>CP110843.1:15527703-20527703 GCA_028411795.1 Euphorbia peplus | reverse complement strand
TATTTATCCAACAAAATAATTAAATTAATATTACTTAATAATTCAATGAAATTAATTACTCTTCGACTAAATAATAACTTCAAACTTGTATTTAGTTCCAAACCGATAAAAATATCATAAAATTACCGAATATTTAAATATTTATTCAATGTCAGTAAATTCTTACACGGGAAACATAAGATGTAACAACACAATATTTTTTATTATGGTCCAACATTAAGGTCATGCGGTGGGTGGTTGTTCCAAATATTCCCCAACAAATCGATCATATTTGACTTTGAAATTTCGTGATCTACGTACGGATTTGTGGTTTATTACGAGACACTTAGAAAAGTCAAAATGAGTCTCAACTACTACACCAGGTCCAGTTCCAACGTTTTCAACCTCGGGTGGCTCATGTGCTTCAGGCAAATAGGATATGATGTACAAGTATCACTCATCTTCGACTATCATATTGTGTAGTATGATGCAAATGTTCATAATGGAGTTTGTACATGTTTCAAATCTTGGTTGGTCCACTAACAATCGCTATTCGGGATTGCAATACCCAGGATGCTCTTTCGACATTCTTCCTTGCAAACTCATGCCTTTTTTTTTTTATAAAACCTTCTTAGGTTAATAACATATGGAATGCTTTTCACAAATGTTGCCTATTCGAGATATATATAATATTAGTCAAGTAGTATTTAGGTACATATTATCATTTATCATGAATACCTCTAGTGGAGCTAATCCTTCAAAATTTATCACGAAACGTACATTAGTCTACTCAACACATTTAAATTGTTGTTCTCCCACCAAAATTGAAGTACGCATGTCATATCCATATATTTCGTGAAGCCACCAGTTTAAGCATGATTGTGGGAACCTCATGATGTGCACGGGTGAATTGTCTTTTCCACCAAACTAGACAATTCTTCCAAGGCCAATGTATGCGTTCAAGGCTACTAAGCATTCTAGGAAATCCATGAGTTCACTCATGCATCTGAAATAAGCATATGGCATCAGCAATATCAAGTCGTCTTAAATATTCTGCTCTAAACACCTTGATAATGGCACTAAGTAATTTGTTTACAACTTCTAACACTTTGGTCTCGACATTCCTGAATCATTCATCTTGGCGATCATCAGCCTCTCTAATGCACCGACTTTAATCAATAAATGTTTTATATATATATAGGATACACCATCAGACATATTATTCCTAATTAAGGCGGGTCCCGCCATGTAGGCAGGTTCTGCTACGTAGGCGACTAAGGGTCTTATATATGTAGATAACATCGAGTATTACTTGGGTCTTTTAATAGGCTTAAGGGTCATGGGTCGCCTTGGGTCTTGTTTACACTTCTCGCTATTATCAGAGGAAGATTAGACTAACCAGGAAGAGCAAACTAACTATAGGAATCTAACTATTCAAGAGTCCAAATCTTAAAGAGTAAGCCACATGTGAACACATTACTGACTTGTTAGATATGTTAGATATGTTAGATATGTCGGATCTTATATATGGAGATCTTCTTCATGTATAGGAAGTCATCTCTATATAGGATAAAAGATTTTAAAATGATGATTTTGAAAAATGATATTTGTGAAAATGTGTAACCTTACGCATAATTTATCCTATAATTAAATTGTAATATATCATAAAAAATGAAATTTAAATATTTGCATTGAATGTGATTTTATGGCCTGCTGATATATACATTGAATCATTAGATTCAATAAGTTAACAAAAGTAATCTCACTAAGGAAAGAAAGAAAAAGATTGATCAGTTGGGACTTAAAATAAGAAAATATCTTGACATAAATGCAAGGTTTAAACACTTTTTTGCTCCTTGTGGTATCCAAAATGTTGGCATGTGTTTCATGTGGTATTATTTCGTTACATTTGCCCCATGTGGTATCCTAATTCGTCACATTTAGTCCTTGAATGGATGGAAAGATAAAAAAATTGTTATCTCTTGCCACATGTCACTGTTTGACATGTCTACATACCACGTAACAACTTAATTTGAAATTTTTTTAATAACTTGTTTTGAATTTTAAACAAATAAAGATATCAATTTGATAACACTTGGGCTTTTGTTAAAATTAAACATTCAAATGACATGTGCATGAGTCAAAATAGTGGCATGTGACAAAACGCATCAGAATTGCTATATTTCCAATTAGTGAATGACCAAAAGTGACGAATTAGAATACCACGGGGTAAATATGATGAATTGGAATACCATAGGAGACAAATGTGATAAACTAATACTACAGAGAGCAAATGACAATATTTTAAATACCACCAGTGCAAAAAGGTGTTTAATCCTAAATAAAAACAACTTTATGGTTCTTTTTTCGTTACAAAATAAACTTTATAATGATTTAATGTAATTCCTTCGGAAAAAAATGATTTAATGTAATATGTAAGTGATGTGTGAGATGAAGCTCGCCTAATCTTGTAGCATCCCACCATCTTTTTCTTTTTTAAAATTTGTGCAATTGCACTTACTTTAAATAATAAAGTAAAACGTTTTTGTTTTTGGTGTGATTCGAACCCGTGACCTACATGATTATAGGTAGAGTGTTTTAACCACTAAGCTAACACCTTCACCGCAGCATCCCACCATTAGTATAACCAATAACAATTTTTTTATGGCGTTAGGTATAAATCATTCTTTATATATTCAATATTATTAGCAAAGTTGTGTTTTTTCCCCACATCAAATTAGTAATATGTAATTAAACTGACTCATTGTATAATATGTCTTCAATATGTTGCTTTTTTTACTTGTTTATATATGTAGAATAACCATTAATCACACGCTCTTAATAGTCTTTTATAGTATGAGATGCAATTTAACACATCATTGTCACTTTTTGGAAGCTGAATGGGTAAATGAGAGGTAATGAGAGGTAAATGGAGTTTCCTGACTTAAAATTACTAAAACGTTGGTAAATTATACCATTAATATCTAATCTATAGGATGTTTTTCAAACTAATACTTAAAAAGAATTTTTGTCCGTCTGAATATCCAAATTATCGATGATCTCCCAAACTAGTACCTAACTATGTGACGCACTGTAATGGTCAATCAGGCCAAAAAAAATTTACCATTACGACGTGGGCCGCCGTAGTGTTAAAAACAACACGTTTTGGAAACAAAGTTTCCAATGGCACCTTGCCTCCATTTATTTCAAACTTTAACACCTTTTAAGTCAATTACCAAAAAAAACAATGTTTTTGTTTTATTGGCAGAATTCGACATAGAAAATAAAATACAGTTTTTGTCTTGGTTGTTTTAAGCCTAAAATATAAAATAATTATGTTTCAGTTTATTTCGTTTATTAAATAAAACTTTAGTTAGTACTGTAGTAGAGGAGAATACAAGGCTCGAATCTCGCTACTTATAAATTTTATAAAAAGTTAGTTTGCGCATATTAGTTAAAGATTTTGTATCAACCATGAGATACATGATATTAGAACAAATGAATCACAAACCACATGTCACTCTTTCATCACATATGATGAAGACTGGAATAAAGAAATAATTGCTCGAATACGTGGACCAATTACGCATATTCGATCCGTGTACAATGTACGCGTGCTACGAAACTATTATATTGCTTGCATCACAATAGATAGTATAGAGAAAAGAATAGTAATTAGTTTTTGTAATGAAGGTTCTGAAACTGGTCTAAACTTAACCTGGAGTGGACCAGAATGATAAAAAAGCTTAGTATAGGCATTATTGGGCCATATCCATACTCCACCACAAAGCCTTATTACAATTAAATAAGGACAATTTGAGGGTGCCCATTGAATAGTTAGATATTGGCAACATTTTAATATCATTATGCAGATACGATATCGAAATGGACTCATTATTATTTTTATAAACCCCTCGCGAAAGACTTAATCTTTTTCTATGATAGTGGGTAACTCATTACTTCTAGTAAGATGTCAATTTTGTTAGGAAATCGAGGATCGAACTCAGTGTAGACTATTGAAGAACTCGACTAATACACAAACTTTTATTAATCGAGTATAATTCTTACAAACCTTACTACAACTCATGCACACACATAACTATTAATTTAAAACTTCATATGATCGACTTCTCATTATTGCCTTGTAAATGGAGCACTTCCTCTCGCGAACAACATCTCGAAGCACTTCCCCTCGCGAACAATGTCTCAAAGTACTTCCCCTTGCTAACAACGTCTTGCAACACTTTCTCTCCGCAAACATCTTTCCCGCATAGAGCACTATTTCTCTGCAAATAGCTTCTCACACGGAGCACTATCTCTCCGCAAACAACTTTCTGATGCACTATGTCACCGAACTCCTTTGTTGATGCACTCTCCCACCAACATTCATTTGTTGATGCACTCTCTCATCAACCTTCTTTTATTGAATTTCTTTGTTGATGCACTTTCTCACCAACGTGTTGATGCACTTTCTCATCAACCTTCTACTATTGGAGCACCTTCTCTCCAATCAAACAATTTCTTCTTCATAAACTTCATGTGCCAAATTGACACTTTCTTCTTTCCGAGCAATTCTTTTTCATGCATTTTCTCATTCGTGATAAATGAGATTGACACGTGCCTTGAGTTGTAGTTTCTGTCTACACTGACACCATCGGCTCTGATACCACTTGTTAGGAAATCGAGGATCGAACTCAGTGTAGACTATTGAAGAACTCGACTAATACACAAACTTTTATTAATCGAGTATAATTCTTACAAACCTTACTACAACTCATGCACACACATAACTCTCCATTTGCTACATTTTGCTTTCTTTTTCACACAAACAATCACAATCCTAATCTCTATTTATACTTGACTTATGCATATATCTAGTAAATTCTACATATTCTAGATTACTCTACTTATTTTACTAGATTACTATAGTAACTTCTAGATATACTAATTCTAGAACATCATATTTCATATCTCTAGATAATTCTAGAGATTCATCTAAATATTCATATCTTTTCTATTTTGTTTATTTATTTTATTGTTTTAAATTAATAGTTAATTTCTAACAAATTTAACGTATAAATTTGTATTTCATATAGATTTAATGTTAAAAAATGGTATTATCTCCACTACACGATTACTATATGCAAACCGACAAATTATCTTCATTAATTATGTATATATGACATTGAAAATTTTGTTATTGATATCTTTAATTGTATCATTTTGTAAATGTTGAGTCTAAATTGATGTCTTCTCTTAAACATTGAGTCTAATTTAGTATAATTATATATATCGAACCTAAATTGATATATTTCTTTAAAAAATATTCTTCGGCTATATTGGTAATGTATCCCTTATTACTATTATTATACATAAATTGAAAGGATTATCTAGCTTAGGCTTATATTGTTAACGTATCCTCTTTTTCTCCAATAAAAAGCGGGAGACCGGGTAGAAGAAGCCGGACATCCCAACTAGGTTGGTACCCCCAGACAAGCAACTCAAACCCGAACCCGAATATTATTAAGAGAAAAAAAAGTACAAAAGGTAGCGAGAACAAAATAAAACCGAAAACTAAGTGAACCGGTATATAACCCGGCTTGAGAAATAATCAGAAACATAAACAATACAAAATGGAGGGAAGGAATTCCACCATTCTACATTCGAAATAGCACGTACATAGTTTGCTAAAACATCGGCAACTTGATTACCCTCACGATAGATGTGAGAAACAACAATATTCATATCTTGCATCTGAAGAAGACAACTATTCCAATTTCACCTCACGCATCATGGAACTGAATTTCTAACAATCCAAATGATCAAGATCTAGCATAAATGCTAGCACTTTGCCAAAGTATCAAAATCTGAGAACTGAATTTCTTAGCATTAGCAAAGCTCACAACGGGAAACAATTGTTAACGTATCCCTTATTACTATTATTATGCCATAAATTGAAAGGATTATCTAGCTCAATTTAGAGGGCAAATTAATTAACACATTTAGATCTTTTTATTCAGAATTTCACAGTTTAGGTATTGCTCCAAAAATACCATCAGTTCTATCACTTGTAACCTACATTCCTTTCCTTTGCATTTCATTTCAATTTCAGGCAACATATTTAGAAATGCAATCCAAGATCTAAGCTTATTTTATACATATGGAAAAAGACAATTACGCATTCTCAGAGAATATGAATGCGACCCATTCAATGAAATGTGTGATGTGTGTCATTTTTTTTGTGAACGCGACAACTCGTGACATGCATATACCGTTATGTCGCATTAATTGGAAATACGGCAACTTATGAAATAGACACATTGAAGTATTTATCTCATTGTGTTGCACTCTTTGTCAATGAAAATTTTTGTGAAATCTAACTTAAACATATATAGAATAATTTAATGAGCTATCAAAATTGGGTTAGACTAAGGCTTTATCCTTTTTTACTTATATTCATCACATTTCAGCAATTTCAGTTCTATTCAACAATTTCATTTCAGTTCACCAATTTCAGTTCGGTTCAACAATTTCAGTTCTATTCAGCAATTTCAATTCAGTTCAGCTCATTTCAATTCAGCCAAAAAGAACAAAGCCTAATTAATATGAACGTTTTATCCTTATCTTTTTGAATTAATTATATATTTTAGCGTTTTTTATGCTAATTTATTAATCTTTGCATTACATTTGAGAAAGTTGAGCACAATCAAGATTTCACCCATTTTCACGTAATTTCACTTATAAATTGCGTTAAAATTTCACTTCATTTCACTTGAGTTGAGTTACATTATACATTAACTAACTTTCACTTGAATTCAATTAGTAAATCACCCTCAATTGAAGTGGATTTAAATATGCATTTTCCATTTTCTTTTTGCAGTTTATGCAAACAAGAAGTGATATCTCTTTTAAATAAAGAAGACAAAAATATGCATGCATGGGGAAAAAAGTTTTATAAAAGACACCAATAACCAATCATAAAAAGATTAATACTTTAATTAGTGGATAATTACTTTTTTCCTAATGTGCCCTGCTTTTGCGTTGGTGGTGATTGATTGAGACATGGCTAGTCTACATTATCAAGCCGAAATTAAAGGATCAATCATTAAGAGCATTCAGTTTTTTAAAAATTATTTCACTAATCGGTTCTAATTAATCTTGTCATCAATCTTTATGAATAAATTCACTTCCAACTACAATCATTTGTTATTTTATTTGTTATTAAAATAGTTGCATACGCTCATATGCCAATCAAACCTTGAATTTCATAATAATTTTTATGTTACAAGTTAGTATGAATGTTGGCACCAATATACTATCAAACAACATATATGTATAGATTTTTATTGCAAGTTAAGTAATGTGAAGGATGTTGCTTCATCCAACTCTGTTTCGCTGTTGACTCGATTTTGTAGTGTAGTTGTGTGCAAAGTGTTTAATTTGGTAGCGTATCTTAAAATGAGTAAAATACATATAAATTAAGAACTAAATCCGAAAAAAAAAGGAACTATTGGATCAGTTAAGTAATTAATCCAATTATGTGGGCGATCATTCGGATAATGGCATACTATATCTACCCACATTGGATACTTTTTTGAGGGATACAATAGAGCAACCAATTTTTATTTTTATTTTATTTAAACCATAATTTCAAATGTAGCAGCTTAGATTTTATTATGGTAACATATCTCCTAGAAAAGATTTTTAACTACTTTTTCGGTTTCTTTTTTGTATCTGCTTCTGCTTATTCATTTTTGCTGGCAGGGGCGGACCCAGGATTTGGAGATCGGGGGGGCTAATTTTGACTTTAGCGTAAATTTTTTTTTATATATGCGTGTATACAAAAATGAAGTAGAGTTGATAAAATTAGGAGAAACAAATTAATGATCTAATAAAAAATTGTTGAAAAAATTATTAAAAATAGAAAGTAAAAACAAAAAAAATAGAGTTTTCGATCAAAATAACATTAAAAAACTAAAAATAGATGAAAAACATTAATAATGTTAGGGGAAAATATTGATGCAATTAATGTTAGGAGAAAAAAATTAGAAATTGATGAAAAACATTAATAATGTTAGGGGAAAAGAAATTGATGAAAAGAATTAATAATGTTGGAAAGAAAAAAATGTAGATGGTGGGATTTGAACCTTAGTCAACACATCTAAACACACTTCTTCTTACCAACTCTTCCACCCTTTCACTTTGTCTACTTTATCATCTTTATTTTTAATACACATTATTTTTTGGGGGCTAGCCCGAACATATCGGTATATTCCTAAGGGTTGTGCCGGAACTGAGGGGGGCTCGAGCCCACCCGAGCCCCCCCTGGGTCCGCCCCTGTTTGCTGGAAAGATTTTAATTCCTGTTTTCCAACACCTTTGTGGATTTTTTGAATTTTTTTTTCTTTGAAGCTGTTCTTTGAATGAAATAATATCAAGTGTACAAGTTTAAGACTTGTAACAAATTGGGTTGTGATCTGTGGTTGAAATGAGTTATGACACATATGTCTGTCGAAAGTCGCTTTCTTGTTAGTGGTCCATTCACGACTCTAGTAAATATGAGGGACGACTTTAAGTAATCTAAGAAATGTAAGTTAAAAAATTGTTCAAAAGTTCATCTTAACTTGTCAGTTTAGCTCAGTGGCATAATGGACTCTACTTGACCGGGGGGCTCGAACCTCTACCGACTACCACCCATAATTACCTTTAGCCCAAATCAATTCACCGGAATCGAGCAAAACTTATTTCAAAAACTCCAAACTGGTTTACCATATAAAATTCAAATTGTGAATGCTTTTGATGAATTAGGTTAGACAGAAACTTGGATTGCATAATCAAAAACTCCCAGAAGTTGAAAATAGGTTAATGATGGTGACACAACACCCTCTCAAACTAGCTATTAATTTCAGAATCAGAAGCATCTTCATTGTTCTATGCTCAATGGCAACTCTTGATTCTTCAATTTAGAATATGCATGACTATGAGCATGGACCCCCTCCTAATTCCTACCTAAGACAGACAGAATGATCAAAAAACTAGAATTATTTTGTCCAACTTTAACTTCTTCATTGTTAAGAAAACAACATCAAAATAAAAGGACCCATCCTACCTATCTATACTAGTATGCTTTTTTGGATACCAAAGAAAAGCAAGTTCTTGATTTCTTTTACTTAGCAGCATTTTAACTTTATGTTCTCTTCTTCTACCAAAGAAAAATACTTTATGTTCTCTTCTATTCAAACCCAACACAAATAACACAATGCCAATTCAAGTGAAGTTTCATTTGACTTTAAAAAAAATACAGCAAACATTAGTGCAATCCAATTAGAGACTAGGAAAATAAAGTGAAATTATTTCATGAATTTACAAACAAACATTACACACAGCTCATTCTCAGATTACATCTCTTCTATAAGTGGAAAAACATCAAATAAACAATTAAAAAATACCAAAAATGAAAGAATATGTACCAAACTCAGCTACTACTCTGCATTTGACTTGTTTCTTCTCCTAGACCTGCTAAACAGTTTAGACGGTGGAGAAGGCGAAAACTCGAATGGTAGAGATAGGAGATCCATGTCCCCTTTCAATATCTTGACAATTTCTTGGATATCCGGTCTCAATTCGGGCATCTTTTGCAAGCAATTGAGTGCCAAGTTGATACACAAACTTGCTTGTTCTTTATTGTAATCATCCTTCAATCTCTCATCTACAAGTTCTAAGATGTTCCCTGATTGAGCAAGATGCCTGCACCAACTTATCAAGTTCGCTTTCTCGAGCTTCATTGGCGAAGCAAGAACGTGCAATGGCCTTCGCCCGGATACAATCACAAGAACCAAAACTCCTAAGCTATATATATCAGCCTTCTCCATTAAGTATCCACATCCACCGTATTCCGGTGCAACATAACATAGAGTGCCTCTCATGCTAGTTGTGCTACTTAATTCACGGCTAAATAGATCACCACCACTCGACATGTCACTTCCGGAACACCGGATTTTCTTCTTCCTGCCTCCTTTTCTGAAGCTGAACTCCCCATTTTTCTCTGACTCAATTTGGTTCTGTTCACTCGCTTTTTTTCTCCTATGGAAGTGAAACCGGCGACTCAGATGAAAATGTGGAGCTTTAAAGTTCTTCTTCCACTTGGTTTCGAGTTTCTTGAGCTTAGTGCTCTTCTTACTAATCTCATCCAAATGCTCTTCTTTCCACCACTCCTGCATCTTCCGGTTTTTCCTAACTCTACGGTTCTTCCTCCCTCTTGATTCGTTCTCCTCAACCTGGAAATGAGATTCACAAGCATCTTCTCCTCTATCTAATGGGGCTGAATTGTTCAGCTCTGTTCCCTTAGGAGTACTTTTCTTGTCATCATCCCAATCCGGATTCGTGGAAGGACAAATCTGACTTCCTATCCATTCTGTAACATAATCTTTACTTCGTAATTCGCCATTACCATCCTGTCTCCACCACCAATCTTTTCCCCATTGTTTAGTACTGTTACAATCATCACCAACAACAGCACAAGAAGTACTAAAATTCAATTCTTTACTATGATCAATACTAGAAGGTTCATCTTCATAAGGCACAAACTTAGAACCCCACTCATCCCCATTAACATGATCGAAACCCGAAAGCTCCTTCCCTTTCCCATTTCCTACTCCTAACTTAACACCATTCTCACTAGCAATGCCAGCATTACAATTCAAGGAACTCAAATTCAAAGCCTTAACATTATAACATGTTGTACTAGTGTTTTTCGAGGAAGAAGAAGCTTGTAAAGCAAGAGCGAAATCTACCTCATTACAGCTATCCACAGGAGTACCAATAGCAGGAGGAGTCTCTGGAGTTAAATTCCCTGAAACTGAGAGTTCTTGACTCTTCCATCCCAAATCTTGGCTAAAAAAATCAACCCCAAACTCACCCTCCACCTTAATTCTTGATAACCCGAAATCCGAAACCCGAGCTCTAAGATCAAAATCAAGTAGAACATTACTAGGCTTAATATCACCATGAATAACAGGTGGATCACACCCAAAATGCAAATACTCAAGAGCTTTAGCAACATCAAGAATGACATTAAACCTTGTATCCCAACTCAAACTCAAATGCCCATCTCCAAATAGCAATTCTTGCAAACTTTTATTAGGCATATACTCATAAACAAGCAAACGCTTATCCTTTTCAACACAGTAACCCAATAATGTAACCAAGAAAGGAGATCTTAACCCACCAAGAATCTGCAACTCATTTTGAAACTCCCTTTCTGATTGTAAAGAAAGAGTATCAAGTCTTTTGATAGCATATAACTTCCCATCTTTAGCAATGCCTCTGAAAACAGTACCAGAACCACCTTTGCCGATGATATTTCCGTCAGAAAATTCGTTGGTGGCAATCTTGAGGTCTTTGTAGGAGAAACTTTGAAGCTTAAAAGGAGTAGCTGAATCAAAAGGGATAGTTCTTGAACGGTTGAGAAGAAGATAGCGCCAAAGATAGTAAAGAAAGTAAATAATGGTAAAGATAATGAGAATTGAGGAAGAAATAATGAGGGTCAAGAACAAGATTTTAGTTTTAGTGACCAAAGTGGGTGTGGGATGATCAAAGTTTGGAGATAAGGGTCTTGAAGGCATGACTACTGGCTTCAGTGGTTTCAAATTCTGGGTTTCTTTTGCTAGATTTGGACACACAAATAGGTAGGTGAAGAGGATATTTCTGTGCTAAGGTAAGAGAACTATAATGTGGAGTTTAAGGTTCATGTTCATACTTGTTGAGGAGAATGTGCTGAGTGTATCCAATGTTGGATTGGTTGACAGTTGGATAATTGGCAGTGTAATGTTGTTTTAGGACACATATAAGTTAGTTATTAACTCATTATTCACTTGAGTAATAACTCATAACTCTTTGTTTTTTTATGATCGAACCGAATAGATTTAAACTGAATAGATCTAAACTGAATTAATTACTATAAAACTGTGTTCAACTGTATTGAATTAATTATTGTTAAACTGATTACTATTAGACTGAATTGAAGTGTATTTACTAAATTATTCGATAAGGCCTAATAATAATAATGGGAGTTTTAGAACTTTGGGTTACTTACTTGTGTGATTAGGAAATGAGATGGGAGAAGATAGTGGGTAGTGGGTCCTTTTCCTAAGGTACTTTTGACTAAAGATTATTTATTTTTTGTGATAGAATTCCTTTTTAGTCTTTTTAAAATTTTAAGCGAAGAAGAAAGATGAATAAAGAAGATGATTGTAGGAAGAAGATAGCATAGAATAGTGGGATAGTGGGCTTGGGTGGAGGTAAATTTTTATTATTACTTGCGCGCCCAACGAGGTCTTGAAATTGTTTAGACTTTGGAGAATTCATTTGTTGAAAAGTCAGTCACACAAGTTAATTGAAATGTGTGCTTTGCTGAAAGTAATTGAAATGTTTGGTACTATTATTTCCCACTGTTCACATTAGTTTTCTCAGCTTTCACAAATAATGCAGTTTATGGAAGAAAATTTGTTGTTCCGGATTTCTTATTCCATTTTCCTGTCTCCCTCTCAATTTTTGACATGCGTAAAAAAGATTCTAATGGTTTTTTATTATACCTTAAATTGTCCCCGAATTAACCCGTCGTAAAATCTTTTTTACACATGTCAAAAATTAAAAGGGGGACAGGAAAATGAGATAGGAAGTCCGGGACAGCAGATTTTCTTCCTGTAACTTATAAAAAAGAAATCTGACACTAAAAGTTTATTTATTAAAATATCAGATTTACTTGGAATCTAAAGAGTAATTGTTCAGAAAAAACCAATGTTGTCAGGACCGGATCGGACAACGAATCGGATTTTTCAAGGATTTGGGGTTCACGTGGTTCAACCACATGGACTGGAATGGTCGGACTGGATGACGTAATAAATATTTTTTTATATATATAATTTAAATATTTTTTTTAACAAAATAAATATAAATACTTAGGGAAATTCATAAAAGACAATAATCTATATCTAACTAAAATGAAAATGACATTAGTATCATACTAATACATGGATAATTAAACTTATAAAACTAAATACTTCATAAATAATGTTTTTTTCAAGGTTAGATACATTTTATTTTGTTGTTGGGTAAAGATAATAGAAATGGAATACATAGAATATAATTTATTTGGTTGTTTTTTATTTTTTAAAGTTAGTTTTTTAGTTTAAAATTTTTTAATTAAAAAACCGGGTTCAACCCGGTTCCCAGTCAGAATGCCGGTTCTCGGGTTGAACCTGATTCAATCCGGTCTGTTGTGAATTTAAAAATTACAGGTAGATCAAACCGGATTTCATTCCAGTTTGCAGTCCGACCGGTCTGGTCCTGACAACACTGGAAAAAGCTACTTAAAAGCATATTTCCGACTATATGGAAGCGCAAAGACTTATGGAGGTTTCCAATCTGTATAGAGAGGTAGGCTTTTCGAATGTATTTTTCGACCGAGGGTAGGACAGAGTTCATAGAGAGTGGGGCCTTGGGATCACCTAACATCAATAGGTTTACCTACATTCAATGTCGGATAAGCTACACACCTCGATATAAGTTACTGAGGATAGGATTAGGATAGGCAGAGTTATACAGAGTGAAGCCTCAGGATCACCTCACGTCAATAGGTTACCCACATTCAATGTCGGATAAGCTACAAACTCGATATAAGTTTACAAAATACCTATTAATAAAAATTTCAAACAGAAAATAAACGTGTTAAAAATTTGTGGAAAAAAAATATTCACATCTTTTGAAATAGGGAAAAGTACAAATAAAACCCCTGTGGTTTCACACTTTTGCCAATAGAGGAATGTGGTTTCTTTTTTTGCAAATAGAGGAACGTGGTTTCAAACGTTAACAAAATCGCGGAATTCCTTAACACCGTTAAATAATGATGACGTGGCAAGGATACCATCGTCTTTTTACTTAAAAAAAATAATAAAAAAACTATGTGGTTTCAATTTTTGCAAATAAAGGAATGTGGTTTGTTTTTCTTTGCAAATCTAGGAATGTGGTTTTAAAATTTTTTACAAATAAAGGAATGTGATTTCAAATGTTTGCAAATTAAATAATGAATTGAAGAAATTTTAGATAAAAGGTTTCGATAGACAAAAAGTAATAATATTGTAGCTGGTGGTTAATAATCATTGAAATTTATTTCACTGAAAGTTAATATTATGATTTTAATGGGTTACCCTAACCCTAACCCTAACATATGTAAAGTTAATTCTAAATAATCTTTTTAACTCGTTTTTAATATTGAGAAATTTTAGTCATTTTTTGTTAGATAATTATTTATAAATTTCAATCAAATGTTAAGGGATATTCTCATTAAGTAGTTGAACCAAAAACCTCTACCTTTTCACACACGTGTATAAAATATGCGAAGAAACTAATAAAGTTTAAATTTGATTAACCATTTAATTCTAGTTATATTTATTTTAAAAGTCCAAAGTTTAAGTAAACTCTCCTAGCCGACATCCAACTAAAACGTTATACTTCCCGAACCAACAACAAAATATTTGATTGAAAGAAATTTCAATGATTATTAACCACCAGCTACACTATTATTACTTTTTGTCTATCGAAACATTTTATCTAAAATTTCTTCAATTCATTATTTAATTTGCAAACATTTGAAATCACATTCCTTTATTTTTTTTAAAATTCTAAAACCACATTCCTAGATTTGCAAAGAAAAACAAACCACATTCCTTTATTTGCAAAAATTGAAACCAAATAGTTTTTTTATTATTTTTTTTAAGTAAAAAGACGATGGTACCCTTGCCACGTCATCATTATTTAACGGTGTTAAGGAATTCCGCAATTTTGTTAATGTTTGAAACCACGTTCCTCTATTTGAAAAAAAAAAACCACATTCCTTTATTTACAAAAGTGTGAAACCACAAGGATTTTATTTATATTTTTAGCATTGAAATAATAGTAGAAAGCATTGAAGCCACATCAGTTGGGTTAAACGAACTGATCCTGGCATCATATGATTTTATTTTTTTCAAAAGGAATTATACACAATTATTATTGTGTTGGCTAGCCAATTTATGACCATCATGACAATTATTCTTTGCCCATACTCAGTTTAGGACCATATTTCCACTTTGTATTTCACCATTTTATAGGTTGTTTTTTCCTTTTTCTTCTTTTTTTTTTAAATTTTTTTTTCAGGCATTCATCTGTTATGGTCTAAAATTTTAGTTGTTTATATGTATTTTGTTTAATTAACAGAATAGGAGTATCAAAACTTAAATCGGTTTACCAGTAATTTACTGCAAGGACCTCTATTTCAATTGAGAATTCTCCTATTAAATCGAAAAGAAATTGTCCCACTATGTTTCTAACTTTAAATTCTTTTCAAATTATTATTTTTGGTTCGAAACCTATAAGATATTTCGTAATGTAGAAGCTCGTTGAGTGCAAGAAACCAAGAAAGAAACATTGAGAGATTCTAGACATATAATTTTTCGCTGAAATTCTTCAATTCCTTTTTTTTTGAGTGAAAATTTTTCCATTCCTTTTAATAAATCTTTTATAGTTGTTCTTTTCGATTAATAAAACTTCTTATCTATTTAAAACATTGACTTGTATTCGTCAAACCTCTTATACTTTCAGTTGTGCATTAATTCATTTCATAGTAACGCTATCTGATCTCTAACATTTTAAATATCAAACTAGATAAAAAAAAATGCATATTTAATTTCATCTAAATGCATAAATAAGGTTATGAAAATGTGGGAGGTTAGCAGCTGGTGGTGGGTCTATTTGTCCACCAACACAACACATGTATGGAATTGAGATTTCAGATATCTTTAATGGGTTAATTTTCTTAAAAACCATTGATGTCTTTGTAGGTGTTTATTTTGTGCCTTTGGAGTTAATGTGGATATATGTATGCATTTGAATTATTATTCATGCATGTGCCTTCAATCATTTAACATATGGACAAATGATACTGTTATAAACAGAAAAGAAGAAGAAGCAATAATAGTTATTTTACAACCAGATTATATATAGTAACACAGTAAATTTCACTTAACCAAATGAAATTTGATTAGTCCTCTAATTAGTCGGTCATCCACACATATAAAAAAAAAAATTTTTTTTTGAGAGATATAAAAAATTTAATAGGGGTCTTTATACTTAGGACTCAACACCTCTAATAATTTAATCTACTTTTTTAGGGTGCTGTAATTTGTATTTCATTTTTCTTTGTGAAATTGGATGGGAAACGATAATATCTATCGGTAAGCCAGCACTTTCAAAAATGAAGCAACTAATATGAGAAAATATTAGATGTATTGATTTTGTAAAAGATTTCTGTAAAAATACATATATTAGATCTATTATTTCGTAATTTTTAATCCGAAAATGATTGATTCAGGAGATTTGAAATGGAGGTTTAAGGCTTTCAGTTTAGTTCAGCAAATTCAGCAAAAATTATTAGACATTCGGCCAATTATTCAATTCATTTCAGTTCAGCTTATTTCAGCCAAAAAAAACGGAACCTAAAAAAACTTTTCGTTTTTTCTCGAAATTTGTAGGATTTTAGATGGGCTTTAGCATAAGGCCTCAAAACGCTGAAATGGGCTTCTTCTTCATCGTTTTGCATACTAGGTTTCCTCTAGGGCGATGAACACGCCGGGCACCAACTCAACCAGCCTCCACTGTCGGAATTAATCTGCAGCCAGAGGTTAGATTGTAGATTTCTCATTATAAAATCCCTAACCCTAGATTTTTGATTTGGTTGTTTGAAATTACACGACTTGTATGTTTTAATCGGTCTAAATTCTTCAAATTTATGTCTATCTTGTGCAAATTAGAGTTATCTATGTCTGCATCTATACGTGTTAAATTAAGTTTTCTTGAATTGATTCTTTTCTATATACTTGTATTGAAATCAATATTCAAAAAAAAATAAAAATCCAAGACACTGCTGGTTGTTGAAAATTTTAAGATATAGAAAAGCTTTATTTTCGTTTTTCTCTTGAGGATTAAGTGTTCATCTTTTTCTTTTTTTGTCTGCTTCAAGTAAATTTATGATTCAATTGCTTGATTTTTGTGTATATTGATGAGTACTGATTTCATTTGAAGCTCGACTTTCATTCTCCAATGTTTTGTATTGATTTCGTTTTGTTGTCTTCTTCCTAGTTTCATTCTTTACTTACTTTGTTGGATAATTTGATGATATAATGGAATAAGGGCTACTAATATGTTCTCTGCAACACGAAATGTTCAAGTTAGTCTATGCTTGATAGATGTTTATTCTTAGTTGTCAATTGGTAATCTTTATTAAAATGCGATGATTTTGGAATTCGATAGAATTTGCTGCTAGGATTTCGGACCGAAAAATATTTCTTTTTGGTTGGTTGGAATAAGATAACAGAGTGTCTAAATTAGCTCTATTGGTCCCTTAAATAGCTAGCTCAAAACAAGCATTTTTATTGTTTCTGGATAATTATTTCATTTGGCTTGATTGTTTTATGAATTGTGAACAACTAATAAAGGTTAGCTTAATTTGTATGTTATTGTTGGTAAGCAATTGGTGATTGATGTGAAGCTTTCAGGTAATATGCCGAAAAAGAAATCTTCAAAGACTAGTATGGTGGCAGAAGAAGCCGTTGCTATAGAACCTACAAAGCCCTCTTCAACTCCAAAGAAAGCTAGCAAGGAGATTGATGACATCTTTGCTGGAAAGAAGAGGAAGAAACCTGAAAAAGAAACTGAGGAAGAATCAAAGAAATCAAAATCTGTGAAAAAGAAGAACACGAAGAAGAGTAAAGAAAGTGAAGAGGGGAGATTTACTGATCCGCCTTCTAGATCTCGAAAGAAGACAGAAGATGGCTTCACTGTCTATACAGAAGAGGAATTGGGTATTAAGTCCAATGGTGGAGGCACCAAACTTTGCCCTTTCGATTGTGATTGTTGCTTTTGATGATTTTCTTCTGTCTGTTTGTTCTTTTTAGCAAGCATGTCAATACATTTTATTCCAGATTACAGAAAATTATTCGTCGTCTTTTTTCTCTACCTAAAATGGAATTATAGTCTTAGATCCAATACTCTTATGCTAAGAGTTTTATATTTCAAAATAGAATTCCATTTCAGTGTTCTGTTTGGAGAGAGCCTTAAAGATTAAGATGTTGAATGCAACCAAAGTCCTGCATCCATAGCAGAGAATTGAGATACATTCAGCAAAAGAATAACACTGCTTCCATTATTTACTCCCCAAAACAAACCTTGTATCAGAATATTCCAAGCTTCTTGGAGCTATAGCCCTTGAACAAAGAGGATCAAAAGATGATAACATCTACGCCGAATCAAAACATTAAATAAAACCAGAAAATGCACAACTAGAAAACATTTATTTCTGAAGCGACACGAGCATGATTCATAGTGATAGCTAAAGCATGATTTGAGCTGTTTATATTTCAACAGGCCACAATGCGAGACTAGTTGAACGTACAAGTAACATGGAAAGATCTCAATGCAACCAATATTAGTAAATAGAGCACTGCACAACCAAAGAGAGAAAATTACTATACATAAAAAAAAAAAAAAAAAATAAGGTTTACAACAACTAGAGTGTATAACATATATACCTCAAAGAAATAGAAAAAAAATTGATAAATGAAAAAGGACTATGAAGTTTGAAGCATTTTGTATAGTTTAGTTGTAGGAGGAGGAGGAAGAGCAATCAAGGTCTCAAGTCTATCAATTGGTTGACAACATCTCTCATTGTAGGTCTACTGTTGGGATTATTATCACTACATTTCAATGCAATTTGGAGCATCCCAATTACTTCATTTCCGATATCTGAAGCTACACTTTCATCCATTAAGCTCGAATCAATAATCAACCCGATTTCATGAGTCCTACCCCAAACCGACCTAGCCCATCCAACTATATCCATGTCCTCCATCATTGTTAAATCCATCGGATCCTTCCTGCTCATTAGTTCCAGCAAAACTACTCCATAACTGTATACATCAGATTCTTTCCCCCTCGATCTCATAAACGCGTGTTCTGTCGAGGCCACAATACACTTCATATTAGAAAAAACATAACCATGTATATGTAAGAAGAAACTAAAGAATGTTAAACTCAGGAAAGGCAATCACCTGGTGCGATATATCCGATTGTTCCAGCAAGTGAAATAGATGTTGTTGAAGCATATGACTGATCAAGAAGCTTTGCGATACCAAAGTCGGAAATGTGAGGCTCCATTTCGGTGTCCAGTAGTATGTTTTGTGGTTTGATGTCTCGGTGAACTATAGGAGGTACACAATCATAGTGGAGATAAGCTAATCCGTGTGCAATTCCGACTGCTATCTTATATCGAACATTCCATTCCAGATTATGTGGCTGATCTGTTGCTCGAAGAACATCATGGAGACTCCCATTTTCCATATACTTGTACAAGATTAATCCGTAATCATTTCTGAACCAAAAACTTTCCACCTTGATTAGATTCCGATGCCTGACCTTCTCGACTGTCTGAATTTCTCTTACCATACTTGTATGTCCATCTTTCGCCTCTGTAAATACAAGTTTCTTGACTGCGAAAACATCTTCTGGACCCAGTTCAGCCTTGAAAACAACTCCATGGGCTCCTCTTCCCACAATGTACCTGTCATTTAGATTCTCAGTGGCCTCTAATATTCGGTTAAGTAGGGGATCCTCCTGCTCTCGAGTAGAGTTATCCACTTCCGGCTGTTTTCTTTTTCTGCAAAGTACGAACATGCAAGCTAATCCCAAAAGAAGACAGACACCTAATGAGGATCCAAGTGCAATCATTGCAATTTCTAACTTACTAAGAACTTTTCCACGGTTGGAACCAAGGTCACAAGCTGGGAAGTTTCTATATGCAGAGCAATTCAAGCCACAATTGACACAAAGTCCAGGATTCCCGAAGAATGATGACGGAGATTCGTTCAACAATTTCATGAGTTTCTCCGGTATTTCTCCAGTGAATAGGTTGTGTGATATGTTAACTTCCAACAATGACTGCATATCATCAAGAGCATCCAGTGTTCCTGTCAGATTATTGCTAGAGATATCGAGACTTTGTAGCATGGTCAAACTCCCCAGTACAGAAATAGAACCGGTCAAGCCGTCATTTCGGAGGCTTAACCCATACTGCAGACTCCTCAGCTCGCCCAATGAAGATGGAATCTCTCCGTCCAACATGTTTCCACCCATTTGTAAAAGAGTAAGCTGTTCGAGTTCCGTTAGAAATGACGGAATGCCCCCGGTAAAACGGTTATTTTCTAAAATCAAAGTAGTTAATCTATTCCAATTCCCAAAAGTTGATGGAATTGAACAGTTTAACGAATTGGAGCCGACATTAAAGGTGCTTAGTTTTCTCCAGGAAGATAACTGGGGTGGCAAACAACCTTGCAAACGATTCTGAGCTAGAATAATTACGGTAAGATTTTCAAGATTTCCAAGCTCCGACGGTATAGGTCCTGTAAGCTTATTCATGGAAAAATCAATGGATGTGAGATTGGTGCAGTTCCCCAAGCTCAATGGAATATTTCCTGTGATGTTATTTTCTGTGATGTTTATGTACGAAAGGTTCGGATTGGCTGGAATTTCTGGAAGAACTCCAGATATATTATTTTTCCTAAGGATGAATCTCCATAAAGTTGGACAGCTTCCTAGATCAGATGGTATGCTACCTTGCAAGTTGTTTTCTCCCAAATTAAGAACCCTCAACCGCTTCCTAAAACATAGATTCGGGGGAATACGACCGACAAACTTGTTATTCATCAACTCCACTATCTCCAAACTGCTGTTGATTCCTAAACTTTGAGGTATGATTCCACCAAACTGGTTGTCAAACAACATCACGCTCTCCAAATTCTGAAGGTATGTCAACTCCAAAGGCAATTCACCTGAAAGATTATTACTATACAAAAAAATGTATCGAAGACTCGGAATTTTCCATATACTCATTGGAACTACGCCACTCAAATTATTCACAAACAATTGAAGATCCTGCAGTTGAGTCAGCATTCCCAATTCGTCCGGAATTTCCCCCTCAAGTTGGTTTCTGTACAACATCAGTTCCAGCAATGACTTGCAATTCCCGAGTTCAGGGGGGATTCTTCCAGATAAATTATTCTCAGTTAGGTAAAGAAACTGGAGGTTTTCTAACAAACCAAAGGAAGAAGGGATACTGCCTGTTATCTTCGTATGCACAATGGCTAACTCGGTCAAGCCACTACAGTTTCCGAGACCTGGTGGAATGACTCCGGTAAAACTATTGTATGACAAAACTAGTCTTTCTAAATTCTTGCAGTTCCCCTGACCAAAAGTAACCTCACCCACAAGATTGTTCCAGCTGACATCTAACACAACAAGACTGTCAAGAATATTAAGATTACCAGGCAAAGAACCGGATAATTCGTTGTGTTTCAAAGCGAGTTCTTTCAATTTACTGCAATTTCCTATAGAATCAGGAATTGTTCCTGATAATTGGTTATTATCCAGCCATAATATTAAAATCTCACTCGAGTTCCCGACATTAGTAGGAATGGAACCGGTGAATTCATTATGGTCCAAGTAAATTGTATCCAAGTGAGGAATTTGGAAAAGCCATTCAGGAATTTCTCCATTGAGAAAATTCTGATAAAGACTAAACAGCTTCAATTTTTGCAAGCTTTTCAGGGTAGATGGTATTTCTCCGGTGAAGCTATTTTGAGAAAGATCTAACTGTTGTAGCTGTGTGCAATTACCAATCTCTAATGGAATCGGACCGGAGAAGTTGTTATTGAACAATAAAAGAGTCTGCAAATGAGCTAAGTTTGCAATTTGAGGTCCCAATGGACCCGAAATGGAATAATCAGTAAGATTGAAAGAGATGACATTTAAGGTAGTAGAGTTGCATTGAATTCCATGCCATGAACAAGGAGTGGAATCAGAAGAATTCCAGGTGGAAGTTATGGAAGACGGCACGGATTGCCATTTCATCTGAAGTGACAATAAAGCCAAGCCTTCAGAGTTCAAGGAATTAACAGAAAGAAGCATGTGGAAGAAAAGGAATATGAAAATGAATATAAGATTGATCTCCATTGAAAGAATCTAATACTCTACAAACAAGAATACGAAAAAGGTGGTGGAAAGTTGGTGCTTACCTGGACATGGAAGTAAGTGAAAGTCAAAAAGATCATCTATGGAGTTCTTCTGAACTCCATAAATAGAAAGAATAGTTAGAGGGAGAGATGGGAGAAATGGACTTAGAAGATTCCTCCAACATCGTTCATAAAAAAAATAAAATATTCCTTGAACATGGAGTTGCTGCTAAACTTTGGATTTTAAAATTATTCCTGTATGGACTTTTCCTTTGTCATAAGGTGTGCCAATAAAATAAATTAAAATATCCCCAAAGGGCTAAAACTTTAGGTGTGAATGTGAAATTGAATTTTATTTGAATGTACTAAATGGGGTCTCATAAAGTAGGAAGGACTAGTTAAGTTACAATTTGGCAAGTTGAAGCCAACTAACTTATTGACCCTCACAATGCAACAAGGAAAAGTCAAAACTAGGTGCTTTTACTTTGTGCTTTTGTACTTGCTAATTTGGAAGAGTATATCTACTTCTTTTAAAATCAAGTTTTGGATTTTTCATTTCTTTAATTAAAATCAGAAATAAATAAATAAATAAATGAATCGTTATACACTAACTTCTTTTTGTTAAACATCGACTTCAGTCCACATTTTCAAAAGTAAAAGACTTTAATACCCCTAATACCCTTTATTTATATACTTGTTTACTATTTTATGTTTTATTTACGTTTTATATATATATATATATATAAATGTAATTGTAATTACTAGATATTTTATATATATATATATATATATTTTGTAATCATTTTAATAAATAATAGATATTTATTTAGAATTAATATTATTTTATTATTTAATTTTAGAATTGTAAAAATTAATTTGTATTTTTAAAATCATAAAAAAGTTTGATTTTTTAAAGTTTAAAATTAGTCGATTTTATAAAAACAGTCCGTTTTATTTAAAATTGCAAATTACTCCGTTTTATCAAAATTACATATATTAAATATTTTATAAAAATATTAATTATTTTTTTTATTTTTTAAAATTATTTGCAAAGAAAAAAAAAATAAAAGTGAACCGCAGGCCGTCGGTCAGTACCATGGTACCGACCGGAGTGGCGTCGGTCGCAACCATGGTTCCGACCGATGCCATGTCGGTCGGAACCATGGTACCAACCGGCGGGCCGCCGGTCACTTTTAATTTTTTTAATTTTTTTTTCTTTATCTTTGTACAGTAAAGTTCCAAATGGTCAATTTTACTTTTGGATGGTTATTCTCTATTTCAGTATCTCCATCAAGACAACTGTTTTTTCGACGAACTCCTTAATTTCACATTTTTATACAGTAAGTTCATAAAAAATAATCACGAGCTATACATGATTATATACATGATTATTAAGAGCAATAGAGTAACGTATATAACTCAAACTTAATTTTAGAGCTTCTGCTTTAGAGATATATTCTAAACTGTGTTTTTGACGAATTCCGTAATTTTCCATTTCGTCACAGTATATTTATTTGAGGTCGGTACGAATTTTCCATGTCGTAATTCAACGGATTAATCTTGAGATTTTGATAAAACGGACTAATTTTGAGATTTTAAATAAAACGAACTAATTTAGCAATTTAAAAATGAGCGTGTTAATTTTGAACTTTTAAAAAGATAGACTAATTCAATTTTTAGAAAGTAGATAATTATATTTAATAATAATTATATTCGCCGTAATTGTTTTTTATTTGAGGTCGGTACGAATTTTTCATTTCGTAATTCAACGGATTAATCTTGAGATAAAACAATTATGGCGAATATAATTATTATTAAATATAATTATCTACTTTCTAAAAATTGAATTAGTCTATCTTTTTAAAAGTTCAAAATTAACACGCTCATTTTTAAATTGCAAAATTAGTCCGTTTTATTTAAAATCTCAAAATTAGTCCGTTTTATCAAAATCTCAAGATTAATCCGTTGAATTACGAAATGAAAAATTCGTACCGACCTCAAATAAATATACTGTGACGAAATGGAAAATTACGGAATTCGTCAAAAACACAGTTTAGAATATATCTCTAAAGCAGAAGCTCTAAAATTAAGTTTGAGTTATATACATTACTCTATTGCTCTTAATAATTATGTATAGCTCGTGATTATTTTTTATGAACTTACTGTATAAAAATGAGAAACTAAAAAATTCCGAAAGTAAAGGAAGGCAGAAAAAGCAAAGAAAATTGCAAAATAATCTGATAAAACCCAAACAAATCGGAGATAAATATATGCCGAAAGGGGAGGCACTCTAAAAAACAAACACATTGAAATTCAAAAACGAACAAGAAAGATTATGAATCTACTCAATGGAGCTCATCAATTTATTTATAGAGGGATTTAGGGTTTCATATTTCACTAATCCTAATTTGGCCTGACCTCGGCCTTTTTCTTATCCCTTCTAACGGCGAGGCCACATTAGTAATTGAGAGAATTACGGCATACATCAGTTGTTGTAGATTTTATTTTACAAATAATTATCATCTATTTTTAGTGTTTTAACCATAGTAGGACTCTTCTATTTATCTTATCAAAAACTTTCAAGTTTAATCCAACTTTTGTCAAATATACGGTTATCTAATATTTTATTTATTTAATTATTAAAATGATTATTTTAATTAGTTATTAAATCTATCTAATTTTAACCACTACTCCTGTTCTGATTATCAGTTTCTTCTCTCCCATTTCATAATTCTGAATATAGATGCACTCAATCTTTTGATTTCACTGATTTTTAGTTGATATGATAAAATGTTATAGTCTTTCAAAACAAGTTTGTTCTAAAATGACAACTCCATCGGTTTCATAATTGTGAAATTGATTATCGGATATTCAAAATCCATTATAATGGACAAGTAAAAGACAAGGTACCATGATTAAACTAGGCAAAATAATATGATTGTATCAATATTTGACGCATCCTAATGAACTTCTACTATTATGTAATATGAATTGATATTTTCACTTAATAGGATTGTCTGAATTTCATACACTTACACAAAATCGGACAACACTTAGATGTATGAAACTACATATTTGATTGTAAACGTTCTACAAAGACTCGTAGAAACTCATGAAATTCATATCTTTTAAATGTTGTATGTATACAATTTTTGCAAATATTGATCACAAGAACGGAAACGCGAAAGAGAAAATGGTTTGAATTATTTCGGTTTTTTTTGGAACATGAAAGTTGTAATGGACTGAATTAAAGTATGGCTTAATACACAAAAAACCCCTTAAACTTGGTCAAATGTTGCAATTGTCCCCCCGAACTTTCAATTGTAACAAATTACCCCCTGAACTTGGCAAATCGTAAAAAATTACCTCCTGAACTTGGCAAATTGTGACAAATTACCCCCAATGATGCATAAATTTTTAAACACCCTATAAGATCATTTCATGTGGCATTTTGACTTTTCAAACACCCTATAGAATCATGACACGTGGCACTTTGACTTTTCAAATATCGAATAAGGGCATGACACGTGGCATTTGACTTTTCAAACTCAAAATATGGGGTTATTTGTTACAATTTGCCAAGTTTGAGGGGTAATTTGTTACAATTAAAAGTTCGGGGGGACAGTTACAACATTTGATCAAGTTTAGGGGGTTTTTTGTGTATTAAGCCTTAAAGTATTTACATTATTAATTAAAATTATAAAAATCCCTAGCCTAAAGGATGTGTCGGTTACTTGTGGAATGTGGTTTAAATTTTGTAAAATTAACATTTTCTTAATTGTTTTAGTTTTAGCAGGTTTATTGTATCTTGTGTATTTTTACTGTTGATCAAGATAGTCAATTTACTAGCAATTAACTTTGTTAAGCCGATGGAAATGATATTTTAAATAACATTTTGTTTTAACTCTTTACTTTTGATGTCAATTTTATGTTGCTTTGTTAGGAGGGAGAACGTAATTTTTCAAAGAGAAATCTCCGAATTGATAGAAATACTCGGTCAGAATAAAACATAATAATCTGTTAAAGCTATTCTTTTGAATAGAAATTTATATAAAAATTATAATATCTAAAAAAAATGCGAGTGATGTACGGGTTAGAAAACTTGAAAACTGTCAAGAGCAAGAAATAGTGAATGATAGGAAAAGACCTAAACAAACTTGAAAAATAGTGATTGAGATATGATATTAGGGAGGAAAATATGGTGGTAGATAAAATAGAGGGGCGGGAGAAAATTTATGTTGACAGCAAGATTTGAGAATCATGGTTCTTTACAACAATTCAGGCTAGCCGACCCAAAATTATATCAAGAGTAAGGCTTTGTTGTTGTTGATGCTACAAATTATCACCAATATAAAAAAAACTAACAATAATGAAACGAAACACGTAACATACCCGATAAAGGCAATGTTTTGCATATTCAATCTAAGGAATACACAAGATAGAGAAATTGTAATTCACCTAATACAATCTGGTGATGAGATAAATGAACAGCTCATAGTATTTTCTTTATTGGCTCAAATCAAATGCAGAAACAGTTGATCCTACTGAAATCAAATCAGGAACTTTCCTCCAATTACACCCAACATCTTAATAAACTTTAATAAAATACATAAAATAGACAAATGTACATTATATTTCTAACTCAATTTCATAGAAGAAATCAAACAATATCAAACACCACAAAACTAATTGGTAAAATATATAGATTTACATTAACTGGGGAACTCTTCACCTCTTAACTTCCTTCTTGCACCGAGTCCCCAAACACGTATGTATACTGTTGTTTCCCGAATTCACAAATCGCCAACCCGTGTAATGAAACTCTCGTAGTAGTAGGTATATACGTTACACCTGTTGAACGACACACACCCATGTCCGAAAAGGCACTTCTTTTTTACCCCCTAAATCTAACAACAACACATGATATATCGTCTTTGCTGTCCCTCTTCAGTGCCTCTGCAGTCAACTGCTTAGCTGCTTTCACCGGATCCTTGACCCTTCTCGCAATATTAACGGCTTCTTGGTTCGACATCACCTGAATTCATCACAGAAAAGCCAAATAAAAACCAACATTCCTAATGCAAACACACATGCTATAATTTTGATGGGTAAAATGGTTCACCTTCCAAAGTCCATCACTAGCAAGGATTAAGACATCAGTACTATTGTCGATGTTCATGTCCCGTATATCAGGGTCGGATCAGAGATGTGATTTGAGGCTCTTGTCTCCAAACGCGCGAGAATCTGCCAGCTGCCCGTTAACTCTTGGGACATCATCTGAGATAAAGTCGCATATGGAAGCCTAAATAAGAATACTAGAGATTAAACTCAATTCCAATCTTTTCACGTTAACCGACGAATATCCGGCAAGTATATAGCCATCAATATGCTTATTGGTATAGTCTTCTAAGCAAAGCCTTGCCTGGAAAGGAAATATTTCAATTTAAGAACTGTCAAAATTCATCTCATACTCAGATCAAAATTCCTCAGTCAAAATATCAGATGTTTCACATTTTTGTGGAAAGAAAATCTGATATAAACTTTAAACAAAGGGAAAACGCATTTAGAGGTTGTTCTCGAATTTTGTTGATTAAGTCTCATCTTTCAATTTGACTGACACATTAAGCCCCGCTTGCTAGTCAACTTCAAACATAAAAGACGGTAAAAAGAGTGTTTGTCATTTCATCTACATCAGAAATACCATTTTTTACTGTTTGAAAGTAGTTTTTATTTTTTAAAAACTGTCTATTGTCTATATAGAAACCATAAAAACCTTATTTCAAACTGTAAAATAACAAAAAGACGCACATACATTGAGTAAAGCTCTGAATTAGTAGTTTACAGCCAACTCTTTAGTAAAGATGGGCTTAATGTGTGTAAAAATAATGATCAACATCTTAATGAGTCAAATTGAAAGATCAAGGGCTCAATCAATAAAGCTCGAACATGTTTTCTTCTAGAAACAAAAAAACACACTTCCACTGAAGTAACAAGCCATAAACATACAACAATACCTTTGTCTGAATCAAAAAGTAGCTTAATCAACTATATATATACAGTCAACAGCAAAGAATAAAAAAATCATCTTAGCCGTTAAAAGGGTCAAACATGAAAGCCAGAACAAAATTAAGAATAACTGGATTATCTCAAACTCAAATCATTTGATCCGTCTAGAGAACCAAATAATTGGCCTGTCTATGCTGGAGATCCTATTGACATACAAGATTCCACAGGTTAAGTACTATTAGCTGGAAATTTTGATAACTTGCAATATCTTGGCCTCAAAACGTAGGCTGCAGCATAAGGTTTCACGGAACTTCCTCAATATGATCACTAATTGGGGTAAATTACACACTCCTCCACTTCAGCTTTTACTTTCTTTTGTAGCTCGTGAGCTTCAAAACTGGACATACAAGTCCATGAACTTTGCCTTTTGCTAGCATAAAAGTTTCTTATGAAAGTAAATGACCTTAAGATGACCCTTCACACCATAAAATATAAAAGTCCAAGAATTAAATGTTGTTGACAACCGCATTTCCCATGAAACCACAGTTTCGAATTTTCAAAATCATCGTCTACAAAGCTTTCTCTCTCTAAAGACACACCCCCTATCTCTTAATCAAAGAATACCTAAATAACTTCAAAATCAAATGCTTGAAGAATTGAACTTGCTTATAATATCAGCTTGCAATGGAAGTTTACCTGTAATTGAAGTGGTCAAAGATGGATGTTTATGTCGATAAGGGGCAAAATTCAAGACTTTTATGTCTGGTTTTGAACGTGAGAGACCATAGAGAAAGTAAGGCCCGAGTCTTGGGGTCAGGGGCGTAAGTTGCCCAATAAGCTCAAGTATTCAGAAGTCAATTTCACAGCAAATTGACCCATGTGTCAAGTATAATCGCAATTCCTTAACAGCTTCATGAAAAGTCTTTCGAACTTTCATTTTTTGGGTAAAGGTGGCAATAAAAGATGTGCTAGAATCAATACCTCAACAACAATTCATGTACTAACAGAAGTTTTTTAGACACTGAACTTTCAAGTATTCATATAGATGATTCCAATGCATGTAGGACTTATTTTTCCCACTCTAGCTATATACCCAAAAGGTAACTCAAAAAATGAAACTTCTGTGATTTTTTTGGGGTCCTAAAATGCTTTTACGATCCCACAAATTTCAGACTCAGTGCAGAAAACTATCATTTTCATCTAAAAGTCATTTTAAACCACGTTCAAACCCGTGCTCAAGAAAATGTTTCACTTCCACCCCATTCCTCATCATGAAAAAGACCTGCTGTGGCCTCTGGAGCTATTCTAGTTCCTGATATCTTTGATTTGGAAAATTTCATGAACTTTCCAAAAGCCAAAATGTGTGTCTTCATAGATTTAGTAATAACACCACAAACATGTGTTTGAGTATAGATTTCCTAAAGGTAAATACACAAGTTCATCTATAAACCAAAACTCTCATCACATCACCTATGGGCCATAACAATTAGTCAGTAGTTACAATCCAATGCTCTTATTCGGCCATCCTAGAATTTCTAGCGGACATGGTACAAGTATAGTAGCAATTCTTTGCATTACTTTTAAATCAAATACCAGAATGCCTACCAAAAGATAAATGAAGACAATCAGATCAACAGCAAGTTCCTTCCAGAAAAATTAAGTTACTCCATGAAAGCAAGAAAATCAGTCGAAGGTAAAAGTAAAGTCATTCCCAAATCATTATGATTCTAAATTAAGTGGTTCTCAAGTCTGTCTTCTTTGCAGACATGAGATAAAATTCATAAAATACTCTCAATATAAGAGAAATGGAACGTCAAGAAAAGATTTCAACGATTAGTCACAAAAGACGGAAGAAATAGTGTGAAATTCGATAAGCTTGTGGTGAAAAAGTATAATGGAAGCACATATACAAAAGTTTACAATTAGCTACCTGGCATGTTTGATACAAAGCCTCCCTTGTGTTCTATGCTGCCTCGTTCAGTGTTAGGTTCATGGTCCGTCGACATTTGAATTGCCTGACCCTCTCTCGAAAGAACAGCTCTCGAGTCTCCAACATTGGCTACCCATAATCTCTGACCGTTTATCAAAATTCCGGTCACAGCTGTGGAACCGCCTCGCCCCAAACCAGGATTATGAGAAAGAATTGCTTGGTCGGTCCTCTCATACGCTTTTGAGATGGCTCTATTCGGGTCAACCCAAAAGTCTTCCTAGAATCATTAATGGTAAAGTGTTAAAACGCAACACTAAACTAAATAAGTTAGACTGTGAATTAGAAGTTTGAGATTGATGCCACACCTCCTTCAAAATGTTGGAAAACAAGTTTTTCTGTAAGTAAGACGGTACAGAATCTCCCAAATGGCCATCATAGATAGCGAAAAGCCCCAATTCATGTCCTTGAATTTGCACAAACTTTGCAACATGATAATCCTCCATCGGATGATTAGCTTTGCCTTTTACTAGGCTGAAACCAAACTTGATTAAGTAATCATGGCTTTTTCCCTTACCAGAGCTTGATGGTGAACGTCCCTATATGAAAAAACCATATCAATTAAAGCATCACTTGGCTCAGAGATAGATACAGACATGAGACATACATAACAATCTTTCAGAACCAGTTTTAGAATGATAGTATGAAACTAGAAATACTAAGGTGTAAGGTCCAAACTGGTCCTTAACGTCTTGGGGAAGTGCATATATACTACTAACTCTGAAATGGTAAAATTCTAGCCTGAATGTTTATAATAATGAGCAATGTTGAGGCAATATAGTAGCAGGCCCAACGCAGTCAAAAGTGAAAAAGTTAAACACAACACATATGGGTAGGTCTTAGAACATATTTTTTTTCTGTATCAGGGCAAAAACTATGCTGTTTATGCCTGGGGTGGGAAAAAAATAAGATGCACAACCCTTCAACTGTTGGTCAGCACCCCGGAGATGACGATGGAGGAATTGGCAGGAACCACCCCCTGGACTCAGATAAGGGTCTCGTTTTGCATAGTATGTTACATAGGTCCAAGATTGCTCAAAGTACTGTCAAGTCAGTCGGGGATATGAAGTAGAAAACTTTACCCTTTTCTACCAATATGTCACTTGCCCAAACAAGACTGAAAACCCGAGGCAGGTATTTTCTCAAACAAACTGAAGCAACATAAACATGAAGATGATCATTTTAAAGCAGTAAAGTAGCCCAAAACAAGTTCACCAGACCAAAAAATCATCCTTTGTAAAACCAAATTCACATCAATGACCTAAAGAATTACCTACCAAATATTCTTTTAAGTAAACTTTAATACTTCACTTTGGACATTAAACTAAACTAATATTAAACTCCAAAAATTAGTTGGTTTGCATCTAACCAGCCTCCACCTTTGACTAAAAAAAGCTCCTCTTCCTTCCAGCGTAGTTGGTGGCTCTCTCTCTCTCTTTACAGGGTTGGTGAGCATCTCTATATCTTCAAATTCCAGATCCATCATCATCATCTTCTTCATCTTCTTCTTCTTCTTCTTCCGCCAAAATGCAACTCAAAATAAACCAAACCACATCAGTCACCCCATCACCCCCTCCATTCCCTGAAGACCATGTCCTCCCACTTTCCCACCTCGACACCGACCGTAACATGAACGTCACCTTCCGCTACCTCCGCGTTTACCTCCCCAACCCCGCTGCCAATAACCCCCCCGTCGACGTCATCTCCGCCGCACTCTCCTCCGCTCTTTCCCACTATTACCCACTTGCCGGAACTCTCCGCCGGCGACCCACCGACGACCGCCTCGAAGTCTTCTGTTCTAAAAACAAAGGGGTACCCATCATTAATGCTACCGTTGACTCTACTCTTGAATCACTCAACTACTTTGATGACCCGGATTATGATTTTGTTGACCGGTTAGTGCCCGACCCGGACCAGGATGACGGGTTGGTTAACCCGTGTATTTTACAGGTGACGGTGTTTGAGTGTGGTGGGTATACTTTGGGTGCTGCGCTTCATCATGCGTTGTGTGATGGGTTGGGTGCTACTCAGTTTTTTAATGTGATGGCGGAGTTGGCTCGTGGGTCGGACCGGATTTCAGTTGAACCGGTTTGGGATAGGGTGGAGTTGTTGAGTCCGAGGGAGCCGCGGCGGTTTGAGGGGGGTGTGAAGGAGTTTTTGAGGTTGGAGAAAGGGTGTGAACCGTATGGAGATGCTGGTAAGGTGGTTAGAGTGTGTGTTAATGTGAAGGATGAGTGGTTGGACCGGTTTAAAGGTTTGCTGGTTGAGAAGAGTGGGATTAGTTTTACCACGTTTGAGGCTTTGGGTGCTTTCTTGTGGAGAGCTAAGTAAGTCAAAGTTTTTTTGATGTTTTTTACTTTTAAACATGGAAATTTTGTAATTAATTTTGACTCATTTACTAGCATAGTTAAACAATACTTTCCTTAGTCACTGCATTCTGACAATTTTAGATCATTTGGTTGAACCATGTGATGCCCGATTTCTTTAGAAATTCGAATTGTCATTTGATTCGGTCCTGACAACAACATTCGAAAAAATAATGCCTCCCTTATTTAGGATTACTCTGGGATAAGGAACTAAAAATATAATTAATGTTTTATGTACTAATTTTAGGCTCAAGGTAAACACTATCAGTTTAGTAATGAGTATACATGACAAATTGAATTATGTTAATGAATCCTTTAATTGTCCTATTTTTGTAAATATTGAGCTTAAATTGGTACCACTTTAAATGTTGTTCTAAACTCGTACTTTTGACTTATTTTGATATTTTATCCCTTAGTACTTATCTTCACACAGTTATTATAATTTTCTTGTATTGTATTTAGGTTGATAAAGTTTCTAATTTAATCATTTTATATGGTAACAAACAGGGTGAAAGCAGCAGGAATTGATGGTGATGAGATAGTGAAATTCACATATGCAATGAACATAAGGAGAATAGTAAAGCCATCATTGCCAAAAGGGTACTGGGGAAATGGTTGTGTTCCAATGTATGCACAACTTTTTGCCAAGGAGCTACTAGACCAACCCATTTGGAAAACAGCTGAGGTGATCAAAAAGAGCAAGATTAACGCATCGGATGAGTATGTTCGTTCACTCATCGATTTCCAAGACGTGCATTTTGGTGATGGCATAACAGCAGGAAACAGAGTGAGTGGGTTCACTGATTGGAGACATTTAGGACATTCTACTGTGGATTTTGGATGGGGTGGTCCGGTTACTGTGTTACCTTTGTCAAGAAAACTTCTTGGAAGTGTTGAACCTTGCTTTTTCTTACCTTATTCATCAGCTAATGCGGGTGAGAATGATGGGTTTAAGGTGCTTATTACCTTGGAGGAAAGTGTTGCGAGTGTTTTCAAGCAAGAGATGGAAAAATTTAGCAGCCAAGAATTTCTCTGAGTTATGTTGATTTCACTCTTGTTATTTCTCTGAGATTCTGTTTCTGGCCAAAAGGTTGGGTTAGTTTATGCTAGTTATTAATTGAATAAGAGAAAGCCAATACAAATCAATCACAGTTTGGTAGAATTTTTTCGTTATTGGACTATACTCACGATGTACTACCCATGAAGTTCCTTATATACAATGCTCTATTGACATCCTGATTTCTTCCACAGAGTAATTTACGGTTTGAGTCCACTTTGTCAAAATTTACCTCTTATCAATAGATAATCTGTAAATTTTACTGTAAAGCCTCATTAAAATATATGGTTTGCCCTGATCTTACCAGATATTCTTTTAAGTAAACTTTAATACTTCACTTTGGACATTAAACTAAACTAATATTAAACTCCAAAAATTAGTTGGTTTGCATCTAACCAGCCTCCACCTTTGACTAAAAAAAGCTCCTATTCCTTCTGGCGTAGTTGGTGGCTCTCTCTCTCTCTCTCTTTACAGGGTTCGTGAGCATCTATATATCTTCAAATTCCAGATCCATCATCATCTTCTTCTTCATCTTCTTCTTCTTCTTCTTCTTCCGCCAAAATGCAACTCAAAATAAACCAAACCACATCAGTCACCCCATCACCCCCTCCATTCCCTGAAGACCATGTCCTCCCACTTTCCCACCTCGACACCGACCGTAACATGAACGTCACCTTCCGCTACCTCCGCGTTTACCTCCCCAACCCCGCCGCCAATAACCCCCCCCCCCCCCCCCCCCCCCGTCGACGTCATCTCTGCCGCACTCTCCTCCGCTCTTTCCCACTATTACCCACTTTCCGAAACTCTCCGTCGGCGACCCACCGACGACCGCCTCGAAGTCTTATGTTCTAAAAACAAAGGGGTACCCATCATTAATGCTACCGTTGACTCTACTCTTGACATTAACAATCATACTGTTACAGATACCAAGTTAAAATCGAAGAATTCAATAACAAAATATAAGGGCTTAAAAATATATTTTGCCTTATCCATTAACTGCCAAGACATGAACATATGTAAAGTAAGGATTAAATCCAGTAACGAAGGTGTGCAAAGAATAAATAATCACAACATGTGTAGTTCAACATTGATTTGATATACATAAAAAAAGAACAATTATTGAATATATATGATGGAAAATACGTAAAAGAACTCATCGAATTAGTTTGCATTTGTTAACTTACAGTATCATAATCTATGCTGTAAACATCAAAATGTCATTTGTAAATTGAAAAATAAAGAATAATTGTTCTACAGTTGAAAAGCTAAACCACCACATGAACAAAATTAGAGACGACAAATTGCGTTTCAGTTGCAGAGGTGCTATATGACTAGAGTTGTTTAGTGATACTGAAGACTCCTATAATCCTTGGGAGAAAGTGATTGAAAAGACAGAAGGTTACTCAACCACTTTGGTATTCATGAATCCACTGATCACCAATGACTTAAGAGCAGTGGGGTGTTGATGTTGATTCGGTGAATAACTCGTACAGTATTTACAACTCCACAAGACCTGCAAAGGTCTTTAATTCAATTCAGAACTGAACCATTCAAGCTCATGTCTAATCAACGATACCATTGAAGTCCCGCTGTCGCTCTCGTCATCCTGATCATAATTACTAAAACTATAAATTGCAGACTATCGCTCGTCAACTTACTTCAAATGATTAGATAATTTCTCATTGTTATAAAATTTCCTCCCTCGGTTGTTCTCTCACAACACCTGGTGGTACATGACTAAATGCATTCCTAAATGAAATATCATACAAGGATTTCTTTAAGCATATGAGCCATGCAAAACAAGGACATATTTGCAATAGTTTTAACAGAAAACGAGTAGTATGTATAATTAACTCGGTTGCCTTACGTTTTGATATTGTTATTAGTGGGTAGAGAATAAGTGGAAGAGTGGCGCATCGACAAAACGTACAAAGAAGAAAGATAGTCAAGGAGAGACAACTCAAGTGGATAAATTTGGAAGGTATATGTTCGTGTTCATGTAGCCTATGAACAAGTACAGTTTTTGCTTCAGAAACTATTAGAAACTAGTACCAAATGAAAGGAACATTCATGAAAATCATGTCTTGGATGCAAAGCTTCATAATCAGTTTCAGCAACAATGTCTAGAGAATAATCATTAAGCATACACAAACTAGAGTTCACATGAGCAACAAATAAGGAGTTCAACATTGATTGCAGAACAAATAAGGAGTTCACTCAGAAATTACAGCATCAACACTGAAAAAGGATCCTGATTTTTGTCCTACCTGGAAACTCCATCCATTGGGATTTATGTTCCTCAAGAGCACGACAGCCGGAAATGTAGACATGGCTTAAGTTGGGAAGACGTTGTATGATTGCAGTTGTTGATTGATACTCAAGATGCCAACAATAATGAAGAGAAATGGTTTTAAGAGATCGAAGATTTGGCAACCACTTTGGCAACGCTTCCATTGTTGTGAACCCATTCATTTTCAGTGATTGGAGTCTAACAAGATGTTGAAGTTGATTTGGTAGAGCACACATTTTACGACCGAAAACATCAGAACCCCAGATTTCTAACTCCTCAAGATGACTAAGGTCTTTGATTCGGTTCAAATAACGGAAATCATCTAACTTCTCTGAAAATGCACCAATGCTTAGCTTCCTCAATTGAGTGAGTTTGCATAATATCTCCTCCGAGAAAAATCCCAATCGTCTACAACAATATATCTGTAAGGATATTAAAGAGCTTTGCATCCCCAAGCTGTCTGGAATGAACTTCAACCATTCACACCTTCTTACTCTAAATTTCATGTATAACTCATTTGATAGAAGCCAGTTTCGAAAATAAGTCAACTTTGGACATTTGTAAACATTCTCTTTTAAATTTTGAAGCACTATGTCTTTTGGAATACATAATAACTTTGAATCCTCGCTCATGTAAGTAGTCTTATCCCGAACAGTTTTCCTATTCCCTTTCCATGATAGCATACAAATAACATATTCGGAGGTAATCCCTCCCCATTTAACAAAACATTAACATCAAACGTTAAGAAAAGCTTTGGAAATGCTACATCGAACCAATGTAGCGTCTACATTCAATAAAATGCTACAATTCCAAGCCCGACCTTGTAGAGCTGCCACTAGCGCGACTGAAACGATACAAATGAGTAGAGTTGCAACTTGGACGAAGAATCCCCATTAATTTTCTCCATAGAGTGGGAATGGGCGATATCATCATCCCCCCACCCCCACCCCCATTGGAGATTTAATATAGAAATTTATAAAAAAATATTATATGTCTATTTATATGTATTGATATGCTAATATTGTTAAATACTCGCTCCGTTCTCTAATGTATGTCGTTTAAACTAAAAAGTGGAAAATTAAAAATCTTCTGTAATATCCTTGGACTCTCAATAAATATATTTCTTTTTTCTCCATAACATGCGAATTTTTGGTTTTTTTTTTTTTTATAGAAAAGTTATCATATCATTGAATAATATAGAAAAATTACAGCACGATGATAATCAATGAAAAATGAAGGAATTAAGCCTCACACAAATACAGGCAAAAGCCAGTATAAACCGCATAAAGAGCAAAAAAACGCTACAAAGAGCCTAATACACCATAAAGGTACTAAAAAGCGACATAATAAATCATATACTTCTTGAGATTCCTGATCTGTAGAAAAATAACTGAAACCCATTCTTCAACACCCATGCCCCTCCAAAAAATTGGATCTAAGTCCTTCTTGAAATTGCACTCCCGCAGATCTATAGATCTATGGATTAAGTCAACCTTTTCCGCCCGTGCTAAATCTGAACGAGCTATAAATGAAGAAAATATAGATAACGGATCCAGATCTGACGACCAAAGAATACTGTAGAAATATATGATGCTAGAAAAGAGGGATGAAAAGAAGGAAAAAAGTAAATCGGACTTGGGGTTGGGAGGAGGAAGAAAGAAGAAAAACTTCCTTCTCCCTCCTCGAAATCAAGGTCAGAACAAGAAGTTTTTAGGATTAGGGTTTTGAGAGAGAGGACGGCTCTAAATTTTTGGTTTTATTTCATAAAAACTAGCAAATCATGTATTATATATATATGGCAATTGTATTAATTTCTTTTTTTCTTGCGTAATCAAAGGGGGCAATATAGACAACAAAAAATTAAAATAGAAAAGAAATGACAAAACGACATACATTTGGGAATTTTTCAACTTGCTTAAATTACCTACGTTTGAAAACAGAAGGAGTATATAGTAAGTATTGATAGGGGCGTCAGTAGATAATAAAGGAATACTCTTAATTTTTAAGAAATGTGTATTGAGAAAATATATATAAAAAAAATATAGTAATTGTTGTAGTATCCAATTTTTCTAATGATATTATCCGGTAAAATTCTAAACAATTTTTAGGAAAAACTCTTTAGACTAATGAATAACGGGGAATGGGGATATTCACGGGAACCCGAATATCCATGGGAACGAGGATGACGACGATTTTTTCCCATATTTTCAACAGGGATGAGGATGGAGATTCTCCATTTAAACGGAAATGGAGACGGAGAGGGTAGTCCTCATCCCCACCCCGCCCCATTTGCAATTTTACAAATGAGTCATGTAGCGTTCTGTCCAACGCTAAAGGTTCCAACATAGACATGTAGCGTTTGTGTAGCGTTCGAGAAACTTCTACACGCTTGGTCACTATGCTTTCAAAACTTAAGGGAGGATTTATTGGTTTTATGAATTATTTTTAAAGTGTATCTATTGGTCTCCGTTTTAAATACAACGGAATCAATTTTGATATCGTGTTAAACACGTGCTAGAGCATAAAATAAGCATATATGAAGTTAATTGTAAATCGTTCGTTTAGCTCATTTCCAATATTGAGGGCATTTTAATCATTCTTTATTAAATAATGACATAATTTTATACTATTCATTTAAATGTAATGTGTCATATGCCGAAGTCTATAATGATCTATGCTTAACACTGCCTCAAACAAGAAACGTCACCGTTATGATGCTGCCCCATCACCGTTCCTTTTCGTGCCAGTTGTGGGATCCCTTCATTTCATTATAGATAGTAGTGTCTCGATCTTTCTATGAATCTCCGCCCCCTTTCTGAATTTCTACTCTGCAATTGGAATTCCATTTAGGTCAAATGCCGTAATTTAGGTAGGGCTTTTCTTCAGTTTCATTTCTGATGTTCCCTTTTCTCTATGACATTCATCAATGGCGCTTTCATTATCATTACCACATACTTTTTGCTAAGAGTCCATACATTTTACTGTTTCTTACCTCATAAATTCATGTGGCCTATCTTCCGATCACGGTCATTCAACTTCTAAAACTGTCCACTCTCAGTCCTCCGAGCAACCTCGTAACAGATCTGTCAGTTGGGGTTTTCTTTTCATTACTATGCTTAAATTTGTTCTTCCATTCAAGATAGTACCATTGTGGAGTAGCCCTCGTTAGGTAAGTCTGAGATTTGGATTGTGTTAAAAAGAGCTTAGAAAATCAATTGGTTTGTAATTTCCAATCGCATGACAAAGCCATTGAAGTGATTACAAAGCCATTGAAGTGATTAAGCGGGTCTTTAGTTTGATGGGGTCTTTCCTTTTGAAATCCGATGAAGATGGGGGTTTGTATACCAAATACAAGAATTACAAAGTATCTGTCCCCCGATATTTTGATCATGAATTACTCGACAAAGCCAAAGCGGGTAAATTTAAGGAGATGATGGAATTGAGTCGATTTTAACTAGAATTGGATGGCTTGGTTTAGATAGGAATAGGTATAAGGTTTATAAATTTTATTTATCTAGATGTTTAGCACTCTGAATTTTTACGAAACCGAAGCGGGAGAGCAATACCTTTCCTATCGGTGTGAAAACGCCGAATGCACTCGGATTGAACCCGAATTTTGTGAGGCTTTAGGTTTTAATGTAGGTGAACATGAAGGTTGGGATGTCGGGGTTTCAAGTAGGAATGTTTGGATAGAGTTATCCGGGCACCTTGAATTCAAGGCGGTTAAAGTTTCAAACAAAAGTATCATTGATCCCCGCCTTCGCCTAATCCATAAATGGATTGCCATCAACCTTGTTGGGCTCTTCGAGGCCGATAAGGTGTCTGAAATTGACCTTAGTGTAATTCACAACAAAGCACCCCGTATGACACATATAATTTGGTCAGCCATGCACTTTTCAAGCTCAAAACGTAAAGCTTTGCCTTTTGGTCATATTTTGTCTCGCTTGGCCTTTTGCGAGGGTCGATTATTCTGTGTTCCTGCTACAGGGTGATGATTATGATTGGTGGGAAACTGTTCCCACAGTGCTATATAGCCTCATGTCTTGACTTGGGATGATTTATATGCCAAAGTGTACATTGATGATAAAAGAAGAGAATTACCAACTCTGAAACAAGGGCAGATGACAGAAAAAGATAACTGTGGGAAGTTTGAAGAAGGGCTGAAATATGAGATTGGAAGCAAAATCACTACTTCCGATCTAGAGCCGAGAGACTAGAAAAGGAAAGACTTGACTACAGAGCAAGGGAGATCCTTCTAATACCTAATATCAACACTTTGAGAGAAAATGGATTGCCTATATTCGATGCCTTAACAGGTGTTTTGTTGGCTATTCTTGTATGTATTTACAGAGTTTGATTTGCTATATTAAATTAATTGTTAACATTAACATGTCTTTGTTGACCATTTTTCAATTACGTAATGAGATGTTTTGTTCAATGCAAGTATGATAAAAAATACAATCTGCATAACTTGTTGCATTTGTTCATCTTCAAGTCTCTGGTTTTTGTTATTTTATATGTGCCAGTTGACCAGTTTAGTGTCCCATTCCGTGGACTTCTAAACTGAGTTCTTTTGTAATTAGTTTCGATGTTTCTAGTGTTTAATTTATGTTGTTCCAGCACCCTTTAGTTGGTCCCTCTTTTTATTAAAGCATATTGTGTAGAGTAGGCTTGGAGTCAATATTTCTTGTTTAGGCGATTGTAGGCCTTGCCGACTGATCTAATGTCCATTTGAGGTATTTGTGTACAGTAGCACTTGAATTCGAGGTCTCTAGTTTAAGCGATTTGAGACCTTGTGAGCTGATCTAATATGATATCCATTTGTGAATGGATTACTTTACAAACTTCGAGCTTGATACTTTAGAGTAGATCAAATTGATCATGTGTGGAAAGTTGAAGAATCAAATTTTATCAGCAGTATATTTTTGTCAAATTTACTTTGAAAACATCCTATTGATTCGACTTAAAGTGAAAGACTTAGCCTCCCTCTATATTTACGTGGCAGAAAAAGAAAGAGATTTTAAGAAATGGCAGTGTTTTTCTGAATATGCTGGTTGTTATGAACATTGAGAAAATGGATTAGATAGTAACAATGATGCAATCTGACCCCAAGCTTGTTTTTGACTGGACTAATTACACTAATGTTGCAGTAAAAAAGCAGAACAAAGCAAGGATTTTATGGACAAGGCTCTGGAAATGTTGAAGGAGGTCGAGGCGGCTCATCCTCAGTTTCACTTCTCATGTTTCCTTTGCTTTGTAACGTTCTTCTGCATTGAAGAAACTGGTACACAGTCACACCGGATAACCTATCAATGGTGGTTCTGTTATCACTTGGATAATTTCCTAGTGTGGTGATTATCCAAAGACACTCTTCAACTGTTTCTTACCTCACAAAAACATGAGGGCTCTCTCCAAAGTCGGCTCTTTTCAAATGCTATATTGTGATTTTGAGAAAGCCATTTTACCCTTCAACACCTGACCGAGTAAGAATCTTTGCTGCTGGCCCCCTGTATCATAATAAGGAGCCTGCAGGATACGGTAATATCTGTGATGGATTTTTTATGTCAACAAATTTGGCTTAGACTATTCGGATTGTGAATTGTGCTACGATACTCGGCTTTAGCTTGAAGAGAGTTTGGAGAAGTACGTTGAAGCACCTCATCTGATACTACGTAATGTGCAAATGTTGAAGAACGAGATGAAGATAGCAAATAATAGTATGATGTTAGTATGTGTATACTTTTTTTTTTCTCTTACTCATTCCAGTCATTTTAGTTAAGCTGTTGACGAGTTAGATCTTTCCTCTGCAATGTACAGAAGTTGAAAACAATATGAAGCAGCATCGGTATTGATTTGTTGATAGCTAATTTTGTAACTATGGACTTGATTTGCTCTAGTTGAATTGGATGGTAGTTCATATTTGATATTCATAAATTCTTGATTTTCTTTTGTGGTTACCTTTGGCACCATGGACCCTATTTCCTTATGTACCATCATTAACAGGAAAATCTATGGGAAAGCTATTTACAAGTGGAAAGAAATAAACTAAACCCTTTTAAATGAAGTGAACTTTGTTGGTGGTGTTCTGAAATGAGTTAACATCATTCCAGAACACCACTTTTAAATAAATGAGTTTGTCCATCTTTCAAAAGAAAAAGAAAAGAAGAGTTTGTCCGTTAAACTTAGCCGTAACTAATAATGCTATACTCAATTTAATAACTAACTGAACATGGATCACCCACCAAACAATGTCAGTGAAAAAAACTGAACGTGGGACAGTTAAAATAGGTAATGACGATTAATGTTACTCAGAAACTAAATGAATTACGGTCGAGGTCTAGTGAATGGAGGATCGATATAATTAGGCTTAACCCTTCTTCAAACACTTAAGGTTGAGATTTCTTTCACTTTAACCCTTTATGTTGAATAAAAAAAAGGAAAGAAGAAGAAATTTGGAATTTTAAATTTTCGAAATTACAATCACCGGAATTCCATTTCTGAACTTAGGATTCAGAAAAGAAAAAAAATTATAAAGGATAGAAAATTATATTTGGTGGCGAATGTATTACACTTTCCTTAAATGCAACTCGTCATCTTTTAAAAGGGTTAATTAAAATAATTCCGTCTAAATGAAAAAATGTGCGAATTTTGGGATGGAGAGGGATGAAGTCATGAAATTAAGGTGTAAAATAAATAACCATTTAAGTTGGCCGTAAATAATTAGGGTTTTGTGTACTTGTTCCTGACAGACAGCATCTCAGTTTCTTCTTCCAGTGCAATTGGGATCAGTTTATCGAGTTGTGTAAAGGTCAGATTTTTGTTAGAGTTTGAGTTTTAATGTTTCGTTTTTGATAAATTTCATACAGAGATTATAGAGAATGATTCATCAATCTTATTAAATCGTAAATGAACAGATTACAATCCTATATAGCTGACTAACTCAGTCAACTGATATTGACCAGCAGTTACAACTGCTAACTGCTCCTAACAACCTAACTAATCTTTCCCGCCAAATTGAATCTGTTAATACAGATGCCGAAACGCACCGTATTACTTAGACTCTAAAACTCACCGTTTCACTAATGTAGGCACATGACTGTTGTTAATTCATCACGTGACCTTCATTAGTTTAACAGCCCCTCCTCACGGGATGACTGGTCAACTTTACAAACATCAAAAAGTAAAAACAACTTTACATTCAAAAGTATTCCTTTTTGACATCTTAGCTACTTTCCAGCTTTACTGTCCCCTTGAGCATCTTCCAAAAAACACATCATCTTCTCTTCACAAACTAGGAATCTGCATCATCCCCATTTCTTCAAGAACTGGTATCATCTGTGAAAATGTGAGAGGTTTTGTTAAGATGTCTGCCAATTGATCTTCTGAATTCACAAATGGAGTTACAAGTAAACCACTCTGCAAATGTTCTCTGACCACATGACAGTCAATATCAAGATGTTTGGTCCTCTCATGAAAAACAGGGTTTTCTGCTATATGGATAGCTGCTTTGTTATCACAGTACATGGGTATGGGTTTTTGTATTGCAACTTTGAATTCCTGCAACAAGTATGTCAGCCATTTTACTTCACAAGATGTATTTGCCATGGATCTATATTCAGCCTCTGTAGATGATTTACTGACTGTTGCCTGTTTCTTTGCCTTCCATGAAATAAGAGCTTTGCCTAGAAAGACACAATAGCCTCCCACAGATCTCCTAGTCTCTTTGCACCTAGCCCAATCTGCATCTGAGTAAGCTTGCAATCTCAACTTATCTTCCTGCTCTTGTGTTTCATAATCATGGTTGCAAAAAGCTCTTAATTGAAGCTGAGTTCCACTAGGATAGAACAGTCCTAACTGAGATGTTCCCTTCAAATATCTTAGAACATAATGTGCTGCATTCATTTGTATTTCTGTTGGTTCTTGCAAGTATTGACTAAGCTGTTGTGTAATATAGCCTATATCAGGCCTGGTAAAACCAAGATATAACAACTTTCCAATTGTTTTTCTGTATTTTTCTGCATTCACCATAGTTGGACTGTCTTCATTTAGATCTACTCCACTTTGAAAAGGGCTGTTTGTAGAGTTAGCTTCACTCATACCTGTCTCTTGCAGCATATCTTTGATGTACTTTTGTTGTGATAACACCAACCCCTTTTCTGTTCTGGACAATTCTATGCCCAAGAAGTATTTAGCTGTGCCCAAGTCTTTTATAGTGAATGCTGAGTGTAAAGCCTGCTTAGTTTCCTCAATCATCTCCACACTTGTACCTGTCAATAGAATATCATCCACATAGACAACCAATGCAATGAAGTCAGCCCCCCTCGTCTTTGTGAAAAGACAGTAATCATGCATTGATCTATGGAAGTTGAGTTGGAGAAGAGTTTGAGTGAACTCTTTGTTCCATTGGCGCCCTGCTTGCTTTAAACCATATAAAGACTTGATGAGTCTACATACTTGTCCTGGTTTAGCTTTTGTGTAACCTTCTGGAGGTATGAGATATAACTCTTCTTCAATATGTCCATGCAAATATGCATTGTTGACATCACATTGATATATCTCCCATTGGAAATGTGCTGCAATAGCTAAGAAGAGTCTCACAGTCACCACTTTTGCTACTGGAGAAAAACTGTCATGGTAATCCGTGCCCCACTTTTGTATATAACCTCTAGCAACCAGTCGGGCCTTGTACTTGTCTATGGAACCATCAGCATGAAATTTGGTTTTGAACAACCACTTAGATGTAATTCCCTTCTTTCCCTTAGGCAGATCAGTTATCTCCCAAGTTCCATTGTTCTCAAGAGCTCCAATTTCTGCATTCATAGCTTGTTTCCATTGAGGGTATTTGATGGCTTCAAGATATGTGGTAGGATCAGGTATTTGGGTAACTTTGCTAAAGAAAGCATGATGTGAACCACTGTATTGTATGTTAGAAGGGAGAGTTGTAGTAAGGCTGAAACAGGCACTATGAAGTACAAAATCATGAGTCCACTGTGGTGTTTTGGTTTGTCTAGAAGACTTTCTGATTGGTGGTGGTATGGATGTACTAGGTTGTGATGGTGGTGATTGAGGTTCTGTGATAAATTGATTGTCTAGATCATTGTCATTTGTGTTTGATAAAGCTTGTGGGATAGGTATTGGTGTAAGAGAGGACACTGCAGGGGTAAGTTGAGTGTGATAAGGGAAAAGGTGTTCATTAAAGGTTACATCTCTGGAGATGCATAATTTCTGAGTGCTAAAATTGTATAGTTTCCACCCTTTTTGGCCCATGGATCCCCCCAAATAAACACAATGCTGAGATCTATCATCAAATTTATCTCTATGTGGGATATTGTTATGCATGTAAGCACTGCAGCCAAACTTTTTCAAATGTGAGTAATTAGGGATAGAGCCATAAAGTACCTCATACGGGGTTTTCCACTGTAAACTTTTGGTTGGAGATATGTTGATGATGCTAGTAGCATGTTGAACAGCTTCACCCCAGAACATAAGTGGTAAGTTACCCTCTTTCAGCAATGCCCTTGCCACATTTATCAAGCTTCTATGTCTCCTCTCAGCAACCCCATTCTGCTGTGGACTGTAAGCACAAGTTCTGTGATGAACAATGCCAAATTGTTTGAAAATCAACTGAGTAGGTGCTCCCACAAATTCAGTACCATTATCTGATCTAACACATCTGATCTTTCTGTCAAACTGTGTAGCTATGTATCTTACAAAATCAGCCAGCAATTGAGATACTTGATCTTTTGTTTTGAATAACACAACCCATAAAGTTCTGGAGAAATCATCCACCATTGATAATAAGTATCTATCTCCTGTAAGAGTGACCTTCTTGTAAGGACCCCAAACATCCACATGAAGCACATCAAAGGCTTGTGTGGTTTTTGAAGTGCTGGGATAAAAAGGCAATCTGGTCTGCTTGCTTCTCATACACACATCACAGTGTTGTAAAGCCTTCTTAAGCTGATCATCATTCATATCAAATACATGCATGTGTCTCAATCTTTCAATTGAAATGTGCCCCATCCTGCTATGCCATAACACCAACTCATCAATGTTTTTCTTTTTCTGTTCTGCAACTGCTAGAATCATTTCAGATTCTGTACTAGTAGTTGCCTTTATTTTGGATGCATTGAAAGATTCTCCATCTAAGTAATAAAGACCATCCTTCAGCACCCCAATTGCCAATGGTTGCTTACCATTCTGGCCCTGCAAAATACAGTGTGCAGCTGTAAAACTGACAGTAATGCCCTGATCTTCAAGTAATCTACTCACTGATAGTAAGTTGTATTTGAAGTTTTCTAAATACAGGACATTCTCAAGTTTTAAGTTTTCATTCAGAATTACTTCACCAACTTGATTGACTAATTTTGCTTCTCCTGTGGGTAAATAGACTCTCCTAGGCATAGACAACTGCTGAACATTTTGTAGTTTCTTGAATTCATAAGTCATATGAATTGTGGCTCCTGAATCAACTATCCAAGGAACAAAATTTGATAGTTGTTTAGGATTACCTGAGGCACAGACACCAGCGAAGGCAGAGAAATCATGATACTTATTTTCTTGAGTTTGTTGTTTTCCCCTCATCAATTTCTGAACTTCTTTTTGTACTTCTCTTTGTATGATCATTTGCATTGAGTCTTGCTGATTTGTTTCTCCAGAGTCTGAATCAGAGTCATCCAATGGTGATTGAGAATCTTGAGTCATGTTAGCTTGATGTCTATTGCCAATACCATTGCTATTTCCTCCTTTCTTCTTGCCAAACCACTCTGGGTACCCAATGAGCTTAAAACACCCACTTTTGTCATGACCTCCCCTCTTGCAGTGTGTGCAATATTTATCTTCTTTGTTACTTCCTCCTGTTCTATCATTTGTATTTCTGTTCATGTTGTTTTTGCCATTGGAACCATTTCCACCATGATGCTTGCCTGAGCTAGAACTTCTATGTCCTTGTGCAGTTGTGAAAGTTGCATTCACAAACTCACTTTGAGACCCCTGGCTTGCACTTCTTTGATCCTCTATGCGCATTAACATACCAAATGCCTTGTTCATGTTAGGGATGGGATCACTGAGTAAGATCTGATCCCTCACATGATCAAAGTCTGGATGTAAACCAGAAAGCAGCTGCATCATCTTGTCTTCTTCCATTTGTGTTTGAGCATTTTTCAGAGCTCCTCCACAATTACAAGTTGCTGCAGGCTTTAGGAGTACATACTCATCCCACTTTCTTTGTAATCGATTGAAAAACTCCACTAATGAAGAATTTCCTTGAGACATTTGACTGATCTCTCTGCGCAATTGAAAGATTTGTGGACCATTGCTTTGTCCATATCGTTCTTTCAAAATTTCCCACAGTGACTTTGATGAAGCTGCGTACATGAACACGCTTGCAAGCTCCTTTGTTAGAGCATTCAAGATCCATGAAAAGACTAGGTCATCCTTTTCTTTCCATCTCATGTACTCTTCTGACTCCATATCCATAGGCATTTCATTTCTCAGAATGAAATTTGTTTTATGCTTAGCATTGAGTGCTAAAAGCATTGATCTACTCCAAGGTAAGTAGTTATTGCCATCAAGAACATTTGAGACAAGGACCAAACCTGGATTTTCTCCATTTGAAGAATTCTGATGAGCATTCATATCTGCTTCTTCAGATTGCTCAATTGTTGGTGATGAATCGTCTGTATTATCTCTAATTTCTGGGGATCTTGGATCACTTTCTGTGCTTTCTGTGCGCAGAACTTCAGCAAAAGATCGTCGTCTTCTTCTGCTCATGAAGCAAGATCGTTTGTGCGGAATTTTTGTGGATCTTTACTACGATAGCTCTGGTACCATGATAAATTTCATACAGAGATTATAGAGAATGATTCATCAATCTTATTAAATCGTAAATGAACAGATTACAATCCTATATAGCTGACTAACTCAGTCAACTGATATTGACCAGCAGTTACAACTGCTAACTGCTCCTAACAACCTAACTAATCTTTCCCGCCAAATTGAATCTGTTAATACAGATGCCGAAACGCCCCGTATTACTTAGACTCTAAAACTCACCGTTTCACTAATGTAGGCACATGACTGTTGTTAATTCATCACGTGACCTTCATTAGTTTAACAGTTTTGTCTGTAAAACTCTTGTATGTCCTTCAAATAGCTACACTTTCGCACCTCCTAACCCATCAATGGTTGAATTTCCATCCATTAACAGAAGATACTTTTCAAATGATCCTGATGATAATAATGCACTCTCTTTCACTCTTTCTTATCTCACTAAAACATGTGGGCTATCTCCCAAATCCGCATTAGCAGCTTCCAAAACTGTCCTACTTAAATCCTCGGAGCAGCCTGATTCGGTTTTATCCACCTTCCTCGACTATGGATTCTCGAAATCCAATATCTCTGAAATGATTAAAAAGTTCCCAAAAATGCTACATTGCAATCCGGATAAAACCATTTCCCCCAAAATTGACTTCATTCGCTCTCTAGGAGTTTCAACCCCTAATCTTGTCAAAATATTCACTGCCAACCCCTGGATCTTGAGACAAAGCTTAGAAAACCAATTGGTTTGCTATTTTAATTGTTTAATTCAATCCAAAGATAGAGCCATTCAAGTTATTCAACGTAATCCTAATGTCCTGTCTTCAACTGTTGCAGCCCGTATGATACCTAATATCGACACTTTAAAACTACATGGTGTACCTACGTCGCTGATTTTGTGGCTAATTTGTAGTAATTGGTATCTCATAGGAACAAATCCAGTCAAATTCCACAAGAGTGTGGAAAAAGTGAAGCATATGGGATTCAGTCCTTTGAGTTCACACTTTGTTGTAGCAATCAAGGTACTCACAGTAGTGACCCAATCAAAGTGGGATGCGAGGATCGAGGTTTTTAAAAGGTGGGGTTGGTCTGATGAAGATATTACTATGGCGTTTAAGAAGAGCCCATGGTGTTTGTCAATCTCAGAGGATAAGCTTATGGATGTGTTGGATTTTTATGTGAACAAATTGGGTTTAGATGTTTCGGTCATTTTAAATCGGCCGTTGCTACTTACATTTAGCTTGAAGAAGAGGCTGGTTCCAAGAGCTGCAGTTATTCAGTATCTGTGCTCCAAAGGTCTGGTTAAAGTGGATTCAAGAATAACTAGGTTGTTGGAGTGTACAAACAAGTATTTCTTCGAAAAGTATGTGAATTCTTTTAAGGAGGAAGCCCCTCATTTAGTTAAGCTGTACAATGAGAAGCTAAACGAGGTAAATCAGTGAAGCGAAATCAAAGTCATGAAGATATAAAATTGATTATAGATGGTTATTGTTTAAGGGGTGGTTCTTTATTAAAATATGCTGAAGCTTGTCATTTGAAAAGGTTGTACAAGGAGAAGTTGGAGCTGAATGATTTACAATCTCGTAAAGATGACATAAAGATGCATTATGAGGAATTTGGTACGTAATCGCAGACTTTCATGTGTTTTTAGATGTATTATGCGAATTCTTTTGAAGAGGAAGCCCCTCGTTTAGTTCAGCTGTACAACTGAGAAACTAAAGGAGGCAATAAGTGAAGCGAAATCAAAGTCATGAAGATATTAAACTGATTTGGGATTGTTATTGGTTAATGAGGGGTGGTTCTTTGTAGAATATGCTGAAACCCGTCATTCAAAAAAGCTGTACAAGTACAAGTTGGAGCTGAATGATATACAATCTCGTAATTTGGTACGTAATTTCAGACTTTGATGTGCTTTAGATGAACACAACTAATTTAGTGTTCTATTATGTGGATTCGTGAACTGATTTCTTTTATATACTTAGTTTCGATCTTTTACGGGTCCAATTTGAGGTTGTTCACGATTTGGGCACTCATTAGGTGTCTCGACTCTCAATTAATGTGCATTGTGTGCTAGGTCACGAACTTGAGATTTTTAGGCCCCGATAACTAGAACCAATCTTTTTTAATATTCACCCATAAATTTTAGCGTTTGTCTTCACACAGATTTCTCATGTCCAGAATTCACTCAGACTGAATTTATTGATTGTGGATCATAAATTTTGCAAAAAAAAAGAAGGTAAAATCAATGCTTTAAAGTTTACAATATAGCAAGACTTATCAGTCATATTGTCAAAAAAGTAATAATGAAATTTACTGTCATAGATGGGCCTAACTTCTTAAATTGGATCCAGCCCAGCCCAATATCTTAACCTTCATTATGCAAACGTTTAATTGCTGAGGATTATCGATATTTAAAGTCTTGAGTTGTCCCAATTTATAATTTTACGGATAAAATTATATTTGGCCAACAACTATGAACAAACCTAATTTTTTACCTTTATCTTTCAACAATAAAAAATAAAATAAAAAACTTGAAAATGCTAAATAAAGATTTGATTCTTTTATTATTATCATTAAATATTTACTTTCTCTGTGTGTTTAAGATTATGTTTATTGAGCTTCGTTGAATTAATCAACTAAACTTTAACTTATTATAGTTATATTGCTGATGATCATAGTTTAATTATAACTTTTTCAATATAGATATATTAAGTTGTGGGTCTTAACTTATTTTCTTACTGAAATTCTAAGGTCCTTCCTTCATTTCCTAATTTTATTTATTTTAATTTTAAACGTCTATCCATACAGACGTCTTGTAGTGATAATAGCATCTATGTAACGACTTTTAACTCGACCTTTACAAAACATAAAACAAGTAGCAGGTACTAATACAAAGAAATTCAATAAATTGAAAGAATCGAGGAATTAATCCTACCTATTTTCTGAGATAAAAACAAATATTTCTGGCCTGCAGTCCTATACAAAAGACAAAATATAATTACCAAAAAATAATTCCCATGTCTTAATCACATTTATAATTGTATAAATTAATCTCTGAAACACGTATACATCCATACTAGCTTGCTTACTATATAGTGTCACATTTTCCATTTTGTATTTTTCATTGTTACTTGCAATTATAATTCTATATGGTGAAATGCATTTGCTAATTGCTAATATACAAATCAAATGAGAATTCAAGTAATCTCAAATTTACTACCTTTCTTTCTTCTTCTACTCCAGATATCAGCAGCATTTCAAAGTTGCCAGCGTCGATGTGGTAACGTAGAAATCCAATACCCGTTCGGGATTGGATCAAACTGTTCTATGAACAAATGGTTTGATGTTGCTTGCAAAAAAACCACCAGTAACCGAACCAGACCTCTGCTCGTCGTAATAAACCTCGAAATCATGCGTATAAGCTACGGAAACAGCAAGATCAGAGTCAAGACTCCAATTGTATCCTCTTACTGCCAAGTGGCTCCACCTAGTCAACCTGTAAATCTCACAGGAACTTCTTTCACTATTGCATCATCAAATAAATTTACAGTTGTAGGCTGCAATAGCCGGGCTCTGCTAACCTCAGCAGAGCCCGATATTGTAGGGTGCACGCCCACGTGTGACGAGAATTTTCGTCCAGAGGGACAAGATCCTACTTGCTCTGGCAACGTATGCTGCCAAACTTCGATTCCACATTTTCTTCAAGTGTTTAGACCGAGGTTTGAGATGGATCGTGAGTTCAGTTGCAAGGTTGCTTTTATTTCGGACAAGACGTGGCTCAACTCTGATGTGACAAGTACTTCTTCTATTCTTGGAAAATGGAAATATGTTCCTATGACTTTGGATTGGAAGATCGATGTTGCTTCTCCGTTGTGTAATGGAATAAATAAGGAAACAACACGAGTCGCAGATATAAGATACTATAACGGATATAATTTCCCTTATCCAAACAACACTCGCTTGATTTGCAGACAAGGTTATGCTGGCAATCCATATCTTTCGGATGGATGCAGAGGTATCTATCTTACCACATTCCAACATCCTATCATTAGATTATTCTTTGTATCAATTCTAATTGCGTATGTTAATCTGTAGATGTTGATGAATGCTTAAATCCTGAAATACGAAGTCAATGCAACGGACGATGCGTGAATACTCCAGGCTCATACAGATGCCAACCCAGCAAATCTTGGATTATCATTTTAGGTAATAAGTTGCTATCATTTTTCATTTTTACCAATCGATAGACTCGTATTGTTGTTGTCCTTAATCATAGATTGCATCCTTGATTGTGCAGCTTTTAGCGTGGTTTTCGGAGCATTGAGCATGCTAACTATGGTATGGTGGCTCTGTAGATTCATCAAGAAAAGAAAAATCATCCAACAGAGGAAGAAATTCTTCAAGCAAAATGGAGGTTTATTATTGAAACAGCGATTATGCTCAAATGAAAAAATCAAAGTATTCACTTCAAAAGAATTGGAAAGAGCAACAGATCGTTTCAATGAGACCAGAATCATCGGCCAAGGCGGCCAAGGTACTGTTTACAAAGGAATGTTAGTTGATGGCAGAATCGTTGCAGTAAAAAAATCCATCAAAGTTGATGAACCAAAACTCAACGAATTCATCAACGAGGTAGTAATTCTTTCGCAAATTCGACATAGAAACATCGTAAAGCTACTCGGTTGCTGCTTGGAAACACAGGTTCCTATGCTCGTCTATGAATTTGTTCCGAACGGAACCCTTTACGACTTTCTCCATGACCGACATGAAGATTTCCAACTAACTTGGGAACCGCGGTTGGAGATTGCTATACAAGTTTCAGGGGCACTTTCCTACTTGCATTCAGCTGCATCTATTCCCATTTATCACCGAGATATTAAGTCGAGGAACATACTATTGGATGAGAAATATAGAGCAAAAGTATCAGATTTTGGTGTCTCTAGGCTTATTTCTATTGATCAGACACATTTGATAACTGGTGTACAAGGTACTTTCGGATACTTGGATCCTGAGTACTTTCAATCAAACAGATTTACAGAGAAAAGCGATGTGTACAGCTTCGGAGTTGTTCTTGTTGAGCTTTTGACTGGACAAGAAGTGATTTCTACCTCGAAAACGGGAGGGTGTACTGGTCTAGCAGCAAGTTTCATTGTTGCAATGGACCAAGGGAAACTCAATCACGAACTTGATCCCCGTATTACAGGCAAAGATGTTGAACAAGCTAAGGTAGTTGCTAATCTTGCAATAAGATGTTTGAACTTGAACGGGAAGCAGCGACCGACGATGAAGGAAGTGACGATGGAGTTAGAGGGGCTTCGATTGTCTGATAAAGAAAATACTAATGAAGAGATTAATAAACCAAACATTTGGGATTTTGACTTCATTAGTTTCTCAAGCTCTGATGAACTTATTGTGTCTATGAGTTAGAACCTTCCTACAAAACTCAACAGAATTAGTTTTTGCAGTAATAGATATTAGATAGGGTAAAAAGATATCTACAACTTAATTCATAGTACAGTGTGTTTAGTAAAAGATTGTTGATTCTTATATTTTTAGCTCTGAAAATATGAAGCTGTATAATTTATTTTAATTTTTTAAAGGAATAGACATAGAATATGGGAATTGTATCTTACTTTGTTTATAAAATGCTGTATCCAATCTTATTTTCAGAAAAAGATAATAAAAATAAATCTGTTCTGTAACAGAAAAATTTCTTGAATCCAACTTTATAGAATAGCATAAAAACACAAGTGTAAAAACGGTTTGTTTAAGCTTAATACATCATCAAACTTGTTATGAAACTTCGATTGTATTTGGTGAGGCTTCATTATTAAGGCTTCGAAGTATTTAACTCTTATTTTATAAAGATTTAATTAGTGCCAAACTTCCTAAACTTGATAAACCTGTGCAATTTTAGAGGACAATTTTAGAGGATAAATTGTTATATCTGAAAGTTGGAGGGGCTAGTTACACAAATTTACTAAATTTAGGGTGCTTGACACCAATTAAGCATTTTGTAAATTATAGAGTCTTTTATTTAAATAGTAGTAACTTTTTGCCCTAGAAAACATCAGCCTACGGACGTGGATTTGAGAGTATTGATGCAGTTTGAGAGAAAAGACAGCAAATTTTATAATTCCAATTTGTGATGGTAAGTGCAATGTTCCTTTTTAAAAGATTCACTCACTTATTTGGGATTTCAAGACCACTTCAACTAACTAAATTAAAAGAAAACAATAAAAAAACAAATTTAAAAAACCAGTTCTGTTCAACTAACCTTTACTAATATGATGGGATATTGATAAAAATTCATTTATAAGCATCTTCAAAGGTTAGATGTAAGAGAGAAGGCAATGAAACCATAACAAATCAAACTCTTTATCAACCTACTTTATAAATTACAATCATTTATTAAGCTCTTTGGAGCTTTTTGTTTGGGTAGCCTAGTGCTGCACTTTTTCTCATAAAAAAAAACTACTATCATTTATCTTTCTTTCTAAAAAAGGAAAAAAAAAAAAACTCAAAACCATAAAAATAAAAATAAAAATCAGTGTAGATATTACTAGAGTCCTTACCAAGAACTCATGAGAGTCATTTCCTTACTGTCATCTGTATGGCATAATTGAAACTAGGCAAACCAACTTTACAAAGTATTCAAGTTTAGTTCAGTCAATGTTTGACTTGAGTTTGAAATTGAGCTAAGCCCAACCTACTTAAGTTTAGTTTGAAAACTCAAAGATCAAATTGACTTTTTTAGTGACAAGCCATCATAAATCACTATTCTCATTCCTTAGAACAACTTTGTGTTCCACGATAAAGCTCTTTAATCAAATTTGTTAATGTCAAAATTTATTACGATGCTTTGAGTGGTTTTTGATGGGCTAGATAATATGTTTCTTAAAATTAGACAAAAATGCTCGCCTGAACCTTTGACTGTCAAAATCATTTTTTTCTAACATTATTTGTTAACAGCCAATGCAACAAACCCTTGTTCGTACCATTGAAAAACATGAGACCTTTGCAAATGACACAAACACAGTTTATTTTCGTACTTAACCCTAAAGCTTATGTTGAACTTGTTTTAAGTTCAAATTTGGTGCTGCCTTTATTAGAAGGCAAAAATTAGACAATAAAATATAAAATCTAAGCATTCAAGTTGAAGCCAATTCACTAGCTTTTCCAAGTCGGGCTCAAACCAAGCCTAAAATTTTGGACTCTAACAACCTTCGAGCTCGAGCCAGCTCGAAGAGTGACTGTCGCACTTGCCCATATTCTTCAATCTTGGTTTGGCTTATTAACACCCTAATCAAAATTATCAATCGTTTATCAACCAACAAAGAATGCGCAAGCAAAATTACGCAGTTTATAAGAATCCTGAAATAAGTCATTTTTGTCTGGCTACATCAAAAGCAAGATAACATTCTTTCAGGCAGATAATCATAACCGTGATAAAACTGCAGTCTGCACAATTAAACAAGGTATAAACAATCATAGACAAATCAAGGAAGAAAGTCACATAGAAAGAAAAGAAAAAATTAGAAATCATTCTGTAGCACCTAGGTTCACTAAATAATTTAATTATACTAAATCCTATGCAACGCCCTTAATAACTTATTTACATGGACCCAATGTGCATTGTGACAAAAACCCAGATGCTTAATCTGTATTATTACGAAAATTCAAATGCTTAATACAACAAAACAAAAAAACCTACAACAAAAGCAAAAATGAAAAAATTCAAGAGCTAATAACAGTTTTTATCAATAAAAAGATAGGTAAAATAGTTTACTCACATGAAAAAAATGCACCTACAATTGATTTTAACACTGTGAGTAACGTAATTCATGTGATTTAACATTCCCCTTGGTAACTTTTGATACACATCAAGTATACAGTAAACAATATGAGCCTTAACCATTCACTCAAAATGAGAAAGGGTCAGGAAAGCATTACGAACCGTTTGCTCAAAACTTCATTTTCCCTCTGACCGAAGACTTTGCCAGACATATAGCTTTCTGTTTTCCTTCTAATCCAGAACATGATTCGATTTCTTGCCCCAAAGTAATGGCAAAGTAGAGATAGACAGTGCATAAGAAAACCAATAGAACCAAAGCTGTTAAGAGGAAGCGATGCCTTTGAACGAGTGTTGACCAACTACCCAATTCGTCTCGAGGGAATGGTTTCCGGAAGGATGGTGACCTCCGATGAGGAGAATTTAAGTCCAGAGCCATTACTGTTAAACTGAACCAATTAGGATGACCTGAAAAGTTATGCCATTTTTAATAGGTGATGACAAATTAAAGAACACTCTTGCAACAAATTTTGAACAGAAAAAAAATACCAATCAGACAAAGAAGGGTTAGCGTTACTTGTTAAATGCAAGTGAATCAAGCTTGCTTCTTGTCTCATGGAAATATTTGAAACTTAGTCTCCGTATGTATCTAAGTAATTTTAGCTAATAAAGAGCAAGTAAACCAACCACTTGATTCTCAAAACCATGAGAACAAAGACAGAAATGAAAACAAACACATTCTGAAAGCATCGGCCACATAACTGTAATACAAATGAAATTAAGCCATAAACAATAATTTTCACAAGCTACAAACAAGAGTTAAAAAGACATTATAAAGCAGGGTCAATATATTCAGGTCAGGAATCAAATGACAACCATAGCCTTATTCAGGTCAGGAATCAAGGCAAGTTAGGTACGTACAAGCCGGATAATTTGGGATACAACTCATCTGCAAAGAATAAGTAAATTTTGACTTTGAAGGTTTGGGATTTTCAATTTCCTTGATTTGATCTACTTAAAGTTTGAGTTTTTACCTTCCTTCAAAAATCAAATGAAGAAAAGATCAACTGTAATTGAAGGATCAATTCAATCAGAGTTATGATGAGAACATAATCAAAAAATTCAACAAAAAAATACAAAAAAGAATAAACTTTGACCCTTTTACTAGGAAAAAGGTTGAAACCCGAAGTTCGAAGTTCGAATTGTACGAGCTAGGAAACATAGGGGTCATTTTACTAAACCATATCACAAACACGTCCATGGATCATTCAGAAACCATGAAAATTATCATTGATCCATCTAATTCTAAATTATGTCAAATCCAACCACATTATCCCATGGCATGAAAGTCACTGGACAAAGCAATCTACCCACCCTATTTTAATGAAGTTAGCCCATATTTTAACGAAAAAAAAAGCTAAGATGTTGACATTTCAGCTAACCCTTTTCCTGATTTTAGATCTCTTTAATCTCCAAAGTAGACCCAACCAAATCTCAAAAATCAAACAACAAGGCACAATAATCAATACCCAAATGAAAATAATCATGATTTGCAGATCAAAATCAAAATTAAAAGAAATAATCAGATAAAATAACCTCAGATCTGGAGAAAAAATGAGAGACTTACAGCTACAGAAAGCTCAAAAGAAGTTCTATCTGAATGAAGAATTCTCTGTATGCCGAATCATCCACGCTATTACAAAAAGAAAACGACGGTGATGTATTCAGAATTTGAGATAAGCTAAACACCAAAAATGTCAAACATGAAATAGAAAAGAAAAGAAAAGAAAAAGAAGAGAAGAGAAGAGAAGAGAAGAGAAAAGAAAAGAAACGGAGAGTTAACGAAATATGAACGTGATTGGAGGAGATGATTGAACTTTTTTCGGAGTTTTTATTTGACCTCTTGAGCTGTGAAACGCCGTCAAAATTATTTTATGGGCTTCTTCTCATCCTCCTACTATTAAGGCCCTGTTTGGTAAAGCGTTTCGTGTGAGCATATAGCGTTTCGTAGGAGCATATTGTATTTTTGTTCCAATATGCTCACAAATAGGTGTTTGGTTATATTTTTGGAACTACAGCATTTAGAGTTTTGGAACCAAAACGGAGCGTTTCGTGAAAAGCTCCAATTTGGAGCTTTTCGTGAAACGCTAGTTTGTATTTTAAACCACAAGTAGACTTTGACAAAACTACCCCAACTTATTTTTTTAATTTATATTATTATTAATTTATATTGGTAAATAGTATACCCGTATAAGTCTTTTCACATGTCAACAGCAACTGTTTTTATAATTCTTCCAAACACTAATTATCCAACAACTATTAGCAAACAGCAACAACAAACAGCAACAGCTAACCGCAACATCTAACCGCAACATCTAACCGCAACAGCTAACAGCAACCGCAACACCAAACGGAGCCTAAATTGGAATGTTCTATTTTCATCTTATGATTGTCTTTCAATGGTTTTATTTTAGGAATTCACGCAAATCAAAACCATAACTAAATCGGTAGAAAGCAAGTATAAAGTTTCGTGTAAGCAATGGATTAAAATAGGCTTGTCGATTGTACATAAGTATTAAAATAGGTTTTATAGGTAAAATTGTGTCAATTTTGGTTTAATGTCTAGACAATGATATCAATTTAAGACTTAATAACGAAATTAGACGCTTTGACTTATACTATCGATCATATTACTTATACATGCGAAAGAAAACAAATCATCTCCATCAACCATGCATATATGATGTATCGAATTTTGTTAATGAAGACTATATTAGAACCTAAATTAGTTCCATTTTCTAACTTTGAGCCTAAATTGGTACCATTGTATATGTTGGAATATAAAGATGGGATAAGTCGATAAATATGCACATCGGAAACAAAAAATTTCTTATTTTCAAATTATCAAAATCACGTTCATCCATAAATTGATATCATGGCAATTAATTTAGATTAAATGAATTACCTCTTGTAGTCTATCTACTATTGATGAAGCTATCCACCAACTTGATTTGAAATGATTCAACCAACCCTTCAAGTAACCAATTTTGAGTCAGTTGAATTTCTTCAAGCAACCAAAGTAGATTACCTCTAACGGTGATCCACACGAATAAAAACAACTAAAACGGAATGAAAACCTACTCTATATAAGAAATTTGCTAAGAGAATTTGAGTCGAGAGAAAATAAAATCTTGCGAAGAAAAACTGTATGTTGGTCGAATACCCTATACGGGTATTTATAGTTTATTTTCCACCTCCTCAAATAGTCAATCCTAATCTCACGTAATCCTATTTAGTTAATTATTCTAATTCAATTAATATTTCAAGGATGACTTATAACTATACATAATCAGACTTACTAGTGTCATTTATGATTCTTCACTATCTGTCTCATATCGGATCTTAAATGTCTATTAACATTTAATATCATCCATGCAACTGTTTAGATATCTAGATTTCTACGACTCATGAGATCAATTGCTTATTCATAATAAGAAACATTATTAATTGTAAGACTCAACAGTATTATACTAGTCCATTATATAATATATTAACTTGGGATAATTTAAGATTACTTAACATATTATAATTTCAAATTTTGTCTCACTTAATCTTATATGAACACTTGATCGTAAATGTAAATAATCTAAGGACCTTTTACATTTCGATATCAAATATCAAAATGCCCCAAAACGGATTGTCTTTAGGATACATATTCCAACAGTATAGGCTAGGCCTATTTTAATACTTTTGTACAAAAGTTAGGCCTATTTTGAAATCTTAACCCATTTTTTTAATCATATTGTTGTGTTTGGTAAAGAGAAGTTTAAGTAAAAGTAAGAAATTTGGACTACTTTAGAGATTCGACTAATCAAAATCTCTATTAAAATAAGTTTGGCATTGTCGTGGAAGAAGTAGTTCTTGTGGGAGAAAATGGGTGGGAAATAGCAGGTAAAAGCTTAAAAGTAAGTCCTAATACTCAAGGAATAAAAAGTAAAAAAAATGTATTTAAAGGCTAAAGTACAAACAAATAGATCAAGTGATTTCAAGTTTTTGCAAATAAATTCTTGTGGTTTTTTTCATAAGAAAAATAAATGTGGTTGCATAAATCTACAAAGCGACCCGTCAATTTAAGACGCTTAAAATTTCATTTAAAAACTAGTCATGGACCCCATGCGATGCACGGATTATTAATATAACATTATAAAGTTTAATTTATATTATTGATTACAATTATGTAAATGTTGTAGAGTTTGGCAAAATTACTGGCGAAAATTTCAAATTTTCTTAATTCTATTAGATGAGAGAAAAGTTTAAAAAAAAATATTTGAGCTCATTGAAAATGTTTTAAGGATGGAATGTGGTTCTATGTTTGGAACTTTGATGAACTCAACTTTTTTTCTCCCAAAAAAATCTTTGTTTGTTGTTTAAATATACTTTAAATATATGTGTTGCTTACAAAATAACAATTTATTTTCAAGAAAGACATAACATCTTAACAATTATTCTTTCTAGATCTTTACCAAAGAATAAAATTCAATTCCATTGAAAAAGATCAAAACAGAAATAAAATGTTAATTTCAAACCATATTAAATTTCATCAAAACAATCACATTTATGAAATCTAAGAATATTATTTTACAAAAAAAATATGCAAATAAAGAATAGAGAAAAAAAAAACTCAAATTTGAGTCAAGTTACCTTGAATTTGTTTGAACTTGAACTTGTTGATTTCCAACTATTTAACATTATCAACCTGCAAATGCATAAAAAGATGTATAAGCGTCACAAGAGCAATATAGAACTGATATAATTGTAGTAGAAATGATTCAACCTCATCAAAATCTAAAATATCCAACATTTGAAAGAGTTAAACAATAAATATGTCATGCATGCTTTCAACACCAAACATATTTAAAGGGAAGAAGATAAGAGTAACCTATAGCAACTTTTGATATTCTTTATCAATAAATCATTTTAATAGTAAGAGTTATTATATTTAATGAAAATAAAAGAGTTAGATGTTTAAGAATTTAATTAAAATTAAGAGAATTTAAAGTGTGAGAAATATTTGAAAAAATTCAAAATTCTATAAAAATTACACATCATCTTTTCATGAGGTGACATTTTGTGAGAGCTTTGTTTTAGCTCCACTTTTATATAGAGACAAGCTCAATCATGTACCTGTATAACCCTCTAACTGCAGAGTTTAACATTTGTGTATAATTAGCAGGATTTTGTTTTAAAGAATGATTGCCTTCCATTTCAATCTGCAACAGAAACCAGCTATTTAAGGAGAAAATATGCAGATACTTGATGAAATTGCAGGGGGAAAGTTACTGTAGATAAGACATTCGTCACATGGGAGACTTGGGATATTACAAGTTTTCCTATAGCATCATAGCTAGAAGAAAGTAATCTAGCCAACAAGTTGTTTTGTAGCTCTTTGTTTGGAACAAAGCGAAAGATCATGCTAATTGCACTAAAAACTTCTTCCTCATCTTGTAAAGGTAAATTCCTCTTCACCAAAGCCTGAGGAAGAAAAAGACAAGGAATTTAGACTTGCTTCATGTTGTTCTTCTTTTGGTACTAAAGGAAATACAAATATGCAGCAAATAAACAGCAATGACAAAGATTCAGATTTGCTAGAGAGAAAAAAACTCTACTATTACCCCTACACAGGTGAGAAATATAAAACACAAAAGCAGGCATTTTAGTAATGCCCACTTATGAAAGAATTTGTTTTCTTCAGTTTTGAAGTTGTGAGGAAGGCAGAGGTGAAAAGGAATCTAAAGTAACACATCTCTGTCGAATTGAGAAGGAGCTTTAGAGATACGATGGAAGATCAACCAATAGAATATGATTTACGCCAAAACTAAAGAGTTTGAACCCTCTTCTACGGGTCAAAAAAACCCTCATTCAACCCCCTCAAGCAAACAACAGAGTTTATGAAGTAGCTTCTTATCCAAACAGAATACCTACCACAATGCTCCTCCAAAGCCCACCAGATACTGTTACGTATCAACGCAGAAAGTTGAAGGACTAGGCTTGTAATTAGCTTTTCAAGTTGGTTATGTTGGTTATTTCTGCTATATTGTTTTCCTATTTTGTTTTGTTGCTTTGGATGCTTTTTAATAGGTAGAGTTAGCCGTTATTCTTCCTTGTCATTTTGCAAGCTGTGGCCTGTCCAGCTGTAGAATGGTACTGTGTGACATCAGCAGTACTATTATTCCCTATTTAGCACCTGAGATTGTATGAATGAGGAACCATTGATGAATATACAAATCTCTACCTTTTTCCTTCCTTATTTCTATCCTCTCTAATTCTGTTCATTCTTTCACTAAACCTTTCCCTTATTCTCCCTAAATTCTATCTGTCAGCCTATACCTGACATTGGTACCAGAGCCACGATCCTCCGGCCATTCTATGAATGGTTAATCTGTCTGCTAGAAGAACTCGTGCAGCAGCCAGAAAATCGAAAATCGCCATGGAAGCTATTGAAGCTCAGTTGAAGGCCCTTACTGCTCAGTTTCATGACAGAGCAGAGGATACTGCAGAACAATTATCCAATATGAAAGAAGTGCAAAAGCAACAACAAAGAAGGCTGGATGAGTTTTACTTGGAGCAATCCAAACTCAGGAAAGAGCAAATTGATTCTCAACAAACAATAGAGGGTATGTTTCGAAAAACTGAGCACACTATTTGTAATATTTCCAAAATCATTCAACAAAACACTCAAAACCCAGAAATAATCCAAACAGCCACCCACATCCCAACCCATACACCTTTGAGAGTTCTTTCATCCGCTCACAACCCGTCCAAAGGAGTGTTAGGTAGTGCACCTAGTGGATCTAATACTCCAGGCCCTTTAGTTCTTTATGATGACCCTAGAACCTTCAAGAGCAATGTTTTTCACAAGATGCTACCTAAATGTGAGTTGCCTTCTTTTGATGGAACTGAAGTGGAGACTTGGGTTAGCAAGTGTACTAAATATTTCCAGCTCTTTGATGTTGCTGAGGAGAAGAAGATAGACTTGGCAGGCCTTTATATGCATGGTAGGGCTGAGAAGTGGTTTAAGAATTGGTTCCCACTTCATTCTGAGGTCTCATGGGATGAGTTCACTGAGGAAACATGTAAACGTTTCCAGGATACCACTATCACCAATGTAGTGGAGCAACTTACTAAGCTGAGCCAAAATTCTACAGTGAGTGATTATCAGGACAAATTTGAAGAACTCAAACTCAGGATGGAGAAAACTCACCCTGAGATTACAAAATCCTTCTATGTCGATAGTTTTATAGCAGGGTTGAAACCTGAGATCAAATCTGCTGTGAAGCAGCATGAACCTAGTAACATCTATGATGCAATCAAGCAAGCTAAGTATCAAGAGGAGCACCTTAAGGATCTCTTAGAAATGGTTAAACCTAAACCTAACTTCAGATCCCCTATACCTAATACAAAACCTTGGACTCCCAATACATCAAAACCCTTTCCTGTTTCCACAAACCTTCCAGCCACCACTAAAACTGAGTTCAAATCCCCTATACCTGTCAAAAGAACACCCGGGGTTTGTTGGTCCTGCGGGGATCGCTATTTTCCAGGGCATCAATGCACCAAAAAGAAATTACTAGCCATCTCAGCTGAAGGAGAAATTGAAGAGCTGGAATTAGAAGAGAACATGGGGACTACCCAGGAAGGAGAATCTGAAGAAGCTCCTGAAGTGAATGAGGAGATTACAGTCTCTATTAATGCTCTTAATGGCGGTATGACAGATACTACAATGAAACTTAAAGGTACCTTGAACCGCAAACCTATTTTAATACTTATTGATAGTGGTAGTACCCACAGCTTTGTTGATTCCAACTTAGCTAAAGAAGTTAAGATTCCCCTGGTTCAAGTTAAACCATCAGCTGTCACAGTGGCTGATGGAAGGCAATTGACCGTTAGAGCCAAATGCAACAATTGTAGTTGGTCTATGCAAAACAATAAGTTCAATTATAATTTGAGAGTCTTAGAGTTGGGAGATTATGATCTGATTCTAGGATCAGACTGGATGAGAAGTCACACTCCTGTGACTTTTGATTTTGACAATAATCTGTTGCTAGTGTATAAAGATGGGAAGCAGGTGGCACTCAAAGGAATGATGGAAGAAATGACTCTCAAAATGATGTCACTTAAGGCAGTTAACAAGATGGTCTCAAAAGGATGGAAGGGAATCACATCTAAACTATTTGTAATGGTTTCAACATCTGAGTTACAGGAAGAAGGAAATGTTGATAGCTCATCCTCCCTACAGGAAGGAAATACACCTATACAAACCCTACTGCTCCAAAACCAGCACCTATTTGACCCACCAACCACCTTACCTCCTAAAAGAACCCATGATCATGCCATTCCTTTACAAAATGCCAGTAACCCTATCAATATAAGGCCCTATAGATACTCTTACCACCAGAAGGATGAAATAGAGAGGCTGGTAGCTGAAATGCTTTTAGCCGGAATCATTAGACCAAGCAATAGTCCATATGCTTCACCTGTTCTCTTGGTTAAGAAGAAGGATGGTACTTGGCGATTCTGTGTGGATTTCAGGGAGCTCAACAAATACACAATCAAAGATAAATTTCCAATCCCTGTCATTCAGGAATTGCTTGATGAGCTTCAAGGGGCTTCTAGGTTTTCAAAGATTGACTTAAGGGCCGGCTATCACCAGATACGTATGGCAGAAGCTGACATCCACAAAACAGCTTTTAAGACCCATTCGGGGCACTATGAGTTCATGGTCATGCCTTTTGGCTTGACCAATGCCCCAGCTACCTTTCAATCTCTTATGAATTCAATCTTTCAACCCTATCTTCGAAAGTTTGTGCTCGTGTTCTTTGATGACATACTAGTGTATAGCCCTACTCAAGAGGATCATGTGCATCACTTACAGCTAGTGTTTGAGTTACTCACCAAGCATTCCTTGTTTGCTAAGAAGTCCAAATGTGAATTTGGTGTGGATTCAATCTCTTACTTGGGCCACATTATCTCTAAGGAAGGAGTATCAACTGATCCAGCCAAGATAATTGCTATCAGTAATTGGCCGCTGCCTAAGTCAATTAAAGGACTCAGGGGTTTTCTAGGTTTAACAGGGTACTACAGACGATTTATAAAAGATTATGGCACTATTTGTAGACCTTTACACGATCTCCTCAAGAAAGATCAGTTCCAATGGACCTCTACTACTACTGCAGCTTTTGAACAGCTAACAAGAATCATGACTGAAGCACCAGTGCTAGCTCTTCCTGACTTTACACATCCATTCACACTAGAATGTGATGCCAGCGGTACCGGCATTGGAGCGGTGCTCATGCAACATCAACGACCCTTATGTTATTTATCTAAGACTTTATGTCCTAGAAACCAGAAATTGTCAGCATATGAGAGAGAGTTCCTGGCTATTCTACATGCTGTGACTACTTGGAGGCAGTACTTAGAGGGCAATAAGTTCATTATCAAGACTGACCAGGAAAGTATTAAGTATTTACTGGAACAACGGCTACATACTACTCTTCAGCACAAGGGAATTTCCAAGCTGCTTGGGTTAGAATATTCCATCCAGTATAAGAAGGGGGTAGAAAATAAAGTGGCTGATGCACTTTCCAGAAGGGATGAAGATTCAACACCAGTAGAGAGTCAATTACTTGCTATTTCTATGGTGGTGCCTAGCTGGATGGAGGATATCACAGCCTCTTATGATCATGATGAGCTAGCTCTCAAACTCATACCACAATTGACAATACAGCAAGGGTCAACAACCAACAATTATTCTTATCAAGGGGGAATCTTACGGTACAAACACAGAATCTATGTGGGTTCTACTACTGATCTACGGGCAAAATTAATACAAGAATGTCACAATTCTCCTATGGGAGGGCATTCTGGCATCAGGGGCACCTTGGCTAGATTACATCAAGGGTTCCATTGGCCTCAAATGGCCAATCAAGTCACTCAGTGGATCACAGAATGTGACACTTGTCAGCGCTGCAAACCTGATTTGGCTCCTTATCCTGGACTCTTACAACCACTGCCGGTTCCTGAGGCAGCTTGGAGAGACATAGCCATGGACTTTGTGGAGGGCTTACCGAAGTCGAGAGGTTTTGATTCCATCTTAGTGGTAGTTGACAGGTTCACTAAGAGTGCTCACTTCTTGCCTCTTTCTCATCCTTACTCAGCAGCAGTAGTAGCAAAAACATTCTTGGATAATATCTTTAAATTGCATGGCATGCCTAAAACTATTGTCAGTGACAGGGATAAGATCTTTACTGGCATTTTTTGGAAGGAACTGATGCAATTGTTAGGAACTAAACTTCTTTTCAGTAGTGCATATCACCCTCAAACCGATGGTCAATCTGAAAGGTTGAATCAATGCTTAGAAGGGTACTTGAGAAGTATGTGTTTCCTCCATCCTAAGCAGTGGTCTAAATGGTTGGGGCTTGCTGAGTATTGGTACAATACCAACTTCCATAGTGCCCTCAAAATGAGCCCTTTTCAAGCTCTTTATGGCTTAGCTCCTGCTCTACCAGTCCTACCAACTGTAAGTACAGATGTTGCTGCAGTGGAAGACCTCTTACAAGCTCGAGATAATATGAATGCTTCCCTCAAGAAGTGTTTATTGCAGGCTCAAAACAGGATGAAGCAAATTGCTGATCAACATAGGACTGACAGGGAATTCAATGTGGATGATTGGGTATATTTAAAACTACAACCCTACAGGCAGAATTCGATTGCCTTCCGCACTAGTAAGAAGCTTGCTGCTAAGTTCTATGGTCCATTTCGTATCATCTCAAGGGTGGGAAAGGTAGCCTATAAGTTGCAGCTTCCTCCTGATTGCAAGGCACACCCAGTTTTCCATGTTTCTCTACTTAAAAGAAAGCTCAACCCCCAATCTTCTGCTCTCACCACCTTGCCCCCCCTACAAGATGGTCCATCAGATATTGAGCCTCTCAAGGTACTGAATTCCCGCTATGCTATTATTGGCGACAAGTCTGTGCCTCAGCTCTTAATTCAGTGGGCTGGTCTTTCAGCTCTGGATGCCACTTGGGAAGATCACGCCTTGCTGCTCCGCCAATTTCCAGATTTCATGCATTCTTGGGGTCAAGAATGTTCTCAAGGGGGAGGATTTGTTACGTATCAACGCAGAAAGTTGAAGGACTAGGCTTGTAATTAGCTTTTCAAGTTGGTTATGTTGGTTATTTCTGCTATATTGTTTTCCTATTTTGTTTTGTTGCTTTGGATGCTTTTTAATAGGTAGAGTTAACCGTTATTCTTCCTTGTCATTTTGCAAGCTGTGGCCTGTCCAGCTGTAGAATGGTACTGTGTGACATCAGCAGTACTATTATTCCCTATTTAGCACCTGAGATTGTATGAATGAGGAACCATTGATGAATATACAAATCTCTACCTTTTTCCTTCCTTATTTCTATCCTCTCTAATTCTGTTCATTCTTTCACTAAACCTTTCCCTTATTCTCCCTAAATTCTATCTGTCAGCCTATACCTGACAGATACATCCTTGCAAATCCCATTAACGAATATAAATGCTCCCACAACTCTATACTTCATTCATAACGCCAACACATGAGAAACCACTTGGGGTGCTTTCTCAAGGCAAAAGAAATATACGAACCATGATATTCTGTTTTTAGTGGATATTATCAAGACAGCCTATTTGGTTCTTTGCAAGGCTATTGAGCATGATCCATTCCTATCGAAACAAATTCTCCTCCAAACTGTCTCCACCTTTCTAAATTCTTCTCAACAAAGTCTTGGAAGTTCTCAACGCTTCCTTAGCAAGTGCCTAAAAATAGAGTCAATGTAAAACATCTGCTCTAAGACTACCACCATCAAACTCCATCCGCTCTATGAATATCTCTCGTATCATATCGTGTATTAGCTGGATAGTGAAGATATCTCACTTCCATCTTGGACATTCCATATAAACAAGACTTCTTAATACACCAAAGAGAGATTTTCTGACTGGAAAAATTAGTAAGAGCTTTGTTCTTTCCAGCACAAATTTTAAAAAAATAAAATTAGTCGAGATGTCCTATGATAATAAAAATAACAGAAATTGCAGATGCTGGAAAAGAAAACAAAATGTTCTCTCCCATTCTAACAAGCTCAATGGATGACCAGTAGTAGCAGAATAAGTGTTGAAATAAACACTCAGTAGAAAAATTACAGCCATAGACACAGTATAGATCAGACGTATTAAGAAGCCATAGTAAACAAGCATGGTGAAATATTTTGTAACAAAGGGTTATCTCAACAGATAATGGCATTAGCAAGACAGCTTAATACTTGCCTAGGCAACTAAAGCACATATGCAGCATTGACTAGAACTCATCAGCAGATACCACTGTCCCACAGAAAGAGAAAGCAGAGAGAAAGAAACTGCAAATACATCTGAGGCAAAAGCTTTAGTGAGTACTGACTACAATGGCAAAAGCGTTTTCCAGCTGAGGAATAGTCTACTGTTTGACTCTAATGACATGACCAAAGCAAAGCAAGAACAATAATCCTTTAACATGTGATGACTGATAGCAGAAAAGGAAGTTGATACACACTCAGGTGATCCTCATACGCATGTACAAAAATAATTTAAGAATAAGCCAAAATGATGATGATAAGTCCAAACAATTAACTTGACCAAAAACACAGACGTCTTCACTTCATACACCTAACTTTTATGACTAGTTACTAACTGAAGTAAATGAAGCAGTAAATTCATTATTTAAAGGCATAAAAATGCAAAATACCCATTACCTCCCCAATCAAAATTAGGATTTCTAGTGAACCAAATCACAACGTGATGTCCAACTGAGAGAGGGAAAAAAAATCTGTTAGAGACACTTGAACAAGTACCACTCCCTCTCCAATCCTCCGTTGCCAGTATTCCTAGACCGCAGTTGAAAACATAGACACTATAATGTCTCATCACCCAGTCAGATTCATGTTATTCAAGAAACAGATACAAACCTATCAAAGTCTAAACCTTTAATTTAGGGATGATGATGGAGGACATTCTTCCCCTTTCTTCCCTATTTCTTAACTTGCAAGGATGGAAGAGAAACTAAGGCTATTGGTTACTAATTCCCTATAAACCTGATGCATAACCAAGCAATTCCTCTCTTTTTCACCTACTATAGCAAATAAGAAACTATTTGGAAAGACAGCCAGGTATGCAACTTGGTTAACCAAAAAGCATAGAACATCAAAATGTTTTGCCAGACAAATAAAATCACTGAAATAAAATACAACTGAGATTTACAATCACCAGATCTATATTAGAAAAGCATGGATTATAAACTTTAACAGGTACAAAAGAGATTTTTTAAGTCTCTCTACCTAAGAATGATGAACTACAATACAATTTGTGCATGCATGCTTGTGCATAATAAATCATTCCACGGTCCCAACAACAGTTACCAACTATAGTATTTCCCCAAAGCATTATCCATGACCAAGATAACACAAACTTGTATTGCCCATAACATAGCAAAGCAATATCTCATTAGTTCAAAGCTACATATGTAGTTACGAACATATTTCATATAACAAGTTGCCTTGTGCCTTCTGTACGTGGAAAGCATTTTAAAACATGCACCTTTTGTACAAATGAAAAAGGCCTTATTAGTTGACAAATGTCCACCAAAAGTTCATTGAGATTCATCCTGAACTGCACAAGACCATCTGGCAGGTCAAGCATTATGTTGTCATCATTATATGTGGACTCATCAACCTGTTAAGGGTAAAGTTTCAGTGAAGTTACAGCAATGGTCGAGATTTTGAAATTTAGAGTTCACTCTTCAATTGTACCCAAAAAGATCATATCATGACTTGGCTATATTCAACTAAGGCATCACGTTTTCTTTTACTTCAGCATCCAAACTTGTGATTATTGTTACATCATGATGATTAATTTTCAATGAATGATTTAAGCCTCTGCCCAATCATGGCTTATTTACAATAGTTCAAGTCCACTATAAATCCGCTAAGGGTATTATAATCTTAAAATAAAGCATATAAGTAGACAGTTGCAGAAGAGTAAATTATTTCCAGAAAATTTTAAATCATACATTTCCAGGCAACACAAACAGGACAATTATCCTTCAAATCGTAAATTGATCATATATTTCCAGGCAACCAACGTGACAGTATAAACAGGACAACTATCCGTCAAATCGTACATTGATCATATGTTTCCAGGCAACATAAGCGGGACAGTTATCCGTCAAATCGTAAATTGATCATATATTTCCAGGTAACCAACGCGACAGTATAAACGGGACAATTATCCGTCAAATCATACATTGATCATATATTTCCAGGCAACATAAATGGGTCAGTTATCCGTCAAATCGTAAATTGATCATATATTTCCAGGCAACCAACCAACAGAATAAACGGGACAATTATCCGTCAAATCATATATTGATCATATATTTCCAGGCAACATAAACAGGACAATTATCCGTCAAATCATAAAATGATCATATATTTCCAGGCAAGATAAACAGGACAATTATCCATCAATATCATATATTTCCAGGCAACATAAATGGGACAGTGTAAACGGGACAATTATCCGTCAAATCGTACATTGATCATATATTTCCAGGCAACATAAATGGGACAGTTATCCGTCAAATCGTAAATTGACCATATATTTCCAGGCAACCAACCAACAGAATAAACGGGACAATTATCCGTCAAATCGTATATTGATCATATATTTCCAGGCAACATAAACAGGAGAGTATAAACGGGACAATTATCCGTCAAATCATAAAATGGTCATATATTTCGAGGTAACATAAACAGGACAATTATCCGTCAATATCATATATTTCCAGGCAACAAAAACGGGACAGTGTAAACAAGACAATTATCCGTCAAATCGTACATTGATCATATATTTCCAGGCAACATAAATGGGACAGTTATCCGTCAAATCGTAAATTGATCATATGTTTCCAGGCAACCAACCAACAGAATAAACGGGACAATTATCCGTCAAATCGTATATTAATATAAATATATTTCCAGGCAACATAAACAGGACAGTGTAAACGGGACAATTATCCGTCAAATCATAAAATGATCATATATTTCCAGGCAGCATAAACAGGACAATTATCCGTCAAATCGTAAATTTTTCATATATTTCCAGGCAACATAAACGGGACAGTGTAAACGGGACAATTGTCTGATAAATCGTAAATATTTTCAGGCAACCAACGCGACAGTATAAACAGGATAATTATCCGTCAAATCATAAATTGATCCTATATTTACAGGCAACCAAAGCAACAGTATAAACGGGACAATTATCCGTCAAATCAAAAATTGATCCTATACTTCCAGGCAACCAACACAAAAGTATAAACGGGACAATTATCCGTCAAATCGTAAATTGATATTCAGAGATGGGCAATATAATTTCAGTACATAGAGTGTGTTATAAAGCGACACTTTTCAAGTTTCAATTGAAGTTATCCTCATATTTCACAATCAAATTATAACAGTCACAGGATACTTGAAAACGAATCACTGTTTTCATGTTTCAGTCTGGTAAATTCGAATGACAGGGACACTGGGACATGATATTCAGAGACAAGTTAAATAATGTAAAGTAATACCGAGTTTGGGAGAAGCTATTTTCAAGTTTCAATTAAACCTATCCTCATCTTTACACGGATAGTTCAAAATAAAACATAATTTCGCAAGGCAAATATGGCAAACCCTAGATATAGATAAAAGGTCGAAATAATTTTGTCGAAACCCTAGAATCATTTGTAACAGACATGAGGATTCGTTCGAATTTATCCAAACCATATAAGATAAGTAAATACGCACCACAAAAGCAATCCGATGGTTGCACCATCTCGAATCACCCACAAAAGTCAGAGCCAACATTATTAACCAGAGGCAACATTGTTCCGGAACGCTTCGTTGCAGCATCTCGAATCTTAACCCTCAACACCATCTGGAATTCATGACATACGCAAAATTTCATATACTGTAACCCTAACTTTTTCCAAGAACTGAAGCGTTGGAATGAAGTTAGTCTGTTTTGTATTTATAGACGCTCATGTATTATTATGTCGGTCGTATACAAAACGCTAAGAATAAGCCCATTATATAAGGCCCAAGCATCATGAAGTATAAGCCCATTACATAAGTCCCAAAAATCATTCTATATTTTTGACAGCTACAATATTTAAATAGAATACTTTCGTTCATATTAATCAAACTAGTTTTTGACCCGTGCTATGCACGGATTGGGAGAACATATTTTTTAAGTATCATATTAATTTTTTGACAAATTTTATTATAGTTCTAGTCCAAGATACCTAACTAATAGACATGTGTCATTTGTACACATTTTTTCTTTACACCAATCATCTTCTAATGAGATGATATATTTCTCTAATTTCATTTACTCGGATTCATTGCACCCGATTTATAGTAGAATTTCTCCAAATTTATTACCTAAATAGTAAATACTATACGAATGTCAATATAAAAAAATTTCAAAATGCATAATACATAAATATTACTATATCTTACAAAAATCATAATCTCAATTAGTTTGCATCATTATTTTTGTTCTATATAAATTTTTTTCTAATGATTTTAGATATTAGATTATATGAGTTTTAATTTTATATTTCTTTATGAAAAAAAAATAATAATTAACATTTACTATGGATTCAATCTTAAATCTAATGAAAATATCTAAAATAATAACAAAACAATATTATCTTTAATTTATCTTTTTCCAACAATTAGTTTAAATGTATATTAATTTTATAGATAATTTTTGTAAAAATCGGTTGATTATATTTTTTAGATGAACATGCATTTTGAATTAGAGATACAATTGAAATTATTTTTTTCTTTTAAAAAGATAAATGATGGCTTTTGATAATTTCTGTTGCAAATAACTAATTATTTTTAAAAATTAATAGTATAAATGTTGATTAAATAAGAAAATGACACATAAGCAAATGCTCTAAATTTTTGACACGTGTTATCTACGTGCTTCTTTTAATAATACTAGGTTTTGAGCCCGTGCAATGTACGGAGAATGAAATGCACCGCTATTCATTTAATTTTGTCGTTTGTCTAACTATGGTCATTAAATTTTAATTTGGCTGAATAAAGTCACTCAGTTTTAAGTTTTTTTTTTGCAAATAAATTGCCGAGCTTAAATTGAACACCAGAAATTAACGTGACTGCTTCATCATTATAAATCAATTTTGAAATTGTCGAAATGATGTAATTGAGACAAAATTCAAAGTTGATTGACTTTAATTAAATATGTTAAGATATATTTAAAATGAAGAAATTATTGTAATTTATAAAAATTATTTTTTATTTAGTTTAATTAACACTACAAATTATTTTAATTTAGTGAAAATATATCTTATAATCATATCTATTAACAATTTATATTTTTTTATAAAATCTCAAAACATTTATATTCATAACAAACTTAAAAAAAATTAAAATCAGAATTTAAAAGAGAAGAAGTTGAAGATGAATAGATGAGTAACTAATGTAAAATATTAAAACACTTTTAATAAATTTATTTTATTTTTTTGAAAAACGCATCTGATAATTTAAAAGGTTAAAAGTAACACTAATGACGAATTATTTAATATTGTATTCAAGTGTCATTTTCGAGCTCCTTTTAATAATAGTATATATATAATAAGTTTAAATTTTCGATGAAAATGATGGTTATTTTTTAGTATGCGACACTAAATGGTGGGATGACTTCAATCTATCATAAATGATAAGTTTTAATTAAATAGAAGATGATAAATTTGAAAATTGATAAATTTAAATAATTGACAATATTAGTATTTTTGAAAGATTCCATATAATATCTAATTAAATATATAATCTTATCTTTCTGTTTTATTTTTTTGAAATTATTTAATAAGTTTCATATTTATCTCATAAAATCGTGATAATATATTAGATTATATTAATTAATATTAATTAATTCAAATGACACATAAGCTATTATGTTTAATATCGCGTCATGTGGCAAAATGTCTAATATCATGCCATGTGTCATACTTTCGTGCTCCTTTTAATAATAGTATAGATATAGATATATATTTCAAAATGAAAAATTCGAAAAGTTAAAATTGTTTAATATTACATTGGCTATGAAATTATATTTTTATTTTTCAGAATTATTATTTTAGATCGTTGTCCTTCTAACATTTCTCTCTCTTCACTAAAATTAAGAAGTTAAAGAATTAAAGTTGCTTACAACATTTGTGTTGCTTAAAAAGTTTCATTTTTAGGTCATTAATGATTACGTTTTGGATTTGTGGAACCTCATACATTGTTTTTGTGAATTTATGTAACTACGTGTTATTTTTATTTTATAGAAAAATATCACAAGTGCTTATTTGTAAAACTAGTAACCATGGGGAGTTGTTTGTATTTTTCCCTATATCAAAATATATAGAAAGTTAGACTATTTCAAAACATAAATCAAATGTGAGTCTCTCCATAAGATTACTTTTCTCAAAAGTTATAAATTGTAGTTTTCTAGAAATTAGTTTTCTCAACTTTTTCATAAAAGCAATTTGTACTTATAACATTGTGCCTAAATGAAAAAAGCTACTTTTAAATTTTGGAAAAACAATCCAATTAACAGGGTCTCAATGTTGTTTAGTGTAAGGGGGTTTAAATTTTATTTACTTCAAAAAACTAATTTTTAATAGGAGTCGCGACAAGACTTCTTTTACCTCGGTTTTGTAGTTTCTACCTATATATATGAGTCTCTTTGACGAGAACTAGCTCACCAAATGATCAATGGCTCATGACGAGAGTGAGAATTTGAAGGTTTTTGTTGAGCTGTCTCGTTAAAGTTGTCATTTTTGCACGTTGAATCGCTAATGTGATGTTCTTATGAGTTTCAAATGATTTTATAGTTATTTTTACCATTTAGGTACTCATTTTAACCATATTTCATCAAAACATAGTTTTTGGGTGAAACCCGAGGTTCTATTCCTCAAAGGGAGAGCGATACGGGTATAGTACTAAAGCCGCATGGATCCAAATGCATATTATATTTTTAGCTCGTATCTTATTAGGTTTTGCTGGTAGACTTGCATAAGTTTGTTATGTTGATGTCCATAATATGAGGTTTGAGATATTGAGGAAATGTCGTATTCTTAGTTTGTGTACATGTTTTAGGCGATTAAATCCGTTTAGAATTTGTAAATTGGCATTTCATGTCAAATTTAAGCGAAAAAATGGATAATCGAAACATATTTTCAAACGGGCCCTAAATGCTCTGACAATGAACTTATTTTTACAATGTAAATATCCAAACTAGTGTCTTTATATTTTCCCATTTATACTTAAATTGTTATTTTAGATATAAAACTATAATTTTATTATTTTAATGTTAAAAAATTTATATTTAATAGATAGCAAAAAAAAATAAAATTATGAAAACTATTAATTCAAGATTTATTTTAGGGAAATTCTATGGTAACTTTGTGTTTTAAAAAGTAATAATTACTTTATTATTTTCACTATTAAATTATGGAGTGAAAAGTGCTCTAATGGTAAACAAAGCCATGTACAAACAAAGTAAATTAAAAACAAAGTAACCATAACCTACACCTTTATTTATATGCATGTGTTTAATAAATTTATTTTCTTTACTCAGAAATTTATACCAATTTTTAATTATTTGTACTCAATAATATAAGATTATTAAAATATTTACTCCATAAAATATATTTTTCACCCCTTAAAATTTTATATACTTTTAAATAATAGTCGAAGAAATGTCAATCAAATTGTGCATGAATTGACTAAATGAAAAGTTCTTTTCAAAATTATTACCTTTCTGTTCATTCTTGTTCTAAATTTTTTTTTGAGTTTCGGATAGATATAGGGGGCGTTTGTTTCTCCGTTTCGAAGTTGCCTTTTGCCTTTTCACATCAAAAAGCAGTTGCTTTGGTGTTTGGTTAGGAATTAATAAACGTTGCTTTTTAGGTGAAAAGCAACTGCTTTTTCAAGAAGCAACAGAATACTGCTTTTCCAACAAAAAAAAATATTGCAGATCTTATTTTACTTTATTATCATTGTTTTACATTAATAAAAAAAATTATATATGTCCAAATTTGTCATTTTATATTCTAACAGCAACAATGAATTATAATTTTACCAAACACTAATAATCAAACAGCAAAACGCAAACAGGAGCAGCAAACAGCAAATAGAAACGGCTGAACCCATTATATTTCAGTTGTTTAACGATGTTTGCTTGATTATTAAAAAAAAAATAGAATTTATAAAAATAGAAGTATTAGAGCGTTACATAATTGTGAATCGTGATCGCAAATATAGTAGGGCGAAGATGGAGGGGCAGGATTGGAAAAAACACGAGAAATGGCTAGTCCTTATGGGATTGGATATTGGAATAAAAAACAATAATATTTATATCAGGGAGTCTTTCTTGACCGGGAAACCCAACCCAGCTCTGATCATCAAAATTTTCTTGTTCAATTTTCAGAAATTCGCGATCAAACTTTATATTATTTTCTTCGCATTCTAATCTTTCAGGTATTCTCTTTTATTTTACAATTTTAATCCTCTATAATTATGTCCATAAGGTTTTCATGATGATGATCCCGAATCTTAATTCTTTGTTTTATGTTTATATAATCAAAATTCTAATTAATTTCTCAACTTTTTATGCTGGTTGTATGATCATCTACAAATCGGATATCGTTTTTTCAATCGTTTGAGCTAAAATTTTAATTAGGGTTTTCATTTGGTGAAGGTGTTGATTCTCAATTTGTAATAATGTTTTTCTATGCAGATTGGATATTTATTTTTAACCAAACAAGATGTTTGCGGCTTCTTGCCTTGCGTCGTGCTGTGCAGCATGTGCCTGTGATGCCTGTCGCACTGTCGTGTCTGGCATAAGCAGGCGCTCCGCCAGGATTGCCTACTGTGGTCTCTTTGCTCTGTCTCTCATCGTTTCCTGGATTCTTCGTGAGGTTGCTGCTCCTCTCTTGGAGAAGATTCCTTGTAAGTCATACCAATGTTTGTATGTTCTGTTATTTTGATTAGTTTCGTTGTTTAATGTAGTCGATTAGTTCTTACGTTCATTATTAGATTGTTTTGAAGGAAGAAGATGATGATGATGATGCTAAGTTTTATGATGTTGTGTTTCGGTGCAGGGATTAATCACTTCCAGAAAACACCGGATAGGGAGTGGTTTCAAACTGATGCAGTGCTGCGTGTTAGTTTGGGGAACTTTTTGTTCTTCTCTATCTTGGCAGTTTTAATGGTTGGTGTGAAAACTCAGAAGGATCCTCGTGATGGAATCCACCATGGTGGATGGATGATGAAAATTATCTGCTGGTTCATTTTGGTCATCTTTATGTTTTTCCTTCCCAATGAGATTGTGAGCTTCTACGGTAATCACCTTTTCTCCCTCTTGATACCATTCACATGGATTCTTTTGTCCTTCATTATTTTATCTACTTCTTTGCTGCATATCAGTCAAATTGGTTCGCTTGTCCTAAGCTAATAATAGTGAACTATTGTGCATACAGAGTCGGTATCCACATTTGGTGCAGGAATGTTTCTTCTTGTTCAAGTTGTGCTTTTGTTAGATTTTGTTCATGGATGGAATGACAAATGGGTTGGATATGATGAACAATTTTGGTTAGTTTACCATTCAAATCTTTCTTGTTATTCCATTTGGGTGATGCGTTTTCTTTTTTAATATATGTAATCTCTTGAGATCTGACCAATGCGAGTAACAATTTCATACAGGTACGTTGCTCTTCTTGTCGTTTCACTTGTTTGTTACCTGGCAACGTTTGTCTTTTCGGGATTTCTCTTCCATTGGTTCACACCATCTGGACAACAATGTGGACTAAACACATTCTTCATTATTATGACGCTGATTTGTGTGTTTGTTTTTGCGATTGTGGCGCTGCACCCTGCTGTAAGTTTATACTTTTCATTCTAGCATCTTAGGTTGTGAATATTCCTTACATTTATATACATGGAATGGGTGTATCCAGAAGCAGATAATAGTTACCTGTTAGATTTGTGGTTCCATTTAATAGTTTTCTGTTGCTCCCTGCTTTGGTGACTTAAGGACTAGTTGACGTGTGCTATTATAGACTTATTCGTAGCTTGTAATATTTATTTCATACAGAGGCACTATTCCATGTAATCTGCAAAAGCAGTAGCCTAAAGTAGAAAATGCTTTGAAATAATTCATTGACGACCATCAAGAGCATTGATGTGTTTGATGTCTTTTAATAGTAAATATGACATTATGGTACTTAATCATCACTTCGAACAGCCACACACATTTTGATCTCCCAACGAGCATAATGGGTTGATTAGAACTACAATTTCAGTATACAGAGAGTTCTTTCATAGATTATATCTCGTTAGTGAGGAGGACCTCCAAGGGTTGAATAATAGATCATACACCATATTTGGAATTCGAGTTTATCAGGTTGATGATTGTAATTTTCACTTTGATGTTCAAATGCATTTGTTTTCCTTTATTTTTCCTCGTAACAAGCACTACAGTTTTTAGATTACCATAATTCTCTCCATCTCTACTATAAGAGAAAGTGCATAGTACTGCATCTTTTAATTTGGTGTATGAGAAATTTTATGGTTTTATCCCCATTATTAATATATATAAGGCTGTAATCAGGTGAGTGGAAGCATTTTGCCAGCTTCTGTCATTTCCTTCTACTGCATGTACCTATGTTACAGTGGACTTTCTAGTGAACCAAGAGAATATGAATGCAATGGTCTGCACAAGCATTCACAAGCTGTTTCCACTGGTAGCCTTTCCATTGGCCTGCTGACAACTGTTCTATCAGTTGTATATTCTGCTGTCCGAGCTGGTTCATCTACAACACTTTTATCCCCACCAAGCTCACCCCGTGCAGGTAAATTTTTGGAAAATGATGGATGAATTTAAAGAAATAAAATTATATGTGACCCTTTTGTATGATATGCTGCAAATACAAGTTCAACTAAAATCTTGCTGGCCCTGAGATATTACTAATTTGTAGGGAAACTTACTGTGAATATTTCTGTTACGAGCTTTCCCACTTGATTAATGTAATTATTTGTGATTATTGGACTTTTATAACTGGTTTTTGTGGGTGGACGTGTAGGGAAACCCTTGCTGCCATTGGAAAACAAGACAGAGGTGGACCATGAAGAGGAGAAAGCTAAGCCAGTCACATATTCATATGCCTTCTTCCACATAATATTTTCTCTTGCTAGTATGTATTCAGCAATGCTTTTGACTGGATGGTCAACCTCGGTTGGGGAGAGTGGAAAGTTGGTTGATGTGGGGTGGCCTTCTGTGTGGGTTCGGATCATTACTGGCTGGGCAACTGCAGGTCTCTACCTTTGGTCCCTGGTTGCACCTATTCTCTTTCCGGAGAGGGAATTCTGATTCAGAGTTTTCTCTGGGGGATAAAGCTGTTGCTGGTTCCTACTTACTATGTATATGGTCATGTAATGACAACTTCTCTTCGGATGGTTCTCGTTCTCTATAATGTTTACTGTCCGTGACATTGTAATATATCTTACTTGGCACTCGAGAATTGGAGTGATAAAATGTTGTGTTGGCTCTCTTATTTGATTTTTCTTTTTGCTTATTATGCATAGAATGTATAATTATGATACGGTCACAACGAGATGTTTCCCATAGCAAAATGGGAGATGACATGTTGGCCTTGTGTTGGAGAAACTCTTAACGCAATAGGAACCAAAATAAATTTACTGGAAACTATCTGAACTGCTGTTAACCGGCAAAATCCAATAATCAATATTTTGGTCCTCATACCTGTTCAATTCTTTTAAAGAAGTTCCTCTATTTTGATTTGGATTTTATTATTGCATTAGATAGTTTGGCCATTACTGTAAACTAAACCAGTAAAATTTAACGAGAGTAAGGTCCTTGAAACGATTGTAAGCTCACACTGACAGATGCTCACTTGACGTGATATGACTGATCACTGGTGCTACCCTCTTGATTGCGTGTTCACTCAATAATGAATCGTGGAAGGTGCAGATGAATCGAACTGCCATTGTTTTTGTTCTCGACTATGCAGCTATTGAATCAGGATAGGGTGTGAGGCTGTCGGCATAGTTGCTGTTGTATATATTTTGTCTTGTGAACTATATATTTTTAATTTTTTTTTTTCTTTTGGTTGAATCTTTTTAGTTCATAATTTTACCAAAATCTCCAGAAATTTTTTAGAACAATTACAGTACTGTTTCTTTATCATTTGGAAATGTACAATTCTGTTAGCAAGAGGCTGAATTATGTTACATTAATTTATAGTACATGTAGAGGCCTTGTGGGAGAATTTTAACCAATTACAGAGAACCAAAGTATAGATTCTGCTTTGGTCTATTGGGATATGAAGAAAAACGATCGACTCTGCCCATAGAACGTAATTTGGATGTTCGTGTTAGCTATGATAGAATTGTGTTTGTACAACAAAATTATTTTAGATTGCTTCGACCCCTCCCGGAGTTATGTACTGAATAATGTAAAAAAAAGTGCTGAATTATTCGCAATCAAAGATTAAACAAACTATTTCTAGAACATCAAATGCAAGCAAAAGGACAGAAATTCAGTCCATGCTGAGAACAACTTCCACGTACTAATAGTCATACAAAAGATTCAGAGAATCCCCCATATTTTAATCATCATATATATAGCAAAAGGATTAGATTAAAGTTTGATTAGTAAGTTTTGAATACTCAGTCAAACTCAAAATAAAGTAGAAGGCAACACCATACAAACAAAGAGTCCAATGATGATTGATTACATAATAAGAGGGACCATTAAAAAATTTGTAATTTTTTTACTAATATACATATCGTATGGAACCAGTAAACGATTAAACGACCCGCTTATGCAATGAAGAGGACAATATTCAAGATTGAGAAAACAGTTCTATAACTTATTTCTCAAATTGACTCGATCATTTTAGACGTTAGGCGTAAAATTTCTCTTATACTCTTATCATTTTAAGCCTCATCTTCTTAAGTTAATGCTAAGATTTTATTCCATGACTGCTGAATTATATATTAAATAATGTAAAGCAAGTGCTGAATTATTCTCAATGAAGATTAAACAAACAATTTCCAAAATATGAAATGGAAGCAAAAGACCGACAGGAATCTCATATATAAGGTATTATATTCATTCACGTGCCTTGGCGGGTTAGTTAGCTCCAGATACTTTCGTTAACATTTCATAATCCTAAGGATTAAGAAAATCCCAAGAGAAAAATTTAACTGTTAATTTTTTTTATTACCTTGTCGAAAGCAAAACAGAAGACAACATCTATATAATCATAAAACTTATGAAGAAAGAGTCTAATCATGATTAGTATATAAACAGAGGGAGGTTTAGTGAACTTACCCTCAAACTAAACACAACAAAAACACAATGGAAATCTTCTCCAAGCTTTTAATTTCCTTCCTTATTCTCCATGCAGTTTTCTCCTTAACTAGCCAAGCAGCTCCAGCCAATTCGAACCTGTTTCGAGAATACATAGGAGCTGACTTCAACGATGTCAAATTCAGTGATGTTCCCATCAACAAAAATGTCGAGTTCCATTTCATCCTCTCATTCGCCATAGATTACGACACTTCATCCTCTCCATCCCCCACCAACGGAAAATTCAACGTCTTCTGGGACTCTAACAATCTCAGTCCATCTCAAGTCTCCTCAATCAAGTCCCAACATCCCAACGTCAAAGTAGCTCTTAGCCTCGGGGGAGATAGCGTGCAAGGCGAGTTTGCTTTCTTTCAACCTTCGTCAATCAACTCCTGGGTTTCCAATGCTGTTTCTTCTCTCACTCGTATCATCAAACAATATAACTTAGACGGAATTGACATCGATTACGAGCATTTCAAGGCCCAACCTAACACTTTTGCCGAGTGCATAGGACAACTTATCAGCACTCTGAAGAGGAATCGCGTGATCTCATTTGCCTCCATCGCTCCATTTGATGATGATCAGGTTCAATCGCATTATCAGGCTTTGTGGAAAAAGTACGGAAACTTAATTGACTATGTTAATTTTCAATTCTATGCGTACGATCAAGGAACCACCGTGTCTCAGTTTCTGAGCTTTTTTGAGACTCAGAGATCAAACTATAAGGGAGGTAAGATATTGGTGAGCTTTATTAGCGATGGAAGTGGAGGATTAGCGCCGGATAATGGATTTTTTACCGCATGTAGTAGGCTTAAGAGTAAGAAGGAGTTGTTTGGTATCTTTGTTTGGTCTGCTGATGATTCTAAGGCTAGTGGTTTTCGCTATGAAAAGCAATCTCAGGCTTTGTTAGCAATCGGCCATTAATGTTTCACTTATCATATGTTATCACTCTTTGTATTGTCTAATTACGTATTTATCTAGTATGAAATATGAATAAGTTTTAATTCCATCTTATTTTTCATCCTCAAAAAAAAGGTTAAAAATTTACCTGTTCTTCATAGATTGCTTTCGAAGCATAAGCATCGAAATATCACCAAAAATCGCGACACGAGCAATAACCATCCTTGAAATGGTGAAATCTAAAGCGATCTCGGACGATGATTTTCATGTCAACAACTTTGGCTATAAACTTAATCACATTATGGCAGTCTCCACATATTCTCAAATTATTGAACACCCGAATCGATGATTTCCTACTCGAATTTAGTATCCCAAAAGCAACTGCCAGCCTTTCACTATGACTACACAGACTTTCTTCTCCTTCCTCTAAGTCTACATTTTGCAGAACAAAATCAGTGTTCGGCTGATATCCGGCTGATCTCATTTTCTCTTCCATAGCATTCAAAAACTTGTATATCTCATCCGTCTGTTTATTACTCTTCTCTCCAACAGCAAATGAATATATTCTATTTTTCACTTCCACCCAACTTCGGCCCGGTGTCTTTGTAATTCCTTTATCTCTCATCAATTTTCTAATTTCAGAAGCTTCAACCCACATTTTAGCAGTAACTAAAATGTTGAAGTGTAAAGCATAGTTACCGGAATTGTCTGGTTCAATCTCAAACAACCGACTTGCTGCTATTTTTCCTAATTCAACATTCTTGTATACTCTACACGCACCAAGCAATGCACCCCAGGCAGCAGCAGTTGGTTCCATAGGCATTTTTTTTATGAATTCGTATGCCTGTATCAGTCGACCAGCTCGGCTTAGTACATCAACCATGCATGAGTAATGATCTCCATCGGGTCCAATTGAATATTTGGATCTCATAGAATTGAAAATATGAATGCCTTCATCAACCAGCTGAGAATGGCTACACGCAGACAAGACACTCATAAATGTAACAGAGTTCGGCTTAACCCCATTGTCTAACATTTCATGGAAGATCGTTAATGCTTCTTTTCCATTTCCATGCATTGAATTAGCAAAGATCATAGTGTTCCAAGTAACAACATCCTTTCTTGGCATGATACCGAATACAGCTCTTGCAAGTTCAAGTTCACCACACTTTGCATACAACAAAAGGAGAGCCGTCGCAATCGTTATGTCCTCAACAAACCAATGCCTAATTGCGTAACCGTGAATCTGTTTGCCACAGTTTATACTCTCCATATTTGTACAAGCAGGTAAGGCACTAACAATTGTGATTTGATTAGGTTTGAACCCCAAATTATTCATTTCTTGAAACATATTCAATGCCACTTCATTTCGTCTGTTCTGCACACAACCGCTGATAACAGCGTTCCATGAAGCATGATTCAATCTGATACCATTCCTCCCCATTTGATAAAACAAAGCAAGACCTCCATCACATTCCTTATTCAAGAAATTAGCTGTTAATAACGCATTCCACAAAACAATATCTCGCCTGGGCAGGCTGTTGAATACCATCCTAGCCTGTTTAAGGCTTAAACAACTAGCATACATATTCACAAGCGCGCTATTCACAAATACATTTCCATCCATAGCATTCCTCAAACTAAACCCATGAATTTCTCTCCCACACTTCAAATCCTTCAAATCTCCACACCCCCGTAAAACCGAAGACACAGTCAACGAATTAGGCCGCACACCATCCAAACTCATCTCCCGCACAGCCAACAAACCATGTCTAGACATACCACAGTTGACATAACAAGAAGCCATGGAAGTCCAAGACACCACATCTTTAACAACCATATCATCAAAAACCCGTCTTGCTCCATCAACGAACTTACATTTCCCATACATATCAATCAAGGCATTGCCCAATGAAAGATGTTTATTAAACCCGAATCGAATGGCATCATTATGAATTTGCTTGGCCTGGTTAAGATCAGCAGAGGCAGCACATGCCTTGGCAATTGATAGTAAAAGCAATTCATCAGGATCAATATCCCGAGCGAGCAATGTTGCGTAAATTTGTAGTGCTTCCTTAGGGTAGCCGTGGTGAATGTGGGTTGAAATGAAAATGGTCCATGAACGTAGGTCTGGTTCGGGAATTTTATCGAAGAGATGGCGGGCACGGGGTAAGTCACCGGACTCCAAGGACGTTTTGATCAGTGCGAGGGTCCGGTGGATTGGGCGATTTGAGGGTAGCCTTGAGATCATTGAATCAATGTCTCTTTTCTGGTCAACAAAATGACATGTTTTATCATAGCTATGACTGAGTTATGCTCTTCAATAAGCATAGACAGCACCATTTATAGCCGTTGTACTCCTCTCTGTAAATAGTGTACACTTTCGAGTTGTTTATTTAGAGGGATGAGATGGAAATGATAGTGATTAGAGAGAAAGGATGGTGTAGTCTCTTATTTGTTTATGAGATCGGGCTTGAGGGATGAAAATTTAATTCCATCTCATTTCAATTTCTCATCTTAGGGTCCGGGTGTTATAAGAATTGAGGACTGAAAATAGCCCCTAAATAAATGAAGGAAATGTCTACAAAATATAGTTGAATACTTTCAACTCATACCCTTCATCAATTAACACTTTTACAAAACGCTCTTACAATTTAAACATTATAGTGGTTCTAAAGTATTTTCACCATTTTCTGTATTTAAAAAATCAATATTAATTATGTTATTATCCTTTTTTATATTTATTTATAATAAATGAGTCTCATAAAGTTACTTAGAGGGTGTTTGTTTCACTGTTGACTAACGGTATTTTTTTTCCAAACGCGCTATTTTTTTCTCTCTCCACCACGTCAGATGCCACATCAGCGTTGAGGGGCTAAAGAGTACCATTTTAAAATAGTTAAAGGGCCAATTGGGAGCTTTATATAGATCAGAGGGTCAAGTAGCGTTTTAAATGGAGTTCAAGAGGCAAATAGAGCATTAAGCCCCACCACTAAAGATGCTCTAAGTAACCCTCTTACAAATAAAATATTTCCATCTATATTCCCTCCCCAATTAAAGCCTCCTCTCCATAGTATGTTCTCCTTCATTCCTCACTTTGTTGCGTGTTTCTTCTCCTTTCATATTTATTCTCTTCTACTGAGATCGCCCCGATCTCTTCCTTCGTCGACCAAATCTATTTTGCTAAGTTTGCGTTGTTCGTTATCTTCTCTATTACACTCTTCTTTTCCTTTCTTTCTAGGTTTTGTTATCATCTCCATATCATTTTCTTTATCACACTCTAATTCTCCTCCCTTCTCATCCTTCTAGCCAGACGGTCCAAAATAATGTACATTTTTTCTCGCAAAAGTTAGTTTGACATTGATGCGTGGAAAAGTTATTGTGAAAGATAAAATTGTCTAGGAGTTTTGTTTTTCTTTTTTTTGACATAAATTGTGGAGAAGTTGATGTGAGCAAAAATTGCAAAAATAGTGAAAAGTGTTGGGTTAGCAAATTGCAAAAGTCTATAAATAAAGAAATACAATAACTTTTTGTTAAGCTTTCTTAACATGTTTTTTTTTTTTTTTTACATTTATCGATTGTTTCTTTTAGTTAGGAAAGTTCAAAAACCTGATTTTGAGATCTAAAAAAGCAATATCAAACCGATTTTAATAACTATCATAATTTTTATTTTATTCGTATTGAAGCTCATTATGTTTCTCAAAAGCTTATTTCAATCAAGGAGTTCAAAAAATAGAACCACTTTATGCAATGTATAAAGGTAAAATTCGTAAGTCACTTTTGGACTCCTATTCGGCCGCATACAGTTTCGACCGAAGATCGCCAGGTAGAGATGTTAATTTTTTAGAATGGGTTCCAAATCCCTATTTCCACTTTAGCATTTAAAGGAGGTTTTCGTAGGTTGTGCCAGAACTAGTAGGTAGTTTCAAATAGTCTGCTCTTATAAGTACGTGATCATTATTTCTCTCCTTAATTATGATTATCGTACAATTTTACACTTCTCCACAATTACTTATTACTAACTTACTTATCTGAGTATACTAAGAGAGCTCATCTTGATGCCCATCAAACAAAGTCAAAACAACTATCTAAAACTCAAAGAAGACCAAATATTTGGTGCCACGAGTATGAACCAAACTTAATAACCTTTTTATATTATGTTTATATTCTAAAATATCATTTAATTAAGCTTTGCATGAAATGACATCACCTGACAATTTCAATCTGAAAATCTCAATCCTCAATTAGAAAAGTTAAAGGTAATTATATGTTATCTATTTCACTTAATAAGACTCGAAGAAAATATCTCCCATAATAATGAGCATAATTTTATTAAGGTGTTACTAAATTCATACATGCAATACTAAAAAAGATATAGTAAAAAGACTATTTTACCCTTTAAATTTTTATTTTTATTTTTTTGAAAAAGAGGCGAGCTCGCAAGATATGAGCCCACCCCACGGCGGATGAGCCCTGCCGTGAGGGGGGCTCATCTCGCGAGCTCCGCCGTTCTTCATCGGTAATCCAATCCTGTTGCCGAATTTTATATAAACAATGGCACAAATCAACTAAAAATTAGGAGCTCGCAGCCTGCCTTGAGGCGGGATGCATGATCCATGAGCTCCATCGTCTAGTGGAGCGCATGAACTTTGCGCTCCTTCAGACGGCGGGGCTCATGTATCATGCGCCCTGCCGTGAGGTGGGACGCAATGTTCATGAGCCCTGCGTGGGGTGAGGCTCATATCCTGCAAGCTCCGCCGTTCTTCACCGGTAATTCGGTTCCGTCGCTTATTTTTTCACAAACAATGTCCCAAATCAACTGAAAATTAGCTCCTCAAACGCCTTTCCCTGATCTTGACGTTTTTCGTTGTCTCGTCTTTCCAACATGATTCCTTGCTTGTAAATATTCTCGCCGGAAATTGTGGTGGGCTCGGAGAGTCTGGTGGCGCCAGACTGTAATAAGGAGGTGGTGGTGTGGGTTGGTTTGGGAATGTGAAGGGATTGAGTGGTATGGGTTGGTCAAAGGGTTTTTTGCTAGCTTTTTAGTGTGGGGGTAAAAGAGTCTTTGACTATGACTTTTGTAGTAAACTATTTCTGAATTTAGCTTAATACTTTTATTATTATTGCTTTTCTAACTTAAAAGTTATGTTGGGATTCTTAAAAAAAAAAGTCATGTTAAATAAGCAATCTTATTCTCTTAAAATATCTTTTGAAGTTAGTTAAACTCGTTAAGAATTGTCCATTGAACATCTTGCTAGAGAATAATCAACTCCAAAAATAAAAATTGTATTAACGTAACAAGTGAACTACTTATAAGAAGAATAATTAGAGGATGGCAACATTTTTGAAAGACAAGTTACGTAGATGAGAAATAGAAAAGTGTGAGGTCGGGTGACGTGTCCCACTATAAAATTTGAAATTCCACCTCCGTTCCGTTTTGCTTTTTTTCATTTCTTTCTTTCTTTCTTTCTTCTTCTCCACCACCGTTTTACACAGACTCATCAGAAGATCCTCTCTCTTTCTTTCTTTCTAGGGTTTACTCTTTCCGTCGATAATGAAGCTGACAGTGAAGACCCTTAAAGGAAGCCATTTTGAAATTAGGGTTCTTCCCACCGATACTGTCAGTTTCCTTTTGATCTAACTCTTTTAATACTATCTAAATCGATCAATTTTTAATCTCTATTGTTTTGATGGTGTTAATTGGATTTCTTTTTAGGTAATTGCCGTTAAGAAGAATATTGAAGACGCCCAAGGAAAAGATAATTACCCATGCGGCCAGCAGTTATTGATTTACAATGGCAAAGTATTGAAGGATGAAACTACTTTATCTCAAAACAATGTTACTGAAGATGGTTTTCTCGTCGTTATGCTTAGCAAGGTCTTTGCTTTTTTTATGCTTCCTTAGCTAACATTGTCTTTTTTTCTTTAAATGCTCTACTGCCTATATGTTATTCGGTTCTCACTTTGTCGGGTTTGTGATTTAAGTCGTGACTTGCACTTGCTATATCAATTTAAAAGAATAGGTTTAATTACTAATGTAGTACTATATAGATTTCATTCAGCATGTAACCTTATAAGGCTATAGATATGAGATAGCTATTTCTTCTTTTCACAAGTCCTCGTTTCAGTTTACTCGTTCATTTATTTTAGTGAAATGATTACTTTATTTTACGCTTTTTGGTTAGTTTTGTTTGTGTAGTGTTAGGATGCTTTTCTTTTCTATTGCGGTCAGATTAATACATGACTATTTAAATCTTTTCCCATTGTTGCGGTATCCTTACCTTGTTTTTTCAATCACATTCTATTTATATACAGAATAAAGCTTCAGCAGGAGCTGGTATATCGTCAACACAAGTAAACTACTTTTCGTTTTCATTTGTTTTGGATAGATTGTTATCTATCGCTTTAGGTTAACCTACATGCATTTGTGTATAACAGCCCACTTCTAGCACAGTAACATCTGCACCATCTACAAATCCAACCCCACCCCCACCAGTTGAAGTTCAAGCACCGTAAGTCTGAATTTTGATTCTTTGCTTTAATATTTTATCGTTAGCTACATTAATGTCATATCTACTGCAGGATCTCAAATAATCCAACATCTGCTTCTAGCGCAGTAACATCTAGGTATGGGCTCTATCTTCTAGCATTATACTTCTTTTTGTATGTCACAGATTCATATGAAAAGAGATCTCTTTATCATGCATTCAAAATCCAGTAGTGCTCAGAATATAGTCTCTTCTTGCATTCTACATTAGTTTCCTGCACCGCTACTATTGACTAAGATGAATCTAACTCTGGTTAATTCAGCTGCATGCATGTTAAAATCATGATGTATTGAAGACCTAATTAATGTTTTAGACTTGTTTCATCTGATAGATTTTCAATTTGAAAAGACGTTGGGGTTGATTCAATCATTTGTATAAAATTTGGGAGTATCATCAACTGTTAATTTATAAGGCTCGATATGCAAATGGTGATTTTCAAAATAATATAGTTTAATTCTATAACATGTTACACCCCTAAATGGAGATTTTTGGCCGATACAACAAGAACTGCTTACTTATCTCATAATGTGAATATGAGACATAAGTTAGGATCTTAATGGTGGGCTGGCCATGGATCTTTAGATTATATATTCAACCATATATTGGAGAAAAAGTATCTAGCATTTGACACAATCATTGATTTTTCTTTTTTTTCCAAATTCAGTCAAAAAAGTCAAATTTTTTCGATCCAATTCAAAAAAATTTCCTAGTATATTCAGTCAAATTTAGGCTTTTCTTGGATGGAGTTTTAAGGAGTTTCATTAAAGTAAGGTAAGGGAAGGGAGGTGTGGGGACGGGAGGTTAGGGGGAAAGGAGGGGGAGGGGAAGTGAGGGTAATTATTTGACCTTCAAATCCACCGAATTAGTGGAACTAAAAATGGAGGTTTTTTAACCTCCAAAAAACCTCCCCTCCTAATAACCTTCCTATTCAAGCATGGTTATTTGAGTAACTTTAAAATAACTTTGCTCCCAAACATGGTAACCATACTTTAGTTAACCTCCGTTGACCTCAAAACAAGCAGACCCGTAGTATGTTTAGGATTAGTAATATCCATAGCAATGTGGATTTTGTTATTTGCTAATTCTTAAATCCAATTGTTCGTCAAGGTTCTTAAATATTGCAAGTTTAGTTACACAATTTGTAATTATATTGGGGGAATGGGGATCTTACTCAGCATTAGTGATAACATTAATTATGTGCATTCAACGCTGGATATGATCTGTCTGGGCACACTGTATGTGAAATAGATACCATATTAGCATGTGCAAACTCTTTCAAACTGAGCTTAATTGAGGCATCCTTCTCCCAATCTGTTGCAGTAAATATTTTCTAGAATGCTTCTCAAGTTGTGAAATTGTTTATCTTAGTGTTCTGTTGCCTAGGCTGTTAGCCTCAATCAGTCAAGTGTATCCACACTGTAGATAAATCTACTTAAAATTTAAAAAATTTCATAGCTTATTTAAAGAAAATAAAATTGCTTTAGTTAGCTTATTTGATTTGATTAGATTAGAATTCTGTTATAGTTACTTGTAGTTCTAGGATAAGATTATCCCGAAATAGAACAACCGAAATATTTCCATAAAAATAATTTCAGAGATCGTAGTGTTCTCCCTAATTAGCCCTATCTATCACCAAAATAGGTGAACATGTTAAAATTTTTATTGGAGATAATGTTCCTAGTGGTTTTAGGGCACAAGGTCCTGTGTTGCAATTCCCAACTCATGCGCATAACTACGTGATACCAAAGCAAGAAGTTGTGGATGAATCTCATACCTTGCAGCAACAGTTTGAGTCAATCTAGATTTATATAAAGAAGATCTTGAACAGTCCAAGGCACGATAAAATGCCATCACCGTATAACTAGCAGAAGTATCCAAGGAGCTGTCAGTGCCTGGGATTATTCATAGGTAGAATGCCGCTGAAGTTGCTACATCAGGACAAAAAGTTTATCAATCTCAATGAGTGCATATAGAAATTATTGTACGGCGAATAACATCAAAAGTATTGGTTTTAGAAGATGGAATGTCTAATGCTTTTTCACCCGGAGAACTAATTGGATTGTTCCGAACAGAACGAATGGGCACGCTTTGGAAGAAGCCATCTGTTACTTATGCTGCACGGAAACTTTGATGACGAAGTGTTTCTGATACAGAGTAAGCTAGTTACAGGAATTAATAACTCACAAAATGGAATAAGGGAGTTTTATTGATCTGAACATCAAGAGAAATTACTGGAATGAAAGGCCAAACGCAAAGAAAGAACAGCAAATACTTAACACTCCTCTCTTCCTGTGGAGAGCCCAAAACCAACAATAAGACAATTCTCTCATGCCTCGCCTTAGTTTAGGTCTCTCCCTTGTGACACACACACACACCTGACATTATTTCTTACTGTATTGTACCCTCTAAGACAACTCAACATTAATTCCCATATTGGACCCCTTTGCCCCTCTTCCCTTTTCCTTTCCGGGAAAATTTTTTCCACTCCGAAGGCCTCATATTAAGACTCTCCAAGCATTTTCATCAAGCCCATCACAATTGCTATAATCACTGCATGCTTCTGCAGAATCTTCCCAAGTGGCATCCTCCACCGACCAGTGTTTCCATTTGTCGAAAATGTTTCCTAAACAAAGTGGTAGAGATTTTTATTAGTGGATTAAATGAGGGTATTGTAGTTAAGGAAAAAAATAACAACCCACAGATTTAACTACTGCAGTGAGTATCGTGAGACTATATGAGGGATGAGCGATGAACTATGAGAAAGAGCCACAAAAGGGCATGGGTATCACAAGTAGTCCAGAAACCAAAACTTCCTTGTTTAAATAACTTAAGAGATGGAGGAGAGGAGAGGTAAGGATCTCTGCTACAACTTAGATGACGTATATACTGATGCTAGTGTGGACCTTTTTTCACGGGGAGGTCCAGAGGGTAATTTTAGGCAATTAGTCCCGATCTAGAGTCCATTCCATGTGTATCCATGCTGGTGATTGATCTGCCTGTAATTAGCTTTATTTTGTTTAGCTCATTTGATAAAACTAAAACTATATCTTACTCTGTTTATGTAATAAATAAGAATTATATACTAATTAGAGTGTAATCATGTATATTTTCAGCTTGTATTCCTATTTAAGGGACATAAAATTATGAAATAGAAGAAGCAATAATTTCCAGACGAATAATTTCAGAGATCGTATGGTTCTCTAGAAATGAGCCCTAGCTATTGATCAAAATAGGCGAGCAAGGTAGGAAACTGTCAAAGGTACTATTCCTAGATTAGGGTACAAGGTCCTAATCTCATTCCAATTACACCGTATAACTGTCTTGACTTTCTCTGAGGAACAAAGTTGTTCTTTATGTGTTAAGTTGTAAATACATGATCTGCATTTGCTATTTCTGTTCTTTATTTTTTGTTAGCCAACACTGTCTAGGTATTGTCGATGATAATCCTGTTCTATTTGATTGCTTTCCTATATGAGCTTGATTATATGCAAAACAGTAATTACGTTAGCAGTGTGATTGGGATTTTAGAAGTTCTCGTCTTCATTGCAGTGCACAAACTGGTACCTATGGTCAAGCTGCTTCAAACTTGGTTGCTGGTACTGATCTAGATCCAATTATTCAACAAATAATGGATATGGGAGGTGGCAGCTGGGATAAAGAAACAGTTAATCGTGCTCTTCGAGCTGCCTACAACAATCCAGAAAGAGCAGTAGAATACTTGTACTCTGTATGTCTAAGTTCGGAATATTTTCTGATGCAAGCGTAATCTTATGTTTAATCTATTAGCTTATTTATTTATTTATTTATTTATCAGGGTATTCCAGAAACTACAGAAGTTGCTGTCCCTGTGGCTCGTCTACCTGCTGGTCAAGCAACTGACAACGTTACAGCTCCTGTATCTGGAGCACCAAATACATCTCCCTTGAATATGTTTCCTCAGGTATTACGCCAATTTTTAAGAAGGCTTCTATGATTCCTTGCATATATTTAGTGTCTTATTTAGTTAAATGAAACTTCGCAGGAAGTGCTTTCTGCTAGCGCTGGTGGCGGTGAAGGAATTGGAACCCTTGATTTCCTTAGAAACAATTCACAGGTGTGGTTTTTATCAGCATTTCGGCTGTCAAGCATTTGAACAAGTAGAATCATACTCTATACCAAAACACTGTTTCACTTTGTGCAAGTAACTCATTTTTCTTTTATCAACTCCTTACATTGGACCTTTTATCTCTGAGTGGTGAGAAAAAATAGATAATTTATTATGTGAAAGGTGAAACTGAGAATTTATGCTAGATGAGCAAATTATCAGTTTGTGATCAACAAATTTAACTGCACATAGAAGTCTTAAACTTTAGAAATGGTATCTGATCCATTTTAACAAATGCATATAGAAATTAAAGTTGTATTGTGGCTATAACTTCTTATATTTCTTTTTCCCCCAAATTTTAGTTCCAAACATTGCGAACAATGGTCCAAGCAAATCCTCAAATTTTACAGGTTAGTATGTACACTTACCATCTTGTTGTTATCTTGTAATTTTATTTTATTTTTGGTACCAAGGAATTTACTATCTCACTGCTTTCATTACAGCCAATGCTTCAGGAGCTTGGAAAACAAAATCCAAATCTCTTAAGAATGATTCAAGAACATCATACAGAATTTCTTCATTTATTAAATGAACCTCTTGAAGGTTCTGAAGGGTGAGAACTATTTTAGCGCCTTTGCTCAATAGTTTGGCTAATGACAATGCAAAATGACCCATTTCTGTTTACTTTCAGGGATTTATTTGATCAGGGTGATGCAGAGATGCATCATTCTGTTCATGTGACCCCAGATGAACAGGAGGCTATTGATCGGGTATAAATTATGCTGAAATTGTTGATTATTCTATATATATTTTTATTTCTTTGTTGTGAATGTAATTTTCATTTGAATCTTATACATTGTGCTTTCACATTTATAGCTTCAGGCAATGGGATTTGATAGAGCCCTTGTAATTGAGGCTTTTTTGGCTTGCGATCGGAATGAGGAATTGGCAGCAAACTACCTATTGGAAAATGGCGGAGAGTTTGAAGATTGAGCCGACGCACCTTACTTAATTGGATTCGTAGGTTTTTTTTTTCTTATTTTTGTTAATTATTCCATAGTTGGTGTTGTTGTCACCAGAAGTGTTGGCAGTGTTTTAATTGCATTCCAATTGTAAAACATGGAGTCCTTCAAAAAGTAATTTTGAGAATGTGCTTGGTTTTATTTTGGTTTTATTCAAGTGCTGAGTATCTTTACTGAATGTGACAAATTATGAACGAAGGATATGTGGGTATTACTTTGGTACTGTTTCATCTGTCATGTCGCCAGAAAATAGTTCGTCAGTTCTATTTTCAATCAGTTTAGAAAGCAAAATTGACCTTTAATTAAATCAAGATGCCAAATATCGAATTTAATAAAGTTTAGGGGAGTACGGATAAACCTTTCTTATTGATATCTTAATACCTATCACGCCTTCTAAACTTGTCCATACTTAATTTCACCGCGCCTTCTAAACTTAGAGCACACATAATCTCACGTGGGGGAGTGTATTACAATCATTTGGAAGTTTAATCCTCCCAAATTTATTTTTTCTTATTAAATCTTCTCTGTTCTTCTTCTCTCCTTTTTTCTACTTTATTTTTTTCAAACTAAAAGCAATTCTAGGATTTCAGAGTTCCATTAGAATTTTGGAATTTTCCAGATTTCGACTGGAATTTGGAAATTTTAGATTTCCAGATTTTGGTTGGAATTCTAAAAAAATTCAGATTGCAGCCAAATTATGGAATTTTGGATAGGAGATTTGGAAATTTCCAAATTTTTCAGATTTCGGTTGGAATTTTAGGATTTATCTTGGAATCTCCTAATGATCTTAAAGGAATATCATCTCTTCCATGGTGTGTATTAGGGGTTTCAGGGATGTATATTTTTGTGATCTTATTGATATGCTTCTATTGGGTTACAATTTCAACCTAGAAATGAGGGGATGTACTGTTAGCTTTATGGAGAAACATCTGAATCGTTGCCTGGTGAATGATAGTTGAATGAGTACATTTCCTGATGCATCTCTTTTGTGTACTTTTGGGTGTCTCAGACCATCATCCTATTGTTCTGAACATGTCGTCTCGAGGGGGAGACTTTCTCGAAACTATGAGTTTAAATTCTAAAATGGGTGGTTAAGGGAGAAGGAGTTCATGTAGCTTATTATAAAATATTGAACTGAGTCTACAAGGTTGAATATTCTAGACATATTAGGAAGGAATGTGAGGGTTATACTAAAGTGGGGATTTGATTATAAACGTAGGTTTACTGAAGGAATTCGTCGGTGTTAAGTCACAACTTGATGCTCTTATGCATGATCATGATCAATGGTTCGAGTGATGTGAAAGAAAAGAAGCAAGAGTTGAATTCTCTTCTGCTCGAGAAGGAAGACTATTGGAAGCAATACTTTAAACATTTTTTGGTTCAGGGGTGACAAGAATGGTAAATTCTTTCATAGGATGTCATTTAGTAAACGTCGAACGAATGTGATTACTCGCTGGTGGGTACTGGGTCGAGACTCACGTTGACTTGGCTGGGATGGTTACTGTTCCAACAATTATTTGATGTTGAAGCAGAGAACTGAGAGTCTCAATATTGATTTCATGCAAATGAGAGTTACTAATGAAATAAATGGAGATCTTATTAGGCCATTTACTATGGAAGATTTTTTGGAGGCTCCTATTCTATGAACCCAAACAAGGATTCGGGATATGACTAATCTTTTTTATTTTTAGAAATTTTGGCCTACTATTGGTCACGATCTTTTGCAACTTCTCAATGGATTCAATGATTAATACTCCTGCTTCAGTGAAATACATACGCCCAATTTCACTTTGCATTGTCATTGCAAAATTATTGCTAAGGTGCTAGCGAATAAGCTTAAGGATATTTTATCGGATCTGATATCATTGGAGCGACCAATGTTTATGCCTGACTACTCTATTGCTGGAATTATAAATTTTGCTTTTGAAACAATCAACTCGATGAGTAGGAAGTATCGACAACAACATCATGATTTGGCTTTTAAAATTAGTAAGGTTTATGATATAATTTGTTGGGATTATTTGTGTACTGTTACAGCTCATATGGATATTAGTACAGTGTTTACTGAGTGGATTTTAGGCTATGTTTGGATGAAGTGTATGAAGGGTTAATAAAGGAAGGGTTAGGAAAGGTTTTGATGGTTTCGTATCCAACCCTTCCTAACACTCCGATTTGGAGTGTTGAAATTTAGAAGAAAAAACTTTCCATAAAACCTTATTAGCCCATACCCTGTTAAAAACCTCTCTTCCCAAACATGAGTTATTTTAAAACCTTACTTTATTAACGCTCCTCAACCCTTCTCCCAAACAAAGCCTTAGTGTGCCTCATGTGTTAGATATACTTTCTTAATGGTGATAAGATTGGTCCAATTGTTCCCTTAGACATAGTGGTCCTCTCTCTACCTATTTATTTATTCTCTACGTTGAAGGAGTATCAGCGCCGTTATAGAAAGCTGAAACCAAAGGGTGCATTCATGGATGCCGGGTTAATATTTTTTCTCTTCGCATTTCTCATCTTTTTTTTTGTAGATGACATGAATTTGTTATTCGGAGCTACTGGGAATGAAGCAATTACGATAAAAGAGTCACTTTATCATTATGCAAGTTGTTAATCTTTAGAAGTTTGAAATTTTCTTTAATACGAAGTAGCCATGTCGTTCTACCTAGTTAAAGTTTGAGAATAGGTCAAGGGCGTTGTGCCCCTAATGCCTCTAATTATTGGCTTTACTAATAGAACACGTTTCGAGCTCCAACTATCCTAGGGAAAACTTCGGAAGGAACTAACTACTAGATGGTCAATTAGTCTTTTGCCCTTATACCCAAATTTTAAGAACAATTTGCACGTCAATATCGTTGCAGGCCTTCACCCGAGTTTCCTCTAACTTCGCTCTGCTCAAGCATAATTCATGATTTTTGGGGTTCTATCATGTATGCTCTCACTCGAACCCTTCTCGGAAGATTAAGGTCGATAAATGGTGCAACCCTCTAAGGGATCTCGCCAGTCATTTTCCTTATGTCTTTCGAGTTTACTCGTTTGTTGACTCGTTCACATGTCAGACTCCTTGATTTTTTTTCATGACACAGACCGAATGGGGAGCTCGCAGGTTCCGAAGCACTCCATGACCCCGCACGCTGCTTTCCATGATCAACGCGTAAATATCTCTGTAGGTAGTGGCGAATCTACACCAAATATGCCAGGGGGCGGTTTTACATCTAGCACTTTTCTTTTCCTAGAGTGCAAATTTACATTGTAGTTAATGCATATTGTCAAAAGGAATGAAATAAATGCGATTTTTTTTTTTCAGATTTGTGGCTAGCTTTTTTCAGATTTTCATCAAACTTTGACATATTTCAACACTTTTTCAGAGATTTTCGGCGAATTTATAATTGAAAATCATATTTTTCTTGTAAATTTCACAAGCTAGGGGGCCGAAGCAATATTATAGGAGTAATTTCCACGGACGGAGGTACCAAAACCACCCTCTACTAGGTGCGATTTCGAGGGCTGGGGCCCCCGAGGCCCCCCTAGACGCCTTTGTCTGTTGGCGTTTCAAAAGTCCGGGCTTTCATCGCCGACTTAATCCGCGTCAGTTCACACCCCGAGCTAATCGACAGACTGACTTGTGACTGTTCCACATCCGACCGGGGTGCACCGTCAACCCCCATCTGCTTCCCTCAAAAATTTCAAGCACTTTTAACTCTTTTCAAAATCCTTTTCATTACGATTGTTTTTCACTATCGGGTCTCTCACTTGTATTTAGTCTTGAACGGATACTGTCATATTTGGGTTGCATTGCCAAACAACCCGACTCTTAGACAATGCCTTGTGGGGCAACACGTACCTGGAACGACGAGGCTCTCACCCTCTTCGAAGCCCCTTCTAAGAGACTTAAGCCTGATCCACCGCCGATTATGCTTCTCCACACTATAATTCGAATATTGCTTAAATTTGTTATTGACCTATTATATTACTTGAAATAATTTTAGGATTTCTTTTCTTTTAAAAACACTCTTGAAGTTGTAATGAAATATTGATTTGATAACTTTTTTTGGCACATTTGATATCAAAATTAACAATCAATTTAGTTATCTTGTTAAACATACAAACGTATAACATGTATAGTAACAAAAAAATAGAATCCATCTCTAAAAAAAGAATAAAAGCAAATGACAAATATAAGCAAATAACAAACATATAAGTAGAGAAATTTCCGAAAATTAAAATAAGATGATAAAGACCTCAAAAAGCAAAGAGTAGAAAAGAATGCAATGATGAAAGAAACATAAAGGTGGCGAGATCCATGGATACATTACTACGTATACAGAAAAAGAAAATACAAAAATAATAATAATAATAATCTTCGCTTTTTCTCACATTTCACGGGAACATCTTCGTTCTCATTACTCATTCATTCTCCTTCCTTCATGTGATTCCTTCCATTTTACATATCGTCGCCTTTACCTTTTTTTTCTTTTTTCAGTCAATGGATATTTTATCACCGACGGTATGCTATCCTATCCTCCTCACCATTGCTTTATTTCTCTTTTTTTGATTTCTAAATTAGTGTTTATGTGATTGTAAGCAGGCGATTTTGAGATTGTAGAGGTAATAATAATAATAATAATAATAATAATGGAGAAGAAGAAATATCCGATTGGTGCGGAGTTTTATGTATTGTATGAAGAGGTTGGGCAGGGCGTGAGCGCCGCTGTTCATCGTGCTTTATGTATTCCCTTCGCTGAGATTGTTGCTATTAAGATTCTCGACTTCGAACGCGATAACATTGATCTCGTAATTCCTCCTACCTTTCTCATTATATTTACATTCAAAATTTACAGTTATATTAGGGAGCATTGTACAGATTTATGTTTATATTTTCAGCTCGGGACGCCTACAAACTAATAACTTTTTTTATTTTGTTCTTGTTTATTTGTTCTGCTGTATCTGGATTGTTCTGTATGTGTTATTGATTCTGTAGCTCTTAATTTTTATTTTTCATATATGTTCATTGTTGAACCCAAAGAAGTTGTTTCTGATGCTCATTTCTATTTTTAAATTATGCTGGCCGCAGAGTAACATTTCTCGTGAAGTGCAAACAATGATCTTGGTTGACCATCCCAATGTTCTCAAGTCACACTGCTCCTTTGTTTCGGATCATAATCTTTGGGTTGTTATGCCATTCATGTCTGGGGGTTCTTGTCTTCACATATTGAAGGCTGCTTATCCCGATGGATTTGAGGAGATGGTAATAGCAACAATACTACGTGAGGTTTTGAAGGGCTTAGAGTATCTTCATCATCATGGGCAGATACATCGAGATGTTAAGGTGAGTTATTGATTCCTAATTATCCATAAGGAGCTTAAGGAGTATCTTCATCTAGGATCACATATTTCTACGTGAGCATGCATGAAAGCTGATTGAAATATATTTTCATGTCGGGTGGCTAGGATAAACTGTGTAGAACTGTTATAAAATAGGTGTTTAGTCTGGAAGTATGTTATGTTAATAATTTCTACCTACTACTGGACCAAAAGTTTGCTTGGTATATTATTGTCAGAAAGCCTAAATACCGTCATATCAATTGAATGAATTATAAGGTTGCTAACTGTTATATATCACAAATATATTTATTGCTTAATTTTTTTTTTGGTCAATGTTTGGTTCTCAAAGGCAGGAAACATTCTCATGGATGCACGTGGTGCAGTCAAGTTAGGAGATTTTGGTGTGTCTGCTTGCCTTTTTGATTCAGGTGATAGGCAACGCATGAGGAATACATTTGTGGGAACACCTTGTTGGTATGATTCTGCCTTCAGAATTCACAACCATTAGCAAGTTGAATTGTTTTCTTCTTGATAAAAGTGTAGCTTGGCTTTTATTAGAAATGAACCAGACTTATTTTCTTATTATTGTTGAATCCTGCAGGCATCTCCAGTGTATCATTATATGCACATCTTAAATTACATATCCCAAGATTATAATTTAAAGCTAGCTATAGTAATAACAGATTAGAAGTAGGTTACCCTAACAATATCACTGGGAAGAACCTATAAACTCTTGTGAAGCTTATCTAGTTTTGCAGAATATAGGAGAATGTAGTACTTAGAAGAGATGGGATCACAATCTCACGATATGTTAAGACGACATTATAAACTTTTTGTAAAGTTTATTTAGAGATAGAAGCTATTAAAAAGCAAGAGATACTGAAGTAATTTATTCACATCCTAATTTGAAGAGTCTAATCGTTCAGAATTATAATAGAAACCTTCCTCTTAGAATCGTTTTTCGCCAATATGATGTAGAAGCTTGTTTTCTTTCAGGGGTGTTTTTTAGGAATATTTTTGGGTCTCCATTTTATATTGTGCAATTTAGAAGAACTTATAGAAATTGGAAGTCATATATCAAAATTTTCAGTTTCAGTTATTTGGTGGTTTAATCTATAAACATCTTTCTTCAAGGCTTATTTCAGCAGGAGTTTTCATTTTGTCTTTGTTGTGCAGGATGGCTCCTGAGGTCATGGAGCAGTTGCATGGATATGACTTCAAGTTAGTTTATGTTTTTTTTTTTCTGCCACCATCTTATTACTAATTGTTAGCATGTTCGTGATGTTATGTTTGGAAATTTCCTGCAGGGCTGATATTTGGTCCTTTGGGATAACTGGTCTGGAACTTGCTCATGGGCATGCTCCCTTTTCAAAATATCCTCCAATGAAGGTTCTTAAATAATTATATTATATTTGGATATATAGCAGCTTTTTCCATAAGCTTTTTTAGTCTAGTCAGTCTGAAGTAAATTTCTCTTAAAGGTGTTGCTTATGACTTTGCAAAATGCACCTCCTAGCTTGGATTATGAAAGGGACAAGAAATTTTCTAAGGTGTGCTTTCTGCTAGCAAGTTGAATGTCTTTTGTTTTGATCTTTTGTATTGATGAATTTTCTTTTTGGTTTTTCCTTTTCAGTCTTTTAAGCAGATGATAGCTAGTTGCTTGGTTAAAGATCCTTCAAAAAGGCCTTCAGCAAAAAAGTTGTTAAAGCACTCCTTTTTTAGGCAAGCTAGGTCAAATGATTACATATCAAGGACACTTTTGGAAGGATTGCCTGTTCTTGGTGATCGCATCAAGGCATTGAAGGTTTCTGGCTAATTATGGGGATAGTTTTCAAATAGAATTGTTTTTTCGTACACTATTTTGTTTCATTGCAAACTTAACCCTTGTGCCTTTTCAAATATAGAGAAAGGAAGAGGATATGCTTGCACAAAAGAAGATGCCGGATGGGCAAAAGGAGGAAATATCACAGGTTTCAAATTTTCTTTCTTGATCGCATCATGAAAATTAAAATTGTTTCATCTCATTCCTTTTGCCCTTAGTTGATTATGTAAAGAAAGTAACCCTTTATATAAAGTTTTTTGTTTTCCCGTAATCCGTTTAAATTTGGTTCTGATTGGCCTTTTACAATTTTTAATCTCTGAAATACCGAATAAAGATAGAGCTCTTCTCTCTTCCCCCCCCCCTAGGTGCCTGTGCTGGCACTAGAAATAGTTTATGGTATAAAAATAAATGCGAGATGTATCTTCCCTTGCAGCATATTTGTGACCATACAATAAGAAGCAAAATTGTGGTTTAAGTTCTCCTCCTTCCGTATTCTGGTGTATTGTTGAATTTGTGCGAACATTTCAAGTTTTAGATCAGCATGATTATATGTGCAGAAATTTTTCCTCTGGCAAATAAGTAACCGTTATTCTTTATTCAATGTTTTTGTTATTCAAGATTTGACTGCAAGTTGGTTTGAGGTTGTGTATTATATTAATGGTTAATTTGTTTTTGGTTATTGTTTGTTCGCTTTTTCTATATGCTTATTCTAATTAGATCACCTTAGTTTTTCCTTATCTAACCTAATTTACTTCCAATTAGAATAATGTTGCACCTCATCAATTTTTATTTATTTTTAATCTTATATGCACTTCTTATTAGCATTTCATCTTTCTTTTGTATTAAGATTTTAATATTCTTTCTTATTGGACTTGTGAAGAATGAATACAAGCGAGGAATTAGTGGTTGGAATTTTAATCTCGATGATATGAAAGCTCAAGCTTCCCTGGTACATACAACATCTTTGTTTTCGGTTAAACTGTTGGTTGAAACAATGAGTATATTCTCTAGATCAGTGTTTTTCTTTTCCAATCAGATTCAAGATGTCGAGGATTCTGCATCTGACAATACCTTGGGAGGAAGCTCAAGTTCATTGTGTACACTTGATGCTCCTGAAAAGCAATTAGAGGCCCAGTTGCTGGGACAAGTTCCAGAAGTGGTATTTTTGACATTCTTGTTTCGAAATTATGTAACATTGTCTGAATTATGATCTTCATTTAATTTAATGGATCTTGGGCTCCTTCTGGTCATAAACGCAACAGGATGGTAATGGTATGACCCGGAACAGGCCTGCTCCTCTTCAAATGGTCAACTCATTTTCAAATATAGCTAGGTATGAACCAATGTTTAATCCTTAGTTTTGTGTTGTTTGATCTTGGGAGGGAACATAATCTAGAATAATAGTGCATCCACAAAGAAGAAGCTAATGCCTTGGAGTTTTAAGATAAACGTTGTCTTTTTTGTTTTCCACAAATTGTTGTGGTAGTGATTTTCATTACGTTGACTTAGTACTATCACATTTTGCTTTTCAGAATCAGAGGTGAAAAATCTGATGATGACTTTTCTCTTGCAAGTCCAAGCTATGAACAATTAAGTTCACATAATCCTTCACCCCGTACTGATTATAGCATGGATAGTGTAACTGAAAAAACTATTTTTGAGATCAATGGAAAACAATTGGATTCTATTGCTTCTCAACACAAACTGGGAGGTCAGGGTGGCTCTAATTTACCAGAGAATGCAGTTCCGCCTGTCAAAGTGGAAAGGTTAGACAATGAATCTTGTATTAGAATTGTGTTTTAAGACTCTTTGCATATAATTTGTTCACAACTGTTTGAATTGATTATATAAAGTATTTGCCATCACTAGTCAGTTGATTATTTAGTAATTAGTTATTAATTATAAGATTTTCTTGTATATGTTATGGTGTCGTACTATTGGGTCCTAAGAGTTTTTTACTGTACACATCATCCAAAATTGCAGGTTGAAACAAATAGATATTAAGATATAAGAACAGTGGTTAATTGGTTATCATGAATGTGGTACTTTTTTTTTAATTATTCTATCAGCTTGTTAACTGCAGTAGAACCATGCCCAAAGGAAGGACAAATGGAACTTGAATTTTTGGGTTAGAGTTGGATTATGTCTTGCTAATTGAATGCTTGAAAAAAGAAGATTCAAAAATAGGACGAGAAATTTTTATTAATGCAGACAAGGAGAATATTGATGTGATGTGGATTTTATGGTATGGACTCAGATGACTGTAATTAGAATGACTGTCAAAGTTGATCAGGTTCTCTCCTTTTTGAAACAAAAGATATCGGTAACTATAATTACATTAGACGCATCAGAACAGTAACCAATCTGCTAAGTGGCTTTGATATGACACGTGTAGGAGATAAAGTTCTGTGATCAGCTTTTGATTGTTCCTCCTAGACTGCATCTGGCCCTCTAAGTTACAGCCACTTTTATGCTTGTTCCTTGTGAATAATGTATAAAATAAAACAGTTTCCTAACCTTTTTTTCTTCGTCAATCATTCATGAGTACCTTCGGAGAAGATGGCTTATAACGCGCTCTTCTGGAAGATGGTTCTGTTAATCGATCTTGTTATCTTCAATTATAATAGTTCTGATGTAGTAACTCGAGAATGAGTGTGCTGCGTCTACTTTGAGAAATATTTTGGAGAGCCAACGAGCGTAATTGAGCTGATACTTTGTGTGGGAACATTTCCCCCAAAATATTTAACCCTAAGCTATTGGAGTAGTTTTTCTTAGGCTATGTAATGCAGATTTCATCTTTTCCCTATCGATGTTGAATGCTACAATATTTATATGCATGCTGTTACAGTCTTTGAGAATCACACATGCTTGAATTAAGAACAAATTTGAAATGTTTAGCATGTGAACCACGTTGCATTTTGGAAATCCACTAAAATGCATGAATTTCTGATAATCAACAAGCTTGTTACCAAGGTTTGCTAGGCCATAAAATGTGGATTAGTGTGGCTGTAGTCCGCTGAAAGCATGCAGGAGGTGTAAGGAGGGCAGAGTATTTAGGGATAAACTTTGGAGTGAAAGAGGGCAAGAAGGGGGAGAGAGAATCCTCCATTTAGTGCTACTATTATGTCATCTTCTGTCTATTATGTACCCAAATTAATATGCTTCTCTTGTACTTGCCACATTTTTGGGATTTCAGCGATAAAGTTCAAAACCAATCACAAAGTAATGCAAGTCCAGAAGAGGATGATGTGCTCTCTGAAATTCATCCTAGAGCACCTAAAGTAGCAGGTGAGTATATGAATTATGTTTTCTCTCTTATGATTTCTTTTAATGTGCAATTCTAAGCCTTTCATTAGTCTGAAACTCTTATCACTTTAGTTTCCAACTCTGACAAGACAATTCTTCATTTCCCATTTAATCAAAGTGTAATTGCAGCACCAAGCAATGAAGAGGACGAGAAAGCAAAACCTCCAATAGTTCAGCAAAGAGGTCGTTTCAAAGTTACTTCGGAGAATGTTGGTATAGAAAAGGTGACTTAAAGGATCCTAGCCTTCATTCTTTTGTCTTGGCAGGATATAACCACCTTTCCTTTTCAGGTGCCTCCATTGCCTGTACTGCAAAAGAGTCATAGTATGCAGGTTCGTATTTGGTACATCAGCATATTTCTGACAAGTGCTTTTTTAAATTATATTTTCTGTTTTTTCAGTCAATTAACAAGTTTTAATATTGATATTCTGATTTCTTGAAACCTAAATAGCTGGTTGGTTTTAATCTTTCTTGAAACACTTATCTTTGACCTTCTCTTTCTCTGCATGTTTTTGCATGCTTTACTTTGACAAATGTTCCCCAATATTTCTTGCCCCCCCTTTTTTTTCCCCAGTAAGAAGTTCATAATTATCTAGTAAAATAAAAACAAATAATTGGGATCCTCATCTGTCTCCAACTCCATCCCCTTCAATTTTTCTACCTCCATATTAAGAAAAAAACACATGAGGTTGAGATGGAGTTTTCTTATTTCCTAGCATTTTATAATGCATTCTGAATGTTAACTTTGCAGTCACATAACCTTCATAGGTGCTAGGGATCTGATGAACGGAGGATTATGTAGACCTTCTGCTTCCTCCCCCCTCCTTACTCCCCCTTCTGTGCTACCAAACAATTTTCAGTTTCTTAAATGAATTCCTAGGGAAAAAGAGGACTCAAAATTTCATTGACTTTTTCTTTTAATTTTTTTTATTTATTTTAAGGGATTGTTTTAAACTTCTTCATCAATTTCGAGTTTTTTTTTAAATCTTGAATTTTAGGTCCTGTTCATCCAGAATATTTCGTGCTTAGCTATTTGTCCTTGTTAATATAGCTTTGTGTTATATATAAATTTAGCTTCCAATCAGATTGGGCTGAAAATGCTAGTTAAATCATTGAAATATTAATTCACAAAAGATAAACAAATTTTGACGAAGGAACACATACAAAATAGATGCTTGAAATAAATAAGTAATTCAAACCTTAAATTTTCATTCGCTTATGACTATGATTTGGTTATGTAGGTTCTTCACCAAACTCCTGGACTTTGTATATCACCATCACCTGATATTTCTTCATCAATTCTTAATGGTGTTTCTCTATATACACAGTTTAATAATCTTCTGCAGACAAATATTGTCCAAAGGGTAGGTATCATCCAATGTCGTTTTATGAATTGCTCTTTCTGTATTTGGTAATTGATTTTTCTCTCCTGTTGATGTTTTTCTGCTGCTACTCCGTCTTCTTCCCTTAAACAGGATAATATCCTCAGTCTAATGAGGCAACTCTGTGACACTTCAAGTACAATTAATCCTCTTTTTCTTTTTCTTTTCCTTTATATTTTTATTTTCTTATAAAATTCTTTTCAAGTTTTGATTTTGTTTTTTTTAGAACTTGGAATCCTAGTCTGAACTTTTTATTTTTTTTGCTGTCAATCCAGCCAACCGTGGCATTGATGGAGGAAACACTCAGGCACAATTGTGTAGCACTGAGAGATCCTTGGTACGTACCCTTAGCAATATATATTCCTTTCAACCAAATTTTGATGTAATTCCAAATGCTATATATTGGCCACGGTAAATGTTACGAGAAAAGTTATTGTGGGCCTTCTTCGAAGGAATTTAAGTATTAGTAAAAAGAGTGCTTTTATCATTTAATACACGAGTTGATATTGCATGTGAATTATAGATAATACGGTATAAACATGAAAAACAAACCAGCTGCCTCTAATCACCTCTCTCTATGTGATATAAAAAGTACAGGAAACACTTCATCCTGTATGTTAAAGTTTGTCCATCATAATGCTTTGCTTTATGATGGAAATAGTTCAAAATCTTTCATTTTTGCATTCATTTTGTCTTTTTGAAGTTACAAAAAAGTCTTTGACAAAGTCAAACTTTTAATCATTGCGTGTGAATTTTTTTGCAGCTAGAAACATCTAATGAAAGGGAGAAAGAGATGCTTAACGAAATAACCGAGTTACAATTTAGGTATGTATTTATATTACGTGTCAATGTGAAGCAAAAGCAATTGCATCTACTTGCATGGCAATTGTATTAATGTTCAAATCTAAAAATTGTCATGTTTTAAACTTTTCAGGCTCATACGTTCCCAAGAGGAACTGCAAAAATACAAGGCAGAACATGCTCAGGTAAATATTTTATATGCTAAATTCACTGGCTTCTTGGCAAAAAAACCTATATAAATTTTTACTCTTTGGCTTGGCAAAATTTTGACTTTTGACCCTAGGCGTCAATTTGGTGAAATTGAGCTCCTGAACTTGATTTTTTTAATAAAAATACAAAAATGTACCCCTTACTGGACAATATCATCACATTTGTATGCCACACGCCTTACACTGTAGCTGTTATGCCGCTCCATAAGCTTGAACCTGTTTCCGGTTTAACTTCAATTTTACAGGGCAGCGCGTCACATTGAATAGTAATGATATTGTCAAATGCGGGGTACAACATTAAAACCAAAATCAGATTGAGGGTCAAATCTCAAAATTTGGCCAACTACAGGGAGGGATATGTTGCTTTTCCATGGGTTGAAGTCTGATATGAGAATTTTCAGCTGTGATTTCAGCATTGAATTGAAGCTGTATAATCTTTTTTAAAAAAACCACATGAAGTTCAAAGAGACCAGAAAAAGAAAATATAGAATTTTATTTTAGCAAGGATCGAATATTTGTAGCATAGGTTTATTTTTGGTACGTTATAGGCATTAGAAGCGTATTTACTTGTGCAGGTTTTCTAAATGTATATGATGGTATCACCTCTTCTCTTCTCTTTTCTTTTTCTTTTCTGTAATTGAGAAAATGTTCCTTCATTTAAATTTTGTGAATTCATCATGCTATTAATTCAAAACGGAGAAACGAAGCCGATATTTTAGTTTGTATTTGTTTGATTTTGACAAAATTACAGTGGAATGTGCAAATTAGCCACCAATAAGAAGTAATTTAAGTAATATCGATAGTAACATAAATAAATTATGAGAATGCCGCAGAAACTCAGATCTTTACGCGAGAGGTCTGATAACTGGTAGTCTATAAAGAGTCAAAATATTTTTTGTATAATGTAGACATCTATTTGCAAAGTTGTTATTCGTAATTAACAGTTGTGCTCACATGGTCAATGATTGACCAAATACAATTTGGTCAATCACCGTTAGATCAAAATTTAAGGGTTGAGATTAGTTTGGTGGTTTCATTAGTATCTAATCTCCACCTTCAAATTTTGATCTAATGGTGATTGACCATGTGAGCACCACTCATTAATTAATTAATTAATTAACTAATTACTTATATGCTTATTATTATATATTGATTTAAACATATGATTTTTAATCTTTGGACATTTTTTTTTATTAGATTCTTTGGACATTTTAACAATATCAAAGATCTACTTAACACTAATCAGCTAAAAGCTGCCAAAAACAATTAGTTGCGCAATAACAGTGCAATATTTAACAACTGACCTGGACTAAACAAATTCCGAGTCTGATAAAACAATAGTTTATATCAGGGTTTCTCCACAAGTTGATTCAAAAAATTTCCTCCTTGATCATGATATGATTTTAATTTTGGCGAGCATTTCTATTTTATTACTCCACTTGGTTTATAATAATTATCACATCTGATCAAATTATAAATACATGAAAATGATTGATTTGTAAGAAATTTATGGAGTGTAGTAGTAGAATACTGTTTTATCTCTCTTTATCATTTTCTCTAACATCTATTAAATTCAAGACAATTTTCATATGTTGAAAACTAAAAATGAAAAGTAATTAACGCTAAACTTATTAATATGGGAAAATAGATAAAATATCAATAAAACTAGCATACATTTACAGTATCATGTACAAAAAGCACAAGTCAAACAAACTTTTCAAAACAACGAGAAAGCTAGATATCATCAAATTCTTAGTTTCATATCCACCAAAGGGTTTCATCCTGCCATACAGTAAGAACGAAGTTGTGGAAATAAATATAATCAAAATACGTTTTTGCTCTACTAGATATTCAATGTATACCATCACATATACTTCTTCATTTTCATATCAACGGTCGTTTAAGGCATGTAATGTGAAGATCTTTGACAAAACTAATATATAAATGCTAAATATAGAAAGTTTAACGTGCAGTTTGTAAACTTGCTCCGTCAAATTGGAGAACAGAAAACAAATTAAATGAAATATAATTTACTCAATTTTTTTAGTATACCTATATGTAGTTCAAATGTAAGTTTAATAGTAAAATATAATCGTTGGCGTGTCGTTTTATTTATTTTCTAGTAGTTTTTATATTCCTAATTATCGGGTGAGTGATGGTTGTTGTTTTGTATTCTTCATCTTAATAAAACTTCATTGATTGTCAAAAAAAATAGTGAAGAATAAACAAATATGGAGTGTAATGATCAATAATTTAATTTTTTACCAATAGTTGGTTGGCGCAGTGGTAGCATGAGGCTGCGCTTGGTAGGGAGGTCTGCGGATCGATCCCCACAAAGACGACTGGAAGGGTTAAATACCATAATCCTTGAATCCACCCAAATCCGGATTAGTCAGTACAATGTGGTTCGGAAACCGGATAAAAAATTAAAAAAATAATATAACTTTCTTATTTAGACATTTATATTTCTTTATAGTATTTTTTTTTTCTCAAATTGTATGTTATTTCATATCATCTACTAAAAACTAAGTTTTAAGCAGTTCCAATAATTTATATTAGAGCTGACATCAAATTGCAAACTTAAAATTTTATTTCTTTGCTTATTTGTGCAATTTTAGTTGAGACAAAACGCGATTTAGAGTGAACATGATGCTGGAAGAAGCACATGTTTCTCTTTTGCAAAATGGTGTCATTTCTATCGTGTTCTCACATATAAAATGTTCTTACCTCTCTTTCTGTTCTCTATATAATTTTGGATACACAAACTTATCTGAATTATCTCATTTGCAAATAAGTTGCACTATAATAGAATTAATAATTTATAGATTTCACAACTTATTATAAAACATTAATTACAGACTACATGATGTAATCGGGCCGAATGTCGGTTTAATGCCTCCCAAACCCAAGCCATATGATACTTGGAATCTACACAGTTGAGGCTGCCTGGGTCATTACATTACTTGAAAATATCACATAGAGCACTCGTAATTTTCCTACAAGCACTAGCTATTTGCACTTGAAAATCTGCAGAAGCAAAACCAAGGCAACTACTATCTATCTTTGTGATCTAACAACTAAAATACTTGACTGCCTCATAATGATTCCTGTTTTATTTGATTTTGAGGCTGTGCAAAAAAATGTTTTGCGTTGTGAGCAACATCAGCCTCCAGTATAGCTTCAAGCACAATGTCAGATCCTTTTACGTTGTCATCTGTCAACACAACCACCATATTTTGTCATTGATCAATTATCATTGTCTATCATTCAGTTAAAGATAGAGCAATAAAAAACTAAATAATATCTAAATAAGGGAAGACACTGGCATGTGCCTAAATGTGTCCGTCTCTACATATATACACGGGTGGGGAGTAACCACCAGAATATAATATTCTATACAAGGCAACATTGCTGTCCTCAACATTACGCCGTCATATGTCGTCAAGTGAAACAAAATCCCATCGTTCTAATCATGTAAGGATATGGTGAAAGAAAATCGATATAGCTACATTTAAAAGAGAGAGCGAGCGAGCCAAAAAGTAACATATTCAAATTCTATATAAGGGTATACCACACCTATAGAAACAAACAAATATCGGACAAACTTAATTTCATTGATAGTTCAAGATACAACAATAGCACCAAAGAAGCACAGATGTCGACATAAAATAGTAAATAAACCTTAACAGAATATTTATTACCTGCACGATGTGGTAGCATTCCTGCACTTTCAGCAGAAACAGGCAAAACGTTTAGAAGTTCTAAATCATCAACCAGCTTCGCATCTGTATCATTTTGCAATGAGTCTGTCTTCAGAGCAGAAGAAGATTCAGCCAATCGTGCATATACAGTTGCTTGGCTGTGCATTGTACATGATTCTGAGACCTTTGTGCAAATACCCGAGAAAAACAAGTAATGAGCAATGTAAGAGTGACATAAATACAATTGGTTCCGGAGTTCCAGGGTAAAGAATAAATGGAGGAAGAATCAGTATAAACCTTAGAAGTCATAGCTGTTGGAGCACTCCTTCCATCTGTTTGCTCAATAAAAGGCTCGGACGAACTAACTTTTGGTGCATTCTTTACATCAAGACTTTCAGGGATCATATTGTCTAAACAAAACCAGAAACTGTAAAAAAAACTGCAATACTGTAGAAAGATTATATGAGAAGGTTGGCAATACCATTAACATCAGATTTATAATCAATATTATCTACAAGTCGCCGAGTTAGTGGACCAGGACTCAAGACTGATATGCTTCGAATTTCATGACGTATGGCTTCAAGTTGAGCCATGGTGTCTTGGAGTTCTTTGTGGACCTGAAATTACAAAAAGCAATCATCTTCGAGTGGTGAATAAGATGATAATTCCATAATCAAATTACAAAACATAGTAAAAATAAGCAACCTGATGAGCTTGAGATTGGTGCATGACGTTCTCGAATTGTCCACGAGCCAATTGGACATAGCCAATGGCTCGACCTGCTAGTCTGCCAGCTGTTCTTGCTATCATAGGTAGATCCTTGGGTCCTAATTACAATGCATTTATTTAGCCAACATCACAACTCTCTACTCAGAAAACATCTATTGTCACAAAAAAATCTCACCTATTAGGACGGCGGTACCTCCAAGCAAGAGGAAGAGCTCTCCATAAGAGATCCCAAACATTACACTTAATATGCAAATCACGGGTCTGCGAAATAAAGATTTAGTGTTCGGTTACGTGTAGGAAAGAAAATCTCGAGTAATCAATCACCCTACCCCGCCCAAAGTCGTTTGTTGATATAGAATCTAGAACATTAATAAGGTAATTTTAATTTAAATCGGTTTAAACATAATCTCTAAGACGATCGTACCTTTCTTCTGCAAACACCAACACATCCCCTAATTCGTATCTTCACCTCCACCCAAATAGCTACTGTAAATGCCTTGTCTAATCACCTACTTTCCTTCCATTTCCATTCATTTTGGGCCTTTCTAATGGGCGTTGGGCTCTGAAATTCATTACTAACAAAGTTTTTTTTTTTTTTGATTAATTTTATATAAGTGTTTTGAAGAGGTTAGAAAATATTTTCTTGACAAAAATTGCACTCTTCCACATTATCAAAATTGAGCATTTTCTTAACCCTACCAAGAATGTATTGTGTAGTCATCTTGTTACTCAAAATAAATCATAGAGACTTATCTGAAAGAAGGAATGAAACTACAAAATACAAAATACTAATATGAAATTAACTCTTTTACTTTACATTGTCCTTATTCTTTTTTTGACAACCAAAGAAGCTTCATTAATATGAACAATGCAAATATATGAACAATGCAAAAGCAACAAATAATTAAAGTCGGGAGGTACAGATAACCACTCAACCCGATAAACAGGAATAAAAAAACTACTTGCAAATAAATAAGCGACAATATTAGTTGAGCGTTTAACAAACGCAATAGAGCAATTAGAAAGCTCGTTAAGCAACAGCCTACAATCTTTGACTATGTCGTTAAAAGGTAAAGAAACCTCTAACGAGCGGGCCATCAATTGCACAACTATCAAGAAACCTGAATCGACTGCAACATTACTCCAAATATTATACTTGATCCAACTAAGAGCTTCTTGAACAGAAAAACTTGTTGACCCCTTCCGATTACAGTTTTTTTATCCAGCTAAGGGCTTCCCGGACGGAAACTGCTTCAATCAAATTCGGGTCTGAACCAAACACACACTCATGGAGAGGGAAGCAGAGGGTGAACACCGGATCTAAAATATTATTTGTTGCTCCCATCACAACAGTAGCAACAAATTAGATCAACACCAACAAACACATCAATGGAATCACACAAAGAAAACGATCGAACATGGTAAAAATGACTTAAGAAACAATAACTCTAACTCCTCATACGGGAGACATTCTTACACAACAAAAAACAACTCATAAAACTTGATTGACGTGCTTAACAGTAAGACGTAATCAAAAATAACATCGGCGCAAAGATCGGATGACGAAAGTAATAAAAATTATGAAAGAGAAGAGGAGAGGAGAGGAGAGGAGTGTGGCGGCTACATTAGGGTTTTTTGATTACTAAAAATCATATACATTGAGCTCTTTAATTTTAAATTTTTTATATTTACATTTTCCTTATTCTAATCCTATTATTAAGGTAATGCAATGTTAATAATATAAGTTTTTTTTTTTTAAAACAAAAAGTTTAGCTAAGGGTAGGTCTACCCACGTGCAAGGTCAAGGCAAACCACAGACCTCGATGAGAATTTACAGTGGAATTTACAAATTGTCTACCAAAAAGAGCTAAATTTTGACGAAGTCGAGACTTGAACCGCAAACTTTTCAAGTAGAAGATAAAGTGTCTTACCACTTTGACCAACTCTTATTAGTAATAACATAAGTATTACATTGAACTTACCAACAAGCTTTTCTTTTAAATTGGAAAAATAATAATAATTAGAGGAAGTATTAACACACTTGATAACTTTGCCTCTAAAATGTTTTCGGAATATCTTCTTTGATTTGTATGAGAACACTCCGATGACAAAGTCTTAGATATAAAGATATATAACTTGAAATACAATTCATAAAATCAATGTGTTGTAATTAGGTACCTTGATATGATGAAAGGACCGTATATATGTGATACAAGGCAATGCATTTCATTGTTAGATGCGTACCTCGCTTAATGATTCTTCTAGGCTAGCCTAAGCCCAATGGTTACAGGAATTGGCTGTACCCGACCCTCTTGATAACCAGATTCAAAGGTGAACCTCGATGCTATCAGATTCTCCCTACAAGTGATTCGCAAAGTCTTTTTAAGGCTCAATATTGATCTTCCAAGTACGTGTTACAGTTGTACCCAACATATATGATGTGACATCTCAATGGGGACATATGGGAAACATAACGCTTCTCAATGCCACACAACGTTTAGCTGACACCTTTCATTGTCTATAAAAGGAATTTCCTTCCATTTTCCACTCCTTGTGCAACCTTTGCTTTCCTCTAGCCCTTATTCACTTAAGCATTTCTCCTTACTTTGTTGATTTCGTTAATTCCATGTAAGTTCTTTTTCCGCCGTTCATCTCCTTTATTTATTGGTTTTACGTCTTTCCGGTTCTTCATGTTATTCTAAACTCTTGGTTCATTGTGAGTACAAAATGCCATAGGAAGTGACAAAATAAAATAAGACAAATTTGTCCATGGAAGTGTCTACTGAAGTTAGTTACAAACCCCTAAAAAATGTGGCTAGTTTTGTAATTAGCCTGTCTTAACTCTTAACTAACTTCAATTAGTGATTAGACCCCTCTACTTCTAATGGAACACTTTGAAATCCCTTGAACTATACTACATACTTAGCAAGATAACTAAAATTGAAAAAAAACCATAATTAAAGAAATAAAAGCCCCTCACCATATATCATAAATAAGTAAAATTCTATATATTTGTGACCAAAAACTTCCCACAAAATCGGGCGAGTAGCTAGACCAGCTCTTCTTGACAAATATAGACAGACCCTTTTTCCTGTCCACTCATTTCCATTTAAAGCTTTGTTTTCCAAATCTCAATTACTTCACTAATTCTCTCATCTCATCTCACTAATTAATTGTGTGTCACTAAAAATGCATTCTTTGTATTCACTTTTGATCCTATTTTTCTCATTGTTCCTTCTTTTCTCTACTGTTATTGCCTTTAATATCACTCAGATCTTATCCGATAAATCCGATTTCAGCAACTTCAACGATGCCTTAACTCAAACAAAACTAGCAGCTGAAATCAATAGCCGACGAACTATCACTGTTCTCGTCGTTGCTAACAACGAACTATCCGCTCTTTCGGGACAATCAACCGAAACCGTGCGAAAAATATTGAGTATACATGTGATTTTGGATTATTTTGATGAGGATAGATTCAAAAGTTTGACAAACAAAACCTCTACTCTTACCACTCTTTACCAATCCAGTGGCTTATCTAGAGGTCAAGAGGGTTTCCTCAATGTCACCGAACAGGACGAAGAAGTTGTACTAGGTTCTGCCGCTCAAGGATCATCTATGGATACGACCGTCGTTAAATCTGTCTTTTTGCAACCATTTAATATTTCGGTTTTGCAGATTAGCGACCCTATTATTCCTGGTAGTAGCGGATCGGGTTCTTCGCCATCGAACCCTCCTTCCCCTTCACCAGCTAGACCACCCGCTAGGGCACCTTCACCCTCGAATGGAAGGGCTCCAGCTCCGGCTCGTGCTCCATCTCCGGCTAAGTCACCGGCTGGATCACCTGAACCGTCTGCCTCGGATACACCTGCTATGGCACCTGGATCCCCAATGGCGACACCTCCTGGAGGTAATGGTCCCGTCGCGGATATGGCTCCTTCCAATGAAGAACGCCACGCGGGGTTCGCTATTGTCGGGAAAGATAATAGTCTTAGTATGGTGTTTGTTGCTCTCACTTCAGCCTGGGTTTTGGCGACGATGATTTAAGGAGTGATTAGGAGAAATAAAGAGTAGAAAGATCTTAGTTCTTCATTTCCAAATTGCAATTGATATCGTTGTTGATCTTATTGCTCTTTCAATTAGCCATTGATGATCATTTATGTCTTTAAAAGCTTCGTAAACTTTTTTTTCCATAGAATTGAATCAAAATTAGATTTTTTGATTCATTAGACACTTGCATGACCGAATTTTCAGAAATAATTTATTTGACGGAAGTTTTTGTTTTCTTCTTAGTAGAATTTCTCAAAATTGTTAGAGTGCAAATATAATATAATAATTATTCATCCGATTAACATCTCAATAATTCTACTAGCTTAGCGACCATAGTAAATATAACATTGTTGGTTTATCGGTTGTTTTCACCTAGTCGGTCGATTTAGGCTGATTATAACTTTTTTATGATGGAAGTTAAAATCATCTTAAGATTTAAATTTAATAAGCTAGATCTACAAGTAACTAACCATTTGATCAGTCAGTGATGAGGTAAAAACGGCCATGAAAATCCAAGAATGTTAAAAACAATGCTTTCTTCCCACTCCATGGACAAAACAAGTTAACTAATACAAATGTTTAAGATTACTTTATGCTTAATTATATAAATAAGCTTGTAACCAATTTTTTCTTTTACACAAATAAGCAATATTTTGTACAATTAAAACCATGCGTTTATGTGAATTTCACTATACGCCTGCAACTAAAATCACCGTTACCAACTTTAAAAACGGATTTTTCTAAAAATTAGTACTTCCTCTGTTCCTGTATGTAGTTTGTTCTAGACACTTTAAATAATTCCAAAATATAAGGTGTTTCCAGTTATCAAGAAAATTTTGGCTAACTTCTTCCTTTCTTACCCTTTTTCTTTATATTGATTACTCCATCTTTTTCAAGGTTCAATAAATGAAGAGGGAGGCAAAGAGCCAATAAGAGGGAGTATATTTGAGCTATTAAGGTTAATTGAGGTGCAATTAATACTATTAAGACTTTTGGATTAAGGTTATATTAGTAATTGTAATCTATATGAAATGTCTTTCTTAATTTGTGTCAAAAAACCTAAAAGGCCTTATATAAAGGAACGGAGGGAGTACCATATTTTTTTATTGAAAAACGTTTTCGATTTTTACAAAGTCATCCTGAAAACTTTATCTCTCCTCAACGAACAATACCGAAATGACCTCAAAATTTAAGATCGGAAGAATTAAAGTTAGAATCTTATATATTGATTCTTAGAAATTTCTTTGGTCATTAACAATAATTTTGATGACATTAATCGAAAAAGTCATTCTTTTGAGAAATTTGTAAACATATGGATTAAAATTGTACAAAAAAAAATCATTTGGTTTTTTTTTTCAAAATCTATGTAATCACAGGAGGCTTTTTGTAGTTTACCCAAAAATTAAACCATAAACCTTATATGCTAACACATATGACGTGTCATCAAATTATTTTTATATTTAAAAAGCAGAAGTAAGGTAAGGCGCAAAACTCAGAAATCCCTACTAGGTTGGCACTCTATGACGAAACACTCAACCAAGGACTCAAAATGAATTACAAAAAATAAAAAGAATACAAAGAAAAGGGAGAGCTAATGAAAACGAAAGTTCTCTCATCCAGCTAAATCATCTCAAACAATAAAATGACAAAAAGAAGCATGTGAACTCCACCATTTAAAACTAACACTAGTAGTACCAAATCTTGAAAGACCATCACCTGTACAATTTCCTTCTTCTAAAATATGAGAGACATGAAACTTTATCTCGAAGACACATTGTAAACATTGCACACAATCCATTCGTAGTTTCCAGGAAACATTGATAGACCGAGTTGTAAAAGATTTACAACATACAACGAATCACATTCAGACCAAAGTCTTCGCCGATTTCTATCCCATACTATATTCCAAACATTTGAAATTCTAAATTTTCCAGATTTCAAAACTTCCGAAACTTAGATATAACGAAAGAGAGAAAAAATGAAGAAGAAAGAAAGGAAAAATACAAAAGAGGAAACTTTTGTAAATAGAAGAATATTTTTGTTAATTTCGTTAAAAATTTCACCTATTTTTCTCACTTTCACTCTTTATTTTTATTTTTCATCAAGTTAGCGCCACATAAAATTAATGTGACAAAATAACCGTAGGTTAAAATTTATCGTCTTTTATTTTTTTGAAGATTGCTGCACGCTCTAGATTCTTTCATTCTATAACCGTAGTAGGATAAAACAAATTGCTAACCCGATCATTACCAAGCCTAATGTTATTTAGAGAATAATATGCTATTACCATTTTGACGTCTCATCTCGTATCACTATCACATAAAATAAATTATAATTATTAAAATTAATATATTGTATGGGCTTATTTCATTCCAATTATAAAAAAAGAAAATAATTTTATGTAATGAAAATATGGACACTAAGATAAAGATTATTTTCCGTTATTTTGCTAGAACCTCATCAATCTCCCTTATTATTTAATTTTAAATAATAATTAGAAGTTAGTATGATTAGTAAAAGGAAATAAATAATGATTGATTCATATAAATAGATAGATAGGATGTAAGAATAGAATGATGATTTAGAGGAATAAAAAAGAAAAGATGAGAGGGAAAAGTGCGATGATGGCAGTGTCGTGTTGTTGTTCATTGGTTTGATTGAATATTGAAATTAGAGTTGAGAAATGGCGAGCGACAAGAGGTTCGTGGAGCAAATAAAGGGCGCCAATGGTCTTGACAAGATTATATTGCGCGAGGTTCGTGGTTGCTCTGCCGAGGTATCTTTCTATCTATCTTCTTCATTTTGCTAGATCTGTTTTCTTTCATTCATATTACCATTTACGCCTCCATGCATTCTCCCTTTTCTTATCTTATTATATACCATTTAGATCATATACCTTTACCTATCAATCCAATCATTTTCAATATAACTATACCGACAATCACTTTTCTATGATTCTTTTTCGAATTTAATGAATGAGTATTGTTTGTTTCGAAAGAAAGAAAGAAAGGCTTGTAATTTGTTATGTCTGTTCCTCCTAAACAGGTCTACTTATATGGAGCTCAAGTCACATCTTGGAAGAATGAGCATCGAGAAGAATTGCTTTTTGTTAGTACCAAGGTATCTATCTACTTTCATTCCATCTATATCGTTTCAACGACTTATATACTTGAGTAATTCATCAATTCAATGTAACAAACTTTGAAACCGTAATTTATATTCTCTTGTCTTGGCTACAAGTAGAAATGTTTTGTCTGCTTATCAAGTATATTTTATATCTCACTGCATTGATTCTATTTGGTTCTGTTTTTTGCAATTAGTTTGTGACTTCAAAAATCAAACTTTTACGATAAATTTTGACTCTTGATTTACCAATGGGTATGCTGTACAGAAAATAATAATTTCCAGGGGTTTTACTTGACTTCTGAGGTCAAGCAGTGAGCATTCTTGGATACTCATTCTCTAATTTCTGTTCTTATTATCTTTTTCCATCTTACTTAATCGCAGGGAGAAGTCAGAATTTAAGAATTCAAAGAACGTCAATAAAAAAAATTAGAAAAATAAGACAAGCCCTTCTAAATATTTTGTTTAGCATAGAACAAAAACTGAAAGATAGATATAGATTCTATTGTTTGAACCTGTACTTGTTTCATGTCATGTTTGAATGTGTGTGAGAGAGGAAGACACTCCTTATTACATGCCTTATGTCGACTCATGCTTTCTAGATGGAGCTGAATAAAGGTTTATTTTTGTTTTTCTTCTTTGCTGGCATTTTGATTTTTATTTTTATTTTGTTTGTTGATAATGACACCATAGCAGAGAACCTTGATACAGATTTTATAACTCTTCAGTATTTTCAAATTTTTCCCAAGTTATGCATCCCTCTAGTAGTAGTTAGTGTGGCTATAAGTGTAACAATATACTGACAAATGACAAAATTGTCCTATAAAATTCTTATTTCCTGTGCATCGTATCTTATTTTCCTATCCCAATAAGCACCATCATATCCTGCTTTTACTCATAGTATTCACGTAAGCATTTGAATATATCATAGGGATGAAATTACATTTAATATATAATTGTCTTGAGTTTGTCAGCAAAACTTTTCCCTCCAAATGTTGCTAGTGGAAAATCCTTTTTGAACTGCTAAATCTTTTTTTTTTTTTCTCTTCTTGATGGAGAAACCAAATTTAATAACAAACAAGAAAAAATTTCAAAAAAAATGAAGTCTCTTGGAAGTATAATGGTTTTTTCCTCCATGCCTATCATATATCTGAAAAGATTAGTGTTTTTTTTTTGCAGGCAATATTTAAGCCTCCGAAGGCTATACGTGGCGGTATTCCAATCTGTTTTCCCCAAGTATGTGCTTTTCTTTTCTTTACCATCTCATGTGTACCTTTAAATATTACCTTACAATATTTTTGTTTGTCATATGCAGTTTGGTATTGGTCCACTTGATCGGCATGGGTTTGCGAGGAACAGGCTTTGGACAGTAGATAAAGACCCCCCTCCTTTTTCAACGAGCTCTTCCCACAGGGCATTCGTTGACTTAATACTTAAGCAGACGGAAGAAGAAGTAAAGACTTGGCCTCACAGGTGAGCAACTCAAGTTCAAATTTATTTCTAAATAGAGCTTGATTTGTCTTATGTAATAAAGTGTAACTCGTGATAAAAGGCATCTTAAAAAATGAGGATTGTCTCACATATATAATGACTCGTATAATTCCCTAATTTAGCAATGCGGTATATCTAACATCTCTCCTATCTGAAATTATTCAATAATCAAATAGACGAGTTAAATAGCATTTTTTCCTCTGTGTTTCATGTACAAAATCATAAACACGCTTTAGTTGTATGTTGGATTGTTTTATTTTTGTGACTAATTGAGTGATGAAATACTTGCAATTGTGATTTGCAGCTATGAGTTTCGTCTAAGGGTAACTCTAGGGCCAGCAGGAGATTTAATGTTGACCTCACGCATTCGGAATACCAATACTGATGGGAAGTCATTCACATTTTCATTTGCCTACAACACCTATTTTAATGTTACCGATATCAGGTTATTTCATTAGATCAATTTGTTCAACCATATTTCGTGTTATTTTAAGTATGATTGATTCGATCTTGGTTGATTGGTCTTACTAAACTTGGCTTCTCGATCATTTGGTCTTGTGTTTCTCGTGTCTAGTGAAGTACGCGTAGAAGGACTAGAGACATTGGATTATCTAGATAACTTGAGAGATCGAGAGCGTTTCACTGAACAGGGGGATGCAATAACATTTGAATCAGAAGTTAGTATCTATAATCACAAAGCAATTTTCTTTTACTCTTTCCTTCACTATTGGTTCTGCTTCTGTTCACACATATTCACCCTTAAATTATCATGTTTTCTTTTGATTGCTGAAGGTAGACAAAGTATATCTCAGTACACCTACCAAAATTGCTATACTGGACCATGAAAGGAAAAGAACATTTGTGTTGCGGAAAGATGGACTTCCTGATGCTGGTCTGTGAGTTTGGCTTATTTAAGTTTCCATTCATGACAAGTATGGTTCTGTTAGTAATACGTGTTATTTAATGCTCGTCGTGATATAGTAGCTATGTAGGAAATGTATTGGCCAAGTATGTAGTCGGAAACAATGTTCTGTACATCCATGTCATGTCTCTGTTCATTATGACTCTCTTCTCATTAGGCTGAAACAATGCTGTATTTTCTGTTATTTCACTATCCCTATTGGTCACATATAGGCTCTTGATAGCATGGAATAATTATTGGTGCAGTTATTTTACTGTGCAGTGGTGTGGAATCCTTGGGACAAGAAGGCAAAGACCATATCGGATCTTGGTGATGGTGACTACAAGCATATGCTGTGTGTAGAGGCAGCTTGTATAGAGAAGCCTATTACTTTAAAACCCGGAGAAGAATGGAAAGGAAGGCAGGAGCTTTCAGTTGTTCCATCCAGTTATTGCAGTGGACAACTTGATCCCCGTATGGCACTGAACTTTTAGAAGATTTTGGTCATTCTGTTGCATCTTATTTACAGGTAATGCTCTACACAAATAACTACATTTACTATGCTATACATTGACTATTTAGGTAGTAGGTAGTAAAATAGATTAGATGTACAAGCTTAAGATCTTTGTACCTCCGAAAATTATGGGAGTTAGCAAAATACTTGGTTTGCGCTGTACTTGTCGTTCCATAATGTTCGATGGTAAGAAAATAGAAGGGCAAGATATTAATGGGTAAAAACAATAAAGATCAATGACCTGAGGATGCTTTAAATTCGTTATTATCATATTAAGTCTAAGATCTCTGTAAAAGGTACAGTAGCTTATGCTGATTATTCATCAAACGATTATCAATGTAATGATTGTAAATAAATAGTTGCAGGTGCTCATTTTAGCACCATGAGATTTGATATTCTTGGCTGGATATTTCGGAGGCAAGCTTCACGAGGAAAAGCTAGAGAAGATGATGTATAGAGGGATTAATCTATCAGTGATTGACTTCAAGTATATTACAAATTGAGATGAACAACATTCAGACAACATCTACTTTTTGTTTCTTTCGTTTTCTATTTCAATTTTTTGTTCTTTGATTTTGTTTCTTTCCCTCGTATTTCTTCAAATTCTTTAGCTCCATACTTCTCTTTCTTTTTCTTTTCATTAGTTTGTTTTGTATAGATGAGAGATCTTTGATAAAATTGAAAATTAAGTAAGATCATAAATTTTGTGTTGAATATTAAAAATAAAGTAATTATTTTTAGTCTAATATTATTGTGGCCAATATTCACCGAAAATTTGAATCGAACATTTGGACTACTATCCAGAATTTAAAACTCCATAGGTGGATTTCTTTCTCACAAATTGACACTCGGGATAAAATGCGTTTTGAAAAACTTTCTTATTTACTTTTAGGTTGGCTCATATTGTTGATTTCCATTACTTATTTTATATTTATTCATTTCAGTGAAAAGCTAAATGAGTTGAAGTTGTGTCAACATTAGTTATCAGATCCATACTTGTAAGATTGGAAGCAACTGTTCCACGTCATCCATACTCAAAAATTTAATCCCTATGAAAAGGATAAGGACACTATAAATGACATGTCATAATACACCTAAAATACAATTAACCAGTAAACAAAATGGAAGATCATGATGATTTAGCAGCAGTTGTAGGATGCAGAAAAGCATTTAGTCAATTAAGGATCTGTACTGTTCAAATAAAAGAACCACAACCAATAGCACTCCAGAACAATAACCTTTTCTCCCATTGGAATGGTTGCAACTAAATCTATAATTGAATTTCAGAATTTACTGAACCCACAATATATGTATAACAAGTTTTCTTATCCTAATATATGGCTACATGATAGCTCTATATGTTTTCTTCCTTGATGTGGGTTACAAAACTAAACAAATCACTGCCCATAAAAACTAATGTAAATACAAGACAAATATCATCAACACAAATAAATAAGCATAAGACCTATTGAAGAAAAAAGTGTCTGCTGCATAACAAGTAAATGTAAGGCACCCAAATATTATCAACAAATAAATAAGCATAAGACAAATATCATCTGAACACTGCTTTTCTATGGAAGCATAAGAGACCTGATCATTAATTCTCATTTATGAAGTCAATATCATCCAAAAATCTGGAATTCCAGCTACAAAAAGTGGTTCTCTAAATCCTACAACTTCTAATTGCTATAAACAATCTGTAATTCTGCATTTACATGTATCTATAACTTCAAATTGGTATAAAGAATCTGTGCATTTACATAAAATATATACTATCAACACCAGATTTCCGTTTCTTCATTCACTATACTTTGATTCTTGGTATATATAGGAAGGTCCAGCAAGTTATCGTTTAACATCCTCTTCCCGTCTTCAGAAAAGCTCGAACTACTGCCCAATGGAATATAATCCTCACACTCCAGCTCCACCCTTTCTTCATCCAAAGATTCTCCTTTTTTGTCATCGGATACTCCGGATACGAATGCTTCATTCAATAGCATCCCAGCTGTGAACCTAAACATAGGGTTTCTCACTAGACAACCTTTCAGAAACTTCTTCCCTTCCTCTGATATGTTTGAAGGAATTTTAGGCATTTCACAACGGTCACTAATCTTTTTGAAAACTTCATCAGAGGTCATGTCTGGTTTCGGATCCCAAACCTGTTTTCCAGTTAACATCTCATAAACGATGCATCCAAGCGCCCAAATATCACTTGGAGGACTTTGAATTCCACTAATTACAGTCTCCGGAGCCATATACAAAGCAGTTCCCCCAATACAATCAGAATCAAATTTCATCCTTTTACTCTTTGTATACCCCTTGGCCAACCCAAAATCTCCAATTTTAGGGATAAACGCGTCCCAATTTTCATCAAATACGAGCAACACATTATCCGGCTTTAAATCACAATGCACATAACCACGCCTATGGATAAATTCAATTCCTTCAAGAAGAGATCTAGTAACACTCCTGACATCAGATTCAGGCATGCCTATACCCCCACATTCCTGAATAACGTCGGATAGGGTTCCTCCAGAAGCATATTCGAGTAATAAATTGTAAACCATATGCCCGCTCGTAGTCATTGTAGTTTCATCACCATAACAATTGATAATAAAAGGACAAGTAGGCATATCATGGAGTACCTCTTTCTCCTTTTGAAGCGAAGAAGAAGCAGAAACCTCAGCAGATTTGACGGCCATCAACTCAGGAAAACAGCCATTACGAGAATTAGGGCCCTTCAATTCGGCCAAATAAACAGAACCGAAGCCGCCTTTACCGAGCAAAGGGCCACGGTGCCATGAATCTCCGTCAGATTCTTCAAAACCAGCTTCAAATTTTCTCTTCATGACTAAACTTGCGATGCAAGAAATTGTTATGAGATGCTTAAGAATTGAATTGAAGTTAGCGTAAGATTAACTTTCCTAATTGTGGTAGGATAATCAAAATAAGAGCAAAACATAAAACATATCACCGCCTTATTATCATAACGGTAACTAAAACTTGCGGGACGAGTTTCAAAATGAAAGCGCGTTTAAGTTTGTGTTCCCGCGTGCTTAATATTTTATTACATGTTCAATTTTCACATAGAAATAGGGGAGAAATTTTATAATTTCTTGAAATTGGATATTCAAATTGTTAATATACATTTTTCTAAATTTGTGTTTTAGCTACATTCATTATTAAACACTTACATTTTTTGAGTTTTAACGCGCACTATCCTTTTTATTTTATTTTTCATATTAAGCCATTATATTTTAAGTTTAACACATATTTAGTTTTTGAATGAAAATAAACTATTTAAAAACATAATTTTTTGTTTCTATTTGTAACTATCAAATGTATTTTAATATTTCTAAAGCATAATTAATATTAATTATATATTATTTTTTTGCTAATTTAAGATTTTTTCACTAAAAAGATCTATATTCGAAATCGAATGGAAAACACTATTTAAGTTAATAGACGAATTTAGAATCTACTACGTGCATAAAACAAAGTATACAATTTATTAGTCCCTGTATTTTATCATATTACACTAGTTAGACCATGTTCTTTAAGGCTGATTTTTACTTAATTAAAAATTACTAAAGTGATCTAAAGTACACCGTCTGAAGATAAATTATTGAACTGAACTAAATTGATAAAGCATAAAGAACATAATCTTAGTCCTATATTGTCTAAAATAGACCATACATTTTATTTATATCTAACATTTTTTATCATTTTATTAAAGTGAATGGTCAAATAAAATTTAAACGGACATCACAATTAATCTTAATCATTTAGTCATGAAGGCCTTTCGTTTGGAGGGATGGGTATATGAGAATTCATAAAAGGAGGTAAGAGAACAATTCTTATAGTTAAGTGTTTACCTTTCATAATGGAACTCTTAGTATTTTTTTTTTTTTTTAAAAACAACTCTCACCAATCCTTACTACTCTCTTTATAAACCTTTCAATTCAAACACAAATTGATAACTAAACATTACTTTAATAACTCTCTTCAACTCTTCTCACAAATAAACTCTAAGTTTCTCTTCTTTTAAGCTTATCAATACTTATTTTTAGTCTAATCTAATTCAGTTCAAATCAGTTTAGCATCATTCAGTTCGGTTCGATTTTGTTAGCTGAATTTGAATTAGAGTTTTAGTTAAGTAGTTAGATGTTTAGATGTGGCCCGGCCCGGCCCAACACATCAGGTGTGGTTAATTGGAATTAGCGCGTGTAATTGTGTTGCAACAATTTCCCTCGCTTGATCAACCGCCTTTTTTTATTTGGAGCGCTTATGTTACCGTTATTCCTTCTTTCATCCACCGCCTTATTTCCAAACTCAAATTTGCACTACGCTTTTTTTACCGTTGTTCTCTCCTTTCTCATCATATTCAAATTACACTACTTCGATCTTCATTCATCTGATTTCACTTCGATTTCTGCAATTTTCAACAATGGTGCAAAAACCAGTGATCATTCGAGAGGTTTGGGCTCACAATCTGGAAGTCGAGTTTGCCCTAATTGAAAAATCAATTCCTTTTCATCCCCTCGTTTCCTTCGATTCTGAGTTTCCTGGTACTGTTTTCGAATCCAATCTCCAAAACCATCCTCATATTTTCTCCTCTGCCACTCCACACTACATCTACTCCCTCATCAAAACCAACGTCGATGTCCTCAAAATCATTCAACTCGGTTTAACCCTTTCCGATCGCTACGGGAACCTCCCCAGTTTCGGTACAGATTCCTCCTACATCTGGCAGTTCAACTTCAGCGATTTTGATATGCATCACGATCTTTACAATAAGGATTCGATTCATTTGCTTCAGAAACAAGGAATCGACTTTCAGAAAAACAGAGAAATGGGGATTCATTCTGGGGTTTTTGGTACTAGATGGGTTCGGAGTCCTGTGATGAAGCACTATAACCCTTCATTGACATGGATAACTTTCCATGGGGGTTATGATGTAGCTTTGCTCATCAAGATGATAACGGGGCGTGACTTGCCCAATCGGCTTGAAGGGTTCATGAAATTGGTGGAGGTTTTCTTTGGATTTGAAGTCTATGATTTGAAATTGATGGGCTATAAGCATGGATTGCACGGAGGATTGGAAAAATTGGGGAAGAATTTGGGGGTTTGTAGAATAGCCGGGAACAGTCACGAAGCAGGATCAGATAGCTTGTTAACTCTGCAAGCATTTCTCAGATTCGTGCAGCTTCATCTTCATGATTTCGATCGGTACCACTGCCGAGGAATGTTATACGGGCTCTGCTTCAAGAGAGAACAGTACAGGACACCAATCCAACTGATGAAACACTATGGCGGCAATAGCTCTAATTGGAATCCCACTTCACTGCAACTGCAGTTTGTTTAAGCGGTGCAAGTACATTATTCTTGATTTCATTTCTTTGTATTTTCTTTGGATCTATCAGTACATAATCATGTACATTTTTGTTATTTAGTGAAATTCATTTCATCTATAGTATACTAAAGATTACAAATTTGATGAACTTTTATAGGCTTCAATTCCTGAAATGGTTTAAAGTGGCATAATATTAATCAATCACTAAATATGCTTTAATGGTTAAAAAAAGTTAACTTGACATACCTCAATTATGTTATATTTGAAAATGATTATTTTGTCAAGGGTAGTATGTTTGTTGCAGTCTTAAAATTGTTCGTAAGAGGTTGGAAGTGAAAGACTGTGCAGTGATGACCTCACTAGCTAAGCTCATTTAAAGTATACCCATCTGCAGCAGCTTATCTTTCTGCAAGTAATCTTCTTCTACTTTATAAATCACAATTTGTCATTTCAAACTCAAAATGAAGGAAGTAGTAAAAAATATGAAAAGTTGGTTAAAATGCGGATCTCAAGCTGGTCTTGGAAAGTTATGGGTCAGCGTGATCATTTCGTTATGCTACCTTTACTTAAGATTACTACTGACGAATGTACTTCATCAGAGGCTTTAACCATCTTAAAAGTTCATTAACATCATATTTTCAAGTCTGAAAATATTCATTTCTGTTGAAGCTCGAGAGGGTACGTAGAAGCATTTGCACAACTGAATGTATAATGTAACAAATTAAGAAGTGCTAATAGCAATATAGAGGAGGGAGTTTAAAAAAGAAAAGAAAACAGAAGTTGTATCCTATTGACTTCATATTGATTTTCTGCAGCATTTGGAACCTGATGCTCCTGTTTTATAATTATATTTCTGGTATGCCAGCTTGGGTACGGGGGTGTGATAAATGATCACTTTATTCCGCTAACCTGTTCAGCAGCTCTATTTGAACAGTTGACCACCGATTGGGAGGCGGGTGTTGAAATGTTAGATAAAGCTTTTCATATGGTGATTCCAGGTTAGTAACCCTTCATCTTTAGAGGTTGTCCCTTGACAGAAGGATTCAATTAACAAAGTTATAGGTGCCATTTACGAGTTTTACATTGTTCAGTTGTCTTTGAGCTTGTTTTGCTAAATATAGATACTCGCTGTCTTTAAAATGCAGAAAGAAGGCAGCAGAATAAGCAGCTCGAGTTTCTGTTTAACTACTATTTGAAGATGCTTTTCAGACATCATAAGCAAACGAGCTGGTCAAAACTAATATCGTCTGAAGTTGTATCCTTGCAGTTCTCAAGTTCTGAAAGCCTTAGTCGAGATCAGCCATCATTATACGGTCTGAAGTTATATCATATTGCTGCCGACTCATTTTCTTCCGAGCTATTCATGCCTGTCTGTGGTTAGAGCTTGTCAAGGGTAAGAATGTGAACATAAATTCGTTTTAAAACTTTTTGCAACTAATCAAAGAAGCCACCCAAATATGTGTTAAATTTTCAATTGATTTTTGTTCAATTTTTTTAACGCTGATTAACTAAAAATGTATGCAAATACAGGGTGCTTGAATACATAGGTTAGGACCTTGAAACTTGCTTGGTTTGGTGTCATTTCAGAATTGTTTTTAAATGTTAGTTTAGAACTAGGGATGTGTTAGGTAAACATTGTATACTCGGCCTTTGAAAGGCAATTCACCCTACTCTAGAAAAAGCTTCCCAGTGATACTAGAGCATCAAAATATGAGGCATCCTACCTTATGGTATGGAGTGGTTTCTTAAAATTGCAATCCATCTTGACTGCGAAAGAGCTTTCTGATCAGCAAGAAGTAATGCAAGGTAAGGAACTGAATTTGAGGACAGACATTTACAAGATTCTATTGCAAGATCAAGATGAGCTTCCATCATGATACCAAATTCAGCTTCCCCACGGCTTATACTATTACTCTATTTGAGTTGGACAGTTGTTGAATATCATCATGAGTATGCTGAGGTTCTGTGAGCTTGATCATGTCAAGGAGATCATAAATTGGGGCACCGATTACTTACTCCAGCTTTTCGTTCCTTCAGCTCCTGATATTCTCTACTCTCAGGCAATGTAGCTCTTCACATGTTGATCATTGGAATCTACGCTGCAACTTCCAATTTGGTCCTCAAACTTGGCATTTTTTGTTTAATTAGTCCAAAACTCAGCAGTGACAATTTTCAATGCGAAACTGTGGACTAGATTGATCTTGCTAAGGAGAAAATAGACATCTTTTTCTTTAGTAAATGCATAGTTGATTCAGCTTGTGTTTAAATATGAAAGTTGGAAGTCCTGGTAACAGGACCGAAGGCGATCAGAACGATATAAGTTGTTGGCAAAGACCTGAAGACGTGAACTATTGAAGGCCAGTTTCATTCTGTGATGTCATGTTAGCTTCTGATCTAGCTAAAGAAATGACAGCAGCACTATCAGCATCTTCAATAGCATTCCAAGAACATAATGATTATTCAACAAAACTAAAACAAATGGTGAAAATGTTGTTTGATGTTTCAACTTTCAACTAAGAATGAAACACTACTCAAACGAACATATACCAGTGTTGAAATGGAGGACAGTCAACAAAGTCTTACAACTCATCTGGCTATAAAGATGAACTCGTCTGGGGAGGAACTTGGCTTTACTTTGCTACTGGAAATGATAAGTATCTCAGATATGCTACTGATCGGAGCAGAGGACGAGGAGGAAATACCAGATAAAAGATTTTTTTATTGGAAAAACAAGTTTACTGCTAACGCAGTAATTTTAGTCGAGGTTTGGTTCTGCAATAGATTTCACAACCTTTGGAATTTGATTGTGTGGAACATGTTGCATGTTTTGCTATCTGGAATTCTCTATTTTCCCGATGTTGGCTTTCAATTTGAGGATTCTTTGCATCGCTCGTCAAACGCTACAAGGTTGCTTATTTGTTCTTAAGTATATCAGGAAACCTTCAAGAAAACTCCAGGCTAATTAACTCCATCATCAAACATTTGCTAATATGTTATACGTCTAAGATGTAAATTCTACATGACTATGATCATTTCTATGACTACAACAAACTTGTACCAACTTCAGGATTAAGTTGCAGTGCTGGTGATTTTTCATTGGAAATGTTGCATGATCTCGCGAAATTCCAGGCAATTACTAGCACATTTAACATTGCAGGTTCTAATTAACATTGTTACCTTGATGTTAATGTCTACTATTTTGATTGTTCAGTAAAATTACATTCTAGGAGATAATTAGGAGATAATCAGGAAAGTTGAGCTATATGGTTGGGTTTGGAAACCAATTTACCATTGTTCACTAAGCCAAGCATAGCAAGCAATGCAGGTCTCATTGATATAGATGAATAGAGCACAGCTATGGCTACCTCTATACCTTGTAAATTACAAAACACAGTAAATACAAGACTAATATTATCAACATAACTATCTATGTATTCAAGTTATTCTTTGGACATCAATACAGAGTTTTTTTACGAAAGCATAAGACATATCATTCTCATTTATGAAGAGTCGCCCATAGAACATCAGAAATATCATCCCCAAAATCTGGAATTTCCAGCTACAGTAATTTCGTTATCTAAATAACTACAACTTCTAACCGATATAAAGAATGTGCATTTGCATAAAATATATACTATCAGCTATACATTTATATTTCTTGAATCACTACTACACCAGCACTCCAGGTTTTGGAAAGTCCAGCAAGTTCTCATTCAACATTCTCGTCCTCTTTCTGTTTATAACTCCATCATCTGCCCCACAATGAGAACGGTAACTAGAATCATCTTCTTCATATGTCCAGCTCTTGTCTTCCAAAAATCTCGAAGCACTTCCCAACTCAATATCATCATCGTCATTATCCTGTTGTTCATCTTTAAAGCTCTTGTCTTGAGAATATCTTGAAGCACAACTCAACTCAATATCCTCATCCTCCTCTTCTTCATCTGAAAAGATTTTGTGTTGAGAATATCTCGAAGCACATCCCAACTCAATATCATTATCATCCTCTTCTTCATTTGTAAAGTTCTTGTCTTTCAAAAATCTCGAAGCAGAGCCCAACTCAATATCATCATCTTCCTCTTCCTCATCTGAAAAGCTCTTGTCTTCAGTAAATCTTGAAGTAATATGATCATCATCCTTCACCCTTTCTTCATCCGAACATTCTCCAATTTCATCATCTGATATTCCAGATACAAATGGATGATTCAAAAGCATCCCAGCAGTGAATCTGAAAATGGGGGTTCTTGATAGACACCCTCTCAGAAATCCCTTCGCTTCCTCCGATATGTGTGCAGGAATTTCATGGTATTCACAACAATGTTCCCTTATCTTCTGTAAAATTTCATAACTGCTCATATCTGGGTTACAATTCCAAACCTCCTTCCCAGTTAACATCTCATAAACGATGCATCCAAGCGCCCAAATATCACTTGGACGCTCTTGAATTCCGTCAATCACACTCTCAGGAGCCATATAAAGAGCAGTACCCACAACATAATTAGGATCGTATTTCATCCTTTTACTACTACTCTTTGCACATCCCTTGGCCAACCCAAAATCTCCAATCTTGGGGACAAACGATCCAAAATTATCATCATCACGCACAAGCAACACATTATCAGGCTTCAAATCGCAATGCACATAACCATGTCTATGGATATAATCAATTCCTTTAAGAAGACATCTCGTATATCTTCTAACATCAGATTCAGGCATGCCGCTACCCCCATATCGCTGATGAATACGTTCAGATAGGGTTCCTCCTTGAGCAAATTCCAGTAATATGTTGTATATCGTGTGCCCACTCGTAGAGGTTGTAGTTTCATCGCCATAGCAAGAGATAATAGAAGGATGAAAACCAAGATCATGAAATACCTCTTTCTCCTTTTGGAGTGAAGAAGAAGCAGAAATCTCGGCTGATTTTATCGCCATTAAGTTGGGAAAATAGCCGTGAGAATTAGAGATGTTCTTGGATTCAGCCACATAAACAGAACCGAAACCGCCTTTTCCTAGTAAATGCCCTCGGATCCATGCTACTCCATCTCCATCCGATTCTTCAACTCCGTCGAATTCCTGAGAATCAAACTTCCTCTTCATGATGATGGATGATAAGAATGGGAGTGCTCTGATTAACAAACAATTGATTACTTGATGGACAAGAAACAGAATAGGGTTTTATTATCTTAGCGTGAGATGTAAGACAAATAAAGAAACATGTCGCCCTATTTATAAGATACATTATGCCGACTCCAAGTTTCCATAATGCTATATCCCTAATTATTCCAATTTTCATGGACTTAAAATGTAATTTTTTATTTCAACTAATGTGAATTCCCTATGTTTTCTTATTTAATCAAATTGAGCCTGTCAATGCAAAATATTCACCTTCAATAATTTAATTCGATCAAAAGTAAGTTAATATGTCATTTATATCTAAATAACACCTTTTTAATAGAAACATTGTTTATTAGTATTTCATTAAGATATATAAAACTTTTATCTCATTAACGAATAGGCATTATCACAATGAGTTAGATAACATGATATCAAACATCGAGTTTACCTGTAAAAGAAAAATTAAATTACGAATTGTGTGATCCAACTCATTATTAATACATTGTTTAAAGTTAACTTATTTTATTTATTATCTTAAATATATTTTGATTAAAATATTGAGTGAATGGTACATCCCTATATTCTCAATTTAATTTGTTTGTTTAAACTTCTCTTCAATCTCTAACATTTTGAAAATTTTCATATAATGTTTATATAATTTTCTTTATATATTTAATTAAACGAATTAAACAAATCAAATTATTTAATATATGAATTACGTCCATGGCAGACCGTGTCAAGCTTAATTGTAATCCTTAACTGACTATTGGAATTGATTGACATGACCCGTTTATACCTATTAGAACATATTTATACCCCTAAACAACCTCTAGAAGGTAATATATATATATATATATATATATATATATATATATATATATATATATATATATATATATATATATATATATATATAACTACAAAAAGACATTTATTTTTTGAGAGTGTATAAAAAAACATAGTTTAGTTTGGTACTAAATATAGTATACCCACTCAACATGCATCTCTTGGGCTGGGTTTAAAGGAGATAAATGATAAAAAAAAAATAGAAAATCAACTGCGTTAATTGTAAATTTTGAATGAAAGGTGATCTTTTCTGTAATTTTCATCAAGATAAATAGAGTAGAGATCATGTTTTCTCCAAGCCCCTTAAAATCCACCACCTATATCGAGTTGGATTTATAGATCATGATTAACAAGCGAAGTCAAGTGAAATAATTAAGTTAGCGTGACATGTACTTAACAATTAACATATATATACTAGGTACGTACCAAAACTAACAAAACTTGCCGCCTTATTATTATAACGGATACTACGACTTGCTCACTTTCAAAATTTAAAACGAATTTATGTGTACTTACTGTTAATAATAGGATTAATTTGTAAATTACCTTCTCAGTCCAATTTAGCCAATTGACCCACCAAATGATTATATTATTTAGGGGTGTGCATCGGTGCGGTTTAAACCGAATACCGAACCGAACCGCATTGAAATTCGATTTTCGATTAGGTTTTATTGCAATTCGGTTCGGTTTCAGTTTAGAATTTTTGAGTATATCGGTATTCGGTTCGGTTCGGTTTTGAAAAAAATGATTAAAAAACCGAACCGAACCGATTATTAGACATTAGTTATTTTTTCTATTGATATTTAGATATTGTGACAAAATATAGAGCTAATACTCATTTTTCTATTTAAAATTACAAAGACTATTCATCTCTCTACAAACTTAATTCAAATAATTCAAGATTTTTCATCTTTCTATTCTATTTATCGAATGGATTGCAAATTTATGGATAGATTTTATATGTATACACATATTGATATAACTTCTAAACGTATTATATATTATTATTCCTCTAGTTTTGACGAAAAAGTTTCAAATGAACCGTAACTTTGACTAGGAGATATAAACGAGCCCTTAAACTTCAATAAGGTTCAACTGATGTTTTGAATTTGGTCAAAAATTTCAAATGACTCACACTGAAAATTAAGGAAATTATTTTATTTTATTTTTTTTTATCAAATTCAAAAGGAAACTAAACATTTTGACCAAATTTAAGTGATCATTTGAATATGCTTAAAGTTTAGAAGTGCATTTAACATTTTCGAACGAATTCAAGAAGTATTATATATAAAAAAAAACCATAATGATAACATGAATTACATTTTATTGAATTAATCAAGTTCACAAAGAAATAGGAATTCAAATTGTTCAATCTAGATCCTTAAAACTTCATGCTTTAAGAATTAATTGAGTTACCGAGTCCAAATAAAGTGTTGAACTTTGAGTTTTACATGCATTAAAATCTTCAATAATTATTCTTAGCTAAATTGTTAGTGATGAAGGAAAATACTAGATGATACATGACAAGATCTTAAGGTGAGCATTTGTTGTTGGAATATGGCACACCTATCATTGCTAATGTTAAAGAGAAATAACACTTGGACAAATCAAGACAAAAGCGGTATTTATGGACGTGACAACATGACAAGTGTCTAGAGCATATCTTGATTTACTATAAAAAAACAATCTCTTATCTCAATGAGGTAATTTTACTATTCACCTGTTTGTTTACCCCACCAACCACCATACAATTTTCATCTATAACTTGATAGTCAGAGTGAGGTCGTCGCCCAACGGTCTCGCCTTATGTCACTGTTTGTTCATCATTTTTAAGTACTAAACAACAAATAGGTCATCAATGATAACTCGAAGCTTAAAATTAGCCTTGCTAGCTACTCCTTGGCCAATCTTCTACATCCCAAGTGATTATGATGTCCAACTCACGCTTGAGCTAAAGTCACCTTAGGCCCAAAAAGATGATAGTTCCTAGATGAGATACACAAATCCTACCCTAAAGAATAAGCAACATTCTCAATGGGTCACCACTCAGCTAAGAATTATCCACAACGATAGAAAAGCCACTCTCATGAAAAAAGAGTTGGCACCTCCAAATTAAGCTCCAACTGAAGCAAAAAGAAAGGAAGTCCTAGACATTTTTGCTCTCACGACATGGTCAACACTAAGTCTAGTGGAGACCATTTCCTTGAGAAATCGCGAGCTAAACATCATAAAAGTCGAAACTCAAGAAGTTTTCACTTGAATTCTAGACATTGTTGATGTTCTCATATAAGAAGACGCAAGGCAGATCTGGATCCGAATACAAATCCAAATTTGTCTCTCAACCAAAAAAGAAGGAACTCAATGATAAATAAACCTCTAAAAATAATGTTAAAATGGATGGCGCTAGGGAAACAAATCGCATGAGTGACCAACACCCAATCTCGACTATTCTAAAGAATCATGCGGGAGCCCATGCCCGGAGACTTAAACACCTCGTCTTAAAGGATTTTGATTAGAAGGATCCAGCATTGTACGTCAAGAACTTCAAAGTGCCCTTAACACCACCAGATCATAATCATGTGCAAGCTCTTCTAAACTACCATAAAAATTACCCGTACAATCTATTAAGAGTTTTGACGCCTTAGCTGGGCCATTTAGAGATTAGTACATCAACATCTAAACTAAAATAGGAAGTCTATGCAAGACGTAAACGTCCTTATCCAAACACCAACTAAACCTCTTCAGGATGGGTGGAGTGGAGCGATCTCGAAAGATGGGCATGGAGCCCAAACATCAACATCAAGGTAGCAGTCTTTGCCATAGTACGAAACACTTATTACAGGCACTTAACTCAAGAACTCACAATTTATAAGCCCAAGACATTCCCAAAGTTCATAAGCGTGACAAAATTTGCCCAGTTGTACAAGATTGAAATGCACACTTAATTATTTATATATAATATAAACTTAGTTTTAGTAAATTTTCAATGATCAGCAATCTCATATATAAAGTTGAACCATCTATAAAATAGATTAGTGTCTGCAATTGATGGTGGATACCATAATGAAAAATATTGATTTTAATGAAAAATTAAAGAGTGATAACATCTAAGGGTTAAATTTATTTATTTTTGTAATATGGAAATATTGTTGCTTTGTTTGAAAAAAAAAATAGAGATAATATGTTCATATGACTGCAGGATTATTCAACTAATAATCATCCCTAAATTGGCAAAAACAACTAAATCCCATGTTTGGAAGAAGAAGAAAAGTATCCTTAATAAAATTTACTTTCAATTTATTCTGCTACTAGCTACAACCAGTAGACGCGCGTGTGAATAACCACCCAATGAGATCAGAAACATTGTCAACGAAACAGAAGGTCCACACCACGCTTACGGTAATCGCGTGGGATAATATGTTGAAAGAAAGAAAATTCGAAGCTTCGAAAATAATTACTAACAAAAACTAAAACAAAGAAGGCGATGGAGAGAGAGAGATCCAAAACAGTGCTCGAAGTCAAAATAAGAAGAGATGGATCAAAGAGAGGGTTTTTATTAGTTAATTCTGCAAATTAATGTCAAAATCAAAAACCCAATACAGAGAATTTTAGTTTAGTGCGAAAAAAATTTTGAATTGAAAGTTTTTCAGAGAAGAGAAACAGAGAGAGAAAAAGAAAAAGAAACCTCAGTTGAATGAATGCCAGAAAGAAGAAGATGAAGCTCCCAAACCCCAATTTCTAAAGGGTAAGCTCTGTTTTTCTCTGTTTTATCGAATTTGAATACCCTTTTGATTGCTGATCTCAAGGGTAATTTCATTCTGCTATTTGGGGTTGTGTAAGTTGAATGAAAGGGGGGGTTTTCTTGTACTGTCACATTGACTTTATGTTATGGAATTAAAAATGAAGGGTTTTGTGTAGTTGCAAACTCCGGCGAGGAACATGATTTCAATTGGTTTTATGAAATTGAGTTTTGGGATGGGGAAGTTGTAGTGTGGGAAGTTGAAAAGATGTGTTCTTTGTCGGGTTTGATGAGCTTTTTTGAAGTGAGAATTGTGTTGTGTGTATGGTTGTGGAAAATGGGATTACGAAGGGGAGTGAGATAATATCCCGAATTTCGGTGGGGGGTGTTGGGTGTGATTTTGCTAGTTTGGTGTAGTGTTGTTGTTGACTATGTTGTGAGAAATGCAACGGTGGAATCAGCATTCGCGGGTGAATCTCGCGGAGTTGAAAATTCGTATTGTACAAAAAATTGGGGTTGAGAAGTCGAAACTGTACTTCTATTATTTGAATAAGTTCCTGAATTTGAAGCTTAGCAAAGTTGAGTTCAATAAGTTATGTTTCCGTGTATTTGGGAGGGAGAATATTGCACTGCATAACCAACTTATATGCTCAATTTTAAAAAATGCTTGTAATGCCAAAGCTGCACCACCATCGAGTCATGCAAAGGAAGTTTCAGCAACTGTCAGTGATGGGTCACACACTTTTTCGAATGGGAAGGCGGATTTTACTTCTCATCATTCAACCATCACTGGGGATAACATTGCTTCAGAAGATGGCCTTCAGAAGCTCATGCAGCATCATCAAGTAATCTTTGAACGAGCAGAGAGAGATGGGGAGGTTTTCTTCCACCACCCTACGAAAGCGAAACAGTCGTTAGATGGTTCAGTATCTATTCAGGACAAGGAACAGAGTGAACTATCTGTAGTACAAGACAGAACAGAGATATCTGCTATAAGTGCACTTGTAGCTCCACTTGGAATACCATTCTGCAATGCAAGTGTGGGTGGTGCCCGTAAGCCTTTGCCTTTAGCAACAACTCATAGATGTGCTAGCTCATACGATACAGGTGCATTACTGGAGTCACATTCTTTGAGAGAACGGATGCAGCAAATTGCTGTAACACATGGCCTTGATGAGGTGTCAATGGACTCTGCTAATTTACTGAACAATAGCTTGGATGTGTTTCTGAGAAGTTTGATAAAATCTTGTGTTCAACTTGTGGGTACAAGTGGTGGATGTGATGTGATTGCAAAAGATAGCCGAAAACACAATTCTCAAGGGAAGCTTGTTAATGGGTTTTTACCAGGTCATCATATGCCAGTGCAAAGTAGCAGTAGACTCTTGGATGGAACGCAAGGACAGAGATCACAGTTCTCAATATCTCGGCTGGATTTCAAAGTTGCAATGGAGCTTACACCACAGCAGCTCGGAGAAGACTGGCCATTGCTGCTCGAGAAAATCACGAATTCATTTGAAGAATAAAGCTTCTGTAGAAATTTATGGATTTGTAAGTGAATTTATCTTGTTAACGGTGGTTCAAGGTGTCCAAGATCTTTTCATAACCTTGATAAATCAGTTTGCTGCTATCAGATCAAATTTTCCTCTTACAGTTTACATAGGAATGCGAGTATGAGTTTGCCTGCTTTTAGCTTGTTGTTCATTATGATCTAGTGTACCTTGTTTAACTGCAACCAATCTAAAGGTACACAGAAGAAAATGCCCATTTTTGGTTGCTGTGTTGTATTAATTTTTTTTTCCCCTTTTTAGGAATAGTTTTCTGCATTCTCTGTAATTTATAGTTGATGAGGTTAAATTTTTAGAAACAGTTTTGCAGGAATAATTTGTTTAGCTTGTTAGGACGTAAAAACGCTGCAAGTTGTAAAAGTTCCTGTACATTAATTTTCTACACTTGGAACTGCTGGGATCTCATTATTCACAAGTTACTGTATGCCGCTTGTTCTTGCTGAGTTTAATTGAATTAGAAAAATTACTGCTTGGTCAGTTTCAGTGTTACAATTTACATATATTATGTATTATACACTGCAGATATATGGTCAAGATTCTAATTTTGTCAACTGACCCATTAATTTTGTTTTAAAGTGTCTTCATTTTTAATTCGGGTTCCTTGTTCATCTGAACTTGGGATACTCTTAATCAAATATCCGAATATAACAAAGTTCCCGCTAGTCTATAATTTGACGGTACTAAGTCTAACTCGATGCCAGTATCTGAAGAGTGAAATTATTATGTATCTGATGGATCTATGATGATGTTCCCTACGAGTGCATTAGATTTTTAAGTATAGATCGATAGACCCAAGTGCATAGAGTTGAGTCCTGAAACAGACACAGATGCTCTGAAGCATACGACTCAACATTATGAATTCTTCCAAGTTCTAAGATACTGTACCGTTACTGGAAAGTTGTCCACATTATTTATCTGTAGTAACCCTAAACTTATGATCCTAATTCGTCCTAAAGTAAAAAGTTCTGTTGTTTGAATGGCCATTATAACTTCACTGGGAACAAGAACGTATTTGGTATCAAGACCAGATTTGGTGTCATTCAAATTGTAATAGGAACTTTCAGGTTTAAATATTGCCTGTATGTCTACCTCCCTTCATCATTTAAGAACTTCTGGCTGTGCTTCTTGGGAGGTGTATGCTAACATTAAACTATGCATAGTTTTGATTTATTGTGGAACAGATATTGACGTTCTTCAAACATCACTGCAGAAGCATTCCGAACTTCCTTTTGCTTTATACTTGATTTGGTATGTTCTCCTACTCAAATTCTATAGACATATGCAGGTGAGTCTTTAATCATCAGTTGGGTTTGTTTTTTCACTTATTGTGGTTCTTAAGAAGTTCTGAAGAGCTGGATGGAATTGAATTTTACTATGAAGGGCAGGTTTCTCTCAAGTTACTGTTTGTACAATTACATTTTTTCCATTACATGATGGAATTTTCATTTTCATTTCAGAGATGGAAAAAACCATTTTATTGTTAGTTAATATGATTTAACGAATTGCGAGTTTTTTACTGAAAATTTGTAAGAACTAAAAATATTGCTGTAACTGTTTGGTTGCTTGTAATATTTCCTCAGGATGTTGGTTTCGTGTCATAAGGATCTCATATTGGCTCAGAGATAGTGAGCCTGCAAACACACACTCTAGACAGCTTGATATTATCTGTTCTATACCTCTAAATAAGTATTCATATCTGAATTAGTAGTAACTTTAGGGCAGTTGGACTAATCATTTCTATGTTTATGGCTTTTTTCTGTACCAATTTATCTTTTAGACGTGGACAGTGTTCGTGACCTGTCAGACGATTAAAACCTTAGTACTTTCATTTCATATATGAAGGGAGTAGAGAACTAAGTGGGCACTTCACCTGAAGCAGTTTGACATGTTTGAAGTAAACCAGAAATATTTGCAGAAAGTTTAGCTATTGAAGTTGTAGGATAGAGGATGACATTACTAGACTTAAGATCTCATACACCAAAAAAAGGATAAGACCAACTTTCCTGTGTTGAAGTATTGATGTCTTCTAACTTCAATCACCTGCAAACAGAAGATGGATAACAAGTGTTTTGTTAATTATCACAAACGTATTTCAGTACCTAATGGTGTGTGCATAGCATAGTAAATTAATTATTGTTGTTTTTATACTGTTTTGCTACTTTTTAGTAAAACCTTTTTCTTTCTTAATTTATTTTATTTTATTCATATCAAGACCCGCGCTTTTGACCTCGATTCTGTTAGGCCGCGAAGCGTTGTTTTTTCTTATAGCTTCCTATATGTAAATAACTCTTTCATCACTGGGGCAGGTCAAACCAAAGGTATGGAATCATTTTCTTGTCTGGTGCTTCGTGACCTGAGTTGCATTTCTCTCTCTCTCTCTCCGTTTTGCTGCAGTTGAGTTATTATCCTCTTCTTTCTCTTTCTTCATGTTCATCCATGTTGCATTGCAGCTGCCTTGTTCCAAATGCTCTTTTTCTGAATTATTACTAACGTGAAAAAAGGCTAATGATTGCATGTGAATCGCCTAATGTTTGATTTATAGTGGCATCTTAAAGCTCAGAGTTCAAGTTGCATGAGTCATGTGAAGCTTGCTATGTTTCCATCACTATAAATGTACGGCTTCTTACATAAAACATAAAATAGCTGATAAATCACTATATGATTATGTTAGGCATCACTATAACTGTGTCATTGTCATATTATTGTTGCTGGTATATGAATGTGTCATGACCAAATTCAAGCTCACTCTTTCTCTTAGTTAGTTAGTCTATGCACATGATTTGTCACTCATGTGCAAGAACCTATTTTTTATGGGATTTATTGTGCATGTGTGCTTTAATGTCATACCCATATCGCCCAAAAGCCAAATTGTTCTATCTACTTGACGAAGATATTGCTCTCTCTCTCTCTCTCTCTCTCTCTTACATGTGAATTGCTTAATGTTTGATTTATAGTGGCATCTTAATGCTCTGAGTTCAAGTTGCATCAGTCATGTGAAGCTTGCTATGTTTCCATCACTATAAATGTAGAGCTTCTTACATAAAGTAGCAGATAAATTACTTTCATATTATAATTATTGTGTTAGCCATCACCATAACTGTGTCATTGTCATATTATTGTTGCTGGTATATGGATTTGTCATGACCACATTCAGGCTCACTCTTTCGGTTATTATGCACATGATTTGTCACTCATGTGCGGACATGGGAAGAACCTATTTGAGATGGTAAATAATGGTGGTCTATTCTGCATGTGTGCTTTTATGTGATATCCATATCGCTGAAAAGCCAAAATGTTCTATCTACTAGCAAGGATATTGAAAATTTTAAGTCCTTGTCAAATTTCAAGTCCTTGTCCTTGAGCTTTATTTTCAGTTAAACTTGCCCCCCCCCCCCCCCCCCCCCCCCCCCCCCCCCCTCTCTAACACCTCGCCACGTGTTTTCTTCTGAGCTGTCATAATGAAACATCGCTTTAGTCTTCCTCTAATCTCTAGAAAATCCTTTCCTGATTTTGAGAAGTTGAAGAAATTTAGTTTCATGTGGATGCTACAGAATAGTTTGAATAAGAAGTGTATCCCTTGTGGCAGCTATTTGCACCGCGGCGATTATGATACAGAGGACTAGAAAGGGAATGGTGAAAATTGCAAATTTAGGAGGTGGAAACATTATTCTTTGATAATAAGAAAACGTTATGTATTTACAGATGACTTTGTGATTGGACAGGAAAATCTGTTCTGTTACAACAAAGATAAAAACTCAAAAACATTTCATATTTTGCACAGACTTGAGTACTTTTAGCAACAGCTCTGTTCATGCTACAGCAATGTCGGCCGTTGGATGGTAAAATTACTGTGGACGGGAACGGATTCCCCCATGTCAAGTTGGCAGAAGATGTGCAACTCATTATTTTCAACATAAAAGTATAAAACCCGGGACCCTTTTTTTTTTTTAGGCGTGATTTGCAGAGAAAGATGGAGGTGCATTCTGGTTAGACCACACAAAAACTCTCCAGAACGGGCGCTGCTTCCGTTTTGGAGGGTTAGCAATCTGTGGGTCCGATCCCGACCTTCTTAACATTTCCCACATCACTTGAACATCCTCATATCCACAGGTCTGTACATCATTATGAAGCTTTAAAAGTCCAACACCTACATTTCAAAATTGAGAATGAATGACACAGTTAGTTGATGAGTGGTAAAAAGCCTAGAAAGGAATCATAAATGAATCTATAAAATAACTGTTGACCTTATAAGAACCAACAACCAAACTGACATTAATCATGTGATGCCCCAAATGGTTGGGAAAGAAAAGGTTGTTTTGTTGTATTCTCTGCATTAATTTAAGACCCCAGATGGAGCTGGAGCTGGACCATGTGGGGTGAGGTGAGGGCATATGAGTCCAATAAGTATTAATTATTTTTTATTTTAGGTCACTGCCCTAAAAGTGAAGTGACCTAGGCTTAAAGTTTCACACTCAAATTGATGTTGATCCTATTCTAAGGGCTCATCTTTCGGCGCAATATGCTTTTGTTTTTCTTGTATTTCCTTTTCCTCCCCAAACAAAACAACCCATTGGATCCATAATAATAATAAATAAATAAAAAAGGATTTCTATTAACTTGCAAGTGGAATTAAGTAAGGCACCTAATTCTTTTTTGAGTAATTTTCCACTATCATTTTTACTAATTAATTTCTCTTAAGTGGATTAAGTCTAGTGGATGTGGATGTAACCCTTTTGAACCCTCTACCGTTCAAATTTAGTAATCTAACATAATAATTCATCCATTTAAAGCATAACAAAGATACCCAATCAAGTAACAATTAATTCAAAAAAATGTAAAAGCATATTAATCAACCACAAAGATATTTTTCTAGTATGATTATTACTTTTTATTTGACAATCACAGATATTTTGTGATGGAAAAATTATGGTATCAGTAGTAGTCAGAAATCATATCAAAAGAAGATGAAAGTGTTTTTTCTTAAATAATATTTTGGATATTGCATAAAATTAGTGATGGATTTTAGTAAATAGATAATAAAAGATCATGATGAAACTCTGACGGAGTTACTTTCATAAATCACCGGAAAAATGAAGTACTATTAACTTTTTTTCTTTTTTTAAAGTAACTATTAACACTCTTTTTTTTTTAGAGAAACTATTAACTCTTTAGTTTAGTGGGATTTCAAACTTTTTTATATATTGTCGGTTAGCTATGAACCTGTGACGATTAGTATCATCATCATATTCATCATCACCATTATTATTTTTATTATTGAACTATAAACCTTACTATTAAACATCTGATTTGACAAATAAGTGTTTATAACACTTCCAATTTGTCTTCAACTAGATTTAACTTAGTGGATGGATCCATTATTATTCCTTTTTATTTTCCTGAATTTTGTAATCCACAATTTTTTCTCTTTCAAAATCATTTTTTTTTTTTGTGAGAAACACATTAATAAATCATTAACAAAAGAATTCAAAAACGTGGCCTCATAAATGTTTCAAGATCATTAGATCTCACCTAAATCTAATTGTTAATACATAAATAGAGTGTTTAATGTGTTGTCAAAAAAATAGTGTGTTTAATGCAATACTAACTGATTTGTTAAGATTACATAATATTCTATACAGAAAAAAATTTGCAAAATTTTGGGTCGTTGCGAAATGAGAAATCTTGGCATTTCACATGAAAATATCAAATACAGACATATAAAATCATTTGAATACTAAACAATTGGGCATATTATATGTTTGCGAAACCAAACAATAAAAAATAAAACAGAACGCTTATTAAGTAATGTTTTAGTAGTTACTACGTTTCTAAAAGAATCATAGTTTTTGAGATTCATTCGAATTTCAGAATCGATAAAAGTGAAACTCAACTGACCATTTTTGCGAGGCTTAAGACGGGAAGAAACAGAAAACCAAACTCTGCGAACAGGGAAGATCATCTTGTGCAAGAAATTCATGAACTGAAATTTCTTTCTGAATCGGTTTCTCCGATGGCGATGATAACCACCCACTATCCTCACAGCTACGCTTTTAAACCCAGCCAGACCTTTCTCTCTCTAATATTTCGTGGGTATGTATAACGGATAGTTTTAGAGAGAGAAAGCTGTAGGTTTTAAATTTGTTAAGAGAGAGAAAGGTGTTGTGTGTGTTTGGATTCTACTTCTGCCATTTAAGCACTTGTTCTTCCTTGTCTTCTCTCTCTTCGTATTCTCATATTAATCATCCCACCGACACGTGACCTTCTTTATTTATTTTTTTATACTTGTCTTCCATATACTACCCTACTTTCTACTATATCAGTATTTTTTAGCCTCAAAACTTTATAATATTTGACTATACACCAATATAAATCTTAGGGTAATATATTTTTTTAAGTCAATTATTCTTAGAGGCCAAATAGTAAGAATGTCATATAAAATTTTATTATTATTATTATTGCTGAAATTACTTACTGTTAAAGAACTGTGACTTACTTTCTTTTTTTTATCAGAATATGGATAGATGTTCACATTTTTTTCTTAAAAAAATAACATTTATGTCTCATACATATTCTCCAAATAACTACAGTTTTGATTTTTGAAGAAATTATTATTTTGAATCTTTTTCTCTCTAAATATTCAATTTCACACTCCTCATTAGTCAATATTTTAAATAATCTCAATCCCTTGCTTTAATAAAAAGTAAAACATAATCATTAATCTAAAAATAAGTGATTTTTATTTTTTGAATTGTGTAGACTATGGTCACTTTGTTTTTCCTCTACTTTGTTTGTACTTTGTCCTAATCACCATTAGATTAGGTTTTAACCCATGATCTAATGGTGGACAAAACAAAGTAATGGTTACTTTGTGAAAAACAAAGTAACCATAGAATTTCCCTTACCATTATTATTATTTATGGTTTTTTCAGTTAGTACTAATAAACGAATTATTCCATGTATTCTATTTTCTTTGAGCATATGCTCTTTTCTTTCATCACTCTTTTGTTTTATTGGTAGCTTCTTCATATATGTATTCTAAAGTTCCGCCTATTCATCGCATTGCTTATTAATTTATAAACTATATGTTAGAATATCTAATCATATCTTGTATACATCTCAAAGATAGTATGTATTTTATTACTCTATCCATTGTGAATTAAATATTTTTTTGGACAAAAATGAAATAAGAAAGGTTTGTATCATTATACTCTTATTAATTATTTATTTGATATTTAATGTATTTATTATTCTTTCAATTATTACTAATTACAAAATTTATTTACCATATTAGGCGAGGGTAAAATGGAGAAAATAGAAAAAATACCCAAAACGACTTTGGTGTAAGCTATGATTATTTTGTTTTTCATTTATTTTGTTTATACTTTGGCGTATTTACCATTAGATTAGTTTTTAACTTATGATCTAATGGTGGACAAAACAAAGTAATGGTTACTTTTTTTTTTGAATGAGAGAAATGGTTACTTTGCATAGAATTTTCCGACGACTTTTAATTCAGAATTTCACTCACTGACATTTAATTTCAATAGTATTGAATTCATATTTGTATTTATTACTTAGCTAAATTATAGGATCCCCGATTATGTATCAATAGCTAAATTATAGGATCCCCGATTATGTATCAATTTGTTTTTTAGGTAAATCTAAAACTATATTTTAGTTATAAAAATTGTACTATAATTTATTTCAACCGTTCATGATCGTAAAATGGAAAAAAATTAATAAAGTTGTTTAGAAGATCATCTGTAAAATTGTATTTTTCTATTTCTTTCAATTTTACCATTTTCGAAGTTATCTCTCTGGATATTCACTTTCTATCTTTTCACTAAATAATACCTAAATGACCTTAAACTTAAAAAAGGAAAACCTATAGTTTCTTAAAACAGCGTAAATTTTTCAAAAGTTTCATTTTTGAAATCGTTAACAATCATTTTTACGATGTCTAAATAAAAGACATTTATTCCCACAAACACTTTTTAGTCACAGAATAACCAGTCATTTATTTGACAATTTTTGTAACCACAATTTTTTTTTATTTTTTCTTTTTTATAACAAATGCCTTTCTATTTAAACCTATTACGGACAATCAACTAATCAAGGGATTGAATTCTTCAATTCTATCATTGTATCATTAGTCAACATCCTACAAAATTAATTACTCATTATGTTCCCTCCTCTTGTCAATTTTTTTCCCCTTACCCATATATTGTGTCATAGTTTATTTTGTTGGACATCAATACGAAACTCCATATAACCTAAGAGTTTTTGAATTTGAGCTAAATTTTGCCTTGCAAATGAACTACTCATATAGTGTGGTTGCCTTGCCATTAAAACCGTTCGTGCTTATCAAGATCAGGACTTAGTTATTAAGTTCTTAATAGGCTTAAAAACAATATTTCCTTGTTGAAATCTCAAATTCTTATGATGGATATCCTTTCCCACATATTGACAAGATTCTTAATCTTGCTGAAACATGAAAGGCAGTTTGATATTGTTGTTCACAGCCAAGGCTATATATCCTGCATATTCTACGACCAACTATGTCAAATAGGATAAGGGAGACTCTCATATTGTCAAGAAAGGGTTCCAGAAAGTCTTTTTTCGTTCTCATTATGAAAATGAGGGTCATACTATTGACTAATGCTTTAAGAAGCATGGTTATCCTCCTAATTTCAACACCAAGAAGAGGTTTGTAGCTAATGTTTTTTTTGAGGAAGAAGGATGTCAAGATGCATATTACAATCACCAAATAGTAAAGGGAAGATGGCTGTGACTCCTGATCAGTATGCTCTATACTTTTATGTCTTTACTTCAACAGCTTGATGATAACCCTCAATTATGTTTATGTGCACTATAGTCTCATGGGATGTATCTCGGCTTGATGTCAATAATGCATTTCTGCATGGTGACCTCACAGAAGAAGTTTACATGGTTCTACCTCAAGGGTTTTAGCAGCAAGGTTCTAATAAGGTTTGCAAACTGAATAAATCTCTATAAGGTTGCAGGTAGTGTGGAATGTCAAGCTTACAACATCTTTAATCAACTTTGGATATCACCAATCTCCTTTTGATCATTCACTCTTCACAAAACACTCATCATAACTTACCTATGTAGATGATGCTATATATCTTGACATGCATTTGATACAACTGTAATAGAAGTTGTTAACAACATCACGATATGAGTTGTTCAAAGATTAAAGATTTAGGTCCCTGAAATACTTCCTAGGCATGGAGGTTTATAGGAGCGGTAAGGGATACTTCTCAATAAGAGGAAATAATGATGCCCTTGGCATGTAAACCTTCTTCTACTTCTATGGATAGTCACAGATTATCCAAAGAACAATAAGGAAAGCCATCCGAAGACAAAACAACATATACAAAAGCAAAAGAATATGGTTATGGGTCACAACTTCAAAAGGCGGCAGCCAGTGTCGGCAATCTTGGCGCCCACGTGGTTAATAAGGAATTGTTTATGTGTGTGGTGTGAGAAAATATTGCTATCTTTAATATTAGTTTTAATGCGAAAAAGATTGTTTACCTCTCACTTAATTCATATCCTAAACAATAATCCCTCCGTTTATAATATTTGTCGTTTAACCTTTCTACACATACTAAGAAACTCATTAATTAATATTAAAAAGATTTTGATTTGATCATACTACTCTCTAATAATTAATGTTCAAAATAACTCTACAAATTCTCAACCAGTCATCATTAGGGCAAAGTTGGAAAATTTTCATTTAATGCTTCTTGGAAAGTGTAAAATGTCAAAAAATTTAGAAAAAAGTTTTCTCCATAACGTCAAATATTATGAAACGGAGGGAGTATCTATTTGCATATCCAACCAAAAGAATTTCTAGAATACACCAGGTGTACCACGACATCCGTATACCAGATCAATAATTTAGCGACATGTCTTAGAGTCTAGGATTTATAATTTAGAATATAGAGTTCATTTTCTATGGTCTATAGTTTTTATTTTGTTATCTAGAATTTTTTATAAATAATTATTTACAAAATATACCATTAATTATTTACATGGTGTAAACATTTGATTGGTTGAAACCATATATGTCAATCGTTTATTCGCTTCGTGTACCACGTCACCGTACGCCGGGTGTATTTTAAAATCTCTCACCAAACCATATGTTATCTTAGTACCATATTTCCAATCAGGTCTGTAAACCCTATGTTTAAAAAATCAGAAGCTAATACAAAAAAAGTTAAGAACCTATCACCCATTAATTTATTTTTAAGAGCATATCACCCATTAATTAGGATCTATGTTTTGGGAGATGTTTTCCATTGTTAATTGCCCGTAGTCATGATTAAGGTTTTACCTTTGTTTTATCTTGTTTGATACTTCGATATAATTGTTTTGATAATATGTTCTTGTCACTTTTTTGTTCTTCCCCAAAATAGGAGAATTATGTGGATTCACTCAACTTTGCCTGTTTCTCCTGTTTTCCACTTCAAAACAAGGAACGGGCAACTAATAAGTACCCAAAATTTTTTTAATTAAGTGAAGTTATAAATTAAAGGTAAAACGTAACAATCATCATCGAATTTTAGGGATTTAATTACTTTTCCGAAGTCAAACTTGCAATGGTTGAATTTTGAAAGTTAAGTTCATATTATTGTTTTATGTTCAATTTTAAACTCATAATCAATCATGTAGTTTGTTTATGAAGAAAACTAATAATAAAGAAAATAGGGAGAGATGATATGCTAGTAAAGTCACTCATATTTCACTTTTCTTTATTCTTTGTAATATTAAAACTAAAAATTATAGTTTTTATGTAGGTAATTTGTTTTTAACAAAATAATCTATTACTTTGTTTATCATCAATATTAATATGAGTGCAATAGAAGTTAATCCAATTATGGAGGATACAAAATATCCAAAAAATTCAAGTAACCATAGTCTTCATCAAATGATAGCAATTATTAATATATGTTCTAAGATTGGTAAACAATTGCAAACACGTAATAATTTGTTGTATAGTGGCAGTTTTACATTTATAAACCTAAATGGAATTAGAAAACGGAACTCTGTTACGAAAGAGAATATAATTAAAACTTTGAATAACTTATATGTGCGATGTATTTTTTAAATCAAATATTTGCAATGTATTAACTTTAGTGTGATTCACAATTTAATGTATCAACAAAAAACAAATCCAATAAAATGTATGAATTTGTTCCAATAAAATGTATGACAAGTAAAAATGACCGATCAACACAAGTCAACGTTCAGTCAATAAAAAGTTAATCTAAGGCAGCGAACTCCCTCCTTTCAATGCTACACTCAAAGACACGAATGGTACGAACTCTTACCTTCTGGCATGATCAAGAACTTCAAGTTCTACTCAAATTAATCACTTTAAACTGGAAAAAGTTATCATAGGCTCTCTTCTTGCCTTGTAAAAAAATTAAACGAAAATCTAAAGACCGAGATTGAGGAGATAACATAGGCTGGGTTCGATCAATCTTCTATAAATTGTGTCTAATCTTTTTGGATTCTACTCCTCATTGCTTCTACACTAATTTATGTTTCATGTAGCACTATTTTTTATGTAGTAGAGAATTAATTAATACAATAAAGAATGAAAAGTGTAACATAAATAAATATTGAAGAATGAATACAACACAATATATATGTCCTGGATTGAAATGTTACAATTTCTTATTAAATGGAGAAGAGGATGAACACAATTTTGCATTTAGCTATTGATTAAGAGCTATCCATTCTAGTTCTAATTCTATTTCCCCGGATTCGACATTTTGAAGCTTGAGCCCAACCTCCTGTTTCACCTTTCCATCAACAATATTAACAATGCTATCATCCATAAGGGCATTATCATTTGATTTCAACCATTTCCCGATCTGCATATTTCCAAACATTTCCGGGTTCCCATATGCCATGGCTGATTGTACGAGTGGTTGGATATCTATCTCCGCTTCTCCCATTATGTCGTCAGCTGAAAACGTGTCATAATCATAAACTTCCTGCAATTATTTTAAGAAATTGAGCTCAGCAGTGCCTTACCAAGACTAAGATACTAATGATTATAACAATTGTATGCTACTAAATTACTATTGAAAAACAATAATAATAAATAAATTGAACTCGAAATCTGAAACAATTTTTTTTGTTTATTTGTGGCTTATTCTAATTAGATGAAGGTTTGTATCATAAGAAGTAGAAACAAGCTTACCAATTTCACAGCCCCAAAATTCTCAGGAACTGACAACATGAGTTCCTCGTTCCAAACTGGATTCAAGTTGCTTGTCACAACCGCTGTTTGAGCCTTCTGAGAATAAGGAACAACAATTTCTCATCAGTAACAAGAGCGAGTTACGATAAGTGACGACAAAATTTACTTAAGTGAGAATCTAACATAAAGCATAGTATGAATAAGGCTTGACCATACTAGGTGATCACAAATATGTCTCTATTGATTACTATTTATATCGTCATTTTGCGTGCAAGTCGAAAAAGAAAAAACAAGACATAAGTTACAATAACGAAACATATTTAGAATAATGCCCATGCTCATTTCATCTATTCAAACGATCCAAAATTCTAGACTTATGAGGAACAATAGTTAAAAATATCTATACCCAGGACTTCAGATTATGAAAGATTATACACAATATATATAATATAACAATATATATAATATAACAATATATATAATATAACAATATATATAATATAACACAACTAACTTGTTTGCCGATAGTGAGGACCACATAAGGATCACTTGACATCATATCTCTAACAGCTAAATTTGTACCACTTTTGACTTTGACTTTTAGCAATCCAATAAATTCGACCATGCCTTCATCCTGTAAAATTCAACATCAAATCTACTGGAGTTATAATCAGCATCAGCGTGTCAACACACAGGTAGAGAAACTAATTTTTCGAACTCTATTTTTATGAATCTCAAACTAGCATATTGACACATTTGCTATAAATCAAGTAGAATTTATACCAGATTGTAGTACATCAATGTTTTTATACAGAACTCCTGAGCTTACAATAAGTAAGTTATATTGCTGTAGGTTGTCCAGTTTGTTCCCTCGCCATTAACAAAAAGAAAATCTTATGTAGTTCCATGGGAAAAACATCCTAAGGGTCCTCTTCATTTTAGTTTATTTTGCTGATTAGCCACTGATATTTCAATTTGAAATGGAAAAGAACTCTTTTAACTGAGTTTGCTGTTTACTACTAACTTTACTATTAATTAGGGGCTTAACGAGTTCAATTGTGTAATAGATCAAGAGCTCAATGTGTCAAATCGATACATCACGGGCCTAATCAAGAAAAGTAGAAAACATTACGGGCCTCTATAAGAAATATGATATCTTTCTTTTCTTTTTTTTCCATAAGAGAGTGAGCACATCAAAAAGTTACCGCTTCATTTGATGTACTTGAAATTCGAAAACTATCAAAAAAGCTCCCAGAAGGAGTTGATCGATGACAAGCAGATTTTCCTGATGTAATCTTCAAGCTAGGTTTCAGAAATTCTTGAAGCTCGTATTTAGACCTGCATTTGAAGTTGAATAAAATAAAGAGATATTCCAGAACGAAGGCTTGACTAACAAATGTTATACTTTGGCGCGAACTATAAACAAGCCACAGTAGTCAATAAATTACATACACAGCAAACAGGAATACAATCGATCTTACAGTCAATGGTCCAATAAAGTAATAGAAATAACAACTGAAGATCAAATAAAATAGGTCAGTAAGAAGTCCTTGTAAGGACTGTACAACGAATCAGTACTTCATATGACGATTTAAATAAATTAAGTACACAATTACATATTTTCTAACCTGATGAATTTTGTACGCTCGTCGTGATTGGCATCTGGATGTGGCTTAGAAACTCCCTCCGGTATGAAGGCCTCGTATATAGAATTAGCAGAAGAATTACCCCCAACTTCAACTAAAGCATCAACTTCAGCATCAGACCATTCATCCAATGTCACAGATAAAACCTAAAAAACATAGTAGCACCGACAGATCATTATATTAGTGCGACATGAATTTTAAGAATCATTATGTTATACAATAAATACATGTATGACAAGTTCGACGGGTTACAAGTGCAATGATTTAGTCCTTTGCATAAATGAAAATGCTGCTCATACAACATCAATTAAAAAATGTAAGAAATATAAATCCATGATGGTTCTCTAAGAAATTCAACATTCATTTATTTGGTTTATCCCTCAATACATCAATTTTTAAGTAGAGTGATAGGTTTCTCATTTGCAGCAATGTCAGTCTCCTTCTAACATGCTTTCAAAATGTAAGGCGGTCTGCACCAAATGCACCACTTCTTTGAGAACTTCCAATATTCTAGAACAGACAATTTGCAGTATATTTTTTATCCAGATAAACACAGCAAGTGTAATGCCTTTTATATTAGATCATTTTGATTAGCAGCCAATTTTTCTAAACCTTTGTTCTTTCTTTATGCAGTGAAACGTGTGACCAATTATTTTATACTATTGACGCGTTTCTAACCAGAGTTCTTACCAAATGCTTAAATGGGTTATTTTGTACCGTAAATACTATCTTAATTTCTCAAGTGGTGTTCCTTTGTCCCTGTAGTACCTTGTTTTTAATATTTTATACCATTTTCACCAATAGAAACCATACAATTTTTTATTACTTCACTTTACGATTTATTTTCTTTGCATTTTTAACTACTCAATTTCTAAGCTGTTCCTTGCATTTTTATGACAATGAACTATTCTATTAAACCTAAAATATCTAATCTTTAAATATTGTGATTTTGGGGGATAATTGTTTAAATTTGAAGCAATTTGAGAATGTAAAAGTCAGGTTTCAATTTTAGTAGTGAAATAAAATAAATAGATAAATAAGTGTGCTGCCGTCCTTGAGAAATAACCAAAAAGAAAAAATAATAGAACTGAAACAGAATAAGTAAAAACAGATCTCTAAAGCCTACATAAAAATTGGTATCTTTCTAATTAATAGAGATTATATTGTCAGCAAAAACTTGGTATGTTATCAAGTAAAATGGTCTACTTCAGTATTCCGACTAATGAATTTATTATTTAATACACTTATGTGAAACGTTGATAGCTACTTAGACATATGATTGCAATAAATAAGCAAACTAATAATAGATTCATTAGTCGGAATACTGAAGTACACTATTTTACTTGGTAACATACCATCGAACTCGCAAAATAGGAAAGCTGAGGCACAGTACCTAACATGCACTAATTCCTTTTGAAGTTTCAAGTTTCTTATTTGTTTCTATTAGTAGGTTGATTTCTATGCAGCATCGCCGGGGGATACAAATAGGGCGGGGATACGCCTAACTAAGTATCTTTCTTTTTTCATTTTTTCTTTTTAATATGGAGATACGCAGGGATACGTTTTACTCTGGGGATACTTCTAAAGATTTATTTTTGATGAATTATTGACTTGTTACTTATGAATTGATGCTATTTGTGGTTTTATAATGAATTATGAATGTGATTGGTGGTTTATTGTAATGCTTTGTTGAATTTTTGTTATGGCTTATATATATTTATTTATCTTTTACATTTTCATTACAAATTATATATATTTATACATAAAATTTTCTGTATCCCTGCCGTACCCGTATCTTATATTTTTCAAAAATACCGTATGCCGTACCTGTATCCATGCTTCCTAGGTTGATTTAGAAGGCTATTTTACCCACCAAGCTTAGTTCTTCTTTCTTTTTGTAACAAGTTTCCTTTTCTTGTCAAATCACAAACATAATTATATACACATATTGATAATATAGAAAGTGCATCCTTTATGAGGTGCATGTAGTCACAGACACATGCTTCTTATGTACACTAAGGTTTGACAAAACTTTAGACTAGAGAAACATGTTCATTACCTTTGAGACATGAGTTCCAAGGCTTCTATGCACACCACAACACTTTAAGCATATAAAAACTCCGATATTTGTAGACCTGAAAGTAAAGTTGTCAACTACTCTTTAACAAATTGGAAAGGTGTACAAGTTAACTAGAATCACAACTTATTTTTTCCTCAATAGTTTTCCAAAGTTATTACACAAAAACCAAAGCGCAAAATGTTATCTGGCAATTTGTTGGCAAAACCGCAAAATGCCACCGTTTTACATCATTAAGTAAAGTCTCTTCATCTTGAATGATTATTTTGGGTAAGTCCACTGGAATGTAGGTGTATTAACTTCACCAAAAAAATTATGCGTTTTAAGCTTATTCATATATAAAGGTTTGAAGGGATTGAACTCACGCCCACTTAGGATCTGGAGCACTGCAATCAGCACAAAGGCGATTATCAGCTTTGGCCAATAGATCCTTTAATCTTCTTTTGCCTGCAAAGTAAAAATCACATAATGTCAAATAGTATTGTGAAATAACACTGGAGCAGCTTGTTAGAAGACGCTGTAAATGGTAATTAGGAATATTCTTTCATTGAGTTAATTCGTTTTTGACTTTGTGCTATTTTCGATCAAATTGGAAGCAGCTCACCTCTAGAATTATGCTTTACATATTAATGTAATATATAGTAGAGGCAACAAAAATTATTGAATATTACAAAAACTACTGATATGACAAATTATAATGCATAACATTTCTTATAAAATATTACATTTCATCTCATCAAACAGTGGAAGAAGTTGAGAAGTTGTCAAACAAGAAAAATAATACACAAATGAACTTGGTTTTGCTCAATTCTTCTCCCAAAGACAACAAATGCTAGAAAGCAATCATTGATCCTCAAATTTTTGCAAAATAAAAATATAAGATTCAAAAATAAACATTGTCTAGATCATCTGAATAAATAGAGAAAGGCAATCTTAATGATATGATTATTACCAAGTAACCTAAAATTTCACAGAACTTATGAAGCGTCACTAAAACCTTTAGAAACTTATTGTCTTCCTTCTTATAAAGTATCTACCCATAAGAAATGAGAGCAATATGTGCTATCATATGATGAGCAATTATATGAATTTTCTCCTATAAGAAGAATAGCTGAAGCAATATATCTTAAAGAATCATCAACTTACTTGAGGTAGATCCTTGTTTTGGCAAACGGCTCATAGCTTCTTTTTATAACCAAATATCATCCAAGGAAAAGCCTGTCTGCAACAAGATTTCTGCAAAATTGACCCAAATGAAGGGAAAAAATATATTTAACTACTATGTCAACAATAAATAGTTTTGAAAACTAAAACTTGCTCATATTCCATAGCTTCCTCTTCTAGCAAACACACCCAAAACTAGGCGGCCCTAGATCCTTGATTGATGATTGAAGGGTAAAATGCAGAAACTGCCACTACAGTTACAGCATAATTTCACGAAGGTCCATTGGTGTGAAAAGAGAAGCAATAATAGTTTTGAAGGAAAGAAATGGCAAGAGAATAACAATGTCCAGCAATGAAATGGTAACAAACAGAAGTCTAGTGTGTTTGTATAATAACACAACAAGACAGTCACAAATAAAAACTTGTGCCGGAGTTTCGAAAGAAGAGACTACATAACCGAGTTCTGTAGAGGCACAGAAAGATAATGTTAGGTTTTGTATTTACAGCATCGATAGGCCTTGGACCATTTAAAAGCAAGAATAGCCTTTATATTTACAGCGTACATGCAATGTGCCTATATTTGAACAAATAATTTGAAAACTAAAGATCAATTGTAAATTCTATACAACAGAATAACCCGTAATCTGAAGAAAGAGTTGAAAATTAGTTATGGTAATAAGTGAAAGTAAATAACTAACATAACGATACCACTCCGACATCAAAAATACGAAATCTGGCAGACGATTTATACACACTGCATTCAATCATGAATGCAGGTTACGGATTAGAGAACAAATAAAACATAAACCATGATGATGATGATGATGATGATGATGATGATGATACCTCTTGCGAAAACCACAAGTGATGAGCTCCTCCGAATGGAAATCGAGAAATGCAGGTGGTGCACGGCGGTCGACGATCAAACAGCTGGAGATGGAGGAGGATAGGATGGTCCGAATGGAAAATCAGATGTAAAAGGCAACTTTTTCTGACTTTTCATTTCTTTCTTTCATTTTTACGCTAAATTACAAATACACCTCCTCACCTCACCTCACCTCACCTCACCTCACCTCTCCACTTTACTTTTCGCGAGCGAAGAAATATTATTTCTTTTTATTGCAAATAACGCAACTGTAAATAACAACTAGTATCATAGTAAAATGTAAGTTATTTTTTAATATTTTTATTGAAAAGGGTTATTAATGTAACTATTAAAATTCAAGAACCGTCGTGTTAATAAATAATAATTAAGGAGCCATAAACGTAATTTACCCAATAAAGGGATGTGGTTACCACTCATAAAAAAAGAAAGTGAAATATATTTAACACATTAACACACCATTCAATCATAATGATATGGCAAAGATAATATTGTTTTCCTACATTATTTCATTCAGGGCTTTTCAAATAGTGGAAAAAATATTGGTGTAGGCTATAGTTACTTTGAAGTAACCATTACTTTGGTAACCATTACTTTGGCTTCATCACTATTGGATTAAAATCCACTACACTTATCTAATAGTGATAGTGTGTAAAATAATAGTTAAACAAAGTGAGCATAGAAAAATCCTATATTTATTTATCTTTTTATAAATAAAAAAATCGGAATTTAAAGTTTTGCAACTAGAATAATTACAAGCTTATGATCTCCTATTATATTTATGCTTCGAGGGAAAACATTTGGTTGAAAAACATACAATTAATCCACGATTTTGCCGCATCAATTTTTTTTGCATAAAATTTCTTATTTCCCGGTTAATTTATTTCTTGTGAGTAATATACTTTTTCTTGTGAGTAATATACTTATTCTTATATTAGTTTCAATATTTTAATTTGTCATTGTTTATTCAAAAATGAATTTTAATATATCAATTTCTTGTTATTTATGTTTCAATATTACCAATTTATTATTATTTGTTCTTTCTCTCTCAAAACTCTATGGATGTCAATGGGATGTGGAATCTTCATCTCCGATAGAGATTCGCTCCGGAAAATTCCTGATAAGGATCCCCATGGAACAGGGATGGAGAAAATTATGTATCCCGTAGTGGGAATGGAGCGGAGATGGGGAGAGACACCCCCGCCCCGAGATCCCCCTACGGGGATCTCTAATGAATTACTCGTTTAATTCTCGTTTAACTTATTACCTTTATGTATTATTATTTTTTCTGTCTATATTTTATTTGTAGAAATAATAAAATATAACATATGGATCATAAAAAGTAATAATTTAGACAATAAATAGTAAAAGAAAGACAATAATTTGAGGGTTTCTCAAGGATAAGAAAAAAAGATTTAGCTAGTTTTTCTTTTTTGTTTTTGTCATAATCATTGAAGTTGGTGTGTCGTTATCGATTTGAGTGATTTAAAGAACTAATCATTTTATTTTCTCAACTACCAAACGAAGAACGGGGATGGAGACAAAGTTCTCCACCATTTATTTCGTGGGGCGGGGATGGGGAACCCCCATTATATCGCGGGATGGGATGGTAAACGTGATCCCCGCCCCGCCCCATTGACATCCCTACAAAACTCCATTACTTATTTATTTGACCGTGTAAATTAAATAAAGATTAAGATTATGGAAAAAACATCACTCATTTATTTACAAAAGTTTAAAACTGCATCTTTCTATTTTCTAAAGAAAACAAACTACATTCATCTATTTACAAAAGTCTTAAATCATATGACATTTTTAATTTATTTTAAGTGAAAGAAAATTACACCCTTTCCACATTATCTTTATTAATTAATAATTAGTATTGGGTAGATTTCGTTTTTGGTGTAGGCTATGGTCACTTAGTTTTTCCTTTACTTTGTTTATACTTTGTCTTTTTCACCATTGGATTAGTTTTAAACACATGATCCAATGGTTGACAAAACAAACTAATGGTTACTTTGTGAAAAACAAAATGACCATAGAATATCCTATCGTTTTTTATTAGCAGTGGTAACAAAACCAGAAACTACATAGGTTTTACTTGTATTTTTTTCTTTTTTCTATATATAAGTTCTCTTATAATTAGTTCGTATGTTCTCACTTTTGGATTAATTCTTATTAATCTAAAGGCATTAAAAACAAAGTAATTTACAAACAAAGTAATCGTAATTTATAATCAAAAATCAATATAGCCAAAATCCAATATCATATCATATCTTATTCATGAATAATATAGAAGCCGTGGTTGTGATAAATAATGGAAAAGAAATACTTACCAGGTTGCCTCTAGAACAACAACTAATTAAAAGCATATCCCACAACATAAGGCTAAAAGTTAAACATATTATTATATCCAAAATAGAAGAGACGATTTTTGAGAATGTGAAAGAAAGGAGATCAAATCAAAGTAATCATCTTTTTCACATCCTAATACAAAATCATCAGAAAGATGGCATTTTCTATTCATTTCCATGGCATCAAACAATAAAAGAATTGTTGGATACTGCATAATTTCATGACGTAAATTAGATATCTGTTCATACTCTTTTCTAGTCGTCAATGTTCTTCATATACTCCTTAGAAAGTTTAGTCTCCATTATCAGCTGCTGTTCTCTGATCAGAGAATAACCCGATTCAAGTAAAGCCTCTATCGTTTGCTGTTTCAAATAAATACAAGAGAAACCAGTTATTGCAATGTGGAAGAGGAGTGTAACATTCTTTATCATACTCAATTTCAGAACAGCAGAAATCTTCAATGAAAACATTCCAGGGCAAAAAAACAGAAAAGTGGTTCATTACCGTCGGTGGAGTAAAAACAGGAAGTTTCTCCTTCTGTCTTCGCTTCAGAAGTTTGTTACCAAGATTTTCAACTCCTCCAATGTCCTCAATCCACTAGAATGGAAATAATTGTAGGCGATCAACTTGTGCTTAAAGTTAAACACCAGGATACTTACACGAGTATAATAATCCTCCCTTTTGTTTTGTTTTTAAGCAAAGCTTCCAGCGGAAATGGATTGCAAAGAGCAAACGTCTTACACAATTTTAAAGTAATGATTATTAAGTTATACAGAAAGACAGTCTAAATGCAATGCAGCTGAGTTGGCAAACAACTTTTACAAGATCCTGAAAATAGCTGCATCAGTTTAAAGGGACATAATACATTTAAACCTTTCCTCTTTTTCTTGAACTCTTAATTGCACAATTTTCCATTTACTTCACTAGACAAGAAATCATTCCAGAGGCTAGGAAAACCTGCTCGCTTAACAAAAACTCAAGGCTATTTTGCATTTATATATGGAATAATCTCATGATAGAAGGCTACATTAAAAGCATTAGACATCCATTTAAAAGTTGCTCTCTTAAGTATGGCATACTAATTTCTCACAACTCACAATAATTAAACAAGGAAAAGTTCAGTTAAACTAGGTGTCTAGGTTCCTACTTATAATGGATTAGTTTGTTGAAATGGTACATATCGTCCGAAAAGTTTCAACATTTTTTAGGTTTTTAAAATCACTTCTGGTCCTAAAAGCTTTAACACTTCTGCTTTTTGCAGGGCTCTGCCATTCAGAGAAGAGGGACTTAATTACTGCTAAGGAGTTAGCTCAACCTTGTATTTCTTTTCCTATCCTAAGAAACAATATTATTCATTCCTTCATATTAAACCTCTCTCCATTTCCTATTTATTTGTTATTGATTCTTGTTGCGAGGTTTGGGAAGTTTACCTTAATTATTCCAATCACAAACACACACAAAATGTTGGCTCATCTTGTTTCTATCTTTTCCCCATTTTAGTCTCCTCAGCCAAAATTACTATCATAAACTTGGATATGAACTTAAATGCACATGGAATTAGTACATATATAGCAAAAGGCTGCAAAATTTGTTTACCCGAGAACAATTTCGTACTTCAATAATCAATGTAAGTTACACACCTTAGAAATTGACCTGTCATAAGTTCGGGAACGCAGAGCTCCGTAGAAATCCAAAGCTGCCAAATCACCCCCCAGATATAATTTGATGAGAAAATAAACTCGTACACCAGTGAGATGCAGTCAAACAAACAGAACATAGTAATTAGAAATAGAAGGAAAGTCTTTTCTGAAATGGATTGAATAGAAATGGCAAAACACAGCAACAACAACAGAAAGAAATGAAACAAAGAAATGCTATGCAGCAACATAGCCTCAAGGATCAACCCCTATTCTCCTTGCCTGCAACTACGAAGATACAATTTCCATAATGGACCAACAATTTCCAAGGCTGCTCTACCACACGAGATATGCTCATGTGTAGCGCCAACAGCCTTCCTGTATGTTACTCTCACTTTCCTCAATACATGATAACTATTTCCAGTTGAGCAATTTAAGCCATGTGTATACTTTAGGCCAGTGAGACAGTTGGGCCAATACCAGTCCTCTATTGTAACAAAAATAATACCAATCCTCATTTTCTCTCTCTATCACAAATACATAGAAATGTATCATTTTTTCGAAGTTCACATAGCTATATTAAAAAAATTATGTAACTTAATTTATTATTCAATACTTATTTTTGGCAGTTGAAGTTTGGGACAAGTTCAAGGGGAAAAATATGTATTAAGCCTTCATTTATCTCTTTTTACCTTCTTTATATGACTTCACAAGCATAAATATTGATGAGAGAATCCAAAAAACCACATAAACAGAATTTGGATAGCCAAAAAAGATTATCAAGCAACATATACGACACGAAGATGACATGAAGTATGCAAAAAGAATATAGGTCACAATTACCAACCTAAGGCAATTAGGTTGGATATTTAGAATACAAAACAATTTTAAGTATTACTTTCATTATTCAAAGGATAATGAAGCACGTACCAAATGCACGTAAACACAATTATAAGTCTGCAAGGGTAAAAGCTAATGTTAGTATGTTATATCAAATCACTTAAGTAGACAAGCATACCTTGATTTGGAAATATATCTACAATGCTCTTGACCTCATGTCTGGATATGCCATCCTTCTCATACATTCTGCAGACAATGTTCACTATATCTTCATGTGTTGGCTGCCTGTAAGATATTGTATGTCTCAGGTGTCAATATAGCTCAGTCATATATACAAATTCACTAGATTTCAGGAAGTCATATGGACAGCTCAAACAATTAAAAAAAAAAAAAAAACTAATCTTATTCTGTGATCAAGCATACTATTAAATTTTATAATGCTAAAACCACAAGAAATTATACAGATCATATAAAACTTATTCAAATTACCTTTAAAGCTGAGCAATACAATCATTATTGTTATGGATGTTAGAAGAAAATATCTGTGAAAGTACTTTTAGTAAATGTTCTTTCATATTCTATTGATTGTGAAGTTACAAAGTTCATAAACAGACAAAACCCGGCATCTCACTATCTGTCACAGAGAAAAGATTACTGTTTCCCATAGGACTGTAAAATAAAGGCATGAAAAAAATAATATCTAAGGTTTTAGCTTCACAGAAGAAGCAATGTGTTCAATTATGAAATAAATGAGTTACAAAAACAACAAGGCATTGTTCTGTACAAATTCAGATTGGTTTACGATGTTTCTTTTCCTTTCGTTCTTGTTCATTGTCAGATCCTCTTTGTATGATCTATGAGAAACAGTAATCTTGTTCATTGGACATCATTTTCAATAGTCTTCATCTATCTTAATCACAGTCTTTATCTACCCTTGTTAGTTTTATCGAATTCTATTCCCACATTATGCACTGGAGCATTGGCTAACATAGAACATGTCCGAACCAAACTACCTCTTGCATACTTTCTTTTATCTTCAACGGACAAATCTAAATTCTCGAATGCACTCAACCCTCATTGGAAATATATCTGTGTACCCATTCATCCATCGTCGTTATTTCTACGACACTCATTTCGTCAATATCTTTTCTTGCTGCGAAAACCTACTTCACAGCATTTCTAGTCGAATTATTTTTTCTATAATTGTTTTATTTCAGTTTGATATGCATCTTTCTGCATAATTAATACCTATGTTACAGCTCCCTAGTTCAACCATCTGCTCTAATCTGGCATCATTTACTATATCTCTCCAACTATCAATAATAGATTCCAAGTAGTAGAATTGGTAGCATGAAGATACTGGTACCCATGAGAGTTATTTATTATAGCATCTATCTTAGTTGCATATTTCCAAACATGCAATGCATGTACTCAATCTTCAAAACACTTTCTCTTCTAGAGTACATTTCAAGAATTCAAACTTGTTATTTACTATCTCATTGATATCATCTATAAGAGTCATGTCATCTACGACAGCATCAATCGAAGAACCTTCTTTTGTATATGCTTTGTCGATTCATCTATTACTAAGTGAAAAGAAAACTCAAAGTAAATTCTCAGTATTATCCCATGGCCAAAGGTAATTTCCTTAAAGAATCAATTTGCTCTTTTGATTGTAAGGAAATAATCTTACTGATACAAAGAAGTGCATGCTAAAATCTAACAATACCTTGATCTCTCTACAAGAGAGAGTTTAACTATACACATGAAAGATGATTTATAACTAACTATACAATTCACTTAGAAACCTCATTAGATTTTCTAGAGTCAAAAAGATTTCAATTTTGGCATGATACTTTCGCCTCTACTACTAAGTTATAAATAACATGGATATTGAGAAATGATTGTACTGTAGACGATCAAGACAAGAATCTCAAGACTGTTAAAATCACCCAAAACAGCTGAACAAAATTATTCAAAGTGTCACCTTGATTGAACTATTTGAATTACTTTGAAAATATTAGATCTAGATCTAGCTAAAAAATCAAGCTATTAATTGGTGCTCATGTGACAATAAAGAGCGAAAAAGAAAAACTAGAAATTAAGCAATATATGTTTTCCATTGAAGTGAATACCAGAGAAATTTGTCCATTCTTCCATCACGAATTAAGGGAGCATAGATTTTTGAGAAATCATTGCCTGTCACAATGATAGGAATTCTGTTACTAATATCTGATTCTTGCCAGTCTTGTCCAATACTCACTCTTGTGGGATTATCTGCCAAATTCATTAGCGTGCCAACAACTATTTGATTGTTGACTGTCATTTGAGTGTTTCCTATATGATTCAAGAAAGAAAAGTAATTAAGTTCAATGATAAACTAGCTTCGTGTAACAGCGATTGAATTTACATGTCTGAAATAATTATGCTGGACCATCTTGAAACTATAAATTCCCAAGTACAACTTTACATTTTTTTAGCTCACCAAATCTACCAATGCCAGCATCAATATCATTAACCATCAAACAGCTCATCTTCCCCTGCATTGTTTAGGAGAATCTGCTAAATTGAATTAATGACTTAATAAAAACTTGAAAATCAAATCTAAGTAAACCTTATGAAAAAATCACACTTTGATTATCAACTTATCATCAAAACATATATTTGATTTTATGTATATTCAATAAACAAATTGTATGACCCTATGAGTTCTTTTACTCTAGTGAGTTTCTAGGTTTCCAGTTGTCGTTCCTTTTTGAGAAGAAATGCCTGCATGGATTCCAAGTTGCTTGTTATGCTAGTGCTCTAACTTTCTATCATATATGCACTAGGGCACCAAATCTAGTGTAAGAAACATACAGAGCAATAACAGAATAAATCACAATATATAATAACATTTTTAACTTCATGACCCTAGACATACATATGTCAACAATGAGAGTGGTTAAGCTTCTAACTTGGTTCTGGACCACTTGAGAAGCTGCCCTGTAACGATCCCGGATCAACCTCCCTGGTTCTCCTGTAAATAGATAAAAACAAACACTTAAAACAATTATCTAATTAAATTTAACATACATCAAACAAATCAAACGTTCTTGAAGCTTATGTTATCTGTAAAATGAATCAAGGAATCCTCACCAGCTCTTTCCGATTCTAGTTCTCCTGCAGACATAATAACCGGTTCAATTCCCATAGCTTGAAAAATAAGTTCAGTTTGGAACGTTTTCCCTTGTCCCTTTCCTCCCCAAATACCTATTAGAGGAAACAATAATGTTATTGTCACATGGAAGAAAATCTTCATACTGTACATGAGGATGAAAGCAAAGTCATATATCTTAGACTAGAACATTTTTTATTAGCTATATCAGTCAACGCTCACCACAAATAAAGTGATGCTCAGAACTTAAGAAGTGAAATACCGTGTGACCGCAGATTAAATAAATATCCTAGGATTTTCTTAAAAAATATCTCTTGAGGGTCACATACGGATTACACAGTTGTTGTAAACCAGGACTGAATAGTAAAGACTAAGTAACTGTCAACATGGGTCTGTAACCAAAATTTCTAGACATTGAAAAGGTTCTGGATCAATACCTAGAATCAAAGGAATTTTGACATCGAGAAGATGAGCTATGTAGTTCTTCACAATGTGGCATACTGCATTAAGAGCAAGACAAAATGCAAAAGACATCAGCGGCAATCCAAGTAGCCATTACAGCAGTTAAACAATGTTAACCCAGCTTTCAGATATCAACTTTTACATTGGACATTCACAAGAGATCCTAGTGAACTTCCATGCACAATGCACTATATACATCCTTATAATTTCACTCAATAATGCATTGCGATATAAAGGTTTCAAAAGTGCTTAACAGCAACCTAGTGAAGGGATTGATAACGGTTACTGATGATTGGGGGTCACCTTTCAATTGAAAAACATGTGTCTAGATACATGCCTTGGGAATCACAGTTCCCGTCCCTCCCATCTTCCCACTTACCAAACATAGCATAAAAGAAAAAGATGAACAAAACCCTATAGGTTTTCCACTCTTGCTTAAGATATAAAGAGATCAAAACGCTTTCTCAACAATAATCTGAAAAACGTCTAATGTAAGGCTTTAGTGCAGGCAACCATGCAATGACGTCAACTGAAAAATATGAAGCTAACAAAATATACTGGTACAGCCTGATATCTACAAGTTCTGTTATAATTTAAATTCAGTTGGGAAGTGATAAATGCTCCCGATCAAAAGTAAATCCTAAGTTATAACTAAGCAGTCAATAGATTTCTTGTTCCCTGAAGCAAATCAAAACTATGCTACCTAATTTCTTCTACGCAAAATTTCAATCAGAATCAACAGGAAAAATACAGACACTTACACTAAAAGTTATTTTGAGAAACCTTTTTCTGGCAGGAAACTGAAGTTCTTCTTAAATCAGACAATCAACTATGTACATGAGGTGGTCTGAGAGGAAACTGTATTATGTAAAGATAAGCAAATACAGCTTAAGTCGTATAAGTGCCACTGAATGAGAGGCCAGCTCATACTAACGTCACTAAACGTTAAGAACAGAAAAACACCTTTGAAATGCCAGATTGACGAGTTCAACAGAAGAAGCCAATTCACAGTCTAGTAACAGAAAAAGACAGATAATGGATTGTTCTGGAAAGAGCTTCACATGAACGAAACACCACAGATTCTCCAAATATGTCTGATATGTTTCAACCATTACTATTAATTTCTTTGTTTTTATTTTGCATCCTTACGATCGCAATAAATTAACAATGTAATATGCAAAACTAAAAACTGCAATAAGATACTATAGTGACGGATAAAAATTTAATTCTACCAACTTTCCTTACTCCAACAGAATTCATCATAGTTTCTTCAAGTTTACCTACGACTTACCAACTTTATCCTGTCAAAAACAAAAGCACAAAATTGGAATATGATGAGTACTTTAAGTCCACGAATGCACATTGTTAGCAGCATCACACATTTAAACATTAACAAACAAACGAAAAACAAATATGCAGAAAAGAAAATCAATGATAGCTAACAACATCGTGGCAACACGAAGAAACTGATCCGTGAATATGAAAGAACACAAGATATAAGTGAAAAGAAATGATAGCAAGTAAGGAGAAATGTACCAAGAAGGCTGGAGCGATATAATAATCGCCTTGAAGGTATTCAAACGATCTAGTCACTTTCTGACGGTAATCAAACACAATATCCGCTGGCATTATAAAAAATACAAGAGATTCATTCATAAAGTTCAAAAATGGTATAATTAGTATGAAGAAGAGAAGGAAAAGCATAAATTAATTACAGTCTTTGCCAAGAAAATCGCCGGCAAAGAGAGGATCGATGATGCCAGCTCTAGCTCCAACGGCGATATTCATGTTATCAGCTTCTTTGCCGAGCCTGTAGAGGTAGTCGTTGCCGTCGGAGTCCTTGGATTCCCAGGAAGACTGCTCCGATAATCTTTTTTTGGGGTTGGTATCTCCATCGTCATCAGCAGCAGGGGATGAAGAATTAGATTTTGAACAGAAGCTAAGAGGTGAAATTCTTGTGGAGGAAGGGATATTCAGAAGGAGAGTTTGGGGTTTGAAGAGGGAAGAGGATGGGATGGTAAATGCAGCCATTTCAATGGCGATGACTCAACTGATGTTTGTTTTGTGATGGGGAGATTTGGGTGAGGTTAGGTTTTTTGGCGCCACAAAAGTTAAAATGTTTACGACTGGTCAGTATGCTTCTTGGGCCCATCTTTTAAAACTAACTTACGGATAGGATTAATTAAAACGCTCGGATTGCATAGCTTTGGTTCACGAGGTTGGTTTGTAGTTCTTCGTTACGTGTACTTAGCCACCGATATATATTTAGCGATCGTGATCGTATTAGTCTTATGCAAGAGTTAGATCTATTTCCTCTATCTCTTTTATTAAACATTCAACGCATTGTTTAGCAAAAACTGTTAATTTTATGTTTATTCATGAATAATTGATATGTCCACCTTCATTCCTTAACGATGTCCTTTTAGTCGATTTGGTATACTTTGTTTGTTTCTTTCAAAAAAAAGAACGGAACCCATTAAAACGTCTCTTATTGTAAATTTAATTGTTTCTAGATCAAACTGAGCTAATTGGGTTAAATATTGTCACTTAAAATTCCTGTTGATGTCAGTCTTAAAAGTAAACAGTGCCACTAAATCATTATAACTTGTTTCCTCACGGAATATGAAAATTACCATGTGAGAATTGGAAACCTAGCTATGTGACCCTTAAACCAATTTCCTCTTTCGCGTGTAGCTTCAGATTCTCGAAAATGAGAACACGAACTGGTCAACCACATGAGAATAGAGAAGATCGGAGAAATGTTAATATCAAAACTTTCTCCATATTCTTTCACTGAGGCAATTGGAAAAATGGTTATACAGTATATTTATAAAACGAAATAGGGAGATGAAAGATCAAAAGAGAATCAATGAATGCAATAAAGAGAACTGTAATTATGTAAATCTTATACAAAAAACACGAAAAGTAATAGAGGCTATGTGCAAATTAAGAGTCACAAATGTGCAAATTAAGCTAGAACCGCAAGAACAATCCGGATTTTTGACAGAATTAATTTCTTGGTGTTTCTAATTGGGCTTTTAGACTTCTCTTTTGCTGTTTTTAAATGAGCTCTCCTACTTAAATTATTATTACGTTTTTACCTATTCAATTAGAGAATTGATTATTGATTTTCTTCTTGGTGAAATTCTTCTAATTTTGATGAGTTGTCAACTTGTTAGCCATCTTGGTGCTTCAACTATTGTATAGTTATATAGATAATCAATCTATTGTATGAATCAATTTGTTAAAACAGAAATGTTGTTTGCACGTAGAATTTCTAATTTTACTCTCTTCTTTTCAAAACAATGATTCAGATTTAACATTTTTAATAAAATAATAAATTTTTCGGATGATGCTATCGAAAACACTATTTACAATTTTAGCAAAAATATAATTAAGAAATTAATGATATTCTAAACTACTTTAATTTTTTATAGAATTCGGTATGTATATATAACAGCGTTGGGATACGAACAAAAGATATGACATATAAGGAGATTGTTTAAATTGCATGTTGTAGGAGAATTTCCTTAAATTGGATTACTCAAATATTTCCCCACCACTTGATTAGATTGAATACTAAAGGAGCTCAACTCTTGCTGACCCGAAGAACAGTGATTTGATTTCTATTGATAGAGATCGAAAATTTCTCAAAATGTACGAGTTATGATACAATGATTGAGGCAATTTTTGAGAGAATGCCCTTCATGCTTACTTAAAGAAAATGTAGTACATCAACAAAGGACAGATGGTTGATGTAGCCACCCAACAACCATGTACAAGACCCCCCTCTCAAGCTTAGAAAACCAAACAGATAAGCCTTTAGCCACGGCTATTGATATAAATAAATTGATAAATCTAAAAATTGAGAGAAAAAAGGTTGCTATAAAAAGAAAGAAAATCTAATACAAGAAGACTGTAGTATCATATTCTGCACCTAATTGCATTGCATATCCAATTAAAAAAACAACTCAGGATGAACTGCATTTTCTTTTTCACTTCAAACAAAAAAACCATGATCTTAAGGGTAGCCATCTACTTTCTCTGGCAACCACCGTGATCTAAAGTCCACTCCGATCCACATCCGTAGCAGAATTGAAATTTACACCTACATAGAATTACAGACCGATTATTTTAAAGTAACAGATTATTTTATGCATACAAAAACAATGTTTTTTCTATAGTTCTTACTTAAAATAGAGAAAAAAAAACAGGGAAGAATACAACCTGTCAGAAAAAAGAGGGACGAATACAAGGTTTCAAATATCGGAGAATCCCCAACCAAATGACAACATTAGTGTCAATGTGACAAGATTATCAAAAACACCGGTCGACCGACGGACTAAATATTAATTAGCCTATTTTAAGACTAGTTAATTATAGGCCTAAAATTAGAGCAGTACGCAAAATTACTTTAGTCATATACGATCAATTCAGTTCAGAAAATTCAGTTGAGTAGAGAAATAGTATGTATTTGGATAGTAACCTGCAAGTAATATGAGGGCATCCCTGAGTTCTTTCAACATAAAATTTACACTGAGGACACCTCCCCCATTTCTGATCAGTAGCAAGTTTCATAACCATCAAATCATCCCTCTCCCTTTCATCTTCATCCAGCCCCTGAAACTCGTCACAATCAACCCCCGAATGCCACGGAACCCGACATTGAGCACAAAACAACCTATGACAAAACGGACACTCGGATTCCCTAATCACCTCCTCCCCACCTTCCTCATCACCATCATTCACCAGCATCCCCGAACAATCCTTGAACGGGCAGTAAAACCTCTGCCCCGCCCCGATCATCTCCTCACACAGCATTTTCTCCCACAAATCAATCACTCCTTGGGGCAGCATCCCCCGGATTGAATCCAATTCCACGACCGCATCACAGTTTAGCCCCGGGCAGTGTACAATTCCCTCGCTGTTTTCGATCTTGACTGCCGCGTGTCTTGTGATGCAATCGGAGCAGATGGAGTGAGTACAGGTTTTGATTTCGAACATCTCGTCTTTTTCTTTGCGTTCTGCGCAGATTTCGCAGAAGGATTTTGAGGATTCGCCTGATTCTGATTCCATGATTTCGATTTTTAGGGTTTCATTTGGGGGTTCGGTGATTAGGATGGAGGAGGGAACGTTGGTTTTGTTGAAGTGAGAAATTACTACTGAGCCCATTAGAGCTTCTTGAAGCTGTAAATGATAGGCGTATTTGACGTCGGAAACTTGAAATTCTTCTCCGTTTTGGAGGTCATCATCGTCTTCTTCGTTGAGGACTGCAGAGAGATATGCATCGTCGACGTAATCAAGATCGTCGAATGCTCGTTTCGCCATAGGAAGACGAGAGTTGAATGGAGTGATGGGTTTGGAAACCAACTTAGATAGTTGGATTAGAAGAGGTTTAAATTAGTAATTATCAAAAAAGTTTAAATACTCTAATTTCAAATTATAGTACTAAATAAGAATATAAATCGAAAATTGGTGCTTTAAATGAAATTAAATGGAATCCATGAATCAAGATACTGAAAAGTTGATTCCTATACATGAAATAAAGAGAGAGACTATTTATCTTCGTTATATTGCTGATTATATCAATTTTTATTTAAGGGAAAAAAATATGTTAGAATCTGCATATTTTTCGATAACAAAATACTTTAGATATACGAGAATAATTGAAAAAAAAAATGAACTCCAGATTTACCAATGCGGTAGTAGCCTAATGCTAAAATAACATCTCATAATTTTGCTGTCAAAAAAAACTTCTCATACAATTAACATCTCAAAGAATTGATATTTAGACAATTTTTGATGCCAACTTCCGTAGAATAATTATTGAAATAAATTATATTAAAATAAAATTGTTGTGTAATTATTATTATTATTATTTTATTTTATTAAAAATTGATAAAAGAATGTGAAAGAGGATAACTCATGGGGATTGGAGACATGTATCCGGCCTTTGTGTATTTCACATTAATGGCATTTGGTCTCTTGAAGGAACGATGGTTAATCTTGAGACTTCATGTATGGCTCTACTGGTGGCAACGTCAATTAGCCACAACGAAAAGTCTGAGAAATTTCCTAGTGTAAATTTTAAGATATGGCGATAAAAAATGTTATTTTACTTAACTATGTTTAATCTCGCAAAATATTCAAAGGATGATCCTCCCGTTATCGAAGAGAATGAGATAGATGATTTTATTGTCTTTAATGCAATTAAGGCATGGAAGCATTCCGATTTTATTTGCCGTAATTATATTTTAATTGGTTTAACTGATGCACTTTATAGTGTATATCAAGTAAAGCAAACGGCAAAAGAATTGTGGGAGGCTTTGGACCACAAGTATAAATTAGAGGATGTCAGAGCTAAGAAATTCTTGGTTGGGCAATTTTTGAATTATGTTATGGTGGATTCCAAGACAATTGTAAGTCAAGTGCAAAAATTGCAACTTATTATCCACGAAATTCATGTTGAACGTATGGTAATTAGTGAATCTTTTCAAGTAGCTGCTATAATTGAAAAGTTGCCACCTAGTTAGAAAGATTTCAAAAATTACCTTAAGCGTAAACAAAAGGAAATGAATGTAGATGAGCTTATTGTTAGACTCAAAATTGAGGAAGAAAATAGAGGCACTGCGAAGAAAGTCTCTAACATGACTAAATCAATATGTAGCTAGAGCAAACGTATTGGAGGTCGACATAGTCTCCAAAAGAGGCAAACAACCTCAACGTGGGTCCAAATTAGGACTTAAACGTGGCATTTCAAAGAAGCTAAAGTTCAATGGAAAATGTTACAACTGCAACAAAATGGGTCATAAGTCGTCCGATTGTCGGCTACAGAAAAGAACAAGCCAAATGAACCAAATACATTGGAAGCTATTACACAAGATGTTTGTGACATTGATTTATGTGATGTGGTTACAGAAGTCAACATGGTTGACTCAAACCCAAATGAATGGTGGTTGGACACTGGTGTCACATGTCACATTTGTTGTGATAGAGAGTCTTTTGCTCAACTGACTCCAACAACTAGAGAGAAGTTTTTTATGGAAAATTCTTCTACCTCAAAGATCAAGGGAAATAGAACTGTTATTTTAAAGATGACTTCTAGAAAAGAAGTGAAGCTGCAAAATGTTCTATATGTGTCTGACATTCGCAACAACCTGGTTTCTGGAAGCCTTCTTAGTGCTCACGGCTTTAAGATGGTTTTTGAATCTGACAAGTTTGTTATGTCAAAAAATGGAATGTATGTAGGAAAAGGTTATGTGTTTAATGGGATGCTTAAAATTAACGCAACATCTTGTAAGTCCAAAACATTGAATATCAATAAGAATAATGTTTCTTCTGCTTGTATCATTGAGTCATTTAATTTATGGCATGGTAGACTTGGACATACTAATTATGATATATTACGAAGATTAATTAATTCAAAACATATCCCTTCATTTCAAATTGACTATAAACATAAATGTGAAACTTGTGTTGAGACAAAATAAACCATATCGTCATTTCATACGGTGGAAAGAAATACAAAACCACTTGATCTTATACATAGTGATATTTGTGACTTAAAGTTTATTCAAACAAGAGGTGGTAATAAGTATTTTATTTTATTTTTTTATTGATGACAACACAAAATATTACTATGTATATTTGCTTAAAAGCAAAGATGAAGCTATAGAGAAATTTATTTTTTATAAGCAAGAAGTAGAAAATCAACTTAATAAAAAGATTAAAGTTGTTAGAATTGATTGTGGCGGTGAATATGTTGAACCATTTGGCAAGTTCTGCTCTCAACATGGAATTATTCACGAGGTAAGACCACCTTATTCTCCTCAATCAAATGGAGTAGCAGAGTGTAACAATCGGACATTAAAGGAAATGATGAACACTATGTTAAACAGTTCAGGGTTGCCACATAACATGTGGGGGGAGGGGGGAATCTGTTTTAGCAGCTAATCATTGTTTGAATAAAGTGCCTCGTAAGAAGTCAGACAAGACACCATATGAATTATGGAAAGGAAGAAAACCTTCCTAAAATTACTTGAAAGTGTGGGAGTGTCTTGCTAAGTTAATGGCTCCATTACCAAAGAAAATGAAAAGAGGTCTTAAGACGGTAGATTGTACTTTCATAGGCTATTCGCTTCATAGTAACACATATCGGTTTCTTGTTTTTGACTCCGAAAATCCAGAGATTCGTAAGAACACCATCATGGAATCAAAGAATGCTTCATTTTTGAAAACGTAATTCCATGTAAAGAAAAAGATGGTGGATCAAGATCCAAACGCACTCTAGAAATTCTTGATGAAAATAGTAAAGACATTCAGGTTGAGACTGACGAAGAGGTTGAGCCTATAGGAAGTAAAAGAACAAGGATACAAAAATCTTTTGGACCAGATTTTCTAACTTATATGGTAAAGTTTGAACCTCATACATATGAAGAACCTGTAAATTTAATAGAAGCCCTTTATGGAAAGAGGCAATAAGAAGTGAAATTGATCCCATTTTGCATAACCATACATGAGAATTAGTGGACCTTCCTCCGAGAACGAAACCACTAAGTTCCAAATGGATTTTTAAACGAAAGATGGTAGCAAATGGAACAATTGATAAGTATAAGGCCAGATTGGTTATAAAAAGTTATCAACAAAAGGAAGGCCTTGATTACTTTGACACGTACTCTCCTATATCTAAAATAACCTCCATCAGGATGATACTTGCAATTGCTGCTTTACGGAATCTTGAAAATAAAGTAAATATATTTTTACAAGGGAATGTTTAAAGGCCGTGCCTACTTATCCTATACAAATATTGATTGTAGAGTTCATCACCATGTTGTCTGTCTTCCATTTTCAATTTATTTCATGTGAGGACTATAGTAATAATTATTGAAATAAATTACATTAAAATAAAATTGTTTTATAATTATTATTATTTTATTTTATCAAAAGTTGCCAAAAGAAAGATGTAAACACATGTGAATTGGAGACATGTATGCAGCCTTTGTGTATTTCACATTAATTACATTTGTTTGTACTTTTCATTTTTATTTTTTTTATAAATTAGTAAAGAGCAGGATTTGAACTATGGACTTCCCACTCACGCATTTGTGAGTGTACCAATTGGGCTAAAGCCAATTGACTTGTATTTTTTGTATTTTTCATTTCTTTGCCTTTATATTAGGCTAATCCAATTTCAGGAAAATGGAAGAAGATAAGGAGAAAGGCAGAAGAGTTATGTCAAATTTCTTTGAAATTTTTTATTCCTAGTGTTATCACCCAATATTTTACATGGCACGTGGGCCAACAGGCTCTTTCCTTAAAGCCACGTAAGACAAAGAAGGCTACATTGAATAGTCTTAGTTGCCACATAGACGTGCGTTGAATAGTCAAAGCTAGAAGAATCTCTCTCCTACGTGAACTCTATTTCTTATTCAATCTCTTAATCCAATTAGGAAGGAACGAACTAAATAGGAGTTTGATCACCGCCCTTAAGGGATGGGATTCTTGATCAATCATACTTGAACTAGGATTCAGACTAACAAATCTTGGCTATAAATACATGAGATCTCAACAATATCAAGGTACATTATTCTTAACTCTCTCTTGTAGTTACTTGCTTTCCGATCACGAATTATTACTGACTTTAGCATCGGAGAGGGGTCGCCGGTCAATGCCCCTTTTAGGCTAACGTTTCCTATCTTGCAGGAATCATAACATACGTGGATTCAAGTTACGATTTTGAGGTAACACCTAGTTTCTTGTAAATCAACATTGAGTCTTTTAGTTTGGTGATATAATATATATACATGGTTGAATTCGATTTCGTTCGTTGTTGTATCCTGGAAAACAATTGGTTCATAGCGAACAAATTCTGTCTTAAGGAAACTATCAAGTGCATGCCTCAATGTTTCCACGGTCTAATTTAATTCAACAAAATTAAGGTTTCAAGTAACTCTATAATTTTATTAATCTTATAGTTAATTTTGCATTGCAATTGTTAATAATAATTTTATGCGCTTTTAATCCTTTTTGAAACTGATTTCATCTAACAACTTCATCTTATTTTGAGTAATGTCAAAATACAATTATAAAAAAAATGTTAACTCCTAATCCTGAATTGTTTATTATAATCTCTTATGAAGTTACTGACCGTTTATTGTGTCTTAATTCAGTAGTCAATACAACTTTATATTTAATCTAGAGTTCATTCAACGCTCACTATTTGTCAAGATACTGACTCGAAGTCTGAAGATCAGCAGTCAATCCTGACTATATTTTTAAGAATCAACTCAACAACCCAATAGAACTCAAGTAGTTGATGAACCAAGTGAAGACATTTATACCTTCAAATGTCTGAACTAATAGATCATTCAAATTTGAGGAAACCAATATATATTGAAGATTCCAAGATATTTCCCCAAATGGTTAGGTCTTAAAACATCCAACACTGTTGTCGGAAACATTTTATGACTTTACAATTTTCGTTCTGTACAAAGTTCTCTCTTCTACAATCACCAATATATAAGGTTTAACATTCGAATCACTTTCCAAGACAAAGTTTATTGTTTTGCATAAAATCAACGACAACCTGCTAAGTCTAACGAAAATATTGAAGATTCAGATTCAAGATTCAAGCCCAAATTGGCTAGTTTGAGAATCTCTACATAAAGAAGTCAAGTGTGAAGAATGAAGACACACCACAAGAGAGATATCGAGAGTAGATTGAGGAGAGTGCATAATTGTTACACTAAATTATTGTAAAAAGCCGATTTCTCTACCTTGAAATAGATATTTAATGGATTGACAAATCTTAATGGAAGATCCCTTGAGAACATGAGTAGGCACAAGGACAGTGACCGAACCTGCATAAATCCTTGAGTATTTCTATATTTTAGCATTTTACATATATTGTTTAGTGCTTACTGCGTTATATATGTATGTTTGCTAAGTACTGAGTACTAAACTGCTTACTTATTTATACTTTGATATATTATGTGCTAAGTAGAGTTTAGTTAGTACGAGAAATTTTACTATATGTCTGACATGTAATAAAAAATTTCTAGTCAGGACTACATCTAGTAATCTTGTGTTGAGTCAATACAAGGTTGATTTGATCCCACTGTAAAACAATAAAAGCACTAACTACTGAGTTGTCTATATTACCGCCAAATACACTCCTATTAAAATCACTAATACCAAGTATCAAAAGCACAATTATTGAGTTCTATTTAATGTCTCAATCAGTAAAACAATATGGTATTAGAAAAGAATTATCAATTGCCAATAATAGTCTATTCACCCCCTGCCTCCATAGTATTTCATAATTTATTCGGACTAACAGTTTCTACATTAAAAGTTATCCAACCATTCTACTCAATTTTTAACATTAAATATTATAGTTTTGACAACAAATTAATATTTTAATACCCAAAACGTCTTGCCACGTCATCACATTTAACACATTTAAGGATTTTTTTTGCATTTTTTTAGTTTTCCATCCGGATTTTGAACCACATTGGGCCGACTAATCCGGATTCGGGGCGGATCCAAGGATTATGTCATTTAAACTCCTCCTAGTCGTTGTTGTGGGGGATTAATCTATAGACCTCCCTACCAAGCGTAGCCCCATGCTACCACTGCGCCAACCAACGATTAGTAGGAATTTATTTTCATTTTAAGTAATAGAGCTAAACATAATCCTTATTTTGTGAAAAAAATAAACACGAGTACCAGTTTGACAAATTTGGTAAATATAAGCATTTTTTCAAAAAATTACCTAAAATATAATTTATTGACTTAGGTAGAAAAAATAAATTAAAAGTCATTAATCTCCGAATAAGGTATGCTTATTCTTGGGATATCTACAAATTTAGACATGAATATTGGGGAAAATCAGGTTTAATTTTACGGTTCCGATATATGCAGCCCTAAGGGCTGCATATAAGCATTTAATAGAACTGAATATGGTATAGAATTAAATACACATGCATTTATTAATCAAATTAATTTAAAACCATATATGTTAACAAAATAATCAAAATTAAAATATCCTAAATCAATATAACTTACCTAAATAAAAAATCCTACACGATAACCCTAAACCCTAACATTGAATCCTGACCCTAACCCTAGACCCTAAACCTAGACCCTGACCCTAACATTGAATCCTGACCATAATTATTGACCCTAAACCTAAACCCTAACCCAAGACCCTAAACCCTAACCCAAGACCCTAAACCATAAACCCTGACCCTGACCCTAACCCTAACCCTACCATTGAACCCTAACCCAATACCCTAAAACTTGACCCTAACATTGAACCCTGACCCTAACCCTAAACCCTAATCCTAAATCCTGACCCTAATTTCACAATAGGAAAGTAATTTTATTAAAATGGTATTTAACTTATATTTATATTGTTAACATATATAACATCAATCAAATTAATTAATAAATATAAAAATATTTAGGATAATACTATATTTAGTTCTATTAAATGCTTATATGCAGCCCTTAGGGCTGCATATGTCAAAACACTTAATTTTAATGTACAAAAATGATCCAATATTAACCGATCGACCGAGTTTTTCCTTCCATTAACATAAGAGCATCTCCAATCATAATCCTCAGTTTTAACTTCATTTCCTACTCTTTCTTTAATATATATATATATATATATATATATATCTTTATTTCTTACTTTTTCTCCGACCATAAATTTTAATTTTTTCTCATATTTACTTTATTTCTTCGGATCTGCACTATTTATTAATATAATAATATTTTTTTTTTAAATAAAACCAACAAAACAATTAAAAAAGAATTAAACTTTATTGGAAAGAAATACAACATATTCAAATAATGAAAAGTGGGGAAGACCATTTTCTTCCCCACTAATAGAGAATTAAGTAGGGAATCTCCTCTTGTGGAGAAAAAAGTGAGGATGATTAGGATGTCAAATTCTCTACATTTCAAGTTTGAAGAGAGAAAATAAGAATGGTTGGAGATGATTCAAGATTATATGTATTAAGGTGGGTTGTTTCAAATCTTAGTGGGTGATGAATTCTAAATCTTAATGAATGATCAAAATGTTGTATGAGTACATGAACTTAAGAAAACTAGTTTCATCTTAATGAGCATTAGAATTGCAAGTTAGTCAAACCAAAAATTAGTTAATATTCCCAATAAGCATGTGGCCAAAATTTGTGTAGTTTGAACCATTGACTAAGAATAGAAAAAGACAAGACATACTACAGTTGATCCAGCCAATGATTGAAACCAAAGAATGCAAAAGCAAGTGATGTGTCTCACTTCTCAAACAAGTTGAACTACACATTATTCACTAAGCAGTAAGGTTTCAACTTCCCAACCAAGTTCTTGATCGGTGTGGAACATCTCCTTTATAAAAATGGCACTCTCATCATCATCATCATCCTCCAACCATCATCTTCTTCCTTTTGCTCATACCCACTTCTTCAATGAACTAGATGATGAGTTTGAGCTTCAAGAATTCTTAGATACTACATTTGCTGAGCAACTCCAGCTTGAAGAAGCTCTAAACGCCTCTCTTTTCGCTGCTCAAATGACTGGGGATTCATCTCTTAGTTTCTGTGATCTTTGCAATGAAAGAAAGGAAGATGGTGAGCTTAGTAAGAGTGGTAGTAAATGTGATCACTCGCTTTGCTTGGAATGTTCAAATCTCAAGAAGGGTAATTGCCCTGTTCTTAATTGTGATTGTGCCCCTAAACCTGACAAGTTTAAGCAATTTCTCCCTGAAGATTTGCTTTTCCTGTGGGATAAACTGCCCCAACCCTCCTCAGATCCCTTTCCAAAGTTTAATTGCAGGTCAGTAGCATCACTCAATTTTATCTAGTTTATCAGCATTTAATCCCGGTTTATTATGATGCGTCTTGTTTGCTGATCCCGAATCATTTCGGGACTAAGGGTTTTCTGTTGTTGTTGTTGTTATAAGCATTTAATGCATACCCTTAAGAATTTAAATATCCCATTGTTGCGTTCTAGATTTAAAATTTCTCGAACTAGTGTGCTTTTGGGGATTTGGGGGGTCAAATGAATTCTTTTGTTTGCTGTGCTGCTGTGATTGAGAGTGATATGAGTCTACTGGGAATCGAGGAAAATAGTGGATAACACAGAACGGAGGGGGAGAATTTATGACTCGATTTCACAGGTTCATTATGATGGGTCATGTTAGCCGACTCCAAATCATTTTGGGACTAAGGCTTTGTTCTTGTTGTTGTTGTAGCTGCTGCTGCTATGCTGCTGTGAATTTTGAGATTTTCATGCTTCAGTTTTTAAGTGATTTTCTCATCTGATATGATCTTAAGTATTAATATATATATATTAGAATATATTTTACTGTATAGCTTACTAAGATCACAACTTTGCTGCTAACTCTTCCAACTTCAGTTGACATTGTGCAATTGTGAATTATTTGAAAGATTCTTGTGCGTCCTTTTGCTGTGTTTAAATGTATATTGTACATCTGAATTAACTTAAGTTTCATTCAAAACAATGATATATACAGGGAAGAATCACACGCCAAGACGGATTCGAGAAATCCCAGGCCGATAGTTAAAATGGATGCAAAAAGTACCAGGGTGGTGATTCCTAGAAGGCAGTACAACAGAGCAATCACAAGCGGTGTTTCAAATAATACCATGGACAGAAGAAGAGATAATAAAGGACCAAAACAAGTTTACAGGAGTGTCAACAAAACGCCTCCACTAGTTATTTCTTCGGGTCTAAGGGAGGATGAATGTCTTGCTTTTCCTGCTACTGATGCTTATGTTGATGATAGTAGCAACTCCACGTCTTCTAATCCTGCAGTGAAACCATGTCCTAAATGGAAAGGACTTAGAGAAGATAAGAAAGATCATGAGATAGTTTGGCCTCCGATGGTTGTCATTTCCTACACATTGTGCTCAATGGATGAGAACGACAAGGTGAAAACTTTATTTCATACTTTCTCTAGTCAAATATATGGTTGATTTAAATTTGGAACCTAATGTGAACCTGTTAATATTTTTAGTGGATTCGCATGATGAATCAAGAAGTGATCGACATGTTCAGCTCGTATGCTGCAATTGTCAACGCTCAGCAATGCTACAATGTGGAAACACGTTGCGGAATGAGCATGCTGATCTTTGAGAGCTCGCTGATTGGCTATTTAGAGGCAGAGCGCCTGCACAACCATTTCGTAGCCGAAGGAGCTGATAGAAATGCTTGGTATTCTCAGTCTTGCGACTTTTCATCAAACCGAGAGCAACAACTTTATGGTTACTCGGCACTGAAAGGAGATGTTGATATGTTCAACTATCATACTGCGGGTTTGATATTTACTTCACTATTTTCGCTATTTTGATGCACACCATTTTCTTTACTCATGAGTTTATAATCAGAACTGGTTTATAATTTTTTAGGTAAGAATCGGCTCAAATATGAAATGAGATCGTATCAGCAAATGGTAGTGAACCGAATCAAGCAAATGTGCGAAGATGACCATCAACTTCTTATGTTGAGAAATAGAGTAGCTGAACAAGAAAAACAAGCAAAGGAATCTGAACATTCTTATGGTATTTTAAAGGAGAAGCTGCAAATAGCAAAGAAGGAATTGAACGTTATGAGACGTAAAGTGGAAGAGCAGCATCATCAGCATATGGAAGAGGTAGATCTTGATAGATATTAGGCCTATGCTATAGTATTAGCATATGATCTCTTATGGTTTATACAATTTTCATAGGTGGAATGTCAAGAGCAGTTTTATAAAGATCAAATCAGAAACATTCTTGAATCAAGAAAAGAAAAAGAGGGAGATTTGAATAAAGCACAAGATCAAGAAAATTTGGAACATTTTCCGAACGGAATCCTACATACCGGAAAGGACCATGAATACATGTAAAGTTTAAATACATCATTGTTGTTGTTTTATTTTGGGGATGTTATTGTATGACTAACTTTTAGTTTCTTTTCAGAAGCGAAGAAATCACGAAACCGATGAAGAATCAAGGCAAAGACAAAGAAAAGGGGAGGAATATCACAAGAGCAAGATGTATGCTACAAGACATTGTTAGGGAGAGAGTCAGACTGGGTCTTCTCTAATCTCTATTTTTAGTTGTTTTAAGTTCAAGAGATATTAAGTCCTATATATGCTAAAATTTGGGTTCGGTGTACAATTTGGGTTCGGTGTGCGGTCTTGTTTCAAAGTGCCAACCTAGTTGAGATGTTTGAGCTTGATCATTTCTTTTTCTCCGTTTTTATTTTGTCATCCGTACTCCAGGAGTATTCTAAAATTTCTCATGCTTCCAACTCTTTCATCGTGTAGTTGTGGATTCAACCAGTCTACTAAAATGGGGTTGTCCTAATGTTTAGTTATGAAGTGGTCCATTAAAACTCAATGAGGATGAAGATTTATCATAAAGTTTAGAGGGATTCTTGTGCTACTTATTTTTGTGGGATCTGTTATGTGATTTAGTGATGTGTATGTAATTTGCTAATGATAAATTTGTGGTGAAACTTCTTCCAATATGCGCTGGTAAAGAAATTGTTTACATATTTAGTGATGTGTATGTAATTTTTCAGAGCTGCTTTAAAATTATCTTCTGCAATCAATTGGTCTAATACAATCAAAACTAGCAGCTCTGTAATGTGACATCAAATCTGTCAATATTTATTTAGCTCACAAAACTCTGTTTTTTCATGAATGATCCAAGCACATCAAATTAGATTGTCATTTTCATCGAAACTTTTTTACAATCTGGTCTAGTGCAACTTATGTCCAGCAAAACTACACAGCAACTTGGTAACAGAGCCCAATATGTTAAATTAAGCCCAGCTAGTTCAGGCCCAGTTAATTAGACTAGAAATGTTACCATTTATCTCTTACTCGAGGAATTCTATTATAGTCATGGTCCAATGGACTTGACCAATAGATCCATGACAAATATACTCATGTTTTCTTTACATCAATCATTCTCAAGTGAAGTGACATAGTTTTTATTGGTTGGATTCATTATACCGGTCTATAGTAAAAGTTTTCTTATTACTCCTCATGAAAGGCAATTAGTTGTTGTATGCAACTCACTAATTTAATAAACTAGTTTCTTGTTTTGTCTCTCATGGTAGTTATCTTCTTCTCCTTCATCTCTAAACTGTGAATTATGATACACTTAATACTTGGAGTTGTTTATAACAAAACATCTACAAGTTGATTAATTTAATAAAACAATTTTTCTATAGAGTTCAAGTCAAATAGTAAGAAAGAAAGGAAATTTATTTAAATAAACTAAATTTGAATTTTATTATTATAACTATTGTTATTTTAATGTGTAATTTAAGAAAAGAAAAGTTTTGTATACAACTAAAATATAAATTCAAAAATAATGTTCATGGTTTACACAATTTGTAAGAGAGGTTTGTGGTTTAATAATTTATAAATAAATGTATGTGGTATGAAGTTTTTTGTAAAATAAAATATTTTAAATTACGCATTTACGTTTTAATGTTAACGAAGTACATTTCGTATTTTTTAAGAAAAAATACATTTACCATTTATCACGTTCTTTTATAATTTTACAATTTCTGGACTAAATTGATGTTTAAATTCATTTTACAAATTTGCATTTCGATCTGGAGGGTCAATATTGTGTAAATATATAGATATAAATTGTTTAAAAGATAAAAATATCATTAGAACTCAATAATGTGATTTCGAATACTTTGTTTTCTAAAAATAGTCATACCACATACCCATATTTACAAAATAAAACATACCACATACTTTTATTTGCAAATTATTAAATTACAAACTCCTATTTAAAAATAGAATAAACCAAAAACATTATTTTAAAAAATTTCCTACAGTCAATGTAAGCCCTAAAATAAAAGTTTCCAAGTAAACTGGAGTGGATGCTTGCAAAAGAAGAGAACATAAAAGGGGAAATAAAATTGTATTGAAGCAAATTTAAGGAGGAGAAGAGAAGAAGCAGCCACACAATTTTAATTTACACTAATTTAATTTACGAAACGGGAACGTGGCGAGATGGGATTGGGCGTAGACAGTGTGGTAGGTGAAGTGAAGGGCACTTGATTACAAACACATATTGAAATGGGGGAATGGATTTGGTTGTTGGTGTCGCAAAATGACAATCACTTTTTCAGTATATTGTTTTTTTATTCATGAGTTGGTTTTATATAGTGTTTCGTAGTTTCCTATTTTTTTTTTATATATTTTCATATATATAGAGTGTAGTTTGACTTTGATCAAATAAATGATTCTGATTTGCATTGTTTGCATTAAGAAAATGATCGATTTTGTTAACGTGAATAAGGCCATTTTTTTTGCCCGAAAACTGTTTCAAATCTTTAACCGGTTAAGTTAGAGTTAAGATCAATGGTCGGAAAAAAAAATTGACTTGAAAACATCCTCGCTTACTACAACAAAATCGGCTATTTCCTTAATTCTACAAAGAATGCAAACCACAATCCTTCATTTACTCAAAGACAAACCACAATCATTTATTTACAAAAACGTGAAACCACAATGCACTTATATGAAATTAACCCTTTATTCTTTTAAAAAGAAGCCAATTCATTTTACCTCTATCTATTTACAGAATAATGATGTTAATCTCTTGGATTATAAACAATGAAACAACAATATCATAAAAGTTTAATTGTTGAGACAAATATCAACTTTGAATAATGGTTCATTTATAGTCATTTTGACTAAAATTCAGCAAATAAAACTCATCGAAAACTATACATAGTAGCTAAATTAAGTAAATTTTTTACAAAAATTACACAGTATTAAAAATATACTCCAAATCATTATTTTATTCAAATATTAATCCATTTATCAATATGTGTTGGTAAAATATTATGCATAAAGATCTTTTTGACCCGAATATTAATCCGTTCAACAACACATTTTGTCATGTGAAAATATTATTTGAAATGGCTACTCATGTAGCATTTTTTAGGTGAGTTTCAGTTGTTAGAATTCTAATTAAAATGATTGTATATGAAATTTTATTTAAAACCATATCTTTTGTTACTTTAAAATTAAAATATTTATGAAATTACTATTTCATTTTTAATAGTTAGAGGAAAATACGTTTCAAAAAAAAAAATAGTTAGAGGAAAATTCTTTTAAAACAAAATAGTTAGAAGACAGTAGATGTAAGTATCCATCTATACATCTAAATTGGAACTTACAAATTTTCAAAAAAAAAAAATTGGAACTTACAAGTCAACTTCATCATCCTCACAATCAACTACCAAACCCAGCCAGCATGACCCCACTTTTCCACCCTAACCAATAGCATAATTTTAAGATTTAAATATAATCCTTTCTCACCAACCCAACTCCACCATTACATCCAATTATGATTTAAGGTACCCTTTCACCAAACCCACCTTTTCCTTAACAAATACTATATTTTTTATATATTTATTTACAACTAGTAACGGTATGCTTTCACCAATGAAGTGTTACGCATACATTTTTCTTTCTACCGGTAGTTTTTGTGCTTACAAATTTAACTAGGAGTGAATGATTAATCCAAATTAGAAAATAATAAATAATAACATCATAATATTAATTTGAAGTTAAAAATGAGCTAGTATTTTATAATTACATTTTATCATATGTGAATTTGTAGATTAGAATTACTTTAAAGTAACTACTTACTTTATCTTTCATCACCATTAGATATATATCCATTACCTTCATTTAATTTAATGATAACAGCGAACAAAATATAATTTTACTACCATAAAGAAACCTTACTTCCAAACATACAAAATAAAAATACACATAAAATATTTGTTTTAAAATCCAGCAGCTTCCCTTGACCCTCTCCTCCCACATGAAAAAATACCCATTTTATCCTTTCACCAACCATCTCCAGCTCCAAAACTTCTATATCAATGCCGCCATTATCATCCTCCTTCTTCAGAGGGAGCTCGAAAATCTTCAAACAGAGTCCCTCTTTTTCCACATTCTATTCATTTTTCTTAATCTTCAGCTATGGAAACCAAGCAACAACAAGAATTCATCTTTCGATCCCGCCTTCCCGACATCTACATCCCTAATCATCTCCCCCTACATTCATACATTTTCGAAAACATTTCCAACTACTCATCAAAACCTTGCTTAATCAATGGCGCTACCGGCCGTATCTACACGTACTCAGAAGTTGAAATGACAGCGCGAAAAGTCGCTGCCGGATTTCACAAGTTCGGAATCAATCAAGGAGAAGTTATTATGCTTTTATTAAACAACTGTCCGGAGTTCGTCCTCTCTTTCCTCGGCGCCTCCTTCCGCGGCGCGATCGCCACTGCAGCTAATCCTTTTTTCACTCCGGCTGAAATAGCTAAGCAAGTTAAAGCATCAGCTACTAAGCTGATCATTACACAAGCCGTTTACGCCGAGAAATTAAAAGAATTAGAAAATGTAAAAGTCGTCTGTATCGATTCTGCTCCTGACGGATGCTATAACTTCTCAGATCTGGAAAACTCCGATGAAACGGATCTTCCGAGTGTGGATTTCTCGCCGGAGGATGTGGTGGCGCTGCCGTACTCCTCCGGGACTACTGGATTGCCGAAAGGTGTTATGTTGACTCATAAAGGACTTGTTTCGAGCGTTGGTCAACAAGTTGACGGAGAGAATCCGAACTTGTATTATCATAGCGAGGATGTGATTTTGTGTGTGTTGCCGATGTTTCATATCTATGCTTTGAATTCGATAATGCTGTGTGGATTAAGAGTTGGAGCCGCGATTATGATTATGCCGAAGTTTGATATGGATTCGCTGTTGAAGCTGATTGAGAAATATAAGGTGTCGATTCTTCCGATTGTGCCGCCGGTGGTTATGAGTATTGCTAAGTCGCCGGAGACGGAGAAGTATGATTTGTCGTCGATAAGGATGATTAAGTCCGGCGCGGCTCCGTTGGGTAAGGAGCTTGAAGATACTGTCAGAGCTAAGTTTCCTAAAGCTGTTCTTGGTCAGGTATGGCTGCCTCTGATCTTAATTCTTGAATTAAAATTTTCTATTATGTTTATAAAATGCATTTAATTAGTAGTTTGAATTATTCAAAATTAGAACTGATCTTGACTTAAATGAAAATGAAAAAGATTCCATTTTAAGACAAGTTGCAAGTGTCATTGAATATATGATCAGAATATTACGATGCTGGTAGAATAGAATATCCTAAAAAGAAAATGAAGCTAGATAAGAACCAACAAACGTACGTTTCCAATCGAGAAAAGTTAAGATTAGAAAATTATTTAAGAGCCATAATTTAATCAGTTGAATTAAGAGAAATCACAATATGTTGCTAGGATTGGAAATAGAATGCGATGGTTTGCAATGCTTTAAGATGTAGAGAAATCTCTATCTTCGTCTTCATATATATGAATCAGACAAAAAATAATATTTGTTCATAAAGAAAAGACAAAAAAATTATTTGTTGTTTTTTATTATTAAAAGTTTAATTTAAAAACATTACTTTATAATGATAAAATATTTTAGCTAAATATGTGTAAACTTTATTAAAAAAACAACGTGTGTAAACATTTTAATTAGTTAAAAATTAACATATAAAATATAAAATCAATAATAGTATCTAAAAAAAATACTTACTCTTTCGAAAAAAAAAAAAATACTTGCATTTTGTAAATAATTTCAAAGATTCTGGTGAGATACTAAGTCAAATAGTTTATCCAATAGGAAAAATTTAACATTCGAATTTCTACAAATAATATAGGAGTATATAAGAGAGTGGTGCTCACATGGTCAATGATTGACCAAATACAATTTGGTCAATCACCATTTGATCAAAATCTAAGGATGGAGATTAGATACTAATGAAACCACCAAACTAATTTCAACCCTTAGATTTTGATCTAATGGTGATTGACCAAATTGTATTTGGTCAATCATTGACCATGTGAGCACAACTGGTATATAAGAATGAGAATGTCAAATTTTACCAATTGACTTTAGCCCAACTGATACACTCACCAATGCGTGAATGGAGAGTCCAGAGATCATTCCTTACAAATTTATCCAAAAATAGAAAATTTGAAAATGAAAAATTTAAAAACCCTTCACCTTTATCGGCCGATCCTATTGACAATCCTACATTGCATTGTATCAAAATTTATATAGCATTAATTAGTTATTGATATATTAAAACAATTATGATTATTTTCCATAATTAATTAGCAAAATAATTAGGTGGAACTACCATTAGACAATCATTCGTCCCTTTTATGTGTTTTTATCCACCAAAATTAAAGTCAAACTTCCATTTTGTAATTAATTATTGCCTACTTGTGCAACAATACAGAAGCTCCTTTGAAAGTACAACTTACTAGCTCTTACCCTTTGTACTTACGAATTAGTCAAATGAAACAACAAAACTCAAAATTGTTTGCTATTCGTTTTGGTAATATATGTTCCATATATTTTGCTGTAAAAAAAGATGTTCCGTACATTTTGGTGTAGGCTACGTTTACTAAATAACTATTATGTTGTTTCATTACCATTAGATTAAAATTTGTATACTTCATCGAATGATAAAAATGGATAAAATAATAATTACTTTATAAAAAGCAAAATAACCATAAGAAAAATCCATATATTTTACTTATATAGCTATTCATTTATTTTTTTTGTTACTTGTATTATTAAGTAAATAATCATATTTGGAATTGGATTGTTTTTGAACATTTTAGAAGGTGTACAATTTATTCAATCTATTAAATTCTACCTTAAGTTGCGTACCAATTTTCTGACTATTCCTTTCTCCTTAAGTTGATCATATGCATAACAAAACATTAAAGATATTTTCTTTGTAAAAAAATGATTTGTAGTAGTCATTTTAGGTAATATATCTCTATTCAACATTATTTACATTAAAATTAAATTATAAATTAATTTTTGAAAGGGAATTATAATTTTTTTTATGTAGTGAAAGTTATTAGATTGAATTTGGTGGCTAAACTTTACTTGACCATATCACCAACAAAAAATAAAAAAAATTACTTGAAATGGTCTGTAAGTTGGCATGTGTTTCAAATGATTAAAGAAAAGATTGGAAAATAAATTGTTTTTAAAAATGCAGATTGTGTCATATGTGGATGTGGCCATAATTGACTTAGTGGCGTCTAATTCTACCCACTCCATCCATCCTACACATTTCACATCCCTATCTAAAATACCTTTTACATAGAATTACATAACAGCTATTAAAAACTGATTTGAATTAGAGATGTTTTTAGCCACTTGTATATACATCGATCACTTAAAAAACATCTGATCAGTTTTTCCATATTAGATAACTAATTTACCTCTACCTAGCCAGTCTTTTCTGTATGAAAGACTAATTAGATTCCAAAAATGTTTTAATTTTATAATTTTATTAAACTTTAGCGTAAATAGTTTAACATATAGTTAAAATATGATCATAGTAGAATTTCTCGCCTGGTAAGTACGTGAGTGCCACTAGGAAAATTGATTAACAAATTGAATTAAAACAAAACAAAAACAAAAGCAATCAAGTCGTAATGGTTGAATAAACGACACTAAAAATATGAATGAGTTGAGTAGATTGATCTTTTTTTTTAACAAGTAGATGATTAATGAAGCTGAATAATTGTTGATTGTGTTTGACAGGGATATGGAATGACAGAGGCAGGGCCTGTGCTAGCAATGTGTTTGGTATTTGCTAAGGAGCCATTTGAGATAAAAGTAGGGGCATGTGGCACTGTTGTGAGGAATGCAGAGATGAAGATTCTTGACCCCGACACTGGACTCTCCCTTCCCAGAAACCAGCCTGGAGAAATTTGCATTCGAGGGCATCAAATCATGAAAGGTATATTATATTTCATTCATTTTACTTACTTGCTATATTGAGTCAATCTGTTTTGATTTTGAACACATATGTACATGTTTGCAGGATATCTTAACGATCCTGAGGCCACAGCAAGAACCATAGACAAACAAGGATGGTTACATACTGGTGATATCGGCTTTATTGACGATGATGATGAGCTTTTCATTGTGGACAGATTGAAGGAATTGATCAAATTCAAAGGCTATCAGGTCGCCCCAGCCGAGCTTGAAGCCATGCTCATCGCTCATCCCCAAATATCTGATGCTGCCGTTGTTGCGTAAGTTTTACGTTTTCATATGTTAACTATTGATTATCTAAGACTCGGTGCCGGATTTTTTAGAGACTATATTGAACCGATTAGCCGAGAAAAAAAAAATCATAATAGTACCCAACTTTCTGGTCCTATTAAGAATATTTTCCATCGAATATATAGTCTAATCTAGATTCGCGCTCAACTCCACCATTATACTACTCTGAATAAGTAAAAACTTGGCTTGTTTTGAATGTTCAGGATGCAAGATGAAGCAGCTGGAGAAGTGCCAGTTGCATTTGTTGTAAAATCAGACAATTCAAATATAACTGAGGATGAAATTAAGCAATATATTTCTAAACAGGTATGTTTAATTTCATGAGTGAGGTTTTTTTATTTCTCTTGCATATTTTAAATTTTGTAGATATTGATGTCGAGTTTAATGCAGGTGGTATTTTACAAAAGAATAAAAAGTGTATTCTTCACAGAAGCAATTCCAAAAGCACCGTCAGGCAAGATCTTACGAAAACTTTTACGAGAAAAACTGGCAGCTGGTATTCAAACTCAAAATTAACACGCACGGACGCTCTTCTTATTTATTTGTAAAATTCGAAAGCTATGTCTGCAAGCCCCAGCTAATAATATATATGGGGCTAATGCAAGATGTTGAATATATTATATATATGGTATAATGTACTCAATCCAACATATGTATTTCGTACGAGTCAAGGCACTTCTACAAATGCTGAGTTATGTCGTTGAAATATATATATTGAGAACAAGGTCTTCCTGATTCAAATAACAGTTTTCGGCTGGGGTTAATTTCCATGGTACGAGTGTATGACAATTCTAAGTAAATCAGAAAGAACTAAATATCCTCTTTCATTTGTACTGCAAATCTTCATCTTATATCATAAATGCATGAATTTGTGGCACAAAAATCCTCCTTCATCTCTATATCCTTATAAAGATCTATAAATCTATTCAAAAGGGTCACTATTATAAAACATTGTGTGTGTTGATAAATTACTGAGACAAAAAAAAAAAAAACCTTGCACACTTGAATCTTTGACAGTGCGGAATCAATGGTGGCTTAAGTTGTTTAGTTTGACTTTTCGGAGGATGTACCAGCATGTAACACGCCTCCCTTTAACATGGAAGGTTGAGGACTTAAAATGTTAATGTCGTAGCACCATAAAACTCTAGTGGTTAATGGAAAAAACCGACTAACAAATATTAAAATTATGTTTGTGTGAGTAACTCAACATTAGAAAAGATAAAACGAAACTAACTCCAATCAGTTAGTAGTGTCTTTTGGATTTATGCCCAACTCTATTGTCCGAAAAGTTCTTATGTAACCGGCTCAGACGCCATTTGAGAAGATGGGCCTGTCTCGGTTGCCAATGTATCCCTGTCAAGAGCTTGTGAGCTTTGAACTTCTTGAAGTTCCACCATACTCCCACTATCTCTTGAGCAAGAATTTCTTCTAAAAAGAAAGACCCTAGTCTCAGCAATAATTGCTTTATTCTCTGCCAGGAGGTAGAACTAATACTCTCTTATTTCTTTAGGGTATGTCTACAAAGAGACCCTTATCGGGTGTTCATTCAATTTCTTGACATAGGTTCATAACACCAGATCCACAAATAAGACATATTCAACGTCTTGCCTGCCTAGGTAGGCATGCAATTTAATAGCAGGCACTGGCTTTAGAATTGTAAAGGAAGTGATACTTATCTCTACTTGGGTCAATACTCTCATGTTCTTAAGCGTTTGCACATTAGTACAGATATGATGACAAAGAGATTGACTTCCACAATGCTACATTTTACTAATTCCTTGTGGTTATCTAATATCTTGCATTCTGGCCTACAACAGTTTAGCTTGTTGCATTGGAAGCAGTTATTTATTTTGCTTTCTTTTATCATTAATGTTAATTAAAGCAGTCATAGTAAATGATCAACATACATGAAGAAAGCTTGATTAATAAAATGGACTTTCCTTTTCTTCCAAAACCAAGCCAATATCCTAGAAAATAACTCGTGTTAGGGCATGCGAATTAGTGGGTCGACATTCCTATGTAACCAAAATCTTCCGCGATATTACAACATCTCAACAATGGTTTGATTACATAGGAGTCGACACTCTGATTACCTTATTCAACTCTATGTTTGGTGGAAACAGGCTTTAGTACTTCAACACTTTTGAAGTTGTCCCGGCTTCATAAACTTTGAGGCTTTCAGGATTACAAAGAGTCTTCACTAGTTCAAATAACCACAAGCAACCATATTTCAAACTTTACAACCACAGTTCCATTCTCTGGGTAATAGCTCTCCAAATCTAATTTGGAGAGTCACCATCGGATTAAACAATGAAAGCAAGATAAAAGGGATAAGAGAAAAGACGTAATTAATTGGGATTAAATTGAAAAATAATTAGTCAATTATTTGAGTTCATTTAAAAAATAGAGAATTAATTAGGATGAGATTGAATTATCATTAATTCTATGATAACTCTCTAAATTTAATTTGGAGAGCTACTCACCAAGTGAACGTGGCTGTTACAACCCATTCAATACTACATACAAAACCCTCATGACACTAAAAAGAAAAACATAACAAGAATAGATCTAGTTTGACGTTGCTTTCTCAGTTGTTACAAACAAATTTTCCAAGTTTCTTAGCTAAAAGCGGTATTTGATAAATGCAAGACTGCTTTCCAAAAAGGCTGGAAAAGCATGGAAAGTTGTTTTGAGAAAAAGCTACAATTTGTACCTTTAGGGGAAAGCAGCTATTGAACTTATGCGGAAAGCTAATATTGATATCTATTTACTAAAATAAGACTAACTTTCAATATATTTTAATAAATACATATTCTTATTTTTTATTTTTTGACTTTTAGAACTTTTGAAATGTATTTACCAAACACTTCTCAGTTTCTTCATGCTTTTCTCAACAATATTTTCCCTAACAATATTTTTTTTCGTTCCACAATAATGCTAAACTAACCCTTAGTTTTAAAATTAGTTTTTTAGAGTCTATTCATGCACTTATTGATAAAGGCACGTAAAAAACGGCCTTATTCTTTTAATTTATATTCTAACACATTTCAGTTTAGTTCATTTCATTTCAGCTTTCAACAAAATTCATTAGACTTTCAGTCAATAATTAAGTACTGTTTAGTTCAACTTTTTCTAGTTTATTTCAACTCGTTTTTTTCCGTAAAAAAAGTAGGGCCTGAATAGTAATCAACTTTCATTTCTGGAAAAGCAAGCCCAAAATACAAGATTTAAAGAAGCCCCTTTTTAATAAGACGAAGCAACCAAAAATTCAAGAAAATTAACAGGATGAAGTAACTAGAAGCAAAGGTTATTTCTGTTTCAAAAAAGAAGAAGCAAAGGTTATTTCCCATTGATTACGGGTGAATGCAAGCGAAAATCTTGAGTATAAAAATGCAGTTGAATTTGAAATCTTATATCCCAATTTGTTGAAACAAGTAAAAAAGAAATTAAAGATGGGCAAGACCATTTTGGTGTTTCTGTTAGTTGTGGTACTCATAAGCATTAAGGTTGCTGGAGTGGAGGATTTTGATGACATAACTCCATTAAAGACAGGGCAAGAAAGAGCTCAATGCAAACTTAAAAAAGGTTGTACTAAGGCACTTATATGTCCAGCTCAGTGCCCTCAAAAGAAACCCAAACAGAACAAGAAGAACAAGGGTTGCCATATTGATTGCAGCGGCCGGTGCGAGGCCACTTGCAAGTGTAAGTCTCCTTACTTTTCCTTTATTTTATGTTGCACGGAAAATTCGATTTTAAAGTGTTTCACTCTGTAACGTTTTAGAAACCAAAACTTGAAAAAATAGTTACGTGGAATTTCAGGGAGAAAGCCAAACTGCAACGGATATGGATCTCTATGCTACGATCCTAGGTTTGTAGGTGGAGATGGTGTCATGTTCTACTTCCATGGAGCAAAAGGAGGAAACTTTGCCGTAATCTCAGACAACCATCTTCAGATAAATGCCCACTTCATTGGAACAAGACCTCAAGGAAGAACTAGAGACTTCACCTGGGTTCAAGCTCTGAATGTCATGTTCGACGATCACAACCTTGTTATTTCAGCAAACAAGATTTCCCAATGGAGCCACGATGTTGATGCCTTGACTGTGAGGTGGGATGGGAAAGAAATGAACATTCCCGTCAATGGTGAAACCAAATGGGGAGATGAAAGAAAAGTTCAAGTGGAAAGAACAGACGATAGAAACAGTGTGAGAGTGAAAGTTGAAGGTCTACTAGAAATGGATATAAGGGTGAGGCCAATTGGGAAACAGGAAAACATAGTTCACAAGTATGAATTGCCAGAAAATGATGCCTTTGCTCATTTGGAGACACAGTTCAAGTTCAATAACTTATCTAATCTTGTTGAAGGAATTTTGGGGAAAACTTACAGGCCTGATTATGTCAGTTCTGCTAAGACCGGAGTGCCGATGCCTGTTATGGGTGGTGAGGATAAGTACCAGACTCTATCTTTGTTCTCACCTCTCTGCAGAGCTTGCAGGTTTCAGACCAAATCTGCACTTGCTGCAATTTAATTCACTCCTAATCAAAGAATGTAAAAAATAAACATTTATAGACTAATCGAGCTTGCCTTTACTGCTCCAACCATAAAAAAGGGTATCAAATTTGCCCTTTATACATTGTATTTTCAAGAACGTAATTTGTTTAATAGATTCATGAATGATGTTATATACATATTTTGAACATGAATTCATCCCAATATTTAGCATTTTTGAGATTGATGTTGTTAGATAGATAGGTAGAAAGACTTCATACAGTCATGAGAAGAAGCATCTTTCCCAGTAAAATACATTTCAAATAACGGAAACATTAAGATGTGGTTCAATGCTGGCTGATACACAAATACAATTTAAAAAAGAGCACCTAATCGTTGATTCTTCTATTCTGTACCTTAAATTATAAGAGATTACTAATAGAATTTTATCAGATACATAAATCCACTAATTTCAGAGAGAATATAAGCGGTGACAACCAACGTCACAGCCAGCTACCCATAATGCAAACCCCAACAACTGAAAGATAGATTCATAAATATGGTGATCGTCTGGACTGCCTGTAAGCTAGGTACGACGAACATACCCATAAGTAGAACAACCTTCCACATTGAAAAGAATCACGAGCACATTGCTCTCTCCAATATTTCTTGCAATTCTCCACTCTTGTATGACTCTGCAGATCAATCAAAGATTAGCATCTCAAGCAGTAAACAAAAACAGTTACAGATGTAGTGAGTGTAAAATTTTCAGCATAAAGTGTAAACTGCAAGCAAATAATAGACAAATCTGGTCAAATGATTGAACTCCCTAAAAATACTTCAAATGCTTGACCATTTTAAATAAACAAATAAAGCATTAGGTGACCTTTGAACTAGATCCTCATCGTTAACGTAGCACACAGGTTATTTTGCTCATTCACATGCCATACTGATATTAGTTACTACTGTGGAATGAGTCGATGACAAGAAATTTACACCTAAGAGATAAATAAAGAGAAACATTCTCAGCAAAATCCCATCAAAACTGGCAACATCTTTAGCTGCTGATAGAACATTTCATTTTCACCTTAAAAACTTCAAATACGCGAGACAGGAATGAATACTTTCCACTGACTATTCAAGTAAAGTTCACTTTTCTAGTTTCTTACTACTAAACAATCTCAACCAGCACAGCAAAAAAAACAGAGAAAGAAAAAAGAGGAAATAGACAGAACTAGACGGACTAAAATATGTTCATCCATACTTCTTTCCAGTACATACATAAGAAGAGAACTTCTGCAAACAATAACGAGATAGTAAGATTAAATATGAAAGAAGATAGAATGGACTGAGTGATTGAACCCAAACCCCCACAAGAACTGTAAAGTTCCCTCTCTAACCCGGTAGACATCTGCTAATGCAACTGAGAATAATACAAAAGCATGTCTGTCGTAATCCAAACACTAGCTTCTCAAGTACCCTCACATAGTATGCTCCGGAAATCCAGTTCATCCCCTAGTACTAGTGCTAGAATAACTAACATTCCAATTGTTATCACATGAAATACCCTATCCTCGTAATTTCTCTCAATGAACTGATTGAACTCAAAGCCGAACGACATCTTTTACATTAATCTCTGACCATTTCTTATTTCTCCTAGTATCTATACTTTCCACTTTCCAGTCCCTTGGACCTGGTGGCTTAACCCAAAACATTGTCATTCATAGCACGATCTCTATGACTTACACCTCTAAATTACTACTAGAATCCCAGAAAGTCAGAACTGTCCATTACTCAAAAACCAGAAAGTCATGGTCATTCCTAAATGGTATTCTGATTTCCAGTAGAACTCATCCCTCACACAAACTTATTACCAGTGATCCGAAAAGGTTATTTCAGATACACAAATTAAGTCTTCCATGTTATGGACAAAGAATCCAGATGTCAAGATGTAAGCTTAGGCAAAAAGATTAGAAACAAACACTTGATCGAAAAATCCTCCATACACAGATATAAAGTTAAAATAAAATTTCAACCATTACATCTCCATAAGTAAATCACACTAGACATCAATCATCATTCAAAACACGGGTAATAATTTATGATAATAAAACAACTCAAACTTACCAACAGTGATATCACATCCACCAAAAAATTCTCCATCTATGTAAAGCTGAGGAAAGGTAGGCCAGCTAGCATACTCCTTGAGTCCTTGGCGAAGAAGTTCATTCTCGAGAATATTAATTGTCTCATAAGGCACATTATAGGAATTCAAAATTTGCACAACAGTGTTTGAAAATCCACACTGAGGAAAATCCCTAGTCCCCTTCATGAATAGAATAATTTTCTGCGACGTAACGACTTTATCCAATGTACTTTTCAGCTCAGGAGACAAAGCTGTAAGAATGAATCAACTATCAATGAATTTGCAAAACTCAGCCTGCTAATAAATTCGTAATACATTAAAACCTCTATATTTATAGTAATTCATTTAGGACCGGACCGGACCGGACTATTTATATAACAATTTAACGGGAGCAGAAATTACCGCAGCGGATGGAGGTGATCTTGGAGGAGTTTGACTTGTGTCTGAAAGACAAGTTAGAAGTTGTTGTAATCGGGAAGGAGACGGACCTGAAGCGAGAGGTGATAAGCGGAGTGGAAATCGATGAGGCGGCGGAGGAGGAATTGATTGCCGGCGAAAATATAGTTTGCGAAGCCATCGAAGGGGATGAGAACTATTCTCGTTTGGACTTCTATCACTATTTTTTTTGAGAGGAGAGGAGAATTAATTGAGACCGTGTGTAATGCTCACTCGAGTTGGGTCGAGTTGGGTTGGGTTGGGTTGGGTCGGGTGAAATTAGAATTTGGGGTCTGAATGGGTTAGAGATTATTGAAAAATTAGTCCGTGGTTAGAGCATTCACAATAGAGGGACAAAAGTTAAGTCCATCGACACTATTTGATGGACACTATTTAATAGACATAATTTTTGAACTTCTTATTGCATTTATTGTGAGTTAAATCCATCAACACTATTTAATAACCATTTACTTTCCCAAAAAAATCTAAAACTATTTAATAAATTCTACAAATTCATATAAATAATTACCATAAACAATTAAATAATTATTAATTTAATGTATTTATTTTTAAAAATATTTACTTGACCTAAAATTAATTTAATAATTTAGTTTTAGTGTATTAAAAATCAGAGTTTCGAATTGTAATAATATAAATTTTTTATTATGGTGATGCTCAATAACAACACACGACACTACAATTAAAAATACAACACACAACATAAAAAAAACGGTAAATGAAAATTCAAAAAAAAAACCAAATTGAAAAATAATAACTTAACGCACTAGCTATATGGAAACATCAAATTAAAATTACATTGTATATTTTATGACTTCAAGAACAAAAAAAACTTACATATTTTGTTGAATTTAAAAATATTAAGCTACATCTATTACTAAAGTAAAAAAATGTAAGAAAAAAAAACAAAAATCAACAAATATGTAATTGACATAGAGGTAAATTACACCGTTGATGCCACTTAAGATGAAATGGAAGGAGAATAGCTTGCGTTTGGTTAGTGATGGATGAATAGATGCTTAAAAAATGTCAACCATCAATATCATGGCTACAACGGATGGTGGTGCTATGTTTGTAAAAGCTGTGAATTGCAGAAGACATTATAAATCTAGAGAGTTCATTGCTAATATTTTTAAGGATCAAATCAGAGCTGTAGGAGAATGATATGTTGATCAAGTGATAACCGATAATGTTCCAGTTTGTAAAGCCGCGAGCTTGTTGGTGGAAAATGAATTTCCACACATTTATTGGACACGATGTGTAGTCCACACTCTTATTTTGGCAATATGTTGAATGTGGTGGATAGGTGAAGTTGCAAGTGATGAATTTGTTATGAAACATTTCATTACTAACCATAGCTTGAGTAATGCAATTTACAATGAAGTTTCACACTTAAAGATGTTATCAATTGCACCTACATGTTTTGCTTTGGTAGTTGTGATGCTTAGAAGAATGATAAAACTCAAATGTAGTCTTACACTTGTGGTTATTAGTGATAAATGGGATGATCTCAAGGATGAAGATAGGGTGGAGGCTGCTTTTTTTCAAGTCAAAAGTAACAGATGATGCGTGGTGGGATAAGATTAGATACACATAATTGACTTCACTAGTCATATTTATGAAATGTTGAGACTTATCGACGCCGACAAACCATGTCTTCACTTAATTTATGATATGTGGGATACGATCATAGAAAATGTGAAGATTGTGATCTTCAAATACGAGAAAAAAATGATTTTGACAATTCGACTTTTAATCATGTGATTCATACCATCTTAGTGTCTTTTTGGAACAAAAGCAACACTCCACTCCATTGCTTGACACATTCATTGAATCCTAGGTAACAATCTATTTTCTTTCACTTAAGTAATTTACTTAAACTCGATGTTTCATTTATCGTAGAAGTTTAATTATTAACTCCATACTAGGTACTACACTACTAATTGGCTTTAAAGTGGTATTGGACGGGTAGCTCCCCTTCAAGATTGGTTTGGATAAGGGATTTTTGAATTTTGTTGTATTCGGAACTTATGTTTTAAAAAATATCACACATGTTCAAAAACTTAAAACCTATTTTCAAATGAATACCTCACACTATCAAAATAATAACATAATAGAAAACATGTTCAAAAACTTATAACCTATGTTAAAATATATACCTCACATGTTCAAAATAATAGAATAGAAAACATGTTCAAAAACTTAAAATCTATTTTCAAATGAATACCTCACACGTTCAAAATAATAACATAATAGAAAACATGTTCAAAAACTTATAACCTGAGAAAACATGCATATATATTAGTAGGTGTTTCAGTAAACCAAATAGTGACAAAGAAAATATTACCATATGTTTCTTCTCACTAAAATGAGAGCCTCAATATACAACCTTTATGTGCTCTTGAAATGAAGACCAACAATAGCAATAAGTATCACCACTCTTTCTTATTATTACGAAGCCACCATCATCTTGATATAAGGTTCAAGACCCAAATGAATAGTTTATATAGAAAAGTTCTATTAGTTTAAGTGATGAAAGGGCACTTATTAAAACGTTAAGAAAATGAGGGGTCATGCTATGTTAATTATGAAAGCAAGAGTTACAATCTTTTGGACATTAATATCTTGTTTCAATGCATTTAAATTTTTGTAATTTAGATAGAATATATATTTAAAAATTGTTAAAAATGTGAAAAAATGTGGTGTTGACACCTCATCTTTTGATGAGGTGGATGATTGTGGTGAAGGAAAATGAGCTCCTCTTTTATATAGATATATAGATGTTAAAATATATACCTCACATGTTCAAAATAATAGAATAGAAAACATGTTCAAAAACTTAAAAAACTCATGTTCAAAAAGATATTGCACATGTTTAGAATTTCTAAAAATTGTCTTTGCCTAAGTATTATGGATCTCAAAATAAATGTCTAGTTGACACAAGTCCAAAAGTGTAAGAATTGCCAAAATCGAAATTTGGGAAAGTTGAGAAAATTATTTTGAAATAGAAAAATTCCCTTTTAATACTTTCTTATTTTTAAAACTACGTAGTTTCTCACATACAAAAAGTGTTTTCACTTAACCCCTCTGGTGTATATAGATAAGCCAAATTATTAATATTAGATCTTGGACAATTTTAAAAGTTAGAAATAAAATTATCTATACTTTTTTTTTGAAAGATGATCAAAAATTTGTTTGGCTAGAGGAATGAAATTAGAGGAGGATTTAGAGTGAGATAAAAGTAAGGGGACGAAGATGATATTAAGTTAAAGCGATGAGTAGTCTCATGTTTGGTCAATGGGATGAGATAGAGATGAAACTGGAGAAAGTATAGTACAATTTTTACACTCATTTACAATTTTGTCAATGTGACATAGAATGGTGATTGAACGGTGGACTAGGGACGCGTAACGGTGATCAGACGAAGGACGAGAAATGATAACAAGTATAAAAAGGGTTGTGAAATGAAAGGACATAAAAGAAATTTTTTAAATAACTAAAGACTATTTACTCATTTTCACCCATTTTATTCCACCCCTATTTTTACAACACACCCTCCCAAGATAAAATTTGAGGGATAAAATGGCCACCCATTCCTCCTCTCAATCTTAAAAACAAACAAGGGATATCCCTTGTTTCTAATCTCTATCTCTCTTCATTTCATAACGCGGGTAAAAATATAAGCACATTATAATATAAAAAAGTAAAATAAAAGATGAGATGGTTAATCTATAGTTGCAAAATGAAAATGCAAAAAACGGAAAAGATAAAATGTGACTCTTGAATAGGAAAGAGCCATGTGTCTTGTGGGCGTGTGGGTTTTATATAATTAAATAAAAATAAATAAATGAAAAGAAGTAGCACAGCACATCAGAGACAGCAGCAGCTTGAGAAGGAATAAGCAGCAGGCGTTAGATGAAAGGTTAAGAAGAAGATCAATCACTCTCTCTTATTCACTACAGGCGTCCTCCTCTGTATGATCCATCCTCATCTTTCCTTTTTTATTTTTTAATTATTTCTAATTAAATATTAATTTTGTCCCATAGAAAAAAGCAAAGAAAAGAAATAAAAAAATGGAGTTGCAAATGAAGGTAGCCCAAGCCGTACATGTTCTGAATCATGATGGCGACCCCTGTAATCGTGTGGCTGCAAATCAATGGCTTGTTCACTTTCAACAAACTGATGCTGCTTGGGAAGTTGCCACTTCTATTCTTACCTCCGACCACTCTTTTTTCTCCGATTTCGAACTCCACTTCTTTGCTGCTCAGATTCTCAAGCGCAAGGTCCTTCTTCTACTGCTTTTTCATCTTCTTATTACTATAATTGTTTACCTTTTCTTTTCTTAATTCGCCGCCTCGCATTTCAATTTCAATACTACCTACAGGGCTTTAGTCTAGTTCCCACTCGGTTAATATATGTTAAACTGGAGTAAGTAATGCAATATAAACTTAGATTATTGAGGATTAACATTTTACTTCCATTAACCTAAAAACCGATTTGGAGTAAACATTTTAACTAATTTACATTCACTCACCTCTCATCATTTCCATAAATTCACAAACAAGGTTAATTTTTAACTTTCATTTCTGTCACTTCCCTTTCCGTTCAGTTACTCTTGCTAACTTTCATGCTCCTCTAGATGTTGATTTTTTCTTCTACTCCAGTAATTGAGAAACAAGTTGCGTTTTCTTTCTGAATTGGAGACTTTTGTTGATACTTCACTAAGATGTGGAACAATGGCAATGCTACAGTGAGAATGTTAAGTACGTGGATGCTGAGTTATGATTATAGTGTCTTCAACTTTAGCAAATAAGGAAGAACATATAGCAGATTGTGATTCACTAGTATAGTAACACCTCTTATATAGTAATATACTTGGGACCGGACTATTTGTATAACAATTGAGAGGTTATTACTATACAGATCTTGGTACAACAAAGATTCTCGACACTTGAGACCGGACTTTTTATATAACAATTGGGAGGTTATTTCTATATAAAGGTTTTACTGTATACATTCTTTATACTACAACTAGTTACTACAAAACTTTATCCACCGTCTTTCTTTTGGGTTACTTTGTGCAAGTGCTTGAGTCCATTTGTATATACTGTGTAATGTTGTTGGTCTTTCCGTCTACAAAATTCTTTTCATGACCATAGGAAAATAGATGCGAGAAACACTGAGGAAACTAGTAAATTTTCTTAAGATCCTCGCTTTTCCCAGTCACTTACCTTGTTAATGATGAAATAAGATGCCTAATTTTAGCTACAAAACAAAGAAGGGTTTGCTGAGATGTAATCAAGTGAGTTGGTTATGTCTTGTTGTGCCACTAAATTCAAGAAATGAATATTGCATGTCTGCTTGACTGACATGTTTATTTCTCTATATTGGACAATGGAGATGATCACATGAATGAGGAGTTCAAACGATTATTACTAAATTGTATGACATTTAATACCTCGTAGCTATGTGTAGGATGAATAAATATAGATGATGTAGATCTTTTTGTATGTGATAAATGGGGCTGAAGTGATTGCTTTCAAAGGTTTGCTTCATTTAGTTATTTGGCGTTGTGTAGTTGTGGGACACTTGGATGTGGTTTATTGCTCTTTTTCAAAATACCACCTTTGCATATTGCCTATTTTTAGAATATTGATAGGCTAGTTTCATTGATCCCTCTGAACTTTTAAGACTGTACGGTTGGGATTGCCAACAAACTTTAATTTTGCAATACAAGAAGTAGTGATCTAAGAGTAGCAATAGAAGGCCTAATATTAAGACAAAATTACAACTCTAGTTTGGCGGGGTAACCCATGTTGCAGCCAAAGAAAAACCTTCTAAACTAGAGGTTACATTGGGAACCATGCGACTATCTTTTTAATTTTGAAGATTTTCTTTTCCTTAAACAAATGTGTGTGCGTTTTATGTAAACTCTTCACATTTTTCTCTCCTTCCAATGAATTTCTCAATTTTCTCTTTGTTTTTTCACCTAAAAATCCTGATACTCACCGATTCCAATGGTCATTATTTTTTAACCTTCCACACATTATTTAGTATCTTTAAGACCACCTCTTCTTCCCACTTTATATACCTTTTAGAGCAAAAGAAGTTTGTATGTAAAGCATGGCAACAAGACCTTAAAAATTCTTCCTTTCTCTATTATATCAATAGCTGCCACTATCTCCATCTTTAAGCTTGTCACTGCAGTATCAAACATCTCTCTGTAAGATCGATCTCTTGCGAACTCTCATTTCCTTTCTCCCTGTCAAATACCAAATCAAACCCCTCAAATTCAAACAATTCTTTGCGGAACAACTTTTGCTCCTAAAACCTTTGCCTACAATTTTGTTAATGTCAAATTCTCTGATGCCACACCTCTTGTTTTTATGGCAACAACTAGTTATAGACCATCATTACTTTGTTCCTCACTTCGAGGAAGAAATTGGCCCTCTTTCCTATTCTCCAAGCCATCATCACTAGATGTTTGCGGGGCACTTGGATTCCTGAAGAAGTGTGCTGAACTAAAAATAAAAGGAGCTGAGACAATTGATGCATTTCAGTCAACAATGTATTTTTTTAGTGCTTGAAAGAACTTGGGGTTGAAGGTTTTATTTGATGGAGATGGGGAAGTTACAAAGGAAAGACTTTTGTCAAAGTTTGCATAATGCGATTGCCACATCTCAATCTTGGGAAGCTTTGGTCTGATCCTCTCCAATTGAATTTTCACTATAATTTTTGTTCACTTGTGTTTCTGTTACTAGAACTTAATTTGACAATTCTGAGCAAACATAAATGTTCAAAGACTTGCCACGAAACCAATCTTAACAAAGAGTTGATGTGGATAATCCCAAATAGACTGTTGCCACTGTAGGTGATACGAGGGAAGCAACACAACATTGTTGGCTTAATTAAAAAATGGGGGAAGTTATGGTGTTAGTTTGATTTGAGTAATTTATCACTTTTTGGAGATGTTCTTCAAAGTTTATGTATGTGATTGCCACATCTTAATCTAACTGAGTTTTGGTTTGCTTCTGTCCTTTTAATTTTTCACTAGCAGTTTTGTCCATTGGTGTTTCTGTTAATGAAATTAATTTGACAATTCTGTCTCCATCGGAAAAGTTTAAGAATTCCTAGTAAATTAACCTTTAACATTTCCATTAAAAGGGGTTGATATGGATTGTTACAAAAAAACTGTTGCCAGTGTAGGTTAGACGAAAGAAGTAGCACAAATTTGTTGGTCTGAGTTGAATTTTCTTTCGGATTGTTGGTTTTGATTCTTTTGAAGTTCCAAAAAGGACGTAGGGTGCAATGCACTTCGTATTTGATAGTATAGCATTATTAAGAAATGAGGCATGGTGTGGAAATTGAATATCAGCAGAATCTTAAATAGTTAACTTAATTGCATCTGCTTTATTTAGTTTGCTGCATCTTAGATTTTAGGAAATGAAATATGGAAATCTAAATAAAAAGGTTATCTGGTTCAGCTTGGATTTTTGGGAATTCTTTTTGTGCGTCGTACTCACAGTAGCTTGGATGTGGAACCCATTTAGTTGATATTTGATAAATGATACTTGTCGTCTTAAGCAATTAAAGAGAAGATAAGCTCTATTTTATCAGGCCCATGCATGCATAAACGAGGATGAATGAAAGATGCTTTACACACTTGCACCCACATATAAACGTGTACATGTATCAGCAGGGCCTTCTCATTGCCCTGAAGTTTCTTATTCAATTGATCTTTTAGTCTTCCTTATCAACTTTCTTTAGGAATTCGTATATGCGAAAACGGAACTTGATTTGTATCTCATATTGCAGATCCAGAATGAAGGGAGTTATTTGCAGATAAGGATCAAAGATGCTTTGTTAAATGCTCTTCTTGTGGCTGCCAAAAGATTTAGCTCAGGCCCTCCTCAGGTGCTTCAATTTTTTCCTTCAAACCGGGCACTGAAATTCTTAAATTCTGTCCTAGTTTTAGATTCTTCATTGAACTGATTGCCTAGCTGAAGCTCAATCTGGCTTCAGTTCTTTGCTTGGTGCTTATCAACTTGGAACAGAAATTGTGTCTGGACCATGTGGATGTTAGATTCGATTATTGTGTTTTTGCATTAGTACTTGATTTATGAGGTAAGGTGGGATATGTATTTTGATCATATCTTGGGAAATCTTATTGACAGCTTTTGACACAAATTTGCCTTGCCCTTGCTTCCCTTATTCTTCGGGCTGTTGAGCATGGAAAACCTATTGAGCAGCTTTTCTACAGCCTACGGACTTTGCAGAACCAGGATAATGATAATGTTGCCATTCTGGAGATGCTTACTATCCTCCCAGAAGAAGTCATTGACACTCAAAATACTGATAGAAATATCAGTCCAGCCCATAGGGCCCAGTATGGCCTAGAGGTTTATGTTCTTTCTTTTTGCATTAGCACTTCTGCTTCAGTTCATCTTCCATCTTTTTCTTTTGTTTTCTTTGAAATATGTATCACCTTTGGTCTAATGTAAATTGATGCAGCTTCTTTCACATACTCCAACGGTTTTTGAGTTCTTGTTGGAGCAATCTCAAAAACCATATGACGGTGGTATTCAACTTCATGAAAAAAACAAAAAAGTTCTCCGTTGCTTACTCAGTTGGGTAAGGTCATTATTGGCATTATTTCTAAGTTTGTATATGCTATCAATTGATTGATTCTGTTGTGTACCCCGGAGAGGAATTTTTAAATATATTTTTTGTATAGAAGTATTTTCCTACAAACTCGTCTTTTTACATGAATAGATTTATTATAGCTCTGATTTTATTCTTCTTCTTCTATTAAGGTACGAGTTGGGTGCTTCTCAGAAATTCCTTTAGCGTCCCTACCGGCGCATCCACTCCTAAATTTTGTATTCAATTCTTTGCAGGTGAGCATGGTAGACCTGAATATTTAAGTTTAAGATGATGACATTAACTTACACAGCAAATTTCTTTTGCCCTGGTGGTCATAGGTTTCATCTTCATTTGATTTGGCAATTGAAGTGCTCGTTGATCTAGCCAATCGACATGAGGTATGCTCATGGAATGTGAAGGGATCCTTATACACTTTGAAATTCCAATGGAGATATTTATGCGCTCATTTGTTCAAGACTTCACTATAATTATCAGTTTCCATTTGGAGAGGAATTTAGATTTAAAATAGTTTGGGCTTAAGTAGGACTAAACTATGGCCTGTGCACTTCAATCTCACTGATGCTGGAGATGCAGATGATTATAGAGTAAGATGCAGTGACTAAAATATCTAATCTCTGACCATTTTGCATAATTTATTATTTTTATTTTTTCTTCTGCATAACCGGGTTAGGATGGAAGAATGCTGGATTTTTGATGTGAGATTTGTATTTACATATAAAATGATTTATCGATGCAAACATCAATCTAGAGACACCAAGGTTATAAAGTTAAAATGCTTAGACGTTTTAGGACTCATTTCTTACACTATTTGGTTTTTCTTGATCTCTGTAAATGCAAACAAATTTTCAGTAAGTTTGACATTTAGTACACTATCTTCGAAATAGAAGCGAGTTTTGTAATTTCATATTTGGTGGAATAGCAAGCTATATGACATCAAAGTTGATTTTGTCTCATCTGTATTAATTGTCTGAATGAAAGAATGTTAGTTTTTTTAATATTTTTTGGTTGTCATATAATCCATGCTTCTAGTGTCATATCACGCATGTTGATCTTTGATTTTTTTTTTTCTTCTGCTGTCATACTACACTTATTTGAACTTATTGACATGTTCATGTTACCAATACGAAAATATGGTGGGACAATACTCTTGGATTAAACTGGTCTAGGAACTTGGTGCAACTTCTAAAGGTGTTTTATATGTATCGTAATTGTTCATACTTTTGTAGGGGCTACCACAAATTTTATTATGTAGAGTGCATTTTCTTAAAGAGGTACTCTTGCTTCCAGCACTCACTAACAGAGATGAAAAAGTAATCAGTGGTCTTGCATGCTTGATGTCAGAAATTGGGCTGGCTGTAAGTCTTTTGTAAATGATTTTTGTTTACCAAATTTCTATATCTATGTTTTCCCTTTCGGGCTTTATAGAATTTTGTATGTACACTAGGCATCATCATTGATTGTGGAGGGAAGTGGTGACGCGCTTGCATTGGCAGATGCCATATTGAGGTGATATTTCAATATTTTAACTCCCAACTAAATTTCTTTGAGCTTCAAAAATGCGAAACTCCCATATGTTGGGTTGGGTTCAAGATCTTTCAGAATTATTGCAACTGTTTTTAGATCAGTGTTTCTTCATGGGTAAATGCAATGTTCTTCATTTTACATAAGTTTGATTCTTTTGTGCTACAGTCAGCGACGCTGTATTTGTTTTTCCTAATCTTTTCTCCCATCATAGCAGTTGCGTGGCATTTCCAAGTGATGACTGGGAGATTGCGGACTCAACATTGCAATTCTGGTATTGTTATTCCATTTATCTTGTACCAGTCCATATGCAGGCAACAATACATAATACATATATTATCTTGGTTCTTTTATATTGCTTTTGTTCAGTCATTTAATATTTCTATCTAGAGATTAGTTTTTTTGGATTCTTTTGAACAACAAAATGAATCAGAACGTGTTCTAATCCAATACAGTGGAAAATTCAGTTAGTTTTATTTATGGTAAAACTTCCCTCACTAAACTATGATACATGATTGTTTAGAGAATATCATTGAATTACTTGGAGTAGTTATGTATATAGTGGACAAATAAGTTAGGATGTGGAGCTTCATTTTCTCTTATATATGGAGGAGAATATTTCTTTTGTTGGTTAGTCTAGGACTTATATTTTCTAGCACCAGTAATGGATGGTTGAATACTTTCAAGTTATGGTATAAGCATGGCATTTTGGATTTGCAAAACCACACTGAGGATTTATATATAAAGAACATATAACAAGCCCTAATCAAAATGAACATTTCCAATCTCATTTCATATTTTCTTGAAACAATCCTTATGGTTATGGAAATGCAAGAGTGGAGCATTATGGAGAACCCATATGCTCTTTTTTATGTAGAGTAATTGGACTGTAAAAAGGTAGTTTTTATTCTAGGATCAGGGAATCTGTTGTCATTGCTTTTTTGGTTTGATGTATTCCATGTCTTGAGTTTCCTATAGTTCATTTGGCTCTTGGTGTAATCATGATGATTCATGACTATAGTGTGTTTGATTTTTGTCCTTTTCAGGTCTACTCTAGCAACTTATATACTCAGCCTTGAAGCGGATATTGCGAAAAATGGGAAACACGTGCAAGAAGTGTTTTTTTCAGTTTTTTCAGCATTACTAGATGCACTTCTGTTGCGTGTCCAGGTTTTCTCTATTTGCCTTTTCTTTTTTCTGCTTTTGTCGTTCTCCTTTATTATGAATGGGTAGAACTAGAAAGCAAGAATTAGGGGTGAGTTGTCTGAAACTTATGGGAATAGCATGGATTTTGATTAGGAGTTATGGACATATTTGGGCAAGGGCTTGTGTCTTATTTGACCAGTAATCAATTTTATTTAACAACATGCACAAGTTTGTTTTCTGAAGTATCGGAGAATATGATGCCTTAATTTATTGTAAATAAGCCATGATTGGGCAGAGGCTTAAATCATTGAGTGAAAATTAATCATCATGATGTAACAATAATTACAAGTTTGGATGCTGAAGTAAAAGAAAACGTGATGCATTAGTTGAATATAGCCAAGTCATATTATATGATCTTTTTGGGTACAATTGAAGAGTGAACTCTAAATTTCAAATTCTCGACCATTGCTGTAACTTCACTGAAACTTTACCCTTGACAGGTTGATGAATCCACATATAATGATGACAACATAATGCTTGACCTGCCAGATGGTCTTGTGCAGTTCAGGATGAATCTCAATGAACTTTTGGTGGACATTTGTCAACTAATAAGGCCTTTTTCATTTGTACAAAAGGTGCGTGTTTTAAAATGCTTTCCACGTACAGAAGGCACAAGGCAACTTGTGATATGAAATATGTTCGTAACTACATATGTAGCTTTGAACTAATGAGATATTGCTTTGCTATATTATGGGCAATACAAGTTTGTGTTATCTTGGTCATGGATAATGCTTTGGGGAAATACTATAGTTGGTAACTGTTGTTGGGACCGTGGAATGATTTATTATGCACAAGCATGCATGCACAAATGGTATTGTAGTTCATCATTCTTAGGTAGTGTGACTTAAAAAATCTCTTTTGTACCTGTTAAAGTTTATAATCCATGCTTTTCTAATATAGATCTGGTGATTGTAAATCTCAGTTGTATTTTATTTCAGTGATTTTATTTGTCTGCCAAAACATTTTGATGTTCTATGCTTTTTGGTTAATCAAGTTGCATACCTGGCTGTCTTTTCAAATAGTTTCTTATTTGCTATAGTAGGTGAAAAAGAGAGGAATTGCTTGGTTATGCATCAGGTTTATAGCGAATTAGTAACCAATAGCCTTAGTTTCCCTTTATTTTTATCTCTTTTGTGCTTTTGAACAAGTACCAATAGCCTTAGTTTCTCTTCCATCCTTGCAAGTTAAGAAATAGGGAAGAAAGGGGAAGAATGTCCTCCATCATCATCCCTAAATTAAAGGTTTAGACTTTGATAGGTTTGTATCTGTTTCTTGAATAACATGAATCTGACTGGGTGATGAGACATTATAGTGTCTATGTTTTCAACTGCGGTCTAGGAATACCGGCAACGGAGGATTGGAGAGGGGGTGGTACTTGTTCAAGTGTCTCTAACAGATTTTTTTTCCCTCTCTCCTTGTAAGAGTTGGACATCACGCTGTGATTTGGTTCACTATTAGTTGATTGAAATTTGTTTATTGATTAACTAACATTAAATGACACTTTTCTCAAAGAATAAAATCTGTTTATAAGCTGCAATATTCTTATTGTATTATTTGATTCTCCTGTAGCTTTTCCTGGGTGGTTGTGAATCTGAAAATGTGCCAGTTGCTTGGAAGGAAGTGGAAGCCAAATTATTTGTTCTTAATGCAGTAAGTGCAGTTAACACCAGTATGGTTTTTGCTCTAGACCAACCCTTTAGAAAAAAAAATTAATTACTAAAATGACTTTCGAGCTTATAAAGTTGGAAGATCATTATTCAGTCTTGCAATTTATTATTATAATTTATGAGTTTTGAATTTTGCATTCCAGATTTCGGACGTAATTATCCAAGAAGGCCAGGCGTTTGATTTTTCAGTGATCATGCAGTTGGCAACATTGTTGGCTAGTAGGCCTTCTGACAAGCCCAAAGGATTTATATGCATTGTATGTCGGCAGTGGTTAATTGTTCCCTAATGCTTCTTAAAGAATACTTAGTATTTTTCTAGATCTGGTTGATCCTTCTGTCTAAGAAGCTCATTTTCTTTGTAGGTATACAGAGCACTTGCAGATGTTGTTGGCTCATATTCCAAATGGATATCTACTTTTCAAACTAATCCGAGCCCCTTACTGTAAGGGTGATCTTTTTTATTTATTTATTAAATTGGTCTCAAAGGGGTTTTTGGGAAGGTCATGGTATCCAGCCTTCCCATTGGAAGGTAGTACCAGTAGGCCAAAGCCTGGTGGCCCAGGATGCTCTTTTTCTTTCCGTCATGATATGCTACTGTGCTAGTATTACCACATAAACATGAATCTTTTACTTGCTGTATCACTATCTTTAGTATCATCCACGTTTCATTCTCTGGTGCTACTTTTCATATCATTTCTGGTTTGCGTATTTGAAAATAGAAGCCCTTGCATGCATCATGCATCTGCCTCACATTCAAGTTTTCTTCTCTTATGCTAACTATCCATTTCAGGTTGTTTCTTGCTTCGGGGATTTCAGAGCCACAGTCATCAAGTGCTTGTGCCTTGGCCCTTCGTAGATTTTGTGAAGATGCTTCTGCAGCTATTTATGAACCATCAAATCTAGAAATCCTAATTTGGATTGGGGAGGTAATGGGTATTTTGCATTTTTATGCCTTTAAATAATGAATTTACTGCTTCATTTACTTGAATTAGTAACTAGTCATAAAAGTTAGGTGTATGAAGTGAAGACGTCTGTGTTATTGGTCAAGTTAATTATTTGGACTTATCATCATCATTTTGGCTTATTCTTAAATTATTTTTGTATATGCGTATGAGGATCACCTGAGTGTGTATCAACTTCCTTTTCTGCTATCAGTCATCTCATGTTAAAGGATTATTTTCTTGCTTTGCCTTGGTCATGTCATTAGAGTCAAACAGTAGACTATTCCTCAGCTGGAAAACGCTTTTGCCATTGTAGTCAGTACTCACTAAAGCTTTTGCCTAAGATGTATTTGCAGTTTCCTTCTCTCTGCTTTCTCTTTCTGTGGGACAGTGGTATTTGCTGATGAGTTCTAGTCAATGTTGCATATGTGCTTTAGTTGCCTAGGCAAGTATTAAGCTGTATTGCTAATGCCATTATCTGTTGAGATAACCCTTTGTTACAAAATATTTCACCATGCTTGTTTACAATGGCTTCTTAATACGTCTGATCTGTACTGTGTCTATGGCAGTAATTTTTCTTCTGAGTGTTTGTTTCAACACTTAGTTTGCTACTACTGGTCATCCATCGAGCTTGTTAGAATGGGAGAGAACATTTTGTTTTCATTTCCAGCATCTGCAATTTCTGTTATTTTTATTATCATAGGACATCTCAATTAATTTTATTTTTTTTTAAATTTCTTCTGGAAAGAACAAAGCTCTTACTAATTTTTCCAGTCAGAATATCTCCCTTTGGTGTATTAAGAAGTCTTGTTTATATAAAATGTCCAAGATGGAAGTGAGATACCTTCACTATCCAGCTAATACACGATATGATACGAGAGATATTCGTAGAGCGGATGGAGTTTGATGGTGGTAGTCTTAGAGCAGATGTTTTACATTGACTCCATTTTTAGGCACTTGCTAAGGAAGCGTTGAGAACTTCCAAGACTTTGTTGAGAAGAATTTAGAAAGGTGGAGACAGTTTGGAGGAGAATTTGTTTCATATTGAAGATTTATGTCTTAAGGATAGGAATGGATCATGCTCAATAGCCTTGCAAAGGACCAAATAGGCTGTCTTGATAATATCCACTATAAACAGAATATCATGGTTTGTACATTTTTTTTGCCTTGAGAAAGCACCCCAAGTGGTTTCTCATGTGTTGGCGTTATGAATGAAGTATAGAGTTGTGGGAGCATTTATATTCGTTAATGGGATTTGCAAGGATGTATCTGGTGGGCTTTGGAGGAGCATTGTGGTAGGTATTCTGTTTGGATAAGAAGCTGCTTCCTAAACTCTTTTGTTTGCTTGAGGGGATTGAATGAGTGTTTTTTTGACCCGTAGAAGAGGGTTCAAACTCTTTAGTTTTGGCGTAAATCATATTCTGTTGGTTGATCTTCCATCGGACCTCTAAAGCTCCTTCTCACTTCGACAGAGATGTGTTACTTAAGATTCCTTTTCACCTCTGCCTTCCTCACAACTTCAAAACTGAAGAAAACAAATTCTGGCATAAGTAGGAATTACTAAAATGCCTGCTTTTGTGTTTTATATTTCTCACCTGTGTAGGGGTAATAGTAGAGTTTTTTTTCTCTCTAGCTAATCTGAATCTTTGTCAATGCTGTTTATTTGCTGCGTATTTGTATTTCCTTTAGTACCAAAAGAAGAATAACATGAAACAAGTCTAAATTCCTTGTCTTTTTCTTCCTCAGGCTTTGGTGAAGAGGAATTTACCTTTACAAGATGAGGAAGAAGTTTTTAGTGCAATTAGCATGATCTTTCGCTTTGTTCCAAACAAAGAGCTACAAAACAACTTGTTGGCTAGATTACTTTCTTCTAGCTATGATGCTATAGGAAAACTTGTAATATCCCAAGTCTCCCATGTGACGAATGTCTTATCTACAGTAACTTTCCCCCTGCAATTTCATGAAGTATCTGCAATTTTTTCCCCTTAAATAGCTGGTTTCTGTTGCAGATTGAAAAGGAAGGCAATCATTCTTTAAAACAAAATCCTGCTAATTATACACAAATGTTAAACTCTGCAGCTAGAGGGTTATACAGGTACATGATTGAGCTTGTTCTTCACTTATGGTTATATGCAAAATTTACCAGTTTTGATATCATATGTTATTTTGTCATGAACGACGGAGTCAGGGGTTGGTTTCTGTTAGGAAAATTATGAGAAACTCATTTTTTTTTCCAACTTTAAGTAATCGTAGTTGGCCCTTTCTTGTATACCCGAGTAAATCTTTTTCAGCTTTATTACTTTTATTGTTATCATTACTATTATTACTTAAAGCATTGTAAACATTCTTGAATAGTAATTAAATTAGTGGAGTATCCCAGATATTCTGTCTAGAGCAGTTTACTTTCTTTAGAGGATAAAGTCTTGTTTATCTGATAAGTATCCTATTTACTCCATCCCTGGTGCAGTTCTAATGTCTGACTGATTACAGGATAGGAACTGTATTTGGTCATCTCGGCACACCTCTGCCAAGTGTGCCTGGTGGAGAAGATCCTTTATTTGGAATGTTGGGGATCTTTTGGCCCTTGTTAGAGAAACTACTTAGGTCTGAACACATGGAAAGTAGCCATTTATCTACGGCAGCTTGCCGGGCTCTTTCACAAGCAATTCTGTCATCTGGTATTTGGAGGGTTTACTTTCTTTATTTTCCTTGCATACCTGGCTCATTATTATGTGGCGTAGTTTACATTACCTTTGTTCTTAATAGAAGTTTCTTATTGCAGGGCAGCATTTTTTTATGCTATTGCCTACAGTATTGGATTGCCTATCAACTAATTTTCTATCATTTCAAAACCATGACTGCTACATCAAAACTGGTAAGTGTATCGATTTTTGGGATCTGCAAGCACTTTTCTTCTGTGTGTATGCAAAAGTAATTTTATGTCACTAGCATGTACGGAAAATTATGTATCTCTAGATATCTATGTTGTACAGAAACCTTAATTTTGAAGAGTTTCCACGTGTCAGTAATATTTCAGTTCATGTTTTTCGTAATTTAAGAAAATCGGCAACTCATTTCTTACAATCTGAAAACCTCTTTCCGAATACATTGTGCCTTTTGGAGACAAAGCATTATCAAATATCCAAATCATTTCATCATATGCCAAACACATGCTCTAAATCCACAGTTCTTTTTATAGATATTTCCTCTAGGCTTTCAAAATGGTTGTTTTTTTCTTTCTTATTATAGAAACTTACATGTAATTTTTGTACTTTATAAAAATTACAAAGAACTTTAAAATTTATAAATATACCCCTATAATTTTTGTGTGTACACTTTTTGCCCCATGTTTCCTTTTCATTCATTTTTTTACAAATATGGTTTCCATATCGATTTCTGCAACATAGCTAGATATGTGATGTTTTGATGTTCATGATAAATATGTATACTAGAAGCTGGAGCCTTTTGATAAATCAACATATTATGCGGTTCACAAGTTACAAAATACCTACCATTTACATTGTCATTTTTCTGGAATCTTTTGTTTCTCCTCTTCCAGTCTTTACTTATCTGTATTTTTGGTGTTTGTGGCTGACGTGGCATCATCAGCTTCTGTTGTAATTGAAGAATTCAGTAATAGAGAGGAGTATGGACCCTTGTACGTCACAACATTTGAACGATTTACCCAGGCATCATCAGTTATGGGTCTTGATTCATCATATATATGTGACCAAGAGCCAGATTTAGTGGAGTCCTACACAAATTTTGCATCTACATTTGTTCGTAGCTCTCGTAAGGTTTAGTATTCCATTTTGTCTCATTCTTTTTGATAAAGTTGTAGTTCAAAATTGCAGACAAATGAAGTTTTACTGTTCATTTGTACTTTTGAATACAGTTTTGATCAACTCTTGGGTTGTCTGATATTTCAGGAAGTATTAGCAGCATGCGGTCCACTACTTGAAGTTTCCTTCCAAAAGGCAGCCATATGCTGTACTGCTATGCATCGTGGAGCAGCACTGGCAGCAATGTCCTATTTGTCATGTGAGTTTAAGTAATGATGTCATCTTATATTTGCGTGCTATATGTCATCATAAGTATATCCCCTTAGTTTAACTTTGAAGTTTTTTGTTTTATTTTTATTTTTATCTTGGTTAGGAATAAAAATACAATCTCTTCTGGACCACCTAGATAAATCTGAATTTTGTTCCCCTTCTAGGTTTTTTGGAGGTCAGCCTGGTGTATTTGTTGGAACCGATGAATGCTCGTTCAGAAGGATCATATGGTGCCATAACAATTCATGTTATTTCTCATAGTGGTGAGGGACTTGTGTCAAGTGTGGTGTATGCTTTGCTTGGTGTTTCAGCAATGTCACGGGTATGCTTTACTCCACTTTTTGTCGGTCAGGATATTCTTATTTTATTTAAATTTATTCTAAACACTCTATAAGCAAGCATTAAATTTTCAAAAATGTACTTCTGGGCAAACTAATTTCTGGCACACCAAGATTATAACCAAACTGACTGATTAAAATAGAAAACCAAGTATGACTAGACCAATATTTTTTGGCCTTGTTTTATGTTACTTCAGGTTATTACTGAAAAACTTCAATCCTATTTATTACTAGTCAAATATCTATATGTTTACAAAATTGGATATACTCAAATTATATCTGCATATCTTGGATTCTATTGTTGTTGCAACTGAAGTGAACTCTTTTGAAATTAAAATTTGAAATTCCTTTGGCCATAAAACAAACCTAGATTTGTCAGTACAGTTATTAGTAATACTAATAACTAAACAGTTCACTGTCCTATCCTAATCTTCTCAATTATTGATTACGAATAAGATGCATGGTTTCTTTTTTGCGATGCCCCCTAAAGGTTAATAGGTATGAAGTTCTGCAATATTGTGTATATCAAAGACTTTTCAATTTGACAGTACAAAACAGCAGCTGTTGGGCTATGAGGCCACCTCCTTTAGTCTCAATTGGGATTCCCAGCCTTCCTTTAGTTTAGTTTGAAAAAAAAATCTCATATAATTTTTAATATCTTGCACAGGATTATGGTTTCGCTCTTGTTTATTGGTTGGATTTCCAGCAAACCAATTTAATTTACCTATTTGTAAATTAAGGCAGTAGAAGTTACGATCTAGAATTCCTTTAGCTGCAATACAATCAACCCTTAAATTGCAAAAAATGTATCTTGCGAACAAAATAGGCTCATCCTTAACTAAAATCTCACTCGGACAAACCAACAAATTATGCTGGTTAATTCTGAATTTTGATAAATGCTAAGTAGTAAAAAAGTGATTTAGCCTTGCATGCATGCATGTATGTATGTATGTATGTATGTATGTATGTATGTATGTATGTATGCTTTATTATGTGATATATCTGTCTGAAGCGACTCGTTGCTTATAGTTATGTTTTTCTTTTTTGGGAATTGAAACATTGCTTAATTATATTATCAGAATGCTGCTTAAAGAGTTTCCAATAATTATTATGTGGCTCTTTTCCTGATAGGTTCATAAGAGTGCAACTATCTTGCAACAATTAGCTGCAGTATGCAGTATCAGTGAAGGAACGGATTGGAAACACATTCTCTGTTGGAAATCTTTGTGCAGTTGGCTACATGCTGCGGTCTCTCTCTCTCTCCATCTTTTTTAAAGTTTTATGTTAAGAAACAAGTGTTGATTGGTCATATTTCATTAAAATTTGCTGGAATGGGTATTCTCAGTTGTTTTCAAGTTCACAATTATCTCTGCATTATCTTTTCTTCAGCGATTTTGATAATACTAGAATCAAACTCATGGCATACACTTCTACGTTTGGAGATTTTTATTAATTTATTGCGTCATGATACACAAACTCTTTTATTGCAAATAAAACTTCCAATTTGTCTCGGCAGTGCAAATAAGCAAGCTATGATCGTGTTGATAATTCTCAAAATCAGCTGAACCATGCTAATGTTGTTCATTTGATGTTGACCTGTCTTTACTTGCCCCGGAATTTGTCTTGGTAACCAGCGCAGCATGCCTGGATTTTGATTTTGGTTTATATTATGTTGTCGGAGTTGGACTAACTATAGAAGTCGTGGCAGGTGCAGGCTCTTCCGCTCGAGTACCTGAAGCAAGGGGAAAAAGAAACTCTTGTACCTGCTTGGTTGGAGGCCCTTGTCGGTGCAGCCTCAGATTATCTAGATAGTAAGAGCTGCAATGGAGGAACAAATGGCTACGGACATATGCAAGGGAAAGGAGGAAGAGTGTTGAAGCGATTAATCAGAGAATTCGCTGATAGTCACCGTAACATCCCGTCTCTAATATAAACTCCTCTCTGCATCAAACTTACCTCTTTGAGCCCGTAGCTTCAACAGCTACTACTGACAGTTGTACATTACTTTGAAGCTCAGAAAATCTTAGGGCCCATCTTTTGAGCCAAGTCCCCAACAATATTGTAATTGCTGCTAATTATTATTCACTTTCCTGTACAGATCCCCTAATCCCCAATTTTGTCAAACCATACATTGCTCTAACCATTGTACAATTCAATTCAATACATACATATAATTATTTTTCTCATATAAATGAGAAAATTTATTTGAGCAGCAGTGACTAAAGAAATAAAATCAATTCAATCATGTATTATTTGTTATTCAGCTTGAATTCTTGAGATACATAGTTATATATACGCCATACATAACATGATATCGAGGGGGTGTTACTACCGGTTACAGGTCTGATGTTACGGGTCTCCCAGAACAACTTGAACGCTTGTCCCTATAATCTGATTACAATGTTGATACCGAGGTTTCAGCCCTTAGTAGGGACTCTACATCTCAACCGTGACCTGCATTGGCAAGTTAGTCAAGGACAATATTGCTATGAAGAATATTGGTAGAGAGCTATTAGCCAAATCTGTGTTAGCCCACTCATCCCATAGCCCTAAGGTTTATAGTGCTTATTCTGGAAGGTCGAAATGGTAGGCTGAGCTCTTGGTATTGAGGTAAATTGTCTTATCTGAGTTTGTTATGGGAGGGGCACGTGAGGATTGTTTTATGTTTCTTTGGATCTTAAAACTAAGATGGAGGGAGAAATCATTCACAGCCTTTACAAATATCACATTTTTACTCTCAAATATACTAGAACAACATAAACCTAATAAGAGTTAATAAAATTCACACTTTATTAACTTGTGTTGCAATAAGAACGATCCAGTTTCGAACTTTTGGTGTGGGAGGAGAAAAAATAAATGTAATATTTGAGATTTAGTCCACTTTGTTATTTTTGAAAAAAGAAGAAGGATACTCTAGTTAGAAACATGCCCAATAGATATGAGGCTCCCTTCCCTATCCGTTGTTGCTACTCATTTTTGTTGGCATGCCCCTCATGTTGTCTACTAGAACACAATATACACACAACTACTTACTCTAATCTTGAGAGTATTCATTTTGGTGCGGTGGTGCGAGATGTTGCCAATATGTTTGTGATTAGGCATAGTGGTGAATGGACGGTTCTCAAAATGTTTTCAATATAGACGTTTTGTCATGTCGAAAAGCTTTGAGTTAAATCAAATATAATGATTAGATGAATTTTCTAATGGAATATCTCTTTATTACTTATGCAAGCTTTGCATATTGGCTTCATTAGTATGTCTACTTTTGGTTTTATTAGTTCGAGCATGTAAATCTCAATTGAGAGATCTTGTTAATATCGACGCATTTACTTGCTACAATGATAAGTTCAATATTTTGTGGTTCGTAATAGTTTGATGTACCTTCTTTAATCAATCACATTCTATACCTTACCAAAATTTGAGAAACTTTGAATTTTCATATTGGAGTCTTACAAGTATTCATATGATATTGGTTGTTTTTCATAAAATATCCTATTTCAAATATAAATATAAAATTTATAATATATATTTTAAATAATGTATTTAAGTTTAAAATAGGAGAAAGAAGGGAAGCTGAGAGAGGCAAAATGTATAAAGAGAGCTAGAAATTAGTTCATATAAATAAAAGTGTTTTCTTAATATTTAAAATAACAATAATGTTTAGCATGTTTGAGTTGATAAATCCGATATTTTTGTCATAACAACAAAATAACAAATAAAATGAATAGATTTTATTTTAGGTAAGAATAAAATAAAGGTATCACTATTTACAGCTTACTTTTTTCAAATTATAACCAAATTTTACAAATTCTCCTATTTATAATAGACAAGTCGTAAAAGATAAAAGTTGAAATCTCTTAAATAGAAATCCTTATTTTCGAAACTCGAGTTAGAAATTCGGAATTTGAGATGTTGAATGAGCCAACAAATCTGGATTGGCATAGTGACAATCAATTATTAGAGGATAAGATATTCGAATATTAAAAACACGTTAAAAATGTTTAAAAATTAAATTTTTCTATGAAACAGCTGCTTCAACCTAGGGAGAAACGGTCATGGAAGACGTTTCTCCATATGGCGAAACGTCCACGATGGGGCCGTTTCTCCATACAGAGAAACGTCGAGAAACGGCCTCCGAGACCGAAAACGCTATTTTTTAGAATCTTTTACAAAACTAACTATTTTTCAGTGTAGTTTTCAAAAATTACGTATTTTATTCGTAATTTTGTCCGTAATCGTGAGAAAAAAAGTGTAATTTTGTGGTTAGAAAGTTAAATTTTAAAAAATAGAGTATTGAGAGGTTTTAGATTTCAAAATGGAAGAGAAAATTATGAGAAGGATATTTTGGAAAAAAATATACTGTTGTTCGAAAAAAGTGGGCCGTAAATGACAAGTCACATCAAATAAATGGTAGAATGATTATAATTAGAGATTTATAAATCGAACGGTGTGTATGAGGTAGGATAGATAGATAGGAATAGTACCTGAAATTGGAAACCAAAACCCTAACATCAAATAAGAGACGCAAGACCTATCCTCCTCGATCCCCTTCTTCTCCATCATCAATCATCTTCTTCAGGTTATTTACTGATCTATACAATTACCATAATTTCATAGTTAATCGCAATATTTACGAGAATTTCTGTCTTGAATTCTTTAATTTAACATACTTATTTCAGTAATTTCACTTCTGAGGTTGTGTGGCACTATAATCTATCCTCTTGATTAAAATCTTTTTTGCGCTGCTATCTATGTTCTACCATACCATAGTTTATGATGATTATTTTCCTGCTTCATTTCTTTATATGTCATGAGTTATTTTGTTTCAATAACATTCTTTTCTCGACGCTCCAGATATGTATGTTTTCTTCGTTTCAAATCTCCGTAGGCCTATAGAACCGGATATTCTAGGTTTGTTTACTATTGGATTCTTGATGTCGTACTTGCTTATTCACTAAAGAAAGAATCTTAAATAACTACTTTCGAAAACTATTTTCAAACTCACAGTTCCAGAATATATGTGCAACTTTTGTAGATATCTTGCATTTAAATTTAAGAGGTGTACTAATGTAGTGCGGAAGAAGAAATGATTCATGGAGTTATTATATGTTGGCATTTGAAGATTTATACAATCTGCTTTTTACTTTGTTTTTTCGTTACACATGGTGTGAATTTTGTGATTACAGTTTCCAGAGCTGTTAAGAACCGTTACCACAGTTTTTTCCTTCATAATCATGATTTTGTCTTTTTTGAAACACATAAGGTTGATGTCCTATACAAATGAGAATACGATTTGCCTTGATATCCGCTGAAATGTTTGCTTGTTTCCATCTACATGTCAAGAGTTTCTTATTAGTTATCTTTCCTAGTAGTTTTTCCTGTTGGATTCTATCTAGCTGTTCTCTTAGTTATTTCATCTTTGTCTAGACTTACTTTACTGACAAGCATGCTAGACATTGCGTATGGTCCAGACTGTATTTGCTAGTACAGATGTCGGTATATCCTCTCTTTCTTCTCAAGACCACGCGAATCCTTAAGTAGAAACTTAATGAAAAGTAGAAACTTAATGAAATTCTTTTCTACTTCCATTCCATATTTTTATGCAGTTTTGATGTATAAATTACCATCATTATGATGTGAGTACCATTAATTATGTTGTAGTAAATTGGACTGCTTGGTCTCCCTCTTTCTTTCTTGCACATTTCCCTAAATGCATGAGTCTACTTGTTTTTAATTGTAGAATAATTGACCCTTTTTGGTGGTATACTATGAAACTTTTCGGTTCATATTTGAATTTCTACTTGATTGTTTAAGATTAACAAAAATTACTCTTTTTAAGGAATTTTCTATATGTTTCTGACTATTTGCTATTGGTGTAAACCATGTAGGCTAGCATATATCTTTTTGGGATCCATTATTACCCAAAATGGCAGACGGACAAGAATCTGATAAGAACATTGAAATATGGAAAATCAAAAAGTTGATAAAGTCATTGGAATCAGCTAGGGGTAATGGTACAAGCATGATATCTCTTATCATGCCTCCTCGTGATCAAATATCTCGGGTGACAAAGATGTTGGGAGATGAATATGGAACTGCTTCAAACATTAAAAGCAGGGTTAACCGGCAATCTGTATTGGGTGCTATTACATCAGCGCAGCAGAGGTTGAAGCTTTATAACAAAGTTCCTCCCAATGGTTTGGTGCTTTATACAGGAACTATTGTTACTGATGATGGCAAGGAAAAGAAAGTAACAATTGATTTTGAGCCTTTCAAGCCTATAAATGTTTCACTCTACCTTTGTGACAACAAGTTTCACACTGAAGCCCTGAATGAGCTCTTGGAATCTGATGATAAATTTGGGTTTATTGTAATGGATGGTAATGGCACCTTGTTTGGGACATTAAGTGGCAACACACGGGAGGTGTTGCATAAATTCAGTGTTGATTTACCAAAGAAGCACGGAAGAGGAGGTCAGTCTGCTCTGCGTTTTGCTCGACTTCGTATGGAGAAAAGGCACAATTATGTGAGGAAAACTGCTGAGCTTGCCACTCAATTCTACATTAATCCTGCTACTAGTCAGCCAAATGTGTCTGGGTTGATCCTAGCCGGTTCGGCAGACTTCAAAACTGAATTGAGCCAGTCAGATATGTTTGATCCTCGTTTACAAGCAAAGATATTGAACGTGGTGGATGTTTCATATGGTGGAGAGAATGGTTTCAACCAAGCTATTGAGCTCTCAGCTGAAATTCTCTCCAATGTGAAATTCATACAGGAAAAACGGTTGATTGGGAAGTATTTCGAGGAGATTAGTCAGGATACCGGGAAATACGTATTTGGTGTTGATGACACATTGAAGGCATTGGAAATGGGTGCTGTGGAGACCCTAATTGTGTGGGAAAATCTCGATATAAATCGCTATGAGCTTAAAAATAGTGTAACAGCTGAAATAGTTATCAAGCACCTGAACAAAGAACAAGAAGCTGATCAGAGTAATTTCAAGGATGCTACCAGTAATGGGGAATTAGAAGTTCAGGAGAAGATGCCTTTGCTTGAATGGTTTGCCACTGAATACAAGCGTTTTGGTTGCTCGCTTGAATTTGTTACCAACAAATCTCAAGAAGGCTCGCAGTTTTGCAGAGGTTTCGGTGGAATTGGAGGTATTCTTCGCTACCAGCTTGATATGAGAACATTTGATGATTTGTCAGATGATGGAGAAGTTTATGAAGATTCAGATTAGAGCGATGATTCAGATTAGAGCGATGTGCATCCGTTGCTGCAGACTAGGCAGCCTGATGGTTTTGCCTAAGACTTGCGTATGATTTACTTATCCTGCTGCTTCAACTGTTTGTTGTTTTTTTTTTTTTGCTCCTACATTTCTCAGCCTGAAACTTGAAAGACCATGATTTTGCTGAAAGAATTTGCTCCGGGCTGACTCTATACAACAATCAGAACTGAGAAATTTTGAATATGTTGCAAATTTGGATTTATTTTATGGATTTGAATTTTCATTTGTGAGTTCAGTTGATTTGGTTTATCCAAGTTCCATGGGATGGGAGGGCAGTAATAATCTGCAAGTATTTGGCTTTTTTGGACCTTGTTAAAATTAAAAGAAAAAGAAGGGGGTTTTCATAATTCACGTCTATATGATTCTTGGCAGGAAGATATCTTAGTATAATTTCAAAAATAGAAATTTATGGGATAGTGCAAAATTTACAAGCATTTTTTGCTCCTAAATTGGTTCTACTCTGTTTGGCAGTGATTTGATGTACTTATCCAACAAAACTAAACAAATGAGAAAGTTTTAGTTGGTGCCACAAATTTCTAAGAGTCAGGTCGGGTAATCACATCAAAACAAACTATTCAATGAGATTAAGAGGATAATAGGGAAATGAAGAGACATTGAAACTTTATCAAATTTGAATCCAGTGCTATAGCAACATCTTGTTTTCTAATTTTTTTCCTTTGTTTTAATTTTTTTTATAATATCTATGTTTTCTTTTTTTAAACATTAGAGGTAAAGCAATTAGAATGGATGTTTGGCAATTTGGAGTAATCAGGAACACATGAGGTTCATGTATAGGGACATTTAATAGTAAATGTGTAAAACAATGATAGCTGAAATTTTTAAGCAAGGAATTTTAGCTTAATTTTTTAAATGATTTTTTTTACTTTTTTTTTTTGACAGAGATTTTTTTTTACTTAATTTAATAAAGAGTAAATTTTTTAAAAAAATCATTATGACTTCTCTTATTTCAAATAAAGGACTGCGGTTTACTACTGATAAAAAGTATCGTGGTTTTACACTTTCTTTTTCAAAATTGTAAAACTATGTGTTAGCGACATGAAAATGAAAAATTTCAAGAATTAGATATTTACCTTAAAATCACATTTATGATTTTTGAAAATCATCATTTTTTAACCTCTCTCCCTCTCTCTAAACATCGACTTTCTCTCTTCTCATCAAACTCATCTAAATGATCATGAAATAAAAAAGTTGAAGAATTAAAGTTTCTCAAAAAATCGTTATTTAATTGAATACGTAATTTTTAAAGTCGTCGGCGCTGATTTCAATAGTGTCAACCCAAATTATTATTTTTTATGTTTTTTCTGAAATAAGTATGAAACTACAATCCCCTCCGAGCAATAGTAAACCGTAGTCATTTATTTGAAAATAATTGAAACCACAATATTATTTTTGGAATTTATCCTTAATAAATTAAAGGGAAAAGTACAAATAAAACCTGTGTGGTTTCAATATTTTGCAAATAGAGGAATGTGGTTTCATTTTTTGCAAAATGAGGCATGTGGTTTACATATTTGACAAATATATGAAATTGACTTATAACATTTGTCACATCATCAGGTCAACATGACATGTCATCAAAAAATTAATATTTTATTGTGTCACGTCATCAAAGTCAACAAGTCAACACAACACATCATCAAAGTCAATATGACACATCATCAAATACTAAAACCTTAAGTCAAATTACTTTAAGTGTCAATTTTATAAATCACATTCCTCCTTTTGCAAAAAAATGAACCCCGACCCTGCAACATTTATTAGTATTCCATTTCAAAAATCACCAGAAAACAATTAACTAATAGAAAACTGATATAAGGTTACAACTACTAAAACAGCCATACAAGTACTTCTGTCCTATTCTTTAGTAAGTAAAACTAAATAATTTAGAAAATGTTGATGCAGGAGCACTGTATGAAAGAAAGCATACAACAGTACAAATATGTGCAATCCATAGTTATTAAAGGCTTATGCCGCACCATGGCTCAAAGGGGTCCTGAGCCATGGCGCACACCAGAGCGACAAATGTCACAATAACACAAATAATAAGAAAATATAATGAATCCTAAAATAAAATTGAAATATGACAAAATTCTACGAGATAACTAAATCCAAACAAACCCTAATTCATAATCTAAAGTTCTATTATTCAACTAAAAATAGCAAATCCTAAGTGATAAGCTAATCGAACTAATACTATTCCTCATCACTATCACATCACCCTCTTCATTCTAAAGCATAATTATACGTACCTGCAATTGCGATTCTTCTTGTTGCTTTGTATTTTATTTTATATTTGAACGTCACTGGTGGTTGTTTTAGTTTCTTGCTCTGCATCAACTTTGTAGCTTCCACTTCTCTTCTAAATTCTATATTAGACGTGACTCTTCAACTGACTCTATAATATTCCTATATAATAATATCTTTTCTACTTATTTTGGACTCTTAGATTCAGTTTAATCTAATGGTTAATTATTAATCCTGCACTAAAACCCCTCTAATTTCAAACTGTTTATTGGTGCGCCTCAAGTAACTAGGCCCATGGCACGGAATGAATCTCATGGCGTGCGCCATTGAAACATCAGCCGCCATAGCAAAAAAATAGCGTTGTGGGCTACGCTTGGTGCGCCATGCGCCATAAGCGCGCCATTAATAACTATGGTACAATCAGATAGGCAACGAAACATCCCTATTCTTTACAAATTGCAAATATTTTGCTAAACCAATAATGTCAAAGGGAAGTGCACTAACCATGACTACTTTAAAATCATAGATATGAAAAGAGAGTGAGATTGGGCATTGTTCGTACATTTATATTTACAGGCATATTACTCAAGAAGATTCAAATAGCTCAACAATATCCAATCAATAATAGTCCATTACAGTTTTTTTTGCTTCTATTCCATCTAGTTCAGATTCGTGGTGAGTTTATTTACGTTCAATTTTTTCTTAGTTTTTGTACTTATTTTATTTGATTTGTGTGGTCATGTTTGAGTAAGTTTTTGTACTCTTAATTACTATATCTTCTAATAATTGTCAAAATATGTCTAGTATTTATAGTAGATTGTAGTTTCCATCATAGTGATTAATAGAGTAACGTTAACATAGTAATTTGTCTCTATAACAATTATGTTTCTTAATATGGATTAAAGACTCTAAAACAACTTATTATTTTGAAGCGGAAGGAATATTATGTTACTTTTTTCTAAATGTTAATAGAACACGGAGCACTTGAACTATTAGAAGAGGAATTCCAAGCATCGAACAGTGTCTCGTTTAGTTCGCGAAATAGTAAAGTATATAATAGTAATAGCTCTTCCACAAAAAAGTAATTCATATGATATTACTATCAAAGTTAATCTGCAAAGTTAGCGTTTTAATGATATTCTTTTGTGTTATATGTTTTTGGTCTTTTTTCTGCAGAAAACGGAAAGCCTTTCAAGCCAGAGGTTATTTCCGCCTGCTTGCTATGATGGTCGAGAGTGGTTTTACACTTTCTCACACAGAATGACTGGCATCAATCAAAGTAAACCTGAAGTGAAACTAAGAATTCTAATTAGTAATTACCCATTTCTGTTTTTTTGAGTTGGGAGAGCAAGAAAAATCTCTCTTCTTTTTTTAGTAATTCCATAGAATATTTATTCTATTCTCATTCTATTGAACCAAACAACATCTAAGATATTTTGTCTTCCACGCAAGCGAGAAGCTGGTCAACCAGTCCGCGATTATCACTTAGCCCAATCGAGCTCTATATATGGCATATCAACCAACTCAAAATGGTTTCTTTTTTTTGGGGGATTACAGGTTGTTTTTGGGTCAAGCATTTAATTGGATTAAATCGTTTAACAGAGTTACTGTTTTTATCAACGATATCCAAAACTAATCCAATTCGTCAGGGCAACATTATTCCTAGATGACAACATTAGAAAACTCCCAATCAAACAAGGAACCAGACAGGCTTCTTATCTGGGTAAATGCTGGGTATTTAAAATGCAATAACCAACAACAATCAGGCTTCACCCAGCAATCTTCCTTGCCTTTCTTTCAACCAGTTAGAAAGACTTTGTACCCTAGTTTAGCAAGTCGCTTTCTACATTAGAGATCAAAAGCCATTGTTCATATTTATAAGTCCTAGAGAGAGAACTTCAAAATTTGAACCTCACTTGTTAATATTACTAATACTTACAATGTCATCACAACCTCTATTCAGTTTAACCAGTTATATGAGGCCTAATAGAATATTGTTATGCAGCAAAAAGATGTTGGTCAATCAGCTAGAACTAAGTGATATAGTATCACAACCAGCAAAATGATTCCGCTTTCATAAAAATAGTAGCGCCAGCACAGGTTCGCTCCTCTCAACAGGTTACCAGCCACAAAATCAACCGCCAACATCAGAAGCAGCTATATTTGGGGATTCACTAGGACAAATATCACAGAATCACCACGAAGAAACATCTTACCAATGTATCTGTCCCTCTTAACTGGTTCAGCCTTTTTCTTGCCTTCCTTGCCTTCTTCTTTGCCTTCTTTCTTTCCCTTTTTCTTGCCTTCTTTATTGCCCTTTTTCTTGCCTTCTTTCTTACCTTTTCCCACCTTTGGACTCTTAACAAAATAGAAAATAAAAAGTTAGCCTTTGGACTACAACAAAATATAGAAAATAAAAAGTCAGGCTAACATTCATAAGGAAATAGCTGCAAGTAATTAATAGAATGCACCTTCTAACAATACTAACCTCTGTCCACATTTCCAAAACACGATCGAGCACCATGTTCCAGTGAGCATCAACTGCTCTAAGGCGTCCAACAAGTTTCTTGTTGTGTGTACAACTAATGAGCACCTATTCAGTAAAACAGGATAAACAAATTAACGTAACATGTTCCTGCCAATTAAAAAGATTGTACAAATTCATGCCCCAACTCGGAAACCTATCCCAAACAGTAGTAGAAGACTAAAGATAAAATCACCTTCTCTTTATTTTCCGCACTCATCTTGAGTCTTGAGAGAGCTCCACCTGTGGGTTCCTTCTCTTTCTTAGTAGGATCCTGCAGCATTGGAAGAAGTTCTTAACAGAAGAGAATGCCATCTGAATGAAGAAGAATTGAAAAACTGAAACGGTAGAATTGAATTCTAAGTATATATATAAAAAAAATTGTTGAGAACAAATTCATAACTTGACAAAGGCTTTACAACAGCCAAAAAGTGCTGAGAGAACATTTGCAAAAACCAAACTAACAAAGAACTCTCATTATTCCAAAAGAAAGCAAAATAGGACCAAAAATAATTGACACTTCGTCACCAGTCTTAGCAGCTAATTTGGTCAGAAACAGAGCTTAATTCAAAATATAATCCAAAGAAAATAAAATTGACAAAAGATATGAGAGCCGAAAACAACTTACATCTTCCTGCTTTGGCTGGCTGAAAGTACATAAAAAAAAGGAGAAAACATAACAAAAGAGTGTTGTTAGATCAATTATAAAGATTGTTTACACATGAATACGCTATGAATTGGAGGAAAGGGCACAGTACCTCATCTTAAAAGGAGATTTGTGCTTTTCGAGGGTTGTTGTACGCAAACTGCTTTGGTAATGAAAAAAAAAAGTAAAATGCGATCAAAATGGGCAAATTAAATATGATCTGTACACAATAGAGTTCTATCGAGAACATACAAGCTACGGAATAATAAATGATGACCATATAACAATCAAAGAAAGATGTTCTGCAGTATGCATCCTCTCAAGGTATAAAACAAATTATTTTACAGCTAAGGCCTTACTGGACAAGGCATAGGTGCCATGAATAGCACATCAGGGAACCTTCAAAAAAGGCTACAAAACTAGGTTGTGAACAATTACACGTTACCATCTCATCAATAAGCTCAGGAGAACATTAGTTTTTCAAAATACACCATTAGAAATGGGGCCATAAGAGAGATCTTCAATGTCTAAAGAAAAAATAAACGATCCCTTAGACTAAAACAATTTGCATTAAAAACCCAAAGAACGATACGAAAACATGTAAATCCTCAACTAACAAATTACATCATGTAAACAAACACTTAAAATCACATGAAAGTCATTGGCATTACACGAAAGATCCAATAAAGAAAATAACATTAAACTAGAAGTTCCTATAAATAAAATAACATTAAAATGGATTGCATCACACAAAAAGGAAAAGTGTACGAATATATGAATAGTAAAGAGGGAAAAATAAACAAGTCTCAGGTCTCCAACACTGTTTTAAACAGATATGAAGTTCTAAACAGACGTCTTTTGAGTTCAGGTCTCCATGATAACTTCTCTGAAGAACGGAAGTAGGAAACAAAGCATGGAAATCATAAAAATAAATTGAGAGCTAATATACCTGAGTTGAGTCAGATCTGAAGAAGATGCAGAGAGATGTAATGGACGGCAAATTTATAGGGTAGTTAGCACACCTTGAAACCCTACCCTCCCTTTGAATTTGGTGGGGGGTTTTGTTATAAAGCAAGGATTTATGCATAATGCATTGGACTTGGGCTCCATTTCATATACTCCAGGTTAGGCCTTATCAGTAATTGATTTTAGTTCAGTAGACTTCAATTCAGTTCAGTAATATTCAGTTCTATCAGTCATAAAGAACAAGGCCTTAGTTGCATACAAGACACGGTTACAATATACAAACTAATATAATTTGTTTCTCTTTACATCATGACTCTAAAACTTGTATTGAAAAGTGGTTTATTAATATACCAATCTTCAAATTTAACATATATGTGAATTTAAATATTGATGGAAACAGAAAATAATGTTGCGCCAAGAAATCTAGAAATTGCAAATTTTCATAAATTTATACCAAACTGAGGAAAAAGATAAAGATAGCTTCTAAGGGCACTACATAATTCAAAGTTCTTTAGATTATATGAATAATGCTTAAAAAAATGGGAATAGAAAAGAAAAAAACTTGGAAAAGAAACCCAAGGAAAATAATGGTCAAATTGGAGAAAGGTAAAACACGGCGAAAGAAATAAATGGCAGAGAAAACAGTATCTGAAAGAGAAATTGAATAGTGGGAAATCGAAAATTTAGGAATATATAATCTTTTAATTAGTGGTGAAATATGAATATTTGTTAATAATGTGTAGATAAACATAGTTATTTAAGGCTCATGGCACACCGTGTTCGCAAGAGGCCATGGTGAATGGCACACATATGGCGCGCCATAGCGACACATGGCACACTAACACAAATGCAAGATTCCTATACAAGCCTTATACAAGGATCCAGAAAATTTGGCTTAATTCTCCCTATTGCAACTTTTAATTTTTTGGATTAGTTGGTCCCATGCATTCTTCTTCCTGTTTTTTCTGTTCCATTGAGGTTTTCAGAAGCTTTTTGCAATTGCATATGCATTCTATATGCAGAAGTCCTATAAAAGTCAGCTGTTCACTATGGCGCAACAGGGCGCGCCTTGAGTAACTGGTCCCCGCCATTGGCCAAAAAATGGAGCCGTTAATAACTATGTAGATAAATAAGAATTACACTAATTACCAACCATTCCACTACGTGAAACATATTACAAAACCCCATCACTCTACGTTCGAAATAAACAAATTTTTTTTCCCTTTTTGAAAGTTGTTCATTTATTAGTCCTATGTTTGATTGAAACTTCATTTTGATTTCATGCAAGTATGAAATACCTTTCTAATGGCCTGAATTTCGTATTCATATTGGAAATTCATGAATGACATAAAATTTCTCTATAAACTCTAGAGACATTTGAGAGAGAAAGAGAATCAAACCTTCATATTGCCTGAATTTTGATAACAGTAGTTGTTGAAGTCTACAAAACCTGGAAATTCTCTTTAAATGCTATACTTGACAAAAACAAAAGAGAAAACGAATTAATGATAAAAGTTAGAACTGGACATGATTTTAATGGTTGGGAAAGTATATGTTGGTTTTTGCTATACCCATTTAGGATTTTACATTTTCTACCAATGCAGGGATCTCATTATAAAGATATTTTATAAAAATCTCATTATAAAGATAATTTTATAAAAACATATGGTTAGTTTGTCCTCATTACCGTTAGATCAAAATTCATATATTTACGAAGTAACCATAGAAAAACGTTTATGTACGTTACGTAGTTTTAATTTTATTTAACATAATTATAATCAGAGTAAAAAAAGTTAAAAAAAAAATTTAAACAGAAATATTAATACATAAGATAATTTACAAAATGTACTTTATAAAATCTAGTAAGACAACATTCATTATATTTAAAAATAAATTCTAGTGAGAAACTACAATAAGCTGTAAAAAGATATGTACGTATTAGTTCAATAATTCATCTCTTATGATCTAAATATGGTATTTAAGCTTTAAAATTCTTCTTAGGTGAAAACCAACTTTTTTCTATTTAGTGAAAGAGAGCCATGCAACGGATTGTTCTATCAACAATGCACTTCTAAAAACCTCAAGTGATGTTGATTTTGTTATAAAAGTTAGATTTTTTTTTTTTAACCAAGTAACGCTCCGGAACACAAAACCAATAAACAAAAAATAAAAGAAAAAAAACAACTAATTACTCTGTTGGAGATGGAACCACGACAATCGCGAGATAATGTTTTGGAGACCTGTAGGAGGCACACTAAATTTATGGTGACCCAGAGCACAAGTCTTGACGAAATTCACCAACTAATCAAACAACTTTGTTACCCTTTATATAAGTAGGGAGATTAAAGAAACTTGATTTCTCAAGCTTATTTTTGTATGCTCGGCATCTATAAATAAACCAAGAAAACGGATGATGAATCTCAATTGATCGTTGACATGAAACCCAAAAGGACCCGAGAGCCTAATTCGACAACAATTTTTATAAAAGCTTTGAACCAAGCTAACTGAAGAACAAAATAACCCAGCTGCAAGAGAGATACAATAGCCAACGTTTGAACCAAAACCACCTCGTTGTCCCAAACCCAAACTACATCACCATTCCATAGGCCTACAAATTTTGTTTCATCGATGCCTTCCAATAGTAGAACTGTCGAAAAGGAAGTATTTCTATCTCCAAAGCTTTTTGGCTCTAGATTTTTATACCAGGCAATCTCCTCTTGGAATAAAACATTGTTAATTAAGAAGCACTAAGAGCTTAAGTTCCAACCTGAAAGACCACTAGTCACATTAATACTTAGATGTCACTAAACCCTCATCAATCCAAATAAACAATCATTTTTTTCTGTGAAAGATGTTTCCAAAAACCCCCCTATCCAATTCTGAAGATCGAGAGTTAAGTTATGTAGACTCAAAGAAATGGAAACATTAAGATCCCAGCTAGCTTCGTTAAAAATCTATGAAATTTTGTGTTGAACCCAGGCCGCCTCAACGTGAAAAAGCTTCCAATTAGGGTCAAACACATTAAGCAGCAAAGTAATCAGAATCACCAGATGATCATACATATTTGTTAGGAGGTGACGTACCATCACTTTAGCAGTGAGTGAAATTGGACATCACAGAGAGAGCTTTATCCAATTTGAAGGTAGTGAGTGTTCGAATTGTAGAACCCATGTACCACGTGAAGCAGGGACGAGAGAAACCCACATCTTCAAAGTTCATACCATTGATCGATTAATCATAAAAGGTGCAGATATCCATATCTGTCGGCCCAATATGACTAAATACTAAATACTGAAACAGAGTGAATTGGTAGTAAAAACAAAATCATCAAGCAGTTAATAATATCCAGCTCAGATGAGTTGATAATTGAAAAAAAAAAACCCTTATAATTCAAAGTAGATGAAGAGAACTAACAGGCTGAAGAAAAGAAGACTTGGAATTGGAACATGGAAGGACTAAGGATGGACAAACGACATGCACGGACTAGTAATGAAGATGATTACGACTCAACAGTCGACTACATGTTGCAAATCAAAACATATCTAAATTAATATGTACCTTTTGGACTTTGAAAGCAAAAAATCAACCTCTTCATCTATTGGTTGTGATAACAAAACATCCGAGTTGATAGTTTCAGTCACATGTTTTTTCTTTGAAAGTGTGTTGTCTTTATATTGTCATTCTCTCCATAACTTGAGTTCAATGCTTCTATGTCTTGTCTCCTATATATGTAGAGCAAAAAAATTATATATATGTAAAAGAAAACAAAATATGAGGATCAGTACAAAAAACAGTTGCACCATCCAATATAAATTGTATACATAGAAACAACAGAAATACAAAATATCAAACCAAGCACAACTATATTGGAACGAAAAGTTTGAGATTTTTACTTACCAAGGGGATGGGGAACTAACATTTTATGAAGTCTTGTTATTTTATGAAGTCTTCTTATCCCTGAAGTCCTCTTGAAACTCCTCCAAACTAGAAAACGGCAAATAGCAAACCACTTGACCAACATACATTTTAATTCAATACAACTAAGTTAATTCTAAAGAAGTACAACTAAGTTAAGTAAACAAATAATAGAATACATACATACATATATATATATATATATATATATATATATATAAATGAGTTGAATTACTGATATTTAAGCTGGAATAAGGTTTCATAATAACCAGTTAGACATCAAACATGTCATGTTACACCCAACGATTACGAGTCCTATATTTGAAAGATTAGCATATCAAACAAGAAGAAGCAAGATTTAAAAAGATGAAAACATGAGACAGACAATCAAACCAAATCAAAACATCACTACAACTATAGGAATCATGCAACACTAGACTTCCATTTCTAATTTCACTCTACTAACTGGTACAATTTGGTAGAGTATTATCCAGCAAGCCAACAAAATTTAAACTATCTGATAGCGACCTAAAGAGGAGTTCCAGTCAAAAGCACACGTTTTCACAAAGTTGAATACTATATCTGCTTTTTCCACTCAATTTAAATGTGGTGAGATTGTTTACTCAAAGCATGATACTTGCTGTGCTATACTCTGAATAGCTTTTCCTATGATGCAATAAAACATTAGCTCATTGAGTGGAAAAAGCACCACACATAGTATAGGTGTCTCCATCAATTAGAAACAAAAAAACATGACAAGGGTCACCAATCCCATCTCATCAGAAAGTATCTCAAGTGTTTCGTTTGGACCCCGAAAAACGTAAGAAATTCAACCTACAAGTAAAACTGATAACAAGCCAGAAATACAAAGCAAGGAAAGATAGCAGAAGAAAAACGTGTATCTAATTGCCAATAGCACTCATCACAAGGGAGTTCTTTGCACTTCACAAAATATTCTTTCTCATCATCCTCACCCCTGCAACGTTTATCAAGAGTATTCCATTTCAAAAATCACCAGAAAACAATTAACTAATAGAAAACTGATATAAGGTTATTTGCTACACAACTACTAAAACAGCCATACAAGTACTTCTATCCTATTCTTTAGTAAGTAAAACTTAATAATTTAGAAAATGTTGATGCAGGAGCACTGTATGAAAGAAAGCATACAACAGAACAAATATGTGCAATCCATAGTTATTAAAGGCTCATGCCGCACCATGGCTCAAAGGGGTCCTGGAGCCATGGCGCCCGCCAGAGCGACAAATGGCACACTAACACAAATAATTAGAAAATATAATGAATCCTAAAATAAAATTGAAATATGACAAAATTCTAAAACATAACTAGATCCAAACATGCAATAAACCCTAATTCATAATCTAAAGTTCTATTATTCAACTAAAAATAGCAAATCCTAAGTGATAAGCTAATAGAACTAATACTATTCCTCATCACTATCACCCTCTTCATCCAAATCATAATTATACGTACCTGCAATGCGATTCTTTTTGTTGCTTTGTATTTTATTTTATTTTTTGAACGTTGCTGGTGGTTGTTTTTGTTTCTTGCTCTGTATCAACTTTGTAGCTTCCACTTCTCTTCTAAATTCTATCTTAAACGTGACTCTTCAACTGACTCTATAATATTCCTATTTAATAATATCTTTTCTACTTATTTTGGACTCTTAGATTCAGTTTAATATAATGGTTAATTATTAATCCTGCATTAAAAACCCTCCAATTTCAAACTGTTTACTTTGGCGCGCCTTAAGTAACTAGGCCATGGCACGGAATGAAGTCATGGCGTGCGCCATTGAAACATCAACCGCCAAAGCAAAAAAATGGCGCTGTGGGCTACGCTTGGTGCGCCATAAGCGCGCCATTAATAACTATGGTGCAATCAGATAGGCAACAAAACATCCCTATTCTTTACAAATTGCAAATATTTTGCTAAACCAATAATGTCAAAGGGAAATGCACTAACCATGACTACTTTAAAATCATAGATATGAAAAGAGAGTGAGATTGTGCATTGTTCGTACATTTATATTTACAGGCATATTACTCAAGAAGATTCAAATAGCTCAACAATATCCAATCAATAATATTCCATTCAGGCCAAATGGCTACAAACTCATCCTTAGAAATCAATCTCACATTAACTCATTTATGGATCACAATTCATCACATTATAAACATCATCACGCAACTTGAAGAGAATATAGAATATAATTTCAGCAATTACTTTCCAACTTTTGATTGGTGATTTAAAACAAGCAGGTCCCTCACTCAATGACCTAACCAAGACACAATTTCTGCTTCCTTGTTAGACCAACAGGTTTCCAACCTGTTCCAAGTCCAATATCTTGTATATTTCTTACAGCTTTGATAATTACATAGAATTATTAACCTTTGATTGCCAAATGCCTAAACCCAAATGCCCTCAAGACATTCACATTAATAACTAAGCTACAACCAATTGATACTTATGCATGGGTGGATAGCCTGAGGTTTTAATCTAACACTTACAAAAGAAAACAAAAGTATGGGGTGTTTGAATAAAAAAAGTTAACTGATTCTAAATTCGACTCCATTAATCAAGTATATTTTCCACAATCATAGAAGTTGCATATGTTTCTGATAAATAGGAACATACTAAAAAGAATGAGTTGCACAAAAACATTACTAAAAACTAAAGGCATACATTTAACCTGATCTCTAGCGGTGAATATTAAGCATGGACTTGACCTCATTCTGCTCCTCCTGCAAAGAGTGAGTAGCATATTTTGTGAGAAATTCCATCTTTCTCTTCTCCAAAACCATCCTTTCAATTTCTTTCTCATCTGGCAAAGGCACGTGTACCACAAATTCGCATTCCTTGTCCATCCTATCTCTATCTTCTTTTTCTTTGTTCTTCCTCTCCTCTTCCACCACATCCTCCTCCTCCTCAACCAAAACCTTCGCAACGGTCACTACCTCCTTAGCTCCTTTACTAGCTTCCGTCCTCATCTCGTCCAGTCTCCTCCACTCCTCCACAGCTGCCGTTCTCATTCTATTCTCCGCAAGCACCTCCACTTTCTCCAGAACTCCATCTTCATCATCCTTATATCCGTAGTAACTCGCATCAATTCTTTTATATATATCATACCTAGTTCTTCTTTTTCTCAGTTCCGGCGGCTTCTCGAACAATTCTCGAACTCCTGGGAGTTTCTTAGCGGCACCAAAGTAGGTGTATCCAGGGCCACGTCCGCTAGGGTTAGGAACATCTACTATATTTCCTTCTAGATCTGTCATCTTTGGGGCATGTTTAGCGTAATTACAACCACCGAGCTCGACGATGCGGTTTTGCCAGTGAGATTTTTCGCGAATAAGCTTGTTGATTTCGTCGTTGAGGTCACGGAGGCGATGCTCGCCGAGGCCTTCGTTCTGGATTTCGGTAACTTTACGACCAATCTCGCGCTGGATCTGCTGATGCCATTTATCGGCCTCAGCTAGATCGCGGCATTCAGAGGCTAGAAAGGGGCGGCGCTCTTTGGGTTTCTTCTTTTCTTCTTCTTTTTGGGTTATGTAGCGATTAAGCATGGATTGAGCTTTCTCTTCATTACGAGCCATGTCTTTAACAGAAGAGAAGAAAACAGATGCAGTTTGCACTTGTGTTTTGTTTTAGGTTTCTGAGTCTTATTTATAGGGATTTTTTGTACTATGTTTCCTTATTTAGGTAGGAGTCCCATTACAACTAGGTTCTTTTTAAAGGTTAACGTCCAATTTAGCAAAACTTCAAAATAACCTTGTTTAAGTAGAGTCCCATCACAACTAGGTCTTTTTTTTTAAAGGTTAACGTCCAATTTAGCAAAACTTCAAAATAACCTCAAATATTCCATCAAAAATAAAAATAAAATAAACTAACTTTAATATCATCCACCAAAGATCTAAGCCGTTTGGTTTATGGAATAGAAAGTAACAGAACAGAATAGGAATAGATAAAATAGATATTCGCTAGGAATATAAATTCCTACGTTTGAAATAACTGTCTCTTACCTCAATTAATAAATAATTATCCATCCACTTTTGGAATAGCTATTCCGTTGAATAATTATTACGTGTTTGAAAAATCCAACCAAACATAGGAATATGAATAGACAAAGAATAGTTAGGGTCCGTTTGGTGCACCTGTTCCTGTTTCCCGTTTCCTGTTCCGGTTTCCTGTTTCAAGATAAGTGTTTGGTAATTTTGTAACTGCTTTTTGCTGTTAGTATGTAAAAAAATTAAAATGTACATGTTTTAAACCACTAAATAAATTTAATTCTAAAGTGAACATAAATTGAAAAATAATGAAATAAAAAGTGCAAAACGTGAGTATTGTACATTGAAATTTAAATTGTTAAATAAGGTTATGTAAAAAAATATTGCGTAATAAGGGTGATATATTATTTGTTCATTTTAAAGATTATTTTTTTTATCTCTAATAGTATACACGCAATTTGATCTCTTAAAACATTCATTTGAGTTGTTTCACTTGGCTCATGATTTTCATGAGTATCAACCTCAGCCAAATCACTCAATGGATCTTGCGGAATAAAATCAGGATCATCATCTAGAAGTTCAAAGCCCGGATCCACTAATGCATTTCTACGAATATAATTATGTAGTGCCATTGAAGCAATCACTATATCTCTCTGTGTAGAAAATGCATAAGAAGGCATCGCTCTTAAAATTTTCCACCTAGCCTTCCAAACGCCAAAAGTCCGTTCAATACAGCTTCTAAGAGATGAATGTCAACGATTAAAAGTCTCTTTACATCCTTTTGGTCGACCACTACGTTGAAACTCAGGCAAATGATATCTTGTTCCCTTGTATGGTGCAAGATATCCTTCAATTTGTGGATATCCAGCATCTACCAAATAATATTTTCTTACATATATCCTTAAACAAATTAAAAAAGAAACTGATATATATGATACATATTAAAAATAAATTGACAAGCAACTCTTACCGGGAGGTGGTTTAGGAAAATTTATTTCTTTTTTATTGAGAGCATATTGAAAAAGTCGTGCATCGTGAGCTGTGCCTTCCTAACCAGCTAAAACAAATGTGAATAACATATCAAAGCTACACACAACCATAATGTTTTGTGTAGGCAATCATTTTCTGCCAATAAATCGGATCATCTCTTTTTCTTTTACCGAAGCTAGTATATGAGTTCCATCAATTGCTCCAATACAATCCTAAAATGTCATTATATAGTTTATAAAATATGATGATAAAGAAAACTAAAAATTATTACACAAGAATTATTACCTTAAAATATGACATGTATCTCTTATCGTTAAGTATTTCGGGCGGTATTGTGGAAAATGTTTGATCTTTAGGCTTTATCATGTCCATTGAGAGTTGTATCATTGACTTTAGCACCTCATTGAAAATCCTACTAATTGTCTCACCCAAGTGTTGAAATCGTTCTTGAACCGCTCGATTTGAAGCTCCTTGAGCGAGTACATATAAAAATATAGCAACTTTCTCTAATATGGACATTCTATTTGAGTGAACTATTCCATAGTGCGTTCCAAGGTCACGACAAAGATTTATCAATGTCTTCTTATCCATTCTAAACATATTAATGCATCTCGTTTCATTACCTCTCATTATCTCTAGCAACCATATAATCCCTGTTTGGAATGAATCCATACACGGTTCTTTTTTAACGTATTTCAAATAATGTTGGGATAGAAGTTCCACACTAAACATCATTGCTCCCAAAATAACATCATCTTCATTGTCATCTTCAAAAACAATTTCATGCACAACATCTATAAAAAGAAAAAAAAATCAATTTCACGAAATCAACTTTATAATATAAATATAAAAAGTCATCAATGAACTAAGAAAAACAAACAAATCCAACTAATTAAAATGTCGATAGTTATAAAATAATAATAAACTCAACTAACTTAAAACATAAAAGACAAGAATTCAATGTTTTAGCCCTTCGAGTTATGCTGTTTTTTTGAGTTATATTTGTATTCAAGCCATTTAATCTTCACATCATCATTCTTCAATGTTTTGTATAAATCCCTGTGCGATTTATCCAGAAACAAATCTTCACAAAAGAAGTGAATTTCAGAACCATTTTCTACACGTGGGAGACTCAACACATCATCCATGACCTCCTCAATAGAATATTCAACGGGTCTTTTTCCGAACATTTCACGTCATGCATCAATTTTCTTTTCAGCAGTTACTTCAATGCTTTCCCTTAATCCAGTAATAACATCAGTAAAATCTGTAGTACTAGACATTTTTTTTTCCTTTATCGCATTTCTTTCTATTTATTGCACTGCTTGAAAATGTCATATTTTTCCTATTTTTACTCATATTCCTATCCTCAAGGTTAATAGCAGCATCATCTATTTGAAATGGCAAACCTCCTGTACTAGAATTTGGAGTCATCATATTTCGTAGCTCAGCTTCAAAAGAACCTCCTAGCTCATTGTTTTGCACCAAATTAATCACATTATTGTAAATTGGATTCTCCTCAATATCATTAGGCAAAATTCCAGAAGATGGCGCATATGCATATTCGCCTGTAGCCACAGTGTCCATAAATAATATTTCATATTTCTCATAAACATCTTGGTCAATTCCTTTCTCACGTAACGGAGCATAACTTGCATTTTCCTAGACAATTTAAGGGGAAATAAAATTATTAATAACTAACTAAATAGTTTCAGTTTATAACTGAAATAAATATTTTTTGACTCAACTTACTTGTATCTTTTCCTTCCACCACTGATCAGAAGCATCTATTGTGCCCTTAATAGGATCACATCCTAATCCGGTCTCTTTTCCTTTCAGATCACTCCATAATTTCCAATGAAGTTTCATTCTATCCCATTTATGTCTCATCTGGTCTCTAGTTTTTTTTATGGCCGATAGCATTGATAGGCCTAATATTTACGTAGTTTTCCACTCTTTTTAGCTTCTATTCTTGCATGTTTATATTCCTGAAAGTCTTTCTCATAAAGGTTTAGTGCAGATTTCGCTTAATATTGCAAACAAAAGGTGAATCTAGGCATTGAAGGCCTTTTTGGCGAATTGGAACTGTGTAGGCTGCTGTTAGGCTGCAGAAGCGCAAAGGCTGTGATCCAGGCAGTGTTTGATGCAGGCTGCGGTCGTGAAGCGGAGGAGGCTGTGCAAGAAGTTGTGAAGGGGTGGAATGTCACATTGCCCTAGTGGCAATTTTGTTAAAACCATCAACAATTTGGATAATTTAAGTTTCAGTCTTTAAGGGTAGTGTGACCTAAACTTTTAAGGTCATTTTAGTCTTTTGCCTTTTTAGGGTTGCCACCATTGTCTCCCTATAAAAAACAATGTTTTCTTTTGCTTTCTATGTATCTTGGTGTGTGCTTTTCAATGTACTCTTAATACTTTTTTTATGCTCTATTTTTTTGTTAGATAACTTTTAACTTTGCAACAACTTTCTTTTTACTTAGTTCATTTTATAGTAATATTTCTTTAGTCTTTCAATATTGTTCTTACAACTTTGGGATCCGAATCCCTTCTTCTTCCTTAAGTTTAATGCTTTCAAGCTTTAGTTTTTACATTTTCATGGAGGTTATGAGTTCATCCAGCATGAGTGAGTAGTCTCTTAGCATGGGTCGCGAGTGAAGGTGACGGATCGTGGCCTTGGGAAAGGTTTCTACTCATGGTAATATTTTGTCTAACTTTGGTTTTCTTAGATCTATGCTTCGGTTGAGGTTTGGTTGCAAACAAACCTCCTAAATCATTAGTGGAGCTTAGAAATGAGCTATCTCGTGGTTTATTGTATGGATTAGATCTAAAGATGCATGCTTTTGTGGTTTAGAGAAATCTTGCTATATTTGTATGTTGGTTATTTACTATTTAAGGAAACTTTTTAGTAAAACCCTAAGACAACACATTCCTTAGTAGATCTAGATCAAATAACTTTGCTAGATCTACTAAGTTATCAACTCCTAGGCTTGGAAACGAGCTAGGATGAGATATTTGTGGGAAAGACCAAACCTTTACTGTTAGTTTAGTCTTTGCTATTTACAGAAACCCAGATCCAGTAGCCTATGATCCAGATCCGACCACTTGTAGCCTGTGTGCCTTTAAATATTGTTGTTATTATACCCTGCTTTAGATCCATAGTTTTAATCACTCAAAAACTCAATCTTTGGACTTTATTAGTTCCTTGAGACTGAAAGTTAGTAACTTTAGCTAGCCCAATCCCTTGGGTACGATAATTCGAGTCTTAAATTCTCACTTTATTACTTGAGCGATGGGTATACGTGCCCTAAAAAGCACGTAGGTTTCACTCGCCACAAGTTTTTGGCGCCGCTGCCGGGGATTGGCAATACGCTACTGTTATTAAGTTTTATTTTTGAGAGTTTAATTTGTGTGTTAAGTGCGCAGGCTTTGTTCTAGTTATGACACTTACCCATTTAATTTTTTAAATGATGATTTTAACTTATTAATCTCTAGCATTGTTTAAACTTGTACTCATTTATAAGTATAATTAATTAATATTCAAACTCGGGCCGGGTCGGGCTAGCTCGGGTTTTTTAGATTAATCCCAAGCCCAATCCAACTTATATTCAGGCTTGGGCCAGGTCGGGCCAATTATTAAATACATATGTCCAAGTCCAACCCATTGAGTGCGGGCTTGAGCGGGTTGGGCGGGCCAATAGGTCGCTGAACAGGTCTAATTCTAGTAATATCTTTTGCAGTTTATGCCCAAAAGACGAGGGTCTCCTGACGTGCCCTACAACCCAGAGATTGAAAGATCTTGCCGTCTCTTTACCTAGATAATTTCTTATGATTTTTTAAAGAAAGAAGTCGAATAAATTATTGTTTTAATTAGTTGACTATGTTAATAAAAAGAATATTTGAAAAAAGATTTTCAAAGAAGTTATTTTTATAAGTTTTATGTTTGTAGTTTATGAAATTTATGAAACTTTTGATTAAAAAAAAACCATGACATTAAAATTAAACTCGCATTTTATAAATTGTTTGTAGATAAAATAAGATTAAAAGTCTTATTTTTGGTGGAAAAAGTCTTATTGACTCGTGTGTTATTTAAAGTTTTGTTTTTACCTCATGTGGAATGACTTGACGGTGCTTATCTTTTGAAGTATTCCAACCGGTGGAAATTCAATCCATTTTTATATCGAAAGTTAAAGTATTCTATGACTAATGATGAAAACTTTGATTCACTTTTTACAATGTTTTCATAACCGATCCGAACATCGATCCGGATTTTTATTTGAGTCAAAGGTCACATGGTTCGATTAAACAATTCGAATTGATCGAATCGGATGATGTAAATAAAAAATACATATTAAATATATATAATTTATGATTCTAAAAAATTAATACAACTAAAATAAAAAAAATTAAAATCTCAGTAAAATATATAAAATAAAATTAAGTGTCAATAAAAATTAAATACTAAAGTAAATAATAGAAATAAAATAATGTCAATATAATGCATGTTTAGTAAAATTAGATTAATATAAATACAATGATAAACTAAATTTAAATTATATTGAATCTAATTTCTAATTAATAAAATGAACTACGGGTTATTTCTGTAAGTGCTTAGGTTAATATTTAGGAGATGTTGATCTTGTTTATAGTGTAGATTTAGAGAAATAATGCTTTTCCTTAGAAGGGAGAAGAATGAAATCCTTTATAATTTTACTAGCTTTATTGTTAATATTTTATACAACTATGTATAAACATGAATCTGAAACGTTAAAGATGTTCAGCATAGTGGTAAGCATCTTTTCCTTGGATGGTGGAGGCCTGGGTTTAATTCCTAGGCAGCACTGATTTTTATTTATAATACTCAATATTTGTTCATCAAAGGTCCAAACCGGGGTCAATCTGGTTCCCGGTTTGACCGCTGGTTTCTGGGTTGACTCCGGTTCTCTTTGGATGGTTGAAGGACAGTAAACCTGCATGTACAAAACCAGTAAGTGATCAGGTTTTTGATCCGACCGGTCGGTTCGGTCCGAATTTTAAAACGTTGCTTTTTACCATGAAAACCATTAATATTGCCGATATAAAAATTTAGCACCAACCAGGAGACAAGATTAATTTCATTGGTGGAATGGATAAATAGATAGCTGAAGGTATGATAGCGTTCACGAAATTGTGGATGCCGCCGCGATAACCTGTGCCATGCAAACTGAATTGGTATCTAGTTGGATTTTATAGAAGGAAGGGGAAGAGGAATTGCACTGCAGTTAAATATTTTAATGAATTGGTTACATATTTGGCAAATTGCACTATTTGGTCATTCACATTTTTATAATTTGTGCATTTGGCTATTGGCATTTCATTTTTTCACATTTCACTCGTCTTTGTAATTTGGTCATATGTGACCATTAATCTACCAATTTAGTGAAATTTCGTCATTCTTAAATCAAAATTAAAATGCGATAAAAATGTTAAACATTCAAATTCCACTATTTTATATAAGAATTATTTTACTAAAAATAAAATATTGCTAAATAACACGAATACAAAAATGTTAATTAACGTAATAAGGGTGAGATTTGATCAAATTACAAATGTGAATGGCTAAATGTGACTAAATAAAAGGTCAGTGACCAAATGCACAATTTTTGGAAAGGTAGCTAAATAGTGCATTTTGTCTAAGTATTTTAACAATTTTGTAACATACTTCTCTTCATTTTCCTATTTTAATCAAATAATATTTTATGTGTGAAATATACAATTTTGCTCTACGGTAAGTCCAAATCTAGGGTTAACCAGTCCATCATTAAACTTGGAAGTCACCAATAAAAATTGGTTTAAGTGGTAAGACTCTCATCTTCTGTTTGAAAGGTTTGTAGTTTAAGTTCTGACTTCGTCAAAATTTTATCAGCAAAGAATCTGTAACTTTTATTATAAGCTCTCATCGAGGTCTGTGATTTACTTTACCTTGCGAGTGGATAGACGTACTCTTAGTTAATCTATTTCTTTCCAAAAAGAATTTAAACTAGAAAGTCTTACAATTTTTGATATTTTTTTTTTATTAAATTGCAGACTTGAATTTTCCATCAGCCAACAACTAATTGATTATTATATAACTTCAATTTATCATGGAGTATACTATTAGGGTAAATTGTACCAATGGTGTCCAAACTTATACTCTATTACCACAATAACTCTCATGATTTTCAAGCAAGCAGTCTTGCTACCGGTAGTTCACAGTTCTATGTCATTCTTTTTACTACCATGGTAACACGTGATCATTTGAAGTTTCATTAACAATATGTTGGGTTTATCTAATGTATTTACAAATTGCATATAATTTTATTATTTCTATTAAGATAACACGTAAAAACATGAAAATCTACATGTTAACTTTTTTCCTAACCAAAGTTATTCAATGCTTACTAAGTTAAACCTAAACACTAGAATTTTGTATTGTATCACTATGGCTTCGCGGCCACTGATAGTGAATGCTCCAAAAGGAAAGAAAATTTTGATGTTTCTGAATTATGATCCCATTGTTGAAGATCTCGATCGAGCTTTATGTTGAAAAATAATGTGTTAATAAAGATTTATTGAACATTATTTTTAGTCGTTTTCTAGGCTTAATATACAAAGGGTAAAGTTGTCATTATAATGATATTTTTACGTAAATATATTGTATGACACATAAGCTTTCCATTGGTATAATTTTTTTTTTTTTTGATAAATTATAAGGAGCAAGATTCGAACCCTAGTCTTCTCACTCACGCATTGGTGAGTGTACTAATTGGGCTACAACCAATTGGTTTTCCACCAATATATTAATTACTAATTTTAATTTTTAAAAAAAACATCTTGAGTCATGCGATCATTTTGATTTTAATGTATTGAGCTTTTAATTTTTCATTTCAACATATTACACATTTGTTCTTTCAAGCACATTAAGCTCCCCGGTACCAACATAAAAATGAGTTCTAAGATCATTATTCGGTACAAAATTTCAATTTGATGGTGATAGTGATTTTTTTTAAGCACTTTGTAGTTATAGAAAAATTATAAGAGCATCTCCAAGAGATTCTCTATTTGAGCTCTTAAGTTAAAATTTGAAGAGTTTAGATAGAAATGTGACTCCAAGAGCTTCCTAGTTACTCTTAAATCACTAAGAGTCACAACCTCTCTCTCCTCACTTTTAAGAGTCTCTCCACCTTTTAAATTTTTTTTATTAATAATTCATGATTATGTAATAATAATAATAAAAAAAATTAATTATAAAAAAAAATTTAGGAGTTAAAATTAAGATTATTAATTGTTGGTGATGATACAATTTAGATACTCTCTAAATGACCAAAAATAAATAATAATTTATATTATTTTTAGAAATAGAACTAAGGGGCTCTTGGGTATGCTCTAAAACCTTTATTAAAAGTGCAATCTTCTCCATAACTCGGCTTCTGCTCTTCTTCTATTACACACCTCCCTAGGCCGAACCTCGGCTCTGATACCACTTGTTAGGGCCGAACCGCCAAAAGCACTAATGTGCAACCCACACAAGAAAATAATAGAAGAATAAAGCAAGAAAGCACACACAAGATTTTAGCGTGGAAAACCTCTTCAACAAGAGTAAAACCACGGGATCCGTAGACCACTTAACTCTCCACTATATAAAATGGGTTACAATTTATGGACGGACAAACTGTAACAAAAAACCCTCGCTCTCTCACAAACTCAAAGCCCGTTACACCTCTAGTTAACTAGCTAAATGAGAATGTCTCCATAACTTGAAGAATACAAGACTATTTATACACACACATAACTTTGGCAACAAGTTATATGTCTTGTCAAAGACAACTCACCAAATCTTCTTACATTAGGAAATCTACTCCAAAGATATGATGTGATGGAGAATATCATACTTTGATCTTATCTCTTACAAGATCTTATCATCTCTTACACATCTTATCTTATCCTATCTTTTCCTAATGCAAGAGAATCTTATCTTCTCAAATCTCATAATCTTGATCTTCAAGTTTTGCCAACTCGTTATGGGAAAACGTGCAATGTGGGATTAGGGGAGAAATCCCAACAAATCCTCCCTCGACCCAAATCCCCACATTTTTTCACATCTTCCGAAAACCGGACCTTCTTCACGATCTTCTTCTTCATTTTACCGAGGGAACACCCATCCAGATAGTAAATCTGTTTCCCTCTCTTCACACCTTGGCATATCAAGCTGTCGCCTTTGAACACCTTACAAAACTTGCCAGCTCCAACATATTTGTACCCACGTGAAGCTAACTCTCCCAAAGATATTATGTTAGCTTTAGCACTAGGCACAAATTTCACATCAGCAAGTGTTTTGACATCACCATTGTGGAGCTTCAGGCGGACTCTTCCAACGCCTTCAATCTTCATCTTTGAATTGCTCCCATTCCGGATGTAGCCAAAATCTCCATCAACCTGTAAAGTGTCAAAACAAGCTCGATCTCTACAAATATGAATATCAGAAGCACAATCTAATACCCAATCAGAACGATCTTCAACAAGATCATCCGCAGCAGTCAACAAAACATCACAATCTTCGACCAGACTAACAGAGGATTCACCACTTCTACCCTTACCCTTTCTTAGACTCTTTAAGTCCTCCCTGAACTGTGGGCAACGGGATTGCATATGACCGGATTCACCACAATAGAAGCACTCAACAGTACTCATATCCTTTGGCCGGGATCTCGATCTACCGCCACGGTCACTCTTTCTCTGGTTCCTCCCTCTTTCTCCACTCCCTGCAGTTATGAGTATCTTGGGACCACTGTCATCTTCTCGCATCATCTTCTCATTCTCCTTTAAGACCGTCATAACATCATTCAATTGCAACGTGTTCTTCCCCACTAACATCGTTTGCACTAACGGTTTAAAAGATCTAGGCAAAGAAGCTAACAGGAGCAACGACTGCTCTTCATCCTCAATCTTCTCTCCTATACTCAACAACTGACACACCAATTGATTAAAATTATTAATGTGGTCAAGAATGTTACCTCCTCCCTCCATTCGGAGTGTATACAATTCCATTTTCAAACACAATCGGCTAGCCAACGACTTAGACAAATAAGTGCTCTCCAACTTCCTCCACAAATCTCTCGGAGATGACTCTTTCAACACAGTCATTTTGATTTGAGGGGCGAGCGCTAACCGGATAGTGCTGACAGCCTTCCTTTGAATTGTATTCCAATCGGCATCCTTCATATCGTCAGGCTTCTCCTCCAACGCGACATCAAGACCTTGCTACACCAAATAGTCTTGAATCGTGCTCTGCCACAACGTGAAGTTGCTCTTTCCATCAAAGAGCGGAATGTCATACTTGAGAGCTGACATCTTCTCCATAACTCGGCTTCTGCTCTTCTTCTATTACACACCTCCCTAGGCCGAACCTCGGCTCTGATACCACTTGTTAGGGCCGAACCGCCAAAAGCACTAATGTGCAACCCACACAAGAAAATAATAGAAGAATAAAGCAAGAAAGCACACACAAGATTTTAGCGTGGAAAACCTCTTCAACAAGAGTAAAACCACGAGATCCGTAGACCACTTAACTCTCCACTATATAAAATGGGTTACAATTTATGGACGGACAAACTGTAACAAAAAACCCTCGCTCTCTCACAAACTCAAAGCCCGTTACACCTCTAGTTAACTAGCTAAATGAGAATGTCTCCATAACTTGAAGAATACAAGACTATTTATACACACACATAACTTTGGCAACAAGTTATATGTCTTGTCAAAGACAACTCACCAAATCTTCTTACATTAGGAAATCTACTCCAAAGATATGATGTGATGGAGAATATCATACTTTGATCTTATCTCTTACAAGATCTTATCATCTCTTACACATCTTATCTTATCCTATCTTTTCCTAATGCAAGAGAATCTTATCTTCTCAAATCTCATAATCTTGATCTTCAAGTTTTGCCAACTCGTTATGGGAAAACGTGCAATGTGGGATTAGGGGAGAAATCCCAACAAAGACATATAATTTTGGACACGTGAAAGTTTTGTTTCGGCAACTGTAACTAATTTGGTATATAGGGTGACTAATGTGACACAAAAACGAATTCAAAGACTGAAATATCCGCCCCAAACTGAACCAAAGGACAAAAAACACCATATTAAAAATGGAGATAACAACATTTTGAACACAAGACCAATTCCAATTCAAATTTACCAGACAAAATGTTATCTAACCCTAACTATTTGCAATTGTCCAAAAATAACATATACTGTTGCTTTTCTATGCATCCATCCTCACCATCCATTATACAACAGACAAGACAAGCATTTCTTCTGTTCTACAGTTTCAAGCAATTGCTAAAATAGAGAATAAAAATCAGGTTAAACTATGGACAGTGGATAACATGTTAAACTGGACAATGTAAATAGCAAGAGAGCAATGCAATTGTAATCAAGTTTACAATAACCTCAAAAAAACCTTTCTATCTGATTTAGTTCTCTGCTTTGCAATGCAACAATGAAATTTAGACGACACAAACAATCTGCAGTAAACTGTGAAATATGCAAGTAGAACAATCAAGATATTCTTGCCAGCAGATAAAAGGAGAACTTTCGCATCCACAATATCTTCAGCCTCAATTTTCTTACTTTCACTATCCACTCTGCTACTCTTCAAGTAGAGACCACCTTGCTTTCAACAGGCGTACAGCAGCTGATTTAGCCTCAAACCAACCAGAAGAAACCGTCAGATCAACAAGAGAAAGTTTTATATCATAAGCTATAAGGAGCAAGAAGGAATGCGATCAGAAATCGCCTCAATAGTTTTCCAATCCAGTTTGGTCTCAAGGCCTCAGTTGCCTTGACAGCCTCAAGGAGAACAATACCCTTCCTCAATGGAGGCCATTTTCCTAATTGCTTAGCTGCTTCCAATCTGCAATAAGATCCATCTTTATCTTGTAACGTGAAACAACTTTTTCCAAACAAGTGGGAGGCATCTGACTTGGATTGACCACCTTTTTCTTCCAACATCAAAACAGCAGCAACTTCCCAGTAACTGAATCCACTTGCTGCTTCTGACCTTGCCACGTATACGAAACACTCAGAATCCTTTAACCTGTTCTGTTTAACTCCATGGCCCCTAATTATAAGGGCAATGTGCAGCTTATCGTGTAAAACCAAATATACCAGGTCCAATTGCAAGAACAGTTTTTTATCCGACTGAATGTAAAATGAAAACAACATACAGATTAGATAATACATAAGATAAAAACAACCAGAACTCAAGCGCTGGAAGGAACTTAATTATGCAACTTCAAGAATGTAAACACACCTGGCTCTTATTATTTGGGTGTTTCTCAACCCAACTTACACATTGCTCAATCTTCACATCTATATTTTCTTTTCAAATTCAATATCCCCACATTAGACCTATAAAATATAAGGACCAAAGCAACAACTCAGCATCAAAATCCACCAGCATCAAAGTTCAACATACAATGATTCTAATTTCTAAAAAGTCCATTGGAGATCAAGAAGCCTTAACTACACAACAACAGAAGTCAATGAGTACTAAGTTTAAAGATAATTCGATCACACTTAAGCTATACAGTATGAGCAATCGTGATTCTTAATTTTATTTCAAACCAAACGGTATACTTAGATCAAATCATGTAGAAATATCGAGCAGCTAATCATGAAAATCTTATTAAGCTCCAAATCAAAATCAGTCAACAACAACAGAAATAACAAAACCCTATAAACTAAGAAAAGTTAAGCCCATGAGCCGTACTTGTATATGGGCCGTATTTTTAACTTAAAACCATGGTCAGGCCTCTATATATTCGCTAGCGTAGGCTTTTTTTTTTGTAACGCCTGTATCTCCCGCCAGTGCAATTCTCTCTCTCTCTCTCTCTCTCTCTCTTTCTTGCTCTGCTTTCTTTCTGATAATGGTGGTTTTCTTAGCCGTGCTTTCTTTCTTGGCCATTCTGGCCGCCTCCTCCGCCACATCCATGCAATCAAACGACCTCCATGAAAACATAACTCTCCTCAGTCCGATGATCTTCTCTTTTATCGACTTCAACAAGATTTTCTTGAAGGCTCAATCTTTCTCATACGATTCAAGAAACCCTACTATCTGGTCATGTCCTTCTACAATTTCTGCATTTTACAATTCCTCTCGCCAGGCCTCCAAATCTTGCTCCCTTCCTAATCTCCTCCGTAAACATATCATTCCGGGACTTTGCACCAATTACACCTTTGGTATTAAGATTGAAACCACAAGTCCGCCTCTCCGTCGCCTGACAGTAACCTCCATTTCTGTCAAGAACGCCACATCCACATCAAGATCGGTCGCGGCAATGGTTTCAACCGGCTTCTTGATTCAGAAATCACACCTAGATCAATTCAAGAATGGTCTTGTTGTGATCTATGAAATTCAAGGCTACGTATCTCCTCTCTCGACTAATTCTTCTGATGTAGGGAGATCAAACCCTCATCAAGAACTCGTTTATGGGGAGGCGATTCTTTGCAACGATAACGAACCCACCGTGGAGGCCTCTCACTGGATTTTCTCCTTCAAGTCAGTTTTTTTTGCTTTGCTTTTTAATTTCTTTGTCTATTCACTGCATCTTTTAGAAAATTTGTTCGCGTTGCTTCAGACGGATATTAGTTCTATAAAATGTAAATTATACCTTAATGTATTCCATAAAATATCATCTTTTAAAAATGTTACGTAAAACAGTACATTCAATTATTTTTTACCCATCCTAAAACTATAATTAAACATGAAATAACTGTCGATACTTTTGGTACTCTAAGAGCAATCTGAAAACAGTTATTGGCAATATTTATCTAAGTCTTGCTTCTTTTTACTCGTGCAATTACGTGTTTACAACAATAAACATCCAATAATCCTCACCTTAAGATTAATAAATACGGACTTGCAAAAGCAAAATATATAGTAGTCTTTATACTTGAAGCTAAATAATAAATATAAAATTCAAAGATAAATTCATGGTATGACAAAATGGTTCACATAACTTGGATAATAAAATTTTATATGATCGAGTTCAGGGGCGGAGCTACACTCATGAGTAGGGGGGCAGTTGCCCCTCTTGATTTTTAAATAAATGAATTTTTTTTATGCATAGTTCTTATTAAAATTTAATATAGCTTCATTTGCCCCCTTTATTTTTGATTTTGACCACTTCTTGGTTAAGAAATTTGAAAGGTTTTTTGTTTTCCATCTTATTACATGATGTTTGAATTGAACATTTAATTGATATATCAAGATTTCTTGAACTTTGTTCTAAAAACTTAATTTGCCTCCTAATATCTAAAGTGTCTTGTTTTTTTTTTTTTTTGAAAGAATCTAAAGTGTCTTGTTATTCCTTCAATTTGTTATAGCTACATAAATTTCATTTGTTTAAAGGGACATATTGGCTCTTGAATTTATTTATTTTTACATTTTTAGTATATTTCACATATTTAGTGATAGATAAAGTTATTTTAAGTAAGTTCTAAGAGTTAATAATATACTTAAGATTACGAGGCAAATTAAATTTTTACACTAAAGTGCATGAGAACTCTTGATTTACTAAGCTTAACAATTTTTATTTGTTTCTTAAAAAGTAGGAGGGTAGATTTAAGCTAAAATATCATTTTTTTTTTCCTACGTCTCTTAAAGTTTGAACCTAAAACGTGTAGCGGCAAATATTTAATTAGTTATCATAAGGCCACCTCTTTGGGGCAACTAAGTTTAACATTTATATCTCATTATATAATTTTTTTGTACCGTCTATATTTTAGCCCCCCTTAAGTTTCAATCCTAGCTAGCTTCGCCACTGATCGAGTTCCCAAATTGCACATTTTCTAATTTCGACAAATGCTCCATTAAAGCTGGCAAATTTGATTGAAGCTTGTTTTTGGCCAATTTGATTGAAGCTTGTTTTTAGTGTGTAGGTTACACCGTCTTGTCAAAAAAAGAATATAGTTCCTTACAAACATTTACCAAATCCCAGAGACAAAGATTTTTGAGTGTGGATTATTACAAATTAGAAACTAATACATGAAATGGGAATGGTACTGTCTTGTTTGATCTTTTAACTTGTTTCAAGTAGTTTTTTACTTATTATTGTTATTATTATATAATTGCAGGATTGGTGCTTTGATAGTTGGACCTGTTTTGCCATATTTGGCATATTTGCGAGGGAGGAGAAGAAGACGATACCGTCTGCTTTTGGATGGTAACCGTCTGCTTTTGGATGGTAAATTTTTTTTGTCCTAAAAAATAAGTAATTTTCGTTCTATGTTTTATTTAAGTGTTGTTTCTAAAGTTCGAGTAATTAACAGAACCCGATGACAGACCTTGGAGCACGTTAAATGGCGATTGCTTACAGAACATATTCGAGAGACTAGATGCTACTTCGTTCTGGTATGTGAACCAGGTTTGTAGACATTGGCGTAGTTCTAGTTTCAATAATGAACAATTGTGGCGGCATCAACATGATTTACTCATCGGGGGAGGAACAGTTCTATACGAGGGTGACACATGGATATTGCGTTTTTACTTAGAATTCCTAGTTTATAACATAGCATTAAGAGAGGGTTTTTGAGAAACGAATTTTGTACGCATTGGTGAGTGTACCAATTGTGGCGGCATCAACTTTTTGTTGTTTTTTTTTTTGCTCCTACATTTCTCAGCCTGAAACTTGAAAGACCATGATTTTGCTGAAAGAATTTGCTCCGGGCTGACTATACAACAATCAGAACTGAGAAATTTTGAATATGTTGCAAATTTGGATTTATTTTATGGATTTGAATTTTCATTTGTGTGTTCGGTTGATTTGGTTTATCCAAGTTCCATGGGATGGGAGGGCAGTAATAATCTGCAAGTATTTCGCTTTTTTTGACCTTGTTAAAATTAACAGAAAAAAGGGGTTTTTCATAATTCACGCCTATATGCTTCTTGGCAAGAGATATCTTAGTGTAATTGTGATTATGATTTTTATTGCATTGTTGTGGTATACGATTAGGTTATTTTGATTTCAATTAGGAAAGTTGCTTTTAGGATCTATATATAAAGTAATGTCAAAGAGGCATCAATCTTTGAAACTGCAAAAGAAAGAAAAAGAATCAAGTAGGAGAGCGATATATGATTGGTTGAGCAAAAGCATCGGAAAGGTGAGTATACGAATTGAGCTGGTGATCAGCAGCAATGTTGTTTTGTTAAATTTTGATTATATCAAATTACATTTATAACTATTTAGCCTCAAAATGTTTTTAAAAAGCCGCTCAATTTTTAACTTAAAAACATTATGGCCAATAAAAGTAATTAACTTCTTAATATGATGGTTGACAACCTCAAGCAAAAACACTTCTGAATAGATATTCGAGAGAACTTCAATTTGTTTACGTTCACTTTCAGATGAGATGAGCTAGGTGTTAATTAGTTAAATAGAGAAACTGAATGTCTAGTAAATGAGAGTTCTAAATATAAAAGATTTGAAAAATAAAAACAATGATTTTTTTTTATTTTTTAATTATTTTATTTATTTTATTTTGAGTTCTTTTATGTTGTTAAATGAAGAACACCTGAGGAAAAAGATTCAAAATTGGGTTGAATTGTTGACTTTTTTTAGATGACTGAACCGTTAACATTTGTCAGTTCAGTTGATTGATTTTATTCAAGTTCCATGGGATGGAGGGCAGTAATAATCTGCAAGTATTTGGCTTTTTTAGACCTTGTTAAAATTAACAGAAATAGAAGGGAGTTTTCATAATTCACGTGTATATGCTTCTTGGCAGGAAGATATCTTAGTATAGTTTCAAAAATAGAAATTTATGGGATATTGCAAAATTTACGAGCATTTTTAGGAGCAAAATGAGAAAGTTTTCGTTGGTGCCACAAATTTCTAAGAGTCAGGTCGGGTAATCACATCAAGAGAAACTATTCAATGAGTATTCAATGAGATTAATAGGATAATAAGGAAATGAGGAGACATTGAAACTTTATCAAACTTGAATCCAGTGCTATAGCAACATCTTGTTTTCTAATTTTTTTCTTTTGTTTTAATTTTGTTTATAAAATCTTTGTTTTCATTTTTCAATCGTTAGAGGTAGAAGCAATTAGAATGGATGTTTGGCAATTTGGAATAATCGGGAACATAGGAGGTTCATGTATATGGACATTAATAGTAAATGTGTAAAACAATTAAAATGTTAAAAGACATGATAGCTGAATTTTTTTTTATTATTTTTATTATTATCACATGATAGATGAAAACTTTAAACAAGGAATTTTAGCTTAAAATTTTAAATGATTTTTTTACTTAATTTAATAAAGAGTAAATTTCAAAAAAAAAAAAAAAATCGCTGTGACTTCACTTATTTCAAATAAAGGATTGTAGTTTATTACTGATAAAAAGTATTGCGGTTTTACATTTTTTTTTTTCAAAAATTGTAAAACTTTGCGTTAACGACATGAAAATGAAAAATTTCAAGAATTATATGTTTACCATAGAATCACATTTATGGTTTTCGAAAATCATCATTTTTTAACTCCTTTCTAAACATCGACTTTCTCTCACCTCATCAAACTCCATTTAAATGATACTGAAATAAAAAAGTTGAAGAATTAAAGTATTTCAAAACATTGTTATGTAATTGAGTATGTAATTTTTGAAGTCGCCGGCGCTGCTTTCAATAGTGTCAACCCAAAAAGGTTTTTTTTTTCTTTTTTTTTGGAGTAAGTATGAAACTACAATCTCCTTTTGAGCAATAGTAAACCATAATCATTTATTTGAAAATAATTGAAATCACAAAATTATTTTTAGAATTTATCCTTTAATAAATTAAATGATTACTAAAAACGTTCATCAAACACACTTAAATTAAATAAATACTGAATTATTTAATTTAAGAGATTAAGTTAGTTGTCAAATAAGCCCTAATTATTCTATTTTTGATGCGTTGAGAAGATATTTTTTTTTCAACACGTTAAATCATTGTGCCTTTATTCTTGGTTAAATTATGATTATGGCAAAGTACATCCATAATAACTATTGAGCCTTCTTTGTGCCTTTTATTCAAATTAGGCTTAACTACTCTGTTAACCTCTAAAGTTAACAAATTTTTTCAGTTTAACCTCTTATGTTCTTCGCTTCCCATTTTAACCCCTCAACTCAAAAAAACAGGTCACTTTAACCCTTTTCAACACATGACCAGTTGCACCTAAGGTGAGTGTAATACACTCTCTGGTAAAATATTGTTTTGACCCTTGATACTCTCTTTTTTCGGTCCCTCATTCTTCTTCTTCTTCTTCTTGCTTCTTCTTCTTCTTCTTCTTGCTTCCTTTCTTCTTCTTCTTCTTCTTCTTTCTCTTTTTTTTTCCAAATCCATCTTTCCAGAAATTTTCCAATTTCTAGAATTCCAGAAATCTGGAATTTCTGGAAAAATTTCCAAAATTCTGGAAATTTCCAAAATTTCCAAATTTCTGGAAAAATTCTTGAAATTTTAAAATTTCTAGAATTCCAGAAATCTGGAAATTTCCAGAATTTCCAGAAATTTGGAATTGAAAAAAAAAAAGAGAAAGGAGAAGGAGAAGGAGAAGAAGAAGAAGAAAGGAAGAAAGAAGAAGATGAGATGAAAAAGAAAGAAAAATAAAATTTAGGGGCCATTTTGTAATTTACAAAAATAGAAAAGTTTCAAATTTTCCCCTCCACTCTCTTGCTCTTGCCACGTAGGCGCCATGTTTTGCCACGTAGGCGCCACATAAGACCAAGGAGTTAAAATGACCTGTTGTTTTGAGTTGAGGGGTTAAAATGGAAAGCGAAAAACATAAAAGGTTAAACTGAAAAAAGTTGACAACTTTAGGGATTAACCAAGTATTTAAGCCTTCAAATTATGATTATGGCCAAGTACATTCATGACTACTAAACCTCGTGATATGACAGTGGGAGGCGTGACATTTTTTGTAATTTTTTTAGAATTCTAAAAAACGTGACATTAATCCTGCTACTAGTCAGCCAAATGTGTCTGGGTTGATCCTAGCCGGTTCAGCAGACTTCAAAACTGAATTGAGCCAGTCAGATATGTTTGATCCTCGTTTACAAGCAAAGATATTGAACGTGGTGGATGTTTCATATGGTGGAGAGAATGGTTTCAACCAAGCTATTGAGCTCTCAGCTGAAATTCTCTCCAATGTGAAATTCATACAGGAAAAACGGTTGATTGGGAAGTATTTCGAGGAGATTAGTCAGGATACCGGGAAATACGTATTTGGTGTTGATGACACATTGAAGGCATTGGAAATGGGTGCTGTGGAGACCCTAATTGTGTGGGAAAATCTCGATATAAATCGCTATGAGCTTAAAAATAGTGTAACAGCTGAAATAGTTATCAAGCACCTGAACAAAGAACAAGAAGCTGATCAGAGTAATTTCAAGGATGCTACCAGTAATGGGGAATTAGAAGTTCAGGAGAAGATGCCTTTGCTTGAATGGTTTGCCACTGAATACAAGCGTTTTGGTTGCTCGCTTGAATTTGTTACCAACAAATCTCAAGAAGGCTCGCAGTTTTGCAGAGGTTTCGGTGGAATTGGAGGTATTCTTCGCTACCAGCTTGATATGAGAACATTTGATGATTTGTCAGATGATGGAGAAGTTTATGAAGATTCAGATTAGAGCGATGATTCAGATTAGAGCGATGTGCATCCGTTGCTGCAGACTAGGCAGCCTGATGGTTTTGCCTAAGACTTGCGTATGATTTACTTATCCTGCTGCTTCAACTGTTTGTTGTTTTTTTTTTTTTGCTCCTACATTTCTCAGCCTGAAACTTGAAAGACCATGATTTTGCTGAAAGAATTTGCTCCGGGCTGACTCTATACAACAATCAGAACTGAGAAATTTTGAATATGTTGCAAATTTGGATTTATTTTATGGATTTGAATTTTCATTTGTGAGTTCAGTTGATTTGGTTTATCCAAGTTCCATGGGATGGGAGGGCAGTAATAATCTGCAAGTATTTGGCTTTTTTGGACCTTGTTAAAATTAAAAGAAAAAGAAGGGGGTTTTCATAATTCACGTCTATATGATTCTTGGCAGGAAGATATCTTAGTATAATTTCAAAAATAGAAATTTATGGGATAGTGCAAAATTTACAAGCATTTTTTGCTCCTAAATTGGTTCTACTCTGTTTGGCAGTGATTTGATGTACTTATCCAACAAAACTAAACAAATGAGAAAGTTTTAGTTGGTGCCACAAATTTCTAAGAGTCAGGTCGGGTAATCACATCAAAACAAACTATTCAATGAGATTAAGAGGATAATAGGGAAATGAAGAGACATTGAAACTTTATCAAATTTGAATCCAGTGCTATAGCAACATCTTGTTTTCTAATTTTTTTCCTTTGTTTTAATTTTTTTTATAATATCTATGTTTTCTTTTTTTAAACATTAGAGGTAAAGCAATTAGAATGGATGTTTGGCAATTTGGAGTAATCAGGAACACATGAGGTTCATGTATAGGGACATTTAATAGTAAATGTGTAAAACAATGATAGCTGAAATTTTTAAGCAAGGAATTTTAGCTTAATTTTTTAAATGATTTTTTTTACTTTTTTTTTTTGACAGAGATTTTTTTTTACTTAATTTAATAAAGAGTAAATTTTTTAAAAAAATCATTATGACTTCTCTTATTTCAAATAAAGGACTGCGGTTTACTACTGATAAAAAGTATCGTGGTTTTACACTTTCTTTTTCAAAATTGTAAAACTATGTGTTAGCGACATGAAAATGAAAAATTTCAAGAATTAGATATTTACCTTAAAATCACATTTATGATTTTTGAAAATCATCATTTTTTAACCTCTCTCCCTCTCTCTAAACATCGACTTTCTCTCTTCTCATCAAACTCATCTAAATGATCATGAAATAAAAAAGTTGAAGAATTAAAGTTTCTCAAAAAATCGTTATTTAATTGAATACGTAATTTTTAAAGTCGTCGGCGCTGATTTCAATAGTGTCAACCCAAATTATTATTTTTTATGTTTTTTCTGAAATAAGTATGAAACTACAATCCCCTCCGAGCAATAGTAAACCGTAGTCATTTATTTGAAAATAATTGAAACCACAATATTATTTTTGGAATTTATCCTTAATAAATTAAAGGGAAAAGTACAAATAAAACCTGTGTGGTTTCAATATTTTGCAAATAGAGGAATGTGGTTTCATTTTTTGCAAAATGAGGCATGTGGTTTACATATTTGACAAATATATGAAATTGACTTATAACATTTGTCACATCATCAGGTCAACATGACATGTCATCAAAAAATTAATATTTTATTGTGTCACGTCATCAAAGTCAACAAGTCAACACAACACATCATCAAAGTCAATATGACACATCATCAAATACTAAAACCTTAAGTCAAATTACTTTAAGTGTCAATTTTATAAATCACATTCCTCCTTTTGCAAAAAAATGAACCCCGACCCTGCAACATTTATTAGTATTCCATTTCAAAAATCACCAGAAAACAATTAACTAATAGAAAACTGATATAAGGTTACAACTACTAAAACAGCCATACAAGTACTTCTGTCCTATTCTTTAGTAAGTAAAACTAAATAATTTAGAAAATGTTGATGCAGGAGCACTGTATGAAAGAAAGCATACAACAGTACAAATATGTGCAATCCATAGTTATTAAAGGCTTATGCCGCACCATGGCTCAAAGGGGTCCTGAGCCATGGCGCACACCAGAGCGACAAATGTCACAATAACACAAATAATAAGAAAATATAATGAATCCTAAAATAAAATTGAAATATGACAAAATTCTACGAGATAACTAAATCCAAACAAACCCTAATTCATAATCTAAAGTTCTATTATTCAACTAAAAATAGCAAATCCTAAGTGATAAGCTAATCGAACTAATACTATTCCTCATCACTATCACATCACCCTCTTCATTCTAAAGCATAATTATACGTACCTGCAATTGCGATTCTTCTTGTTGCTTTGTATTTTATTTTATATTTGAACGTCACTGGTGGTTGTTTTAGTTTCTTGCTCTGCATCAACTTTGTAGCTTCCACTTCTCTTCTAAATTCTATATTAGACGTGACTCTTCAACTGACTCTATAATATTCCTATATAATAATATCTTTTCTACTTATTTTGGACTCTTAGATTCAGTTTAATCTAATGGTTAATTATTAATCCTGCACTAAAACCCCTCTAATTTCAAACTGTTTATTGGTGCGCCTCAAGTAACTAGGCCCATGGCACGGAATGAATCTCATGGCGTGCGCCATTGAAACATCAGCCGCCATAGCAAAAAAATAGCGTTGTGGGCTACGCTTGGTGCGCCATGCGCCATAAGCGCGCCATTAATAACTATGGTACAATCAGATAGGCAACGAAACATCCCTATTCTTTACAAATTGCAAATATTTTGCTAAACCAATAATGTCAAAGGGAAGTGCACTAACCATGACTACTTTAAAATCATAGATATGAAAAGAGAGTGAGATTGGGCATTGTTCGTACATTTATATTTACAGGCATATTACTCAAGAAGATTCAAATAGCTCAACAATATCCAATCAATAATAGTCCATTACAGTTTTTTTTGCTTCTATTCCATCTAGTTCAGATTCGTGGTGAGTTTATTTACGTTCAATTTTTTCTTAGTTTTTGTACTTATTTTATTTGATTTGTGTGGTCATGTTTGAGTAAGTTTTTGTACTCTTAATTACTATATCTTCTAATAATTGTCAAAATATGTCTAGTATTTATAGTAGATTGTAGTTTCCATCATAGTGATTAATAGAGTAACGTTAACATAGTAATTTGTCTCTATAACAATTATGTTTCTTAATATGGATTAAAGACTCTAAAACAACTTATTATTTTGAAGCGGAAGGAATATTATGTTACTTTTTTCTAAATGTTAATAGAACACGGAGCACTTGAACTATTAGAAGAGGAATTCCAAGCATCGAACAGTGTCTCGTTTAGTTCGCGAAATAGTAAAGTATATAATAGTAATAGCTCTTCCACAAAAAAGTAATTCATATGATATTACTATCAAAGTTAATCTGCAAAGTTAGCGTTTTAATGATATTCTTTTGTGTTATATGTTTTTGGTCTTTTTTCTGCAGAAAACGGAAAGCCTTTCAAGCCAGAGGTTATTTCCGCCTGCTTGCTATGATGGTCGAGAGTGGTTTTACACTTTCTCACACAGAATGACTGGCATCAATCAAAGTAAACCTGAAGTGAAACTAAGAATTCTAATTAGTAATTACCCATTTCTGTTTTTTTGAGTTGGGAGAGCAAGAAAAATCTCTCTTCTTTTTTTAGTAATTCCATAGAATATTTATTCTATTCTCATTCTATTGAACCAAACAACATCTAAGATATTTTGTCTTCCACGCAAGCGAGAAGCTGGTCAACCAGTCCGCGATTATCACTTAGCCCAATCGAGCTCTATATATGGCATATCAACCAACTCAAAATGGTTTCTTTTTTTTGGGGGATTACAGGTTGTTTTTGGGTCAAGCATTTAATTGGATTAAATCGTTTAACAGAGTTACTGTTTTTATCAACGATATCCAAAACTAATCCAATTCGTCAGGGCAACATTATTCCTAGATGACAACATTAGAAAACTCCCAATCAAACAAGGAACCAGACAGGCTTCTTATCTGGGTAAATGCTGGGTATTTAAAATGCAATAACCAACAACAATCAGGCTTCACCCAGCAATCTTCCTTGCCTTTCTTTCAACCAGTTAGAAAGACTTTGTACCCTAGTTTAGCAAGTCGCTTTCTACATTAGAGATCAAAAGCCATTGTTCATATTTATAAGTCCTAGAGAGAGAACTTCAAAATTTGAACCTCACTTGTTAATATTACTAATACTTACAATGTCATCACAACCTCTATTCAGTTTAACCAGTTATATGAGGCCTAATAGAATATTGTTATGCAGCAAAAAGATGTTGGTCAATCAGCTAGAACTAAGTGATATAGTATCACAACCAGCAAAATGATTCCGCTTTCATAAAAATAGTAGCGCCAGCACAGGTTCGCTCCTCTCAACAGGTTACCAGCCACAAAATCAACCGCCAACATCAGAAGCAGCTATATTTGGGGATTCACTAGGACAAATATCACAGAATCACCACGAAGAAACATCTTACCAATGTATCTGTCCCTCTTAACTGGTTCAGCCTTTTTCTTGCCTTCCTTGCCTTCTTCTTTGCCTTCTTTCTTTCCCTTTTTCTTGCCTTCTTTATTGCCCTTTTTCTTGCCTTCTTTCTTACCTTTTCCCACCTTTGGACTCTTAACAAAATAGAAAATAAAAAGTTAGCCTTTGGACTACAACAAAATATAGAAAATAAAAAGTCAGGCTAACATTCATAAGGAAATAGCTGCAAGTAATTAATAGAATGCACCTTCTAACAATACTAACCTCTGTCCACATTTCCAAAACACGATCGAGCACCATGTTCCAGTGAGCATCAACTGCTCTAAGGCGTCCAACAAGTTTCTTGTTGTGTGTACAACTAATGAGCACCTATTCAGTAAAACAGGATAAACAAATTAACGTAACATGTTCCTGCCAATTAAAAAGATTGTACAAATTCATGCCCCAACTCGGAAACCTATCCCAAACAGTAGTAGAAGACTAAAGATAAAATCACCTTCTCTTTATTTTCCGCACTCATCTTGAGTCTTGAGAGAGCTCCACCTGTGGGTTCCTTCTCTTTCTTAGTAGGATCCTGCAGCATTGGAAGAAGTTCTTAACAGAAGAGAATGCCATCTGAATGAAGAAGAATTGAAAAACTGAAACGGTAGAATTGAATTCTAAGTATATATATAAAAAAAATTGTTGAGAACAAATTCATAACTTGACAAAGGCTTTACAACAGCCAAAAAGTGCTGAGAGAACATTTGCAAAAACCAAACTAACAAAGAACTCTCATTATTCCAAAAGAAAGCAAAATAGGACCAAAAATAATTGACACTTCGTCACCAGTCTTAGCAGCTAATTTGGTCAGAAACAGAGCTTAATTCAAAATATAATCCAAAGAAAATAAAATTGACAAAAGATATGAGAGCCGAAAACAACTTACATCTTCCTGCTTTGGCTGGCTGAAAGTACATAAAAAAAAGGAGAAAACATAACAAAAGAGTGTTGTTAGATCAATTATAAAGATTGTTTACACATGAATACGCTATGAATTGGAGGAAAGGGCACAGTACCTCATCTTAAAAGGAGATTTGTGCTTTTCGAGGGTTGTTGTACGCAAACTGCTTTGGTAATGAAAAAAAAAAGTAAAATGCGATCAAAATGGGCAAATTAAATATGATCTGTACACAATAGAGTTCTATCGAGAACATACAAGCTACGGAATAATAAATGATGACCATATAACAATCAAAGAAAGATGTTCTGCAGTATGCATCCTCTCAAGGTATAAAACAAATTATTTTACAGCTAAGGCCTTACTGGACAAGGCATAGGTGCCATGAATAGCACATCAGGGAACCTTCAAAAAAGGCTACAAAACTAGGTTGTGAACAATTACACGTTACCATCTCATCAATAAGCTCAGGAGAACATTAGTTTTTCAAAATACACCATTAGAAATGGGGCCATAAGAGAGATCTTCAATGTCTAAAGAAAAAATAAACGATCCCTTAGACTAAAACAATTTGCATTAAAAACCCAAAGAACGATACGAAAACATGTAAATCCTCAACTAACAAATTACATCATGTAAACAAACACTTAAAATCACATGAAAGTCATTGGCATTACACGAAAGATCCAATAAAGAAAATAACATTAAACTAGAAGTTCCTATAAATAAAATAACATTAAAATGGATTGCATCACACAAAAAGGAAAAGTGTACGAATATATGAATAGTAAAGAGGGAAAAATAAACAAGTCTCAGGTCTCCAACACTGTTTTAAACAGATATGAAGTTCTAAACAGACGTCTTTTGAGTTCAGGTCTCCATGATAACTTCTCTGAAGAACGGAAGTAGGAAACAAAGCATGGAAATCATAAAAATAAATTGAGAGCTAATATACCTGAGTTGAGTCAGATCTGAAGAAGATGCAGAGAGATGTAATGGACGGCAAATTTATAGGGTAGTTAGCACACCTTGAAACCCTACCCTCCCTTTGAATTTGGTGGGGGGTTTTGTTATAAAGCAAGGATTTATGCATAATGCATTGGACTTGGGCTCCATTTCATATACTCCAGGTTAGGCCTTATCAGTAATTGATTTTAGTTCAGTAGACTTCAATTCAGTTCAGTAATATTCAGTTCTATCAGTCATAAAGAACAAGGCCTTAGTTGCATACAAGACACGGTTACAATATACAAACTAATATAATTTGTTTCTCTTTACATCATGACTCTAAAACTTGTATTGAAAAGTGGTTTATTAATATACCAATCTTCAAATTTAACATATATGTGAATTTAAATATTGATGGAAACAGAAAATAATGTTGCGCCAAGAAATCTAGAAATTGCAAATTTTCATAAATTTATACCAAACTGAGGAAAAAGATAAAGATAGCTTCTAAGGGCACTACATAATTCAAAGTTCTTTAGATTATATGAATAATGCTTAAAAAAATGGGAATAGAAAAGAAAAAAACTTGGAAAAGAAACCCAAGGAAAATAATGGTCAAATTGGAGAAAGGTAAAACACGGCGAAAGAAATAAATGGCAGAGAAAACAGTATCTGAAAGAGAAATTGAATAGTGGGAAATCGAAAATTTAGGAATATATAATCTTTTAATTAGTGGTGAAATATGAATATTTGTTAATAATGTGTAGATAAACATAGTTATTTAAGGCTCATGGCACACCGTGTTCGCAAGAGGCCATGGTGAATGGCACACATATGGCGCGCCATAGCGACACATGGCACACTAACACAAATGCAAGATTCCTATACAAGCCTTATACAAGGATCCAGAAAATTTGGCTTAATTCTCCCTATTGCAACTTTTAATTTTTTGGATTAGTTGGTCCCATGCATTCTTCTTCCTGTTTTTTCTGTTCCATTGAGGTTTTCAGAAGCTTTTTGCAATTGCATATGCATTCTATATGCAGAAGTCCTATAAAAGTCAGCTGTTCACTATGGCGCAACAGGGCGCGCCTTGAGTAACTGGTCCCCGCCATTGGCCAAAAAATGGAGCCGTTAATAACTATGTAGATAAATAAGAATTACACTAATTACCAACCATTCCACTACGTGAAACATATTACAAAACCCCATCACTCTACGTTCGAAATAAACAAATTTTTTTTCCCTTTTTGAAAGTTGTTCATTTATTAGTCCTATGTTTGATTGAAACTTCATTTTGATTTCATGCAAGTATGAAATACCTTTCTAATGGCCTGAATTTCGTATTCATATTGGAAATTCATGAATGACATAAAATTTCTCTATAAACTCTAGAGACATTTGAGAGAGAAAGAGAATCAAACCTTCATATTGCCTGAATTTTGATAACAGTAGTTGTTGAAGTCTACAAAACCTGGAAATTCTCTTTAAATGCTATACTTGACAAAAACAAAAGAGAAAACGAATTAATGATAAAAGTTAGAACTGGACATGATTTTAATGGTTGGGAAAGTATATGTTGGTTTTTGCTATACCCATTTAGGATTTTACATTTTCTACCAATGCAGGGATCTCATTATAAAGATATTTTATAAAAATCTCATTATAAAGATAATTTTATAAAAACATATGGTTAGTTTGTCCTCATTACCGTTAGATCAAAATTCATATATTTACGAAGTAACCATAGAAAAACGTTTATGTACGTTACGTAGTTTTAATTTTATTTAACATAATTATAATCAGAGTAAAAAAAGTTAAAAAAAAAATTTAAACAGAAATATTAATACATAAGATAATTTACAAAATGTACTTTATAAAATCTAGTAAGACAACATTCATTATATTTAAAAATAAATTCTAGTGAGAAACTACAATAAGCTGTAAAAAGATATGTACGTATTAGTTCAATAATTCATCTCTTATGATCTAAATATGGTATTTAAGCTTTAAAATTCTTCTTAGGTGAAAACCAACTTTTTTCTATTTAGTGAAAGAGAGCCATGCAACGGATTGTTCTATCAACAATGCACTTCTAAAAACCTCAAGTGATGTTGATTTTGTTATAAAAGTTAGATTTTTTTTTTTTAACCAAGTAACGCTCCGGAACACAAAACCAATAAACAAAAAATAAAAGAAAAAAAACAACTAATTACTCTGTTGGAGATGGAACCACGACAATCGCGAGATAATGTTTTGGAGACCTGTAGGAGGCACACTAAATTTATGGTGACCCAGAGCACAAGTCTTGACGAAATTCACCAACTAATCAAACAACTTTGTTACCCTTTATATAAGTAGGGAGATTAAAGAAACTTGATTTCTCAAGCTTATTTTTGTATGCTCGGCATCTATAAATAAACCAAGAAAACGGATGATGAATCTCAATTGATCGTTGACATGAAACCCAAAAGGACCCGAGAGCCTAATTCGACAACAATTTTTATAAAAGCTTTGAACCAAGCTAACTGAAGAACAAAATAACCCAGCTGCAAGAGAGATACAATAGCCAACGTTTGAACCAAAACCACCTCGTTGTCCCAAACCCAAACTACATCACCATTCCATAGGCCTACAAATTTTGTTTCATCGATGCCTTCCAATAGTAGAACTGTCGAAAAGGAAGTATTTCTATCTCCAAAGCTTTTTGGCTCTAGATTTTTATACCAGGCAATCTCCTCTTGGAATAAAACATTGTTAATTAAGAAGCACTAAGAGCTTAAGTTCCAACCTGAAAGACCACTAGTCACATTAATACTTAGATGTCACTAAACCCTCATCAATCCAAATAAACAATCATTTTTTTCTGTGAAAGATGTTTCCAAAAACCCCCCTATCCAATTCTGAAGATCGAGAGTTAAGTTATGTAGACTCAAAGAAATGGAAACATTAAGATCCCAGCTAGCTTCGTTAAAAATCTATGAAATTTTGTGTTGAACCCAGGCCGCCTCAACGTGAAAAAGCTTCCAATTAGGGTCAAACACATTAAGCAGCAAAGTAATCAGAATCACCAGATGATCATACATATTTGTTAGGAGGTGACGTACCATCACTTTAGCAGTGAGTGAAATTGGACATCACAGAGAGAGCTTTATCCAATTTGAAGGTAGTGAGTGTTCGAATTGTAGAACCCATGTACCACGTGAAGCAGGGACGAGAGAAACCCACATCTTCAAAGTTCATACCATTGATCGATTAATCATAAAAGGTGCAGATATCCATATCTGTCGGCCCAATATGACTAAATACTAAATACTGAAACAGAGTGAATTGGTAGTAAAAACAAAATCATCAAGCAGTTAATAATATCCAGCTCAGATGAGTTGATAATTGAAAAAAAAAAACCCTTATAATTCAAAGTAGATGAAGAGAACTAACAGGCTGAAGAAAAGAAGACTTGGAATTGGAACATGGAAGGACTAAGGATGGACAAACGACATGCACGGACTAGTAATGAAGATGATTACGACTCAACAGTCGACTACATGTTGCAAATCAAAACATATCTAAATTAATATGTACCTTTTGGACTTTGAAAGCAAAAAATCAACCTCTTCATCTATTGGTTGTGATAACAAAACATCCGAGTTGATAGTTTCAGTCACATGTTTTTTCTTTGAAAGTGTGTTGTCTTTATATTGTCATTCTCTCCATAACTTGAGTTCAATGCTTCTATGTCTTGTCTCCTATATATGTAGAGCAAAAAAATTATATATATGTAAAAGAAAACAAAATATGAGGATCAGTACAAAAAACAGTTGCACCATCCAATATAAATTGTATACATAGAAACAACAGAAATACAAAATATCAAACCAAGCACAACTATATTGGAACGAAAAGTTTGAGATTTTTACTTACCAAGGGGATGGGGAACTAACATTTTATGAAGTCTTGTTATTTTATGAAGTCTTCTTATCCCTGAAGTCCTCTTGAAACTCCTCCAAACTAGAAAACGGCAAATAGCAAACCACTTGACCAACATACATTTTAATTCAATACAACTAAGTTAATTCTAAAGAAGTACAACTAAGTTAAGTAAACAAATAATAGAATACATACATACATATATATATATATATATATATATATATATATATAAATGAGTTGAATTACTGATATTTAAGCTGGAATAAGGTTTCATAATAACCAGTTAGACATCAAACATGTCATGTTACACCCAACGATTACGAGTCCTATATTTGAAAGATTAGCATATCAAACAAGAAGAAGCAAGATTTAAAAAGATGAAAACATGAGACAGACAATCAAACCAAATCAAAACATCACTACAACTATAGGAATCATGCAACACTAGACTTCCATTTCTAATTTCACTCTACTAACTGGTACAATTTGGTAGAGTATTATCCAGCAAGCCAACAAAATTTAAACTATCTGATAGCGACCTAAAGAGGAGTTCCAGTCAAAAGCACACGTTTTCACAAAGTTGAATACTATATCTGCTTTTTCCACTCAATTTAAATGTGGTGAGATTGTTTACTCAAAGCATGATACTTGCTGTGCTATACTCTGAATAGCTTTTCCTATGATGCAATAAAACATTAGCTCATTGAGTGGAAAAAGCACCACACATAGTATAGGTGTCTCCATCAATTAGAAACAAAAAAACATGACAAGGGTCACCAATCCCATCTCATCAGAAAGTATCTCAAGTGTTTCGTTTGGACCCCGAAAAACGTAAGAAATTCAACCTACAAGTAAAACTGATAACAAGCCAGAAATACAAAGCAAGGAAAGATAGCAGAAGAAAAACGTGTATCTAATTGCCAATAGCACTCATCACAAGGGAGTTCTTTGCACTTCACAAAATATTCTTTCTCATCATCCTCACCCCTGCAACGTTTATCAAGAGTATTCCATTTCAAAAATCACCAGAAAACAATTAACTAATAGAAAACTGATATAAGGTTATTTGCTACACAACTACTAAAACAGCCATACAAGTACTTCTATCCTATTCTTTAGTAAGTAAAACTTAATAATTTAGAAAATGTTGATGCAGGAGCACTGTATGAAAGAAAGCATACAACAGAACAAATATGTGCAATCCATAGTTATTAAAGGCTCATGCCGCACCATGGCTCAAAGGGGTCCTGGAGCCATGGCGCCCGCCAGAGCGACAAATGGCACACTAACACAAATAATTAGAAAATATAATGAATCCTAAAATAAAATTGAAATATGACAAAATTCTAAAACATAACTAGATCCAAACATGCAATAAACCCTAATTCATAATCTAAAGTTCTATTATTCAACTAAAAATAGCAAATCCTAAGTGATAAGCTAATAGAACTAATACTATTCCTCATCACTATCACCCTCTTCATCCAAATCATAATTATACGTACCTGCAATGCGATTCTTTTTGTTGCTTTGTATTTTATTTTATTTTTTGAACGTTGCTGGTGGTTGTTTTTGTTTCTTGCTCTGTATCAACTTTGTAGCTTCCACTTCTCTTCTAAATTCTATCTTAAACGTGACTCTTCAACTGACTCTATAATATTCCTATTTAATAATATCTTTTCTACTTATTTTGGACTCTTAGATTCAGTTTAATATAATGGTTAATTATTAATCCTGCATTAAAAACCCTCCAATTTCAAACTGTTTACTTTGGCGCGCCTTAAGTAACTAGGCCATGGCACGGAATGAAGTCATGGCGTGCGCCATTGAAACATCAACCGCCAAAGCAAAAAAATGGCGCTGTGGGCTACGCTTGGTGCGCCATAAGCGCGCCATTAATAACTATGGTGCAATCAGATAGGCAACAAAACATCCCTATTCTTTACAAATTGCAAATATTTTGCTAAACCAATAATGTCAAAGGGAAATGCACTAACCATGACTACTTTAAAATCATAGATATGAAAAGAGAGTGAGATTGTGCATTGTTCGTACATTTATATTTACAGGCATATTACTCAAGAAGATTCAAATAGCTCAACAATATCCAATCAATAATATTCCATTCAGGCCAAATGGCTACAAACTCATCCTTAGAAATCAATCTCACATTAACTCATTTATGGATCACAATTCATCACATTATAAACATCATCACGCAACTTGAAGAGAATATAGAATATAATTTCAGCAATTACTTTCCAACTTTTGATTGGTGATTTAAAACAAGCAGGTCCCTCACTCAATGACCTAACCAAGACACAATTTCTGCTTCCTTGTTAGACCAACAGGTTTCCAACCTGTTCCAAGTCCAATATCTTGTATATTTCTTACAGCTTTGATAATTACATAGAATTATTAACCTTTGATTGCCAAATGCCTAAACCCAAATGCCCTCAAGACATTCACATTAATAACTAAGCTACAACCAATTGATACTTATGCATGGGTGGATAGCCTGAGGTTTTAATCTAACACTTACAAAAGAAAACAAAAGTATGGGGTGTTTGAATAAAAAAAGTTAACTGATTCTAAATTCGACTCCATTAATCAAGTATATTTTCCACAATCATAGAAGTTGCATATGTTTCTGATAAATAGGAACATACTAAAAAGAATGAGTTGCACAAAAACATTACTAAAAACTAAAGGCATACATTTAACCTGATCTCTAGCGGTGAATATTAAGCATGGACTTGACCTCATTCTGCTCCTCCTGCAAAGAGTGAGTAGCATATTTTGTGAGAAATTCCATCTTTCTCTTCTCCAAAACCATCCTTTCAATTTCTTTCTCATCTGGCAAAGGCACGTGTACCACAAATTCGCATTCCTTGTCCATCCTATCTCTATCTTCTTTTTCTTTGTTCTTCCTCTCCTCTTCCACCACATCCTCCTCCTCCTCAACCAAAACCTTCGCAACGGTCACTACCTCCTTAGCTCCTTTACTAGCTTCCGTCCTCATCTCGTCCAGTCTCCTCCACTCCTCCACAGCTGCCGTTCTCATTCTATTCTCCGCAAGCACCTCCACTTTCTCCAGAACTCCATCTTCATCATCCTTATATCCGTAGTAACTCGCATCAATTCTTTTATATATATCATACCTAGTTCTTCTTTTTCTCAGTTCCGGCGGCTTCTCGAACAATTCTCGAACTCCTGGGAGTTTCTTAGCGGCACCAAAGTAGGTGTATCCAGGGCCACGTCCGCTAGGGTTAGGAACATCTACTATATTTCCTTCTAGATCTGTCATCTTTGGGGCATGTTTAGCGTAATTACAACCACCGAGCTCGACGATGCGGTTTTGCCAGTGAGATTTTTCGCGAATAAGCTTGTTGATTTCGTCGTTGAGGTCACGGAGGCGATGCTCGCCGAGGCCTTCGTTCTGGATTTCGGTAACTTTACGACCAATCTCGCGCTGGATCTGCTGATGCCATTTATCGGCCTCAGCTAGATCGCGGCATTCAGAGGCTAGAAAGGGGCGGCGCTCTTTGGGTTTCTTCTTTTCTTCTTCTTTTTGGGTTATGTAGCGATTAAGCATGGATTGAGCTTTCTCTTCATTACGAGCCATGTCTTTAACAGAAGAGAAGAAAACAGATGCAGTTTGCACTTGTGTTTTGTTTTAGGTTTCTGAGTCTTATTTATAGGGATTTTTTGTACTATGTTTCCTTATTTAGGTAGGAGTCCCATCACAACTAGGTTCTTTTTAAAGGTTAACGTCCAATTTAGCAAAACTTCAAAATAACCTTGTTTAAGTAGAGTCCCATCACAAGTAGGTCTTTTTTTTAAAGGTTAACGTCCAATTTAGCAAAACTTCAAACTCATCCTTATATCCGTAGTTTCACTTATTTTCAGAGAATGATTATTGTTTATTTTTTGTTAAAACAAGGATTAAGGGTTTAGAATTTTGTAAAATGAGGATTTTTTTTTTCTATTGGCGCTCTTAAAATCATCGTTTACGACTTCAAAATGGTATATTCCAATATTATTGATGGTCTAAGAAACTTTAATTGTTCGACTTTTTTTTTGTGATCATTTAGATGGTGTTTAGTGGAGAGACATAAAATCAACGTTTAGAAAGAAAACAGTTTAAAAACGATGATTTTCAAAAACTTCAAATGTGGTTCTATGGAACTTGTGGTATTAAGCAACTTGAATTCTTGAAATTTTTCAGTTTAAGGTCATTAACTGTTAAATTTTTTCGGTAAATTCGGTCTCCTCAACTCTCACTCACAATGTACGTATATATAGTTTACAAAGAGTCCTACACAAACTAGGAAAACATTTCCTACCAAAACTAGAATACATGCCTAAATAGGCCAAATATAAAACAATACAACTATTCCTATAGAGACAAAATATAATATTTCTATACAAACTAATTAGACTTCAACACCCTCCCTCGAGTTGGAGCATGCAAATCACAAATGTCCAACTTGCGTTTCAAAAACTCAAATTGTATTTTCTCGAAAAATAATATCTTATCTTCAAGCAACCTTCCTTTGTTTTCTTCTTGGTAACATGTCTCGACTCCTTAGTTCAATCTTGTCCTCATGAACACTCAAGAAGGTTTTCGGTTCAATAGTCTCTCATAAAATTTTATGGAGGTTTCAAAAAAAAAAAAAATCTAAAAAGTGAAGGAAAGACAATTTGGATTTTAGGGTTCGGATCACACAACAACTAACAAAAGATTTTCTTCTTCTTCTTCTTTTTCTTCCTTCGGGAGGCCGACATCGCATTAGCTACCGGTAGCTAGGTCTTAGGATCTTAAACCTGGCTGGATGTCATGTTAGATTTCGCAGTAAATTCGGCCTCCTCAATTCTCATTCACAATGTACGTATATATAGTTTACAAAGAGTCCTACACAAACTAGGAAAAACCTTCTTACCAAAACTAGAATACATGACTAAATAGGTCAAATATAAAACAATACAATTATTCATACAGAGACTAAATATAATATTGCTATACAAACTAACTAGGCTTCAACATTAACCATGAGTTTTATAAAGTTAAACTAAAATGTCTCTGAAAAAATGTGAAACCTCAATCCTCGTTTGGATAAAAGTAAACCACGATCTTTTTTCTTCAAGTAAGTAAAACCATAAAGATTATTTTTTTTTTAACTTTTACCTTTAAATAAATTGACAAAACTATCCTCATCTTTAGCTCATATTGTTAAGGCTTAAACTATACGTAGTCCTTAAAACTATCCAAAAAAGTCATTTTAGTCCCTCAACTTTGGGGACGACCTATATATTAGGTTCTTTAACTATCAAAATGTAGACCTATTGGGTCCTTATTCAATGATATGGCACTAAAATGACATTAAAATTAATATTTTTTACATTTGACAACTCAGTGCCATGTTATCGAATAAGGACCCAATATGTCCACATTTTGATAGTTGAGGGAGTTAATAGGTCACATTTTGATGGTTGAGGGACCTAATAGGTCCACTATCTTATTGCAATTATATATGTTATTTGCTATTGTAAATTAAGTTCAATAACCTTTTCGGTATTTTCTTTAGAATCAGAAATAGCATTTAACTGCTTTTACAAACCAGACTTTTATCAAAAACTTCCAGAATGGAATAAGTTTATTTGTTAAATTTGGCTTATCTGAATTTCATTTGTTTTTGTTTGTTCTTTTCAGTGATGATGTTAGTTGTTCAATGTTATTACTTCTAATTATATGAATTTTTCTCTCCATAACTTTCTCCTTCCCAAATTAATCACAACAAAGAGTTCTAAAATCTAGAGATTTCAATGGAAAGGTTTGATTGGTAATGGTATGGTTAATTCCATTGTTGGATTGTGCTATAATTTGCATAGAAAGATTTGGGAGAAAATCTTCTATATATCAGTTGTATATAACTAACAGCATGGAGTTTGATCATGATAACCTTATGGTTGTTTGTTAGTTTATCGTCGAGGCTGAGACTTATGTTAGGCTTGGGTGCACATTCGAATTGGTGGTATTAGATTGCTATGCAAATCTTATTTAGAATGATGCGATGGGCCCTTCAATTGAAAAGAAAAAACGAGTTTTACTCTTTTTAAAGGTTTAATTAACTTTTCTCAAATGCTATGCGAAAGTAAAATTGGCTTTTCTCTGGTATCGTTACAGATTGACAGGTTGAGCTTCCTCGCCAGAGTAGCAGGTTTAAAGCTATATTTTTACCATGTCTGTTTTTTGTTACCATGTATTCTAATATTGTAAATTGGACCTCTTATAACTTCATGTGTAGCATGATTGTGTTGTATCGCATTGTTTATTTTGTAAACTAAATCAAACGTTTCAATATCTTTTAAAATGTAATAAGTTAAGTTTGTTATGTAGCCCGCGCAATGGCGGGTCTTCGACTTGTTTTAGTAAAAAAGAAGTATAAGGTTTGATTTAATTACCAAATACGTTTTTAGACTAATTTATAAATTAAAATTACCAATCACAAAAAAACAAATTTTCTTATAATGTAAAACTAATACTTAGAAGAATTGATCCATTTATACAAAACCTTAATTTTAATGAAAATAAATCATCGACAATATTATAATTCAAAATAATAAATTGATTATAAGGTCAATAATGAAGTTTCAATATTCATATGTCTATTCAACCAAATTCTCATTCCTTTTTTAAAAAAAAGAAATACCCAAATTCATAAAAATAGTACGTATAAAGTTGATCATCTCCAAAATAAAAAAAAATTCAAATCCAAATAAAACATTATCAAAAGTTATTGTTCTCAACATTGTGGTTTCTTTGTTTTTTTTTTTCTTTATAAGAATATTTGTTGGTAATTTTTTAATTTATAAATTAGCCTAAAACCGTATTTGGTAATTAAATCAAACCTCGTACTTTTTTATAATAAAATACCAAACCACGGGTTGCTATTTGCAAAAAAATCAAACCACAAACATTTTTTTTTTACTTTAACTTTTTTTTAATTTTTTTATGACGAAATTACCCTTTGGTCAAACTGTAGTCAAAATGCCACGTCAGCAAAAATAAACGGTGTTAGTGACCGTACCCTTTTTTGCTAACGGAATGAAACCTCGTACCTTTATTTGCAAACGCTGTACAGACCTCTATTTGCAAAAGTTGAAAACCACGAGCATTTTTTTTTTAACTTTTTCCTTTATTAAATAAAGAATTATTATACATTTGGTTCAGTGGAACTTTAGCTTATAAAAACCAAAAAGGAATTTCCAGCATGCAAAACAAAACACTACAATGCCATGCAACCAGAGCATATTTGGAGTTTTCGGCTTCAACAATCTTTGGTCAATTTTTTTAAGCGATTCAGAACCAAGACAGATGCTTCCTTTTGCACACACAACATATGAAAACATTCCATTATAACTAAGATTTTTTTTTTTTGAGCACAACTAAGATTTGATTGAAAAGCAAAACAAATCTGAAATATAGGAAGATAATAAAATGAGACCATTAAACGTGCTAATTCACTTCTTTGAAGTCGCCATGTTGAAAACGGAATAACATAAATCATTAACCATATGACAGGAATATTCATGTATTAGACATGGGATCAGTGCTTTTCTCCAAACTCCATTGAAGAGAAAACAGATAAATTTGATCTACAAAAATGAGAATCTTAAGAGAGCCCATGGAGGATCATACATTCCAAAAAATGGTTGACAATCATTGAAACATACAAAGCTGAATTAGCATTATCCACATCAAAGCCTGAAATGTACAAAACTGTATCAACAAAAAAAATATCAATTTAAACATTCAAAACTGAATTAGCAATATCCACGTCAATAAGTGAATTCACACATCATCAATTTAAACATACTTGTTAAGATATCAATTTACACATACAAAATAGAATTAGCAATATACACGTCGATAATTGAATTCACTCATCATCTATTAGCATTCATAAAATACTTAAACATAATTAGAAATATCCATGACGAAGCCTACATCAAAATAGCGATGAGAGACACGGCCAAAAACATCAACGTGAGTATGGCAGTGGATGTGTAAAATCATCTTGGAAAATTGGAGAGGGATGAGGCTGCAATAGATAATGATGAAGCAAACTTGTGATTCAAAGTAAGGTAATTAAAAATGAAATCAAGTTGTTATAACGTTATAAATTCTTAATGCAATGTAACCTTTGATTTGGGAGAGGAAGAGTTATAATGTAACGTTAAATACAATATATTTTTTAGTTAATTAATTACATTTAAGAAGGCAAGCGTAGTTATGATTTTTAATAATAACTAAGGCGGGAGAGGATGGACTGTTTTATTGTTTCAATTTATATTTTTCACTTCTTTTAAGCTTTTTACAAATCAGCAATTCTGGTGGGTTGTGAAAAATAGCTCTTGTCTCCACTTTTATATTTAGTAATAGCTAGATAAATATATTTCCGCAATTTTATTGTTTTCCTTAGCTATCATTTCGTCTTCTACTTCAGTAACCATCAATTTTGTGATAGCACCTTCAAATGATCTTACTTTTTCCTCCCATCAAGAATTACACAAGAAATTTTGGGCAGGCATCTTCTCCGATTAATTCTTCTCATCATCTGCTTCAGTTTCCATTAAGGTAATTTAATCTCGGTTTTTCTAACTTCTGTGAGATGCAACATTTTTCGCTTTCAGATCATATTTATGGGCTGCAAAATTTCATATGTACATACTTTCACTCTATTCTTCTCTTCGGTTGTAGCTTTCTGATTCTATCTGGAATCTGTTTTCAACCGGATTTAGTTTCACCCGTATCCAATCGATTCGCTTAAAGGTTTGTTTTTTCTACTTTTGGTTTATCAGTTTATCATGTTTTTAGTTCTCATTTTTTCATGTTGTTTAGCTGATTCTGCATGTTGTATATGTTATTTGATTTCATTGTATATGTTGATTTATGGTCAAGGTATGCTCATGCATTGGAATTTAAAATCAAAGATTACAATTGGTTTCATCAAGCAGATCTAATTTTTTGTTTATTTCTTTGGTTAGTACTACTCTTATTATCTTTTAAAGTTTTGGCAAAGCTCATGCCTTGCTTTACTGTGGTATAACTTCTCATCTAGATGGGGTAAATTACACCATTAGTACCCAAACTATACCCCATTTCCCAAACTAGTACCTAAACAAATTTTTTTCTCATCTAAGTACCTAAACTAATGGTGACTTCCTATTAAGGTCCAATAACTTATTTGTCTTATTTTTAAGTTTAACTAGACTATTTATTCTTGTAATTGAGGAACGACATGATGACGACATTTTTTAATATTGGGTTGTGTTTTTTTTTTGTTGCAGGTAAGAAAGATGATTTTTTTTTTTTTAATCAAAGAAAGATGATTTTTTTTAGTACATGAACTAGCATGTTAGTTCTCTATTCTCAATCACTTCTTTATTAAAGCAATTGCTAAGGACCCATTTGATTTGATACACTGTATCAAAAAATTTGTAGTTAATTAGCTATGCTCAAATGAATTGCATTTCCACAATGTGTGATGATGCAAATTACGGTTTGTTACGATTTGAAATGCTACATGTACATATTGCAAAAGCTCACACTCCATATTACATGCTTTTTAACTAAAATAAGCAATTTCACTGAAACAAAGTGTTACTTGGTAGAACCGCCATGATATGTCTGTTGGTGTTTATTACTTTAAGTTTGTTTGTTGAGTATGGTGCAGTTCATATGTTTGTGAGTTCTTGGATCTGCAACCGACGATGTCGGGGAGCAAGTTAGTAACCCATTTTTAGATCTCCTTACTGCTCTTACAATTTTCAGATATGAATATTCTTTGATTTCTAATTACTATCCATCTTTGTCCAAACACGAGTATCTTGTTTGGGTAGCTAGACATTGCATCACATAAGGCATCCATCTTTTATATATTTGTTGATGTGTTAATAAGTTTCCACTTTAATCAGTTTTATGTGCTATGTATGATCATGAAATGATTTCCATTAGTTTACTTAATAATTACGTGTGCGATTTGGTGTTCGTGAAATTACGCTACCCAAATTTTAAGCTTAAACCTTTTTATCCACTCTAAACACTCAACATCTCCACCAATTAACCCATCCATGAGAATCGATTTCACTGGTTTCATCTCTTCCTACATCTAGACATAGCAAGAAGAGCAGTGAATGGAGTACTCAACATAAAGAATGATCTGGTCCTTCATTTATCCAAAAAATTGAATTCCAAATTACAGTGTCATTGTTTTATGGTTATGTTTTTTTACGGGAACAGATACTATTGATTCAAGGTAGACTAATCAGATTGTAGTGTCTAGGTGCATTAGGAAATAAATGATCTGCGTTCGATACAAAACTTCGAGAATTATAATGCTTTCTTTATTGTGCTTTATCTTAATGCGGAAACTTGTTCACCTTCGAGAATGCTTTCGGGGTAAATTTTCTTACTCTTTAGGAGATGGTACAATTTTTCAATTTTGGACCGATCCTTGGATGTCTGATAGTAGTTTAATTGATAAGTTTCCGTCTATTGATATTTTTGATACTGCTATCCCTTTTGATGCAAAAGTTGCTGATGTTTGGAGAAGAGGGCATTGGCATCTTCCTGATCCTCTTAATGATATAACTCTGACAGCTTGGCAGGAGGTTGATCATTGGCGTCCAATTTCAGGAAAATCAGATAGTGTTTGCTGGCTGGCCACTAAATCGGGTCGTTATTCAACTGCTTCTGCCATGGAAGTTATTCGTGATGTCCTTGGTTCAGAATTATATGGGGAAAATGCCATGTTCCCAGATATAGTTTTATTGCTTGGATAGCTATGCACAATCGGTTAAATGTTCGCTCTAGATTGCTCAAAATGGGGATTGTTCCCTCTGCCACTTGTGAGCTGTGTAAAACTTCTCCTGAAACTCTTGCTCACCTTTTCTTTGATTGTCCTATTACTCGAGCCATTTGGAGATATGTTGCTGGAAAATGCATGCTTGCTACTGTTAATATGAACTGGTGGCGAATTTCTAGTTGGTTATGTCGAAAAGCTAATGGACATTCCTTGCTTTCTCAGATTCGTAGATTGGCTTTTACTTCTACAATTTATCATATTTGGAATGCTCGGAATCGTTTCTATTTCCAGCAAGAAGTTTTTGATAGTGCTGCTGTAACTAGAAGCATTTTGTTTTCTGTTAAGTTGAGGGGAACTTTGTATAAACAAGCTCATCTGTATAACTGGGCTGGGTGGGTTTGATAGGTTGTGTTTTTGTTGTTTGTCAATAAAATAAAATATTTTATCTATTTGGATAGGCTCTGCATATTTAACTTCGATACTTCAATGCTAAATTGATTTTCATAAACTTGAACCTCCTAATTCATTATGTTTCAGGAGCGCATGTGTCGGAATTGATGAATGAAAAGGGGATTTGTACATTCTCACCAAAGGAACATGCTATCCGCATTGAATCTGATTAGTAAAGTTCATGGCTTTCTTTTTGCTGAAAACTATTTCAGAAACTTTACGGACAACAATAAAAATGAGAAGAACTGGACAAGATATTGTTGGACTGGAAATCATCTGGCAATGCTTTTGATGTTCAGATTCCAAATATTGTTGTATGCAGATAAAGCAGAAATGGTTTAAAAACTTAAATTGGTGCCATTTCATAAAAGTTAATCTTAAATTGGTATTATTTTATACGTTAGGTCCAAATACAAGCTTATTTAAAAACTTTAGGCCTATTTTATTACCTTATTCTATTTTTATAATGTTTCAAATAACTTTGCATGTTTTTTATAGCGTATTTCATTGCGTTTAAAATGTATTATAACTAAATTACAAAATAATAACTATACACATCATCACTAAAGAACATAATAAAATGTGTTTTATGAAGTAACCACAAAAAAACGTATAAATAAATTATCAGTTACAAAATTGTCAAACGCTACCTAAAATATAATGTATAACCCGCACATCGCGCGGGCCTTCGACTAGTTTGCTTCTATGACTAATTTATTTTTTTAGGTGGGAGTTATTCTTAATTGTCTCCATTTTAGAGATAATAGAGTAGTAGAAGTGGTCAATGTTTAGGAATTAGGATTTCTCCATGTATTTTAAATGCATTGTTGTAAATGTTCGATCATAGAACTGTAGTTAGAATGAACTACTAGTTATGTTGGATTTTGGTAACAATATATTATGATAAACTGAAGTTAATTGTTCGATCATATAACTGTAGTTAGAATGAACTACCAGTTATTTCGGATTTTGGTAACAGTATATTATGATAAACTGAAGTTAACAGTATAGTTAAACTTTTATTTACAAAAAAAAATTAAATTATGCAATAGTTTGTTTTTTTTTTTGATAAATTTGTAAGGAGTAAGATTCGAACTTTGGACTCTCCACTCACGCATTGGAAAATGTCATAAACTATAACATAAAACTTATATGAAACTTCGTTAAAAAAATTTCTTGAATATTTCTTTATTAATATAGTCAAGAAATTAAAACAATAATTCTATTCGACTTCTTTCTTTAAATAATTAAAGGAAATCTTCTAGGCAAAGAGACGGCGAGAAGATGGACATCCAAAGATGAGATAAGTTAAAAAATAAAGCATAGCTTTCAATGCCGTTTCCTGACACTCAAACTGCAATTCGATTCGGAAGATCAATATTTTATTAATATATAAATAAAAGTTGTTTAAAATATAAAAATATCACCGAAACTCAATAATGCAATTTCAGATACTCTGTTTTGTAAAAATATTCATAGTACGTACCTGTACTTGCAAAACAATTCATACAACATACCTTTGTTTGCAAAATGTTAAACTACAAACCCTTATATGAAAATTGAGCAAACCACAAGCATTATTTTTGAACTTTTCCCTATAAAGATTAACATAGCCCTAAAGCATATGCAAGTTCCTAAAGTTGTTCAAAAAGGTCATATTAGTCTTTCAATTTTGGGGACGACTTATTAGGTCCCTCAACCATCGAAATGTGACCTATTAAGTCCCTCAACTATCAAAATGTGGACCTATTGAGTCCTTATTCGATAACATGGCACTGAGTTGTCAAATGTGAAAAATATTAATTTTAATGTCATTTTAGTGCCACGTCATCAAATAAGGACTCAATAGATCTACATTTTGATAGTTGAAGAACCCAATATATAGGTCGTCCCCAAAGTTGAGGGACTAAAATGACTTTTTTGGATAACTTTAAGGACTACATGTAGTTTAAGCCTTAACAATATGAGCTAAAGATGAGGATAGTTTTGTCAATTTATTTAAAGGTAAAAGTTAAAAAAAAAAAATCTTTATGGTTTTACTTACTTGAAGCAAAAAGATCGTGGTTTACTTTTATCAAAATGAGGATTGAGGTTTCAAATTTTTTCAGAGACATTTTAGTTTAACTTTATAAAACTCATGGTTAATGTTGATGCCTAATTAGTTTGTATAGCAATATTATATTTAGTCTCTATAGGAATAATTGTATTGTTTTATATTTGGCCTATTTAATCATGTATTCTAGTTTTGGTAGGAAGGTTTTTTCTAGTTTGTGTTTGTGTAGGACTCTTTGTAAACTATATATACGTACATTGTGAATGAGAATTGAGGAGGCCGAATTTACTGCGAAATCTAACATGACATCCAGCCAGGTTTAAGATCCTAAGACCTAGCTACCGGTAGCTAATGCGATGTCGGCCTCCCGAAGGAAGAAAAAGAAGAAGAAGAAAATCTTTTGTTAGTTGTTGTGTGATCCGAACCCTAAAATCTAAATTTTCTTTCCTTCACTTTTTAGATTTTTTTTTGAAACCTCCATAAAATTTTATGAGAGACTATTGAATCGGAAACCTTCTTGAGTGTAATTCAGTTGATTCTCTAAAAAAGCAGCCACACCTTTCTCAACCTGGCTGCTTTCTATAATTGAGCTTAAATGGCCAAATTAATCATCATAGGGAAATAAAAGAGATACAATTTACTGTATAAAGGAGAGTTCCAACAACATATAACATTTGGCTAGCTTAAGATTCTTTCACCTGACAACATATGTCATTTTCCACGTATTTGTTTAAGGATGAAACTTCTTTGAAACGAAGAAGCAATTCTAGAGCCATACAATTAACCACAACTTATTTATGATTCTAGATAGAGAGGCAAAAAGGGGTGTTAAAAGCTAGCCAAAGTTTAGCATTATTCAAATATAAAAGCTCGCCAATTGTCATACTCTTTTCTTTTTGGTAAGGAGGAGAGGCCAAGGACCCCGAGACAACAAAGCGAAAAAGAAAGAAAGAAAAACAAAAATTAGCACCGAACTCTTCGCAAGAAACTTATGCCACTCAAGTCCGCAAACAGGATAGCCTGAATGCCTGCAGGAGGCACATCACACTCGTGATGACCCAAGGGAAAAGATCCTGCGAAATTCGCCATCCAGTCCGCTGCTTTATTACCCTCCCGGTAAGTATGACAAATATGAACAATCCACTCCTGCTCAATAAGCTTCCGACAACCATCAATAATCCAATAATATCTATGCATACCATCATCCGTGCTCTGCATAAGCCTCACAACCACCTGAGAATCGACATCAACAACAACTCTACGATAACCAAGTTTCCAAGCAAGCCGAAGACCGAAATAAAGCCCCCAAAGCTCAGAGAGCACCGCCGTTCCCACTCCAAGATTACACACGAAACCACCTAAATAACCTCCTGAGCAATCTCGAATAACTCCACCAGCAGAAGCGAGCCCGGGATTGCCTATTAACCTTTACCCATCCCGTATCAGGAGGTTTCCAACCTATATGAACAAATGAAAAAGACTTCGGCCGCCTCAACCCCATCAATTGCGACATCAGCCCATACTCCTTAGCTTGCTCAAGAATGAAATTAATTTTCTACACTTCCTGACTAGTATCTGAATCGAAGACTAACCTGTTACGCCATCGCCAAAGCCACCAACAAACAATAGAAAAAAGCACAGGTCTGCTGTGTCCGAGATAGCAGTCCATAGACGACAAATTAATCGTCATCCAATCAGCCAAGGTTCTCGAGAAAAACTCATGTCGCATCCAAGAAGGGACGAGCTCGTTCCAAACCTCTCGGGCTGCGCTACAATCACGCAAAACATGGAGAGTCGTCTCAGTTGAACCGCAAGAGATACAAGCATCAGACGTGCTCAAATTTCTTTTCACGCGATTAACATTCGTTAGAATTCGATTATGCTTCACGCACCACATAAAATAGCGAATACGTTCAGAAACCCCTAAATGCCAAATCAAATTCCAATCAAAATTAATTTGAATCTCATGCATCTCAGTATACTTAGCAATCAACAAGTCATAGGCAGATTTGACCGAATATTTACCCGAGCTCGTTAGCGTCCAGTACCAGCCGTCTACACCATGCGTATTGCCCATAACAATTTGAGAAGCAATTTTTAACACCCAGGTCAATGGCAGCAAGTTTCCAATCCTCTCCCAATTCCATCTTCCCTCATCAACCCAATAGCACTTAACCGAGCTATCTAAATCAGAATTAGGAATAGGATTAATTACAACATCTTCAAGAGCAGTATTATCGACCCATCTATCCTTCCAAAAACGGGTAGCACCGCCATCCACAATCGTTCGCCCTGCGCCTGACTTAAGAACAGTCGCCCCAACAACAATACACTTCCAAATTGAGCTCTGGTTCGATTTCATTTTAAACATATCAAGACCATAACGATTAGCAGCATATTTTTGTTTAATCACACGAACCCAGAGAACATCAGGCTCCGTAAGACATTTCCAACTCAGTTTAGAGGCTAACGCAACATTGCATTCTCGAGCCCGCAGAATTCCCAAACCACCAGAACATCTCGGCTTACACACAATATCCCAATTGATGAGACTAAGCTTTCGAGCACCATCAGTAGAACCCCACAAAAAGCTTCGATTAAGGGCATCCAATTTATTGTACACACTCACTGGAAGGATAACCGTTTGCATACAATACATAGGTACAGAAGAGAGAACCGAACATATAAGAGTAGTGCGACCTGCAAGGGATAAATTTTTCGCCTTCCAACCAGAGAGACAACTGTGCACCCGATCAATAATATATTGATAAGTGAACTTATTGATCCGCTCATGAATAACTGGCACACCCAAATAACGACCAAGGTTACTCGTAACAGCAATACTCAACTCCGTACAAACATCACGTTTCACATCATCACTAGTGTTACCCGAAAAGAAAACTCGAGATTTAGAATAACTAACCTTTTGACCCGAGCAATCACAGAACCGAGAGAGGATACGTTTAACAATTCGAGCTTGTCTGATGCTAGCTTCAGCAAAGAGGATAATATCATCCGCAAAAAAAATATGAGAAAGCTCCGGCCCGGAACAAGATGCACGGACAGGCTTCCAATCACCGCGAGCGAGGGCATCAGTTATCATGTGGCTCAACCTTTCTAGACACAACACAAAAAGATACGGGCTCAAAGGGTCCCCTTGACGAAGGCCGCGAGTGGGGGTGAAGCTCTCAGTCTTACTGTCGTTCCATAACACATTCATCTTAAACGAGGAGACACACTGCATAATGACATTAATTAAGGGTATCGGGAGACCCAGCCGAGAAAGAGTGTCTCGTAAGAAGGCCCAACTCACTCTATCATATGCTTTCTGAAGGTCGAGCTTCAAAATCATACTACCCATGACACCACGCTTCTGATGAAAAGAATTAACCATCTCCTGCAGCACAATAACATTATCAACAATTTGACGGCCTGGAATGAAGCTGCTTTGAAACGGGCCAACACAAGAATTCAGAAACGGCTTAAGGCGAGACACGATACACTTTGAAATAGCCTTGTACGCCACATTACAAAGGCTAATGGGTCGAAATTGCATTAAGCTCTCCGGGGCAGGAACTTTAGGAATCAAAGTAATTAGAGTTTCATTAAGCTGCTCCTCAAAAATATTCTCATTCAAAGCATGAAGGATACAATCAGTAGTCACCTGACCAACCAAGTTCCAATTCTTTTGATAAAAAAGGCATGGAATCCATCCGGCCCGGGAGCCTTGAAAGGAGCCATTGAGAAAAAAGCATCACAAACTTCATCCCTAGTAAAAGGTTGAACGAGTCTCAACAAAGCGGTGGAGCTTAAATTAGGAAAATTATGAGACGTACAAAGAATAGGTCGCACCAAAACATCCTCTCTGTAAAGAGTGGCAAAGAACTCCGTAGCCATAGTTTGAAGCGCATTCGGATTCCACACCCAGTTGCCATCAGAATTCTGCAAGCCCTCAATTTTATTCCGACGACGACGAATGATGGTTGACGAGTGAAAAAAAGACGTATTCCTATCCCCCGAACATCAACCATTGCACTCGCGACTTTTGAAACCAAAAGACCTCCTCCTGACGAAGAGTCTCATTCAATTCGTTATGCAGCTTGCGTTCGAGCTTAAGAAGACCGCCAGTAACCCGAATTGCAAGACACTTTTGCACTCCAGCCAACCGAGCATATAATTTCTTCTTTTTATGGAAAATATTCCCAAAGTCATTTTCATTCCAGCTTGTTAAATGAGATGCAAGAGTACTCAATCCATGCACCAAACTGAGCGGATCCTTCCAAGAAGTGGAAACTACGTCCTGAAAACCCGAGTGAGACAACCAAGCTGCTTGAAAACGGAATGGAGTATCCGGCTTCGTAACAATAGAGCTTTTCAAATCAATTAAGAGGGGAACGTGGTCAGATTTCACACGAGGTAAGTGATGAACACACGCTTCTGGGAATTTCATGCGCCAATCCACACGTGGAGCCTCGGTACCAAGCAGGCCCTGAAAATCCGAGATCAACCAAGTCTAAATCCGCAATCCAATTCGCAAACGGGCCACATCGATCAAGCGTAGGAACAACCCCCCCTCTCTTCTCATCAGAGGCTTTAATACAATTGAAATCCCCGACAATAAGCCAAGGAATAGAAATGCTCGGACCAAGAGCACGTAACTCATCAAAGAAGATACGTTTATTCTCAAGTTGGGGCCTAACATAGACACAAGTGAGGAGCCAAGAGTAACCATGCATCACACCCCTAATCATAGTAACTTGGGAGTGAAGAAACTGCTTATTAAAAGTGATACAATCAATCGTAACACGTGTTGAATCCCAGACAACCATATTCCTCCTTGAAAACCATCGGTCTCAACCACTTCATACTCTTTGAATAAGTCCAACAATTGCTTGGCATTTAAAAAATTATCAAGTTGTGAGAACCAAATCGTATGGTGAAGTCATATCACAAGTGACTACAAATTCATTTTTTACTAGACGATTTTAAAATCTTGAAGTATATCACACATATATATGTCTTACTATTAATTATTAATTTATAGCTTCGTCGAGATCAATACATATACACTGAAATTTCAAAAAAGTTATTATCTTATTATTTTATCGATTGAAGTCCAATTTTATAAGGCTTAATACATACTTTTCCCCCTGAACTTTATTATTTTCGCCTGGTTACACCTTTAACTATTTTAGGGTTCTCTTTGCCCCCTGATGTATTTAAAAGTGGAACTATTTAGCCCTTCTGTATCTCATAACCACTCACATCAAAGTGAGTGTAACCCACTCGCTTGCCACGTCAGAATACTTGATATAAATGAAAAAAATTCAAACTTTAAGACAAAAGTTGAAAAAAACAGAAAATGTAATGAAAATGTACAAAAAAAAACCCAAAACTCTAATTTCTTCTCCACCTCTGTAACAATGGCGATATGTTTCCTCAACTTCGCCGCCGACGCTGCCACATTCACCGCCGCGCCGGATACTATCTCACCATCGCATCCGCTCCTACGCCGACGAAGATCTCTAACAACCTCTAATATGGCTTCTACTCGCTCTGTTTCTCTCTCATCTCGGCTTTATCGAGTTTTTCGCCGCCGCGGCATCGTTCTTCTCCGATCTAACCGCCGCCGCCTGGTTAGGTCATTTTACACTCTTTTAGCTTTTTTTTTCTGCATGTTATCTCCTTTCTCTACTTCTGTTCTTTCTGCGTATTTTGCATTCGTTTCCGCTATTGTTTTCTGAGAAAAATTAGAGGTTCCGGTTTATTAATTTATTTTGTTGATGGTTTCTTGCTGAATTTGGTTGCTGCTATAATCAATGAAGAAACTGCTCATGGAGATTGGTAATTTATTTTGTTCGGGCTTCTTGCTTGATTTTGATGATGGATGTTGGCATCTGACGGCGATGGTGGTGATGGTTTTTTTATTTCTACTGTGGTTGAAGCTTTGGTGTTTGAGGAAAAAAATTGAGGGAGAGGGTGTTATTGAAAGAAATAAAAAGAGAAAAGGGTTGTTATGAATATTTTTCAAGAAATCTAAATTAAAATTTTCAATTCCACTTGCCTCACTTTCTCTCTCCTCCACGTCATCTGACACGTCAGCCTAAAAGGGTTAAATAGTTCCACTTTTAAATACATCAAGGGGCAAAGAGAACCCTAAAATAGTTCAAGGTGTAACCAGGCGAAAATAATAAAATTAAGGGGAGAAATTATGTATTAAGCCATTTTATAATGGTTTCAAGTTGAGGCTTAACAAATTATTAACTTTATTAAGATTATTAAATTAGCGAGTATAAAGCAATGTTTTAAAACCCGAACCGGATATTGAACCGGATTTATAAAAGGATCATGGGTTACTTAGTTCAACCTTAAAACTCGGAATGGTCGAACCGGATGATGTAATAAATAAATAAATAATATATTAACTATATATAGTTAATTTAAAATTATTTTTAGAAAAAATCAACTTCTAAATAGAATTTAATAAAGAAATTTCATAATGAATTATTTTTATCTTCAATACATTTGTTAAGAAATTATAAAAGAAGAAAAAAGAACTAGAAGAAAAAAGTAAATATCCTACATTGATTAGAAGTAGATGGAAACATTAAAAATTTCATTATAAATATGGGTTGGACTCTTCAATTTAAAGAGAACAAATTTAATGGGTTATTGATTATTAATATTAAGGCCCAATTCTAAAGTAATTATTTGGAGTTTAGTAATATTTTTTTTTTAGGGGGAAGAATAGAAAACTGGGGTCAATCTGGTTCTCGGTTCAACCGCCGGTTCCCGGTTCGACCCCGGTTCTCTTTGAGTTGTTGAAAGGTCAAAAAACCGGCTTTTGATAACCGGATTTCAATCCGGGTCTCGGTCCGACCGGCCGGTTCGGTCCGGATTTTAAAACATTGGTATAAAGGTTTCACTGCAGAAGATTTCATCTCCTTGTTAACTAATAGACAAATGCAATTAAATTATTTGTTAGGCCAATTAAAAGCATAATAAAACCATAATAAAACTGAGCCCTTGCAGAATGGTTGCTAGGGAGAAATCAGATAATAGAGACCACCGTTTGTTCCAATTCCCCCCGGATGATGGACCACCGTATTGTGAAAAAAGTGATGGAATGGCTATCGACCATGGAAATACATCCACAGTGGACAGAACCGTACCCGAAAAGGAACTAATTGCTGTTACAAGGGCTCTATACACAGCAGCACTTCTGAACAATGTCAAAGAACAAGCAAAGAAGATCACTGTTGAAGATTGGGAATTAGAGGCAGATGATGTTTTAGTGGACAGGAGTGGGCCGGTTCCAAATGTTTCCCTTTCCCAAAGGGCTAAAGAATTAGCTGACGGAAATATGAAGCTCACTTGTATTCTCCGGCTTATGGGAAGAGGCATAGGATATCAAAACCTCCAATTTCAAATCATGAGATTGTGGCATCCAAAAGGCATCTATCATCTCATCGAACTGGGTAACAATTTCTTTATGGTCCGATTTTCGTCCGAGGAAGACTACCTGCATGCTCTGACTCAAGGGCCTTGGATGATTTATGGTTCTTACTTGGCGGTTCAACCATGGCATTCAAATTTCACCACGGAGACAAGCACAATCGAATCAATCGTAGCCTGGATCCGATTACCCAATCTTCCCATCCAGCTCTACCATCAAGGTATCTTGAAGAAAATAGCCGGAGCAGTTGGCAAGGTATATAAAGTCGACCACAACACTTCTTCAATCGAAAGGGGAAAATACGCCCGCTTCGCGGTGGCGATTGATTTAACCAGACCTATTCTAACCCATATAGTTTTGGAAGGAAGAGAGCAGCGCATTGAATATGAAGGTCTACCCACGATTTGCTTTGAATGCGGGAATTACGGTCATCTGCAAGCTAGCTGTCCAACCTTGAAAAAAAATACTCCATTGGAACCGCAAATACCAGAAACTATTGAGATTTCCTCCTCCTCCCAAGTCACGCAACCAAGAGCACCCTCACCAAAACCAGTACAAATCATTGCCTCAGCTTACGGTCCTTGGATTCACGTTGAAAGACGTCAAAGGAAACCAGAGAACGAGGGGAAATCGGCCGGAGCTCCGGCAAAGAATCAACGACGACCGACAGGACATGGTAAATCCCGAGGAAGCTATGGAACAAGGTTTGACTCCTTAGCCTCTGAGGATGGGGATGGTGATGGTGAACTAAAAGACAAAGTCATTAAAGAAAAAAATACAGGAAAAAGGCAAGTTGAGGGGACAACTTCAAGCGACATTTATGAGGGAAGGAGAAGAAAACAAAAAGCCAATACCCCATCATTGACTCCAGCACAAAAAGATAACATTAATTCAGATCACCCATCCATGAAATCATCAAAAAAGTCTCCTAACCCTAGAACACCTCTAGAACCCATCCCTCCTAATCTCAGGAACATTGATCCCAATAAACACTCTCTAGCTATCATAACAAATGACCAGATCCAATATGGGCCGCCTGAACCTATTCTCCATAACCCTCAAGCCCATCCAAACACAAATAAGGAAAACTCAGCTGATCAACCTCATGGGCCGGACAAACCTAGACCAAAAGGCATTCCTTTAGCAAAAAATACTCACAAAGCCTTGAAAATTCAAAAGCCCAAGACCAGCACATGTCTCCCACAATCTTCTGAGGCCCGACAAGCTATTCTTGAATCGTTGAACAAGGCTTCGACTCAATTTGATCTGAATGAGGAAACGTCTATGGAGATCTCCAACGAGTAAGTTCTTTTACTCCTCGGTCTGCCTATGTTTCTTTTTTCCATGAACTTTAAAACCTTTGTTTGGAACTGCCAAGGGACTGTTAATGCCCGGTTTCTTCGTACTCTCAAAATGTTTTTACAGAACCATTCTCCTTCTGTTATTGTTTTGGTTGAAACCAAATGCAGTGGTCGTATTGCTGATTCGGTTATCAAAAAAATTGGATTCGATTTCTCCCATCGGGTTGAGGCTATTGGTTACTCGGGAGGTATTTGGACTCTGTGGAACAATCTGTTTTCAATAAAAATTGTAGCTAGTAGCTGGCAATTTGTTCATATGCAAGTTCACTCTCCTTTTACTGATACTTTTTTCTTCACCGCGGTCTACGGTAGCCCAAATCCGGTGAGACGAATTAATCTTTGGGAGGGTTTGAAAAGTATGGCACCACAAACACGAGGACCATGGCTTCTCGCTGGAGATTTTAATGCCACCCTCTGCAGTGAAGATAAAAGGGGAGGCTCAGTTCGGAGACCTGGTGGGTGTCCTAACTTTCAGGAATTTATGAGTTCTATGTCTTTGCACGATTTCGGCTTCACTGGACCTCGTTTCACTTGGAAAAGAGGTCTCCTCCTGGAAAGATTGGACCGAGTTGTGGGAAATTCTGATTGGCTCCAAAAATTTCCAAGAACGGTCGTTAACCACCTTCCTCGCATTAAGTCCGATCACAGACCTCTCCTCATTCACACTTTGCCTATGGCCCCACAAACGTCTGAGAGACCATTTCGGTTCATTCACGCCTGGTTGGATCACCCTGGTTTATTATCTTTCATAGCTAATTGTTGGGACTCTTCGATGTCCTTTCTGAGCAATACTAAGCAGCGGTCTAAGAGTCTTGACCGATGGAATATTGAGGTCTTTGGTAATATCCAGAGAAGAAAAAAGCGTTTGCTCAATAAGTTGAAGGGGCTTCAATCGGCTCTTGAAATCACTTCTTCACCCACCCTTATTGCAGCTGAATCTCAGGTTCTCCAGGAACTCGAATCCACTCTCAAACAAGAAGAGGATTTATGGCAGCAGAAGTCTCGAAGCAAATGGATTCATGAGGGGGACCGCAACACAGCCTACTTCCATAATTCCACCATTGCTAGGAGAAGGAAGAATTTTATCAGCGGACTCAAAATTGAGGGAGACACCTGGTGTGTTAATGATATTGAAATTCGAGAAGCTGCTGTTGACTTTTACAAAAATCTCTTCTCGGACGACAATAAATCCCCTCTGGAGCTTTGCAGAACGGACTCCTTCCCTATCTTAACACCTCAAGTCTTTGAAGGGATGGATGGGCAACCTACAGATGATGAAATCAGAAATGCTCTCTTTCAAATGCACCCATGGAAGGCGCCGGGAATCGATGGATTTCAAGCAGGGGTATATCAAAAGAATTGGGCAATCATGAAAAATTCTCTTTGTGCTTTGGTGAAGAAGGCGTTCAGAGAAGGGTCTTTTGATACTGAGCTCAATAAAACCCTTTTAGTTCTCATCCCCAAGAAACCCATGCCAGAGACTTTCAGCGACCTCAGACCCATCAGCCTGTGCAATGTTGCCTACAAAGTCATTACAAAGATTATTGCCAACCGCCTCAAACCGCTCATGCCCCAACTCGTTCTCCCCCAGCAGACCAGTTTCGTAGCGGGGCGAAATATCACAGATAATATTATAATTGCGCAGGAAGCCATCCACTCCATGCGGAAGAAAAATGGAAAGTCAGGATGGATGGCCCTTAAAGTGGATCTTGAAAAGGCTTATGATCGCCTCAGATGGGTTTTCATCAGAGACTCTCTCCAGGCCATGGGCCTCCCAACTAAGCTCATTAGTTTGGTCATGTTCTGCATATCGTCAGTTTCTCTGCAAATTATGTGGAATGGAAGCCCTACACCTCCTTTTTTCCCTTCCAGAGGCATCCGACAAGGAGATCCCCTATCCCCTTATATCTGTGTCTTGTGTATGGAGCGTTTGGCGCATCAGATCGAAGGGAAGTGTAGGTTAGGCCTTTGGAAACCTTTATGCTTTGGAGGTAACCAAGTTAGGCTAAGCCATTTATTCTTTGCAGATGATCTGCTCTTATTTGCTCAGGCCAATCGATCCCAAGCTTCAGTTATCAAGGAAACTCTGCAAGAGTTCTGCAACGCCTCCGGACACAAGGTCAGTGCCTCCAAGTCTAACATTTTCTTCTCGGATAATCTCCCCAACCGATATCGAGAAGAGGTTCTGCACATTCTTGATTTTCGCCCCACCTCTGATTTGGGGAAGTACTTGGGGGTGCCCCTCATTCACTCACGCATCACTCGGGGGACTTATCAATATATTCTGGATGGTATTCGTGGAAAACTCTTGGGTTGGGCAGCTAATACTCTCTCCTTCGCTGGAAGGATTACACTTGCTAAGGCCGTCTTGTCTGCTATTCCGTATTTTTCAATGCAAACAGCGTGTCTTCCCGTTTATGTCTGCTCTAAAATTGATGAGTTAATCCGAGCTTTCCTATGGGGCTCTACGAGAGATGCACGAAAAATAAGCTTAGTTAAGTGGGAGGAAGTATGCTCTCCAGTCGTGTGTGGCGGCTTAGGAATGCGTAATTCGCAAACTATGAATTGTGCCTTTATCTCGAAGTTAGGTTTCAACTTCATCGCCCAACCTGATCTTTTTTGGGTTCGCATCCTTACTGCTAAGTATAAAACTGAGATTATTCCTGATCCTACCAAAGCGTCGTTAGCAAACTCCTCAGTCTTGTGGAAAGCTATGTCGCGTAACAAGTCTAATCTTCACATTGGGATAAAATGGTCAGTGGGGGATGGAAAAAAATCCCGTTTCTGGACAGATAATTGGGTTGGCGACTTGGGACCTCTCTATTTGCTAGCTTTTGGCCCTATCCCGGAGAATCTTATCCACCTTCGAGTTACAGATATGGTTGACAACACTGGAATGTGGAAGTGGGATTCTTTCAAGCACTTGCTCCCGAACTCTTGCCTTTTTCTTATAGCAGCAGCCCTTCCATGCCCCATTACCCCTCATACGGACCAGGTCTTTTGGATGGGATCGAGCAGTGGGAAATTCTCTGTTAAATCAGCTTATAGTATGATGGTGGATGATAGTGCTCCGTCTCTAAGGATGTGGAAAACCATATGGCAATGGCCGGGACCTCAACGGATCCGCTGCTTCATCTGGTTGGTGACTAAAAGAAGAATCCTGACAAACCCAGAAAGAAAGCGTCGCCACTTGAGTGATGAGGACCTATGCCAAATTTGCAACCTTTATCCGGAGACTATAACTCATGTTTTTCGTGACTGCCCTTTCGCTCGGTCAGTTTGGCTCCGCCTCCTTCACCATAATGAGTTCAACGAGTTTATCTCGATTGATGAAGCAAATTGGTTTCAGGTTTGTTTCCTCGATCCCAAACATCCCCCTACTCAGCTTGGAAAACCACCTTCGTTGTTGTTTGTTGGCTCTTATGGAAAAATCGGAATGCTGCCATTTTTCAAAAGGAAAGCAGAACGATAAATGATATAGTTACTAGCATCAATATTATTTCCAAAGGGATTCTGAATAGTTATGAGACCTCTTTGCGCCACCATAATCCCCAAAGGGCTTGTAGAGAGAAACATCTTATCGGCTGGAATCCTCCCCCTCCAAACTGGGTCAAGCTGAATTCTGACGGAGCAGTAAAGCGTGACTTTGGCAATGCCTCTGCTGGGGGACTCTTACGAGACTGTACCGGAGCTTGGATTCATGGTTTCGCAAAGAAAATTGGAAGTTGTTCAGTCCTGAAAGCTGAATTGTGGGGTATTTATGAGGGCCTCAACCTTGCTTGGAATTTAGGCCATAAGAAGATAACGGTAGAGGTTGACAGCAAGCTCAGTGTTGATCTCATCACTCGCCCTTCAATGCAAGCCAACGATTCTGCTGATCTTATCAACGCTATCAAGGACATCATGAAGAGGAATTGGATGGTCACGATTAATCACACCTACCGCGAGGGGAACTGAAGTGCTGATCTGCTAGCAAACCTGGCGAACAACCTGGAGTTGGGATTGCAGTTGCTGCCAAGACCACCTAGAAGTCTTATTGTTATTCTTGAACAGGATATAATGGGGGTCTCTTTCCCCAGGTCTTGTATTGTGTAGTTCTTTGTACTGCACTTTTTTCTTATCAAAAAAAAAAAAAACTAATAGACAAAGTTGAGAAAAGATTTTGTGGATTATAAAATAGATGCAAGTATTTATACAAAGGGATGCTAACTAATAACTCCTACAACTAGTATTTACACTATATACATTACCCTATGCACAGAGACACCTTATTTAAAACAAAAAAAAATCACAATGTGAATCTTGAAATGGTAGGTAGGATTATTTGATGTTCATTTCATACAAAACATGCCTGCATTATTATAAAACACATAAAGTTTGTTCTGGCGATTGCTATGAACATAAGTAGATTCATTTATCCGTCAAAAAAAATAAAAATGATTCATTAATGTTACACTTGGACATGGATAGAGATTTTGAGCCCACATTTATTCTTTGTAAAAGTAGAGTAAAATGTAAATTCAAAACTTCCAATGAATTAGCGCTGGGCCAAATTCAAATAATCGAAGACTGAATTGCAGATATCCAAGTATAGCATAAAAACTGTAGCACCGAATGAGAGAGACGTACCCTATCCCAAAGGGAAGGGAAAGGTGGTTCAAGTATCGGCAAGTTTTATAAGCTGATCAACCACACCTGGATCAGCCAGTGTGCTAGTGTCTCCAAGCTCATCTAACTGCCTCGACGCTATTTTTCTCAAAACCCTTCTCATTATCTTTCCACTCCTCGTTTTTGGAAGACCAGGTGCCCAATGGATTTTGTCCGGCGCTGCAAATGCTCCTATCTGATATTTTCAAAATTATCAAAAATAAACATCCAGACTTCAAGGACTGGTTTAGACAGTAAAATAAACATTAATAGATAATACAAGGATTTCATATTTTCCGCTTTGTGCAGATATATTTCATGTCAAAAATTGTGGTCAGGCCAGAGTAGAAGCATGTGGACCTGGTTTCGCACTGTGAGGATGAGCTTTTTCCTGAGTTCTTCACTGTAAGGAACACCCTCGACAAGAGTTACGAAAGCATAAATACCCTGTCCTTTCACCTGAAGAATTAAGAAGTTAAAATGATCTGAGTTAACATTCCAGCAGTGAGTATCTACAATATTACGAATATTTATGATTGTGCAGTGCACAAGTACCTCGTGCTCAACACCAACCACAGCAGCTTCAGCACATTGAGGATGAGATACAAGAGCTGATTCAACTTCTGCTGTCCCAATACGATGACCACTGCGTATATTAATAAAGACGTTTGCAGAAAGGGAAGGAAAAGAAAGGTTATCACCCGAGCATTACTTTCTCCAACTTATGCTTGTTCAGATAGAAAAAAAAAGGACAACAAGAAGAAAAACTTAGTTGAATGGTACCTGACGTTGATGACATCGTCAACTCTTCCAGTTAGCCAGTAGTATCCATCCTTGTCCCTGAAACATAGATTTCAACCATGAGTCCTTAGGACATAGTATCCTGACCAGTGCAGATTGTGACGAAACAACAGTTCCCAAGCTAAGACAAGCAACACCAAGAACCACACAAACATCTTTGGGAAGACCGACAAAAAATGCATCACAGATATCTTGATAACATACCTGCTACAGCCGTCACCACTGAAATAATATCCAGGGAATGGCTTGAAGTATGTGGTTTCATATCTTTCATGATCACCATAAAGTGTTCGGAATGCCCCAGGCCAGGAGCTTTTTATACAAAGATATCCACTGCACTCTCCTTCAATTTCCACTCCCTTCTCATCCACTATGAAAGGCTAAAATAGTAGCAAGGGATTTATAAATTGAAAAATAATTAATGAATAGAGAGAACGAAAAAGAGTGAATCAAAATGAGGAAGTTTGAAGATTTCAGTTCATTAAATACCTGTACGCCAAAGAAAGGAAAAGTTGCAGAACCAGGCTTTTGCGGCCAGGCACCTGGTAGTGGAGTAATCTGACAGGAAGCAAAAGACAATCCCATGTTATAAATACAATGATGAAGGGATCAAGATGTATAAAATAAATAAACATATTGACCAATAATTTTCCGTGATGCAACATGTTTGGTGTAACGATAGAAAAAATAAAATTACAATGCAAAGTAATGGCAACATATGACAACAAATACAAAGAAATGAAACCAAATACCATAAAACCACCAGTTTCAGTTTGCCACCAAGTGTCAGATATAGGGCACTTTGAATTTCCAACTACATTGAAGAACCACCTTTGAGAAACAGGAACTTGTTATAATTCCTTCCCATATTAAGTAAAAAATAAATCCAGATCAGAAAAAAAAAGGTCTAAGAACCTCCAAGCACTTGGATTTATGGGCTCTCCTACACTTCCAAGGACCCGTAAAGATTTACGTGAATGACGAGTGACATACTGCACAACCAGCAAAAGTGATGTCAACATTTGCTCAGGAACAAAAACGAAGTTTTCAACATGAAAGGATAATAACAATAATAATAAAACAACAAAACAAAAACACAAAATAACCAGTGGAATTTATAGCAGGCAGCTCAATGATACAATTGATACTCCTCATAACACAAAAAAAGCATAGAGTTTAGATCCTACAGATTCATATATGAAATAAGCTGACCAAATTGTAAGGATAAATACACACCGAAAAGCCAATAGATTCAAGTAATTACTTATTAGATACTAGAAGACTTCAGCTTATGAAAAGCTACAACCATATCCCTCGAAAAATTTGCAAATATGCTATGTGAAACCAAACTGGTAATAATAAAAGACAAAAATGCTATTGAATTTTGATCTTATCTTGATCGAAGAAAACAAGTTTTAAATGTCCAACAGCTTCTAGTAAGAGAGAACACAATCTTACCTCGTCACCGTCACGCATGAGGGACCGCACCAACGTTGGAGCAGTGTAAAATATTGTCACCTTAAATTTGTCAACAATATCCCAACAGCGTCCAGGATCAGGATAATTGGGAGCCTGCAGGTGATATGCGATTAAGTAGAAGCACTGAAAGAGTAAAGTAAGTCGCACAACATATTACCAAGGATTATAGAGTAACATACAGATCTAGTGGCTATGCTTGTCATTAAGTGAAATAAATTATATATATCAAAAAAATCAGATTATCAATATTCAACAATATTATTTTCTTCAAATTCATATTAATCAACTTATACACACACTTTTTTTTTGTTTGGGGATCAACTTAAATATGTGTTGAATGAATAATGTCATATCGATGTACATCTATATATCTATATGGGGGTATTTACTTCACTTTCCTTTTATCTACATTAACTTTCATCAATTGGTATGAAAAATTTGCAAGCCTAGTCTAATGGGATGGAGGGAGTACTATTGATCAAACAGAGTTAGAAGATAAAAGAATTACATATAACAATTGTTTTCTGGAACACTAGTCAATTGTCAACATAAAATATGAACAGAAAAACATGTTTATATGTACATTACCCCCTCAAAGATGATATTAGTTGCTCCATTGAGCATGGGTCCATAGGTCACATAGCTATGCCCAGTGATCCAACCACAATCTGCAGTGCACCTAATGTACAACAAATTCATAGTAATGAAATTCGAGATCCTGATAAGAGTTTTGAGTTGAAATTTTCAGGAAGAAATCGAAGAATGACGATATTCTGAATTTCATCCATACCAGTAGACATCTGAAGGCTTATAATCAAAGGCATACTTGAATGTTGTGGCAGTGTAAACCATATATCCCCCAGTTGTATGAAGAACACCCTTTAAAAATAAATTAGAAGCTTAGAAAGGAAATGACAGTAACGGAAAGCAAGGAACAGAAAAGACATGGATAACAAAGTGAATGTAAAATAAAAAAAGCATAGTTGGAGGAAAAATTTCAGGCACCTTTGGCTTTCCAGTGCTGCCACTAGTATATAAGAGAAACAGAGGATCTTCTGCATCAACCCACTCCACTTCACACGTGGTAGGATATTTTGGAACAACATCCTAAACATAAACTATGAATCAATAAAACTACAAAGATGGAAAACAAAGACATTCAATGTGAAGAGTGTACAATTCAAGTGATCACATCCTAAGTTAAACATTAGGCTCATAATCGTGAGACGCTCTCAATTGAAATGACTGGGATAAAAAAACACTTCGAACATTCTGTCTCCTGTAAAATAATATGAAGATCCAGTGCAATGATGTGGAAGTAACTGATGTGCCGATCATAATCTACAAGATTTTTTTTTCTTTCAAGTAATATATCAATGAGGTAAAACATACAAACCTGCCACCATACATCCCTTCCCGCCTGCCATTTAGTGCTTTTCCTCTCCATTGCAGATTGATTTTCGTAAGTTAAACATACATCTGATTGAAGAAAGAGGGAACATATAAAGCACCAGAGATCATCACAATGAAACAAAAAGGAATAATTGCATTCACATACCTACTGAGATGCCATTTTTTGCAGATTCAACAAGTCCAGCATCAACTATGTCTTTGAGGGCAATAACTTTAGAACCTCTTTTGACAGCATTACAAGTAATTACAACTTTTGGTTTACAGTCCACAATTCTCTGAGCAAGAGACTCTGAAGAAAATCCTGCAAACACAACCTGAAGGAATGAAAAGGGTATGAGGCATTTGTTAAACAAGACCTCAAAAGCGACACAGGATATTGCTTTGCTACTATACCGAGTGCACAGCACCAATTCGAGCACACGCTAACATGGCAATCGGCAGTTCCATAAGCATGGGCAAATAAATTACAACGGCATCACCCTTTTTTACGTCTTTATCTTTCAAATAATTCGCCAACTGCACAAAATAGTAAATAAATAGATTATTCATTAATGCAAGAAACATCCGATCCCAACTTAAACACTCAAATCCCGGACTTTGTCAACAGATTATTCACCTGGCAAACTCTTTGAAGAAGCTGAGAGTAAGTTAAGGAATCTTGGTTGCCAGGCTCATTAGGTTCCCAGTAAATGGCTATCTTGTCAGCATTTCCCAATTCAACATTTCTATCCAAACAATTGTAGCAAATGTTGGTGATACCGCCCTTGAACCACTGCATTATAATATACTAACTACCGTTATCATTCCAATCTCTTAACAATTTAACCAGAAGCAGATAAAAAAGAGCAACAATGACCTCAATCTTGACATTCCCTTGGCGGACATCGAAATTCTCGGTGACTACCGAGCTCCCCCAGCGTTTCTTCCAGTAGAATTGAGAAGCAATTTCACTCCAAAATGCAGCTGGATCGTCAACGGACTTTCTGTACATCTCCAAATACTGATCTCAAAATTCAAATCAATCAAATGCTTCAGATAATGAAATGCAGAAACCGGAGTAAGAAAAAAAGAGTGAAAGATGATTGATAACCTTCTGAGGATTAGGAACAAGGGCGTGACGAGTGAAGTCAGCGTTAGGAAAGACGAGATCATCCTCTTCAGAAGCAAGAGATTCACCTAGTATAACGGCGTTGAGTCTAGGGATTTTTCCGGCACCGGAGGGTAAAGTAGACATTGACTCCACGTGGCGGAGGTGATTTTTGGTCGTATTGAGATTGTGATTGGCCATGCTCCTTCCGACGGTTGAATAACGGTTGACCGAAGAAAGATGATGAAGATTTAAAGAAGAAGATATTTGAAAATGAACAGCTACACCTTCACGGAATCCTACTCCATCCCCAAAAATGTCAGTCAGGTCAGCGATAATTTTCTTTAATAATCAATTAGTTGGAATTAATTATTAAAATAGACAAGTAGTATTATTATTTTATGATTATTATAATTGGAGATTGGAAAAATAAATAAAGAACGGAGCGGCCAACGTGCGTGTATAAGATAAAAACTGGAATGGAGAGAATAAAAGGAAAAAGAAGATGGCTGACCTGGTGTTGATGGTGGTGGATTCATTGTGACGGCAACGGTGAAAAAAGGAAATGAGTTCAAGTGGAAGTGATAAGTAAGGAAATCTATTAATAGTATCATTAAGCTAAATTAAGGTGCAATTCATCATCATCCAAACCAATCAGATAAGGAAATAGACAGATGGAAATGGGGGAGGAACTTGTCTGATTTTCATTTTCTTGATGCCTTGTTAAGTTTTGTCTTTTTTTAATGCTTACTTCTGCTCTACCCAATCAGTGATTCTCTTTTCTTGTTTTAAAACAAACATGGCTCTACTTGCTCGTTATGTTCTATGCTTTTACATTGACTCAAACATGCTTCATAACTAGTGCTTACCATCACTTTTGGATGCTCACAAATCCACCAATTGACAATTGTCATTGCATGCAATTTTGGTTTTACATTGAAAACACTGAAATGTAGGGAATTCAACTCGTTTTTTATTAATAAGTAATTTTTCATCGAATCATTTTATGATGGTTTTTGTTAGCTGATGTAAAACCATTTTAGGACTAAAGCTTTGTTGTTGATGTAATTGTGTAGTATAGAATATAAAATCTATTGAGTGGTGCATTCAAAGTCATAAAAGAGAAAGTACATATTTCCACCCCATTTTGATGGTAATGGTAACCAGTTTTTCAATGAATAATTTGAGAAGAAGCAATAAAATGTAGGCTAAAACCGTGAATATTAAAGATCTAAATACATACATTAGAGACAAAACTGAACAATCTTATGGTATGAATCTAATACTAAGACAACTAGTATCACGGAATCAAAGTATAAATTACAACGTAAACTCTTTCTTCTTCACTGTAAATAAAAAGGGATTGGCATTTCGTCTGTTGCTTCATGTTACAGTCAACGAGGTTGACATGTCTTTACAATGCAGTAGCTATGGGCAAGCTTACCAAACCTTCACACCTCAGGATGGTGTGGCATTTCGCATTGATGAGTTTTTCTTCAATACAGGGAAGACAGTACAGCAGTTGAAATTAGTGTTTGGAAATGTGTAAGTGCCAAAGTTCTTTTAGAGCCCGAGTTCTCAAATCATAGTTTACGATAAGTCCAGGCAGCCTCAGACATAATGAATCTAAATATTCAACTTAAGCGCATGGAAAAACAAAACACGGCCTCCAACATGAGAATTCTACTCTTTCTCTTATACGGAGATATTTCTGGATTCAATGTCATTAGGGTATCATGCCGAATGCTGCGACTTAATTCCCACCTCAGGTTGACAAAATCCTGATTCTCATATAAGGAACAGAAGTTGTGTTTGTGTACCTTGACCAGAATCCAGATGTGGATTCCTCTAAAGTCAGAATAGCAATAGTGCAGATGTCCCTGAGACACCCACAAGCACTGCCCATAAGTCAAGGATTCCAAGGACCAATCTTGCGAATAATTTGGCAGTTTAATGAGCATAAATTTGCTATGCTTCATGAAATACATTAGCAAGTGCCCTCCTAATTCCCAATGTATAATTCCATTCCAGAAGAGAGGATTTGTGCTCATAATGGGAAGCTCAAGTGGTAGATGGATCACTGAGTAGTATCGCCTCCACATGCGAGTCTCGGAGGAGAAGATTTCCATCTCCAGAATATCAATGGCTTCAGCAGCACTAGCAGATGATGATTCCATAGCACGTACTCCCGCATCTTTAATGGTGAAAATTCGTATAACTTGATAGTGTTCACCATCAAAAGCCAAGCCAGTCCTGATGCTTCTTTTGGCAACCTGAGGTCGAGGAAGAAATACCGATTGCTTAGAAAAGGGATCGAATACATGATAGTAAAAACATCATTTTCTCTAACATTAGAAAACAAAAGCAAGCCATTGCATGATGCAAAATGTGGATATTAGCTTCATTACAAAACCCCATGTCTTGATTCGCAGTAGCAGACGGTTCATCGTCAAGATCAAGGAAAACAGACTGACTAGAACAATCCCTAAGCAAATAGTGGCACAGAAGATCTGGAGATTCCATAGTTTCTGGTGCGGTGTACATATGCAACAGAATAGGAACTATCTAATGAACTTAATATGAAAGAGACCAAAAACAATTTTGATACTCGTAATCCACAGGTTATAATGATGCAAACAACCTTTTAGCAAACTTCGGTAGCAAGAAATGGCCCACTTCCACTCAACCAATCATGCAAATTATTATTATATACATATAACCAATAAGAAAAAGAAGACACAACCCAACCCAACCCAACACCAACATTTACAAGTTGCTCTAGTTTCATTAGATTTTCCACCAGTAGTGAACCTCTTTTGAAATATTAAATTCCAGTTCAATTCAGTGATAGAGATATTCTTTCATATATACAAATACTACAGACAAAGTACCAGTAGAAGTCAGGGACAAGGTTGAGCATGGCGTAATTATTATTAAAAATATTCAATATGTTTGACAAGTATGGCCAATGAATTCAAGCACCATATGGACATATTGTCAAGCTGATGTCAGTCTCATCATAAACACATATATCAGAATCATTCAGCCGAGTCTTTTATGCTATATTATCATCGACTCCCAGCATTAAGAGACATGATAAATTTAAAAGCACTGTAACTAAATTTGCAGGAAGAAGAAAACAGAATGCAATCTGTCAAATGTTGGAAGCATTTTGAAATGAAGTTGATGAGTTTAAGGTTTCATGATCTTAGTACATGGAAGTAATCGCTTTTCAATTAACAGATTAGAGATTTAGAGATTTCACTACATCTAAAGTTGCTACTAACAACTCTTGAAAATCATGGTAGAACAGTTAATTATGGACACCAACTTGCCTACAATTGATGGAGAAAAACAGTAGACAGGAAAATAGCAAGTATCATATCTGTAGAAAGCTTTTGTGAGGGTATTTAAGCTACATGAGAAAAGCTTTGATGTGCTACTCAAACATGATGGCACAAGATTGTAATTTGTGTCACATATTGATTAATTAAAGTCAACCAACATCCCTTGAAGTAGCAAACTGAATATGGGATGAGTAGAACATAAGTGATCCAAAGAAGTGTAAATCCTCACCTTGGTGTTCGAACAGTTTCTCGTCTTTGGCATCATTATCAATGATAATCGGCCAAATCAACGCTCCTGCTTCACTGCTATTCAGCTTCATTGGCATGGAGTTGACTAATTTGTTAGCCTCACCCAGCCTGTCTGAGCGAGTATAAAGTTGAATCATACATGTATAATGTTCTAAAACCGGCGAAATACCATAGCACTGAGTCATATTTTTGAAGTGCCTAGCACCCTCTTCTACGTCATTCGTGTTCACGCAAGCACACAAAACACCAACAAATGTGATTGCATCTGGCTGGACATTTGCCTCCTCCATCTGTGCAAAAAGAATAAGGGCCTCCTTGCCATACCCATGAACCCCAAAGCTAGTGATCATTGAATTCCAAGTAGGCAAGCTCCTGACTTCCATCTTGTCAAATACTTGCTTGGCCCCTTCCAAATTACCACATTTGCTATACATATCAATTAGAGCAGTACCAAGAAAAACCCCAATTTTGAACCCGTTTTGCAAAGCATAATCATGAATTTGGCTACCCAATTCAAGACTCCCCAGTTCAGTACACGCTTTTAGCAATTCCACTAAAGTAAACTCATTGGGTCTCACATTATCAAGCTGCATCTTCCAAAACAATTCAAACGCCTCCTGAGGTCGTTGATTCTTCACATACCCATTAATCATCGCCGTCCAAGAAACAACATTTCTAGCAGGCATTCGATCAAATGCCTTCCGCGCACCATCCAATTCCCCACAAGAAACGAGACCCGAAACAAAAGTAGTCCACGACACAACACTTCGCACACGCATATTATCAAACACATTACGCCCAGAATCCAAATCCTTACACTTGAAATAAAGATCCATCAAAGTATTACGCAGAAAAGTATCATTGGAAAACCCAATTTTAACCGCTAACCCATGAACTTCCTTCCCTTTCTCAATATCAAAAGCAGCCAAACAAGCTTTAATAACGAAAGGAAACGTAAACTTATCAGGCGGAAACCCATTGGAGATCATGAGATTATAAAGAAGAATAGCATCTCGAGAGTTTCCATTAATGGTATAACCCCTAATCATGAAATTCCAAGTAAATGTTTGTGGGTTTTGGATTTGATGAAAAACTAACGCAGCATAGTCAAATTTATCATAAGAGAAGCATAAATGAAGCAACTTTCTAATAAGCAATTGATCATTTACAAGACAGTGGCGAATGATTTTAGCATGAACGAGCTTGAGATGGGTGAAATTAGAGCAGTTGTGAAGCAAGATTAGAGCTTCCTGAGAAGAAAACTTGGGATTAGAGCGAGAATTAAGAAGTGGGTTATGGTGAGGTACGTTTGCGGATAATGAAAGGCATGAGAACATTATGCGTTGTCCGAATTAGGGTTGATTAGAATCTGAATTAGAATATAAGAAATCAGTGAAGGAAGGAGCAAACCGAGAGGGCATATCATATGGTATGAGAGGTGGTAATTTCATGAGCTCACATATCAGGAATTCAGGGTGTGTATTCCGCCCATCGTAAACTAAACTATCATCTATTTTAACTTTACCACCTTTCTCACGTTTTAAGCTTTCACTTCGTCTATTATTATTCAGGTAAAAAATTTATAATTTAAACCTAATCTACCATTGCTTTCTCATTTGAAAATAGAGTTTGATAATACGTTTTGAAAATGTAAGTTGAAAAAATAAGGAAATCGGTTTTCAGCAAAAGCTGAATTTGTAGCACTTGAGAGATGTTGTTATAAGTTATGCAGAAAGTTGATATTGATTTTTTTTTATTAAAATAGACTTAACTTTCATTATATTTTAATAAAGGGATAAGTTTAAAAATAATGCTCGTGGTTTCGTGAATTTGCAATTAGAGGTCTGTAGTTTAACAGTTTGCATATAAAGGTATGTGGTATGAAATTCAGGGCCGGCGCAAGGGGGAGTTCACCCAGGCGGGCGCCTAGGGCCTCCGAAATTATAGGGGCCTCATAAATCTAATTTTTTTTTTAATCATCATAAATCTAATTTATTGTACTATTATATATGTATTATTATTTTAAAAATATAAAACTATACCTCTCAATAGGAAGTGTTGTATATAATTTAACTAGAGCAAGTTGAGAGAAATAGAAGATGAGAGAATGAAATATGTTTATGTTCTAGTTGAGCTTTTAAAAAAATATGGAGACGATTCAAATATTGTAACTGCTGAGAAAATTATTACGAGATAACTTATCCAAATCAATTTAAGTGATAGAATACATCAAGAATTTGCATCTTGCTTTTCTTAATGCTTGAGTTCCTTACAAGATCATATTGACTATATGAGATAGAGTAGTTAATGCTGAAAGAAGTTTCTTGAAGTTAAACTTAATAAGAATTATCTTCGTACAACTATGACACAAGAGTATTGAACGGTTTGACCATGTTGTCAATTGAGAAACAAAGTTTAGCTAAACCGAATTATATTGAATTAAAGATTTTGCACATACTAAAGTGAGAAGAGTAATAGTTCTTTGCTTTAGGTTTTTTACTATTTGATTTTATTTGTTAGAAAAATGTTTTTTTTTATGGAATTTCTTAAAAGAAGGTTAATATATGATTATGGCGTGTAGTTAATATTATACCACTCGTTTTACTATTTGGTATTTGTTACTTTTAAAAGGTTAATAAATTTTATATTTGTTAAATTAATACGAGAAAAAAATAAATAACCCGCCTAGGGCCTCTAAAATACTGGAGCCGGCATTGAAATTTTTCGCAAAATAAGATATCATAAATTACAACTTTACGTTTCAATTTGATTGAAGTATATTTCGTATTTTTTAAGAAAATGTACATTTACATATCGATATAACATATCATCTAATGACATTTCCCACTCTCAAATCGAAATCATAAATCATATAATGGACGTTTTACGTCACTACTAGAAAACAGTGAAATAGTGACGGAATTTCGTGACGGAATGAAAACCGTCACTGGTGTGTTGATTTGCGTGACAGAAATTCCGTCACAGATCGTTCTGTCAGTTTCTGTGACGTTAATTCGTGACAGTTTAGAATATTCCGTCAAAATTAATTAGCGGGAACATTCCCGCTTCAATCGCGACGTAATTTATGACATTTATTTTTGTTCCGTCACTAATCTTTCAGCTGATATTTTATTAGAACTTATTTATTCTGTATTATATAATATAAAATATTAAATAATTAAAATTATATATAAGGTTATGCTTTTTTATTTCATTATCCCCAACCTTAAAAATCACGATGCTTCTTCCTCACTCTCAATTCTTCTATGAACTGAACTACGATGCTTCTCCCTCGATAGATCTCGCCTGAACCATGAATTTCTCACCTTGATGTTGCGCCTGAACCACAGATTCCTTCATAGAGCCCTGTGATTCGAACCTTACTGAACGATTCTTTCCCTTGCGTGTTGGTGTGTGATTTGCGTGGTATGGAGTCGGGATCACTTTTCCTCTACTGAAGGCAAGCTCGCCGTTTTACTTAGGGTTCCCAAATAGCTGGTATGTTTCTTTGTTATCCAACTTTGCTCTTGTTCTTGTTGGGTTTTTTAGATAAAGAAAGAAAGTAGAGGGCTTCTTCTTTTTTTCTGTTTTTTGTTCAGAAATTGTGGTGATTTTCGACTTTGAATGATAATGGTGTTGATTGTATATGTGGATTTTCTTGTTGATGTTATACAAAGTGATTGAGTATGTTTTACTCTTGTTCTACTTGTACAGAGTTTCATCTTCCTCAGTTACTTGTTATAATGTGGTTCTTGTGAGATTTATCACTTGTTTTTCATTGTTGGTTATAAGGTCTGACTTGCTTTTATTTTGTTAGTTCAAAAATTGTTGTTCTTCTTTTGTTTAATCGTAGAGGAGATGAGACAGTTGGTTATGAAAACAAATGTTTGCATTTTTTAAGAGGCGTTTGACAGAGCCACTGATTATGGTTTTGAATGATCTATTATTATGTTCAACTTCTTATATGAAAACATAACTTTGCAGGTGGTTGGTCTAACTTTTATGTAAGAAAGTTGATTTAATTGGTTGAGATAATGTGCTTTTTGTGTAACAGCATATGCTAGAGGTTCTCAAGGAATCAACTTCAATTTAATTACATTCTTACACTTTTATAAACCAACCACTAACCACATGTCAAGTTATTATCGAGAAGACAATTCTCAAGGCATCAATTTTAATTAGAATGAGAATATGTCCTTTTATTAGATAGATGACACTAACAAGTGGAATTGACTTTGTGAATACAAACAAATCAACAAGATGACATGAATATCAAATTAACACTATTTATTAAAACCCACTAAGATTCAAGGCTAATTTCAAGTGATATATAACTCGGGATTCTTATCCTAAATGTAATTTAATGAGGAAAATAGAGTAGTAATATAAGGAGATGTGTCAATTAGCTCATCTCATGAACTAAATTAGCCTATAATAATATAAATTGGTCTAAAATCTAACAAGATTACATATTTGATAAAAATAGAATCATTAAGACTACCTATAACTCTTCATCAAAAAAAAAATTAAGACTACCTATAACTAGACTGAAAATCATCTGCCCTTCCTCTCAATCAGTTTGAGTTGGTTGTAACTGATCAGTTTTAGTAGCTTGTTGTGTATGTGCTTCAGTTATACTTGGTGTTCCAGGTTTACAACACAGTAAGTTTGATCATTTTCTCTAGAATCTTATTGTTGAAATTATTATCTCCAGAATTCTAGTTCTGAAACATAACTGGAATTCCAGTACTGAATGTGAACTGTTTTCTTCCATTTTCAGTATTTTATCTTCTAATGCTTAATTAAGATGCATTTAATATAAAGATTTGATTTTTCGGTAATAATTAACAGACAAATTTTTATATAGGTTATTACTCCAAGAACTGTCATAAGCAGAATTTCGAAGAAAACAACAGCGAAGTTTGAAGTACTTGTGTTGAAGAAAAATTTGGTAATGCAATTCCACTGTATGTTTTCATTTTTACGTTTGTTTGAGTAGATAAATGATACATACCATGCTAGTAACTAACATAAACATGGGGTAATTTGATTTGCTATGTTTAGTTGGAGTTTGCTTAATTATTTTGAGGTGTATATAAACATAGGTAATAAAGAAATGAATGTACATGATAGATCGTGGATGTATCGGAGGCTATTAGATGATGGTACATTGAACGAAGAATTTGTTAACGGAGTTCTTTATTTTGTCAAATGTGCCATCATGCATCCCGAGTTCATGAATGGACCAGATGAGATAAGGTGCCCTTGCAAAAAGTGTGGTAACCGTGCTTTTAGGAAGTTGGAGGATGTGAAGTTGCATTTGGGTCGTAAAGGATTTTGCCCCAACTACTATTTATGGGAGATGCACGGTGAACCGTATGTTAGTGATAACGCTGCCATTGTTGATGATCAACTTCCGTTCCAAAATCATTATAACAATGAAAGTGAATCGATGAGCCCGATTAGGCAAATGGTTTTTGAAGCTGCTGGACCAGATTTCGCTAATCCCATTATAGAGGAGGAGCCGAATGTGGAGGCGAAGAAGTTCTTTGACATGTTACAAGCCTGTGATGAAGAATTATGGCCAGGTTGTGAGAAGCATTCAGTTTTATCTGCAATTGCTCGATTGTTGAACATAAAGTCGGAGAATCATCTTTCGGAGAGGTGTTTTGATACATTCATAGAATTTCTAAAGGAGGCCTTGCCAGCAGGCAACAAATTACCTGACAATTTTTACGAGACCAAAAAATTAATTCAAGGTTTAGGTTTACCTGTACAGAAAATAGATTGTTGTATTGCAGGTTGTATGTTGTTTTGGGAGGAGGATAGTGAGCTGAAGTTCTGCAAGATGTGTGGTCAAGCAAGGTATAAAATGGGGAGTGGTTCTGAGAAACATAAGCCTATCCCAGCAAAGAGGATGTACTACTTTCCTTTAAGTCCGAGGCTTAAAAGGTTGTATGCCTCGAATGCAACTGCAAGCCATATGAGATGGCATGATAAGCATCAATGTGAAGATGGAGAAATGTGTCACCCTTGTGAAGGAGAAGCATGGAGGCATTTTAGAAGCATGTAGAAGGACACTTCGCATGGCATATATAGGCGCATGTGTCCAACTGTTTTGAAGGGGCAATTTCACTTGTTTTTTGGTATGTATAGTGCTCTTTTTTGTGGTTTGTGCCCTGTTTTCGAGGCTATTTTGTATAGGATCTAAACACTTATTGTGATCTTATATTATCGTGCCCTTTTTTGTAGGCTATTTTGTATAGGATCTAGGACTTAGGACTAACTATGATATGATATTATGTAACTAGTTTTAGCCTAATGTTGGGTAGGATTGAATTCTTATTAACTTAATTTTATGATAATGGCTTTATGTTATTATATTTATTTTAGCATTTATATATGAATGATGAAATGAATATTCATTTAAATGCGTCGTTGAAAGAAATGGACGACGTTTTGAGATGGAAGTCCATCACCGATTCTAATTTGTGACGTTATTTGATACGATGTGAGATTTACTCTATTACAGAAATTCCGTCACAAATGATGTTTTGTGACGTTTTAGGATGTGTGACGTTAATTTCCGTCTTTTTGTTCCGTCTTAATATTGTGACGAAGAAAATGTCACCAAAAGCGTCACGGTGTGGTGACGTATAATTCCGTCTCAAACAGCGTCACAAATTCTGACGGATGTTCCGTCACATGACCGTCTAAAATATCCGTCACAACAAACGTCAGCAAGATCTGTGACGCTCAATATTTTGACGTTCAAATTCCGTCACAAATTCCGTCACAAGACTCATTTACTGACGGAAATGGCTTTTTAGTGACGGTCTTTTCCGTCACTATTTCGCTGTTTTCTAGTAGTGCGTTCTTTTATAATTTGACGATTTACAAACTATTTTGACGTTTAAGTCCATTTTACAACTTGCAGTTCGATTTGAAGGATCAATATTTTGTCAATGTAGAGATATAAGTCGTTTAAAAGATAAAAATATCATTAAAACTTAATAATGTGATTTCGGATACTCTGTTTTGTAAAAATATTCATATCACATACCTTTATTTGCAAAACAAATCATACCACGTACCTTTGTTTGCAAACCGTTAAACCACATACCCCTATTTGAAAATTGAGTAAACCACGAGCATTATTTTTTGAACTTATCCCTTTAATAAATACATAATTTTTTATTTTTTTTTATTGACTTTTAGGACTTTTGAAATGTGTTCACCAAACATTTTACAACAACTTCTTTTCCACACAAAAATGTCAAATTGGCCCTTAATGTTTGAAATGGCACAAATTAGCTTTTATTTGGAAGTTGGGAGATTAATAGAAGTGAGAGTTAGAGGAGGTTAGCGAAAATAACGAAACAAAATGACAAGTGACGAAAACAAAATTATGTGAGTGATATGAAAGTTGTTAAATTCTGCCAAAAAAGAAAGATAGTCTAAACATATTACTAACTAGGTAACTCGCGCGATCGTTTAGTTCTGTTTTAAAGCATTATGCACATATACCTATATTGGTATCGCAATTTTTTTATTATTATTTTTGAAAAAATAACCTCATTCTCGGCTGAATAAAAAACACTGGCTGAATATGTGTGAGACACATCAGTGTTCGTTGGAGCTGAGTTCGTTGAAGTTAATGTTGATTCCTGCCAATTATATCTTTTTTTTCTTTTTTTTTGATGGACCTGCCAATTATAAATGAAGCATTAGAGAATTTGATCAAATTCAAAGGAAAAAATTCACTTATAAACATAGTTTTTACATATCCTCATCTGTATCTCCATAACAAACACACCTACCTTATTCAGATCATCGCCCTCCTGCTCCCCTGAGATCATTGCATCTCCTGATCTCTGCCAAACATTTCCAACAACAATAAAGTATTATCCATCCATATCGATATTGGGATGACAATTATTTATTTTTTTTAAAAAAACCTTATTTGCATGTGAATTCAAATTTTTCTCCGCACTACATTGTTCGTTGGAGCTGATGTTGATTCATGCTAATTATTTCAAATGAAGCATTAGATAATGATCAAATTGAAAGAAAGATTCCCTCGTAAAAAAACCTGAGATATACAGAATTAAAATCACACCTCGTCGTCATTTATCAACACTTGTGAAAACACAAAATCTCTTTTCAAAATACAGAGGTTTCGCCTCTTCCATACGCGATTCATACATTCGTAGAAAGGGTACAAGTATCTCCAATCTTTCCCTTCATGCTTAGTTGAATCATATCTTCTTCTTTTTTTGTTGCTTCTGGAAATCCTTCGACTCTAATTCCTTCGGCTCAATCACATTTTGTTCATTCAATCCTAATTGTTTGAAGTAAAACTTTTGTTGATTCATTGCCACCTCATTGAAACATATGCATGGCACACGAGCATATGTAAGGCACAATTGATCCCGACACTTCTTAGGAAAATCAATAGTGAGTTCATGTAGACTATAAGGCTTCCAACAAATCTGTGGGAACATAAAAAAGTCATAGTGGGGTCACAACATAACTAATCAGTTTTGTATAATCAGTTTTTCTATTGAGTTATCACTCAATGGCCTAGAAGGACTCGAGGAATGAACATTGAAACTTAAAGGGATCATTAGCAAAAAATCTGTCATGATTCTCATAAACAGTGGAAGCACTCATACCTTTGTGGACCTTAAGTAACTATTCTAATTAGTTTTATATAAAATAATGGCATCAAGCTAAGTAACTATTCTAATCCGTAAGTTTTAAATAAAAAATGGCAGACAACAATTGACTTATCAGTTTTATATACTAGTCAGTTTTAACTACTAAAGCATAAACATATGAAAAGGAATCATACAATAGGAAAGAAACTCACATCTTCCTTAGTCAACCTCTGTAATTGTTCCTTGTATGTTTCCATCGAAGTCACGTTTTGAGTTTCTTTAAATTTTGCACTCGTTGTATGCATCCACCCAAAAATAAAGGAAATTTGGATGGTCGATCAAATAAACCTCAAAAAATTGAAAATCGCTCTAATGCAAATGCCTACAAGAAAAAAAGCGTGTGAGTTATCAATGAAAATCATTAATATATTAGAGATCAAAATAAAAAATTAATAATATTGTTTAAAAACCTTGCCAATATAGCGTATGAAAAGCCATAGAGACCTGCATTTTTACGTTCTTTCAACTTTATACATGCTCTCGCCATGGAACATTTAAGGTAAGCAGCTACTGCAGGCCCTCAAGCATATTTGTTGATTTTTTTCTTTTTGCTGCAGTGGTAAATACAATACCGGAATAGTGTTACTCTTGTTTGGAAAAAAGCATCAGTCCAATAAGATAGAGCAACTTCGCCTTCACATAAGGCTCCAAAGCAGCAACATCAGGTAAATTTGCAGGAACACTGTCTCAAATGCCATCTTCAAATACTTAAGGCTAATCTGATCATATTTCTTTTCTATTTTTCTCATAAGCAAACTTTCAGCCTTTTCCTTATCAACACAAAGGCAGCATCTTTGTGTTGATAAGTAAAAGGCTGAAAAAATCAACAAGTATGCTTGGAGGGCTGCATAAACTTCTTACCTCAAATGTTCCATGGCGAAAGCATGTATAAAGTTGAAAGAACGTAAAAATGCAAGTCCCGATAACTTTTCATACGCTATAATGACAAGGTTTTAAAATAATATTACTAATTTATTATTTTGATTTCTAATATATTTAATGATTTTCATTGATAATTCACATGTTTTTTTTCTTGTAGATTTGCATTAGAGCGATTTTCAATTTTTCGAGGTTTATTTGATCGACCATCCAAAATTTCTTTATTTTTTGGGTGGATGCATACAACGAGTGCAAAATTTAAAGACACTCAAAACGTGACTTTGGTGGAAACATACAAGGAACAATTATAGAGGTTGACTAAGGAAGATGTTAGTTTCTTTCCCATTGTATGGTTACTTTTCATATGTTTATGCTTTAGTAGTGAAAACTGATTAGTATGTAAAACTGCATTTTTTTTTTATGTAAAACTGATTACTTAAGGTCCACAGAGGTATGAGTACTTCCATTGTTCTCATAGACAGATTATTTGCCAATGATCCATTTAAGTTTCAACGTTCAATCCTCGAGCCCTCCTCCTTGGGCATTGAGTGATAACTCAATATAAAAACTAATTAGTTATGTTGTGACCCCACTATGACTTTTTTATGTTTTCACAGATTTGTTGGAAGCCCTATAGTCTACATGACCGCACAATTGATTTTTCTAAGAAGTGTCGGGATCAATTGTGGCTTACATAAGCTCGTGTGCCATGCATATGAGGTGACAATGAATCAACCAAAGTTTTGCTTCAAACAATTGGAATTGAATGAAAAAAATGTGATTGAGCCGAAGGAATTATAGTCGAAGGATTTCCAGAAGCAACAACAAAAAAAAAAAGATATGATACTAAGCAAGAATAAGGGAAAGATTGGAGATACTTTAACCCTTTCTATGAATGTATGAATCGTGAATGGAAGAGGCGAAACTTTTGTATTCTGAAAAGAGATTTTGTGTTTTCACAGGTGCTGATAAATGATGACGAGGTGTGATTTTAATTTTGTATATCTCAGGTTTTTTACAAGTGAAACTTTCTTTCAATTTGATCATAATCTAATGCTTCATTTGAAATAATTGGCAGGAATCAACATCAGCTCCAATGAACAATGTAGTGCAGGAGCAAAATTTGAATTCACATGCAGATGAAGTTTTTTTTCAAAAAAATAAAATAATTGTCATCCCAATATCGGTATAGGTGGATAATGCTTTATGGTTGTTGGAAATGTTTGGCAAGGACTAGGGGATGCAATGATCTCAGGGGAGCGAGAGGGCGATGATGGTTGGTGAAAGTGTTTGGCATGGGGATACAGATGAGGATATGTAAAAATTATGTTTATAAGTGAACTTTTTCCTTTCAATTTGATCAATTATTCAATGCTTCATTTGAAATAATTGACACGTCCACAAAAAAAAGAACAAATATTTTGCAGGTCGATCAAAAAAGAAAAAAGATATAATTGGCAGGAATCAACATCAACTCCAACGAACTCAGCTCCAACGAATACTGTTGTGCCTCACGCAGATTCACCAGCTGTTTTTTATTCAGCTCAGAATGAGGTTATTTTTTCAAAAAATAAAACAAAAATAATTGCCATCCCAATATAGGTTTATGTGCATAATGCTTTAAAATGATATTGATCCAAGGGAGTAAAATCTATCTATAATAAAAGGCGTGAAAAAGTTATAAATGCAATTATGTCCTTTAATTTTTTTCAATGAAAAAGTTATAAATGCAATTATGTCCTTTAATTTTTTTCAATGAAAAAGTTATAAATGCAATTATGTCCTTTAATTTTTTTTCTATTTTATTCTCATACCCCCAATAATAACGGCGTCGTGCCCTTAGCCGACCTACCAAACACTCTTCCCCTCCTCATTTGTGCCACCTTTGTCTGGTTCGTCTGGTTCATCATTTCCATTTCTCTAGAATCTTCTCCGATCTCCAGCTCTCTCAAATTCTATCCATTATCCAATCCCTAGCCTCCAAGTTTTGCATATGCCTTTGGGCTATTGTGTTCTCTCTTCAAAACATAGCTCTTTGCAGCTTCTAATTTTATTTTCATCGATCTTTGATGGTCGTTCACAAACTAAATCATCAGAGATCTCCTAAGCTTACTTCGATTCAGCTTATGCATCTTCCTCACTTGAAAAGTTGGTTTGTCCAATTTGATTTTTCTTCTTTGTTCAATTTTAGTTGTGGTTCTTTAGAATTTCCAAAAAAAAATTCCTCAATTTTTATTTTTCTTATTTTTTTTCTGCTTTAATTTTTATTTTTAATTTTATTTTTTGACTGGAGATTTTTCGTAGTGTGGGAGATTTACAGAGGATGACACCTTCAAGATACATGCTCTAGATTTTCATTCTTTAATATGCCTTTGATATGTTATTTGACCCTCAACATACACTTCTTAAAGTTGAAATTTCCACTTTTGATTTACTGACTTTTTTTTTCTCCGTGTGGAGATTCATATAAAAAAGTACTATTATGTCCAAGACTAGTTTTTTGTAATTGTTATTCTTGAATAGATTTGAGTTAATTTTGATTCATCTTTTTGAATGGTGCAAAATGGAAATATTATTGCAATTGAATATTAGATTTAGATAAATGCAAGAACATAGCAAGTTTGAGCTTAAAGTCACTCCAGAGAGATAGGAGGAAGCAATTGTGCAAAAGCAAAGTGAGTCACAAAGATAAAAGTTAACCTCTTTAAATTATGTAATGCATTATCTTACTTTTGTTCATTTTAGTTTAAATATTGTGATCGGTTAATAAACAATTCTTCATATTGTAATTGGACATTAATATCTCATAAAAACTCATGTCCATAGTTACTTTGATTTCCACTTCTGTTCTTTTTCATTCAATAACATTTTGGGTAATATTAATTCTGGAATCTTAGGTATTTCCATTAATCAGCTCAATTGCCTAAAATAAATTAAATGTTCATAATTGTTCTATTCATATTGTTTGCATTTTTTTATGATGTTTTCTTTCTTTTGGGATTCAGTTTGATGGGTTTGTTTTTTTTATAATAATTATAGATGCTAATAGGGTTTTTTTTCTGTCTGCTATAGTGTCCTCACCAAGTTTACAGAAAGACACTCTCCGGAGAACAAAAGTTGGAAACCCCCAAGAACATAGAGAGAGAGAGAGAGAGAGATGAGAGAGAGAGAGATTAATTGATGTAAATTATCTTATAGTGTTTTAGCTCATCTTGATATCTTCAAAAAATTTAGTTTTATTTTTTCCCTCATGGTTATTTTGGAAAAAAAATTTCACATTTTTATATAGAATATTTTCTTTGGAATATATCTGCTTCATTTTTTTCTGTTACAGTATATCTGCTTCATTTTTTTTGTTAACAGACTTGAGTTTTGATAATTAAATATTTTGTGTGTATAAATTTTACACATGTTAAAATCACCCTAATGCATGCAAAATATAACATTGAACAATTTATTTTTGATTCCTAAAGCAACGCTAGGATAATGCTCTAGTAAAACATAAAATAGCAATAATAAGTTTGTATGTAATTTTGGTATTTTGTTCTCTATCTAAACTTGACTAATTTATACATTTTTATATCTCTTTTTTTTTATCACCTTACCACTTTCAACATATGATATTTCACTATTACAAAATTATGTTTTTAGGATATAAATTCAAAAATTTGAAAATGGTAGTTCACAAACATCTAAATTTATATAAATATCTAGTATATTGATACAATGCAAACAAGCTAAACAAACATATTTTTATAATGTTTCACCATTTACTTAACATTACTCGTTCATTAGTGTTTGGACTGAACTACGTTTTAGGGTTTTCTAGAAAAAAATATGGCTCGGAACATGAATGCAAAGGAAATAGAAAAAGTAGTTTGAAAAAAGAGATTAAAATGCTATATCTCGTTATTCGATTTCTCATTTTATCTCCCTTCTTCTTTGTTTTCTTACTATTTACAAATAAATATCTTCATTTTTTTTTTCTAGTTCTTCTCGACCATTTTATATTCCAGTTAAGCTAAGATTTTTTTACGTTTTAGTTTTTGGTACAAAAAAACATAGCATGAAATACGAAAGCATAGGAAATAGAGAAAATAGTTGAAAAAAAAACAGTAAAATGTTATATCGCTTCTATTTGACTATCTTTTCATCTCCCTTCATGTTTGTTTTCTTACTAATTAATAAATCACATCATTCCTCTTGTATATTTCTAGTTCTTCTCCACCATTTCATATTCCATTTAGGCTAAGAATTTTATGTTTTTGAACTCAATTATGTTATCGTACACGGAATAATCAACCATTATCAATTAACTTTGGAATCTTTTAACAAATGAACTTCAAGTTAATTGAACATTTTTCCTAATCCATTAATCTATATACTATATTATAAAAGTGGAGAGATTGAACAGTATCCAATTAAAATTGGATTGAAAATAGTGTCAAAGGATACTATGGTATTTGTATCATATCTAGAAGGTTCATCTCCTATCTTCCCATATCTCCTTATCCTCCCATGTCGCCTTATCTTCTATCTCTTTCGATTTCTCACTGTCGTTCTCTATTCTCACTTCTTATCCTAGCTCTATGTCGTCGTTCTTTAACTAATTTTTTATGTTCTTCTATGTCGTTTATTTGCAGATTTGAATCATGGCGTAAGGTGGATCCATTACGGTGGTTCAATTTCTTTTATTGTTCACATCTAATATGTTTATGTAGTCCTTCCACTATTCCTCATCTCTCATGTTTTCTTTGTGTTTTTCTTCCTTTTTTTTTTGATTTCTAGGCATATATGTTTTTTTGGTGTATCTTAGATTTGGCTTCTAAGTTTCGTGGCTTTTCTTTCGTGTTTTTCACCTCATATCCTTTTCGGTTTATATATGAGCTCTGCATTTCATTGTTGATTGCTCCTAATCTCTAATATGTGTTTCTTTTGTTCTTCCTCTCTTCCCCAACCTCCAGTCAAGTAGGTTGAGATCCATATGGCTTTTTAGGATGACTGGCAATATGCTTGCTAAAAGTATTCACTTTAGATTCGGACAATTCGGTGCCAATTTTGGATGGGTTTCAATTCACCCCATATGTTCGAATCTATTTTGGGGTGAATCAAATCGAATCCACTAGAAATTCTTGAATACCTAATCTTAGTTCCATCATCTTATATTTTGTAAACAATTTACAAAATATGGTTTGCATTGATTAATTCAGTGGGGTTGGAAAACTGCAGGAAAAGTTTGTTTTGGGTTGATTTGGGAGAAAAAGTATGCATATTATTTATCTTCTATTTAATCTAATAGTCATTATCTTCGCGTCTTCAATAGGTTTTTTCATGAATTTGCATGGTCATTACACTAAAATTGATATCTCGGATCTATGTAGTTATAATTTTGCTTTTGTATCCAGGGATTTTAGATCAAGCAAAAAAAGGTGTGTTTTAAAGTTGATTTCCATTGAGCAACAAGGCAGGATAAAACAAGTAAGTAGAAGTTGGAGATATTCACAATCAAATGGAATAAAATTACATGTTCCGTACTTTCTCAATGTGTCTATTTTATGCAGACTACTTTCATGGAGTTATAGTTTAATGGATGTATATCTTTTGTTTTTAAGTTTAGACTATAAATTGTCATTATTTCTAGGAGCTAGATGTGAACAATATATATAATTAATAAAACTATTGCTGCCTCATTGGTTTTTTTTTCTTGATTGTTTACTCTTGTTGCAGTTTCATATTTGACATAAGTTAATCATGTGTTAATTTATTAAGATCTTTACCTAAATGTAATTAGATTATTTCATAATATTAGTTTTTATATATTAGAGGTTGAATATGTCAATTATTTTTTCTTTTTCAAAATGATAAAATACATCAACTAAGGTTTTTCTCTGAAGCGAAGGTATCCCTCTAATTTTATAATAAACTAAACATAAAAGTAATAATTGGGGAAGTACTTACATCAAATCCATAGCTCTTCTGCTCCATCCAAGTCACTGCATAGCCACAAAATTCCAATCAAATATCAAAGCTCAAACCCTGAAATTAGAAGCTACATTGTATATCATTTTCATATAAAAGTAATAATTAGGAAAGCACTTACATCAAATCCAATATAGCTTTTCCACTCTATCCAAGTCATTGCATAGCCATAAAATTCCAATCAAATATCAAAGCTCAATCCCCGAAATTAGAAGCTACATTGTATATCATTTTCATATCTCTTATATCTAAAATGACAAACTATTACAAATAGAAACTTTTACACAAAAACAAAAACAGAATTAACTCAAATCTTTAAGGTAATGAATCATGACAATTTATATTCATAGAGGATGAAGAAGTTGAAAGGTTAGATGAAAGAGCGAAATAAATACATTTTTGTAACTGACAAATATTTATTGTTTTAGAAGTTATACATTTTGTAATTGAAAAATATTTATTGTAATAAAACTTATTTTTATTGAATTAAATAGGAAAAATCTAGAAAATTAGAAAAATGGGTTTTAAAAAATTGTAAGATGCCACCTCAAACTCTTATAGGTTTTCCTTTATATAGAAGTATAGATATTTAATAAAATATTGAGTTATCATAACTATTAATATTTGATAAAGAATTATTACTTGAAAATAAAATATCTATATTATTAAATTGATTTATATTAATATAATTTATTTGAAATGGTAAAAAATATGAACCCAGAAACTTAAAAACCAAATTAAAAACATTCAAATACATTTCATTTTTTTTCAATTTTTTTTTGATAAATTTGTAAGGAGCATGATTCGAATCATGGACTCTCCACTCACACATTTGTGAGTGTACCAGTTGGGCTAAAACCAATTGGTATTTTTAGTTGAATTTGTAATCCACCCAAATGAAAGACTAAAGTCCCGTTTAGAGTTACATTTGTGGAAAAATCTACAGCCAATAAAATATTTAATAAAACATTTCAAATATATTTCCTTTTTATTGTTTTTACATTAAATAATAAACAAAAAAAACTCTCATTTTCATGTGATTCGAACTCATGACCTTCCTTATCATAGGTAGAGAACCTAATCACTAGACCAAAATTAGGGAATTTGACCTTTTTTTAGAAGATTTGACCATCCAAACCTGTAATTGAGTGTTTGGTAGAAAAGAGGATTAGAATAACCATTTAGCTCTCTGTACCAATAATTGTAATGCAAGAACAAACATTCATAAATGATTTATGTCCTTATATGTCATTGGGTTTTTTACAAGACTGACTCACTTCATTTAGGCCCATTACCTTTATAACTCACTACATGTTTCACATACCAAACTAACCACTCTCAATTTTTTTGCACAAAAATACCCCTCCTTTTAAATTTAATGAAACCGTTCCATATATAACGCGATCTCTCCCTTGTTTATACTTTCTTCTTTCCCGTTAGCATATTAGCAGCTGTCTCTCGAATCCACAGCAAGATTTCCGGCAAGATTTCCGGCAAGATTTCCATCGTTTTCAATTTCCTCGCTCTTTTCCATTTTCTGGAATCCACAACAAGATTTCCGGCGTTGACAACAAGTAGATGGAATTGAGGCAAGTGAGTTTCTGAAGAGCGATGGATTTAATGTGGGTGTCTGTGGATTTGATTTCTCCACGGAATTCTTCTACGGTTCGGGAGATGAAAAGGGTCTCGCTGGATTGTTGGTTGCGGAGGGATTTGATTATGTCGTCTAAAGAGCGTTGGAAAAGAGTGTCTGTTAACGATGAAGAAGCCATTGGAGAGGTGGGATTGGATGGAAGAGGGAGATGGGTTTATAGGTTATGGAGGAGACATCATGATGATGATGGGAGGAGAAGAAGAAGAATAGGAGGTTTGGCTATGGAGGAAAAGATGAGTTGCTTAGTTTGGGGATTTTGATTTTGGGCTGACTCTTTGATTTGGTGCCTTCGGGCTGTGTCTCTGTCTCATATTCATCTTGAATTTTGGTTGCTCATATTGAAATGACCCTTCAAACTAGCAGGACAGCGCACGACATCACGACAACAACTAGCACGACAACACGACAGCACTACAACGACAACACTACAAAAACCAGCACGACAACACTACAAAAACTAGCACTACAGCACAATAGCACGACATCACGACATCAACTAGCACGACAACACGACATCAACTAGCACGACAGCACTACAAAAACTAGCACGACAGCACTGCAAAAACTAGCACTACATCACGATAGCACGACAACACTACAAAAACTAGCACGACAACTGCATCACTACAACGACAACACTACAAACCTTTCTTCTCGAATTTCATCTGGTACCACTTCTTCCCTTTGTCTTTTCTTCTGACTTCCACTTTCAACTATTTTCCTGTCGCAACAGAAGAACTAACAGTTTCCGCCTCTTTTTGTCACGTCAAACCCTCTCGCCGACTTCGCCTCTCTCTTTTCGTCTTCGCCTTTCTCTCACCGCCGGTTGAAAGTAGATGATGAAATGGAAACGGTTGTCGGGTTAGAAGGAGAAGTGAAATAAGAGGGAAACCAAAAGGTTGTAACGGTTTCATTAATTTTAAAAGGTGGGGGTATTTTTGTCCAAAAATTTTGAAAGTGGTTAGTTTGGTAAGTGAAACATGAAGTAGGTTATATATGTAATGAGCCTATACGAGTGGGTCAGTTTGGTAAAAACCCTATGTCATTTTACACAAACAGCTAGCTAAACTTTACCAAACAAGTTTATGCAAATAGTTAGTCAAATCAGCTAATTGCTAAAAACTAATTCTCAAACAAGGCATAAGAAAGTAGAAGCAAACAAAGGAATTAATATAAATGTGCCAATCCATTAAATTGAAAATGAACTTTTTCAAAATAAGTGGTTTGAGCCAATCCACATTTTTAAACCATTGTTCATCAAACACTATCATTAGAGGTTTTGACGTCATACCACTAAAAATTGTCCAAATGTCTAATTTTGGCCAAATCTCCAATTACCAAACCAGGCTAATAACTAATCTTAAGAATCCTTATAATTAAGCAATACTCCATCCTTTTTTTTTTTATGTTGGTCATTTTTTGGCTGTAGATTCTACAAATGTTTGTTGTTTAGTTTATTTTTGGTAACAAGGGTTAAATTTGTGTCAATAATATCACTATATTTATAGAGTTTTAAAGAAACATGTAAAACAAGAAAAATTAAAGGAATGACAGATCAATATTTTACATATTATAATTAATGGTATTTTATTCCTCATATTTTCACAAAAACAATTAACAATCGAAAACAGATGATAAGAAGTCAATTATAGATGGAACTATCATGGGACAAGGGTTTAGGATGAGACTAGTTTATTAATTTATTAATTTCAATAGCTAAAGATTTTATTGTATACACTATTTACTTTCTGTATTTTAAATATAGAGTCAAGTTCAAATGAGATAAGAGTTTAGGATGAGACTAGTTTTTATGATGAGACAAGGGGTATTTTTGTAATTCAATAGGGGAAGGTGGCAAACTTGTAATTAAATGAACACCCTTCATGTGTGAATTGAAGGGAAGGAAGAGGAGGTGATGTCAGCGCTGATGTCACCTCTGGAGAGAGAAAGAGTTTTAATTATTTTCTTTAAAATGCATTTTTCCGCTCTTTCCGAACTCATTTTTCAAAAAAAATTATATCAGTGAACTCGTATTAATTAGGCCGTCATTTTGAGATCCATTTTTGTTATTTATAGACAAAAAAAATTTTTATTTTTTTTTTTATGATTGTTCCAACAGAATACTATAGTTGTTCCACCGGACTACTCCAATTGTTCCACCAGAAATACTACATTTTTCTACACTCCCAGAGGGCATTTAGAAAAAAATAATGAAAATATTTTGCTGGAACAAATGTAGTAGTCTGGTGGAACAAATGGAGTATTCTGCTGGAACAACCAAGTATCCAACTTGGAACAAAAATAAAAAAAATAAAAATCGTCTATAAATAACAACAATGGATCTCAAAATGACCGCCTAATTCATACGAGTTCAATGGTATAATTTTTTTTGAAAAATGAGTTCGAAAAGAGCGGAAAAATGCATTTTAAATAAAATAATAAAAACTCTTTCTCTCTCTAGATGTAGCGCTGACATCAGCGATGACATCACCTCCTCTTCCCTTCAATAATGCCCCTCCATGTTTTTAAAATTTCAAAAATGCCACCACTTTTTAATTGTCTCACACTAACAAATGTCTCTCTATAATGACCTTGTCTCACCTGATCATATCTCTTTAAATATATATTATAATGTCTTCCATTTGTATTTCGTGCATCATTTTAATCTCCATATTCATTTAAATGATTAGTTTGCCTTTTACCTCTTCGGCCACCCACAAGATGTTCTAGAGTAGTTCAGAAATAAAGTTGCTACTGAGCACAATACGTGATTATGTCTACTGAGACGAGATGTATTAGGAGGAACTAGAGAGAGCTAGGGTACTCGCTGTTTGTTGGATAATGTTGAAAAATCTATAAAACTTTTGTACAACATTATTAGTTTTAAATGCAAAAACACCAAAAAATGATATAAAATATAACATCAAAAGTACTCACATGTAATGAGTTCTAGATTCGTCACTGATTAATACTTAGTGCAAAGTATAATTTGGTTCGCAAAGGAGTAACGGAAAGGAAATGAATGGAATGAATTTAAATTTCCTTACTTATTTGGATTGTTCTGGAAAAGGAATGAAATGAACTAATAGAGTTTATTATTGTTTGATTCATTAACATATATTTTCATGGATCTTTCTTTCAAGCCTGTAATATTATATATGATGAAAAACTTGATAAATCAAACCGATCAATTTAACTATAGTACTCTTCATCGAAACTCTATATCAGTGCTTTAATTCGAATCAACAATCAAATCGACATGAATGCAATATTATCTTTGACTTGTTGTTGGTGGGATAAATTAGAGGCTTTTATAAACTCTATTTGCTGTAATTTTGTTCTTGCTCTACTAGATTCCATTTCAAAAAACTACAATTTTTCATCATTAATCAAAAATCCAAACTGGTAGAATTTTTGTTCACTATTTTAGGCAATGAACTCAAATAACTATAATTGCAATTGAATTAAACTTGAATGCAATACCGAAAACATAGTTCTTATCGATTCCATATTCAGACAAAAAGAAGAAGAAAAGATACCGACATGAGAAAAAGGAAAAAATATCGGTATGGTTTTAATTACCCAAAAAAAATTGTAAAACAAATGAAGGAGAAGATAGAAAAAAAATGGAGGAAAAGGAAGAAGACTGAAATGGAGGAGTTTTGCAAGGAAGAGAGTTCGGCAAGGAAGAATATCATTAGTCCTACGGAGAAGAAATCAACGATCTTTTTTGTTGTTAACTGATAAAAAAGGAAAGAAGAAAAAGGGAATCGAAAACCTTAGGGGGTGGTGAGGAAGGAATGAGCTAGACTAAAATCGGATAAACTTAACACTTAAAATAGGTTATAGATTTAATTCTTTTTTAGAAACAAACAATAACAAAGCGAATGAAACGTGTTGATTCCCTTTTCCTTTCCTGAAGATCCCGAACCAAACATCCCCTTAGGGACAATAATAGACAAATACAACATTTTAACAGATATGAATAACATAAGCAGTTCAACCTTAAGTAAGGCAAGTTACATTGGAAAAAAAAAAGGATTAACAATGATTTAGTTCCTGAATTTTTACTTAGACAACTATTTAGTCCTTGTGTTTTTTGAAATAATTAAACATTCTTTATGTTTGATTCTATTAAACTAAGTATCCCGTTAGTCAACGGTATACCATAATGAATAAAGATAAATATACCAAATTTGCCCTCACAAATATCTTACATTCTCTTTCATTCTTAAAATTTCTTCTTTTTTTCTTCATTTTCCCCCTTTTCCTTCTCATTCGTGGCCCTGCATCTCCTTAGATCATCTTCTTCTTCTTTCTTTTCTGTTTCTTTTTAATTTGCCCATTAATGTTCCATAAATTAATCGGACAAAATTAATTAGTTAATCTTCATCATCACAAAGCTAATAATACTCTTTTTCTTTTCTAATTTCCAAAGAAACCAATTGACAATGATCACAATAGAAAATCTAGATCAAGAGAGAAGAATCAAAGCAGTGAATTAAGAAGCAATAAAAAAACCCAATTAAGCAACCCAATATAGAGCTAACGACAGTTCCTCCGGTTAGTAGAGAGAGATAGAGGGGCATGATTTTTTGAAGTTTAGAGTGTGAAAGCTTAGCTAAGTGATAACGGAGAGTGAGATGAGAGCAGTAATAGATAAAAAAATTTTATCCGTGCAGAAACAAATAAGGGTTAATTTAGTGTTTTAACTCAACTTAACATGTAACAGAAGGATGAAATAATTAAATTGTAGAAAATATAGGGATGTTTTAGCTAATCAATAGAATAAATCATTGGTTGTAAAAAAAAAAAAAAAACTAAATAATTAGATAGGTAAATAATTGTTTACCGAAAAGAAATTAGACAACAACTTTATCTTGATTCAATTTTTGATCTACTATTAAATTTGTTCATGCAGAAAACCAAATCTTTTACAAAAACAAGTGAATTTCTCAAACGAAACCACCAAAGGTTTTTTCTTTTAACAAAAAAATGTAAAAACTCAAGTTTGGTTTTATCAAAAAATTTTCTCTCAAAACTCTAATTCTAAAAACCTTCTGTTTTGAGCTTGAAATCGAGGAGGAAGAAGGAAGTTTTGTTCTTTCTTCATCCTCCCCACCCCAAATCTGATTTACTTTTCTCATTCTTCTCATCGCTCCTTTTGTTTAGCATCATATATCTCAACAATATTATTTGGTTATCAGATCGGCATCCGATAGCTATATTTTCTTCATTTATAGCTCGTTCAGATTTAGCACGGGCGGAAAATGTAGACTTAATCCATAGATCTGTAGATTTGCGGGAGTGCAATTTCAGGAAGGACATAGATCCAATTTTTTGGAGAAGCATAGGTGTCGAAGAATGTCTTTCGATTGTTTTTCTGCAGATCCGGAATCTCAAGAAATATATGATGTGTTATGTCGTTTTTTAATACCTTTATGGTGTTTTAGGCTCTCTGTAACGTTTATTTGCCCTATATGCGGTTTATACTGCCTTTTGCATGTATCTTTGTGAGGTTTAGTTCCTTTTTTTTCCTTCGATTATCATCGTGCTGTAATTTTTCTATATTATTCAATGATATGATAACTCTTCCATAAAAAAAAATTTCGTAACAAATTTTAGATAAAATATTTTCTGTCCTCAACTGTTTTTCTTTTTTTAAAAAAAAAAAAAAATTCCCAATTGAATTTTGGTACCTAAGATGGGTGAGGAGAGTGGTGACACATTACAATTATTGGTATAGACAAAATATTATCAGATCCATTCTGGGATTTCGCTTGATTAATGAAAATCTTAGCATTATAATGACGAACAGATTGTTTTGTTAACTCCAGATTTCTAATATGCATTACAAATTAGAATTACCTTATCATGTAAATCACATTTAAGAAAGTAATTAAGACTAATCCATGATCATTAACGCGCTATTTGACTTGACCCGTTCTTCCTATCTATTTAGTTTATCATCTAATTCAACATCACACTTCCTAATCTGAAACCGATAACCAACCACTCCGTTCTCCGCCTCAAAAATGGCGGCGAGCGGCGACGCCAACCACGACGGCTCCGACGAGCAACAAAAGCGATCAGAGATCTACACCTACGAAGCTCCATGGCACATCTACGCCATGAACTGGAGCGTCCGCCGCGACAAAAAGTACCGATTAGCCATCGCTAGCCTCCTCGAGCAGTACCCTAACCGGGTCGAAATCGTCCAGCTCGACGATTCGAATGGCGAGATCCGATCCGACCCGAATCTCTCCTTCGAACACCCATACCCGCCTACCAAGACTATGTTTATCCCTGACAAAGACTGTCAGAAACCCGATCTGTTAGCCACTTCCAGCGACTTCCTCCGCGTGTGGCGTATCGGCGATGACCAGTCGCGCGTGGAGCTTAAAAGCTTGCTTAATGGTAACAAGAGCAGTGAATTCTGCGGGCCGCTGACTTCCTTTGATTGGAATGAGGCGGAGCCGAAACGGATCGGCACCTCTAGCATTGACACAACTTGTACAATCTGGGATATCGAGCGGGAGACAGTCGATACTCAGTTGATTGCTCATGATAAGGAGGTTTATGACATTGCTTGGGGCGGTGTTGGGGTTTTTGCTTCCGTGTCTGCTGATGGTTCCGTTAGGGTTTTTGATTTGAGGGATAAGGAGCATTCTACTATAATTTATGAGAGTTCCGAGCCGGATACTCCTTTGGTTAGGTTAGGATGGAACAAGCAAGATCCGAGATATATGGCTACGATTATCATGGATAGCGCAAAAGTTGTGGTTCTGGATATTCGTTTTCCAACGTTGCCCGTGGTGGAGTTGCAGAGACATCATGCTAGTGTGAATGCTATTGCTTGGGCTCCTCATAGCTCTTGCCATATCTGTACTGCTGGGGATGATTCTCAAGCGTTGATTTGGGATTTGTCGTCGATGGGTCAGCCTGTGGAAGGCGGATTGGATCCCATTCTCGCGTATACTGCAGGTGCTGAGATTGAGCAGTTGCAGTGGTCTTCTTCACAGCCTGATTGGGTTGCTATTGCATTTTCTACTAAGTTGCAGATTCTTAGGGTTTGATTTCCTGTAGTGTGGATGAATCTTATAGCGGGGGGAACTCCTTGCCTGTTTGATTTGTTAGGGTAAGAAAACAAGATTTAGAACTTTCATTTTTTTTCTTTTGCTACTGACTGTTGTTGTTTTAACCTCTGACTTTAAGTAGTTGTTGATCTCACTACGTTTTGTTTAAGATATCTGTGTTTCTGAATGTTCTTGTTCCATTCTATGAACGATATGTCTAATTTGATTGAAATTTCAAACTATTGTAATGAACCAGCTCATTTAGCTAAGAAGTTTCAATGAACAGATTTGCAAATTTTGACCCAAAAAATTCTGTGACCTGAGTACGGGTGATTATCAGGAAGTTAATATTTTTGGTTGAATAGGCAAATCTTCAGGTGGTCTGCTGGTGATCTGCTGTCCTTTTACCCATTGAACTTAGGAGGAGCCAAACTTGTTTGGTTTTCCCTTTGCATTTCTTAATTGGATGAGCTCAAACTTCGAACAGAACTAAGCTTGGGAGTCATGTGTCTCCCTTCCATCCAATTTGGAAGGGGAAGAGGATCCGGCATGTTCTCGGACTGTGATTTCCAAAATTCTCCTATGTTTTCAGCAAGTACGGTAATCAAGGAACCAGAGACAAATCTTATACTTAATGGATCTCTTGTTTATAAGGCTGGAGGGATTACTCCATATATATGTAGTTTAGAAGACTGATATGGAGTAGTCTATTTAAGGGTAGACACTTTTTATGGTTATATTTTTAGGCCTAAATCAGCTGCTTCCTACCAAACCAAATAGATACCCAATACCAGAGTTCATTCTAGAAAAGGAGAAGAAAAGAAGCACAAACCAAACCAAGCCAATTCTGAAAAAGAAAACAAGGATCAGTCAATCAAAGATTCAGAGGCCTCAAGAATTAACTATTGAGTTGTGCTACTGCATATATTATCCAGATGCCACAAAACAAAAGCAATGGCTGCTAATGGCCTGCACACCCTTTTTCTTTCTTAATCTTTTTTAAGAGATACCTCTTGATTGCAATAGGGATTATTTAAACAACATAGTCAACTCTTCTGGTCAAATGACAGTATTTTCTTCAAATCTTTAGGAAACTACAACACAAATATGGCATAAAATCATATACTACTAGGTTTATAATTCGATGACTAGAGAATTAATGTGTGATCAACTTTAAACGATTGATTACATGTATCTATCTATCAAAGAAAATATCTTTATTACAAACTCAGAAATAAAAGTGAGGTATAAAGAAATGAATTTAGTAGAAAATTTTTCAAAATGGGGAATTAGATTAGCAAAAATGAACAAGTACAAGAGATAGTGGGAAAAAAAAAAAAACAAGAATCAGTCATATTTGTTGATCTTACCAGTAGCAAAGAAAACTACCTAGCTACTAATTTCCCTTAATTAAAACTAAAAGGTCTAACTGAAAGAATATATATCATACAATCCTGAAACTCTCTTTGACATCACATGACATGACATCCGTTGGTGTTTTCGTCGCTAAAGTAGTCCCCAACTCGAGTTGCGGGTTGCTGAAACACTGGCTGGAGATAGCCTGATTGAGGCATAGGTGTAATGGTATATGTAGGAATTGCATAGTATGGCATAACAACTTGAATTGGAACTGGAATTGGATTACCCATATTCATGTACTTCATTTCACTTTCTACTTGTTGAAGGGATACAACGTTTTCCATCTTTTTCTCCTTCTCTTTCTCATCATTTTTTGCTGCTTTCCTTTCATAATTACCATTTTTGACCGGATAGGACTTGACTTGATCACACAACTGATCAGGTTTTCTTTTTTCTTTCTCTGTTACTGTTGTTACTGCATTGAACTCTACTTGTTTCTTTTCTTTTACAGCATTCTGATTCCAGATTTCTGCTTGCTTCCCAGCTTTTAACAGTCTTTTTATGAGAATATTTGGATCCACATTTCCTAAAACTGTAACTTTCGGCTGCAACTCATCGATTTCAGTCTTTAAAACACCTACACATGATAATAAACAAATATCCAAAACATTAGCTACCAAGCTCCACAACCAAATCTTTCTCAATTTAGTCCAAAATGAAGTTCAGTGGCATCAGCTTAGTCAATAACTTGAAAATTTATGGTCAAATTAGTCCCGTAGTGACAAGTGTCGCATGACTTTTGTTTGACAATGTTGATAATTGATGTTGACATGTACTACAGTTTGAACTAAATTGACCAAAAATGATGCTAAAATTGAGTTTATAGCAAAAATATGCAGAAATGTTGCATGATTTATACATACCTTCAATGCCCTGTAAGGTTTTCTTAACCTTCCTCTTGCAGCCATCACAGCAGATCACAGAAACTTTAAGTTCAATCTTCTGAAATGAAGCAAGAAAGTAAATGCATTCAGTCTCCATTACCAAAGCTAAAAAAGACAAGAGAAGGAAAAACAAGTAGAGTATTGGGACCTTCAAGTCTGCATCCTTAGACATTTTTCCTGACAAGGAAAAGCTTGAAGCCTGAAGGAGAAGAAGAAATAGATTGTTATTTTAGTTTTTCTTACATTTTGAGGAACGACGGCGAACGAGTATTTATAGTGGCTAGGGGAAACATATAAGAAAATTGGGGACCATAGTATTGGAATATGAATCTTGAGTTGTTAAATTAATAGCCTTCTGTTGTTTTGAATCAAACTTGCATAATTAATATTAGTATTTGATGCATATATGTGGTTACACCACAAAAGTAAAGCAATGGACAGCTTTCTATGCAAGCAAATACTATGCAACTTTGAGTAGTTATTATCATTATTCTTCCTTTTCCCAGTTGAATGTTTTATGACCCAACATTTCTCAACCTCCACACCTATATTGTTTCATCTACTATACTACTGCTACTGTTAAAACCAGTCACTAAATAATTATTTCCTTCAGTTTCATATTTAGTTAATTATATGTACACCACAAACATTGACTATTCATTAAAATTATGTTGTATGGTACTTTGTCATTAAGACACATATGATTCTGTTTAAGTGATTATAGATCTCACGGATTAATTCATTGTCTTTGTTTGCCCAATAACATTACAAGAGATCTCTTGCTAGCAACTAATTAGTTTCTTCAAAAGGTGAATGATGAGGGTTCAGGTTACTTGAAAATAAAGATTTTGGAGTTCAAATCATATTATGCAAAATATTTTAATTGAAAGATGGATAATCTGCAGAGTACAAGCCTAATCAATTATCTCAAGAAGATAAATCCGATACATATTATTTAAATTCAACAACTTAACACAAGTTGCACGGTTACCATTCAACTTTTGGTCCATGCGGTTGTAGCAATAATTCATTGACCAACATTAACCCGAAATTAGATTAGTAACTTTATAACCATTTTAAGAAACGTAAGAGACTAGAACTCTACTAAAAATATATTTTTTGACGTCAATCAACTAGCAATAACTCATTGACCAACATTGACCCAAAATTAGATTAGTACCTTTATAACTATTTTTTGACGTCAATCAACTAGCAAATATATTTTATTTTTTTTTGATAAATTGCAAGGAGCAAGACTTAAATCATGATCTCGACACTCATACATTAATAAGTGTACCAACTAGGCTACAACCAATTGGTAATAAATTTTACTAATAATGATAGGATTCTCTATTGAATTTAATTAATTTTAAATGTCATGTTGTAATATGGACCATTATAGTTATAAAATTAATTGTTCAAATATTACATTTTTTAGTTTTAAATCTCAACTGTGAATTTCATAATTAATGGTTAATATGAATTTATAAATATGACTTGAACATGAATTTGGGAGGATCCAAGTCCCTTCAAGTAAATATATGTTTCCTTCCTTTCTATACAAAATGAGCTTACAGGTCAATGCAATATTTTTCAAAGATCTTTATAGCTCTTTTTATTATGAAGGATTGAAAAGTGTTTTTTTTTTCTTTTTTTGTTTTATGAACAGTGAAGAGATTGTTTTTGTTAAAAAAAATATCTTTGTAGAACGAAAACAGTTTTTAAATTAGGGATTTTGCAGAAAATTTAGCAAAAAGCTTTTCATTTTTCCATTTGCAAGAAACTTGGTAATTTTGATATATATTTGTTCGTGGATATTTAGAAAGTAAAAGAAATTAAGGAATAATAACAACTAAAAGTAGCTAGCAAATTGATACAATAATTAAAGGAAGATATTAAGGTGATGGTTGGAGCAAATGTACCTTTGTTAAGTTTATATTATTCGCCTAATAATGACAACAAGGATCCCATAATAGTTAACTAATATTTTGATAGAAATCATATATACAACTCAATCACACCCTTTTAATGGTGCATTCAAACTCATCAGAACCGTACACACACTCGGACATGTTGACGAGTGACGAATTCAGAACAGAATAGAAATATCCGGGCTAATTTTACATCTAAGTATACAAAAATAGTTTGCAGGAATTTCTTTTTAATGTGAAACTCTATTGTAGCTCATACATTTTTATTTTTCTTTTATCAAATATCAAAATTTCATTAAAATCAAACAAACAAAATACAACACTGGGTCAATGGCCCAACATCAAAGAAAAATTCAGAAGTTACAAACTTAATTCCAAGGAGTCCAATTGAAATTAGCAGCCCCTGGAAGAGTTAAATCCTTCCCTTTTACAGCAAAACAAATTGAACGAATTATACCAGTAGGAACCAGCTGAGAAATTTTAGAATACTCCTGGAGTACGGGTGACGTGGTACTCCGGACCTATAATTCGATGACACGTCATATCGATTAGTATCTAGAGTTCATCATTTAGGGTCTAGGGTTTATTTTTTAGGGTCTAGGGTTTTTATTTTTGGATCTAGAATTTTATATAAATAATTAACTAAGAATTACATTTTAATTAATTACACATTGTCAAAATCTTATTGGTTAATGAGACACATGTCTACTATTTATTGGCTTGGAATACCACGTCATCGTGCTCCAAGAGTATACTAAAATCTCTCGAACCAGCTTCTCAGAAAATCTAATGTAATTTCACACTAGTTTGCAGATTTTCGACGAATTTACACTGAAAATCATCTTTTTTTTAGTAAAATTTCTCAAATCGGAGGAACAAAACACTCGTTATATGGGTAGTTTCAATAGATGGAGTACCAAAACCACCATGCTAACTGATCACCATAAAACAAGGTTATAGGCATTAATGGCACGACTCTAATATTTTCATTCAATTTAAATTTTGCGGTAAATTTGGCCTCATTAATTCTTATTCACGATGTACGTATACATAGTTTACAAAGAGTCCTACACAAACTACGAAAATATTTCCTATACAAAATACAAATTAATTAGGCTTCAACAATTCAAAAACATAAGTTAGTTCAGTTTACAAGATGTAATCCCCATGGCTCGATAATCAACTTCAACCGAGGACTTACTAAGTATACCCTGCTTCTTTGACTTCTAAGAAACTAGTGCAACACAACAGCCTGTTACAGGTTTCCTTAATTCTTTGCACCTAGCCTAGTCTGACAGCAAGCTACTAAGTTGAAGTAATTTGATGCTCCATAGAAAAGTCCTTATCTTGGTCCCTTTTAAGTAACCATATGTAACTGAGTTGGTTTGGACATAAATTGACTCAGTTGATGTGTAACGTAGGAAAGATGTGGTCTTGTAAATCCTAGACACAATAGCTTTCGATGATCTTCCCACATTTTTCTAAGTATATTCAAGTCTGCTTTTGCATCAAGCTTTAAACATGGAGACTTGATGTGGTTGAAGCATATTCTCTAACCAACTTCTAATAACAAGTTGTTATAGAGTAAGGTGAACTTGGAGTCGTGCTCACTTATATTTTAATAACCAAACTTTATTTTGGTCATTAAACATTAAATTGAAATTTACTTTTTTTACTATATTCTAAACATTCCTTTATGAACCCGCCATCCTTTATCTTTCAAAAAAGTACTATGATATGTTAGCATTCTAGATATTTTTTTTCCTTAATTATAAGATTTAGGATGAAATTTTATGCAATTTGGTCATTAAGATGTAGGTGAGCGTGGCTGGCTGAACTTGACTTCCACGTAAGCTTGAATTTCCTGTAAATTAAAAAAAGCAAGCTAAGGAGAGGCCGTTGATTGGTGACCCTGCTCCGATGTCTACGTCGGTAAAGAACGATGATCGAAGAAAGCATAATTCGATGGCTCAAATGTTATGTGAACCTTCCTTGAAGTTGGTAAAGGAGATTTTTGTCTACCCAATACTTTCCTAATCCAAGAAGGATGCTAATTATAAAGTAGAATCCACGTATAAGAGAAGATTTCCACAACTTTGACTATTCAAACTCAAATGATGTGGCATATATGACATATTGACCGAGTCATATATGCTATATGGCGAGGAAGGGAACTTCCGATTGGTCCATGTGGATAGGGGTGTTCAAAATCGAACCGAACCAAAATAACCGACCAATATTTTTTATTCGATTCGGTTATTCGGTCTATTAGGTTCGGTTTCGGTTTTAAATTTTAAAATATATCGGTAATATCGGTCGGTTCGATTTTTATTATAAAATAACCGATTTATAAGTTAATTAATATAATATGTATATGTATTAATATATAAGTTATTTATTTATTATAATTAAAATTTTATTTTAGAATTTACAAGTAAATAAATTTCATTTTAAACTCTTCAACTCCTAAATAATAACTATAGTAGAATAACCTATTATGTAGTGCAACTCTCAATTTCCGCCGCACACTGCACTTATTTTGTTCCATGATTTATCAATTTTTTTTTATTATTTTACTTCTTTGGATAGTATTTAAGGATTGGATTATTTAATTTTCTAAATACTATATATTAAAGTTGGAAATGCTTTTATAAATTTTAAATTATTTTATACAAATATAATATATAAAATAAAGAGCAATATCATTCAGTTAAATCGGAAACCGGTTCGGTTTCAAAATTACACTCGGTTCAGTTCGATTCTTATTTTAAGACTTATTCGGTTTTCGATTATGGGACCCAAACCGACTGATGAACACCCCTACATGTAAACACTATATTTTACTCGAGTAACACAAGTCATTAATGTATTTCTGGTGAGATATAAAAATCGCTTGGTCTGGCAAATTCAACTCCAAAAACGCACTTAGCCAAACTCATATCCTTGACTTGGAAAGCATTATGTAGTTTTTTCTTGACTTTTGATATAAGTTGAACCTATCAAAATATCATCTACATAAATAATTAGGAAGATGAATTCATTCACATCTTTTTGAATTACTATCGCATTGATAGTTATATTTTATTCCTTTTGGTTGAAATAAGATGAATTGAACTAAGCTGAACTGAATTGAATTATTGGCTAAATGTCTAATAAATTTTGCTAAATTTGTTGAAAAAAGCTAAACTGAACTGATATGTGCTGGATATAAGTAAAAAAGAACATAGAGCCTTAGTTTCTTTTATAATGACATTTTAGAAAGTAAAATAGGGAGGATATTTAGTGTTGCTCTTACCTACTTTAGCATTAGGACATCTCCAACCCAACACCAATTTGATGTTAAAAAGTAGATTTAGTATTATTTGTTTTCTAATCCATCATTAAATTGTATGCATTATTAATGCAACATAAAAAAATGTTAAAATTTCATCAAATTTGGTGTTGCATCAATTTTTTGTATGCATGCAACATCATTTAATAAAATAACATTATTTTTTACTTTATTCTTTATTTATTATTAACATATTAAATCATTTTATATAAATATTAGTTTAATAATCAGGTAGTATTATTTTAATGAAATGGGTTAATTTAAGAAAAGAAATGATGAAATGTGTTGGTGTAAAAACACTGTAGCAACATAAAAAAAATGATGCAAATACCATTTGATGTTACCAATTAAATGTAATGGGTTAGAGATGGTTTAAGTAATGGTGAGATTAACTCGTGTTTATAAAATGAATGTGCGTTTCTAAAATTTTGCCACGTATTGTCTAATATTTCCGTGATATCACTTAACCATATTATGTTTTGTGATTCATATTGAAATATAAAATGATGTTTCAAAACAGCAGTAGATTTTCTCTTATTATAATAAGTTTGATCCCATTTGATGAGATTAAAATATGGGACCTTTATAATAGAGAATATACGAAGGAGTTTCCAATTGCATTGGATTGATTAGGGAAGTGGAGGATGGATGGGGCATTAGGATATGCTAATAAAAATAGGCCATTCATCCTATGATAAACGTTATCTAAATTTCCATAACATGTGATTGCTAGCTATCTCAAATACGACGCCGTTACGAAATCGATCTGTCTCCCCTGGAAATGATGGAATTACTGTTGTTGCAACCTCACAGATCTGTTATTCAAACACTGATTATTTTGCCCCTATACTTTGACCCACTATCAAAGATAAAATGCCCAAAAAAAAAAGAGTTCACAATTTATTAACATGAGTTAAAATGCCCAAAGAAAAAGAGTTCACAATTCATAATGTTGTCAAACTTATTTAGAGTTATCATTCTATTAAATTTATAGGGATTTTTTCGATTTTAATGTTACAACATTGTAATGTTTAATGACTGCTGTGAAGTCTATGAATTATAATGTTAATAATATTATACCTCACGAGTCATAAGTGTATTTTACCATGTTTTGTAAATTATAAACTACTAAATCAACTATAAAAACATAAGAGAAATTCTATTATGATCTCGGTGTATTAGACAATTCCAAAAATTGATACACACACATGTTTTTCTACACCAATCAGAAATTTTACTGTGATCCCGTTCCATCGAAACTTAGCAATCGTAATAATATGAAAATTGTAGGCAATCCCCACAATGAATCACTATAAGAGTAGAGTAGACAAACTATCCTTTATTTTAACTTTTACCATAAATGTATGAGTGAGGGAATGAATGGAATGTATGGTGATAGAGGGAAGGGTATATAGTGATAAAAAATGGAAGATGGAAAATGAGAACCACAGCCATACATTTGAAGGAGAGGCTATCCAAAATCTCATCCTTTCATATCATTTCCATCCTCTCATATTCTTTCTCTTAAACTCACTTCTACTTGTTCTTCCTCATTTCTTTCTGCTGTCTTCTCCTTCATCACCATCATGGCTTCGGCTACTTTTTCTGTAGCCAAACCTTCCCTTCAGGTTCTTTATTTTCTACTCTCCTCTCTTTATGATCACTTCTACTTTCATTTCTGCTTTTCTTGATTTTCTTTATGGTTTTTCATGCAGGGAAATGGAAAGGGATTCCAAGAATTCTCCGGCCTCCGCAACTCTTCTTCTCTCCTTTCTTTCAAGAAATCTTCTGACGACTTCCTCTCTGTTGTTGCTTTCCAAACTTCCGCTGTAAGTTTTTCAGATTAATATAAAAGATGTCGTTGCTTAAACTTTTAGTTCAATGTGTTCATGTGGAACTGCACAGCTTGTATTATTTTACTACTACTTGTTGTTTGGTGAATATCCTCCTTATGATTGACTGCATTTCATATATTTGGTATTATCGAACTGGATCATTTTACGCGGTTTAGTAAAAATATATGTGACATTGTCAGCTATAGAGACAAAGTTGTAGTAAAGTAGTGATGACTTTTTGTGGAAATGAAGGTGGGAAGTAGCAGTGGATACAGGAAAACAGTAGCCGAGGCAAAGTTAAAAGTTGCCATAAATGGATTCGGACGGATTGGAAGAAACTTCTTGAGATGCTGGCATGGACGCATTGATTCTCCTTTAGATGTTATTGCCATCAACGACACCGGTGGTGTCAAGCAAGCTTCTCACCTCCTCAAATACGACTCTACCCTTGGCATTTTCGACGCTGATGTCAAGCCTGTCGGTGATGATGGAATCTCTGTCGATGGCAAGGTCATCAAGGTTGTTTCTAGCCGTAACCCCCTTAACCTTCCCTGGAAGTAAGTCTCCTAATGTAGTTTTTACCCTCTTGGTTATTTAGTGGCGTGTATGTAATGTAGCGAAATTCGGATGATTTTGGACTAATTTGGAATTGGAATGAGATTTCAGGGAAATGGGGATAGACCTTGTGATTGAAGGGACAGGAGTGTTTGTGGATAGAGAAGGAGCTGGGAAGCACATTGAGGCAGGGGCTAAGAAGGTCCTGATTACGGCCCCCGGAAAGGGAGATATCCCAACCTATGTTGTTGGTGTGAATGCTGAGCTTTACAGTCATGATGAGGCTATTATCAGCAATGCTTCTTGCACTACTAACTGCCTTGCTCCCTTTGTCAAGGTCCTTGACCAGAAATTTGGTACATTTTCACTTCCTCTGTTCTTTTTACACTTTCCGCCGTGCTTTTGTGTTTTGAAAACTCGTGTTTTGAGTCGATTTGGTGAATCCATTTCATTCGTCTTCTCAAAAGCTGAAATTGATTTAGTTTACAAGCGGTTTGATACTCCAATTTGTCATATTTAAAACAAAACCCGAGATAGAACATAGACATGATGTGATTGTGGTTTGATACAGGGATCATCAAGGGAACAATGACAACAACTCATTCATACACGGGAGACCAGAGGCTGCTCGATGCAAGCCACCGTGACTTGAGAAGAGCAAGAGCTGCAGCACTAAACATAGTGCCAACATCAACAGGAGCAGCAAAGGCGGTCGCCCTTGTTCTTCCATCACTTAAAGGAAAGCTAAACGGGATAGCACTGCGTGTACCAACCCCAAACGTCTCAGTTGTAGACTTGGTTGTTCAGGTTACAAAGAAAACATTCGCTGAAGAAGTGAATGCAGCATTCAGAGAAAGCGCAGACAACGAACTCAAAGGAATCCTATCCGTATGTGACGAACCACTTGTCTCAGTGGATTTCAGGTGCACCGATGTCTCTTCAACCGTGGATTCATCCTTGACTATGGTTATGGGTGATGATATGGTTAAGGTTATTGCTTGGTATGACAACGAATGGGGTTACTCGCAAAGGGTCGTTGATTTGGCTGACATTGTTGCCAACCAATGGAAGTAGAGAGAGCTACATTGATTATATTCAACTAATTAGTGTTCTCTTCCTCATTTGCATTTGTAATTTCTGAATTGTTTTTCAAGTTCCGTTCTCAGATTTCTTTTTGTAATTTTGTATAATTATATTATATATCGTTGAGGAACGGATTTTCTCCCATTTTAAGTCGCGCAATAAGAAATGTAATAATTGACTCTTCATATTGATCATATATTCTAGAGGATTTTCTTTCAAATCATATGTTGAAATGTACTACATTTAACAACTTTATACAAATGTAATGCTATAATTTCAATAATATAACGTAATTTATTCAATTGTAAAATTATAAATAGCTCTACGAGAATAGCACCATAAACTAATAATTGAAATGGTAAAAAATTATTGGACTTTTCCTCCAAAAAAATAATAATTTATTGGACTATATAAAAAAAGGAAATATTACAAAATAAATATTAGCTCAATTTCAGTCCAAAATAGATTTTTCTCAATCTAACAATACAATTTAGTCCTCATACATCTTAGAACAAAACATCTCACTTCAAACAGTCTCTTTCTCCCTCTGGGCCTGGAATTGTCAACTGGGAGAATTAATCCAAACTCATGTCGGCATATAAAACATAATGACATTTATCCACTTAATGATTAATCAAATTCGATAGGATCACATGGGCCTTGAACATCAATGTCCAAGCTCAATGCTATCTAACCCACTTAATTTTTATTTTACAAAATCAAGTTTTTCTTCGGAGGAATCTACAAAATTAAGTTAAATAAAAGTAAAGACAAAAAATAACAACAACAATGTTTATGTTTGATATTCGTGGATTCAACAAAGGCGGTCTTTATGAATACAATCAGCACAAAGGAAGCAACCCATGATTTAAATGGGATTGGAGAATGGCGACTCTATTTTAACGATCAAGTTAGAAAAGAATGAGATGATGAAAGGCAATTGCGATGGGAATGAAAATATAATAGTATAATTATCGCATTAGGAAATTATTCTTTGTCTTTTATGTGTGTGTGTTCTAGATACATGTCATTGTTTAACTGGTTACTCAAATTGTAGAGGCTATGAAAAATTGTCAAAGTGCTTCAATCTAGGTACCAAACACACTCCATTGCTCCTAATTGGGCCACGTGCCTAGGTGTTGGCATTTGTGAATGAGCGACGAGAAAATGACACATAACAATGGAAAAATATACTCCCTCCGTCCAACTTTGATATGCAATATTTTCATTTCACGAGAATTAAGAAAATCAGTTAATTGGGTATATCTTTACCATAATACCCTCATTTATTTGGTTAACTAAAAAAGATGAGAAACAAGTATATTCCATTATTGAAATACTCCACTAATAAATGTTGGACAAAAATTAAATATGATTGCATTTTTCTAGTTTTCTATTGGACAATGGTTGGTTAGTTAATTACAAACATGATTTTAAATTTCTTGATATTTGAAGTTACTCGTGAACCAAAAAAGAATAAGTTTGACTAATTAATGGTAAGTGATAAGAGTAGTTATTAGAAAATGTATTTTGGTATATTTATTATTAACTAACAACTAAAAATAGAAAAATGTCTATCTTTCTTGGACACCCAAAATGGAAATATTGCCTATCAAAGTTGGACGGAGGGAGTATCTGTGTGTCTTTTTGATACTTCTTGTAATATTAATGTTAACCAAATCAATTTTATTCGTTACTAATTAAGAGGGTGTTTGTTTCCACTCTTTTTTTTATATCTTTTTACGTTTTATCATACAGTAGATAAAAGTTGTTTGGTTAAAGACTCCAAAAAGCTAATGTTTGCGTTTTAGGGAGAAATAAAGTCCTTTTTCTAAGGAAAAGCTAACATGTGCCCTTAAGGCATAAGTTTAGATTTGAAATGACACAATTTCCCCTAAACTAATTTAAGGTATTAATTAGTGTTTTATGAAAAATTAACAAATGCATCATAAAAAGCATTTCTCACGAATGACAGCTTTATTAGATTTGCCGATATATAATAAGGCATATTTTTTAAATTCATTTATGAAAATAATTTTAAATTTATAATTTATTTAGAAAATCTAAATTGGTTTTGGAGTATGATACTTTCTGAAAGTATTAAATGCCAACGGGTTAATACGAGGACTGTTAGGATATAATAAAAAATATGAAATTCTATTTTCGGGAGCGCTGAAATCTCTCAGTTTAGGTTGTAAAAGACGACAGATTGATACAGATTTATATCTATAAAGAATATGAAACTCTATTTATAACTAAATGAGTGTCGAACTTCAAGAGCGCTAATTAAATCTCTCGGTTTAGGAAGTTATGGGTGGATTCATGTTTATGATTTATGGTTCGGGTTAGGATTAAGGTTTGCAGTTGGGTTTAGAAAAAATATTAAATAATGATAATTCAAATTTTGAGAATCTAACTAATTAAGGCAAAATAATTAATATTGTTGAAAAAATATAAAATACATTTATTGAAGTTTATAATTTCTAAATAAACACTAAAAAACATATGATATTAATGCGAAGGCATAATTCAACCGAACCATTTATAAAAAGCAAAAGTTTCCTACTTTTTACTCTTTGCGTTTGCTATTTACTTTTTAATACTACCATTAATACTCTTTTATTCATTTCATGTAAACTAAAAACCCTTAAACAACATTGACGTTAAACCTTGTTTAACTATTTTATTGGCTAGCTAGTTGCTTTTTAAAGCTACTGCCAGTCTGCCAACAACTTTTAAGTTTTATACTTTGTTTTATTTTCTTAATTCATAGTTTTATAATTTTGTATTTTTCTAACTCATAAATTTGTATTGGTTTCGAAAGTTTTAGTTTTGTGGTTAAGATTTTAAGCTTGAATCGCATTCGTAATGAGGAGAATTTTCTTTATTATTGATTATAAGTGTAACTGTGCAATATTTGTTTCAAGAAAAAAATTATATTAAATTTCTCTATAGATTTTCATGGAATTTTTTCTTGAAATTTTTATTTACTTATTTAGATTTTTTATCTTGTTTTTAAATTAATTTTAAATATTATTTTAAAATATGTCCATACAAGTCATTTTACATACTAACAATAATATGTAGTTTTAGTTTTATCAAATACTGATAATTAAACAGCAAAAAACAAAAAGCAAACAGCAAACTGTAAGCACAAACAACAAACCGTATCAACAAACAGCAGGTAAACCAAAACAGCCCTAAACAAGTAGCACCCTCTAAACAAAATGTTATGTTGACACTTAACTAATTTGATATAGATACTTAATACGTAACTTGATATAAACACACGCAATTATTGAAGTAAAAAGTGCTTGCTCTGTAAAGTAGGCTCTTTGTTAATATAGTTACTGAAGAAACAGATCTCTATTAATAAAATCACTACAATTAAATACGTTTATTTGATCTACAAGATTGTTAACATCAGAGATACGTCATAAATATTATTGGGGCAGACTATATAGATATGACATGTTAGACATGTGTTGTCCACATAGTTGTTAAGTATTAATTTCACACCACATGTAGTCTTTTAAGTCTCTATACAACATGTTAAAGTGGCACTCATACTACCAGTATGGTGGAACAAATCGTCAAATTGGACAATGGTGACTTTATTGATGAAGATATGCTAATTTTATTGTTTTGTACTGATTAATGACCACCTTGTAACAACCTTTTGGTGCTTATTAGTATTACTTATTAACGAGAAATAAATTGAAAGAACGAGAAACGGGTTGGACCATGTTGTTACGTGGTTACATCAAGACTACGTCAAATCCTTATGGGACGTCGAGTCTCCTTCAAATCCATAACCAGCCAACCTCGCGATCGAGGGGTCTATCTTCTGTACGCATCTCGTCAACTCGCCTTATAGATCACTCCGTCGGCATTCCATTTCGAAGGTTCCCCTATCTCAAACCCTCTACAGTTTTATGAGTGCACACTGTGCGTCCACGGTATCCATAAGGCTCTTACCTTATTGAGACATTTGTCTCTCTTTGTCACTAGCGAACTGGCCCGACTCACACGGGCCAACCCATTTGTACGTGAAAACCCAAAGGCATACAAGAAACAAAGCCACAAAACCTGCCAGCAGAATCAGCAACGCCCTGCTCCTTCTCCTTCTCCTTCTCCAATGGCCGCAAAGGCAGTCCTCAACTCCTCCCAAACCCATCTCAAACTATTCTCCTTCCATTTCCCCTTTCCTATCCCTCATTCTCCTAACCTCAAACCCCATCTCCTCAGAAAAAACCCCATCTTCCTCTCTTCTCTCCCACCTCTCAGATGCCTACATTCTGCACCCACAAACCACCCCACGCTAACCCAAGAACCCCTCCATCGTCCCAACGTAGTCAAAATCCTCGAAGAAAGAGGACTTCTTGAATCCATAACCAGTGAAAATCTCAGGCTCTCTAACTCTACTCTCAAAGTTTACTGTGGTTTTGACCCTACTGCTGAGAGTTTACACTTGGGTAATCTTCTTGGCATCATTGTGCTTTCTTGGTTCCAGAAGTGTGGCCACAAGGCTGTTGCTTTAATTGGCGGCGCCACGGCCAGAATCGGTGACCCTTCTGGCAAGAGTTTAGAAAGACCCGAGCTTGATGTTGATACTTTGGAGAAGAATACTAGTGCAATTACTCATACCCTTTATGGCATTTTCAATAGTTTGGATTACCCTATTGTTGTTTTGAATAATTATGACTGGTGGAAAGATGTTAAGTTACTGGATTTTTTGAAACAAGTAGGGAGGTATGCTCGGGTGGGTACTATGATTGCGAAAGAGAGCGTGAAAACGAGGCTCGAGTCTCGCCAAGGAATGAGTTATACTGAATTCACATACCAGCTTCTTCAAGGGTATGATTTTGTGCACCTTTTTCAAAATGAGGGTGTTAATGTTCAGATAGGGGGAAGTGATCAATGGGGAAATATAACTGCTGGTACTGATCTTATTAGAAAAGTTTTGCAGCGAGAAGAAGATGGAGCTGAGGCTTATGGGTTAACATTCCCTCTTTTATTGAAGAGTGATGGTACCAAGTTTGGGAAGTCTGAGGATGGTGCCATTTGGCTCTCTCCATTGCTCTTATCTCCCTACAAATTTTATCAGTACTTGTTCTCTGTTCCTGATGCTGATGTTATAAGGTTCTTAAAGATGCTTACTTTCTTGGAATTGAAGGAGATTGATGAATTGGAAACAGGAATGAAGGGGCCTGGTTATGTGCCTAACACAGCTCAGCGTAGACTTGCTGAAGAAGTGACCCGTTTTGTTCATGGTGAAGATGGTTTGGTTGAGGCTGTTAAGGCAACTGAGGCCTTGAGACCGGGAGCAGAGACCAAACTGGATTGGAAAACTATTGAGGCAATTTCTGAGGGCGTTCCTTCTTGCTCATTAGCTTATGATCAAGTTATAAATCTCTCTCTTGTTGATCTGTCGGTTTCTTCTGGTTTGTTTGAGACTAAATCAGCTGCTCGCCGCCTGTTGAAGCAAGGTGGTCTCTACTTGAATAATAGCAGAGTGGATACTGACGGTAAGAAAATCGAGGCTGAAGATATTGTGGATGGGAAAGTTCTCCTTATATCTGCTGGCAAGAAGAACAAGGTCGTTGTACGTATATCTTGATTGTTCTTTTTGCATAGTTCACAATTTACTGCTGATTATTTGTGTCGTGTAAATTTCATTGTTGCATTGCAAAGCAGAGAACTCGATCAGATAAAAATGATTTTTTGAGGTTATTGCAAACTTGATTACAATTGACTTGATTACAATTGCATTGCTCTCTTGCTATTTACATAGTCCAGTTTACACGTTATCCACTGTCATATTTTAACCTAATTTCTACTCTATTTTAGTAATCGCTTGAAACTGTAGAACACAAGAAATGCTTGTATTTTGTTAGTTGTTTAATGGATGGTGATGATCAGATGCATAGAAAGACAGTTGTATAGATTATTTTGGACGACTGTAAATAGTTAGGTTAGATAACATTTGTATGTGTTACATGTTGTCAGGTAAATTTCAATTGGAATTGTTCTTGTGTTTAAAATGTTATTATCTCCATCTTTAATCTGGTGTTATTTGTCCTTCTTTGGTTCAATTTGGGGGCAGATATTTCAGTCTTTGAATTGGTTATTTTGGTTTGTGTAATCATGTGATGAGAGAAGAAAAAGATTTTGATACAGAGCATATGATTGGATATTGAAATAAGAGTGTGTTGTTTCCGCTTGTCGTTACTCCTGTTTGTTCTTCAAATCTAACAGGGGAATAATCAATGTTTGGTTAGAAATAGAAAACAACTTTTTGTTCTTTTAGTAATTAGCTCACATTTCTATCCATAAAGTACTACCTTTTTTTATTACATCTGCCGTTAATCTTTTCTTTTCCTTATTTGTTCTCCAAATTTCTAACGTAAATAGCTTGTGTCATTCAACGCAATAGCTTTCTCTTGATATGAAATGGAAGTACCTTGGAGGTTAGGTGAAACTCTTGGTGCTGTTCTACTCTTGTTAGTTTGTCTTTGCCTACAGGATATCTCCACTTCTACGGTATCAATCTATCTACCCTTCATGTATTGAATTAGGTATTTTTGAAAAGATTTCTGGAATTGGGAAGAATTATTTGTTAAAGGTGGCCACCTTTGTAAGCAATTTAGATAATTGGTGGTTTTGGTTGATATTTCGCGAACTGGGAATACTGTATAAATGTTGTATTTCCACATGGTTGGGATCCTGTGTGGATGGCTCGAGCTTTGGCCTTTGAAAATTGTTTTGCAGTTCTACCGGCGACTTCCTTTCTTCTGTTTGGGCTGGTGTGGGATGGGATGAGTTAGGCTGCATATGCGTTGAAACACGTGTAGTTGTGATGCTAGGCTTGGTCATTGCTGGATTCAGTAGAAATGCATAATTGCACAAGCTTTTAAAATTCACGCTGATCGTGTAGAGGCGCCTCATCAAGATGGAAAGGCGCGTTCTTGTGTAGAGAAGTCGTGAAATCAAGCCATAGACTTGAAGTGCTCTGAGCTTTTTTTCCCGGGGGATTGCTTTTGTTTATGGCGGGCAGTGAGAGGACAGACATCCAGCAATCTGATTTGTGTTGTCAATGTTGAAGTTCTGTCTCAAGAGGAATCAATTGGTTGTGTGTTTGAGGAGTTTTGGTAAATCTCTTGATCGAACATATTTTGTTTGATCCTTTTTGGTAAATCATTAATGCACCGACAACATAATAAAAAAAAAATTTGTTTTTTTTTTAATTTTCTTAAATGTGGGATAGGGAGTTGGGAGGTATTGGTTGCTTGTATTTCTTCTTACAAGCAATTGATTAACTTTGTTTTTCAATGCTGGAGTGGGATATATTGCCATGTTAAGTTGCTTCAGTTTGTTCATACTTTCCACAGTTGATTTCTTGATTTTGAAGCTCAGCATAAGCTTGCTGAAGAAGTGACCCATTTAGTTCATGCTGAAGCTGTTTTGATTGAGGCTGTTAAGGAACTGAGGCTTTGGACCAGCAGCCAAGACCAAACTGTATTCAAAAACTATTGAGGGAATTTCTGAGGGTGTTCCTTCCTTCTCCTTAGCTTATGATCAAGTTATCAATCTTTCTCATTTGGATCTGTCGGGTTTTGCGCTTGCTTGATACTAATCAGCTGCTCTTTGCCTGTTGATGCATGGTGGCCTTTACTTGCAGAATAGCGGAGTGGATAGTGAAGGTAAGAGAATTGAGGCTCAAGATATTGTTGATTCGAAAGTTCTCGTTTTATTTGTTGGCAAGAACAACAAGGTCATTGTACGTATATTTGATTGCTCTTATTGCACAGCTTATAATTTACTGCAGATTCTGTGTCATGTTGTATTGCAAAGTAGAGTACTTTACTAGACAGAAATGATTTAGGGTTCATTACTAAACCGGATTAAATTGCATGCTCTCTTGCCATTTACACGGTCTAGTTTTACAGGTTATCCACTGTAATCTTTCTACTATCCATACATTAACCAAACTTGCTTGCTGCATAATTTCAATTATCTCTATCTTAATAATAGTTTGAAACTGTATAAAACGAGGAACACATATTTTCTCTATTGTTTATGGATGGTGAGCTTTTATATGTCAAATGGATTATGGCGATGCGACGCATGGAAACACAACTGCATAGATTATTTTGGATCAGATATCAATATGTGCGGCATTTTATCTGGTAATTTTCATTTCAATGTGGTGTTGTTTATCCTTGTTTGGGGTAGATAATTCTGTGTTTGAATTGGTTATTTGGTTTGTGTAATTAAGTGTTGAAAGAAGCAAGAGATTGTGATACAAAGTGCTTGAGCTTTAAGATAAGATATTGAACTAATCTGAATTATGCTGCTTTTACATGGCTGACTCTTGGATCTTTAATTTACATACATTAATAATCATCATTGTTATTACTTGAGAAAAAAGAAGAAAAACTATAAAATTAATTAGGAAATAGAAAAAAAGATAAGGAAAAAAGGACATAAAACAAGGATATGGTTGCTTCTTGGGGAGATTGTTTCTACTGTGGTGGTGTCTACTAAAGAGGATAAGATTGTATGGTAGACAAACAAGTTACAAGTCTTGTATGTACTCTTGTTTGTTGTGATTATTGTGATAATGCTTTAGTTCAGCAGCAGTAAATTCAAGAGTGACAGAAAATTTGTTTGGGATAAATATTTGTATCCCGTGAGGGATGTCATGAGTGAGGATTACTGCTACTGTTTTTGGGTTTTGTACAGATTGTGTTTTTGTTGGAGAGTTATAAACTTATAATGCTTACCAAACACTCTAATGTTTGGGTATTCTCCACATTGCCATATCACCTTTTAATAAACACTTTTCAAAATAAAATACCCTTTCTAAAATATAAACAGTTAAGCACTTTCATTATTATAATATATTACTTTTAAAATTAACTCATTTTTCCTTTATTAAATAAATGAATATTAATTAAATTATTGTATTTTTATGTTCAATTATAGTAAGTGGATCACATAAGATTATGTGAAATGATAACGTAACGATCCGGTCCGAAGAGGGGAATGCTGGGGTGGGACAACATGTATAAGGAGTGGCTCTAAGGGATGATGATGGAGTGATGGGGAACATGGATGAATTGAATGCCATATTGGAGATAAAGAGGGGATATCTGAGGTTTACAAGTGATATCCAATACATGTATGACGCATTTTAAAGCCGTGCGGTCTAAAAGTGACGAACTTAAGCTAAAGTGAAAACATGTGCTTGATATTGGGTCTGGATGTTGCAGATATTCTATTGAAAGCCATTTTTCCTCTCTCCTCCTTAAATGTCACACTCCAATTAGAAATGTCATAATGGTTGATTTGAGTACTCTTCATATTTGAGCATCATTGGAGTTGCTTTAAATGTCTATAGACGCAACAAAAGGAGGGACTAGTGTGTGATTGATTCAACTAAAAACAAAAAATTAAAAGAATCCAACACAAAATGAATCCAATTAACCAATTGAAAAAGACTTAAGCTTCGGGTTTTTTTTATTGAAAAAAATTAAATTGAACTAAACTGAATTTGAATAAAAAAGAGGAGGACTACATAAGAGTTTTGTACTTTGAATATGGTCTGATAATTATGAACTTGTTTAAAGTGAGTTATTAGTGTTCTGAATCCACTTAAAGTGATATACTAATTGTTAATTTATTTATTTTGGTTTTTCATCCGGTTTCCGAGCCACATTGGGCCGACTAATCCGGATTTATGACGGGTCCAAGAATTATGGTATTTAAATCCTTCCCAATCGTCGTTGTGGGGGATCGATTCGCTGACCTCCCTATCAAGCGCATCCACATGCTACCACTGCGCCAACCAAGGATTGGTACTAATTTTTAATTTATTAAATACAACTTAACTGTTAACTCTATGAACTTGCTAAAAGTGATTTTATTAACATTATGAACTTGTTTGGGGTGACATTAGTTTAAGCTCGTGTTCTATGCTTGGTCGTTAGTCTAATCTGCTTGGTTGTGTAGAACTTGTAAAAATTAACCACGTTGTGTTACATAAGTTCAAAAAGGTCACAACACATTTCAAACTTTTGGAAGCAAATTGGAATAATTAATTACTTTATGAGGTTTGATAATTGATAATTGATAGGGTGTGGCCCCTCCATGTGAAAGACTTATATTAAAATTTTGAAATTGCCTACCTTTTTTGGTAGAATTTTTAGGAACATATTGTAGATCTTATTTTCTTTCTTGAAAGGGTGAGTGACCAGGTCTTTTTTGGTGGTACTCTATTTCTTGAATTTTATATTCAGGAAAAGTTAACAAGAATACAAAATATGTTGTCATGTTATGTCCTCTATTCTATGGGCTGGCTGACAAAAGGAGAAGGATTTCAACTCCAATTTCAAATTCACATATTCACATGCATCCCCCACATGATGATGATGATATCTGATTTTTAAGTTTCAAACCAAATAATTCTGATTTAGATCTAATGCTTCCTATTATCTAGACAACCCTTTCTATGCTCATCAATTATTCATTAATAAAATTTAACATGTCATCATTATCACCTTAATTGGTGTCAATCATCTCAGATCCTTTCATTACGGGAATAGAATGGTTTGCTTGGAACTCTCACTTACATCCCTATCATCAATGCTGGACTTATAGGAAGATATTCCATTTCTAGATCTTTTGGGTTATATCATTTCATAATAGGGATACAACTTTATGATTGAAACTATAATTAGGTGTTTAATGGGCACACTATTGACCCTTGGATTAGAGGTTTTCTAAAGGACACTCGTTACCATGCAAATTTTAAGCACCCCTATACACAAAATGACATGTGTATGTGTATGACTAGGTGCCTCTAAAAAATTTATTCTAGGATTAAAGGCATAAACAATTACTTAACTTAATTAGGAATCTTTTACTTTATGTATTGATTGTTATAAAATGCAAATAATCAATTAAAAATGACTAGTAGTTAAGACTCTTTTTATAATTAGAGAGGGAAATTTCTTTCTTACAATTAATGACACTAATTTTCAAAAAAAATTTAAAATGTACGAAGATATTAGCATGCCTGCCTTGGTTGTTTAATTTACTGTGAATTGAATTAATATTTCAAGGCTCGGGGTTCTAAAAAAACCTAACATAACTTTGGTGTTAAAATAACATTAGTTCCCATCTTAGCCTTAGACCTCTATAGACCAACCTTGAAGTTTTAAAGTTGTATTCTAGTGCCAATTTCACATGGCCAACTGACTTAGTTGGCAGAAGGAATTATGATTCCCAGTATTAAAAATGTATTAAGACAAACCAAAACCCATAAACAAGTTACTCCTTATGCTCCAAATAGAAACTGAAATACTAACAAAAATCACATATATTTATGTGCATATTTATGTGGCAAGAGTGCAAAGAAGATGAAATTAAATGACCATTGAATAAATTTGGTACAGACCCTGCTGTAGCAATAATATTGATTGAATAAACTAGCTACCTCGAAAACAAATAAATCCCGCAATGCATAAAATTATAAGTACATATTTGATCCGAAGAGATGATTAAATGTCGCGATCGCGCCTGCATTCTACGGGAATGGTAGGAAAACGAGAACGGTCATTACAGTAATTATAAATAGTGTATTTTTGGCGAACCCATTTAAGTCTACGCCATTGATAAGCATCAAGGTCTTGGAACTCCTTTTGATCCCACCACCTTTTACCTTGAGTTCGGCAGTACTTAGCATTCACCGATTCTTCGCACCCATCTATGTGGAACCCTTTGTATGAGGCTACAAATGGTGCCTTAGACCAGTCAGTTTTCTCCAATCCCCCTCGTGTTGCCCAGTCGTCGGCGTTCCATAAGCTTGAGTATAGCTTCATTGGTTGGTCGAATGGGAACTTCACTCCTAAATCTTTGCTGTTCTTGAATACTCTGATCGGAATATCATCCACCAAAAACCTACACCACATTTTTAGGAAACCTTATTAATTACGAACAAATTAATCCACTATATCAAATATTAGGATTTCTGTAGGTAAACATCAACTTCTGTCGGTAATTCGTTATCCTTATAAGACAACACTTCCTACGGATATTTCCGTCTATTCTTTATTACTTAACTTATTTCCACATTGATTTTTAACGGGTCCATCGACCCTCTGATTTCATGAGAGAATAACAACATTTATATGAAGTTCTGTTGCTACACATATATATGGTGATAATTTCTTGAATATTAGATGATAATATTTGGCATCACCGACGGGATTAGTACGAATGTCTCCTCGCTGATTCTTATCCCAAATCGTATAAATGAGATTAAGAAGGAGAAAAGAAGAAAGAGTAGGAGGAGGAGCATACACAATCTGATACATGTTCCAAAGAATGGAGTAGGTGTGGTAAGCAGCAGTTGGATCAAACCACAAAAATATTCTTTGCTCTCTGTTTCCTTTTCCGCCAGTAAAAACATTTGTCTGCAAAATGTAAGGCTGCCCTGTTCTGTTTCCAAGAAACTCAAAGTCTATTTCATCATGCTCATTGTTTTGAGACGACAGCTGCATTCATTCGTTAAGTAAAGATTAATATATAAATCATAACTAAGTCTTAACTGTCAGCTCGAGAGGAACTTACATAGAACGCAGTGACAGTTCCAGCAGAATCGCCACCGACCATCTTAATGTGCATGCTGAAGTGGCCAAATAAGTAATTGCCCTTGGATTGGAAGCCAGTACCAGTGTATTTGTCAAGCATGAGCTGAATCTCTTTACCTCCATCAAAGTACTTGATGTGATCAAATGCCCAAGTAGGGTAATAGTTGCGCCCGAAAGGGACATCTACTGCCTTCCTGGCTGGAGCTGCTCTGCTTACTCCAACCAATAACACTAAACTCAGCCATACACTCCATCCTAAATGACCCATCTCTCTCCTTTTCTGTCTAGATAAAGAAGAAGAAGAAGAAGAAGAAGAAGAAGAAGAAGAAGTAGTAGACTGAGATGTCCAAGATACGTTCCAAGAAGTCCTTATTTATAGGCCCTGCCCTGCACCAACACAGAGATACTCCACAAACTAAGTTTAATCATAATTATTTCCTATCCCAACCCAACTTACTTACCATTCTTAACATTACACGTGCTTTGTCAATAAACTATTATTATTATTATTAATTAATTATCTTCAATAAGCTATAAATGGGACTGAATTTGTAAACTATGGTATAATTTTTCGACAAGACCACCTAGCAATAGTTTAGTGGTTGCTTTGCTCCAAAAGGAAACGTGAGATATAGAATTAACAATAGATGATATCATTTACAAAAATTTAGGCTCTTGTATCATTAGCATGCATTTGTAGTATACATTGTATACAATTTGCACATTTTGATATATCATTTTTTAAAATATAGGGTTATTTGTTACGTTTGGATAAGTATCGGGGTTCATTTAAAGATATAAATGTGGTTGGAAAAAGAATACGAAGTATGAAGAAATAAAGATTTGTTGGGGTGCAAACTTATATTCACATTTTCAAAATAGAAATTTTTTATCTTGTTTATAAGGGAATACTCTCCACTTTAATACCATGAAGCTTTTTGAAAAAATGACTAAAGACAAATCTGTGCAGACTTGACTCAAATCAGTGAAACAAACCAAATTAATTGTGAGATGCTGTTAGACCTATGAAAACAAATTAACTGTGTAACTAAACATTTTAAATTTTTAGTTAAGAAAAGTGATTGATGTTTCTGGAAAGAAGAGAGTAATTTGTGAAGAATGGGGGAGCAGAGGCACATGTACAGACAGAGGGGAATGGACTGGCTTCATCCATGTTCAGATATCCTCTAATTAATAATAATTAATTAGGATGAGATGATGATGTTACTGTAATTTGTTTGTTACATGAACCAATTTATAGAAAAAGGCCATTTCTTTCTGGTTTCCAACACCTCAATAATGAATTCAACAATAATAGTAATGTTATATTGTGCACAAACAGTTAGGTGAATCCTTATTTTTGTCACTTTTACGTACTGAATCAAATCTTCATTTTCTGGTTGGTGTATATTTCATTCATATTACTCTTTTGGAACAATATGAAAAACCGAGGACGACTCCTCCACCATACAAAAAGACGGTGCCAAACAGCATTGGAATAATAAATTGTGGAGCCTCTAAAACTGTACTGATCAAAATTTATATATATTAGCCCTATTTCGCAATTAACGGTTAGCTATTAGGTGATCGCATTAGTTGTTAGTTGTTGATGGATTGCATTAGTTGATTTGACTAATTATTTTTATCAATATAGTTGGTAAAATTTAGCTGATTTGCATTAGCTGTTTGTGTAAAATGACAATTAAGGACATTAATTTTTATGATTAATATTTTTTAGACAATTCATATTCAAATGAGTTGCTAATTAAAAACTACACGATACATAATTATATTTTCAATAGAAATTAAGACTCTTTTGCTATATATGTGTTTAATATGTCAAATTCTTTATTTTAATTTATTATAAAATAATATATCAAATTCTTAATTGTATAATAAAATATATTCAATAGACATGTTATATTGAGCCTTTGTTATTATACATAAAAATATACTATACAATAGTGACAAATATTATTGTCTTTATTAATAAATTAAAATAATAATACATATCATGATTTAAGTATTATTCATGTACAAAGCCAAATCAATTCAAGAAACTAAAACTGTAATTTATGAAGAAAACTTAAGAAGATTAATTAGGAGCATAAATGTCTATTAATAACAAATTGTACAAACTTTTAATTGAAAAAGCTTTTAAATGAGTTTTTTCAAAAAGAGCTTTTTGAGCTCAATCCTCACTTCTAAACCTCCTCCCTTCATCAAACACTAAATTAGAGATTTGAGTAGTCAAAATCTCTAAAAGCAATCAAATTTACTAATTTTAGTTCAATTGCTTTTTGCCAAACATGATCATTATAAACCCGTAGGTTCCATTAAAGGCCCATGGTTCATACTCCACTTTGGGAATGCAAAATTTTCTTTCAAATTATATGTGAGATAAATTATTCACTTTTTCAGTGGTAAATAATGTTACATTATTGATATTCAACTATAGGATGTTTTTCAAACTGGTATTTAAAAAAAATGAAAGATTAAGGAAATTTTTTAGAATATGTTCGATGTACTACGTCATTTGTACAACGGATCAATAATTTAACGATATGTCATATTGATTAGGATTTAAGGTTTATAATTTAGGGTTTCGGGCTCATTTTTTAGGGTCTAGAATTTTTATTTTGTCGTCTAGAATTTTTATTTTGTCATCTAGAATTTTATATAAATAATTAACTACAAAATACTATTAATTATTTACACCATATAAAACTTTAATTGGTTGAAATCATATATGTCGATCATTTATTCGCTAGATACACAATATCGCTATACACCGGATGTATACCAGAATCTCTCAAAATTAAGACCGTATAAAGTTTTAGAAGCTAACAAATTCAGCCTCCAGGTAGTACTATTTAAAACTTGAAATTAGTTGGATTCATGTTCTTTCCTAATTTGTTGATTAATAAATAATCGGGTATGAATAATTAAAGTATGTATTATATTATCTAAACAATTCAATCATCCAATACAGAGGAACAAATATTTTTGACTTAAACTATATATAAGTGTTTAAAGTTGTCTAAAAAAAATCATTTTGGTTCCTTAACTTTGGAGATGACCTACTGAGTTCCTCAATAATTAAAATGTGACATATTGAGCTTCTCAACTATCAAAATGTGGACCTATTGAGTCCTTATGCGATGACGTGACACTAAATTTGCAGATTGCTGCACCACATCATTATACTCCAAGTGTATACCAGAATCTCTCAAGACTAAGACCGTAAAAAGTTTTAGAAGCTAACAAATTCAGCCATACTATTTAAAACTTGAAATTAATTGGATTCATGTTCTTTCCTAATTTGTATTAATCGGGTATGAATGATTAAAGTATGTATCATATTATCTAAAACAATTCAATCATCTATTATAGAGGAACATATATATTTGGCTTAAATAATATGCAAGTATTTAAAGTTGTTTAAAAAATCATTTTAGTCCATCTTCAGGGATGACTATTGAGTTCATCAACTATCAAAATGTGACATATTGAGTCCTTCAACTATCAAAATGTGGAACTACTGAATCTTTATTCGATAACGTGACACTGAGTTTGGAAATGTGAAAAATAGTAATTTTAATGTCAACTCAGTGTCACGTCATCAAATAAAAACTCCATACGCCGTGCTCAAAATTAAGGAACTAAGGTAACATTTTTGAACAATTTTAAGGACATGCATATAGTTTAAGCTTATATATTTTATTACATTTATCCTTAAACAGGTAAAAACAAAACCATAATATTTCAACAATTTATATAAGTAAAAATTGATGTCCATTACTTAATCCACCAAAATTACTGACACAATATTCTTAAAGTGTTAAACTATATCCTGGACATATAATTTTTATAAAACACAACTACATAAAAATATTTGAAAATAATAAATACACAATTCAGTTACCAAAAAAAAAAGAAAATACAATATTAACGAAGTTCGGCAGATATTGTTTACGTTTTCAAAAGCTATGAGCGACTCCGCTCGTCTCGCTAGATGCGCTCCGCTCTTACCGTTCACTCTGCTCTTACCGTTCACTCCGCTTCACTTCGGGATAATATTATGAGCAATATCTAACAAATATATTATTGGTTTGAGTAAATTAATACTAGTAGTGTTAGTATTATTTCGATTTGATACCACACATTTATTTGATTAGCAGCTGTTTGGGAAGACAGGCACGCGAGGTGTTCCTTCTACTACTTCTACAACTTAGTTAATTTCTCTTGATATTATATTATACTCAATTTGCTCCAGTTTCCCATCACTTATAATTACCCAATCAAGTATATCCATTTGAAATTAATGTGTCTAATAATGAAATATACAAAGAATTAAACAATTCAGAAAACAGCACAAAATATCTGAACTTAATATTGCTAGCTTAGCATAGCCAGTATGACTTCATCATTAATAGAATCAAGCATCTGACAGCCAATTTACCCCAATTCTCATCTCTCTTTTTCATCATTAACAAGTTACTTATGCTCCAAATAGAAAATCACATATATTTATATTCATATTTATGTGCCAAGAGTTGAAAGTTGAGGAAATTAAATGACCATTTTATGATATTATATAAATTTGGTAACAATATTGAATGGAGAAACTAATTGAAAGACAAACAAATCACCCAAATGCATAAATTATGAAATAAATACATATATGATCCAAGGGAAGGAAGCCAAGGGCAGGGATTAAATGTCACCATCGCGCCTGCATTCGACGGGAATAGTAGGGAAACGAGAACGATCGTTGCAGTAATTGTAAATAGTGTATTTTTGGCGAACCCATTTGAGTCTACGCCACTGATAAGCATCAAGGTCTTGAAACTCCTTTTGATCCCACCAACGTTTACCTTGCGTCCGGCAGTACTTGGCATTCACCGATTCTTCGCACCCGTCTATGTGGAACCCTTTGTATGAGGCTATAAAGGGTGCCTTGGACCAGTCAGTTTTCTCTAATCCCCCTCGTGTTGCCCAGTCGTCCGCATTCCACAAGCTTGAGTATAGCTTCATTGGTTGATCAAATGGGAATTTCACTCCTAAATGTTTGCTATTCTTGAATACTCTTATCGGAATATCATCCACCAAGAACCTACACCACATTTTTAGGAAACTTAATTAATTACGAACAAATTAATCCACTACAACTATCACTGGGATTTTTGGCTCTAAAGATAAATTTTTGTCAATAATCCCGTTATCACTAGAACTTAGACCGTGTTATTTTTTACTTAAATTCAGCAAAATTCATTAAGCATGTTGTCAAGTTCAATTCAATTCAAATTTTTTCGGTAAAAAAAAACAAAGAATTTGGCTGGATATTTGTGTCACTAATCTGCATTTCTTACTAAAAAATTTCCACATTGACCTACAAGGGGTCCATCGACCATCTTTTCCCATGAAGAATAAAAATTTGTATGTATCGATGGAATTTCTGTCGCTAACATGATAACATTTGACATTATAGACGGATTAGCGACAGATTTTTCATTGCTGATTTTAATCCTAGATAGATTATATAGAATAGAGAGAAAGAAATAGTAGGAGGAGGAGCATACACAATCTGATACATGTTCCAAAGAATGGAGTAGGTGTGGTAAGCAGCAGTTGGATCAAACCACAAAAATATTCTTTGCTCTCTGTTTCCTTTTCCGCCAGTAAAAACATTTGTTTGCAAAATGTAAGGCTGCCCTGTTCTGTTTCCAAGAAACTCAAAGTCTATTTCATCATGCTCATTGTTTTGAGACGATAGCTGCATTCATTCGTTAAGTAAAGATTAATATATAAATCATAACTAAGTCTTAACTGTGATAGCTCGAGAGGAACTTACATAGAACGCAGTGACGGTTCCAGCAGAATCGCCACCGACCATCTTAATGTGCATGCTGAAGTGGCCAAACAAGTAATTGCCCTTGGATTGAAAGCCAGTACCAGTGTATTTGTCAAGCATGAGCTGAATCTCTTTACCTCCATCGAAGTACTTGATGTGATCAAATGCCCAAGTGGGGTAATAGTTACGCCCAAATGGGACATCTACAGGCCTCCTGGGTGCAGCTGCATTGCTTACTCCGACCAATAACACTAAACTCAAGCACACACTCCATCCTAAATAACCCATAATTGTAAAGATAAAGATAAAGAAGAAGAGTGAGAGATGTCCAAGATTAGTTTCAAGGAGTTGTTATTTATAGGCTCTTTCATGTACCAACAAAGAGATATTCCACAATGGAAGTTCAATTTTAATTATTTGTTATCCCAACCCAACTTACTATTGTTAACATTGCACGTGCATTGTCAATAAAACTATTATCTTCAACACAAAGTTTAACTTATGTTTTATTTTACAAGTGTTGATTTAGTTTTATAACAAATTTATAAACTAGGAAGATCAACTTCACTCCCACCTGATATAAAAGGTAGAATACATAGTAAAACACTTATGTCAACCTTTTTTTTTTTTATGTAATGAACTTGTATATTTGGTAAAAAAAAATAAAATTTTGAAGTAGGTAAGGGTTTTTTTTTTTTTCGGTAAGTATATGTGGTAAAGTTAGTTGTTGATATTTAGGCATGTTATAATATAAAAGCTAAAAATCAAATAACGGCAAAGCAATATTCCCAAAAATCGTTCTTGCTTGATTAAATTTTATCATTGATCTAAATTTATCATGCTAGTAAATTAGTATACTATATCGATAAATTCAAACAATATTTATTAAATATCAGGTAAATATATCTCTAGCTTCCTCTTGATAATTATAGTAAAGAAGTCCTAAGAATAAATAGAAAAGTAAATAAAAAAGTTATTTTATTAAAAATGAAATTACCAATATTATTTTTCTAGATAAGTTGTGATAATTTCTTTTCTTAGTTTTCTTGCTTTTTACTGAAGGAGTTTTGCACTTACTAATTTTAGCTGGAAAAGTTGTAAAGTAAATAAACAAACTATTTTACTAGAAAAATCTATCAATATCATTTTTCTAGATAAGTTGTCAACTTTTTGATTGCTTTTCCGGTTTTCTACAAAAGGAGTTTTGCACTTACCAATTTTAGCTTAAAAAATTGTTTTTAAACTTACGGATAACGATACCAAACTGAGTTTTAAGAATATAGAAAAAACTTACTTTTTTTAAAAAAAAAAACTACATTTATCTATATGAGAATCTGCAAACTCAATCTTAGTTTTACCCTTGACACCTATAAAAAGTTAGGGTTAATTTCAAATAAGTATCTTGTAGTTTCGCGATTTTACAAATAAAGGACTGTGGTTTGCCTTTGAGCAAATAAAGGATTGTGGTTTGCATTGTTGCAGAATTAATGAAATTGTCGATTTTGTTGACGTAAACGAGGACATTTTCGGTCCGAAATGTTTTTCTGACCTTTGAGCTTAACTCTAACTTGACTCGTCAAATGTCAGAAAAATATTTCGAACCAAAAATGTCGTCATTTAACATCAACAAAAATCGACCATTTCCTTAATTATGCAAACAAAGTAAACCACAGTCCCTTTTTTGTTCAGAGACAAACCATAATCTTTTATTTGCAAAATCACGAAATCAAATCACACAATTGACCAAAATTATTATTAACGGTATGCAATTAAATTTTGAAAAATTGGGGAAGAAAAATGATGATGTTTATTCTTTAAAAAAATGATGATGTTTATGGATAGAGGTAATATTTGATTGAGAATGAGAGCAGAGGCACATGTAAATACAGAGGGGAATGGACTGGACTTGACTGGCTTCATCCATGTTCAGATTATCCTCCTCTTTTAATTAAGTAGTTTAATTAATTAATTAAGTAGTTAGGAATTTGGATGAGATGATGTTACTATATATATTTTGTTTGTTACATTACATGAACCAATTGAAAGAAAAAGCCCATTTCTTTCTGGTTTCCAACACCTATATAATCAATTATAATAATGCTATATTGTTTGTATTGTGCACAAACTGTTAAGATTGCTGAATCCTTATTTTTGTCACTTGTACTAAATCAAATCATCATTTTTCTGGTGTGTATATTCAAATTTCTCTTTTGGAAAAATGTCACAATTTATGAGGACATAGATATATAACATATCTCCTAATAATTATATTATACCGCAGAAAACCTCCACCATACAAAAAGACGGTGCCAAACAACTGGAGCCTCTCAAACTTGACCAGGATGTACATTTTAGTTAGGGCTTTCCATTTCCGAGAATGATATTCTTTAATAAATTCTATAAAATAATAAATTTATTTGAAAAAAATTTAGAGTACTCTAAATTAAAGTGATATTCTTTAGAAATATAAGAGCAAATAAATAGACCAGAAATCCACTGATATGTACAATCAAAAAAGTTGTGAAGTAACAGAGGAACAACTAAAAGGTGAAACGATAAAGGCATCACAATGCACAAGTTACATGAATCCAAAATATGTGGAATACAAATAACATAAGAAGGATCTATCTTACAAACAAACAACTGAGGACTAGCTCAAATTCAAATGAAAACAACAACAATAACTACAAGGATGAAATCTAAACTACAATCAACAACACAGAATTTATACGTGGAAACTTCTTCAGTGTGAAGAGTAAAAACAACAGGACTTTTGAATAGTCCACTCTACTTCTCTTATTATAATAAAATGGAGGGCAAAACAAACATAACAACGTTCTTATAAAAAGCTCACACCCCACCAACCAAAAAAGACAATTAGAGATGACAAGAATTTAAAAAACACAAAAAAAATCTGCTAACAAATAGCTCTTTTAGACTTCCAAATCAAATTTTCACTAATCAAAATGAAGAAAAAGATTTGAGGAAGCTTGTATCCAAAAATCATCAAATCGTATTACGGTCAGATTTCAAGTTATCGAATTTCTCGTGGGACTGCTCTAGGGAGAAAAGTGCAAAATTTTGGAAATTAAAGTTGTGGTGACTACTCTCTCTTTCTTCCTTCATCAAAGCACTAAAGATAATCTTTCTTTTTCTTCTTTGTAGCCCCACTAAAAATGATCTTTAAATACCTAAGGTTACACCACACAGGTAAACGGGCCTAAAATTGGATCGGACTCATAGCAACAAACATGTCAATATGAGTGTTATTTTACGTCTAACAACAAATATAAATCTCTATTTATAACTAAGAGAGTCGTATTTCAAGAACACTCCAGTAATTTCTCGTCCATTTGAATTAGTTAAAAAACTTAAAAAAATTATAAAATAATAAGCTAATAATTTTCCAAGAGATCCCTTTTACAAATTTAGGCCATGGAAAATCATAAAATAATAATTCTTAGAAATTGAAAAATAATTATTGCAATTTAGTGAAATGATGAATTTATTTGTATCTGAAAGTTGTGAAAAGTTTTAGACACCAAAAGGGCTTCTTTCTGATTAATAAGTTTCAAAGATACCCTATCATCTTCAGGTCGCTCCTCAACATTGTTCTCTGTAAAGAATCAACAGAAACTCCAAGATCAAGATTCTGTTATTTCAGTCAAAGAAGAATCTGCTCAGTCAATATCAGTTAGCTAATTAGTTAGCTTTGGCGCCTAATTCTGTTAAGAGGTTTACATTGTATGTTTCTTGTTATATTGTATTACTCTGAGATCAACAGCTATATAAGTTGTACTCAGTTCATCTTTTACATATCTTTTTCTGGAATAATACAATCCATATACATTTTCTTCTTCTATTGCTAATATGGTATCAGAGCCATGGGAAGAGATAGTAACAATCGAAGAAGGAAGTATCAAACAAGAAGCCAGAAGAAATTAGAAAATCGATTCTCCATTTTCGATTCTAAAGTTGAAGAAGAAGAAGATCAAGTGTTCATTGATCCTGAGATCGAACCAGCGATTGAGTTCAGAGCTATTTCCAATCCTGTTGATTCTCCAGTTGAAGTTGAAGTTGCAGATCAAGCATCACAACACACTGCAGATCCAGAGATGAATACCAGCAATAGAAATTGTTCAAGTGGAGATAATAATCCAGGGGCTGTTCTAGTTAACACTATGTTAACGAACATGAATTTTTTCTCATGGAGTCATGCTATGAAACGAGCATTGACTATCAAGAAGAGATTGAGGTTTATTGAAGATGATGAGGCACCAACAAAGTCTGATCCTGGATATCAGGAGTGGAAAGAAGCTGATTGTTTAGTCATCGCATGGATCTTGAATTTTGTGCATAAAGATTATGCAGAATCTTTCAATCTAGCTACATCAGCTAGAGCCTTGTGGATTGAGCTTGAATAGCAGTTTGGGGAAAACAATGCTCCTATGCTCTTCAAGATCAAGAGGCAACTAAGCAAAACTACTCAAGGTAATATGTCTGTGTGTGCATATTTCTCTACTCTTAAGAGACTTTGGGATGAAATGTATTTGCTTCGTCCAATACCTGAATGTCAATGTGGAGTAGGAAAGACATGTGTTTGCAATGCTTTTACCAGGATAAAAGAAATAGTAGATGGAGATAAGATAATGCAGTTCTTGAGTGGCTTGAATGAAGGCTACGAGCATGTGATAAACCAGATATTGTTGAATGATCCCTTGCCTAATCTCAATAAAGCTTTCTCTATGGTGTTAAAGATTGAGAAACAGAGAGAAAATATCATGGATTCAGGCTTAGAAGTAGCCAATTATGTGTCAAATCCGAACAGCTATGGTCAACAGCATTCTACCTCAGATAGAAGAGGGAAAGAAGTTGATAAAGCCAGCAAGAAATGTGATCATTGTGGCAAAACAGGCCATGTAAAAGCTGAGTGTTTCAAGTTGGTAGGATACCCTGAGTGGTTTCGAGATCCTACAAAGGGAAAGAACAAAGGCAAATTCAATGATAACAGCAGAAATAACAGAAATTACACACCAAGGGCAAATCTTGCAGCTGGTGAACAAACACACAGGCAAACTCCAATTGATAGTGATTTAGACTCAGAGATTGATCAAAAGGGAATGGAGGATATGGGGCTCATGTTGCAAGAAGTCTACAAGTTCATGAAGAACAAAGGCAGAAACAAGCAACACTCAAACTCATCAGAGTTCTCTGCTTTTGCAGGATTCTCTGGTAAAATTTCTCAATCCTCTCCTTTTTTGGCTAATGATGAATGGATCATAGATAGTGGAGCTACCAGTCATATGAGTCCTCATCTGTCATTGTTTTACAATGTTCAACCAATTGGATATACCAAAAATGTTTTACTACCAGATGGTGAAAATAAGCCAATCACTCATACTGGTATGGTGTACATATCATCAAAGCTGCAGCTACAGGATGTACTACATATCCCTTGTTTTAAATACAACCTACTCTCTGTGGGACAATTGCTTAAGCAGTCTAATATTGAGGTGATATTTCACTCAGATGCATGCTATTTGCAGGACCTGGACTCACATGAATGCATAACAACTGGAATATTCTCTAAAGGACTTTACAAGTTGTCACCACAGTCTTTTAGTGGATGTTCCAGAACACCTGAAAATCCAGAAATACAAAAAGATGACACTCCAAATGTCTGGCATCTAAAGCTTGGGCATGCTTCTGATCAAGCTTTGAAGCATATTGATTCCATCACACAACAAATGCATAGTGAGAAGTGTTCTATCTGTCCTAAAGCAAAGCAGACAAGAACTCCATTCTCATCTAGCAAGATCACCACAACCAGAAGATTACAGCTCATTCACATGGATGTCTGGGGTCCATATCATTTGATGATTGTATCTGGAGCCAAATACTTCCTCACCTTGGTAGATGATTTCACCAGAACTACTTGGGTGATACTACTACAACACAAGGGTCAGGTTAGTAAAGCTATTGAAGTATTTTTTCTCATGCTGGAAACACAGTTTGAAGAGAAAGTCACTACAGTTAGAAGTGATAATGGCACAGAATTCCTCAATTCCCACTTGTTCTTCATTCTTCCAGAAAAGAGGGATTCAACATCAAAAATCTCGTGTGTACACACCACAACAGAATGGGGTGGTGGAAAGAAAGCATAGACAGCTATTGAACATTACAAGAGCCATCATGTTTCAAGCTGATATGCCTCTACAATATTGGGGAGAAGCCATACTCATGTCTACAGCAATTACAAATGTACTGCCTACCAAAGTTTTGGGATGAAAGTCCCCACATGAACACTTCTTCAACCAAAAACCAGATTATACCAGATTCCATGTATTTGGCTCATTATGCCATTACACAAACACCACACTCCATAAAACCAAATTTGAACCTAGAGCATTGCCTGCTATTTTCATGGGATATTCACCTGGCCAGAAAGGATACAAGCTTTTAGACCTTGATACACACACTTTCAAAGTTTCCAGAGATGTAGTTTTTACTTAAACTATATTTCCATTCTCACCAAACTACAAATCCACCATTCAACCAAACACAAATCCCATTCAACCAAACACAATGCCAGCTAAACACACCCCAAACCAAAACCCAAACATAACCCCAATTCATACTCCTCATTCCCCACCAAGACAATCAACCAGATTGAGAGTCCCTCCTGTTTGGTCAAAAGACTATGTACTGCAAGTTGCAGAAACTGATAGTCAAGAAGTAGCAACAGATCACACATCCAGCTTACCCCATAAGCCAATTCCTACACAAGATCAAATCCTAGCTTTACAAGTCACAGATGAAAGTGAACCAAAGAACTACACAGAAGCTAGTAAGCATCCAAAGTGGCAGGAGGCAATGAATCTTGAATTTCGAGCTCTTGAAGAAAACAATACATGGGAAGTTGTGGATTTACCAGAAAATGTCAAACCACTATCTTCAGGGTGGGTTTTTAAGATCAAAAGAGATTCTAGTGGGAAAGTGGAGAGATACAAGGCCAGGCTTGTTGCAAAGGGGTACAATCAAGTGCATGGGGTTGACTTTCATGATTCTTTTAGTCCTGTGGCAAAAGCAGTGACTGTGAGACTATTTATTTCCATTGCAGCAGCTAAAGAATGGCCATTACATCAAATAGATGTCAACAATGCCTACTTACATGGGTATATTGAGGAGGATATCTACTTGAAACCTCCAGAAGGGTATGACAAGTGTCCTAAAGGGAAAGTTTGTAAGCTCATTAAGTCTCTTTATGGGCTTAAGCAGGCAAGGAGACAATGGCACAAGGAAATTTCACATCAATTACTTGCTTTTGGGTTCAACAGGTCTTACAATGATCATTGCTTGTTCATCAAAAGACACACAGATGGGAGTTCTACTTATATGGTCATATATGTTGATGATATATTGATCACTAGTGCTCTTTCTACAAACATAACAGAGGTCAAAACTCACCTGCATGAGTTATTTACTATCAAGGATTTGGGGGAAGTCAAGTTCTTTCTGGGAATAGAGGTCTGCAGAACACCAGAAGGAATTCTCATGTCACAGAGAAAATACATTCAAGACATCATTAAGGATGCTGATATGAATGAAATGCATGAAGCTAGCAGTCCTCTACCACATGGGGTTGTTTTATCAGAAACAAAGGAGAAGATCAAAAATAGTGAGCAATATAGAAGGATAGTTGGGAGATTACTTTATCTTGGTTTCACAAGACCTGATATTGCATACGCTTCACAACAACTATCACAATACATACAAAGTCCTGAAGTTCACCATTTCCAGGCTGCTCTACATGTGCTGAGGTACTTGAAGGGGACAAGTGATCATGGTTTGTTCTATCCAAGGCAGGTAGATGAAAACTTAAAGATCACAAGATTTTGTGATGCAGACTAGGGAACTTGCAGGAAGACTAGAAGATCCTTGACTGGTTTTTGTGTTTTCTTAGGGTCTTCTGCTATATCTTGGAAGACTAAGAAGCAAGGAGTAGCAAGCAGATCATCAGCAGAGGCTGAGTATAGAAGTACGGCACAGACTTGCTGTGAGATAAAATGGTTGAGTTACTTATTGACAGATTTCAACATTAGTGTTCAAACACCTATTTCTTTGTACTGTGATAGTTCTGCTGCAATAGCAATTGCTCAAAATCCAGTATCACATGAGAAGATCAAGCATGTGGACATCGATTGCCATGTCATAAGAGACCATGTTCAAGCGGGATTTATACAGACACTTCATATATACACTGAGTATCAAATTGCAGACTGTTTCACTAAAGCTTTGAGTTACAATGTGATGTTGCCTTTTCTCACACAGATTGGAATGGTTATCATTACAGAATCTTTATCTTGTGGGGGGCGTGTAAAGAATCAACAGCAACTCCAAGATCAAGATTCTGTTACTTCAGTCAAAGAAGAATTTGCTCAGTCAATATCAGTTAGCTAATTAGTTAGCTTTGGCGCCTAATTCTGTTAAGAGGTTTACATTGTATGTTTCTTGTTATATTGTATTACTCTGAGATCAACAACTATATAAGTTGTACTCAGTTCATCTTTTACATATCTTTTTCTGGAATAATACAATCCATATACATTTTCTTCTTCTATTGCTAATATTCTCAAATGATATAGTAGCTGCAATTTCTTCTAAAATTTGAACCTTTGATCATGATTCACTTGGGTAGTTCATTAGATTGTGGATTTCTTACGATAGCTACACTGATTCATCATTGTGTCGAGGTCTTGAATTTCTTCATCAATTTCGAATGTATTTTCAATTTATTATGTACCTCTAGACAACTCATACACCAATTATAACATCCTGATCAAAAAATGTCCGTAAGAACTGTCTAGATGCTCGAAAACATTTTCTTCATGATCCCTTTTGATCGATTGAAGGAATAAACAATTAATATATATATATATCTCTTGATCACAAATATTGATCTTTGCCTCCTGACTAATTATTTATACATACTATTTGTTAATAGGCTATCAAAATTGATGAAATCGCATGTCGTAATTTATCATTAATTTACACTAGTTGAGAGTTCACCAATTTGATTGGTGAGCTGGCAAATGTCATCAAACTTTTACATCATGGTACAATTTCAAATGATTTTTCATATTAGATATGCTAATTTAAATTTTATTGGTTGATCAGAATAGTGGAGGATAACTAGAAACATGATTAACTTGATAAATCTTTTTGATTTTGGGTTCTGCAAAGGATCAATTGAAGCAAATGCATGTGAGTTGGGTTATGATAGATATACTATTGGTTTGAGTAAATATGAAATGACATGCATTATAAGACTCAGAAATCAAAATCCACCATTTTATTATTACTATTATCATTATTATTTTGAAACCACACACATTTATTTGATTAGCTGTTTGGGAAGACAGGCACACGAGGTGTTCCTTCTGCTACTGCTACAACTTATTAGTTAATTTCTCTTGATTTCATATTATACCCAACTTGCTCCAGTTTCCCATCTCTTGATATTATAACTACCCAATCAAGTATATCCATTTAAATCAATATCCTAATAAGCAAAATATACAAAGTATTAAACAATTCAGATAGCTTCCCAAAAAAAATTAAACAATTCAGATAACAGCACAGAATAATATCTGAACTTAATATTGTTAGCTTAGCTATTATGACTTAATCATTAATTGAATCAAGCATCTGACAGCCAATTGACCCCAATTTTGATATATTTAAATTATCATATCTTTTATGAATGTGTTTGTTGGTTTATCCAATGGTATTCATAACAATGTATGTAAACATATCATCTAAAGCATGAAACAATACGTAAGAGCCGATGAACTACACACCAACAATAAAAATACTATATACGGCCCTTTCATCGCTTATTTTATGGTGGATTTAAGTGTTTGATTTAGATAAATGGCATTCGATCATTGGTCCAAGCACGTATGACGGTCAATTAAGGAAATAGTCTAGAAGCATCTTGGTATACGCGGTGCATGTTGTCAAATATCTTATTGATTCACGTATCTGAATATCCTTTTGATTTGAAAAATTGAGATAATTCCATGTGTCTAATACTTCGTATGTGTTTGGTGATGATGTCATATTTCTCACAATATCATTATTATTATTATTATTGTTGTTATATTATTATTAACGATATGGGATAGTGGTTACTCACATCTACGGATAAGGAAATTGTGTTGCTGATAAACTTGCAAATTATGGCCGCTGTAGTTCTATTTTTTGTTGATGGGACTCTCATCCTCAGTTTTGTAATTCCTCTATTGCAGATGATGTATTTGGGAGGGAACAGTTTCGCTTTTGTTAATTTCTCTTGTATGTTTTTTCTTTCTTCAATAAAATTTGAGTTTTTTCTTTTTCTATTTCGAAGGTGCCAGTTATAAGAATGTCTGATCTTAAAGGGTTTTCCAGTCCTCACTTTCAATTAAAAATATTATTAAACGATAATGTTATGGAGATGATAAGTTATGTGATAATTTCGGTAAATTTTTTCATTTAACGGTACTTTTCCAACGTAATAACAAGAATCCTATTTTCATTGATCAATTTTATTACCCTATTATTTAATAGAAATTCTTTGTGAAGGTGTTGCATTGTAAGTCGATGCATGCATGTGCATAGAATAAAACAAAATAAATAATAAATATTTAAGGAGGGGGGTGTGGCCAATTGGTATGAAATAATGGCCAACTTAACTAACTACACTCCCATGTGATTTTCATGACCATGTGCCCAGGCTTACAACACTCGAACCAGACGGCCCAATCCTCCAATAATCTTTACCTAAAATACGTATCAATTCCTGCAATATGCACCGCCATCTATTTTTTTTTTCTTTTTTTTATTTTAATATATTTGAGTTCAACCGCAAAGATTAGGTGTTCAAAAATGTCGATCTCGTTGAGATATTTGGCTCTTATTCTTCTCCGTTCTCTTCTTTTTATTAAAAGAAAAATTGACATCTCTTGTCTTGATGATTAGCTTTTGTAAAAAATAATTATAAATTTCATAAAAGTCTGTCTCCTGACAAATTGAAAGAAAAAGAAAAAAACTTTGAATTCTAAAAAGAGGAAATTGATTGAAAAAAAAAGGGCGAAAACATTAAAAAAAAAGACAATTAGTTGAAATTGATCAACTTTTAGCAGAAAAAGAATAGACTCCGTGAATTTACTAGAAATTCAACAACCAATAGAAAGTTGTCAAATGCAACTCGAAGAAATAATAGATTGTATAATTGGAGGAAGGTCTTAAATGATTGATTGTAGCAATTCTACCAGGACCTAACATTGATTAGCTGTGTAAGGAAATAGTCTAGAGTGAGTGACATGGTGTATAGTACCTAACAATGGGCAATTACAAACAACGTTCAATAAATCCCACCATAAAGAAAAATAAAGAGGGAGACTAACTCGAATTTATATATAAGAGGAATTTTTAATGCATATGTTGATAGCGAGTAATTAAATGGATTCTTGCTATCTAACGACGATTATTGCTTCATGAGCTTGTAAGAGTTAGGTTGACCGTTGATCCATGCCTAAATTAGTGTATAAACTTAGATAAGGAAGATTAATGAAAAATCTGCAAACTATATGGAATAAACTAAAGTTTATAATTGTGAGATTGACTGCACCTATAGATACGAGAATACATGTAATTATAGAAAGTGAAGGCGATTACCTTGTTGTAACAGGATTTGGCTAATTAGAAATGTTTACCTCATATAACCAAGAATCTTTGTGGAACAAGGAAAAGCTATGGATTTAGCTATCCATTATCATAATCACTCGGTACTTTCTCTATTTGGATTAGCTGATAGCTTTAGTTAATTACAGTAATTGTTAGATAGTTGCGTTTTTACTTAGTTGTTTTGACTAGCAATATGTGCAAATATTTTTGATAAAATTTAGCTGAGGTTGAGTTTGTAAAAAGAGACTCCATAATCAACTCTCACTAAGTACATTTACATTTGGAGGAAAAAGGATGGGCCTTAATTATGATAGGAGAATATTTTTAGACCAAAATATATCCACATATCATAAAGAGATATTTTAATTGGCAGCATTTCTTAGGCTATACTAGTGTTAAACCCGATTAAGTGGATAAAATTAAAAGCCCATATCTATTAGCTACTTCCCAGCTTCAACTCCATCTCCACCAAACTATACATTAATCTAAACAAGTAGGCAACTCCACACCTATTTTTATTTAATTATTTTTGTGAAATGTGAAGATTTTTTTTTTCTTTGGATTCGTTAAAAAGAATCAAGTACATTACAAACAGTTGTGTTCACATCTTGATTACAAGCACTAACGAGCCTAGTTCGCAAACAGTTCGAGCTCAACACGACCAATGTTAGGTCAATTTGATAGGTCCCGGCTTGAGTTCAAGATCGACTCGAGCATTAACCAGCTACCGCTCAAGCTTTCTTATGTTCAACTCGAAACTCGTGAGCAACCTCAATTTTTTTTAATAATAAATATTTTATAAATTTTTTATTAGTAGATATATATTCTAATATTCTTAACTTTTGTAAATTTAATCTTTATCTTCAACCAACTCTCTTCAACCCTCAATTTTTCTCCTTACGTTGAAAACCACAAACCTGTTGTAAGCTGAGTAGCTTAAATTTGAATCTTTTGACATTTGATTTTTTTTATCTAATGAATATATTTATTTGTTTTATTTTTTGTGAATTTCTGTAAATTGTATGTCAAATTAGATAACTCAAATGTAAAAACTAAACATTCAACTTGAGCCGAACCTATGCCATACTCAGATCGAGCTTAGAAATTTTTGTTAAACGAGCTTCGAGCTCGAGGCGGACTTATCTCAAGCTTGAGTCGAACTAATACAATTCAAGCTCGAGCTGAACCGATCCTATCTAGGGTTCGGTATCGGTTCGACATGTTAGCACCCCTAATATTGATGGTGAATAACCAAATGAAATTGAACCGTGACCAGTAGATGTAAACAGACTCAATATGTATATTTGGGCAATTTGATAATGTTTTGCTTCACCACGTATGCATGGGATAAATAGTCAATCCCTGCAATTAATCTATTTTAACACAAATTTTGGATACTATAATTCACATTTTTTATTAAACTTGTTCAAAAGCAATGAATATTTTTCTTTTCTTTTTTGTGTTCATTTCTGATATTAACACGTGTAGTATAATTTAGATAATAAGTCTATTAAAAAAACTTCCACACTAATTTTAATTGATTCAGAAACCTAAGCAAGTTATGTGGTAGTACTCATTCAAATGATAATAATCTACCTTAATTTAGATTAGGTAAACAATCTCTGTCACTCTCATTTTCTAATTAGTAACCTAATTATTTTTCACCTTCTGATAATGAATTGAATTTCACATGCTTATGTTGAAATTTAGGCCTTGTTCTTTCTCAGGCCTTATTTATATTCAATACATTTTAGTTCGATTCAAATTTTTTCAATTCAGTTCAACAAATTCAGCAAAATTTATTAAGCATTCAGCCAATAATTCAGTTCAGTTCAACTTATTTTAAACAGTTTAACAGAGTTGTGACCACCTAGTCGAAATTGAACAAATACAATTTGGTTAATCACCATTAGATTTGGTAGGAATTAAATTCTAATGAAATTATCAATTTTACTTTAATCATAAATAGTGTTCTCGTATCAACCTGGAGTCTCGTCGTCTTTAGATGATTTCGTTAAATTTTAATCTGCACCCTTAAATTTTCATCTAATGGTGATTGACCTAACTTTATTTAGTTATTGACTAGGTGAGCACAACTACAGTTTAACATTTAGTTAGTTGACTAAATATTAGTAGAATATCCCCGATAGTGCAAAATTGCAGACTGTCTTTAATTTAGATCAATCAATAAACATACAGTATTAATTAATATATAGTGATAACAACAAACCAATTGGTTATAAAATTAAAATTACAACATACTTGTGCAACAACTGAAATGGATATACACAGGGCTATAAGTTTGTAAAAAATGACAGTATATGTTATGTATGTATATATATGTATGATCTTCTTCTTCTTCTTCTTCTTCTTCATCTTCATCTTCTAAAACAACCAGTGTTTCTTCCTTGGTTTTGACGGCAACGGAGCATCTGAAAGGAATTTAAGCAAACTACTACTAAAATGGCCAATCTCAACTCTATTTACTTCTGCAAACTCTGAAACTTAATTTGTTTTCCAATTAAGAGAAACAAACCTCGGATTTCATATAGCGAATTATAATGCACCTCAGACCAAAAACTCAACCACAACTCTGCATAATTTCGAAAAAACAAAATTAACCGTACGAAATATGAAACCCCCATGTATTGACAGTTGAAAAATTCATCAACACAGGTAAACAAATACATATTCCTTCATAAGACCAACCACTTACATGAGCAAAATGTGCAAAAATTGAAGTACGAGGAAACAATGACAAATTATGTCAAGTAAAAGCACCAAATTTCTACTTTTTGGCTGCTGTCCGATACAGTACTTGACGAACACCCAGGTAAATGAAGTTACAAAATGATAGTACGTGTCATCATATCATTAATAAGACCAGTGCATAGCAAATCCCATTTGAACAAGAACATTAACACCAATTAATGCTAACTTGATGAAAGTAAAATGGTCATCATGTTCAGTTTCACTATAAGCCTGTAAGCCAAACAGTAAGATATGCTCGAACAATAAACTCTATTTGCAACAGGAAAAGCAATATTATGTACATGGCAGAGAGCAACAAACTTACCACATTTAGGAGTCTGGGACTGCGGCATAATTTCAATAAAACAAGTATCCCGAAAAGATGTCAACAGGCAGATCTTCGCTGCAAACTGAATGTGTAAGAAAGGCCCAAATGTTATACTGCTAAACCAGAAGCATGAGCAATGGCAAGATAGATCAACACACCCAAGAGAGATTCAACCACATATGGTATCACCGCCAATTGTGAACACACTTTCTTAACTTAGAACAAAAAAAAATGCTCATCCCTTCGCATCAAGAATTGCATTCTATATTTATTGCAAATCCACATTCAAGCAATAAAAAAAAAAACTCCCAAAATCCTAGGAATTCGAAAACCTTCAAATTGGTTTTCCCAAACTGAAAAGCCTAAATCACAACTGAAACTAAATTTGATAGAAAACTTTTTAGCAGATTTTATTGCACATCTAACAATAACAACTAAAAGGGCAAGAACACATTGGTGTTAAGAAGCAAGAACAACTACGTTCACAATTATAAGCTAACATATCGAGCAAAATTGCAAAAGCATATTGGAACGCGTTGAATGGAAAAAAAGGAACCTTGTCAGCTGCAGCTTGTAAAGTAACATGGTCCCCCCACTCTCCAGATCTGCATAATCACAATTACGTTTCTCAGGTTAAATTTTTTGAAATAAACTCCAGAATATAGATGATAGAAAATCAATCACAGCTTAATAGTAACCGAGACAACTAAAGCAACTAGCAAGCATTCATCCGCAAGATAGTAACATACTTTGACATTCTTTTGTAATAACGCTTGTACTTCATTGGGACATAACTTTCATACAACGAACGATTATCTTTCAGCTGGCACAAGAAGATATTGACATAATCTGATTAGAACAATAAAAATACAAGAATCATCCTCTTTGCCACCCCTAAAAAGATTTACTAGCCATTCATACATAATGAATTAGAATCTACATTTTAGACAACCTCACCTGTTTAACAATGTCTTTCCGAATGTGCTTATGATATTCAGGAGATTTGTACATTTGATCTGAAAGGGCACGAAACTGCATTGGCAAAAAAAAAAACTGAGGATGTTACTTATTCTCTACTAACAGACTGAGACAGCAAGGCTATTTTAAACGTACCTGACAATTCCCATCCCCAGATACCTTCACCTCGCATAAACCGTAAACATTAAGCCTGTAATAAGTATTGAAACAATTGATTATCCCTGAATTCATAAAACAAAAGCTCACTTCATAACCTGGTCGAAACAGAATCGTAGGAAATATATGACACTAAAACTTTGTATTAATGTAGCATGAAGCATTTGCATTGAAGTTCATAAAAAAAGCAAGGATTCGCCATCTTAACGTGTTTTATCCAAACACATATTAATGCAACTATGATTGCACATGTATAGTGTTATTTAACCATTCACCAACAATATAGATCCAACTGTTAATAATGAGAAATAGAAGGCATTTTGATTCAAATAATGCAAAAAAAATAAAAAATTCTAAATAGCAACATACCTCTGAATAAGCCTCTGGTGATCCATGCTGGCATCGCTTATGTTAGGTATGTACGTATTTATCTTAGGAACATGCTGAATACACAAAATAACAAGAATGGAATGAGAACTTGGTAGGTAAAAGATAATAGGCAGGCAACGGGAAACACTTACAGCAACGGGAGCAAGGTTAGAGAGGCGTATAGCAATAGCAGCCTTATCTTGTTTAGCAAGTTCTTCAGATAGCACAAGAGCAATCATCCGGTCATCCTCGGTATTCTGCTCACTGCTCCATGATGCTGAGCTTGAACTCTCACCCATACTCTCATTCCCATGCCTTGCTGGGTAATTGTAGCTCTGCATCTTCTTGGCTCACAAGATTGCGATACGAGTCTATGCTGATGATAACCAAACTATTAGTCCAAAGAAACTTAATCAGATAAAAATACCAAAAAAGAAAGAAAGAAACTAATCTACATGTAAAGAAGATGAAATTTGAATCTAGAAAGAAACCCATCTGCATTGACTTCCTAAACAAATATTAAATTAAAGAAATAAAGATTCTGATGAAAAGGAGAAAAGGGTTTAAGGAAGAGCTTGAAAAGTATAATAATATCAAGAAAAAAGATGAATCTAAGCATAATAATAATAATGAAGAAAAGGGTTACCCGCGAAACGCCCAAGAAAATGGTTGGTGATGAGTAATGATGGTGGGATTTGGAAGAAATATATATATATATATATATATATATATATATATATATATATATATATATATATATATATATATATATATATATGTATATGTAGTGATATTAATAAATAATAAAGATTAAGAAGAAGAAGAATGAATGAAGGATTGAAGAATAGAAGATTGTTTCCAAATCCCACCAAAAGAAAGCAGAAATTTGAAGAAGAAGAAGAAGAAGAAGAAAAAGAAAGGAGATGTATGTATGTGTTGATTTGGTGTAGTAAAGATCTCCTTTCAGTGGTCGGTCGATCCAACTGTTTATGTTTTTATGACGCTTCGTTCGTTTGGTGTCTTTCCCAACTGAATTTTGCTTTCTAAATATCTATCATCATTTTCTTTTAAGGTTAAAAATATATCTTTAGGTGTGTGTGTCTTTACATATTCATAGTTCCGGTTTCATAAAATTAAAATGAAAATAACTAGATTACATAAAAATCATTAATAATCTAAAAAATATATTTCGAAAAGAATCTAAAAGATTTATTTTAAATTATTAGTATTTGGAAGCTGGAAACGGGGTAGAACTTACATATCTCAACTAGATTGACACCTCCAAAAAACTATTGAAAGACCATTACCCGATATATTAAAAAGAAAAAGAAATACATCAATAGAGTTCTAAACAAAAAGAAACCCGACAAAATATGAGAAAATCTAAAAAAAATGAAAAATATTTTTCACATTTGCGCATTACGTCTCAAAATGCGACAATTTTTCACATTTGGCGCATCACGTCTCAAAATGTGACAAAATCTAGCAAAATTTCGCATTCTGTCACAAAAGTTATCTCATTCTGTTGCACATGCGACTAAATTCTGCCGCGAAAATGCGACGAAATGCCATAAAGCTTCGTTCTAAAAGAAAGCACATTGATTCCTACGTGCCCACAAAATATCGACCTTTTGAATCCATTTAGGAATAAGATTTGCAAAGAAAAAGGAGCATAAAGCAAAGAAATAGGAGCATCAGCTATTATGAACTTTACACCTCAAAATCAATTTTCAAAACTAAAAAACCTTACACCAAAGCTTAACTACACTTGTAGTAGAGGCAAGATTGCGAAACAAAGGAGATCATATTGATTGAAATTGCAAAGTAAAAAATAATGAAGAAATAACAAGTTTGGAGAGACGGAGGGGATAAAGACATATTTGTCCAAAGTACATATAAATTGTCTAGTTTGGTTAGATAGAAGTAAACTAAAGTATGTTAATGATCCTCCAAAAAATGGCTACATTTGTAACCGGGGATGCAGTAGCTATTCAAATGATTCCCAATGAATAAGAAGTCAGTTTTTCCAATAATAATAATAATAAAGACCTGGAAAAAGAAAATTGCAGTTCAAATTGGTAGATCATTAGGTAAAAAAGTTCATAATAATAATAAAAAAACATTTACAAACTTAATTAAAGAAAGGTACATGTAAATAACTGAAATTAAGGTTAGGAAAAATACATAATAGCAACTAGTTTACCTCCTAACATCTAAGAAAAACAAATCCTGAATAGTAAAACCAACAGTTTGATCAATTACTTCTTAGATCTGAGTTTTGCTTTAAAATTGGGATTTGTTTTCGCAGGCACGAGAGGAGGAACAACAGCGACGGGAGTGGTCACAATCTGTTGTTGCATGGCTTGAATGACTTGGGTCTGCTTCTGGATTGTTTCCAACAGAAGATTATATCTTTCTTCATGTCTCTCCTCAGTAGCATGCTGCTGCTCTTGCAACTCCTGGAGCTTTTTCTGTAATTCTGCTGACTGGTTTCTCGATGAAAATGTAGACGAAACTTTGAATGAGCTGTTATTATAGTAGTCCTTTCCCTCAGAGCCAAGTCCATATACTCGACTTCTATGCTTTCCACCAGTAGCCTCATAAAACACCTGTGACTCGTCCACTGTCGAAGAATTTTGTGTCATCTGTTCCCTGAGAGTCTCCACCCGTTTCTGCAAATGCCCAATGAGAATATATTAGTTAGTGCTTTAGTTTTGGTTTATGAAAAGAGAAATGAGAGTTTACATTGACTTCTTCGGCTCGCTTGTCCACAAATGACCGGCCATCATGCTTTCTGGTGTGGGTGTGGACGAATAACTCGTGGGGAGTTGGATCCCGACCCAGCTTTTCAGCCTGCATAAGTAAAATGAAAACCAATACTAATTATTCCATAAACTAGCATTTCCTTCATCAATTTCTCATAATCAACAAATCATATTATCGTAAATAGTTAAGACATATCAAATACTCACGAGTACTTGTCTATGCTTGAGATGGGGAACGGATCCCCCAGTGTGGCAGCCTTCAGCAGGACCATTTCCGCCTTTACGGCGGTTCAGTTTCTTCTGCTCAGACATTTGGATATATTCAGGATCAGACCACACTTCCAACCATCTCTTCCAAACACCCATAGGAAGAAAAGCAGGTCTAACACCCTTGTTCCTTATTTCACTCAACATGTCACTGTATCGCTTGGCAGTCTTCTTTTTCCAGGCACGTTTCACCATATCATCAATTTCTTCATCCCAGAAGTATTGTTTCTGCAAAAATTTAACATTACTCACAGTAATTACAATCACACGTCTCCAACTAAGTTGATTGTGCAGATACATCCAAAACGATTCAAATTGCTTGCATTTTTCATTTTTATACTTCAACAATCTGTTACCATTTCACACCTTAAACTCTTGAAAGTAATACTTCTTTGTCTCCTGCGAGACAGTTTTCCACTTTGCACCATCTACATCGACTTTAGTCTCCATTATCTTTCTGATTGAGCGTGAACACTGGTCAGAAGGTAACATCCTATAATATTGAGGGAAGTATGTTAGAAGAAAATAAGCCAACGTGCATATCACATCAAACATTATTATATTAGGAAAACATCAAACTTACACATCCCCACATAACGTGAGCTCAGTGCGTCCATGGACAGAATTCCCATCTTCATCTTCAGCAAGTGCTGGTTCTGGCTCTGACTCTGAATCTGGCTCTGATTCTGACTCAAGCTTTAGTTCTGGCTCAGGAGGTGTTAGCTGTTGAGCACGTCTAAACATAGATGGCAACTGTGAACTGTGTGGTGATGGTTGTGGTGTATGCAAACCATGTGAAGTCTGGGAAGAGCTAGGGGTGAGACAGGTGGGTGCAGATGGACCTGGTTCATCAACCATTGATGCTCCCGCAATCATACCAGCACGAACAATAGTCCGCGGAGTAGTCTTACCACCTGAATCTCGAACCCGTACATGTCCACCACCAGTATCACGGTCTCTACTCCTTGTCGTCGCGTCTATAAACAACATGAAATTACAATTCATTAGGTAAATGCATATTTAACAAACATATTCAAGAATTTAATAAGTGTAAACTCAATGCACAATGTTCCCACTATGTGGGGTACAATGAGTATCAATCCAATTGTAGACAGCATTTTTCCTTCTTTTTTCTGTTTTTATGCAAGAGGCCGTTTCCACAAATCGAACCAGTGACCTCTTAGTCACATGGCAGAAACATTAACATTAGCATTGCAATGAGAAAATTAAAATTATTATCGATTATATGCATACAACAATGTTGGTCCAAAATCTGAATATTGATTCACACACACACTCAAACGGGAATAAAAACTCTAATAACTCCTTGAAGGATGATGAAATAAAACTATACAAGTTAATTGCATGCGTAAAAGTTCAATCTTAACTAATTACAAAATGACGTTCTAAAAATATTGACACAAATCGATCACTATCGCAAAGTCCAAATCAAAATCAGACCCATCTGATAGACCTTTACCCAATGAATCATCCATTTGCATCCTAAACCATCATTCATCAGACTTCTATTGATCATCATGCACCTCTATTGCATCTCAGCAGGTTGAGGAACATCTAAATTTTATAGATTACATATGCATCATAATTCTCATCACAAGCCGGATAAGGAACAGAGTGAATCTGAACTTCTTCAGGAACAAACAGCCATTTACCACACGTCCGAGTAAACACTTAGAGTCAACAAATTTAAGAAGGTGAAATTTCACTCCAATATCAGATGCCTAATCAACCTGCTTGCACTCCAATGACAGTCCCCAGTCTTAATGGACACATTGCGGGGTAGTCTAGATCTATAACCTCTTACAAGCGACCATTAAATGCTCCACCCACACAATAATTGTAAGAATTCCAGCAGCATTCTCCTTAGTTCTTAAAGTAGATTACATATGGCTGTGTAGGTAGTTGTCATAGTTAGCAATTAAGGTCACAATACTATACATGTACACCAAGAACAGAAAAATTCTGACCATTGTGTTCAGTTACCTCTAATTCCCATATGTGAAAGTACGTCATGAGTTCTCAAATGCACTATATGTAGGTCATATACAATTACAATTGTTTTCACAATCACGTGTAAATTGTTTATACAGTGAGCATATAGGTCGAAAATGAAAAATGCAACGAAGACAAGGCATAGGTCAGCAAATAACGGAACTCATTAGCCTTCAAAAGCCAAATTTAAAATTCTAAAACAAACTGCATAAGCTTGAGGGTCAAGTTGGTGCTTCCCCTATAAGCTGAGGCCATTTTGGCATCTTATTGCAAATATCAACAATATGCCAAAAGAACACATTATCATAAATCAAATTACAAATTATCTACAAAAATTAACATTAACATATAGTAAAATGACATACTGTTAGTTTTAAATAGCTAACCACTAATTTATGTATTATCCGTCATCAACTCAACATATATTTGAGCTTATCATTGAAATTCAAGATCTCTTCCAATTAAGAATTTTCATTTGATATTTATTCTTGTCAGATTTTAATATAAAAGTTATCATTTATAGTTTAACTATAAGCTCAAGCATTTTGGTTCAAATGGTTCTTTGACATGATACAAGACACTGTTAGACCAAGCAGTCGAGGGTTTGAATCCTAGCAACTCCAGCTTCATAAAAAAGAATTTTAACAGATAGCAAGATGGGCCTGTGTTGTTCATGCTTCAAGCCTAAAGAATATTCTTGCAGAGGGGTATGTTAGAGATTAATATAAATGCTATTATTGGTTCCTTCCTTGACAAAGCTCATATTTTAGTTTATCGCGCATTTCCATCCACATCTCAAAACAAAACTATTTTTAGTATGGGCTAAATATGTACCTAAGTGCTTTGTGCATGGTCCATGCATTATCCTATGTGTTAGTGTCCTATATGTCAATGCCTTATGTGTGTTCTGAAAATTTAATATAACTGCCAGTCCAATTTTGGTAACATGGTGACATCTTGTACGTCTGTATTTCGGCAAATTGTGTGTGGGAAATATTATAATGCATAAAAGAAGGATGCATAAGAAGTCCGTTAATTTATTAAGGATCTTCTAATGCATCCTTCTTTTATGCAGTATTTTCATAAAAGCCCCCGTAGAGATCAAAGGGTTCTCCCTAAACAATCCTTGTAGTAATCAGAGGTTCTATAGAAAGAAAACAACAGAAAAATCATAGACCAACAACCAGATCCCCAGGGCCATTATCGGCCACAACAAATTGATACATTAGCTTGCTTCTCATAGAAACCCAAATAAAATAAAATAAAAACTGTGGATTCCCATGTAATTTTGATATACAGCAACTCGATCATAAACAGGTAATTTTTGGTTTCAGTGGCGAGTTCAAAAGACTCTATTGCACATACTGCCAAATTAATACTAGATGACCCTGATTATTAAATAAATGCATAAAAAGAACATGTTGTATGATTGTATCAGGTAGAATTCCGAGGTAAGATCAGATCATGCAAAATGAAAGGTGGTCTCTAGTGCAATCGAAAAATAGGGATATTATAATACAAATGTCAAAACAGCAAAAATCATGAAATGGCTGTAGTCATGAAATAGCAAAAATCACTGAGGAATAACATACCTGTATAACTACTTCCCTCACCAGCAAGAAACTGGGAAAATGGAGGCACTTGAATGGTGCTTGGCTGAGGCTTACGAGGCTGGGGATGGCTGGTGCCAAGTTTATCCTGCTGCATCCGGTTGGAGTTATTTACCATACGGTTCACCACAGACAACGCTTCATGTCTGCTCTGCCACATAGAATGGTCACTAGAAGGCATTGAATGAGAATTGCCTACAAAGTTAATCAATAAATAATAAGAAAATAAAATAACAATGGTAAAATAGTGAAAAGCTGAGAGCAAGAAGACACATCGGATCCTATTAGTGAAAGCTGAGAGCAACTGATGCATTCATGTGTGCACACACGCGCGAGCGCACGTGCACGGACCCCACACACCTACCCACCATACTCCCCATCCGCCCGCCTGCCCACATGCACGTGTACACCCACCATAAGCGATTGTCTCACTTATGAGTGCAGATGGAAAAAAATATATAAGTAAAAAGCAGAAAACTACCTTGCAAGAACCACAGTACAATGAATGATAAAAAGTTCAAGAAAGTTCAGTATAGAATATCAAACAATAAAGTAACTAGCAAGCATGAGAACAAAGACAATCCTACGGCATCAAATTGATAAGACGCGCATTAATAACATAAAACCATAGCAACAGTCCCCAAATAATTGCTCCCCATGTAATCAAATAAGCCAAAGCAAGAAAAAGCACGAACCAGCATCAACATTCTCAGTCATTATGTCAGTGCGTAGCCCAGCTGACTCCCAACAATTGATAAACTTCTTCTTTACCCTTTTCATAAGATAAACAATATAGTCACCCTTTTTGTTGTAGTTGCGACAATTCTCCCAGATGTAATTTACATCCTTATAAACATCATCTGAGTTCATGTACTTAACACCACTTTGAAGATTGCTGCATATTGTTCCAAAATCCATTGGCGTGTCTATTACCTTGAAGTAATCCTGGTTTACATTATCACCAATGCACTTAGGGAATCAAGTATCAACTAATGCAAATGAGCTAACTTGGAATCAAAGAGGAACGAATATATTTATTTTCTGTTTCTCTATCGTTTAATGCTTTCAGATCATATATTAGGCCCAAAAAAATAATCCAACCCCAATAATCCAGCAAATTCAAGCTTAATGGAGTTATTTACTTGCCATTGAGGACATATGAGCCTAACACTATCCGTCACAAATTCTACACTCTAGTAAGGTATATAATGCACGGTTTAGTAAATCGCACTTACAGGCAATCCCTGAGCAACAGGATCCACAGGAGCAAGGAAGGGTACAGCTTCATCCATTTTCATTACCTTCTTTATCACCTACAAAGCAAAAAGAAAAATAGAAACAAAAAAACATCCTAAGAAAACTTTTAGATAAAATGCAAACATTTTCCACAAATCCAAATTATAAAAAAGATATCTTTCACATACCGCTAAGGAGGTTCTCAATTCTAACTTATTGTACTTAGGATCCTGACTTAATTCCTTGGGTGATTGCAATCGTTTCCTGCTTAAAGAACTGAACTCCTGAACCTTAGGTGGTATAATCTTAGACTGCATAACCGGCATAACCTTAGAACCTGATCCTCTTGACGAAGTACCAACAGAAACCAATCCTCGCGATGGCATAACTGAGGAATTCGTAGCTTGCCTTGACATTTCGCCTTTCTTCTGCCAACCATGTTTGATAGCTGATCTCTTCTTTTTAGTAACAGTTGCTGGCTCATCAGGCCCACTGCTATCTATCTCAAGATTAAAAGACCCTTCATTGTCACTCGAAGAAGAGGCCGACGACGACGAAAGATTCAAAACTTTTCTAGCATTAGCTTGATCAAACTGGTCACTATTATTATTATTATGGTCAGGTTCATTTTCCACAGAATTTCCATTGGCATTTTGTCCTATGAAGTATTTGTACACTTGTTCGTCGCCATTTACCGACGGAATCGGCTTTTTCGCCGCTAATTTTTTTCGGGCTGGACGCTTCCGCTTCATGTCTATAACTAAAAACCATATGGTCAAAGGTAAAATGAAATTCAATATAAATAGGAAGAAAACAAGATTAAAAAGAGTACCTTTTTGAAATCTATGAGATGGAATCACTGACGAAAATTAGAGTTTCTGCAACTGTCTTCAAGTTTTAGGGTTAGGGTTTAGTTAGCAGAGACTAAGAGTAGCAAAAAGATCCAGAGAAAGAAGAAGAAGACAGTTAGTTCTTGCTAGATGTTGATTCTGACGGCAGAAATCTCAAGTTCGACTCTTTTTTCCGACAAAATCTCAACTTCGACTCTTTTTTTACTTCATCTTTGGTTTTTTAAACCTAAAATAGTTTAAAGAAAATATTATATTATATAAATGCATAATCTATTTATTTCCCAAGTAATTAATTTAAGGGGAAAAGTTGAAACATTTTGGAGCTAAAATTAACTTACAATTTCAATTTTCTAAGTACAAATATTCCCTCCAAAAAAAAAATAACAAAATAAAAGTTCAACTGAGTTCAATATGAATTTACATATTGAATTAATTAAGAGAATTACTCGATTATGTCCAAACGTTTCAAAAGATGAAAATTAATTTTTATTTATTCACTTATCAATGTTGTCTAACAATTTTTGTTAAGTGTTATATGTAAGTTTTTCTCAGCAGGTGCTGATAGAATTGAGTCTGGATTACATTAGGAACTCAGAAGAAAAGAATAGTCGAAGACTGAAGAAATAACTCAGAAGCTGAATGCTCCGCTCTGATTGATAAAGCTCTCCTCAAAAGTTCAACTGCAACCAGAAGCTGATTCCATTTTATCAGAAGTTTAGACAAAAGGAATAATGTGATCAGAAGATAAGTCACGGGTTTTGTTAAGCATTCAATGCTTCTGACATCTGCATTTAATGCTATGCGCCAAAAGTTCAAAAAGCTGTTTTGAAGGAGCGCGTTTGTCTACTACAAACAAAACCAGTTTTTCTTTGTCTACCCTTCGTTGATCCAAATGAAGAATGTTTGCAGTCAACCTTATCCTTGATTTCAAATCACTTACCGAATTAAGTTAAAGAACAAGGTTAACGGAATCAAAGTGTTTTGAAGACCGTTTGAAGAAATGACAGATTAACGGCTACAACTATGTCATCATCAAACTGAAGATTCAAATTCAAGCAACGGTCATCTCAAGTCACTATAAATAGTAGCCAAGCTCCTTTGTGTTCTCACACGCGAATTTTGAGCAAAAATCTTAACGCACTGTTCTTATTGCAAAACATAGCATTTTCCATTCTTTCTCTTTTCTGGTTTATTCTTTGTAAAAGTGAGAGAGTGAAGAAACACAAGTTCATAATACGAATCTTGTAAACTGATATCGTTTGTGATATTCAGTTAGATTTTGAGAGAAATCTAGTTAAGGTTTAAGTTGAGTGAAAATTCCAGAAAATAGAGTGTTGTTGTTCTGGTGGAAATCCTTTAACTTATTCTAGGCTAGTCAGAACTAAGTGAGAAATTAGCTTAAGTTCTGTTGATGTAAAGGAGCTTCTGAACGTGCCATAAACGTTCTGAATAGTGGATTTTTAAAATCTATGCTGAATGCGATCACAGGGGACAAGACGTAATCATAGCAAACTTCTGTGGCGAACCTGGATAAATCGAATTGTTCACTCAGAACCTCCTGAATCTCTTTCTCCCTACCTTAACTTGTTATTTTGCTTCTGTGCATTTGCTACATATTTAGTGTTGAAACAGCTTTGCTCTTTACTTCACTGTCTTTGTTCAGAAGATTGTCCATAAGTTCTTCTACATAGAACTTATGTTGCTTAAAAGCAGAAAACTGCTTAAAGGCAGAATTTCTCTCAAAGGCTTCTTCATAAAGTTTGCCTCTGACTCTGAAGAAACTTAACTCTGAAAATTAAGTTTATCTAAAAACTTAAATCTTTCAGTTTTTGAATTAGACACATATTCATCCCCTCTAGGTGATTCTAATCTTGTTAGGGCCAACATGCTCTAGTAATGATTTTGAGAAAATGCACAATAGATATCTAGTAAATGGGGTTTATCTGTACTGCGTGTGATTGGTAGGATGCTACTTTGGTTATTTATTTGTACTGCGTGTGATATGGGGTTTATCTTGGATACATCAATTTTTCGTGTGGTGTCGAGATTCCTTTAAATCCATGGTCATCCAATCCATAATCGAGAGATCTATCCCCTATATGCATTCTGTCAACTTGTCATGTCAATCACTTTATCGGCATTTCGTTCCGAAAGGTTCTCATGTTTTAGATTCTAGATAGTATTAGGAGCACGCTTTGTGGACTTGGTTCGTCCACAATGTCCAAAATGCTCCTACATTATGGAGACATTTTATTAGCCTTAGGTTGAATGCCCGCCTCCTAGTCTCTAATGGATTAGGGTGGATCACTTAAGTCAGTAACTCTGACTTAGGAGTGGTGGAGATACTACGCCGAATATCGAATCTTGTCACCAAATATACTTCTCCCGTATATATGTATCAACTCCAAATCCAAACCCCATGCACTAAACATTGTCGATGTTTAATTGGAGATTGCCTGTTTTAGCTACCTTGCAGTCATGCCGATGCTTTAGAGTTCTATATGCACGAATTGGACCGTAACATTCTCCCCGACTTAAACTATCAACGGCCTCCTTGATGGAGTTCACTTCTTCTTTTGAGGGAGCACTCAACAAAACTTGGCGCTTCATAGATGTTTCAGTTGCTGACTCGTAACCCTTATGATCTTCGATTGTCGGGTCTCCTTTATTATCCCATATTGACTCTTCGTCAACAGGCTTCTACTTCACTAAACGAATACCATCGACTGTTGTTATCTCAATGACCAATTAAAAGTCGCATTTACCTCGAATCACTTTAGACTTCAATCCTCTGCTTCGAGTTCAAAAATTTGAGCACGCTGCAAACTCTTATCAAAAGAAATTCCAAAGTCATTGAAAAAATTGTTTGAAAAGTTTCTTGACATGTGAATTTTTTATTGAGTGTTTCCTTATGGATCTTCCTCTTGTATACGAGTCTTTTCAACATAATCATGCTCGCCCTTCTTTCTCTTGTACATTAAGACATCATAATTATTCACCTTGCACGATACATTGATTACCAACACCGGTTAACCGAAATCTCGATACTTCCTTTAATATGATTTTCTCCATGCTTTAAAATTTTCACCTCGCAAAAGAAATAAAAGAAATACCACATTATTCGCATAAATGTTGGTATCCAAGTACACAAGTGTAAGTAAACCAACATTCGCGAAAGAAAATAAAGATTAAGTAAAAAACTCAAAATGAGCTTATAACTCCGTCAAGGCCAACATGAAAATCACTTACAAATGGTCGTTCATATCAAAATGGACTTGAGTTACCAAATTTGGCTCACGAGACACTCTCCAACTTATGTCGCGAGCAACCTAAAGGATTGCAAATTGCGACGTTAAAAATCCATGAGGCAGAAGGGGAGAGTGCTCTATCATGGAAAAACGAGGATTAATAGTTGATAACACCCAAAAACGTTATCTGTTGTGCTTGTCAATAAGAGAAAATAAAAGCCAAAAAAGAAGACTATAAAACCTAATGAATTGTATAAACGGGCCATGATAGTTCATATAATCGCCGATAACAGTTATAATTCTGGAACGGTTGAAAAAACCACGTTAACAAGGGAGAAGAGGGTGAAAAAGGTTAAGTTTTTCTATCGATGACATAACTTTTCTATTCTCAATTTTGAACAAAAGAACTGACTTGATCGTCGGAGAATTACCAGGAGATCCCATCTTCAGCGTTCTTTTGCAGGTTTTCCGATCAAACGAAGGAAGGAGTAGAGAAGATTTATTTTGCCAAGTTATCAATAGTTGATCAATCCGTTACTCGCAAAACCATGCGACTCAAGGGAATCCTCCGACTGTTTTAATTAGGGCTGGGCGTGGATCCATGCGATTCAATCTTAGATCAAATATTAAAAGAAAAATATTCACATTTGTAATTGTTTTCGACCGAATTGGACCTAATTCAGTCAAACTAAGTCAATACCATCGTTAAATTTATGATTATTTTACTTAAATATTTGATCAAAATGAATAAATTTAGTATCTGTGTCGGTCCTAATTTTAATGATTGATTCTAAGATTTTCAAAATGCATAATTAAAATTTTATAGTTTGAAAGATCAAATCCTTATGGAATTAATTTATTTCATATTTTTTTTTTGGTAAATGGTTTTCGCTGGTTTCTTATTTGGTAAATGGTTTTCGACGGTTTCTAAAAAATTAATTCATTTCATATTTAGTATATGAGTTTTTGCGATTTTAAGGATCGAACACTACATATTGGTATTGGTTTGAGCAACAAGTTTAATTTGTTGAAAAACATGTATATTATATTTATAATGATTTTTTGTTTAGAGTTTACAAACAATTCATTACTTATTATACCGCATTAAAACTTAAAATCATTTTTATTTAAAAATAATAATATCAATTATCTTAACAAGCTAGTATCAATAAATGGTAATAATATTTAAAATTGCATAAAAATTGGTAAAAGTAGTAGAAGGATAACCATGAATAACTAATGATAGATTTGCTTTCATCTCTCTATTGTAAATATAATCTACAAGTGATCCTATTCAAGCTTTGTTTGCTACGTTTTTAGACCAAAAACAGGTATTACAGTGTTTGACAAAGATCAAAAGCAGCTTTTTCTGACAGTGTTTTTTGGTTAAATGCAGGTACCCCATGCTTTTGGAACTGATTTCACCGCTTTTGCAGATAATAATTTATTTTAAAATTTGGACAAAAATATCCAATAATCTTAATACATATTACAACCAAAACTGCATATAAAAGACTTTGAAAAAAATTATTCCCTATAATTATATTAATCACTTTCCTCTATTTTCAAAAATTGATAAAAAAAACTCTTAAAATTGAAAAAATTAATGTGAGAAATTTTCATTAAAAAATTTATGTTCTATAGTATCTTAGATCACATTGACATATTTTCAAAATATTATTTACTGAGTACTTATCAAACTGTTTTTACCTCAATCACATATTTTTACTTTTAGTTTTACCAAACAGTCTTCCACTTTTTCCAACAACACTTTTCTAAACAACACTTTTCCCCACAGCTGCATAAACAACACTTTTCCCCACAGTTGCATCAGTTTTCAACAGCAATCCCAAACTAAGCCGGCATTTGTAGCTTTTGAAAAAAAAAAAACACCTGTTAAAAGTTGTGCTGAAAGCTGATATTGATATTTTTTTACTAAAATATACTTAACTTTAATATATTTTAATAAATACATATTTTTCTATTTATTTTTTTGACTTTATAACTTTTGAAATGTGTTTACCAAACTCTTCACAGCTTTTGCCTGCTTTTCCCGACAACAACTTTTTCCCACATCACTTTCTCCAACAGCAACCGCTTATTCCTACAGCAATGCCAAACTGGCCTAATTGTTTTGTGGGTTGTTAGGGTATGAGAAATTGTTTTGTGGGTTGTTAGGGTATGAGAATTGTTATGACAAGTTTTGGTAGAGAGGGGTTATCTTGTGTGGATTGGGTTTAATCCTTAGTTCATTGTAATTTCTCTTTATCTGTCCTAATTTTACCAATGGGAAATAACAAGCTCTCATCTTTCTTCTCTGTCTTCTTTCTTTCCTTTCTTTCTAAACTCAAATCACGGATACAGCTTTATTGCTTGAAATTGATTTTCCCATCAAAGTTAGTGGACAAGCACAAACATTTCTTAAGTCAAATTCACAATAATACTTTAAACGTTTGAATGGCTACTATAAGCATGATCTATGTGCTTGTGCAAGTATGTTCTAAAACCATTTTACTATCATATGAAGTAAAGTACTCAAACATTCACATTAACTATCAATCAAAGGGTCCACTTTAAACACTTCATTAGCTTTAAAAGCTATAACGGGCTACATGTTAAACTAACTGATGTAAAATGAGGAAATGGTATTTCCATTTCATCATTCATATCGTCTACATATTCAGGCACTGTCTCAGTTACAAGCAAATAAAATTTACGAAATAGAGATCAAACCACCGAAAGTCTCGGAGAAAGGCAGCAAAATTTTCTTCATACAATAGGCAATGTCAAATTCATAAGCTCTCTCAACAAACCTACATCAATGAACAAGATGTCAGAGAGAGGCAGCATGCAAGTAACTGAACAAAATTACAGAGATAGTTAGGCACCTTCAAGAGAATTGCAATTTTAGTAAGATCCATTGCATATTTTTATTATCAGTCTGAGATTAATAAGCGTTCTTGTTATTTATGGTTTGAAGATTCTGTACACGATAGACTCAGATTCATACTCGTCTATTATCTATTCCCAATTGAACTTTCTCACAAGCATGGTAATGAGATAGTTACAGAAGCATTCCAGACCTAAAGAAGGGAGAGATCTTTAAATTAGGCAGTACTAGTCATCTTCTGATCTTCCGTATGGTTCATGAGCTGATGATATATTCTTCAGAATTGTTTCATAGTCTTGAGGTACCAATATCATAATCCTGTCATGCTTCTAATGATCAAGGACCACATTATCTCATCTAACAAGGAATACGAAAGTATTTCAAGAAACGACGAGGGGGAGAGATGTTTCTATTTTCAAGTATGTTCCCCGTCCTGGTAAGATGGACTTTTTCCTCGCATTGTAATAGCATTCACCAATATTCTTAGAATTGTGAGAATCATGTATAGAATCAAAATTGTTGATTCATTAGACCAGTGGTTTTGAGTCTCCCTTATTGCAGATGGTCCTTATTCTCCTTGTGCAATCGAATGGTGATGATTTCTAAAAGCTCACGAGACTCCGGTTAGAATAATTCCTTGCTACAGATGCACCTAGGAACGGCAAGAAAATTGAAGCTCTGATAATTTAAAAGGCATGTTTTCTCTTTCTCTGGCCCCTGCTGGCAGAAAATGAATGCACAGTATACCGTGAATTAGCAAGTTCACGAGGTATTACAGCACCAGAAGATTTCAAAACTTCAACCAACTCTGGAAATAAGTTTCTGTTCTCCTCATTAATGAAAGCAATTGCTACACCACCTTCTCCCATTTGAGATGCTCTCCCTATTTGATGGACATACTCCTTAACAGAACAAGGCATGTCAAACACTATTACCTGTCTCACACCCAAAAGATCAAGTCCCCTACCCAAAATCCCGGTAGCCACAATAACAGAAACCTCCCCCACCAGAAAAGACTTCATGACCTCTCTCCTCTCCTTCATGGATTTCTCGCCATGAATTGATAGAGCCTTCAATCCTGTGGTGACCATGATGGCATTCGATAAAAGATCTGCCCCAAGTCGTGAACCAACATACACAACTGCTGGTGGCATAAAATGCTGTTTGCTGGTCAATATGTCAAAAAGTTTTTGCTTCTTGTGCTTTGACTCAACCCAAATAGCTAACTGCTTAATTGCCTTATTAGGCCTATTAGGCTCTCCAATGGAAACACGAACCACATTGCTCGCCATAGATTTTGCCATCTTCTCTACATCTGGCGTGAGCGTTGCAGAATACATCAACACCTGGGGTTGAAAGAGAGCCCTGAATATCTGCATAACTTGATCTTTGAATCCCCGTTGAAGCATGCAGTCTACCTCATCAATCACAAACGTCATTACCTCATCTAATTCAATTTCATGTTTAGTCAAAAGATCGATAAGCCTTCCTGGAGTACCTACAATCAGTTCCACTCCTTGGTTTATCCGATAAAGCTGTCCAGCCATAGCATCACCCCCAACCACAAGTGCCGTCTTGAAAGGCAGACCCTTTCCAAGCAACTTAGCTTGATCCTCGACCTGTATACAAAGCTCTCTAGTTGGAGTTAAAATCATTACTAGAGGTTTCCTTTCATCTGTGGAATGTTTCTCACGAAAACTCGCACAACTGGAAATAATAGGGACCAAATAAGAAGCAGTTTTCCCCGAACCTGTGTCAGCTGAAGCAAGTAAGCTCTTTCCAGTCAAAGCAACAGGGATAGCTTGCATCTGCACAGGCGTAGGCATTGCATACCCTGCAGTTTCTATATTCTGAAGGAGCTTTTGAGGAAGCTTACAAGAAGCAAACGACAAAATTGGATCCGGAACAAATTCACCCTTGACATGGATTTCAAGCTTCCTCCTAAGCAATTCAGTCTGATCATTATCTAAACACACGTACCCCGATTCTCTTACATAAAAACACTCATCATTAGCAGCTATTCGTTGAGGAGGCGGAAGAAGACCACTCGAACTTTGTTTATTAGCAGCAACTCTATCTAAAACAATTTGCTTACACTCCAAGCTACAAATATCATCATCAGTCACATCACATATATACTCTCCATAACGACCGCACACAACGCATATAGGATCCCCCGAAACAGCTTCTCTCTGCTCTCGACACGTCTTCTTTACTTCATCGGAACCGCCTAACAGATAATGTAATCAACCAAAACTCAGCATACAAAAAAAAAAAAAAAAATGTTCTTCTGGTAATTATTTCTAATGCATATATTTGATTATAAACAGGAAAAGATGATTAGGAAATAAGTTTTAACATGAGATACCTGTAAATTGATCCATATGTTACCAAATTTCATATAACATCTCCCGCAATCTGGAATTGGAAAAAATCAAATTAAATTAAGATCCAAGAACTGAAAACCCTAGAATTAGTTAATTAAGCGAATGAGTTGATGAAAAAAAGGAACAAATTGAGAAACAAAGTAGATATAAGCCCAAAACCTATTGGGCTGGGCTGGAAATCCGATACTCTATTTAATTTAAGCGACTCGAAACTTTTAACCACTCAAGTCAACCTTAATTGGTCAGTTGTTACTTGTTTTAAAACTTAAAATTTATTGTAATTCCGTTTTGAATTGACATAGTTATTAGAGGAATAGATTTAACTTTGTCGTACAAAACAACCATGTTAACAACCATTACAATTTACCAAAAGATGCAATTTCTCATCAATGGAAGATGCATTCTTTTTAATGTGCTATCCTTCAAGCTTCAGACTATCTAATAAGACTTGAATTACACATATTTAGTTAACAAAAAAAAGAAAAGCTTCTTCTAGTAAATTGCAGGTATACATATTTTACCATTTGAATCATGGAATACTCTCTTTAATAATGTTGAAGTTAAAATTATCTTATTCTTAACTCGATGATAAACCAGTGATCCACATCAGGCTTCGGGAGTATTTAGCAAAAGTTCTGGTCAATTACTATATATAGAATATAAGAATTGAAACTTTACATTTCTGCGACTTCTATTTCTATTTTTCTTACTTCTTTTATAAAAGGAGACTTTAGCTCTTATTAATTTCATAGTCTCTCACTATATTATTGTCCTATTTTCAGTAATTATTAGTTATTTAAGCATTGAAAATTCTTGGTCACACACAAGAATTTCAACAAATTGAAGTGTATTTCATGAGTGCATTGTGGTTAATTAATACTCAATGTAGACAGATTTTCATCGAACAATGCAGCCAACATGCTCTAATTCATTGTCAAAAAGTTTGAGATCAGAGTCTTTGATTCGTTAAAATTTAACAATTATTGATAGACAATATATAAATTTGATTGTAATTTACTCTAGCTTTAAAAATGAGTAGGCATATTCTTACCTAAACTTTTTATTACCAAAAGATTTACTTAACTATTATGATATGCTCGTTTTAAATAGTAATTTTAATTTATTGAATATAATCTTTACTTATGATAAATTGACTATAAATAATTTTCAACATACATGACTCAAAACTTTATTGCTACAATTAGTTTTGTATATAGAGAAATTGTACGATATATATACACCTGGAAAACCACGTCATACGTACACCGAATCAATAAATTGATGATCTTATATATTTTAGCACTTAAAGTTGATAAATTATTACCTAAAATTTATTATTTAGCATTCAGGGTTTTTGTTTTGTAGTCAATAATTTTTCTCTATAGATATTTAACTAAAAATTGTATAAATAACGAATTATATGGTGGTAATGTTTCATTGAGTTAAAATGCAACGTGACATCAATCTATTGGTACGAACGCACCACGTCATTCTTATACAAGGTATAATAAAATCTCTCGTGTATATGTAGTATATATATATCCCATCATATACATGTAAATATCATTTAGAATATTTATCTGTTAAAACAAATATACGAATGAAAGTTATTCTCGAAAGCAAGCAAAGCAAGAGAGGGTGTTTGCCCTTCTAGCATATAAATTTTTTTTTCAATTATAAGAAGTTTAGTTAAATATAAATCTATCTTATAAGGTCATAAAAAAACGTCTAGACACCTTAATGAAAATTTACCGTAGTATTTACAGCAAAAGAAATCCATCCTTGGGAAGCTTTATTAGATGTCATGCACAGGCCCAATAATTTATATTATATTGCTAATTATTAAACAATTAAGCACTTTTTTTAATAAATAACATAATTAAGTAGACCAAATTTTGAGAAACTAATTTGTGTCGTGAAGTTACTATAACATGTTTGAAAATGTTTCATACAAGCTTGTAAACGTAACCTTTTGAACTTAACCGACAGTGTACTATACTAGTTGTAAACAAGACCTTTTGCTTTTGAACTCAATAATTTCATGGACTGAACATATAATAAAATCCCTCATAAAACAGCACTTGCTCTGTTCTTTATTTCAAAGCTAAAGTAAGAGCTATTACACTTTGTATAATCACGTTCAAAAGCACGAAATTTCAATACAAAATGTACAAATTCCAACATAAAATTCTATAATTAACGAATTAAACTTGGTTGAGTTGTAATTAAGCACTCATTTCCAGCATTTCCTGATACCTCTCATTAATAGAAACTTGTTTCTGCATCCTCATCTGCCTATGAAATCTCTTTATGAACAAATCCGCAACTTGATCTATCTCATCTTCCAGCCTGAATTCCTCGCCTTCCTTCTTCGATTTCTTCACCAAATCGATCACCGATCCTCCTGGATCTTCCATTTCCATATCAAACAACGAGTGTGTAAGATCCGGAAACTTCTCTCCCTCTGAATTTTCTAGCATCTCAATTTGGCTCGGACTCGGGAGAGACACAGAGCTATGATTGTAAACAACTATTGACTTCCTCTCATTTTGATCAACATTAACAACGTCGTTTTCTCCTTCTTCTCCATGTTCTTCTTTGTGTTGCTCGTTCGCTACGAGGGCTTGGAGTTTGTGAGATATGGAGGACATTAGAACTTTCTTGTCTCTTAAGAGAGAGAATATCATGAAACGAGTTTTCAAGGCATTCGTTTTGTTCTTAAGAGCTAATGTTTTAGACCTCGCCATTGATGTCAATATCAATGTGATTTTTTTGAGCAATTTTGCTACTTTGCTCTTCAACATCTTCACTATGTCGGCGATGGATACCCTTATAGATAAAAAAAGATGAATGAAACTAAAATAAAAGACAGAAAATAGAGAGGATTTTGGTTTTTGATAAAAATATATAAGAAAGAGAAGAAAAAACAATGATTTGGCATGAAGGAGCACAAGAGGGTGAGGGAGGTATATATAGGAAAAAGTTATGTATTAGATTTTGTTGAATTGGATTAAGGATTTATCTAAATTTTTTAAAAATAGATGTTTTAAACTTTAATTTTGATTCGATTTTGTCCACTTCTTCTTGAGTGGGACTTAAGAAATGAAAAGTGAAAGTGAGATTTAAAAGTGGAGAGAGATACGTGGAAGAAGAGAATTGGTTGAAATAGATGTTGGTGGGTAACAAAGCTAAGGAAGTTGGGTGATTAATTTGTTGCTATGCATTGTGTAGTATTGTGGTGGGGTTTGCATGGCTTTCTTTCTTTGTTTTAATTTAGAGTTTAATGTTTCTTTATTTTCACCAAATATTACCAACAAAGGGAAAGTAGGTTGGCATGATATCGGCCTGAGTTCCGCTTGTTTTGTTTGGTGGGACTAGATGTAATGGATTCGGTCAATTAAAAACGAAAAGTATATATTACTTCATTTGTAAATGGCCGAGATAACGGATGAAGTGTATAATTATCATGTTTCATTAGTAGGATACAAATTATATTAAAAAATTTCGAAATAGTGTTACGAGATATAGTTTTAGCAAGTTAAGAAAAACCACTTTAAGATAAATATTATATACAATTCTAGTAGAAATTCTGTTTAAAATAGATTTTATCCATTCTTTTACCATCAATACCTATCAAATGAAGCTAATTGATTAAGATCAAGACATGAAGATTTGATTTAGATAATAGTTAATCAAATCCTTCTCACTAAAATTGAAGGCTCGGTTTGTTTGTCAAGAAGTGCATTTATTTCTGATTAGAATATTATTGACCTAACTATTTATAGTATTCTAAGCTGATAATTCATCTTAATCTAATTTTGAGTCTGGCATTCCTAACAAAACTCTCCTACCGAATATTTTAATTAGTGCCGCATTCTCATTTGTAAGACCCAATTTTTGCTTCATTATCAGTTAAACTTTTTCATTACCTTATCACTTGAATCAAGTGTTTGATGGTAGGACTCTCTCATTATTGAACCACAATTATTACACTCAATCAAAATTTTAAAATATATATAAAAATAGAGTAAAGGTTTCTTTGGTACTAAGAAGAGGTTTTGATGAATGGTGTTATGAAGCCGTTGTAGCAAACCTTTCTCACCACAAATTTCGTCTCACTTGTGCTTCTGCTTTTTGTTGCTCTTTTGCTTATTCCCATTTGTTCTTTTCTTACATAGCTGTTTTATTTATCACAATTATACAATACGTAATATTATATATCAATTTTAAATTCTTCTTACGGTATAATTTGATGCAATAAAACTCATTTATATGTATAGATGGGGAATACAAAATTGTGGTTTCCTTTTTTCTGCAATAATCATTTGAACGAGTCTTTGTGTAGTTAACGCCCATAATTAGCTTTTATTATTATTATCATGAACTTAACGCCCGTATGTTTAGGTTCGGGTTTAGAGTGATTTGTACGGAGTTGTCAATCTAGTTGGGATGTTCGGCTTTCCTCTTCCTCCCGGCCCCCGCTTTTCATTCAATTTTAACATACTTCCTAATGCAAATGTCTATAAACTTGAAACGTGACGATACATGCTCATCTTATCATTTAATTTTTATATAGTCAAAATTGAAACTCTGAAATATCTAAATGCTATTGGAGTCATATTTAGGAAATAATGATGTTTGGCATTCGTACATAAAGTAAATAAAGAGTTGAATGTGAAGTATTATAGAGTTTGGATTGCTTAACGGAATTGTGTTGATTACATGCATTTCCAATTCCATTCAAAAAAATTACACTTGTTGATTGGGTCAAAAGTTATATTTTCTGTTTTGTCTTTTTAACCCAAATATCTAATTATAATATTAGGCAGCTCAAGAAGCCTGAGTAAAATACACCTATGGCCACTGTACTTTATTCATTTTCACGTTATGACCACTGAACTTTAAAATGTAACATAATAATCACTGAATTTACATTTTTAACATTGTGGCTACTATGAACGTTGACCATCATCTTTTTTATCTTTGACTTTTGTAAAGACCGCATTTTTTTCTCACCTTCAATTCCTAAAATGACTTTTATATATTGAGAAAATAAATTAGAAAAAAGTAGACATATTAGGAATTAAATGTAAGAAAAAATATGGTCTTTACAAAAGTCATAGATAATCAACGGTCATAGTTGCCATGATGTTAAAAAATATAAAATTTAGTGGCTATTATATTACGTTTTAAAGTTCAGTAGCCACAACGTAAAAATGGGTAAAGTTTAGTAGCCATGGGTGTAATTTACCCTAAGAAGCCTCATCCAATTTGTTTTTCTTTTTCATTTATTCCTTCAATCCTTAGCCTCTAAGCTTTCTATTCATTTTATTTATAATATATATCAATATTTGTATCTTATTCTTCTTATGGAACCTGCTCCCTATGATTCCAAACACATGGCATATATAGTCTTTTCTCTTTTTAAAAAACCGGCACATATATAGTCTATTATTTATTTTGGCATTGTGTTTACATCAGCCTTTTCATTTCATTTCATTTCTCTCTCTATATATAAAGAATTACTCATTTAAGTAGCTAGTTTTCAAACGATGAAGAAGTAGAAGAGGTTGACTTTCATAAATGGTAGGACTTGTTTCTCTTTCGACATCGGAGAGATTTTTCATTTTACTAAATCGAACTAAAATAAGCTTAATTAATTGAATTATTGACTAAATAATTAATAAAATTTTTAATTTTTTTAAACTAAACTAAACTGAAATTTGTTGAATTTAAGTAAAAGTAATAGAAATGTCCAACTCTTACAAGTGTAACAATGGTGACTTTTCATCAAATTATTTGATGACATGATCAAGGCAAGCTTGAATTCTGAAAATAGAGTTACACAGTGTTATTAGCATGTCATATTTAATGTCCCAATGCGCTAATAGAACGCTTCTATTATCCTAGTTGAATAATCAAAGCTTATAGGAGGTTCTCTCTTATATGTGTACTACTTCATACTTAGTAATCTACTCCGAAAAGGAACGCTTTTATTAAACGGGAATATCTTCTTAATCGACCTCACTGAGAACTCCTAAATAATCCAAAACTAACTAGGACTAGTATTCTATTCTTCTCCTATATATAGACAAGTATTTCTCATACCTAAGGCACGTTCATTACACTCAATTCCTAGAGTTGTTCGTCATCGATCACTAAGTTTAACAACTGACTTAAGCATCGAAGTGGAGTCGCCAGTCAATGGGCACTTCTTAACTTATGTTTGCGGGAAACTCAAGCGTATGCATGTGTACGTGGAAGTCAAGATTAGTTCACGAATTAACACACAACTTTTTGGATCTACACTCGAAACTGTCACAAACGAAGCGAGCAAAGAGGAGGAATTTTTTTATGACAACTGAAAAAACACAAGGGCAATTTTGGATTTGAAGAATACTGAAATTGGGGCTTACAAATTAGCAACAAGTCATGGCTAGTGAGTGGTTAATGGGTGTGTTTAGGGGGTGAGAGTTGGGTTTTTTTGAGTCTAAGCTCTCTCATTTTCGGCTCCCATATCCTTTTTTTTTTCCAGCTCCAAAACAGTCCCCATAGCCTCTAATTCGATTCTAGTAATTAATTCCTTATTCTTGAGATCTTTTCTAGCTATTAATCTTTCGTTTGGGAGGTTTTACTAGTCTTTTTAATCTTAAATTTCCAGCAGCCCCGACCTTCCTTTTCCATCATAAAATCGTCCTTTTAATTGTTAAATTCCACCCACCCAATTCCAGCCACTTTTCTACACTATTCCAACACCTAAAGTACTATCCGCTTTTGAGCCTAAATATAGCTTTTCATACCATATCGGCCTTAACATATTTACACACTCAAATTCACCCACTTATCTTCCTCTTTGTGCCTTATCAGTAATTTATTTCAGTGATAAATTCAGTAATTTCCCTTCGATAAATGTATTTCAGTTCATGAACTGTAAAACATGGCCTAAAACAGTACTTAAATGTCTCATTTAATCACTCAAATCACCATTTATCATGAAGTTTCAATTTGTTCCAAATGGTTTTAACGCAACGGTTCAGATCAAGGACACGCCTCTTTGGTTAATTTTGTTCATATTTTTTATTTTTTGATGGACATTTTGTTGTTATTGCTAATATTTACTCTCTCATTCCAATTATTTTTGTAAACTAAAAAATTTTGCTTTTCGATATGTAATTTTTTCGTATTTGATTTTCTGTAGCCCGAAACATTTATAAAAAAGAAATAGAAGAAAAATTCCAAAATTCTTGCGTTTGCTTTACTATTTTAGGCTCTGCTCTTTTTTATCTATATTCAACACATTTCAGCTCAGCTTTTTTCAGTTCAGTGCAGCAAAATTAAGAAAAATTCATTACACATTCAATCAATAATTTAGTTCAGTTCAGCTTATTTCAGCCAAAAAAAACATAGCCTTATTATTTAAGATCATTGGATACATTTGGCTCATTTTCTAGTTAATGTTGTGATCACAACAACTAGGACCCTAAGAAAAACAGTTTTTCAATCCATATATTTCTCATCCAATCGTTTGTTTATAAGTCAAGTATCCATTAGTAATAGACACAATTCACTATAAAAAAACGTTTTTATAAACTTAGGTTGACAACCTAATTCTCTGGTATGTCCGCATTTTCTCACACATGTCAAGGTTTAAAAAAGAATATTTTTGGCTTCACAAAAATATCGGCAATGATGTTAACTTGAGCTTAATGCATATATAGGCGCTGCTTCTATCCGAAAACTTCAATTGACTCCCTGAACTTTTGAACATTACAAAGGACCATCTATACTTATTTAAACGTAAAATAACCCATGTTATTGTTCAACTATATTATAAATAACCACTTTCATCTTGTCTAATTGCTTTCAGTAACTCCCTAATTTCAAAATTGATTGTAACAAAATGTGTAGACTATGAATATATAATACCATTTGCAAAATTTTCGATTTCACATATCATAAGCTTGCACCTATAATATGCATCATCTAAAATTTATACATTTCTTGTACATCAATTTTGAATTTTGGGAGTTATTTGATACGTTATGACAAATTACATGTACTCATTTGTAACTTTTAAAAGTTCAGGAGAACAGTTTCGAAACGATTTTAAAGGCTATGCATATATTAAGCCACCTAACTTGGTATTTACAAACTTTTATAGCGTGCACGTTACATTGCACATTATGTGAAACTCTATTAGTTTTTGAAGCCATTTTTCTAATTTCTTCAATTTATTGAGTAGAGAGAAAAAGAGCCACAATTTTAGTTTACTTAGCCAGATCATCTTTTCTAGTAGCCGTTGAACTGCACAACCCTTTCTATTGTGTCTCATAATTTTGCCATTGGCAACTACTTTATTCAAATTATAATAAAAAAAATCAAATTGTGTTAGCTGTATGCTAAAATGATAATAAAAACAACATAATATGTATTATAAAAACACGAATATAAAGTGGAAATAATGCTTTAGAAAAAACAATTATAGAGAAAATAAAACGTTTGAAAGAAATAGTAAATTAGAAAAAGGTAGGGCAACGCGGCCGGGGAGAGGGGGAGCGTTTGTTGGATCCATTTTAAATTAATGACTTCTTTTTAGGGTATACTTCCCCACCCCACTTTCCTTTTATCCTTCCTTTCTATTAATTAATCATCTTCAACTTATTATTTTATTTTTCGAACAATCGTTTATTTTTCAAAATACACATTGTAACACACTAGAAAAATATGATGTACCTATATAGAATTTTTTTTACTGTAATTTAAGATCAGATTGATTTTGTATTACATTTATGTTTTAGGTTCACTATAGAACCTCTAGCCGAATAGAGTGGAGTTTAGGGAAGAAGAGAAATCTAAAAGAGTCATAGAATCTTTATTTTAATTATTCATTGGTTATTTTGCTGTAATAATAGAAGAAAATTAGAATCCAACCATTAACATATACATAAACCTTTCTATCGATATCTTATTAAATTAAACACTTTCGTATTATTTTGTATATGAGTATTTTGGATGAAATATTAGTAACGCGATCAAAATATGTTAATGAGTCCTTAAAATTTGTCGAGATTATGAATTTTCCAAGTAATTAATACGCTTCACACTTTTGAGTATCCGAAGTTGGAGTACTTTTATGTAAAATTACCATAACTATAAATTATACCTTCAATAGTTGTTCAATGTTGAGTCGCATTTTGTACATATTTTTATATTCTTATTTTTAGAGTCTAGTGTTATTTTAGTCGTTTTTGTTCTGGTTTACTTTGGTTTTGTATTTTGTAGGTATCTTTGTGACTCAATTCAATTTGATGGTTAAAGTGGTGATTCTAAGGAGTATTTGGAGTAATCTGTCAAGACCTAAGGCGTGCCTGTGGCTTAAGCTGTCCCCAAAGAAAAAATATGGCAAGGCAGATCCGAAAATCACAAGTGGAGCTATGTTAGAAGACTTGCTCTTTTGGGAAAAGACTATTTTGTCATGTTTTAATTGTAGTAGGATTTAGTCAGACTTTATTTTGGCATTTATTTCTGTTAGGAATTATTTTAGCTAGAAATTAGGAAAGTGGGGAAGAGGTAGCAAAACGTGGAAAACATGGGATGTGGAGTGGAAGTCAATTATCTTTCACGTATTGGAAGAAGAGCATAAAAGGGAGAAGAAGATCATTCATCTTTACACAACTTTTCAATCATCTCAAGAGCTTCCATCAAATCATTCATGGCTTCATCTTCATCTTTGATGAACTAATTTCCCACTTTCTAGTTAGAGGTTTTTAGGATCTTGAACAATTTGAATTGTGAGATAACTCTACTTCTTTGTTTTGATCTTTATCAAGTAATCAATTTCTTTTCAGTTCTTATTCATATTGCTTGATTTCATTGAATTCTTAATTCAGTTAATTACTTGCAATTGATGTGCTATTTAGATGTTTAAATACGTAATCGTTTAGGTTATCTAATTTGAGTAGCAAGCAACATAGCTGATTGTGGACAAGCTTTCAGTCTATGTTGTGAATTGAAATTGGTATACTTTAAACAATCCCGCTTGTGCGATTGTTGAGTAGAATTGATATCTCTTTTGTGTTTTATGCTTTTGATCAAATCAAGTTCCGAAGCTTGTTTGGAATTGTTTGATTGATTAGGGATAATTAACGAGCTTCTCTTAATTATCTATACCGAAAGAAGAGATAGATTATCGATGCTTTTCATAATCATAGTCAATTTATTTGATTGGATGAGTTTTACATTGTTGTGATCAATGACCAATTCGAGCAATTCAAGATTCAACCGTTAACCTCTAGCTGGAAGCTTTCTCATATATATTTCCTCTCGTGTTAATTCCTTTGTTATTTTAGTTAATCGCTATTTTTTACTCGTTCAAATCAACCAACCAAACCCCCCCTTTGTTACTTTTACTGTTACATTTAGAAAAGTATAATTCAACCAGTCTCTGTGGATTCGACCCTACTCTATCTTATACTACAGTTTAAAGTTCCAAGAGTAGGTATTTTATTTTTGGTGAATTCGACACTCATCATTCAACATGAGTCAAATATATACTACTATATTATTTACTAGAGTATTTTTTTTTTGTGATGAGATATATTATTTACTACTTAAGTACAGCAAAACTGATAATTTATATTTAGGGTAATTTTCGAAAAAAAACCTCTGTGTTTATCGACTTTGTCAAAAATGTATCTGTGTTTATTTTTTTGACAAAATGATGATTGTGTTTATCACCGTTACTCAAAAGACGGAAAAATCATTAACGATGTTAAATGTGATGATGTGGCAATGGATTTTTTGTCTTTATTTATCGATAAATTTCTTAAACGTTCATATGTTTACAACTTTAAAGTGTGAAAAATGAGTTTTCATATCATAACCTATAAGTTAAGACCAAAATATCCCTTGTCACGTCATCACATTTAACACCGTTAATGATATTTCCGCTTTTTGGTTAACAGAGATAAACACAATCTTCATTTTATCAAAAAAAAAATAAACACATACAACTTCTTAACAAACTTGATAAACACAGAGATTTTTTTTCGGAAATCACCCTTGTATTTATGAAAGGAAAATAGAGAAGTTGCTTCAATTATATAAGCAACCATCCATTTTTATTTAATTTATAAAATAAATAGAGACCCTTTCTTTCTCCGACCATGGTCAGGTTTGCTATAAATAAATTCTAAACTCAGACTTATAATTCCGCCATCGGGTTTTCTTTCTTCTGCGAAAAAAAACCTCGCAGAAATCAAAGAAAACCCATATCTCCAAGCCCTCTTTCTTAATCAAACTCAATGAAAATGGAGGTTCATCCCAGAGTTAACTCAGCATTAGCAAAGAGGCTATGGAATGTAGTCAGAGTCAGCTTCTTCATGCTCAGAAAATCTTTCATTTCAAAGAGAAAGCTAATCATGGACATGAATCTCATGATGAAAAGAGGCAAATTGCTACGAAAATCCGTCGCTAATATCCTATCTAAAAACTCCGGCGGCACGAGCTATGGCTTACAGGAATACGAATTTTCCTGCAGTAACAGCCCAAATCCTGTTTTTTTTCACCCACAAAAACGTAAACACCATTACTTCCCTTGTATCAATCTTCCGGAAGTCGTTGAAGAAGAAGAAATTAGCGACGAAAATCATAATATGGCTATGATTATGCTACCGAAAACGCCTGAGTACAGTTTCAATCTGCATTTGGATACGTCTGACTTTGCTAGCGGAGATCAGAAGCGTAGCCCTTCTCCATTTTCCGTCAGAATATCTAACTATTCGTCGGAGGAAGAAATCGACGCCGGAGAGAACAGAGTGGATGATGAAGCTGAAGATTTTATTAAAAGATTTTACGAACAGCTAAGGAACCAAAGCCGGATGCAATTGTTGCAATATTAGTGGTTTTTTGTGATTTTCTTTTTCATTATGGATATTCTTACCATTTTTAATTAGTTACTCCAATAATTAAGATTTTACATATTTGTATTTCTATTTTTTAACTTCATTTCTGTTAATATGTTAATTTAATTATAAATAGTGATTTTTTTGTGATTTTCCTGAGACCCTTTAGATTTGACTGCAATGTAATTTTTTTAAACATATTACATTTTGAGATCTTGTTTACAAATGGTGCAAATCACATACTTTTATTTGTATAATTTAAACCACATAACCATGCTCGCAAATGACGGTATTATTTTCAGCATTTTACCCTAAACAAACATATATTATTGTCTACAATATTATTCATATGATATTCATATAAAGTTACTAACTTATATATCAAATGCACAAACTACACACATATATCACAATTGTTCGAAATGTCTAACGTATCAGTCAAATATCATAAATAAGAGGTTGTTCAAAAATAATTCATAAAAACATAAGATAGAAAGTTTTGGTAACGAAAAGTTGAGGCAGGAGTAGAAATAAAATTATAGAATTTTGTGTATACTTGTAGAAAATCAATATACTCTTTGATTATCTACATAAAAAAAAAGTATATATATTCTTCGATCATATATTTATTTGGAAAATGTATAAAATAGGATAATGGAGTTGGGATTGGAACGTTGGAGGGCGATGTCGTTTAGCATATATATTATATTAATTAATAATAAGGGAAATTTAGGAGTGGTAAGCCATCATAGTTGGTGTTTTGGTTTGGTATAAAACTCTTTTCAGACAATTTTTGTTTTTCTGCTTTTGCTTTTTAATAATGGATTTTGGCCCCTTTCAAAAAAAATAAAATAATGGATTTTGGTATTCTTTCATTTTCAGATTCATAATCTCTCTGTTGTTTAAATTACTTTTCATTTTCATTCATTTTTACATTTATGTCGTTATTTGTTAAATCAAAATGTTTATTTCTTTTTATATCTATTACCTGGAAGTAATAGCTGGACTCATCTGATGTTTCAAAAATTTCATAATTAATTTATGTTTAGCAAACTCATAAAAATTTACATTAAAAGATATTGAAAACTTGATGAACAAGACATGATATAGATATCTTGAAGCCAAGGCAGGCAATTGTGTACATTGTACAAGTACTTTGATTGAAACTTGAAAGGAAGGAAGAAGGAAAGAATATAATTCTAATTGAATTTAATTCCAACACATACCTTGAAAGGTAACCCTCACTTAAACATTTTGTAGGATTTAAATAGTTTTAGTATACTATTTGAATAATCACAAGTTTCATATGGATGTTAAATTTGATCTTAGATTGAGGTTTGTTATTGAATCATGTCGTATGAAGGACACGAATCTCTTTAAAATGACAATGGACACTAAAATTAGTAGATGAAGGTTAACTCTATTATGTTTTACATTTTCTTTGGGCTAAAACTATGTTCCAACCGAATTTAATTTATTCAAAATATTTGTTGTTCTACTTAAAGAACATTAGATAACATTTTGTCACTTCATTTATAAAAGATCTGAACTTTACTCTACTTAAACACTAACTTAACCAAAGTATTTTAGATAAATCAATGAGCAAATATTATCAAATATTATCAAATAACAAGTCAAGAAAAAATAATATGTGTGGCAAGTATGTTTCACCATATGTAACTTGACAAGCCACGTGATCTAATTATATTTACCGGGATAGTATGAACTAATCTTCTTTTTTTTTTTTTTTTGATAAAAGTATGAACTAATCTTAGTTCAAAGGGTTATTTTAATTTAAGTTTTTAGGATGAAGAGACAAAAAAGAGAGGAAAAGAACACCAAAGTAATGGATAAAAGGCAATTATTAGAGAAAGGAATCTGAATGTTGTTGAAGTACAGTACATGATGTACCCACATTGAGCTGGGCTTTAGCCTTAACAACAATTAATTAATTACATAAATCTATCAACTATGATCCTCGTGTCTTTTTTCCTTTCTGGTGTTTCTCAATTCCTATTCTGCTTCGTACAACAATACTAACAATAAACTAAACTGAATAAACTAAACTGAATTTGCTGAATAAAAGAAGAAATTTTATTGAATTTGGCTGAACTGAACTGTATTGAATTTTGCTGAAATTAAGCCAATAATTCAACGTCGAATAGAATCAACACACAGATAATCCATTTATCCAAGTTTGATTTGGTTCATTAACCTTTAATTGGAAGTAACTACCAATCCTGGAAGTGAATTATACTTATAGCATTGGCCATTAAGAAACAAACTAGTATAAATTGCAAATGCTAGGAAGCCAAATCTCTGATTTAGAATTTGTAAGAGGAAGACAAACTTATACAGTTCTTGTGTGGCTTGAATATTGAGCATGAGCACATTCGTAATCTGGTACTTCTTATGGATTCACCGCCTGATATAAATAAGGCTTATTCAATGTTCATATGAATTGAAAAAGCAGAAGGAAATCAGTGTTGGAGATGCGTCTAGAAGTGATTTTGCAAACTTGTCTAGGAGTTCAAAATCTGTTAACAGTAACAGGAAATTTCAATAGCAAATTGTTTTGTGATAATATGTAATTTCTCGAGGCATGAGAGGACTACTTGCTTTGAAGGTGGATATCCAGAATGGTAGAAGGGACCAAACCCTACTATGACATCTAGAGGAGCTTCTACGAGCATTCGAGCAATAATGGCAACGCAATGCTCACCCAAGGATTCAGCACACCTTTTAATGAGTATGAAGATTCAGAAGATGATGAGGATATAATGAAAACATGTTTCTAAAGATATGAAGAAGGAAATGCAGAAAATCATGCAGGCACAAATCCAGAATACCTAAAAAGCAAGATCAGGGGAATGAAACAGCAAAATAAACGAACTTTCTGATTTAAGGCATCTCAAGATTTCTTAAATTCCATCAATGATGTTATAAAACAACAACAGCTTCAAAAAAAAAAAAAAAAGAGAAGCAAATTGAGTTGATCTGAGAATTTATGAAACTGCCAAAGCCAGAGTATCTCTGTATTAATTGTATTGAAGGAGAACCAATTTAAAGACAGATACAGATTGAGATTGAGATTGAGTTTATCATTCTTCACTCTTAATATTGCTATCCCTATTTCTGCTATCAATTTTCCATCTTTTTTCTCCTACTAATTATACAAATTCACATTAATTTAAGCTTTAATCTTTGCTCACAGCAATATTGTTAACTCAATCTATTAAATAAATAGATCAATGTATAGTATACGAATCAGTGCAAAGCTTAGCTATAATCTTCTCACCTTCCTTGCTGCCACAGAATAGAATTGTCTGCATAGAATCTGCATTTTGTTTCTTCAACTACCATTCCAGTGATCTCTATAATCATTTCTCCCTCCCTCTACATGACCAAACCCGTGTGATGGTCCACCAGTCGGGCTCCAGTTGCTGCCTGTGCTGTGGTCATAAACCGGACCTGGCGGCCAAGGGCCGAAGCTAGGCGGATATGAAGGGTTGTAACACGCCCCATATGCCGGTGCAGGGGGGCTATGCTGCAATGGAGGTGGCATATGCTGTGATGGTGGATAATAGCCGTAAGGATTGGGAGCATAATGACTTTCTTGATACGAATATTGGGGTGGCATAGGCTGTGATGGTGGATAATGACTTGGCTGCTCGAAATCCAATGATGGATACTGAATTCTAGGTGATGAGCTCTGAAATTCCGGTACCGGATTCTGGTCCCCCGGAGGAGGGTGATATTCATGATGATGATGAACAACTACTGAGTATCCTGTGATCCCAGTTGTTGGGGAATCTATTCTCATATCTTCTTTGACCTTTACATTGACTTTATAGGAGAAATTCAGAATCCCATTAGGCCTCCCATCTGGAGATTGGACCTGATAATTAACAAACCTGAGAATCCCACTACTCTCATGGATCATATCCTTCAACGGAACACGAACTTCCCCAATAATTTTATCACCAAAATAAAGACCTTCATGGCATAATTCAAAACGAATAAAGAAATGATCACAGTCCACAAAAGAAATCTCACTCAGATCAAATTGCATCTCATGCTTCCACTCCGGATACCCATCTCCTTCTGAATCAGTAGGCGTCCGCTGTTGCTGATTCTTCTCTATTTTCTTCTCCGGATCATCGCTAACAAGGGAAACAAGGACGTACACCAAGAGTTTCTGGAAAAAGTTGAATGCTGTCAGATCTTTGCAGTCCAGGATTTTCAGCTCCAGCGATTTTGTTGAATCCATTGAATCTCAACCTCAGATTCCCCTGATATATATTGATGAAGATATTCAAGAAGCTAATTTGCCCAACTGCAAATTCTCAAAAGTAACATACCATATAAAGCAAACCCCAATAAATGAGATGGGCCAATTTCAAATATTGAAGAAAGCTTTCACCTTGATGATATTCAGTGGGCCTGGAAGAAACTTCCTGTAGATCCCATCTATGGAGATTCAATGTGAAAAACAAGAATGCCGTTGAAGATGGCCCCACGTGGACCAGATCTTGGAAGCAACAATCAACTACATATCCTCATTGGAAAAACATACCAACAAACTTTTAAAACATCATCTAACGGTCATGCATCATTGGAAACACTATTTTTTCACCAATAATCTCCACAAGAACAGAGTCCATCTTTGAAATGGTGGAACCTGCGTGCATCTCTAACAACAATTTCCCTTTTTGTAACCTTGGAGATAAACTTGGTTGCAGTATGGCAATCTCCACAAACTCTCAGATTTTTCCTAATTCTAATTACACTCTCCGACTCGGAATTTAACAGCCCGAAAACAATGGCTAATTTTTCACTGTGAACATACAGCATTTTCTCCTTTGTCTCTTCCTCTACATCATGCAAAACAAAATTTGTATCTGGGGTGTACCCTTCTTGTCTAATCCTATCCATTAATCTCTCCAACTCTAAATAAATCAGATCAGTTTGTGGTTGAGATCTATCCCCTGCTACAAAAGTATAAACTTGGTTTTTTACCTCTATAATTGTGTGGCCAGCAACTTTTCTTACCCCTCTATCCTTCATTAGATTTCTGATTCTATTAGCATCATTTATTTTGCCAGATGATGCATATATGTTGGACAAGAGAATGTATCTTCCTGGGTTATTTGCATCTAATTCAAATAATGCTTTTGCTGCAATCTCGGCAAGGTCTACTTGTGAATGTGTTCTACAAGCCCCGAGCAATGCACCCCAGACACCAACATCTGGCTTTATAGGCATTGTTTCGATAAAATTATGAGCTTCATTTAGCTTCCCAGCTCTGCCTAAAAGGTCCACCATACATGCATAGTGTTCAGTTCTTGGTATGGCCCCAAAATCTCTAGCCATAGAATTGAAGCAATCCCATCCTTCAGCTACTAAACCAGCATGACTGCAAGCTGACAATATTGAAACAAATGCTATATGATCAGGCCTTACTGAAATTTTCATTTGATTAAACAAATTGAGTGCTTCTCTCCCATGGCCATGTATTCCGTATCCAGAAATCATGGTGCTCCATGAGATTACGTTTCTATCTTGCATCCGATCAAACACTTTTCTAGCATATGTTAAACTGCCACATTTCACATACAGATCAATTACAGCAGTTTCCACAGCTAGTTTATCACTGAACGATCCATCAGTCACAACAATGATTCCATGAGCTGCTCGGGCGCGTTGAAAAGATGCTGCAACAGAACATGCTCGAACCATGCTATTAAGGGTAACAGAATCAGGGAATATTTGTCGTGACATCATTACTTTAAAAAGGCTTAAAGCCTCAAAAGACATATCAGTTTGTGCATAAGCTTCAATCATGGAAGACCAAGTCACTAAATCCTTATTGAAAACCCCATCAAATACACCCCTAGCCAAATCCAACCTTCCACACCGCGCATACATTCCAATTGCAGCACTGACTACAAACTGATCAGCATCCAATCCATTCGCTACCACAACTCGATAAACAGCATCTGCCTCCTTCTCACCCCTCACGCAACTCATCACGTTCAAAACCGCAACCCTATTAGGCCGAAACCCCTCACGCAACATCCGCCAGAACAATCTCATACCTTCCTCATAACACCCAGTAACCGAGCAAGAACCCACAATCGCATTCCAAGTAACAACATTTCTCTCAGACATTTCATCAAACACTCGACGAGAAAGCTCATAACTTTGACACTTGCCATACATAGTAATCAACGAATTGGCAACAAACAAATCAAACTCATAGCCAAACTCAACAACATTTTCATGAATTTGAATACCCTTTTGAATATCTTGAAGAAAGCCACAAGCTTTAATGACAAAAGGGAAAGTAAAGTTGTTTGGTGGGATACCAAGATGGAGCATTTGGGTGTATAAGTCAATGGCATGATTGTATTGGGTATGGTCAACGAAGCCGCGGAGGAGGACGTTCCAGAGGAAGGGGTCAAAGGAAAGGGAGGAAGAAAAGAGGGTTTGAGCATGGGAGATGGAGTGAAGAGATATGTATTGAGAGATGAGTTTGGCGAAGAAGAAGGGGTTTTGGTGAAGGTGGGATTTGAGCATGGAGGCGTGGATGGTTTTGAGGGAATGGAGAGATGTGCATTGTTTTATGAGTGATATGCATGTGTTTGAGTGCAGCGGCAGCGATGGAGGTGCTGGGAAATAAGGAGGTGGTTGTGTACACAGAAGACGATGGGGGATGTGATGATGATGCAGCTTCTGTATCCAGTTCTGAAATTGCATTGCTACCAATCAAACTTAAAACATAAAATTTCAACTTGGAGCTATATTTCTACTTCACTCTGCACCTTTTTGAAAAAAATACATTATAAGATTCTTAATGGTTATTATATTCAACAAGTTAGTTTTCAACATTTTGTGTAATAAACAGTTGCATACTCGTATGCTCGTTGTTCGTTTTTTAAGTGCAATCCGCTGGTCAATACAAAATCAGGCCAATTGGAAGTGTCGATTTAGCATTCAATTTTAAAAGGATTTGAACGAGTAAGAGCTGATTTAATCTTCAATTTCGAATGCCTTAGAGTCAATGAAAATCGAATGCGTTAGAAACTAAACAATATATTTTGACAAATAAAAAAAATTTATGTTATAATTTAGGGCTTGATCTTTGGATCTGCAAAAAATTGAACTCAACCGTGCTCAACTGAATTGAATTGAATGTTGTTGAAATGACCTGAACTGAACTGAATGATGCTGAACTAATTGAACTGAACTGAATTGAAACTAAACTTATTTTTGAACTAATTATATAGTCCATCAATTTGGTTATATTTAACTGTTTAGTCCATTTGTTTAATCCAAACGATCAAAATAGTCCTTATATTATAATAGGTAAATAATTTTACAGTCCATATATTATTCTAAAACACATTGTTTAGTCCTAGTATTTTCGATAATACATCATAAGGTCTACATTTGTTATATTCAATAGTTTAGTCTATTCATCCATTTAACTTATTGATTTTACATTTACATGTTAAGTCAAAATTACTTTTTTGCTATATGAACTTTTACATGCATGTTTATACTTTGATACCCAAGAACTATATTTACATTTGAAACTATTATTTTAAATATAAAAATTATACTTTTTTATTTTTTATATTTCATAGAGAGACAAAAAAAAATCATGAACTACATATGATGCATCAAATTGTAAACATGTTAAAGTTCAAGTACCAAAAAGTAACTTACTCTTAATAAATAACGGGTAAATCGATAATTCAAATTGATTGAGGGACTAAAATGTTGAATACAATATAACAAAAGCTAAAGAATGATAATGTATTATTAAAAATATGAGGACTAAACAGGTTATTTTGATATAATATAAGCACTATTAAATTATTTACTAAATGTTGTTGAACTGAACGGAACTGAATGTTGTTAAACTGAATTGAACCGAACTGAATTATATTGAACTGAACTGAATGAAGTTGAACTGAACTGAAATCAACCAAAATTTTAAACCGAAAAACATAAAAAAAGACAGAATATCTTGTATTTTTTCTAGTAAATGGCACTTTCACTTCAACTGTATTTTCAGAGTATCAAATTGATGAATTTTCGTAAAACTAAAGTATAGAAGCGTAGTAAATAGACATTTGAATAAATCTGCACAGTGTTCGAAAACCCAAAATGGATGTTAAACATGAATACATTTTTCTGTTTTGAGCACTTGACTAATCCGAAAATCAATCTTTCACATTTTTTTCAGCCATCAAATCTTGAGTTTAGATCATAGGTTGGTGGGGAACATCTTTAGGAAGTAGTGAGTTCACGTACTAGTCCCCAAGCTCTAATACTCTAAAAAGGCCACCTACAACTTTCACGATCAAATCTAAAACCTCTTCTAAGCTATCAAAGGATTGAATTTGCTCCATGTGACCTGCAAAACAAGTGACGGTTAAGATTGGAGTCATTGAGTGGTGCCAGCTTCAATTTGAAAGTTAGTAGAGAACTCGGACAATGTAAATAGACAAGAATCTAAATAATGTCAAATCAAGGAAAATAGTCATAAAAAGATTGTGTAATCAAAACGTCATTAGAATGTATGTAAAACTTATCTTTGATATATGGATATATCTATATTTATAGCAGAATTAGGAGTTTACCATTCTTGTATGTAAAACTTATTTTTGATATATGGATATATCTATATTTATAGCAGAATTAGGAGTTTACCATTCTTAATTACAACTCGACTAAGCCTCATTTGGTACAGTTGTTCATGTTTGCTATTGCAGTTCGCAGTTTGTTGTTCCGATTTACCGTATTCTATTTGTTATTTGATTATTAATGCATGGATGAATTACATTAAAGTATTTGTATGTAAAATGACCGATATAGATGACTTAAATTTTTCCAGTAATATGACATTAACGTACCGTATAAATCAACATTTCATAATTCACAAGCTAACTTCACAACATTTGAATGATAAATATAAGGTTAAAACTTTTTGAACTTGAATCAGTTGAGAAATTGTGATATTACAGGTCATACTTAATTTTACAAATATAATCTTATTTTTATAAAGTGTTTACTAAAGTTAACAATAATAAAAGCTTTTTTCAATGTGCATAAGTTGACGTTTGATCAGAATGTGTCTATTATTATTGAAATCTGACAGTTGTTTAGGCTTTTCCACCAAACTATATGTTAGGCTTTCCCGTCAAACTATGCGATTTTGTTAAAATTTGTGCAGCTAAATGTGCACAAGGTAGCAATGATATGAAAAATCATTATGGTTCCTAAGTTGCATAAATTAAAAGTCTCTTAAGTTCAAACCTTAACTGTATGAAAAAAAATATAATTTAATTGAGATATTAATTCATAAAGACAATTATGTATCTCTCAAGGAAAAAAAAAAAAGAAAAAAGACAATTATGTATCCTGTAAAGAGAGAAAGAAAACACGTATTTCCATTCCTTTGAATCAACTGAACAGTGAATATACAACATTTTGGCGTTTCATTACAACAAATATGCTGCAGACTTTCCTAAAATTTTCTATATCTGAACTTGACAATTTAAAGGGACTAAAGAAGATCACTGAGAAAAAATAATGATATAAACGGCACAAAAAAATTAATTAAAGAGAAAAAAAAAGACCTGGAAAATGTGTAATGTTCCTATCATAAACTTTGAGGAAGCTCCGGGCTTGAATCTAATACTTTAACACCATCTTCATCCATTGAGATCTTACTCCAGCCAGAAGTTCTTAGTGAAAACAGCTTTGGCCGATCAAATATGTTTCCTCTGAATCCTGTATACTTTGATGAAACCATGGGCATCACTAGTATTGCAGATGCATTTATCGAATCGTCTCCCATACCTAGAGATAGAGAACATGCAGCCTGCCAAATATTTCAAGCCAAGTCAAATTTTGCTCATTTTTCAATGAAGTTTGGAAATCGTGAAAATGAAGAGTACAGAATGTGTATCAACCTTTGCCTTGTTTAGCATCTCCGATAACTTCGCCATCGTTGCTTGCACAATGGTTCTTGGGTCTTTACTTTGAGCATCATCTTCAGATGAGTTTATCAGTCTGACCCAAACAAAAGTTGTAAATTCTAGTCAAGTCCAGAGATAACTTCCATTCTAATAACTATAAAAAACCTCCTGTTATAATTATTTAAGATTAAGGGCCAATTTCAGGATACAAGTGCTTTTAGATTTGTACATGTGTAACTTTTTGCCTGATTTCAGAGTAATTGATTTTTAATGCAAACTCCATCTACTTCGAATTAAAAGATGCACTCCACATGAAAATGCATATCATGTTCATATAACTAGAGAGTATTACTTATTTGCACAAAGCCGAACATAAAAATTGGTGATAGATACTCTCTGAGAGGAATTAGTTAAACTATAGGGTATTTGTATGTACCTGTGTGATTCACTTGAAGACACGACCGAAACTAGAGATTCATTATCTTTTATCTCACCACCACCTGAAAATTTCAAACATAAGTTATAACTTTTGTCTTCAGTAGAACTACATTTGATAGAAAACCCAATCAAAAATACCTCTTGAGTCATCAGGTGCCAGCAAACAAATGCCTACAAAAACACACATCATTCCGAGGATGAACATTGTTGTCCTCAGGGCATCCAATACCTGTTGTGAGAAACAATCACGTTAATACATTGTAATAAAGGTGTCCAGTGAACCAATGTAAGAAGGAAAAATAATAAGACTAGTTTAGCCACAATGGGAAGAAATGGACAATAAATTTTTTAATGCAGATCATTGTTCAGGCAACTCCAGAAAAGCAAGTTAATGGAGCTACTTTAAGTATATCAGCTCACAGCGTCCTATACTATGTAGATATCTCATTCAATTGAAAGGGCAATTACATTGAAGGAACAAAAGCTCTCTCAGGTCATGCACCAGTTCTATGTTAGCTAAATTTTGCTACATGGAGAAAGGAAAAATAATAGAAAACAGCAGATGGCGCACGGCAAACAGAACTGTAGTGTTATTGAACGGCAAACAAATACAAATAGCAGTGGAAGAAAACAAAAAGAGAATGAATTGAGCCCTCCGGAATTTACAATTCCCAACCTACCAAACTGTACAGAAGCTATTGCAGTAGTGAAGAACAAACGTGCCCTATATCCTGTTAGCCTATCTTTTTTATTTCATTTATTACGTCTATGCCTTGTTAAATTCTCAGCTCACTGCTAGCTTGACCCAATAGTCAATCTTTATTAACTCGTCCTTTATCAAAAAGTGGGCAAACAATATACCCACAAGAATTTGAACAGTCAAAGCAAATCTTCCATTAAGGAATATATATAATATATTATATAAATATTTTCATATAGTTTTAATACATACAGCCTCATCTCAAAGATCAATGCCGAAAGTTGACTCTTGATTGATGAAATTTGTCAAAGCTTGTTGGCTCAACAAGAGAAAATTAAGCACTGCAACCAAAAAGCAGAGAGAGGGAGAGCGAGAGAGAAAAGAACCTGATATTCCTGAAAGTAGACAAATCCTGTACAAATGGAAAAGAAAGTCCAAACAATCTGAAACATTGGAACAATAAGGATCGCATCAAAGAGCGACAATCCTTCATTCAACCTCGTCAGCTGCACAAATACAAAGACTGAACCTGAGTAGAAGTTTGGCAAGTCATCATTTCAATGAGGAAGAGCCATTCTGCATATAGATATGTTGATAAAGAAGAAGACATGATAAACTTCAACTAAAACCTTACCCAGAATCCCGACGTACTAAAAAATAAAAGCAGCATTGAGTATGTGAACCAGCTGTGCAACTGATAACCATTAGACATGGTCAATCTTAGCAGATTAGATCTGTAAATAGAAATTCGCAATCAGATTATGAAATAAGTGCAGAACTTTCACTGTGTATCTTAGAAACAAAAACTGGTATTCCATGAGGCTAACGTACAAAGATTTCGCAAACAGAACAGAGCATGATCCTATTGCACCAGAAACCACGGCATATGAAAAAGGCAGAAGCATCTTCCAGTAAGGTCTAACGTCGTGTCCAGAATAAGCAACCAAAATTTCGCCTCTCCTACACGTTAAATAACAGAAAGAATAGAATATAAAGTTATCCCTCAGCATAAGAATGAAAAAAAAAAGGAAGAAGAAGAAGCATCATAATCAAGAACATAACAAAACAGCCAAATAACAGGATCTCACCTGTAGATGTAATGATGTACGCCAACAAGTGTGACCAATATCACACAGTAAAAAAGGAATGTGATATTGCTGTATTTCTCTGCCAGTTGCTCCGGTGTGTACACTAATAAGGATAATAAGATGAGTTTAGGTTTTGGATATACCAAGGGCGAAATGATAAGAATGTAATTAGATTTAACTTAATTATAGAGAACTGTTATCACGACTTTTTATTTCAGTACCATATCATTACAAGGTGAAGGGTCATTGTCCACTTTCCAGTTGATGTGTTCAATTCAATTGTGATGCAATAATAAATGTCCAAAATGAAAATAGAAGGCAACAAAACATATCAGGAATAGTGTCGGTATGTGTGTGCCCACGCGTATACAAGAGTGTACCGGCAGCAAAACGGTTCTCCTATATCTCATTTCCTATCAATATCTAACCAGAACGTACATTTATGAAAGCAGGCTAAGCCATCTCATAAAGAACACAATGTGCGCAAGCATTAGAGAAAATATAATCCATCGGCACTAACTCAAGTGCTTTCTGCTAATTATAACAAGATAATGGCTGACAGATGATAACATGTCAACTCTACTTATGTGATTCTCAATCCACTGTTTCACTTATGAGTCACAAAATCTCACTTCTAATTATTCATTCAGCATGTGCACTTCCAACTTAAACAAAAATCAACTTGTTTTAAAAATATAATACTGTTGGTAACCGTGTAAACTACCGCATACCTATGAGCAAATATACGGAGCACAAGTTCCATTTTGTATTTTTGGATAACGAGAAATATTGTTAAGAAAGTTATGTCTCCAAGCCTGCGATAGAATGTAATCCTGCCATGTTTCAGAAGGAAATCGTACCAGGAGATTGATGGTTTCCGTAGGCAACAAGAAAAATATTCCCCAGAACAATGAAGGCTGTAGCAACAAGGACTCTGTCAAAAAGAAAAGGAAGCCAATTGTTTGAGATCAACTTAGAGTAGAACTGTGTGGCAAATGAAACTTCATATTGTTATTGCAGTAGACAAGCTCATGTCAAGCTTTAAAACATACTTGATAGATACCATTTTGTTCAGCACAAAGTATGCAAATGCAATATTGGATACAAATTGAACTGATCCCAAAGCCGCAAGAAGAGACTGCACGAAAAGACGAGAGTGTAAATATAAAGAAAGGAAAAAATGAGAGGACAGATATCTTCTCCAGTTGTGTGTGTGTCAGGGTTTGGCAAGTTAAGTTCTTGTTTGCATATGCCACCACCACACCCCCCCCCCCCCCCCCCCCCCCCCCCCCCTAGAACTCCATAAAAAAAACTAGATGATAATTCCTAGGAATATATAACCAAAACTTACCTGAGCAGCATATCCAAAGGAAATGAAATTAAGACAATTCCCTAGCAAGAAGAAAAGAATACCTGCATGAAGAATATCACATATTATAACGATGAGGAATACAGATATGTAACTGTACTGAAAAATCAGAATCTTCAAGATGATTTAACACCGATAAAACAATCACTAACCAATTCTCCAAGACTGGAAGTGTATGATAGGTTTCAAGTGACTCTTCCCACTTGCTCCATTAAGGTCTCTTTCCCTCTGCAAAAAGTTTAGCCAAAATCATGTCATGATATAAAAGCATCACAATCAACAGTTTATAACCACACAGAAACAAGATTAGTAATAACAGGTAAAATATGTACACTTCGATACTAAACGGGAAAAGTAACAGCTCAGACGTTAACTTCAGCATTGTAAGCCTAAATTGATCTTTTGCTCGAAAATCTGGTGGCAATCATGGGTTCAGTTCATAGCTGGGCATAACTCATCTAGTGAACTTATTATAGCATGCAAATTTGGCTTAACATCACCATGGAAATGTCAACATGTTCTCTTTACTAAAAAGATAACAGCATCGGTGAATTTCAAGAAATTAAAACTAGAAATATGGTAAAATACCTCTGTATGACCCAATTTAAGAAGATTAGTACCAAAGTTGATAGCAATGCTGCCAAATAAATTGATGAAAGCTCCAATGATCCAATCCCCCATGGATTAAAATTGAAAGCTTGTGAAGCTCCAACGGAGCGCCCACATGCAGTTGACAGCCGAAAAACCTACTCCAGGACCGAGAACTACAAATTCTGAAATGACAAAACTCCGGCAGAGGAGTTAATTCCTCTCCTCCTGGATTCAGAACACAAAGTGCAGGTAGTGGCGACCACAAATTGATTAGCTTATTCACCTGCAGATATTCAAAGATGCCATAAATTCAGCTGTGAAGATGCAACTGTCAGAGATTAATATAAAAATGTGTTGTTAAAAGCCTTGGTCTTGAAACGTGCACAACACAGCTAACCTAGCTTATGTTTTTGATTCAAAAAATATTGAGGTTGTCAGGAATCGAACTCTAGGACCAACCTTTATGTGCTCTGATAGCAGTTACTTAACCAATTAAACAAAAGCGTGAGCTGATACTTAAAGCTAACAACATCTATTATATTAAATCTCTAACAGGTGTCAACCCCGATATTAAACACGCGATGGGTTGAGCCTGTGTGCAGGCTTCAAGCACAACAGTCATTCGCGTGTAGATATGTCAGAGATTAATATAAAAAGATGTTAGTCAGCTCGAGCTTTTAGTTAAATCAATGAAATAAGAGCATCTACCGTAATTATAATGAGATAACAGTAACAAGATCTCAAATAACAACAGAAGAAAGTTAAGCTAGGCATCGAAAAAGAAGGCAGTTAACAATCAAATCACAGATTAAAATGCAGGTAAAAACAGCTCCTGATCTGATGAAATCGAAATGTAACAATGCAGATCAAATTGAAGACGCTTTCTAATTTTACCTCGACAAAATATTCACATAAGAAGAATGAAATTCAAACAATTCTTTCTCCGTATTGACGCAATGGATCAAAGGAGAAGAAAACAAAGCTAATAGAAATTAGTTGTGGAGAAGATCAAAAAGAATGGTCAGAGATAAAAAAAAAAATGGGGTTGAAAAAACGAAGAAGAAAGGAAAAAATAAATTGAATTTTGACAAGTCTCCGGCGTCTGGAAGATTGAAAAAACAAAGAGGAAAAAGAGAAGAAAGATGATGGGTCAACAGCATAAGCGTGATGCCTTACCATATGCCCCTCTACCCAACCCCAACTGTCGGCGCAACAATCTGCTACTTCTCATCACTCTGTAAGAAAATTATAATTGATTTCATCTGCACCGTTTGATTGCTAAAATATGATGGCCACGTCCGTACGAGATTTTATTTTTGTTGTCCAATATCTTATTCTTGGGAATAAGCATTTTTTATTGATTATTTAAATTGTATATTCATCAAAGGTAGTTATTTTACTTCTGTTTTTGGTAATAATACTTTAGGTGAGTTCAAGGCAACACAAACACTGATAAAAAATTGAACTCTTAAATATAGCTCCCCTTTCTATTATACATAGCCCCTTTTTATATTTTTTAATTCTATTTTTTCATTTTTTCTTTGTGGACTTACCAAACTACCCTTACTATTATATTTAATATTTTTTTAACAAAAATCGGTTTCGATATATGCAGCCCTAAGGGCTGCATATAAGCATTAAATAGAACTAAATATGGTATAGAAATAAATACACATGCATTTATTAATCAAATTAATTTAAAACAATATATGTTAACAAAATAATCAAAATCAAAAAATCCTAAAACAATATAACTTACCTAAATAAAAAATCCTAGACCATAACCCTAAACCCTAACCCTGAACCCTAACCCTAAATCTTAAACCCTGACCCTAATATTGAAACCTGACCCTAATTAATGACCCTAAACCCTAACCCAAGACCCTGACCCTACCATTGAACCCTAACCCAATACGCTAAACCCTGACATTGAACCCTGGCCTTAATTATTGACCCTAAACCCTAACCCAAGACCCTAACCCTAAAACCTAATCCTAAATTCTGACCCTAATTTCACAATAGGAAAATAATTTTATTAAAATGGTATTTAACTTATATTTATATTGTTAACATATATAACACTCAATCAAATTAATTAATAAGATTTTGAAAAAAAAAAGAAAAGGAAAGAAAATTTGAAACAAATAAATTTTAGAAAAGAATGAGAAAAGGAAAGAAAAGGATTGTAGGAGGAAAAAGAGGAGGGATAGGTGGGAGGGTATATTTGGAAAGAAAATGTTAATGGGTGCTATATTTAATAAAAAGGGGAGCTACATTTAATAAGACCCATAAAAAATTTAGTTTAATTTTTCATCTAACTGAGATTAAATTTTGACAGGTTAGATGAATTTAATTTTAAATTTGATAAGTAGAGAAAATCTTAAATGTATAGAGTTACTCAAACTTTTCCATTTAAGTTTGAAATTTTTCATTCCTAACTAGAAAGATAAACAACTTTTTTTAGTTGAGTTGTATTTAACTTTTTTAAGCGTTTTTCTTTTCATTTTAAGTGTTTTCTGTCTTCCATCTATATGAGATTATGTGTTTATTTCATTTTTAAGTGTTTAGATTATCTTTCATGAAAACTCTAATTTCTTTATCTATCATCATATGAATCCGATTTATTAAGATCATGAAAGCATTTATAGGAATAAAAATAAAAAAACTAGTTAATTATAGGTAGACAGTGTTTTCTATTGCATTTTAAAAACACTCAAGCAATGTTCATTTTTACTTTATCCACACTCTATTTTCATATTGAAGCTAATTTAATGTGTATTTATAGATTATAACACATTTAATTACTTTTTGTTTGGTGAAATGTAATATCTTATTGGTCATTTGCTGTTTTTTCTTTTAGGAATAAATTCAAAAATAATGTTTGTGGTTTATTTAATTTGCAAACAAAAGTATGTGGTTTAATATTTTACAAATAAAGTACGTGTATGAAGTTTTTTGCAAAATAAGTTATCATAAATTATACAACGAAACACATTTAGCATTTTTTAAGAAAACTTACATTTACATATCGATAAAACATATCTATTAGTGACATTTCTCAACCTCATATCGAAATCACAAATCGTATTATGGACGTTTTACATTCGTTTACAATTTGACGGTTTACAGACTTAATTGATGTTTAAGTTTATTTTATTAATCTGCAATTCGATACAGGAACCAATATTTTGTTAATATATAGATATAAGTTTTTTAGAAAATAAAAATATTATCTGAACTCAATAATGTGATTTCAGATACTCAATATGGTGAAGATATTCATACCACATATCTTTATCTATAAAAATGATCATAGCAGATATCTTTATTTGCAAACTCTTAAATCATTAATTCCTATTTGAAAATTGAGTAAATTACAAGTATTATTATTAAATATTTTCTTCTTTTTAAACAACTTACCAGTATAATTTTTCTATGTTTTAAGAAGATGTGAAAATGTAACAATGAAATTAGGATGTAATTTAGAATTAATAAAATGCTTGTTAGATTCATGAGATTTTGATATCTTGGTCCAAATATGGATTGACCCAATTCTACATAATTAATTCATTAATATAGTTTAATAGAGTGATGCTCACATGGTCAATGATTGATCAAATACAATTTGGTCAATTACCGTTAGATTAAAATCTAAGGGTGGAGATTAAATACTAATGCAACCACCAAACTAATATCAACCCTTAGATTTTGATCTAACGGTGATTGACCAAATTATATTTGGTCAATCATTGACCATGTGAGCACAACTGTAGTTTAATAACATGAAAAATGTTTAAAAATATAATTAAAATACTGAAAAGTCCTATTTTTGTAGTAATCTTTTACAATATTGAAATAGAAAATTTAGTTTTTGGGTATTAATTTATCCCTTCATGTTTGACTTTAGAATCGCCGAAAATGGTGGCTTTATTTCTCTTGAACAATGGGTATTTTTCGGCTATAATCAGATGTACTCAATCGTCTTTGAGCTCACACGTCTGATAAAAAACTGTGACATTCAAATCTCAAAAATACCCCGCGAAATTTTATTCAATTCAATTAAAATAATTTGAAGCTTGGCGCTCAGAATAAGACGAAGCGCACAAAATCTTTTCAACCCATCAGGTAAAACGACGTCGGAGAAAGACATGAATGTCGATGTCACCGCCGAAGAAGATTACGCCGTCGATGACTGGGACGAGAACCTAGAATGGCCGGAGCTAATGGATGACGAGAGGAAAGGAAGTTACGAGATTGTAGACGAACAGATATCAATTCCTGAAGAAGAAAATGGCGGACATGGAGAAGATGAGAGTTTCGCCGCCGATTTTTATCGCTCCGGCGCCGATTGGTCTTGTTTGTTAGCTGGTGATGGTGATGGAGATTCCAACGGTAAAAGGAAGCTTAAACAGGGCAATCTATTGGCAATTTGGGGATTAAGCAACCCCAAATCTCCGATTACATCTCCGCCGCCGCCGCCGCTTAAGAAATTGAAGTCTGTGCGTTCAATTTCGAATGTCTTAGGCAAATCTGTGAAGTCTGCGCAAGAGAATCGCCCTCGTTCTTGCCCTTTCTACAAAAGAATTCCTGGTTAGTTAGATACTCTCATATAAAAGCGATAAACGACACAGAATTTGCTAACGAAGTTCGGCAAATATTGCCTACATCTCCTGGAGCGATGAGTGACTGTTTTATTACGAATCAAGTGTGTAATCAGTTTACACTATACATGTATATATAGAGTAACTCGAAACCCTAATAGGTATTATGAGCCATATCTAACACCAACTAAATGTGTTGAATGTTCCAGGAACTCCTTTCTCTGTGGACGCGTTCCGGTATGGTGCAATTCAAGGTTGTTCTGCTTATTTCCTTACTCATTTCCATTACGATCACTACGGCGGTCTTACTAAACGATGGTCTCACGGTCCTATCTATTGCACCCCTCTCACTGCTCGCCTCGTGAAGCTCTGTCTCTACGTGGATTCTTTGTAAGCATCTTGCATTTTGCTGCTCTAGAAATTTATAGTTCTACTTTGAATTTTGATTGTTGTTATGGATGTTCGCAGATTTATCCGCCCCTTGGAACTGGATAAAGAGTATGTTATTGAAGGAATTAGAGTAACGTTATTGGAAGCCAATCATTGCCCAGGCGCAGCTTTGATTCACTTTCGTCTCCCGACTGGAGTGTGCTACTTGCATACTGGAGATTTTAGGGCTTCTAAGCTTATGGAATCTTATCAACTTCTTTTGAACCACAGAGTTAATGTACTGTACCTGGATACAACATATTGCAACCCGAAGTACAAGTATGAAACTTGTTCTATGTAGATTTATTGTCTTTTCTGAATCTGACATCGTAGTTCTTTAATAAGTTGTTATGTTGGTTTCAGGTTCCCTTCCAAAGAAGATGTGTTAAATTATGTTGTTAGAGTTACTAAGGATTTTCTCAAAAGGCAACCCAAAACGCTTGTTGTTGTGGGGGCATACAGCATTGGAAAAGAATGTGTTTATCTTGCCATTTCCAAGGCATTAGGGGTATGTTTGTTTGGCTGCAATAAGATATCCTTTTTTTCAAAGCTCATTTTTAAGATTGGCTAATACTATGCACAAAGAGTTGTTGTGTCCAATTTTGAAACTCCTTATGACATGAGCACTATCGACTTCCTGCATGATTTCATCTTGTCATTCTCTTTCTTGTTACCTCAAAACATATTTTTGCATTAGTATGCTCATTGTTCGGCAGTTAAAATGATATTGCTTCTCAGGATAATATACTAAAATTACAAAGATTGTATGGACAATATACGCTAGAAATAGGATGTTGTAAATACTACACTTCTATTCTGTTTTCTTCGCTTCAAAGGAAGCATAAGAACATCAAAATCTTTTGATATCATCATATTACCGACTGTTTCTATCTTCTTTAGGCTAAAATTTATGCTACTGCTTCGAGGAGACGGATTTTGGAGTCTTTTGGTTCATCCGACTTTGAATCAAGTCTTTGTAAGCAAGCTGAGGATACACTCCTCCATGTTTTACCCATATCTTCCCTGCGAATTGAGGTCTATATATGAGCCTTCACTCTTTGTTTTCAAAGATCCTTTTTGTGTTATCTATTGTTTACTTTATCTTCTTTTTCCTCCAGTCCCTACAGAATTACTTGAAACAGTATGCGAATCAGTTTACTTCTGTTTTGGCATTTCGACCAACAGGTGAATTGTCACAATCCTGTTTCATTTTATTCTTGCACTTTGTTTAGTTATTTGCTTTTTGCTTGGGCATTCTAGTTTGCTGAAACTCTATATTCTTTCTCTAGGTTGGACTTACTCTGAGAGTGTTGGCAAACAGCTTGATTTAATCAGACCTAATTCTAAAGGCAATGTCACAATTTATGGTTAGATCATTTAGTTTTTCATTCCCTAAAAATCATTGTATAGTTGGAATATCATGTCAAAATTTGTTTTCTACTATGTCTTACTTACTGTAACATGGGATGTTGGTATATTTTTTTTCTTACCAACTATCAAGTATCAAGGAATATGTCTTTTGAAGTTTCCTTCCTGTGATGGTCCAGGGGTTCCATACAGTGAGCATTCTAGCTTCACAGAATTGAAGGAGTTTGTTCAGGTTTGTTTGACCCCTACTCATCTCATGCACCTTAACATATTTTTCGACAATCAATTTATTCATCCATATTCTTGTCATTTTGGTTGCACAAATATAACAATTCAGAAAATTTATATCTACTATGCAGTTTTTGAAACCTGACAAGATTATACCGACTGTCAATGTTGGGAATCCTGCAAATCGAGACAAGATGCAATCACATTTCCGGGAGTGGCTGAAAGGGTGATGAGCTCGCAAACAGTCAAATGATTGAGATTTTTGCTCTTGTTGAGGCTTGAAGCTCCCCTCCTAGATGGGACAAAATAATCGATTGACTCAATTCCTTTGGCAGAAAGGCTTTTGTCTCTATTGAAAAGTGTAGAACTATTTCAATGCTCATATATTGTGCTATATTTCTGAGTGGACTTTTAGGCTTCACTGGGTATAAACTTCTGTGCAGTGAGGATTACGCCGGCCAATTTTGAAGTGGACTATTAGGCTTCACTGGGCTATTAAAAGTATGAACTTCTGTGCAGTGAGGGTTTCAGCGGCCAACTTCCTGGTGTTTTACTGGCCAAGCTGGATGCCTTTACGTAGATGATTTCTCTTTTACCAGTTCTCTACGCTTCCTATCTTGAGGAAAATGGATTTAACAGCACAAAGCAATTCCTTCTTTTCCTGGTACAGTTGTAATATCTCATTATGATCTAATGAAAATATGTTAAACTTATTTCAAAGAAATAGAAAAAGGCAAGTTTATTGTCTCTTTATTAAAGAAAACAGAATACTTTCTTATGGCTACCTTAAACTTCATGAAAGAGAAAATAGTTGCAGTTCATAACTTTTTTTGGGCAGACAAACAAGTAATGAAAATACCGTATGAGTAGATTTGCAGACACAAGTCCTATTGTTTCTTATGCTGAGCAGTGAGATTGGACTTGCGAAGTACAGCAGTTCACTGGTATAGCTAACAGGCTTAGTTCAAAGAAATTGGTGGTTATTCCAGAGCTATGAGCTATAGGTCACTGCTTGTGCTTGGCTGCAGGCTATCATGAAGGGGAAGGTTCCTTGAAACCGAATATGATAATCTGTTGCTGATTTGATTGGTCAGAGCAAGTGAGCAACTCGCGTTTCCCGATTGCAGCTAAGACCAGAAGAGGTGGATTGAGAAGAAAGCTGCAACGAATACAGAAAATAAAGGTTAGGAAACTCGATCCTTGTTTCAGTCTGCAATATATATTTTAGAGTCAAGACTTCCCTTGGTGTCATGATCATGATTGATAAGCTAATTATGAATGGAGTTACCGTCTCTGGATGAAGCTACTTAAATATGAAAGAAAATATAATGAGTATATAAGATGAAGAAAAGGCATGATAATGAATCGGTCTAGAAGCAGTTAATATAGTTCAATCAAATTACTAATTAAGGTTGAGTTTTAGAAGGCTTGATCACCTGGTTGGTGATAATGAGAAGAGAAAATGAGGATGAAACTTTTCTTGAACAGTCTCCTCATAGGCTCTCTCAATCTTCATCTCCATTACAGGCGAGGATTGGGAAGCCTATGAGGGAGAGAGTTCAAGAAATAGCTGAATCTCCAAAACAAGTTAACTTTGTGCTTTGATTGAGTTAGGATAGCTAGTAGCTCTCATTTTGGAAATGTTGAGGAGAATGAGAGGAGGGGAAGCTTATTTGAAGAGTTAGGTGGTTCATATGAAGCCAAGAGGAGAGGGATTGTACAAGAAAATCCCAATAAACTTGGTGTCATCTCTTTACATAGGAATTTTGCAAGAAAATGTCATTGTAATTGCATTTAGGCTCATCCTGCCTACCATCATATGGTTTGCATAGGTGGCTACATTTCATTGGTCGGAATTGACAAATTAATTCAACTGAAATATACTTACTTTTTGTTGATTACCTCAGTTTTAGACTTTTTTTTTTCCCCTTTTTATTTGTAAATTACCCACGTTCTCTCAAATTTGATGTTATTTATTGTGTGGTCCAGAACTTTAATTGGGACATAAAAAGCAGCACTTTAACCTTACTTGCAATTTTTCGTAGAGCCGATAAAAAACGATAATTAAACAACTTTAATTCTTGAGTATTTAGGTAATTTATTTGTTTGATTAGAAAGAGCCTACAATGATGATTTGAAAAATTAAAAGTGAGACTCAGTGAAGATACTTAAACTCTTGAACATTTTTTTCCATCTTGATATTATCAACAGATGATCTATTTTTGTTAGGAACCTTTATGTAAGTAAATGACAGTTCATTTTATTTATTTATTTCTGGTTATAAAGAAAAAGAGGTCAAATGTAAAACCTAAATTGAGATCAATTAGTGTTCAAAATGTTACTCAAGAAGGGTAGATTCAAATCCGTTATTTAGTACATTATTTAACTATTTTTTTTAATGGATGTATCAATTGAACAATTCTGGTAGGTAAAAGTGTATTATTTCTAAAACACAATTGCCATATGTAAACGGTGAATTCGATCTTCGGGCTGAATTTTGGAGTATGAAATGTGTAAAATGTGAGTTAAAATTAAAAGAATCTGAGTTGAGTTTAGAGCAAGAAATGAAAGGAACATGAGCTTGAGATTCCAGCAAGTCAGCAACCGAAAGTGAAATTCCTGAAGGGAAAGAATCCAAATGATAACCTTTGGGATGTAGGAAGGGTCACTTTGTGTATGCGACGCGGTGAGCATGAGCAAACTACATTGACATCATCTTACCTCCAATTATTATTTGTTGCACATGATTCAAAAACCAAAAAGAATCTTTGTATTTGGTGAACTTATTCTTGTCTTTTTCATTAAATTTCAACATTTTGGTTACTCTTGAAGTTCCATCTCTACCAAATCGACAAAATTAAAAAATCACTCATTGTTCCAACAGCAATGCTATTTTAAACTTTGTTCTTTGTTTTCGGGCAAAATAATAACCCATTAAATGGTGTGCGGTTGTACCTTTTAAAACTCACTTGTGTCGCGATACATCCCTCAACACTTCTACAAGAATATATTAATTTTACCTGTATAGTTAGTTCTCTTTGAGTTATAAAGTTAAATTCATAATCCTGTGACAATTATCCATTTAAATCAAGGAATTAACAACCCCAAACCCAATTCATCCCATCTATGATACCCAATTTGCAAATGAAACAAGAGCCAATTATTCATCAATACACAGCACATCAAAATATTTAACAAATACAACTTGGCATTTTATAACCACAACGAAAAGCATGCTGGTCGAACAGCCACTTCCAGTTGACTACATAATGTTGATAGATAATTCGTAGGGCAATTTTTTGTACAAGAATGTGGAAGAAAGAAAAACCACACAATCAAAAGGAAATACATAAAAAGCTGACTAGCCCTACTATAGAAGGAAAACCACCATTCCCGGAGTCCCAACCACCATCAGAAAGAGGCAAAGCACATTGCAAACCGGGGAAGATTGACAGACCCCATGAGAATTGTGAAACTGGTGGATTTATGATTATTAAACAGATGTATGATCTGATGTAACATCAAACGTAAATGGCTTTCACAAAATCTAAACGCTCGAACATTTTTTAGCACACAAATGACTTGTTCCAAAGATTAAGATTCTTCAGGAAGTTTGCAAGGACTTCCAACTAATTGCATTCCTCTTCGATGTATTCAACCATCAAACAATTTTGCCTAAATTGCAATCCGCAGCAGAAGCGCTGAACTAGGATAACTAACCGTTGATTTATCTTCCTAGCATGCCTATGTCAAGCCTTGTACATCTATATCCTGACCAACATGTCTTCACCTGCATGCAAATCCTATTATGCTTGTACTAGTTACCAACTAAGCAGGAATGGTTGTGCGTGTGTTCTAACTGTTTGAATGAGCTGCACAAACAACAAAAGAGTCGTTCTCTTCTGAAAAAGGATCAGTGCCATCTTATACAATGGTCCTTATTTGTGGTTTAGCTACATTGGCAGTATCTGCAGCTCATAGCTGTTCCTGCGACCTAGGAGAACCTAGTTAGGGTATGAGGAATAGATGTGCAATTAAATAGAACTAAGAATATTATTATTCAATTCAGAGTTCAAAAGACCAACTAAACAAAAAGAAAGCAAGTAGCAAACAAAAGCAAATAAACAAATGCATGGCTATCTATATCATCCAAAACCTACAAGCGAATAAGAAATTCTAAAAACCATAAAGGTAGACTACCAACTGAATCTCAAACAAAACAGGTCTTTGGAACTGCCCTTCTAGTGGTGCATCGCCAGCTTTTGAAAAGTTAAATAATTCTATCTAAAATGGCAATAAGATGTAGGAAATGAATCCGTGACAGGGAAACACAACAAGCCTTTTGACAACAGACAGGCCCGCCTTGTTATGCAGCATGGAGCAATTAAGATGCCAGACCAACATGCTAGAAAGAGTTCCAACTAAAACAAGAGTTAGTACAACATCACTCATAATCTTTCAATCCCCACATCACAGCTTTTATGAATTTGCAAACAAAAATTTCAACAATATTTGTATCTGTACCTACTGTCCTTCTGAATCTGAAGGACCAAAACAAGATTCTTGCATGTTTCTATGTCGTGTACTACATTAGTAATGCACATTCACCATGTTAACCATAGTTCAAATAGAAAATGGGATCCATGAGAAATTGTTAGGACCACCAAATCAATGCCCAAATCTCATTTACATCTTAAGGCAAACCATCTTCCTTCTAGATCATATGCAACATATTTAGCAAAAATACTACAAGCAGTCTCAAATCCATTAATATAATACAAAATCATCAACAACTAGCACGAGTTGAAAAAGGTAATTGAGTGAAGAGTAAGATTCCCAGTAACCTTAACAAGATAATCGAAAAGGACAACCTTTTATGCACAAAAGTTCTCAGCAGCATTACAGTTAAGCTAAAACAAGTGATACAACTATTCGTTCGTATGATTCCCCAAAAAGCATAACAAAAATGAAAAAAAAAAACCTAAAACAAAAGGGGAAAGCAAAACTACCCGATACTCCAAAAAAGTCGGTCAATCACTCCTGAGTACCAGCCAAAGCTTTCATCTGAATAAGATTATGATTAGAATCCGCAGACGCAGCAGCAACAGGCAAAGCTTCATAAGACCCCAATCTCCTAATCCCAATACTCTTAACCATAACAGCATAAACAACCATCACAACAACCACAACAATTGTCACATGAACCACAAACATCAAATCCAAAATCGCCACAGCCCTCAACCTCGACTCCTCCAAATCACATTGCGTCGAACCCTCAACCCCACTAACCACATCAAGCAACCGATGACACCCTTCGGGAATAAACGCGTCGACACACAACGTCAACCCCGTCTGAAGCACCCAAAGCCCCTGCAAGAAAACAGCCCCACCCAACCCTAAATCAGCAACAAACATCCTACCCTGAAACGCCAATACCAAACAGAAAAACCCCGTGAGAGCGGAGATTTTCCCGGATACCATATCACATTTTGCCTGAAGATCAGATGTTTGAACAGAAGCAGCACCGGAAGACACGGAGTATTGCAAGAAGAACAAGCCGGAGGCTAAGGCGAAGAAGAGATCGGGCGGGAGGGGGAGAAGCGAGGTGGATTCGGAAATGAGGAGGGAGGTTGAGAGGAGGAGGAAGAGGAGGAGGAGGGCGGAGGATTGGAGGGAGGTGAAGAGGTGGACGGGAGTGCTGCCCTTAATGAGGGGATCAGAGTAGGAGGAAATTAGGGTTTGGTGAGCGAAGGAGATGAGGAGGAAGAAGATGATGAGGTGGAGCTGGAGATGACGGAAGCGGGGGGAAAGAGGGAGAGGATGGAAGGGTTTGGCGGAGTAAGATTGAGGGGATTTAAGGTAATTGAAGGTGGTGGAGATGAGATGGTAAAGAGAGAGTGAAATTAGGGTTGATGATGTGAATATTTGGTACATTAGGCTTCCCATTCTTGTCGTATCTTCTTATGTATCTATTATCAGCTTCAAGAAGAAGAAGAAGAAGAAGAGGGTTGGGGTTTCATATTATCAGAGGAGACGACCATCATCGCCTTCCTGGTTGCACCGTCTTCTACCTCCGACTTGTTCTTTTTCTTTCTTTTTCAAAATTTAATCTTACCTCTTGTTTCTTTTTTCTAAATTACTCATTCATGTGTTTAATAAAATTTACAACTTTATAAATTTATTTAATTATTTTTATAGTCAATGTATTATGTAATACATTTAACAAATTTAAATACAATTAGCGATTCAAATCCAACATAATATCAAATTTTTGTTATAAATTGTAGTTATTTTAGACATAACTATTATTTTATTGTCATCACGATTTTAAAATTCATAGTGAAAAAAGTAACTTTTATTTAGTAAAATACAAAGTAACTAGAGCAAAACTCCTAATTTTTTATGGGCAAATAATTAAATAGTCCATATATTTTGCAGAAACACACTGTTTGGTCCTGTATTTTTCGAAACTCATTATTTAGTTTCTGAATTTTGTCCCAGTTAACACTTTGGTCCCTTCAGTGATATTAAAATACAAATTCCATTAGTAAACACAGGTTTCGGTCAAAATCAACATATTTAACACATATTAGTACCTAAAATAGTTTGAAATTTGTCTACGTTAACATTTATTAGTACCTAAAGAGACACCAATTCAAGTGTTAAATTTGCCATTCATACAAATTGGTAAGGGTATTATAGGTATTGACATGTGTTAATATGTTGATTTTGATCAAAACTTGCGTTGACTAACATAATTTGTATTTTAATATCACGGCAGAGACTAAACTGTTAACTGAGACAAAACTCAGTGACTAAGTAGTGAGTTTTTAAAAATACAGGAACCAAATAGTGAGTTTCTGCAAAATATAAGGACCATTAAATTATTTGCCCTTATTTTATTCTTCACACAATAAATTTATTCTATTCTTATTTACAAGGGAAAGCTAAAAATGATAATGAATTTCAATTAATGTTTGACTTTACCGATATATCTTGCAATAAATTGGTCTTGAGATGCTCGCATGAGTCAATGGACTCAACAACGATCCTTTGGTACCACTCTTGAGAGTCTGCTTGTCAAAGTTGTGGGAATTTTTTTGCAAAGGATGCGATCGTCCGTGGAGTAAAGGTTAATGCTACTGAGGAATCAAATACAATGCTCGTTCGGGTCTTTTGTTTCATTATGAGTAGGGAGCTCGGGAGTTTTCCATCATTGGGAAGGGGGGGGGGGGGGGGGGAGGTGTAATCAATTCCCATAATTCGAGTCGTTAGGGGTGTGGAATTGGACGCCACATGAGCTTCGAGTGCTTCACCCAAAGTCCGCCTTTCCATCCATCTCTCAAAATGAAGCTCCAGTTCCTCTTTAGTTTGCGAGAGAGTTGAAGCTGAAGCTGTTACTAGATTGCCAAATGATTCAGTATAGGGGCACGACCCCATGGGCAGTGGATCAAGGAGGAGTGACTTCGATTCTAGCTCTGGATGATGCTTACAAGGTTGACACAGGGTGGGTGCCCTCTACCTGCAATTGAGGTTGGGAAGAGGATGGGGTTGCCTTGGAAAGGTTGTAATTAAGGACTTTCTACATCTTCCAGCATCCTCTTTTATCGAAGCATAATGGTCGAGGATTACCCGCTGCTGAAGTAGTTGTTGGAATTGAGTGTGCTGCAAATTTCGCATGGTTAGAAAGATGTCTCGAGACGAGGGTTGCTCGTCTTCAGAGTCGTCAATAAAAAAAGTCAGCTTCGAGATTTCACATTGTGACACGAGGGTAAGGATCATATTGAACATGGGGGTCGAATTCGGCAGTGGAAGCCGGATCCGAGGTCACGGAGGGAGGAGGTGGAACGGATGGTGATGCCATTTTAAAGATGACCGAATGGGGGACGGGAGGGGGGGGGGGGATCTTTGGAAGTTTTAGACATGATTGATAGTAAAGGATTCATTTGTAATCTACGCTCACCGCACCAAATAATGACAAAGTGGATAATGTCTTCCTTTGTTGAATGTCATCCTTGGAAGAGTAGGAGTTGTTAGGATCTCGTTGAACTCCTTCTGAAAAACACTCTGATGCTTAAGTCATGTTGAGTATATGAGAGAAAAAGTACTGACAAGAGAGAGAGAGAGAGTATGTGTCATGTGTAATAAACACTCTTGAGGTATTTATAGAGTGTGAAAATCCAACTGTCTTTTTTGAGGTAGGTCTTGGTTTTGGTTATTTCAATTGGAGTATGTGAGTCAATCAAATGTTGACTCATCTTCCACAAGCTACACTCTTTTTGTTTAAGCATAAGATGGGCTTGAGTATGATCTAAGTGGGCTTGGGTTAAACCAACACATTTATCATCAGATACCATCTCTATTAAAGCAAGTAAATCACGATGTATTCGGTCTACATGGACAAGCCAATATCATGCGTCCATGAAAGCTTTATATAACAACTATAAATATTCCTGAACAAAAAAACTCATTGTTAAACTATTGCTCCCGAATAAGTTGAGTCCTGATTAAGAAATGGAAAACTGCCTTAACCCCTTACATAAGCCGAGGATCTTGAGTTACGTAACTCAATACATTCAATCTTTCTTTATTACTTATTCTTCATATTCAAGTTATTGACTAGGGATTGGAGATGAGTTGCTAATCAACAATTTCAAATCTTATAATTTTCTATCTTGCAGCTTACAAAAAAGTTCACAACTCTCAAATAAACTCAAAAGTAGTTGATGTACCACCAAAATTTTATTGCCATGACTTTGTAATATTGATGTATAAATTATGTGGCTTGCTATTTACAGCCAAGTTTTCTCGAATCACAGTCCACTTTTTCAGTTTTGCCCTTGTCACTTATACTTTTTCTTAAACTATTTTTTTCTAAATTCTCTTAATCATCTTTCTCGCCAAATTAACAAACACGAAAAAATAGAGAAAAATTTGAGATCCAAAAACAAAAACACCAAAAAGTACCACATTCAATCGAAAAAAGTCACGAAATCACCTAATTAATTCTTGAATTTATATAAAATAATTTTTTATTTTTTTTAAAGTGCTTGAGATCAGTTGAAAAAAGAAAGAAAAAGAAAGGATTAAAGGCGCAAACGGCCTCCTTGGCTGTTTGTCCAAGGAGGGCGATTGTCCTTATGGACAAACGGCCTCCTTAGGCGTTTGTCCATAGGGACAAACGGCCAAGGAGGCCGTTTGCGCCCATATTAATTTTATTTTTATTTTTTTTCTTTTTAAAACCTTTAATGTTTTATTAGTTATGTGTAATTTCAAAATTAAGACGTATGTTTAATACTAAATGTTCGAACAATGACTTAATTAATTATGTGTAATTAGTTTACGTTCCGAAAAAAATCACTTGACGTGAAATTAATACTAAATGTTCAAACAATGATTTAATTAGTTACATGTAATTGTTGTTTTTTTAATACGTTAGCTTAAATTTTGGTTGGAGGAATAAGAAAATTTTAGTTTAAGATTAGGAGAAATGAAAGGGTAAAAATGTCCAAAATGAATTGTTTTTCGAAAAAATTAGGCTGTAAATAGTGATATAAATTATTGTTGTTCATCTAACATTATCTTAAAAGTGTAAGTTTTTTTTTTTTTTTTTTTTTTTATCAAATAAAAGTGTAAGTTTTTAGTTTTGACTATTAAGCTTAAAGTGTCTCATACACTATAATAATGTAAACTTTTTGAGGACCAATACGTAAAAACTTGTACCTTTTATGCCATATACTAAAATTTTTCTTAATGCTTATGTCCATTTATTGCTATTTCTTAAAATAATTTTATATGTTATCATGTTCTTGCTTTATTGCTATAGTATATTCTTTTGTCGTACTAGATTAACCAGTCAATAATTCAAATGTGTCTATACTATATTATAAATTGCTTTATTTGCTACGTAGTAATGTAGGTCTCTTAGGTTTGAGCCGAGACTATATCTGGAGAAAGAAATCAAATAACACAGGCAAGTTCATGCTAAGTAACAACACCCATCAAGTGGCCTCTTACGCTACTAAAGTCATCTCAAGTTGCATTGAAGCTAAGTTTACAGGCTTTGTTTGCATTAAGGAAGCTCTCTCATGGTAGAAGCATCAAGCTAATCAGGGTTGCTCACAACTTAGCTAAAGTTGTCCGATCTTATGCTAGTCGTTTTTGGCAAGATAGTTCTTTGCTTCTTAGGTCAATCTTGCTTGATGATGCAATGCGATTAACATCTTTAACACAAGTTTTCTTTCTTAGAAAGAAAAAACATATTGAAAAAAAATCCAGAACTACCCCAACGCAACAATACAATCCAGCCATAAAAGAGTCAGCATACAACTTTGGATTCCTACATACAAAGAATGCCAACACAAGAGTTGGGGTCAAATAATAATAAAACACTAACTCAATCTTTGATAACAGTTTCTTCCTTAACCATTCCCAATTAGGAATAGCATAAAACTAGAAACAAAGTCTCTCTCCCTCTCTAACTGAGACCATCAATAAATATACAGAAATCAAACAAAACCTAAGGGCCAAAAATGGATAAGAGAAAACAGAAGGACGGACCAGCTTTGCACTCTACCACTTCCTAATCAGATAATTTAAAGGGAAAAACAAACAAACAACTCTGCCTTCCAATTTAACAAGCGACAACAGAACAAAATGGCACTAGAAACACAAACCAGAACTCCTTCGGTATGTGTATTTGTCATCTATATTATGAGGATGATGAGAACGACGACTACTACCAGTATAAAAATTCCCAGAAGCCACCAGCACTGCAAGAAATCAACAGCATTTGTAACACAGGTTCATTAATTCAAATGGAAACCGAAAGCATATTTGCATTCGACAAATTAACAAATACTTATAAACTAGGAGGTCCTTAAAAACCTTCAACAGAATGTGATATCTTTCTTTTATTGTACATAGTGTCAAAAGGAGTCCATTTTTAGTGGTCAAGTGCTCCAATGTTATTGGATTACAATTTATTTCTTTCTTTTTAGTTAGTTTAAAAAGAGAGAGTCCATTTTCCCCAAATATAATTTTCCTTGGTTTCTCCTTTCGGATTTTATACCCCTTTCCCTTTCTTCTTGTTTCATCTTTATTTGACATGTTTGTGAGGCTTAGTTGGTGACTGGGTTTTACTTCCAAAGCATAAGACATGTATTGCTCTATAGTTCTTGTCATTATTTGATATTGTGCACTCAGAAATACCAGTTAATGCATAAAGGCTGTTATTTAATCCATCGATAATCACAATAAGGAAACCGAGCGTGAATATTCAGACCAGTCAGGCCTTGAGACAATAATGGTTTAACAAAAATTAACAAAAACTTCACTTAAGTTCACAGGGCTCTAGTAATATCAAACTAAAATAGAGAAAATAGATAAAAAAGCTATCGAACTACCACACCCTAGTTAACACACTGCTAATGAGAATGCAAAAGAAAGCACTGGCTCGTCAACGATAATCACCATATCTTGACCTAAGTGGCAAATTAAATGTTCACTTGGCATTAGTTTGATTTATTTTGTTCCTTGTTTATGCATGGAAGCAGAATCTAGAAGCAGAATAAGTATATAATGATGGTTCAGGGAAACAAGGGCAGTGAATTATGTTCACTTTTGATAAGCTCACTACACCACCAAAGCAAGAAATCAACTACAAGTGCTGACATATACACAGAATTCATCTAATTAAGATTCAAAACATACCCATGAGGATCTGGATTTCACGCTTTTTGAAGCCTTTGCCAGTTGAACTCTTGCTTGGGTTGATGCAGCAGCAGATGTATCAATATTGGATTGGATATCATCTGCAAATATAAAAACGAGAATGACAAACATGATAAAGGTCCAGAAGTCCAAAGAGACATAAACTTAGAGGAACACAGATCAGATCTTCAAGAGATTTGTTAGTTTACCAATAACCGTTCCCTGCTCGTGAACGAGAACAGCAAGATCCTTGAATATATCATTCACTTGCCCAATTTGCTCTTGTATGTCCCTAATACCCTGTTCCCTTTCATCAATTATGGCCTCATTGAAGACAATTTCATTATCTAGCAGCACTACCTCCTGCCTGCATGTAATAGGGACGAAGGAAATCAAGGAAAGGTGAAGATTCTCAAGCTTCCAGCAAATAAACAGTAATGAGACCAAGATAACGTAACCCTATAAGATAGGCCCGGGAGGTATGGTTCAACTCCTTAATTCAGGGGATCAAGAAAGCAGCAATAAGATTACATATATGGCATAAAACAATGTACACGCAACAGTTTAGATAGTAGCATCACCCTGTAACAAAGAGTAATCACAGAGAAAAATGATACAAAGAACTTTACATCAGAATTTGACAACAAAAGCCTCCTAAATTTGTAAAGTTAATATGTTGAGTATCAAAAAATTGACATTTTGCACTGAGAGCTATAATATAAAAACAAATAAGAAAACGAAAAATTCTACAATACTCTCATAGCAATACATACATCCGATCAATCAATTGATGCCAATCATACACATTTCTATCTTAAAACCAATAATTTCACATAAAGTAGTAATATCCATATCTCAATTTAATCATTGGTCTTATTACTCCACACAAGTATGATAAAAGTTGTTGTAATAATATTATTAGATGATTGGTTATTTACCTTTTTTGTTCCGTAAGAAAAGGATGCGGATCCTGCTCCATGCTAGGAGCCACATACTCATTGGAGCTGGACCTATACCCGTAAAGCCAAACAAATACAATTATAGAAAGGATTAAATTAGTAATCAACAACACGAATCCAATTCTTTAACAACAGAAAAGAAAGTGAAAAGAGTGGCTACCCCGCGGGCAAAGAAGATGCGGGAGTGGAAGGGGAGTAAGTGGATTCACGCTCGGAGGCAAGTTGTTGTACTTTCTGAAACTCTTGCAATGTGGTTTGAAAATCTCTAGCAAGCTTAGCATCTTCAATTTTCTTACTCGGCTACACAAAATTAATCACACAATTTATTACTTAACAGATTGAACTGATAGTTAAGGCTAACAACATCTTTTATATTAATCTCTAACACGATCATACACAAAACTAAAAAAATTCAAAACAGATATAACAGAGAATTACATTGACATTAGAGTTGTGATCAGTTTCGCTAACTGATTTGAGCTTAGCAGAAGTGTCCTTAACTAACTGCAGAATCCGCTGCCGCGTATTATGCCTGATCATCAAAAGATAATACTTAGATCGAAAAAGTTTCGAGAGCATTATAAGACACTGATTTGGTCATAACATGCTCCGTTACATAAAAATATCTACTAATTGATCGATAAACAGTAGAAAAAAATATAATTAAATAAAGGTGTGAAGAACACGAACAGCTTGTGGCGGTGGTCGGAAGTATCTTTAGCGGTGCCAATAGCGTCAACGAGACGGCGGAAACCGGAAACAGCGGTGTTGATCTGGAAGATACCGGCAGCGACGGATTGCGAAGGAGTTCTGAGCATCGGAGAAGCAGAAGAAGACGGACGTTTGCCATTTTTGAGATCCTGGAAACTCATAACGGAAAACTGTTAGAGTGATAGCTAAGCGATTAACGGAGTGAGGATGTCATAATTGAAGAATGTAAAGAAAAGAGAATATGATCCATAAAACAAAAACAAAAACAAAAAAGAACGCTATGTTTATTAATTATTATGAGAAAAAAAAAGGAGTTACTAATTAAATGGAGACAGGACACGTGGAGGCTCTGGAAAGGGCGTTGTAAAGTTAGTCGTAGGACCGTTGATAAAGGAAGGAAGTGGGACCGTTTAAAATAACGCGGGAAAATGGGTAGGTTGATATTCTCAACCAGAACCGCCGGTTTTAAATCTAGACACACTATATTAGTTTTTGTTTTTCATATTTTTTTATATCAAATATTAAATATCTTTTTTCCAAAATTGATAGCTTTATTAATATATTGTAAGATTTTAGTATGAGTCAAAATGTAAAATGTTATAAAATGACAAAATTCTATATATTTCAGTTAATAGATTGAACCCGGTTCGATCTCGGTTGAACTCCGATCAAATTCCGGTTCATTGAACCGGTACTTTTACCGGTTTAACGACCGGTCCGGTTCTAAAATTCATGCATAAAACAGTTCATCTTCTGTTTGAAAGGTTTGAGCTTCAAGTCTTTATTTTGTTTGGCTCTTATTGGTAGTTAATCTGTAAACTCCACTATAAACTTTTATTGAAATGTGTGGTTTGTGACTTTACAAGTGTGTAGATCTACTTCAGCTAAACTTCTTGTAATCAAAAAAATAGTTTTTGAAAAAATTTATTTATTAACAAATGTTTTAGTGTTTGAAACAAAAGTATAAACTTCATATCAACTGATTCAATTATTTTTTATGTTATGAAATTATAATTTTCGAGGTTTCCAATGATTATATTTTTAAGAATGGAATGACTTATGTTTTTTTTTTTAAAAAGAAAGAATGAAATGACCTATTTGAACTCATTTCTCCACCAAAAAAATTAAATAATTTTTTAAATGTTTAATATAAAATTTGTATGGTTCCAAAGTTTATTTAAAGGTGTAGGCTATGGTCACTTTGTTTTTCCCTTACTTTGTCTACACTTTGTATTTTTCACCATTGGATTAGCTTTTAACCCATGATCCAATGGTTGACAAAACAAAGTAATGGTTACTTTGTGAAAAACAAAGTGACCATAAAATATCCCTTATTTAAAAAGTAATCCAAGCGAATATTTAAACCAGCTTAGAATCTGAATATGCTAATTTTACAGGGTAGCTGGCATTACAATTCCTAATATTCATTTATGGATCCGTAATTAACGGTGTTGAGGCAGAATGAATAGCAATGTATTATATTTTTTTTTGACAAAAATGTATTATATTTTTGAAAATGAAGAAAGGAGAATGTTTCCCTTTTTTTTTCCAGCGGTGCAAAAAATGAAAATGATACATACTTTTCAAATGTTTTAAAATAAAAAAACAAAGCCTAATGTTGTTGTTATATTAGGATAATATAATAAAGAATTTTAAGCATAGATTCAGAAAGTGAAATTAATATTAAAGAAATTAGGTAGTGCAATGCAATTTTGCAATTTTTGTCGTGGCTCTCATACCTGTGTAATGTTTGAAATAAACTGCATTATTTAGCCTACTCAGTTTTAGCTGAGCTTTGGAGTTTGTGTAACGAGTTAGATTTAGGTTGGAGAAAATTTTTGATTCTATGGTCCTTGTTCGACTTGTGACAGATGAAGGGCCGGTAACACATAGGTATTTTTGGCTTATTGAGGGATGCAAGACTTTGCTGAAGCAGAATTGGGATGTTAGGGTGCGCCACGTGTATCGTGAAGGTAACCGCGCTGCTGATTAGTTGGCGAATTTCGCAGGATTATGTCATTTAGCTCATCAAGAGTTTGATGTGCCTCCTGTAGGCCTCCAAGTTCTCCTTTCTGTCGATGTACGAGGAGTGGGTGTTTCTTGGAGTGTTCGTTTATAGCCTTTTGTTTTTCTTTTCTTCTTTATCGAGGTTTTAACCCCTCCGATTCACCCAAAAAAAAAACAGTAAACATCCTCCGCAGAAACTATGTTACTTTTAATATAGTAGCTTCTTAAAACAAATTACATTTCTTTAAAATATGGACATCTTTTTGTTGACGTCAAAATGACTATTAATAACTTTAAAAAATGAATGGTTCGTAGATAGTGATTTCATATATTTTGGTCGACTCGAAGCCTGTAGACTCCTACGAAGATTTACTGTTGTTTCATATGTTCCTTTGTGTTCTTTATAATTTGTTTTGTTTTTTGAATGTTGGAACAACCAGACATCAGTGCTTTTACCCTTCCATGTTTTCGTAGTGGATGCTACCAATTCAATTGAAGAGGGTTGGGGTTTCATATTATCAGAGGAGACGACCATGATCGCCTTCCTGGTTGCACCGTCTTCTCCCTCTGTCTTCTTCTTCAAAAACTAATCTTACCTCTTGTTTCTTTTTCTAAAGGCTTAATACACAAAAAACCCCTTAAACTTGGTCAAATGTTGAAATTGTCCCCCCGAACTTTCAATTGTAACAAATCACCCCCTGAACTTGACAAATCGTAACAAATTACCCCCTGAACTTGGCAAATTGTAACAAATTACCCTCAATAATGCATAAATATTTAAACACTCTATAAGATCATTCCATGTGGCATTTTGACTTTTCAAACACCCTATAGAATCATGACACGTGGCACTTTGACTTTTCAAATATCGAACAAGGGCATGACACGTGGCATTTGACTTTTCAAACTCAAAATATAGGGTTATTTGTTACAATTTGCCAAGTTTGAGGGGTAATTTGTTACAATTAAAAGTTCGGGGGGACAATTGCAACATTTGACCAAGTTTAGGGGTTTTTTTTTTGTGTATTAAGCCTTTTCTAAATTACTCATTCATGTATTTAATTATTTTTATAGTCAATGTAATTCATTTAACAAATTTAAATACAATTAGAGATTCAAATCCAACATAATATCAAATTATTGTTATAGATTGTGGTTATTTTAGAGTAATTATTATTTTATTGTTATCACGATTCTAAAATTTATATCTCTAATAGTGAACAAAGTAACTTTTATTTAGTAAAGAGCAAAATAACGGGAGCAAAACTCCTAATTCCCCTATATTTTGTAGGCATTATTATATGTATCAATAACCAAAAACAAATTGTGTATCAATTTCTTTAATTGCCTGTTAACAAACACTCCATTGTGGTCTTGCTAAAATCACAAAAATAGAAAAAAAATTTCTCCTAACGTTTCATGTGAGAAATGGAAAATTGCAAGTTACAGAAAGTTTCATGCGTGTGGTAATGGTATGGACAATATTAAGCCTCAGAGGCTCAATCAGTTTCCCTAACGTTACCACATTATTCACTTCAAAGGTTGATATTGTCTGTGATCCAATCCTCAACAATTCCTTTATCCAATCTGATTACTTCAATGAAAACACATAACCATATAACGATTTTCCTATTAATCTCTTGAATAAATACAGAGTTTAAACAAGTTTGACACCAGCTTCTCTCACAGAATCAACCACAGCTTTGACCTTTCCATGGTACCTTTGTTCTCTGTTATAGAAAACTGTAACTGCAGGTATCTCCTTTTGAAGCATCCGTTCCCCGAGAAGTTTCCCGATCATGGCAGCAGCGGCTACATCTCGAGTATTCTCCATGGTTGGCCTCAGAGACTTCTCTTGTGAGCTTGCGGAACATGCTACTGTGGCAGTTGGAGAGTGGATTACTTGGGCGCTCACAAATTTATTTGTGAAATGCATCTTCAAGACATAAGGCTTCAAATATTTTGTTATTCTTGGAGGCCATTTAGCTGGTGGAGGAATAACCATCTCGCTTTGCCTGCAAAATAATACCAAAATGAATCACAACCTATGTTGGACACAGATACCGGAAACATTAATTCTAAAACATAGCCATGAAACAGAACAGAAACAAAAATTGACAAGAAACACTACAGAACTCAAAGTTCACCATTCACTAGCAATTCAGATAAAAAAAGCGAATGCTTTTAAGGGGAAATGCAATAATTTGTCCACCATGTATAAAAATTACAGGCAAAGTCAGTCTATGAAGAAAGGTTGAAACAAATCACCTATTTGGAGGGGTGTTTATCGATGTGAGGGGTAACCTTTTCAACAGCAGCTGAGGTAGCAGAATCTTGAGAGTCAACAAGTTTTCGGAGCCTGGTTTGAAGTGCTCGAACTCTATCCTCAGTCTTTCGAAGTTTTCTCCACCTGTAAGCCATCCATAAGCCAAAACCACCATATACCACTGTATATGATGTCCACACATAAGGATATGTTTCCGCATCCTCCTTGATCCTGTGATAATGGCCTTCCACCATTTCCCTAAACCCAAGGGTGTTCGTGGTTTGGTCATCTTTCTCTGCATTATGTTGATCAACCATTTCTTTTGGTGTTTTCTACTAAAGATAGAGAAAACCGGATCAATTAAAAGTATAAAACTTCTATTACTAAAATAACACAAGAAAATTCATAACACGGTATCAATAAAAATGACGGTTTTAGTTTGAGCTGCAAAATTACGTAGCAGAGGAAAATTGGAGCATAAATGTGAAAGTGAAGAACGGAAAAAACTCGAAAATAAAATGGCAAGGTAGCATCGGTGGCATGAAGAAAAGAAAGAGTTGCCATATTCAGTCATAAAGAGAATTCCCCAAACCAAACCAAACCACATATCATATTGCAAGATACAAAAACGAGCAAAATGCAAGGGTGCAAAATGATAACATTATACAACTTTTCAACAAAGAAGGGAAACAAAGATATGATAGGTTACATTAACATTATTAGAAAGAAAAATTCAGAGGAAAGTGCACAAGATAAATGATTCATGACATGTATCAACCTTTTTATCAACAAATGAGGGGTAAATTACACCATCAGTACCCAAACTATACACACTTTCTCAAACTGGTATCCAAACAAAATTTTGTCCCAAACTCATATCCAAACTATCCGTAACCTCCCATCTAAGTCCAAATTACCTTCTATAACAGGTCAAGGAGCGGTCAACCCAAAGTCAACGATGGTCAACGCAAGTTTGACCAACTTTTTGATAGGCCCATTAATCATCTTATGCAAAATTACCAAATTAACCATTTTCTTTTTCCTCCTCCCTTACTACCATCTCTCTCTTCCTTTTCTCTCACCTCCATCCACCATAATTTTTCCTTCCTCCTCCTCCTCCTCTTCCTTCTCTTTATTTTTTTTTCTTCTTCTTCTCTCCTCCTTTTTCTTTCTTCTTTTCTTCTTCTTTCTCCTATTCTTCTCCCCACCCGTCAGAATCTGGATTTTTCCAGTTTCCGGCGGTACCAGACCCGTCGGAATCTGGATTTCCAGATTCCGACCGGTTCCTGCCGCCGCCGGAATCTGGATTCAGATTCCGGCGGGGCTGGAACTTCCCGAAATATGTGGGGAGAAGAATAAGGAGAAAGAAAAAGAAAAGGAGGAGAAAAGAAGAAAGAGGAGGAGGAGGAGGAGGAGAAGGAGAAGAAGAAAAGGAGGAGGATGAGAAATTTTTAATGGTGGAAAAGAGATCTTTAATGGTGGAAAAAGGTCTTTAATGGTGGAAGAGAGAGGGAGGGAGAAAGAAAAAAGGAGGAAGAAGAAGAGAGGGCTTTTTGGTCATTTAAGTATAAATAATTAATAGTGTCAATAAAAAGTGGGTCAAACTTGCGTTGACCGACGTTGACTTTGCGTTGACTGGTTATAGCAGGTAATAGGAACTTAATTAGGAGGTCACTGATAGTATAGGCATGAGTTTGGGACAAAATTTTGTTTGGGTACCAGTTTGGGAAAGTGGGTATAGTTTGGGTACCGCTGGTGTAATTTACCCAACAAATGAGTCAATTAAATGCAAAAGACTCAAGTAAATTAGAGAATCTTACCTCACGTGCGACGAATAGAGATAAAGAGTGAAGATGGGGGAGATGTATTGTTTCGAATGGGAAGGTGGAAGGCAAAGAGATGTTTAGTTCGAGTGTTAGATCTCAAACGGAAAAGAGAGATTATAGATCCGAAAGGTTACAACTCAAAAATCACAAGATTATAAGACAGATCTTACCCGCCCAAATCAGAGGAAATGGAAGCCGAGTAGCATTGATTTAGTGATCCAGACAAAAAGTGGCAAGATATTGTGGCTGCACACTTTACCTCCAATAAGAAACACCGTATTTACGGGGCGTTTGTTTCGTGGGACTAAGGGAGACTAATGGGGATGAGACTAAAAAATGGCACTAAGCTCAACTACTCTCTAGTTTGTTTGGGGGGCTAAAATTTGAGCTTAGTGCTCTTATCTCAATTTTGAGACTAATCTTGTACCTGAGGGGGTGTCTTTATTTTTTGAGATGGGGCTTGGAGTCACTTAAGTGGGGAAAAGACTAAGTAGCCCTTGTTAATTTTTAAATATTCCAGCCATATCCCTTCTCTCAACTTCTCCTCCATCTTCATTCACAGTACTCTTCCTCCGCCCTCCCTACCTCCGTCGCCGGTCCGTTGTGCCACATCTCTGATCTCCCCTCCGACCTCCGTTTTCCGATCTCTCCTCCATTCTTCGGCATCCTCTTTTCTTTTCCTCTAAACTGTCCATCTTTCTACATCCAAGGTCTTTATTTTTTTGAATTGGAAGATGGTGATCTTTTCAACTTCAACTCTTATGCTTATTGATATCATCGCATGCTTCAACGTGTCCGATGTTTGGAGCTTCATTCAATCCAAATTTTACATTTTGTATGTTATTGGGAATGATATTTTGTATGCAATGTTTGGAGATTCTTTTTTTCTACTTGTGATTAGGGAATTTGTGTTTAATTGTAATCATCTTGTTTTTTTAACTGTTTTTTTAAATTGCATATGTTGTGTTTGATAAAATGCACCACAGAAAAATCCAATCGTTTTTTTGAAATACGATGCCGCGCGATTTCTTTCCAACAGTATGTTTCCAGGAATGTTTCGCACAACATCGAATTTCTTCCGTGCGATGACTTTTGAAACTTTGATAATTCTCTCACAAAATCAAAAATCGCACGGAAGGAATTCGACGCCGTGCGATTTCTCCCAAACTGTCTGTTTCCCAGATATCATCGCACGGCATCATATTTCGTCCGCGCGATGAATTTTGAAACTTTGATATTTCTCTCAAAAAATCAAAAGTCATCGCACGAAAGGAATTCGGCGCTGTGCGATTTCTCCCAAACTGTCTGTTTCCCAGACTTCATCGCACGGCATCGTATTTCGCCCGCGCGATGAATTTGAAACTTTATATTTCTCTCCCAAATTTGATATTTTTCCGTATTCCCAAAGGTTGGATGTCGGAAGAAATGGAAGACTACCAGAGATAATAGAGAATGCCGGAGGAAATATAGGACGCCGGAGAAATTGGACTTCGCCAGAGATGATTGAGGACACCAGTGATAATGGAGGACGACGGAGATGATAGAATGATGTCGTAAACTCATTCGGTTGTGGAAGAATTACGATGAGGAAGAAGATGAAAGGGAAAGGGATGGTTATTATTATATTCAAATTTATTTTTAAATGAGGGGTAATACTGTCTTTTACTTTTTTAAGCTTAAAACCTAATCCCTACTACTCCCTCTAAACAAACATGGTCTTACCCAATCCCAACTTAAAAAATTAAGCCCATCTCAAAATAGTTCATAGCAAAAATGGGGATAAGCTAATCTCATCTCATCCCCAATATTTGCCAAACGCCCCGTTATAGTTAGGTTAAGACTTTTAAGCATTAAAAAAACAAAGCCTTATGTTGTTGTTATATTAGGATAATATAATAAACACTTTTAAGCATAGATTCAGAAACTGAAATTAATATTAAAGAAATCAGGCAGTGCAATGCAATTTTGCAATCTTTGTCGTCGCTCCCACACCTGTGTAATGTTTGAAATAAACTGCATTATTTAGCCTTCTCAATTGTAGCTGATCTCTGGAATTTGTATTACGGGTTAGATTTAGTTTCGAGAAAAGGTTTCAAAAAGGTCGATGTTGATCTTGACTCTATGGTCGTTGTTCGACTTGTGACAGATGAAGGGCCGGTAACTCATAGGTATTTTTGGCTCATTGAGGGATGCAAGACTTTGACGAAGCAGAATTGGAATCTCAGGGTGCGTCATGTGTATCATGAAGGTAACCGCGCTGCTGATTAGTTGGCGAATTTCGCAGGATTATGTCATTTAGGTCATCAAGAGTTTGATGCGTCTCCTGTAAGCCTCGAGGTTCTCCTTTCTGCTGATGCACAAGGAGTGAGTGTTTTTCGAAGTGTTCATCTATAACTTTTTGTTTTTCTTTTCTTCTTCCGATTCACCAAAAAAAAAAAAAAGTAAACATCCTCCGTGGAAACTATGTTACTTTTAATATAGCTTTTAAAACAAATTACATTTCTTTAAAATATGGACATCTTTTTGTTGACATCAAAATGACTATTAATAATCCTAAAAAATGAATGGTTCGTAGATAGTGATTTCATATACTCTGGTCAACTCGAAGCCCGTAGACTCCTACGGAGCCTTACTGTTGTTTCATATGTTCCTTTGTGTTCTTTACAATTTGTTTTGTTTTTTGAATGTTGGAACAACCAGACATTAGTGCTTTTACCCTTCCATGTTTTCGTAGTGGATGCTACCAATTCAATTGAATTTAATAATGCTCTCAAATATTACCAACTTACAAAACATTAATGCTCAATAATATAAAATAATTAATAAAAAAAAAAGTATACTAAAATGAATTTCTTTTAATAATTATGATTAAATTATAAACATGAACATTATTTTCGTACTCACATGTCTATGTTGGCAGCATAACTCTTGTTTGTTCATCAGGTTCACCAAAAAGCAGCAGCATTACTCCTATTGTGCTCCCTTCCTTCCCCAATTACTGAAACAAAGGGACCAATCTTAGTATGTGCAGTCATCTAGCGCTAGCTCGAGGCTCCTTCTCCGACTTACACTGTCCCTCTTTCTTTCTTTCTTTCTTATCTAACCTGCAAGACTCGACCCCATTCGGCAACTGATCTGTACCGGTGATGATTTCAACAAAATGAACTCTTGCTCCTTACCTAATCACATCTTACATCTCCACTTGTCTGCATCTTCTTATTCTTGTATTGTATTTGCTCTGGTTTTTGGACATCTTCCTATGCACTTTGAATGAACCAGTAATGGAGTTTAAGATGCACATATAATAGTTTTAATCTTGAAGCTGAGTCCTTCAATTTGCACAGAAACTGAGTGACTAGTGGTTCATTCTGTAAGAGAAAAACCTGACACAAGTACTTGGTTTGGGGCTGGGAACTAATATTTTATCAGCGCAGGAAGGCTAGAATGAAGTTCTGCCAAGCACTGAAATATCCAATTTAGGAGTTGTTCTCTTGGAAGTTCAAGAAGAAGTTCTGCCTGTGCTCGTAATAAAAGAAGATATATGAGGAAAGCGAAAAAAGTCATTCATTTTGCTAGCATCAATAAAATTGCTCTCAACAATAATCCTAAACCTGAATTTAAGGCTAGGCCTAAAATTTCAGTTTCCACATTTATTTTATTCATTCCCAAGAATAAGAAGTAATTAAATGTAAGGTCAAGGTATTCACTTCTCTTAGAATCTCTCGGCATGTCTTATGCACTATTACCGAGCTAAGTGTAGGCACCTAACATCCTCTTTCATAAAAAATGGATATGTTAAGCAAAGCAAACACTCAATCAAAATTAATCCTACCTATCATCCTCGCAAAAGGTGATTTCAAGCTTTGGCACATACCTTTATTTGGTCTCCATCAAAAACCAAGGAGTTTCGATGAATTTCTGATGTCATTGAATCTATCATCAGCTGAAATACTTTCTTACTCATATTCGTTTTCATGCCAACCATCTTTCCTGAAGCATAAATTCTTGATATCCCAAGATCTGCTGCCATTCTCCTTACGTAGAGCTTCTTCAACAGAATCTCCATTGAGTAGGGTTCTTTTCCATACTGGCGTCGCAGATTCTCTATGAATTGCATAAGAGACCAGACATCTTTTCCCGCAGCCTTCTCGGCCCGACTAATCATTTCCATAGGGTTCGCCATATTATTTATGTACTCCGAAGGGAGATGAGGGTTCACATTTAAATCAATCTGATATTGAAAGTGACAAAAGAAAAGGTTAGCAAGACTACTTTCCTGAATTAATTGTAAACGAAAGGTAGTGTTTTACACAATATTCATAATGGTTATCTTCTTTTCCCCATCCTAGATCATAATGGTATATCGATGTTGCTCACACAAAGATCATTATTTTTTTTGTACTGTCAGATGGTACAGTATATATTCTGAGGAGTATCAAAGTACCTGTACAGACTGGTAAGGCACAGAGATTACCCGGTGTTCTTCAACCTGACAACCACAAATCAGAATAGTTATGGAGACTCAAAATAAAAAGGCCTCATAATTTTAATGAATGGCACTAGAAGCCTAGAATTGCTGCCACACACAAATGGCTGGGGTAGATTACACAAGTGGCAGTCCAACTTAGGTCATTTTCATAATTTAACCCCTGAACTTCATTTTATTAAAAATAAATAAAGAAATAAACCTTCAAAATTCACTGGAATTTAATTGAAAATTTCAATTTGGATGGAAATCATTAAAATACCTAACGATTTGATGACCTGATCAACCTTGACCACATATTTGATTGGTTTATGATCCTTGCCAGCAAAATAAATGTGCATTACTTATTTTACCCTTAATATACATTCTTCTTCCTATACAAGGAGTAACATACATTACGAGTAAAGTAGGTATTTCACTTTACTTTATGCGTACATAGGCCATAAATCGGTCAAAGTTGTCCAGACACGCAAATTGTTAGGTATCTCAAATTTTTCATGAAAGTTGGACTTCTCTGTCAAATTTCCGTTAAGTTCTGAGAAGGGGCTGAACTGTGACAACACCCTATGATGGAGAGGAGCGAGTGTACTTTGCCCCATATGGCTGCTTAGCCATCTTTTCTGGCGAGTGTATAAGACATTCTTTTATCTATCCACTTATTATCCCCAGCTTAGTAGGGTATGGAAAAAGTGACGGCATAATAAACAGGGAAACGAAACTAGATGTTTATATAATCTTCCAAAGAAAATACAATAAAATAGATCATAAAGGTTACCTTTGATAAACTCTCAAAAAGCATTTCAAAGAAGAGATCAACGCCAACATTCCCAACATCCCCAGTCTGTTGTTCACCAAAAATGGTGCCAAAGCCCCTTATACCCATGTCTCTCTCTGCCAGTTGGAAACCTTGGCCAAGTTCTTTGTATTCTTCAAGAGCTTTAAGCCTCTCCTGAAGCATTCAAAGGTAACGATGTGCTTGATGAATCAAATAGTGTACTATGTGATTCAACCTGGCATACTGCTGTAGATAATAGAATAGAAGGTAAAAGGATATCAATTGCACAACATACCAGCGCATGCTCAGTCAGCAGTGACTTGTCAGGGTAAAATAAGTATGCAAAAGCTTCCTTATCTGCCCGGCCCACTCTTCCACGCAACTATTCTCAGAAAATTGAAAAGAGAAAGTAAGATAAAAGATTCTTTCTGCAAATAAACCAACCTATGTTCCACAAACTATTGAAACGATTTCATGGTAAATTAAATCTGGTAGGTGATGGAAAAAAGCAACTTAACTTCCCAGTATGAAACTTTTAATGAAGATATAAAGAAAGATGCGCCTGGAGAGATAGACAGAAGGGAAGGAAAACAAAACAGATATACTAAATACTTAAGTTTTTCTGCCACACGTAAGCAGAAGACTTATTCAAAGTAAAATTGATGTTCACATCTGGAAGACAGAAAACATGTTTCAACTCCATAATTGTTTAAAGATTTCAAAAAGAAAAATCACTTTTGGCTACTGCCCTATGTCTTTTCAAGAAAAGAATTCTGCACCTGCTCTCCTCTTATGGTCTATTCAAACGAAATAACAAATACAGGGAGAAACAGTTAAGACTAGTACCTGATACAATTGCGCAAGTCCAAATAGTTGAACATCCTGAATCATAATGGTGTTTGCATTCTGGATATCAAGCCCACTTTCCACTATGTTTGTACATATGAGAATCTTAATTTCACCTTGTGCAAATTTCTCCATGGTGCCCTCAAGCTGTTTTGAGTATTGCTACACCAACAAATGCAAGAGAGACCAAAATTGACTCAGTACAATTTGATTGGTTCAAAGTGCACAAGTAACCGAACGAGTACAGAACCAATGCATAATCCACAGATAGCACACGCCAACATTCAAACTATGAAGGTAATCAAGCTTTCAAGACAAGGATTGGTTTTATTGGCTTATAAGGAGCACACACTAGAAGACAAAGTAAAAGTATTATCTATTTATAGATGTGTGTATGAACAAGGAAAATAATGAAAGAAAAAAAGTGGTGGAAATCCCATTCAAAGCAAGGTAAATTTACAAAAGAAAAGTTATTTCAGAGCTCGCACATCTGCTTAGAATAGTGGCAGTGTTCCCACTAAATGTTGAAATGATAATATAAACTTCAAAACTGACCATAAAATATCTCAATTGTGACATGGAACTTCATGTCCCAGTCCTGCTTTAGAATATCAGAAAGAATACCTTCCCATGTGCAATAGCTATTTCAACATCTGGAAATGACTCTTGAAGAAAATCCATAACTTCTTCAAGTCCTGTGAACCAGAAATAAACAGAAAACATATATTATACAGCTATAAAAGAAATCAACTTCAGATGCGTGCGCAAACACATAAACACACACACACATTAAAAAAAAGAAAAAAGGAAAAAAAAATAGAGAGATTAGAGATTTTGATGAATTAATTGGTTTTGGTTTGAAAGCTAACGAACTTGTTATTTTTAATTTTAATTTCATTCTCTTCTTTTCAGTGTTTAGGCACCACATGTCAGTATCTTCTTTACCAGAAAATCAATTGACTTTACAGAAAGATGACAAGTAGTTAAGCATGTACCAGAAAAACATGACCAATTACGAGCCATATCATGATGGCATTGACCATGAGCATGATTTGGGATTACAAATTAAAAAGGATAAATGGTACCTTTAATACGAGGCAAGACATAAAATACTTGGCCACCTCGCTCCAACTCATGCTTGATTGCTGAAATTACCTTTTCTTTACTGTATGCTGACAGATGGGTCTTTATAGGAACTCTTTCTGGAGGTGGAGTTGAAATTAAACTGAAAGGGTAAGTACATTTTCTACGTCACCGAACTATAAGATTTCAAATAATTGATCTCAATGAAGTTTATTCTAGTACTACAATGAGGCATTGTGTTCTTCTAGAATAACATTTTATCCTTTTTGAATATCAATATTGAAGCTTTACCACAAAGTAGGAAGCAAAGCGCAAAAATGTTAAAATACAACAATAACATCAGAATCAGCCCGTCATAGCATGTTATCAAATTCTGCTAACCATTAACCTTATATGACATATGTTAGATTTCTTTTTGTCTTTTTTTTTTTTTTTGGGCTCAATACATCAATTCAGGATGCACATGCAACTTGATATGTACAATAGTCTTCCTTCAAATATTCTGTTCATGCATGTATTTGTATTCACGTCCTCAACAAATCTTTTCTGTTCAAGTAACAATTATCCTTTTCTTCACTGATATTAGATTTTTATGACGGTTCCCATTAAATCATAGAGATTGTAAGCTAGACTCGGAAACGTGGAAGTAGCAAACATGTAAACCTTTATTATACATCTATCTCGTGCATTTTACCTTGCATCTCGAAATCCAGTCAATGCTAAATAAAGTGTTCGAGGTATGGGAGTTGCAGAAAGAGTGAGGACATCAACTGAAGTCTTGAAAGAAGCAATCTTCTCCTTCTGTTTGACACCAAACCTCTAAAAATGCAAAGGCACATAGGAGAAGCAAGTCAAACAACATAATGAGGCATGACACACAAAAAGTGATAAGGGGTTTAAGCATAATAGTAAGAGGTAAACTGGCTGGAGCTTCAATTTTCTTAATGGTTTTCTTCATCCTTGTCATATAGCATACAAGTTAATTTCACTGGGGTTATGATCCCCCCTTCAGATTATTACATTTTCAAAGAAAGAAAAAATCAAACATCTAATCGGGAATTTTTTATCCTAAACAGAAATACAAAAGTGTAAAACAGGTAAATATTTGTTGCAGATACTGGGTTTTGGAGCTAACCTGTTCTTCATCAACCACCAGAAGGCCAAGATTATTATATACAACACGACTTCCAAGAAGAGAGTGAGTTCCCACGATGATGTTCAAATCACCATGTTTGATCATTTCAAAATACTTCTCTTTTTCTGCTTTAGTCTGCACATATCATTGATTCTTAAAATCTTAAGCATTTATATATTATGCATTCTTAAAAACATTAATCAAAACACACTTGCCGAGTATTGTATCATACTATTTCAGAACGCAATAATTAATCGACAATAGTTCTGAAATAATTAATCGACAATAAGCTGCATAGTGCATACTAATGTTAGAACTTCAAAGAAACTAAAAACATGTATTATTTTTACTTGAACCATGGACAACACTCAGAAGATTAGACCAAAAAATTTCTTCCTTTTTTTTTTATTTTTTTTTTTTTGATCAAAGAAAAATATTTCTTCCTACTTTTATCAGAAAAAGAAAGAAAGAAAGAAATTGAAACGTTACCTGAAATCGACTTAGAAGTCCAACACTCATATTTGAATAAGCGGAGAACCTTTCCAAAATAACTTCATAATGTTGTTTGGCTAAAACAATTGTGGGTGCTAAAACCATGGCTTGCTTTCCTGTTGAGACCACGGAAAAGATGGCACGCAAAGCAACTTCTGTTTTACCAAATCCAACATCTCCGCAAATTAGGCGATCCATTGGAGTTTTTCTCTCAGTCAAATCCCTCTCAACCTCATTGAAAGCCTAGAACAAATATCAACTTATGAAAGGAAGCAAAAGAAAAGGACATGAAGATTAAGCAAATTATGAAAAGCATTAGTACAAGTTGATTTTATCGCATTAACATGTAAAAGAATAACTACAACTAATCCCTGCATCCCCTATCCAACAGACTACATTACATAATTAAACAGTGAAATTTAGTACATACATATAATTATTAAAAAAAAAAAGTTACCTGCTTCTGATCTGGTGTAGGTTCATAAGGAAATTGAGCCACAAATTCAGCCATGGAAGGGTTCTTTGGATAGGGAGGTCGTCTTTGTTTCAACCTATGTAAATAAAGCTCCATCAAGTCCACAACCATTTTTTGAATTGCAATCTTTCCTTTAGTCTTTCTCCTCTCCCATGTGCTAGTATCATTCAATTTGCTCAAAGTCCGGGGCTTTTTGTTTTCGTTGGGTCTGGAAAGGCAGTAGAATCAAAAATAAATGAACCAAAATCATCACATACCCTAACATTATAACTAGTCCATTACGAGGTGTTAAATCATTTAACAACAAGATACACATTTTCTTTTCATTCATTTGATTACATTTCTCTTTTCTCCACGAATAAACACGAAAGAAAATGATAAAAAAAACTTACAGACAATATCGATAAAGCATACGAGAAGCCTGCTTAACAGGAAGCTTAGCCATCCCGTCGGCATATTCAATAAACACATACTCAGAAGGCTGAGCAGAAGTCGTGGAAACATCAAACTTAATACCAACAAACCTCCCAATTCCAACCTTTTTATGCACAACATAATCTCCGGAAACAAGGGAATACGGGTCCACCTTATAACTAAAAACCCCTCCTTTCCCATTCCTCTCACCCTTCAACTTCTGCAACCCCCTCTGCTGCTGTTCCTTGACCATCTTGATATACTTATCAGCCTCTTTCGAGTCCATCACCGTCCGGGAGGTCTCACGTCTGCTGTAATCGCGCTGAATCCTCTCGTTGAGGATGGAAATGGAGTCGAGCTCGGTGTCAATCTTGGGCTTCCGTTGCCCGAATTGGGGGGTGGCGGTGGCGGGGGCGGAAATGGCATTGGTGAGGGAGATAGAGAGGGTATTCTTGTAAATGTGGTTGCGGTGACACGGGCAATTGGGGTTGAAGAGGTTCCAGAGCTTGGGAGAAGCGTTGAATTTGAAGATAAGAGGTGAGGATATGTCAAGAGAAGCCATTGAAGAGGGATGAGGATAAAGGAGAAGAAAGTTAAGTTGAATTCAGATGAAAAGGAGAAGAAAGAGAGGTTGGACGCCGTTCAGTGGCGGCGGCGACGGCGGCGGTGAAGGTGGTGGTTTAAGAGGGGTTTAGGGAGAAGAGAAACAAGTGTTTGATATTTTATCTGTGGGATAAGTTTGATATTTTATTCTTAGTTAGTGATGACGTGTACTTTTTGTTGCTTTAAAAACACCCGCTAATAATTAGGGAGGGAAGTTTAGGGAGCTATTAGAGTGAGGAGCATCTACTATGGTTCGATTAGTCAACTATTTAGCTATTGATCTATTCGAAATTTGTTTTGATGATTGATTTTTAATTTTACCTTTATAATTTAGTAGAATCTCACCGTTATTTTGTTAATTGACATTTCTACATTTGTATTATTTTATGATGTTTAATTTTGATATTAATTTTCTTATTTGAAATAGAAGAAATTTCAAGTTTAATGTTTTTATTTCCCTGTTAATTTTAATCACGGTGAAATTTAATTAAATTGGTTTAATGGTCAAATATGACCAAATTACAAAGATGAGTAACTAAATACACAAATTTAAGATAGGTAAGTGGTTAACTAGTGCTTTTTACCTAAAATTTTTATTAATATACATTTGTCATGTATTTATTTATCGGGTCCACTAAACCATGACCATAATAAAATTTCTCTATTACCGTTTAAATTTTTTAATAATAAACAATTGTAGAAATCATAAATACGTTACACAACTTTACTTGATACAAATAAAAATTTAAGTTTCGATGCTTTTAAAGTTTGACATCGCACTCTTTTCAAATGACCTTAAAATTAATTGTGTAGATTCCCTCTGAAGCCGAGCCCTTCTCAATCCAATCTTTTTTACTTTTATGAAGTTTGTCGAGTCTTTTCGATTCATGCGCATGTTCTTTTGTAAAGATGAAGGATACTACTATATCTTAATACTTGGTGTTCACGGAATTAAATATTCAGATAGCTCTAACTTTCTGCTATTGAATGGAACCAATATATTACCAACAGAACTAATTCTTCCGATAAATTAAAGGATCAGTTTTAGAATTATATCAACAAATATTATATGTAAATAGAGAATATGTATGAAGTGATTACATATCTTATTTTATTTATAATAAAATAAAGTAAAATATAAAATTGTGAGAAGAACAGAAAAATAATAAAAGAAAAAGAAAAGCTGTAGAAGCAGAACTAATTAAAACAGCGTAGTAATCAATCTGTATTACAGAATAACAAGATGTGAAGAAGAGAAAATGCAGTGGCGATGATGACGGTCCAAGAAGACAATATTAACAACTCCCCCGATGAATTATCAACTGAGTCCTTGCTATTTGGAGAACCTGTTGGGTTCAAACATACATTAGTTCGTGTTCAATTACATGCAGTTAAACAAAGGATAAGTTATAAATTTTCGCCTAACATTTTAGTGAGTGCATGTATGCACTTCGGGTTGTGGAATAGCCGATGAATATAATAGTTATTTCTTTATGTTATGCATACGTATGCACTCTCCCAATAACAATAAGAGTAAATTTAGACGTTATCGGATATAAATACGAGGAAAGAAAGGAAGGAAAGGCAGACCAGTAGTAAGGCAAGAGAGAGGGTTAACACGGAGGCCACATCTTGCAGGCAACATTTGAGCATGACTTATATTGATACCTGCCATCTCCGCTGCAGTACTTGCTTGGTTGCTTATCATTGAACACAGGCATTGTGGGTTTGATTTTACGATGTTTTCAAGAGGATCACAGCAACTATCCGGCACGTCTTTTGTTCCGTTTAGGTAGTTTAAGCATGGAACCAACTGGTTTATACAACTTGTGTCTTGCCCTCTGCTCTCTCCCATTAACACTATTACTAATATTATTGCTATTCCCCACAAATATTTTGCCATCTCTTTTTATTTTATTGCCTTTGATTGCTGCTCTATACCCTGGGTTCTCAGCATTCAGATATATCTAGCTATGCATATATACTGCGAGATAAAATAAAAAAGAAAAAAGAAAAAAAGAGAAGAGCGAGGGATGTCAAGTTGAAGTTGAAGTTGGTAAACAAACTTATATTTTGACCATTTTTTTTGTTGTTTTTGCTGCCTGTCACTGTTAGATAGGTGAAGCTACTCAAACCAACATATTTTAAGGATGAGGGGACTCCTTCTGCGATCTTGTCTAGTCGCAACAATGTAGTAAAAGAAGTTGAAAACTAATCGGACATTTGGTGATCTAAAAAATGAAACGGAAAATTAATCAGAAGGAAATTCTGAACATCTAAACAAGCTAGATGATTCAATCAAATTTTCAATTTAAAGGGCTTAAACGCAAGGCAACATGCTTTTACAACAGCAAGCGACAATCTCTACCAAATAAAAAAAAAATTACTTAACCATTTAAATATAGAGTAGATCATTAAAAAAAAAAAAAAAAAACTATGCAAAATTGATCCAGTCTTTTTTATTCAAAATTGATCCTAATTACAAGATTTCTTCAAATGAAGATCGTCAAAATTCCCACTAACGACTCAGAAATGAAAAGTTATAAAAACTGACAAAATTAAGCAAGTTTAATCTTCGACTTTTTAATTCTAAAGTCATTTAGATATTGTTTGATTTAAAGAGAAAATTGCGAAAGGTGTATCACTTATGCTGCTAACAATCCTCAAAAGGAGGATATTGATCATCAAATTTGGGGGGAGAGGAGAGATGCAAAGGAAAATATGCAAATAAAATAAGACCCAACAAAAAGTGAGCAATTCTATTTCATCTTCTACTAATTGATTGAATGAACTGTATTGAGTGCAAACAAATTTATCTACAGATGAGCAACAAAAGGGAAAGACAGCCTATTGACCAATAAAAATATCGCAAAGCTTTTCACTTTTACCGGCAAAGGCAGAGCAGACAGTGAGCAACTACACGTAGTATATCATGCCAACTTCAATTAGGCTTATATGTGGAATATTAAGAGCGACAGCAGGGCCCCGGCAGTTCTTCCGAAGAAACGAATAACAAATATCAATGGCAATCTTCTTCAAAAACGATGATGTTTTTCTAGCCTTCACATATGAGTTACCCACTATATAAGCAACCCCTGCTTCCTTCGCCTGTATTAAATCCAAAAGTTCTTCCCTAACTGAAATATCCATAGATGGGTTTTCTGGTAACTGAAACCTCACCTGACGCCTCCTAATTTGTTGCACACTATCATCGTCATAAGTAGATCTTAGACTTTGGAGAGTTAAAGATTTACTGCTTTGGACAGAATCTTCAATGCTAATTATATCTTCTTGCTCGCTTATTACTAAACTCGTACTTGATTGGGAAGATCGAACACTCATCACAGCCATTCTACCATCTAGTGATGCAGTATCCCCAGTACTGGATTGGGGTTCTACTGCTTCCATCTGGATGAACTCGGCTATGCTTTGTATAAGTTTGTTCTCAAAATCCCCATCGTCTCGTTGGATATCCTTGTACCCGTATCTAATGATGCATCTATACATCCGATATGGTCTTGGGCAGACTCGGCCAATCAGGAACCGCTCATCCGGGGAAACGTGGGGAACTGGGACGGATTTTACGCAGACAAAAACTAGAATCTGGTGGAAAGCGGGGAGGTTTGTCACAAAATGGGAAAAGATTGCAGGTACCCCACTTGCTAGTTCTGAGTAAATGAGGCCTATCCCTGGGACCCGGACAATGCCGAGGCTGGGGCCCAACCCAATCAACCATTTTAGCGATACTTTGTTGTGGAGATCATAGTTGTACTTCCGACGAGTCCCGTAATGCCAAATGTACATAACAACCATGAATATGACTGAGAGCACGAGTGGGACCCACCCTCCCCGAGGAACCTTCGTGAGAGCTGCTGAGAAGTAAACACCCTCAATGAACCAAAAAAATAGCAGGAAGATTGCTGCCAGAAGAACGTGTTTCTGCCAGACAAAGTATATGACAAGTGACATGAGAAATGTCGTGACGAACATAATAGTCACGCATGCAAGCCCTGAGAGCAAAAAACACAGCATCAAAGTTGAAGTCATGCACTCAAATGCTAAGGAAAAGAAAATCCAAAAATTGCATAATTGGTGCAGACAAATGATTCAATATATCAAAGACAAGATACGGAATTAATTAATTACCATAAGCATTTCCAATTAGTGTTGTGTCCTGAAATCCAAGAGTTACGGCAAGGGTAAGAACCATAAGGATCCAATTTATTTCAGGGATGTATATTTGTCCATACATGTGTTTTGAAGTGTGAACAACTTTAACTCGCGGGAAACAACCAAGGGCATGGCACTGTTTAACAATGGAGAAAGTAGCAGTAATAACTGCCTGGCTCCCAACAATAGCAGCAAGGGTTGCAATAATAAAGACAGGCCAAAAAACAGGTCCTGCAATACACAAAATGACATCAAAATTATATCAAACCCAACATATAAAAATATAGGATAAGGTACAAATGTAGCCCTTTATTTGGGGAGAGTGAATTTACCTCCATGTACAAAAAGAGTAATATTAAAACGTTTAAAGGACGTAGCAATTTCAAACCTCATCACCGAAAAATTAGTTTTTTCTTTTCATGTGCAATTCCATATTCTCATCACCATTTAACCTTGAGCCTTCTGACCACCTTATAAGGCTTGAAACTGCACATCATCTATTAATAAAAAAACCTCATCTTGCATTAACTAGGTTTGAAATTACATTGTCTGGCAAACATTAGACTTAAAATGCACTGCTTTTGTTTTCTCAAAAAATAAAATAAAATAAAAATTGCACTGTTTTGTACATTAAGGCTAAGTTCACTTTCCCCCAATAATCATAGGGTTAAAATTCTACCTTATCCCTGAAAATGATGATGATAGTAATATTATTTAGCGTCATAACACGTACTGGGTATTGAGTCATAGAAACAGTTTTCAGCGGAGTTGAGGTTTTTTGACAGAAATGCAGCCTGACCCATATATTGTATCACCAAACAAGGGTATACAACAAATGCAAAAGCAAGCTGACAGAGAAAATAAGATAATTTAAATTCATAATCTAAGAAAGAAAAAACAATCAAAAGTATTATCTCATGAACACAAAGTTAAGGTCAACATCTATACCCACCCTTATAGATAAGGATGTGAAATGACCCAGGTCAGCAAACATGGCTTCAGTACCTGGAGAAGTTGAGAAAATTCTTATCAGTTAGCGTATTAAGATATATGAAATTGAATCTGGTATTACATGTTTGAAGAACTCGTTAGCACCAATTACTTCTAACTAAACCACATTTACGAATGCAACGATGTGCGACACCTTTGTGCACATGTAAAACTCAAAAAGTTCAAATGCACGAAGGACGACCATATAGCTCACTGTAATACACAATAGAAGTCAGAAAAAATTGCAACAATGTTTGAATCCAATATAATTACCAGTTACTGAAAGAAGCACCCCTCCAAGAGATATCCAACCATCAGTACCAGTTTCCCTGAAGAACTTGGCAATATAATGGGGCGAAAGTGCACGAAGTATCTGCGGATTCCAGTAAATAATGTTGTACAACCCGATGGCAAATATCGACACCAACCAGATGATTACAATTGGAGCAAACACAATAGCTACCCTGTGGGTGCCAACATGCTGAAGGGCAAACAGGCCCACCAAAATGAGACAGGCGATTAAGACAAGTTCACCTAACAATAGTAGCAAGTGAGATAAACAAACCAAACATGATAACGTGCCAAGATCAACATGTGACTATACGTCATGATTTATAAACTTTGAGAACAGAAAGTTATTTAAGGAAAAGATACCCTTTGTTAATTTATGTTGTGTAACTTCAAGTCCCGATACAGCTGATAAAACTGCAAGCAAAAAACCAAGCATAGGTGAATAGGTTAATATATTTACAAAATTGAAATGGGGAAAACATCCATATGCTGTCCCTATCCTCATCGCCAAGTTATGAATGAAAGAATTTCTAGAACGTCAAACACTTAACTAAGTGAAGGTGGAAAAAGGAAATTGTGAAATCAATGAATTCAGAACTACTCAAATAAACATATATGCTATCAAAAATACAAATATGCTATAAAATGTTAAAAAAAATTGGAATCCATGCACATCTTAGTGTGAATTAGCAAGCTTAATGGGGTATACTGACTACTAGTTGCACAGATTGATTCCCATCTCATGAATTATTCACTAAAATTAATTGGCACAAGCCAAATATTGATCCCAGAGTTCAAGCCTTAATTTTTTCAAGGAAAAGATCGAGAGTGTATCAAAGCATCACTAATAACTTACAGGCTACATCACTGCATTACCTGATATTGCTGGAGTAAGCACACCATCTCCTATAAGCATGGAAGCGCTAAACAAAACCACAATAAGCAGAACAGTCCTTAGCCTTTTGTGCTTCTCCAGAAATCTGCGCAGCACAGACGAGCCAACGGAATGTGATGAGGGGCCATACTTGTAGGATGACAGCTCCTCGTCAGCTGCTTGTTGATTGTGAAGTAAACTAAACTTTGAATGCCTGCAAAGCAGGGAATAAAGTGCAAATGTGCCACCTGATACGAATTCAATTTATTAGCAAATATCGTACGAAAACGGTCTACTCATAAAGGAAAATACAATCAAGCCATGTGTTACCTTCACCATTATCATTTGCACTCAATAGTATAAAGACATACTTGATCAACGGTAACAATGTAATGGTCCAGAAAATCAATGAAAATAGACCAAATATTGCATCCTCAGTTAGATGGTTCTGCAGCTTATCAGTAAATGTACCAGAGAACACATAAAGAGGTGAGGTACTAAGGTCTCCATATACAACACCAAAGCTTTGGTAAGCTAATATTAGAGTCTTAGAGAGGTTAACCCATGCAAGCTGCAAAACCACAGAATTAACTTAGAGTTTGCATTAAGATACTGTTCTGAACCGTCAGTTCTCAAACTTTGTAACAATAATATAAACATTTTGATTATATTAAGAATGGCACATTAAGAAGATTAAAAATTAGGTTCACAGAAAACAAACAGATATTATTTTGCAAAGTATCAACGTACTATACCAAGGTACTAAACAATCTAAAATACTGTATCAAGTGTGCTAAGCTCTGGGGTACAGCTTGACCAACATGGTACTGATCAGGCAATGAAACTATAGGAACTCGACACATTCTTCATTCGTGAAAAAATTCCATGAGCATGAAGACCTCATTTTTTAATATTTTGATCAAATCCATGGTTATGATTCACGGTTAAAAGGAATACAAGTAAAATTAAGATAAAAACTGGAATTTTAGTGTTCCTCCAATGAAGTAAAAAGGCAGTGATTAGCAATTCACGATGCGAAAATAACGTTTAAGCCTACAATTAGATGTGAAGAAACCAAACTTAATTAATCCTATGAAACCGCAGAGAGCTCAATTCCGCCATCTCAAAATACGATATTTATAAATTTTGCAGCATGAACATAATATAGAAATATAGAACCAAAATCAATAGAAAATAATAATAACAACATACAAAGAGCTTGAATTATGAGAAAAATAATTAATGAAATCCACAGTAGCAGAAGTAATTAAAATGAATTAAATTAAAGTTAAGATCTTAAACAATAACATAAAATGATAAGAAGAAGAGATTAAGAAAAGATTAAAGGGTAACCCGAGAAGGATTAGGATTAGAAGGAGGAGAGTGAAGTCCAGATTCTGGTTCCATGTAAAGCTGGTGAATGAGGAGTGACTATCGCTCTCTTGTCTCTATTTTTTTCTTCTTCTTCTTCTATTCCCTAATTTTTATTTAATCTTAATTATTACTGTTTTTTTATGATTATAATCTACTAATAATGGGGTTTTATTTATTTGTTTGTTTGTTAACACTTAACATTCAATTATATTATAGACTTATCTTCACGGACTCGAATAAAAAATTAAACTCTCTAAGCGCGTCGGAATGTGCATGGAGACGAATTCTGTCACGTATTCAGCCCATGTGATTTCCGATTCCAATTATATACACCCATAATAAATAAATTCACAAGTTCCATTATCATTTATTAGTGCCTGTGTTTTTCTTTATATTTTGAAAGTAATTACCAAGTTTTCATGATTAACTTTTTAATCATTTTTATTACTAATTTTTAAATTTTAAACATCACGTTAAAATACATTCACATTATTGTACAAAATTATTTTGTGATTTTATTATATTTTGTGTGTGTTTATATCGAAATATAAAAGTTACAGATCTAAAAGAAATAGACAAAAAGACCAAAGAGTTAACTATAACAAAAAATGAAAACTTTGTAATGAGTTTTTCAAAATAGAAGGACCAAACAGTGAGTTTTGATAAAATTCAGGGACTAATAAATCATTTCCCCTTCTTTCTAATTTCACACAATTTTAATTGGCTTGATATCTCCTAAGACCCTTACAAGGTGTTTGTTTCAAATTGGAGATGAGATGAAATTTGAGTAGGAGGTGGGTTGGGTAGGAATGAATTGATAAAATAAGATTAGTTAGGCCTTGTTTTGTAGGAAGGAAGAGTAGGGGTGAGCAAAACCGAACTGAAAATTGAAAAAACTATACCGTTCGATCCGAACCAAACCGAACCATTCTTAGTTTGGTTAGGTTATAATTTTGAATTTTTAGTATTTCAGTTTTCGGTTCGGTTTGGTTCGGATGAAAATCGAACATACCGAAACCGAATTAATGTCTTAATATATTTTCTACTTTCAATTTTATTTCTCCTAGTAGTTAACTTTCTCAAAAACAATAATTAGTAATTTACTAACTTATCGTGGGATTGTATAAGTTTTGGACTATTATTTTGTTACGAAACTCGGATGTTATATTATTATATGTAGCTTTTATGATTTTAGACTATTATTAATTATTTGAATTGATTTTATTAGGTTATTATTAAAATATTGGTCCAAGAATATCAAATTGTATTCACTTTTGACTATATAAAGAATTTTTTTATTATTAGTTTCTTAAAACTGAAAAATAATAATAAAAAGAATTCAATAAATACATATTTCGGTTTTGATCTAAACCAAATCGAAACTAATTCAGTTTGGACCTCTTGTTCAGTTCTCATTAGTTCGGTTCGGATCGGCTTTTGATCTGAACCAATCCATGCTCATCCTTAGGGAAGAGTTGAGAGAAAACGATATAACTAAAATACCTATAAGTAGTGATCAATTTGTGACATCTTGAATCCAAGTTTGACAATGAACATTTTTAAATGAAAGAACCATTTGCGAGGTGCTTGATTTAACTTGTAGAGTGATTTTCGAAGAAGGCAAACATGATCAGGTATATGTTTGTTCTTGAAGCCTTGTGGTTGCTCCATACAAATAACTTCGGCTAGGTTTCATGTAAGAAGACATTAGGCACATCAAACTGATTAATGTACAACCTATGAGCAATTGTTAATGTTAGGACAGTGCAGATGGTGGTGACTTTGACAACTGGGCTAAATGTTTCTTTGTATTCCAAGCCTTCTTGTTGAGTAAATCCACGTACAACAAGGCGCGCCTTGTAGTGTTTCACCATTCCATCTACATTGCATTTGGTATGAAATAACCATTTATTGGCGATCGTCTAATGACCCTCTGGTCGAGGTACCAAGCCCCACATGTGATTGTCAATAAGTGCCTTTATTTCCTCTACCATTGCATTTCACCACTCTGACAATTTATTAGCTTTGGAAAAACATGATGGATCAACATCACCCTAAGGATGTGTAGTTGCAAATGCGAAAAACTGTCCCAAAGATTGTCGAGCCGAGGGACGTAGAGTCATGCCATGTTGTTGAGCAATAAGGATAAGTTATTGGCGAGGCTCCTATGGTTGATCCATAGACTATGGAGATGGATGAGCACAATATGATGACACAAGTATAAGTGTCGAAGGGGGTTGGATAGGAAAGCTAGCAACATTAGCAATGTTGGGCTCGCCATTTATCACGTTTACTACCTCAAATGTGGCGAACGAACGAGGAGCAAACCTGTCAGCTGGTGCCGAAGGGCTGGGTAGTTTTGAGGAGGGCTATTCAGCCTTGCTAGCCGATGACAAACTGGCAGGCAAGTCCGTTGATCGGTCGGTTGACCCAGTAATATATAATCGGTGATGTTGGTTAGGATGCAAAGGAGAAGTAACTGGAGGTGGCTGATTTCAAATTTTAGAATTGGGTAGGGTTGTGTTCATGGAAATTTAAGCACTATGAGAGGAAGGTTATGACACATGCGAGTCCGAAGAGGGTGAAGGAGATCAAATCAGGGAGTCATGAATTCTTGGATGTTTACATGAGATGGCAAAGCTACTAAATTTTGGAGAATGACATTCGATAAAGTAGTAGCATTAAAAGAAAGGAAATAAGAAGGTTCACCTTATCGTAGGGTATGCGACGTCAGAAATTTATGTGTGATTTTTAAATCTGAAGCAAGCTAAGGGTTTGTCTCAGAGGTCGTTGATGTTGACTTGCGAGCTGGAAAACAATCTTTATAGAATTCGACGTGTTTGCATGTGTAAATGGGGCACGAATCATAGTCTAGACATAAATCACCCCGAGTGTTTGCTTGACGGGCCAAGGTAAATTACAAGGTTTTAAGCGAAAATAATATTTGTATGAACAAAGAAAGTGGAAAATTCCACAACACGTAATGTTTTATAATCGGGAGCAATTTTGAATAAGCAAAAAAAAGGGCATTCATTATTCAAAAGTTGGAGTTGGTAAAATGCTAATGAGATGTGCACTATGTTAAATAGAAAAATTCCAATAGGTGAAAGGAAGAGACGACTGACCAAGTAAAGTTAAAGATGTGAGTCGTTAATTTTTTATTTGAACTTAACAAACATCTACTTACAAATTAAAATTCTTATAAAATCATCTGCAGTCACATCGTAAATACAAAAATTGTTTTGAAACAATTAAAGTTGTGAATTTTGGATACATATAATATTAATGTAAGAGTTCTTCATTAATCAGATTTTATGTTTAGAAATAATAGACAAAAATATTATTTCTGACTCTTTGACTTTAACTGCAACATCATCTTTTTCTTACACTATTTATATTGTAGAACTTTATTTATAAATGATACAAACCATAAACCCTTATTTATATGATTTTAATAACTTAGAGCATTTCCAAAAGACTCATAGCTCACTCTCTAAAAATAATATAAAATATTGACTCTTAATCACCTAGTGAGGTTCTAAATTTTATCAACTCCAACAATACTTTTTAGCATAATTCTTTATTTATTTTTTATTACTAAATTTATTTTCTATTGTCACATTTACCAATAAGAAGAGGGGAGAGATAACCAATAGTGAAAATATTAATAAAAAATAAACTAAGAAGAAGAAAAGACTTTTAAAAAGTGAGGAGAGAGAATATGCCTCTTAGAGCATCTCCGGGGGCTCCCTAAATCACCATTTAGTTAAAATAGGGAGCATGATAGGGAGAATGCTTCTCCAACCATGTGAGGTGGCTCCCTAAATTTTTAGGGAGTGAATTTTGGCTCCTCAAATTTGAGGAGGATGAGAGGCTCTCTATTTAATTTTATAATATTATTTATTTCTCTTCTCTCTCCTCTTTTCTTCATATCATATTAGTTTATATTAATTTTATAATTTTTTATTAATAAAATAATGAAATAGAGAGTGTGATAGGGAGTATGGTTGTAGAAAACTCAAAAAAAATTAAGTTAAATTTGAGAATTTATTATTTAAATATTATTTTAGAGAGTATGATAGGGAAAAGCCTAAAGTGATTAGAATAGTGGCTAGGAGGCTTTCCTTAGTGATTTTTTAGCCAAAATTTTCAAATTTTAACTTATGAAGTTAAATAGAAAATATCTTGAAGATGCTCATTCTCCAAACCACAAATTCTTTTTACTCTGCCCTAAATTATATACTTACCATATATAATATGGGTAGGAAAAAGAACAAATATAGACAAAAATCCAATTTATGACAATGCTTTCGTTTTGCACACAAAGTTGTCTACTTTCACACGCTTTGGACACGGAAAAGCTGGCGGCGGCCCTTTGAGTCTTGAGGATGGAACGTCCCCGCGCGTGGATATCAAACACGATGAGAACAGTCTATGTAATCTAATGCATGCGTAAGGTTGATTTTTTTTCCTTTTCACTTGCTTTATTTTTCGATTTTTTTCCTTTGCTTAAAAATAAATTAAATTTGAAATACCTTGGAATAAAAACAAAATTTAATTCAAAACAGATTTTATAATATTTAGGATATTGTGTTTTTCGATTTTGTCAAAAAGGTGTTTATATTTATTTTTTTGACAAAATGAGAATTGTGTGTATCTCCGTTAACCAAAAAACGGAAAAATCATTAACGGTGTTAAATGTGATGACGTGACAAGGGTATTTTGGTCTTAATTTATGGGTTATGATATAAAAAATTCATTTCTCACACTTTAAAGTTGTAAACACATGAATGTTTAAGAAATTTAAGGGTTTTCGGTCTTTATTTATTGATAAATTTCTTAAACATTCATGTGTTTACAACTTTAAAGTGCGAGAAATGATTTTTTTATAACATAACCCATAAATAAAGACCAAAATACCCCTTGCCACGTCATCACATTTAACACCGTTAATGATTTTTCCGCTTTATGGTTAACGGAGATAAACACAATCCTCATTTTGTCAAAAAAATAAACACAGACACATTTTTGACAAAATTGATAAACACATGAATTTTTTTTGGAAATTACCCTAATATTTATAATATTTTTGCAGCACGATTTTTTCTTTAATTATAAATAAAGTTTCATATTTTTTATTATATCTTAAATAGTCTGAATTCTTTTAGAGAATATCATACTTAATAAATTATCCAATTTTATTTTTAATTCAAATGTCTAATATATATAATTATTAAAAAATTCTATGATTATTTTGTTATTTACAAAGTAACCACTACTTTGTTTTGTCCATCATTATTAATTATGGGTGAAAAACAATTTAATAGTAAATAAGACAAAGTACAAACAAATTAAGTGTAAAATAAAATAACCATAACATACACCATAATTATTTACTTGTTAATATTGTAAAAAAAAAAACTATAAGCTTACTGATTTTTGGCTTGATATTTTAATTCAAATTTCTGATATGGTATTCCAAAAAAAACTTCAACTGTTGTTTATTTGATTTTTATTTTTTTGGTGACGAGAAACTCTACTAAATCCCTTCGAGTTTTAGTAGGCTTATATCCCGGGGAAGCTAGCCTCCGTAATTCCACCAACGCGGACTTTTCACTTCACACGGGCTATAACACAGGCTTTTAGAGCAGTCCAGCACGCCCATCAGAAAACAGGGCATTAAATCACCAAATTGCAATTCCTGAAGATCGAACTTGCGACATGTTGTGTGCGTTTTCCACCTTCTCTTTTTTTATGTGAAAATATTGACGTTTTTTCATTTTTTTATTAATATGGTAAGGGACCTGAAAAAAATTTGAGCAGCATGCACATATAGGCACATCTTGTGTGTGACGAAAGTGAATTATTAAAGGAACTTTCTTAAACCTCTGACTTTTGTATATTTTATTTCTTGATTATGTATTAATTAAAAGTAAATTTGCTTTCAGATTATATAAGTGATGACAAGGGTCCTATATATAAAAGTATGACTTGATATTCCGATATTAATCAAAGAGACTTTCATCAACCATTAGCTAAGCCGGATCTTATTCTGAAAACCCTATTATACATCATATGTTTCAAGTCTTAAAGCTATGCAAGTTCTTAATTTGGTTCTAGAGGCAAAGATTGGTATCCAAAGACTACTATTAGAACTTAAGATTGAATTATACTTGTTTTAAGTTTAATTGTAAATTTACTTATATTCTGTTCTTTTTGGCTTATTTTTAGGAAAATTCAGTTGGTTCACTTTGGGCCATAAAAAAAGAGATCCTTAAATACTAAAGTGTCTACCTTATTCTATATGTTCCTTATATTCAGATTAAAGATGCTCAACTTTAAATATTGGAGCTTTAAAAAAAAAAAAACTTTAAATATTGGAATGTTAATTTACTTGGATCAAGTTTATTTAAATTGTAAAGAAATTTTAGAATACATTTGGACACGTTATTCATATCGAGCTAATAACTTAATGACACATCTAGAGTTTATTTTTTTTGGTTTTCTATTCGGTTTCCAAACTCACACTAAGTCAACTATTCCGGACTCAGGGAGGGTCGAATAATTATGGTATTTAAACCCCTCCCAGTCGCCGTTGTAGGGGATCGATCCATAGACTTCCGTATCAATTAGTGCAACCTCATACTACCACTGCGCCAACTAATGATTAGTAGCATCTAGAGTTTATAATTTAAAATTTAAGGTTTTAGATCTAAATTTTTTATTTTAATATCTAATAGTTTATATTAATAACAAAAAAATATATTTTATTATCAAAAAATTTCTGATTGAATTATTTATTGATTTAGTAAAATAAATCTAAAATATGTTTGATATTTGCACTATACCCAATATTCCAGTCGATTAATTTTTGTTAAATTATACGTATGCTTAATAAATAGAGAAAAATATTTTATTATAATTTAAGCATTTAACAAGCTTAAATTTCCTTACTAAAAAAATGCTTAAATTTTTTGAGTGAAAAACAAAATTGTTATTAGTGTAATTCCATTTGCTTACTTTATATCACTGTTTTGACTAGTGTTAGAATTAAAATATATGTGCAAGTCACATCTTATTCGTACATAGATTGAAACCTATGTAAAGATAATGAATAGATTATTTGTACTAAACAAAAGAATAATATCATGAACGACTGTTACAAAGAAAAAAAACAAAAAACTTTTGTGCGATCGAGAAGTCACATATATAAATTATATATGTATAAAAATGATTTAAAGTTTAATCTTACAATGGCGACTGTGAGAAGATTTAAATGCTATAATTCTTGATTTGTTCTAAATTCGGATTATTCGATTCAGTATGAAGTTGAATACCCAGTGGAAAAAAAAATAAAATGGTTTTAAGTTCATGATCCAAGCATTAATTTGACTTTACATATAAAATAACACTAGATTTTAACTCCAACTTTTAGCATAATTATAAACGTTGAGATTTATTATAATATGACGTCTTAAGTATTATTATACGAAATTATAATTATATTATTTTATAAACTTTCAGGTTTAACTCATGATATTTTGTACATTGGGTTCAGATGACATTTTTGCAATAAAATTTATATTAGGGATGACAGAAATGAAAACATTGTGAATTGTGATAATTAATTAGAAGGTTGAATTATATTTGTTATGGTTTAAAAGTTTATAAACACATTTTAAAGCATTTGGAAAAGACTTTTTCACTAAAATTTATAATCAAGAATGAAAATACATGTCATTTTGTTTTCATTTAAAAAAATTATATTATATTAAGAGAGGCACAATGAGATTGACTTATCGTAGGGTAAATTACACTATTCGTATTCAAATTATATTTGTATTCAAATTATATCCTCTTTTTCAAATTGATACCTAAACAAAAAAAATTCCAATTGGTTCATGACCTCCCATTAAGATTGAAATAACTTGTTGGTAATCGGTCAATGCTAGTCAACTCTAATTTGATCAAGTTTGACCGAATTTTTTGTTGACCTCATTGACTATTTATTGTGAAATGACCAAAATGACCCTCTTCTTCTTCCTCCTATTTCTATTATCTCTCCTCATTTTCTCTCTCTAAATCCTCCAAAATCAAATTTCTTGATTCTTCTTCTTCTTTCTTTGTCATAATAACTTTTTAGTCATTTTGTCCAATTTTTTAGGTTTAAACTTAACATATTTTCATTTTCAAGACTTTTACATTGTCATACAAAATGACTTTATGATTTTGTTATATCATGTCTATGCCAAAATATAAAAGTTACAAATCTAAAAATAATAGACAAGAGGATCAAAAGTTAATTATAACGAAAGATGATGACTATATAATGTGTTTATCAACATAGAGAGACTAAACAGTAAATTATAACAAAAGATAAGGGGCGACATCCCCTCCTCCCAAAACACACGGTTCCCATCTCCTCACCGAAACAACCGCCCTATAACATCGTATCCCCTCCTGCCAAAACACTGACTCTCGAAATAGCCCAGCTTGTCCTAACGAACGAATCTGTCACACTCGAATCTGCAACATCCCTACTTGTCCAGCCTATAGTTCCCATCCCCACCCTAACACGGTAGTCCAGCCTAGTCCATTACATTCAAATGCCCCACCTGCTCCTCACCTACTTGGAATAAACTTGCAAGTTGACCTAGGCCTATTGCTAGTTGTTGTGCAGAATACTAGTCAAGCATCTACTTCGACATCTGTTGATACTCCCTCACAAATTGCGGCTTCTATCGCACTCATCATCGACGATGAGCTCATTCTCCTACTCGTCAAGTTTGACTGAAAAAACACAATCCTCTAGTTCGATGTTTAGTAACCACACGAACCCTTTTCTCTCGACTTCCTCATCCAATCATAGTTCAATTACACGTAATATCGCTACAAAGTTGACATACACCAATTTTATGATATGGAAAGGTCGGGTTGAATTGGTTTTACATGTAAGTCATGTGAGGTACCATGTTGATATGATTTCTCATTATGATGTCAGTAGTCCTGAATTCCTCAATTACGAGATGTTCGATCTTCATATTTTTTCATGGCTGTTTTGTAGTGTCTCTGACACTTTGTTGCCTTAACTTATTGGTTCTCGATCTTCTAATGAAGTGTGGGAGAAACTTCATGCTTAGTTTACGCAAGGCTCTTGCCCTCATGTTAGAAATCTTACTCATCATTATGTTACAAGAAGCATAATTCTGATTCTATCATCACTTATGTTCAAAAAGCTAAAAGCTATGTTCGGCTCCCATATGAGCAATGAAGATTTTTGTGGTTGCATCAGAGAAGGTCTAGGCAAGGAATATCAACTAGTGTGCCATTTTTTGAATGCTACTCAAAATTTAATTTGTTTCGTTTGATCACCTTTATGGCTTACTTTTGAATGAGGAGATTAATATTTCTCAAGATAGAAAAGTGACTTTGACTCAACCTTCTGCTCAATTTGCTAATCGTATTAGACCTTGAATTCAAGGAAGGGGTGCGGTGGTGGAAGAGGCTGAAATACTTTCTCCCTTGTCTCTAGATATAATTCACCCCAACCTAATTGGGGGCACGTAAGTCAATCAAAAGATGTTGATACATCTAATATTATGTGTTACAACTGCAAGGTCACGATCATTATGCAAGCAAGTGTTCATCGTCTTTTTTTCCTTGTGAACCACAAACCCGTAACAATCCCATGAACAACTTTGCCTCCCCACACTACGATTCAACCTTGGTCATGGATATAAGAGCTACACATCATCTCATTTCAAATATCAAGGCCTCAAGTAAGTAACTCTTGGTAATGACACTCAAATCCATATTAACTCTATTGAGTCATTTACTTGTGATATTAATGGTAAACATATTTGGTTTAGGGGATGTCTTGTTTGTTCCTTCCGGGTCTCAAAATTTATTTAGTGTCAGTTCGTTCTTTCACTGCATCTAACCGTATCTTTATTGAATATTTTTCTGACTCTTTCTTGATTCAGGATTTGGAAATGAATGTCATACTCCTCAAGGGCCAGAGAGTAAAGATGGACTCTACTACCTTCCAGTTTCTTTTACCTTCGGTTTCCATAAATTTTGCATCATTGTCTACATGACATGCTCGTTTAGGACATCCATCTAGTTTAGTAGTTAGGAAGTTATTTAATTCGAATGTTATTTTAGTCAAGGATGATAAGAATAAATCTTTGTGTAGTGCTTATTTCTTAGGTAAAATACACAAATTTCCTTCTACTTTTATTTCCAAGTACGTGACCTTTTGAGTTAATTGTTCTGATGCTTGAGGGTCTTGCTCAAATTTCCTCGCATGATGGTTACTTGTATTATGTGATTTTTTCATCATTTATTCTAAATATTATTGGTTATCGTTTCTTAAAAAGAAATTGGAGGTGAGTTTTGGATTCTCACCAAGTATCTTGCGTCGAATGGGATTGTACAACGGTCTTTATGTCCATATAATCTTGAACATAATGGTTGTACTGAATGTAAACACCGTCACATTGTTGAAACTAGTCTTGCGTTGTCAAATGATGCTACACTTCATGCCTCATTTTGGTCTTATACATTTGACACTGTTATCTATCTATCTATCTATCTATCTATCTATCTATCTGAGAGATTTTAGTATACTCCTGGAGCACGATGACTTGGTACTCCAAACCAATAAATGGTTGGCATATGTCACATCAACCAATAAGATTTTGACAACGTGTAATCAATTAAAAATTCATATTTAGTTAATAATTTATATAAAATTCCGGACCCTAAGATAAAAACCCTAGACCCTAAATCATCGACCCTAGATACTAACATATGTGATGTGTCATCGAATTATTAGTCTGGAGTACCACGTCATCCGTACTCCAGGAGTATTTTAAAATTTCTCCAATCTATCTATCTATCTAATTAATCAATTTTGTGGTTCGGTTATTGATTTTTTCACTCCATTTTAAGAAATTTTGGAAACTTACCTGATTATACTTAATTATGTGTGTTTGCGTGTTTATGTTACCCATGATTGCGACCTTACTCTGGAAATAAATTAGCTTCTTGCTCTACTAAATGTGTGTTTTTGGGTATAGTAAACTGCATAAGGGCTATAAATGTTATGATCTCTTGTTTGAGAAAATATTTCTTTCACATCACGTTCTTTTTTATGAGATGGTGTTTCCGTTTGATTCATTGTTGAAGAGTTGCGCTCCGACTATCCATGACTCTCAACCAGTTGTACTCCCTACCCTAATTGTTACTTTTCTCTTACTTACAGGTGCCTCTCCACGCAACCGAAACAACCCCATTCCACTTCCAAAATTAAACAACCTACCATTGACTTCCATTCCCTGAAACCATCATCTTCTCACTGAAACAACCGCCCTACAACATCGACATCCCCTCCTGCCAAAATACCAACTCTAGCAGACTCGCAATAGAACCTTAAACTTTATTTACGAACCCTCATTGAATATGTGACAAGTGTTAAGAAACCCACAACACTTTTGTATTTGTGGGTCCTCTATTCGCTTGTTACACATCTCAATAGGGGTCCTTAAACTTTATTTAAGGTCAATTTTTCGAACTAATTGACTTTAACCCAATTGGTATATTCACCAATGCGTGAGTGAGGAGTCTATAGAGTTTGAATCATGTCCCTTACAAATTTATCAAAAAAGTTAATTTTTCGAAAAATAAATAGTGAAGGAACATATGTGAAATTAATGAATAATAAAGAGTGAGGAGGGAAAAAAAGGGAAGAAAAATAAATGTTAAATTGTATAATAAATTTAATATAAAATAAAAATAAAAATATCGTTATTTTGGTAACTTAATTTGACTCTATTTTGGCTATTAGGTAAGGTTTTTAAATCCCAAGATCGACTTTGCAAAAGCGTGATATGGTAAGTACTTTTATTTATACATTTTTTACGTTTCTCATTTTTTCTATTACATTTTTCATTTTCGTCAAAAAATTTTGTTCTTTTATGTTATTGGAATTATGCTATGCATTTACTCAAAAAATAAAATAAAAATATAAATTAGCATTAAAAGAAAATTACAATTTCACGTGCCTTTGACCGAATGGAGCATTAACTCTAAGTCACTTTAGTAAGTTTTTTTTGAATAAAAAACGAAACTATGCAAGATTGAAGCTTAGCATTTTCGACAGACAACTCTAAATCCGAAGTTATTATAGTTGGTTTACAAAACAAAAAAAGTTTCCCACCATCTAATTAAGCTCATTAGAAACACGACAAAAATTAGTAAAAAGATTTGTAAACTTGATTTCCTTTACGAAAAATGTGAGAAGCCCTAATCCAAAGTTATTACAATAGTTGATGTCATGTACTACTAAATAAATAGGATTGTGATTGGGGTAAGGAATCCTCATTTCTGTAGGGGATCGATGAAGATTTCCCATTAAAAATCTCCAAACATGGGGATCATGAGGTTGGACGGGATCACTCTCCTAACCACATGAATCTCCATATCCACTAAAATTATAAATTTTGTAGTTTCACATATATGTTAACATATAATAACGTTATTATATTTGTTTATCATTTCTACCTCTAAATAAGACGTATATATACTGACCCATGTATGACATTTAATGTAAATAAAACCAAGGGTAAAGTTCAATGTATTTTTTAGTTTGAGCCATTTGTAAATAGGAGAAATTATAGTATGCCATCACGGTAAATAGAGTTTTGTGGTTTAAAATTATGCCAAACATGTTCCAAAATTTTAACAATGTCAAAATAATAACGTTGCAGTCTGAGCTAATGAGTTAAAAGAGTCATTTTTTATCTATCATTTTTAAACATAAAACTTGATTAGTGGAGAGTTTTTAAATCAATCTTATGACTATTCAAAATTTACAATTTTAGCTATTAACATCGTTTGTTTAACACTGTTAACATTTTGAGACTTGAATATTGTAAACCAAATACTCTTATTTGTATAATTTTAACCCTTGTTTACTCTACCCTAAATAAAACTAATATTTAACAGACATTATTTGTTTTGGTAAAATCAATGATAAGGGAGATCCAAAACTTTTTCTTACAAAAGAAATGTGTAAATTATCTATTGAATATTAGCTCTATATTCAAGAGAAATTATCATGACATTTTATAATATGGAAAAGACAATTTTCTTCTTTTATAAATAAAAAAACAGACATTGATTTCGTAAACAGTATTAAAAATAAATAGAACTATGATATATAAATTGGTCAAATTACAAATCCCATAAATAAAACTTTATTAATGTGTAGATCCAAAACGAAAGTCATAACATCACACTCAACAACAATCATAACAAGGCAAATAATAATAATAATAATAATAATAATAATAATCATAATAATTATAATAATAATATGGTAAAATTCTAGGGCAACTTAGAATTGGAACGACGGAGCAATTTGAAACAAAAGCCAAAAGAAGTAGGCCTCATATCCCAAAACAACCCGATCTCATCTCCAGCACTAATAACTCGACCACGAAAAACATCGGCCAATCCGACGACGTAACACTCATTATTAGTCCCTCCAGCCTTCACATACGAATTTGGATAGGTTTTGGGCATATTTTCCTCAGTATAATCCATCAAAACGACCATACACTTGTTACCTTGAACAACATGGTTAGCCGATTCAAGTTTCCAAGACCTAAGCACATATTCCAGCATTTCTTCATGGCTCAATGTTATCTCACCCATAGCAATCTCATTTCGGGTCACAACCCGCCTTATCTGCCATGGATTTGTGGGGTCGAACCGATGACCTGAGTTCCAGTCTCGTATCTCTATGAGGCTCCGGGTGACTTGGTGATGGGCGTTGCGGGCTGCTTCGGCTTCTTCCTCTGCCTTTGATGGGAAGAAGTTGTAGAAGAAAGTTTTTCTCATCATAATAACGGCGGCCATGTTTCTGGTTAGGTTATGAAAATGTAAGGGTTTTTCTTTCATTTATAAAATGATTTGGAATTATGGTGTCTTACATTTATATAGGATGTGAAGATTTTCACATTTTGATTTTCCAAATTTGGTTTTTTAGCTGTACTTGTCCTCTCTTTCCTTTTTTCTTCCATTGTTTCTCTATCTGGATATTACCAAGTTTATGTCTGAATATTTTTTCTAATGGAGAATTATTACTTTGATTTTTTTCTAACAAATTAGTATCATTTAAATTCATTCGTAAATATATCCAAGTTATTAGTTTTCTTTTGATCAAAAGGAAATGTTTTGTTTTGGTGATGCAAATTCGATCGTGTAATCTGATGGATTTGTTTATAAGACTAAAACTGAGGCATTATGAAAATCCAAGAGAGTACAGAAATATATTTGATTATTTGTTCACATTATTTACTCCAATTAGTAAATTTTGATGTATGCGGTGATTACTTTGAAATAATCATAACTTTGTCTTTCTCAACATTAGATCAAACTTTCCACCACTCATCCACTAGTAATAGTAGACAAGTGATGGTAAACAAAGTAATCGTAAAAATATACATAAATTTTAGCCTAGGAAGATTGATATTTAACAGAACCATTATAATTTTCTTAGATACTACGTGAAAATCAGTAGTTAAAGACCAAAATATTGATCAAAAAATTTAATAAAAAAGTGGATTATAATTATTTGAAGTAATCACGATTTTTATTTCATCACCATTAAAACAAAATTCATATCTTTCGTTCAACATTAATACAGAACAAACAATATTTATATTATAAAGAAAAAGTAATTATTACAAAAATTTCTTAACAGGTATTGTTTTACATGAGTTAAAGTTTTTTCACTTCAATTTTCTTACATGGAAATAAATAATTATATTAAAAAAATAAAAGAAACCCTAAACTAAAATTTAAATATACGCTTCAAAATGTTACCAAATATGAGTGGAATAGCTTTTATGTTCCATCCAAATTACATGAGATTTTGCCAAGTGAGATAGGTCAAACCGTCAAGAAACAGCGGTGAAAATTTTTATACATTAAAGGCTAAATATGCCAAGTAGTTGAGGGTCAAATGACAATTCAAATATTTTACCACATTATAATGCCAAAATTAAGAAGATGATAAGAACGTCGAGAAATCATTCCTATTATGCAATATTTATTACTATAAGATTGTTATGGTAGTTATACCAAATATTATCTGTATATATATTTATTTTTTACCTTTTCAACTTTTATTTTTGGCAGGTTAATTTACTTTAATTTTTTGATTGTTCTTGTATAGGGTAACGAAACGGTAGTTGTTGTATAGATATAAGTTTGGAGAAAATTAAGAATACGCTTGACAACCGCGTCATTTGTATGCCAAATCTATAATTTAACATGTCATATATGTTACTTTTTTTGTTTTTAAATGTTAATCGATTTTGTAAAAATATGAAATATTAAAATATCACTAATTATAGCAACAAAATACTAATTTATCCTCCTTTTAATTTCTTTTGTGTTACGTGTTTCCTAAATAATGACTTGTTATATTAAAGTGCTCATAACGTCAATTTAGCGATTTCAAAATGAAAATTTCAAAAAATTAAAACTCTTTAGTACTATATTTACTATAGAACCATATTTTTTAATTTTTAAAATCAGACATTTTTAAAACTCTCTCCACACATTGGATTTCACCAAACATATTTTAAATAATGTAAAAGTTTAAAAAGTTGAAGAATAAAAGTTGCTAAAAGTATCATTAATTTTTTAAATGCTCTATTCAGATTAGTTCAGTTCAGCAAAATTCAGTAAAATTACATAATCTTTTGGCCAAATTTAGTCAATTAAGTTCAACAAAATCAGTTCAATTTAGTTCATTTCAGCCATAAAGAACGAGGCCTTAATAAAATTACCATAGCCGAAACATGATTAAGATAAAGCGTCCACTCTTCTTTACCTGCCCATGAGACATTAGTAAAGCGAGGTCGTGAAACACTGCACTACATAAACGGAATCGCTTTGTATCCAAACTTTCAACCAACCCTTTTCCCAAGCTATCTGAATTGCAAACATAGCAACCTAAGATACGAACCATCAATATTCACTTTTAACCACCCTGGAGGAAGATTGCGCCAAATTACGCTGATTTGTTTGGAGCATGTAGAGGGCTACTTCCAATGTGAAGCTAATGAGAATTGATTTATTAAGCGTAATGAGTTGTGGCCAAACGTTCTCTTCCATTTACATATGAGAAATAATTTTACCAATAGTTACTTCCTTTCTTAATATGACCCTCTTTATTTGCATGTTTATCTAATCTAAGCGTACTCGTGCTTGCTTATCTGTTTTATGTGCCGTATTTGGTGTAGTTGTTATAACCGTTTCCTTCTTTTATATTTCCGTTTAAAGTTAAGGTATGTATATTATTTTATTTCTTTAATAAATTAAGAAAATTAACACTTTTTCAATCATGTAGAAGGATTAAATTTGAAAGAAAAATAAATCATAGAGGTCTCATTTTAACTATTACACCCGCCTCTGAAGAGAGAAAAAGACTAGATCCGCCTTTGATGAGTCTCTATCATAGGCACTCGGCCGCCACGATCCATCGACAATCCTTCAAATGCCAATCAACAATTTTTTTCTAACTACATATGCTTTGAATCAACCTTTTTCTACCTCCACCATCCCAAGTAGCTCGAGAGTAATCGCTTGGTAGCTTCTCACATACTCTCTGAGAGACCCTATTTGTTGTAGCTCGCCCAATCGATATTGAGCAGTAAACTCAATATTTTCTAGGGAGAACAGAGTCTTCAACTCTTTTTGGAAGTCTTCCCACGTATGCACCGTGTTTGAGACCGCTCTATGGTGCCACCACAGTTTTGCATAATATTCTAAACTATTAATATCCGAAAATACGGAGCTCAAAAGAGTTTTACAGATGGTTGATGCTAAGAAAAGCTCTTAAGATTCGAAAAGATGGTGTAAACGAAACAATTTTTGTATGGAAGAAGGAGTCAGAACTGAAGATGTGGAATTTTATTCAGTCCTCGTATTTGTGTAGGTATATGTGAACACCAGATGGCCTTATACAATTGAATAAATTGTAAGATATCTACCTTTTACCATAACAATATAGATGCTTTGCACTGAAAGCTCATTCCCTGACTGCTTAAGGTAAGGTATTCCTTTCACATCCGTAATAAAGGCAACCGAAGGGAGGAGTAGCCCCGAATAAAGGGATCGAAGCCAGTGAGTTTGTGTCTTATATCTACGATAGTCTTAAGCCCTCTTGCTAAGCAAGACATGAGCTAATATTTTATTTTATACTTTTTCCTACTCAAGCAATACTTCCTGAAGCTTCTTAAATGGAGTGAGAGACATATCTCCATTCATCAAATTGAGATCAAGTTGGTTATGGATTAAAGATCAACAAAAGCTAAAATAAAAATTTACATTGACGAAACATGATTGCATCCACTCTTATTTAACTGCATACGACACATTGATAGAGCGAGTTCGTGAAAAGCTACACCACATAAACGGAATTGATTTCTATCCAAAGTTTCAACCAACCCTTCTCCCAAGCTATTTGAATCGCAAACATAACAACACAAGAGTTCCACTACATAAGGAAAGGAAGTGCCAACAGAAAAATTAAAACAACCTCTAGCAAAACCTCTTGGAGTATGAATAATCCCACCACAACTAGGTGGTCCAGAGGAACCAAGAGTCAAACCATCAGTATTCACTTTTAACCACCTCGGAGGAGGAGGGCGCCAAATTAAGCTGATTATGTTTGGCACGCAGATGACGATTTCCACTTTGAAGCTAATGAGAATTGATTTATTAAGCATTATAAGATGTGGCCAAACCTCCCCTTCCATTACATATGAGAAATTATAGTTTTACGATAGTTACTTCATTTCTTAATATGACCTTCGTATTTACATGTTTGTCTAATCTAAGCGAACTCGGGTGCTTATCTATTTTATGTTCCTTATTTGGTTGTTATATCGTACATCTCCACGTCTTCCTCCATTTTGTTTGCTTCTTAAATATTTCTCAATTTGGAGTGTTTGCATATTTGTAACACTAAGTATTTATGATAACCGTTTCCTTCCTTTATATTTTCGTTTGAAGTTAAGGTATGTATATTATTTTATTTCTTTAATAAACTAAGAAATTTAAAAAAATTTCAATCATCTAAAAGGATTAAATTTGAAAGGGAAATAAATCATGGAGGTTAAATTTTAATTGTTACACCCGCCTCTGAAGAGAAAAAAAACACTAGACCCACCTTTGATGAGTCTCTATTAAGGGCACTCGGCCACCACGACCATCGACAGTCCTTCAAATGCTAACCAATAATTTATACTAACTACATTTGCTTCGAACCAACCTTTTTCTGCCTCCACCATCACAGGTAGCTCGAGAGTAATCGCTTGGTAGCTTCACACATACTCACTGTACGACCCTATTTGTTGTCGCTAGCCCAATCGACATCTAGCAGTAAACTCAATATTTTCTAGGGAGAACTAGGTCCTCAAATTCTTCTGGAAGTCTTCCCACGTATGCACCATATTTGAGACCGCTCTATGATGCCATCACAGTTTTGCATCATCTTCTAGAGATTCGAAAAGAAGGTATTCAAAAGAGTTTATCAGAGATGGTTGATGCTAAGCAAAACTCTTTAAGATTCCAAAAGATGAAACTCTTTCTGTATGGAAGAAGGACTCAGAACTAAAGTTGTGATATTTCATTCAGTCATCGTATATGTATAGATATAGGTGAACACCATATGGCCTTATGCAATTGGATAAACTGTACGATCTTTACGTTTGACAATAATATATGCTTGCACTGAAAACTCATTCCCTGAGTGCTTAAGGTAAGGTATTCCTTTCACACCCATAATAGAAGCAACCGAAGGGAGGAGTAGCCCGGAATAAAGAGACTGAATCCAGTGAGTTTGTGTCTTATATCTACGATAGTATAAAGCCCTCTTGTTGAGCAAGACATGAGCTAATATTTTATTCTACAGTTTTTCCTACTCATGCAATACTTCCTAAAGCTTCGTAAATGGAGTGAAAGACATATTTCCATTCATCAAATTAAGATCAAGTTGGTTAGGGTTTAACGATCAATATTACCTAAAATAAAAAATTTCATGGCTGAAACATGATTAAGACATTGCATCCACTCTTGTTAACCACCTACGAGACATTGTTAGAGCGAGTTTGTAAAATGCGACACCACATAAACAGAATCTCTTTCTATCCAAAGTATCAACCAACCATATTCCCAAGCTATTTGAATCACAAACATAACAACCCTAGAGTTCCACTAAATAAGCAAAGGAAGTGCCAACAGAAAAAGCAAAACAACCTCTACCAAAACCTTTTAGAGTACGAAAAATCTCACCACGGTTAGTTGGTCTAGGGACACCAAGAATCGAACCATCAACATTCACTTTTAACCACCTAGGAGGAGGAGGGTGCCAAATTATGTTGATTATGTTTGGAGCACGCAAAGGGCGACTTTTAATTTGAAGCTAATGAGAATCTATTTATTAAGCGTTATGAGATGTGGCCAAACCTCCCATTTCATTTACATATGAGAAATTATAATTTTACCTGAGTTACTTCCTTTCTAAATATGATACTCCTTATTTGCATGTTTGTTTAATCTAAGCAAACTCATGTGCTTATCCGTTTTATGTCCTTATTCGGTGTAGTTGTAATATCGTACATCTCCATGTCTTCTTCCCTTTTTTCTGTTTCTTGAATATTTCTCAATTTGGAGTATTTAAATATTTGTAACCCAGAGTATTTATGATAACCGTTTCCTTCCTTTATATTTCCGTTTGAAGTTAAGGTATGTATTTTACTTTATTTTTTTAATAAACCAAGAAAATTAACACTTCTTCAATCAAGTGGAAGGATTAAATTTGAAAGTGAAAACTGATGAACCCTAAGTATTTTGATTATGTCCAATCGTTTCAGAAGATGAAAACTTAATACTCTCTTACATATAGTTTATTGTTGACTAATATTTTTCTACTTAGTCTATGTGTAAGATACTCAGCAGGTGCTGAATGAATTATTTCTGGATTGCCTAAAGGACTCAGAAGATCCGTTTGCTGAAGTCAGAGTTTCAATAATTCAGAAGATGGATGCTCCGCTCTGAAGCCGAAGTCTGCTAAAGCTCTCCTCAGAGGTTCTTTGCAATCATAAGTTTTGCCAATTTGATCAGAAGTCTAGACAACTGGAAATTAGCTTCTGAAAGCTAAGTCACGGGTTCTGTTTGAGCATTTAATGCTCTGACACTTGCATTTAATGCAAGGCGCCAAAAGTTCAAAAAGCTGTTTTGAAGGAGCACGCTTATCTACTCAAAACAAAACCAGTTCTTCCTTGTCTACCCTTTGTTGATCCAATTGAAGAATGATTCCAGTCAACCTTATCTTTGATTTCAAATCACTTACCGGATTTAGTTAAAGAACAAGGATAACGGAATCAAAGTGTTTGAAGACCGTTTGAAGACTTGACAAACTAACGGCTACAACAACTGATGTCATCTCTGTTGAAGATTCAAATTCACCAACGGTCACCCTCATTCACTATAAATAGTAGCCAAGCTCCAACGCATCAACTACGCGTGATAATCGAGCGAAAATCTCAACGCACTGTTTGAAGCAAAAACAGAGCACACTTTCCATTCTCAATCTTACTTAGCTTTGTTTAAGTTTTAAGTGAGAGAGTGAAGAAAAACAAGTTCATAATAGGAATCTTGTAAACTGATATCGCTTGTGATATTCAGTTAGATTTTGAGAGAAATCTAGTTGAGATTAGAGTTGGGTGAGAAATCCAGAAAACAGAGTATTGTTTGTTCTGGTGGAAATCCTTTAACTCTTTTTAGGCTAGTCAGAACTAAGTGAGAAATTAGCTTAAGTTCTGTTGATGTAAAGGAGCTTCTGAACTTGCCATAAAAGTTCTGAATAGTGGATTTATAAAATCTCTGTAGGCTGCGACCTCAGAGGACAAGACGTAGTCACAGGACTTCTGTGGCGAACTTGGATAAATCGAATTGCTCAATCATGACCTCCTGAATTTCTTTCTCCCTCTTATACTTGTCATTATTGGTTCTGTGTACTTGCTCATAATTTAGTGCTGAAACAGATTTTCACTAAATATCATTGTCTTTGTTCAGAAGACTGTCCAGAAGTTCTCAAACTCAGAACTTCTGTTGCTGAAAACAGTCAAACTGTGTTTAGGCAGAATTTCCCTCAGAAGCTACTTCTGTAAGCTCGCTTCTGACTCTGAGGAAATTTGACTCTGAAATATAAGTTTCCCGAAAAACTTAGAAAATTTCAGTTTTCAACTTTGACACTTATTCACCCCCCTCTAGGTGATTCTGTTCTTGATAGGGCCAACAAGTGGTATCAGAGCCAGGTTACTTCGCATATTTACTAAAGATCTAACAATCTAAGTGTAAGATCCTATCAGAATCAATAGAGATGGCTAGTAGACACCAGCCTGAGAATTCTTCTCACTTCATAGTTCCAGAAGGTTCTTCCACTACTAGACCTCCATTATTTAATGGCAACAACTATTCATACTGGAAGAAAAGGATGATGTACTTCATCCAAGCTCAGAACATGAGTGCTTGGTATGTCATCACTGATGGTGATTTCATCCCAACAAGGATGGAAGTTGGTCTAGGGAATGTTGTTATTCCTCAGAGAGAATACACAGATGACATTCTGAAAAAACTCCAAACTAATGCTTCAGCAATAAATATGTTGCATTGTGCACTTACAGCTACTGAATATAACAAAGTTTCTTCTTGTGAAACTGCACAGGATATTTGGAACAAGCTGGAAGTCACATATGAAGGAACAGGAAAAGTGAAGCAATCTAAAGTCAACCAACTCATGAGAGAATATGAGTTATTTGAAATGCTTGATAAAGAATCTATTTCAGATATGAACTCTAGATTCACCAAGATAGTCAATGACTTGAAGAGTTTAGGAAAAGACATTGAAGAATCTGATCGAGTGAATAAGATTGTCAGAAGCTTACCAAGGTCTTGGCAAGCCAAGAAGACTGCTATTGAAGAAGTTCAGGATTTGAGCTATTACTTGTATGATGAGCTCATTAGGTCTCTAATTACTCATGAGATGTCATTAAAGAATCATGACCTAAGAGAGAGGTCAGAAGGAAAAAGAGTTGTCCTGAAAGCAGAATCTTCTGAAGAATCCTCTGAAGATGAGGAACTGGCTATGCTGACCAGGAAGTTCAAGAAAGCCTTCAGAAAAGGCAGAGGTGGTAACTACAAGAAGCCTTTCAGGAGCTTTGACAAGAAAACTCCTGATTCTGGTGAAAAGTTCAAGAGAGATCCAAATAAGCCAATTGTGTGCTATGGATGTCAGCAACCGGGGCACATTAAGCCTAACTGCCCGGAGCTGAAGAAAGATAAGAAGAAGTTCAAGAAAGTTATGCTGGCTGCTTGGTCAGACTCTGAGACCAGCAGTGATCCTGAAGAGAAGGAAGAGCAAGCTCAGATTTGTTTTATGGCTATTGATGAGCCAACTTCTGAAGATGTCACAGGAGAAACTTCCGCACCTCCTGAAGCTACATATGACTCTGAGGTAAACAATCCTCATGAACTAGATATCTTTGATTCTCTTGAAGAACTCTATAGTATGTTCAAGTACCTTAAGAGGAAATTGGACAAGAGTGAGGCTGACAAGTTTCTTAGGTTTACTCAAGTTTACTTTGACATGAAAATGTTAGAAGAGAAGCTTTGTGAAAAGTTCAGCACTCCTGCTGATGGCTCTAAAGCCAAAGGCAAGGAAAAGCTGCCTCTGGGAAGTGATAAATCCCAGAAGAAGAAGAAACCTGTCACTCCCTCTCTTCTGAAAGAGATAGCTTCTCCTCCTGATATTGGTACCTCTGAGAGTGCTGTTATAGCCTCTGAAGATGTTGGACATTCTCAGAAAAAGAAGAAATCTCCCAAGAAGCAAAGGGAAAGATCCAAGAACCCTCCTTTTTGCAAGCTTTGCAAGAGTGATGGTCATTGGTTGAAGGATTGCAAGTATCACATTAAAAACCTCTTGCAATCTAAGATATCATTAAAACCTGCTGAAGAAAAATCTAACAATGAAGGACCCAATAAGGATTGGGTACCTGTCACTAATTGATTGTGTTGCAGGTGGCTCTGAGTGCTCCATCAATGTCAAAGCTGTGGTACATTGACAGTGGGTGCTCAAGGCATATGACAGGTGATGAAAAAGAATTCATCACATTTGATCCTAAAAGAGGTGCAAAAGTCAGCTTTGGAGATGCTCAGAAAGGAAGGATACTTGGTTCTGGATCCATAGGAACTAATCCTCCGATCGAAGATGTCTCCCTAGTCAGAGGCCTGAAGTTCAATCTCCTGAGTGTTGCACAATTGTGTGATAAAGGTAGAGATGTTGTCTTCAGCTCCTCTGGATGTAAAATCTTGGACAGTAAGTCAAGGGAAGTTATTCTAACTGCTCCTAGAGTTGAAAATGTTTTCATGCTGAACCTTGAGAATCTTTGCAAAAATATATGCTTGATGTCCAAAGAGGATACCTCTTGGCTCTGGCATAGAAGACTTGCTCATGTGAGCATGGACCTTCTGGCCAAAGTAGCTAGAAATCAATTGGTTGAGGGTCTGCCTGAAATTAGTTTTAAAAAGAATCATTTATGCAATGCTTGCCAATCTGGTAAACAATCCAGAAGCTCTTTTAAAACTAAGAAAGTCATTTCAACTAAAAGACCTTTGGAATTACTTCATATGGATCTTTTTGGCCCTGTTCAACCAATGAGCATGGGTGGAAAGAAGTACGCCTTTGTCATTGTAGATGACTATTCAAGATTCACTTGGGTCATCTTGCTGTCTAGCAAAGATGAGTCACTTGGATGTTTCTCAGTTCTGATAAAGAAACTTGAGAATGAAAGGAATGAAAAGGTTGTTCATATCAGAAGTGATAATGGTGGAGAATTCAAAAACTTTATGTTTGAAGAATTCTGTGAAACCAAGGGAATTGATCATAACTTTTCTGCTCCCAGAACTCCTCAACAAAATGGGGTAGTTGAAAGGAAGAATAGAACTCTGGTTGAGATTGCCAGAACTATGATCAATGAAAGAAGGCTTCCTAAGTACTTTTGGGGAGAAGCTGTTAACACAGCTTGTTATGTTCTGAATAGAGTGCTAATCAGAAGCATTCTGAACAAGACCCCTTATGAACTCTGGAAAGGTCGAAAGCCTAAAATAGGCTACTTCAGAACCTTTGGTTGTAAGTGTTATGTTTTGAATACAAAAGAATATATTTCAAAGTTTGATTCAAAGGCAGATGAAGCCATTTTCCTTGGTTACTCAACACATAGTAAAACATATAGGGTTTTTAATAAGAGGACTCAAACTTTAGATGAATCTGTTCATGTACAGTTTGATGAGACTAACCCTGCAGATAGTAGAGCTCCTGATGAAGATGAAGTTCAAGCTCCTGAAGTTACATCTCCTGATGAAAAAGAAGATGTTTCTCCCAGAGCTGCTGAAGTAGATCCTCCTATTGCTGAACAAGCTCAAGAAGAAAATTCTACTCCAGAAGTCAACTTCCTTCCAGAAGATGTTCCTATTTATGATTCAACAAATGATGAACAGGTTTCAGAAGACTCATTGGATGTACCAAGAGAAGTTAGAGCTCATAGGAATCATTCCTTAGAGAACATAATTGACTCTGTTCATAATCCTGTCATGACCAGAGCCCAGCTCAGAAGATACATGGGGAATGTGGCTTTTACGTCACTTCTGGAACCCAAGGACTTCTATGAAGCTGCTGATGATGACTCCTGGTTAATGGCAATGCAAGAAGAACTTGACCAGTTCAAAAGGTCAGAAGTTTGGACTTTGGTTCCCAGACCTAACAACATAAAGGTTGTTGGAACTAGATGGGTTCTGAAAAACAAACTTGATGAATTTGGAAATGTTGTGAGAAACAAGGCAAGACTTGTTGCTCAAGGTTACAGTCAGCAAGAAGGCATAGATTATGGTGAAACTTTTGCTCCTGTTGCAAGATTAGAAGCCATTAGAATCTTATGTGCTTTTGCATCATACAAAGGTTTTAAGCTCTTTCAAATGGATGTGAAAAGTGCATTCTTGAATGGTTACATTGATGAGGAAGTCTATGTGTCTCAACCTCCTGGTTTTGAAGATCCTAAGTTTCCTGATCATGTGTACAAGCTGAAGAAAGCCTTGTATGGACTGAAACAAGCTCCCAGAGCTTGGTATGAGAGACTGACAAAGTTCCTTCTTTCTAAGGGATTTGTCAGAGGCTGTGTTGATACAACTCTGTTCACTCTGAAGAAGAACAAGGATATCCTTATAGCTCATGTATATGTTGATGATATTATATTTGGTGCTACTAATGAATCTTTGTGCAGAGAGTTCAGTGACCACATGAAGGCTGAGTTTAAAATGTCTATGATGGGAGAATTAACCTTCTTCTTAGGACTTCAGATCAAGCAAAGTAATGATGGTGTGTTTATCAATCAAGCCAAGTACACTAGAGAAGTGCTGAAGAAATTTGGCATGATGGACTCTAATGCTGTTGATATACCATTGGATGTCAGCAAAGACATTGATGATGAAGAGAAAGCTGGCAAACCTGTAGATATAAAAACCTACAGAGGTATGATTGGTTCTCTTTTATACCTAACAGCCAGCAGGCCATATATACATTTTGCTGTGTGTTTTTGTGCTAGATATCAATCAAAGCCAAGAGAAATTCATGATGTTGCTGTCAAAAGAATTCTCAGATATCTTAAAGGCACACCAGAAGCTGGTTTGTGGTATCCCTGTAGTTCTGATTTCACTCCTATAGGATACACAGACTCTGACTATGGTAGAGATAAATTGAAAAGAGTAAGCACTTCTGGTGGTTGTCATTTTCTAGGGGAGTGCCTAGTCTCCTGGCATAGCAAGAAGCAAACCTCTGTGGCTCTCTCAACTGCTGAAGCTGAGTATGTTGCTGCAGGAAGTTGTGTTTCTCAGATGCTCTGGATTAAGCAACAAATTGCTGACTATGGAGTCATCCCTGAAACAATTACAATCTACTGTGATAACAAGAGTGCTATTGATCTTTCAAAGAATCCTATTCAGCACAGCAGGATGAAGCATGTTCATATTAGACATCACTTTCTGAGAGATCGTGTTTTGAAGAAGGATATTATCATTACTCATGTTCCCTCTGAAGAGAATCTTGCTGACATGTTTACTAAGCCTCTGGCTGGTAATTCCTTCAGCAACTTACGAGAAGGCATTGGTATGACTTATCCACTTCAGTAATTTAGTTTAATTATTTCTGTGTGTCTTAAGTGATTAATCGTTTAAGATAATTAAGTGATAATTAATTATAATCATGATTTGACATTTAAGCATGCGTTATCTTCTGCGTTTTACGGCGCTGTTCTGTGGTTAACGGTTATCTGTTCCCTTTTAAACGGTGTGTATTTACTTTTTGAATTGGAACGGTTTCCTTGTTTGGGTATAAATAGGGGTTTTCCATACTTAGAAGTTTTTACTCTCTTTTTCACTGCTATTAGAATTTCCATAGATCTTCTGTGTTCTCTTTCTCTCGAAATTCTTAACCTAATTCCCTATTTCCTACAATGGCTCAAGAAATCACTGTCACTCACATCTTTACCACTGAGAATAAAGAGAAAGTTAGCGAATCTAGGGTATTCACTTCTAGGTTCCTAGATGATGAAGTTAAATCCACTGAACCTATCTCAAAATGGCTTAGCGCACAAAACTGGAATTCATTCGTTTCTCTCGATGAATTCATCTACCCTAAGTTAGTCACCGAATTCTACAAAAACCTCCATTTCTTTTCTAATGAGGAGGATGTTATTCACTCAGAAGTCGGAGAAGTTGAGATTGAGGTGAGCAGGGCTTCTATCTCTCAAGCAATCGGTATTGATGATGAAGGAATCATCATAGGTGATGATGGTTCAGCAGATGGCTTTTCAGAAGCAAATTGGGCTAGACCAGATCTTAGCCAAGGATACTTATGCCACTTGGCTCACTCAGCACCAGAGGTGGGCACACTATCTTACAACTAACGTGTTCCTTCCGAAGGCTCGAGGGGTTAATGGTGTTTCCAACAGGGAAAGAGTTTTTATGTGGCATCAGGTCAATCAGAAGAAGATCAATCTCCCTGCCATGCTGATAAGGCAGATGAAAAATGTGACTACCGTGAGTGCATTAGCGTATGGCTCACTCCTGACTAGGTTGTTTGAGGCAGCCTCTGTGGTGATCTCAGGAGAAGGTGTTACGAGTAGGAGTACGGTTCTGAAGATGCATACCTTCAGGAACCTTAACTTTGGTGTGACTCCGAAGAAGAATGAGAAGGGCTCCTCTGTGAGTATTGCTCAGAAGGAGATTGTGGTTGACACTGCTCAGAAAGGAAAGAAAGCTGCCAGAAAGGGCAAAGGAAAGAAAGGGTCAAGTAAGTTGGTCCTAACCGTTGAGAAGGTGGTTGTTTCAGAACCTCTTCCCACGATGGTTCAAACTACTATTAGTGTTGGACCTTCTGGAAGGATTGTTGCTGAAAAACCAATGGATGCTACTGAGATAGCAAATCAAGAAGCTGAGGACGCACGTCTTGATGAACGGGAAAAGGCTGCTGAAGCTGAAAAGATTGCAAGAGTTGTAGCTCTTGCTGAAGAGAAAAGATTGAGAAAGGAAGCTGAGGATAAGTTATCAACTGAAAGAGAAATTGCTGCAAAGGCTAAGGCCGATGCAAGACTTATAGCATGTGCTGTTGAACTTGAGGATGCGGAGCTTTCAAAGGATGTTGAGGCTTCAGAAGCAGGAGAGGATTCTGAGGATATTCCTCTTTCCTCTCGGATCAAAAAGAAGACGGCTTCAGAAGAAGAGGACTCTGAGGATATTCCTCTTTCTTCTCGGCTCAAGAAGAAGACTGTGGCTAATAGAAGGTCTCTAAAGAAAAAGGACTTCTATGTTGCTTCCAGTGTTGAGTTGGAGGATTCTATTCCTAAGGTACAGGAAGTTTCTGCTGATGAAGACATGTTGGAGATGTCTGCTGAAGAAGATGTTGATGCTCCTCTGATTGAAGAGTTGTCAGAAGAGAGTGAACCAGAAGATGAAGAGGTTCTTCAGGGTGCACAACAGTTTGTTGAGAATGTTGATGATGAAAATTTCATTCACAACATTCTTTTGAATCAAGGAAGAAACCCTGGTGATAGGGATGCCTCTGAAACGCTGATAAGAATGGCTCATGTGTTTGCTGAGCCAATTTCTATGTTTGATCCAAACTCCTCTGAACAGGTTATCTCATCTCCCACTCATACTCCTCATCCATCTCCTTCACTACCTTCTGTCACAGAAGTGAGTGAATCTCACACTTCCATTCCTCTTACAACTTCAACTTCTGAAGTTGTACCTCTACAGATTATTCCTCCTTCTGGATCCTATTCAGAAATGAATCTAAACTCTGCTCCCATTTTCACAGACTCCATAGCCACATCCACTACCTCCTCCATTCATACTTCCTCTGTAAGTCCATCAATTGGATTTACTGCTCCATCTTTCTCACTACCATCCACACTACCATCCATCTCAACTACCATTTCCTCCTCAACCACACATACTATTCCTTCCATAACCACTCAAATCCCTCCACTCTCAACCTCTGGACATGCACCTCCTGTGTGTGATCCCTTAACTACTTCCTCTCCTTTCCTTTTTGCTGGGTTGTCATCTAACTCTGACTTCCTACGCAAGCACATGAATCGAGATGATCTGGATAACAGATTCGGTAGTTTTGGTTTCATGGGCAGAGCTTCTGGTGTATCCAAAGCTGGTGGTGCTCCCAGTGTTGAGGAGTTGAGAAGAATGAGTCAGAGTGGCTCTGATGAATTGCTGAATAGATTTGCTGGTTTGGGGCAAAGGACCTCTGCTGCTGACATGTATGCTCAGGGAATTGTGCTGCAAGAAATTCAATCCTTGAAAGCTCAGAACCTGCAGCTCATGACTATGCTTCAAATGCAGGATCCTTCTGTCTACACACGCAATCTTTCTACACTTCATCTAGCTACATATGATGAGCTGTACAAGCTGAGAGAATTAGCTCTGACTCTTCCTACATTGGAAAACATTGCTCTTGCTTCTTCTCTGAAGGTTAATGAGAATTTAGAAATTCTGACAGAAGAAGTCAAGGAAGCAAACGAGCATTATGAGGCTCATGAGAAGATGCTCCCAAGTAAGATTGATGACCTGCAAAGTACTGCCAACCACATTCTGAGAGAAGTGAAATCTTCTGCTCAAGGTTCATCATCTTCCGGGGCTGCTAAGATTGTGTATGACATCACTCCTGATCTCAACAATCGTCTCTCAAGCATTGAGTCTGCTGTGTCTGCTCAGAGCGCCCAGATTGCTGAGCTTACTGAGCTTCTGAAAGTTATGCACACTCAAGCACGTGAACAAGAAAAGACTCTTCATAATTGCTATCGGTTTGTTCGAGGACAAACTTACATTCAGAATGAGCATTTCACTGCTGCTGTGTATGCGAACAATCGCTTGATTAAGCTCCTTCTGGAAGACGTTCAGAGACAGCGACCTATGTCTGGTCAGACTTTTGATCATATGAAGACCATTGATGTTGATTTCAGAAGAAGAATGGATATGATCAACACTGTGAGGCCAACTCCTCAGCAATATTCTACTGCACTGAATGTTCAACAAAAATTAAACTCTCAAGGTGCTCTGGGTGTTGCTCTTGGTTCTGGTCAAACGGGGGAGAAGTCTGGTCAGCAGAGTGGTCTCAATACTGGTGTTAAGAGACAGAGTGTTGCTGAAGGATCCAGTGGTGTTCCTCCTCCTCAGAAGAAACCTAGGAACTTGTAATCTCATTAGGACTTAAGCTTCTTAGCTAGGTTCTGGGTTGGGTAGTTTCTGTCTTAGGACTTTTTCTGCTCTTCTGATTATCTTGTTTCATATGTTCTCTTTTGATGATTTTATATACACTGAATCTTTCTTATACATTCTTGTGTCTCTGATTATTTACTTGTTGCTTATGTTTCTTTTTGACTTAGTAAATTATACTTCACTAAATCTAACAACTTGATCTTAAGTCATTTCTAAGTTTATACAGATTGCTGAAGTTCACCATTTACACTAAAAAGGGGGAGTTAATTTACTCAGAAGTTATGAAACATATGTATCAGGAAGTCATTTTCTAAACCTCATGTTTTCTGTTACCTTCTGACCACGGTTTGTCCATAACCAAAATGGGGGAGAATGATGAACCCTAAGTATTTTGATTATGTCCAATTGTTTCAGAAGATGAAAACTTAATACTCTCTTATATATAGTTTATTGTTGACTAATATTTTTCTACTTAGTCTATGTGTAAGATACTCAGCAGGTGCTGAATGAATTATTTATGGATTGCCTAAACGACTCAGAAGATCCGTTTGCTGAAGTCAGGGTTTCAATAATTCAGAAGCTGGATGCTCCGCTCTGAAGCCGAAGTCTGCTAAAGCTCTCCTCAGAGGTTCTTTGCAATCAGAAGTTTTGCCAATTTGATCAGAAGTCTAGACAACTGGAAATTAGCTTCTGAAAGCTAAGTCACGGGTTCTGTTTGAGCATTTAATGCTCTGACACTTGCATTTAATGCAAGGCGCCAAAAGTTCAAAAAGCTGTTTTGAAGGAGCGCGCTTGTCTACTCAAAACAAAACCAGTTCTTCCTTGTCTACCCTTTGTTGATCCAATTGAAGAATGATTCCAGTCAACCTTATCTTTGATTTCAAATCACTTACCGGATTTAGTTAAAGAACAAGGATAACGGAATCAAAGTGTTTGAAGACCGTTTGAAGACTTGACAAACTAACGGCTACAACAACTGATGTCATCTCTGTTGAAGATTCAAATTCACCAACGGTCACCCTCATTCACTATAAATAGTAGCCAAGCTCCAACGCATCAACTACGCGTGATAATCGAGCGAAAATCTCAACGCACTGTTTGAAGCAAAAACAGAGCACACTTTCCATTCTCAATCTTACTTAGCTTTGTTTAAGTTTTAAGTGAGAGAGTGAAGAAAAACAAGTTCATAATAGGAATCTTGTAAACTGATATCGCTTGTGATATTCAGTTAGATTTTGAGAGAAATCTAGTTGAGATTAGAGTTGGGTGAGAAATCCAGAAAACAGAGTATTGTTTGTTCTGGTGGAAATCCTTTAACTCTTTTTAGGCTAGTCAGAACTAAGTGAGAAATTAGCTTAAGTTAAGTTGATGTAAAGGAGCTTCTGAACTTGCCATAAAAGTTCTGAATAGTGGATTTATAAAATCTCTGTAGGCTGCGACCTCAGGGGACAAGACGTAGTCACAGGACTTCTGTGGCGAACTTGGATAAATCGAATTGTTCAATCCGGACCTCCTGAATTTCTTTCTCCCTCTTATACTTGTCATTATTGGTTTTGTGTACTTGCTCATAATTTAGTGCTGAAACAGATTTTCACTAAATATCATTGTCTTTGTTCAGAAGACTGTCCAGAAGTCCTCAAACTCAGAACTTCTGTTGCTGAAAACAGTCAAACTGTGTTTAGGCAGAATTTCCCTCAGAAGCTACTTCTGTAAGCTCGCTTCTGACTCTGAGAAAATTTGACTCTGAAATATAAGTTTCCCGAAAAACTTAGAAAATTTCAGTTTTCAACTTTGACACCTATTCACCCCCCTCTAGGTGATTCTGTTCTTGATAGGGCCAACAAAAACCATGAAGGTCTCATTTTAATTCCTACACCTGCCTCCGAAGAGAAAAAAAACACTAAACCCGCCTTTGATGAGTCTTTGCCAAGGGTACTCGGACGCCACGACCATTGGAAGTCCTTCAAATGCTAACCAACAATTTATTCTAACTACATATGCCTCGAACCAACCTTTTCCTTCCGCTGCTTTGTAAAATCTTAACCCTAATTTTGAGAGAAATTCTAGGAACACATATAGGGTTGTCAACGGGTCGAATCAGATCGGATTTCGCAAAAGCCATACTCGATCCGCCAGATATTCGGGTAAACCTGAACCCGATTACTAAACAGATTTGAAATCCATACCGAACCCGATCCGCGGGTAATACCCAGACCCGTCGGATATTCACATACCCGAATATTTATTTTTTAAAATTATTTAATACAAATTTTGATTAAAAATTGTATTTTGGATTAAAAAAAACCTCAATATCAACTGAAAAAATCACCAAACACTATCACTAGTGGAATTTTGGCTCTTATTTTAGAAGTTAAAAGAATCAGTATTGATAGTATGGAAAAAGGAATTATTGGATGAATATTTGTCATTTTGTGTAGAATTATGAAAGGAGGAAAATGATAGAAACTATAAAAAAGTTGATGATGACAATTGTGAAGAGAGAAAGGAGAAATTTGCCATAGATGAAGAGAAAAAAAAGGGATTAGCGGCTCAGTAAAGAAAAGAGGAACAAAAATAAAACCTAAGCAGTTTATATATGAGTTGGGCTAGGATTATATTCGGGTATCCGCTCGGGTTTTATAATCGGGTTTCTCAGGTTACGGGTTGGGGTATCCGATCGGGTTTACATGGCTTACCAAACCCGATTCGAACCCAACTGTCGGGTATGAAAAAAAAAACCATACCCGATTCGCGGGCATCTTAATCGGGAATTTTTCAACCCTACGGGTACGGGTTTGTGCCCGAACGATTGACGTTGGGTATTTTCCGCAAGTGTACGGAATCACTCAAGTAGTAATATTAAGATCGAACCCACAGAGAACGGTAAATGTATAAACTAATAAATCTTTATAATATATCGTTCGTTTTCTCTTGAAAAGTAGTAAATGCGATATTTGAGATTTTGATTATTAAACTAAGTGCTTTAAACATAAACTAAACTAACTGAAATCCTAACCCGATACTTTTACCGATGTTCTTTATCCACGCAAAGTCAACAATTCATTTAAGCACAATGAACATTATAACAATTTACTCATAAAATTCAACCAATTCTAGAACACAATTAAACACGATCTTTCGATACTTACGTTTAATTGTCCTCAAGTGAATTAAGTTAACAAGATTATTGGACCTATCCTAGATAATCTTAATTAGATTAATGAATATCACTTAAGTTAGATTGATTACGACTTACTAACTGGACCTATCCTAGATTAATAAAGCGTAAACGATGAATACTCTATTGATTTTACTTGATAGAAACAAAGTAAATATATCAAGCAATAAGATTTGAACATTCAAACACATGAACTTATATGAATATAACTTTAATTATAAGTATTCCAATTGTCAAACATTCATAGAAATTACAACGGAAATTCAAAGAAATAAAGAACTGTAATCGATAAAGGGAAAGAGGGTTGTCAATCCTTTTTACTCTTGATCGTGAGGTTTGTCAATCCTCGGTGCGTTCTTGCTCGTCTTCTCCTCGATGAATCAATGAAATAGTCTATCTCTCGATTAGTACTTCAATGCAATGGAAATCGGAACGAAGGACGTAAGTATGGATGTAGAACTTCGAACTCAAACTAAAATGCTTTTATTTTTGTAGTAGATATTCTGTATCTTCGTATATTTCTTTCGCTAGAGAATGACGTATTTATAGCCAAAAACTCAAGGAATACATAGCTTGACGGAAGGACAAAGCTATTGGGCGATTCGGGGCGTCGCTTGGGTGACAAAATACAACTTTCGGACGAAGGAGCATGTTGGTCGAAATGTGGCTCGATCGAGCAAGGAATGTGCTCGATCTAGTGGGGATATTCAAGGCAAACAGAATGCCTCGCTCGATCGAGTGGAAGATTGGCTCGATCGAGCAAGCCATTCTGTTTGTCAAGAATAGGCCGCTCGATCGAGTGGAAGATTGGCTCGATCGAGCAAGAAGATTGCCTCGGTCGAGTTTAACTTTGAACCCTGTTTTGACCACTTTCTGCTCCGAATTTGGAAAAACTTAAAACATGAACGTTATTTGTCTATGTCTTAGCTTTCCAACGCAACTTGAAACGCCCAAAAATACGTTTGTATGAGGGAGTTATGGCCGAAATACTGCAAGGTGTCGAAACTGCCTCGTTTGCTTGAGTAAAGCCCGATTTAAGCACCAAATCGACTTGATTTCACCAAACTTGATCCCTACACATGGAAACACAAATACAAAGGTAAAGTTTCCCCTAACCTATGTAAATCTAAGCTAAATGGATCAGTCTCTCGTAAATACATCGATTAAATGCCCTGAAATATAAGTACATTTTGGACTTATCAACAACCCTAAACACAGACACCCAAATTTTGCTTCACGTGCTCAATCATGGCAAGCTAATGCGGCTTGTCCGACATCAACACTGATTACACTTAAAAAATCTTCAACTGTTCAAATAGCTTTTCCATCGTCATATGTAATTTATAGTTGCTGAAACAAAAGAAAACACTATGGTTTCTCAGGCTTCTCATAAATCAATTATTTATAACGCTAGTTGTAATTACAAATGGGTTAAAATTGTATAGACACTTTACGAGTCTTACAACATTCTTATGCCCTCCACAAAAGCTCTTAATCAAATTTGGAGCCACGAACCTACCATCTTAAGAATGACAATTAGTCACTTTTCAACTTGGAAGCTAGGTTTTGATCATGTTCAAAAAAATTAGTAACTTGTCAAGTTTGGATGAGGTTACATAATTTCTCTTGGGAGTTCTGGGACAAAAGAATATTGTGGGGATCGCAAAAGGGAATGGGATACCGATTTGTTTTTGACAGAAACACCGTGGCATGAGAATTCGAGCACTTTGCGTGGAAGCTTATGGATATGGATGTCAATAGGTCTTTGAAAGATCATGTTAGAGTGGACACTTATTCTTTGACCTTGTGGGTACTAGTTGAATATAAGAAGATGCAACAATTTTGTGAAACATGTAAAAACAACAGACACTCATCATCAAAATGTCTAAAAAATGTTATTGCACCTAACAACTCTCTAAAGGATAAATGGCCGACTTCACCACTCTAAATCGACGTTGCTTGGAATTTCTTCACATGTAGCCAAACCTCCCCTACCATTTACATTTGAGAAATTATAATTTTTACCAATAGTTACTTCCTTTCTTAATATGACCCTCCTTATTTGCATGTTTGTCTAATCCAAGCTAACTCGGGTGCTGATAAGTTTTATGTGCCTTATTTGGTGTAGTTGTTATATCGTACATCTCCACGTCGTCCTCAAATTTTCCTATTTCATGAATATTTCTCAATCTGAAGTGTTTAAATATTTGTATTAGCATTTATGATAACTCTTTCATTCATCTATATTTTCGTTTAAAGTTAAGGAATGTATATTATTTTATTTCTTAATCATGAAGGTCTCATTTTAATTGTGAGACTCGCTTCTAAAGAGAGAAAAACATTATATCTGCCTTTGGTGAGTCTCTATCAAGGGCGGTCGGCCGCTAGATCATCAATAGTCCTTCACATGCTAACCAACAGCCTGTTCTAACTACATATGTTTCGACCCAACCATCTTCTTCCTCTGCTTTGTAAAACCCTAACTCTAATTTGGAGAGAAATTCTAGCAGCTTGTACGTGCACACAAAATTTGCTTGCACGTGCTCAAACTTGGGAGACTCGAGCAGCTTGTCCAAGATTAACACCAGTTACACTAAAAGAAAATTTCAATTATTCAAACATCTTGTCCATCGTCATATGTGGTTGTGATTTTTAAAACAAAATATAACAATATAGTTTCTGAAGGTTCTCATAAATCAATCATTTCTAATGCTAATAGTGGCTACAAATGGGTTGGACCAAATTTCCTTACCGAGGGCGAAACGTCATGGAAACATGTTGATCTTAAAGACACAATTTTAGGGCACCAATGGACTGGAAGATGATCTCATTGGGTAAAGGGTCTTACCACATTCTTATGCTCTCTACAAAACCTATAAATCAAATTTGTAGCCGCAAACCTATCATTTTAATGTTGGGGCCACCGACACCAAAAGCACAGCTATGCACGCTCAACCACGCCACCTGCTGGGAACAAATTTATGCACAGCTACGGAATGCACACCACAACACAACTAATACACAGCTATGCAACCCACACACGAAAATAATAGAAGCAATAAAAGCACACCCAAGATTTTAGCATGGAAACCTCTTCAACAAGAGTAAAATCAGGGGACCCTTAGGCCTCTTAAACCTCCACTAAAAAGGATTACACTTTTTGGACTGACAAAATTGTAACGAAAAACCCTCGCTCTCTGACACAAGCTCATAGCCCAAGTTACACCTTCTAGTTAACTAGCTTTAAGTTGTGGATCCCTAAATCACTTAAACCCAAACCTATTTATAGGAGGACTCCCATTTACATCTCTCTTTCTAGGCAATGTGGGATTCCCGAGATGAAATCTTCTGTCCCCATTTTCATGTCCCCTTTCTTATTCCTCTCACATAAAACTACATTTTTTTTATGTATTTTTAATAAATACAATTTACTTTATGCGAGAGGGATAGAAAAGGGGACACGAAAATGGAGATAGAAGATTCCAACTCGGAATTTCCACTTCCTTTAACAATATTTTTAACCAATATAAAATTAAGGGAGAAATCCCAACATTTAAGAATGAGAGTTATTCACTTTTCAACTTGGAAGCTAGGATTTGATCATGTTCCTAATAATTAACGACTTGTCAAGTTTGGGTGAGGTTACACAATTTACCATGGGATTATTTTGTACAAAATAATCTTGACAGAGATTGCAATAGGGATTGGAATTCCGATTCGTTCGGACAGAAATCTGAGGTAGGCAAATTCGTGAGCGTCCCTCTATAAAAGAATAAAAGTTTCAAATTCCTTCATAGGCTGGGACTTTTTTTTCAAAGGTAATGGGCTGGATTTTAATTGGCTAGACTTCTTGGGTACCATTGTCATATTTGGACCAAAAAGTAATCAAATAACCCATCGCATGTTTTAGACTCTAGACTTTATAATTATCTATGTAGTTAACTCTCATCTCATAAAAAAAAATAAAATTGATTGGAATACTTTATAGTCTCCACGTAAAATAGTAGGTTAAAGTTAAAAAAAAAAAAGTCTGTGGTTCCACTTATTTTCACAGAAAGGATTGTGATTTACTGTGGTTTACTTTTGTTCAAAACGAGGATTGAGATTTCACATTTTTCTAAAAAATGACATTTTAGTTTGACAGTATAAAACTTAAGGGTAACGACCTTAAACTGAAAAATTTCAAGGATTAAAGTTGTTTAATACCATAATTTTCATGTAACCAACATTTTTAGTTTTTTAAAATCGTTGTTTTTTAATCTTTCTCTCTCTAAACTTGGACTTTCTCTCTCCTCACTAAAATTCAGTGTTTCAAGAATTGGTTAAAACGGCCGCCTAGGCAGTAATTTTCCATACACCAACTCAATTTTCTCTATTACGGTGGGACAATTCCTTTTCCTGCCATACGACCTACTAGACGGCTCAAACCGGCCTACGCGGCTCAAAACAGCCTAGGCTCCGATTTATGAAAGCCCAACTTACATGTTTTTTCATACCCCAACTTACTCCATTTTAAGCCCAATTTTTATCACATTTTTTTAGAGTCAAACTTATTTTGTTCATTTATAGGTGCAGGCTATGGTGACTTTGTTTTTGAGTTACTTTGTTTGTACTTTGCTTTATTCACCATTAGATCACTTTTCACCCCATGATTTAATGGTGGACAAAACAAAGTAATGGTTACTTTGTCAAAAACAAAGTGACTATAGAATTTTCCTCATTTATAATGATCTATTTATTATTTCGTATTACATTGTTATGTAACATATAATTAAAGATATATTGATTTTGGAGGCCTCGGCCGCTCTGGAAGCGCCTAGCGATCTTTAAAACACTACTAAAAATCATCTAGATATCACAAAATAAAAAAGTTAAAGAATTAAAGTTCCTTAGACTATCGATATTAATTGGAATATATTATTTTTGAAGTCTTAAACGGTGATTTTAAGAGCGTCAATAAAAAAAGTCCTCATTTTACTAAAATCTGAAACTTCATTCCTTGTTTTGGCAAAAAGTAAACCACAATCCTTTCTGTGAAAATAAGTGAAAGCACAAGAGTTTTTTTTTTAATTTTACCCTAAAATATACTACTATTAATAATTTTGTAATCTCATGTGTGTTGACGTTATGATAACGTTATTTTTTATTATTATTTTCCATCCAGTATCTGAACCACACTGGACCGACTAATCTGGATTCGAGGCAGATCGAAGGATTATAGTATTCAAAATATATATAAGTATTTAGATGTCAATAGTAAAAAAAATGAATGAAAAATGTCAAATGTTACTTGATCCAGATAAATAATTTTATGCACACAAAATGTAATTAACTTATTGAATCATGTATACATGAATATTCATAACTGGTTTTTTATGATGTGGGCAAAACAAAAGCACATTACATGCATTCATCAAGGAAGTTTCCTGATTAGAGACAAATGGGAACAATGTCATATGACAAAAAAAATAAATAATATTACTTCAAACTTCTTTGGATAAACATCTTTAATTTACATGTTACTACATTTCTATACATATTTATATTTATATAAACAACCCCATAACCTTAACTTGTTTCAACACACTCTCTCCCACCACAACAAAACCGAACCAATCAATCTAAAACACAATATAAAAGAAATAAAAAAGCATCTAAAGCATAAATAGACAAGCGAGAAATTATACTGTCAAACATATCACGTCATAATATGATTTACTTTGATAATTGTTTAAAAATAGTAACCGGAGGTACCCAAATCAAAACCATCGGGTGCAGTGTCTGAAACCGGTGGCATTCTACTAAAAAGTGGGCTATGAACATACTCACCCGACTCAAACCCGAAATATGATCCAGTGCCCGACTCGAACCCATTTCCTATGAGACTTTGATCTTCAAAACTAGAAGGAAAAGGAGGAAGCTCGTCATTAGTTATAATGGGCTCTTGTACTTGATTTTGATTATTATTATTATTATTATTCATCGAATAAAAACCATCCGAAAAATGACATTGCGAGCTCAAATTGGGCTGTTCATAATTAGGAGGAATGTTATGGAAGGATGATTGGCGATCATCAGGGGAAATAATGGAAGTGACAGAAGAAGCAGCCGGCATATTGGAGTAGACGAAATTGGTCCGAGCATTGGGACCTCGGATAGACCGAGCAGCTCTGTCGTAGGCCAACGCGGCCTCCTCCGCGGTGTCAAAAGTGCCTAACCAATGCCTTTCTTTGGTAGAAGGGTCTCTTATTTCAGCTGCATATCGTCCCCATGGTCGCCTCCTCACTCCAAGATATCTAACACTGCTTCCTCCTCCTGCATTTTGATCTTGTTGTGTTTGTTTCTTCTTCGATTTTGATGATGAAGAAGATGAATTCATGATTTTAAGGAACAAAAATGAAAAAATACAATTAAAATGTTAATTGTTGTATATAGTTTATATGTGTTTTTTTGTTATGGTCAATGTTTCATGTGAGCCGTTTATATAAGATGGCGCCTTGTCTAATGTTTTTACCATTTTATGCTCATTTTGCCCTTCATGTGATTTTAATTACTTATATGTCCTCTACACTTTTTGAATTCTTTAAGGTTTAATTGAATGTCGGTCTGACTGGCATGTGTCTTTAATGCTATTTTTATTTAACTAATCCATTTAGGTTAAAATTGTAAAATAAAATATGTATCTTGTATTAATTTGGAGAAGGTGATATTAGATTACATGCATTTGAAGAAACATAACATGATGATCTATTATTAGGGGGCTATTTGTTTAGGCTTTGTAAGGTTACATGTTAGCAAATTTGAAAAACATAATAATATTTGTGGTTATACAACTAAATTTCAAACACCATATTAAATGTCAACTATTTCAGTTTTGAAAGAATAGTTTAACGAAATATAGTTTTAAGCTCTTTTTCAATATTGCAACTTAAAATCGTGATCATATTCCTAACTCAGTATATCATATTTATCATTGAGCTACCAGTCATTATTCCAAAAACATCGTATCATCTATTCTTAAATGGATAATTTTAAAATTTTTTGAAATTGTTTTAGGTTTTTTATTATTTGATAAAAAAAAACTTCTAAACATGAGAAAACGTAGTGTTTGGTAAGAATGGTAAAACAACATATCTTTTACCACCAGCATTTCAGGAGTAAAGAAAATCAATTTTGAAACTTTATAAGAGTAACAAAATTATTGTTCTTATAAGTTATATACCTAAAACTCGTATCTCACAGGTGGGTAACTTTTCCTTTCGCCACTATACCAGCCTCTCTTGTATTTGATTTGTACAGTTTTATTGTTTTTTTATTATTATTAAAACAGTTATTTTGAGATTGTCAAATACTCAGTGAAATTAATTTGTTCAAATTTTATATCAAATGGGTGCAATCAAACATTTTTAGAAATATTGGATAACATTTTGTCAAGGGTAAATTTGCTGCTCCAGCAAATAATAGGAGCAAAATTGTACTTTATCCCAACATTTTAGACAATTTTTAATAAACTGTTTTTTATTTTTTTCATTTACGAATTGAAATTGATTATTCTATGGTGACTTTATTTTTAACAAAGTAACATTACTTTGTGGTTTTTAATCATTGAATTGTCTTTTATAAAATCAATCTAATGATGTTAGAAACAAAGTAAGATAAAAATAAAGTGACTATAGTCTACATCTATATATATAATTATAAATAAAACTTCATTTGACTTTTATATAACGAATGTAGGACAGTTTTAATTGAGAAATTTTAAAGCACTTCTCATCAGTACATACTCTCTTAGTTATAAATAGTGATTTATATCTTTTATTATACCCTAAATAATTTTCGTATCAACCGTTTCACCTTTATATTTTTAAGGAGCATTATATTTCAAATACGCGCTACATTTTCTCATTCTACTGAAGCTAAAGTACATAAATGCATAACAAATTACACTTTAACTTATATGTCGAACGTTGAGTCTAAAAATTAACAAAAGATATACAACCACCCTGTTATTTTCCTTAATTTGCCAAGACTAGTGTGTCTAAAAGGCCAAAGTTTCGATTTTTTCAATGAGTTTCGAATGATGGGAAAGGAGAAGATAAAAAAGAAAAAAGACAATAGATAAATAAGAGGGCTCGAATGATTAGAGATCCTCAATGATTACCATAAGCATGTTCTTATCGATACCGTTTTAATCATTACTCTCCAATTTATCAAAGATTATACTTTATTTTGTTTTCTATAATTATAGTTCAGCTTTATATATATGTCAATTCAATTTCTAGGTAATCTTATATACTTGTGATCTATCAAATCATGCATGAATGAGGAACTAATCATGGACTACACACTCAATCTAACTAAAAAATAAGTTCAGCATATATAGTGCATAAAATATGATTAAATTTTAAAGTTGATTGACACTATTGGTAGCTGTTTTTAATTTGTTTGAACGTTGTGGATTTCACGATTTAATGAAAGTGTAACTTATTTTATCTATCTATGCTAACAACAATCAAAGTCAAAGTGTGGGAAAGAGATTTACTTGGTGATTTAAACATATAACTTGATTTACTGGAATGTTATTAATTATATAATCATTTCCAATATATTCAGAGTTTACAGTTTTAACTTATTAAAAACAGTTTTTTTATGTGTAATATGGTAGCAGTGAAATTTTTAAGATTCTTAAGTTGTTTGTAGAAATTTGTTATTTTCAAATAAAAGACCATATACTCATTCCATTAGATGAAAGGTAAACTAAAAATATCCTTTAAAATTATTACTCTTTTCACACCTTGTTTACTAATTAGTATTATAGACCTTCATTTATATCATTTTGGTCCACGACAAGTTTTTTTCGCATGTTAGGCCCTGTTCTTTTGGACTTATTAGAACTTATTTTAAGTTCAGTTCAGTTCAGTTCAGCAACATTCAGTTCAGTTCAGTTCAGTTCAGTTCAGTTCAGCTCAGTTCAGTTCAGTTCAGCTCAGCAACATTTAATTTAATTTTCAGTGGCATTTAATTTAGTTCATTTCAGTAATATTCAGTAAACCAACATTTAATTCGGTTCAGGTTAATAAATTACAAATAAATATTTATTATTTATATATAATATGTTAATATTTATTATAATTTTAACTAGTTGATCCAATTTGTTTGCAAAAGTTGTTGGACGTAAGTAAATATTATTACCAATATCTGTTACAATGTTCTATCACCTTAATAATTTATACTATATAAATTTGGATTTAATATACAAAAGTTTCCAATTTTGGTTATATATTGTAATAAGAAATTCAAAAATCTTGTAACAGTGTTGTGTAGTATTAGGAGCAAATTAGCATCAATTAAAGAAATTCAAAAATCTTATAATAGTCACTTATATAATATTAGGAGCAAATTAGTATCAACTGAAGAAAAACTCAAAAATCTTGTAAAAGAAATTAAAATTAGCAAATATAGCAAATTCAAAAATTTACAAATAACATCATCTCATTCTATTTTTCTAATCATCTTCTACCATATGATCCGTAATCTCATCATTTTGTTCACCTTCATCATCATTATCGTCATCCTCCTCTCCGATCTCATTATTTTAAAACTAATATTATTATTATTATTTATTCAATTGAGTTTCAATATTTATTTTTTCATTTTAGCAGAATTCAGTTCAGTTCAGTTCAGTTCAGCAACATTCAGTTCAGTTCAGCATCGTTCAGTTCAGTTCAGATTTTTTCAGTCCAAAAGAACGGGGCCTTACTCTCTATTGACACCTCAAAATCAACTAGGTAATGTACCAATAAAAAATATATAGAAAAATTTTTTATATACAATATAATAAGCTTAAATGCATATTCGACTTCTTAAAATTGTCCATTTTAGTCACTTTGTTCCAAACTTAAAGGCCGGTTGATTTGCCTCCTCAACTATCTAAAAATGTGTGTATTCCATGTTATGAGTATAAAGAAATAAAAATAATTTTGTTACAAGGAGGGATTTTGAAGCCCCCGAGAACAGAAAAAGAAAAGAAAAGAAACAAAACAGATAAAAGAAAAACAAAACTACCTCATATGAATTCGACAAGAGGAGCTTGAACCACATGTATCAGCTATAGGGAGATCTTGAAAGCCTACAGGTGGCACAAAACACTCGTGATGACCAAGGAAGTTCTTGTGAAATTCGTCGTCCAATCAGCATCTCTATTTGATATCAGCAACCTAGTGTTAGGCACGCATTAGAATATTGGCTTCACATAGACATGTGGTATTTGATTAAAGACTATAAGGTCACGTCATCATTTAACAAAGAAAGACTAAAATATCCCTAATATTAGAAAAGAGTTAAAGGGACGACTCACAATCAATTTTACATACGATTGTTCTTATATGTGAAGTCAATATTCTAGTGTATTTTTAACATCGAGTCAAAATTATTTTCGTTGTACTCAAAATAATGTGCCAATAGATACACTTTCAGATAATCAAGAGTGTAAATAGGCCGTCCTTTAAACTTAGGAACAAAATAACTAAGCTAAACAAATTTAGAGAGTTGAATATGGTTTAGAGTAATATAATAACTAAATAGTTTGTAAAGGCATAAAAGCAAGATTATTAATTATTTAATATAAGATTTCCTATCTATCTAGCAAACCATAATAAATGAATAATGAAGAGTATCATGATTATGGCATAAATATTTCACATGGCCAAATTATATCATCTTTTCATTATTTAAAATAGTTATATGTAATATGGAGTTAGGGCCATGTATATTCATCCCCCCATCAAAAAGTTCTAAAAGATATGGTTGTGAAGCTGATATTTATTAGTGGATTCTATTGAATTACTCCATCTTTTTTCCCCTAAAAAAAACACAAAACCAAACAAAACTCGCCAATATTGTTTTCAATTAATACAATGATTATATGTAATGGCCGTCTATAATAATCATTAAGTCAACCCATTTTCAGTTGTAAGAACTTATCAACTACCATGATCGATATACTATTTTTTATCAATATAAAGTTGAGTAAAAGCTATATTAAATCATTATCTCATAACTAAATTGACTAAATTGATTGCAATATTGACTTGAATTTCATGTGGTTAATAAATTGATTATGTATCTACGAGTTTTTGGTTGGCTTTGGTAGAAGTGAGTGTGAAACATAACATTTCATTTGTATTAGATAGTTATATATAAAATACTATATCGCAACCCTAATGACAATATTTATCTATAAATTATTTTACATATTCCCATATACTCGTACATAATCAAACCTCTGAAACAAAATTATCTCAATAAAAATAAATTCATAATATAAATATATAAAAAAGAACATGTTCTGAATTAGATTTGGTCATGAAATGGTTGGTTAAGGATAGTATGATTGCTTAGCCATGTGCATCCAATATATCAATGATAAACTCCACACTGCTCCATCTTTGTTTCATCATATATATATAATGCTAAGAAAAAATGAAAACGAAGGGAAATAATGTTTGAGGGCATGTGAAAGACAAATTGAATGGAGAACAAAAATCCAAAACGTAGTGTCTTTTTTGACTTAATGTTCCAAACTGTGACTCCATTATTAGTTAGTGTTTTATGTATAAATTACTTGACTTAATTATTCTTTTGATTTAGGTTGTCTTATTCCTAGACTTAACCATGCTACTAACTACAGCTTTTCAACAATTGTAGTGAACGTAAAAAAAAAAGAAATAACACTGCAAGTAGACTTGTAGGAACTCCCACCATCAGGCCCGTTGCCAGCATCCAACAATACTCGTCAGTCAAAATTTCTAGCACAATGTGGCCTTAACGCTAAAAAAATCACCACGTCAAAATTTGTATGCTTAAACAATCATGCACACGAGAATTATTGTGCTCAACTATTTGCCAAATCTTGATTTTCTCGAAGGGCGCGGTTGAAAGATTAATGCAAATTCCAGAAACCCAATAATATATCCTCTTTTGAAAGAGGTGCCTTATCCTAGCTCACCCAGTGAACTTCCTTAGCACTCAGCCTCTCTACACCAAAATCTAGTTATTAGTTCTCGTAACTCATTCCAGAAGATGCTACTCGTGTCATCGATTTAATCAACTTGAAACAGACATTCTACATTCCAAAAGCTGAAAATAACTTTTTTAGATATCCCAATCACCATAGCCAGCACCAAATATCTTGAAATCACCCTACTTCCCTCAGCAAGGAGATAACAAGTCTCTGCCTCTTTGCTATACATTCATCCATCCCGAACTAATATCGATCTCATTCTCATCAAAATTAATCTGTAGCCGCTTGCTTATATAACTTAAGAGTATTCTTAGAATAAGCATACCCATTCGAAGGAATTGGGCTTAAAAAGTGCAAGATAAGATTTATAAACCATGTTATTGAAAGAAAAAATATGGCAGTAAAGACAATTACATAAATCGTGTATGTGCAATATATCGTGTATGCTTCTATTCATACAACAAATGGTTTTTGAAATTTGAAATAATGTTGGCCTAGGGCAACCCAATTTTGCCCCAATACTAATAGATGCAAAGCATATAATGCGAACAATTAATTTCATTAGTCAACTTATTTCTGTAAATTTTCATCTTCTTCACAATCTTTTCTGCTGAAAGTTAGCTAATCTTGGCAACTTTGCGGTCTTTAACGATCTCGCAACTTCCCATCATTACAAATCAAGATTCTTTTTCATGGCCTCATAAACCAGGTAAGTGATACTGGCAGATGGAACAACTTTTAACATATTAGGAAACAATCCTTTGTAGAATCCCCTAACACCTTCACATTGAAAGGTTTTCAGAAACACATCAGCCATTCCGTTGTACGCAGTGCCCGGATGAGCTTGCATTCTGAATAACAAAAACAATCACACCTCAAATTTAGTATCAGATCAATGCTCAAATTTAGTATCAGATCAATGCTCAAATTAATATGTTACAACAGTATTAGAATGAAACTACATCTTTTACCTCGTTCTCACAACCTGCAACGGGTAAACACAAGTTGCTCCGAGAGCTCCAGACATCATCCCACATCCCAGTTGCACAAGAGGACCAGGCTCTTCAAGACAAACTCACAGTTTCAGAATGGAAACCAAAGGGCCTCGAAAAAGAAAATATGTATTGAGAAATATGAGGCCGGTCTTACCACTATCTTTTTCAAGAATGTACTTCTTGGACATATCTTTCAAGGATTCATATGCAGCAAGATCAATGCCTGCATAAGGTATGATTCCGATAAGTGATGGAACCAGACCCCTATAAAATGCTCGGGGTCCTTCATGGATCCATATATCCTTTGACAGTGCCCCCAGATTAGGAATTTTCCCATTTTCACAAACACAAGTTTGCAATCGAGTTTTTACAAGATCCATCGGATAAATTGAAGTTTGTGCTACTGCACCAGCAAGACCACCAGCCACAAGACGCTCTGCGGTACCAATACTAGCCTTGTCTCCTTTTCCTTTAGATTGCATAATGACATCCTTCAGCATTTCGTAAGTGTAGAACCTGATAGCACTTTCTGGTGCTACTTTGAAGACGTTTAAACCGTTCCCTCTGAAAAATCCCAACATACCCCCTTCCTTCCATATAGCCTTTATTGCTGGCATTACACGAGCACGTGTCGTTTGCACTTGCAAAACAACCTTAAGACGATCAAGAGGAGCAGTTGCTGTACGAGATGTTGCTCCTGCTACACCTCCGGCAATTAGATATCTGTATGCATGCATGTGGCTGCTGATTCCTGCCGGGACAACAGCCTGTTCACCAATATCAACAACACAAACCCTTTCCAAGTAATGATATATGTTTTCAATAGTAGCTTCTTGAGGATATAGAAGAAGAAAATCTCTCCACTCTTCAAATGTTATAACACCATTATTATCCTTGTCCACTCTCTCAACAAAACGAGCCAGCTCCTCATCGCCAATTTCAATCCCTAGAAATGAAAGACTGGTATGGCTTATAGAATGAACCAACAAACATATTCCCAACTTTCATCAACTTTTATCCAAATCAAATTATTAGAAAGAACTAAAGAAAACAAGAGGGATCACTACACTCTCAGTGGTTTTCAACAAAAATCAGAATAACACAATATGAGAAGATCAATATGACTATTATATTTCCAATTAAGACAAATGTTAAAAGTGGTATGATGAAGCAACCTTGACTGATGCTTCCAAAGAGTAAAGAATATCAGAACAAATACTGACTTCATACATGGCATTGAATCATGATACTTTGTTCGTCGACTAGCAGACAATGAAGACAAATTTCAGATCCTTTCACATTGTATTTTTTTCTAAGCAGTGGAAAGCAGCAAAAAGAAAATACTTCCCAAATCACTTCCAACAGAGACCAAAGAATATCAGAATAAACCCGGACTCGCACCATTTGCTATTATAGTTTGTTTTTCACCTATCAGACAATGAAGACCAATTCACATCCTTTCAGATGATATTTCGCTCTAAGTACTGGAAAGCAGCAATAACAAAATACATCCCATTCGAGATTCTGCCATAGAGATGCATAAGCTCCCATGTTAAAGTTCCTCTTAAACACAGGCAGATAAACCAATTTACGTTTTTAAAATTGCCAACAACAAGCAAGGAATTGGAAATGCAAGAAGAACAGTTACGTAGTGATTAAATAGGGAAACAAAGTGAAACTAGATGACAATGGTGATCACTAGCCACATATCATGCAATCAATCTACCTTTTGCTTAGAATGTTAAAATAACCTCATAATAGTAATGATTAAACGCGAACGAATGTAAACCGTAAGACACAAAAACACAGCAATCACTCGTAAATACATTGCATAAACCACAAAAGGCGCGACCGAAATGGAGAGTGTAAACTCTTACCAGCCTTAAGAAGTGCATCAAACAACTCTTCAGGCAAAATGCAACCATTATGTTCAACATCAATGGCTTGAAATATACAGTACAATTCAAGCTCCTTAGCATCCATATATCTCTTAAACTCGGGGTAATCAACGCGCCCATCCTGATTGGCATCACACACATCCAACAAATCCTTAGCATACTTATAATCAGCAGGTATTTCAAGTGCAGAAAGGCCCTTCTCAATCTGAGTAGAATCCAAATAACCCGAATTCGAAACATCAAACTTGTTGAAAAGAGATTGAATTCTCTGTTCCCTTACTTCTTTAGTCTCCCCAAGAGCTAATTCGACATGCTCCATCGTCACGGGGCCTGATTTCTTAACTGGGTTGCAGCAATTGGGTTTTTCTTGCTTAACATTCTTGGGGGTTTCCTCCATTTGTAGGGCACAAATAGAAAGTTTTGACCTTTACTCAAATGAAAGTAAGCTATACATAAGTACTAAAAAATGGAACTTTAACCTAAAAGGACACAACTTTAGCCTAAAAAATTATGGAATTGTTGAAATTGGATGTTGAAGAACCCTAGTAGTCAAAAAACAAGAAAGGGTTTTCTAATTCAACCCCAGGAAGAAGAAGAAGAAGAAGAAGAAGAAGAAGAAGAAGAAGAAGAAGAAGGGAGAGTAAACTCAATCCCCCACGGACGGTGGAGTTGAAGACTGGCGCCGGAAAGTCGCTTGCCGGAGAACGGCAGGTGGATCGCCAATCTCATCGGGCTTTGAAACGGTGCCCATCACACACACTAAACACAAAATAATAGTAAATAAATTCTAATTTGAAAGAATTTTGTTTATCTATGGCTTAAATCATACTCAATCCTCCAAAGTTTTCTATTTTAGTGACTTTACCTTCAAATTTAAGAAGAAGCTGCTAGTCTCTAACCTATTTGAAAGTAGGGGTGATTACTAGTCTTTCAATTCGGGTATTTAAAAAAAAAATTCAAAATTATTTCGGTAAAAGTTAATGGTACACTACGGTTCGGTTCTTGAGAAAAGTCAACGGTTCAATCTAGTTTTGGATCTTTTTATTCGGGTATTCGATCCGATTTTAGAATCTCTGTCACATTTACTCAATAATTTTAGATAATTGAAAATCTCCAGAGCTGTATCTATAAAAGTTAACGGTACAATTCAGTCTGGTCTTAAAGTAAAAGTCAAGGTTCAATACTATTCTGGATCTTTTTTTTCGGGTATTTAGTTCGATTCAAGAATCTCTGAAATCCACACTCAGCCCTATTTAAAAGTGTATCTATTGGCTCCCTGTTTTGACATCGCATAACAACAATCGTATATGAAGTTAATTGTAAGTCGTCTATTTAACTTCCTTTTAATAATGAGGACGGTTTAGTGTTTCTTTGTTAAATGATGACACGGTTTTATAGTTTTCGTTTAAATGTCACGTGTCAAATGAGAAGTCAATATTATAGTGTGTACCTAACATTAAGTCAAAAATTGATTATGTTTTAATACTCAAAATAAAGGACCGATATATACACCTTTAAATAGTTCAAGAAATAAATAAGTTTTTGTTCAAGAAATAAATAAGTTTTTGTTAAAGTTTGAGGTAATGTGACTAAAATGAATAACTTAAAGGGTCAAATATGATTATTTTTTCTAAGTGGAAAAAGAAATGGTGAATTAGCTAGAGGAAAATGGTAAAGTTGGTTGGAAGGAATAATGGAAGTGATGTTTTTTAGCAAAGGGAAGAGCCATAGAGTATGGAATGGAATAGAAGATTCTCGTTTCTTTTGTTTTTATGACAGGTCGATGAATTGATGCTCTATCACGGTCTCCTATTAAATATTATCTACAACTTTTTATTATTACCAATACCATGCCCTTACAAAATTAATTAATTCTAACATCAAAGCTCGAGATGGATGAATCCAATTTGAGCAAAAAAAAGTGGTTAAAAAAGGATCATAACTTTGGATCGTCACCAACCAGAAGTTACACAAAATTATGAAGTGGTTAATGCGGAAGGAATACGTGGAGATGACGTTAAAGGGGCTAACAATGTGATTTGTGAATGTAGAAGATGGTCAATTGCCCCATAACATGATGTTGAATGAGCTACCAATATGACCACAGAAATTGTCAAAAATGTTGTATCGGAGTTTCAAAAGTTTAGTTTATGTATATGATAACTTGTCGATGAAATTTTCTCTTTTGTAGGCCGAAAAACCTACAAAACAGAGTCGGTGATGTGGTCATCAGATATCTCTTTGATGTTCTAGTTAGTAAAGAGGAGATTTAGAATGCAAGTAATTAGAATATTTGTGAATCTGCACCTATATTGGTTGAAGATCAATTGTTTTAGGTAATTAACGAGATTTTATGCCCTAATAGGATTTTTACTCCTATTTAGTTGATATTTCTTTCACATAAGGAAATAGAATCGTGGTTGAAATCGTGTTCCTCTAAGTAATATCGAGATTCATTATCTTAGGAGATTATCTTCTTGATTAGGGAGATTTAAAGATGCAGATTATGCTCTGGACAAATCCTACTTCTTCTAGACGAATGGACTTCCTTTGGCGAATAGAACCCATTTGTCAGTTGTCGGATAACGAGCGAGTCCCTTTGATCATGTGGGCCCAATGGTTATAATCTTCCTAAAACCCATATGCAATTCTCATTGTTATCAAATGCATCCCTCAGGTATATTTGCAACTCTTTAGAGTTGTCGTTATAACTTGTGCACACTGCCATTTTTAGCATTAATTGTCAAGAGCACTCATTGCTTAGGTGTGAGGGACTACAAAACTTGGCAAATTCGTTTGTTGATTTCATATGCGTTCCTTATCCTTTGAGGCGAGTGTTGGGTGACGAGTAATATGCCCTATTGGGCCTTTAGATAGGCATGGTGGGTAGATTTTGACTAAAAGCTAGTTAGAGTTTGCCATGTTATCATGACCGTAATGAAGCTTTTGCAGTAGGGTTTTGCAGCTCAAATACTAAATAGAGTATTCTTGGAGAGATGATCTTAGGGGTCGTTTGTTTCTCCGTCTCGCAATTGTTTTTTGTTTTTTAGTCTAAAAAACAATTAATTTGGTGTTTGGTTAAAAACTAGAAAATTCTATTTTTTGCTTTTTAGGTAAAAATCAACTGCGTTTTTAAGAAGCAGCAAAATACTGTTTTTCTACAAAAAAACTTCAGATGTAATTTTCTTTTATTATCCTTTGTGTTTTGAATTAATTAAAAAAAATTAAAGGTAAAGTACAATAAAGAATCATGTGGTTTCAACAAACAAGGTCATGTGGTTTCAAAATGTACAAATGAGGGACCTATTGTAACATCCTTAAACCCTAACCTATAGATGTGTTAGATATATACTTACACTTCTCCATAAGACTACATTCAGATTCATTTCAATTACAAACAAGTTTTACACACAAACCGCGATTAAGGTGCGATTAGTAGGCGATTAGCGATGTGTTAAGCCGTAATGAATGGTTAGTGAGAGTGAGTTGAATTAGTACACATATAAATTGAAGAAACATGGACCTAATTGGTTGAATTAGAAGTATGGATGATTGATTGCGAAGTTTGGAAGCAAGCACCTCACTTAAGCACGAGGTGTCACACTTTATAAGACAAAAATCACCTCCTTCATTTATAACCTTAACTCGTTTTCTTCAGCAACAAAAACCTAACAAAACTCTCCCTTAACCTTCCATTTTCAGACCCTAAGAACCCCAAACGAAGTCTCATTCAATTCCAACCATTTCCAAGGCAAACAAGTGGAGATAGGTAGCATAGCAAAGGAAAGGCATCAAGTTAAGGTTTGTAAGTTGTTTTAGCATAGTTTCCATGGATTTGAAGTTCTGAAAACCCTAAGTGTAGTGATGGGATTGATTATAAATGAGTTATGGTGATGTTTGTGGTGGCTTGGTGTTGTTTGAGTTGGTTATATGTTGTTCTAGTGAAAGGTGTGCATAAGGTGTCTTAAGCTGAATTATAGGCAGCTGTTTTCATTCAGCTTATGGACTCGTTTTCATCATGATAGAGATTGAATTGGCAACAACACAAAGAAAAACCCATTTATCCCTATATGTTGGCTAGATTCCTGTAAAATATGGGTCTCTAATTCATTGTGTGGAAGAAGTTATCTGGGTGTGAACAGGACTGCCTCAAAATGAAATTGTATGTGAGGCAGATATCTTGTGATGGTCATTTGAGGCTCTTAAGCTCATATTTAGGGACCACATGTTCTTACAAAGTTGTTTATAACATATGGAAGTATATCTCTGTAAAAGGATTTGTGTAGAAGGTTTGTGGTTTGAGAGAAAAATGGACATTACCATGTGCGATGGAAAGCTGGGTAGTCTGTTTTCTTGCCAGAAATAGAACCTAATCTTTTTGCTTGCCATTTATGATCCAAAGATGATAGGAATGTGATTTTTGGATATGTTAAACATATATTTGTCTAGTTTCAGGAGGAACAAGAATCAGGGTATTGGTGTACGTATTGAGAGAGTTATGGCAGAATCTAGGCACATAGGTCATATGAACACTTAAGACCAAAGAATGAAGTTTAGTCTATAATGTGAAGCTAATGAGTTGTGAGAATCATATGTCATGCATAAGCATACATTTTCATATAGTTTAATTGAGTCTAATTGTATGATTTTATGTGATATTAGGAGGACAAGGTGCAAGTGAAAGAGCACCCGAGCGTGTTGAATAGATCTCGTCGAGTGAACGGTAAGCATAATGCTTATATGTGTGTATAAATGTAATGTGATTGGAACTTGTTGAGTATGGAAAATGATTGATTCTGATGTGAATACTTGATATATGATATGTGTTGGTTTGTGAAATGTTGTGATGATTATGGAATGTTGTGCTGATTGTGAAATGTGGAGATATAACTATTGGTGATATCGTAAGTTGATATGTAGTATGTTGAGCTGTATGATTGATGTGTGGATGGGATGATGAGTAATGAGAAAGGAATGTGAGCATGCTTAAGTGAATATGTGAAGTGGTCCTTGTTGTTGAGAGTGTTATCTGAAATTTGGAGCCGGAAGCACAGTGTTGAGATATATCCGTAGCGGACTGCGTGAGTTGAGTTTTACTCCTCCACAGGTGATTGTATTCCGATATGTGAGACGGAATACAGAGTGGGCCCACAGACCATTTTACATATGTCATTTAAGTATAGCATGGCCCTAATTGATTAAATAATGATGAGCATAATAAATGAATCGTGCGTGTGACTGTGTAGTGATTTATATGCACTTGAATTGATATTGATGATATAACTCTACTTGTATTCTTTCACGTTATATTTGTATACATATATGTGCTATATGTTTATTGAGTAGGCAGCTCACCCCTTGCCACCATTTTTCAGGATAGTGGAGTTCTTTTTGTTAGAATCGCAGCGGCAGCGATAGTCCGTTCTCACCTATGCATTTTGGAGCATTTTGAGTGTATTTTGTTTTGTATATTTCATGTATAAACGAATGACTGAAATATGTATTGTAAATGACAAGTGATGTGTATTTATATGATATTATTTATCTACGTGATTTCTTTCTTTGAAAATGAGATTAAATTAACATTACAATGGAAATTTGACATCATCACTTTATTTGAAAATAACTGAGACTTTAATATATACGTGGAACCGTTGTTACGTGACACGTAATGTGATCTCAATGAGGGGGTTACACCTGTGCTATAAACAGTTTATACCACTAGTCTATCAAGTGTATATATGTAGTTCAAAACATCCTAAAGATTTCCTTACTTGCTAACTGTTCATACAATAGGTCCCTCATTTGTACGCTTTGAAACCACATGACCTTGTTTGCAAAAGGTTGAAACCACAAGACCCTTTATTGTACTTTACCCAAAAATTAATTATGTCCAAATTCGTCATTTTATATGGTAACATCAACAATTAATTATAGTTTTACCAAACACTAATAATCAAACAACAAACTGCAAACATGAACAACAAACAACACCAAGAACATCAGACATGAACGACTGCACCAAATGGTGACTTAATGCTTTAAAAATAAAGATTTTTTGTTTATAACTTTAAAAATAAAGATTTTGAAGTTTAAAGTTTGAGAAAATTGAAAGAGTTTGTGAAAAAAATGAAAATCTAATAAAGGGAAAAACATCATTCCGTAATACTCAATACAATGTTTTAATAGATACATTTTTAAAAAGATGAGGAGCAAATAGCTCATCCTTAAAGTTCCGAGAATAAAATGATTAAAATGAATAAATTTAGAGAGCTGAAATAGCGTGCTCAAAACAATTTGAATGATTTGAGTAGTATTTTGAGATTTAAACTATTTATTTAAGGATTCATTTTACATTAGTGCCATATAGTTTCATTTTATTATTTTTTCTGAGTAAAAATAGAATTTGAAATGCATTTTAGCGTAGTTTAAAAAAAATGCAACAATTAAGGTTTTTTTTTAAAAAAAAAAAAAAGAAAAAATGAAAACTGTCAATTAAGCTTGGTGGAGACATTTTTGTCCACAAGAAGAGAGAAAGAAGAAAACATTTTCATGCTCTCATCTATATCAGTAAAATTAATCATAATCTCAAGGACTTATCTAAAAAACATGAAACTACAAGCACTAAAACGAAATTAACCATTTATTTAAATCCATTCATTAAAAAACTCTGTTCTGGTTCAATCGACTCTGTAGAGGTGCATCTGTTTTGCGCAGAAGGAAGATTAGACCACTCAAAGCTCTCTTTTATTAAATCTATTGCAATCTTTTGAGTTCTGACATGTCATGTGAAATGTTGTGGAATAAACTTTGGATTCTTTAATAATGTATATAGTACACTGATTTGAATTTGTACATTTTTTATAAAACTATATATTTTACCTCTAAACTCAACTTGATTTAACTTGATAATATGCTGTCAAAAAAAAAAAAACTTGATAATATAAGATTAACATTATGATCTCAACTTTGAAATGAACTACATTACATATTAAAGTCAAAGAGCAAAACCATATTTTAATCCATGAATATATCGTAAACGTCTCCCTAGAGGATAAACAAATATAAAATCTGCAGATACTATTATTTATGTTCTAAATGCATGATATAACTTGGTTTTACTAACTTAATTAAGAGTTAATAATATATACTAATATTATATAGAAAATAGTCAATCCTACATTTCCCACTTCTAAATTTTCATTCTTCAAGCCAAACCTTTGCAGCTTCAAATGCAGCCCTTGCAGCATCAGAAACCAACTCTTTCTCCCGTTCAAGAGCTACAGCTTCTTCCAAATCATATGCTATCGCTTGCACACTTTTCTCGGACTCCAACATATCCTTAGAAGCTTCATCAGATCGAGCTTTGTGTTCCAATGTCTCTGCCTCACAGCATAACAACTGTTCTTCAAGTCGAACAAGCGTGCCTTTCACACGCGATATTTCTTCTTGAAGAGAATGACGACGATCTGCAGAAGCTTCATATGCAGCCAGTGCCTCTGTATGAAGGCTGGAAATATTGTTGAATCGAGCTTTCTCGTTTTCACAAACACTGATCAGTTCATGAGACGAAAGGCGATTACGCAAATACCCTTCTATTACACTGAGTTTCGACACATTGAAAATGTAATTTTTCACGGCTTCAACAAAAGGATTGCATTCAATGGACAGTGTGCGCAAGGAAGTAAATATGGCTTCTGCAACCTTGAGCATTTCATAGTGATCAAGCGGATCCATGGATTCAAAGATATCAAATAGGGATTGTGCTAGTTTCTTGAAGACTGACTTCGATAAAGCATCACTCTTCTGCTTTTTAGGGGAAGGCTCGGGAAGAAACCCATTGAAAATCTGAAGATCCTGCCTAGGGGTTTGAGTTGGAGATGAGCTTTCTATGCCAGACATATTATCTTCATCTTCTGAGTCCATCACCGGGTTGAAGGAAGGAAAAATACCTGGTTCAAGACATATGTTACTAAGCAAAATACACATAAGAAGATCAACTAACACAAGATTGAGCCATTGCGTACAGCAAAAGATGGTCACAACACGAGGATCTTTTGGACCCTGAGATGGAGGGAAAGCAAGCCGACCCAACCAGCCATATACATGAAAGCCTAAAATCTGATAAATAACGTCTACCAACAACCAGAAAAAATAGGAAAGAAATCATTACCCCCAATATTGTGGAATAGAAATGCTTACAAGAAAAGTTTAAATGACAAAATAAATCATAGGTGCAATCCCAGGGTCCATAATTCCAAAAGAGAGGGAAAAAAAAGCCCCAGAAATTAAACCTTCATTTATGGTAATCTCGGCATCAGAGACATTGCTCGTTGTTTTTCTCATGTGGTGACTTTCAGTTACGGTCACAGTCACAGCTTGAAGTTGATTCCCGCTGGGGTTGGAGGAGTCCACATCTTGCATGATTAAGTCACTGTTGAGAACTTCATCTTGCTCTGATTGTAATACATCCTCCATCTGATGCTTTGTGTCCACTACTTCATTGCCCGGGACACTATTTGCAACATTATTGCGGAGTTGACGAGAAATGTGCTTTAGGTAGTTTGGTTTGGGATTCCACTTCAGTTTTGAACTTATTGCATAGTCTACCCACTGGAAAAATTCACAGGCTCCATGATTCTGCACCAATATCAGGATTTTTAATAAGGAAACAACAACCATAAAAAAGACTACTCAAAAGATACAGATAAAGACAAATTATAGAACCCGGCCACAACTCCAAATACTTGATGCCTGCAACCTATATGTCAAATGTCTCTATATGATACTTTAAAGAGGTTTGTTTAGTATAAGATTTAACAAACATGTTGCAATATTCAATGGCAAATGCATTAAGTGATCAGGTCTATCATCTATGTATGTATTCAATACCAAGGCATATATTGAAGGTCAAGAAATCTTATAATGAATGGCCAATATAGGTCTATGTAATAGCTGAATATGTGATCCCCTCAGATTCTTAAATTACACTCATGACCAATAAATGTTAATTCATTTTTACGGTATGGCCAAAACCCTTCAAAACATAACACAAAAACCATTCAGCTTTTGACTTTCCAACATAAATGTAGCCCTTCAACTAAAACCTCGAAACAACAGTTGACAACCTCAAAACGGAAAAGTAAAGTTGTTTAGAAACACATTTCACGTTACATTTCCAAAACCAAAATTTCTGAAGCTTTTTCTCTAAATGTTCATTTTCACTCTTCTAAAAGGCGACCGAGGCTGAAATGTACTGGAACGTAACGAGAATCAACAAACCCTAATGAAAAAGAACAGACCTTTCTAATCCGGCAAGCAAGGTACCATTTCCCTATATCCGGACCAGCACCTCTTCTGTTCAAGCAGGCAATCCCAACACCACAACTACAAACAGGAACTCCTTTAACATCATCACACCACAGAAAAAACCCACATTGAACCTGCAACAAATTAGCATAATCAACACAAATAAAGCACAGATTAGCAAAATAAACCAAAAAAAAAACATGGGTTAACCTCAGATGGAGAAACAGGACAAGTAAAGAACTTTCGCATGTAACTTTGAGGCTTTCCGGATGTTCGAACAACACAACGGCCCCGATTACAAGGGCATCGAATGTCCGGCAAATCAGGAGCATTAGGGGTCGAAGAGGGCGAAGATTTAGGGCATTGGGGGGCCCAATGACCAAGCTCTCGACATTTATAACATTGGTCTCGATCACGGTTCTTCTGGGGTGTAATGGGTGCAGAAGAAGGTGGTAGGGGTATGAAAGGCGGGGGAGATGAGGGGTAGGGGCTGTTGATAGTATCAAAGCACTTGTTTTGTGGTGGAAATTGATGTTCTTGATTCATTGTGAGGTTGAGTAGTGGAGTGAAGTAGGAATAGTTGAAGAAAGTGATTGAAAAGAAAATATAAAGAAAGAGAAAGAGAAACAAGAGTTGGAATTATGTAAGAAAGTGAAGAGTAGAGAAGACACTACTACTACTTCTCTTTCACGTTTTTTAGTAGTTATCTTCTGCAATGCATCCCTCATTATACTCACTTATAGTGTGTGGGATGTAAACAAAGGTTGTCTACTCCCTCCGACCTTGCCTAGATATATTTTGAACCTGATGTTTAGATTTCAAAAATTTATTTTGTGCTTAAAATTCCAAAAAATCTTTTTCCGTAATTTTCAGGTTTCCAACATATTTTAACCGAAGCAAATTCACTGCAAAAACGCATTCTAGATTGCGATTCTATGAACTGTGGATGCAAAACGATTAACGATAAAGAACACAAATCATGTAAAATAGGAAATCGGAGGGAGAAATCTAACAACACATCTGTAATTTTAAATACCCAGAATATCAAATCAACGCCATTTACAAATTCGCGGAAGAAGATGAGAAGAATTACACGAATCAAGAACCAGACCTAGAAATCGAATCTGTAAGCGTCACGTCATATTGAGAGGTTAAGTTGACCTGTTTTTTAGAGTTAAGGGGTTAAAGTGGAAAGTGCATAATTTTAAAGGTTAAGTTGACCTGTTTTTTAGAGTTAAAGGGTTAAAGTGGAAAGTGCAGAACTTTAAAGGTTAAAGTGAAATTTTTTGCTAACTTTAAGAGTCTGCAGAGTAGTTAAGCTTTTTTTAAAAAAATCTGTAATTTTAATATTTCGGCATAAACAGACAGACAGAATATAATAGAATATAACAGAATCATAAGATCATTTTATAGTGCAGTGTGAATGTTTTGAAAGTTTAAACAGACAGACAGAATATAATAGAATATAACAGAATCATAAGATCATTTTATAGTGCAGTGTGAATGTTTTGAAAGTTAAAATATGTTATGTTTAAAAACTAAAAGAATGGACAAAAATTACTAAAGAGTTAATTATAGCAAAGATAAAATTTTGTAATGTGTTAAAAACACAAGGACTAAATAGTGAGTTTAGACGACATCAGTATTAAGAAATTATTTTCTCTAAGATTCCAATTAGTGAAATTTGAAAGTGTTGCTCAACAGTCGCGTAATTACTAAAATAGTACCACATTTATCCAAAACTATAATTTCCATTTTTTTTTAAGAAAATTCTTTCTCCAAACATCTATCCTCTTTCTTTTCACCGAACCTCACCCATAAACATCAATTATGGCCATGCTGCAACTTCAATTTTTTTTATTTATTTATTTTTTAGTATTCTTGTAAAGGTATCACTATTTACGGCTTGTTTTTTCCGAACTACAACCTATTTTGACAAATTTGCCCTTTTCATTATGAACAAGTCAGAAAAGATAAAAATAGAAAGCTCTCAAATCAAAAAACCTAATTTTGAAACTCTAACAGTAAAAATTCAGAGTTTGAGATGTCGAATGACCCAACGAATCCAGAATGGAACAGTGATGATCAATCATTAGAAGACGAGGTACTCGAACACTAAAAAAACGTTGAATTTTTTGTTGTTTTTTTTTGAAAAACGGCCATCAAAGCCGTTTTCCCTAAGGCGAAACGGCCATGGTGGCCATTCCACCATTAGGAGACACGACCACCATGGCCGTTTCACCTTGTGGGGAAACGGCCGCGTTGGCCGTAGGGTGCCCTACGGAGAAACGGCCATGGTGGCCGTTTCTCCATAAAAACGGCCTCCAAACCCTAATCAATCAGCTTTTTGAAATTTTTGATCAAATTAACTGTTTTTTAAGTTTGTTTTTCGTTATTTATTCGTGTTTTTGTTCATGATTGAGAGCAAAAAGTGTGATTTTATGTTAAAAAGTTCAATCTTGAAAAACAGGTTGTTAAGAGGTTTTAAACATCAAAATTAAGAAAGAAATTATGGAAGGGGTATTTTGGGCATAAATGGGCTATAGTTCGGAAAAAGTTGGCTGTAAATAGCAACCCAGTTTTTACAATTATGGGATTTGAATTCATGATCTCACATTTCTTAGTGATATGTAATAACCACCAAAGCATTTCTTGGTGGATATATTGCAACTTTAATTCTTAAACTTTTAAATTTTGAAATCATTTAGGTGATATTTGGTAAAATAAAGTGTTTTAAAGAGAATCTCTTAAAATGTTGATTTTTTAGTTTATAAGGAAATGTTAAACTCTCTTCGAAAAAAAGAAAATGTTAAACTAATTAAACAATTCTAACTTTTTGAGAATTTCGTTTTGAAGTCGTTAAATAATCGTTTTGAGCATTTCAACTTAACAGGTTATTACTTAATATTTCGTAAATTCATGTAATTCCAAGTTTAAAAAAACCATAATTAAGTATTTATTTGTCTAACCTTAAAACCACAAAGTTTGTAATGATGTAACTACTTTCTCTTCTTAATTTCTTTTGTTGGCTATAAAAAAAAAAAAAAACCACAAAGTTTCCTTTTTTCATTAGAATTTTCAATACAATTTTACACTCGGTCAAAATCGTGGTCAAGTTGCCACATCAATTATAATTAATGGTTTAAACTAAAATAGTTGTTATTTGTTAACTGCCCTAACCACAAACTTGTATTGGTAAAAACCAATTCACAGTTTTGCATTTGTAAAAAGTGTAAACCACCATGTGTACTTTCGTTGTGTTTTTCCCCTAGCGGAAATAGGGACTGAATTTAAAATATTTGATAAATTATTTTAAATTCAATTAGTTGGACAATTATGTGGCAGATTTTTAAATAAGTGTTTAATATTTTAGTTTAAGCACAATGTTTAATATTTTAATTAATCATGTAATTGATAGGAAAATTTAGAATTGAACTTTTGATTTTCTTAGTAAATTTTTTGTTAACAAATTTAATGTTATAGAGAAAATTTACACATTAAGACATTGCACATATAAATTAAAAAGTAAGGTGTCGAGTTTAGATGCCTAATAACTAATAATAAAACATATGTTCAAAGTTTAGAGATCTAATCCACCTTTTGGGTAACGAATTCTTAATCTAATTGTTATAAAAAGATGTTTTAATAACAACTTAGACCATGTATTTTTTTTACTAAAAAGATTGAATTAAACTGAATGAGTTTAATTTTCTCAATTGATTAAATGTTTATTAAATTAAATTATAACTTATTACTGTGGTTAATATAGTTCTACTACATTGTCAATATTGTTACCCAAAATTTGACCTTATCATTGTCATTATTTTTTGTAATTATTGTTTTTTTTATGGATTTTGTTATTATTGGGGGTGTTTGGCAAAAAGCTTTTTGAGCTCAATTAGCATTTTGAGCTCAATTAGCATTTTGAACCATTTTTATGATGTTTGGCAAAGAGCTTTTTGGGAGAGCTTTTTGAGCCCAAAAAGCTCTTTTTAAAAAAGCTTCTAAATGGAGCTTTTTCTCCTACTTTTTATAAATGGTTAAAATGCCCTCATTTACCCTTTTAATTTTACATCTCTATTTAATATTTTTTACAACTTCTCTATTTAATATTTTACAACTTCTCTATTTAATATTTTTTACAACTTTATTTTACAACTTCTCTATTTAATATTTTTTGAAAATTACCTATTTTCACTATTTCTTGAAGTTACTAGATTTAATATTTTTTAGCAACTTCTATTTATGATTTTTTTTAAAAAAAAAACATGTATTAATATTTTGTTTATGGATTAATGATATAATTATGTAACTTTATTATTTTTTGAAATGTGGTTTGTAAGCTACAATTATGTAATTTAATATGAATTGGTTATTTATTTCCTATTTTTTCTTTTATTTTTCTATATTATTAAAGACTTTATAATATTTGTTAAGCTTTTAACTACATATATTATGCAATAATATCAATGTCCTTAGTTGTCATTTTACCCAAACAGCTAATTTACAAATAGCTAAATTTTACCAAACGTGTTTACAAACAGCTAATGCAAAAAGATAAACAACTAACAGCTAATTCAAACCGCAAACAGCTCGTTCCCAAACAAGGTTGTTTTACTACCAGTATTATCTATTTAGACTTATTAATTGTTATTATTATTGTTTTACTTTCATATTATCCAAATTTGATATGGTTCACTTGTATATGGTTATATTTGTTGTAACTTAAAAGAAGGTCCATCTTGTTATAAGTACTATTATTCATTTACTCAATGTTCTAATTAAAACCTATAAATACATGATTGAGTCTTCTTATTTTTTTCATTGCATATCATACAACATATAAGAAATGGCAACATCCACCTTATTGTTTATACTCTTACTTCCGGTTCTTGGCATACTCTTTAATACTACAAGAGCTGCTGCATACAATAATCGTGATCCTGTTTTCTTCAATCGGAGTAGCTTTCCATCCGGTTTTCTGTTCGGGACAGCCTCGGCGGCTTACCAGGTCCATTACTATATGTTCTTTAATTCCTTAGCTTATATACATAGATTGGAAGTTTACATATGGATGTATCCAACGACAAACAGAAAAATGAATTTTAGTTATAGCATTTCTATTTGAATTTGATTCTCATCTAATTATATAATAGTGATTTTAAGAGTATAAAATATTTATATATATTCAATCGAACAAATTGAAATTTAATTATCTTTAGTAAAAAAATTTATAATTGAAGAATCATTTACATGTTATTTAAATATGTTTGTTTTAATATGCAGTATGAAGGTGCTGCAAAAGAAGATGGTAGAGGACCTAGCATTTGGGATTCTTTCACTCATCAATTTCCAGGTACCCTTTTGTAATATATTTTTACAGTTTTCCAATTACAAAATAGTATAATAACAATAGTTTTTTTAAAATGAAAAGATAGTTTCGTTCATGGAAAAGAACATTACATTTTGACATAAGTTATTAAACAATTTTACTATCAAGCAGGGGCGATTCAGGGGGGCACAGGGGGCTGCCCCCCCTTGCTCCGAGAAAAATCGAAAAAAAAAAAATATTTTTTTTATATAGATATAAAATGTATATAGAGAACATTAGAATGAGCTAGTTGAGATGGTGTTAGGATGCTAGACTTTTTACCTCTTACTTGAGAAGTCTTGGGTTCAAATTCCCACTCCCTCACAACTACTTTTTATTTTTTCCTCCCATTTTTAACTCTTTTCTTTCTCTCATTAATATTGTAATCACATTCTATACATTTTCTTTCACATTTTTATTATTTTTTCAATTATTTTTATTATTTCTTTGAATTAAAATGTAAATTTACATATTTTTTCTTCCAATTCCATTATTTTGTGTCATTAATATTTTTTTCAATATTAATTGATTTTGCTATTTTGAATGGAACTAGAGTCGTGTATCGTTAATTTTGGTATTTTTTATGCAAAACTTGATGTGCATGACAAAATTATTTTTTTGCTTAGAAACGTGCCCCCCCTTATACGAGTTTCTGGATTCGCCACTGCTATCAAGAGATACGCAAGAGAAGTTTGAATCTGCATCTTCAATATAGTTGTTGCCACAACGACGAAAAACATACTCTGCCCATTATCGACTTCATAGATTTTTATTTTATGGTTATGAACTATAAACAAAATTGATAACCAAAGTTCAAATGGAAAATGACAGAAAAAATAGCAGATCACAGCAATGGAAATGTGGCCCTTGATTTTTATCACAGATACAAGGTAATTAGTTAATTAATTATTTTTTTTGAACGAAAGTTGATTAATTAATTAATTAATTAATTAATTATTAACAGGAGGATGTTAGGATTATGAAAGAGATGGGCCTAGATGCTTTCAGATTTTCAATCTCATGGCCCAGAATATTACCCAGTAAGACTCGATCCAAATCCATTATTTTGTAATTATTTTGAAAGGAATGTTTCGTTTCATAATTATTAATCCTTAAATGTGTTGTTTAACCAAATTCTTAAAAGCACCCTCTTCTATGAGGATAATGTTGAAGTTTTACTCAAATATTTTTGCAAAATCGTAGATACATCCATAACGTAAAAAATCATAAATTATATTCACAACGTTTTCAACTTTTAGCAATTTTTATCCAAATAGTGGCAGAATCTTTACTGGTTTTGAGAGCAAAACATAAACTAATTCTCTTTGAAAAAAAATAAAAAAATTGATTAAAACTAATTAACTAATTCTCTTTCTAATGCAGAAGGAAAACTCAATGGTGGTGTAAATAAAGAAGGAATTAGATATTATAACAATCTCATCAATGAGCTTTTAGCAAATGGTAATGAATAATTATTTTAATTTGGTCTGGTAATTTTTAATTAATTAGTTAAATAAATTATCATATGTGAATATCTTATTAGAATTATTAATTAACTAGTCTGTGTACCCGTGCGTTGCACGAGATACATATATAATATTAATATTTAAGCTATGTACATTTATGAAGTAAAAGTTAAATTATAGTGTCCAATAATAATAGTTAATGGTGAAACACATGGTAATGTTTTTAAACAAATTAAAAAGTCTTGTGCGATTGTAATGATTAGAACAATTTAAGAAGTAAACAAACTAAATTTAAATTATACGCTTATAAGAAGAGGTGAGCAACTTTAAAGAAAATTGAAACATCGCAAAAAAATATGTTCATAATTATTTGCAAAATAAGTTACATTTAGTGTCATTAACTTAAACCTTTAAAACACTTTAATAAGTTATATAACTACCATGTGCACAACTAATAATGTTATACGACTCCCCGAAAGTAGGAATCAATTACATTACATTACATTTCCTTGTGCCATTTTTTTCTTGTAAATTGTCAATAAAAATTCACGTGAATTTTTTTAAAATAATTAAAACGTTCATCGATCCAAAATATGTCCTAGCAACTATTATACAGAAACGTGAAGCTGAAGCCCAAAGATAACTGATCACATAACAATGTGAAAAAAAAAATAATATATAAAAGTCACCCTAAAAAATACTAATAAAAAAAATTCTTCGATCCAAAAACATGCCTAAACAACTATTATACATAAGCGTGATTAAGAAAACTTACTTTTTTTTTCTAGAATCCTAGTAAAAATATTCAAGAATAAAATTTGAAGAAATATAGTGAGAGTTATAGAATTTGAAAAGATAATATCACTTATAAAAAAATTATGACATATTATTGTATGATTAATTAGAGAAAAAAAAAGCTACTGATAGGTTTTTTTTTCTTGCCATTTTGAACAATCAATCACAATATTACCTTTTTCCCCTACAAATTCAGAAAAAAACTCATATATTATACAATTTAATCAAACTATGGTTAGAACTTCAAAACTTTATAACAAAATTCTAAAGAACCATAGTCAACCTATCAAAATAAAAGACAGAACCATCACTATTATTTGGAACCATAGTCTGATTGAAAAGTATGTATTATCTATATCGGAAAAACGTAAAATCAAGTACAAATAATAATTTATTTTACACTTTCACCATTGGTTTATGCATAAATGTTAAATGAACAATAAAAAAACTACCAACATGGGAATTGGATTATGTAATTGATTAAGATAAACATACATATGTTAATTCCACAATAGAGATTGCAATTCAACAAAATTATCTACAACATACAGTATTTATATGAGAATGAGTGTATGACATAAGTGAAATGGTAAAAGAGCAGACAAAGTGTTTGATGGAAGTTCCAAAAGCAGTAAACTGGAACATCTATTGTGAATCACTTCAAAATCACTATAGATTCTTTTAGAAATAAAATATGGACTTACATATCTCGTTAACATGCTCATTGACTTTTCGGTACATTTTCTATAGATCTTTCAAGAATATTAAAGCCATTTTCTTTAGCATATTGCTTAGCTTCCTACAGATGACATGACAGCAAGAAAACAAAATGTAAAAGTTAGTAAGCAAATGGATAAATTACATAAAATAAAGAAAACATGAATTAACAAAAAACAAACTATTGTAAAATAATGGAAGAAGACCATTTGCATCTTCCATCTCTCTCCCTTTATATAAAAGTAAAATGGTAATAAATGTGGTTAAAAGGAAGATGAAAAGGTGGAAGTTCAAATGATGGTTAATTGAAAAAGTATAAGAGTTAGAAACCCATAATTAATTATTGGAGAATAAAAAAAAATGAAAATTATGTAAAATTGACATCTCACATTTTGATGATGTGACATATTGTGAGAATAGAGTTTTGGCTCTCCTTTTATATAGATATATAGATTTTGGTGTGTAAGGTATTTACCGCTGATAAAAGATAGTAATTACTAATTAATTAATGTAATATGTTGTAAAATACAGGGATTAAACCCTTCATAACACTCTTTCATTGGGATCTTCCCCAGCCTCTCCAAGATGAATATGGTGGCTTTCTCAGTCCCAAAATTATGTAATTACTCTCTCTTTAATTTTTATTATTATTATTATTATACTCCCTCCATTCTCAAATAAATGTCTTTTCAGAGAGTTATTTTTGTTCGTTTATAAGTGTCGTTTTCGTTTTTCGAAAAAAAATTGTATAATTTTTTGTTCCAAATATTTAATGTTAGTCTTAATTTATGTATTTTTGAACAATTCAAGATTTATTCTCCAATCATTAAAGGAGAGAGGTTATCTTTTTAGTTTATCCATGTAAATTTATCAATTTAAGTGCACATTTATTGAGTTTCTTAATGGTGAAACACTTCAAAACGATATTTATTTGAGAACGGAGGGAGTATCATTTAAAATCTTTTTGTGAAAACTAATAAAATATTAATTAGGAAACTACTCCCTCCGGTCCATATTATTTGTCACATTTGAAGAAAAAGTCTTGTTCCATATTATTTGTCATGTTATGTTTCCAATGTAAATTTTTCCCACTTTACCCCTATTATTTGTATGTTAGCTTTCCAATGTAAATTTTTTCCTCTTAATTAATAAGGGTATTCTAGTCCAATTTACATATATTTAATGCAAACCAATCATTTCCTTAATACCCGTAATTTAGTCAAATGTGACAAATAATATGGACCGGAGGGAGTAACTTATAAAGTATTTGTTCAAGATTAAGAGTATAAGTTGATGTTTTTAATTCAATTGAAAAAATATATTATAGAGGTGATTTTGAAGTTTATGCGGAACTTTGTTTCAAGACATTCGGAGATAGAGTAAAACATTGGATCACAATGAACCATGGTCCTTCAGCATGTTAGGGTATGCAATGAGCACGGGTGCGCCAAATCGGTGCTCAGTATGGCAAAAGTTGAATTGCACAGGTGGCGATTCATCCATTGAACCATATATTGCTGCTCATAATCAACTTCTAGCTCATGCTGCAGCGGTCAAATTATACAAACACAAGTTTCAGGTTCATTAATTAATTGTTTTGAATCTTAAATTTGAAATAAGTTTATTAATTATTTGTTTCTCAGTCGTTATTTCATTTTCTATTTATAATTTATTATTTGTGATAGAGAAGTTGATACCGAAAGATGTGAAGCAATTATAGTTCTGTAATTATACTATCAATTTTGGGTGTTCGGCTTTGTGCAATTTCATACTCTATTTTCGTTGAAAATGCCAACAAAAAAATATGAACGTTTAGGGTTTGAAAATTGGGATCTAGTGATTATTCCGAACAGAATTGTGCCAACTAAACATTCGTACTCCGTCCCAAAAGTATGTGCAAAATAACTAATTTTTTTGTCCCATAAAATGTGCACACAACTACCAACTAACCCTCACTTTACTAATATACCCCTATTTATTATGGTTTAAGTTACTAAATATAAAATGCATTAAATGTTTTTTCATTAAAACATTGCATTAATTGAGGGCATATAAGTAAAAAAACAATAGTATTTAATGTTTTCTTATTTAGTGTGCAAACTCATTTATGCACATAGTTATGGGACGGAGGGATTAACATTTTTGTTTGTCCCGCTCCACTAGAATATGCATGAGAACTAATTTAAACATGTAATTATATTAATTTTGCAGAAAAATCAAAAGGGAGTAATTGAGATAACATTAATATCACATTGGTACGTGCCGTTTTCGAATACCAAACAAGACAAACATGCTGCAAAGAGATCCCTTGATTTCATGTTTGGATGGTAAATATACATTTTTATTATTATTTACTGGATGTATGTACAAAAATAAACCCCGTGATTTTGTAAATTTGCAAACGCAATGATTAAAAGTTTATAAACACAACACATGACAAACTTATTCATTGAAATCGCTAGATAAAAAACAATCCTACAATTTATCAATGAATTACTGCCGAGATGAACATAAAATTTCCTTATAGTATTCATTTATCATCGAATAACTGGAATTTTTTTGTCTAATTTATTTTATATTACATCAGGTTTATGGATCCAATTACTTATGGTGACTATCCAAAGACATTAAGATCTCTAGTTGGAAAAAGATTGCCAAAATTTTCAAAGAAGCAATCTCAAATGCTAAAAGGATCAATGGATTTTCTTGGATTAAATTATTATACTGCTAATTACGCAGCTTCGATGCATAATTCTAGTGCTTCTGGCCATCTTAGCATTCTTACTGATTCTCGTGTTATTAAATCAAGTAAGCAATCGATTAGTTATAATAGCATACAGTAAATCTTTGATTATATCCATACTTTAAATATTTTTTGTGTAATTTCATTTGGTGTGTTTTATTTTTCTTTCTTCTCAGCCGAGCGTAATGGAAATCCTATTGGTCCTGAGGTAAGTATAAAGTTCAAAAGAAAATAAATAATAAGAAATACTAAATTTTTTCCTTAATGTGTTTTATTTAATTTTTATATTTTTTGAAAAATAATATCATTGCAGGCAGCTTCACCTTGGTTGTATGTTTATCCAAGGGGGATTAGAGATCTTATACTCTATATAAAAAAGAAGTACAATACAGTTAAATCTCGATGAAGTAATATTCGATAAAGTAATAACCTCGCTCAAGTAATAAATTTCCTCGGTCCCAACTTGGGCTAATGTCGTAAAGTAATATTCTCGCTAAAAGCATAAGATAATAAAAAATTTGAAAGTCCTGAGGGACCCAAGTAATATGTAAAGTAATAATTCCAGAATTACACGTATATATAATATATATGAATTGCAAAATTCCATTTTTTTAAATATGAATATATAATATCTTGTTTCTTCTTTCTACCAAAGCTAAAATTAACATCATCATTGACTTTACGTAAAGCTTAAATAACTCTTGGTATGTTTTGCTCGTGTTGTAACAAGTAAATGTTCTAAGTGTTGATTGCTTGAACTGCTTTCTTTGATGACAAACTTGGGATGACATTACTGTCGTCTGGTTTAAGATCAGTCTTTACCAATGTTCATTACCGACTCAAAAATTTGTTCATCCGTAGGTGATTCTATTGCTATTGTCCGGTTTAGGACTAATCTCTTCATCAGTGTTCATTATCGATAAAGTAATAAATTCGATAAAGTAATATTTTTTCCCAGTCCCAAGAGTATTACTTTAAAGAGGTTTAACTGTAATCCTCTTATTTACATCACAGAAAATGGTAAAGTATATTCTACAAAAAAAATTTATACAATTCCAAATTTGTTGAAATGCAGAGAGTAAATATAATATAAGGACAAATAGATCGGATTAGGTTTGGATTTTTGAAGGAAACCTCAAACTCGATAAATTCTAAATATGGGTTAAGACATTGTAAAATAAGTATATCCAAATTAACCTAACCCGAGACATGCTAAATGAGCTAATGTCCTATGAGTATGCTCAGGTGCGGTCTTAGCATTTCCAAAGCCTTAGACAACTTGTAGCTCAGAAAAAATAAATTCTATAGATTGCATAGGCGTTATCAAACATAAATTCTATATAAATCAAGAGATAGGATCAGGTGAGACAATGTCATTATGGAGAGACTTTTTTAGTGTGAGACAATTAAAAAGTGGTGGCATTTTTAAAATTTTAAAAACATAGAGGGACATTATTAAAGGGAAGAGGAGGTGATGTCAGAGCTGATGTCACATCTGGAGAGAGAAAAAGTTTTTATTATTTTATTTAAAATGCATTTTCCCGCTCTTTCCGAACTCATTTTTCAAAAAAAATTATACCACTGAACTCGTATTAATTAGGCGGTCATTTTGAGATCCATTGTTGTTATTTATAGACGATTTTTATTTTTTTTATTTTTGTTCTAAATTGGATACTCGGTTGTTCTAACAGAATACTACATTTATTCCACCAGACTACTACATTTGTTCCAGCAGAATATTTTCATTATTTTTTTTTAAATGCACTCTGGGAGTGTAAAAAAATGTAGTATTCTGGTGGAACAATTGGAGTAGTCCGGTGGAACAAATATAGTATTCTGCTGGAACAACCATAAAAAAATAAATAAAAAAAATCGTCTATAAATAACAAAAATGGATCTCAAAATGACCGCATAATTAATACGAGTTCACTGGTATAATTTTTTTTGAAAAATGAGTTCGGAAAGAGCGGGAAAATGCATTTTAAAGAAAATAATAAAAACTTTTTCTCTCTCCAGAGGTGACATCAGCGGTGACATCACCTCATCTTCCTTTCCTTCAATTCACACATGAGGGGTGTTCCTTTAATTACAAGTTTGCCACCTTCCCCTATTGAATTACAAAAATACCCCTTATCTCACCATAAAAACTAGTCTCATCCTAAACTCTTGTCTCATTTGAACTTGACTCTATAAATCAATTGAGTTGTACAAAATTAAATTACACAAATATAGAAAATAAATTCTATAGATTGCATATGCGTTGTTGTTAGTTTTGCAGCTGTTGCGGTTAGCTGTTGTATAATTAGTGTTTGGAAAACTTACAAAAAAAGCAGTAGTTGTTGACATGTGAAAAGACTAATATAAGAATACCATTTATAAATATAAATAAATAATAATAAGATAGGGTAATTTGGTCAAAAGTCTACTTCTGGTTTAAAATACAAACTAGTGGTTCGTGAAAAGCTCCAATTGAATTGATTTTGAGTAAATTTAGGAATTATTATGGCAACTAATATTTGACCCGTTTAGACCAGTGAACCGTGACTTGGTTTCCGGGTTAGTGGTTCAACTGGCTGGTTCACCGGGTTTTTAGCGGGTTTGAGGTTCGTGAAAAAATAGGTACCTCTGGCAGGATTTACCTTCCGGGTCAACCCGGTTGACCAACCGGACTTGGTTTAATAACCATGCTCTAAACTAATCTATATAATGTGGACTAGAGCATCTCCAACCATCCCCACTTTCTCTCTTGAAAAGTGGAAAGTGAGGATTTGTTACTCTAATCATCCCATTTTTTACCCCTACTAGTGGGGATTCCCCACTTTTTTCCCCAAAAGTGGGGATTATTTTGGTCCTCTCCACTTTAAAAATAATATAGTTTAATCCTCACCTCTCACTTTCCAAGGAATTATATAAATCAAAAGGTAATAAAAATATAAAGAAGTATTATTATATTAATAAAAAAAGTAGGTGGAAAAGTATAAAGTAGATTTGGGGAAAAAATGATATTTGTGGTTGGAGAAAAAAATAGGGAATGTGGATAAAAAAGTGGGGAATGGGGAGAAAAGTGAAGGTGAAGGTTGGAGATGCTCTAAGAACATAACATGGGCCGTTTAATTGTAATTCTGAATTAACAACAAAATGAACTCTGAACTAATATATAATATGGACCATTTTAAAGGTAGGGGCCATAGGCGGCTGCTTAGGACAACTTCCCTTTGGGCTGGTCCTGAGTATGCTTTTTAATTTACAATTAATTACATATCATTTCTCCAGGTGTCGATGAGTACAATAATGCCACACTAACTTTGGAGGAGCAATTGAAAGATAATATGAGAGTTGATTATTACTATCGCCATCTTTTCTTTCTCAAGAAAGTAATGGGTAAGTTATTACCATTATTAATATTACTATATATTATTACTATTGTTATGAAATATTGAACTACAGAGATAAATTTTGTCGTGAATTGCATATTATTTTTACATTAAATATATTTTGATTAAAATATATTTCAATTAAAAATGCAATATGCTTAATAAAAATAACATTCTTATTTAGAATAGATTTTAGAGAGCTTTCGATGTACGGTGCTGTAATAGAGATGGTGTAAATTCCTATTAGAACATCGTACATATATATTAAAAATAATACATTACTTAATTTCTTATTTATTGTTGTTAATAGGGATGGTGCAAATATGCAAGGATATTTTGCTTGGTCGTTATTGGATAATTTTAAGTGGAACTCGAGTTATACATTGCGTTTTGGCATCAATTACGTGGACTATAAAAATGGATTCAAAAGGCTGCCCAAACTTTTTGCACAATGGTTCCAAAAATTCCTCCATAAATAAAGGGTGTTGTTATACACCGACCCCCACTTTTGTTATACACCGACCCCGGCCCACCTTAAATCTACTTTTTCAAAAATACTTTACCTTTATACCCTTATTCCTTTAACTTTTACTTTTGTTATTTAATTTTTAAATATTTAATACATAATAGAAATTCATTTGCAATTAATATTATTTTATTATTTTATTTTAGTATTGTAAAAATTAGTCCGTTTTTTGAAAATCATAAAAAGGTCTAATTTGTGGAAAATTTTAAAATTAGTCGATTTAGTAAAAACGGTCCGTTTTTTATAAAAAAAATATCGAAATAAATTCGTTGAATTAACTACGAATATTAAATATTAAAAATTAGTCCGTTTTTTGAAAATCATAATAAAGTTCAATTTATTGAAAGTCTCAAAATTAGTCCGTTTTTACTAAAACTAAAATAAGTCTATTTTTTAAAAGTTCAAAAATAATCCGTTTTATTTAAAATCTCAAAATTAGTCCGGTTTCTCAAAAAGTTAAGATTAGTCCGTCAAAATAATTATAAATATTAATAATTTTTTCAAATATAAAAAATCATTTTAATTTATTTAAGAGAATTTAAAAAATAAAAAAAAATATTAAAATTTTGATTCCGACGGTCACGGTGACCGTCGGAACCATGGACTCGGTGACCGTCGGAACCATGGACACGACGGTCACGGTGACCGTCGGAACCATGGTACCGACAGTCACCGTGACCGTCGGCTTTTATTTTCAAATTTTTAATTTTTTTAAAAAAAAAACTTAAACTTTAAATAATAAATTTAAAAAATATCTAATCAATTTAATAAAATTATAAAAAATAAAGTAAATTAAAAAATAAAATAAAACTCTTAATAACCTTTCAACTACCAAGTTTATATATAATAAATATAATATTTAAAATGGAATCCGAGAGTTCATCGTCGAAAAAGGTTAAAATGGTAAGTTTTCTGGTTATATCGAGTAATTTCACTTCATTACGTTTGTAGTTAAACGCTAATATGTATTAACGAATTTATAATACGATTTAAATATAGGCTTACTCTAAGGTTAGTAGACGGTTGAATATGGCGGGTGTTTAATATGTTTTCGAAATTATACTGACTTTGCTAATGGTTCAAACCTCATGGTACTTGTTTGCAAATTTTCAAACCACATAGATTATGTTTGAAAATCGTCGAAATCACGAGGTTTATTTTTGTACTTTTCCCTAAAATTAAACATTAATTAATCTATTTCAAATAAGAAATTGAAAATAAAATCAAAAATTTCAAATAATATTTAACGCGTTTTTAACCCGACTATTAAACGACAAAATGTTTCGATTAAATAGTTCGCTCCCGAGCCAAACGGACTAAACCCTCGATTACATAGTTTTAGGCTTTTTTTAAATAATATTTTAGTAGTTAGAAAAAGAAAAAAAAAATAAAAAAAAAAATTAAATGGTATGGACGGTCGTGACCGTCCATACCATGGAGGCGACGGTCACCATGACCGTTGCCTCCATGGTAATGACGGTCACCACGACCGTCATTACCTTTTTATTTTCTTTTTTTTTTTAATTTTTCTATTTCTCTTTTAAAACATAGGGATATTCTATGGTCACTTTGTTTTTCACAAAGTAACCATTACTTTCTTTTGTTAACCATTGGATCATAGGTTAAAAACTAATCTAATGGTGAAAAAGACAAAGTATAGACAAAGTAAGAGAAAAACAAAGTGACCATAGCCTACACCTAAAACATAAATATGGAATAGTTACACTTTATACTCTAATCTTAAATTGCATACCTTAATCTTAAATACTACTTTAAACTCTAAATTCATTTATTTTTCAATTTTTTATTGAACTTTATACCCTAACCCTAAATACTACCTAAAACCCTAACTTCATTTATTTTGCAAGTTTTTTTATTAAAATTCATACCCTAACCTTAAATACTATCTTAAACCCTAAATCCATTTATTTTGCAATTTTTTTTTACTAAAATTCATACCCTAACTATAAATACTACTTTACATCTATTTAGAGTTGACTTCAAATAAGTATTTTGTGGTTTCGCAGTTTTGCAAATAAATGACTGTAATTTGCCTTTTGAGTAAATAAAGGAACCATGATTTGCAGTGTTTGCAAAATTAAAAAAACTGTCGATTTTGTTCACGTAAACGAGAACATGTTTGGCCCGAAATATTTTTTTGACTTTTGAGTTTAACTCTAACTTGACTCGTCAAAGGTCAGGAAAACATTTCGGACCAAAAATATTATGTTTTTAATTATCGTGTAGTTGGTCCTGTGATCTATAATTATTATTAAATATAATTATCTACCTTTTTGTCTCATTTAAGTATTGTTTAAAAAGAGAGATTAATTTTGAGATTATTTAAGAACACATACTAATTTTAATATTTTGAAAAAACGTGCTAATTTTTAAGACTTAACAATTCGTAACAATAAAAAGTCTCGTTACATAGTTCGCTCTCAAGTCAAACGGACTATAACCTCTTTTACATAATTTTATTTTTTTCCTTCAATAATATTTTAGGGCATGTCGCCTCAAAGATGTGGCATGGGCAAATTCGAGGATTGCTAAGGATGGAAAATCGAGTATCAATAAATAAAAAATTGAATTTGATGTACGAAAATGTCGGGCCCGAGGTTAGTGGTGTAATTTAATGCATTAATACTAGTTATATGATTATTAACTCGTTATAATTAATATTATGGTTATTATTATTATTTGTAGAGCAAACCGAACAATGATTTTGAGCATATTTTATTTCGTAGTATAGTTGATTAAATATTAATATCTATAGTTACATTATTATTAGGTTACTTAAGTATATATTTTTGGCGGGTTTAGGTGCAGTCAAGGATCAACGATACCGGCCTATTTCATTTGCCTACTATTATGTTCGATTTTCTCGACATTCCCTTGATATGTGCATTTGTTGAGCGGTGGCAACCGGATACGAACTCATTTCATATGCCGTTTGGGGAGACGACCATCATGTTACATGATGTGTGGGAGATTTTGCGCATTCCCGTGGACGGACAACCTATTGTCGCTTCGGGTAGCAAAAATGATCTTTACAGTTTATATCAAGATTTATTTGGATGCGACCGAGAAACGATGAAGGAAATGCATTGGAAGACCAATGGCCACTACAAAAAAAACGGCTTATTGTGACAAATTTTTTTGTCACAATATGTACATATTTCGTCACAACAAACTTATAGTGACCAAAGTTTTCGTCAAATATTTTGTAGCAACAAGCTCGTAGCAATATGTTTTTCGTGACGAAATTATGGTTCGTCTCATTTTGCAGTATTATATTGTGACAAAATGTTGTTTGTCATATTTACATTACATATTGTGACGGTCAAATTGTCTGAATAAGCATCAATTTTGGTTGCTACAAGTGTATATTAGTAAAAAAAAAGTGAGAAAATTTGACAAATATTAAACACTTAACATGATGAAATAACTTAAAGTGACAAATTTAATATTTGTTATAATAGAGTGACACAAATTTCAGTGTTAAAAATAATTATATGAATTTGGATTGAATGGAGCTCTATTTCATTCCATAACTGATAAGAGGTCGGAATAAAAAAAATCCACACAGCAAGATAATTAAGGTCATTGAATCATGTAACAAATAGAACATTGAATCATGTAACATAGAATTTAACTAAAAAAATGAAGTGGTATGGAAGACCTAATTAAGGTCTCAAGAAAACTGAATCCGGCATAAGAAGGCTAATAGACATGAGCATGAATAATTATATTTGTAGAGCAAATTAGATCAATATGGAAGCAAAGTTAAAAATGTTGTGAGACTAGTAAGATGTTTAACATGTTAGTTGAAGAAAAGTCAAACGTTAATTTAAACAATTGCTTTCATATTTTTCAAAGTTAATTTCAAACTATCAAATACAGATGCAAACTGTGATAATAGATTGCGATCCAACTATTTAATTAAGTAATTATTTTAATGTTAATTAGTTAAAGATGCAGAGAGAAAGATTCTTGGAAAATGATTCATAACTTTATCACAAGCCTTTTAATTCTATTCTTGATTTACTCTACTAAATGATGAATCAATTCATTGCTTAGATAAGGTAAAAGCAAATTGAACGAAAAACAGTGATCACAAAAGAAAAAACAGGTACAATATTCCATACCTTTCTCATTTGTTGATTCGCCACCAATTGACAAGTTCTGAAAATCCAATAGAGGGTGCTTTGATGGCCTCTCTTTTTGTTTTCCGGCCTACGACACGAGCATAATATATATATATATATATATTAAAGTCCAATACCAATTTCTTGATGATCAAGGTAAACAAAAAGACAGGAGATAGCAAAATGGGAGAAGAAAATAGAAATGGAGGAGAAAAAAGAGGATAGAAAGGTAATTAACTTACAAAAATCATCAAGTCTAAACTGGAATTACTTTTTCTTAACCTTAACAACCACAGGCTTTTCCGTAGTCCAATCAATGGAAGTGGAAGAGCTTTCACCAACGGTCGCCATGAATTCTAAACTTCACTTGAATTTTGTGTTGGATAATTGGTGGGAAGGCTTTGATTAACCTGAAAGGTTTATAGGGTTATGTCTCTGATTGTGAATTTGTAATTTCAACTTAGTACAAACAACTAAAAGGAAGCAAAACAAAGATAAGTCTAATTTACATGTTATGAATTAGAAGAAAAGGAAACTCTCCAAACATCAAAATGGCTTTTGTAGCTCAGCAAAGAGTTGCAAAGTTAAAATAGTGATTTCTTGAATCAATATAATCACTAGTCACACCATTTCTAAGTGAAGAAACAAACAAAATAAAAGCTCCATAAATAGCTTTGCACCAAAGAGTTACATATTTGCCAGTCCAAATCACATTTGAATTCTAACAATACGATTAAGCAAATAAATAATAGAAAAATATCAGACCCACTTAATACCAAGCCAAACAGTATACTTGATGTATTTAAGATTAAAATTGATTCATAGTTGACAAAACAAATGGCAGAATGCACATAATATATTGTGATTCAACACAAATGTATCTGGGCAATTAGTTAAGGAACACTACCAAGTACTAACAATTAGGAACGACAACTGATGCATGATATGAAACGTCGAAGTACAAAACAGCAATAGCCAAAATCAGAGGCATTCGATAAGAAAGTAAATAAGAAGTCTGAAAAAGGAAAAGGCGGAATCCGTTAAAAACAACAGCAAGAGAGGAGTTCTAACCTTTTTCTTGAAAGCTTTCCAGACTGATCTCCAATCGCCAAGCAACCGAGCTTCCCTCCGAGCAGTGATACGGCCTCCTAGAACACCAATCGCCGATACCGAGCAGCTCTGTAACAACGAAAATAACAACGATCTAGATCTAGGGTTCGCCCATCTCTTGCTAAGATGCTAGTAAACGTGTGGTAGCGCACGTGCCGATGTAATATGCGTTTGATATGCTTTGGGCTCAAATACTTTGCAAATAACCATATCTAGAGTCCACTTATGAAATATATCTTTTTAATGGAATAAGGACCTAATGGAATGAAATTGGAAATCGTTTTGAAGTTTATCTCTCTCCAAATTATTTTATTTGTTATTGAGGTCCAATAGAGTCTTATCATAATAAAAAAAATTTGTTATGACGAAGAGTTATCACAATAGATATTTAGTTATAATTTCAAAATCTATTGTGACTAAAAGAATTTTAATAAAACAAAAATTGTTGAAATATGTAATATTGTGACAAAACTTTCGTCACAAAAGAAGTATCTTTATCGATATATTTGTCCTTTATGTGTGTGACTTTTCGTCAAAATTTTCTGGCATATAAATTGCGACAAACTAATGTGACAAAACAAAGTTAGTCACAATATATATATGTACCGTGACAAAACTTTGTCAGAATAAGTATTCATCAGAATCTCTTATACCTTGTTTGTCTATTGCGACAAATAATTTATTTTGTCACAATAACCATATTTATTCTGACCAAATTACTTTTGTTACAATATAATTAGTCACAATAACATGAATTTTTTGTAGTGGGCATTAGGTTTAAGTCTTTGGAGGGGCGTTTTTACGAGACTAGTGATGCCGATACTAAGGCGAATGTGTGGATTCTTATGATGTTAGGATCCACGTTGTTTGTGGACAAGAGTGGGTGCACCGTTCGTGCCTCATTCATTCAAGAATTGATTGGTGGTTTTTCTGGAGTTGGGAATTTTTCATGGGCGTCGGCAACTTTAGCAACCCTATATTACCAGTTGGGATGGGCCAGTAGAGGCGATTGTAAACGGCTTGCGGGGTGTTTGGTCCTTCTCCAAACATGGATTTATGAGCATTTTCCAGTTTTTAGGACACAAGGTGAGCCGACGCCGACTGATTTTGCGCCTCGGGCATCTTTATGGCACCCTGGCCAACCCGGTCGAACAAACAAGCGCCTAACGGCGTTTCGGGAACGTATTGATCGGCTACAAGCACACGAGGTAAAAACCCTCTATATTCTAAGTTATTTTTATTTGTTATTAATTTGTACATATATTTTAATGGTTGTGTAAACCCTATATTGTCATTCGGTATTTAGATCTCTTGGATGCCGTATGGAACCGGTCCAATTGAGGAGTCGTTACGACATACATATAGCGGTTGGGTTCAATGTCGTGACATTATCGAGCCATATTTGGCCGGTAGATGTACTCGTCAGATTGGCTATATCCAGAAGATTCCGGGCCGCATTCCTAGACCAGTTCGTGTTGTTAAGGCATGGAATGCTATTGGCTATATTGTGCGATTTGAGCCGGCAGCTGCATTATATGCTTGGGAGTCGTACCCCGAAGCGTCGGGCCTACTTCTGAAAATGGCGGATAAAGTGTGCGATATAAGTTATGCTTCTGCACCCGACTACATGGACTGGTACCAATTGAAACTCCAAATAACTTTGTGAATTGTCCTCCGCCTCGTTCTTCGGAGTCGGACTATGTAAGTCATTTCTTACTTGTTGAATATTGAAGCAAGTAACTTAAACTTATAATATGCGCTTATCTATTTTTATTATTTTAATGCAGTGGGTCGATCAAGTTGTGGATATGTGGCGTGATACGTTGCATTTGGTTGAGCCTGACAAATCCCAACATATGCTCGACAAATTCAATGATTTTCAAACCATGTGGCGTGGAAAGAGGCCAAGCGAATAAAAATGTTCGAATTTCAATACATGAGTTATTATTGTAAAACCGACTATTATATTAATCTTATTTACTTTTTAATCTTATTCACTTTATTATTAAGAATAATACTTAACGTGTTGGTTCGGACCCAATTATAATAGTTACCGTGTTGTTTCGGACCCGAATTGAGTTGTTGTATTGTATATTTACAGGGAATGTCTAAGATAATTCGATGCAGTTCTATGACTCAAGGATCATCGCACTAAGACAATTCGATGCAGTTCTATGACTCAAAAATCGACTGTCCCTTTTGGGAAATAGAACTGCATCGAATTGCCTTAGTGCGATGACTCCCTGGACTTGGAAAAAAAAACTCAATTTTTCAGGATCATCGAACTAAGACAATTCGATGCAGTTCTATGACTCAAAAATCGACTGTCCCTTTTGGGAAATAGAACTGCATCGAATTGCCTTAGTTCGATGACTCCCTGGACTTGGAAAAAAAAACTCAATTTTTCAGGATCATCGAACTAAGACAATTCGATGCAGTTCTATGACTCAAAAATCGACTGTCCCTTTTGGGAAATAGAACTGCATCGAATTGCCTTAGTTCGATGACTCCCTGGACTTGGAAAAAAAAACTCAATTTTTCAGGATCATCGAACTAAGACAATTCGATGCAGTTCTATGACTCAAAAATCGACTGTCGCTTTTGGGAATAGAACTGCATCGAATTGCCTTAGTTCGATGACTCCTTGGACTTAGGAAAAACAACTCAATTTTTCAGGATCATCGAACTAAGATAATTCGATGCAGTTCTATGACTCAAAAATCGACTGTCCCTTTTGAGAAATAGAACTGCATCGAATTGCCTTAGTTCGATGACTCCCTGGACTTGGAAAAAAAAACTCAATTTTTCAGGATCATCGAACTAAGACAATTCGATGCAGTTCTATAACTCAAAAATCGACTGTCCCAAACATTGTATAGAACTGCATCGAATTGTCTTAGTTCGATGCGTCCCTGTACTTGGAATATAGTGAAAAAATAAATTTTTAAAATTTTAAAAATAATTGTTTATATAAAAAAAAAAAAATTTTTTTTTTGAAAAAGGTGACCGACGGTCACCATGACCGTCGGAACCATGGTACCCACGGTCACCATGACCGTGGGTACCATGGTACCAACGGTCATGGTGACCGGCGGTACCATGGTACCCACGGTCATGGTGACCGTCGGTCACCTTTTTCAAATTTTTTTTTTTTTTTTTAAATAATTGGACTTAGGAAAAAAACTCAATTTTTCAGGATCATCGAACTAAGACAATTCGATGCAGTTCTATGACTCAAAAATCGACTGTCCCAAACATTGTATAGAACTGCATCGAATTGTCTTAATTCGATGCGTCCCTGTACTTGGAATATAGTGAAGAAATAAATTTTTCAAATTTTTTTTTTTTTTTAAAATAATATTTGAAATACAAAACACAATAATTGAAAATATTCTTGATTCGACTATGGATTAATATATAATTATGATTATATATTTTAATTTAATTAAGTTAAATTAATTATTTTGTATAAAAAAAATGGACCGACGGTCGCCGTGACCGTCAGAACTTTTTTTTTAATTTTTATTTTTTTATTATTATAAATATATAATAATAAATATATTTTATGGATTCAAATAATTAAAATTATATTATTTATAATTATATTAATTATTATATATATATATATATAAATATATATAAAACATAATAACATATAATAATATAAAAATATATAACTTTAATGTTAAGGGGTAATAATGTCTTTTATTTTATAAATGGTGGGCCGGGGTCGGTGTTTAACAAAAGTAGGGGTCGGTGTATAACGATTCACTAAATAAACATCAATGATCTAAGAATGATCTAAGAATTTGACTATATTGTCAAACAAGCCACGTCATATTGTAATATAATTCACATATAAAATTATCAATATTTGTATAGCTTAACAATAGTTAGCATATCATAAAATTTTAGGAAAAAAAGTTATTATTATTATTATCGGAAGAGATTAAGGGCCCGTTTGGTGCAACTGTTCCTATTTGCTGCTCCTGCTAGAGGTTTGCTGTTGCGTTTTGCTGTTTGTGTTTTGCTGTTTAACTATTAGTGTTTGGTAAAATTATAATTAATTGTTGCTGTTAGAATATAAAATGACAAATTTGAACATATATAATTTTTTTTTAATGTAAAACAAGGATAATAAAGTAAAATAAGATCTGCAGTATTTTTTTTTGTTGGAAAAGCAGTATTCTGTTGCATCTTGAAAAAGCAGTTGCTTTTCACCTAAAAAGCAAAAAGCAGCGTTTATTAATTTCTAACCAAACACCAAAACAACTGCTTTTTGAGGTGAAAAGGCAAAATGCAACTTCGAAACGGAGAAACAAACGTCTCCTTAGATGATAATTTGATAATTGTTTATGACAAATTGTTTCAATCTGATAATTTTTATGGTATGACAATGAGGAATAATTTAGTAATTAAATACAGAAATGTGGCAAACTTATGAGTATGAAGGAAATGTCAGCGGTGATGTCATCACATTTAAGAGAAAAAAGTTTTAATTCTTTTTTTTTTTAAAATACATTTTCTCTATGTTTTCGAACTCATTTTTCGAAAATCTGTGTACCGTTAGACTCGTATTAATTAGATGGTTATTTTGAGATTCATTGTGGTCATATAAAAACGATTTTTTTTTTAATTTCTCTAATTTTTATTTATTTAACCAATTTAATAATTTATTGGAACTAAAATATGAGAGATTTGGCTCTACTCCAAAAATTAAAGTTACTTAAATTATGATATACATTTATTTTTTTTAGAATTTTCTGCACAATTTTTCAAATTTTTCTTGTTATTCTTATCAATTTATTCAGAGATAAGATAAGAAAGACTAGAGCTCAAATACAAGAGTGTATTGCAAAATTTTTTATTTTTTTTTCATTTGAATGTATTTACTTTTCTTGAAAACTATATAGATATTTTTTTCCATTTAAAAAATAATTAAAAACAATTTTTTTCATAAATAATCAGCTTAATGCATCCATAACCCTCTGAACTTATTTGTTTTCGCCAATTTAGCCCATAAACTATTAAAACGTCCAATTTCCCCCTTGAACTTATTTTAAGTGGTACTCTTGAGCCATTTGCATTCTTCAACTCATCCATGTTGGCTTGTCGTAATGAGTTAAATTTTTCACCATCCCTGCCAAAATGGTGAACTGGTCCTTTCTTGAAAATTATAAAAATATATTTGCCCATTAATTTTAGAACTTAGATGCTTAACTTATTAAGTTCTTATTCGACGAGATAACACTAAGTTGGCAAATGCAAAGAATAGTAATTTTAATGTAAATTCAGTGTCACGTCATCAAATAAGTACTCAATAGATCCATATTTTAATAGTGAAAAGACTCAATAGGTTGTTCCCAAAGTTGAAGGACTAAAATGACCTTGAGAATCTCCATATGATTTAAACCTTATTAAATTATTTTAATTTTTCCTTAATAATAGGGTAAAGTACAAAAAGAACCATATAATTTAGGCTATTTGCAAATAAGATCTGTAGTTTGAAATTATAGAAAATGAGGTCCGTGATTAGTATTTCCGATTCTCATCCCCTTTATAAGCAACCCTACCCAAAGTGAGCTTATTATCACAGTCGCCGCCGCAATGAGAGAGGCGAAGCTCAAACCTAATCCTGAGGTAATATTTATTAAGCTTTCTCATTTCTTTTATTATCCCATTCATGAGCTTTATAATTAATATATATCTCTAATCTCCTATTTGGACACTTCCAGGATGACGATGATGTTTTGATGTAAAGACCACCTCGTATCTATCTATCTATCTATCTATCTATCTATCTAATGGCGGCTTCATCTTTTCACTTTGTCCAATCTCGAAACCGTGCCTTTTTTCCTGTTCCTCATTACAGGAAACCAAATGTCGACCGCCGCAAAAACTCCCGTTTAGTTTTTGCCTCCGCTAAGAACACCGATCAAAATCTCCGTCTTGATTCAAAGGTAGCCTTTTTGAGTAATGCAACATACATTTAATTTATGTCGCCAACGTGACTTGAGCTTTACGGTTCTTTATGATGATTCATGTTAGCTGATAGCGAATCATTTCGGGACTAATGCTTTGTTGTTGTTGGTGGTGGTGTATTGTGACCAGACATAGTCAGATGCCTACTGTATTATACTTTGGTAGGCGTCGTTACATGTCTGGAAAAACAAAGAGAGGGAATGGAATCAGATTGATGGGTTTCCCGTCGTTCTTATTACCATCTCTTGGAGGTGTTCATCGTTGCCCGATAATATGTTTTCGTTATTATTTGAGCTACATCTGGACTCTATATTTGTCTTGTTTTGTGTGAATTTAGCGTTTATCTTATTTGTTTTGATTTTCCACCAGACATAGTCAGATGCCTACTGTGTTGTAGTAGGGATTGTTACATGTCTGGGAAAATAAGCAAGTGTTTTGGAAATTTGATTGATGGGTTTCCTGTTGTTCTTATTACCATCTCTTGGAGGTATTCATCGTTGCCCAATTGTATAGTGTGGATTGAAACTATTACATTTGCTTGATTGTTTACTAGTTTTTGCTTGGAATATTTAAATGTTTATTCTACTTATTGCTCATGATTCAACCAAACATAGTCAGATCTCTACCATATCTGTTATGGGTATGGATCGTTACATGTTTGGAAAATTAAAGAGAGGGAAGGAAATATTATGGATGGGTTTCCCATCCTTCTATTAACCATCTCTTGAAGGTTTTCATCGTTGCCCAATAATATGGATATGATTATTATTGAGCTACATCTGGATTTCACATTTGTCTCATTGATTTGCTTGTTTCAGTTGCTCAATTAGTCACATGGTGTTGCCCAATCTTTTAGAAGTTTCTGTTAATTGTTTAATTTGCTTATTGCTTGTGATAAAACTTAACAGTCTGATTTTTACCATTTCTATTGTTTTATGGATTGCTATATGTTTGAGAAAAAAAGAACGTTCACAATATGATCGATGGGTTTGCCCTATTATACTTGTCATGATTCTTGAAAGTTTTTCGTTTGCCAATAATATGCAATGGATTTTACTTGTGCTGCAGCCTGCTCGTGCCTTTTGTTCTCTCCCTCTGTTTACTTCTTCAAACCTGGTGGTGATGCTTATTGGCATTCCTTAACATTTTTGAATTGATGTCCTAGTTGTGTGTAATGAGAATTTGTGGTCTCCAATGACAAAATCTTAATTTTACTTGATTGCTCTTCATTCAACCAAACATAGTCAGATTTCTACCATATCTTATTGCGGTAGAGATCGTTACATGTTTGGAAAATCAAAGAGAGAGAAGGAAATATTATGGATGGGTTTCCTATCCTTCTATTAACCATCTCTTGAAGGTTTTCATCGTTGCCCAATAATATTTATTTGATTATTCTTGAGCTACATCTGGATTCCACATTTATCTCATTGTTTTGCTTTTTAAGGAAATATTATGGATGGTTCTGCTAGCTTTCTGTTATCTGCCTCTTGATTGTTGAAGGTTTCTGCCATTTCCTAATAATTTTCAATCTCTTGAGTTGCATCCTTCTGAAGGAACATTAGTACTACTGTGTCTGATTCTGCACTTCATTTAATACTGTATCATTATTCCAATTGCTTCACATTTCAAACTAATTTACTTGCAGAAATTGTATAGGCTTCTATAGCATGCTCTTATAAATGATGAGTAGTGATTGTCTTTTTTTAGGTAGAGATGCTCTTAGACAATGTAAAATGGGATGACAAAGGTTTGGCAGTGGCTATAGCTCAAAACATTGATACAGGAGCCATATTAATGCAAGGCTTTGTGAACAGGGATGCTTTAGCTACAACGATCTCCTCGCGAAAGGCAACTTTTTACAGCAGGTCTCGATCATCTTTGTGGACAAAAGGGGAGACGTCAAAGAATTTCATCAATATTCATGACATATTTCTTGATTGTGATTGCGACTCTGTATGTTTGCTCCAACTTGTACCTCCAATTTATGAAATATTCTTCTGTAGTTATGCACTTAATTTTTGTTTATTGCTCCTGTAGATCATTTACCTAGGTAAGCCTGATGGACCAACTTGCCACACTGGTTCAGAAACTTGCTATTATACATCAGTTAATGATTATCTTGAAAATAAAGAGGTATGTTATCAATTTCGCATGATTTGATGCCTTTGTTTTCATTTTTTTATTTTGAAATAATTTGTATCACTTGTAGTTTTATAGACAGGTTTTGTTATTGTCCATTGCAGGCCGATGGAAGTAAGTTGGCACTAACAACTTTGTATTCATTAGAGTCCACAATTTTTCAGCGCAAAGCAGAATTAACTGAAATTCAAGATGGAAAACCCTCTTGGACAAAACGATTACTACAAAATAACAAATTATTATGCTCAAAAATCAGGTAATTGGCCTTGCAAGAAAATGCTTGTAATTTTTCAAGTTCTTTGAAGCTTATAAGATGTATAAAGCTAATTTACAATAATTTTTACTTGTAGAGAAGAGGCGGATGAGTTATGCCGGACTCTTGAGGAGAATGAGGACAGTACACGTACTGCTTCAGAAATGGGTGATCTGATTTACCATGCCATGGTTCTATTGGCACTTAAAGATGCCAAGATCGAAAATGTGTTAGACATTCTTCGTTGTAGATTTGCCAAGTCAGGCATTGAGGAAAAAAACAGTCGTGGGCAACAAAATTAGGCGTGAAATTGTATATAACATGAGTGCTGCAATAAAGTTTGATACTGTTGCCTGAATCATATTTTGTATCAAGTTTGTATCAAGTCCTTGCCTTTTATAATTTATTTTTAGTACATTACATAGTAAGAAATGTAGAATATGGATTGCTCCTAAACATTCAAATTCAATAAGAGCATTAGTAGAATGTAAAAAGTTCACTTAGGATTTTCAGTTGCATAATCTAAGCATTGCACACTTGGAACTTTACCCCAAAGCAATCTAGTTTAAACAGAAGACTTTACGCTGGTCAAGGAATTTGGAAATCTGGTGGTGATCGGTGTTTTGGCGGTGGGGACGGAGCGGTTTTGACACATTCATCCATGCATTCAAAGTTTGTAGTGCAACATCCGGTAATGCACTGTATAATGTGAAGAAATTCTTTTATTGTGCACTGGACCGAGCATGTCAAAATATCTGCGCCGCAACTTCTCAGGCATATCAATGTTTTTTCATCATCTATTTCTGGAGGTGCGACTGTTGCTACTGCTACATTTATCATTAGAAATATTGCTAGAATTCGCAGTCCGGAGTGAACCATTTTGGCGATTCAACCCTGAGTTTTGAGTTTTAGTGTTCAAGGATAAACTTTTATATGCAACAAAGTAGTTGGATGGTTGTCAATTTGTATTGAAAAAGTAATTGATCATGCACAAGGGATGATTTCTGTTTAACCTTAGCTGCACGGAAACATTAAAATCCAAGGGTCCCCAATTGCATTTAGAATTCTACATATTGATATCCCAAATTTGCAGGGTATTGGGACTTTGAGATGATGGTGCAATTAAAGGCTTCTTGACAAATGCGTTACACCGTACCCCTTGGAAATAAAAAATGAAGGTTCCGTATCCACTGAAAGAAATCTCCACAGATGATCGATATCCCTATCCCGTTTGGGATCCTCTAATGATCGGTTATAAGATATTAACTGCCAAAAGTATAAATAAATAGAACTAGACCCTACATTACCAAAATACTAATTATGTTGGATGCTTTGGCATACGAACTTCATTTCTGATAAAAATCAGACTCGCTTCATTTGATATCAGTCGTCCGACGGTAGAGAACGAAGGCCAGGAAAACATATTGAATTGGCCTTGAAAATAGTCTTGAGATATTAGCCCAACAAAGACCCTATGATCCAAAAGACGCACGAGGAACAACACCTTGATGCATGGGGCGCATCTAGCCTTTCTACTAACGAACCCTAACATCCTGAAGATGTTGAGTCGGAACTACCATGGCGGATGTATCTCCTCAGAGTGATGTTATCCTTAAAGATAAGGATAACAACAAGGAAGCTGACCACGTCATTGGTACAAGGAATAACGACGCATCAGGGCAATACAATACTTCACCTACGACTAATATGTTATAGTGTCTCACCATGAGTTGTTCCATTCTTTATTTCCTAACATTGCATCTTTTACTTTCCACTTTGCTATTCCGGAAAATAGTTCAATGACTTTATTATCAGAGGTCCGAGGGATAATCCCAATGCGGCCATACCATAAAAGCTCCGACCAAGGTCCGGTGACCCATTTCAAGAAGCGAGTTATCATTGGTGCGATGAATGAGCCTTGTTGAATCTCTACTTTTTTCAAATTCTCAAACCTCTGTTATCTGGAAAACAAGCATTTTCAGTAATGAGCATGGCAACACATATCCCCCTAGAGACTTACGGGCCTAGTTTCTGAACCACTTTGAGTTAACTTTGCGTTTAGACAAGAATTTCAAAGTTAACCATTTTACGGATTTGGTATAACCATTCTTGCAAGATTGAGTATAGTTTATTCATGTTAGAATTGACTAAATTGGGATTTATACTTAGATTTGCCATCACCATCACCGTTTCAGTCTAAGGTATTTATTAAGAATTCATGTTTCACTAGTTAGAATTAGGAGTAGAACATAGATACACAAACAAACTGAAAGATATTATCTGCTCAAAAAAGGACTAGAATCCGAGTAGTGTGATACCTATATAAATCCCGTGGCTTCGACACTTGAACTTAAAGCAAATTTATTATTTGATTTCGATAAGATACACTTATCTCTTAAAGTGTACTTTGATCGGTTGATTGAGGCACATCAGCCTCTCTTATGTCGGGGATTTTTTTTACAGACGTGGGAGTATGGTACATGGATTTATGAAATCTTAGTTTTGGAGCTTTTGAGTTGAGGTAAAGAACATGTTTAAATTGATCTGATAGTCAATTTTGCCTCTCTTTACCAAGCATGCAATATTTAAAACACATGAGATCATTTTGAAAAGTTTTAGCCATAACTCTGTCTTTACAAATGTATGTGCTGCTTATTTTTATCCTTTTCTCTAATAACTTTTTTAGCTGTTTATAAAATAAAAATAATAAGCTGATGTTTACAATTTTTATTTAGGTAATTTCTTAGAACCTGTCTAAAACAAAGAAGATTTTACTATATGTCTACCGTATGGATGATGTGGTATGTCAAATTTATAATTTGCTGACACATAACATAACACTTCAACCAATAACAATTTAACACTATGTAATTAATAGTTAATGTTTTCCTTAATTATTTTTAAAAATTTTTAACATTTAAATAAAAAATCTATATGTTAAAAAATAAACCTTAGACCTTAAATCATGAATCTAAAATGCTAACATATATAACGTGCCATCAAATTATAAGTTTAGCATACAAATGACGTCGCGACTTATTCTAAAAATTTTCCTAAATAATTATGAATTTTAAGGATTTTTTAAATAGAAATATAAATATATTTTTGATAATATAAAAGTTTCACTAAGAAACACTATCCGTTTGGCTAATGCAAGTTACATATCTTTATGAGTGTTTATAGTGATATTTATAAATTAGTTGTCAACAACAAGTATTGACGAAGCAGAAACTCGGTCTTAAATACTTTACTACTATACATATAGTTACATTGGACAATATATTGTCAAGAAGGATATATCAATATTTACATATACGACTAATAAATTTAAAAAACCTGAACAGTAGAAGTTAAAAAGAAAAACACAGCCAAAATAGCCAAAATATAGTACGCAATTTTTGTCATTTTATGCAGTACCTTTTTTTTTTGATAAGTCATTTTATGCAGTACCAAATAGGCATATATGACCAATCAAAAAAAAAAAAAATAAAAAAAAATAGGCATATATGATAGTTAGGTAAGGAATATAGGAGGAACAACGGCCACGTTTGTAACCATCTCATTAACTCATGGATGTTGAGGTTTGTTATTACTTCATCATATTTTTTTTTATTACTAATACTAAGATATAATAAAATAAGCAAATTACAAAAGGAAAGTTATTAATTTTTCTCAAACTTGAATAACATGATTAAAAGTACGTCTTTGTGCAACATTTTTTTTAAAACATGCTTAATAAAGAAAATATTGCTATTTTCACAGTTTTAAACAATACATTGCTACCTAAGCCCTGTGTAGTCGTTCAAAATCGAGAATCCAATTTGGTCTGATTTGATCGTTTAGTCGCTCAAAATTCGATTTATTCCGACTAGTTTTTCAACTAGGCATCGAAGGTCTATAGCCGCCCTATTAGCGCCTAGTGATTTTAATACACTGGCTATTTCTAAGGTCATTAAGCAGAACACAATAATCTTTAACTTAAAAGGGAATAAAATTCTAAAGAGTGAACCATTGACTGAACCACTATAAAATCTTCGACTATATATGACATAAAAATGCGATGGTACATTGATGTGCGACCCATCAGTTACAAAATTTGTATGATACTCCAACTTGTATCCTTCATTTAGCTTAATTAGTGCCTCACGAAATTGAAATAGAAGAAGGTATCATTATAAGTATTAATTGAGGTTGTGTTATTGATTGAAAGAATTATGATTGAGCTATATGACCCAACAAATCATAGTTACTACTTTTGAAGCTCCTGATTTCGAATAAATTACAATAAAAAAAAATCTTTGCAATATCATGAGTAGATAATTAACATATGAGCTGTACAAGCATTGTCCATCCACCCGAGAGATCCCATCAAGAGTGCTCGTGAAAAAAAATTCAAATAAGAAATCAAAGGAAAAACATTAAGAACCTAAAACCTTTCAATAGAGAGACATCCTCAAAACTCCTCAATAAGATAGAGACTTAATAACACAATATAGTGCATGGAAGAAAAAACCATCAAACAAAAGATCGAGCATAACGAAGAGGCTAGAGGAAAAGTCTCATATAGCCTCGTTTGAGCCAAACCCTAGTCAAGCCGAGTTGTTTGTTATATTCGTTCATTCATATACTATTTCGATTTAGAAAGTGATGTTACCATATATTAACATTTTGGATATTAAATATTATATATATTGCAAAGTTTGAGTAGGGCGCCTACTCTTAGCTAAATTTTGTGTAAACAAAAAGAAATTATATTGTAAATCTAACATAACTTAATTAAATTGTTTTAGAGTTTCACTTTTATCAATTTTGGGATTTGAACTCAAAACTCCACAATTCATTTAGTTACTCAAATACAAACCACAATCCTTTAGTTGCTCAAATACAAATCACAATCTTTTATTTACAAAAATGCAAAACCACAAATCATTTATTTGAAATAACACTACTTTACATAAAACTTGCATCAAACTGATTTACACTTTGTACATATTCACCGTGCATCAATATAAATAAATATGAACATATTTATTCGACTTTCATGACTTTATACTTAATATATATGAAAAGTATAAACAGTTGATATCTTCAAAAAGAAAAAATTAAGGTCTTCATTTACATCCACTTGCTGTTTTGGAAATCTTAAAAAGTCATTAGACAATTTTAAAATATAAATAAGATTCACCATTTTTATGGCCATTATTCAGCTACGTACGACCACTTCACCACAGACACACTAACGACTTTTTTCGGTTACAATATATAGACACACTAGACTTTAGCTTAACCTTTGTACGTGGAAATTGCAGACCACTAAAGTTTACTTACTTTTATTGTATAACTATTAAACTTCATATAAAAGTCAATCTTTTAACATTATCGCCCTTGAATTAAAATTATAGTCTCCAAATAATCACATAGATTACCTCAAACAAAAAATTCTAAGAACTATCAAGTTAAGGATTTGATTGGTTGAGAAGTAATTATCAGACCTTTCAAGTATTGTATAAAATATGGATATTTAGATTAATGATCACAAAAGTTTGATATTTAAGGTCATAAAAGTTCATTTTATCTCAATAAAATCAAGTAAGTTTACTTTTCTTTTAATAATGTCACTTTAAACGTTTTCCGTCTATTTTATCATTAGAATTAATGGCGTGTACCGATCAATTTGTGTTCTACAAATATTCTTTTTCACCATTTACCCACTTCTTCTTCTTCTTCCGAACTTTATTCTTATAACTTTTGAACTTTTTATAACTACGTACAAATGTCTAAGACAAGTCAAATAAGCATCATAACAGCTACCTAATATTGAGAGAATATGTATGCTTGATTTTGGGAAAAAGATGAATCTAAAGATCCTTTTTTTTTTTTTTTTGGAAAGGCTAAAGATCCTCTTTTTGAAAGGCTAAAGATCCTTTTAATTGTCAGCTAATTGACATCCAATTAATTAGCAATAATCCAGTTAACAGTCACTACTTATAAAATCGACTAAACTAACCTTAAATAAATATAATTAAAATATATATAGAAGCTAAGTGATGCTATATATATAATTTTAGTTGGCATTTGAACTAGTAATTAAATCATAGGTTCAAATTTCTGTGTAGATAATTTTGTATGTTAGATTTGTTGGAAAGAAAAGGAAAGGACCGGCATTGTCAACTATCAATTACATTAACAAAAGTCAATTACATTTTAAATATTCTTTTATACACTCGCTTATTATCTTGTCTTATTGTTTATTTCCTTTATTCTTGCTCCGAAAAGCTTCAATTTGTTTCTAGTTATCATTTGAAACTTTAATTATAATGAGAACTAATTACTAATTGTTGGTTGGTACAGTGGTAGTACGAGGCTGCACTTAGTAGGACGATTTGCGAATTAATCTCTATACAACGATTGGAAATATTTGAATATCATAATTTCTTCATTATTCGAATTCAGATTTGTCGACCCAGCGAATAACAGATGAAAAATAAAAATTATATAATAAGGATTCTTAAGAATTTGTAAAATAGATAAATGAGGTCTTAAGTATCAAAAGAGCAACCTTTTTCTAAAAGCAATGTTTTTTTCCATAAGCATACTTTCCTATAACAGTAATATTTCTATGAAATAAAACACCAATAATTATATTGATAAATAACATCTCAATATAATTTAATTTCAAGGAAAAAATTTTAAAAAAATGCTCGTGGTTTTCAACTTTTATAAATGAAGATCTGTCGTTTCAGTGTTTGCAAATAAAGGTATGAGGTTGCATTCCGTTAGCAAATAAAGGTACGGTCACTAACACCGTTTATTTTTGCTGACGTGGCACTTTGACCACAATTTGACCAAAGAGTAATTTCGTCATTAATAAAAATAAAAAAAATAAAAGTAAAAAAAGTGTTTGTGGTTTGAACTTTTTGCAAATAACAGCCCGTGGCTTGATATTTTATTAAAAAAGAGGTACGAGGTTTGATTTAATTACCAAATACGGTTTTAGACTAATTTATAAATTAAAAATACCAACAAATATTCTCGTAAAAAACAAAACAACAAATTTTCCTATAATGTAAGACTAGTACTTAAAAAGTTGATCCATTTATACAAAATCTTAATTTTAATGAAAATAAATCATCGACAAAATTATAATTCAAAATAATAAATTGATTATAAGGTCAATAATGAAGTTTCAATATTCACGTTAATTCAAACAAATTAAAATTCCTTAAAAAAAGAAAATATCCAAATTCATGAAAATTGTATGAATTCAAAATACCAAAAAACATTATAAGAAAATTTGTTGTTTATTACAATAATATTTATTGGTAATTTTTAATTTGTTGTTTTGGTAATTAAATCAAACCTCATATATCTTCTTTAATAAAATATCAAACCACGGGCTATTGTTTGCAAAAAAAATCAAACCACAAACATTTTCTTTTACTTAGACTTTTATTTTTTATTTTTTTAATGACGAAATTACCCTTTAGTTAAATTGTGGTCAAAGTGCTACGTCAGCAAAAATAGACGGTGTAAGTACCGTACTTTTATTTGCTAACGGAATGAAACCCCGTACCTTTATTTGCAAACACTGAAACCACAGACCTTCATTTGCAAAAGTTGAAAACCACGAGCATTATTTTTAAACTTTTCCCTGATTTCAACAATGAAAACTTTTTATTTGAAAAGTGATATCTGTCTAATATTTCTTTGACACAAAATTATCAAGCAATATTCTTCATATTCTACTTTTTATAAGAGATCAATATTCTTGATTACTATCAATTCTTATCCATTAGATCTTTGTAGCTCGCAAATAAAACTTCAATAGTTTCCATATTGAAAATGCAAGGCACAAGTAGAATAAACAAATTACCGTTTAAATATTATATAGTATATAAAACAGTAATTATAACCATAGAAAACCCAGGAATCTTATTACAAACAGAAAATTGTATAATAGGTTTAAGATAAGAACTCATAGGATAGGACTTATTGCATTAAAAATAAATAGAATTTTCTAACTGGGTCGCATATTTAATAAAACGGTATAATGAATAAAATAATGCCATTAATTTTCTCAAAAATATTTTATCAATTTTTTTCTCAAAATATCATTATTATTTAATATTTCAAGGACACAATAAAATAAAATAAAAACATTTAATATTTCTATAAATTAAGATTATGTTCCGTTAAATAAATTATATGATTTTAATTCTTATTTAAATTATTTTTTATTAATTCATATAGTGCATTTTTTATTTGGCAAATTTAAAAAAGAACTAGTTAGGTTGAATTTGGATCCTCTCAAATTTAGATATACATAGTTAAGTTGGTCAAATTCAATATATCTCAACCACTAATTATAAAATTAGCAGTTGTAATTCAATTTCTTTTAATAATACTAATTAAATATTAAAATTTATCAATGAAATTTTATCTATTAATTTTATAAATTAACTAATGGTTGAGATTACAACTTTACTAACATGACTGTATCACAACTTCAAAGGATCATAATTCAATTAACTTAGCCAATTTGTTTCATGGGAAAAGTACAAAAATAAACCTTGTGATTTCGACGATTTGCAAACATAATCTATGTGGTTTCAGAATTTGTAAATACATACCATGAGGTTTGAACCGTTAGCAAAGACAGTCTAATTAACTAACGGCGTTAAAACTGGTATACGTGGCAAGCAAACTGAGATTGTCTGGAAGGGTATGTTTGTCCATAAAAATTAAAAAGTGAAATAAGATAAAAAAAAAACGATTCATATTCATAAATCTTAGTCAGACTTTTTACAACTCTAACCTTTTTTCTCTCTTCACTCCCCTTTTATCTTCCCTCAAGTCATTCAAAATCACACCATTATTTGTAAATCAAAACTTGAAATTCAGTATGTTGGCTTGTTTTTATCCCATTTATATAGACTACAACACATGCTAATACAAGAAGACCAACGAAACTCCCAAAATACTTATCCAATTTTCATAACCCATTAAATCTAAAGTGTTGTTTCCTATTCAACTTCATCTTTAAAAGCTTCAATTTCTTCAATCTTTTTGTGCAGCTCTTTTTCTATTTTCTCACACCCAAATTTTGATTCCTTCATTTCAACCTCCATCTCTTTCCCTTTGCTACCTGTATTCTTTGGAGATTTGGTTATCACTAATGAAAATCGCTGTAGGAATTTCACTCTCAAAATCGATCCATATGCATGATTTATGAAATCGATTGATTGATTGGAGTTTATGGGGGTTTATAAGATTTCAGTTTTGATTTCAGCTTCTGGGATTTCAGTTGGGGGTGTTTTACGAGTTGTGTTTGAGTATTTAATTAAGAGGGGAATAATTAATAACATTTTTCTGTGGACAAAAATGCCCCTCTAGAAAATCTGCCACGTATACCAATTTTAACGCCGTTAGTTAATTGGACTATCTTTGCTAACGGTTCAAACCTCATGGTACCTATTTGCAAATTTTGAAACCACATAGTTTATGTTTGCAAATCGTCGAAACCACAAGGTTTATTTTTGTATTTTTCCCTTGTTTCATTAAGCAAAAGTTAGCCAATTTATATTTGAATTACTGTCGTGTGTTTAAGAGAAATATTAGAATACATCCGACATATGCACCATCCATACGTTGGACCAATATTTTAATGACACGTAATATATGTTAGCATATGTTAGCATCTATGGTTCATAATGAGAAGTTCTAGTATACATCTAGTGTACGGATGACGTGGTACACTGAATCAATGAATGATTGTCCATTATCACTTCAAAAAGTAGAACTTTTACATAATTATCTAATAATATATTTCCCGGCAAATTATTTATATAAAATTATGGATCCTAAAATAAAAATTTCTAAACCCTAAATCATAAATCATAGATGCTAACATATATAATTTATCATTAAATTATTCGTCCGAAATATGGGTGACGTAGTATGCTGAGTATATTTTAAAACTTTTGGTTCACAATTTAAGATCTAAAATTTATTTTGTAGGGTATAAGTTTTTTATTTAATATTTACATAATTAATTAATCAAAAATGTGTTTTCAATTTATTATACGGTGTTAAAATTCTAACTATCTATTAATTTAATTTACTACAACATCCGTATAGGAAATGTACAATAGAACCTCTCGTGTTTTAATTATATTGAAAAAAAAGAATGAATATGATCGTAGTTGGAAAACTAAGAGTAGTATGGAATATTAAGACCGTCAGTTTTGACCATTGATATATATACAAGTGGTAGATTTTGTTTTCAATTATGGGAGTCACATAATTAAGAAGCAATTAATCGAAATAAAAAAGCAAAGTTAGAAAAATGGTAAATTCCAAAGAAATCTTTGAAATTTCACTCATTTTTTAATAGAGAATTGTGATTTACTCCAGCTTAAAATAAGTATCGTAGTTATAAAAAACACTTTTTGGTTTGACAGTATTAAAATCACCGCTACCATTTCAAAAATAACATATTCAAATAAATAATGATGTTTTAAGAAATTTTAATTTTTCAATTTTTTTTTTTTTATTTCGAGATCATTTAAATGGAGTTTGACGAAGAAAGAGAAATATTAAAAAATGATGATTTTTCAAAACCATAAATGTGATTCTACAGTAAACATGATATTAAACAACTTTAATTCTTGAAAGTTTTCATTTTCAAATCGTTAACAAAGAGTTTTACAATTTTGAAAAAAAAATGTGAAACCACAATTATTATTTTGAACAAGAATAAAAAAACAAGCCAAACTATATGTTTTTGTTTTTAACCTTAGAAAGAATGAAATTAAAATGAAGTGATATCATAATGGTGAAAGAAAAGAGAGAAGAATTAGGTAGGAAAAAAATCAGAAAGGTTTGATGCAACCTCTCCTATACATACTAAGTGTAGAAAAGTGCAATAAATAGCACAAGTTGAGGTAAACTCAGCTACCGGAACACGTGGCTATCAGTCGCTCCGCCCATCAAACCTAACCTCTCCTTCTATATATAACTTCACCTTCTTCATCTTCATCTCACATTCTTACTTCATTTTCTCTCTTAATATTATAATTCAATGGCAGCAGCATCCGTTCAGGATATCAGAAATGCACAACGTGCACAAGGTCCGGCAACCATTCTGGCCATCGGCACCGCCACTCCTTCCAACTGTGTCATCCAGTCTGAGTATCCTGATTATTATTTTAGGATCACTCACAGTGATCATCTCACTGACTTGAAAGAGAAATTCAAACGCATGTGTGAGTGTGTTTTATAATTAATTTACATAATTATGAATTCATGCATGCTCTAAGCTTAAATTTCTTTTTATTGTTTCTAATAATATGATTGCATTTTTGTTCATGGTGTACTTTTTTGTTGTTGGTGGTGGTGGTATATATATAGTCGAGTTATTTCTTAAAACAGGCAGTCAACCAGTGTTTGCTCCCATGGGATTGGAAAACAGACTTTAAATGAATGTAAAGTGATGGGTGCCCCACGCCCATAACTGTCTCTCATCTCCACAGTTGGTGTTATTAACATTACTATAAAATATCATACAAAAAGTACTATCAATACGTATGTATACCAGCATTTTGGAAAAATAATACTATATCTTTATATTTTTAAGCAATTACTTTAATAATTTTTTGATGTTTTCTATAAGGTGTATGCTATGGTCACTTTGTTTTTTCCTTACTTTGTCTTTTTCACCATTGGATTAGCTTTTAACCCATGATCCAATGGTTGGCAAAACAAAGTAATGGTTACTTTGTGAAAAACAAAGTGACCATAGAATATCCCTTCCTATAATTATTTTGTTTAAAAAAAGTTTGTTTTCACCATTAATTGATATTCAATTAAATGGCGTTAAAAATAAAGTAATTAACTAGCACCATTAATTTAAAAGATGATTTTTTTTTTCCAATTCATTTTTTTTGATGAATTCCTATTCATTACTTTATTCCTTTTATACGTTTATTTAGCTAATGAAAAAACATGAAAGGGTTGAAAAACAAAAAGAGAAAAATCTTTCGAAAATACACATTTTAAGTGGTTTGTTAATTAAAAATTGAAAACTAAATAAATCATTACTTTATTCTTAACCAATCATTTATGGCTACAATCATTCACCATGAACATTTATTACATCATAAGCTTTTTTTTTTTTTTGAAAAATAAAAATAAAAAAATCCTGTAGCTTTGTAAATTTAAGTAGAGTTTAGTTTGTTTTTTTTTTTGACAACCTTTTAGTTTGTTTCTTTAAGCTGTTTAAAGTGATACTTGAAATGAAATTACTTCATTTTTAAAATTTAAAATCACGTACTAAACATTTAAACAGATTTTTGAAGTTAATAAACTTACCTTAAATGAATTAGATGATTGAAAATGTTTACATGAATCCACGCAGGTGAGAAATCAACGATCAAGAAACGATACATGTTCCTCGACGAAGAAATATTGAAAGATAACAAGAACATGTGTGCATATTGGGAATCATCTCTGGATGCTCGTCAAGACATAGTCGTTGTAGAAGTCCCCAAACTCGGAAAAGAAGCTGCCACAAAAGCCATCAAAGAATGGGGTCAACCCAAATCCAAGATCACCCATCTCATCTTCTGCACCACCTCGGGCGTCGACATGCCCGGCTGCGACTACCAGCTCACCAAACTCCTCGGCCTCCGACCTTCCGTCAAGCGATTCATGATGTACCAGCAAGGTTGCTTCGCTGGTGGCACGGTCCTCCGTATGGCTAAAGACCTAGCTGAGAATAACAAGGGAGCTAGGGTTCTTGTTGTCTGTTCGGAGATCACCGCGGTTACCTTCCGTGGACCCTCCGATACTCACCTGGATTCTTTAGTAGGTCAAGCACTTTTCGGTGACGGTGCTGGAGCCCTAATTGTCGGTGCTGACCCTGATACTTCAATTGAACGGCCCTTGTTTGAGCTTGTCTCCGCGGCTCAGACAATTCTCCCGGATTCTGAGGGCGCGATCGACGGACATTTGAGGGAAGTGGGACTTACTTTCCATTTGTTGAAGGATGTTCCCGGGTTGATTTCAAAGAACATTGAGAAAAGTCTGGTGGAAGCTTTTACTCCCATTGGTATCAAAGACTGGAACTCGATATTCTGGGTTGCTCATCCGGGTGGTCCGGCTATTCTTGACCAGGTTGAAGCTAAACTGAGCTTGAAACCGGAGAAAATGGCCGCGACAAGGCATGTATTGAGTGAGTATGGAAATATGTCAAGTGCTTGTGTTTTGTTTATTCTTGATGAAATGAGAAAGAAGTCTCTAGAAGAAGGGAAAGCTACCACCGGAGAAGGGCTCGAGTGGGGAGTCTTGTTCGGGTTCGGGCCGGGTTTGACCGTTGAGACGGTGGTTTTACACAGTGTTTCCACAGCTCAGTAATAGGGATGCGGAGGAGCTTCTGGACTGGAATGCATAATTAGTCTGTGGGTTCTATTTCCAATATTTTTTCAATTTAATAAACATTGTATTTGTATAATGAGCTTCTTCTTTTTTTTGGGTCATAAGGTTTCTGGTGTAGTAGTAAATATGCAATTATGTAATCTCTTTAAGAAAAAAAAAATCAACGTTCCAGAATTCGTTTAAAGAATACTATGTGATACTTAAGTTTTTAATGAAAATTTCGAAATTAATTTTGCTACTAGAGAATTTATACTAATTAAATAAAAAAATAATGTTTTGAATTGAAAGAAATGGGGTGTGGTTTTTTTCATTTTAATTTCTTCCATGTTGATTGATATGTTATTGAAGTCTAAATCAATCCCTTCTTGTTATGAAGGAAAAATAATATATTTAACATTAGTTCATCCATGAGAAGTATAAGTTTCACCACAAATTTATAAGTGATTTGTTAAGAACAAAATTGTGATGATCTTTTTCATGTCAAACATACGAGAGATTATAGAACGCTCTTAAAGTATATACATGTTATAAATGTTTCTTTTTTTTTGCTAAGTCTACGTATACCACAAAAAAAAAGTATATTGACATCGCTTACTCCATTCATTTTGAAATATATATCGTTTAGAGGAGGGAGTAATATTCTAAAATATATGTCGTTTTGACAAATTTGGTCCGATTTTTTCAGTTTTGTCATTCATTTAAACCCTTCTTAAATTATGTTTATTTCCAAGTATTTGAGAGAATAATTGGTAAGGAAATAAGAATTTGGATCCTCTAAAGTTTGGACATGGTACAATTGGTAAAGTTTAATACATCTCAACCATTAATTACAAAATTAACGGTTTTGAGATTTGATTTTTTAATAAATACTGACTAAATATGGAGTAAAAGTTACCAACAAAATGTCATCCATTAAATTTATAATTAATGGTTGAGATTATAACTTTACTTTTTGGTAAGAGATTATGGCCGTATTTGGCAATTAGCGGATTGAGCTAAAATTAGCAGATTTGACCATGTTTAGAGGATTTGACCAACCAAACCGCTAATTGTAGAGTTTGGTAAATATTAGTGTTGTCAGAACCGGACCGGACCGGCCGGTCGGACCGCGGACTGGAATGAATCCGGTTTGATCTACATGTGGTTTTTAAATTCACAACAGACCGGACTGAACCGGGTTCAACCCGGTTTTTTAATTAAAATTTTTTAAACTAAAAAATTAACTTTAAAAAATAAAAAACAACCAAATAAATTATATTCTATGCATTCCATTTCTATTATCTTTACCCAATAACAAAATAAAATGTATCTAACCATAATAAAAACATTAATTATGAAATATTTAATTTTATAAGTTTAATTATCCATGTATTACTATGATACTAATGTCATTTTCATTTTAGTTAGATATAGATTATTGTCTTTTATGAAGTTAAGTATTTATATTTATTTTGTTAAAAAATATTTAAATTATATATATAAAAAAATATTTATTACGTCATTCGGTCCGACCACTCCGGTCCATGTGGTTGAACCACGTGAACTCTGAACCTTTGAAAATTCCGGTTCATTGTCCGGTCCGGTCCTGACAACATTAGTAAATAGAGGATTGAAATAGTTTATTGACCTTAAAAAGCTAATTTTCAAAAAGCTCATTTTAAGAGCTTTTTGAATTAGCTTATTGGAACACCTAATTTAAAGACCTTTTTACCCTAATCAGTATACATCCAAATGTTTTCCATGTAAAACTTTTTTCTTTTTTTCCTCTTACCTATTAATACTTTTATGGTTATAAAAAATATTTAGCATATGCTAAAACATATTTTAGTTTTATTTTTGTGATAGTTAGTGAAAATTATTTGAATTTTGTGACTTGATGGCATAATATGCAAGCTTTTATCAATTCCATTTTTCGTGGAGTCCTTTTTTTCGTTAACATCCTAATTAGAGATACCATTCAATAAAAAAGAAGTTGTTAACGCATTAGTTTAAGTAAATTTGACGGCTTTTAGGTTTAATGAGCACAAATTAAATGACTAGAGTCCGTATTGTATTACTACTAGTTAAACATTTTAACATTTGCTTTACTATTCATATATTTCTTGTTTTCCTTTAACTTTTATGTATTGGTATACGATTAGGAATTTATTTTCACGTATATAGATTTGTTAAGAGCGATTATTCAGAAGATGAAAAGTAATATTAAAAATAAATGCCCTTATCTGTCATTTTACATAAACATCTATTGACAATCAACTAAATTTTACTAAACATGTTTGTACAAACAACTAGTTGAATCAGCTAATCAAATTAGCTAATAGCTAATGTAATCAGCTAACCGCTAACAGCTAATTCCCAAACAGGGCCTATAACTTTACTAACATATCATATCAATTTCAACTTGATAGGATCGCAAAAGAATCTGCTCTCCCCACTTTAGTACCTCTCACATAAAATTAGTTATTTTATTGTGGTCAAATGGTGTAAGTTTGGAAATCTTATTTAAAATAAAATATAATAAATACAAAGTGTGAGAAAAAACTAATTTGAGTAACACTAGCTAGTGTAATTTAGCGAAACAGCGAAATTAACAATGAGAAAAACGATGTTCCCGCCGAAGAGGTGAAGGCAGTTTTTCAAAACAAGAACAATGGAGCTATGGTTTAGAATGTTAAAAGAGAACCATTTTGGCTTGGCAACTAACTAAGCATATTATATTATCAACTCTTAAATAATTCTATTTTGCATGGATTCCAAACCAAAACCCTCTTCTTTCCTCCCTCGAATCTTCTTTTCTTCCTCTATGAGTAACACCCTCTTTTTCATATATACATTATATATTTATGGCTCTATCTCGATGCAACCCGATTTCATCCTCCACATTTTCCTCTACAATTCATCCAAAATGGTGGAGGAGAAAGAAACTATCCGGTTGGAGAGGGAGACTGTCATTCCTATTCTCAAATCACACCTCGTCTTCAAATTAAGCACCCTCATCGGTATCTTCACTTCTTTCCTAAATTCGGGCTATTTTAGGCCCTGAAACTGAAATAACTACTAATAAAGTATAAAGAGCAAGGCCTTACTGGCATGTAGCTCTGTATTTTATTGAGCTCGTGAATTCGATTCTAGACTTACTGGAAAGTATTTCTATGATTTTTCACATTGTAAAGCATTAGAGTTGCCATACTATGTTTTCTATGCAGAGAATAGTTTTCAGCAGGATGAGTTTCTGAAGCTCTGTAGGAGAGTTGAGTACACGATTAGAGCATGGTACCTTCTGCAGTTTGAAGAATTGATGGTATTCTTGTCTTTTAAATTCTAAATTGCTATTCTGGTTTTTACCGTTGTAACCTGAATTACGTTATTTCATTGTTTGCAGCATCTTCATTCCCTATTTGACCCCTATACCGGGGCAGATAAGTTGGACCAGGATAACTTATCTTCTGAAGAAATTAATATACTTGAACAAGATTTTTTAACAGACTTGTTTCAGGTGCTATTCGTGTTTGGTTACATTTGTATTCGCACACTTTGTGATGTTTGGAATTGGTTAGATCAAGACATAGCAAAACACTCGCGATCGAATGCCATGAACAGCCTACCAGTGTACTGTTGGAGCTTGTTATTAATTTATTAGAATCATCTCATGTTGATCAGGTGATGGACAAGAGCAACTTCAAAATTTTAACTAATGATGAGATTGATGTTGCACTCTCGGGAAAGTATCTTCTAAATCTTCCCATCACGGTGGACGAATCCAAGGTTTTCTATGATATGTTTGCACTTGTCCATTTTCCATGTACTCTTCGAAATTTCTTTTCCTTTCATCTTTAAAATTTTTGTGCTTGCTGATTGTAGCTTGACAAGGAGCTTTTGACAAAATACTTCTCTGTGAACCATCACGTAAAGCTTCCTGACTTTGCTAATAAGGTATGATAATAATTTAGCATACAAAAAACAGATTGTTTGCTTGGACTGTAAGGGACTGGTCAACTGTTAGCATAGTGGTCAACTGTTATCTGTTTTCAGATTTCAGATTGATAAATTCAAGTTAGAACTAAAAAAAGCTTTGGGATTTGCAGTTGAAATCAATAAAAAAGGTGTAAAATTCAAATTCCTTAATGAATTGAATTACCAGATCTTTGCTTAAATTTCAGACAGAGCTTTGAATCACAGATAGGAAGTAACTTTTGTTTTCCCGTGTCATGAAAAAAGGGTAATATCAGGTTATCTTCATTGTTAACATATCTCCTTATCAAAGAAGACCTTATTTTTCGTTTCTTTAATAGGCTCAAGGAGTAATTTTTGCTTCTTATTATAAGGTCCAGCTGAAATTTGTTTTGCAGTTTCACAATCTTTTGTCACATTGGTGAAGCTCATTATGTCACATGCTTCCTAACTCTTTGCAACTGTTTTTTATTTTCCGATGATTAGAATGGTATTTCTTATCCAATAACGTTTTCTGTTGAGCTTTAACGATACCTTCTTTGCACTCAAATTTTTAGGTTATAATGAAGTTTCAAAACCATGGGAGATGCCTTAGTTTTGTTTACGTTCTCATTTCATTTCACATATACTTCAGCTTGTGTTCCTCCTCGAGTTCATAATACGTGATTCAAAATAGATTTCAGACTTTAAGTCTTTAAATCTTTCCTGATATCTCAAGTCATGTCAAACAAATTGTTTCCATCTAATTGACTTTGTCAGACATTGTGCAACATAATGCCGGGATGCAAAGGATTTGCAAAAGACTTACTTTTGTTTTTATGGCCTTTTGAACATGACTGTAATTACTTCTCCATACTACAGTCCTGTTTTTTCTTTTCTTATTAGATCCACTCTCCAATATCATGAGTGCTTCTGAAAATGTCTAATGTATTTCATGCTTGGTAACATTTCTCAGTACATCATTTTTCGTCGAGGGATTGGAATTGATCGCACAACTAATTACTTTGTTTTGGAGAAAGTGGACGTACTTATTTCGCGCTTATGGACATTTCTTTTAAAATTGATGAGGTAAGTAGGTTTTGGTTCATATGATTGTTTGGAGGAATTAAGTTGAAGGACTTAGATTTGAGTTGTAAATTTTATGATCCAGAGAAATACATTTGGATCATAGTAAATAGGGTGTATTACTTGATAAAATGCCTAGTTGAGGTGTGTGAAGAACAGCAAATGGTATTTAATCGCTTTTAAGAAAAGAGGAAACTCTTCTAATATTGAGTTGCCTGCAGGCCAGATAAACTTTGGACCAATCGTTTAAGTGGACAACAAAAGAAGGATGTGAAAAAGACTGATGAAATGAACTCCAGAACAGATCAGGACTATGTATGTGTCGAACGAATCCGCCTAGAAAATATGAGAATAAGGTTTCTTTTCATCTTAATGCTTCTGGTTATTTTTACATAGCTAGGTGTTTCTCTTTTGAAAACCTTATATATTCCACGACTGACGGCTCTATGTTCAACAAATCCAAATTTAACCAGTTGAGGAAAAGATCTTAAGTTCCTAAAGAATTTTGGTGATTGAGCTTGAAACTTTGCAGATCTTTTTACTACAAATTGACCGGAGGTTCAAAAGAGTAAACTATTTGCTACTTGTAACTAACCTTCTGATTTCATTTTAGCAATTTGCTGGGGAAGACTATAGTTCAAGAGCCTACATTTGAAAGGATTATAGTAGTTTACAGGTATCGGTTTATCGTTCTGCTTGATAAAAAAATTGATTACTCTAGTTCCAAATAAGATATAATCTTTAGTTGGAAATTACATATTATATGATTTTCCAGGCCAGCAAGTACCCAAACAAAAAAAGAACGAGGAATCTATGTGAAGCAATTTCAGAAAATCCCTATGGCGGATATGGAAATAGTACTCGTGAGACTTCAGCTGCTCTCTGAATCCTATACTTCTTACAGCCAAATCTTTCACCGAATTATTGTTTAAACTTTTTTTTCCTTGAGCAGCCTGAAAAGAAGAATCCTGGGTTAACTCCAATGGACTGGGTTTCGTTCCTGGGTTCTGCTATAGTCGGGCTGGTGAGCTTTTCAGATACTGTTATTTTCATTTTTGTCTTTTCATATTCGTCTAAGGTTGCATTGCCTTTTTGTAGGTTGCAGTAATTAGTTCACTTAAAGCTCCCATGGTTGACGTGAGGGTTACCTTTGCTGTCCTTTCCACGATGATCGGTTACTGCGCTAAGATATACATAACGTACACCTCTTTCCCTCTTTTCATTTATTTGGTTACTTCTGAACTGAACCGTGTGCACTTTACACTACGCTATAGCAAGAATCTATGTGTCTGAATCAGTGTGAAAATATTCCTACTACATGTTTACCTAGACTATTTGTATAAAACTTTTGTGAATATATGCGCTTAGGAAATTTAAATATTTATATTGTGATGATTAAACTTCAATTTTCTGTTATAAATGAAGTGTGTCCCTTTGATTTTTGTTAATTACACTGTTGTGAGATCTCAAAGGAAACGTAACAAGCCATTTTTATTATAGCATAGTCCAATGCCGGTGATGATAAGATGTACACGAAAACCAAACTGAAGTCGAACAAACATATCATTATGTACTAAAATCAGCCTGAAATATGAAGCTGTATCAGATATTTAATGAACTCTTACAATCTCACTTAGGCCAAAAACCGTTTAAACTTAGAAGTTTGATAACTACCTTCCAAAATATTGAAGCTTTGTTAACTGCAATGAGCGTTATCATCTTTGTGACTACTTATGGGTCTAATTTGAATTTGTTCAACCACCATAGGTATCAGAACAGCTTGGCCGCGTACCGGAACTTAATTACAAAGTCTATGTATGACAAACAACTAGATAGTGGAAGGGGTACTCTTCTTCACCTGTGCGACAATGTCATTCAACAGGAAGTAAGTTTGAAACTTGATCTTGCCTTTTCTATTTACGTTTGCCTTTTTCGCGACCAGCTGCATTTATTTTTTCTACTTACTACTAGAAGCATTATATATTAGTCACTGCAATTCAAAAATTGAGAATGTGCCACTTAATAAGTACTTACGTTTTTTCAGGTGAAAGAAGTTATAATTTCATTCTTTGTGCTGATGGTACAAGGCAATGCTACGAAGCAAGTACGCATGAGCTTTTTACTCTGTCTATGTTCTGTTTTCTAATTAGTTTAAGATGTCGTGTCATGTCGAGTTTTAGCATTACTTATAAATCTATGATAATGTGAAAAAGGTTTTGGACAAGCGCTGTGAAGAACTAATTATGGAAAGGTTCGGTAAGATCTGTAATTTCGATGTGGATGATGCAGTCCAAAAATTAGAGAAGCTGGGAATTGTTTCTCAGGTTAGAACCTATTCCCTCTCTTATCAGATCCACAAAGTGACATTTTTAATGTAATTGTTGATGATATTACTCCACACAAGCCTTAAAGATTTTTAGTAGCAGGGTATTGCATTGAAATAATAACCGTGTTTATGTTAGAGTGAATTACAAATAAACTTCAAGTTTAAGATTGTTAATTTGAAATGTTTTTCTGACTGGTGGTTATCTATCTCAAAATACAGGATACTACTGGAAAGTACAGATGTGTTACACTAAAACGAGCAAATGAGATCATAGGTACCACCACTGAAGAGCTTGTACTAAAGCTGACGCACCCGACACGCTGAATTGTTGTATACTAAATAGGAATCTGCATTTGACATTTGTTCTTTTGATGTAGAGTTCCAAGTTTTAGCATCTGCTATTTTTACGATATATGTTGTACAGTTCCAAGCACGTTCCACCAACTTCGTCGGTAGAGTTATGGAGAAGTGTTGTAGTGATGCAAAAGCTTATCCTGGTCTCAAATAAAATCTCCCACGTTAAGAGGGAAGCTAAATGTGTTACTAAAGCCTTCTTTGATTTGGATTAGTCGGGCCTCAGCTCCTTTATGAGGGAGTTTGTTGTCCGTCATCATTCTTTTTTCTTGTACATATAAAGTTTAGCTAAGGGTAAGTCTACCCACTCACAAGTCAAACAATCATTAATAAAATGCTATTGCCTCTTTTTCTTTAAACGAGACAACACATACCATATGCCCATTGAAACATGATTACTAATATCAATTCTAATTATTCAGAAAAATTTACATTTTTATTTTTTCAAAACTTTAATCAAATATAATGTCATGAATTGGTTACTGAGGATTTCTGTAATTAAGAGATATGATAATACCAATCTTAATTGCATTTGACCATGTTATTTTAATGTGTACAATATTTCTATCACGAGTTACAATAAAATTTCCATTAAATTTAGCAAACCATTGCCAAATGTAGGACGGGCTTAACTACAAAGTCACTAAAATCAAGAGTTTTTAGTCATATATTTTTTAAAACTGATTAACTTTTTTTGATTATAGAAAGTTTAGCTAAGGTAAGTCTATCTATTTGCAAAGTCAGGACAAATCACAGATCTCGATGAGAGTTTATAGTGAAATTTACAAATTGTCTACCAATAAGATCTAAATTTTAACGAAGCGAGAACTCGAACTTTAAACCTTTCAAGTAGAAAATGAGGTGTCTTACCACTTAAATCAGCTCTAATTAATTTAAAAAACTAATTAACTAACAACAGAAATGTGGTCAATACCAAAGATACATATAGAAATAGGATTAAAAATGCAAAACTTTACCTTACACCACTTTCTGTGTGGCCGTATAATCCATATACTTATAAACTCATTTTCACTTAATGTTGAAATCAAATCAGTTTAATTCAATAATTTTCAGTAATTTAACGTCAATAAAAATATTTTAATTTATTAAATTTTTCATTAGCTAAATTCAGTTTACTTTATAAAAAAAAGAAGAAGCCATAATTAAAATGAAATGGACATAGAAAGTAATGAATGATAATGGACATAAAAATAATGAATGATAGATTGCACAACATTCATTAGCAAGAAAAAGGTAATGGGATTAAATTAGTAGTAGGTTATTCTAGTAGTATTATTAATAAATAATAGTGTTTTTATTTTTGAGAGGATTATTAACTAATAATGTTGAAAAGATGTACAAGTTTTTCAGGAGTATGATTAACTTTTATCCTTCCTATAAGTATCAACTCTGAATTTTATATGTAATCCTTGATATCTTCTTGCTGTGCAGCTCAATGGAGTCCAAGAGGCCTGAACATGGTGCGTTAACTGAGCCTCTTATTTTTGGTGAAGATGAAGATAGGCTAATTAACAAGCTCCAATATTCTGAATCTTGCTTTGATGATTCTACCAAAACGGCGGGTGCTTCTTCTTTCATGACCATTGACATCCTCAATGCTTTATCAGGTTCTTCTAATTCCTAATTTTACTCTTCTCACTATTGTTGAATTTGGCTACCAAGCTCTCATACATCGCCGTATTGTTATGTATTGAAATACCATTCGTAGATGAGTTACTAGAGAATCCTTAAAGACTTGGTCAAATCATTTAACCAAATTGTTGATAATTAAGTTGTGGAATAGTCGCTGTAAAAAAAAAATTGTGCAATATTTTTATTGTTATTCCTATATATTAATTTGTCGGATGAAAAGTCCATTTGCTCTATCACCGTATCATTTATCAAAATGATTCTTCCCCATTTTTATGTCGTTTGTTGTTTATAATCCTTTTTCCTTTACTCTTGTCAGTGTTTCTTTCCCGCTTTGAAGCTATCATACAAACTGAATAATATGAAAACCGGTTTTATTAAGCGTTGTGCGAATAACGTTGCTTTTTTTTTCTGATATAAAGTTGTATATGTTTCAATTAGATGTATTTAATTATGTTATTGAGGATGAAGGATTTTTTGTAACTGAGCGATTTTCGTTGTAATTCAATTATTATGGTGTTTGATAATCATGGAATTGGGGACGTCACCTTGCTCTTATAAGACAGGCTTAATGTTTGACTATCCACTTTAGTTTTAAAAACAATCTATAAGTTTCTTTATCAAAAAAAAAATTTAAAAAAATCTACAAATTTCCATATAATTTTCATCTTTGCATTCGAGACCCTCACCTCAAACTTTGTGTATATAAAATAAAATTTGTTGAACTCAATGCATGAAAAGCGGTTGTCTGAATGAAAAATGGCGGTAAAGTATATAAGAAATCAAGAACGATCCACCCCGCCAATATCATATTTACACACTTATCTTGTTTTGTAACCAACTAATTTTAAATATAGTAAGATTGAAATTGATGATGATCATCATCATCATCATCTTCTTCTTCTTCTTCATAAACATGGACAACAAAACTCACCACCTTCTTCTCTCCCATTCTCCAAATTATACTATTGCACTCTTCTCATTCCATTTTGTTAAATACGTAATAAAGGAGGAATGGGGAAGAAGAAGAAAGACATTATTCAACTCGAACGAGAATCTGTAATTCCTATTCTCAAGCACAAGCTCATTTCTGCTTTATCCAATCGCATTGGTACTTTTTCTTCCTCTTGTTTTTAAATTTTTTATCTTTTCTTTATATGGTTATGATTCATTATTTGTTTTTGAAATTGCAGAATATAAATCTGATCGTGATGAGTTTTTAAAGCTCTGCAACCGGATTGAATATACCATTCGAGCTTGGTACTTTTTGCAATTTGAAGATCTTATGGTATTCTTGTTTTCCTTGTTTTTAAACTTTTTACGTGCATTTTTTTATTATGAAAATTAGTGTATTACCTTTTTTTCTTTTTTTTTGCTCCCCCAGAATTGTTATGCCTTGTTTGAACCAATTTTCGGTAGCAACAAAATGGAGCAGCAGAATTTATCCCCTGAAGAAATTGATATTTTCGAAGAAAAGTTCTTAGACTGCTTATTTCAGGTACTTCAATACTTAATTTATAATTATTAGTTTTTCGGATTTGCAATATATTTGTCAAGGGGAAAATACAGTTCAAAAGCTGCGGGTGCCAATTTGCACGTGATCAGCACCTCTTTGTGGAGACACCGACTTGAACCATCCCTCTTAAGAGTGTTTCCCCGGAATGCCAGACACTCTCGGGCTGCCCCCTGTCTGTTCCACCTGTGGTTTAGTGCTATGGGAAGTTGCTCTTGACCTGGGGGATAATGCATTGATATGTTATGTATATGCATTGCCTTTTTATGATTTGTGTTTTCTTTTTCAGGTCATGGATAAGAGTAATTTCAAATTAACAACTGATAGTGAGATAGATGTTGCACTTTCAGCACAATATCGATTAAATCTACCTATTGTAGTAAATGAAGTTAAGGTAAATGTTCAAAAGTTTTAATCTGATCTTAATAACTGCTGATGCTAATATTCTTTCCTGTTGAATCTTAGCTTGATACGCAGCTATTTACGAATTACTTCCGAAAACATCCTCAAGATAACCTTCCACACTTCTCTGATAAGGTAATATTAAGAGAAGACTTGTCAGTTAGTCTGTTTGTTCGAGATAACCCCTAGCCTGTTTGTGCTAATGGATTTCATGTGTTATTATTATTCAGTTCATAATCTTCCGTCGTGGATTTGGAATTGATCAGATGACTGCCTACTTTATTAAGCCAAAAATAAATATAATTATTTCTCGAATATGGAGGTTTTTCTTGACAATTACCGGGTAACTAGTCTCTTCTTTTATGACTTTGAAACACAAAATATTTTGTGATCTCCTAGGAGCAATATGTTTTATTTGTATCAATATTAATTTTTTATGTTAGTTTTCAGAGTTCTCATATTTTTAGCCTAATTAGAGGTTCGTCTCCCTGCAGGATTAGAAGAATTTTCTTCACAAAAAGAGCACCAGACTTCGACGATAATTCAAAAAAAATTGACATCCAGATAGAAGAAGAGGACAATGATTTATATGTTGAACGAATCCGCATAGAGAATATGAAACTCAGGTTTTTACATGGACTGGACTTTTTGTTGTACTTGTTCTGCATAGAAACTCAAGAGATATTACGAGAATGAACAAAAGAAAAAAAGGAAACAAGTTCTTAAATGCAAGAAAAGATTTATACTGTTAATTTATTTATACATCTGCAGTTCCTTGTTCTGGTTGTGTTATTGCTAGTTTTTGACATTTATCTCCACAGTTTCTCTAATCTTTTTGGCAAGAATACAATCCAAGAACCCACATTTCAGAGTATCATTGTCGTTTACAGGTATCGTCCTTTTCTTTTAGGTTACAATACGGTACTTAGCGAACATAAAATATGAAATTACAGTGCCACTCTGAAGTTGGCATCCATCAATAGATAGGCAAACTATGCACTCTCAAGTTCCAACTTGTTATAGCAATCGGAGACCAGAAATTGAAACTTGAGTTGTAATATTGTCCACAAAAATAAAAATTTATTTGTCTGTTGAAACAAACTTGAGGATGGAAATTGTACTTTCTACCTAAAATATTGACTGGTATCGGCTTAAACCTTCAGGAGAGCAAGTAAGAAAAAAGAAATGGAGGGGAATATATATGTGAAGCACTTTAGAAACATTCCAATGGCTGATATGGAGATAGCACTGGTACTTTTACATTATTTTTACTTTTGTTTTTGCTTTTCTTGTGTTGAGATATATATATTTAGTGCTGGAGTTTTGTTGTTTGAGCAGCCAGAAAAGAAAAATCCAGGTTTAACTCCAATGGATTGGGTCAAATTCCTAGTTACTGCCCTAATTGGACTGGTAAGTAAGTTAATGCATCTCCCCGATATATTTTACGTTTTAGCACATAATCTGCTGAGATGAACCTTTGCAGGTTACTGTGATTAGTTCACTAAGCCTCCCAAAAGCAGACATCAGGGTCATTTGTGCCATCCTCTCCTCGGTGATTGGCTATTCTGTCAAGACATATTTGACGTTAAGTCTTTGCTTTTATGTTGATATAGATTTATTCTACTTATGATCTGCTTGTTGGAGAAATTCGTTGTAGAGTTTTACGATACCACATTACTCTTCCTCCATTTTCCCCCTCCTTTCAGAACCAGCTACATTTATCATTTAGCGACTTTTCTCACAAAAATACATGACCAAGATTTGTTTCGATATAAAAATGGACTAGATCGCTTTGATATCATATTGAGAAATTTGCATTTGATTCTGACCAAAAGTAAATTTCCAAGTTCATATTAGGTACAAAATATTGAATGAAGATGGATGCAACTGTGAACATGATGCAGGATAACATCCCTAGACATGCAAAAGTAAAAATGCATTCTACGTATTCCCCCCTTAAAATTTGGCATTGCAAATAAAGCCTCTGCATTGGGACATTCTGTATTTCCTGTTATTACTACACGAATTCAAAACCATGTGCCTCAATTTGACGTTGCAAATATTTGCTTTGGTCCACACAGGTTTCAGGATAACTTAGCTACGTATCAGAATTTAATCACCAAGTCTGTCTATGACAAACAACTGGATAGTGGAAGGGGCACTCTTCTTCATTTGTGTGATGATGTGATTCAACAAGAAGTAAGCTATAAAGTTCACACATTTTTCCTAATGATTATCATGAAATGCAAGCCGTAGCTTTCCGATGTTGAATTTTTATTTTAACATTCCATGTGAACAATATTTGATGTCTTAATATGCAGGTAAAAGAGGTGATCATTTCGTTTTTTGTTTTGATGAAACAAGGAAAAGCTTCGAGAAAGGTAAATAACAACTAACTACCATTCTGTGTTTTTTTAAAGGCCTACAGATTCTGTGAGGCATAGTTAAATGCTAATGTGTCCTTTGCAATGATTTGAAGTAGGAACTTGATGGGCGGTGTGAGGAACTTATGCGGCAAGAATTCAACGAGAGATGTAATTTTGATGTGGATGATGCTGTTCAAAAGTTGGAGAAGCTGGGAATTGTCACTCTGGTGATTCTTTTTCTTTCTTATACCCATGTCTATAACGTTTTTCTTTTTCTATAAATTGAATCCTTATCATTTATACACATTCAAGGGGGCTTATAGATGATCAAAAGCCCAATGTACAAGTTCATATATGATTAAGGATTCAATATGCACAAATAGGATTCAATTTATAGTAATTCAATATCTGAAATGAAGATTAAACTTTTTCTCTTTTTTTATCTCAGGATCCGTCTATGAAATATGAATGTGTGGATTTGAAACAAGCTAATGACATAATCGGAACCACAACGGAGGAGGTTGTTCTTAAGGTTAAGGGTAATCGAACAAGTACATACTAAGCGCAGAACGCACAAGGCAGGAGGCGAAATTACTCTCAATTTTGAGGAAGATTTGCCTATTTTAGTTCCTTTCATTCATATGTTTGCTCAGCTAATTTTGGACTTGAAAAGAAAAAGGCCACAAATATTTGTTGCAAGGCAAAAAGCTATGCATTGACAAACAAAAGAAGTAAATTCCTTTATATGTAACTGCCTATTATGTACAAATGGAGAAGGGAATCACATAATTTTGATCCTCTAAAAAAATCTCATGTGTTAGTACCTTTCTTGTTCCATTTTTACATCCAACTGTTGAATGAGTCAACTTCTTGTGCATTAGCAGAATATTCTCAGTTGAAGATTTCATATCCTTCTTGTGCATTAGCAGAATATTCTTAGTTGAAGATTTCATATCCTTCTTCTGCCTTAGCAAGCTGTAAATCGATATTTGTCCGGCCAAGAATAGAAAAATATCAGTTTTAGTTATTGTTAAAACTATTAAAACAATGGAAGTTAGCAAAGAACAATGGTGTTGGGAGTGATGCTAATTGGTGGAGGTTAGAACCTAGTCTAGCCGGCGCTGGACAGGAAGGTGGAATTAAGATATTGCAGTATTGATATCGACTGTATTTATATCATTGTTTTATGGCTTAAAATACATTAACCAAGACTCACACTTGTCCCTTAAACTTACATTGTGTTTCATTAGGACTTGGTTACATTAATCCACGCTGCAACCAACATATTCCCACAAAAATACACCAACTATCAATGTTTTCGGAACCTGCTTGTATGCTCTATATCGAGAATCCAACTAAATTGAACATGTCCTTTATATATACTAGTTAGAGTCTAACACTAAAAAGGAGAGTCAAACAAACACTAAAAAAATGCTCGAAACAAATACTACATAAAGGTACCAAAATGTAAAAATGAAATTCCATATTGCAGAAATTTACATCATTGTTTCATCAATGAATTAATGTGCCACTAACATATGCCTATGGAAGTTGCTAGCTTTATTAACTTGTTGTACAAGGAATATGCATAAGAACCAGATTTGAATATAATCAACAGAAAAAAAATCATGTTAGAATAAAAATTCCATGAGTAATAAATTCAATCTTAATAACTTTATAATTCCCCGATCAGCAAAGGGGAAATGTTGTTGCTGTTGTTCTTCTATTACCTAATCTCAAGAAGCCTACAATTTTTGCTCTGCGTTTTGCAACTCGTCGTCCTGTGCAGTTCAAACTTGCTCGGGAGGTGTGTGATTTGGCTCATGGTTATTACTGCTTCACCATGAAAGAACTCTTACAACTGCAGCCACCTACTGCACTAGGATTTGTAGTTACCTGCATTGCAAACACGGAGTTTAGTTCCTAATAAACGAGATTATTATAAACGAATCAAATGACTTGTGAATTTGTCAAAAATATCCAAGCAGCTTCAAGGAAACGAGTATCTAATGGAACATAATGTATTCGTAAATTGCAAAAACTAATAGCTATCGGATATTGCTACTAACTGTGTACACAAGACACCACGGACACGAGCATTCACTTGATACAGCCATAACATTACTTCAAGGTTTATGTGAGAGGTTTTTTCCAAGAACCGGACCTGTTTATGAACATCTAGGTTGGAATCCAGAACTGATTACGAACATCTGTGTCTGCAGGTTTATAACTTGGCATCAGTGACGGTAACCGAGCCCCAGGGCATGGAGCCGATGAAGGTGTCTGATGATTTAGCTGGGCAGAGTTCATGTCTATAAATAAATAAGACTCTCCTAAGTCCCAACTCCAGAATAAGGATGTAAAAATTGAACCTTGGTGTAACATTTAATCTATTTGTAAAACATTATAGATCTCGGGTTTACGAGAAGTCGTATTATCTGATTGTACGTCATGTTCTCAATCAATTCTAATTAAAGTTGATAGTGATTTCACTATGACATTTTATATTGTGATCCCCGGAGAGGAATTTTCACTTTCTGATCATATATTGTGCAAAATGCAACTACAGCAATGTTCCATTCAGGCCTAATTGAAAAATCAAAGCAGCCATGATAAACTCTGGTTTAACCATTTAACATCAAAAAGTGAAGGCACTAAGTACGGCATCTGTCAAAGCCCAAAGAACACAAAGAAGATCAGATTAGAAAAAATACCAAAAGAAAATTCAATTGGCTTTCCACAGTCGACTCTTCTTGGAGTCTGCGTTATTATAAGTTGCTCGCTCCTATAAAGTTCTCAAATTTTGTTCAATTCTTATTAGCTTCTCCATTATTTGTTCCATCCGTAGAGTATGGAAAAGCAACAAGTTAAATATTTTGTGGTATTTCCTCGCTCAATCTCTTTTAACTCAGCGGTGAAATACATTTGCTTTTCTGATGACATATATAGTCTAACCATCCATCATATTGATGGCTAGGGGTGACAATTCAGCTTATCATGCCAAACACGAGTTATATTATCTATATGTTCCATATGAATACATGATAATCTTAGCAATAGCATCGTGCCGGTCGGATTATCTTTGTAAATTGTGTTATCGTATCACAAATTGACACCTCTACTTATGGCATGAAATAGCCTAGACATAAAAAAAATGAGCCATGTGGAGAACTTGAAGGTTCAGCCTAGAAATACTTTCACTCTACGGATGCCATTTAGTTTACGCAATCTAGTAAGAGTCTGACATAAATATCTAAGGAAAATAACTCGTACTAACAATAAAGTTTTTGTGAGAGAAAAAATGTTACAAACATATAGTAAACCACTAAACAGCCCTACCTAAACCCGGGAAAGACAGAACATTAATCAATGTCTTCTCTTAAGATCAAACGAAGAAAAATCAGGCCTCACTGGATTCGTTTGTTGAAAAAATTGAAATCTGGTCCATCTTTCACAGAAATAAATTGAAGAACATCTTATGTAGCCATAATTAATTCAAAGAATTTCAGTGAGATAAACTTACTACAAAAGCCGAACGGATAAGCTCCTCAACATAGTCTACAGTTGCTCCTTTCACAAAATCATATGAAATATTATCAACTATCAACTTGACTCCTTCTTTCTCAAACACTCTGAAAAAGTAGCAAAGATAAAGTCATAATCTATACGATGACCTAAGCTTTTACTTTTCCTATATACAGATAAACTACCAGAAATCACCTGAATCTACAAAAGTAAAAGCAAGAGAAAACCTGTCATCATCATTGATTTTATTTTCCAAGTCGAATACATATTGGAAACCAGAACATCCACCCGTTTCCACACCCAATCGTAGCATTTTGCTCTCTGATGATGCTTCGCTGGCTTGCAATTCCTTCATCCTCTGCAAAAGTATGATACCTCGACTTAATTAAAAACACCAACCGAAAAACGGCATCTAAAAGTTCATATTTCCTAATCTAAATCCACAAGAACTAAGTAATGGTTAAAGCTAAGACCAACAATGAAAATTAAACTGCCATGAACACCAAGAACTGTGAAAGGAACATCAAAGCATCAACATTTTTAATTACTGAAATGCAAGGTCTTAAAAAGCAATATATAATATGATTAACCCTTGAGTCATCCACCAATATGCATATTAGGCTAAACTTTTTCAATTTGTTCACATCTAAACATGCAATCTCATAGTTAAAACGACGTTCCCTGATGAATCCCCAATTTGCGTCTCGACCCATAAAGGGGTCTCAAAATCCGACTTATCCTGACTAGTTCCCCAAAAAATCCCACATTTGAGCCTCAGAGGCTCTTGGTCGCCCGACTAGCACCTAACGTAACAATGGATGCCTAGGCGCTCAAAATGGAGACTCTGACTGGACCTATCTGACCGCCTAGGTGCACAAAATCTGACTAGTCCCCGACTACCTTACCTCAGCCGCCTTACTAGCGCCTAGCGATTTTTAATAGAGTTTACCTCAAATTAAAATATTCCAATTCTAACAAAAACATGGCTGCTACTATAGATTAATAAAGCAAAAAAATAATCCCAGAAAGCTCAAGATATAGAAAAGTTAGCATCTTATGGACTCGTATACAATTGTTAGTATACAATTGTCTTTTAAATTCTTAAGTATACAATGGTTAAAATATCCGAGCAGCAGGATTTCCAAGTATAATCTATAAAGCCATAAACCATGACAACGAATGAATAAATGCATGTATAACTTCAAGTATCATGAGACATGTACCTTATGGACTCGTATAAAGAAACAGATTTTCAATATAAGTTACCTCAAGATGCAGCAAAATACTGCAGGTGAGACAGTTTTCCCTTTCCATCATCCTGTTTTCGACATCTTCTCATGATTTCAACTGCTTCAGTTTCTCCAGCACTTGCTTCATCGATAGCCGCACAGAAAGTGACTCTACCGTGCACGCTGAAGCCAACTTCAGCATTCCTATCAGATTCTCATTCGTACCCGATTCCAACAATTCCTTTGAGAAGAACTCTGGAGATCGTCCCTCCTTGAGCAACAGTTTTGCCCAAGCAACAATGTTGAAGCCATTCCCATACTCGCAGAACGAAGGATCGAGGGATTTCTTGCCTGACATCAACTCTAATAGAACTACACCAAAACTATAAACATCTGACTTGTCAGATACTCGGCATGTGGTTGCATATTCTGGTGCCACATAGCCAAATGTGCCTGCTACATCGGTCGTGGCATGGGTCTGAGAAACTTCTAGTAGCCTAGCCAAACCGAAGTCTGATAGGTAAGCATTAAGCTCCTCATCCAGCAGGATGTTACTAGGCTTAATGTCGCGGTGTAGTACGCGTGGGACACACGAGTAGTGGAGGTAGGCTAGAGCTTGAGCTATGTCAAGAGCTATCTTGTAGACTGTTGACCATTGCACCCTTTTGCTTGACGTCTCATGTATGAAGGTCTCAAGGTTTCCTCCGGAAAGATAATTATAAACCAAGAACATTTCGGCTTCTCCCACATAGTAACCAATCAAAGTCACAAGGTTCTTATGCCGAATTCTTCCTAGTGTTCTGATCTCTGCATCAAACTGCTGAATGCCCTGGAACCTACCCAACGAGAGCCTTTTTACAGCGACCAAATATCCTGGAGCCAGCTCTGCTTTGTACGTTGACCCAAAACCACCTGAGCCGATTAGGTTCCTTATACTGAAATTCCCAGTTGCTCTGACCACACCATTGTAGCTGAGTTCTGCTGGAGCATCCCCAAAGGTTACGACGACTTTGCCACTGAAGCTAGAGAGTCGTCTACCAAACTCGTGCTTCCTATAAACGCTGACAACAATAACCAGCAACAAGAAACAAAGTACAACAGAAGCACAAGTTACCACTGCAATCATAAACCTTTTACCCCTGTGCCTCAGCAACTTTCGATCTTCATTTGGATCAAATGGTGAGTCTGTAGACGAATCAAGGCAAGGGTCCAGAAATGGATTCCCAATAAACCAATCACAATTTATCGGCACTATAAAATCGGGTATAGGGCCTGAGAGGTTATTGTAGGAAACATCAAAGGCAGTGAGATTATGAAGCTTTGAGAAAGATGGGGATATCCCCCCGGAGAGCTCATTGTTGTTAAGTAAAACAATCTGAAGACTTGTAGCATTTGTCATGTTTTCTGGGAGTGATCCCGTCAAAGCATTGTGAGATAGATCTAGAACTGTAAGAGTAGTCATCTGACCAAGTTGAGATGGAATACTCCCAGATATATTATTTCCTCTTAAGTCCAAATGGCGAAGCATCCCCAAGTTCCCAATACTAGAAGGTAATGAACCCTCAATCCGATTATCTGCTGCTTCAAACTGGGTCATCCGTTGACAACTGCGAAAAAAAGATTCATGTATCTCACCCGAAACACCATTTGCACTCAAATTCACAGAGAAACTAGGCAGATCACTACAGTTCTGGACTAGTTCATTAGGAAGAGCTCCATGGAACATATTGTGGTTTAATAACAACCTGTACGAAGGGATTTTCGTGGCGGATGAGTACCAATATCCTACTGAGAATGAAGGCAGCAAACCATCAAATTGATTCCAACTAAAATCGTGGACAAAAATGAAGTCCTCCATCATTGAACCCGAAATGTTACTCATCTGAGGACCCCAAACAAGAATGTTGAAATAGGCTATCTGCATATCTTCTTCGTCTATAGGAGAATTATCTTGACCAAACGAGATCATTCTTACATCACAACTGCCCTTCCCAAAACTCGGAATGGAACCCGACATATTGTTTCTACTAACATTGAAATACACCATACACGGAACTTGCAGCTCCAAAGGAAGGTGTCCCACCATATAATTAGAACTCAAATCCAAGAATGCAAGATTCTTACACGCACTCAAACCTTTTGGAACCGCACCCTTCAACGAATTCAGGCCTAAATGAACTACTCGAAGTGAGCATGAATCACTCCAATTGCCAGGCAACCATCCGCCAAGATTTGCTCTCGGTGCCCACAAAATCTGCAAACTCGGAATCATCCAGACCTCGTGAGGAATGCTCCCATCAAAAGCATTGAACTCTAAGCTACTATGATCCTCCAAATCACCCTCACCATTGCCAACAAAATTGCTCGAATTAGTCAAAACAAGTACAGAAAGCTTTGTACAATTACCAAGCTCCTTAGGTATCTTATCAGTGAGACAATTAGTGGAAACATCAAGAACACGAAGCTCGGAAATCAGACCAATCTCAGCTGGAATCCGACCTTCCAAAAGATTTCCATCAAGCAACAAAGTTCTAAGATTTAAACACCTCCCAATCTCCTTAGGAATACTCTTGTTCAAAAGATTATTCGAAAGCTTCAGATGTTTCAAAACTAAACATTCATTCCCACCATCAATTTCAATTCCACCGCTAAGATAATTATTTGATAAATCAACGATTTCCATCTTCCCATACCCGATTAAACTAGCCGGAACATCATCAGTGAAGGAATTGAATGACAAATTAAGTAAAGAAAGAGACTTTAGATTACTTATCTGAACCGGAATTTTCCCAGAAAAGTTATTCCCTTGAAGCTCCAATATCTCCAAAGACTGAAGGGCACCAATACTCACCGGAATCTCACCGGAAAATTGATTATGAGAAAGAAGCAAAATTCTGAGGTGGGTTAGCTCCCCAATTGACAAAGGAAGAAACCCGACGAGAGATTGAAAGGAAAAGTCCAACGAAATGACCCTCCCGGAATCAATATCACATATAATTCCATACCAATTACAGTAATCAGAATTGGTATTCCAAGCTCCGAGACGATTGGAAGGATCATGGGAGATGGAAGTCTTCAAGTCAAGAAGAGATGAGGTGTCATTAGTAGCAAGAGGTTGAGCCAATGTGGAAGATAAAGAAGAAGAAGAAGTTAAAGCAAGAAAAAGAAAGAAGAAAACAACCATGTCCGTCGGAAAATTTGAAAAAAGAGGCGGTTGGAAATGGAGGCAAAGGGAAGAAGTGACCGTTGGAAAGTGAAAAGTAGAGAGAGAAAGAGAAAGGGAGGAGGGATATGGAAAAAGGGTTCAACGGAGAAACCAAGAAAAGAAAACAGAAGAGAAGAAGAAGATAGGATTGGGGTTTGATTGGGTTCTTCTTCTTTGTTTGTTTCTTCTGAAACAAAGTTAGAAGAAGAAGAAGAAGAAGAAGAAGACGACAAAAGAAGCCGGCGTATGCCACGGGAGTTTGTACAGACCATAACGTTGTATGTTTTGTCACATGCGATGCTTTCTTTGCATTATCATGCCTATTATATGCCAATGCATCCTCTCCTTTCAATTACTAATTTAAATGAATGTTGTCTAATCGTTTAGGGTTTGCATGGATCATGGTTATTAGAGGTTCATTGAAGGGAGGTTCATTTTATAATCATGTTTGGATAGGAGTTTAAAAGTTAAATGAGGGTTAAATGATGGTTATAAAACCATGATTTACACCTAAATTCAGTTGGTGGGACTGAACCTCCCCTCCCTTTAATCCAAGCAAACCCTTAGCTGCTCCAAATTAAGGATTCGATTTGGACTATAAAATTCGCTAGATCTTATAATTCGATTTATTTCTAAGTAGTTTCTCGACTAGTCTTTGAAGGGTTTCAACATCCTAGTAGTGCGTAGCGCTTTTTATTACACTGGTTGTAATAGTTGAAATATGATTTGTTATTTTGTGCAGGGCAATGGAACCTTTTGATAAAGTCATGTTAGACAAAGTCTGCTTACTAGCATACTATAATGTGAGATTCAATTCTGTTATAGATTAATACAAACGACATTGTTGAGCCTTAACCATTAACTTAAGATTTTGGTTCAATTGATTTTTTAACATAGTATTAGAGCTTCTACGATCAAGCGGTTCTGAGTTCGAGTCATCACAACTCAATTAGTTTGCAAATTAAAAGCAAATGGTGCCAAGAAGCCTTCATATGAAAAGTGTGTAAAAATTTTAAAAAATATAATTAAACTTAACTATAAAATGAAACTTTTGGTTAATTCATAAATCAGTCACTTGCTTTCCTATCATGGCATGGAGATTGTTAGTGGTGTTAAACTTATAATGTGTAAAAGCGGATGCTATGGGCATAAGTTCAACTACAAAAAAGGAAAGGTCAAAAGTTGAAAAGTAGGATTTTGTTTGGCTTTTAAACTAAAATGAGTGACATGGTGATGATATCACTCTTGCGTCAACAATAAGAAACAGAAAGTGACCAACATTTTAATCATACTTTTTTTTTTTTTTGAAAACAACATTTTAATCATACTTAAAGTGATTACAAATGAATATGCTTTTGCATTTATAGTGATTATTATGTTAGTTTGTTTACCATAAAAATTTATTTTAAATACAAAGAAAAGATGGCCCAATCTCGTCATTGTTTAAGTCACCATCCGTATTTAAAGTTATTATGTACGGTGTCATTTTTTATGTTATAAAACAATACTATATCACAAATCTTGTTTTCATCAATTTGTCTTCCAGATAATTATTTCTCCATTTACTTAAAATTTGGTTCAAAGTCCTTACATCATCTTTATCACATATCACACCTTTTTTTTTAGATGTATGCTTCATCCCGCTGATAATATTTGTAGTTGAGGATATAAATATATAAATTAAGTATGATGATCTTTTATTGGGAGGGATATTTTGGACATAAGTGTGTTGTAGTTTGAAAAAAATGGACTGTAAATAACAATTCAGTCTTTTATTAAAAAATTGACTATATTGCCCCTAATTAATTACTAGATATGAAGCATTTGTTTTCTCCACCAAACAATTAATTGGTGCAACACACACGGGTTTATAATATAAAACAACCTTTGATTAGCCTTAATTCTAGCACACCGTCGATAGAGTGAGTATAATTTAATAAGCTCAATGACTCGCACAATCAGGAATAATAATTGGTTACGGCAGTTAATAGACTATTTCAACTTTTCTTCAGCTAAAAAACGAGACCGATCAAATATATTTACTGAGAGTTATTGAGTATTCAAGTGTGAGTTAGTTGGTGAAATTCCACATCGGAAGCTTGTGAGAATAGAGATTGATTTATAATGTGGTGAGACCCATTAACCCATAAGGGTTTTGGGAGGGTCAATTACATCCATGGTCCTTCAACTATTAGAAATGGAACAACGATGATAGAAAACTTCAATTCTTAACACAAAACTCATCCAACTTTGAATAACATTTCATCCATAGTCCTTTTGATCAGAATCGGGCAAATAAGTCACCAGAAAAGTGTCAAAATGCGGCAAATAACTCACCGAAATCGTTACGTGACATTCACATCATGTAATATTTTCATGTGAAGTTTTTTTTATTATGTTGATAAATTATAAAAGTGAGTCATCAATAAATATATTGATAAATTGATGAATATTTGGGTTAAAAAACTAGTTCTAGTGCATATTTTTAAAACTTTATCTTTTTTTATGGTGAAAAAATCATGTGATTTGGCTATCACGTGAAAAATTTACGTGATTTGGTTACCACATGCATTTTCCAACGAGTTTATATGCCGGTCAAAATGACTATAGATGAAATATTATTCAAAGTTGGATGAGTTTTTTTGTTAAGAATTAAAGTTTTGAGGCATATAGTTGCATTTACGATAGTTGTAGGACGATGAGCGTAGTAATTAACTCGGGTTTTGGGTTACATGTGGTGTCAAACTCATTATGATTTCATTCACAAAAGTTATCTTTCTAATAGCGCAAGGCTCCTAAAATCTTCCAACAAGAGCATCTCCAATAGTACAATCACTTTTGTTAGAATTTGGTGATAGGTAACAAATGTTGTGCTTTCTCTAAAAAAACAAAAAAAATAATGGCCTAAACTTATATGTATGTTTTTAAAATTGTTCAAAAATGTCATTGTAGTCCCTCAACTTTGGGAATGACCTATTGAGTTCCTCAACTATCAAAATGTGACCTATTAAGTCACTCAACTATGAAAAAGTGGACATATTGAGTTCTTATTTGATGACGTGCCACTGAGTTGGCAAATGTGTAAAATAGTAATTTTAATGTCAACTCAGTATCATATCATCGAATAAGGACTCAATAAGTTCACATTTTGACAGTTGAAGGACTCAATAGGTCGTCCTCAAAGTCGAGGGACTAAAACAACATTCTTAGACAACTTTAAGAACCTGCATATAGTTAGAGCAAAAACAAATTTTTGTGCTACAAACATTGAAAAATTATATTATCTGATGTCTCACCTCCTATTAATATATCTGTCATCTATCATATGGTATTTTTATGTGCAAGAATCGTGATTCCTTTTCATATGAAATTGCCATAAACTAACTTGATCAATGAATCTGATAGAGATATTTTTTGAAGTTGAAGTTAAATAAAGTTTATGTATATTTCGAATGGTCTTTGTTTACTGATTTTAATTAATTTTGCTTTAGTTTTACATTCTACATATCTTATGAATGAACAAAGTATGTTCTAGATGTATCTGGTGTAGAACATAAAACTTCAAAATTAATTTCTGATATTTAGCCTAATTAATGTCTACTAGTAATAAGTAAATTTACATAATAAATATATAATTTAGTTGAACGGAACCAAATTTTTTCTGTTTTTTTTTTTTTTATATTGGGTTAACTAACAAATATAATCGGTTTGGTTTTGGTTTCTAAAATAAATGGATTATTTGGTTCAGTAAATTGATGGTTCAGTTCGATTAGGTAACCGAACCCATGCCATGCTCACTCTAGGCATCAGAGAGGTGTCGCGGCAACGCTTCCTCGTACCAACGCTTTCTCTATTTAACAGGTTCAGACCAGGTTTCTCAGCCGTCCGATAGTTCTCTATGATTTTCAGGCTATCACTAAATATGATAGCATTCTTGAATATGTGAAAATCATACTTTTAATGTTGCAATCTCTGAATCTATCAAACAATTTCCTGTCAGGAATAATTCCTGAGGACATTGGTTTTCATGACAGGCCTAAACGTTTTGGATGTTTCATGAAATCGGCTAACTGGACACATCCCTCAGAGCATGCAAAACTTGACATTTTTTAGCATGTTGAATGTGTCTTTCAACAAATTGAGAGGACGAATTCCTGCTGGGACTCAGTTTCAGACCTTTCCGAATTCAAGCTTTGTTGGCAATGGCACGTTCCAGGGACCTTCTCCCATTAACAACTGGACTAGAAATGGAAACCCTCCAACCAGTGGCGAAAATGGAAATGAATATGGAGATGAAGTGAATTGGGAGTTGTGTGTGAGCATTGCAGTTCGGTTTATTTTCGGATTTTGGAGTATATTGTTGCCTTTGGTTCTGAATAGACGATGGAGGCATGTTTATTATCACTTGATTGATAGTTTTTGGAACAAAATTTGGTGGAATTTCAGGTCAACTTCTGTTAACATAATGTTTGCTTGATGATATTATTAGCATTTTTGTATTATGTTTCTTCTATGTTATTTAAGCTTCTTTTTTTCCCTTTCCATCAACGGTTATAGGTGGTGTAGCTTAGTGTCGGGAAAATTCTGGTACGATAAATTTGTATTTCCTTCTAATAAATTTCTATTAGCAACTGTTGAAGTAGTGTTGTTGGAGTTATATCGAAAATTAACTAATTAATCACAGAGCATAAAGGATATCTATAAGAATTAATATTGTTATAGAAAAAAAAACTGAACTGAATTATATTAAATTGAAGTACACAAAATGTTTTGCATAATCAAGAAAACAATTGTACTTCATTTTTTTGTGAGGGAAATAACAACATGGTTGAACACCCCAATCCCCCTTTCCAAGTAATTGGCTGCTTTGAAGGATAATCTTTCAAATAAAAGGTCAACAATGTCTTCACCAAATTGATCTACTATCATTGATTCCGCACCCGCTCTCAAAAGCCTACCTACATGGTTTCCTCTCTCCCATTTATCAAACACCAAATCCGGGTTACCATCCTCCATGTTCGCATCCCAACTTAGCTCGAATTCCTCCGCTCTTTCTATTGTAAACGAATGTTCCTTTTCAACCAAATCAGTTACTTCTTCCAGAGAAGGATAATACAATGGGATATTCCAATTGTCCAACATTGATTCTTGAATTAGTCCCTGAATTAAATGCTTATAATTTCGATAAGCTTGAAACAATCCGTTAATGCTGAGAAAAGAAAAAGATAGATGTATTAATATTTACCTCTTCAGCCATATCATTAAGGGACATTCCAATTAGAGGCCAAAAATCAGAACCATGTATGCAATAAGGACTGTCATTTTTAGCTGTAACAGTGATAACCATTCGACCACCAGAAATCACCTCTTCGGAGCGTGAGGTTAGGAAACTTGTGAAATCCTTTTCAAATTGGTTCAAATATGCTTTTTGGACACTTTGAGGGCTTGTTTCTGCTACACAAATGTTACCCTTGTTCAATGGTATCCCGGACTCCGTCATCAGCTCATCAGGCACCTAATGGTACATGTGCAACAGCTTTTAGCATTTACAATTTTCTTGAAATGAAGATTAAGAAAAGTATACTTGATGCTGATATTATTTAAAAAGGAAAAAAATGACTTAAGATGATGGACCTGAGAAAGCCAATGGAGACTGCAAGAAGAGTGAACAAAGTTGAGGGAATTTTGTGGAAATAGCCTCCCATGGAAACTGCCTGGCATTGCACCTATAAAACAAGACCTAAACTTGGTACCCTTCTCCTTTTCTAATTTCTCAAGAAAAATTGGTACTAATGATCTAAAAATGGTGTTGAAATCAGTCCCTGGAAGATCATTCAGGAAAACCTGCAAGTCGGGTAGTTTCTGATTCGATTTAGAACAACTTGAATCCATTGTCTGCATGATTTCCCAAAGAGGTAATAATGCATTGGGTCCTGAAGAACATCCTATTTCTGCCATTTTCAGGACATCTAATGACTTGGTTCCACATAGCTCTGATATGCTTTTCTCCAATATAGGTCTAGTTTCCAAAATCACTTTCTTCTGCATAAAAAAGCATAGAAACCAAATTTGGCTAGGTGCTAATAAAATTGAAAATCAAATTTTACTAAAATAACTAATGAACAAGTTAGATGTGTTTAATAGGATAAATGATGGCCAAGTACATCTTCAAACTCAAGCCCCCAAAAATACTTCCTGTATCATATTTCTCTATTTCTTTTTTCTCAAACAAACTATTTTTTTAACAAATAGAATATACTCTACTTTATTTTATTTTATTTTACATACAACTTTTGTCAATAATAGATTTGTGTCGGGATGCTCAGGGAGTTATCAGATGTTGTTGGTCTCGAGTCTATCGTGGAAATTGGGAAGTAATTGTTACTGAAGTTTTGTGTATGAAAAAAGTGCTAAGTTGGGTAAGGATATTAGGCGCCAAGGATTTGTTATTGAATCTGATGCCAAAGGAGGAGCGGATGGTTTCATCGCAACCAAGCTGACCTTTCAAAGTCGGGGCTTAGTATTCGAGCTTGTCAACGTCTTGCTTCTTCGTATCCTGGTGTTAAGATTTGTTATGTAAAACGCACGGCGAATGTTGGGGTTGATACTCTTTTCAAAGAGTGTCAGACCATTGAGCCTAACCGCTGGGCCAAGCACCCTAGGAGGGCCCTTAGCCCGAGTGCTTGGGATGGCACCCGCGAGAGATCCCTTAGGTAATAGGAGTAATGTTTTATTAATTTATTGTATTTGTCGATTAATTGTTACTGTCCATTCCCCAAGTTCTTGTTTTTTACTCACTCGACATTACTACAATTTTTCACTTTTGAAGAAACTGACTTTTTCAAGTTGGGAAAAACAGAAGTTTTTAGAAAAATGGGCGATTATTTTGGAAATGAAGATACCTGAAGTAGTGAGTTTTTGTAGTAGCTGTTATGACCTTGTCCTCCATTCATGTGTAGAATCTTAGGAACTTCTGTGCTTCCCTTGCTTGTTGATAAATTCAAGAACTTCGTCGAGCTCAACGCCGAGAGACGACCTGTAATCAATCACAAAAATGTGATTCATTTTTAAATTAACTGAAGAACACTTATGATAATTTTTACCCGTTATGAGCTCCATTATCTTTAGGTTTGAATTGCTAGGAAGTCTTCAAATCCAAAGCTACAAATTTCCGAAAATTGTTAATTAGAACTCCAAAAATAACTAAGTAATAACGGAAAAAACTATATGAAAAGAAAACTCTCACAAGTTTCAAAAATAGAGAGAACAAAATAGTAAAGGAGGCAATAGGAATGCAGTTCGTTTATAATATCATCTATAGAAATAATAAATACATACTGTCTGTTAAAAAATTATTAGTGACATAGACAGTTGGCTAGATATAATAATGATGACAAAAATTAATATATGAAAAATAGAATGATGGCGCCATTTCGATAAAGCCACCTCCTTCTCCGACATTCAACGCACAATAATTGTTCGTATTGAAATTATTGCCATTTTAGCCCCCAAATTGAAATTATTGCCAAACATTTAAGTTTTAGCCCCCAACTTTGGTTTTCAGATAAAATTTCACATTGATACAGACTAGCCATGAATAAATACAATGAATTAAGTTATTGTCAAATTTTATCAAAAAAAAAAGTTATTGTCAAATAAAAATACAATGAATTAAGGGTGTAGGCTATGGTCACTTTGTTTTTCCATTACTTTGTCTATACTTTGTCTTTTTCACCATTGGATTAGTTTTTAATCCATGATCCAATGGTTGACAAAACAAAGTAATGGTTACTTTGTGAAAAACAAAGTGACCATAGAATATCCCTGAATTAAGTAAACGTACATTCATAATCGCATCTCCATATGCAAAATATTGCATGTGACTTGTATATGATAATAAACAATTAAAACAATAGATTTGTCATATATGTATACTAGGCTAAACAATTATTTAGTTCTCGTGTTTTTTGAAATAATTATAAAGTCTCGTTAATTTTCAAAATATTCTTAAGCCTTTCTTCTTCTGCGGCTTTAATTTCATGGACCAACCCAAAAAACCCCGAAAAATCTTTAAGGAAGCCTACAAAGCATGGAAACAGTAAATTGAGATTTAAATAACCCTTGACTGAAACTAAATTGGAGTGGTTTCTTGCATGGAATCAATCTGATTTAAGAAATCCAATTTTTGGTGAATTGATCAGTGTCCGCAATGGGAGTCAAGGGAATGAACAAATGTTGACCGGTGAATAGATCGGCTTCGGTCCTGGACGGATTGGTAACTGGTGATGCCAATTCCGACTCCCACTCAGACTGACGAATTAGGAGAGAAAGATAGGTTGAGCACATTGTGACGATTATTAGAAGGAGAAGAATTTGGAGAATGGATTGCCTTTCTTTAAACCATTGCTATTTCAGAAGTTTAGAGGGATTGTGATGATTATTGGAAGAAGGGCTAGTTTAGTACCTTCCATTACTTTAACGGTGAAAGTTAACAGAAATGTCAAATAATTGAATATGAAAAAGCTTAGGGACTTCATAATAAAGCAATGGACTGATTCATGTATTAGGTAAAAACATAGGGACTAAATAATTATTTACCCTATATATTAATTATCTTAAGAAGTCACTTAAGACTTGAAAGTTGTAAATCCAATGTCCACAGTATGCTTTTCCTCCCTATGAGTAAATAGGAGTAAAGCCATGTTTTAAAAATCAGATCAGGCATCATGGCAATTGATTTAAAGATATATAAGTTCAACCGGTTGAACCGGACTGGTTTAATGGCATATATACATATATATCTTCTTACCTCAAAGTAGACTTAATTACAGAGGTATACAACCAATGTAGTTGCATTTACTATGTAATTATGTACTTTGAGGTAAGAAGATCTGTCTTAATTGGAAAAAAATATAACCCATGGATTGTTTTTGGAATTCGCCCTTTTTTTATTATAGTTCACAGATCTTAGTTGATCTTCATCGTTTGAATTTTCATACTAACCTAGGCATCAAAGAGGGTCATGTTCAACGGTACAAGCCTAACTCTTGCTTTGTCTTACAGGTTACGGTGACAATCTCAACTATTACATATCTTGGGTCAATTTACACACTATCAAATTGGTGCGGTGAACATGGACCAATTTCGGAAAACGTTTCCAATGAGTTAATCAAATGTGCATGGAAGGTATTGGAGAGAATCGTGAGAGGATAGATAAATATGTATTTGGGCCTATGATATATGGATCGGAAAGTGGTCATGGGCAAAGCAACCCTAACGAGAATTAAAGGCTCCCAAAGATGATAGGCACCATTCTGAACCTCACTAGACAAATAGAGGAATATATTGGCTCCCTGGAACCAAGTAGAAGAGGTGCCCTTGATGTCTCTTTGATGCAACAAGAAGGAACTATGCAGAAGCAGCTAGCACATAGCTACATATAGTGGACAAATCTCAAGAATGGAAGGAACTTGGAGGTCAAAAGTTGTATACACCATCATGATTGGAAGAAGCACCCTCCCAATAGAAAAAAAAAACAAACACCTGCTTTTGAAAGAGGAAGTCCTCCAAAGAAAGACCAAGCCAAATCACCCGAAAGAAGCAAAGATTTAATCCGACCCGCGCGGTCAAATGATGACCAAATCAACGCGGCTATTAAGAACCGCAACTGTGCCTAGACAAGTAACAATGGTAGAGGCCATGCCAGATCCATAGGCAAAAGGGGTGATTGGTTAAACAAGATTTCCTAAGGGGTGCTTGACTATCAATATTCTATGACGAATTCATTGAGATCATTTTAATGGCCACTACAAGGTTTGAGTTCCAAATTAATTGCAATGCATTGTCACAAATTTCTTCATACAAAAAGCTGCAAAAAGGGCATTAGTCAACATAAGCAGCTTATAAATCTGTCTGCAAAGGAAGAAGGCACAAACCTATACAAACTCGCTCCATAGAGATTAGTTTTTGACGCAGAAACAATTGACGATAATTGTCACAGATTATAACATTCGGCAATAATCATAGTTCGTAAGTTCAAGCAGTTCATTAAAAGACAAGTCGTCAGTAATAACTTTTTATTAACAAATTTATTAAGGATAGCTCCATTATTCCAAGACGACAACAAACCACATAACTTGATATTGGAAATGAGTCACTGACAGCCTATCAAAGATATGACTAAGTCTCAGAATGAGAAGTTTCCATTATAAACTCTTATCCCAACTCCTCATTTGGCAAAATGAAAGTTTTAAATACAAGCTGATGTTTCCACTAAAAAAACAGCAAGAAAGCCACAACCCAAAAGGATTAAAAGGAAATAGGTAACATAAACATATGCTACACCGTATACTCCACAAGACTATGATAAGAACCCAATAAGACTTGAAACTGCATCTTCTAAAAAAATCTCATTTTTCGTCAATGAGACTCAATAGCACCAACGGGTAAAGTTAGACTTAACGATTGCACTGCTTTCTATATAAAAGCTAAATCTGCTCTCCTCCAATAACAATAGAGCTAATTTCTACCTATCTAAACAAAATAAAACCTATAAACTTGATACCAATTCCCAGTTATTCAGAATATGGCTAACTTAACAACTATGTCAGATCAACTTTATCTACACTCTAGTTTCATGGATAAAAGCAGACTCGGTTTCATTATGAACAAAAGAATAGTAACAGAACAAAAAATGAGGAATACATATGATATATGGAGAGCGGATAACGCACCTCTGGGTATATACTTTATATTTTAATCATCAGCTAAGGTTCCTAAAAGTACATCAAAAGGATCACCTGAAGAGCAACCAATCTAATTGAAGCAATAAGCTCTATACGACATATTGCTACCATAAATGATTGAGCAAAAAGCCCGTACAGTATGCAAAAATTCCTCAGAATCACCAAGGTTTAAAGGACGTCAACGTGCATTCAGCACAGGAAATGGTATGGCAGCCACCATTACTCACGGTTTAAAAAGGGAATAGCCTCTATTTCCATGTCAAGGTGTAAAAAATCTTGAAAAAATTGATCTTTACACTATGATTAAGGCAAATGTATGGAATCTAAGACTAGAAATGAGTCGGTTAGGAATTATTAGTTTGATATGAATGAATCTCTTGTAGAAGCAGATTTCTTGCCCTATTGACAGCATTAAAATAGAGGAATATCCGTTCTTCAAGATCATTTAGCAGGTGAATGAAATTAAGATAATTTTTCCTGAGGTGTGTCAACACCATGGAAACAGGATGCTTCTCACTCCCAGTTGCCAATGCAAACTGAATAAGATTCTTATCATCCTCAACAGAAGCATATAATCGAGCAACAAGGCGATCAATAGTATCAAGATCATTGTTTAACACATACGTACCCCTAGCTGCAGCATCAAGCTGCTTGAGATGGGCAAGCTCTTTCTTCGTAAGCTTTCGAGGAAGATTAGCAACAGCACAAAACGGGCAGGCAACAATAGCAACAAGAGCATGAGTTGCAATTGCAGCAGCAGTCACAGTAACAGCTACAGCAGAGCCAATAATACAAAGGGCAGAAGCAGCAGTAATCCGACGAACCAGACTGACTCTGGAGCGAGACTTCTTAAGTTTACGATCTAATTGCTGCCTGAGTTCTGAAAAAGAACGGCGTAAATCCTGAACACTGTTTGAATCCGGACACGGGAAAGGATTGTCAAAGCGATCGAATTGAAGAAATATCTCGTAGTAGGAATCACATTGAGATTGAGTAAGGGAGTCTTCTAGGTTTTGGGGGAGAATATTGAGTAGTTTATGAAGAGGATCATAAAGAGCACGGGCGTGCAATACATATTGATGAAGTAAAAGGCAGTGATGCGTCGTGTTTTCACTGTGCTTAAAGTAATTCGAAACAATGTCGGTTAGGGTACTCGGTCGAGCACGAAGGAGAGCCTCCTCAACAAATTGTGCGGTAGGATGAAGAACCTGATTCAAACGGAGACGTAGACTATCTTCATCATCAACGTCAACGTGAAATTCAATTTGTTGAGCACTATCCTGATGATACCTAGAGTACATTTCGTTATAGGAATTGGATTGAACGTAATCGGTGTATTGTCGCGTAAGATTAGCCGGAGATAGTACCGGGGTGCCATCGGTGGAAGTTCCAGCTGAAGCACAAACAACGTTTAAGCATTTTAACAAACACATGAAAGATAAGAAAATGAAAATTGAGAGATATAGTAAAAAGTCGAAACAGACCTTGAGAAGGCGGAGGGTGGTTGAGATCGATGGTTGCCGGAGACGGTGAAGTTAGGGTTAAGCACTGAAGCATTGGAAGATTTCCTCCGCACACTACTACTGCTCCGAGCAGAGTCGTACGGCGGCGATATGCGATCGTGATGTATAGCGCTTGAGTTGTATGAATTACAAGGGCAGTTTGGTATTTTTATGTTCTCTGCAGTGTATGGAGTTCGTTTTCCTTTCTTACACGTTGACGATTTTGGGAAGAATTAATGACCCATTTACCCATACCCACTAATAAATTCGAATTATTGGATTCTATTTTGGTTCAACCATTCTTCTAGAGGAAGATAAGTCTATGGGCCGGGCTGGGTAAGATTCGCAGTCAGCCCACTGGGCTATACTAATATAAAATACGGAGTCCAAGCCCAAACCAAGCTTAACAGTTAAAGATTAAATTTAGGAAAAAATACAAAAATAAACCATGTGTTTTCAGTCATTTCAAACATAATCTTTGTGTTTTAGTTTTTGCAAATATGTACCATATGATTTTGATTAATTAGCAATTAGAGATTAGTTTGGATAATAATGCTAATTTTTGCTGGCGTATGTTAAATTTTTGGGAGTAAAAAGTCACTATTTTCATCGATTTTGAACCGAATTGTTATTTAAGTGATGAGTCAAGTTCAAATGAGACAAGGGTTTAGGATGAGACTAGTTTTTATGGTGAGACAAGGGGTATTTTTGTAATTCAATAGGGGAAGGTGGTGTTACCAACAAAATAGGGGAAGGTGATAAACTTGTAATTAAAAGAACACCCCTCATGCGTGAATTGAAGGGAAGGAAGAGGAGGTGATGTCAACCCTGATGTCACCTCTGGAGAGAGAAAGAGTTCTAATTATTTTCTTTAAAATGCATTTTCCCGCTCTTTCCGAACTCATTTTTCAAAAAAAATTATACCAGTGAACTCGTATTAATTAGGCGGTCATTTTGAGATCAGAAAAATCTGGAAATTCCCAGAAATTCCAGATTTCTGACGGAATTTTCGACGGAAATCTGGAATGTTTCCAGATTTCCGAATAAAAGAAAAAGGAAAGAAGAAGAAGAAGAAGAAGAAAAAAAAAGAAAAAAAAAGTAAAGCAAATCAATTTTAATGGATATAGAAAAAGAAAAAGAAGAAAAAAAAGAAAAAGAAAGAATGAAAATGAAGAAAAAAATATGAAATTGAAGAACATATGAAGAAGAAGAACAAGAAGAAATATTTATTTTTGTTTAATTCTTTTTTTTTAATTTTTTTTATATACATGTGGCATTTGACAACCAATGATATGTTGCCACGTGTCGCGAGTGTAGTCCACTCTCTAAGTGCAATTGGACCTTGCCGGATATGAGAATTAATTGTTACAATTGAGAGTTTTTACGGGGTTAGTTCATACAATTAAGCTAGTTAGAGGGGATTTTTGTAACGTTTCAAAGTTCGGGGTGTCACTTGTTAATTGGAGACAAGTTTGGGGAGTAATACCCTATTAAGCCATATATAAATTACAGAGAGTATTGATATGCCAGATTAGGAAGGGCTATGTTTTATAAATCTCAAACTCCTCAAAAACTAGACGGGTTTTAGTGGACGTATGCTCGACTGGAACTAAAGCCGATTTTTCTAATATAAACTCGGCCAAAGAGACACAAGTTTAGATAGGTCAGGCGGGTAGATGTATCGTGGATAGCTTTAGAAGGTCCGTTTTATACAGTTATTCTTATTTGTTGTTTGTTGTTCCTAATTGTTGATTACTCTTCTTGTTTGCAGTTTGTTATTTGATTATTACTGTTTAGTAGAATTATTATTGATTGTTGATGTTAGTATATAAAATGACCAATTTGGATATAATTTATTATTTTTATAATGTAAAACACAAAGGATAATAATGGAAAAAAAAAAGACCACGAGCTTTTTTACAAAAACCAGCAAAAATTGTTTCTTGCCTTAAAAGCTAAAGTATCATTTTCTAATTTTTAACCAAACACTAGATTAATTGTTTGTTAAATTGAAAAAGCAAAAAGCAGTTGCAAAAGGGAGAAACAAACGCCCCTTAGTCCCCCAAGTTTGGTTGAACAAAAATTTAAAAACCATAAAAAAAAAAAAATGGTTGTAGTATCAATGACTGGTAGCTCAGTAGTAGATAGTGGATTAAGCTATGGAAATGACTACGGTTTGAGTCCCACTACTGTCATTGGGAGGGAGCTTGATACTATAATCTACCAAACTGTTCTCCTGAAACTGGATTAGTCGGCATCCAATGTGATATACAGAAACCAGTTAAATAACCAAGAAAAGAAAGTAATTTTAGTTTGTTTAGTGATTACTGTAGTTTTTTTAGTTTCCCAAAAAATAACTTTTTATTTTGACATTGTAAAAATGATCTGACAATCTCAAAAACAAAAAAGTTTTCAAAAATTTATGTTGTAAGTAACTTTAATTCTTTCATTTTTTTTTTTCACTTTAAGGTCATTCATGTGTTGTTTGGTGAAGGAGAAATTAAATGTTTAAAGAGAGAACATTCTGAAAATGATGATTCTGCTAAAGACAGCAAAATACACGCAACACAAAAACACCACACATATTATTATTTTTCTTGTCTTGAGCATAACAATCAAGACAACACAAGTAATGTGTCATTTTTATATCGACCTGAAATGACACTAATTTTCGTGTCGTGTTGGAATGTCTAAAGGTCTCAAGAAAGTTGTGATTGAGACATATTCTAGCTCAGTTCTTCTGCTAATGAGAGGGAATGTTAGTGGTCTTATCCTCTTAGTTATTGGATCATTAAACAATGTCAGGAACTTCGTGATTGTGAGGTGAATTTTATTCACGTTTACCAAAAGGATAATCATGCAACTGATTTAATGGCGAGTTTCACATGTTCTCTTACCTCGGGCTCGTCACGAGTGTGGTGTCCTCTTGCAGCCCTCCACAAGATTCTCTTTGAAGATCATTGTGGTCGGTCATCGAGGCGAATTGTTTCTTTTTGTAGTTTCTTTTCTTGTTTTGTTTATTTGGGCCCTAGAGCCCTCCTCAAATTAATCTAGATCCCTATAATTAAGCTAATTACAGCTTGTACATTCTACAACAGAAAAGAACGAATATACTAATAAAACCCAGATTCCATAAATAAACAGATAGATAAAAAAGAATCAAAATAGCTGGAAATGGATGATGTGTGAAATAAAACTCCTATAATAAACAAACAAAAAAAAATCCTTTACAGAAAAGGAACTTCATTATCACACAAATTTCAACGTTTACATTGATATGAACAATAAATAATGGCTTTCAACAAGATATCACATACATGAAAAAATTGAAAAAATAATGCAGCTGTTCTTTTATACAATTATCAAACAGCTGGATTTCTTGGCTGCTATTTCTAGAAAGAAGAGAAATAAAAGTAAAACAAAAATCACACTCTGACATATTCATTCATTCTTGTAGACAAACAAATACTATCTTACTACTAGTTATTTTGATGCTGCTTTAAATAGCTGGCTTCCAAGTGTGACAGTTGGAGTTCCTTCCCCCATCACTGTCGTTAACGTCATCTCTTTCTCAAGAATCCGGTCCAGCTCCATAACCACGTAACTCATCGCTGGCCGTCTCTCACTCGATGCATCCACGCATCTAACCATCAATTGTATGAACTCCTCCATTCCTTCCGCTGTAAACCTTGTCCCCAATCTTTGATCAACAATGCTTGCAAAGTTGCTGTAATCCTCCGTGTTTTGCACCTTCACATAAAAAATATTATCTTTTTACTTCCTCAAGGCCACGAGTTTTCTTTAGGTGAACCCAATTTATCAGTTTGAGAGCTTGATCATATATAAACCTAGACGTCATCGAATCCTTGCCATTCATAAATATACACACATCCGCACTTTCATTAAGGGCTCGAATTTTACTTTCGAGATACAATCTATAGGTCTAAAACTGACCAAGAGCACAATGTTTAAAATTAAAAGATCACAGACTGGATGCATAAGAACGACAGAATTCAAGGGCTTTGAGATGCTCTGATCCTATATTTGTAACAACTAAAATTTTTTAGATAATATTTCCTTATTCCATCCAACTATAAGCATGTTTTATAAATATATGAAGCGAGCGATAGTAAAGCAAAGAATTGAAATTGGACTGGCGCCATACCCATTCAACCAAGTTTTGGCTAGAGTTTGGAGATTTCGGTTCTGATGCTTCCCGACCACAAAGCAACTCCAGAAGAAATACACCGAAGCTGAACACATCACTTTTATCAGAAAACCGTCTGAACTCTTTTACCCTGCATAAATAAACCATTTATGGGTAAAATGATGAATTATGTTAAACTTAAAATATACACAGAACACAAGAAGTAAGGAACTATACTCCGGTGCAAGAAATATCTCATCTATGGTCACTTGTGAAGACGGACCAGCAACGTCAAGTCTACCCAGGAAATTACGCAGTCCTGCATCTGCAACCTTGGCAATATAATTTTCATCTACAAGAACATTGGCTGTTTGGAAATCCTTGTGCAACAGACGGGGACTCAGAGAGTGAATATGAGCCAAACCTGGACAAAATTGGGTTTATCAGGGGTCTTTTGCATTTCAATATCTGTCACTCATGAGCAAAATGGCATATTCAAAGTTCCAATTCTTACCACACAAGTAAAAACATGAAGCAGTATTTTTGTTTAGATTTAAATTTCTTTCTTGCGGAAACAGAGTTTGCTCAAAAGAAGAAAAAATGATACCAGGAAAGCCAAAATGCTCACTGATTTTGCAGAGGATCACCTTTAGCTGCACCGAGGGCTATTGAGAGTCTATGCTTGAATTCTAGCTTCCCGTCTGAAAATTGACTAGGTCCTGTTAAAGAAAACATCTTGCTTTTCATATGCGCAAAGAACACACAAAATCATGTTTGAATACCAAAGAAAAACATTAGGACATTGGATAGGGAGTTACCATACAGGTGGCTCGAAACGCTTCCACTAGGTATATACTCGTATATGAGGAATTGCATATTGTTTTCCTGGCAGTACCCCAAAAGAGTCACAAGATTCCTGTGCTGAATAGGCGAAAGGTAACGCACCTGATAATAAGGGCCCAATCCCATTATAGACCAAAATCTGAAGGATAACAAAATATTTCCTATATTCACTATTTTGTGAAGAACCATTACAAAATATGAGGCTGCAAGCTCCAATATAACATATTATGTTACAACTTAATATTTTACAATCAGGGAATCAGAAAGTGATTTAGCGTATTTCGACATGATTGATAAGAGTTCTTCTATTGTTACCTCCTCAACGAATTCCGGAGTAGGTGCCCCAAGTCTCTTTTTGACAGCCACAAGCATCCCATCATTAAGTAAACCCTTGTATACTTTCCCGAATTTTCCTACCCCAATCAAATTTTTGTCATCGAAATCTTTTGTGGCATGGGATAGTTCTTCAATGTCGAAACGCCTTGCTTCGCGTAATTCTCGCAACGACAACTCAACAGCATGTCTTCCTTCTTCTAAGAGGGAAAAGAAATCATTAGAGATGCCTAAATTATTTAGCTTCTGAACACCTTAAAAAAAAGGATACCTCGAATAGATGGATCAGATGACCCTTCTTCGGAAGTTCTTGAAAGACTCTTCTTATAAAAGAGGCAAAACCATATAAGAAAGATACCAATCCCGACCAATGCCACGACTCCTGCAGCACCTCCGAATATGGCTGCAAGAGTCTTTGACATTTAGTACCGGAACCACTTCAACTGTCCGGTAAAGTATAGCTGAAATGTGAATGAATATACATGGAACCTGGATCAAAAAGGCATCATATCATAAGCAAGTAAACTATAGTCAAAATACATACCAATAAGAGAGCAAATTCAAAAGTCAATTGAATATATGTGTTCAAATTAAGGGTTTAAAAAATCAAGTTACAAGTAAAAAGTAGTGGTTTTAAATAAGGGTAATAGTAGTGCGCCGAAAAGGTACAACATGAAGAAGAAAGTCTCATCAATAAGAAATTTGCCCGTTTGAAAAGAAGTCTTGAACATTTGAATAAAAGACAAATGGCAGCTAACTAGTGAAATTCAATGTTGGAGACAAAAACTTGAGCTGATAGTTAAGCCTAGCAACACCTTTTATATTAATCTCTCACACACCCCTCTTCACGTGTGAATAGGAATGCCTCTTGGGAACAAATATTGAAATTCCCTGTAATCAACTCAAGTTCACAGAAGCCTCTGATACCATATTACTTAACCGATTGAATCAAAAGCTCCAGCTAATCGGTAAGACTAACGACATGTTTTTATATTAATCTCTGACACCAATAATGTATAAAAGAACAAACAGTGAAATGAAAAAAAGAGTAGAAGAATCAAGAAACCTGTATTCCCGGAGAAATTATGCAGCCAGATCACCATCAGTTGAGTAAACAACCAAAACCAAAATAGTCCGACATTGAAGCTATAAAAAAGAACCCTTTTGAAATCTAAAGAAATGAGATAAGAATGAAATGAAAGGCAGATGGGAATTGAATTGGGGGGGATAGAAAAGAAGAAGAAGAAGAAGAAGAAGAAGAAGGGGTTAGAAATGGAAAAGAAAGAAGAAATAAAAGAAGAATGATAAGCAAGGAAGGAGTAGTAAAATAGGTGGATAGAGACAGAAAGAGAGGTAGCGCCGACAACACTCTGAAGGTGGGGGTTTATTCCTACACTCACTACTCCTACAATATCCACCAAACCCTTTCTTTTTTTATTTATATGTCTCTCCACCCTAATTAATAATGGATAATTACAACTACTGCACTTTTCTTTTCTTTTTTTGACGTTGAATATTTATTATTAAAAATACATACATACATAGATAGAGAGAAGAAAAGAGATGGGTAGTATGAATGAAGTAGATGAAAAAGAGAGAAGAAAAGAGATGGGTAGTATGAATGAAGTAGATGAAAAAGAGAGATGAAGAACAGAAGAGAAGGGAGGAAGGGGTATAAAATGGAATAAGAAAGAAAAAGGAGGGAGTGGAATGGAATAATAAAAATAAAAACAAGTGTGTGTGGGCTGTAAAGCAGTATAAATATTGTCTGATGCTGCAACTTGGGAAGGAAGAGGTGATGATATACATTACATGAGATGAGATACATACATACAGGCAATCTTGCCTGTTACTTAATTTGTTTAATGCTCCTCTCCTCGTCGTCTTATTATTTACATTCTTTCCTCTCATTTCACCAATATTTTACCCAATCTCTGTTTTACCTTTTCCAGACATGCTCAACTTTTCCTTTTCTCTTTTTATTCTCCATCTCTATCTCTAACTCTTCTTCTCATATTCCTCTCTTGCGTTAATCAACATCTCAAACATTCATCTTCAACCTTTTAGCCTTTGTTTGGAAGTTAAGAGGTTAATGAAGGTGAGAGTTAGAAGATGTTAACGAGAGTAGGAGAACGAAAAGTGAAGTGATAGAAATGAAAGTTAAATGTTGACCTTGTCCGGAGTTGCTGGAATTTCAGAAGTTGCTGAAATTAAATAGGAGGTTAATGGATGTAAATTAGTAAAAATGTTTATTAACTCTCATTAATATTCATTTAATCTTTTAAAAAACTCTCAAACGAGGTAAATTAAAAAATTTACTTTCTGTTACTTCCGTTAACCTCCAATAATCTCCTCCCAAACAAGGGCTTAAAGAGAAAAACTATACACACTAAAACTATCCACTTTCTAAAATTTGGATTTGCAGAATTCAGCTCTCAAACTGCTCTTTAATTTTATTTTTTTAAAGAGGAAAAGAAGATGGAGAAAGATGTTAAAAGTCTTTTTAATATTTTTGCCACATCAGAGCCACGTAGGACATGATAGACTAAGTGCATCATTTTATATAAATTCAGACGCTAAATGTATCACTTTTTACAAATCAAAATAACTAATAAAACGTTTTAAAGAAAAAAGTGAATTTTTTTTATCAGTTTTTAAGGGCCGATTTAAATCAAAGTTCTTTGATTAAAATGTTTATTTAATTTCTTTTCTTTATTTTTAATTGCTAAAACTCTATTAAATTCCTAAATGATATGAGCTAAATAGGAGAGACAGAAAACTTCATCTCCAACCTTTCAAAAGAGAAAAACTATCCACTTTAGCTTTGTTCTTCTCCTTCACGCCTCTCTCAACAAGAACTATGCACTTCTGAAATTTGATACATGATTTTCAGATCGGAGAAAATTAACGAATGTTTATTAATTTTTTATTATACCTCAAATAGTTTATGTATTAATTTGTCGTCTTGGAGTTCATACTCACTTGATTATAAATATAATTTTTTTTGTCATATCTAAAATAGCTTGTATCATCAACATATTGTCTTTTATATTTTCAAGGACCACCGTATATCAAGATAGTGCTTAGAATTTCTCCATATTTAAGAGAGTTCACATTTTTTTAGAATTAGAATGATGAATAAAGATGGTTTTCTCTCTCTTGTTTCGTGTTTCCATATTTTTAAAAATTTACTAAGAATTCAAAATAAAATAAATCAATTAATTAAGTTTTTGTTAGAGAAATGTAAAATTTAATTTTAAAGTGGATGGAGATACTATTAATGCTTATTAAGGAGTAGGGCCCCGTTCTTTTGGACTGAAAAAATCTGAACTGAACTGAATGTTGCTGAACTGAACTGAACTGAATTGAATGTTGTTGAACTGAACTGAACTGAATGTTGCTGAACTGAACTGAATTTTGCTAAAACTGAAAAATAAATATTGAAACTGAATTGAATAAATAATAATAATAATAATATTAATTTTTAATAATAACTATAGTTAAAAAAAATTAAAAATATAATAATAATAAGATTGTGCATGCTTGAGATACCGATTTTACATCACGGTCTGAATGTTAATGGAATGGTAGATTCAGATATGTTTAATACAGATCGTAAAAACGTCATGTTTGCAGTGTGGAATGTTATAGCACACCAAATTTGGGAATTGCAAGGAGAGGAGGATGATAATAATGATGATGAAGCTGAACAAAATGATGAGATCATGGATCATATGGAAGAATATGATTAGAAAAATAAAATGAGGTGATGGTATTAGTGAATTTTTGAATTTGCTCCTAATTTGCTAATTTTAATTTCTTTTACGAGATTTTTGAATTTTTTTTAATTGGTGCTAAGTTGCTCCTAATATTATATAAGTGACTATTATAAGATTTTTAAGTTTCTTTAATTGATGCTAATCTGCTCCTAATACGACACAACACCGTTACAAGATTTTTGATTTTTTTATTACAATACATAAGCAAAATTAAAATTTTTTGCATATTAAATTAAAATTTATATAGTAGAAATTATTAATTTGGTAGAACATTGTAACGTATATTAATAATAATATATACTTACATCCAGGAATTTTTGCAAACAAATTGGATCAATTAGTTAAAATTATAATAAATATTAATATATTATATTTAAATAAAATAAATATTTATTTGTAATTTATTAACCTGAACCGTTGTTGAATTGAACTGAACTGAACTGAATATTACTGAAATGAACTAAATTAAATGCTACTGAAAATTGAACTAAATGTTGCTGAACTGAACTGAACTGAATGTTGCTGAACTGAACTGAACTGAATGTCGCTGAACTGAACTGAACTGAACTGAACTGAATGTTGCTAAACTGAACTGAATGTTGGTGAAAGGAATTGTTTGTATCAAATAGTGTTATATAACTTGGGGTTTTTACAGATATAATCCATTTGAGAGACTTATTAACATAATTGTTGTGTTTTCCATCTCATTTACTTATCTAGCAATGTTATAACATTTGGACAAAAATACCTTCATCTTCTACATGAAACTATAAATTCACTTATTCATTTCTTTTCTGAAATAGAATCGTGAAACTGTTCCACTCTTTTAGCTATTTGGGTGAAATTTTAGAGAGATTTTTGTGCGATTCATGGCATTTCACGGCGATTACAAGTTCCGGCAACGAACTAAATCTCCATATTGTAATGGGTAAATTGAAAACGAGTCAAAAACCGAAGTTAATTCGTCACTTATAATGTGATTTCGGTGTTATTTTACTTGAAAATTAGAGTTTAAGTGCTAAAAGCGAAGTTATTTATGCACATATATGTGGAAATTATATAATTTATAGTTCAAGAGCTTGATGCGACTTGTAGCTTTTAACAAAACGCGACAAGATCTGATCGCGTTATTGTTGTTTTGAATCTTTAAAAATGTAAAGTTTATGGCGATATAGTCTCGAGAATACATTCAGAGGAACAATTCTAGAATGCTCATGCTCCGGTATGTTGCTTTATTTCAAGTTATTTCCCTTTAAGCTTGAAAGCGTTTGAAAACAAACAACCTACAATCTTAAGGAAAATGAAAATTGCTATAATTAAGCATAGATCCGTTTAAGTTGCGATTATTTTGTGCGACTTGATTGCAATAGTGACTAGTTTTGAAGTAAAATAACACCGAAATCACGTAGTGATAAATTAACATTGATTTTTGACTCGTTTTTCAATTTACCCATTATAATGGAGCTTTAGTTCGTTGTTGGAACTTGTACTCGGGCAATCCTCTCCAAACTTGCACCCAAATACCTGAGAAAGTCGAACGGTTTCACGATTTTTATTTCGAAAAATAAATGAGAAACTAAAGTTATGGTGTAATGGAGAAGATGAGGATATATTTGTCCAAAATGAATATACACCACTAGTTATGTAAGAAATATAAAAAAACACATCAAATATGTTAATGGGCATCTCAAATGGGCAGATCCGTGAAAACCTCTATATAACTGTTGGGGGTAAATATAATTTTTATATTTATCTCACATTAATACTTTAGGTTACATTTTAGCCTATAGTTTTTATGTTCGTTTTCGTTCATTCCATTATCGAGAGAAGAAAGTAAGTTGAGAGAAAAGAAAAGTAAAAGAAAATAGAAAAAAGAAAGAAAAGATATGATTGGTCGGTTGACTTGGTCTTGGTGGTTAAAGTTAGTGGGTTAGTGGGCTTGAAAAGTGGAATTAACTTCCAACTTCCCCAACTAACTTTAACTAACTTTGACTGCGAAAGTGTCACGTTTGATCGGTCATTTCGACGAGCCAAATGACGAAGCAAGAAGAATCAGGAAAAGGGTCCGGAAAGTAGACGTTCCAAGCATTCGGAAATGTCTTCAAGAATTGCGAGAGGCGAAGCGAGCAAGGAGCAGGAATTTTTTGAAGCGAGCTGAAGAAGCACGCAACAGGTTTTCCTTCCTCCTCAAGTCAGGGAAGTGGGCTAAAAACAAGGCACCCATCATGCCACTTTCCTTTTCCTACTTTTTAGGTTTAGTGGGTAGTTAAGTTAGTTAGGTGGTTATTTTTTGTGTGTTCACCAAGTCATCCCCACCTATAAATACCCTTCTCCATTTCATACCAACAAATCAACAAAAAAAAATCAAACAAAACAACCAAAAACAAACACAAATCAAATCAATCATGTGACACTCCAAAGAGTAGCTCTCAATTCGGCTTCCGGGTCTCCAATTTCCAGGTTTTTCTAGCTTTCATTCTTAGATTTCTAGCTTCATTTGCTAATCCTAAGTCTCAATTACTTGTCTGATTATCAAACACCTGCCTGTTTACATAATCCCAATCCTAGATCCAATTAAGAAATCCTTTAGTTCAGTACTCTAGTACACTGCTACTTTTCACCTCAAACGGTATTCTGATCGACTTGCTCAAGATTCAAGCTCGCCTCGACAGTTATTTTCATTGCTTATTTTAGCTCAATTGTTATTATTACTATTGCTCATTCTGACATTATTAATCTCTTGATTGTAATCGTTTGGCTGACTTTTGTGACAATTATTTACTCAATACGAGTCAATTTACCAAAATCTTTGGGTTGTCTTTATTGTTTAGTTTTTCGAAGCTACGACACAGTTTCGGTCTGTTTTCTAGTCAAAGTTGTGTTGACCCCGACTAGGTACCCAAGGGAAACATTTTCACAATCCTTGCTTTTCCCGTCCAATCGTTTCGTTATTAGTTAAGCATCCGTTAGCATGGCGCACATGTTCAAAATCGTTTCATAAAAACGTAGGTTGAGAACCTCTCTTCTCTGGCACGCCCGCATTTTCTCCACACGAGTCAAGGTTGTAAAAGGAATATTTTTATTTCACAAAAATATCGCCAACAATTTCTGGCACGCCCAGTGGGACCAAAACTTTTTCATGACGTACTTCAAAATTCTAGCTTTCTTAAGCACATCACTTTTTTCCTTTGGCTTTGCCAGCTTTTGGATTCATTCACAATTATCAATTAAGATTGATACGTATTTTGGGTGAATCATTTCATCATCTACATACTACAGATTGCTAAATTTTTCTTACATACCGCCGGAAACAAGCTTTTGGAATTTATTCCATCAAACAACTTTTCCGGCACCGAGTCTTTTCATTTACAGCTTCCAAAGTTGGTCTTTTCATTCTCAAATTCCCAAATTCAAAAACTTTTTCCTGCTTTCAGTTTTCGTTTCCAACTTTTAAGCTTCCCAGTTTCAACCCTTGTTTCAGTTTTTTCAGTTTTATCAAATGACTTTCAGTTTTCAGATTTTAGAAAGTTCTTCTTAGTTGTTCTTTTAAGTTACATCGACCTTTTTTTTTCGGAAACAAGCTTTTGGAATTTCTTCCATCAAACAACTTTTCCGGCATCGAGTCTTTTTACTTTCAGTTTCCAAAATTTTCCAAGTTCACTTCCAGTTTCCAAAAACAAGTCTTGGTACTTTCAATTAGTTTCCAAATGTGTCTCAACTTCACTTTCAGTTTTTCAGTTTTTTCAGTTTTCTCAAATGACTTTTAGTTTTTAAATAGTTTTGAGATTTTGCAAATTTTTCTTAGTTGTTCTTTTGAGTCACATCGATATTTTCATCCGGAAACAAGCTTTTGGAATTTTTTCCATCAAACAACTTTTTCGGTGTCAAGTCTTTTCACTTTCAAAAATTTCAAAAAAATAGTCTTACCTTCTCATTTTTATTTGTCTATTGCTTTCATGCTTGTGTGCTTTCGTTAGTTTATTATTTTTATGCACAACTTTATATTTGTTAATTTTAGGCTTCGTTTTTTAACATATTTGCGATTAACCGTATACATTAAGTGTTGATGAGCTCACAGTACGAAGAAATAAAGGATGCCACAATTCCTTTATTTTTTGGAGGTTTCCACGAAGATAGGTATTGTACACCATCTTTAAAGGAAGCATGGAGCAATTGGTACACTGTAGTTAGAGTGTACGATGATGGGTATGTCAAATGCGTTTACAGTGAGGAATATGATATAGATTGTAAATGTCATGCTTACAATCCTGATTCATCATGGTACGATGGTCAACACGGTTGCTACGTAGAGCGAGTCTGCCATTCTCATGAAGACCGTTATGGTCCCTATGATGAGATATGGGAGGACTTGCGGAAGGAAAACCCATATTGCTCGAACTATCATTTCTATCGTAACAGGGAATATACAAATATGTATCGTCCCTGCAAGCAATCTTGTTTTGCAGATAGCAGGGTCTCGAGCTCGATGAATTATGCGACCTATGAGAATGATGCCTACGCCGATGCCGGTTACAACACAAACGCCTTGGAGGACTCCTACCTCGTTGAAGATGCAACAACTCAGGTTGTTAGGGAAGATGAGTACCATAGTGAGCACGAGGAAAGGGTTAAAAAGCGAAATGAAGAGTCGGAAAAGTGGTCTCAACAAATAAAGGAACTGGTTGCAGAAATCATACAACCCGTGCTGCGCAAACTTGAAGCACTAAAAGAAATATATAAAGTCCCAGTTGTTGAGGAGGACGAGGTGAGCCACGTGGAGGATGTTAATCAGACCTCACCTCAACCTACACACTCCGAAGAAATGTTAAGGCAGTTTCAGATGGAAAATCGTATCGAGGCAGAGGAGATAGAAAAACGGTATAAGCTCGAGGCAGAGGAGAGATCCAAACGCTATAAGCTCGAGGATGAGGAGAGATCCAAACGCTATAAGCTCGAGGCTGATGAAAGAGTCCGGAAATACGAGATGAAGCGTGAAGAAATATTCAAGAGGTACCGACTCAAGGATGACGAAAGAGACTGGCAATACGAGATGAAGCTTGAAGAACATGTGAGGAGGTACCAGCTCGAGTATGAGGAAATTCTTGCAGAAAGAAGGCAAGCCGCGAAGCTCATAACTAAAGCACCAAAGGAAATAAAGAAGATCCCAGCTATGCAGGAGGCTATCAACATTGTTGATCCGACATCTAAGATCAACAAAATTCCAGGAGAGTGCATTGAGGTCACGATGAAAGTTAGTTGTAGCTCGGCAGAGAAGGAAAATATGTCCTCAAGTAACGAGTACCAACTACTTTCACCCCGAAAAGAAGGCATACAATTCGACGGACGGGGTGGCCGGATTGGCACAAATCACTGCGTCGACTCGCTTCTTACTACCGTTGTTTGTTACGAAGGCCATACAGGAGCTGAGGATCACGCCATCAAATTTTGCGAAGGCTGTCCCGATCAAAACTCGGGGGGTAATGACGAAGAACGAATTCACCAAGAATTTGTTTTAGAAATGCCACCCGGAGATGGAGATCCTCTAAAGTCAATTGGGAACGAAGAAGTAGAGCAACCAGTCCAAGCTGAAGAGGAAGACATTTCCTATGAGTTTAACTCTGGTTCAAGTCTTGGTGATGACGACTCTTTCAGTAACTTCGACTTGGTGGAAATTTACGATGCAGTTGCACAAGTCCCTGAAGAGGAAAAATTTATCTCTTGTGACTTTGATTCTATGTCTAGTCTGCAGGACGAAGATCTTTTCAATAGCTCTGACTCGAGGGGTATCCCTAAAGTAGTTGTTGAAACCCAAGGAGAGAAGGATGAAGTGAGCCGGCTGGAGGATGTTAGTCTGACATCAGTTCGACTTATGGACTTCGAGGAATTTCGTGCAAGCAAGGAGGCATTAGGTTGTCGCATAAAGGCATTATTCGCCAGAATGGACAAATCTAATGAGGAGCATGCTACTCGGAGACAAAAAAGGCGACAACTCGAAATGGAAGCCCATATTAATAATCTCCTAGAAAAGAGATTGGATATGGCTCCCACACCCTCTGACTTGATTGAAGACGCAACGACAGAAATTCAAGAAGAAGCGCAGAAGAATTGTCGTGATTTTATCATGAGGAAAGAGGAGGAAGAATGGCCATCTGATGTTTCCATTCAGGAGGACACTCCAGATGAGAACGCAGAAACTCTGGAGGCCGATGATATTTTCTATGATTGCAACTCAGACATAGATAGCGACAAAGATATGCTCTTTGTGTTTGGCCTGGAGGGTAGTCTGGAGAAAGAGATTGCGCAACAACGTACCTCGGAAGCACCTTCGGTAACGTCTTTAATGATGCCTCCAGCCACTATTCAAGATTGGCCAGAATCTACAAACTCTATACGTGAACGAAGAATTTCTTTTACGATCCATGATTTGGCTCATCTTTAGTCTGGTTCAGCTCTTCTACTATCCAAAAGACTCAGGTTTTTCTTCTTTCACATACCTCATTATTTTGCATGCCAATGCACACTTAATTTTTGCTATGTGGGAAGAGGGACACAAATATACCATCACTGACTTGGAAACGCATGAGATTTATGAAGAGTTGTTATTGAACGTTTTGTTGTATGAAGCGATAACGTGACATGCTTTTTGGTACGTGCTCTCAAAGCAATTTGAGTTGTAACTATTCGAGGTGCCAACCTAGTTGGGATGTCAATAGCTTATTTCTCATTTGGTTTCTAGTTTCTTGCTTTATAATAAAAAAAATCATGCAATAAATATCAACTACACCCTAGCTTTAGACGCTAAGGGGGGTAGTTGTATGATGGTTATTTCCATCAGTGAAACGGAGCAATGGTCAAATGGTGGAGAAGTGTGTAACCATTGCTGGTTAGTAGCAGAACTCGGATCTGATTCATTGCGTGAAACGGTGAACTCGAGGCCAGGTTTTCTCTATTTCTCCTAATCCTTTTAGCTTGTTTCGTTTCATAGTTGTACATTAGTAGTTGGAGCCACATTGTGGTTTTAATTACATTTTGTTTTGTTTTTGCTTTAAAAAAAAAAAAGTGTAAAAGACAAGAAAATAGCTACTAAAAAAAAAGAAAAAGTCAAAAATAGTAGCTAAAAAAAAAAAAAAAAAAAAAAGAAGAAAAAAAAATAGAGAAAAAAAAGAATTGTTTCAGTTTTTAGTCTTGGTCAAGATTGATTATTTGTCGTCGCTTATCGATTGCAAGTAATTAAATCAAGTGCTAGCTTTAAGCCTAGTATCTTTGGCTATCTTTTTTTTGTTTAGTCGTGTTTTTCTCTATTCTTGTTGCATTCTTGTGAATGCCTTTAATTGTTTTACTAGTTAGTTTATCATGTTTTTGCAAATAAATAAGTACTACAAAGAGAGGAGAGTCATACATTATTGAGCTTATGCTTTACATTCCCCAAAGAAAAAAAAAGAACCAAATGAGGTTGGGATTATACCATCAAGGAGGAAGTAAAGCTAATTGGGCTTTGGGCCGAGTCAATCCACTCCACGACATTTCAAGGAAAATCAGCCACCGATTTATGTGGAGCCTAAAAGGTGGAGAAAAGTGATGTAGTGGCGACTCATCAATCGAGAGTGGAGATCTTGCAGATGACAAATCTCAGATAGCAACCAGGTTCAATCCAGGATACAAGTTTGGCGAATAAAATGGAGATTAGAAAGGAGTCAAAGTGATCAAATTAATTTTCAAATGAAGATTGATTTCGATGATGTCGTACCTTTTCTAAAATCAACATTTGGCCGACTATGGAGTAAGGCGAAATCAAGTGAGAATAGCCTCAAATCCCTGCAAGTTCATGCACGACAGAATCAACATAAAGAAATCTCAAAACTTGAAAGGGTACAGAGGTTTGTGGAATAACAATTCCTCATGATTAAGCAGAGGACTTGAAGCAGGATCCTGGTGATCAGCTATTGGTTGCAATCCGAGATATGAGTCCTAAAATATAAAGAAAAGAGATTACCAGCGCAAATTGGCTACTTGGAGTAAGTTGAAGTCAAATTCAATTATGGAAGAAGGTTTTACCTTTTTTCAAACCCAGTCGCCGCCCAAGTAAGCTTTGCGAGGGGATCAATCCGGAGTAGTCAGCAACATCTGCATTCAGACACGACGGAGTCAATAAAGCCAAGGTACACATCTTACTAACTCTACTTTTTATGCTTTACAAAAAAAAGAGTGAAAAGAAAGACCGAATCTGCCAAGAAAAGAATAAAAAAAAGAAGAATATAGAAGGCAGGAAAAAATATTTTCGGCAAAAGAGACTGCTAAAAAAGGAAAATTCAAAGCAGTTGGAGAATATGGAAAAGCAGTAATGCCCGTATTCTTCATAAAAAATCAGCAGTGTACATCTTTTAGTTGAAATCAAGAACGGTGTAAGTTTTGACGGGAATTCACATTCTGTTCCTATCAATTCTTATCAAATCCTTCCTATTTCAGTTATGATTTCCACTTATGCTAAACATGCCAAAACCGAAACCCTATAGCTCAAGATTCGAACTTCAAACGTCGGATTTTGACAAATTTTCACCATTCTCATACCATATTTAGCCATTCCAAATCTGCCCTATTCATGATTATACGCGTTTGAGCGTGTTTTCAACATCAAACCACATCATAAAACCGAAAATCATCACCCTACATCAGCCATGCACAAAAATAACAAGTTCAAATAGCCTTTTCACGTCAAAATCTATCACCATTGTTATTCTACTCAAGCTTTTTCAAGTTTCTATCTTTAATCATCATCCATACATCTAAACGCCATTCAAGGATGATTAAAGGAAGAAGAAACATCAAGAGCAAAAAATCCTTGTAGGCTAAAACCTCTATGGGGTAATATGGCATGAGATTTTTTAATTTTTGAGAAGAAGAATGAGAAGAATGCACTTGCCGGTGGAAGTAGAAGCCATTGAAGTTGAACGGAGGCTTGAATTTGTAATTTTCCGAGGGGAAGAAGGAGATGAATTTTCGAAATTGGGAGTGGTCTGTTTCTTGCGTTACTGTTAACGTGAAAAAGAGAAAGAAGAGGCCGAAATATTGGTAAGGGGGGTTGGGGTTGTCGGGTAGCGTTAGGATTCTATTTGGGTTGGGTTTAGTAGAGTTTCAAAATCAAAATCCTCTTATTTCTCCACCTTGGCCGAAATTCCTATAGGGAGAGGAGTTTGGGAATATTTTTTGTCTTTTACTTAACTCATTCTAGGTTTAAATTGGGTGTGTGTGGGTAGTATTAAGTTGGGTGGGCTTTAGTGTCATATTTTATCCTTCTTGGGCTTAAGTTTATTACATGGGCTTAAGTTCTCTTTTATTTTGTTTTGGGGTTTTTAACTCTTTCATTTAAATTGAGTTATTGAGTCAAGTAAGATTTTAAATCTTACGGGATGTCGAGAGCTAGGTTTAGATTGAGTCGGGGGTTATTTTCTTCAAAAACATTTCTCTTGTTATGCAATTACATTACACAAAAGAGAAGGGGGGTAATTGTTGGGGGTAAATATAATTTTTATATTTATCTCACATTAATACTTTAGGTTACATTTTAGCCTATAGTTTTTATGTTCGTTTTCGTTCATTCCATTATCGAGAGAAGAAAGTAAGTTGAGAGAAAAGAAAAGTAAAAGAAAATAGAAAAAAGAAAGAAAAGATATGATTGGTCGGTTGACTTGGTCTTGGTGGTTAAAGTTAGTGGGTTAGTGGGCTTGAAAAGTGGAATTAACTTCCAACTTCCCCAACTAACTTTAACTAACTTTGACTGCGAAAGTGTCACGTTTGATCGGTCATTTCGACGAGCCAAATGACGAAGCAAGAAGAATCAGGAAAAGGGTCCGGAAAGTAGACGTTCCAAGCATTCGGAAATGTCTTCAAGAATTGCGAGAGGCGAAGCGAGCAAGGAGCAGGAATTTTTTGAAGCGAGCTGAAGAAGCACGCAACAGGTTTTCCTTCCTCCTCAAGTCAGGGAAGTGGGCTAAAAACAAGGCACCCATCATGCCACTTTCCTTTTCCTACTTTTTAGGTTTAGTGGGTAGTTAAGTTAGTTAGGTGGTTATTTTTTGTGTGTTCACCAAGTCATCCCCACCTATAAATACCCTTCTCCATTTCATACCAACAAATCAACAAAAAAAAATCAAACAAAACAACCAAAAACAAACACAAATCAAATCAATCATGTGACACTCCAAAGAGTAGCTCTCAATTCGGCTTCCGGGTCTCCAATTTCCAGGTTTTTCTAGCTTTCATTCTTAGATTTCTAGCTTCATTTGCTAATCCTAAGTCTCAATTACTTGTCTGATTATCAAACACCTGCCTGTTTACATAATCCCAATCCTAGATCCAATTAAGAAATCCTTTAGTTCAGTACTCTAGTACACTGCTACTTTTCACCTCAAACGGTATTCTGATCGACTTGCTCAAGATTCAAGCTCGCCTCGACAGTTATTTTCATTGCTTATTTTAGCTCAATTGTTATTATTACTATTGCTCATTCTGACATTATTAATCTCTTGATTGTAATCGTTTGGCTGACTTTTGTGACAATTATTTACTCAATACAAGTCAATTTACCAAAATCTTTGGGTTGTCTTTATTGTTTAGTTTTTCGAAGCTACGACACAGTTTCGGTCTGTTTTCTAGTCAAAGTTGTGTTGACCCCGACTAGGTACCCAAGGGAAACATTTTCACAATCCTTGCTTTTCCCGTCCAATCGTTTCGTTATTAGTTAAGCATCCGTTAGCATGGCGCACATGTTCAAAATCGTTTCATAAAAACGTAGGTTGAGAACCTCTCTTCTCTGGCACGCCCGCATTTTCTCCACACGAGTCAAGGTTGTAAAAGGAATATTTTTATTTCACAAAAATATCGCCAACAATAACTATCCTCAATTATTAGTCAAACGTATTTATTACTGTGCATTTATGATCAGTTGGATTCGGACCGTGCCGGATACTCCAAAAATTCGGTAAATTATACCAGAGGTTCCTAAACTATACCCATTTTCTCAAAGTAGTACCTAAAAAACTATTTTGCACATCTATGTACCCAAACTATCGATGACCTCCGATAACAAGTCACCCCCAAGTCAACGCATGGTCAACGAAAGTCAATGAAAATTTGTTGACTTTTTTTACTCCCTAAGATAAACTGACTAAATTACCCCCGCCTTCTTCTTCCTCCTGCCTTCTCTCTCTTCAACCATAACATGTGTTCTTCTTTGTTCATCTTTTTTTTTCTTCCTCTTTTTCTCCCATTTCTTACTTAAAAAACAAATTAAATCCCACAAATGTTGTTCTGGAATCTGGAGTTTCAAAATTCCAGCGGCAGCCAGAATCTGGAAACTCCAGATTCTGGACGACATGGGATCTGGAAATCCAAGGTTCCAGCGCGACCTGGGACTTTCAGGTCCCAAGTCGTCGGGGTTCTAGATCCCGGCGACTTGGGACCTGGAAATCCCACGCCATGATCTGGAGTTTCTAGATCCCGGCGGCACCGGAATTTGAAAATCTGGAAATTTCAAGATTTCTGTTGCCGCCGAATTTTGGAAATTCCATATTTTAGTCGGCTCACCGTTTGGAATCTGAAAATTCCAGATTCTAGCAAGTTACCCGTCTCGGATCTGGAATTTTCAGATTCCGGCGGAGAGCTTCCCTTGCCGAGATCTAATATTTTAAATTGTTTAAAAAAAAAGAGAAAAGAGGAAAAAGGAATAAAAAAAAAATTAAAGGAGGAAGAGTTATGGTGGAGAGAAAAGAGAGAATGGTTGGGAGGAGAAAGAAGAAGATGAAAGGGTAATTTAACATTTTGCCAATGGGAGTAAATAAAGTCAACAAAAAATCAATAAATTTGCGTTGACTTAACATTGACTTGGATAAACCTACTACAACAGATACTAGTTTTGGAGGTCATTTATAATTTGGGTACATAAATGTGTAAAACTAATTTTTTAGATATCACTTTAAAAAAGTGGGTATAATTTAGAAACCTCGTAATTTATTCCCAAATATTCTAGCATGGTACTATCCTGATAATAAACTGTGTCGAGTTTCTCTATCTATGAAATATTTCTTTTAAAAATTACAATATTGGTCATGTTCAAACAATTTATTTTGGGCACTTTCTTTAATAATTAATCCAATGAAATTCAAAAGTAGATTAATGAGCTTCTTCAACGAAAATGTGACTCAAATTTTGATTAAGAGAAAGGCTAATTTAAAAAATAAAAATAAGTAGCAGGAATTAAATTGTGAACTTATCACTCACACATTAATGTATATATAAATTGAGGTACATCTAATTGATAATTGATTTATTAATTACTTAGTTTATGCAAATTATATTCTTCTTGAGTATTCACTTTCTACAATCATGAAATTAAAATTTATGACCTCACACTTTTTAGTGGAATGTAATAACCACTAATACATTGATTGGGGTGCAAATTCTTTTGTTACTCAATTTTCTCAAACACAAAAAAGGCCCATACTTGGATTACTACACTATATTTAGTTTTGTTTTATCTGTAATGGGGTATAAATTTTGGATTCAATTTATTTGAAAACAAAGACAATTATTTTCATAGTGTGGCACTGATGAATGAATGTCGTATTTAAACAACAATGTAAGATAAAGAAGATACTATAACCACAAACTAACAACTAACATATTAGACTAGAGGTTAGAATGCTTTGTTCTCATATAAGAAATGGCGCGCAAGTCTATAGCATCTTAAGACTCGGGTTGGATTAAAGTAAGTCAAATAAGATCCACTTGTGACTAAAATGTATTATATATGTACATATGGTGGTAACAACTAACAATCTACTTGGAGCATTAAGTGTGCGACGGGTTCATCATACCGATGGTGGTAACAACTAACAATCCATTAGAATCAAATTTCTATGCACAACCCTTAAAATCTCTTACCCAATAATTTAATTAAGTTATTATTAAGGATCTGTTGCACATATTGTATATAACAAGCTAGCTCAAGGAAATAATTATGAGTTACCCGTGAAATATAGATAAATATAGAAGAAGTGTATAGCTGGGAGAAAATACAGAAACATACATTAGTATAATATTAATACATTCAGTCAATCTTTAAAAAGAAAAATAAACATACATTCAGTCAAATTTTGTTTTAATAAAGAAAGGTGAGGGAGTGATTCCGAATGGGGTTCATATATCCCCACCAGCCAGCTATGTTGACATTGCTCCTACTTACTATTTTATTCTTTAATGTTATACTTTATTTTAATTAAAAAAAAATGAATAAACCCTTCAAAAAGAATGATAAACCAAAACTTATTACTATTAGTTATATGATTGTGTATAGAAAAAGAATGATAATAATTCATCCACCTATAGATTTTACCAAACATATTGTACTCGTATTTAACAATACAAATTAATTTACTATTTTCATTTTCAATAAATTTAACTGTTTAATTTTTACTACAAAAGACTAAACAATTTGTTGCGTAAAAATATGAATGGGATAAACTGCTGAACAAAAAGAATTTAGAGATCACATTGTATGTTGTCAAAAATACAAACACTATACGATACTATTTTATTCAAATTATGTGTAGAAAAAGAATAATAATTACAAAAAGAATACATATAACGGCCAACTCCAGGGCTTTATAGGTAATAGTTTATGTTATATATGACATTAGCATGTTACAATCATTCAAGAAAGTGCCAAATAGGTGGTTCACTTTAATTAATGGCTTCCCTTCATTTCAATATACTTGTAATAATCATATTTAATAAAAAATTATTTGAGTACCATTTTGTGAATATAGTTGGGTTAAGCAAATTTGCAATCATTGAAACAGCAAAATATTCGAACTCAATCAAATTTAGTTTAATTAATTATTTTCATAGAAAAGTGGATCCATCATCATTATCACACAGCTCAAATTGATCCCTTGCTCAAGGAATTTTGATAAAAGGCTTAATATATCAGTTTGTCCATTTGTTTTTACAACCACTTATTAGTCACTTAAGTTTGTAATTTTTATTTAACTCTCTCAAGTTATCAGTTTGTCCATATGTTTATCAACGATTTATTAGCTCAAAATTATTTAATTCTTTTCTATCAAAAAAAAAGTTTGTAATTTTTTATTTGACTCTCTTAAGTTATTAAATGTGGTCATTTTGCTCTTTTTATGGACATGACATAATATAAACGGTAATATGAAATTCATGCCACATCAAACACAAAAAGCGCAAAATGGGTCACATTGAACAAATTGAAGAGGTCAAGTGGAAAAAGTTTTCAAGTTCAGGTGGCTATGAATGTATTAAAGCTAGGTAACTAACTATGCTTTGAATTCATTTTTATATGTCATATGAATTATATGTGCCCTTAAATATTATTGGATTATTATTGCAGATGTTGTGAGAGGGTGCTGGCTTACTGATAATCGGACTTAGCTTGTCACTGGTCTTGTGGAGGGTGGGCCAGTAGACGGTACTGAGATCCCTAGCTTTTTAGCCACATTGCATCGAGATATTGGACCAGGACTGAGGAGAGGTGGGGAGTGTGCAAGAATACTACACCCGAGGTTAGGCTATTACAAAATTATTTGAAATTATGGTCATTTCATAGTAGTTTGATTTTCATTTATATTTTTGATAATAGTGGATTGGTTACGAATTTTATGTGTTGTTTTTATTAGTTAGGCAAGTTAAAATTAAATATCAGTGTCTACAATTATTTTAGTTTGATTTGAATTTATATTTTTTTAGTGTATAGATGAAGCGAATGGTGGACGAGACTGACCTCTAGCACCTTCCGGGGCTTATGTTTCCGCATGTTGATCAACCGTTAGTCTCTGCATTTGTTGAGAGATGACGACCTGATAAGAATTCATTCCATATGTCATTCGGTGAGATTACTTTGACACTATTTGATGTGTTTATGATTTTAAGGATTTGGATTTCGGTAGATGGTGAATTGGTTAGTGTTGCTCCTGACGGGGGTCGGATGAATGGTCTATGTCTTGATTTCTTTGAGTGTGTTGATGATGATTTACATGAATGGTATTTCAAAGGTGGAATCTTTAATAGTAAATTGAAGGAAATTATGGATGATACGGAACAGTTCACTGATGTATGAGCAAAAGTCTGGACTTGGTTGGTTCCTGGATGCACTTTATTTGTGGACAAGAATGGGGACAAGAGCAAGCCACAATTTTGGGGGGGGGGGGGGGGGGGGGGGGGGGGGGGGGGGTTGAGGGGGGTAGCGAAGTTCTACCACATTCGCCTACCTATATCGTCAGTTAGGGTTTGCGAGTAGATGAGACACATCGGAAATTAGTGGTTGTATGACCTTGTTGCAGACATAGTTATATGAGTATTTTTCTTTGTGCCCAAAGCTATTAGGACTATGGGTTTATTCGTGCCCAAAGAAGCTTCAACACCATCGAACCTTTAATGAATTGCATGTATGTGCAAGCAGAACTTTTGATATATAGAATTAAGTGCCACCCTTCGACAGAATACTTCTATGGTGTAATATTTCTTGAATGTATTTGTTGCCTGTAATATGCGCTTTAGACCTGGTGACGTGCGTGCGTCGATCTAAAGGTAAAGGATATAGAACACTCAAGTGTTAATTAGTTTTAGGCCTATTAGCTCCAAAATAAGAATCCATGTGGGCTTTTTTTAAATTTCAAATAAGATTTAGTTCATGGGCTTTATTAGTTTTGAGGCTTAATAATTTCCTCAGTAAGTGAGCTTTTGGTCCAATTACGATACGCAAACACTTATAATGTCCACATAAAATAAAATAAAATAATGTGTATTTCATTTATTGAACATGTTAAAAAGTTTCTTGATTTTTTCATCTACCAAAGTATATTTCACCACTTTTTCAAATGTAAGTCCATTTTCATTTTGCTTTTGTGGAACTATGTATTTCCTGTTGGTTCACAACACGAGATAAAATGATCAAGAATTTGAATCACATGAAATAAGCAGTTGAACAACCACTATGAGTTCGAGCGAAGAAGTAAAATAATCAAATATAGCATGCCAACAGTTTTTCTTTCAAATATGATCAATTTGAGACTGATAGGCCTAATATTTACGTAGTTTTCCACTCTTTTTAGCTTCTATTCTTGCATGTTTTTATCCTTGAAAGTCTTGCTCATAAAGGTTTAGTGCAGATTTCGCTCACTATTGCAAACAAAAGGTGAATCTAGGCAGTGAAGGCCTTGTAGGCAAATTGGAGCTGTGTAGACTGCTTTCGGACTGCAGAAGCGCAAAGGCTGTGAACCAGGCAGTGTTTGATGCAGGCTGCGGTCGTGAAGTAGAGGAGGCTGTGCAAGAAGAATTGAAGGGGTGGAATGCCACCTAGCCCTAGTGGCAGTTCTGTTAATTTTATCAACAATTTGAATATTTTCATTTCAGTTTTTAAGGGTATTTGTGACCTAAACTTTAAGGGTCATTTTAGTCTTTTGCCTTTTTAGGGTTGACACCATTGTCTCCCTATATAAGGCAATGTTTTCTTTTGCTTTTGTGTGTGAACAAGTGTGAAAAAGTGTGAAGTGTGCTTTATGATATAACACTATTTTTATGTTAGTCAACTTTTAACTTTGCAACAACTTTCTTTTTACTTAATTCCATTTATAGTAATATTTCTTTAGTCTTTCAAAGTTGTTTTTACAACTTTGAAATCCTAATCTCTTCTTCTTCCTTAGATTAATGGTTTCAAGCTTTAGTTTTTACATTTCCATGGAGACGATGAACTCACTCTTGATGTGTGAGTAGTCTCTTAGCATGGGCCGCGAGTGAAAGGTGAAGGATCGTGGCTTTGGGAAAGGTTTCTACTTATGGTAATATTATTCTAGCTTTGGTTTTCTTAGATCTATGCTTCGGGTGAGGATTGGTTGCAAACAAACCTCCTAAAATCATTAGTGGAGCTTAGAAATGAGCTATCTCGTGGTTTACCATACGGATTAGATCTAAAGATGCATGCTTTTGTAGTCTAGAGAAATCTTGCTATATTTGTATGTTGGTTATTTACTATTTAAGGAAACTTTTTAGTAAAACCCTAAGACAACACAATCCTTAGTAGATCTAGACCAAATAACTTTGCTAGATCTACTAAGTTATCAACTCTTAGGCTTGGAAACGAGCTAGGATGAGATATTTGTGGGAAAGACCAACCCTTTACTGCTAGTTTAGTCTTTGCTATTACCAGAAACCCAGATCCAGTAGCCTATGATCCAGATCCAGCCACTTGTAGCCTGTGTGCCTTTAAATATTGTTGTTATTATACCCTGCTTTATATTCTTAGTTTTAATCACTCAAAACCATTACTTGTGACTTTATTAGATCTTTGAGACTGAAAGTTAGTAACTTTAGCTTCGCCCGATCCATTGGGTACGATAATCAGAGTCTAAAATACTCACTTTATTACTTGAGCGATGGGTACACTTGCCCTAAAAAGCACGTAGGTATTACACGCCACAAGTTTTTGGCGCCGTTGCCGGGGACTGGCAATACGCTACTGTTATTAAGTTTTATTTTTAAGGGTTTAATTTGTGTGTTAAGTGTGCAGGCTTTGTTCTAGTAATATCTTTTGCAGTTTATGCCCAATAGGCGAGGCTCTCCTGACGTACCCTACAACCCAGAGATTGAAAGATCTTGCCGACGTAGGAACGCTATCAAGAAGGCTAAGCGTAGGCAGAGATTGCAAGAGAGGAGGCTGGCTCAGTCTGGAGAAACTTCAAACACACAGGCAGAACACGCTGAGCATAATACAGCTGTTTTCCCGGACCCTACGGAAGAAGAACACCCTGCGCCTGAGACTTCAGAGGTTAAAGACGTAGGAACACCACCACCACCACCCAGAAATCAAGAAGTCCCTTTTGTTGTCATGGCTGCTGCTAGGCCATGGATGGACACTGAAGCGCCACCTCAAGGACCACAATACACCTCTTGTATTGTCCTTCCGGCCAATGAAGGAGACTTTGAGCTAAAATCATCCATGCTTCACATGTTGCAGGCTACTGCTCAGTTTGATGGATTACCAAGCGGAGATCCAAATGGTCACATCCATGATTTCAAGAATATATGTGAAGCAATTCGTCCAAATAGGGAAGTTACTGATAACTACCTCCGGTTGAAGCTTTTTCCATTCTCCATCACGGGAAAAGCAAAAGTTTGGTTCAAGAATCTAGAACCGGGTAGTATTCGAAGTTGGGAAGCTATGGAGAGGACATTTTTGAACAAGTATTACCCTCCAAAGCAGCTCATCAAAATGAGGAACTCTATTGCCTCATTCACACAAGGGGAAGATGAACCTCTTGCTGAAGCGTGGGAACGATTCAAGGACTACCTACGGAGAGCTCCTAACCACGGTTTGGATATGGCACTCCAAGTGCAGACTTTTTATAATGGTCTCATCACGAGCCAAAAAAGAGTCTTTGAGTCAGTTTGCGGAGGAGAACCGGATATGATGACACCAGCAGATATGTACTCTATGATCGAGAAAATGGTAGCTCAAAGCTACAAATGGCATGCAAGCAGGACAGATACGCAGCCTACACAGAAGATTCCCTCGAGTTCTGACCCTATGATATCTTCTTTAGCTACTCAGGTGGCTGAACTCACCAAGCATATTGCTAAGATGAACAAGCCGCAGCCTGTGGCATCGGTCTCTTCAGCACCTCCACAACCATCTTGTAATTTTTGTGGAGAAGGTCATAGAACCATTGATTGCCAGGCTACGGAACCTACTGTTGAAGTTGAACTCGTAGACTACGTCAACCATCAGCGCCAACAGGGAGGAGGACCATTTGCAGCTAACCCTGCGAGAGGTTACCAGAATCATCCAGCCTACTCTTGGGATGCCAACAGAAGACCCTACGATCAGCAACCACAGGATCAGAATCAGCGTTACTCTGCGCAGTCCAGCCAGCCCCAACATCAGCCACAGTCACAGTCTGCTAATCCATATTCGCAGCCTCCACACAACTACCAACAGCCTACGCAGCGGTATTCACAGCCTGCCCCGCCTTATGTACCGCCGCAGCAAAGAAGAGAGGACAAGAAGCCTTCAATGGAAGAGTTGATGACCCAGTTCATGCAGCAAACATCCACTTCAATCAAGAACCTGGAGACTCAAGTGCATCAACTTTCCAACATGGTTAGCCCGAAGCAAAAAGGAACTTTACCCGAGAAACCGAGGCTAATCCAAGGGAGGATGTCAATTCCATCACCACACGAAGTGGGATTGAACTTCCTGACTCAGTACCAAGAGCCTTACTCACCAAAACAGGGCTCAAGTCAGTTATTGCACCAGCAAAGGAACAGCCTGCGACTCCCACTGTTGAGGCTACATCTGAGCCACCGGAGCCTACGCCTGTTCCATCTGAGCCTGCGAAGCAGCAATCTGAGGCTCCACCAAAGCCTAAAGTTGTTCCTGTGTATCAGCCTAACCTTCCGTACCTTGGTATGGAGAAGGAAACGAAGTTGGAGAAGCAAACCAACGTGATCATTGATACACTCCGCAAGCTCACTATCAACATACCACTTCTGGATGCTGCGCTCACCATCCCATCCTACAAAAAGTTCTTGAAGGACCTGGTCACCAACAAGACAAAGATTGAAAGCGTAGCCCACATCAGTCTATCTCAGACATGCTCATCCATCCTGCAAAATAAGCAACCTTTGCCCAAAAAGCAAAAGGATCCAGGGAGTTTTACTATTCCTTGCTCTATTGGTCCTATTGATATTGACAATGCATTGTGTGACTTAGGAGCTAGCATAAATTTAATGTCATATTATATTTATGAGAAACTAGGTCTAGGCCCTCCACAGCCTACTAGAGTAGCTTTGCAACTTGCTGATAGGTCAATTAAGTACCCTATGGGGAAAGTAGAGGATTTGCTTGTTAAGGTAGATAAATTTGTGTTGCCCGCTGATTTCATAATCATGGACATGGCTAAGGATTCTCATGTCCCCATTATTCTTGGGAGACCCTTTTTTGGCCACGGGCAAAACAACTACTGATGTGGAAAGTGGAAAATTGACACTAAGGATAAATGATGAGGATGTAACCTTCAAAATGAACAATCTTACAAAACATCCTACTTCAAGTGATGATTCTTGCTATTTTCTAGATACAATTACTGATGTTTCTTCTGTGGAAATGCAGGATATTACAGGCAATGAAGAACTTGAAGAACTATTGCAGTCGGCCATCATTGACATTGACTCACAGTCTGCACAGGACAGCCCTGGTTCGCAGCCTACTACTAGCAATGAAGACTGCGGGGCAGTCACATCCTGGTCTAAGCTCTGGGAATTTGAACCATTGGAAAATACTCCATCCCTCATGGCTAAACCCTCAATAGAAGAACCACCTGACCATGATCTCAAACCCCTACCCACCCACCTTGAATATGCTTTCCTACAACCCCCAAATCACCTTCCGGTTATCATTTCCTCAACCCTTGAGCCTACACAAAAAGCCCAACTCATTGAGGTCTTGAAAAACAACAAAGAAGCCTTGGGATGGAAGATTGCTGACATCAAGGGGATCAATCCAGGGATTTGTGAGCATCGGATCTTCATGGAGGAGGACCACAAGACTACAAGACAGCCCCAACGTAGACTAAACCCACCAATGAAAGAAGTTGTGAGAGCCGAGGTGATCAAGCTCATGGACGCGGGCATTATCTTTCCAATCTCGGATAGTGTGTGGACAAGCCCGGTCCAAGTGGTTCCCAAGAAAGGAGGCCTCACGGTGGTAGAAAATGATAAAGGCGAGCTCTTACCTACGCGTACTGTTACTGGATGGAGGGTGTGCATTGACTATCGCAAGCTAAATGAGGCTACGAGAAAAGATCACTTCCCATTACCCTTCATTGACCAGATGTTAGAGAGGCTCGCAGGATACATGTTTTACTGTTTCTTAGATGGATTCTCTGGCTACTATCAAATTCCTATCTTTCCAAAGGATAGGGATAATACCACATTCACCTGCCCGTATGGTACGTTTGCTTACAAGAGGATGCCCTTTGGCCTTTGTAATGCTCCGGCCACCTTTCAACGATGCATGATGTCCATTTTTCACGATATGGTGGAGAAGATTGTGGAAGTTTTCATGGATGACTTCTCCGTTTATGGAAAGTCATTTGATGATTGCCTACATAATTTGGAAATGGTGTTAGAACGGTGTAGGGAGACGAACTTAGTGCTTAATTGGGAGAAGTGCCACTTCATGGTACGGGAAGGAATTGTTTTGGGTCACAAGATTTCAGAGAAAGGATTAGAAGTTGATAGAGTGAAGGTTGAGGTCATTGAGAAATTATCAACACCGAAGATTGTGAAGGATATCCGTAGTTTCCTGGGTCATGCAGGGTTCTATCGTAGGTTCATCCAGGACTTCTCCAAGATTGCCCAACCTCTCTCTGCCCTGCTCCACAAAGACGTAGACTTTGTCTTTGATGCAGCCTGCGAGGCTGCCTTCACACAGCTCAAGGACAAACTTGTTACATCACCAGTCCTTGTAGCTCCTAACTGGGACATCCCCTTCGAGATGATGTGTGATGCAAGTGACTATTGCGTAGGGGCAGTTTTAGGACAAAGGGTGGATAAGCATTTCAAGCCTATTCACTATGCAAGCAAGACAATGAACGAGGCCCAACAGAATTACACAACCACTGAGAAAGAGTTGCTAGCTGTGGTGTTTGCCTTCGACAAATTCCGGTCCTACCTACTATTGTCCAAAGTCGTAGTCTACACAGACCACTCAGCCTTGAAGTATTTGATGACTAAGCAGGATGCTAAGCCACGTCTCATACGTTGGTTACTGCTACTTCAAGAGTTTGATGTTGAGATCCGTGACAAGAAGGGTACAGAAAATCTTGCTGCAGACCACTTGTCAAGACTACAAGACGTAGCCTGTGATTCAGAAATAGCAATCCAAGAGTTGTTTCCCAATGAGAAACTTTTCATGGTACAATCTTTTACCTTTCCTTGGTTTGCTAATTATGCTAACTACTTGTCTTGTAGTGTTATCCCCAATGACATGGATTACCATCAAAGAAAGAAATTCTTATCCGATGTCAAAAATTACATATGGGAAGATCCATACTTGTTCAAGCTTTGTGCGGATTCAATCATCCGTAGGTGTGTGACAAAGGAGGAAAGTGTCTCCATCTTGGAGCATTGTCATGCTAAAGATGCTGGAGGACACTTTGGAGCACAAAGAACAGCTGCAAAGGTTTTGCAATGTGGCTTTTATTGGCCTTCTATCTTTAAGGATGCCCACCAGTTTGTCGCAGCCTGCGCACAGTGCCAACGCACAGGTAATATCTCTACGAAACATGAAATGTCTTTGACCAACATCCTTGTTTGTGAAGTCTTTGATGTCTGGGGTATTGATTTCATGGGCCCATTCCCTAGCTCATTTGGTTTCAAATATATTCTGCTTATGGTAGACTACGTGTCCAAATGGGTAGAAGCCTATGCTTGTGTAACCAATGATGCTAGGATTGTAGTGAAGCATCTCAAACAGCTTTTTGCTCGGTTTGGAGTCCCCCGTGCTATTGTTAGTGACCAAGGGACCCACTTTTGCAATGCTCAGTTTGAGAAACTTTTGACTAAGTTTGGGGTGACTCATAAAGTTGCTACACCTTATCACCCCCAAACTAATGGGCAAGCTGAAATCTCTAATCGAGAAATTAAGCGTATTCTAGAGAAGACCGTAGGAGTTGCAAGAAAAGATTGGTCAAAATTCCTTGAGAATGCCTTGTGGGCATATCGCACAGCCTTTAAGACACCTATTGGGATGTCTCCCTTTAGACTGCTCTATGGCAAAGCCTGCCATCTCCCCGTTGAACTGGAACACAAAGCCTACTGGGCCATCAAGTTTCTTAACTTTGATGCGCAGGCTGTGGGAGAGCTTAGGCAGCTTCAACTCTGCGAGTTGGAAGAATTTAGGTTGTGTGCCTACGAGAATAGCAAGATGTACAAAGATCGAACCAAACTCTTGCATGACCAAAAGCTTGCTAGGAAAAAGTTTTTCCCAGGCCAACAAGTTCTTTTATTCAATTCCCGTTTGAGACTTTTTCCGGGAAAGTTGAAATCCAAATGGTCTGGACCCTACACTGTGGTACAAGCTTTTCCGCATGGTGCAGTAGAGCTCCAAGGCTCTGAGGGTGCGAGTTTTAAAGTGAACGGACATAGGGTAAAGCCCTTTTATTCCTCTCCACCCCCTGCTGCCATTGCATCATTGAGATTGTTGGAACCCCCCTGAGATGTACCCTACATCTCTGTGCCCGCTCCTTGCACCCAATGGAGCAGTAGTACCCTTTGTATATATGTTTTGTTCATCGTAGCCTACATCTTTGCTTTACTTGATGAAATTTCACTCTGCATGTGTTTTTGTCCTTGCTAAAATCCCATCTCATCCATTATTTTCACCATCATTTCGTTCATTGAGGACAATGCACAACTTAAGTGTGGGGGAGGGAATTGCATGTCTTTATGGTATTTTAGGCAAGTCTCGGTCAACATAATGAACACCCAATTTTTCGATTTTTGAGTCTTAAATTGTGGAATCTTTGTTGCCATGCTTGATAATATTACCTTAGTTGTGTAACCCCTTTTAATTTGCTGAAAAGTATTGCATGATTTAAGCTATTTTAGTGTTAGTCTTTAATTATTTCTGTTTTTAGTTTTAACCTTAGAGTAGTTTAGGAAATATATTTTGCCTAGGTTTTGTTTCTTCTTTTGCGCAGGCCTAAATTGGGAAAGAAAGAGAAAATTCAAATTTGAATTTTGGCCCAACCGCTCAAGCCCACGCGTGTTCCGTCCGGTTATTGAGGAGAGAGGAGTTGAGGGGTATTGTTGGAATTTCAAGGGCACGGTTATTTTCTCACCTTTTCACTCCACCAATCACAACCCCACCTTTTCTTACACACCATAATTACACTCCATCTCAACCGTCCCCTTCTCTCTCATCTTTTTACCATCCACCTTCTCCATTTTTCCCTTCATTACGCATCAAACCCAGAAACCTAACCCCCAAACTTTTCCAAAAATTTCCTAACTCCTCAAACCCCCATTTTCCAGAAAACACAATGACAAAAGCCACCGCTAAGCGCCATTCCTCACGCCTCGCTACTGTTGCCTCCGGCAGCAAGAGCAAAAAGCCTAAACTCGAGGCCGTCGAACTCGAACTTCCCGGCGCCATCACTGACTTCATTCGCCGGATGTTTAACTTTTCCGATCCCGGCCAAATCTCTCGTTTCAACTTCTTTAACAAACTTCCTGTCCAGTCCGCTAGATCCATTGACTGGGAAGTGCTCGGAATGATTGGCCTAGAGGATGAAGTGAAGAAGAGGGTTGAAAACCTCGGTTTGATGAAGTTCGTGGAGATAGATGATCCGGCATACCCTGAACTCACCATCCAGTTTATCTCCTCCTTCAAAGTCGTATCCTCCACCGATGGTGACGAGGATTTCTTTTCTTACAAGGTGCTTTCACGCTCCTCCGATGACACGCTAGGGGACTTTAATGTCAACTGTGGGTTCATCGACGAGAAGGAACTCAAGTCCCCTGGCTATTTGAGCGCTTTGACGGACAAGCACCCCAGGTTTGACCCTGTGGCATTCTGGGAGAAGATTGCAAATGACACCAAGCCCTTCGAGGCCGGGAAATCCAAATCCATCAACATCCATGTCCCGGCCTTGAAATATCTTCACATGTATATAGCTTTTTCATTGCTTGGGAGAAAGTCAAATGCTGCCCCGATTTCAAATGGGGATCTTTTCTTGCTATGGTGCTCGGAGGAGGGATTTAGAGTGAATGTAGGCTGGTGGTTTGCCAATTCCCTGTCTGGAACTTTCTCCAAGGACTCTGCGCTTCTGTTTGGCACGGTTGTAACCAGGATTGCCAAGAATCTCTCGGCATTTAAGCCTGCGGTACATGAAAGTGAAATGTCTGCCCCCATCTATAGAACACCCTTTGATCTGAACATGTGTTCTAGGATAGGGCTGTATTATGTGGATGAAGCCACTGGTGAGTATGTGCTGATGAGGGACTGCAGTGCGCAGGCTTGGGATGAAAAGAAAATGGCAGAGACGAGGGCTGCGAAGAAACCAGTTAGTCGCCCGGAGAGTGTGCCCCGCCAATTTTCTCCCATGAGATTTGAGGCTACGGATGAGTCTGGCCCTTCGAAGGTTGAGATGTGGCGTAATATGACCCTTGAGCAGATCGGTGAACAGTTCATGAACATGCAGGAGCAGATTGCACATCTGAGTGCACAGGTTGCAAAGTTGAACATGGTTGCTTTTGAGCAATCGCAGCCTGTGAACAGGGAGGCCCCAGCGAAGCCTGCAACTTCTGATGCCAAATCACAGTCTGATCCTACTTCTCCCCTGGCGGAGGATGTGAAAGAAGATGCCCCTGAGGACCCTGTGTTTCACTCTGCAAAGGCTGCGCTTTTCCAGTCAGACCCTACGACTGGGACATCAAAGCCTGCGCAGTCTCCTGTGCCTTCCTTGAACACTACTTTTGAGCAAGAGACCACTCCAGTTAAGCCAATCCAGGACCCCTCTAATGAGGAGGATCCTAATGCCACAGCATGACTTGATTTTTGTGCAGTCTCCAATTTGGTATGTTTTCGAACCCTGTGAATACCTTTTGAAGCTGCTGAATTGTGAATGGTGCTGCTGCCTTGGTTTACTGTGGTTGAAATTTTGTGCTGCCATGTTTTTGATGTATAGACTTCGTAAATATGCTAAGTTAGAAGTTTTAAATTGTTGAAAATTGCATGATGTTTAAGTTTGTCAATTCGTTTTATTCCTAGTTAGTGCACCCTGCATAGTTGGTGATAACTTTTACAGCTTTTTAATTGCTTAACTTTAGGGACCCCAAAGTAAGGACTATGTTTGCATGCTGCCTAGGCTACTATTGCCTTTTGATTAGAGAAAGCTAGTTTAGTCAAATGTTTAGTTTAGATTTAAGTAGACTTTAACAATCCAGCCCTGCTTAGTAGAATGGAGCCCAAATTGTGAAGCTTTGATGAAAATAAACTTGTAAGGAATGAAACTGTTTTGAAAAATTGGTGAAACAAAGCCAATAAATGAAATGAAATGTGAATAAAGCTAGCCAATGTGCTAAAAAAATCAGTCATCCTACTCCTATGCCAATTGGTATGAGTATGCAAAGCATTTTGATAAGGTGATGAGGTGTAGGCTTGGAAGTACGTATGACCAATACGAGACAACCAAGTTGTTTGCCCTTGACTGAATCAAAAAGGAGACTAAAATCTGAAACTACTTGGTGCTAAAGGGAAATGCAAGTGAAAGCTTAAAGTTGTAAATTTTGTAAATTATTCTAGTCGGGTTAACAAAATTAAGCTTCCATCTCGAAAACGTAGGGTGCGGTTGTTAAAGTTAGCTTAGAACTAAAGTTGCCGTTGACTATTCTAACTTCCTTAGCTCAAAACTGTATTAAGTAGGGAAGGGAGACATGGGTCGTAAGTATTTCTTTTAGGGGGATCTAAGGCCTATGGGCTTAAAGAGTTTTAATTGTCTAATCTTCGTGCGTGGGGACACGCACTAGCTTAGTGTGGGGGAATTGATAGGCCTAATATTTACGTAGTTTTCCACTCTTTTTAGCTTCTATTCTTGCATGTTTTTATCCTTGAAAGTCTTGCTCATAAAGGTTTAGTGCAGATTTCGCTCACTATTGCAAACAAAAGGTGAATCTAGGCAGTGAAGGCCTTGTAGGCAAATTGGAGCTGTGTAGACTGCTTTCGGACTGCAGAAGCGCAAAGGCTGTGAACCATGCAGTGTTTGATGCAGGCTGCGGTCGTGAAGTAGAGGAGGCTGTGCAAGAAGAATTGAAGGGGTGGAATGCCACCTAGCCCTAGTGGCAGTTCTGTTAATTTTATCAACAATTTGAATATTTTCATTTCAGTTTTTAAGGGTATTTGTGACCTAAACTTTAAGGGTCATTTTCGTCTTTTGCCTTTTTAGGGTTGCCACCATTGTCTCCCTATATAAGGCAATGTTTTCTTTTGCTTTTGTGTGTGAACAAGTGTGAAAAAGTGTGAAGTGTGCTTTATGATATAACACTATTTTTATGTTAGTCAACTTTTAACTTTGCAACAACTTTCTTTTTACTTAATTCCATTTATAGTAATATTTCTTTAGTCTTTCAAAGTTGTTTTTACAACTTTGAAATCCTAATCTCTTCTTCTTCCTTAGATTAATGGTTTCAAGCTTTAGTTTTTACATTTCCATGGAGACGATGAACTCACTCTTGATGTGTGAGTAGTCTCTTAGCATGGGCCGCGAGTGAAAGGTGAAGGATCGTGGCTTTGGGAAAGGTTTCTACTTATGGTAATATTATTCTAGCTTTGGTTTTCTTAGATCTATGCTTCGGGTGAGGATTGGTTGCAAACAAACCTCCTAAAATCATTAGTGGAGCTTAGAAATGAGCTATCTCGTGGTTTACCATACGGATTAGATCTAAAGATGCATGCTTTTGTAGTCTAGAGAAATCTTGCTATATTTGTATGTTGGTTATTTACTATTTAAGGAAACTTTTTAGTAAAACCCTAAGACAACACAATCCTTAGTAGATCTAGACCAAATAACTTTGCTAGATCTACTAAGTTATCAACTCTTAGGCTTAGAAACGAGCTAGGATGAGATATTTGTGGGAAAGACCAACCCTTTACTGCTAGTTTAGTCTTTGCTATTACCAGAAACCCAGATCCAGTAGCCTATGATCCAGATCCAGCCACTTGTAGCCTGTGTGCCTTTAAATATTGTTGTTATTATACCCTGCTTTATATTCTTAGTTTTAATCACTCAAAACCATTACTTGTGACTTTATTAGATCTTTGAGACTGAAAGTTAGTAACTTTAGCTTCGCCCGATCCATTGGGTACGATAATCCGAGTCTAAAATACTCACTTTATTACTTGAGCGATGGGTACACTTGCCCTAAAAAGCACGTAGGTATTACACGCCACAGAGACCATATTTGAATTCACCACTCATACATGCATGAAGCCTTATCATAATCGTAACCGATTATCATGTCTTGCAATAAACTATTGTGAGGAGAATTCTCCTATCCAACATTGCACTAAAATATATAAAAAATCATCAGAACATTCAATAACAAATTAAGCAAGAGAAAAATCCAATATTTTGATCAATTATTAATAGAAATAGCAAAAAGCTAGCGTGGTTTGTGATATTAATGGAATAGTTAGAGAGCAATTCCTTACGAAACATACACTACACAGGAACAAGCCTCTCCCTTCCAACCAAAGTTTGAATCCCAAAATTAAGATCTCTTTCTGCTCCAGAAACAAAAGCATACCCCTTATGACTTTTTCCTCTTTCTCCTTGTATATACACCTTGAACATTTAAGGTCCTCTCCCTGTTTAGTAATTCGCACATTTGTACTGTTTCATCGTTTGGGCTACGTGAGTTTGGACATGACCAATCAATCATAAAAAAAATACACATTAATTTTGCCACATCATTTTAGAGGTAAAAGATGCATAATTTGTTCAACTTCTTACACACTACTAATGCAACATTCTTTATGATCGAACTGAATTGAACTGAATTGAAAAAAATTTGTTGAATTGAATTGACTGAATTTGGCTAAATGTACAAAGAATTTGGTTGAATTTGGCTGAACTGAATTTGGATGAACTTGACTGAATTTTACTGAAAATTAAGCCAAAAAGAACATAGTCTAAAAGAAGAATAAATTCTTTTAATAGATATAAAAACCATCATGTTTAGTCAATTTGTAAATTGATCTTCTTTCTAAACTTTATTCTTCTTCTTCCCACTCCCCGAGGCCTTATATTTGGATTGTTTCCATTTGTTTCCCTTCTTCTCTTCTGTCTTCTTGGCTTTCTCTTTCCCTTCTTTTCTTGTTAGCATATCGCTTCTCCTCCCCATAGCCAATGACTACCGCGACATGATACATCATCTAAGTCAACGGAACGTATTCTGTCGATGTCGCCCTTGTAAACCAAGACAACATTTGTGAGATAAGACTGTCTCACACTCAGCGAGCCGAGAGAGGCTTTGCCTTTATTTAAAATCTTCTTAATTGTCTTTATACTTTTCTTGCTTCTACCGTTCACATTCTGTTTAGTAATTCGCACATTTGTATTGTTTCATTGTTTGGGCTACGTGAGTTTGGGCATGTCCAATCAATCATAAAAAGACACATTAATTTTGCCACATCATTTTAGAGATAAAAGATGCATAATTTGTTCAACTTCTTAAACACTACTAATGCAACATTCTTTATGACCGAACTGAATTGAACTGAACTGAAAAGAATTTGTTGAACTAAATTGACTGAATTCGGCTGAATATACAAAGAATTTGATTAAATTTGGCTGATATGAATTTGGTTGGACGGGACTGAATTTTACTGAAAATTAAGCCAAAAAGAACATGGTCTAAAAGACGAATAAATTCCTTTAATAGATATAAAAACCATCATGTTTAGTCGATTTGTAAATTGATCTTCTTCTAAAATTTATTCTTCTTCTTCTCACTCCCCGAGGCCTTATATTTGCCATGTTTCCATTTGTTTTCTTTCTTATCTTCTGTCTTCTTGCCTTTCTCTTTCCCTTTTCCTTGTTAGCATATCGCTTCTCCTTTCCGTAGCCGATGACTACCGAGACATGATACATGGCCCAATTCAACGGAATGTATTCTATCGATGTCGCCCTTGTAAGCCAAGACAACATTTGTGAGATAAGACTGTCTCACACTCAGGGAGCCGATAAAGGTTTTGCCTTTACTTAAAATCTTCTTAATTTTCTTTATACTCTTCTAGCTTCTACCGTCCACCGTGTTTAGTAATTCGCACATTTGTATTGTTTCATTGTTTGGGCTACTTGCGTTTGGGCCTGCCCAATCAATCATAAAAAAATACACATTAATTTATCCACATCATTTTAGAAATGTTTCAAGAATCACAAAATCCATAGCTCACTGGATCTTGTGCAGTCCCAATATATGGGAACTGGTCCTCTATCTCGACTCCATTCAACATGAGCCAATTCAATACTTGACTCACCTCGCAAATGTGATCTCCTGATTGCTTGGTTCTCGTTTTTATGCTCATTCCTCACTTGATTCAAGCAATCTTGTATGCTCAATCTGGACACATTCAAAAAATCAGCAGCCCAATAAAGTATTTGCAAACAGTTGATAGATGCATGCTTCAAACACCTATGTCATAAATAAATAAATAAATAAATAAATAAATAGAGAAAGGCTTAGGTGTTACAATGGGCTTATCGTGTGATAGCCCACTTATTGTGTGACAAGAGAAAGAGGTGGGGGTATTTTTGTAATTAAACAGGGGAAAGTGGCAAATTTGTAATTAAATAAAACTCTTCATGCGGGAAAATGGAAGGAAGGAAGAGGAGGTGATGTCAGCGCAGATGTCACCTCTGGAGAGAGAAAAGGTTTTAATTATTTTCTTTAAAATGCATTTTCCCGCTCTTCCCGAACTCATTTTTAAAAAAAAAATTGTACCACTGAACTCGTATTAATTAGGCGGTCATTTTAAGATCCATTGTTGCTATTTATAAGCGATTTTTATTTTTTTTATTTTTCTATGGTTGTTTCAAATTGAATACTCGGTTGATCCAAATTAATACTCTCTTGTTTCAAATTAATATTCTGTTGTTCCAAAATGAATATTCGGTTGTTCCATATGCTATATTGTTTCAACAGAATACTATGTTGTTCCAAATTAATACTCGGTTGTTCCAAATTAATACTCTGTTGTTTCAAATTAATATTTTGTTGTTCCGAATGAAATATTCGGTTGTTTCATATGATATATTGTTTCAACAGAACTGTTTGGTAACTTGTTCCAAATTGAATACTGTGTTGTTTCAAATAGATTGGTAACTTGTTCCAAAACCGAAAAAAGATGATTAATTAAAATTGATTGAGATAACACAACCAAATAAGCAGCATTAAGCACATAATTGAATCATGCTAAATTAACAAACAAAGACTAGTCTTGAGTTTTTATCATGAATCCCATTTTATGTTGAATTGTGTTGGGCAAACCTTCAATCCAAGGTGGTGATAGTATTAAGGATATTAAAAAATTGATAGATCAGAAAAGACAACAAAGGAGAAAAGAAAGCCAACAATACTGCAAAAATGGCACATATCCACCTCATCCAGTGTTGTAATAATCATACCACTAACATTTTCAAGTTTGAACATTTCTCTAAGATTTTACAACTTGTCTGCAACTGATCGGCCTGAAAATTCCAATGGTTGCACAACACCGCCATCTTCTACCTCTTTATTTTATTTCATTTGATTCAACACCAGGATGATAAGATGATGATGATTTCACGCAGCAAACTGCTGAATCGACCAAAACTCATTTCACCAGATGATAGCAAACTCAAGATTTTCAGTTCGGAGGTTTCAAAAATGAAATCAGTTGAAGCAGCAGATTCGAATGTCTCGGTCGATGACCCTAACTCGAGACGGAGGCCGGAGGAGACAATTTCGGTGGAGGCAGAGGCTGGAGGAGACAATTTCGGGAGGAGGCGGAGGCCGGAGGAGACGGATGAGTTTGCTGGAGAAAGAAAAACACGAAGAGAATTGGAAAGGTTACCTATTAAATACCTGATTAATTACACAATTGGTCTCTGTCTCACAATAAGAATGTTGTCTCGCGGTAAGGGAGGTGTCTTACCTGAACTTGACTCTAAATAAATAAATAAAACAAAGATCAAAAGCAATTTAGACAAGGTTGGGGCATGTTAATTAATTCATGACAAAAAGACATTCTATAAATAAGATGCGAATTAATAAGGCATATTTGGTTTTACAATTTACCAATGTGAGACATTTAACATGCAATCCTCACGCCCAATTCAATTAATTAATATCCTACATTGCAATAAAAAAAAACAAACTTTTATTTAATCAAAATTTCGTTGGATCCATGATTAATCCATATGAATGTGGAGGTTAAACATATATATGTTGGAGGTTAAACAAATGTATTGACTCATCCAGTGACCAAAATATAAAAATCTAACTAATGAACATGAATCTGGATTGATATCAAGAACAAATACTAAAAAAAAAACAATACAAGAAATTAAAACTTAAAAAAAATTTAGAAGAAATATGTATGTTAGAGGTTAAACATGTCAGCTAATTTAAGATGTTTTTAATTTATTGTTTATATTTTTTACATAGATTATAATTTACTTGACATATTCTTAACGGTCCAAGTGATAAGTCACTCCATCTTTTCTAAATATACATTACACAACAATCAATTTGATCTATCTCTACCAACTCGATTATCACCATTTTTGCCTTCTTCATTTGCATTAAGAATATTTCATGAGCAATGTCCTTCCGGTGAAGGACAGACAAGCATACCATGCCTTGTTGAAGGCAAGTGTTAACTGAACGCAATTTTTCTTTTCGTTCTTGTTTTCGGTTAATAGGATGGTTAACTGGAGCATATCGATGTTTCAATTATTAATAGAAATGCTTCAAATTATGAAGGTGCATGAAGTAAATGGTACTTTGCTTAAGTAACAAGTTACACACTTAATCTGGACCATTTCATTTGTTTCAACTGGCTGTCACTTCTTCTCTACACCACGTCTCTGCTATATTGTCTCATTACGTTTGCAGTCTGCATCTCGTTATCCATCACGCTCCTGCTTATTTTTGGTTTTGTCAAGGTTTCTTTTTTTAAATGGTTCCAATGAATATAATAAACCAGTACAGTGGCCTTAATACTACTAAGCAGAGGATTAAGGACTTGATAAACATTGTTGCCAGCGTCATTCGCTTTTTGAATTCCGGCATAACTAAAATGTTGCCATTGATGCTTAGTTTTAGTATATTAATGTGCATGATTTCGATAATTGGACAACATCGTGAAGTTTGTGCGTTGCCAAACAAAGTATACTTCAGTGATGTCAGATACAGTACAACGTAACAGACTAATAGTTATGTACACACAGCTATGACTATTATGTAGGCTGATTTTTTCAACTCTACTTTACATCATTCTATATCAAAAATTTCTCACCATAATTAGGTCCATCTTGCACCCTCAATTCCCTATCTGATAAGAATGGGGTTGAAACCATTCTGATAGGGATGGTATCAGTGGCCGGTTTTTGTCTCCGCCCTTGTTTACCATTTGGGTTATCCATGCTGACTACGAAAACTGATGACATATCATATTCTAAAAGTATACAAATAATTTTACGTTTAAAGTAAAGCATTTTTAAATCTTTTGTCCTTCGTAGAATGTATACCAGATAATATCAATTAATACATGAACTAAAAGAAGCTTTCAAACATGTAGGGATTCAGAATTGAACACTATTTCAAGGACTAAAGACAAAGAATAAAATAGAACCTAATCTGGTTACAATGTCCATTTCCATCACCATTGAATCCATCTCAGTAAAAGTGCCCTACAGTTTCATCATTTTATATTCCACAAGAAATGGATGCCAACACAAAAATATCTAAAAATACTTTGTGGAAAGGATGCCAACACAAAAATATCTAAAAATACTTGTTAAATTCTGCCTAAAACTAGAGAAATACTATACCCTATGCTATATCAGAAGGGGAAAAAAGGTGTTAAACATTATCACTGTCCCTCATTTTTTCAGGTCAGCAAGCAAGGACCCAAAAACAACCTTCATTCTATGACGGGGAAGCTGGATCCGGTTCGGCACAAGTCAAGGCCCTACCCAGCTATCAAAAGAAACATTGTGACTTGGAACTTGGTCCTTGTATTTTCCATTCCCTGAATTGCCTGGTATATGGAACCCAAGAAAACGAGCCGTTGAGTCTCCATCAGGAAAAGGAGATGCATTGCGTGGTTCAGAAACCTCCGAACTTGGCGAATATAACGGGCTTCTAATATGAAGTGCAAAAGGCCACTCAATGGAGAACTTTGTAGTGAAGTGAACAGATTCCGGAGTGCAAGGGGATGTTGACGGTGCAGTGGTCAAAGTAGAAAATGCAGTTGGTGGTGAGACCAACTGTGTATCGTAGGCGTAAGGGCCAATAGCGAATATCGAGTAAGGTTCACTAGGCGAGTGCATACTAGCAGGTCTAGAGGCGGATGACATGCCACCTGCCGGTGATTGCATAACCGAAGGAGGTTCAGATTGTAGGAGAGAGGTAGGAGATGAAGGAGGCACCCTGTATGGAAGTGGGATTGACATTGGTGGCCAGGTTGAAGCAGAACATTCAGGAACAATGGCCGCATTCCTGATTGTATTTCTCTCTCCCTGAAATCCAAAACACAAGAAGCTTGTCCATCTTCTCTTCTGTGAAAGCAAAATAATACGAAAATGGACAAATAAAAACGATCAGAATAGAAATCGGATAATGATAACATACCAAAAACAATATGTCTAGAATCTATCAAAGCGAGATAATCAGATATAAATAAGAGAAAATCGAAAAATGAAAGTAATTCGATATATGTCTTGCAAGTGGGTAGAACTACCCTTAGGTAAACTTTTTGTTACAAAATAAAAAGGGTTTCGGTATCTTTATTTGGCTATGTGATGTGACATTAAAAAGCTGGTATTTGGCCCGCATTTTGGCAACATTTAACTCAATTATTATCTCAATTTACATGGTAAATCGTATCCGTAGTTTTTTTTTCGCCTGAGAAAGATAGCATTTTATTAATCAATAATTAAAGAATTCATACATAAGACACTATTTATAAACGACGGAACCTAACTAGATATAAAAGGGTTATCACTTAAACAAGCATTACGAGCCAATTGCATCCATGATTCTGAATTTTACATTTTCTTTTGTTATAATATCCGAACTTCAAAACTTAAAATTTTGTACATAAATTTTTCACTTACTTTCAGTCATAATCTTTTTACCATTGATCACGTAAACCCAAATAAAAGTAAGGATTAAAGTTTTTTTTTTTTCGAAGACATAAGAATTAAAGTTAATTACTAGATTCACATTTTTCTAGAATCAATCTTATAAAAAAAAGAACAATATTTCTCTCTAACAAGTTATTTTCTCTCCCCTAATAAAATACATAAATGGCCCCAACCACAGAAAAAAAACAAAATAAATAAAACACCATCATGAATAAACTTCTCTTTTCTCTATAATATTTCCTAGGAGCTCTGGAATGACTAGTTCTCTATTGATGAAATTATTTTGATTAAGATTATAAGGGCTATGAATGAAAGTATATGTATAAAATAGAGTATTAAATTCTGAAGTTCAAATATCAAAATAAAAGTACGTGCAAAGTTTGGGGACCATGCATGTATTACTGCAATTTGCGATAGTTGGCTTGGTCGAGAATGATTCTATAACTTTCCCAAAATACAGACTCCCTTAGTTATAAATAGAGTTCTATATTTTTATTACACCATAAATAACCTCGTATAGCTTTATATTTTCAAGGAGACATGCATTGTACTCCTGTAGCGCTCTAGATTTTCTCCTCCTGAAAACCTTATGGAATCCGTTGTCTTTCCGTTAATATAATAACAAATCATATCTCAAAAGCATAGAATCAATCAATACCTGAGCCGCACGTTGAGGAACACGATTCACGCCGGAATCAATAGCAGAGAGGGTGGCATTAATCATCGGAGTAGCGCCGGAACTGATGATAGCTGCTTCCAGTGCCTCAACCTTCCTTTTGTTTTCGCCTGCTTAGACTAGACGTTTTTGCCTTTGATTTGTTTAAATACTAGTTTTACTATTGCTTAAATGGAATGGAATCTTAATACCGCGCATTTCCTTTATTTGATTAATTTTCATTAATTGTTCTAATCATTTCACTTCTTAATTAGGAAAGATTTGCTGTCAAAAAAATTTAATTAGGAAAGATTGTTCATGACATGACCTATTAATTTTATTAATTAGGTTTGTTTTATAAATGACATTGTATCCTTCCTATTATGTTGCAAGTAAATTGTTTCCTGGGTTTGACCCTTGACAAGGGGACTGTTGGGTCAGTTTTTAAAACATTGTTTAGGAGTACATCCAGAAACTTTAAACCTTGTCCCAACTTTTGTTCCCACTTAGGAGTTCATTCAGCCAAATTTAGTCAGTTTAGAAGTTCAGTTAATTCAACCAAATTCAATCATTCAGCCAATTCAATTTAGTTCAGTTTTATTCAATTAAGTGACCATAGTAAGCAAATAGTTCTGAAACGGCCCTGGTTTGATAATAAAATAGTCATTAAGATATTAACTCAAGGGTGATTAAATGTCTCTAGCAAACCTTGGACAACAATTCAATGTCTCTCCAATCCAAATCAAACCATCTATTGCTTCTTTCTAAACCACATTTCATCAAGGATCATCCACTAATCTATGTGCAGGAGACTTACATATGCTCGAATTCAAGGAAAATAAAAAAGAAAAAAAAGAGAGATGAAAGAAGTTGTGAAGTGCAAATAGCAGTTTGAAGTCAATAGATTGTCAAAGAAAAAAAAATGAAAATGGTATGCACAACTTTCCAAAGAGAATCAAGAAGAAACACCCTGTCTTGCCTTGAGAACTAGCTCTTCAGTGGTTGCCCCAATAATCTCATTCGCACGTCTTAAACCATGACAAAAATATCTCCCGAGCGAATCCTGCATTACCACATACATGCTAGTATTAGAACAAAAACAAGCCTATACTTGTTTCCTGACTGTTGTAGGATTTACCAATGGTGTAAAGGAATCTAAGGATATATGTTTAGATAAGATAGCTATATCAACACAACTACGGACAATCAATTGCCTTCCTAAATTTAGAAAGATGTATATGCAGATTTTAACAGAGTTGCTCACCCGGGCTACAATGCCAAGCTTCTCTAACTTGTGAACTGCATCATCCACATCAAAGTTACAGTGTTCCCCAAACTCTTCTTGTATTAGTTGCTCACATTGCAAATCCAAATCCTATAGTAAGTAATAACTCTATGAATACTGCTAGGATAACTTCAAGTACAGTAAGAAAAATAAGAGATGCATACCTGCTTAGTAGATTTGCCTTGTTCCATCAATATAAAGAATGAAATGATGACCTCTTTGACCTGAAACCACGAGTTCATTAGATAAAAAATCAGCGATGCACGATTGAATCGTTATTATAGTACGGAAACTCACTTCCTGTTGAATCACATCATCACACAGGTGAAGAAGAGTGCCCCGTCCACTATCTAACTGTTTGTCATACATGGACTGTGTGATTAAATTCTGATATGCAGCCAAATTTGCCTGAAACCTGCAAATGGTTGAACAGACAGTAGCTGTATCAGTACGTACAATACGTGCTGAATTCCTGTGGTCTGTTGGCACAAAAGGGCCAGTTTCTGCCTTTAAAACTGTGCAAAATCAGACGGAGAAAGATGAAAACCAAACTAGGAGACAAGTCGGCCACTAAATATACAAGGCTATATAAATAAGATGTGACAACAGATGAAACAAAAATGGCTGACGGCAGCTACGGATTCTTATTTCATATACAATTGCTCATGTATGCGCTCAATTAAGCACAGCATAATCAGATATTGACAAACTTAACATCAATCAAATCCCTCCACTTGCAGTGCAAACATGAAATGACCCAAATTGTTTCCCTCCCTCACAATGTAATTCCTAAGTCAAGGAATAAAGGATAACATCTGTGATTTGAGAAAGTAAATAGATCGACTCTTGAATTAAATCATCAGCACCATCCAATCACTTCTGCATAGAAATTAGAGTGATTTTAATTGCATATCAGAAGAGGAACAAGAGACAACGGCAAACTAAGCATGTCGCATGTATAATTTTCTAGTGTGACAAAAAAGACAAATCACTTTCCAAAGCCAATTTGCCGAAAAGCAATTGCACGGACCACCCACTACCAACATGCAACATGCGTATTTCAGTAGAAGACACATGAAACTGGTACTGGACAATGCATATTATCAATGGAGCTGATTTGCAGGTGTGAAAGCTCCAATGCCTGTGTGTTCAGACAAGCATGCATATGCGAATAAGCACAAAAAACGGATAGGGAAAGAGACTTACGTAAAGTATGTCTTAGCAATGTAACCAACCACAGTTGAAAGAACAGCGAATATGACCCAAACATCAGCCTTAGGCATTTCAACTGAACCAACCACAGCAACCTGCACAGAACAATACAATAAGGGCATTTGGAAGGATAGATTAAAGGCAAAAAGACAGTTAAACAAAGGTTCAAAAGATATCTAACCAAACCAACTACAGCAGAAGCAAGGAATTTAACCCAGTCCATCGGAGTTAACCCAGGATTTTTCTTCTCAGGCTGTCAAAATATTGAAGTTTTAGCACTAACATAAATTAGCATGGAAAAAGTACACCATAGAGTCAAAGAGAGAGATGGCTGAAATCTCACAAGAACTATTTCCATATCAGCCATTGGGATATTTTTGAAATGCTTTACATATATTCCACGTTCTCTTTTCGATTTAGGACTTGCTTTCCTGTAAAATTCTTCTTTGTATCAATAAGGTTAATGATGCTGTGAACTCTATCAAATTGTCCATATTCCATTGAATATAAGGAAAAATAAAAAGGAAAACAAAACATGACTAAAGATGAGCAGTACCTGTAAACCACTATTATCCTATCAAATGTAGGCTCTTGGATTGTTGTTGTGCTTAGCAAATTCCTAAAACTGGAGATCAGAGGGAACAAAAGGAATGTCATCAGTTGGAACAAGATTGCAATCGATCCCTTACTTAATCATATAACTGTTAGAAAGACTAAATTTCTTAGTGTTGTTAGTTAACAATATTTAAGAAATGAATAATACGGACTCATTCATGAAGCAAAAACAATGTCAAAAAGAAAAAAAGAAAGTGTAACAAGTTGTTTTTTAGCATATCCTAATATAAAATTTGAGTATAAAAAATAATAATATATGGCATGATAAGATAACCTAAATTTTCAGCAATGCGTTCAGAGTTTGGCGATACTTCATTGGTTTAAGTTAAAAGTAGTAAATGGACACAAAGTTAAATATCAAATACCAAAGAATTTCAAAATATTCCTACACGTATTCAAAGCAGCTAGACTAGATTCCAACACATACAACTCTATTGCATTGTAAAAAGGAAAGAAAACCTTGGCCTAGTGCTATAAGAAATAAGTGTATAACACAACAAAAAAAGAAGTAGTTAACAACCTTAGTTCCATATTTTCTAGACGAATCCGTTCAACATAGAAATCATGCTGCTCCGTTTCACTGTCAATTTCATCATTTTTCTTTGGATCTGTTTTCCTCTTTTTACTTGACCTTCTCTTGAAAAGTTTTTCTAGCCTGTGACCACCAGAACCCTGGAAAGATTAAAATGAGAACTACATGCAAAAATAGCAATCAAGAAGTAAATCCAGAGATAATACTCTATTAAAATAACTCCCAACACGATTTTTTCAAGCAACTTCACATTCAAGAATGACATCATCTACTAATGAATTGGAACTATTTCATGAAGAGCGCAAATCTGGAAAAGCTAAAACAAATATGGAATTTTTAAAGGTCACTATTTAACCAGAAATTAAAGCATATAGCATTAGAAAATTAAAACAGTTTAGATGTAGACTGTCTATATTATATGCCAATGATGAGATAGTCCTGCCAGCAATTTGAAGTTGTCATATAATGGATCAAATCAAACTACTAACCAAGTCACTCTTAAAATACATCCCCAAAGACGTGCTATGAGCATGTCAACTTTCTCCATGATAAAATAATCACTTGTCCGATCAATTCCAATCCCACGTCGAAAGATAACATACTGTAAACATAGAAGATATCAGTCCTGATAAAATATACTATACTTGGAAATTCATAACATGAATATAGCATAATATAGTGCTTCACTTCAAAAGGTTCTCTCTGAGATTAAATAAAGATCAGAAACAACAACCAAAAAGTCATGAATTTTACACCTTCCGAAGATTTATACAGGACAAAACATTGGTGAAGCGAGTAAAAGATTTTGTTTGCAAAATGCTAGGCGTTGATAAAACTCAATGAGTAAGATGTTGTCGTTGTCTCAAAGAAAAATCCTGAGAATAACAGTACAGTAAAATGGGAATAAAACTGAAATCAAAGAAACATGAAGTTTTGCCAAATAAGCATCTACCAAAACGTGAGCTTTTATAATTATGTTGGTGCTTTGTACTGTGACCTTGCATAAGTTTATTAGACAGCTGTAGAGTTAAATAGAAGCCTCAAAATAAACAACTTTTCGGAAAATGTTGGTTCCAAACAAACTGTTAAATGCTGATGGAAGGTTGAGGGGAGTAATTGGCTGTTAAATGCTCATGGAAGGTAAAGGGGGACAATTGGATAGTAGTGCAAGAGAGGATTTCAAAGTTAGAAACTGTAAGTATTGCTATTAAATGCTGAAGGAAGATAGAGAGAGAAAACTGGATAGTAGTGTGAGAGAGGATTTCAAAGGATAGACACTAAAATTATTCTAGCAACAATAAGGGAATGAAATTCTAGCAACAATAAGGGCCCTCATTCAATAGTTCCTGGAAAATCCATTTAGAATTCACACAATGTTTGGGGATTTAATCTATCATATGAAATTCTAGCAACAATAAGGGCCCTCATTCAATATTTTCCAAATGTTTTCTTAAAGAAATGGGAAAATATTTCTATCATATGAAACACTTAGGTCTATCTGTCAAAAACAAATGTAAAAATTTTGTTGATCAAAATTGCATTTTGTAGGTATAATGAGAAACAGTAGATGAATGGCACTCATCCAACTATATCACATACTGCATTCCTTGTGGGGTACAGAAATAAATTTTAAGTAGACATAAAACTAATGACAACATATGTTTAAGAGTATCAACAGAATCACTAATAAAAAGATGCAAGATAATTTCAGGACTTAGCCATCATATTCTTTTCAGTTCTCCCCTCCACCTAAACACCCAATCACAAGGAAAAGGAAACACTTGCACCAGCAGAAATGCCATGGGAAAAAAAAAATTAAAAAAAATCAAAATAATATCTTTAAGGCAGTACCTTGTCAGAGAAGTCTGGAAGTTTTTCATGAGGGTGCTCTGCAAAATACTTCTTTAAAAGCTCCTTGTCAAGCTACATGCATCAAGATACATAATATAAGACGAGCAAATTAAATAGGCATGATAACACAATGATAAACCCATCATACATCATAGCAAAATGAAGATATGCAATCACAAACCTTAGCTTCATCCACAGTAATGGGAAGATTTGAAAGATACTGCCCTGACAAGGCAACATCAATCTCATCATCAGTTGCTATCTTAAAGTTGCTCTTCTCCATTACCTGTACAGCAAAATAAGGCAGTTCTTATAATTCAATCCTGGCAGTGTAGAAATTACAGCCATGGCATTTTATTCACAATGGTTGTAGTAAAATACAGGATATCTTGATTTGCATATCATCTGCACCTTATCTAACCAACAGAATTTCTAAGCCTAGACACCCGTAGACCTAGAGCCTAAGTACATAAGGACAAGTTAAAAACAAATAAACAGATAAACAATAGTACAAACCAATATTCTATGTGACAGTTGTTGTGTTAAGGGAAATAATATCGATCTCCCAAAAGAAAAATGGAATGAAGTTCAGGGTGTAAGAATTCTGAATATTTTCCTGTTAGTGCTGCTGTAATTTGCAAACTCTAAGGCATCAAGGTATTGATAGTTTAATACACTCCATTATCAATTTAATGATGGCTTCTATCTTTACCGGGACTCGACCACTCTAGAACAGAAAACACATAGAAATAAACAGCTATAATACCTGAAATAAGTAAGTCAGAAAATTCTGTTCAAGTACATCAACTTCTTCAGGAGATAGGTTCTGCTGCTCCAATTTCTTAGCCCCAGATACTGGGTCGAAGAGGGAAAATAGTTGCTGCATACACATCAAGTATTAAACTCAAATAAATGCAACAAGAAACAGGGCATAAGTAGTTTTAAGCCACCAGAACTTTACACACAATGTGCTATTGAGCGTCTCAACTCCACATTTGTTTTAGTGAACCATGAACTTTATAGGTTTCCGCTACTAAGTCCCTTAATTTCAAATTTGTCCAATTGCCTTTTGTATTTCAAAATTAGAATATACGATATCCTTTTTCAACACCTTTTATGGAGTAGTTTATTTCACACGCTTAAAAATAACTTGGCACGTTTCAATTCTAAAGTGCAAGAGTTTAGCAAAACAAACTTCGATTGAGAGACTCAACAGCACAAACATGTAAAAGTTAAGGGCTTAAACTATGTTGTGCCTAAGAAATGTGATTAAAATAAATAATGTAAAGAACGAGAAGAAGGAAACACCAAAGGGAGCAAAAACAGGAGTAGCATACCATCAAATCTTCAAACTGGAGAAGGTACCAAGCGCGAATTGTGTATTCAACTCTCTTGGCAAGCTTTAAAAACTCAGCCCTGTCAGGACCTAACTCTGCAAACATAGCAAGGCATGATAGGTGAGAGTGTGTTGGAGAACAGATAGTGTCGAGTGTGTAATGCAAAACAAGGAAATAGGTATAGGGACGGGAAGAAGAAAAGCTAATGAGGGTAAATGCAGGAAGCAATTGAATGCCCCAACGACGATGACACATATAATAAAGCATAAACCGAAGTTGAGAAACATAACGATGAGAAGCGAATTCATTACCGATGAGATTAGCCAAGGTCATGATGAGCTTAGGTTTAAGAACTGGAATTACGGATTCCCTTTCCAACCTAATTATTTCCTTCTTCTTCTTATTCGACGACTCCATTCTTTACCTCCAAAACTCTTCAATGACAGGGCTGCAATGGATAAATACGTGGGGCGTCTAGTAGTATCTCTCCCTCGGCAAAAGAGTGAAGCTAAAGAAGAAAAAGTGGTTTAGCAATGGAATCAAATCAAATCATAACAAAAAATGAAACAAACAAGCTTATTATGGAAGCCAAATCTGATCGAGATGAGATCACATACTTGAACACAACACAAGAACAGTAGTTGTAACTTGTTCAAAGATTATAATATTTGGGGTAATTCTGTAATTAATAATTCGACAGTTTCATCAGTTATTTTTTGCATTGCGATGCTCGCCCCTTTCTTCCCTTGTTGTCTGTAACCTACGGAGGGAAATTCAGATTTAATAATTTAACTATCAGTCTCATGTTGCTGTTTATTTTTAATTAATTAACACTTGGGAGTTACTGTCTGAATGAATGACAAAACAAAAAAACACCACATGTGACACGTGGGCTTACCTTGTCCATTCACCCCTACAAGCTTACCGACACATCCTAATTATTGGAACTTGGAACAGCAACAGAATTCAAAGGGAATTTATTTTAGACTCCCCCACTTATTTATAACTCAAAAATTTAGTATAATGTATATCAAATCAGGTTGAAAAAGAATAATAATCAATGAAAAATATTGTTTATAATTATGTTGCCTATATACATAGTGCTTGCTTTAACTAAACTTACTATTTCTTTTGCTCTCTTATAACCAACAACAACAAGGTTGTCAAAAATATCAAACATGGTCCAGGCTAGTTTTCAGAGTGTATCCAAATTATAACAAATCAATCATTGGTTCACCGATGTAAAAAGAATTTTCATGTGACACAAAATAATAGCACAAAAATATGATTTCATGATGCTCTAAGTATTGATGACCTTTCCAAACCAAATACAATTTTTTATTTTTCTTGATAAAAAAACATAATACAATCTTGAAATGCAAGAAAGCTATTGCCCTGTCATTCAAAGAAAGCCATTCAAAGCAACAGCCAAACATGTTCAAATAAATAATTTCTAAATCTCATTCAATTAAATCCGACAAGCTCTTCTCCTGCTCAACATTATTACAACATAGTGAACCAGACAGACAGTCAACAAATACAGCCTCAAGCCGCTGCATCATCTTTCTGCCTTTCGATCCACCCCATATCATATATGTAAGAATTTCAGAGAAAAGATTCTAAGAATAGACTGCCAGTTTTCGGCCTCCAGCATTATTTCAAAAGATGATATTTCAGTCAGCGGAAAATTGGAGAAAAATTGCCAATGCCAAAATAACAAAAAATGTAATAACATATGATCCACCTACCAAATAGAGATATCAGAATCTTTTTGATCCCTCCCTTATCTTTTCATCTAAATCCTCCTGGATATTTACATTGGCTTTCACTTGGCTCTTCTTGTATAAGGTATGTACAAAATCCTATCTTGCTCAAATCTGTGATGCCCTCCCTCCTCATCATTGTCACTTGACATATAACCTATCTCTCCCATAAATAACAAGTCACCATCATGGCCTCGACATATTCACTTGTCTCATAATGCTTATGGACCCAAAATTTCAGTACTGAGGTTTCTTCAAACCGAGAAAAACAAAATATTCAACCTCACCAACAAGCAAAATCACATCTGTTATTGGTTCCAGGACCTCAAGTATGATTTCCCTACGGGATCATGTAAACCTGAATTCTGAGGCAAATTCATCCATCCCAGATCATCAGGCATCAGGGAACCAGTAGTATCTCGCCCACTCAAGTAGTCAAGTGCATGAGCTGCTTGTGGTAGAGAATTGCCAATCCTAGAAGTAACTCCACTTGTCATTTCGTAGCTCCTAGGAGGCAACATGAATTGCTCGGGAGGCACCATGTCAAAATGGTTATTTGACTGCAATTGGCTACACTGAGAAAGAACACTATACAAGCCTTGATCTGCGTTACTACCAATGCTCTGACCTGGGACACTTATACTCTCTGTACCATTCCAGCCACCACGGACTTGATGCTCGCTAGAATACCAGTTCTGAGTTAACAGCACATCATTATTTAAGTGAGCTGGAAGTCGTGCAGGCATGCGAACAGTATTAACAGGCCAATCCGATAGATTAACAGGTGGCACATGGCCATTGATGGGTGGAAGATGGCCATTGATGGTCGGCACATGGCCATTGATGGTTGGCACATGTCCTTGTCTTGGGACTAAGTATGAACATCCTTCAGAATAAATGTTATCCGAGAGAGATTGCTGCACGTAATTCTCACTGTGTCTCTTTTGCCCTTGTTCCAGTGGCAGAGAAGGATGAAGCTGACTCTGGAGTTGCCCAGCAAAATGACCATCTTGTATCAACATATTGTGTGATTGGAAATCTAGTCCCATTGGCTTTTGTTCATGTTGGTAGGATACCATATCTTGCCCCTTAAACAAAGATTGAAGTAACCCACTTCGATCATGGTTCGGGTAAGAACTGAAGGAACCATCATTAGCTTGTCGATGCATCAAATCCTTTGCAGATTCTACTTCACGCGCATCAGATTCCAAATCTATTACTTGGCTCCGTTGGGTATTATTAACTGAATGAGGGAGTGAGAACTCACCAATAGATGCATATTCATTGTTTGTGGTTGAACCATAAAAAGAATGTGGCATGCCAACTGTTGGCCATACACCCCCACCTGAAGGGATAGTAGGACCACCCTGGCCAACTGATGCGTTTACTGTGTTTCCATTACTTGAGTACCCAGTAATATTTGGAGAAACCTCATCTGATTTCGATGCCACGTGATTGCTTTGTAAATCTACACCTAAAGGGTTAATTTCAAGGCCACCACTAGGGGAAGCAATCTGCTGTGGAGACTGATACGGTGGAGAGCCAGACCCAGAATCTTCACCATCTTCGATGTATGACTCCCTGTTTCCCGGTCCATCATTCTGATCCCTAAGCAGACCAGTCTTATGACTTTCTTTCTGACCCTGAAAAAGATCAACAATAAATCAACTTAAACCTCGACCATTGCATTTTACCAACGTATAACACGCAAGTAGAATAGGTTTCAGCTTGATATCCAATAAAATATCATTTCAGATACATGCAGCCAAAAACATGAAAACTTTATTCACGAAAGAGTTATCAAAACCTTAGAAGTTTAAATCATATTCAACTTGAAAGGTCGGGTTAAATATCATCTCAGATGCATGAAGGGAAAAAAAATTTACCAAGGAAATGGAAATATTAATAGGTAAGAGAGTATCAGAACCTCAAAGTTTGAATCAAATTTCCTTTCTCCTAGATCCATCTGATCCTCAAGAACACCCTCATCACCTGATATCTCCTCATCCTAAATATAAGCATAAAATTTGAAATTAAACCAATATCTGCTACCATCCTGCATAATGATATGCAAACATAAGTAGGAATGGAAAGGAAGACATAGGTGATATATATACCTCATCAGATTCATTTTCTCTTTCCCCTTGATCATTTTGGTACTGCGGTATACTCAAGTAGTCCACTTTCTCTTCATCCTGAATGAAATTAAAACAAGCATGTGAACATTTAAAGAAGGAATGCTTCAAAATGGCCAGTTAGACACAGTCATGCATAGACATGCACAAAGAAAATCAATATATCATTTGACAAATACACACAATATAAACAACCTCCACTCGAAATTCATGTTTGCTAACTCCTTCATGCCGATCCTGGAAAACAGTCTCATCGTCTGATGTCTCCACATCCTGATAAGAAACAAACAATTAAACATGTTGTAAAAAACAGAGGATATTATAATTGCAACCTCTACTGCATACAAGGGTTACAAAGTGCAGGCATAAGTTCATTTGTCCAATGAGTAAGAGCAAAGATTATGAGAAACAAAAAACCAAACCTCCATCGGAGTTTCTAGTTTACTTTTCAAGTCTTGCTCCAAAGATGTGGTGATCTCCTTCCTCTGCAACTGTCTGTCTCTCCACTTCTCATATGCTGCAGGAAGATCTACCTTTGCTAGTTGCAACCTTCAGAAAAGCAATAAATAAACAATAAAAAAAGGAACCACATACATACACACACATATATACATAAGCCAATAATAAAAAACAAGAGGTGCAATCTGTGGGGACGAGTGTCAAGTTCATCATAAACGAACCAATGCTCCTGCAACTTCTTCTGCTCCTCTTTCACAAATTCTCCATACGGTTGTACATGCAGAGTATCAAGGTTACCTAGCACCCGATTAAGGGACTTGGACTGAATGCTTTTGCCAGAATGCTTCATACTTTTAACAAGTTCATGTTGCTTCTTGCTTATCTGAAATATCAAGGCACATGATCAGCTAAAGCCTGAAAAAAACAACAGCATGTGTTGCTTCCAAACCCTGAAAAGCTTAGGAAGTTTCACAAACTATCTTAAGATGTGCATATATCAGTTGATTCTGTTACTATTTACTATAAAACAAGTCGGCAAGTATACAACACTAAAACACATTTACAATCAGATAAAGAGTCTCAAATCTATTGTAGTGCTTAAATGGCTGGAAAAAAATTTAGAAAACTGGATGTCAATAATATAGGTATTTGTTCAGAGATTCCATAATAATGTCGATTACGAAAGTGCATGTATCCAATTCTTTTTAAGAAAAAAAGATGAGCATCTCTCCCCTCTATAGGAGTATAGGGGGAAGGGGGAGGATGGGCATGAAGATAGCTGATACTGCACTCCCCCTACTGTCCCATCCATCCCCCACCAAATGAAAAGAAGCCCATGGAGAACTGGATACTGGATTGCAGTCATGAATTAATTTACTTTGACTCATTAATCAATTAGCAGACTGATGATGCCGGTGCCGAAGCATGTCATTGTCAGACTTTTTCAACTATCTACTCTGTAGCTAAGTACGAAAACAATAATTATCGCAACAGAGTTTGCTGGATGTAAGCAATGAGATCAATTCTCTGCGCAACGTACTAGAAGTCCTAATTTATCTTAGATGTTAGCAACGAAACAAGACATTTTTCTGGCAAATAAAAGAATAGATCATTAATGTGAAACACTATGCCTGCCCTGCAACTGATATGTCCCCACCCTCTTACTCTAATCCTTGTAAATGGAATTTGTATGTTTTACATGAAGCATCTACCAAAGAACAAAACTAATAAAAACAATTAAGACCTCCCACAAAAATCAGTTAAGGACTAGATTGCTTCGATTAGTAAGAAAATGAAGAGCTTAGAGCATATCAGCAAGACAGTAAAGTGTCCCAGATTAGCAATGTTTTCTGCGACATCATCTTTGATGAAATAGGCTGACAAAGCAACAAAATCATGAAATGGAAAAACATAACGGACCTTCAAGTATGACATATATCTATCATCATCATAGAGGTGGATATTACGTTTGTGTAGCTTTTCTCCTTTTGCGAGTTTTCCATCATCTGAAGCCAACATCTGCTTTCTGTTTTTATCCTTGGTAGAGCATTTTTCATGAACCCTGACATAAAAGGCATATGCAGTTATTATTTCCAAGTGTATAAAGCAACAAAGGATGGTAACTGAAGATTGCTACCAACTTTCCAGATATATACTATTACAAGAAGGCATGAAGACGGTATCGAAATAAAAACAATATGTGCAGTACCATTGATTGGAGAATAAACAGTAAGTAAGATACCAAAAGTACTTGGCTAAAACACAACAGAACAAGAATTCATAAGCAGCAATATGGTATGGCAAAGAACAGGTACAAGGAGAATAAGATAAAAAGAGGCTCATTTCTACCCATCAATACATAAGTAAATAAATATCAGAATTTATCATATCATCAGTAAGGCCATCTCTTTTTATTAGTTTATCCTTATAACCATTTCACGCAACCCCAACCTCAAGACCCAGAAGAGAGACCATTATGGCTATGATCACTTGTCCATGAGAATATTGTGCTAGATGCTACATGATTTTTAAGACAATTATTCGTGGGAAAAACCAAACAACCACTAGCAGGTCATGATTTAACAAATAACCAGAAAAACCCAAGAACATTAACGCTACCTCTGAATGAGGAATTCAATAGTTAGAACCTCATTTCTTTTAATTACTTATACAAGAAGCAGTTCTATGTATATGACAATAAGCTACTTCATCATGGTATGATTTATTACCTTCTTTGAATTTTTCCACCCTTGACTAGTGAACTATTCTGATTGTCACTACTACATGCTTTATCCTCTGCAATGAAGGAGCAAGATTCAGAAGTAGTTCCAGTATTCTCCTCAAGGTCGTGCAATCCAAACTCATTTGCATGTGATGTAATTTGTTGCTCCATATCCCTTCTCGACCTACTTGAAAATAAATCAAGTACAAATTAGAAAAAGAAAAAAATCACTCAAGGAAATCTACCAAAAAGAAATCATCAAAAGAAATATGAGAAATGTAGCACACTAACTCCCAAATTTACTTGAAAGGAAATTCATAAGAGTGACACTACTAGGCTATTGCCTTATCCCAAGTCCCATGATTACTAATGCTAATTTACAAAGAAAGAAGACGGAGAGTGATGGAAAACCACTGAAAAAAAGAGCATATGGTGACTTATCCTCCATTTAATAGATAAGAATTTGAAACCAAAGGTTGGAATTTTGTTTCTAGTGAAAAGTTAGAAACACTCTACATGGTATGAAACCAAATATTTCTCTTGTCATTTCAAATCCTCGACTATCCATAGGGATACAAAGAATTCTCAAACTTTTAACCTCCTAATGACAACAATGATTCAATTTCTGTTCGATCATTTAAGCTTCCTCTCCCTTTGCCTTTTGAATTTCTATTTAAGTTTAAAACTAAAGTTTATTTTGTATTATACAAGCTAGTTAGTCAATCTTTATATAATTTCATTAGTTAATACCTTAATGTACTCATGAGTGAACTCTTATCACCACTACTCATTTTCAAATTATTGGTATACTACTCTTACAATACTAAGTTCTAATAAATTTCAGAAGGAAAAACCTAGAACTGATAAGAAGGTTGACCATCACTACGATGTGCTTCGTTAGAGAAAACATCTCACTAAGTGGATCGCAGAGTCTTAAAAATTCACAGCCAGGGAGGAAGAAAAAACCTTGATATCTTCTTCAAAACTTCATCTGTAGGATCTTGGCTAGTTTCACATATCTCTTTCAGCTTCTGCAAATACTTCACCATGCTGTCATGACAAGGAAAAGAACATTGAGCAAACCCATCATTAAGGCCCACATGCCTCTTAATCAGTGTCTAGGGGGAAAAAGAACAATGTCTAGCATACTCATTATGGTACTTGTCTATCTCAGAATAGTATGTTTTCTGCTCAGATTTTGTCCGCTGTGCCTGATGAATAAGAGAATCAGGATGAAGATTGCCTGAACAAAGTGAAGTACCCCTGCAAGCATACACTCCACATGAATAATCAAACTGAAACTTATAGATTGCATAATATTCTAAAAACAATGGGTCTCTACTAGAAGACCCAAGAACAGCAAACTATGCTCTTTGCCATTGTATTTCACCAGCCACTACTTGATAAAATCGACAAATATTATATAGATGAAGTAAGAAAACAGGTCCGGTCCTCATGGAAAAGAAACCACTTCGTCAACAAAAGTCAAACACGCACGTTGTAGAAACAGATGCCACCTTTACACATTAAAGTTAGAGAAAAGGTATTAATCAAGTTCCATATCATGCCACTGCTAAGCAGATTGTTTCCTTTTGTTTTCTTTGTTCAAATTTGCAGAGTTAAGAGCCTCAGAGTTTAGCCTATAACAGGAGAAAGAAAAGAAATCACAAGTAACTGACAACAAAACGCTACATGGTCAAGAAGACAATTTTATATCTTGCTTCTTCTCATTATATTCCTATGGATCCATCTAAATCTAGCAAGATGGAAGAGACCATTCTCTCTCCTAAAAGAAAGGGAAAAGACCTGCACCACATGTACAAAGTTTAAGAGTCTGATCCAGATATCATACTGGTAGGAATATATAGAATGAACAGGCTATTCCTAAAAGATATGTTCACTTGACTAAAGAAAAAATCCACCTTGCTTTCTTGTTGAACAAATCTTAGAAGTTTTCCAAAGAAATGCCAAGCACTCTCAATAAATTATAAAAAGCATAGTTTATACACTTGCCATTTGAGAGAAGGATTTCCAAAATGAAAGTTATCCCCGGAAAGCAATGCTTGCACAGTGTCTTCTGCATCTGATCCTCTAGGTAGAAACTGCAAAAGATACTTCCTCTCGTTTTCAGATAAATGGGTCTGCCAAACCTGTATCAAGCCCAAGATAGAAGAATGCAGCATAAGTTTGTATTGACAGATTTAACCTGCAAGACTACCAACATCATAAAAATAATAATTACCTCATGAGAAAGCACCTCCATCAGATTCTCAATCTCAAAAATTTCTCCAGGAACAACAAGAACATCTGCTAAAATTCCATGACTCTGAGGAGCAAGAGTATTAAATTCCCTCAAGTCTTTCCGCCGCAACCCAATTTGTTCCCTTTTAGAAACAACCTTTTTTAAGTTACCATCCCACTCAAGAGAGATATGCGACCTTGCATTGAATTCACATTTTGGTGATTCCAATTTTTTCTTTTTAGTTTTGTATTGCTCCCAAGAACTGCAACCAGCAAAGCTGGCACCATTAAGCCTTTTTCTTCTATGATCAGCAGCCATTGGCATAAGATAAAAAAGTCCTCAGCAGAAGATCATAAAGACATACTGATGAAAGTCAGAGGGCCTTCCCTTCATATGCAAACTGAAGCCATCATTTGAAATTGCATAACAATTAGCATGAATTTGAAAATCCACCAAGTCTTCCTTCTAAAAGTACAACTCAAACACTACTAATTTACATTCTCCATTTATCACAGGCACAAAATAAACTATGTTAAAATTTGTTTATGCATGATCATTTCTGAAACAATTATAAGAGTTTGATTGGCAAAGCAATCTTATGAGCTAACTAAGTCTATTCTGAACGCATTGTCTGCGTACCAAAACATTTTTATACAATGCCAATAATTATTAGAAGACAAACATTTAAACTGACAGAGACGAAACTATTGCAGCCACCTATTTAACTACTTGAGACTTGCACTTCAAAACACCAAAAAAGGAGAGTCTGACGCAATAAGATACTGCGTCAGTAGAGGCATTAATCAATTCAAATCACAGATGTACACACGCAGCCCCATTAATCACTTTAACAAAAGAATACAGAATACACTCAATGCAACTAATGAAGTCAAATGTTTATAGAAACATTTTAATGATCTTCAAACTTAATTGAGAAAGTAGTTATATCAAACTTCAAACAGGACGACGGACCCCATCAATCACAATAGTATTTATAATTTTACGAAGAAAAAGGAAAGCCAAGAGAAAAAGACGGGCAACTTAATCCATTAGTAAACAAAATAACTAGCAAAACGGACGAAAATATATACTACCATTAATGCTGATGTTAAACAACAATCGAACAATAGCAAACGATATGCCAAACATACAACCCTAAACAGCACCGGTTTCCGGAGAATGCAAGCCAAATTATATTAAAGGAAATAAATCTATTCATCCAAAACGCACAAAAGAAAAAGATAATCCGAATCAGATAAGGCGTGGCAAAAGAGTGATTGAAAGTTAAAGATTAAGGAAACCCTAAATAAAATAGAAGAAAAGAAAAGAAAACAAGGACAGGAGCATACCCATGGAAGAGGTGTAAAAGAAACCTAATTGAGCAGCGGAATCAGCAGACGCGCCGCCGCGGTGAGAAGGTAGAGAGAGAAAGAGAGAGAAGAAAGTATAATCGGATTGGGTAATGGCTTAGGTTTTCGAGAGAGAAGAAGCACACGAACCACAGAACGGTTATGCTGTCTCTGCATTCATTCGCGCGTTCACCTGTGGCTTGGCTCTACTACGGATGGATATTCCACTTTCCTTACCCACTTGCTCTCTCGTCTCGTCTGTGACTGTAGTCTAACTGATATACTCACTAATGTCTCTACGGTTAACAAAAATAATATACACTTAATTTATCGATAACTCTAAAAAAGACGTATGCTCGTAATAAAAGTTGAAATCTAGATTTTTAGTTTCATAAAGCGTCATAGAGTATTACAATATGGTATTTGAAACTATATTTGACACAATAATGAAAAAGTCGGCTCGATCTAGAATAGATTTTAGATTTGCGTGATAAACTCGGCTTACTTAACTTTTCATGAATGAAAACACCATCACACCCATAGAAAAAGACAAGACAACACATATGATAGGAGATAAAACAAACATGTATAAAAAGAGAGAAAATATTATCTCTAAATCAAATAAGAAAAATGATTTATTAGTCTTCGATGTTTTTCAAAACTCAACTTTTAATTTTCGTAGTTTAAAAAACTCATTATAAGATCTCATCTTTTCTCTTAATTAACTTTTTAGTCTTTTTGTCCATTTTTTAGTTTTTAACCATAATATATTTTAAGGTAATTTCCAAAAAAAAAACCCTGTGTTTATCAATTTTGTCAAAAAGGTGTTTGAGTTTATTTTTTTGACAAAATGAGGATTGTGTTTATCTCCGTTAACCAAAAAGCGGAAAAATCATTAACGGTGTTAAATGTGATGACGTAGCAAGGAGTATTTTGGTCTTTATTTATGGGTTATGATATAAAAAAGTCATTTCTCGCACTATAAAGTTGTAAACACATGAATGTTTAAGAAATTTATCAATAAATAAAGATCGAAAACCCTTAAATTTCTTAAACATTCATGTGTTTACAACTTTAAAATGTGAGAAATGAATTTTTTATATCATAACCCATAAATTAAGACCAAAATACCCCTTGCCACGTCATCACATTTAACATCGTTAATGATTTTTCCGCTTTTTGGTTAACGGAGATAAACACAATCCTCATTTTGTCAAAAAAATAAATACAAACACCTTTTTGACAAAATTGATAAACACAAAGGTTTTTTTTGGAAATTACCCTATATTTTAAAAAGCTTGAACCATATGTAGGTCTTTAAAGTTGTCCAAAAATGTTATTTTAGTCCCTCAACTTTGAAGACGACTTACTGAGTCTTTCAACTATCTAAACGTGGACCTATTGAGTCATTTTTCGATGACGTGACACTCAGTTGGCATTAAAATTACTATTCTTCACTTTTTCCAACTCAGTGTCATGTCATCGAATAAAGACTCAATATGTCTACATTTTAATTGTTGACAGACTCAATAAGTCACATTTTGATACTTGAGGGACTCAATAGGTCGTCCCAAAAGTCGAAGAACTAAAATTATCTTTTTGAACAATTTTAAGGACTTGCATATGGTTTGTCAATATTTTAACTTCCAAAATATTCATACTGCAATATAAATTGACCTTGTAATTCTGCTATGTTTTATCTATTTGTTTAAGCCGAAATATAAAAGTTACAGATCTAAAAAAAATAGACACAATGACAAAAAAGTTAATTATAACAAAATATGAGTCAGGGACTGATAAATCATTTTCCCAAAAATAACATAACTTTTGAACAATTAAATTTTTATCTAATATAAAAAAGAAAACAAACAACAAAAATACAACAGAAAAGACTTATTTTTTTGGTTTTCATCCGATCTCAGAATCATTGGACTTTAAAAGGCGAAGAAACACACAATTTGGATAAACATATTGTAAGTTGCCTCGTAGGCTAATCTACTAATACTTACATCTATAAACATTTTAATGACATTATTTGTTTTTAATTATGTTTTCTTTATTTTTTTATATTTTCTTCTCCGCAAACCGTTTGCGATTCTCATCAGGAAATCGCCTCTCATCACTCCGTCAACGATTTCTCACCAACTGATCTCTAATCTTATAAATTGATCCGTTAACTCAGACACTCTAATTCTCCCATTCTCGATATTCATTGTTTACTTGCTTTATCACAAAAATTGTTCTCTTATATTCTGCAAATTTCCATCCAAAATTCGTGGATAGGAACAAATGAGGACTTATTTTACTGACGTTCTTAAAATCACCGCTGACGACTTAAAAAATGATATATTCCAAAACAAATTGAAATTTTATGAGACTTTGATTCTTCAACTTTTTTATTTTATGCTCATTTAGATGGTGTTCAATGAGAAAAGGGAAAGTTAATGTTTAGAAAGAGAAAAATTAAAAAAAAAAACAAATTTTCAAAAACTGAAAAAGTGGTTTCATGAAAAATATGGTATAAAACAAATTTAAATCTCGATATTTTTTCACTTTAAGGCCATTAATAATAAGTTTTATAATAAGGTAGTTAAAAATGTAAAATCACAATATTGTGTTGCTAAAAATAAAAATAAAAATCTTGAACAGAATTTATTTATTTTTAACTTTACCCGATAATCAAACCACCAGTCATATTTATCAACGGCTCAGATCAATTTGAATTGTAACGAACGGTAATGGAAGCAAATGAGTGGACTATAATTAACTCTCAATCTGAAAATGGAAAGAAAAAATGGCAGCAGCTAAAGCATTATCAACAACAACACCACACCCCTTTTCTCCCATTTCTATCCAAACCCCAAAAATCTTGCACCATCACCAGCATCAATGGTTAGGGTACTCAACGAGACCCCGAAAAAGTCTGTCACATCGAGTCTCGATTTCATCTCCCGCTGCTGTGAATATGATGGAAGACCTTCTCCTCCACCATTACCACCAAGCTGATTCAATGTATATACTTGGTGACGCCATGGGATACTCTTTGGCTAGCTATTATACTTCTTTGGGTCTGTTTGTTATTTCTGTTCCTGGTCTTTGGTCACTTATCAAACGTTCTGTTAAGTCTAAGGTATGGTTTTTAGTTTTGTCTGATTTGTTGTATGGATAGGATAGTAATGGATTAGTTAAAAAGATGTCAAAAGGGTTGCTTGTTTTTGTGTTGTAGATTGTGCAGAAGACATTTGTTGGTGAAGGGGACGTGAAGAAACCCCCGAACCAGGTTGCCGGAGAGATCATGTCGTTTTTTGCAAGAAACAACTTTCAGGTCACTGATAGAGGAGAAACCATCACGTAAGCTGCTTTTTTCAATCTTGCTCATCATCACGTGATCTTAATATCTAATTTATATGTGGATTCTTCTTGTGTCATATATCATGGAGATCAAATGTCATTAAGTATAAACGATGACTATTGGTAGCTCAACTGCAAAGGACAGACTGAGCTAGAATTAAGACCATGGTTCGAGTTCCACTACTAACATTGGGATAACCAAAAGAAAGCTTCGTTAAGTATTAGCACACGAATACAGAGCCAGGGGCCGGGTATTCCATTGAACCCTCAGCTGCTGGAATCGGCCCTAAAAGAAGCTATCCACCTTACATTAGCACTATAATTTCACGTCTTACAAATGGCAATCTGCACTCTCTAAAGATGTAAGAAATGCTCATTAAGTGAGTGATCTCATACAATAAAAGTTCTAAGAATGAAAATCTAAAATTCGGATAGCATAGGAATTTCCTGCAGGTGAGTTTGATAAGATTTTAGTTTACTCTCTGGAAGCTCAAAATGTGAAGTAGCTTAAAATTTGAATAAACTTGATAAATTTAGAAGAATGAAAAGAGAGTAAGAGATTGATTAGGGAAAATTGCAATCAGGTTTGAAGGAGTGATGGTTCCAAATAGAGGTCAAGCAGCATTGCTTACATTCTGCACCTGCATCAGCTTGGCAAGTGTTGGCCTTGTTCTTACTATTACTTTTCCTGACATCGGCAACAACTGGTTCTGGATTACTACTCTCAGTCCTTTGGCGTAAGTATTTTAAGAAAGCACTATAACTTAAATTTAATTCAACCTCCTAGATAATCGATGTGGCTTACTCTAATTTTGAAAATGCAGAGGAGCTTATTACTGGAAAAGAGCCTCAAGGAAAGAGCAGATTAAGGTTAAAATGACAGTTGCCGAAGATGGCAACTTATCAGAGGTGGTTGTTCAAGGAGATGATCAGCAAGTTGAGCAAATGAGGAGGGAACTTCAGCTTAGTGAAAAGGGCATGGTCTATGTCAAGGGCATCTTTGAAAGATGATTAGACGATACTCTTTTTGCTTCTTACTTAGGCTGTAAAGTTGTAAAATTTTGAGCACCATACCCATGTAACAATTCTTAACGTTCAATCAAATGTCTATTATTTCGTCAAATACATAATTTGAGTTTTGAAACCCAAAAAAACTGAAACCATGAAGAAATGCCGCATAGAAAATGCAAGGGCTTCTTAAATTGTGCACAAGTACCTAAAAGTGGCTGATTGGAATAACAACACTCAGATTTCAAAATGCATCCAGGCTTAACAAATAAATAGCAATGGTAGCTTATTTAGAACCAAAATCGACTCCTTGCCAATATCAATTACAATAACAAAGTTGCATAACCAAAGTAAACATGAAGTCCCAAACAAATCTGGGAGACAATCCATTATATGCAACAACTATTCGCCATTATCGGATTAAATTGAAAGTAATGAAGTAACCCAACGAACCATGGGATGTCAAGCACAAACTTCAACCGATAAGCAACTTGTTATCTTCTAAAAAGGAGTAAGTGGGCACCTCAAGATTATAGGGCGCCGGACCCTTCCGAATCCTTCCAGAAATATCATAATGTGAACCATGGCATGGGCAAAACCAGCCACCAAAATCACCAGCATTTGGCAAGGGAATGCAACCCAAGTGTGTACATACCCCAACAACAATTAACCATTCTGGGTCCTTGACCCTATCTGCATCTGGTTGTGGATCACGAAGAGATGACAATTCAACGCTATTTGCCAGCTTGACATCATCTTCCGTTCTGCGCCTGATAAAAACAGGCTTACCACGCCACTTAACAGTTACAGTAGAACCAGGCTCAATGCTTGTCAGATCAACCTCAAGGGAAGCCAGCGCTAGAACATCCTTACTGGCAGACATACTCAGTACGAACTTGAGGACAAGGAGTCGAATCAATGAAGCATAGACAAACCTGCCACCAGTAAGGACAAAATAGGCGAATGCCCGTTTGCTGGGATCACCTGGAGGAAAGCGCTCATGGTTGTAACTATCATAAACTATCTTCGAGGTGGGGTTCTTGACGGCTGCCACAGTTGCTGGGATATCAGACACTATCCCACCTTCATTTCTTGGTGTAAGAGAATCCGAAGAGAAACCTGAAAACCAAAAACAGAAAACACTATACTTACAGAAGCGTCAACAGCATACTAAGTCATGCTGTCGTATTACGTGCAGGTGAAATGTATAAGCCTCATATGATTTATTGTATGGCATTATAATTCTAAAGTTCACTGTTTTTTCTTCATAAACTGTTTGGCTTAATCCTATATTACACAGCCTCACAAGCAGCAAAATAGGAAATTGAAAAAGGAAATAAATTAACAAACATACATTCTAATGGATGATGATTTACAAATTAATATGGGATACAAAGGAATGGATAACTCTTACAGCATAAAATATGGCTCTGGAATTTGTTCTAATCACTTGTTTCAATAAAAAAAAAGAAAGAAAAGAAGGGGTGAGAAGTACACAAGTGAAGACAGTATCAAAACAGTTCACCAAGAGTTATGCTGACTTTTTTTTAACAGAAATAAGACTTTGATGATGCATATCAATATTTGGTGACCATAGAGTTTCCAGTAATTGAAAATTTAAACCCAACTCGTTTAAGTTGTGTAGTATACAAAATCATATTTTGAAGTATCAAGAAAATTAATAGATGCACAATTACAACCTAAAACTGCACTGAAGAATTTCAGCCATTTAATAAGCAAGCTAATCAGTACTATGCTCTAAATAGCTCAGCACATCTAAAGAGTTATGGAATCCGGTATACATCATTAGTTATTATGCAAATGCCTTGTAAAGACACATCTGCTAGAAGATAATGGCCTATAATTTCTGGCAAAAGTTCAAAAACTAATAATATGACTGTTGTGATACATTTATTCAGAAGAGGCAAAACTAGACCAGAAAAAAATGGAAAAAATTAAGGATCTTCACCATTTTTTAGATTGATTTATATCGGATCCCAGAAGTAATCATGATATTTGAGTATATAAGGAGAAGATAATGCAAATGCCTTGTAAGTAAAGACATCTGCTAGAAGATAATGACCTACAATTTCTAGCAAAAACCAGAAAGGTTCAAGAATTAATAATATGATATGATATGATATGACCTACAATAGGAACTTTACCATTTTTTTCCAGTGATCCAAATCATGAAATGCCCATGTTATGCCACTTTCAGCTCCCTCTACTCTATGTTGGATAGATAGGATTCTTTTTAACTCCGTTTGAAATAAAAAAATATGCATATACTGAGGAAGGGTTTTGAAACTCCACCTCACAACCATAAACATCAGAGACCCTGACCTATGTTACACGGACACTTCTCCTTACTCGCATACCCGTGCCTGTATCTGTGTCCAGACACAGTGTTGGAAACCATTTTTAGGCTATTTTATGAAGGTTATGTTTCAGAAATAATGTTTCCGTGTTCAAATCTGTATCTGTGTCCGGGCAACATAGACCGTGACGATTGACAACAACAATGCAAAGAACAGCTCCACACAGGATTGGTCATACTTAGCAATTAATCAATATATATAGATCGAATACCAATATCAACAAGCTCATCATAAGATCGAAAAAGCAATAAAATAAGAAACCCTAAAATTGAAAAGAGAATGAAGGGAAATAAACCTCTTTGCGGGAGATAAAATTGAGGGGCGAAAGTATAATAATCACTAAGGACTTTTGATTTGATGTCTTCGGAATCGGCGCCGTTGATCGGATTACGAGAGACGGTGGCGGAGGCGGCGGCGTGGTAGGGCCGCCATGAGGGGTGCGTCGAACAAAAAGAAGAAAGCCTCCTGGACGCAACACGCAACATTTCTTCAGAAAGAATGGATTTTGATTCTCAAACGGCGAGATTGAATTTCAGAGAGATGATGATCACAACTGATGAAGGTCGTCTAATCAGGTTTTTATTCTACGGCTCTGATTTTCACACGTCTTCATCTCCTTCCTTATTTCTTTCTTTTTTTATACATCCTTGTATTTCTATTTTCACGAGAAAAATACATTTTACTTTTAAAAAAAAGGGAGAAAATTAAATATCTCAAACAAAAAATAATTTTTAACTCTATTTTTCTATATTTTTTATTCCAATTTCTATTTTCTCCCACCAAATAACTCTATTTTTTACTTTAAAGAATATTACATACTTTTACGTTGGCGCAGTGGTAGCATGGAGCTGCGCTTGGTAGAGAGGTTTGCGGATCGATCTCCTACAAAGGCGACTGAAAGAAGTTTAAATATTATAATCATTGGACCCGCCTCGAATCCGAATTAGTCGGTCCAGTATGGGTTCAGATACTTGATGGAAAACAAAACAAAAATATACTTCTTCTATTCTGAAATATTAACAGCGGAGAAAAAGGCTCAAGGACTTTATTCTTGATACTCTACATGATAAGCACTATGAAATGAGAGAAGTTACAGATATCTACTAAGGAGAATCGTTTTCCACCTAAGCTCATAGGTTGTACATGTCAAACAGATCCAAGTGTAGTAACTTTAAAGAAAGGTTAGACGTCACAACGTTTTTGCTTTTAAAATACTTCTTAAATAATTTCTCATACCGAAAGGTTTTGCACAAATGATATTTTTCAAACTTTAGTATTGGCAATCCATCAACAATATATTCTTTAACTAATTTGGTTAGAAGCTTCATGTTCACACGGCCGAGTTTTCTATGTCATAGCCATAAACTTTCTTCCTTTGAAACTAAGCAGATATCTTTTGAAAAAATATTCAATTCTAAGTGCAACAAAAATAGTTTCACTCGAAGTTCTGTCAATTACTTTACACACTAAAGAGTCAAAGATTATATTTTTGTTTTTATCATATAGTCGAGCGACAATCAGCAGCTTGCACTTTAGTCTTCTTACCAGCGAGACATTGTCAACTGTAGGATTAGTTCTAATGGTTCCACATCAAACAACTTGACCTTTTTTGTTAACTCCAAAGCTTACGCTTCCATTTCTTTTACACTCCAATATAATGAACTCAGTTTCATCATTAGTGATATGCCTTGAGCATGCACTGTTAATATACCACAGTTTTGACTCCATGATGCATCTTAGGCCAACTTACAAAAAAATTAAGCTTTCTTAGGTACCCACCAAAATGAATCTAAATCCAATGGAGTTAGATTTTATCCTTTAGTCACTCCATTACGAAATTTACCTCTTTAGGACCTTGTCAGTTTAACAATTTAGTAACTATTTTTTTGTTAATATCAAGTAGAAAAAGACCATGTGATTTTATTTTTTTACAAATATACTCGTGATTTAAAAATTACAAACATGAATTTGTAGTCTGTGCAATTTAAAAACACGAAATTTTCTCAAAATATCGTGCTTATTTACCAGAAAAAGATGATTTTGAGAAATTAAAAATGTCAAATTTTTCAAATAATTCTACATGTGAGGTCTAATTTTACAAATTAAATGAACTAAAAGTATTATTCATTGTTGTTGAGATGACGTCGCAATTGAAAAAATGTTAATGTGCAACATTGTTATCGATTTTCGATTCTATTTTAGTTGATTATATTATTGTTTTCTAAATATGAATTTTATTAAATTCTGTAGAGGTCGATAATTTTTCATAATTAAGGTCTTAATAAATATTGTACTTTAAAATTTTCTTTGATTGGAGGCCGTTGAAATCGATATTAGAGGCCCTAAACATGCGCCTACGTTGTCTCCTCTTGTAGCCGGCCATGCCTATATCTACATATGCTCACAAAGTGACCATAAATTCCACCGAGATCACATTATGATCTCTTCTTTTGGATCCTTATCTGATAACTAATTGCGCAGTATGCTTACTAGTCTTATGTTCAGTAGGTTTACTACGAACTTTGTCTCGGGCTTACTAACCTTTTTCTTAACAAGTCTGGGATCTTGACTATTCTTTTTATGAAAATAATACTAGCTCCTAAAATATGTGATATCTTTCTTTAGACTCTTAGTTTCATTAATCAATGTGTTGGCTTGATTCATCAGTAGCCCGATGTTGTCATTGTGATGAGAACCTTTGTCTGAAGTCATACCTACTTCGAATTTATCACACATTTTTCCTAGCTTTTTGATCTTCTTAGTAGATCATATAAAGCAAATGTGAAAATTTTTAGAGGAGTCGCTTACCTTGAGGCTTTTAGTGGCCATCAAGTACGATGCAGAGGATGACTTAACAACTTTAGTGATGTTGGATTCTTGATCATTAATGGCCATGACGCATAGCTTTTCTTCTATGTCTATTGTCTCTTCTAAGTTTGGGGCAGTTTACTTAATATGTCCAGGCTGATGACATTTGAAGTAAGCGATGTCGTTATTGAATGCTTCCTTCTTAAATCAATCATTTGATTTGTATGAATCCTTTTTAGGATTTTCATACTTTTTCACAACCTTTTTGAAATGTTAGCTCCGCGTTCTTTAGAAATTTTTTGAAGCTTGTGGGGATTATGACAACATCTTATTCATCAAATGAGGTGTCATCATCAGTAGAGTCTACTTCGAGAACAATAGATATTTGCTTCATATCCTCTACTTATCTTTCAGATTGAAATTCTTCTTTGAAATTTCATGAGTCAGTAAGGAACTAATCAACTCATCATATCTATAGGTAGTTAGATTCTGAGCTTATTTCATTGTTGTCTTCTTTGCTTGTCAAATTTTGGGTAGGCTCCTCAATATCTTCTTGACTTGTTCTTCTTCAAAAAATAACTTTTCGAGCCTTTTGATCTCATTAATGATGTTGGTGAGTTTGACATTAATGTCAGTAATGTTATCTCTATCCTTCCTTTCAAGCAACTCAAACAACCTCGTGTGCTAGTTGATTTTAGATTCCTTCACTTTGTTGGTACCTTCATAGGTTACTTCAAGCTTCTTCCAAATTTTTTTTGCTATCTCACAACCTGAAATCTTATCAAAAAAATTCAGCATGAAGTGCACAATGAAGCATATTTATAGAAGCATCATGTTGAAGTACTCTAAAGTCAGCATCATCATAATCATCTTCTGAATTTGGTACAATAATACATTCAACCATGATACATGGGATATGAAGTCCATTGACAATGTTTCTCCAAGCATTCTTATTGTGGACTTGAATGAATTTTTTCATTTGATTCTTCTAGAAGGTGTAATTTGATCCAAAGAACAAATGAGGTCTAGTTATAGACAATCCTTTATGCAAGATCTAAGTAGTCTCATTACCAGGTAGGTGTTTAATACTATTAAAAGTCATTTTGAATCTTTAAACTCAATATAGTTATATCTCTTGATTGAGTTGAGATAGTTATATCTCTTGATTGAGTTGAGCTCGGATACCATTTGTTGGTCTCAAATAAGCTATGAATTACTCTATAATGGGTTAATAAGTAATATGACCAATTAAAAATTCTTTCTAATATCATTATTGTCCTACTAACTAACACAGTATCTGGAACTCAGTAAGTATATTTTGATACTTGGTACTAGTGAGTTAGCATGACTGTCTTTGGCGCAAATCCAGACAACTTGGTAGATACTGATTTGGTTGTTGTATAACTGAATCAAATCACGCTAAAACTAAGTAAGCACAATATGACCAGATACAATATTGACTAAACTAACCTAACATAGTGAATATATCAAGATATAGAAAAGTAAGTACTTTAGTACTTAGTGCTCATCATGCATATATACATACACTCAGTACGCAATAAGAAGATACGTAAAGTGCTAAAGGATAAAAATACTTTACGATTTATCCAGGTTCGGTCACTATTTTTGTGCCTTCTTCCATCTTCAAGATACATTCCCTTGAGATTTATGAATCCACTAAGCATCTCTTTTAAGGTAGAGAAATTGTCCTTTTACAATAGCTCGATACACTAATTGAGTGCTCCCCACAATCTACTCTCGCTGTTTTTCCACAACTACTTACACCAAGTAGTTGTTTTTCTATATAAAAAAAAAGATTAGGTATAAATCTAATATGCTCACTCTCTTTCTGACTCAGTAGACAAATTTATACAGTGACCGTGTACAATTTTGCTTAAGAGCTTTTGAACAGTTCTAAGAATGAAACCTTAAACATATTGTTATTTTTGTGCTGTTGTAGTGTAATCATTTTTCAAACTGAGCTTCTTTATACAAAGTTCTTCAAGTTAGCCGTTTGAACTTCATTCTTTCAAATCTTCAATCTTCCCGTTAGACTTAGCAAGTTGTCTAAAAAAAACTCAAAGTATTATTAGCTTAGATAACAACCTGAAACCAAGTAGTTTTATATTTATTGGTATAAATCCCGTGGATTAGATACCCGGACTTAAATCCCGAATTATTACTTGACAACGATAGGATACCCTTATCATTTAGTTAAGGCATTCTTGTAGCATTAGCTCGAGGCCGCATCAGAGGTCAACATTAAGAACCATCAAGCGCAAAGGAGAAGGGGAGAAAACGATTTTGTAAAATACAGTCATTAAGGGCCTGTTTGGTGCAGCTGTTCATGTTTGCTGTTTGCGGTTCCTGTTTGTTGTTCCTGTTTGCGGTTTGCTGTTTCATTTTGTTGTTTGCGGTTTGCTGTTTGATAATGGGTGTTTGGTAAAATCATAATTATTTATTGCTGTTAGCATGTAAAATGACTAATATGGGCATAATTAAAATCTTTAAATGTAAAATGCAAAGGACAATAAAGGAAACTAAAATCCGCAGAGATTTTTTTGTAGAAAAAGGAGTATCTTACTGCTTCTTGAAAAAGCAGTTGTCTTTCACCTAAAAAGCAACAAGCGTCATTTTCCAATTCCTAACCAAACACCCAATTAACTACTTTTTAGATCGAAAAGGCAAAAAAGAGTTGGGAAACGGTGAAACAAACGGCCTCTAAATCACCATTAATTTAATTTAATTTACTTTTTATTTTTTGATAAAAATAGTGAGTAAGAAAACTGTAGGATGGAGGTAAATGAGGGATAAATGGATACAACTATTCTTCAAACTTTATCTCTCCTTTGTTTCATTGACACCTTAGCGAAACTACTCCTAAAACACCCTTTTTAGTTTTCTCTTACCTTCTAAATTTATATAAGTATAGATATAGATATAGGTGTAGGCTAACTTTGTTTTTGACTTACTTTGTTCGTACTTTGTTTTAATTACCATTAGATTATTTTTCATCCCATGATCTAATGGTGGACAAAAACAAATTAATTGTTACTTTGTAAAACAAAGTAACCATATAATTTCCCATATATATAGATTATTAATGAAGAGTGGTGCTCACGTAGTCAATGATGGACCAAATACAATTTGGTCAATCACGATTATATCAGAATTTATGGGTGGAAAATTCTAATCTAATGGTGATTGACCAAATTATATTTGGTCAGTCATTGACTAGGTGAGCACAACTGTATAAATGAAATGCGTTAGTGTAAATTTGACACAATATAAAATGTAATGAGAAATATTACTATACATTTGACACAGCATACTGTCATACACCAAACTACTAACATTAATGAATTGATATAAACAATTGGCTATTTTTAAAGTGACGTAGTAGTTATTTAAAAATGGTATACCACATTATAGATTTACTTATTGATTCATTAATCATGCAATTCAATTCATAATTTTAATTTGAACAACCTCAAATTCATAATTTTAATTTGAACAAGCTCAAATTCTCAATAATTGTTTGTTAAAATATAAAGGAATTGTGAACTTTTACGCAACAACGAAAACTAGATATATGTTAGTAGAGTCAAGTTCAGGTGAGATACCTCCCTTATTGTGAGACAAGCTCTTATTGTGAGACAGATATCAATTGTGTAATTATTTAGGGTTGTAAAGACAATTTTCCATTTTTCTTCTTCTCCCTAATCGCTGATTATTTTTCTTCAGTTTCAACCGAGCTTCATCAGCCCTAATCTTCCTTCGATGTCCTTCATCTTCTTCACCGATTGTCTCATGTATTATTTTCTTTCACGAACTGATCTCCAGTCTATATCTACGATTTCTCCTTCATCAGTCCCAATCTTCCTTCGTTGTGCTTTTCCCTTATAAGGCTATGTTTTAGAAGACAAAGAACCCGGGCCTTCTGCTGTTTCGACTATGGTTGCTGATTCAATTCATTACTCCTGTCACTATCGGCAGAGCTGGATCCATATTCTATATAGTTCAATGGGAAATCATCATCATCAGAGGATTTATATTTTGTTCAACTCAGAAATAATAAGGTGAGATTATGACCCATAATAATTCAAAAGAACTGATGATAACAATCTAGCAATCCATATGTATTTGAAAGTTTTGATAGTTCATTTGCTTAAGAAGGAAGCAACATCTGGTGACTTAATTCAAAATAATATTAAGCTTAAATTACGCAGAATTTGCAGTAGGGAATTTATTTTACTTACTTTAATCATAAAGATGAACAAGTTAATAAGAAGAAGAATGAATAATTTGTATATGATGGCTCTAAATGAAATACAAAAGCCTGTAAAAGTATAAAGACAAAAAAGAAGAATTGTTTTGCTCTCAAAATCACATATTGTTCCAAAAAAATACAGTGTTTGTTCCAAAAAAAGACTGTGTTGTTTTAAAAAATTACTATGTTGTTTTGTTCAATAGGTTTTACAAGAATAATGGTAAAAATAATGGTGATAAGAGCTCCATTCAATCCAAAATATTAAATTATTACGTGTAATTCCAATAGACGATTCTGAATTGGAACAATTTAATATTCGGAACAATTTGGAACAACATAATATTAATTTGAAACAACACGTTATTGAATTTGGAACAACACAATATTCAATTTGGAACAACCTTAGAAAAATAAAAAAAATAAAAATCGTTTATAAATAACAACGATGGATCTCAAAATGACCGTTTAATTAACACGAGTTCAGTGATATAATTTTTTTTGAAAAATGAGTTCAGGAAGAGCGGGAAAATGCATTTTAAAGAAAATAATTAAAACTTTTTCTCTCACCGGGAGTGACATCAGCGCTGACATCACCTTATCTTTCTTCCCTCCATTTCCCACGCATGAAAAGTTTTTATTTAATTACAAATTTGCCATCTTTCCCTGTTTAATTATAAAACTACCCCCACCTCCTCTTATCACACATTAAATGGACAATCACACAATAAGCTCATTGTCACACCTGAGCCTTTCTCTATGTTAGTGTTAGCGATAATAATACCGTAATGTAAATAATAATAACAGGAGACAACAATAGATTTATTTATATTGATTTGTAAACAATTACAGATATATAAATCTAAACATAAACAATAGAAACAGTAAAGTATACCCGACCAAATTACCGAAGGAATACTCGAGGCCTTTGCAGTTTCCTTAAGACAAATTCGCCACGTGTTGGCGTAGTCTCCCAGGATACAACGAGTCGTTAGCGAACTCAAACCACGCACGATCACTATCACCGGAAGCAAAGAACAGTGAGCAGAAACAGTAGCTTGGAAGAAAAATTTCACACAGAATTTTCAGAGTGTGTAGTTGAATGGACAAAATTCAACTCTTATTCATATGGGTTTGTAACCGCGTCATTAACCGAAAACGGTTTCAGAAATTCAAAAATCTGTAACAGATTTCGGATAAGAGAGGAGCAAAAATGGGTCGGCCCACGGGCCCCCAAAATCGAACGACATTCGCGTTGCCCACGTCGTGCGGGTGCGCCCCCAACCTGGTGGGATTGGATTTGCACCCCCCTACGCGTATCCCAAGGAGCATAGTTTGGTTTATTAGTTTGAGAGCCTTACAAAGCATCCTCAATATAAACCCAAACACAAAGCTCTTTGAAAGACATGTGGGATGGGAGCATTTTTCCTACTCTTAAACATATTCAAGAACCCATATTTGAGCTTGAATATTTCTTTCATCACAAGTTCGTTTTTGGCGTGTAATATACCGTTGGAAAGTTCACGTGTCATAGAATATGTTTATGTGAAAACATCATTATAATGACCACTTTACCCCTTGTATATATTGCCTCAAAAATGACACTGAGATAATGTATAAAATACATTATTTCCAACAGTTAGTATGCTTAAAAGAAATATGTTACTCTTTATTTAACTATTTGTGTTCTTTTATGTATTTACATATATTAGGTGAACACCCGCGCATATAGAATTTTTTTGTAAAAAAATCATTCAAATTTAATGGATAAATTATTCATTATTTAGTGTTTTTTCTTTCGAAAGAATTCATTATTTAGTGTTAATATATACTATTCAAAAAATAACATAAACAATTTTAATGAAATACAATGTCGTCTTATGTTTTTAGAAGTCATCATATATATATATAATGAATATAATTATTTTCAAGAAAGTCAAATTTTAATATTTTGAATATCATAAAACGCTAAATTAGACTTTAATCCTAAACATTTTAGATACTTTAACAAGTTTCTTTCATTGCTTAATTTTTTTAATAGTTAATTTATACGTGACAAGTTTAGTCGTTAATACTTTTATAGGCTTAAACCACGATGAAACAAATACTCAATTATAATTAATAAAAAAGATTGAATGTTGTAATTAAATAATATAAATTTTTCTTCCGAAAAAAATAACATAAATTTTAATATATTTCAACGTAAAAATGATGTGCCACGTTGAATCTATAAATGATTATGCGTGAGTGCCAAAATAATTTATATGTAGGAATAAATTTACGAGTTTCTAAAATTGAAAAAAAGCAAATTAAGAATTATCCAAACATTAGATAATTGATTTTGACTAAGAGTAAAATAATAAAGTTTCTTAAAAAAATGTCTGAAACCGAAAAATTTGGAACGTTGTAATAGCAAATAGCGTGAGACAATTCGGCCACGTAGTGAAGCTCAGCTAAAAACGAAGACAGAGGATCAAGATTGTCCTCCCCAGAAAAGGGAAAACAAGATGAAATGGAGCGAATTAAAATGGGAGGGAAGACATGAAAATGATACGAAAAAAGCGGGCAATATTTATGCCCTAATGCTATAAAGTTTCCGCATTTCTCGGGTACTGCCCCCATTTCCAAAACCCTCACTCTCTTAACTGTTTCCAAACCCTAATTTGATTTTGACCCCACAAATGGTGGTTCCTTCCTTGCATTGTGCAGATAACCCTAATACAGTTGATGAAAACCCTAAAATCAAAGTTGAAGATGTGGGTGTGGGTGTGGGTGTGGTGTCTCCACGGAGGAGGGTGAGTGCGAGGATAGAGATGAATAAGGTGAAAGCTGAGGAGGAGATGGTGCGGAGGAGAGCTGTGAAGGAGGAATTAGTGAGGAAGCGTGTCGAGTTGTTGGATGAGAAGGAGGAGAAGAAAGTGAACCGGAGACGGGTGAATGAGGCTGAGGTTGTGGAGGAGAAGAAGGTTGGGGAGGCGGTGGAGACGAGTCACGGGAGGGATGGAGATGGAGATGGAGATGGAGATGGAGTGGTGGTGGAAAATGGTGGCGGTGTGGCGGTCGCGGAGAAGAGTGTGTATGCGAAAGTGAAGGAGACTTTGAGATTGTTTAATAAGCACTATCTGCATTTTGTTCAGGTTGTTCTTTTCATCTTTGATGGACTCATCTTTTGTGCATTTTAGAGTAGTTTGTTTATATGTTTGTGTATATGTTAGTCTGTACAAGTTTTGCCTGAGGGTTTGATGTCTGCTAAGGGGCTATGTTGCATGTAAAGAGAGATAGACACGGCACACGAAAACAGACACTATAAACATTGTTTCTAAACCATGGCATTCATAGTATAGTCTTCAAACAAAGCGGACACGAAATACAGAAGAGTGTCTGTGCAATATAGCTAAGGGGCATCCGCAAAACACAGGTATTGCGTGCCTTTGCCAGTTCTGAGAACTACATGAGAGGATCTCTCCATGGATTTTTTTTGTCGAGGCACAAAAGAGATGGATTCTATCTTTGAAATGCTGCGGCGGCTGACCGCCTCTTGAGGCACACCAGCTGCCTGTGGTTCTGTTCTAGGAGGCCAAAATTACATGTTTTCGACGATTGTGTTTTTTTACCTGTTTTCTTACATGTAAGAACGAGTTTCAACACGTCTGTCATTGTTCTATCCCTTGCTAGAACCATTTTGAGAACAATTTGTATGTTTTTTTGTTGGAGTGGAGAACAATTTGTATGTTGAGACATTTTTTGTTTTCATAGGAAGAAGAGACCAGATGCGCGAAGGAAGTGGTTGATAAAGAAAAAGCTGCTACAAAGTCGAAAAAGTCAAAGGTTAGAATCTGCTTCAGCCTTCTGCTTTATAAGCTGAAGTACAATGTGTGTTCGTCTACCTAGGCTGCTTAGGCGGCAAAGTTTGTCTGTGTTTTGAGCCATTCATGTAATCCTATGAGGTATTTGATCATGTCTTGATGAACAATCTGCCAAGTTTTACCACATGGGAAGCTGGAACTTTTTTCTCATTTGTTTACAACAAATAGTTGGGTCTTTCAATTTCTTCTTGTAAAGTTTATACCTGGCAATGAGAATTATTATTTAACTAGGAAGATATATGTTCCATTTACATGTGTTGATAAAATGAAGGTGGCAGGGAAAGCAAATATATATGGACATTTGTTTGAACACTTTGAGAAGTTGAACTGCATCATGTATTTTAAATCAGTTATCGAATATAAGATGTGTTGATCTTCAAGAAATATTTGATACTACAATGTCCTTTCTAATGTCAAGCTAATCTACCATGTAGAAAAAGAAGGCTATTGAGGTTGTTGAGAAGCAAAAACAAAAGGCTAAGCGTCCTGATTTAAAGGCAATAACCAAGGCAAGTGAACACCCATTTTTTTCTAACTTGTTCCATTACTATTACTTCTCCTTTTTCTGTAAGTTTATTGTTCATTGTTAAAAGTCTGCTTGCCTAGGTGACTTGGGTAGGTAGTGTCACCTCACAACTCCTTGGGTGAGTGACCTTTAGTGAGGCTCTTCCTGCTAAAGGCAAGCACCTTAGTTTAGGTGTTTGCTTGCATGCCTTGTATAGGTTGCCTTTTAGAATTGTAATTACTTTTTTGAAAGGAAATATCAGCACTAAGGGCTTTCTTCTGTAGAAGTTATTGGAGGATACTAAAAGATGAAATCTTTGTAGGGAAAAGAAGTTATCGATATTTATGTTGTTTGCAAGAAGATACGGTGTTAGGGAGCTGAATATGTTGCTTTGTTTTTGTTTGAAGATTTTATAGAGTACATATCCTTCATGAAAGTATATATAAGAATGGAATGTGAATGCAGCGTAACCAAATTGGGGAGTTATGGACTGGAGAAAAATATAAAGGTTTTATTGTTTTACCTTGCTTGGGAGTAGTGTTGTTAAAAGCAATAGAGGTGGTTGCCTAGTCTAGGTGAGACATAGTGACTCCAAACACCTTCAGTGAAGCACTTTCATTGATGAGTCGCTCCCTTGGCATGTGCTTCAGTCGAATGCTAGGCTAAAAGGTGTGCATACCGGTTATGTTAGCTCTTTTGGAAGTTTTTATGATTTATAAAAAGAAAATAGCGACAATTACAGTAGTATTGGATAGGGAAGGTTCAATTAAGGTAAGTGTTTATGGATTTTAATTAATCGTTATGTTACTAACATTTCAAATCCAGGTAGTAAGAGAATAAATAGTTTCAGGTAATATCATAATTTAAGGTTTTCAAAACTGAATTTTGAGTTTCCACAACAAATTGAATATGGTTAAAGAGTTAGCAATATTTCATATCAATTTGAAAAAAAAGACTCGTCTCTATGAGAAGCAAAGTGCTATCAACCAACCACAAAACTTGTTTTTGAAAAAATTATAAACAAATTTATAAACAACATAGAAGTTGAGGTGTAACTTATCCGAGTCTTTGTTGATTGTTTGAACTTTGAAGCTTCAATACTTGTTTTTAATATTTTTCTTTTTTTAACCAACACCTTACTATGTTTGGGCAAGCACCTAGTGCATCAAGCAATTTGAGGTCTCATCGCCATAAGGAAATAATTTGAACAATATTTTGGCAGAAGATATGATTTGAAGAAGTTGAAAATGTTATTCTGTGGTTTTAACGTTTTGTCTAGTTAGGTAATTTATTGAAATTTTAAAAATGTCCTTCTATTAAAGCTTTCATTAAAGGAAAATGAATAATTTTATAATTTAACGTCTATTGCGACCTCCAATTGGAGGTCGAATGGGTTAATAATTCGTCACTCTTTAAAAACCTTCCTCATGAATATAGGTGCCAATTATCGAGTTAGTGTTGTGTCACATCACTTATCGGGTTAGTCTCAAATGAGTAAAGCCAAACCCAAGCAAAAACATGTCGTGACAACCCAATCACGCTAGTGTAGATTTCGCAATGCGTGTGAGTTGTAATTTTACTACCAATTTTAACCGAAAATAAATAAATAAGAGGATATAGTAATACTTCCAAACATTTAGGTCATTCTTGGATTAACAATTTATCCCTAGTCATCCAATTTGACCTAAAATCTTTTGATAAACCCTTAGCTCGCTAATATCATATTGGGTTTGTATAATGTGTTTGCAAATCAGATGTAGTTTTACTATTTTTTGAGATAATCACAATTCTATTACCTTTATTGATTTAGGTGAAATAAAAATATATGAGAAGATATCATAATGATTTTAAATATTTGTGTCATTTTCTAGTTAGCAGGTCGATACTGACCTAACCTAAAACTTTGCATGTCAATTTCGTGTCCACCCAAAATTGACCGTGTTACTTGTTTAATAAAACACTTACCCACAAAGTTTGTGTTGTTTTGGGGTTGTATTGTTGGGTTGTGTACATAATTGCCACCTCTACTCCTGAGGAAAAAATGTATTGGCACCTTTTACTTCACATACTCCTGTATTGCCAGCCCTCGGGTTTAGGAAGGGAATATTGGATGTAAGGTGACAGCATAAATTCTGTTACGCAAAGAATTTTTTTCAAAAAAAAAATTTGAGTCTATTGAAGAGAAGAAAAAGTCATATTATTGAAGATTAACATATTGCTGATTATTGATTGGCAAAACTAGAAAAAAAATACTGCAACTGGTTGCCCTTTGTTAGTATGTTTGCCAAAGCGAATTAGAAAATATGCTGGAGAAAAGAACAATCTACTTTTATGAGGAAAAAAGAAAACAAATTGAAAACATTCTACTTGGAGAGGAAGGTGAAATCAAATCGTAGTACTTAAGAGTCAGATATTCTTTGACTTGTCCATTCATGAGAGTTGCCTGAATTTTACTTTTGCTGTAATCTACCCCAGCCCTCCTTATATTTATATGGACTGGCTATATTCAAACATCATGATATGTTCGCAATAAGACTTAGTTTGCTCTTTTTCTTTTTCCTTTTTGTGTGTGGTGTTTTGCTATTATTTTTGGATGATGAACTTAATTGACATGTGACCCTACGCTTGTTTTAAGAAACGTAGAAGTTGTTTGTTATACGTTATAAACCTTTTTGAATTGGTACCTCACTTCTCTTAGGCGTCCGTTTACTAGGGTACTTAACGCTTATGATTTCACTATTATTGTTCCTGGCTACTAAAAGCTTACTGAAAACTGACTTATCTTGATCTCTAGTATCTGTAAATGTTTTTGTGCGTGTGTGTGATTATTTTGATATTTATCTTGTTTTCCCTCATCTGCACTAGTCAATACTAAATACTGAACCAATTATAGGGAACCAGCTAGGAGGGATTAACTGTCAGTTGAGGACTTTATTCTTTTAATTTTGCATGACCTCTGGGTTGGTTTTTTTAGTTTTCAATATGTCAAGAATCTAGATTAGCTGTTGCGTGGAGATGTGCTGCAGCCTAGAGATGAAAAGTGTGTTAAGGTTGATTGTAAGTTAAGCTGATCTTTTAGGGTAAATAGTCGACTGCCTTAGTTTATTCATTTTTCTTTATCTTGTATTGCACTTGACAAGTATATTGATTATGAGAAGCGGCAATAAACTTGCTTTTGCAGATGAGTACTTAACCTTTGCCCTTGTTTTTCACAATCTAATTTTTTGGCAGATGCTCGAGTCTAATGCTATACTGTATCCTGAGAAAAGAATCGGTGACCTTCCAGGTCTACAACTTGTACTTCTATCTGTTTCCGTATTCTTTTTTTTTTGTTTCATGTTTCATACTTTGAGTTGAATAGGAACTTTATATATTTTAATGTATATTTTATAATTTGACATGACATGTGGGCTTGAGGAATATATATTGTCACTATGCTTCTATTTCAAGTTAGTGTGTTGTGATTTGTGGATTTCGAATTACAGGTATCAATGTTGGACACCAATTCTATTCCAGAGCTGAGATGGTAGCTATTGGTTTCCATAGCCATTGGCTGAATGGGATTGATTTTATGGGGTGCATCTACAGCAAGGTGGGCTGTCTTTTTGCAATCATGACCATTACCATAGATATACCTCTTATTCTATTAAAATTTGTACTTGGTGTGGGGCAGTGTTTTCTTTTTTGGCATGTCGAATGATCAACGTTTTAACCTCAACATATAAATGAATTGTTCTGCCTTTTTTTTCACAAGTCATATTCACATCTGGTAATGATCATTTGCATACAAATTGCAGGTGTATGGAAACTATACATTCCCTCTCGCTGTAGCAATTGTTTTGTCTGGAATGTACGAGGATGATCTTGATAATGCAGAAGATGTTGTTTATACTGGTCAAGGGGGGCATAATTTAACCGGAAACAAGCGCCAGATTCGTGACCAAAAGATGGAGCGTGGTAACTTAGCTCTCAAGGTGTGTAGTTTGTCCTTGATTCTCTTTTTTGATGTTTTGTTATTGCATTTGGTTTTCATTACAAGTTACTTTTATGGTTGCATCAATGTTTATGCATAGAGACCTTAATCAAGACAATTGCCATTTTGGCCTTCTCTATTTTACGCAATTGTTTACATGTGCTGTTTGAAGTTTGCTGTTACCTATGTACATTTTGGATTCTAATTTCTGATGCCTTATAATAGACTAAAGCTATATGAGATTTTGGGCTTCTGTACGGTGTTTTCTGCTTCAAGGTTGATGTGGAGATGTGTTTTTATCCATGCATGGTTGATGAAGAAATGCGTTTGATCCTTTATAGTTTTGTGTAAACAATGAGATTATTAATTGTGCGTGAATTCTGGCTGTCTTTTTGTATTTGAGAACACCATGCTATGCAAAATTATCTGAATTTCAGTGATGGTGCTTCGGTTCACTCTGCATAAGAGATGAAATCAAAAGGTGCTTTCGTAGCTGAATGTTGTTGAGGTTTAAAATATTATTTGAAGTTCCAAACTACAATGGAACATAGGAAATCAGCCTTTAGCAGAAGTATATAATGCTGATTCTATGGTGGAAATGATTTGTTTCTCTCTCTGCTTTAGTTGTATTCTTGCGAAGTGATATTTTACTTTTCCCACATTTCATTGCAGAATTGTGTGGAACAAGACACACCTGTTAGAGTTATTCGGGGACATGAATCTGCAAGCAGCTACAGTGGCAAGGTCTACACATATGATGGTTTGTATAAGGTATATTTCATATTCAGAAATGTAAGGCTTGTGTGCAATTGTGATATTGAAGTTTGATTTTTCAGAACTGATATTACATTCGCTAAGATTAAATTGATGACTGATTAACAGTTACATAGGGCCACATGATTACAAAAAGTCATGGAAGGGAAGTTGTCTGCTCAAGTGGTTTCTCTAATTAATCTCTTTAGATCTAAAAACCTGAAATTTGTAGTGGCTACAAATTTATTTGTGTTGCACACTGTATTCATTGTAGCATATTGAATTTCTTGATGAGGCTTGGACTGGATATCTCTTGCTTCGTACTTCCTTTTCAGATTCTTCATCTTACTATTTTAAGCCTGAAAGGCTATCTTTTGAAGACAGCCTCATTGCATTTTCTTTATTGCCAAAATTTATCTTGTTCTTTTGTATGCTAGAACTCCATTTCTTTTTATATTCATATGCATGTCTCTGACAGGTGTGCTACAAAATTGATTATATTCACTAATATCTTTTTTTTATAGGTGGTTCAGTATTGGGCTGAAAAGGGCATATCAGGGTTTACTGTGTTTAAGTTTCGGCTGAGGAGACTAGAAGGACAGTCAACATTGACCACTAACCAGGTTCGTATAATTAATGTGAAGTTGAAAAGTAAACAAATATGTTGTTAAAAAAGTGAAAGGTGCCCTTTACCTAATAAAGGGTGGCAGTGATGTGTTATGAATTCGGGTTTGTGATCTAGTTAATGGGACCTTGTACCTCAAAATCTTCTAGGAAAGAACGCTTATAAGTCTTCCTTCCGTTACGTATCTTCATAAATTGGTTAGGAGGCTTGTTCAGAGCGAACCCAACGACCTCATAATTGTTAGGAGCTCATTAAGAGAGAACCCCAGGATCTTAAGGTTAATTGAACCTTGATTAATTTTTAACTTGTTTTTATTTTTATTAATGAACTCCTCTTTAAATAGAAGAACAAGTACTACAAAAGAGGAAGGCTGCGTAGGCAGCACTAATTAGGAATAGAAAATACTAACTAGGAATTAGAAAAGACAACTAAATAAGAAATAGAAAGTTCATTTGTTCAACTAAATAGTAAATTCTAAATCAAGTAGTAGTTCATTCTGGATTAGTTCTCCCCTTGCCTGTTCTATTTTTCCTTTCTTCTTTCTCTTAGGTACTTCTCTGCTACTTTTTTTCTTTTCTTTATATAGCTGTTTGTCTTGTGTGAATGTCTCTTCCTCTTCCAATTCTAATCCAAGGGTGAACATTAAACCTACATTAAAAACTTATAAACAATCTAAACATATACATATGCCTCTGATCACTGTTCCTTGATGCATAAATGATGGGTCTGGCGCGTGCCAAGCTTACAGCCCAGTTGCCTTGTGCAGCAACAACTAACTATGCCAAAGACAATGGAGAACAACCAAACAAAAAATGCAGAATGTTTGTTGTTACATGCAACAGAAAGCTGCACAATAAAACTCCAAACACCAAACCAAGTTGAACTCATGAGATAACATGGTTGAAAAAGGAACTCGACGCTGGAAAGACCAACCGGAAGAGGAATTCGAGTGGCACGTGTCCAGGGGTGGATCTAGCCTAAAGGCCAGGTGGATGTAACCTCTAAGTAGGGTTGGTTCCGCCCCTTGCAGCTCCCTAGGCCCCTATAATATTGGTTTATATTGATGCATTTGTAGCATTCTATCAATATTGCAAAATGGTTATATACTTTCCTGTCAGAGGTCATGGATTCAAATCCCACGAAGCTCCTTTTTTCTTAATAAAGCTTTATATGATCGTTATTAATTGTTTTCAACAGACTTTACCTTCTTAACCCTTATGAACTCATTTTTTTTCCAAAACCATTTCTTTTTTTTTTCACTTTTAAGGCTCAATACACTTAATTTCTAATTTAAGTTTTAATTTATGAAAATTATAAGAAATTTATAACTAAAAAGATAAAAAGGTAATAGTTTCAGGAAATTAGCATGGAATCTATATGAAAAGTAGAGATGTCTACTCCTTCTTGGGTGAGCATTTTAATTTTTTAGCTCCTAACACACCAAACAAAGAAATTCTCAAGGGAAGAGGGCCAATGCAACACAGAAGACTAAAACTTAACTGGAAGAGTCTGCTTTACAAGGGAACTTCTAGTACCTTGTTATTTTGGTAGAAACTACTCCATTTACATATTGAAAGATAAAGAGCTTATGTCTAAGAATGAGGACAAAGGAAGTGGACATATATATTAATCAATTTAATTTCTCTTATAACTGCACCTTTGATTACTTCCTAAACTACTTCTGTTACAGCTAACTATGTTCATACATATTTATATATCTTATTATGACAAATATCATTTCAACTCGTCTGTGTATCTATCTCTTTACAGGTCCATTTTATTTATGGACGTGTTCCTGAATCAGTTTCAGAAATCAGAGGGTATTAACAGCTTACCTTGTTATTGAATTGAGCTTTTATCTTTGTTTTCTTAGTTTGACATTGATTAGGTTCTTCTTTTCAATTGGCTAAGGTTGGTGTGCGAGGACATAAGTGGGGGTGAAGAAAATATCCCCATACCAGCTACAAATTTGGTTGATGACCCACCTGTTCCACCAACAGGCATGACTATAAAATCTGATTTTTAGTGATTATGTCTGCTTGGTGCTTGCTAAATATGTCAAATAAGTGGCCTTTTTGTTTCTTGTTTTCTTACATTCTATTATTTCAGATTACATCTTTGCTAATTGCGCCATAATCTTAGGCATTAACTGAGAGGGCAGTGAGGATTGAGAATTGAGGTTAACCAAATCCTTCAAATTATGAGGGCAAGTTGGCAAATTGTATTTTTCCTGTGATATGATTATAATGCTGGGACTTCATGGATAAATAAATATCAATCTTGCAGAGAAATTGTTTCCTTTTTCCGGTCGACTGCTTATGTTTTGTGTGTATGTTCCTGATTTTATATATTGTTGCTTTACATGCTATGCTATCTCAACTAAACTGCTAATACCATCCTATTCAGGTTTCACTTACCGCAAGGCTATTCAACTTGCAAAGAATATTAAGCTCCCTACAAATGTTGCCGGATGCTCTTGTGATGGAGCTTGTGTAGATCCTCGTACATGTGCTTGTGCTAGACTCAACGGCTCTGACTTTCCATATGTGCATCGTAATGGTGGAAGGTGTGTGTTATTCATATGAAGCTACATATGAACTTGTATAGCTAAAGTTTAGTCGGCAACTTTTTGCCTTATGTTTTGTTTTGCTCATGCTAGGCTTATTGAGGCCAAACCCATTGTCTTTGAATGTGGTCCAAACTGTGGTTGCGGACCTGGTTGTGTCAACCGAACATCTCAGAGAGGATTGAAGTATCGTTTAGAGGTTTGTTGCTTTTTCAATCTATGTAAATATAATTTAACAGTGTCAATGTCGCACTTATTTGATTTTTTGAGTATATCACAGGTTTTCCGTACCCCCAAAAAAGGTTGGGCTGTAAGATCTTGGGACTTTATACCATCAGGCGCTCCAATCTGCGAGTATGTTGGGGTTCTGATGAGAACTGAAGACATGGACAGTGTCTGTGAGAATGAGAATAATTTTATTTTTGAGATTGACTGCTTGCAGACAATGAGTGGGCTTGGTGGAAGAGAGGTATCTTATTTTGCGTTGTTTAGTTCACATAACAAGATTATGCTAATCTTTGGTAAACTATGCATTTGAGTTGATTTTTCTAGAAGTTGTATGATCCCCGATTTTTGAAATTTGGTATATTCTTTTAATCGTTCAGCAACATTTTTGTCCTGCAATCAATTCTGAGTTTGTTTAACTAGTTTTCTTCTTGCAACAGAGGCAATTTGAAATGCTTTCTGATTTTGTATTTCACATTGAATTATTTACCAAATTCTTACTCATTTTCTTTTCACATTAGAGACGACTAGGAAATGTATCAGTAGATTCAGTACCAAGAATTGGCAACACGGATGGATTAGATGATCAAAAGTCAGAGAACGTGCCTGAATTCTGCATTGATGCAGGCTCTACAGGAAATATTGCCAGGTTCATTAACCATAGCTGCGAGCCAAACCTGTTTGTTCAGTGCGTTTTGAGCTCGCACCACGATCTCAAACTTGCTCGGGTCATGTTATTTGCTGCAGACAACATACCACCTCTGCAGGTTAGCAGTTCCTTCTTTCTTTTCTTAGGGAAATTATCTTCTTTTAAGATACTTGTAATTGCTAGCTGGAGCATAAAGGTAGTAGACCCAGTCCACCTTATTAGAAATTGAATTGACTTGATTTCCATGTTAAAGCTTTAATGAACAAGATAACTAACTGCTTGTTCTACCATGTCTGGAAATGAATTGTTAAAGCAATCTGGGGAATGAATTGACTGCAGATTATAAGACCCTGTCCACCTTTTTTTCTCTAGTCAAAGTAGATTATAAGACGTCTTTAAAGCAATCTGGGGAAATTGACTCATTAAAGGTAGAATAGAAATTGGTACGATGAAATATGACCCAGTAAAGTAGTCAAACTAAAAAAAAATTCATGCATAGGCCTGGAGAAAAACATGTTTTTGCCTTTCTTTTCATTTTTTGACGTTGCATTAGCTCATTCAAACTCAACATACTTGGAAGTTTAATACAGGTCTGCAATATCTCTTTACATGATGGGTAGGATTTACTCTGACTGTTACCTTTATAACCTAATATGAATAGAAAACATCGGATCTAAGGGCTCATTAGAGAAAACTATTCCAAGATGGGTTTTGATAGGAATTCACTCTGCTGTCATGTGCTTTATTCAGACTGTTTTGCAGGTAGGAGGCAACTGTTTGCTACTGTGATTGGTATTGAATGTTTTTTTTTTTTTGTTTTCTGGACGCTATTACATTGGGAATTTGCATATAGCTGATTTTATTTAGCTTTAGCTTTAGCTTGTGTGCACCCACAAAAATCATATTCATTTGTATAAAATTTAAAACTTTTGGTCTCCAGACTAAAATAGTGGTGGCACTTTGACTTTGGTATTTATCATACCCTGAAATGGTGACTGAAGAACCTACAGCTCTAAATGACTTTTGTTTAGCACATTCATGTTAGAGCATTACAATTTGAACTTCTTTTTTTCTTAATTTTTCGTGTTGCAGGAGCTTACTTATGACTACGGCTATGCCCTTGATAGCGTACACGGTCCGGATGGAAAGATAAAAAAGATGGCATGCTTCTGTGGTGCAGCTGGGTGTAGAAGGCGCTTGTTCTAAGTTGGTTAAGATATAGTGTTTTGGTAGTTAATAGTAGGGTGTGTAAGTACAGGGTTTGTTCTCTTGTATATGACTAGGCCCTTGTTTTTAGGTTTTGTGGTTGGATTCACACCCTTCATCTAACATATAATGTTACATATTCACTAATACAGAAGATGAAAAAGAAAAAAAAGTGGGAAATTTTATATAATGCATCTGGGGAAGGTTGGTAAATGAGATTTACCACCAAATTGAAGTAGCAAGTTTTGTCTTGTGAATTTTAGTTAGTTTGCTTCTTCACTACAGTGCTTCAGAGTAATTGTTATACATGAAGGTTGACAATGAGCTACAATTTATCGACTTCAATTATTCAAACTGGAATGGGTATGGTAGGTAGAAGCTACTTATTCATGTTCACTGAGATTATATTCTTAGGTTCTGCACTTATTAACAACTTCGAATGATAATTGACTTAAAACCGAAAATCAGATTTTGTTTGATTGAGTGAAAATCAAAATCAAATAGAATCGGAATGCCTACTTTGTCCTTTAATACAGCTACATTTTGTAAATTTTGATGTGCTTGCTTGAGACTATTCTGTATCATTGGTCCGACGAGTAATGAATTTCCTTGTAATTTTTTTTTTTATATTTCTTCTCAAATTCCAGTGGCGAGCTGTATGGTGCAGTCTGGTGGTAATTAAGGGAGAGGTCTTAGTACGTTTTGCAAGTTTTTCACTTGAAGCTGCATGAGCAAGGAGTGAGAGACTAGACTAGACTAGATGGTTAAACTAAACATAAACATGGGACTACTTGAATTTGATAATGAGCTTTTCAACAATCATTTCCTGTTTTCTCAGTTGACTTTGGCTATTCTTTTCACAGAAGTTAGAGTTGCTGCTTTGGATGCCAAGGAAATTACTTCATTGTTGACTTGGAGCTGTTATGTTTGGATTTGGATATTTCAATCTTTTTACTGCTTACATATGTTTCTTTTTTGATTGGATTCATGGAGCGATGGATTAACGTTCAACAATCAGTCTCCTCGAAACAAATCTTAAGGAGAAGATTGTTTTGAAAGGGTTGGTGTAGAGATGATCGAAACAATGACTAAGCTAAGTCTACCAATGCAATGCCCAAGCCAAAGCTGCGTTGAAAATCTATGAAAAAGCATCTAAGGCTAATAAAGAAAGACCATTACGGAGAGAAGTGGTGATCTCGTCTTGCGATTCATACCAGTTACGACAATACTAAGGCAGTCATCCTTTACATACGGAGGTAATGACGCCTGTGATGTGATTAAGAAATACAACATGCCTTGCCGGAAGGCAAAGCAAGTTGCAATAGTTTTTGACACAATTTTATTGCTGAATTTTGGTCTGATAGGTATTGTCATTTTTGGGTTGATAAGGGGGCAAGTTTGAACCTTAACCTAAAAACAGTTTTAATTGGAAGATGCACCGTCTAAAATATTTCAGATCAATCGATAGAAATACCAACGCTATAAAGACAGACTTCAACTTCAAGGCTAATATACTCTCACAAACTTTAAAGAACAATGTTTTAGCATTTATGATGTGTTCTGGAAATAACCAGAATTCATTGAACGTTCCAATCAAGTACTAGTTAGTTTGAAAACCATAAAAGCATCTTGAACAAATGCACACCTATTCTGAGCTGGGTTAAAAGTAGCAGTTTGGTTAAAGATTACAGACCTCTCTAGACAGAGACTCATCCGTTTTGGACCTGGGTTTTGCCCGATATTTGCCAGCTCGCCACTCTGAACTGTTTTTTCTGTCAGCTGCAGTTTCTTTTTCATCTTCCTCCACTCTATGGAGTTCATTTTCTTCAGTATCAGCAGCTGCTATGCTAAGCAATAAACCGTTCCTATTCAAAGACTCCTTAGTGGGATCATCCTCTTTCTGCTTTGTGTCAGCGAGATTATTCAACATAAGTGCATCAGCCACTTTCTTCTTCGGTATGAAGGTTCGTGATTTGGGAATATCACCAGAAACATCATCTTGTTGTGATTCTGTATTATCTGACTTCGTAAGCACATTAAGAAAATCCATATAGGCTTGTGCATTAGATTGCTCATCTGCATCATTTGACGAATCAAAACTATAGTGCGTGTACTTGGAAGGATTCCGCGTATAATCTGGAATTCCTGAAGGGTAATCTGGAGGCAGAGGATATACCAATGACATGTCTGTTGAATCATTTTCCACCAGTACATCTGATACTTCACCACAATCCTCATTGATACCATCAGTACATTCTGGGTCAAACCTTGCATGTTTTTGTGACTTCGAGTACAACTGATCATTTCTTGACTTAGAATCAGAATCATATTCCTTTCTCTTTAGAATTGATTTCAGGATTCCGTCTCCTGATGTCTTAACTTGATCATCCACAATAGCTGTAGAATCTTGCTTAGATATCTCCCGTACAGAATACAACTTCGTAGCAGCTTCTGCATTTTCTTTTTGCCTCAGTTTTGCAACAATCTGTCTAGCACGTGGATCCCTGGGAATGGTCTTTAATGAACTAGGAAGCTCGTAGTCAGAACACATGTCTATATCATAATCAAATGCACACTTCATGTACATGCAGTCATCTTCAGTGTCCTCTCCAACAGCCACTCTGTCAAATTGATCTTCCTCCTCCTGCATATGATGAAAATTCATAATCAGACCAAAACTAACACTATGAAATAAAGAACAAGGTTATTATGGATAATTGCATAATGGCAATGTAGATCATAATTTCATGCCACCTATGCTACACGGATACTCTTCTTTAGTAGAGTTTCTCTACATTGCACAAACACGGACATAGAAGGCGTTAGTTCTAAAAAAATAACCTTTATAAAATAATCTTCAAACAAAGACGAACATGGACACAAAACAGCCAGACAAAAAACACGAAAACGCTGCTAATGAGAAGTGTATTCTGTAGTCATGTCCGTTTTTGTTGAAGGCTACTTTATGACGATTCATACTAAAAAATAAAAAGAGGAAAATACCTCATAATCAAGAGTGCAGTCCATGCCAATGGAGTTCATAATTTCCCAAGTTTCATCATCATAATCATCATCAGGTTTCGGTTTCCACAGCTGGCTCGAAGAGGCACCTTGATTCCGACACTACAAGTATCATCCATGCTGGAAAAATTTGCTACTTGCAGAATACTGATGGAGTTGTTACTTATTCTGATTTGATTTTGAACGTCTTATGTTATATATAGGAGCAGAGAGATGTATTGTCAGTAAAAAATATTACTCCATAATGGGCTCGGAATTTTCTCTAAATAAATACATATATTTCTTTCCATGTCAAAAACGTTAAATATATATTTATTTTTTTAGGAAAAATGCATTAAAAATAATTAAAATCACTAGAAGTTAAACCAGAGTTCTAAAAAAAGAAAATTACAAAAATAAAGTTCGTGGTTTGTAGATTTACACATAAAACGAGTGTTACAAAATTGCAAATAAATGTATGTAATATGAGTTTCTTTTTCATAAAATAAAATCACGAATTGCTGGTGAGTTGTAGTGATGATTAACGATATTTTGGAAAGATATACTCCCCCAGATTAAATTGATGTTATGTAAAATGAATTTAATCATCAATTTAGCTCATATACTGTCAAATTAGTAAAAAAAAAACATAACATATACATTATATTATGGGTTTGATTTGAGGGTGAACATGTCATCAAGCCTATGGAAAAACAAACTACATGCCTTTGTTAACAAATTAGGTAAACCACATCCAAAGTGACTAATCCTGTGATATGTTTGGTTTAGTTACTGCTTTTCAGCATTAAAAAGTCATTTTTTCGAAGTCAAAATTGGAATGGGATGAGACCAGAATCAACATGAGTATTTCTATAATATGTTTTAATTCTAAATCAAAATTAGATTTGATTTGAAGTTGTTTTGTTTTTGATAGCGATATTTTAAGAGAAATATCTCCTTTCAACCTTAGCTCGTGCTAGAAAATAAAGTTCTTAACCAACGTTATATGAAAATGGTTTTAATTTAATGAAACATGCATCTATTGACCTAAATGGCTGCTAAAATTCAGTTATTTGAGTGAGAATTTCGGCTTTGAGAATTGAGAAATTAAAACTTAAATGATTGAAGGACTGCAAAGACAATTGTCGGAATTGATTTGGAAGTCAAATTTCAGTATTGGAAGCTTGATTGAAGCCGAATTTGGGCTAATTTGAGCTGCAAATTTGAGAGAATTATGTTGTTGACTTGTTTATTGAAGTGTCATTAGCTTTGCATCCATTTATATCAAACTTCTTCAGCAACTCTCTAACATTCTTAGCTTGATTGATACAGATGTCATTTTATATGTGCTTTCTCTGCAGCCTTAGGAAGAAATTCAATTCGCACATTATGGAAATCTCAAACTCCTTCATGATCTCTAAATTTTGTGCACAAAGATTCAATACTAGCTCCAAAGATAATATCACATAAATTTGAGCTAAGAGAATCTCTTTCCTTTTTCTTCAAAGTTCTTAGACAACAAAAGCTTGGTCAGTCTCTCATACTAAGCTTTAGGTGTTTATTTGTACGCAAACGCAGGTTGTTGGTTCACATAGATTTCCTCTTACATTATTTGTACGCGAACGCAGGTTGTTGGTTCACATAGACTTCCTCATCAAGGTAAGAGGTATCCATCTAGGAATGTACTATTCACATTCATTTGAAATAGTTTGAAGTTCATGTGGCTTGCAGAAGGACACAACATCCTACTAGGGTAAAAGTTCTACCGTAGTTAATTCCTTGATCTTAGACTATCCCTGGGCAGAAAGAGTAGCTTAACTAATTCAAGATATCTGTTCATGTTAATTCCTTCATGTTGACTACCTTTGCCCATAGTTAATTCCTTCAACAAGTAGACTATATCCTTGCAATGCAAGAGGAGCTTAACTAATTCAAGATATCTGTTCAGGAGCTTATATTTATCACTGTCGTACCATTGCAATACGCGTGTTTACTGACTCTATATCGTACTTGCACTCATATGGAATCAGTTTCTTACTATAGAAGATTGGATGCTAATCTCCATCTACTTGAACAACAACCATCACTCCTACTCCATGGCGAGAAACAAAACTAGGCTACGCTAAATTCAACGGTTTCAGTGTCAAGAGGATTAACCAAGTATTGTATGACCTTTTCGAAAGCTTAATAACAATCACCCTTTCACTCAACTGCTGATTCTTCCTTAATAGCTTCAAAATTGGTTCACAAAAACACAGTTACAAAAGGTGCTACTTCATTCTCTGATTCACAGTATCAGTAGACATTTCACATAATGCTAAGCATTTCGGTTACATCATTCTCAAAGAGTTGAGTTCCACAACATAGGGCTAGGCCAATTGAAGGAAAAGATCTGGCTACAACATCAGCCACCATGTTAGTATTTCTTTTAACATGAGATATTTGCAAAAATACTGAAATTTCCAGCTAATTGACAGCGAACATTGATGATCACTCCAAACTCAGTCTCATCCTGGGGATTATTTACCATATAAAACGGATGTTAAGCAAATAATCCCATATCATCTAGTGACTGGTTGTTGGGTCTTAATTAGAACTCATTTCATCGAGGGTTAATGAGAGTTTAATAATCATTGGAGAGTTAAATGCTATTGAACTTCAATAAACTGGTTGACATATACTAACCTACACCTGTTCATTGAAGTAAAGAAAAAAAAAGGTGGATCTCATGTATTCACCAAACACATTAAACTCTTCACAAAATAAACACTGAAGTTTGATAAAGTACAAACCTCAAAATGTATGAACTATTCGACTGAATTTACAACGAAGAAGTTTGCAATGTTCTTTAAAGCCCAGCCGAATCAAATCAACCATTAATTGAAAAACAATTACCTTCTGTTTTCTGTTTCCAAACAATATCAATTTTACCCAACGTAACAGATAACTTGAACGACTTATTTTTTTTTACAGGATAACTTGAACGACTTATTTGACAGTTACTTCATGAATTTTGGCAGGTATTCGTCATGATGGGGGAAATTTGAACCTTAACCCAAAAACAGCTCTAAACAGAAAATGCGGAATCTAAAATATTTCAGATCAATCGATAGACAATAACAAAGAAACAATAAAAACACGAGACCTCGATTTCAACTTCAAGGCTAGCATAACTGTTGAAGAGTGAATGCATGAAAAGAAAGAAAGATATGTGCTCACAAACTTTAAAGAACATTGTATAAGTAAGCATTTATCATGTGTATTTATAAATAACCAGAATTCGTTGCAAGCTATCAAGTAGCAAGTATGAAAACCATGAAAGCATCTTAAGTAAATGCACAATCACCTATATTGTCAGCTGGGCAGTTTGGTTAAAGATTATGGACCTCTTTTAGACGGACTCATCTGTTTCCAACCTGGGTTTTGTCCGATATTTGCGAGCTCGCCACTCTAAACTGCTTTTTCTGTCAGCCGCAGTTTCTTTTTCATCTTCCTCCATTGTATGGAGTTCACTTTCTTCAGATGCTATGCTAACCAATAAACCCTTCCTATTCAAAGACACTTTAGTGGCATCATCCTCTTTTTGCTTTGTGTCAGCAAGATTATTCAACATAACTGCATCAACTACTTTCTTCTTCGGGATGAAGGTTAGTGATTTGGGAATATCACCAGAAGCATCATCTTGCTGTGGTTCTGTATTATCTGAACTCTTAACCATATTAAGAAAATCCATATAGGCTTGTGCATTAGATTGCTCATCTACATCATTTGACGAATCAAAAGTATAGTGTGTGTACTTGGAAGGATTTCGCATATAATCTGGAATTCCTGAAGGGTAATCAGGAGGCATAGGATATACCAACGACTTGTCTGTTGAATCAATTTCCATCAATCCATCTGTTACTTTATCAGAATCCTCGTCGAAAACATCAGTACATTCTGGGTCAAACCTTACACGTTTTTGTGACTTGAAATCCGGCTGATCATTTCTTGACTTAGAATCAGAATCATCTTCCCTTCTCTTTAGAATTGATTTTAGGTTTCCATCTTCTGATGCCTTAACTTGATCCTCTAAAATGGCTGTGGAATCTTGCTCAGATACCCGTAAAGAATACATCTTCTTTGCCGCTTCTGCATCTTCTTTTAGCCTAAGTTTTGCAGCCATATGATTAGCTCGTGAATCCCTGGGAATGTCCTTGAATGAACTAGGAAGCTCATTATTAAAATCCATGTCTACACCAGAATCAAATAAACCTTTCATGTACATACGGTCATCTTCTTCAGTCTCCTTTCCAACAGCCACTTTGTCAAATTGATCTTCCTCATCCTGCATACGATGAAAATTGATAATCAGACCAAAATAACACAACGAAATAAAGAGCATCATATAATAACATTACTAGGGATAATTACAGAATAGCAATATAAATCACAATTTCATGCCACCTGTGCTAACACGGACAGGTACGCGAAAATGCTGCTAACGAGGTATATTATGTACTCATGTCCATTGTTGAAGGCTAGTTAATGAAAGTTATGTTTTAGAAATAGTGTGCATTAGAGTCCGTTTGCACGTGTACGTGCCTATGTAATGTAACATAACATTCCAGATATAAGGGAAAGGAAAAGCTACCTCGTAATCAAGAGTGCAATCCGCACCAATGGAGTTCTTAATTTCCCAAGCTTCATCATCATAATCATGGGGTTTAGGTTTCGAAGAAGGGTCACCATCCGAAGCATCAGCATCAAGGTCATCCAAGTCCTTGTTGAGCTCAAAGTCAAAATCGTTGTCCCGATGGGTGATGAAGACCCCGGGAGCCGTTACGACATCATCTAGGGTTTCTTCTTCCTTGTCTCGGTTCCACTGAATGCGCTCGATTTCTTCGTCACCGAGACACCAAAGAGAGCTTGCAGAAGAAGATGATGACGGCGCAGAAGAGGCTAGAGAACCGAAGACTTGATCGAGTCGGACACTAAAAGTATCATCCATGGTGGAGTGGAGATATTTCAAAGAAAGGAACAAGGGGGATAGGGTTTGGAATTTGAAGGTTGTTTTCTGATTTTCAACAACAAAATAAAATAATAGAAATAGAGAATACAAGCATTATATATAGGACCTATTGTCGGTCCGAAATAATAATCCATAATGCCCTCGGACGAGTTACTATAACCTCATTTCGTTAGATTCGAGTCCATCTGGTTTTTCTTTTGGGTTATCACCAAAATTCTAAATGGAAAAATAAAAATTAAAATAATTCTAAATGTTATCTTTTGGGAGGAGTTTAATTCTTTGGCTTAAACCATAAAAAAGATTTTGAAGTTGTCTATAAAAGTGATTTCAGTCTTTTAATTATGGGGACAACTATTAAGTCATTCAACTATCGAAATGTGGACCTATTAAATTTTTATCAAAAACATAACAGTAAGTTGGCATTAAAATTATTATTCTTTCACATTTTGTCAACTTAGTGTAATATAATCGAATAAGAACTCAATAGGTCTATATTTTGATAGTTGAGAATAGATCATATTTTGATAGTTGAAGTACTAAAAAAAATAGCTCTTCAAAATTTGACCGTTTTGATTTTCGTACATACTTCAACTATACTTCTTATTGTACTCTCTATATCATTATTTTAATATTCAAAATTATAAATTTAATTTTAAACTAAAAAAACATAAAGGGAGGAATAAAGAAAAAAGAATATTATGAACAAATGATTTATTAGTTTCTCCATTTTTGCCATAATTAAATTTTTAATTATCGTGGTTTATATTTTAGATTTTCTTTTTTTTTAGACAGAAGGAGGTAAAATTAAAGAACAACACCAGCAGCATCATTACATACAACATTCCATATTAAACTTGGGCAATCTTCCATCAACATGATTGGAGAAGATAATTGTTTAGCCCACCTAGCAAGCTCATGAGCTACCCTATTACCCTCACGATGCACAAACACAAAATTACAAGAACGAAAATCCTTGACAATAGAAAGTACATCAGAATAAAGATAACTCAGTGAGGAAGAAGGCGGAACTCCACTTGCAAGGGCATCAATAACAACTTTGGCGTCGGATTCAACTAGAATATTATGAAAACTACAATCTTGTGCAAACTTGATCCCTTCAAAAATAGCCTGTAACTCTGCTGCTTCCACTGAAGAACAAGGATTAAGTGGGATTCCGACCGAAGCAAGAACATGAGCATTTGAATCCCGAGCAATAATACCCGCGTTCGCGGAGAGGCCATTATCCTCCCATGTGGCATCGCTATTGATTTTAACAACACCGTCGGAAGGAGGACACCAAACCTTTTGAACACATGACATTGAATTACCCGGAATTATAAAATGATCTTTATTTTTACCCACATTTTTGCAATCCTCATAATAACTCTTAGCCTTTTCGATAAGCACATTCGAATCTAACCACACATTATCATGGAGAAAAACGTTCCTACGATACCAGATCCACCATAACAACACACAACCTTTCGCCATTTCATCGGGGGGAGCTTGAGCAAAACAATCTTGGATCCAACTTCTCGGATCATCAGCCATCTTTTTGTCCCATCTTTCAACCTGTGCATTTTTCCACAGCAGCTTCGTTTCCGGGCATTTCAGAAAAATATGTCTCCAATCCTCAACCGCTCCGCTGCAAACACGACAACAAATATTGACCATTTGAATTCCACGTCGAGCTAAAACTGCAAAACAAGGAAGGATGTTATTTAAAAGTTTCCACACAAAATGCAAGATTTTTGTGGGAATTTGAATATGCCAAAACTGCTTCCAAAAACTTGAGTTTGCTGTCGACGATGAAGCTCGGTTCTCCTCCGCCCAACGAAGGTTCTCGGCTAAATAGTAGGCTGTTTTGACACTAAAGTAACCAGTCGAGGTAGGCCCCCAATAAAATTCATCCTGTGGACGGCGGACGGAGAGCTGGATTTTACGAATTTCCATAACATATTTTTTAATTTTAAACATAACATATTTTAATTTTCAAGACATTCATACTGCAATGCAAAATGACCTTATAATTTTGTTATGTCATGTTTGTGCCTAAATATTACAGTTACATATCTAATACAGTAGAAAAAATGACCAAAGAGTTCATTATAAACAAAATATAAGAACTTTATACTGAATTTTTCAAAATATGGAAATCAAACAGTAAGTTTTAACTAAAATTACAAACTAATATATCATATATTTATTATAAAATTAGACAGTGTTAGTTGTGCTATAACCATTGGTAACAATTATTTTTCATTAAACTCATAATTTAATTTCCAAATTTAATCAATTTTTTCCGTAAAAGAAACATTTTAACTAATTTAGCATTGATTGATTGATTTCATCCATTTCAATTAGTACATATCCAACCATCCCACTTTAATTTTTTTAATAAATGTGAAGTGAGAAAATTAAAATCTCAGTCATTCATAATAATGATGCAGGAAGATGGAATGGAAAATTTCTTATTCACATTACTCAAAACAGAAAACAGCGGGCAACATAAATAGGCTGAGCCTTACAAGAAAACAAAACAATGCAAAGAAACAAAAGAGCTAGAAAACAGGAAAGGAAAGAAAACAATAAGGTAAAAGACAAAGGTTGTTAGGGGAATTGTAGCTGAGCTGTGATAATCCAAACAGTAACTCTTGGAGGCCAAGGTGAGGTTGAGGATAAAGAGAGGGAAAGCATCTGGTGAGGGAGATGAGTGAAAGGCACCGTTTGAGGAGTGACGGAAACGGTGCGTTTTGGAGATAAAATGAAATTAGGTTAAAGTTGGGATTTGGGGGTTACTGTTGGAATCAATTTGACTGTTATTACTCCCCCTCAAACTTGACTTGGTACAAATTCAGTAAGCCAAGTTTGGAAAGGAGAAATCGAAGATGGGGAGAGTGCTGGGCTTTGGTGAATAGGTCTGCTAGTTGTAGAGAAGAGGCGATGGGCATGAGGCGAAGCAATCCCCATTTGACTCGTTCACGAACAACATGACAATCAATGTCAATGTGTTTAGTTCGCTCGTGGAATACAAGATTGTGGGCGATGTGAAGAGCCGAAACATTGTCACAAAACAAAAGTGCAGATGTTCGAGGAGGGCAAGTGATGTCTTTAAGGAGGTTTGTTAACCAATGAAGCTCACAAGAGGTGGATGCTAGAGCTCTGTACTCTGCTTCTGAAGATGATCGGGAGACGGTGCTCTGCTTTTTGGATCGCCAGGAGATGATAGCATTTCCAAGGAAGACGATATATCCAGTTATCGAACGGCGTGATTCCGGACAAGATGCCCAATCAGAATCAGAAAAAGCTTGAAGTTGCAGGTTGTTTGTGGCTGGGAAAAACAAGCCGAGGCCAATGGTTCCTTTTAAATAGCGAAGTATTCTGTGAGCTCGAGTTAGGTCATCGGTGGTTGGCTTATTTAGGCGTTGAGAGAGGTGATTGACAATGTATGATAGCTCGGGACGAGTGTGGGTTATATATAACAACTTGCCAATAAGTTGTCTATAGGAAGTAATGTTGGATAAGGGTGTGGTACTTGGAGAAGGCTTGTGATTTGGTAGAGCAGGTGATGAAGCAGGTTTGCAATTAAGGAAGTCAAGGTCTTGGAGCAGTTCAAGAATGTATTTTCTTTGACACATGTGAAGGCCTTTCGAGCTTCTAGAGAACTCGAAACCAAGGAAATATTGCAATTGGCCGAAGTCCTTGATACTGAACAACTTGTCCAAGTGTGCTTTAGCATCTCTAATAGAATGAGTATCATTCCCAACTAGTATCACATCATCAACATAGACCAGGATGGCACTAAACATGGATAACTTTTGTTTGGTAAATAGAGATGGGTCAGCAGCTGATTGTCGAAATCCAATTGATTTGATGGCTTGTGTGAGTTTCAAATTCCACTGCCGACCAGCCTGTTTCAACCCATACAGAGACTTTTTCAATTTTCACACTTGATTTGGAGCAGTGGCTGTGACTCCAGGATGTAAGGTCATGTAGACTTCTTCATCGAGGTCACCGTGAAGGTAAGCATTGTTAATGTCAAGTTGTTGAACATCCCATCCTCTTGCTATTGCAACTGCTAACAGTGTTCGAATGGTTGTGAACTTTGCCACAGGTGCAAAGGTGGCAGTATAGTCAATTCCCTCTTGTTGAGTGAATCCTCTTGCTACGAGCCTGACCTTGAACCTACCAATACTCCCATCTGTTTTGTACTTGATTCGAAAGATCCATCTGCAAATGATTGGCTTTTTCCCATTAGGTAATGTGACAAGTTCCCATGTGTTATTTGACTCAAGTGCCAATAGCTCCTCATTCATTGCTTGCTGCCACTCAACTTCTTGTTTTGCTTTGTGATAAGACTTTGGTTCTTGATGACAGGTTATGTTTATGGAGAAAATTTGTTTGGTTTTGGATAATTTTGAGTAGGAGAGGTGTTTGGATAAAAGGTGAGGTGTGTTTGATAATGGTGAGGGTGTGATACCTTGTGTGAGTGACAAATGATAGTCTTTTAGATAGTTGGGGGCTTGTTTTGCTCTAGTTGATTTTCTGGTGCCAATAGGTTCATGCTGCTCTTCTGTGTTGTCATTTTGTTCTGTATCATCAATGTCATTGGTAGGAATGATAATAGGGTGTTCCAGTGGTTCATCAACATGATCATTTGCATCCTCATCTTCTTCATGCATTGGAAGTGCATCATGTATAGTGTCAAGTTCTTCATCACTACAAAACTTGCCAGAATTTGATAATTCTGCCTCTTGAAATGGAAACACATCCTCATAAAATTTGACATTCCTGGAAAAGAAAATGACATTAGTGGTTAAGTTCATTAATTTGAATCCTTTTGTACCCCAGAAAAATGCATTTGACTGCTCTGTCAGTGAACTTGTCTTTATTTCTGCTGAGGGTAGATGCATAAGCAAGGCAACCAAACACTCTTAGGTGCTCCAAACCAGGCTTCTCATCATATATTTTCTGATAGGGTGTTGAATTCCCAATGGCAATTGATGGTAACCTGTTCATGATATGTACAACATGAATGACAGCATCTGGCCAATATGACTTAGGCATAGAACTCTGCAACATGATAGCTCTTGTAATGTTCATGATCTCCTGATGCTTTCTTTCAACTCTGCCATTCTGTTGAGGTGTTTCTGGACATGATGTCTGGTGAACTATACCCTCCTTGATGTAGTATTCTTTCATTATAAATTCTGGCCCGTTATCAGATCTTATAATCCTCACTCTTCTGTCAAACTGCCTGTGCACATAAGTGCAAAATTGCTCTAACAATTCTCGTGCTTCACCCTTGGTTTGCATTAGTGAGATCCATGTGTATCTACTTTGGTCATCTACTATGGTAAGAAAATAGTGTTTTTCATTGTAAGACTCTCTCATAGGCCCCCAAATGTCAACATGAATTAAGTCAAAAGAGTTTTTAGCATTACTTTCACTTAATGGAAAAGGGAGTTTCTTTTGCTTAGCTCTTTGACAAATGTCACAAGGCTTTTCATTCATTGAATTTAAATCATTACAGGATATCTTGAGCTTTTTAAGTCTCTCAAGTGAAGAGTGTCCTAATCTAGCATGCCAAGTGTTGGCTTTGATTGAAAAAGAAAAAACATTACAACTCTTAGAAAAGGGTAAAGGGTACTCTAGATAATATAGACCTCCTATTTCCTTAGCCAAGCCAATCTTCTCCCAATTTGTAGTTGCCTGTAACATACACATGGATCCTGTTATCACTATGCAAACCTCATTTGACTGTATAAGCTTACTAGTTGATATGAGATTGTACTCAAAACTAGGAATGCACAAAACATCATACAAAATCAATTTATCACCGAGTTTGACTGTTCCTGTATAGACAGCTTTCACAACATTTCCATTTGGCAAATTTATACTGCAATCATCAATCTTATCATAAGTGCTGTAAAACTTAGGGTCACATATGGTATGATCAGTGGCTCCTGAATCAATTATCCAATGAGGTTTATCAAGTTTAGTATTAGTGAGGTTTAGAGTGATACCATTGCTTTCATTCTTAGTGAAGGTGTTCACACTGTTGTTTGAGCTGGATGCTTTGTTGCTGAAGTCGTGTGGTAGTAAGGCCACCAGTTTCTGATATTGCTCTCTTGACAGTGTAAACCTTTCACTTTGATTGGTTGTTACCTCTTCCTCACCAGAATCTGTGTCCTCCCTGTCTTGCTTGTGATTGACTTCATTGTTTGCCCTGGATTGATTGTTTCTGTAGCTGTTGCCTCCTCTTCCACCTCTGTTTCCATGGCTAGGAGGGTAGCCATGCTTTTTGAAACATATGTCCTTAGTGTGACCTGTATTTCCACAATATGTGCAAGTAGCCTGATTTCGATTCCATCCCTTCTTGCCTGAGTTCCTCTGGTTATTGTTTCGATTGTTAACATTACTGCTTGGCTTTGGTTGATTATTGAATGCAGATCCAGCAAAAATGACTCCCTCTTGGCTGATTTCAGATCTATTTGCATCAAGACCAAGCTGTCTCTCATGTTGAATAGATAGAGCAAAAGCTTGATTCAATGTGGGAAAAGGGTTCATCAATAGAACATGAGAACAAACGCTGCTGTATTTCTCACTAAGACCTTGCAGAAATGTCATAACTTGATCAGAATCTTGCTGGCTCCTCACAAGTTTGAGAGCATCACAGCTACAGGCAGGATTGCAACTGCATTTGGGTATGGGCCTCAGCAACTCATCATATAAGATTTTCAGGTTGGTGTAGTAGTCTGTTACATTGCTTGCTCCCTGTTTGAAACTATGTATTTCTCTCCTCAGCTCCGAGATCCTCAAGGAATCAGTCTGGGAGAACCTTTCTCTCAAATCCTCCCATATGTCATAGGCCTTGTCAAACCACATGATGCTCTTAGCTATGGATGGAGACACAGCATGATGGATCCAAGACATCGCCATGTTATTACATCTCTCCCACTGGCTGCTCATCGGATCTCCGGCCGCCAGCGCCTGAATCGTCCCATCAACAAAGGCGTATTTGTTCTTAGATAAAAGAGCCACCTTTACTATTCTCGACCATTGATGATAGTTTGATCCTATGAGAGGCTGAGTGACTAGAGATAATGCTGGAGTTTCATTTGGGGATAAGTGATAAGGACTAGTGAAAGCAATGGCGTTATTGTTTGCCATTAAAGCTGATATTTTTCAGAGCTAGAGCAGAAGTTGCTCTGATACCATCATAATAATGATGCAGGAAGATGGAATGGAAAATTTCTTATTCACATTACTCAAAACAGAAAACAGCGGGCAACATAAATAGGCTGAGCCTTACAAGAAAACAAAACAATGCAAAGAAACAAAAGAGCTAGAAAACAGGAAAGGAAAGAAAACAATAAGGTAAAAGACAAAGGTTGTTAGGGGAATTGTAGCTGAGCTGTGATAATCCAAACAGTAACTCTTGGAGGCCAAGGTGAGGATGAGGACAAAGAGAGGGAAAGCATCTGGTGAGGGAGATGAGTGAAAGGCACCGTTTGAGGAGTGACGGAAACGGTGCGTTTTGGAGATAAAATGAAATTAGGTTAAAGTTGGGATTTGGGGGTTACTGTTGGAATCAATTTGACTGTTATTAGTCATTTCTTCTTTTTTTCTCCATTAGTGGGGATTTCTTATTTTGGGGAGAAAAATGAGATAAAGGCAAAGCCGGCTTCAGAGAGAGACAACATAGGCGCGCGCCAACCTAGAGCCTTTAATAACGGTATCTAGTGCCTCTAATCGAAGAAAAATTCCAAGTATAATTGTATATAATATAACTTTTATTTTAGGAAAAATAGTATATAATATATCTTTGCTTTTTGTAGTTTGCAGTTAAACGAATTTCTCAATATTTTAACAACAAATGTTTTTAGTTTAGTTTTTCTTTTAAAAGATACTTGTAATTAGTTAAGATTATTTGAAAAGTTAAGCTTAAGCATTATATTTCTCCAAACCAATCTGTTTTGGAGAAATGACACGATATTTTGAAAAAGTTCTAAGTTTTCAAATTGCACATCTATATTTGTAATTTTTCCCACCATAAGTATATGTGGATTGCTACTTACAGATTCATTTTTTCGAACTACAGCCTACTTTTTCTCAAAATACCATTGTCATAATTCCTTCTTTCATTTTGAACTTGCTAACTCGAAAATCAAACTTTTTGCTCACAATTATGGACAAAATCACAAATAAAATACGTAATTTTTGAAAAACATACTCGAAAATAGTTAATTTTGTAAAAAGTTCCAAAAAAAAAAGCATTTCAGTCTCAGAGGTCGTTTCTCCACGTTTCTCCGTATGAAGAACCGGCTGTTTCCCGAAAAATTTCAATTTTTATATATTTTTCATGTGTTTTTAATGTTCGAGTACATCGTCCTCTAATAATTGATCGTCATTATTCCATTCTGAATTTGTTGGCTCATTTGACATCTCAAATTCTGAATTTTTAATGTTCGAGTTTCAAAAATAGGTTTTAATTTTTTTGAGAGATTTTAACTTTTATTTTTTATAACTTGTTTACAATGAAAATGACAAATTTGTCAAAATGAGCTGTAGTTCAAAAAAAGTGAGCTGTAAATAGTGAAACTCAATATATTTGCAAAAAAGATTAAATCACATACATATTTTTTTTTACCTAATAATAAAATAGTTAATCCATTATAAATTGTCCTAAAATTTATTTAAATTTTTCACTTTGTTCTTTGGAAGCCGCTCTGGATAAAGGTCGGAGATGATATTACATATCTAATAGTAATACTCCCAAAGTTTAAGAATTCACCTCCATTTTCATCTCACTTTAAAATCATCAAATTAACAGTAAATTGACTCTAATTCAGTCCTGGACTCCCAAACAAACAAAGGGTAAGTCGTAATCGAGGAACAGGTATGGATAAAGATTAAAGATTTTGGATAATCTTCTTCATTGCAAAAAGTCCCTTTCAGAAAAGTCCACAAACAAAGAAAGAGAGTACACTCCTCATCTCTTCAGACACAAGAAACTCCATTGCAAGCCTCATTATTATGTTTTTTTTATATAATTGTAAGTAGCATCATTCAAACTCCGCGTATTACTGAGCGTACCAATTGAGCTACAGCTAATTGTTAAATATATTAAAAGAAACCAAACCTCAAATATACTAATAGAGCAATACACCCTTTCTTCACTTCAATTCACTCCTCCATCTACCTATGATCATCACTTCAATTGCTTGAAGCATGGCTATCTTTGCTCTTTTCTGCTCTTTTCTAGCCGTTATTTCGACAGTCGAATCCATTTACATACCTTACAATACCTCCGGGACCATACTTCCTTCCAAACTTAACGTACATTTAGTGCCTCACTCTCACGATGATGTTGGCTGGTTAAAAACAGTCGACCAGTACTATTTTGGCGGCAACAATTCCATTCGGGTAACTTCTTCTTCTTCTTCCAATTTATGTTTCCCTTTTGGGGGTTTTACTCAACTTTGATCATCATGCAGGGCGCCTGTGTTCAGAATGTAATTGAATCCGTAATGTCTGCTTTGTTTGAGGATCCCAATCGCAAGTTCATCTATGTTGAAATGGTTAGTCTTTTTAAATTTTCTTTTATTTACTACATGCTTCTTGATTTTGATGCGAAAGTTCAAATTTTTAGGCCTTCTTTCAAAGATGGTGGAGACAACAAAGTGAAACAATGAAGGCCAAAGTCAAGGAGCTTGTCAACTCCGGTCAACTCGAATTCATGTAATGTTTTCGTGTACTCGATTTTTTACGGGGATAAGCCCAATTTGCCCCATAACTTAGTAAACTGATTTGTTTTTGCTATATTTTGTATCGGTGTTAGAAATGGGGGGATGTGCATGCACGATGAGGCGACCCCTCATTATATTGACTTGATTGATCAGACAACTCTAGGTCATACATTCATCAAAGATGAATTTGGTCAGCTTCCTCGAGTTGGTTGGCAGATTGATCCTTTTGGACATTCTGCTGTTCAAGCTTATTTGCTTGGAGCTGAGGTAATTCCATTATACACGTGCGCGCACCGAGTTCTTATTTCCTTGTACCTATGTTATACTTTCTGTTTATATGCTGAAATTTTTGTTGCAGTTAGGTTTTGATTCTCTCTTTTTTGCTCGAATCGATTACCAAGATAGAGCTAAGCGGTTGAAAGATAAGAACCTTGAGGTTATCTGGCAGGGATCTAAATCCCTCGGTTCGACTTCACAGGTCAGGCCGGTTGTCTTGTATTCTTTTCCCTCTTATGGTGTTTGATTTGGGAAGTGAATTTGTTCGTATTACTGGCACTCTGTGTCCTGTGTAAAGGTCCAACCTTTTATTGTTCATATGATGTTCCTGCCGTTCTGCTGAATTTCTCGCATTGTCAATCTTGTACAGATATTTACTGGTATCTTTCCTAGGCATTATGATCCTCCTGATGGTTTCACATTCGAAATAAATGATGTATCCCCTCCCATTCAGGTAAGCACCGTGAAATAAGGAGCATATCTATCTATCTATTGGGGAAGTGGGGGTGGGTGGGTTGTTTTTCTTGAACTATTATTGACACTGCATTTCGTTTGAAGGATGATATTCTCCTATTTGACTATAATGTTCAAGAGAGAGTCAACGACTTTGTAGCTGCTGCTTTGGCTCAGGTAATATCCTTACATGGTTATTATGCCTAATTTTAGATTTGTCTCTGGCATAGTAGTATAGCAGGTCAGATATATGTTTATATATTAAAAACAGATGGACAGAGGCCAACAAATACAATAAGAAAACCATATATTTAAACTAAAAGCTTGTGTTGAATGTTACAAGTAATTCCTTTGATTGATTGCTAATATTAACTCCCATTGTGAATGTTTTTGTTAAACTTTGAACTTCTTTTGATATGTCTACATTGAGATTTGAGAGTTACATTATTTTCCACAATTAAGCAATAAGAAATGGCATTTATGGATTTCCCCCCTCTTAATCTTAGGCTAATGTGACCAGAACAAATCATATAATGTGGCTGATGGGGACAGATTTTCGCTATCAGTATGCAAATTCATGGTTTAGGCAGATGGACAAGTTCATTCACTATGTTAACCAGGTATACGCTTAGCCTCATTATCATCTTGTTGTTAACTGTATTTTTAGTCAAAACAGATTGATAACAGAAGGAAGCAACTAGAACTTGGTATTAAATGTTTCGTTTCATAACTCCCAGGATGGTCGTGTAAACGTTTTATATTCAACCCCGTCCATCTATACTGATGCAAAACATGCAGCAGATGAAAAATGGCCGCTTAAAACTGAAGATTTCTTTCCGTGAGTGTGATACTTTTTTAATAGATTGCACTCCTTGTGCATTTTTTTAAGATTCTAGCTGAAGGGATACAATTTATTTTTTTCCAGCTATGCAGATCACCCAAATGCATATTGGACAGGTTATTTTACGAGTCGGCCTTCCTTTAAAGGCTATGTCAGAATGATGAGCGGTTATTATCTTGTAAGAATATGGCCCTTCTCACTGCATCAGCTACTGTTTTTATCTTTCTTAAATTACTCCTGTGCTACAATCTCTTTATTCAGAGACTAATTACTTCCAGTATTTTATACTTAGGCTGCCAGGCAACTGGAATTCTTCAAAGGAAGGAGCAGTTCTGGACCAAACACGAACAAACTTGCTGATGCCTTGGCAATTGCTCAACATCATGATGCTGTTAGTGGTACACAAAGGCAGCATGTTGCTGCTGATTATGCTCTACGACTTTCAATTGGCTATAAGGAGGTGCATATTACATTAAGATCCACTAGTAATTGGCAGCGTGATCGGACTAAACCTTGCATTTATTGGTTTCAGTTATATTATTCTGCAGGCGGAGAAGTTAGTTGCTTCTTCTCTCGCTTTCTTGGTGGACTCAAAATCAAGTATCAAAGAGGAGAACAATGCCACAATTTTTCAGCAGGTGAGACATGATTTGTCTTGTGACTATTTACTTAATTTTATTTTGATGGATGTATTGAATGACCTGCACATCTACTGATCATTGGATTGTACTATCATATCTCATTAACGTGAGTTTGGATCTTGTTAGGACCTTGTACCCAAATATTTCTCAGGACAGGTTATTTTGGTGTTTTTCTATCTTTAGGTTTTGTGTTAAGATTAGGTTGAAGCTCATTAAGAGAACTCTACTATTACAGATTAACATAAAAGATGTTGTCGGGCCTTAGCTATCAGCTTAATTATGTTAGTTCCGTGGTTTTTTTTGAACATGATATCAGAGCCTCTATGATCGAGTGCCCCATGGTTCAAATCCTAACAGCCCTCATTTGTTAATTACATTTAACACTTGGTAAGGTGAGCTTGCGTTGTGCATGCTTCAAGCGTAGAGGACATTGTGGAGGGGTGTGTTATAGATTAATATGAAAGATGTTGTCGGGCCTTAACTATTAGTTTAAGTTGTTAGTTAAATCGGTTCCTTGACGTCTACAATCTCTTAGTATTAGTTTAAGTTGTCAGTTAAATCGGTTTTTTAATTGAATTTTCAATCACTTAAAGTTCTAGATTATCTTCTTTAAGTAGAAGAGACGGAATTACAATTTTAGCAAGAGCTGTTTATTACAGAAGCAAACTAAATAGTAATAGAAAACAACTAAGCAATAAAATTAACTAAAGTAATAAACTAACCGTAATGAGCTTAGGCCATATTTTGCTTATTGGACCATGAGTGTCATACTCGTGCATAAGTAGCATTGATTAGATGCTCAATTAAGTTCGGATTCTGTTTCAAAATTGTCAATGAACTTCGTTTTGTCTCAATAAAGTCATTGAACTTTTTTTTTTTGTTTTTTATCTCAATAAAGTCATTCTAGCCTATTCAGACATAAAAAAACACTTAGATAATGAGTGACATGGAAGACATGTTGGAAGAAATTCACGTTTATGTGTGACATGAGCTTCATGTGTGTGCCAAACGACAGTTAAAAATAAATAAAAATTATATCTTGTGGTTAATATCTTTTCTATTTTTTGTTGTTGCTGTAACGTGATTCTCCTATCATACTTAAAAGTCCGTTTTTCTAATGGGGCTGCCGTGTCACTATTCCGGTGACTTTTTCTGTCTGAATTAACCGGAATGGCTTCATTGAAATAAAAATGAAAGTAAAATGAGTTTATTGGAACATAGTGATTCAATGACTTTTTCGGGAACATACCCAAAACTTCAATGGCTATCAGTATGATTAACTGCTTCGTTACATCTATGCATGGGCAACACTGGTAAATCTGTAAAGCCTTCGGATATGTGACACCATATCGTTATGCATATGCTTGTCGACTTTATACCCTCAAATTTTTTTAAGTATCCAAGATAATGCTAAAGATTGTGGCGCACTTGAATACTTACATACTTACCAATGCTATAGCTGGCCTGTTTCGTTTTTAATGTTAATTTTATATTTTCTTTATCCGCACCAAGTTCCTTGCCGGTAAAGCTAATTTCTTCTCAAGGGAAACATAAAATATTGAAGGTCTAAAAATAAATATAATGTTCTGGATTTTGCCATCTTAGATAAGGTTACTTGATTTCCATTTCTTCTTCAAATATTAAGTCTACAACATTTTCCTTCTTTTTGGATTTGTTGGCAGTGTCCCCTCCTTAATATAAGTTACTGTCCTCCATCAGAAGCTTCATTATCTGAAGAAAAAAGCTTGGTAAGCAAATCTATTTATTCTTATTTCTTGTTTCTTGTTTCATGCTTCGATGTAATGATTGATTCGGCTATTCTATGAGTAATTTTATTTTATATTTTGTAGATTGTTGTTGCTTACAATCCTTTAGGGTGGAAGCGGGAGGAAGTGATTAGAATTCCTGTGAGTTTTTCCATCTTTATATTGCTAATTGCAAGTCTAGGAACTTTTCATTCCATATTTGCGGAGCTAATGCAGCCAATTGGGGTGAACAAAATATTTTTCCCTCAGAGCTTATTGCGTATTCTTTATGAGTGACTTTAGCGAATGCGTATATGCTTTTTGTGAGTTTGTACTATCTATATCATTGGATCTGCAAATAGTCAAATACTGATCATAAGATTTTAGATGGGATTCTTCTTCACTACACAGTAAATTTCATGGTTAATATAAAGCTAATTCTTCTTAAGATATAGAATATCCATAGTTGTATGAAAGTGAGCTTGGCTAATTGCATGTAAATCTCTTGTTAATTATCAGCTTCCCCAGTAGTCATAATTTATTTGAATTTGTTTCTTCTAAGCAAAAAGTTATTGGCCTTCTAGTACGATACATATGTAGTCTCATAAAACACCCTCATTCTGCTTATTTTGCTAGTTCTCGACGGGATCACACAGATAAAACTAATTATGAAAAGACCAACTCAATTCTTGTCTCCTCCTTTGAGACTATTATCTTTAAATAAAAATGAAACTTGCTTCAGGTTTCCATGGAAAATCTTATCGTTCACGATTCCAGTGGAAGAGCAATTGCGTCTCAGCTTCTGCCTATATCAAATGCAACTTTGCACACAAGAACTAAATATGTTAAAGCATATCTGGGTAAATTTCCAAGTGAAACAATCAAGTATTGGCTTGCATTTTCAGTATCCCTACCACCCCTTGGTTTGAGCACATACACGATTTCAACTACAAAACAGAGAGGTCTGCGTTATTGCTTGTTTTCTTAAATTCTATTTTCTTATGAACTGGGAAACGTTTCCTTTTGCTGACATCTGTTTTATACTTCCTCTTTGAAGAACATAGTTCGACCATCTCTACGACCTTCACATCAGATGAAGGTACAAAGGAAACCATAGAAGTTGGCCAAGGAAGTTTAAAGCTGCTTTACTCGGCAGATGGCCAGAAAATTTCTCATTTTATTAATAGCAGAAAGCTGGTATGTTTTCTTCTTTACGAAGTTCCACAGTTTTATTGGCATTTGTTAAGTACATTGTTTGTGTTTTTACTATTGTGCTAATACCTTTTCTCCTGCAATTTTAGCTTCATTGTCACATCAAAATTTTAAAATTTCTGAATTCTGAATTTTTTTCCTGATCAGGTAAGCGCTGCTGTTGAGCAGTCATATGGTTATTATACTGGAAATGATGGTACAGATATGGATCCACAGGTAGTTATTCTTTTTAATGTTGTGTAGTTGTGTATTAGTAAATGCTTTCTACATCACTTCTAGTATAATTCCATTTTGGGCTCTCATTCTGGTACGAAACTAGCTTGACGGCTATTGTATTTTTTTTAAGGCATCTGGGGCATATGTTTTCCGCCCAAATCAGACATTGACAATAAAACCTGAACTCCAGGTAATTTAATTCACCAGACGTTTGAGAACTTGTTTCCCATATTGTAAAGAGATGTTGTTATAACCTCAAGGCAAGTGCAATTATTTATTTCCTCGCAGTCTTCTTTAACTATTGTGAGAGGACCTCTACTGGATGAAGTACACCACCAGGTCAACCCATGGATATCTCAGGTAGTCATGGCACCAAACTTATATAACATATGTACCAATATATCATTCTCATATTTCTATCTTAAAAGTTAATCTCTTTCTAAGATTGATTCACATCCAAGAAAATGGTTTTATATATTTATCTTAGTGCATGTATGCATGTGGATTACGGATAACATCGTGCGTTGAGCTTAATAGTAAAAATTATGGAGCTATAAGTCCTAGGGTTCTTTTCATGTTTATTTTAGTTAAGCATTCTTTTCTTTAGATATCATATTTGTTAATTAAACTTAAATTTTTGTTGTGCTCACTTGCTTCATGGTGTCCAATAATATTGAGTCGACTACTTTTTCCACTATAGTTCTGTTTGTCTTTGTCTGATACAGTTTAGAAAGTTGGCTTAGGACAGAGAATTGGCAATGAATAATTGTACTTTCTAATTCCTTCTATGTCCAATCTTGTAAAATGTATACTTCTGATGACTTTCTTAGAACTTGTCTGTTTTCTTCAAACTGTTGCTACACGGTAAATAGTATTATGGTTTTTTTTCCACCAAAACATTCTCCTTACCTCTTCTACTTTATATTGTATGATGCTGCGTGCCTCCATAGATTACCCGGGTCTACAAGGAGAAGGAGCATGCTGAAGTTGAGTTCACTGTAAGCATTTTTCTGCAGCACTTCTGTTATCTGTCCAAGATTTATGTCTGAGTTTTGATTTGATGACTCCTGTGTATTTCTTTCAGATTGGGCCCATTCCTGTGAAAGATGGGATTGGGAAAGAAATCACAACTCAAATTTCAACCACCATGATGACAAATAAAACATTCTATACAGATTCTAATGGACGGGATTTTATCAAACGGGTATATGAAACTAAACTAGTTTATGTATATTTTTCGTCACCTATTTTGTATGCTTACCCTTCATATAGATATTTATAAGTAATATGTTTCCACCAACTTCTTCATTTTACAAGCATACTTATTTGATTGTTAAATATATTTTGTATAAGTTTCTCCATAACACTTTTGAAAAAGAATGGAGAATAATGATTAGTGTGTTGTATATTTGTTCATTATTTAGTCTATATATTATGTTCTGATACTTCCAAATGCTATATAGGTTCGAGATTTCAGGACAGACTGGGACCTCCAAGTTAATCAACCAGTTGCTGGAAATTATTACCCTGTATGTTTTTTCTCCCAAAAGGAATTCATGATTTTTCTCATATTAATTACATATTTTGTAGCTGTTCTCCAATATCTTTAGCTATTGCGATCCATTATAAGCCTTTTCTTTCTGTTTTGCTACTTGACCTAAATGGAAACAGTCTACATTCCTTGGGATCACATTTACAAAGTTCAACTGCGAGTGGATTATCAATTGAAACTCAGTAATGCATATAATTGTTCTAATGATTATAGTTACCCAATGTCCATGTGCAGTAGCTTTTCATGTGAAAGTGACTTCCGAAATCTGGGTTTTATATGTTCAATAAAAGAATCCATGCATGATTATATGTTAAAATACAATTGAGTTTGCCTTATTGTTAAAGAAAAAAGTAAATATTTTGACCACTGGAAGATCAACGTGACCTTCCCATAATGTCATATCTTTTTGCTAGAGTAATTCTCCCTGGAGATGCAATAGCTTTTCTAACAAAAAATTACGACTAGATCTCTTTTGTAGAATAGGTATGTAGCCATTGCTTGGTCAGTTAGGATGAATGCCCTAAGTTTCTTTTCTTTGTCTCTCCTGTATGTACAAGGAGTTTTGAAGAAAAATCTAACTAACTAGCTGGTTAAACTGGATATGCAAACAACTACCAGTATACAACATTGGTTTCCTTGCTTTCCTTATAAATGGCAGACCTTCAAAGTAACATAAGTGAGTTTTTGAATCCATATATTGACTAAGACTTGTTTTAGCACTCTTTGTTATGTTCATCATCTTCCATCTTCCATTTTTATTTGTCCTCTCATTCTTATCTTTTTCTTTTGCCCTTACTTTTCACCTTCACTCTTTCCAGATCAATCTTGGTATTTATGTGCATGATAACAGTACTGAGCTCTCAGTGTTGGTGGACCGTTCAGTAGGAGGATCCAGCTTAGTGGATGGTCAAATAGAACTGATGCTCCATAGGTACATCATACTTGGATTTTAAATTTTCTATTTTTTTTATGGCTTGTCGTTCTTTTCTTCTAATTAATCAGGTTTCATCAGGTTAGAATGATTTCTTAACTTTACGTTTGCTATGTAGGAGATTGATTTATGATGATAAAAGAGGTGTTGGTGAGGTGCTGAATGAGACAACTTGTTTCTCAAATGGATGTGAGGGTTTAACTGTAAGTACATGTTTCAGAATAATATCCGTATCTCTACTTTGTGATCTCTGGTAAGGCTTGAATTGATTTGTGCAACAATTTACAGGACTGGATTCTGGATATTGACTGGGTAATATGCTTTTTTGCAGATCCAAGGAAGATTTTTCGTGAAAATTGACTGGTTAGGAGAAGGTGCTAGGTGGCGACGGACAGTTGGCCAAGAGATATATTCCCCAGTTCTCTTAGCCTTCTCAGAGCAGGTTTGTCAAAATTTGGTGTAGGCTTAATGACATGAAATTTTTAACCCTTGGCGTAATCCGGTTTCTACTTTGCAGGACGGGAACAATTGGATGAATTCCCACTTACCTACCTTTTCAGGAATGGATCCATCTTACACTTTACCCAATAATGTTGCTATCATAACCCTTGAGGTACCTCAGAATCAGCTCTCTTTTGTCATTGGAGATAAACATATCCTTTATCTGTTTTCATTTTGTCTGTCTGGAGTCCTTCACATTGTAAAACTTAATTGTTTCACCATTGCCTATGAAACTGGAGCTCATCTCATGACAGTTTGGTACAATTTTTTGAGCATTGCAGGAACTTGAAAATGGAGAAGTTCTTCTCCGGTTGGCTCACCTGTATGAGGTGTTTCTCTCTCTCTCTCTCTCTCTCTCTCTCTCTCTCTCTCTCTCTCTCTCTCTCTCTCTCAATAACTACAATATACTTGTTAGTATAGGCTAAATATTGCTTTTGTATAGTAACTGAGAACTTAGAAGTTTCCAAACTTAGTCAATTTCTTCAGTTACTTGGTTGTTGAATATAGAATAAACTTCGCCCCTACCTTCGACATTTAGGAGAAACGTCTATGGAAGACTAATTGATAGGTTGTGTGCTTTAATATGGTTGCAGTAATCATTGTACTTATTTTCTACATGTATTATAACAATTTGCTTCTTTTTATGATGAATGCAAAGACCGGAGAGGACCAAGAGAATTCTGTGATGGCAAGTGTAGAGTTAAAAAAGCTATTTCCAAACAAGAAGGTAAAACACAATGCAAACACATTCCTTATAGTTGATTAAGTCGTCATAATTTCTAATATTCATATTTGTTATGTTGCTATTATTTTTGTTGCAGATAGTTAAGGTGAGAGAGTTGAGTTTATCAGCCAATCAAGAAAGAAGTGAGATGGAGAAGAAGAGACTGGTTTGGAAAGTAGCAGGCTCCACTGGTAAAGAAAACGAAAAGGTGGTGAGGGGAGGAGCTGTAGATCCTGATAAGTTAATTGTGGAACTTGCTCCGATGGAAATTCGTACATTCTCCATAGATTTGAATCATCTCCAAATGATAATTCCTCAAACCATAAGCAGCACAGCGGGATAGGCTTCGGCTAGGTTCTATGCTGGTATGCATAACAGCCATTTTGTTATTATGAGAAATGTTACCAATACCATGGCTTGTTGTCATAGAGATAAATGAATTAACTGCCCCATGGAAAAGAAACAATGGCAAACATATGAATGATGAGTGAAAGGTTCCAATGTAAATAAGGTATCACTTATCCATCCTAAGAATTTAATGGGCTTCTTTTGGAGACAATATCTGCAATTTTTTACTTCTCATTTTTGTGTTGCTTCAAATATCTTCAATAACTAAATTAGATATGACCCAGGCTATTTTAAATTTATACACAAAATGTATTTTAATCACTACAAGAGATTGGTTATTTGTCACCACAATTATAATGAAATAATCTTGAAAAATTGACATACAAAAGTTCATGTGATAATAAATAATTGTCACAGGAGTTGCAACGTAACTCTATTGCTAATGCAAATATTGTCGCAAAAATTATCATTTTTTGGGACAATAAATATGTTGTCAACTACACTTAATTGTTATTAAAAAGAATAAAATAGTGTCACAAATATAGTATGTTGTCACATTTGTTTCTTTAATTTAAATTCGAATCACATAACAACTTACTAGAAAAAACAAACAATTGTGACAATTGATATGATCGATGTAAAAGCGGTGAGCTTATTTGGAATGGGTGTCATAATATTAAATACAATTTTACCCATATTTTTTAAGGATCAACATTGTCCTCCAACTATCAGAAATGGAATAAGAATGTCATAACACTTCAATTCTTAACGCAATAACTATCCAACTTCGAATAACATTTCGTTTATAGTCATTTTACCCGAATTTGCAACTAAACTGACTGAAAGTGCTACGTAGCAACCACATCATTTAGTGTTTTCACATTACATAATTTTATTTTAGAAAAAAATATATTGCTAACCTATCAAAGTGAGGAATCAATAAGTATATTGATAAATTTTTATCAAAAAAAATAAAATAAGTATATTGATAAATAAATTAATATTTAAGTTAAAAAAAAAGGATTGTGGAGCATATTTTTTTCTTTAAACTTTTCATGCTGAAAGAAAAGATTATGTGATTAGCGATCTAGAAAAGGGTAAATGAGTTTCTTCCCTAAGAAATGGAAACTTCAAACCAATACACTTTATCAAAAAATAAATCAACGCTTATATTTTTCGATGTGAGATTTAGTTCATTCATGCTCCATCGTCATCCATTAGAATCGCTCCTTGTATATTCCTACCGCTATGCCACCACTCCGGATCGGATCGTTCTGATCTACCAATGTTCGCTGAGTTCGTCCCTAAATCACACATTATACGTAGAGAGTCGGCGCTAATACCATAATGTAACACATTGATCAACACCATACAAAGATTGTCTTGTTGTAGTCCAAATTTATCACTGTTGAGCCGATAGCTATAAAACGTGTCATACATGATTAAGGATTTACATAACAAGACATCTCGTTTCTATTTTTGATGAAAAATTTCAGTTGATTCCTATCTTCATTGACATCTTTTAAGCCGGCTCGTACAAGTCTTCCGAGACACCCACGATGAAAGATTGAGGAATCTGATTTTGTGCATATGTAAAGCTATCCATTTGGCCATAGTTTTCTAAAAAGTAAAAACTAAATTTGGAAAAATTAGGATAAATAATACTTATTCTGGAAATTACGCACGCTGGGTCCAGTCTTTGTTGCCACACGATGCCGTTTCAAACCCGAAACCCAGCACGGCATTAATTAATCAGAGCAATTCCACAGGCGCCGCGCCGTATGATGTGCCCATTGCTTCCAATTATTCGGCCTCCAAATCAGTACTAGTCGAACTTCATTAACAAATACTGTGTCGTTTTTTCTCGTGTTTTATATCTTGATTGAATTACTCGTTTATATCGGAATGGAGAGCAGTAGGCAAGTCGAAATGGAAGCGTCGGAGATAGAATACGTAAGCTACGGGGGAGAACATCACTTGCCGTTAATAATGGGGCTTGTTGACCAAGAACTCAGCGAGCCTTACTCCATCTTTACTTATCGTTACTTCGTCTATCTTTGGCCTCAACTCTCTTTTCTGGTAATAACATCAACAACTTCTCTATTTCTACACTACTTTACTAAAACCTCGACCCGATAGTTAACTCTAACAACATCTTTTATATTATTCTCTCACACCCGACCTCTTATTGCAATTCTCTATTTGCTTTTTAGGCCTTTCACAGAGGTAAATGTGTGGGAACTGTGGTTTGCAAGATGGGCGAGCATCGTAACACTACTTTTCGGGGCTACATTGCTATGCTAGTCGTTATCAAACCTTATCGCGGAAAAGGCATTGGTAATTCCATTCCTCAATTTGTCTTCTTGCTTCATTATAGACTAAAAGATTCAACTTTTCTTTCTTTACTGACCATTTAAGCTCCCTTTACATTCAAATCTTTTGTGCTTCTAAGAAAAGATCAGTAGGTTTCTATTTCTGATTGATTTTAAATCCAAATTCTTTGAATTGCAGCGACTGAACTTGTTACTAGATGTATTAAAGTCATGATGGAGTCCGGGTGCGAGGAGGTATGACCTGACCTCTGTTAACTTCATCATATTAGCTCTTTTTAATCGATTTTCGTTTACCTATAACCTTGTTGATTGTGAATAATAGCGTGAACTAGAGTTATCCCTTGTCTATTATATCCATGTTGACAAACTCTTTTCACTTGCTAACATCTTCCTGGGCAGTTCGTTTTTGCTGCCAAGCTAAGAAATTGACATTCTTCTCTAATTGAACTTCTTGCTTCCCAGTTAAGAACTTGGAAGTTTTTCTTCAAATGAACTCTTTAGGAGTTACATGATCAATGTAGTGATAACTATTTGTTTTCAGTAGCAGAACTAGTGCATCATCATTCAGGGAAAGGCTTATTGTTCGTTGCTCTTGCTATAAAACTAAACCTTTATCATCAACTGATTACTAGTACTATTTTCAAAGCTAATGTTTTTTACACCAAGTCTCATGGTGATAAATTTTAACTAAGTTTAAGTTCTGTTCACAACTATTATTCAAGGAGCTTTTCAATGTATCTCGTCTAATAGGATATTATGCAAAAAAGTATACATCTATCCAGAGAAATGGAATCTAGAAGAAACTTGATTGAGTTGGTTTGGAACTGGAATTGTTACCATATTCAGAATATCAACACAGCCAAAGTTTTGCTGTTTCTTCATGCATTGTATTGATTAGCTATTTGGAATTGATAAACTGCTCAGGGAAACAATTGATCTACGTTTTCCTTTCATTTGCTTTTCTTGTCACAAAGTTAAAATATACCTGTTCTTTTAGACTTTTGCATGCCAGTTTGTTTCTACATGGGGAAGATGATGCAGAGCAGGTTTCATAAGTTTTTTTAAGGAGTTTTATTTTTCTGAAGGTGACCTTAGAAGCGGAAGTCACCAACAAAGGAGCACTTGCATTATATGGGCGTCTTGGGTTTATTAAAGCAAAACGTCTATTTCGATACTACCTGAATGGAGTTGATGCATTTCGCTTGAAGTTATTATTCCCACAACACATACATCCCTCACTTTCTATGGCCGCTAGCATAGAAGATACTGATGAGCATAATTATGATCATCAAAGTTTGGAAGAGTCTTCTTCTCTACCCAATTATAGCTAGCTTGTAAACTATGTCTTTGGACTGAAATTTTCGCCTGCCCTTTTGCCAGCATTCATTTTTCATACATGAAACTTGAGTTTATTCATTGTATTGCTAATTGTGAGAAATGTTTACATGAATTGTTCTGTAAGATGTATAGACTGATCATTGTTTGAGATTTTGACAACATGCCTAGCTTTGATGGAATGATATAGGCATAGTAACTGGTATTCATTTTAAGTTTGTCAACTCTGGTCAACTGGAATTCATGTAATATTTTCATTTACTGTGTCTTCAATTGTTTTCAAGGAATAATTGTCGTTAATGATACTCCATGAATGGTTTTTCTTTACAGCCTAAAGGGCGGCTATAAATACCGAAACCCTTAACTTTTTCATAAAGAAATTTCAATTTGTTAAGCTAAGCGATTGGAATTTAGACTCTTTCTTTATGATTTAAATTTACCTAAATTTAGTTTCAGTCAATTTCAATTGAGTTAAATTTAATTTAACAATTTCACTTCATCGTTGAATTCAGTTATGGAGAGTTTGTCCTTGAATAACAGTGATTATTCATCTTATTTTGTTTGTTTGGATAAAAGTTATAAATTGGAGCGAGGCCATAAGTGGCAAAGCCCACCTCAGCTCTGCCATATACTCTTTGTCTCTTAACGGGGCATTCAAATACCAATAAAAGTTGGTCCAAGTGTTAATTCTGCTTGAAAGACTTGTGATTCGAGTCTCTATTTCGTTAAAATTTAGCTTTTATTGGTAGGCAATATGTAAACTTCACTGTAAACTCTCATCGAGGTCTGTGATTTGCGCTGACTTTGCGAATGGACAGACCTATCCTTAAATAAACTTTATGTTACAGAAAAATGAATTATACGCAAATTAATCATTTGACTGAATGGTCGCCGGATAATAGAACATTCGGTTAGAAAAGTAAATAGACAACATATGACTTGCTCCAACTTAACTCTTTCTCGATCCTTATCCTCTTCCAGCTTAATCTTCTATTTAAAGTCTCTTAATTTTGATCTTTATCCTCTTCTAGCTTAATCTTCTATTTAAAGTCTCTTAATTTTGTTTCAGAAAATTCAGTAAATTTAATTTAGTTTCGTTCATTTTAGCAATTCTATTTCATAAATATACATAAATTCAATTCAGTTCATTTTGTTTGAAGAGAATGTGAGGGTGTTTGTTTCACCGTTTCTTAGCAACTTTTTGTTTTTTCAATCTAAAAAGCAGTTAATTAGATGTTTGGTTAGGAATTAGAAAATGTTGCTTGTTGTTTTTTAGATACAAGGCAACTGTTTTTTGAAAAAACAATAAAATACTACTTTTTCTTTTAAAAAATTCTACGAATTTTAGTTTCCTTTATTGTCTTTTGCATTTTACATTTAAAAAATTTAATTATGCCCATATTAGTCATTTTACATGCTAACAACAATAAAAGATTATGATTCTACCAAACACTAATAATCAAACAGCAAACCGCAAACATGAACCACAAACATCAAACAGAAACAGCTGCACCAAACGGACCATGTGAGGGCGTTTATTTCTCCGTTACATAATTGCTTTTACTTTTTCAGCCTAAAGAACAGTTAATGGTATGTTTGGTTAAAAATTAAACAAATTTGCTTTTTACTTAAGGAACAACTACTTTTTGAAGAAGCAGCAAAATACGGGTTTTTTTGGCAGAAAAAAGCAATTACTAATCTTATTTTCCATTATTATATTTTACAGTAATAGAAAAATCCATTACGTTCAAATTAGTCATTTTATAGGAAACCACCCCCCCATATGCCGATCACTGGCGAGGTGAGCGCTTTAACTCGAAGTTCGAAATTCAGCTGCGACTTCTTCCACTTCAAGGCCCTAAGACGGGGGAGGGATGAGCCTTAGAGTCTTCTCCATATCAACAATGGTCAGAGGAGGAGAAAACATTGGACTTCAACATGAGTCCCTACCTACGTTCATTTCGTCCTCTTCCATCAATGTGGAAATATTGTAGACATCAAAGAACATTTGCATCGATGGAACGAAAGAATGAATGTCATATTCAAGTATATTAACAATAATAATTATTTATAATTTGACTAAAGATTAATAACCATAAACAGTAAACTGTAACAGCCGGACTAAATGGAGGTTATATTTTAAAGATAAAAGTTTAAATAAGTATATACCTACCCACGTTCAAAACAGAAAACATATCATTTTAATTCAGATAAAAGTTATAAATAGGAGTGAGCCAATAAAATTCGTCTCTCTTTGTGACATTCAAATGAATATATTAGTAACAAATAAATGATTGAGTGTATGCTCGCTCGGCAGATAAAAACAAACATTAGCTAGAAAAGGAAGTTGACAACAACATATGACTACTCCGACTCAACTCTTTCTCAACCCTTATCCTCTTCTTCCTACTTAATCTTGTATTTAAACTCTCTGAATTCTACTACTTGTTGACTTGCTTGCTTTAATCTGATCAAATATGATGGAGATCAGAATGTTGTTTTCTATATTCTTATTTCTAATTCTGGGTGTTCCAAAATCATGGGTAGAATCAAAGTACATGATGTACAATACTTCACAAGGCATAGTTCCAGGAAAGCTCAATGTTCATTTGGTTGCTCATACTCATGATGATGTTGGTTGGTTAAAGACTGTCGATCAGTACTATGTTGGCTCCAATAATTCCATCCAAGTACTCATCTTTACCTACCCTTTTGTTTACTGTTGTATTATATGATCAATATTGTAAGAATGGAGACTCACGTTTGTTTTTTTTTTTTTTTTTGGAATTTCTACAGGGTGCTTGTGTGCAAAATGTATTGGATTCTCTCGTTCCTGCTCTTTTGGCTGACAAGAATCGTAAATTCATCTATGTCGAAATGGTAAATTCTCTTTCTCTTTTCTTATATTTCTCATTTTTCAGTAACTATTACTCCATTTCTGATTAAATTGGTGGACAAATGTGAGTCCTTTTTTAGTATATTGGTTCAATAGGCAGTTGAAAATTTTGAAATTCAGAGAAAGTTTGTGCAAATCAATTTGAGCTGAGGCTCATTGCGTTGTTTCTGCATTTGAATTCTTAGCACCTATGTTGCCCAAAGACGGATATGGATACAGTGTCGGACACAGACTTAAATGTTACTTCTTAACATAAACTTCATAAAATAGCCTAAAAATGGTATCCAACACAGTGTCCCACAAGTGTCAGACATGGATACAGGTACGGGTATGCTAGCAAGGAGAAGTGTCCGTGTATCATAGCTTAGCACCGTAACCACCATTGACAAGTTCTCAAAATCACAGCAATTAGGTTCGATGATATGTCTCTTTCTTGCCTCCGGAAGACCTCAAATTATACAAATTCACAATTTTGTTGTCAGCGATCTATTGAAGTACTATTTGTGTCTTGTGTGTACACTGTCACTTCTTGTTATAAGCATTTCTGACATAGATTGCTAATTGGCCACTGTGTCTATGGTGTTAGATGGATTGTTCATCCTTAAAAATCTTGTACCATGTGTCTTATGATGTATAGTTTTTGCTTGATTATGTAGGCATTTTTCCAACGGTGGTGGAGAAATCAAAGAGAAGCTGTGAAGAATATCGTCAAGCAATTTGTGAGCTCGGGTCAACTGGAATTCATGTAAAAAACACTGTTAGAGATGCTGACCTCTATTAAAAAAAATATTGATTCTTGGTATGCAGCTATTGTTCTTCATTATTGATGCATTTATTTCCTGTGTTGCAGAAATGGGGGTATGTGCATGCATGATGAGGCAGTAACACATTATATTGACATGATTGATCAGACAACTCTTGGGCATCGCTTTATCAAAAAAGATTTTGGTGTCACTCCGAGAATTGGTTGGCAAATTGACCCTTTTGGACATTCTGCTGTGCAGGCTTACTTGTTGGGAGCTGAAGTACATTTTTTCTTCTTTTTTTAAAACTTCAGTTCTATATGCATAACTGAAGATACCTTTCCATCAAGCTTCTAAAATGGGCAACAGAATGATGCAATTGTTTTTTGTATAGGTGGGGTTTGACTCTCTTTTCTTTGGCCGGATTGATTACCAAGATAGGGCTAAGCGAAAAAATGAGAAGAGTCTTGAGGTTGTTTGGGAAGGTTCCAAGAGTCTGGGTTCATCTGCACAGGTGAATAGAACAATTTGTCTTATCTCTAGGAAGATATGTTAGATTATTTTCTTCTCTGGAACAATTCTTTCATGCCTTTCTTATGTTCCCTTTGCATTGCTACAGATTTTTGCTGGTGCATTCCCAGAAAATTATGAACCTCCACCTGGTGGTTTCTACTTTGAAGTCAATGATCCAAATGGCATCGTTGTGCAAGTAAAATTCGATAATGAGTTAACTTTTACTCTGAAGTCTCCTGATTATTTCCAGTCTGCAAAAGTATATTAACATTTTCTATTTTGTCCATTGAAGGATGACATCAATTTGTTTGATTACAATGTTCAAGAGCGAGTCAATGACTTTGTTGCTGCTGCGGTATCTCAGGTAAGCTAGTAACAATCGAGGACTTTTTAGCTTGATACTCAATGAATCTCTACTTATCAGTTAAAGCTAACAGGATTAATCCATTCACAGGCTAATATTACTCGAACGAATCATATAATGTGGACCATGGGAACAGATTTTAAGTATCAGTATGCAGAGTCATGGTTTCAGGAGATGGATAAGCTGATACACTATGTTAACATGGTATGCATTTGAGAAAGATTTCTCAGTTGATTTTAGCTGATTATTAAGCATCATCACTATCTTTTACACTCTTTTGAGTCTTCAGCATGTCATGAAATGATAACAATTGATAGGGACTTTGTTAGATAAATGCGTGGTGATCAATATGACCCTACAATGTACAAAGTGAAATAAGTTGATTTTGAACTAAGTGAAACATCAATTACTGACACTAATATCAGTTGTATACTCTGATGGTGTGGGAAAATTCCAAAGGCACATTCCTTACCTTTCATTGGATCCTTTTTATTTGCATTTCAAAGTCAAGCATAGCTGTGGTGGGTCCTTGAGAATCACCAATCCACTTGGGATCAATAGCAAAGTTGCTTGTCCATATGATGAACATCATTTCCATATGGATTGCCTTGTTGCAGTAGAGATATCTTTTGGATTCTCTTTCTTTTGAATTTTGCAATCTAATTTAGTCATTGATTTGCATCTCATTCAAGTCATGAATTTATAATTTACATTCCTATAACATCCCATTTATCTGTTGAACATTATTAACTCCAAGTGACATGGCTTAAAAATACTTTCAAGGATGGACGCGTCAATGCTCTCTATTCTACCCCATCCATATATACTGATGCAAAGCACGCCTCCAATGAACCCTGGCCATCAAAGACTGATGACTTCTTCCCGTGAGTTGAATGCCAGATGTCATTATGATCTGTATGCGATTATTTCCTCGCTTTGAGTCACTCTGAAATTTGAGGTATATATATTCCAGTTATGCAGATCGAGCAAATGCTTATTGGACCGGTTACTTTTCAAGTAGACCAGCCTTGAAACGCTACGTCAGGATGATGAGCGGCTACTATTTGGTATCATTAGATTGATTAAGTCTTTTCTATGATTATTTGATCTATTTCAACAGCAATTCAGGCTATGATCTTATATTCTTTTTTACCTCAGGCTGCAAGGCAACTAGAATTTTTTAAAGGAAGAAGTAATACATGGCCCAACACAGACTCATTGGCAGATGCAATGGCGATTGCTCAGCATCATGATGCTGTTACTGGTACAGAAAAACAACACGTGGCTAATGATTATGCAAAACGGTTATCAATAGGCTACACAGAGGTAAAGATCTTGTTTGACCAAATTTATGTGTCAACATTTGGTTAATGATCAGAAGGCTGTGCATTTTTTTTTAAACGTTAGTTATTATCTTATGCAGGCTGAAAAAGTAGTAGCTTCTTCTCTTGCTTGCTTGACTGAGTCTACATTACAAAATGGATGTCAGAATCCAGCTATTAAATTTCAACAGGCAAACACCCGAGAGTCTTTGAACTTTCATAGCTTACAAAAGGGAATTTTGATCTTATATGCTAAAGATCAAGATGATATTTTTATCTTTTTCCTTCTGTTGGAATTCTAAGTATCTAGATTTTTAGGTGTAAACTTACTTTTTTCTCTTTCTCCATTGTTTCTTTCCTATGATCCAGTGTCCACTTCTGAATATAAGTTACTGTCCTGCAACAGAAATTAACCAGTTTCATGGGAAAAACTTGGTAAGAGTAATATAAGTACTTTATTCCTGAGTCGTTTACTTGGAATTTTTTTGTGCCATGTTGAAATGTATCACTTGTATATCCTCCAATCTGTAGATTGTTGTAGTCTACAATGCTCTTGGATGGAAGAGAAATGATGTAATTCAAATTCCTGTGAGTACTCCCCATCCTTTTCTTTCTGCTAATTATCTTCAATTTGATCAGTTTGCATGACTATAGAGAGATTACATTTTTGTGGAACACCTTCTTGAGATCATAGCATGCTAATAAATGTAAGTTGACAAGCATGAGTTTCATTTATTAACTTACAAGATTTAATCCACTGTAGGTTGTTGATGACGAAGTTACTGTGTATGATTCTGCAGGAGGGGAAATTGAATCGCAACTTCTTCCTCTTGCAGATGCATACCTTGCCCTTAGGAAGTCCTATGTTCAGGCATACTTGGGTAAACCACCAAAGGCTACACCTAAGTATCAGCTTGCTTTTGCTGTCTCTGTTCCGCCTTTTGGTTTTAGCACTTACACCATCTCAGGTGCCAAAAGTTCAGGTTAGTTGGAAGTGTTTCATATCCTTTGATATTATCTTGCTAAATTAGCAACCTTAAATCCCATGTGTCCTAGTTATTGACGTACATTTGATGTTTTAATTGTTTCAAATATAGGTCTTCGTTCAGTCAAATCAGCAATACACACATTTCAAAGAAGTGAACAATCTACTATAAAAGTTGGTCATGGGAATTTGAGGCTTGCATTTTCTCCAGATGAAACCAAAAGCACTAATTATATTAATAGCAGAAGCTCAGTATGTATCTCGTACACTTTTTGAAAAATTATTAGTATTTTTCTTGTCTTTTTGAGGCTATGTTTGAATAAGTTTTCTTCAATTAAATGTGTGAAATTATTTGTACAAACTAATATATCTGTTCCAAAATTGTGAAGGTAGAAGAGTCGGTAAAACAATCTTTTAGTTTTTATGCTGCGTATAATGGAACTGGAAATGATAAAGATCCACAGGTATATGTTATGGACATAATTTCTTCCTCTTGCATATCTTCTTGGGTGGAATTTTGTTTTACCTCATTTTCATGTTATCATTAGAAGTTCTCCTTAATTTATCCCTTGTTTTTTGTTTTCTTTTCATTAAGAATGCTGGAGCATACATCTTCCGTCCTAATGGCACATTCCCTATAAACCCCAGTAGTCAGGTTTGTGATGTCTTCTAAAATACTTATCAACATAGAAAAGTCATAGTGATTACTGATCCAAAAGTTCTGTTAAAAATTCCAGGCTCCTTTGACAGTCATGCGTGGACCTATCATAGATGAAGTACATCAACAAATAAATCAATGGATCTATCAGGTAACCTGCTCATAAGATGTCTGTGTCCAATGTTTAATGATGAACTTTGTGATATTTTATTTCTTGATGCAAGTCGATGCTTTTTTTTAATTCTGCACAGTACACTAAAGATTATAGGTTTTGAACTAGAGGATTTTCTTTATATGTTACCTCTAAGTAGTTTTTTTTTTTCCTTTTCCGTTCTATTGATTTAATTACATTCATGCAGATCACCAGATTATACAAGGGGAGAGAGCATGTTGAAGTAGAATTTGTTGTAAGCTACTACATGAATTATTCAATAAAGCTATTTAACTTTTGCTGCTGATCAAGTTTCTTCTTACTCGTTGATTATTTTATTCATGGATTTTATATCTTTAATGGATCGCAATTATTGAACATTTCATGTGCTGCATGGATTGATGCAACTGCCTTACCAGGTTGGACCTGTGCCGATAGATGATGGAATTGGAAAAGAAGTTGTGACACAAATTAAGACTAGCATGGCCACCCAGAAAACATTCTATACTGATTCTAATGGACGCGACTTTATCAAAAGAGTAAGTTGAATATTTGCTATTTCTTTTGTGCTAGATATACTTCAATTTTTTTTTGCCTAGGTGACATGAGTGTTATGGCTAAAATATATTTTGTTCTCAACAATTCCCTTATGTTGCTTAACGTAGGCATGTGATTGTTTTTATGGAATATGACTGTACAGAAATGCTATCTTTTAAAATTTTCTCCGATGATTCTACTTTCAAGCATCAAATTAACCCAAGGCTTTGCCTATTTGCAGTTACGGGATTATAGATCAGATTGGGATCTGGAAGTAAATCAACCAGCTGCTGGAAATTATTATCCAGTATGTATCTCTATCACCCTTTTCGGAAAAACTCTATAATTAAGTTCAGTTTTATTAAAAGAATTTGATTTATTTTTTATTTGTTTTAATGGAATTTCAATTCAAATTGTTTTCTAATGTAGTAAAAAAAAAGTTAAAGGTGATATAACTCATTTAGATTATACTGCTGCTTTAAATCATTGGCGATGGAAAAATCTTCACCAAGAAAATGGACTTACCTTTATCCGCATTGATATTAATTTTGTTTAATAAAATTAAAAATCAAGTTCTTGAAAATAAGCATTGAATTTTAAAGGTTGTTAATAAATGTCAAAGTTTTTACGTTTGGTAAAATGCTAAAATAGAGTAATGAATATAAGGAGTGTACATATGTTTTTGGGACATAAAACCATTAATTTTCAAAGGTGACAATACAAAGATATTTTATGAAATACAGGTCAATCTTTTATATAAAATTTTAAAGTATTTATTATCAAAGTTTAGGTTAAAGTTCTAAGTTAACTGTTTGGCTTATCAAATTAGGTGCTTTTTTAACTTAACTCAAAAAATTTAGGGGCTGTTGTCAAATATTCTCAAAAGTAATGAACTCTTCACTTTCTAATTTTCAGAACCAAAGTTATTGAAAATTTTATTTGGTATTAAGTTAGTTGAATTATTTCACAATCATGCCACTTTTGGCATGATTTATTTCTGTGAAAATGGGATCTTTTGATCACTATACATCAAATTTTAGCAAAGAATAAGCTTGGCAATATCAACATCTTCCATATAATATGAACATGATTTATATATTTGGGTTGTTAAAACACATTGTGAAATAACATGAATTTCTGTATACTACTTGTGCATTCAGATTAATCTTGGAATTTATGCCAAAGATGGTAAGAAAGAGTTTTCAGTTCTTGTTGATAGACCTCTTGGTGGAGCTAGCTTAGTGGATGGAGAAATAGAGCTGATGCTCCATCGGTATACAATCTCCTTCTTCTCTTGTTTTACTTGGTTGTCAATTATTGAAAACAAAACATTACAATGTGACACAAAAGAGATGAGAACCGTGTATTAAAGAGAGATTATACTCGTGCATGGGAATATAGCAGAGCTATTGAATCCGGAATGCACAGTTTGATCTCTGTGCTAAACTTAGTATGGGGCTAACTGCATCATAGAGGGGTCTAGTAAGAGCCTAGCCCATTCCATATAGATTTTGTCCATATTAGCCCAAAACTTATTCTTACGTTCGAAATGTGTCGACATGTATTGGAAATATACGTCAATTATATAGCTCAATGATTACCTCGTATTTCCAAAGTTGGATTCAGTTTTATTCCTATCCCCATCCCCGTCTCTTAGGGTCGTACAATGTGCTGGTTCAAGGAAAAACCAGGTTTTCAAGATGGGGCCATTACAGGCTCACTAATTTCTACCTGGTTTGTCCTTGAACCAACACATTGTACTTTGAGAACCTGGTTTTCATACCAATTGTAATTTTTTGGTCCAATATACCATGTCACGTAGTTTGCTTCAGCCGAAATCTCATTCATTGAGCCAACTTCAGAATGCATCTACATACACCTTTCTTGTATAGTCCAAGTACTCCATTTTGGTTGTGAACTCAATTTATTGTTGTCCCTATTGCCATCCTTTTGGGTCGATACTCGTTCAGATCCTCCACCCAGTTTCCACTCTCAAAACCAAGTCCTGTCTGTTATTTTCACTTGCAAAACTACAGGAATCATAATAAATAGTACTTGTTTTGATACAGGAGACTGCTGCTTGACGATTCTAGGGGTGTTGAAGAGAATCTAAATGAAACTGTCTGTGTTCTTGATCAGTGCTCAGGATTGACAGTAAGCATATTTTACTCTATAAAACCTGAGTGCTGCAAAGTGTTGACTTTGTGGGTCAAAACATTTTCGTTTGTTCCTTAGCTTTTACTTTTTACCTCACTGCATCCCGGTTATTGGAAGCCAAAGAGAAGTCCCAAGCTATTGAATTCGCGTGATTAAATGCAAAAAAAGAAAATATATTGCGTGACCTATATGTTTAAAGCAACTAGTATCCTAACTTGTATTCTTTGCAGATACAAGGAAAATATTATTTCAGAATCGACCCCGTAGGAGAAGGTGCTAAGTGGCGCCGTTCTTTTGGGCAAGAGATATATTCACCTCTCCTCCTGGCTTTTGCTGAAGAGGTGAATTATAAGTGAACTAGAAAAACAATTGATTTACCTTCTGGGTTGGTCTCTCAAAAGCAATTTTCTCTTGCAGGATGGAAATAACTGGATGAGTTCCCGTGTGACCTCTTTCTCAGGCATTGATTCCTCCTACAGTTTACCTGATAATGTTGCTGTTATAACTCTCCAGGTACTATGGCCTCGTCGATGCAAATGACATTTGCTTTCTGTGCAAGTCCTAATTCTCATAGTTAAATTTGCACAAGGGATTCCAAACAACAATAACTTGGTTCGATATGTCCTTTTTTTGGTTTCTAACAGTGCTCTTTCTCGATATAATACAGGAACTTGACGATGGAAAAGTTCTCCTCCGTTTAGCTCATTTGTATGAGGTATAAATTTCAGTCTTGCTAATCTTGATTAGTTTTGATTTGCTAATCTTGATGAAATCATACACAGGTTGGAGAAGATAAAGACCTTTCGGTAATGACGAGCGTTGAACTGAAGAAGTTGTTCCCTAAGAAGAAGGTAATGATAGTTGAACCAACCAGTTAGTGTAGTATAAGTTTGTTGGAGTGAAGTTAATATTTTGGGTGTTGTCTCGACTCAGATTGGGAAAACGGTAGAAATGAGCTTATCAGCGAATCAGAAAAGAAGACAAATGGAGAAGAAGAGACTTGCCTGGAAAGCTAAACAACAAGGGTCAAAAGGAGTGGGACGGGGCGGCCCTGTGGATCCCGAAAAACTAGTGGTGGAACTTGCCCCGATGGAAATTCGAACCTTTCTAATAGACTGGGATAACACAAGCACAAGAAGAAAGCATCACCATGTGTTTGATGTCTAACACTAACGATATAATAAAGTTGCAGGAAGGAAATTGTTGGTTGTAGGGGCTATGCATTGTGCTTAATCCGGTCGGGTGGGAAATAATTAGCTGCCATTGCTTTTGTATCATATCTGTATGTATTCTGGGTGGTAAATAAATAAAAACTTGTGCTCTAGTAGACTATACGATTGTGCCAGGCCAGACTTGACTAATCGATTTCTGATTTTAGATCAGTTCAGTTCGAGCTGCGAAAGTAATTTTCTTTCTAAATATCTTAAAAACAATAGAATGGTATCATATCGCATTCAACATCAATCCTCTAAGGTAAACAATCACTTAGTCCCTGAGATTTTACATAATTCATTATCTAGTCCATCAATTCTAATCTTGTTTTACATAATTCATTATGTAGTCCATCAAGTAAAGTCCTTCAGTTTTTACAATTCCAATTTCTTAGTCCTTCGGTTAAAAATGGCAGTTAAATGCACTTAAAAGACTATATTACCCTCATTAAATGCTGTAAACTTGTCTTTATTTATGCTTCTACTCTCTGTAGCTCTCTTTCTCTCTATGTTGCAAAATGGAAAAAAAATTCCAAAATGAATGAAGCAAAAAACGTGGATTATTTTTGAGAAAACTATAAAAGAGTTAAATACTAGAAAAAGAAATAAAAAAAGATAAGGGTAATATAGAGAAGAAGGTATAAAAAGCAGGGGCAAAATTGTAAAAGAGGGTGAGATTCGGTGAAGATGCGGCAGATACCGGTGGGACGTAGATGTAATAAAGAGGAAGAAGAAGAAGGTAGTTGATCGTCGTGCCTAAAACGCCATCAGAGCTGCTTTCGTACCTCCCGATCTTTCTTCTGAACTTTCATGTCCATCTTGCCCCTCCAAGCTCAAGGTCCCACTTCATCATCTCCTTCTGATCCTATCTCCCCAAACCCTAATTCCAACCATGGCACCTCCTTCTCCCCTCAATCTCAATCTCAATCTCAACCTCAATCTCCACTCCCTTCATCAGGTTCTTTCATTCCCTAAACCCTAATTATTCTTATTATTATTATTATGCTTGTTGTTATTATTATTATTATTATTATTTCCCCTTTTTGCTTACTTCTGTCGACGCAACCCTAAAAGACACCATTTTTTGTTTAAAATAATGGTTTTTGAAGTCTTGTATCGATATGGTTTTTGAAGTGCCTTTGTTTCGGAGTTGGGAGGTTAGTGGAGGTTAATGGGAGCAACGGAAAGGGAAGTGACAGAAATGAAAGTTAAATGTTAGCTTTGTTTGGGAGTTGGTGGAGTTCAATTAGAGGTTAATGTATATAAATTAGTTAAAATGTTTAGGTTACTTCCATTAACCTCCAGTTTCGAAGGAAAATGTTAACTCCCATTAACCTTCATTTAATCTTTAAAAAACTTCCGAACGATTACATTCCACTACCTCCATTAACCTCCTCCCAAACAAGGGTAAATGTTGGCTTTTCAATTTCCACATTCTATAAAAAGATGGCTGCTTTCGTTTTTTTCGATGTTCTTTTCGTCACTCACGGTATTCACACGATTGGACTTAATTGTTAGTTATGGTGGTGAGTTGTTCATGTTTTAATGCATCATATATGGAGAAAAGATATGTTAGTTATGGTTTTTTAAGTGACTTGTGTAGATATGTTAGTATGACTTGTGGGATTTCTTCAATCCCTACCTTCAAGCTTCTAAATTTTGGTTTTTCAATTTTCACATTCTATAAAAAGATGGCTGCTTTAATTTTTTTCGATGTTCTTTTTGGTATTCGCACTTGTTAGAATGATGATTCGACTTAATTGTTTAGTTATGATGCTGACTTGTTCGTGTTTTAATGCATCATAATATGGCAGGCTTATTGGCTCCAGCTGCAGAAGATTCTGGTGGTTCTTCCAGAAAGGTATTTTATTCAACTATTTTCTGTTGGGATCTTCTTTGTAGAATGTCTATTTGAAAATTAAACAATGTAATTTTTTCATCATGGAATGTACATTCGAGTACTTATGTACGCTCTCTTGCTTCTTTTTGTTTCCTTAAGGTGAATGATTTGAGAATTCAGAATGGAAGGAGAAGTTTTTCCCGGCAAAATGGTGAGACAAATTGCCATCAAGGTTCTGGTTCTGCTCAGTCCAAAGGGAAACTGTCAGAAACCACTCCCTCTCCTCGAGGTCATCAAAGTAATAGTCCTACCAATGGTCAAGGGGGCATTGCTCAATCATATGGGAGAAGAGCACAGACTATGAATGCAAACCATTTGCTGAATTTTCATTATGATCCCATTGCACGATCTCAGCCAAGAGCTCCTCCTCCAAGGAGGCAGCAGAAGATAAAGCCTTATAACAGGGATTTGTTCCTTCAGGCTAATTACAAATTTGTTGTGTTGGATACAGGGAATCATGCTTCTGAATTGGTTGATCCTGATAAAATGTTGAGGTGGGAGGATGTAATTTGTGTGAAGTATTCCACTCCAGTTCCTGTGCAGTGTCCAATCTGTCTGGAACATCCTCTGTGTCCCCAGATAACATCATGTGGTCATATTTTTTGTTTCCCATGTATTCTTCAGTACTTACTAATGGGCAAGGAAGATTACAAGGGCGATTGTTTTAAAAGATGCCCCTTATGCTTTGTGATGATATCTCAGAGAGAGTTATACACCATCGATATTGAGAATGTTAATCAGTACTCCGTTGGTGATGCCATAGATTTCATGCTTCTAACTCGACAAAAAGATTCATTCACTCCGTCTCAGAAAAATTCTGAAGATGATATGCACGATCCCTTCTCAAAGTTCACATTCACCTCTGATTTGGAACTCTCGGTCAGAAAAGCAATATCAGATTTGGATGGTTGGTTAGCTAAAGCTGATTCCGGGCTTGTGGATGACTTGGAGAAGCTTCCTTACGTTTGTGCTGCAATGGAGCAATTAAAACAGAGGAAGAAATATTGGAACACACAGGGGATGTGTGCCGATGGTAGAATTTATAAGGATAGCACCAGTCAAAAACAAGTTCAAGAGAGAATGTCAACTGCTGATGTCATCTGTGCTTATCATGATGGTTCTAGTTGCAGATGTCTAACACAATCTCTTGATTCCAAAGATGAAAAGAAGGGGTTGGACCACGTAAAATTGAATTTGGTTGAACCATTAGAAGGCGAAGAACCAAATTTACCATCACCATATGATGAAGGCAAGAGTTCACAGAAAATCGCTAATGGATCAACAGATGTTAAGGGAAATGATTCGTACAATTTCTACCAGGTTAGTGTTTTGAGATTAATTATTCCTTATGTTTACATAGTTAATAGCCGTCAGTACATGTAGATCGCATATGACGCTCACTTTAGTGTTTCAAATCTTTCTTTAGCTAGCAAGATTTTGCTGAAGTATTGTCCAAAATGCATACTGTTTCTGTAAATGTGTCAATGTTATGCATTGATCTTTTGTGTATTCTGTATTTTTAGATATATGCACAAAGAATGCTATCAATGCTAATCAATAGATGAACTAAACACACAACACTGTAATGGGAAACTCTTTATTGACTATAACTTTAAACCCTGTAATTGAGTGAAACTACAGAGATGAACGAAAAGAAAACAAATACAGAACAAAAGCCAATAGAAAGTTAAGTTCCCTGTCAACAAACAAAGCCTCTCCTCCCAAGCTACCAGCTGACACTGCCCCTTAATTATGAATTTATAATCTCTCCACTAGTTGCCACCTGGCATAGAATGAACTCTATATGTTTTAGGTCCATGCCATAACTGATACACATGTGTCTTCCCATGTCTTTAGGTCCATGAGATTGTTAATCCCAGTACTTTAGCTTTGTTCTGAAAATATACATCACAAAATTCATCTGAATTTGTGAGTTATTAGTTGCATTTACTTTTTTTTCTTTTTCTGTTTCTTTGCTTGAATCTTCATTCAATTGAAAAGTGCAATGCTTCTTGCTAATAACTAATTTGGCTGAAGTTACAATTGGTTGCATTGGCTTTATATCTGAAGAGAGGAGGCAATACTTACAAAAGTGATTTGAGAATGTCTATAAAACATGTGTCCACTTGATTTCTTGGTCTTACGGATCCTATCTGTATGTAATGGAGTTCATAGAACTAGTAAAGTTTACTTTAGTAACTTTTAATGGGTATTAATCTTGAAGCACCAGTGTTCTTCTGTGCATTGACTAAGACAAAAACACTCTTTTTTCTTAATTGTGGACTTGTGTGCATTTTTATGGACTAAATATGTAGCATAGAAGTTGGAACCAGAAAATGGTATTTCAGAAACATTTGGAAATAGAAACATTGGAGAGACATTTGAATAATAAAAGTATAGAGGCATCTTTAGAAATATTTGAATGATAAGTATGTATCTGCAAGTGTTTATTTTTATATATTAAAACACTCATTTAGGCATACTGATCAATTATTATTCAATTATGATAAGTACGTACTAAGTATATTTTCCAAGAATAATCTGTAGAAAAAAATCATATTGTTTTATACAACTACATATATAACTCTCAATCACAAAGTAATCACAATAATAAAGTTCAAGAGTTTGTAAGTTCCCATGTTCATATTTAGTATAAATGGACATGTCATTCTTTTGCTTGTACTGAGCTGAAGTTACCTTTAACTAGCAGATAGCATTGGTCTTCTGACCTTAAATTAGTTATGAGTTGCATTGATTTTTTTTTTTCATCATCTTTTCTAGAATGATAAAAATGAGCAATGATATATTTATTCTAATTTTTGAAGTTTGTTATAGGATTTGCTGTGTTTCACTTATGTTCTGTCATTTCTTTCAGGCAGTTGATGGTCAGCACCTCATTCTTCATCCGCTAAACATGAAGTGTCTTCTACACCATTATGGGAGCTACGATATGCTCCCACACAGGTTTGTGGAATTCTGTATTTTATCCTCCCCAAATCTGTGGCTGTGATGGAAAGTTGTATAAAGTCTAAAGACATGGCAGTACAAAAAGCTAGTACTCAAGAGTATTTTCATCAATATTTATTTTTTCAAATCCATGCATTTTCAGTAGAGTTTTCATTTTTCAGTCTGATTGTGATTGTATATTCATCCACACGTGGAATATGTCGCAAAAGAGTAGGGGGTGATGGTGTAACCTGATTTCTCCAAAAATACCAGCTTTGATTTATTGGTGTCTGGTACCTGGTGATTTAAGTCATATTCTCTGTAAAGATTGAGGGAATTGTATTTATCTGGTCTCCGACATACAGAACTGTTTTATCTAGGGTTCCCTTAAAATACCCCCTTTACCAATATGCTCCTTATAATTTATCAGGAGGATGAAGAAAAAGATCCTTTGGCAAAGATGGATAATAACATCAGAATATCTTCTGGATTTTTTGCTGATTAGTTTTGAGTACTATAGTGGAAAGTGTTGGAAAATTTGGATATGGTTAATCTTGATTAACCTTAATTAATTGCAGGATAAGTGGGAAAATATTGCAGTTGGAGTCAGTGACTCAAACAGAAGCTATAAGAAGGCGCTATCGTTATTTAAGTCATTTTTCTTTGACAACAACCTTTCAAGTATATCTTTAATTGCTGATTTTTCTGTATTCTGTCTCAATGTTTTATAATCATCGCACTGATAGCCCTTGCACATTCCAGCTATGCGAAATTGATTTGAATGAGGTCCTACCTCCTGATTCCCTGTATCCATTCCATGATGAGATCAAGAAGCGTGAGAAGCAGCGGAAGCAACTTGCTGAAAAGGTATGTTCCTTTTTGCTGTATAAGCTTTTATTTGTTCAATATAAAATTCTTATTTGCTGGTTTGTATAGGATTTTGCAACCACTGATTCCTCGACTGAAGCCAATATTTAGTTAGGGACCACTTTTGCTGCTAAGATCAATTATACCCTCATTGTACTAACAGCCCTATATTGCCTTCATGGTAGAAACCCTGCCCACAAATGCTACCCAATACTGAAGAATGAAAATCTGTCACTGATGACCAATATTTTTTTTTCTTAAAATGAAAAACTTTTGAAAAGGGTAAAATTGAGCTAGAATTTCCACCATGGGGACAATATTGGGTGGGTTTGTACGATAATGACAATATTGGTTTTCCCTATATGTAATAACCTTAGGGGAAAATTACCCCTCGATTTTTATTTTTTTGTATAACCATTTAATTTTGGTTGTCAAAAGGTTATGGTCATAAATTGAAAACCTGAAAGAAGATTGTTGTGTTTCAGGAATTTAACGACTCCTCTCTAATTATAGAATTGTTTCAATCATGAAATTTTTATATTGTTTATATTTTCTATTTTTTCGATAATTATTAATATTATTGTATAATTCTACAATTTAATATTTTTTTGTTTTTGATATAAATAATAACTCACAATAAATGCTACTTTGTTGAAACATAAAGTCGATTGTACTTTAATTGAGCATTTCTTTCACTTTACTGTGGAAGATGTAACATAAGTTTCTGTTTTCTTTAGAATGATATGCTAATATTGTTTTTAGGAGCGGAAGGATAAGATCAAAGCTGAAGTTGCCGATGCTGCATATTCTCTGCCTGTTTTATCCAGTTGGGGACACTCCTCACATGGCAACTCTCCTAACTTTTCCATGGATGACTTTGAAGGTGCTTTGCCGGTTATTTTTATTAATTATGCCTGGATTTGGTTGCTTGTGGTCATAAGATACTTTAGGGTGATTTGTGCTTAGTTAAGATCCATTTGGTTTGTACGTTGTGTGGAAATGAACTCAGAAGACCTTCCGCAATGATTGATTGTGAAGCATGGCCTTTGCTATACTCTTTGGGGTTGCCTTGATTTGAAGTAACACATTTAGGTTACGTTTCAAAAAACAAGTCTGTAGAAATTCCTATGCAACATTGTGAAAATGCGTCCCCTAATTATATTTTTACTCATTTCCTTAATCCAAATTTTTTGAAGTTCACTTCTTTATGGCATATAGTGGATCTTGCAGTTGGTCTGGCATTTTATAGTGACCCTGGCTTTCAAGACTTGCCATTCTGTAGTATATTTGGATCAGGCTTGTGTCAGATTTTTTGCGCCAAAACAAGTCATTATTCTGTGCAATATCCTTCATGTGTGAAATTATGTTTTCCTAAACGAGTGCATGTGTTTAATTGAATTCTTATCCAAAAATTTTGAGTTTACTCTGTCATCTCATGTATTGTCAATTCAATACACATGATTGTACTAGATATTGCCTCGTTTTATAGTGAGGTCTGCGGTCCTATACCTGTCATTTATCGAACCTATATTGTTGTCTGGTTCTTCTACGTTGAGATATCCATAGCTTTCTAGATTTGTAATGGAGGTTAATGCCTGCTGGATTTTTTCAATTGGATAACTGGTTTTTACTGTTTACCTTTTCTTGCCTTGTTGTTTATTTATTTCCATCAGCTCTTGGAGGTAACACTGCAATGTCTTCAAGCCCTCCAACATCATCAAGTCCTCCACTTGTTGGTGAGAGGATACTGTTCTCAAATGTGGCTAGGCTTGGTTTTGCTGCTGCCCCTGATTCTCCAGCCTTGAAAGTTGAGGAAAACAGTGCTTCCAACAGCAGCAAAGTGACAAATAGCCCTTCTGGTGCATCGGGTATTTGTTTGGTTTAATTATTTCACTTCTTTTATGGCCCTTCCCTATGTTTTTGGCATTTGAGTCCATTTCTAGCTAAAGATTCCATAGTGTTAACACAGATTCCATAATCTGGGTTTGAAATTCAGGTCCACCAACATTTGCGAATGTAACATCGAGAGTGAAATTGGTAGAAAATTTGGAGGCACCCAAGATTAATGAGACTGGAAAGAAAGGAAAGAAAGCAAGTCGAGTCCTTATGTCCACAGCAGGAGGTCGGCGCTACTGAAGCATAAGATAAGGTCTTTTTCAACCTAATCCACTTCTCTTTTAGCTTGTGCGGCCTATTCAGAGACGTTGACCCTGTAAATTGTCCTTTGTGAAATAGGATTAGTTGTAGTTGACATGGCACTTGAAATAAGACAAGCTGGACTTGTTCAATATTGATGTTGATATTGCTTCAGAGATATGTATGTATGCCTAGTATTGTAATAATATATGTCTAAATTAGGAATTGCAATAAGTTTAAGCCAAGATAGAAAGAGTATGATTGCATTCTTTACGAGAAAGTGAAACAAATCCTTCACTGCAAAGGGGATCTAGGGGCCATATCTTGTATACTTGCTAAATTTAATTTCCTTCCCCAACTGTTTGGTTCTTAATTAAAAACCAAACTAGAACACGCGCACCTCTATGGTTAAGAGTTAGAAATCATTATCATAAGGTTAAAATGTAAATGAAACCAGAAAATACTCTGTATATTACTTGCAAAATTTAATCTCCCTCTCCAAATGTTCTGAATGGTTTGGTTTGGTTTGGATTTTGGATCGAACCGGATCAGACTCATTCCTAGGTTAGAGACTTTGGAGGTCGGAACAATGAATACTATAGATAAACGTGAGCTTGATTGTAATAGTTATTTAAATGAAAATAATAAATTGATAGTCTACTGATGTATCGCTTCGTTTTTTGATTTTATTTCTTTCTTTTTCAGCTTGAACTTAAGGCTGACTATTGAAATTTGTGTTGAATTATAAATGTTAGTTAACCTGCTTTTATATTGAACTTGAGTATGATTACTGCATTTGTTATCAAATGTTTAACCCAAATCATCCGGGATTTTAGTTCCACTGCTGACTCCAATCCAATTTTATTTTCAATCAAGATCTCAATTGTTTATAACTATATCAATAACATGATAATTAAATAATCAAAATAGAATCCAAAATTGATGAAAGAACATTTTGTTTTTTTTGGTTAATTTTAAATAAGTGCGTTGTGGTTTTGCGATTTTGCATATAAAGGATTGTGGTTTGCTTTTGAGCAAAAGAATGACTATGGTTTGCATTTTAAGGAAACGGTCGATTTTGTTGACATAAATGAGTGAGATTTTTTGCCCAAAATGTTTTCTGACTTTTGAATAAGTTAGAGTTAAGTTCAAAGGTCAAAATAATATTTCGGGTAAAAAATGTCCTCGTTTACGTCAACAAAATTGACAATTTCCTTAATTCTGCAAACTATGCAAACCATAATCCTTTATTTGCTCAAAGATAAATCACATTTCTTTTATTTGCAAAACATCAAAATTATGTAGTACTTATTTGAAGTTAATCTTATTATATTTCAATTCAATTATATCAACAACAATAACACAATAGGTCTCATATGGCTGCATTTGAAAAATAAAACCTTCATCTAAATTCGCCCCGTAATAAGAAAATATATATTCAGTGCTTCGGGCGTACAAACCATAAGTTTAAAGGGAGAGAGAATCATGTTGATTTATGGAGTAAGAAGGGAAAATAAGATTCTCATGTGTAGGGAATGTGGTTGCCCTTCTCATTTGAGGGACAATTAAAATCCATGCACACTAGAAATCTCAACCAAACTCCCCTACCATCAAACTTGTTGTACAATATAGGTATTTGTAATCATTTTCAAGTAAGGAGGAGGGCCTATGAAACTTACATAGAATACCACACAAAGTCCAAATGTAAAGAGTATTGCATAAATAGTAACTTTTGCAGGCATTCTTCCTTTATCCCTCCTTAGTATCATAGCTTCATAGATTGGCCAAGAATTGACCATTCCAAATCCTGATATCAACATTTGAATTTCCAGTCCTTCCACACCTTTCGTGCTGAAAACTAGTTGAGTTATACCCCAAATAAATGAAACCAAGTTTATCAATGTTGCCATCGATAATGTCACCAGCATTGGCGACCATATTCCGAACTCGAACATGCCTTCCTCGTACCTTTTACTTTGCTCAGTGTCCTCTACTTTGCTTGTCACGTTGAATCCTTGTGTTGGAATTCCTAAGCTTTTTAGAAAGAATTCCGTAGATCCAAACAATAAACTTGTTAGGCCTCTTATTGTCCATAGTCGTTGATCATTCCACCACATTTTGAACGTTCCTTTGGTTGCTATGAACATGAACTCATAAAAATCTTGCCCATATGAGCCTAAGAAAAGGAATAGATACAAGATAAACCATGTCGATTCTGAAATCTGCAACACAAGAACATACGATTTTTTTTTATCACACTTGCTCGAAATTTCGTGGTCATTCCATCCGATCAAGAAACAAAGCCTTAAAACTACTAGTGTAGATAAATTTGATACCTTTGGGAAGATAGAGACATTGTTGAGGAGAGCAAGCTGGGGAAGAAATGCATATATGGCAATAGGAATTGAGCATATAGGCCAAAAAGCATACCAGCAATAGAGGAGTGTCAAAAAAGGTTCCAAATATTTTCTGCCATAAATTATTGGGCTATACCTTGAAAAACCTATTTCATACACACCAACTGCCCATCTCTTTAGCTGATTTAACAAATCCACAAAGCTAATGGGTGCATTTCCAAGAAATGCTGCCCTTTCTGGATTGCAAAATATGGACCTCCAACCCTCGCAATGTAGCCTATACCCTGTGAATATGTCCTCCACCAATGACCCATATCTGAATCCTAACTGCATATCATATCAAATGTAATGTCATTATTTAAATTAGGCTTGTCAATTTCTAGCATGACAACACAGTTTGTACGGGTGATGTTGGAATAATGAGCGATACTTTCTAAGTTTGGTTGAGTATTATTCTAGTTAGTCCTCGTATTAACAATAATACATTATAAGATATTTTATTAGTTTTGTTGAATTCAACATGGTAGTTTCTCTCAAAAGAGTCAAAGATGATCTCTCGACAATTAGTAATTTTCTCTCAAGTTTGTTTGTACTAACTATGGTCAGTCAACATCACAACTAACGAAAAATTCTTCATATTTACTAACATTTTGATCTTTTATGAAAATAAGTTGCAATGTGATTATTGACTATTCCAAATAGAAAAGTTTAAGAATAAAAGCTTTTTTACAACCAAAATCAAGTCTTTGATTTTTTAAGTCAATGTATTTGTAGTTTACTCTTTAAACACACACTTTAACTATCCTGATCGAAGAACACCTAAGAGATCATAAAACTGAAAGACAACACCTAAGAGATCATAAAATTGAAAGGTTTGGGCTTAGGTTGCTTAGAAATAATGTTTATTAAGCTTATCTATAGAACTGAGAAATTCTATTATGGATTGGGTGCAATAGATCCGACCAATATATCTACAGAAGCATATCACCTCATTTGGAGGAGATGATTGATGTAAAAAAAATATATATATAAATGTCATATGTCTACTGCTCGGTTCCATTGGACTCACTGTTTAATGAAGGCTGTAGGGCAGTTTAATCCCCATCTAGGCGCTCAAAATTGAGAATCCCATTTAAACTTACTAAAACGCCTAGATCCGACTAGGCATTTAAAATCCTACTTGTTTCCGAGTAATTTTCGGATTAGTCCTCAAAAGTCTCCGGTTCCCACAACAGCGTCTTGTGCTTTTAATCACACTAATTGGGTTGGGATCATAATTGAATTTCTCATACTACTAATTTGGTCAGACTGGATAAGTTTTTCGTTAATAAAACACAAAGAAAAAGTTGATTTTAAATTAAATTTTAAAACTAATTGAATAATAGCAAAATTTCACTGTAATATCTTCAATTTCCACCAAAATAATAGAAGAGAACTTACGAGATCTCCCCATGCAGTGTTTGTCTCATAATTACAATCTGCCACATGATGAGCCATTTGCAAAAGCTGTTCAGATATTATGGGCTTTTTTACAATTTTATGTGGACTTAGATGAGGAATTTCCGGTGACACAAAAGTTGATGGACCCCCAAACAAGGCTCTTCTGGAGAAAAATGTACCAGTTCCAACAAACTTGGAGCCTCTCAACCCATCAAACCCCATGGGATTAAGTTGAAATGCACGTTTGAATTGACCAGCATATATATCATTTTTGTTAATCCCTTTAAAACGTTGAGGAAATTGAATGAAGGCGTAATTCGAGACAATCTTGGGTTCCGAATAATAACATAAGACCCGTTTAAGGGTTTGTGGATCATTTGAATACATGTCACAATCGAGTGTCAAGATTATAGGTGAATTCGTCATTATAGCAGATACTCGTACCTGCAAAGAAGGATATCAACATGAATTTTTATTATTGAACTTAGCATGCTAAATGAGCTATATCTATATATTGTATTTTTGTGTCAGAAATTTACAATTCTGTCACCAAAAAAAGAAATTTACAATTCTCTGTTAGAGATATGAATAAAACATTTTAACTACTTAGTTAGTTGGGAATGCACTTAGTTGCAACTAAGGCAGAGATTCCATATTTCCATAAAACTTACCCAATAAGAATGGAATGGGAATGGGAATGGTTAATGGAGAGATTGTTAGGGTGATTAGAATGCCCATAGGCTTGTGACCATACGATTTTAGTGTTGGATATGAAAACAAAGGAGTGTCTCTTTCAAAAGCCCAAAGTTATACTAATAATTATTGAGTTTGTAACTTTAGGGCTTTTGAAAGAGACACTCCTTTGTTTTCACATCCATGTTACTTATGGTAATAGGTCTAGGGGTCCATTCTGATTATACCTTATTACTTATCTATATTCTTCTAATACTGAATTTCTGATATCAATTCACACTTGCATCCCAATATGAATTAGATATGTGTTATCTGTGATCTATTACCATTTGAGATAAATGATCACAAATAATCTTTTTCTTTATGAACCACAAATAATCTTTTTTAACTAATTTAGAAATGAGTGAAAATTGGACATATTTAGTATTCTTATTTTAATAGGTATTAAGGAAGAGCAATCCCGCTCACTTACACCTTAATGATCATATTATAATTTAGTTATTAAATATTAAATAAAAATTTGTATTTTTTTTATTATATCTTAAATAATTCGCATAGGAAACTCGTCGTCGTTTATCTTTTTAAGAAGTACCATAATTTGAGGGTATTCTAGATTTTTCTTCCCTTAGTAATAAGATTGTAAGATAAAATTTAATGTTTAATGAGATGTAGGTGAACGTGGCTGTGAGGAGATAGTAAAATAGGTTGGTACCAGGACATTTAGAGCACCAGCCTTGTAGTGGTGGTGGACGGTCTTGCTCTTCTCTCTTGAAACATAAATTAGGTTTGGTAAGAACTCGCCATTGCAATCCTTGTTCTTCTCTTTTTCTAGTAAAACCTGCCCAACAAAATTTGGTGAAAATTGTTTGCATAATTATTATTGTAGATCAACATAAAATAGTTACAATGTTCATGAGTTTTTGATACTAAATAGACGTTTTAAATCGGTCCAAGGAATAGAATTTGAGACAATGCTTACAATATGCATGATATGAAGAAAACAATTTCAATTGATACAATGAGCGGATACTTCACGTGCAATGTGATTGTTAAGAAACAAAATCATTCGAGAATTAGTGAACTTGTACACGGGCAATATTTGTAAATTAAGTTCCCAATAAGACTTAATTTGATCAAAGGAGACAATTTTTAAACTAAGTCATAAAAATAATAGACCAATTTTCTTATATGAATAATCAGGTGGAACATATAGAACACATACCATTTTGATTTCTTTTGATTTTGTCAACCAAATTATGTTGAATATTAACTATATACTAACTGGGAACAAATAATCATTTTATGCCTCATTTCATAAAAAAAAAAAAAAATTTATCCCTCACCTTTTCTGGCGCAATTAATTGTTTAAAAATTTGATAAAAAAAAAATTGTTTAAAAATTGACAATTTAAGCATTATAGAAAAGCTTTCTGGTCAATCACATGAATATTATGTTGTCTCCTTAATATTATGTTGTCACCATTACTCATCAGTAATAAAAATCATTAGTATTAGCATACCTTGTAAATATTAGACCCTTTTTTAACGTACCTTAATTGTGCTATCTATACGTTAGAAATAAAATCGTCTTATTATCCGGAACATTTTACTCAACCATGAATATATTAATTATGTTATATCCACACCATTTGTGTGCCTTGTTCACTCATCATAATATTGAATTTCTCAATTCTTCCATTTATAATGTAGAAATAAAATTATTCTTGGTTGTAAACAATAAAATGTTTTAGTACATTAACTTTCTTTTAGAGTTTAACTTTTTGTGGATTGTGAGATTCTAGCTCACAACTCCATGTTTTCTATTGGAGTATAGTAGCTATTAAATTATTTCTGATAGTGAGTACATTATCTCTCATATTTTAACCTAATGTTGAACTTTCAAAAAAACCAGTTTACCATCTCAACTCCAAAAAGTGGTATTGACATTCCCTTTTTCTTAATTGTTAGAGGATATGTTTCACCCGTCTAATACACATGCTTCAATTTTAACAACTAAAATTTCACGTGTTCAATTTATTCAAGAAAATTGACGACTAAAGAAATACTTTGGAAAACTAGTTTTTAAAGTTTAGAGGGTAAACTAAAATTCTTTTGAAAGTTGAGGAAGTAAAGTGATGTAAAGAGACAATTTCAGATGGCTGACAATACCACCTTTTGAAGTTCAGGAAGTAAATTGGTATTTTTGCAAGTTGGAAAAGGTAAAGTAACCAAAAGAAATAAGTTCAGGGCTGCAATAGCATTAGACCCTCATGTTTTTAACATACAATTTCCAAAGTAATTTAATTTGAATATTAACAACATAAAAGTACAAAACATGCTGTATTTTCTCTAAATCTTATGATAAATTTGAGTTGTTGAAATTAGGCAAACCTGAATTACGGTGGGGTGATTTTGTGGAGTGAAATTAGGGCGATATTGATTTAGAACTTGTTTGTCTTCATCAGTATTTATAAACTCATCATCGACTTGTCCCCTCTCCACAACTTTTTCTACTCTTTTTCTCATGCTTTCGTACTTTCCCTGTGATAAAAAGGATTAATTACGTAAAAGAATTGTTCAATCCTTCAATTATATATAAGGAAATCAATTTTTATTTTGTATTTTCCAAAAATACATTATTACATTTCTTTCTTGTTTCACTAGTTGTTATTAGGTCCTTAAGACCACCTTCAATGTTTGCTAAATTTAACTCCATATCTATATATTTTCCTCTTTTTATTTTCAATATAAATGTGCCAAACATAACCTTTAAATTAAGAGATATGAATAGTAAAGTCTCAAATTTGACAAATTTGGAGCTTTACTACTCACGTCTCTAAAAATAAATTTAAGCTAATTGATGATGTAAGTTGATTATTATATTAATAGAAGTGGTAGCTGAAATGGAAATAAACATAAGATATTCTTTTGGGCTGAAAAATAGAGTTGGTTGGAGAAAAAGAAATATAGAGAAATAGGATAGAGATTTAGAGAATTAGAGATAGTGATGATATTTATGGAGCTTTCTATTGGAGATGCTTACATTAAGGCTCTTGTTTGTTTTTGGAAAACTTTTCTGCAGAAAAGTATTTTTCTGATTTTGCGACGTTTCATTTTTGAAGGAAAATAAGTGAATGAACAATATTTCGTAATAAACTAAAATTTTATTAAAAAATTTGGGGAAATATTTTACTTCATTCTCCTAAATTTTCTAAACCTATCACCATCACTGCCATCAATTCCAACCACCATTATCCCCGTCCGATGTTGGTCATTGGTAGCTAGAGTACTCCACAATCACGCGTGATTGGAGCCAGATTTTAATTGTCAACGACGGATTGCGGTCACTGATCACTATAATCCAATTATCTGTTGTCGGATTCCAGTCACCCGTCACCAATGTCATTGGATACATGTCATCATTTGCTAGATTCCACTCATCAATTATCTATCACCGTATTCTGGTCATCAGTCACCAAAATTCAGTGGCTGTAATTCTCCATTGTGAGTAATCCAAACCCTAATATATTTTTTCAAACGTTTAACATTGATATTGTGTATCTTAAATTAAATAATCGAAAAATATTTTCATGTTAGAACCGAACATGTAAAAATATTTTTTTGTAGTTTATTTTTCTACGTAAAATTCTTCATTACCCAAAAATTTTCGGTGAGCAAACCCGGAACAAAACTAGTCTATAATTTTTCGGATTAAAATTAATTCTTTTTTTTTTTGGGTCCCTACCCAAAAATTTTACCTTAATTTGATGGGAGGCAGTTAAAGAAGTATGGTCGGAATCAAAATAAGCCTGAGGATTTCTGTCAAGAAGTTTGTTATCCCTACAAAAAGGAAGCCAATGCACAGCAAACTTTGCAGCCTCCATGAAAGCAAAGAGAGTAAGAGCCGAGCCACCATCATCAGAAACATACACCGAAAGCTTCTCCGGCGGATAATCATAAGCCATAACCGATAAAGCAGTGTTAACTACACTCATCGGGGGTTCCTTTGTAGGATCTGCAGTGCAAATAAACACATCAATGCCTGGAAAATCACTTGTTTTCATGACTAGATTTTCGGGGAATTCTCGTCGGCTGATCGGAAATAAACGTGTAGTCTGAAGGGTGCACCACATGAAGGCAAGAACAAGATCAGCAATAACCATGAGGAGGGTTGTGAAGAAAGTGGCTGGATTTTTGGAAGTAATAAGAGATTGAGCATGGTGATAAAACAAACCTAAGATTGCTAATAGATATATTGGAGCAAATATGCGGTTGAAAGTCACATTTGGGAGGAGCTTAGCTTCGTGTAGAGGAGGCATATTTGAAGTCTCCATGTTTTTATCAATACATAAATTCTCATCTCTCTATACACGATATTTATAAGGAGACAAGCTTGTGGAAATCAATGTGCTCAATTGTCACTTACATTTTCATTTGCAAACCTCTTTAATTATATTTTAAAAGAATACTAAATAGCTAGTTAAATTAGTCAAACAAGCTAACAACTAATATAATCAACTAATCGCTACCGACTAATATTTAATTGCCAAACATAACTTAGGCATGTTTATTCATCACTTTAATTTGGATGAACAAATTATGCTATACGCCTAGCGCATCTTTCGTCATATAAATAATTTGATATCAAGTTATATATTTTGTTTATCTGTTAGAGTTTATATTTACAGTCTAGAACTTTATATAATTATAACTGATAAAAATCATAATTAATTAACTAATTACATGGTAAAAGCGTATTGATTAATATCCACGTAACATTATAAGGTAGACGTATAAATGATGTGATGCATTGAGCATATATTGTAGCTAAACTTTTATATTTATACATGATATAATGCAGCTTAGATAGTGGGAAATTGCATATATACAAGTAGTTAATTACTAGAATTTACGAACAATTGTAGACTCAATTTTAAGAAAACGACTCTTATAACACTCCTATATTTATATATGTTTTGAATTTCGTTGCATAGCACTCTATAGATAAAACAATAACACTCTAGAAAACTTTTTGGTAGTCTTTAGGCAATCCTTGGCCAATGTGACCGCAATACTCGAGTAAAACCTTACCACTCCAATGACAAAAATAAAAAATAAATAGATAAAATCTTTACTTAATTAATTAAATTAAAAGTTCGAGCTAATAGTTAAGACTCAGTTATGGTTGTATATTTTATATTCTTTGACACACTCTCTTATATGAATGTTCATTGGACTTAAAAAGTGCACAACATAAATTAACCTACCATGTGTTTTTAATTTAACAAATATTAAGGTTGCCAAGAATTAACTCAGAATTTTTCGATTACGAACTTTGATACCAATTATTTAATCGGTTGCACTAAAAGTTCAAGTTAATTATTAAAGTCGAATTATAATTATATATTAGTCTCTTATAAAAACAAAAATGCTCTTTACATTAAGAGAATGAAGCTCAACAAAAGAGGATGACATAATCAAATATGATTATGCAATATTAAGGAGAAAACTGAGGCGGCTAATATACAAACTTCGGTTTTGATTGATTAATTAACTAACTGATTGTTAGTAAATGATGTATATGATTACGGCAATACCAGAAAATCACAATAAATTTAATAATTTAATAGTGAACCAAAATGTTTGTTGTGCATGGATGTATATCCTTGTCTTATGTCCTCCACGGCAGTCATGACGTGCTATCTGCGTACCGAAAGAGCCATCTATTAAATTATATATTCTTTAAAGAAAATTAGCATAATTATATGCTCTTAATCAATTTAATTTTGGCAAAAAGCATCTTGAGGCCCTTGATCTTTCATTTTTCGGTGCATTATGTCCTTGATCTTTCATTTGAACACATTAAGCCCTTGATCTTTTATTTTTGGTTCTATCAAGCCCCCATCTAATAAAATTGGATGATTTGTTAACTTTGACAAATTAATAAGATTGAAATATGGTGGCATAATTACAAATCTAGCCCGTTTAGGAGAGTTGATTAATATATGTGATTCACCTTGCTTCCTACTTACATTTCTAGACAATATTATCTTTTTAAATTTGAAATTTATTTTTCCCGCCTATTGAAACGTTGTAATGTCGCATCTTCTTTCTCAAACGTTTCTCTTTGTCTCTCTCCAAATTAGTACTTTTTATCTCTCAAGTTCATTTTTATAATCGTTTCTTCTTCATCATCATCTTTGCTCTTCTTTTATTTTTCATCTTAGTTTTTCTTTTCAATTTCGGCCCCACAAATTAAGGCCAAATTCTTGATGACTGAAAATTACTAAAGCACATTTATTGAAAAAAAATTACTGAATTGAAATGAACAACCGATAAGTACTAATAAGGCATAACGAACATGGTCAAACATAACTCATTAGGTTTCATTCTCCTCGAGTTTACTTTCGAAATGACTAGAAAGGGAGCAAAACAACGACAATAACTACTAATTTTTTGTTCATTTTTAAAAAAATTGTTGAATAACTTAATGAATATTAAATCAATTGTAATTAATTAGGTGTCGCAATATTTCAATTGGTCTTATTAATTTGTGAAAGTTAACAAGTCATCCAATTTTGTTAGATGAGGACTTGATAGAACCAAATATAAAAGATCAAGGGCCTAATGTATTTAAATAAAAGATCAAGGACTTAATGCACCGAAAATGGAAAGATTAGGGGCCTCAGGATGCTTTTTGCCTTTAATTTTTACTGATTAAATCTTTAATCATCTAAATGAAAACATTAAGTTTCTAATCAATTACTTTTGAAGTAATTAAGCTATTTTTGGATGTCTTAGTTATATTTGACCGTTGAGTGATATATCATCCGTCACATAAATTGCCACGTCATAAATATTTTGTATATTATGTCATGTCAACACTTCAAATTTACTGCTGTAAAAAAAAAACACTTCAAATTTACTGCTGTAAAAAAAAAAAACACTTCAAATTTACCTTGTCAAACTTATCATCTTAACTTTATAATCATATTTATCACAGTTTAACTTCACAATTATTTAGAAAGAATCAGGTTCAAGTGAGACGGGGGTCTTATGGTGAGACAAGAATCTATTTTGTAATTCACCAACTAATTCTAAATTTGTGCGTTCTTTTCTAAAAGCATCAGCGCTTTTCACTATCCATCCATAGATCTGAGCCGATTCCGATCGCTTACAGAGCTTCCTCCCGATCCCGATTCTCCGACAAGTTTCGAGCTCTCCGACTATCCTGTAGTTGCGGTTCCATAGTTCATTTCAACAACGACATGAGCACTATCAATCTTGAGAAATCAAGACTGTTTTTCTTCATCAGTGGAGCTCCGAATCAATCTAAAAATGGGCAGCGTTTGATTGTTGATGTGATGGGGCTGCACCATCAACGATCGTTGCCTCCATCGATTGCAAATCCGCTTGAAAAACCAGGGCTTGAGGTATATAGAAGAAGAGAAAGACGAATGATGAGGTCCAGCGTATTGGGAATTTTAGTGTCTGATTCTTGAATTGAACCACATACCAAATCCTTAAGAATTACCTGCTTATTTCTCACTTTATCACTCTCCATTGATTTCAATTTTATGCTTTGCTTTGTGTTTTTTACTATCTGATTTGAAATGGGGAAGAAGAAGAAAAAGATGAAGTAGATTGAGGGAGCTAAACTGAAGCGGTGTGAAAATAGAAGCTGCCAATTTTTAGTTGATCATGGTTCTTGTTTTCTTGCAAGAATTAAGGTTGACATATTGAACCCACTTACTAAGAAAAATATAAAAAAGTATTGATGAACTTGACAAGAGGTAAAAGTATTAATGAATTTGTCAAGATCCATACTGACATGAAATTTCAGGAAGTTGCACTTGTTTGCCTCAAAATTATTAAAATTAATCATCTGCCTCAGTTTATTATCTTCTTCATCAATCCAATACTATTGTTGCAACAGAATATTATTTCGGAACAATCGAGTATTATTTTGGAACAACCGAGTATTAATTTGAAACAACAGAGTATTTTGTTGAAACAATATAGCATATTAAACAACCGAATATTTCATTCGGAACAACATAATATTAATTCGGAACAACCGAGTATTAATTCAGAACAATCGAGTATTAGTTCGGAACAACCATAGAAAAATTAAAAAAATAAAAATCGCTTATAAATAGCAATAATGGGTCTCAAAATGACCGCCTAATTAATACGAGTTTAGTGGTATAATTTGTTTTGAAAAGTGATTTCAGGAGGAGCAGGAAAATACATTTTAAAGAAAATAATTAAAACTTTTTCTCTATCCAGATGTGACATCAGCGCTGACATCACCTCCTCTTCCTTCCCTCCATTTTCCACGCATAAAGCTTTTTCTTTTAATTACAAGTTTGTCACCTTCTCTTGTTCAATTACAAAATAACCCCCACCTTTTTCTCTTGTCACACCATAACTGGACTGTCACACCATAAGCCCATTGTTACACCTGAGTCTTTCTCTATTTAGAAAAAATTATAAGAAAAGAGAGATGGATACGTCGAACCGGAGAATAAACTAAATTTTCATGAATCTATGCGGCAACTAGAATACATAAAAAAAAATTTCCTGTGAAATTTTAACTCCAATTAAAATCAGCAAATTAATTTCAATTGAGCATTGAAGGAGCAGTCGTAGCCTTTGCTACATGGGCAAGAACCCCATGTAATACCCATCTCCAAAACATACATATAAACCCGAAAAAAAAAAAAACCGTTTGAGCAGTCTGTGGAAGCCACGGTTTTGCTGCAAGAGTCGATTCTTTAGGAAAACTACATTGCGTTGGTTGTATTGTAACGTATGAATTTGATTATGTTGTAAATTTGACAAGACAAATTTTAAGAATTGATATGGCATAATATAAAAGATATTTATGACGTGGTAATCTATGTGAAGGGCGATATGTCACTTAATATTCAAACATAACCGAGACATCCAAAAAGGGGTTAATTAGTTCAAAAGTAATTAAGGGCTTAATGTTTCTATTTGGATGATTAAGAGCTTAGTAAAATCAAATTGATCAAGTACTTAATTATACTTTGTTTTAAGAGTATAAATTATATTTTTTGAAGATATTGAGTCTTCTATCAATTAATTAAGGCAAAATGCACTATTTAGCCACTGACATTTTCAAAATTTGTGCATTTGGTCATTCACCTTTGTAATTTGATAAAATGTCACCCTTATTTCGTTAATTGACATTTCTATATTCGTATTATTTAGCAATATTTTAGTTTTAGTATAAATTTCTTATTTAAAACATTGAAATTTTAATGTTTAACATTCTTATTTCATTTTAATTTCAATTTAAGAAGGGCGAGATTTCAGTAAGTTGGTAGATTAATGGCCACATATGACCAAATTATAAAGATGAGTGGCAAAATGTGACAAAATAAAATGTCAGTGACCAAAATACACAAATTTTGGAAAAATTAGTAGCTAAATAATATATTTTGCCATTAATTAATATCATAGAGGTTGAATGTAGAGGCTGAATGTACAAAAGAAAACTCTTCAATTTTGTTACTCTTCAATTTTGCTACTGACACATTAGTTTAAGGCAAAAAGTTAGCCTATCTAAATCTCGCGTTTTTTACTCCTCTAGTACTACTGACAGAGAGACCAATGATATTTGCTCAATCTTGGGAATTCATCGTACCATGGATTTGGGGAAATATTTGGGTGTTCCTATTCATCATAACCGGGTTTCTAAAGATACTTTTCAGTATATTGTTGATCGGGTGACTAATCGTCTCAGTGGTTGGAAGGCTAATTGTTTATCCTTAGCAAGTCGTGCTACCTTGATTAAAGTTGTCACCTTTGCTATCCCCAACTATGCTATGCAAACTTCTCTTTTCCCTATTAGTATCTGCCAAAAATTAGATACTGTGAATCGCCGTTTTCTTTGGGGTGGTTCTGATCATAAGCAGAAAATGCACCTTATTCGTTCGGATGTTGTTTGTCGTCCTCGTTGTCTTGGAGGTCTGGGGATTCGCCCTATGCATGATGCTAATATTTCTTTGACGTCAAAACTTAGTTGGAGATTTTTGACAGAGAATGATACCCTTTGGGTTCGTGTCTTGCGACATAAATATGCAAAAGGTTTGTATGGTGTGGATATGTTTAAATCTCATTCGGCACGCAGTCATACTTGGTCATGTATTATGTCTGGTGCCAAAGTGATGAGGTCAGGTCTTGGGCGTGTCATTTACAACGGTCGCAACAGTAAATTCTGGTTGGATGTGTGGGTGGGAGATACCTCTTTGATTTCGATTTCTATTGCTATGGTTCCTGCTAGTATGCGCTCTAGGTCTGTGGCGTCCTATTGGCGGAAAGAAGGAGGGTGGAATTGGGCAGAATTTTCTCATCTAATTCCTGTGGAGTGGTCTTTAAAGTTAGCGTCTATTGTTCTTTTTGTTGAGGAGCAGGCTGAAGATAGTTGGGTTTGGCGGAAGACGGCGTCAGGGTGTTTCTCTGTGGCTTCGGCTTACTCTCTCGTTCGCCAAGAGCTATCAACTTATAGTGAATCCCAGTTGAGTGTTTGGCATCTTTGTTGGAAGATTAATGTCCCGGAAAGGATACGATATTTTCTTTGGTGCTTATCTCATAACGGTATCCTTTCCAATGCTAAACGTTTTGAGCGTCACCTTAGTGCATATGATACTTGCTTGATCTGTAATTATCGAGAGACTTCTTTGCATATTCTACGTGATTGTCCCGAAGTTCGATTGATTTGGAAAGCTCTGGTTCCGTCGGTGTGGCATAGCTGCTTCTTCCAAGCTAATTTACTTAATTGGCTCCAGATGAATCTTGAGTCTAGCTTTGTTTGGAAGGATATCTCTTGGCCATCTTTCTTTGCTACCTTGATTTGGTGGTTCTGGAAAATGCGATGCAAAATTTTTTATTACTCTTCAATTTTGTTACTCTTCAATTTTGCTACTGACACATTAGTTTAAGGCAAAAAGTTAGCCTATCTAAATCTCGCGTTTTTTACTCCTCTAGTACTACTGACAGAGAGACCAATGATATTTGCTCAATCTTGGGAATTCATCGTACCATGGATTTGGGGAAATATTTGGGTGTTCCTATTCATCATAACCGGGTTTCTAAAGATACTTTTCAGTATATTGTTGATCGGGTGACTAATCGTCTCAGTGGTTGGAAGGCTAATTGTTTATCCTTAGCAAGTCGTGCTACCTTGATTAAAGTTGTCACCTTTGCTATCCCCAACTATGCTATGCAAACTTCTCTTTTCCCTATTAGTATCTGCCAAAAATTAGATACTGTGAATCGCCGTTTTCTTTGGGGTGGTTCTGATCATAAGCAGAAAATGCACCTTATTCGTTCGGATGTTGTTTGTCGTCCTCGTTGTCTTGGAGGTCTGGGGATTCGCCCTATGCATGATGCTAATATTTCTTTGACGTCAAAACTTAGTTGGAGATTTTTGACAGAGAATGATACCCTTTGGGTTCGTGTCTTGCGACATAAATATGCAAAAGGTTTGTATGGTGTGGATATGTTTAAATCTCATTCGGCACGCAGTCATACTTGGTCATGTATTATGTCTGGTGCCAAAGTGATGAGGTCAGGTCTTGGGCGTGTCATTTACAACGGTCGCAACAGTAAATTCTGGTTGGATGTGTGGGTGGGAGATACCTCTTTGATTTCGATTTCTATTGCTATGGTTCCTGCTAGTATGCGCTCTAGGTCTGTGGCGTCCTATTGGCGGAAAGAAGGAGGGTGGAATTGGGCAGAATTTTCTCATCTAATTCCTGTGGAGTGGTCTTTAAAGTTAGCGTCTATTGTTCTTTTTGTTGAGGAGCAGGCTGAAGATAGTTGGGTTTGGCGGAAGACGGCGTCAGGGTGTTTCTCTGTGGCTTCGGCTTACTCTCTCGTTCGCCAAGAGCTATCAACTTATAGTGAATCCCAGTTGAGTGTTTGGCATCTTTGTTGGAAGATTAATGTCCCGGAAAGGATACGATATTTTCTTTGGTGCTTATCTCATAACGGTATCCTTTCCAATGCTAAACGTTTTGAGCGTCACCTTAGTGCATATGATACTTGCTTGATCTGTAATTATCGAGAGACTTCTTTGCATATTCTACGTGATTGTCCCGAAGTTCGATTGATTTGGAAAGCTCTGGTTCCGTCGGTGTGGCATAACTGCTTCTTCCAAGCTAATTTACTTAATTGGCTCCAGATGAATCTTGAGTCTAGCTTTGTTTGGAAGGATATCTCTTGGCCATCTTTCTTTGCTACCTTGATTTGGTGGTTCTGGAAAATGCGATGCAAAAATTTTTTTGAGGATGATGATGGTGGAGGTCTGACTAATATTATTAATTTTGTGCACTCCCAAGTTAAAGATTTTCAACAGGCCTTCTCGGTTATGAATACTTCAACGTATCATATGCTTCGGGAGGTTAGTGTTGGGTGGGAAAGTGAATTCAGACGGAGCTAGTAAAGGTAATCCAGGGGCTGCTGCGGCTGGTGGTCTTATTCGGGATAGTTTGGGAGTGTGGATTGGGGGATTCCTAGTTAATCTTGGTATTTGTAGTGCAGTGCTCGCCGAGCTCTGGGGGCTCTTTTTCGGCCTTGATATGGTTTGGAAGCGGGGTTTTAGACGAGTGATTATGGAGATGGATTCCCTTTTGGTTGTTCGGTGGATAAATGTGGAGAATCCTTTAAGGAATCAACACCATTGGTTGATTAATAGATGTAAGGAGTTGATGGGTCGAGATTGGAATGTTCGGTTGGTTCATAGTTTTCGAGAGGAGAACCAAGCGGCGGATTGGATGGCAAATTTCGCAGGACAGGGTCCTTTGGGTCATCACGAGTGTGATGTGCCTCCTGCAGGCATCCGAGAGTTTCTTTTGGCAGATGCTAGCGGTGTCCGTTTTCCTCGGAGAATAGGAGCTTAGCTTTAGCTTTTGATGTTTTTTCTCTTTTTCTTCTTCTGCTTGTTATGGGTTTTTTAACCCTCTTATTTAACCAAAAAAAAAAATAAAATTTGCTACTGACATCTGACTTTCAATCTTGCTATAGGCCTCTTGACAGTAATGTTCAAGTGGTCCTTGAATGTCCAAATTGAATTTGGACATTGACCCTAAATTTAACAATTTCGATTATATTCATATTAAAAACTAAATCCTAGACACTAAAAACTAAACCCTAGACCCTAAATCATCAACCCTAAACATTAAAAACTAAACCCTAGACCCTAAATCATCGACCCTAGATGATGTGATACTCCGGACTAATAATTCGATGACACGTCACATATTAGTATCTAGGGTTGATGATTTAGGGTCTAGGGTTTAATTTTTAGTGTCTAGGGTCGATGATTTAGGGTCTAGGGTTTAGTTTTCAGTGTCTAGGGTTTAGTTTTTAATGTGAATATAATCGAAATTATTAGATCTAATGCTCAATGTCCATATTCAATTTGGACATTCAAAGACCACTTGAACATTACTGGGCCTCTTGATTGTAACAATTATTTCCTTTAAATTTTCAAATTTATCAGATAAACGCATGTCTACATTATGTTGTGAGTCCAAAAAAATTAAAGAAAAATAAAAATTAAGAAATCAATTAAATTGTTTTACTTTCTATCTCTTCCTTGATTTTCATGAATTTATTTCTTCTTTTTCTTTCTTCAATTTATCTCTTTCAAAAGTATCCACTGCTCATTCTCTCTTTTCTTTTCATTTTCTCTTTCCTTTTTTACTCCAATTTATCTTTTTTTATTCTTTATATTTTTCCTTCTCAAATTTCCTTCGCAAGCTGGAAAAGAAATTCAATTTTGCATCAGAAATTTGGAAATTTTATAAATAACGCAAATGATAAGTATTTTATTTGATCAAAGTCAAATTATAGTCTTTTGTCTATAAAAACGTGAAATTACAAAACACTTATATATAATTAACCCAATTTTTAAATTGTCACATGGGTTTAGGCCAACTAGCTTGAGATTTCAATATTAGAGTCAAGTTCAAATGAGACAAGGGTTTAAGATGAGACTAGTTTTTATGGTGAGACAAGAGGTATTTTTGTAATTCAATAGGGGAAGGTGACAAACTTGTAATTAAAGGAACACCCCTCATGCGTGAATTGAAGGGAAGGAAGAGGGGGTGATGTCAGCGCTGATGTCACCTCTGGAGAGAGAAAGAATTTTAATTATTTTCTTTAAAATACATTTTTCCGCTCTTTCCGAACTCATTTTTCAAAAAAAAATTATACTAGTGAACTCGTATTATTTAGGGGGTCATTTTGAGATCCATTTTTGTTATTTATAGACGATTTTTTTTTTTATAATTGTTCCAGCAGAATACTATATTTGTTCCACCGGACTACTCCAATTGTTCCACCAGAATACTACATTTTTTTACACTTCCAGAGTGCATTTAAAAAAAATAATGAAAATATTATGTTGGAACAAATGTAGTAGTCTGGTGGAACAAATGTAGTATTCTGTTGGAACAACCGAGTATCCAATTTGGAACAAAAATAAAAAAAAATAAAAATTGTCTATAAATAACAACAATGGATCTCAAAATGACCGCCTAATTAATACGAGTTCAGTGGTATAATTTTTTTTGAAAAATGAGTTTGGAAAGAGCGGGAAAATGCATTTTAAATAAAATAATAAAAACTTTTTCTCTCTCCAGATGTGACATCAGCGCTGACATCGCATCATCTACCCTTCAATAATGTCCCTCTATGTTTTTAAAATTTCAAAAATGCCACCACTTTTTAATTGTCTCACACTAAAAAAAGTCTCTCCATAATGACCTTGTCTGACTTGATCCTATCTCTTCAATATTAAGCTCAAGCCAACCTAAATTATGGGCCGAGTTGGATTTGGATCGGTTATATTTTAATTTAAACTTGGCAAGTCCATCTCGATGTATGCTCAGATTACTTCAAAGTAAGTATAATCTAGACTATAAAACGGATAATATTTAATTGACTATTAACCGAAAATTAATTGATTCTTTTTATTCAACTATTTAAACTTTGGCTTAAATCATAACCGGCCTTCTAAATTTGATCACTTTGTCTTCAAACTTTAAGAACGATCTATTTTCTTCTCAACTATTTAAAAATGTTATTCTCGCCCTATTTTGAAAAAGAAACAATTTTTGACGAAATTTAGACATGTGCCATAATATTGACTCGAGTAAGCACCCTGCTGCCTGCCGCCCCATATATATATGCGTCTATTATTTGAAAAATGGCGCGGCGGCATTGAGAAGCATATTTTAGTTGATATGAAAATTTCATATAAAAGAATCCTAATCAAATCCTTGTCCTCTTTAGCTCCGAGGAACTCCAAGATCGATGCCCGGATCATCAAAACGGGTTTCGACCCGAACACATCTCGCTCTAATTACCATATCAACAACCTACTTAAAAACGGCCACTTAACTCAGGCACGCCATCTGCTCGATCAAATGCCTCGACAAAACACCGTCTCAATGAATACCATGATGTCCGGCTACGTTAAATCCGGGGATCTTTCTAGTGCTACACAAATTTTTGATACAATGTCTCACCGTTCTGCTGTCACTTGGACAATTCTAATTGCGGGATATTCCCAATGTGATCGATTTTACGAAGCTTTTGATCTTTTCGTTGGGATGTATAGAAGCTCCGAGAAGTCTGATTATGTCACATTTGCAAGTTTATTATCCGGATGCAATGATCCAGCAATGTTGAGTGAATTGAGTCAAATTCATTCTCATGCTGTTAAGTTGGGGCATGATTCAGCTATTATAGTTTGTAATTCTTTGGTTGATTCTTATTGTAAAATGCATCGCGTTGATCTAGCTAGGAAGGTGTTCGAGGGTATGGGTGAGAGGGATTCTGTTAGTTATAACGCGTTAATGACGGGGTTTGGGAAGGAAGGATTCAATGAAGAAGCGAAAGAGCTTTTCGTGGAGATGCAGAAATTGGGTTTTGAGGCTTCTGATTTTACTGTACAGGCGGTTCTATGTGCTGCTGTTGGATTGGATAGTGTAGCATTTGGGGAACAAGTTCATGGTTTTGCGGTGAAGAACAATCTTGTAACAAATGTATTTGTGGGGAATGCTTTGCTTAATTTTTACACCAAGCTTGATTGTGTTAATGAAGCTTGGGAATTTTTTTGTAGGATGCCGGAGAAAGATGGTGTTTCTTACAATGTGATGATTACTGCTTATTCGTGGATTGGCGAATTTCGTGAGTCTATTCGTATTTTCCGGGAGTTACAGTTTACGAATTTTGATAGGAGGAATTACCCTTTTGCAACATTGTTTAGTATAGCGGCAAATAAACTAGACTTGCGAATGGGGAAGCAACTTCATTCTCAGGCTATTGTGACAACAGCTGATTTGGATGTTCAAGTAGCGAATTCATTGGTTGACATGTATGCCAAGTGCGGAATATTTCAGGATGCCGAAAGGATTTTTGTAAAACTAAGCAGTCGAAGCACGGTTCCTTGGACAGCTATAATCTCAGCCAACATTCAGAATGGACTTGTGGAAGAGGGTCTGAAATTGTTTAATAAGATGCGTGTGGACAATGTAAGTCCTGACCAGGCTACTTTTGCAAGCGTTTTAAAAGCATCTGCAAGTTTGGCTTTAAAATCATTGGGGAAACAGTTACACTCATGTATAATAAGATCGGGTTTCATTTCAAATGTTTATTCTGGAAGTGCACTGGTGGACATGTATGCAAAGTGCGGTTCTTTAGAAGATGCAATTCAAACCTTCAAAGAGATGCCTGTAAAGGGCGTAGTATCATGGAATGCAATGATATCAGCTTATGCTCACAATGGAGACGGCGTATCGACTCTTAAATCGTTTGAAGAGATGGCTTTGTCAGGTTATCAACCAGATTCAGTTAGCTTCCTTTGTGTTTTATCAGCCTGCAGCCACTGTGGGTTGGTTGAAGAAGGGCTCCAATGCTTCAAATCCATGAAAGATGTTTACAAAATTGTTCCAAAAAAGGAACACTATGCGTCAGTAGTTGATGTTTTATGCAGGAACGGACGATTTGACGAGGCAGAGAAATTGATGGCCGAAATGCCATTTGAACCGGACGAGATAATATGGTCATCAGTTCTGAACTCGTGCAGGATCCATAAGAACCATGATTTGGCTAAGAAAGCAGCAAATGAATTCTTCAAAATTGAGAAGCTGAGAGATGCTTCCTCATATGTGACCATGTCTAATATCCTTGCAGCTGCCGGGGAGTGGGATGGTGTTGGGAAGATGAAGAAGGCGATGAGAGAGCGTGGACTGAAGAAAGTTCCAGCCTATAGCTGGGTTGAAATCAACCATGAGGTCCATGTATTTGCATCGAACGACAAAAACCATCCGCGGATGAAAGAAATCTTAGATAAAATTGAAATGCTGGGAGAGCGAATGGAAATGGAAGGGTATGTGCCAGATACAAGTTGTGATCTTCACAATGTTGATGAGGATATAAAAATTAGATCCCTTAAATATCATAGCGAGCGCTTGGCTATTGCTTTTGCTCTGATTAGCACACCCGAGGGATCATCGATACTTGTAATGAAGAATTTGAGAGCCTGTACTGATTGTCATGCTGCTATTAAGGTGATTTCGAAGATTGTTGGAAGAGAGATAACAGTTAGGGATTCAAGCCGGTTTCATCATTTCAAAAATGGGGTTTGCTCTTGTAGGGATTACTGGTAATCTATGTTGCATGCAACACACACCCTTCGATTCCGTGTTTCATATCCGTTTCTAAAACGGATACTCAACCAGTACGACAGGTTTCAATCAGAAATGTGTTATTGGTTTAGAAAACATTTTATTCCCACAAACCCAATCCAGCTCCAGTCATGGCTGTGGTTTTAGCTAATTAAAACTCTCTTTAGTTAAGATTTCTTAATCGATGATAATTTCATTGTACAATTGCTAAAAATTTATATTTTCAGTACATTGTTGTAATAATTTTAGAGTATAAATATCAGTTTTTTCAATCACTATACTCAACATGTCTATATAAATATTAGCTCAGATTCAGTATCTGATAACTCCTGTGTCCAATTGCATTTGGGTTTTTCCTTGTCTTCAATTCAGTGCAACATAACTGGTAAAAATCTATGGATACAGAGATGGTAGAATCTAAAACAACATTCTCCTGGTTGACCTATGTTCTTTCCTCTCCTATAACGAAAATAGAAATTACATGTACTACAAAAAACAATAGTGATAGTTTGGTCCATCGCCCTAACTTGTTCTGCTCTAGTTCGCCTATTGGCTTCCCTTGTCCTGTTCGAATTAGGATCTTGTTCTGAATCTACTTTCTCAGTTTACGCATCAAGAATGTGCGAATGGAAATGCTTCTGCGTCTATAGTGTACCCTTGAGAGTTGCTTGCCAGTCATAATGCCTTCTCGTAGGAATCCCATTCCAACGGTTCTCATTCTTCCTCGTTCCTTGGTTGGAAAGGGTAAAGTTCCATTTGGTGGCTCTCCAGGTTGTCGTTTCGATAAGAATAGGGAATAGTTTCCTACAACCCGGATAGATTTAACCCCATTAGTTGGACCACCACCCCCATAGCCCCGTAGCATGAAGCTTCTAGGAGCAAACCTCTGTCGTTCTTCTAGAAAAGCTCCTAAGCGAATCCAAACCGGTAGACCAATTGTATTCATGGACATGTAACCTACCGGAAACTACACGACGTGCATTTCTATAAAAATTGATAATTGAAAACTCAACTTATTTATGAAACAATTTTTTCCAGACCAATCCGAAACCTTTTCCAATCCAATTATGATCAATTACGAAATAATATCATAGCTAATTGGAACAATTCCATGACGATTCATTGCAATATTGCTAAACTTCCATTCCAAAACAACATCCACTGTATTCAAATACCAAAATCTTAGGTTGTTACATCTCACAAAAAGAACATTAAGAACAAAAATAAGTACTAAACCGAAAAAGAAAATGCAAAACCCTCAACTCAATCCTTACTCTTGTTGGTATTCTTAGTATTTCTAGTAACGAGATCATCAGGAACAACCTTAAGCAACTTCCGCTTCTTCGATTTCGCGATCTTCTGCAGCGTTTTCGGGTTAGTAATCTTCTGCAACTTAGTACCAGATCTCAAGACATTCTCTTCCTTCCTCTTCTTCCTCTCCTCTCTATGTTTCCTCTTCTCCTGCTTATTCTTCTTTATCTCATCCTTCAACTCCTGCATCCTCTCACTATACGCTCTCTTTATCTCCTTCTGTCGATCCCTCTCCTCGAACGGCGTTCCTTTCCGGCTAACCAGCTTCGCCGACGCTCTTTTTGTCCTCACCTGCTTCCAAGTACGACCAGACACTCTCCCGGCGATGACTCCATCGTAGGTTGGCTTTCCGTACACTGGCTTGTCCTCGTTTTCTGATGATGCTACGGCGGATCGCTTTGACGGAGGAGGAAGAGTTTCCTCGTCAATCTCCATGGAAGCATCGAGTGCGGCGGCGGCGGCGGCTTCGCGCTTACGCTTGTAGGTTTTGCCGCCGAAACCTTCGTCTAGGCATCGGAAATCGATCGTGCAAGCCATTTTTCCTGTGGCGAGATTAGTAAAACCCTAGAAAGAAAGAGTGATTTAGTTGAAATGTGTATTTAAAGGGTACGGGTCATGGGTTAAAGTTCGGATCTCGGGTTTTCTATCACTTCTGTGCAGCTCTGGGCCTATGTAATTGGGTATGGGCCAAGTTCTCGTGTTGTTGGTCTTGGTCTTGGTTTGATTTGTTGCTATTGTAATGATTAGGTCAACGAATGAGATCTTGCAATCGACATAGTGTTTGGTTCGGACCAACCTTGATTGGAGCTTCTTCCGTTCGAGAAGCCCTTAGCTGAATCAAAGACTATAAACGGATGTAGTCAACAGATGAGATCTTCGAATCGGCTCTCAACCTTGGTTTTCCCCTCGTGTGTTTTGTTCGGACCCAATCTTGATTTGAAACTTATCTATTCAAGAATCAAGAACTGCAATTGAACTAATGTTGCAATTTAATCAATTTTTTTAATAATTGTGCAATCAATAACGTCTATTAAAAAATTCTTCACATGTTAACAACATAGTCAAGTTAAAAATTGCATAATCAAGTAAAAAATGGTAGATTGTTATATAACGTGTTTTCCAATAACTCTATTACGTTGTTAAACACGGGACATTTATTTGCTACCAGTTTGCATGTAGTTGGGTGGTTAATATCCGTAATCTGACTTAATCTGTTTGTTGCTCTTGCAAGTTTGCTTAGCTTTTTTTCTTGTTTTTAAAAGGTTAGTTATTTCAATTTAGCATTAATCCAAATACTTGCTAGCCATACCCGATGCCTTTGATAACCCTCACTAAAATGTAATTGCCACAACGCACTGTTCAATAGCTACTTTCAAAATCAAACCATTCAACAACTGCAGGACTGATACAGGAAAAGGAAGCCCAACCCCCAAAAAAAAATGAAACTTCTGATAAATTATTTATTCTAAAATCAAAAAATTACTCAACTACAACACCATAAACTAACTTTCCTGATGCTTTGTCAGTCTACTAAAGAAACCAGCCTGATGTTTATGATGATGACATCACAAAGCATAGGAAATGGAAACTGGAAACGGAGCGAAGCCAAGTCCATTTACAGACTACCTGAGCAAGCGAGCTAGCTAGAAGACTACAGTTAGTGCCTGCCTGAAATCGCCACGTGATAACTTAAGTTACACCATTCCGTGATATCCGGCTGAATCAAGGAGTACTGCTTTTATTTGCTCCGGTATCACTTCCTCGCCTTCCCTCATTTGCTGATAACAAACAGATTAAACAACCATGCATCAAAACAAAGAGCCACAATCTAACTTGAAGACACTGCTGTTTTAGTAGCGTACCTCAGCTCGAAACACGTCAAGTGCAAACCCATTGAAACAACTTATCACAGCCTGCTGAATATCCAAACCCAGGTTGTCCAGAGCCCTCATTGTTGACACCAATAGACCTGGTCTCCGTGCACAAAACATATGAATATTCACTGCCCTTCCTTCCCTTACCCTTACTTCAACCTGCAAACAATGCACCATTTAAGAATCGTCCCTCCAATTTAATCGCATATGGATTTCCTATCATGTCTGATAGTAGTGCTTTGCATTTTGAACTTCTGATTCAACACATCTAGAAACACCATATAATAAAATGCAATAATTTCATCATTACATTATTCAACTGCTACACATTATGGTTCCTTATCTGATGATTTTAGCATTGCATCTATTGTTCCATGACTTAACCTTATGGTTCCTTAATTTATAGTTTATATTGATTACCAAAGCAAGGCATGTGTGAGCAACATTAAGTATAAAAACCCAATTCATCATTCACACAAGCAAATTCCCAAAAAATCAACGGTCCCCAAAGAATCGTCTAGTTGTTTTGGTTCAAAAAATTTACTCGAAAATTGAAGCATCGTCATCCTTAAGACTTTGAAAAAAGAGAGCCACATTTGGCCTTGTACTTAGTCTACTTTGTTAAATTGGCCTCTATACTTGATTCAATTTATTAGTTAAGCCCATCTACATCAATTTGTTGTACATTTGGCCTCTATAATTAATTTTTAGCAAAATGATACTATTTGAGCACAACCAATGTAGCTCGTCTAATACACTGCTAACAGATTCATAAATTTCTGCAACCATTAAAATTTAAATGCAACAAAATATAAGTACAAAAACAAATTGACACACGCCAAGTATAGGGGACATATTATATGTTTTTCCTTACACTTGTGCTGAGTATTTTCAGACATATTTGAAGAGCAGAAATCCAAGTAATCGAAATTGTAACTTCCTAGCTACTAGTAATATGCAGGGTTGCCACAGCCATGTTTGGCTAGTCATTAGACTGAAACTACATGAGTTCCAACCAATAGCAGATAAATCGGCAAGCGAAAAGAAAACATATAAGCAAAAGTAATAATCTTTTAGCAAGAAGATTGAGGAGATTTACCCTTGCATGTTGATTTTTAGGACTCGGCAACGAGGAGGGGCATAATTCTTCCTTGACACGGCATGGGAGGGTAGAAGGTGTTGGAGTCAAAGGATGGTAAGTAGTAGTAGTAGATCCAGGCAATAAAGAAGAACCAGGAGGAGTTGACTCCAATTCATTATGAAGATCATTGATCCTTTGCAGAAGCTCCTTTAAGTAATCAATAGCATCCCCAAGTATCGAAGCTCTATCCATCTGTAACCATAACATATGTTCCATTATTTTAATTGAAACAACAGCATATTCAGCTGCAGATTCTTTTCAAAATACTTGCAAAAACCACATTGAAATTTCAACGTGTTGAACATCTCGAAATCCACATTGTTATTATTAAATAGTTCATTAGCAGAGCATTTCTAGATTCAAGATACTATTTGTTTAAGTTGAAAACATTTACTAAATATTTCTTGAAATTCTAGTCACCTAATTAACAAAATATTCCTTGCTTATTTTTGTTATTACAACAGTTCTCTTCAATCATTGGACTGATAGATGAGAATCAAGCTAGAGAACAAACATCCAAATAGCAACCTACTGTAAAACTCAGCAACTAAAAAAAATATTCTTTGTTTCCGTTAAACAAAAAGAAACATAAGCAATCTAAGAGCAACTTGATACGATAAAGTGACTAAAATTGGGTAAACGCTGTTCACTGAATGCTAACTGAGCTGAAATTAGTGAACTAAATGCTACTGAACGGAACTGAAATCAATTACTGATAAGGCGTAAAGAACACGGCCTAATGAAAAACGAATCAATTACCTTGCTAATCTTGGGGACAACAGATCTAAGCATATAGAGTCTATCATTAAGCCTCTTCCTTCTCCTTCTCTCAGCCATCAAATTTTTCGCCGGCATTCCCTTCTTCTTCCCCTTCTGGTCACCACCAGTCACTGTACTATTACCATGAGAATTGCTTCCGCCATTGTTCTTCATGCTATCCTCCAATCTACAATCATCAGAATCATAATTCAAACCAGAAACATCAAAGCTCCCTTCATCAACATCACCTTCTTCACTTCTCTTTCTCTTCCTATCCCAACTCCCCCCAACTCCTCCCTCATATCTCATCCCGGGCACCGCCAAGTTCCCCAATTTATCCCCATTCTGCCTCAACAGAGCCCGCTTCTGAAACAAAGTCGGCGGTGACTGTGAATCCACCGGCGGGGAAACCTCAAGCGGCCTCAAAACCTTAGGCCTACTTAAAAACATAGCATTCCCATCAAAACCCTCTATTCCCAAGTTCCCAAAGGGGGCAGCAGCATTCTCATGCAGAGGAAGAAGAAGCTGTGAGTTCTGAAACTCCTCAGAGTTATCAAAAGGCATCAAATTTGCAGGTGGTATTTGAGTGAAATGACCAAGAAATGAAGATTCACAACCCAAATCGAAGCTAGTGTCAAAAGGGTTAGTGACATTGACAAGTGAAGAGAAGCAGGACTTAGGAGGAAGAAAGAAAGCATGGGAAGGTGAACAAGAAGATGAAGAATCAATGGAGTGCAAAAGGGTGTTTTCGGGAGCGGAAGAGAATGCAAGGTCTGTGATTTCATGAGGGTTTTGGATGGAGGAAGAAGATGGGTTGATGTTCATGTACCAGTCAGTTTCAAGCATGGATTTGAAGGTAGTAGAAAAAGAAGGATTCAAATTCATGGTGGGGTTTGTTTGGTTATCTGGTTCTTGTCTCGTAGTCCAGGAAGAAACAACATCTTCATCTTCTTCTTCAACAACAGCAGAAGCAGAAGCTCCTCCTGCTTCACTCCAAACGACACCGTTTGAACCCAGCACCATTTTGGAGTCACTCTGAAACTTGTGCTTGCTTTTCTGGGTTTAGAGAGAGATAGATAGAAGATAGAGAAGTGTTGAGAAACGAACGTTTCACAGCAGAACCGTCATGGTGTGTAAGAAAATGAACAGAAAAAAAAAAAAAAAAAAAAGATTGCAACTTTGAAGCTTCTTTTCTTTCTTTTTTTAATGTACTTTTTTGGATTTTCTTTTCTTTTCTTTTCTTTTCTTGTAATAACTAAAAAAAATGAATGGAGAGAACTGCCTCTGTAGCCTTTCTCTATCTCTCTGTCTTATCTCAGTGTCTTCTTCTACTTCTTTCTATTTTCTTTTTATTTTTATTTATTTATTTTCAAAACGTTTTTAGACAAAAATATGAACTTCCTTCCCTTCATTTCTCAATAGGATAGGATTATCTGATAAATTAATTATAAAATAGTTCCAATCTCTAATTTTAACGTAATCCAATCTTTATCAAATAGGGAACTAAAATTTAGGAAAATAATCTGTTGTCCCGGACTTTTTATCTCATTTTTCCGTCCCTCTATATAAGTTTTTGACATGTATAAAAAAGATTCTACGACGGGTTAATTCGGAGACTATTTAGGGTATAATAAAAAAACATTAGAATCTTTTTTACACATGTCAAAAATTTATAGAGGGACAGAAAAATGGGATAGAAAGTCCGGGACAGCAGATTTTCTTCCTTAATAGGATTAATGTACCAGTTACGTATCACAAACTAAACAAGAGAATAGGAAGAGAACATGAAATGGGGGTAAATTACACCACAGGCACCCAAACTATGCCCATTTTCCCAAACAGGTACCCAAAAACTATTTTGTCACATTTAAGTACCCAAACTATCGATTACCTCTCAAATAAGTACCTCGTGACCTCCTATAGCAGGTTTACCTCAAGTTAACGATGGTCAACGCATGTTTGGCCAAATTTTTGGTTGACTCAGTTGACCGAATTATTAAAAAGACGAATTTGCCCTCTATCTTCTTCTTCCTCCATTTAACCTTCCTCTCTCCTCCTTCATCTTCTTCCTCCACCTCCATTCAACCTTTCTTTCTCCTCCATCTTCTTCCTCCATCCAATCTTTCTCTCTCTTATCACCATAATCTTTTTTCTTTTTTCTTTTTCCTTTTCATTTTTTCAAAATAAAAAAAAAATTTTAAAAAAAATCAATCATGGAAAGGGACCCGCAGGAATCTGGACCCAGATTCCGGTGACCCGCCGCTAGGATCTGGAAATCCCAGCGTCGCCGCTGGTTTCCAGACCGACGGCGACCTGGGATTTTCAGATCCCAAGTGGCGCTGGGATCTGGAAATCCCAGGTGGCGCTGGTTTTCCAGACCGGCGGCGCTGGGATTTCCAGATCCCAGCGCGACCTGGGATCTGGAAATCCCAGCGTCGCCGCTGGTTTCCAGACCAGCGGCGTTGGGATTCAGGCAAGGCTTGAATCTGGATTTCCCAGATTCCGACGGGTCGCCCGCCCAGCGTGGATCTTTTTTTCTAATTTATTTTTAAAAAAAATAAAAATGAAAAAGAATAGAGAAAAAGAAGAAGAAAAAAAAATTTATGGTGAAAAGAGAGAAAGATGAGTGAGAAGGTAAAATGGAGGTGGAAGAAGGAGGGGTAGTTTAGACAATTTTTTTAGGGGAGTGAAAAAAGTCAACAAAAATTGGGTTGACTTCCGTTGACCGGTGTTGACTTGAGGTAAACCTGCTATAGGAGGTCACGAGGTACTCATTTGGGAGGTAATCGATAGCTTAGGTACTTATATGTGACAAAATAGTTTTTGGATACCTGTTTGGGAAAATGGACATAATTTGGATACCTGTGGTGTAATTTACCCCATGAAATGGGGAGGTCGGTATTTTTCATCACTGAGAAAAAAACATCCAGTGTTGATAATTAATGAACTCACATAAATGATGTGTGATTATTTATAATTGGTACATATGTGCTTATTTATTGCTTATACTGAAGATTTAGAGTAGTAGTATACTTCTACATTTTGAAAATTAAAATTATTTTTGATGAAGGGAGAGAAGAATTAAGTTTTGAATTTGATAAGGGTAGTAACAACTTTGGGACCGATTTGGTTGGTTAAAATTTAGCTACAGTATAAATTTGTTCATAATCCTATAGTGGATGGGATGTGACCTTTGTCGCCTTTGGTGTATGGGGGTTCTCGGATATTATTCTTGAGACGGATTATCCTTGAATTGCGAATGTTCTTAACAATAAAGGTGATGTTGATTTCGATGGTAGAGTTGTTCTTGATGATATTAAAAGTGGATTGCTAGTTTTGTTCGTGCCAAGTTTGTCATATTTGAAATTTACAAATATCGTAAATCATGAGTTAGCAGTTTGAAAAAAGTTGATTCATCAACCTTATTTCTTTAGTAGAAGTTTTCTTTTGCTTTTAGCTAGACTCATTTGCGATAATTCTTGTTATCGTGTTGTTGGCCTATTAATTATGTGTTTCTATATAATAATCATAATAATCACAATAACAATAAATAATAATAATAATAATAATATCTAATTATGTAACACAAAAACAATCATTAAATCATGGCTTTCATGTGATTATTTACTTCAAAATGTTCAAATTTTTTTGTCCACTTCAAAGAATTACAGCTAGCAAAGAGTTTTGCGTTATTTTACATGTATGTTCATAATCATTTAAATCTTCTTAATAAATTTCCTCGTGAATTTGAACTTTTCTTTTATCCCATATAGGCTTTGGGGGTTAACTTGTATAATAAATTAATAACATAAGTTTTTTACTTTTTAAATCCAATATAAATATAGTTAAGCGGGTCTTCTTTTATAGCATGAGTAACAATTAAACTGCAATATCAGACCATGATTTTGTAATACTAGTGCTATCAAGAAGGTATCAACTGATTGAGGTCACAAGAAATGCTCGTGACCAAGAAAACAACCTTCTCTTATATGACATCATCACAACGGTTAGGAGCGAATTTAGCTAGGGGTTCGGGTGGGCTCGAACTCCCTCGGTTTCTAGCACGACTCTTAGAAGTGTAGTGGTGATGTTCCGGCTAGCCCGCACCAAAATAGTGTATATTAACTCTTCATATGACAAATGGATAATGTGAAAGAGTGAGAGAGTTGATGAAAAGGGTTTGGATGAGAAGAACAAAGTTCAAATCTCATCATTTGCAATCTTCTTTTCCTTTTTAATATTATTAATGTTTTTCATCAATTTTTAAGTTTTCAAATGTTATTTTTTATCAAACACTCACTTTTTCTTTTTCTTTTTTTCTTTTATAATTTTATCTACAATTTTTTTATTAGATTATTCATCTTTTATCAATAATTTCTAAATTATTATATTCTTCCATTTTAATTACTCTTCCGGTATTTAATTTTTATCGGTTAGTTTTCAAATTACATATATATTATTCTTTTTTAATTATGTTCTAAAAATAATATCTTCTTAAAATTTAATTTTTTACTCACTAACAATTTCAACATTCTCACTAATTATAATATCTTTATTAAAAATTATTGTTTTCATAAAAAATTAATACATTTTTCTTGAACTTCATATATTTTTCCTTCTATCTCATAGAACTTACTCCAATATGGATTGAGATATTTCATCAATGTTAAACGTAAAATTATTTTGAGACCTATTCGTAGATTTCAAATCGCTAGTAATTTATGTGTTGCCAAAAAAATTACTTTTAGAATTATCGTTTATAAAATAAATATATTAGTATTGTTAAATATAATTAAAATTTATATAAAGTTTACAACTTTATTTTTGTATATACGCATACATATAAAATAAATCTATGCTAAGGCCAAAATTAGCTTCCCTAGTCTTTGAATCCTGGGTCCACCCCTGACAACGGTTACATCATCAAATCGCCTAAAAAAGGAAACGTGTCACAATCACACATTGGAAAAACGTGTCGTGCACTTCAATCCTTGCTTCTAGAATGTTGTCTCTAACGGATTGTGGTTACGGACCAATCAACCTCAGACATGTGTATGTTTAAGGCAAACTATTTCACATATAAGGTAAAGCGTCCTCTCCAAATAGAGTATGTTGACTATTCTTCTTTCCATTCCATTGATTAGCCTTCTTTCTTTATCTTTTTATCTGACTTGAGCGTGGGAGCGAGTCTGTCGGTCTTTGACCCATTGTTCACGGTATATTATTGATCTCAGGTCACCGATAAAGCTAGAATAACCATCATTCTCTACACTATACCAGTGGTGCGGTGATTGTCTAGATAATAAAAATAACCATGGTCGTCCTCTTCCTTGAGCAATAGCCTCAAAACCAGCAACATGAGGCATCCACCTTTGCACCTCCTGTGACAATGGTGGTAAATAGAATATAGGTTTTCCAAATCACGTCGGAGCTCCAGGGGAGGATGCGAGAGTGCATCAAATTCTAAGATCTAGATCAACGTCATTATCTGGATGGAATGCTCTACCACTTCACACGCACTATTTACTCAAACTGGCGTAAATGAGCTTTACGCTTCCCATGCAGAAGAGATAGCTCGTCTCCAATAGGAGCTCACAACATAGCTGGAGGAGAAAGTCCCCCTAGACCTTCCATGTTCCACGTGACATCACCATACGACATCATCGACGGTCGCATATACGACATCATCACTCCGACTCCGACAGCTCCACATCCTCTACTAGGTGGAGATATTACCAACACAAAGGTCATAGTTTTTCATGCTTAAATTCTCGCTCCAGTTAATAGCATTACCAGCGCAGGAGCAGATCTTGTTATGGCTCCATCAACATGGAAGGATGATATTAAACATGGCTTCCTTGATAAGCAATGCAGTCAATGATGCCTTAAAGGAGAGGGAAATTGGTCATGAGCCCCCGTCCGTGAATGATACAAAAACCCTTCTCTTTCGACGTATAATTAGGGAGCTCGTGCGATGAGGATCCAAGTACCCATCTTGAAAGACTACGATGGGAAAGACCACATCCTACATGTTGAAACTTTTCTCCGAGCATTGTAGTACCAGGGCCGTTAACACCGTCATGTGGAAGCTTTTCCCAACCACTCTAAAAGACTCGACAACCCGTTGGGACGAACATCTACCCCCTCGATCCATCCATCCACAACTTACACCGTTGTAGCAAAAACGTTTTGAGACCACTATGCCACCTCCATCCCTGAAGGGAAAACCATGTCAAGATATATAATAGCAAGATAGTCCAAAAACCAAACGAATCTCTTCAGGACTGGGTAAAGCGGTTCCAGCTAATGGCATTAGAAGTACCGAACCTTGGCCTTGAGGAAACCATCTCCCTTATGAAGAGCAACACCAGATCCAGCAACACCCTTACTCACGAGCTCGGCCTACGTACGCCTCCTAATTTTACTGCTTGAATTGAAGTTGCTAAAAGTTGTGTTCGCTTAGATACTCTCGACCTTATTCCATCAATCTTTTTGGTACTTATAGGAGCTTGAAGTAACTGAACTGCTTGATCCACCTTCTCCACATGATGCGCCCTTGAAGAAAACTGCACATTACTTGACAGTTCTCCACTTTTACGATCTTTCGTTGATTTCTAAAAATTGACTGACTCGTATCTTTAATTTTTCTGTTTATTAATTGGCTCAATAAAACACACGCACCGAATAATAAATGGTCTATTGGTTTACCTTTGGGTGCATCACGTGTCATTCTAAGTTTTCGCGGAGGGCGAGATTCACTTTTCAAGAATGTTTTCCCCAGAGGAAATAGACGTAAATGAGACCATTGCATTTTAATTTTTAAAACTAATAATTAATACGTCAAAAAATAAAATGCGGTGTTAAAAAATAAAATAAGTAAAATAGTAGAGATAGACGTGAAGTGATTAATATGTTAGTGTTTGTTTCTGAATTCATAAATGTACAGTGCCCTGGCAAACAAGTATAGTAGTAGTAGTAGTAAACTCAAATTATAATGGCTGCTTCAAAGGCTCAAAGTTTCAAACTATTGCTTTTTTTTTTCAATTATTACTTTGAAAAGGAATAAATTTAGAAGAGCTTCAGCCAAGTTTCTCGTGATAATCCTAATTCAACTTTTCACCTCTTCTTCAACTTTTCATTTCCCTCTCAATCTTTTTTTTTTTGATAAATCTCAATGAAAGCTTCTTGTTCTTTCTTTTACACTTGTATTTGTATATCCTTTCATTTCCTTTCTTTACTTTTCACTTTGCATTCAATTACTGATTGCGTATCTCTTTAATAATAATTATAATGTTTATTATTTAGTTATCTTTTTCAAAATGTTATTGTCATATTGGATTTTTTAAAAGTATCTTGTATATACTCAAATACTTAGGAGATAATGAAGAAAGCTCTCAAAGTTTGATTTGATGATATTTGTACAAATATATTGAACTCGAAATTGAAACCAAATTTCTCTCAGCAAGATATATACATGAGACGATTCAGGATTCAATGTAGATTCAATCTTCTATGACGGTCGTTTCTAGCCTTTACTATCCCGGGTGAGATAACATACATTTTGGTGTCCTCATATATACATCCTAATGTTTTATTTTATTTTTTAAAGATACAAACAATGAAAATGAGGTTGTCACCCTCTAACAAATCCCCAAAACACCTAGACCTGAGTTTTATTAAATTCATAGAAACGATTAAACATAAAGGAAGTTATGATTTTCTCTATCAAGACTGCCTGGAATGTTTTGCGGCCAAAAGGGAATAAAGTTTGCTGGTATAACTTGGTTCGGGGGCGTGCTTTTATCCCTCGATGCAACTTCATTATTTGGCTTGCTATACAAAATAGGTTGGGAGTAAGGGACATGCTAGCTAAGTGGGGTGTTTGTAGCCCTACATGTGGACAGTGTAATAGTTCTAAGGAGAGTGTAGCACATTTATTCTTTGGATGTCCAGTTACTCAAGTCGTTTGGGATAATATTGCTACAAGATGTCTGCTGCCTACTAGTCACCTCAGTTGGAGAAGAACCGTTAGCTGGCTCTGTATCAAAGCTAGAGGAAAGTCCTTTCTGGCTAGCATTCGAAGATTGGCCTTCACTTCACTTGTACGGTTTACCATTTCTGGACTGCTAGGAATAAGCAATATTTCCAGAACTTGCAGTTTGACACTTCATTGGTTATCAAGACTATTTGCTTTTATATTAGCTACAAAATCCATAGCATGAAAATCCCAGTGCAGTGTGATGTACATAGATGGGATTCATTCTTTGTTTTGAGGCCCAAGTGTAAAGTGGTTCTTCAGCATATATTTTTTGCTGGGTTCTAATACATATATTTGATCAAAAAAAAAAAAAAAAAAAACTTGTAGACATACTTTCTCTATTTTCAGTATTTTGCTGTGTTTACATAGTATTGGACACATAAAAATGTTTTATATATCATGAAGATATGTCTAGTGTTGTTAATAATCCGATTATGTTGTGTTTCATGCCATTCGATTGTATAATAATTTCACACTAATAGTACATGTTAAGAATAGTTACATTTTTTATGTCATTTCACAATATATTCGGGTGAAAGTCTTAGCTTAATGGTTAAAAGCTCTACCTATTATTAAAGGGGTCATGAATTCGAACCAGACCGAAATGAGAGATTTTCTTTTATTATTTAATGTAAACGTAATTTTGTTTTGAAGATATCACAATATATAACATTAAATAAAATAAGGATTAAGTTGTATAGATTTTTCTCCGGTCCATTTGTGCTCCAGCCTAAATTGTATGGGCTGCGTTTCAACATGGATTAAGTTCAGCTCCCTTTGACATGGCTCGAGCCCGGCCCGGCATAGCCATATTGTATATAATTTGCTAGTACAATAGTAGAACCATCCCATATGGTTGCACACAATGAAATATTCTCTGGTACTCTTTATAAAAAAATTCATGGCTCCAAGTTTGCAATATTTAAGAAAAAGGTAAATTTCAAATAAAAACTTATGTGATTCAAAAATTGTAAAAAAAAATGATTTTGGTTTCTTTTGTGACAAAAAAGTGATTGTGATTTTTATATTTTGCCAAGAGAATAATTTTTTATTTAGATACTATAAAATGACCATTAGAGACCCAAACATAAAAAAAAAATGAAGAATTGATGATGTTAATTGAAGAGTTATTTAATTGAAGTAAAACCGGTTGTTTATATATTACCGGTGCACCGCGTTTAAAAGGTTAACAAGGTTGCAACTAAAAACTTCTAGAGTACAATAAAATATAAATTAATCTCTCTCTCTGTGCATATATATATTATTTATCATAATATTCTAATTTATAAAAATAATAAAAATATATAGCTCTAATAAAAAACTACAGGTTAGAGAAATAAATTGTAACCATAATGACTTGTCGTTTTGTGACCGTAATTAATTCTCTTCTTTACTATATGGTAATAAACATAAGAAGTCGTTACGTTACTTTTATTTACATGGTGATGAATTAAATGAAAATAATAGATTAATAAAATAATATTACATAATAATTTTGACTTAACATGTACTTTTGAAAATATATATAATCATATAACTATTCATAAAAAAGAATTAATACTTTAGCTCAATTGATATATTAATCAATACATGAATGAGGAGATTAGAATTTGAATTTCACTACATAATTAGTAAATAAGAAAAATAACTTATAAAATTATAAAAAAGAAAATTACTATTTTATTTGAGAGGGAAAAAGAAGAAAGTTAGAACTTACTCCTTCCGTTTTCTAATATATGTTGACAAATTTCCTTCCGTTTTCCAATATATGTTGACAAATTCATAAATATATGTTGTTTCCTCTTTTCTTTCATATTTTAATTTTTTGTTGTTTACTTTACTCTTCTTTTAATTACGTTAATCATTCAGACTTTTACCTAAAGAATAAGAAAAAATAATTAGTGCTAATTTAAATTGACAATACAATTACAATATATAAACTAAAAGTTAAAGAGATATCATGAATATACATTAGTATTTTGAGCAAGGTTCTTAATTTTCGACCTTTTAGCTCAAATGACATATATTCGAGAATAAAAGAAGTATTACTTTCTCCTCTTCACGTTAATTTTTTTCATTTTATTTAGTTTTGTATTTTACGCATTTTATTAGTGCATTTTATTATATACTTTCCTTATAAAAGAAATTATATTTTTACTTTATTTTTAAACAGCAAAATTACATCAATCTTTGGAATGAACATTGAATACTAGTTTGTATGTACTATAACGATATACTTAGGCTCTATTTTTTTTTATAGCCTATTTTTTTTTATTGGAATTCTGTTGAACTAAATTTTTGCAAAGTTTAAATCAAAAAGTTTATAATTCCATATTTTAAATTGATAAGTGAGTCAACATTTTTATTATACATGAGAAATGATGCTATAATTTTAGAAAAATATATTTTTATATGTTTACTATTTTGTTTCTATATCTATTAGCAAAAAAAAAAAAAAAAAGTGAAACTTGGATGGTTTAAGGTTTCTGAATTCGTTTAAATTTAAATATTTTTAAGTTTAAACTTAATTCTTTTTTGTTCTTTTTTATTGCATATATAAGGTCGTGTTCTTTTTTACTTATATTTAACAAATTTGAGTTCAATTCAGCTTTTTTCAGTTTTGTTAAGCAAATTCAGCAAAATTCATTAGACATTCGATCAATAATTCAGTTCAATTTAGCTCGACTTATTTCCGTAAAACGTAACGGGTCTATATATATGAAAAGAAGAAGAATAAAATGGCAAGTAGAGGCTGTGGTCCACAAAGGTAAACTCAAATTTTTCTATAAAAGCCAAGCCAAGCAAGCAAGCAGCATATGCATGAACCATGGCTATGAACAGTGAGCAAATGGTTCAAGCTTTTTGGTCATTCCTTCTTCGCAGCCCTCAAGGCCCTGTTCCTTCTCCATGGGAACGTTGTTATGATATTGTGGTAATCTCATTCATCTCTCTTCTAATTCATTCATTTATATATAGTTTGTGTTATATAAGAAGGACGTCTACATTGCTTAGGATCCTTCTATAAGCTCAAAATCAACAATCTTTTCATTTGCCTCTATATATTAATTTGATTTTTTTTTTTTTTTGTGTAATAATTGTTTACTAATCTCTGATTAATCTTCGAGAAACTTATCAACTCGACCAAAGCTTGTCGTTTTTACAATCTTGTATATAGTGATATAAATTGTGTTGATATTGTAGAGGGACATGTTGTACTACAAGAACGGAATAGACGGGACATTGATTGTTGATTTGAGGAGTAGGGTGGATATCGAAGATGGTTTGTATTATGAGAGCGGCTTGTTGAATGTCATCACCGAGCTGGCAGATCTAAACTGGAACAATCACTACTATTATCGCAATCTGTTAACCGAGTCCGAGATGATGGGTCCATTTCTAATAGGAGTTGGATGTTGTGGCTCGCAGTTTTACTTGGTTGTGCCAGAGAAGATTTTCTTTTGCCCTAACTGTGCTGCATTTATCAACTATCAAGACTCTCCAACTGCATAAGTCATGAGATGCTTTTACTCAGAATTTGTTGGGGCTCAATACACATGTTGCTCACCTTTCTTAAAATTTTAATTGTCTATTTGAACTTCTAAAAGTTATAAAAAAAAAAGCTCCATATATTTTTATTCTATTCCTCTCCCAATAACTTCCCAATTCAAAATCAGTGGTTTCAAAAGGTGCAAACTATAGATAATTATCGATTTAAAAGTTTTCTTATGTGTGAATTATAGGTACAAACTTATGATACAATAAATTATTAATTTAAAATGCATACCATCTATAGTGAGTTTATACCTTTTTCTTCATCAATTTTAAAATTAGATGGTTATTAAAAGCAATCGGAGAAAAATAAAAAGTTAGTTTTAACTTTTAGTAGTTCAGAGAGTCAATTAAATTTTAGAACAAAAAAGGTCACAACGTAAGTCGTTTTTGGTTTAGCATGTATACCTTCATGCATGCATGCGGAATATGAGAAAATAATTTTATTTTTTTGACAACAAAATAATACATTTGTTTATTGTTCAATTTTTACCTGGAAACCTGTTGAACCAGGTTCCTCAACCTCCACGTCAACAGGTTACCAAATAAAATGTAAAATCTCATCTCTCTCCTCATTAAATGTAATAACATTCTCTCTCATCTCTTTTCTAAACAAATATTTGTGCTTTATCTTACTTTATGACCGGCGGGATTAAACCGATCGGCGACACTAAAAATTACGGGAGTTAAACTGACCGGCGGGATTTAAAAACTGACCGACGTGATTAAATTTACTAACGGGATTAATAAAACCGACCATTCCATATGGATTTCCGATTATACTGACCGACAGTTAGGAGAATTCGTCGATACTAAAAAACTTTGCAACATCTGACTGTTACTTGTCAGATGGCCGGACATGGAAGCAAGTTAAACTCTGAGTATCTGAGCATAATATATTTAAATAAAATGAGCGGAGACGTCCTCTTGTGCTATTAATGTTTCTAGATAATAAAAAGATTTGAAAAATAAAGCGCATCACGTGACAACTTGAAAAGCCATGTGACCTGTGCTTAGAAGCAGACGTCTTCATATGGGTGTATTTACTATTTATCTAAAATGGCAGGAGGTTTAAAAACTATGCATTTTTACACTATCTATGCGTCATTTCAGAGTCTAAAAACCCTCTTATTTAAACTCAAACTCAAATAGCCGGCGAATTAATTTCCCCAAATTGAAATTGTTTTCCCCTTATAAACCCTAACTCACAAAGTCTGTGACATTTTTCGATTCTCACTGCAACTTTACACTCTTGAACGAAATCCTTCACGCTATTACAGTGGAATTGCAAAATTTGAATATGGGGAACGGGTGATCCGTTTTCAAGTTAAAGTAGATGATTGCAGAAAAAATAGATTGAAATAGGTTGTTTTTAGCTTTATGAGAATGATGTAAGCATATATAGTGATTTACATTTTTGTTTACCATGTGCTAAGACACGAGATTTAGAAGAGTCAAATTTTACGTGTCAACTTATAAATAAAGAGTCTTTATAAATTATGATGATAAAATTGAAGTTTAACTGCAGAGTCAATTAAAACAAAAAATGATACATGCTAGTGGACAACTTAATGTGTATTTTGGTACCGTTATGTTGTTACTGGAACTATATAATTTGAACAAAGTATAACTTCATTCATTTCGACCGTTCGATTTGAACTCATAAAATCTTCAATCGCACAAGTTAGTGTCAATTGCATTTGTAGAAAACTACATTCACTCCTAATAATTTATTCATTTTCAAAATAAACCTTTGTAAAAGATTAAATTTATTATCTTTAATTTTTCACTCCCCTAATTAATAGAATGTACTTAAATCAAACAAATGGATTTGGCTACAATACAATGATAGAACAGCAAATAGCAACAAAGTGGCGTTTATGTTGGATGATTGCATCTAATCAGTACGCATGTAAATAAATGCCATAGATTAATGGGCCTTTAAAGCCTTTAAACAATTCAAGTGCAAAGAACATACTAGCTTCAATTGGAGATCTCATTTGCTTGTCCTGTGCTTACTTTGCATAATATAAAGCCCAAAGCAGCAGTCCAACACCACTAATATCCAGGTCGAAAATGAGCTAGAAATCGGTCACTGATCCAATTTGAGTACGATAGACCTCAACAGAAAACCGAAGAGTAACAGCAACAAGTGATTGAGTTCAGTGTAGAAAATTATCCAGTAGACACGGTAAAGATGAAGATAGTTGTGAAAATGAATATAGGCAAATGATACATTTTTTTTCCTTTTCTCAAAGGCTAATAGCGGAAGTATAATACAAAGTTCACTACAGCCATTTACAATGTTGATTAACAAAACATTTAAAAAAAAATGGGGGAAAGAGGGAATTTTCCTATTCAACCAATTTATACTAAAATGCAACTATTTCATAGTGAAGATTCAAATGCACTAAAATAGCACAAATAATTAACTAACTAAAGGCTTAGCCTTGCGGACATAACTAGATCTTTCCGCTGCAAACAGGGAAAGCATTTTGCATTTTCAGCCGCTGTATGGGAAACTTAGCTGATCTCGAGAAGTGAAGCGAACCATTTCATTGAACCACAGGCACATAAAGAGATTAGTCATGAATGTATGTTCCCTCACTATGACAGAAGCTTCATTTAGAGCTGCAGAAATCAAACAAAAAGAGTGAAGGGAATGATGAAGTCAAAATCTTAGAAAACCCCTTCAATCATTTAACCAATTGCAATCCATCCTAAGCACCACATGCAGCCTATCCACAAATTCTTTTCCAACTTTGAGAAGAGATCAAATGAAGAATATAATTTCCATGTGCAATTACTTCTGTGATACCTAGCACCACATCTCCAACCACAAAAATCTGAGACACCTACTCATTATGCACAAAGACTGAAAATAATCATGAGCTATTTAAAAACATAAATTAGGAAGTTGACAAAGCTCCCTGTTAGGTCATTAGTTAAAATCTATTAGGGCCCTAGGGATATCTACCAAGGCTCAAAGTCGTACACTTGTACCAAACATCAATCAAAAAGAAATCTCAGAAAACCCCTATAATCATTTAATCAAACGCAAGGCACATGCTAATCTAATGCAGGGCAAAAATCGAATCCCTCGGACACAGATTCGTTCTATTTAAAAAAAAATCGACAAAATGAGAAAACCATATGTTGAGGCAAATGAAGGAATTTATAGGAAAACTTCCTGATTGCAGACTCCACGTATCACTGTGATACCTGGCACACATCCAACCACAGAAATCTAAGATTCTCATATGCAAAAAAACAGAAAAGAAGTAGACAACGCTCCCTGTTTGAAAGTTGGTTAAAATCTATTAGGATGTGTAACACTTCTGCACGCTGATGGAAACGGTTATTTACATAGTGTTCCTGAGAAATGAGAGGACCAAGGCTCAAATTCGAATACTTTCCACCACAATATACTGCTTCCTCCAACTACAATATACTACAATATAAATGCAATAAATTTTATTAAATTCTTAACAAAAATAAACCATGAAAACAACGAATAACAAGGCATATCTTTCCGCATAAAGTTATGATCACATGATCACTGCCACGTTGACATCTTTGTTATTTAGTGAATGCATGCACCAGTGGCATATCACGTTCCCTTAAGCGCTCCGTAGTTCCTTGGACACCTCATAGCTCTTCAATGGGATCGTGCACCCTTTGGCTTTTTCAGGCGCACCATAACCCTTCGATCGGACCATGCAACTCTTAACTCCTAACGGTGCATCTTTCCTTACTGGGCTCCCCTCCAAACTTGGACTCATGGACTAACCTTAATGACCGAAGAATTGAGCCCAAAATCTCAGGGCCATGTTCATAGCCTGCAGGTAGCAGGTTGATGGTATCCTGACGAATTTGAATGTTGTAACAAACATAAAGCTGAAATGTGTACCTTATCTCCAAGATTGAAGTCATTTTTCAACTAAACAAGCCCCATAGAGAAATGAATTCCTATTTTTCATTCAAACGTGACAATAACATTATCTGATTTAATTAAATACACTCCAACAGGAAAAAATTGTATACAGACAAAAGCTCCCGGAAACTAGAGATACAAGTATGAATACAACATCAACGTTTTGAGAATTGTGGGGCTTTGCGAGCTTTCTTGAGACCCACTTTCTTCCTTTCAACCACCCTGGAATCCCTAGTCAAAAGCCCTTCCTTTTTCAATGGTGATCTGTGATTCTGGCTCACCTTTAGCAGCGCACGAGCGATCCCTAGTGAGATTGCCTGTGCTTGACCCGATAGGCCTCCCCCATGAGCTTTCACGAATACATCGTAGCTAGTCTCGTATCCCAAAGTTACCAATGGAACTTTCACGTATTGAATCCATAACGGATTACCTTGGAGATATTCCTGCAGAGATTTGGAAAATAGATGAGAGAGAGCAAGGGGGGTTCGTGTTCTAAAACGATACCATTCTAACTGAAACGTGATCATGCCTCATTCGGTGTCTGGGAAAGCATTGTGCTAAGAATTCCTAGTTTTATTACTATAGCAAGAGAATGAGCATTTAATGCCTCAAAGGACTATGTTAGACTGATACTGATAGGCATTTTCATCAATCCAACAAACAATGGGATCTACTTTGTTCACCATTTTAACTGTTTTGACTAATTTTGCTAGCTCCGGCAAACAATCCAATGCAAAATTCCAGATAAACATTTCTGAATAAAGGGTGATATAAAGCCAATTTCTGACAGTACATAGGATATTTTCACAAATCATATGATCACAATCAAGTACCAAGAAAACATAATACTGAAAACTTTGCAATAAAAAGTTCACCAAAGATCACAAATTGCTGATGTGATGAAATAACTAAATATGGTAACAACTCACAAGGGCTAAAACACATTTCCAATCCATATGAAGGATACAAATCCCACAGAGGAACATGTTTAGTTCAAAGGTTGAGTTACTGGTAGAGTCATTATAAATTTGAATTGATTTGCACTTTAAAATTAGATGCAAGAGCATCCCTTGATTGAAATTTACTAAGTTAAGGATTCAAAAGCTGCACTAGATATCCCATATTATGTCCTTAGAAAAATCTAAAAGCAGAATGCAATTTTTAAATCTTATAACAGACTACTATCGCAGTACAGCCCAAAGATTAGAAAACGGAACATCTCTGTGTAGGCGAGGAGACATTTGCAGGAAAATAAAGCAAATCCAAAACCATTACAATTTACAGCTGAGCTACAGTTCTCTGACTGTCTGACAGTTGCAAACTGCAAACTTGCCAGTTTATACTTCTTTTTTCTAATATGAAATAAATAAAATGGCCTAAAGTTCCCCAATTTTAGGAAAAACATAGCAGATTAAGTAAAAGTATGCGCACAAGCAAACACATGCCTCTTACCTCTATACATTTATATTGCTTCTAAAACTACAATTACAATCCAATAATAAGCTAGGCTATTTACACTGCCTTGAACACAGAAAAACCTGAACTTATATTTTGCATACTCAATGTCAAAATAAGTGCTAACAAAGGCATAACCAACTGCCCCGTGTAAATAAGAAACCATATAGCTCCATAATTAAGCAAAAAGGAGTAACCCAACATTGAATAAAAAGCAATTCGTAAACAAAGGCCGAACTCACTCAAAAGATAATGAGTATTTAAATCCAATATATAATGAGGCATATGGCCACTGTTGAAGACTAAGTCCGCCTTTACAACATAGGCACTCAAAATTGAGAATCCGAACGGACCGAGTGGACCTTCTAATCATATGATACAATCATATAACTACTGGCTCCTCATTGGGATATCTAACAGTAAGACTTATTATCTAATGTGAAAACCCAATATGCAAAGAATAACACAGATTCATCCCATTCATTTCAGGTCACAAAATCAGCTTCCTAAGTGCAATGTGCATATTTAGGCTATATTCTCAACCCAAACAACTGAAATTGAAATTGAAAAAAAAACCTTGGCGTCTCTATAATTGATGATAACTTGGCCAGTACCCTCTTGAAGAACGACTCGAGCAATGGCACATTTACGGCGGCCGGTGCCCCAAATGGGTTGGGCAGCAAAGCCACCAGGAAGCCTCGATTTAACTAACTTTTCGAGGTCGGCGGTCTCGGGCTCCGCGGCGACGGTGGCGGAGACACGAAGAGTGGAAGAGGGTTTAACGGAGAGGGAGAAAGAAAGGGGTTTTGAAAATGAGAGACCTTTGGGTTTTTGAGAAATCTGTGAAGAGAATGAAAGAGAAGATAAAGATGAGGTCAGTGACGATAATGCTAAAGAAGCCATTTTTTAGTTTTTGAGCTCTTTGGAAGATGAGACTTTCACTGAAAAAGGAGATAATGTTTGGAGTAATTACTCATTTGTCCTTTATTATCTTCTATTTTAATTACTGCTTTGCCCTTTGGGTTTCTTACGAAACTAGACCCGTTTACATATGTAACTCCAATTTGCTTTAACGTTCTTAATAGTATTTTCTTTAGCCGAACATATCTATACAGCCCTAAGTTGTCTATTAACTATATTTGACATTTTAAAATTAGAGATTTTATAACTCCTTCGATTAGTATTTTTAATAAATATTTTCTTCAACTTGCTCTTTTTTACAAATAATCCATTAACTTTCATGTGGAACATTTTCACATTGACGTGAAGCATGTCAGATAGCACGTGGAGAATGTTCCACGCTATTGTTAGTGGGTTATATGTTAAAAAAATGCAAGTTGTTATGTAACATCTCTAAGTTGAGAGGGTCAAATACCGTTTATGGATAACTTGAACGGGTTATGAATGTATTAAACCATTTTCTTTTGACGCATGAGTCTTATTTTTTTGGGTTGATTTGTGTTTGGAGTTGAAGGGTTGTATTAAAATCATGTTGAATTGCTAGCAAGTTGCTTAATTGTAATGGTGTTTTGATGTGGGACTATAAATTTGTGTTTGGAGTTCAAGGGTTGTATTGAAATAATGTGGGATTGCTAATGTGCTCTGAAAATTGCTTAATTGATGTGGGACTGTATTTGTGTTTGGAGTTGAAGGGTTCTATTGAAAACATGTTGAATTGCTAATGTGCTTTGAGAGTTGCTTAATTGTAATGATGATTTGATGCGGGACTGTGATTTTTGTTTGTAGCTCAATGGTTCTATTGAAATAATGTTGCATTGCTAATGTGCTTTGAAAGTTGCTTAATTGTAATGGTGATTTGATGCGAGCTCTGTTGATTTTTTTTGGAATTTGGAGTTTAAAATTGCTAACAATCTCTATCTCTTTGGCGAATTAGTTATTGAGCCTGGTTATCTATTGAAGCAAGCTCTTGTTGATTCAGCGATCCCCACGACAAAAGCTTGTGCCTGATGGAAATATGGTATGTTAACCTTCTCTTTGTGGTGCCTCAGCTTTCTTGGTTCTTTATTTGTTCTTAGGGTTGCTAATGGTAGTTCTTTCCCCTCTTATTTTCACAGTATACGTTGATTGTAGTTTTTTGGAATGTTGTCATAGAGAAGCAAATCGTCTGTCCGATAAATGTGATGTTTGATTTTTTATGCATCTATCCTTGCTGCTAGGTTGATAGCAGTGTATTTGAGGAGTTTGTTCTTGTTGATGTGCAGTTGTAATCCATTTCTGTGCTTTGGAATTTGGATAGCATGGTCTTTTGGGATCGAAGAAGACCTGCTCGAGACATTGAGAAAGTTCTTGTGAGGTTTTGTGTCCCCTATAAGAATTTTGTTTCTTATTTCACCAGCATCTGCAACGATGCTGCTTTAACAGTGAAATTATAGGCATTGAGAAAACGATCTATGAGGCCTCAAGAGTTACTTGCTCTCTCAAAAATATGATTTGTTTTGTTACAATATAAGATTTCTTCCATCGTGTAGTTTCTTAATCTTAGTTAACTGATGAAGAAAAGTTATTCATTCTAAAGATGCATTGAGGGTAACTTCTACCTCTATGAAACTTTTTAACATTACCGAGAACTGTGAATATCTGAATTCGGAAGAATGGCTTTTATCATAAGTTTAGTTTACAACATGGACGAAGTTATCACTGATTGATTTCTTCCTGTTTCTTTATCATTGTTTCTAATACTGTGGCGATTGTTTCTTTAGTATATCCTGTCATTAGATTTTTCTATTTTACATCCAGAACCGCGGAAGTGCTAACATGCTCTGTTTATTTATTTATTTTTTATACGAGTCTTGGAACTATTTCTTTATTGTTGACTGATGAAGTGACTGAAAATTATAGATAACCTTTTCACTGATGTCGGTATTGTTTGATGAAGTTTCGATGATGTCCTTTTTGGTCAAGCATACAGTTGACGAACTTGGTTTCCTTTATCTGTTTATGTGATATCCGAATCTTCTTTTCCCCATGAAGAGGCAAAGAGAACCACCAAAAGTCCCTTGCATTGAGACAGTGCAAGAAAAAATCAGTAGCTTGCCGGGGCATGTTGTAGACCAAATTTTGTCACATTTGTCTATCAGAGATGCAGTAAGAACCAGTGCTTTGTCAAGGAAATGGAGGTACCGATGGTCAAAAGTTCCAAACCTCGTGTTTGATAGTCAATGTGTCTCAGTTCAACCACAAGATCAAACAGTTCTTAGGAATAAGCTTGTCAGTGTCGTCGATCAGGTGCTCTTACTTCATAATGCTCCAATATACAAATTCAAACTATCTCATCGGGATCTTCTAGGAGTAATTGACATTGACAGGTGGATTCTTCAATTATCTAGAAGTTCTGTGAAGGAATTCATACTTGAAATATGGAAGGGGCAACGTTACAAAGTTCCTTCTCCTTTATTCTCGTTCGAACATTTGAGTCATTTGGAACTATTTAATTGTTTGCTGAAACCTCCTCAAACATTCAAAGGCTTCCGGAGTTCGAAGAGCCTTGACCTTCAGCATATCACCATCACCCAACAAGTGTTTGAGAATTTAATCATCAGCTGCCCACTTCTTGAGAGGTTGACATTGATGAACTTTGATGGTTTCACTCAACTCAACATCAATGCTCCAAATCTTCAATTTTTCGACATCGGGGGTATTTATGATGACGTTAATTTCGAAAACACCTTTCACTTGACTCTAGTTTCTATTGGCTTGTATAAGAATGTAACAAATTTGGCCCATGTGAGTTCTAGTAAATTACTGAGGTTCTTTGCTAATCTGCCTCATATTTGAAGACTCGAGATTCAGAGTTACTTTCTTAAGGTAATGGTTCTAATATTATCTTTCACTGGGGTATTTTGAATTCTATTTTGTTATATGTATTTTTAGATGTAAACTTGCACCTTAAGTTCTTATTCTTTTATTTGATCCAGTATTTGTGTCTTGGCAATACGCCCAACAGATTGCCAAAGCCATGCAACGATCTGAATTACCTCTCTATACTATAAATTTCAATGATATGGATAAGAATTCAGTTGCCTTGTGCCTATTGAGAAGTACCCGAATGTGCAAGAGTTAGAGATACTGGTAAGCTTCTTTTTATCTTATTATCTACACTAATGTGGTTTCTTTTTTGGTGGACTAGTAATTCAAACGTCTCCTTTGACGTGGCCATATTGAGGTTTCGAGACCGCCATAAAAGAAAATCTACACATTTGGTATTCGGAAATTTGTGGCCTCAACTCCATTTCTTTGGCTCCAATCACTCCCACGTTTTTCTGAGCTGAAAAGGAGTTAGTTGACATCATTTGTGAGTGTTTTAAGGTCTATTTCAGTTGGGTAATTAGTCGGTCTAATGCTTATAGTTAGAGCTTCAAACCTTCGTACCGAACCTCATTCAATAATTTACAAAAATCAATTATCAAAATCACTTATCCAATGTCAAATCCTATTTAGCAGGTCTTTTTCAATAGCTTCATTTTAGTCTCGTATAGGCTTTTCTGTCCCAAAAGCTCCCATTTCCAGAATTGATATATTCAGTTTCGTTAGAAAAGTAACTTACGATGATTTCAAATACTTCTAGTTAAAAAGATTTTGAAATTTTAATTGCATCAAACAACTTTTCCAACAACTAGTTTTCTAAAGTTTATTCACGTCTCTATAGTTGTTAGTTTCGGTCCAAACCAATTTCGTCTCCGTTAGTGTCATCTCCGACTTCCAGTCCTTAGTTCATACAAATCAATCCTAATTTACAGCATTTGAAAAATTCTTAAAGTAGCTTAAAACAAAAACAAGCTTTCAATTTTATATAAACTTTCTGTCCATTTTCTCGAATTTTTCTAGCCCAAAACAATCACTTTTAGCCTTCGAAATCAATTTAATCGTGTTCGTTCACGTCCAAACCATAGATCTAGAATCTTGTTTCGTCCAAATCAGTTCACACTTGCTCCCAAAATCAGCTTGAGAAGTTCCCAATTGTCACGGAATTTCCAGTTCCAACAGCCCTGTATATATTAAATTCGGCAGGCGAAGTTATGTTCCAGTCCTTAAAGTTTTCAAGTCGCTCCAACTATTTATCAGCAAAAACGTTTATACAATTGACCTGTCAAGGGAAGTCGGGACTCAAGACTCTTGTTTTTATTTTTAGTCCTTGTAACGGTCGTCAATCGTTTCGATTAGATTTCAAGTTTTAGATGCAACTTTTCAGTTATTTTTAATTATTTATTTATCTTCGAGAACTAATTTTTCTGGCACACGCCGCATCTTAATATATCAATTTTCCCCTTTCAATTAGCATAACAAAGTTGAAAATTGAAATATTTCGAAAATACCGTCAACAACACCCAAAAAAAGGGCCTAAATATCAAAAATATTCTTAATGGTTTTTCTTTTTACACCAGCAAACATCATGACAGATCTCTTTTAACTCCAACGTGCTTGCTAATACTTTTAATCTCCTATTCAAGTCATCAAGGTAGTGGGGAGACATATTAGAAGTATATTTTTCTACGAAAATCTTGATGTTATCCTAAACCAATTGGTCTTGTACTCATGAACATAAACATCCTTAGGTAAGTAATATCGAAAGTTTTGTGCTTACTTGCGTTGCAATTTTCCATTTTACGGATGGTAAACAAATATTCGTCGAATGTCTAGCAATATCAAACTCTTTTAAGCACTAAAACTTAAACTTTCTTTTATCTTAGAATTGACATAAGCACTCATATATGTGAACTGCTTTTCTAAATTACCTAAGATGGAAGAAAGTCAAACATGCCTTTACTTGAAAATTATGAAAAATAAATAACAAACTGAGTAAAAATACTTGATAATTTTGCTTAAAAATTGTTGAAAGTTGAATAACAAAACCAAGTTAGAATTAAGAATTATAAAACACTAAAGAAAAGTGGTAGGATCAGGGAATGTGAGAGTTTTAAAGGAAGTAAAACCTCCATCAATAACAAGATTATGACCAGTAATATACTTAGCTTCATCTGATGCCAAATATAATGCAGCCTTAGCCACATCTATTTCTTCACACTTTGCTCCTTGTAGATGATCTCCTAATCCGTGCACAATCTCGATCACTTTCTCTCTACTAATCCCGGGATAAAATTGTGCTATTTGCCCCACTGAAAGCGGGGTTGGAATTGGCCCCGGTGATATGCAGTTCACCCTTATTCCATCTTTGCATAGCTCACTTGCTGTTGACTTCACTATCCCCGGAATTGTGAATTTTGATATTGTGTATGGATGTGGCCCGACCCCGCCCATTATTCCACATATGCTTGATGTACATAAGATGGATCCCGACCCCGCTGGTTTCATAACTCGGGCTGCATGTTTTATTCCCGCGATTATTCCCCGAACATTGACCCGGATAACCTTGGAAAATTTACATAGAAGTGTAAGTCTTAATATTACTCAATATTTATATTCAAATTCTATTACTGAAACTTTAAATTTTTGACATATTTTGATAGCTGATGGTTTTCGATTTTGATATAATTAACTTCACTCATATTAAAATTAAAGACTAAATTTGAAAGAAAAAAAAAACCATTAAAAAGCTAATGAAATGGTAACCAGAAAATAAATATTTGAGCCATAAACTATGGTATAGAAAATATTAGTTAAAATTAGTTATATGTTGAAATACACTTATAGAGATCATAATGTAAGTAGAGCTATACTTTGGGGCCATGCAAAAGAAAAATGTTAACAAATTGATTGACTTAGCAAATTATTCTATACACAACGTTTGACTTTGCAAATCAACTAGAAAGTAATTATTCTTTTATTGACACATGGACTCACATAATTTAGGAGCAAACTAACATGTATTTGTAATTAATCATTTACCTGCACTTACAAATTGACCAAACTATAAGTCCTTTTTGTCACTCTACCGATAAACTCTTTAGCCATGATTAATTTTTTTTTTGGTTTTTCTTCCAGTTTTCGGACCCACACTGGACCGACTAATCCATACTCGGACGGATCCAAGAAGCCATGATACATTAATTATATGATTTTGTTAAGTTATTAAGTTGTTATTGTTAATAACTGTGACTTCATGTGAGGGAGAAAAACGGAGTCAGGTTACAACTTACCTTGTCGAATTCATCGAGATCAATGTCGAGAATGCTTGGTGGAATGCTTGGTCCTGTCACTCCGGCGTTATTGTACATTATATCCAGTTTACCATAATGGGCCATTGCGAAATCTACAGCTTCTTTAACTTGGGCCTCTATTCTCACATCACATTCCACAAAGTGGGCCTGTGGGCCCATTTCATTGGCAGCTTCTAGGCCCATCTTAGAGTCCATGTCTGCAATGATCACATGGGCTCCATTTCGAATAAATTCATGGGCTGTAGCCTTCCCAAGCCCACTTCCACCTCCTGTTATTACTGCTACCTTCCCTTCTAGCCTGCTCCCTCACAATGCATACAAAAAAAAAAAATGAATTACTGTGTGCATTAATTTTATTTTTTTCAACAAGTAATCAATACTAATTTTAATGGTCATGATGAAAATTACTGAACTGAATTGAATCCAATTAATGATAAGATATAAAGAACATAGTCTAACTCTAAACAGCTAGATATAATTAAGTAATCTGTGTAAAAATATGCGCTTTGTTTAAGTACATATAACATGATTATTATACTACTTCAAATCTTGCAATTATTAATAAGACACAAAGGTGTCGTTTGGTTCGCGGAATAGACAAGGAATAGCATAAAATAGAATAGATATTCCTTGCCTATTCCTATGTTTGGTTGAATTTTTCAAACACGTAATAATTATTCGATGGTATAGTTATTTCAAAAGTGGATGGATAATTATTTCTTAATTGAGGTAAGGAATAGTTATTTCAAACATAGAAATTTATATTCGTATCAAATATTTATTTTATCTATTCATATTCTATTCCATGAAATAACTATTTCATTCCATTTTATTCTATTCCTTTTTATTCCATGGTTAAAGCAAACTCTTGAAGGCTAGATATTAGTGATTGCAAAGTATAATAATGATTTGACTTTCAACATAAGAATTTATTCTTTTGCATCTCCTTGAGTTGAGCCACTGATCTAGATTCAGATCTAAAATTTGAACAATCTTGTGAATAAGACAAATCACAAAATCATATACAAATTTATTTTGGTAATTTACATCCATGATCTCCAACTTTGTCCTTAATTCGCTATGACTTGTGAACTTTAGATTAAATATTAAATTTTTTTACTAACATAATAGCAAAGCAAGGAATCGTCTATTATAAATAACTTATTTATGGAAATTTTTTAGCTTTTCATTGTAGGTATTATTTGGTTAAAATGAGAAATGGTTACTTAGAAAGAATACACTCCGACAATGGTTGCTTGAAAATTTGAAAAAGGTGGAGATTTTAATTTTGTTCACAGTATAGGTTATATGTTTTTCTTTTTCTAAAAAAAGGGATAGCTTTAATAAAATAAAAAATTTAATTTTTTTAAATCAAAGTTTAAGCTTTTTTTTTTCGAAGAGATCAAAGTTTAAGTTTAGAAACCATGATTAAAGAAAACGAAAAGGGCTTAATTTAAGCCTAAAATAAAATGCTTGAAAAATAAGGTTTTATACCCTTTTTCATTTAAATTTAATAAATTTTATTTATACAAATGCAACAAAAAAAATTTGATCATTCGGTCAATAATATAGTTCAGATTATTATTTCTGTTAATAATAGAGTCTAAATAGCAATAAAAGAAGAATCAAGAAATGAGTGTACAAGTAAGAACAACAAACAGAGAAATAAGGTGAAATTAGATGAGGTGAGCGATGTGGTTTTTAATTTTGAAGAGAATTTAGAATATTTTTTAAATACGTCACTTATTAAAAATATAAAAAAAAGCAATCGATAAAGACTATTTAAAATATAATAAAAATATGAACATTTATCTTTAGAGTGTAAGCTATGGTTACTTTGAAGTAACTGTTACTTTGCCTTCATTATCATTGGATCAAAATCCAATACCTTCATCTAATGGTGATAGTGGACAAAATAATAATTATTTTATAAATAACAAAGTAACCATAAAAAAACTCTATTAAAAGAAAAATGAATTTTGGAAATTTTATTAATTATTTTCCAATTTTGGGTATAAATAATATCTCAACTTTTTAAAGAAGAAAAAAGTGATGCCTTTGCTCTGCTTTGCTAGATCTTTGGGATACGATAATTATGCATCACTGCAATCATTATTCCATGCTTTTTTGCATTATTTTTCCACTTCAAATACATTTCTTTTTTTTTTAGAGACCACTTCAAATACATTTCAATTCGATTGAGATATTTCATAATATTTATAAATACGTATGAAATGGTATAAAATTAGGTTTTGATGTATAAAAGATAACACCAATTTTATGTTAAACGTTTAAAAAATGACATCAGTTTAGGAGTTAATTAAAAAAATTGATATGTCATATATATGCAATTGACGGATGTATTTTCACACAGTAAATATATATGTTGAAAGTAATATAAATGATAGTGCAAGTCAGAGCATCAAATTATGTTACCTAAATTTTAAATTAATACTATTTATAAATATTGAGTCTAAATTGATATCGTTTTATACATTAGACGTAAATTAACATTTATTTAAAAACGTTAAACATTTTTAATACCTCATTTCTTTCAATTATAACACCACTTTATGGCTTTCGTAATCATTTTAATCTACACAACCAGTTCACAAATTCATTCTCTTGCTTTAAAACATTAAAAGAAAAGGAATTTAATAACATAATGTAACAAAGGCGTCTTATTTTTTGTTCGAACATTAATTGTCCATCGACTTTACAAACATATAAATGATTTTATATTTTTGTCCGAATTCTAAAAGTGGCACCTAGGCGTATTCAATTGTTCTTAGTATCCACTCATTTAGAAATTAATAATGGGCAAACTCGTGATAATATCAATTGAGTGCAAACTTATGATATTGGAAATACATACAATATTTTCAAACTTATGCAATATCTACAGCCTAACCTTTAGATAATGCCAGTTTTAGAATTATATATGAAGTGATTTAGAACAACATGAATAATAACAATGGTTAGTTATAAGTTGAAGTTTTGAAACAATGGAAAAGTGATAATGAGTTGAAGATCATACCTATTAGCAGAGAGAGTGGCATGGGAGTAAGATTTTGAGTAACACTTGCTCAACTTCAACCCTCTATATAATAATAATCACATCCGTTTATAATTAATTAAGGAAAATTTACTTACTATATTTAAACAAAAAGTAAACAATTTTTCACTAAAGAACAGAAAGAATTTAATGAGAGATGTAAAGACCTGGCTATGGAGCGAAGCATGGTGGCCATCCGATGAAATGAAGAAGAAAGATTCGATGATTAAGAAGAAGAAGAAGAAGAAGAAGAAGAAGACAGAATATTAATGCAGTATGAGCTGTCCTATTTATTCAATTCAACTTCTACTCTTTTAAAGCAAACTCCAACTTTCCTCTTCTTCTTTTCCTCTCTATATTTTACTTCACTCCTTTCTTTTTGCTTTTTAAATTATTTGCTTAACATATGACAACTCCCTTCAACTTGATCTAGAAAAACACTAAATTTGACTAAAAGGAACATTATGATTTATGGTTTCAATTGATCCCTTAATTTGAAATTTGGATAGTGTTAAAAGGAGAGTATTGAGTGTATCAAAAAGCGTTAGGCTTCTTTCAAAAAGAAAAACCGTTAGGCTCTAGTAGGATGGTTCTTTTAGAGTTTAGTCGGGGCATATACGAAAATTAGTTGGGGACTATTCGAATTTTCAGCATCTGATAGGTCCAATCAGAGTCTCCATTTTAAGCACCTAAGTAAGTCGTAAGTGGTCAAGATGTTCTTCATTTTAAAACAATAAGAGTAGTACATCATAATAACAATTGACATACATTTATTATTTATATTTGTCTATTTTTATATTAATTTTTCAATTTCCAATACATTTTACAAATATTTTTAAATAAATTAATGACCTTATTTTCAGTAAAAAATATCTGAGTTTAAATTGATACAATTTATTTTCTTAGTAACACGGAGAGGTTAGACGCTGCAAAACAAAATGCAGAGAGAAGAGAACGGAAAGGAAAAGAGAACAATCTACATCTGAATTATCCAAGTGACTCCCACTCCATTAACATATGCAAAAAGAAGAACACGGAGGCCTCCAGGTGGCACATCAAGCTCATGATCACCCATAGTAAGAGATCATATGAAATTCGTTATCCAATCAACAACACAATCCCCTTCACGGAATTGATGTTGAATTCTTACTTCCCAATCTTGCAAAAGCAACACTTTACAACCCTCTATAAACCAAAAATAACGATGAGAACTCGTATATCCATTCGTAACCAGCTTAACAACCACTAAAGGATCAAGCTCAATGATGACCTTTCAGAATCCTTTCTTTCCAAGCCATATCTAAGTCATAATACAAGCCCTGGAGCTCATTTAAAACTGCAATGCATATGCAAAGATTACACATAATTAAAACCAGAAATCCAAGTACCCTTAAAATGGCGCAAGAGACCCTCCAGTAGCTGCAAAACTCGGACTCCCTTTACTCATTCCATCTGTATCAAGTTTCACCCAATTAGCATCAGGAGGCTTCCAAACTATATCTTTTTCTCTGAGTTCGACTGTGGTTCTCACTACCCGTAACAACCGATACAAGAGAATAATCCTTGAATTTAAAACATCCATTTTGACGTCGTTACTAGTCATTTTATAAAATCACACCTAATTTTGAAAAAAAAAAAAGAATTATAGATATTTTTTTCCAAACTTCCTGCCAAAGATTTTTTTTTTTTTTAGTTTCCTTACTTTGTAGTAATATGGTATTTTTTACATATAAATATGGCCATACACTAATATAATGTTTTTACTTTTTCTGTCTGTATTGTGTTAGAAGAATTCAATCTAGTTGTTACATAAAAATAGAAATATTCCTTCAAAAAATAAAAAATAGAATAATTAACTACCATTAATCTTCCTTTTAAAAAAACTACCATTAATCTTAATTAAGTTATGCACTAAACTAGTGTGTGCATAAATATAGTATCAAATTGACATATATGGACTGCAATAAACAGATACACAGTTGTACTATACAACACTTTTACTAGAGACTGAATAAGAAATATAATTATGTATAATGAAAAAGACTTATCACGAGTGTGGTGTGCCTCCTGCATGTCTCCAGAGTATCCTCCTTGACGACATCTCTGAAAGATCGACCAAAAGATTAGTGTGTAGCTAGTGTTTTTCTTTTGCTTTGTTTTCTCAGACTTCTTAGCCTTCTTGTCCCACGAAAAATAATTATGTATAATGAGAAAGAATATCATAAGCGATCGTATGGACCAACCATATGTTTGCTTCATTGTTATGTATTTATTATCCCTAGTTATCCTTAACCACTTCATCTAAAGAGAAAAAAGAAAAAGCCTTTTCAAAAAGACTAGCCTATCCCCTCATCCCCTTTACTTTTTTCTTTTATCATTCTCCTACACATCCAAAGCTTAATGTAATGATTTTTATCAGTTACTAAAATTATACTTTACTTAAGAGAGCTAAGAGCATTTTCAAGACTCTTCAGATGTGGAGAGCAGTATATTAATTGGGGTGATCCGCATAACCTACACAACCCATTTATTATATGAGTAAATGTGTTAGACTCATTTATGATTTAGCTTATAAATGTATCGTCTTAATTTAATTGCAGGATACACGGATCGCTAAATAGGTCGCGACCCGTTTTGACACCTATATTTGTATATGTTTATCACTAGTCGGATACTCGCGCTTTGCGCGAATGTAAATTTCTTTTTTGAGATTATTTGTATATTTACTTGAAATTTAAATTAAAGAACTCGATAACAAATACTCCCTTCATACTCTCTTTTTTCGGTTAGAATAAATAATAATTCTTTAGCAAACTTAAAATACAGTAGTAAATTATGAGGCAATCAATCTTACATTTCACTCATTTAGATGAAAAGTAAGAAATAAAAGATTGAAAACAAAAAATATGTTCTATGTAAAATTGAGAATATAAACTGAAAAATAATTTCAAACGTTATTCCAATAAACCAACAAAAAAAAAAAGCCTATTCATCCATTTAAGAGCTTTTTATTGAAATAAATAAATCTAATTGTAATTGCAACTAAAAGGATGTTATACCCGTCAGAAGAATGAAGAATGAAAATATGCATGTCTTTTTCATGAATCTCGTAATGTAGAAATTTAACTATATCCATCAGTTTTCAAGTTTCAGTTTCCAATCTGCGAACCATACATATATGGATATGGTCACCATTTTCTAGCTTCATATTTATATATTGTCTATCATGACCATTACCTAATGGAAAGTAGAAGAATGTTTTTTTCTGTATATGAATGAATTCAGAACCATACAGTAGGTTAACCCAACCCACTAAATTTTAGGTTCTCGAATGATAATTATCAATCAAACAATGTGATCATATTTCAGTCTGCAAATGAGTAATAGCCATTAATAATAGGGAGTAGATGTGTAAAAATTTGTAGGCATGAAAATTAAATATATATAAGATATTACACAGATACCTCTTGATCAATGGTTGGGGACTCCTAACTTGTCTTTCTCTCCGAATTGCAAATGGAGAACACCATAGTCGAATATCATCTAAATTGCGGAATCCTAAATTGGCTACCATTACCAACCAATAGAGAATATTGAAACTGTGAAGAGCAAAACATTAAATGAAAACTCAATTTTGTGGGGAAGGGAATGACAAAAATGATTTATAACTTTAGTTTGTAACTTCCTGGAAGTTGAAAGAGCATGAACTTGAGAAAATGCATAATGGATATTAACGGCCATTAATGGGTAGTAATTCAAGGCTTACATGAAAGAGAAAAACTAGGATTCTGAAAGTCATCTATTTAGAATAATGGAATTAAGGAGGAAGTAACCGTAAAGTGAAAATGGAGAGATTATTGGCAAAATTAATGAGTAAAATTACTAATAATTAATATTTTGTTTCAAGACATTTAGATTTTGGTTTTATAATTTAAATAGAATATATATTACATAATTGTAAAAAACGTGAAAAAATGTGGAGTTGATACCTCATCTTTTGATGAGGTGGATGATTGTGATAAGGGTAAATGAGCTCCCCTTTTATATATCTATATAGATTTTGAAGGTAAGATTAATTAAATAATTGAATTCTTTGAAGGGCAACTCCCAATTATAGAGGACGATGGAAAACAATTGAAATGGAAACAGAAATTCAGAGAAAAAGATAGAATTTTGTGGGAGGTGGGTCCTTATATGCACCTTAGAAATGTAAATTGTAAAAAGCTGTTTTTGTTAGTTGCGATCTATAAACTAAGAAAAATACAAATAAACCCAGATTTTATGAGACAAAGTAACATATTATAATAAAAGCACACAAATAATATGGTGATTAAAGGAATAACAAACTTGTCATTTAACTAACACTGTAGAGACAATGCTTAGACAACCTCATCATCCTCCAACCTTTGCTGTTTCCTGTTCCTTAATATTATATTCCATTAATATGCATGCCCTTTAATTAATTCTTGATTTTCTAATCAATAGCAAAGTTGCTTATACTTTTATTATCATATCTTTACCCCTTTTTTTGCTTGAGCTACCTAACAGTTAACTTTAACTGTCCTTTAATTAATTCTTTATATAATAAGCTAAAAGTTGGTAAAAGTTATTTTTATTAAAAAAAAAATCAACTTTAAATGTATATATGAATAGATCATTCTCACGATTAAGTTAATTGCTAGTGATAGCATATAAACCAAACCAAAGTAACTTGTAGGCGATCTCTCTCGGATGCCTAAGTTGGTGTAAGATCTGTGAACTATATAAAGTATAATTATTTACTATGTTGATGAAGCATATCTTAAAAGGATGATATAAATGCATTTATAGGAAGTAGAGGTGGTCATTTTATTCTAATTTGGACTCGCCTAACTAGGAATATCTAACTAATAGGTAACTAGTCGAATACTCGCGCGATGCGCGGAAAAACGTTTGTTTTAAAAACAAATTAAAAATATCATGAAGTTTTAAAACAAAAACATTAATTGTAAAAATGATTAATTTTCTTTAAAGTATTTAAAATTTTATTGCCTTATATAAATTTTAAATGAAAATGATATTTTGATTAAAAATAATGACAATGCATGTCTTATTTTATTTTTTAAAACAAATATGAGCTAATAATGCTTTTTCAAGGATAAATAGCTCAAAATTCGAACAATGCATATAGTGATATATAAAATAAATAAAAAAATTCAAAACAATTATTTTTAATAGAGAGATTTTAGTATACTTTTTAGAGTATATTTGATAATATGATTTTTAATTACTAAAAAAATAAAAATAAATATGGTTACATAATAAAGCCCAGCGAAGCATAATGCTGTAAACTCTTTTCTTATTGACTTGTATATATCATTGTTAATTAAAATTCAAAAATCTCATTATTTGGCACTGATACAATGTCTAATTAGGTCCTTCCATGGCCACCGTCGTCATGTGATTTTTTTTTGAAGATTCCCCTAGCCGATTCCCTCATCTCAAGAGACTTGCATATAAAAATTTCATGATTGACCTCAAAATTCACAGATCACGCGACATTAGATGACTTTGATGGAGATTAGCTTGGTGATTTCATTAGGTTCTAATCTCCACCCTTAGATTTTGATCTAATGGTGATTGATTGACCAAATTGTATTTAGTCAGTTGAGCGATCCTCAGGTTTGCTACCAACGATTCCGTCTTACATCTCTACAATGAGTTTGTTTTTTTATAGTATTTTCTGACTTCCTTTATTTATGTACAATAAAGGATCTAACACCACTTACTAGCTCTTATATGTTGATATTGCTCTTGCTTCTCTTATGCCTTCAGGATTCTATCATGCATAAATTGATTACGGAATTTGTCATGACTGACTTGGATTCCTTGCATTATTTTTTGGGAATCTCTATTTCTCGAGCACCTACTACTTTGTTTATGTCGCCACGCAAGTACGCGTCTGAAGTTATTGCCAAGGAAGGGCTCACGGGTTTGTAATCTGGATGCTACACCTGTTGACACAAAGCAGAATTTGAGTACTTCCTCTTATCATGATCCTGTCGAATATCACAGCCTAGCAGAGGCTCTTCAGTTTTTAACACTGACTCAACTGACATCTCCTACGCAATTCAGCAAGTGTGTTTGTTCATGCATGCTCCGAAGACATTGCATATGGCTGCTCTGAAACGTACTTTCAGATACACTCAGGGTACTCTTGATTATGGTCTTACTACTCACTCTTCTTTTTGGTTTCTTATATTGATGTTGATTGGGCTAGTTGTTCTGACACCGGTTACTCTACGTCTAGTTATTGTGTTATTTTGTTTTCTTGGGTGATAATTTGTTATCTTGGTCTGTTAAACATCAACCCACTGTCTCGTTCTAGTGCTGAAGCAGAATATCCTGGTGTCGCCAATGTTGTTTCTGAGGCATGTAGGATCCGAAATCTCCTTCTCGAATTTTGTGACATTATACCTTACAAATTGTGATTCTTTCAAGTTGAACTTCAACATAAGAATTTAAGTTGTAATCTCAACCATTAACAGTTGAAATTGAGTTGATAAATTATACTAACATTTAACTTTTATTTATTTGATAACTGAATCTTAACAATTGGTTTTGTAGTTAATGGTTAAGATGTTAAGCATGACATGACCACAAAAGTTGAAATCCAACTTGAGAATATCTAAATCCAAAGATTGGGACTTTTGACACCACATTTCAGAAAAGGGAAATAGGAGCAAGTCAAGCCCCCACCATATATGAAATTTATCAAGCAAATGCTGGAAGAGTTCAGAAATTCTTATTTTTCTTTAGCTGAAAAGTATATATGATCAACTGAGGTTGACACCTTCATTTTCCGATTCTAACAAATTAAAGCCTGGATTGCGTCATGGAAGATCCTAATGTTTTGAATGTGATAATGCTAACTATGATTTTAATATCTGAGCACTCTAATACAAGAATTGATGTCAACTAAGTTAGGTAATACGAAAAATGAATATCAGAAAGAATCGATGCAATGAAAAAACTACAGATGTATCCAGAGATGACTTACATTAGGATCACGATACAGTTGCAGATTTATGAGACAGTTTCGCGAAGGCGATTCATGGTCCAAGCTAGATTCCATAGCTCACTCATGAGAATTTTGAGCGACTGACTCGGTCAGCAAGGTGAATTATTTATCTTACAGAAATGTACTTATATCCTTTTGTTTTATACTTCAGCTGAACTATCAATCAGGAGATGATGGATTTTCATCTCTGTTTAACTTAGCAACTAAAGTCTTTCTGTTGAAGACTTAAAGCTGAATTACCAATAACTTTCTTGCATTCCACAGTAATAGTATGAGAATTAGAAAGTTCTCATTCGGATTCGGCATAATCCAGCTTAAAAATTGGTATAACGTCGTTCTTTCATGTACACACACATGTCACCAATAATCTCCACATGTACATAAACCATCTTTGAAGTGATGAAACCGCTTTGAATCTCTTAGCACAATTTCTCTATCAACAATATTGGAAAGAAGCTTAATAAAAGTATGACAATCGGCACAAATCCTAAGATTTTTAATAATATGAATTGTTGAACCAGGGGATGTATTCATCACCCCATACGCCACAGCCAGCTTCTCGCTGTGATACCGCAGGGCCATTCCCTTCTCTTCCTCCTCAACATCATGAAGAACAGATGCCATATTAGGTGCATACCCAACTTGTTGAAGCTTAGTCATTAGCTCCTCCAGAAACCAATAAATCTTCTGATATTCAGGATGCTCCTCCTCCCCAACCAAGAATACATGCACCCTACCCTTGAGTTCAACCAGACTGAATCCACGTGGTTTAACGAGCCTCCGATCTTTCATTAGCACTCTCATCCTTTCAACATCTTCCAACCTTCCAGCATCAGCATATATACTTTTAAGTAAGATATAATATCCGCAATTACTCGGGTCTAATTTGAACAACTCCCTTGCAGAAATCTCGGCAAGCTCCACATTTTTGTGAATTCGACACGCTGCGAGAAGAGAGCCCCAAAGAACAAAATCAGCTTTCACCTTCATTTTCGTTATCAAATCATAAGCTTCATAGAGATGACCGGCACGACCGAGAAGATCAACCATGCAACCGTAGTGCTCAACCCCGGGTTCTACGTGAAATTGGTGAGTCATAGCTTTGAACCAATGCCAGCCTTCGTCTAAGAGACCAGCATGGCTACAAGCAGATAAAACTGAAAGAAATGTTATGTAATTTGGTTTGACTCCGGACCTTATCATCTTGTAGAAAAGATCCAAAGATTCTCTTGCATAGCCATGCATGCCATAACCTGCAATCATCGCAGTCCATGATTTCACATTTTTCTCCTTCATGCCATCAAATACATTCCTTGCCATCTTAACTTGCCCACACTTACAATACATGTCTATGATGGAGGTTCCTAGAACCACATTATCCTCAAAACCCATCTTTATTACCTGTCACACAACGACAATACATGACAGAAGTAAGCACTTTTCTAACCAACAGAAAGGAAATCCATAATGCATTCAAGAATAACACATGCTCAGGGAGTAATTATGCCCATTTGAATGAGGTTTCTTTTGGCATAAAGCATCTCGAGGCCCTTGATCATCCCAATTTTGGTGCATCGAGCCCCTGATATTTCATTTCAACATATCAAGCCCTTGATCTTTTATATTTGGTAACATTAAACCAATGGTTGCCAAATTGGTTAGCTGTGAGCATAAAACTTGACTAGTAGAGCGTTACTCATTTCATATGTGTCTGAAATTGTATGTTCTATAGTTCGAAATAAGGTTTTTACAGTTCCTAACCACCACATGATATAAATATTGCTTTCGAGCCGTAAAAAAAAATGCAAATTTCGGATGCTAAAATGCTCAAGACTTTGGGAACCAAGTGTTATGTTAAAAGCTGACATTTATGGCCATCCAGGCTTAATGTGACTGAAAAAAAGGATCAGGCTCAATCAAAATCACAATGATCAAGGGCCTTTAAAATCTAAATAAAATTGGAAGAGCAATTATAATTAGTACTGTCAGGCCGACAACAGAGTTAAGTGAGTACCTTATCATGCATACACCTCCCCATATGCAACTCCCCGGAATGTGCACAAGCAAAGACCAAGGTGGACAATGTCACTGCATTATATTTGACACTGCTATCCTGTACCATCCTTTGAAAAACTTCAAAAGCCTCTCTAGATAAGCCATTTTGCGCATACACAGCGATCATAGAATTCCAAGAAACAACATCCTTCTCATCTATTCCATTAAACATCTTCGTCGCAACATCTACCGCACCGCCTTTTGCATAAGCATCCAACAAAGCATTTTCCACTACCAATTCCTTATCCAATCCCATCTTCACCAAAAAAACATGAATTCCTTGAGTAACCCCCTTCATAGGAGCTCGAGAACACGCTGATAAAACCGAAACCATAGCAACCGAATCCATAGAAACCTCAAACTCAAAGTCTTCACCTTTACTAACCAAAAACTTTTTAAACAACCCCAGAGCATCATACGCATACCCATTTTGGACATACCCGCTAATCATCGAAGTCCACGTGACAATGTTCCTATTAGGAATTTCATCGAACAGGTTCCGAGCATCCACGAGTAACCCACATTTTGAGTACATATCAATAAGGGCTGACGAGACAAAAAGGTCTGATTGGAACCCGAAAACGAGAGCTTGCTGATGGGTTTGCTTTCCGGAGCTAAGATCGAGGAGGGCGGAACAAGCTTTGATGGTGCACGGGAAGGTAGAGCGGGTTGGTCTGAGATTGAGTTTTCGCATCGAGGAGAAGGCGCAAAGGGACTCGATTGAATCGCCTGAGCGAGCCAATTCGGCGATGATGGAGTTCCAGGAGAAGACATTGGTGTGATCGAAATATTTGTTGAATAAAGTTTGTAAATTTGAATTAGCTGTTGTTGTTGAATAATGGGAGAGTTTTCGAGAAAGGGTGGTGAGAAATGAATTTGAAATTGGAACTGTCATTTAGGGTTTTGAGATGTTGATACTCTTCTGAAGATGATGATGTGTTCAGTTTTTGAATTTAGGAGGGAATGTTTGTTACTGCATTTCAAATAAAAGACGGGAAGCTACTAACAATGTAACAGCTTGAACGTCATAACACGAATTCAAAACTAGACCCAAATATTATTAAAGGAAAAAGAAAGCAAGATTGTCAATTTAATTGTTGGCTTCGACGCGGCCATCATAGTTGTTTTCTCTGGCCTTCTCATTTTAGTCAATTTGTTTCTCGTTTTTTTTTTATGAATTAGATTTTGTTATTGAGTTTATCTCCATATTAAGAATTAAGAAAGTCTCCCTACCAAAAAGCTTTAAGATTGTCTTACTATTGGCAAATTTAAATTTTTTGGCTTTTCGAGTATTCACTGGTCTTGGTTGTATCTCTCAAAGGATAAGCAAGGTTCATACAGTTTTAAGATATTTGAATTGCAATATCTTCGAAATCACGCGAATTTTGAGGGGTAGCAACTTTGATATATTGGAACGTACGCCAAAACTTTATGCAGTGTCAATAGATTCCCCAGCTTGCTCAAAATGTTTTCTTTTTCTTCTAAACTTATCCAGAAACTTTGATTGGTCTCCACTTAGCCCCTCAAATTGAACCTTTAGAAGATGTTCTTAATTTCAAAATAAAAGCAAATACAGTAGAAAGACGCATAAATGAACAAGTGAGAAAATTGAAAGGTTTAGAAGCTTAAAATGTTTTGCTGGATCCTGGCAGGTGCAAGGAATGTATTTAACTGGCATATAAGGATGCTTAGAATTCAGTAATACATAAATACGTATAATAAATACGTAATCAAAGATGAGTAAATTTGTGTTCATATAAAATCGAGCATCAACGTAACATGCATCTCAATAACTAACAATAAGCAATATGGAGAATCTTGAGAAGCAACCTTTCAATACAAAGATGCTTAACGTATTTGGCAAAGATTTGACGAACATGGCACTAGAGGTATTTCCATCTTTATTTATGTAAGCAGATCCTCGTGTTAATACTTGTGTTTATCATTGATCATGGTTTGATATTGATTCATTGTCAGGGTAAATTGGATCCTCTAGTTGGAAGACAAGTCCAGATTGAACGAGTCATTCAAGTACTTCTCAAACGAAGAAAAAACAATCCATGTCTAATCGGTGATCCCGGAGTAGGAAAAACTGCAATAGCTGAAGGGCTGGCTTTGCAGATTGTTAACTCCGATGTTCCAGTTAAACTTCAAGGGAAAAAGGCAAGTCTACTTAACAAAATACACACAATTGTGCTAGTATAGTTTTTGTAATGAATTTTGAAATGTTGACAGATATTTGCTCTTGAGATGGCTAGACTTGTTGCTGGAACTTCAAACCAGGGAGATTTCGAAGAAAATCGTATCTGCATGGTGGATGAAGTGAAACAAGCAAATGGAGATATAATTCTCTTCATTGATGAAATTCACACTCTTGTCGGCAGTCAAGCTCTTGATGCTGCAAATATTTTGAAACCTGCACTAGCCAGAGGAGAGCTCAGGTGTATCGGAGCAACAACACATAAGGAATACACTAAATACATTGAGAAAGACGGTGTATTGAAGAGGAGATTCGTACCTGTTGATGTACCGGAACCTTCCATTGAAGATGCTATCAAAATACTTAAAGGGTTGTGTCCCAAATATGAAGAGCACCATGATGTCACTTATTCAAATGATGCTCTACTTGCGGCAGTTTTGTTTTCAAAGCAATACATAAGGTCAGGTTACTTTAAAGCTTTTTTATTTAAAATATTTTGTGGCTGAATCTCGATTTATGCTGTAGTAATTTATTTGAATATGTTTCAGTGATCGATTTCTTCCCGAAAAGGCCATAGATTTGATAGATGAAGCCGGAGCTAGAGTTCAAATAATGAATGAAAAAAAACCACAAATTCCAGGGAAGAAAGCTCATGTTGCGGAAAGAAATATTCAGCGCATTGTGTCCATGTGGACAGGAATACCCGTTGATAAAGTTACCTCGGAAGAAGCCTCGAGGTTACTAAACATGGAACAAAAGTTGCATCAAAGAATTGTAGGTCAAGATGAAGCTGTAGTTGCTGTTAGTAAAGCAATCAGGCGAGCATGAGTCGGCATAAGAGATCCGAACAAGCCTGTTGCAAGTTTCTTGTTTACAGGTCCAACTGGGGTTGGAAAAACAGAACTAGCGAAATCATTAGCTGTGGAATACTTCGGTTCTAAAGAAGCGATGATAAGAGTTGACATGAGTGAGTATATGGAGAAACATGCAGTATCAAAGTTGTTCGGGGCACCTCCGTCATATGTCGGTTACGATGACGGAGGGCAGCTCACGGAAGCTGTTCGGCAGCGAGGGCATGCAGTTGTCCTGTTTGATGAGATTGAGAAGGCTCATAGAGATGTGTGTAATGCATTGCTTCAGATTTTGGATGATGGAGTTTTGACAGATGGGAAAGGACAAAAAGTAGATTTTAAGAACACAATCATAATTTTGACTTCAAATATTGGGGGCAGTTTAATTGTGGAAAAAAAAGGTGTTGAACTACACAAGTTAAAGCAATTAGTAGCTGAAGAATTGAAGAAGCAATTCAGGCCTGAGTTTTTGAATAGGATAGATGAAATAGTTGTGTTTAAGCAATTTTCGGATTCCGAGCTGGAACAGATTGTAGAGATTATACTCAAGGATGTTTATGAAAGACTAGAGGGGAAGAATATAAAGCTTCAAGTTACAAAGAGAGTGAAGAAGAAACTAATACAAGAAGGAAATAATATGAGTTATGGAGCAAGGCCTTTGAAGAGGGCAGTTGTGAGAATATTAGAAGATAATTTAGCAGAAGCTATCTTGAATGGTCCTGTTACAGAGGGGGATTCTGTGAAAATGGATGTTGATATTTTTGGAAATATAGGATTAATAATGTATTAAGTAACATTCTACTTTCTATTTTTGGACAACAATGGCATTGTAAATGCTTCTTAGCCTTTTCTTTTGCTTAGAAGTTCAGAATTATGTACCCAAAAAAGATTATTAGTTATATTTCTCAATGGAAATTTTTCTAATTGTTCAAAAGAATCTAATTTGAATTTTTTTGCCGGAGTTGTAACTCATAAGTTAACGGGATCTTTCCAATCGAAATGAAAGTGTAACGTGAAATTCCATGAAAGCTTCTATCTCGTCTTATTTAAGATACTGCAACTTTATTGTAATTAGGTTCCATAAATGATGTTATACCAACCTAGAATACATCTTCCTTAATAACATCACTATCGCGAGAAAAAAAAACCAAAACGGAGCAAACTCAAGATCATTATAATCGAGCTTGTTCATGAGAACCTAGAACAAGCGAACCTAGAACTGAGCATGCCAAGTTTCACAGTACATATGTTGGTTACCTCAGTATGTACCTTGTCATTCATACTTTAGAAATGGTCTTGAATCCAAATAGGCAAATACAGAAGTATAAAAGAAGAAAACTTTATTTAGCAAATTGATATAATATACCTAAGAATGAGCTGAATAAAATTTGTAATGAATCAGGAGAAAAGTACAACTTCCATATCATTCTTCATCCTATAAATTATAATAACTTATTTTTATCCTAATACACCAAAAACAAAAAGAAACATATCTCACTCTATAATTATGATAACAAATGTAAAAATGCTACAAATCAACTCCCAAACAAATCGTTGTTTTCTGTAATTAAGTAATGAATCTGTAAATAAAAAAATGTCAAACAATACAACAGGGTGTAGGAGTACCGTGTAATTCAAACGGAGTGATATGACAAGGCATCATAATTCTCCAATTATAGAAGCCTTAAATGTGCCGTGTCATTCAAGCGCTTTATCTGCCAACCTGTTCTCCATGAATGCTGCAATACCGTTACTGACGAATCTTCTATGCAAATCCTATGCGACATTAATGGGCTGCATCCCAAGATGCCAGTGAGGAGGCACTTGATAGGGGTAGAATGGGTAAAAATACCAATACATGAAGAGATGGAGGCAGATGAGCTCCTCATACTTAAATTATGGAGCGAGTTTCGGTGGTTAGATTCTGTCGGAGATATCTCATCCTCCCCCTCGTGATTCCCAGTGGTGGTCACATTCTGTAGTCTGCTCTTCCCAGATTTCTTTCTTGAAAACCCCGGTCGGTGCCTATGGAGAACATCCCAATGTTGGGGGACTAGGGAATTTGGATCTCGTTCATGAGAAAAGACTTGGCTCTCATTTTGGTGATGCATCGAGAAATCCGACCTCAACTTTTCAGGCAGTCCGAGAACTGTCCCATTTAAGAATTCAACCATCCTAAATTCCACCTGCCTAATTGACTCTCCAGAGGGTGCACAAAAATCAGGTTGAGAAACTTCAATCAAGCTCACAACTTCAGGCGTATATATTTCTGAGCTGGGGCACCCCTCCCAGAGCCCCAGACTTATCTCCATAAGGGCATCTACAGATTGTATTTGTTCATCTGCAAAATGCATTTCCTGCATGATTTCATAGGCAAACAATTTGATCAATTGAGTGATGCAGACGGAGAGAACAATCCAAGTAATATGCAAGCTGCTCTCTAATAGTCCACATCATCAAAATAAAAACGGATGAAAATGATCACTAACTGAAATACATTGGCATGTGCAAACGCTGAAATCTTATCACATTCATAAGTATATATTAGCAGTTTCATATCATATATACACCATCAATTTCTAATTTCTCACATCTTAAATATTTTTTGTTGCCAACAAAATGAACACTGATGTTTGTACTTTATAGTCTAACCAAACAATTACCGAGGTCATCAATCATTTGACTGATCCTTCTCTCACTAGTACTATAATCATTAAATCCTCCGCAACCCTTCCTCTGTTTCCGGTATGTTGAAACCCTACATAACAACCCCTATCATACAGGACCGATGACATCCCAAGTTAATATTCCCATGTGCATCGTATATAATTTCCCTTCATGAAGACAATAGCCCAATGGCAAAAGAGCTGTGGAGAAGGATCAACTGCAGAGTTCATCTATCCTACCTCATTTAATTGGCAATGCACAATTAATCTCACTAAATAATGAAATTTTCACTGTCTTGATATGAGCACACAGTTCCAAAATATCTATTCCTATTAAAGTAGGATGCTTTGCCATGCCTTTAGTCTATAAACCTCAAGTTTGTCACAGAGAAACTACAGGATGCAGAAGAAAGCATGCGGTGTAATTTATAAAAAGCATATATTCCAACAACATTTGATAAACAATAACAATGTTCAACAAAAGGTTATCAGTTAATACTTTATAAAGCTATAGCTTAAAAACAAAACAAATAAATGCAAGGATAAGTATCGATTACCAGTCAGCTGTCCATATATTATGTCCTACAAGCTAATTTATTTACAGACAGATCTGAAAGGGTCAAGGACACTGCAGATGATACAGGGGAGGCAGATACAGAATGCAGTTTTGATTAATAAATGCTACATGATATTATATACAACAACCCAACCTAATGTCCTATCCCATTAAGCAACATGATAATACTTTTATAGTTCATATCTTGAGAATTTAACATCCGAATATGGAACATCGAACAAGCACTAAGAATGAAAGGAACAAAATATAAGCATGACTTGATACTGATACTAATGTAGTAAAGAGTTAGAGCTGCACTATTTGTTCCTAGTTAAATCAAAATGACAGGTCTTTCTTCAAGATATTCTACAAATAGATTCACAAAATAGATTTCTTTCAACCCATTTCTCAAAAATTCCATTGAACTAATATGACATATAACAAAAGAACAATAAATTTCAGCTGAAAACGGAAAAAAGACAAACCGAAATCAATTACACTCATAAGAAATCTAAGAATTGATATAACTAGAAAGCAATTAGAAGTCACCTGACAAACAGAAACCGCCATTGACCTTGCCCGACTCAAAGGCGACGAATAAACAGCATTGAACCTAACTCCATTTGAGTTCAAGAAAACAGCTAAAGCTCTCGCCTGACGCTTCCCATTAGGAGTCAAACCGGCAGCATGACACCTTCCTCCAACCAAATCAGGTCTCAAATTGATATCACACTCACCATGACTAATCAAAAACACCTCAGTAAACCCCCGATCATCATCAACAATCCCACAAGACGGCGGGGAGGAGGATGAGTAACTCCGGGAGAAAAAAGGAGCAGGTGGGGGAGGCTGTGGAGGCGGAGCCAATACATTGTAAGGGTCCCAAACCTTAATAGAAGGACCTAACCGCGGCGTCCCAAGAGAAGATAGCTGAGGAGAAAGCGGAGATGCTGATGCATGACATGGTAGCATTTCAGGTTCTTGTTCTAGAACCTTCTTTACCATATCGTTCCCATCTATTTCTCGCCTGATAGAATCAACATTACCATCTTCACCATCTTCATCTTCTTCTTCTTCTTCTTCCTCTTCTTCTTCTTCTTCGCTTTCATCTTGGGTTGCTCGTACTGATTCCGAGGCACCCATTTAGGCAAAGGTAGGATTAGATTGGATGAGATATAGATTGGAAGCGCATTGTAATTGCACAAGAAATCAAGTCACCATAACAGAATCCATTAAGGGGAGGTTTGATGGTAAAAATGAATCTAAGTTTAGTTTAGGGTTTGAAAAAGCAAGAAGGGTTCCATGGAAATGGAAATAAATGTCAGCAGATCTAATTGGTTAGTTCTAGTTTAGATGTGATTGAGGAACAGGACAGGGAAGGGATGGAAGTAGATCTGCTTCTTCTGTCACTACTTAATGTTTCAATAAAACGCTGCCGTTTTCAACACGCCACTCAAATTTTAACCGTTTCCCAGCTGATATTAAATTGAACTAAATTTGGCCGGTTATTTATGGCTTAATAGCCGCAAGCCCTTTAGGTGTATCCAATTTTTTTTCACAATGAGACACCTACTCAGCCACCTGAAGTTAGTTCCTCGAACTTCGTGAGGAGGTCCAAGCCAATCAAACATTGCCATGTTGAAGGATGTTTCATAATTTTTAAAACTTGTTGTGGGTCAATCCTTTACAAAACATTATTTGATTGGTTTGGACCTCCATCTCAAGAAGGTCTAAAAGCTCCTACAATTATAGTCCCTTGAATCTTATATAACATTGGTGTGGCATCCATGTGTCAAGAAATAGAAAGACAGTGGAAGAGAGATTTATTTTCAAAAAGAACCTTAAATTTTTCCATTTTCTTCTTCTTCTCCTTCAAAAATAAATAGATGAGATTACGCTAAATTTGGATCTACCGGAGACTGGAATATTCCATTCACAATTATGGGATAATTTTTTGTAATGACCACAATTAAAAAAGGAAAAGTAGAACATATCAACTATATGTAAATAGGGAAGAAAGAAGCTTATATAAGGGAGAAAATGGCAGAGATGAAATTACAATATTACATTACTAAGTGAACAGAACATAACAGAACAGAAGACTCCACTCCCCTTAATGCTGGAAACAGATGCCAATCTCACCAATTACTTACTTACTACAACATTAAACGATGCGGATCATCTATCTCTTTATGTGTTTTTGTCTTTTTCTTCTACTAGCTTTTTAGCTATTGTAGCAAAATTCGTCTCAAAATTTGGAATTTTCCAAATTAAACTGAATTCTGGAAAATTCCAAATTTCGGTCGAAATTTTGGAACTTTCCAGAATCCGACTGGAAACTGGAATATTATAGATTTCGGTCGGAAACTGGAAAATTTTAGATGCCGTCCGAAAATTGGAATTTTCCAAAAAAAATTTAGAAACTGGAATATTTCAAAAATCCGACTGGAAACTGAAATTTTTCGTATCTCGACCGAAAATTGAAAAATTCCAAAATCCGACTGGAATTAGGGCTGTAAACGAATCGATCCCTTAGCGAGAAGCTCGGTGTTCGGCTCGATAATAGCTCGGCTCGATTCGTAAACGAGCTGTTCGTGAACACAATTTTGAAGCTCGAATTATAAACGAGTAGAGCCTAAGCAAGCCAAAACTCGGCTCGAAAGCTCGCGAGCAAGCTCGTTTACAAGTTCATGAACTGACTCGAGAAATAGCTCAGTTACAATTTTTTAATATTTAGAAATTAAAATTTAGTATTGCCAAAAAATAAACTAAAAGTTAGTAACACAAAGATATAGTCTATAGGTACAAGTCATATTACTCATATTACAATCTAATTAAAGTTCACAATCAATTTAATGTTCATGACTCATTTCCAACTCTACATGTCCAATATGGTGGCCCATGTCCATTCTAACTCTCTCAACAATAACATTACGGGCATATGATATGATACATACATCTTTTAAGTTAATAACACAAAATTATAGTTTATAGTATTGTTTTATCTCAATTTTATATTATTTCGTTCTTTTTCAAAATAAACAAGCTTTATTCATGAGCAAAGTGCACAAGCAAATTGAATAAAGTGTTCGTGAACAAATAAATAAGACGTTCGCGATCAAGCTCTTGAATACCATAAATGAGCAAGGCTAGCGATCAGCTCGTGAACAAACGAGTTTGGAACTAAGCTTGAACAACATTTTAAGGCTCGAAGTAAGGCTTGAGCTCGATATATTTTTAACGAACCAAGCCTGAACAGGTCAGGGCTCGGCCTGGCTCCTTTACAGCCTTAACTGGAATTTTCCAGATCGCGGTCGAAAACAGAAGATTTTTCCAAATTTTGTTCGGAAATTGGGATTCTGGCTAGAAACTAGAAAACCCCAGAGTCTGGTCGGAAACTAGAATTTTTCCGTTTCCACTTGGATTCGAATTTTGTGGTATCTCATTTAAATTATTTTTTAAGGAGAAGAAGAAAGAGAAAGAAAATGAAGAAAAAAGAAATTAGAAAAAGGACAAGGACAAGGACCAATTTTGTAATTTTGGAATGATCTATTTGTAATTTTAGGATGACTGTTGTACATTCTTCTAAGTGAGAGTGAGAGTGAGTGTGGACTTTTGGGTGGCTAAGCATAGGTAAAAAGTGAATTTGAGATGGCTGAGAGGTTTCTCCTAAGTTTGGGTGACAAAGTGAAAAAAAGGGACAAGCTTAAGGGGCCGGATAGGTATTAAGCCGTTATTTATATATTGTAATTTGATTAGACTTTAATTTAAAACGGTTTAGTTCATTCTCATCTTTTATGCACTTATTAAAAAACTTCAACTGTCACCGTGAACTTTTAAATTATTACAAATAAACCCTTATAGTAACCCCCTATTTTTGTTTGTCAAAAGCAAATTTGATTACATCACATTGTGTCTTGTGAGTTTATTCGTCGATTGAGTTACATATATGGCGATAAAAATTTTTTATCGCATTTTGGACAAATTTTCTTTACATCTTTATATACTCGGCTTTATTTTTCAGGGATTTTGCATGTACAGAAAAAGGTAAAGATGTTTTTAAATCATTCTTTTGTCTAGGGCCAAGTCTTGATGGATTCTTGGAATTTCTTTAGAGTCCACTATACAAGGGTATAAGCGAGTCCTTTGGGCATGAGGCTATAATTTGGCTAGGCACACTACTTCCAAATTCCCTTCTCTTGGGATCAGTGTTATTTTTAAGGCTATCTGGAATTCTGGTTCAACACAATAACGCACAACACACATAGAAATAGACATTCAGTTTGTTCGAAAAAAAAGTGACAAGAGGCAATGTTCGTGTTCTTCGTGTTCCTTCACGAAAACAAATTGCAAACATCTTCACTGAAAGACTCTCGCATAAACTTTTCGAGGACTTTCAAACGAGTCTTAATGTTCGTAAGCCTCTCGTTCGCCTCAAAGGGTGTGTCAAAATCCATTGATTATGGTGCGACAACATACCGGGGTTTGATTTTTCTACTTTCCCTTTAAAACTTATTGTCATCAAATTGCAGAAATAACCATGCTTGAAAATACCCAAAATTCCTCGTCCAAAACTTCTTCTTCCATTATTATCCACTTAGCATTGACATCATAGTTATTAAAGGCGCGCCTCAATTAGGATCCCACTAGATAATTCTTGCCCTAAAACAAGGCGCGCGCCTTGGCTACTTTTTAGGGTTCTTTGGGTTCTAAATCTCTTTTTTTAGATCTATAAATGAAAATAGGATGAACATCTAAGATTATTTAAGAAAATAAAAATGGAATTAAAGAAAAAATGATTTGTATCCACCCATATCGACATCAATGAAAGAAAAACAGCTAAGAAAACTCAACCTCCTCAAATCCCAACAACAAGGCTTAGCCTCTTAGAATCACAACTGAACTTCATTGTAAACTCTTCAGCTACGTTCCCTTATTTGTCAGCTTTGTTGGAATTATTCATTTCGAATCTAATTTATAGTTACTGTTATATTAACTGATCATAACTATTTCATGTTAGGAATGTGAAAAATTGTGTTTGTAGGTATAGCTTGAGAGTAGTTTGTCTTGAAAACTCAATCATTTTATTTTGAGTAAAGTCAAATTTAACATATGGAACTTGGTGACCCTTAACTTTGAATTGATTATTAAAATTGTTCTTGAAGTTACTGATCATTTATTTTGTTTAAGTGAGTTAGTTAGTATAACTTCACTTAGGACTCGGTATCAAGAGGATAGTGACCAAATTCTGAAGAATCAACTCCATATCAAGATGATATTGGCTTAGTTTGAAGAATCAACTCAATAGTCTAGCAGAACTCAGAGATGATGTTGGTCAAGTCAAGTAAAGACAACTGCTACAGTAAAGAATTGAACTCAAAGATCATTCAAATTTGTGCCAAAAAGTCAACTCAAAAGACGACATGAATTTCCCAAATTTGTCGCAACCTTCGTGACATTGGTGTGGGTGTCTCCATCATAGGCTTTTTGTTTTTGGGGTCAATTTGTGTCCATCGTGGAACTCTGACTCTCCAAGAAGAGAAGTGGAGAGAAAAAGAGTTGCACGCTCACCGCACTAAATGATAACTTGGGTTTTCAAGCCTCCTTTCTCGTTCGTTGAACCTACTCCGACGATCAAGTTAGAATAAGTTTTTCGAAAAAGAAAGATTTGGAAGCAAGTAAAAGAAATAAAAGAATGTTGTGTGCCTTGTGATGTCAATAAAGATGATTTATATATGCATCATTCTGGGAGGAATATTCTCCCTTTTGCTCCCAGTGTGGTCCCCAAGAAACAAACTCGTAACTGTAATATGTCATCCCTCATAAGAATGCAACGTGGCAAACTCTAGGGGAATCCATGGATGAAATCTTGACCTTCTATCCCCATGGTCTTGGCCGTATCTTGATTCTTTTGGCTCCTTTGAGCTGCATATGGCATGAGTACAAAGCTCGAGTTAATTACACTCATCGTCTTCCAACTTTCGGAAATAGAACAATAGTGCCACAAATCAATTCTTAACACAAAAACTATCAAACTTTGAATAACATTTCATCCATGATCATTTTGACCAAAACTCGACAAATGAATTCATTGGAAAATGCATATGGTAGACAAATCGCATATTATTTTCATCGTAAAAAAATAAATTTTCAAAAATATGCTCTAGAACTAGTTTTGTAGCCCACATATTCATTCATTTATCAATATATATTTATCGACTTTTCACTTTCATAGTTTACCAACATATTAAAAAACACTTTACGTGAAAATAGTACATGATGTGGGATGTCATCCAACATTTTTCGGTGAGTTTATGTGCCGAATTAACATTTTTGGTGAGTTTATTTCCCGAATTCCGATCAAAATGACTATGGATGAAATTTTATTCAAAATTGAATAGTTTTTACGTTAAAAATATAAGTTTTGTGACGTTATTATTCTATTTCTAGCAGTTGCAGGGCTGTAGATGTAATTGCCCCTACAAATCTCGGTATTACCAACCATTAATAATTCCTTAGGTATGGGAAAGAAATGGAAGGGAATCGTCGGAGATTCCATTCCCATTTGGCAGTGATAAAGTTGTAAATAAAGAGAAAGCAAAGGGCAAAGAGGAAAATAATCACCTCGTATAAATGACGCGATAGGGTAGGGTTAATAAAAGCAGAATGGAAAAGTCAGTCTAAACTAAACCATTTTGGCAGCGAGAGGAGACTAGGCAGGCAGAGAAACTCTCACGCCTATCTTTCTTCAAATCTCTCGGCTCTGCATCTGCAATCGCAATGGCGTCCTCCGATTCGTCGAGGCAGTCCCTAATCCCTAGCTTCCTCTATTCTTCATCAGCCTCCTCCAAATCTCTACTGCTTTCCAAGGCACTCCACTCCAACCCTGCGGCGTCCCAGAACTCCTCCACGATGAAGACGACGTCGTCCTCGCACTTTGCGATCCCGTCTCCATCGGAGCCAAGGAAGATCGAGATGTATTCTCCAGCTTTTTATGCTGCGTGTACTGCCGGAGGTATCCTCAGCTGTGGTCTTACTCATATGACTGTCACTCCTCTTGACCTTGTCAAGTGCAATATGCAGGTATATATACTCTCTTCTTTTCTCTAGATCTCTGCTTTTTCCGTTTTTTTTCTTTTTTTTTTGTTGTTTAATCGTTTAGATCTGTATTTGCTATTCGTTTCGTATGTTCGTTGATTCCGATCTCCCTACTGCTTGCTTATGCGTCGGTTTGGCTTGTCCGTGGTTACAACTTACTGATTCCGACATTCTAACCTTTGAGCTACTGCCTAGATTGATTTTAGCCTTTAGATCTATCTTTGCTCTTCATTTCCTGTATTCGTTGATTCCGATCTCTCTACTGTTTGCTTATTTATTGTTTTATGCGAATGTTTGGCTGGATTTGCTTAGTTTTTTTATCGGATCTGTATCTCGGCAGTATATTTTTCTGTTGTACGCGCTGTCGACTTTTTTTTTTTTGTGGTTATGAATTCTTAGAGATCTGAAGTGATGGCAGTTGAATTTTATCTAATGTTATAGTATATGTTCTTTGAATTCTCTGTTTCACTTATTTGAGCTTATGTGCTCGTTTTGTTATGATATTTTATGGATTTCTTTTTGTTGATTGTATGCATTTCTGTTACCTGGTGATGTACTCCGTTGGTTGATCTTTAATACGATGATATCCTATGTTAGGTTTTGGATCTGTGGATGAAATAAACGTTTTATTCAGGGTGATTGATGTATGATATCTTCATGTATTTAATTATGCTGCATATATTTTAGCCCTGAGAATGAGAATGAGAATGTAACATAGCAATAGCTATTGATGTTCTAAATCCGTGTTTTTTGTGTGCATCATGTTCAATTTAAGTTTCTGGATAATAACGATCGGAACTTGTTTTTCTGATTTAATTATGTGAGTTTATGGTAGTAGAAATTTGTTCAAGTTTATAGTATATGTTCTTTGAATTCTGTGTTTCGGTTATGTGAGTTTATGCGAAGCTCGTTTCGTTAGGATTTTGTTTGGATTTGTTTTTGTTGATTGTATGTATTTCTGTTACCTGTTGATCTCCTCCCTTATTTGAGGTTTAATATGATGATATCCTATGCTAGGTTTTGGGCTATTTTGAAATAAACATTGATTGTATACTAGTACGATTGATATCTCCACACATTTAGTTATGCTGCGTATATTTTAGGCTTCAGAATGTTATATAGCAATAGCAATTGATGTTCTAGATCCGTGTTTTTTGTGTGCATAAATTTCATTTTATGGATAAGAACCATCAGAACTTGGTTTTCTTTGTTTTTTGGGAATTTGATGCTCAAAATTAGTTTTTTTTTTCTGCATGAGTTAAGTTCAATGATATGACTGTTGGTTGTGGTGATCGGAAACTTTGAGTGTTGAGAGTTGTAATGTTTTTGAAATTTCATCTGACATTAAATCTGCAAGGGAAAATGTTTTGAGTCCCATTTCTCTAATGGGATGAAATATGGGAACTCATTCTTAGGATAAATTGCATTTTTGAAAGCAGTTCAGACTCTGACTACATTGCATTAAATTCTTAAATTTTCTGGATCATCTTTGAGCTTTGAAAAATAACAAAAGGTCCATTGTTTCCCCTTGTCTTTTATGTGATAGGTAATCAGTGATGGCGAGTTTGATTTGATTGAACTTATGTTTTCACATCAAAATTTAATGTTAACATTTTGACACTGAACTCGTATACAGATTTGCTTTCATGATTGTCCAAGTGACAATTTTGCTAATTCTTCATTATTCTTAGTTTGGTTACTAGCACTCTTTATTTAAAGAAATCAAACTAATTAAATGTGTTGGTATCTGTCAGATTGATCCTGCTAAGTATAAAAGCATCTCGTCTGGTTTTGGAGTTCTGCTAAAGGAGCAGGGAGCCAGAGGCTTCTTCAGGGGTTGGGTGCCTACCCTTCTTGGTTACAGTGCTCAAGGCGCCTGCAAATTTGGATTTTACGAGTTCTTCAAAAAGTACTACTCTGACCTTGCGGGGCCAGAGAATGCTGCCAAGTATAAGACCTTGATTTACCTTGCTGGTTCGGCATCTGCTGAAGTGATTGCAGATATTGCTCTTTGCCCTATGGAAGCAGTGAAGGTCCGAGTACAAACTCAGCCTGGTTTTGCCAGAGGCTTGTCAGATGGGTTTCCCAAATTTGTCAAAGCTGAAGGGGCACTTGGGTACATTATGAAATTTCAAGAAGAGTTCTTTCATTGAATTTTTGTACTTTGCGTTTGTAGATAACATGTGTTCTTTTCAGGTTGTACAAAGGTCTTGTTCCTCTATGGGGACGCCAGATTCCTTGTAAGTTATTATCAACTTTAATTTTTCAATATGAACTATGTTCATAGCTATCTTTGTGATTTCTTAAGCTAAATATGTGTTGATTTAATAGAGTCTTCTTTTGAGTCGATCAAAACTAATGTGATTATCTACCTTTGACCCGTAACCATGATATGATTGCAAACATAATGTTCTCTACTGAATTTAAACATGCTTTGAGTTGCAGGCGTCTGAAAACTCAATGTTTTGAAAGAGCTGACATGAAACCTTTTAAACTAAATTTGTATTCTTTTTTCTCACATTTGAGATCTTAGTTTGCTTCTTAGTTTTGATTTAGCTTGTGAATCTGATTGAAGCTTTTATTTTTGAAACTGTGTTATTGTAGAGAGAAAGATTATGGCATTTTGATTTTCATTATGCTTTTTGTTCCTGTTGGTAGTTCAAAATGTGGTTGTGTTGAGCGTTTCATATTTATCAGCAGTTTGATCTTGTCAATTTCTTTATTCTTTGGCACATTAAATTTCTGTAGCTATGAAGTACTGATTCGTATACTTATCGTACGGCAGATGGTATTATTAAAAAGTATGAGATACTTGTATGTCAGGGACATGCCAAATTATGTGTGTATATATGTTTATATATTCATTTATTTATATTTATATAAAATACATCAATATGTATACTAGATCTTTAGTTAATTTTAAACTGGGTGCAAGTTGCATATGCAAGTCTTTGTGCTGTGTTTATCTTTCTTTAAGCTGCAACAGTTGGCATTTCCTGAAATGGGTAATTTAAAAACATTGATTGCAGATACTATGATGAAGTTTGCATCATTTGAGGCCATTGTTGAGCAGATCTACAAGAACGTTATCCCCACGCCAAAGAGTGAATGCAGCAAACCTCTACAACTTGGTGTTAGTTTTGCGGGTGGTTATATTGCTGGTGTTTTATGTGCTATTGTGTCCCATCCTGCTGATAATCTGGTCTCGTTCCTCAACAATGCTAAAGGCGCAACTGTTGGTGATGTAAGCACTGATTTCTGTTAGAATCTTGTGGTTCCCTAAGATATATTTTTTTGGTAACGGTTCCCTAGGATATTATTGTTATTGTTTATAATATACTTGTATTTCTGAGATTTAACTTTTCTCTTTTATTTTGGGTGTCCAGGCTGTGAAGAAGCTAGGTGTGGTGGGCCTATTTACTCGTGGACTCCCTCTTCGAATTGTCATGATTGGGACACTAACAGGTGCCCAATGGGGTATCTATGATGCATTCAAAGTTTTTGTGGGACTGTAAGTATTGCCTGTGGTTATTACGTTTTTTTGATGTTCAACTTCGGTGTGTTTTTTTAAACAACGTTTGATGTTAATTTCAGGCCAACAACTGGTGGTGTTGCTCCTGTTGCTGCCCCTGATGCCAAGTAATGTTGGGGATATCATTATTTCTTACAGTGTCCTTTTGTTGAAGGGAGAAGAAGTATAGGAGAAAAATAAACCTAGGATTAGTGACTCAAGGCAGTGAAGGATTATTCTTTTTTGCATTCGGAACTCGCAACAAATTCATTTCAATTTTGCTAATTAAGCTTAAGCTCCATAGAGAGACGGTTTTGGTTTCATCCTGCCATAAGAAGTCGCTTAATGTATGAAATTTTCACTTGAATGTTATGTTAGGAATACAAGATTAATTCCCCTGTCATAGACAACCTAAAATAAGGGGCAGACTTGGGGGATATTATTTGTTTCTGTCCATCTTCTGATGATAAGCTTTTTGATTGTATGTTGAGAAATGCATTAGTAAAAGTTTTGTTACTTATTCTGGAATTCGAAGTTATCAGGCTTATTAATTTGTTTGTTGTTTGGCTAGAAGCAATTATATATCTAGTTAAAGCGTATGGTGTGTAACGTGTTTCCCTTGCCCGTTGAGCTTCGAAAGACCCTTCTCTTAGAAAGACTAGGTTGATGGATTAAGGTTGATCTTCACTCATCTTATGCTTAAGGTTGTGGAGCTATTAATGTCTTCAAGTTCAAATGACGAGCGGTTTCAACACAATTACTCATTTACATTCCTTAATTTTCCTCTCGTATTACTACGTGAAGAAAAGAAAAACTAAGTTGGGTGTCGATAATTTAAGGAGAAAGAAGCGGTGGTGATTGTATTTCACATGTTCCTAAAGTCAGAAAAGGAGTATTTGCCTTGGCTTTTCTTGAGAGCATTCGTGTTTTATGTTGGTTCCTCACAAGGTATAAAATGTTAGGAAACCGACATTTGTTTAAACTCACTGTTTAGTCCCTATATTTTAAAGAACTCATTATAGGGTTTTCATCTTTTGCCATAATTAACTCTTTAGTCATTTTTGTTCATATACAATGCCATAATTAACTCTTTAGTCATTTTTGTCCATATACAAAATGACTTGCTGAGCGTTGTTATGTGTCATCTCATGAAGCATGGTAGTGGTCTATTAAAGACCGAGCAGTCTGCATTGTTGAAAAGAGGGGAGGAAACATATTTGCTCTCGTCTGATTGTGAAACTTCAAGGTTTATCATTCAGAAGCTAGCTTGCAGCTTCAACTTTTGGCTCAAGTTGACTAGCAAGAAAGTTCGCAGATAGCTTCCTAATAGAATCCATCTGATTTAAAATGGTAGCAATGTCATGAAATGTCTTGGCAATGAACCTCAAATTTCCGTTTGGCACAGGAGTAGTGAGGTAGGTTCTGAGATCTTCATCTTTCATGGGTCTCATTTAATGGCAGGACATAGATTTTTAAGAAGATGAGGGTTGATCTTGGGAAACATTACTTGTCTTGGTGTTCATGGAGAATTATCCCTACTATTGGGTCAAAAGGGTTGAAGTGTGTCTGGTCGGGATGGCTGATGGTTCGATGAGGAGTGAGAATGGGAAGTGTTTGAGACCGGCTTACTTAGATAGGAGGAACGGGAGCGACTTGGCTTGGGATAGGAGTTGACTTACTTGTTGATCCTCAAAGAGATCAATTGGTTTTTCAGGAGGGGAATTCTTTGTATTTTTTAGAAGAGTGAACTTTTTTTGGTGGGCTTCTATCTCTTGGTTCTAGAGAGGGTCTTCTATTTTCCTGATCAATATGTGCTTCATTAGCATGAACATCTTTTGGGTCATAGGTTGCATATTATCAATATCTTCTTGGAGTTCAGGATCAGTATCGTAAGCAACATTGTCATGAACATTACTTGCTTCAGCATCATTATCAACATTAATTTGTTCAACTTCAGCAGCAGCCTCCTTAACGATGCTGGAAATACCACCAAACTCTAGGTAAGGGTTGGTAAGTTTTTTCTTGTTGAGCTATGTTGTTGCCTTCATTTGCTTGTGATATTCAACATTATCCTCTTCAGAGTCTGAAGGGAGAGGAGTTGTATTCTTAGCTTTGGCCTTGCTTCTGGACTTGGTGGGAGGCTTATGAGGAGGTTTGATTGTGACACCTCAATTGGTGCAAGCAATATGGAGGTCCTCGTACTCAAGTCGATATAACTCATCATTTATCCAAACTTAGGCTACTAAGGGGCTGTATGAATTGATCTACTCGCAAACTCTAACAAATCTCCCTATTTTCCCCTTCACTGTATTCACATCCACACGAACAACTTTGTGAAAAGTATTGCCAATGGCTTGTAACCGTTTCTCCTCATAGAACAACATTGGTAAATTAGGAAACCATATCCAAACCATTGTTGAGCTAATTTGAACTTTAGCCTGATGGGACTCGGGTGACTAAGTGCAAAACATCAAATAGCATCCTTGGACAATCCAAAGTCCTCCATTTATCACTCTTTAGTGACACCGAAAAGATATTGTTAAAGAGCTGATTGGTTGTCATTATGTATAGCAATTACTTAATCACTCTTCACTGACACCGAAAAGATATTGTTAAAGAGCTGATTGGTTGTCATTATGGTTAGCAATTACTTAATTAATAACCCTCTTTGAATTATAATAAATCTATCATTCATCGTATTATTACGAAGTATTGTGTTTGTATCCAACACCATCATTCTTCCATTTTGGTGCTATTTTATCGGTCAAATATTGTCATACAAAACCAAAATAACTTGTGACAATCTTAAAATAAAAAATAAATAAAATGAAGGAACTAAAGTTATTTGCGACCACAATGTGAAACCACATTTTTTATTTCCAAAGAAAATAGTTAACGGTTTCCTAGTATTGAAATATGATCAGGCTTAACACATTTTGGGTTAAACAAAATTTAAAGGACCATATCATGACTTGCCTAAACTTTTTTTTTTCCAATTCCACCTACGGGTTTTATTGTAAGCACCCAATGTATTAGAGGACCCTATTAGACTTTTTCCAGAAAGAAAAACCGACACATCATATCCCCTAGGGTCGTCTTTGTGACGATCAAGTGCTAGGGAAATATTTTCATTCTACCTTTTTCTGTAGCTGTTTCACAGTGGCAGCAGATTCTGTAACCTTTTGAGCTTTACTCCACGATCAGTGAGAGAAAATGAAAAAATAAAAACAAATAAAACGAAGTGCATTATTTGAAAACAAGTAAATACATCAAATGCCAGAAAATCATCATAGTTAAATAAATTTAAGTACATCGAGCAAATTACTACATCCTCGGTCCTCAAAACATGTGTCAAAATACATAAGAGATATGAACTAAATATTCCGCATAAATATCGCTCTAGTTCATACTCCAAACCCGGCTTTGAATTCGCATTCTCCATTTATAAATAAACCAAAGAATTGATATATGAAATGGTAATATACAGAATCATAATTCCTTCTCCCATTTATTGCTTGTCCAAAATGACTCTTTGGACTTGGAATTTCGGGCAGACATCCAACTACGATGTGCATATAATTTAGACAAGATTGATTGTGAAGGAGACGTAAGGATGGGTATCAGCATCGCCTCCCAAAGCCGCCATCCCCCCTCCAACATCATCATCAGATTTCCAGAATGTACTGCATTACCATATGGACAATCAGCAAAAATCAAATATGCTAAGATGCCTAGACTTCCAACCATACATAAGAATAATGCATATAAAACATGGTTTGAAACAAAATCATAGAAATTAGTCAATTTGCTTAGGTCACAATACAATGCTCTCTCCAAAACTTCATCGAAAGATGCCCAAGCTCTTTGATAGGTACGAGACTCGTTCCGATAGCTCTTGCCGAGGTTAATGGGGATAACTTTTTCAGAAATGACTTCTGTCAATAGGCAAGTAGTCTCGAGCGAGAAAAAATTCATGGGAAAGAAAAACTGAATTCAGGGGAAAACTATATAATCAAATATAGGAAAAATGATTGTTCTATTTAAGTGATCGAAATTTTCTAATACATGGCAAGACTAGCTACTCCACATAGATAAATTGAGCAAGAGGTATTAAAGGTTTTCTTTCTATCCTTGTCGTTACATATCATATCTAATTTACTTGTCCAAATACTATAAAACCTCGCAATAATTAATTAAATGTTTCATCCTATTTGCTGTGGATTTAACATCATCCTCCTAAATTCTCAAACACAGATTGTTTACTTTTCATATAGCACTTACAATTTACTTAATCCTTGGAGCCTATGAAGAAAGTAGAAGTATAAATCTAACTTCAAATGCATTCACTTCATAGTTCTCATATTCACAAACCTTTCCAGACCTTCAAAACTTCAAACAAGACCACAAAAGGCTTATAGAGTGTTGAATTCAGTGAATGAAGAAGACTAGTTCCATAATCAGTTTAATCAATTAAGAGAAGCTATTTGTGATCACGGGATGGTGTTTACCCTATGCATGTGAGAACACATTGTTCATTCAGCACAATTGAGGTCTACATTTAGAGTGTATATTAAAACTTGCCTGTTCGCTTTGTCTGACAATCCTTCAAGGATGGAGCGCACTTTCTTCTCACCTTTTAGAGAAGGAGATAGAACACACGCCTGAAACATACAGCCAATATTTCATGACAAACAAATACATAACAGGAGTCACAGAAAATAAAAACATAAAAGAAATCAATACCAAGAATGATGGAGGTAATCCATATCTTAAGATGCTCTCCGTAAAAATACGTACAGCACAAAAGTGCATCCAGGAGCTAAAAACCTGCAGCATTTGAATTCAATCAAGCTTAAAAAGAGAGTTGAAACGACAACAGCAAAAGTAACTAATCTTTATAGATAAGTTAGATTAAAATCAAGAATAACAAGTCATGTAAACATTGAAGAGGTTTGAACAGAACCATATAGGACTCCATATGAAACTGGGATTGATACGGATAACCAGTATACAATACTTCGTATTTCAAGTAATGATAGGATTTATAGGAGGGATAGCTGAGTGGTTTAAGGTATAGCAGTAACTGCTACCCCACAGATCAAAGGAAATGGTGTTTTCTTGAAACTGTCCAACAGAGGAAAAGGTTAAGTTTTGAAATACAAAACAATTTCTTTACTGTAGTTTTTATGTTTTGATTCTGTTTAGTCGATAATTATCTATTACATTGCAAAGGTTGCATAAGATATTTGAAACCCAACCAAATTGGATCCTTTGGTGCTATTTCCGCTTAGGCTAATAGTTCGGATGGATAATCAAAAGAAAACTAATTATTGCGAAATGAAGCTGAATAAGCCCAATCTCTGGCATCCAGGTTGATCCGATTTACTCTTCCTAGTGGAGAATGATCTATCAAACCATCAACTGTAAGCTGCACCCAAGCCACATATAAGAAAGCCAATCCTAAATGTTGTTAAGAAGTCTTAAGTTCCACAACCTCATATATGTGTTTTCACTTAAAGCTCTAATCTGTTAAAAGTAACAGAAAAATGAGGCCAGCAAAAATTATCAGTAAGGCTGCCTATTTCACTAAAATCCGCAGGAACTTCATTGATCCACATTAATAAACTTCATAATTTGCAATAATCAGACTTATATTCTCTTTTTTTCACATTCGTTTTGCTTGCAGTCACTATTTGTTTTATTCTACAGTATACGCATTATAAAGTCTTAAGGTACCAACTAAAATTAATGCATATAAAGTTGCAGAACTTTGGGAAGATCTCCATACTTAATTGTGACAACTAAGAGCAACTATCAAATGAAGTCTCAAATGTGGAAAATCACTCATAAAAGAAACTGAAACTCACATGAAACTGTTAAGCATCCATAAAAACAATTTTGTCTGTATATCACTAGAGACTTCCAGAACCCTGCCATTCTATTTCTTTCAAACATAGGCAGAAAAACCCAAATGCACAATCTATAAATGCTAAACCAACCCCTGTCTTGACTCGGTTTAAAAAATTCATATATTCATAAATAGTAAATTGAAGGTTAAGTAAAAAAGTAAAGGAGAAGCACGGTTACCTCCCCATAACTGGTGTAGGACCATTGCAAAAGAGAGCTTCTAAAGCTCTCTTGATCTTGCATCAAACTTTCCAGTTCTTGCTTCCTACCCTCTTGTGCTTCTGGGCTATATTCAAAATCACGAACCTGAGTCATGATAAACAGAAAGACCAATTAGACATTCCCCACAAATTCATTCATTAAGCACTAAAAGATTTCGGAGAGCATTTACCATATGCATTCATGTATGAAGAGTTTTCTTCATATGATATATATAACAAGCAAAGCAAATAGAATTTTAAAGATATACTCACTTGGAACCCCTTTTCACGTGCAGTTGTTCTAAAATTGTCAGCAACACGTCTAAATAGTGTTACAGTGTAAAGAGCATACTCATTATCCTCATATAACTTCTTCGAAGACCTGGGAACCTGAAAAGCCACACCAGATACATTCAGCTGAATTAGAGGATACATAAAATAATTTTTTTTTTTTGGACATATCAAGAAGTGTAAGCTATAAGTAAATTTAATGGAACCAGTTTGTAATGATATTATCAAAGAGAATGGGATAATGGTTAAGGATAATTTGAGAACTTGGCAACATGATGTTTGATTCATGGGCTTAGGCTTGGGAAGGATCCACCGCCTATGGGAGCAGAGAAGTTGTTCTTTTGTTCATCTGCATTTTCTCTGTATGTTTACTGATTTGGCTTCTTTCTTGAGCTAGGAAAACCTGAACCTAGTCTTCAGAAAGTTCAATAATAGATATTCAATTTCCTTTTCCTCTGTGTTTTGCTAGCGGTGTTTTCCATCTAATTTCTTCTTTGGGTCACTTGTTTCCATCAAATTCCTATGCCAAACTATTACAGACAAAGCTAGTTCTCCCTATGCCAGTCTTGCCTATTTTCAATATTAAGCATATTTCCTTGCTGTTATAATAATAATAAAACATATTTCCTCACAAATTTGAATTGTCAAACAGTAAATAATTCTTTGACTTCCAAGTATATCTATCTATCCAAGAGAGTAAACAAAAACTCAAATTATTTTCGTTGTTTAGGATAAAATTTTAAGAAGAAAATCAGGGAAGCAATATTTGGTTAAACATTGACAAAACCAAAATTAACAAATCTTACCACATAGGCAGTCAATGTTTCATAGCTTGCCAACCAATCCTTCTGTGAGTATTTGGGAACAATTGCAAGAAGGGTTATAAGATGTTCAGAGGAGATAACATCCTCTGGTTTTACCAAATTGGAGAGATCACGAACAGCTAAGCTGAAATTAAGAGATATTGTTCACATATTCAACATGAGAGGGATAGATCTATATATTGTTATTTGATTCAAAGGGAAATGTATACCTTCCAGTTTGCTTTCTATTAATAGCATTGAGTTGACTCCGAACATTGCTATACTCAGCGACACGGACCTAACAAGAAACAGAGAGCAAATTCCCCATCCATAAGACATATCATAGACTACATTAATACATGCTATCACCCAGTTTTGCATCTCATAAGCACACAAAAGCCAAAATAAGTCTGATATCAACTCGAAATCATGCAGAAAGCTAGTACACATTATTAGTAACATAAGATCATAGAAAAATGCATGTACAAATAAACACACAACTATTCAAGGTCCTTTCAATTAAACCAATTATTATTCCTAAAGCAATGATTATATAATGACCCCTAATTAACGTTAATCCAAAAATGTACAAGTTGCAATGCTGCTGCAGATGCAAACTTACAGCAAAATCAAGACCCGAGAGAAAACCATAAATGTCTGCCTACATTTTGCATAAAAGCAATTGACAAAAGCACATAGCTTTATCTCACAGCAACATCCATACGCTGTCTTAGTTTTTCTGTTTGAAATCCTAACTATAGCAAAACACGACAATACATTCTATAACATAAAATAATCACCTTAAGATCATCCTCAATCTTTGCTACTTGAGAATGAATGCTATCAACAATCTCCCTCAACGGCGACATTGTAGGAAACTTCGCTTCATCCCACACAAACCTATCAACAGACCACCAAAAAACAAGTTAACAAACTAAAACACAGATGCAGAACACCAACAACAGGCGAAAAACTAAAACTTTAAATTGAAAAACTCAACAGTGAATTAACATGAAATGCTACCTGGTGAGATAGGAATCAACAGGTACACCATCAACGGTTAAACCGCTACTCTCAACACCGGAAACCCTCTCCAATTCCTCGATCTGTCTCCGGATTTTGTGAGACACTCCCTCTATAAAGCTGTTTGACTGCAAACACAACCAAATCAATCATATCATAACCGAAATACGGAATCTTGCAATGATATGAACAAAATGAGCAGTAGAATTTTGAATTAGTTAGTTACCTTCAAGAGATCGTCACTGAGAGAGAGAAGTGAATCCAAGGTTCCGACACGTAGATTAGGAATATTAAACTGAAAGAGGGAAAACAGTTAGGAAATATGGGATCGAATCGGGTATTGATTATTCAAGTTTAATAATCAAGTAGAAAAACAAATCAAAATTTATAAAATAAAATAGACAGATTGAGATTGAGAAAGCAACCCTGTAGAGAGGGGTATCGAAGGAATGCTTAGAGATTTGATCTTGTAATCGATTCCACAGAGTCGAAGCAGAATTCTGAACGGGTAGAGATACTATAAAGTATCTGTTCGCCATTGCTGCAGATTCAGACAGAGCAAAAGGGGTGTGTTTTCAGCTATGGAGATGACAAATTTTTGTTCTTTTTTTTAATTTTGATGTTCGGTTTTGTTGGTCTGCGAATAATTGTGGAGCGGATCATATAATCTTTCTCACGGTAAAGTTGGATTCTTATTCCTAACCAATAATTATCTGCCACCTCACCCTTCTCCATTATACTAGCTAGTTTTTACGGTTTTTTTAAAGCACTTTTAAGGACGTGTCATAAACTCGACACGAATAACTATGTAACGACCCAATTCAGAGACGGTGGCACCGAGGTAAGAAAGATTGTACAAGGAGCGGCTCTAAGGGCTGACAGTGGGTACATGAGTGAACTGATTTTCACATTGAAAATAGAGAGGAGATATCTGAAGTTTATTAGTGATATGTGGACTCAATACACGCATGACGCGTTTTAAAAAGCGTGAGGCGCAATAGTGACGGATTTGGGCCAAAACGAACAATATGTGCATGGTACTGGGCCTAGGTGTTGCAAACTATTTATGTTTCTTTAAGAGAAAATGGACATATTAATCAACAGATAATGGGGACATCGGAATCGGCCACAAGTCTTGCAAAAAGAGGAGGTGAGGTGAGTTCCATATCAAAGGACTAGGTCACTCAAAAGAATGATTCTCTATGGGATATGTTACCCTATTTGCTTGTCGATTTTCATGAGTAATATTAACATTAGAATTTAGCGCTAAAGAACGACAACAACGAGTAACACTACCAAACTCTGAGTCATCCAGATAACACCTAGATCCGCTTTTGGTCTCATCAGGTGTGGGCATATGACCATATGTCACAGCCCATGTCCTTTATGACTTTCACCACATCCTTTTCATCTTTCGTCAGCTTCCCCTACCCATACGGGTTTTCTTCCGCTTCAAGCGAATGACAAGATGGTTCCAACCTCGTGGAAAGTTGTTGTATCGCTCTTCGTACTTGATGAAGAAGTATTAGCGAGTCTAGCTATGGACCTCACCCGCCTTCTCACCAAATGGATTTTAGTCCGAGGACCTGACTAAGGTATATGCGTTCTCCCCATCCACTCATTTCATGTAGTGGAGCTATAAGAACACGTTTGGGGACATGTTGACATTAATGTACTTTGCTAGGAATGAATCCAAAGCTATGTCTGCCCATGCATTTGGGTGGATCTGTCATGGGCTCACCCCTAGTTTTGTTAGGATCCGCGCATCATTGAGGCAAGGGTATAACAAAAGCCGCGGTCTATCTACGAAACGAAGATTGCGAAATAACCTCTAGAAGGTCTTTCAGGCACGTCCAGGGAAGAAGGTGCTAGGGATGTTAAGGGTCCCATCCATCGGTACACCGTCTTCAGCTCGTTTATGGTTTCTTGGGTCATCCATGAACTAGTCTTGTAGGACTTCTCTAGGCGGTGGCGGAGTAAGCTCGTCGTTGTGAACCATAGATGCCATTGGGATTTAAGATGCTAACCCAGGGGCTATGGTGACAGTCACTGATTGATCAACAACCTTACCTAAGCTTTTGATGTTGCCCTCGAACATCCGTTCTATGCTTTTAGAAAGCTCGCATGAGTGTTCGCGTTCTGAGTCAATAGAGGTAGAGTCGAATGAAGATGCGAACATCATTGCTCAGGAAATTGGAAAATTTAGGATTTTGACGATAAAGGAGGAAGTGGGGATTAAAAAAGGGGCGAGGTAGTACGACAACTATTGGGAAGATAAGAGCAAATAAGAGGTAAACTTACATAAGACAATTAACAGGTGCTGCAACGATCGGAGCCAGGGTTCTTCTTGCCGAAGAAAATGGAAGGATAAAGATGTGGAAATGATAAGTGGGGTCTCCTTACATTTATATTACCCCAACCATTGCACCACTTCCTAGGTATTTAACTCAACTATTTCCACGCTTGTCAGAGCATTAAATGATTAAACGACGCGTGCAGAATGCCAAGAAACAAACCCTAAATAGCTTGTATTCACCTTATGGGGGGCTTCTGACAACAACGAGAAGTGAATATGAGGTCCATGAAGGCCCATGGTTGATGAAATTCGGTCGAAGGCCCATGTGATTGCTCTCTGTTATCCATCTGAAGGTCCACAGCCGCATTCGCATATTGCTGGAACTTCCTAATAACGGCCGGTAATGTGCTAGTAAAGGTATATCATGTATATAAATACAGAGATAGGTCGGTAACTGCTATTCCAAGGAGATTGACTTTAGTGTGAGCCATTTTAAAAGTGATAAATTTTAGTAAATGATTAGTAGAATTTAAAAATGACAAAATATATATAAGAAATGAATGATGAGTAAATCGAGTATTACCTGCAAATTGGTGGCACGTAAGTTATATAAAATTTAAAATTTTAGATATTAAGAAAAGACAGGACAGAAAAAAAAGATATGACTAAAAGAAAATTAATAATTATATTTGAACAAATTTCAAAGTAAATTGTATTGTAGTGCCAAGATTGATTTGAGTTGGGCCGACTTGTCTGATAAGACCAAGTTGGGCTGAATTTACCTACCGGGCCAATTTAATCCTATATTTATTTTTATAATTTATTCAAAATAAAAATGAAATTAGAATATTCAAAAATACTGTCGCCCACCGTGGGGCTCGAACCCACGACCACAAGGTTAAGAGCCTTGCGCTCTACCAACTGAGCTAGACGGGCTTTTGCTAGACTTTTCATGTTTTAGGATTATTACCGTTGTAAATGGAGTATAAACTTGCTATTAAGTCATGGATAATTACGTTATACTGTCGGATATAGTCATATACATATAGATGGAAAGATAACATACGTACAACCATACAAGGGTTAATCACTTGGATAACAAATCAGTAAAGTTATGAGAAAAAACAATAAAACTGTTGAGCTAGAGAACACAATTAAATTTTGACCGACATTCATGCTAAAGTTTTTACAGTTGGGGCACAAATTATTACAAAATCAGAAAAAAGAGAGTGCAAAACGATGTAGTCATACTTTATCCCTTTCAAAAGAGTGCAAGTGCATTAGCCATTGGCTTAACAAAAAAGAAATGCACTTCCCAGCTATGGCTATTATTATCATTTTTATTATTATACAAAAAGATGATTGTCAACCAAGCTAATTAAACTCATCCAACGATCCAAAGCTCTCCATATGCCCCATTCTTGGATAATTAGTTAGTGATCCTCCCAAATAATCGAGTGGTGAGTCGTTTGAGAAGGTTGTGTCGTAGATAAATGACAGCCCTGCCATATCATCCATCACCGGTGGATAATAATTCATGTAATACGAGCTTGTTGATGATTTATTTACTTCATAATCGTGGCCGACAAACAAGTCATTCACTGCATTCCTTGTTATGTTTGCATATATCTCTTCATCAGACGCCTTCTTTGCCTGAATTACCTGCAACAGTTGTAATATTACAATTAACTCACTTTTCTGATAATTCTTTTCCAGTTAACATGTCTCACAAACTAGTTAAACAATTAACTTACATAATTCTGGTTTAGGTTATCTTTGTACACCATAATATAGTCACCAAGCTGTAATCCGTGCGTGTTAACAAACTCACCTACGCACGTACACAAGGATGATCGGTCCAGTCATAACCAAAGTGAAAAGAGCAACAAAAAAAGAGCAATGACATTTAAAGGGCATACCAGTATTTTCAAGTACATACATCCTGCTATTGTTGTTAGGCCAGTACCTGATAAACTTAAAGTTAGGATCAAAATTGCTAACAATTTATAGAATGATGGGGAAAAAAGGATAGGAACCTGTATTTGAAGCTCCAAACATGAAGACCATCCAAGTCATCCATGCTTATGAAAATCCCTTCTTTCGACTCCAGCGTAGGAAGATGTGTTTCTGCTGCCTTCTGAAAGACATATATCAAATTTGCTAGAACTAATTAATGATCAGATCATCATGGAGAATACAAATTAAATATGAGGAAATATAATTTAAATGGAAACCACCTTTGGGAGAACCATCCTCTTGAGAGAGCTTACATCACTGTTCTTAAGTTCCTTCTGGAAAAGGAAACTTAGTCTCCTTTCATCAATTACCTACATATGCATCATTTTTCATTCTAATTAACATTTTCTCAACCTTTATAGTTTCCAACAGTAAACCAATTTATATTGTGTATGTAGTTAATGTAAGTTTACAACTCATCATGCCAAGAACAACCAAATAATATGAATATAAAACAACAATAATGATGCCAATACTTGAACATATTTATGACTAGCAAATTTCTAAATATTGTTGAGTAGATCTCAAGCTACAGTTCAGTAGTGTATGCATTATCCGTGAAGAAATTATTTTCAAAATACTTAAAATCTAATTGCTCTATTCCATATTTAGGCAGTCCCCCTTTTATAGATCAAATCATTTTTATTGAAATAAGAAATAATTTATGCATATTAAGTTGCAAAAATCCTAAATTTTCTGCAGTCACACAAGGAAAATCAAATTAAGTTGATTTTATTACTTGTAGGAGAAATAGTAACAATCAGTCAAAATTGACTTGGATGCACAATTACTTGACTGCAAAAGAAGTAAAAACATTGTAGGTGGTCTGGGAAATTATCTTACATAATTTATGAACTCTCTAGAAATATCAAAACTTAAAATTAAATACCCAGATTTATCAGATCGTGGTAAATCATTTAAAAAAAATAAAAATAAAATTCATTTATATATGGTAGTATAGAAGGATAAATTTATACTGTATCTAGAGAAGACAGTAAATTAGGGAAAATTGATGAATTTATTCGAGATAAAATAAAGAAAGAAGAAGAAAAAGGGGAAGAAAATCTCACACGTGCGGGGAAAGAGAGAAGGTCGTGCAGAGGAGAGGAGGAGGAAGAAGGCACGTGGGAAGTATTAGGAGCTGAAGAAGAAGAAGAAGAAGAAGAAGAAGAAGTAGAAGAAGAAAAGGAGAAGAGATGATTAATGGAAGAAGAAGGTCTCCTCTGTCTAGGCATCCTTTTCTTCCTAATCACACCAAAACCCACAACTGAAACAAGCTGATGATGATGATCACGGGTCATGATACCCGTGGGCTGACCCGACCCATGAGCAACCTGATGATCTTCTCCAGGTGCCAAAAAAGTACAGGCCTCGTTTTGCTCATGAACGCCCTGCTCTTGTTCCATCATCATATTTTTTTTGTTTGGTTGCTATATATAAAAAGAACAAAAAGAAAGAAAGAAAAAGAAGAGTGAAGTGAATGGTTGTTTGGAATTCAGTGTATGATCTCTGGAGAATTAAGGACGCTCGGCATTCAGGAAATGGGTTATGTCTCCCCTTTTCTTGTATGTTTAAAGAGAAAGCTGAGACTCAGGAACCATATCTATATCTATATGACTTTTCTATTTTTAGAGGCTCCCCCTCATTTTAATGCCATTTGTGCTTCTTGCATTCCTTCTTCTCTCTAGATATTTTTGTACCCATTTACTCAACCCGTAAATCCATGAACTTTGCTTGCTACAATGACAGCACACATTAGGGTTTGGTGCAATGTGGAGTGCAACGGTTGGTTTTACTTTTTTAAATGGTAACCAGATCTAAACTAGAGAACGGTAACTAGGGTTAGTAATGTCATTGAGAAAGGTGAAGAAGGAGAGGAATAATGGGGGGTGGGGGTGGTTAGGGGATGGCCAAGAAAGAGGTGACGAATGGAAGAGGAAGAAGATACAAGTGTTGAAAAAGTTCTGAAACATGTCCATAAAAAATAAATCAATGGTGTTTTTGGGCCTTTTATTGGACTCTCCGTCTTCCCCCACACACCCATGTGATCATCATATCATAATACATTTACTTTCTTTCTTTAGATTTCAAACTGCTAAGCTCATGATGCAATCAAATCCATATTAATGTATGCTTCTCTACATATTATCAGAACAGAAGAACATCTGTTCTCTATTGATTGGGTACGGTTTTTTTGAGGGAGGAGATGCTGGATTGATTATTGATGATCAAAATAGTTGGGTGAGTTCTTGAGAGATTGGTTGCACGGAACCAAAAACGAAATTCAAATCACAAAATGAAATGCTATCTCACTCACTCACTCTTTTTGGTTTTCTTACAAGTAATAATCTGGATTCCATGTCTGCAATTCAAGCCACGTGGTTCCCATGCAAATATACATATGATGTCATCATTTAAGACATCACCCCCCTATATCTAGCAATATCACCTCATTCATATTAGCATCCCACTTTTTTCTTTTTTGGGTAAATAATCTATTAGTCCTCTTACTTTATTTTTATTTTTTTATGTAAGTCACATAAATATATATTTTACCAAGTGGTTCAAAAATAATTTTAGTAATAACAGTAAGTAACATTAAAATACAAATTATAAAATTAGAAATAACAATCACTTGTAAATGGATTATATACTTAGTAGAATATTCCTTTTATGTTCACTAACAGCAAATAATATAAAAACAAATAGATAATAATTTAAAAATGTTAAAACAAAAAAATAATATTTAAAACTACTTAAAATAAACTCTGGAGAAAATCTCATAACTCTGTGGGAAAAAGAAGAAGTCTTATTAATCACAAGGATGATGTTAGAAGCATACCAATACGATATAGTCCGGATAATTAAAAAGAATTTAAAATACAAATAAAAGATTTAGGATAAATTAAATATAAAATTTTTTTGTGGTTAAAAGTATTTAAAAAACCTTTGTAGTTTGTTTGTCCAATTTTAATTATTTTGGTTCTTTCAGAAAAAATAAAAATATTTTGATTACAAGATTTCTTAAAAAAAATGATTTTGTTTTATTAATATCATTGAAATTATAAAAAAATGACCTCAATAATATAAAGTTCTAAAAATTAATAATATTGCAAGTAATTTTAATTATTCGACTTTTTAATTTCGAAAGTCATTTCAATATTGTTTGGTGAGGAGAGAGAAATTGACATTCAGAAAAATAAAGTTTTTAAATGATACTTCATCCGTCCCAAAATAATTGACGTTTTAGCCAAATATGGTTGTCCCATATTGTTTGACGTAATATTAATTGCTTGAATAATATAAACTTTTCAATATACCCCTAATTAATGTTATACTTAATTCATTTATAGTTTTGCATATATCAAAAAAGGTATTTTTCTTTATAAAAAGACATCATTAATTAACTTTCTTAATCTATGTGCATTGTCTTAAACGACAAACATTTTGGGATGGAAGGAGTAATTTTGAAAATTTCAACACAAAATGTGGTAGTAAACAACTTTAATTCTTACATTTTTTTATTTTCAGGTTGTTAACTATCATTTTTATAAAGATCAAAGTTTAAAAAAAATTAAATTAAATTTTTTTTACAAAAAGGATTAAATTTGGAAACCATAAGGATTTTGTCAAAATCCTTATGACCACATAATTTACCCAAAGAATAATAACCTAAAACTAAGGGTAAAGAAAAAAAAGAAACTTTTAGTTGGAGTGACTTGGAAACAAGGTCCTATATGGTTTAAAATTGTACGAATAATAGTCTGTCGTTTGTACTACTTGCAAGTTGCAAACAAGTCCCAAACTATTATCAATGTTAAATAACATGAGTTTAATGAGTATTTTTTATGTTTCATTTGATAAAATTAGTCAATAATTTTTTATTTGCAATTAACAACAAATTCAATCTTAAAAATCTATTTGCAGTTACATCACAAATAAAAAAAGTATTGAAAAATTAAAATTGTAAATTTCATTTACATATTGAATTTGATTTTTGAATTCTCCATTAACCAAGTTTTATGTTTAAAAATTACAGATAAAAAATACTTATTGCAACGTCAATTTTTTTTAACATGTTAAAATTTTGAGACTTTATTTGAAAATAGTACGTATCACAAACTCTTATTTGTACAATTTTTTTACAAACACCTCAAATCTCATAATTTTTCAAATTTTTTTTGGGAAAAGTTAAAAAAAAAAACGCTCGTGGTTTCCAACTTTTGCAAATAAAGGTCTGTGGTTTCAGTGTTTGCAAATAAAGGTACGAGGTTTCATTCCGTTAGCAAATAAAGGTACGGTCACTAACACCGTTTATTTTTGCTGACGTGACACTTTGACCACAATTTGACCAAAGGGTAGTTTTGTCATTAAAAAAAATAAAAAAAGTAAAAGTAAAAAAAAATGTTGTGGTTTGATTTTTTTTTGCAAATAACAGCCTGTGGTTTGATATTTTATTAAAAAAGAAGTACGAGGTTTGATTTAATTAACAAAATACGGTTTTAAATTAATTTATAAATTAAAAATTACCAACAAATATTCTTGTATAACACAAAACAACAAATTTTCTTATAATGTAAGACTAGTACTTAAAAAGTTGATCCATTTACACAAAATCTTAATTTTAATGAAAATAAATCATTGATAAAATTATAATTCAAAATAATAAATTGATTATAAGGTCAATACTGAAGTTTCAATATTCATATTCATTCGACCAAATTAAAATTCCTTTAGAAAAAAGAAAATACCCAAATGCATGAAAATTGTATGAATCCAAAATACCCAAATACATTATAAGAAAATTTGTTATTTTATCTTTTACAAGAATATTTGTTGGTAATTTTTAATTTGTTATTTTGGTAATTAATCAAACCTCATACCTCTTCTTTAATAAAATATCGAACCACGGGCTGTTATTTGCAAACAAATCGAACCACAAATATTTTTTTTTTTACTTTTACTTTTTTATATTTTTTTAATGACAAAATTACCCTTTGGTCAAATTGTGGTCAAAGTGCCACGTCAGCAAAAATAAACGGTATTAGTGACCGTACCTTTATTTGCTAACGGAATGAAACATCGTACATTTATTTGCAAACACTGAAACCATAGACCTTTATTTGCAAAAGTTGAAAACCACGAACAGTTTTTTTAAAATTTTTTTTTTTTTTTTTTTACTTTACTCTAAACTTAATCTAAAAAAGTAAAAGTCTTCCTACTAGCTCAACTTTTCTAGTAAAAAAGCATAGTACACAATAAGCTTCATCTCAGCCGGAGTACATCTCATCTCATCTCATCTCCGGGGAAAACCATGGTGGTTCCAGCCAAGATTCCGATATTATCAACTTCTTCCTCTTCCGATAATTGACGCTGACCTCCCTAGACCATAATTTGTAAGCTCAATTTCATGAAAAGAATGAGAGAGATTGCAGAATTTGGAATCTTATATTTTCCGTCCAGTTTTTTCCATGGATTTGATATTGTCCATTCTCATTTTTTTTAATCTTAGATACGTGATCAACTTGAGGGAAAGGAAAAGATGGAAAAAGGGTCAGGGTGGATCTGAGCTTTTTTTAAGTTTTTAGTTTTATTAAGCTTATCATATGTGTTAATTAATTATTGGATTTACAACTGAAATAATTATTTCTTTAATTTTTAGATCTGTATGGTTAGATGCACTAACAAATAAATAGAGTCATGGATAAAGATGTGAGAGAATTTTATTTAAAAGTAGTAAGCAAGGTTGGAGGATGTTGACCATTTGTGTTTCTAATTAAATGGATTAAACATGTAATTGCTTATATTTTGTTTAGGTGGAAACCATGGCACCCCACCCTTTTTGCAAAGTCAAATCGCCTGTGGAATACAATGATCAAACAATTGGACGGAGATTGATGGAAAATGGGATAATTTGGGTCACTTTTTTGAATTTAAGGAGGTAAATGGTATATCCCTTAAGTTAGGGTATAGTGACCGTAACATACAACTTAAGGAAGTTGAGTATATATTAAGCCTAACAATAAAAGGCAAAACTAGAAATATTAACAAAGCTGTTTTCAACTTAGCAGATAGTAATTCTCCCAGGAAGAAAAAAAAAAAAAAAACAAAAATTAGCATATAGTTATGCTATTGACATTTATAATTTATAAATATTCCTTATGACCAATAAATGATAATTAAATTAATTTCCTATTCAAAATTACAAATCATCTACCCGTGCGGTACATTGTTCTATAATCGCCAAACTAATTAATTACATGGAGGTATTTATCTAGACTCTAAAACAAATCCAAAATAAAACTAAATCTATACTGGCTTATTTCTAAAAAAAAATCTTTACTCAGCAAATATATACGTTGGTGACAATATGTTGTACCTTGCAACAAAAGAAGCCAGAAACAATCAACTGCTGCACAATTTTCTCCGTTAACAAAGCTAAGAAAAGAGCCAGAAGAGGTCGGCCGGCTTGGCAAACAAGCAAATGCAAATGCATCATGACTGCCAAATCAACACCCTAATATGTTCCTGCTATATATCCACACCCATAATAGATCAAACTAGTCATCTACGTTTTCATATCCCAGAATACCCCCAAATGAGAGAAAAATGTTAAAACACAGAACCGAGAGCCACTAAACTGGAAATGTCTTGTATGAACTCTTTTCCAAATTCAGCAGGCAATTCAATATAGTACAAGAATTTTCAACATCAGTTACAAAACTATGGAAATTCTCACTAGAATAATACAGTTCAAATACTATGAACGATAATAAGGTACAATACAACTAATTATGTACATGTTATTAGAAACCAGGACAAAAACATGGCTTAGTCATGTTTCTATGAGCATAAACCCAACTATCCACTTTTACTTGAAATACAACAGACCCCATGAAACAAATGGTAATGCTAAACGATGTTCTGAGGTAAGTAAAAAAATATTATACAGCAACGTACTTGGTCCAGGTTTTGATATTCTCCCTCAAGGGCTGGCGGAACCCAATGAATCACAATTGAAAGGAAAAAACAGAAGTTTCTTAGTCCAGTTTCGCTCTGTTGTCATCTTCTTGCTGCTTATTTGGTTCAGTGGGGAAGTATTTTATACCCACCAGATCACCAACTTGCCCAATAACCTGAAACAACATACACACCCAACAATTAATTTATAGCAAGTAAATTCTGTGAAACAAGCAAGTATCACACAATCACCAATAACTGACAGTGTTTCCGAAAGTGTGTGTACGTATACAAGAAATGCATATCCAAGGCTTAAATAGGGGCCCATAATAGCATAATGCATGTTATGTTGAGTAACCAATTGCTTTCACATACCCAGATAGACAACTCACATGTAGGACACTCAAATAACTAGCAATCTGTTTGTCTTTTTAGACAACTCTTATGAGTGCGTTAGTGCACAAAAAAACGTGCATCTGCATCTACAACAGACCGAATTTTTCTGATAACACCTTCAACTAACAAAAATAAATACCAAAAGAAATCAAAGGACTTCAACAAATACTGAGGTTTTTAGACATCAAAATTTACTTCCAAAGCTTTAATCAGGTCCTCCTTGGTATGAGAAGCAGATATGCATATCCGTGCCCTAGCCAAAAGTAGCGGAGTCGCTGGGAAAGCTACTGTCACAACAGCCACCTGTAACAGCAAAGGATTTTTTATTTCACATTAATGCAAACACGTATGACAAAGCACTACCAACAGAGTCTGTTACATGAGACTCACCTTCTGTTTGAGGCACTCCCTTGAGAAGGCAGGAATTTTTGCTGGATTATAAAGCATTATCGGCATTACTGGAGAGTCGTTGTCTCCAAGAACCTCAAATCCCATCTTTTGCAATTCTGACCTGAAAAAGTTACTGTTCTCACGTATCCTTGCGAGCTTCTGGGCACCTACATGAAGCATAAGAGATTCACCCTGAGGTTTCCAGTTCGCAAAATCTAATTGAAAAAATATTATAATTCAGCCAAACCTCTATTAGAACCATCCTCTCCAAGAATAACTTTAATGGAAGAGATTATTTGTTCAGCAGATGGAGGTGAGATTGATGTTGCATACAAATGGGCAGGGCAAGTGTGTTTCAAGTACTGAATAAGCTCCTGAGAGACAATGGAAATGTTTTAGAACATTCAATGCCAACTGGAATACCCCGTCTCACCCAACTTATGATTATCTGGTGAAAAGATCTGATCATGCATCATGTTGATCGGCTTAAAGCACTATTTAGCCCCTGGCTACCAAAAATGTTTGCATTTACCCCTAGACCTATTATTTTGTGACCCTGACCCATAGAAAATGCTGTGTTTTCTCCAGACCTGTTATCTGTAGGGTTGATCCCCTGAGGTAGACCGAAATTAGTGCATATATAAAGAGACCCGTTAAGTTTTTGTGTTTTTTTTTTCGTGGCTACTAATTGCAGCAAAAATATTATAACGTTTCTCAAATCTGCTTAGTTGCCTCAATTTTCATATAATATTTCACCCCAAACCACTTTCTACGCTTCTACAACCTTGGAGGAAATCAATTACCTCCACCCAATTAACGGGCCTTCTTAGGTATGCACTAATTTCTGTCTACGCGAAACTGTGATTGATTGCTAATTTGCTACATGTCAGAGAGTCAATGTCACAAACTAATAGGCCAGGGGGGAAACGGAAACATTAATAATAGGTCATGAGCCAAATAATACGTTAGGCCCATGTTAATTTTGTTAAGTACATTACAACTGCAGAAAGTCTTTAGCCAGTTCAAGATATTCCTGTCAGCTGACAATCTAAAAATCAATTGTTATTGTTGAACTAAAGGCTAGACAGCAATGCAGACTATAGGATGAAATTTCCTCTTTGTTACATATTTGCTGCAATGAGACTTTAAAACTGTTACATGCCTCAACAACTATTTGCCTTTTTACAGAATTAGGATACATATTAATGAGACAAAAACAAACCTTTGATCCTGCAATATATCCGCCACATGATCCGAATGATTTAGTAAAAGTACCCATCATGATATCCACATCAGCAGTGTCCACTCCTAGGAGCTCACAAACACCTCTTCCTGTTCTCCCCACTGCTCCAATGCTATGAGCCTCATCCAAATACGTATATGCCTACAATGCAATATGATGATGATGTACTGAGGATATAAAGAACAAGAAAATAGAACAAAAGCTTGAGGGTGTACATACAATAACCATTTGAGATGGGATAAATGTTGAAGAACTTCACAGAAATCAGTAAATCCAATTGAGATCATCTGATCAGATTCTGACATGCATATGAAACAAAGGGACAAATACAACTTCAAACCTTTTGGTTCCGAAAACTTGCAAAGATGTTCTCGTAGCTTAAAATTGTGCAAACATGGATCAGGTTTCTTCGGTTTGCAGAGATAGACTTTCAGTAGAATTAGTAAACAAGGAAAATTTTAGTCTTTTTATCATTTTTTCTGCTACAAGGTACTTTTATATCTTGAGGCTAAATGTGTCCCACGTAAGCTAATTTGGACCATTTTTAGAGAAAAGAATAATTCAATTTCTATAGATAGAGCAACCAACCACCAAACCCACGTTTGCAAAATGTTAACAGCACAGGGAGGTCTTTAAAATTAAGTAACTACAAGGCTTATTTTTGTACTTTGCCCTAAACAAATGTAACTTTATTGATCATACCTTATATTTTTTGCAAATTGCTATAACCTCTGGAAGTTTGCAAAGCTCCCCTTCCATGCTGTATATACCCTCCACAATTACAATAATTTTCTTCCAAGGCCTATGAGTCCTTGGTTGTCCATCTGCAATTTGTTCTCTCAACACTTCTTCCAAATGGGAGGGTGCTACAAGTATGAAAAAAGATAAAAACATCAACAAGAGGTGCATCTCAAACAATTGTATACAGATTAAAATGGAGCAAGCACCATAGAATTGGATTCAGCAAAGCAAGCTAGAAGTGACACAAGTTCTCTGCATACATTGGCAATGTATTTTTATTTCATGGACTTTGATTAACTTTTTTTGAAATCATGACCTGATTAGATTCGGAAGAGCCACCTGCTAAGACTTACTATTGTGCTGAAAAACACGGATTGTAGCTCCGGATCCACGTGCACCATTTACAATAGAGTTGTGGTTCAAGGAATCACTAATTATCAAACAACCCTGTGATTGGAAGTATGATGAGATCAGAAAGCAAATGTGATAAGTTTAACGATTACTCAAATTCAAAGCATTCTGAATCAACCTTCCCCATCAGAACTGGAAGAATAGCAGAATTTGTAACATAGCCCATGCCGAACACTATAGCTGCTGGTTTCCCAACAAAGTCAGCAACACACTTCTCCAGTTCATTGTGCAATGCAGTTGTCCCTGTCGGAAAAAAAATTCTGTAAACAAATTGGAGAATTTAAGCAAACTATCTAACAAAGTCACAAACTTACCTCCGTCAACCCGACTGCTACATGTGCTTGGAGAGTATTTCTTTAATGACTCAATTACTCGAGGAGTGCAGTATTCATCTGCTGCAGCAAAGCCAAGATAGTTGTACGACCCCAAGTTAAGGCATTTTCTAATGTTTGTGGTTCGTCTGTTCCACAGCAACCAGATACAAGGTTTTCAATCCAATAATTTCACACACATATACTACTATTAAACTATAATAAAGAGATGGAGAATCTTACTTGAGCGTCTTGTTATTGTCGTCGGAGTAACGGTCGACGACATCAAACCAGGCATCAGGAGCACTAGCTATTGGTCTCCCAAAGCAATCCTATCAATAAAAACAAGTGTTCCTGAAATATCCTTAATTCATAAGTCTAATGATAGTTTAATTTCCACTTCAAAGATTCCGAAAATGACCTCTCTCGAGATAAATAATCAAGTTGAAGCTAAAAGAATTCCAAGATTTAGAAAAGCATTACTATAGAAATGCATAATTAGATACCTGAATGCGGAGATACAAACGGCGAGTATAGAAATCTTCAAGTCCCAAACAGATAGGAGCATAACCCTGGAATAATCAAATGATTAGCAAGAACAGAAAACGCGAGAAGCTAAGAAAGAGAAATGAACCTGAAGATTATTGGAAGAAAACCAGTCGAAAGATTTACGAAAGAAATCACGGATTTGACCAAAAGCGAACAATAAACCATAGCTAAAGTAGGTAGATAACGCTGTTAAGTAGGGAATTGCAATCATTTCAACTTTATCTTCTTCGCAGAAAAGGAAAGTAGATCTAAGATTAAGATGAACCTTTTCTTTTTCTGTGGAAAAGAAAGGAGGTAAGTTTAGATTTGAAAAGGTTGAAGATGATGACTAGGAAGCAAGTCTGATTCGGGTATGGGGCGGATATGATCGATGGAAGATAGAGCCGATATTTATATTGTCTGCCTCTACTTAACCGCCTGGAAACTGCCTGCACTTTTGGGCGGGCCTAGGTTATTTTCCCCCACGTAACTTATATATTTCAGGTTAAATGCAGTGCAGGTTCTTTTTACCCCCACGTAACTTGGAAATTATTCAGAAATTTTCTTTAACTGTATATATTTCAGGCTAAACGCAATGCGTTTCTATTTTTTTTTTAGGAAAGAAAAGCCAAGTCCAATGCATAATTAAACGTTTAGGATTCAAGGATTTAATAAATGCCATATGATCACTTGAAAAAAAACTATATTTATCCAATCTCCATAAATTAACTGTTATGGTCACTTTACCCATAGTTTAACTTTTTCTTTTCTTTTTTAACAAATTACGATCATCTACATGTTATCCAACTTACAAAAATGGATAAACCGCCCAAAAATACCTTTCAATTCAAATATCGCACCGCAAGAGACATGTCTTCCATCATTCCCCTTGGCCGAAGCATTTATCAAACCACGACCCAAATCAGAGAAGAGAAATAAAATCAAACAAATAATTCCACATTGATATCCTATATTTTTTAGATTCATCTCCATGATTGTCTTATCCTCATTTCCCCGTTGGTGAAGAAAACCCTTTAATTGAGGTCTGTCACAATTTTGGTGAAGATATCTACCAATTACTTTGTTGTAGAAATGTGTGGAGTAAGTAATAAAATCTATCCTCTACATAGTCTCTTACAAAGTGAATGTCGACATCAAAATGTTTGATGCTAATATCGCGATCAATTGGATTAGATGCAATAGCAATTGCCGAGATATTTTCACAGTATATTGGTACTGGTAACTGGCATTGGACTCTGAATTCTTTAAGCAAACATTATATCTATATCACTGCATAAGCTGTGATTGCCAAACTTTTGTAGCTAAAGAATTCCTGACAACAGATTGCTGTAACCTTTAATTTACATATGAAGACAAAATAACATGTGACTTATCTCTTTGATTGCTTGCATACTTCCCAATCAGCATCACAGTAAGCTTTCATGCTTAACTGTGATCGTTTTGGATAAAAAAAATCCCTCTATTCAATGTGCCTTTCAAGTACCTTAAGATATGCAAGGCTGCATCAGTATGATGTTAAAGGGGATCTGGCATACACTGGGATATTTGCTGTATGGCAAAACTAATATTTGGTGTAGTGAAACCAAGATATATCAATCTCCCTATAAGCCTTTTGTACTTTTCAGGTGTAGTTTTGAAGGCCAAAAATGGCCAATCAACCCTAGTCAACATATCATGCCATTATCTTTCAACTTCTGTAGAAAGAGAACGCAAACTCCACCAATAGATGACTTAAATACCTCTTGAGACCGTCAAGGGTAATTTAAACTGCATCGACTTAAAAACCATTCAATTTAACAACTACAAACCTCAATCCTATTAGAGTAAAAATAACAGTATACATCTATTCATTTATTTGTGAAATTAGTTCAAAAATTTACATCGTACAATTATAGTAGATCTAAAATAATGGTTCATATTGATAGTAACATGCAAATAAAATCTTATATGTTAGTACTGAATATTTACAAACGGCTATGTATCAAAATTTACTTTAGTATTAGATGAAATTAGACCAAAAGGACCAGAATTGAAACGAAGCAAAGAAACATCCAAACTATTATGTTTAGATGTCGATCTCATATTTTACATGAACTTTGTGAACACCACTTCAATATCGTGATTTTGAATATACGTCGATATAACGCCAATTATGGAATTCTTCTCTCCCCAAAAGTTCACCATTACTTACTATATATGAAGAATTAGAAGTCCAAAAAATCAAACAATTAACATTCTCATGGAGCACAATATCAACAGGGGCATTTATCATATTCACCTAATACACAAATTACAGTTGGGTCCCTCTCCCTTTTCCCTCTAATTCCCTCTTTTGATTGATTACGGTGCCAATTTTCCTAAGTATTGTAGCCGAGAAGGCTTACGGATACAAAAATTTCGTAAAGATTTGGCTTCTGCCTACCCTACTTCCCAATGAAACCCAGCCAATGAAAGATCATTGCTAAGAGGAGCATGCATATGGCCAGAATCATACCAGGTCTCCCTAACAACCAGTTCTTCGCCTTCTTTGCACCTTCTGTTCCTCTTTGTATCTTATCTGCCCATCGCATCTGCAACAAGTTGTCGACAAAATAACATGTCAACCCAATTTCAGACTATACTATATAGAAGACGTGATAGATCAATCTGCTCATGTTATTTCTCCTCTTCGTTTTTCAGTGAATGCATAGAAGATTTTTTTCATCATGAAAAATGTTATTCAATTCCAGAAAAAAAATTCTAATGATGAAGCAATATCCAACAATATTTAAGGTCTATCCTAAAATGGATGAATTTGAGTCTTAAACTGTTAACAAACGAGGGAAGAATTCTCAACAATATCAGTTCAAAAAAACAGGCATTAAGATAGTAGCAGAAGTGGTTAAAAAAGTACCATTCTATCCAAGTCTTCTGGTGATAAAGATGACATGGCTTGTTGAGCTTTTGCAGCATCCTCTGGTGAAAGTTTAAGTCCAAACTGTTGACTCATGTTAGCCATCATCTCTGGGCTCATATTTTTCATCATTGATGATAACATCTGCAATTTGTTTTCAACCACATATTGTTGATAATAAGTTACTCCAGATTGATAAACGAAACACATGTATTCTAAGCATTTAATTCCCTAGTAAACCAAAAGTACTGCTGTTGACAAATTTGCTATGAAAAGTACGATACTTTCAGCCAATGAAATTAAATGCTTTTGATTATATTTTCATTCAATTCCTAAACTAATAAGAATGAACAGAACTGAATTGGTGAAGACAGAATCAATATACCTGTTTCATAGCTGGATCTTTCATCTGGTTTCGTACTTGTTCCTGCATATCAGCAGTTGAGCTAGGAAAAGTTGGCTGAGAAGAACTACTCGAGGTCGGAAAGAGACCATTAAAAGGCATATTACTTCCACTACTAACATTACTACTGCTATCACCAGAAAATCTCTCTGTCACTGTTGAATGAGAGTCTGAATTTAATTCATTAGCATTAACAGCTGAAGCAGTTGGAATCGAGTCTTTTCCACCAAAAGAGGACGCCATTGTAAACATTTTCTGAAGCTCCTCAGGGGGCATCTTACTCATCATATCAGTTGCTGATTTAAGCATGTCAGGTGTCATGTTTGGAGGAATCGAGCCTGGAACTGAGTGCTTTCCTCCCAAAGAGGATGAAGCTGTTTCAAACATTTTCTGAAGCTCTTCTGGTTGCATCTTACTTATCATATCGGTTGCACTTTTCAACATGTCTGGGCTCATATTTGGAGGAACTCCACCAGGTCTGAAGCGGTTAAAACTAGCATCTGAAGAGCTAGCACCAGCATATGCATTTCCACCCTCAAACGAGGATGCCATTTGAAGCATTTTTTGAAGTTCTTCTGGTGACATCTTTCCGATCATATTGGAGGCAGCACTGAACATCTCAGGAGACATCTCTCCAGCTTTTGCACCACCTAAGGAAGCTAGAGTTGCTGGATCGGCATTTGAAATGAAATTCTGGAATGTTCTGCAAACAGGATGAAGAAAAACAGAAAAAGGAAAGTAACACATAAGGACAAGGCTTTAATTAATAACTGCAGTAATTCATAGTAAACCGCACGACGGATTCAGAAATTATAAAGCACCTACAGTTCAAAAGAACTACACTGCCAAAGTTTTTGTGTGTGTATGCGTGCGCGCACGCGCGTGTGTGAGTGAGAGAGAGAGAAGATGTGTGGGTGTGGGTGTTGGGAAGCATAGGACACGATCAACCAATAGACATAATCAACCTTCAGCAAACACAAATGAAAAGAAAGAACTTTGATATGCTCGTAAAAGTTTTTTTTTCTTATATATACAATTAAACTAGTCAAAAGATATTTAGATTGATTTAGAGTCACCTAATAGCTTCCGGGTCATCTTTTAAGGCCTGCAGTGGTTCTGAATTAGTTGCCAACCCTTGGCCATTGACAGTTGTTTGTGGTTGTGAAACCAAGGATTCTGCTGATGTGCGTTGGTTTAGGGAGGATGTAGTATCAACTTCTTCAGTTATTTCTTCAATTTTCAGTTCTGTTTAGCAGGCAGAAACACCAGTCAATATGGAAATTTGAAAATGGAGGCACAAAGCTCATAGATATTCTATAACAAAAAGCATGAATTAGGAAAGCAAGAGAAACACAAGACGATCACACAAAAACAGTAGAAAATGAAATTCACCATACTTCTTTGTCCTTGACGACCATTTTCTTGGCCCAATCTTTCCCTGGCATCCCTGTGTGAACAATTATCTAGAAAGTTACAAGATTATTTCAAAATTCCAAGAAACTTAACATAGCCTACAAAAGAAAGCAGGGGAATGAAATGCTAATCTGAAGTTTAATTAATTCTTAAGAGCCAAATATATTATTATTCAGTTACTTTATTGAACAAATTTCCTGTGAAATATTATGAAACTAGAACATATATTAATTCTCCAACACAAATTTTATAATTCGTTATTGTTACTTGAATTCACCGACTCTACGCTGAGGAATATATGGGTCAATTCCTCGGTACAATATCATTTGCATAAAAATTATAAAATCCCAAAACTGAGTGTCTAGTGATAATTTTGTTTTAAAAAAAAGTTGACTTGCCATTTAAAGAGAGTTTTTACTTGATTAAATCAATTTACTAGTGCGTAAAGTACTAGTAGTCATGTAATTGTTACCAAACGAACTTTAAAAAACGTCAAATATTTTCATTTTAAGCACTTAATATGGTAATCACATCCCCTGTAAAAGCAGACTCTGATACATGACATCATATGTTTTTGTTTGCCCCAAGTTTCGCTTCACGAATTACTATATGGACAGAATGAACTAAAGATCGTCTTGATATTGCCAGTCAAGTCATTCGCACAAATAAAACAAAACAATGTTTGGGGGGAGATATTTATACAAGTAATCTATTATAAAAGAAAAAAACCTTTCGGTGCATTTTTATGGACATGGTTTATGATGGTCTAAGAATTTAAAAGACAAAAACCATACCTTAAGATATCGGCAATAGTTTCGTCATCAGGGGAAACTTCATGTGCTTTGCTCAAATCAGAGACAGCATCCTGATAAAGTTCAGAAGTTAGAAATAAAACTTCACCAAAGAGAGAGCATGTACCCAAACTAATTTGAACACTTCTAGCAGAAACTCAGCAATAGCTTGTAGCAAATCAAAAGATGTATAGAAACAAACTTACTTCCAGTTGCCCTAGTTCTTTAAAGGCTTGTCCTCTCCGGTACAGAGCTTTGAGATTGTTAGAATCATATTCCAGAACCTAAAACAATTAAAAGGTAATCTTGAGAGACATTATGTTGAGGAAACATATATCACAACAATATCAACAAAGACGTAACTAACTCCTATTATCATAAAAAGAGAAAAGGAAGAATGAAGAGTGACGAATACCTCTGAACCCTCTTTTATACATTCATCGTACTGCCCTGTTTTCAGGTAACATGACATCGAGTTCAAAGAGCAAGCCAATAGTAGTGACATTGCATTGGAGGCTGGAATTTCTTTTAGGTTTTTCTTAGCCTACGGTAAAGAAAGATCACGATTCAAAAATTATGTCAACAGCATGACGATTTTCCAAAACATGAAATATGATAATATAGATAAGCAGTACTCACCAATAGATATTTATCCAAGGCATCTTGGAACTTCCCTTTGCTGTGAAGTTCATTACCCTAACAAAGGGTGGATTGCAATATGTTAACAACACAAAGAAATTAATTGCTGAGCAAAATCAGAAAGACCTAAAAAGCATTGTTATTAAAGGCGCAACGAGCACTAAGGCACCAGGGGTCCTGGAGCCTAAGCTCAAAGCAGAGGCATGCACCTGAGCAACTCAAGGAAAACTATGGAGAAGTAATATATAAATATAACAACAATCAACACTTTCAAAATGCAACAATAGTCAAATACTACAGCATATCCACTTATACATAATCTTCTAGCATGAAATTAATTCCAGATTAACTATTAACCATACCATAATCATAATTCATAACAGTAAATTCGAAATCTAAAGACAAAAATCCAACCAAATACTTAGTTAACTAACTAATAATCTAATAACTTTCCATCAAAACGAAGTCTCTATAGTCCATAATCCATATTCATCAAAAGTCAAAGGCATCATGACAGTCAACTACCATCATCTCTAACATTAAATTTCAAGGTTCTAAATCACATACTCTTCATTTTCAAGACACTCATCTACAAAGTCAGATTCTTCTTTGGCATAGGACTTGAAGCACAGATATTCATGATAGATTTTCTTAATATAGTATAATATGCACTTCCTTCAACTGTAGAGCATAGAGAAAGGTAAGGATGGTTGAGATGGAAACAGTCACTTTCGAAACCCCAAAAAATCGTGCCTAGGTGGGTCTCCAACAATAGCATAGGCTCATAAATGCAAGCCTCCCAACAGAGCCGACCTTTTGGCTTCTCACGCACATACCTAGACTCTAGTGCCTTTAACCTAGGGACGCCTTTGACAAGTACGCTAAAACGTATAGACTTACCTGTTTCTTCAACATCTGAGCTGCATTTATTTTGTACGAGATCTGAGCATCAAATTGAGCACGCATGGAAGCAACCTCTTCAGGCGATGCATTCGCCATTTTGTCACGAATCTCAGCCATGTCCTCAGGACGAGTTTGCTTTAACTGTTCGACAGCTTGTCTCAAGTCTTGAGGCCTCATGTTCCCCATACTTTCCGTAGCCATTTTCATCAAGTCAGGATTCGACATCATCTGCAATGCCAATAGAAACAACAATTACACCAACCGAAAGACCTAAAAACCTAAAACCTCTATAAACAAACACATTTCGATTCCGATTATAAATAAGTTTTCACATTACCTCTATTCATTTCAACATTCTCCTGATACATATTTAAAAAGGCACTCGAAAAATACTCAATTAAGAAACTATAAGTAATTAAGTAAATTCGAATACTAGGACAGTATGATGGTGAAATAAGAGTCGAAATGATTGAATTCCAATGAAAAGCGAAGAAGAAAGAAACCTGCTGCTGGATCCTGGCTAATTCAGCAGGAGACATGCGATTCATCTGTTCTTGAGCGAGTCTGATCAACTCCGGATCCATCATTCCGTTGAACATTTTCGCTAATTGAATCAATCTAGAAACTTCCTTAACAGAATAATTCCCTCCCTAATTCAGATCAATCTGAACTGATCAAAGAGGAAATTCTTAACAAACAAAATTAAAATCTAGAAACAGAGACAATTGAAATTAAAAATTTGAAAATACAAGGAGAAAGAGAGATTGAAAGTGGAAGACGAGGGTTTTTTTTTTTTATTTAAATAATTAAGTGTTTGTTCATAAATGTTTTATATCGAAGAAAGGAAAGGATGTGTGTGCAGATCGGGGGAAAGCGGTAACCAAGCCCACCAATTGTGAATTGGATTACAAGGATGGAATATGTCTTTCTTCTCCTTACATTTACATTTATGCCCCCTACTTTCTTTCATCATTTATGCCCGATTCAAAAGGACTATGAATGAAATGTTATTCAAAATTTGGATGGATTTGTGTTAATAATTGAAGTTTTTGTGGCATTGTTGTTTCATTTTTAATAGTTGAAGGATTATGAATGTAATTGACCCCACTTATCATCTATTGTGACCTTCACATGTTATGGCTCCATTTGGCAATTAAATCGTTTGAGGGTAAAATGAGAGGTTTTGAGCAAAGTTAACAATTTGTTTAGCCAAAACCCCTATGATGGACTCTTATGTTTTGACATGAACAAAACTATTTTAGAAGAAATGAATGATGAGATGCTAATATTCATACTTAATTTATGTCCATTATATTTTTTTCTAAGTATAACATATTGCCTATCATAAGCAATTTAGTAGCTAAGCAAAAGATCTTCACGAAGATTGTCAATCAGAAGATATCTGTGTTGATCAGAAGATTGAAGTTTTTTAGAGGATCAACGAGAAGAAGATATCAGAAGTTATCATGAGAACATTAGATGAAGAGCTTTGTTGACGGTCAAAAGCAATGTAGCTTGTGTAAGAAAGAAAGAAAGAAAAACAAGCACCAACATCAATCTTGAGGAAATAAAGCTTAGCAAGACAGCAAAATGAGAAGTGCATGAGAGAGAATCATTGTCCTAAAGTATTAAATACAGTAGACCGATGGTTGGTCAAGAGATTTAATAATAAGTGCCAAAAGTATAAGGGTAGTCGCAGGACGCGCCGAAAATTTGTACTTGCAGTTGCCGATTTTAGTCATAATATATTTGACATTATAAATCAAATTCAAATCAAAAATAATGCGTTGTCAACTACTACACATATATTTGAACAAAATTGACGGACATAATGTTGCCTAATTATATAAGTTGACAAATCAAAAATTGAAGACCGTACAGTAGAACAAAGCACATATTTGATTAAGAATCACAACAAAATGATTTTAGTCACAACGATTAATTTATTCAAATTACAGAAACAGACATCTTCCAACCTTTAAAAAGAAGAAGATTAAAGAAGATAAGACAAAAGATCATGCGCATACAAAGCAATACGCAATCTCAGTTCTTCATCTTTTTATCTATTGCAATTGAGAGAATAGAACTTCAAATTCGATCTCCCTTAAATTGTCTAAAAAAGTAGGCAGTGTTACCATCCCCGAGCTGCACCCAAGAAACTCTAGCTTTTTGTTTAAAAAAAGACTCCTCTGCACTCGACAAACGTTTAAGATTAACCATAAGAGCTCTCTCCTCATACAGTAAATGCTCATTGAAAGGATCAAGTTGAAGCTTACGTTGGGTCGGCTCAATAAGGCATTTTAAATATGTATCTGGAAATGTTCATATAACAATCATCAAAAAAATAAAATTCCTTATGTTAATTAGTTGATATACTGATTGCTATGAACATAAACAATTTAAACCCAAAAAAATTATAAATTTAATCATGCACCCGTGCATCGCAGGGGTGTACATCTAGTTACAATACAACAAATGCACATAGCAGTCAAATATTACTAAACTAGAGTTGTCCAAGTCTTGGTATGGCATTTTTCAACTTGTCTCATCCTTCCCATCCATAATTCTCCTCTTGCTACATGGTTGAAACTTGACTTGCTCGTTTTGATGATCCGCTACCAACCTGGCAATACTGCAGCAACACAATCTCCATTTCACTAGTTTTCTGTGGCCAAAAAAGCACAACTCCAATTAACGCCACCAAGGCTCTTTATGAATGAGGTCTGCTAATTTTAAGTTTGTTGACCCAGTAGTTAAGTTGCTCGGCAACACAGGCAGATCCAGTTGAACCATATGAGCAGAATTTAGTAACAGCATTTTCAACCCCGAGATACTGGTACACGTCCTCCTCAAAAGTTAGACTTAAACTCCTAAATTCATCAAGCTTCAACTCTTGAAGCTGACAATTCTTTGAAACACACAACGCAACAGATCTTCCAACAATATCATGGGAAGTTCTGAAAGGCATCCCCTGCAGATACAGAGATTCAAGTCACAATAATTCCTGATTGGCATCAATTAGACCAGTATGCATTTCTAATTAAATAAAAATTCGGAGAAAAAAAAGATATTATAAAACAGCATAAAAGAAAGCTGCTAATGACTTGCCTTCTTCACAAGATAATCAGCAAGTGTTGTTGCATCAAGATGGCCAGCTGGCAAAGCCTTCTGAATTCTTGTGCTGTTGAAGGTAATGTTTTGAGCAAACTCTGCTGAAACTTCAAGCATCCCAATAATTGTTTTAACACTATCAAATACAGGCTCCTTATCTTCCTGTCTCATTAAAAAAAAGGAAGTTCAGAATTGCTCAAAAGCTATCTGAAAAGCATGGTATCTCTGAACGGACTGGCAGAACGAAAAATGCCACCAAAAGTATAAATACACCAACACGACGCAACAGACTGGAACACATCATTGGAAAGTCTAAATTCCTAACTAATTGTATATCTAAATCTATTATCATTGATCAACAAAATGGCGTGTAAGAGTTTCTACCTGCAAATCACGATTATAAGCTAAGGGAAGTCCTTTGCACAATGTGAGAAGGGTAACCAGGTCTCCGATGACTCTAGCAGACTTTCCTCGAACAAGTTCCATAGGATCTGGATTTTTCTTCTGAGGCATTATGCTGCTTCCAGTTGAAACTGAATCACTAGGTATTATAAATCCAAACTCCTCGGAAGCCCACAATACCCATTCCTCACCCAAACGAGATAGATGAACGGCTGTGATGGAATTAGCAGAAAGAAACTCCAAAACAAAATCTCTGTCCGAAACTGCATCAATACTATAAAATAACTAAACTTAACCAGCTACCTCATGAAGAAGCTAGATATCAAGAATTATAGGCAATAAAAAGCTAATCGGATAGATTATGTCATTACATTTCAAACCGGAGCAACTATTACCAAACTCCTATTATATATAAGGAGAAACAAGAGCTCTTGCCCTCTCAAAGTCAAAGGTATTTCATTTCAAATTTAGAAACAATTTACAACATAAAAGTTGCGCATGAGCTCTATAACAAAATCTCTTGTACCGAGTCCAATGGATGATATCCAACTAGAAGTTTCAGTTGTAAACAGTTAATCGTAAAGCATAATGAATAAAGCATACCTGTTCCTCATAGGAGCAGTGAATCCCAAAGCATCAGAAGTCATAAACCTATCAATGGGTAGACCAGTGCCAGCCAATGCACATGCACCCAAGGGACAGAAATTCACCCTAGCTCTACAATCGAGTAGACGACTCGCATCACGTTCAAGCTACAAGAGAAGACCACGGAAAGTTTGAAATATGTTCCCAAGCAATAAATGTCACATAATAAAAATCCTAAATTGATCCTAAAAATGTCTTAAAAGCATAGAGAAGAAAGATAGAGATAGAGTACCTGTTCAACATAAGCCAAAAGAAGATGGGGCAAAAGAACAGGTTGAGCGCGCTGTAAATGAGTGTAACCAGGAACAATGAGTCCTTCATTCTCAAAGCTAAACCCACCAATGCAAGTTGAAGATTGTTGATAGAGAAGAGGATTCTATCAATAGCATCACGACACCAGAGTCGAAAATCAGTTAAAACTTGATCATTCCTACTGCGAGCAGTATGGAGTTTCTTAGCGGGGTCGCCAATCAAATCAGTCAAAGCAGCTTCAATGTTCATGTGGACATCCTCCCTGTCAGTCCTCCACAAAAACTCTCCGGTCTCAATACGTCTTTTAATCTCATCAAGACCTTGTAGAATACTATCTCTATCACTCACAGACATCAATCCCTAAAAAAAAGGACATCAACTTTAGAAACAGAATGTCGGGATTTGAAACAAAGAAAAGAAGAAAGAAAAGAAAGAAACCTGATTGCAGAGCATAGAAGCATGAGCCTTACTACCGAGAATATCTTGGTTATAGAGAAGCTTATCAAAAGAGATAGATTCGGTAAATTGCTCGACGATAAACGAAGTGGTCTCCTCGAACCTTCCACCCCAAAGTTTGGTTTCAATTTGAGGTTGAGGTACATCCATTGCTCTTGTAATGCATATACATCCAAGCTTTCGGGGGAACCAAACTATGGAATTTCTCGCTGTTATTTCGCTACAAGAAGGGATAGTCGGAGATGATGGGTATGGAGAAGGAGAATAGCCGAGGATGAGAGACTGCGTCATTCGTTTTGACAACCAGAATTTACAGAGAAAAAATTAGGGTAACACCATTTCCAATCAGTCTCTACTTGAATCCAACCAATTTGTCTTCATCTCTCTTCTTCAACTTTTGTTTTGCCCTATCTTTTAATTCTTAAAAATGATTATTTTTTTTCAAATTTAAATTTTCAACATTCACATTTTTGTAAAATATATAAAGAAACATGTTAGCAAATATAGGGAATATGTGGGTCAATCAAACCTAAGATGCATATTGTTATCTGTTAAGAGTGAAACCATATACACACTCAAAATGTCGTTTGACAATCTCTAGTAATTACATTATAGAAAGAATAAACACAATGAAAAATCTATTGATAAATTAAGTTTTTAATCTTCTAAAGTTCAATATAAAAATATTGAATGAAGGTCAATTTGGTAACTAAATAAGAGTTTTGTGTATAATTTTTTTTATCTAATATGCAACAGAGATAAATTAACGTTAATACAAAGTACATTAAGGTGTCACTTAGTGGAACCTTGGTCTGAGTTCCACTTTTAAATATGGATGTATAGCGATTCACTAAAATTGGCTAGCAAAAATATTTAGAGAGCCATGTCACCTTGTAGGACTGCATCATAATTATTCAACTAGCTAAATTTGACTCAATAGTTGTTTAGCTAGTTGTGTTGGAGCAATGTAAGAGCGCTATTGAAATGAGAAAAATTTGTAACATTAACACTATTAATGAGATCGAATTTCTCAGAGATTTGTTTTATTTTTATATAAATAAACATGTGTTTTTAGGTTTTCTTTAGCTTTCATGTATTAATAAAAACTTTTAAAACTTTTTTATTGTTTTAAATATATTTCTATATTGAAAAAAATAATGGTTTTATTTGTCATTTTAGATAAAAAGCAATTAGCAATAGCTAATTTTATTAAACAGGTCCTTGAAAACTATTAGTCAAAACAATTAAGCAAACATACAATCAGCTTACAACTAATGTAACCGCTAAAATTTATCAACCGCTAAAATTTATCAGCTCATTCCCATAATATCAAAGCTCCTTAAAAATATAAATCATATTTTGGACTGATCCGCCAAAAATAAAATATTCTTAGATTAGAATTGTCAAAATTAACTGTAAATATACTTTTTATAGTAAAAATTATTTTTCACTCCCTTTAGTTTATAAAATTTAACTATTTAACTAAAATTATAATTGGTTATCTCTATGTATGAGAAATTCTAGAATACTTCTTGAGTGACATGTTTCTTAACATAAAAAAAAATCCATGGACTGTTACTAGGAGCTTTTAAAAATAATAAAAAATTTAAACTTAATTTTAGGAATAAAATAGCATATATATATATATATTATTTAAAAATATTTTATCACAATATTCTAATTCATAAAAATAATAAAAATAAATAGCTCTAATTAGAAATTACAGGTTAGAGAAATAAATTGTAACCATAAAGGTTTGTCGCCTTGTGACTGTAATTAATTCTCTTCTTACTATATGGTAATAAACGTAAAGTAGTCGTTACGTTATTTTTCTTTATATGGTGATAAATTAAATTAAAAGTTAAGATTAATAAAATAATAATAAAGAACAATTTTGACTTAATTAATGCTATGTATTTTTAAAAATATATTTCAGCGACTTTTGTCGTATAAAAGTTCATTAGCAAATATCAATTGAACTTAGTTTAAGTGATACACTCATCAATGCTGGATGAAAAGAAGGAGAAAATAACTTTCTCCTCTTCCCCTAATTTTATTTCATTTTATTTAATTTTGTATTTTATGCATTTTGTCATATGTTTTCCTTATAAAAATCATAAATTTACTTTATTTTTAAAACATAACTTAAATGGTTTAAAGTCTCGATTAGTTTAAATTAGATATTTTAAGTTTAAGTTATAATACAAGCAAAAATAAATAAACAAAAAAATTACTTGAGGCAAAATACACCAATAGCTTGTCATCTGTTTGCAGTAATTGATTATTTTAGTCTTTTAATGTACAAAGTTGTTAACGTAAAATAGTTGTTACCTTTTTCATTAGTTATATCTTTCGATTTATTTAAAATGGTGATAAGTTAAATTAATTAAAAGATAAGTGTAATAAGATGTATATTTTTGAAAATATAGGGATATTCTATGGTCACTTTGTTTTTCACAAAGTAACCATTACTTTGTTTTGTCAACCATTGGATCATGGGTTAAAAACTAATCCAATGGTGAAAAAGACAAAGTATAGACAAAGTAAGAGAAAAACAAAGTGACCATAGCCTACACCTGAAAATATATATTAGCATCTGCTTTTAAATATTGCAATTTTCTTAGAAGTTTTTCTTAGAGATCTAGAGAAGAAAAAAGTAGTGCTTAATTCTTCCTCCTCTTTCCTATTATTTACCAACTTGAAGAAATCCCAACTTTAGAGGCTCCAAATCCTTTTTATTCATTCTTTTCTTTACTTTCTATTTTAAGAAAATAAAAACTTGGGTACATAGCGATTAAGAAGAGAGTATAATAGATCTCCTAACGAGGCTGGCACATCTGAAACGCTAGATCGCAAAACCGACCCAAATATTACTAAAGAAAGGTAAAAATGAGTACAAGATTAGCCAAAAAAATGCATTTTATCATATTGTTCCGTATCATAAGTCATATTTTAATTCTATTTCTTTTTAAATTGTAAAACTACAAGTAATTGCATATTTTTACACATTGGTACACTTATCAACATATGGGAGAACTCGGGTTGAATTTCAATCCATATAAATTTTTAAAGAATGATTATATATGTAAATTTTGGCATATATTTGATTTATACTTCTGGTATTATGGAGAAATTGTTTTACCAATTACCTTAATGCAAAGACGTATATATGATGCCTGACGAAGCTCGATCATAAAAAATCAGGATAAATTTATATACATAAAAAGAAGAAGAATAAAAAGATTTAGTTTAAACTCCAAAAGTTAAGAATCTCAAAATATTTTAACTAGAGGTTTTGAATTCGAATCATGTATAGAGAAAAACTTGTAATTAACAGAACATCCACCTATAAAATATTTAACGAGACTGGAACTGAATAATTGTACAAATTATTGCTGTCAAAAAAAAAATTGTACAAATTAAACATATATAATTAAGTAAGCAATAATAATAATAAAAAAGGTTAATTGTTAAAGGGGTGTGGGAATTAATGCCTAACAAACTTGATTAAATAGACCTAACCAAAAGAACTTGAATAAAAGGCAAGTAGAGTCATTGGTCCACAAAACTAAACTCAAATTATTCTATAAAAGCAAGCCAAAGCATCAAGCAATAGCATATGCATGAACATGGCTATGAACAGTGAGCAGATGTTTGGAGTTCTTTGGTCATTCCTTCAAACCAACCCTCAAGGCTCTGCTCCTTTTCCATGGGAACGTTGTTTTGATCTTGTGGTAATCTTTTTAACTCTATTCTATTTCTTTATTTTAACCTCATACACACACATATATATAATAATTTGATTATTAGTGTAATAATTAATCTTTAAATTCATCTTCTAGAGATTTATCCACTTTTCGGTATTTAGAACCTTGCATATGGTGATAGAAATTATGTTCATAATGCAGAGCGACACGTTGTACTACAAGAACATAATAAACGGGATAACAGTGGTTGATTTGAGGAGGAAAGTGGATATCGGAGATAGTTTATATCATAAGTGTGACTTGTGGAATAATGTCACCGAGCTGGCGGATATGAACCGGAACAACCATCACCATTACTATCATCTGTTAACCGAGTCCGATATTATAGGTCCACTTATAAGAGCTAGATGTTGTGGCTCGTATTTTTACTTGGTTATGCCGGAGAATACTTTTTTCTGCTCCAACTGTGATGCATTTATCAACTATCAAGGCTCTCCAACTGCATAAGCCATGAGATGCTTTTATTCCAATTTTCTAGGGGCTTAATACACATCTTGCTCTGAAAATGTAACAACTTGCTCTTCAAATTAATTGTCTATTGAACTTTCAAAAGTTATAAAAAATTTCATGTATTCTTATTCAATCCCTTCAAATAACTTTCCAATTTCAAAATTGATGGTATCAAAAGGTGCAAGCTATAGATGATATCAATATATATATATATATATATATATATATATATATATATATATATATATATATAAAATAAAAACTATGTGTAAATTATAGGTACAAACTTATGTTACAATAAATCATAAATTTTAAATTCATGTCATCTATAGTCAATTTACATCTTTTCAATGTCATTAATTTTAGAATTAGATGATTGTTTAAAGCAATTAGATAAAAATAAGTCGTCTATTTTAACTTTTAGTAGTTTAAAGAGTCAACTAAAATTTTAGGACAAGAGGATCGCAACATAAACAATATAAATTTATCGTTTATAACTTCCAAGCATGCATACACTTAGAATGTGAGATCACAATAAAATAATAAAATTATTTAATTTCTTCTTGAATGCAATTTCTAACGTTTAAATATTTAATTACTTTTATTTCTAACTAGAAGATGCCCTCGCGTTGCTTCGGGAATAACAATAAGTGGACTAATATCCGTTCAATCAATAAATAATGTTAGGAGAAGAAAATAAATACCCATTCCAGCACAAATAAAATAATAATAAAAAAATTCAAAAAAATATTGCTGTGTAATATTTTCATGTAATACAAATCCTTCATGTAGTAATAAATTTATTCATCATGCTTACATGTGTTGCAAAAAAGAAAAAAAATATTCAAATTTCAGTTAAAACATTGACGAAAAAATTTGGATCTAAATTTATTCAATGTCCATCAATGGAACCCCAAAAGATAGATTTTTCTTCTACCATTACGTTTCTGTATCAATAAAGACTTAAGCTGAGTAGGAAGGTGAAAAGGCATATAATGAATATCCAAAATATTATGAGTTCCAAGTATTGAAAAAAAAAAACATGAAAGATACACTACTAACCACAGTAAGAACTCTTTATTCGAAAAGACCAAACTGAATAATAAACTCTAAACTAATTTATACAAAAGAAAAAAATCTTGAAAAGTGAATCTTAAAAAAAAACTTTAAGCAAACATGTCTACTGTATACAAAATAGTAGTTCAAGTATTATCCAATTGTGCTGATAATATCCAAAACTAAAGTTAAAGGGCATAGAAAAAGAAAAACATAAAAAAATTACAATGTCACATTCATCAATCTCATAAAAAGCAATTGCACTGTATAAGAAACTGTACTCTTCTTGCCAAATTGGAAAATCTTATTTATTGTAAACAAATTATGATTAGACTTAGACATGATTTAATTTAGGTGGTGTGATCAATGCCTATTAGTCTTTGGTCTTTGCTTTAACTTTTTTTGAACCTCTGTCGATGATCCCCCAAAAGAATGAGGTGCAAACAACAAAAACCCACTGGTATGTTAGAATAAATAAACTTGTTAGTTAAATGTCTAAGAGTTACATGGATTTATGCAGGGGCGGAGACAGCCCAGAGCCCGGAGGGGCGGCGACTCCCTTAGGTAGGGGTTATGTTTTTCCGGCCAGCCCCCCTAAGTTTTCTTTTATTACTTATAAGTTTAGATGTAAAGAAAGACAAAGTAATATCCTGGTACAGTTGGTAGAAACATGCTCTAGTATTTGATGATGTGGGTTCAAGCCCTAGTATCTCCATTTTTTAATTTACACCATTTCTTTTTATAAACCATGCCCCACTCTCTCATTCTTTAATTCTTTCCTCCATTTTATTTTATTCATTTCGAAAATTTTCAACCTTTTTTTTCTTTTTATTTTCTATTAATTAATTTTTTAGTTAATTATATTTTTTAACTTTAATTAATTTTATTATCTAATATTAGTTATTTTCCCGATAAGTGTTACTATTAAATTCTAAAAATTTTGTTATCATTATTATCAAATTTAATTTTTTCATTCATTACTATTAATATGATTCACTTTCACTTTTTTATTAGATTATTATGTGACATTTCTAATATACGAGATTTCCTATCAGTAAATTCCATATTGTTAGCAATTAATACGTTATAAAAAAGATTACTTACAATATTATCGTTGAAGTAATATATATGTTAACATCGTTAAAGAAAGCTAAAATTTGTACATAGTTTAATTTTATTTTCATGTAAAAATACAAGGATAAAAAAAATTTGCGCCAAGGTTAAAATTAGCCCCCCCAGTCTTCAATTCCTGGCTCCGCCACTGGATTTATGGTATTAGGAGTTTATTAAAGTTACATGAGTTAATAGCTAAGTTACTTTAAGTTACTAGGAGTTTGCATAAGTTAAGAGTTACTTTCATTAAAGTTAGATTTAAGAGTTATGCTTTCCTAGAACTATATATATGTGTTGTTTTGTACTTTGATATCACAACCTCAACTAATAAGAACTTATTTTCTTCAAGCTCCTCTCTCTACTCCCATCTTTATATTTTTGTATATTCTTCAATTCTCTCCAACAAGTGGTACCAGAGCCACCAAATAGTAGAGCCACAAAACACTTTATCCACTAAACATCATAGCCACCATGATGAATAACATGTTTCAATTTCAATACACAAAACTTTCTAAAGATACCTTGCTCGGTTCCCATGATGTACGGGATATTGTTGAAAATGGTTATGTTCAACCAGAAAATGATGTAGCATTGCCAAATGCTCAAAGAGAAGCCTTGGTGAAGGCTAAGAAGAAATACCAGCAAGCGCTCACTATTATCCATATGTGTTTGGATGAGAAAATGTTTGAGAAAGTTTCCGCTGCAGTTACTGCAAAGGATGCATGGGAAATTCTTGAAAATTCATTTAGAGGGAAAGACAAAGTGGTAAAAGTGCGTGTGCAGACCTTGAGAGGTGAATATGAAAATCTCAAGATGAAGGATTCTGAATCTGTTGAAGAGTATTTCAATAGAGTTCAAACAATTGTTAATCAATTGAATCGATATAGGGAGAAGATGGAAGATGTGCAAGTAGTTGAGAAAATTCTTCGCTCATTGATCTCAAAATTTGACTTTGTTGTTACTGCCATTGAAGAGTCAAAGGACTTGGAGTCTATGACCATAGATCAACTCATGGGATCACTACAAGCCCATGAAGAAAGAATGAAGAAAAGGGAAGAACCAGTTGCCCAAATGTTGCAGACAAAACTGAAGTTGAATGAAAAGTCAAATTTTCACCAACAATTTGGTGGAGAGCGAGGTAGAGGTCGAGGAAGAGCAAGAGGCAGAGGCCGAGGTTGGAGTCGTGGTTATGGAAGAGGTAGAGGAAGAGGAGGTAGAAACTACTACAATGAAGAAGAAACAAGCTTCCAACAACAAAGAGGGCGTGGAAGAGGTAGATGGTCTCGAGGAGGCCGTAGCAATAGAAGAGATGATGTCCAATGTTACAATTGTCAAGGCTTTGGGCACTTTGCAGCAGATTGCGGATCAAACATGAACAAGGAAGAAAACGTGAATCTTGTTGAGGTAGAAGAAGAAGATTCCACCTTGTTGCTGACTTGCAATGGAGATGAAGAAGGAAACCAAGAGTATTGGTATATTGATTCTGGAGCCAGTAGTCATATGACTGGTAACAAAGACTTGTTTTGTAGTCTTGATGAATCTGTTAAAGGAAGTGTTTCCTTTGTTGATAAAACTAAAGTTCCAGTCAAGGGAAGAGGAGACATTCTTGTTAAACTGAAGAATGGAGATCATGAATACATTGCTGATGCTTATTATGTTCTAGCACTGAAGACGAATATTTTAAGCATCGGGCAATTGCTGGAGAAAGGATACGAGATACAGATGAGACAAGGCGGTTTGGTTATGAGAAATTCCAAAGGGAGAATCATCGCAAAAGTTCCATTATCAAAGAACAAGATGTTCAAGTTAAAAATCAACACTGATAGTCCCAAGTGTTTAAAGGCCTCAGTTTCAGACTCATCATGGTTGTGGCATCTAAGGATGGGTCACTTAAACTTCGGAGGATTGGAGCAGTTGTCTAGAGGAAGATTGGTGTATGGCTTACCTTACATAAGTCATCCAAATCAAGTTTGTGAAGGTTGTGCGCATGGTAAACAAAGAAGAAGGAGTTTCCCAAAGCAATCTCAGTTTCATGCATCGAATCCACTTCAATTGATACATGCTGATATATGTGGACCTCTCAATCCATGTTCTTATGGAAAGAGCAGGTACTTTCTGTTGTTTATAGATGATTATTCTCGAAAAACTTGGGTTTATTTCTTGAAGGAAAAGTCTGAAGCATTTGAAGCATTTATGAAATTCAAAGCTCTTATTGAGAATGAAAGTGGCATGAGAATCAAAGAATTACGAACTGATCGAGGAGGAGAGTTCACATCCAACAAATTCAACCAGTTCTGTGATGATGTTGGCATAAGGCGTTCATTAACTGTTCCATATTCCCCTCAACAAAACGGTGTTGTGGAAAGAAAGAATCGAACTATTCTCAATATGGTTCATAGCATGTTGAAAAGCAAGAAGATGCCTAAAGAATTTTGGGCTGAAGCAGTGACATGTGCAGTGTACCTGAACAATCGGAGTCCTTCGAAGAAGTTGATACAGATGACTCCTCAAGAAGCATGGAGAGGACAAAAACCAAACTTATCTCACTTGAGAGTGTTTGGTAGCATCAGTTATGTCCATGTTCCAGATGAAAGAAGAACCAAGCTGGAAGATAAAAGCACCAAGCTTATTTTTATTGGATATGCAACCAACTCAAAGGGTTACAAATTCTATAATCCTCAAAATGGAAAGTCAATGATAAGCAGGGATGCTGAGTTCGATGAAGAAGCATTGTGGGATTGGAATGTTCCAGAAGGAGAAAATTACAACTTTCTTCCTTTATTTGATGATTTTGTGGTTGCAGATAAAAATAATGATCATGTTGTTGATGAATTGACACAACCAAATTCTCCTCTAGTTCCTACAAATGATGGAGGCTCGTCTTCTTCAAGCTCGTCTGAAGGACCACGAGGAAAACAAAGCTTGGAAGAACTCTATGAAGAGACAGAAGAGATCACCAACCCAACATTGTTCTGTTTGTTTGCAGATACAGAACCGATGACATTTGAGGAAGCTTTTGAAGATGAGAAGTGGAGATTGGCCATGGATGAAGAAATGAAAGCCATCTATAGAAACAATACCTGGCAATTGGCGACACTTCCGAAAGGAAAGAAACCTGTAATGGTGAAGTGGATCTACAAAATCAAAAGAAATGCTAAAGGAGAAGTGGAGAAGTACAAAGCTCGGCTTGTTGCAAAGGGCTTCACTCAGAAGGCTGGAATTGACTATGATGAAGTGTTTGCACCGGTTGCTCGCATGGAGACCATTCGACTAATTCTTTCATTAGCAGCTCATCAGAAGTGGAAGATTTTTCAGATGGATGTAAAGTCGGCCTTCTTAAATGGCACAATAGAAGAAGAGGTATACATCAAACAGCCGTTGGGTTATGTAGCTGCAGGTCAAGAAGATAAGGTGTTAAAGTTGAATAAGGCTTTATATGGCCTTAAACAAGCTCCAAGGGCGTGGTATACCCGCATTGATGACTACTTCCGGAAAAATGGTTTTTTGAAATGTCCTTACGAACATGCCTTGTATGTAAAGATGAAGGGAGGAGAAGCTATGTACGTTTGCCTGTATGTTGATGACTTAATCTTCACAGGAAATAGCCAGATGATGATTGAAGAGTTCAAGAAAAAGATGGCATCTGAGTTTGAGATGACAGATATGGGACTTATGTCTTATTATCTTGGAATAGAAGTGAGGCAAAGTGAAGAAGGAATCTTTCTTTCTCAGAAGAATTTTGCTGAATCAATCTTGAAAGAGTTCAAGTTAGACAAAATGAATACATCGATTACACCCGTAGAGACAGGAATCAACCTTTCCAAGTTTGATAATGCTGGCAAGGTAAATCCAACTTTGTTTCGTAGACTAGTTGGAAGATTGCGGTTTCTAACGTGTACAAGGCCAGATGTTTTGTACGGAGTTGGTGTCATCAGTCGATACATGGAAACACCAACTGTTAATCACATGAAAGCAGCTAAGAGGATTCTTCGGTACGTGAAAGGTACGTTGGAGTATGGCTTGTTCTACTCTACTCAACATGAATTCAAGCTGTTCGGTTTTAGCGACAGTGATTGGGCAAGAGATATTGATGATCGAAAAAGCACTGGAGGCTTTGTATTTGGTATGGGCAATTCAGTATTCAGTTGGAGTTTGAAGAAACAACCTATTGTTACTCTTTCGACTTGTGAAGCATAATATGTTGCGGCAGCTGCATGTGTTTGTCATGTTATTTGGTTGAGAAGGTTACTACAGAGCCTAAACTTTGAGCAAGATGGACCAACCGATATTTTCCTTGATAACAAATCAGCAATCGCATTGGGAAAGAATCCAGTTTTTCATGATAGGAGCAAGCATATTGATACGAGGTATCATTTCATCAGAGAATGTATTGCAAAGAAGGAGATACAACCCAAGCATGTGGTGTCAAAAGATCAAGCTGCAGATATTTTTACGAAGGCTTTGAAGTTTGAAGATTTTAGCAGATTACGAGATCTTATTGGAGTTGTTCAAGGATAGACTACAAGTTTAGGAGGGGGTGTTAGAATAAATAAACTTGTTAGTTAAATGTCTAAGAGTTACATGGATTTATGGTATTAGGAGTTTATTAAAGTTACATGAGTTAATAGCTAAGTTACTTTAAGTTACTAGGAGTTTGCATAAGTTAAGAGTTACTTTCATTAAAGTTAGATTTAAGAGTTATGCTTTCCTAGAACTATATACATAGGAGTTTGCATAAGTTAAGAGTTACTTTCATTAAAGTTAGATTTAAGAGTTATGCTTTCCTAGAACTATATACATGTGTTGTTTTGTACTTTGATATCACAACCTCAACTAATAAGAACTTAGTTTCTTCAAGCTCCTCTCTCTACTCCCATCTTTATATTTTTGTATATTCTTCAATTCTCTCCAACATGGTAATAGTTACAGATCCAACAACACAAAATTTAGTAAAACAAAATTATAATTACTCCCTATTATCAATAACAGATCAAATTTGTGGAAAATGAGACTCAGAAACTCTATTTCATTCCACTCACCAGCCATGAACATGCATTTATCTACTAAAAAATAGGTTTTGAACTGGTAAGCTAAGGAATCAATCAACAAAGTAGTCGCTTGTTGAGGCATTCCCTAAGCAGCTAATCTTTGAGTCCATAAAGCTAGCAACTAACCCTTTTACCTAGGACAGTCTACTATAAAGCCTAGCAACTCTAGATTTACTTTACCTAGACTATGTAATTAGGGATTGAATGAGATTAGCTGCTAGGGATTAGTCAAACTCCTAGTCTTTATTAGAGAGTTACTGTCCAAAACACACCAGCCATGCTAAGTTCTGGGGTTGGGTCGGATAAGACCACCCTAAAATCGGTTGGATATGTGGAATCTGAACGTATCAGATCCAATCGGATTGTAGCTTCGAGTTAAGGTGCTGATGGACCAAAAAGGAAGGGGACAACGAACCTCCTGCAAAGAGGCCAATCCGTTTAAAAGATATTTCTTTAAACTGTCACTTAAAAGGTAGTTAACATCAAATTATTTATATGAACATAGTTAGTGCAACTCTGAATACCAACCATACCGAAATGTTCTATTAACAGATTTCAACAAACGTGTGTCCTCGTGAACATAAAACTTGATAGGTTGTTGGTAAAACCTTCAATGGAATTGCAAGATACTGCAGGAACAAAAGAATCATCATCAAATCTGATAAACAAACAATAATAGCTGTGAGGTAAGAAAATTAACAGAAAAACAACAATGAGAAACTAATAATCTAAATCATGAAATCATTTCCCAGTGTTCCATATACATGAATCACAGAAACTAAAATCAAAGAGAGGCGAAAAAAAGAAGAAAGGGAAAATACCTCAAATATTAACATAAAGATGATCATTTTCTTCATATCTGCAACATTCATCACAAAATAATTAAAAATGACAAACTCAAAACCCATGAGAAACCATGCTGCTTTAATGGATGTATAAAAAGGGTCCGAAAGAATTTAGTTTCCAATCATAGTTAATGAATAATTTAGATAAAAGCTTTCCAAAATAGAGTAGAAAAAGTAATAAAATTGAGAAGTAAATGGTCTGAAAGACATCTTTTAAGAAGATGAAATGACACAGAGTAGAATGCAAACGAAATTGAGAGGTAGTATCAAAAGCTTCTAAACAAACTAAAATTTCCATTGCATGCAAAATAAACATAGGTGTTCACAACAATAAGAAGTGAATGAACAAATTGTTCGAGGATATCACCTTTTGAAGCAAGAAAATAATCAAAGTTCAAAGGTTTCAAAAATTATGACAACCCATGTTCAGAGCAGACAACAAAACACTAAAGAAAGCATAAAAATTACATAAACGGTACAAAAATTACTTTATAATTGGAAAAAATCACATACCTTTCAATCTGGCTGTCACATGATAACAAATATAGCTACAGATACACATGCCTGTGCAAAAGGGTGGAAATTCAGATAGTTTGATATGAAAACAAACAAAATTTGAAAGGTTGATCATGTCATACAGCAAGAACCAAAAACCCCACTGCTAGCCTTAACACATGCAACAAAAAATCAAGAAAGACATAGAAGACATCAAAAGATAATATTACTATAAAAAAAATGACAGGGAAATGAAGGATAATAAAAAAGAGATAGAAAGAAAAACTGACCGGAGAGTTGAAGCAGTTCCAAAGGCATGCAAGAAATCAACTGAGTCGGTGAGTTATTGGAAAGAAATGCAAAATACCGAAGATGAAGAAGTTTGGAATCAAAGTATCAGACAATATAAAGAAAAAAGAATAGAGAAGGAAGAAGCCTAAGTCACTCACCGGAGATGAAAAAACTCCACTTAGAGCGCTGCTTAGAAGTCCGTTGTGTTGAGTAGGGATGGCAACGGGTAGGGTACCCGCGGGTAGTGCCCTTCCCATACCCGTACCCATTAATTTTGGCATTTTCCGTACCCGTCCCATACCCTAACGGGTACACTTTTGCAATCCCATACCCTTACCCGTATTAATAGCGGGTACTCACGGGTATCCATATCCGTTCATGCATAATATAGCTAACCATATTTTTTTTTTTTAAAACATCTAATCCATACATAAATTTAAAAATAATCCCAAATCATTTAATAATGGATTTATTTGCAATGGGCTGAACCAAATAATGGACCATTATTATAAACCTAAACAAATTTTATTGAGTTATATATATATATATATATATATATATATATATATATATATATATAGAAAGGATCATGTGTGACACTTAAGTTATTGTGAGACAGATTTTTATTGTGTGACAAGGAGTGGCAATTGTGTAATTAAATGAAAAAAGATGGCATATTTTAAGGGGCATACACGTGTAAGGAAGGGAAGGGGGTGATGATGTCAGCGCTGATGTCATCGCAGGAGAGAGAAAAATCTTTTATTTCTTTTCTTTAAAATACATTTTCCCGATGATCCCGAACTCGGTTTTCGAAAATTTTTATACCGTTGGACTCGTATTAATTAGCCGGTCATTTTGAGATCCATTGTGGTCAAATAAAAACGACTTTTTCATTTTGGAATATTTGGTAATGACTTTTGAAAGATTTGGTAATGACTTTTGGAATATCAAGAAATTTGAAAAAAAATCGTTTTTATTTGAACACAATGGATCTCAAAATGACCGGCTAATTAATACGAATCCAAGGGTATAAAAATTTTCGAAAACCGAGTTCGGAATCATTGGGAAAATGTATTTTAAATATTAGTTGTCACACAATAAAAGTTGTCACACCTAAGGACCTTGTCTCACTTGATCCTCCCCCTATATATATATATTTTTTTTTAATGAGACGGGACAGGTACGGGTACGGGTACCCATTACCCATTACCCTCAAATATATCACGGATAACGGGTACCGGGTACCCTAAGGGGTAATCCCATACCCGTCCCGTACCCGTCACGGTTAGTGTTTTAAATTTCATCCCCGTCCCATACCCTTTTAGACCGGGTATGGGTAAACCCATTAGGGGCGGGTAGTGCCGAGTACCCACGGGTTGGGTACCCATTGCCATCCCTAGTGTTGAGGTGTGAGAGAAAGAAGAAGCTTCCAAAGAAAATGAATTAGGAAAACTCTGTCTATGTCGGTGAAAGACAAAGTATATAGACAAAGTAAAGGAAAAACAAAGTGACCATATCTTATACCACTATTTTATATATATATATATATATATATATATATATATATATATATATATATATATATAATAATTATATGAGTTATATGTAACTTCATTAAATCATGATAGCTCTTCCCTTTGTCCCCACTTGAAGCTGCTCAGGCATATTATAATTTTATCATGTGTTCTTCATATTCATATAATTACATATGATATAAATATAAAAATATGATAGCTATATTTAACAAGTCGTGCTCATTAAATTATCTTTGTAAGTCATTATAATTATATATATATATATATATATATATATATCATTCGTCGATCATCTTTATTATGAAAATAATAATGCAATTAAAATTAGCGACAATTGTCTTAAAAAAAATAAATTTCAGTTATAACAACTAATTTTGTACCCGTACAAATGAATGAGTTTTTTTTGTTACAATCGAAAGTTGTGAAAGACAGTAACATGATCTAACCAAGTTCATGGGTATTTTGTATATATTAAGCCTTAATTAAATAAGAAAATCATTATTTGTTTAGACAAAGATAAAAATTATGGCAAATTGTAAACTGAAAAGTTGAAAACATTGCTCTACAATTTGATTGTGAAATTTTAATTTTATTTTACTTTCGCATTTTTGAAACAGACAACAATTATTTGAGATTGTTTATTTTTGTAAAGGAAGGTTCATAGAAAGCAAAGTTGACCATATATGTAATTTGTCATATTAATTAGTCATTCAAATGCATAGCCTTCCTGTACGCACTTTTAATCGTGTATACTCATTTCCGCTCCAATAACCAATACCAGCCATCAACTTCCAATCGACGACTCAAACTATAATAAGAGATAAATATTCATTATAGAGATTATTACAAAAACGGTATTGTAAGAATTTCAATTCATAAAGTTTTAGGTTTTAATACCATTTAATTGTTATTTAATTATACAAGAAAATCACTAATTTTTTTTAGAGAAAGATAAATCACGGTAAATTGTTAACTGAAAACTTGAAAACATACCCTAAAATAATCATTTTTAATTTCATTTTACTTTGCATTTTAAAAATGACAAAAATCATTTGAGATTATTTATTTTTATAAAGAAGGTTAGTAGAAAGCAAAGTTGACAAGAAATGTAATTTATCACCATGATGACATGAATTAATTCATTTTGTAGGAGGGCTTCTTCATATTTAGCTTTTCTTATAAGAAAAAAAAAAAAAACAACATAAGTGAGTTCCTTCAAAAACAGGAACCACAGCACGCTAGAAGGAGGGGTCGAACCTCCGACCTTGTGGTTAACAGCCACACGCTCTAACCAACTGAGCTATTCCAGCTATTGCTCACTCAGTTCCAATTCTAATTTTGGATGCCCACACTTTCCTTTTTCGAATGAAGAAGATCCTCTGGCCCAGAACAAACGTGAAAATGTATTTTTCTTTGCAATGTAATTTCATATCTGAACTAAAATTTTATATATAAATTTTTGAATGTATAAAACGTGAGTGAAACTAATTATTCTTGATGTTGTATAGTAAATTTGAAAATTAAAGTTATAAAAAAAGAAGGCAAATGATATATATACCGCTTAGATATAGGTGAAAAGTTATAAATTAGAGAATTAATTTATATATATTGGAAATATAAATTAAAGTTGTGAAACTAAGTACTCTTAATGTTAAATGATTGTTTTTATTTTATAGAGGGTAATTGATGATAACTATTTTTATCGTACTTTTACACTATAGATATGTTGCTCTACCATTGATCTCAAACTCATCCTCTAAATCTAAAACAAATAATTATCCTAACAAAAAGCAACCTATTATTCTTACAATAATGTTCAATTGGTCATCAATGACCAAATTCTATTATGGACATTTACTATTCGATTTCATTTGTTTAATATTTAATAGACAAATAACTAGAAGAATAGAGCTAATATAGACTTCCGAATGTTCGCGTGTCTAATTAAAAGATAGTAATTCAATAAAAATATCTTAAAATATAACCCTAGCTTCTAACAAACTCAAACTGTAGTTTCTACATATTTTGTAAAAAGCAAAACTCCAATCTCTTCCTTGAGTCTGTAGCTGTATGCTAATCATGCATGAACTTTTGGTAGAAGGTCAATACCTTAAATTTATATTAAAAAAAATGTTTCTGTTTTAGAACATTATGATAATAAGGGAGAAAGAAATACGTGTGAGAGACATGGCAAAAGAATTTCAGCATGAAGGTGGTATTAACAGAAGATAAAAACACAGAACATTTTGAAACCGTACAACCATTTGATCTTTCGTTCTATACAAAAAATGTTGTGAAGAAACAACATTTAACAATTTCAACCAAGCAGGCTTTAATTTAATTCTCCTCTTCCAGAAGAAGAGTCTTCACCTCCATGAGACAAGCCCCGACATTTCGCAGATCGTCTTCCAATTTTTCAGACAAGCAGCACGAATTGCTGCTTCTTTCTTCCAATACTTTGGCCATCTTTTCGTACACTGTCACCTTCTCTGTCCGCAACTCTTCCAACCTTCTAAGCTCTATCTGTATTTCTTCCTCCGATGTCTTCGTTTCCATCTCCTTCAAATCTACGTCAAACACATTTTGCTGATATTCAATAATCATGCTTTCAACTTCTGACTTTCCGTTCTCTTCCATCTCCAGCAGAGTTTCCTTTTCTTGAATTACACTCTCAAGTGCAACTTTCATCTCCTCCGTAGACACGGACCCTTTTTGTATGTATTTCTGAACAGATTCTATCTCATTCTCCATCTTTGCTGATGTTTTTCTGCAATCATCAATCTCCACTCTTATCTGAACAAGCTTCTCTCGGGTTAGTTTTATCTCCGTTTGTAGTTTGGTCTTCTCTTCTTCAGACTTCAGCAAATCAGTTGCTTTACTGCCTATATGCCAATTCCTCTCACCAGTATCTACTTTTTCAATGTTGTCTATAGCAAACAGTACCTTTTCATTCTCCTGTCGCCGCTTCTCCTCTTCAAACTTAGACTTCAACAATGTATACTTGTTTCTCAACTCAAGTTCGGCTTCTTGAAGTCTTCCCATGGCTACCTCAGTTTCACCCTTGCAGACTTGAAGGCGTTCCATTTCCTCTTTCTTTTGGTCTACGTATGTAGATGAAAAATTCAGCCTCTCCCTTGCTCGAGCTTCTCGTTGTTCAAAGTAACCGAGGGACTGACAGAAACATGATAGAGAATACTTGAGTGCTGACAACCTTTTTTCTGTGAGAGCTTTTCTTTCCCGCATTTCTGAAGAAAGGGGTTCCAAAGATCTAACTTCTTGCTCCTTCACCTGAACCCTCTGTTTGATTGATTCAAATTCCCTCCAAAGCTCATGAAACTGCATGAAAGCTCCCTCTAGTGAGCCTAGAAGAACAAGGTTCTTAGCAGAATCTGAAACCTTCCGCTCTGCTTTCTCCAGTTTTTGCTTAGCCAAATTTAGATCTCCCAGAACCTTCACTGGAATAAGGTTTGATGATCCTATTTCTGTATCATAAAAGGTAAGATTCTCATCTTCTTCCGTTGAATTAGGCTCTTCAGTATATTTGCCTCCAACTTCAACAAGCTCCTCAGGGCAATCAAGTACTCTAGATTCAGAGGTTAACGATCTTTTGAATTCATCTCTCTCATGCATGGCCTTTTCATACAAACCCATCAATTTATCGTTTTCTTCATGCATTTCCGAAAGTTGCTGCTCCAGTTTCTTTACAATTGCCCCCATGTCATTGTCTTTTTTGTGGGTAAATTCCAGCAAAACACCATTATCTTCAACTTCCATGTCATCTTGTCCTGCATCCTCAGCATTATAATGACTTTCAGAAGCTGCTCGTTCATACATTTCAATGAGACTATTCTTCTCCTCAATTAATGCTTTAAGCTTTTTTTGAAGCTCATTGTTTGCTTCATTACAAGCTTCTAGCTTCAGATACAGCTCATCATTCTCTTTGGATAGAATGATTGATTTATTATGAGCTTCTGCTTCTCTTTGACTTGCAGCACCAATGGCATCCACCATTGTTTTGAGCTCCATTTGGCCATGAAAATTGATTATGGATGCATCAGTTGACAAAGAAGGAAGCTCAAGTTTCTCTTTTTCTTCTTGGGTGGCTCTGAGAGATCTCTCTTCTTCTAATTTTGCTAATAGATCATTAGCACACCTACAGAATAATTTAATCAAGTCAAACACAGAAACTGCCAGCATTGCGATCAATATCTGGAAAAATACACGGTAACTTACTTTTCCAATTTTTCGTTCTCTTGAAGGCAGAAGTTCAATTGCTTTTGAAGCGTGTCTATCTCTGACTGGTTTTGAATAGCCTGTAACATGAGATAATTGACCCACATTAGCTCTCTAAAAATGAATATAACTTATATAAGTATTAGGGTAAATTGTGTAAATTTTCTAATACATACCTGCATGCGAAGGAACTCATTCTCCTCATTAATCAACGAATTCCAAGGCATTGTTGCATCCTGAATTGAAAAACATTTATCTTTAGTCGAAACTCATCCAGTCTTCCTTAGTACCAAGTAAAATGAAAATAAAACAGCAGAAAGCTAGTCTAATACTATGCAAAATAATTACTTGAAATAAGATATGGTAGAGGTGTGGGCACAAAGGCCCACACTTGCACTAATTGGGCACCATTTGCATGAGTAATCAGAAATAGATACGAGTTACTCCATAGAGAAGCTGAGAGCTAGAAAGGATAATCAAAGCATGTAGAGCTGGGAATGACAAATGAAACCAAAAATGTTACCTTATTAGAGTCCAAAGCGTCACCTTGGACTTCTGTCTTGACGTCTGGTTCATGCATAAGTTTCCAATCGAGAGCTTCTAGCAACTACATGTATAGTAGGGGATAGAAACTTAGATTCAATGAACAATTTAATAGTACGAATATGTTAAAAGCGATACACTGACATATATTCACTTTGATACCTTATTTTGTAACACCATGATTTGTTCATTCATCATCTCCCGTTCTCCTTCTTCATAAAAGGACTTTAGTCTGTGGATTAGAGCATAACGACGAGTTAGTTTAACAACACCATGCCACAACTTTGACAGAATATTTTTAGATAAATATAAATCAGATGAGGCATTTTGTTTGCAAAAGTGAACTCGCCATCAATGACGATTAGGCCGGTCTTAAATTATATCCTTACCAGATGAATCCACATGTCTAATCTGTGTCGAAGCTAGAACACAAGTTACTGTGAGAGAGGACATCAAAATCACATCATGAACTGAATTCTCTTCTTTCAGATCTTGTCAAAGTTAAGCTTCCATCTCCAGTTCAAATAGAACACCATAGTGATTTAATTCATTAATTGTTCCATTATATATGACAACTTATATAATGAACAAACTCATTGGATAATTTCGTATTGGTTTCTCCATACAGCAAATGGAACCACAAAAAGGATGATAAAGGTTCGCATGCAGACAAAAGAAATGATAGAGAAAAGAAGAGCATGCCTTCTAATTTCTTCTTTCAGCCGCAAATTTTCCATTGCAAATCTTGTTACTTCTTGGTTCCGATCCACCTGAGTTTGCAAAACTTCAATTTCTTTCAGATGTTCTTCCTTTTCTTTCAACAAGTGTGACTCAGCTGAAATCTTTCCGGAAGCAACCGCCTCTAGTCTTTTGATTCCATCTTCTCGAAAACGCAACCTCATTTTTAGGCCTTGAATCTCGTCAGCTCTTTGCTTGGCCTAGTAGCAAATAGACAGGTTTTTTAAGAAAAACCCAATTCCAATAAATTATGTAATAGTATTTGATGAACAGTTTAGTGTTAAGACTGGATGAACCTAGAACTTCAAAAAATGTAAGAGCAAAATGAAATGCAAGTTTTGACATCAACCAATTTTCACCAGCATCAAGAGTTGAAAAGTAAGAGCGCAAAACAGTAACAAAATCTTGCTTTGTAAATACCAGTCGCGTAGCTGCCTGATTCTCATCTGCCATCGCCTTCAATGTGATATCCATGTCTTTTTGCCTTTTGAAAGCCCCAACAAGGGCAGCGTCGTAGTCTTTCTTCTGATCAATAACAGAAATAGGGAAGTGTTAGATCAAAGTACCCACAAGATGTGCCAAGCTTACAAATGACAAGCGCATACCTGAGAAGCTCTTTTTTCAGATACCAAAGGACTAAATGATCCCTGAAGTCCTTCCCATTTGAATGGTCCTGGAGATCCCTGAATGCTCAAGTATGATGTGTTATTATCCAGATCTTCAGCTCCTCCATTGCCTAGGCCCCGCAGTCGAGAAACTTCTTTCTGAAAGTAATATGAATTACAATAAACAGCTATGTGATCAAGGTGCACTGGAACAAAAAAATATACTGATTCTAGGAGAACAAATTGGCATATGGTAAAAGCAAAATAAAGATAAATCCATTGGCTTAAAGGATTTAGCACCAGCATTTGAAGGTCCATTACATGACTTGAAATGAGGAGAATACCTTAAGCTGTTGAATTTGCATTCTCATCGCGATTACATCCCCTGAAGCATCTTCATTAACAATTGCCTACAAAAATCAGAATAGCAGAATTCTATAACCAATAAAAACAGAATCAAAAGCATCCATTACCAAAAATGTTATGCATCCCTATCACAACATTTCACAAAGTATTTGCTAATGCAACAAGAAGAAATTAGAGAGACAAAAATTAGATAATGTACATTGTTCTTTATGAATTTCGCACGTTGTGCAAACTTTAATGTGCTTAGTGTCTCCAATGAAGAGCTGCAAATGAAATGGTTTCCATCAAAGTTAGAAGTATGGTATTAAAGTATATCACTATTTGAACACATTGATAAAACAAAAACAAAGCATTTATTTGTTAGTTACCAATACCTAAGAATTATTCAAATTCATGGGAAGCTGAATTTCAGTTCACATTCTAGATAAAGCTTTTAGAGTATAGCAAAAAAGCATTTTCACCAAATTTCAGGGTTTACTCGTATTCTAGCATTTCATATCCAGTGGCATTTTGGAATAGTATATTCACATCTTTTCATCTATACCAAGTTTTCTTTCTTTGTCATCCATTTGCACTTTATAACAACATATTAAGCTAAAATCTTTTAATCTATACCATGTTTTTTATTTATAGCTATTCAGTAAAACATAATATGATGGAGGTAAGTAGAGCAAGTGCATCTTTGGTCTCTCAAGGTAGATTGGTTTCTACCGCATAATTTATGCAGTGTTTTGAGTCGAACTCACATTCCCAAAAATCTTAAGAGTTAATAGTAAGGAAAAATAAAAAATTAGAGCAACAACTAACCAAATCGATGGACTAATATTAGCAATAATTATAGTTTTTGCATTCCCTCCAAGTGAATCCTGAAGAGAACAAAATCAAAAGTTTGTTAGTGTAAATTAGTTCAACATAATCTTTGTGCTTCAAAGACTTTCTAGTATCCTCATTCAATTAGAACACTATCTCAAGCAATCTATTCAATGTGATATCTTTCTGCATAAAAAGCTACACTTAAAAAATTTCGGTGTCATTTATCATGTTTTTTCTCTCAACTTTACTAGAAAGAAAAAAATGTTCCTTTCAACCATGGATATACTTGACAAGCTAGAACCTGGCTAACATGTGTAGCAACGGAATCAAATAAACTTGGAACAGTCCAAACAAAAATCATTCTTCAAGTTGGCTCCAAAAGGAAACATCTCAACGGTCCAAAAACAAGCCCAAACATTTCCAAAGAGCAAAATATATAAAATAGCATATATCCTTTTAACTACTTAGATAATTTGAAATTTATACCTGAAGCAGAAATGTAAGTTTGGAATCTCTGTAAGGAACATGTTGAGACTTTCCATTGGATATGCTCACGAGGTTCATGATCACAAGTCTGCAAAACCCCATAATTAGCTCAATGTTTTAATTTTTGTTATCCCAAAAAAATGACAAGCCAAAACTCATTCACAAACAATCCTCTCAAAATAGATTATGGAGCAAAAGAGAAAAGTAAAAGGATAAAGTCAGACCCCAATGTTGAAAGAGACTTGTTGATATTGGTAGCTTCCTTGAGACGTTCACCTTCTGCACCTGAACTCTTCTGCCTGTGATCATGCTAAATTAGTTGTAATAACTATCAATTGTCATTTTTCTCTAAACTTCTCATTCATTAGTTCCACATCATCATACCTCTCGGAACCTGCTAAATCAACGAGATTAAGCCGTGCAAACCGGTGATGTGTTACTCCTTGGGACTCCCACTGAGAAAAGTACCAATGATAAAAGCCACTTAATCAGCCAAAGTGTGATATATTAGAGGAAATTCATTAGAAATAGCTTGTTAGGTAATTACTTGGAGATCAAACTATTAAAGACTAACCTTACTTTCAATGATGCACGTAAATACACTGTGAGATCGACTACTTGCTCGATTCATGTTAGTAGATGCGACTTTTCTATTTGCAGCACCCTAAGATGAAAGAAATTATCTAAGTTAAGTATCAATTTTATAAATATAAGGAGATATCAATATCCATGCAGATACTTTCTGTATATGTAAACATATATACATATACAATTAATGCTTTTCCATTAACTACCATAAATACTAGGCAATACCAATAGAATAGAAACTTTTAGTTAGAATCATGGACTATATCCAGTAAAATAATTTTCATACCTGAATAAGTTGTTGAATCACATCTCTTGCACTTGCAACTTCTATCTCCTTAAGATTCTCTACATAGATGCCTTTCTTCGCATCTTCCCTTATCTGCATGCATCACCGCACATTAAGTTGAAAACAGTGAGTAAACTAGGGACAGGGGCCTAATTGGGCTAATTGCCACATAGACCTAATATGAAGAGTTTACAGTAGGAAAACAAAGATCCACGCACGCAAGTAAACTGATAGTTCTATTTTTTGAGAATAGTTTTAAGCATTAATTGTTGTAAGGATAATAGACCAAACAAATATTTTGCACCTTTCACTTCTTCGGCACCAACAATATGCTAGTAGGGTTGTGGGTTCCCCTAGGTTATGTATTTCTATGTCTTGTGCATTTATAATTTATATTATCGAGTTGTTCAACATCATTCCGTCTCCTTCATCGCTATTGTATTGAAGTAAAATCCAAAACCTCGGCTAGTTATCTATCACACTTGTAGGACATTGTGGTTGCTTGTGAGGGCTCAGCTCGTTATCACAAGTACATATGATAGACAATACTTCATGCCTAATAAGTGCAAGAGTAATATACTTTGGCCATGTTCGAACAGCAAATACGTAGAACATGAATTTCTGTAATCTTCTGATCATAAATCTTGAACCGAATATCATAATAGCAACAATGGTCCAGTAATTTAGCTGCATAACTAAAAGCTCAATTGTACCTGTAAGTTATTAGATGAAGGGTCCAACAGATCAAGAATATGTTCATTATATATCTCCAAAAATGAGCATTTACAAGCAAATTTTAACTTTTCCTCCTTGCGGACTTCCTTTTCCTGTCATAAATAAAAAGACAAACCAGTTAGACTACTGCACCCGACTACAAATTATTTTCAATATAGCTATAATTCTATAGGATAGCACTTAAAAGTAAAAACCATATATATAGGAAGCCATGATAACAACTTCAATAATCAGTAAACGGTTTGTACAGATGTAAATCCCAGTTAAAGTCGATAATTCTACATAAATTAAAGATAACTAACTTGTTAAAAGAGAATCTATTCCTTACCATATTGTAAAATAGCTTCAATCAAAAAGTACCTCATAATAGTCACAAACGCAAGAATGTACTAACAAGTGACTTGCACTCAATATTAACTTAACATTTAGCATGCAAGGTTCCTAGTAAGCATTTTATTTCAAATTTAAATTTGTAAAACAAAAAATATACATAAAACATTTAAATTTGAACAAAACTAGTTCTGGAAAAAAAAAACCTTTCACATGAGCGATGAAAAAATAAAATACATTCAACAGCACGTAAGGGAGAGACAGAAACCTTCTGGATTCTTGAGAACAAACACTCAAATACTCTAGGAGTCATTCCACAGTTAACACTGTGCCTCCTAGTCCCTCCTTCAATGTCTCCAAGCATGGTATGCGTCTTCCCACTTCCAGTCTGGTTATATAATTATAGAACATGGAAAGAAAAATCAACTTTTCCATTTATCCATAGTAGGTAAACAATTAAAACATCACATCTATGAATATGTCTTCACATAATATTATCACTCTAAATACTTGTTTATTTTGCTAATTATAATTACACAAAAGACTCCTACGAGATACAGCAATGAAGTAAAGCGTAAATTTGAAATGTTGGTCGAAATCTCACCTGGCCATACGCAAACATACAACTATTGTAACCTCCCATGCAATTATCCACCATCGGCAATCCAGCTACTTTGAATAGTTGCTCCTGATACCGATAAAAAATTCACATAACAAAAATTGATAAAGATGGTAATATCACCATCATAAACCCCGAGTTCAATTTTTTTTACCTGGCTAACACTCTCATCCGCTACAAGGTCAAAGGTGAACCGCGACTCAGGGTGCCCTGTCCAAGTGATTGCCTGACTGCTTTCTTGCCTAACGCACTTGCTATGGCCTTGAAGTGAGACCTCGGAACTGCTAAGCGGACGTAATCTAATGATAACCTAACAAAAATTACGAATACACATCAAACAGAACTCTCATCACTTGATTCAAATCCCTAAATCGGAGACAAATATATACTTTCTGAAATTGCAACCATTATTTACTGAATTAAAGTTAATTTTCAACTTCCTAACAAGAATTAAAGTTAATTTCCGCAATGTCGTTACCTGTACGTTATGATCGTGCCAGAACGATGGATCCTCATTAAACTCGAAGCTCCGATTTCGCGGTGGTGGTGGAGCAATAGATCCGTGGATTTCATCAGCGGTGTCCTCCTCCTCCCAATCATCGATACGCCGAACTGCCGATGCAGCAAGAGAGTGATGAGCTGACGAAAACTTGTCTCGAGTAACCGATTTGAGCAGATCTGGAGTACAAGGAACGGAGTCGGATTGAGAGCGCTCGTGGAACCCGAACCGGCTCTTGATAGCGCTGGCAGCCTCCGATATGAATGGCATTTGATTTAATTGCACGGGTAATATTTGCAGCTACTCCTAAAATTGAAGGGGGGCTAGATTTTTTAGTTAGAAAAGAAAGAAAGAGAAGAGGGGGAAGGAGAGATTTGAAATGATGAGAAAAAAAGGAGGGACTTGAGAAATGAATAATTCGACGGTCATGATTTGATGATTTTAATTGAAAGGTCAGGATCGAGTAATTTCAAATTTGAAGACCGTTTTGGATTTTTACTTTTTTATTTACTTTGAAAAGGTGAGTCCACAAAATAATGAAAGTTTGATGATGGATAAGGCCCGGGGTGATTGATTGGCACAATTTGTGAGCCCAACTAGAAAAATAAAAAGCAAATTTAATTGTTTTTGAGGTTTTTATTTATTATTATCGGTTCCGATATATGCAGCCCTAAGGGCTGCATATAAGCACTAGTTGTTGGCCCGTGTTATACACGGTTATATCTTTTAAATATATAAATTTAAAAAATTTAGAATAATTAATTAGATTTTTGAAATATAAGCATTTAATAGAACTCAATATGGTATAGAATTAAATACACATGCATTTATTAATCAAATTAATTTAAAATCATATATGTTAACAAAATAATCAAAATCAAAAAATCCTAAATCAATATAACTTACCTAAATAAAAAATCCTATACCCTAACCCTAAACCTAAACCATAACCCTAAACCTAAACCCTAACCTTGAACCCTAAACCCTAAACCCTGACCCTAACATTGAATCCTGACCCTAATTATTGATCCTAAACCTAAACCCTAACCATAACCCTAACCCTGACCCTACCATTAAACCCTAACCCAATACCCTAAACCATGACCCTAACATTGAACCCTGACGCTAATTATTGACCCTAAATCCTAACCCTAACCCTAAACCCTAAACCCTAATTCTAAATCTTGACTCTAGTTTCACAATAGGAAAGTAATTTTATTAAAATGGTATTTAACTTATATTTATATTGTTAACATATATAACACTCAATTAAATTAATTAATAAATATAAAAATATTTAGGATAATACTATATTTAGTTCTATTAAATGCTTATATGCAGCCCTTAGGGCTGCATATATCAAAACACTTGTTTTTATTATCAGTATAATTATTTTATATTTTCTTTTTAATTTATATCGAGCTCGCTAACGGGCGCTCTGAGACGTTAGATAAGACCACATTATATAACCATAATTAATTATGTAAATACTATTTATTGTCTCTTGTATATTAAAATCTAAATTGTTTGTGCAACATTATTATGACATAAATACTACTAATCAACTAATTCTAAATCTCAACCCGAACTTAAATCATAAACTCAAATCCAATCATATATTCTTAACCCGAGCCTAAATTATCAACCCAAACTAAACCCGAACCTAACTTTCAAAACTTTAGAATCTTAAGTATATAAAATAATACATGTCTCTAGATGTAGGAAATAAAATTTTCAATAATGTAAATATTATTTATTGAAATTAGTCTAATTGTTATATATGGTAAGGATTTGGAAAAATCAATTACAATATTGGACAAATTGTTACATATGGTAAAGAATTAAAAAATAAACATTAAATTTAATACCATATCATGAGAAATATGAAATATGAAAGTAAATAATATTAAGATGAGAAAATATAATTAAGAAAATAAAAATTAGAAGAAATTGACACGTATATTTTAAAGGAGCGAAAAAGGAGAGCTCAACATCTCATCCTTATTGTTACTCCTTTATAATATATAAATAAAATATTTTATTTTATTTTGAAAAAAAAATCTTTTAAAAGTTCTTATATACATATCAATAAATTGATTTTATTCTTGAAAATATATTTGAATTAGCAATTTTATACCCGTAAAATAAACAAACAATTTTATTAATATGACATGATATATGTAAAAAATGCAAAAAAATTATTTACTAATATATTAACCTAATCAATTAATAATTTAATTATTTCCTTATTATCAATTCGTACATACAAAATATAATTGTTTTCTTATTAAATAATTGTTTTCTATTTCATTTTCAAAATTTTAATCTAATATGGAATCTAATATAGATAGGAAATAAAATCTATATAATATATAATCTAATTATTCAAAAAAAATGACAAATTGACACCTAAGCATTTTAGGAGTGAAAAAAATGAGGGCTTGACACCTCATCCTTATTATTACTCCTTTAATATATATATATAGATTTAATAGAACTGAATATGGTATAGAATTAAATACACATGCATTTATTAATCAAATTAATTTAAAACCATATATGTTAACAAAATAATCAAATTCAAAAAAATCCTAAAACAATATAACTTACCTAAATAAAAAATCCTACACCCTAAACCCTGGCCCTAACATTGAAACATGACCCTAATTATTGACCCTAACCCAAGACCCTAACCCTGACCCTACCATTGAACCCTAACCCAAGACCCTAAACCCTAACCCTGACCCTACCATTGAACCATAACCCAATACCCTAAACCCTGACCCTAATTATTGACCCTAACCCTAACCCTAAACCATAATCCTAATTCCTTACCCTAATTTCACAATAGGAAAGTAATTTTATTAAAATGGTATTTAACTTATATTTATATTGTTAACATATATAACACTCAACCAAATTAATTAATAAATATAAAAATATTTAGAATAATACTATATTTAGTTCTATTAAATGCTTATATGCAGCCCTTAGGGTTGCATATATCAAAACACTATTACTATTATTTAAAAAACGATCCCGCTAACGAGCGCCCTAGGCCGCTAGATAAGACAAATATATTTTATAATTATCATTAATGATGAAATAAATAACACTCATTCTTCAATAATAATACTTTTCTTGTTAATTGAAACTTAAATGTTTGTGCAAACATTAATTATGAAATTTCGAATAAACGTTACTCACCGACTCAAAACTATAAATTCTAAACCCGAACTTAAACATAAACTTAAATCCGAACTTAAACATAAATCTAAATCCGAACCTAAACCTTAAACATTATCCTCAAACCCGACTCTAAACTCTAACCCAAATCATCAACCCGAACCCAAAACCATAAATATTAAGCCAAACATATAAACCTGAAACTAAATCATCAACCCGGACCTAAAACCGTAAAATTAACCCAAACCAACATATAAACCCGAAATCCTAACTCTGACCCTAAACCCTAACCCTAATCCTAACTATGACCCTAACCTGAAACGCAGATCCAAATCTAAACCCTAATCCTATTAAAAACCAAACCATATACCCAAACCTAAACCATGAACCCAAACTTAAATTCTACCGGACCCAATCATAAACCCCCAAAAATCCATAATAATTACCATAAAAAATTGGGTACTGATGTAAATATAACCCATTGTCATTAATGTTTGTTAGTAATTAATGTTAGTGATTAATATTAATTTATTTTTCCAAAAAATCTATAATATATATATATGTATTTTTATAGTTATAAAATGTTTGTTTATTATATTCTAAAATTTTCGAATAGGAACCCGTTATCCTTTAGTTATAAAAATAGCTTCGATTTTTCTATACCCTTAAAGTTTCTAGCATAAATCCGTTAAACTTTATTTATATATTTTTTAAATAATATCCCCAGCAACAACATGTTAACCCTTAGTTATAATCCGTTGATTTTTTGTTATAAGAATACTAGTTTCTATTTATTTGATATTTCTTAAAATTAATTTTTACATACAATAATATTTAATATATTGTATATTTCCAATGTAATAAATGTCTTTTTCAAAATTAATACAATCTATCATTGGAAATATATGAAAAATATGAAGCATTAAATGCTTATATACAACCCTAAGGGTTGTATATATCATTTGCCTAAAAAATTATTAAATAATTAGCTTAGAATTACTTCAATTTATTATTGCAATCAAATAATTAATGTTCATTAAATTCTATAAAATAGTTAGTGCTTGAAGTCATAATGAGTCCAAATTATTTATTATTTCTATCAAATGGTTAATGATCATTATATCCCTAGCGCTCTTGGGGCGCTCGTTAGCTTTTACCTTTAAAAAATGAGGATCAAAATTATGAATATATACCTTAAAATTGAAATAGACATTTCAAAAATATTGTTTTTCTCAAAATTGCTAAATTACTAAACATAATATAAATGTGTACTACTTGGAAGACATCAAATTGGCAAAAAAATCTCTTGTCTCCACAATTGTGTTTTTTATTGTATCCCTCTCACATAAAATCAATTTTTTTGTGGGTAAGGTAGAAAAGATCCACAAAATATTTTAATTAAAATAATTAAATATAATTTTATGTGGAAGGGACACAATAATGAAAACATCAAATTTTTTTCCGTTTAGAAATTTACAACTACAGTAATAATAACAAACTAGTTATACATAATTAAGAATTATTAGTCTTAATTAGAAAAAGTAAAGGTTAGTTAGGATATGTGATACAAATAAACATTTTTTAACAAATAATATATGATATATGACACAAGAATATTTTAATTATGTGTCAATTTCTACTTTTATTTTAACTTTCTTTTTTTTATTTTAATTATCTTTTTTAATATTTCTTTTTTTCTATTAAAATAATCTCTCTTTCTTTATTTTTGATTTTCCATCCGGTTTTTGAACTACATTGGCTAACTAATCCAAATTCAGGCGGTTCAAGGATTATAGTATTTAAACTGTTATTTCAACCTCATTGATTTTGATAACTTGTTTATATGGTTTTTAAATTATAACTCGAGTGTGACAAAATAAATTGGTTACTTTATACTATAATATTTTTATACTCTAGACCTTGATGAAAATAGTTTATATAATATATTTAGAGATATCTCAATATAGTATATGCCTTTAAATTACTAAGTTTATATGCGTAATAGATTATGTACTTTTAAATATCATATATACCATGTCTCTTATATAATTAGCATGTCATGAATTATATTTTAAGCGTGATCAAATAAATGTGATATAATTTGTTATGCCATGATTAAATAAAGTTTAATCATAAAATGAGATGAAAATGATATTTATGTCATGAAACTTATATACATAAATTATATGCATATGAATTAAAATGAGAACTCTAAAGTTTGCATATGTTTGCATAAATCAAAATCAACTTTAGTGATATTATGGTTAAAACACTCAAACACCCATATACTTAGAATCATATTATACAAAGATAAAATATGGTGCTTAGTTAATTTCATGATGAATTTAATTAACACAATCACCTCCGTATTTTATAATGTATGATTGAATATACATACCAAGTTGATGTAATTAAAAGACAAACACAAAAAAGTTCGTATTAGTCTCAAACAAATATACTGTGACGAAATGAAAAATTAAGGAGTTCGTAAAAAACACAGTTTAGAATATATCTCTAAAGCAGAAGCTCTAAAATTAGGTTTGAGATATATACATTACTCTATTGCTCTTAATAGTCATGTATATGCTCGTGATTATTTTTGATGAACTCACTGTATGAAAATGAGAAATTAAGGAGTTCGTCGAAAGAACAGTTTTTGAACTTTTAAATATGAAAACTATATTAGAAGGAGAGACTTATGTACAATACATAGAGTTTTTCTATTATATTTTCTTAATAGTTTTCTTTAATTCTTAATTCTCTTTTTTGTTAGTAAAAAAAAATGGTGTTTAATTTTTTTTTTACTTTTTTACCTTCAAAGAGCGCCTGGGCCGCCTTGACCGAATTGGACCGTCTTGGACCGCCTAGGCGGTCAAAAATCGGCCAACCGAATTGAAGCGCCCTAATAGGTAAAATCGCAGCGGTGTAGTGAAAATCACCTCCTTGACCGATTTTTAAAACACTGCTTCCAGATTTACCAGGTCGCAGAAGCAGGACAACCCAACTTCATTAAGTGCAGGAAGTGACCTTCCACCAATGAAGTAGCGATCCAAATAATGAAAAAATCGCGATAGCCATCTAACCATAATTTTATGGTTAGACCACATTTTCACGAGTTCCCTCAACATAAGTTCATCATGCTTCTCTCTTATAGATGTCAGAACTGTGGAATTTGTATACTCTTCGAAGGCCTCCCTGTACTTATCGTAAAGCTGCTGAGAATAATCATGTGGTTGCTTCTATGTGCACATGTTGTATATGGTAGTGTAAAGCATCATATATTCTTCGGAGTTGAACTGATCAGGCAATCCATCCAGAACATTTTTAAGTTTTGTCATACTGTCCTGCATAATAGCCCATCCTTGATCCAACTTTATTGGTATATGATCCATGTTGTAAACGAAATATTTTCAGAAACTGCCAAAGGTCTCTGACAATTAATATTAAAAACAAGTACCGATGTGAGCACAAATTTTTTTGATGATGAATACGTTGTTAACCTTGTGATGAAATATTATGGGAAGTTATTTATTGTCTTGGTTTATGATAGCCCCAAGAGCAAACTCTGTCCAGCTAGCATACTAAAAATCTTCGAAAATATTGTTTTCACTATTGATGAAATTTATTATTAATCCAAACACCTCAAATTAGAAACATTGGGAATAAATCGTATATGGTAAGAACATGAAATAATATTTTCACAACTTATCAAACTATCACCATCAACCAAAGATTTGAGTTAGGGTAATTTCCAAAAAAAATCTCTGTGTTTATCAATTTTGTCAAAAATGTGTCTGTGTTTATTTTTTTGACAAAATGAGAATTGTGTTTATCTCCGTTAACCAAAAAGCGGAAAAATCATTAACGGTGTTAAATGTGATGACGTGGCAAAGGGTATTTTGGTCTTAATTTATGGGTTATGATATAAAAAATTCATTTCTCACACTTTAAAGTTGTAAACACATGAATGTTTAAGAAATTTAAGGGTTTTCGGTCTTTATTTATTGATAAATTTTTTAAACATTCATGTGTTTACATCTTTAAAGTGCGAGAAATGATTTTTTTATATCATAACTCATAAATAAAGACCAAAATACCCCTTGTCACGTCATCACATTTAACACCGTTAATGATTTTTCCGCTTTTTGGTTAACGGAGATAAACACAATCCTCATTTTGTCAAAAAAATAAACACAGACACCTTTTGACAAAATTGATAAACACAGAAATTTTTTTTAGAAATTACCCTTTAAGTTATTAACATGCCTTATCATAGTCCGCTTCATTTCATCATGAATAACAGCGATCGGTCCCCCAAAAAGCATGAAATAATACGGCAATGTACTTATGGTCCAATGAAATACCATTCTACATATACGATAAAAGAAAAAATGAATAAAAATTGCTAAAAAAACTTAAAACTTAAATGTTTAACTAATGAATGATGCTCTAAACTTCACCATATCTTAATTTGTATACATCCCTTGATGACGATACTATACATTCGGATAACTGACCTATCCGTGACTAAAAATTAATCTTATATCCTTAATTAAGATTATAATGTTAAATAAGTAATATTTTTAAGTTATATATATATATGTTGTGAAGTAAACGTAAAAATAATAAAGAAAATATTTGTTACGAGTTTTGTTTGAAAAATTTATTATTATAATAATTGATTATGATAAATATTATTTTTGGATCATAATAAAAACTTAAGAATAACATCTCATCTCTAAACCTACGGCTATTTCTCTCATTCTCTTTCTTCTCGGCGGCTTCTCTTTTTTCCGAAGAGATGAATTACATAGGCTACGAAATTACAAACGACTTCAAAGTACCTACTCTGCCAGCTACAAATTCAACTGGAAGCTTATGCGAAGAAGAGTCCATCTTTTATGTCGATTTTACTTCTCCATTGCTTCCACTCTTTTCTCAATTGTTTCATGGGGTCTTTTCTGGGGAGCGACTGCTCAAAGAAAGAGCCACAACTGCAAACAAAGACCTGTTACTTCAGGTTGTAGCTGCTTTGGGCTATACTGTTATTGGCCTGGTTGGGGTAATGTACACATACTCACCACTGTAACCGTGGCGAGTAATTTACTTTATTCCGTGGTGAATATGATTAAGATGTGCTTGGATATTGGATTAGCATGTTTTTTGGAGCCAAACGGTAGTCAGATGCGATGATCACAGCTTGAAGATTTAAGGCAAGCTTAAAGCAATAGTTTTGACAGTTAGGCCATGTTCGAGACCCGATACAAAAGCCCCCACCATGGATGTAATAGAAGATTGGAAGCTTGGAAGAAGACGAAGGATTAGATAGTCTGTATAGACGAAGCTGAAGATTGTTTGCATGATCAAAGACAACATCTTTCCATAAAACAAAACCGTCGCCATGAACGAGAATTTTGAAGCTTGGTTGAGTTGAAGGCCAAATTGATCCATCGCTGAAAACGCGGAGAACTCCTCTGCATTCATAAGCCGTGGTAGACATCTTGACTTGGTGGTGGTGTTGAGGAAAGAAATGAAGAAAATAGAGGAGATATAAAAAAAAGAGTTAAAGCCGACTTTATAGAGTGTAAGGGCTGAAAAAATATTTCATATAAAGGTTAATTGTATTTCTGATTATTTTTCTATAGCTACTACTAACTATTATTATTATTATAAAAAGAAAAATTATGAAGAGTTTGGAAACGAACTCTTTATAATTATTTTTTTTATAAAAAAAATTACAGTTAAACCTCGATTAAGTAATATTCGAAAAATCAATCGTTGGTTGACGCAGTGGTAGTATGGGGCTGCGCTTGGTAGGGAGGTCTGTGGATCGATCCTCCACAACGGCGACTAGGAGGGGTATAAATACCATAATCCTTGGACCCGCCCTGAATCCGGATTAGTCGGCCCAATGTGGTTCGAAAACCGGATGGAAAGCCAAAAAAAGTAATATCCGAAAAAGTAATAACCTCGCTAAAGTAATAAATTTCACCGGTCCCAACTTGGGCCAATGTTGTAAAGTAATATTTTAGCTAAAAACATAAGATAATAAAAACTTAGAAATTCCTTAAGGGCTCAAATAATATGTAAAGTAATAATTCGAGAATTATATTTGATATTGTATATGTTTGTAGTGTACCATTCTATTGTTTACTATATATACTTAATCACAAAGTATTATCATTTAATTTTATGTTGTAGGTTCATGAATTTATATTTTAGAATTACAATAAACGTTAGATAATTGAGTTTCTATACGATATACACAACAAATGTTACGTGTATACTATTTTGGTGCATTGCATGAATCTAGTTTTTAAATATAATCAATCATAACAAAAGTAATTTTTAGATCAAGTACATTGCATGTCATTGATTCTTGCTTTTAAACATATCATAGTACAATACATAAACATAAAACTTCGGTAAAGTAATATTTTTTTCCGGTCCCAAAGGTATTACTTTAAAGAGGTTAAACTGTATGTTTTAAAAATAATAAAATAATAAAATAATAATAATAATAACAATAGCTATAGAAAAAAACTAGACATACGTGATACTTTTAGTGTACATTTATAAAATTATTAGCAATAAAACATGGTAAAATTCCAAGGAAAATGCACCTAAAGAGAAGAAAAGGAAATACATGAGAAATAGTAAAGAAATGAATAGTTTAGGAGCAATGATGAGAGATGAAGTTGTTGATGATCAACATCAACTTGCTCGATGGTTGAGAATTAGGATCAATGGTGAAGAAACCATGTTGTTGCCCTTCAAACTCAACATATTCAATATTCTTTCCCCAAGCTTTCAATTTGTCCACATAGTCCTTAGCCCTATCTTTGAGCAGATCATTTTGGCCCATGATAACTAGGATTGAATCAAACTCCACTTTTTCAAGATTCTGGCTCTCTGCTCCAAATGGGTTCACTAATGGGTGATCTCTTGTTTCACCAGTGGGAATTGACAACCTCCAAAACCTACACATACATGCATGTCTTACCAAATTTTAGTTATACCTTGAAAAATTAGGATGATATTTTAATGTATATAACACGCATTATTTTGGCTTTGACTTCTGCAATTCATTTTGATTTGTTGATATTCCCTTATTGAAATCACCATAAGATGACCCATTAAATAACATTTTTGATACATTGTGCAATACCCTAAACGTTCTTGTTAAGACATTATGCAATTTATATATATCTATCATTTAATTTAAGTGAACCTTTGAACTAGGGCTAAAAAAGAAGAAGAGGACCAAATCCTTAATTTTAAGAGTGTCTCATTAGCTCTTTAAATTTACTTAAAATATTCTATTAGCTCTCTAAACTTGGTTACGATGTCTTATTAGTTTTCTAAGTTTATATGGTAAAACAAGAATGTTGTTATTTGTATCGCACTTTTTCCACCTATAATCCAAGCAAAAGTCAAATTTTCATTTTGTGGTGTTGGTGAGGGAAAAGTGTGTTTTTCACCTACCTACCTCACTCTTTTCAATCCTTAGCTCGCAACAATTTTTCACTTGGTCTGAGGATTGAGAAAAGTAAGCTGCAAATAGCAATTTACTAAAACGATTATTTTAAAACATGTATCATTTTAAAAAAGTTTAGTGGATCAATAACTCATTAAAATTATTTTAGGGCCAACATGTTATATTAAATATCAAGTAGCTAACAAAACATCTTAAAAAAGAGCTAACCGGTATTTAGCCTTTAACAATTATATAATGTGTCTATTTAAAAAAACAATCATAAAATGTGTAGGAGAGCAAATCGAAAAACAATTTCTGAACTTTGGAGGTAAAAATTGGAAAAATTGTTTGTTTGACAAAAGACCAGAGATAGTAATCCATGATTATCTAGAAACCAAACCTGTCAATGAGCTCCCAGTTGAGGAATGCATCTTTTGGTCCCTCAACTTCAGATTTAGACAAGACCGTCCCTCCAAAAAAGGGTGCCAAAAGAACATAACCCCGAACCCTCACCGGACTCAAATTTGGTGAACCAGCTCGGAGCCGAACAGCCAAGTGGTGAGCAATGTTGCCACCGGCAGAATCACCCGAAATGAACACCTTATCAAAATCAGCAGAATCATTTAGCCATGAGTCAGGATGCTCACAAACAGCCTGATCCTGAAGCCATTTCACAGCCATGAACCCATCCTCAATTGCAGCAGGCAGCCTGTTCTCTGGAGCCAAACGGTAGTCAGGGGCGATGATCACAGCTTGAAGATTTAATGCAAGCTTAAAGCAATAGTTTTGACAGTTAGGCCAGGTTCGAGACCCGATACAAAAGCCTCCACCATGGATGTAGTAGAAAATTGGAAGCTTGGAAGAAGACGAAGGATTAGATGGTCTGTATAGACGAAGCTGAAGATTGTTTGCAGGATCAAAGACGACATCTTTCCATAAAACAGAACCGTCATCATGAACGGGAACTTTGAAGCTTGGTTGAGTTGAACGCCAGATTGATCCATCGCTGAAAACGCGGAGAACTCCTCTGCATTCATCAACCTCATAAGCCGGAGTAGACATCTTGATTTGCTGGTGGAGTTGAGGAAAGAAATGAAGAAAATAGGGGAGATATAAAGAAAGAATCAAAGCCGGCTTTAGGTTAGGAATTGAAAGATAAAGTGTCTGTTTTTCTGTTTGTTTCTATGTATTCATTGAATAGGACAAATTTCCTTAGTTTTCAATCTACTGACTACTATCGTGAAATGGATTAGGTGAGAAAGGACGTGTACTAGTATGCAAGTTTCCCATTGGAGCTTTCTAATTAAACATGAACTGAATTTTTGCAGATTCTTTCATAGTTTTTTATAGTAAAAGTAACTGCACATTCTATGCAAGTGAACTATGTTTAAGTTTAACTACATGTAGACGTGTTTTAACACCGTGAGACTCGAGGATTAAAACTTAGGCTAAAACGAACATATCTAATCCCATCAGAGGGTTGCGCCGAAAAGTGTGATTTCCATTTTTATTTTTTAACCAAGTAAAGCAATAACAAAACTTAAACAAGAGTGTGCTGACATAGATAGCTCTTGTAATTGTTCGTAAGCAAAAATACATAGAATGTTTCCACAGAGGTCAAATTGATCTGCGGTTGAAGAATAAATTCCCAATCTAAAAGAACAAGAAAAAGAAGAAAATGACAAGGGGAAGAACAACAGAATAATTGAATTGATATTAAACTCAAACATCACTTGCATTAGAGTTTATGTTTTGTAATTGGTATTTACTAAAGTTACACAATAAGTTGGATGGATACAAGAAAAAGGAATTGATATACAGAAAAAGATAAGAATTGAAGCTTCAACAAAAATTTCTTACAGGTCAAAAATCTGTGACAGTGTAAAGCTGAAACTGAAAGTGAAGCTCATAGGCGTCTGGAATATCCAGATCCTCCACACTTTTTGCAGAATACCAATCCTGTGGAGACACAATATAAGTTATATAACTGTGATTCAGCATGGAATCATTACTACATTAAACAAGTAAAAGTTCTGCAATTACCTGCACCCTTGCACACCTTGCAATCCACCAAGCCCGATTCTTGCTTCATCTTTCCCTCATTGCAAAATACACATTTTGTGCCACCTATCATTCCACAGAAAACAACACTCACAAGCAGAACCAATTGTTTTTGCTCAGTGTCAATTGCCTTGCTTATTAATATACTCCACATATAATAAATGCAGATGGCAAACTATTCTAGTTACAATTGAGTTACTGGAAACACAATATAATTTGTGTGAAATGGTATTATTGTGTAAAGTTTGGTCCTAAAGGAACCGAATTCCTAAGTAAGGAGCAAGAAAAGTTAAAAAGGATAGCAGCAAAAACATGAATAACTGTCTTATGTTGAAAATGAGAGGGATTTGAATCTATGAGGCCTAAAGAATGAGTAAAAACAGACAACATCTACATGGTACTAAGCCACACTGTTACTATCCGCCTCCAACTCTTCATAGAGACACCATGGAGGATCTCTCATTAATAAAATTTTGGAATCATGCATCCCAAACCCAGAGAGAGTTTAGATAAGAGATGAAAGTAAGCCTTCATTCCAGTTTGGCACAATATATCCAAGTGCTGAGAAAAATCAATTTATTATTATCATCAAAGCGTATGAGGTTTCTTGTAGAGCTTATGAAATCACAGGCCTGACTCTGTAGGCAGTACCGATATATTATATTTATTAGAGATGAGAGTTTTTTGGGCCTCACCTATAAGCTTACACTTTGATATCAAACATGGTATCATGGCTTCTTAGATTAAGTGGTCAAGGGTTCGAATCCTTTCAACTTCATTTGTTAGTGAAATTTCAACACATGTTTTGGTCAGCATGTGTCTTCAATCCCTAGGGACTTGAGTGTGAGGATCTATGAAAGCTATCCTTAAGTCTTAGCTATCAGCCTAAGTTTTGGGGCGAAATGGTTCCTCGGCAATGTTCAAGGAACGAATAGTAGTATTGAATTCCCACAGTAGAATTTTGATAAAACTTACTAAGGTAAGAAACTCTGAAATTGTTGCTTCAAGGGCACATAATCAAAATGGGTTTAGTTTATTAAAAACAAGCGAAAATACCCAAAAAGGATTGCAGGATTGAAGATTGAGCGAGGTAAGAAAGAACAAGACTTCAATCTTTCCAGATATTTAACTAAATTAGTACATGTAGCCAATATATTGAAATGCATATATGCAACTTGTCTTCATTCAAGTCAACCTGAAATGTTCTAGTAACATGTTTACAATCATGAATGATCAACTTCTGGCTTTTGTTTTTCTTCTTTCATTGATTAATTCTTTGGTTTAAACCTTATCCTACCATAATTCTTTTGTAAAATTTAGAGAGTGAGAAGCATAGATATAGGCATTATGTGGGAGTCAAATCCGAAACTTCTACCCCTGCATTTCGAACATTATACTAATCTTGAAATTTTTTCGGGCAGGTCGCTCTTGATGAGCACGGGTTCAGGAACCGATTGATCGGTTGTTTAGCTGGGGCTACAAGTTGAGGAGGTAGGTAGTGACGTATTTAGTCAATTATTCATATGTTAATAGTTAACCATCATGTGCATGGTGTGTTTAATGCAGCGTACTAAAAATCGCCACTACTAGGGTGGCCAGGGACCTTCGAGGACTAGTCGGGAATTAGTCAGGAAACTAGTCGGGCACCCATAGTATTTTGAGCAACTAGGCGGACCTAAACAGTCAAATCTTCCAAATCGGAATCTCAAGTTTGAGTAACTATGGGAGACCTAGGCGACATTCCTTGTTTCGGTTAATCACATTTAATAATCTAAAATCAAGAAAAACAAACATTGTTGTATTATCCCCTCAGTTTTGATTCTTGAGATTGAAAACAAAAACTAAGGCCTTGTTCTTTATGCCTTATTAGTAATTGATTTCAGTTCAGTTCAGCTCAACAGCATTCAGTTCAGTTCAGCAGCAGTAATAAAAGTAATAAAAGCACTTCACTAGTATTCAGTTCAGAAAGTACCGTTTCCAGCACAGCGATCACAAGGAACGGGATCCCCCTGAAAAGAGTAGAATGAAAATGTTAAAGAGAAGATAGAAAGTAATAATAGGGAATGAAGGAAGGAAAGAGGAGTACCTTGAGGCCCAAGAAGAGGGAGAGAGCAATGGCGGCAAAGACACTGACAGTGGCGAGGGCAGTTTGGGTATCGAGAGGTCTATCGAAGCCAGTGTACAATAACAAGGGATGGAGAAGAAGGTGAGAAGGTGGGTGAAGGAATTCTACATGGAAACTGCTTAGGGAAGGGATTTGTGGTTTAAGAAGGAGTAATTGAGGAACTATATCACAACTTGAAGAACAAGAACAAGAAGATGAAGATGAAGATGATGAGGAAGACCAGAAGGAATGGACCCAGCTGCACGAATAGAGTGCAGCAGCCATGGATAGAGATGCGCTCCAATATGTGGAGCTCAGCCCAGGTCGTTCAAATCTGTTTTTCACTCCATTTTTCCATTTATAAAATTCAGGACTTCAATTATTATTATTATTATTTTAATAAAATGAAAAATATGGCAACCTTGATAAGACTCTGATCACTCGGTTAGAGGTTGTTCATGCATGTTTTAGGTGATTTTTCAAGCAATTGTACTTTGCTATTTATATTAAAAATCGAACACGAGACTCTAGCTTGAGCAGCTAGAGCTATTTACCACTCAAGTCAACCTTGATAATATCATGCTTTTACAAGAAATTTGACATTACAAATATTCATGAAAATTGACTAAGGTTATACAAATCTAAAAAATAATCGTTAATTACTTAAAGGAATAAAACCTTTTAATAATTAACGACATTTTAATTAAATTTAACTTTTTCAAATTTTTAATTTTTGAGATCATTTTAGCGAGGTTGACGAAGGTGGCGCCAATATTTAAAAAATGAAAGATTAAAAGATAATAATTTTGAAAAATAAAATGTTTAGAAAAAGAAAAATTAAAAGGTAATGATTTTGAAAAATAAAAAACATGTTTCATTGTAAATGTAATATTAAGCAATTTTAATTTTTCGAATTTTTTATTTTAAGTTTGATATGACAGTTTCAAGTTGACGGGTAATCATTTTCCGGTGTTATTTTTCTTACAAACCAAAGGAACTCTCTTGTTAAAGAGAATCAAATTGCAAAGCATGATATATAAGAAATGCTACCTAGGTAACTTGTGAGTAACAAAGAATGCTTATTATATACCTTTACATGAGAGTCATAACTTAACATTCATCTGCAATCATCAAGAAGAATCACATACGATAATATGTAGTTGATAAAATATCATTCATATGGACATCCAGACTAAGACGATTCATTTATGTCATCTTTAGAGCTCCACTCTTATTAGCATTTGTAACTTTGACAATAATTAATCCTATGTCGATAATGCTTTCAGATTATTGTGGAAATTCCTTGTCCCATAAAAAATTAAACTATCAGATGGTTTGCTAGTATTTATTGATACTTCACACGATGGTCAAAATCAATTATTTGAAGCACAATTGCACGATAAACGCCAATTAACCTCATGTCATCTTTCCAATTCAAAATACAAGTGTATTTTAAAATAGCCGTCATTTAATTAAGGGCAATTTTGTAATTTTAATTTTAATTTTTGTTTTTGACGGTTAATTAATAGATTAATTAACGAAATGAATGTATAAGGATTAAGATTTTTCTATGTTTAACAAAGTAACCTAGTACTTTGTCCATTATTAATATTAAACGATTGGAATAAAAATTAATTTAATAGTATAGGAAACAAATTAACTAAAAAACAAATAAGCATAACCTTCGCAATAAGGACTAATTAAGTTAACGAAATCAAATATTAAAACTTTTTAATTATTAAGGACTAATTAAGTTAACGAAATCAAATATTAAAACTTTGTAATTATTTTTGGAAACTACCGAAATAAAATAATTGTGTAAGTAAAAATGGTTGGAGTAGTTAATAATTGTTTACTCAAAAAAAAAACATTAACAATGATATCTATGATTTATAGCTTGCAACTACTGCATACATTTAAGGAGGTTACAGTTTAGTTGATTGAAATTCAGGCCAGATCTAGAATAGAAATCCATTTCTCAGTACGATCGTCACAGATTACCTCATACAACACCATCATCCATACAATTTGTGACTCTCAAGAGTTGCAGTTTGAGGTATTTTATGAATTTGTGGTCTAGATTGCAGTTTTTTTCATCTTTAATTTCAAATACCTCTCATTTTTTTCATCTTTTGTATAATAGGGAGTTGTAAACTGCGGGTAAAATGGACACTAATTTTAGCGCAGAGGATCTTTCAACGATTGGAGGAATCGCCACCGTTTCGCTTCTCCATTCATTCATTCCCACACATTGGCTACCTTTCTCCATTGTGGGTCGCGCTCAGAAATGGAGTCTATCCAGAACTTTAATTGTCAGTACGTAATCCAGTCCCTTAATTATCAAAATGTAAAATGTGACCAATTGAGTATTCGATGACATGTCATTGAGTTGGCATTAAAATTATTATTCTTTCGCATTTGCCAACTCAGTACTGTGTCACCGAATAAAGACTAAATAAGTCCAAATCTCTATAGTTGAAGTACTCAATAGTTCGTCCCAAAATTGAGTAACAAAAATGATTTTTTTAGACAACTTTCACGAGAAACTAAAATGACTTTTTTAGACAACTTAAGTACCTGCATATGGTTTAAGACAATTTCTTAAATGAATTTGTTTGTTACATAAAATGTGATACATAATTATGAATTTTAGCTAATAATATACACATTTTACTGTTATTGTTAAATTCAGATGTAAGAAAAGTATAAAATTATCTTTGGTCAGAACAAATTTGCCTAGCGCTTCAAAATGCTGGAGTCACGGCCCTACGTTAGAGTATACATGGAATGTTAGATCTTGCTCAATAAGGCATTCCCTACTTGGTTCAATGGACTATAAAACTCTGACTGCAACTTGAATTTTTCATTTGGCTTAGCATGGTTCTTTTTAGGCACAAGTGTCATTTAATTAAAAACCGAGGGAGTCCTTTTTATCTCAATTGATAGCAATGCAACTCTTGTTCTAATGAGTTTTACTGCTTGATAAGTTACTTTTTGAAATTGATTTATATTTTTCCCCCCCTAACATCATCAATCGCACTATTATGTCGTGTGTGTTCTCATGGTTGAAGTTCACCGGTGGACTAGAATAGATAGGGGAGTTTGGATTTGGTTTGTAAATCTTATATTTTTTAATTTTTGGTCTGTACCCTTTTTTTGTCTGTGCAGCGGCATTTGGGGCAGTTTTGCATGTAATATCCACTTCACTTCTTGGTATAACAGCAATCACCATGGCTAATACAATTGCTGGAGAAGAAACCGTGCATAAGCTCGCTTCGCTTTTGCTTGTAATTCTTGGTGGCAGTTATGTGTTGCTTTTTCTTGCTGGGAGGGGAGGCCACAGCCATTCTCACAACCAACCCATGGAGAAAATGGCTGTTGCAGGGCTCGTCCTTGTTCCTGCATTATCCCCTTGTGCAACCACACTTCCAGTTTTTCTTGCTGTTGGGAATTCGTCCTCCATGATGGTGCTCGCAATAATAGTGCTTTTATTCAGGTTTGATGAGCCCTTCAATTTCTTCTAATTATTTATTTCCAATTCAATGATTCTTGTCCTTTAAAACTATTGGTTCACTAATCCCACTGTCAATTTGCTTGTCGGTCTATGCACTGTTCAATTGAAAAATTATGACGTAAGTGTGGGTCTATTGATTGTATGTCTATTAGTTATTATAGGATGGATTCAAGTTATGCAACAAACGTCTTAATACTAGGGGGAAGACTACGTGGTATATGCATATATACCTCGCTCTATCTGGACATGCAGTATGGAACATGTGCTGATACATCGTTTCTGCTTGCAGTTTTATTTTTCTTGGTTGTATTGAAATTTCTTATATTCATCAGACTTGTTAAATATATATCTAAGTGGCTTCTTATGAAAGCAAAGTGAAGTCTTAAAATAGATCTACGAACTTTAAATTACCTTCTTGTGAGTATACGAGAAACACCATCTCAACTCATTCCATACAAAATCACATCCAAATGGCTTCTTAAGACCGACTTTCTCCCAGATACAATTGTCTAAATACAGTTTAGGAATGCGTGGATGGGGTAGGTCTGTAGGTAGGTATAATCAAGGTAATCTGAAGAAAGGTTGTTTTGACTTGATTCCAATTCACCCAACTACTGTTGTTGCACTGTCCATCTGGTAGCTGTACACAAATTTTTCTCTGGTTACAAGCAATTTTAATTATATGAAATTTGTTTTGACAAGAAAAGCACATCCTGCTTAGATCTATTGAATATCTGAATTTTGGTGTTTGTTGCCAATCATTTTGCCATAATATGTAATTTTTGATAACTTTTATTTGATTGGCAGCACTATTACTGTGATGACCTCACTGGTGGCTCTATCATTCTACGGTGCTAGCCAGCTCAAATTTCACTGGGTGGAGCGGTATGACAAACTTCTCGTGGGTTCGGTTTTATGTTTGGTAGGAATTCTGACACTGATTTTTCACCACCATGATCATGATGAAGCTGGTGGTTTATCAGGGGAGCATATTCATAGAAAAATCATTGCAACATGATTGCTTTTGCGATCTTGCAGTAAATATCCTGGTATTTCCTACGGTTTTTAGGGTAGTACCTCTATGCCCTTCTCTGTTGACAAAGCTTTGGCTATTGATGTTTATTGTGCCCAACTATATATTGTTTTGTTCGGTCTTGTCTATGTAGTTCTTTGACGGTGGCGTCAACGTGAGGTAGAAATTTATCTTCACTTTCCCCTTAAAGATGCAATAGCGCTTAACAGTTGTGTTGTTAGACTTCAACTAACTTTGTACAAGCAGTTGAGTTTAAAAGCTACATAAGAAAACTTATTATTGCTATTGTTGTCTTCTAGATGCATTTTTGGCGATGCATATTTGTCTTCTACTGGTTTCTAATAGATTTCTGTTTGGTTTGTATAGTTTTGTTCTATGAAGGTCAATATGAGAGAAATTTGTGCGAACTTTTCTCCTTAAGAATACAACAAAAGAAGACATGATTGTTAGACTTGAACCAACTTTACGCTTAGCAGTTGTGTATAAAAGCTCGGTATAAGAAAAGCTGTATGACTGTTATTGGCCTGTGTCATCCGTTGCAGTGATGGCAACTAATCATGGAGGACCTCTCAACTTTCAAATAAAAACGAAGTAAAACAATCAATTTAATAGGAGATGAGGTGAGATGAAGAATACCATTTATAATCACCTGCAATGAAAGTATCTGAATAGAGGTCCTAAAGTATCCGAATAGAGGTCCTTATTTGTCAATTCGGAAAATTTGGAAATTTTCCATGTGAATTTTGGAGTTAGAACTAGTCTGAATTTGGCCTGCACAAACAAAATGAAATTGTAACAATCTATACCTACAAGTATAGAAACATAATACCTTTTTAATTCTGCAGTTTGATAAAATGGATAGAGGTCATACCTCCCATGACTTCATCAAGTCATACCTCCGCCAGAAATTAAATTAAAATTTGAGTTTCCAGTCACTTTATCTTTTATTTACATCGTTTTTATTTTATTTTATGTACAATTGGATTAATTTTTACTCTATTTAACAGTGGATATAATATAAAGTAACCGTAAAATTTTCTTAAATTGAAAAACATAAAAAATTATTTTTAAGGATACAATATTATTATTAAGGATACTATATTATTACGGGAATTGTTAAATGTGGTCCATTTCCTATACACACATCCTGTGGAAAAGACATCATACCCTTCCTTCAAAATCTGGAAAAAAGGTTTAATAATCTCTAAACTTGTTATGAAATTATAAATGTTCTCTTGAACTTGTAAAAGTTACAAATGATCTTTTTACTTGTCACAATGTAATATATAGCCCCTTAGTTTTGTAATCTATGTATCAAAACGTATAAATTTTAGGTGACAAATACTATAGGTGAAAGCTTATGATACAAAAAGTCAAATTTTTTGTAAATGACGTTATCGGTCGTTTCCACATATTGATACGATCCATTTTGAATAAGGGGATTATTCAAAACAATTTGATAAAATCAAGGGGTCATTTGTAACTGCCAACAAGAATAAGAGACTATTTGTAATAGATGAACAAGAATAGAAAGTTACTCACTCCATCTCAAAATATAGATCACTTTAGAGTTTTTCACACATATTAAGAAACACATTTATCATATAATCAAATTACTAGTTTAACCTTTGATTTTATAGATAAATATGTTAGAAACACCTAAACTTACCATAAATGCCAGACATATTTTAACATTTATTAAGAGGGCGATATGAAAAAAAGTTAGACAAAGTATTCTTGAAATGTGAAAAAGACTTATATTTTGAGACTTTTTTCATTAGCTAGAAAGTCATACATAAAGAGATGGAGGGAAGTATAGGGGTTATTCTTAATGTGCAAAAGTTTAGAAGCCTTAGACACAACAAAAAAAACATGTGAGTAATTTGTGTGCCATGTGTCGACCAGGAATAGGTGTCAGAAAAATATGATGTGGATGTTGCCATTTTGTTTCATTAGAATTTTCTGTAACTTCAGTTTGTGATTTGTTAGTCTGGCATGAAATATTATTCGGTGATGCTTCAACTAGATCTTTATTTTATGCACAGCAGAAAGAAAAGAAGACAGAAATACACAAGAATAACACAATACAATACTAAGAAATGTTAAGGGTCCCAAGACCCAAATCCTCCCGGAAGAGTTTCCAACGCACATTAGCTGAAGCTAACTTCTCCTTACCTCCCAGCCATTCACTATTAGTCTTCTTTATTTCTCCTTCCAAACTAGTCCATTCTTCTATATCTTTACACGTCTCCTCGTTCGCCCTCTCCAACTTGTGTGAAACTGACTTCTTTTGGGTAACAACCTCCTCTTTCTTGGCCTTTAATCGTTGAATCTCAGCTTCTAATGTAGCTTCTTCTTCTGAAAGTGTTGAGAACTCAGATTCCAATGAACTTAATTCCTTTTGTCTTTGCTCTAACTTCGAATCAAGATCTTTAGTTTTCCCCAGAAGAGACGCTCTTCGAGCTTGAGCAGTCTCTACAACAGCTTTTGCATTCGGAACACTTTCTTTGAATTCTGCCAAGCGAGACATTATATCTTCAAGAACTGTCTTTTCCTGAAGATTATTAGTATGTTGAAGGAGTGTATGAAGAATTCCCTCAATATTGACAAAGCAATTAGCTTGTTGTAGAGCCTCCAATGACATATTGAAGAATCCTTGCAATGCTTCTTTTTGTTGCTGGTGAATATCAGGATTAGATGCTTGGCTTGGAACCGAGATTTCCTTACTAGAAACTGATTTAAGACTCCTATTCCTACTTGAAATTTCGGTTATAAGACCTCTGCATACTGTCTGCACATCTGCAGGCGGTTTTACAGGTTCAGATGCAGGATCCTGTCATGCCACCACAAAACGTTCAGACATGACTTGGCCAAACTAAAACACAAAGTATAAATATCAACATAGAAGTAAGTTTGTATCTTATCCTCATAAGTAAATTAAGAAGCACTTACATTAGAAGGCATTTTGGTCCCTTCAATTACCGGGGGTGGCAGCGATTGTATTGGCTTCTTGACTTGTTCAGTAGAGGGAATAACAGTAGGTTCATTTACTGCTTTGGTTTGATTCGGTGGCTCGGCTGTCAAAGGAGTATCAGTGACAGTTGGTGAAACAACCTTTTTATCAATATCAGCAACTGGTTTCTGTACTAAAGGAGTCTGATTTGGCCGTGCTTCAACTGCCAGGTCTGGTGCTTTTGGATTCAATTTCATTACTTCTTTTTCAGGTTCAACTTTGGAGTAATGCACAGCACTGAGAACACGAACCTCGGCCTCAACTATAAGGGTATCGCTTACAAGATACCTTTCCGCAACGTTTTTTACTTTCCTTAGAGGAATAAAAGATGTGAAACCCCAATCGTTTACTTGTGCATTGAATACTTTTCGAGTTTCTGCAAATTAAAAAAGGAATAAGCTACTACACAACATAGGCTGTAACAACAATTAAACTGAATACATATCTATATGGTTCTTACAACTTTTAAAGAAAGTTAGAAATTCAGATCATAATAATTTATAATGCGACCACAATTGCTTTTCCTCTAACCAGTACAATCATTTAAAACTTGACAAAAATTATACCACCAAGAAACATGATTGACAATGTTAATTTTGCAGATAGTTCAACAAAATTTACAAGACACACAAATCTCAAAAATTACAGGCATTATATCCCCACCTATTCTCTCCAATATGGACGGCAATAAACTAGAACATTAAACCCAGTAGCGATTATACATGTTCCAGCTCGAAATTCACATGAAAATCAAATTACAAGAAAAGGAAGAAAATGAACACGTCACACCATGACAAGAAGATGCTAAGGTCTCTTGTATTTTCAGAAGTGGTACATAATATTTGTCAAGAAATACAAAATAACACGTGTTCCGGATACTATAAAAAGAGTTGAGTATAAAACTAATTGGTTTAGATATCGAACTACAAGTTCTGTTACATTCGCTTGAATAATAGCATTATTAGGATTCAAGTAATTGATCAAAAGAACAATTCTAAAGTTACATCCATATATCCGGCTCAAAACGAACTTTGATATCAATTCAATACCTAACTTAACATTTACTATCAAATCAATCTGAACGTAACATTTTTCAATATATGATTCATAAAAAGGAGGTACCTTTAGTGACAGTAGCATTGGCGTTTGATTGATTAACGAGAGCCAAGCTGAACTCGGCGTCTCTGCTCCATCCATTAGGCAATTCTGTTGGGTCAGCAACTTCGAGATATATTGATAAATAATCCACATTGTTTCCTTTCGGGAACAAAAGCAAACGCCTGCCGAGCAGAAATACAAATAAGAACAAACCCAATGTTACAGATACCTTAAACATCATATAAGTAAAAGTATTTATTCGAGTATCGAGATGAAGAATACCATTTACAATCACCAGCAACGAAAGTATCTGAAGAAAGATTCTTAACTATCAACCGAGAAAAATTTGAAATTCTCCATGTGAATTTGGATTTAGTAGCACCAGTCTTAATTTGTCCTGCACAAAAAAACAGAGATTGTAACATAACATTCTTATATTGGAAAGTACAGAAACATAAAATTGAAAGTAAAAATATACATACCTTCCATGAATGAAAATGGGAGCAAAGGTGGGGTTTTTTGTTTTGTTCATCAAGTTTTGACCTCTATATATACAAAGTGTTAATCAAGGATGAAGGGTCTTTTGGGTATGATGATTCCTTTCTTTTCCACCATTGTTGATGCCAAGGATTACTTGCCCTCTGCTCTCAACTACTTCTCCTCTCACTCTTTCTTTACTTTCTCTCCTGTCTTTCCTTCTTTCATTCTTGGGGTAAATTGCACCAGTGGTACCTAAACTATACCCACTTTCCCAAAGTGGTACTCAAACAAAATTTTGTCCCAAAGTCATACCTAAACTATCTGTAACCTCCCAACCAAGTCCAAATTACCTGTTATAAGCAATCAACAGATGGTCAACGCCGGTCAACGTTGTTTGACCAATTTCTTGTTGATCATGTCATTTGAAAAGACAAATATACCCTAATTCATTTACCCCCAAAAATAAATTTCTCAACCTCTCTCATACTTTTTCATCTTTCAATTTTCTATATCCTTTTCACTTCTAAGCTCTCTCCTCCATTTCTCAAAACTAATAAAATAAAAGAATGAACAAAAAAATAAAGAGTAATAAAAAAAATTGAAAAGAAAATCCAACCCAGTACCAATAATTCATTTGATCAAAATGTTATCTTCAATCCCTCTAAATTCTCAGTCAACTATTACATTAAAGAGTAATAACTTAAAAGAAAAAAAACAAAATATTTCCAAACCCCATTAACATACTTCAAATGAAATCATCACTCTTCAAATAAAATCATCAACGACATTTCATGTTTCTTTCTTCTTCTTCTTTTTCTTTCTTTTTCTTTCTCCTCTCTTTTCTTCTCCCCAAATTCCAAGGGATAGCCGCCGAATATTTCCAGATTCCGGCCGGTTCCAGATTCCAGCAATGTCCAGAACTGACCGGAATCTGGAATAATTTAGATTCCGGTTATCTGGATATATGGTATAAAGGGGGAAGAATGAGGAGCAGAAAAGAAAAAGAAAAAGAAGAAGAAAAAGAGGAGGAGAAAGAAAGAGGTGAAGAAGAAAAAGAAAAAAGAAAAAGGAGGAGGAAGAGAGAAGATTAATGGTGGAAGAGATGTGAGAGGAAAGAGAAGGTGGTAGAGAGAAGGAGGAAGAAGGAGAGGTTAATTTGGTCTTTTGGTTTAGGAAAATCATTGGAGTCTTCAAAAATTTGATCAAACTTAGGTTGACTGTCGTTGACTGGGGGTTGACCGCGTGTTAACTGGCTATTGAAGGTAATTTGGACTTAGATGAGAGGTCACTGATAGTTTAGGTATTACTTTGGGACAAAATTTTGTTTAGGTACCACTTTGGGAAAGTGAGTATAGTTTGGGTACCGCTGGTGTAATTTACCCTTCATTCTTGGATAAACCAAAGGTCTTTGGTTTTTCTTTTATTTTTTAGGGGTCAATTACACCAGTGGCACCTAAACTATACCCACTTTTCGAAATTGGTACCTAAACAAATTTTTGTCCTAAACTCATATCTAAACTATCAGTGACCTTTCATTTAAGTCCAAATGACCTCCTATAACCAGTCAACGTCGATCAACGCAAAGTTGACCAAATTTTTGAAAACTACATTGACCATTCCATGTTAAATGACTAAATTGACCTTCTTCTTCCTTTTCCCACTACCTTCTCTCTCTTCACTTTCTCTCACATCTCTTCCACCATAATTTTTTCTCCTCCTCCTTCTCTCTTTTTCTTTCTTCTTCTCTCCTCCTTCTTCTTGCTCCTCCTCCCCTCCTCCTTCTTCTCTCCTTTTTTTCTTTTTTTTTCTCCCTAAACTCCAGGAATACCCGCTGGAATCTGGAATTTTCTAGATCCCGGCCGGTTTCAATCTTGACCGGAATATGGAAAATTCCAGATTCCGGCGACTGTGAACCGGCCGGAATATGGAAAATTCCATATTCCGGCCAGGTCTGGAACCGGTTGGGATATGGAAAAATCCATATTCCGCTGGAATCTGGATGAAAGAAAAAGAAAGAAAGGAAGAAGAAGAAGAAGAAGAAGAAGAAGAAGAAGAAGAAGAAAAAAAAAAGAGAGGAGGAGAAAGAAAAAAAAGGAGGAGAAGAAAAAGAATGGGGAGAAGGAGAGGAAAAGAAAGAAAAAAATGAGGAGGAGATAGCAAAAGAAGAAGAAGAAGAAGAAGAAGAAGAAGAAGAAAGCAAAGATTAATGGTGGAGGAGAGGGGAGAGAAAATGAGGAGAGAGAAGGAAATATGGGAGAGGAAGAAGATAGGGTAATTTGGTCATTTCGCATATGACAATTAATGGGTCTCTAAAATTTTGGTCAAACTTGCGTTGACTACGCATTGACTGGTTATAGGAGGTCATTTGGACTAAGATGGGAGGTTAGTGATAGTTTTGGTACTACTTTGGGACGAAATTTTGTTTGGATACCACTTTAGGAAAGTAGGTATAGTTTGGGTACTGCTGGTGTAATTTACCCTATTTTTTAGAAACAAAATATGGATTTTAGCCTATCATATAAAATTGTACTAATCTGACATATAAATTAATATTAATTTAGGCCTCCTTTGTTGGGTAAATTATACCAGCAGTACCAAACTATACCTACTTTCTCAAAGTGATACCCAAACAAAAATTCGTCCCAAAGCAGTATCCAAACTATCACTAACTTCTCATCTAAGTCAAAATGACCTCCTATAACCAGTCAACCCGCGGTCAATGCGTAGTCAACGCCGATAGAGATTCTCCAAAATCTATTCTAAACTATAAGCATTAATAACAGCCATGCCAGAATCTGGAAAATTCCAGATTCGAATTCCGACCATTTCTGGACGCCGTCGGCATCTGGAATTTTCCAGAATCCGACATGGCTGGAACCGGCCGGCCGGAATCTGGAAATTCCAGATTCCAAGGGCTACATCCTTAAATCTATGGAGAAGAAGGAGGAGAAAGAAAAAGAAAAAAAAAGGAGGAGAGAAGAAGAAAGAAAAAAGGAGGTGGAGAGGAAGAGGGGGATGATGAGAAGAAGAAGAAAGAAATAGAAGAAGGAAGAGAAGGAAAATGGTGAGAGAATGAGGAGAGAGAAAGTAGTTGGAAGAAGGAGGGGTCATTTTTGTCATTTTAGTATATTAGTCAAAGGGGCTAACAAAATTTTGGTCAATTTTGCGTTGACCGGCGTTGACTGGTTATAGGAGGTCATTTGGACTTAGATGGGAGGGAGTCACATTCTCTTGGAGAGTCACCGTTGGATTAATGATAAATTCAATCCAATGGTGTATAATAATCATAACTCTAACCCTAATCCTAAACCCGAACTCAAACCCCAACCCTAAATCTCAATCCCAACCCCAATCCTAAACTCTGACCCTAACCTTAACCCTAAAATTAGAATTATTATACACCATTAGATTGAATTTATCGTTAATCCAATAGTGACTCTCCAAATTAAATTTGGAGAGTACTCACCAAGAGAATAGGACTGAGATAGGAGGTTAGTGATAGTTTGGGTACTATTTTGGGACGAAATTTTGTTTGGGTACTACTTTGGGAAAGTATGTATAGTTTGGGTACCGTTGGTGTAATTTACCCCTAAAATAGTTTTTTATTGCTAAATTAAAACATTCAACAACAATTTTTTAAAATTAAAAAAACTAAAAAAGAATTATTTTGGTATTTTATCTTCAAATTATTGAATCAAAAAATTTAAGATAGATTTTTCTGTAACTATTTTGATGAGAAAGACATTATTAGAAAAAAATAAAATAAAAAGGCCAATAAGATCAACATTGTCACAAAGATATCAGAGGCGGATCGCACCTTTGTTGTAAATGGGATCGTTACGATGAAGCCTTCTTGCGGATGACTCACGAGCTCTTAATGGGCTTATTAAGGATCTAGCCTGTTTTCATTTCTTGACGTTATCATATGTTGGTGTGCCCTAGGCCCTAGGCGTTGTTTTATGACATTGTATTTGATGATGATTACATACTATGTTATTGGTGTTTTATGAATAAAGGGATTAATTCATTTGAGTTATATATCTTGTACTATAGCAACTAAATGAAGTATCCGTTGATAGTATATCATAAAGTAGACCAAAAGTGAGTCATAGTCATGGGAATGATTATGACATAAGCTTTTATATCTAGGATTCACATGACACTCTGTAGGTTGCTTAGTGTATGTGAATATGGATATAGGTGCGTGTGCGTTACACGAGACTTGGTCGATCCGCTTTAGAAAGTTCATGGTGGTAGAGTCATTAAGCTTTCTAACAATGTAGATCTCTTTTATCTCCTGACCTGATTTCAGTATAGCAGTCAATAAGGAATCAGATTGAATTTGGTGTATTTCTAACAGGTTCGCCAGAGGATGCCAAATATGGATACACTGGTTCAATCTCTGAACTTATTATTGCGGATAGTTGAAGTGATGGAATTACCACTCACTGTTTAAGTGAGTTGATATCATAGGCCACTTGATGAGTATTAGTTGAGAAATGTACGGCCGTACTGAAACAAGCAAGTGACTTGTTTGTTTGTCAGTAATACTCGATGATCAAGAAATTAATCTAGCAATAGAGGATGACTACACCATGCCTCCAGCTTGATTAATCGATATGCTTTTGGTAAGAGATAAGTAGAGCATCATACATGGTTTTCTGTCCGACATGGATAGCATTCATCTGTAATCAATATGTGATTGACATGGTTTACTAGGACCCTCTGTCGATCAGTGAATTGTTAATTCACAGCTTATTGATTTCAGACCCTAAGGATCGTGCAACACGGTAATCGAGAAGATTAATTTATACATGAATTTGATGAACCCTAAGTGTTTTGGTTATGTCCAAACGTTTCAGAAGATGAAAATAAAAATTAACTTATATACTTTTCAATGTTGACTAACATTTTTTTTGTTAAGTTATTGTATAAGTTTTCTCAGCAGATGCTGAATGAAGAATTCCTGCTTGCCTATTGAACTCAGAAGATTAAAAAGCTGAAGACTGAAGTACCTTCTCAGAAGCTGGATCAACCGCTCTGAAGTCCTGACTGTCTGCCTAAAGCTTTTATCAGAAGTTCCCTTTTGCAAACAGAAGACTAAGATTGTTTTAGTTCAGAAGCGCTAAGAAGGAATATGGACATCAGAAGTTCGTTATCACGGGTTTGGTTAAGCATTTAATGCTGTGTCAGTTGCATTTAATGCAAGGCGCCAAAAGTTCAAAAAGCTGTTGGAAGGACGCGCCTGTTCACAACAAACAAAACCTGCTCTCTTATCGTTTCCCTCTAAATCAATCTTCAAGTTCAGTCAACTCCATCACCTTTATCTTAATCCCATACCGGATTAGGTTAAAGTACAAAGTTGACAGAGTTGAGTGTTTTGAGACCGTTCGAAGAAGTTGACAAGATTAACGGCTACTTTTATCCTGTCATCCTTGAAGATTCAAATATCCTCAACGGTTATCTACTCAACACTATAAATAGTAGCAAAGCTCCACTGCATCAACTACGTGTGTGATCATAGAGCAAAAAAATCTCAACGCACTGTTATATCAAGAAAACAGAGCACACTTTCCATTCTCAATCTTTTCTTAGCTTAGCTATTGTAATTGTGAGAGAGTGAAGAAAAACAAGTTCATAATAGAAATCTTGTAAACTGAGATCGGTTGTGATCTTCAGTTAGATTTAAAAGAGAGAAATCTAGTTGAGATTTGAGTTGGGTGAGAAATCCAGAAAACAGAGTATTGTTATTCTGGTGAAAATCCTTTAACTCATTTTAGGCTAGTCAGAACTAAGTGAGAAATTAGCTTAAGTTCTGTTGATGTAAAGGAGCTTCTGAACTTGCCATAAAAGTTCTGAATAGTGGATTTATAAAATCTCTGGAGGCTGCGACCTCAGAGGACAAGACGTAGTCACAGGAAATCTGTGGCGAACTTGGATAAATTGAACTGTTCATCAGGACCTCCTGAATCTCTTTCTCCCTTCTATATACTTGTTAATTGCTTCTGTGTACTTGTATCATATTTAGTGCTGAAACAGTTTTTCTCTTAAAAATCACAAGTCTGTGTTCAGAAGTTTGTCCAGAAGTTCTCTACTCAGAACTTCTGTTGCTGAAAAAAACAGAACCTGTCTTAAAGCAGATTATCCCTCAGAGGCTACTTCAATAAGCTTGCCTCTGACTCTGAGGATTATTGACTCTGAAAATTGAATTTTCATTAAAAGTTTGAAAATATCAGTTTTCGTTTGAAACACCTATTCACCCCCCTCTAGGTGATTCTGATCTTGTTAGGGCCAACAGAATTGTGTTAATTAATTCCAAGATCAAATGATCAATTGATGAATTGATTGTTTGAAGAACGTTTTAATTATTTGTTATGTGACAAGTTAATTAGTAAATGGAAAGGCTAATTTAATTAATCAGGTTAATTTAATTAAGCGATTAATTGTTTATGGGTTAAAGTGTAATATTAATTTAACCTAATTGATGTTAATTGAATCGATTTAATACTACGGTGTTTAATTGATAAAATTAAATTAATTAAGGGTCAAATTAATAATTAAGTGAAAGTTAATTAATTGCACTATATAAGTGAATTGTCAATTCATTATTCAGGATCAGAAAATTAAAACCCTAGCCTCCATTAGCTGAGATTCGGCCGAACCCCTCCCTAAAGGATTCCGGCGAATTCGTTCCTCATTCTTCGCGTTCTTGGAGTAAGCCGACTAGTAGCTGATCTCGGTTCTTGCTCGTGTCTGCACGTGATCTAGGAGGAGCAACATCTGAGGCTCTCGTCTATCCTTGAAAGGATATCCAAGTAGGTTTTCTTAATCCATAGATTAAGATAACAGTTTTATTAAAATTTAACTGAGGTTTAAAGATTAAGATCAATGAGACAATTGGTTCAGGTTAGATCGAATTCACCGTTTAACTAATCGGTTCGCTGCTTCCGCTGCGCGGCTCTGATCGATCTTTCTAAAACCCTACATCATATACCTCCCTTAAGCCATTTTCAGCTCTTCAGGGCTGACTCTTTGTATTCCTCATGCCACATCGTTTCTGTTATTAATACACCATTAATTGTCCACTCTTCTGATTGCCCAAGCGTGAGGGACATAACAGTTCCCAAAGTATGTACCTTTTAAGTTTTATAAATAGTTGAGAACTATCTAATCCTTGTGCCTTTCAGCTTTGGTCATTTGAAGAAAACATCTCATATATTTTGCTCTGGTTACCATCGTTGCATTTTTGATCTTCATGTAAGTACATTTTCCCTATCCTTCTGAATTGATGTTTGTCGCCATCCCAATTTGCGTCATTTCTATTAGTCCCTTATTTCATAGAAAAACCCTAATTTCCCTAATGTGAGGTTTGTCGGAGAGTTCTGCTTCTACGGCTACGGCTACAAAGGATCAATATGATAAAGAGTTGTCAGAGAGCATTGACTGCATGCTTTATGATGGCCTTACCTATAATTTTGATGTGGGAGCATCTGTTTCACCCCCCCTAAATATAAATTTTTTAACCCCCGAGAGCCACGCCTAAAATCAAGCGGGTGATTACGTCCAGTTCCGCCTCCCCTTCCTAAGTGGATCATGGACAAGAAGCAGGAGTGGGGGTATTGGTTTACAAAAGACACCCTAAGGACCTTCAACATTATATACCATTGCAGCAGGCCCTTAGTTACAATCAACTATAAGGTGTGAGTTCAAAGCTATAAAAGGCCATATCCTAGGATGTAGTGCCAAACTCAAGCATGAGATTTCTTGGTGGGAGATTTTACGGAGGAAGCGCATGTTGTGCTTGTTGACGCTCAAATGTCTCCATCTGCTCCATCATACTGGTGAACATTTTCGTGAGGCACTCGCCTGCCTGGTGGCTCATATGGGTTCGAAGGACGTGATTTGCCTCTTCCATGAATGTTTTAGCGGACCCATATGATGCGTTGATAACCACATTCTCCACCTTAGTAGTGTCAATAGGTTCCAAGATTAATCGTGATCCTACCGGATTAAAAGATGTGCCAACGAGATCTGAATGTTCTTTCTCCTTGAAATCCGATGAACTCCATGCCAATGGAAAAGATGATTTTCCTGATGAGCTAAAGTCCACCACTCATTGCTCCAGTTGATGACTTGATGTTCAAGTTCCTTGAAAAATGTCGTCGGAATTCCTAAAAAGTGGTCAAATCTCCATTGCTTAATTTACCTCTCATGGTTAAGTTAGAACAAGTACTAGGACAAAAAATAAAGAAAATAGAAACTTAATGATGCAAAAATAGAAGAATATTCAGATGATAATGATTGTGTCATTTATTTTTTCATTTGGGTCTTTTTAGTGATTTCATCCTTGTCATTGTATGGAAGTAGATTACTATTTGCTCTTGGCGGCAAGGAAATACCGTTTGAGAGAATCTTTAGTACAAATAGTATACTAGCATCACATCTACAATGTATGCTCATTTGTTCCCTTTTACTCGGGGTATTCTCAGTGTACCAGCTGGATATGGCGAATAGCTCATTTTCTATTCAAATGATCCGTAGGGACGTGCATGTGTGGCCTTATACGCGGACGATCCTTATTATCCACTAGATTTGATGCATGCTTTACATAGTACAACTTGCCGACTAACACTCTTTTTGATATATCTCCACATATTTGTTGTAACCAAACTTCTAAAAGAAATTATAATTATAGTATAAAGCACAAATTTTTATCTTTTTTTGATAGCAGTATAAAGCTCAAATTTATAAAATTTAAAATAAATAACAAAGTTTTAGATTTTGATGAGGTGTTATTAATGCTTATAGTTTAGAATAGATTTTGGAGAATCTCTATCATACACCAAAAGTATCATAATTCTTTAAATATATGTACAAAGTTTTAAGTATAATGAAAAATATAAATATTAAAAAAAAAATATACTTAAACTTTTACATTTGCTACACTAATTTTATGAGGTTTTATTGATTCAATTTTTAAATATCAACAAGTTTTATCACAAATTTTCATTGAAAAACTAAATTAGTAAATTTTTGGGTAATTTTTAAAAAAATCTCTGCGTTTACCGATTTTGTCAAAAATGTGTATGTGTTTATTTTTTTTTTACAAAATGAAGATTGTGTTTATCACCGTTACTCAAAAGGCGGAAAAATCATTAACGGTGTTAAATGTGATGATGTGGCAATGAGTTTTTTTGTCTTTATTTATCGATAAATTTTTTAAACATTCATGTGTTTACAACTTTAACGTGTGAGAAATGAGTTTTTCATATCATAACCCATAAATTAAGACCAAAATACCCCTTGCCGCGTCATCACATTTAACACCGTTAATGATTTTTCCACTTTTTGGTTAACGAAGATAAACACAATCCTCATTTTGTCAAAAAAATAAACACAAATACGTTTTTGACAAAATTAATAAATACAGAAATTTTTTTCGAAAATTACCCTAATTTTTTTTATTAACGGCAAAAACTAAACTAGTATTAATAGAGTTTGAAATGATGAACGCCTTAATCCCATTCAGGCGAACAAAATCGAAACTCCGACTAGACTAATTTGAATGTCTATGTTGAAAAATCCGACTATCTCCAACTAATCCTCAAATATTCCGACTAAACTGTAAAAGATCTTCAGGCATCTTACTATCACCTAACATTTTTTAATACATGTAAAGTAATTTGGGGTTAACAATGAACAAAACAAATGGCCCACGGAATACATCGTTTTTCCTAAACAAGAAAAGAGAGTAGTAGCACAGCAGTAGCAAACGGCGTCGTGTAGGTAATGTGTGAACCCTTGATGTATCAAGATCCGCCGTCCCACACCACAGAACGCCTCCGTTGTCATCTCCCTAACCCTTTCTGTTCTTTCCTTATTCTTTTCGTCACTCTTCAGTAACCCTAATTAGCATCAGGAAGTCTCTCTTTTTACTCTTCAATCCAATTGGGGTTTTTCTGATTACTGATTTTGATTACTTCAAATGGGGCGTGCGGATTATCTTAAAGCTAAAATTGATGAAGATGGATTAGAAGAACGTAATCCCCTCATAATCGTCAGTAGCGGCGACGAAGCTAACGAGGATCTCAGCTTGAAGATCGTCGAAAAATCCCTCAAAAAACGAGCCAAGTTGGCTAAAAACGATAATCAAGATGTCGTTTTCCTCCCCGATAATGGCATTGCTGCTAATGGCGTGTCTTCGTCGCGGGATGCTGAAGAAGTTTCTAAGAAGAAAAGGAAGAAGAAAAAGAAGGTTCGAAAGAGCGAAACCGGAGACCAATTTGTAAGTCTCAGTTTAGTTTAGTTTACTAATTGCTAGTAAAGATTGTGTCTTTTGATGTTTTTGAGAATTTGCTGAATTTATAATTGCCTTAGGATGATGGTTCGAAGGAAGAAGATAAGGCGGTAGGACAGGAGGATGCTAGTTTGAAGGAACAAGAGAAGGCGGGAGGACAGGAAAAGTTGGAGAATTCCGAGGCAGTGCAGGACGGAGTTGGAGTAGATGAAAATGTGGATCCGGCTTCTGTTCAGACACCCGACAATATGGTGTTGCGAAAGCTTCTTGTGAGTTAAATTAGATATTGATATGTGATTTGGAAAAGTTGAATAATAAATATTAGAGAATGCAATTCAGTTTGAGGGCTTAGATTGGTATATGTGATATTTATTCTGTCAGCGAGGACGAAGATACTTTGATCCTCCGGGGAGTGGTTGGCAATCATGCTATAATTGTGGTGAGGATGGTCATATGGCAGTGAATTGCCCGTCGTTTCAGCAAAAGAAAAGGCCATGCTTTCTCTGTGGGAGTTTGGAGCATGGATTTAGGCAATGTTCCAAGGTATGAAGGCCTAGTTATCTTTGTTTTGTAGATGATTCTTGCATTCCCTTCCTTTCATGTTGAAGTTGCCTTGTAATTCTATGTTTGATAGATTTGGTACTCGAAAATAATTGTATGTGTTGTATTCTATGTAGGAGCGTGTTTGCTCTATTTGCAAAACACCTGGTCACCGTCCAAAAAAGTGTCCCGAGAAACACAAGAGTGGCCCTCTTCCTTCAAATGTCTGTTTAAAATGTGGAGACTCTGGCCATGATATGTTTTCATGCGAACACAGTTATGCACTTGATGATTTGAAGGTTGTGTTCCAATTTTTTTGTTCACTTCAATTTCCTTTGTGTGCATTATCAGAAGACAATTGTATATTTGAATTTGAGTGGCTAAATTCAATAATATAACTTCCCTTTTTTTTCATTTTCCTTCCTTGCTCAGGAGATTCAATGCTACATCTGCAAGAGCTTTGGCCATCTATGTTGCGTGAATATCTTTAATAGTCCAAAAGAAGCTTCTTGCTATAAATGTGGTCAACTGGGTCATACTGGTTTGGTAAGAACTAGCAATAAGCATTTTCTTAGACTTTTTTCCCCCTTTTCTTGAGGGTGTATTTCTGTTTCTTGCTGCCAATATATGTTTTTTAGTTATGGTTAAAGGAGTGTATAACGGATATGTCATATGCATAAATGCGCTCTTGTTACACCTAAGAAAAAAAGTGAAATTAGGTCAATAGTAGCGGAGTCATAGGTCACTAGTAGGGGAGATAAAACATCACTACAATGGTAGTATATAACCATTTAAAGTGCCCCCTATGCTTTTACTTCACTGTCCATGAGTGAGAAATAAGAGGAACCCATAGTGGCTTAAAAGATCACCTGAAAGCCCTGCTCTTGCTTACCAGATAGGAAGGAAAATCGTGTTAATTTTTTAAGTATGTAGAACTTAGATCAACTGCTTAAATGTGATGAGAGTATTTCAAAAAGGGTGAGCGACCCACTGATGATGTCTTCTTGGTGATAATAATCTCTTCTAATTGTATTTATGTGTAGAACTAATAAACCATCCATTTGAGCCTGTCAATATTGTTGCTGGTTTTTCTTCACATTCTTCAAATGCTCAGCAGCTTAAGTATAAATCTGTCATATCCCTTTGTGAACTAACTCCTGAAGATGTTTTGGATGTTATGATGGCAACACTTTTCTTATATCCAATTGCCATTTTTTTAGTTATAATTCATGCTGCTGTTTCATTCAGCAACTCATCTACTTTTCCTTATCTATTTTCTTGAAGTGAAAGCTGTGATTAATTGCATGTAACCATGTATCTATCCAAATACGTGTAAATGTATCATATAACAATCCATGTTTCAAAATCTTGCTTAGTGAAAATCTTCAATTGTAATGATCTTGAACTTGATCTGTCCATTATTGTTGGTGTTTATACGATTAGTTGTGGTGTTCGTATCCTGTTAGGAATCACATTATGTCCTGTGTGAGTCAAATAACCGTGGAAGCTTCTATCTATACTCATGGATATTTACTCGTGCAGGAATGCTCAAGCTTGCATGATGAAGCCATCAACACAGATTCACCTAATACATCATGCTATAGATGTGGTGAAGGAGGGCACTTTGCACGTGAATGCACGAACCCAGTGAAAGCCAGTTTACGTGCTGAAGTCACTACTGGAGCTTCTTCCAGCACATGCTATAGATGTGGTGAAGAAGGGCATTTTGCACGTGAGTGCACGAGCTCCGTGAAGGCAAGTTTAGCAAATCATATCTATTTACATGAGTATTATATGTTGTCTAAACATAACACTTTTGGCTAACCATGTGCAGGCTGGAAAGAGTAATAATGAATTTTCAACGCCTAGCTCAAAACCCCGTAGAGAGAAGAAAGGAGCTTTAGAAGTGAAGTCTGCTCCGGAACCTGGCAAGCGCCGCAGGAGAAAAACTGAATCCGAGGAAAGAAGTTTTATGACACCACAGAAGCAAAAACAAAGAGGAGGGTGGATTAAGGAGGATCCTGAAGATATCTCCCAATCAAGGCGCAAAAAGAACCGGTGGAATTCTCCATCAACACCATATATGGATCATAATACAGATTTTAACTTTATGCCTGATGGTCAGGCATCAGGCTCTCAATACAATGGTTATTCACATATGTCAAATTCTCAATCGGGGAAGAGAATGAGAGTAAATGGGGAAGTTCACCACAGTAACAACTGGAGATTCCCGGAAGTTGACCACAGAAACAACTGGGGAAATGGGGAAATTCAACACAGAAACGAGTGGAGACATGGGGAAGTTCAGCATAATAACAACTGGGGACATGGGGAAGTTCGACATAGGAATGACTGGGGACATGGTTCCAACATAGGTTATCAGTATCCGAGGTATAACACCAACTGGAGCAATGGTGGGTATAGAGGTAATTACGGATGGTAATGGAAGATCCAAAAATTCTAGGGCATTAGAATTTAGATTATGAATACCGGTTCGTTTATCTTGTGTGATGTTGTAGCAGCTTGGTTTTAGCTTATACATTATATTTTAGTGACTTCATTTTTATTATTTTATGTTTCTTTGTTTTCACAGCTGGAAGGGTTTATACCATGTACATTCATTCTCAGTTTACGAATTGTAATGGAATAGATGAGTTCTGGATTTCGTTTTTGTATGTTCTGCCAATTTTGTATACTAGTGGTATACAGTATACTAGTTTTGCCATGAATTGTTCGGTACTTTTGTTATTAGTCTAAAAAATTTATAAGGCCCTGTTAATTTGAACTGAACTAGCTCAAATTGTTAGTTTTTTTTTTTTTTTTTTTTTTTTTTTTTTTTTTTTCTCTTTTTCTTGGGTTAAAGATTGGTTTGTGGTCACAAACCGTAAATGTTACAAATAGTTACCTTGAAACATATAAATTTCTGGTCTTAAAATATATAAATTTTGGTCTTAGGGTTGTCAAACTTTGTCCGCAAGTTACAAATGCAGACTACACCACTTTATTCTGAAAATGGTAACTTTACTAATAAAAAACACGCGGGTTACAAATGCAGACTACACCATTTATTTTGAAAATGGTCACTCTAGCAATAAAAAACACGGACTCCTATATGTCCGCGTCTTTGAAATGCGGACCAGTTCGTGGAGAGAATATTTTCTCTCTTTGAAGTTAGCCTTTAACATGTCTGCAATTATAAAATGCGGACAAGCTTTAAATATTTTTTAACAAATAATAATTACTTATTTGACACTAACTTAGTAATAAAACGTTAAACAAACATGATATTATGCTGATACAATTGTGAAACTAAAGCAAAGTAATAACAACATTGACTAAAATAAGTAAAGTGTATATGTAATAAACAAATAAATTAAGATTGCCGACCTTGAGCTTAATGTGGCTTCGCCACTGCCTATATGGGGGTCCAAAATTACCAACATTTAGTGATTACTGTGGATTAAAGTCCATGCCTGTGTGGGGTCCAAAATTACCTAACTATAGATTCGTCCATGCCCAAAAAAGTTTTATTTAGTGATTACAGTGGATTAAAGGGTAAATTTTAAAAAATAAAATTTGTGGTTATAAAGTTTGTCAAAAAAAAAAAAAGTTGACTGGTTTGCTTTGTGACAAAACAGTAATTGTGGTTTTATATTTTGTCAAACATGGAAAAATTTCAAGAGTTGATGACGTTGTAAGTAACTTTAATTCTTTCACTTTTAAATTTTAAAATCGTTTAGGTGGTGTTTAGTGTAGAGAGAAAACGATTGTTACAGAGAAAATTCTGAAACTGTGAAAAATAAAAATAAAATTATAATCAATAGTAAATGATGTACTAAACAACTTTAATTTTTTCAATTTTCTATTTAAGATCGTTAGCGATCATTTTTACAGTATCTAAATAAAACATACTCCCTCCATTCTGAATCAAATGTCTTTTTAGACAAAAAAAATCTGAAATAAGAGAAATGCAAAAGTATCATTTTACTCTTATTAATTACTCATTTCATATTTAATGTATCTATTATTCTTTCCATTATTATTAGTTACAAAATATATTTACCATATTAGATAAAGTTAAAATGGGGAGAAAAGATGGAAAATAGTCAAAACGACTTTTAATTCAGAATTTTATTTATTGTCTAAAAGACATTTAATTTAGAATGAAATGAGTATCATTTTTTTTGGCAAAATATAGAACCATAGTCACTATTTTATCACAAATCAAACCAATCACTTTTTTGACTATTTTTGAAACCACAAAAGTTTTAAATGAAAAAATTCGATTACATTTCCATATTAACAAACAAGTTCCTAAACAAATTAAGGGAAGCAATTGCCCTCTTAAGCTTAATGAGGCTTGTGCCTATACGGGGGTCCAAAATTTAGTGGGGAAAGTAATTCCGTTGCCCCTTTATAGATTCATCCATGCCTAACCCTCCAACCAACATAGAAAGATCTGACATATATTTTTGTTTGCATGCCAATTTGTAAATCATCTTTTAATCTTTCCACGTATTATTGAAAACTCATGTGCTAATTATAAGAATATTAAAAACTAAAATGTGAAAATTCCAGATCTTGAAGTAAAAGAGTCGGGCCTTTTGACAGGCAATGGTGTATTTAGGGGAGGGCCTGGGGTGCTCCAACCCCGACTCCGGGAACCGTTTTTATTATAGATGCTTTTGGTCTTATCGTTCATTGAAAACACATGTATAATTAGTATTCGGCTCCTCCGATTTTAGAAATGTACTAAAAATCCTAATTCTTCATTAGAAATTTGTCAAAAATCAGTAAAATAGTGCCTTAAATAGTTTAACTTTCGTTGAAAATCTTCAATATTCGTCAAAATTGTCATTGTAAAAAAAACAATAAAATTCTTTTGAATTTTTTTTATATATGTCTAGGCAGAACACTCGGGTATCGTAAATTTCTCAATAAACCTCTGATTTATTCGTTTTATATGGAGCTAGAAAGATCATAGGGAATATTACAAAGTTTCGTGAATACTCTGAGACCTAATTCAATAAAATAAATGGTTGATTTTTTAGCTTTAAGTGGTTTGACTTTCAAAACACTCTTGCATATCTTATAGCATCTGGAGATTCCTTCTTGTTGGATATTACCATATGGTAAAGCATTCCAGAATATGTCTCATGCTAACTACATCAATGATAATCGATACGTAAATTTTTTATCACTCGAGAATCCAAATTGTCTTCTTGAAAGAAGAGATGAAGTACACTTCTCCAATCCCACAAGACGTCGTGTAAGGAAATGTTCGACCCCCTAGTTCTTATCTCAGAGAGAACAAAAAGCAACTTATAATGTAAGATGTTTACACATATCTTAATAACAATGATAAATCTCTATTACAAATTAAATAGTTAAATTTTTGTCCAATTGGTAAACAGATCAAAATGGATGGAGGGTCGGGAGTTTGAATCTCAACTCCTATACAATACATAAAAGATACATATGTAACAAGTTTGATTAATCAGACATTAGAAGAAAAAAATGGCTCGATCTTTCTCATCGATTCTCCACCAAGATCCACCGGGATAAGTTTGAATTTGCTCTTATTATTTTAGGAATATGTAAACTTATAATGTAAGAAACTGTAAAATTTTATCTTAAATGTTTTTAACAGAAGCATTTTAGGCCCACTCAAATATTAGAGTCCAAATTTGACTGCGAAAAATCGTCACTGCCCAAACCAAAACATATTGTTTAGGCAAAAGAACAAAAACACACACACACACACACAACTCTTCATCTATTGGAGGTGTAAAATAACATCGCCGAAACGAAGATTGAGATATCGGTAGAGATTCGTGCTCATGTGATTTATAGTCTCGTCTTATGGGTTACATATATGGGCCCAATGTAGTTTCAAAGTCCGAATCTAAAACTGCTTCAAAGTATAAACATGAAGGACGGAGTTTACTATTTCTTACATTATTGGTGTATCTACGGAAAATTTCATAAAATCATTAGAGGCAAATTTAAACTTTATCCGTAACAAATTTACTTTTAGCAGTCTTCAATAAATTATCGAAACTACGAGGGGAACACAAAAGCTTAAGAGGGCCGCCCTGGTTCCGAGATTCAAGATCTTGCTTTTCAGACATAATTTCCTGAAATGATTTGCAGGAAAGACATTTAATTGGAACTTCGTATCTTTTGCCTTCTTCTCCGACATAAATTGCAACGTATCCTTCTCAACGTCGTCTACGTTTTTCTTCATCCTGGTTTTGAACATGACGTTCTAGAAGAGGTTGATAAAATACTTTTGGCTCTCTTTCTCGTTGACTCAGTATCTTCTTGAATTGATACATTCTGGAATTTTATTTAATCTTCTTTTATGACTAATTAATTTTACACTATTTTCATCATTTCCTCTCGTAAAAAAAAATAGTGTACGAGAGGTTGAGAGAGTAAAATTTTGGATATTTAATTCATGACATTTTTAGTTTTTCTAGAAGAAAATAAAACATTTATAATTAGATTTTCCTTTGCAATTTAATGATGTAAAATTTATTTAGTTTTTATGGATTAGGGTGTCTGTACTGTAATTAGCAATTCTTAATTAACAAAAATAATATGTACGATTATCATTCCATCTTTTGGTTACCAAAAAATTTCTTGATCACACGCTTTATTTAACAAGCATTTCTATTACTTGTTCGATGGTTGTTATTTGATTTCTTTTGAATGAATTAAAGAACTTATTAATTTGATGGTTGAAATTTGATTCATTTTCTGAATGAGTTGGAATATACTTTGCATGTGTTATTAACTTATTAGTATTACAACGTTAATAATAATAAAAAAAACTAATTTAACTTTGTTTTCTTTTATTTGGGTAAGCTACGTATGTGAGAAATTGATCATCAATAGAAAAGTCGGATTAATTCGATTAAGATCTAAAAGGCCTATATGGAAGTTCAGTTAGGGTAGTGTCAATTTCAGTGGGCTAAATTTTTCAAAAATAAAGTATGAAAATTGATGACGTGAAATTTTCATTAGGATCGATCGGTCATATTTATCCATAGTACATTTTTTAATGGGAGCTCACCTCTATGTTCATACATTCTAATGTAACTAAATTTTATTTGTATTCGTATTAAAGTGTGATTTACATCAAAATTGGTACACCATACCACATGAAATTTTACTGGTATTTTGAATCTTTGTTTTTGCATTTAGAACCCCAAAAATAAAGTTGTGTTACTTATAAGCTCGGTGGAATATGATGTTTTAGTTATCTGATAACTAACACTAAATTGATAGCAGAATCTAATATTTCCTTAGCTGATTAGCAAAATAAAGTGTACTATTAAATATATGTATGACGAGCTCCAAATGCCTTATCTCGCTCCATACCTATAAAAAAGTCAATAACAAAGCAATGCTCTATGGAATCAGATTTCTTTATATTCATTCTCACAACTTACTTAATAATCAATATCGATGTTCATCTTATTTTGTTGGTGTAGGCTATGGTGACTTTGTTTTTGAGTTACTTTGTTTATACTTTGTTTTATTCACCATTAGATCACTTTTCACCCCATGATCTAATGGTGGACAAAACAAAGTAATGGTTACTTTGTCAAAAACAAAGTGACCATAGAATTTCCCTATTTTGTTAACTATTATTTATTATTTATTTTGGCAAAGCTCATATATAAACAAATTGTCTATTTTAAACATCACGTTCTTGATCATTTAATTTTTTTACATTAAACTATTGATGTTTAAAGTCATTATTGATCAAGCTCTTATTTAATATTCCATCCATTTTACGTGAAAGTTGTCTGGGTCCATTATGATGTGGAATACTTTTGATTTGTAGAATAATGATATTTAGAAGGTATTAGTTTAATCTTATTTAGTTATAGGGTTATCAATTTGATTTTTCTAAAGAATTTAGGTTTTGATCAATTTCAGTATTGTGCTCAAATTACACTTCCTCTCTGTTTCAGGATCATGCAAAAATAACAGCATGTGATAATTCATTTATATGTTTTCATTTATTTGATTTTTTTGACAATTTGGTCTAATGAAAACAACACATGACTATGCGTTGGTACAATCAGAATTTTTAAATGACAGTCTTCCCTTCCAAATCATACCCTACCAAGAAGTTCATCTGTGCCAAATTCCCATAGATCGAATACGGGAAATCCGATACATAGGCAAATGCAAAACATGTAACATTCTCTGATACACTAACAAAACTGTTAATGTCATGCAGTTTCACATCTGCATAAGTGAAGTGCATTGTGATAACTGGTGCTCCAAAATCGTCCGATTGAGTCTTGTAACATAGAGGTAGAAGGCCAGGATCGTTAATGCGTTCTAGACCATTAATAGCCTTGATTACTTCTGATTCAACACGGACATACAAACCTTGTGTCAGAAATGTTAATGTAGTGCCCGAATCTATAATTATGTTGCCTTGTCGAGAGAAGAGATTTGAAAATGAATTATTGGCATCATTGCTATGAGGAGTATTAGTGTATTCCAATCTTTTATCTCCTACACTGATGTCTTCAAGTGTCAGGAAATAAAAAGTATTAGAATCATTTTTTTGAATCAACGGGGTAGAAACTACACCGGACCCCGAAATTATAGATTTCTTTGTTACCAAAATTCATCTTGGTTGTCGCCTCTTTGGGTTTGGATAGTATGGGAACTAAGCAATGAGAAAATTTACCAGCGACGGAAGAATACATTGTTGTAATAAATGAAGTCGCGCCTCGTCCAAGGCCTATAATTCCCGATCCTTCCTTGTCAAAGGTGCCGTTGTTATTATATCCGCAACCAAAAGCAGTGCGAGGGAAATAGAACCTAAAGTAACGGTTTCAAAGGCGAGAATTCCATGGGAGAATGATTTATCTCCATAAGAAGCAGAGTAGTGTCAAATGTCTTGGGGACAGATTTTTTCACCAAGAGATTGGCATAGTTGTGTGCTACAAGCAATTTCTCGATATGTTGATGAAGCTTTCGGGTTGAAAAGGGGGTCATTTTGGTCATAACATTGAGTACAAGGCTTGCACTGTGTCCATATAAGGTCACTGCCTGTATCTGCAATGCCAAGGACTTGATATTCCCCGTGGTTGGAAAGGATTTTAGTTTGTGGCGTACTTCGGGAATTTGATAAGCTTGGTTTAAAATGGAGGTTGATGCGATTAACAGACCGTTGCAAAGAATGTTTCAAGCGCTGGGAATGAGTTTCCGAGGGATTGAAAAAAGGCGATTTCGGTGAATCCCTGTGGATTAGATCCACATGGAAGCCAGTATGTGAAGCTTCTGAAATGAGAAACAAGAAAGCTGAGAAAGCTATCAAGGTAGTAGAAAGCTCACAATTGAATAGCATTACAGCAGCCATGAGTAGCTCCTTCCGAAAAGCCGACTTAAGGTGAAATAACAAACAAATAAGGACCACAAATGGGATTTGAAAATGGAGACTCTTTGAGATATGATAACATATATCAATTTATGGATAGAATAAAATCTGCCTTTTTGTTCAATATTTCATGTTAACTTCCATTTTTGCTCTATACATTTAATGCTGCAGATTTAGTTTGATTTACTGTTTATTGAATTCAAGAAGACAATATCTGGTTTTTTTATATCTTTTTTTTTTTCTTAACTAACATATATACTCGGTGATAACACATGTTTGCAAATTTAGCACTATATGACATACTTGACTTTCTATGAAAAAAAAAACTTGATTTGATTATTCTTATTGTGTACAGTCAGTTCCTTTGAAAGATATGACTCCATTTTGTAGATCATAACCTACTAAAATGTTCATCTGTTGCCAGCTTCCAAACACTGCATCGCCCCCGGAAGAAGATGCAAAAGCAAGGCAAATGGTGTCTTCAGCTACTCTTATGAAAGAATTCCCAGTGCTTAATTCCAGAGTTCCACCCACGAATCGCATTACTATTATGGGAGGATTGAAATCAGGAGTAAACCGGTAACAAAGACTCAATCTTTGAGTATTATCTGATTGAACAGGTTGCACCCGTACGGCATTTCTAACCTGCTGTTCTAATTGAGAATACATGGTATCCGGCAAGTGTGTGAACATAATCCCCGGATCGATAACCAAGGTAACCCAATTTTGATAAGGCGTGTAATCATCTAGATGCACGCCTCCTCCGACTTCAACTCCGCGTAGTTGAATGATGTAACGATTTGAGAGAGGTGGTAATGGCATCGAAATGACTCCCCCGCCCGAAACAACACCTTTGAGACCAAAATTTATCTTGCTAGGCTGATCAGAAGTGTATGGCACCAGACAATATGAAAACTTGCCATCAATAAGATGATAAATTCTTGAAAGGAAGGACAGTGATCCATGCCCAAGTCCAATGCTCCCAACTCCAGGATACTGATAACCCACGCCATTACCGCAGATGAAACCTGTGTCCGTAAGCCTAATGGGTTGCTGATCAGAGGAAGTACCCAAGGTAAATATGTCAGTGGAAAGGATACCAGCAGGGCAGGTACTGGAACCTTGTCCGGAACTGCACGAGAAAACACAATTGGGAAAACTGCAGGCGGCTCCGTTTGTCATCTGACACCGAAACGAATCACAGTCTAGTGTTTTAAATGTAGAGGATTGAGTTGGATCAAAAATACGGCCATTGCATCCCTGCGAGCAAGCTCCATTCAGGCACGGAATCCATGTTATATCACTACCAAAGGCTAAATTCAACAGAATCTCGGACGTTCCAATTGTTACTCTCATGAGATAGTCACCATTGTAGTTTACCAATGGAGATTGGAATGCTTTAACAGCATTTGACAGGAGAACTTTGATCCTGTTGACACGATCAGAAGAGCGTTGTAAGGCGTTAGTCAAGCGCTGGAGTTTAGTTTCTGAAGCATTGAAGAAAGGAGAAGTTGGGGAATCTCTGTGAATTAGATGAGCAGTGAAACTGAGTGTTTCAGATTGGCCTAGAATGAAAGCCGAAAGGAGAAACAAAATTGTAAGTAAGGCACACGGAAGACAGGTATGCGTAGCCATGATTATGAACGAATTGAATGATAGTCTAAGAGGATTTTAGGCATATAAAATGACATGTTGGTTACTGAAGCTTTGTGTGAAAAGAAAAACAAGCAGGATTAAAGGGTATCAGCCATAAAGAATGTTGGCCAAAATTACCGCAATGAACTTCTTACCAGCAATATTATTGTTGAAAGACTTGTGTTTAATTGTTTTAATTCAATTAAATAAGATTGATTAAGGTTGGCACTAAAGATTGATTATGTTAGGTAGATAAGAAAAATAATCGGCGTTGACATTGCTGTCATGAAATCAGTGTTTCTTGGTTCCAAGATATAGCATCATAGTTTGGTTTTTTTAACTTGTAACGAATATAAAGTAGTGTAGAAAAAGGCAATAATCGCTATTCGGACAATTGAGATCCTTTGAGAACTTGTCAGGGCTTAGCTGGGAAGCTATTCGGGATAAGTCGAACTTTGAGCACTTAGGCAGGCTTAAGTGGTCAATTGAGTGTCTAGTTAGAGTCTAGATGAACTTCTTGTACAGCAGTGACATAAAGATATGTTTATGGTAATGTTGATCGACATGTGTATGATATAGTATTAGTTATGCATTATAATATAAAAATTCTGATTTATAACGATTTTTCTTAATATGCTTCTTCAGGATTCTATATAAACTGCAGGCTGGAACTATGCGGAGCAGTTCATAATCTGCATTTAGTGTTCGGCTATCATGAGTAAAGCTAGTCAACAAATAACTGAATAAAAAAGCTGCTTGTTACAATCAGATATCATTCATCTCGGTTCGGCTCAAGTGCTGCCTTACTGCTTATGTTTTAGATTGTTTAAACCCCTAGAAGAAGAGCAGTTCATAAACTCAAATTCATTCTCAAGAAACAACTTCCTCGTTGTGTCATTTAGATCCAACAACATCTCAAGTGTTTTCTAATGAAGGACCATAAAATCACCAACGCTTGTGGTTAAACACTTTCACAACCTAACAACAGCTTATACTATCAGATACCATAAAATCAAATCTTATAAACAAATGAGAAGGAAAGAAAAAAACACTAGACCATTTCACTGAGAAAAACTTGAGAATTTCCTATGGTTACCATCAGAAAGTTGCATCATTTCCCTGCTCACGTGCAATTGAGGCCAACAGAATTCCAAGATCACGATTCAAGAATGTCAATGCAGACTCGCACTCTGAAATTATCCTTGTAACAGAAGTTGGCTCACCAGCTACTGTTTCAGATGATCCAACAGCAAGAGCTGCATGCGAGTCTCTAAGATTCCTCAGATTCCTCAGGAACTGCCAAATTCGAAAAATAAAATTGAATCCCATCACAAAATAGATCATAATTGTACTTTTACAAACCCAATCACACAAGACGACATTTGATATTCTGTAAGTCAATCAAAGTAAACTTTCCACTATCCTTTTAAAAGAGTAAAACAAAGCTAATTTTGAAGATAATCAACGAAAACTAAATAACAAATATGCATATATTTGACGAGTATATGCTTCTGAAATTGCACTCTGTGAATTCAACCAGCAGCGAGTTGATATTGCTGACAATTTCCAGTTAAACTATCCACACAAATATGCATAAACGAAATAACAATGCAGAAAAGCCTTTGCGCTAGGGTTCAGGAAACTCCTCAACAGTAAACAAGTTCAATGATACATATGATGAGAATTAGTTTGAATACTCTCCCACAGACACATGATATACAAATATACAGTTAGTATTTTCAACACAAAAAAAGACCTTCATCATAAAATAAGATCAATTTGGCATCGTTATGTTGGGTCGATATTATGGCCTCTTCATGGCAGTTCAACCATAGTTATTGAAGTGGACTGGCATGACTGCCCAAATACCAATCCGTGTTTAAGATTAATATCAGCATTGAACTGATCCGCTAGCCAGGAGTCAATGAAATCCATTTGGTCCTCCTAAACTGAACAAGTATCATGAAAGCAACCAAGTTTATATGATACTGATGCATTTTTTTTATTTTATATTTATTGAATGCAAGTTTGCTTAGCTCACATAATCCATGCTCTTTAGTGATCCAAGCATATAACAATTAAAAATGGATTTAATACCAATATACCTTTAAAAGCATATTGTATGCCTCCCAAACCTATGAAGTTGTGGCACCTCCATCATGTGTGTCCATGGTGTAAAGTCTGCCCTCCCAACATACTAATCTTATATTCACCTTTGTTGACAGGACAATTTTTTAAGGAGGATCCTTAACTTTGACAGAGGATTAAGTTACAATATAGACCTATGACATTGTATTACTTATTTTCTAATCAATTTATTATATGAAATTTTAACACTACCTCAATTATTAGTTTTAAACACTAAAACATATAAAAGAACTACATCGATTAATATGCAATATTAATCATATAGCCTGCCAAAACGCAGCTTCGTAGAGGTAAGGAGAGCAAACAAAAACTCTAGCCATCCAGAGCTTTCAGGTTTCACCATCTAGGTGTGGGTTTATTTTTAGCTGGAAATTACTTTGTTTTTTATTAGATTGAATAAAACTTTTAGTTATTTTATATGTGAGATTTGTTGATTTCTACCTTTTTTGGAGTATTTTTTGTTTTTTCTCTTTGTCAGATTATGTATTTTGTCTCCATTTGTCAAAGTTTATGTTATGTCTACCAACACATACATCTGACTCATTAAAAGATTGTGAAGTCATTTGTGGCTGTAAAGACTTTGAAGTCGATCGACTCCAGGTAGAGTGTGTTTTCCACCACTCTGCCAAAAACAGTTAACAAAATATCTACTATTTCTCTTTTTCGATCTATGAGTAAATTAGATCTAATTTTTAAGAGAGTATACATCGCATGGTAAATTTTCTCCAACATTTTATAAAAAAAATTCAATGTTTTGTTTATATATAAGAAAAATGAATAAGGCGTTCTTTTTCACTAAAAAAATAAACCTAACTGAATCTTATTGAATTTAAGTCAAAAACAACACGGCTTGAATTATGGGCATATATGTATACGCCATTTATGATCTATATTCGACTTATGAATGAAACAAATCTCCTTTTGTTAGAAAGAAAATACTAAAACATATTACTTGTCATCATTATTAAGATGGTGCACAACATACGCATGGTAAATTTGCTCCAATACTATAAAAAAGAAATTCAATTTTTATATAGAAGAAAAAAGAATAAGGCCTATTTTTTTAAACTGAATTGCTATTTACAGTTCACTTTTTCCAAACTACAGCCCAATTATGCCTAAAATACCCCTCTCATAATTTCCTACTTAATATTGATGTTTAAAACCTCTTAAACAACCTATTTTTCAAGATTCAACTTTTTAACTTCAAAATCATAGTTTTCGCTCTCAATCATGGACAAAAACACGAATAAAGTACGAATACAAACTCAATAACAGTTAATTTGATCAGAAATTGCAAAAAGTGGATTGATTAGGGTTTGGAGGCCGCGTTTATGGAGAAACGGCAACGCGTCGGCCTCAAATCAAACTAGCCAACGGCTAGTTTGACCAAGGCTTTGACGACACGCTGCCGATGCGGGCAGAAGCTCGCGTTGACAGCGGTCTTGCCAATGCCGCAACATAAAAAAAAAATATAGAAATTTTTTTTATACTAATAGATGAAAATTAATATTTAGTTCTGACTATTAAACAATTCGGTTAACAATTATTGTTCTACTAATCTATCTCAATGTAGTCTTCTTTGTAAGTACAAATTTTCCCAACCCTCTACAGATGCATCTCGATACATACTCCAAAAAGTCGCTATGGGAGGTATAGGAAAATTCGATGACAAATGAAGACGAATAAAATGTTTAATTTGATTTCCTAGATGGGCCATGACGATCTCATGTTCCGGTCGAGTTGCCATTGACGGGGCCCGCAGGGGTAACACGGTAATAGAATAAGCTAATGATTGGCCGTTAGTACCGTATCCGTAAAGAAACACCGCCGCATTGAAACATGTAGCGATAACAAACAAGTCCGAAAAAATTTCCATCCAATGATTATCTAGACATGTGCCACCAACCCATCGAATACGATTAATAGTAGCTTGAACTTGATTTTGGTATATATTCCTGTAAATGTCTTCTTTGGCAACAAGTTCATTTGCTAATATGTCTCAGACATATATATCTATTTTGATCTCCAAATACACAATCGGCCACCACACGAAAACCACAGTTGCCATCTCCACATACATCGACATAATCTTCAACAAACGGAAAAATAATTCCTAGAATATATTTATGCAAGTACGTATCCAAAATGTTCGGTTTGCCTACAACATTAAAAAAACATTTATTTTTGTTAATTAAATATCCTGTGTATATAAATTATAAATATAAGAAATTGTGGTGATATTAATACCAGGGGTAGTGTTTTGGTGGTCGTGTGACGATGATGCGGCACTAGTACCGCGGCCCGAAGTTGTTCGCGCACGACCTCGACGACCTCTATCCTTCTCATAAGTACTCCGAAAACGCTTGGTTGAAGAACTCCCTTTCGGTCGTCCCCTAGGATTATGGTTCGCCTCTGGTTCTTCGTAATTTGCTTGATCCGAAAAAAGGATTCTGTTGACGGTTTGAGTAACGTTAGAATGAGCGCGCAATCACCCTGTTTCACCTTGTCAATCACAGACTACAAAATTCGCTCGTCATCATGTCCATCCTCGATGTGCTCGTCCACCGTTTCACCGTAAACAAGCGTTCTCCAAAATACGTGAATGCATTGCAAATCGATCGGTGTTTTAGAATCCATTAACCCTTTCAACTCACATGCACAAGGAATACCATGAGTTCTTGGCAACACACATCCGCAACGATCATAGACTTCATCGCTCAAGCTTGTCATCCGATCCAACGCTTTTGCAATTAATCTCAAACAGTAGTCGGAAACACGACATGCCAAATTGTTGTAGGGCAACCCGAAATATGAGACACCGGCCCTCCGTGCCGAATGTTCTAATGCTTCTCTGTTCATCAAAAAAATTAATTAAAACATTAATAAACGGAAATACTTCTGCTAGTAATTTACAAAATATGTTGTTCTTACCGGGTAGACGTTAGTTCGGCCTCCACGGATAACTACGTAACAATTTGGCCGGTTCGGGATGTACCAAAAAAAGATGAGTCAAGGCACGAGTCACTTGATCACCTTTCACAAAGCTTATATAACGTTTCTTGTCCGCTAAATGAAATAACTGACCCACCACGCTTCTACCCTTCATGCCCTCTTTCTTCAACCAGTCTCGATAATTATACACGTGTTTCACGGTAGTTTTGTCATTGGGATGTGTTCTTAAAATCTCCGACAAAATAGCACTAGGTTTTCCGTGAGCGGCAGTTAATGTCTTCAAAGTTAGCTTTTATGCGGGACTAAATCTGCTCATTTGTCGGTGCCCTTCAGGATACACGGCCATTCCATGATTGTGTTTGCCTTTATCTCCAGAAAATACAATTACATCCGAACCGTTGTGAAATTTCTTCACCTTTATTTGAAATTTGCATTGGCAAGACTTGGTTTTCAATTTCCTACGTACAATGTCGTCCGAACATTGAAATACCCCTCTATACGAAACGCCACGTGCATAAGTCAACATTTTAGTTTTTCCCTTGTTTTTATGAGAACCAATTACTAACTCAAAACCTAAAGAAATACCTTTCGATTTACCCATCCAACCGCTTCTTCAATAGTCCCAAAACGATGATCAATCTTGAATTGTCCTCTATAATCTACACCATCCCCAACAAAGCTTTCTAACGGAACCTGAAAATTACATTCAATATCAAGTCGTTAAACGACCCAAAAAACGGAGAAACGGTTTACCCTAAGGAGGAACGGCCATGATGGTGGAACGACCACCAAGGCCGTTTCGCCTTAGGACAAACGGCTTTGATGGTCGTTTTCCAAAAAAAAAAAACAAAAAATTCAACGTTCTTTTAGGGTTCGAGTATATCGTCTTCTAATGATTGATCATCATTGTTCCATTCCGGATTCGTTGGGTCATTCGACATCTCAAACTCTGAAGTTTAATGTTAGAGTTTCAAAATTAGGTTTTTTTGATTTGAGAGCTTTCAATTTTTATCTTTTGTGACTTGTCCATCATGAGCAAATTTATCAAAGTGGACTGTAGTTCGGAAAAAGTGAGTTGTAGATAGTTATACTCTTTTTAACTGAAAAAAATAAACCGAGCTTAAATTTACAAAATTTAAATAGAAAACAACACCGTAATTATGGGCACATATGTACACGCCAATTAATGAACTCTTGGGGATGAAAATAGCTATCATTTTTTTCTTTCTACATTTGAATGTTTATCCATATATGCATGCGTCTCAAGGATTTGACTAATTGGATATATCATTTGTGATAAGGCTGAGATAATTCCATCACCGATTGAGATTCAATCTAAGATCTCACTTTGGGTAAATACAAAATTGTTTCTGGAAAGCTAGTAAGTTAATTAACTGATTTCAGAAAATGCTACGATTTATAATATTTAGAAAAAACAGTTGTTATTTTTATTTATTTTTTTGCTTTTTGCAGATTTGTATTACACTCATGACTGTCTTGTTTTTCTTCACGGCACTTCTCCGGAACACTTTCTCCATGACAACTAATTCCATTTACAGTAATGTCAAACTCACTACAACATTTTATTTCATCACGTTGCAGTAAAATTTCATGTTTTTATATAGGCAAACACCCATTTTACTCTTCTATTTACCAAAACTTACACCTTTATTTCTTATATGATTCTTTTCTTCGTTACATAAACTTGACTTTGAAGCAGTTCATGAACAATCCTTGATGTTTATATGATTTTAACTTTTGTATGTTTTTATTTTATTTTATTTACATTAAATACAATAGTTTGTACACTCATTTGTTAAATTACATTAATTTAGAAATTGTGGGAATTGAATTCCCAATCTCACACTAATTTTAATTGTGATAATTATTAAACTATTGCTTTTTAATTCTTATGTGAGATTTTAATTCTTATACTTGATGTTTAATATATACATAAGATTAAGAGTATCTACGTTTGTAGTTAAAACCAATCCATAATCGTTTTCGTTGGTAACATATATAGTTAATTTAACTCAAAGTCGACCGACTTTTTTGAATTAAAGTTACATGTGTTAAAATTCAAATTCAAGATTTACAAATGAAGATATTGAGACGGTTTCTACTAAAATCTATCTTAATTACCGAAAAGAGTCTATTGTAGTTCTTTTTTGAAAGATAAATATATGAGAATTAATTTAATGGAATAAGTAGTGTTAAAGATCCTAAATGAAGGTAAAATCAGTAAATTATAGATCTGAGTCAAATTATTGGATATATACGTAAAGATATCTATAAATATATGTACCAAATCATCATTTCACACATTCTCTCCATCTCTACATAATTAAAACCCTAATTAAGTTTAGCTAAGTTAATAAAAATCTCTCTTGTTCCTTGAGAAATGGAGAATAAAAAGCCTCACGCCATTTTCATTCCTTACCCTCTCCAAGGCCACGTCATTCCTTCGGTGAATCTGGCCATCAACCTTGCCTCACAAGGCTTCACCATTACCTTCATTAACACACAGGCGGTCCACGAGCAGACGGCCTCAGCAGCCGAAAACCATGATTTATTCGCGAAAGTGCGTGATTCGGGGCTGGACATCCGGTACACGACCATCTCGGATGGGCTTCCGGTTGGATATGATCGATCGTTGAATCATGACGAGTTCATGGGCGCGTTGTTGAATGCATTCTCGGCTAATGTTGAAGAGGCAGTGGAGAAGATTATTGGTTCTGGGGAGCATGTTCAGTGTTTGATTGCGGATACTTTTTTCGTTTGGCCAGTGAAGGTTGCTAAGAAGTTTGGATTGGTTTATGTTTCATTTTGGACTGAACCGGCTTTGGTGTTCACTTTGTATTATCACCTACATCTTCTCAGAAAAAATCGCCATTTTGATTGTCCGGGTATGCTTTCTTCTTGTTTATTTCATTCTCGGTACGGGGTGGCTGGGGAGCATTCCCCGACCTCCCTGAACTAACCTGCGACCGGTGGTCAGCCCCCTCCACCCCTGGGGGGTGGCCATGCCAGCTCCGGAAATGCTAACTATGCTTAATGAATTATAACATTTTACTAGGTTAAGTGAAAATGGCTGTCACGTGATATTAAATTCATACTACACATTCTTACCAAAAAATTTCATATGTATATGCTACTAATATGGTTTGATTTAATTGACTAAGCGTCCTAGTTAATATTTGAGGTGAGAATTCGACAATGACATGAAAATGTTAGACTAGCACAATATACCAATATGAAATCAAATTTTGTGATTTTACTTGAAGAATTTAAAGGTCGGATTTTTTAGTAGTTATTAAATAGATAGATTTTATTATAAAAGCATGTGCTTCCCTAATAGTAAAAGAATTTTGTATTCTTTTTCTTACCTTAAAAAGCTTATAATACCTAGCTACTATAGTTAACAATAGTAGGGAGTAGTGAAAATATTCTATAATTTCTTTACTAAATAAATTTTTCATTTTTTTATATGAATTGGATTATCAAGTTAGAATCTACCTTCTAGGCTTTTTCATTTTCAAATTTGAAGTTTGTGAGAATTCAAACTCTAGATATTTAGCTGGAAACTTGTACCTGAAACTTAATTATTATTATTACTATTATTTGAAATTATTATATATTATTATTATTATTGTAGGACTTCAATAATTGTGAAAAGGTAAAGAAAAAAAATGATATGGAAATTAGTTGTAGTTATTTTTTCATTTTTGCTTTATTCTTGAAGAAATTTTTTATCCTTCAAAAAAATGTCTGTTATGATTATATGTTATAGCAAATTGTCATGCAACATGTGTGAATTTCAAGTGAGATTACGAATAAGCTCTTAATCACAGCAAATCAGGATTAAAAGATCAACCATAAGTTATGAAGGAAAAAAAAAAACTTAAAGCTTATTAAAGATTAACCACTGATTTATACCATTAAAAGATCATTCTCACAATCAAATTAAAAAAAAAAAAAAAACTAAAAATACTTCCAGTTTTGAAAATGAAATATATAGGGAAAGCTGAATTCAGAAATAAATATGATAGAAAAATTCACAGTTTAGCAATAAATGAATGCAGATTCAGAACGTCGCGATGATCGGATAGATTACATCCCAGGAGTGAAGGCAATGGAACTTAAAGACACACCATCATATCTTCAAGAACTAGATACAACTTCAGTTTGCCATCAGATCATTTTCAAAAGCTTTCACGAAGCTAAAGGTGCTGATTTCGTTTTGTGCAATTCAGTGCAAGAACTCGAAATCGACATTGTCTCAGCTCTACAAGCAGAAATCCCATTCTATCCAATCGGCCCCATTTTCTCAACTGACTTTACTGACTGCAGTGTTGCCACTAGCCTCTGGTCCGAGTCCGACTGCAGCCATTGGCTGGACAATAAACCCCATGGTTCTGTTCTATACGTCTCATTTGGTAGCTATGCTCATCTTACGAAAAACGACCTTACTCAGATCGCATACGGGCTTTCTCTTAGTAAGGTCACTTTTGTTTGGGTGCTACGCCCTGATATTGTTAGCTCCAATGATAAAGATCCTTTACCCATTGGATACAAAGAAGAAATTTCTGACCGTGCAATTATCGTACCTTGGTGTAGTCAGAAGAAGATATTGACTCACCCTGCAATCGGAGGGTTCTTAACACATTGTGGGTGGAATTCGACTTTAGAAAGTATATGGTGTGGAGTACCCTTATTGTGTTTTCCTTTGTATACAGATCAATTCACCAATAGGAAATTAGTGGTTGATGATTGGAAAATAGGGATTAGTTTGAGTACTAACAAGACGGTTACCAAAGAAGAAGTGTCGGATAATATCAACCGTTTGATGCATGGAGAATCAAAGGATGAGTTTCGGAACAGAATGAAGGAGGCCAAGAAGATTATGGAAACAGCATTGTCTTCCACTGGATCATCACACAGAAATGTGTCTCAGTTCATCCAAGATGTCAAGACAAAGATTGAAAAGCTAATCCAATCCAGGAAATCCTGAACTTCATACATGTATATCTTCTCATATAATATTATAATAATTTGGATCCATATTAATACAAGTTATGAACTTTGAGATGATATTTTTCTCACTTTCAGGGGCTAAGCTAATGCTAATCCTTCCTTTACAAGTAAAACTAGTAGTTAATCCGCATATAAACGACATCAAAAAGGCGAGTAATCTTCAAATTGAAGGATAGGTTCATCTTGTATTGTTTGTATCATGACTAGAGCGGCAAAACTTAAGAACAGATTCATTTTTTCCTACACGAAAATGCAATAGTAAAAACACTAGTATTCTATACCCGATTGCCATCAGAAACAACACCAACAGGTTCTCCCATTTGGAATTACTGTCTGAAGATATATCATATGCACTTCGAAGCGCCTGAATCCCAGAAATGGTTCTTACTTCTCCAACTGCAAACGATGTCTCTAAGTACTCATTTTCCAAAAGTCCCTACAACCACCAAATTACACACTTAGTATGAAACTATGCGATACTTTATTCCAAAAAGAAATGCAATTGCAACTACTTGCCTGAATAGAGTATGTGTGAAAAGCAATATAGGATACTGGGTATGTCCACACCGGTCCTGGCAAAGCATTTCGAATTCTAAAATACCCTGCAGACAGCATCATTACGACCTGAAAATTCAAACAGAACACCATGTTAGATTTGGTTATCCGAAGTATTTTTTGTTTAATCAAATCCAAATATTTAATCAAGCCTAGTTATACAACATTCATCAGAAGATCACGTGATTTTATTATTATTTTTGTCCAAATCTTTACAGGAGTATGACAGTCGCATAACAGAAACTTCAAAACATTTTGACTTTTGAGGTATGTAGTGATACTCACATGCATGGATACCAACGTCAAGACACTCCAGAAAACATGTTGCCAAAGCGAGCTGATAAGCAGCATTAATCCTTCATTTACTAACAGGCAAACGAAGAAATTCAAGACAAAGTACATCAACAAGCTGAATTCATTTCGCAATCCTATAAGGAAATAGAAGACTAGACTAGATGAGATGGCAATTAGGAAAAGGAATGGGATGCTGGAGAGAAGTTGCCCCAGTAAAAAGACGAATGCCCCAGAATGACTATTTGATTCTTCACTCGCATATATCTGCAACACAATAGGTGCAAAAGATACATCAAATCATTCATGAAATCACCAAATCTAGTTGGAAAAAAAAATCTCTAAATATCCAAGAATATATTTATGTACCCTGATTTCCTTCAGAAGTGAAGGTACGCCTGCTATGCTAAGAAGTGAAGCAAATGATACAAATATGAACACTGCTGCAACTCGTGTCTGAAAATATGAAGGTACAGAGATAAGAGAACAGTACATTAACCTCATAAGTGAAACAAAAGTCATAGAAGAAATGGATGAAGATGACAAGACAAGCATGATTGATGCATAGTTGAAATTTCATTTTTAAGAAACTCACCACAACTGAAGACAGTGAATGTCCGAGGCCAGAAAATACTGTCCCAATAGAGAGTGTGAGAAGCATAAAAAGAATAAGGCGTAACCAATAATATTTCCACTCCCTTGACATAATTAACAAGGATCTCCAAGTCAAGACTGCAATCCTTGTACCACTGCTAGCTTTTCCTTTGCTTTTAAGATATGGACCTTCCTGCAGAATTGATCACATATTAGAACAGAGTAACTGGATATCATGGCAAGTTAATTTTAATGATTCCTGAAGTCATTAATCAATGCATTTTCCACTTTTCGATAGTTTAAAATCAAAACCCACCGAACCTCTTCCACTTGTAGCCCAAAAAACAATCATACTCCATACACTTTAATCAGACAGTTTTCATTAGATACTGTGAACATCATGTATCGGCACAACGGAGCAAACATGCAAAGATGGACATTAATTATGCCCACTACAAATATGAGCTAAGAACTAAGAGCGCAGTATGAGCCAATAAAAATGATTACTTGACGCAAGCACATGTCAATAACTAAAAGAAAAAGAAATGGTCCAAGGGAAGGAGTTCACACCACTTACCTTTTCTGTGAGTCTCAATATCATAGTTTCAACTGAAGCAGCATCTGCAGATGATTTATATGTTGCTTCCAGGGTACGTATGGCAACAGCAGTATCCATATTCACGGATGAAAAATCTCCATGGTCATCCTGTTATTTAGTGGCATCAGTATTCCATGTCAGAAGTTCCTCTTGAGAGGATATTATATAATTATTAATTAATAATTCGCATCATATATAGCCTCTATGACTAGAGGGGGGTATTCATAATTCATGTTGTAGAGTCTATGTGACATAAATGCACATATTAGTTAATGGTTTTTGCATATTTCACTTGACCTTTAGGTTAAACCAATTAAACATATGACCCAACAATTCCAAACATTTACTTCACTGTTGTTTGCATTGTCTCTTGTGCTCCAACAACAAAGAACTATTGGCACTCTGGATTTGAAAACATTACCTGCCAATTTTTACACATTGCGATTATCCTGTCGAAGTCTGTGTTTATCGCACGCAAAAAATGGTCAGAAGGGCTTTGCATAATTGGGCAAGGAAATCCAGCATTTGAGAAGTGCTGCGTCAAAACAAAATCTGTAAGTTCAAGTCCAGGAATGCCCTTCTAGTTCTCAACAAGGTGATAAAACAGTTGATATGAAGATTCCAAAATCTTATGCTCTCACCACCAATCAGAGAAAGCATGAACAAAGGCAACCACACACTAGATCAAATTCTACACTAATGTTTTATGCACAAAGTGGCCTCGTGAGATGACCTTAATCAATTTCCAGTATCTCACCTGCAAGCAAGCCAAAGTCTCTCCAAAGAAGAGTGTATTTCCATTTGAAAGCAGGCAAATACGATCAAAGAGGCCAAACACTTCTGTGCTGCTCTGGTAAATTGTAAACATAAGCGTGCAACCAGTGCTAGCAAGTTTCTTTAACGTGACCATCATCAGAAGAGCAGAAACACTGAACAATGCAAAGTCTATAAGTTAGCTATAACAGCCAAAATGCCGGAAAACAGTAAATACCAGCCGACAAAGTAGCTCATACCATTATAGCCATGTAAGAATTTTGACTAGACAGTCCAGTACGGATATTACAACAGACAATTCATACTATTGCACGCAATAAAAATGACAATTTTCTAAAAAAACTTGATGTAGTGTTGGTTAGCTACAAAAGTGAAATTTGCCTTATCATGAATTACTGTCTCTATCTATGTAACCTATGGTGAGTTTGCAGGAAACAAAAGAAACAGTCCTTATTCATTCACAATAAACATGCATGCACCCAAATTTGTGCGAAAATTCAGAAATGAAATCAGGCAGGCACTGATACAGGATCAATAACTTATAATGTGATACAGAAACATGGAATCCAAAGTAATAACCTGTCGAGATGATAAAGGGGCTCATCTATAAATAAGATATGTGGCCTCATCACAAGCTCACGTGCAATGCTAACACGCCTTCTCTCACCCTTTCGGAGGCCTTTCATATAACAATGCCCTCCAATCAATTTGTTTGCATAATCAATCAGGGACATGGCATGGATGGCATCCTCTACCACACTCTTTTTCTTGCAAAAGAAACCAGGAAGTTGCAGCAGCGCAGAGTAGTATAAGTACTCGCGGACTGTGAGAGACCCGATCAGAGTAGTTTCCCTCTCAACAAAACCCTAGAAATTGGAAGAAACCAAAAGTCAGATACCCCAACTCAATCTGAAACACACACTGCTCCACCACTGCGAAGAAACTATTGTCTTTTGACAGAAGTAGACTTCCTCTGTAACAGTGTTAGGAATCAATTTCCAAATTCTAGCAGGCAATAAAGTGAAATAGTTTCTGTTATTTAACACATTGAACTAAAAGCTCAAGCTAATAATTAAGGCTCAATTATAGTTTATATATTAATCTTTAACACACCCCTTCACGCGAATACCCCTGGCTTAGAAGCGTGCACAACACAATCCCATCCCATCATGAGTTTCCAATTCACCAATAAAAATGAGGTTGTCAAGACTCGAACTCAGGACCTTTCGGTCGCAAAGGCTCTGATGTCATGTTATTTAACCTATTGAACTAAAAGCTAAAGCTAATAGTTAAGGCTCAATTATAGTCTATATATTAACCTGTGACAGTTTCAAGTCAGTGAGAGTCATTAAGATGTGATGGTAATGTAAAAGATAAAGATTTCTTGAAGGACATACATATGAGCCATAAGCAAGGCGTGACTTTGTGCCGTTGACAAATACTTCACCGTATGTTTTTGCTGAATGGTGCAATCTTCCTGCAACACAGGTATACTCTTATTTAAATCCAGAACAATAAGATTATCCAAAATTGATATGTACAGCTCTCCAATTACATATAGCATGGATAACATGTCAGCAAACCTGCAATAGCCTTTAGTAATGTGGATTTCCCTGATTTTGCAGGACCCATGATTACTGTCATTGTCCCTGGCAACGCATAGCCACTTGAACTCTTAATAACTTTATCAGAGTACTTCCTTTTACCCTTGATTGTGACCGTTAAGTCTTTCCAGACAACACAAGCTCCTGCAATCTTTCTCGCAACAGCTGCATTGTTTGGTAATGGAGGGGAAGGCAATGACCCACTATTGAGCTTTGACAAAGTTGGAGATGCTGGCGTAGGAGCAGTATTTATAGAGTCACCACCTTCCTCCACTCTGACATCAATATCTGTATCTTCCCACTCGGGTGAATCTTCAAATGAGATCGGTTGTCTAATTGAACCAGGCTTCCGCAAGTAGAAAAAGTTACTTGAGGGAACCCTACTTGCAGGACTACTGGCAGAAGACGATGACGATCTATAGTTATCTGATTGAGACTGTATCTCCTCCATTTTCTACTTCAACTCTTTGAGGACCTCAAGTTTTCAATATAGATGGATTACTTCACCTTTCTCCCAACATACTAGTATTAGTTACACTTTTCCAGCCAAATTGTGACGGTCTAACTCTCTGTCAAGTATATAAAGAATGTCTTGTATCAGAAGCTTTAATTGGAAATGCAAAGAACAATAATTCCCATATAATAATAAGGGAATAAGTTGATTCCTGTATCATGGTGTGCATCCACATACTAAAAGCAAGAAAAGATCCAATACAACAACAACAACAACAACAACAAAGCCGTAGTCTCGAAATGATTCGGGATTGGCTAACATGAACCATCATAAAGAACGTAAAGCTCAAGTCGCGTCGGCGACATAAATTCACCCGCCACTCCATTCTATCTACCACCATATTTTCCTCAATCCCTAATAAACTCACATCATCCTCAATTACTCTCTTCCAAGTTAAAGAACTGTAAAGCACAAGTCGCGTCAGCAACATAAATTCTCTCCCGCCACTCCGTCCTATCTACCACCATACTTTCCCCAATCCCTAATAAACTCATATCACCCTCAATTACATTCAAAATGCCGAACCAGTGACATACTAAAGAGAAAACCATTTTGATTCTCTAAACAAAATTATCAAATAAAAATGAAAGGACGTCCATTTAGTCCACTATGCAGCTTTTCTTCAAAACAAATAAGAGACAACTTAAAACCATTGTCAATTCGAATCACTAAAGAATAACAATCTCAGAACAAGGACGCGAGAACGAATAAAAAACGGTTTTTTATATCCCTTGAAAACTTTCTCTAGGGTTTAGCATACATGATGATGAACTCCAAAATGGGTAATGCATAAACAGAAGAAACCTCTAACACCACTAAAGCTTCCAGCTTTAAAGGCATAGCAGCTGCATTAAGCAGTGAAAATAAAACAAAAAAGGTAAAATAAGAAAAGAAAACAAGTTTGATTGAAGCAGAGGAATGAATACAAAGAGCCCCAATAGTAAACTTAATTAATTAGTTTCCCTATTTGATACTAGTTTCCATAAGTTGTAATTAGCAAACATATAATGAAACAATTAAAGTAGGAAATGAGTTGAATTAGATAAGCAGAGAGAGTGAAGAATTAAAAGCAGCAAACCTGGTGGATCTGATGAGAGAAAAACACCACACTTACACTCTCTTGTCTGAATGTGAAAAGCAAGTGAGTGAGAAGAGAAAGAATGAATTTTTAGTTAATATTTATATTCATTCTAACGTTAAAGGGCTCAAGTGAAGTGAAGTGGGTAATGTCCGACCCGTTTATTTCGGGTATAAGTTCTGTTGCTGTTTAAGTTTGTTTGTTTGGCATCTTTCTTCACTTTTTGTTTCTTTTTTTGTCTTTTCTTTTGCTGGACTCATCATTTTAAGACTCTTTTTACACATTTAACACCCATGTTTAGTCCTTTTTCCATATTTTTTTATTGGCTTAATATCTACGAGGTCTCCTAAAGTTGTCCACTTTTTTCACTTAGCCACCACAACTTAGAGAACAACCTCTCGGTCTTCTCAAATTGTAATTTTTTTTCCATTTAGCCCTCTCAACTTGTCAAATATGACTCATTTCGCCGCTTTGTGCTGACATGACATAATATAAGTGGTAATAAAAAATTCATGACACATCATCATAAAAGGATGAGTCATATTTGAACAGATGAGGACCAAGTGGAAAGAAATTGCAAGTTGAGAGGCTAAGTGGAAAAATATTACAAGTTCAAATGACTAATAGGTTGTTCCTTAAGTTGATGGGACTAAGTGAAAAAAATGAAAAAGTTTAGAAGGCTAGAAATGTATTAAGCATTTATTATTTAACTTTTGCTTTTACTCATTAAAATACTTAACTTATTTATAATTAATTGTTATAGTATTAATGATCTCATGTAATCAATAAGAGTTGGTTCAAGTGGTGAAGCACTTCATCTTCTACTTGAAATGTTTGAAGTTCGAGTCTTTACTTTGTCAAAAATGTAGCTCTTATGACAATATATAAATTTTCATGTAAACTCTCATCGAGAAATATGTTTTGCCCTAATTTTGCGAGTACGTAAGCGTACCCTTAATTAAACTTTTTGTTAAAACAAAATCCAACTGGGTGGATCAAATAAGAAATGACAAAAATATTTTGAATTATTTTCTTCATTAAGAAAAAACAGTAAATCACCTCAAAACCATAAGTTTGAATAATTAAAATTGGAAGAATTATACTCATGGCTACTAAACTTTAGTTATATTTCACACAAGAGCCACTATGACCATTTATGATGATGAGCTTGACTCCTCTTTGAGTAGGTAAACATATACTACTATCAAAAGTCAAAACTATTAACTTTAAAATCGCATGGGTGAGAAAAGGGGCATTAGGGAGATCCAGGGGGGATAAGTAAGATGTAATTTCAAAGAGAGTGGAAAAAGAAATAAAAACAAAAAAACAAAAACATCTATAGAGAAATAAATTAAAAGCTAAAATGAAATTATATGTTGAAAGAAAAGAGAAAGACAGGTAAAATTGGGATAAAGAAAACTTAATCGCTAGGAGAGGAGACTAATTCACCAGTTTAGTGATTGATTAATGGTAATAGTGATTTTTATATTAAAATTTAAAATTGAACATTTTTATATTACGTGTTTTGAAGTTTATACGTAGCCATAATGTCAAAATGAGAGAAGTTTTGTAATCATGAGTGTAATTTATCTATCAAAATTACCAACAATATTATCAAATAGAATTTTCTATTTTAAAAATCATCATCTTCAAAATTAATTAAAGTTTAATGATCATAATATAGAAAATAAATACTTATATACTTGAATGAGTTTTACATTATATTTTGAAATTTAGTGATCATATAAAATAAGTAAAGTTTAATTGTTATTAATATTTGGTAATAAAATGTGAAACATAATAAAGGTTAAATTATAGATATAATTTGTAGTAGAAATTTTTTTAGGAAGATTTTTAAATAAAATACTGGTGACTTACAAGTTTTGCAAATATCAATCTTTGGTTCATCATTTGCAAATAGCGGTGCGAGATTTCATTTTGTTTCAGTATTTGCACTATTTGCAAACTAAGAAATGAAACTACTGACTTGTATTGGAAAAGTTATAATTAATCACAAACATTTTATTTTAAGCTTTTTCATTTTTTTATATATATAAAATTTGTGTTAGATTTTAAGAATTAAAGAAATGATCACTTTGAATGATTGAGGTATTCAATCTAAAGCAAGTGGAGTTTTGCTTTATTAAGAAGAAAAATGGTTGGTTGGCACTTCAATATTTTAGCTAAGATAATGTAATTATAAGGGAAATTAGAATAAAGTTTCGATCTCTCCAAATATATAGATTTATAGTACAAAAGTGAGTCCATGGGCCCATTATCCTTTTGTAATTTCAAGCAAGCCATAAGGTGATTAGTAAATATCACCTACTGTATATTTTTTGAGGGTTTACAAAACCACTATTCGATGCTGGGTTAAACTCATTTCATCTTAACTATTTGGGTTTGACACAGCTGCTTTTTTAAGTAAATTTGGGTAAAAATTCCATAAAGTTCTATTCATATGTGATTTTAAACAACATTTTAAGAAAGGTGTCCAATTTATTCATAAAATGCGATAGAATGCGACAAGGCGTAACAAAGCGCAAATAATCGGCAGAAAAATCTCTATCAAGTCATGAATGTCAAACACTAATTTTTGGGATTTTTGTTAACCACTATTATTTGCCATCCAAGTATTGTGTGTGTCAACCAAGTCTTTCGTGTGTTCTTCAAGTCAACCATTATTATTATTGATTTGTGTTATTTCCTTTTGTTAGATATGAAATTATTCTTTACCATTTCTTGTATTTGTATCTTCTCTTGTATCAGGTTTATATAACCTCTGTAATCAACATTGTCAATATCAAGCAAATACATTTACACAATTCCATGTATCATGGTATCGTATGCCGGTTTAGGTCCTCATAATACATTTCAATCACAACATGGTCATCCGGCCATTTCACATGATTCTACTGAACCGACAGAAAATCTTATTGAGTCCTCCGCAACGTTCCCCCAATACTTTATCGATCCATCATCAAAACACTTCGGGATTGATTGGTCGAGAATGAAAAGCGGAAGGAGCAGTGTTTTGGGTTGATGTGGGATCGCTAAAGTATTGGTGGGACGTTGCAGAGTGTTAGGATCGGGTGATTAATATAATTAAAATAGAGTAACGAGGATTAAAATCGAGCAATAAGCGAGACACCAAGATTTACGTGGAAAACCCTTTAGCAAGGGAAAAACCACGGGCTTCAAAATCACTCCACTAATAAAATTAATGGGGATACAAGAGACTCTCTCAAGTACACCGGGACTTGAGGTATACGACAATTTAGCAGAGAATTGAAACCTCTCAATACTCACGAACCTCAACTCTCTCCCAAACTCTTTTGTAGGAAATAACTCTACAAAAGGAACCACTTGAACACTCAAATTAACTCTCAATTCTTGCACACTCCAAACACTTACATACCACCCTATTTATACTAATTAATGGCGGTGGCATCTTGAATTTTTAACCACAAGTTTAAGTCGGTGATCAACAAAAAAATCTAGCTTAATTTGGGTCTTCTAGATTTTACTTCTAATCTAGTATTTACTAGATAATTCTTCATATTGGCCGGATGATTTTTTCCCCAAAATGGGCTGGACCCAACAAATCTCCCCCTCCAGACATATGGGGAAGAATCCAGACGCTCCTCAATGCGAGCTCATACCGATCAGTCTATTGCACAGCTCGAACTTTTCTCGTGGAATCACTTTTGTCAGCATATCTGAAGGGTTCCTTTCTGTTGCGATTTTCTCCAGACGAAAAACGCCATTTTCAAGTTGATCTCGTATCCAATGATAACGGATATCAATGTGCTTCGTTCGTGAATGATACATAGTATTCTTGCTCAAGTCAATAGCACTTTGACTATCACAATATACTATGCACTCTGCTTGCTTTTGACCAAGCTCTTCAAAGAATCTTTTTAACCATATCATTTCTTTACCTGCTTCGGCAGCTGAAATATACTCTGCCTCAGTCGTAGAAAGTGCAACGCATTTCTGTAGCTTAGATTGCCAAGAAATTGCTCCTCCAGCAAATCTAAATACATATCCGGATGTTGACCTTCTATGATTGAGATCTCCAGCCATATCAGCATCAACGAAGCCTTCTAGGATTGGTTTAGATCCTCCATAACACAAGCACACCTTAGGACTTCCCTTCAAGTATCTGAGAATCCATTTGACAGCTTCCCAATGTTGTCTTCCTGGATTATCCAGGAACCTGCTGACGACTCCAACGGCATGTGCAATATCTGGCCTTGTGCAGACCATGGCATACATCAAACTCCCGACTGCAGAAGAGTATGGAATACTTCTCATGGCTTCCTTCTCTTCTTTGGTTGTAGGACATGACTCCTTACTCAACTTCATATGACCAGCAAGTGGAATGCCGACTGGTTTAGCATTCACCATGTTGAAACGTTCTAGCACCCGTTCAACATACTTCTCTTGTGATAGCCACAACTTCTTGGTGTTTCTATCACGAACAATTCTCATACCAAGAATTTGTTGCGCTGGTCCTAAGTCCTTCATGTCAAAGGACTCTGATAACTGCTCTTTTAATTTTCGAATTAATAGAGCATCTTGTCCTACAATTAGCATATCATCAACATATAACAGTAGGATGATGAAGTTGTTACCAGAGAATCGTTTGAAGTAGACGCATGGATATGCATATGTCTTATTGTAGCTATGACTACTCATGAAAGAGTCGAACTTTTTATACCATTGCCTAGGCGCTTGTTTCAACCCGTAGAGACTCTTTTGCAGCTTGCAGACCATGTGTTCTTTTCCTTTGACTTCAAAGCCTTCTGGTTGCGCCATGTAGATCTCTTCCTTCAAATCACCGTGAAGGAAGGCAGTCTTCACATCCATTTGTTCAAGCTCCAGATCGAGGCTAGCTGCTAAGCTTAGAACTGCTCGAATAGAGGTCATCTTAACCACATGAGAAAATATCTCATCGAAATCAATACCTTTCTTCTGTTGAAAACCTTTGATCACTAGGCGAGCTTTGTATTTCACCAGCTTTCCGTTTCCATCTCGCGTGAGCTTGAAAACCCATTTGTTCTTCAATGCTTTTCTTCCTCTAGGAAGTTCGACTAACTCATACGTATGATTCTTGTGTAAAGAATTCATCTCCTCTTGCATTGCTTGCAGCCAAGATTCTTTGTCTGGATGAGTTAGAACTTCCTGAAAATTCTCCGGCTCCCCCTCATCAGTAAGGAGAATATACTCAGAAGTAGGATACCTTGATGTCGGTCGACGATCTCTAGTAGATCTCCTGACTTCTTGTTCAGCTTCTGCATGTTGGGTCGGTTGCTCCCCCTGCTCGTCAGTATCTTCAGGCTCGTGCTGATCCGTTACTTCTGGTAGTTCATCTAGTACATCTTCTCCACCTATAGCGTCATTTGGTGTTGAAGGAACATGCTCAGGAATGACATCGGATGTGTATACCGGCTTCTCTTTCTTTTTGAAGTCTTCTATAGTCTCATCTTCTCGGAAGACTACATCTCTACTTCGGATGACTTTCTTCCTCTCCGGGTCCCATAGTCTGTACCCGAACTGTTCATCTCCATATCCCAAGAAGATACAAGGAGTTGATTTATCATCAAGCTTTAGTCGCTGCTCCTTAGGCACATGGGCAAATGCCTTGCATCCAAACACCTTCAGATGAGAGTATTGGACATGTTTTCCAGACCATACTCTTTCTGGAATATCAAAATCCAGAGAAGCTGATGGAGACCTATTGATAACATAGCAGGCTGTGCGTGCTGCTTCTCCCCAAAATGACTTAGGTAACTTAGCCATCTTAAACATGCATCTGACCTTCTCTACAATGGTGCGATTCATCCTCTCTGCTACACCATTGTGTTGTGGGGTACCTGGTACAGTCTTCTCATGTCGAATTCCATGTTTGGAACAATAGCTCTCAAACTCATGTGAGGTATATTCACCTCCATTATCCGTTCGGAGACATTTCAACTTTCTATTAGTCTCCCTTTCAACCATGACATGAAAATTCTGGAACGACTGAAAGACTTGATCTTTTGTTCTCAGAAAGTACACCCACAACTTTCGTGATGCATCATCTATAAAAGTAAGAAAGTATTTGTTACCTCCCAAGGTCTCAGTTTCAATCGGACCACAGACGTCGGAGTGAACCAAATCAAGAACATTTGACTTCCTGCTTGATGACTTGTTGAATGAGACTCTATGTTGCTTGCCAAACAGACAGTAGTCACAAGGGGCCAGTGTAGTAGTACCATTAGCAGGGACGAGCTCCTTCCTTGCTAGTATCTGCAACCCTTTCTCATTGATGTGAGCCAATCTTCTGTGCCACAAGTTCGGTGAAGCTTCCTCCTCAAGAGCGTGCAATCCATCTTTGCAAATGACTGCATTTGTCTTATACAGACAACAACACATATTACCTCTTGCAATCACCAAGGAATTCCGGGTGAGCTTCCATTTCTTACTCCCGAAGAAATTCTCGAACCCTTCTCGATCTAGAATACCGCCAGAGATTAAGTTGAGTCTCAAATCAGGAACGTGTCGGACATCTTTGAGAATGAGTGTACAACCAGTATTCGTCTTGATACGAATGTCGCCTATTCCAATGATCTTGGAGCGATCACTATTTCCCATCTTCACTGTTCCAAAGTCTCCTGCTTTGTTCGTGGCGAAGAACTCCTTGTTAGGAGTGGCGTGATAGGATGCTCCAGTGTCAACTACCCATTCTGACTCATTTTGATTCGAGACATTTAAACATTCTTCTTCATGATTGAAGGTAAGCATCTCAATCTCCTCCATTGTGGCGGTGGTGTTCTTGACAGCTTCTTGGTTATTGCCCTCAATTTGTTCTCTCTTCAGCTTGCGGCAGTTTCTTCGTAAATGACCTTTAAGTCCGCAATGGTAGCATTTGACTCTACCTCTAGACTTAGACCTTCCTCTAGACTTGTCACCTCCTTTGGATTTATCAGGATTGTTGGGACCTCTAGTTCTGCTCCTGCCTCTCTGTTCGGTGATAAGGGCTTGACCGTTCTCTATGACTGTAGTCTTCCTCCTTGTCTCCTCGTTGAGCAGGGTACTCACGACATGATTAAGCGATAACTTGCCATCAGGAGCTGAGTTGCTCACTGATACTACTAAGGTATCCCAACTCTCCGGTAAAGTGCTAAGTAACAATAAGGCTTGGAGTTCATCCTCCAAGACTATCTTCATAGAAGATAATTGGTTAATAGCACTACGAAATTCATTCAAGAATTCAGCGACAGGAGTACCTTCCTTATACTTGAGGTTGACAAGCTTCCTTATCGTGAACAATTTGTTGCCAGCTGTCTTTCGGTCATACAGCTCCTCCAGCTTCTTCCATAGGTCATGGGCAGACGTCTCCTCAGACACGTGATGGAACACACTGACATCTAGCCACTGACAAATTGTCCCAATGGCCTTCCTGTTCAACTTTGTCCAGTCTGCATCCTTCATGTCTTCAGGCTTGGCTGACTCTCCTTCTATCGCTTCGTGCATGTCTTTGCAATACAAAATATCCTCCATCATCGGCTTCCAAATTGACCAATTTGGACCGGTCAATTTAATCATCGAAGATGACGAACCTTCCATTTTAATTATACAATCACCTGCCCGAGCCGGGCTCTGATACCACTTGTTAGGATCGGGTGATTAATATAATTAAAATAGAGTAACGAGGATTAAAATCGAGCAATAAGCGAGACACCAAGATTTACGTGGAAAACCCTTTAGCAAGGGAAAAACCACGGGCTTCAAAATCACTCCACTAATAAAATTAATGGGAATACAAGAGACTCTCTCAAGTACACCGGGACTTGAGGTATACGACAATTTAGCAGAGAATTGAAACCTCTCAATACTCACGAACCTCAACTCTCTCCCAAACTCTTTTGTAGGAAATAACTCTACAAAAGGAACCACTTGAACACTCAAATTAACTCTCAATTCTTGCACACTCCAAACACTTACATACCACCCTATTTATACTAATTAATGGCGGTGGCATCTTGAATTTTTAACCACAAGTTTAAGTCGGTGATCAACAAAAAAATCTAGCTTAATTTGGGTCTTCTAAATTTTACTTCTAATCTAGTATTTACTAGATAATTCTTCATATTGGCCGGATGATTTTTTCCCCAAAATGGGCTGGACCCAACAAATGACCTGATAGGATTTCTGTTGGTTCAGTAGAAACATGTGAAATGGCCGGATGACCATGTTGTGATTGGGGTGTGTTATGTGAGGACCCCAACCGGCATATGATACCATGATAGACAGAATTGTCGATTCAAACTTTATGCTTCGGATTAGTATTCTCCATTAATCTTCCTGTATTGATACGCCTCTTAAAATGTTGTGGTTGGATGCAAAATCGTCATCTATTTGAAACAACCAAAGGTAGGTAGCTAGCTTATTCTAGACACTTGTTTCCAAACACTTATGGTTGATGCATTTCAGATTACATGATTTCTTATCAACCAAATGTCTTCCTCAGTTTTACAGGGTAAGATTTCGCATAGTTACCCTCTTTCTTAAAAAATCATTGTTTCCTATATCATCACAAGTTTTGGGAGTACTTGGTTTGTTCGGGTGGTAGACGAAATGTCTCTAACCTCGACTCTGAAATCTTGAAATGTGTCTTTCTTCATTATTCTTGAATCTAGAGTGGATATCAATGTCTTTCCCCTCTCCTAATAAGGTCATGGTCTTATATGATGTCATGTATATATGTGGAACATCTTTCTTTCCTTCCCACATAATCTGACGTTACCGACTATAGTCTATAGGCAATGAAGTTGATAGTATCTTGGTATATGCATTGAGTGTATTTGAAACGAAATAATTGGCATTGTACTAGTCGAATACCAATATTTGCTTTGTTGTCGTCAATCTTTTGAAACAACTTACGATAATGCAAAGCTTCCTATGGCACTACTCAAAGCTACACAATTTCACTCATCTGTTTTTGATGTGAGAAATAAGTAAACTGAGGTGTTATTTCCACCTCAGAGTAAAATTATAGTTACACAGTATGTAATAAAGAGTAAAGGTAAAGTAAATGATAATTAGTTAAAGAGTGTTGTTGATCAAAAGACAATATTTTGTGGCATAATAATCATTATCAAAGACAGTATTTGCTTAAACGATGAAAAAGTGGCGATTGATTTGAGTCATTCGGTAAGCTCGAGAGGCTTGAAATATTTGGCATCAATGAGATAAGTCCCAATGCTCAGACGAACTGCCCACACATCTTTTGGCTTTCTTGACACTATTCTGCATTCATGAATTCCATTTTTAAGTTTACTATGAAATTTCATATATCTATTCTCTCAAGTTTTAATAAAAAAGGAAGAAGAAATAATATGAGTAAGTACCTGCCAACATCACCAGGGTTGACTAAACCAACATTAACTCTGAGACATGGTACTGAAGCTGCTGTTTTTATCATTCTTGGAGCTTCTGTTACCACTATTGGTGATCCTATCTGTAGTTTCCTTGTTCTAATTTCTTCATTTGATGACGAAGATGATTCATTGGATTCACATCTTGTAGACAAGCTTCTTCTGTTCCTTGAATTTGTGAACTCCTGCAAACTTAAAGTATCTACTCTTAATATCCCTGATGACACAGATATTGATGCCATTTGCTTCAGATAATGTTTTTGTGGTTCCAGACAATCTATCTATTTATAAGCCCTACTCCCAAACACTTTTTAGGACTTCAAGTTCAAACCAATTATACCCTTTCATATTTTTCCAATCCTAAATATAGGTGCTTATCAGGTTGGGGAAGTCAATGGAACAATCTGGACACTGACAAATACACGATATTACGGGAGCAACTTAGTGTACTTGTCCGTGTCCAGATTATTGGTTGTCTCAGCTTTATTAACTACTTAAACTTGTTTGCAATAACTTATACTTAAAAAGGCTAATAGACCTCTTAAGTGATACCAATTATCAGCTAACTAACTGAAACTTGATACATGATTTAACTAGTCTAAATCTCTTCTTGTTCCGCCAAATAAAATAAAATGGCTAAAAGGACATTTTAAGCTAACCCGAAAATCAAAACAAGTAAAACGGTCCATGGCGCATTAAGCCATAACTGTAACTTCGATGATGCATGTAAGAAAATGCAATGTCATCGGAAGCATCTGAGCTTAGTTGTTATAGATATAACTACTTCTCTATACAGGTCATTTTGTAAAACACACGAGAATTTCAAAGGAAGAAAGAAGACCAACTTACAAAAAACAAAAATAGAACAAAATAAAAACAAAAAGAAGGGAACTGCAACTGCCTAAGGATTTACCCTGAAAAAAACAATCAAGGGCTATTAAAATTACAAAACCTTTACAGCCTATACAAAGTTGCATGCTGATCATACAAAAAATTCCTCTTCTTTTTCCAACTTTGACCAAAGGAAACTATCTTCCTTCCTGCCTCCTTGTTTTCTCTGACTTTGTACACTAAATTACTTCTTTGTGTATGTAAGATATGGATCTACACCAATACTTAGAACGTCCGGTCTCTCACTTTGATTATATGTAAGACATCGACGAATAAATTCCTGCAAACCAAAAATCATCAACATCAGATTAGTAAAACATGCAATGATGACAACCAAAAATGAATGTCTGACTCACTTTTGCTTCACTTGAGACTGAAGGTTTTGAAGGGAATTCCACTCTGCGAGCTTTGATAATTGTATCCTCACGTAATATTCGTTCTTGAGTCTGATCGTGCCCGAAAGGGCGTCTACCAAAGAGCATCTGGTAAAATAGAACTCCAGCTGACCACACATCGACCTGATTCCGTTCATAAGGGTAGAAAGTTAGTTACACAAAGACAAGAACAAATATCATAAAGCTTTCTCGGAATGATAATTCATCAGCAACTAAAAACCATTCGAGCATTCTTGTTGAAAATAAAGAAACATGATAAGAACAATCAATTTTAAACCCACAAGATGCCATAAATTCAGGAAGAGTTCACTCACTGACCTTAGATGATATCAGTGGAGTCTTACTGAGCTCAAAACATTCTGGCGGCAGATACCTACATTTATAAGAGGATAAAATCACTAAGTAAAAATGCATCACAATGTAAAATACTGAACGTATAATCTACAAGCAAATTATGTTAGCAAGTCTTGCATAGTTGAGCTCAATGTTAGCTACAACCATACAAGGCATGGAACATTCATATTGAGGCAAATTACAAATGAGAAGGTGCAACATCACATACCAATATGTTCCAGCCCCTTGGGATGTAAGTTCCATACCCTGAGATCCAATATCATTCTCTACAATCTTGCTCAAACCAAAATCGGTGACTTTAGCAATACCAAACTCATCAAAAAGAACATTTCCAGGCTTCAGATCGTAATGGATAATCTTCTGAGTTCGTTTATTCAAGTAGATAAGGCCTTGAAATATTTGAACAATTATGATCCGAGCTTCCCTTTCAGGCAATATAGGAGTTGCTTTGAGAACTGCATCGAGATCTTTTCCTGAGAAGGTAAAGTCAAATAAAGTTATCTATGAATACACCTAAATATAATTATCAATAGATACATAATTTGTTCCAGGCATCATACCACTACAATACTCTAGGACTGTGCAGAAGGTGTTCTGGTCAATTTCAAAAATGTCCCAGAGCCGGACAATGTGATTATGCACTAACGTCTTGTGAATATTGTACTCCCGAATAGCATGCCTAATGTAACTTTGCTTCTTCTCCTCACTCCATTGTGCATTCAAACCATGAAGCTTACACGCAACATATCTATGATCTACCAAATCAAAAGCCTGCTGGAAATTTCTTACTTCAAATCACTGCAAAAGGATATGTATTTACAATTGCCAATACTGGCAAAAGAATGATCTACAGTTTTCCTATTTCAATTCCCATGGTAAGAAGTTTCATTTCGTTGAAAGAAGCATGAGTTTTGATGTTCTGACCTTGTAAACTTCACTAAAACCGCCTTTCCCAAGAAGGTTTAGAAGAGCATATCGGTGATTCAAAATCTGAAAGTTATTGAAACGAGAACCATCCTCGTCTCTTATTCGTTTCATTTCTCGTATGAGCCGTCCCTTTTCCAGTTCATAACGATCTCTCTCACGCAAAATAACTTCTTCCTCCTATAGAAAAAAAAACCTCAATTCAGTCAACTATCCTGACCAGTATTTGACGCATCATGGAAATGAATCAATGTGAATGTGAACATAGTAAGGAACTTACACGCTTTATGCTTGCTAGACGAGATTTAAAAATCTCATCCTGGATTAGAAAGTCTTCTTCTTGTGAGCCTGAGCCTGATTCTGCATCTGCCGTGTCACCCTTGTCTGCACAACAGATGCATTGCTATTTTGAATATTCTATTTAACCAGTTACTAAAGAAGACTTGTATCCCAATTTTTGGAAACAAAAGGATGTCATTAACACTTTTTGCAGAACATAATTTTTCAATTAAATAGCATAGCCATGACAGGCGGGTTGCTTTAAGAATAATGCATAGGAAAAAAGATGTATTACATGTTCTATAGAAACCACACACTATCATTTGAACCACAGTTGCCATATTTGAGTTACTAAAGACCAAAAGACACTTGATAGGATATCATTAAATAAAACATACAAAATGTAGTTGGAATGAAATAGTATACATAAGATAGAGTTGAAACCAACAGGACAGATGCTTACCAGGTTGCCGTTTCTTCAATGATTTCCGCTGACGCTCAACAGCCTCTTTTGTTTCCAGTAATTGTCTCTAGAAAGTTAAAATTTAAAAAAACATGTCACTATTGTAGACAACAAGGGAACTCAAGTTGGAAATTAGATTAATAAGTATGCACTTAACGTTCACAGCAATGGTGCAGATACACTAGAGTCTAGAGTAATTTTAGCAGTAAGGGAGATTCTAGTCTTATGGGTCTAAAATTAGCTCAAATTTTATGTTCTTGAGTTCAATTATAATTCTAGTAAATTCAGTGGTTTATTTAAGTATCATATATTGAGTGTACATCCAATAAGGTTAAGAATTAATATTACTATAGCCATAGAGTTACTTCCTAAGAAGTGCTACAACTGATGCTTAACCACTTATTATCTTTAGTTTAATTTTGAATTAAAGCTGTTCTTCAAAAAATAAAATATAAAATATTTATGAAGCTCTTCTTAGTTGATCCACCTTGGTCACAATCTCCATCAAAAATATTGTTCAAATCTGAATCAATTGAAATGAAACATCCTTAGAAGAATGGAATTATGCATAATAGAACTTTGTACTATAAAAATAAAAAGAATAAGAAAGAACATGCAATTAGCTATTTTCATATATAGACTCCCCCTAAAGTTTAATGAATTGGTAGTATGCCACCATGAACCACTATTTTCATACATAGATCTTCCTAAAATTCTTTTTTTTTTTTTAAGAAAAGGAAAACTAGGCTGCATATGGGTCCTAAGAAATATTCAGGGAATCAGGGTGCTGTACACTCCCTTCTTTAAAGTTTAGGTGCAGTAACATATGTACCCAAGTAAATTATTTCTGTGACAATGATAGTTGTGTTGTGCACTTCCCATAATTAAAAAACCAGGAACTCCTGCAAATAATTAAGTTCAAAGTGGAGCAACCAACTTTGAGGGAATATGACATGCAGTATTGATATAATGCAGCAGACTGAAGGAAGGAAGGTTCTGATGGTCTTGTTAATGGTAGAAACATGCAGAAAAAAGCTACAAGTTTCTTATATGAAGATGAAATGGTAAACATAATTGCAAAAGAAAAAAATAATTAGGATATCAACCATAAGGATATGGTGTAAAATTCAATCATGAGAGCCATAACTAAGTGGAAGTAAAAGTTGGATAGCTAATGAACTTTGATATGAAAACAAATTATATGCAAAAACAGCAAGAGGGAGAAAATAATTCAGAGTGCTGTTTTTGTATAGGTAATTTCCCTAGGGCATAATCAGGCAAGACACTCAAAGTTGTCTTATATACTGCGGTTATGTTTCATACGTCTTAAAGTGCTCTGCAGCTTAAAATGTACAACAATAGGATATTCACAAGTCAGCAGCATACATCAAAACGTAATTACTTGAGCAGAAAAATAGAGCTTAAAACAGAGAAAAAGCTCGGGAGAGAGAGAGACAGAGACACAGAACAAAAACATACAAGATGTGAATTTAGATCTTTTAGCACTTGTCCATCCTCCCATGTCTCTGATATGATGGTTCCAGCTCTGCAGCCAAATAAACAACATAAAGATTATTGAAGAATTAGAAAACCAATTTAGCAACCGCAAAGTTCAGCAACGCCGGGCTTCTCGGAATGGTGCCATTTGCAAGTATAAGGGCAACAAGGAAAAGACAAGATTGTTCCAGACATTAACGACAGTGTCTGTTTGATTGGGTGAAATTTAACTCCTGAAGTATTAATTTTCTTTTTGTTTTAAATTTGCACCGTGAACTTCATGGTCAGAATGAAGAAATTCATAGTTTTGTAAATTAAAAAACATCTCTGTGAACGCGCCAAGCTCGACAATTTTGTTCATAATGACAACATTTGAACAAAATATAGGGGCTAAATCTCACAAATCAAAGTTCAAGAGCTAAAATGTACACAGGCCAAAACATAGTTTTACCCAGTCTTGCATCAAGCAAACTTAATCACTTCTTGCACCAAGTAAAGCAAATACATCACTTGAATCCAAGAGAGTAAAAGCTTTCCACACATACAATGATCATAACCCCAGTTTCGCAGGTTGCATTTTACAGACTTTAGCTCTATAAACTTTTAGTATCCTTTTCTTCAAAGGAAGGTAGACCTTTTTTTGCGTCAATCATGTGAGACCAAAGAGAGCATACCTGATCACACCTACATTGCCAAGTCTTAAAGAATCCTGGCGAACTTTCATCCTTGCTTCCTGTCTTTCTGCTTTTGAGACAGATATCAGCAGATCTGATATGATTTTTGTTCTCTGCATCATCAAATAAGTGAAAATTAAAATGGTCTTCAAATATAAACTAAGTTCGAACCATTTCAAATAAATAAAATTAAAATCTTGCTTCAGCCAGTATTTTCTTGGAAAATCATAATGCATTAACTGCAAGCTTATTTCACAGGATAACCAAAACTTAAACTTAGTCCACATATCAAAATTATTCAATTACGAGGATATTTGTTTCCATTACAAGCTCTGACTTTTTGAACACAAACTGTTTATTACTTTTCCTCTATATTTCTGAGAACTGCTGTCCTATCTACATCCAAACTCTGACAGTCAAAACTCACTCATTTTTCAAACTCATTGATTCACTATTCACTTTTCTATTACTGGGGTCTAAGAGCTCATTTTAATCTCATAGCTAACAATCATTACAATCTCTTTTTTATGAAAAGAATTATCACAATCGAATTAGCAATTTGAAACCCATGCACCATACTTGCATAAGGGGAAAAACAGAAAAAGACTATCAAAAAGGAAGAGAAAGAAAAAGGTCCACTGTATACCATGTAGACATATTTAGTACAAAAATCATGCATTTGTGTACGGGTATAAATTTATGATACTTATATTACTAGAAATATTGGTGGCTGATATCTAAGTTGGTGTGAATATTAACATAATATAAAACTCTGCAAATTGGTAACTGTTATAAAATTATGTGAATTGGTAGATACTAATAATTTGGAATTTGCAAAACTAATGTTATTTTACATATTTTCTAAATATAGTATGCCATACCAGTATTCATTGCTACCGGATTAGACAATGTAAAATACTATATGGTTCTCCGAAGCAGTTTACTTAACCAAGTCCTTGACCAGGTTGCCTGGGCGGACCAGTCTAACACTGATAATAACTCATTGACTATGTGCTAAATACTGGAAAGTTATATCGATATTTGATGCCACCAATGAGTTAAAACTCTGGACACATGTTGGATGAAATGCCTTGAAGAATTTTATACATAGGTGAGAGGAAGAATAAATCCAAAGAAAAACATAACACTGGGCCCCTCACAAAGGAAGGTCAAAGGCGGATTCCAGCAGCCAGGGGTATGATGCACCCTATGCCCATAGAAAACACAGGTAGGTAGTTTTGAGTTTGCACCCAACCCCTTCAACATAAATACATTTCCAATCATTTTGTACCAAACAGCAATAAAATTTTAGTCCTTCCCGATCCTTTCAAAATTCATTCAGTAAAAATGCATTTCCAAATTTCCACGAGGAAAATAATAGCATTATGCAAAGAAGATAAAAAAAAATGCATGACTTGGGGTAACTTCAACATGACACCATCTATAAGCATAACTTAAGACATGCATTAACCCCATGTTCCATGGAAAGCATACCTTTGGCTTCGTTTGTTGTTCATAATCTTTTAGTTCCTTCAACTCCTACATGAACAAAATACAATTTAAAAGCATAAACCAAAGTAGGTTAACTAAAGGTCATAGACTGCTGAAAACATAATACCTTTTCCAACTGACTGCAAATCCCTTGTTTATCAGAGGCCTCATGACGAGATTTACGAAGTTCCTCCTCCAGTGCTGCAACCTTTCTCCTAAGAGAGACAACCTCTTCCTGATTCATATTAGAATGAACATATATTAGAATTGTAGAACTTATAATAATGTTGTACCTAGAGCAAGGCAGGAAGAAAAAAATTAAATAACTTAATCACAAAACTGATACCTCCATTGAGTTCTGATCATCAATGTGCAAGTTCTCGTTATTCCTATTCTCCTGCAAAATAATGTATGAAAAATCATAATATTAATTCTAAGAAATAGAACCCTATTGTCTATACTTTTCATCATCTGTCCGCGGACCATGAAGATGAAAAATAAATCGGAGAATTTCGTTCTATCCTTTTAGAGGAGCTTCAACAAACTACGCTAGAGACCTATGCTATAAATTAATGCAACAGTCAAGTAATTTATAATTCCTCCACTAACAATAATTATTTACAAGAAAGAGACAGCTCAAGCATACGCAGGTTGACCACAGCAATATGACAGATAATGTCCGATCAAGTCGCAACACAAACAAACCTATAAGTTTCCATATTTATAATTCCATTAAGTGAATGTAAGCCTTTACATAATTACTACTAATACTATGAATGCAATCCAGACTTACATTGCAGCAGTTTGGATCATCTTAAATTCTTCATAGATTTGATCTTGCCTATGGCAGCACTAAGTGGAATAATGTATTTTAACGTTTCTCAAAATTAGTAACAAGTGCTTATTTGAGAGGCGAAAAAAGGAATAACCCATGTAGCCCTTAGTAAAGTAGTATATTGGGAAAAATACCTGATATTGCAATTACAACTATTGCAACGAACAGACGAATACAAATTAGCAGATTTATGTGCCAGGAAAAGCATACCTTGTGGTTTGAGTTCTCAAGCTGACCATTTGAAGTTACGGCTGCTGCAGCAGAAATTTGTGATCTAGTCTGATCACTGCCCCTGGAGCCACGACCCCTACCGGAAGCAGAATTCCCCCTACCGCGCCCCTGTTTTCTCTTATTCGTGTCAGCATTGATCTTGTTCTCCATAATGTCTACAGTTTTTGGTCTCCCCTCAGTCACTGTATGGGTTGTCTTCTTTAAAACAAAATAAATTAGAGATTAGCTTACAACTACTAATCTGAAAAAGAGTAAGAATGAGAAGTTATGGGGGAGAGATATAAACAAGCAATTAAAGTAAACTATATCTGAAAATATCAACATAAGAATAACAAAACCCAGTAATTAAATCACTTATAAGAAACAAGTGACCAAGAAAAGCTTTATACAATGGGGTGGATATTTTCATATGAAATTATATTTAAAATGGATGGGCTACGAAAAACAAGTAATCATTTCCATTAAATTCAATAATGAATCATCTAATCTACCTCAAGAAGTTCAAAAGACGATGAACTCTTATCATCTTGTATTCTTTGACGTTTCTGAGTATTTGCTTGTATAAGAAATTCCGCACCATTCTGGCAAAGCAGAAGAAAAGGTGAACAAAATCAGAAAAGTTGATTGCTTGCAGGATGTTCACACAGGAAAACTTCTTTACATGATCCAAACAAATTCCAATAGAACAGCCAACAATAATTACCACTTGCCAGCAAAATAAGAATGCAGAGATTTATTTCATAAACATATAGATTGACTTCCAAAAATGAAGATAATCATCGTTCATAAATGCACTCATGTAAAAAGACGTAAGAAATTGCACGTCCAACATTTCTTAATCAACGTTGCACACAATTTACAAATTTCACGTGCCATTTTTTCCAACTATGGGAGCCAAGTAATCAATCAAGTTTCCAAACATATAAGATGTAAACAGTTACACAATTCTGTTGCCACATTAAGGTTTACTTCTGCAGTTCTGCCAGCATCTATTACCTTAAGCAGTACATTCATTCCACATCATTCCGTAAACCCGAGGACAACTTTACTTGTGTCATTTATCAGCCCTAGGGTACATCATCATCAGTTTTCATAAATGAAAGTTTTAGATATTATTGCACCATACCAATTTCCAGAATCAAATGCAAGCACTGAAGCAAGCTTCGATTTATTTATGTCGTTTAAGATGGTCTGTAGAAACAGCATTTCTATATGAATATGCAACTACAGTTTAGGGAAAATACATCAGTACCCCTTGTCGGAACGCTCACAGTTTACATACCCTTTCTTGGAATGAAAAAAGAAGGTCTTCTAATCAAATAACGCTAGATTGTAATTCAATGTGAGACAGATATTGATAACCCTTGAAATTCAAACCCCATAAATTCTATTAAGAATTAGATTACAATGTACAAGCAACTAATCATAATTTGATCAGTTCAAAATGAACAACACAACCGAACTTCAATAACGAACTAAACAATTCAGCATATAACATTCAAGCTCAAAATACCAAAACAGAATGAATCCAACACTTTGACAAAATCATCAATTCAAAGCATAATACAGTGAACACATTACCCGGATACAAACAGAAACGAAAGCATAGACAAGAGCTTACATCATCATCGGAATCACTGGAACTCATTTGCTCGGGCAAGGCACCCGAAGACCCGAATTTAACCGTAGAAGATACAGAAGACCATGTAGGTTGTTGCTGCTGTTGTGCCTGGGCAGGGTTAGAGAGTACAGAGGAAGCCTTACCCGCCATCCGAGCTTCGAGTTTGGCAATCTTGGTGGGCAAAGACTGGTCTGATTGATTGGAAGAGTTGGAAGAGAAATGTACTAGCATATCATCAGACATTGTGTTTGGCAATATAAATAAAATGAGGTCAGATCATTAGGGTCAATTCAAAACCCTAAAATGCAGGTCCTTTGATAAAAACCTAATAGATTTTGGATTTGAAAAAACCCAAAGGCAAGGCATGATCAAACACCAAAAATGAATAGGCTTAGGCTATACTGCAGTGTGAGGGGAGAGGTTGGTAAATACAAAAGGGAAATGAGATTTAGGGTTTTGGAATTTGGGGAAGACAGAAGAGAGAATCTAAGATTGGGGGTGGAGGATTGTGGAAGAGGGAAAGGAGAAAGAAAGATGAGCAACAAAGAAAGAGAGCCTTTTTGGTTGTTTTTGTCTACTTGACTGAAAAATGAGATTTTAAAATTGAAAATGTGTGTGTGTTTTTAGGTTATTTGGGTTTTGGTATGGTCATTGAAATTGAATCAAGGGAGAAAGTATGAGGTCTTCTTTGATTGAAATAAAAGAGTGTTGAGGTCATAGTTTTGTTGGAGACAAATGTTTGGTTTAATACATATAAATATACTAAACTTGTACCAAAAATTACCCGTTTCTTCAACTTGTTTAAAAACATGAATTGTCCTCTAAACTTTTAAATGTTACAAAAATTTATCAGAGTTTATAATAAATTGTGCCAAATCGTAGATGATGCAGCCTATAGATGCAAGCTTTTGATATAAAAAGTCTAAAATTTTGTAAATGTGTGTTTTTGATCCTTTATTTTCCTAATTCATTTCTCCTCATTTACCTTATCTATTCCCCCATTTACGTAGATGTTCTTAAAAAAAGATCATCATTTTATAGCGTGATTCCGGAAAAATTATGAGTAACTTGGTGAAACCTTAGAGTGAGTTAAAGGAGACTTTCTATAGGTATCTCACTTTTCTTAAAAGAAGGCTTAATATATCTCACGCCTTCTAAACTTGTTCATTTATTTCATTTAACCCCTTCAACTTAAAGAACAAAATAGTAGTTACTTGAACTTGTACTTTTTTTTCACTTAGCACCGTCCACTTGTCAAATATAATACATTTAGCCACTTTTGTGATGACATAGCATGTTGTCACATCATAAAAGTGGTAATAATAAAGCATAATACATATGTAGCCCGTGCATTGAACTTGTTCATAAAATTCAATTCCCCTTGAACTTTCAAAACTTGTAAATCCTCTCTATACTTGTCCAAATGTAACAAAAAACTCTTATATTCTTATTCAACTATCACAAATAATCCTTTATTCTCGTCAATAGTTACAATTGACTCATTAATCTTGTCCAATTTCTTTCAATAACCCCCAATTCAAAAATCGATTTTATCAAGATATAGAAACGGCTGATGATATCATTTACAGATTTTCTGACCCCACATATCATAAGTTTGCACCTATAGTAAGCACCGTTCACAATTTGCACATTTTGATACATCAATTTTGAAATTAGAAGGTCATTTGTTACTTTTTAACAAGTACTGAGAGTCATTTGTAACTTTTAAAAATTCGAGGGACAATGGAATTTTCAAGACTAATGAACCCTTATATTTTGACATGGAGTTAATACATATCTAGCTCTCTCAACTTGGCCATAAACTTCAACTGCCTCCCTGAAGTTTTAAATGTTACAAGTAACTCCCTATACTTATCGAAACGTAACAAGTAACTCTATATTCTTATTCAACTATTACAAATAACACCTTATACGTATCCAGAAGTTACAAATTGACCCCTTATTCATGTCTAATTGCTTTTAGTAACCTTCTAATTCAAAAATGATCAAAATGTGAAAGCGAAAGATGATATCTTTTACAAACATTTTGACTTCTCGTATTATAAGTTTGCACCATCTACAATTTGCATATTTTGATATATCAATTTTAAAACTAAGGAGTGATGTGTTAACTTTTGACAAGCACAAGGGGTTAGTTATAACCTTTAGAATTGTAGAGATGCAGTTGAAGTTTTATGACAAGTTTAGAGGGTTGTGAATGTATGGAGCCTTTTAACATGACTAAACCAATTTTAGACATGACTAAACCAATTGTAGAAGAAAGTATAATCGGAGGCGTTGAGGTGAAAGAATAAAGAGTGTACACCTATCTTTCAAAATTTACTTTTTCTTTCTTTATTCTTTTTCTTGTTTTTCTTCTTTCAATTTTCTTTCCATTTTCTTTTGTCTTCCAGATTTTCTTTTGGCTTCCAGATTTTCAGATTGGCGGAATTTGGAATTCCGACCAAAATCTGAAATTTCAGATTTTGGCTGCAATTCAAAATTTTCAGATTGTGGCCAAAATCTAAAAAATCTAGATTTCGCCTAGAATTATGGAATTTCCAAGATCCGACACCAGAATACGAAAATTCTAGATTTCGACTGGAATTTTGGAATTTCCATATTACAACTAAAACTTTGAAATTTTCAGATTATGACTGGAATTCTGGAATTTCCAGATTACGATTAGAATTTTGGAAATTCTAGTCAAAATCGAGAAGTCATGATTTTTTTGGCCAAAAATCTAGAAAATTCCAAATTTTGGTTGGAAAAAATTCTAAAATCCGACCGCCGGAATTATCTTTTAATTTTAAGAAGGAAAATTAAATAGAAAAAATAAATTTAAGGGGCTTTTTGTAAAAAAAAATATATTTTTTAATCCTTCTTTTCACTTTCACTCTTTCTATTTTCACGTTTTGCACATCAACGTTATGTAGAATTTGGGGGCTATAAGTATTACATTTGGATAGTTGATGGGACTGAGAGGTTATCCTCTAAGTTAGGGTGACTAAATCAAAATCCAAAGTGAAGGCATGTGTAGTTTACTTCATGAGGTGAGATTGGTAGTTTAAAGGAAAAGGGCCCAATAGTTACATTTTAAAATAGTTTAGAGGGTTAATAGAACCCAAAAACAATTCAGTGTATAAACTGGCGAAAAAAATTAAGTTCAAGGGACTACGGATGAATCAAACCTTTCAAAAATACATTCTTATTCCTTCATGTAGACTTAGAGAGCTAAATCTATGATATCATCATGAAAGCAATAAATAATCACTTTTAACCATGGTTATTAAAATCGGCCCGGCCCAGCCGGTAATCCGGGCTGGAGGTACCTTTTTTTTATAAACTTAAATCCCGCTAAAAACTTGGTGAACCGGCCGGTTGAACCACCAACCCGGGAACTCGGTCACGGGTCTAAACGGGTCAAAAATTTATTGTCAAAATAATTCCTAAATTAACTCAATTAATAATTTATTCTTAAATAGTCAAAGAATTAAATAGAAATAAATTCATTTGGCACTTTCCATAAAATACAAATAAACAAATTAAATGCTAACTAAATGCTAATTTGGCACATTTCAATTAATATATTCATAATAAATAAACAAATTAAATGTTAATTTGGTACCTATATTAAATTCTTATTACCTTAAAGTAAATTGATATTATTAAAATTTTAAAAATTTAAACTTTTTTATATTTGAAGGTAAAAAATAATTCAAATTAATGACATTTTACTATAGTTATCGACCACCGGTTCAACTCCGGTTCAACCTTGAACCTGTGACGCTTTAGCTCTTTCGGGTCTTTGACCGGGCCGGGTCTGACAACCATGCTTTTAACCACTTAAATCATAATCCGGAATTATTAATAGTTAAGGTGGTAGGTGACAAATTTAATAAAGTCAAGAGGAGACTCAAGAATTAATTCATCGTACATATGTGCATGTATGCATAGCATGCATTAGGAACAAATTCATGCTAAAAATTCCATCCATGCATATCATGTATCAAGCCTTATACACATCAATTATACCATATGACCAGTCTATGTCTGGACGTCCAAAGTGTTCCACAGCTTCTCAGTGGACAAATGTTACGCAAATTGAACAATAGTCTATGAAGGAAGATGGAATTTCAGAAAAAAAATCACCAATCATGAAATTGAACAAATGTCTTTCATTTTTCATTGCTTCATGAAATTGAACAAATGTCTTTCATTTTTCATTGCTGTGTTGCGCAGTCTTCTTAGAACTTCAGAGACAAGTAGCTTCACAAGGATTATAAATTTACGTTGTTTATTTCTGAAGTGCATGAGAAAGAGACCTACTTCTGGTTTGAAATTCAGACCAATGATTTGGGTTTGATAGCCAGCATTTCAAATTGCAAAGCCATTAGATTTCTTTACGTCCCTTCCTCAGTTGCACTCTTCTGCAATATTTCATTAACATCCTACGATAATTTGGCCCGCCAACATTAATGGCAACTGAAGTTTCATGACAGAAGCCATTGGCAAAATGTAATCCAAAGTGGAACATAGTTATCAACGAGTGAACTCCTCGTTCATGGCTAAATTGTTTCTAAATTCCAAAATTGTTATGCAAACTATGATCTTAAAACATAAAATGCCCAAGGCGGCAAAGTATACCTTACAAAAAGCAATTTAAATCCGTTGATTCACATTGCACTTGCTCTGTAACTACTATGTAACTGAAATTTCTCAAGAAAATTGTTCTTAATTCTAAAGGACAAGGACATTTAGCTAGCAACTGATACAGTCCTGGTTCCAGAGATGCACTGGCAGATAGACTATTAGTGTTTCAGGTGTGTATGAATTAACGCCTCTTCTTGCTTGCTTTTGCACCACTTGAGGGGCTGGCTACCAGGTACACAAACAAAACCAAAATGGTGATCACGGAGATGAGAGACCCATATTTTGCAAATAGCCTCTGCAAAGAAATAATTTGGATGTGAGTACAAATAAAGGTCCAACTTCCCAAGTAAGAATAAATATGAAGTGAATGATCATCAATGAAACTAATACATGATTTTCAAGTAGTGGAAACTAAAAATTGGCGTTTAGGATAATTCCTATTCATGATTAATCTACTTCAAAACAGAGAAAGTACGTATTTTTGCATATTGCACAAGTCAGTTTCATCTGTCTTATTTTCAGGAAGAATACTATATTAACAACCAGAACAGCTGTAAATGAGGTTAAAAAGGATAAATCATACCTTCGCCTGCAAAATTTGCCCAATTCCCAAGGTAATTCCATCCAAGAAGAAAACAACAAAGCATCAGTAAACAGGAATAAAAAGAAAAAAAGAAGCAAAGAGCATGATTAATATTCCAAGAGAAACGTACCCACTCAAACTTCTTCTCTGGAGGTCTCTCTGCAAGGACATCTAGAGGCATGACGGGAGTTGAAAATGCTTCCTACACCCATAGCAATAAAATGAAAACACGTGCAATGATGTGGTAAAGAGCTTTTCTTTTTCTTTTAATAAGAAAAAGGCAAAAACAAAAGATAGCATATGGCAGCATGATGTCAAACCTGCAGAGCTGCCTTAGTGGGAATGCGGAATGTAATTAGAGCTGGAGAACCATAAAACATTCCCTTCACTTTGCCCTCCAGTTCAAAACTGTGAGATAGGATACCACCACTGCAAAATGTAGAGCAAAATATATTAACACAACAGCGGTACGGAAAAAGAAAAAGTGGCTCTTATTAATGCAATGTGGGACTCACGCATCGAGTCTTTCCCATGACTGCGAAGTGTTGCCACCAATGACATCAAATATATCTTTAGGCCAACGATCATCAACCAGACTTACATCATATGCGGTCCTGAGGAAGTTAAAGAGAAAATATTAAAGAACAAAAACAACAAACTTATTACACAAACTACAAGGTAATACATGCTAACCTTAAGCAAATGATTGAAATAATCCTATTAACTTAAATACTGGGCTATAAGGCAACATGTAAATCCAGTAGTCTACTAAGATCACTGGCTATTTCCAGCAGGGTTGAAATATAGAAAACACAATTGGCACCATCTAATGCCATGCAAATGATACTTGGGTTGCAACTGACATGCAAACTTCAATACAAAAGGCATATGCTCATCATACTCTGATCATGAAATTCATATAGACAAGTTGTAGTCCACTTTTTCCATGCAACTTACTAACCGGAGTATATTATGCCTGGTCCAGTGATATAATGAAGTAAAAGCCCAAAAACACAAAAGATGAACCATTGATTTCACATTGAAACTCCTCTAATACGCCAACTTAAAACTAAGTTACCACATTGCTACTCTGAACCTATTCTACTCTTTTGCTGATACAAACTTTGTCATGACTCCTAGATGCAACTCATCTGCCTCCCTCTGTAGCATTATTGCAAGACACTCCAACAGAAGGGGGGGGGGGGGGGGGGGGGGGGGGGGGGGGGGGTGTGGGGGGACTTACGATTGAAAAAAATTACAAGTTTTCGAAATGCAAACTTGAATCCAAAAATCAGATTAGTTATGCATAATCACCCCTTTCAATTCCTCTATCCTCCCAGGGAAGTATATTTATGCTTTGGTTGGAGCAACTTTTTTTCCACAACGAAGTCAGTTAAAGCATAAACGGTGTCTTCTTAAAAGAACAAAACATAGTAAGCTTTTCAACAGTCACAATAGATATTAAAATAATCTCAAGTATTGAATCTACAATCTGAATATATATTTAAGCTGCAGTATGCTGTTGTCAATATCCGAAACCAATAGTGCATTTAGAATACATAAAATGCTCCATTCATACAAGATTAAAGAGTATGTGCTTATGTTAAATCAAAAGTGCATTTGAGTTTCTCGAATCACCCTATTAATACTACCTTGTGGAAAATTAAACTCTCTTTACAAGCAACTTTGGACTCAAAATATACGTGGCAATTTAGTAGCACCTTAAACACACAGAAAAAGCAAGTCATTTAGCATAGTGGTGCCTGTGCTCATTTCTTTGCTAGCATAATTTTCTAAGCTAGGGTAAATGACTTAGATACCATGAATACACACACAGAAAAAGCAAGTTCCATAAGGAAAACTGGATTTTAAAGTAGAATACTACAAGAAATATCATACTATTGTTTAAGAACAGAGTGTAGCTGTAGCAATGTATACATAATAGTTCCCCATATTCACTTTAGTTAAATCCCACAATGAAATAGTTGTGTGCACAAGGATTAAAGGAATCAGATAGCACAAAATCACTTCTATTCAAAGCAGTTTTATCATGCTAGTCGAGTAAACTAACAGCTTCAGCATCGTTAAATTCAAACACGAGTTAGGTTTAACTTGGCACAAAACAATCAACTACAGATAAATACCCTGCCCCCTAAAACCCACCCAACCACCCCCGAGGCCATTTATAGATTTTCCTAAATATTGATTAACTCACCCCTAGAATTCATAAACAAATACGACACCTGAAACCTAAAATCTAACCATCCTTCAATCCATCGAAACTAATTCACCAATTCCGAACTCCGACAAACGAATCAAAACGTCATCAAGGCCTCTACAGATCTTAGCATTAGATCGCCGAAAAATCATTTAATCTCAGCTAAAATCACTATGCTCCGACTTCTAAACAGATAATCAACACGCAATCAACGAGAGTCAACACGAACAGTAAATAAAAAGGTCAAACAGTAGATCTAATCAGATAATTTACAAAATGAACAAAGAAAGTAAATCAGATGCGGATAAGCTTACGAAGTGCCCTGATTGTAGATATCAATGGAGACGGAAACACGTTCGGCGCCGGATTTAAGGCGGTTGAGAGTAGCTTTCTTGTGCGCGACAATGAACGGAACATCTGTGGTAGCGAGCGATGACGAAACCAGAAAGAGAGCCACCAGCAAAGTAATTAACGGCTTGCTTATGAGATTGTCCATTGCGGTGGTCTACGGTGGTTCTGGCGGCGGCGATGAGGAGGAGGATCTCGATTCAGATTTGGCGGAGTCGTCCAAGGGATGAAAAATCAGCAAGACTAACACCAACTGAGGTGGGTGCCTACTGTAATTTTTATGTATAGTTCCAAGGATCGGCTCATTTATTTTACAAAACTTATATGTGTATTTCTGGTCCCTGGACTTGTTAATGTATTGAATTTTGGTACCTGTTTTTTTAATTTGTTAAAATGTATACTTTTTTTTTTTTATCAAATTAAAATGTATATTTTGGTTAGAGGTGAAAATGAATATACTTGACTTGGAGGCTAATAGTAATGAAACTATCTCAAGAGACGAAATGAGATTTAAAATATTATCTAGATACAAATATAACCATCCATCCATTATTCAACATATATATTTGTAAAATTTATTAATCGTAACGAAATCAATTCATTTTCATTAAGTATAAAAATAAGGTTCAATTGTCCATAAAATTATGAAGTGATTTTAAAAGAAAAACATATTTAAGGAGAAAAATTATAAAATTTTATGTTCAAAAGTTATAATGCAATTTTGAAGTCAAATAATTAGGTAAAAGCTGTGATTACATTATTTTATATTACATGTAACATAAAATTCTTACATATCTAGAGTCAATATTGAAAGTATAAAGGTAATGGTGACCAGGGAAACCATCCCTATAAAGGCTAGTTCCCAAGTGCTGGAATGCACTTGCACATTTGTGCACCATGTCTCCCTTGATATAAACAAATTAAATTCATCTTATAATTGAATTATTTATTTTATTCTAAATAAGTAAATATTGATTCGGTCCACAGCTTTAAAATTGCTTATCTCTGGGCACAGTGAGCATATAATTTTATCATTTTTTACGTTTACTTTCTTAAAATCATTAAAAATAAATTTATGCATCACCCTCAATTTGATTAAATAGAAAAATGGGAGAAAGATCTGATAAAATTTAAAGAATAAAAAGCCAAATCTCTTAAAACAAAAGTCTGAGGATTAAAACTTAGTATTTAGATAGGTTGAGGGATGAAAAACTAATATCCCATTGTCGTTTAGAAGAGGAAGAACGGTTTCGTTTCGACGTCAATACGACGTCTCATCAAGCTCCTGTGAACCAAACACTTTCTATTCCTATCGTCCAACAACCAATCAGTTTATAATTTATATTACACACAATGGTAACCGGAAAATCAAAAATTTATTCTCATATTTTTATTTCCTTTTTTTGTAGTTTTATGTTTTGCAGTATTTGTTTTTTTTATGCAGAGTGTATTTTTTCTAAAAAAAAGAAGTTATATATAGTTATTATAAACATAGTCACGTTAGATTCATACTTACAGAAAATAATTCGTTTAATATATATCGTCAACTTTTAGTCGCTTAAAATCTAACATTTGATTTGAATCGATTTGACCACATAAGTGTTTATTTAGGCGTTCAAAATTCGACTTATTTGTGAATAATTCCTCAACTAATCCCCTATTAATCTTCAATGGACCTCGACTGCTCGACTAGCACCTAACGTCTTTTACTACACTACTTACAGTAATCTATAAATTTCCGAATTTACTCAAATGATATATATTTTAATTTGTGAAATAATCCATTTGTTAAGTTTTCTTTATCTCAATTAATGCGAGTAAGGTGATGCCGAGACAATTTGTAATTTAAGACATGGCTAATCAATTCAAGGCTAATTTATGCCCAATTTGACATTGTTTACTTCAGCTAAAAGCAGGTTTTGTAAATCAAAAACTACTTTCTAAGAAAGTTGTTTTCAGCAAAAGCTGTCGTTTGTAACTTTTTAAAAAAAATGCTACTTGAACTTGTACAAAAAGTTAATATTGATATATTTTTACTTAAATACGCTTAACTTTCAATATGTGAATACGTATTTTTCTATTTATTTCTTGACTTTCAGGACTTTTGAAATGTGTTTACCAAAAACTTCACAACTTTTATATGTTTTCTCCGACAACACTTTCCTAACAAACAACCACTTCTCCCCACAACAATATCAACTGAACCTTATCGGTTGGCTTCCATATCTAAAACAGTGTGAGAGTCAAAATCATTTCCTCAGCTTGAAGTGGAGTGGACAAAGGAATGATTTTTGTTGTGGAAACACAAACACAATGAAAGTCAAAAGCTCTATATTTTTTAATACACCTTAGTCGTCCTTGTATAAATTCGTTGTCTTAAATATTTTTAAAAAGTATCGTAATTCGAGAGTACTCTAAATTTTTTTTTCCATATTTTATTAAATTGCAAAATGTCACTTTACTTTATTTTAAAATTACAGTTTATTGCAATTCTAAAAATACACATCCTTACCTATGGAAACACACACACACACAAAATAAAAATAAATAACTTTAGCTGCCAAACTAAACAGTTACATTCTCATTAGTGCCTGTAAATTCTGATTTCATCTCATGAGATGATAATGGAATCATCTTTGCACAACTGGTGTCGTCATTAATTTCCACGGGATTTGTGGTATAGACAGGTGGGCTTGGACCATTAAGTTGTGACCCAAAAGCTTCATAATAAACATTGTTTTGGTGCTTAATAAAAATACTAACTTCTACCAAAAAAAATAAAAATACTAACTTAGTTGAGATGTTTGGGAAGTAACTAAAGATGTGGATAAGAATGATAACATTTTCGTGGTTTTGTTTTGAGTAAATGAAGATAGAAATAGAAAGAAGTGATGGTGTTGAAGGCAACATATAACTATATAAACCATACTTACAAGTTATGGGAATTTATAATTGAATTATTAAAAGCGTAGTGAAGTAGAAATGTTGACCTTTTGGAATTGATAAGAATACATATCCCCTGTCCTCACTCCTCACCAGCTTTTGTACATGTCCTCCATTTTAAATGAAGCTAGCATGGTCAAGTATAAATGTATCATCAATCACCTACAAAGCTGGACCTATACTAATTACACGTGCACACCCCTCAATCAACTCAACTAAATCATTTTCCTTCTTTATTCTTCATCATAGTTGACTTATCGAGTTTTCTTTTATAAATGTAAGGAGGTAAGGAGGAGGATTTGAATACTGAATTCTTCATATTCACGCAGTGTATCGTTAAGATACATTCAATTGGTAAAATTTTAGAGTTTTAAGTGTTTAATTTCGTTGCACTATAAATTTCAGAGTTTAATAATAGTATATAGGAAATTTTAGATTCGAAAAGGACTATTTTATTCGGTTGATTAGTCAAACTGAAATAGTAAAAAAAACTATATATATTTTTCTTCTAATCACTTGGTTTTACAAGTATCACAAGTTTGGTCAGTTTAATTACTAAAGTCTAAACCTAATCCCTATCTATCCATTGTCTGGAATAATTCAATTGATTTATTTGAGAAGTAAACTAGCTTAAATAAATTGTAAAGTATGACAAAGTTCTAGATAAATTCATATCTAAGTAATTAAGTAGCTTATTCCAAGCAGATCTTAACACTTTGTTTGTAAATTTGTCAATAATTCTACAAATCTGATGTCTTTTCTTTAAGAAAACTTAATGTTTTGATATAGTATTATAACCTCTCTTAGATTAAGCACTAGGGTTTAAATTTTGACGGTTAAATTAATTAGTGAAATTTTCAATGGTAAGGTCCTAATGTGCTTTCAATAGTATTTTCTGATTAGTTTAGAATTGGCTTTCCGTTTTCTATATAGATTTGGTGTCTTTTAGCATTATTAAGTACTATAAATACTCTCTCATATTAACCTAAATTGTAATTTGTTTTCTAGCTCCTTAACAAAATGTGTTCTCCTTCTATCTGTAGACATAGCTAATACAACGTTAATGAACTATATTAAATTTGTGCTTCGTTTTCTTTCGTTCATTATTTGTCTTTTGTTGAATCCGCATAATTGGTAAAGTGGGTCCTAAAGATTCATGCAAATATAAAATGGAAGGAGAATCCCAGATAGAGTACTAGATGGCAGTTGAAGTGGTATAAATGTAGATGTCATTCATATTAATCATGAACCAGGCTGGCTGGATGTGTTTCATCGGATCCAGACTCGATTAGAATAGAATAGATAGGAAGCCAGTTAAGGCAGTGGTTTCAATTTTCTTTCTACTTCCAAGCTGGCAATATTTTTCTTATTAATAACCCTTAATTTGCGTAATTTCTATGCCAGACTACACCAGATCTATTTATCTTATTTCTATAATTTTATTTATATCCCACCTTTCTATCACATCTTAAACTCCCCCAAAAAGTTTAGAGGAAGAAGGGATAATTTTAGTTCATTTCAAGACTAAAGAGAAAAAAAAAGTTTTGTAATTTCTTAAAAAAATATCTTGTGTTTATCAATTTTGTCAAAATGGTGCATGCGCTTATTTTCTCGACAAAGTAAAAATCGAATTGATGTGCCGAATTTTGACTTCATCAAACACTATATTTTAGCACCTATTATTGACTTAATTTAGCCTAAGCTAAGTGTTTTTGAGTATTATAATTGCTGATTATGGTTAAAATGTAGGTAGTGGAAGTTGACACAAGCATGACATCATTTTGAGGAGAAAAGGCCAAAAATGCATGCAGAAACAGCCAAAAGGCAGCAAAAACAACCAACTTGGAGTAGAGAGCCATGCATGTGATGGAGAGAGAGGGAGATGACCGTGAGAAGAGATTGGTGGGGAGAAAAATCTGACTTGGAGACCATTGTTGACTCAGAAATTCATCAAACAACTCAAGCATCTTTGACTTTGCATTATTTTAATCCAGAACAGTCCGTTCCTTTGAGTTAATGACATGACTTAGGATTTTGTTGTTTTATGTTCTTGAAGTCTTTAAATTCTGGGTTAGGAGATATGTTCATCATCCCATCCCATACTCAGTTCACTTCTTTCTATCATTTCTGTACTCGTTTTAAGTTTGGTTACATTGTTCTTTTAGTTTTCTTTTCTTTAAGGGCTATCACTCAACATGATGAGTGAGTAGTCCTCCTTAGTCAAGTCCGGTCAGTCAATACCGGCAATGTATGTGTGTTTGTCCAGTGTTTAATGAATGTTATTTTCACAATTGAGTGCTTAATGATATCAGTTTCCCATTTTAGTGTTGATATTTCACGAGGGATCGGTTTATCTTCACTTAGTATCATTATGCATGCAAGATCATGGTTACGGGGACGCGATTGATCTTAGTATCAAGGGTTTTCATAATTTATGGAATGCTACTCGTGTTTAAGGCTGGAAAAGAACTCATTTAACAGGCCATTAAGTGTTAGTAAGTTCTTAGTATCTTTGGGAAAATACGACCGTTGACTCAAAGTGAGGTGCATAGTAGAAACCTTGACTCAATTCACTTAACATTCATCTAAAATTAAGGATAAACATACATGCAATTGTTGGTTAGTACTGTACCAGGCTTGTCTCTTCCAAACCATTGAATTACAACCTTTAAAATTCTGTTTTCAAACTGTGACAATTACAAACAACCTCAAAACTGAATGAACCAACCTGTTCTGCATAAGAACAAGCTGTTCCTCTGTAAATCTCTAATACACTTAACTTACTCCCTGTGGGATCGACACTTGTATGCTTACACTTCTACTGTCTGACCTAGTATACTTGCTAGTAAAGTCAAGAAGACGCCCAACAAGTTTTTGGCGCCGTTGCCGGGGAGTAACGTTAAGATAATTAAGGTTTTATTTAGAACAGTGTGTTTTGATCTGTTTGTTCATTGTGTAGCTAAAGGTACCCCAAGTTCCCTTCTTGTTTATGCGAAGAGCTGGCCCACCTCCACTACAACTTGATCTAGAAATAGAAAGAACTTGTAGACAAAATCGGAGGAGAGTTAGAAGAGAAAGGCAAAGACAAAGAAGGATGGAGGCAGAACAGCCTGTTGGAGGAGCCAATGGCGGCAACAATGATGGAAACAACAATGGAAACAACAACCAGGAAGGTGAAAACATAAATCCTCCTCCTCCACCAATCATGAGGATGAGAGATTACTCTAGACCCACCACTGAAGGGCATACTTCTTGCATTGTGTTGCCTGACGAAGGGAACAACCTGTTCGAAGTAAAAGCTTCAATGATACAAATGCTACAAGCTGCTGTTCAGTTTGGTGGCTACCAAAATGAAGACCCGAATTCCCATATTCATGACTTTGTCACCATGTGCAACACCTTCCGCACAAACAGGGGTATATCTGATGATGTGATCCGTTTGAAGCTGTTTCCTTTTTCTCTAAAGGATAAAGCAAGAAATTGGCTGAAGAATCTACAGCCTGGTACTATTACATCATGGCAGGAGATGGCAAATGCATTCTTAATGAAATATTTTCCACCAAGGCAGGCCATCAAATTGAGAAATGAAGTTTCTCATTTCGCTCAAGAGGAAGATGAGTCATTGGCAGAGGCATGGGAGCGCTACAAGGAGCTGCTGAGAAGAGTACCTAATCATGGCATCCCCATGTGGATGCAAGTGCAGAATTTCTACAATGGAGTCACCAATGCTTACAAAATTCAAATCGAATCTGTGGCAAATGGTAATCCTGAAGACCTTGAGCCACAAGCCCTCTATGATCTCATTGAAAGAGTGGTGAACACAAGCTATAACTGGCATTCCGTAAGGAATGATGGGAGGAAGATGACAGACGCTCCAGTAACAGAGGTTGTTTCCAGGCTGAGTACTCAGATGGAACAGCTTGCCAGACAGATTAGCAAGATGAATGTCTCTTCTATTCAAAGTGAACCCTCAAGCTCTGAAGAATGTGACTTTTGTGGTGGTCCTCACCGCAATATCAACTGTCCAGGAGTCAAAACAGGAAAGTCACAACAGGAGGACTGTGATTATGTCGGTTATCATCAAAGGCATCCACCAAATCCATACTCCAACACCTACAACTCAGGTTCAAGGAATCATCCTAACTTCTCATGGTCACAAAATGATGGACAACAGGAGCAACTACCAAGAGGTCAATACCAAGTCCAAAAGCAATTCAAGCAACCTGTTCCACAGAAAGAAGATAAGCCTGATCTCGAAACAATAATGATGCAATTCATGAAGCAAACTCAGGCTTCCATCAAAAATCTGGAGACCCAAGTGCATCAGCTGGCTGCGAGTTCCAGTGCAAACACTAACAAGGGTGCATTGCCAAGCAATACAGAACCAAATCCTCGAGGAGATGTGATGTCTATCACTACCAGAAGTGGTAAGGGAACCTCTGACCCTATTAGAACTAATGTGGTTGCTAATGATGCAGGAACTGAAAAAGGAACACAAACTCCAGAGAAACAGGCTGTTCCAACTGAAACACAGCCAATTGCCAAGGGAAAGGCACCTATGATTGAAGAACCAGAGCCAGAATACATTCCACCACCTCCATATGTGCCCTCACTTCCATTTCCAGGAGCACTTGTAAAAAGAAAATTGGAGGAGGAATATGCAAAGATCCGAGATACCTTAGGCAAGCTGCATATCAATATTCCTTTGCTAGATGCTGCTACACAGATCCCCAACTACACAAAATTCTTGAAGGATCTGTTGTCCAACAAAAAGAAAATGGAGAATATTTCTGTGATCCAATTGAACAGAGACTGTTCCTCCATTCTTCAGAACAAGCAGCCACTTCCAAGGAAGATGAAGGATCCAGGGAGTTTCTCTATCCCTTTGTCCATAGGAGAGTTAAACATTGAAAATGCACTTTGTGACCTAGGGGCCAGTATAAATCTCATGCCTTACTCTGTTTATAAAAAGCTTGGATTAGGGGAACCTCAACCCACAAGAATGTCAATACAACTAGCAGATAGGTCTGTTCGTTATCCCAAGGGTATTGTTGAGGATGTCTTAGTCAAGATAGGGAAATTTATATTGCCTGTGGACTTTGTGATTATGGACATAGATGAAGACATGCATGTTCCTATCATTCTAGGAAGACCTTTCTTAGCTACTGGTAGAACAATCATAGATGTTGAAAGGGGACAGTTGTTCTTAAGGATCAATGATGAAGAAATTGTTTTCAAAATGAATGAGGCCATAAAATATGCAAGTTCAATTGATGATACATGTTACTTTTTAGACACATGTTATTCTTCAGATGTTTTGCAGGATCCTACAGAAAAAGCATTGGAAACAATTCTGGAAAACAAGATGGATGAGGAAACAGGTTGTTCCAGTAAAACTGAAAACAAACTCCTTCTCCAAACAATCCCAGAACCTTCACACAAAGAACCCCCTGAAATTCCAACAACCCAAATATCCAAACCTGAACTAAAAACACTTCCAGAACACTTAGAATATGCCTTTCTTGAACCACCAAATGGAAACCCAGTCATTATCTCCTCAAAACTAACACCTATCCAAAAGGAACAACTGTTGGAGATCTTGCAGGAGAACAAGGAGGCTATTGCTTGGAAGATTGATGATATCAAGGGAATCAGCCCCTCCATTTGTGTCCACAGAATTCTTATGGAGGAAGATCACAAGCCATGCATTCAACCCCAAAGGAGGCTCAATCCCCATATGATGGAGGTTGTCAAGAAGGAAGTCATCAAGCTTTTGGATGCTGGAATCATCTATTCCATCTCTGATAGCAAGTGGACCAGTCCTGTGCAGGTTGTTCCTAAGAAAGGAGGAACCACAGTAGTGTTGAATGACAAGAATGAGCTAATTCCCACTAGAACAATCACTGGGTGGAGAGTTTGCATTGATTACAGGAAACTAAATGAAGCTACAAGGAAGGACCATTTTCCCTTGCCTTTCATTGATCAAATGATTGAGAGGCTTGCTGGCTATGCTTTCTATTGCTTCCTTGATGGCTATTCTGGGTACAATCAAATCCCAATCTTCTCCCAAGATCAAGAAAAGACAACATTCACTTGTCCCTATGGTACATATGCTTATAGAAGAATGCCATTTGGTTTGTGCAATGCTCCAGCAACATTCCAAAGGTGTATGATGGCAATATTCCATGACATGATTGAGAAAACTGTAGAAATCTTCATGGATGATTTTTCAGTCTATGGCAAGTCTTTTGAGAGCTGTTTGAAGAACCTGGAGGCTGTTCTCATTCGATGCAAGGAAACCAACCTTGTTTTGAACTGGGAAAAGTGTCACTTCATGGTCACCAGTGGTATAGTACTTGGCCACAAGATTTCACAGAAGGGCATTGAAGTTGATCAAGAAAAGGTGGAAGTTATCGAGAAACTGGCTGTTCCTACCACTGTAAAGGATGTTAGAAGTTTCCTGGGCCATGCCGGCTTTTACAGGAGATTCATCAAGGATTTCTCGAAGATTGCAGTCCCTCTCACAGCATTGCTACATAAGGATGCTGAGTTCACATTTGACACAGCCTGTTTGGAGGCATTTGAGCTGTTAAAGAAGAAACTCATTAGTTCACCCATCTTGATTGCTCCCAACTGGGAACAACCCTTTGAACTGATGTGTGATGCAAGCGACACCTGTGTGGGAGCTGTTCTTGGGCAGAGAGTAGATAAAAAGTTTCAACCAATCTACTATGCTAGCAAAACATTGAATGATGCCCAAAGAAACTACACCACCACAGAGAAGGAGCTTTTGGCAGTTGTTTTTGCCTTTGACAAGTTCAGATCATACCTTGTTTTGTCCAAGGTGATTGTTTACACTGATCATGCTGCCTTAAGGTACCTGTTTGCCAAGAAAGATGCCAAACCAAGGCTAATTAGATGGCTGCTGTTGCTCCAAGAGTTCGATTTGAAGATAAAAGACAAGAAAGGAGTTGAAAATGTAGCTGCTGACCATCTCTCACGCATCCAAGCTACCAACATGGAGGAACAACCTGAAATTCTGGAAACATTTCCAGATGAGCACTTACTCTCATTTCTTTCACTCCCATGGTATGCTGATATTGCCAACTATCTGGTAGGTTCAATTAAGCCTAGTAACATGTCCACTAACCAAAGGAAAAAGTTCTTTTCCGAGTTGAAATACTATTTTTGGGATGAGCCTTTTCTTTTCAGGTTATGTGCAGACCAGGTAATAAGAAGATGTGTCACACATGAGGAAGGAGAACAGATTCTAAGCCATTGCCACATGAGAGAAGCTGGAGGACACCATGGTGCAAATAGAACAGCCGCTAAAGTGCTTCAAGCAGGGTTCTTTTGGCCCTCAATCTTCAAGGATGCATATAGGTTTGTTAAGGAATGTAATGAATGTCAAAGGACTGGAAACATATCAGCCAGAAATGCTATGCCCTTGAATAACATTGTTGTTTGTGAAATCTTTGATGTATGGGGCATAGATTTCATGGGCCCTTTTCCTTCATCCTATGGCAATAAGTACATCCTAGTGGCTGTTGACTATGTAAGTAAGTGGGTAGAGGCTGTTCCTAGCCAAATTAATGATGCAAGGGTGGTAACCAAGTTCTTAAAGAAGTTGTTTGCTAGATATGGTATCCCCCGAGCAATCATTAGTGACCAAGGCACACATTTTTGCAATGAACAATTTGAAAGACTCTTAGGCAAATATGGTGTCACTCATAAAATTGCTACCCCTTACCATCCACAAACAAGTGGACAAGTTGAGATCTCTAATAGAGAGATCAAGAGAATCCTTGAGAAAACAGTTGCTACTTCTAGGAAGGATTGGACAAATAGGCTAGAAAATGCACTTTGGGCCTATAGGACTGCCTTTAAAACACCAATAGGCATGTCACCTTTTCGTTTGCTGTATGGCAAAGCTTGCCACTTACCTGTTGAAATGGAGCACAAAGCTCTTTGGGCACTAACTTTTTTGAATTTTGAGGAACAGGCTGTTGGTGAGCATAGAAAGCTACAACTAAATGAAATGGAAGAATTCAGGTTGTTTGCTTTTGAGAATGCAGTGAATTACAAGGAGAAAGTCAAGAGGTTGCATGATGAAAAGATCCAAAGCAAGGAATTCCATGAAGGGCAGCAAGTTCTATTGTTCAATTCAAGGATGAGGCTGTTCCCAGGAAAGCTGAGGTCTAGATGGACTGGACCATTTGTGGTGAACAGGGTGTTCCCATATGGAGTTGTAGAAATCTCCAAACCAGGAGATGAACCTTTTAGAGTCAATGGTCAGAGACTCAAACCATACATAGCACACTTCATTCCAGAGGTGGTTGACTCAAACAATCTCCATGAACCACCATAAAGCAAGGGAACAGGGTGTTCGCTGCAAACACCAATTGCAGCAAAATAATTGGGCAACCCCCAATTTTTCTATCCTTAGTTAGTTTTTGATTTGTTTTGTTTTTGCATGTTTTGTTTTTGAGTCAAGATGCAATTTTGTTTTCCAAATTTTCATTTGCAAAGGTTGAAAACTTTTACCCTAAAGGATTGTCATCAAGAAATTCTAAAAAGAGTTTAAGTTTGAAGTCTTTGCTTATGAATAAATTTGGGGGTAAGGTGAATTCTCAGGAATTGTCTATGTTCATTCTCCTCGCATCTAACTTTGCACAAAGCTCTCTCTCTCTGGTATGAAATCTCAACTCTCTCTCTCTAGTTAGCAGAACTTTTGCCATGGTAAAACTCTATCCCTTGCATTGAGGACACTGCAAATTTTTAAATTTGGGGGTGGAGTATATTGTTTTTGCTGCTACTGATATTGATGTTATCAATGATTGTGCTTAATTGAACTTAATTTGAACAAAAATGGCTAAAATTTTTGCTGTTAACATTTGATGAAAAGCACATGTAAATAATTTGAGCTTTAAACTGTAAATAGTGTTAAGTGGAGTTAAAAACAAATCTAACTTGATGAAGCATGCTTTGCTGCTATTTTTTGTTTGCCCCTTGTTTATAATCGTTTGTTTAGGCTGTTTCAGAAACTTTTCTGTATAAGAACAGCCTGTTTGCATGTTTGTTGTAATTTTTTTATTTTTCTTTAAGCAACAAGTAAATAGTTTAAGTTTCATCTTTGAACAAATTGACTAAGTTATTAGAGCCTTGAATTTAAGTGTGGTGAAATCTGATGAAAACTCTAAATGTCCAAAATGCAGAAATTCTAGAAATCTTAAGACTAGAACTCAACCTTCAACCAAAATAGTCAATGTCTTACTTGCATAAGCCTAGTGAGAATTTGAGCCTACACTAGCATGTAAATGCAATCTTTCTTTCTGAGTGGGCTTGTACAAATTGAGTCTAAATGGGTTTTGCTTTGGTTGCCATTGTTAGAAGTGCATGAAACTTAGTAAAAGCATAGGATGAAGAAGGCATTAGAGAACACAATTCACTTCCATAAATAGCCTACCAGTGCTTATGCACCCACATTCTAGGTTAGCCCATTTGAGCCTTAACCTGTTTCTTGATCACCCATTTTACAAAACCTTTTTCCCTTCACTTTGATTCCAAAATCACCCTGAATTTGTCACATGCTAAAGGAACAGTCTGTTCCATAAATGAATTTATCAACTTTTGAGAAGCAACTTGGATAGTCTTGAAAATTTGTCAAAGGCATGAAAATTTAGAGTGATTGTGAATAAAAGTGTTTGAATAAAAAAAAAAAAAAAAAAAAATAATAATAATAAAAAAATAATAATAAAATAAATAAAGTCTTTTTAGCATCCAATGTTCTCAAATTCTAAATTTCAAGAAGGATGCATGTTAAATAAAGGGAAATTGTTCTGTTAGGTGTGATCAATTGTAAATTTGGGGGTTATACTTGTTTATTAGGCTGTTTATACATAATTTGATGGGTTCTCATTAGGGTATACTTGTAAACAAGCTGTTTTATGGGAAGAACAAGGTCTTAAAGCTTTATCTTGCATGTGGCATGTTCTTAATACACTCTGAATAGCCAAATCTTTTTCCATACCCTTAACCTCAGCCTTACACTACAACCCTAAGAAAAGACCTTTGGACTATGCTTGAATAGGTGTAAATGTATTAGACAATGACCGATAAGCAAAAGGCAAAATGATTTAGCACTTGTTTGTACATAGCTGAGGAGTGAAACACTTTACCCCTTTTCGGCGATATTACAAGCCATTGAGTGTTTGAGTGAACTTCAATCCTAAGTGAGGCAAGTTAGATAAACTGTTTTGCTTGAATGTTGAAGTCTAGCCTTAAGATTTGAGGAATTTCTGAAAATTAAACTTTAGTTTGTGATTCAGCTAACCATACTTGTTCATGTGCTCATATGACTAACTCAAATTGTTCCTAGATGAAAGTTAAACTGATTCCTTGTTGCTATAGTTTGCATGCTTGTTTCTGTAAAGATCTTGTTCTTTTTCTGTTTCTTTTTCTTTTCTTTGCTTGGGGGCAAGCAAAACTTCAAATTTGGGGGTAATTGATGTGCCGAATTTTGACTTCATCAAACACTATATTTTAGCACCTATTATTGACTTAATTCAGCCTAAGCTAAGTGTTTTTGAGTATTATAATTGCTGATTATGGTTAAAATGTAGGTAGTGGAAGTTGACACAAGCATGACATCATTTTGAGGAGAAAAGGCCAAAAATGCATGCAGAAACAGCCAAAAGGCAGCAAAAACAACCAACTTGGAGTAGAGAGCCATGCATGTGATGGAGAGAGAGGGAGATGACCGTGAGAAGAGATTGGTGGGGAGAAAAATCTGACTTGGAGACCATTGTTGACTCAGAAATTCATCAAACAACTCAAGCATCTTTGACTTTGCATTATTTTAATCCAGAACAGTCCGTTCCTTTGAGTTAATGACATGACTTAGGATTTTGTTGTTTTATGTTCTTGAAGTCTTTAAATTCTGGGTTAGGAGATATGTTCATCATCCCATCCCATACTCAGTTCACTTCTTTCTATCATTTCTGTACTCGTTTTAAGTTTGGTTACATTGTTCTTTTAGTTTTCTTTTCTTTAAGGGCTATCACTCAACATGATGAGTGAGTAGTCCTCCTTAGTCAAGTCCGGTCAGTCAATACCGGCAATGTATGTGTGTTTGTCCAGTGTTTAATGAATGTTATTTTCACAATTGAGTGCTTAATGATATCAGTTTCCCATTTTAGTGTTGATATTTCACGAGGGATCGGTTTATCTTCACTTAGTATCATTATGCATGCAAGATCATGGTTACGGGGACGCGATTGATCTTAGTATCAAGGGTTTTCATAATTTATGGAATGCTACTCGTGTTTAAGGCTGGAAAAGAACTCATTTAACAGGCCATTAAGTGTTAGTAAGTTCTTAGTATCTTTGGGAAAATACGACCGTTGACTCAAAGTGAGGTGCATAGTAGAAACCTTGACTCAATTCACTTAACATTCATCTAAAATTAAGGATAAACATACATGCAATTGTTGGTTAGTACTGTACCAGGCTTGTCTCTTCCAAACCATTGAATTACAACCTTTAAAATTCTGTTTTCAAACTGTGACAATTACAAACAACCTCAAAACTGAATGAACCAACCTGTTCTGCATAAGAACAAGCTGTTCCTCTGTAAATCTCTAATACACTTAACTTACTCCCTGTGGGATCGACACTTGTATGCTTACACTTCTACTGTCTGACCTAGTATACTTGCTAGTAAAGTCAAGAAGACGCCCAACACGTGTTTAGCTCCGTTAGTCAAAAAGCGGAAAGTCAATAACAGTATTAAACGTGACAATGTGCTTTTGTTCTAAATTTATTTTCTTAAAAAAAATCATATATTTACAATTTAAGGTGTTGAAAATGAGCTTTTTACATCATAAACAATAAATTAAGACGAATACACCTGTGTCATGTCATCAAACTTAACACTGTTAATGATTTTCTATGTTTTGGGTAATGAAATTAAACATAATCCTTGCTTTATTAAAAAAAAAAAAAGCACAAACATCATTTTGACAAATTTAATAAACACATAAATTTTTTTAAAAAGTTATCCAAATAAGAAATATTAAAATGATGTCAAGATTTCTGTAAAAAAAATTGATGTCAAGATTATTGAAAAGGTGTTGATTTGACTTTTACTTTTTTAGGTATAAAATAATATCAATTTAATGTAATGTAATGTTATGAAATGATATAATCACAGTCAGATTCAAGTGGTAGCTAGTGACTCAAGGGGCCGCCTAAGGACTCCAATTTCAACGGTCTCCGATTTAAGAAAAAAATTTAAGTACTATATTTATTCAGACTTTAATTGTTAAAAAATATTAGTTATTAATAGTTTAATAGAATTCATATTCACAAAACAATGTAAAATAAAAGGGAAAATCAGCAATAATATTACATATTGTTTTTTAGTTACATCATCTTATAAACAATAATGAACAATATATGAACCTCGAATTTTATTTCATAACTGGAAGGGTAACGTAAAATGCATGGTTTGCTTGATTTGCAAACACAATTGCACAATTTAATAAAATGAATAGTTTCGTGTAGTTTACTTAAAAGATTTGTGTCGATTTGTTTATCAACAAATATATGTAGTTTGGTTAATTTGCAAAATTAGACCTTGAATATGAGAATGGTTTTCTAAAAAAATGCACAATTGAGCTTACAAATAATAACAATGGAAAATTCTCTCCCACTCCGGGTGTGATTTGAACTCATGACCTCTCTAGTCGTAGGTAGAGTCTCAAACACTACGTTAAGACCTTCATCAAAACCTCGAGTATGAGATTATTTGAAAAGTCAGACATTTAAATTTCTCCAAATCATTTTTTTCAAAAAATAGTCACGATATTTTGATAAAATGTATGAGTTTTCAAATTTTGTAAGCCACAAATCTATATTTGCAAATTTTAAACCACGAGTACATTTGTAGAAAGTTCAAACTACATAGCATTGTTTTTGTACTTTATCCTAATTATAATATAATTAGTACATATTTCGCTCTCCACAATGAGCTATGAGCTCCAATATGCTGGAGCTGGCTTTGGGTATTCATTATTTGATTCATTCTACCCACCAAGCAATGTCTTAATGGTTACGTTTCAAAAGAAATTATGAAGTCATAAGTTTGAATTTTAAAATTGATAAATGTTAAACTATCAAAAACATTATTTCATTCTCTCTTAGAAAAAAGTAATTTGAGTCTAACCGTTCTGTGAATAAATAGTTTGGCCGGTAATTAGATTTGTTTTCATTAATTAACACTATGTTTGGGAGGAAGTTTTTAACATGTTAATAACGTGAGGGTCAATAACAAATCCATATTCGGAAATAAAAAATTTATATGGTTAGGGGTTAGTAAGGCCTAAGGATTGGAGATGGGTTAGTTTTATTCCTAATCTTCACACTCCAAGGGTCAAATATTTGTAGTACAAAATTAGCCCCATTAAATAAAAAAAGAACCCTACTTCGTCCCTACTATCTTACATACACGATAGTCTTGTCAATATATTTTAGCGTGGGTATTTTAGTAATCTAAAACTTCAATTTCTATTAATATTTTTAGCTAAAATAGTTAGCCCGTACTAACCTAGCTATGTCCTTCCAAACTAAGAAAAATGTTAAACCTTTCAAAACATTATAAAATCTTTCATTTCTTTTTTAACTCTCTATATACCTCATCCGTCCAAAGCCTAAGAGATTTTGCAAAAGTGGATGAGTTGATAAAAATGAATTCAAAAGTTAAGAGATTTACCAAACACATAATTAGTAAGGTGAATGCATTGGAATTGGAAAAATGAAATCACAAGATTTATTACCATAATGGTGAATTTAATCCTGATATTTTTATTATTCGTCGATATACAGAAATAAGTAGGTGGATTTTCCCAAAAACAAAGTAAGGTAACTTTGCTTTTTTGAAAAAAAAAATGTAGGTGAAATAATTAACAAAGATTTCACTCTCCGAAACATCATACAAATTATCTTACCTATAAATGTACAACAGAAGATATCTAAACTATCAAACAAATATAAGATTTTGCATATCAACTTCAATCTAACCTCCAAACAAAAGAAGAGATGTCATCCAAATCCTTGCTAACTTTTTTCATTGTTATATTAGTCATTGTATCATGTTAGTTCTCTTCCCTATTTCATTTGTTTTTAATCAAAATTGAGTTTTATTTTATTTTATTTTATGTTTATCATTTATTTTAAAATTTTATACATTAATGTAGGTTCTGAAAATGCGAAAGGCGGTTATGAGGTTAGTAGAAGATCGTTATTGCCGGTGAGATGCAGCACGAATGATGATTGTGTCGGTGTCAACAAATGTGCTTGCCCTCCTTGTGTATGTGACAATAAAAAATGTGCTTGTATTCTTCCTCCCATACTTGACACAAAAATAGGCATTTGAATTCATCTCTCTTTTTTTTAAGTCCTTTATTTTATAAATATACAGTTTAATAATATTATGAAATATGTACTATTTATTTTAAAAAATTAAAAATATATGTACTATTTATCACATAGTAATAAGTTTTACAATAAAAAAATAATTTTAATTTGTTGGATCTTACTCTATTTTTACTTTTGCTTACTTTTTTTTCAACAAAACAAAATATCGGGTTAAGTAGAGGGAAACAAAATTTTTGTAGTGTAAGTTTGACAATAACATAAATGGAGAGATAGAGACAATCACATTGGATAAGAAAATTGTCAAAACTTAATGGATAATTAGATAAAGATGTTACTCATATGATTAATTAAATTCAGTTGGTTGAAGTTGAAGAGTGCTACAAGTTTTTTTTGCAATTCTGACAATGCCTAATAGATAATTAGACCTTCAATAATATATGGTACATATTGTTGGACAATCAAACAAATGTCGTGTTCATAAATTTTCTATGGTGGGGATGTGTATATTGATATTTATGTGATCATACGAGAAATGATCAGTTTAGGAATGAAATACTTAGAGTGAAAGTAGAGTTTAAATGTATTGAAAATAATGATGAAAGAAAATCGACTAAGATGGTTTAGCCATGAAAGACGAAGAACGAGTGATGCGCCTGTTAGAAGGCTTGAAGAGTAACAACGCGATGAAATGATGAGGGGGGGAAGCCGTAAGGAAATTTGGAAGAGGGTGAGTGATATGAGTGTATTGGTGATTGGAGAAAATATGTCAGCAGATAGGACGAAGTGGATAAAGAGAGTCTCTGACGCGACTTGATTTCATGATTCATCATGACGGTTCATGTTAACTTATCTCGAATCATTTCAAAAACATGACTTTGCAATAGTTTAATTATCATCACACTTTGAAAAGAAATGTGAGTTGTGGTGATCAATACTTATTTCGAATTCAATTCAATTCAATTAATATGGAAGCTGTTATTATCCCTACTCACCGGCTCAACCCACCATGTATTCCTGAGCTAACAATCATTAGTATAAAAGCTGTTATTGTTATTTTTATTATATCCTCATTTTTTTTAAAAGTATGATATTACCAGTTTAGTAGCTTTCAAGTTTAATTCATTAACATTTATAATATTTTTAGCCAATTGTGACTGGAATCCATTTGATTTAAAGTATCATAACCGGATGTTTAACAGAAAATGAGATTTATCTAAAAGTTGAAGCCATGTGGTAGTTTCCAAAATCAAAAACTATAATAACTAATTAAACTATCATTTCACACTAGACAATTGATCTTGTTCACTAATCAGATGATTAACAAGAGATTAAAAAAATATTAACAGCCCAACTTGATTGATTTGGAAATCTCAAAACCTCTCCTTGAGCTACGCAGAGAATTCAACGACTTCTCCATGTGAGCTCTGTCTCGATCACAGAGCTCCCTTCTTATTTCTATTCCCATCCCAACGAACCTTCTTCCTTCCATTCCTCTCTTCTCCCTGTCAGTCAGTAATTAATGCCAAAAAATTCTAGAGCGCTCCCGATGTACGCTACTCTTTAAAACAAACTATAAAGTTACATACGGAGTACTATTTAGAGTATAACAAAATACATAAAATTCTATTTATAATTAAGAGAGTACTGTACTCTGGGAGCGTTCTGGAATCACCGCTAAACAGTCCTTTAATTTCCACTAATTAACCTCAACTTTCACTAATATATGAACTCTGCAGGATGCTAGTTTGGAGAAGAAGAAGAAAGCATGGGTTGCACTACTTCCATGTATGCTGTCGGGAGACGACACAAGAAGATGTCTATCCCCGAAATTGCTCTCTACTTTCCGTCTCTGCGAATTCCTGCTCATTCTGATATTCACAAATCACTTAAATCCGTAGTTCCTAAACATCTTCTCGATAGATTAACGTCGCTTCGTAATCAGATTACTCTCATCTCTCAGGATACATGTCTGTTTCTGTAATCTTAATTTGTTTTTTTCATGTCTGAATTTCCTTTATGCTTACAAATTGAAATTCATTCAATGTAGGTGGATCTGCTGTTCCGGAATTAAGGCGGTCATTGGAGGAGTATTTGCCTCTTCTTGTTGGACTTACCAAGAAAGGTAATTCTATTTTTATTTCTTACTAGAAATCTGCTGATCAGCGACGAAATATTGGGACCGAATTGGGCGTTGATATCTTGTCAGATTTCTAGTATATGGTTTTTTTTTTTTTTTTAATTTTGTTCTTATATTTCTGAATTGTATATTGCAGAGAATGGTCTTGAAAATTTGGTGGAATTCAAGTGGAAGGATTTGGAAGATGGAGAACATGTATGAATTATGTTGCTGTTTGCTGCAAATACATTTCGTCCGATAATATTGTTGTTTGGTGACAGGAATTTTGTTTTACTGTGATGATCAGGAAAACCCTGTGGTGAATTCGTGGTTTGAATTGCTATCCGTTCTTCATATGATGGCGATTCTAACTTTATCTGAGGCTAATTCATTGATGATCCCCAAGGATGATTCTGGTTCAGGCGTAAGACTTTTATCTTCAGGTTCTTACTCTTGTGCCATCATTAAGTTATTATGCTTTATTACATATATCTGATCCTTGTTGAATTTTTCTTTGAGATAATCATTTTTGTGGGTTGTGATTATCAACTAGATTGTAAGAGGGATGCTGTTGGTTTACTGCTTAAGGCAGCAGGATACTTGGAATTCTGCGTACGAGAAATACTAATTCACATTCCACAAGATATCAAGTATGTAAAAACAGATGAAATTGATAATTGGTTTTCATATCTGAATTATTGTTTCTGATATTTTGTTCTTAATCAGGAAAGAGATTTCTAGTGATCTGCAAAGTGGTTTGCTTGAAGCTATATCTATTCAAGCATTAGGCCAGGTAAAATTTATTGTCCTTAAATCAGACATCAATTAGAGAAGACTATACATAGGAAATGAAATTCAAGTAATTTGTTGTAATGAAAGCCAAAAATAAATATTGGCAAGTGTTCAGATGTGGAAAATGACATTATAGAGCAATTCAGGGAACTGAAATTCAGCTGGGTTTAGCTGTTGAAAGTCAAAAGGCTTCATTATCAGTAAAGAGAAGGTTAGCATGTGAGCAGCTGATCTACTTCAGTCAGGTAAAATTACCCATTTCATTGACAATATTGAACAAGTTGCAGTATTCATGTGGTTTAATGTTTTCGAATGCTTTTTCAGGCTTATCAGTGCCTGTCAGGATGTGATCTGAATCACCAAAGCGGAAAGAAGCTTCTTTGGTTCATTAAGTGGAAGTTCCTTGAATCAAAGGTTGATTGCCTTGCCTACAATCACTTTTCTTATTACATATGGTACTCGATGTCGCATTGTTGTAAGCACCGGTTTAGTGAAAAAAACAAGTTTTGATCACGCACTTTCACTCCCTTTTCCCTTAGTTTCCCGTTCTTTCAGTTGATTTCACTTGCTTGCACTCACTCTCTCCTTTTCGTGTCTCTTTTTCTGATGCTGAAAACGAGAGTCCTTTGTATAAAATCCTCCTTTACTTTTGTTAATCTGCCTTCCTTTCCCAAGAATGTCATGTGTCTCCTCTGATTCGCTTATTGTCGTATCTCCTCTCCCTTTGATATCATCAGGCAGGAGCATACTATTACCATGGTCTGATTGTGGACAAGGGTAGTGAACCCGTCTGTCACGTGAGTGCTGTATGTTGTTTCCTGGCTGCAGAACAACTTCTAACAGAGAGCAAAAAGGCATGCTTAAGCTTTTGCCTTACTGCTCCAGTCTCCAGGTTGGCAGCAATATTAATTAATTCATACATTTTATTCCACACTTTAAGTCTCTTAATTAGCTTCATTAATTATACTTTGAAAATTTGTTGAAAGATGCCCTCCACTTTGGGGTGCTATGAAGCACTTGCACCAGAAAATTCCTGAAGTTGCATCAAAGAAGTCTCAGATGTATGGCTACCTATTGGAGGAAGACAAGTGAGTGCTTTTTTCCCGCTTCGAATTTCTAATCAATTCCAGTTTGTGAAGTGAAATTGTTATAATGGTAATGAATGATGCAGGGCTCTGCAAGCGTTGCCGGAGCTGCCAGATTTTCAATTATCCTTAAGACCAGATGATTATGTATTGCCAGAAAAAGATGAAGCATGGAACAGAGAAAGATGGGAATTAGAGAGCCAATCCTTAAAGGAACACCTCAATGATAGTGAAGATGATATTCAGAATGAATCATGATATAATATTCTTGTCTTTTCAAATCTTTCTCCATGTCAATTTATACACATTTCATATATATAATATCTATAAAAAAGTAGTTGTTCCGTGTCGTTCCCATTCATCTATCCCACATATTTATACAAAAATACAAACAATCTTAGCCAACCTAGGAAACTTCTAACACAATAAGAAAGAATTTGTACACCAAGTAAAACTACAACCTAACCTAATTAGGATTCTAATTAGATTTCATAACCTCCTCAACTTGAAGCATGTAAATCACGAATTTGTTCATTAGAAACTCAAACTGCTTCTTTTCCAACACCTTGGTGAAAATATCCGCTAGTTGTATATTGGTCGGAACGTAAGATGGTGAAATGATCCCTAGTCATCCTTGGGTGGACTCGTCAAAAGTCCCGTGGTTTTTACTCTTTACATCGAAGAGGTTTTCCACGTATAAATCTTGTGTGTTGATTTCCATTCTTGCAGTTTGGTCTTCGGTTGATTATTTGTGAGATAGATCCTTGTGGTGTTTTTATTGTTATTCCGCATATTTGGGGTTTTTCGTAACTGCTGCACAACCGTGCTTTTGTCGCCTCTACTTGTATTACTTCTGCTTCTGCTTCTATTGGCTTTTGTGGCTCGTGCACAAGTGTACATGCTTCTGGTTGCTTCAGCAGTTTCTAGCTGTTTCAGCAACTACTGTGGTTGGTGCACAACAGTGCAGTTTTCTGAGTTTTTGACCCCTTCAGTCAGACCATAAAAATTCACGCGTTTCAAAATTTCTCGATTAGTTCTTATTTTACAAAAAACTATACAAAACAATTAGTAACTTAGTGTACACATTACGGATAGATCGATGGCGGGGTCACCTAGTGTAGCAGGCTCAAGCAGTGTTTTAGGACTTATAGAGATTTTCTGAAAAGTTGCTTTTGTTTTCGGTCAATTCAAAGTTCGCTTTCATTATGGAGCTTAGAGAAGTTATATGCGCTGCTTCTGCAACTTTTCAAAGAGGTTGGATGCAATTGTGATTGAATGTGACTCGAGTTATGTCGTTTCACTTTTGAGAAGTCGCTCCAATTTTGTTCCTTGGGAAGTTCGGCTAGCTTGGCTAAGGTGCTTAGATCACCTTTTACCAATGGCAGTTGTGGCAACACAAATCTATAGGGAGGGAATCGTCTAGGAGATGCTTTGGCAAATTATGGACCTAATTGTGATGACATGAGTTACAATGGTGGAATTCAACACCTGATTTCTGCTATGTTTTTATTCAAATGATATTATAATCATGTTAGATCAATTTAAATTTGTTGCTTAATTTTCTTTCTTTTCTTTTATACATTTTTTTCCTTTTTATTAATATATTTTGGGTAGGTCTTGAGTTTTGTTTTCTTAGAGTGTGAGCCTAGTTGAAATCTATGTGTTCCTCCCTCTTTTCTTAATATCACCTCTTACTACTAATATCATCATTATCATTGCATTATTATTTCATTATATTCAAATCATCTTTTACTTCACTTTTTGTTTTTCCTTACATGAATTTCAAAAAGCTGGTAAAAACTACTGCCATAACACTATGCCACAAGTCTAAGAACCTTATATTACAGTGATGCTCAATATCACAAGTAATCATACATTGGCTGTACAAGTTTCAGATCGACTTAAACTGTATATATGGCCAATTTGACCACTCACCTTGGTGGGTAGAGTCCATTTGCACAAATTGAACTTCAAGTATCAATTTGTGCTTCAACTTGGCTTTTTTTTTAGTTTACTAAAGGGAAATTACTGAAATGAATTGAACTGAAATCAATTAATGATAAAACATAAAGAACTGAGCCTAAGTTGTTCGTCAATACATATTAGAAAAGAAAAAACACACCCAATCCAAATTAAGGTAATATCTGGTATCAAATTACCCCCTCCTACTATTGTCGTTGGGAGAAACAATGAGCCTTGTGAATGCTATCTAAATGCGCTTAACACCATAAATAATCTAAAACCACATTCTCCCTTTAAACATGAGAAGGAAAACGAGTACACTTTGTTATTATTACATTAGCTGACCTACAACGTGATATAGACTTATTAGTTTGGTACACGGCTGATAATGTGTGTCAGGTTTATAGTTAAATCTCCCTTAAAGAATTCGATTCTAATAATTTTTATTCTCATGTCCGGTAATAATCATTCAAACCCGAATCAGAATCGTCTCCTCGAATAAAGTTTCAGACAAGTATCCAATTTGGTTCATTTTACGAGTTTGAAAATGCAAATAATCACAAAACTTGAGTCAATTTGTTACTTGACAGTCCAGTTAGAAACCGCAAACGGATTCAAGTTATTATTATTATTAAAAAAGATTAAGGTAAAAGAATGTGGTCTTGTCTTGTGGTAGACTACAAATGCATTTGAACATAAATGTAAAAGTAGGAAAGTTTATCTCTTATTATGGTAACTTTGTTAATACTTGAGATACGATTTTCCATAAATAGGCCATTTACCAGATCCTAAATGGATACAAATGACAGCTGAATCTATTTATTTAGAGAACATAATTTATTAGTTTCTAATTTTTATCATAATTTATTATATAGTTCATTTATTTTGAAAAATTCATAATAAGGTTTTCAACTTTCATTTAAGTCTATAATTTTTATATTTTATCATAAACAGACATAATAAAATTACAAAAACATTTTCTATAACATTATATAGTCGTTTTGAAAATGAAAATATGTTATATTTAAAAATTTAAAAAATCGACAAAAATGGCAAAAATATTAATTATAGCAGAAAGATGATATCCTTGTACTTTATATTATAATCTCTCACAAATATCACAGAGGACACTAATCAGTAACGTGAGCCTCGTATACCAACCTTATCCTTTTGGATTTATTTACCAAACTACATAATTACTTGCAATGATATAAACCCCACCAAAAATCAAACATTACACAACACCAAAAATGACTCCTCCTCATGTGGTGGCGATGCCATACCCCGGCAGAGGTCACATTAATCCGATGATGAACCTCTGCAAACTCTTAACCTTAAAAAAGCCCGACATTCTCATCACTTTCATCGTCACTGAAGAACATTGGTATGATCAAATCAGCTCTTACAAACTTCCCCCAAACATCATCTTGAAAACTATCCCAAATGTCATTCCTTCTGAACATGTTCGCGCTCAGAATTTTCAGACGTTCCTCAAAGCCGTTGTAAACGACATGGAGTCCCCGTTTGAGCAGCTTCTTGATCGGATAGTTAAAGATTCCGGGGGAGTTAGTGTTATAATTGGTGATACTTATCTTGATTGGGTTGTTAGAGTTGGTAACCGGAGGAACATTCCGGTGGCTTCTTTGTGGACTATGTCTGCTTCTATGTTTTCTGTTTTCCATCACTTTGATCTTCTCCGGGAGAACGGTCATTTTCCTGTCAACTTTTCAGGTAACATAGACTTGATTGTATATATCTAGGACATTTTGTAATTTGGTTTTAAAAAATGTTGCCTTTTTGTGTGGGTGATCAACATTGAGTTCTTTAGGATACGATTTTGGTTAAAGGTGGCCTATTCGCGGGTACTTTTTCATCTCAATTCCGGTCTGAAAGGACACGAGACGGATTTGAGATGAAAAAGTACTGTCCATGACAGATGTAGGATGAGTATGGGTTAGGGTATCTGTACTTGTTACCGACTATATATTTGACATGCAACAAGTAATGGATATTCGTAACTTGTTATCCGTCCCGTTTTGAGGTAGTAGACTTGAACCCAAGACCTACTAGGGTATTCGTTATCCTCTATATATTTGACAAGACCCATAACTTGTACTGGTCTCGTTTCATTTTCAAAACAAATAAATACATTTAAATTCAGTTAATAAACTTGAACCAAAGACATAATATAAATGTCTGATAACTTTAACCAGTACTCCACTTTACTTTTATTGATTAAATTTACATTGTACGAGTACATACATATAGCATTTTTTGGTTTTTATGTATCTTAAATTATTTGAAATTTATTAATAGTATGTTAATCATAAATCAGTAAGGGTAATTGCGAGAACCTATATTCTGAATGAGTAAGGGATATAAATTTGTCAAGTGTACTCAATTATGGTAATGAGATGGCATAAATAACGTCACACTTAAATGGACAAGAGTGGAAATGACAATATTCGCGAGCATTCCTATCCCTAGGAAGACCCGACCTTCCTTACTAATATTAATCTATAGATGTGCACATTTATACATTAAATTTTTATTTAAGTATATTAGTTAACAATATATATAATTTTGAGATGGTTTTATTTATGTGGGCCGAGTAGTGTTTTCTATTTTTAAGTCTGAGTCCAGCTTGGCCCAAACCCACCTAATTAGGCTTGGGCTAAGGAACTTTAGTATAAAACCGATTAGTCCAACGCAAACCTACCTAACTCGGTCGAACCTGATTTGGATCAATTAAATCAATAATTTAATTCAATTTTATTTAAATCGGTTTCATTTTGGAACAAAAATTATCCATGCTCACCCCTAATTTTATTCTTACAGAACGAGGAGAAGAGCAAGTGGATTACATACCTGGGATTCCCCCAACTCGAGTTGCGGATTTTCCTACAATACTTGAAGGAATTGGTAGTAAAATACTGCCTATAGTCCTTCCAATTATTTCACAAGTGCCCAAATCACAGTACCTTATATTTACTAGTACATATGAACTAGAACCCCAAGTTATTGATGCTTTAAAATTGGAATTTCCCTTTCCACTCCTCACTTTAGGCCCAACCATACCGTATTTTGAATTGGGTAACACCAATTTTGATGACCAAAATGTTCCTAGCTACATAAAATGGTTGAATTCGCAACCCGAAAATTCGGTTTTGTATGTGTCGATGGGAAGCTTCCTTTCGATTCCAAGCGCCCAAATGGAGGAGTTCATTGCCGGGATCTTTGATAGCGGTGTCCGGTGTTTGTTGGTGTCTCGTGGCGAAAAGGTCGAGTTCCAAAAAGATGACGGGTCAACTATTGTTGTTGGAGGTATGGCAATAATATAGCGGAAGTTTTTTTGTTTTTCTTTTTTTGGAAACATAGCAGAAGCTATTTAATTTATCTTACTATCTTACCAAAAAAATAATTTAATTTATCTTACTAAAAGTTGTAAGCTAATTGATACTACTAATATTTGTTATTATGACATAGACGACGACACGAGACTTGTGGTGTCATGGTGTGATCAATTGAAAGTGCTAAATCATCCTTCAATAGGAGGTTTTTGGACACATTGTGGATGGAACTCGACTATAGAAGCTGTTTTTTCGGGAGTCCCAATACTTGGTTCTCCTATATTTTGGGATCAATTTCCAAACTGTAAAAAAATTGTGGAAGATTGGAAGATTGGGTGGAGAGTTAGAAGAGATGTTGAAGGTAAAATTCTAGTGAATAGAGATGAAATTAAAAAGCTAGTTAACGATTTTATGAACTTAGAATCAAGTGAAGTAATAGAAATGAGAAGAAGAGCAAAAGAACTCAAAGATGTTTGTCAAGTAGCCATAGTAAAAGGTGGATCATCACACACTAATCTTGATCTCTTCATTAAGAACATTTCATAAATCTCGACCATATTAGTATGATTATGATTTTGGGCTGATTGAATTAGTGTCAATTTCGAGCCGTGTTTTTTGGGGTATATGTAATTTTGATATTATATCTATGTTAATGACAATGTTAAAAGATTTAGTATGTGTTAATATTTCTGAACGTCTTATATTCCTTTTGGATTAACATATTAACACCAATAGTCTTGTATTTCTTTTGGATTAACATATTAATACCAATAATCCATGGGTTATAGTAATATGGTAATTAACGAGTTTAATATATTCTCATTATATGTATTAGGATTTGCTTGGATTGAGATTACACAAGGTTTATTAAAGTAGAAGGAAGGAAAGTGTGGAGAGGGGAAGTTAATATAAAAAGGGATAAGGTAGCAAAATGACCCCAACGTTTCTAAGAAAACATCAATTTGACTCCAAGATTAAAATGGTAGCAAAATAACTCAAACGTTTGCCAACCTGTACCATTTTGACCTCCACTAACGAAAAATGCCACATCATCACATCCATTCTGTTACTAATTGCCAACTCAGCGCCACATGATAAAATATAAATCTAAAATAAGGGACAAAAATGACCCCAACGTTATTTAATCGGTACCATTTTGACCTTATTATCAAAAGATAACATTTTTTTACGAGTTAAAAATAAGTTTTTGAATTTTGTTAAATTTCACAAGCATTATTTATAAAAAAAAGGCTTAATAGGGTATTACCCCCCTGAACTTGGATCCAATTAACAAGTGACACCCTCAACTTTGAAACGTTACAAAAATCCCCCTAAACTTGCTTAATTGTATGAACTAACCCCAAATTGCTGACATGTCAGAGAGAGTGAGACTCAAACGCTTGGGGGAGCGTGAAATGGTTGAAAAAAGAAAAAAAAACAATTAAAAAAGTTAGAAAAAGTGAAAATTAAGCAACAATTAAAATTCTTCTTTTCTCTCGTGTTCTTCATTTTATTTCTTTGTTCTTCATGTTTTTCATTTTTTCTTTATCTTTTTTTTTCTTTTTCTTTTTCCTTTTCCCTCTTTTTCTTCTTTTTCTTTTCTTTTTCTTTCTCTTTCGTTCCAGATTTCCACGGGGTTAGCGAAATCTGGAAAATCTGAAATTTTCCAGATTCCGTCGGAAATCTGGAAATTTTCTAGATTCGAATCTGGAAAATTTCCAGCTTCCAGATTTTCGTATCAAAAAAAAAAGGAAAGGAAAAGAAGAAGAAGAAGAAGAAAAAGAAAAAGAAGAAGAAAAGGAAAGAATTAGAATAAAAAGAAGAAATGATGAAAATAAAGAACAAGAGAAAGGATATGAAGAATTAATGTTTGTTGAATTTCTTTTATTTATTTATTTTTAATTTATTAATTTTTTTTACATGTGGCATTTGACTTTTCAACAACCTATGACATGTTGCCACGTGTCGCGAGTGTAGTCCACTCTCTAGGTGCTAGACCTTGCCGGATATGAGAGTTAATTGTTATAATTGAGAGTTTTTACGGTGTTAGTTCATACAAGTAAGCAAGTTTAGGGAGATTTTTGTAACGTTTCAAAGTTGGGGGTGTCACTTGTTAATTGGAGACAAGTTCAGGGGGGTAATACACTATTAAGCCTAAAAAAAATTAAATATGTTGTAAGTTACAGTAATTTCAAAAGCGTTGATTATTAATTGATTTAAAACTTTATTTTTTAACTCATGAAAAACCTTATCTTTTGTTAATGAATGACGTTAGGGTCATTTTAACACAATTTTGTACATTGGGGTCATTTTGGCTGAACTGAATTAAAATTGCTGAATAGAACTAAAATTGCTGAACTAAACTGAAATTGTTGAATATAACTGAAAATGTTGAACTTAAGTGAAATTTCTGAACTGAGATTGCCGAATAGAACTGAAATTGTTGAATTGAACTGAAATTGCTGCATATAACTGAAATTGTTGAACTAAACTGAAATTGTTGAAATGTGATCAATATAAATAAAAAAGAATAGGGCCTTAGTGCGTTGCCCCCTTCCTAACTGCATATTGTCACTGTTCGGGCCATCCCTCTGGAGTCAAAAGGTCATCTACAACCTTCGAAAAATTTGTCAACAATAGTCAAAAAATATTTCGCACCACATGACGAGCGAGTATGATAAGGGCCCCATAAATTACAATGAATTAATTCAAAAAATATGATTTGTTTTATTCAAACTTAAGTTGTTTCGCGTTTGTTTCACATCAAAACATGCATCACAAGGTTTATTTTGACTACACCTACTAGATAAATTAATATGAGGTAACTGCTTGACTACTTCTTCCGCCGGATGCCCGAGTCGTATGTGCCATAATTTCGTCGATTCTCCTTTTCCAATAGCCAAAAGTTGCGCCAAAGGTACCCACGAAAAAAAGTATAGTCCATCTCTCGTTGTTCATCGAGCCCAATCACCCTCCTCGTCCCGTGGTCTTGTAATATACATGATTTGTTTGTTAATTGGATTATACACTTTAAGCAATTGACTGACAAAAATTAAACTACAGTTTAATTTGGGCACATATAAGACATGAGATAAAGATAAACCCCTTGGTAAGGTTACTTTTCCATCCTGACTTGCTTTAGCCAATTGGACATTTGGCAATTGTTCGGACATCGTGCAATTGAGTAAGATCGCATGTTACATGATGTGTTTCTCTTGTATCTACAATCCACAAATAATTTTGATTCTTACCCTGGAGATGTTCGTTTGTCCTTGCATGACTTAAGAGATCAATCAATTGTATATATTGTTCCAGCCAAACCTGCTGCCTTGGGATCTGCACCATAATTGTCGTTTCCAACCCTTCGATTGCTGCCTCTTGCAGTCGTCGCCTTATTCGCGTGAATTGTTTGCTGCCCCATTCGTCCACCACGTCTGTGGCCTCTTTCTCGACCACCCATTCGTTCGCCATCTTGCACACCATGTGGCCGACACCCCACCAATTCAAAAATCCAATTTGTTGTATATGGCTCATAATATACATGACGGAGCGGAGCGATTGGAGCCGAAGGCTTGGAGGACACGTTTGGATTAGTGGACCGGGGTGCGGGAGAGGATTCCCCGCGGTATGAATTAGGAAGAATTCTAATTTGGAAGAAATTAGAATTAGGAAGAATCTAATTAAGTAGAATCCTTAGTGAAGAAGGATTCTAATTAGGAAGGATTCTGGTTCTCCTAGTTAGTTAGGGATTCGAATCCCCTATTATAAATACATGTGATTTGTATTCTTTGTAGACACTTGATTCATAAAATAAAATCGCTCAATCGCTCCCGGAGACGTAGGCAATTTGCCGAACTTCGTTAACAAATCTTTGTGTCATTTTCTTGCTTTATATTCTGTGTGATTTAGCTTGATTGCCAACAAGTGGTATCAGAGCCAGGTTAAAGGAAAGCTATGTCAGGAGGTGCAAGATTCGAGGTTACAAAGTTTAATGGTCATGGAAACTTCAGTTTATGGCAGACGAGGATGAAAGATCTCTTGGCGCAGCAAGGGCTTTCAAAGGCGTTAAAGACGGTGAAGCCAGAAGCGATGGAGGAGGATGATTGGAAGGAACTGCAAGATAAGACATCCGGGACCATACGGTTGTGCTTGGCAGATGAGGTCATGTATCACGTGATGAACCTTAATCATCCGGTGGAGATATGGAACAAGTTGGAAAAACAGTTTATGTCGAAAACTCTAACGACTAAATTGTATCTCAAACAGCGGCTGTATGGGATGAAGATGCAAGAAGGAGGAGATCTGGGACAACATATTAATAACTTCAATCAGATTGTCTCAGATCTAACGCAACTCGAAGTAGCAATTGAAGATGAGGATAGAGCAATGATTTTGCTGTGTTCATTACCCTCTTCCTATGAACACATGGTGACTACCTTGACTTATGGAAAAGAAACTATCAAGACTGAGGAGATATCTTCTGTATTGTTGGCTCATAACCAGCGGAAGCAGAATTCAGGAGAGGTGAACTCTCAAGGAGATAGTTTATTTGTTAAAGGCGGCCAGGATCGTGGTAGAAGGAAGGAGAGAGATCAATCTGGAAGGGGTTCTTCTAGGTCGAAATCAAAGAATAAAGGGAATACGTTTCATTGTTACAAGTGCAAAGAACCAGGTCACATCAAGAGGAACTGCCCGATGATTAAGAACCAGGCCGACAGCCAGAATGGTCCTAAATCTAAATCTGTCAACGTGGTGCAGAATGACGGTTCGGATACTGATGGTGACATGCTTTCTGTTGCAGATACTCAGATGGCAGATGCGTGGATTCTTGATTCAGGTTGTTCTTACCATATTACTTCTAATAAGGATTGGTTTACCACATATAGGTCAGTTAATTCTGGTTGTGTCTATTTGGGTGATGATAGATGCTGTAATATTGTTGGTATTGGTGATGTCAGAATTAGGATGCATGATGGTATTATTAGAACTTTAATTGATGTAAGACACATTCCTAAGGTTAAAAAGAATTTGATTTCTGTGGGTACTTTACATAAGAATGGTTTTATCCCTAAGGCAGATGAGGATAGAGAGACCATTAAGATTGTAAAGGGTGCATTGATAGTTATGAAAGGGAAGTTAACTGCTGGAAACATTTATAAGTTGTTAGGGAGTACTGTTGTAGGTGGAGTTCCGTCTGTTGAGTCTGATGAAGACAACACAAAATTGTGGCATATGCGTCTAAGGCATCTTAGTGAAAGTGGAATGACTGAGTTGCATAAAAGAAATTTATTGCATGGTGTTAAGAGTTGCAAGTTAGATTTCTGTAAATTTTGTGTCCTTGGGAAGCAGACTAAAGTCAGTTTTAATACTGGAAAACACACTACTGAGGGTATTCTTGATTATGTGCATTCGGATGTATGGGGTCCTGTCAAAGAGCCTTCAATGGCTGGGTCTGTGTACTATGTTACTGATGATTTTTCTAGGAAAGTTTGGGTATATTTCTTGAAACAGAAATCTGAAGTCTTTGCCAAGTTTAAGCTGTGGAAAGCTGAGGTGGAGAATCAAACGGGGAGAAAAATCAAGTATTTGAGGACTGATAATGGCACGGAATACACAGATTCGCAGTTCATCAAGTTCTGTGAGGAGAATGGGATTCAGAGGCACTTCACTATGCGCAAGACACCACAGCAAAATGGTGTTGCTGAAAGGATGAATCGAACTTTGATTGAAAGGGCTAGGTGTTTGAGATTGAATGCGGGGCTGCCTAAACGCTTCTGGGCAGAAGCGGTGAGCATGGCAAGTTATCTTGTCAATAGATCACCAAGAGCATCTTTGGGAGGAAAAACGGCTGAAGAGGTATGGACTGATAAAGATATTGATTTTAGTTACTTACGTATCTTTGGTTGTCCTGCTTTTGTGCATGTGCCTGGAGATGAGAGGTCGAAATTGGATGCAAAGTCGAAGCAATGCATCTTTCTGGGCTATAAGAAAGGTGTGAAGGGCTACAAGTTTTGGGATCCAGTTGAGAAGAAGATGGTGATTAGCAGAGATGCTATTTTTGATGAGAAATCCATGTTGCAGCAGAATGTGGAGACAATCCAGATTGATTCAGTTCAGAATCAAGAGCAAGCAGTTGAGAGAGTTGAAGAAGTTGAGATGGGTCAAAGCTCGAGTTCTGCATCAAGTGGTTCCAAGACCACGGATTTGCAAGACTATAGTTTGGCCAGAGATAGAGAAAGACGCATGAATGTGAAGGCTCCAAACAGATTCGGGTTTGAAGACATGGTCTCTTATGCACTCAACGTTGGTAGTGATAATCCAGCCAATTTTCAAGAAGCAATCACTAGTCGAGAGAAAGAAGGATGGATGGGTGCAATGGTAGAAGAGATGGAGTCTTTACATAAGAATGAGACTTGGGAGCTAGCCAGACTTCCAGAAGGAAAGAAAGCTCTTCGTTGTATGTGGGTCCTTAAGAAGAAACCAGCAGTATCAGAAAAAGAGGGGGAGAAATTTAAGGCTAGATTAGTAGCCAAAGGTTTTACACAGGTGAAAGGGGTAGATTATGATGAGATATTCTCTCCTGTGGTTAGACATACTTCGATCAGGTCAGTACTTGCTCTTGTTGCCACTCAGGATTTGCATTTAGAGCAAATGGATGTTAAAACTGCTTTCTTGCATGGTTATTTGGAGGAGGAGATTTATATGCAGCAACCTGAAGGTTTCGTTCAGCCTGGCCATGAACATTTGGTGTGCAAGTTGAAGAAATCTTTGTATGGACTCAAGCAGTCCCCGAGGCAGTGGTATAAACGGTTTGACTCCTACATGAAGAAGATTGGCTATAAGCGATGTGAGTATGATTGTTGTGTGTATGTGAAAAACCTTGATGATGGTTCTTCTATTTTTCTGTTACTGTATGTTGATGATATGTTGATTACCGCCAAGAACATGAATGATGTTGTGGAATTGAAAGCTTTGTTGAGTCAAGAATTTGAGATGAAAGACCTAGGTCCTGCTAAGAAAATTCTTGGGATGGAGATTCGTAGAGATAGGAGCTCTAGAAGACTATGGTTATCTCAGCAGGGATATGTTGAGAAGGTCTTGGAAAGGTTTGCTATGAGCAATGCAAAGCCTGTGAGTACTCCTTTGGCGAATCACTTTCAGCTTTCTGAAGAAGATTGTCCAAAGACAGATAAGGAGATTGAAGAGATGACCAAGGTTCCTTATGCTAGTGCAGTTGGTTGTTTGATGTATGCTATGGTTTGCACTCGTCCTGATTTAGCTCATGCAGTTAGTCAAGTGTGCAAGTATATGTCTAAACCAGGAAAGAGGCATTGGGAGGCGGTCAAATGGATCTTCCGGTATTTGAGAGGGACTGTTGGGCATGGTTTGATGTTTGGTGGGCAACATGGCGATCCATTGGTAGAAGGGTATGTAGATGCAGATTATGCTGGTGATCTGGATAATAGGAGGTCTACGACGGGGTATGTGTTTACTCTTGGTGGAGGACCTATTTGTTGGAGGTCAACACTTCAGTCTACTGTTGCGTTGTCTACAACTGAAGCCGAGTATATGGCGTTAGCTGAAGCTGCAAAGGAAGCATTATGGCTTACTGGTTTGGTTCAGGAATTGGGTGTTGAGCAAGGTGGAGTTGAATTGCATTGTGACAGTCAAAGTGCCATTTATTTGGCAAAGAATCAGGTGTATCATGCTAGAACCAAGCACATTGCTGTTAGGTATCACAAGATTAGAGAATTGATTGCATCTGAGGAGATCTTGTTACTGAAGGTTCATACTTCTGAGAATGCTGCTGACATGTTGACAAAGCCAGTTACTTCTGACAAATTCAAACATTGTTTGGATTTGTTAGATATTCGCAGTTGCTAAGAAAGTGAGGTAGCCCGGTCCACATAGCGTGTTTAGAAGTTGGTTAAATCTTCTGGGAGGCGTGATTATTCGCCAAGGTGAAGATTTGTTGTATATGGCTCATAATATACATGACGGAGCGGAGCGATTGGAGCCGAAGGCTTGGAGGACACGTTTGGATTAGTGGACCGGGGTGCGGGAGAGGATTCCCCGCGGTATGAATTAGGAAGAATTCTAATTTGGAAGAAATTAGAATTAGGAAGAATCTAATTAAGTAGAATCCTTAGTGAAGAAGGATTCTAATTAGGAAGGATTCTGGTTCTCCTAGTTAGTTAGGGATTCGAATCCCCTATTATAAATACATGTGATTTGTATTCTTTGTAGACACTTGATTCATAAAATAAAATCGCTCAATCGCTCCCGGAGACGTAGGCAATTTGCCGAACTTCGTTAACAAATCTTTGTGTCATTTTCTTGCTTTATATTCTGTGTGATTTAGCTTGATTGCCAACACAATGAGTTGAAAAAACTCCCTTCATCATGTCCTTCACGATTACAGTGATTGTAAAATTTATTTGAATTGTCGGTTGGTTTAGGTCTACCTCATCTCGTATCGGTTGAACTTTAAACGCCATTGCCAGTTCACGATAGTTGCCTCTCCATTAATCAATCTTTCTTCTTGAATTACATGAGCTTATGCTCTATCAATTCCAGGTAATGAATCAAGGGAAAATAAATTTAACCTTACCGTGCCATACAAGGTCGAATCCAAACCCAATCAGAACATGATGTTGCATATCTTCTTTTTGTATTGCAGCAACTTTAGATTTCATACCACAAAAACATCCATCACACTTGCGATTTCATACCACAAGAACATCCATCACACTTGCACTTTTGCAATTTCACATAGGTGATCAAATCATCTCATATCTTGGAGAATCTCTCAAAATATGTTGCTACATCTCCATTCTTCTCTTGCTTACATTCTTTAGAGAAGATTTTAAAAGACATATTTTTGTGCCATTCACAACACATGAAAATGATTATTTAAATACTCCAAAAAGAATCAAACTTCAACATAATAAGGTAAAGTCAACCTTATTTTTTGTTCAACGGTGTTAAGTGACCATGCCACCAACATTAAGTGCACTGCACCCTAATTTTCAAGTTTCTCTTTGTTAGCTGGTTTAGGGATTATTCCCTCAACAAAGAGAAATTTTCTTTTAGCTTTGAAGGATGTCTGGATCGCTCTTGTCCATTCTTCATAATTTTCACCACGTAAAAGAACCAGAGTAATCAATTTATACCCGGATTATCGTTAGATCCAAGATGGTAAATATCCATCTTCTGGTTCCACCTATGTTGGAATTCTATTCGTCACCCATATTTCAAAAGGAAAACGAAAAATTTTGACATTTGAAAAACTTCCTCAAGGAATTTGAACCGAACCCTCGATTTGTCAAACCCTAGCTGAACTCTCGACTTCTATTCCACTAAAGAACACTCACGTTTATTTTCTTCTTAGACTGGTTCTAATATCATATTAATTTGGAGAAAATAATTTGTGTCGTTCTCATTCATCTATCACACATATTTATATAAGAATACAAACAATCCTAGCGGACCTAGAAAACTCCTAGGAAAGAATTTGTACACCAAGTAAAACTACAACTAATTAGGATTCTAATTATGATTGGTAACATTCTTCCATTTTCTAAAGAAAAATAGCTAAGTATATTTCTAAAATCAATATCTTTAAGCACTTTCTGTCAAAAAAAAATATAACTTTAAGCACTTCAAGTTCACTAGATGCTAATATGTTTAAAGTTTGTTGAAACATGATCGAAAATATAATTTAACTTTAATTTTCAACGACTCCTTTCTATAAATGCAATACTTACTGTTCTGGTTAATAATATTTTATGATTAATAAATACATTAAGAAAGCAATCAAATCGTTTAAGATAGTTCAATATCACAACAACCTTTATAATAGTACCCCTACTATATGGAAGCTCTATGCTGCCGTACTTGACCGGTACCGAGGAAAAAATCCATATTACAAGAATCATCTAATTATACAGGTAATAAAAAATTGAGAAGTAAAAATAGAGATAAAAGAGAAAATTATTGAATTAAAATATCGTAAAATAGAATATATGTGATGCAAGACGATCACAACTAGTGGCGGTTTCGTATGCTATCAGATTTGGACGCTCGGTGATGATTTCGGTGTCTATCTTCGATTTGTCAGTCATTCATGGGTTGGGATGGGACGTGAAGATGAGATTATGGGCAGAGAGAATGGTAAGAGCAAAAAAGCAGAAGAAGGAGATATAGGAAAGGATAGTTGAAACCAAGATTTGGTTGCAAAAGTTGGCAACATAATCACAAACTGCACCCCAATTAATCTTTTCTTCTCCAAAACGACCCACATATCCTATTGCTGTTGCTGCTGCACATCCTGATGCTAATAACACCATCATCACCTGCAAGAAGAATCCGCGATAAGTCGGTATTGTACAAGCTTTGAGTTCAAAGTGCATCCGTGCACACAGTTGTGTGTCGTTAGAAATAATAATAATAACAAACATTAGAAAAAAATACACAAATTTATAAAACTACTTTGTGGGTTGTTTGAGTAATAGAGGATTGAGTTTTTTTTTTTTTTTTGCATCAAATAAAAATTGCAATGTAAAGAAGTAATTATGTGTGTTTTTTATTAAAAAAAATTTCCCGACAGAAAATGAGAAAGTTAGTTGGTAATAAAGGGTTGAATATGATAAACAATAATGATGAGTAGTTAGGTGACATTTAATTTTGAGCTTGTACCTAAGGCTAGTTCTATTTATTGAAGTACATAGAAAAAGAAATTAGATATAGCTTACCATATCGTGCAATAATAGGTAAAAAAAGCTTGTTATATTACGAGTTTTAGAGCTGTATAAACGGCAAAGAAACACCAAAGATACTAGACAGAAACCACAAGCTACAGCATCTGCCCCAACCAAGAACCTGCACAATTTGTTTAATTTATTAGCTTTTAATTAAGATGGTTTAATTATATCACACTAATTAACTAAGCAATTCTTGCATCTTACTGTTGCAGTATAAGGGTTAAAATTATCCTAACGTTGTCCTACTGTAATAATTAAGGTATGTCATAATTGAGAAATTAGCAAAATGGACCAATCCATTGATATTACTTTTATTTTTTTTTAATATCAATCATCTTCCGCAAATTGTTACACATCAACTTTTCAATCGGTCAAGTGAAGGGTGGAGGTATAGGGGTTGGAAGTGTCCTTCCATCCTGACTTTGCAGAGAAATAACGAAAAACTAGAATTATCGACAAAAATTCATAGCGGAGTCTTTAATAAGTATTTTAACAAAATTTCGCTAATCCATATCTAATTGGTTTTGGTTCTCCCATTATAATGAAATGTATTAATCTGAAAGTATAAGTTCTCCAACACAACGTTGTTGATCCTCCAACTAAGTAAAACTTTGTATGTTTCTAAATGCGAGTCACGCATAGACTAGTTATAACAGTATTTTTATCATCACCAAGCTACTAAAAAAATCAAGCATATGGAGCCACCCTATTTCGAGAGATACAGAAGAAGAAATTAACAGAAGAGGTTACCTGTAGGCAGAGGAGTACTGGTAACGAGCGGTCGTATAAATCCCGAAAACCATAACAGTTTGATGACTGGTAACCATAACACCAATCGAAGCGACCGCAGAAGCAATGGCTACAATCCTAAGCATGAAATGGGTCATAAAATATCTTCTTTCTGCTGAATTTGTGTAGTACAACTTCATCATCACCCCGTTAGACGTCTTCATCTCACCGTTATTGCTACTAGTTCTCATAGCATCTTTACCACCATCTGTGCTTGCCATTGGAATATATATAGAAACAATTCTAACAAAAATAAAAACAAAAAATCACAAGTAATAGAGATGAAGAAAGTGAAAGTGATGTTAAAATGTAAGTGTGTTTTGGTTGTGTTGTGTTGGTGAGGTAATTAAGGAGGATAAGCAAGGCAGATAGGAAGGGTAATAAATAAGGCTTCATCTAGTTTTATCAAAATAAACAATCTCATACTAATGACTGGTAGTTCAGCGGTAGGTGGATTGGTGTGTTAAGCTAGGGAAAGATTATGGTTCGAGTCTCGCTACTGCCATTGGGAGGAAGCTTAATACTATAATCTACCAAACTATTCTCCCAAAACTAGATTAGTCAACATCCAATGTAGTGTTCGAAAACCAGTTATATACCAAAATAAATAAAAATATCAAAATAAACAAACCCATTGCCTAGCCTTTAAAGCTCATCATGTCATGTGCCTCCATTTCATTTCAACGTCTACCTAAGATATGGGCTCTTCTTTTTTATGTACATACTACTGCTGCTACTCTTTCCTTGAAGGCATGTTTGGGAATACGTGCATTGTGTCATTGCCATGCCAAGGCAAAAAGTTTGAAATTTTATTATTCATAAATCAGAATCAAACTCAATAAATGTAGTCAATAAAATTGGCCTCTGTTTTTTTATGCAAGAGCCTTAACAAGGGTAAATTCTATGCATACCTAATTGGATGCTCCAATGTTTGCCCATATTATATAGTTAACTAATTCTTTTTCCATGTATTCTATAATTTCTACTATAAAAAAATAAATGTTACATCATTTTATGTATTTTCTTAATATATATTTCCTAAAATCATTATTATGATTTTTAAAAACGAAAATATTCTAGTCAGCAAGAGTCTCATTCACACTACTGGATTGACTTTTAATCGAAAAGATAACCTCAAGCAATCCATGAAAAATCCTTGGAAGGAATCCGGCACCCTCTAGGCGTCACCGATCTCTTCTCACACTGAACAATTTGCTAACCTTCTGAGTTCGTCGTTGGTCGTATACGACATGCCTAATGAAGTGTGCATAAATTAGAAGAATTGTGGTTTGTAATAGCTAGTCAATGTAACAAGTTCAGAGTTGTCTCCAACATTTTAGAGGCACTAGAGAAAGTTGTCCTTAACATAGGCAATTGTTCTATTTTCTTTCAAATTTGATTATTAATATGCATAAAAACATTTTGAATTAAGAGTTATTCATTAGTTTGACAAGTAGTAGTGAATTTGTTATATATATAAAAAGGCTTAAGCTTGTAAAACTAAAATTTTGAGGGCCAATAGAATAGTGGCCTTAAGCTTATGCCTAAGCTGCCGTCCCACATAAGCCGGCCCTGAGTAAGGTTTACCTTCCATTTTATTCGCGAACAAGCTAAGCCCATAGTTGATTGAGTAGCTCAATTAAATTTACTCCTTTATGGTCATATGATTTGTTTTTTCATGATGATATTGTATCTTGATTTTAATGATAAAATAACAAGTTTGTTCATAAAATTTAAGAGTAAATAATTTATTAGTGTATGAGTTATAACCAATTACATTATTTAGTTTTTAGATTTTTAAAAGCACATGATGCAACATTTAACTTTATTCTATTTAGAAATTTTGATCTTTATGTATATATAACAAATTGTTTAGTTATTTGTATAAGTCTCCAGAAGACTATACGATCGAATTTATTGAAAATGGAAGGGTTAAAATATGTCTTCTAAAAATGTAAGATCTCTTTTTAAGCAAAAGAGGGGAACATATTATTAAGAGAATTGGTTACATCAACCTCAGCAAGAGGTTTCAAAAGAAGAGGATCTGAGTTCCAAATACAACGACTATCAAAATTAAAAGAGGTCTTTGCTAGGGCGTCTACAGTTGAATTTGCTTGACGAGTGATCCATTTAAGCTCCTTCCTCAATGAATTTTGCAAAAACAAACGACACTCCTCTAAAATTAATCTCAGCTCCGAAACTCTGTAATATTGCTAATAAGGCGATCATAAACCCTTTTAGAATCAGTTTCGATCTCCACACACTCCTAAAGTCTCGTCTACAAAAATACAAAAATATAAGATCTAAAAAGTGTGTTTAGCAACAATATAAAAGACTAAATAATTATTCAATTTAAATATAAAATTTAATAAATTCCACCGAAAAGATCTAGGTGGTTGTATTTTCTTGTCAATCGTATGCCTCTATTTTTCTATTTTGATTAGAGAGGACTACAATTGATATTTTGCTAAAAACAATGATCTTTTAGGTTGATGCAACCTAATGACCTTAAACGGCTTCAAAAAGAAAAATCCTAAGTAATGATGATATTTGAAGATAACGGCAATTTTGCTCGGGTTACATGTTGCATAAGGGCGGGTGGGCTTTCTATTACCATTGAGATTGATAATGCAAATGCCCTTAATAGTAAACATTTCGTCGATTTTAGTGATTTGGTTGTTCTTGAGAATATAAAAGTGGTCAATTTGTTACATCCATCAAGTATGCAATTCGATGGTTCACGTGATTGCACCGTGGAAAAAGATTTTTCAGAGACAATCTACTTTTCTACTGTTCTTGTTTAATAAAAGTGATGTCTTCCTAAGAAAAAGGTTTTTTTTTTGTTACATCCTAAGAAAAAAGTATTTATATTAATTGTGAAGCTATTTAAATTATATTTTTAATTTGTTTAGTAAAATTCATTATGTTTTGTTATTTATTTCCAAATTATCACAGATTTAGTGTAATATAAATATAAACAAAAAGTTACTTTTGCCATGATTTTTGCTAAAAACTATTTTGTGTTAGTGATATGATTGAGAAACAAAAATATTTCCGTTTAACCTTGGCTTGTGTGGAAATAAATGCGGGCGTGCCAGAAAATTTGGTTCTCAACCTACGCTCTAGAAAGCGGTTTAAAATGTAAAGGGTTGCGCCTATTCCTAATGGATACTTAACTAATAACTAAACGATTGGATGGGAAAAGCAAGGATTAAGAAAACGTTTCCCTTGGGTTCCTAGTCGGGGTCAGCACAACTTTGACTAGAAAATGGACCAATAAATGCTTTGTAAACTTTAGAATAAGAAATTAATAAACAAAACCAAACTTTTAGAAAATTTAATTTTATTAATCAAAATAATGTCAAGATTACAAATGAAAGAAGACGATTACAAACCAAAAATCCAACAAAAAGTATTGATGTGATCAATGTTAATAAACAAAAGATAACAAACAACTATAAATTGGAAATAACAAAAATGACAAATTGAACCGAATTGGCGAGCTTTAACTCCTTGCTTCGATTGGCAATGGTGTTGGATGGGTGGAAATGGTGTCACAAACTTATGAAAATCAACACACAACCAAGGAATTTGGGTGTCAAAATTCGTGGAAATGGATGTCGGGTTCAAAAGGGTCGAGTAAGAGACTATGCGGATTTAATTCGGGTGAATTTGGTGGGTTTAAGGTGAAAAACGTGAATGTCGGGGCTGTTTTGATTTAGTATGAACAAAGGTGTATAAAAGCTTGAATTTATGTGCTAAATGGCAAGGAATGACTAAAAGATCAAAGAATTAATAACTAAGAATGAAAATAAATACTAAATAAGATGATTGTTTATCGAATTGGGATTGTAAATTGACAAGAACGGAGTTGGAATTAAAGAACTAAGGACCGAAGTTTAGAGAGCTCTAGAGAGAAAAAATAAGATTGATTTTCATATGTTTTGTATTGATTTGATTGTTTGATTTGTTGGGTCTTAAAATGAAGGATGAGAGGGGGTATTAATAGACAAATTCGGTTTGCCCAACACTCAAATTACCCACCCACTATCTCCACCTTTCTTCATGTCCATTATGCACATCATGCTCCACGTTTTTAGGCACCATTTGGATCATGGTTGCTTGAAAATAGCCATGTTCATTTGGTGTAGAAAAAATTCCATTAGCCTTTGTTCTTTTCGTGCTTCTTCAAGTGTCTTCAAAAAATTGTTGTGCGACGCCCGTTGATCCCGTGAAAAATCCGAGAATACCGTTGAAAAGGTGAGGATGTTTTCTTTCTGGTGATGTCAATTTCTCCACGTGTCTTCGATGTTAGGGTCTTCAAATGATTTAATCAAAATGGTTTCATGTGACAAATAAATAGTAGAAATTAATAGATTAAGTAAAAGATTTAATTAATCCACTAAATCTACTACTTCCATCTTCACTACCCAACTTCTCTTCTTCTCTTTTAATCTCCCTTTTGTCACTTTTTATTTCTTTTTATTTTCTCTATAAGCCTTACTTTTTTCTCTCTTTTCCATAACATTAAATACTAGAAGATAAAAATTATAGCCTATAGTTTGATGTGAATAAATGTAAAAATTACATTTACCCCCAATAGTTTGAAACTGAAAAATTCTAGAATATGATAACCTAGATACTAAGTCTTTTATGCGTAATAATCAGAAATTTGGTGAATTTGATAAGAAATATAGATATACTCGTTGAAATTATAAAGTGTTTTATTGATTTTTGAAGGGAAATTCTAGGGTCACTTTGTTTTTCACAAAATAACCATTACTTTGTTTTGTCCACCATTAGATCATGGGTTAAAACCTAATCTAATGGTGGATATGACAAAGTACAAACAAAGTAGAGGAAAAACAAAGTGACCATAGCCTACACCATTTTTGAATTAATTTAAAGTAGTATAATTAGCTTTTTAAATTCATGTATCAAAATAAGAATTGAATTTAAGAAATTGTAAATTATAATACCATTTTATACAAGTTAAATGAGCGCATATATCAATTATACAGATATAGAAAGAAAATTATTCATTTTACGCAAATTTAAGTAGCAAATAAATCACTTTTAACGAATTTAAAGAGTTAATATTACACTTTATATATTTAAAAGTCAATCTATTTTATTTTATTTTTTTTTGAATAAGTTTACTTTTTTTTAATGTTTAAAGGTTCGCTATATTTTTTTTTTTAGTTGAAACGTTATGTCACTGCGTATGGTAATGAAATCACATAATTAGTAACTCTTTTGATTACTAAAATCTTTGTCCTTCCTTGGTATCTCTATCCATCATCGTCCTTGTGTTGAGAGACAAATCTCTGAAATCAAATAAGCATGGCGGCCACCGGAGCTTCTTTCTTCGCTACCGGAATCCCAAGCACGGTGGTTCGTTATTGCACAACACCTCTATCCTCATCCTCATCCTCATCCTCATCCTCATCCAGTAAAACAAAATCCAATCCGATTCAAAATCCTACTCGTAGATTTGCAGTTTCTACTAACGAGATATTAGAGGCCACAACAAAGACGAGTTTTCCAGAGAAGACACGGACGTTAGAAGATGACGGAGCAAAATCAGTTAGCCAAAATCCATACAGTGAATCTAAAATGAAATACAGAAAAAGCTTCAAGGATTTGATTCAGGAATCCAAGGAGTTAGTGAAGTCCGACGGCGGACCGCCGCGGTGGTTCTCGCCGGTAGAGAGCGGATCCCGGTTGCAAAACTCTCCTCTCCTCCTGTATTTACCGGGCAAGTGCTTTTCGATCTCCTTTTTTATCTTATTTATTCAAATCATTTTGTTTTCGACATTTGGCGTTATTCGAATCATATCATTATAAAATTTAAATGAATGTGAAAACTGATTGGGAATGGAGAAAAAGTATGACTAAAAAAGTCAAATAAATTTTCGTTTGTTCTTTTCAGCGTTAATGGCAGTCCCATATTCCTAATTAATTAAATGTGAACAACGTGGCCCCGCCGAGTTCGCTTATTTGTTTTTGTTTTCTATATATGTATTAAAGCCTACCCTTAACTAAATTAACTTGTTTAGTACGTTGAATAAAATGAACCCATACTAAGTAGTATTTCATATGAAATACTTAATAAATTGTTACGTGTTATTATAATATGGGGAAATTTTATGGTTACTTTGGCTTTTACAAAGTAATCATTACTTTGTTTTGTCCACCATTAGATCATGGGGTGAAAAGTGATCTAATGGTGAATAAAGCAAAATACAAACAAAGTAATTCAAAAACAAAGTCACCATAGACTACACCCTATAATATGACAACAATCCTTTCAAATTTTTAGGTACAATTTTTAATCTATTTAGAAGAAGGTAGAATTTTTTATTTTTTTAATTTAAATTGGAAGTGTCGTTATTAACTGAGATTAACTTCTTGAACTGCAATTGTGTAAGTATTATTATACATTTGTGCAAGGTTGTATACGATGTAATTAAATATTGGAACTGGTCTGAATGGATTTAAATTCGGATTTTTTTTTATAATAAAAGAGTAATTTATTTCGTTTGTTTTAAACATATGCAGTAACCTGCTCAAAGTAGTTATTGCTATTTAACCGATTGAATGACAGGTCCGAGCTAATAATTAAGCCTAACAATATTCTTTTATATTAATCTTTAATAGTTTTTTTTTTTTTTTTTTTTTTTTTTACAAAATTAATCTTTAACAGTTTTTTTAAGCTGATTAAATTTCTCCTAAGTTCTTTATCAAAAAAATAATAAAAATTGCTCCTGAAGTTGCAAATTGTTACCGTAATAGTAATTGAAATAATTAGTTTGGGTGAACCAATCTTTTTTTGAGTAGGTGTCAGTTATTCTAGACTTTTAGTTAAGCTAACTTTGAGCATCATAGTGGTGGTATATTCTCTATGTATGATATTTCAGTTGCAGTTAAATATTTCCTATAACTTGAATGGAATTACATCAGTTTTATAATAAGCATATAACTTTATATTATAGGTGAGTTTTAATTGAAATAAACTAACAAATATACTTCTGGTATTTGACTCTTGATTACTTCATGCAAACTGTTGAGACATGCATGAAATAAGAAATTCAATGTATTCAGCTGGAATTGGCAGCTTCATTGTTTTTTTTTTCACTAGGCTTGTGTTATATTTATTTATTTTTCATAATGAATTATTCACCTCCAACTTTTCATCTGTCATTTCTTATTATATTCCAGTTACATGTTGTTGAAAGAGACTTTGAAATTTGCAGGGATAGATGGTGTTGGTCTGGGACTTGTTAGGCAATATAGTGATCTTGGAAAGTAAATGTCTCTTTCATGGCTTCATCTCATTTTCGTGTATTCCCAGACCTGTTTGCATTTGCATATTCTTATACGCATGATCCCGTGCCTCTATTGATCTTACCAATTATCTTGTTGTGATTTTTCCACTCATCTTGAAACCAGGATTTTCGACATATGGTGTTTGCATATTCCTGTCGAGGACAGAACATCATTTACAGGTACGTCTTCTTTTGCAATCCATCTTTATATTTGTTAGTTTTTTCAATGTAGCCTGTGGTGCAATAATAGTGATGGAGAACTAAATTGGGAATACGTATCTATCTGTCTTTCGTATTACCATTTTTTTTCTATAACAAATGTCATTTTTCAGGTTTAGTGGATATAATTGAAAGAACAGTCAGAACAGAAGCTCACCGTTCACCTGAAAGGCCAATATATCTTGTCGGGGAATCTCTGGCTGCTTGCCTTGCACTAGCTGTTGCAGCTCGTAACCCTGAGCTTGATTTGATTCTAATTTTGGCTAATCCAGGTGAAACTTTTGCATCCTTCTCAAGCTCCTATCATTTTTTATTTTAGACAAACATGAAATACTTCACTTATTCAACATTAGTATGCTTTCAGTGTATGCAGTTCTTAAGATAACACTGTATCCCTTCATATAATGTTTCCAGTTGGTGATTTATTTCAGGAACGTCTTTTAGGAAGTCACAAATGGAACTTCTATTACCTCTATTAGAAGTCATACCTGACCAACTCCGTCGTAGTCTTCCTGATGTGATGAGCTCGATTACAGGTTATTTCTTGTTGATCAAATCTTTTGTTCTGGTTTTTCTTGTGGCTTGATATGGAAAGTTGATTTGCATGGTGGTATGACTGAGGCCATGTATACACCACGACTACATGTTTGCTTTTAGAAAGCAGACAGTATTTGATTCTTTATCTAGACATATTGCACAGTGATTAGAAAATGTGATTCAGTTTTTGCCTTGACGCCAGATCTTAATAGTCTTCTCAGTTATCAGGTATCTTAAGGGTAGAATGCTGTTAAAATTGATCTGCTAATATTGGATTGCCCTAGCATGGCTTATCAAGCAAGGACCAGTAGTGTAATCAAGAAAGAATTTACTTAGTCCTTTTATGATTAAAGAGTGGGAGGGAGTTCAATGATCAGAAAAGAGTTAAATGGAAGCAGGAAAACAAATTTAAATATTGCAGCTTATCAATTTATTGAATATGTGACATATGCTCATTTAAAAGCATTGGAAGATGTGACTAGCACAAAATACTTTATGCTGAGATTTTACTACACACCCTAGATCCAGAAATTTTATGTTTTGTCAAAAGGAACTCTATCACGATGTGGAAAAATCACTCAAACTAAATGTTTAAGCTTCTAGTTGACATTCAGAATCCAAATTTGGATATAGTAGCATAACTAAAAAGTTATAGTAGTGAAGTTGATTGTCTTCTTTCTTTGGAGAAACAAGTCTAGTGATGCATTTTGTTGATTCGTTCAAACATGATCCCTTTATTTTCCACTTCATTGTTTTAGTTGATCTGAAATAAGATGAAATTGATTCAATTGGTGCATCAAACTCAGGTAATCCTTTGAAAGTGGTGATGGATACTGTGATGAAGCGTGTTCCTGTGCCACAGGCAGTTGTAAGGCTATCACAGGATGCTGATATGATGTCATTTTACCTCTCTGTAAGATTCCACTAGTGAAAATGGTTACAATCAGCAAAAGATAGATGTCTTACATAATTAAGTAAATGAATATATAATGTAATCTACATATGGGAGGAATTAAAGAAGCATCTATGCATGAGGCTGTTGCCTAAATGACATTATTTAGGCAACAAGTCAATGTCTCTTTTATTTTTGAAGTTTTTTTTTGAAGCAAACATTGTCATCCAGGTTATTTATTGCAGTCTATGTTGCATATCTGTGAAGGAACCATTGAACTAAAAGTTTAAGCTATTTGTTAAGGCAGACCCCCTCTCAAGTGAATGCCCCTTGGGCTTGTGTGTTTTTAAATCAACAAACAGTTAAGGCCAAGAATGAGTTTTTATATTAATCTCTTTAACAAAATCTTTCACTGTTCATATTTTGTGTCTCTGCCTGTCCTTTTCTTGGCCTTTTCAAATAACAAATGATGGCTTATTTCTCAGGTTCTGAATGAAATCTTACCCAGAGACACACTTATATGGAAATTAAAGTTGCTTCAATCAGCTTCAACATACGCCAATTCACGTCTCCATTGCGTAAAGGCTCAAACACTTGTTCTTTGCAGGTCCTTCTCTTAGCCATTTTTGTTGGACATATTAATATTAGGGATAAGGTACAAAATACCCACAATATTGCAGGTAAGAGTAATTTTATCCGACATGAAAAATAGTGCAATTTAGGGCTTGACTTTTACAAGCTGGGTGAATTTTAGACATTATGACAGAGCTCTATTCTCAGTCATGAATCCTATTATCTCCACAGCACATGTGAGTCATGTTAGCACTCACCAGTAAATACATCAAAGACGTGAAAAAAAGAGATATATTCTGTCTTTTGCACATATTGGACAAAACATGTGTATTTTTTTTATTTTTTTTTGAATAATATGTAAAATTGGCTTAATTTGTCAATGTAAGACCCTCAATTGTACCATTTATAACGTCAGGGAAAATGTGCTCTTGACTGCCACTAACAACATGAGAAGTATTTGTGTACCTTGTCGCTTAATATTATTTAATACTCCAAACATGATTAAATACCAGCACAAGTAAACTTTTAGTCTTTTTCTTTTTTTTTCAAAAAACCATCATACAGCATTGTAATCCTTTTCAATATACTCGTTTCTGTCCCTCCTTGTAATGTGACTATAGATAGTCTGACGAGTCTAAAGCTAAATCAGACAAGTTAATCTGCACTGTATATATGAATTTAAATTAAAGGAAACCCATGCCTTAATGGATTTCTTCTTGAGCTGCTCAAACTGTTCTAATCATTAGCTGCCAACTATCATGGTATTATTTTAATGCTCTACGATATTGCATGTTACAGGTTGCTTTCGCTTTATGTTTGATTTTACCGACAATGATCTTAAAGAGTGCTGTGTTTTACAGTGGAAACGATCAATTCTTACCAAGTGAGGATGAAGGTCAAAGACTCCTTCGTGAACTACCAAACTGTGAGAATCGTCTGTTTGAAGATAGCAGTCATTTCCTCTTCTTGGTAGGATAACTAACTCTTACTCCCTTTCTATTGTTTGTGTGCATAATATTTTTTTATGACAATATAGCTCTTGTCATTTTGTTTGATTAATGCTATGCACATCTTGCAGGAAGATGAATTTCATTTGGGGGCTATCATCAGGGGTGTTAATTTCTACCGTCGAGGGGCACGCCACGATTATGTTTCAGATTATGTTCGACCATCGCCTCCAGAATTCAAAAATATATATGAATCGACAAGGTAATTTATTTTTCTATCTCACATCAAGAAGCCATAAATTGTACAGGAATGAACTTCCATTAAATTATTCACTACCCGCGGAAAAAGGTGTATCTGAGATTGTGAAATAAACTTCTTATTTCTTTTCATTTATCTCTCGGGGATCATACATAGATGAAGAGTTTGTTTCGACATATTCTGCAGCGGACAATTTTTAACATCACAAGAACAGGAACTCTACTTGATTAGTTAATTTCTGAAGTGTTTAACTTTTCAGGTTTGTTGTGAATGCTACAAGCCCTGTTATGCTCTCAACTCTAGGAAACGGGAAGTTAGTCAGGAGTCTTGCTGGGATACCTACAGAAGGACCAGTTTTGTTTGTCGGTTATCACATGTTACTTGGATTTGAGTTAACACCAATGGTGTCCCAATTTTTGCTGGAAAAAAATATTGTTCTAAGAGGGATAGCTCATCCCTCCATGTTTATGAGAGTGAAGGATGGGTTGTTACCTCCAATGCAACAATATGACATATTCAGAGTAATGGGTGCAGTACCTGTCTCAGGAACTCTTATGTACAAGCTTCTTGCCTCAAAATCTCATGTGTTGTTGTACCCAGGAGGTGTGCGTGAGGCCTGTCATCGAAAGGTATGCCTCTTACTATTTTGTTGTTAAAAATTCTTCCGGGTATAAATTTGTTTTGCTTAAAAAATACCGCATAAAATTCATGATTCCTCCTCTCATGAAAATTTTATAACCAGGGGATGATGAGATTTCCTTTCCCTTTTCTGTATGCATAAACTTAGACAAGGAACAGAAGTTTGGCTCTCCTGCGGCCACAAAAATAGCTGTAATTTATTCTCAAAAGGCTTTAAAATGTTATTCAGTTATTGCAAGAGCTAATGCTTCATAGCTTGCAGGGTGAAGAATACAAGTTATTCTGGCCAGAACGGTCTGAGTTTGTCAGAATGGCAGCTAGGTTTGGAGCCAAAATTGTGCCTTTTGGTGTTGTTGGAGAAGATGATTTTTTTGATGTAAGTCAGAGAGGATTTCCTTCATCTTATAGACTCTGTAACAGTGTATCTCTAGATAGGGCTGGCAAGATCGTGAATTGTTTATCTTGCTATACTCATCTTCTTCTTCCTTTTTTTTGTTCTTTTTAGCTCATTCCCAAAACCATTGAATTGAAGTTAATATCAGTTTTATATTTAATTTTTCAGGTATTTTTTGACTATAATGACCAAATGAAGGTGCCTTTCCTTAGAGATTACATAACCCGAATAGCAGAGGAATCGAAGAGCGTGAGGTATGCATACTGTACATTAATGATTTGCAATAGATTCTATGAATGTAAAGAATATATCCTTATCTCAAATCCATGCTTTTCTTTCCCCGGTTTCTTGTGATGGTGATAGGACTGAATTCAATGGAGAAGTGGGAAATCAAGATATGCACCTTCCAGGAGTTTTGCCAAAATTTCCGGGGAGATTCTATTACTACTTTGGTAAACCAATTGAAACAGAAGGTATGATAGACTCATAATACATGAGCATCTGGTTAGCTTGCAGAATTTAATTACACTCTCCCAAAGTAAGTTATAAGGGACAACTACTTGAAATTTCTAGCCCATAAGAAAAGAGAAAAAGAATTAACATTTGTAAATAGTATTTTTTTCTCATGATCACCAATTGTCTTTGAACTTAATCTCAGTTCATACTTGAGCGCTTTATCTTCACTTTCATGGCATAAAAAGTTCTTGAACTTGCCACCGAAGTATTTGTATATGAATTCATTTTAACAGAACATAGTTACATAACTGGGGACCTGTTGAAAAAATTACAGAAACTTATTCGACATCAAATTTAACCAGATTATGAATTTCACAAAAGCTGAGATTTTTAGTAGAACTTTCTGTTTGAAGTTCGGATGTAGATAAATTAAGTTTTGTTCATTAGAATAATATCGGAATCAGCTGTAATGAGAATACTAATCCAGTTAAATTTGAGGTTAAATATGTCCATGTTTTGATCTTCTCCAAATGAATTAATATGAAAATAGACTGTTTTTGTTAAAATTTTGTGAATTCGATACACCTTTATGTGATCGTAAAACTGAGGAGCAGAAGTCTGAAATAGGTTTAAATTTAGGGGTTATAGTTCATAGATGAAAGTTGCTTATTGTTTAACTAACTAGTCAAGGTATGTGAGGTCTTGATACAACATGGTATGGAGAGTCATCACAAATTTATTATATGTTATGCATAGAAAGCCATGAAGTAGATGAAATTAGCTTGAAATTAAAAAAGTTCTACCAATCTCAACACAAATGTTATTAAAGATTGTACTTATATAATCATGAATAACTTAAATAGAAAGGGAACTATTATCCTGGGTTGGACAACTAAGAAATTAAGTGTGTTCTCATATATATGCAGTTCAATTCTTACCGAATAAGATTTCGAAGGTGATAATGAAAGAATTATTGACTGCAGGGAGCAAGGAGCTATTGAAAGACAAAGACGCAGCTCATGAGTTATATTTAGAAGTGAAGAGTGAAGTGGAGAAATGTCTTGGTTTTCTCAAAGAGAAAAGAGAAAGTGATCCATACAGGAATATAGTTGCTCGTGTAGCGTATCAGGCCACACATGGATTTACATCTCAAGTTCCAACCTTCGAACTTTAATTATGTATGTGCTTTCTCATCAATTTATAGTGCCTAGTTTTTGAACATAGAGGAACATTGTTAGTTTTCGAAAATATAGGGAAAAAATGTACTTGGAATGGAAGTTATAGAAAATTTGTACCAGTTTGTTGATTCAGAATGGAAAATATAGTGAAAATGCTGCTGTTGGACATGGATGTCATCTCATGTAGGATATTGTTTCATCCTCGAGTGTCAAATTGATAGAAAGGAGTGAGGAAGATGACTAGGTAATGTAATAACTGAGTGAATATGTTTATATTCAGGTACATGCTGACTTTATTTTGTAATGTTGGTGATTAATTTGTATAAAAGCATTGCATTATATCTCTTATCATTACAATGTCAGGTATCATCTGAGGGAAAAGGGAAATAATTACGCTTATATTGTTTGATGAGTTAGTTATTTGTTTAATTAGTCTTTGGTTAATGTTGCTATACATCACTAAGCATTTTAGTTGTTTTACATCTCAGCAATTAAAGAGGGTGTATTGATCTAGAATTTAGAGGAATTAAAGGACTTCAAAAGTCACGAGGTATTCAATTGCAAGACGTCGTAAAAGTTTGGAGGTATTGAATATAGATTTTAAAAGACTTAAAAAAAGGTCTAATATAAGTCGGATGTATTCAATTAGACAACTACTACATGTATGGAGTCATTTAAAAGTCTTGTTAAATTCAAAATGTCACCAAAATTTATAAACTTGTAACTTTTATTGAATTTGAATGACTTTTTAAGTGATTTGTAAATATTTCAACTAAATATTCTCTTGCACCTCCGATGAATTCGTTGGAACTGAAACCTTCACCGAAACTTTCATACTGTCTTCTTCCATGAACTCATGACTCCATCACTTATGATAATGCTTCTTGTGTTGACAAATCAAATTAGAAAATTTCTACTCCCCATTTGGCATCTGATGCCTTTTTCTAAAATTCCATTAAAATCTATAAAAATTATTTCGTTAATGAAAAAATTCATTTGAAGTATTTTAAAATTGGCTTAATACACAAAAAAACCTCCTAAACTTGGACAAATGTTGCAACTGTCCCCCCGAACTTTTAATTGTAACAAATTACCCCTCAAACTTGGCAAATTGTAACAAATAACTCCATATTTTGAGTTTGAAAAGTCAAATGCCACGTGTCATGCCCTTATTCGATATTTGAAAAGTCAAAGTGACACGTGTCATGATTCTATAGGGTGTTTGAAAAGTCAAAATGCCACATGGAATGATCTTATAGGTTGTTTAAAATTTTATGCATCATTGAGGGTAATTTGTTACAATTTGCCAAGTTCAGGGGGTAAATTGTTACGATTTGCCTAGTTCAGGGGGTAATTTGTTACAATTGAAAGTTTGGGGGGACAGTTGCAACATTTGACCAAGTTTAAGGGGTTTTTTGTGTATTAAGCCTTTAAAATCCGAATCCAATAAAAGAATAGAGACTTCCTCGTCCAGGGAATACATCAACTATTCCTCATAAAACAAGGCTACAATATATATAATAGTTATTAATTAAAATAGTGAATGTTAATTATTTAAATATAAATTCTATTAATCATATCTTAAAACTAGTATGATAAATTTCAGAAAATTGGATTAGAAATCCTTCACAAGTGGTGGTGAAACCAAAATCGAAATGATCCTCAACTCAAAAGTACACTTATCTTCTTATTTTTTATTATTTTTCATCCGGCTCTCAAACTCACACCGAGCCGACTAATGTGAATTCGAGAAAGTCTAAAAATCATGGTATTTAAACCCTAAAAGATTACACTTATATTTATATAAGTTTAAAAGGCAAAAATATTAAATATAAATTAATCACAAAAATACTTCTTTAAAGACATAATAAAATTTACCTATTAAGTTTATCAAAAAATTAAAAATTTACCTATTAAGCAATGGTTTATTGATTATTACAAAATTGAAACTTTCAAAAAAAGATATAATAAATTTCAATGTCAATACCACTATGATAAAGAAAATATGTGTTAGGGTTGAGACTGATGTTGAAACTAATAGTAGGTACTATAGTTATCGCCCATTTGAGGATCCAGACTTACTGAGATCTTGTTTTTTATGACTAAATTGAACTGAACTTGAATATTATTGAATTGAATTGAATTTAAGTACATTTCTTGAAAAAAAATTATTGAACTGAAATAATTAAATGATAAGGTATAAAAAAAAGGTCAAACCCTCTCCTAGTTCCACCACAATTCACAATTCCTAATCTGGAGGTCCTAAATGACAACCTATGTCGCGTCCCCTTAGAGTCAGCTATGCGCATGCTATTCATTGACTTAACGTACCACATCATACGTATACCAGGAATACTATAAAATCTCTCTTAATTTATAATTAAAAGATCGTGTGTGACATTTTACCGTGTACCAACACCGATCCTTGTGTCCAATCATGTGTGGTCCACAATTTCTTATAGAAGAGACTAATATTGGTCTATAGCTCATTTATAAATTGGTAAATTCATACCACGTTGTTTCACCATTTCCCAAATAAAAGTTTGTGGTTTACTATTAATAAAAAAAAGATTGTGATTTCACACTTTTCTAAAAATTATAAAACATTACGTTAACGACTTGAAAATGAAAATTTTCAAGAATTAAAGTTGTTTAATCATGTTTACCATAGAATCACATTTATGATTTTCAAAAATTTTTGTTTTTTTAATCTTTCTATCTCCTTACCAAACTCCATCTAATGATCTCGAATTTTTTTTTTTGAAAAATTAAACTTCCTTAAAACATCATTATTTATTTGAATTATTCATTTTTTAAGTTGCCGACGTTGATTTTAATAGTGTCAAACCATAAAATCTTTTTTTGTTTGAGCAATAGTAAACCACAATCTTTAATTTGGAAAAAAAATGAAACAAAACAAAAGTTTCTTTTTAAAAATTTAACGTATAAATTTGGCTTAACTACCCTGCAGACCCCTAAAGTTAGCAAAATTTTTCACTTTAATCTTTAAAGTTCTGCACTTTCCACTTTAACCTTTTAACTCTAAAAAACAGATCAACTTAACCTTTAGAGATCTGCACTTCCCACTTTAACCCCTTAACTCTAAAAAACAGGTCAACTTAACCCTCCGGCACATAGAATCTTAAACTTTGTCAAATTGAACTCACCCCATAATTTGGGCATTCAAAAAATCTTCTCCCGTAATTTCCAGGTTTCTAACATACTTTAACCGGAGCAAATTCACTGCAAAAACACATGCTAGGTTGCAATTCCATGAACTGTGGATGCAAAACGATTAACGATAAGTCGAATAACCCAAATCATGTAAAATAGGAAATCAGAGGGAGAAATCTAACAACACATCTGTAATTTTAAAAGAATATCAAATCAACGTCATTTACAAATTCGCGGAAGAAGATGAAAAGAATTACACGAATCAAGAACCAGACCTAGAAATCGAATATGTAAGCGCCGCATCATATTGAGAGGTTAAGTTGACCTGTTTTTTAGAGTTAAGAGGTTAAAGTGGGAAGTGCAGAACTTTAAAAGTTAAGTTGACTCGTTTTCTAGAGTTCAATGGTTAAAGTGGAAAGTGCAGAACTTTAAAGGTTAAAGTGAAATTTTTTACTAACTTTGGAAGTCTCCGGGTAGTTAGGGCTATAAATTTTGCTAATGTAATTTCTGTTTTTTAAGTTTGGTTGCTTATAAAGTTATGTTTGTAGGTAGGGTGGCATTAGGAGTAGAATTAGAATGACTGCAGTCTCACTCTGATCAGATCCGACCTGTCTCGTTATTTCAATAATACATATAAATAAAATAAAAAAACACAATATATTAAATAAGAAAAAATAGTGATTTATTAGAGTGATAAACAGAATATAATATATTGAAATAGGCAGTTGAGGGTCTACATGCGTGGCAATTTCACCTTGTTGTTTCCTACACACGGGACACACCTAATTACCTGCATATTCACCAACTAACTTTTCTTATTTTATTTTTCTATATTACCCTTATTCTTTTTCCATTTTCATTTACTGCTTCTATTTTTTTCATGGATTAACCCTTTATGCTTAACCAACTATACTCCTAATAAATTAATAAGAATTGCATTCCTTCATTTCAATACACTATATATGAAAACTTAGAGGTTACTAAACAAAATTTTATTTGCTAAACTGAACATTTAACCGCACTTATTAGTCAAACATATTGGTTTCCCATTTCCTTGCTATTTAATTGTAAATATTTTACTTTTCTTACCTCAACCAAAGTTTATTGAGAGACTTTCTATAGTATAGATGTGTTCCTTAGTTAAGAAGTAGTTTATATTTTTTTTTTTGCCTTAAATTTTTTTAATATGCAAATATTCTAATCTTACTTATGGGTGTGCAAAATTACTTACATTAACTTGAACTTTAGCTTCTCCAATAAATAAAAACAATTAAGAATTTCGGTTTAAATCAAGATTTCTAGTCGTTAAAACTATGTCTTGTTTAGATTCTTAATATACGTAACAAGTTCCATGGCATGGGAAGATCTACTACCAAAAAGTGTATGATCAATCTCTTATTGATTAACTTAAATGAGTAGTTAAACAAATCTTTAAGTTAATTACTTAATAAAATCAAAAACAAAAAGTACCCTTTAGGAATATATTTGTTAACCAATTAATCTTCAAATTGCTTAAGCAAGAGATTTTGAATTTACTTTAGATGTCCTTTATTAACTTTCGAACTATAACCACTCCTGTACATGCATAATTATTAACTATAACCATTTGATAAACCATAATCCATTTTTTTGTTGTTGGAGGTATGATGCATCAAATATGGCTTAAGTTGTCCATTATTACTAATTATAAAATTCATGTTTTTTTTTAGAGAGCATTATAATAATATTCATGTTAAGCAGCTAGGTTAGTAATGATGTTAATTAATTTCAACTGTACTCAACTGTCCAATTTGTATTACTACTTATTAGTTCTGTTCTCACTCTATTACTTGTTCGTAACTTAACATCATAACTGTAATATTATTTTACATTAATTAATTCCATTTGAAAAGCTCATGCATCTATCCATATGGAAAATGAGACGATGATCATGATGAATGTACATATCCAACATACATTTCACTTACACATCATCATTGCTTTTCTCAAACACAATATATTTGGGAATAAAAATGCAACACAGAGAGAAAGAAAAAAACAAATCATAAAAGATTATGACGTCAGAATCTAACAAAATCATACTCACACATGCAGTGCTATATGTCATTCCAAAATATAAAACATCAAACAAAAAAAATCGTACGGTCACAAAAAAAAAAAACACGAATCACAAATCCATGGCGTTTTTCATTCTCTCTCATCTTTTCAAATACGATGAACAGAACAGTACGGAAAACTTTCATCCATATCCAAAAAACATATCCAGATTTAACGGACTCCAAACCAGAAAGATCTATCGTTCTAATGAATTAACCTAAAACAAAAACTGCAGATATAGCTAGCTAGCTACTTCGATCAGTCGAACCGAACACTTACGAGTTTAAAAAAACCTAACCGAACCGATCAAAATCACAAACGCAGAGTTAGATCAACCGGTTCACTGTTAAGATCAACAACCTCCGCATTATAACCGCCGTCAGAATAACCATAGGAAACAGCCGGAGCAGTAGTGAGAAGTGGAAACTGATAAGCCGCCGGCGAAGTAGAGTGGATCGGTTCGAGCCAGTAGTGTTGATCGAGATAGGGCGAACCAGAAGAAGAGTAGGGAAGCGGCGGCATCTGATCTAAAGAGAGATTCCGGTGAGTGGCGGCTCTCTCGCGCTTGTGAGCGTTCTGGTGGCCGCCGAGAGCTTGAGAGGTGAAGAACTTGCGGGAGCAGTATAGGCATGGGAAAAGACGATGAGAAGATGAGTAGGAAGAAGGAGGTTGAGGATGATGCTTAGGGTTTTTTCTAGGTTGTTTTGAAGATTGGTGTTGTTGGTTAAAGAAGTTGTAGATTGGCTGATCTGCCATTTTTGAAGAGAGATCTTTGCAGGTTTTGATTTTATGATCACCATGGTGACTGCTGGGTTTATATGGGGTTTAAGGTTTTGTTTTTACGTGATGCAATGAGTAACAGAAAATCTCCAGCTGGACACATATGATTGGTCATGGTTTTAATGACGATTATGCCCTTTCTTTATTGGATTTCACTAGTGATTTTTGGTAACTTTATTATTTAAATCTTTTTTTTTGGTAGAGCTTTATTATTATTATTATTATTTAAATCTGATTAATTAATTTTTCAAGTTGTTCTCACATTACTTAAATCAGATTTAGCTAACAGTTAATTTTAAATTTTCACAAGAAATCGAGAAGTAACACTACCGCATCAGTGCCGCCTTAATAATTTGATGGAACAAACTCCCTTCATTCCTTTTAATTTGTAGATTTCAAACTTTCAATACAATTTAATGTTATTTGTTTAAATTCAAGTTTATTAAAATTTAAAGTATACATAATTTTTGGGAAGGAGGAGGGGCACCCCTTTGAAGTATACATTATATTCATTGTTTACAACCAATTAAATTTAAGTTTATGCATTATTATTCTAAAACAAAAATATTTTAGTTAAAAAATTCAGTTTTTTTTTTTATTCAAGACTAATTAATTGTTCCTTAATCCTTATGAATATAGGATAAAGAGAGTAATATTTATTAGAACATCTCCAAGTGACTCTTAATCTCATCTCTGAAAAAAAAATATAAAAAATTAACTCTTACTCAGTTATGAAGGTTTTAAATTATATCATCTCTAACAATACTTTTTATTCCGACTCTTAATTTATTTTTTACTATCAACATTTTATGTAAAAATGTGTCTTCGAAATCAAATTTTGGATTCGCCATTGCATATATACAAAATATCATCACAATTATGATTTAAGGGTAGCAAGTATCAATTGCAGTAAAGGAAAAAAGAAGAAAGAGTTGTTCATCTAAATAATAAAATGAGAATAATAATAAATGAGAAAAGGGAATTAGGAATTGTAGTAGAAGGTAGTAGTCAGATATAACTTAAGTAGTTGCCTTGTTGATTGGAGAAGGGAGAAAAGGGTATGGACATATTTGAAATAATACTAATAAACGAGGACATGATTGTACCCACTCTTGTTATTTTTTTATTCAAATTACAATATTATATATATATATATATTATTGCCTTCTCCTCCATTTTGTTTATAAGTACTGCAGATTACAATACGGCCAAATAAGTTGTTAAAAAAACCAGTACGTACTATGCTATACCCAGAGCTCTCAAAAATTAAAAACAAAACCTCTACTTACATCATAAACAAAACAAAACCTCAACCATATAAAATATTAACTATGACAAGATTTCTTATTGTGGTTATTAAGGGTATTTTGGACTATTTGGCAACTACAGTTTATATATTTGTATATGTTAAGTTAAGTGGATGTATTACTTTTACTAGTTTTATGCTAATACTATCTTATATATGCAAAACAAACCGGATATTAACCACATGAAAAGAAATAAGATTCAATATGTATACACGTAATATTTTGAAATGAACAACCGATATAATAATCATGCATATTTATACTTGGAATTTGTATACGTGTTACTAATTAAAACCATTCAACTAAGCAGAACAAAAATCTGGACCATAAGATTAAATGGCTAACTACTTGTTGCTTGATTTCTATTTTAACAGTGAAAAGACATTTAGATTATGTTGGAGATTGATGTTCAAGTCCTAATTTATGTAGAAGATTTCAATGAGAAAATATTCACCTAAACAGAGTCATGAGAGTCTGAACTAAATGATGAGATAAAAAACACACAAAGATTTAAGTCAAATCTTTTAAACTAACTTACATGAGATTTTATATTAATTTTGAGTTTTTTATGTGTCTAGTGATTCGTCTTGCAAAATATAATATGCTTGTATAAATGAATTTACATAAATGGATTAGGTTAATTGAATATGAAGATATGTTAAGATTTGACACATAACTTTGACAAACTATATTAAATAAGAAAGTTAGATTTGATTAGAATTACTGAGAATTTTTTAACAGACGTATCCGAATTTTTAATTGATGAAGATAAGTTATTCACCAAAAAGATTTAGAAATAAAAGTTGAAAAAAAGAGAGAGGGCATGGTGAAAGAAAGAAAGGACAAGAAGTGGTAACACTTACCTCTCAGTGGCTGTAAAAGTTAAAACTGTCAGTGAAAGTGTAAAATCTCTCTCTCTCTCTCTCTTTCTCTTATTTATACGTCAGTAATATAAACAAAAAATCGAAAAGAAAGGGCGAATCGTGGACCGCCACGTAAGTAAACAGTGGGATTCCGTAGGGGAAAAGGGAATAATATGAAAGGGCACATCAAAACTGAATGAATGAATGAAATAATAAAAGTGTCATCACATTTCATTTCATGTGTATATACCTAATGTTTCTTCCCCCTACCTACTGCTCTCTATATCTTTTTCACTGATCCCCATATGTTATTCTTCGTATTCATACATGATCAATAATTCAATTCAATTTTTCTAAATCGGATCGGATTTAGAAAGTAGAAAACAACAATGCTTAAAATCTTATTCTTTATAACTCAAATTAGTATTTTTCAGTTAAGTAATTCTATTTCAGTAAATGCACTTGAATTCAGTTCAGTAATTTTCAATTAGGTCTAACATTATCCATTAAAGGATTCTCTAACATCTTTTATATACAGTCATAACTCTCAAATGTATACCTAAACCATATCAAAAAAATGGGTGAATAATTTAAAGGTCCCTGACGTTTTGCGAAACACACTGTTTAGTCCTCTCATTTTCAAAAACACACGAATAGGTCCCTAACGTTTTGTGAAACACATTGTTTAGTCCTTTCGTCTGTTTCTGATGACCAATCTGTTAGTCAAAATGTACGTCAGTCAACATCCAATTTAAAAATAATTGGTACCCGGGTGAATAACACATTCATTGGCTGTTGATTGAAGTACATTTTGACTAACATATTGGTCACGAGAAACAGACAGAATGACTAAATAATGTGTTTCGCAAAATGTTAGGGACCTATTCGTGTGTTTTTGAAAATGAGAGGACTAAACAGTGTATTTCACAAAACGTTAGGGACCTTTAAATTATTCACCCCAAAAAAATTGATAAATTCGAAATAGATTTATGTTTTCTTATCTTACTTAATTCACAGTTTGACTTTAACATTGGAACATCTATCATATTTTGTAAGTTCTTCACATCCAGACTATTGATGTTTGGTTTTCATACTAAATATATTATTTGTCTCGATCATAATCAAATCATCTTAAGTCAAACATATTTCATTCAAAACTCTAATATTTACTCTATATTTTTTTTCCTTAAATTATCAAGTAATGTAAGAAATTCAATCAACGATATAATATTGAATATTGATGAGTACATTGATTTCATTGACGTGATATGCCGACATTGTTCTATTTATGTAACACATTAAACTATTAGTTTCTTTTCACTTAAAGCATTACAACATGTAGTTGATTAATTCCAATATTATATTTCAAATAGAGGTACTAATGGTTTGTTTTACTACATGTAGTTGATTAATTCCAATATTATATTTCAAATAGAGGTACTAATGGTTTGTTTTACTATAAACGACATGTATTGTGAAACAAAGAGTAATTCATTTTCGTGCTTTTATGGAAAAAGTAACCCATGAAAGAAAATAAAAATGGAAAAGAAATTGAAGTAGAAAGATTGATGGGGTGAGGTAGGGTGTTGAGGGTTCAAAATTTCCTGTAAAGGGTTAATTCTAGGTTGGTGGTTTTGCCTAGGAGATATGTTACTTTTGTAACTAGTTAATGCAATTAATGCTTTAAGTAGAAGCATTCCTTCTTTTTTGATAGTTGAGTTAGTAGTAAAAGCTTTTACTATTCTTGTTCTTGTTTAAACTGATAGTGAGTGAGGTCGGCTGTCTGTTTATATAATAAAAGCTGGAAAAAGTTTCATTTCAAAAGATATGGAAGCTTGGATACTGGATTTTTAATTAGGGATAATCAAGGTTTTCCATTTTTAATTGTCTCATCTCATACCTCACTTTGGTTGCTTCATCAAAAAAAACATTACAAATGTAGAAATTTTGACAGCGACTGTCTAATTAAGCCCAACTAGTCCACTTAATTTCTCACTTTTTGTACAGGTGTGTTTATATTACTTAAAATTTTAAAATAAAAAAATTAACCAAGCTCCTCTCTGCTATGAACCATGTCATGATATTGATGGCTACATGATATCATCAATTCCTCTACTTCCAAAGGATTTGAAGTTATACATATTAAAGTCATATTTTCCATAATGAATGTTGTGCAATTTGGTAACATTTTTATTTTTATTGTATTATAATTTATGACATTCGACTCTCGTATGCATAAACAAGAATTTGATTATCCTAATAAACACTTAGAATTGAGAGGTTAGGGAGTCGTATAACACGTTGGATGAAAATCAAGAAATTAATTAATGAAAAATAGTGAGTTTGCCTTGTATACAACTCAAGAAAAACATACAACGGCTATGAAGATAAGTTCCTAAACTACCTTTAACTAATTAGGAATAATTACAAACAGTACCCTTATAATGTAATATTCTATTTTCCCCCTCATGGTTGAATGTATAGATTTATATGAGGCCTAAACTTTTCGCCATGTCTGTAAAAAGTCCTTTCGTAAAGTTGTACGCAAGTTGTTTCATTTTGATGGCTAATAAACGAACAATTCCAGCTTGCAGTTTCTCACGGAGGAAGTGATGACGATCAATCTCAATGTGATTCAATCTCTCGTGAAAGGTCCATATTGTGATCCCCCGCGGTTTTGTGGCTTTTGGGGGTTTGTTTGATCCTAGCCAAATCTTCAGTAATTGGTTAAGTTAAATACCCCTTTGATTCTATAAAGTCTCAACCTTATCACATTAGACAAAAAATTATAGTGGGTCATTCCATGGTAAGGTTTGAGTGGTTTCTCCATTATGGATCAATTGTTTTGTTACAGTGTCCATGAATTTCATCGATTCATTTGCCAAAATCAAGAGTAATCTGTAAGGGAAGTTGATAGCTTGTGTACAACAATGTACGAACTCATTAGAATCATTGTTCCCGAACAATATTTAGTGAGGATTAGACGTATGGTTCGAGAAGATATTTTCCATGAGGTTTTGATTGTCCATGCTCACCACACGATGTAATGTAAATAAGTTAATAATGCCCCAATTCCGTCTTCTTGTCTTAACGCAAAACTGTATAGCTATCTTAAGGAATCAGGATTACTTGAGTCTTTTGGAATGAGAAAGAGTTGAGGAAGAAGAGCAAATATTCCACACATTCAACTCAATTATCTACTAATCGTTGCACTTACTACAATTACACAAAACAAAAAATGCAAATGTGTTTTAGTATATGGCCTTTCGGGACATAATTCCAGCATGGCACAGTTCAAGTTGAGTTGATCTCAAATATTCTTAGAATGATGAGTGAATTCAGGCATTTTGTAGGTTAACTTACTTATTTTCATTAGAGATTGGGACTTTAATTTTGCTTTATACACTAATAATGAAATAGGAGAAAAGATTTGATTTTTTTTTTCTTATTGAATGCAAGTATTTACAAGTTTCAGGTGATATGAGAATAGAACACATGAGAGATGACAAGTATTTACAGTGCGAATACCACCCCGCCTTCTCTCTTTGGAGATCAGTTGGTGATGTCGAAATATCTTGGATCATCCGGGAAATGATACTCTACATTCAGCTGCAATAACAGAATAAACATGTCAACACTTTAGAATGGCATCAACTCATCTTTTACTCGAATTCACATTACCTTTCCCTCATCTGAATCTGAATGTCGTTGAGGAAATATAACTCTCAAGTCATTGTACAGATAGAACCTTCGCTCCACCCCTTCCACTTCCCTGTCCGTCTTTTTTCCAACATCGGATTTACATCTCTGAACGGACTTAGGCGACTTTTTGGGTGATGGGCATACAAATCTCAGATGGAGCGCATACCGGAGAGCACCTCCATGCGCATTATCATTGGCCTTTGAACAACCATCACTAGATTTCCGGTCAAGTGCAAGGCATTCATGCACCCCGGCACCCTGTTTTTCGCTACTCACCCTAATACTTCCAGCAGGGCAATCATTTTCAAACATAAACGACTCATCTTTCACCTTTGTCACGGTGTTCTGTGTACCTGCAGAATCTACCATATCATTTCCCTTCACTTCAGTATCTATAGGATTGTTTCTCGCCTTGTCTTTCATTTTTGTGTCCGAACTTTGCTGACCCTGTTTAAAATCGCAGGAATTTGTTCCAGTCGAAGCTAAAGTGACCTTCTGGCGTAAGAATGTCTGTTGGAATTCAACAGAAAGAAAAAAGGAAATAATAGTTAGACAAAAATCCCCTGGATGAAGCTCATATGACACCAAGCGAAACCAAACAAACGAATCCTATCTGATATAGAGCTCAAAAGTTTCAACAAGCAGGGGAATTTGTTCGAGATAAGGCTAAAGTGACCTTCCGGCACAAGAATGTTGATAGGAATTCAACAGAAAGCAGTAAAGAAAGTGATAAATAGACACCAACTCTCCAGCTCCCAGCACATATAACACACCAAGCTCAAGCAAACATATGAATCCTAACTAATACTGAGCTCAAAAGCGATTATCAGTAACAGAGCCCAAGCTTGACTACGAAGATTAGAAACAACTATTGCTTCCACTACCCACCGATAGGCAAAGAAGAAAAAAAGAATTTACTCTCAATGTCAACATGTTCATGGGATTTTTTCCAATCTTTAAATATTCCAGAATCTCCGTCATCAGATAATTTAGCACCTAGGCAATGAAAACATGCATGTACTCCCAAACACGATTTCATTACGTTGGGGAGTATCTCCTTCTAAGTTACTCAATTCGAACAATCACTTGACCATGTCCCTAAGGAAGAACATATTGGGACCTCAAAACCAAACTACCAATTAACTATGTCATGTTTTGATCACAATGGCAAAAGAAATGTCAAGTAATGTTCATCAGCATCCACATTTCAAACCCTAAGAAAGAGCAATACATCAAAGTCAAAGTTCAACTTCTCTTCTCATCTTACTTTGGTACCAGCTGGCATGTCACTCAAATCATAGTTGCAAAGAAAGGTGTGGAGGGGTGTTTTCTCTGGATTGCTCAGAACCTGCAAAATAAAAGTGCATTGAACCAATTCATCTGTTAGTCAACTGCAAATCATGATATTGTGTAAATAATACTCACCACAAGTCACAATTGGTACTAATATTTGAGGGATGAAAAACTAAATCAATTGACACATGATATTATGATATAATGGTTAACTAGTCGATACTGGTACCAACATTGATGGATACAAAAATAATAAAATAAATAAAACTCATGAATGAATTAGTTCCCTACTACATACTAGACCAATAGACTGTAAATTCCAAAACCCTTAATTATACTAAGCAACTCATTCATCAACTTAGATCATGAGATCCATTCCAAACAACATGTCTATGGACTATGGTAATGGAAGTACATCTTTGATACTTTTTGTGAACTTTAAGGCAAAGATGCTGAAGGTAAAGGAGTCTACTATGTCAACAGGGTACTGATCAACAGAAGGTGACTATCATAGATATATGAAGGCTTGCCCTACCCCTCTTTTGGAGAGAGGCTGTTTTCGCAAAACAATATATGATTCAAAACCTCAAAAGTCAAAATAAACTGAAGCTGAACACATTTATAGAGGGAAAACTACAAAGTAAATTGTAGAGAGAATGAATTTACCAGTTGCACCCGCCCTTTCACAGGAATGCGCAATCGGCTTCTGATAGCTTGTAGATCATCATTTTTTTGACCTTGTTTCAATTTTTGACCTTTATGCTTGTTTGATGAATTTCCTGCAAGATCTATGGACGCACAATAAAGTAAATGACAATCTCCATCCACACTGGTCACTGAGAAAGGAAGCCGCTGTGATTGGGGCGAAAAGTTGCCTCCTGTAATGCTTAACACAGCTAGGAAACCATCTATTCTCTACAAATATAAATCACAAATAAAAAGCAGTAAGTGACTGATGTCCGTCGAGAATGATGTCTCAAATAGAATCAAGAATCAAACAGCATATAGTCAATTTAAACTGCTTTTACTACTAACCTGCATGAATTTTCCAGAAAAGAATCTGCCAGACAATAATGATTCTTCAAATGAACCTACCAAAGACCTACGGACAGAAAGGCCACTCAAACTCCTAACGAATCTTGGACCTCGAGAAGAATCTGGTTCTTGAAATACAGACCAGGTGTCTGAAGGACCTTCAAGTGAAGATGACTTAAAATCTTTATGAAAGATATCAATATCCTCATATGACCTGCTTGTAATTTTGAAATCTGCTTCTTCTGAAGTAATTTTCACGCCAGAGTTACATTTGTCAAATGGCAGATCTATATTCTCCAAATTTGTATAGAAATTCTCTGCATGGTTCTTAACATATTTGCATCCTCCCGCTGTTTTTTTTCTTCCATAAAACTTGGGACCAAGAGGAGACAACGATAGAGGAGACGAGATTGGTTTCTGGGGAGATACAGATATTTCCCTGCTTCGAGACCTTTCTTCACTTTTTACTTTGACATTATCAAGCCCATGAAAGTATTCCGCGACTTGACTGTCATTTACCAACAAAGGGCCATCAGTGAGAAACACAGAATCTCTCGTGTCACCGTCACATAACAAATTCCTTTTATCCAAGCTGCTGGACAAGGACCAAGATGAAGTGGTGAAATTTATTCTGGCGCCAACATTTGCTTTCTTATAGTCATGTGTTGCGGAAATATTCAAACCACCACTTAAAGGAGAGGAATTCATTTGGGAACCCTGGAAGCCAATATCCAGCGAATCACCATCGAAGTGCTTTGCAGAATTCATATTATTAAGAGGTGATAATAACCTCTTCCTAACAAGTGAACCACTCTCATTTTCAGTCACTACAAACCCAGAAAATTCACTATTCGAGCAACTTCTTCCCTGAGAATCAAAACCAATTATCCTAGAAGCAGGGTCAAGGAGATTCCTTCCACTTTTAGGAGTAGCACGACCAAATATATCCATAGAACTACTTTTCAACCCATGAACACTCGAATTCACATCATTCGCCTGTGCAAATGTCAATGACTTGTCTGGATACCTTGAAAACTCCAAGGAGGTTTTCCTCTGAAAATCTCCCAAAGAAGAACTCAAAGTCTCTCCCATAGTTTGGTTTCCTCTGTTCAATCCATCCGAATCACAAACGGAATCATATTGCGTAGGGCTCTGCAAAAATGAGCCCAATGATGCTGCAGCATGCTCGCTAACATCATCAGTAGAGGAAACTTGCGGCAATCCCATTGCTGAATTCGTATAAACAAAAAGAACACCTATCAGGCTAAATAAATTATCTGGACCTCCTTATTCATGATCACAACACCATCCAACTTCCCGAGCACAAGTGGGGAAGTCCTCCATCACCAAATACACACTTCCTAACCCAAGCAAAAGCTCCTAAATCAGAATGCCAATTCCTAAACTACAGATACGGAAGAGCTAAGTATCCACTAACGGTGTCCACATTCGAATCATAACATTTTCATGAGAATGCACTGAGAAACCCGACAAAAAACCAATTACTGAATGTGTAGCATATATTTTCCGACTTTCAAACCAGCAAACAACGAAACATCTCGAATTCATGGCCGCTAATTGAAACAAATGTGACTGCAAGAGAAACATAAGAATCAGTTTCCATAGTAAAGCGAATTTTTTTTGGAAAAGTAAAGCATTTATAGAGTCTCACAGCTCAATCGAATACGGTACAGATAGAAATTCCATAGCAAATGCAGCTCAAAATCAAAGAAAAATCGAACCGAAAACCGAAATTTAGAAAGGGCAGGAGCTATGGATTTGTGTAGAACGAAAATAAAAAAAAAAATCACAAGGTTTTGGTTGTACGGTAGAGATTAATCCTCGTAATTATTGATTGCATCATCAAGAATCAATCGATGAGTAAAATTGAGATAATTAAAAGCAAGAACAAATATATTAAGCTAAAACCTACAACAGGTAAAGAAAAGCAACACGCAACCGCAGCTTGATTATCTTTTCCAATAATAAATAATTAGATTAGAGTTTTTTAATGTGTGAAAAGAATAATAGATTAATGATGATCGATTACCAAGAAAGAAAGTGATCAGCGAATTAGAGATGACGACGATCCGCCATGTTAGAGGTTGAGAGATGATGAAGATGAAGAAAAGAGAAGAAGAAGAAGAAGAAGAAGATGAAGGAAGGCATGTCGCTGTTTATAATCCCAAAATACCAGCCATCATCCATCCATCTATCCATCCACCTCTTGTTTTTTTTACTTTTTTTCTCTTTTTCATTTTCATTTTCACCTTCCCCTTTTCTTTTCTTTTTTATCCTGTAATTTTCTGTCTCTCTTACAAGGTCGAGATATACTTCGATCAAAGTTTACAATGATATTTACAAACTTATGATATATTTTACAATGTTTAATGCCAATAAGAGAGCTTTATTGTGGCATGTCATCATACATGACTTAGACAAAGGTCTTACATGTCATGACAGTGGAATTGCATAGGCAAAACTCAAAACTTCTAAAAGGTTCTCTCTACCATTTGGATTTTACTTTCCACTTAGTCTCGCATCCCGAATAGAAAGACATCGAATAAACATGACTATCTTCTTGACCGAACTCGATAGGAATTCCTAAACAGTTTTAAACCGACTAGGATTAAGATCATATTCTTTTCCTATAAATAATAGGAAGATACATTCATTACCCTCAATTCCTTGAGTAAACTCTTCACTGATCACAAGTTTTATAATGACTTAAGCATCAGAGTAGGGTCACCGACCAACAGCCCATCCTTAGCTTACGTTTACTGTTTTGTAGGTTTTTCAATAGTCTACGTGGACATTGAGATTAGTTCACATGGTAACACATTGGTATATGTGAGAATGGAATAATCTTAAAGCTTTCAAAAAATCAGTCATGTCAATTCGTGCAAATAATGGCAGAGAGGATGGACTCGTCTCTCTCGAGGACGATACAATCAACCGTATGTTCGAGCTTATTGGGACGACAGATACAAAGCAGAGAAAGTGCATGGATTGTGCCTCCTTGCAACTCGCGCTCACCAATTGTCAAGTTGACATTACAATTCAAGAGCTCGAAGCACAAGTCAAGCCTTAACGGAGAAAAAGAACACGGAGAACGGCCGTTCTCGAAGCACCCTTCAAAGTAATAGACACTCATGTAGCGGCCTTTCTAGAAGCAAGAGAGATTCCCCTCGTCCTAAAAAGAATGGCAAGAATGAGAATGAACGATTAGCTTCAAATTCCCTCCTAAAGAAGAATTTCCCAAACAAGAAAAGGCTATTACGAGATAAATCTCCATCGTTGTTGGGGAAGAAGAGGCTTACATATGGCTCCTGAGTCTAGTTCAACAAAATCAAAACATGAAGAGAAGCCACCAAAGAACAAGAGACATGAAGTGATGAACCCTAAGTGTTTTGAGTATGTCCAAACGTTTCATTTTGATCTTGTTAGGGCCAACATGAAGCTCATGTCAGTAGACTACACGGATCTAAACGTTGTTGACCGAGAGGCAAGTCGATGAGGAATTACGCAAGCACGACATTCAACATAAATCAAAACTCGAGCATATTTTTATCCAAGATCAGCACATCCTCTGTGCGCAGACATTATCCAAGAGGCTATGCCTTTCAGGTTCAAAATACCCTCATGTAGCCTCATACAATGGGATGGAGATTCCGAGCTACATGTCAAAGGCTTCGACGATCCCTCATGGCCACAACAGATACAAATGCAACCATGTTGTAAGCTCTTCGCAACAACACTTCGGGACACTGCAACACACTGGTACGATGCGTTGGCATTAGGTTCCATATACAATTGTAATCAGTCGTCTCGATCGTTCATGGATCATTTCATTACCTTGATTACAGACAAGAAAATAGTGCACGGCATCAATAAGTGTATGCATCGTGAAGATGAAGCTCTTGAGGGTTACTTGATACGTTCCTGAGGATTCCACTCATGGTCCATCCTCTGATCATTGAGTCTGCACGGAAATCTCTTGCCGAGGACTGTTGGAGTCGAGACTTAGCCCGAAACATTGTCACCAAAAAGACGACTGGTCTAGCCGAGCTAATGACCGTAGCTAAGAAATATGTGGCTTGGGAGGAATATTAGAGGAACCCAGTCGTTCTTGAGAAGCTAAAAAGATCTAATTCCATTGAGAAAATTCAGGAAAGATGGTGATGTCCGACAAAATAACTCATGGACACGTGTAGTGATCCTAGAGCTTTGCTCCACCACATAAACATAGTTAATGCGTCTAGAATCTCTCCCGAATAGGAGTTCCGTTTCCAAAAGGAAACTGAATTTGCTCGAATATGGATTCCCCTAATTAAGCTAGGGTCGCGCGTAACGCGGAGCTTTCCTCATATAACTTAGACTGCATGGTTTATGGCTCCTAGTTAGTCTCTTATTGCCCTAATAGTCATACTTCTACCTAAATAAGCTCACCGCTTATGTTTTCGATACATAGGACAATTCCTAGGTGGTATAGGTACACGATTCTTATAAAGTTCTCTTGTTCAATTCTTATTTTTTTTTTTTATAATCTTTACTAACTTAAGTATCAAAGAGGGATCGCCGCTACGCGGCCTAGTTCCTAACAGTTCCTTTGTTTCTTCAAGGTCAAATGAACAAACTGTGATTTAGAAGGGGTTGGTTATAGACGAATCCAATCTGACGATCTAGTTAATGAAATATTAAGAAAAGTGGCCAAGATATCAATACAAAGTGAATAGTGCAGTAACTCACTGCACTATGATATCAGATAACAAAACTATTTGAAAAGTCAAAATTTAACTCTTATTGGTAGGCAATCTGTAAACTCCACTATAAATCCTCATTGAAATCTGTAGTTTACTCTGAGTTTGTGAGTGGGTAAGTCTATCCTTGCCTTTGTTTGGAAGTTGGGAGGTTAATGGAAGTGAGAGTTAGAGGAGATTAATGGGAGTAACGGAACGAAAAGGGAAGTGACGGAAATGAAAGTTAAATGTTAACTTTGTTTGGGAGTTGGTGGAACTCAGTTGAAGGTTAATGGATGTAAATTAGTTAAAATGTTTACATTACTTCCATTAACCCCTAATTTGGAGGTTAAAATTTTGAAGTTAATGGAAGTAAAATGTTAACTCTCATTAACCTTCGTTTAAACTTTTAGAAAACTTTCAAACGAGGTTAATTAAAAAGTTTTTACATTTCATTACTTCCATTAAAATCTCCCAAACAAGTTCTTAACTAAACTTTTATTAAAAGGTGAGAAGGTAACACGCAGGTGCAAGAGTGATAATTATGTAATGTAGATGTGTGAGGCAAAGAAAGAGGAAGCTCACATCTGTCAAAATTGTCATCCTGCTTTCAATTTTTAAAGTTTAAACCTATCTATCCATCTACCATGATTCAATCTATCCATCTTGATTGGGATCAAAAAGCTTGGCACGTGATGCCCTTCTGCATCACTCACATCACTAAGCTAAAACTAGCCATATAATACTAATCCCACACTTGCCAATGCATTCTTCTTTCCACATTTTTCTTTTAATTATTCTTTCTTTTAAATTTCGAATTCATAAACTACACCTAAAGTGGTGAAATTCATATTTATCTTCAACCAATAAATACACTCACCTCGGGATAATAATTTCATGTTCACTTTTTTAATCTTCAATTCTAGAACATGTCAGGAAAATTATGCATCTTCAAACTTTGGAAGGTGTCAAGAAAATGGTTTGCAAAAAGTAAATGCAAACATTTTCATCTTTTGACTTGTGTCCAATGATTCATATGGATAATCAATTCTCAAAAGTTTTTTATTTTACCAATTATGCATATTGGAAAATACTGCTGTAAATTTATAATGACTACAAGCCTAATGGACTAACTCAATTTCATTAAGATTGGAGATTACAACCAATACGTCGTCAGTGATACCCAGCACTATATCTAAACCCGGTTTAAAAGGTCATGGAATGAGTATGATTTTGGAAATACTACTCGTGACGGGTACAATATGGGATTACGCTCTAGGCACCATACCTTATCTTTTTGCCATTTGAATAAGCAGACCTGGTGCCAAATATAACACAATGAAAGAACAAGAGAGGAGCCTAATATCTATCAGTAACTAATTAGAAATTCACCAAATAAAATTGATAAAGCAGCTGAGAATTTAATTTTTCATAGTGTTCAATGTAAGGATCAATCCTAATATATGACTGCACATTTTCAAGAATATAAACACAGCAGATAAATTAACTTTGTAAGAAAATTGTTGTAAATTTGTTAAAATGGTCTCGCTGCTTCTTCCATCATCTTCTTCACTCTTGTCAATTTCTCTAATTCCATGAGAACCTGCAAGTGTCAAAACAGGAGAATCAAACCCTTTTTTAAACTCACAAAACCGTAAATATTGCAATGTTTTTGTTTTTGTTTACCTCCAATGCCATATCCTCTGTAGTAACAGAATCCAATTCATCATACCCTAATTTACCACATACTTCTGCTTCAACATAATACTCGGTCAGTTACTACAGAAAATAGATACGTAACCAAACAAACGACATTTTTTGAGGGGTTACATACTTTGCAGGGAGATTGTAGCATCAGCTATAGCATATCCTCCTCTCATTTCTTCATATGTTGATATTAATTGCGTCACGACCTGATCATTGTCCTGTCATATAATCATATCAATACCAAATCAGCATGCTCACGGTATGAAAAAAAAAATGTGATTTTACAATTGACAAGAAGAAAAAACCTCTGAATGAGATCCAGGGTTATTATGGTCTTCACTAGCTAACATGTCCAGGGGCACATCAATCCAGAGCGAGATTCCATGTCTTAGAAGTGCCCTACATTAGAAGGACGCTGGAACAAATTTCATAAATCCAACAAAGGAGATTCATAATAAATAGAGGAAGACTTCACAAACTGGTAGAATTAGTTCAGCTTCATACAGGTTAGTGGAATTCTGCACTGCACCATCTCCAGCACATACCACTAGCCGACCCATTGATGATAACTGCTTCAATACTTCTGTCTGCAGCGACATGCATCAAAATGTCATAAAAGTTGTCTAAGTTATTGGCATAGTTGTTAAAGGCACAAGGCGGACTAAAGCCCTAGGTGGCCTAGGTCCTTGAGACACGCCAGATGAACTGAAGGGCTGGCGCAGAAAATAGAAAAAAAATAGAAATGTAATAATCAATATTCGACACTAATGTCACTGATACTCTATTAGTAGTTAAGGCACACATTAGCATAAACTAAGAAAAAAACATATAACCACACAAACAAGAAAAAGTCACACAAAAACATAATATTAAACATCAAATGCACCAACTTAACTGTTGGGAACAGAAACTAAGATACTAGAATTCCTTTAGAAGGAGCTCCTCTCCTTTATGTCTCTTACTCTTGTTTACCCCCTCCTATTTTTACATCTCTTCTTATTCTTATTTTAAGTAGATCAACAGTTTAGTTTTAAGTTTACTAAATAACAAAAATGGTTTAGTTTAATCAACCATTTATTTTAACTGAGTGAAGCAAAAAATAAAGTTAAAATCATTAATCAAAACACAGAAGAGAAGCCCATGATAATAGCCTGCAAATCCCAGGCGAGGCGCACAAGGCAAGAACCTTTTAAACAAAGCTTCGCCCAGGACTGATTAGGCGCAGGACCTTAAGCCTCGCCTGGGGCATGCCTATAACAACAATTCTGCAAACAACGCGTCAAGGTTTGAGCATCAGCTTCATTTTTCCTTTCCCATTTCCTAATTTTGCTGCTAGTCGTGCGGTTAGTTTATTTATCTGTCAAAATCTGACTGCTTCTTGTGTAGCTAATCCCTAACATTTTTGCCCCCTTGGTTCATGTTAATCATCTTATTATTATCATCGATTAAATATCATCAAAATCATTTTGGTGAAGGAAAAAGTTGTTCAAAAGAAATTCACCTGAGACTGCAGAAACCCCTCCGGATCAGTCTCTCTAAAAGATTTAAACGCGGATGCCCCACCAGCAACTTCCTCTACCAGACTATCACTACAAGAAAATGAATCAATCAGTATCAAACATCAACATACTCCCGAAAGCTAAACTTCCATTAAAAAAGAACTAATTATATACCTGTCAAAATAATAATATCGCAGTGTATCGGCTAGAAATTTTCCTACACTGGTTTTGAATGAGCTCTTCATTCCTTTTGATAAGAAACAGAAAAATTAGAAGCCAACAAGAGTGAACAAGTATGGAAGTAAGGCGGTGTGAGCTTACCGACAAGAAAAATGGAAGTTCCTTTCAATTCAGAGGATATATCTGCCCCTCTTTTCTAAATCAAAAATTAAAAATGAAACCTTTGAATGGTAATTACAATTAGAAAAGCATTGAATTTGAGAGATTGGATTTGAATTTGAGTATCTGACCTTGAGTTCAAGGGAAGAGTCAACCACATGGAGTTTAGTTGCTGCAGATATGAAAGACAGAAATTTAAGTAAAAAAAGCAAACCCCAATTGGGAAAAAAAGAAACCCTAATGAATGAAATGAAGAAAAAAGAGACCAGTAGAAGAAGATTCATGAGGAAGAGAGCACGTAGTGGTAAGACATTTGGGAAATGAATGCCGAGAGATTTGACAATTCCGATTGAACTGAAACCGGAGCTTCTCGGAAGAGTAATTTGAAGATTGAAGCAGAGGTGATGCGGAGATGGATTTCATAATCATCGCCATCTTCAACTGCAAATTGTTCTTTCAGGATTATCCTTTTCTCTATCTCACTTTCATGGCTTTCTTATTATATATAGGGTTAATTACAAAAAAAGGTCCTTTAGAGAGGCTCATTTATGTTTTAGGACTCTTTTTCAATCGTAATATTAATATGGTCATGTTAAGTTTATCTTTTCCATTATACCTTTAGCTTCAAAAAAAAAAATTAAAAAAAAAACACAAGTAACTTGCAACGAATCGTCAAAGGATGTGAATATAAAATCGGATGAGGGTCGTTTGAAAGGAATCGTGTGAATTTCAACCGGATTTAACAAGTTTCGAACATATTTGGGCAATGTAATGAGGTTACTGCGATGGAAATTTCTCTTTCGCAGGAGTACATATTCTGTGAAGTAAGGATTCATGCGAAGGAGATTGCAGGATCTTTTTATGGTTTTGGTTTGAACAACATATGGAGATTTTCGACCGGATTTGAGCAACTTTCGGACGAGTTTGGAGGAAAAACTCAGTTTTCAAAATCAATAACCCGTAAGAGTTGTACCTTCACGATTCAAATAATCAACTAATATTTGATCAATTTGCACTATTTTCCAGTCGAAAATCACCCAAAGTCGGCCTCCATTGCTAAAGGTAAAGAATTTGTTGAGGAAAAATGAGGTTAAAGGGTATTATGAGAAGATGAATAAACATAACCATATTAGTAGCGTGATTGAAGAAAAATGGTAAGTAATTTATTAGTCTCTAAGTTATGATGAAACACACTTGCGGACTAGTAAATTATTTACTTTTTGTTTACACCACGTTTTGTTTTTGGCTTATTAATTATTGTTATAATTAAATTGTCTCGATTATTTGATTTCTACGGTACCCATTTTTCATTTAGAGAGAACTTGTGTGGATTGGGAGAAACTTATAGAAATTTGGTGCACCCAAGGGGTAAACCAAGAGACCATTTATTATTTGACGCGTGTTTTCTGTTGAGCCAATTAATACACAGGAAAATAGAAGACGTCAAAGTGATGAGGCAGAGTCATCGATCAGGAGATCATGGGAAGTTGAGTTCCATTAGTGGAGAGCAGTTGCTGAGTGATGGAGAAGTGACTTAGTGAATGCAAGCAGTTTCCCTCCAGTGTCTATAATTACCAGAAAGAACGATGGAAAAAGCCAACCAAATCGTCAATCAAACGAGAACAAAACTCTAGCAGTTCCATTTTAGACTTCAAACTTCAACAAATTTTCAATTTCTTTAGTATATCAAAATCTTTATTTTCAACGTTTAATTTTCTTAGTTGTAATCATTTTCAATTTTATTTTAATACAAGTTCAGCCAATTTCTTTTCAATCTAGTATATCTCTGTATTTTTATTTGATTCATCATTCAAGTTCTTTGGATCGGTATCGTTTTGATTACTATAACACATAGGAATTTTAGGTCTTTTTATTCCTCATAATCGTTTGATTTTAAAAGTTAATAGCGCAATTCAATTTTTAGTTTTGAGATTACTATAAATCTATGTCACCCCGCACTTCTCAATAAAAAGAGCCGAAACACTTTTTCAAAATTAATGTCCAAAAACGTAATTTTTTTTAATTAACCCTTATAAATATCACACACCTCATCGTATATAACAAAAATGGCATAAATGTTGGAATAAATTTCAAAAATATCCCTAATTTTCACTACCAATATCAATTTGATCAATGTCTAAAATCCTGCAATTTAACTTATGAATAATTAAGGTGCTGAATGTCTTAGCTATTGGAAAGAGCAGACGACACAAGTTATTAGGTATTGCAGGAGATGGATAAGAGAGTGATAGATAAGAATCACAAACATAGTCTAGAAACATTAGCCCAATATGAGAAGATGTTTAGCCTAAAGCAATCAAGCCTATTGCTAGATGATATCACCAAGTCCAAAGAAGGAGTCTCAAGCCCATAATTTAACAGATCAATATCCATTTACCTAGATGGTGACGTAAGCAAGAAATGAGATAGGTGATAAGAAAAGAGTAAAAAACATGTGGCAACGTCAGAAAATATGTAATAAGAGTGACAAGATGTAAAGCTCGAGGTGCCTACCAAATAAGAAGCATGTGAGAATAAGAGTATAAAAGAGACATGTATCACATGTATCTAGTTTTGTGTAACATAGCGAATAATGTATAATATTGTAATCTTTTTTCTTGTAATATATAATAGAGTTGTATCGGATGTAAGATTCAAGTTTGTTGCAATAAAAAACTCCTTTTGTTTATCCCTTTTCTATTTACACTTATGTCACACATGTATAACTAGCTTTTTCCATTTAGCATTCATAATAATTAAAAGTTAAGTTTAGTTTGTGAATGTCTTAGCTATCGGTTGAGATCCTTCCTATAATTAAGGAGATCATGAATTCAAACCCACAATAAGAATTGAGATACTATAAATCTATTTTTTTTGTTATTAATTAATTGTAAGTGGTTTTTTCTTTTTTAAATGTGTTATGAATTAACGTCAGTTGTGCTCACATGGTCAATAATTGACCAAATACAATTTGGTCAATCACCATTAGATCAAAATCTAAGGGTCGAGATTAGTTTGGTGGTTTCATTAATATCTAATCTTCACCCTTAAATTTGGATCTAATGGTGATTGACCAAATTGTATTTGGTCAATCATTGACCATGTGAGCACCACTTGAATTAACGTAGTCAACATATATTTTATACGATGTTACCAAAAATACATATTTTATACGATGTGTTCAATTATTTGTTAATGTATCCCCGCATGTACTATCTATAGTGTGTCAAAATTCATACTTTGTAATTTAACGGAGATGCTCATAACATATGTCTATGTTGGTTGAGGTACGTTAGGAGCTGAATACCAAAGTTTTTATGAGGTCAGAAGAATAATCCGAAGCCCATTTTTCTATTATCAGTTTCTTTAAAATAGGATAATACCCGAAATTTACATGTATGATTAAGTATAAATTTATATGTAACGTGTAAAATAAAATAAAAAATTTCGCCCCAATATTTAAAAAGTATATATCAATTTAGCTTATAGCTAATGAAAACAAAATTGAAATTGTTATTTTGAATGTTGTCAAACAAAACTCTCGAGTTCGATTATGTATAATTATAATTATTATTATGAAATTCCACTCCAATCATGAGTACAAGACATTTACAATAACGAGCAAGAGATGAAAAGTAATTCAATTAAACTTTTCAGAAAACTAAAACATATAAAATGTAGAACAAATAGAGAAGTGATTAAGTATGAAGATCAATTGTTGCAAACAATCATGCATTTGCAATAACGTTTTTTAGATCCCAATGGTTTGCAAAGACAATTTTTAGGCATAGAGCCTGCTCCATACTTTCCCATAAAGTCTAATAAACATGCATATCCTTCGCACCCGTCTCCGATGAACGTCTCCTCCTTTGGGCACCATACGGGTTCTTTTCCGGCCGCATCTACGTACAATTAATATAAAATATATTTTCCAAATTAATTTTCATTTATTGTTGTTAATAATAATCATCATATTAGATGAAATAAGAGAGAAATTCAGAATAAAAACCTTGATGAGCAAGTGTGGCTACTATACTAAGTAATATCACAACACAAATGAAGAGAAAGGGTTTTGGTGCTGCCAGCTTCATCATTGTCTAATTACTTTTATAATATATTGCTTTGTGCTAATTATTTTTGAAAGAATTTATAGCACATCAAGCAACCAGTTTTGGCATCTAAATTTCTATGGGATTCACTTTCTTTCCTTTTTTTCCTTTTTCTTCCGGTAAATTACACTTACAGTATATGAACTTTACACTCATTGTTTTGGTCCGGAACTTCATTTTTGCACAAAAAAGTACCTGAACTTAAGATGACTTGACAATATAGTATCTATGATCTCCTACAATAGATTAATTATTAAAAAGTATTGATAAGTTGCACTTATAGTACCTAACCTTTTCTTTTTTTCACAATTTAGTACCTAAACTTAGAATGACAGACCAATATGATATTTATGAGATTGTGGTTTATTCAATGTATTAAAAATCGATAGGCGCTAGTTAGGCGGTTGAAGAACTTTAGTGCCTAGTTGGAGTATATTCGGCGATTAGTCAAAGACTAGTCAGATTTCTTGCACCTAGACGGTCAGATCGGTCAAGTCGATGTCTCAATTTGAGCGCCTGGACAAGGCCTAGGCGGTCAAGGCGTCTATCGTTTAAAACAGTGAGTTTATTACAGTAGGTTAACAATTAAAAATGAACAATGCGAATAATTTGATCCTTAATTTTTCATCAAGTTCAGGTATTTGTATCTGTATACAATAATATAACACATTTATTTTAAATGATCAACTGATATTAACTATAAAATAAATGATTTTCTTTACAACTATAATGGGTCGAATATTTAAGTCAAATACTTAATCATGGTATGTCATTTGATCATTTTTATTTTTTAATAATAAATTTATTACAACAAATTATACGTACCGCTTTATTTAGTCATTCTAAGTTCGAGTATTTTTTTTACGTACAAAAGTAAAGTATAGGTATCAAATTGTGAAACATGATAAATTTCAGGTACCATATATGTCATTTACTCATTCTTTTACCCATTGTAAGATAAATATTGTCAAGTCGTCTTAAGTTTGAGTACTTTTTGTGAAAAAATGAGTTTAGGTACCAACCTGTGAATGAGGATAAAGTTCAAGTACCATGAGTGCAATTTAACCTTTTTCTCCTTCCATTTTAGAGCAAGGTACTGTTCTTTTGGACTTATATTCAGCACATTTCAGCAATTTCAGTTCAGTTCTACAATTCCAATTCTATTCAGCAATTTCAGTTATACTCAACAATTTCATTCAGAAATTTTTGTTCAGTTCAGCAATTTCAGTTCTATTCTGCAGTTTCAGTTTTGTTTAGTAATTTCAGTCTAGTTTAGTTCAGCTTTTTACAATTCAGCAAAAAAAAACAGTGCCTAAGTTTGACATTGATGTAAAAAAAAACAATTGTTAAGGGAAAAAGTGTTCGTAGGGAAAAGCATGAAAAATTGAGTAGTATTTGGTAAAGATATTATAAAAGTAGTAAAAGTCAGAAATAAAAACAAAATTTGTGTTTTTTTTTTTTTTTTTTTGATAATAAAATTTGTGTTTATTACAATATAGTTGAAAATTCAGACCATTTTAATAAATAAAAAATATCATTATTAGTTTTTTTCATATAAGTTCTAACAATTACTTTTATAAAAAACTAAATTTTTTTTCCAAAAAGGAATTCTGCATTTATAAATGTTGTTTGTAGCTGGAAAAGCTGCTTTTTATAAGCTTTGGGGAAACAATGTCAACACGCAGCCAAAATTATAAATTGCATCAATATCCTTATTTTCCCTTCACTCAACCTTCTTGCCTTGTATTAGAGGAAATTTTAAAACAAACAAAACAAATCATTTCATTCAAAAATGAACTAGTATTTAAGAGATGTATGTTTACGTTTATTTGACTACATATTTGCTAATTTTCTGTTGCATATTAACCAAAATTGGGACCTATTATTATATATATTAAAGAAGAGCCCCATATAATTTCTTACAAGTTTACCAGCTAAGAAGCATTTGCTTATACGTATTCCAAAATATCATTACTACAATTTATTTTATGCAATGCAATTTGTTAAGCACTTATTATGCATATATGTCGTTGAAAACTCTAAATGAGAATTTAATTATATTAATGATTCCATCCTACATATATTTATTGTTTTCAATTTTATTTAAGTGATTTCCAAAAGAAAACCTCATGGTTACACTACTTTTGAAAGTGGTTATATGGGGCTTTTTTTCCAAATATTGTACCTAATGGATGGTTACACCAATTCTCAAAAGTATGGATTAGCCAGGTATATTCTAGATCATGCTGGGAGACCATGAATGAAGTGAGAGAATTGCTACTATTCTAAGAGAGGGGAGATACAATTGACCCCTTGATTAGTGGAGTTGTGGCCACACCCAAATGAAGTAATTGTAAATTGCTTATTTGAATTTATTAGTTCACTAAGAGATATGTATGAGGGTGACATTATTGTGCCCCATGCTAGACTAGATATCGAATAGCAAGGAATTACTATGAGGTTACGACTAGATTTTCAATATTCATATACAAGATTATGTTTTTTTTTCTGTAAAGAAAAGTTTAGCTAAAGGTAGGCCTACCCACTCGCAAGGCCAGCAAACCACAGACCTCGATGAGGGTTTACAATGAAGTTTACAGATTGCCTATCAATAAGAGCTAAATTTTGACGAAGCGGGGACTCGAACCTCAAACCTTTCAAGTAGAAGATGAAGTGCCTTACCACTTAGACCAATTCTTATTGGTTATATACAAGATTATGGGATGGCGGGTATTCATAATGGGATAGTTAGGATCCATTATTGACTTTGACACAGAAACTAGGTTTTGGTTTCACTAATAGGCCTACAAAATTGCTCAAGATTGCTCTTGAGATAATCTGGATTGCAATGATCAATGTGGACCTACGTCATATCAATATGATATTGAAACCGAAAATAAGGAAAACAATACTTCAAATTTACCTTTTAACAGTTTCAAACAAAATCAAATTTACTCCTATCCAATAGGGATTCAAAAAGAAGTATAATCTTGAGTATTTTTTTTGGGTTGCTGATAACCATATCAAAAACATAAATATTAACCACTTTTGATAACTTTTTTTCATAATTAACTCGTATGTTTGTCAATAATTTGACAAAATATTTGCAAATGTAAATACAATAGATGTATGAAAGATCTTAATATTGTGCTCTCCATTGATTTGGAAAGAAAAATAAATAAACAACATTAAATCGCTTCAAAACATTTGTTCACGTGAACAGAAATTTGAAAAAAAAAAGTACATTCAGAAATTCCAAGTTTCTCCAAACTTAACAACATGCTCCATATATGTAAGGGGGAAAAATTCAATTAGAGAGTTACATAGTAGAAAATTAAAATGAAATGTAAGAATGACAAAATTTCGTAATTGATGATATACAAGATGTGTATTAATGCACAATTGTGTGGAGCTACCTCTCATCATCTAAATGGGTCACGCCATGGATCAAAAATTGGGATGAGATGACAATACTAAATTACGCAATGCAACCTTCTATTTACACTACCCACCTTCAGATGATGAGGCCCCAAACCAAAAACAACAACAAAAAAAAGTGTCAATCAGTCTCGAAACGAAACGAAAAAAAAATTGAAAAATGAAAAAAAATAAAATAAATCATGATTTCACCATATCAGCCTCCACCTACAGTAAAAAAAATGTATTTCATTAATAATTATCAGACAGACTTCACAGGTAATTATTGTTTGGCCTCATCAATATCATCTTTACTCAGGTTCATTACGATGGTTTATGTTAACCGACCATGAATCATTCCGGGACTAAGCCTTTGCTGTTGTTGTACCATTCATTATTCATTAATCTTCCATTCCTTATAAAAAAAACAAAACAAGGCTAACCTGAGAACACCATCAGGTTCTCATTACAAGAAGAGATACATTATAAATTTAGACCCATGATTATTGAGGGAGAGCATTCCAAATGCAAAATAGTGCAATCTTAAATCTAACATTCACTAGAACAGTGGAGGGTAGCTAGAACGTGGAATTTTTCTTTATTTCTCACTAATGAGGCCTCGACTTGCACCGTCTAGAAAATATGAGAATTAAGATTGTAGTATTTTGTACGTAGAGGCTATATCCACTCTCCCCCATAAAACATAGGGCTAAACTTGTACATTCTCCCTAAAAGTAAAAACAAATGAAGCATTGCTGCCATATTCTGTATTAAGAATCATCTATCGATGGCTGGTCTGTCTGTACCGTGTGGCTTTCAAGTAGGAAAATTCTAGGTTCGGAATATTTTCTTTTCTTTATGCAGAATAATTGATAAGGAATTTGAAGTGATTCAAATGAAACTCTCAACAAGTCAACCTAAATACAGATATATTGCAACTGATGATAGTTTGACTCTACAAAACAAAGAAATATATAAATATTCAGTTACCTCTAATTTGACCAGAATGAGAGAGAGATTCAGAAACAGTTGATGCCGACTTCATGTTAGCAAGGGAAATAGGTGTCAGTGGAGGAGAATCAACTTCTTCAGCCTTGTCTGGGGCTTTCAGAGATTCCACAGACCGGGAAACATGAGCTGCCATTGCTCTCTGACTGCTAGAGGGTATTGAAAAACTTCGGGGCACAATCAACGGTGGAATTGGTAGAGGTGAAGCCAAACTTGCCACTGATGAAGCAGTCTTGCCTGTTCCAGAAAGCTCAGGGTTTCTGACCAAAGGAGCAGAATGACCAATGGACACTGCTGATTTTGGTGTTTTCGTGGCAAAATTACCTGGTGGCCTAGGAAGTTCATGAAGCTCATTTATCCTAGGTGAAGATGCTAATGGAGGTGATGCAGTTGGGGATACTTTTGGAGATGTAGTAGTCTGAGGAATTGTAACACGTGAAGGCACTCCAGGAACTTGTTGGGAAAGTTCATTAGAGGGAATAGGACCACTAGCAGACACAGAAGACTTGGTTGACCAAGGCTTACTAGTTATTGGACCGGAGAAAGATTGACGTTTAATTTTCTTATGATCAGATGTACTATATGAATCAAGATTTAAAGGAAGAGGTAACTGGGTGGCGGCATTAGTGGTGTTGCTATCTTTCTGTGATGTACGAGCTTTTAAGACAGTGAACTCTGAAAGGTGAGCATCACCAGTATCTTTTTCTTGCTTCTGTTCCAATGGTGAAGAATGCCACAAATTGTGAGTACGTCCACTGAGATCTGTCGGCTTTGTGAAGGCAACAGAAACACTTGTTCTTGATGAGATTGAACTCTTTGCATCTGTCGGCGTGGGAAGTACATATGTGTTGGCCTTCCTCACAGAGGATGGTACTTGTCTCATTCTTTCAACTGGATCAGGCTTCCTTTCCGGAAAAATTGGAGCAGAATGGCTGACTGGCCGAGGTTCTCTATGTGATGCCTGAACGCCTCCTTGGTTTTTTTCCATGCTTAACTGAAATGGGATATAACAGATACATTGCCAAATCATCGTTGTGAGCCCAAAAATATAGAGAGATTGCAAAAGGAATGGGAACTATCAATGAACCTTTGTACAATATACAATACCAAATCTTGACAAACAACCTGGGTAAACTCAATATGTTTGATGATTTACTTATTTATACAGACGGGAAGCAAAGCTAATACCTCTGCATTTTCGGTTGTTGAAACTTGGGTAAATGAAAGCTCCATTTCATCCACCTGTGTAGTAATCAACCATAGAAAAGTACAATTTGAGTTGATAAAACAAATAAAACAAATCAAAATACCCAACATTACCTAGTTACTATCTACAATGCGTTTGAAAAAGAACATTAACTCTCAAGAGAAACATGACTTCTTTGCAACAGTGCTCAGTATAAGAAAATCCCAAGATTTTATCGGTCAGCAGAATTTGATGGCTTCAAGCGAACACCCAAAAGTTCAAACAAATATTTTGCTAATGAAATTTTATTTTCAGGGATGAACGCAAGAATTTAGAGGAAACTATTATATGTTCTTCTCAATGAAGAATCAATTCAAACAAACTGGTGTAAGAACTGAAGTATTGTATTGTATGGAAAAGTCTTTCTCATGGTAGAATCAATTAACATCATAATTGCAGAAGAATGAATGATCCTAAGAATAAAAAGTAGGCACTACATGTCAGGCACGTTTTGGAGAGATATAAAAAGGATACGGCGAACTCTATTTATAACTTACTATGAACTAGGACAAAATCAACATGTTCTCATTGTGTATGATCAAGAAGATGGACGACAAAAGGATTAGAGAAAAGAGATGGCAATGTGTATATACAGTGTGAAGAGCAAGTAAAATTCGGATCGATCTTCCAGATAATGGCATTTGCAACACATATCAAGATTGACATGTGAAATATCAGATATTAACAGCAAATAAAGGAAGCGCGTGGAACTGTACTACAAAGAGGTTCATCAAAGAAGATTACAAATGCACTAAAAGCTTAGAGTTTCCAAATAATATTACAACCTCACCTCCATTGAATTCCTTGATGCAGAAACAAGATCATTCCCCTGTTTATTGACCCTGTAATCAAAACTCAGTTCAATCCCATCATTTGAATCAATGTTCTCATCATCATCGTCACCATCTTCCCTACTTTCATCTTCAAGTGTACAAAATTGGTAATCAATATGTTGCTGTTCTGTAACAGTTTTCACATCTTGATCAACTGCCTCAAGTGATTTAAGCCCTTTGCGGAAGAAATTCAACTGCATTTGAAGTACAAACAAAAGCATACATCAACCAAGTTATGAGAGCAACTGAAGAACCAGTCTTGAAGGAGCTTTGAGAAATTCAAAGAAACCTGAGCTGCATGGTGACGAGCTGCCTGAGTTAAAAGACTTCTAGATTGACCTTGTTTCAGAGATTTTGACCGGAAAACACAAAGGGTTGCTTCTTCATCATATTCATCATGAGCTGTTTTCAATTGCTGCAAGGTAAAGCTTTCACCCTTTACACTCTTTGACTTTCCTTTTTCTTTCTGATGCGCAACCATGTATTCATAGACACTTCTGAACATCACATATAGTATTAAGAACAAATTTACTTTTACCAAATAAAAGCAGGAATATTGAATAGGACAGACCTTTTCTCATCACACTGTCGCTTCATATCCTGCACCAGAGAGCAAGAGGAGGCTATTGAGAAAATTCACAGAAGATGAATGTTTCAATGTCTCTGATTTATTTAAGATAATGTAATAACTTATTTTGCAGCTGACACAGAGCTTTAGGTTTTCGACACAGACAAAATGTTCAAATAGAAAGCAAGTATGACAATAAAGGATTACATCCTTGGACAAAGAGGTTAAAAAAAATGCAAAAAAATAAAATAAAGCTTCACTATTGCCATGGAATGCTGGTTAGCTGAACATGAACTTAAAGAAGAAAAATAATTGCATACACGTCCACTTTAATTTCACAATTATCAATGGCTACTTGACCTTCATCACTAATGATTAGGACCGTAATAACAATTTGATTTTTGAGACAATCCCTAATCGATACAACTGTATTTTCTCCCCAGAATTGTAAAATTAAGATCTTCGAATCTCAAGTTGGGAATGTTTGCTTGGTGCACTAATTGATCTAAAAGATACCGCCATCAGCAAAAGTTTCCATACATCCACTATGCTCTGTGAATCCCTTGCATCAGCTACAAGATCACTAAACAAGGCTATTCCTTATCCTTTCTAGATACCACAATCCTGCAGGAAGCTGCAAATCCATCTCTACTTGTGAACAGTAAACACAAACTAGAAAACCAAACAATATCTGGAGCACCCCAAAAGTCAAATCCCAGAACGAACTTAAGTGATATGCTTCTACAAAGAAACTGAATTTGATGGTAGTTTTAATCTACTTGAGACGAACTCAACAAGAAAGATGGATGCAGGTGAAGCTTTTGGTCACTTTTGATAAGTGAGATTTCAATTAGTTCCTTTAGTATTACTCCTAAATGAGCATAAATGGATATTAGGTGATGGTAATGGCAGTATCAGGAAAGACCATAGTTGAGGTCAAAAGGTGGCAGCATGTCAATGTTAGAATTTCTGTTTTGTTATTTTTCTTAGTAGTTTTTCACATGTGTAAGAGGTAAGAAAAGATGGCGAATTATGGTTATAACACTTGGCTCCAACGATAACTACAATAAAATTTAACTCATGCCTAAACTATTATTGTAATAATTAAAAAAAAAGTGCATTAAGAGGCTACATATACGATAGTCAATGACGTGACATGAGAAAGGAACCATTCACAAACACTACATCTTTTGAGTGAAATTTAATAATGCCTACATAATATTCCATTCAACTGAAAATGCAATTAGTTACTATTAACACTAAAGATTGCCAAACAATACCAATTCAAGAATCCAACCTACTTTTAAGCAATATCAACATGAATTAAAAACTATACAAATTGCTAGCGCCCAGTAATGATCAAAATAGAGATTAACTGACTGACGCCAAACTATTACATCTAATGGATAAGGTTGGTTGGTGAGTAGTATTATTTTAGGTCAATTGAATATCAAAAAAGTTATGTTAAATTGACCATGCTAACCGACATTCTTCATCTCAGTTGATTCGGATTCTCAATGATGGTTCCACTAACATAATCCTCATTAACTCATGTTCGTGTACAAGTTTGATTTCAAATCCTCAATCAAAATTCTCATCCTTCAAATTCGAGTTTACAATCTCTCAAGGGAAACTCTTGTATATCTTTAGCTATCTGTTTAAATCCTTTAAGTTTTGTTTTGGGGGAATTCTTTTTCCACTCGCTAAACTCCATATTAAACTAAGAAGAGAAGTTGGAGGTCATAGAAGAACATTTTGTAAGATTTTAATTATTACTCATCACTGGTAAGTACAGTTTTAAACAACTTTGAATAGCATTTGAGTAGTAATTGATTATTTCTTTAGGTATTTGTCTGGTATTTTTTTAAGAGTATTCTCGTTGTCTCTCATTTTATGGCCAAATATGATGGGGAGGGGTTGAAAGACGCATATTATTTTCAATTTCAATTTATTAATCTCAATTTTTCTTATCCTGTTATCTGTTATAAGTGATGGCCAGGAGTGAGGCACCTACACTTAATACTCTCTTCTTTTTTTTTCGTATTCTCATGTAAATTATATGAATATTGTGGCCAATGTGGCTGAATTTAAATTTTCTTGCATCACTTTAGTTAGTTATTGTTAGCAAGGAAACAGATGAAAGCAAGGACCTGGGATCTAGAGGTTTATGAAGGGAAGAAAGTGAGCCAAGTATAGGTTGTGTTGTGTGCATCTGTCTGCTAGTACGTGAGGATCATTAAATGAAGGTTGTAGGTGTCTTCTCAGCCAGCTTAGCATCTTGGCTACTTTGGGATCACCTGCTCGTTGGCAGGGGATTTGGGGCTGCGTCCCACTGAAAGCTTATTACTATTTTGATGGAATTCCCTTCTGAGTATCAGACATTTACTGTTTCTTTACCATAGTTGTTAAAGGCAAAAGGCGAGTCAAGTCGATAAGGGTAAAAAATTGTCTCTAGGTGAGGCGAGAGAAGGCAGTTGCCTTTTGCACGTGAGGCGACAAACAAAAAGTTCAAACAAAATAGAAAATAGCAGACAATAGATGCTTCCAATCCTCATCAAGATCAATATTATCAAATATTCCACTTTTGCATCTTTAGAGTTAGTGTAGAGGAGAGGTAGATCCGTGTGTGAAACTTAAAACGCCTGGACTTCAAGTGGAAGTCAAAAGGCGACCCACCTAGATAGGAAGGCGGTGGCGGCTTAGTCTAGGCCGCCTCTCACCTGAGGTGAGAAAAGGGCTGATTGCATTCTAACAAGTTCTTATATTCATCTCTCTTCGGCATTTTCTATCAGTCACTTCAATCTCCACATAAACAAAGCACGCGTCAAAAGCTATTCCAGCATCTAAGATTTCAAGCAGTGGATAGTCTGCAAGGCTTTTATTGTTTAGATCTTAAATTTAGAGGATGCATGGAAACTCGTGCAACTATCAATGACCAACCTTAACCAGAACTAAACTAACTTATCTAATATAACCATTTCAGGTCAGGTTGGCATGGACATATTACGTGATTGGTAAAAGTAGCAGCATGGGAAAAGAAATATGCTATATGCAGACGAAGGTTCCATATTGGAATACTAAAATCCCATGACCAAAAACCAAAGACAATAACCAAGTTACATAGGAAGGTAGATAGACAGAAACCTATGAACTTTTAACTGATTTTCTACTACAGTAAGCCCAAACGAAATTTAGGTAATACTGAATCCTATGAATCTCTCCTACCCTTGTCGAGACAAATCATCATGCAAAATTAACTATAAAATTAAATTTCTATAGAATAAATTTCATAATGACGGTAAAAAGTAAACTAATCTCAATTACTACATGCAAATCCCAAGAATATTTGTAATCTCATAATTCTGAAATAAATCAGATTATCACTATAGCGCAAACAATTCTCATGCTTGTATTCCTACACATTTTTTCTGCCAACCAAAGCATGTCAACAACTCCTAATATTTCCTCAAGTCAAAGCCACAATAACAATAAAAACCAAATGCTTATTATTAGTAATGAAGTTGATAAAATTGACTACATAAATGCATTTTGATCATCCAATAAGAAAAATGCCCTCAATGATATAGAACAAATTGTAAATTGTGCACCACAATAATTTCAGAATGTTCTGCAACAATTTAAACAGTTGTGACAGCACTTATAATATGCACAAAAGACCAACTGAAATAACAATCCATGAAAAAGAAATGTTGGTATAAGAACAACTTAAATGAAAACAAAGAGTTGAGTGATTTGGAGGAACAAACCTCAACCGTTCGAAGTTCATTGAGAAGAGACTCGGATGGATTTGTAATGGTCAAAAATATATGAGAACGCTGAATTTCCACAAGTCGTGAGTTAATACAAGTGAATACAAGACATTATTTTGTAATAGTGTCATAAAGCACTACAAGAACAATGAAGTAGCTAACACTCACATAGCTATCAACAAGCTTTTGAAGTTCGAATTGAACGTTCCCCAACAATAACAAAACTTTGCCTGCAAAAAATGCAAATAGTTACTCACCCAACATACAATATTGGCAATGCTCACATCAACCAGCAAATAGAATAACTCATAAATTCCCACAAAATAGTTAGACTGCACCAATTTAGTCTTTTAACATATTGTATTATGATTCTAGTTCCAATTATGATTAGGTGTCATTACGTACTTGCCCTGATGCAGTTCTTGTTTCTAAAAGCCTGTAAATAAAGTGGTGTTTGATACCAAATGCATATAGCACTATAGAGTCCGCATGGAGTGAGAATAAGTGAATCATCTAGTAGGTGATTACTGAACAACCAAAAAGTAGAAACAAAACAGCAACTCTTTTGTTGATATGGAGCATATAGTTATACGTTCTTGCTACAAAACCCTCACCCAACTAAAACCATTGGAAGTGGTATTCTCAAGATACAAATGGCCTAAATTCTCGCTATCTCTAACTACCAACCGTGCACTATATGCAAAAGCTCTTGATCTAAAATAGCACTCCATTGTAGACCACTCAAAACAGGTTTGGTGAAGCTTCAAATCCCATAGAGAACACTGAACCTCTTACTTTTGTGCACCTAAGAAGAACCAAATGTAATTTTATTTTTCTTAAGAAAAGAAGTCATGGGAACCTATACTAGACAGCTTGGTTTCTCTGAATCTTGAAAGGTGTAATCGCAGGGCAGATTACATAAAGCATCATGCAATTCAAACAACCAGTTCAAGGCATGGGTAGACTAAAAGCAACTTGAAGATCACTTTCACATACCACTTTCCTCATCATCGTGTAATGCAGTTTTTTCCTGTAGACAAGCACCCATTTCCCTCAGTGACTCTGAGAATTCTGAAAGCAAAGATGGAGCCAAATGGAAGAATCATAAGCAACTATTGGGAAAATATTTAAAACCAGAAACTGGGTAAGGTGACTGTAGAATGACAAGTTGCACATGATACTAAAATTAACGAAGTTCGTAATACAAAATTATTAAATTGTAAGGTTCATAGATATGAGAAAATGACATTTCTAGAAAGTTCCCAAGGTCTGAGGCCACAAATTTACAATTAAAATTGAGGAAACCTAAATAAAAAGATGATCCAATATCTAATATTTAAATAAAAATTAACGATAATAACAGAAAAAGGTGGCAGCAGTTGATTTACCATATGCACTATTTGCTGTTGCAGCTGCAGCAGAAAGAAGACTATCATAGCAATTTCTCATGTCTTGCATATCCTATGAGAGAAAAAGAAAACCAAATTAAATACCGAAAAACAATATTTCTGAAATGAGCATGGGGGAATCAATGGAAGTGTACATATACAAAACAAGCAAGTTCCCAATAAGAAAAACCAAGAGAGAAATTGCACATCAAAGTATCAATATCCAGAGCCAACATTAGTAAATCCGCGAAAGAATACAACTCTAAAATGAAGTGATTGAGTCTTATATGAGTATCTACTCGATAATCAATTAGCAAATGGATCCCTCTAAAATGTAATCGAGTAGTTAGTGAATCTAATTAGTGATATGATAGCATCGATCCGAAGTCCAAAATGACAGGGAAGCAGCACAGTAAACTAGTATCCAATTCAAAATTAAGTTAATCCTGAAAAAGAAAAGACAAGTGTAATAGAGAGGAAGTGAAAGAGTACCTTGCCAGCAAGAGCGAGCTCATCGACCTGAGGAGAAGATAAAAGATCTTTTTTATCCTTAGCATCGGTTTTATGAAGCCTAAAACCTCGGAACTTGCCAAGCGGAGATTTCATATCTGGAAAACCCTAACTAACGCAAACAGAGAAGAGATGCCTCCGCCAGAGCTGTCGGTCTTTGAGATTGTCGTCGTTATAATGTTGTTGTTGTGTGAAATTGGGAAAAGAGGATAGTGGAACCAATTTCAATTCGATACTTTCAACCACATTCAAGGATTACACAATCAAGAAGAAGAAGAAGAAGAAACCTTTTGTTTTGGTCAAAAACGACTAGTAACAGATCACACTTTTTTTTATTATTCTTTTTTCTTTTTATTTCATTTATCAATTCATTCCTAAATAAATACTTTTATACAATTTTTCGATAAAATAGCTTCATGTATTATCAGCCCTTGTATTTCTGAAAAAATTGTTATTTCACTTTTTTATATACATAATATTTCAATTGTCTTCTAAATTTGCTTAGGTTTTATTTATAATTGCTAACAATTTTTCTGTATTTGTTAAATGTAAAATTGCTCTTAGAAAAAATAATTATTAAAATTTATACACTATGCTTATGTTAACATTTTTATTATTTTACTAAAATAATATAAACTTTCAATAATTACATTAAAATACGTATTTTTCATTTTATTTTTGTAACTTTTTGAAATTCTGAAAAATATCTATCAAATATTTCTCAAGTTTTTGACTATTTTTCTCCACAATAATTTTCGGATAGCACTTTTTTATAATAATTACTTCTCCCTAATGTAATATTAAACTGGGCCTTAAAGAAGTATATTGATCTTTTAAATTGTAAAAATCTCTTCAAAATTTTAAAAATAAATGTTAATCTATTTAAATCTAACTAAATTTTAGATTTTCATTGTTAGAAAAGTTGTTACATATATTAATATTAATTTAATTAAGTTTGAATGATTAACAAATTATTCTAAATAATGTAAAAAGTAGACTGATAAAAGGGGAAAAATTTCAAGAAACATTCAAGAAGTTAATGAACAACTTTGAGTTTATAAGACAAATCAATTACTTTAATATTTATAAGTGTAATAAAAAATAGTTTTTGTAAGTATGGGGACTAATGATCAATTTTAAGGCATCAAAAATAGAATCGAAGACGCAAGAAAGAGAGTGTGTATTTAGGCAGGGATAAACTCATTAACATACATCACCACCCAAAGCACGCTTTTACAATGCGACACGTGTCAAAAGTGAGGGTAATGTTGTAAATAAACAGTCAAGAGAAGTCTGAGGTGGATGGAGATGGTGACACGTGGATATGTGCTGGGATACTAACAGTGTTCAGTCAAAGTCAGAGATTGCTGACAAGGAAAGGCAGGAATAGGAATACGTTATGGAGAAAGTGGTTCTAGAATTGGAAATCAATAAAATTATATTTTTAATATACTAAACTTTGACCCATACAACTATTCCCACTATGCCCTCCAATCTTGTTTTTATTACTCAAACGCCAGTGCTAGTAGACTGTATTTTTTATTGGTTAGGGCCAAATAATAGGGGTATATATGCTTCCACAACCACAAGTCAAATATCTAAGTTTTATGAAATATTAAATTTAATCAGCTTCTAGTTTACTCCGGCTCAATTTGGCATTGCTTCTCCAGCTGCTTTTCTTGCTTTCTCAGCTTTCTCTAGCTAAAAATAATGTCTAATAAATGCAAAATTGCTTACTAGAAAAGCAAGAAAAGCTGAAATTTGTAGCTTTTGGAAAAAGCAGCTGTTAGAAGTTGTGCTGCAAGCTGATATTGATATTTTTTTACTAAAATAGTCTTACGTTTTAATATATTTTAATAAATATATATTTTTCTATTTATTTTTTTGACTTTATAACTTTTGAAATGTGTTTACCAAAACACTTCACAGCATTTCCCTATTTTCCCCATAGCATTTTTCCCAATAGCAACTGCTTATTCCTACAGCAATGCCAAACTGGCCCTACGTAATGCATTTAAAACTAGTAGTATCTATCCATATACCAATTGTTGATCTAAAGATGGATTATCCACAATGATGATTGGAAGGATTTAAATATTATAATTTTTAGATCTGATTCGAATTCGGATTAATTGGTTTAATCTGAATTCGGACACTGAATGAAAAAAACAAAACATAAATACTAGTATCTATATACAAGAAAAAAAATTGGGAATATATAATAATATACCTTAAAACAATATTTCTTTCTTAAATTTCTTTAGGTTTAATTCAATTTTAACTATGTAAATGAAAATTGCGATATTACATTGACTCATTGTTAGTGAGATGTATGTGTTAGAAATTAATATAAAAGATGTCATTAATTTTAATTATAGGTTCGAGCTTTTAGTTCAATCCAATTCATTGATACAGTATCAGAGTTTCTGGGACCAAACAATCTTGAATTCGAGTTATGGGAATTTTATTTTATTGTCGACTTAACCACATATGGTTGGATCTCCAGAACACATACTGCGGTGAGAATGTGTTGTGAACGCTTCAAGTCCAAAGTGCATTTGTGTGAGAGAGTGTGTCAAAGATTAATCTAATAAATGTCATTGGGTCTATTGCCAGCTCGAGCTTTTATATTCAAACGCTTTCGTAACAATTTGATCAAAATGAATTTTACAAACACGTGACTATAATCAAGAGAGCATATATTAATTCACTAGCGGAGCCATATCCTCAATCAAGGGTTGCCTTCATAGAGATCAGGAAGGATTTTGTTTAAGTGACACCCGTTAAGTCAATGCATATATATTCATCTTATCAAATTAGATAGAATAGACACATTTTACATGTTTCGCTCTAGTTTCTTAAAAAAGTTACTTTATCTATTTATTTTTATTTATAAGATTCTTCTAAATTAAAGAGTAAATACTAAATAAAACTCACGTGATTTTACTTATTTTCAGATAAACGATTGTGGTTTACTTTTTGTCAAAACAATGATTAAGGTTTCACACTTTTCTAAGAAAAAATGACATTCTAGTTTAACGTTATGAAACTCATCATTAACGACCATAAAATAAAAAAGTTCACGAATTAGAGTTGTTTAAGATCAAATTTACCATGGAGCCACATTTTAGTTTTTGAAAATTATCGTTTTTGGATTTTTCTCTCTAAATATTGATAATTTTTTTTCTCTTCTTACCAACCACCATCTAAATGATTTCGAGACAAAAAAATTGAAGAATTAAAGTTTCTAATGTTAGTATTCATTGAAATATATCATTTTTGAAATCATCAACGGTGATTTTCACAATATAAATAATAACAAGTACTCATTTTGCTAAAATGTGAAACCTCGGTCATTGTTTTGACAAAAAGTAAATCAGAATCATTTATCTAGAAATAAGTGAAACCATAATGAGGTTTTGTTCGGAATTTACCCTAAATTAAATTTTAACTCGAAATTTAAGTTTTTGAGTTCTAAAAGTAAACAAGAAACTGTTTCCAAAAAAAGAGAGTTCAAAAGCGAAAGTTGTTCAATGAAGAGAAAGGAAGTACGACTTTTTGTTTTTTCCATAGCCCGTGTTATGAGTAGGAAAAGGAATCTAGCTTCTCCCAATCATAATTGGTGAGTGCCTAGTTTTCTAACTCTTTTGCCACTTTTGTGGTTTGTATATTTACACTGTCCGAAAATTGCTTCTATCACTTTTAAAAAAGTATAAAAAAATGTTTGTCAGATTAGGATAAAAGTGGCACTTAGTTCGCATAATGGAATAGAATATGTATTCCTTAAGAAAATCTATTCGTGTGTTTGGTTGACAAAATATGATGATGAAGAATACCTAATCTTGTAGATGAAAAGTTATCATTATCCTCGACTGCAATTTTTAACTATTTTTAAAAATTTCAATTATTATCGTGGACTTTTCAACTTTTGGAATAACTATTCCTAGCTTTAGTTGAGGAACATGCACTCCTCAACTTTTGGAATAACTATTCCATGGACAAGCTAATCTTTGTAAGAAAAACCAACCAAAGCTAGGCAAAACTATTTTGTTACTTGCATATTCTACGAATCAAACGAACTCAAAGAATTAGAAATAATTTATAAAAGTTGCGATTTAACTCACATGTTTTTACTCCACTTCTAGTAAAGCTAATGATCCTCTAATGCAAGAGCCTTTGGCCATTAATAATCAAACCCAACATCAAACTCGCCCTCTCCAATAGGCTTCGAGTCTTCTTCGGATTCATCACTCTCTGAGTTACTGACACCATATATTTGGGCATCATTGATTGTCGCCTCTCACGTGTCTTCTAAATCGTCTTTCGGGCCATCTTCCTTTTTAATGGGTGCTATAATAGTTGTAGTTGGTTTATGTTATAGAATATACTAGAATATTCTAATATTGCTAGTTGTCTTACCAAAACTTCATATATCAACATATATGCGCTGATTGATATTTTTTTAACTTAATACATACTTTCCCCCCTGAACTTTTGAAGTTTGGTCAGTTCTCACCTTCAAGCCACCTCTGTTGAGGATCTGAATCCCAGAAACCACGCCGCCGATTTGAATCCCTGCAACCGCCCGTCGCCGAATTGAATCCCAAAACCACTACCGCCGAACTAAATAACAGAAATGGCGGGTGCCAATTTGAATTTTGTGAATAAAAAAAACAGAAGAAGGAAGAATGGAGAAAGAAAGGTGGGTTTAGTAAGAACGCATCAAAGAAATGGGAATGTTTAGATTAATATTTTTTTTTTTTGGAATGAGAACGCAATAAAGGAAGGGTTTTTTGGAATAATTTTCTTAATTTTGGTTTTTTTCAATTTCAGTCCATAATATTTTTTTCTCCAGTCATAAGTTAATATTTGACATGGTGCTGAGGTGTCAAGCGTGTGTAACTTACACACACAAGTGAGAGCGGTGGTTGAGCAAGCAATGGGTAAAAAGTACCACTTTAAATTAGGCCATGGGAGAAAAATGCCCTAAAAATAGTTTAGGGTGGAAATTGACCAACCTTCAAATGTTCAGGAGTGAAAAACGCATTAAGCCTGATTTTTTGGTAAAGCTTTCTTATTTGTAAATATATAGGTTGTAATAGAACGCGTTAATATATGAAATACAAAGTTAATGTTTTCTCTAAAAGGACTATCTGTTTACATGGTATCAGAGCTTTCACTCTAAGGTTTTGTATTTGTTGTCCGGGTAGTATTTTCCGGTGTGCGAACTACTGTTAGTGAGCATCAGTCTTTATCTGCAAAAACGTGAAACCACATGACACTTATTCGAAATTAACCCTAAAATCATTCCTTAAATTCAGGAAAAGTCAAATCATTCCTTAATAGATGTAGTCGAAATCATATGTACTTTACAAATTTAATCCTCCCTTTTTGGAACCAAATACAATATTTTAATACCAAAGTGATCTTAATTTAATATTTGATTTGGTTGGAAAACATTGGTTGGTATTGCTCTTTTTCTTGTAGTCAATCGACTCTTCCATCATTTTTGTTTCCCTACTAGAGTACCCTTAAAATAATGTGGAGAACCCATCATTTAGGTGAGAATCAAAAATTCCTTTGATCATATAATTTTGTTGAAGAGTTGACCAAGATCGGTTACGAATCATTATGTTTCAACTGCAGAGGCGCGATCATTAGATTTCTCGCAATATGTTTAGTTTCTATTTAATTATTTTAAAAACATACAAAGTGACTAACGCAATGAGTATAAATATGTAAGCTAATAATTGCTTACCTTGTAATCTCCTAGATAATTAATTTTCTTGAATGATTGATTCAATTCGTTTTTAGTTTTATAAACAATTCAACGCACTCATATGTAACAATTGGCTTCTTCATTTTATATAGTTTACATAATGATCAAATAACTCCCTATATAGGGTTTGACACTAAAAACAAGAGATGAAAATGGGATTTATTACTAAGAAGAAGAAGAAAAAGGGATACAATACAAATTAGCTCTAGAGTTATTACAGATAGAGAATTTTAACTTTCATATACAAAACAACGTAATTCCAAGCATTATCAGATATCCAGAATATTGATGGTTAAAAGGTGAGTAAAACATGAACAAACACATGAAAAAAAACTCATCTTCTGTTAATAAGGGGTTGATTTGCACCATCTGACAAGTGTTAGGCTTAAAATTCTACCGTTTGGTATGTGGAAGCTAAATCTGCTCCACCTTAATAAATATAAGGCTAAATTTACCTACTGGGTTTAGGAATTGCTTTAGCGACGCTATAATCTGTAGAAGGTGGAGCATGCTTGTGTGTTTCGCTAAGTAAAGTTTTTCTTCTTAATGAACCAGAACCACCCCTTAGTCCAAATGCATTCCTAAATCTTCTTCCTCTTCTCCCTGATTTTTCTACCCCTCTCTCCATTTCCTGCATATTAGCAAAATTATTTAACACAAAATATTAGTACCTTAATTAAATATGATCACAAATTCATAACTCTAATGATAAACCTTAAAATATATTGATAGGAAATGGAGATATTCTCATATTTTAATATTCAGACCTTATTCATATCTTCCCTTTTTTGGTGGCCATCATCTGCAATATTAATGCAAATGATTAATGTGACAATAATATGATGTAAAAGAATGAAAAGTAATAATGATACATCTGAAAATAGTTCCATTAGAGGGATAAAAAACTAATAAAATAATTTAATTTTTTTAAAAAAAATTAAAAATTAATAATATTCACCTTGATGTGGGAGTTGAACATTAATGTATTCATCATGCGCGCAATAAACCCTAAAACTAGGAGATCCTGGAGAAAGTAATATGCTTGAACGATCTTCTACATTGCTTGGTCTAATATTTTCCTCTTCTTTATGCATAACTTCTAGATTCAATTGAGCAAATTGATCATCTTTCTCCAAATTCTCCAAATAATGAGGTTGCTTGCAATACAAGTTATTTTCTTTCAATGAAGAAGAAGCAATGCTTATACGATCATTAGGCTCCAATTCCCTCCCCGATCCTCTTTCCTTCTCATTTAAACCGACGACCTTCCTCAAGAATGCTCCTTCACTAGTTACCGAAGAAACACTTTTTCGATGATGGGAATCAAATTCTTCCTTTCTATCTTCATTTCTTCGGGAGATAGATTTTATTTGGATTGTTAGGGTCTCCCCTTCTTCTAAGTCATATTTTAGACCTGACTTAGAAATGCCACAACCCATAAAGAAGCTGGAAGGGAAAGAAGAAGGGTCCTTGAGTTTAAAATTGAAGGAAATGGAGGGAGAGAAAAAACATGGAGGAAATGATCAATAAAAATCAATTTAATTTTGTTTTTACTATTTTTTATCTTTTAAATGTGAGGAATAACATTAACATTACTTATTCTTTTAAAGGAATGTGAGATCCAACGAGGGTTACGGAGTTAGGTTTTAGTTGGAACTAATTAAGCAAGAGAATGGAGATTTGATTTTATGATGACTTGGTTGAAATTACTACTATTAAAAATAGTTTCTGTTAAATTATTAATTTTTATTTTTTCTGTCTAATTCCTATGTCGTGTATTACTTTCATTACATGAATGGATCCATTGGTAAATCATTAATTTACACCTTAAGCCAGTTGTAAAAACAAAATTTGCGAAACAAATTTTGTTTTATTTTACCAAGGTAACAACTATGAAGTATTTTTTTGAGTTGGCAAAATAACCAAATAAATTAATATTAAAATTTATGATGCGTGTTTTAGTACAAGATATCATTATAATACGCACATGATCATCAATTATAATATAAAACGTAAGTACGAGTATCGATCCACAGAGAAAAATGGGCAATCGTTTTCAAATATTCAGATCTATGGGAATCAAGGGGTAACCAGATGATTTAAAGCAAGAAGTGACAATAAAAGAAATATCAAGGCAATAAAACAGTAAATCCAGTGAAAGAGAACATATCAAGAGCACAATGAATATAAATAAGGAGAAAGACACATGAGACAAACAACAGTCCAATAAGCACATGTAGGTTCAACATCGTTGTTTCCCACACATTTCTATGGCAAAAACAATGTTTAAATAGTCTAAAATCGTATTTCTACTATCATGCATAATATGAGCTCAAGAACAAGATGTTAATTTCTCTTAAGCTAGGTTACTCCTTAAGTATATTTAATCACTATGTCAAGCCAATTAATTGCTTAACTCCTTAGATCAGATCTAGATCTACTTACTTTCTTTCAAAACATAAGCAAATCAAGGATACAATGCTACGACCTATATCATAAAATCAATATAAAGCACAGATCTAAGAATAACCTAAAAACACACTATAAAAATATACAAATATAAGACCCGATTATAGCTTTCCTTAGTCCATTTTATGCTAAATGAACTACTCACAGCTCATAGCTATGAATCCACGTAAAACTGAAGAAGAAATCATGAAGAAATATAAATTGTATTAAGAAAGGAGAAGAAAGCTTCACTCCTTGAATGATAGAATATGTCAAGGAACAAAAAAAGGAATTTTCTCTAAAAAGTTTAGTATATGAGACATAAATTATTGATGAAAATATGGTGCCTAAAGGGCAAGAAACATTTGTCCTTTTACAGAACTTTCTTAACAGCTTTAGTTCTAGGGTTGGATAAAATATATTCCTTATCCAAATCCGCATTCTCCTTATTTTAGAAAGAAAAGTGATGTGATTTTAAAAATGCATTTACTGTTCTTATAAGCGTAAACTCTTTTTATTTAAATAGACAGTGTGTCTTGTACAAGTGTCGAGTGCCACTACTGTGGTTTCCTTCTTCTTCACCGCAACCCTTTGAGAGCCTTCTGCGGTGTCAGCGTACATTTTCTTGTTCTGGCTTCTCGTTAGCTACACCGGCTTAAGTGATGCATCCCTAATTTTTGCCCCACGGAGCCCGACTGCTATCGAACGGGCCGACTCCGAGATTGGTTAATAATTTCCACTTGTCTCATAAACCCCTCATCATTTTGTCCTGCCATTTTACACTTACAAAAGGGGACAAACACTCAGGGTCCGTGGTTGCCTTCTTCTGCACCGCAACCCTTTGAGAGCCTTCTGCGATGTCAGCGTACATTTTCTTGTTATGGCTTCTCTTCAGCTACACCGGCTTAAGCGATGCATCCCTAATTTTTGCCCCATGGAGCTTGACTGCTATCGAACGGGCCGACTCCGAGCTAGATTGGTTAATATTTTCCACTTGTCTCACAAACCCCTCACCATTCTGTCCCGCCATTTTACACTTATAATTGGGGACGAACACTCAGGGTCCAACAAGACAACGCTTAAGGTCCAGAAAACCATCAAAAAGTGTGTCTTGAAAACAAAGAACGGTCCCTCAAAATGCAAGAAATCACCAGATCCGAATCGCCAAGTTCTTAGTATTAAGATTTTAGAGTAAGAAAGTTTGAAATCTCTAGAAAAAAAATTCAAACTAAGCCTTATCAAGCCGAGCTTTGACCGAGCCAAACTCGAATAGTTTACGAACTACCCTGACACATTAACACCCCTATTTGTGATTCCCCAACACGAATTGACACTTATCAGTCCCAATCTTCGTCCTATTTGCAACTCTAATGAACAGAACACATATTTTTCGATACCTTTTCGGACCTATTACCGATACTAAGTAGCAGTAAAAAATTTGTATCCATTTAAGAGCATCTCTAGTGGTGATTGGTCTTTTAAACCAATTTACCCCTCCACATCACCAAAATTACAATTCAAAACCACTATTTTCATATCATGTTTACTCCAACTAAAATCTACTCTAGTGGTGAGTGTGTGATTTCAATAATTTCCACCATTCACACAACTCCACATATACACTTACCAATATTTTCTTTATTTTTAATCTTTTCTCTTTCATCCCTTTTCACTCTCTATTTTTGTTGAATCACCCACCCAAATGGGTTCAATCCATTTTAATTGGTGTACTTTCACTCTCTAGTCCATCATTTTAATTGGACTAACTACTAGGGATGCTCTAATAGGTCTATTATTTAAGTTGAAACCGCAGGCCCAAAAACTTCATGGCCCATTGTGATAAGCAAACGACGTCGTGTAAGTTTCGAAGGGAGACAAACAGGAGAGGGTTGTTGAAAATCAGGGTGCGGCATAGCAGAGCAGAGCAGATCAGGAAGAGAGGAAGATGGTAGGGGCATTTTGGGGAACAAGAATAATGGAGATAGTGAAGAAGCATGACTCAGGAGGTCTTCTTTGGAAACGAATAAAGCTCACTTCTACTCGTAAAGCTAACGCCAAGAAGAGACTCCGTAGGGTTTGGCAGGCATGTCTCTTTTCTTAATTAGGGTTTCATTTTCAGCTTTTATTTCAATTCCACCTCTTCATTTTCATTCTTAATCTATGCTATAAACCCTAAATGGGGTTCCTTTTTTAGTGTATGCAACTTACTATAATAGTTATGGGAAATGTTATTTGCAGTGAATTGGCTATTTTCTTTTTCTTTTTAAGTTTTAAGCTCAGTGTTTTAGTTTCTTATTCATGGGTGCATCATTTTGATAGATTGGGTTGAAATATGAAAACCTTGTGCTCTAATTGCATGACTTCAAGAATCAAAATCTGGAAAGTAGTAAACGTTCAGCCAGCTCCAAGCCTTTCAAAAAAGAGTTCAACTTTATCGTGAATAACGTAGATCCTATTGCAACATTGAAAATGATTTTTGTGATTCCATTAGAAAGAAAGAATGCAAACATATATTACATCTATTGCTTCTCTGCTCTTAAAACTAAGCAGTGTTGGTATAAATTAGGTGTGTGCTATTATATTGAATTGAATTTCGTTTTTAACTGCCAACGGTTCATCAGTTTTATAGTTTAGTTGGGAAGTATGGTAACTTTTGCTTGCTACATTGTTATCCAACAATCTGCAATATCATACTTAAATTTGGATACTATTTATAGAACTTGAATTTTCACCCAAGTCTTCTTTCTTGTCGTTAAAGTTTTGATATATATCTTTATGCTCTTGCTACTCTTATTACAGAATGAAGCTGTTTTGAAGGCATGTGTTGAACCAACACCAACAGAAAGTTCTTCAGCTGATGCAGCTGGAATTTCAGAAAAGATTAGCCCAAGTACCGATTCTTGACTTGCAAAAAGAGTGAGAATGTCTCAAGGGTGTCGTAGAGCTGCAGATTTTTATGAACCTGTATGTCCATCCGTGTATGTTTGAGATTATTTATGTTTAAGCTTGTGTCTTAACCTTTTTGTCACTCTGGTTAGTGGGTTCTATAGATTTTGTAAAATTCTTTCTAGTTTTTTACTTGAACAAAAATAAATAGTAGTTCACTCAGACCTTTTTCCGAATGATCATTCAATAGAGTTTGTTCATGAGCTTATGAGTTGTATAAGCAAGCGTATTCATGAACCTATAACTGAGCCTGCTTGTGAGTTTCAAGTATTTACTAACAAGCAGAAATTACAGAAGCAGAATGTAAAATTCTGAATAGACGGGGATTAGCATGTGGGGGGAAAAATCAATAAAGATTTTGTTGCATAATTCACTTAAGAAATTGAATGCAGTTGAAGGTGGTGTTCTTTGTCCAAGCCATTTAGGTTCTGTTTGTTTTAGCCAAAAATGGTGTTTTTGTCTCGGAAAATTTTAGGCTAAGGAAAATGTTATAAAATGTTTTCCGGCGTTTGACTATAATATCAGAAGATATGTTTATGTGATTGAAGCTGAAAGAGAAGAATGATGGTTGTCTGTAAAAATAGAGTTTCAAGTTCAGGAAAATGTTTGAGTAAAATATATTCCCCACTCTTTTTTTTTATATATATTTTTCTCTCATGTAATTAATCTAAAATTTTCGAATGACTTAATTTTCCAAGCAAACAAATTCTGGGAAATCAAGAAAACGTCTTCATGCACAATATTTCAGTGCTTACACCTCTAAAGTCAGCCTCGCCTCCATAGATCCAATATCTATTTATATGAAGAAGAAAACATGTAAAGGAGGGGATTCTTATTTGCTTCAAGATGCTTTGGTGGTGAAATGTTAGACACATGAGACTCAAAATCTCGTGCTAAAGAGCGTGGAGGTTCAAGTCCTCTTCAAGGCATAATATTGAGAATGCTCATGAAATGAGAAATTCAATCAGAGATACTGGGAAATCAAGAAAATGTTTTCATACACAATACTTTCTGTCAAACAATAGGGCCTAAGTTTTCGCCCAGTTTCAAAGACAAACATTCAAAACTTGAAGTTCTGTGGATCATACGTATATTGTAAACAAATATACCTCATCAGTTGTGATTAGTTGAATGTAACACAATCATATTAACTGTCCATTGCATCACAATAGGTTTCATGAAAGAAATTTATATAATGGCAAGACTCGAGAACCGAAAACATCAGTTGAATATTTCAGAATGTATAATTGGAGTGTCATACTGGGTTCGTTAGGAGAAAAGCTATAAATGATATGAATTACTAATTATGACCTACTACAAATGCCAATTACTTCAATACCTTAGTTACAGCTATATTATATAATCAGTGATGGATCCAAATGCATTGGCAGAGGGTGTTCTAATATTACGAACGCACGCGTGAACGTGTTTGGATAATTTTGTTAAAAGGTTAAATATACCTTTTCAATGAAATTTTCCAGACAATAGTATGTGCATAAATAAAATGTGTTGTATTAAATAGTTAAAGGTAGGGTAATATATTAAAGTCAGCAATGTAAACTGCAGCCGTTTTCCCATTTACTTGTATATACGAATATGTATTTATTTAATTAGGTAGCGTGAAGAATATTGATTGCTTTGAGAAAATGATGATTCTAAAACCTCACTTACAAGTAACCTCACCTCGGTCGGCATTTCTTCTTTTTTTTCAAAGAAAATCCACCAATTTGAATTCAAAATTGACTTTTGATATTCAGTTGAGCCACACATAGATAGTGATTCCATGCCAAAAACTAAACGAATTAAGCCTTTAGTTCTACTACTTTTCCAAAATCATACCTACTTTTTGGGCAGAATCATATCTACATTAATCAATTGTTGCCTACCCTAGATTTCATGTTATGATTACCATTTCATTTGCCATGTTTTTATCCATAATTATTCCTTTCTTTCTCTTTTAAGCTTCAATTTTTAGTTATTTGTGTATAATTAAAGAAAAATAATAAATGGCGTAACCTAATGGTTATATACTCTACCTATGATCAGAGAAGTCATAAGTCAAATAACACCAAGATGGAGCATTTTCCTTTATTGTGTAATGTAAGCACAATTACACTTTTTTTTTTAAAGAAATAATAATAATAACAAGACTTGGTTGTATGGTTACCAAGAACGGGTACTATTTGTGGCTAATACCCAAGGCATACAAGGAGCAATTTGTAGGGCACTTGGACCTGTTGTTTTCACTACTTTTTTCTCAACTGTATTATATTTTCTTCACATCACACTCTGATTTCATTTATTAAATATTTCACATTGTTAAATTAGTGGATTATAAGGCTCCATATATATGTCATATATATTTCTTCTATTTTGAAATACCTTTCATCATTAGACCTTCATCTATATGTACCAAAATCTTGCATTCAAGGTTAGGACACTTATTGATATTTGATTCAAGCCGTAAATAATTCCAGTGTGATAAAAATATCTCACTTTATTTAACTAAAAGTAATATAATTTCTAATCTGATTCTCTTATTTGAGATTTGTTTTGGATTGAGGTATGACAAATATAATTGAGAATAATTTCTCACTTGTATTATTCACATAAGCAACATACATTAGTAGAACTAAGACGAACCAACAAAGTTAGGAGGTTGGATCATAAACATCTTTTTTTAAGTCATCGCTATGTAAAAAGACATTCGGCACATGCCACACATCTAACTGGATAATATCTCAACTAGAAGATGGCAAGCTCCAACCTCTAAATATTGTTTAGATTTAAGTAGGAGTATATAGCGTACATTACATGTGGGTACAATTGTGAAGTGTGTTTGACCAAAGGGTTCCAATATTAATTCTACAAAAAAAAATAAAAAAATAAGGGAGACATATGCTATGCTCCTTTTGGATGTCATACGCTAAAATAAGTGTACAATCTTATCTATCTTTTGTTTTTTCGGGTTGCAATGCCACTTTACTACACTATATCTCATTATTGGATCCTTATTCCCTTTCTTCTAACTTTGGTTTTTATGCTTCCTGCTTTTCAATTTTAATCCTTTTCTTTTTCTCTATATTCCTTCTAAGTAAAATAGGATTTAAATGTACATTGGTCACTTAATTTTATTGTTTATTTTAATATAGTCTCTTAACTTCAATTTGTCTAAATAAATTATTCAACTTTATTTTTTTCTCAATAAAGTCACTCCATTGATTTTTAAATAGCTCACTAAAAATATGATGTGGTTTCCGCATAAATGACACTCAAACATACAAACTGATGTGGCCGACACATAGAAGCTACTTGTCAACCAGAATGGAGATTCAATCACAACACTAGAGTAAGGAATCTCAAATACTTTAATTTATTTTGAAATTTGACCTTGGAGTTGAGGAATGAAAAGGAAACGGAAACACAGAAAATGGAAGAAGATATGTTTGAGTGTCTGTGCAATATTTAGGAATATTAGAGTTAGAAAATTATTTAACTTTTGATTTCTTGCTTATTAACCGTGGTAAAAAATTATGTAAGCTAGGTTAAGCAATTTGCTGAATTAAGTAAATTTTTAATATTTCACCCGACATGTGGCAGCCATATGGTGCATATGTGACTTCCACATATCGGTTACATCAATATGCATGTTTGAGTGTAGCTTATATGGAAGTCACGTTATCTTTTTGGTGGGCTTTTGATTTGAATTGTTTTTGAGTGATTTTATATATTGAGACAAAAAATAAAATTAGAATAATACTATTAACACAAAGTGAAATTGAATAGAATAATTATTTTGAGACAAACAACAACATTCAACCAAAATAAAAAATTTATAATATTTCTTCTAATTATATAAAGCAAACTATATAAAAAGAAAAAAATTTCTACTAATTAATGGTAATGTCTTCTCATGAAAACAGTAAATATGCATCTCTTGTTTGTCTTTCATTGGATGAGACAAGGAATCTTATTCTATTTATTTACCCGATAATAGACATAGTTTTGCAATACCCAAGACTGGATTTATTTATGGAAAACAAAGCTACACTACGCCCCAGCCCATGTCCTGTATTCTTTCTCAAACCAAGCCTAATCTCACATATTGTTTTTGTCTTTTTTAATGTATTATGTTATGTTTTGCATTGGAAGACATTTCTTTTTTCCCCCCTTCCCAAGTTTGTAAGATCATGTTCTAGACAAGGCAGAAAAAGATTGATTATTTAAGAACAAAAGTCGTAGAGATTCCCTATAAATGTTTATATATATGTAGCAATTTAAAATGGACAAGAATCAAAAGCCATATGTGCACATGGATGGATGGATTGGATGCCCTTTTGCCTACCATTTTAAATTGTATTCATATTTTCATATTTTATGTTGTTGTGCAGTGCACTAGTTAAGGGATCTACTTTTCCTGCAAACTAATGGATACGAAAATCTATACCTTGTTCTTTATAATTTGGATCCCTCCTTTTCTATATACGCACACAAAGTCACTTTCTCATATAGTATAATCTTTTGTACTCTCAACAATAATTTGCATTTCTATAACTAATAATCATCACAATAATTGATTCATTAACTATTCTTTTGTTAATTAAATAAGAAGCACCAACTAACGTATTCCTCCCACTCTGCATACATGTATTATTGATTTGAATAATCATTTAAGTAAGCACAATAAATGAAAATAAATTCAAGAGTAATTAAATGGTGTTTCACCTTTCTTTTTTCCATCATTAATATTTAGTAAATATCTGGTACAAATTTCAGTAGAGTAATTAATGACATGGAGTTTTAATTTAATTTATTAGTTGTTCCTCATAATTAAGAATGAAAGAAAAGCTAATTAACAGAATTAGTTTCTTCATGATGATTACCCTTTTGATTGAGGAGGGCCAGCATCAGAGCTCTTCAATTCTAGATTAGTTATTCCATAAAATTAGAATGGAAAACCTCACTAGTATTTGAGGATTTAGAATGGATTCTCTGCTGTTGTTTAGGTCTCTTTCTCCTTTGAGATAATCTGTAGACAACCCATTCTCCTAACTTTGACTTGGATGCCTGAAATATATATGCACATTCAACAACACACCTTTTAGTTCAAGAAATACAAGCAACACATACACATGACATGTTTGTCTATTCAGTAATTAGCAATGTGGTGAGATGCTTAACAAAAAGACAATAAAATTAAAACATAATGATACCTTAATGTTGTGGGGGATAGTTGCAGCGCCTAGAAAGTGATATTCTTGCAAAATCCATTGAATTTTAGAAGCATCAGAATGGCAGAAAATGAAGGTCTTCTTTGCTCCAACTATATGGTTACTAAGACAAGTTAAAATAGGCCTGGTTTTCCCTATTGGTTTCCAATAACCTGAGCCACATGCTATCTTACATCTCTTTTCATTTCCAAATTTTCTCCCAAAGAAATATCTCTTTTCCTTCAAATCACCTAATTCATAATACAGCAAATAAGTACAAGATACATTGTAACAAATATACCAAGTTGAAAGCTGAAGAAGCAAATAAAAAAAGAAACCTGGTAAGGTCCAAGGATCATGTTGAAAGACATCAAGTTCAGGAATAATGGAAGCAGGCAAAGGGAGACCAAAGATCTTCCTTCTTAAGTAATGAACAATAAGCTCTTCATCTGTTGGATGAAACCTATACCCAATTGGCAATCTCATTCCTCCATTCACTAGAGTTCCTTGATATTTCTCCATGTATGTATGTTTGATTAGCTCAAACCAACCAAGTTAAGCTTTAAAGAATATTTGAAAAGAAAACTTAAGGTTGAGCTAATCAAGAACTGGAAGGAACTAAGAACCCATTTTGGAGAGAGAACACAAAACCAAGGCAAAGGAAAGGAAAGAGGAGACTTTGATGCCTTAAATTTGTTGGGTTGAAAGAGCAAGGAAGGACAAATTTTCTTTATTATGTGTTATTTATATAGAGAGAAAGAGAGAGAGAGAGGAAGAAATAAAAGAAAATGGAAAGTGGGTTTAACTATTTACATGCATCCAAAGACTGACTTAAACAAAGAAAGAAGGCTTTTATTGACTTTAAATGTTGTTGATAGATAATCTTTCTTTAACAAACAGACGTACGTGTTATTTATTTGAGGTTTCATTAAGTAAATAACACCAAAAAGGACATAAAATAAAACCTAAGGAAGGGAAAAATCAAAGCAAAGCAAAAGAGAAAGAAAAAGAAAAAGGAAAGGGTTTCTGATCTTCTTCTTCTTGGCTTGGCTTCATTGTTTGTTTGGGTCAGAAAGTCAGAAGGCACGCTGCTTCTTTACTCCCACGTGTCCCTCGCTCATGCTACTGCAAACACCAGTGGCTCTGTAAATATTTTAATTTCCCGTAAATGGTCAATTTGACCACTCTGTTTTCATCTCAGATAATTTCCCCACTTTTCTTTTTCTTACATATAACTACCTTGAATCTCGCAATTGTTCCATCAACTTGAAACTATTTCATTTACCTCTTTTACTTAAACTTACTTACGTATTCATCGCTTGATGTTGTTTGAAATAACATGTATGTCTCTAAACCTTGTTTAGATTGATATATGCACTTTAGAATTTATATAAATTAGAGTATTATACAATCTCTCAAGATCCAATATAATTTTGACATACGGACTTAAAGATCTAATTATGTCACTTTAAAGAAGTTCAAAAGATTAACGACACATTCTATATAGTTAAGAATCAATATCTACTTTAGGCTAAGTTCAGGGAGCTTTTAATGTGTTGAGCTTTTTATATATGATAGACCTTGAATATATCTACGTCGTAGAGCTGGCTTGAACCACGACTGAGAGAACATCGTTGGATTCGATTGTGGAACTCCGACAATCAAAATCATTTCATTTTTTTCAAAAATAGAATTTTATCTCTTTAGACTTTGATTGGGAGGGAAAAGTTTAGATGAATATATATATATGTCAGAGAATATTAATATATAAACCATAATAAATCTACCTATCACAATACAATCATATTGAAATGGATATTCACTTTATTTTCATCTCATGGCATTAAACATATTGAAATGGATATCCACTTTATTCGCGAAAAAGTTTCCTGTGGGGATGTGCGAGTCCTACATGTGCCTTCCCGCTATTAAATTGCAGACATTTTTACCAAAGGTCTTCCATCTGTACTTTTTGAAGATTTTCGAAACAGTCTGAGCATTCATGGTCCTCCCCCTCAGACTGCGGGGGAGTGTTAGAATATTAGTATAGTGTAAATATATCTTTGTATATACTGAAATGTTGTAGTCAAATTTATTATTGATTTTATTGTGGTAGGTAGATTTATTATGGTTTATATATTAATATTCTCTGACAATATAGAAACCCTTATTGGAGAGGGACAATTACAGGAGTGTATGAGTTTTCAATGATTTGAAATGCTTTATAAATGTTAAAAATTTTCTTCCTTCCAATTCCTCCATCTTCATTTCCATTCCATTCCTAACCTCTTTTAACCGCTCTCTCAATTAAAACCTTAAAGACTTATGTACAACCTTATTCAATTTTAGTGCTAGCCTTAGGAGTGTATTTTTTTTTTCTCTTTTATCCTTTTCTTTGTGATCACCCAAATAACATCTTCCAGATTTTAATTGTAAAAATACGGTGTTTATTTGTAGAAATACAGTGATGAACAGCAAAATCCAGGTAAAGCAGAGAATGAAGGTAAAAGGGAATTTGTAATCGTTTATTCAATCATGCTCAAAAAGGAGTAGCACAACAACCCTAAAAAGCAGTAGAAACAAAATAAGACAAAAGAGCAAAACTAACCTTGTCCTATTACAACGGCTAAAAGCCAAACAATGACAGTAACCACTGTAAAGTAAGGTAAAACAGAAATACCAATAACAGTAATAGTAATAGAGTTAATTTTCTCAATATTCCCCCTCAAACTGTGGAGCGAAATGATGATGAAGTTCCCAGTTTGTTCATGTGAGATGAATGCTGTTTAATTGGAAGAATCTTGGTGAAGATATCTGCGATTTGTGAAGAAGAGGAAACATGTTGAGGGACAATGGCACCCGACTTTACTTGATCACGAACATAATGACAGTCTATTTCAACATGTTTTGTGCGTTCATGAAGCACAGGATTAGCAGCAATGGCCAAAGCAGCTTGATTATCACATTTTAGAATGGTTGGAGGAAGGTTCTTGATGCCCAAATCCTTCAATAGAGCAGACAACCACGTGACTTCACAAGCAGTAAGAGCCATGGCTCTATATTCTGCTTCAGCAGAGGACCGAGCAACCACAGATTGCTTCTTAGTTTTCCAAGAAATAGGAGACTGCCCAAGAAAAATACAATACCTTGTGGTAGATTTACGAGTCATAGGACAACTAGCCCAATCACTGTCACAATAGGCAGTCAATTGAGCTGCAGAGGAAGAAGCCAAAAGAATCCCTTGATTTACAGTCCCAACAAGATATCTCAGAAGTCTCTTAGCAGCCTGCATATGGGATGTGGTTGGTTGGTGCATAAACTGGGTTAGAATTTGAACAGAATAGGTTATATCAGGTCTGGTAATGGTGAGATACAATAATTTCCCAATCAACCTTTGATATGGAGTAGGATCAACAAGGACATCTCCTTTATCAATGTTGAGTTTAAGATTGCAATCCAGAGGTAGCTGCACAGATTTTACACTTGCCATTCCAAACTCTCCAAGAATATCTTTAGTGTATTTCCGCTGAGACAAGAAGAAACCAGCTGAAGTTCTGTCAACTTCAATCCCTAGAAAATACCTCAATTCCCCCAAATCTTTCATGTGAAAAGCCTGAGATAACATGGATTTCAAATAGTTTATAGTTGACATGTTATTACCACACAGCAGCAAGTCATCAACATAGATTAAAATCAAAGTAATGTCTGTAGATGTGTGAAGAACAAACAGACTGTAATCTGATTTAGACTGCTTGTATCCCAATTCCAGGAGAGTTGTGGACAACTTATGAAACCATTGCCTTGGAGCTTGCTTTAGACCATAAAGGGCCCTTTGTAACTTACATACTTGTTTTGATCCCTTATTTTGAACAGGTTCCACCATGCTATCAGAGTTAATTCTGCATCCCAAGTGAGTATACCCCTGTGGAAGCTGCATATAGACATCTTCAATTAAGTCACCGTGTAAAAACGCATTTGTGACATCCATCTGCACAGTATACCAATTTTCAATTGCAGCAAGAGCAAGTAGAGTACGAACTGTGGTCATCTTGGCCACTGGAGCAAAAGTCTCAGCATAGTCCTCCCCATAAGTCTGTCTACAGCCAAGCACCACCAGTCCTGCTTTGTGTCTCTCAATGGAACCATCAGGCAAGTATTTGGTTTTAAAGAGCCATCTACAAGCAATGGCTTTCTTTCCAACAGGAAGAGATGTGACAACCCAGGTATTGTTTAATTCTAAGGCTTCCAACTCTGTGTTTATGGCCAAAATCCAATGCTCATGCTTTAATGCTTCCTTGAAGGAAATAGGATCAGGGTCATGGATAAGATGTGTAAGAAAGCAAGAGAAAGCAGGTTGAATTTCAGTACAGGCTAAATTAGAGATATGGAGAGATGAGGATTTATTAGGAACATCGAAATCTTTGAGCCATATGGGTTGATGGTGCAATCTAGAAGATCTTCTCAAAACTGGAGCAGGAGATTGAATGGGGGACATTTCTGGTGAAGGAGAGTTGATAAGGTTTTGAGAAGTAGAGAGGTCAATAGATGGAGTTGTGGATGGAAGTGAGGGAGTAGGATCGAGAGAGATGCAAAAGTCATCATCTCTAATGGATGGTGAATGGGGAGTTATAGTTGGAATCGGTTTCATGTAAGAATCGAGAGAGGATGAGTGGAAGGGAAAAATAGATTCATGAAATTGGACATCTCTAGAGATAAAAACTTGTTTGTTTAGAAGGTTGTACAGTCTATATCCTTTTTGCCTAGCTGGATATCCCAAGAAAACAGATGGAACTCCTCTAGGGGAAAATTTGTCTGAAGGAAAAGTTGGGTTATAAGCAAAAGCAAGGCAGCCAAATACTCGAAGATGATCATAAGAGGTTGGTGTCTTGTGAAGAGCTTCATAAGGAGTGAGATTATCAATCACCGGAGAGGGCAGTTTATTGATCAAGTGCACAGCAGTAAGAACACATTCACCCCAAAATGACAATGGCAAACCTGCCTGAAACCTGAGAGCTCGAGAAATCTCAAGGATGTGTCTGTGTTTTCTTTCCACTCTAGCATTTTGTTGACGCCTTTTCACACAAGATGTTTGATGTATAATGCCAAGAGCATCAAACAATTTCTTACAAGGAGAATCATCAAATTCTAGAGCATTATCAGACCTAACAAACTTAACAGATTTGTTGAAGTGATTGTGAGCATAGTTTGTGAAACTTTGTAAAGTAGATACAAAATCAGATTTGTGCTCAATGAGATAGATCCAAGTGAATCTTGTGTGATCATCTACTATAGTGAGAAAGTATCTGTACTTCCCTCTAGTGCAGACCTTATATGGACCCCATATGTCTATATGAATGAGATAAAAGGGCTCAGGAGCATGTGATTTGCTAAGATCAAAGGGCTGTTTGGTGAATTTGGACATGGGACAGGTTATGCATATGTTGGTGTTTTGATTAACATGAGATTTCACACAAGGAATGAATTTCAATTTTCCAGCTGGTGCATGACCAAGTCTGTGATGCCACAAGTTGAACATGTTTGTATCAGGGTTAATGGATGAGTTTTGAACTGACAGACAAGTAGAACGTTTATCGTATGTATGATTGACTAGATAATACAAGCCATGTTGTGATTGACCTTTGGCTATAAGCCTCTTGGAAGTTTTATCTCTGATTTCGCAGTGATGAGAATGAAATGACACTTCACAATTATTGTCCCTAATCAGTTTTTGAACAGACAAGAGATTATGCTTAAACAAAGGGACACACAAGACATTTTTGATAAGCAGGCCATTTGGCAAACAAACCTCACCAACATGTGAAATTTCAGCAGTATTTCCATCAGGCAAATTGATTTTAGATTTCTCAGGAAACACGGACAAAGCAGAGAAATTTTCAAGACAAGGGGTCATATGGTCAGATGCTCCAGAATCAATGATCCATTCATAAGACAACGCAGCAGAAAAGCAAGAGTGTTCAATGGTAGTAATCATACAAGAAAAATGGTTGTCTAGTTCATCATCAGTGTCAGAGTACTTATGTTGCATCTGCATTTGAGGAACTAATTTGGCTAACTGTTCAAGCTGTTGAGGTGTAAACAATAAGCCAGCTCCATCATTCTTGATACAGTTGTCACTTTGAGCATTAGCAGTCATCCTATTGACCTGCTTAGAACCAGAATTCCATTTTGACACCTGAGAGGATGATGAAGATTTCTGCTTGTTCGCTGGATTGCTCTTGTGTTTTGAATGCCATCTCGGATAACCTACAATGGTCCAACATCTGTCTCCACTATGGCCTTTTCCACCACAAGCACTGCAAATCTGAGATTTATCTAACTGATTTCTGCTAAACATAGCTGAAAGATCATTGTCAGTTTTAAAAGAATTTAGCACCTCTCTTTGTGCCTCTTCTTGCTGTAAAGAAGCTGAAGCAGTCTCAACAGTTGGTAAAGGGCTCGAAAGAAGTAACTGACTTCTTTGAGCATTATAAGAATCATTCAGTCCATTCAAAAACTGAAATAATCTAGATTCCTCTCTCTGTAAATTGATAGCATCAAGAAGAGCTGCAACTTTTGTGGAAACATCAATGACTTTTGGCAACAAATTTATTGAATCCAGTTCCTCCCACAAAGATCTCATAGTGGTATAATAATCATTCACCGACATATTATGTTGTTTTTCCTCAAATAGTTGCTTATTCAGCTTGTATTTTCTTGAGCCATTAGTTAAAGAAAAACGCTTTTCTAGGTTAACCCAAATATCTCTAGCTGTTGTCATGAACATAATAGATTTATTTATGCTAGATGAGACATTATTGGTTATCCAAGCAATTACCATGTTGTTGCAGATCTCCCAAAGCTCTCCCTTAGTTTCATCATCATCTTCCTTCTTCACCGTTCCAGTAACAAAGCCATATTTGCGCTTTGAGGTTAAGCTTATCTCCATTGCTCTTCTCCATGACTGATAGTCTGAAGAACCTTGCAGCTTTTCAACTTGAATCGATGAAACACCATCCGAGGGATGAAGAAACAGAGGATTTGTCAGATCTTGAAGCGAGATTCTATTACCAGTCATTTCTTAAGACTGAGAGAAATGAGAGGGAAGAAATATGAACACGAAAGGAAAATTTTTTTTATCAAGAATAGAGGATGATGAATAATGATTTCAAAAATTCATTCTCATTGCAGAAACCCGCTCTGGTACCATGAACAGCAAAATCCAGGTAAAGCAGAGAATGAAGGTAAAAGGGAATTTGTAATCGTTTATTCAATCATGCTCAAAAAGGAGTAGCACAACAACCCTAAAAAGCAGTAGAAACAAAATAAGACAAAAGAGCAAAACTAACCTTGTCCTATTACAACGGCTAAAAGCCAAACAATGACAGTAACCACTGTAAAGTAAGGTAAAACAGAAATACCAATAACAGTAACAGTAATAGAGTTAATTTTCTCAATAAGTGACGTGTCAACTTCTTTTATTGTCATCCTTATTTTTCATATCATAATCATCATGAAGAATTATTCGCCCATGGGACAATGTGACATGTATATACTCTTTAACCAAGTCATGTAAGCGACATGACATGATAAATGAGTCCCAATATCCACTGTACAATGTAAAATACAGACTGGTAACACTATATTGTTTCGAATTCGCTGCGTATCGCTTATATCAATCATATGATGATATTGGTTGTTTGATATCCGAGGAGCATTTAATATGCATTCTCTCCATTTCCGTTACCGCTCATATTACGAGTGAAACTTTTCTCATACTATTCAGTGTGGTTGTTAGGCTCGGTGTGAAATTTCAGGTGTTGTTGTGGTGTAGGCATCGAAATAGGTTCAAGACTGATTCTATCTCCTTGCTCATTGAATTTTGGTTGTTCCCCACAAGCCCCAGGCGAGATATATTTATCGCTGGAAGGAGAATCTCTTTTTCCTTTATCTTCTGCTCCTTGAGAGGTTAATTTATGCGTAAGAATTTCTGAGCGTTTCTTTGAATTTTTGCTGATTTCGAAAGTCAAATCAACGATGCTGATGGTTTCCTAGATAACCGAGGTCTTCCTTGTTTTCTTTGAATTTTCAGAGACAAACTTGATGCCCTGCATAACATCCGCAACTAAAGCCATGTACCTCTTCTTAGCTTCTTCCTTCTCTAATCTTATCCTTGCATCATACTTCTCCTTATGTTTATTTAAATCTCTCCTCAGCTTTAAGTTGGTTCCGCTTGATTCTTTCTTATGAGTCCTTTTGTTGTTGTCGGTATTTTTCTTCTGACACAGCTTGATGTTCGATTAAATGATCAAGTATCTACTGGATTCCCGCATTCTCTAATGGGTTCGGTCTGCTACCTTGAGTTTCAAATTGATTCGGACAAAATAAATTGTAACAAATACTTCCGGTTATCGAATGAGATGAAAGGAAAAGTTAAATTGAAATTTAGAAGGTTAGGAACAATTTTTCAGAAGACTTCGAGAACTAAATTCGACTCTAAACAGTTGAAAAATGCAAAATGAAATCAGTGGACAGATTGTTTAAACAAAAACAAAGTACAAAGATTGCGAGTTTATAAACAAAAATTAAACAAAAATTAAATTGTAAGGAACAAATTGGTGTTTTTTGGATGAAAAATGATTTGAACAAGGCTTATCTTAAGCTAAGAAAACAGTATTGTGAGCTGAGAATGACAAGAGAAAATTTGGCATAAGTTTGATACGAAATCTGTATTGTTGTTGGGTTTGTTAGAAAAGGCTTGATGCAAATGTTAGTATTTATAGTTGACGAAAATGGTCATGGGCAAACCACTATTTTCACTAGCTCCTCACTTACCTCAATTAGCTCCAGATTTATGCGGGTGATTAAAGTCACTAAAAAATCACAAAATAACGGTAATTAACTTTTCTTTGGACTTTGACAAACCATCTTAAGCCCAAAACGGATCCGCTTGAGGCCAATAATCACTTTTTCGAATTTGGATAGATGTCTATTTTTCAAGGGTGAGTTACACGTTTGACACCCTAACATTAATTAAATACAATAAACATGTTCAAACTAAAACAATTAAGAAAATGTCAGTTTTTGCAAAACTTAATCCACATTGCACAAGTACCGACGCATCCTTTAGATTAGGGGTTTTTATAATTTTAATTAATAATTTAAATACATTAATTCCTCCATCACAACTTTCATATTCCAGAAAAAACCGAAATCATTCAACTTTTTTTCCTTTCGCGTTTCCGTTGTTGCGATGAATATTTGCAAAAAACTTGATATATACAACATTTAAAAGATATGAATTTCATGAGTTTCTACGAGTCTTTGTAGAACGTTTGCGATCAAATATGTAGTTTCATACATCTAAGTGTTATCCGATCCGGTGTAAGTGTATGAAATTCAGGCAATCCTATTAAGTGAAATATCAGTTCATATTACATAATGGTAGAAGTTCATTTAGGATGCGTCAAATATTGATATAATCATACTATTTTGCAGAATTTAATCATGGTACCTTATCTTTTACTTGTCCATTATACTGGATTTTGGATATCCAATAATTAATTCCAAAATTATGAAACCGATGGAGTTGTCATTTCAGAAAAAACTTGTTTTGAAAGACTCTATAACATTTTATCCGATCAACTGAAAATCAGTGAAATCAAAAAATTGAGTGCATCTATATTCAAAAATATGAAAAGGGAGAGAAGAAATCGGAATGAAAGTAGTGGCCAAAATTAGATAGATCTAATAACTAATTCAAATAATCATTGTAAAAATTAATAAATAAAATATTAGATAACCGTCTGACAAAAGTTAGATAAAAATGAGAAGTTTTTGATAAGATAAATAGAAAAGTTCTACTATTGCTAAAACATTAAAAATGAATGGTAGTTATTTGTAAAATAAAATTCAAAACTGATTTATGCGTAATTCCCTCATTTTCCAATGCTTATTGCCTCATACAAAAATAAGTCTGTTTGATATTCCGAAAGTGCGGTTAAAGAAAATTGTCATTGAACACTTTCTTTACCTTTTTATTCTTTTCTTGTTATCATTTTTATATCTTTTATAACCAATAAAAGTTGGTTCATGTGGTAAGGTACTCAATCTTATTTTTGAAAGGTTTGCAGTTCGAGTCTTCACTTTATCAAAATTTAGCTCTTATTAGTAGACAATTTGTAAACTCCACTATAAACTTTTATTGAGATCTGTGATTGCCATGCCCTACGAATGGGTAGGCATTCTCTTAACTAAACTTTTTTTCACCAATTTTTTTTTTTTTTATATGTTCTGTATCTTTTTAATTTTTCATTTATTAAAATGTATGCTAAACTATAACCTATAAATTTTTTAATAAATTTTATTGATGAATCAATAAATTGTTTTTAGTTTTCGACTGAAGACAAGAGAGAACTGCTGAATCAAAAATCATAAAAATGATTTAGATTTATAACAACATTGTTATAATTAACGTTGGCAAGTAATGCACATAAATGTTAGTCACTCATGTAGGAATTCTTATGAAAAATAAAAGAAAAAAAACTGTGTAAATAAATTCTAATTACTAATTATGGTAATATTATAAGGCATAAAGAAAACATTTATAGGATGAAAGTCATGGTTAGAGATTCAAGCAAGAAAATACCAGTCTTTCAAGAAGACAAAAGTTTCATCTTCATGCCAGAGAAATTCTCAAGTGGCGCTGGCACCCTAAGGCCTGTCATCTTCCTCCTTTTCATCTGCTGCGTTTCTTGGAGGCTTGCCGGAACACCAACCTTGGTACTTTTTTCTCTTTATTGCTTGTATTTTTATAGCCTTTTCTTTTCTGTTTAATTGCAGTTGCATGCAGATTAAAACCTCGATATAGGAATAACCTCCCAATTGTATTGTTATACAAATAGTTCCACGTGGAAACACTGCCAGATAGGAGTTTCCATGCAACATAACTAATTATAGATTGTGAACTAAAGTTCTTACTCGTATGCAAATTAACATTCTGCATTTTAGCTTAGTTGGTTCTTGAAGTAGTGCCAGATTGCTAATTACAGATTGCAAACGCTGAAGTTTTCAAGCATTTGTAAATTAACATTGTGCGACTGCGGTTTAGCTTAGATAGTTGTAGTGTCAAATTGCTGATTACAGATTGCAAATACTCAAGTTTTTACTCATTTTGCAAAGTAACATTCTGCACCTTGGGTTAGATGGTCCTTCAAGTACTTGTATAGTCAGTTTGCTAATTAGAGATTAGAAATACTGAGGTTTACTCATTTTCAACTAACATTTTGCAGCTTACTTAGATGGTTGTTGAAGTAATTGTAGTGTTGGATTGCTAAACAGATCACAAATACTGAAGTTCTTACTCATTTGCGATTCTGCATCTTAGCTTAGATGGTTCTTGAGGTAATTGCAGTGCCAGATTGCTAATTACAGATTGCAAATTAACATTCTGCTTCTTTAGCTTAGATGGTTTTTGAAGTGATTGTAGTGTCTTGCTAATTACGGTAAATCCCACAACAATTTACATGAATGCTTTCAGATAAATGTTTAGACAGGGCAACAACTCACAGCAATTACCTGGGTTTTGTTGGTTTTATGTCCCCAATTAAATTGATATGTCAATCTTTTGGCGCGTTATGGTAGGTATGCTATACTTGTCACTGATAGTTAATGTTTATCGTTACTAGCTCCTGCCTCCCTGCCTCTTGCCCTTTTGTTTTTTCAGTTACTGAGAATATTCTACATCTCTCACTTATATAATCTATTTGCCGTGGAGCATAATAGGTCTCAAAATTCAAAGTTTGGTTCGTTATGCATAATGAAAATCTTAGGGATCAGTACCAAGTACATACATAATTAATTGACATATATGACATTATAGCCTTGAAAGATCCATGAGAATAATGTAGCAGGTTTCTGTGATATCATGAAATGTTCCTGATACTTGTAGGTTTTATGTGGTTGATGTGGTTTCTATTCCTTTTTTAATGTTTTAGGTGCTTTGTCAATCTATAGAACATCATGAAAATTCTTATATGTTGCACTAATTTATGTAGTTTAATTTTCTATTGAGATGAACATGTTGTTCCAGCTATTTTAGTTAAGAGTTTGGACACTTTTCATAAGTTTTACTTTTTTTTCTTAGAACATTGGTTATATTATTATATAGTGCGGTAAACATCTTATTTCACAACTTTTTTTTGTATTGCATATGATTTGGAGATTTTCTTAAGCAGTTCTGCTCCTTTATACTGCAGCTGGTCAGCTAATGCTAACGGTGTTGAATTAGAATCTCTTGGATATAAAGAGGATTATAGAGTTGATGTGGATGTTCCAGAAGGCACATGGGCAGGTGCTCCCGGCAGTTTCCATGTTATACTGGTAAATATCAATTATTCAGTTATTATAATGCATGTTAATCTGAACCACGTCCGCTTCAATGAATTTCGTTATGGCATTACACTTGCTTCATTATGGCTGTAAAATATTCATAAAAATGTAAGACTCATGGTGGTAATCTAGCGTAAGTGGTAGCATTATTATAAGTTTGATTGGGTGGAGCCAAAGGTGTTCATTGTCTATACTCTGTACCTTTCAGCTAGATGAGTCTAATCATTGGCATATTGTTCTAGATAGCTATCCATGTTTTCTGTTAGTGTATAATTGCCTAAACTACGAGTCTTCATTCAGTGAATCATTTTCAATATTCTTTCCGATCTCACTTTTCTTCAACGTCGTTTTTCAATCAAGTGCCCGAATTCTTCTCATGTACAGTGTATACTGCTGCATCTTATTTTCTTTTTATTAATAGGTGGTGGGGTCCTTCAAAATTTGATCCTATCAAGTCGGCCATGCTTTTCTACGGGAGGGACCAGCCTGTGATTCTACCAATACCTCCTGATGCAAGCTTGGACAAGGTTCTAAAAAACATGGTATGAATTTTTATGTTTTCTGTATTTGTGTTCTTTTATATAAATTTTAACATGTAAAGCAATGAGTCATTAAAGTGGGGCGATTAGTGTTACTTTCTGTAGTTAATATAGGATACAGTCAATACCACTGAATATTAATGCCATGATATAGCTCCTACTAATCTTGCTTTTGTATCTGCATGATCTAATTTATACCTTAATATCGTTTTTCATTGTTACATATGTTGTTTGTTGGGGAAAGGGTGCATCTTGGTGCAATAAAGTTCTTCCGTACACTATAACCACGACACTTTGAAGGAGGTGAATGGAACCAGTGTGGTTCATGTCCACGGCAGCAACTTTTGTTGTCTGAGAAAGTGAGTGGCATGCATAATTATGAGTTTACCCTTTATAATATTCCTTCCGAATAAATAAGTAGTAACTTCCAATGATTTGATAATATAATCAATGAATGCGCTTCTTACTTGCCTACGCTTCAATACACAATTAAAAGTTTCTCTGATCCTTGTTAGGTTGAAGAACTTTTCTCTCCACGAAACAATGGAACTAATGTGGAAACGCGTGTGGTGAACCAGCACCTTTTCAAGGCCTTTGAGGGGTCGAAATTCCATATGTTGGATATAACCTGTCAGTGAGTTCAGAGCAGATGCTCATCCATCCTCAGCTAGTGGGAAGAGGCATGATGACTGCATGCATTGGTGCTTACTGGGAATTACGGATACTTGGAATGACTTATTCTTGATGCATCTAAATAGTATGAAGTTTAGAGATTGAGGAATTACTGATTGCAATGTTTGTATGTTTAGGCATCGTGCACTTACTAATGCTTAAGTAAACAATTATTTACACACCAAACAATGCTTTGATGGTTATTACATTCCGCAAAGGAGTATGAGGTCATGGGTTCGAAGGAGTATGAGGTCATGGGTTCGAATCTCATGATTGTAGAAGGTGAATGCTCAAAAAAAAGTTAACAATTATTTCTTTTAAAAAAAAAAGTTCAACAATTATTGGAAAGTGTTGCCATCTTTTGCGTTTCTATTATCAGAATATGTTGTAGTTTTGAGAGAATACATAATTGAGATGAAAAATGAAGAAATAGAAAGTTATTGCAGCCAACAAGGGGCCATCATCTCCAGACCAATCCCTCCAGCTACATTCTCAGCGAAAGGCCCCGTAGAGGTGTTGCGGGGCTTGCACCCGTCTGTACGCGCAAGGGCTGTGCTATACACATAGGCTGCTAATTTTGGGGACCATGTTAATGAAGAGAGACCAATATCTTCCCTTGCTTTGTTATGAGGAACTGCCTTGTCTTCTGCTCCATAAGAGTGTATATGAAATTTCCGAAAGCTCTGAGGTACGATTATATGGAGTTGTACGGATCAACACGTGTTCTAACTCCACTTACTTTGCTCGAATACATCGCTCATTAATGGGTTGATAAAGAGAAAAAGCTACCAAGAATGCAAAAGAAATCACTGTGTTCGTAAATGCCCAATGTTTTGAAGAGAAGGTATTGAAGAAACCTCCAAAACCCACAAAGAGCAGAGAAAGAAAAAAAAAAAAAAGAGTTAAAAACCATGTACATGAGTCCAGATAATTTTTGGAACATGTTGATATGTAAATATAATTACTTTCTACTTCATCACTAAGTAGTCTGTTTAAGCAAAGATACAATATATAATATAATCAGCTCTTTTTTTCCCTAGAACTGAAATAATTCACCAACATTTCCTGCTAATTAGAATCATTGAACGGCCATAAAATCATCATGCAATTAAATATTTGTCCCAAATGTAACAGAGTATATAGCACAGAAACTCCTATTTACTTGGAGAATAAAAATTCAATTGTCGAATCTCGAGAACACCTTTGTAAGCTTAACAATTCTTGAAAATTTTTGAGTGCAAAAGCTGTTTCCTGATCGTCCAGTATGACTACCATTTTCTTCAACACTTTCGCATTTTTGAGTAGATATCGGACAAAGTTCATCTCAAGTTTACGTTTGTCTTCTCTCTTTGGAAATCCAACAATCTTAATAATTTTCAGATGCGATTCCAAACAATCGGAATTAATCATATTTGAATTCCAATCGTTCTCCTCAAAATAATTGAACACTGGGAGATCGTCCTAGTCCTGGAGATGAAAATTGTTAGGACAACTAAAATAGCCAGCTGCAATGTTTTCTAGTCTCATTGTTAGAAAAGTTCATAAAAGGTTGATTGAATTTAAATGGTTCGAGAAACTACCTGGTCATGGCAAGACACTTTAATAACTAATTTCTCGAGGCAGGGTGTACTTTGGAGTACACATGGAATTAAAATGTATAGTTTTTCCATATCATAACTATCTAGAGTCAAGCACTTGACGTTTAACATTAGAGAAAGCAAATTTCTCAGCTCTATAGTTGAATCTGCAAATATATATGTGGTCAGAATAGACATATCATCATTATAATAATAATTTTGAAATTTATAATATCACATTTGTTTTTAATATGTTGGTACCTTGATCACCATGACTCCGGAATTTTATCTCTTTCACATTCTGAAGCTGCTCCAAAATGCCTTGAATCAACCTTTCATGAATTGTTATACTCTCATTCTGATTGTAAACATCAAGCGTAGCACAAAGTGAAGATGGCAAATTCTGTAATTTAGCATACTTAACATTCAAACAACCTTTCAATTTCAGTTTCGCAAGGTTTGGGCATGAAATTTCAATACCAGAAGAGGTTATAAGATGTACTAAAATCAATTCTTTCAAGGACTTGGAAGCAATAACCATGTCGCCGAACCATTCACAGCCGAATAATACAAATGACTCAAGTAATAAGCTGACCGATAGAACCTTTTCGACCACGGAAGGGAATGTTACCTTACCATCTAGACCCACGTAACCGAAATACAACACCTCAAGCTTTGGACATGAAACTTCGAGAAGGGAAAAGTTATAATCATCAGCATCTTGTAACGTAAAACTTTTCAAAGATTTGGAAGCAACGACAAGTTTCTTAACCTTACTAAACGAGTTGTCCTTCAATTTTAAGGATTCAAGAAATGGACTCCCAGATATTATGTGTTCCACCGCTCGATCATGGAAGTAACAACGTTGTAAATTCAATGTGGTGAGACATCTCCACTTAACCTCTCCATTAGGCATAAATCTACAACCTTTTATTTTCATTTTAACCAGTGAAACATAGTTGAAAAGGAATTCCGGCAATATGTAAACATCTAGCTTGTCAGGATTATGCAAATAAAAATCCTCCACGTATTTACTCGTTGCGAAACGGATCTTTGCAGCTAACTGAGGATCATTCTTATCTCTTGCAGGATAATGGAGGCGGAATTTCTTGAGCTTGGAACAGTCATGGAGAAGTAAAGTGTTGTTAATCACATTAGAAAAATCAGAGATGACCCTATGAGGGATATTGTATCTCCCAGAAAAATTAGGGTACTTATCAAAGAAATCGAATATGAGAACCGGAACTCGAGTCCATTGATCCTTCCAACGTTTGGATAGAATTCCAGTCTGAATAGCTTGTTTTGTACAAGGCAAAAAGGAGAGGATATGGTGAATGATGTGATCCGGCAAACCACTGATCCGGTCTTCTTTTTTCATCCTTTTGCTTCCCATAAGAATGAAATCTATGAGAGCACCGTACACGGAGAAGATAGTTAGAGAAGAGGGATAAAAATAAAACCCTAAAATTTGTTGTGCACAGACAAGATATTTAGAGAAGAATGATGAAGAAAAACCCTAATTGGATTTTATATGCAAGGCCTCGAATTGCGAATTTTGGAAGGGACTTTTATATGTATCTTTTCTTCCAAATAATACAATTTCAATTAATTAATAAGAATGCTTTTATAATTTTTTATTTTTTTATACAAGTTCGAAACAAATATATGTTGAAAACTCAATCATCTTATTTTGAGTAATGTCAAAATTCATCTATAAAAATGGTAAATCGTAATTTTGAATTGTTTATTACAATTATTCTCGAAGTTACAGTTTGTTTACTGTGTGTTAAGCTAGTAGTCAGTACAACTTTATCTATTGATTAAGAGTTCATTCGGCACTTAGTATCTGGCAAGAAATTGTCCTGAAGTTTGAAGCCCATCACTCACTCGTTGTTGACCATCTTTGAAGAATAAAAAATGCAGCTCAGCAGAGCTCAAGAAGTCGATCAACCAAGTTAATACATTGGTGTCTTCGAAGATCTGAAGCCACTTGATCATTCAAAAGTGTGGAAAGAAGTCTATATTGAGGATTTTAAGATATTTTCCAATTTTGTTAAGGCTTAAGCAATCAACATTGTTGTCCGGAAATTATTTCTTGACTTTTCACGAAAATGACAATTTCCGTCATGCTATAAAGTTCTCTCTTCTGCAATCATCAAAATAGAAGGTTCAACATTTGAATCGCTTTCCAAGATGAAGTTTATTGCTCTGCATAGAAGCAACGTCAACTTGCTAAGTCGAACGAGAAGATTGAAGATTCAAATTCAAGATTCAAGTCCAAACGACTAGCCTAAAGAAACACTATACAAAGAAGCCAAGTTTGAAGAATGAAAACACACCACAATCACACACACAAAAGAAACAAATACGTTCAAGCTTTCAATCTTAGAACTGTTCAAAAGCTCTTAAGCAAAACTGTACACGCTCGTTGTATTTATTAGTGTACTGAGTCCGAAAGAGAGAAAACCACTTTAGATTTATATCTAAATCTTTACTGACATAAAAGAATAACTACTTGGTGTAAGCACTTGTGAAAAGATGAGAGTAGATTGAGGGTTCTCATATGTTGTACTCAGATATTGTAAAGGGCCGATTTCTCTGCCTTGAAAGAGATATTTAGTGGATTCAAAAATCTCATGGGAAGGTACCTTGAGCACAAGAGTAGGTAGAAGGACATTGACCAAACCTGGATAAATTCTTGAGTATTTTTATCCTTCAGAATTTTACATATTTTGCTTATTGCTTATTACGTTTATATATGAGTACTGAATACTAAACTGTTTACTTCTTTATGCTTCCTTATATTCTTTGTGTTAAGTCAGTTTATAGTCAGTAATGCGTCTAGGTATCATGTGCGGAGTTAGTACAAAGTTTGATTTGATCCGAGTGCAAAGCAATCAAATTTACAGCTTCTAAGTTGTCTAAGTTTTCGCAAAAGATACTCCTGCTAACTCACTGATATTGAGTATCAAAAGCATATTTATTAAGTTCTATATAATGTGTCGTTCCGTAGGACAGTAAGAAAGTTAGAAAGAATTTCTTAATTAGCCATATTACTCTATTCATCCCATTCTAGAGTAGTTTATAACTTATTCGAGACTAATAATGCCTACTTTTATTGTACAATTCTTATGGTAGTTATGATCTATGGGAGCTTGGATAATTTTGAGGGGAAGGGGGTTGCATTTGTTTTTTGGGTCTTTAATTTTTATTTTTTTTCCTTCTGAAAATGCATATTTGATTTAAATTTAATCATAATGACTTAAGAACATCAATATAATAATTAATTACACTTAGCCGATTTGTATATTCATCAATATGTGGGGTGGGAAAGTTGAAGTTCGAATCCAACTATATACAAATTCTTACAAAAAAAATTGATTCCATTTAATAAAAAAAACTCTTTTCACTAATTAGAATGAGGACAATTTAACATAACGAATTCAGTCACATGACACATTCAAAAATTGTTATTAAGCAATTTAAATCTTGAATAAATACATTCAAATTGACCAAGAACGTTTTTTTAATCTAGTTTTATTTTTAAAATTAACAGATAAATAATGCTCCATAGTACTTTGAACTATGTCATCTTTTTTTAACACCGTTTATCTTTTGACTGTTTGCTAAAGATTCGTATCACATACGCTCCACGTGAATTTGTTTGCATATGATGCAATACAAAATCTTATTTGTTCTTGACCGTAACCTAAATATACTTACATTTTTGAACTCTTAAAGTAAACATAATCTATTAATTTTGTAATATATATACTTAGGACCCTTGTATTTTTTATTTTTTTTGCCTTATTAATATCAGTTCAGTAACTTTCTGTAATTTCACTTTAGTAAAAATGCACTTCAATTCAGTTCAATTATTTACAATTTAGTCCAATATAGAAATTTTCAACTCAATTTTTTTCAATCATAAAGAACACAATCTTACCATTTGATTATGTTTTACCATCTCCAATCCAAAATTTACATCAGTTGCTAAAACTTAGTTTTAATGCATTGTTTCACCTTTTATGTACTCCAACCATGGTGTAATAAATTTCATTAGAGGAGAGAGAGTAATAGCTTAGTAAAATTTTAGTTTGATCGGTTACATAATTTCAATTTTTTTTTTTTTCATTTATTGTACTTGGTTATAAATTTTTATCTTCAACAACATATATGAACGAATGAAGTATACAAAAAAGCTCAAACACATTATTTGTCTTCTAAACTCTTGTAAGAAACTTGATTTACTTCTTAGACCTTTATGATATTTACAACATATATTCAGCATGTTTGACATTCTTGAAAGGGAAAGACTGTTTACCCATATGTTTATGTTAAATCCCCCAAGATCTGTGGAGTTGCACAATGCAAATTAGAGAAGTCAAATGTCATTTTATTTTGCTTTTTGACATGAAAACCTTGTTAGTAGTAAAATGACTTGATATAATCATTTGTGTTCCTTGCATTGATATAATCACACCAAAATCACAAAGAGTCAATCTTCTGTTCCAAATATACCACCACAAACAAGGAATGATGATACATATGTAAGCCGACATAATAACAACACATGTAAATGACTCTTCAGAAAAAATACTTTCTTTGTGGGATATGTTAAGTTTAGTATGTACATTCACTCAAATCCTTGATTTAAGCCATCAATCAATCAATTATTAACCCTGAATCAACTGTGGAATTAGCTTCAGAAGAAATGAAAGCTCCTTGTCTGAAAATTCTGGATTTGATTTCACTTCTCCTGCTTGTTGTACTATTTTACTGCTCTCTTCATCTTCATTTCTATATACCTTTATCATATCGGATACCGCCTCTGTTATCTCCTTCACCAAATCTACTATCACCCCATCTATGCCCATCAAATGTTGCATGTACACTGCTTCTACCACATTACTGCATTAACATAACTCTCATTAATTTCACTTTCACAAACAACTCAATATCTATTTGCCTGTTCTCAAACAGGCTATAATGTTATAATTGTTGAAACACTTACTTGAGTTTCCCATATGTTAGGAGTGAGAGCTTGGCTTCTTTAATTTTGGGAACTACTCCAGGATTTCTAAATATCCCTTTCACCTCTGATACAATCCCACTTAAGCCTCCCTCCATGCACACTTTGAAAGCTTCCTCCAATGAATTCCTTCTCACATCATAATATATCTCCCCTCCTCCATTTGTCAGGAAGAAAACCTGTATTCATCAATATAATATTACTGCAATAATTAGGCTTCTTAATTATATGTAAAACACTATGAATTTTAAACGTCCAATTCCTTTCTCATTCCTGAAACCAAGAATCTAGGCAAGTACATTGACCAAAATAGGGCTTTTGCCTCAGCTTATACACAAGAAATCAAACTTAAGAGTTAAGACCTAACTTAAGCGATTAAAACCCTATATCAATTGGCAGTTTCAGATTATGTTCCATGAAACGAGAGAGTGTAACAAGATCCCAAAATTGCACGAAGATTAAAATGTGCTTACAGGATAATTAGTCTGCAATTTCCGAGCCAGCAATGCAGCATCAGGGTGGAAAGATGAAAATATAATAGGTCTGTCTTGAGCATATTCAACCACAACCTATACAACAGGAAACTAATAAGCATACAAAATCTAAGACTGAGGAATTTAAATTTGTACATTTGACGAAGCATGTGATTAATCTACCTGAAGGACACATTGAAGAGCATGGATGAGATGATCTTGCTGATACACAATATGATCATCAAATTTTAATTCAATATTGAAACCCAAAGAAGGCTCAACTTTCTGAAATGCATCTTTCAAAGTGCATAGAGAATCATCCTGCTCAACATTCCATTTCAAAATTTTCCCATCATATGTTTTTCTTAGCAGAGATTTACCCAACCTCTCTTCTTCTTCTTTTTGTGGCCCATAACATAGAAACTCTGCTAAACTTAGCTCTGTAACTCTCTTCTCAAAAATGGTCCCCTAAAATAATCACCACAAAAATGATGAATTAAAAAATGAACTAACTTTAAATATATCTCTATGTTTTTAATATCTATAAGTTTCCATACATTTCCATTTACTTATATATTTTTTTTTTAGAGAAAATTATAACTAAGCTAGACCTACCCACTTGTAAGGGCAACAAAAATCACAGATCTCGATAATGGTTTATTGTGAAATATAAAGATTGTCTATCAATAAAAAACGAACTTTAATAAAATGAGAACTCGAAGCTCAAATGTATTATTGGTTTTTATAGAAATAAATAAAGTTTGAAAAGGAAACAAGGAACTTACATTATCCTCAGAGAGGATGAAGTCGTCATGAAAAATGATGGGGCAGCCATCTGTTGTCACCTACAAAAACGACACTCGTTTTTCACTCTTTGTTCTCTTCGATCTAATCCAGCTCCATAATTTTTCAAATCTATCCCTAAATCTTGTTTCTTTTTGCAATAAATGAAAAACCAAAAATTACCCAAAAGTCCCCCAACCAAAATAAACACAATCAGTCCAATATCCACTTATTATAAAACCATAATTATCTTAAATTATATCATCATGCATAACATTCAAATCTTCAACCAATCAAATCAAATCAAATCTCCTATCCATGATACGACCGAACAACTATTTAATCGGAGTTTAATTGTGTCTCCCATATTAATAAAAACAAAATTAACAATGGCAGGTTTGGTAAATAAACATATATCCGTACGCGGCGACCGGCCGACTAAAATGGAAGTGGTTTTTTTTTACCATATAATACGAAATTCAAATAGTAAAACCAAGATCTTTAACAATTTAAAAGCAATCTGTCCTGTTACGTTCCTAAAGAAAGCGTGAGATAGTGGTAATTGAAATTACCTGAACGTCGAATTCGATGAAATCGACGGGATAATTAGCGGCTAAATTGAAGGACATGATAGAATTTTCCTTAATAGCCTTCATTCTTGAATCAGGTGAAGTCAATATATTCATTCCATTACCCCTATGTCCGATCACCTGAAACTTAGGGAACTTCAACGGCGCCCTATTTAATTCCACAACCCCTAATTAAAGAAAATAATAATCAGAATTTATGAAACATAATGATGATTAGAAAAGATAGTAATGCAGAAAAAGAAAAGTACCAGAGGAGAAGCGCGTGGAGCAAAGAGAAAGAGAAGCATTTTCAGGAACCTGATCAAGATTTGGAACATCTGATACATGAACAGCTTTAAGGGCCATTTTTTAAGAAAAAAAATTCAAAAATTCAAAAAGAAAAAAGAATGAAGATGAAGAGATGCGGTGATTAAAGAGGAGGAGATGGAGGGCGGAGGAATGGAAGAAGAAGAGAAGGGTATATATGGAGGTGGAGAAGAGAAGAAACAAGGAATGAATCTTGGAGAAGAATATTCGAGTCCGCCATGGATATATGCTTTTGGATATTCCTTAAAAAAAAAAATAAGCTCAGTTATTTATTTTTTTTCTTTCTGTCAAATAAACTTCCTACTCGTTCTTTTGCGTTTTTAACGCCTTTCTTTCTGGTTAGCTGCCTTTTTCTTTTCTTTTTTTTTTCTTATTTAATACGCGTGGGGTGTTAGCTAATTCAAATTTGTTAAATTGATTGATATATCTCTTATTTATCATATTACTAATTTGGTCATTACCATCATATTGAGTGCAAAATCTATCAAATGACTTAATGTTTTTGTGCCTCAAATGGTACCGTGCAACTGATTTGTTTGACGGATTTTTTAGAATTATGTCATTTAAATCATTAAGAGTTTAATGTGTCTCTTACAAGCATCTAAATTTAAAGAGTTTTTTGTTTCCCATAATGTTCGTTTATATACCTCTTTTGTTTTTCTCTTTCTTTCTATTTTTGGGGTCTTATATATCTCTCTTGTCACGAAAATTTTAATCTATATGATACACTTTAATTATTAGAGTATCTCTGTTTCTAAATGTGTGAATTGTTGATTTTTCTTGTTTAAGAGAATTGAATTGAATTGCGAAGAGACTTATCCAAAACCGAATTGAAGTTTGAAATGAATTTTCAAATGAAGAAAGATAATTGTAAAATTTGATTAAGAGAATAAAACATAGATTAAGTAATTTTATGTAATTTCTCCCAATAAAATGATAAGTTGAGAAATCAAATGCAAATCTGATTAGTTTGTGGTATTATTAAAGTTCCAATATCCTTGATACATGGAAGGACATCAGGATATCTCATATTTTATATAATATGAAGTAAGGAAGAAAATCTGATGTCCCGAACTTTCTATTTCATTTTCATGTTCTACATTTTTTTGACATGTGTAAAAAAGATTCTAATGTTTTTTTTTTTTTGGTTTTCCATCCGGTTTCCAAACCACATTGGGCCGACTAATCCGAATTCAGGGCTGCTCCAAGGATTTTAAACCCCTCCCAGTCGCAGTTGTGGGGGATTGATTCGCAGACCTTCCTACCAAACGCAACCCATGCTACCACTGCGCCAACTCTCGATTGGTGGATTCTAATGTTTTTTTAATATATTCTAAATAGTTCCCGAATCAACTCGTCGTAGAATCTATTTTACACATGTCAAAAATTTATATGGAAACAGAAAAATGGTATAGGAAATCTGATACAACATATTATTTTGCATGAAGTAATGAATTGAGCAAGTAAAAACAAATGAAAGTGCTATAATATAGGAATCCATAAGAACAAAAGTATTTTGGGATGAGTCTAAATATGATGGAATATGAGAAGGTGATGAGTCATGCCACTTTATTAAGATAATAACATAATTAGAACAAAAAATTCTAATATAGAAAGAATAACCTAAGAATATGTGAAATGAAAGAAGAATCGTAATCTACAAAAAAACGATAATTAGTTTTTATTGTTGAGAAATATAAAAAGAAAACAAAAATTCCATGTTTAATTATTATTGTTATTATTTAAGTTTCATTATTTAATTTAGCTTGTAACGAGAAAATTATTTAATTTTTTGGGATGCTCTTAGAAAAAAATTATTTAATTGAGCAAAGAAGATAATATTGTTATACTAAGCAGAAGATTAATTAAATTTAAAAAGGAGAAATAAGCTAAGGGTGAGTCAGCGATGAGACGAGGACAGGTGCGCATGAGTGGATAAAGTGCATAGATGGTTTATGATGTCTGTCTCATCTCCACGTATTATATTTTTTCGGTAGATCTAGAGAGTTTAAAATCCAGAACACCATTCTCCACCTATTATTACTATGATCTTTAGTGTTCTAAAAATCTCTATGCGACCGTCAGTGGATTGAAGATTAATTGGAGATGAATTGGAATTTAACTGATTTTGTATTTTTTTAATGGGTATCACTATTTACAGTTCACTTTTTCCGAACTACATCCCACTTTGATAAATTTGCCCTTTTCATTATGAACAAGTCAGAAAAAATAAAAATAGAAAGCTCTCAAATCAAAAAACCTAATTTTGAAACTCTAACATTAAAAATTCAGAGTTTGAGTTGTTGAATGACCCAACAAATCCGGAATGGAACAGTGATGATCAATCATTAGAAGACGAGGTACTCGAACGGTAAAAAAACGTTGAATTTTTTGTTTTTTTTTTTTAAAAAACGGCATCAAAGCCGTTTGCCCTAAGGCGAAACGTCCATGGTGGCCGTTCCACCATATGGAGAAACGGCTTCCATGGCCGTTCCTCCATATGGTGAAACGGCCTCGGTGGCCGTTTCTCCTTATGGTAAAACGGCCACCATGGCCGTTTCTCCATAAAAACGGCCTCCAAACCCTAATCAATTCACTTTTTGAAATTTTTGATCAAATTAACTGTTTTTTGAGTTTGTTTTTCGTAATTTATTCGTGTTTTTGTCCATAATTGAGAGCAAAAGGTGTGATTTTGATGTTAAAAAGTTTAATCTTGAAAAATAGGTTGTTAAGAGGACATCAAAATTAAGAAGGAAATTATGAAATGGGTATTTTGGGCATAAGTGGGCTGTAGTTCGAAAAAAGTGGGCTGTAAATAGCAACCCAGTTTTTTAATTATTTTTAAATAAACTAATATAAATATTTTTAAAATTACAGAAAAAATTTATATTAGAAAATAAAAAATATTAACAAAATTACCTAAAAATAATAGCTATTTTTTGTCCAAAATAACAAAAATAAATACCAAAATGTCGTGTAACATAAATATTTCGATATTTATTACATTAATATTTTTTTAAAAATTTTACCAACAAATTAATATAACATATTTAGATGTTCTTATTCAACCATATCTTGTTCTCCAAATTCAGTAATTTCTTGTTTTCTGTCTCAAATTTATAGTTCGTATTTGCGCACTATTTATCAAATTGCTTTTACCTCAACCACATATTTTTACTTTTAGTTTTATCAAACAGTTTTCTGCTTTTTTCTACATCGCTTTTTTAAACATCACTTTTCCCTACAGCTACAACAGTTTTCAACAGCAATCTCAAACTAAGTTCAGCACTCTTTATATTCTTGTATACAAAATTCAAGAATCGTAGGTATAGTTTACCGCTTACTTAACATTGAGCATGACCTTATATATTGAATTGAATACTCACAAATTTCATGAAATTATATCTATCTTCCATCAAATTTGAACTATCTAAATTTGAAAAGCTTGATACATTGTAGTTTATTATGGATTTCGTATTCTACTAACATAATGGCTTATTATTGTTGAAGAAGTGAAAACAAAAAGATAACAATATTGAAAATGAAAACTTTCAGAAACTAAAGTTACACATAATCATATTTTTTATAAAATTATAATATCAGATCTTTTAATCAATACATTAAAAAATTCTCTACATAAATAATATTCCATCCCTTAATCAAACAACACATAAACAGCCCAAAAATTTGTAAAGCTCAAGATTTATATATTCTAAGGATACATTATTCTCAAAAACTCTACAATTAAGAATTACCTACTATCTATTTATAGATAAAAAAAAATCGTAATGAGAAGTGTTAAATTCGGAAAAGATAATGAAAGTAAAAATAAAGTTCCAGAAATTTACCCAAAACGTCCTTATTCATTTTTTCAATTGTGGTACTGTTTATTCAACTACTAAATTAGTTGAATAATTTTAAAGATTTAGGCAGAAAGAGCAAGAAATCAACCCCAACAATTCCCGCAATACTGCACCTACTAATGTTACCCATAGAGCACTAGTAATTTTCCCTTTATCCTCTTATTTGTGATCTATGTAGACTATATTTGAACACCTGTATGTATGTATTAATTAGAATCTTTATAATATGTGATATCATGATAATATTATGAGACACATAGCAAATTTTATGAAAGAATGCCATTTCAAGAACATATGTCATTCTATTCTCTCATGACTCATGCTAAAATTGCTAACCATCTAGACAGGTGGACAAATCAGTTCAGGAGTAGGAAAAAGTGAGTCTGTGAACTGAATTTCCAGACAATTGCTCATAACCATCGTAACATACTGTTAGCGATATTTTTGAGAAACAAAAATATTTCCGTTCAATCTTGGCTCGTGTGAAAATAAATGCGGGCGTGCCAGAGAATTTGGTTCTCAACCTACGCTCTAGGAAGCGGTTTAAAATTTTGAAGGGTTGCGCTTATTCCTAATGGATACTTGATTACTAACTAAGCGATTGGACGAGAAAAGCAAGGATTGAGAAAACATTTCCCTTGGGTTTCTAGTCGGGGTCAGCACAACTTTGACTAGAAAATGGACCAAAAAATGCTTTGTAATAACTTTAAAATAAGAAATCAATACACAAAACCAAACTTTAGAAAATTTAATTTTATTAATCAAAATATTGTCAAGTTACAAATGAAAGAGGTGATTACAAACCAAAAATCCAACAAAAGTATTAATATGATCAATGTTAATTAACAAAAGATAACAAACAACTAAAAATTGGAAATAACAAAAAAGTCAAATTGAACCGAATTGGCGAGCTTTAACTTCTTGTTTCGATTCGTGATGGTGTTGAATGGGTGGAAATGGTGTCAGAAACTCATAAAAATCAGCACACAACCAAGGTATTCGTGTGTTAAAATTCGTGGAAATGAATGTCGGGTTTGAAAGGGATTGTGTAAAAGAGTATGTGGGTTTGATTCGGTGAATTTGGGACGGGTTTAAGGTGAAAAATGTGAATGGCGGGGCTGTTTTGATTAGGTATGAGCAAAGGTGAATAAAAGCTTGAGTTTGGGTGCTAAATTGCAAGGATGACTAAAAGATCAAAGGATTAATGAATAAGAATGAGAATAAAGGCTAAATGAGATGATTGTTTAATGAATTGGGATTGTAAATTGACAAAAACGGGTTTGGAATTGAAGAACTAAGGACCAAAGTTTAGAGAGCTCTAGAGAGAAAAATTAAGATTGACTTTGATATGTTTTGTATTGATTTGATTGTTTGATTTGTTGGGAGTTAAAATGAGAGATGGGAGGGGGTATTTATAGGCAAAAATACTTGGTGATCACTCATATTTCCACCCACTAACCACACACTTTACCACTAACTCTATGCACTAGTTTAGTTGAGAACATGTGAGTGTGTGTGCTTAAGAATAGGCTTTCATGTTGATGTAGGAAAAATTCAGCTTTTGTCTTCTTTCGTGCTTCTTTCGTCGTCTTCAAAAAATTGCCACTCGACGCTCGCTCCGTCCGTGAGAAATCCGCGAATACCGCTGGAAAGATGGGAAAGTCTAGTTTCCGAATACGTAAATTTCTTCACGTGTCACCAAAATTTGACTCGCCAACGAATTTAATTAAAAATAGTGCTCTATATGACAAGTGAAATAAAAAAATAATGGTTTCATTAAAATGATTAATTTTAATTAATAACCAACATTCCTCCACTTCTTCCACTTTCACAAATTACATGGAACAAGTCAAAATCTCATGATTCTTGTTTCAATCTCCTTTTTGTCACTTTTTATTTTTTTTTATTTTCTCTATAATCCTTACTTTCTTGTCTCTTTAATTCCTATAAAAACTAATACTATAACCTAAAAATATAACCTATAGTTTTATGTGAATAAATGTAAAAAATTACATTTACCCCCAACACATACATAACCATTTAAACATCGACATATGTTTAAGACAAACATATGGTATCATATATATATATATATATATATATAAAAGATAAGAAATTTTTCTAATGAGATAGTTTTATTATTCACCTTTCCATTGTTACCATTAGTTGCCTTTCCTTATTTCTTCACTATAACTTAATTGCCATAGTAAGATCGCCGGTAGGGATGTCAATGAGCCATACCGATACCGAACGTAGGTAAGTTCGGCTTAGAGTCTCAAGTCGAGCCCTCTCAAGATGAGCTTTTACCAAACTTATACGAGTTAAAAGAAATTTCTTACGTGCATAAAGTTCAATTCAACTTGAGTTAGGCAATGTTTTTCCACTTCAGTACATAACACATTGACTTATTAACTCTTTATATTTAGGGTAATTTCCTAAAAAACCCCATGTGTTTACCAATTTTGTCAAAATAATGTTTATATTTATTTTCCTGACAAAACAAGAATTGTGTTTATTTCCATTACTCGAAAAGCGGAAAAATCATTAACGGTGTTGAGTGTGATGACGTGACAAAGAGTATTTTGGCCTTAGTTTATTGGTTATGATATAAAAAGCGCGTTTCCCACACTTTAAAGTTATAAACACATGAATGTTTAAGGAATTTACTAATAAATAAAAAACCATAAACCCCTTGCGATATAATCACATTTAACACCGTTATTGAGTTTTTCGCTTTTTGGTTAACGGTGATAAACACAATCCTCATTTTGTCAAAAAGATAAACACAGACACCATTTTGACAAAATCGGGTAGACATATGAGCTTTTTTCGGAAATTACCCTTATGTTTATTCATGATAAATTAAACATATCAATATATTATATATTATACGTATCATTCATATTGATTTAAGATATGAAAAATTAATTAAAAACAAATCGAACCTGTTGGCGGGCTTTTGAGTCGAACCTAAAAGAGTTTGGGTTTAAACTCGTTAATGCTCGAGCCGATACCGAACTTGACCTGAGCCACATTAAACCGAGCTTTAACCGAGTAGAGTTGAGACTGTTTCCTATACCTAGGATTGTTAACACTCTTAGTCATCGATCTCGAACTCTATTTAATTATTGTTTGTTTACCTTATACAGATCTAGTCAATCTAGTTTGACATTATTGATCCCACCAATATCAATGGTGTAACATGAAACTGACAAAGATGACCATCCTATTTCAAGATAACAAAGACCAACCTCGCGATATAATCCTGGGAGAAACTTTTGCACCTCCGGTATCTAAAACGAGATCCAGCTCTATCAACTCACCCTTGAGATTCAAACTCAGATTGATGACTGTGCCGACTCATTTCAACTTGAGTGAACACAATTCCTAGATAACGTCACTAAACATTTGGCTAACAAAACCATAATTACTGAAACTAGTGCCAATGAGCTATATGTTGCACATGCGAACAAGATATCTAGACTGAGGCGTGAGTTTCGATCCGAGCTAGAAGAAATACATAGATCTAACTGATGAGCTCGAATTTGACTCCAAGAATCATACTTTTAACTCACTAATTAATTGGGCTTAATGGGCTTTAATAGTAATTATTTTAGGAATTACAAGCCTTTTTTTGTAGATTTGTCAACTTAATTAAGGCAGCAGAATAGAAACAACCCGCTACAGTAGTGGAAAGCAACTGGAAACTGCCCTCTACAGTGGAAGCAGCTTGCTGCTGGAAAAGTAGAAGTAAAATCAAGGAGAAAAAGTAGAAGACCAGCTAAAGGAGAGTGAGAGTGCGAGAGAATTGGATATTGGAAGCTTACAAGAAAAGCTTTACTTTTATTAAGTTCACAAGGACAAGTTTATATTAGTTTAAGTCAAGTTGTTTACTTTAATCCAGCTGGAAACAGCTTGCAACCGTACCTTTTATTAGTATTTTATTGTTTCTCTTTTGTTTAATTAGAGAACTGTTAAAGGAGAGAAGGGATGACCATTATTATTTAGATTCTGGATCTGAAACTTCTTCTACCTTTTTCAGTAGTTAAGGCTTCATTAATAGGAGTCATTGTAGTTCTTTTTGTTAGGAAGCTCACCATGTGTAAGTAGTACCTTTACGAGCCGATTCGACTTTAGGGCTGGTGTTTGTAAGTCTCCTTATCCTAATTTAATGAATGTATGTTGCATTTAATGTGGAGTTTAATGGAGTTATATAGATTTCAGGTCTAAACAGTCTGTTGCAATATTTATAATTGTCATGGTCATTGCTTTTATGCTTTCTTGTTCTTCATTATAACTTATAAATCTAATACAAACAATTGAAATGTTTATATTAAGAATTTTCATGCAAATGAGTGGCTACTTTGGGATTATGCAAGTAAGCACCCATCTTGAAGGGCTTTGAGATGTTAGTAATGCTTAGAATCTTGAGGATACAACCAATTGAATGACCTAAAGTAGAGACCTTAACCCATTACTTGTATACATTCATGAGTAAAGAAAAAGGGAGAAAAGAGACTGCAATCACTAGATCCATGCTACGCTTGGCTTGTTCCTTTTAGTTATTGTGTTAAATCACCATCTTCTACCATCTTTAGTGTTTAATATGCTTACTTTAGTTTATTGTCACTTAGATATTGTAACAAAACAACCACTACTTTCATAATGATGTTACAACTTACTTGAACATACTGTTTCATAAGGTTTTTCAATTAAGCTTTTCATCTCAATTCCTATGGAGACGACAATTTACTTATCATTTTATTACTTGTACCTAGTGCACTTTCTAGAGTCGCACCTGAGGGCAACACTAACCACGGAATAAGTGGTGTCCCACATGACATTATTAAGTCAGAAATTGTTCTAAACTCCAAAGAATTCGCCCTCCATATTTGCCTCCAACCGCACAATTATAGAAAAATCAGTCCTAAACATCACCGATCGCCATTTCAACATGGTCACATCAATTCTCACAAAGAGCACTCTCAAACAAGATCTAGGTTAAGACACACAAACTTAAGATGACTAAATATTACGACAAAGTGGGAGTCATTCTTATTTTATCCATGAGATATAGAGTAAAGTAGTCTATGTTCCAGCTAGAGGTGGGAATTAGGAATCTCAATTCAGCTTTTTAGGAGTGTTTGTGATTAATTTGCTTAAGGAGATGTTCAAGAGATATTGTTTTATATATGACCTTTGGAAAGGGTATATCGTTTTAAGTTGAAAGAAATTGATTGGAAACTTTCGTAAATTTTGTTGATGTTCTTTTCTCCTTTGTTATTTTAGCATGATAAATGGACATTTTGGTTGACTTAGGGGTAAAATTCACATAAGGTGTATCAGCTTAGATTCAAATCACATTTTAATGTACGAACTCCATTTGTCTTACTAAAATGTATGAACGAACCTCCCACATAAGGTGTACAACTGGTCAACGCTCAGTCAACGTGTCATGTCATCTATTTTCACTTAGGGTGACCTCTTTTCTTCTTCTTCATTTTCTTTTTTTATTCGAAACTTTGGAATTTTCAGTTTCCGAAGAAATTTGGAAATTCCCAAGTTTTTGTTCCATCGACAAAAACCAATAAACTTTTTCAGATTTCGTCCGAAATCTGATTTTTTTTGGAAATGATGGAAATTTTTTTTCCAAATTTTGTCCCGAAAAATGGAAAAATCTGGAAAATTCCATATTTCTTTCGAAATCTAGAAAAGATGTCCAAACTTTGTCGGAAATCTTGAAATTCGAGGAAAAAGAGAAGAATTTTTTTTGAAAAAGCTGAAAATAAAAGAAGAAGGAGAAGATAGAAAAGAGAGGAAGAAAAGGAATTTTTTTTTGAAGAAGATGGAGATGAAGAAAAATAAGAAGAAAAAATGAAGAGGGAAGAGAAAGAAATAAAAAAAATAGGAAGAGAGAGAATTAAAGAAGGAAATAGAGAGAAAAATTTGGGTAAGAAATATAGTGATATGGTAATTTAAGGGTGAGTCTAGTTTTATTAGAAAAAAGAGAAAAGAAAAATGCCGAGGTAGAATGTTGACCGGTCATTTTAATTGAATATACACTTTAGTAGGAGGTTTCTCTAAATTCATATGAGGCAAAATGAAGTTCGTACACTAAAGTGAGATTTGACCTAAGCTGGTATACTATAAGTGAATTTTATCCGTTGCCGTAGTTGGAATTGTCGCATGATTATTTAATGGGGTAAAGTATAAAAAAAGAACTATGTAGTTTTACAAATAAGGTCATGTGATTTAAAATTATATAAATAAGAGTTTACGATTCATATTGACTGTTGCAGTTGTTGTGAGTTGTAAGTTGTTTGTTGTTTATATATTTGTGTTTAATATCGCGATGATTTGTTATTTAATAATTTCATTTTTTAAATCAAATAAAATAAATAAATTATAAAAACAAGTGAGAAACTTAATGTTACAAATGAAAGTCCACCTACCTCATTTCATTTCAGATCATTCGTTCGAGGGATTTGGAGCTATTGTGTGGATTTTCTATTGAGTTGCATATGATATTTTTATGTTTCAAGTTTTGTTTGAAGGAAACTTGAAAGGAAATAGAAGAGTTAATTTTAGGACAAGTTGGAGTACAAAGTCCAATTCAAATAACCTAAATTTGGCCCATACACCCAAGGTTAACGGCTAGTTTTAGTATTCAAAATGCTTATTAACCTTGTTACTGAATTACCAATGACCTGAAGATTTGAAAAGGTAAAAATGAACAAGAAAAGAACATTATTTATATAAATATAATAAACATGAGAAAGAGAAGAGAAGAGAACCACATAAATATAAATATATAAAAAAGAGAGCATTAATGAGGAGGACAGGACTAATAAATTGGGGTCTGAAACAATATAAGGGCTAAATTAATTGCTCTCGTTTATCACTGCAATTGTCTCTTCCTTCCTTATCTCCTGCCCATCTCCCATTTAATGCCCCTCTAAAGGGCAGTAAATGTATAGCTCAAAATTTATCATCATTGCATTTGCCATTTCATTTCATTTCTTCCTACCAAAATTTAAATTACTTCCCATAACATAACTCAGACATGTCTAATCAATCTATGCTTTTTATCTTCATATTGAATCCTAAACCACCAACAACATATCCATGGGGTTATCACTTACTCTAACAAAATATTTTACTTAATACAATAGTTTCATTGGTTTGCTTAACTTGCTTAAAATATAGTCTTTGTCCAGAAAATTTGATAGCTCGCTCAACTTGCTTAAACAATATTAAATCTAATATGGCACGAAAAAATAAAACATACAAACATGTGCATTTCTTCCGTCTAAGATATTAAAATGAATGGGAACAAATGCATAACTTTGATGTCTAGTGTGACTATATGTTAAGCAAGTTGGATGAGCTATCGGGACAAAAATAATAATTTAAAAGGTCAAGCGAGATTTCCGAACAAATTCAAGGATTAGTTGGACCAACTTGTTTTATGCAAGTTGAATTAAGCTTTTCTCTACAAGTTCAACTGAGTCTAAAGATTTAAAACTTTGTGATTTTCATAATTGTAGCTTCTTGTTGAGGTCTGTACCGAGTTGAAGAATCGGTTGTGACTCTGCCTTGTTGACCATTGATACTTCTGCTGCTCCTGTATGTGTGTTCTTTGATGAATCAGCAGCAATAACAGCTGGTCTAACTGCAGGTGGTGCTGCACAAACCGGAATTACGGACCTAATGTGAACCGCTGGAGCCATCTTGTGAGAGTAAAAAGGACTGATTCTTGAACATGGATTTGGTCTGCTACTGCTACCAATTTGAATTGATTCTTGTTTTCTACTATTGCATAAGTTGCTTGGAAATGGCCCGTATAACGAGGTTGTACTTGAACCACATACATTAACATTAGTGGAACTTCCATTTCTTGAATTTGAGCCTAACCATTCTTCCTCATCCTTCTTGTGCTCTTCTTGAACATGATTTGGGGTTTCTTGAAATTTCAGTGGCTCTTTGGGGTTAGAAAATGTATTATTTGGTGGCAAAATCTTGGAAGTTGTTCGAGGCGGGGGAGGAGGAAGGAGAGACACATAGGAGTTTTTGTTTGTGGGTGAGTTAGAATCTGATGCACAATCCAGTAAAAGATCCAATAACTTCAAATGTTGCTGATACAGAACAGCATTTGGGGTATATGTATTATATCCCTTGACAATTCTTCTTCTTGATTGGCTAAAATCCCTTGTTCTTGCCTCTTTGGACCTTAAACTGGAGAGCAGTCTTTCAATCACTCTTTGATCTCCTTCTTCTTCCTTGTTGGTGCTTAATGAGTTCAGCTTAGATGCTGCAGAGAAAGATTGGATTTAATTAATACAACGAAGAGAGAAAAGAAAACCATTTACTTATAATTCACAAAAAAAGAGGGAAAAGATACTAACTTTGAATTTTCAAAGCAGACCAAGCAGCAATAGCAGCATTCTTCTCAGCTTGTTTCTTAGTTTTAGCAGGATCCCCTTTGAAATTCATACCAGCAAGCTCTACACTACATGTAAATGTTGGGACATGGCTAGGTCCTGATCTTATACTTGTGTACACTGGAAGATTAAGCCCTGCTCTATGTGCTGTTTCTTGAAGTAAATTCTTGTAAACTCCTGTCTCATCCTAAATGTTGAACAAGGAGGAAATATTAAACCAAGTGAAATATTACATGAAAGAACAGACAAATGTTGAGGAACTTACAAGAACTCTAGCAGTTAAGGATCTAGAAGGACCCCTAGAAGAAAGGACATTAAGGGCAACCTCAGCAGCAGAATGTTCAGCTTGTCTTAAAGTGGAGCAGTAGCTTGGACTTTCAAACATCTCACCATTGAAATTCACACAAGCTTTGAATCTTGGAGCATGATCAGGTCCTTCTCTACTGCACAAATATGATGGTAGGTTGAAACAGCTTCTTTGTGCTAGTTCTTGCAGCTGGTTCTTGAACATGATATCTACCCAACATAAAAACAACAAACATTCTAATCATTCTAACTAGAAACTCCAAAAAAATAAAATAACAGATATATGCAGTTTGAGACAAAAGTTTAACATTATTAACAAACTCTCACCTACTTTTAACTAGATTTTTCACTTCCACATTGCCAACACAGTAGAAGCTTTGTGTTTTTCCTTTTCTTAACACTTCAAATGAAATCTGATAGCAATGTCTTATGTTAAAGACAGAACAAATGCAGTTTTTAAAAAAAGGAACTAAACTGTGGTGTTTTTTTTAAGAAAAATAAAACTGCAAGCCATAAATGCTGCACATTTTCATTGAATAAGAGAGATTAATGTGACATAAATGAGTAGATCAATAGGTTTGAATGAAATTACAAAAAGGTCCCTAGTGTTTTCAGTCTAAAACAATGACAGGTGTGAGGTTGATTGTGTAAAAAAACTCTCTTGGCCTGTCCCTGTGTTGACCACTCAGTTTACCTCTCAAGTCCCTACCTTTGACTTTCAGCTACTATGAGCATGTGTATTATTTTAAGTGCAATTTGCAATTTCTTATATGTTGTCCCATACAATATGGTTATTTTCATTTCATTTGAGAGGTTTTCTTTTTTCTCGTTTTTGAAGTATAGAAATCAATCCTTGCATTAAGAAGAAGAAAGCATAATTTGATCCATGAGATGAAACCATAGGATAATGTTGTTAGGAGATTTAGTTTTAGGGTGATGTCAAGACAATGTAGAACGAGCTAGTTTATGAGCATCAACGTTGGGATGCATGAAAATCCAGGCAGCTCCTTTTCCAACATCGACTTTTATGCGAAATATGATTTTAGAAGATTTTTTAAGATCCTTTATTGATAATCAAATGTTTGTTGTACTTAAAAAAAAAACAAATAGAGACTACGTTCCATGATATAGGTCACAAATGACCCCTCTAACTGGTCAACACCTTTTAACTTATTTGAACATTTTTGCTATTAACCGATACTACACTCCAACATGGAGTTTTGTTTGCATTTTCGTACTTCACCCTAAAAAATCAACTGAAATGACTAAAATACTGAGCGAATTTAGTGCAACTTACTGTGAACCTGGTATAGCTCTGAATTGCCTACAAAATGATGAATTAATTCAATGTCGCGACACTACCCAAAGCATACACAAGTGATCAAATACACAAACTCCACATTTCCAGCATACGCAACTACATTCGGAGGCAAAATCAATCCAAATCAAGGCACTCTATTTGGAGGGTAGAGAAAAATAAATAAATTAGATGCTAACTAATTCCTCAAATGCAAAACCAAAAATGAAAATTGGAAAAAGAACCTACTAAAACCCTATTCGTACAACAACACACCATTCCACCACAACCCACTAAAAGGACAATGACCTTGCCATCAAACCCCACACACCTTTTGAAAAACACTCGCCACGAGATACTGGGTATGTATAACCCATTTCAACCACCTTTCGACTCAATTAAATCAAATCCTAGTCCATCTCTCAGGTTTGGTTGCAAGACAAACAAGCTTCCGGCTATGGCTATGGCTATGAACCTCGTTTTTCAGTTGTTAAGCTACCGCTGCTACTGCCACCCACGCGGTTCGGCAGTTCCCCTACTCTAGCTGACAAAGCAAGAACTTCAGGCGACATGTCCCAGCTTCCACTTTTCCTTCCCCAACTCGATCTTCTTGGATGTATTCCACTACGGTCCGCCTCCTCTACATTACTCCTTATATCTGGACCCGGGGATACTTCAGTTAATTCACCGTCCTTTATGTTCAACCGATCATTAGCTGCAAGTTGTCCTTCGCCATGATCGCCCATCGCATTCATATCTCCCCATACTGTTTTCCTACCCATCTCTATGTCATCCACAGCTTTTCCCATATTTGGACTCATGAAACCCCCACCCATGGGTCGATTTGGCAATGCAGGTTCCCTTGGCACAGTTTCCCTGAATTTGTTCTTGGATGGAGGAACACTGGAGCAAAATGTCTCTTTAAAGTTTTCAACCACGCCTTTGTTATATGGATTTGCTCTCCGATCATACCGATATCTGAAGTTCTCATAGGTAGTCTAAACATTATACAATATAAGCATCAGCCAACACTGATAGAAACAAGTGAGGGGTAATAAGCGCAACAAGGAAGAGAAGATTCATACCTGATTGGTACTAATGAGATATAAATGGAAGGCAGTGAGTCCACCAACAAACCACATTGAAATGAAAGTGTAAACTATTAGAACAATGGAGCTGGGGGTTTTGATCATTGCTTTCCAAATTGATGTGTTCTCTGATTCCATGATCCTCCTGATGTAGACCCAGCAGAATGCAAAAACATATATACAAAGAAGGGTCGTAGAGAAAACAAACATGAAGAAGAACCGGTAATTTCTCTGCACCAAGAATTTCATATTCAAATAGATGATCAGAAAATTAAGAAGAATGATTCAGATGACCAAAAGATTGACTGCCCAGCAATTCTAGGCATATTTTTATCAGAGACGTGGGCCAAAAGCATGTAAATGTAACTGATTCATATGTACTCAAATTCTCAGATACAGGTATTCAATTAGTCAACAATTTAATTGGTGTTCACATCAGAATTTATAGTGAAAAGGCATCAGGTTCATCTAACAATGATTATCACCCGTGGTTTTAAACAGAAGAGATAGCTTTAACTAGGACAGAGATGACAAATCCAATTGATATTTCACACCCACATACCAATAACCATCAAATTGTTTCACAAAAAATCGACGTGCATATTGTACGACGACCAAGAATCCCTTACCAAGCCAATACATTGTCCGACCCAAGGACAGTGATGGTCAAATCGTTCTACGCAGTTATTGCATATGGAACAATGTGAACAGCGAGGAGGTCTATAAAGCATGCAAGTATCACAATACTTAATCTTCACATGTGTTCCATTAACCTCCACCTCCTTAATGCGAGGCAAACGTAGCTGTGGAGTTTGGCCAGCACCAACATCTGCATTCCCATCAAAGCCTTCAGGTTCTGGAGGATGTGCATTGCGAGGAATTATACCCGGGTCTCTTCCAGAAGTTAAGAGGAGAAGAACTAAAACCTGACAGAGATCATGTTCAAATTATAACTATATTATCCATAATAGACATCGCATGCACGCATTTGTTTCTGTTGTCCAGAAAAAGTAACTGTCATCAAGAGCAATGGCCATACACATAATTAGACTGACATTTGTTCATAAAATTGTCCCAGGAATTCATGGCAACAACTTCTGCTGCACAGCAGCTTTACCACAATGTACCAAAACCGCCATGCCAAATTCTATATATATAGATAGTGTGATATATTCCGGAGGCAAACAAGAGAAACCACATAAAGTATGGCATTCCCAGGCAATTGTGCTACAAAAAGCCTACATAGGTATTTTTGTGTGTATTTATGTCTATGCGTTCACGCGTGTGTTTATATACATATACATCTGAGAGAACCCAGTCAATATGGCAATTTTAATACAAAGCTAGCCTACTTAAGCAAATTTCCATGCTGACCAACATTTCTAACTTTCTTACAGCAAAACGATATTTGTGAACCAAGTCTAAAAAAACAAGGCCCATCTAATAGGAATAGCAAATATGTCATAACTTATTCTTGTGACGATGGAGACTTTTCTGTAACAGGAATCAGACCAATGGCAGAAAAAGATACTTGCCAAAAGTATTACCGCTGTCCACAACAGACAATATAAGGCTTCCAACTAAGAAAGCTATACCAATATGATTATACTGGAATGCTGTATAACAGACAAGAAAGGCAGGCCTGCAGGTGCCGTGTTTATCTATTTACTTATTATTTGTTATGCTTAAAGATGTTTCAAGGCCCAGTTCAGAGAATGAAAAGTTTGAAATGTTATTTCATCTTGCACACGAGTCACAACAAGTAAAGACACTGGTGCAATGCAACAAAACCAGTATGGCAGTCAAGTACATACTCTTCCTCTAAGCCACACACACAAATTAAGAATTAGTTTCCTCCACAAGAATCTACACAACTAAGTTTAGCAACGTGTAGCTAGTCCATGCAAGCATTCATAATTTCATATTCAACCACTAAAAAAAAGCGAAAAAAATTATTGAGTTGATAATTCAAAAGACACTAAGTTGATGAGAGAGAGAGAGAGAGAGAGAGAGAGAGAGAAAGCGAGAGAGAGAGAGAGAGAGAGAGAGAGAGAGAAAGCGAGAGAGAGAGCACTCACATAAATGGTGAATAGAACAACAATCACCATGATTGACATTCCCGAGTGATGATGAAAATCATCCATCAAATGTCTGGCAACAAAGAAGCAGAAAACAAAAACTGGAGCGACGATTAGAAATACAGTCAATGCAAGTGATCTTACATCTGGTCCAAATATAAATCTCCCCTGAAGAAAAAATATCTGCAGAAGAATGTAAAAAACCACTAATAAGTAGCATAGAATAATGATAGACATAAAGATACAAGGCATGATAAAAACAATATACAGACATCCTCACAACAATGACTATAAAATGGCTTGGAGCCACTAAAGCAAAAATCATCCAGCATCTCACCTAAGCCTTCTGTTAGCTGAATTCACGAGACTATGCTTTCGTAGGTTTGCCATGCAGCAATAAAAGACGAACAAGTAAAATCATCCATGATTACCATCAAAAGGAGAAAGAGTGTATGTATGCTAATTGAAGCCATTACATATATCACAAGAGCAATCAACTAAGTCTATACAGTCAGCTATTACAATTACAATTACAATTGCATCAATCAATCAATCAATCAAAGGTATTCGATTCGTTCCATACTTGACTTATTCAGAACACAAAAGTTAAAACAAAGTAATTTCTGACAATCAACTAGCAGCAAACATGGAGTTTAACATTGGCAGTGGCACAATAAGAGAATAAAGCTTAAAAATTCCTCAAACTTGATTGTACATTCTGAAATAGATGCTTTCCATTCTCAAATACTATAACCCTCAAGCAATGCACGTACTATGATAAATCATTTATGACCTTCCAGCTTCACAACAGATTTTACAGCATGGAGTGATTCTAGTTTTACCAAATGAGGTAAATTAATCAAGTAATAATCAAGTTAAAGATTACAAGAATGAGAAGAAAAACAAGGAAAAAGAAGAATGAATTACATTACTGCCTTTCCAAGTTTGATAGACACGATCGGAGCTGGCGCCAGCCGATCCCGGATCGGATCTCTTAAGCGGCGGCGCCACAGCCATATTTATGAAATGCAAGAATCTCTTTCTCTTTGTCTATCTAAATAAGATCCTTTAAAACCCTAAAAAGGACAATGTGCCCCGGAGTTCCGGCGAGGTAAGATTGGGCGGCGGCGGAAGGGGGTGTGTTTGTTGCTAATGTTAGTTTACACGGGACAGAAGCCCATAGAGAAGGAGAAGGATGATGGTATCATCATCATCATCATCATCATCATGTATTTGGGGGATGGAGAAATGTGACGTGGCGTTATCTGAATGGTGGTGATGAAGCCGAACTGATGTGGGTGTGGACCGCCTTTGGTTGCTCTTCTTTCCGACATACAAACACACAAATATGATTCTCAACTATGTTACTTGTCTCAATACTCATCTATCTCACATCTTACCAAATTAATACTAACACACGGATTATTACCATAATTATCTTTCAGCTAACCACAATTATACTTGTTAGCATTAATGATATAAGGTTTAACTATCAGTTGGTGATGAAAATATCGAACAGGGTTCTATGGTGTAGTGGTTAGCACTCTGGACTTTGAATCCAGCGACCTGGGTTCGACTCCCGGTAGGACCTTTTTTCAATTTCCCCTCCTGTATGCAAATTTTTTCCAATTGCGTAGTAATGACTTTCGCGCATCCATTTTCACCCAAATATAATTTGTTTTCTCCAATTATTTATTATTCATTAAAATTGATTCGATGGTCAAACTGTTCAACCCTGTTTATTTTAACTAAATGAAATAGGATTTGTTGGATTTTGCTAACTGAATTTAATATTGCTGAAATTAAGTAAAAAAAGAATATGATGCATCCTTCATAATGTTTATTTATATAAAACATGTAGTCAACACTCAAAGACAAAATTTTCATTATTAACTTTTTATTACAAGAAATATATGTTTGAGACTAAGTGAAAATATGGCTGGTTATCTAACAGTTGAGTTTGCTCTACGTAATTGTAAGAGAAATCAAGGGTTAGGTTTGGGGCTATTCGGTGACTTTTCTCGAATACTTAAGTTAGTATGAGATTTTAGATTAGTACAATAATTAAGCTCACTTTAGATGATATTACTTATATCGTATTTATAGAAAATAGAAGCAGGTGCTTTGTTTCAGTGAATAAGAAAAGCTACGTGGTCACGTATTGTTAGTTCATAATCAAATTCAAATTTTGTAATAACATTCTTTCCATAATTGATATATTGATTAGGAGTGTTTTACTGAATACTGACGTGACAACCTATACGTTTTAGGCAAATGTACAAAATCAAACCATAAATTCTATTCATTTAGATAGTCATCAAATGCACCCAAGGTGAAATCTAAAACTCTTTAAGAGTTTTGCCAAGCCAATTGGAGAACCGAACCTCTTCAAATACCATGAAAAAAATTTATAATTAATTGGGAGAGTATCCACCTATATATGGTGCCAAACAAACAAGCCGAGAACTCAACAAAATTTATATATATAAAAAAAAAAAATTGATTTCATATTTACTCAAGCTATAGATTGCTCACATGACATATAGACTTTTGATCACTTCTTATGCAATAAATTTGTGGAGTTTATATATAAAACAACATATAGGCATTGACTCCTTTAAAACATCACATCCCTCCAGCTAAGAACAGATTGAATTAAAAGATTGATCCCTTTCATACTAATCATTCTATCATAGTCATTTCATCTTCTAATTTTAAAGAACTGATAGTATTTGAAAAGAAAAAAATCAGAACATTTGTTAAATGCTTCAACCAGAACATGTTGCAGTAACATTCGTGCTGCATAATTGCGACTATAACTCGATATCTACTTCTAAAATTCATAAACTCACTTAAATTCTTATTCAGCTACATAATGATAAAGCGAATAGCAAATATTCCGGCTGGAAATTTCCATTTATTGCTTATTACATCATATATGTTCAATAGACGCTATCAAATAAATAACAGAAAATTACATGCTATGAATCAAAAGTTTATATCATTTGAACACTACATTGTCAAATAAGCAGCTATAGTACTCATGTTTCATACCTGTGCAATTGGCAATCCATACACAATAACAGAATCAAGAAACCATAACAAAACCGCAAAATGAAATTGAAAATTCCAAAATCACTTCTGGTTGATCATTACGAGTTCTTTTTATCAAACCAAATTTAGAAAAATGGCATCCAAATTAAAGGAATACCTCATACCTTGTGAATTTCTAGCTGTTGTGTGCAAGCTCCGTTCACTGCTTCTCCGATTCCGACCTTAAGGATGATGGAAATGGAGGTTGAGAAAAGCTGCTTGCAATTCGATTCCAAGGGAAAGAAGGGAGCAGAAGAGAGAAAATAACAAACAATATGAAATGGAGTCTCCACAGCTCACCATAAGAATAAGAACTGAGTGAAAATAGCCTCACTAAAAGAATGGCGAGCCACATCAGAGCGTTGGAGAGGATCCTTGCCCATTTCCTCGCTTCTTTTGACTCAATAGTGCTTTACCGAGTAGTATTGGAGTTGCTCTTATACTATGGGGTTGCTTTTATATGTTTTAAATCATAACTACACTGTGTTTTCGACAAATTTAGAGAGATACCAGCGGATTAGACATTTTTTTTCATAGTATATTGATGCATGCACTGCATTTATACTAATTTGCAATAATAAAAGAAAACATAAACGATCTCGTTACATTCATAATATTTATTATCAATGTGAGGTAATGATTAGTTTGAAACTTAATTTCTGCAACATTGACAATCTGAATTTCTTAAAGACATAACCTACCAAATATTAAAATATGACAAAGGGCCTATCTAATTGTTGAAAGCTTCCTAACTAAAAAGGTAAAACAAGAACATAAATCAAATTAGTTTAGTCATTTACTTCTCATGTGTGTTTGATCCTTGTCTGAATTCTAAACCACCAATCTAAAGAATATATACATCTCCATCCATCCATACCTTTTCACCTGCAAACATATACAAATTTTATTCCAAATTCCATTAATTGATCTTTAACATTTTCAGCATTTGAAGAGATTATCTATAACATATTGTTCATCTACAAGTCTAATGATAAACTTATAGCTTACCTGACGGTTGCATTAGAAAGTGGACTTTGCTTTCTCTTTTCTCTCCAACTCTCACCCCACATCTTTGCCTCTGCAACTGCGCGATCACGATCCAAATCCTTCTCTACCACCACTGCTGTTAAATTTGGAACCACATCAATCTCAGGCCATTTGAGACTCTCCTGGCCATCTTTTAGTTTAGATGAACGTAAAAATTCAATCGCTGTCACTAAATCATTTGATGAAGGACGTAAACTGGCATTTTCATTGAGGCAGGTTGAGGCCACTTCTATAGCTTTGTTGAATACAGAAGCTGTATACTGACCTCTCAGTAATGGATCTGCTAATTTAAAATAATTATTTCGGTCTCTCATTATTGGAAGTGCCTGCCATATTAGAACAAAATTAAGGAAAACTGAAAACTAACAGCAAAATTGAAGCTAAGTAAAGGATTCTACCCAGTGAATTAGATGCATTTTCCGGCCATAGATTTCATCTACAGCTCTGTATCCAGTAATTAGCTCTAACAAGAGAACCCCGAAAGAGTAAATGTCTGTCTTTAGAGTCAATCTTCCGGTGGAGGCATATTCAGGGGCACAATAACCATATGTACCCATGACTCTGGTTGAGACATGTGAATTGTCACCAACCGGACCAAATTTAGCTAGTCCAAAATCTGATAGTTTTGGATGGAATCTTTCACTGAGTAATATGTTTGATGCTTTTAAATCCCTATATATAACGGGAGGATCAGCATTATGAAGATATTCTAATCCTTTTGCTGCCCCACTCGCTATCTTCATCCTTGTTTTCCAGTCAAGAGCCTTCTTATCCGGTGTAACATCTGCACATCATGAGATTGCTTCTCTTATTATACTTAACCATATATTTTGGATCCATTCAATGGCATTTCAAAATTAATTGTAATATGCAAAAGGGTACCAAAAAGGTGATCTTCCAAGGATCCCATAGCCATGAATTCATAGACAAGAAGGCGTTGTACGCCTTCAGCGCAGTAACCAATCATATTTACAAGGTTAGGATGATGCATTAAAGTGAGCATAAGAACTTCCACTAGAAATTCTTTTTCTCCTTGCATACCTTCTGCTAGATCCAGCTGTTTAACAGCTACAACCTGATAAAAAGAAACAATTTTCAGATGTATATATATGAAATCAAGTAGAATAAAAGAAATAAAATGTGTCTGGTATCATGCTAATACCTGACCCGTGCTTTCCAATTTCCCTTGATAAACAGCACCGAAACCACCTCTTCCAAGCAAACAATGAGGAGAAAAATAATTTGTTGCAATTGCAAGCTCTTCATAGGTATATGTTTGAGCCACATGAATAGACTTGTTAGTATTATTGCTATTATTGCTATTAATACTGTTATCTCTATTTCTTCTAATAGATTGGTCGTTTCTTGAATTCTGATTGACTTTTGGTCCTGCCTCTCCTCTTGATTCTGTATTAATTGTCAAATAAGGAGCGTAAGGTTCTTTAGTAAGAAACTGAACACCACCGACAAACTTTTTATAGGACAAGAACACACTATTCCTACATTGGAAGTTCAGATCTTCTTACATCCAACTCAAATGATAAGACTTTCTTTTCAGCCAATTATGAAAATGAAAAGCACCATGTAACAATAACAGATGAGAGAGATTCTTCAAATACTAGCACTATATCCAACCAGTTAATTGACTTCATGACTTGTACACAAAATTATGTTTTTCGTTTTCATTGGTCGGGTATATTAATTAAAAAGTATAGTAGAATTTTCGTCAACTGAAGGTTTCGGTTTCTCAATATTGCAGCCACAAGTAATCTAGTATACATTTCAAGGTTGATCAAATAACAATAATTTAATTACATAACTAATGAACATAGCCTATGCAAGCTAATAACTAGATATAACAAGTAATATATACACAAAAGATGATGATTTTCAGCTGTTTATCTTTGGATAGAAAAACAAATAATATGGTGACATTATGATGATCAAATATCAGAAAAATAAAAACCCTAGAATTCCAAGCTCAAGAAAAGTTCATGAGATGTAGTTTAGATACTTAAGGCATAAAAGCAGGAAGCAATATGTAAATTGTGAAAAAGAAAAAAAGAAAAGGTGGTAAATAAGCCCTAAAGTAAGTGTAACAAAAGTTGCACCAAATGAAACCCTAATAAATAATTGCATGCAAACCCAGAAAGAAGAATAAAAACGTAAACAAGGTGAGATATAAACATGAATAGAATAACAGAAGAGAAATTAGTGAAAACACAAAAGAAAACTTACGAAAGAAGGAATTGGAATTATCTCTTTGGAGAATTTCAGGTTTCAATTTCTTGCGATTAGACAAGAAACCAAAACAAGGGCAATGACCCATTTCCCACAAACAAGAACCAAAATGTTATTAAATAAATAATTATGTGATTGGAATATATAATATATTATAAGAAAAATGAGAGAGTGCAGTTGATAACTAAGGAGATCAGAGAGGATGATAATGGAGATTGCTTATAATGAAAAAGAAAGAGAAGGAAGAAGAAGAAGAAGATGACAGCTTTTTCAGTTTCCTCTCCTCGCTTCTCTTCTCATGGCTCCCCTCCAATTTTTTGTTTTTCAACTGTACAATTTCCTACGCGTTTGCACGGTTTCCTTTATACATCACAATCTAATACTTACAAGTTTTTTCAACTTTTTCTTGTTTTAAATTTCCTTCCAAAACTGCCTAAATTAACTTTTTCGCCTTACCAAAAATATTTTTATACTCTTTAATAAGTGTTCTTTTTAAGATTTTATTTTTTATTTTTTGTATAATGATATTTGTATGTATCCAAGTTGAGGTCATGTGACTGAAGTAACCGTGCTTGGCACATGGTAAAAGTCATCCTCTCTCTAGGTGTACGTGGCATCATCATAATGGTAGCATTACTAGCTAACCGCCTCAATTAAGGACATGTGTCACCATTATCGAGAAGAGCACCTCCTGCACATACTTGCACACCTCATGAAACTTCTTCTTAACATAATTATTTCATCCCTGCCAATCTAAGACCAACACGTGTCTAAGGCAATCTCAATTTCACTATATAAGGCAAGATAACCACGAAAATGGTATGTTCACTATTCCTTTCTTTTCCTCATTAACAGTCTTCTTTCATTCTTTAAGTCTACTGTAACCCCCTCACTGGGATCACATTACGTGTCACATAACAACAATTCCACGTATACATTCAAGTCTCAGTCATTTTCATATAAAATAATGATCTCAAATTTCCATTGAAATCTTAATTTTAATCTCATATTTAATAAAAGAAATCACGTAGATAGTTAATATCATATAAATACACATCATTCTTTACATATCAAACTATATACATCACTTGTCATTTACAATACATATTTCAGTCATTCGTTTATACATGAAATATACAAAACAAAATACACTCAAAATGCTCCAAAATGCATAGGTGAGAACGGACTATCGCTGCCGGTGCGATCCTAACAAAAAGAACTCCACTATCCTGAAAAATGGTGGCAAGGGGTGAGCTGCCTACTCAATAAACATATAGCCATATATGTATACAAATATAACATGAAAGAATACAAGTAGAGTTATATCATCAATATCAATTTAATTGCATATAAATCTCACTACACAGTCACACGCACAATTCATTTATTATGCTCATCATTATTTAATCAATTAGGGCCCTGCTATACTTAAATGACATATGTAAAATGGTCCGTGGGCCCACTCTGTATTCCGTCTCACATATCGGAATACAATCACCTGTGGAGGAGTAAAACTCAACTCACGCAGTCCGCCACGGATATATCTCAACACTGTGCTTCCGGCTCCAAATTTCGGATAGCACTCTCAACAACATGGACCATTTAACATATTTCACTTAAGCATGCTCACAATCCTTTCTCATTACTCATTATCCCATCCACACATCAATCATACAGCTCACAATGTCACCAATAGTTCCATCTCCACATTTCACAACCATCACAACATTTCATAATCATCACAACATTTCACAAACCAACACATATCATATATCACATATTCACATCAGAATCAATCATGTTCCATACTCGACAAGTTCCAATCACATCACATTTATACACACATATAAGCACTATGCTTACCGTTCACTCGACGAGATCTATTCAACACGCTCGGGTGCTCTTTCACTTGCACCTTGTCCTCCTAATATCACATAACATCATACAATTAGACTCAATTAAACTATATGAAAATTTATGCTTATGCATGACATATGATTCTTACAACTCACTAGCTTAACATTATAGACTAAACTTCATTCTTTGGTCTTATTTGTTCATATGACCTATGTGCCTAGAGTCTGCCATAACTCTCTCAATACTTACAAAAATACCCTGATTCTTGTTGCTACGGAAACTAGACATATATATGTTAAACATATCCAAAATTCACATTCATAGCATCTCTGGATCATAAATGACAAGCCAAACGATTGTGTTCTATTTCTGGCAAAAAAACAGACTAGTCAGCTTTCCATCGGACATGGTAATGTCAATGGTTCTCTCAAACCACACACTTTCTACACAAACACTTTGACAGGGACATACTTCCACATGTTATAAACAACTTTGTAAGAATATGGATTCCCTAAATATGAGCTTAAGAGCCTCAAATGAGCATCACAAGATTGCTGCCTCACATACAATTCCATTTCGAGGCAGTCATGTTCACACCAAGCTAACTTCTTCCACACAATGAATTAGAGACCCATATTTTACAGGAATGTAGACAACATATAGGGTTAAATGGTTGCTTCTTTGTGTTTTTGCCAATTCGATCTCTATCATGATGAAAACGAGGCCATAAGGTGACTGAAGAGAACTGCCTACAATTCAGCCTATGACACCTTATGCATACCTTTCACTAAAACAACACATAACCAATTCAAACAACACCAAGCCACCACAAACATCACCATAACTCATTTATAATCAATCCCATCACTATACTTAGGGTTTTCAGAACTTCAAATTCATGGAAACTATGCTAAAACAACTTACAAACCTTAACTTGATGCCTTTCCTTTGCTATGCTACCTATCTCCACTTGTTTGCCTTGGAAATGGTTGGAATTGAATGAGATTTCGTTTGGGGTTCTTAGGGTCTGAATATGGAAGGTTAAGAGAGGTTTTTTTTGTGTCTTTGTTGCTGAAGAAAACGAGTTAAGGATATAAAAGAAAGAGGTTATATTTGTCTTATAAAGGGTGACACCTCGTGGTTAAGTGAGGTGCTTGCTTCCAAACTTCACAATCAATCCTCCATACTTCTAATTCAACCAATTAGGTCCAGGTTTCTTCAATTGATATGTGTACTAATTCAACACACTCTCACTAACCATTCATTACGGCTTAACACATCGCTAATCGCCTACTAATCGCACCTTAATCGCCGTTTGTGTGTAAAACTTGTTTGTAATTGAAATGAATCTGAATGTAGTCTTATGGAGAAGTGTAAATATATATCTAAAAAATCTATAAGTTAGGGTTTAAGGATGTTACATCTACCCTACTTGATCGTCAGAGCTGGTTTGCCAGACTCCGGGCCCGTCTTTAACAGTTTTCTGCTTGTCTCAGGCTTGGAAACGACAGCTCAAAACTCAAGGATTCCAACAAATATTAGTGGTGCAGTGATAGTTGGGATCGAACAACAAAGCCATGAAAATTCTTATCCTTGAGCAGCAACCTCCCAGTCCCCTCACTGATGCATCCTCGTCCAATGATCCAATCCTCCAGCCACTCCAGCCAACCCCCATCTATAGGTTTTTAAAACTTACGCTTGAGGTCTAGGATCGAATGCAAACGTGTATATTGGTTCACTAGAGGGTGACACCAATACCTTGACGACATCCTCTCTCAACTCGCACATAATGCACTTGTAACCCAAGATGACGTCAATGAGCTCTATGCTAATTAGGTTGCATAAATTGCTCGTCTCTGTCATGAGTTCACAGTACAGTTAGCCGAGGTCCATTGAGCAAATAACAGAGGTTCTACTACATGTTCCACTGGAAATCATCATGCACCTACATGCCCCCATCGTCGCAGATCATCGTCTCCCCAACCAAGGTCAAGCCCATCCAGGCCTCGAGCCCACTCTATATCCAGAACAACCTTTAGATCCCACCATACGTACCATCGCCGCGATCCGATTTGACGTTGATCTGATGATCGCCACAACCACCATACCTTCTCAAGATCTCATTCTCATTACGCATGTATTCTTAGTTCCTCAAGCTCGAGCTCTAGATCTACAACACATCACCAAAGAAGTAGGCGTCGTTCTAGATTTGGATCTGTTGTTAACGAAGGTGGGAAAGGCCGAGATATGGCTTCCTTAATCAATAGGACACTCAAAGACTCCCTCCAAGAGCAAGGTATTGGTGAAGCACCCCCAAAAATCAACGCCCTAAAAACTCTAATATCTAGGCATGTAATGAGGAAACTAATCCCTCGTGGCTTCAAACACCCAATCTTGAAGGACTATGATGACACGGACCCCACCATCCATGTTAGAAACTTTCAGCGCACCCTCACTACCACTACAACCACGAACTTCGCTCATATGCAAACTATTTCGTACTACGTTGAAAGACTCAGTTGCACAGTGGTATGAGCGCCTTCCACCAGAGTCCATCCATAGCTTCTCGGCCTAAGGCCTAAGCACAAAAGTTCTGGGACCATTTCGCTACACCATTCCCGAAGTCGAATGACTCTCCAAAGGATTAGGTCAAACGGTTCCAAACGATGACCTTGGAGGTGCTCAATCTCGGACTTGATGAGGCCATATTTTACATGAAGAGAAATACCAAATCTGTCACGGTCACTCACGAGGTCAGTTTACGTAAGCCTCCTATACTCACTGGTTTAATTGATGTTCCTAGAAAATGCACCCGATTGGACTGTTTGGAAAAGAATCCCTACTCCTCGGGGATCATTTCGATCCTAACAACTTTGAGCAATAGCAGATTTGATCCAAGCGAGATGCGATCACAGCCGCCACGATGATCACGACCTCCGAGATAGGCTTGGCCGAGATCAGAGGCGAGACAAGGGTAAGCAAAAAGAGCACATGGAGTTTTATTCTAGGCAATTCATTTTCCCTACACAGAAGTGTTAGGAATCGCTAATCATCAATCAGAGTAATAAAAATCGCAGTGGAAGCGAGAAAAACGTAATTGAATAGATTACTTAGATTGATGATTACCCGAATTATGTTGGATCTTGATCGTTTCAATTCAGTTAAGATTATTAAACACGTTATAGTTATGGATTCATAGAACTCACATGGAATCTCAATAAATTGAGAAGGTAAAACCGCAATTGAAGTTCCTCCTTTATCAAGTGCACAAACACCTCGAACAATGACCACCCGGCTACTAGCCGATTTGTTAAAGAAGCAAAATCCCAAGTCCGGATGGAGAGGGGTTCAAGCGAATGGTGCAAGGGGAGAGAGGGGTCAAAATTACATGTTGACCCTCAAACAATTTCTATTTAATTAATCGTTTAATTAATTAAACCGACTAATTAAAAACTCTCATATTTCTCATAAAAAAAAAACACCCTCTTATATTATAATTAATTTAAATTTGATTCTTTGTCTGTAGGGTGGGCTTTGACTCTTTATTCTGTGAACCAAACCATTGGCTCCGGTTCTTAATTTGATTACTTTTTATGCCCAAACTCTGATGGGCTTTTCCCAAAGATATATTTTTTTTTGAAAGGATCCCCAAAGATGTTTGGGAAGACAAAAACATCAGGTGAGACTGGTCTTAATTCATTTAAATTACAGATTTTCAAATCTTTGGGAAATGAATTCTAGAATTTCGATTCTTTATTCCAACTTAACAAATCACATGGCAGAAGCATTGCCAAAATGATTTGATGAAATGAATTCTAGAATTTCGATTCTTTGAAAGGCAAACCATTTTCTACATAGAAATACAAAAAACTACAAGACATCATAGTAATGTCATAGAACCAACACAGTTCTCACTGTTTGTTTCTTTGAATTACAGAAAGATCGAAGATGATCCTCATCAACCGTGCCAAAGCCAGAGAGTTTGATGCCAAATGCTGCCATCTTGCGAATATCCCGGGGAATAGGTGACTGCCAAAGACCATCCCACCAAGCAGGAGGAAGAAGTGGTGTGAAAGCACATTGGTTAGGTTGGTTCCTACAACTCAATGGACCAGCAAATCTATTCCAAGCATGTCCCCAACCAATCTGCAACCTTAAACCATCTGCTAACAAATTACTTTGGAAGCTGCTTAAGAATGCAAATTCTGAACCAGTTGAATTTGAATTCTCCTCTGAAGCAAAATCCAAAAGGAAAGTTGACTATTAGCTTCTATTGGAACATATTCTCAAATATACGAAAAAAGGTTGTAGAAATACCCAAGTGGTTTGCTGCAGCTAGGGCTGCAATCAATTGTGCATATGTAGTCCCAACACGCCGGTGAGCTCCTGATACAACACCGTGTTTTGCTCGTGATGCAAGAAAGAAATCCACAAATGCTACCCATCTTGGTGCAGGCCCCCAATCCTTCACTCTAAATCCTAAATTGCTTAATGCGCTCACACTTCGAGAAACATTTCCTTGGAAATTTCCATAATCAAAATAAATAACCTGGAAAATAGGACTGTTGTATTTAGATTTAGGATTAAGTTGAAGACTGAACCATAATTTTTTCTTTTGTCAACATGAATATATATTCTCACAGCAAGGACATGCATTGATTATAACAGCACCTTTTAACACACAAAGTGAATTACCTCAGCAAATTCAGTTATACTTGCAAGAATACTTTTTACAAAAGATGGGGTATCAGACACTAATACCACCCTCGGCCGTGGCATTTGGTGTATATTCGGCATAGCTTTCTTGATGCAGTTCACTGCTGCCTGCATAGCTCTTACTGGCCTGAAATGTAGAATGGACATTAATCAGTTCGACTGCATAATTAAAACAGTTGGATGCGTAGCACAATTACATCTTTCAATGTGCGTGTGATGATATTCTGATTACCATCAGTGGAAGCGAGTTGATTACCCACATTAAAATATTACCAAATCCTTTTGCACTCTGATTTTTTACTTTTCCCCAAGAAAAGGCCATGTCACTTGCTCTAAGGTACAAATTCCAACTACATTCAGCATATCTAACTCTCCTAAGGTACTAAACTAATACAAAAATTAAGGAGGGGAAAGACTACTTCTAATTAGCTTGATGGATGAACTGAAAACAATTACCAGTGACCAGCAGAATCTAGTAGGACTTGTAGCTTTAAAAAACTCGGGAGAACTATTAATAAATACTAAGCATTATGTTCTTCTTGAGACTATATTTATTCTGGAGTAATTTAGAGATAATACCTGTTCATAAGCATCCGCATGTGCAATGATATATCAGGATCTGTGCCGCCATCAAGAACCTTGCTGACTGCTTCCATAACATCTTTAGAAGGGGATATAAGAACCTTCATCAGTTCCCCGAAAACATTGGGTCTAGACTGGGGAAGGTCTGGCTGTCCAAATAAACCAAAGGCAGCATCTCTCATTTCAGGGTGTACATTCTTCAAGAAAAATTGAGTGGCCACAGCATTTGTTGTATTTTGAAACCTGCAGCTCTATAGTTAAATATGAGGAATAGTTTTGTACAATTCGTAGCTTGACTATCAGAAGTTTCCTCATTTTACCATATTATAGGTTGCTCCCATTTCAGCCAATTTCCACAAAGGACATTTGATCTTGCTGGATTCTCAAAATCATCAATCCTCATAACCAAATGTCTCCCATACTTCTTCAAACAACCATTTTTTCTCCAGAGATGCTTGATTTCACTCATGGTAAACGAATGATTGGAATACGAGATGTAATCACCAAATGGATATTTACCCCTGACATATGGAAGTGAAGCCACAATAAGTACAAAATAAGATCAAGCAACATAACTATAACTTGTTAAGTTGTGCCCTAAGGATCATGATCGATACGATTATTGATGGTTTCTTTTCAGGTCTTTACAACATTCAATTGTAAAATTATATTTGTTTGGTATAATATAAGATGTAATTATAAAAACCCAACAGCATAATGACATGATACAAGTTGCAATCTTGTCAACTACAGCCTAAAAGAGACATATAGACTATGTAGAGATGATAACAGAAAGCAAAAAGAAGCAATTTAGATATGCAAATGAAACAGAAAGGCTTGAGAAGAACCAATATGCCTCGTCTGCCCGATGATCAGCGAGCGGTTCAAGATTATAGTTAGTGCAGCAGCATTTAAGATCTTGTACATCTCATTCCCAAAACCAGCTTCTGATGCCTTTGCTAAGACAAAACCATGCTTGCAGAATTGCTCTGGAGGAAGATCTCTCACTCTTGAAGCACCTGAACCAGACAAAACATGAGGAATTCGAACTTGAGGGAGAAATTCAAATAATCTTTTCCAATCCAACATAAACTTTCAGGAAAGCACAAATGAAGAGTGTTCTCAAGTAAATAAACAGTGTAAACTATCCATGAAACGGAACGGGAAGGAAGTAACGGAAATAAAAGTTAAATGTTAACATTATTTGGAAGTTGATGGAATTACATGACATGTGATGGAGGTTAATGTAAGTATATAACATTCATTTACACTGTAAAAAAACAGTTAAACGAACTTGTCTAACCAAAAAAATCACGAGATTATAAGCAATAAAAACGTGTTTTGAAACTAATCTTGGGAATTCGTAGAAATAATAAAAATATAATAATTGTTGGTACCGTAAACAGCCAAGTGGCGGTGAATGATTCGTCGGAGGTGTAGATTGAGGTGGGAGAAGCTTCGGGTGAAAGAATCGCCCATTTGCTGAACAGTAGCGCATGAGTTGGAAAGAAGCTTAGTTTGATCCGGAAAAACGTCATTACGAGAAACAGAGATAGAATGAAGAGCATCAGGATCGTTGTCATCTTCGACGAGCTTGGGGAGAAAAGCGGCGTCGTTGGAAGGAGGATCAATGGAACGGAGAGTAAGTATGAATAAGCCAATACCAGTAAGGAGAGCACAGGAAAGAAGAACGGATTGTACGGACACTCTCCGTTTTCTGGATCCACTGCAATATCTCATCGCTTTCTTTCTTTCTTGCAGAGAAGAGATCTGATAATCGTCGGTGGGATTTTTTATTTTATTTTATTTTAAATTTGTCACTCTTGCCTCCGTATGCGACAAACTGACGTTATGTTTTGGAAACTCATCAAATTTAAATAAATTGTTTCTGTTTTGTGACGTCCGCTTTTCCTGACTTGGAAAAACAAATCCACATCTTTTAGATTTATCTCTGTCTTTATAATAAATTAAGTAATAGTAATATAAAATATATTGATAAAGTTTTTTTTTTTTCCTAAAGTCACAAAAAAGCTAATTTTAAGTGCTACAAATAGTAACATTTAATTCGTCCTTAATATGTTTTGGGAGTTCTTTCTATAACAAATTTTCAAGTCTTAAAGCATTTATTTGTTTAACTTCAAATTTTAAGGATACTATATGACTGTAAATGTACATGATAATCATAAATGATAGTCGAATAAAGATTTAGGCTCTGTTCTTTTGGACTTATTAGAACTTATTTTAAGTTCAGTTCAGTTCAGCAACATTCAGTTCAGCTTAGCAACATTTAATTTAATTTTCAGTGGTATTTAATTTAGTTCAATTCACCAACATTTAATTCGGTTTAGGTTAATAAATTACAAATAAATATTTATTATTTATATATAATATATTAATATTTATTATAATTTTAACTAGTTGATCCAATTTGTTTACAAAAGTTGTTGGACGTAAGTAAATATTATTACCAATATATGTTACAATGTTCTACCACCTTAATAATTTATACTATATAAATTTGGATTTAATAAACAAAAGTTTCCAATTTTGGTTGTATATTGTAATAAGAAATTCAAAAATCTTGTAACAGTGTTGTGTAGTATTAGGAGCAAATTAGCATCAATTAAAGAAATTCAAAAATCTTGTAAAAGAAATTAAAATTAGCAAATAGAGCAAATTCAAAAATTCACAAATAGCATTATCTCGTTCTATTTTTCTAATCATATTCTACCATATGATCCGTAATCTCATCATTTTGTTCACCTTCATCATCATTATCGTCATCCTCCTCTCCGATCTCATTATTAAAAACTAATATTATTATTATTATTATTTATTCAATTGAGTTTCAATATTTATTTTTCATTTTAGCAGAATTCAGTTCAGTTCAGTTCATATCAGATCAGATCAGTTCAGTTCAGCAACATTCAGTTCAGTTCAGTTCAGTTCAGATTTTTTCGGTCCAAAAGAACGGGGCTTTTCATAAACCAATATAATGAGTGATAATCGTAGTTATATATTTGACATTAAAATTATTTTTATCAACTACATAAAAAAGACCTACATTAAATCTACACAAATTGGTAAGATAGGGGATATAATTGGCCAAGCTGTTGGAGGGCCAATGGTTGCACCGTGAAGACGAAGATAGCATAAGAAAATGCACCACACGCATAGGTAAAATAACCTTTTAAGTCCATTTTTGGTGTTAGAATTGCAAAAAAGAAAATAATATGAATAAAGAAAACGAAATAAAATGGCAATCAATATTACGAATTTCTGCTCAATCAAATCATAACAAAAATATAAAATCAATCTCTTATGCATAAAAGAATTTGTATCTCCTATGTGGGCTTCTATTCAATATAAAAACGCAAAAAAGGGTGAGAAGTAAGAAATGGAAAAGAGCGACCTTGGTAAGGGAAGATGTATTTAAGAATTGTCACCATCCATAATATTTACAAAATGATATTGGTGAAAGTATATGTGAATCTTTAAAGGTCGTTTTCATATATGGAAAGTATTCACACTTGAGTATATAAGCAACATCATGAGCTAATAGATCACTCAAAGCTAAGTTCAAAAGATCGACAGTTCACTTAAAATAAAAAGAAAAATATAAATAAAATCCTTGTGGTTCCACATATTTGCAAATTAGAAATGTGGTTTCAACTTTTACAAAAGATTGAAATGTGATTACAAAGTTAACAAATAAAAAAATCTGACAAAACCATGTTAATCTTTTTTTTTTGGTAACAAAAATTTAGCTAAGGTCAGACTTATTCACTCGCAAGGTCAGGATACGTAAACCATAGACCTCGATGAGAGTTTACAATGGAATTTACATATTGCCTATTAATAAGAGCTAAATTTTGACTTCAAAGGTTATACAATAATGTATTGATTTTTTGATGACATGACATATTAACTTGATAAATGAATTGTTAAATTGATGATGTGGCAAGAGATGTTAGTCAAAAAAATTTCTAACGGTTGAAACACATTTCTCTTTTTATAAAAAATAAAACCACATGATAATTGTGCTGGTTTGTTGTCTGGTCCGATTTTTAAATATTGCTAATAAGTTATTTTAACAATTAAGGCTGACTTGAGTGGTAAAGGCTTCTAATCGTTTAAACTAAATCATATGCTCGAGTTTTAACATACACAAAAAATCTTAATTGAAAAAGAAACCACCTAAAAGATGTCCGTCTTAAAAGAAATGCAAGTTGTTTTCTAATAAAAATTGAAAGATCGCAAGTTTAGAAATAAAAACTGAGACAAGAGATACCATTAATACAAACATTAACTTAGTGATCCATTTGTATGTAATCGGACATATAATAGGCATTAAAATATAGCTTGGCTAACTCTCTTTTCTATTATTTACTTTTTTTAATGGATGGCTAACTCATTTAAGAAAAAATAATTCATGGATAATAGTAATGAAAGTAATAGTAATGGTTTCTAACTCGGTCAATGTTAAAACAAGAATAAGCAAAAACAGCATTACCATTGAACAAGGCATTTCTATGGGTTGAGAAATCATTAATTTTGTATCCATCCATTGCAATATGACCAATTCAACTAACCCTCAAACTCTAATTTATTCATTTACACAAAACAACACAAATTTCTCTTTCTTCAATCCTTAACTTCAATTCTTTTCTAGATATCAATCTTTTTGTTTTCTCCATAAGCTAACAAAACATTAATTGACAATAATAATATCATGGATCATGCCAATACATCTGATGATAACAAGCTCCCTGATAAAAGTTCCACCAAATCCAACAGCCCTCATGCACCGGCCGCCGCCCCTTCTGTTCCAAATCCTGATCAACATGTTGCCGCCGGGACTTCAACCACTCAGCCGCCCCCGGAGACCACCAAGGAGGATCAGGTGAAACCACTTGAAACAGAAAAGCCTACAGCAGATCATAGTGTTAATGAAGATCAAGATAAGAGCACCGAAGAGGTTCCTCCTGAAGTACATTCTTTTCTTGCTTCTCTTTGTGCTGATATTGATAATTTTCTTTCCTCTTTTTCGCAACGGAAAGAAACAACCAAACAAAAACACAAGGATGATGAGAACAACCAAGTTAATGCTAATGCTGATAAAGATGAAAACATCCCTGAATATGTTGATATATTCTTGGATCAAGTCCACGAGAAGATCATAGAATATGAATCTAATGACGGAAAAATTAATCTGAATCAAGATTTCACAACATTTCTTGAAGCTGTTAATCGTGTTTCAAAGCTAACAACTACCCTTTCCGAGTTCATATCGGATCCTAATCTTTCCAAACTCACAAATCGAATAGGATGCATTCATCAAGAAGCAATGTCTTACTTGGAGGATGAATTCAGGTTGCTCCTTGAAGATTACAAAAGCAACATCGACGACAAAGACACGAACAACAATGACAATACCAATAACGAGGAAGGAAAGACGAATGAACCCGAATCTGAAGCAGCGATCCAGGAGGAGGACACTTTTCTCGGATACGGAGATGAAATGATTGCAAATTTGAACAGGATCGCCAAGGAAATGATAGCAGGCGGATATGAATCCGAGAGTTGCCAAGTTTACATGATTACAAGAAGGCACGCGTTCAACGAGTACTTAGAACGAGTCGGGTTTGAGAAGATGAGCATTGATGATGTTCAAAAGATGAGTTGGGATGCATTGGAGAGAGAGATCCCGGCTTGGATTAAGATCTTTAAGGGTTGTGCAACAGTTTATTTCGCGAAAGAACGAAAACTCACTGAGGCTGTTTACTCGGATTCAAAGTCCATTTCATCGTTTCTGATCAGTAATTTGGTTAGAGGTGTGATGATTCAGTTACTCAACTTTACAGAAGGAATGGCAATGGCAAATCGCTCCGCAGAGAAGCTCTTTAAATTTCTAGACATGTATGAGACACTGAGAGATAGTATTCCAGCCATGGATGGATTATTGCCTGAAGAATGCGAGAATGATCTTATTACAACAGAAATGACTGTAGCAAAAAGCCGAATTGGGGAAGCTGCAATTAGTATATTCTGTGATCTGGAGAACTCTATAAAGTCGGACACGGGGAAAACAACAGTCCCTGGTGGTGCTGTTCATCCTTTAACTCGTTACACAATGAATTACTTGAAGTATGCATGCGAATACATGGGAACACTCGAAGAAGTATTCAAGGCGCATGCGAAAATCGAACGAGCTGATTCAACGAGTAGACCTCACTATCAAGGGGAAGAGACAACTCAGTCTAGCAACACCAACACGAGCAATCCACAAGACAACAACCACCAACCTTCCCCATTTTCAGCACAGTTGATGAGACTTATGGATTTGTTAGACTCCAATTTGGATGCTAAGGCCAAGCTTTACAAAGAAACAGCATTGAGCAACATATTCATGATGAATAACGGACGCTACATCGTGCAGAAGATCAAAGGATCACCGGAGATATATCAAGTGGTAGGAGAGAGTTGGTGCAGAAAGAAATCTTCAGATCTTAGAAATTACCACAAGAATTATCAGAGAGAGACATGGGGCAAGGTCTTAGGTTGTTTAGGGCATGAAGGTCTCCAATCACACGGGAAGGTTCAAAAACCAGTGCTGAAAGAAAGGTTCCAAAAATTCAATTTATTGTTTGATGAAATACATAGAACACAGATAACTTGGATCGTGAGCGATGAGCAGCTTCAGTCTGAACTTAGGGTTTCTATAACCGCCGTGGTTATTCCGGCTTACCGATCATTTATGGGTAGGTTTTCGCAGTACTTAGACCCCGGAAGGCAATATGAGAAGTACATAAAATACCAGCCTGAAGATATTGAGGAATGTATTGATGAGCTTTTTGAGGGAAATACTTCAGCCATTCCTAGGAGGAGACCCTAATAACACTTAACATTTTATCAACCATCTAGTTAATTTTTTTCTTTCCAACACCTACTATATATGTACCTGAGCAGAGTTTTGTTTTCATCATTTTTTTTCTTTTTGTTTACTTTTACCCTGTAATAACATATGAACATTGTTTAATCTGCATTTTTAGAGTGATTACTATTTTTTCTAATTATAAATTAATACAATTAAGATAAAATGAAACTTCTTACAATATAGTCGCATCAACATCCATGTTATATCCGAGAAAAGGAAGGATGCTATAACATAACAGGCCTTCATGATCAGCCTCCGAAGGACTAAAATAGATTCCAATATAAATAAAACAAAGCATTTCAATAAAAATTGTAAACGTAGGCGTTCAAGTATGGATTAGATGGATTATGGTATAGAATCCACCCTAATCCATGTAAAGATTGCATAAGATGGATTAAATGGATCTTAGGTTCGATGATTTGGATGGATTATAATGGTTTTGGTTATGTAATTTTAATTAAAACAATAAAAATTAATTTTAATTAATTTCAATTTTAAAGATGAATTATAAAAAGAATATTTAAGGTCAAAATCCATGTGTAAAAGAATCAGGACTCGTAAAATACTAACATTTCTTTTTACAACATTATGACGCTTGAATAACACCTGCACATAATGCTAATTGGAATCCTCTATCAACCGTAGCATCTAACACCATACCGTCTCATAATATTATGGGTATGGTGTACGACAGTCACGCTCACCTAAATTTTAATAAATCAAGTTATAGTTAGCTATTAGTCATTAGATTAAATCAGAGGAAAAAAATCTAGAATACTCTCATATTACAGTATTATTTGAAAATACAAATGACGACGAATTGATACGACAATTTAGAGCTTGTTTGTTAAAACGTTTCGTGGGAGCATATAGTGTTTCATAGGTGTTTCATAGGAGTATGTAACACTTTTATTCCAGTATGCTGATATAAAGGTGTTTGGTTAAATTTTGTAAACTATAACATTTAGGGCCTGTTTGGTAAAGCGTTTTGCAAGAGCATTTAGCGTTTAGCAGGAGCATATCACAATTTTATTCTAATCTGTTGCTACATAGGTGTTTGGTTAAAAAATTTAAACTACATCATTTAGCGTTTTGGAAGGAAAATGGAGCATTTCGCGAAAAGCTAGTTTGTATTTTAAAGCACATGTAGAGTTTGACCAAATCACCGTAACTTATTATTATTATTTATTTATATTTATAAATAATATATCCATATTAGTCTTTTCACATGTCAGCAGCTACTGTTTTTTGTAAGTTTTCCAAACACTAATTATCCAACAGATATCAGCAAACAGCAACATCAAACGCAACAGCAAACAGCAACAGCAAATGCAACCGCTAACAGCAACAACTGTAAAACTAACAGCAACGCCAAACAGGCCCTTAGAGTTTTGGAAGCAAAACGGAGCATTTCGCGAAAAACTTCAATTTGGACCTTTTCACGAAAGTCTAGTTTGTATTTTAAACCACAAGTAGACTTTGACCAAATTACCCTAATTTATTATTATTTATTTATATTTGTAAATGATATGTCTATATTAGTCTTTTCACATGCCAACAACTACTTTTTTTTTTGTAAGTTTTCCAAATAGTAATTATCCAACCAACAACAAACAACAACAGCCGCAAAACTAATAGCAATGTCAAACAAATATAGTAAAAGATATGAATTTCTATTTAATACTAAATGGCCAAAATATAATTTGGTTATCAAGATGTAGGCGTGAGTACGACTAGATGTACAAACACAGGCTCACATTGAATTAGTTTTGTAATTAACCCAACTTGAAGGATTTAGTGATATTTTAGGTAAAAAGTAAATGAATGCTTACCCTAAAAATAGACAATGATGTAAGCAAAATTGGGTGAAATTACTTTGGTGAATGATAGTTAGAAGAAAGGGTAGACATGGAAATTTGTCGTCGTAGCTCTATCTAAAAACTGCGAAAGCTCAAAGCCCCCAAACTCAAACTGCATAATAATAATAAATAATAATCTCTAGATAAATACTCTGCAATTTGGAATCTCTACTTAAGCTTTCTTTAAGGTTCGATGAAAAATACGACCATGCTTGTCTTCTCTCGCCCTTGATTCTTTCTACCAGGTTTCCCTTTCTCCACAAACTAAATTTTTCATCTTTAATTATCATTATCATTATGTTTATAGTTCAATTGTATTTTTAGCTTATGTTTTTGTCTTTTTGTACAGTCTTTGGTTCTTGGTTTTGTCTTCCTGTTCTTTTCTTAATCCAAAGAAGACTTCTTTTTCTTTGAATTAAACTCAAAAGGAAGAAGATATTATGAGCCTTTGAACTAATTGAAATCAAATTTAGATTATGTTTGATGCAGCAATTGAGTCTTTTTTTCTTATAGTGGTTGCACAAGTTTATATCTTTTTGTTTAACTACATTCTGTTTTGTGTATTTGGATTTGTTTTAAGAGATAAATTTGGGGTATTGTACCGACTCTTGGAGCTTGTGCGATTTTTTTTAGGCGGTTAGGGTTTATTAGTAGTATAAATATTGCCCCAATGCTATGTATTCTGTATTCGAACATCATAGTAAAATATCTTGTAGTGCTCCCAGACGTAGTCATTCACATTGAATGGCTAACTGGGTAAACAATTCTGGCAAGTGTTTTTTTTTTTTTTTCGTTATGGTAATTGCATTAGATCCTAACAAACCACAACCCCAAGCTCCTTTTAGGAGGATGGTGGCTACTATACAAAGCCATATATTGGGGGTTATGGCGTTATGCATTTGGGGATCTTAGTTTCCCATCTATTGAAGATTTCTCATGCTTCCTTTAGTATCCATGTATTTAATTGGTTTCAGGGTTACATACGTATGAATGATCTTTTTCTCAATTTTTGACGTGGCTGCTGACTATGGAGCCATCACTAAAGCTATTACTTATGTTTTTAAGATCTACATCCTCTGAACTTTATGATCGTTGGGGCATTGGTGACTAAATGCAGTCAGGCTATTACTAAAGTTCAAAAAACCTTGACCCTCTATTAGTAGCGTACCGGGATGATAACTTTTAAACATCCTCTGATATGAACTACAGTTTGACAAGGATACATGTCGATGCATTTTCTATTCTTACATGTCAATGTTCTTTGTAGAATATAGTTTTTGAGATATCACTTTTAGTGGCTTATATCGTTTCAAAAAAAATTTGTTTTGGTTAGGTGATCACTCATTTGGAAATTTTCATGCTTGTTTTATTTTTAGCTTGTAAAATGCTTAGTTATCTTCATTATTTCATTTTGATTCATGCTGTTAGTCTGTTACTGATTTTTGTTGCTTTTCTTTTTCCTTTTTACAGTTGCTGTAGTTTTCAAACGCCTGATTTGCACATAATTTATTGGGAGAATCAATGGCTAGTTCATTTAATCCACAGATTTTGGTGGAAAAGCTTGCTAAGCTCAATCCTTCACAAGCAAGTATAGAGAGTATCCTTTTTATATTAATGGTCAATATGGCTCTTTTCCTATCTAGTATCAAGTATCAATGTTGTGAACAGTTTCTCAGAATAGCCTATTGCCATCTCTACTTGAAGTCTGATTGGCGACTACGTGTCACTTTTACTGCTTTGCGGCTTCAATTTTAACTTCAAACTTTGACTGGATTTTATGTTTCTTTTGTTCCTAATTTGTGTCCTTAACTACCGAAGCCTTATCACATTGGTGTATTTTTCATATGAATAAAGCAAAGCAAGTTGTTGAAACATGGGATAGACAGTTCCATTGTTCTCCACGTGAACAGAGATTGGCTTTTCTGTACCTCGCAAATGACATTTTGCAAAATAGTCGTCGAAAAGGTTCAGAGTTTGTTGGTGAATTTTGGAAGGTTCTTCCAGGAGCTCTTCGATATGTAATTGACAGTGGGGATGAGGCTGGAAGAAATTCTGCACTAAGACTGGTACTTAATGATTAATTTAACTATATTTACTCTGTTACGAGACTATCGTTATGACTACTTTTAATGTCTTTATGCATATCATAAAGAAAATCAATAATTTCAGAGTCTTATATTTGCTTGAGATTTTTGTGAAGAAAATAAGTGTTACAATTGTATATGAGATCATTCAACTTTCTAATTCTTTATCTAATTATCATCCCCTGTTTTATTTTGACATGAAACCCAATTTTAGGAGAGAACCGTTTCTAATTCTAAAGTTACACATATTTGGCATGCAATCCGATGGTCATATGCGACAAGTTAATTAGCTTTCAAACTTATATTAACAAATATTACTGATTTGAGCTAATTAGCCCAAAAATTTTGTCGGCAGTTATCAATGTGTTAACTAATACTTAAACATTTGTAATATGTAAACTACTAAATCAACATTCATAACATGATTTATCGATAAGATATTCATTTAAGGCGTTAGAACTTTTCTAACGTACTCCAAATTATATGTTAGAGGAGTTTGAAGGTCTTAGGTTTATTCTCAAAAGTAAAACTATTTCAGAATACGAAATGTTAAACTTTTGGTGAAATTTTTTTGCTATGTAAAGCCTGATATCAACACTTCTGTTTAAATGTTTGTATTACATAAACCACTAAATCAACATTCATAATTTAATTTTATGTAAAATCATTAGAACTTTCTTAAGTCGCTCCAAATTGTATGTTAGAGGAGTTTGAAGTTAGAGAAATATTTTTGAAGTTAAGCTAAATATAAAATTCTTGTAACATTAGGAAGAGCGATTGAGAACTTTTCAAGTGAAACCGTATGAAATGCAAATATTGCAGTTCTGTTTTTATACAAGTTAATTAAAACACTTCTGCAGATTCATCGCGCACAGTGTAAAAGGAAAATCTTCTAACAGATGACCATAATTGGAAACTTGTAAAAGTTAACAGTAACTTACAGATACTATTTGCTAATATTGAAGAGTTTGGCAGTAAATGATCCTCGAATGGTCTATTAGATCTTCAGTCATTTAGTTAAACTACATTAAGAGGAAAACATAAATGTTCTTCCCTTTGGGCTTATACATTCTTGTTGGTGGTTTTTGGGAGGCAGGGACTTAACTCGTTTTGGCCTACTCAAGATCTGCCAACCGATATTCATATTCTGTGCTATATATTGATTCTGGCTAGGGTATTGGATCTTCAATTACTTGTTCAATCATATGTGTTTTGCAATTGGGGTGTATCGGATTCTACAAAACTCATATCTTGTTTCCATTTCAAGTGGATTTTCATATGTACGATATATTAGTTGAAATTGTCAGGGATTCTCAATCCTGGCCTGTTCTTGACTATTACATGCTTACTCTCTTCCCGGTCTTCAAAGTTGAGTGATGAGATGCACAGCAATCCAAAGTCAGCGTCTAATTACATAAGATCTTGTTTAAACTTACCAAAAGTTATTTATTGCCTGTGATGTAGTTTGATGGTGTTAACTGTTAAGCAATTCAACTTTGTTTCAATTGTGTTTTTGTCTCTTGGCACTATAATATCTTGGCATGCCTTGTGCTTCTGTTATTGGTTCTGTATTGTTTCTGCTTTGTAAATTTATTAGTTAAAGACCAGTCTGTGGACACTCTTTACATAAGCCACAAGGGTTGCTATTGACACTTGCACACCTATAAGCTTGTCCTCAGCTATAATTGTAAACTACTTTGAATATCATATTGGCAACAGCTTGCCTTATCTGTGATTGATTTTTAATATTTTTATGTGCAGGTTAACATTTGGGAAGAAAGAAAAGTTTTTGGTTCACGTGGGCAAACACTAAAAGATGAGATCATGGGGAAGCACCCGGAAAGTAGTAATAGAAATGGGAAGCATGTAGACTTAAAACTGGTAATTGCATAGCTCCAATTTTTATTTTTCTATGTAGTTATCTATACCGAGGACTCGAATTAATGTTATTTTCCTTCTCCCAACAGAAGCAGTCTGCTGGAAGCTCTTTGGACAAGATAATTTCTGGTTATCAGGTTGTTCATAGCGGTCAAGGGGATGAAGATGTTATAATAAACAAATGCAGGAATGCGATTAGCTGTTTTGAGAAAGCAGAAAAGGAAGTTGATAGCAATATTAATTCAGGTCAGTTGCCTTTTTCTACCTTTTCTATAGTCTTCTCAGTCTGTATTATCTTTGAGTAGCATGCTTTCTTTTGGTGTGCTTGATAATTGACGTTGCGGTGGACCTTGTTGCCATGCATTTATTTTATTTTTCATGTTTTATATTTTTAAAAGTGCAAAGTGTAAATTTATAATTCCATATAGCTGGCTCCAACTAGTAGGGAATACGGCTTGGTCGCTAATTTCGTGTAAATTTATATTACTGGTAATCAAGATTCTTTCTGGATTCATACCTGCAATTTTGTCTAATGATTTTTCGTTATGGATAGTAGCTTTCGCATGTTCTCTTGGTAAGTGTTCGTGTTAATATATTTGTACTGCATTAACAGTTCTTCTTCCTCTAAATGGAGCATGTGATTTATGGCTTTAGTCAAGTTAATAGTGCCTACATGTATTAGTTATCCCTGTGAGATGTGATATACTCTGATCTGATCGATTGGGATTTAAGCATGAAAGTTGGGGATGCAGAATACCAATGTGTTAGTTGGATGTCTTATTTGATGAAGGTCATTGACGTCTACATGCCTTAAAATGTTTGGTCCTGAATTGAATTTAGTTGGATTTCTTAATTATTCTTACTTAACACATCTCTAGAAATTATCTTAATGGTTTGCGAATTCTCAACTCTTGTTTTTGTTAAACAGGACAATTGTGTACACCTGCATTTGCAGTGGAGCTGCAAGGCCAGCATGCAATTTTGAGGGACAGCATTAACCAACTGACAGCCCTTGAATTATCAAGGGCAGGCCTGGTCTCTCAACTTAGAGAGGCTCTCCAAGAAGAGGTTAGTTACGCAAACTATCAAGTATCAAGTAGAAACATTTTTTTTATTACATTCAAAAAGTTAAATTTGATAGTATATTAATGTAGAATAATTTTTTAACAGGAGTCCAAGCTGGAACAAATTCGCAATCAACTTCAGGTTTGTTTGCCAGCTGCTTTGTCTAATAACATTAATTTTCCCTGTGATATACTTGCAATTGTGTCTTTATAAATGTCCGATCACAAGGATAAATTACATCCATAGCCTCTCTCAGCTCTTGCCTTCTTTCTTTATGTTTCCTAAGCTTTTCAAATCTGGATATGAAAGTACCTGAAATTTGCCCTTCACTTGCATAAAAGTTGAAATTACATCCATAGCCTCTCTCGACTCTTGCCTTCTTTCTTTATGGTTCCGAAGCTTTTCAAATCCGGATATAAAGTGCCTGAAATTTGCCCTTCACTTACATAAAAGTCTTTTATGAAAGTAAATGACCTCAATATCTGTTGATTATATCAAAATAGAAAAGCCCAAGAGTTAGAGTATTTTAGAACCACATTTTTCATTTTCTAGATGACCATTTTCTGAGCTTTCTCTCTCTAACCAGTTACTTCCTCTCCTAACCAAACATCGAAATGACCTCAAAACCAAAAAGTTCAAAAATTAACTCAGGTCCATCAGCTCTACAATTGATCAGCTGCTATTGCAGTAAGGTATTCAGACTTTACGTTAATTAAGTCAATGTTCAAGGACTTTTATGTTCTGATTTGAAGTTCTGGGGCCGTGAAGAAAGTAAAACCAAAGTTGAGGGCCATCGGTGTAATTTACCCTGGACTGTGTGAACTCAGGAAAAGTTTGAATTTTCTTAGAAATAGGAAGAAGTCATATGTATGTGTTTTGTTAAAAGATGCTGGTAGATAGGACGACTCAGGATCTTTCTATTTATTATTATTATTATTATTATTATTATTATTATTATTATTATTATTATTATTATTATTATTTCTTGGTCGGTCTATTTTGAATAATCTTCAACTCGTCAAAAGGAGACCAGGATCTTGTTAAGTGAGAGCTCCAAAGTCTAGGTTAACAATAAAATTCTGTTGAACTAAGGAATAGGAAGTTCAACATTAATAGGAATTCTACAACTAAGGAATTGAATTAGATCCGTCTTTCAATAGGAATGTAATTAATATTGAAATAAATAAATATGAAACCTAACTAGGAACTAATGGAATCCTTAACATCAGTTAATTTGAAACAAACAACGGAAATCAGAACGTCATCCTCCCCCTCGTGAAAGAGCTTCTCATCCATCTCATTCAAATTTAGCCAAACGAGCTTCTTGCAATTCAGTTTTCCTTTAAATAGGACAAGTTTAAGACATATTACCAATTCTGCTTTCCACTTTCATTTTTATTGGTTCACTAATCTGATTGATCTAATGTTTATGCTATCTGTATCTTTTGTGACATTAATAGTCAGACAAGATATTATGATCTCTGCTCCGCTGCTTTATTACCTGATGAGTTCACTGACATGGATTCGCTTCCTTGTTATGAACATTGGATATTGTATAACTTGACACCCTTAATATCTTTGGTTAAGCATATTTCTCTTGCCCTTGAATGCAGGCGGCACAGTCCCAATTGGAAAATGCTAATAAAGTCTGCCAACAGTTGGTGCATTCAAGCAACGGAAAGTTAGTAGCTGAGGAAAGTTCAAAGGATGTTGGCACTTCCATAGCGTCCAAAAGCTTTACACCTGGAGACAGGGATCAATCAGCTCCAGCAATGTACAGACGGCAGGCATCATTTCCCGAAAAGAGTAACCACGTAGAGGAAGATCCTCGGAAATCTGCAGCTGCTGCAGTTGCAGCAAAATTAACTGCATCGACATCATCGGCTCAGATGCTTTCCTATGTCCTCTCATCACTGGCATCTGAAGGTGTCATTGGCAATTCGGTAAAAGAGTCATCCTCTGAATACCAACCCGAAAAAAGAGCTAAGCTTGAGAATGACCAGCCTTACATACCATCCCAGAATCCAGCACAACCACCTCTTTCTACGTACCAACATCCTGAACCTTATCAAATTGCAACCACTGGTCAACAGTTAACTTCAAATGATCCACCACCTCCTCCATCATCTCCTCCACCGCTGCCACCTCTTCCACCTATGCCAGCATATTCAATTCCCCAGTATCTACAAACTGCTGGATCAATAAACGCTGCACAATATGGCTACAGCATGTCCCAGCAACAACCGCCTTCCTTGACTGGCTATCCGGGAGTAGGCACCCAAATGACTGGTATTTCTCCTTTTTCAGTACCCGCATCAAATTTATACCAAAGTTACCAAGGGCCAGATGGTAATCTGTATACTCAGCAGTCATCCATGCCAATGGCACCAATTTCCCGGCAATAGAAACTTTGAAGGATGGCTTGTTGTGGAGATAGATTTTACCTATAAGTCGCACAAGAGTTTCAACAAACTGATGTAGCATTTTCTTAACCGTAATTAGGCTTGCGCATAGTAAATGTTTGTACTATATGTATGTTTCCCGGTTGGCGTTTGAAGGTGAAACGATTTCTTTGGATTGTTCCATTGTGAAATTGGTTTCTGAATTAATTTAGTTAGGCTGATGATTATTTGCTTGATGATTTAACATCTTTGTTTTCTGTTGCTAAATTTAATTATTTTTTTGTTGTCTTCCAATTTGATTAATTGCTGCTTAGGTAGTAATTTTGCACTGGGGGTATGAGATTATTGTATTATTGAATCTTTAGGTCCATAATGGCAAAATCATATTTTGTCTCTTAAACTTTTTTTAATAATTTTGATTTGTATTTAGTCAGCCTCTGTATCCTCTTTTGTAGTATAATTAAATTTTAATTTTTTGCACAAGATCAGGTCAGAGTCTGACGGAAAAAATTAAATTTTTAGAATTCAAACTTAAATGAAGGATAAAAACTAGTTCTAGCATGGTGGACCGTAGTAATTTTGGTATGTAACCATGGAAAGAGTTATTTTTTATTATATAATTTTGTAAGTAGCGGATTCGATCTTTGGCCTCCCTACCGCATTGGTAGATGTATTTATAAGCTATAGTTAATTGATACTAGCTCAATTGGTAACATGGAAAGAGTCTTAACCCGTACAAGTGATCCTAACTCGATCCGATCCAATCATCATCATATACTTCCTTAAGTTTATGTGGTGGTGGAAATTAATTTCAATTGAATTTAATTCAGAGGATGACGAAAGCATTAGAATTAGATAGTATGCTTCTGCCTTCACTTATTAATCTTTTTCCCTTTTATGGTGAAACATATATATAAAGAATCCGACATTCAAGTTTCAATTTCTCTGTGGAAAAGGGGTTTCGACGCGTGGCAGCAGCTACCCCGCCCCCACATCTAAAAGGAAAAATGTTAATTGCTTTCAAAATTAGGCTAAATTAATAATTAATTCTTTATATACCACATATTTTTTTTTTTGGCAAATTTCAGAAAAAATTTCATGTAATTACAAAATTTGATAAAAAGGTGAAAGCAATGTTTCTAGTTGCGTTCGATGTTCCTGTTTTTGAGTCGAATATCATAAGGTATGTTACTATTTGCACAAGGTTTCTAAATTTTATGCAGCTTTGAAGTTACTGGGCGGAATTGCCCTTGACCATGTCATCAGCTTAACGGTGTTAGGTAACTTTGCATGTTTTTGAAAAACACAAAAACCACAGTCATTTTATTGTCACAAACTTAACCACAATCACCTTTTTATCAATTTTTATAATCATAGGGATTTTATTTAAATTTTACCTTTTTTTATATTGCTCGCTCATTTAAAAAATAAACAATTGTTTGATTTTTAGTAATCTAGCCTAATTTTAAGCTAGGGAGGAGCCTTTACATATATAAACAACTTTGCTCAATATTATAAATCTAAATAATTTCATGTTTTTTTTTTCTTTTTAGGAAATTGCCATTTATTTTAAAATGTTAACACGATTCACCTTTAAATGAGAAAAGCCTAAGCAACTTAAATATTAGGTAAGATTCAGGTCATCGAATCAAGAAAGGGTACCCCTCAGTCATCTAGTTATCTAGCAAAAGAGTCAAAGAGAGTTAATAAATCATAAATTTAAATCTTCATTGATAACTTTAGATTGGTTCTCCACCGTAACAATAAGTTGATAACCTCATATATATTATACCTTTTTTTGTTAACCAAACTTTTTACTGCTGTATAAAAATTGATTACAACTTTAGACATGTTGCGTACATGTTTAAGCACATATAGGACATGCGTGTTGTAAGCCATGTGACTTAAACCTGCCATCTACTTATTTGGTTACAACTTGGAACAACATATATCATATATTCAAATTTACTTTCCATCACATTTTCAAATATCCATTACTTTATTTTATTTTAATAGACCATTCAATTCCTTAACCTACGCTGATCGTTCCCATCCATAATTTTTGATAGAGGTAAACAATATTAATTTTGGTAGTGCATTGTCATAAAAATCATCAATTACAAAGATAAATGGGGTTCATTCTGTCTTATGGTTTTAATCAAATAAAACTAATTTCAGGTGGTTATTTTATTGTGTACTATTGGGATGATATATAGCTTGGCAAATCCCCGACATGCATGCATATTACCATAAAACTGATAAACAAATGTATTAAAGAAATTCATTGTTTTTGTACTATTTTTTTGGGCTTAATTTTAAACATTTATCTCACTATAGTCCAAAAAAGAAAACCGTCCAAATCCAAATAAAGCATACAGGGTTATAGAATCAAGATGTACCCGAGTATTCATCTATCCATTTTATGTGAAAATATATGCACTTCAACATGCAAAAATTCAAAATGTTAACATTTGCTTACTGTAAAATTGTTTTTCTCACATTTTCATTTTGTAATATTTTATTTCGTCACATTTAATTATTTCTATTGAAGGAAAGGTAACAATCTCGTTATCCCTTGCAACATGTCATTGTTTGACATATGCACATATCATGTGACAGTTAAATTTGAAAAAAATATGAATATTTTTGCAATAGATTTTTAAAAACATGAGATGCCAATTGATAATACACTTAGATTTTTTTGTTGAAATTAAACAATCATGTGATATATGTATGTGTAAAATATTTGCACGTCACAATATGTAATTAAATTGTTATATTTTTCTCCGATGGAAGACCAAATGTAGCAAATTAGGATACCACGAAGAGTAAATAGGACAAATTGAGATACCGCCAACGATATAAATGTGACAAAATAATATGTAAATAATTCCTAGATTCTAGTAAAGTTATGATAAGAGAATTATAAATTGGGGTTCTTTCCATAAACTTGATGTATGTGCTAATTGAATTCTCCAAAGCATCTGTTAAGGAATACCATGTAGCCACTTAAGATAATGATGAAGATGAAGAAGAACAAAAACATGAAATTGAGGTGGAGAAGAAGAGTGTGGTGAAGGAGGATAATTAATCACATCAATTGTTAGATTATTTTGTCTTATTTGTCTTGTTATTATCTTTTAAGGAATTATTAATATGAGTAATTCATATGTAATGTTGTTAATGGTTTGGGCATAACACGTAAGATTGATGACATGGTATGTCCGACACATAATATAATTTCTCTTATTTTTAATGAGTTGTTAATATGAGCTATTCATTTTTGTACATATGTCATGTTGTTAATGGTTTGGACATATCACGTAGAATTGACGACATGGTGCCTGACACATAGTATAATTTCTCCTAATTGAGTAATAGTTTATTTTTATTTTTGGAAAAAGTTATAGCTACTAACAATATCACACTCTCTCGTTTTTTTGTTTTTCTTTTTGAAGGGCTATCACACACTTCTTCTAACTTGTGTATATTATTTTTTTCCAAATCTCTGACTCTAAAAGGTATTTTCCAAACTGAAAAGAAAAGACTTGAGTTGAACTTGTACAAAAGAATTCCTTGTATTTTTTCTATTCATTTTTGGTTTGGATTGTAAAGAATAGGTTTGAAAATAGAGGTGTAGAGGACTTAAAAAAAAAGGAGTCAACTTAGAGTAGAAAAGGGAGGAGGGTGCTAAAATCCTCATGAAGAGTAACATCAGAAAACAGGAAGACAATATAAATAATAATGTTAAGGGAAAAAGAGGACCGACAAGAAGGACGAGGCAGCCGTCTATTAGCCAAACAACTACTCTCTTCTCATTAACCATGTTCTGAATCCATGTCTTCAAAGTGAGTGAGTGAGGGTCTTCAAGTGGAAGCTGACAACAACCCATAAAGCTACATCCTTATTAAAGAAATCTTTCTCTTTCTTTTTATGCACCAGCATGCCTTCATCACTTGCTGACGACTCCACTTTCTTTTCAACTCTTTTCCTTTCCTAATTCCATTCCACCATTACATTAACACCCTCTAAATTACATCTACAACCCTTTTAAACAACCCTTATATAGCAACTGTAATGTTCAGGGACCAACTATGTAATTTACCCCATAAACATCACCAGGGCCCTTCTTGTATTCTCTATAAATAGCACCAACAAATCATGGATTTAGTGTCACCAAAGAAACCAAACTGTTAGACATCTCCCTAGTTGTTCAGAAATACATAGTAGTAAGAATAATGTATGAAAGAGAAACATCATGGGTAGGGGCATACATGCCACATAGGAGAATGGAAGAAGATGGATCAAGAATAATAGAAAGGATAGAGAGCATAGCATCAGAAAATGCAGTGGTGATATTTAGCATAAGCACATGCTGCATGTGTCATGCCATTAAGAGGCTGTTTTGTGGACTGGGAGTGAGTCCAGCAGTGCATGAGCTTGATGAAGACCCAAGAGGGAAAGAAATGGAGAAAGCATTTGTAAGTCTGCTTGCATATTCATCATCATCATCACCAGTACTTCCAGTAGTTTTCGTAGGAGGCAAACTTGTGGGTGCTATGGACTCTGTTATGGCTTCTCATATTAATGGCTCTCTTGTTCCTCTTCTCAAGCAGGCTGGTGCTCTTTGGCTTTGATTAGTCTTTTCTTCTCTAATTATCAACCCACCCTCTATGTAGTGGTGTTCTTTTTTCTGTCTCTTATGTTCTTTTTTTTTTGGATCCATACAATTTAACTCAGCTGCTAACTAATTAATTAATTAATCAATGAAACATTTTGTTATTTCATGCTATTAATCTTTGTTCTATGTTTCCTTTTCTAGTCTGGGTTTTGGACACATGTATAAAACTTTATAACAATCTAATGTATCTTGTTCTCATTTGCTTTATTACTGTGTATGTATGAATGCTATTCTCAGCTGGTTAAATTATATACTCTGCTTAGATCACTGCTGCTGCCAAAATTTATTATCTCCGAATAAGATTTTTGGATGTTGCTAAATCGAGACATGAATTACTAGAATTGACATAGTAAAAGTCCATTTTACTCTTATGAATTATTTTTTAAAAAAAAAATCGAGACTCACCTGATTCGCGTTCCACCACACGGTCGGTTTCCGCCCCACCATGTGGTTCACGTTCCACCACACGGTGGAACGCAGGAATCCCACGTTCCACCGTGTGGTGGAACGCGAACCACATGGTGGGGCGGAAACCGAACGAGTTTCAAATTTATTTATTTTTTTTTTGAAAAAAACAACCTAACTCTAACCCTAACCCTAACCATAACTCTAACCCTAACTTTAACCTTAAACTTTAATATTAAAATCAAATCAAATTAAATTAAATAACATACATTGACATTCAATATTAAATGACGAAATTGAAATCAAATTAGCGAATTAATTAAACCGTACCCCGAACCTGAAACTAGAGTTTACACAGAAAACTCAAATAATGTAGGAGCATATCTTTACCAATTTCCGCGATTAATTGGCTCATGACTTGGCAATAAATTCATGTCATCATCCGAGTCCCTACTTGCAAGATACTGCTCATAATCTTTCCAATCTCGTTCTTCTTTAGTTAGTTCGGGCAAAGCACTTTGCACTATGTCTTGGCAATAAATTTTGGTGTAATAGTCGACTTCTCTTAGATAATCATTCGGAAGTATCTTCCATGGAGCATTAGATCTGTTTCTCGTCATATCATTGTATTGACAAAAATTGTTTATGAATGCACTATGCCTTCGAATGACATCAACATATATGAAATTACGCTCCCAAGTTTCCGCAAGCGAGAATGGATTAGTACGAAATACCTCGTAAAAGGGATTTGATTATGACCATTTGAAGAATATTACTGTGTTGAACCTTTGTCTAGAAATATTCCCCCGTTGATTATCCCTCAGTTCTCGTGTAAACAGATCAACCTAGTTAGGAATAGGCATAAACCATTGCAGGAATTGTAGAACAAGGATCAGAATGTCACCATTAGTAAATCTGTTGCACCATGACTGCAATTGAAATTCAAAAGGGATGAAATACATGTAGCATAACCACCAAAGCATATGAAGGGACCTACTTGTGAAATCGCCATTAACCGGCAACCTAAAGCAAGACATGAACGGGTATTCTAGGTGGAACAATGCATGCTGAATAAAAGTTTCTCCAATAGTCTCGGAGCCCTAAGGTTTGACACTTAACCATCTTTTCTCTGCATTCAGACACCGTTAATGTGTGGACAATGTTTTTTTCATCTGGAAAATTACGTGAGTTGGACGAGGAGGAAGAAGTCATTGCAATAATATGGGTTAAGTGGTGTGAGAATTTACAATGGTTTTTGTTTTCAATTTTACAGACGAAAAAGTCTTATTTACTGTTTTTACGTGTGAATTAGTTGTCACATCGTGCAATTACTGTTTGTTTTATAGACGAAAAAGTCTTATGTACTGTCTGTTTGATAATAATTCAAAAAACGCGTGAATGAGTTGTCACATCGTGCTAGCTGTTTTGACAACCAAAAATACCCACATGAATGAATAGTGATATAGTGATAACTGTTTTGACAACCATAAATACCCACGTGAATGAATAGTTTCATCAAGCAAAATGATCTTACTATGTTCATGCAGTCCTAAAGATGTAATTTCCATTAATCTAGGGTTTATAATTATTATGTGGTTTCTAGGGAACAAAATTGTTAAAAATCTTTATAAATTACTGAACTCATGAATATTGAGCCTCACCAAATGGAGGGGCTCATGAATATTGAGCCTCACTATGTGGCGGGGCGAATGAGATTTGAGCGAGGCTCAATATTCATGAGCCCCTCCATTTGGTGAGGCTCAATATTCATGAGTTCGTTCGTTAAAGTTACTAAAACATAATTTTTGCAATAAATTAAATCGAAAATCTAGTTACTTCAATAAGTGAAAAAGTTCAACCAATTACACATACAAAAAGAACGTACAAATTAAACAAAATGGAAATACAAGCTAACAACTATGCATATTAACCCCGTGTCATTTCCTCCCACAATTTGATCTTATCTGCATAAATATGTGAGCATGACCCGTATTTTTAATAATTGCTTTTGAACCAGGACTTAGTTTAATAATTTGTCGATAACCCTCTAGGTATACTGGCAATGTATGATTGTGTTGTCCATGAACAGGATTGTGTAATATAACAGACACCCAAACGCTTCCATCTCCCGTTGATACAATTCTTATTCTAAATAGGCATCCGCAATATTGAGTATGTGTATTTTGCCTCATAGGTTTTCCCGGATTTTTTAACTTCTGTTTGTATTTCACACCCCGTGCACATCGCAAGTATTTACTCCCATCTGGTTTATGGGAATGTACGACAAGCTCAAATCTTAAAGAAATTGCTTTATTTTGAACCCACACTAAAGCGTCATGATATTCCGGAAATAATTCTTCAGTCAAAAAGTGCATACTATAATCAACACCGTCGCCCTTATTCGATTCTTCTTGTAAAGGTTCCTAAAAATATTAAAAAACAATAATTAATCTTAAAGTATCTGCATGGCTCGTGAATATTGAGCCTCACCACGTGGTGGAGGGCATGAAAATTGAGCCTCACCATATGGCCCCACCACATGGCGAGGCTCAATTTTCATGCGCTCCGCCACGTGGAGAGGCTCAATATCCATGCGTCCCTCCACATGGGGGGGCTCAATTTTCATGAGTCTTTACTAATATAGTTTTTTAACGTCAATTTTTATCAACTTAAACCGGATTATGTACATGAGTTTGTGTTTCTGGTTCATTGTTGTCTAAAGATTCCAGATTAATTTCGTAATTCAACATGTGAACTCAGAGAAAAAATATGTGTAAAGTTGGTATTTGAGTTGATATGTGTGTAAAGTTGGTATTTGAGTTGATATATGTGTAAAGTTGGTATTTGAGTAGCTTTATTTCATGTCAAAGAACAGTTTATTTGACTTGATATTGACCAATTTATCAGAAATAACATTTTTGTATTAAACCACACAAATGTAAATACTTAAACATCCAAAAAACATAAAATTTCATAACTACTTATTATTCAGTAATAACAAATATTCATACAATCAACCAGACAAATTCCACCGTCCTACAACCGCTTCCAAATCCGCCATTAATTCTTGTCTACGTGAATCCGGCTCCGGCACAGCTGAAATCGCCCGGTAAGCTATTCCCCCCATCTGCTGAACCCACTAATAAACAAGTCGTTCCAAACAATTAATTAGTATAATAATATGTAAAAAAAAATTAGTATATTAATATGTACAAAAATATAAAGACTTACATATGCAGTGTTATCACGGGTGATAACAGTCGGCTGGTCAAGACTGTCACGCGACAGTATAGGGTGTGAATGAGATGTATACCAATCCATGTAATCGGCGGTACAAGTTCCAGGCTCCACTATCGTCGTCTTTCCTAGCCTCCGCGGGTCAATGGCACTATGGTTCCTCTTCCAATGATCATCAACTTGTACAAGATTCATCTCTATTTTGTAAGCCGACTGTTTCCACGGTCTACATGCTCGATTAGGCCTAAGGATAGGACGAGGGACCGGCTGTACGTAGCCTATCTGACGAACTGCTCGATCTGGCATGTATGGCTCACATATATCCCGGTACCGAATCCACCCAGCATACTGCACTCGGAGGCTAGGACAATCCGGCACAGGTCCATATGGCGTCCAACAAACCTAAATGTTTAATATAAGTCAATAAATTAAATCTAAAAAAAAAATAAAAGTATTCAAAAAATATGTACCTCGAACGCCGAAAGTCTATCCAAATGCGCTCGTAGAGTCTCTAATCTGTCCAGCCTTTGTGATAACACTGGAACCCATCTGCTCGCCAGTGCCCCACTAGAATGTACAACATCCGAGGCACGAGCAGGACGCAAGGTCGGAAAATACTCGTATATCCATGCTTGCAATAATGTCAGACAACCAGAAATACCACAAGTATCCCCTCTGCTAGCTAACCCCAATCGCCGATAAAGGTATGCTAAAGTGGCAGATGCCCATGAGTACCCGCGTACTCCATCAGCGCCCTCGGGATCATCCACAATCAACTCCTCTAATAATGAACCCCTGACCCTATCTCCACTCTTGTCCACAACCAACGTAGACCCTATAGCAAGCCACATCCATGCTTTGGCTCGTATCGCGCTAGGCTTACTCGAATCGCTAACCATCTCTCTCAACTTGGCATTCTTCAGGCCCCCACCTTGATACATAATACCCAAATCCTTGAAATGACAGTTGAAGAATGACTCAAGTAAATCTTGCACCCTCCCACTATCTGGAGTAGCACTAACCAACTGACCATGCACTGGAATGCGCAAAATACGATCCACATCGAACAATGTGATAGTCATCTCTCCGAATGGCATATGAAATGAATTCGTGTCCGGCTGCCATCGATCAACAAATGTAGATATCAACGGCTGGTCAATGTGATCAAAAGTAATAAATGGAAGGTGTGATAGGTCCGTCCTCTCCAACATTTGTCTCATCTGACATTTATAAAAATAACATAAATATAAATAACAATTAAATTTAAATAATTTCGGATAATTAATTAAAACACTAACCTCAGGTGGAGCTCTTGCGAAAGAGACCTTCAAAAAGTCACAAATTGACTTTCTTGTTCCAGTAGACAAAAGTCCCCGTCTATCCGGCTGAACTGTCCACAATCTAGATGCAACGTGTCCCAAAAAACTGGGAATCACAGTCCCGTCTACTGGGCCGCCCTCTACCGGACTAGTCACCAACCAACTCTCATCATCTGAAGCTCTAGCCTTTCTCGAACCGACTGAAAAATATATTAAAATATTAAAATAATAATATAATAAAAAAAATATATTTAGTTAAAGTGTATAATATTACCTGGCTGAGCAACAAATCTACCACCTACACCCCTCCTAACTGCGTCATGTCCAGTAGCATGGACTGCGTCCAGCTCAATCGTATCTGGCCCCAACTCACTCGCACCAACACCGAGATCCCTCCCTGACAAAGCTGGTCTCCGACTACTCTGGCCAGAACCCTCCACTACACCGACATGCCTCGCACCAATACCGACCTCCCTCTCCGGCCTAGCTGGTCTCCGACTTCCCTGGCCAGAACCCTCCCCAACATCGACATCCCTCGCACCCATACCGAACTCCCTTTCCGACCTAGCTGGTCTCCGACTACCCTGCCCATCCGCAGCACCAAAACCCCCAACATTACCGAATGCCACAGTGAATCGTCTCTGGGAGAAGTCAACGCCCTCGTCCTGGCGGTCCGGTGACATCACATACTCATCAGGCGAACCATCATAATCGATCTCGAGCTCGTCAGACTCTGTATCTGATCCATCTGAACCAATCCCGGATACGCCCATATCAAACTGTGGATCTCTGTACATATCAAACTGGGTCTGCTGGTATGGATGCAACTCCGGCATCTGACGACCAGTATGTCTAACGGGTACTGTCTGGCGTGAATCATAGCCAATATGACGCCTCTTCGTATGTCGTGCACTAGACATATCCTGAACTATATCCGACATTGGGTTCTGTATTCTGCTAGTCGGTTCAGAAAAATGCAACTGTCTAGCTAAATTCACGGATCTGCCTCCTACTGTTGGACTAGTTTCGCGAACCTAAATAAATTTAATTAATATTAAATTTATTATAAATCATACTAACCCTAATGTCGTTTTCAATAAATTATAATTCAGTTCGGTTCAGTAAAGTTGATGTCGTTAAAATTATAAACCGTAAATTAATGTTCAATGCAAACAATCATCCAAATCAGTTTAGCAAAAATTAATTTTTTTAAAAAAAAAAAAAAACAAGGAGCTCATGGTTTTTTAGTCCCACCGTAAGGTGGAGCTCATGGTTTTTGAGTCCCACCTCATGGTGGGACTCATGGTTTTTGAGTCCCACCATGAGGTGGGACTCATGGTTTTTGAGTCCCACCATCAGGTGGGGCTCATGAATATCAAGCCCCACCTCATGGTGGGGCGGATGGTTTTCACGCCCCGCCGTGTGGGGGGACGTGAAAACCATGAGTCCCGCCTCACGGGGGGGCGGATGAAGTTTCCGCCCCGCCGTGAGGCGGGACTCATGATTTTCACATCCCCCCTCACGGCGGGGCGAAAATTCCATCCGCCCGGCCGTGAGGTGGGGCTTGAAAATCATCCGTCCGCCGTTTTGGATGTAAAATCCGTACACTAAATTCAATTAAAAACTATCATACCAAAGGCGCTTTTCTCCGATTTGGTCGTTTTTCATTGTTTCGTCTTCCCGACATGATTTGAAATCCTTAAATTTTCTCGTCGGAAACAATTTTCTGCCGGAAACGATGGTAGTCGCCGGAATATATGGTGGTGCCGACACTGGAATAAGATGGTGTGGTTGGGTTTTGTAAATTTTTGTGTGTAAGGTGGTTTGGTTTGATTTAATATGAGTAGAGATTTTAAGGTCTTTTCATATATCCAATGTGGTAATTGTATGGTTGGATATAGCCTAGCTCTGAGCTGGGAAAGAAAAACTTAAAAATAAAGCAACTTTTGTCTGTTTTTCATTTTTTATTTACTTATCTATAATTCACGAGACATAATATTCTCTCATTTAATTTTTTATATACAACTGTGGATGCATCATTAGAGTATGCTAGAGCCAGGTGTCAAGTTTCAATTTTCAAATGCAAGTGATTGGATAATTGGATATTATAATTCAGAGTGTATGATTATAAATTGTTTAAGTTTGACTTTATGAAAATGATCACTAATAAAAAATTTTAAAAAATAAAATTGTTCATGTTTTAGAATTAAATAGTTACTCAATTTTAATTTGTTTCAAAAAAATCACATATATCTTTTGAGTTTTGTTTCAATTATGTCACTTCAATCAAACAATACTGAAATAACGTCAAACTTAAATATATGTCATATGTCATACATTTTATTCAATATCTAGGGATAAATGACAAAATTGGGGTAAATCCATAACCAAATTCCAGCATTATGCATAAATTCAACATAATTTCAGTTTTATACTTTTTTTGTAAGTGGTTGTAAGATGAGATAACATGCATTTACTTTATCGACTTACCTACCGCAAATTACTTAAAAAGTTGAGGTATTTGGATGTAAAGCAATTTAGCGTCCATATGTGGATGTATTCTATGCTAACATTCATTATTTAGACAGTGAGATTCTCTGCAAAAGTAGATGTACATATTCAAGACTAATATTATTATCCTCAGTCACCCTCTCTCTCTTCTATCTTATGTATCATCTTATGTATTACTCACTCTATTTTTAAATGTTAGTCGCTTTTGTAAAAATATTAGAAATTAAGATATCATTCATTATAACATACAAATTACTAACTTATCATTCTTTTAATTTCTCTATAAGCATAGGGGCATAATTGATAAAACACCAACTCTTATTATCATAAATGACAAAAAACCCAACATTTATGGAAAAATTTACTTCCCAAAATCGACCAACATTTCAAAATGGAGGGAGTAGAATTTAATATTTGAACATCCAGTTAGCATCTTATGGATTTACTAGTAAATTTACGTGTTTAATATATATAATAATGGGATAACTAAAATTTAAATGGATTAATAAGAATATGAATCCCTCCATGTCAATAAAAAAACGTAATTGAAATATTTGGTTTAATGTTCGTTTAGATAAATTGAAAAAAATAGAAAATCTGGGCCATGTACGTTTAAGATAAAAAATTAAGAATTAAGAAATTGTGCCTTTTGAATGTATGTACATAAAACATTCAGCCCAAGAAGATGTAAGCAGGTCTAACATCCATTTTGTTTTTTGATTTTTTACTTTTCTCTTATTTGAAACCTATAAAAGTGAATATGCATGTTGTCTCACATTGCATCCACTTGCAAAAGAACGTAAAATTGGAATGATGTTGGATTTATACATGATGTCAGAATTTTATTATGAATTTAACCCGATTTTGTCATTTACCCAACATGTATTTGCCACGTGGTGGTCAAAGTCAATGATTAAAATTTAACTTTTGTTGACGTAAGTTGATGGGGTGATTTGTCAAAAAAGTTGATGGAGTAATCTAATTGAAGCAAAACTCAAAAATTGAATAATTTTATTGAGAGAAATGAAAGTTGAGTAGCCATTTTAAAACAACAATCAAAATTGAATGATCAACTATGCGTTTGACCCTAATCATTCCCTTGATAAATAGGACAAATACCTTGGACGAAATCGTCTTATAGTTATTCGGCCCAATAATATTTCTTACTAGCCCAATTGTTCTTTTTGTTGATAGAATTGGCCCAATTGTTTCAATAAAATTGAATTGACATCCCCACGAGCCGCGATTAGCGTCAGAATTTCAAAATGTACATTTAATAAGCAAGTAATTTGGATTTTGTATCACCGACCTCGGCGCTAATTAGTTTTTCCCCATTACAAAAACATAAACTCTGAAATTAACAATAAGAAACACCTGAATCCACTAACTTTCTCCACCTTTCACCAATAGATACTCGCCACGCCATAAGTAATAATATCTATTGGGTGGGTTTAATTATAAAATATACAACCTGCAACAGAGGAACATAACTTTTTTGAATGTTCTTACATCATTTGTGAGACTATATATTTTAACTGAAATTAAAATGAAAAAGAAGAAAAGGAGAAGTTTCTCTCTCCTCTTTTTCTCACTCTAAACAGTAGAAAATTGAAAAGGCAAAGCTTGAAAACAGTTATACAGAATCGAGATCGGGTGTTGTTTTAGGGTTTTCTTTCTATTCTATGGCTCATAAACCCTAGGGAGGAGTTACAGGTAATTTTAAAAATCGTACAATTGCGCTTACATTAAATAACAAATGACTGTAAACATTAGTTGATTACTGCCAGGTCACCGCCTTGGGGCGAAGCAATTGTTGATTGAAGTTGTATGTTTTTGTGCTAAATTTAAATGTGTTTTTAGTGTTGTTGTGCAGGGTTGCGGGGATTGAATAGCTGTTTCGGAGATTGACAAGTGAGGTTGTTGAGGTAAAGGCGAAATGCCGGAGGAGGACCTTGTAGAGCTCAAGTTCAGATTGTATGATGGATCTGATATCGGTCCGTTTAGGTATTCTCCTGCCTCCACTGTTGCTATGCTCAAGGAGAGGATCGTCACCGAGTGGCCTAAAGGTCAGGCTTCTTCCTTATGAGGAATTGTTAATTGCCAAATGTTTTCAGTCTTTATTTGTACATTTTAAGTTCTTAAGAGTTAGGCATATTGAATATTCAGTTATGCAAGACGTTTATAATTATGTTTGCTACCATTTATAATCGGTAATCTCTTTTCCAAATAGTAATACTCATATCAGTGGAATGGGGGATATGGTGGAGTATACATTCCTAGTATATTAGAACCTCTATATAGGAATACTCTATATAAGAATAACCTCTCAATTGTTATACATAAGTTCGGTGTCAAAGTATTGAGAGTCTTTGTTGTACCAACCTCTATATAGGAATAACCTCCTAATTGTTATACAAATAGTCCGGTCCCAAGTGTATTCCTATATAGAGGTTCTACTGTATTGAATTTCAATGATTGAGAATAGTGGTGAGTGCAAAAACTATTTCAATGATTGACAGTAATGGTTAGCAAGCTTTCTGGATAGCATACTTCCCCTTGTATATTCTCTAATGCTCAAAGTCTTGTACTTTATTGCTTGCTTGTATTTTTGTGAGGCCTAAAAGAAATTTCTGTAGGTTGAAAATTGGAAAGTGAAAATAGAGAATATCTGAATGGTGACATGTGTAGAGGCTCTAGTTGCTGACTTAATTTAAATTTGGTCATTTGTATTCTTCGATTTCCTTACTTACTTCCTGTTTGTCCTGATTTATCTCTGTTCTGCCTGGTTGTATCTGAATTCTGATCACTGTTGGTCAATTAGTCTTTATGCAATGTTGTATTTATTATATCTTTCTTGCTGGTTCGTGAGGGTTATAATTAATTAGAAAGGTGACGTAATTTTTAACTTTCTATCAATGGGTAATATATTTGAGGCATTACGTATCTGATACACCACTTACGCGGCAAGAGTATACTTTTCCTGATGTATTTAGAATCCTTTTTATTTGAATTTCTCAGTCACCTGATAATAAGCCTGCTATCCGTTTTTCTTCTTTTCAAATGTAGTTCGCTTTTCCTTCATTGAAACATGCTTAATTTCTTATAGTGTCTCACTAGTATTCATTGTTATTTACAATTGAAATAAATGAAGTACATGTACAAATAAAAAGCTGATTTTGTATTTCTTGCCTTGTTTGACAGTTCTTTTTTTCTGATCGTCATGTATAACATTATTTTTATCTTGCATTTCTAATTTAATTTCTATTGGTAAAAATACGTTTTTAGCTTAATGCTTCTTGACTAGGCTGTCTTTATTAATGTGGTTGTCTATATTTACATGATGCGGAGAAATCTCCTGGTTTGACTACAGCAGTAAATGTCAATTAATCTGTGTGATAAAATCGATAACCTTATATTACCAGGGGATCCGATATGGTTTCCAATCTGTACATCAATAACAGAAAACTTTATGACTATGTGCTACGTGCGGACCCTTTCTCTTACAGGTACTGTAGATGTAAAAGGAATTTGACAATGGCCCCTGCCTTATTCTGCACCATGAAGTTAGTTAGGTCCACTGGAAGTTAGTGGATAGGTTTCCTTTTCACGCACAGCTTTCCCCATCCTTATTCTTATTCTTACTTCAGCATCTAACTTTTTTATGAGGCAATTGCTTTTAAGATTATTTTTTTTGTATTAGTTAATTTGCGATTTTGGAATTATTTACGTAATTCTCTGACATTTCATTCTCAAGGACAAAGGGCAAGCTTTTTTGAAAAAAGACAATTTTGCTTTTGTTTGCCACATTTTAGGATGTTGACTATAGGTAGTGGATGTAGAAAAAATTGGTGTACAATGATACCCTGATTTGTTCTTTCTTTCTGTATCACTTTGAATTCTCTTTTAGGGTCCGAATGTTGTGAAAGATTAGACACTCATAAAAAAAATGAGCATATGTCTTCTTGCATTTTTTCATTATTCTCATTTTAAATTATGATGTTTTCATAACCAAAAGAGCACTGTGTGTAAAGTTTATCAACTTTACCCTCCTAATTCAACGATTGCCAATTATTTATCATAAACTATTTTCTTTCAGGGGTTGAATGTAGTTAACATTTGCTACCTTTGATCCTTAAAATAATGTCTGTGCCTTGGTTTTCTCATATCCTCTCCTTGTCCCCTTCCCGTTTTCTTTAATCGTTGTGGATATTGTTCTCAGACAACTAATTGTTCAAAGCCAAAACTCAAATATATAAGTTCATTCATACCTTCAATTTTCGTCTTATTATTGCACTGTCTAAATTAATTGCTTGTAGCATCCCTCACCTATTCAGATTATGATATACAAATATAAGAAAACTGTTTCTGATAAGTCTTATACTTCTGCAGTAGTAATGGTTATAGTCATAATCCATAATTTTACGGTGAACATGTTTTCTGTTTTAATCCTTTTGTAACTATAGTCATTGCAGTACTCTAGTAGTGTCAGTGTCTAATTCAGGAAGTGAGAATATTCGAGTACAGCATGTGTATTTTATTCACAAAGGCCCTTGTTTTAAAACTTTTCGTGAGGGAAGAAGGGGGTTGATATTGAAGTCAGAATCTACTGTTTGATTTTGGTTATAGTTATTCATAAAGTCAAGAAGTAAGATAAGATAGGTCCTTTAGGATGTTGTTATTCCCTTCAACAGTTCCAGAATAATATTTCAATTCTTTTGCTTTTAGAATCTGCTAGTGACTTGATGGCATAAGTTTATTTGATTGCGTTTTTGTGCTGTTCTAATGTTTGGTCCTGGGGAAAGATCTAAACTTGATGATTCACTGCAGATAAAAAAATTTCACCCAAGGCAGCAAATGACATCAAACTTATAAATGCTGGGAAAATCTTGGAAAACAGCAAGACCGTTGGTCAATGTAGGGCTCCTTTTGGGGAGCTTCCAAAAGGGGTTATAACAATGCACGTTGTTGTGCAACCATCTCTAGCTAAAGCAAAAACAGGTAATTGTACATGCACACTGTATTCTGATATGGTTTTTTTGTGCTGTAGTTGACAACAGCTTAGTTCATTGAATTGTTGACATGATGTTTTCTTTGTCTCGAGCCTATGTTTAATTACAAAACGCACATGAGAATATTATTTGATGCTGCAACTGAGTTGATGCTACCAAGAACACACATAATCAGAATCATAACATGCACTTGTTTCATGCTCTAGTCCAGCATACAATAAGACATTATGCTCGAGATTTTAAGTGGTATGCTACGAATAATGAATGTGTCTGTGATTTATATGGTGGAACAGAGAAAAAGGTGGACGAGGCCCCAAGGAAAAGTTTTTGTCTATGTGCCATATTGTAAGAGGAAAGGGAGATGAGGTCTTTTCTGGTGATATTGGTAGAATCTCATGGCCAATGAATTAGTTGCTGGAAAGACAATAATTTGTAAAATGCATGGTGGCGTCCCTTTTGTGCTGCACGATTAGTTTGAGGGCCATTCGCACTGTGTAACAACCAATTAATATGCTGCTCATCTCTTGTATTTGCCTTCTATGAAAATGTGTGTTCCTATGTCTCCTTTCTTGTCTCGCTTTATAATTTATATATTTTCATTTGAGGCTTTCGCTCTGAACCTGTTTAGTAGAGTTATCATATTTAGCTGAACTTTGCCACTTGCTGATTTAACTCCCTTCAAAAAGGCCTGTTCCGATATGTCTTCTTAGTCTTGGACATGTAATGATTTCAACATTTGTAGTTCCCTCCTCTACCTTCCATCTACATGTTTCAGTTTTGATAAATTAAATATGTTATCAAGGTTGCGTGATTTTTGATAAAATGAAGGTTGGAATTATCCATATTTGAACCATTCAATTATGAAGTTTTATAAGAAAAATGAAATTTAATTGTTCTGACTCTTGATTTTAATGTTAAAAATAAGCCCGAGGTATTTGGAAGTCTGAAAATGAGTTGCCTGAGGCTCCTCACAATTACAAAACATTTTTCTTTAATGTGAAGAAATTCTCAGCTAAAGTTATAAAATCAAAGTAAATTTTATAAAAGATGTAGACTCTGTAGAGTTTACCTACAATTGTGGATCAGGTATCTGAAGAAAGGATGTATGAAATTTGAGAAGCCTATCTAGTAAATGGTATAATAATTAGAAACCAATATTCAAAAGCACATCGGCGTTGGTTACAACGTATTAAATCGGAAATGACCATTGGGAAATTATTTAAAACGATATAAGAGAATCTGTAGATATAATAGTACTACTTTATGTGCCATTGAATATTCTATCTCTTTGTAATTTTCGACCATCCTAGGAGTCCACGTGAGATACAAGTTTCTTAGTTTATATCAAGCCAATCACTTGAGATGTTTGACAGATAATATAAGTTAGAAATTAGATTATCTGAGATACATACAAAGTACATGGGTTCATTAATGTCATATCATTGTTTAGGGTATAAATAAAAGAATTTAGATGAGTACAACAAGATTCTTTGTCAAATAACGATAGATAAAAAAAAGAACAAACAAATCAGTTTTGGCATTTGTAGTGTTTTTATTGGAAAAGAATTTTTACTTAATTACCGACAGACTAATTTTTATCTCTTGTAGAGAAAAAAGAAACTGAGCAAAGAAGAAAAAGAAGGCAAGAATATTTGTAAAGAAGAGAAAAGATCAGCAACGCCAAGCAGAAGCAGCAAGAATAGCTCTATCTTGCCATCCTAAAAGCAAGCAACCTTTATCTTCCGTCAATCTATATCCGTCGCATGAATACAACCCCAACAATATCTTCGATTGTGTGACTGCATTTGCACTCAACGCCACTGCTTTGAACCCTTTTCCTTCCATTAATTTCCTCCATTTCTCCAACCTTTCGTGCCTTTCTATCCTCTCCGCCCCTTCACACGCCACTATGTTCCTTATCTCCGGTGCAAATATATATTGTTCCACTTTTGCTCTCTGTGCTGAGTCTGGAGGAAACGTTGCATCTAATGAGTCAAATATTGCTGAATAGTAATGCAATGCCTCCAGAAACCTACCCAAGAAGTAGGGTCCATTGTGGCTAGCTTCTTGTTCAACTAGGGTCACAATGTTTGGAGCTTGATCACGGATCATGGCTAAAAGGTTTCCTAGACAGTGTCCGGGGACACGGTGGAGTCTGTTCACGGAGTTCACTGCCAGAGCTTCCCCTACCCTTCTGTTGAACATATGAGGTTTCAGGTCTTCGAGTTCTTCTGCTACCGGATGAAACTCAAACGGAACATGAAGAGAATGAGCTAGTTCTGTTAAGCACCGGCCAGTCTCTCTTACAGTGTCCCCACATGATCCAACTCCCGTTATCCGGAGAAAGGGAGCACCACCTGGTCTAGCAGCAAGAGCTTGCATGAAAGCAGGCCATTGGTATCCTTGAAGAATCTCGAGATCGATAACATGGACGCGTTCTTCTGCTTCAAAAGCTTCAAAAATTGCTTGATTAGCAGTGAAATGAGCGAATTTGACGTAGGGGCAAGCTTGGTAAACAATTTGGTAAATTTTGAGAATTTCCATGGAGTTAGGAGGGTAAGGAGAAAAGGGTTTCGGAGAGGAGGAAGAAGGTTTAGTGGTAAGGGTGGCTGCTAGTCTAGCACTTAAAGCTTCAGTGAAGCATGATGCTACTCTTTGCATGGAGTCACCAAGGGGTGTGACAACTCTATTCAGGTGGTGCAGATATTTTCTTGCTAGCATATAGTCTTCTTTTGCCACTGCTTCTGCACAAGCCAGCAGGAGGTGCACCAATTGAAGTCCACTATCTTGTTCCTGCTAAATATCATAACAAATTAAATCAAACTTAGCTTTATTTCCTTTTTCTTTTTCTACTTGCTGTACAATATTAATTGATTCAAGATTGATAAAATTACACCCTTCTAAGTTCTACACAATTCTTTAATTACAAATTCATCTGAAATCATGTGTGGTTGCAAGTACAACTGCAAAGGATATGAATAATAAAAATATATTTATAATTATTTGATAATTAGAATATCATTAATATCTTCTTTTTTTTCGTAAGATATCTTTCTTTTTTAATCTCAACAAAAGATAGAGCTGACCAGTATTGTTTGCCCAAACATCAAATCCTGGGACATTTTTGGCCTGAAATCAGAAAATTTTTAAAGGTCTCAAAGTTTACTGTGTTGTGTTTTCTAAGTTATAAAAAAAGCTTCAGATGTTTTAATATACCCTAATTACCTCCCAATGTGATTTGATCTCATGAGATAAATAAAAAGTAATTTATTTTAAAATATTTGCAGTTTTGCAAAATTAAGAGGATTTTTTTTTAAAATGAATCTATGCTTGCACTTGATATTGAATTGAAATAAAATCAACTAAACCATTTCAAAAAAATTGGTATGCAGATATTTTGGTAAAAAAAATACTGCAACTGAAAACTTTTTAGTACATGTGTTAAATCCTTAAAGTAAGCATCAAGTGATATTAGTTTTTCAAATTATGTTTCATGTTAGCAAAAAATACCATGTTCTTCTATTTACAAAAGTAATAGCATCTAATATTTTCCAGAGAAAAGCAATTTATAGTTCGCCCGATCGACTTATTGATGTTTTGGGGATATATGATTCTATAGGGGGATCATAAATATAAGCTTACTATGCATGCATGTTGTAGTAGAAAAAGAGAGAAGGAGATTCACCTGCTGATCAGAAGCAATAGGGAGAGACGCCGGCATCAAGGCGTGGTTAAGGTTGTGATGTTGGTGCTGCTCGGAAGGCGAAGGTGGAGGCGGTGGAGCTATTGTTGATGGCTTCTCAAGTTGCTTCTCTTCTTGGAGGTATTGAGAGAGTGGTGGTGCATTTCTTAAAGATCCCATATGATAAACATCTCCATTATCAGGAGTATTATTACCATTAGGCATTATTCCCAACCCTTCCAGCAAACTACCAGGTGTATTGCCGTTTGCATCGAACGACGCAGACGTAGTGTGTGTTGAACAACTAGCAGAAGACAACCTTGTTGGTTGATATGCAACTCCATCTCTTTGATAATCATCCAAGAAATCCTCAATAGCTGACAAAGATGAAAGGTTCTCAATCTGCATATATTGATTATTAGGAGAGTTAAATACCCTATGCAGAGGACTCTGTCCCTTCCCTTTATTACTGAATGCTCCTAGCTGAGACAGTTGCCTTGGAGATGAACTTCCTGAAACTGAATTAACATAGTTATTATTATTGAAATTCCCCTGTGGAGATGGGAAGTTCCGGGCCGGAGATAAGATCATGAAGTCCGAATCCAAATGATCCGAGAAATACGTCTCCCAAATCGAATTATCGGGTGACTGAACTTCAACATCTCCTATGTCTAACTCAAATTTCACTGCAGGGAAATTAAGGCTTGGTGGGGTTAAAATAGTTGGATCAAAATCACAATTAGATAAGCTTGTTTTCTTAGGAGAAGTTGGTTGTAATTTTGTGCATGATGAGCTCTCACTCTTCACTGATCCCATATTAAGGGGATAGGAGTTTATCATTCTTTTTTTTCGTTACACTCTATACTTATAAGTTTTGGAGATTTTTTTTAATCAATTTTTTGTTCTACCTATTATACCATCGTAACAAGCTAATTAGAGGTTGTTTTCTCTTTTTATTTGTTGGGTTTATTTTGTCATTTTGTCCAGTTTGTGTGTGAAAAGGAAAGGGTTATTTTTTTAGTATTGTTGTGATTTAGTGATTGGGAAAAGAACTCCAATAATATCACCAAATGAAATTAAGGTTGATAACCAAAAAGATTAGGTGTTTCCTAGAAGGTTGATTTTGTCATTTGGGTTAACCTTATTTCAAGATTTTAACGTTATTTGTAACTCTACTTTGGGAAACCCTGTGGGGTGAGTAATGACAATTTCCAATTCCTTGGGCCGGCTCAGTTCACAACAAGGAATTTTGGATGGATTCATAGAGACCAATAAGACAACCATGCCAAATATTATCAAAGCTCGTTTTTAATGGATTGGATATTAGTTATCAACTTGTATATTCTTTATATTCGGTTATATATAAATGTGTTTCTATGAATATTTGCGGACACATTTGAAGCTCATGTAACTTTTAAAGCTAACTAGCTATAACTTGTAACTATTAGGGAAAATGTTTGAAACTTTTGTTACCTTCGTAACTATGCTTAAATTTAAATTTTTTCTTCAGTCATCACATGACAATGATATAACGTTTATGTGTTAAAAAAATTTGAAAAATAATGCCACGTCATCTTCTCCGGTGAGGCGTTAGAAAGAAAACATTGTGACTTTATAGAGACAAAATTAAAATTTTATGATTTTGTTTGAGACAAATTGAAGTTTTATAACCTTTTATGGAAAATAAGGAAACTTTTATGATCATTGATGCAATTAATCTAGTAATTTCGTGTAATCAATAATGCATGTGACCAATCTAGTTATATTTTTAGGGCAATTTCCGAAAAAAAAACCCTTGTGTTTACTGATTTTGTCAAAAAGGTGTTTGTGTTTATCTTTTTGACAAAATGAGGATTGTGTTTATCACCGTTACTCAAAAGGCGGAAAAATCATTAACGGTGTTAAATGTGATGATGTGGCAATGAATTTTTGGTCTTTATTTATTAATAAATTTCTTAAACATTCATGTGTTTACAACTTTAAAGTGTAAGAAATGAGTTTTTTATGTCATAATTCATAAATTAAGACCAAAATATCCCTTTCCACGTCATCACATTTAACACCGTTAATAATTTTTCCGCTTTTTGGTTAACGGAGATAAACACAATTCTCATTTTGTCAAAAAAATAAACACAGACACTTTTTTGACAAAATTGATAAACACATGATTTTTTTTCGAAAATTACCCATATCTTTAAACTTGTTGAGATATTTATGGAGTCGTTTCACAAGGTCTTAATTGAAGGGATGGTGACTGAAAATCGTTAGTTACTGTTGGTCCCTTATAAGATGGTATAAAAACTAGAATGGGGGTGACCTTTTGGTGATTTTAAAGGGCTCAATTACTTCCAAGTCAAAATCATACATTAAAGGTTTCAAAAGTAAGTTACTTTTGAAAAAAATAAATACTTGATAGTTGTTTACTGAGAGACTTAGCGCATAACTTTAGTATGTTCCTTTCAAAACTCTGGATAGATAAGTACTAAGAAGATAAAGAGTTCAGTAGAGAGCACTTTAACAGAAAAATATAATGTTGAACAATACAGCTAGAGTACAAAATCAATAAATCGTTCAAAAGTAAGGTAAAACAATTTTCAATAAGGAAAGAAATACTCAACATATTTTATCTTGGTTCAACCTCATGTTTTGTACAGTTTGCAATGTACATTTCTTTGAATTTTACTCCATTATTGATCTATTTCAAAAGAAAAGAATAAGACTTTGCATAATCTATCTAAGATTGATGAAGTACCCTCGTTTACTCTTCTACTATTTCTCTCAATCCACCATAAATTGATGTTATAATGATTTACTATGAATAGTTTTTTCTAACTTTCAAGATGGAAACGTTGAGCCCACGGTTTCAAAAGATTTTTAACGATATCAAAAAAAATTAATTCTGCTTTGAGCCCGCGACCATTGTTGGGTGATTCCCACCATGTTTGTAGGAAAAACATTACATATGACTCCATCGTCCTTTGAGTAGAGGTTGATCATGCTCATAAGAGTTGCATAGCGCTCATTTGGGTCTTCGGTATCAGAGTAGAAAGACAATCTTAAGGTTTTCCAATTTGTTGGGAAAGGTGTCTCAGTTATATGGCAACCAAAGGGGTTTGACTCCAAATGACTTTCCCACCCAATACTTTGGCCAGAGCTCATTGTTCTAGAAAGTGTTGGATTAGTAAGTATATATTTTGTGTCTTTGCCCACTTGGGAGGGGTTTGACATCACAGTGGGAGGGGAAGTCTAAGATGGTGCAGAGTCAGTTTGCATCCGATGTTCGTAACTAAGGGTCTACCCACTAGCAACAAATGGCACAACAGTGGGTGTCTCAACTTCAAGGACTTAAGTGAGCAAGGCCTCCCAAATTTATCTGTTATCCTCTATTGTTGTGCAGATTGAGTGAAAAATAATCAAATAAGAACGAAAAAAGAAACATAGATTGTTCATGTTGTTCACCAATGTCGTGTTGGCTAGTCCACTGGTAGAAAGAGAACAACTTTTATTAAGGAGAAAGAAAATCAGATCACAATATATGGGTAAACAAAAAAGAGTATCTATAGTATTCAATCTATCCTAATTAGACTTAGACTCCAAGAATCGTATCCAAATAGAAGACACTAATAAAAAAGAAAACAAATTCAAAGAATTATGACAAATCTACACCTTGACTTGAATAACAGACACACCCATGATAGTGCCAAATGAACAAACTTCTCCCTCTTTCATAAAGTTTCCGATAGGGAAACTAGTAACCTATGATGTTTAGTAAGTCTAAACAATGTTGAAACTTGCTCTATAGAACATCCTTGAAAAAGATTTTTATAGGATTATCATTAGTGTCTACCTTCTTCACTTTGATCATCTTCTCATTTCTCAGAAAATGATACCTTACATCTATGCGCTTCGTCTTCTCATGATGAACCTGATCCTTGGCTAAACAAATTGCACTCAAGCTGTCACAATAGAATATAGCCTGGTCATGATGTAGACCAAGATCGCTGACCATACCTTTAAGCCAAATCCCTTCATTAGCAGCTTTCGTTGGTGCTATATACTCTGCTTCTGTAGTAGACAAGGTCACCGTAGGCCGTAAAGTAGTTTTCCAAATGACAACGTAACCACCAAGAGTGAAATCATAACCAGTCTTAGATCTTCTACTATCAACATCTTTAGCATAATCGTAGTCTAGAAAAACATGTCGCCAAACACTATGTATCACCTCCATAAATATGACCAACATCATATGCAACTCTTAGGGACCCAAAAATCCTCTTCGCAGCTTGCCAATTCTCCTTGCCATGATCACCCATAAACCTACTAACAACATTAACAAACCATGCAAGTCAGGCTAGTCTAGATCATTCTCAAGCTTCCTAATGCACTAGCATAGGGAACTCGAAACATGTATTCCTTTTTTTTAGCAAACTTAGGTGCAAAAGCACAGACATATATGTGTGCATTTGCATCACTAGAGGTATGTATCTATGAGCTTTACATAAGATATGCCAAATCTGGACAAAATCTTTTAAATATAGCCCTTATGTGAAAAAAAACACCTTCATTTTGCTTCTATTCCTATAAATCTCCATGCCAAAATTTTCCGAGCTGCACCGAAATCTTTCATCTCAGACTCAGCAATTAGAAGACTCTTGAACTTCTAAATGCCATGCTTCTTTCTTACAACTATCAACATGTGATCTGCATACAACACCAGATAGCTAAAAAGACTCATCTTTCAGCCTTTGTAATACACACAACCATCATATGAGCTCCTAGTGCAACTCAACTTCATCATATACAAACCTCTTATACCACTTATTCAGAGATTGCTTAAGTCCATACAGACACTTCTTCAACTTGAAAGTATAATTCTCCTTTCCATGAACATGGAAACCATTTGGTTGGGTCATGTATATCTCTTCCTCCAAATCTCTACGCAGAAAATTTATCATTACATCAAGTTGATTAAGTTTCAAATCTTGATGTGTAACTATAGCTAGCAACGCTCTAATAGAAGTGTGTCTAGCCACTGGTGAGAATATCTCATTATAATCCACTCCCTCTCTCAAATTGAAACCTCTAGTGACAACTCTGGCCTTATACTTGACTCACTCTACATGTGACATCATTTCTTTCATCTTGAAAACCCACTTGCAAGTAATAATCTTTGCCCCTGGAGGTGGTATGACTAAATCTCATGTCTCATTCTTATGAATAGACTCCATCTCATCTCCCATAGCAGCAAGCCATTTTTCATAATCGATGCCTGAAACAACTTCTTTGTAAGTTAATTTTTCATGAATATCCATCACTTCAGCAACCTATAGTGCATAACCCATCATGTCCTCAAACCCATGCCTTTTAGGTGGCCCAACTCTAACCCTCCTTGGTCGATCTTGAGCTAAACTACGATGTGTGCCTCAACTTCGAGGACTTGACGAGTGGGCAAGGCCTCCCAAATTTGTTTGTTATCCTCTATTGTTGTGCAAATTGAGCAAAAGATAATCAAATAAGAACGAAAAATGAAACACATATTTTTTATGTGGTTCACCAACGTTGTGTTGGCTAGTCCACAAGCAGAAAGAAAACAACTTTTGATAAGGAGACGGAAAATCGGATTACAATGTAGGACTAAACATAAGAGATTATTTATAGTACTCAACCTATCCTAATCAGACTTGGACTCCAAGACATCGAATCCAAATAGAAAACGGATTACCAATACTAATCCAAATAGAAAACATATCCAAGGCATTATGACATCCATCATTGTTATGCGATCCTCTTGGTCTTTCATCTAGGTACCGATACATTGGTTCCGGGCGGCCTGGATCATCGGCAAGACAACATCATCTTCTATCTACTTGAGGTGTCCTTATTTTGATGCGGCTAGTCATTGCTATTACTGCATGTTTTTTGCTTTTACAAAGTGATCATCGTCGAATCCATGGGGGTCAGAGAGACTAAACATGAGAAGGAATCGCTTGAAATCCACGCTCGCCGCACCATATAATAAGAATGTGAGGTTTCTAGGTTCCTTCCTATCCTCATTGGGTAGCTTTTGTTGATATCATAATGTATATGTCGAGAATGACCCCTAATTTCACTCTGACGATCAAGTTAGAGAGAGAAATGAATATCGTAGAGAGAGAGAGAGAGATAAAGAAGGACTCATTTCATATATGTGAGGCATGTTCTTTTTATAGTATGGGAGTGAGATTATCTAGGTGTCTTGATCATGATGGTCTATAGTGCTTGGCCGCTTAGGGTAGAGTCTGATGTGGCGGGCATCATTTAAGTGCGATGTAGTGAGTGAGTCGTCTTTTCATAAGTTATGGATGTGTTGTATCATCTATCTTCATGGCCTCTTGACAACGACTTATATTCTTCATCGCCACACATGTCGAAATGAAAACTAAAACTAATAGTTGGTCATTATGGTCGTCCATAAGAAATACATATCCGGCATTTTCAAATTATTGGCTTATTTCACCAAAATTCTTATTTGATATTTTTTGTCAGTTTTTATTTTCAAGGCGGTCTTTTATGCTCTAATTAGTTTAATACCATCACTTTTTTATCATTTTAAGTTTTCAATGTACAAAGAATAATTCAATTTAATTAGTGGAATGAAAATTGAGAGTTATTAATAAAAACATACATAGATGGTATTTATTTATTTTTAATCCATCAACTACAAATTTAAAACAAATATATAGTTTCATTTAAATTTGGTGAAATGTGAAGTATCTTAGAATAGATATTTTGATCAAGCACTAAAGTTTTGACAAAAAAAAAGTATTTTAATAAAGAAAAATTGCAAAATTTGATTTGATTGGAAAAATTAGAATAGTGAAGTAGTATTATATGGTGTAGGTTATTGTTACTTGAAAGTAATAATTATTTTATTTTCATTACCGTTGGATCAAAATAACCATAAAAGAAACTAAAATAAATATATGCAGATAACAAGATATTGTCAACGCATAACTCTCTTTGGGGGAGGGAATGGACAAAATTATATTAGAAAGAAGTAATAAATTATAAGAAAGAAAAAAAGGGGAAAGAATAGGCAGTTAGTGAAACAAGAAGACAAAATGCAGAGTGAGGTGTCGTCGGATATGGCGTCGGAGTCGCCGCCTGCCACCTTGTATTTCCCAAACAAACCAATTGCTTCTAACCAAGTCCCTCTACCAGGCGGCATTTCCATTTCTCTCTTCTATTAACTACTTATTCTCATACCAATTCCTTCACTATTTCCGTGGCGAACTCGGCTCATTAACTCGCAAGCAAACTCGTTTACAAATTCGTGAACTAATTTGATAAAAACTCTGTGAAATAATTTGATTATAGTTTTTCTATATTTAGAAATTATACTTTAATAAATACATTATACACATATATTTACATATTTATTTAATAAATGATATTTCAAAATTATCGACCCTCAATTTTTATTTGAAAGAGTTGAAGTTTAAGTTTTCACTTCGCTAAAATTTAGCCATTGTTGATAGATAATAGAGAAAATAATTTATTAGTCTTCAACATTTGTCAAAACTCACTGTTTAGTCTCGATATTTTGAAAAGTTCATTACAAGGTCCTCATCTTTTTCATAATTAACTCTTAAGTCATTTTTGTCCATTTTTCAGAGTTTAAACATAATACATTTTAACTCTCATAACATCTATACTATTATACTAAATGACATTGTGATTATGTTATATGTTATCTGTTTGTTTATACTGAAATATAAAAGTTACAAATCTAAATAGACAGAAGGATCAAAAAGTTAATTATAACGTTTTTTTAAAATTGGAGAATCAAACAGTAAATTTTGACAAAAATAAGTGAATAAAAAATTATTTTCCTTAAATAATATATAAATTTTACGGTAAAACTTTATTGATGGCAGAATTATATCAATAAAGACACATGTAAGTTTATCTGACAATAATCAACTAATATTTACAGTTTGACGATTCAGATTCAAACCTTTTGAGAAGTAATAGGATAAAAATATATTTGAACTTAATCTGCCTTCTTAACTTTTTTTTGAAAAAAGAAAGTTTGGGAATCGAAAAAATAAACTAATAAAACCCAAGATTACAAGATCCGAATCATTGAGATAATTCTGATTGGATTTTTTACAGGACTGACCCAATTATAATAGGCCTATTACATATGACCCACTCCATATTTCACATACCAAACTAAACACTCTCAATTTTTCTGGACAAAAATATCCCTCCTTCATTTTTACTTTCAATTTGAAGATACATTTATAACCGTTCCATTACATATATGACCCATTCTGATTAAGGCTACTCACTCACCCTTTCAGATAAATATAGTTAGTGGGAATAATTAGGAGATCTTTCCTCACCAACTAAGTAGTTAGTAAACAAATTTAGGAAAAGCAAGACAATGTAATGTATATTGGGTGTGGCTATGATGGTCACGGGAAAGTGTCCAGCAATTACAACACATCTATCTTTTTCACACACAAACTCCTTTTATGTTCAACTACTTATTCAGCAAAGGCAGCAACACGGGTGTTCTGTGTGCTTCTGCATTAAATTTCAACTCTTTCTTTAAATTTTAGTATCACTTTTATATAATTGGGCATTAACTAATTTATTATCTTGACCTTCACTTATATTCATGTTAATTTGAGTTAGGGAACTTGAAAGTTTGTAACTTTTCTTTTAAAGTAATGAAGCCCCACACATAAAAACTCCATATGTGCCAAATGATAATCACATGTATTTGTTTCTAGTGAAAAAGATGAAAAGATCTCCTCAGATTTTGTTTACACAAACTCACTCTTGCATCTCAAACTCACCTGCTTAATGCTATCTTATCCCCAAAACTCTCTCCAAAAAAAAAAAAAGATGAATCCTTTATTATTTGCCCTCTTGATTCTACCATCTTTGTTCTTAAAATGTTGTTTGTGTTCTTCAAAAATAGATCATCAGTATGCACATATTACAGTAATGGGTTTTGTGTACTGTGACATATGTTCCAACAACACCTTCTCCAAAAACAGTTACTTCTTAGCAGGAGCAGGAGTTAACATCAACTGCAAATTCAAAGCAAGCTCTCCCAAAACTAGGGAACAAGTTTGGTTCTCTGTCAACAGAACCACTAACAGACATGGTGTTTACAAGCTTGAAATACCCTCTGTTGATGGCATTGATTGTACTGAAGCTACCATTGAATCTTCCTGTCAAGCTAACTTGATTTCAAGTTCCTATAAATCTTGCAATGTTCCTGGTTACAAGTCTACTTCTGATCAGGTTACTATCAAATCTAAGCAAGCTAATCTCTGCATCTATAGTCTTAATGCTATGAATTTCAGACCATCTAAGGTTGATGTTAAATTATGTGGAGATTGATTGACAACCTTGTACCACATTTATCATGTATGCCTTTTGTTAATTTCTCTCATTATATCCATCTCTTTTTTTTTCTTGTTAATTACATTTATTCCATTAATCATCTTGCTTAGTTGTTGTGGTTTTATAGTAATATAAAATTTATTTGTTTTAAAAGCTTCAACTGTAGATTATAATAATTAAGCTATACTGCTTATGCATTTTCCCCTATTTCTTATCACTTTCTATTTAAGGTTGCCTGCCATATGATTCCATTCTAATTTTACTTTTAAAAGTGTAAAAGCATAGATGAAGAGCAGAATGTGTAACATATGAAAACTCATACAATTAAACAGATCAGAAACTATGATTCAAATTATGCAAATTCTGGGTAGGTTATATTTCAAATTACATTTGTTAGCATTAACTAAAATTAGGGAATTGAATCTGCCAACATATTTTGTCTATTCCAAAAAAGAAATAATTTTTCTTTTTCATAATACATGTCTTTTAATTAAGGTTAATATATAAGAATTTAGAAACACAATTAATACATGTCTTAAATGGGGACAATTTTTATCCCCATCCCCGTCCGCCGGAGATTTCCCCATCCCCGTGAGGATCCCCGTTCCCCGTTTAATAAGAAAAGAAAAATTGTCATCTTTCTAAATCACACACAATACTATACAATACTTTGAATTCAAATTAAATGTATATAGTAAAAATTAGAATATCTTTTTAATTTTTGACTCAAAATCCTTCACTTTCTTTTATTATTTCAATTATTATTTTTATAGTATATGTTTTCATTTATTATTTTGTATAAATAATGAGAAGAATGAAAAATATAATTGAATTAAACTTAATAAATTAAACGGGAAATCTAGTGTAGATTCTCTTGGAGGATAACTCAACGGGAATGTGGATTCCGCGGGGCAAGGATGCCTCTCCCCCTCTCCCTCCATCCCTACTACGGGTATATAATTTTCTCATTCTCACATGGGTTATTAATAGGTATTCCTCACCCCCCATTGGGCAGGTCTCCGTCAGGGATGGGGATCCTCGTCCCATTGACATCCCTATGTGTAGTGAAAGATATCTAATATGGTGTACTCAACAACTAAGAGCATTTTAATGGCAAGTCGAAGCTGCATCAAATATTTCGTATTAATATATATTGTTAGAATTAGATTGCTCCCTCTAAGTTTTACCCTTCGCACATCTTATTGGCTAAACTTATAAACTTCAATTTTTAGGTAAATAATTTATTAGTCTTCAATTTATGTCAAAATACATTGTTCATTTACTGTATTTTTAAAAGAATACACTATAACGTACTAAATGTTTGTTATTTACAACAGTTTAGTCCCCCAACGTTTTGTGTAATGAATTGTTCCATAATTGCCATTAGTTTTTTGGTTGCAATTCATTAGTCAATGCCAAATAAGGTCAATTTTCTTAATTATTGAGAGTGAGAGTCGATTTATCCATCAATTTTGAACGGTTTAGAGGGTGTGAATCAATTAATAGAGTTAGGGTTTCCCTATTCTTAAGAGAGTAGAAGCTTCATCGATTTTGAGGGGTGAAATTGGTTTTTTAGTTAAGAGAAAAGTCTTTTTATTTATAAGCAAAATATTTTTGTGTTTTTCATGGCTATTAATACGAGATTCTACTCGGTCATCTCATCCTTCCCAAATAAGGAAATCCTCAATTTAGAACTGGTTGCAAATACTGAATTTATTCATTTGGACCAAATATCCAAGAAAAATGATTCGAAATTTGATTAAATTATTAATTTTGACTGAATTCGGTAAAAAACGCTCCTAAAGTAATCGTTATATTGATTCATTTGAATATGAAACAAACGACTCAGAACAAAAACTTTAGACTTAGAATTTAATTAAAAAATTAGAATTTTAATTGTTAATGCAACTTTCTTATTCATTCGCGATCATATGACAAAATATTATAAATGAGGATACGAAATGTTGCTATTTGAACTGAATGTTTCCCAACTTTAATTACGCACCTTGTTGTTTGAACCGTGCCAACTCTTTGGTCAGAATCCCGGCCAAAGCTGATTCTATACCCTCCCTTTGTTGTCTCCAACTACATTTTTGTAATTTTCATGCCTATTAATATGGGATTCTAATTGGTCATGTCATCCTTCTCAAGGAATCTTCATAACTATATATAGACAAAATATGTCAGAATTTGATAGGGATTAATTAGATTTTTAATTGTTAATGCAACTAAAAACTTCCATCATTCAGACCGCCCTTCCCTACTTCAATCTGATTCTTTTGTTCTCTAATTTCTGGAACTAATATACGTAATTGTAACAAAACAGCAACAAATTTTGTGAATAAATTACAGACAAATTATTTCGGCTGCATGGCCATATGATCTCCAGTAATAAAATAGAAGTAAGTGGGTCAACTCTGGAAGCGGAATGGCCATAATAAAGCCCAAAATGGACAATAATTGAACCATTTGATCATTGCGCGATCATCTGACAGAATATTGGAGTATGGATGCGAAATGTCCTGTAATGTTTCCCAACTTCAATTACGCCCCTTGTTGTTTGGACCGTGGCAGCTTTCTGGTCAGAATCCCAGCCATGACTAATTATAGACCCGTCGTTATGTTGTCTTAGTCCAACCCTTGTAAGCAATTATCGTTGTATCCACCCCATACGAAGGGCTTTGTTTGTTTTGGTAAAACTGAAATGAAATAAAATTTGATAAACTGAACTGATTTAGTGACTAATAAATTTTTGTTGAAACGAAATTTTACTAATCAAAAAGACTAGAGTCAAATTCTTTTTTATTATTATTTTTATCAAAACTAGGATTAAATTCTAATATTAGCTTCTTTTTTTAGAATTAACTTCTTTTTCAAAAGAAAAAAGAAAAAACTCAATTCATTAACACTATCAACTAGGGCTAAGGCTATAGCACAAGATGGACCATAACGAGCATTTGTATCTGACTTTTACACCAAGTTCCCCACCAAGCACTGAGATATAGGAATGAATTTAATATGCCGAACACATAGTTCCATTTTCCCAACGATCCCATTTCATATCCACAAGTCACCACAATAGTCGCTAATATAGTATTAACTGGTAACTTAGAGTCATATATCTAAAGAATAGCTTCCAAATTTGTTATATTTAACACCTTCTTTTGAGTCTAAAACTCGTTATACTACCATGGGAGCATGCATTGTTAGAGGGAAGTCTTGTTTTCAAACATGTTCATACGGGAATTGAATCAAGGAATTGGGTAACTTGATTCACTTCATATAGATTTTCAAAAAGTTAAGAGGGAAGTCTTGTTTTCGCTTCTTTGAGTTGAGTAGAATTTAAACTTACTATATATGGCAGGGTAGGAATTCTTTAATTTTTAAGAATTTGAGTTTTGATGCTTGTTCTAATCTTAGACTCGTTACGTTTTTAGTTAAACCGAAACTGATGTACACAAGTATAGCATAGTATAGTATTAATTACTAGTTCTCAAACAAAAAAAAAAAACAAGATAAATAGAAACAGAATACACAAATAAATGTTTGTGTGGTAGCAGCTCATAAATACACACCAAGAAAGTAAAATAAGATTAAGACACCCCAATGAATAATCATACATAACAAAAATAGAAAGTCACTAGCTCCACGTATAGTTTCATATCTGTATCAATTCTTGAAAGGTGTTCATAGCAGAAGCAGGCAATCCCAGCAGCACATTTATGCTTTTTCTCTCTTCACCATGTGATAAGAACAATATTACTTCCTTCTCCGGCAAAGCCACTGGCCCTGATAGAACCGGCTCTCCCCACCCGAAATCAGTTGTGTAAAAAGACAGCCTTGACCATGTTGTTATGAGCAGAGTCGAAGTCAGGGAAGGTCGTGCTCGTGTCGTTTCAAAGTAATCTATAGCAGATCTCATGTACGAATCTGACACGATTTTGATTGCTTCCTGAACTTGCCCTACCGAAAACGACAGTGGTTTTTCGAGTAATTCCCCTGCTGTGCATATTGCATTTGTTAGAACAATCCCATTCCCGAAGTAGCCTTTAGGCAAAGGAGGGTTGAATTTGGGCCTTCCGTCCACTGCGAATAGCAGCTTCGTTTTCTGCTCGGGCAGCATTCCAAGCGCCTTGGTTCGGGCACGCCAGACCAATCCTGAGAGGCTCTCAAAAGTTGTGCATTTCGAGAGGTGTCCATCCTCCATTGCTTTGCGTTTGATCTTTTCCAGCGTTTCGGGATCGAAACAGAAGGATTGGTACAACATTTCTTGGTCTCCATAGAGGTCATTTAAGCTTGACTTGTCTTCTACTTCAGCAAATTCTTGGTGAATGTACTCAGTGATTGGTGGATTCCGCGCTTTGAGTATGCTTCTGTCTAGAGATGGAGGAATAGTAAGAGGCAACCCTCTAGCCATTTCGCCCCATGAGTTCACAAATTGCATTGCCCCTATCCCATCAAACATGCAATGATTCATGCACAATCCAAGTGCAAATCCTCCACATTTGAACTTTGTGACCTGCAAAAAACATGAAATCCGCAATAGTAAGTAGATATAGAAAAAAGTACAAGAAAATCATAGTGTGAAAAAGGCAAAAACATATGAACCTGAACAACAAGGGGAGGCATCTGCAATATATTTTTAGCACCAGGAATGTCATAAACAAGCATGGAAAGTGTGTCCGGATCAGGCTTTGTAATATCTCCAATTTGTTTCAATGCACAATTGGCCTCGGCCTCGACAAAAACAGCACCTTCTCCATTGCAATCTACAATCAGCTTCCCCTCTGAGCTTATGGTTAGGCGGCCAGCGAGAGGGTAATAGTGAACAAGAACCTTCTTCAACGCCTCCTTTAGCACTCTTGCACAATCCTGGTTCCCTTTAGTCTCCGACTTAAAGCAGTACACCGTCCGTATGATTACAGCAATGTTTTGATCAAGATTGGACAGGAAATACAGACCTTTGTCAGTCTCTTTCTCCGGGGCAACTAGTGTAGGCTCTCCGGATTTCACAACTAGTGTAGTATGATCTTCCATTGCAATAACCTGAACATGATTAATCCATGAGTTCACAACATAACAATAATAAATGAATAGATAAAAAGCAAATCATGTAAAGGTTATTGAGTTTATTCACAAACCATGTTGACAACACTTGTTTAAAAAATGAAGATTTTATTTTCCAAACAGACTTGTTGATTTTTGCATGAGGCTATGGCATTCAATTGGTGTTACTTATATATGGAAAAATAGGGAGCCACCTTTGATTTATTCAGTAAGTTACTCAAATGACAAGTGTCCAACTTCTACCCATACAGATTCTTTTACAAAATAAAATAAGAGAGATGGTAATTTTGACTATTTTTTCTTGAAAGTGTATATTTGATATTCATTTCTTTTTTTTTTTGGTCATGTAGGTGGGAGTAGCTCACTGATCTTGGAGACAAATATTTTTTGGATTGCAGGTTTGTTTGGTAAGGTTTGGCATCCCAAATTTGATTGCTTTGTTCTCTTCATTCTAATTGTTATTATTATGCTCTTGGTTGCTTATTTAATTTAAGATTATATGTTTAGTAGAAAGATTTAAAAAAAAATTTACATTTCAAGTTTTCTTATGAAAACAGTTATTGTTAATGTGAATTCTTTGTACATTTTCAGGTTCAATGAGAAATTGACGGCTATTATAGGATAGCCCATATTATGTCTAATTTAATTAAGAGGGCAACAATTATTTGACTTCTAGTAGCCACTTTCCATTTATTATTTATTTAATGTCAATGATGATGGAATTAAAATGAATGGAACAAATTATCTTGGTTGAATAACATATGATTGTTTGTGTTGAATGGGTGGAGTGGATTGAACTTGAGTCTCATTTAAAAAAAAAAAAAAACTGCTGAAGCCGTACATTCTGTTCACCAAATTGGTTGAACCATAGTAATCAAACCCCCTAATTATATTTTCTTAACAAAAAAGAAACAAAACAAATCATTATTGACCAATTATAGTTCGTTTAAATTGTTAAAAGTGCAAAGAAAATTTGGTAGGTTCTTCCGGATATGAACTAAAATGTTATAGTTAATAATTTGAGAATAAAATTAGCACAATAATTTTATGTGGAAAACTCAAAAATATTGTGAAAATAAAAAACTCTGACAAAACCTCCTGAAAATATTTTCCTGCTTATCTCTTTTAATAGAAATGCAATGATAATATTAAACTTTCTCTAGCTTGCATTCCCTCAACCTGACTCTCAGAAACGCATACCCTCACAATAAGCATACAAACTGAATGTTCTAGCTCTCTTCGAGGAAGTGACGAATCTAGAATTCACCAACAGCTGTGCTTTTTGATGTCCAATTTATGTTATTATTTTTTGTGTGTTTTGCATATAAACTAAAGTTTTGTATACAATTTTCATAGATTTTTTAATATTTTCAACGACTAGTGGGTGTTCAAAACCCCGCTAACTCCCCCTAGATATGTCCCTGCTTCAAGGGATACCTCACAGAATCTCTTCTGTAGCAGTTTCAGTTCAACATGGATTAAATTTGGACGGTGCCCATGTGAAGCTTCAAAATCAAATGTCAAAATAATACCAAAACACAAAACACCCCTTTTTATTTGCTTTTCTCCTTTTCCATTTTTCATTGTTGTTTTGTTATTATCAATAATTATAAGCCAAAAAAAAATAAATAATTAAATAAATAGTCAATGAATCAGCTAAGCTGGAGAGCTTGATTTCAAGGACACAAACAGCTTTAATTGAAAGATTGTCAATCAGACATTATATTCTATATTGGAGAAAAGTCAGATTAGACAAGAGAAGAGCCTCAACTTTGGGTAGACATCAATTTGGCCTTTACAATCCCCGTAATAACCATCCCGCCAGCATCTTAAAATTGATACGTAAGACTAAAACGGAGCTCTCTTTTACATGGTTTATAAGTTTTCATCACAGAACTCAGCAAAAATATGCCCCTCGTTTATTCGATTTCAGATCATTATATGAACTAGTTTGTAATCTCTCTCATAGACATCATGGAAGATTAGAACCACCAATATGTCGTGTAAGCTATAATTAATTGTCATTCCCAATAAGGTGCAAAAACCTGATGTGGCCTTTGAGGTTTTCAGACAACAGTTAATGACTCTGGTATTCTCTCAAATATCAAATAGACAGATAGTTAAAATGGGCTCACAATCAATAAAAAAATATAATATATCTAACCACACTTATTCAGACAAGCAACTCCTTCCTCCAGATAATCATCTCTACTTATCCAGAATTCTGGTGAATCCTGCATACCAAAATAAGACAGCATATTACTTCAATGATTAATGCATTGCCCACAATAAAATTTGTTAAAAAAAGTTTTCTCTACCTTCATAATTCCGGCAAGAACTGCACCTCCTAGGTACACCATATGCTTTCTTCGAGGGGGATCCTCAATCCGCAGTCGCAGTTTCTGTTCACCCACCACAGATAAATCATTGCTCAATCCGTCTATTTTATCTCTTACATATATGCCAGACGTGTATTTCAATCAAAAATGAAACTTTGATGTGGACATAGTTGCATAATCATTTTCTACCTACATCTAGCATCTTCACAAAATTCATTCCAAACTTTATCTTAACAGCATTAATCAAACTTCTGATAATTATTTTATCACTGCCAGATATACAACATTGATAATTTCTGCGACAAACTGTAATGAATTGCAAGGAATCTCTCCATTGTTGATTGTTTCATATATGATATCAATTTTCTAGGTTACTTTGCTGTCAAACTATTCTCTAAGTAGCAAGAGTAGAGGCTATGATCTCACCTTTAACCCATCTTTATTTCCCTTTAGAACAACATCAAGATAGCGATCTGATATTTCTTTCTCCAAGCTGAATAAAATAGTGAAATGGTCAAAGCAGCAACAGAAAATGCTCAAGGCCACTAGATCAACATTTCAGTTTTCAGACAGGTCATGACTTCATCAAGCCCCAAAAGGAATTTGAAAATTTACCGACTAGGTAATCCTGGATACATGGTGCTCCCTCCACTTAGTACTATATGCTGGTACAACTGCAAAATTGGAAGCGAACTGGCATTGCATATATCATCACAGAGAAAATAAAAAGAATGGCAAGCACGGGCCTAAACAACTACCCACCCTCCAAGTTAGATCCTTAATAATTCATATGCATTCAGAATTCTGGCACTATTTAATGACTCTGTAATGCCCACTACAGAAAGAGCTCAACATAACCGTACCACTTACTATTGGAGTTTTAAAAACTGAGCCACGGAGCATCTCATACATAGTAAACTACATTTAACACATGCTGATGTATTAAAGATGTCAAGGTAAATGGTGATGCGCCATGGATTTACAAACAAAGTATAGTAATCTACTCTCATGAAGTAGTTTCAGAGCAAGAATGTCATGAGACAGAATCCATCCAAGAGCTGCAGTTGTTGATGGGAACTAAAACCAATTTAGCAGATCCAGTTTGAAAAAAACAATCATTGTACAAGACGAGATCGAGACAACTTATAGAAGATACTGAATTATGAAAGCACTGAAGGTGTAGTTCTAATGAAAAAAACGCCCCAACGCATAGCTCAAAACAAATAAATTAACCTTTTTTACAACTAAAAGAAAGGTTTCACATCCTTGCTGGAAAGTTTTTAAAAAGGTTAGATTTAGGTTCACAACTATTCATAGTGATGTATAGAATTTGTAAGAAGTCCAAATACCATCATTCGATTGTCAATGTCCATCTCCTGGATACACCGGAAAACCATATCAGCCATGCCATCACCTTCAACATCAATAAGTTCCTACAACAAGAAGCACCACATAACACTCAAAATCCCTCACCTAGCAATAAATGTTAGTTGGCCTCTTAGAGCTCTGGCGAGTCAGGCTTAAAATCTCAATGCTGGCAAGATGAATAACTACAAAGACAAAGTATGCAGAAACTTGCAAAACGACAGTAAAAGGAGCTATAGGCTTACTGGTGTGAAGAGAGCCTCAGGCGCTTGGAATCGCTCAGTGCCTACTTTTATTACCCTTCCATCTGGGAGCTGATTAATTTAATATATGTTAGAAGATTAACATTCAAGTTAGCATGCAGTTGCAGCTATATTCAAAGTATATTAAGAAATACCATACTAAACACTCAAGTGACACCTTAACTACAAGATCGTATATAATTTTAACCAAGAAAGTCGTTTATTAGGACTCCAATTAAAAGCCAATGGATAATCAATTAAGCTTCTTCAAATCCTACTCACGTCTCATCTACACTCATGAAAGGTGATCCCCATAGTAAACATGTCCTAAATGCATGAGTATTTTCATTTTGCAAGGAAGTGAGAAGGGTATTAATCCTATGACACTATTGCTCACAACTAATCAAATTCAATACTTGTACAAAAACAAAGGGAAGGTAGTGAAAGTACAGAGTCAACTTACAGTGTAATCCTTAACAAGGATAGTGGTCTCAAGTCCTAGTTGATACTCCCTTTTGTAATCATAACTAGAGAAAAATGGGCTTAGTATCTAACCATAAATATATATAAAAATTTCCAAAAAACAATATTACAGAATAACATTGATGACTCACCTTATGTAGCACAGCTTCTCTTTGATTTCCCTAACAGTCTCAAAATCAGCTGTCCGATTCATTGCATACCTACAGTGAATGATGTTGCTCCAGTCAAAAGGCATCATCATCTGATGAGCAATATTGACATTTTGTATATCATATTTATCATACAAGAAATCAGGCCTCACCCTCTGCGAGAAAGTAAATCAACAAGATAAGAAGTAATGTGACGACCGGCAACATTCATCCTCTTAGTCAGATGAGGGAATGAGTAGCCATCAACAACAGGAACCTGGAAAGAGGAAAGGGGAATTATGTTTTGGGGTAATCTTATATCAGACAATCAAAAGACACCATGATCAGTCACATCCAAAAAGTTAAGGAATTGACTCAAGTTTTATGAAGAGAAACCAAGATTCATCATTCATATGGAAAACAACATATTCAGCAAAGAAAATGGCACTCAATTTAAGGTCACAAGCCATTTTGAAATGAAAAATGCCCTTGCTCTAGATACTGTGTGGCTACAGGTACGACGTTAAATTTTCATTAGTTACTGAAAGAACAAATTAGAACACTCTTAAACATGGTGCAAGAATGGTTCAAGTAGTTACCACATGAGTGACACCATCGCCAGAGTCAATAACTAATCCTGTCAGTAAACCTGTGAGGATTAAAAAAAAAAAAAACAGGTCGAACCATATGTGAGGAGAAGGACATGCATTACAAATAAAAATTAACAAAGACTGGAATATCTTTGATGATGCATGTACACATATAAGCATCAAAGTTCAAAATGCAGTTTTTCAGCTTCCATCGCATTAGGAAAGGCATATGCTAAACAAATTTGTTTAAACCTTCAATCATCTCCACAAGCACCTTGGGCATACAATGTTAACACAGCTTGAATCTGAATGAAGACACCAGCAAAGTTGTATTTCTCAAACATGGTCTCCACCTGTATCGCCAATTCTAAGTCAAACATAAATCATGAGATTGATATGTACCTAGAGACAATGCAATGGCACAAATAAAAAAAGTTGAATCACAAACCATTTTCTCACGATTCTTTGAGGGATTAAGAGGAGGATCGGTGAGTAAAATCTTACAGTCTGTTGGGTCTATCTGTTCAGAGAAAATGAAGGGACAAAGTATGAAATAATGGCAAGACGAAAAAAAAAAAACATCACATAGAATGTTTGTACGTAAAAAGCACAAGAATTTTACTTTAAGTTTGTCAAAAAAGGCATGATCCCAGACATGCCCCATATCATCCCAGTTATGAATTATTCCATTGTTAACAGGATAAGATATATCAAGTTGATGCCTCAAGTTGGCGCAAGAATCTCCAACAACAACGTCCTAGGAAAACAAAGTAAGCATATCAGAAGTTATAAAAATGAAATTAAATTTGTAAAAAATGGATACAAAAAGAAAAGAAAAACAGGGTAATGCATGAGATAGTGAAAATTGAATGAAATATTGGCACCGTCAATTGTTCTTCAATGAGTGATTCTTCATAACGTAACATGGGTCTCCCGACGACGCAGGGGAATACAGAGGTAGGAAAATTTTCTCCAGCAAATCCACACTTAACATACTGCAATAAGGAAATCAAGTTACATAAATCATACCCTCTAGGAACACAAATCTTCGCCAATTGAAGGCTACATTATCTTGAACAGAAGTGTTAGTTAACCGATCGAACAAAAACTCGAGCTGATAATAAAAGCTCGAGGTGATAGTTAAATAATATGTTTTATATTAATCTCTGACAGACAGAAAGCATGTGCGTTGATGAGATGAAAATAAGACATATACTAACCCCGGTGCCATTGTCACAGACGACGACATTTTTATTGTCCATCTCCAACCTATCTCCGGCGACTTTTGGATCTTCACTTCCCTTTTCTTCTGCTCTGTCAATTCTCGCTTGCTTTCCTTCACCTTCTACGGTGTCGTTTTGCTATTTTCGTATTCGCTACATCTTGGACCTTTATGATATCTATGGACACCTTAAAAAATGGTAAATTTCGATCAGTGTCCTTCCACTATTATATTATGGATAAAATGTTATTTAAAATTTGATGATTTTTGCGCTAAATATAAAGTGTTATGGCATTATTATTGCATCTCTAATAATTGGAAGATAATGGACGTAATTGATCCTAAAAATCACCCATAATCATAGCTTAATTGAAATCATAGTTGGTTGACTTCAACATTGTAATTGGAATGAATGGGTCATTAACCGAACTATTTGCTCTTATAACACAACGTTAAAGGTCCATCAAAATAAAACACTTTCATTTAATTTTGTACAAAATACTCTACTCTATTTCTCTCTTTGTTTCTTCTTTCTTTTCAATTTCAAACTTTAGCTACTCATCGACTTACTTGGGAGAAGTAGATGATGAAATAATAACATGGTACTCTTCATATCATATTCTCAATAATTCAAACAAAAGGTACTCGTCGTTCGTCACCCATTCCTACGGATCTACACAAGTGCTACGTTGAATTCTTTCAACACCTCCACAAAGAATGGCAGCAATGATAGATGTTGTCGCATGCCCACATCTAATTGGTCCTCATAGATAACCAACTTATTTGTAGAACCACATCACTCGCCTTGGCACCCAGCCTTAGCTCACGCAACTACAACGGTCTCCCTACTCGGTAAAATACTAATACAGCCCTAGGTCTTCATCAGTTATAATGTTAAGCTTTTCGTTGAGCGAATGCTTCAAATTATTTCCCAATGAACACAATTTAGTCTCTTTTAGCCATAACATCTGAAACCACCACTTGTACATTTAAAATTACTAAAATCCTCTTTTAGTTATATTTTTAAAGAGACAAGTATCTCAATCTTGCCTCCCTTCCATAATAGCAGAAATGGTTCGAATTTTAACACATTCGCCCTATGCACCCTAGTTCTTTGATATGTAGTAGGCTGATATTTCTCGGTATAAGTAAAAGGAAAGTTACATGCTTTCTTATTTTCCTTTGCTTTAGGCCTTTTATTTCATTTTCGACAACTCTTGGTTAGTTAGCATAGAATTTCAAATCCCATAATCAACGATGCATGCCTTGGAGTCAAAAAAGTTAAATTGATTTTCTAAACTCAGAAAATGTCTAGTCAACTTTCTAATGCTTAAAGTAGTATAATTAGCACATTAAATCCACATGGCTGTGTAAAAATAGATTTCGAGAAAAGATCAAAAAGAGGGTTGGACGAGTGAAAAGAGAGAGTAGAACAAGTGAAGATAATTTTTCTTTATTTGCATAGAATACCACTTAAATCAAGTTAAAGGAGAAAATATATCAACTTAAATAAATTTGAGAGGCAAATAAATTGTTTTTAACAAATTCAAGTAGTAAATAAATCGTTTTAAGCAAGTTCAAGGAACTAAAATAACACTCTATCAATTTAAAGAACAATTACAATGAGCCAAGTTCAAAGATATTATGATGTGTTAAATAAACCTTAAAGTTAACAGCATCTTAATTTCATTTATTTTTTGTTTGATCCACATCATCACCATTTGAACCACAAATCACCCAATTGTGAAAAAAATTGGCTCAATATTCATTTGCAAGAAAACAGACCACCACCACACTAATTTGCTGGCCAATATAACCACATGGTCCAATTTCCAATTTATAATTGAGCGGTGTTTATATGTAACAATTGACGTAATATTGCCTGTACTTGATAAAACCAAAAAAAAAAAAATTGGGCAAAAAATTAACACCCATTCCCTGTGGTTAGAACCCATGACTCAATCTTTCAACCACTAGTTTAACATCTTTACCTCTGATAATTAAAATCGAATTCGAAGATATGATACTAACTTTTATCATATTCACATGATCCAAGAAAAAATTAACACCCATTCCCTGTGGTTAGAACCCATGACTCAATCTTTCAACCACTAGTTTAACATCTTTACCTCTGATAATTAAAATGGAATTCGAAGATATGATACTAACTTTTATCATATTCACATGATCCAAGCTAATGTCAAACACAACCAAACGCAAAAATTAATGCCTCAAATTCATGTCAAGGTTTTTCTATGGTTAATTCAATTTTTTAACAAAATAACAGTTAGATGAGAGGTATCACAATTAAATGAGGGGTATAAATTGTGATCCAATGACAATGAACGATTACTTTTAACCACTCTATGTTCATTTAAGAAACTCCAATAAGAAAAAGGAGAAACGAACCACTAAAAATTCTTGGGTAAATTTTCAACAGTTTTACACTGCTTCAGCTTCAACCAACACCATCCAGTTAAGGAAAGTACCACCTTTGGTCTTCATAAAAGTAAAATAACTCGAACTGACCACAGAAATAAATGTACTACTGGAATTTAATAAATCAGCTTCAAATATAAGATCCAGCAAAAGCTGAAAATGTGAATATCTGTGAGATGCAACAAATAAGACATGCGAAAAACAGTGTATGTACCATACTTCAATAGGGACACAAGAGAAACAGACCTAAAATTAATTGGATTCGACCAAAAAAAAGATCATCTTTAGCATAACTCATTCTCACATTGAAACCCCACCTCCTAAAATGTGTACCTTCTATACGGCTATTTCCTAATTTGAACCAGCCATAGGCCATTTCCTAACACAAGTATATACTCACAATTTATTGAGTGCACAATTAGTATGATTCACATTGAAAATGGTTTCTGCACTTTTCATCTGCTAAACAACAGATAAAGCACAAGCATTGTGGAATAATAACCAATCATAAATTTCTTTGAAAGTATAATTTGGTCAAAATAACAAACAATCGCATGAAACGATTAGATTCCGATAAAGTACAACTAGATTGCTTCAAAACAGAGAGGTTTCTATCTATTTGACTAAGATGCTACCTTTCCCTCCTCTGCGGCAGCTTCGAATGTCTCCCCAGCCACTAGCTCGGGAACCTCATCATCATCCTCATCAGCTGCAGTTGCTGTAGCACCTGCATTGGGTGCCTGCTTCTGGATCTGCTCTGCCAACTTCTTCAGGTTGTCCAAATTATCCGGGCCTACAGAACACAAGTTGGGTGAGATGAGAAAGAAGAACGTCATGAAACACCTACAGCTTGGGGAAACAATATATCATACAGAAAAAATTAGAAAACACATACCCAGTTGAGAGAGCACGTGAGGTAGGATATCCTGTAATTCTGCATAGGACAAAAGAGACGAGAACATTACTAACAATGGGTCAAAGACAAAATTTTAAGCGAACAGTGCAGTCTATTGTTCTGAAAGTCTAAACAACCATATGCGTTCAATGTAACAAGGAATATAATTAGCAGTATGAGACACATACTCTTATTCTGTGGGGTGCCGCTAACAACCCATGTATTGGCTGGAATAGATGCTTGAACTGAAACATAAAGATTAACAAAATCAATGAATTGTTTAACAAACAAGTTATAAAATCCAATCATGTAGTGGAATCAGGCTTAACCTTTGGGGTTCACAAACTGGATAACTACATCATCCTTGAATATGTTGACTTCTTCAATTGCAGGAATAGCATTAACTCCTATTCTCTTAAGGGTGCTCTGAAGCCTTTTATCATCTGTAGTGGTAGTCTTGTGGACAGCCTTCTTCTTTCTGCAGAACATAGTAATTTTGAATAAATTATGACCATTATGAAATGTCGAGAGTTGACAATAAATATTACTGAAATCCAATAAAAAGCAAAAATGCATCGGCAGTCAGTTATAACACCAATAAAACATGCATAAACCTACTAAGTTCGGAGAAACATGCTACCCAATTTCAAATATCAATCAAGTTTGTCCACCGAGGAGTCACCAAAACAATGCAGAAGGACAAGTTCCAAAAATATCAGAAGCTTAAATGGAGCTGGGCGTAAGGAAGTCACAAAAACAATGTTCACAAAATCCATTCATCACAAGTAAAGAGTTTGATGCAAGGGAAACAGATTTCAAAAGAATTCCACTTTTGTCAAATCTATTACTATCTATAATAGCAAAGACGCAACATTTCATCCCACATATGCTAGTAGGCAAAACTAATATCAGAAAATATTAACAGCCAGTTGGTATAGACTATAATGCACTTCTCACCTCCTCACGCTGCCCTTTCCACCAGTGCGAACAGCACCAGCCATCTTCATAAGCCTTTCCCTATTCATCTGTACAAGTGAAAAAGGAATAAATATACAAAACACCGCACTGCACACCAGAAAAAAAAAAATTGGATAACAAAAACAAACAGAGAAGTAACATATTCCAGAATCAATAACTACTAATGAAACGAAACCCAAGAAGTGATGAATAACAGAATCACACATACAACTGTAAGAAGAAAACAAAGATTCATGGCAATAAACTGTCCCCAACTTAACATATCATCAACAACAACAAAGCCTTAATCCTGAAATGATTCCAGTTCGGCTAACATGAACCAGCATAAAGAACTGTAAAGCTCAAATCAGCTCGGAATACATTTCATACAGAAATAAGGAAACAGTCTAAATTATATAAATAGAATCTTCAAATCACCTCAAACTGAGTAGCTAGGTTAGTGAAAAAATTAGCAAATTAACGTGTCGCTCAATAACAGAGTGAATTGCCTAGCCCGCTCTACAAATCATTCTACACTCTTCAATGGCTTGCCTCACTCAATTTCATGCCCTATTTGATTACCTTTCCCATTTTGCTTCCCTTAATTTAGTAGAAAGATTATGTTTTTTTACATAAACCGCCTAAACCCGAGTAGCGAAAAATTCAGGAAATAAACATGTCACTCTATACTGAGTAAATTCTGTTTAAGATTACTAAATTTACCTAGCCCGGTCTTCGATTCTTTAAAATCATCAATTACACTCATAAAACGAAATTGAAGAAATCAAAACACACAAAAAATGAACCAATTGATGAAAGTTGGGGTACTGAAGAATAAGGTAAGATGATATACCTTGATAAAGATATTGATTTGTTCGACCGCTACTTCACGATCTTCATACAGACAAAAAAAAAGCAAAAGAGAAGATTTAAAATGATAGATATTGTATAAGAAGCCATAAGAAAACGAGGGAAGAAGAAGATGAAGAGAGATCTGAAAACCAGCTTACCAACGCTATCTAGGGTTTTGGAAAGCCGCCGATGTTGCTAAATGGATAGAAAGGCTTAGCTTCAGCTTTATATAAGCACAACCAATATGTAGGGTTTCGTTATCAATTCAAAAACCAAAAAAATAAATAAATTGTAAAGTTAAAAAATATAACATTTGTTGATAAATTAGTATTTGGGGTTTTTTAAGATTATACCTAAATTAAAATTCTCAAAATTATCAGTTGAAGATTCCGAAATAAAAATTTAAAACAAAAATTACTATTACAATGACTTTTTTTTTGTTTTCAAAATTGTTTTTTGATGAATAATAAGGGCCAATTTAGAATTGCTGTTGAAAACTGTTGTAGCTGTCTAAAAAAGTGCTGTTTGAAAAAGCTGAAAACTGTTTGGTAAAATTAAAAATAAATCTATTGTTGCAGCAAAAGTAGTTTTATAAGTGTTTGGCAAATAATTTTTAAAATGTGTTGTTTAATAGTTAAAGACATAAAAGGACATAGTTTAATTATTAACTATTTTACATATATTATGTATATATATATATATATAATTAATTAATTAATAAAGCATTCTTTAAAAAAATTATTTCCAAGAAAAATATGAAATATCATCTATATTGTGCAGATTAGCATTTTATTCATGCGTATATACTTACATATGAATGCTCTTCATTTTGAATGTACAAATAAATATAACGATTTCAATTAAAATATATAAAATTCTTTCAAACAAATATCCGAATATATTGTTTTCAAACATTAATTCAATTTCAAACGGTAATTATAGTACTAAAACAACTACTTTAAAATAAACCTACATCGTTAGACTTGAAGCAACTCGATTGCGAAGTATATCCATCTCACTTGTTCTATTACTTCTTTGATTTTGCTCTAAGGAACTTGGTAGACCACTTGTAAAAGTATCTCTTGGCACAAACTCTTGATGCATATCAATTCTACTAAAAATTGTATCTTTAATAGAATTTAATCTGATGTAATTATGCAATGTCATTGATGCCACTATTATATTTCTTTGATCTGCAAACGAATACGCAGGCATATCATTCAATATCTTCCACCGTTTCTTCCAAACCTCGAAAGTTCTTTCAATACAACATCTAAGGGATGAATGTGCCTTGTTAAATATTTCTTGATAACCTTCCGGTGGTTGGCCGCGTTGAAAATCAAGAAGATGATATCTAACTCCTCTGTATGAGCCAAGATATCCTAATGTTTGGGGATATCCAGCATCCACCAAATAATATTTACCTACAATTATAATTAATGATTTTAGTATGCATAATATATACCTGCAAAAAAAATTTACATGATAACGCTTACCATTTGGTGGGGATGGAAAATTTAGACCAGGTGTATTGACGGATGCATTAAAAATGCGGCTGTCATGAGCCGTGCCTTCCCAACCAGCTAAAACATACGTAAATCGCATGTCAAAACTACAAACTGCCATCACATTTTGTGTTGGTCGACCTTTTCGTCCCACAAAACGCACTTAATCATTAACAGGTACACAAGCATGAACATGAGTACCATCAATAGCGCCAATACAATCCTACAAATAAAGGCGATAAATCAAAATATTATGGTATATAGTATTACCACTTAAATAAAAAGTAAGAAAAAATACCTTGAAATGAGGCATATATCTGCGATCATTAAGTATTTCAGAAGGAGTTTCTTTAAATTTTGGATCATCTGGTTTTATCATATCTGTTGCTAACAAACATACTGAACGCATTACTTCATGAAAAGTTCTACTAATTCTTTAAAACGTTTTTGTGCATGCCTGTTTGAAGCACCTTGAGCTAATATAAAAACAAAAATTCCTACTTTTTCAGCAACAGTCATCCTCGTTGAAGGTTTTAAATGATAAAAATTTTCCAAGTCACTACAGATATTGAAAAATGTATCCTTTTCCATTCGGAACATGATCTTGCACCTAATATCATTCATGGATAATATTTCTTGCATCCATTTATGTCCTGTCTCATCAGATATCATGCAAGGTTCCTTAAGAAGAAATTTGCAATAATAATCTACAATTGCAACAGTTGCACAAGTTATCAAATCCCAAGTATCCTCAGCATCTTCATCAGAACTGTCATTGTGTCTACTTTCATCAATCATATCTATTAACGAAAATAAGAAAGTAAGTTAGCATACAACTGACATTTATAAATTGAGCCCTGAAATAGTTTGTAAATTTGCAACAATCTATATACAATATTATAAAAGTGAACAAGTTAAACAGTAGAATTGGAAATCTTTGTCCAATTTTTCCAATTTAATCCCTTTATTCCTTCTTATCTCTTCCTTATCTCCTCATTTTATAATTGGGTTTATGGTCTTTTTCAAAAAAATCTGAATTTAGGTTTGCCTTTGTTTCTTTCTTATTCATGGCCTACGATTTGAGTTTTAGTTGCTCACACCCCCACACCGCCGTTCCAATACAGTACCAACAATAGCTAGATGGTTCCAAGCATTATCATCATTCATACTACTAGCTAAGGGTCCCTCTTATCTTCATACATCCAACCTCTCCTTTCTTATCTCTTCCTCCATCTCTAACTATCTCCATACTCCCACCATCTCCACCTCAACCTCTTTTATGTATTTTTGTTTGACAATATTTGAAGACTGATTGTTCTTATTGTTTGATTTTGAAGCTTGCTAACTTTTCGGTTACGCTCTTTGCATTTCCAGGATATTAGACAGGTAAGGTAATTATTTGTGGCTTTTCGGTTGCATATGCTTTCATGGTGATTGTGGTTGGTTATTGCAAACATCTTCTTATTTGTTCAGGTTTCATTAGGTGGCAAGAAGATAGTATCTTGAGCTATAATTCACCAAGGTAAAATGGATTGAATGAATCTTTTCAGAAGGCTAAAAGGATTAAAGAACAGGAAAATGGTAATCTCTTTAAATTATATATTTTTGGTTGCAAATGTGTTTGCTAGAAACTTTTGTTTTTGATCTCTGATTATATTTTTTTTTTTACCATATCAACAAACTAATGTACGTTATGGTAACATGTAAATAACATTTTTTAATGACTTGAAATCTATGTTTCATAAAATTCCTTATGTTCATCGTAGAGCAAAACCCACTGTGAACACTGATATTGCATTATTCTAGAGATTTGCATTCCTTGATTTTAACTAATTTTCTTGCAAGGTGATGTTTCTTCTTTCTTTGTATATTTTGTACTTTGTAATATTCTCAAGCTTTTATATTCAATGACACAAATTTGGGCTATACCCAAGTACATAATTCAATGATGATCCATAAATGCTTTTATATGTGTGTATATATGTTATATTTACTCACATTAAAGTTCTAACTTTTTTTGTGTTACTACATCGCAGCACAACATAAAATGAAAAATGAAGCCATCATGACATGAATTGACGAAATGACTGTGAAAATGTTGAGCCTTGGTTGCTTTATATCAGGTAAAGGGGGTAAAAAAACATATGGAGAGGCATCTAAGGCTGGAAACGGAGGTGGTTGGTGGTTTAGTAGTAGTAATGTTGTTAATAGCTTTCATGAGGGATGAACTCAACTTCTCCTCATGGGGAATTGCACTCAATATCAGGTGACTACTTTGTGTCCATAAATAAGAAAGACACTAGCAAGCTTTATATCCTAAGCTTCCTCAAAGAATGAAGAAGTTTTCAATGTTATTTTGTAATTTGGTAGTTCACATGAAGGCTGTACAATCTATTCTTATTGATTCAAATAAATATAAGTTTAAAGCAGACATTTGTGATGAATTTCATAAGTTTAATTCTTGCTTCAGGATTTCCTTAAAAAATTAATTCATTATGTTTTAATTATCAAATGGTATACAAAAAATCCATCCATTTATAGAAATGTTTGGCGTGCTTTAAGATTGTTTTGATTGATCTCTAAAGAGTTATAGTTGATTGATAATCTATTAACATCTATTAATAAACCATCAAACTTTGAGGTACACCATATAAAAAATTATTGAACCATAATATATTTATTTGTATTATGAGATTATGATAATATTTAGTGATATTTGTATTAAACAAATTATATTTATCAAATAATATTATTGTAGGATAAAATTATTTTGGTCCGAAGCGAAGTGAGGGTATCTATCTAGTTAATAAAAAAGCATAAAAGTAGTTTGTTAGTTCATACAATCATCCAAATATAAAAGAAGCAATCTCAATGTAACAAAAGGAAGTAAGAACACAAATTATGTTTTAGCATTCACAATATCTCGCTGCCCTTTTTCATATTTTAACCAACCAACTTTAGCATCAGGCGTCTCCAAGTTTTTCCAAAGCTCTCTTTTTGCTTTATGCTCAAACATCGACACTGCAAAATAGTATAAGTCCGTATACTTTGGGATATCAGATATTGAATGTAAATCTTCCATGACTTCTTTAATGGGGGGGCCTTACTTTTGCTAAAATCAGCTTTTAATTGAAAAGCACTGTTACGAAAAGCTGATTTTAGTATTTGTCAAACACTTAAAGACCTGCTTTTAAGCTAAAAGCTGCAGTTGCTTTCTGCAACCACAATACCAAACGCAGCCTAAGTCTATGTACCAAATTTTCAAAACATGTAATCGGGAATTTTTTCGAACGTTACGCAAAAATAAGGTTAATGATGAATAATGTACTCCTTGAATTTATATTATGTTTTCATTTTTTTATCGAAGTATGTGATTTTATTTTATGACAATAATGTATGTTGGGACGTCAACGAGTTGCTATAATTCGCACATTCCTCATCTCAACTGGATTAAATTTTGGATAAAACTCAACTCGATAACAGCTCAAATTTGGGACCGGCATGAGCATTAACAAGCTTGTGTTAAAGTTTTTTTAATCTAGTGTAAAAGCTTGCAAATAAATTTGATTATCTTTAATTCTTCTATATATGTTTATTAGTTTCTAAATTTAGTGTAGATTTAAAACTATAAAACTATATGTGAGAGTTAAAAGTTTCTGCATTTCTTTAATTTTTTTATAAAGTTTAAATTAGGGATTTCTTTCGTTATGGGACTGAAATTAAATTATAAAATGTTAAATCTAAACATTAAAATCAAGTTGATTCATAAGGCTTTTTCGAATCTAATCTATTTAAGCTCGAATAGAGCCAATAAATTTAGGCATGAGTGGTTGCCCGAGCCAAGATGATGCTTCTCGTATTCCATTAGGAATATTTACTGATATTTCATGCACTTTAACAATCGCTTATCCTCGAGCATCATCATTCATAACTCGTTATTCAGAAAGTTGAGACTTAAGAGCATCTCCAATATGACTCCCTAAATCACCATTTAGTTAAAATAGGGAGCATGATAGGGAGAATCTTTCTCCAACCATGTGAGGTGGCTCCCTAAATTTTTAGGGAGTGAATTTTGGCTCCTCAAATTTGAGGAGGATGGGAGGCTCCCTATCTTATATTTTAATATTATTTTTGTCTTTTCTCTCTCCTCTTCATTTCTTTTCATGGTTGTTCAAAGTGAATTTAGTATTATTTTATTAATAAAATAATCAAATAGAGAGGACAATAGAGAGTGTGGTTGGAGCATGCACAAAAATCAAGACAATTCATTTTAGAGAAGTATTTGTTTATTAGTATTTTGGAGAGTAGAATAGGGAGGATGGTTGGAGATGCTCTAAGATTTGTTGTGCTCAGATCCAACAAGACCATCTTCATGTTTTGTTCTTTTATTGTCCTCTCCTCGACTCGAAGTTCATTTTGAGCTATGTCGAATCATCATGTACTAATTATGAAAACAAAAGCTAAAAACGACTGTTGACGATCAAATCGATTGAGATGCAAACTGAAAAATATAGATAACGATTCAGTTCTAGTGAACTCTGAGAGACTCGACTAATCTTCGATTCAATTAACGGCTCCATAACTTTGGAGAGAATTTGAGAAATTAAGCAAGCGGTGGCCTAAAGGGGGACATCACATGGGTGAGGAGATAATTGTGAGGCTGGACGAACTGGATGAGAGCCCTGATGATTGAAATTACTGAAAGGGCCATGGTGGATACGTTTTTGTTTTGGTTAAGACCGTGTAAGTTTCATACGAATTGAGAGTGTAGAAGTAAAAGAAGCTCGTTATTAAATGATGTGGGCCAGCCCATTATATGAGAAAAGATTAAATTAATTCTATTTCAGAGTTAAAATTGAAAAAATTGGTCAATGTCTCAATATTTATGTTCTTTGTCTTCACCTTTAAAGTATACAACAATCAATGTGTAACTGAGTGAGTAGTTTATATATTAAAGCGTAAATAATTTTATTAGTCTTTTATTTTACCGTAACTCATTGTTTAATTAGTCTTCTTATTTTAAAAAAGCGCATTATAAAGTCTTTATCTTTTGTCATAATTAACCGTTTGGTTCTTTTGCCTATTTCTTTTTTCAATTTGTGACATTGTCTTGAAAAAAAAATTAAAACATAGATAAAAAGAATTAAAATGTTAATTATGACAAAAGATAAAAACTTATAATGTGTTTCTTTAAATAGAGGGATTAAATATCGAGTTAAGTAAAACGATGAGAACTAATAAATTATTTATCTTATATTAATTTATGAAAAATTTGTTATATGATAAATCTTCCAGACCTTTGACTAATGTAATTACAGAAGGAATGGCTATATGAATATTTTAAATGAAAGGGAAAGAATGGAAGGCTGTTGACCAACGAAACTTGATGGTATGATTCATTATGGTGTCTAAATTGATAAATGAAGTAAAATAATTTACTAAATTAAGTTGAGATAAAAGAAAGTTAGACATGGTCAATTCCTATTTTCATGATGGTATGTTAAGATGTTTACTCACTACCTCGCCTTTACTGGATGTACATAACAACATTATATATGGATTAAAGTGTCCACTTGGTTTCTTTCTTTGCCATTTTTTGTATTTTTGTGCAAATAAAAAGAAAGAATGGGTTCGATTGTAATGGATCCAGCAGATGTTGCAACAATTGCAGAAAATTTGGGTCATAAAACAGGCAACATAACCATAATATGTGCACGTTATGGACCTGTTGAATCATATGGTGTATTCAAGGGATCTAACCCTTTGCATTTTTGGGTACCTCTTATTCTTGTACAAATGAGTTTATCTTGTTCTACCTTTCTTTTCCTTACTGCACTACTCAAGCCGTTAGGCTTGCCCTTGGTCGTCCGACAACTCCTCGTAAGTTATTCTTTTATTTCGATTCATTTAATAAAAAAAAGTACCTAACTTTGGTATCAATTCAATCCAGGGTGGAATAATACTAGGGCCTTCAGTTCTATGCAAAAATCGTGCCTTTGCAAATGCATTTTTCCCGTTGAGAGGATTAATAATGATGGACACAGTAGCTGCATTCGGTTTCATTTTTTACTTTTTCCTAGTTGGAGTGCAAATGGATCCAGGACTATTTCGAAACGTTGACAGAAGAACCATGACCATTGGATTATGTAGTGTGGGTGTACCGATGATCTTAAGCACCGCCGTGAGTTCTATTATAGTTGCCAATGTAACTCTAGATGTAAACATAGCTAACTCACTTCCTTACATTGCACAAGCAGAGTCTTTGCTCGCTCTACCCATAATTGCAGCCTTGTTAGCAGAGCTCAAGATTATCAATTCAGAATTTGGAAGGGTAGCAATGTCTGCATCCTTGGTCGCTGGGGCTTGTGGTTCCATAACAGTCATATCTACAGTCCTGGGGCAACGAGATTCAAACGAGGAATCAAGCCATAAAGAAGGAATTCATAGCCTAATGAATATTATATTTCTTCTATTTGTCATTATATTTGTCATGCGTCCTTTGCTGTTATGCATGATAAGGCAGAGCCCCGAGGGACAACCATTGAAAGAATCCTATGTTTTAGTCATAATTTTGTCAGCTTTGTTTACAGGGTTCCTTAGTAGATCATTGGGTTTGAATCTTTACCTAGGACCTTTTGCTTTTGGGATTTGTATGCCCGCGGGACCTCCTGTTGGTTCTTCCATAGTTGAAAGGCTAGATTTTATCACCAATTGGTTGTTTATGCCCCTCTACCTTCTGAAAAATGGCTTGGCCATTAACATTTCCAACATTAAATTGAAGAATTATCTGGTGATACAGTTCGTTGCCATCATTAGTGGATTCGGCAAGTTTCTTGGAGCGTACGTAGTTTCCCGACTAAGCAATATACCCTCCCCAGATGCTGCTGCTCTTGGCCTCGTCATGAATGCCCAGGGTGTGCTTGAGCTTGGCGTATTTAAACTGATGAAGAGCGAACAGGTATGGTTTATGCTTCAATTTCACTACAAAACAAATGACTTAGTTCCTTTGACATATATTAATAAACTTTCTGATGACCTTTTATTCAGGTGATTAGCAATGAGGCATATGTGATCATGTGCATATCTTTAATAATCGTAAATGGCACAATCGCACCTGTTATTAAATTCTTGTATGATCCTTCGAAGAAGTTTACGGTTTACAAGAGAAGATCCATAATGAACCTAAAATCAAATCTAGAACTAAGAGTGCTTGTCTGCATCCATGAAGATATAAATGTACCCGCAATGATTGACGTCCTTGAGGCCTTAAATCCCACAAAGCGAAGCCCTTTAATGGTTTATGTTCTTCACTTCATTGAGCTTGTTGGCCGTTCAAACGCCCTCCTCATTCCCCACAGGCATGGTAGAAAGATCTCTAGCCGCGCTAAAACTTCTGAACAAATTTTCAATGTCTTCAAAAGCTTTGAAAGAATTTATTTGGGTCTCGTTACAGTTTTCGCTTATACTTCAATTTCACCAACTAACGCAATGCACAATGATGTGTGCTCCATGGCACTAGACCAAAGAACTTCTCTCATTTTAGTTCCTTTCCACAAAAGAATGCAACCGAATGGTATGACAGTATCCTTCAAAAGAGGAATTAAGCTCACAAACTTGAATATACTTAACAGAGCACCTTGCTCAATAGCTATGCTTGTTGAAAATGACTTTGTCGGTGCTCCAAGGGCAACCTTCAGCACCCGGTCTTGTTTCTGTGTTGCTGTTCTCTTCTTGGGTGGAACTGATGATAGGGAGGCACTCGCTATTGGGGCACGTATGGCTGGACATCACTGCATCAAGCTCACAGTCATAAGGCTCCTTGAAAACGGAAGTATTTCTAGTGATGAAACAGAAGAAAAGAAGACCGATAACATAGTGGTGACTGAGTTTAGAATTGCTATGACGGGAAATCTTCGGGTCATATATATAGAAGAAGTGGTGATGGATGGGGTAGGCACCATTTTGGTAACTAAATCAATGCAAGACGAGTATGATCTTATCATAGTAGGTAAACGCCATGATCCTAGCTCATTACTTCTATCCAAGCTCACAGATTGGCAAGATCAGAAAGAGATGGGAATCGTAGCTGATTTGTTCAGTCCAGCAGAGTTTATGAACTCCACAATTATGGTGGTGCAACAAGCTAACAACATGCCAACTGTAGCACCTTAACAATTCAAAAGATGTTTGGAATCACATTCCCTACTAAAGACCCGAATATTTTTGATCAATTTTAAAATCTCCAGGTGCAATTCCTTCTCTTAACAAGTTGAGATATGTCATCTTTGCTATAGGAACAATCTGTGGTTAAAAAAAATGAGAGTATGAAACACTTGAATTAAGCCACCCCTATCCATATTGAGCTGCCAAATTTTACACCTCAAGCTTAACTTCTCTCAACTGTATAATCTGTTGCACATGTATATAGAATCATCTTCAGTGAAGCACACACGGATCAGACATTGCCTGAGAAAGATTCCGGTTTTGAAGAAGAAAGCAAGGGAAAAAGCTCTGAACATATGGCTTGGAATAACTAAGGTAAGGCATCTTGCATCCTTTGCAAATGGTGGACAACAACGGAAATCTCTTCAGCATCGACAAGGCAGTTTAACAAAACAACATGGCATCTGAATATCTTATGTCATGAGCTAGGCTAGTGAGCAATTCAGAAGCTTTATGAAATTGACCAACACTGTAAATTGGTGAACATAGAATGGTATGAGTAAAGCTTTTGAATATCTAACACTGATGGTTGAAAACCAAGATAAATAATAATGAAAAGCACAAGGAGCACTACATCAATAATAATGAATATCTAACACAGGTTTTGTGCCAAAGAGGGCCAAATTTCACTAACACAAATCAACTAAAGCCATGAATAACAAAACCTACTTACAATCACAACATAATAATATTGCTGCCATATTCTCTTCTCTTGCAATATTTAATTGGAATAATTAGTTACCAATGCAATAAATCAGGAGATTGATGGAACATAAAGGTAATGTTTTCCCACAGAATGTGAAAATGTTTTTAGTCAAAACGACCCCACAGCATGACAGCACTCTAAAAGTTGTAAGAATTTTTTATTTTTTTTAAACAGTACAAACATAACACATACATATAAAAAATAAATAGCATAAATGGAGAATGGAGTATTTCTTTTACTCTGGGCTTAAATGGAGATTTTGGTGTTTTTTAACTTTCAAATTTTTTTCCCTTCTAATAACAAAACATGATTATACATGTCATTTAATAGTAAAAATCTTCCCCAACATAGTTATTTAATAACTTCACATTTGTTAAAATCCAGTAACTGAGATTAATTTATGTAATTTTAGGGGCAAGTTTAGAGAGCATCCGGAAACATTATACAAATTTTAGGGCAAGTTTATGTAATCTTTTTCCAATTCTTTTGACAATAGGGATATGAGTTTTAATTATAATGAGTACGACTCTTTCAATCTGGGTATTTAAAATTCTTCAAAAATGTATTGGTAAAACTCAATAGTACAATTCATTAAGTTCTAACTACAAAGTCATCGCTTCAATCCGGTTTTAGATCTTTTTATTCGCATATTCGGTTCACTTCTAAAATCTTCATCATATTTACCCACTAAATATTACACATTTGTAAATCTCTACAACTGTAACTATAAAAGTCACAATACAATTCAATTTATCCTAAAGTAAAAGTCAACAACTCAACTCAACACAATTTTCATATTTTTTTTGTTATTCGATTCGGTTTAAGAATGTACAATTCCACAAACACCATGAATTCTTATATTTACAATTGTTGTGTTAGGAGTGAGTCATTAGTTGCCAAAAACAGTGAAAACTCATGAAAGAGTAGGACTTTTCAGGTCATCTTCTATCCATCCATCCATCTATCTTCAATCAAAGACTAGAGAGAGAGAGAGAGAGAGAGAGAGACCCCATCTTTTTCTCTCTTTTCTTACATGCTTTCCCATCTACTTACTTAATTTGTCACCCTGTTGTGTCCTGTTGATGGATCCCAATCCCAAGAGCTCATCAAACTCCAAGAAACCACATGAATTATTCACCCATCATCCCCCACAAACCCTACACCAAAACCTAGCAACACCACAGTATCAAGAACAAGGAAACATGGTAGGAGAAACTAAAAGTAAAGCAGCAACATCGGCCGCAGAAATGAAAGATTTTCATATAGTAGTTGCAGACAAAGATGAACAAAAGAAGCAGTTAGCCCCAAAAAGAACCTCAAACAAGGATAGACATACCAAAGTTGAAGGAAGAGGAAGGAGGATAAGGATGCCAGCTCTATGCGCTGCTCGAATTTTCCAGCTCACTCGAGAATTGGGTCATAAATCTGATGGAGAAACTATCCAGTGGCTGCTGCAACAAGCAGAACCATCTATAATTGCAGCTACTGGGACTGGGACTATCCCAGCATCCGCCTTAGCGGCTGCTGGGGGATCCATTTCCCAGCCAGGGGCCTCTCTTTCTGCAGGTTTGCACCATAAAATTGATGAATTAGGAGGCCCCCCTGGGGGGTCCAGTACTGGTAGGACCAGCTGGGCTATGGTAGGTACTAATTTGGGGAGACCCCATCATGTCCCAACTCCTGGATTATGGCCCCAAATGCAAATTGGTGCTAGTTTAGGGAATGAAACAACTTCTAGTTATATGCATAAAATTGGGTTTCCCGGGTTTGATTTTCCCGGGAATAGTATGAGTTTTACATCGATTTTAGGTGGGGGTGTGAGTAATCATAATCAGCATGTTGTTCCGGGTTTGGAGCTTGGTTTGTCTCAGGATGCACATATTGGGGTTATGAACCCGCAGGTGGCTTTTACTCAGATGTATCAGCAGATGCATCAGCAACATCAGCATCAGCATGAGCATCATGAACAACAGCAAGAACCACAACAGCCGAATCATCCGCCTGCGAAGGATGATTCTCAAGGGTCAGGACAGTAAAATTATTGCTACTACTACTAGTTACTTTAAAGCAGGCATTCTCGCATTGCTGAGTGAATTTTGTAATGGTTTTTGTGTTGTATAATTGTCATAAGAAAGATATACTTGAGAGAATTCAATTAGGGACTGCGTTTGGTTTGCCTCTTTTGCTGCCCACTTCCGTCGTCTATGTCTCCATATACAGGTGCTTTTAGCTCCTTCCAACTATGCTTCTTTATTTGTTAATCTCGTTATTGAGATTATAATGTTGTTGATTCCGGTTTCAATCTGCAGGTGGAATTATTCACAGCCTAATATTCTGGATTTTGGGCTTCAACTGCTTATCTATCTCAGAGAGGTGTGTTGATTATAATGTAAGGCATCATTAATTGTTTTCTTCTTCCCTTGTTCTGGACTTGATGGAGTGGTAATCAATTTGTTTGTGAGCTTAAAATAGTCATATAGTTTTAGTAAGATCTTACAATGCTTCTTAAATCTTTGTAAGATCGTATGGTTTGCGCAAGTGTATCAAATTTTCTCAATTTGATGCTTGCTACATGAATTTTAATTGCCATATTTTGTGTGGGAAATTTTCGCTCTTGTCATCACCCTATAATTCTTATGGATTCCTTTATATGTTCATCTCTGTTCTTATCTTCATCAAACTTTTTCGCCTCCTAGTCATCGTGTGCCCTTTTTTTTCATGTTGCTTAGTATGAGTTTAACACATAAAAATTGCATGATCTTTTAATACTGCTTGAGTTAAAATGGAGCAGTCAACTTTGAGATTATCAATTGACTAATGCTTGTACGACAACGTTGCAAGCTAAACTAGACATCTAGTATAACCTGAAAGCACGGTTCCTCACATATGTTAGACCTTATTTTTGTTTTCAATATCTGTATAGTTACATTGCAGATACATCAGCCTTCCTTCATTAGAATTAGAACTTGCTTGCAACAATAAAGTTGTGATTTGAGACAATCTTTATTTATGAACTTCCTCCAATCTCTAATGTACGTGGTCCGTCTCAATATTGTCAAAGATCGAGCCTTGATCAATTTGCAGAAGCTACCACTTAAATGTCGAGCAGAACCTATAAATTTACATCCTCAATGCTGCTGATCATTTTAGTTTAGCCCCTCTTCGCCGTAAAATGACATATGTATTAAACAAGTTATAGTGAAGTAGGTATTGAATTTTTGAAGAAAGATTTGTGTGCCAAACTACACTGTTGAAGTTACTGGGTATTTATTTTTCTAAAGTTTAACAAATATTCATCATGGCATTAAAACTCTAGCTTCAGAAGCTTGATTTTAGTTTAATTAGAAACTTGACCTTATGGTGAAATCCATCTACTATGTAGAGTTTCTTGGATCATGGAAGCCAAGATTTTTGAATATGCAGCATTTGGAATCTGTTCTTCTCCACATTTAAAGCATTATTATTGTATTCTTGTGTCTCTTATAATACAACTTAGCTTAGAGTTTTTTGCACTCATACGTGTTTTTCTTGTACATAAATGATAGAGTTGGTTACGATCAACTACAAGTGTGTTAACATTGCAACATGAGTGATTTGATAATGATATTGAGCAGCAAAGCAACTAGGTGCAGGTATGTAAGCTTTCTTCTTTAGCAGTAAACATGATATCTGAGTTTTGGTGCGGTGAAGTGTTCCGGTTCCATTTACATCACTTTTGGTGGACTGGATTGAAACATCACCTCTAGTTTGATTGGTTGATCGAATGCCGAAAAAAAGGGTCATCAAACTTAAACTATGGTCACAAAATATCAATCAGTCCCATCATTCTCTTACTTGTGGTGTTACCACGTTAGAAATAGCGTAAGATGAGATGAGATGGACAGCAAGTCAAGTGAAGTGAAAGGCCTTTATTATTGCAGATTGAAGAAGGAAAAATGAGCATTCCTTCCATTGAAATAGGACTTTGATATTACAGCCAAAGTTGGGTATTAGTCATACATCAAATTATGGTTAGTGGAATATTATGCGTTTCAATGAATCCGAAAAGGAAATGTGTCTCTCCTTTTTATGGAAACAATTCTTCCCCTTGCCTTTTTTCATTCTACTCTTTGGACACTTGACTTTTGGCAAACTAAAATATCAATTGCAATCACATTTCATGGATCAATCTGGTGCACAACACAACAGTATCATATTCAGTGGCGGGGCGAGGAATTCACATTTGGGAGGCTGATTTTAGGCATGCCGTCTATGGCAAAGCCAACTTCATGGAATTCTTGTATAATTTTTCTAAAATTCAGCTCGTTAGGTTGGATGAAAAAGATATATTTATAAAAAATGTGTGCAAAAGTTGCGTAAGATCTCTAAATTACTGGAACAAACGTCGTGTGTGGATTTTTAATAGCCAGCTCAAAGTAACCATATGCATCATATATTGTTAACGAAAAGTAAATAAAAGCAGTAGCACAACCTTTTGGAAGTAATAATAGTTTTGTGATGATTATATAAGGACATGAGGATTATAATTAGTGAAGTATCAATTATGAAAGATGAAAGAACACTCCAACTCCAAGTGAATAAAATTGCATGCAATTGATGGTTACGGAAGTGGGGATTATAATGAGCTAACTATCAATCTTTTAAAATATTATCTACATTAGTTTTTGTTTATTTATTTTTTGAATTTGATGATTAGTTGGGGGTTTGGTTAAAGTTGAGAAATTAATGGAATGGAAGTGATTGATTTAGGAGGGAGATAGGGTTCCTATAATGGAGACAAAGAAAGCCACTCTTTCTCTTTCAAAGAAAGGTATGGCCGTTCAAACATCTCCAAATATTATAAAAATTCAAAGAGATAAAGATGAGAGTAAAATATACATTTCTCTGGTTTAAGGGAGATTATTCAAGACTCATAAATAAAAGCTCAGGTTTTCTTTTATATTTTTGTTTTTCACAGTGAGATTTGAATTTTGGCCTCCACGTCCACTAAGTTAGGATGTATTACAATCAATTTTTATTTACTTAATTTTTTATATTCAGTTTCATGTTTCGGCCACCTTTCTAACTTCTATTTTCGAAATTCATATACATAGTTAAGATATAAAAATGTACAAATTTTTCCAATAAAAAAATAAAATAAAATGTACAAATTTAATTTTGGATCGAGTTGTCATAATTTAGTTCTAGGCAATCTGAAAATTTTATTATAGAAGTATGTGGTTTGTCCTCACTTTGCAAATGTATAGATCTACCCGTTTGTTACCAAAACATTTAAAAATGCACATTTAGGTTAACATTATACCTTCTTATGTGAAAACTTTTTTTTTAATAAAAAAATAAACTTGCATTAATTAGAATGAGATAGTACAAACGATACAAGTGGATAAGCGAAAAACAAAAGCCTCACGTAAATATCAATTAGAGAAAAAAGCAAGATAATGATCACAGAGGGCAAAGAAAGACATAATAGAGTGTTTGTTTAGAGGGATGAGATTATATTTTTATGGATGAGACTAAAGGCAAACTCTTGTTTGTTTAGGTGATTAAAAAACAATTCAATCTCATCCCCAAAATTATGAACAGGGGTGTCCCATGAGGAGAGGGATGAGATGGGAGGAGCTGATGATGAAAATGACTAAGTCATCCCTCCCTGACCCAATCTTTCTTTTATTTATTTTTTAAAATCTAGAATTTATTTAGTCATTCCAATTTCATTAACTCTCATCACCCTCACCAAATAAACAAGAGTTTATCAATCCCTTTTTTTTTTCAATTTCATCCCATCTCAACTCTAAATTTAATCTCATCTCATCCCCAATTCTAAATAAACGCCTCGTAAAAGTCGAGAAATTTTAGAATAAATCAGGTCCACCAAATAAATAAGATGAATATTTGTGTTTAAAGAAACATGAATATAATGAAACATGAACTTATTATTGATATGTAAAATCAAATTACAAGCTTTTGAAAATAACAATCGTTAACTTAAAAAATTAACAAGGTTTTGGGATTTAGGACTTACTAAAACTCTTAGTAAGAAAAATCAAATGAGATGAAAATTTATTAAGGGAACAAGAGTACCCTTCTTTTTCATGGATTCATACTTATGTCTTTCGGTATAGGCGCAAATTTTCCAAATTTCATATAAGAGAAAGCGGTTCTCCATTAATTTCTGCTATGCGCAGTGTTGCAGGACCCCGTTTCCTAATTACGCGGAAAGGGCATGTCCAAGTGGCTCTCAGTTTTCCTTTTCCTTCCGCTGACTGAGTTTTCTCCACTTTCTTTAGCACAATATCTTCTTCATTGCTAATTAATTTCTAGACTCACCTGTTATGGTGTGCCACAATTCGCTGCTATAAGCCGTCACACACATGTAAGCTTTTTCTTGCTTTTCTTCTAGCAAATCCAATGAACGTCTTAGGTTGAGCTCGTTCTGTGTATTACATGTGAGCTTTTTCCCGCTTTTCTTGACCTACCCTATGTGGTAGTCTCTAAACACCCTAAACAGTCCTAAACCGACTAGGCTTAGGATCAGGACCGTTCCTGACCTTTTATAGGCCCGGGGCGAGACAACATGTTTGAGCCCGTCATATATATGGTTTTAAATTTTTTTCTTCTTAAATCGAAATTATGTGAAAAAAAAGTGCGTCCTAATTAAGTTGATATCCCAACAAAAATAGATCCAAAATTTACTAAATTTCAAAAAACAATTATCCATTAAAAGTAGTGTAGTTACACATTTTAATTCATTAATTGCATAATGTTAATTAATTATTTATTTAAATTTTAAAATGTTATTAAAATGTATAAAAAAATAAACTTTAAATTATAAATTATAGGTATTATAATAATATAAAAGGTGTTATAAAATTACGAATCAACTGCCCAAATGCTATGGTACACTTAACAAATAATTATATGTCTTCCTAAAAAAATATATTGAATAAAATAATTGAAATTTTCATTTGAAATAAAGTTTAATTCATGTAATTATTTTATAATATATTTTCTACATCATAGTTCCTCTATTTAAATCTTGAGATAAGTAAATTTCTAAAAAAAATAAAAAAAATTTAAAATAAGTAATAAAAATATTTTAAAATTAGAAAGAATAGTTTTAAGTCTAAAGATTAAAATTATATTTTTCAATTTGTATAACTAAAATTATAGTAGCTCATTTTGAAGCTAAAACTAAAGTATTTAAATAAAATTAGAAATAAAGGAAATGACTTTTATATTAAAAAAAAAAATAGGGCATGAGGCATTTAATATAAGAAGGAAGGTAATAACTAAAAGAAAAGGAGTTTATTAGAAAAAATATTAAAGAAAAACTAAAAAGGAAATAGAAGGAAAGATAACATATAAAATAAAGTGTAGCTGTGGAGAGTCGAACCCCTCATCTCCTATACTAATGCACATGGAAAAGTGCTTCCACTACCATCTGCACTGCTTGCGTGTGATGTCTTTTTAGTTGATTTTAATTAATATTAACTATATCTACGTATATAATAAATATATTGAGGAGCCCCCATAAGTTATGGGCCCTGGACGGTCGTCCCGTAAAACAACCCCCAGTATCGGCCCTGCCTAAGATCTTTTTCTTCTCTATATAAAGGCAGGTAATGCACACCTCAAGGTCCGTTCACTACACTCAATTCCTTGAGTAAAATTTTTTTCGATCATAAATTTATCAATTGACTTAAGCAACGGAGAGGAGTCGTCAGTTAACGTCCATATCTTAATTTACATTTGCTATTTTACAGGTTTTACTAGTCTACATAAACGTTAAAATTAATTCACTCATAATAGTAATTAATAATAGCATCCAAAGTTGTTTTGATTTGTTTACACCCGTCCGTGTTTGAGTTGAGGTTAGGATCAACTATGAATCTAGAAGCTATAGATTTGGTTTTGTATGAATCTAGAAATCAAACCTTTAAGCTTGATTGCTCGATTGAATGTACAAACAGAGGATCATTAAATTGAAAATATGTAATAGTAACCTAAAACTAAGCAATTACAGTAGTTATTAGTCTTCATGCTTTGAAGGTGGAAGAAAATCTTTTGTCCCGAACTTCCTATTCCATTTTTCTGTTCCTCTATAAATTTTTGATATGTGTAAAAAAGAATTTAATGTTTTTTTATTATATCCTAAATAGTCCCCGTATCAACCTATCGTTTTTTATATTTTTAACATAAAAGAAACTTTTTTACACATATCAAAAATTTAATAGGGGACAGGAACATGAAATAGAAAGTCCGAGACAAAAGATTATTTTTCGTAGGTGCAGAATTTCTAAATAAATTAATATTGTTACAAATATAATAAGTTTTGGATGCCCATAAGTTCATCCACTTCAAACTCTTCTTCTTTTAATACTCTTAACTTTCTAATTTAGTGCTATTAAATTCTAGGAATGAGTGTGAGACTGTGAGTTTGAATTTTACAATCGACAAAAAGTTTACTTTTAAAAGAAATAAATTAATTAATATGTGCATGTAATCTACATTTTCTCACTATTTCAAATGAAGTCCCTCTAAGCTCCGCCTAGTCGCTTAAAATTGAGAATCCAATTTGGACTGGTTTGACTGCTTAGGTTCACCTAGTCGTTCAATATTCGATTTGTCCAGACTAGTTTCTCGAGTAGTTTCCGACTAGGCCTCGAAGGTCATTGGCCGCTCTAATAATGCCTAGCGAATTTTTATACATATAAATATAGGTCTATTTAATGTAATCTACACAAGCAATACAAGTACAATATTTTCTCTTCATCTCTTATTCTTATTGTATTCTATATTTTATCTTACTTCATTACACGTTCTCGACATGAATTCGCTAACGACAGTTCCTAGTTATTTTCATTTCATTTAAATATGTTGTGTTGGTTTGTAATATGTGAAATAGTACTCAGCTTTGAGTTTGAGCTCGGTTCATAGTTGTTTTTATTTCATTTATATTTCTTGTGGTGGTTTGTTATATGTCAAATATTATTAAGCTCTTTGAGTTTGAGGCTTTTCACATTACTAGCAAATGAAAGAGTTGTATGAGCACCAACAAATGGTTGATGATACTGTGTTATGATGGTTACATTTGCAGATTCAAAATTGTAAGACCCTAAGTGAATGTAATTATACCATTTTCAGAATGGTGAAAAACTTTTCAACCTTTCATATGCCTCGAATGTGCTCTGAAACAATATTCTTGCTGAAAGATTAGGCATTATCACTTCAAGAATTATTTCAGTTTCGGTTCGTTTCGGGAAGAAGCATACACCACTGTATTCTTGCAGCATCAGAGGGAATTAATATGCTTAATAAACGTTGCTACGAGGGGCACATAGTAGTTAAGGTTGACATTCGCAAGGCGTTCGATACCATAAATTGGGATTTTCTTTGGATGGTATTGGCGATCATATCTGAATTATCTCCCTACTTGCGATCGTTTAATCATAGAGATCATTTGTTTGTTTCGTGTCCGTTTGCTCAAGCTCTTTGGACAACAGTCTCATATCTTTTCTGGAACGCTGCAGTTTTTGACGATGATACACCGAATCTCTTTGTTAATCTGAGGTTTCTTTGGAATGCGTTGCGGGAGTCGAACTCGGTGTCTACTGGTACCACCTTTAATTCCATGATGGAGTATGAAAACAACTCTCAATTTCAGCCCGTCGTCCAAGGGCTCCGCGAATTATTAGTGTTTGGTGGCGGCTCCCACCCTTGGGTCAGGAAGTCCTTTGAGAGCCGGGGGAGGTGGCGTCTTTCGAACGGCCAGAGGTTTTGCCCGGGAATCTTTTGCTTTTCCAGTACACTCTTTTCTTGCTTTTGTCACTGAATTACGTGCTGCAATTTATGCTATCGCAATTGCTTGGGAAAAAGGTTGGCACCGTTTTTGGGTTGAGTGTGATTCGAGTTATGTAGTTCTTGTTTTGAGAGGTCGAGCAAGAAATGTGCCTTGAGAGGTTGGCCCGCTTTGGGAGGTTTGTTTATCTGACATGGAACATATGGAGATCGGGGTCACGCACATATACCGAGAGGGAAACTAAGCTGCCAACGCCTTATCTAAGCAAGGATCAACTTTGTTTAGTGCGACACTAATCCGAGTTTCTGCGATTCTTTTATGTAATGTGGAGCAGTTTCACTTTGCATAGTTTTCCCTTATCGTTTTGCTTGTATTCTAGTTTACTTTTTATTGTTTTTTTAATAATATATTTCTTGTATTCTAGTTTGCTTTTTATTTTTCTTTAATAATATTTAAGTGCGTTGCGGGGTTCGATCTTTTCGGAGGTGCCAATCTAGCTGATGCCCGTTTCTTGAAAAAAAGGCAGTGTGAACCTTTGCATTAATGCAACCTTTCGCCATTCTTAAGGTGCTAGCCCTAGGGTCTCGAGTATTTTTTGAGCCTGAGCGCACATTTTAACAACTATGATTCTTATTTACAAATTTTCCCCCTTGTTCAAGTTCCATCTTGATACAACATATCACATTTGGCATTTACAAACAAGTATTAAAAGTAGAGTTTATACTGATTTACAACAAACAAAGTAAAAAGGTAATAGGCTCAATGACTTGCAGCAGGACCGAAGTACATGCAAATTGGAGGATTGATCCTAAAAATAGAGAGCACTGCTGATGGTATCGTCCAGATCCCGTCACCACAAATTAAACCAGATGCAACTGCTCCGGCATAATCTTCTGCACCCTTGCTATTCATTCTCTCCCAGATAAACAATATCACTGTCCCAACAAACATGTCTATAGCAAAATAAGCTCCAATATAAAACGGAACAGCCATAGCCATTGGAATAGGAATGAACTGTGATATTTTATTTGGAGTCACATCCCTCAATAGATTTATAACCAATGCAGCTACGAAGAATCCACAACACATGGCCAAGCAATGTTTTGGCAGCTCGGAGAATCCTTCAATACCAAGAATTGCCATCTCTCTGAATATCACAGCATATGGGGCTTTGTAAGAACCATCAGGTGCACCGATATCGAAAGCAGTCCAGTACATCCAAAATGTCAATGGGGCTATAACACAACCCATGGCTGTGCCTACCAACTGGCTCACGAACATCGATTTAGCTGATGATAGAGTGAGGTAGCCAGTCTTAAAATCCTGCATCAGATCAGCAGCAGTAGATACAATTGACATCATCACCCCACAAGCTGCTAATCCAGCTACAACACCACCATCTGTTCCAACCAGCGAAGCAATGATGAAAAGACCAATCTTGCCATAAGTTGAGGCCAGGCTCCAATCTGTGAGCCCCGTGCCATATGAGTTGCAGAAGGCAAGCGCAGGAGCAATAACATATGAACTGAGAACCAAATACCATCTCAAGGGTGGAAATATCATTGGAATTACTGCTATTGATATTGCGGCCAACCCCACATAACCAGAAGCTGCCACCCAGGAAGGTATTTTATCCTTTAGGAATACCTCATCTCGTTTCTTCTGTTCCAGTTGTAATTTCGAAGTCTCATCATCTACAGAGGTACCATAAGAATCAAGATACGAATAGGAGAAAGTATCCCCAACAGTTTTAAATAACAGTATTGAAACTTCAGTTAATTGTTTGACTAAAATGTAGCTCGTGTAAATGAATCTTTCGGATCAAAGCAGCAGGCTTAATGGCAGATATCAATAGAACAAACAATTAAGGAACATAACTGTTCCACAGTATTACGATCACAGCAAACAAGACTATACATTGAAGTTATACAGTATCTCACCTTGGACATCCCTGAGAATAGGAAGATGATTCTCTTTGCTGCTTTTGTTGCATATTTCCCTGATAGTTATGGAAATGATCTTGACCAAATTGTAGAGACCATCTCCAAGGATAAGAGAAATGGCTATAAAGACCTGCAAACAAACAACTCTTCAATTCAGAAAATATTATATCATCAACTATGTCACAGATGCGCCAAGAAATTAAAATAATAATGTGCACATGGGATGTTTAAGATATTCGGACCACTATCAAATTGCATAGTTGCTACTACGTGGAGATTTTTGTCTCTTTCATGCTTTCTCTTTATATACTTAACTTCTACTTTCTAGAAATTTTACTAGGTTAAAGGGGTGAAAAGTGCATATCATATGCTTATAAAAAAATTTCGCAGCTCCAACAGTGTTTTACATGAAAAATATACATATCTTAAATGCATTCAGGACCATAAACATGCAAAAATTACCAACAAGTGCTTTCTCTCAAGCCCTGTTAATATGGAAGCATCCACGACGACCACAACCCTTGAAGTTGAGATACTCTTTCACCAGTCCAAAAATTTCAATTTTTCCCACTGTAGCTTTAGTACTTTAGTTTAGCTAGTAAAGAGAACCTTTCTGGAGATTCTCTCACTGGTGTCTTTGCATTCCAAATTAATCTCCATCTAGGAGGTCTAATAGATGTGCCTATACAGTTATTAAGGGAAGTAACAAGTTTGGAAAGACAACAAGGAAACAATTTTACTAGCAGCTAAATCAAGTAAGAAAGTTTCAGCGGAACGAATTGAAGTTTTGGGACTGCAATGGAACTATACCAAAAGTTGGGAATGAGGGGTGCTTTTGACCCCCATTAATCATTGAAAGTCACAGATGTTAAGAACTGCAGTTAAGTATTAAGATCTTGATACTACACCTTGTATCCATAGAGACCCTTGAAATCATTGCCACCCAAATCAGCAGGATACCAGTCCCCAGCATATTGAGAGATGAAGGGCCACAAAAAACCCCATGAAAGAATAGCACCAAGAAGAACTGAGCAGTTGACTATGTGTGGGCAAATAAGACCACATCCAACATAAGTTGGACTGAAGTCAAAATAGAACCTGTAGGAAGAGTGAGAATAACATGAAAGACTAATAACATAGTGAAGGAAGAGCATCACTTAACAATAAGACATAACTGCTACCAAATACACAGCTAAAACTTGAAATGGTATTGATACCCCTCATGAACTTTATCGACGAAACAATTTAAGTACAACTTAATCTAATATATGCAAATCTATTTCCTTACATGATATTGTTGTGTGACGTACTGAAATGAAAAACACCGAACAAAGTATCTGATAGAGAACGAACTAATATTATGGAGCAAGGGCAGAATGAGCCTCAAGTTATGAGGGTGTATGTGAAAAGAAATTCCAAGAAAGCTACTGATGTATCCAATGGCTGAGTTAGTTATGCGTATATAGTAATTATATGAATAAAGTTTGTCATTCTGGAAATTAGCTGGCAGCCTAGGCAATGTTTCGGTTATAACTTTGCAGTAAAAGAATGATCAAATAGGTTGTTTAGTGTTATGATTTCTGCTTTAGCATGGCTCTGCTCTAGTGAAGGTATTGGTTACCTGGTTTATTTACTTTCAGAATAAAACAGCAGTTTCAGACACAATACTTCAAAAACTAAATACACTAAGCTTACGTGTTTTTGAAAAGTGTCAAACCAAAGCTGGGAAAATTATCAAATCCGCATGAATCCCCTATGCCACTGAAGAACCATTTGAAGCAGCTCCACACTAAACTCATGCTCAAGTACTTCCCAAGACAATTAACTTGTTTCCTGTAAAAGGTTCACAAACATGTTAAAATTAGGAATTCTACCCTTTTTTTATTCTCTGCTTCGATCATTCTGTTTTGGAGATGCCAAAATTGTTCAAATTGAAATAACTATAAATAATTAGCAATAGCAACAAAACAATTTGTTGGATTTTTTACCACAGTATGTTTAATACGGAACATATATTCCATTTAGAAGTAAATGTGCAAACTATTTCCCATTTCATGATTAATTTTTCTCTCCTGGTTAAATTTCAACTATTTGATAGCCTAAATGTCAATTTTCTGGACAAAATAGGTCCCACATATCTAGCATACTGTAAACTGATACATTGAGTTCAACGACAGTAAATAGGTTTTGGAAGTAGCTATATGATAGAGCGAGATTCACAATTTGGATATGCAGGAAATGTGATCTGAATCTCGATCTAGATTAAAAAAAAATAAAGCAAAATTCATCATTACACTAAATAAGAGGAAAAATAGGTTAAGATTTCAAAACTTGACCTTGTTAAGGGGCAAAATGCATTTTGCTCCCTGATTGGGAATGCTACAATGTAGTACAGATGCACACACTATCAACCATTAACCACAGGTTAATAGTCTTTGCTCTCTCATTTATATAGTTGTGATAAGTGTTTATTTTAAGTACCAACCAATTAAACGGAAATCATAACAGCAACAAGCATTGCAATGAACAAAAGATACAAAATTTCTTTTGCTGATTGCTTCCTTAAGATACTGCCATTACTACTTCCATTACAGTAGACAAATAAATATATCTGAAGGCACACATATATATATATAGAGAAGATGTCACGCATCTACCAATTCTTATTTTTCAACTTAACAAATTAACATTCGTTTAGTGGAAGATATCTTTTGAGAGAGACATTAGATTTTTAATTTATATCCCATTGTGAGGAAAGTCATGGAAAAAAGAAAAAGAAAAGTACTCTAATAGATAATCGAGAAGCTCTGCTGCATTGAAGTTCAGAAGATTCAAAGTGTTTACTCTTTTACCGTTTACATATTTATTATTCTAAACTTAACAGGCCTTGTGCAGCAGCTAACTATCGATCAATAGCTCATGTCCCATTCCATCCTAAGATTATCAATTTATAAAAATCTATACATAGGTAGCAAAACTCAATGTTAACTGGGAAATAGTTTACGTAGTAACACTTAATGAGAAATGACTTTCCGAATTCAATATTGTCCCATTGGAGTTTTAATTAGTTCAACTTTGATAATTGTCACCAACATCATTACTACTGTTAACACTTCCTACATAGGAAAACAGTGAAACAAAGCATATATGACATAAAAATGTAACACATCGAGCTTACCCGGCAAGCTCAGCTCCAGAGTGTGTGTGAAAGCTATTAATCAACATTGCCGTAGCAGTCCCACTAGGGTACGTAAGCTTATACTCCATCACCATAACCTGCAATTTCAACACAACATAAGAGAACAACACCGACTAAAATTTCAACTTCATCGAATGTAAAATTCATCAACCTACCTTACGAAGGGGCACAAGACTAAAAAGTCCAAGGAAACTAACAACAAACAAAAACCCAATCATCCAACCCAATCCCGGGTTAATAACATCCTCAGCTCTATTGCCGGGGTAATCAGGACCAATCAATTCATAAGTCCTACTATCCATTGCAAGTAAATAGGACCCGAACCCTCCTACAAACATCAAAACAAAATCAGATAAGCAGAAACCGAACCCCGAAAACCCTTAAAAAGGAAAGAAGGGTACCGCTAAAGGCGAGGCCATAGCAAGCAACAACACAAGTCTGGATAACAGTGTTCTCCTGTTTAGTAAAGGGGGTAACTTGAAACCCTAATTTGGAACAAAAGCCAACCCAGGACTGAACAAAAAAGAAACCGAGCAAGCCAGCAGCAACATTTAGCGAGGGAATAATGCCGACGGTGAGATTGAGCTTGTGGGTAATGATGCAGAAAAGCGTACCTAAGATAGCACTAACTACCAAACCCCTAATTGTAATTTGATCCTTCCAATCAGGAATCTCTTCAGAAGAATCTACGGTCGTTGACTTTGGTTTGCTGGAATCGGGAAACAACAGCGGTTCCGATATCTCGGTCCCCATGTTCGGAGAAGATAAGGTTGGAGTTTCAGAATGAAGAAAAGGAAGGGAATTTCAGACGATTGAATGTTAGTTGTGATTTAAGGAACAAGGAAGGACAGTGAAGGAAAAGTGCAGGGGGTACTGGTTTCGGTCGAATGAGATAGTGCCAAGTGTGGGTGTTTTATTGGAAGATGTAAAATGCAGTTACTTACCATTCAATGTGACAAACGTGGGCTGACTCTCCTCGGTTGGGGGAATAGATAATTGGATCAGATAAAATGATGTCGTACGTACTATCAATCAATAATTTAGGGGTGTCTGTGTATATCTGAAATTGGTAAGGGCATCTTCAGTAGTGATATAAAGTCTATTTTTAGAATGCTACATTGCAACTGTAATGGCATTTTAATTTTAGGATGAGACTTTTGTTACTCCATGGATAAGTTTATTGTCGCTGAATTTTTTAAGAACTAAAAAAATCAAAATAGAAATTGTAGTGTCCTTAATTCAAATTCTACAATCGATAAAATGTTGCAAAATTCAGGAAATCTTTCGTCATTGAGGAGATATTTTTGAATGAAAATATATAATGATGACACCACATATAAGCTAAAATTTTAAAGTAGTGGGTTAATGAGTTTCTACATCATATATTATTCACCAATCTAACATTCTTTCAATATTGGATTTCAATATCAACTAACTCACACTTGCATTCTCAACATTCATTCCCTCAAGTATGAGTCTCTTTCACATTGGGCCTGAACCTTCTCCTCGAGCAGACAACCTACAACATGTTTAAGAGTTCATCATTGACTTCACAAGACTCACATATCTAGGGAGGCAACTAGACAACAAGGCATCATTGATTTTATTTCATCAAAGATTTCCGATCGGTCAACATTTAGTAATTTTCGAAAAATAAAAAAATCTCCTGATTCCCCCCAAATCCAGATTAACCTTTCAATGAAGCAATCGCCGGCGAAACTCAAAATCCTCCTCCCAATATCTTCAATTAAATTGATTTCAAAAAATCAAACACCCAAATCTCAAATCCAGGTTCAACCTAACACATCAACCAATTAATCAATCACCATCGTCATCGTAAAAAATTTCCGACGAAACTCAAAACACATCTTCAAATCCACTTTCTCCGACCATAAAAAGAGAAATCAAAGCTAACCCGACTTCTCTTCCTCACAATCATCACAAGAAAAGCAAGCAACAACAACAAAGGTTATACCTCATATTTGGGCGAAGAAGGGAAAAGAATCAGACAGTAGAGATTGGGTGAAGGAGACAGAACGTCAAAATCTTGTGGGGAGAGTAGAATCTTTAGAAGTCAATGAAATATTCAATACCACTAGGTTTTGATGGAATTTTAAAAGTTTCAATTGAATACTATCAGATTTTAAAAGAGTTTTAAAAATCTATATTGAATACCCAATAAATTTTTAAAATCCATAAAAATCCTAAATGAATACACGCCCTAAGTTTAAAAGACGAACCATATATATTTCTTGCAAAATTTTCAAGTATTGTTACCAATATATAAAAAATTGTTATGAAAATTCTCGACAATTCTACTTCTTGTGCCATCCGGAAAAGAACTAATCATTTAAAACCATAACCAGTAAACCGGATGAATCATCTAACACATTAAACATAAGACGTCCAAAACCGTAAGTCTCATAGTTACTACACCTATAACTATCACCTTTTGTTTTAAACCTATAACTTTCACTTTTTTTTTAAAGGCAAAAAACATTATTTAGCCACTAACCTATGCAAAATTTGTACATTTAGCTACTGACCTTTTATTTAGTCACATTTGGTCACTGATCTTTGTAATTTGGTTATATTTGACCATTAATCTATCAATTTAATGAAATTTCACACTTCTTGGATCAAAATTAAAATGAGATGAAAAATGTTAAACATTAAAATTTCTTTTATTTCAAATAAGAAATTGATACTAAAACTAAAAATTGCTAAATTATACAAACGTAGGAATGTTAATTAATATAATAAGGGTGAGATTTCACCAAATTACAAAGGTCAGTGGCCAAATGTGACCAAATAAAAAGTCAGTGACCAAATGCACAAATTTTACCTAAGTTAGTGGCTAAATAGAGTTTTTTTTGCCTTTTTTAAACCTACAACTATCACTTATGATTCAAAATAAATTAACTTTGGCCCTTGCTTTATTTATTTTTTTAAAAAATTTATTTTCTTTTATTTATCATATTTACTTCCATGTTTTCTTTCGAACACAAATTTATCCCTGTATTTATTTAACAATCAAACCACGTGATAAGGCATTTTATGCCACTTATGCATACGGTTAATTTAAAGTATTTTTGTATAATGTTAAATTAATATAAAGGCATATTGTCATTTGGAAGAAGACATATGAATAAATATGTGCATGAACTCGATAAAGAAACTAAAGACTATTTTATGTAAAATTTACAAACTTTAAGATTGGAAAATAATCTGCTGTTTCGGACTTCCTATCCCATTTTCCTGTTCCTTTTTAATTTTTGACATGTATAAAAAAGATTCTACGACGGGTTGATTCGAGAACAATTTAGGGTATAATAAAAAACATTAAAATCTTTTTTACACATGTCAAAAATTGAGAAGAGGACAGGAAAATGGGATAGGAAGTCCGGGACAACAGATTTTCTTCCTTTAAGATTATGTAAAAAAAACCAAAATTCTAAAAATAGAACAGTTATTAATGTTTACGTTCTTATGAAATTTGAGCCAATTTCCAGCATGTGGGTTAATCGTCCGGCCCGTTTGCATTTGGCCTGAGTTGGAAAGTTGGTTGGGCTTGAAACTGAAAACCTCACCTGCGTTGGTTGCCGACTAACCGCAGGTGAATTTCCGGCCGCCGCGATGACCGCCGCCTGCTTGACGTTCCCTTCGCTTCCGTCACCAACTATTTTCTCGCCTAAATCATGCCGCAGGAAAGTATTTCTCTAAGAAAATTTCATTTATGCTTTACTTAATTTGACGGTCTTCTAAATTTTTAACAACAGGAGGATATCTAGTTCAAGAAGATGTCGTCAATATTTCACGACCTCATGCACTTACTCTTACTTTGAAGTGAGTTTTCATGCTTCTATTTTTAGTCTACTTATCGATACGACTATTTGTATAAGAATTGAGAGTTTATTACTATATAGAGTTCGGCACAATAAAGATTATACTCGGGACCAGATTATTTATATAACAATTGAGAGGTTATTTGTCAGAGAATCATATATAAGATGTTGTTAGCCTTAACTATCACCTCAATCTGTTGGTTCAATCGGTTAAGTAACATGTATCAGAGCCTCTGTGATCGAAAGTTATTGAGTTTCGAATTCCTGGCAACCTCAATATTTGTTGAATTAAAAACACATGGGCCTGTGTTGTGTATGCTTCAAGCTCAAGAGTTCGCATGAGGGGTGTGTCAGAGAATATTATAACAAATGTTGTTAGCTTTAACTATCAGCTCGAGTTTTGTTCAATCGGTTAAGTAACATTATTTATATAGAGGTTTTACTCTATTAGGAAAAACACTGAGACCTTTGTTCTGTTACTTTAGGTCAGGAATGTCAGCTATAGACCTCCTGGATCCGAACTCAACCTTTTGAATGAAGTTAGTTTTTGTCTTCCCGAAAAGAGGTATTTCTTGTGTTTCTGATCTTGTTTGATGATTGGGAAAGGAAGCATGCTTTTTTATGACATTTTTCTTATTGTGATTTTCGCTGTTTGAATTTCAGTTTTGGCTTGGTTTTTGGACAGAGTGGGAGTGGAAAAACTACGTTGTTGCAGGTATGGGTTTGGCTTTATGCTTGATCTACCTGTGGTGTCTCTGCTGTTAATTGTATCACTGTGGAAGTCGTTAATTTACTACGTTCCTGTTTTGCAGCTTCTTGCAGGATTAAATGAACCAACATCAGGTTCCATTTGCATTCAGAGATATGGGAAGGATGGCAAACCATATCAATCACCTGAACGACTTAGTCCTGAAAGAGTTGGTATTGTCTTTCAGTTTCCCGAGAGGTATCCAATAGTAATTTGATGCTCGCAGTCCTGATCTCTTAGCATGTTTTGTGCATTTTTTACCAAAGTAAAAATATCTAGTGACCGATTTGTTAATCTTTTTCGAGAATGTTTGGAGCAATACATCCTACCAGTCAATTGGTGATTTCATACACTTTTATTTTTAACACCAATCTTTTCCCAATGAGGTGGTATGCATCCCTCTTGGGGTTGGTTGGGTGCATTGTTCTAGGAGTATGATAGGAGGTCTCTCTTTTTTCCCTTCTTTTACTTCCAAGTCATGAATGCGTTATTGTATCCTCATTTTAATTACGTGGATAAATAGACCCCTGCATCAAATTAGGCCTAGTGTTTCAGTATTTTTTGGATGTTACTGCACTGCACCTTATAAATTTCGTCAAGTTTCCATCAAGATGCAAATCAAAGTGGTTTTTTCATTTTTAATTCATTCTACATGCAAATAATGAGGGAAAGAAAATTTTCCTTTTCATCTGGAGTTAGATGTTCTATGACGAGTTTGATCTCCTGCCCAATTTATTGAATAAAGTTATCGATTAGTCAAGCTTTTGCATAGTGAAGCATCAAAATTTCTTTTCTTTGTAGCTAGGTACTTTGTGGCTGATACTATACTTGAAGAGGTTATATTTGGGTGGCCAAGACAAAAGGGAAGCCTACAGTTAAAAGAGCATCTTGCTATGAATCTTCAGAAAGCTATCGCTTGGGTATATATGCTTTTTTTTTCTATTAAAGCAATGTTCTTTCTTTCCCTTCATGTGCATAAATTTGTATATGCATGAGGTCTTGTTTTTGTTGTATTAGTGTCATCATCAATTCCATGTGACTCAAGTAAGTTGGTAACCTCAGGTTGGATTAAATGGGATCTCCCTGGAAAGAGACCCTCACTCCCTTAGTGGTGGCTATAAACGGAGGCTTGCTTTGGCAATCCAATTGGTAAGACTCCATCCACATATCTGTTTAAATTCAATTCATTCATCCTCATGCTTCAAGCTGAAGCCAATACGTTTGATACTCATTTAACTGTTTATTCATTGCATACTATGATTAGTAAGTATCATCAAATTTTAATATTCAGGTACAAGTTCCTGATCTATTGATATTGGATGAACCTCTTGCTGGTCTTGGTATGACTCAAATATTTCCTTACGCTTCTTTGTGCTTGTTGTTCAATCACATTATCACTTAATTCTTGCATAAATTTATAGTTTATATACACAAAACTGCAGTTAAAGTTTATCTATTTAAGCTTAAGGCCTGCAGTATTGTGTAAATTGGTTTTACATCTTGCACCTTGATGTGTTGATTGTTGCTCTTGGCTGCATCTGGAAATATAAGCTAAAGGCCTGCTAAAGGTTGCATCATAAACTCTTTATCATTGATTGACCCTTCCTCTGGACTACAATTCATTGGAAATGGCAATACTAACCTGCAGAACTGTGGCTCTATCTTCTTTGGTAACCCTCTGCACGAGGGGTTCGAGCCTCAGTTATACGACTTAGGGAGGGGGAAATCTGCTGGCTCATCACAGTTACTTCATTAAATTCAGTTTAGCGTACTAACTTCTAGTTTAAGTTGCACATGTAGCTTGCAGCTTTGTAATGCTTAACTTAGTTACTGTTAATAATTTAATGAAAGAAGTGCTATGTACTGGTGCTCCTGCATGCCTTGTTAATAATCAGTGCGTTGTGCAAGACCAGATTGGAAAGCTCGAGCAGATGTCACAAAGCTTCTAAAGCAGCTGAAGAAAGACTTAACTATACTTGTTGTTAGTCATGACCTCAAGTAAGTATCAATGTTTTTCCTTAAAATTTTACTTCCAATATTTCTCTGTTTTTAAATTATTGCTTTTGCAAATTTTGCAAAGCTAATATTACTCCATTACCTTATGGACTATGACTGACAGAGAGTTGGTGACCCTAGTTGATCATTCTTGGAGGATGGAAATGGGAGGATTTCTCAAGGAAGAACGAGTTCAAATTTAATGAGTTGCAGCCCTATGGATATTAAATTTTACAAGGTTCGACTCTGTTGAACTTGGTTATAATATTTATTTACTCTCCAAAAAACTGAAATTAGTATAATCTTAGTACCACCTTACTAGTTATGATGCTTACTAACTGCATGGATTACCGGTTGTAGAGTGAATGTCCAACTTATACACTGATCACATGTTGATTCTAAAAAACCACATTTAACAAGGTTTTATTTTATCACACCAAGGTGGCTCATTTTCTGTGTAAAGTTTAAACTTCAGAGAGAAAGATGGTGGCTTCAAATAGATTTTACTAACTCATAAGTTGGGGGATTTGGAAGCATGCTTTTAAAAACTTGAAATTTATTATTATTATTATTATTATTATTATTATTATTATTAAATGAAGGAATTTGAAAGATTAAAAAATTCCCTGCCTTCTCCAAGGTTGGTTGAGGAGGTGTTGAGTATTCTTTTGGACATATGTAGCCACTTCTCTCACATTGTTGAAATCCTCTCTCCATTAAAAGACACTTGAACAATGGTTGAGAAAATGTATTCTACAATCGAAGCAATGGTAAAAGGAAGTATAATTTATAAGAGTGGTGCTCACATGGTCAATGATTGACCAAATACAATTTGGTCAATCACCGTTAGATCAAAATCTAAGGGTGGAGATTAGATACTAATGAAACCACCAAACTAATCTCAACTCTTATTTTGATTTAACGGTGATTGACCAAATTGTATTTGGTCGATCATTGACCATGTGAGCACAACTGTAATTTATAAATGGGCTGAATTAATAGCTGATTGAAAATACTTCTCATAATTGAAATTTATATTAATAAAATTTTATTTTAAGAAAATAATTCTGTTTTAATTGACACTTGCCAACTTGTCATTATTAAAAGAAGAATGAGGAAAATGAATATGATGAAACGAGGGAATGCTGAAGAGAGAAGTAAAAATAAGTAAGAAGAACAAAGATGGTGGAATTTCTTTCTAGAGGATCAGAGATAATCTTTTTGAAAGTACAGATATTCAGTCGTGTGATAGCTTTTGAATGATAAAAAACGATATTAGAGACAATCTCTGATAGTATGAAGTTTTTTTTGAATCAAGTTGGATTGGACGATGTTGAAGTTGTTATACGAGTATACGGCGAACCAAGAATGGAATTTGTCTAGAAACCTTCTTAACCCCAATCCCATCTCTTTCCCAACATCCTTGCAAAGGAAGAAAATGAAGAAGTAAAAAACAAAAGTGTTTCGAACTCCTTCCATATTCCAATAAATTCCATTCGAGGAACAAGGATTATCATCAGCTGGCATCTCCTTATGTTCTATCATATTTGATTATGCCTTGTTCATAAGGACCTAATGATCCCTTTAGAATTCCAAATGACACTAACAAAGAATCCAAATAAATTTTCCTAATTGGAAAGTTTGCACAACACTTGCATTGTCCATAACTTTTTATTACACAGAAACCACTTTTCCAATCTTCCTGAATCTGCCACCACTCATTCATCACAAAATACATAATAACATAGATATCATTATCAAACAGCACATTTTACATATGTTTTTGCTCCTTTTTCTACAGCTCCAGCACCAAGTCTACATAACCAATATTAAGGGTCAGATACTCAATACTACATCTCGAGAATAACAAACATTTCATTGTAAAAAAATAAAATCAACATGTATAAGCATTCAGTAATTAATTGCATAAATGATTACTTTCTTTGTTTTGCACCATAAGTACCCAGTAGTTATTATGGAACTTGGGAAGCATATTGATGCTCTCATGTTATAAGTCGCAATGGGATGGATCATTTGTTTTTTCTGGGAAGTTACATGTCTTTTTCAAACAAATGAGGGTGTGATACCGCTATACTAAACGGTAGATATGCATCCCAACCCAATTTATTGGTGCTGATGCATAGTTAACTTAGGCGTGGAAACTATATTTAGAATAGACTGGTTAACATAGTGCAATGACCCTTGGTTCTCAATGGCAGCTCTGCTCTTGGATGTTAGAATAAGCATATGCTTGTGAATTACACTTGGAGATATTTTGCTTGGTCTTCCTTTTTTTAAACAAAAAAATATGATATAATCAAGTAGATAAATTGAGACCAATTATGATTGGCTTGAGTCATAAGGGCCTCTAGTCGTATAATCTAGGTCTTGTGTTTGATTCCTACTGTATGCAAAAAAGTTTTCATTGGGAGAGAGGTCACCTAAAGGCTGAACAACCTCGAATCGAGTATTAATTACCAAAAAAGAAGAAAAGCAATAAACTAGTCCTTTCAGCGCCCAGCATAACATTGCTATTCTAATTTTCTAATATATGTTCAATACTATGTTAATCTAGCATTTGCGCAAGTCTACCTATGTTCACTGTGTTTTTATTTTCCTTGTGCATCAAATTTCATTTGTTATAAATGATGAGCATGGTGACTGATGCTTAATATAAGCCAGACTTTAACGTTCTATGAAATGGAGTGGTGTTAGCACTTACATTCTGCATCTGTTTTGATCCAGTGTTCATTATTTCCACTTGAGTCAATGCAGCTCAGATCATGCTGGGATTGTTTCAAGTTCTCATAGCTTTGCATCTCTTCCATTGAATTGGGCCATGGAGGAAACTCTTCACTGTCTTCATCCTGGTGCACCAGGTTTACTTGGGGATCCATAGTTTCTTTAATCTCTAGGTCGAACTTGGTATACTCCTTTTCAGATAAGGAGTTTTCAGGATGGACTTTCCTATGGAACATTCTTAGTATCTGCATGCCAAAGTTGAAATAAAATCAGAGCTCTTCCTTAACAACAAAGTGACATGTATGGAAGGCTATGGATCATTGGTTATACCAATAGTGATTTAGCTCTTCCTTAATCATGTTTGTTAGGAATTTAAAGCTGGAAGACGCACCTTGTTAAGCTTTTTCTTGGTTGAAACAGAATTAGCAGCATCACCACCAGGAGCTGGCTTTTTTGAAGAACCATATAGCTTTTTTAGCATCTTTTTCATGAGATGCTTAGCAGACATGTGTGCTTGCTTGGTGTGTATCTCCTCTTTTCTGTCAGGTTGTGCATAAATTTCATCCATAATCTTTGTCTTGTGAAATATCTCGGCCAGGGATGTCCTTTCCTTTTTTAGTTCAGGTGTTGTTTCAGGCAGTTGTATTGTTGATCCAAATAAATATCCTTGAAGTGGAAATAATGCAACCTTTCCATAATCCTCCTCCATTAGTGTGGCACTGGGTGTAATCATGCTAACATAACTGCTTCTAGCAAATGATTCGTCACTTCCTTCCTCTTCAGCTTCGGCCTCAAAGAACTTTTCTAGTTCAGAGTTGATGAGCTTCAAGTGATTCTGTGTCACCTCTGCTTTTTCATCTCTGATGGGAAATGTTGGTGTTGGCGTCTCGTTACTGACTGGTTCTGAACCAAGAGTTCCAATTGCAAGAAAACCATGAAAAAGCTGAGACATAGCTGTAGATGTTTCATCTTCATAATCCCCATACTCAGGTTTGGTGTCAATATCAATTTCAAATGTTGTTTCTGGATAGTCTTCATATATGGAGTTAAACCTTGGCCTTACATGCAAGTGTTGGTCATCAAGAGTCGATTTTGATGAGAGACATGCACAGTAGTTCCCTGTTTCAGTATGATTTAGGAACAGTGAGATGATCGGAACTTTTTTAGAGTCTAAAAAATAGGAACTGAGGATGAAATAGTGAAAGTTGAAATGTATTAGTATTTGAGTTGAATACCTATAGTGAAATCCTTGAATGGGTCATTGGTTTTGTGAGATAACTTATCGCGCATCCAACCGACTACCTGTAAAAACAAAACTGCAGTGATTAGTAGAAGAAGGATGATTAGTTATAATGTGTGGTATTGAAAGAGATCAAAGGGTTACCCTCATTTTGGTGTTCCTCCTTAGTGCTTTTGATTGATGTTAGATGTGGAAAGAAAATGGAAGGAAAGAATATCATAGTTATAATTGGGAAAAAGAGAAAAAAGTTGCTGTTGAATAAGTTGGAAGTGAGTGGGCGGGAGAAGAATCTGAAATGAGAGAAACATTTGGATACAAACAAGCTTTGGTTGGCTGTTGTTTGTCAAGCTCAAACTTACTATGGCCCTGTTCTTTACGGTTAAACTGAACTGAATGAAAACTCAATTTGCGAACCTGAATTTGGCTGAATTGAATGAATTCCAACAGAATTGAATTTTACTTAAATTCAACCACTTGCATTGCATGAGCACTAGTTATTAAGGTTTAATGCTAAAACTAGCTGTTCTTCATTTTTTATATATTACGTTTTGGATGATGTTTATTGTTTTTGTTATTAACCTATTGTACATGCAAGCAGTGAAATATAATCTTCAATAAGTTGCATAATACTTGAGGCATCTGATTGTTAATTGAAAAAAAGGGTATTTGATTCTTAAGCATATCCATTGCATGTGTTATGTCTTTCTTTCTTTATGCATACTAATTTTTTATTTTACTCTTTGGTCGAGTATACAAACTACTATAGAATAAGTACCAACATAGGCATATCAATTTAGGGTTATGCACAATATTTATAAAATAACAATTAATTACTTTTGCTATATGATCATTATACAAAAACTAAGCTAAGTTGGTATCGTTTTATATGGATACCTTTCAAAATAGAAATATGAGTCAATTGTCGTTGCAATACTATTAGTCTTTGTTCTTTTTAGCTTATTTTCAATAAAATTCAGTTCACATTAGTTCAGTCAAATTTATTCTAGCCAAAATATCAAAATTGTTAAGATATTTAATCAATTCAATTCATCAAATTATGTTCAGCTCAGTTTTGATTAATTCAAAAAAGAAAAGAAATAAACGGAGCCCTACTTTGTAATTTGCTTAAATTGACCTATTAATTTTTACAATCTTTTTATGGTTTAACCATGTCTTAATACTTTCACTGTTGTGACCTCAATTTGGAGAGAGAGAGGGAGAGAGTATGTGCATGGAGGAGTATGAGGCCTTGTTCTTTTGAGCTTATCAGTATTTATTTTCAGTTTTATTCTGTTCAGTATCATTCAATTCAGTTAACATTATTTAATTCAGTTTAGTTCAATTCACTAAAATTCAGTTCAACAACATTTAGTAAATAATTTAATAGTGCCTATATTATATCAAAATAACATGTTTAGTCCTTATATTTTTTATAATACATTATCATTCATTAACTCTTGTTGTATTCAACATTTTAGTCTCTCAATTAATTTGAATTACCGATTTACCTTTTATTTATTAAGAGTAAGTTGCTTTTTGGTACTTGAACTCGAACATGTTTACAATTTGATGCATTATAGGTAGTTCATGATTTTTTTTGTCTCTCTATGAAATATAAAAAATAAAAAGTGTAATTTTAATATTTAAAATAATAGTTTCAAGTGTAAATATAATGCTTAGGTATCAAAGTGTACACATGCATGTAAAAGTTCATATAGCGAAAATGTAATTTTGACTTAACATGTAAAAGTAAAATCAATAATTTAAATGGATGAATGGACTAAACTATTGAATATAACAAATGTAGACTTTATAATGTATTATCGAAAATACTAGGACTAAACAATGTATTTTAGAATAATATAGGGACTATTGAATTATTTACCTATTATAATATAGGGACAATTTTGATCGTTTGGATTAAACAAATGGACTAAACAGTTAAATATAACCAAATTGAGGGAGTACATAATTAGTTCAAAAATAAGTTTAGCAACATTCAGTTCAACAACATTCAATTCAGTTCAGCAACATTCAGTTCAGTTTAACAACATTCAATTCAATTCAGTTCAGTTTTTTTCAGCTTTAAAGAACATGGCCTGAGTATGAGTTTTGCGGATATTTGATGTCACTTGACTGTAATCTGCACAAATAGGTACAAGATAAATATGAGTTTCAAAAGGACTACCGATGGCGGGTATGGAGCGGTATGAGATTACATGCAGCATAGTTCGTACTCCGCGTTCATGATGCTTTTAATCTCATCTCAAACGACACTCCATTTTATATTTAAACTAGGCATTTTGCTCGTGCGTTGCGCCGATTCTCTTAATATTTTTATAAGAGTATAATGTAAAAGAAATATTAATATGCATTTACATCATATCATATATGTATTTGAGTTATTAATGTTAGATAACTCGCTTATGATTTAAAAGATATTTCATATTGAATAATATTAGAGATATGCAAACATGAGATTGGCAAAAAAAAATAATTCTTTACAATTTGACTAATGTTTGAAGGATAGACTTTTATTAGTAAAAACATATATTTGAAGGATAGCTAGACACCCCGACTTCTAGGTGAATCGAAAGACCTTTAAACTGCATTGCTTTCCCTGTGAAATAGACCGGAAAAAAAGCAGAAAAAAGGTTAGCATAATAGAATGAAATTACTTACCCAATGTTAATTCTAATTTTGAGAATGTGAACGACCTTTTTGTTGATTTTATTTTTCTTCAAAATCTGTTTCAATACATGCCATTTGAAGCTATATAAAATCATTATAATACCTCAAAGCTAAAACTATATACTAACATACGACATATATAATCTTAAGGAAAGTTAAGCAATTGAGGGATAATGAGGATGAATAAGCTATTAGTATTTGGAAACAACAAAAGTCTTATATATATGTGATAATTTTTGTAACGTTTTACATTATTTAATGAGACAATTTATTATATTAATGTTAAAATTATTATTGCCCATAAATTTTAGTAACCACAATATTTTGTAAACCTTTTATCTTCTTTTGAGAGCATCCAATAAAATTTTATTAAACAATTTTTTTTTGAAGGATCATTAAGCAATTAAGCAATTATTAATGATCAATCAATAAAAATAATTAATAGCTAAAACTAAATCTTTTTTATTTTTTAGATAGAAATTGTGAAATTTTTTGGTGATGACACATCATCAAATGATGAGGTGGAGGTTTGTGGGAAGAGTTTTTAAGCTCCCCTTTTATATAGATATATAGATAAAAGCTCCAATTAAACTTTTATATTTTTATTTAAAGAGATTCGAACTTCAAATAAGAAATTCTTATATTGAGAGGTATATTAATTGGATCAGTTCTAACTAGTAGCAAGTTATCTATGTTGAAAAAACAATATTAAAGTAAAATAAGCTAATGTTAAATAAGTAATATGAATTAGCTGTCTTTCTTTTTTGTTAATGAAGAGGAGTCTAGTGACATCTTATCCCTTGTGGATAAACCGATAAAGGAATAAGTTATAAAATTGGACAAAAGGTGTCATGAGGTCTTTCACCTCAATTTTATTGATTAACTTTCTTTTGTTTTTATAGTTGATGTGTTTCAGTTGCCGAAAGATTTAATTACTACTTTCTAAAATTGCACTCTTAATACGTTATTCTAAGTGGAATTGAATAGGGATACGTTAAATAGGGTTTTAGTAGTATTTTAGGTTAGTTTTGTGTTTATTTCGTGCGTCTTTGTGTATGATTTATTCATGTTTTGTTCTATTTTATGTTTTTCTTTTGTTTCGGTGTGTTTTATGATTTCAGGTGATTCCGGTTTGACTTCTGTTCGATTCGAGCTGTTAGCGGTTGAACCAAGGCTTGGATATGGATGTTGTGAGTCATCTTGGTGAGACTAGGAAGCTGTCTCGGCGAGATGTGTTTCGCGAGACTGGTTTGACGATCTTCAGTAAAACGTGCATAACTCTCTCAGATGAATTCCTTTTGAGGTGATTAAGTAAAACAAGCATATTGGTAGATATATTAAAACGGGCACAACTTTTATGTTTTGCGTTTCTCGAGATTCGAACTGGAAGTCGGTCAAAAATAGGTTCAAAGTTGACGTACGTTCCGAAGGCCTCATCTCGACGAGACCGCATAGTATATGAGTGTTTATCCACCTCCTTGGACAGCTAAAAAGGCATGCGAACCACCTATTATCTTATTTATTTATTTATTACTTTTATGTCTCTTCTCCTTAAACAATATAAATAGGAGTCTAGGGTTACTTTCTATTTAGTTCTTAATCAGTTTTATTATCAGTTAGCTGTAGTTGTAGTTTATATCAGATTCTGGAGTAAATTACACTAGTGGTACTCAAACTATACCCACTTTCCCAAAGTGGTACCTAAACAAATTTTTGTCCCAAACTCATACCCAAACTATCACTATCAGTGATCTCCCATTTAAGTCCAAATGACCTCCTATAACCGGTCAACACAAATTCAAAGTTCAGTCAACGCAAAGTTGACCATATTTTTGAAAATTCCATTGACCATTCTATGTTAAATGACTAAATTGTCATTCTTCTTCCTTCTCCCACTACCTTCCCTCTCTTCACTTTCTCTCACCGCTCTTTCACCATTTTTTTTTCTCCTCCTCCTTCCCTCCTTTTTTTTCTTTCCTTTTCTTCTTTCTCCTCCTCCTCCTTCTTCTTCTTATTCTTCTTCCCTCCTTTTTTGTCTTCTTCTTTCTCCTCCTTCTTCTTTCTCCTCATCTCCTCCTCCTTTTTCTTCTTATTCTTCTTCTCTCATTTTTTTCTTTTCTTTTATTTCTCCATTTTCTCACTAACCTCCGGGAATACCCGCGGAATCTGGAATTTCCCAGATTCCGGCCGGTTCCAGTCTTGAACTGTGGAAATTGGCTGGAATCCGGAAAATTCCAGATTCCGGCAGCGTCCAGAACTGTCAAGTTTTGGTACCTGCCGGATCTGGAAAAATCCAGATTTCGTCGGAATCTGGATGTATGTGAAAGAAAGGGAGAAACAAAAAGAAGAGAAAAAAAAAAGAAAAAGAAAAAGAAAGGAGGAGGAAGAGAGAAGAAGAAAGAAAAAGGAGGAGAGGAGGAAAAAAAAAATATGGTGAGAGAAAGTGAGGAGAGAGAAGGTAATGGGAGGAGGAAGGAAGAAAGTCATTTTGGTCATTTTACAAATGAAGTCTTAAAAAAATTGGTCAAACTTGGGTTGACCAGCGTTGACCGAGCGTTGACCTCAAGTTGACAGACTATAGAAGGTAATAGAGACTTCATTGGGAGGTCACTGATAGTTTGTGTATGAGTTTGGGACAAAAATTTGTTTGGGTACCACTTTGAGAAAGTGGGTATAGTTTGGGTACCGCTAGTGTAATTTATCCCAGATTCTGTTGGTGATATTTTTGTGAAATAAAAATATTCATTTTACAACCTTGACTCGTGTGGAAAAGTGCGGGCGTGCTAGAGAAGAGAGGTTCTCAACCTACGTTTTTAAGAAACAATTTTAAAAATGTGCGCCATTGCCTATGTATGCTTAATTAATAACGAAACGATTGGACGGGTAAAGCAAAGATTGTGAAAATGTTTCCCTTGGGTACCTAGTCGGGGTCAGCACAACTTTGACTAGAAAACGGACCGAAACTGTTTCGTAGCTTCGAAAAAGTAAACAATTAAGAACAACCAAAAAGATTAGGAAAGTTGACCTGTATTGCTTAAATAAATGTCATGAATTACAACGTCAGCGGACCGATTACAATCAAGAGATTAGTAATAGCGTAGAATAATCGAAATAAAATAATAATGAATAACTGAATTGAACAAATTAAGATAAGAACAATAAAATTAACCGTCGATGCGAGCTTTGATCTTGAATCAACACGTCGATTGAAGTACCGTTGAAGTGACAAGTCGAGTATATCCAAGTAGTGAGTGTAAAAGTAGTGTAACTAGTATGATTGACCAGAGGATTGTGGATTATATTCTAGGATTTTAGTATCGGGATTGTGTAAAAAGGGTACTACAGCATGTATTTGATAATCGGAAAAGTAATTGAAACTTAGAAAATAGCAAAAGAGCTAGAAAACTAAGAACGAAAGCTAAAAAGAACCTGGAAATTGGAGACTCGAAAGCCGAATTGGAGAGCTACTCTTGGAGTGTCACATGATTTGTATTTGATTTGTTTTTATGTGTGTTTGATTGTGTCTTTTCAAGTGAGGGGAGAGGTGTATTTATGGGTAGAAAATGTTTGGTGAGCACTAAAAAAACCACCACTAACTACCACTAACCTTAGAAATAGGAAATGAAGATCATGGGGCCTAAAATTTAGGCCACTACCTTTGCTTGGAGAAGAGGATTTTCGAGTTTGTGCTTCTGCAGTTCACTTCGAAAAATCAATGCTCTTTGCTCGTTTCGCCCCTCCGCAATTCTTGAAGACATGCCAGCATATTTGGGACGTCTAGTTTCTGGATCCGTACTCCGATTCTTCTTGCTTCGTCGTTTAACCCATCGAAATATTTAATCAAAAGTGACAGCTTCATAATTAAAGGGAATTTAGAGTTAGTTGGACAAAATGGAAGTTAGTCCATGTTTTTAGCCCACTAACCCACTTTCTTCAAACATATAAAGACCAAGTCAACATTCAATCACATATTTTCTTTCCTTTTTCTATTTTTCTTTTCTTTTCTCTCAACTTACTTTCCTCTCTCAAAAATAAAATGAACATAGAAACCATAGGTTAAAATATAACCTAAAGTATTTATGTAACATAAAAATAAAAAATACATTTACCTCCAACATGTTCATTCAAACTTTATATTAGTTTAATTTAGGGTTTAGAGTTCTTCAACTTGTTTTTCATCAACTTCTTGGAGATTGTAACCGGGATTCAATTGACAATTTACTAGAATCATGACAGCTAGTATTTCTTTCATTCTCTCTTAATTATTATTAATAAGATGTTGTTCTCCGTTTCCATTGCCATGATTGTGTTTGTTAGTTTGTCTATGAACTAACCTCCATCCGATCTGGGATGGAGGTGAACTTGGTTGTTTTGTTATATGCATGATTAGAGATATAAAGGTTTAATTGATTATTACTATGTGCGATTGATTTATGTATGCTTAATGCCTTGAGACTGAGAGGAGATACGTTAATAGATAGTTATGAGACTAGTTTCCACATTCTATACTGAAATTGCACGAATGAACCTTGCTAAGAGATTAGGAGTGCGGCTTCGTATCCGGGCTACGACTTTGGAGTTAGTTAATACCACGTAATGCTTTACGATGTTTTAGACATGTTCATTGACAAGTACAAAGGTTTAAATGTGCATGTAAATAGAGTTTATAGGTATAGGCCATATTTATTGACTTAATTAGATTGATTACCGTCACGACATAGTAATAATATAAACCCGACTATCATTAATATTGCATATAACCAGACCAAGGGATCCGAAGTCCCAGATTGTTCTCTTATCCATATTTCCCCAAGTTGTTGAACTATTGTTTTGTTATTTCTGTTTGTTAGTTGTTAACTTAGTTAAGATACAATTCTCATTACCTATTCGAGTGTCTAGACATTTAGAGACTTTAGTAGATCCGATGGCTCTGTAAACCTTGTCCTTGTGGGTTCGACTCGTACTTCTGTACGGTATTACTTGTACAATAGGATACATTTGTTCTAGAGTTTATGCTTTGCATTTAGGGAGCATCAAATAGTTATATAAATGTTGTTAATAAGATTTTAATATGTGCGGTTGTATCTACGAGTGATAAAAAAAAACCATACTTGCGTTTTACTATCAATTTAAGATTCTTGTTAAATTGATATATTAACATGTGTCATCATTGAAAATTTTAATTGGCTTTATACTATCCAACACAGATGGGGGCCAACGTGACATGAAGAGCGCATTTTCTCAGTGACCTCTGTCCGCCTTGAGAAGCCATTTAACTAAAGGATATGGTTTGCCTATAGGAGGGTCCGCTAAAAGGTCTCCAACTTAAGAGAGCAAGGATGCTGATAAGCTCGAATTTGACTATGATATATGGTTGTTTATTCATGTATTAAAGGGCTAATTAGACCATTATTGTATATATTTGGTGTCTAATAAAGATATTTTCAGTTAAGAGATATTTTGCTGAAAAGCAGCCTGCCTGAGTGAACAGTGGAGATCACATCAGAAGAAAAGGAGGGGTAAAAGTGCCGGCGCAACTTGGAGAGCGTGTAGCAGTCTGGAAGTGATGTTTGCCGTTTAAAAAAGGAGTCTTTTGTTTTGCCAATGGAGATGTTTTAACAGCTGTAGTTAAAGTAACTTTGCTTTATTAGCTGGAACTTGTACTAGTGTACTTTAACTAGTAGTTTATTATTGCTTTTTGGGTTTAAGTAGTGAACAATTATGAGGAGAGGATATCAGATCTCATCTTCACATTATCTTTTCTTCAGTGTATTAACTTTAGATTTCTGGTAGTTGAGCTCCTTTAATGGAGTTTATTGTAATTCCTTTTGTTATACTCGCCATGTGTGAGTAGTACTCTCTACGAGCTAAACCAGCCTTTGGGCTGGTGTTGTAAGTCTCCTTATCTCTGTATTTAATGAATGAATGTTGTTTCTTTTAAGTGTTTAATGAAGTTCTGTAGATTTCAGGGTCCTAAACAGCCTATTACAGTATGCATAACCGACATGACCATTGCTTTTATGTATGCTTGTTCTTCATATAAACATATACATCTGATATGACCATTTGATTGATGTATATCAAGGGTTTCCATGCAAGTGGAATGTTACTTCGTGCTTAATCAAGTAGTAAAGCATCCTGAAAGGTCTTTAGGGTGTGAGTAATGCTTAGTAATTTGGGGATATGACCATTTGAACCAAGTTAGCTTAAAGTAGAGACCTTGACAGAATAGTTACATGCATTCATGAGTTAAAGGAGAGAAGAGAAGTTGCAATGTCAGTTCCATGCTGTGTTTAGCTTGTTCCTTTTAAATATATTATCACCAATCACCATTTCTCATCTTTTAATCCTTAGGTTTGTTCTTAGTAAGAGTTCATTGAAGTAGATAATAGACAACCAACCTCAAAATCATGCTTTTTATGTTACCAGTTACTTAAGCAGACTGTTCCATAGCTAGTTTCAGTTTAGTTTTATTTCAATCCTCATGGGAATAACACTTGTTCTTACCAAAGCTACATAATCGTCCTAGTATACTTGCTAGAGGTCACATCCAGAGGTAACAGATGCCAAACTATCCACCCACAAAGAAAAGACATATTATGGTAACGTTTATGTTTACTTAGGAACCTCGCTGAGAGCAGAAATGGAACATTTTCAACTAGGACATCAATCCCCAAAATGCCAATAAATATCATCTTTTGCATTAGGGTGAGGGTTAGGGTGTGGGTCAGGATGAAGAGACTAAGTGAAAAAAGAAAAACACGTTGAGGAGGCTAGAAATGTATTCATCAAAAGGTATACAATCAATCATGATATTTTTATATTCTTATTTACTTGCTTCTTAAACTTTCGTTTCTTATTGAATTGATAATTGAAATGTCAGCGAATTATTCCTAGATATTTTTTTACAAGTCCACTAAGCCATCAAATGGGATTTGGAAGGCGAATTATCAACTTGATATCAAACTAAGAAACAGTAAAATGCTCGAATCATAATATAACTTCATTAGTCAATGAATTGAACACATAATATGAAGACATGTGTTGTCCACCTAATTAATGTGTTGTCAATGAATGATAAATATAGTACTAAAATGATTTTTAAACCTTAACTATCAATAATAAGGTTTTCGTTCAGTTTTTTTCATTGATCAATTCAAGATTTTACTATTTATGGATAATGAATGGATGTGTCGACTGGTTAGCTAGCCCTACGCCTAGGCCAAAGGTGATGAGCAAACACCAAATTGAGGATGTAGTAGTTTAAGTGGTGGTTGTCTTTTCAATCATTTCAGTTACTCTCTCCAACAAACAATTTTCACCAAATCTACTTTCCCAAAATAAAGTAACACTGTCCCATCCACCTCTACTTTGACCCATTATGACGTGGAGCTCCTAAATCAAATATCAAATTCACCCATTAAATTATGATCGGACGTTGAACTGGCGTAACAAAAAGTTCAAAGTTTAATAGATATAATTTGATCAATCAGTGATTCAACCAGATGATATAAATAATATATAAAAAATTTAAAATACATATATGTATATAATAAAATCATATTTCAATTAAACATAAATAAAAATTCATATATCAAATAATACATAGTTAAATATAACACAAATTTGCTTTTTAATTTGATTTTATGAAAAATTGGAGTTAACCGATTTACCGGTTTAACCCGGATTACTGGTCGAACCGACCAATTTATTGATTTGATCTGATTTTATGTGAATGAACCGTTTAGTATAGAACCAGATCGGACACCTAATCGGTTCACAGATTGACCGGTCGAACTAGCCGGTCCGATCCGATTTTAATAACATTGATATTAACTACTAACCAATGTTTCCAACTTTATACATTCATCTTTTCACTTTTAATCTAATTTATTCATTCGTTACGAGTTGTTTGAGTTGATAAAAGCTCAAGTGCATTTCTAAGATTTGGTTTGTAAATAAACAAACTCAACTCAAAAGTTTATGAGCATGTTCGATTATAAGTTCGTGAACTAACTCATGAACAAACTTGATTATAATAATGTTCATAAATAACTTAATTATAATGGCTTTCGACAAATTTTAGTTTTAATTTTAGGTGTTCAAAATGAAAATTATATAGCTAGTAATATTACTATATATATTCAATAACTAAATATATTTACCAATTGGTTATAGCCTAATTGGTACACTCACCAATGCGTGAGTGGGGGAGACCAGAGTTCGAATTCTGCTCCTTACAAAATATATTTGAATTTAGATAAGTGACTTTGACAGACACAATAATCTACTAATAGAAATGTTTGCTTTATTTTTGGTTTTTCGCAACGAAAAATCCAACTAAAACTAGAAGTATGAATAGACAAAATATATTTACTCTATGCCTTGCCTATTTTGCGGATAAAAAGAGGTCATAACATTTAATTTTAACCTAAACAAATCCTTCGAGAAAGTAACCACTATAAGTGTGACAATCATAGTATTATTGACATCGTGTAAGCACATATATATACAAGAGTAGCATATGTACAAGTATACCACTATCTAATAATCTATCGTTAATAACTATTATGAAGAATGATTATTCTGCAATGAGAAGACCAACCAAAGCTATGAATATGAATAGACAAAAATATTTACTGCCTATTTTACGAACGAAATGAGACCACAATATTTAGTTTTCACCTAAACAGATCCTTCAAGAAAGTAAAGACTATAAAACAAAAATTTATCAATAATTTCCTTATCTTTGTTTTTTTATAGAACTTTTTTCATTTCTTACCTATAATCTAGCTCACAATTGACTAGAGTAATTTTCACATGGTCCATGACTGACCAAGTTAATTTGGTCAGTCACTGTTAGATCTGTGTAATCATACAGATCTAACGGTAATTAACAATGACTGACCAAATTAACTTGGTCAGTCATGGACCATGTTAAAATTACTGCAATTGACTAAACCAAACTCAGTGTTGCAAGTTATTCGGTACTTAATGAAGTAACATTTGAGAAAGCAATAATTCCTATAATAACAGTGGTTTCCACAATAAAACAATCCCTATAGTATAATAACAATACTTTCCACAATTGAACTAAGTAACTGAACATTGTATGAAGTGATAAATAGCAAGTTTTGCACCCCTCTGCCCTTACAAACCATAATAATATAGCGCATAATTGGAGACATAGTAAAAAAAAAAAAACAGAATGGAAAAGATATATATGATTAAGTATTAATGACTCACGTTGTTTCATCCTCAATCTTAATACCTCTCTACATGTTCTATTGCTCTAAAGTTTTAAAAGTTATAAATAAATCGATATTTTTTTATGCAAAAATTACAAGTGACTTTATGTTCTTATTAAAGAGTCATAAATGACCTCATATTTGTATCCAAAAGTTACAAATAACTTTCTATTCTTATTCAATTGCTCTCAATAACTTCAATCTCCAAAATTGACGCTATTAGAATGTGTAACTATAGATGATACCACTTTCAAAATTTCAGATTTATATAATTATAGATTTGGGCTTATAATTTGAATTTTCATAGTTTGCACTTTTTGATACCAAATTAGGTCACCATTAACAAAAGTTAGAAATTAAAAAAAAATAGAACAATATTCATTTATAAATTTTAAAAGTTAGGATAACAATTAAAATATTTGAACAAATTATGAGAAAATTTAGAGCGCTTTTAAAGTACAATACTCCTTGAAAATATAAAGAACGACGGATTAATATGAAAGCTACTTAGAATAAATAATAAAAAATGTGAAGCTTTATTTATATCTAATGGAGTATGTAATTCAAAAGTGCTCTAAAATCTCGTCAAATTTTATTTTTTTACAAACTAAATCTCTTCAAATTTAGATAGCAAGATATGCACTAAAGCATTAATTAAAGGAAAGTAATATTATAAGGAAGCATACAAAAAACTATAAAACAAGTGAATAAATAGGTAGAATGGCTCTTCAACCCTTCATTTCAAGTGGACATTATTATTAAATTGTGACCATGTGATTCCATCCTGCAAATTTGTTGTACCAGTATGTATATATTGCTCTAATCTCTTTTCTTATTATATACCTAAAGTATTTGGATTTATATATTTGCCCTTATTATTCCAAATTGTTGAATGATATGCGAATAATATTTAATATGTTGTCCAATGGTCTCACACTTGACCAACCAAATTTAATGAAAATAGCAACCTCCACTTGGCTTTCTACTTTTCCAATCGTATAACAAATGTTTTCCAATGATCTTTCACTTGTATAAATCACCAAATAGTACCTCCACTTTCCTTTCTACTTTCCAATCGTATATATATGGGATAAAACTGTTGAACGATATTACATGCTCATCGTAAAATAGGCAGGGCCATGTGTGAGTATGGGCGTGAGGGCACTCGCTAAAGACCTAAGAAAAAACGGCTCAATATATTTTCTATATTTCTATAAAGTTGTTTTAATCAATGAAATTGGTGATTGCTTTGAATTCTTTATTTGGATTGAACATTTTTATATTATGAGTCTTAAGTTCTTTTAAGCGTAATTTTTAAAACTGTACATATTTAGCTTAATTGTAGCGGCCTTCAGTCATTTAACCCTAGATTCCGGGTATGATTCTTAGTGTATATAAGTATTTAATGAGAAATGTGAGCATGAATAACCTTAAATCCGATTAGTTACCAAAATATGATTGATTCTCCCTACATCATCTTTTTGCTTGTACTTATTTTTTTAGACCCCTATTTGCTACTTTGCCAATTGACCTCCAAAATCTGAGGATCATCTAAAAGGTCGCTTTCTTTAAGACATTTTGGGCACTATGTGTGCAAGCAATAAAACTGATCGTTTCGATAATAATATAACCCACTCAAAAATAAGATAATTTGATTCAGATTTAAACAATGCAGAATAGTTCAAATGCACTCAAGAATTGCCCAATTTCAAGTTTGTAAGAAGAAAAGGAAGTTTGTTTGTTAAGATGGAAAGAATTTGAAAAAAAAAGTGAAGTATATATGCTATTGCATCTGCCAGAAGAAAAGAAGAACATAGCGCACTTTATATATGGGATGGATCTAATCCACAGATTTTGGACTTTTACTTGGACCTTTTCTTGGACTTGGGCTAGATTGTGACTTGCACTTGAATTGCCTTTTCTGTTGGGACTAGGACATTTTTTTGGACTGGAACATCATATGGGCAGTCATCGATTTCTGTGAAGTTTGTCGATTATTTCCTTCAAACATATAAAAAAATGGCTGAATATACAAATAACCTCCTAAACTCGATTTAATGTTGCTATTGACCCTCTCAACTTTCGATTGTAATAAATACTCCCTTCAACTTTAAAAATGTTAACAAATAAATTCCTGAACTTGGCTCAATATTGCTTTTGACCCCCAAACATTCAATTGTAACAAATATACCCTCAAACTTTCTAAATGCTAACAAATAGCTCTGAATTCCTGAAATGACAACAAATGTGCGACTCAAAGTCTCATAGTTGCGCAAGTATCTTTAAAAAGAAGAAAAATCAATTAAAAGATAATAATAAAAAGTGGATTAAATTTTTTTTAATTTGGTCCTTAAAAAATTATGTAAAAGTTTCCTATACTTTTTTTTCTTTCAAAAATACCATATTCCTCAACTTTTGATCTCTTTAACCAATAATTAAAATCCAAAATCAATTCGAAATCCCAATTTCAACAAATAAAAAGAACAAAAATTAATACATCGCAAAATTAATCCAAACCGTTAGTTTGGATTTTGAATCTACCATGAAGTTTTCATTTTAATTGATTTTTCTACTTTTTAAAGGTATTCATGCAACTATGAGAGTTTGAGTCACATATTTGCTATCTTTTCAGCAATTCAGGGTTATTTGTTAGGATTTAGAAAGTTGTAGGGAGTATTTGTTACAATCAAAAGTTGGGGGTCGATAGCAACATTGAGCCGAGTTCAGGAGGTTATTTGTTAGCTATTTATAAAGTTGGAGGGGGTATTTGTTACAATCGAAAGTTGAGGGGGTCAATAGCAACATTAAACCAAATTCAGGGGGTTATTTTGTGTATTCAGCCTAAGAAAATTAACTAATATATTCGGAAAAAAAGAAAACACATTCTAATATATTACTAATTTATATTTTATTTGGCTATTGGGAGGGGGAGTCAAGTTCAAATGAGACAAGGGTTTAAGATGAGACTAGTTTTTATGGTGAGGCAAAGGAAGGTGGCAAACTTGTAATTAAAAAAAACCCCTCATGCGTGGAATTGGAGGGAATGGAGAGGAGGTGATGTCAGCGTTGATGTCACCTCTAGAGAGAGAGAAAGAGTTTTAATTATTTTATTTAAAATGCATTTTCCCGCTCTTTCCAAACTCATTTTTCAAAAAAAATTATACCAGTGAACTCATATTAATTAGGCGGTCATTTTGAGATCCATTGTTGTTATTTATAGACGATTTTTTTTATTTATTTAATTTTTTATGGTTGTTCCAAATTGGATACTCGGTGTTCCAGCAGAATATGTTGGGCGATTTCCGCAAGTGTACGGAGTCACTCATGTAGTAATAAAAAGATCGAACCCACAGGGAAACGCTAATTACTCATTTACTTTCATCGTTTACTTTATTCGTTTTCTCGAGGTTTATAGAAAAACGATAATTTGGATTGTTGTTGATTAAACTAAACTAATTCCTAAACTAACATTTATTCCTACACTAACATTTTAACCAACATTCATCATCCAAGCAAAGACAAGGATTCATTTAAGCACAATGATCACCATGACAATTTATTCATATATACTCTCCCAATTCTAGAACATAACTTAATCCGATCTCTCGATTCTTGCGATCAAGTTATCCTTACGTGACTTAACTTAACAAGATTACTGGACCTATCCTAGACAACCTTATTAGATTAATGATTATCACATAAGTTAGATTGATTACGGTTTACTAACTGGATCTATCCTAGATTAATAAAACACAAGCAATGAACAATTTAATCATTCAATAACATGAATACATATGAAGAATACTCATTTCATAATATTGTAATTGTCATAGCATTCATACAAATGTAAACGGAAATTCAGAGAAAATGAACTATAACTAAGAAGGGAAATAGGGTTGTCAATCCTTTTACTCTTCCTGTAAGGTTTGTCAAGTCTCGGGGCGTTCCTTCTCATCTTCTCCTCGATGAACCGATGAAAGAAGTCTATCTCTCGATCAGCACTACAATGCCATGGAATCTAGAACGAACGGTAAGGTGTATGGTGTTTACGAATTCCCCGAAGGGAATTCGGTGGAACAAATGGGAATAACTATGAATGTGATTTCTTGTAACAGATTCTTCGTTATGATGTGTATCGTTTCTTTTGCTGGAGAATGGCGTATTTATAGCCAAAAACTCAAGGATTACATTGCTTGATGAAAGGATGAAGCTATTGGGTGATTCGGGGCATCATTTGGGCGAAAAAATACGTCTTTTGGCATGAAGAGGCGAGACGGGCATTCCCCGTCTCGATCGAGACACTTTTGTCTCGATCAAGACGCCAAAAATGGAAGGGACAGAGGCCTTGTCTCGATCGAGACACCCAAAACCACAAAAACAACCTTGTGGTCTCGGTCGAGACAGCTCCAGCCTTCCAACTTTGAACCCTGTTTTGACCACTTTCTGCACTGAATTTGGAAAAACTCAAAACATGAAAGTTGTTTGTCTATGTCCAAAATACTTCAAGGTGTCAAGGCTGCCTCGTTTGCTCGAGTAGAACCCGATTTTAGCACCAAATCAACTCGATTTCTTCAAACTTGATCCCTACACATGAAAACACAAATACAAAGGTAAAGTTGCCCCTATCCTATGTAAATCTAAACTAAATGGATCAATTTCTTATGAATATATCAATTAAAAGCCTTGTATTATAAGTACATTTTGGACTTATCAAGTTCCCACACTTAAACTTTTGCTTGTCCTCAAGCAAATTGTAATGCAAAACTTTTAAGAATCCTCTATCAACTTCCCAAAGTGATTATGTTAACCTAACTTTATATAGAAATCAACTAACTTATGATTAAGCGAACTTTATCAAGAAAGTCGATACACATTTCATCATGAAGCCATACGTTTAAATAACCGTTATGACTATCATCCGTCTTTGAAAGATATTATGCAAAAGTTCGGGACATAGAAAAGCACACGTGTTTTTAATCTTAGTCTCAAGGAATATCTAGGTATCTCCTTTACTTGGTATTGCATTTTGAATTACTTAAACTTTTAGTAAATCTTCCCTAGCCACGACCGTGATAAGGGTGGTCTCAATCGTGACTTATGAGTTGGAAAACTATAATTTGACCATGTTGTCCGCTTAAGAGGACACGTCCGTGACATGGGTGGACTCGACCGTGACATTAAACTCAACATGTCGATTATTTAACAAATTTATGCTTGAAGCTTTTTGAGTAAAGAAGCGTTTTGTCAACGTTCCTTTCATACCTCGTTCGAGCCATGGGTGGACTCGACCGTGTTGGCCCTATCAAGAACAGAATCACCTAGAGGGGGGTGAATAGGTGTCAAAGTTGAAAACTGAAAAATTCTAAGTTTTTCGGGAAACTTAATTTTCAGAGTCAAATTTCCTCAGAGTCAAAAGCGAGCTTACAGAAGTTGCCTCTGAGGGAAATTCTGCCTAAACACAGTTAGACTGTTTTCAGCAACAGAAGTTCTGATTTGAGAACTTCTGGACAGTCTTCTGAACAAAGACAATGATACTTTAGAGAAAATCTGTTTCAGCACTAAATATGAACAAGTACACAGAAGCAAAAATAACAAGTATAAGAGGGAGAAAGAAGTTCAGAAGATCCTGATTGAACAATTCGATTTATCCAAGTTCGCCACAGAAGTCCTGTGACTACGTCTTGTCCCCTGAGGTCGCAGCCTACAGAGATTTTATAAATCCACTATTCAGAACTTTTATGGCAAGTTCAGAAGCTCCTTTACATCAACAGAACTTAAGCTAATTTCTCACTTAGTTCTGACTAGCCTAAAAAGAGTTAAAGGATTTCCACCATAACAAACAATACTCTGTTTTCTGGATTTCTCACCCAACTCTAATCTCAACTAGATTTCTCTCTTTAAATCTAACTGAATATCACAAACGATATCAGTTTACAAGATTCCTATTATGAACTTGTTTTTCTTCACTTTCTCACTTTAACTAAGACTATGCTAAGAAAGATTGAGAATGGAAAATGGTGCTCTGTTTTTCTTGTTAAAACAGTGCGTTGAGATTTTGCTCAATGATCACGTGTGTGTTTGATGCAATGGAGCTTGGCTACTATTTATAGTGAATGAGGATGACCGTTGGTGAATTTGAATCTTCAATAGAGATGACATCAGTTGTTGTAGCCGTTAATTTGTCAAGTTTTCAAACGGTCTTCAAACACTTTGATTCCGTTATCCTTGTTCTTTAACTCAATCCGGTAAGTGATTTGAAATCAAAGATGAGGTTGACTTGAATCATTCTTCAATTGGATCAACAAAGGGTAGACAATGAAATTCTGGTTTCTCTTGAACAGACAAGCGCGCTCCATCAAAACAGCTTTTTGAACTTTTGGCGCCTTGCATTAAATGCACTTGTCAGAGCATTAAATGCTATCCAGAACCCGTGACTAAGCTTCTGATCAAATTGGTAAAAGAACTTCTGATTGCAAAGAACATCTGAGGAGAGCTTTTAGCAGACTTCGGCTTCAGAGCGGAGCATCCAGCTTCTGAATTATTGAAACTCTGACTTTAGCAAACGGATCTTCTGAGTCCTTTAGGCAATCCAGAAATGATTCATTCAGCACCTGCTGAGTAACTTACACAAAGACTAAGTAGAAAAATATTAGTCAACAATAAACTATATGTAAGAGATCATTAAGTTTTCATCTTCTGAAACGTTTGGACATAATCAAAACACTTAGGGTTCATCAGACCGTACCCAAAAATACCGTTACATCTTTCCTTTCATACCTCGACTATGCCATGGGTGGACTTAATCAGGGCCAAAAGTTAAGATTACGACTTACAAATTTGACATTTAAACATTAAAATATTTATTGCAAGAAATTTTTGAAGATACCCTCATCCTATATTGACTTCAAAATCGACACGTATTATGGCTAAAGTTTCCCTAGCTTCTCATTTAAAGTAAAAATGAATTTCAAGTCAAACAACTTAATGTTTTTAAGGTAATATGACATTCCAAATGAGATTTGCATATAAAACTTGGTTTGAACATAAAGAAAAGAACATAATTAAAATCTTAGTTAGGATTTGAGGATCTTAAACCTTAAGTAGGGATTCGACAAAGTCACTTATTTGCGTCTTTATTCTAGAAAACAAAGACTAATTACGGCTATGTATTCTTCTTTTTCTTTCATTATCTTTTAGCTAAGTAATGTGAATGAAATTTTTAAATGTATGATGATTTATCATGTTTTCGATGAGATATATAACTAAAATGCACAAATGATAAAAACGAACATACATAATGTAAAAGATAACGGTGTGGAAAACATACCGACCTTCCCACACTTAGTGGGAACAATGTCCTCATTGTTCGAGAACTAAAACAAAATTAACAAAGACAAACCAGTGGAGATGGAGTCGGCTGGTTACCTTAATGGCAGAAATCGAGTCAAAACTTGCTCTCAACCCGCAATTTCGTATTGTGTGTCTTCCATCCGACCGAACATAAATCCTATCATTGCATTTTCCATCTCGTTTTATAAAGCACGTGGCCTTAATGCCTTAAATAAGATGTTGACGAAATTAACAATTTCGTCCTACAAAACCATAAAAATGGAAGGGACAGAGGCCTTGTCTCGATCGAGACACTTTTGTCTCGATCGAGACGCCCAAAACCACGAAAACAACCTTGTAGTCTCGGTCGAGACAACTCCAGCCTTCCAACTTTGAACCCTGTTTTGACCACTTTCTGCACCGAATTTGGAAAAACTCAAAACATGAAAGTTGTTTGTCTATGTCCAAAATACTTCAAGGTGTCAAGGCTGCCTCGTTTGCTCGAGTAGAACCCGATTTTAGCATCAAATCAACTCGATTTCTTCAAACTTGATCCCTACACATGAAAACACAAATACAAAGGTAAAGTTGCCCCTATCTGATGTAAATCTAAACTAAATGGATCGATTTCTTATGAATATATCGATTAAAAGCCTTAAATTATAAGTACATTTTGGACTTATCAGAATACTACATTTGTTCCACCAGAATAGTACATTTTTTTACACTCCCAGAGTGCATTTTAAAAAAAATAATGAAAATATTCTACTCGAACAAATATAGTAGTCTGGTGGAACAAATGTAGTATTCTGCTGGAACAACCGAGTATCCAATTTCGAACAACCATAAAAAAATAAAAATCGTTTATAAATAACAACAATGGATCTCAAAATGACCGCCTAATTAATACGAGTTCAGTGGTATAATTTTTTTTGAAAAATGAGTTCGGAAAGAGCGGGAAAATGCATTTCAAATAAAATAATAAAACTTTTTCTCTCTCCAGAGGTGACATCAGCGCTGACATCACCTCCTATTCCCTTCAATAATGCCCCCCATGTTTTTAAAATTTCAAAATTGCCACCACTTTTTAATTGTCACACTAAAAATCAGTCTCGTCTCACAAGGTCACTATGGCGAGACTGATTTTTAGTGTGAGACAATTCAAAAGTGGTGGCAATTTTGAAATTTTAAAAACATGGACGGGCATTATTGAAGGGAAGATGAGGTGATGTCAGCGCTGATGTCACCTCTAGAGAGAGAAAAAGTTTTATTATTTTATTTAAAATGCATTTTCCCGCTCTTTCCGAACTCATTTTTCAAAAAAAATTATACCACTGAACTCGTATTAATTAGGCGGTCATTTTGAGATCCATTGTTGTTATTTATAAACGATTTTTATTTTTTTTATGGTTGTTCCAAATTCGATACTCGGTTGTTCCAGCAGAATACTACATTTGTTCCACCAGACTACTACATTTGTTCCAGCAGAATATTTTCATTATTTTTTTTTAAATACACTCTGGGAGTATAAGAAAATGTAGTATTCTGGTGGAACAAATCTAGTATTCTGTTGGAACAACCGAGTATCCAATTTGGAACAACCATAAAAAAAATAAAAAAAATAAAAAAAATCGTCTATAAATAACAACAATGGATCTCAAAATGACCGCCTAATTAATACGAGTTCACTGGTATAATTTTTTTGAAAAATAAGTTCAGAAAGAGCGGGAAAATGCATTTTAAATAAAATAATTAAAACTCTTTCTCTCCCCAGAGGCAGGGACGAATCTACAGTGGGGGCACTGGGAACACTTGCCCCCACTGAGTTCTGGTGATTTTTGAACCCCTATATAAGAATATTTGCAAGTATTTGTTATTTGGCCCCATTGACGCTGCAAAAGATGAGTAAATAGCTTTTGGTTCTGGTTTGATGAATTAATAGACTTGAGGAAGATAAGTAGGGTTTTGTTGTGTTTCAAGTGTAGGCAATACGACGTCATTCCGTTTTTAATAAAGCGGTGTCGTTTGCTTATTAAGAAACATCAGTTAAATTAAAAGCCCAAATTCCCTCATCATGACAATGGCCCAAAATGAAATACCATTGGATATATTCAGTTTCTTTTTTGATTTTGTTGTCTAATATCCTTTTTCTTTTTCCGCACAACTTTTTCTCCAAATTTACACTAAATTATTTTTTCAAAAGTATTATTTTCTTCCCAACAATATTTATGTGTTTAGTTATTTTTTTTTATCAATTCAAAGATCTTCATCCATTAAATTATTAATCATTTCTTCACGATTTATCTAAATATTAGCTTACAACTCATAATTATTTGGAATCTTGTATCCATACTATCAAAGTTTAATTTAACTATTTTGCATATGATTTGTTTTCGAATAATTACTATAGCAATTGGAGGACGATTTTCTAATCTGCATACTCCATTAAAATCGTGGAAGTATGTTTTTCTATAAAACAAATCATAAAACAATAGCTACTTGACTTATAAAAAAAATTGAGCTGAATTGAAACTAAGTTTGATGAACATAATTGAATTGAAGTGTATTTTATGAACTGAATTGATATTAATAAAGTGAATTTTGTTGAATTTAAATAAAAAAACAAAGCCCATGTATAACAACTTGGTTGAAATTATACGCATTATCGACTAATTTTTTTGCCCCCACTGAATACGAATCCTAGATTCGTCCCTGCCCAGAGGTGACATCAGCGCTGACATCACCTCCTCTTCCTTCCCTTCAATTCCACGCATGAGGAGGTTTCTTTTAATTACAAGTTTGCTACATTCTCTTGTTGGATAAATTACACCAGCGGTACCCAAACTATAACCACTTTCCCAAACTGGTGCCTAAACAAAATTTTGTCCCAAAGTAGTACCTAAACTATCCATGACCTTCCATTCAAGTCCAAATTACCTCCTACAGCCAGTCACCACATGGTCAACGCGAAGTCAACGTCGGTCAAAGAAATTTTGACCAAATTTATGGGGCCCAAATAGTTATCTATTGCAAAATTATTAGGCTTAAACACCTCTTTGCCCCCTATGGTATCCAAAATGTTGACATTTGCCCCTTGTGGTATCCAAAATGTTGACATTTGCCCCTTGTGGTATCCTAATTCGTCACATTTAGCCCTTGAATGGATTGAAACATACAAAACTTGTTGTCGATTGTCACATGTCACAGTTCCACATGTCAACATATCATGTAACAATTCAATTTTAAAAAAAAATTAATATTTTGCGATAAATTTTAAACAAACTTAGATGTCAATTGATCATACACTTATCATTTTTGTTAAAATTAAACATTCATGTCGTATGTGTATGTCTCAAAATAGTGACACATAACAATACGTGTCAGAATTGCTATATTTGCATCTAGTGAAGGACAAAATGTGACAAATTAGAATACCACGGGGTGCAAATATGACGAATTGGAATAGCACAAGGGGCAAATGTGACAAAATAATACCACAGGGGACAAATACCAACATTTTGGATACCACAGGGGGCAAAATAGTGTTTAATCCAAATTATTAATCTAACCCTTTCCCCTTCTTCCTCCTCCCTCCACTCACTCTCTCTCTCTCTCTCTCTCTCTCTCTCTCTCTCTCTCTCTCCTCATTTTCTCTCTACAGCTCCATTTTTTTTCTTTCTTCTTCTCTCCTCCTCCTTCATTTTTTTTTCTTTCTTCTTCTCTCCTCCTTCTCCTTTTTCTTTTTCTCTCCTTCTTTTTCTTTTTCTTTCTTCATCTTTCCTCCTCCTCCTGTTTCTTTTTTCCCCCTTCTTTCACCACCAAGGTTCCGGCGGAATTTGGAATTTTCCAGATTCCGGCCGGTTCTGGAACGGACCGAATCTGAAAAATTCCAAATTTCCGGTCCGTTGCATAACCGACCAGAATTTGGAAACGGAATCTGGAAAATTCCAAATTCCGACGATGCAAGCAACCCTTTTTTAAAAGAAAAGATGGAGAAAAAGGAGAAAAGATGAAGAAGAAAGAAAGAAAGGAAAAGGAGGAGGAAAGAAAAAAATAAGGTGGAGGAAAGAAAAAGAAGTAGAGTTATGGTGGAAAATGAGAGAGAGAATGTGATGAGGAAGAATGTAGGAGGGTCAATTTAGTCATTTTAGTATAGGTTGGTCAAATGGGTTAACAAAAATGTGGTCAAACTTGCTTTGACTATCGTTGACCGAGCATTGACCGGTTATAGGAGGTAATGGGTACTTAGTTGGGAGGTCACGTATACTTTAGGTACCAGTTTGGGACAAAATTTTGTTTAGGCACCAGTTTGGGAAAGTGGGTATAGTTCAGGTACCGCTTGTGTAATTTACCCTTCTCTTGTCTCACCATAAAAACTAGTCTCATCTTAAACCCTTGTCTCATTTGAACTTGTCTCTGAGGATAATATGCACAAAATTAGTTATAGAATGTACTCTAAAATTTAAATTTTGATAAAATAATACTGGACAAAAATAGAAATCAATAGAAGGAGGACATGAAGTTGTAGAGGCAAGGATGTGACATATTTTAATATACTAACTATTACTTTGCTTTCATCACTATTGAATCAACGTCCACTACTCTAATCTAAACAACAAAGTAAGGCCCCGTTCTTTTGGACTGAAAAAATCTGAACTGAACTGAACTGAACGATGTTGAACTGAACTGAACTGAATGTTGCTGAACTGAACTGAACTGATCTGATCTGATCTGAACTGAACTGAACTGAACTGAACTGAACTGAATGTTATTGAAACTCAATTGAATAAATAATAATAATAATATTAGTTTTTAATAATGAGATCGGAGAGGAGGATGACGATAATGATGATGAAGGTGAACAAAATGATGAGATTACGGATCATATGGTAGAAGATGATTAGAAAAATAGAATGAGATGATGCTATATGTGAATTTTTGAATTTGCTCTATTTGCTAATTTTAATTTCTTTTACAAGATTTTTGAATTTTTTTCAGTTGATACTAATTTGCTCCTAATATTATATAACTGACTTTTATAAGATTTTTGATTTTCTTTAATTGATGCTAATTTGCTCCTAATACTACACAACATTGTTACAAGATTTTTGAATTTCTTATTACAATATATAACCAAAATTGGAAACTTTTGTATATTAAATCCAAATTTATATAGTATAAATTATTAAGGTGGTAGAACACTGTAACATATATTGATAATAATATTTACTTACGTCCAACAACTTTTGCAAACAAATTGGATCAACTAGTTAAAATTATAATAAATATTAACATATTATATATAAATAATAAATATTTATTTGTAATTTATTAACCTGAACCAAATTAAATGTTGGTGAATTGAACTGAACTAAACTGAATATTACTGAAATGAAATAAATTAAATGCTACTGAAAATTAAATTAAATATTGCTGAGCTGAACTGAACTGAATATTGATGAACTGAACTGAACTTACAATAAGTTCAAAAGAACATGACCTAACTATAGAAAACTCGCAACTATTAGATTAAATATGTAATGGTTTATTTTTAAATATGTCCGTTAGTGTATTGACATATGAGGCAGGCCCAGATAGAATTTGTGAATCGCGGAATAAGATAATGGAAATAAGCAAAGATTGTTGAGCATACGCAAATAAAATTACCCAAAATACAGAGAGAAGAGAAGAGAAGAGAAGATCGAAGATGGGGGGAGGAATGGAGGTAAAGAGGAACAAGCACATAGAGGATTGGGGTTCTGCTCGTGAGAATCTCGAACATAATTTCCGATGGACTCGCCGCAACTTCGCTCTCATTGGCCTTTTCGGCATCGCTGTTCCCATCTTGGTCTACAAGGGCATCGTCAAAGAATTCGTAATCTCCTCTCCTCTCGACTCTTTCTTATTTTCTTTAACCTAATTTCATCTATTTTGTTTGACCTAATTCTTATTATTAGACCTAGATATTCTGATTGTCATCCTACCCATTGATTTTCCCGACCCAACCCGGAACATCTTCTTCACTCAAGTTTGGAGCTCCTTAAGCTCCTGCTGGGTTGACTCCTTACCGAATGATATTAAAGGAGCATGTTCTATATAAATACAAATCTGTAGGAATAGCCATTTCTTTCTCATTTGTATGATCTCTATCACCTTTTCGTCTATGTTTATACTACTAGGAGTCATCGTGGTGTCTATGTTCAATTTGGTTCATAAAACCTTATGTAAGCGTATAGGGAAATGTCTTAACATATTCAACACTACTGACAATGCCACTTTCATTTCACTGAAACTTGTTAGTGATTGCCTAACGTATTCTTTTAAACTCAATTGCTTGGCATTACTCCTTTGGGTGATGAAATTTTACTGATTTCAAAACAAGGTTGGTTGGTTTCATAATTTTTGTGAATTGTAATGCCTATGGGATATCCGTAGAAGAAAACAAGATACCTCGCTTTTCTTAAACTTCTCATATTTTCTGCAACAAACCTAACTTTGCAGTAATATTTCTGCAACTCTAATATTTTTGCACCTCTCCGTGCTTCTTCTCTTATAGATTTTTGGTTGAATGTCAAACATATTTACTTCTCTATTCTCTCCGTTATTTCCAGCTAAATAACTTTGATCGCAATTTGAATGCTGTTGGCTAGAATTATATCATAAATATACCTTTCCTAGCATGAACACTTCGTTCACAATTCTAGCAGTTTTACTAGGAGTTGTGTTGGAAAGTAAGCGAATTTAAGATCAACATGTAGGTATTATGTTAGGAGTTGTTGACATCTAGGGATAAATAGGGAGACTAAATCATCCAACTGATAGTTGGACGTGCTCTGCAATTAATCTATTTGGTGGGTTGCTTTTTATAAGATTTGGAAACTATGTGCACATCCCTAAGGATTCTTTTTTTTTCCAAACTTCTGATTGGTTTCTGGTTTGAGGAAGTATTTGACACCTTCAGCTTGTTTGTATAAGACTAGAAAATCAAAGACAGATGTAGCATTTGGGAGAAACTACATGCAAAATGACGGAAAAAAATAGATTGTTCTAAGATTCACACTCATAACTAAATTTTGTAGGTGGGTTTCTTAAAGCTGAGTTGGTCCCTCGATAATTTTAAATTGAAATTGCATAACTTAGAAACCTTTACTTTGCTTGACATGACTGGATTGGATGAATAGAAGTGAAACTGCATACACCTTTTGGTTGGATAATTGGTGAAAAATAACAAGCTTTGGTGGAAGTTAGGAAGCACCAATACTTCCAGGAGGTTAAACATACGAGTATCAGACACCCTAGACATGCTATGACACGCACCTTGTTCTTAATTAGGTAGAATAGAGGGGTCGCTATATATAAAAATAAAGTAAAACCTTAATATATATATTATGAGTTATGGATGTTATTTTGTCGTTTCCTATAGTTCTAGCGTGTCCCTCGTCTACCTCTTTCATATTTGTAAAAAATATAGTTTGTTGTACCTGCACCTGTGCCTGTGTTCGTACCCATATGAGTACCCTGCTTCCTAAGGTAGAACTTAAATAAGCAACCTTTTAGTGTCTGAAAATAAATTATCTGAGTTTTGATTTTTGTGGCTTCCATGTCCAACATTTCATTGCAAGGACAATATCAATCAGTTGGAATACCACATGCTTGGAATGATAATGTTTTTAATATTCATGATCAAATAAGTTTGTTAGTGTGCATTCGTGTTTGTATAACTATAATGCAATCTGGTTAACACTAGTGTTGATGGCACTGCTATTTCATTTATTTCACCAGACTTCAAGCCTTAAGCATTGAACTTGAAAATTTTGTTACGTGTATGGTTTCTTGAAATACAACCCGGCTTAATATTTGACATTAGACTGAAGCAAATAGAAAAGTGATTGACTATGTATTCAACTTATTAACTATGCTGATATTTTGGCCATATGAACTGACAGAATATGCAAGATGAGGATGCAGGCAGACCGTATCGCAAGTTCCTTTGAGTTTCTTCATTCAATTGCGCAATAAAATGCACCTGAAGTGTAACTGATCTCTTGTTCCATAAGGACATTTTTTTTTCCATATTCTGGGGATTGTTGTTGATTGTGCTTGAAAGAACTTTGTGTATTTCCAGATCTACCAGTTTGCTGAAAATGCTCAATAGGAGTTATGACAATTGCTTGTACTCGTTATGATATTATCGGCATATTTTGTGAGAGATTGTAAAGCTATATGCATGCAAAGTATCAAATTCGTACAAACTTCTTACCTGTCTGAAATATTGAAACATGAAAACGTTAGGCATCCTCCTCAGTCTCATTTGGGGCTAGTTTGATATTTTTGTGGGCAGGAGCATTTGTTGTGGGGAAAAGAAAGCAGGCAAAACTGAAAGTATTTGGTAAGCATGTCACCAAAGTTTTAAAAGTTGAGCAAAATAAAAATAAAAATATTAATTTATTATTAATAAAAAAATTAGAAATATTAGACTTGTATATAAAATTAACCGTGTTTCTAAAAAGCTTCAAAATGTAATTTCTGAATGTAGCTTTTCTTGCTTTCTCAGAGAGCGATTTTACAGTTTGGTGCTTTTGGGGCCTAAGAAAGTAATACTAAACTAACTCTTAATATCTTGTTCACTCAAGAAAACATTTTTCAAATCTTTTACATTTAACAACTTTTCCCCATTGAACTTTTGAATCAACAACCTTACCTAATCTAGTTACAATTTAGTTTATTTTTTCATTTGGAAATTAAAAAAAATAAAATTAAAAAGAAACAAAGTGAAAAACAATATGTACTGTAGTTTCTTCATTATTTTTATTGGATTCAAACAAATTAACGGCATCGTCATTATGATTCAGATAACCATGTTCGGAGTTTAGTCCCAGCTAAAGTTTCCTCCCCTCTCTGCACATATAGTTAGCATGAATCGAACTTGAAATTTCTTCTCACAAACTGAGATTTGGGTTTTGCGGAAAAATAAATAGAACTTTTGAAGTATAGACAGGATGGGGGATAGGGATGTTAAATATTGACAAGATCCAAGAATGCAGACGTTGGCCTAATATAATAGTGTGGTTTGGCACAAATCATAAAACGGAAAGTAGGTAGTACAACAAAGTTTTGAGTTCCTTATTTTCTTTATCAAAATACAAACAATATGATGTATCCATAACCTAAGCTTTCGTACATTATTTGATTCAATATGACTGAATTATACAAACATATTGCAAATTCTACCAACACTTGTTCATCGCTTATACAAACGGTTACTTCACATATCTTGTTATTCTATACAAGGTGTGCCTACTCTTTATCACAATACTAGCCCATAGTATTAATCTGATGGAAAAAAAGGTAATTTCCGAAAAAAACACCTGTGTTTACCGATTTTGTCAAAAATGTGTCTGTGTTTATTTTTTTGACAAAATGAGGATTGTGTTTATCACCGTTACTCAAATGTTAAATGTGATGATGTGGCAATAAGTTTTTAGTCTTTATTTATTGATAAATTTCTTAAACATTTATGTGTTTACAACTTTAAAGTGTGAGAAATGAGTTTTTTTATATCATAACCTATAAATTAAAACCAAAATACCCTTTGCCACGTCTTCACATTTAATACCGTTAATGATTTTTCCGCTTTTTAGTTAACGGAGATGAACACAATTCTCATTTTGTTAAAAAAATAAACACAAACACCTTTTTAACAAAATTGATAAGATTTTTTTTTTTCAAAAATTACCGTAGTATTTATTATCATATGATATGATAGTATAATGGGTTGATTCTGTGAGTTTGAGTTGTTGTTCTGGAAATATGTGTAAGCCCCATGCATTTCAAGTCGATTAACATCAACACTCCCATATCCTTTCCTCAAAACTCCCAAAATTATAAAATCAATAAATTATAAAAAAGAAGAAGAAAAAAACAACAACAATAATAATAAATGGAGGGTTCATTAAAGAAGAGAAAGGGAAGCCCATAAATTAGACTGTATATGATTAGAAATGATATATCTTTATATTTCATGGAATGAAAGAATGAATGGCTCATAAAATTTTATAATTATTTCAGTAGACAACAATAATTATAATCTCCATTGAGACCATTCTTTTGAAAGAAAACATAAAATAGTAGTAAAAGAGGGCCTGCAAGAACTAGGATTCTCTATACATAGGATCTGCTGCAATCTTTCATTGCCTCAATGCTTCCCATCTTTCTAATTCATTAATTAATTCATTAATTCTTGCCCCTCTCTCTATTATTGTTATTGCATTTATCCATTTTAGATAAGATATATAGGACTATCGATGAATGAATTCATTCATTATTGGTATAAATATTTGCCTCTTCATACTATACCTATTTCTCCTATAACAAAAGGTTAACTACAAATCAGACCCTTATAATAACAACTTTCTAATGATTCGACTTTCAGTACAATAGACTTATGCCTTCTATCTTTCTTTTTTCGAGGGAATATTTTTAACTCTTTTTTTTACGGTTCAAAGTTTTTCACTAGAGATCTCATGTGTAATGAGAGATCCTATCAGCTCATCATATTTGTAAAATAGACAGGTCTTGTGCTCAATGGGTAGCCAGAAAGTCCAGCTAATTGGGTCAAAATTTAGTAAAAGTCTAAAAAAGCAAATATACTAAATTATATGGGGTAAAAAATTGCTTAACACTATTAAAATGTACAATTAAGTGGGGTCAAAATTTATAATTTTGGTTTAAAATTAAATATAATCTTTTTTGTGGTTTAAAATTAAATATAATCTAATTTTTATTTATACAATTAAATATAATCTAATTTTATGTATACAAAAGTGCATGAAAAATGAATTTGGGTGGGTGAACACAGCCTTGTATAGCTACTCCCCTGTTTATGCTTCTTCAAGTTTTCTTGGTTTGCCAATTCTTGGGAGGGCTTCTCAATATCTTCTTCGCCAGTTCTTCTTTAGAAAAAACCTTGCTCAGCTCATTCATAGTGTTGGTGAATCTTTCATCTTAGAGATGCCTTCCTTGATACCCATTTCAAACAGCTCATAGATTCAGAGGTTCTATTTCCTTCACTTTGTTGGTTCCCTCATAAGTTACTTCTAGCTTATCTCATATCTCATTGGCAGTTTTATAACATGAAATTTTGTTATATTTTGCAGCATCTAAAGCATAATGGAACATGTTAATAGTAGAACAATTAGTTTGTAATTTTTTAAGGTCCTCATTCTGATATTCTCTAAAAGGATGACTCTACATATCCCTTCTACTTCTTTAGTAGGGATAAAAGAACCTTTGACAATTACAATCCAGACACTCATATTTTGAGCCTGAATAAAGTTTTTCATCCTATTTTTCCAAAATGTATAATTGGAACCGAAGAACAAATGGGGTTTGGTGATAGATAATCTTTCTAGGAGGATATATGGTTAGTTCCATTACCCGGGAGGTGTACTAGAGGCCATTCTATCATGTTGGATCTTTGTGCTCAGATGGTTAAATTTATATATCATGAGTAACTACTCAAATACCACTAGTTGGTCCCTAAACAAGATGTAATTAGTGCTCGAGGGGATGAATAAGTCTTAGGTGGATTTTTGGAAATTTTAAAATCTCTTTGTAAGTTCAAAATCTAAACTCAAACTCTTTGGAAGCAAATTAGCTTTTGATTATGACTTCATGCTTTTATTTGTTAAGACTTCAAAATAACGTAAATTGTCTCATTCAGAGGAGCATCTCGATCATATGCCCAATAGATGTTATGATACGCCTTTAGGTATCCAAGTGCTAAAAAAAGAGTGCTTACATAGATGAAATCGTGTTAGTGTATCTTCGTACGAAAGATCTCAAAAACGGTTGTTCCCTTGCCCTTTCAAGAAAGGGTAAAAAAGGAAAGATAATATCATCCATGACAACATTCTTCACATTATATAATTTTCAAATATTGATATCAAGCTACGCAATCCCTAATCACTACTCTGAATATTCTTATTGATTGCCTCTTTATGGTTTCTATTTTTTAATCCTCAATAAGTTTACTAACTTAATTTTTGGAGGTAGTTGCACAACCATCGTCATTTCATTTATTGCTTGCATTCACCACTCGGTCTTGTGCGTTTAGCTTCTGGCTTGCAATAGTACGCTGTTGGGCGATTTCCGCAAGTGTACGGAGTCACTCATGTAGTAATAAAAAGATCGAACCTACAGGGAAACGCTAATTACTCATTTACTTTCATCGTTTACTTTATTCGTTTTCTCGAGGTTTATAGAAAAACGATAATTTGGATTGTTGTTGATTAAACTAAACTAATTCCTAAACTAACATTTATTCCTACACTAACATCTTCAACCAACATTCTTCATCCAAGCAAAGACAACGATTCATTTAAGCACGATGATCACCATGACAACTTATTCATATATATTCAACCAATTCTATAACATAACTTAACCCGATCTCTCGATTTTTGCGATCAAGTTATCCTTACATGATTTTAACTTAACAAGATTACTGGACCTATCTTAGACAACCTTATTAGATTAAAGATGATCACATAAGTTAGATTGATTATGGTTTACTAACTGGACCTATCTCTAGATTAATAAAACATAAGTAATGGACGATTCAATCATTCATTAACATGAACATATATGAAGAATACTCATTTCATAATATTGTAATTGACATAGCATTCATTCAAATGTAAACGGAAATTCAAAGAATATGAACTATAACTAAGAAGGGAAAGAGGGTTGTCAATCCTTTTACTCTTCCTCGTAAGGTTTGTCAAGCCTCGGACGTTTTTTCTCGTCTTCTCTTCGATGAACCAATGAAAGAAGTCTATCTCTCGATCAGCACTACAATGCCATGAAATCTAGAATGAACAGTAAGTTGTATGGTGTTTACGAATTCCCCGAAGGGAATTCAGTGGAACAAATGGGAATAACTATGAATGTGATTTCTTGTAAGAGATAATCTGTCTTATTATTGTTTCTTTCGCTGGAGAATGGTGTATTTATAGCCAATAACTCAAGGATTACATTGCTTGATGAAAGGATGAAGCTATGGGTGTTCAAAACCGAACCGAACCGAAATAACCGACCGAACCGATCGAGATTTTATATTTCGGTTCGGTTATTCGGTCTATTAGGTTCGGTTTCGATTTTAAATTTTAAAATATATCGGTAATATCGGTCGGTTCGTTTTATATTATAAAATAACTGAATTAACCGAACCGACCGAAATATATGTTAATTAATATAATATGTATATATATTAATATTAAGTTATTTTATATTTTATAATTAAAATCTTATTTTGGAATTTACAATTATATTTTACCTAAAAACTCTTCAACTCCTAAACGGTTATTTCACATGGATTTGTTAGATTTTGAGGGTCTGCAACTTTTTTATAGTGCTTGCTGGAATTCTCCAAAATGAAAAATGGATTGTCTTTTTTTTCTATAGTCTTTCTGTTTTATTTTACTTTTTTGGACCATACTTAAGGATTGGCTTGTTTAATTTTCTAAATACTATATTAAAGTTGGACTCGCTTTTAATGATGTCAGATTATTTCATACAAATATAATATATAAAATAGAACAATATTATTCGGTTAAATCGGAAACCGAACCGAATAAACCGAATTATTTTCGGTGTATTCGGTTCGGTTCTTATTTTAAGAGTTATTCGGTTATTTCGGTTCGGTTATTGGACCGAACCGACCGATGCACACCCCTACATGAAGCCATTGGGTGATCTGGGACGTCATTTGGATGATAGAACGCGACTTTTGGCATGAAGGGGCAAGTCGGGCGGAATCTGTCTCGATTGAGACATCTTGTCTCGTTAGAGACGCTCAACAATAGAAGAAATAGAACCCTGGTCGCGATCGAGACACCAAAAAAACCAAAAACAACCTCTTGGTCGCGATCGAGACAACTCCAGTCGCGCCCGAGACGGCCTTCAAACTTCGAACCCTGTTTTGACCACTTTGGGCTCTGAATTTGGAAAAACTTAAAGTACGAAAGTTGTTCGTCTATGTCTTAGCTTTCCAACGCAGCTTGAAACGCCCAAAAATACGTTTTTACGAGGAAGTTATGACCCAAATACTGCAAGGTGTCAAGGCTTCCTCATTTGCTCGAGTAGAACCCGATTTTAGCACCAAATCAACTCGATTTCTTCGAACTTGATCCCTACACACGAAAACACAAATACAAAGGTAAAGTTTCCCCTAACCTATGTAAATCTAAACTAAATGGATCAATTTCGTATGAATACATCGATTAAATGCCTTGAATTATAAGTACATTTTGGACTTATCATACGCATTTTGCTTTGACAAGACATGCGCTTCGCCACCAACAGCTATGACTTATGCTGGCTCAGACCAGTCGCACTCCCTACGCTCGCCTTACCTGGGCCACCTGCTGCAAACCTCATAGCTCTTTCCTTTTCTTTTCGCTCGCTCTTTGAAATGCGATCACTGGGAGACGGGAAAAGAAACGACTGTGAAGAAAGAAATTGGGGTTCTCAATACTTCTCCACGCCATGGCCGATCCTGAGGTTTTAGAGGCCTCAAGGCGAAGTATCAAATATGGGCTCCTAATAAATGAATGCAAATAATAATATGGCTTGAAAGTACATTTATTACACCTAAGAAATGAACTAGTAAAAATATTTCACAAGAAAAATCTCTATGTTCAATTACTAACTTTCTTAAACAAATCGATGTTTACGAATATTTTTAGATGCAAAGTGTCTATATCAAATACATTCTAACATATTGCTCTCAATACGGAAAGGTGAATAAACCATTCAATTTTTTGTGACATTGACAATCTCAAATAATGTTTCATCAATTTTAACTTCGACAAAGACCAATGTAAATAATTAGATTAACAATATGATGTTTTGACAAAACTGAGAAGTTCAAGGACTAAAGTTAAGTCATTTGCCAAAGTCGTTTACAATACTTCCATTTTTGAAAAAAATATCATTTGAATCAAAATCCAAAAAGTCATTATAATAAAATGTAGTAATCAATTTCTAAATTCATTATTATCTAATGACTTATAGTGTTCATTTTCTTTTAGAAGAATTAAACTTAATTGAATTAACTGAATACTTAATAAGTTTTGTTGAATTCTTTTAATTCACGAATAATTAAAAATTTCATACATATGTAGATATAATATACAGGGGCCTTTCAATTTTTGGGTCCTGCGTAGGCGACCCTCCTGCTCATGTCCAGGGACACTCCTGGCACACCCAACAAGATGCACCAACCTCGGGATGCTTTACTCTTAACGAAGGTCTAGTGAGCATTTGAAGTTCACAAATATCAAAATGTTAAACTTTGAAACTATATAAAGTTTGATTAATTATTATTAAAGACAAATCATAATCCCATGTAATCAAAATAACTAAAGAAATGTAACCCTAATTTACATAAATCCTAACAGACAAAATATGAAAAATAGATAAAGAAAAATAAATTTAGAACATGAAAATTAGATAATCTAAGAAAATAATTTGGTTGAATTAATACCAAAAAATTGAAAACCAAAAAACAGAGATTCTCAAATAAAACCAAACTGAATAGAATAGAACACAGAGTTATTGGGTTAGATATGAGATTTTTGATGTATGGTTTTGGGTTGGGTTTGAGTTGAGAGAATGTATGGAAAACAGTTAAGTAAAGATAAAAAGTTGCACTCTAGTTTTATGGTATCTGTCCTCTCCATTCTGCCCATCCCATCTTCAATAATATAATAAACTAAAGAAAGGCCGTCCCGTAAGAGGGAGGTGGCTACCCTTATTATAATTTACGCCGTTTTTTGGTTGCTCCGGACACGCCCACGTGTCAGTCATGTCAGTGAGGGTCCCAACACCCACGGCCTCTGGTTATGGATACATTTCATCTCATTACTTTCTCTCGAAATGAAAAATTATATAGCGTTTTAACAGTTCAGTATATTTTTTATAAATGTGTTTTCCAACTCAAACTTTTCACTTATGTATTAGTGGATGTTTTAATTGGATCAAAATCAATTAGTAGAGTACAGTTTATGTTAAAAATATAGAGTAGTATGAGTTAATACGAAAACTATTTAAGTATATATACAAAGCTTTTCGACAAGTTTTTATGATATTTTGTATGATAAAAAGCATAAAATTCAATTTATAGTTAGGTGAGTATCGTACTCTGATAACGTTATAGAATCTCTCATCTTCGACCAGTTCTTGTGATATTCCGGCCAACTCTTTTCTGTCCTTTTCTTTTGCTTTTTATATATACCCCACTCTCTCCGTCCTCCTCCATCTCCTCTTCTTCTTCTTCTTCTTTTTCTTCTTCCATTAATATCTCTCTCTCTCTCTCTCTCACACTCCCACTTGTTGTTATTTGTACTTCTCCTGACCTCTCCTAATTTTAGCTGCTCTTTACTCCCTCTCCCACTTAAAGCTGCACATTTATTTCCTACCTCAGATCACAACACCCAGAAACAAAAAAAAAAAACAAAGAAAAGAAAGAAAGAAAGAAAGAACATTTATTTCTCTTTTTGTTCTTTCTTGAATTCTGTATTCTGATGATGAATAGAGCCTTAGCTCCGGAGATGTTGCACTGTACCGATATGAGTCTTCTTGAACGTCAAAAAGCTCACTTCAAACACCACCAGCACCCACGTCTTCCCGTTATTCATCAGCTACAACGACACGAACAAGAACAAGAACATGAAGTAGATTGTTATGATATGAGTGGGGCTTTTCAGTTTCAGGGTGATCTTGGTGAAGTTGTCATAGGCTCTGTCAAACCCGACCCATCATGGTCCTCCGATTTTGTGGGTTTTCCACCTTCTTCTGCCTATCCCCATAATCCTAACAATCATTTCAATTTTGCTATTTCTAGAACCATTAGCTGCCCACCTACTGTCCCGGCACCCGTACCACCCAATTCTGACACTTTCAACAAGCGAAAGATTGATAAGGTTTGCTTATTTACAGAGTTTAGTCAAATTTTGAATCATTTTACAACTGTAATTTAGAATTTTGGTTTTGTGGTTTGGTTCAGGTTGTTGCAGAAGAAGATAGCAAGGACAAAAGGGTGAAAACGTGTGTAGATGAAACAGAAAAAACTAAAAACAAAAGCAGTAGCAGCAGCAATAACAGTAAAGAAAATTCGGGTGACAATTCTAAGATCACAGAGGTTCAAAAGCCTGATTACATTCATGTCCGTGCTCGCCGCGGCCAAGCCACTGATAGCCATAGTTTAGCTGAAAGAGTAAGCTCCTCAACTCTAGTTCTTCAATTTTTCTATACAGAACATATGCTACTTAGGCCCCATTCTTTATGACTTATGTAATTGATTTCAGTTCAATTCAATTAGTTAAGTAGCATTCAGTTCAGTTCAGTCGTTCAGTTTAGTAGTATTCAGTTTAGTTTAGTAAATTGCAGTCATAAAGAACAAGCCTTACTATGTTATAATAACTGATGATATTTTGTTGATTTGCAGGTGAGAAGGGAAAAAATAAGCGAGAGAATGAAGTATTTGCAAGATCTAGTACCGGGATGCAACAAAATCACAGGAAAGGCCGGCATGCTTGATGAAATTATTAACTATGTTCAATCCCTTCAAAGACAAGTTGAGGTAACTTTCTTATTCTACTTCTTTCTAGTTAGTTAATTAGTTAGTTGTCTTCAATCATTTCATTGTTATATGATCATTTTTGTTGCTTCAAAACAGTTCTTGTCAATGAAGCTAGCAGCTGTAAATCCGAGGCTTGATTTTAACATTGACAACTTATTTTCCAAAGAGGTAACAAAACAGAATGGTTTATTTCCGATAGTTATATGAATCTATGTTGCACGGACACTCATCTTTACTACAGTTTTCACGTTTGTGTCTGTATATGTTTCCCGTGTACCTGTAATATAGATTTGAAAATTGAGCAAGTTTATATATTAATCTTTGATTTGAATGGCAGATATTTGCTCCTTGTGGAAGCAATTTAGCATCAATTGGGATGTCAACGACGGATATGACAAATACTCAAGCCTATCTCGAGTTCAGCGCAGTTCAACAACAACAGTTAGTTGGATGTTGTGGAATGGAAATGGGGATAAATCCCCCTGATTTGAGTTTGAGAAGGACTATTAGTGCTCCTGTATCTAACCCTGACACTTTCTTACAATCTCCTTGCTTCAATGTAAATTCCTAATCCTTTTTATGTTTTTCTAAATTGCCTTAAGACAACATTATTGTTCAGAAAACTCTATTGGCATCTGAGCTTTCACGTTGTCCTGATAGCCCTTTCGACTTGCTTAAAACATAGTCAGATGATCCCCTCAGTCTGATGTGTCATACTCAATGATCAGTTGACAACATTAAAGCAAGTTGAGAGTCTATCGGGCCAACATGAAAATGAATCTAATGTATTAAGGGTTGTAAGTTAGTATACGACGTTAAAAGATTATTCGTGATAGAGAGAGTAAAATGAAATGAAAATTGCAGGGGTCATCAGCATCAACAACAAATTGGGATGGTGATCTGCAAAATCTATATAATGTAGGGGGGTTTGATGAAGGAAGATCAACATCCTTCCCAACTCAGCCATATACAGGTGAGAAATACATGTCTTGTCACTCTTTACTTTTATTATTGCTTTGATAATTTCTATGAGGTGAGGTGAGGTGAGGCTCAAAATAAACCAAAGTGGGTTCTAACTACCATATTGATTGGGACCATTAGAATATCCCCACAAAAATGTTCATCATTTTCATTTAGAAACTAAGTTTAATTATTCAATTTCAAAGTCACTTTTTTGTGTTTCAGATTCAACCAAGAAAGAAAGTTAGTTACAGGGGAATCTTTTCCTCCCAAATCACTACAAACCATACATCTTTTCTATCTCCATAATTTTCTCAACAAAGTGGAACCAATTCAATGCTTCAAACCTTTTTCTTTTTTTTTTACTGTAGAAATAAGCTTAATAAATCATTCAAAAAAGCTTGATTGGTCTCCTAAACTTTTATTTTGTCCCCAATAGCCTTTTCATCCTGCTGAAAGCATAGTTTTCAACTTGTTTAAAAGGCTCGATCGGGCCAAGTAAACTTTCATTTTGTCCCATTAGTCCTATCAACTTATATGGAACGTATACAATTAATGACTCCTCAGTGTGTTCTACATTGTTGGTTATGTTCCATTGCAGTCTTACTTGAACATTTGTTTTCTCTTATTCAGTTGTTTGCATGTGTGTGTTGTGCATTGCGTACACTCACTGCGACATTAGACTAACGTCTTAAGTAAGTTAGAGGAGCTATAGAGGCAATATGAATGTTAATGAACTAATGAAACTTATAATAAAAGTTCATGTACATATAAATAATATAAAGATATAATAAATTGTAATTGATGGTGTAGTGTATAATATAAATGGGTCCCTAGCTAAAGATTTAACAAAGGGTGCAGATCCTCACAATCACAAATTATCTTGTATGATTATGATTGATTTCTGTTTTTTTAATTCAAAAGTTGAATGATATAAGCACCATGAGATGATGATTAATAAACCTTAATTAAGTTCCATATCCCTCATAATTTCATTACATATAGTACTTGCTATCTAGTTAGGAATAAGAAATTGATTCTAAAAAAATACATGTTCCATATATGTGTTGCAGGTTCTATTGAAACAAGCAGTCATCTCAAAATGGAGATGTGAATCTGAATGATCAGTGGAAGAATTATACCATTCTTGGAAGACATTTTTAATTCTAAAATCTATTTATATAAAATGCTTTTGATCCAGCTGATTCTTTTTCTTTTACTTCATTCTCTTATCTGAGTACATATTTTTAAAATATTTGTATGTATAGTTTGTGAGATATAGTATGAATAAAGTGGTGCTTAATTAGCACTTAATTAGCATAAATATATTCCTTAATTTAACTCCATAATCATAATCATAATCATAGTGATAGAAAAGATTGATTGAGACGTACGGATAAGGGGACCAAGGAAAATAGGGGTTGAAGGCAAGCTTATGCAGTGGTGGGGGCAACAAAAGCTGTATGTTCATAATGTCATTCTCATCTATATCTATCTATGTTTCTTCATCCCATCTCTAATTTAATTCTTTATTTTCTTTTTTTCAACAAAAATAGTCTCTTGCTTTTCAATATTCCATTGGCTTTCCAAACACATTAAGTGCAAAAGGTTTAGCAAATCTTCTTCCTTAGCGTGGAATCTTTTCAATTTTATCTTCTTTCCTTATGCAGTTTAATATTTTTTAGTCATAAAAAATGGAATATTACATTAAAAGATTTTATTATTGCTAACGGAGTTTTGAATTTTGTTGTGTTATGAGGTGGAAGGTCTAAACAAGCAGAAGTTATGAACTCGATATCATATGAGAGATTGAGAGCAAGTTATATTAGTAAATGTGTGTTTTTAATATACATATATGACTTTAACATTGTTGTGTTCATGCCCTTCTTAAATTTAAACTGTTGAAGGTCTCGTTGCTAAACTTTAACTAATCATATATACTTAATATAGTTTTCTAAATTTAGGTATTCTTTTTTTGGAGTCTTCAATTAAGGCTCCCCAAAAATTGATTTACTAGAATATCATCATTAGCTATAACACCAAAACAAACCATTTATTCATAATAAATAATAATTCAATTTATCATTAGCAATAATTGAACTTTTGGGGCCTTGAAAATCTTAAGTACATGTGCGAGCCTCATCTACGATCTTGGTTATGTTTAAAACACTTATTACGAGAGAAAGTATTACGACTAGTATTTAATAGGGACATGATAAAAATGCTAGACAAGTAGTGAATACTATTTCTCCAAGCCTACCTTTCTATAGAACCATCTTTCACAGCTTCTAAAAAAATCTATTTTACATTTAATGTTTAAAGTTGATAATAATGTGTTTATTGGCCTAAGAAAACAATGTTAAATGAGGCGTAAATGTATTGTAAAACTAAAATCAGGGTCTGTAAGTGAGCAATGATTTGGATTTCAATAAAAATTGTATAAAAATCTAGTTGGTATTGAGGTAGAGTGTTGCCTCAATGACCCAAAGGTACGAGTTGTCCCTTGCTATGTTATGTGAAGCTTACCTTATTGGTCTAAAGGTGGACCTTATTAGGTCCTCTTATTACGACATTGATAACTATGTTATTTATGTAATATCATTATTACATCTTCATTTATTTTGATTTTTTTTTTTATTTTTAAACTTGACTAATTCTCTAAGTCCTGCAAAACATCCGAATTGCATTTCATGCTCATATACATTCATGGGAAATTCTATAATTACTTTGTTTTTCACAAAGTAACCATTACTTTGTTTTGTCCACCACATCATGGGTTAAAAACTAATCTAATGGTAAATAAAACAAAGTAAAAGAAAAACAAAATAACCATAGCCTACACCTACGCTCATTGGCCAATGCTTTTTAGTATCCATTTTGGACTAAAAAACATTTAAATACTCATTAGTTAACATATCACGTGACATTAAATTATTAGTTTGGCATACCACATCATCAGTATATTAGGCATAGTAAAATCACTCTCGTTTGTGATGCATATTTTCAAAATGAGAAATTATACTATATATCATATGCACCACATCATTCATATGCATGATCAATAAATTGACGACACTATATATTTTAGCATTTTGGGTTGATAAAATAGTCTATAGGGTTATTTTTTGGTATTTAAGGTTTTAATTTTAGTACCAATTATCTTTTATAGATATTTAACTAATATATATACAATTAATAAATTATATAGTTTAATAGTTTCATTAGTTTAAATGCTAAATAAAATTAATCTATTCATCCGGCACACCACGTCATCTAAACACCGAATATATAGTAAAATATCTTTTTTGAAAAATTAGTAACTTTTTAATAAAATTACATCCATTAACCTTCCTATTATTTAATTCTTGTTCTATCACTACTCAAACACATTATAACACTATACTAATGCGAATGAAATTTTTAACCTACAATCAGAGATTATAAAACTAACTATTCACAAGTGTTTTAGGAGTCATTGAGTATGGATATAAGCAATCTGATCCGTCTGAAATAGAACGGGTCAAACTCATCTTAGGAGATGAATTGGTTAGGAATGCCCATCTAATTGAATGGAGGATAAGAGTTTCACAACCTATAAATAGGCTTAATACTAATCACACAAAAATACCGTTAAGATAAGAGACATTGGGGTTGATATAAATTAATTGATAGATAGGTATAGGCAAACATAGAATTGGACATGTTTCTTTGTTTGAAAGCAAATTAATTACATAAAGAAAGAACACAAAAGAACACAGAAATCATGAAAATGGGTGACGAAAGTTTGTATTACCAAAGATATAACAGCTTTACTATATTAATGCATTGCTATCACATATTGCCCTGAAAGCCCGATGCATCAATTGCCTGCCCTGTATCAAACATTAACTACCCTAGTTTTTATATGACCTGGCTGCTGAAGTGGCAACCCCATTGTTTAGGTAGCTATACAATCAGACCTTTAGTATTTTTTGTCATATTTAACTATTGATCTATCAATTTAGTTAAATTTTACCATTCTTGGATTAAAATTAAAAAGGAGATTATAAAGTTAAATATTAAAATTACTCTATTTCAAATAAGAAATTAAAAATAAAATAAAAAAATTAATGCTAATTTAAGATCGGAACGCCAACTAAATGGCACATGCTCTTAATTAATGTTAATCTTGATTCAAGCTTTACAAGCTAAACTAGTGGCATTTTGCTCTTTTTTGCGCGTCACGATTGTGGGGCGTGACCTTCTCCCCTACTCAATTCATGAAACATCCTCGTGCACGACTTTAACGAGCCTTCCAAGATCCATATATAGATTTCCTTTTCACCCTTCCAAGACTGCCGCTGTAAGCACTGGTTTTTGAACCCTATGACGAAAGCTATTTTTAGCTCCTCGAACTGCCAACCGAAGCAAGTGCTAGTATTCGTTACAGAACGGAACGACTCACATGAGTCATAACTCACTCCTCCCGCTACCCCGGAACGTGTCATTGGCACCCTCAATTACACGTCAAATGTCTCTTCAAGTCTCCCAAACAAATATCCATGTAGCTCTGCTCCAAATAAAACTCTGTCACATAGGAATCATCACATAGTCCCACTTGAAGGCCAATTTAGACCCCCTTAAGGTCCAAATTAGGAAAAACTTAAAACATGAAAGTTTACGACTTAGCCCAAAATACATGAGCTCGTATGAAGAAGTTAGGCCCAAAATACTGAAGTCTGTCAAAACGGGTCTGCACTGCGTTAAGTCTAGAGCCATACGGTCTCCGTGCACAAACTAAGACCGTATGGTCTCCATCACATGAACCGTACAGTCCTCCTACATGTCCATACGGTCCTTATCCTTATCCTTATCCTCCACGTGTCATAAAAATTCAAATAACTTACAACACCCGTACGGGCCTTCCAAAAAATTCCGTTTGAGATCCAGATATAGATCTCAGACGGGCATTGTGGGGACCGTACAGTCCCCAAGCCAAGACCGTACGGTCACTTCTCAAGGAGCGTACAGTCACTTCTAAAATCTATATAAGGAGTCCAGATTCTCCATTCAATTCACCAACAATCACTTTCATTCTCCCCTCTCTCACTCGGTTCTAAGCAATTCTAAGTCCCGATAAGTTGTCTCGATAAGTTGCCTAAGAAAGTTGTCTTGGAAAGAAAAGAGAATTGCTTAGTCTCGAGCCTTAAATCTCCATTTCCCTTCCTAATCATATACCTCCCTAAAGTCCTCACGACACAAATATCGCTCTAAGCATCTCGTCCCTGAATATCCTCAATATTTTGATCATACATCTCCACTAAAGTCCTCACGATACAAATCTGCCAACGTCTCGGCTATCGCCTAACTCATCTCGGCACTTTCATCCTCCACGAGGATAAGTGCACCCAAGTCATTTCGACACTTTCATCCTCCTCGAGGGTAAGTGCACACAAGTCATCTCGGTACTTTCATCCAAGTCAAGGTTCCCCCGGAACCACAAAGTCCAAAGTCTACCGTTATGAGTACGTCCCCTACGCCTCTCCAGCCCCAAAGTTCTATCCGCCCAGCTTCGTTCTCAACGAGTACTAACTTGCAAGGATCCTATTGGCACGCTACGAGGGTAAGCTTCTGAGGGTTTTTATCGTGTCACCATGCGGTTTACCATACAATTGTTTGCGCATTTAAGTACTTTTGTGTGATAACCATAAATACAAGACAATAATGAGATATGTTGCATCAAAAATCCTCTAAGGTCTAGAATGTCAAAACTAATAAGTTTTATCCACGAGCGTATATAGAATTTCTGGTTTTCAAAAGAAATCGGTCCATAAGCCAGTTCACATATTTTTTGGACCGGTCGGGTGGCGACTCTAGTAAAAAAAGGCTAAGCTGCTGTGAGCGCCCGTTTTCGCTCACAGCCGCCTTTCTCATTGAGTTGAGAGATTCTCTCGCTCAATTTGTTAACATGGCTTCATCCCTCACCACTTTCGGCTTCATTTTTTGCCACCCAATCTCGCATCTGCTTGGATAACAACAAGGAGCATCATGTCAATTCATGTCAGCTCCAAGAACAAGGCCAATAGTTTCGATGTCTGCTTCCTGCCTACTTGTACTCCTTTAGGGTTCACCAACTCTGGGCTCTCTCAGAGCACACCACTTGTGACTCCTCTCGCCAACGCGGCCAACGGAGCACTTAACAAACAGCCCATCTAGCATACATATCAGCTTTGATACCATCTTAGTAAAACCTAATTAACCCTAAAAGGCACATTAAGGAGATAAGATTGTTTGTTATATTTATGTGGTTATTTGGCTTTTCAAGTTAGTAATGTGAGACGTTTAACAAAAACGTATAAATGAAACTTTTGTTTTGTTAAAAAAATAAGAGGGAAAGGGACAACTAACGGGTTGCCACAAATATAATGTCGAGTGCATTAATAATGTTGTGGTTGAAAAATTGGAGAAGTAAATACAATACTAAATAGTGAAAGATATCTCTTTGATTCCCTTTGTTTCTTGTTGATAGTGAAATATGATGGTATTGTATTTTCTCTTTCTTAGGTCCCCATTTCTTTTTCTTTCTTCCTTTCTTTTTATTTGGCCAAGTTTTTATTATGTTCAACTACAAATTTAAACATTCTTTTGGATTATGTTATGTGAGTATGTCTTTTAGTGTGATTAAGTAAGATTTTGTTTTTGGGCAGCAAATTAAATTTGTGTCTCAATGATCCTGCAAATTATGTTCCTAAAATTTTTCTATTTGCACTACATTGTGGGCTCCATTTGCTATTAAAATTTTATGTGTTTTAGGAAAATCAGCCCAATATGATAAACACTACTAATAGAAAGATAAACTGTTTCAAATCAACATTGTACTTTGTATGTAGAGCAAGACTTCAATTAAATTCAATAATAATGGAAGTCAAATTCTAACTTAATGCAGACTGGGTTTCTTCTGTATGTTCTTTTGCTTGAAATTATACTATGTGATACATTTATTCTCTTTTTTTTAAAAAAAAATAATAAAAAAATAAAATTGAAACGGACTCGGCCTAGACTCATTTGGTTAAAATTCCACAATCAAATTCAAAATTCAACCCAGTTCGTTGTTAAGGAATATATAATCTTTTATATTAAAAAAGTAAAATTTATACTTTAATATAAAAATTCAGCATATAAATATGAAGATTGATCAGGCGAATCAGCCCATGATATTTATAACAATCTCAAGTCCTCGTAAAAAATTGACAGACTAAAAGATCTAAGTCTGTTTTGGCTACAATCGATTTTCGGCATACAAGCCTAACCGAAGGGCCGCAAGCTTCGGCACGCGTGTCCTTAGACAGGTTTAGATACAAAGTGACAAGATCGAAAGTAATAATGAAATTGACAATAAAATGATTATCTAAATGAACAAGCCCAAGCCCAAGCCTAAGTCCAAGCCCAAAAGACCAACTCCCATTAGCAATCTGAATTTTTATGGGCCTAACCAAACTTGAACAAACTAAGTATTTCGAAAAGGTTTGTAAACAATAAAATAATTCATCTGCATTAACACTGAATTGAATAAAAAATATTATGTCTAAGATAAATTTGTTTATTTACAAAAGAATAGCCCTAAAATAAAGAAAACTCAATGAAATGAAGGTAAAAAGATTCTCAAGAAACAAACAACTACAAGTGTAAAAAATTGCATACATTACACACCATCAGAAAATAATGATTAGGAAATTTGAGTTGGTGTTGCATATCCCAATCAACTATTGCTAGAACTTGTAGCAGAAAATAATCATATAATTCTTCTTTTTTTTGGTACATAATAATCATACAATTCTAAAGAAGAATAAGATACATAAATCTGAAATCCACTAGCCTATATATCCTATAGCTGAACAAATCAATATGTACTATAAAAACATTGATCTGTTATTTTAATTCCATCCAACCAAAGATTCATCTCCAGCTTCTGCACATTTCAAGATTAAATAAATAAACGAACATGATGAAATCAATCACACAGTGATAGACTTGAAAATGAAATTACCTTCCCCGGGAACAATTGTAACGGGAGCTGTTTTACAATGACGGAAGCAGTATTCGCTCACGCTTCCCTGCAGAACACTGCATTCCATAATATTAAGCACAAGTAATTCAAATAAGAGTAGGAGTATTTGGCAAAAGAAAAGAGTACCTTTGAACAAAGCCTCTGCCTCGGGTACCCATAACCACAGCTGCTGGCCTTAACTTCTCTGCTTCTTTGCAAATGATCTTACCTGGATCCCCTTCTACTATTTTAGCTACTGTCTTCACCTATATCCATTCAAACTTCAACATTATCAATACATGTGTGAATTAACTCACTGGACTTACGTATCTTACTGCTAGATAGAAGACTAAATGCACGAGGGAATTCCTGAATTTCACCGAAAAAAAAACATTTGGCTCTAAACAATGTTTCATTAGCTCCTTCAACTTTAACCCCCTGAATTTATTTAAAATGACTATAGACCCTTCAGGGTGCTTCAAGTGATTTACTATCTAAACTTCTAACATGATACATGCTTCAACTTTCCAAATTCTCCTTTGACTCTGCCCCCATGTTGCCCTTTCGTTGATGTAAAGAATCAAATGTGACACATTTGCTAATGAAACCCTTTAATTAGGAGTACACCAGAAAGCAATCTATAACCTTCATAAAATACCATTCAAGCAAAAATGGACACAGACACGAAAATTAGAAACGCTACTAAAGAGGAGGGAGAGTATGTCAGAGATTATTATCAAACATGTTATTAGGCCTACATGTTATTCAACTGTTTGAACTAAAAGCTCGAGCTTATAGTTAATACTAACATCTTTTATAATAATCTCTGAAAGAGTACTCGCCGCAACATAGCTACAGAAGATGAAATAACCCAATAGATGGAAATGTTTGTGCATAATTGAGCAATCAAAATTGCAGCCATGTACTACTAATATAAAGAAAGTTTCTAGAATACACCGGTGACAGAATGAAATGTAAAGAAGAAATGAAGAAGAGAACAGACCATTGAAATCTGGTAAGCCTCAACAGCAAGCTTCTCCATAAGACTCTGAGCCATCTCATAAACAATGTTATTCTTCACACCTAAACAAAAAAAAAAAGCATCAAATTGTTAGTAACCGATTGAACTAAAAACTCGAGCAGATTAGTTAAGTCTACCAACATCTTTTATATTACACAAATATTGAGGTTATCAGGAATCAAACTCGGACCTCTCATAAAAGCTGTGATACCATGTTACTTAAAGCTCGAGCTTAACAAGAAAAAACGAGAAGAGAAAATATAATATAGTTACTGGAAACAGCATGAACGAGATGGATGGTATCAGCAAGTCTGCAAAGATGAATCAAAGCCCAATCAAAGGCATGTTTGCTGTTGGGACCATGATCAATAGCAACAAGTATATCTCTGCCTCTTCTTCTTTCTCCAGATTCTCTATCAAGATGATCTGATGGTGCTGCTACTATTGGTATCAATGATGGCAGTTCCACTATTCTCCAATTGTATTCTTCATCCTCCATCAGAGTCTCCATTTCTATATTTTTATTCTTTTTCTTGTTGCTTCCTCTATCTCATGCTTATGCTTATGTTTTGTAATACAAAGACAAACTTGGTGGTGCTGTCTTTTCTTTTTCTTTTTTTCAGCCGCCGAAATTGACGTCTTTCAAATTACTTTTCTCCGGCCGGTCTGCGCCTCGTTTTCATATATATTTAGTTCGAGGTGTTAAATAAGCCAAGTACAAAAATAACTTGTCAAAATTTGTATGCATGTAATTGTTAACAATCAAAATCACATATTACTTGTTAAAAAAAAATTAACTTACAAGAATTTGTTTGAAAAGGTTAAGATCATATAGTTTATTTTTGTATTTTCCTTTTAAATCCATCCATTCAAATTTAGTTAAACAATGTTATTTTATTTTATTTTTTTTACTATATAAATTAACTTTTTAAAGGATCAAATACATTTTTGCTTCATCTGATATTCAAAATATTGACATTTGACAATATAACGGATAATTAAAGTTTAAATAACAATGTACTTGACAATATGTTATTTGGACTTCACTAGCTATGAAATCGACTTCAACGGCTTTGAAATCGACGTGCTCAACTATGGTTTCACTGACAAAAGACATGAAAATGACTTCAACAGCTATGAAATCGATATGCTCAACTATCTTGGTTCACCGTCGTGCGTTGATCACAAATGGAACAACAAGGAGAAGGAGGAACGAGAATGAAGGAGATATTTATTTTTATTAACGGTTAGATTTGAGATTTAGAAAGTAGGAAATGGAAGAAAGGGAAACAAGGAAGGGAATTTTGGTTTAGAAAAACAAAAAGGCAATGTTGTTCGAAATTAGTGAAAATTTCTGGAATTGTAAGTGCAAGGTAAAGTTGTCTAAATATGTAAAAGTTCTCAAAAGTGGTCTAAATTTATAAATTTTCCATTGTACAAATAGATATAGAGCTGGATAGAGACATTACTCGTAGGTTTAAATCTGGTTAGTTGAAGTGAAAAATTGCTACGAGATTTCTTTACGATCTCAACAGTCTAGTAGATTGAAGTGAAAAATTTATTAGACTATAGTTAGACGTGCAATTTTAGATGGTATAAAATGTTGGATAGTGAATAATTTCTTGTTCAAAAATGTATAGAGGTGTTGGGGGTAAATGTAATTTTTTACATTTATTCACATCAAACTATAGGTTATAATTTTTATCCTATAGTATTTAATGTTATGGAAAATGAGAGAAGAAAGTAAGGTTAGAAATGAGAATAAAAGAAGATGATGATGATGGAAGTGACAAAAGGGAGATTAAAAGAAAAGAAGAGAAGGAAAAAGCTTAGTCAAAATTGGGTAGTGGAGATGGAAGTAATGGATTTAGTGGATTAATTAAATCTTTTACTTAATCTATTAATTTCTACTATTTATTTGTCACATGAAACCATTTTTGATTAAATCATTTGAAGACCCGAACATCGAAGACACGTGGAGAAATTGACATCACTGGAAAGAAGACATCCTCACCTTTTTCAACGGTATTCTCAGATTTTTCGCGGGATCAACGGGCGTCGCACAACGAATATTTGAAGACACTTGAAGAAGCGCGAAAAGAATAAAGGCTATTGGAATTTTTTCTACACCAAATGAGCATGGCTATTTTCAAGCAACCATGATCCAAGTGGTGCCTACAAACGTGGAGCATGATGTGCATAATGGACATGAAGAAAGGTGGAGATAATGGGTGGGTAATTTGAGTGTTGGGCAAGCCAAATTTGTCTATAAATACCCCCTCTCATCCCTCATTTTAACACACACAAATCAAACATAAAAACTCAACTTGAAACAAAAACATTTTTTCTCTCTAGAGCTCTCAATATTCTCGACCTTAGTTCTTTAAGTTCTTCACTTTCTGACTTCGATTTCTTGTCATTTTTAATCACAATCCGGTAAAAGTTTACATTCTTGAACATAATTTTCATTCCAGATTACCAATTTCTTATTCACTTAGCATTCTTCGACCAAAAAATATCTAATCGTTAAGCCTAATTCCTTATTTTAATTCTTAAGCCAAAACAGCCCCGTTATTTGTAATTTGCGTCCATATAGTCGTTCATAAAAAGTTCCAAACCCGATTTTCATAACCTCATATACACCATTGCTCATTCCTGACCTTTATTTCATCAAACTTGACACTCCTTACCATCGTGTATATCGAATTGAGAGTTTATAGCTCACATTATTCACCACCCGTTACCTCCATTTTTATTCAAGACACTCATCCAAACAAAGTGACACATCAGAGTTTGACCCACAGATCGAGTTTGACTTTCATTCGTTTGTTTGTTAATTTAATTATTGTTATTTTTGTGGTTTATTTAACTTCAATAACACTAATCATTTGTTTATTTTTGTTGATGTTTGTAATCTTTATTCGTATTGTAATCTCGACATTATTTGATTAATAAAATTAAATTTCCAAAAGTTTGGTTTTTATTCATCATTTTTACTTATTTTATCAAACATTTTTGGTCTTTTTTTCTAGTCAAAGTTGTATTGACCCCGACTAGGAACCCAAGGGAAGCGTTTTCTCAATCTTTGCTTTCCCGCCCAATCGTTTTGTTTAAATCAAGTATCTATTAGGCAATAGTCGCAACATTTCATTTTTAAACCGCTTCCTAGAGCGTAGGCTGAGAACCAAATTTTCTGGCACGCCCGCATTTACTTCCACACGAGCCAAGGTTGAACAGAAATATTTTTGTTTCTCAAAAATATCGCTAACAAGAGGTGTAACATAAAAAAAATAGAATATCTTGTGAAATAAAACAATTAGGACCGAAAGTTGAAATTATATGTATTAAGTTAAAATTTGAAGAAAATCGGCTAAAATGATCGGGTTATACAAGACGAAGACTGAGTGATACATTGGGTTAAAACACTTGAAAATTGGTAAATAAATAAAGTGAGTAAAAGAAGGCTTAAGCAAATTTAGAAGATTGAGAGCAATATAAATTTAGTGGAGATTGAAAAAAATATAACTTTAAATGGGACAAAGCTAATGAGAGACTTTGTATCACTAATACAAAATTTCACAATTTATCATAATTGTTTGTGTTAATAGATCTCGAATTATTTCAAGATTAAGAGTTGTTGTTATATCACCAATTGACTTTAATCCAATTGGTACACTCACCAATACGTGAATGAGGCTCCTTACAATTTTATCAAAAAAGAGGTGTTTTTATATCAACTTCCAACCATGTTATTCCAAATTAGTGCATTTGGTCATTAACCTTTTATTTGGTTACATTTGACGTAAATTTGATTATTTTTAGCCATTGATTTATCAATTTAGTGAAATCACCATCTTCTTTGATCAAAATTAAAAAGAGATTAAAATGCTAAACATTGAAGTTAAATGTAAGAATGTCAATTAACATAATAAATGTGAGATTTGTTCAAATTTACAAATGTGAATGGTTAAATGTGACCAAATAAAAAGTGAATAACAAATGCACTTAAATGTGACCAAATAAAAAGTTAATAACAAATGCACAAATTTGAAACATGTCAAAGACCAAATAGTACTTTTTACCATTTTCAACCTTTTAACATTAACCATATTCCGAACTTTATCCCAATCTCAATGCCCATAAAACATCAAACGCCTCCTTACCCCTTGTATAAGAATTGTAGAAAAATGATGGAAATACGTAGCTTGTTTAGAAGTTTAAGAATTCAAATTACCAATAAGAATTAGTACATGAATGATGGCTTTAGTTACTGTTACCCTTTGATTTTGTTTTGTGAATTGTTAATTGCTGTCCATTTTTTTTACATGTCACCAACTTTTTCCAATTTTGTCCTTGAGATTGAGACTCTTTATCTCTACTCAAATATTTCTTTTCCAAAATCTCTAAACTTGAGAAATAATTAGAACAAACCATGAAAAAAAAGCAAAATTACCGAAAAACACGTAAAAAACAAACAAAAATAATAAGGGGCCCTTTTTAAGGCCATTTTGGTTTTAAAAAAAATAAAAAAATCTCCCTTGATTTTTCTTTTCGAACATTTTTTGGGGATTTTTTTAGCTGTGTTCCAGTAATTTTGTTATCCTTTTTCCTTATTTTGGATTTCGGAGTCAATAGTTTTTCTACATTTTTTAAGGTTATTTTTCCAAAAACAATTAAGTAAAAGTCTCTTGACAAAAAAAATCAAATTGAAGTCCAACCATAAAATTCAATTGAAAAAGCACAAAAAAACATCAAAATAACATTTAATAAGCAGTTGAGTTTCAATAGAAAAAAAAAATCACAATGTTCAGCAAGCCTCAGCTGGAGTTTGAATAACATTAAATTATTTTAAAATGGATAAAATGAAGAGAAAAAAAGAGAAAGGCGCTCAGATTTAAAGAATGGATAGAGAGATTATCCTCATACTGATTTCAGATTAACGAGATTATAATCTAATCATCATCGCACCCTTCTCCTTTAATCACAAAGATTTATAAATGGCTTTCTCAGATCTAACTTCAGGAGGCGAGCAAGGATATGTAGGGTTTAGCATCGCTAACTTCGTTTTATACTACTACTTCATCGCCCACAATTACTATACTATCCTTTTTTCTCCTTACCCTTGCGCCTCATTATAAAATTACGTAAAAAAAATTTAAAAAACAATTAATGTGATTTTACATATTTTCAAGGGTTAATACACATATTTGTTCCTATATTTTCTCTGAAATGCGGATTTACCTCTCTATTAATTTTAATTCACTAATATTATTTATTTTTTCACAGTGATTGATTTCATATTTAAAAAAGTTGAAAATCATATAAATGAAGGCAGCATGATTAGTGTGTACAAGATGAGTACTCTTCTGAGCCTTTATGACCATTTTGCGAATCTTATCAACTATCTGGTAACATCCTCTCTGAAAGCCTTATAATTGAAAGAGAATTGTTAGGAAACCCACACCCTTAATGTTGAATTTATACAGTTAAGCAATAAGCAGGAAGACAAGGATCAAGTCGTGATTCTATTCTAGGATATGCTAGAGGTTGTGACCCGCGATATCATGGTGCAGGATCAAATATCAAAGTGCAACTTCTTTTTTTAATAATTTCTTCAGTTGTTTTATCATCTATTAATTTTCTAATGCTGTTTAAATATTCATTGAACAGTTTGGTAGATTCGATGCATGATGGACCTGGACAAGAGGAAATGATTTTTCCTTTGATCAACAATATCAATTATTTACCTCTTCAGGAGCCATTAGATTTCCTATTCAACCTGTAGAAAGTATGTTCATATGATAACTATCCCAACTTATTTCTTGCATGTGCATTTGTATTTTATGAACTTAGCTCACTTATTATCTGTTTTTGCAGATCAAGCGGCTTTATCTTTTGCTTACAACAAAAGAATCTGCCTCCAACTTAGAAACTAAGAGGCGCATTTCTTTTTTCTCAAATTCATTATTTATGGACATGCCAACTCCTCCTATTGTCCGCAATATGCTTTCATTTTCGTAAGTATTCTCACTGATTCTTGTTGATTAGTTTTTCAGTTTGTAATTTGATGCAATTGATGCTACGCATCATGCAAAAACAAAAATGTGCTACTGCCTTGTAGCATATTGCGGTGTATTCTGCATATACTCCTTGTGAGAAGTATAGTTTAATCTTATCTACTCCCAGTCCTTTGCGGTTGGAGTTAGGGTTATTCCATTGATTTGTTATATTACAATGTTTCTGTTGTATAACTCTTATTACTTCATCATACCAAAATCAACTTTACGACTAGATAGGGAAAATTTATTGTTGCTTTAGGTTTGTTTACTAATAGACAAAGTTGAGAAAAGACTTCATGTGTATTATGAAATAGATGTAAGTATTTATACAAAGGGATGCTAACTAATAAGGAAAAGACCAACTAGTCTTATCACTATATACATTACAAGGTTCTTTTGTGGTTTCTTGTTGAATAACATGGACTAATTCCCTCCTGTAATAATTAATCTTGCAGTGTCTTAACTCCATACTACACAGAGGAGGTATTGTTTTCCTGGCATGATTTGGAAGTGTCATATGACAATGGTGTCTCAATCCTCTTTTACTTAGCACAATGAAATGGTTTCACGTGAAGGCTTAAATTTGATCTCAATTTTCCTCAGTACCTTTATAGGCTGATTTTTATTTTGGCTTCCACACAATCTATACATTTGTTCTTTTATCTGTCTGAGATAATCTTTACAGCACGGTCCAAGAACATATACAGATTTGGCGTCTTCTTCTTTTCAAGGTTCAGATCTTGGAGCAGTTATCTTGAATTTGAAATATGTACTCAAGCTTATAAGTGAAAAGGCATGGTTGTAACGGAGTGCAAAAGTTTTGTATCTCAAACCTTGAATACGTTGCTATCAAAGAAGGATACTGGGATACTGATGCTAACATACTTCTTTCTATCTTAGATGTGATTAAAGGATGGATTGAAGATGACTTTAGCAGACAGGGGTCATGATCATCTAATGCTTTTCTCCATCCTAAGGTAACAGTATCTTTGCTTCAAAAGCTTTCACAAGTTGATAAGCAGAGCTTCCATTCTGACGCAAAAATTGTTTGATCATCCTTCTCAAGCAAATGTTCTAGTTTAATTACTTCTTGTCATTCTTTGTGATCCATTTCTATCATATTCCAAAAAACCTTAAACTTTGTATATGTAACATGAAGAATTTTCCAGCTATAAGGTGTGGTTTGTCTCTCCTCTGCATTTTGCTTATGCTAGGAAGTTTTCATTGGTTAATGTATTTGCACTTCCACATAGTTTCACTTATCACTCCAGTTCGGGTACATATGTAGAAAATATACTCTGGTCATTCTTATTTAAATTTTTTATTGCTATTACATTTGCCTTTCCTCGCTCTGTATTCTTTGACTTTTGTTGTACAATTATTGGTTTTGAATGTTCAACTGGTGATGATTGTGCCCCCCTTTAAACTTATCTATGCATGCTTCTTTATCAAATATAACTGACCTATTTCTATGTAGGAGTTGGGGGCTATACATACTTATTGGAACCACTATGGTGGGCTGGCATGGTGTTGACTTCTGGAGTCTGTTTGAGGTATCGAGTAACAAATATTTTGAAGTTGTTGAGGTTGTTTGCATTTAATGAAAACAGAGCAATATTGAAATGTGATTTTAAAAACAATAATGGGAAAGTACAAGCCCAACCAATACTATTTCTCTTATTATTAATGCATGTTATTCAATCTTCATGCCAAGGTCTCTACTCCATATTCACTTAAAGTCAGTTTTCACATGTTCTTAAGATCCTAAGAATTTATTGCACAAAGATGCACCACCTAAGTGTAATGATTCTTGCATTAAGCTGAGTAGCATCCCAAAAATATGAGAACCCTTGGTATAAAATCAGACAAGTATCCTTCGAAGATTATATATGTATAATGGTAGTTACATAAAATTAGCTTCCCAACATCCAAATGCACTAAGATACGAAGTATTAATTACTCCAACCATAGGCATTCCATTATACACGATGAAAGATTGAAAACATACACTACTAATAAAGAGAAAAGTACTAGTGACCACCAGCTTAGGCTGGTTAAACTTGAAAGGTGACTACTCACTCATAATGTAAGCAAACAGTCTAAAGGAAACTGAAAACTTCATTAAAGAAGAGAATAAATCTCTTAACAGAATTACAGAAACAAACTATGACTAAGAACTGATAGATATGAAAAGGGATACTTCAACAACGAAACCTACAACCATTATATAGGCTGGAAATCAAGGAAAAGTTAAGATTAACAAACAAACAAACTGCAGAAATACAATAAACGAGATTAACTACACTTTTATCTAAGTCTTCAGCTGATTCTGCCCTCAAAACACGCTCCTCTCTCCTTCCCCAAGCTTGCATCCGTGACACTACAGTCCAAAAGCACTTTTCAACACGTTTTGTCTCATTCTTCTCTTGTCTTTTAGCTGTAAAAGGTTGTTTCTGTCCAGGATTCTTGTTGTTACCCATAAACATGATATTTGCTACACTTTGATCAATGTTAGCACATTATTATGCAAAACTACTTGATTTAGCCCGAAATACTTATGAAAATACAAAGGAAAATATAGTCAAATATGGACTCAACATATTACCCCCAACTTAGACATTTGCTTGTCCCCAAGCAAAGACTCAAAGACAAAGAAAATTACCCAAGTTAAGACTCAAAGAAAAAGAAAAACACTTAAGCTAACAACTAAAGCAGCAACTATTAGAGAAGGTGCAAAATGTGATTAGGCTAGATTCCATCATTAAAGCAGAAGTTCTTCAAAGCATATGACTTTAAGTTCAAAATTCAACAATTTGATTTTCTTATAAACTGCCTCACAAGGGAATAATGTTCACTCTAACACTCAGTGGCAAGTGTGCCTTAAGGGAAAGAATTTACACTCTTCAGCTTGAATACATAGAAACACGAGGTGTTGAGTTTGCTAATCGGTCCATCGTAAGAGAGAGCAGATTGTTTGAACTTGACATTTACTACTGAACAGCTTGTTTCCTTGATGCAACCCAATTTTATAGAACTTTTTAAGCTTGACATCCTATTTCTTTCTTTCTTTTCATTTTTCATTCATTTTTTTTTTATCAGGCTTTTTGAGATGCCTGTTTCTTTTGGCAATTTGAGGCAAACAGGATGTTTGAGAATAATTTGGGCAATAAATAGGCTGTTCAGCTAGTTTAAGTTCCTGAAATCTCTCTCAAAATAGGCAACCATGGCAAATTCTACCTAAGTGTTCTGATGCATAAGCCCACTCAGAAGAAAGTTTGCATTTTCATGCTAATATAGGCTCAAAATCTCACATGGGTTATTTGCAGTTTATTGTTGAACTTTCAAATTTTTGAACTTCTAATCTTCTAGGAAAAACTAGATTCAACACACATTTGCAAAACAAAAACAATTTAAGTTCTAATTGCTGCTATACACTAAAGACTCGAACTAACTGATTTTGACTCAAGACACAAAAATATAAATATTTTGGGCTTAATCATGCATAATTCAATTATATGTGCACATCAAAAATATCAAGTTTATAATGGTTGTCTTCCTATCTTGCACCCCCAACTTGGAATGTGCATTGCCCTCAATGTACAAGAGCATAAGGCAAAACAATAGGAAAGACAACAAGGGCATTAAACAACAAGAATGGTAAGGGCTTACTGAGGTGAAGAGAGAGAGAGCTGTTTTCTTCATCAAATAGAGGGGGTGGCAGAGGATTCTCCCTCCTCCTCCATTGGTTCTTTGGCAGGAGTGGTGGTGACATCTTTCTCCGAGGTTGACATTGGGTCTTTGGTAGAAGTACACTCAGAAATCTTGATTCCCGAGACATTGGCACGAGGTGGGGTCTTTTGAAGCTCCCCCACTGGTGGAATAAGGTGCCCAGCAGCTTCGAGCATGCTCTTCATCAAGGCTATCTCGGTCTGCATCATCTCATTCTCCTTCTTCAACTGCTTGATGTCTCTCTCATTGGAATTGCACTTGTGAAACACTTCCTTAAAGCGCAGCATAGTCTCCTCAGGGGTAAGTTCAGCACACTTCTTGTAGAACTCGGCAGTTTTAGGACCATCAGAGTAAGAATTCTCCTCTGAAGAAACAGTCAAAGTGGGTTCTGCCTTTCTCTTCTTGTGCTTGCTCTCCTCAATCTTCTGTGCTTCATGAAACAAGTACCATTTGCCTCCGGTCTTCTTGCAAATTTGCATGTACTGCAAAGCTGGAAGGTCTAGCTTTTCAGGATAGTTCTCCAGGGTCAATTTGTGCTCAGTTGGACGAAAGAGTCCAATTGCTTCGGCTATCCTTGTGATAAGTGATCCACAAAAGATACCAATCATGTGCTTGTCCTTGAAAGCTGTCATATACTCTCCAAACCAGTAACCTAAATTCATCTTCCTTCCAGTAGTCATACTCCATAGGGCTGTCAAATCTGCTTGTGGAACTGTAGCTTGGTTGGTTCTGGCGAACAGGGTGTTTGCTATGATCTTGTGCATATACCTCAAAGAATAATCAGCAATGGCAGAGGACTTTGATGAACTACCATCATAATTATCTTCTCCAGTAATTCCATGCCAGAACTCGTGCATATCGAAATCTTTAGGGACCTCCGTGAATTGGGAGTTGTACTCTTCAGAATTGATGTCTTCATCATCAATGAACCCTAGAAGTTGGTTCAGATTGTTCAGAGATGGGGTTTGAAAGTGACCCATGAGTCTGAAACTGTACTTTCCTTCTTTGTTAGGATCCACGACCTTCTTGTTGTGTGAAAAAGTCGCCAAAAACTCAAGAGTGAGTTCTCTATAGGCTGGTTCCTCGATCTCAACTAACCTTGCTAAGCCTCCATTCTCCATATACTTCCTTGCTCCTGCTCCCATTTGCAATGTCTTCAATGCGTGCCAACACATTGTCCTCATGGCTCCAAAGTTCATCTTAGAATACTCATCAAAATTTCTTTGGTGCTCAGGATCGGCGAAAGTTGATAGCTTCTTCACCAATTTAGGATCAGTGGCTGGGACAACCGTCTTGGTTTTCTTCTTTCCAGACTCCTTGGCCTCAATTTTGACCATCTTGGCTCTGGTTCTCATTCTGCAAATTGGAACTTAGAAAAATCTTGCAAGTAAAAGTTAGGGTTGGATTAAAGCATGAACTGAAAAGAGTTTGAGTTGGAGTTAAAAAGAAAAAGAAAGAGAGGTTATTGGGCGGTTAAACAAAGCGTGGGTGAGAGAAGTGGGGAACGGTTTTGGGAAGCCAAAAAGCAAGTGGAGAAAACTGCCTTATTTTGCCACATGGCAGGCGGTTTTCTTCCCAAACTAATCAACTTCTTACCGTTACCTCTCTCTTAAGCATGGTTTATCCTTGTTTAATTTTTGATTTGCAAAAATTAAGTTCAATTTCGTGGCCCATTAACTCCTCTTGATTCAGCTTGAAGATTTATTTAACACTTAGACAAAAACACACTCTCATTTTACTTAGCAAAATTTCAAAACTCAAGTCCTATGGAAAAGGAAATGTAGAGTTTTGATTCTTTGCACAACAAAAATTAGAGAGTAAAACTAACATACTGAAACTAAAAATGAAAACACACTTAAACACACTAAAACAAAATGAAAATCTAACTAAGGGATAGAATGCTTGGGATTTCCAAGACTTTTGCTGCAATTGGTGTTTGCAGCGAACACCTTGTTCGGTTCAACTTATGGTGGCTCAAAGAGGTGAATGACCTGAGTCATTGCTATGGAATCCTTGGCTAAGTATGGCTTAAGCCTCTGGCCATTTACTTTGAATGGTTCACCTCCTGGCTTGGTTATCTCGACTGCTCCATGAGCAAACAGTCTAGTCACTGTGAATGGACCTGACCATCTTGTTCGAAGCTTTCCTGGAAAAAGTCTCAGTCTAGAATTGTACAACAAGACTTGTTGTCCTTCATGAAACTCCTTGGACTGGATCTTTCTATCATACCACTTCTTGGTCTTTTCTTTGTAATGCATGGCATTCTCATAGGCAAATAGCCTAAACTCCTCCATTTCACTCAATTGAAGCTTCCTTTGCTCACCTGTGGCTTTTTCATCAAAATTCAGAAAGGTTAAAGCCCAATATGCTTTATGTTCTAACTCTACAGGCAAGTGACAAGCTTTTCCAAATAATAGTCTAAATGGGGACATGCCAATTGGTGTCTTATAAGCGGTTCTGTATGCCCACAGTGCATAATGTAGCTTGTTTGACCAGTCCTTCCTAGAATTGCTCACAGTCTTTTCAAGAATTCGCTTAATCTCCCTGTTTGAGATTTCAGCTTGTCCATTTGACTGGGTATGATAAGGTGTAGCAATTCTATGAGTGACTCCAAACCTACTAAGCAGTTTTTCAAACTGGGCATTTCTAAAATGAGTACCTTGGTCGCTAATGATGGCTCTTGGCACACCAAAACGAGCAAACAGCTTCTTCAGAAACTTAACTACAACTTTTGCATCATTGGTAGGGCTAGCAATTGCTTCTACCCATTTACTTACATAATCAACAGCAACAAGTATGTATTTATTACCATTCGAAGATAGAAAAGGACCCATGAAATCTATACCCCAAATATCAAAGATTTCACACACAATTATGTTGTTCAAGGGCATAGCATTTCTGGCTGAGATGTTACCTGTCCTTTGACATTCCTCACACCTATTTACAAACCTCTGTGCATCTTTGAAAATGGTTGGCCAATAGAAACCAGCTTGCAGGACTTTTACAGCCGTCCTGTTTGCTCCATGATGGCCTCCAGCTTCTTGATTGTGGCAATGGTTCATGATCTGCTCTCCTTCCTCCTGTGTTACACACCTTCGAATGACTTGATCTGCACATGACCTGAAAAGAAAAGGTTCTTCCCAAAAATAGTATTTGAGTTCAGCAAAGAACTTCCTTCTTTGGTTAGTGGATAAACCTGGTGGTTTTATAGAAGAAACAAGATAATTAGCAATATCAGCAAACCATGGGCTAGATTGCACAGCATATAAGTTCTCATCAGGAAAATTCTCACAAATCTCAGGCTGTTTGGTACTTCCTGAGATTCGAGACAAGTGATCTGCTGCAACATTTTCAACTCCTTTCTTATCAAGTATTTCTATATCAAACTCCTGCAGCAATAATAACCATCTGATCAATCTTGGTTTGGCATCCTTCTTGGCAAACAGGTACTTCAGAGCTGCATGGTCAGTGTAAACAGTCACTTTGGAAAGGACTAAGTATGATCTGAACTTGTCAAACGCGTACACTACTGCTAGCAACTCCTTCTCTGTTGTTGTGTAGTTCCTTTGAGCATCATTCATTGTTTTGCTGGCATAATAGATTGGTTGAAACTTCTTCTCCCTTCTTTGGCCTAGCACAGCTCCAACACATGCATCACTTGCATCACACATAAGCTCAAATGGTTTCTCCCAGTCAGGTGCAACTAGGATGGGTGGATTGATGAGCTTCTCCTTCAATGTCTCAAAAGCTGTCAAACAGGCTGTTTCAAACTTGAATTCTGCATCTTTGTGAAGTAAAGCAGATAAGGGCAAGGCAATCTTTGAGAAGTCCTTAATGAACCTCCTGTAGAATCCTGCATGGCCCAAAAAGCTTCTAACATCTTTCACACTAGTGGGAACAACCAGTTTCTCTATAACTTCAACCTTAGCTTTGTCAACTTCAATTCCCTTCTCAGAAATCTTGTGGCCTAGCACAATACCTTCAGTGACCATGAAATGACACTTCTCCCAGTTCAAAACAAGATGTGTTTCCTTGCATCGAACTAAAACAGCCTCCAAATTCTTCAAACAGGCTCCAAAAGAAGATCCATAGACTGAAAAGTCATCCATGAATATCTCCACAGTCTTCTCAATCATGTCATGGAATATGGCCATCATGCACCTCTGAAAAGTAGCAGGAGCATTGCACAAACCGAATGGCATCCTTCTGTAAGCATAAGTGCCATAAGGACATGTGAAAGTTGTCTTCTCTTGGTCTTTTGAATCAATGGGGATCTGATTATAACCGGAATAGCCATCTAGAAAACAGTAGAATGCATATCCAGCCAATCTCTCAAGCATTTGATCTACAAAGGGCAAGGGAAAATGGTCTTTCCTTGTTGCATCATTGAGCCTCCTGTAATCTATGCAAACTCTCCATCCAGTCACAGTTCTGGTGGAAACAGGCTCGTTCTTCTCATTTAGCACCACAGTAGTGCCTCCTTTCTTGGGAACAACCTGAACAGGGCTTGTCCAGCTGCTGTCCGAGATAGGGTAGATTATTCCTGCTTCCAGAAGCTTGATTACCTCCTTCTTGACTACCTCCTTCATGTGTGGGTTGAGTCTCCTTTGTGGTTGAATGACAGGTTTGAAGTTATCCTCCATTAATATCTTGTGAACACACAAAGAGGGACTGATACCTTTGATATCATCTATCTTCCATGCAATGGCTTCTTTGTTTTGTTGGAGAATAGCAAGGAGTAAATATTTTTGGGCATGTGAGAGTTTTGATGAGATAATGACTGGTTGGGTCTTTTGTGGGTCTAGAAAAGCGTATTCTAGGTGAGATGGGAGTGGTTTGAGTTCTTGAGTGGGTATTTGAGAGATGGGTATGTCAGGTGGTTCTTTGTGAGAGGGTTCTGATAGAGTTGGTGGAGGTGTCTCAGTTGCTGCTTCGAGCGAACAACCTGTTTCCTCACAAATATCCAGATTTGCCTCCAACAGATTCTCTAACACATCATGAGTAGTTTCCTACAAAACAGATGAAGTGTAGCATGTATCCAGAAAATAACAAGTATCATCATTGACATTAGCATATCTCAAAGCTTCGTTCATTTTGAAAACTATTTTCTCCTCATTAACATGCAAGCTCAATTCTTTGTCCTTAACTCTAATCACTGCATCTCCAGTAGCTAAGAATGGTCTTCCTAATATGATTGGAACATGCAAGTCTTCTTCTATGTTCATGATAACAAAATCAGCAGGCAAAATGAATTTACATATCTTTACAAGCACATCTTCAACTATTCCTCTAGGATAACAAACAGATCGGTCAGCTAATTGAATTGACATTCTAGTAGGCTGAGGTTCTCCTATCCCTAACTTTTTGTACACAGAATATGGCATCAGATTTATGCTAGCACCTAGATCACAGAGTGCATTATCAATATCAAGTGTGCCAATAGAACAAGGGATAGAGAAACTTCCTGGATCTTTCATTTTCTTAGGGAGTTGTTGCTTGTTCTTCAAGATGGATGAGCAATCTTGGTTCAGTTGAACCACGGTCACACTCTCAAGCTTCCTCTTATTGGACAACAGATCTTTGAGAAATTTGGTGTAATTTGGCATTTGAACTGCTGCATCCAATAGTGGGATGTTGATATGTAACTTTGATAGAGTCTCAAGGACCTTAGCATAATCCTTCTCCAACTTATATTTGATTAGCCTCCCAGGGTAGGGTGTTTTTGGTACATAGGCTGGAGGTGGAACATACTTCTCCTTGGTTTGGATTTGAATAGGCTCATCTTGTGATTTTTCATTTGGGCAAACAGCTTGTTCCCCTTGAGTTTCTTTGATTGTACCTGCATCATCAGAGATCATGTTAGGATTAATAGGGTCAGTAGTTGCTTTACCACTCCTGGTTGTGATTGACATAACATCAGCCTTAGGATTTGGCTCGGTGTTGCTTGGTAGAGTTCCTTTGGATGTGGTTCCTGCTGCTAACTGATGTATCTGAGTTTCCAAATTCTTGATGGATGCTTGTGTCTGCTTCATGAACTGCATTATCATTGTTTTCAAGTCTGGTTCTGCTTCATCTTTTGATTGAACAGTCTGTTTGTACTGCTGCTGTGGTTGCACTTGGTATTGTCCTCTTGGTTGTTGCTGGAAAGATGTTTGTGTCTGCTGGTTGTCTTGATTTCTCCAGGAAAAGTTTGGATGATTCTTGGTTCCAGAGTTGTAAGTGTTGGAATATGCATTTGGTGGATGTCTCTGATTGTAACCAGCGTAGTCGCATTGCTCTTGGTCAGCTTTTCCTGTTTTCACTCCTGTGCAGTTGATGTTTCTGTGGGGACCACCGCAAAAGTCGCATGCATCAGCTTCTGGGGTCTCAGCATGGATAGATGAGACATTCATCTTGCCAATTTGCTTTGCAAGTTGCTCTACTTGTGTGGTGAGCTTGGAAACAACCTCTGATCCAGGGAAATCTGCAAGTTTTCTTCCATCACTCCTTACAGAGTGCCAATTATAACTTGTATTGACTACCCTTTCAATAAGATCATATAAAGCTTGAGGCTCTAAGTCCTCTGGGTTGCCATTTGCTACAGATTCAATTTGGATTTTATAGGCATTGGTGACTCCATTGTAGAAGTTCTGCACTTGCATCCACATGGGAATGCCATGATTTGGTACTCGTCTAAGGAGCTCTTTGTAACGCTCCCAAGCTTCAGCAAGTGATTCGTCCTCCTCTTGAACAAAATGTGAGACTTCATTTCTGAGCTTGATAGCTTGTCTAGGTGGAAAGTACTTCATTAAGAAAGCACTAGCCATCTCTTCCCATGAGGTGATAGATCCGGGTTGAAGATTCTTCAACCAATTTCTTGCCTTATCCTTCAGAGAAAAAGGGAATAAAGTTAGCCGAATAAGATCATCAGAGGCTCCTCCTCTTGTTCTGAAAGTATTACACATAGTAATAAAATCTTGAATATGAGCATTAGGATCCTCATTATGATATCCTCCGAACTGGACTGCTGCCTGAAGCATTTGAATCATAGCTGCCTTGACTTCGAACAGGTTGTTTACGTTGTCTGGCAACACTATGCATGAAGAGTGTCCTTCGGTTGTTGGCCTCGAATAGTCTCTCATTCTCATGACAGGAGGGTTATTGTTTTCTCCTTCACCTTCTGGTTGATTGCCTCCATTGTTGTTCACATTGCTATTGTTGTTGCCACCATTCCCATTGTGTTCATTGTTACCGCCATTGTTTCCTCCATTCTGGTTCTGTCCACCGTTTGGTTGTTCTCCTTCCATCCTTTTCCTTTGTCTTTGATTTGCTCTTCTAATAGCTCTCCTGTTTTGTCTACAGGTTCTTTCTATCTCAGGATCGATTGGAAGTTCTGGAGATCCAGCCCTGCGCATAGACTACACAGAATACAAGTGTAACTTTGGCTACACCACGAACAAACAGGTTAAAAACATAATGATTTACACAAAATTTCAAATAAAACTTTAGCTTTGCCAATCCCCGGCAACGGCGCCAAAAACTTGTTGACTTCTGGAGTACACTAGCAAGTATACTAGGTCTGTATGTAGTAATGGTGAAGTCCAAGTGTCATTCCCACGAGGATTGGAGCAAGGTTTTACTGAAAGTTGTTACCAACCAGTCTGTTTGAGGTATCGAGTAACAAATATTTTGAAGTTGTTGAGGTTGTTTGCATTTAATGAAAACAGAGCAATATTGAAATGTGATTTTAAAAACAATAATGGGAAAGTACAAGCCCAACCAACCTGTTTGCTAGTGATCTAGCGTACTATTTCTCTTATTATTAATGCATGTTATTCAATCTTCATGCCAAGGTCTCTACTCCATATTCACTTAAAGTCAGTTTTCACATGTTCTTAAGATCCTAAGAATTTATTGCACAAAGATGCACCTAAGTGTAATGATTCTTGCATTAAGCTGAGTAGCATCCCAAAGATATGAGAACCCTTGGTATAAAATCAGACAAGTATCCTTCGAAGATTATATATGTATAATGGTAGTTACATGCAATGGAAATTAGCTTCCCAACATCCAAATGCACTAAGATACGAAGTATTAATTACTCCAACCATAGGCATTCCATTATACACGATGAAAGATTGAAAACATACACTACTAATAAAGAGAAAAGTACTAGTGACCACCAGCTTAGGCTGGTTAAACTTGAAAGGTGACTACTCACTCATAATGTAAGCAAACAGTCTAAAGGAAACTGAAAACTTCATTAAAGAAGAGAATAAATCTCTTAACAGAATTACAGAAACAAACTATGACTAAGAACTGATAGATATGAAAAGGGATACTTCAACAACGAAACCTACAACCATTATATAGGCTGGAAATCAAGGAAAAGTTAAGATTAACAAACAAACAAACTGCAGAAATACAATAAACGAGATTAACTACACTTTTATCTAAGTCTTCAGCTGATTCTGCCCTCAAAACACGCTCCTCTCTCCTTCCCCAAGCTTGCATCCGTGACACTACAGTCCAAAAGCACTTTTCAACACGTTTTGTCTCATTCTTCTCTTGTCTTTTAGCTGTAAAAGGCTGTTTCTGTCCAGGATTCTTGTTGTTACCCATAAACATGATATTTGCTACACTTTGATCAATGTTAGCACATTATTATGCAAAACTACTTGATTTAGCCCGAAATACTTATGAAAATACAAAGGAAAATATAGTCAAATATGGACTCAACACATGGTGACAAGTATAGAAATATGAATGCAAGTCATTATCTCCTTTTCTTTCTCTTCTAAGGATGACTGCATACTATCCATGAATATATAGTTTTACCCAATCGATCACTTAGTTTAAGTTTATCAACTTCTTTAAATGCAGTGTTTGTTGGAGAGGCAGCAATTTTTGTGGCTTATGTTTATGCTCCAGCAGTTTTTGTGACACCTCTAGGCGCACTTACATTAATTGTCAGGTAAAAGCAAACGCATCTTAAATTTTGTCTTTGCTGCATGTGCTTATTTTAATAGTTACTCTTTCGCTTTAAAACTAACTTGTTTGGCCAACTATTTGTAGTGCAATATTGGCACACTTCATATTGAGAAAGAGACTGCAAGATGTGTGTCATTGGCTGTTTTTCTTGCGTTATTGGATCAGTATTCATTGTAATTCATGCACCTCAAGAACATACTACTAATTCTGTTGAAGAGATTTGGGTATCGGCAACTCAACCAGGTTCCAATTATTATTTTTTTTTCTTTATTTTCCACTAATTATGTTGAAGAGATTTGGGCAACTCAACTCAACTTGTTTGCCGCATTTTTAATATATGCAGTAGCTTCTCTTTCATTGGCGTTAACTTTGATTTTGCACTTTAAACCTCACTATAGGCTGACAAACATATTGGTCTACTTAGGCATATGTTCTTTAGCTAGTTCAGTTACGGTAATTCCTTAATCTTGAAACTGCAAAGGCTAATGTCATGAAGGCTTCATTGCACTTTCAGCTCCTGCATTACTTCATATTGATGACTACTTGTTGCTAGGTGTATACACATTGATTGTTCTTCTCTTTCTTTATGATATTATTCAGGTTGTAAGCATAAAGGCCATTGGAATTGCAATAAAGCTTACCTTGGAGGAAACAAGTCAGATAGCATATCCACAAACTTGGTTTTTCCTTACAGTTGCAGTGGTTTGTGTAATTACCACAACAAGGTTAGCTTGAATTATGTCATGTCTCCAAATATCTGTTTCATTTTAAACTATCCCTAACATGAAAACTATTCCTCCCTATTGATGCTTGAAAAGAGACCCTCCCTAACTTCGGTTGAAACTTGAAACTGTCGCTCCCATATATGAAAGATTCATTAATTTTTGAAGTATCCTATGATTTAACTTCTTGATGAAGTATGAGGATAACTTCAATTGACGCTTGAAAAGAGACCCTCCCTAACTCCGGTTGAAACTTGAAACTGTCGCTCCCATATATGAAAGATTCATTAATTTTTGAAGTATCCTATGATTTAACTTCTTGATGAAGTATGAGGATAACTTCAATTGACGCTTGAAAAGAGACCCTTCCTAACTCCGGTTGAAACTTGAAACTGTCGCTCCCATATATGAAAGATTCATTAATTTTTGAAGTATCCTATGATTTAACTTCTTGATGAAGTATGAGGATAACTTCAATTGACGCTTGAAAAGAGACCCTCCCTAACTCCAGTTGAAACTTGAAACTGTCGCTCCCATATATGAAAGATTCATTAATTTTTGAAGTATCCAATGATTTAACTTTTTGATGAAGTATGAGGATAACTTCAATTGACGCTTGAAAAGAGACCCTCCCTAACTCCGGTTGAAACTTGAAACTGTCGCTCCCATATATGAAAGATTCATTAATTTTTGAAGTATCCTATGATTTAACTTCTTGATGAAGTATGAGGATAACTTCAATTGACGCTTGAAAAGAGACCCTCCCTAACTCCGGTTGAAACTTGAAGTTGTCTCTCCGATATATGAAAAATTCATTAATTTTTGAAGTATTCTGTTATTTTAACTTCTTGATGAAGTATGATGATGACTTCAATTCACGCTTGAAAAAAGACCCTCCCAACATCGATTGAAACTTGAAACTTTCCCTACCATATCTGAAAGGTTCATTAAGTTTTGAAGTATCCCGTGATTTAAAATTCTTGATGAAATATGAGGATAACTTCAATTGACGCTTGAATAGAGACCCTCCCTAACTCTGGTTGAAACATGAAGCTGCCCCTCCCATATATGAAATATTTATCAATTTTCGAAGTATCCTGTGATTGTAACTTCCGAGGATAACTTCAATTGACTCTTGAATCAGTTGAAACTTGAAACTGTCTCTCTCATATTTGAAAGGTTCATTAATTTTTGAAGTATTCTGTGATTTTAACTTCTTGTTGAAGTATGAGGATAACTTCAATTGACGTTTGAAAAGAGGCCCTCCCTAACTCCAGTTGAAACTTGAACTTGTCCCTCCCATATATAAAAGATTCATAAATTTTTGAAGTATCATGTGATTCTTGATGTCATTTTAACTTCTTGATGAAGTATGAGAATAACTTCATTTGACGCTTGAAAAGAGACCCTCCCAACGTCGATTGAAACTTGAAACTTTCCCTTCCATATCTGTAAGGTTCATTAAGTTTTGAAGTATCCTGTGATTTAAACTTCTTGATGAAATATGAGGATAACTTCAATTGACGCTTGAAAAGAGACCCTCCCTAACTCCGGTTGAAACATGAAGCTGCCCCTCCCATATATGAAAGATTTATCAATTTTTGAAGTATCCTGTGATTTTAACTTTCGAGGATAACTTCAATTGACGCTTGAATCGGTTGAAACTTGAAATTATCTCTTATATTTGAAAGGTTCATTAATTTTTGAAGTATCCTGTGATGAGGATAGCTTTCAATGAGGATAACTTCAATTGACGCTTCAAAAAAGACCCTCTCTGACTCCGGATGACACTTTGAAGTTGTCCCTCCCATATATGAAGGATTCATAAATTTTTGAAGTATCCTGTGATTCTTGAGAAGAAGTCCATGTCCCTCCCATATCTGAAAGGTTCATTAATTTTTGAATTATCCTGTGATTTTAACTTCTTGATGAAGTAATGAGGATAACTTCAATTGACGCTTGAAAAGAAGTCCTTGTCTCTCCCATATCTGAAAGGTTCATTAATTTTTGAATTATCCTGTGATTTTAACTTCGTATGAGGATAACTTCAATTCACGCTTGAAAAGAAGTCATTGTCCCTCCCGCTTTAAAAGAAGTCACTGTCCCTCCCATATCTGAAAGGTTCATTAATTTTTGAATTATCCTGTGATTTTAACTTCTTGATGAAGTAATGAGAATAACTTCAATTGACGCTTGAAAAGAAGTCCTTGTCCCTCCCATATCTGAAAGGTTCATTAATTTTTGAATTATCATGTGATTTTAACTTCTTGATGAAAACTTCTTGATGATGTAATGAGGATAACTTCAATTGATGCTTGAAAAGAAGTCTATCCCTCCAATATCTGAAAGGTTCATTGATTTTTGAATTATCCTGTGATTTTAAGTTCATGATTAAATAATGAGAATAACTTCAATTGACGGTTGAAAAGAAGTACATGTCCCTCCCATATTTGAAAGGTTCATTAATTTTTGAATTATCCTGCGATTTTAACTTCTTGATGAAGTATGAGGATAACTTCAATTGACGCTTGAAAAGAAGTCCATGTCCCTCCCATATTTGAAAGGTTTTTTAATTTTTGAATTATCCTGTGATTTTAACTTCTTGATGAAGTAATGAGGATAACTTTAATTGACGCTTGAAAAGAAGTCCATGTCCCTCCCATATCTGAAAGGTTCATTAAAATTATCTTGTGATTTTAATTTCTTGAGGAAGTATGATTGATAACTTCAATTGACACTTGAAGAAAGATCCTCCATAACTCCGGTTGAAACTTGAAGGTTGTCCCTCCCACATATGAAAGATTTAGTAGTATTTGAAGTATCCTGTGATTTTAACTAGGATAACTTCAATTGACGCTCGAAAAGAGTTCCTCCTTAACTTCGGTTGAAACATGAAATTGTCCCTCTCTCCCTAACTTTGGTTGAAACTTAAAATTGTTCCTCTCATATCTGAAAGGCTCATTAATTTTTGAAGTATCCTGTGATTTTAACTTCTTGATGAAGTATGAGGATAACTTCAATTGATGCTTGAAAAGAGACTCTTCCTAGCTCCGGTTGAAACTTGAAATTGTCCCTCCCATATAAGAAAGATTCATTATTTTTTCAAAGTATCTTGTGATTTTAACTTCTTGATGTGATTTTAACTTCTTGATGTGATTTTAGATTTTTTATCAAGTATGAAGATAATTTCAATTGATGCTTGAAAAGAGACCCTCCCTAACTCTGGTTGAAACTACAAGTTGTCCCTCTCATATATAAAAGATCTATTAATTTTTGTAGTATCCTGTGATTTTAACTTCTTGAGGAAGTACGAAAGTACGAGGATAACTTCAATTGACGCTTGGGAAGAGACCCTCCCTAATGTCGGTTGAAACTTGAACTCTCCCTCCCATATCTGAAAGGTTCGTTAAATTTTGAAGTATCTTGTGATTTTAACTCATCTGATAACTTCAATTGACGCTTGAAAAGAGTACTTTCCCTAAGTCGGTTCAAACTTGAAACTATCCCCCCATTTCTCAACGGCTCATTAATTTTTGAAGTATCCTGTGATTTTAACTTCTTAACTTAATGAAGTATGAGTATGAGGATAACTTCAATTGACGCATGAAAATAGTCTCTCCCGTACTTCGGTTGAAACTTGAAATTGTCCTTCTCGTATATGAAAGGTTCATTAATTTATTAATTTTTGAAGTATCATGTGATTTTAACTTTCTTGAGGATAACTTCAATTATCGCTTGAAAAGAGTCCCTCCTTAACTCCGGTTGAAACTACAAGTTGTCCCTCCCATATATGAAAGATTCATTAAGTTTCAAAGTATCCTGTGATTTTAAATTCTTGATGAAATATGAGGATAACTTCAATTGACGCTTGAAAAGAGACCCTCTCTAGCTTCGGTTGAAACTAGAAGTTGTCCCTCTCATATATGAAAGATTCATTAGTTTTTGAAGTATCCTGTGATTTTAAATTCTTGATGAATTATGAGGATAACTTCAATTGACGCTTGAAACCTAACGTCGGTTGACACTTAAAACTGTCTCTCCTATTTCAGAAAGGTTCATTGATTTTTGAAGTATCATTCTTAATGAAGTATGAGGGTAACTTCAATTGATGCTTGAAAAGAGTTCTTCCCTAACTTCGGTATCCTGTGATTTTAACTTCTTGATGAAGTATGAGGATAACATCAATTGACGCTTGAAAAGAGACTCTCCCTAACTTCGGTTGAAACTTGAAGCTGTCCCTCAGCATATCTGAAAGGTTGATTAATTTTTGAAGTATCCTATGATTTTAACTTCTAGATGAAGTTGAGGATAACTTCAATTAACGCTTGAAAATAGACCTTCCCTAACTTTGATTGAAACTCGAAGTTGTCCCTCCGATATGCGGAAGATTCATTAGTTTTTGAAATATCCTGTGTTTTTAACTTTTTGATAAAGTATGAGAATAACTTCAATGGACGCTTGAAAAGACTGTCCCTAATGTCGGTTGAAACTAGAAACTGGCCCTCCCATTTATGAAAGGTTCATTAATTTTTGAAGTATCCTATGATTTTAACTTACTTGATAAGTACGAGATAACTTCAATTGACAATTGAAAAGAGTCATTCCCTAAGTTTAGTTGAAACTTGAAACTGTCCCTCCCATATCTCAAAGGTTCATTAATTTTGAAAGTTCCCGCGATTTTAACTTGCTTGATGAAGTATGAGAATGACTTCAACTGATGCTTGAAAAGAGTCTGTCCCCAACGTCGGTTGAAACTTAAGTATCCTGTGATTTTACTTCTTGATGAAAGTATGAGGATTACTTCAATTGACGCTTGAAAAGAGACCCTTCCTTACTCCAGTTGAAACTGAAAGCTGTCCCTCCCATATATGAAACATTAATTAAATTTTGAAGTATTGTGTGATTACTTCCAGTTGAAACCGGAAGCTCTCCCTCCCATATTTGAAGGATTAATTAAATTTTGAAGTATGAGGATAACTTCAATTAACGCTTGAAAAGAGTCCCTCCCTAACGTCGGTTGAAATTTGAAAATGTCCCTAAACGAATCTGCATTCTTTCCGTTGAGGCAAATATGTTGAAGGAATGTAGAAATTGAGTTGATATCCGTTTAGAACGAATGTGTATCCGTCCTGTACGTGAAGTTCGATTATTCGGTTCAGAAGGCTCCAATGCATGTCAAATCATGCACGTGAATTTCCGGAATATGAAATTTCTCCTAATGAGCTTGGTTTTACCAACAGTGGTAATTTAATTCTGATTCCATTATGTGGGAGACTTCTAGTAAAATGCTATCTTTTTAAGAGATACTGCGGCGATGCAATTAAATTCAAATTTTTGTGCAACTTTGTAGGTGAATTCAAGTTAAATGGTGGGTTTCAAAATTCAACACTTTTTGTAATTTTGTGGGTGAAACTTGAAAAGAGTGTGTTCCTAACACAGTATATGCTAAATTATATTGTCCGTCTCTAAATATCTGTTTCATGTTGAGCTACGTGATTTTAAGATGAAGGTAACTTCGATTGGAACTTGAAAAGAGTCGCTGCTTAACACAATATGTATACTAAAATATATAATTTGAATTATACGAGGATGAGTTCAATTAAAACATGAAAACTGTCTTGCCTAACTACGTATATACCATCAATATACTGGCCGTCTTTAAATATTTGATTTATGCAGTAGTCCAAAAATCGCTATATGGGCGCGGTGCGGTTACTGCCCCAAACGATGAATCGAGAATTAATCGGTTTTGTATTTTTTAATTATTTTAAATAAATTAATATAAATATTTTTAAAAATATAGGAAGATTCATGCTAGAAAATAAAAAATATTGACCAAACTACCTAAATATAATAACTATCTTTTTGTCCAAAATGATAATAATAATAATAATAATAATAATAATAATAATAATAATAATAAATATATCAAAATTTCGAAAAATAAAAATGGTTCGATATTTATTACATTAAATATTCTAAAAAAATAAATTACTAACAAATTGACATAATATATTTAGATGTTCTTATTCATTTGTATTTTATTCCAAATTCATAATTTTCAAGTAAGTTTTCTTCCTCAAACTCATAGTTCATATTTGCATACTATATGGTTTTTTATGAATTTTTATTTTATTTTGTTATTTTTAAAAATTAATTATTTAATTAAAATTACATGGGCCATTTTTATTTGGACCGATCTTCTCTCAATTAGGTTAATTTTTTCTGTTTTGGACCGATGAATCAGTCAAAAATTGGTTGGCCGATTTAAGACGATCTATTTAAAAAAATCGATACGGCGTTCTCAATTTTACCGATTAATCGTTGATGAATCGGTCAACTCGGCTGATTTTTAAAACACTGGTTTTATGTTGAATTGTTCGAGAGTTCTAATTTGCTCGATGAAAGATAAGGAAATAATCTTTTAGAATTTAATTCTATGCAAAGAAATATGGAACACTTTGATATCATCTTCATATTGCCAAATTGAATTATTATCAATCATATAAACTTAGTCCTGCATTAAGTAGTACTTAGTGTGATAGGCCGTGGAACATTGATATCATCTTAATGGTATGAACTTTGTTTTGCTTTTATAGCTACTCTAGAGAAATCAAATTTCTCTTTTAGAAGATTTCTAATGGAACCAAAATCAGAACAAGAAATATGGCAGTGCTTCATTCTACTCCTTATCTTGTTTCATGAAAATTCTGATAGATTTGTTTCGTTTTGAAGTATCCTATGACTCTAAATGGTTGGTGAAAGATAGAGGATGGTTCCTTGATACACCAACTAATACAAGGGGAAGAGGCTTGTAATTCCTCGACACGGTGTCATGAGTAGGCAGTCTGTCTAAAATATCAACTAAAAGGTTATCTTTATGATTTACTAATACATGTTGGCGCCAAATTACAACAGAATGGTAGAGATAATCGCTATGGATCTAAAGTACTAATTGGTGCAAAAATTTCCATGAAGATGATATAATCCAGTTCCTTAATCCAAGGAATAGTTAATGAAAGTTGCATCAGTACCAAAATATCATCCAAATTTAGCATTTGTAAACTAACTGACAATCGTTACCGTTCAGATAGACACAAATGATAGTCTCATTATGTAATGCTTGCCCGTTTGAGTTACACTTTAAAACTTGTGTGGAATTTTTCTTCTAGCAATTAGTTCTGTTCAACAATGATCATCTCATGGAAAATCACGTGAGACAAAAATAGCTTAGAGGTGTTACACAAGCAGACCATCCTGTATATTAAAAGCATTCACATTGTACAGGTTGTAATTGTCTGGAGAAACTCCTTTAAAACTTCTTATGACACTATAGTTGAAATGTTGTCGAAATTTAACAGTATATTCTGCACATCAAATTACAAAGTGAATAATTGCTAGTAGTAGTGATGTGGCTGCCATGTTGGCATAAGTCAACTTATTCATGTCTTATTCGTATCTTATTTGACTTTTCATTGAGATGGTCAACATGGTCAATGAGGAATTGTTTTCGTATCTTATTCGTGTTTTCGTATCTTATTCGTGTTTTTGTCCATAATTGAGAGCAAAAAGAGTGATTTTGAAGTTAGAAAGTTCAATTTTGAAAAAGAGGTTGTTGAGAGGTTTTAGAATTTCAAAATCAAGAAGGAAGTTATGACAAAGATATTTTGGAAAAAAAGTAGATTGTAGTTCGAAAAAAGTGGAATGTAAATAGCAATCCACTAGATTAATTGTCAGTACCACGATTATCTTTTATGTTCTGTTTTAATGTAATTAGATCTTTTAGATTGTAGAATTATATAATAGTGTAATTTTCAAAAGTCCAATACTTTTCACAACAAAAAAATTATGACTTCGCAACCATCTTGGAAACTACCTTTTCAATTCATCATCAGCCATTTTCTAATAAAAAAACCTCAACACAAACCCTATGACTTAATACATTTATAGTCTTTGAACTTGTTCATTATCTTCACTTAGCCTCTTAGTCATGTGGACATGTAATTTTATTCTACTTAGTTAGCCCTTCACGTTGTCAAATGTGACCTATCAAAAATCTTTTTGTCAAATGTGACACATTTTTTCCTTTTGTGCTGACGTGACATATATTTCTTGTTGTCACTTTTATGACATATCATTATGCCACGTCAGCAAAAAGAAGGCAGAATGTGTTATATTTACCGAGTTGATGGAGCTAAGTGGAAAAAAAAATATAAATTTAAATAGCGAATAAGTTAATACCTTAGACTAAGTGAAAAAAAATTGATAAATTTAACAGCGGCGAAGGTATTATGCCCAAATCCTATACTACTTACTTTTTTGACTCAGTAATTAATTACTTGACCAGAAAATGACTGAAACATACAAAAACTGAATTATCAAAGTGTAAAATTATTATTCCGACAAATATGGAAAAGAAATGCATAAAGCTTAGAAGCAAGGTTGATCTAACCAACTATTGAGGAAGAAAAAGAAAAAAAGAAAATATAGTAAGGCTAGCCTGGACTGACTGACTTTTTATTATCTGTAGCTCTTTTTTTAACTCAGCAGAAATTAAGAAGGAAAAATATAAAGTTAACACAATCACTTTTCCTTAACGGTAAAGCTGACCTTTGTCACGGTTGCCTCACTTTTTTTTATTTAAAAATAAATAGTAAGTTTTTGTTTATCTGCTCTTCAAGCTCAATTTAATTCCCTTCAGTTTCAATGTCTCCATCCATATCTTGCTTACAAGCTTTAGTATTCTGAGCCCTCCCTCCACCTAATTCTAACAAAGCTCACTTATAAAACCATCCTTTTCTATCACCCTTCTTACCACATTCATACCACATTTCCTCAATCACAACAACAAGAATGGCTCTAAGTACCATCTTAAGTCATTTTCTCTTTCTCTTCTTCGTTTCGTATTCGATGATTTCTTTCACGGTGCAAGCCGAAACTAAGACGTACCAATTTGATGTGAGTGCTTCAAATCATTCGACATTTATATAGTCTTGCTTTACATATTTTGATTTTGTTTAATACTTGTTTTTCAGGTTCAAGTGCAAAATGTTAGCCGATTGTGTCACGCCAAACCCATTGTGACAGTAAATGGGCGATTTCCAGGGCCGACCATATACGCTAGAGAAGGAGATAGAGTTGTTATCAACGTTACCAATAGTGCACAATATAACATGTCTATCCATTGGTAATGCAGTTTTTTCTTTTAAATAAAATGAAGAAAGCTAGGAACTTAATATAACATAAGTTTTCGGGTGGTTGCAACTTGCAGGCATGGACTAAAGCAGTTTCGCAATGGATGGGCAGATGGACCTGCTTATATAACCCAATGTCCTATCAAAACAGGCCGTAGCTACAGTTATGATTTTAACATAACCGGACAAAGAGGAACACTTTGGTGGCACGCTCACATCCTATGGCTAAGAGCTACTGTTTATGGCGCTATCGTTATCATGCCTAAAGCAGGAACACCTTTTCCTTTTCCTTCCCCTCAAAGAGAACAAGTCCTCATTTTAGGCGAATGGTGGAATAACGATGTCGAAGAGGTCGTTAAGCAAGGCAACAAGCTGGGATTGCCTCCAAATGCTTCTGATGCTCATACCATCAATGGCAAACCTGGGCCACTTTTCCCATGTTCGGAGAAGCATACATTCGCCATGGAAGTCGAACAAGGAAAAACTTACCTCTTAAGAATCATCAATGCTGCACTAAATGATGAGCTATTTTTTGGAATTGCAGGACACAATTTAACAGTAGTAGAAATAGATGCAGTCTATGTAAAACCTTTTACAACTAATGCGATCCTCATAGCTCCTGGCCAGACCACAAATGTTCTCGTTCGAGCTACTCAATCGCCAGGAAGGTATTTCATGGCTGCAAGGCCTTTTATGGATGCACCACTTTCTATTGATAACAAAACTGCTACTGGTATTTTCCAATACAAATATGTCCCGAACACCGTCCTCCCTACCCTACCTAACCTTCCCTTACCTAACGATACATCTTTTGCCCTAGCCTATAATTCAAAGCTAAAAAGCCTAAACACTCCCCAGTTTCCTGCAAATGTTCCTCTGAATGTGGACAGACATCTTTTTTACACTATAGGTTTAGGTGTAAACCCTTGTCCTTCCTGCATAAATGGTACTCAACTTGCCGCTTCATTAAACAACATTACTTTTGTGATGCCGAAAGTCGGTCTACTACAAGCTCACTACTCTAATATGAAGGGAATATTCAGAACTGATTTTCCTGATAATCCTCCCACGCCATTTAACTATACTGGTGCACCTCTTACCGCAAACCTCGGAACAACCTTAGGCACCAGGCTAAGTAAAATTGCATATAATTCAACAGTGCAATTAGTACTGCAAGACACAAATCTTCTCACTGTTGAGTCTCATCCTTTTCACTTACATGGTTACAATTTCTTTGTTGTTGGAACTGGAATTGGAAATTTTGATCCTAAGAAAGATCCAGCTAAGTTTAACTTGGTTGACCCTCCGGAAAGAAACACGGTCGGAGTACCTACTGGTGGATGGACTGCCATAAGGTGGAGGGCAGATAATCCAGGTATATATAATATATGTATATATGAGCTCAATTAAACTAATTTCTTTCTGATTTTGGTTAACTAACTCGTATTTTTGTTGGTTCGACTAAATTTGTGATTCAGGGGTGTGGTTTATGCACTGCCACTTGGAGTTACATACAGGTTGGGGACTGAAAACAGCATTTGTAGTCGAGAACGGGAAAGGCCCTAATCAATCTGTGTTACCTCCACCCAAGGATCTTCCTTCTTGTTAATTGCACTCCCACGATTACGAAAACCCACAACCTTGGGGAGGATTGGTTTTACTTTAAATGTACTATACCATTTGATTGGAGTTAAGGAGAAGAAACTAGATTGGAGGCTGGCTTAAGTGCTAAATGGAGAAACATGTATATCTAATTAAACAATTGAAACTGCAATTGTAATTCAAAGTGATTCTTGCAATAAAATTCTTCCATCATTCATTTATTTCTCCCATGTTTCTAGCACTAGCAGGTCGTTTTGCTTGTAACTGTTCACGGTTCTAAGCTATTAATATGAACAGAAATTATACATAATCAAAATCAGCTTAAATCTCATCATGGCAGAACAAATGGATAATATTTCAAGTGAACTAATCAGAAGCAAAACACTAGATTCAACTGCAAGTTTCCAAAACTGAGCCAATATCATCTTAGTTAATCTTCAAAAAGCATCAGATCCACACGATCAAGGAAATACAGAAGCAAAAAGAAAGCTTAGAAGCAAAAATCCATCTCCAGTGGTTCAAATTGTGCAAGCATATACAGCTCGGTATTCCTTACAAAATGATTAAAAAAGGGAGCATGACTCGTATACCGTTCATCATGAACTCACTCCGCTATCCAATTCGTAATTACACTAACTGATAGATGAAACTATATCAACAGCATACTAATCCTCACATTCAAATGACAAATTTCACCGAAACAAGCGTTCAGGAAACTAAAGTAGACACTAGAATCACCAATAGAACGATAAGCAGAACAAATCCAATCCAATAACACCTCGACTTAGTCTTCATTTTTTTAGCATAGTATAACCCATTAGTCCCACCATTGATGTAAGTTGTAGCAGAAGCTAAATTGTGTTGAATATCCTCAATACCATCGCCTTGAGCCTCTAACATAACCGCCATATCAAGAAAAACCTTCTGCAACTCAGTCATGCTCCTCTGTATATCCTTCAAAGCATCATGCCTCTCTTGATTCTCCATTAACAAATCCACTTTCCCTTCAAAAATCTTCTCTTTCCCGCTTCCCCGAATCATATTCTGCAACACTTCCTCACTCGGATAGTCACCAGTGGCATTAAAGTACCTCCTTTTAAGCCCCTCCTTATGATCTTTCGCAACCTCTTCTCTCAATGCTTGAAAATCGTTCATCATATCCTTGAGTTTCGCTCTCAACCCGTTAGTCACAGAAACCCTAGTTCGATCAATGGGGCTCCCTTCTTTGAAAGCAACGGACAAATCACGATTCTTTATGTTAGATTTGTCAAGTGCTTCCAATCTTGATTTGATATTCTTGGCCTTTCGTAGAATCGTAACCATATTCGAGTTGATTCGGTCTCTGATTCCTTTAAGAACATTCATACTGTGGGTGGATTTAGAATCTTCGTTTAAGCTTTGAAGATCGAAGAGAAGATTGGTAATCTCTTCCATTTCATCCTTGATTGCTTTGACTTGCTGGAAGAAGTCAGAGAGGTTGTGTTCATTATCAAGATGACCCATCTCGATATCTGGATTGGATTCAAGATCTTGAATTGCTTGTTTCTTTAAATCAACGTAATCCTGGAAGGATTTAGTCATTAAGTCGTTCATGTTTATAAATACTCACCTGCCAAGAACACAAAGAATGTCAGAATTTGAACAGTTTAAGTAATCGTAAACGTGTAAGAAAGAATACCAAGAAGGAAAATACCACAAAACAAAGAATCAATAAGGAAAGATCCCAATTGGGTTGCGATGACAATAACGACGAACTTCAAGTGATTTCTTTCTCTGTTCAAGAACTCTGAAACTGAAAGAAAGTAGAAAATTGGTAAAGAAAGAAAGAAAGAAAGAAAAGAATGAAAAGAAAGAAAAGAAACCTTGAAGAAATGCAGAGATTAATGAAGAAGATGAACGAGAAAAAAACAGAGTTTGATTGCAAATTAAAGAACGAGAGAGAGGATGATCTGATCATCAATGGCTCTGTTTTTTCTGTTACGTTTTCTTGGGTTTTCAAATTTTGAATTTAAAGCTTCCCACCAATTAAATCCGTTTTGGCGGACGTAAATGTCTATTTTACCCTTCCGTACGAGGTCTAATATAGGGAGACATGAAGTGTACACACATGATTCAAGTTAAAGAAACTCCATGGTTCTAAACACGGTCAGTGATTTTGAGTTTAGGTATGAACTGAAATGTAACTTTTATACAACTCAATATTTACCCAAGTATATGAGCTAAAGTAAGACCATGAAAATATTATTCGCTAATATAGAAATGTAAAATTAGGGAGGTCGATTTTACACCTACATTTATACAAAAAAAATTCAACATTTTTAGAGATGAAGGAGGCCGAGCCTCATAATTTTCATAAAATAGGTGTAGTTGAAATTACTACTAATATGAATAGTTCCGGCAACTAGGGGTGTCGTGGCGCCCCGAGGTCACCCATGGCTATGCCCCTAGAAAATATGTATGTTCTTTCAGTGAGCTGCAAATGCACAATTTAAAATTTTTTTTTATTTTTTATTTTTTACAAAATCCCCAATATATTAGTTAAAATTTCAGTTTCAATTTCAATTATAATTATAAATATTAGTATTAATCAAAACTATCAATATTAAAATATATTAAATTATTAACAATAGACGAAAAATAAAATTAACCCTGAGATTTATCAATTAATTTATAGAAATTCAATCTAATAATTAATCTGAATACTACGCTCAATGATAAGAAAATGTTACACCCCTTAAAAAAGCTGAATTATCTTTCGGATTAATTTCAAATAATGTCATGTATTATCACGTTTTTGCGAATAAATGATTGTAGTTTAAATTATTTATAAAATTAAAAAAATTATCGATTTTGTTGACATGAAAAAGACTTTTTTGTCTAAAATTTTTTTCTGATTGTTGAGCTTAACTTTTAAATACCCAGTCAAAGGTTTGGAAAAATATTTGATTAAAAAATGTCTTCATTTACATCAGTTAAATTGGTCATTTCCTTAATTCTGCAAACAAAACAAACCATAGTCATTTATCTGCTTAAATGCAAACCACATTTATCTACTTGCAAAAACACGATACTACAAGACACTTATTAAAATTAGATAAAATCTCCGCAATGATATTTATGTTCGTACAGCTTCACTTTTTTAATACAAAATTCACCAAACTCTATTTAACATTTTCACTGAAGACGCCCTGTGGCTGCTATGTTATCAATTTTTGCAACATGTCAAAAATCTTGATAAGTCGTGAAAAAAAAACCCCAAACAATTGAATCATCTTTCTTTTCTACCAAACCAACCCAATAACCCTTTTTATATTACTTTCAAGAAAGGGTAATATCTTTTTATAATTATTAAACGAACACCAAGCTTACTCGTGAAAAAAACAAAAAACAACTATTGGGATTAAAGTAGGACAATCACGAAGTGGTATAGGAGATTATTGAATTAAGCATGTTCCTTTTCGGGGAAATTTCAAACAAAACAAATCATGTAATTTTGACCATTATCAATCAAAAATTTTGTAATTTAAATTTTTATAAAAAAGTATCATGTACTTTCAATTGTTAGCAATTAGAGATAAAGGTTCATTTTCTCTTTTGTCTCATTAGCTCGTTTTAATTCTAATATACTCCAGTAACCTAAACCTCTGACAAAGTTACAATAAAAATGTTGATGGTTATGATCGATTGATGTTTTACTACATCATTTTGCTCTCCGTTAAAAATTGTTTTTTAGTTATAGAACAACATTCATCACTTAATTGACATATCGGTCTAAATTTGTCGAAAATAGTGAACTTTCACTTCCAAAAACTTAACATATTCCACCAAAAGTTAACATTATTATCTAATTAGTTTGGTTTTTTCTAACAAATTGAAAGTATATTGTATATGTTTGTAAAAATTTAAACCACAATTTTATTTGAGAATGGTAGAAATCACGTGATTTATTTCTGTATGATTCTCTTCTTCTTTTTACCCCTATTTCCTCAACACGATTGCACTTGGAAAAGTTTTTACAAAAAACATTTACATCTTTTTATATGTAGTTAGAAAAATAAAAATGTGAGGGAAAGATTAAGCTTATCACAAAAAAGTTAATTTTTAGAATCTCTAGTATAGAGTAATGGAAGAAATTGGGGAAGAAATGGCGGGAGGGAAGAAAAGCAAAATATTGATAATAGGAGCTACCGGTAATTTAGGGTACCATTTGGCTAATTCAAGCCTCCAATATGGTCATCCTACTTTTATTCTTGTTAGGGTTTCTGCTTTCTCTGATCCTCTCAAACTTGAAAAGATCAACTCTCTCTGCTCTTCTGGTGCCACTCTTATCCAGGTCCATTTCTTCTTCTTCTTCTTCTTCTTCTTCTTCTTCTTCTTCTTCTTCTTCATATTGTTATAAATGTGAGTGGTTGCATTGTCTTTTAGGGATCCCTAGAGGATAAGAAATGTCTTGTTGATGCACTTAAGCAAGTGGATGTTGTCATTTGTTCCATTCCATCCAAACTTGTTCTTCTTCAGAAGCTTCTCATTTCTGCAGTCCTACAAGCTGGTTGCATCAAGGTTCTTTTCCTCATTTCTTGCTTTCTATATTTTTGCTTTTTTGTCATGCGGCCGTTGCAATGTTGGCAAGCAACATCTTAGTAAAGCCGAACTAACCCCAAAAGGCACTTTAAGAGATAGAGATTGCTTGTTATATTTAAGAAGGCCATATAGCTTCTAAGTTAGCTATGTGGGACATTCAACACATACCCCTCACGCCCAATTCATTTGAAGCATGAGCATGACGCCAATATAGCGAGGGTTAACAACACTGCTCAACCATGACTCTGTTACCATCTTGGCTAACTAACCCCTAAAGACACTTAAAGCGATATGATTGCTTTCTATATTTATGAAACCAATATATCTTCCAAATTAGCAATGTGGAATATTCAACAAAGGAGGAAATGGTGAGGAGTAGGGGAAGGGGAAGGGCTAAGCAAACTTGGAAAAGAGTGTTTGAGATTGATATGAGGTTATTAGGGATAGAAAATATGGTGGTAGATAGGATCGATGTCATGAGAGAATTTATGTCGCAGATGCAACTTCAGCTTTGCGGTTATTTATGATGGTTAATGTTAGCCGACCCCGAATCATTTCCCGGACTAAGGCTGTTGCTTTTGTTGTGTTATTTCTTTGATGATTCCTTCTGGTGTGCTAAATCTATAACTACATAGCCGATTTTCGGGCCAAATCTGGAGTTTGAGGCATTTGTAATGGTTCAAGGTTAACTACTCAATTAGGAAGTTTACACTAAAGAGTTGAGTTTCAATCAGCTACAGTGATAGTCGGACTTGAAATTTGATTGTGTTTGCTCGTGGAAACAGTTAACTAAACAAGAAATGAGTTTCCAAGTTTCAATATTTGTTTAGTACTTGTTTCTGAGAGTTTTGGTTTCCAGAAAGGATAGCAAACGCTATTGGAAAGGAGTTCCCGTGTAATATAGCTATTTGGCATGTAAATGCTTTTTCAAACAGATCAATTTGAGGGAATAGATGGATATTCCAGGTTTTCTGTATAATGAAATGGCTTTTATTAAAACATGAAGAGATATATCTCAATCCTTGCTAAATTTGTGAATGCAGTATCTACGTGCTTGTATTTACTCAATTTATGTGTGCATATATTTAAAGAGGAAGGGATAGAGGATTATAAGAGTAGGGAGTGGTTGATAGTAACACATACATGTGTTTGATGTATTTTCAGAAGTTCATTCCATCAGAATTCGGAGCAGATCCATATAAAGTCCAAATATCCGACATGGACCACAATTTCTACATGCATAAATCTGAAATTCGACATCTTATAGAAACGCAAGGCATTCCCTATACTTACATCTCTTGCAACTTCCTAATGAACTACTTACTTCCTTCACTAATTCAACCCGGATCAAACACTCCACCCAGGGATAAGGTTACAGTTTTTGGAGACGGGAACGTCAAAGGTCTGCTACTCAAGATCCATTCATATAATTAATGTCTTTAGGAACGTAAGTCTAATTAATGTGCAAGTCTTTTGGTAACTGATAAGGTTTCCTCTGTGTTGCAGGTGTGTTCGTGAAGCAAGAAGATGTTGCCGCATTCACCATATGTGCAGTGGATGATCCCCGTACATTGAACAAAGTGGTGTATTTGAGGCCACCGGGAAATGTTTACTCAATGAATGAGCTGGTTGAGCTTTGGGAGGGTAATATCGGAAAAAAACTTCAAAGGATTTATGTACCAGAAGATCAACTTCTTATGAAAATCAAAGGTATATTGTACTATTTAAATTGCGCGTATTTCATGCTATTAGGCACAAGAGAGAACATTCAAGATGATTACTTGTAATTAGCATACTTTTTTTATGCAGAGACTCCATATCCAGAAAACATGAATCTGGTATTTATATACTCGGTGTTTGTAAAAGGAGATCATACATATTTCGATATTGAATCTTGTGGCGGGTTAGATGGGACACAACTGTATCCACAGATAAAATACACTACCATCAGTGAGTATCTGGAGACCTTGATTTAACCGATAAAAAACTTGTTTGCAATGTTTTAACAACATTTTCACCAGGTAATTTAATCTTCTGTGGTGGCAACATTTTTATGTGTACTAATCCACAACATGCTCTTAACTAGTGATACTTTTTGCTACTATTTGGATTATTGCAGATTTTGTAGAGTTCCTTTCCTTCTCCTTAATTGGTATCATTAATAATAATTATTATGTTGAGTTCTTCAACTTTGGTTTTTGCTTTTGCTTTTTCTTTGAATAGCAGAAGATAGCTTGGGAAGGTTTCATTTAATTTGAGCTAAGTAATCAATATAGTTCTACTGTTTACCCAACCTCATGTTGCGAATTTCTTTTTTTCAGCCGTCGCTTGGAATTACTGTCACTAGGTCACGGACTTAAGGGTGAAAAGACCTTTAAAGTTGACAATCATGGTCAGTTTAGCCTAAATGGAATTTTAGGTATCAACAATCTTAAAGTTCGAAATTTTTTACCAATTAGTCCAATGATTACAAATTTAGGTATTATAATTGATTGTGTTTGAGCCAATTTGTTGAAATTTGACAACTTGGGGATTGAGTTTCGCACTAAAAATTATTTCGATCTTTATTGTCAATTTTAGGGGGCATTTGACCTTAAGTTCCTAAGCCGTGTATTTGTCTTGGTAATTATTGGGTTAGTATATCATGATACCCAACTTAAAAAGGAAAAATGTTTCATATTCGAGTCAATCTAACTGGCTTTGAGTTGTTTTTGTGCCATGTTTGTGGTTCACGTGTAGTTTCGGTACCTCTCAACATGATATATAAAAAATATAAGAGGATTTCAGATACTCATATTATATTTGAATTAGGAAGTTAACCATGAGCATGAGCATACGCATAACAGCATTCTGATCCAAAATTACATTTGAGATATTCTTAATCTACTTATTTCTTATTGGGTTTGTATCATTTTCATTAGTGACATTATTTTTGTTTGTTAAGGATGGAAAATATGTGAGAATCATGTCATGTTTGTGGATATAGTTGTTCTACGTTGGTTAACGCTCGGTGCATCACTAGTTATGGTCACGTTACCTGATTCCTATGCACAACCAGTAATATAAATAAATTGAAAAAAACAAAAATATAAATACAAACGATTGTATTGGAAGTTATAGTCTGAGCACATTATTTGTATGGCTCATATTGTCATATATGATTTCACATAGTTTCTAATATACCAAGAGTTTTCGGGAAGCTTGGGAGGAAGAAAGAAGAAAGCAAAATAATATTTGTCTCTTGGGCATAATTTTGAAAATAATATATTACTAAAATATCTAATTAAATGATGTAGAGATGTTCAAGGAGACGTAAAAAAAGAAAGAGCATCTAACAATTTCCAGCTTCACATTTTTCTCAGAGACCATGTTTCTGGGAGTGGAAATTTGACAAATCCTACTACGTGTTCGGATCCTGGCTCCTTGATTCGCTACGATAACCACAAGGATAAAGGAAAAAAATATTGAAGAATATGAACATGAAATAAACTGTTACAGTTAGTAGCTAGAATGGTATAAAATCAAAACCTCTTTGATTTTCAAGTACAACGTTTTTATATATAACATGAAATCAATTTCAATTCTTTTCCAGTAATAATTCTCTAGTGAAACTCCAAATCCCATGACTAAAACTTGTTTTCCCCAAAACAAAAATAGGTAAAAGATGAGCTTACAGAAATCCAAAATCAGATAATATTTGTGAAGATCTAGATCTTACAAGCTATGTCTATCCTTGTAATATGAAACATATTCAATATGGATGGAAATGAAAATACATATCAGGATAATAATTTTATGGATGGATGGATGAATAACAGCAAAGGTTTAAAGAAACAAATACAAAAGATCAAAATTTACTCCATCAGACAAGTAGATAAGCAAGGCTCTGTTTACGCCCGCCTTCCACCCTTATTTCCTGCGTTTCCTTTTCCTTTTCCTTTCGTAGCAGAACCCTTCCCAGATTGTTTACCTCCCTTGCCATTCTTTCCTTTTCTATTACTATTCATTCCATGAACCCTTTTATCACTTTTCATCCTTCGATCAACAAGGACCTTCCCCTTACCCGCTTTATTAGCAACACCCTTCTTAGCCACAACTAATTCCTTCTTAGGCCTTTTAGGAGTAGCCTTCTTATATAATTGTTCAATCATCTTCCCCTTGGAACGATCATTTAAGTCTGTTTGCTCTGATATAGTATTTGCCTTCTTACGAACCTTCTCAAGCTTCCTCATTGCCACACGCTTCTTTCTAATCTTTGCTTGTGTAACTTTCTTAGCACACCGGGCATCTATATCTCTATTCTGGGCTTTTATTGCATTAACCTCCTCTTTAGTAATAGGCTTTGAAGGTTGGCGATGCCTTCTTTCTTCTTCCACAAACCACCCGGGCAACCCATCACCGTCATCAAACATATACCTATTATAAGCCCCATCTAGTATTTCCTCCCTTTGTTTTTTGCGCATCATTTTCTTAGCATACGCCAACATTTCAGCTTTGGTGTCAATATCATCTTCATCGGACTCGTCCGAAGACGAATCATCGCTAGAATCTGTAGCTGGAGCAGGGACTATCTCGAAATCGTCTTGTGCCTTTGAAGGTTTAACTTGAACAGGTTTAGAAGCCATGGGAGTTTTTACACTCTTTTCTGGAAGTGCGAATTTCTCTTCGGGCACATCTACCTGCATTTCATCTTCAGCAAAGTCTCCATCCTGAACAGCTTTAGCAAAAACATCCTGACTAAACCATTTATCTGTCAAGTCTGCTTGGGTTGGGACATTCCCATCATGGAAGGGTACTACAAGGGGATTTGCTTCCTCATCACCACTTTGTTCTTTATCTGAATCTTCAAAATCAGAATGCTCAGTTTTGTCATCATCCTGCATAACAAAATATGCACAATCACCCAAAAGAAACGAAAAATAACAACATTAAATACCACTGGAAGAGCTTCAAACCTCCATAAGTTCAGAATAGGCTTTCCGTGCACGTTTCCGTTGCTTACTACTACCCTCCTTTTTAGCAGTAAACCTTTCATAAACCTGATCGAGAAAGTCCTCCATTTTCTCGTCATATCTAACATCAAATAACAATATTAGATACCATGAAATAATGACGGATCCTCAAAGAGGGGGGAAAAACAGTGATGGATGAATATTCATTTACCTTCTTCGTTCTTCATCAGAGTCCACATCACTAGATGGATCCTCCTTAGCTTCGTCCTCTTCACTTTCACTTTCTCCTATTGCACCATTCTCAACATCATTTTCGGCAGAATCGACAGTAGCCAGATCTTTTTTACCCTGAAATATAAAAGGTTGAACAATGTAAGGCTACAAAACCTTCAAAACTTCAGTTTTTTCTTCCCATTGACTGTTGGAGTATCATATGCATATTTTACAAGGTAAACCCACAGTTATTATATATAAAACATATATTCAGCACTGCAAATAAAACAGATCAGTCTAGTGCAGCACCTCTGCTAAAATAAGAACAGTTAAAAGACCAGCGGAACAAAATAGCCTAAATTACTAAAGCTCAAACGTTCTTTTCACGCAAAACAAATAGAGCTCTTGAGATCAAAAGGAAAGAAAGGTATACCTTGATGGAAGAAAGAGAGAATAATTCATTATCAACATAGCCATCTTCCAGTGCATCTATTTGCATTCCTTGTGCTTTCCGGGTCTTGTCCTGAAGGATTAGAGCATAGTCGAAAAGCACATAAGCTGAAATGATAGGTACGAGGCAGCATACATGCCTCCAAAATTGAAATAATATTACAATCTAGTTTTTGTCCTCTGATTTCCAAGCAAAGGCATGTTTGTCTATGAAGTCATAATGATAACGCATCTAATTCAGAAAAGAACTTTCCAAAATATGAAGTTTTGATAAACATGATGGACAAACCTTAGCTAGCCTTTTCGCATCACGTTTTTTTGCTTGTTTCTTCTTCCTGTCCACAGCATAAGTCAGCTCCTCCATTTCATTGAGCAATTTATCATCTTCATCCTCTTCATTCTTTTCTTCGCCGTCAGTGGCAGCAGTTGAATTAGCCTTCTGTGTGGGAGATAATGCCTTCCTTATATGCATCCGCCACCTGCGTAGAAGTTCAAGTATTATTTCATGCATGTATAAGCATTAACCCAGCATATTTTCTATTTATACTATGCACAATGATATGAAAATTGAACAAGTTCTAAGTTAAAAAAATAAGGCAACAAAAATATAAGCATGTAATTTTTTGTTAGTTCTGAAAAGACTATATTGATTTTATTCCTTTTGTCCAGACAGTTCAAGGAAAAAGAACCAAAGCAAAAAGATTCCGTTATTTTTAGTAGGTCTCTTTAATTTGATGTGCACGTACATCGTAATATTAATGAATAGCTCATGGGAAACCAAATCTTATAAAGCGAGAAAAGAAATCAAATTCAGGAATATCAAACTTTTTTTATCAAGTCGCATATGCATACCAATATTAAGTATTTTAACCAGAGCCATAAAGTAAATTTCGTTCTTTTATTTTGTTTGATAAAGGACAGCTACTTTAAAAAAAAATACAATGACCAAGAGATGGGAGAACATATATCTTACTTCAATAGATGTTTAAAGTCTTGCTTCCCCAAAACACGAAGATCTTCACAAAGAACTTTAACCTGGCCAATTTATAATTCATTCAGTGGTCAAAACTTGGAACAAAATGGGAGTTGAAGAAATAAAGAAAGATGGATTACCTCTGCTGTGGTTAAAGCATGATTCTTTATTGGCAAAGAAGCCGAATCCTCAAATGTTATAGAAGTAACTGAACCAAGAACCTCAAGAGGTGTGTCAGACCAGACAAAATCTGTGGCAGACGACACTTTCCTTAGAATGCTTTGCCCATCTTCATACCTGGAGTTGTATTCAAACAATCATTACAAACATATTCAAGTTCGCACATGATCAGATTCATTCATACTCTAGCCTCATTAAACTTCTGAGATACACATGCTTTATAAAAATGATTTGTGCGTGTATGCTAATTCCCTTGTAATCATAGGCATGAATGAAATTTTAAAATACTCGAACAAGTTGCATGATTGATTAAGAGATGCACAAGCAGCCAACTTGAGATTGAGGTGAATTATGAAAAAAAGTAAAACTAGACTTCATTTTTATACGAGTCTGCACAAAGTCAGTGGGATGACATACCCATCACGATGCCGCTTTTGTTTGGCTGGTCTGAGTACATCCTCCACCACCTACAAGAAGTATTCAGATATACAATAAAATAAACCTACAAGAAGTATTCAAAATAATAAAGAAGTGAGCAGAGGGTATAGAATCATGAAGCACCTTCCGCTGGGGTTCTGAGAAGCCCTGAAATAGATGTTTCACATCAAGCAGACGCGGATCAATCTTTGCAGGAGCCTTATACTTGAAGCCCAAAACAAATATTTCTGCAGACGTAGAACGACTGGCAGCTGGTTTATCCACCTCAACTTTTTCAAACAACTACAAATGCGGAAATCAACAAAAATGAGAACAGTTCCTCACAATGCCAAGACCAATTTTTTAAAAAGTGTCGAAAAAACACCTGATTGAGGCAGTACAAGACCGAATTGTAATCTTGGGACCTGAAAACCTGACATAATACAACAAACTGGTAAGCAATTAAAAAAGAAAAAACACGACGCCAACAGGAAAAATAAAAAGGATCATACTTTAGTAACAAAATTTCCTTTGGGAGCTAGAAACTGCGTGGCGAGCTTCACAGCATCAATGACTAGGGAATTCTGAGACGTAGCTTCTTGAGACCAAGCACCACCAATATTCGGGGAACCATCGTGCAAAACCAAATCAAAAGCCTTAACTCCGTTCTCCGACATAATCTTCTTGACCTTAGCTTTACATTCCTGCTTCGTAATATCCTGCTCAATAGCAATGGCGCCCCGGACAGGGGCAATCTTGACTAAATCAATGCCAAGGACAAGACTTCCAACGGGGACACGGCTGACGGCGATCTGCATCCAACCACCAGGGGCGGCGCAAAGGTCGAGGACGGCTCGTGAGGAGTGGAGGAAGTGGAATTTGGAGTCGAGCTGGATGAGCTTCCAGGCGGCACGGGAACGGTAACCATGTTCTTTGGCGAGATGGTAGTATTTGTCCAAGCGTCCCTTACCTTTGGTCTTAGTCTTACCCATGGAAATGGAATTAGGGTTTGATTAGGGTTAGGGTTTGTGTTTTCCAATCTGAGACTTCTTCTTCTTCGACGAGACAGAAGCAGTGTCTAAAACCCTAGAGAGGTTTTTCAGTCGTTTATAACTAATCGATAGAGGCTGGATGGGCCTGGGAGTGGGCCTGGGGATGTTGTCCTAATGCCCGTTAACTAATTTAGAAATTAGGGTAAATAATTTATTATTCGTCAACATGTGCCAAAATAAATTATTTAGTCCATATATTTTTAAGAATACATTATAAGGTCATTTACGTTTGTTATATTTAACAGTCTAGTCCCAAACTTTTCGTTCCATCAACAATTTAGTCCTTCTATTTAATTAATAGAATTATTTTTTTAATTAAAAGCGAGGATGGAGAGGAGATATTGGCAAAGTTTTTTCAATTGCTATAATTTTGTTGTTAAACCTAATTCTGGAAAAAGAAATATCTTAGCTGATTTCTTAAGCAGGAATGGAGGCAATTCTTCAGAAAATATCAGAAATCAGAACCGCCAAATGTTGGCAATCATCAGAAATCATGAGAGCTTCCTGATAAATTGGAAGAGGAGATCAAAAAACTCCAACACCAAAATATCAGAATATAAGAACAACAATCCCCAAATCTTCTTATGAGATTTTGGGAGATTTCCATAAGAAACAGACGGAACTACCATCTTCATCAACTGGAGTTTCAGGAGTTGCTGCCTTGAACCATTCCAAATTGGTGAATAAAAATGAATCAGAAATTACCGCCTCTTCATCAGAAATCACTGCTGTTCAAATGGTACAATTTCCTCCATAAACTATAGAAGCTTGTAAGAACATTATAATTTTTTTTACATATAAGCAATCAAAGACTGTGTATAGGAGTTTTAAAGGATCCATGTGTCCTAGATATATATGTACAAAAGATTGTAATCCAGAGACAGTCCATAAACTATTCAGATATGGATTTCTTGACAAAGTATTAACATATGACAGTTTCCTAAGTATTTCAAAGCTGCCGTCAGTAATTATGAGATCTGTTGAACAACGTAGAATGACGACAAGAAGAGGATTCTATGGCATTCAAATATATGATTGTGCTACAGATTTAGTGGGGAAACCTATCATAATTGCTCAGATTTATAAAGTCATGCAAAGAAAAGGTCTACTTGGAGATACTGCTGATCATACTTTCAATGTTCCTTCCAAATTAGAAGGATTTTAGACATGCATAACAAAGAAACGAGCTACCGAATTGAACATCATCAAATTGAGATTAGAGGATTTTATGAGAGATAAACATGTTGCTGTCATAGCCAGATCAAACAATGGAGAAGTAGAAGAAATCATTACAGTTAATTTTATAATGGAAAGAGCCGACGACGCAAGTTATCAAGTCATGCAGGAAATGCACAAAAGAGTGGTGGATAAGACACATAAACATAGCCCATAAACATTAGCCCAATATGAGAAGATGTTTGGCCCAAAAAGATCAAATTTATTGATAGATGACTTCACCAAAGAAGGAGTCCAAGCCCATATACTTTAAAAGATCAAGATCCATTTTCCTAGATGGTGACGTAAGCGATGACGTAAGCAAAAAATAAGATAGGTAATAAGAAAAATAGAGAAGCATGTGGCAATGAAATAGAGTGGCAAGATGTAAACCTCCAAAGGTGTTTGCAAGATGAGAAGCATGAGAGAAAAAAAAAAAGAAATGGACATGTATCATAGTACGTAGTTTTTTGTACATAGGTGGAATAATGTGTAATATTTTAGATTTTCTCCTGTAAAAAAAGAGGAGTTGTACATGATGTAAAATTTTAAGTTTGGTTGCAATAAAAAAACTCCTTCTGTTCATCCTTTTCTTAATTACACTTATGTCTCTTATGTATCACTAACTTCTCTCTTAACATTCATAATAATTAAAATCTAAGTTTAACCTAAATATTTCATATTAATCAAATAAATCAAGCCTTATAGAGGAGCCATGGTTATCTTAAGGTGGAGTCCAAAAGGTGTGTTGAGGAGTTGGAACTGAGTCAATACCCACGAGAATGGAGATAGGGTGTCGGGCTGAGTTCACTAACCTTCACTGAGGATTACATCAGAATGTATACCAAGTTGAGCTATAATATTTGTTCTACTCGGATTACTTTGTAATATTAAATTAGGCTTTACGGTTTAATATATTATGGATGTTAAATTTCATCTTAAAATGTTTAACTCTGTTGTTGTTGCTAATCTTACCTTTATTAGGGATACAAGACTATTACATGCGTATATGATCCTGCAGAACTTGATAATAAATAAACTTACTCAATTTATAAAAACATCTCCATCCCAAAAAATCACCAAAAATCACCATTTCCAATACTAACCACTGGGGATATACTTCTAGAATGACAAACTGAAAATTCTAAAGAACATAATCCACTGAACACCATGTAAATATAATCTTAATTATTCCCTTTCACAATATAATCTTAGGGGTCTTTCTATGGTTACTTTGTTAACAACTAAAACAAAGTAACCATAGCCGTCACCCTAATCTTAGTATTCACTTTCATAATCACAAAATGATGAATAAACAAAATAATATAGAACATGACAAAGATAACTAAATTATGTTTTTTAGAAAAGATAGCAAGATCCATTTAATGCCAGTTGAACTGAAATATAACGAAATTAAATTCTAATACATCTTCCTAGCTTCCACATGCTGAGCAGACAGTAAGAGAGTTGTTGGAGAGTTAAAAAAAAAAAGAGTGGGAATATAGAAGACATATTAATCAAACTTTGCTGTAATAACTTGTGAAATGCAAAAAGAATTGTGAACTTCCTACATCGAACCGTTGAGTTTACATACACAAATTCCACAGAATTCAGAAACATCATCTTCTTAATATCTGTTCTCTTGCGTTCTGTTCTGTATAAACAATAAAATTTTGCTTCCGCAACATCAGTAGAACATTCCCATTGTAAAATGCCAAGGCGTGATCCGATTGCATACAACAATCCATCATAACATAACATCAAGGAGACTAAAATAAAAAAATCAATTTTCATCAATCCTTACGTCTATATATAATATTTTTTCTTTTCCTGATTTGATCCTTCCCTACATGCCCTATGAAGCCGGTCAAGGTTTAGTCCCCACGTGAGCCGCTGCTACCTGCAGAAGACTTCTTCCCACCATATTTCTGTCATAGAACAAAACAGTCAAGAATGTTAACGGCTTTTGTCATTCAAGTGAATTTTTTGTGTGACTTGGCGTTTCCATTTGACAAATTAGTTTTAAGATGGCTCTCACTGCAAAAATTAACTGTTTTGGTTTGAATTGATTAGTCAAAAAATGTCAAAGTTGAAGGGGACAGATAAGTAGAGCACAGAGAAAATCTGTTATCCCCTAACCCGTCTCCCCTTCAACTCATGACACATGCATAGCTTAGTAGGATAAGTATGCATGTTTCATAAATTGAGTGGGAGAATAGATTCTCTTCCCAAAGAGCAGTACTTGATAAACCATAAGGAGAAGTGCACAACTAGTTCGTTCGGTAAAAGAATATTACAACGGCCGAAAAGGCAGTTGAACTCACCTGCTTTCCAACGTTGAAAGGAATGTACTTGTATTTGATCATATGTGCAATTTGACGCCTCATTGTTAGGACAAAAAGAACAATCCAGTAACAAAGCAATATAGGCCAAAACACCGGAACATCAAACATGGAAAAGAAGGTCATCACGAATGCTATGCAGAATGCCTTTGTGAAGGAATACCTGCAAATGTAACAACAGAAATAGCAATAATATTATTTCATAGCAAGGATTTCAAGAGAAAAATCAACTATCTTTGACTTAATGGAACCAACTACTAATACATTCCTGATCTGCATAAAACCAATGAAATCTCGATGCTGAGTAAGGAAGAAAAAAATCCTTAAATTCCCACGATATAATTCTATAAAGAAAACAGTAAGTATTAATTTGCATAAAGAATACAAAAAGGGGCCAAAAACTGACAGCATATGCCAGGATGAAGTGGCTTTATATGCTTTAACTCCTAACAAGGCAAGCTACAAAACCGTGCTCCTCAACGAATTGCAGAGTAGCACAATTGGAACAAGGTCAAACTTCTCAACATGAAGTCCAAGTGAAGATTTTTGGTTCAGAACTGTAGATGGGCACCCACTCCTGTCAACCAATTATATTACTACTGTTGAACAAAGTTGTGTGAAGCTGATTAAACAATCTAGCAGAATGACTGAAACCCTTGATGATATAAGCCAAGAGGCACATCAAACTACCATTGACGGTATGTTCAGTTAGAAGGATGGGTGAAATTAGATAGAAACGATGGAATGAATGGATTGATAATTTTCCTCAAGTTGTTTAGTATGAAGATCTAGAAGCTTTCTGAGGTTATCATATCGTGCAATCCTCCCATTTTGGGAATAAGAAGAAATGTAAAAAGGAAGGATGGAACTTCACCCATCCTTCATTTTCTTTTCTATGTAACAAAACAAATGGAGAGAACGTTTCCATCTCCTTCCTTCATCTCTTGCCTCATACCGAACATAAGCTAAATCTAACCCCTTAATTAGAAAAAATCACAGCAACACGTCTATAGTTTCACATTATAAAGCAATACTTTGAGTTCAGTCTTCATTTAGGGTTGACTTGGCAAATATGTTCATACAAATTTTACTGCTCGCTTTACAATCAATTTGCAGAAACCAGCATAAAGCTGTTACAATTAATTTAATACTATCCTGAAATTCTGAAAAAATAACGAAAATTCAAATGAAATAAGCCATATAATCTTTTTCACACCTTAACAATTTTATCTCTAAAATGAACTCAGCAATTCAATAGAACAATAAGATTACCAGTGAATCAAGCAATGTTGGAAGATGCAGTAGCTCTAACTATAGGATAACAAACCTAGACATAAGTGAAACAAGCTTCTCGGAAAAATACTTCTCCCACTAGCATCATAACTGCTCTCATATATTATTAATACCTATTGCTAATAGTAAACTGTTGATCCATGAAACTCAAGCAGATTCTTGCTTTTAACATGTTAAAAAAAGCACATTTAATGATAAAGATCCAGTTGTGACAGCTGAAGGAAACATTAAAGCATGACAAGATATCTCTGCATAAGTTCAGAAACCAAATATACAAGTTTTGCTGAATGGATTGAAAGTTTGCTACCCCATATGCACCTAAATACAAGCAATGTAATTCAAGCAGGCAGCAAAAAAAAAAAAAAAAAAAAAACCAAACTTCCTAAACCAAGTTAGACAAAGCATGACAAGATATCTCTGCATAAGTTCAGAAACCAAGGATACAAGTTTTGCTGAAAAGGATGTAAAGATTGATACTTTGACTTTTCACTGTAATTCAAGCAGGCGACTGTCTTAAAAAACACCTAGCTTCCTAAATCAAGGATTATTGAGGGTGTTTTATGCCTCTAAAAACTCATAAACCCTACTTGATTCAAAGACTTTCCTCTAAAGCAAGGTTATTTAAATCCTTCCCTCATAAGCAATTATGCTTGCTTGAATGGGAACAGCCTCTAACAACTTATGCTAGATCTCAAGGTCAAACAGTAAACCTTGATTGAGATAGAAAACTTTTAAAATGTGTCTGATTAACCTCAAACCAATTAATTGGATTCACTAATAGAGATTAGAACTAAACATTAACAACGAACATAAAAAAAAAACAAAAACACAAGCTTTTATTTATCTTAAGCAATGCCACAATAGAGACAAGAAAAGAAAAGAAAAGATGGATAGAGAAGAATCTAAAGCCCCCAGGAATTTAGTATTCTGTAATCCATCTTTACTCTAAGCAGCAAAGTCCCTCCACAGCAGCACAAAATTACCAAAATTCTCTTTGCTTGGCACATAATGAAACGTTCTATTTATATTATTTGGCAACTTCACTCTACAGAAGGGACTAAAAGAATAAAAGCTTTACGGCCGGACTTCTTTTTCCTAGTATACATACACTCTCTAAATCTGCGGCCTGTCAGTCTTAGTCTGTAACATCTCATTTTCAGGCCCATTCTCAGGATCTCTATCATTGACCCCCTTGAAAAAAAATAAAAAATTTCCCTTCTTGATCCTCCAAATCCCCATCCAAACAATGTGGAATTTGGGAACTAAAACTCCTAGAACACCTTAACTTTTTTATACATAGTGGCAGCCAAGAAGAATCAATTATATCAGCTTTTATCTATATGATTAAAAAAAATCATTCATTTTGCCAGTTTAAGACGAAATAATAATAATGCATGCAACCATATTCATTTTTATTATAGACAACCACATTCATACTCTGATTCAAAACTTTTGAAAAATTACCATGAATTCGAGAACAGCAAACAAGTCAAGGTTGCACGCTATGACATTTCATGTAAAACATATGTTCCGCTTTACAAAAAAAATTCCGAAGTCATTAATATGCTCGTCAATATTGCTTGTACATTCAAGTTCCTACTCCCAAACTAATTTTTCTTTTTAAAAGTTAAATTACGACTCTCTTTAAATGCTAAGCAAGCAAGAACGTTATCCAAAAACCAAAAGACATGAACTACCTACCATATGCTGGTATGGTTTACTGAAAGGAAAAACCGTGAATTGTCAACCTATAAACCAAAATTTTTCTTACCAGAACTTGAACTCAGGAAGGCGACGAATGAACGGTTTGAATTCATCAGAACCCTTAGTAGGTAATAGAGCCCCATCCGAAGGGTCACTCTCAGGATCAACCAGAGGTGACAAAAACCCGATAAGCAAATTCAACAGGTATATTCCAAGCCCATATGAAACAATGTAAAAACCCTGAATAGAGTAGACGCGCAAGCAGTAAATAGCGATTATGGCAAGAGTCCCAATCCACCTATAGTTTGCATGTGGTGTACTCTTATCAAGATAATACTGATACATCCTCCAAGCATTATGTCCAATTTGGCCAACAGGTGATCCCGCTGAGGCACCCCCACCCCCAACTCCTTCCATGGAATAAGCTCTTCACAGTCCTGCATATTTCATGGGTAAAAAAATAAAAATCAAAAGAAGAAAACAGTAACTAGACAACAATCTCTCTTACACAAAATTCAATTAAACCAATGATATTTTTCTATTGAAAGAGATTAATATAAAAGGTGTTACTAGCCTCTTAACTATTTAGTTCAATCGGTTAATTACAATAGTATTAGTTGCATTCAATTTCTGCCAACTTCATTATTTGTTGAATTAAAAAGGCACGGTGGGTTGGGGCTGCGTTTTGCACGCTTCAAGCCCAAGGAAGTAGCATCCGCGTGAACAGATGTGTTAGAAATTAATATAAAAGATGTTCTTAGCCTCAACTATCAACTCGACATTTTAGTTCAATCTATCAAGTAACAAGCTTTATTCAGAATGAAGCATTAAATGGTACTCAAATCATCCATACATTCAAACAATGCGTAAGTTTTAAATCACATTAAGGAGCAAGGAAACAAATTTCCGCAATGCAATTAAAAATCTTCTGAGTTTCTGAAAATGGGGAAACAAGAATAGTATCCTACGCATAAAAGATGTAATTAGCCTTAACTATGACCTCAAGCTTTTAGTTCAATCGGTTAAGTAACATGGTATCGAGCCGAAAGGTCTTGTTTTCGATTTCTGGCAGCCTCAAGCTGCTTCTTAAGCAGGAATAGTTGATCAATTAAAACCAGAACATTGAAAATCCATAATACAGACAAAAAAAACTAGTATTAAGAAGATTCCAGAAGCAGATCTGAGCAAAAGAAAAGAAGATATAAAGATTGAAGAAGAAGCTTACCTGGATTTGACTTGGAGCTGAGAGTGTGAAGAACAAAGGGGGAAGAAAAATGGGTATGGAGATGATGAGATCTGCGGGGGGAAGGAGGTTACAATGGGAATTTTGGTGAAATATTATTGATGATCAAGACAACTAGAAAGAAATGTTATGTACAGACAGTGACGCGCTGGAATTGGCTTTCAAACGATATTATTTGTCTGTCATGCTGGATTGGTGAAACTACAATGTAGCCGATTTTTTAGTACAGAATTTAGCAACAGAATATCCTCTTTATTTTCATAATTAGTCAATTACTTTCATCTCTAAGTAAAAATAACACCCACTTTGAATAGTGGCTTAACGTTTATAGACTAGTTTGACTAAACATTACCACACTAAACACGTTTATATTTTAATGGCAAAAATACCCTTCATTTTACAAAACCAGTTAACGTTATCTCCATTTCTCCTTCTTTCTCTCCATCTTCTTCATCTCTTTCCATTTTCGATTAACCACAGAGAGCACGTCCTTTCATCTCCAAAACTCAATCATTCTTCATCTCCTTCATCGCCGAAACTTTATCTTTCTTCATCTCATTCCTTTTCCGGTCACACACAAAACACGTCCTTTTCTGATTCATCTCTTTCATCTCCAAAAGCTCAAAAAGGTCGGTCATAGTGGCTTTAATGGTGAGTGTTTTGTCATTGTCCTTCAATTGCTCAAATTTTCTTCTTCATATTGTATATTCTCATCTCAATTTAAAACCCTAGACGTTTTCCTTTCCGATTTCGGCAAGTTTTGATGAACAATATGTGATTTGCGAGGTTTATTTATTGTGAATAATGCCCAGATCAATTTTTCTGACTTGGAAATCCACTGCATAATCAACTTAAGCTTTACATCTGCAAGAAAGCACCAAAAAATGAAAAAACATGTCGTGTCGACAAGTTTTTTCATTTTTTTTGTGCTGTCAAAGTTGTTGGGACAGCACCACAAGTTTTTTCGCTTTTTTTTTATGTCGTGATGTCGTGCTGGCACAACAAGCCAACACGACAAACATTTTCGTTTTTTTTCGATGTCGTGCCGGCTTGTCGTGCTGTCGTGCCATGACAAGAAAATTGAAATTAAATTTGATGTTTCTTCTTAATCCTTTCTTCTACTTTGTTTCTTTTTCCTTTTCTTCTTTTGTTGTTTCTTATTTTGCTCATTTTTAGATCTGTCATTCTTCTCTTCCTCATTGCTCGCAATCGGCTGTTTACTTATTGTTGTTGTATTGTGTTTGTCGTTGATTATATATGGGAAAACGGAAACAATGAAGTAACAATACAGGAGGAACGAGTTACGCCAAGGGGTAGTGGGAAGAGTTATTTGATGTTTTTTTCAAATGAGGGGTATTTATGTCCCAAAACATTGAACATGTCTGATGTGATAATGTTTAGTCAAACTAGTCTATAAACATTAAGCCACTATAAAAAGTGGTCTAGATTAGTAATTAACCCAAAAAGATATTAAACTAACTGGGCACGTTAGTTGTAACCTTTCCGTTTACCATCAAACTTTGTTTCATTTCATTTCCTTGTCAACAAACTTAACCATATGCATTACTAGCCTTTTCCTCTATGGCTGAACTAAACTGAAATGAATGAATTGGCTAAATTGACTGATTTTCGCTAAATGAAGAATGAACATTGTTGAATTTGGTTAAACTGAATGAAACTGAACATAACTGAAGTTTACTGAAATTAAGCCAAAAAAAAGGTCTTCTATAATATTGAAGTCGGAGGAGTTATTTTTGGGAGTTAACTATCAATCTAACTTTTTTATTCAACTTGTTCTTTAATGTGTTATATAGAGCTAATATGATTAAGCGGTTAATGTTTGAACCTTAGTCATAACATAGAAAATTGTAAATTGGTCTTAAGTGGCTCATAGCCTCAAGCCCAGGAATAAAGTCTAGCAAGGATTTGCCTATTATTCACAAGATATTTCCATTCCATTCGCTTAAGGAAAAAGATCAGCACGTGTCACGATCCGCTTAGTGATGACTCATCACAAGAAAAGTAACATAAGCTAGTTATATACTCCGTAAATCAAAGAATTTGAATTCTACGAGGATACTCTTCCCCTAAAAGGATTGGAATGCCACCTAAATAAGAATATGACTCCTACACAGATATAGATTATTAAAAAGGTCCATATATGCTCATTTACGGTAAAATATATGGTATATTCGAAGATTAGTTCTTACTTGTAATCCAAGTAATTCTCTTACTGAATTGGATATTGAAGTCTTCATTGCAATCCAATCGTCGATTCTCTTTTGCAAGTCCAAGGACGTCGTGAGGAGAAGATTTTGGAGCCAAGTTATCATGGTGTAGTGAGCATAGAGCTTTAATCTAAATAACACCCTTTTTTGTTGCAGATTAAAATCTTCCCACCATGCACACATCTCAACCACAAAAGACAACCCCTAGTTGACAATTAGACAATACCAGCAACTTCTGGTAGCATGGCTACAGCCTCTGTTGGACTGTCCAGGGCCTTTATTGGGTTAGCTACGGTGTATGTTGGCTTGTCTATGGCCTCTGTTTGGTTGTCCACTGCTTCAACCTCAACATTTACTAATACATGACCCATACTTGAGCAACGTGTAAAGGATATGGCCGACTTGCTAGGTCATAATTCCTTCAGGAGACAAAACAAGTCCTTGACACACACATGAGCGAGACAGTGGCGGATCATTTGATCGCAATACTCACCATCTTAGTGAGTAATTCCACTGCAGATGTTACTCCCCCGAACAACTTTTTACCCCAAGTCAGCCGCCTCTGTCGGTCGATATCTCTACTACGGAATCTAGCCAAGAAACCTATTCCTCAATGTGCGTCAAACTAGCATGCTGTGCATGGCAGGTCACGACAATTTTTATATGTCTTCTAGTTCACTAACACCCGAACATCTCTATTGGCATATGCAACCAAGATCCCACCACACATCCCACAAAGATATGTGCAACTACATTATACCCCCACAAACGCGGTTGTGACAGTTTTACCACAATGGCAAAAACTAATCTAGTGTTGCCAACTCAGGCGTGGTTGTTTGATTCGTTCATAGAGCAACGTCTGATGTGGGAGCCTTCTTCCCCTAATACGGTGTGGCCAACTTCTACCACCTTCAAAATTAGGGAGCCGGTGCAACAAGCAGTTCCTAACCCACCTGAAAACAAAATGGAGAGACAGACATAGGTTGCACTTGACAAATGGGGTACACCCCCATTGAAAAAGGAAGTCCCTAAAAGCGACTCCTATGTGCAAAAATGAACATGATTTTGTTGCTCGTTTGCAAAAATGCAGACTTTACTATGTGGCTGACATACGGATGACGTGGTACGGTAGTGTCAAACTATAAGTTGTTGACACGTAGCATTCTAACCAATAAAAATTTAACATTATTTAATTAATTAGTAATTTTTAGTTAATTATATATATAAAATTTTAGATCCTAAAATAAAAATTCTAAATACTAAAAAATAAACCATAGACTTTAAATAATGAATCCGAAATGCTAATATATATGATGCATTATCAGATTATAGGTTTGAGATACTGATGATGATGTAGTATGTCAATCATATTCTAAAATTTCTACAAATTGTAAAGGTTTTTTGAGTCCATGCTTAATAGAGCTGTCATCGATTTGGTGAGCTACGGCAAGTAATTTTTCGGAGTTAATTTTTTGGAAAAATATACATCAAAGGAAGTTGATGAAAGAGTTAATGGGCTTGATGAAAGAGTTGGGAGCTCGAAATTGAGATGTTTGGGCTGTCAAAGGTGTATTTTGGATTAGGGATGGTGTTGTGGGCCTTATGTTTAAATTTAAGGAACAAGAATAAGGAAGCTAATAATATCTTTGACTCTTTACTTGAAGGTGTTGATGATGAGGATTATAGCTGTCATAGTGGTTAGTGTGTGTGAACACCATGATCTGATTCTGCAAGCAATCAACCACAAGCTTAATACACATAATTCAATCGTGTTTTTAAGACATTGATAATACGTCATCAATATACTTATGATTAATGAAACACTTACATCATTGCTCCTTTATAATTTTATGAATGCCAATGCTTATACTCTATAACGAGCTATCTTTTTGCCCGTGTCTTGAACTATAACCTACGTAATCATAAAAGGTAAAATTCGATACTTCAAATAAATAGCGAGCTATCAAATTATGTCCAAAATCATCATATTTCGCGCCATAATACTCGCATCCAATGTATTAATTACTTGTCTAAGCTTCTTATTTTTCAAAAGAATGATAATATTAGTGAAAAAACAAAGAGGAAAACCATAATATATGTCTTTGTCATCCATTATTTGACATGAAGGGCAAGTCACCCATTCTAAATTAGAACATCATTATCATGTTTCTTTCAATATGAAAAATCACTTTGCAAGTTGCGAATAAGAATCGAAATTGGAAAAGATCCAAATAGATTCTAAGTACATTCCCCCAACATCCAAGTCAAATGGCTCCCATCAGCTCCACATCTAAGTCAATCAGTCAAATCCACATGCACAAATCCACCGGTCATCTATCACACACGTGTCATCTCCCAATATGAACCGCTCGATCCATGCCATTTTAAATTTTTAGACAATAATAGAAAAACATATAATAAGAAAGGAAGTATATCTCAATCTCATCATCATAAGAGAAAACATTATTCATAACACCACGATACAACTTTCTCTCTATATATATATGTTGTGTTTTTCATAAGTTGTTTTTTATTTGAGTTTTAAGTTAAAATTTGAGGAGTTCGGATAAAAATGGCAGTAACACCGTCGTTAGATTCTCAGCTCCATTTGCCGCTTCTTCAGGAGGCGGATAAAGAATCTGAACCGGAGAAGATAACGATAGACGATATGCTGGCAAAGTACTGCGGGGAGTTCGGGCGGTGGCAGCTCCGACACTTCGTTTTAACGAGTCTAGCATGGGCTCTTGAGGCTTTCCACACCATGGTGATGATCTTCGCCGACCGGGAACCGGAGTTTATGTGTTCCGGGTCGGGTTATTGCGATGAAAAAGCCAAGACCGTATGCGGGTTTGAACCAGGTTCCTGGGAATGGGTGGGTGGTTCGGGCAGCTCCACGGTGGCTCAGTGGGGTTTGGTTTGTGGTCAGAAATATAAAATCGGGTTGGTTCAAGCCGTTTTCTTTGGTGGTTGCATGATTGGTAAGTTCTTCCTTCATCTTTCTTTTTATTTGGTTTTATTCAGTTTTGTTTGTGTGCTTTATTTTTTTTATTAAAATGTAGCTAAACATGGAAGCAAATTTCCGTTTCGTTAGAGGGTGTTAATGATAAGGTTAATTTCGTGTTAATGTCCGTAGTTTTACTTTTTGAAAATCAACTTTTGTGAATTGTCAAAGAAACAGTATTCTGAAATTTATTGTTTGCATAATAAAAAAAATATGTACAAATAATGCATTTCACGGTGTTCAGAATGTATTATAAGGAAGTTCTGACTTTTAACTTTAAATTCTAACTTAACAAATCAAATTTCCAAATAATACATTTTTTTAGAATTATTTGTAAAAAAAGTAAAAATACAGGCAGTATTAGGAAATTGGCCAAAGATAAACATATTCATTAATTTTTTTTGGAATACTATAATTAATCAAGGTGCGTGATCACATGTTAGGCTGAGTAGCCGCCTCCTAATTTCTTCTTTAACTATATAAGTTATTTGCTATTATTTTAATGGTTAGTGGTTAGCTTAAACAAACTCTGCAGCCATCGACAGCCTCACGACACTTTTTTTTTTTTTTTTCTGAAAATTTCATATTTATCCGTTCAATTTTCATTGTCGTCAATTTTGTTAAATTGATATCCAATAAATTCTCGTAATATTAATACCTATCGTTTTCTTATATTTTTTTCTGAATCTTTTTTTGTTGAAAATTATGCGTTTTACATGTATTTTAATAACTATTTTGTAGAAATATTTTCATAACTAATTAGTGACCAATATAATGAATATGTCTTTTGAAGCTATATTATGCATTTACTGAATTAAGTATTAAATTTGCCTTCACTTCTTTTTTTTTTTTTTTTTTTTTGTCGAAAAGTGTAAATTTATACAAGTACAAGCCTATCCCCTATTATATCAACATCAAGTTTGTCTACTATTTACAATAACAATATTCTAAGTACCAACAATGCATCTAAGGTGTTCTTTAAAAATAAGAAAAAGACAGTTTGAACTAAGTTTGGTAAACATAAATTAAATACAAAAATATATCAAAATGGTTAACATGTTTATTCTATTAAAAATATGTGAAAAGAACCAGTGGAAATGTACACAACTTCTTTGTTTGTCGATAAAACTTAATTAGAAAGTCCTATATAATCCATAAAAAAAAAGTCATGTATAACAATTAAGTCACTGTGAAGTTGGTTCAATCAAATATTTGACAACATAAGAGTAAATTAAATAGAAATTTCGAGGGTAAATTTTCATCATTTTATACGTTACAGCAAATGTGTGTTTTGTTGAAAATGTTAGTGGTAATTTTGGCCTTTATATCTATATTATTTTAAGTAGATTAAAACATAGATTTTTTTTATAATATATGATTCTTTTTAAAAGAATAGAACCACCATGGGTACACAATGAACAAATTGGAAATGAAATGAAATTAGAACGTAATCAGCTTGTACATAATTTTCTAATATTAAGGATGAAATTATCATATGATATGATCTTACGATAATCATCTTGCATTTTGTTGATACTCTAGATATTTTATTTTTCTTTTGATTCTTATATTCTGCTTGATTGATCTCTCTTTTTTGTCAATGCATTATACTATTGCTTTACTAAAGTTTAGTTCAAAAAATGACATAATAATATATAAAAGATGTTGGTGGGCTTAATCGGTTTCTTTACTTATACTTGGTCTGTTTGGTTTTATTGGTTCTTTGAATGCTTGATTCTTTCTGAAAATTTGACAATAAGTAACCAGATTTTGTGAAAAATCAAAGTAGATGAGCCAAATTTAGAAATAACTATTAAATATCAAAAAAGTTATTTTTTGTATTTATTCATTACCGTCCTCTGCATTATTGTATTTATTCATTACTTTTTATTCATGACTTGATATGATTCTCAACTACTTGATTTTGCATCATCACATTCATACTTGACTGAAATCTGGAGTCATGTGTTTCATACAATCTTTGCTTATCTGTATGACTTCAGTTATCTATATGATCACATATGAGTTGTTTAGAATTAACTATAATAATAACTTTATTAATTAAATGGTGTTATTCTTGAACAATTACAAACAGGTGCAGGAATATTTGGTCATCTCTCAGACTCAAAACTAGGAAGAAAAGGCTCTCTAAGAGTAGTTTGCATCCTAAATACTTTATTTGGCTGCTTAACTGCGTTCGCCCCGGACTACTGGACTTATCTCCTCCTCCGTTTCCTCACTGGTTTCAGCACTGGAGGAGTTGGCCTTTGTGCATTTGTTCTTGCAACTGAGCCAATTGGTCCTAAGAAACGTGGCATTGCTGGCATGTCCACCTTCTACTTCTTCTCAGGTGGTATTGCTCTTTTATCCGGTATAGCATACGTTTTTCGCTCGTGGCGTGAACTCTACATTGCCTCTTCCATTCCTTCCATTTTATTCCTTGCCCTTGTTCTTCCATTCATCTCTGAATCCCCACGATGGTACCTTGTTCGTGGGCGAATCGACGAAGCAATGAAATTAATGTCCACAATTGCTAAATCAAATGGAAACCACCTTCCGAATGGAGTTGTTGTAGCCCTTGACGAGGAAGCAAGTGACCGTCCAAAGAATAAGGAACAAATTCAAACAAAAGAAGCAGTTTCAGGTTCTCTAATTGATGTAATCCGATCACCAACAACACGGATTCGCTTTTTCTTAGCTGTGGTAGTAAACTTCTTGTGCTCAGTAGTGTACTACGGACTCAGCTTAAACGTAGTCAACCTCGAAACGAACCTTTATATCAATGTCGTGTTGAATTCAGTAGCAGAAATGCCAGCATATGCTATAACAGCAATTTTGTTAGACAAGTTTGGGAGGAAGCCGTTAGCGGTTGGAACACAATGGTTTAGTGGACTATTCTGCCTTGTAGGAAGCTTGATGAGGAGTGATGGGATATGGAAAGTTACAAAGATGGTTTGTGGAATTTTGGGGATATTCGGTATGGCGGGGACGTATAATCTATTGTTTATATACACAGCAGAGTTGTTTCCTACTGTGGTAAGAAATGCAGCACTAGGCAGTGCAACACAAGCAGCCCAGATGGGAGCTATACTGGCACCTCTTGTGGTGGTTCTGGGTGGTGGTTTACCATTTGCTGTGTTTGCTGTGTGCGGTATTTTGGGAGGCTTCGTTGCATTTTACTTGCCGGAGACATTAAATCGGCCGTTATATGACACCATAACCGGATTGGAGGGTGGAGAAAATGCTTGGACACAAGCTTGAATGATTTTGAAAGTGGATATTTGAAGTTTAGGTAGCTTCCTTTTAGCCCCCTCTATGAATCTTAGACCACATCACATGAGATACACATGTAGTTTGTTCAATCTTCTAACAAATTGTACTGCAGTTTCTACAAATGATATTTGTATTCGCTAAAATCTCTTAGGCTCGTTTGGTTCGCGAAAAAAAAAAAAAATAGAATAGTTATTTTGCAACATTAAGATCTTAAATTTTAATATGGACTAGAATTCGATTATATAATATTTTTGATTCATAGATTTGGAGTCGTAGCATTTTAATTAATGAAGTTACAGTTATTGTGATGTATTAATAAGATTTTTAAGGGGGACGGACAGTTTAATATTTTATTTTGTTTGTTTGGTTGGTGCTTACGTGTCATATTATAGAATTTATAAGCATTATATAGACTTTTTCTGTAAAACTTGGCATTATTTTATTACAATTATATTGAAAATTTACATGAAAACACATTACATATTGCATATGAATCGGTTTGCCTTTGTTAAGGTATCCGTTTTTGTTAATTATTACTTTACTTTTTTTCATCATTGGATAACTTCTCATTCCACTAATCCAATATTAATAATAAATAAAGAAAAACCTCTAAATTTAATGCGGGAAATGATGCAGTTAAATTAAAGAAGTGCAAATTTATCTCTTAAATAAATATTTTTTTTTTGTAAGGAGGAAATTGAGCGGATGGAAAACAATTACAGTAAAACCTCTATAAATTAATACTCGATAAATTAATAACTCGATAAAACTAATAATTTGTCCAGTCCCAACTTGGGACCAGTGTGAAATTCAACATCAATCGATAAAATAATAAGATAATAACTTTTTTCGAAACCCTAGTGTATATATATTGGTCCAAACAAAACTATAAATTAATAATCACTATAAACTTCTATATATATGTGTGATACACTTCAAAATTTTAAGATTGTCTAGTTCAAAATGAATCAACATTTATTTGTTTTTTCTTGAACTTCAAATGTATATTGATTTCATCTTTAAATCTCCTCATTGCACTTAAGAGTTGGGGCATTGTTAACAAAAGGTTGTGAAGAGTTGTTGCCGCTTACAATGAACTTGACAAATTGAATTCAATTAATTTGTGAATGTAAATTCGTCTAACTAATATATGTTGTAGTTTGGTTTTTCATCTCTAACTAATATACATTGTAACTAGTACATTGAACTTGAAAATTTAAAAGTCATACGTAAAACCTCTTTAAATTAATAAATTATTAATTTATCGATATAATAATATCTCGCTAAATTAATGAAATATCCCGGTCCCGACATTATTAATTTATAGAGGTTTTACTGTATTAGTTGACCAGGTTTATTATGTGAAGTAAAATACAATGCATGTTGTAATTAGGTTTTGGAAAGGAATCTTAAGAAAGAGATCAAATTATGTTTTCAAAACCAATTCATCCCCTTTAAAATTAATGTAATCAGCCTTACAGAACTTGGAAAGGAGTTGATACTTTTAAGTTATAAATAGATATAAACACTTCTAAGTTAACATGCTCAGTTGTCACATCCTTATTCTTTTTGGCTTAATTTTAACAAAATTCAATTTAGTTCTGTTCAGTTCAATTGAACCAAATTTTGTTTAACCAAATTCAATTCTGTCAAATTCAGCAAAATTCTTTCTTCATTCATCCAATTCAACAAATTCAACCAATTCAATTCAATTTCATTCAGTTCAGTTAATAAGAACGGGATCATAATGTATTTGATGTGCCCCCACTTCTACCCTTCAATATATGAATGAGACGTAGATTCCAATCCAAGTAATAAGTTGAAGTTGCTGTATATTCATTTGAAAATACGAAATCCATGACAGAGAATAGCTTAAACATCTAATAACTTATAATATAAGATTCCTAACTATATACAATTTGAATATTAAAAATACGACATCCATCTATTGCAAAAGGACAAACCAAAGGCTAACTATACATAAAAACTGCGATTTTAACATAAACATATATGCCATTAATTAAATTGATTACGTACTTTTAATTGCCTAATTATCTACATCTACCCAACGCAATGTTTTGAAACTATCACAGATTTGATAAAATTGTTAATTTGAGGACCTAGAACATGAATGGAGTAGCCGAGAATGTTGGAATCGCTGTGAAGTGATCTCGCCTGAGGAGTTAAAAAAAAAAAAAGAAGATTATTTCAGTAATCATGTGGTCCAAAGAATAGGTTAGGTACATATATTAAAAGCAAAAAAAGTAAAGAAAATGTAATATTTGGTTAAACCATTATAAAGTTTCTATAAATTTACATATTTTATTATAAATTCTATTATCCTAACGCAAACAAATCAAAGTCAAACACTTTGGGAAATTCTATGGTATTTTTGATAATTAATTATTCCGTTTTTGATGATTTTTTCCATCCCCCAACTATAACACAATATATTAAATTTAACAAGAGAAGAGAATATAATGAAAAGCTGTGAACACAAAGATTTAACTTTATTTAAAAATTTATGAAATTGATGAGTGGTAAATTAAAAAAATTAGTAAAAGTTTTATTATTTCATCAATTAAAGAGGTTAATGTATGGCAATTAACAAGTGTAAAAAAAATTCCAAATATGAAAGGGTATTTTTGGAATCCAAATCAATTAATTCCGCAAAATATATTCAGTTTAGTTCCGCAAAATTCGATTGAGTTCAATCCAAATCAATTAATTCCAAAAATTTGGAATGAAAACTAGTTTGTAAGATAGATTTGTATTATGGATTTCATAATTTGGGTGCCATAAAAAGGAAGAGATAGGAAAAAGAAAGAAAGCAGGGGTTACCTATCTTCCAAGGAACGAGGAGGAGGAGAGTGAACATGACTCCTCCTCTTTACTATTCTTTCCTCTAAAACTACCACCGGTTTATCCTCCGTTATGGCGGACAACGAGGGTTTCCAGTCGGACGATGAGGAGTTGGGACCCCGTTTCTTCCTCTTGCATCTACGCCGTTTGGAAGCTGTGAGCATCAAGGCGTTAGTGTCTGAGTTTGATTCCGAAACAACATCGGACCTACAACACAACACCAACTCCAGTAGAAACTTCATCATCGCCAAAATTATATATAGAGAATCAAGAGAGGAGACATCCAAGATTTGCTTCTCTCATAGTTATAGACATAACATATATATAATATATACTTGTTTTTCCCTTGGTGAAATATCAAGTAACAAAAGTTGTGAGGTGCTACCTACGCAAAGTGGATGGATTATATAGAGTCCCTACTTTTTTTATCATTATTTCTTTAAGACCAACCTTTTACACGTATGCTTATCACAAATATGCCCTTAAACTCATTGATAAATTAAAAGTCGAGATTTCGGGTATGATAAAACATAATTGAATTATTGATAGAATGTTTAATGAAGTTTGTTGAAATTATTGAACTGAACTAGAAATATGTTGAATATAAGTAAAAAAGAATAGGTCCATAATATATAATTTGTTCCAATATGTAAACATCGAAATGTTTTAAAATGCATCAACGTGCACGAAAAATAAAGCGCAATTAGTCCATTCATATTTTCGATGTGAGGTATATTTTATTTATACTCTATTGTCATTTTTTAAAGGGTAAATTATTTAATAGCCTCTATGTTTTGCCAAAACTTACTGTTTGGTTCTTGTATTTTAGAAAATCCATTACTTAGTCCCTCACATTTGTATCAGATTACAGTTTATTCCATGATGTGAGACTAAAATGAAGATTTCGTTAGTCGAGAAAATTTTTAAAAAAAGTGAGGGACTAGATCGTACAAAAAGACAAAAGTGAAAGACTAAATAGTGAGTTTCTTAAAATACGAGTATTAAACAATGAATTTTGGCAGATATACGAACTATTAAATTATTTGCCCTTCTTTAAAAAGTTGTAGTATAGTGTCAACTCCTCTAGAGAACCCGGTTGCAATTCTATGTAATAGATATCTTGCGTTAAGTTACTTTCAATGCAATAAATTTGTTAGATTCCCTTGTCCAAAGGGCAAAATCACTAATATTGAATTGAATATTTGGCAAAACTGGCCACCTGTGATTCTGCAATAAATGAGAAAATTGATAATATTGGGTTTTAATTTATGTTGTATGGTTTATAGAAATCTAATAGGGTGCACTAAATAGCAATTGAAATAAAATTGAGGTAGAAAATATGCCCACAAAGAAGTTCCAATTAAAGGGACAAAGAAAGATAATATGGGTGGTCCTCCATCATTAGATATTTTGGGGATTCATCAATTCAATTAATGTTTTAATGACCAGTAAGTCTGATATGAGCAAATGCTATATGCTGATAAGAGATATATGCATATACGGGTGATTGCTGTTCCTACGAGCCAAATTTAGGCAAAACACATTACATTATTTGACTATTATTAATGTTTTATTTAGTCACATTAAGTCGTTCACCTTTATCATTCTTGCCCTTGATATTGTCTTTCTATTTCTTTTTGTATTGACAAAAATACAAAAACAACTGGCTTACAAAAAAATAAAAAATTGTGATTAAAAAATTTACTTTCTATTGTACCCTAGGAAAAATATGATTTATTTACATCTACCCACACATAAAATACACATGAAAATATGATTTATTTTTCATTTAACCTCAATTCTGTGCACAGAGCAATTTGAGCACGAAGAGGTCTCAACGCAATTCCTTCTGTCACAACCATAGCTTCCAATAAATATTACCAAGTACTGAGTCAAAGTCGCAATTTAATACAACTTTCTATAAATATTCCACCTACGTTCAATGAAGTAAATGCTCGGTAGAAAAAATAATTCATATGAGAGTTAAAAGATTGTTTGTTGCACGGAATATTTCTTCTAATCCACATTTTCAATCTCAGCCCGCTAACTGTAAAATAGCCACCTCCAAGGATATCTTCAATGCTATGAAACACTGAAAAAGTGCTACTGGATTCTGCTCAATAAACTTGAAATCAGCGGCCATATGCAGCAGCTGCTGCATTATCGCCATATGCAGGACCCGTGCTGTTCCCGTACGGATCTGACGAATTCCCTTGTGTATTGTCCCCGTACTGGGGAACTGAGGTATTTCCATATGCCGCACCTGTGTTGTTCTCAAACATAGGACTTGTTCTATTCCCACTAGCAGAATTTGTTGTATTTCCATAGGCAGAAGATGTGGCATTCCCGTATGTCGAGCCAATGTTTCTCTCATATGCACGAGCGTCGTTGTTCCCATTTGCAGGATCAGCATTGCTTCCATATCCAGAAGCAGGATTTCCCCCGTATCCAGAACCCATATTGCTTCCATAAGCAGCATTTCCAGTGTTCGCATAAGCAGGACTTGTGTAGTTTCCGTATGTAGCATTCCTGGTATTTTCATAAGCAGGGCTACTTCTGTTACCATATGCAGTATTTCCAGTATTCTCATAAACAGGGCTTGTGTTACTCCCAAATCCAGGACCTGTGTTGTTTCCATATGCAGCATCCCTGGTATTTTCATAAGCATGGCCAGTGTTGCTACCATATGCAGCATCTCGGGTATTATTATCATAAACGGGACCTGTGTTGCTTCCATATGCAGGACCTTTGTTGTTCCCATATGCAGCACCTCTGGTATTTTCATAAGCAGGACCGTTGTTGCTTCCATATGCAGGACCGCTGTTGCTTCCATATGCAGGAGCAGCATTGCTCCCATATGCCGGGCCTGTGTTGTTTCCATATGCCGCATTCTTAGGCACATCATATCTCTCACTCCCATATGTCGCACCCATGGAATTCGAATATGAAGAACCGGAATTCCCATACGTGGTATTACTGTTATTCCCATATAGGGGATTTCTATTGTTCCCATAAGTATGACTTGCAGTATCCCCAGATGCAGCAGGTGATGGTCTGGGTTTTGCATACTCTGCAAATATAACCCAGCCCTCCAAAAACTACAGAAATAGTAATAGAAAAAGAAAAATCAATCAGTGAAAACAATAAATTGAACTATCATAAATTGGGCATTCTAACTTTAATGCCTAAGCTTGCGAAACACAAATGAACAGGGGAACAAATACTCAGTTGGGTAAGCGTTTAACAAGCTACAATTTTTGGAGCATAACTAATGCAGCGATTTAACAAAGATACATATCTGGAAAACCTTTCAAATGGCAGACCACATCCTTAAGGGTATCTACCTTTAGATTACAATAAAACGAAATATTTACAAATATTAAATGTATAATAGTAGCAAATTGGTACTTATACTCTACAAATGATTACAATAGTAGCCAGAAAACTAAAATAATTAGAAATTGTTGCATATAAATAATCATCGGTTAAAAAGTTCAAGCAAAAGAGGAAGTTTCAATTACCTTAAAGTCATAGTTCGAATTGATATTGGATTGAGTTTACTAGTGGAAACGGTTTCCTAAATCAGAAACCAGTTTTCTATTTTCAATACTTATGGAAACATATCCTATAAAAACCTGAGAGTATCCGTTTCTGAAACAGATACGAAATGCTAAAACGCTACTAGATAGGAGTTTCCATGCAGCATACTGTCCACCTATACGAAAACCTCATCACCATGTTGATGACTTCCTAAGCGTGTTGCATAGCTCAGAGCTTAATTGCATAACTATTACAGTACAGCAAGACCCAACCACCGAATAGAATTGCAGCACCATTTGGGTGTATCAATTGGTACAACTCCACTTTGTGGGTTATATGAGGAGGTCGGTAGGTCTTAGGTTCAAAAATGAATCCCATCACCCCTCATTAATAAATTAAGTAATTAATTAAACCGAATAATAAGGTGCAGCACTTTTTTCCAGCACATGTAACATGAAGAGCATAAAATTTAAGTCTAAGTAAGAATAACCAAACTTGTCCAAGATATTCATTGAAATTACATACTTTGCATTATATTACACTTCAATTTGGGCACTTGTAACCCTCTTGATTTACCAAAAAAATAAAATTTGGGCACTTCCTTCTTAAAATACAAGTCACAGTTTTAATATTGAATTTACATCAAAGTTCTCCTATTTTTGTAGCTTGCTAGCTTCTTACATGCCTTGAGAGCTATGCATAATTTATACTTAAATGGGCATTGGGAAAAATCTGATGTTACTATGTAAAATCAGCTACTTGAAAACCTGAATTGTTTACTTGACAAATATCATTGGACTTTAGCATAACAATATTTGTTAAAAACATTAAGAGGCAACACTCACTTTGCCATCCATGCCTTTTATACCTTCTGCAGCATCATTTATGCTAGCATATTTGACAAAGCCAAATCCCTTAGAATATCCTGACACCCTATCGGTCACAACTTTAGCTGCAAAAGAGCCGGATTCAAAAACCTTTATAACTTAGTGAAGAAAAGTTGCAAAGAAACAAGGGAAGGAAGCTCAAACCTTGAACTACTTCACCGAACTTGGAAAATGCTTCCTTTAGTTTCTCGGTCGTAGTGTTCTTGTTCAGCCCTAGTAAATGTAAAAGTACCCAATGAAAAAAGTAGAAGGCACTCTTCAAGTGTAACCATATCACCCAAAGTACATCACACACACTCGCAGATATTACCCTAGGTAACCATAAATAAGCAACAACGAACTCCATATATTATTTCCAATTGAAATATGATGATGTATAATTAGTTAGTATTTTGCAATGAAGCAAGTATTGTGAAATCAGATATTGAGGAATTCATTAAAATGCACTAATATTGTTCTACCAATAGGCTTGATAGAGTTGTAGAGGAAAGTGAAAGAGGTAGAGTACCGGAGACAAAGAGATTAGTGGTAGGAGCAGCCTGTGGTCGGGCAGAAGTCTCTGTCGGAATGAAAGATGAAGTTGAGGTTGTCGAGAAGAGCCTTAGGAACCCACGGGGTTTCACTGCAGCCGTCAAAGCACCCTTCAGATTCATAGCACCAGCCGCCATGATTATTGTAAGGGTTTTAGGCACCGCAGCTTAAACCCCTACTTCTATTCTTCCTCAATTTCACTCCTACTATTACTATATCAATTTCCTACAATTTTCTCATGCCTTTTCCAAATTTCTATAATCTTCCACCAATTTGGACCCTCTTTACCTTTCTTACACCTACTCATCTTCAACCCAAATTCGTCTAAGCCCACTGGATCTGGACTTAAGATTGGTCTAAGCTCATACCTATACTTAAAATATGTAATCAAAAATTATAAATATAATATCAGATGTGAAGATATAGGATCAGGTGAGACAAGGTGATTATGGAGAGACTTTTGTTAGTGTGAGACAATTAAAAAGTTGTGGCATTTTTGAAATTTTAAAAACATGGAGGACATTATTGAAGGGAAGAGGATGTGATGTCAGCGATGATGTCACATCTGGAGAGAGAAAAAGTTTTTATTATTTTACTTAAAATGCATTTTCCCGCTCTTTCCGAACTCATTTTTCAAAAAAAATTATACCACTGAACTCTTATTAATTAGGCGGTCATTTTGAGATCCATTGTTGTTATTTATAGACGATTTTTATTTTTTTTTATTTTTGTTCCACATTGGATACTCGGTTGTTCCAGCAGAATACTACAATTGTTCCACCAGACTACTACATTTGTTCCAGCAGAATATTTTCATTATTTTTTTTTAAAATGCACTCTCGGAGTGTAAAAAAGTGTAGTATTATGGTGGAACAATTAGAGTAGTCCGGTGGAACAAATATAGTATTCTGTTGGAACAATCATAAAAAAATAAAAGAAAAAATCGTCTATAAATAACAAAAAAGGATCTCAAAATGACCACCTAATTAATACGAGTTCACTGGTATAATTTTTTTTGGAAAACGAGTTCGGAAAGAGCGGGAAAATGCATTTTAAAGAAAATAATTAAAACTCTTTCTCTCTCCAGAGGTGACATCAGCGCTGACATCACCTCCTCTTACTTCCATTCAATTCACGCATGAGGGCTATTCATTTAATTACAAGTTTGCCACCTTCCCCTATTGAATTACAAAAATACCCCTTGTCTCACCATAAAAACTAGTCTCATCCTAAACCCTTGTCTCATTTGAACTTGACTCAAGATGTGAATATGTAAATATAAAAAATTTCACCAAATAATCTAACAAACATATATTTATATAAATATTTTAAAAATATATAATATAAATGATTCAGGCCAACCCATTCTAAATTTTCTTAAACCTAAACCTGACTCAGTTTTATGCGGGCTTGAACCAGGTCAGGCTTGACATAAATTTTGTGTGTTTAAGCCTAGTTTAATGGGTTTTGGCATGGGCAAGTCAAGCGGCCCATGCCACGTCTACATTTCTATACTTATTGTCACATATGTTGTCAAACTAGTGACTTTTTAAATGTCATTTCTTTCTGAAATATTCTTACTGTATATATATAGTAAAATTTCTATATAGAAATACTTTAACCTCTTAATTGTTATACAAATAGTATGTTCCCAACTGTTGAGATTATTTGTTGTATGACTAGACTTTGAGTTCAATTGTTATAGGAAAAAGTCTCATCACAAGTATATTCTTATATAGAGGTTTCACTCTATATATTGGGGCGTTTGTTTCTCAGTTTCGCTGCTGCTTTTTGCCTTTTCACTCCAAAAAGCAGTTGTTTTGATGTTTGGTTAGAAATTAGGAGTAGCTGCTTTTTTCTTTTTCAAGAAGAATCATAATACTGTTTTTTTAAAAAAAAAATACTGTATATCTTATTTTCCTTTATTATCCTTTATATTTATATTGATAAAAAAAATCAATATGTTCAAATTAGTCGTTTTATATTCTAACAACAACATTTAATTATATTTTACCAAACACTACTAATTAAATAGCAAACCGCAAACATCAAACGAAACAGCAAACCGCAAACAGGAACAACAAACAACAACTAGGAGCAACAAACATCAAACAGAAACAGATGCATTAAACGGGTCATATTTAACACCACTTGGACCCTCATTTCTCATATTTTTTTCAATCCTTTTCAATTCACACATCATTCGATATTTTTCTGAACTCTTCCTTTTTGTTGATTTTACATGTACAAATTCCTTTGTACATGTATTTAAGTTAGTTTGCACATTAGATGGATAAAATTTTAAGGTTTAGGCTCAAACCGATGTCATCCTAGATGACAACAACTGTGGAGAAAAATCAATTGTAACACGAAGGTTTGGGGTGTCTTGTGGTAATAGCAAACGACGGAAGGCTTCGAAGCGTATTTTCTCATCAATTATTACTCTTTTCTGTAGTTGCAGGCATCTGTAGGACTAAATTGAATCAATTATATTGTTGTAAGGACCTTCTAGTATTTTGTTTGTAGTCATGTGCCTTACACGTGTTGTGTGTAAAGCCCTTCATATGTTTGTTACCATTGGCGCTCTCTCTTTCAAAAAGAAAAGTATACTTTCTATCTAGATATTAAATACAAGGTTAAATGTTAAATATAAGGTTCAAAAATATGGTTATTTTGTTTTTTTAAACAAAATAATCATAAATTCTAAATATAAAATGTGACAGATATAAATATCTTCTTGACCTTTTGTTATTCTATACTAAATAAATATCTAGTTGTTGGTAAATTGGATTGGATTGGATAATAATAAAAATGGATAAAAAATAAGTAAAAGTGTTGAAAAAGTGCTGGGATGTGGGGGTGACCTCTCCTTTATGGGGTAGTAATGTCGGTTATTTGTTGGTAAATGGAGTTTTTGGATTAAAAAAAAGCATCAAAGAAACAGATAGCTTAGCTGACTCTCATCCTCCACAATATTCAATCTTGGATCTGCTCTATCTAACTACCTTCACTTTATTCTCTGTAAGTTGAACATCATCTATAACCTCTTCATACTGCTTATCTTTTTCTTCTTAATTATTTCTCATGTTCCTCTTCAATTTAGACATTTCACTAGACTTCCGTAATTTTCAGTTCAGTTCGCTAATTTTCAGTCATAAATAACAGGGCCTAACTTGCTAATGTTTGCGTTTATAGAAATATATTTCTTCACAAAAGAACTAAAATTCAACATCATATAATTGGTTGCCTCATGTTGACCCTTTGAATTTCAGGTACTTCAGTGAACGTCTTAGTAGTAATACTTTTGAAGCTTAATAAGTTATTTCACCTTATCATGTCTCGCCACACGATTCAATCAGACAGTAGTAAGGATGAAGCTCCTGAAAACTGTCTGCAGTCTTACCAATGCGTTTGGATGTCTCACTGGACACAAACGCGCTTGAAGTCGGTTGATCATGTCCACAATCAGTTGTCAAATTGTTATGAGTCTGGGGAAAACAGTCACGGAAATAAGCTTCGCACTTCACTTTCTGGGTCAGAGGTAGAACCATACAGCTCCATATATATGAAGGAATTTAGAGAAATGAATAAGGTCGTCCTTATGAATGAGAGTTCAGGAACAAGTTGCAAAATTTTGAGACCAGAAGGTAGTTTACCTCTGAAGATTGGTGAGCCCTCTAGACAACGTGAAGAGATCTCAAAGTCAAAACTCGATCCTAAATCTGGCTGTGATGCTTCTCTTGGTCCAACTGATAAGTCATTATTCTCAATGCTTAAAAGGACTCCTATCAAGCCAGAAATTCAGTTAACTGAATCTCTGTTTCAGTCTGAAGGCATTACATCAATTCCGGAGAAACCGGCCATTTCCAACAAGTTTCTTCGAGAGAGTAGAGTAGACATATCATCACATGTTCAGCATGATATTTTAGGGCCAACTTCTGCAGGTTTACTGTCAGAATTTAACTGCAGAAGAACTCCAGTTGAATCCTTTTCTCCTAGGCAAGAGTACCTTAATCAACCAAGCAGTAACTTTTTTGTTCATGAGGGTAAAATTGGCAAAAATGTGGCTTTATCAATACATAATCCTGAAACAAGTAATAGTTGTCATAGGGACTTTCTTGGTCAACAGTTCCAGAATGTGACAAATTATGGATCATGTCCAGTCAGGCCTTCAAGATTATCTCATAAATCATCCGAAGTACCGAGAAATCCCTCTTTTGTACATGGTAAGGAGACTATGAGAATATGTACCACTATGGACCCTGGAGGTCCTTCAAAGATCTCTCAAACTACTCATCATTTTTTCATCACAGAAAACACTAATATGAACTTGTCTGGTGGTGTTCAAATGTTCAGAGAGTCAATATCCACCAATTTTAAAAGAGAACCACCAAGTCAGTTCCCCAGCTTTTCTCCCGGTTTTGGTTTCAACCTTAAACAAGGAATGAAGCTGCAGCCTCTTGACACCTCCACAGAGAGTGAAGGAAAAGAAAAGATTGAGAATGTCAATACCACGGTAGATTTGAAGAACGAGTCATCGGCTGAAACTGATACCATGGACATGGATATGCTCCAGAAAAATCGTCTCCTTGGTATGTGTGTGTTATTCTCATATTTTGTCAACTTAACTTAGTGGTGTCTTGCCACATGTTTCTGTGTTTTTAATACAAGGTCGGAAACCATGATTTAGGATGTAGATGCTTATGCTATGAAACAGTTTTTTTTTGCTAATGTTGATATTCCAAAGTTAGTAATTTTCCTATTTGTATTTGGTTGCAGATGTGGCTCCATCCTTTGCAAATAAGGTAGCTTTTGTTATAATTGCATTTTTTAGTTATGTTTTGCTTCAAGTTCTTCATGAATTGCATGCTGAAAGGGTAGTCAAGTATAAAGGTTTCTTGGGAAGTTGCTGCAAGGACAGTGAGATTGGTCTTGATTTTATTCAGTTCAGGTCAAGTTCTTTGGAAGGTGTTGTTAAGGGGATATGAGTGGATCAGTTAGTCACAACTTTAAAATATTTTTCTGAAGCTCTCTTATTTATGTCCCGTACTTCAGTTTAGGGCGTTTCTATGCTTCTATACTCATTGGTAATGATGTTCTCCAATACAGCAAGAATATCTTAATTATGGTGAAGCGTATTGAAGTATCTGAGTGTTATAATCTATGTTTTTAATTACGTAGTACTTGCATGCATGAACTGGAGGTATGATGAGGTGATCTAAAGTGTATATGGCTGCTTTTAGGGAAGGCAGGACCCTACGAAGATATATGCAACTGAGCTGAGACAAAGCATTTCCCTTCTTTCAGTAGTGTATTTGCTAAAAGCTAATCACATTGCTTTCCAATTATTTTCTGGCCTCTCTACATTATGAGATGCTGGAAATTTGAAACAAATAAAACGGGTTTACATTCATTTTTAGTAAACGAAGAAAAAAGAGAGTACAATTTTGATTTGGCCTTTTGAGCTTCTTCTCAATGTAAATTTTGTTTTCTGTTCTATTCTTTAGTCTATTTTCTCTCTTCTTCTTTCTGTGTGTCCCTCTTTCCAGTGTTCCTTATTTTTCAACATTTCTGAATGAACTTTTTGTAAAAGGAGGTCATCAAGTAGTTTGTTATCTCATTGCTTCTTTCTCCTTTTACTGTAATGAACTAAATCACTGTACATAACTACCTCATTCTCTCTTTGTTTGGTTTGTTGGGGGGTGTGCAGAGGGAGGATTGCCTCATTATGCTATTATTCGTCGAAACAGTTCATGCACAAACACAAGATTGAGTTCAATGGTCAAAGACAAACTAGGTTGTCTATATGTGAATGCACGTTGCATATGGGTTTTAGACCATAGTAGGATCTGTTCATTTGCTAGTTGGAAATCAAATTACTGTTTATACTCATCATCAATTGTGATTTTTTCAGGACATCAACAAGGCCCACAAGTCTCCAACATTTGAAGGTGCATTAGTTTCAGCAAAAGAAAAGAGCAGAGGTACATCACCAAACCTAGGGTTACCTGATATTAACCAGGAACTTCCTCCAATCCCAACTGCTGCAAGTTCTACGGATGATGGGGACACAAGCACCTCAAAAACTCATAGTATGGATGCATCAGATTTCCTTTTGCATGTGGAACATCCTACAAACTTGAAATCTAGTGCTTGTGCAGATGATCCGCTGGAATTGGATCCATGCAGCAGATGGGTTAAGCGTCTAAAACCAAGTAGCTCAGATTGTTTTGCACATGGTACTAAGAGTTCAAAAATGGTGGAAGCTTCTTCCCATGAGAAAGTCAACAAGTTCTTTAGTAAATTGCTTAACGGTGGCAAAAGTAGTTCAGAACCAAAGATAAGTAAGTCCTTTCATAAAGAGCATGTGATGACTGATAAGCGTGCAGATTTTCAGAGGAATGTTGAATCCCCTTCTGTTGAGCCGGTGAGGCGAGGTCAGGAGAAACCAGTTTCACATGCCTGGATCCAGAGGTGGTGTCATAACCCAGTTGCACCTCTGCATAAGCATAACGGTGGGGGAGCTTGTAAACCACTGAATTCAAGGGCAATACCATACAATATCCACAAAAAGCAGTATCCAAGCATTGCTGCTATGGCGTTGATGGGGAAAGCCATGAGTGGGTTTCGCCCATGTGAATTGAGGAAAGAGGAGTCTTATATGGCTTGGAATAACCAAGGATTGAGATGAGTTATTCAGGCTGGGAATGACGAGTATACTACAAAGCCTTGAAGATGTTATTCGTTCCTTTTGTTATTTCAACAGTGGAAGAGCTTGTCGACTGTGAATCACCTGCCAAATAATGGAGAAGACATGAAGTGCCTAAGATACTAGCATGGTACGCATTCTCCCGGGATTAGTTCTTGTATTTTTTTGTCTTGTGTTTCAATATGAACATGATACTACCTGATTGCTTTGTAATATATTTGGTGAATGGCATAACATGAGGTCCTTGTGACGTGCTTCTTCATATAGAGGATCAGATACATAAAAACATTGCATTTATCTGAGCGTTCTTCATATGCACACATGCTGATAAGGTGATTTGTCAGACTAACTTCAGGTAATACTACTAGAAGAAGTAGAGATACACTTGCATTAGAATTCACATAATATATTTTTGTTTCCATTATTGTTGCTGGTCCATTGAGCACACGGATGATGAAGATTATCATATAACAATTCAGTGGAAAGCAGAGCCAGGTTGTTTATCGCCTAAGCTAAATAGAGGGAGAATTGCCTAGTTTAATGCATCAACAGTCCTCAAACTTTGATGGTTATTTCACGAAATCACAAAGTTTGAATTCATGGCAAAAAAAAAAAAAAGTGAATTCTTAGCTTCAGTTGGATTTCATGAATTCAACAAATTTCTGGTGGAACTTTTGACCTCTAGTCCTAGTAAATATTGTCATATTAATGAATACCTGTTGAGAATGTTGAAATTTGATTGAATCCAGTGGGTTTTATGTATTATTAGGATAACAGGTCAACAATTCAAAAAGAAGACAAAGTTGCATAATCTCTGTTTAGGATGAATTAAAAATTTGTGACTGGGTGAAACTATTTTTAAATTTGAGGACTGTCACGGAGTTTTCGATATTGGTCATATTTTGTTTCCTTTTTTGAAAGTAGCACCTTGCCTTGTGTATGTTTGGTTTCTTAGCTGAGCTTTTAACGTTGAGTCTAACTTTGATTCTGGAGTTATAAATCATCATGGAATGCCTACATTGATTTTGGATGTGCAGCGCATGCATATTATTAGTATTATGTGTGCTAGTGTATGCTCATTTTCAAATTTATTTATAATGATAAGAAAGGTTAGTAAAAGATAACCATCTCATATGGCTGATTCCTTAACTTTTAAAACGAGGAATTATTTGCTAAGTTCACCTGCCTGATCAGCAGGTATGAATGTGACATTGTTAAATTAGATATTGCAATTCGTGTAGTTTTAGATACAGAAGAGTCCACTAATCTGTGGTTCAGTGATGTTCCATTTCCCGGCCACATTCTTAAGAGTAGCTTTTTGAATCTTAGCTAGTTTTAATGATTGGAAACCATGGTTCCATTAATGAGTTGGGATCCTGTCTGTTCTAAAGCAGAATCAAAGAAACCACCTCCTCGGAAGCCTGAATCTATGCAAGGCGGAGCAAACTCGATGATTATATCTCGTAGTGTGACCATGCCCATTACCTGCTTTAGATCATCAATCACAAAGCAGAAATTGGCTTTACTTTCAACCAACTCATTCATTGTTTGCTTAAGAGTGTTGGTTGTTCTGGCAGTCACTGGAGCTGAGTCTTCTCGTGCAGCTTCCATATCAATGAATTCCTTGATGCTTAGATTTCTGCAATGCAATATGGATTGCTTTCAAATTGAAATTGTAATTTCATGTAGAAAAGAAAACAATTAACTAATTAGGAGTGCGGAAATATATACTTTCTCCTACTGAATAGCTGGTTATTCTGCAAAACAAGGCGAACATGGTTACTCGTGATGCACCCGATTATCTTCTCATTTTCTCGATTCAAAACTGCAACTGCACCTATCTGGCTTTCCCACAATACACCTAGCCCTTCTGCCAAGCTTTGGTCTCCATATACACGAACGTTGCTGTGTTCTTGACCTTCAAAACTAGCCATAAATACATACACTTAAATGGGTGAACACAACTTAACAGAATCTTCTGATTGTGAATGCTTTTGTTTGGTTTCAGTTTTATTTTACCGGAACTGAGATAAAGCCTTGTCTGCGATGCCATCGAACCACTCTAACCCCGAGGATTGAAGCAGTAACTGAGTAACTGCATTCTGTTGAACGATGAACTAATGAATTATCCGAACCCAACGTATATTTATATTATAGGATATTAGGATATAGTTACCTGGGTAATGAAACCGATGACTTTGGAGTCGGATTTGTTGTTAATAACAGGCACAATCTCCAGCTTGGGATGCTTGGAGAGCAACAACAGAACATGAAACAGTGTGTCGTCCATGTGTACAGGAAAGTATGGATCCCATAGGAATGACTTTGCCAGATCTCCTATCTGAAAACATCAATAAAAATTAAGAAATCAAAACATACATGGAACTAATGCAATAAATAAAAAAGATAGTAGTACCTTAGCTTGGCCAATCTGGGGATTGTTTTGAAGCAAGGTAAAGAAAGTGGAAGTGGGATCATCCTGGTTTTGACATTGTTGAAGAGACCAGAGAAGCAAACAAGGAAAGTGAAGGTAACCCATATACTGCTGAGAGAATCTCCCAAAATCATCACCATTTTTATCAAGATCATGATCGTCGGCAATTAGAGCACCACGTGCATTCTTCTCATGCAGCATTTGGATTGCATCTTTTACACTCTCCCCAGTTTTCACTTCCACAACTATTACATATTTATATCAAAACACGGGTTAATTCACAACATAACCGTGGTGGTTTTTCCGATTTGTACAAGTAATGATAAGATTACCAGGACAAGTTTTGATGGAAGGGATGCAATTGACAGGGATGCGATCCAGAAATGTTTGAAGGGCTGTCGGAGAGTCAAGTTGTTGATGTTGTTGTTTTGGCTTTGGCTTTGCATTTCCATCATTATTCTCAACAATCTTCATTCCATATTCATGTTGCATTATTACTCTCTTTCTTTATTATGTTTACCTTGATCAAATATTCTTTAAAATCATTAGTTGTTTTATAATTAAGTAGAACAATCATGTTTACCAAAAAAGGAAAAAAGAAAAAGAGAGCAGATGATCATCATATCATATCATCCAGGATCGCCTATATTACCTGGTCTACCACTATATTTAGCTACCCTTTATTTTTTTTTTTGGCATTGTATTCGATTTTCGAGACATTCTAGTATGCACCTGGTGTACGGTGACTTGAACGAATAAATGATTGACATATATGACTTCTACTAATAAAAAATTTACACCTTGTATAATTAATAGCATTATTTTGTAGTTAATTATTTATATAAAATTCTAGATGACAAAATAAAAATTCTAGACCCTAGAAAATGAACCCGAGACCTTAAATTATAAACCCTAAATCCTAATAGTTATGACATGTCGTTAAATTATTGATTCGGTGTACGGATGACGTGGTATGCTAGGTATATTTTAGAAACTTTATCGATTTTCCTATTAAACTAAGCACCGCAGAGTGATTATCCAAAAACAGGAATCAATCTTTGCAAGCAATAATATTAATATTAATCTTTCTCAGCCATGCTCATCTACACTATATTTGGTCATTAAGCATTAAACTTCATTCTACGACCTTATAATTGAGGAAAAATATCTAAAATGCCCTTAAATTATGGTACTTTCTGAAAATATAAAGGACGACGAGTTCATACGGGAACTACTTAGGGTATATTAAAAAATACAGATTTTTATTTAATGACACAAATATAGTTTGATCATTAAGGTGTAAGTCAGCTGGAATATAATCTTTATACTACCAAGGTTCAAATCATGCTCCTTGCAATTTATAAAAAAAATAAATGTTTCTACTACTAAGGTGAAAACCGCCTAAAAGTATCTCACAGGTTCCTCTTCTAATTAAATGAAAGAAGGTAAAAAGTATTATTTAGCTATCGATCTATCCAAAATTCGTGTTTTTAGCCGTTGACCTTTTGACCAGTGACTTATATAATTTAGTTATTTTTTATCATTGACATGACATTTTTGTGTTAATTGACATTCTTACATTTGTTTTAATATATATTTATTATTTGACATAGATAAATTTCTAACGATTGATATTTTTTATCCTCTTAATTTTGCTCTAAGAAAGGTAAAATTTCACCAAGATGGTAGGTCAATGGTTAAATATAACTAAATGAAATATGCCAGTAGCCAAAAGTGACCAAATAATATGTTAGTGGCCCAAAAGTACAAATTTTGGATAGGTTAGTGGTAGATAGTAGGCCCTATGGGATTTTAATGCAACATAACTCATTATTGTCTTGGATTTATTGGTTATCACATAAAAATTATTTAAATAAAGTAATACTTGTACAGTAAACAACATGGTGAGCACGGTAAAACCCCTAAGAAGCTTGCCCTCGTATCATGCCATTAAGATTCTTACAAGCCAGTACTCGTTGAGAACGGAGCCGAGCGAGCGAAACTTAGGGGCCAGGGAAGCGTTGAGGCGTACTCCTAGTGGGTGAGATTTGGACTTCGTGATTCCAAGAGAACATTGGCTGGGATGAAATGAATCCTTTGTGAGGATTAGATGCACTCTTCCACGGGGTGGATGAAAGTGCGGGAAAGGGCTCGTAGGCGATAGCTCGGACGTTGGGGAGAGTTTTAGTGTTGGGATATTTGGACGGAGGATTTGTGTCGCGAGGACTTTTGGAGGGAAGGATGATTTGGGGCTAAGTGTTTGAGAGCTCGATACTAGACTTTCCTTTCGGGACTTTTACTTCGGGACTTCTCCTTCGGAACAACTTTGGGACATAAGAGAGCTAGAATCGAGAGAGAATGGTGGTTATTGAAGGTTTATTGGTGGTGAAAATGAGAGGATTCCACCTCTTTTTATAGAATTTAGGAAGAGCCCTACAGTTCAAGCCTTAAGCCATACGGTTCTATTATAGAGCCATACGGCTTGAGTATAGTCTCGTATAATATCTAAATCTTGATATAATATAGGCCTTTTAGGAAGAGCTTTACAGTTCAAGAAGTCAGGCGTTTCAATTCCGTTGAATTTTTCTGACACGTGGCATATAAGGATAGGGGTTGTACGGAAAATCACCGACACTTGGTAGAGGTCGTACGGTTCAGGCATAGGAAGCCTTATGAAGTTGTTATGAAAGGACACTTTGATAGGAGACAAAGGGTTTCAATCTCGTGTCCCAGAGATGCGGGATGAGTCAGTTATAACTTCGGAGAGTCGTTTCGTTATCTTATGAATACTGGCACTTGTTTTGACTGGCAGTTCGAGGAGCCAAAATAGTTTTCATCATATGGTACAAATACCAGTGCTTACACCAGTAATCCATAATCTTAATTATAGAATGCATGGAATAAATTTCAAATGAACTAGTAATTCTTTCATACGCATAATTCATGATTAAAAAAAATTAAACTTAAAAAAGACTAAAGTTCAACCATTAACCTAATTACCTAATCGTCTAATATACTCAAAATGGAGCCAACACTTTCTTGTATTGTTTATGCAATATTTCTACAATAAAGTAAGGAAGTGGATTATATCGAGAAGGGGAATGTATTTCTTGATATAGCATCAAATCCATTTGAGCCCGCTATGTTGTTACTTCATTATTAATGGGCTTAATTAACTTCAGTTGCAAAAGATGGAACATATGTTTTTCTTCATCTTACATAACGAATGTCGATATATCAAATCCGGTAGAATATGTATTTTTCTTATGAAAGCCAATAAAGTACCTTATCTAATTTTTAATGATCTTACTTTAAAAACCAGGAACGTACCTAGCCGTACCATGGGATTTCTAAATTATTCATTACATGAAGATTTTCACTCAACCTCCACCTTTGTAATGTCCTTGTAAAAGTAAAGTTTAATTTTGAAAAAAAATACCAAATTAGACCAATAATCAATGGAAAAAGAACTTGGACATGATTAGGATCTACATTTCCATAATGAAATGCAATACTAATTGTACATTTTTTAGAATATCGTCATGTCGTTTACCCTAAATATGACTCTCCATTGTTGAGTTCTCTGAATCCAGAATGTTAGATTTTTTACCGGATGATATGCTGGTAGATAATATATTTGTGAGACTGCCGAGAAAATCGATTTTACGTTGCAGGTGCGTGTGTAAATCATGGTATTCTCTCGTCACGAATCCTAAATTTATTTTCACCCACTTTCACTATAACGCCAAAACAGAAAATTCTGCAATATTTCTTTCTGATGACTACTATAATTTATCTGGAAGGTTTTTATTTCTTTTTGACAATCAAGATTACTTCCGTCTCAAGTCACTCCATCTTTCTGATGGTTCCCACCGTAATACGATTGTGGGATCTGTCAACGGTTTAATCTGTATTTCCGTTGTTCATCGTCGTTATTCAGTTAACAAATTTTACTTCATCCTCTTTAACCATTCCATTGGACATTTTCTGTCTATTCCTCCACCTTTTTCTCTCCGTCACAACAAGAACGCAAATATTTTTGTGATCTAACGTGCCTCGGATTCGATGAAACCAATCAGGATTACAAAATCTTATATTTCTCCAGTTATTGTTGTTTTATCTACTCACTTAATTCGAAATCTTTGAAGAGTCTTATTACTTCTCCGGTCATCAGATCTTATCGTTATACCTCGAGTACAACTCTTTTTGTGATTGGCAGGATTCATTGGATTGCCAATAGTTCGGTTAATTGTTGGGATGATCGTGAATTTGAGCTCATTATCACCTTTGATGTAAAAGCTGAGACGTTTGGTGAGATACGGTTGTCGGATGCTTTGGCATATTCACAAGATATTGTAGTGATGAGGGAATATAGGGAATGATCAATTGCCATTATTGAATATATTGAAGAACAAGTTTTTTTTATTTAGTCGCTCATATATGGGTGATGAAAGAATATGGTTTAGTGGGATCATGGATAAAGTTAGGAATGGTAGACCTAGAGCCACAAGTATTATACGATCGGTTCGTGTTGAGAGATCCAGATGAAGTGTTGATTAGATTGAGGGTAGATAATAGACTTCGACAAAGTGTAAGCATCCTTTCACAAGGCAATAACAACAAATTGGAGGAGGTTAGGACTTTGATGCATTTATACTTAAGAGGTCATGTGTTTAGATATGTGCCTAGCCTTGTTCTACTTGATAAACCAAACAACATTTATGCTACTTTTGTTGGTTCTTCAACTAGAGATAAGGAGGAGCCCAGTATTTATGTTCATGTTGCTTAAGCTTACCTATAGGACAATTATGTCACAGCCGGAAATACGAGTTGGTAATTTTTTGTTTTTATTTTTTTTGTTACAAAGAGGAGTTCTACTTGCACTTTGAAATAGACAAAGCAAAACAATCCATCTTAGAATGGCTAAACTCACCACAAAGATAAACGTGGTTGATAGCTTCTAATGTAAATGTCGGATGATGTATGGGTTTCGTGGGGCGGATGAGAATGAATTTTTCTAATCTCGATGATGAATGTGTTGTTAACCTCGTGATAAAAAAAATAGGAAAGCTATTTATTTCCTTAGTATATATAGGGAGTTTCAACAAGCCTCAGAAGGAACAAAATGGAGCCGAATCGAGTGGAAATAGGAGACTTAGTCGATAAAATTGATCCATGATATATAAAATCGACGAAGCCTTAGACAAAACTCGATCCATGATATAAAAAATGGACCTATGATATATGGGATGAGAATAGGGTTAAACTCTAGTTGGGAGACACCTCGCTTGTCTATCCAGCACCCGGTGGATTCTTTGGAGGAAGATGATGGAGATGCGATTTTTGAATTTTTAGGCGCTGACATAACATGATTTGAGTTTGAAGGTTACTACTCCAGGGTTAATTTTGAACAATGGGATTATTCTAATTGGTTTATCGGGGTTACCACCGCTTAGACGTATCCCTTTCGAGTCAGGAGAGATCCAGATGCCTTATATCAAATGGCCATGCAGAGATAGGACCGCTATGTTATTAGAGTCGCGCATGTTATTTTTGAAAACAACTATGACAATATTGTTAAACACACACTTAGGATTATTTTCGCAGATTTAAGGAGGGACCCCCACGTTGCTGGTTGGTATTATGAACACTCAACTCATGTTTCGGAACAAGTTCACACTCGTAGAGGCGCCTTCTGCATAAAGGACAATAGGGAGAGGTACTGCCATATGGTGCTCATTAGTGGATATAAATGTTGGAGGTCCCAACGTACGGTCAGTGTTGATCCTGAGATTTCGAGGGCCTAGTGGCAAAAAGCTAAATATGAGCACTCATTAACAAATACAAGTAAAAAAATATGGATTCAAAAATAAATTTATCATACTTAAAAAATGAACGAATGAAATATTTCACATGAGAAAACAAACGATTTATTTGACTACCGAGATTTTTTATACAATATGATCTATTCGAGCATTTTTAAAATGCAAAATAACTAATTATAGTGTATATATCGATATGTTCTAACATATTTCTCTCGGTATATAAAGTGACAAAACGTTTTATATGACATCGATGATATCAAATAAATTTTTCAACAATTTTAGAAATTTTTTTAAACATGTAATAGTCACTATCATAATAAAGTAAACTCGAAGCGTAAAAATGAGTTAGGAGTAAAAAGACATAGGTTAAAGATAACAAGATACTGAAATAGAATTACGCATCTATGTTTCCTAGAAGGTTCAACAACTTTTGCATATCTGGCAACAGTTGTTCTAAACGACTTGTAATATTCTTCAGAACATGAATTCATCAATAGTTGCAGTTATTATATCAGAGACAATTTTCCAGTCGGCTTTCTTCGTTACTGTTGTAGCTTGTTGCCAATTTAAGTTGGTGAATTTAAGCTTTGAATCGTAAAGCCTAGCCACCCCTTATGTGTTCTCATCAGGTTGTCGATCAATTATGGTTATGAAAGTTGAGTTCACGTAAATGTTATCTTTTGTGAACTCGGTAGTGGAGAGATTGGATCGGTGCAAATTGGAAATATAATGGATCATGCCTCTGAACACGAGTCTAATTTGTTAAAACAAAGCATGGTAAAGTGGCATTGTTAAAACAAAGCATGGTAAATATTTCACATGAGAAAATAAACGCTTTATTTGACTACCGAGTTTTTTATACAATATGATCTATTTGAGAATTTTTAAAATGCAAAATAACTAATTATAGTGTATATATCGATATGTTCTAACATATTTTTCTCGGTATATAAAGTGGCAAAACGTTTCTTATGACATCGATGATATCAAATAAATTTTTCAACAATTTTAGAAACTTTTTTTAACATATGTAATAGTCACTATCATAATAAAGTAAACTCGAAAAGTAATAGAAATATATGGATATGTTTTTACAAACTTGAAAACTTTAAGAGTTGACATCAAGTTATTTGATAAAATCTTTTGCAACACTTTGATTTTTTATTCATTATAAAAAAATTTAATGAAATATATGCAAAGAACTCAAATGACTTCAAGCTTTTTGAATTACGTGAAAACTCCGATTGTGAGTGATGAAAAATTTAGAGAGTTTATGCATATATAAGTAATATATGCATGAACTCTATTATATTTTTGAAAAAAAAAAGTAATATACATATAAATTTGAGCCCATATTATATTTTGGGCCCAGGCGGACGGCCCTCCTACCCATGCCCAGGGACGGCCCTGTGTACAGGTCCGCTTAGAGGCTATTGGGGTATACGGACTCTTATGGTCTAAATTATGGCGACAACGAATTCGCGCATATCGCCTTCGATACATTGGTCGGGGTACCACAACCATTGCTCTGATTTGGCAAATCCCTCATTGAGAACTCATGCATTTGTAATATGTGGCTTGTTTTGCATTATCCAAAAACTTGGACCTTAATTGCATTAAGACCGAATTAAGATGTTTTCTAATATAGGAGTTTATTATGTTGGACAGATGAGTTTATTAAGTTAAATTTCTTTTTCTTTTAATTACAAACTGCAAAATTACCAAGTTAAGATATTTTGTAATGACTAATATAGTCCTAAGATTCTCTTTAAAAGAAAAAAGACTCATGATATACAAAATCGACAAAGCCTTAGATAAACTCGATTAAGCCTTAGATAAACTTGATCCATGATACATAAGATGGATCCATGATATATAAAATCGACCAAGCCTTACATAAACTTGATCCATGATACATAAAATGGACGCATGATATATAAACTCAATCGAGTTTGTTCTTACCCAGGAATAAACTCAATTGAGTTTGCCAACTTGGGGCCCCAAAGAATAGTATTTTCAATATTCGAGAACAATGACCAAATTTGAATTTTTGAGAGGATATTTTGCCTATAAAAGAAGCTTCAATTGGTAAGAAGAAACACACACAAACTCCTGAATACCTCTTTGAGCATCAATTCTACAAGACCAAAAACCAAAAAGCCACCAAAAGTGAGATAGTCTTCATTAAAATTCTTGAAAAGCAACTTCGAGTTTGAGTTTGAATTTCGTTTCTATTGTTTTCCACTTGTTTCAAATACCTCAAATTCCATCTCATAAACACTCATCTATACTTATTACATCTTTATTCTTGCTCGAATTCAAGTTTTGGTCGGGTTTTGCTACTTTTCCAACTTATTTGATTTGTTGTTTAAGGGGATTCATTCAGAGTTTCACTTGTGTATTAAAAGTTATTAATAACTTCTATCGTTGTTAAGATACTGTAAAATCACGCAATAATGGTAACACACTGAGAGATAAAAAATTACGTATAATTTAGTTGAGTAGGTTTAGTATGATTTCGTGAAAAGATTTGATAAAGTTTACTCGGATTCCAACTTTATCATATCTATGAAGTTTGTTTTTCTTACAATATTATGTTTTTTTTAGGTACCTTGTCATTAAGTGTCAAAATCATCTAATTCTTCATTTTTGTTATTAAGTTAATTTTGAGTTATGTGCGAAAGTGATGGTCGAAAATGACATAAAATTTGATTTATTCTCTTATATTTATGTTATACTAACATGGATTTACGACTCATTAAGGAAGATTACCACCTACAAATGGTTGGTCTATACGTGTTATTTTCTTTTAATTATGTTTATCGTGAATTTATGGCTCTCTAAGGAGGATTACCGCCCAGAGATGCTCGATCCATACATGTTATTTTTTTTTTTGTTATGCTTATCATGAGTTTATGGCTCTCTAAGGATTACTGCTTGAGGATGCTTAAAATTAATGTTTGATTCGTTTACAAATCGAGCTCTAAAATCATGCTCGTGAACTGCTAGTTTATAAGTTAAGTCGAGCACCGAGATTCTCATGAGTCATGAGGAGCTCAAATCATTTACGAGAAATTATACTGTATGCCCGACTCACCACGCCAGAATGTCGGTATGGTATATCAGGCCAATGAAATCACGCCATTTGTTTAAACATAAATTAGAATTAACAATCAAATCCCACCTTTCACGCCACCTAACTTCTACTTCCTTATCTGCATCTTCCTCCCAAAATAAAATTTCTCTTCAACCATCTCTCCAAGAACCAATCCTTGACGATTATTGTATGTCTCCAAGAACCATCATCCTCCCAAATGATGTAACCCTCATCCAATTTTTTGAAGCAACAATAATTATCTTCTTGTTTCCACCAAAATTCGTGATGTTCAGGTCCACCTGCGAATATTACATAATAGCCTTCGTCCTCTAATTGCCCAACTGACAATAGATTTTTTTCAGGCCAGGAACATGCTTTACACCTGACATCTTTATTACATATCCATTCAATGTCCTAATTCAAACATCTCATTTTCCTACAATCTCCAAAGGCTCATCATCAGTAAGATAAACCTTTTTGAACTTCCCAGGGGTATAGTGTTTCATCAAATCTGCACTACTACATGAGTGAAACGAAGCTCTACAATCTAACATCCAAGACTCTAGAGGACTTCTCACGCTTAAGACTAAGGCTTCTGATGCGGTTCGTGCAGTTGAATCATTCAGAAACAACGCATCACTAAAATTTTCGCTGGCTAAGTTCACTAACTTGTCCTTTAGTGGCGCGTTACATTGATTCTTGTAATGACTCATCTCATCACAGTTCCAGCACTTGATGTGGCTCTTGTCCTTGGCATATTTCTCTCTCTCTCTCTCTCTCTCTCTCTCTCTCTCGACTTAAACCTCCCACGACTCTGCTTTGACTTGTGATTTGACTGTCACGAGAAATACCTACGTGCTTTTTAGGGCAAGTATACCCGTCGTACAAGTAATAAAGTGAGTATTAGGACTCAGATTATCGTACCCAAGGGATTGAGCTACACTAAAGTTACCAACTTTGAGTCTTAAAAGTCTAATAAAGTCACAAGATTGAGTTTTTGATTATTAAAACTATAGACCTAAAGTAGGGTATAATAACAACAATATTTAAAGGCACAAAGACTATAAGTGTATGGATCTGGATCATAGGCTACTAGATCTGGGTTTCTATAGATGGAAAGAGTTATTTCTACACTAAAGGTTCGGCCTTTCCCACAAATATCTCTTCCTAGCTCGTTTCCAAACCTAGGGGTTGATAACTTAGTAGATCTAGCAAAGTTATTTGATCTAGATCTACTAAGGAATGTGTTTGTCTAAGGGTTTTACTACAAAGTTTTCTTAAATAGTAAATAACCAATACGAATAAAGCAAGATTTCTCTAAACCATAAAAGCATGCATCTTAGATCTAATCCACAATATAAATCACAAGATAACTCATTTCCAAGCTCCACTAAGGATTTAGGAGGTTGTTTGCAACCAAACCTCAACTTAAGCATGGATCTAAGAAAATCGAAGTAAGAAATATTAGCAAAAGTAGAAACCTTTCCCCAAGCCACGATCCGTACCCTTTCACTCGCGGCCCATGCTAGAAGACTACTCACACATAATAACTAAGCTACAAATCTCCATTGAAGTGTAAAGATTCAAGCTTGGGATCATTAAACTAAAGGAAGAAGAAGAAGAGTATGGGATTCGGATCCCAATGTTTTCTATGTTGTAACAAGCAAGAAAGAAAGAGATAAATGAAATTACTTAAAATAGAACTAAGTAAAAAAAAAGTTGTTGCTAGCATAAAGTGATAGAAAAGCAAAAGAAAGCATTGCCTTTTATAGGGAGACAATGGTGGCAACCCTAAAATGGTAAAAGACTAAAATGACCCTAAAAGTTTAGATCACAATACCCTTAAAAACAGAAATGTAAATTATCCAAATTGTTGATGAATATAACAGAAGTGCCACTAGGGCAATGTGGCATTCCACCCCTTCATTCTCTTGCGCAACCTCCATTGCTCTGTTGGTGTGCCCTAGGCCCTAGACGTTGTTTTATGACATTGTATTTGATGATGATTACATACTATGTTATTGGTGTTTTATGAATAAAGGCATTAATTCATTTGAGTTATATATCTTGTACTATAGTAACTAAATGAAGTATCCATTGATTGTATATCATAAAGTATACCAGAAGTGAGTCATAGTCATGGGAATGATTATGGCATAAGCTTGATGAACCCTATGTGTTTTGATTATGTCCAAACGTTTCAGAAGATGAAAACTTCATACTCCCTTACATATAGTTTACTGTTGACTAATATTTTTGTTTACTTAGTCTATGTGTAAGATGCTCAGCAGGTGCTGAATGAATCATTTCTGGTTTGCCTAAAGGACTCAGAAGATCTATTTGCTGAAGTCAGAATTTCAATTATTCAGAAGCTGGATACTCCGCTCTGAAGCCGAAGTCTGCTAAAGCTCTCCTCAGAAGTTCTTTGCAATCATAAGTTTTGCCAATTTGATCAGAAGTATAGACAACTGGAAATTAGCTTCTGAAAGCTTGTCACGGGTTCTGTTTGAGCATTTAATGCTCTGACACTTGCATTCAATGCAAGGCGCCAAAAGCTCAAAAAGCTGTTTTAATGGAGCGCGCTTGTCTGTTCAAAAGAAACCAGAATTTCCTTGTCTACCCTTTGTTGATCTAATTGAAGAATGATTCCAGTCAACCTCATCTTTGATTTCCAATCACTTACCGGATTGAGTTAAAGAACAAGGATAACGGAATCAAAGTGTTTGAAGACCGTTTGAAGACTTGACAAATTAACGGCTACAACAACTGATGTCATCTCCTTCGAAGATTCAAACTCACCAACGGTCATCTTCATTCACTATAAATAGTAGCCAAGCTCCAAAGCATCAACACGCGTGATCATCGAGCAAAATCTCAACGCACTGTTTTAACAAGAAAAACAGAGCAACACATTCCCATTCTCAATCTTTCTTAGCATAGTCTTAGTTAAAGTGAGAGAGTGAAGAAAAACAAGTTCATAATAGGAATCTTGTAAACTGATATCGTTTGTGGTATTCAGTTAGATTTAGAGAGAAATCTAGTTGAGATTAGAGTTGGGTGAGAAATCCAGAAAACAGAGTATTGTTGGTTCTGGTGGAAATCCTTTAACTCTTTTTAGGCTAGTCAGAACTAAGTGAGAAATTAGCTTAAGTTCTGTTGATGTAAAGGAGCTTCTGAACTTGCCATAAAAGTTCTGAATAGTGGATTTATAAAATCTCTGTAGGCTGCGACCTCAGGGGACAAGACGTAGTCACATGACTTCTGTGGCGAACTTGGATAAATCGAATTGTTCAATCAGGATCTCCTGAACTTCTTTCTCCCTCTTATACTTGTTATTTTTGCCTCTGTGTACTTGTTTATATTTAGTGCTGAAACAAATTTTCTCTAAAGTATCATTGTCTTTGTTCAGAAGACTGTCCAAAAGTTCTCAAATCAGAACTTCTGTTGCTGAAAACAGTCTAACTGTGTTTAGGCAGAATTTCCCTCAGAAGCAACTTCTGTAAGCTAGCTTCTGACTCTGAGGAAATTTGACTCTGAAAAACAAGTTTCCCGAAAAACTTAGAATTTTTCAGTTATCAACTTTGACACCTATTCACCCCCCTCTAGGTGATTCTGTTCTTGATAGGGCCAACAAGTGGTATCAGAGCCAGGTTACTTCGCATATTTACTAAAGATCTAACAATCTAAGTGTAAGATCCTATCAGAATCAATAGAGATGGCTAGTAGACACCAGCCTGAGAATTCTTCTCACTTCATAGTACCAGAAGGTTCTTCCACTACTAGACCTCCATTATTTAATGGCAACAACTACTCATACTGGAAGAAAAGGATGATGTACTTCATCCAAGCTCAGAACATGAGTGCTTGGTATGTCATCACTAATGGTGATTTCATTCCTACCAGAATGGAACAAGGTTTAGGGAATGTTGTTATTCCTCAGAGAGAATACACAGATGACATTCTAAAAAAACTCCAAACTAATGCTTCAGCAATAAATATGTTGCATTGTGCACTTACAGCTACTGAATATAACAAAGTTTCTTCTTGTGAAACTGCACAGGATATTTGGAACAAGCTGGAAGTCACATATGAAGGAACAGGAAAAGTGAAGCAATCTAAAGTCAACCAACTCATGAGAGAATATGAGTTATTTGAAATGCTTGATAAAGAATCTATTTCAGATATGAACTCTAGATTCACCAAGATAGTCAATGACTTGAAGAGTTTAGGAAAAGACATTGAAGAATTTGATCGAGTGAAGAAGATTGTCAGAAGCTTACCAAGGTCTTGGCAAGCCAAGAAGACTGCTATTGAAGAAGTTCAGGATTTGAGCTATTACTTGTATGATGAGCTCATTGGGTCTCTAATTACCCATGAGATGTCATTAAAGAATCATGACCTAAGAGAAAGGTCAGAAGGAAAAAGAGTGGTCCTGAAAGCAGAATCTTCTGAAGAATCCTCTGAAGATGAGGAACTGGCTATGCTGACCAGGAAGTTCAAGAAGGCCTTTAGAAAAGGCAGAGGTGGAAACTACAAGAAGCCTTTCAGGAGCTTTGACAAGAAAACTCCTGATTCTGGTGAAAAGTTCAAGAGAGATCCAAACAAGCCTATTGTGTGCTATGGATGTCAGCAACCGGGGCACATTAAGCCTAACTGCCCGGAGCTGAAGAAAGATAAGAAAAAGTTCAAGAAAGCAATGCTTGCTGCCTGGTCAGACTCTGAGACCAGCAGTGATCCTGAAGAAAAGGAAGAGCAAGCTCAGATTTGTTTTATGGCAATTGATGAGCCAACTTCTGAAGATGTCAAATGAGAAACTTCCGCACCTCCTGAAGCTACATATGATTCCGAGGTAAACATATCTTCTGAACAAAATATCTTTGATTCTCTTGAAGAACTCTATAGTATGTTCAAGTACCTGAAAAGGAAATTGGACAAGAGTGAGGCTGACAAGTTTCTTAGGTTTACTCAAGTTTATTCTGACATGAAAGTGTTAGAAGAAAAACTGTGTAAACAGTTCAGCACTCCTGCTGATGGCTCTAAAGCCAAAGGCAAGGAAAAGCTGCCTCTGGGAAGTGATAAACCCCAGAAGAAGAAGAAACCTGTCACTCCCTCTCTTCTGAAAGAGATAGCTTCTCCTCCTGATGTTGGCACCTCTGAGAGTGCTGCTGTAGCCTCTGAAGATGTTAAACCTTATCAGAAGAAGAAGAAATCTCCTAAGAAGCAAAGGGAAAGATCCAAGAACCCTCCCTTTTGCAAGCTTTGCAAGAGTGATGGTCATTGGTTGAAGGATTGCAAGTACCATATTAAAAACCTCTTGCAATCTGAGATATCATTAAAACCTGCTGAAGAGAAATCTAACAATGAAGGACCCAATAAGGATTGGGTACCTGTCACTAATTGATTGTGTTGCAGGTTGCTCTGAGTGCTCCATCAATGTCAAAGCTGTGGTACATTGACAGTGGGTGCTCAAGGCATATGACAGGTGATGAAAAAGCATTCATCACATTTGATCCTAAAAGAGGTGGAAAAGTCAGCTTTGGAGATGCTCAGAAAGGAATGATACTTGGTTCTGGATCTATAGGAACTAATCCTCCGATCGAAGATGTCTCCCTAGTCAGAGGCCTGAAGTTCAATCTCCTGAGTGTTGCACAACTGTGTGATAAAGGTAGAGATGTTGTCTTCAGCTCCTCTGGATGTAAAATCTTGGACAGTAAGTCAAGGGAAGTTATTCTAACTGCTCATAGAGTTGAAAATGTTTTCATGCTGAATCTTGAGAATCTTTGCAAAAATATATGCTTGATGTCCAAAGAGGATACCTCCTGGCTCTGGCATAGAAGACTTGCTCATGTGAGCATGGACCTTCTGGCCAAAGTAGCTAGAAATCAATTGGTTGAGGGTCTGCCTGAAATTAGTTTTAAAAAGAATCATTTATGCAATGCTTGCCTATCTGGTAAACAATCCAGAAGCTCTTTTAAAACTAAGAAAGTCATTTCAACTAAAAGACCTTTGGAATTACTTCATATGGATCTTTTTGGCCCTGTTCAACCAATGAGCATGGGTGGAAAGAAGTATGCCTTTGTCATTGTAGATGACTATTCAAGATTCACTTGGGTCATCTTGCTGTCTAGCAAAGATGAGTCACTTGGATGTTTCTCAGTTCTGATAAAGAAACTTGAGAATGAAATGAATGAAAAGGTTGTTCATATCAGAAGTGATAATGGTGGAGAATTCAAAAACTTTAGGTTTGAAGAATTCTGTGAAACCAAGGGAATTGATCATAACTTTTCTGCTCCCAGAACTCCTCAACAAAATGGGGTAGTTGAAAGAAAGAATAAAACTCTGGTTGAGATAGCCAGAACTATGATCAATGAAAGAAGGCTTCCTAAGTACTTTTGGGGAGAAACTGTGAACACAGCTTGCTATGTTCTGAATAGAGTGCTAATCAGAAGCATTCTGAACAAGACCCCTTATGAACTCTGGAAAGGTCGAAAGCCTAAAATAGGTTATTTCAGAACCTTTGGTTGTAAGTGTTATGTTTTGAATACAAAAGAATATCTTTCAAAGTTTGATTCGAAGGCAGATGAGGCCATTTTTCTTGGTTACTCAACACATAGTAAAGCATATAGGGTTTTTAATAAGAGGACTCAAACTTTAGATGAATCTGTTCATGTACAGTTTGATGAGACTAACCCTGTAGATAGTAGAGCTCCTGATGAAGATGTAGTTCAAGCTCCTGAAGTTACATCTCCTGATGAAGAAGAAGATGTTTCTCCTAGAGCTGCTGAAGTGGTTCCTCCTGTTGCTGAACAAGCTCAAGAAGTGAATCCTACTCCAGAAGTCAACTTCCTTCCAGAATATGCTCCTATATATGATTCAACAAATGATGAACAGGTTTCAGAAGACTCATTGGATGTACCAAGAGAAGTTAGAACTCATAGGAATCACTCCTTAGAGAACATAATTGACTCTATTCATAATCCTGTCATGACCAGAGCTCAGCTCAGAAGATACATGGGGAATGTGGCTTTTGTGTCACTTCTGGAACCCAAGGACTTCTATGAAGCTGCTGATGGTGATTCCTGGTTAATGGCAATGCAAGAAGAACTTGACCAGTTCAAAAGGTCAGAAGTTTGGACTTTGGTTCCCAGACCTAACAACATAAAAGTTGTTGGAACTAGATGGGTTCTGAAGAACAAGCTTGATGAATTTGGAAATGTTGTGAGGAACAAGGCAAGACTTGTTGCTCAAGGTTACAGTCAGCAAGAAGGCATAGATTATGGTGAAACTTTTGCTCCTGTTGCAAGATTAGAAGCCATTAGAATCTTATGTGCTTTTGCATCATACAAAGGTTTTAAGCTCTTTCAAATGGATGTGAAAAGTGCATTCTTGAATGGTTACATTGATGAAGAAGTTTATGTGTCTCAACCTCCTGGTTTTGAAGATCATAAGTTTCCTGATCATGTGTACAAGCTGAAGAAAGCATTGTATGGACTGAAACAAGCTCCCAGAGCTTGGTATGAGAGACTGACAAAGTTCCTTCTGTCTAAGGGATTTGTCAGAGGCTGTGTTGATACAACTCTGTTCACTCTGAAGAAGAACAAGGATATCCTTATAGCTCAGGTATATGTTGATGATATTATATTTGGTGCTACTAATGAATCTTTGTGCAGAGAGTTCAGTGACCACATGAAGGCTGAGTTTGAAATGTCTATGATGGGAGAATTAACCTTCTTCTTAGGACTTCAGATCAAGCAAAGTAATGATGGTGTGTTTATCAATCAAGCCAAGTACACTAGAGAAGTGCTGAAGAAATTTGGCATGATGGACTCTAATGCTGTTGATATTCCAATGGATGTCAGCAAAGACATTGATGATGAAGAGAAAGCTGGTAAACCTGTAGATATAAAAACCTACAGAGGTATGATTGGTTCTCTTTTATACCTAACAGCCAGCAGGCCAGATATACATTTTGCTGTGTGTTTTTGTGCTAGATATCAATCAAAGCCAAGAGAAATTCATGATGTTGCTGTCAAAAGAATTCTCAGATATCTTAAAGGCACACCAGAAGCTGGTTTGTGGTATCCATGTAGTTCTGATTTCACTCCTATAGGATACACAGACTCTGACTATGGTAGAGATAAATTGAAGAGGGTCGGCACTTCTGGTGGTTGTCATTTTCTGGGGGAGTGCCTAGTCTCCTGGCATAGCAAGAAGCAAACCTCTGTGGCTCTCTCAACTGCTGAAGCTGAGTATGTTGCTGCTGGAAGTTGTGTTTCTCAGATGCTCTGGATCAAGCAACAAATTGCTGACTATGGAGTCATCCCTGGAACAATTACAATCTACTGTGATAACAAGAGTGCAATTGATCTTTCAAAGAATCCTATTCAGCACAGCAGGATGAAGCATGTTCATATTAGGCATCACTTTCTGAGAGATTCTGAGAGATCATGTTCCGAAGAAGGATATTATCATTACTCATGTTCCCTCTGAAGAGAATCTTGCTGACATGTTTACTAAGCCTCTGGCTGGTAATTCCTTCAGCAACTTACGAGAAGGCATTGGTATGACTTATCCACTTCAATAACTTAGCTTAATTATTTCTGTGTGTCTTAAGTGATTAATCGTTTAAGATAATTAAGTGATAATTAATTCTAATCATGATTTGACATCTAAGCATGCGTTATCTACTGCATTTTACGGCGCTGTTCTGTGGTTAACGGTTATCTGTTCCCTTTTAAACGGTGTGTATTTACTTTTTGAATTGGAACGGTTTCCTGTTTTGGTATAAATAGGGGTTTTCCATACTTAGAAGTTTTTACTCTCATTTTCATTGATATTAGAATCTCCATAGATTTTCTGTGTTCTCCTTTCTCAAAGATTCTTAACCTAATTTCTTATATCTTCAACAATGGCTCAAGAAATCACTGTTACTCACATCTTTACCACTGAATCAAAAAAGAAAGTTAGCGAATCTAGGGTATTCACCTCTAGGTTCCTAGATGATGAAGTTAAATCCACTGAACCTATCTCAAAATGGCTTAGCGCTCAAAACTGGAATTCTTTCGTTTCTCTCGATGAATTCATTTACCCTAAGTTAGTCATCGAATTCTATCAGAACCTCCATTTCTTTTCTAATGAGGAGGATGTTCTACACTCAGAAGTCGGAGAAATTGAGATTGAGGTCAGCAGGGCTTCTATTTCTCAAGTGATCGGTATTGATGATGAAGGAATCATCATAGGTGATGATGGTTCAGCAGATGGTTTTACAGAAGCAAATTGGGCCAGACCAGATCTAAGTGCCAAGGAAACTTATGCCACCTGGCTCACTCAGCACTAGAGGTGGGCACACTATTTGACAACTAACGTGTTCCTTCCGAAGGCTGGAGGAGTTAATGGTGTTTCCAACAGAGAAAGGGTGTTTATGTGGCATCTGGTCAATCAGAAGAAGATCAATTTACCTGCCATGCTGATAAGGCAGATGAAGAATGTGACTACCGTGAGTACATTAGCATATGGCTCACTCCTGACTAGGTTGTTTGAGGCAGCCTCTGTTGTGATTTCAGGAGAAGGTGTTACAAGTAGGAGTACGGTTTTGAAGATGCATACCTTCAGGAACCTTAACTTTGGTGTGACTCCGAAGAAGAATGAGAAGGGCTCCTCTGTGAGTATTGCTCAGAAGGAAATTGTTGAGACGGCTGTTCAGAAAGGAAAGAATGCTGCCAAGAAGGGCAATGGAAAGAAGGGATCAAGTAAGTTGGTCCTGACTGTTGAGAAGGTGGTTGTCTCAGAACCTCTTCCCACTATGGTTCAAACAATAATCAGTGTTGAACCATCTGGCAAGATCGTTGCTGAGAAGCCAAAGGATGTTCCCGAGAAGGAAGCTCAGGATGCTGAGGACGCACGCCTTGCTGAAAGAGAGAAGGCTGCTGAAGCTGAGAAGGTTGCAAGGGTTGTGGCTCTTGCTGATAAGAAAAGAAAGCAGAAGGAAGCAGAAGACAAGTTAGCAGCTGAGAGAGAAATTGTTGCAAAGGCTAAGGCCGATGCAAGAATCATTGCATGTGCTGCTGAACTTGAGAATGTGGAGTTCTCAAAGAATGTTGAGGCTTCAGAAGAAGGAGAAGAACTTGAGAATATCTCTCTCTCTACTCGGATTAGTACAAAGGCTACTGAAGAGGATGAGGACTCTGAAGATATTCCTCTCTCCAGAAGAATCCCCAAGAAGAAGATGTCAGCAAAGAGAAGGTCTCTGATCAAAAAGGACTTCTATATTGCTTCGAGTACTGAACTGGAAGAATCAATTCCTAAAAAAGAGGACTTGATTGATGACGAAGACATGATGGATATGTCTGCTGAAAAGGATGCTGATGCTCCTATTATTGAAGAACTGACTGAAGATAGTGATCAAGAGCCTGATACTATCATTCAGAATGCTATGAATTTTGCTGAAAATATCAACACTGATGATTTTCTAGATAATGTTCTTCTGGGACAAGGGAGAAATCCTGGTGAAAGAGATGCCTCTGAAACACTGTTCAGAATGGCTCATGTGTTTGCTGAACCTATTTCCACATTTGATCCAAACCTCTCTGATCAGGTTATTCCATCTCCACTTCGTACTTCTCATCCATCCTCTCCTCGTACTCCTCATCCATCTCCTTCACTACCTTCTGTCACAGAAGTTGGTGATTCTCACACTTCCATTCCTCCTACAACTTCAACCTCTGAGGTTGTACCTCCACAAATTATTCCTCCTTCTGGATCCTTTTCAGAAGTGAACCTAAACACTGCTCCAATTTTCACAGATTCCATAGCCACATCCACTTCCTCCTCCATGCATACCTCCTTTGTAAGTCCATCAATTGGATTTACTGCTCCATCTTTCTCACTACCATCCACACTACCTCCCATCTCAACCTCACATACAATCCCTTCCTCAACAACTTCAATCCCTCCTCTCTCAACCTCTGGACATGCACCCCCTGTGTGTGATCCCTTAACTACCTCCTCCACTACTTCTTGTTTTGCTGGGTTGTCATCCAATTATGACTTCCTACGCAAACACATGAATCGAGATGATTTGGATACCAGGTTTGGTAGTTTTGGTTTCATAGGCAGAGCTTCTGGTGTATCCGAAGCTGGTGGTGCTCCCAGTGTTGAGGAGTTGAGAAGAATGAGTCAGAGTGGCTCTGATGAATTGCTGAATAGATTTGCTGGTATGGGGCAAAGGACTTCTGCTGCTGACATGTATGCTCAGGGCATTGTGCTGCAAGAATTACATTCCTTGAAAGCTCAGAACCTGCAGCTCATGACTATGCTTCAAATGCAGGACCCTTCTGTCTACATACGCAATCTTTCTACACTTCATCTAGCTACCTATGAAGAGCTGTACAAGTTAAGAGAATTAGCTCTGACTCTTCCTTCATTGGACAACATTGCTCTTGCTTCTTCTCTGAAGGTCAATGAGAATTTGGAGATATTGACAGAAGAAGTCAAAGAAGCAAACGAGCATTATGAGGCTCATGAGAAGATGCTCCCAAGTAAGATTGATGACCTGCAAAGTACTGCCAATCACATTCTGAGAGAAGTGAAATCTTCTGCTCAAGGTTCATCATCTTCCGGGGCTGCTAAGATTGTATATGACATCACTCCTGATCTCAACAATCGACTCTCCAACATTGAGTCTGTTGTATCTGCTCAGAACGCACAAATTGCTGAGCTTACTGAACTTCTGAAGGTTATGCACACTCAAGCACGTGAACAAGAGAATACTCTTCACAATTGCTATAGGTTTGTTCGATGACAGACTTATATTCAGAATGAGCATCTTACTGCTGTTGTCTATGCTAACAATCGGTTGATCAAGCTCCTTGTGGAAGACGTTCAGAGACAGCGACCTATGTCTGGTCAGACTTTTGATCATATGAAGACCATTGATGATGATTTCAGAAGAAGAATGGATATGATCAACACTGTGAGGCCAACTCCTCAGCAATATCAGACTGCACTGAATGTTCAGCAAAAATTGAAATCTCAGGGTGCTCTGGGTGTTGCTCTTGGTTCTGGTCAAACGGGGGAGAAGTCTGGTCAGAAGAGTGGTCTTAATATTGGTGATAAGAGATCAAGTGCTGCTTAAGGTTCTAGTGGTGTTCCTCCTCAGAAGAAGAAGCCTAGGAACTTGTAATCTTTTAGGACTTAAGCTTCTTAGCTAGGTTCTGGGTTGGGTAGTTTTTGTCTTAGGACTTTTTCTGCTCTTCTGATTATTTTGTTTCATATGTTGTCTTCTGATGATCTTATATACACTGAATCTTTCTTATACTTTCTTGTGTCTCTGATTTCTTACTTTTGCTTATGTTTCTTTGTGACTTAGTAAATTATACTTCATTAAATCTAACAACTTGATCTTAAGTCATTTCTAAGTTTATACAGATAGCTGAAGTCCACCATTTACACTAAAATGGGGGAGTTAATTTACTCAGAAGTTATGAAACATATGTATCAGGAAGTCTCTTTCTAAACCTCATGTTTTCTGTTACCTTCTGACCACGGTTTGTCCATAACCAAAATGGGGGAGAATGATGAACCCTATGTGTTTTGATTATGTCCAAACGTTTCAGAAGATGAAAACTTCATACTCCCTTACATATAGTTTACTGTTGACTAATATTTTTGTTTACTTAGTCTATGTGTAAGATGCTCAGCAGGTGCTGAATGAATCATTTATGGTTTGCCTAAAGGACTCAGAAGATCTGTTTGCTGAAGTCAGAATTTCAATTATTCAGAAGCTGGATACTCCGCTCTGAAGCCGAAGTCTGCTAAAGCTCTCCTCAGAAGTTCTTTGCAATCAGAAGTTTTGCCAATTTGATCAGAAGTATAGACAACTGGAAATTAGCTTCTGAAAGCTTGTCACGGGTTCTGTTTGAGCATTTAATGCTCTGACACTTGCATTCAATGCAAGGCGCCAAAAGCTCAAAAAGCTGTTTTAATGGAGCGCGCTTGTCTGTTCAAAAGAAACCAGAATTTCCTTGTCTACCCTTTGTTGATCTAATTGAAGAATGATTCCAGTCAACCTTATCTTTGATTTCAAATCACTTACCGGATTGAGTTAAAGAACAAGGATAACGGAATCAAAGTGTTTGAAGACCGTTTGAAGACTTGACAAATTAACGGCTACAACAACTGATGTCATCTCCTTCGAAGATTCAAACTCACCAACGGTCATCTTCATTCACTATAAATAGTAGCCAAGCTCCAAAGCATCAACACGCGTGATCATCGAGCAAAATCTCAACGCACTGTTTTAACAAGAAAAACAGAGCAACACCTTTCCATTCTCAATCTTTCTTAGCATAGTCTTAGTTAAAGTGAGAGAGTGAAGAAAAACAAGTTCATAATAGGAATCTTGTAAACTGATATCGTTTGTGGTATTCAGTTAGATTTAGAGAGAAATCTAGTTGAGATTAGAGTTGGGTGAGAAATCCAGAAAACATAGTATTGTTGGTTCTGGTGGAAATCCTTTAACTCTTTTTAGGCTAGTCAGAACTAAGTGAGAAATTAGCTTAAGTTCTGTTGATGTAAAGGAGCTTCTGAACTTGCCATAAAAGTTCTGAATAGTGGATTTATAAAATCTCTGTAGGCTGCGACCTCAGGGGACAAGACGTAGTCACAGGACTTCTGTGGTGAACTTGGATAAATCGAATTGTTCAATCAGGATCTCCTGAACTTCTTTCTCCCTCTTATACTTGTTATTTTTTGCCTCTGTGTACTTGTTTATATTTAGTGCTGAAACAGATTTTCTCTAAAGTATCATTGTCTTTGTTCAGAAGACTGTCCAGAAGTTCTCAAATCAGAACTTTTGTTGCTGAAAACAGTCTAACTGTGTTTAGGCAGAATTTCCCTTAGAAGCAACTTCTGTAAGCTAGCTTCTGACTCTGAGGAAATTTGACTCTGAAAAACAAGTTTCCCGAAAAACTTAGAATTTTTCAGTTATCAACTTTGACACCTATTCACCCCCCCTCTAGGTGATTCTGTTCTTGATAGGGCCAACAAAGCTTTTATATCTAGGATTCACATGACACTCTGTAGGTTGCTTAGTGTATGTGAATATGGATATAGGTGCGTGTGCGTTACACGAGACTTGGTCGATCCGCTTTAGAAAGTTCATGGTGATAGAGTCATTAAGCTTTCTAACAATGTAGATCTCTTTTATCTCCTGACCTGATTTCAGTATAGTAGTCAATAAGGAATCAAATTGAATTTGGTGTATTTCTAACAGGTCCGCCAGAGGATGCCAAATATGGATACACTGGTTCAATCTCTGAACTTATTACTGCGGATAGTTGAAGTGATGGAATTACCACTCACTATTTAAGTGAGTTGATATCATAGGCCACTTGATGAGTATTAGCTGAGAAATGTACGACCGTACTGAAACAAGCAGGTGACTTGTTTGTTTGTCAGTAATACTCGATGATCAAGAAATTAATCTAACAATAGAGGATGACTACACCATGCCTCCAGCTTGATTAATCGATATGCTTTTGGTAAGAGATAAGTAGAGCATCATACAGGGTTTTCTGTCTAACATGGATAACATTCATCTTTAATCAATATGTGATTGACATGGTTTACTAGGACCCTCTGTCGTTTAGTGAATTGTTAATTCACAGCTTATTGATTTCAGACCTTAAGGATCGTGCAACACGGTAATCAAGAAGATTAATTGATACATGAATTGTGTTAATTAATTCCAAGATTAAATGATCAATTGATGAATTGATTATTTGAAGAACGTATTAATTATTTGTTATGTGACAAGTTAATTAGTAAATGGAACGGCTAATTAATTAATCGGGTTAATTTAATTAAGCGATTAATTGTTTATGGGTTAAAGTGTAATATTAATTTAACCTAATTGATGTTAATTGAATCGATTTAATACTACGGTGTTTAATTGATAAAATTAAATTAATTAAGGGTCAAATTAATAATTAACTGAAAGTTAATTAATTGCACTATATAAGTAAATTGTCAATTCATTATTCAAGATCGGAAAATCAAAACCCTAGCCTCCCAAACACTGAGATTCGGCCGAACCCCTCCCTAGAGGATTCTGACGAATTCGTTCCTCATTCTTCTCGTTCTTGGAGTAAGCCGACTAGTAGCTGGTCTCGGTTCTTGCTCGTGTCTGCACGTGAACTAGGAGGAGCAACATCTGAGGCTCTCGTATATCCTTGAAAGGATATCCAAGTAGGTTTTCTTAATCCATAGATTAAGATAACAGTTTTGTTAAAATTTAACTGAGGTTTAAAGATTAAGATCAATGGGACAATTAGTTTAGGTTAGATCGATTTCACCGTTTAACTAAATTAGTTCGCTGCTTCCGCTGCGCGGCTCTGATCGATCTTTCTGAAACCCTACATGCTCCACTGTTGCAGCCTGCATCTAACACCTTATGGATCACAGCCTTCGTGTCCAGCAGTCCGAAAACAGTCTACACAGCTACAAAACTCCACAAGGCCTCCAATGCCCGGATTCAAAGCTTATTTGCACCTTTGAGCAAAATCTGCACTTAACCCTTATGAGAAAGACTTTCAACTAAATAAACATGCAAGAAAAGAGGTTAAAAAGAGTGGAAATACACGTAATAATTAGGCCTATCATTGACCTACTCTGATTTTCTCCATTCAACGTTGATCCAGTTGTGGAACCTGACTCTTTCAATCTCCTCGCTTATCATAAGATCCCTAACTGTACCACTCCAACTCTCTGGCATAGAAGATAACAAAATTAGAGCTAATACCTAGTCACGAAATCAATTCCACAAAGCTTAATTGAGAAAGCGTGATATTAAACTCGTTCAGGTGTGTAGCCATTGTTACATTCTCCGTCATGTGAAAATTGAACAGCCGTCACATCAGTTGAACCTTGTTTGTCGCGGAAGGCTCCTCATACAACGAACTCAAAATCTCAAACATCTCCTTCGTGGTTTTTTCCTTCACCGTGTGATGCGCCACATTTCTAGACAGCAACAAGCGAATCACGCTCATCGCTATTATGTCCAACAGTTTCCACTCTTCATCAAACATATCATCTGGTTGTTCACCTAGCGGCTAGTACAGTTCTTAACCATACAGGTAATTATCGAGCTGCATCTTCCAGAAATCGAAATTCGAACAATCGAATTTCTCCACAGGTGATTTTCCATCTCCCATCGTAAATTCTAGCAAAACCTTTGCTCTGATACCAATTGTTAGGATCTAACGCTATTACGATGAATAGAAAACAAACAAACACACAAGAATTGTTTACCCAGTTCGTCAGTCAATGTGAATGACTACGTCTTGAGGCACTACCAAGCCAAGATATTTTACTGTAATTTTGTGGATACCGATTACATAAAATAGGGAAAATTATTTATACTACTCAGAAACCCTTGACGTCCAAAAAAAAGCAGTGAGTCTATTAGTCTCCAAAGTCCAACAAAAATTTGATCTAATAGTAAAAGAGACAAAGTAACAAAAAAAAATCATAGTCTGCCCTCATTTCTTGATACTTTTACGACTTTAAGGTCAGTAATTAATGACATTAATGAAATTACATAAAATATGATTTTTATTTTTATTTTGATAAATATAAAATATGATTTTAAAATTGTTCTAACCCACAAAACAATGACTTAGTGATTACTACATTCCTAACAAAAAGCGTGTGATTTTAAGTTCGAATTTCATGATCGACAAAAGTGAAACTCTAAAAAAAAAACTCTCCTAACATCGTCAAAAAAATAAAATAAAATTATGTGTAAACAGATATGGTTACTTGAGTTGAGGTTATAGGTTTCAATTATTATTTTCTTATTTTTGGAGCAATTTGGATTCGGCTAACTTCATCTATATGTTTGATTAGTTATTTTATTTTTTTTGAGAAAATTTGATTAGTTAATTAAACTGGTCATTACACTGTTAATTATTTATACAAATAAAGTATGAGAAATGGGAAAAAAAAGTTAAAGGTTTGTATCTTATTTTGTTATATGATAAACATGATGTATAAATACAACAATACTTCTATTGTGTTATTAATAGGCAAAAAGCATCTTGAGGCCCCTGATCTTTCCATTTTCGGTGCATTAAGTCCTTGATCTTTTATTTGGATACATTAGGCCCTTGATCTTTTATATTTGGTTCTATCAAGTCCTCATCTAACAAAATTGGATGATTTGTTAATTTTCACAAATTAATAATATTAAAATATTGTGGCACAATTACAAATATAACCCATTTAGGAGGATTCATTAATATATGTGATTCACTTTGCTTTCTACTTCCATTTCTAGACAATATTGTCTTTTTAAATTTGACAATGATTTTTCCCGCGCTATTGGAATGTAGTAACGTCGCACCTTATTTCTCAAACGTTTCTCTTTGTCTCACTCCAAATTAGTATTCTTTGTCTCTCAAGTTCATTTTTGTAATCGTTTCTTCTTCTTCATCATCTTTGCTCTTCTTTTCTTTTTCATCTTAGTTCTTTTCTTCAATTCCGGCCCTACAAATTAAGGCCAAATTTTTTATGACTGAAAATTATTGAAGCACATTTACTGAAAAGAAATTATTGAACTGAAATGAACAACCGATAAGTATTAATAAGGCATAAAGAACATGGTCAAACATCACTGATTAGATTTCATCTATGTTTTCATTCTCCTCGATTTCACTTTCGAAATGATTAGAAAATGAGCAAAACAACGACAATAACTACTGATTTTTTTTTCATTTTTTTAAAAATATTGTTGAATAACTTATCGAATATTCAATCAATTGTAATTAATTAGGTGTCGCAATATTTCAATTGGTCTTATTAATTTGTGAAAGTTAACAAATCATCCAATTTTGTTAGATGAGGACTTGATAGAACCAATTATAAAAGATCAAGGGCCTAATGTATCCAAATAAAAGATCAAGGACTTAATGCACCGAAAAGGGAAAGATCAGGGGCATTAGAATGCTTTTTGCCTTATTAATATTATTCATAATACAGGGAGACGTGTGCGGTGAGAAATAAGCGAGTTGCATGAATTAGACGACAACACATTGCATAAAAAAGAATGAGAGTCCATGCCATCACTCGTAAATGTTTGGCGGTGCATATATGTATGTTGGGTTATGTTGCTAAATTTTCATTGATCATGTTTAATTTGACAAACAATACAAAACTTAGAAATCAATCCAACAATATCAAAATGATGAAAAGCCTCAAAATTATGTATGCCAGTATTTAAATTACAGTCATGCTTTCCTACATTTTAAAGATCAAATAATATTTCATCCATTTACCTTATAATTAAGGTATAAAAAAACACAAATTTTTATTTAATGCTTAATAACTAAAATATAATATGGTTTGAACGAAACTCTTTAAATTAAGCTGCTATCCAATCTCATGTACCTCCAAATTGTTGCATTTTTCAGTTAGTGCCAAAAATTTCATTCCTTTTTCATGGCTATATGTCCAAACCTTCCTTTGACCAATATTTTCATTGTACATGTACCCATAATGATAGAAAGTTAAAAGTCTAAAAAAAGGGGCTTAAAAGCAAAGGCACTTGTTAGTGATTGATAGATATGGATAACAGAAATTGTCATTGAAATATATGATAAACTGTGACACAGAAATAACATATATATATATATATATATATATATATGTATATATAGGTAAATGGTCGACTCTTGCGGGTTCGGTTTTATTTAGGCATTCGAATCCTGAAGGCGACCATATCTCGAGAAGGAGTGGAAGAGGAAAGAAGCTCCATTTTTACAAAGGAAAGGAAAGGAAAAGAGCTTCTCCTTCTTTACATTATGCTATAAAGAAATGCAACTTTCCAGCAGCTTCGGATTGACTTCTCTTCTACGTCCATCAAAATGGGAGGGAGGGAGGGAGCCATCCTCTCAGCTAGCTTAGCTTCTTCAACAATCAATCTGCTCCATAATTTAGGACCAGCCTTTGCTTGTATCTCGAAATCACTCTCTATTTATATCACTTTTCCGTCCTCTATTGTTGCCTTTTCCGCTATAATTGTGATTCCCGATCGAATGTAGAATCCCTCTTCTCCCCTATCTGCTTCTTCCACACCCTGCAGTTAGTTACAAACCCCATTCGATAAATTAAAGGTTGGTCTGAATTTCGTTTGAGCATCACATCACCTTCATCTTAACTTAACTAACTAGATACACATAAAATTAATTAAGAGGTCTGTCTAACTTACATCTTTATTCATGATGATCACATCTTTTCCTATCTTCGCGTTCTTGTCAATTATGCATTTCCTTCACATAAAACCATAACCTCATTGTCACGCCTCATTTTATGGTTTAATGAACACATAAGAAAAATAAAATATATTAACATGATTTTATGAGCAATAATATTATTGGAATGGAGAATCATACTGGATTTTTGTGTTGCTTCCGACACCCATAGGGACTTTGCCCTCTGCCAGGAGAGATGCAATTTCTGCTTCAGTTTGGTAATAATCCGCACCCAACATCACTGTGTCCTAAAATTCATCCAAATTTATGGAATTTTCAAATTTTCAGCCATGTCATCGCATAAAAAAAGAAAAGAAAAAAGAAGACAAAAACAAATCCAAGCTAGCTAGATCACCTTTAGTTCAACACCGTAATCTAACCGTGAACGTTCACCAACCACAGAGTGGTCAATTGTACATTCTCGCAAGAAGCATCCATGGGAGATTATTGTTTCTTTGATCTGCAAATCCAATTCAGAAATTAGAAGCTACATAACTTAATTATCCCAATGAAGCCACAAATTTTATCCCAGAGAATAGCAGAATAGCATACACGGCATTTGTCAATTTTTGTAGGTGGTAGAAATCGCGGCGATGTGTAGAAAGGAGTCTTCGGGTCATAAAATTCAAACTTTGGAGGCTGCGTAAAAGATGAGAAATTATGATCGTTAGTCGAGTCATAACAAAAAGGAAATTTTTTCACAACTATGGGATAATAAAAACAAGCTCATATATCAAACATTGCAAGCATAGTAATGCTTAAAACCATAAGAAGCAAAAAAAAACTGAAAGATGCATCCAAGATCATGGCGTGCTATCAACTAACGGAAAAAAGTATGCACACACACTAGTATCTTTTATAGAATACCAACCTCTTCAGCGAGACCTAAGTTAGCTTCATAGAATGACTTTATTGTTCCAATATCTTCCCAGTAGTCTCGAAAATGATAGGCCTGTCAAAAGATGACACCGGTTATTTGTAACATTATACACAGATATATAACAAACCAACCATGTCCAATTTCTCTCTTTTTTCCCTATAGACTGCTCGTACTTGAACATTGTGCTCCAACACAGCTGCAGGAATGATTTCAGATCCGAAGTCATTTGATGTAGGATATCTCCACCTTAGAAGCTTCAACAATACCTCAGTGCGAAACACGTACACTCCCATTGATGCAATATAGGGGGATTCCAGGGCATCTTGTGGAGATAATCCTAGATGAGTTGTATCTGCTTTCTGCATTTAATAAAATAAAAACGGATACTAAGTGAAAGCCAAGTCAATACATATGATTTTAGGATATCAATGTCCTATAACTTTTCAAAAAGATGAAACCAACCAATCTTTTTTGATGGAACCTACAATCTTTTTAAGAACAAACAATTGGTAAATTCTAGGAAAAGAAAAAAGGACTGTAGGTATCGGTGTAAGAACTGTACAGTTCTCACCATTGATTTCAGTTCAGCACCTCTTGGTTTTTCAGCAAAGTGAATTATTCGGCCCCTGCTATCTACCTTCACCAAACCAAAATTTGATGCACGGCTGTAAAAAAACCCTCAAGATTAAAAAAAATGAATTCAAAGATACAAATTCAGTGAAATAATCCAATCAAAGATGACTAGGGGAAAAATAGGTTGAAGGACAACATACCTCTCATCAACCGCAGCACAAGAAATTGTAATATCGGCATTACTGTCGACATGATGCTGTTGATTCATAACAAATTGTTAAATCGAACACACAATACAAGGGAATTCCATATGGGGAATAAAAGCATACCTGCAAGAAGTCCATATAGTCCATCCGGTAAAGATGGTCACCTGACAAGATCAGTATATTCTCAACATTCCTATTCTTAGCATCCTACAAGAATCACCAGCTCTTATTAGATTCTGATACATTTTCAACCGTAGCATGTGCATAGTAGATTTAGGGGTATATTGCAGGTAATAAATGATATTCATTGCAAGGAGAGCTTTCCAATTCACCTCGAAGACCCAGACAAATTGCCTGACAGCATCTGCTGTCCCTTGAAACCAGTTCATTCCTGCTTCTCCAGGGGTTTGAGTTGCTGCCAGAACCTGTGCATCAGCGACCAAGCAACACATCATATAGGAAGGATAAACACAAAGTAATTGGAAACAATTCTCCCTAGCCATGTGTGATACGAGAGTTACAGTAACGCCTTGACATCCCATAAACATACATAGTCTACTAAAAAAGAAGGTACTTTCCCTTTTAAGTTGAAAATAAAACAGAAAATTGTGATACCTCGACAAATCCATCTCCAAAGTTGATACCATTTCCGAAGTATGTTCGTGCAAGGTGCCGGTTAAGAGAAGCAGAATTGAATTGGGTAAGTACAAATATCTTGTTTATGCCACTGTTAATGCAGTTGCTCATTGGGATGTCTATCAGCTTATAACATCCTCCCACTGGTACCTGCGGTTCAGAATACCATAAAAATCATAAGCAAACCTCATCTTCCAATTGAAATGAAACACTAGAATAGTCTCTTCTCTATGGTTACATAATACATCTAATATTAAAACCTGAGAATTTCATAAATCAAAAGCCAGTTCAAAGTTGAAGATATTACTGTTGAGACTTGATATTGATTGGTAAGTACGACGAGTACAAAATTGTGATTTCTAAGTAACATAAATCAAGCACATGGTAAAATTTTACACCGTTGAGCGACATCCACGGCCAAGAAGTAGCAGATGATTTACGAGCAATGTGCAAGTTGGTACAGCACAAAGAAAATCACATTTTTTTTTCTCACAACCAAAGACTCTAAAGCAAGAACTCAGACGTATGATATCCCAAAATAAGCAAGCTCTAAAAATAGTTATTAAAGGCACAAGGGGGTCTAGGAGTGTAGGTGCGCCTGAGTGACACAAGTAACAGTAAAGAAAATTAATATACTGTCATAACTAACAACGATTAACATTTCTGTAATGAAACAAATACTACAATTGTAAATATATCCAGCTATCCATAATCCTAATTGTAAAATGCATGACATAAATTTCAAATTTAACTACTAACTCTTCCATATTCATAATTCATGATTAAAAATTCCAAACTTAAAAGACTAAAGTTCAACCAAATGCTAACCTAATTAACTAATTGTCTAATAACTACTTTCATCAAGACTAAAGTCTCCATTTGCAATGTTTCTAATCTACTCAAAATGGAGTAGCATTTTCGTGTGTTGTTTGATATTTCTGCTTTTATTTTCTTTTTTATTTCTTCTTATTCTAATTTGATTTCAGACTTATATCATACAAATAAAGAAGTGCTTTTAGACTAAAACATCACATATTTAACTTGCAATCTCAAAAAACAGTGTAGCATCTAGCACGGCACAAGGCTGGGGAAGGCAGAGCCAGCCGCCTGCCTCTTTCACCTCTCGAACAGAGCTGGCTTTTAGTTTCTCAGGCAACATGCCAGGAGCCTAGCACACCTTTGATAAACATGCTCTCAACACAGCACATAAGCATTAAACAGTCTAATCAATTAAATTAGAAAAAATCCAATAGAATTGTAGACAGAACCGATATAAATGAAGTAAATCCAAAGGGTTGAAGAAGAAGATAGAATGGAGTGAGTATCTTACAGCAGGTGTTGCAGCTCTCTTTGTAAGAGGAAAGAGTTGAGTCCCTGGACCTCCTCCCAATATAATGGATGCTACATTTTTAGGGTCCACTTTTCTTCTCTCAAACCTTTGTGGTTGAAATGTCTAAATAAACATCAGATAACCAATGTTCATTATTAAAAAACAAAATGACACTAAACCTATTATGTAAGAATTATGAATGTGCAGGCGAATAAATAAACTCACCACAGCCTCCCTGGGGTTATTTGATGTTAAAACAGCATAAGCCACACCAGGTTTAACAAAATCACCCTTCTGATTCTGTTTCTTCACCCCAACTTTGTTTTTGTTATTGTTATTTTGGCTTCCTCTCATCTTTTCACCCCAAAATTCTTTATCTCCATTCCTAATCTTGGAATCAAATTTCCTAAAACTTCCCAAATCCAAATGGGTATTGGCCACACACAAAGAATCCATCTTTCTCACCCCCCAAGATGATCAATCCAATTCAAGAAATCAGACTTGTTGGAAATGAGCTGAATTCCAAACTAACTAATCAAGTAAAGTAGAGATCAAAAGGGAAATAAATGAGTAAAAATGAAATCAAATAGCAATAATAAATAGAAATGAATGACAGTTGTCAGAGATGCTTTAACTGGGAGGAAGATTTCTCATAGAATAATAATGCAAATACCAAATCTAAGAAAACCCAAAAGTAAGTTATAAATAAAGTGACAAACTTTTAAAAAACCCACCTAGAAAAACAACTTAAACACTTAAAAAAACAAGAATCAGAAGCATAAAAAACCAAACTTTTGACTAAAGAACCACAAATTAGTAAGTATAAAATAAGAGCATACCTTGAAGATTGAATCACGAGAAAGAAAATGAAAAAGGGTGGTGGTAAAATGGCATCCGTGAAACGACGTTGAAGGTTATTAAAAATGGCTTTTTTCAAGTTTGATTGATTCACGGGAAATGCTGCTGCAGAAATGAAGGTGAGTTTGATGATTCAAGTCCAGAATTGTAGGCTCATTTTTAGCATTTAAAGACTATATTCAACAGACACCTGTCCCCATCACTCTTTCTTAAATTTTTTTATGTATATATATTCACAATTGATTGATATTTTGTTATGCACTCATATATACGGTGCTTTTTTGGATGTTTATTAGTAGTATTTTAGTATTATGCAAATGTGTTTTTGATTGAGTTAAGTGAGTTCATGTCTTTCTCTGAACATAGCATGTTATGTTACTGCATTCAATAATATATATTGAGAGACAGATGATTAGGTATAGATGACATATTTCCCGCCAATTTGGCATTTTGCCTGTGGACTTCATAACCCAAACTAACATTATTGATGTTGGATTTTCACTTTAAAACCAAATCTATAATCATTCATTCATTCACCTTATTACTTTTCTATTCAATCAAATTTGGCATTTCTATACACTTTTATTTTCGACGCAAATTTTTATCCCCTTCAACTTCACCTCCAACCAACATAAGTGCAATTTACTAAAATTTGAGATCATTTTCCAAAGGAAAACCTTTTTTATTAGTATTCTTTTATTATGATGCTCATAAAAAAAATATAAACTTTTCTACTGCAAGTTAATTATTTCAATGTTTTGTATCCCCATGGTCGTTTGAAGAAATTCTATTGTGGACTTGGTCCACCACGTGACACTGATTTCTAGCCGATAAATCTATAAAATTTGTAGATGTTGAAACTCTATTGAGACTGCGGTGCCCACAATAAAATTTCTCGTCAGACTGTTATATATTCCCAAGGTAAAAGGGAACCTTTTAATGAGAAAATATTACTACTTAAAAAAAACTTAGAACTCTGTGTATTTGTGGAAGACCGTGGTTTAAATTTTATAAATATAGATTTTTGTATATATAAATATAGGTTTGACATTTCATTAGTTTGCAAAGATAGTTTTTCTCTGTAAAATTAGTAGTAAATAAGAAGAATTGTGATCATTTTATTCCTACATGGTGGATTTCCCGGAGGCACAGATGTATATGTCCTCTTATTCCGAAAAGAATGAAAAGAAACTATCTTAATATAAATAAGCAGTTGTGCTCACATGACTCTAACCCTAACCCTAACCCTAAACAAGATGATTTAACGATAACTTATTACGTGCAAGTATAAAGTTAATGTTGAAACCTCCACTTCCACATTATAAATAGTTCTTTCTTTTTTCTCCTCCTCAATAATATTATTATCTTATTTTATAGTTATTTTTCATTTTTATATCTCATTCATTACAAGTTTATTTTAAACGTACATGTTGGAAAGTTTACGTGTCATAAAATATGTTAATGTATTAACATCATTATAATGATCAATTTACTCCTTGTATATATTGCCTTAAACATGACACAAAATAATGCATAAAACACATTATTTTCCAACACAAATCAATGAGGAAAGCAATATAAGAATGGTATATTTGATCTTATGAAAATCCTCTTCACATTTGTCCCTGTTTAGCAATCTTTTGTATGTTTGAAGATAAAGACTCAGATGATAAAATACACATCGTGTGGTCTAAACAACCTCCTATTCTATAGAACTTCATGTTTGATGAATTCTTTTTAAAAAATAGTGAGATAAATTTTTTAAAAAAATATGTTCAGAAGATTTAGAACTTAGATTTTGTTCGTTTTGAATTAATTTTAGTAAAATTAGTAAAAAAATTTATTCCTTTAACCAATTCAGTTAACAAAATTCAGTTTATTATTCGACGGCTGATATCCTCCAATTTGTGATAGGTAAGGCAAGTCCATAGAGAGAGTTCAATCATCAATCAAATTCAAAAACACAAGCAGTAGTTGAATTATTGAAAAATGAGCAACATAACAAACACATACACACCGCCAAATATTTTATTTATTCATATAAAATGCTTCACATAACCTTCCAAAGCACACTTATTACCAGTGATGGACTCTCATTCTCTTTTATGCATTGTCGTCTAATTCATTTATCACCGCACACGTGTCACCCTGTATTATAAATAAGGAAAAGTTTTAAAAAATACTCGTGGTTTCCAATTTTTGCAAATAAATGTCTATAGTTTCAGTGTTTGCAAATAAAGATACGAGATTTCATTCCGTTAGCAAATAAAAGTATGATCACTAACACTGTTTATTTCTGCTGACGTGGCACTTTGACTATAATTTGACCAAAGGGTAATTTTGTCATTAAGAAAATAAAAAAATAAAAGTAAAAGAAAATGTTTGTGGTTTGAGTTTTTTGCAAATAACAGCCCGTGGTTTGATATTTTATTAAAGAAGATGTATGAGATTTGATTTATTTACCAAAACAACAAATTAAAAATTACCAACAAAAATTCTTGTAAAAAACAAAACAACAAATTTTCTTATAATGTATTTGGGTATTTTGGATTCATACAATTTTCATGAATTTGGGTATTTTATTCTTTTTGAAGGAATTTTAATTTGGTTGAATGAACATGAATCCTTATAATCAATTTATTATTTTGAATTATAATTTTGTCAATGATTTATTTTCATTAAAATTAAGATTTTGTATAAATGGATCAACTTTTTTAGTACCAGTCTTACATTATAAGAAAATTTGTTGTTTTGTTTTTTACAAGAATATTTGTTGCTAATTTTTAATTTATAAATTAGTATAAAATCGTATTTGGTAATTAAATCAAACCACAAACATTTTCTTTTACTTTTACTTTTATTTTATTTTTTTTAATGACGAAATTACCCTTTAGTAAAATTGTGGTCAAAGTGCTACGTCTACAAAATTAAACGGTGTTAGTGACCGTATCCTTTTTTGTTAACGGAATGAAACCTCGTACCTTTATTTGCAAACGTCGAAATCATAAACCTTTATTTGCAAAAGTTGAAACCACATTCTTTCAAAACTTTTCCCTTATAAATAATCATAACACGATACAAGTATATATCATGTTATTGTTTATCATACAGCAAAATAAGATGCAAAACTTAACTTTGATTTTCCATTTCTCATTCAAATTTTACTATATTTATATAAATAACCAACAGTGTAATCCCCGGTTCAATTAACTAATCAAACATATAGATTAACTTGGCAGAATCGAAATTGCTCCAAATATAAGAAAATAATTGAAACCTACAACCTAAGCAAGGAAAGTGTAAAAATGATTTGTTTATTTTTATTTATGTTATTTGAATAGTTAGGAAAACTGCAAAATATTCATAATTGCGGAAAAATAAAATATTCTTAGACCCCGTGTGAAACGCAACCATATTATAAAATGAAACTTTTAAAAAAAAAAATCTTTATAATGCAATTTACGAAGCCTTATTGCTATACTTAATCATATTACTTTTGTAGTGTTAAGCCTCCTTGCTTGTAGAAAAAATAAATTGTGCAAAAAAGCTATTTTTATGGTTTTACGTCACTAATTTCAAGTTAGGAAAATAAGTTACCTGGAACATTTTTTTGGCTTGATACATTTTTAGCTTCTAAATATGTTCGTCTTTTTTACTTACCCTCTCAACTAAAGCGATAATATAGTCATCTAAATTTGTATTTTGTTTTTATTTAAACCCTTCAACTAGTCCAATAGAACTCTATTTGTCCATTTTGTGCTAACGTGGCATAAATTGTTAATGTCACTAATATGACATGTGATTATACCACCTCAGCAAAAATGGACAGAATATGTTATATTTGTCAAGTTCAGAGGGCTAAATGGAAAACAAATATAAATTTAGATGGCTAAAAGATTGTTCTCTAAGTTGAGGGGGCAATGTTTTAAAACCCGAACCGGACACTGAACCGAATTTATAAAAGGGTCACAGGTTACTTGGTTCAACTTTAAAACTCGAAATGGTCGAACCGAATGATGTATTAAATAAATAAATAATATATTAACTATATATGGTTATTTAAAATTACTTTTAGAAAAATTTAACTTCTAAATAAAATTAAGGGAGAGAATTTCATAACGAACTATTTTTAGTTTCAATACATTTGTTAAGAAATTATAGAGGAAGAAAAGGAACTAGCCGTGTCTTCGACGGTGTTGATATTCCGGGAATGGATTCGAATTATGTTTTGTTTCGTGCTACGGAGTGTCATAGAGCTATGCATTCCTTCTTGGGCAGCTGTGATGTTCCCAAGGTGGTTAAATGGATTATTTGGCAACCTCCAGAGCCGGGATGGATTAAAATTAACACTGATGGGGCGAGCAAAGGCAATCCGGGATTTGCATCGTCCAGAGGAGTTATGCGTAATTCGGATGGTATTTGGCAGGGTGGTTATACAGTGAATTTGGGTATTTGTTCCGAGTTTCTAGCTGAGTTGTGGGGTTTGTTCTTTGGCCTCGAAATAGCTTGGAGTAAAGAGTTTAGAAAGGTTATTATTGAGATGGATTCTGAGGCTATCATTACGATTATGAAGAGCAGTGCTTCTAACCAACATCCTCTCGGATGGTTGATTCGAAAATGTAAAGAATGAAGAAATTGGGATTTACGTTTTGCTCATACTTTCAGAGAAGGTAATCAAGCAGCGGACTGAATGGCGAATTTCGCAGGCACATTTGCCTGGGTCATCACGAGTGTGGTGTGCCTCCTGCAGGCCTCGAGAGCATCCTCCTTGACGACATCTCTAGAAGATCGACCAGAAGATTAGTGTGTAGCTAGCTTTTCCTTTCTTTTGTTTTCTCGAGCTTTTTAGCCTTCTTGTTCCGCCAAAAAATTTAAAAAAAGAAAAGTAAATATCCCACATTGATTAGAAGTAGATGTGAATATTAAAAATTTCATTATAAATATGGGTTGGGCTTCAATTTAAAGACAACAAATCTAATGGGCTAATGGTGATTATTATTGAGGCCCAAGCCTGATGTAATTATTTGGAGTTTAGTTAAAAAAAAAAATTGTGTGGTGAAGAATAGAAAACCGGGGTCAATCCGGTTCTTGGTTCCACCGTCGATTCTCAGTTCGATCCCGATTCACTTTGGGCTGTTGTAAGGTCAAAAAACCAGCGATAAAAAACCGGATTTCAATTTGGGTCCATTCCGACCGGCCGGTTCGGTCCGGGTTTTAAAACATTAGAAGAAGGTAAGTGAAAATAGATGGACAATAAAGGTATTAAGCCTAACTTTTTTTATAATTAACTGAAATTTTGATAAACTTTTGAAAAATTATTATATTTTTTTAAGAAGGTCAAAACATTTTCCTACTGTAGAAAATGGCTCCCTTAGTTGGTTCTTGAAATCTCATTTGTAAGACAAAGATGAAGAAGAAGCTTTTGTTATCTTTGCTTGTAATCCCACATTGAAATTTTATCATTTGAGTGGGAGTTCTAAGGCTATAAATAGGGTCTTGGGCTTAAGGTTTTAAGCACACCAACAACAAGCCCTTTCTTCATTCTAAGGCTTAGTTGTTTTCCTCTTCCTTTCTCAATTGTAGTATTTTGCTTATTAGTGAAATATTAGTTTGGTATTGTTCGGAGACGTAGGCTTAATTGCCGAACTTCGTTAAATCTTTGGTGTTCTCTATTTGTTTTATGCTTTAGCTTTTAATTTGCTGGTTGTTTCCGCAACAATTGGTATCAGAGCTTTTGGTCATAAAAACTGACTTATATGCTCTGTGCTCCGTTTGTGTACTACTGTGAGCACATCAGAAAGGTTTTTATCACTGGACTTTTGTTGACCCATTGGGTTTCAGCAAATTAAAAGATAGTGTTTTAAAACACTCATTTGGAAAAATCTAGAATAATATATTGTCTGAAAGTCATTAGAAAAATTCTGTCAAAAAGACTCCGGGAGTCTAAGGTCTCTGCGCCTCATCCAGTTACCTGGGAATTTTTCTAAGTAAGCACTTTAACGGAATATATTATTTGTGATTTTTTAATTTGAGCTGAGATGACGGATAAAGAAAAACCACAAACTTCCACATCGGCAAAGACATCCATTTTGTCAAGAGTAGGGGTGACTAATGGTAGAATTGCGGTGGAGATTGTTGGTGTGCCCTAGTTCTAGGCATAGTTATTTGTTGATGTATTGTATTTTTGTTGATTGTACTATACATTTGTTTTATGGAATAAAAGGCATTAATTCATTCAGTCAATATATCTTGTATTATATGAACTGTATGAAGTATCCATTGATTGTATATCATAAACTACCAGAAGCTAGTTCTACTCATGGGAATGAATAGAACGTAAAGCTTTTACGAACAGGATATGTACACATGTACAGGATATGTTTGTAGGTACGTATGACCAATACGGGACTTGGTCGATCCGCTTTAGAAGGCACATGGTGGGAGTGTCATTGCCCTTCTATAAATGTAGATCTCTTTTATCTGTCGACCTGATTTCAATATAGTATTGAATGAGGAATCTGATTAGATTTGACATACGCCTAACAGGTCTGTAAAAGGATGCCAAATACGGGTATGATTGGTCTAGTCAGTGAACTGATTCATACTGATAGTTGAAGTGAAGGGATTACCACTCACTCCCAAGTGAGATGATATCATTAGGCCACTCGATGAGTTGAACTGAGAAATGTGTGGCCACACTCAGATAAGCTGGTTACTTATCTGTTCTTCAGTTAACTCTAGATCGAGAAATATCTCAAGCTTTAGAGGATGACGTCCACCATGCCTCATGCTTGATATATCGATATGCATGGTAAGAGATATTAGAGAATACTACAGGGTATCTATCTGTATGAGATGGACTAACACTGTAATCAATTGGTGACTGATATGGTCTAGGCAACTCTCTATCAGTCGTTGAGCTAATTGATTATGGCCCACAGGATCGTGCACACTAGACACTGAGACTTGTACTCGGAGAACTAATACATGTAGTGTATTTGTGATGAACTTATTGTTAGTTGTTAACTAATAATGTTAATTGATTAATTGTTCTAATTGGAACAAGTTAATTGATTGTATGGAGGGATTAATTATTCAATCGGGTTAATTAATTAAACGATTGATTAATTAGATTTTCTTTAGGGGTTAGTGTGTGATTAATTATAACCTAATTGATGTTAATTGAATCTATTGTATTCTATTGTGGTACAATCAGATTAATTAAATTAATACAGGTACTAAAACTGTAATTAGTCGACACACTATAAATTAATCCTAATCGATTGAAACCCTAGACTTTCTGACACAGAAAATCAGAAAACCCTAATCCCTCTCAGCCCCCATTCGGCCGAACCTCTGCTGGTGGTGTCTGGAGTTTTGTTCATCGTTCTTCGTGCCTCTTGCGAGTACCTGATCACTGGAGGTGTCGTGCACGTGAATTTGGAGGAATCACCGATCGTGCGGTTCATCCATCTCTCTCAGAGGGATTCCATGTGAGTGACTAAATTAGTTAATCACCATTAATTAAATCAATAACATTGAGGCAATGATAAAGATCAAGTGTAATCTGATTAATGATTTTAAATATCGTTTTTCTCGCTTCCGCTGCGCGACTCTGATCGTTGATCAGATTCCAACAGAGATCTTTGATGGTACGGGTCATTTTGGCATTTGGCAAGGCGAGGTTCTGGATGCGCTTTTTCAACAGGGCCTAGATATTGCCATTGAAGGAGAGAAACCAGAAGAAGTTGATGAGAAAGAGTGGAAAACAGTAAACCGTTTGGCATGTGGTACAATCCGATCATGTCTTTCCAGAGAGCAGAAGTATGCATTCTGTAAAGAAACTTCTGCGAGTGTCTTGTGGAAAGCTTTGGAGGAAAAGTTTTTGAGAAAGAGCAGTCAGAATAAGCTTCACATGAAGAAGAGATTGTTCAGGTTCTCATATGCTTTTGGTACCATGATGAATGATCATATTACAAGTTTCAATAAGCTTGTAGCTGACTTGATGAATTTGGACGTGAATTTTGAAGATGAAGATTTAGCATTGATGTTGTTGGGGTCGCTTCCTGAGGAGTTTGAATTTCTTGAGACTACTTTACTACATGGAAAGGCTGAAGTGTCCTTTCGTGAAGTTTGTTCTGCATTGTATAGCCACGAGGAAGAAAGATAAGAAAGAAAGCAGTAGTGGCGCAGTAGAAGCACTGGTCATGAGAGGCCGTTTCCAGAAGAAGGGTAAAGGGAAGAATGAGAGATCAAAATCCAGAGTTGGCAAAGATGAATGTGCCTTTTGTCGTGAAAAGGGACATTGGAAGAAAGATTGTCCAAAGCTGAAACACAATTCTGGTAAAGGAAAGGCTGTTGTAGATTCGAATGTTGCTGAGTATGATGCGAACTCAAACTATTCATTAACAGTTGGGGCATCGTCAAGTGGTTCGCAAGCATAGATTCTGGACACAGGTTGTAGCTACCATATGTGTGATAGGGATGAAATATCCCTATCTTTTCGGGTTATTTATGGTGTAATTAAATGTTATTTTATTACTTTTAGTATAGTTTCAAGTCTTTTTATTATACTTTGTGAACAAATTAATTCTTAATCACTTAGTATGAATTTATCTCCGTAAAAACACTATTTTCACCGAAAACCATCAAAGTAACTCATGTTTATTTTGTTTATAGGTTTCACTTCAAAGATTAAAATTATCCATGGTGAAAAGCAACTTCCAGACATGATTAGAGGTGTTTTTGTGCTAATAAAGAGCTAAGAGACAAGGAGATTTGCAAATAATTCAAGGAAAAAGCCAAACTGCCCAGAATTTGCTCTTGACACGGACCCGTGTCCTCTTTCCACACGGTCCGTGTCACGCCTAAAAGGTCCACACGGGTTGATTTTGAGGGCGTGTTCACACGGATACTGAAGGACACGACCCCGTGTCAAGTGGGACACGATCCGTGTCAAAAAGGAGACATTTAGTCTGCGCGGCGTTTTAATTAGCAAAAATCCAAATTGTCGAGTAATTAATGTGACACGACTCGTGTCAGTCCACACGCCCAAGGACACGCCTGAACTGATTAAAGTCATTTTATGCATTTTCTTCATGACACAGCGTGTCACGTGGCCCACACGACCCGTGTCAAGCTTTATTTTGCACTTCGATGAGATTTTCATGCATATGTTTTGAGGATTCACACTTGTTCACAAAGCCTTCTTTTCTGTTTAAATAGGGGGGTTCTCTAGCCAGAAAATCCATCCCTCTTTACTTGTATTAAGCTTTCATTTAGTTGTAATTCTCTCCATTTAGTTGCTTAAAGAGGTGATCCGAGTATAATCCGTATTCCATTTCCCCTCTTTGTAAACTTGTAATCCATTTACATTCCATCAATACAAAGTTATTAAATATTTTCCTTCATCTTCATCCATTCTATTCAAATCTTCAAGTTAGCAAAGAGTTCCTCTCCGAGATCATAAGCGACGATTTTGTGTCCGGTGTAGCACGATAAAAGGGAGTAGCTAATCCTTTATCTTGTTAAACTAGCTTTGACCCGTCTATGTACTAGATTCGGTAGTATCATCTTATTTCTTTTCATAGTTTATACAACAAGTTTGTATAAATTATAATATTTGATTTATCATCATCATATGCTTTCTTATGCCTATTTATAAATACTTGATATGAACTTTACATTTCTATAGGATTTATATAGGTGTTGCCCCCATCGGAAGTGACAAGCCGGAAACCGTAGATATTGACGACATCACGGAACTTAAAGGGCCCTAGTTTCTAAATCCATTGGAGACACTTAACCTTGAAATCATAGGATTAAATAAGTGTGTGATTATAAGTTCATACGTGTTAATAAACATCATAAGAAGTTAGCTATGATATTTTAATTAATCTTAAGTCTATTTTATCTCTATTGTTATATAAACTTATCATCACCATTTCATGCTAAGGAATATGGAAAGTACTTGTGTGTTATAGTTTAGGAGTAGTTAATTAATTCAACCAAAACCATAAAGAAATATTCGCCTAGATAACAACCCGAAACCGAGTAGTTTAATACTTATTGTTATAAATCCCGTGGATTCGATACCCGGACTTAAACCCCGGATTTTATTACTTGATAACGTTAGGGTACACTTGTTCTTTTATTGTTGCCTTTTTGCAGCACTAGCTCGAGGCGCATCAATGTGTCCCACCCGGGACTGGTTCTTTGACTTCAAAGAAATAGATGGTGGAGTTGTTCACACAGCAAATGACAACCCGTGTAAGACAGCTGGAATTGGGTCAATTCAGTTGAGGAATCATGATGGAGCAACCAGAACTTTGACAGATGTCAGATATGTACCGAGTCTGACGAAGAATCTTATTTCGGTTGAAGTCCTTGGCAGAAAGGGTTTCACAATTGTTATCAAAGAAGATTCTATGAAGGTCGTCTCTGGTGCACTGGTGGTGATGAAGGGAGTTCAGAAGAGCAACAACTTGTATTACTATGAGGGTAGTACAGTTATTGGTGCAGCAGCAACAGTTTCCAGTGATGACAAAGAACTGGAAGCAACCATATTGTGGCATATGCGCTTGGGACATGCAGGTGAAAAATCCTTGAAAGCTTTGGCGAGTCAGGGATTGCTAAATGGAGTTCAGTCCTGCAAGTTGGATCTTTGCGAGCATTGTATTAAGGGGAAGCAGACGAGAGTGAAGTTTGGCACGGCAATCCATAATACCAAGGGTATTTTGGACTATGTTCACTCAGACGTATGGGGACCTTCCAAGAATGTTTCGTTGGGAGGAAAGTCCTATTATGTCACTTTTGTTGATGACTTCTCTAGAAGAGTGTGGGTGTACACTATGAAGTCAAAGGATAAAGTGTTGGAAGTCTTTCTCATCTGGAAGAAGATGGTGGGAACACAAACTGGTAGAAAGATCAAATGTCTCCGATCAGATAATGGTGGAGAGTACAGAAGTGATCCTTTCCTGAAAGTTTGTCGAGACGAAGGAATTGTTCGACACTTCACAGTTAGGCATACACCACAGCAGAATGGGGTGGCAGAACGGATGAATCGAACTCTACTGGAGAAAGTTCGATGTATGTTGTCCAATGCTGGTTTGGGCAGACAGTTCTGGGCTGAGGCTGTAACATACGCTTGCCATCTCATTAATCGATTACCATCATCTGTGATCCATGACAAGATACCTTTGGAGGTGTGGCATAGAAAAGTTGCTCTAGATTATAATTCCTTACGTGTGTTTGGTTCCACTGCATGCTACCACTTGAAGGAATCGAAGCTGGATCCGAGAGCAAAGGAAGCGATATTCATGGGGATTTCATCCGGAGTCAAAGGATATCGCTTATAGTGCTTAGAATCTAAGAAGATAATCTTCAGCAGAGATGTTACCTTTAATGAATCCACCATGTTGAAAAAGGTAACAGATGGGCAGATAGATGGAACTCCACAGCAGGTGGAGCATACTTCCAAACAGGTGGAGTTTGAGGGAAGTGTGAATATTGATCCAGCAGTTGAAAAATCTGGTACTCCTATTGTAGAAGTAATAGATGAAGGAGAGGTTTCAGCACAAAAATCTCCACAACAACATTTGCTAATTGCAATAGGCAAGTCACATAGAAACCGACAGAAGCCTGTTCGCTTTCGGGATACGGTGGCTTGTGCATCTTCTGTTGAAGAAATTCCGATGTCTTATTCTGAAGCTGTATAGAGCTCAGAAGAAGAAAGATGGAGGATTTCGATGGATGAGGAGATGCATTCCCTTGAGAAGAATCAAACATGGAAGCTAGCAAGTCTGCCTAAGGGAAAGAAGGCAATTGGGTGCAAATGGGTCTTTACAATTAAAGATGGATTTCCTGACAAGTCTAATGTTCGCTACAAGGCAAGGTTGGTGGCTAAAGGCTACGCTCAGAAGGAGGGGATTGATTATAATGAAGTGTTTTCTCCAGTTGTGAAACACACCTCCATCAGAATATTGTTGGCCTTGGTAGCGCAATTTGATTTGGAACTAGTTCAGATGGATATAAAAATGGCGTTTTTACATGGAGACTTGGAAGAGGAAATCTATATGACTCAGCCAGAGGGATACTCGGTTGCTGGTAAGGAAAATTTAGTGTGCAAGTTGGACAAATCGTTGTATGGATTGAAGCAATCCCCAAGGCAGTGGTACAAGCGATTTGACAAGTTTATGTTGGGGCAGAAGTACACCAGAAGCAAATATGATCATTGTGTCTATTTGAAGAAGCTACAAGATGGATCATTTGTCTATCTCCTCCTTTATGTTGATGATATGTTGATTGCTTCAAAGAATAAAGGAGAGATAGAGAAGTTGAAGGCTCAGCTGAATCAGGAGTTCGAAATGAAAGATTTGGGTGAAGCCAAGAAGATTCTCGGTATGGAGATAAGCAGAGATAGGAAATTGGGGAGACTTTGTTTGACTCAGAAGGAATATCTGAGAAAAGTACTAAAGCATTTTGGCATTAATGACAAGGCAAAATCAGTTAGTACTCCACTTGCTCCTCATTTCAAACTCAGTGCAACTTTATCTCCAGTCAGTGATGAAGATCGAGAATATATGTCAAATGTTCCATATGCGAATGATGTTGGTAACTTGATGTATGCTATGGTGTGTACGAGGCCCGACATTTCACAGGCAGTTGGAGTTGTGAGCAGGTATATGCATAATCCTGGTAAAGGACATTGGCATGCTGTGAAATGGATTCTGCGGTATATCCAACATACCGTGGATGTTGGTTTGGTGTTTGAGCGGGATGAGAATGTCAGCAGATACATAGTTGGATATTGTGATTCAGACTATGCTGGTGATTTGGATAATCGACGATCAACTACTGGTTATTTGTTCACTATGGCAAAGGCACCAGTCAGTTGGAGGTCTACCTTACAGTCTACAGTTGCTTTGTTTACCACAGAGGCAGAGTACATGGCAGCTACAAAGGCTATAAAGGAGGCAATTTGGCTTCAGGGGTTGCTGAAAGATTTGGGAATTGGTCAGAAGCATGTCAAAGTGCATTGTGACAGTCAGAGTGCTATTTACTTAGCAAAGAACCAAGTCTATCATGCAAGGACGAAGCATATTGACGTCCGTTATCATTTCATAAGGGAAATTCTCGAAGTGGGTCAAATACAGCTTTAGAAAGTTCCGACTGTTGACAATCCTGCAGATATGGCAACGAAGGTGGTAACATCAATTAAGTTTCAACATTGCTTGAACTTAGTTAATGTTCTTTCTACTTGATGTTGCACTTTGAAGACACTACCAAGCACGAGAAGGAATATGGAGAATTTGGTTGGGATTTCGTGGAACGCCAAGGTAGAGATTGTAGAAAATGGCTCCCTTAGTTGGTTCTTGAAATCCCATTTGTAAGACAAAGATGAAGAAGAAGCTTTTGTTATCTTTGCTTGTAATCCCACATTGGAATTTTATCCTTTGAGTGGGAGTTCTAAGGCTATAAATAGGGCCTTAGGCTTAAGGTTTTAAGCACACCAACAAGCCATTTCTTCATTCTAAGGCTTATTTGTTTTCCTCTTCCTTTCTCAATTGTAGTATTTTGCTTATTAGTGAAATATTAGTTTGGTAGTGTTCGGAGACGTAGGCTTAATTGGCCGAACTTCGTTAAATCTTTGGTGTTCTCTATTTGTTTTATGCTTTAGCTTTTAATTTGCTGGTTGTTTCCGCAACACCTACCCCTATCACCATCCTCTCCATCTATCTCAACAACCATTATCATTGCTCCCTAATGGTCGCCGGAGATTAGATTCATCATCACGGAGCCCATTCACCGAATTTCGGTACAAAAATGGGAGATAAGAAACAAAAAAGCCTGTAATATAGGCATTGAAGAGCAATAACACCTCTAGAATTAATAAAAAAAAGGTAAATTCTAAAAAAACATTGTGTAGATATAAAAATTGATAAATTATTGTAGCAAAAAAAAATCTTTTATTTGATATTGGAAAAATGATTGCTAGTAAAAAAAAATTCAAAAAATAATAATGCTCTAAACAACTTTAATTCTTCTACTTTTTAATTTTAAGACCATTCAGGTGTTGTTTGGTAAAGAAATGATGACTTTTTAATTTTAAAACCATTCAGGTGTTGTTTGGTAAAGAAATAATGTGTAGAGAGAGAATTCCGAAAATGATGATTCTGAAAAAAAAAATATGATTTTAAATGTAAATGATGTACTAAACAGATTTAATTCTTTCAATTTTCTACTTAAAGGTCGTTAGTAGTTGATATCCAAATAAAGGAAAAAAATTTGATAAAATAAAAAATGAGTCACTTTTGTAATCCAAAGTTAAACTATAATCACTTTTCAACATTTTTTGTGATTCACAAAGTGTGTTGAAGTTTACCCAAAAAAAATGGTATGATTAAGGTTCGGCAATATGATCCTATAATTGACAAAACTAACGGAATCTTATACTCCACTTATTTATTTACTTTCTCACATTCAATTCTCTTCTCGCCATCTAAAAAGGATTAACTCGTGTTCATCTTCACGAGAAGAAAGAGACATAGACGAAGAAATCAATATACTTTAACAGAAGGATGGTTTACATTTATACTATGACAACCGACATCGTTTTGAACAGGCAATAGAAGAACATGAAATCTCCAGAAAAACGGAAGGCCAAGAGCTCAACAAAAATAAATACTGGACATTTAAACTCCAAGTTCCATGAAGTAGATCCACTTATATTAACTAAAATGCAAACTCCGAAAAAGCAAAACTCAAAATACCCCAACCAATGTGTATCTCTATAACCTGCCGATCAAATTCATTTGATTTCACATTGGTTTTGCTCCTTTTGTGTTTCCGTCCAACTTGGTTCAAACAAACGACCTTTATCTATTTATTCATCTCTGGTCTTTCAAAAAATCCTTACTACAGCTTGATCTTTGGTCTTTAGAACATGAAACACATCTACAAAATTCATGAACAGCTACCCGAAAAAGTGACGGAATTTGGGTCAAAGATTTCAAGATGTTTATTGAAGAAATTGGTGACAATGGGCATGCAGCAGAGAGATTAGTGAATTTAAACTACTGTCCATTCCAGCAGACTCCAATGGGAGCAATTATCATTTCAATAGCACATGGTTTGGTAGCAATGAATTTACAGGATAAAGTATCCAGCTACATATTTCATTATGGGTTTTGTGCTTTTGATTTTTTCCGTTCAAACTACAAAGGATAAGAAAGCATGACAGAAAATTAAATTCAATACAAGTAGACGAAGTTGTAAACCTTAAACCCTTGAAGTTGCACTTTCTTACATTTGAAGGTATAATTGCTATTTCGAATCAACGCTTATCCCTTGTAAAATTCATTTAGCGATTGACCAGAAACATAACTGTGACTGCAACATAAATTTCAATACCTAATAAAAACATATAAATGAGAGACTAAGTTCCAAGGACTAACAAAAGCTCCGAAACTCACATTAACAAAAATGGCCAAGAACCAATTAATTCTTAATCTTTGCATGAATTGCACATCATTCACCACAAGTTCCAGACCAGTTCAACCAGACCCTAGCAAGAATAGATAAGAAATACCATTCATCTCATCAGTCTTATAAGTAGCATGCTGCAACACCAAATTTCTGGTTACTTAGAAACCATATTAACTTGCAAATCCATTTATAAAATAAGATGCAGGGGAAGAAAGTGTATCAACACACGACAGATATAAGACAATAGTCTCAACATTAAACTAATCCACTGAAAATCTCAGAATAATTTGTAATAGCAGAAATAAACAGCTAAGTTTTGCAAAAATATGCCTCTAAACAAGACATCTAGGTGTTTGTTGCCCTTGTGTAGATCTGCTGGCTAGCATGGGCAGAGACCATCCTGATCACACCTCGTGCCATCAATTCCCTTATGGCCCTTCTCGCTAGTGACCCATTAATCTGTTAGGTACATATATCAAATTTAATCAGAAAAGATTAAACACACACACACACAAAAAAAAAACTAGGCACATTAAAGGAATTTAATCTTAAATGTTACAACAATGACTTGAAGGACATAACAGCATTTAAACACCAAAAATACATGAACAATTTTACTCCAAACCAACAAAACTAGACAAATTTTATGACGTCGGGAGTGGAATATCTAACTTCATATTTAGAGCAAAATGGCTAACCAAAGATAGAACAGGTATTACAAGTAATAAATCAAACTTATCACTATACTTCAATAGTAAAACATGCATTAGAGGGTTGAAAATAACTAAAAAAAACACCAACAAGAGCAGTTGGAAGTAACCACTGTAAAACAAAATCAGAATCTTGATAACATAAGAAAAGAAAACAAACAATTACTAGCATAGCTGCAAAAGGAACCAGGAGCTAGGTGCCACCAGGACTATGAAACCGCACAGGCCAAGGCAGACCTCTGGGCTCCTTTAAATATTAATGGGCACCTAAGAGTTACACTGACTAATCTTGCCGAACCTGGGTATAATTGATGCATTCTTTTTTCAATGATTATTTTGAATTAAATGACAACCAAACTTAAGGAAATCAGGGATTGGTCTAGGGAAAACTCTTCAAATAAACATTGACCTAGTGCAACTTCAATAAAACAGCCAATTTTAAATTTCTATATGTTTCTCCCATTTTTCTTACAGATTTATTTGCTTATTCCATGTCTTTTTCATTGATTTGGATTAAGAGAATCCTGATAGTAAAGATTGCAATGCGAAGACACCAAAAAACATTCTCCTTTGAGTTTAACACTACATGAGGCAAGATTGGTGTAATACTTCACAAAATTTCCTTCTCTAGAGCACTTTCTATTGTTCAGTTGCACCATGGGCATCTGAACAAATAGAAATCATTTGCAGACCAGGACACTATATATCAATCACACCTCACCAAACACACACTAGGACATGGGGCAATTTCATTATAAGCAAACCATATCATCTTCCAAACCATATTTCTCATAAAAAAAAACCTCTCTATAGAACCCTAAATACATGCCAGTAAATTAAAATGTCTCATTTCAAACACATACAAGTAAATTAATCAGGGTCGGGGAAGCATAAATAGATCAATTCAGAAAAAAAATCCGATTGAAAAACAAAAAAAACATAAACCATAACCCTAACTGTAACCAGAAACCCTAACCCTAATGAGTAAAAGATATACCCTGAGACGATCGGAGAGGATGGAGGGAGTGATGAGCTTAAACTTGGGAGCTTCAGAGAGGAGCTTGTCATAGGTGGCTTGGTCAAACAAGACCATGTTGTTGACCTTCTCCTTTTGCTTACCTTTGCTCCACTTCTTCTTCTTCTGTTTTCCTCCTCCTGATTTCGCCGGCTTTGACGACGGCGGCGGAGCCTTCTCCTTCTTCGGCGCCTGCAACAACCAAACAAATCATTAACCCTTAACTCAATCCATTTATATTAAACAACGGAGGAGAATCAGATCTGACGGCTACCATTGATTAGGTTAACACAGAGATATATCAAACACGAGCAGCAGCTGCACAAGATATCAAGACGGAGAGTAGAGGAGACGAAGCTGCGCACCACAGGTGTTTATTTATATAACCAAGATTAGGGTTTTATGGGGTAATGTTCTTTTGGGTCCAAAGCCCAGCCCATTTTCGTTATTCATTTCTATTAAAAGCCTGTTTCAATCCGTTCTTAAAGTTGTCTAAAAATGTCATTTTAGTCTCTCAATTATGGAGAAGGCCGATTCAGTTCTTCAACTATGAAAATGTGGATCTATTGAATCCTTATTTGATGACATGGCACTAAGTTGCTCGTGAAATTGTTATTCTTCAAGTTTTCTAACTCAATGTCGTGTCATGGAATAAAAGACTCAATAGGTCCGCATTTTGATATATGAGGGACTAAATAGGTCATCTCCAAAGTTGAGGGACTAGAATGATTTTTTTGAATAATTTTAGGATGTATTGACGATCTAATCATTGTAAATTAAGTATTGTTGTAAAACAATTAAATGGATGATCATTATACTTTCGAAATATTTTAGAGTTTCTTTAATAAACTTTAACTATTGTATCCTATATATATCATCTCTCTATACGGAGTAAAACACACATCAATGTTCTCTTTATAATCTCTTTTGTTTATTCACAACACGTTATCAACACAAAACTATATCTGACTGAACAAACAAAAATAAAACGTCATTGAGATAGGTCTCTCAATATGCTCTTCACTCTGCAAGTAATCTTGAAAGAAATAACTTGATGTTTACATTTTCTATGGAAGACAATAACAAATAAATTAATTAAAAAAGTAATTAATTATAAAGGGAAAAGTATAAAAATAAATTTCAGGGTTTAACGATTTGCAAACATAATCTTTGTGGTTTGAAAATTTGCAAACATGTACCATGAAGTTTGAACTGTTAGCAAAGTCTGTCTAATTTCTAAAACCAATGTTAAAATTTGTCGTCGTGGCAAAAAGAGTGATATTCTATGGAGGGTATTTTTGTCCGTTGAAAAAAATAACTCATAAAACGTTACATATTCTCTCTTCGCATTTCTCTATTCTCGCAAAGATCGTTCAAAGTTAAACATTTTTTGTGAATCAAAAATACAAAATTCGGTATGTCAACAAGTTTCTGAACAATTTCATATGGAATTTTCGAATAAAAAAAGAAAATCACATAGAATGGACAAAAATACTTCTCTAATAAATATTAATTTTTTTGCCACGTCGAAATTTTTTAACACTGTTTGAAAATTAGACTAACTTTGCTAACAGTTCAAAGCTCATGGTACCTGTTTGCAAATTTTCAAACCACATAAATTATGTTTGCAAATCGCCGAAACCACGAGATTTATTTTTGTACTTTTTCCAATTATAAATGTGATGAAAAATAAGGATTGATGCAGTAAAATTGTAAATATCAAAGAAAATTGCAAATTAAATTTAGTTTAAAAAATATGGTTGAGATATTATTCTCATCTATGCACTACGCCAAGGTGAAATGAGATTATAAATTACGCCGAGGTGAAATGAGATTATAAATGAGTTTGAAAGTTTAATATTTTGATTAGCTAGCTTAAGTGAATAGACACAATGGTCTCGATGTTTGTATTGTGATCACATGCACATATCTTGATAGATGAGACGATATGGTGTTATTATATTTTATTTTAGATTGTGTTCGGTACTGTGTTTTGAAAGATTAGACGATAACATTATCATTTAAAGGAGAATTATATAGTGAATTGAAAGGTTGTGTGTCCTTAAACTAGGGGCGATGGCATATACATGTGACAGATTGTTGACCATGAGACTATTAGATATATTACACTTAAGTCTTGTAAACATATATCAGGTGTTGATATTATGTGGTAGAAGAAATCTAGTTCTATGTGTTAGTTTGGTGTTGTTGATTGGTGTAACCAGTAGGTGAGTTAAATTAAGAATTAGTTTGAGTGTGTTAAACGAAGGTTATTTCTAGCCAGCTAGTCTAGATTTTATTGAAGTTATATTTCTATTCTACCTCTGAAAAAAATATACTAGTAGATTTGAAATCTCAAGAGAAGGTACCTTGGCGATAGGATTTAGTCGCTACAAGATGTGGCGAACCGTATAATTTGTAGAGTATTTTGTGTTTAGTAAAACTCATATTTTCTATCTTATATTGCGACTGCTTATTTAATATGCTTATCTATATCTATATATTTATTTATCTGCTGAAAACTCTAAAGTTTGCCTAGAAGAAGAAACTGATCTAGAGCCTCTAAAAAGGTATTGTGATATGTGTTTAAATCAACTTATGAAAGAAAAGATTTTAGATTGCAAAAGTGAAAATAAAATAATTTTAATTCCATAAATTATCATAGTCTTATTCACCCTCCTCACAACTCAAGTTAATTCTCTTATACTTCCATATTAATTACACTAATCAGCAACCCATGAACTACTAGCTAGAGTTGGATTTCTTCTATCTTACAAAATATCAACACCCGATACTTGTGCATAAATGAAGTTTTAATCTCTCAATTACAGATGAACATAAATGAAGAACTAAAGAGATTAAGATTGCTCTTTTTTTTTTCAAATGCCTTTAGCTCTTATGTGCATATTCTCTAGTCCTTTGTTATTGAATCTTCATCTACTTATATGGCTGGAAGGTGCCCGTTACTTGATTTGGGGTAAACGTAAATTACACTAGAGATTCCTAAACTATACCCACTTTTCCAAAGTGGTACTAAAAAAACTATTTACACATTTTGTACTCAAACTATCAATGACCTCCCAAACTAGTACCTAATGACCTCATATAACAAGTCACCCCCACGTCAACGCATCAACGAAATTCAATGCAAATTTGTTGACTTTTTTTACTTCCTAAGATAAAATGACTAAAGTACCCCCACCTTTTTCTTCCTCCTCCCTTCTCTCTCTTAAACCATAAATGTGTTTTTCTTTTTCTTTTTTCTTCCTCTTTTTCTCTCATTTCTCTTTTAAATTTTATTTAAAAATAAATAAATTATATCCCATAAATGTCGTTATGGAATCTGGACTTTCCAGATTCCAGCGGCAACCGAAATCTGGAGTTTCCAAATTCCAGCTGCAGTCGAAATTTGGAAACTCCAGACTCTGGACGACCTGGGATCTAGAAACCCCAGGTTCCAGCATGACTTGAGATTTCCATATCCTAGGTTGCCGGGATCTGGAGTTTCCAAATTCCGGCGGCACCGACATCCGGAAATTTAATTTCAAGATTCTGGTCGTCGTCAGAATCTGGAAATTCCATATTCCGGAGACGGCAACCCGTCGGAATCTGAAAATTCCAGATTCCAGGAGGTTACCATTTAGAATCTGGAATTTTCAGATTCCGACTGAGAGTCGCCCTTGCCGGAATCTAATATTTGTTAAATTGTTAAAAAAAAATGAGAAAAGAGGAAGAAGGAACAAAAAAAATTAAAGGAGGAAGAGTTATGGTGGAGAGAAGAGAGAGAATGGTTGGGAGGAGAAAGAAGAAGGTGAATGGTAATTTACCATTTTACCCATGTAAGTGAATAAAGTCAACAAAAAGTCAATAAATTGCGTTGACTTGCCATTGACTTGGGGTAAACCTACTATAGCATGTCATGAGGTACCAATTTGGAAGGTCATTGATAGTTTGGGTACATAGATGTGCAAAAAAGTATTTTAGGTACCACTTTGGAAAAATAGGTATAGTTTAGGAACCTCTAGTGTAATTTACCCCTTGATTTGAGGAAGTATCTTTTAGAGCTTCAATCGGAAACGAACTTAGTTTTTCTGTATGAACTTGATGTTCTATTTTGACATTTTGTAGATTTAGGCAAAATTAGTTCAGTTAATTTTTTTCATATTGCCAATATAATCTCTTCAAAGTGTATATGGTAGTCCATACTTTTGTTATATTGATTTTTGTATTTGATTGATAAATTCAAACTTTTCTAAATCCAACAACATGAGAGTACAGTTTTTCAAGCTCTCTACAACCACCATGTCCTTTGTGCGTTTTGCATTAAATGTTTGGTCCCACGTATGTATTGAGTGATTTCGGAAAAATCTGTTTGCTTCTAAGTGTCATGACATTCATGTCTCCTGATTAAGATGCTTCACTACCTCATCACCTATGTTTCCTATGATTAGATTTTTCTTTCTTCCATATGACTTATGATCCAGTTTCCTACTGATCACTTTAGTGCTTTCTAGAAAATTATCTTCCGCAGAATATACACTTTCTGACTACCTTGTTGAACTGAGAGTCACTACATGTTATACTTAGATAACATATTAGTCCATAAGAATTAAGTATGCATGTTAACTTTTAATCAATACCTTTCTTCTAAAAAAATGGACATTATCAAAACATAAGAGTCCATAAATTTTTTGTTACCCTAACATAATAATGAAATTGCTATTATATTGTTTTTATCACTCTATAACTTTTTTGATAGATAAAAATGAATTGAGTTCTTCTACATCGCCTCATTTCATGAAATGTGTCGTCTACATCATACATTTGTCACAAATTATTTAGGACTTGACATCTTAAAATTGTTTTAATTGAGCATATAAGGAAAGTTTGAATAACAGGTTATCCTTGACACGTTGAACAAATAATGTACAATATTGTATGTTAACTTTACAGTTTTTTATATGCAAATAACAAGTTATTGAGAGACTAGCATAGGAATTTGATAAATGTGTGCATGTAAATCCTCATCAATACAACTTAGAAATTTCCTTACTGTCATTTTTGTTTTTTTATTTTATATGAAATTTATATTTAGTATTATTAGTAAATATGGAAAAAAATAAACCACCTTCCTAATAAGAAAGTTTAGTCCTGTTACTTTGTTTATTAACCGTTGGATTGTCACCAACTGTAAAATCCACCGGTCTCAATTTAGTCCTGTGTAATTATGAAATTTCTGGCGCATGCACTAGGTTGTGATTTGATTGAACTTTTAAAGACAGCCAACTAAATATGACAACTTTTTATCTTCTAAACTCAATTCGAGTATCTCTCGAATAAACTATCTCTTGTAAAGTTATGTCTTATCCTCAACGTAAATGCGCTGCTGATTCAGTGGAAACTTTTGCAAAATATTTTCCATTAGATTATCTCCTGTGTGGTATGATTGTTACAGTCATCCTGGACATTTTACTTAAGGAAATATGAGTTTGTCATTGGTTGAGTTGTCTGACTCTGACTTATTTGTCTTTTCCCGAGCATTTTAGGTAACAAAAAAAGAAACGGTAATATTTTAATATTTATTTTGTATTATAAATAATGTACAACCGGTAATTTGATAAAAAAAAATAGGTAGAAGAAAAGGAAGAAAGGCAGAAAGAAAGGAGGCAAAAAAGAATGGGAGAGGTGGAGGAAATTAGCACTGTTGTTGTGAAAAGAAAAGCTCCAAAAGGCAAAGATCGTCATTTGAAGGTGAATGGTAGGGATCGTCGTGTACGGTTGCCAGTAAATTGTGCAGAGAGGATATTTCAGTTGACACATGAGCTTGGTAACAAGACAGATGGTGAAACTATTCAATGGCTTTTGCATAAGGCTGAGCCTAGTATTATTGCAGCTACTGGTACCGGTATTACTCCCAATCTGAGTCCAAATACTTCTTTTATTACCTCTTCTCTTCCTCCTCATTGGGATGGTTTTCCTGAAATTCCAGCTAATGAATTATTCAAGAATTTTGAGTTTCCAAAAGTTGAACTCGACTTTGATCTTGATATGGAGTTTCCTACCAATGATATGCTCTACTCTGTATTTAAGGAAATCGGAATGTGAAACTAAAAAACTAGTTACTTCATGTTTTAAGTAACATATCATCATCTTGTTTTCTTTCTTTTCATCTCATATCCGTTGTATTGGGCTTTTATATGCAAAATGAAAAAAAGTATTTATCCTCAACTTATTAGAATTGAGTTTTGATACATGTTATTGTAATAACTTCTCAAGTCAATCATTCACGCCATTTTTATAATTTTTTTGCAATCAACAGTTGTACAATTTCTTGGAATTACATAAACTTTAAAATTAGCATTCATACAAGCTGCAAAAAGTTAATGGAATGTGGATATATTTTAAAGGATTAAACTTGATTAGAATATTTATATATTTTAATAGACGTCGTAGCAACGATAAAAGTCGTAAATAAAAATTTACATTCAAAAAAAGAATAGAAATTATTTTGAGTAGAGTAGCAAAATAAACTACGCACATTAGCTATCGAAACCAAACATCTCGTTCTTTTCATAACTTGATTTATGTATACGTTCTTAATGCATTCCCAACTGCCTCACATGTCTCAAAAAACCAAGTTCCTTCCCTATAATTTTTGTCTTATACCTATGACGCCTCCTAAATGTTGGCCCTAACAAGAACATAATCACCTAGAGGGGGGGTGAATAGGTGTCTAAGTTGTAAACTGAGGTTTTCTAAGTTTTTTAAGAAACTTAAAATTCAGAGTCAAATTTCCTCAGAGTCAGAAGCTATCTTAAGGAAGTTGCTTCTGAGGGAAATTCTGCCTAAACACAGTTAGACTGTTTTCAGCAACAGAAGTTCTGATTTGAGAACTTCTGGACAGTCTTCTGAACAAAGACAATGATATTTTTAGAGAAAATCTGTTTCAGCACTAAATATGAACAAGTACACAGAAGCAAAAATAACAAGTATAAGAGGGAGAAAGAAGTTCAGGAGATCCTGAGTGAACAATTCGATTTATCCAAGTTCGCCACAGAAGTCCTGTGACTACGTCTTGTCCCCTGAGGTCGCAGCCTACAGAGATTTTATAAATCCACTATTCAGAACTTTTATGGCAAGTTCAGAAGCTCCTTTACATCAACAGAACTTAAACTAATTTCTCACTTAGTTCTGACTAGCCTAAAAAGAGTTAAAGGATTTCCACCAGAACAAACAATACTCTGTTTTCTGGATTTCTCACCCAACTCTAATCTCAACTAGATTTCTCTCTTTAAATCTAACTGAAGATCACAAACGATCTCAGTTTACAAGATTCCTATTATGAACTTGTTTTTCTTCACTCTCTCACTTTACTAAGACTATGCTAAGAAAGATTGAGAATGGAAAAATTGCTCTGTTTTCTTGTTTAAAACAGTGCGTTAAGATTTTGCTCGATGATCATGCGTATGTTGATGCATTGGAGCTTGGCTACTCTTTATAGTGATTGAAGATGACCGTTGTGGAGTTTGAAACTTCAAAGGAGATGACATCAGTTGTTGTAGCCGTTAATTTGTCAAGTCTTCAAACGGTCTTCAAACACTTTGATTCCGTTATCCTTGTTCTTTAACTAAATCCGGTAAGTGATTTGAAATCAAGGATGAGGATGACAGAATCATTCTTCAATTGGATCAACAAAGGGTAGACAAGGAATTTCTGGTTTCTTTTGAACAGACAAGCGCGCTCCATTAAAACAGCTTTTGAACTTTTGGCGCCTTGCATTGAATGCAAGTGTCAGAGCATTAAATGCTCAAACAGAACCCGTGACTAAGCTTTCAGAAGCTAATTTCCAGTTGTCTATACTTCTGATCAAATTGGCAAAGTTTCTGATTGCAAAGAACTTCTGAGGAGAGCTTTAGCAGACTTCGGCTTCAGAGCGGAATATCCAGCTTCTGAGTAAATGAAACTCTGACTTCAGCAAACCGATCTTCTGAGTTCTTTAGGCAATCCAGAAATGATTCATTCAGCACCTGCTGAGCAACTTACACAAAGACTAAGAATAAAAATTATTAGTCAATAGAAAACTATATGTAAGGTACTGTTGAGTTTTCATCTTCTGAAACGTTTGAACATAATCAAAATACTTAGGGTTCATCACTAAACTTGTCCCTTTTTTCACGTAGCCATCCCAACTTAAGAGACAACCTCTTGGCCCCCTCAACTATGCAAATTTAATGCTTACAACCTCTTATGTCCTACGTGCACTGATGTGGTAAAAAATTGAAATAAAGCGAGAGTGAAAGAGAAAAAAATGATAAAAAGAATAGAATTTTTTTCAAAAACATCCTTTAATTTTCCTCCATCTTCATCTTCATCTTCTCCATCACCTTTTCCATTTTTCTCTTTCCTTCTTCTTTTATTCTTCTTCTTCTTCTTCTTTAAACTAAAAGAGAATTCCGATCGAAATCTAGAACTTTCTAGAATCTGACTGGAAATTTTCAAAATTCGGGCTTCGAAATTTAAAATATTCCAGATTTCAGCTGGAATTCTCTTTTATTTTATTTTTAAATAGAAGAAGTAGAAGAAGGAGGAGAGAAGAAGAAAAATAATAATAATAATAATAATAATAATAATAATAATAAAAGGAAAAGAAGAAGAAATAAGACAAAGTAGAGAGATCAATTTTGGAATTTTGGGAGGACTAAATTTGCAATAGTACAGTTTTTCGAGTGAGACTTGTTATGTGAGAAAATGGGGTTAAGTGCAGGTAAAAGTGTATTTAAATGTGTTGTGAGGTTGTCCCTTAAATTAAGTTAGCTAGGTGAAAGAATGGACAAGTTTAGGGGGCACGATAGGTATTAAGCTGATAAAATGTTCAACTAGCACTTTAGACTTGTTTTGAAAAACCTATCAGATACTTGTACTTTGTTCATTTGATGCTAATACCCCTTCTTGAATGCAATTACTAATGAAAACACAAAAGTAACAATATGTGCTTGAGTTGAGTTGTTCTTTTTTTTCATAAACTTTATCCAATTATATAACAACAAATGTCAATATATTTTCATAAATAAACATTTATTTAATAAGTACATTTACAGGCACTCAACCGAGTAAAGAAAATGAACATAGGCATTTGATAGGCCTAATATTTACGTAGTTTTCCACTCTTTTCAGCCTCTATTCTTGCATGTTTATATTCTTGAAAGTCTTTCTCATAAAGGTTTAGTGCAGATTTCGCTTAATATTGCAAACAAAAGGTAAATCTAGGCATTGGAGGCCTTGTAGGCGAATTGGAGCTGTGTAGACTGCTTTCGGACTGCAGAAGCGCAAAGGCTGTGACCCAGACAGTGTTTGATGCAGGCTGTGGCCGTGAAGCGGAGGAAGCTGTGCAAGAAGTCTTGAAGGGGTGGAATGCCACCTAACCCTAGTGGCAATTCTGTTAATCTTATCAACAATTTGGATAATTTTAATTTCAGTTTTTAAGGGTAGTGTGACCTAAACTTTTAAGGTCATTTTAGTCTTTTGCCTTTTTAGGGTTGCCACCCTTGTCTCCCTATATAAGGCAATGTTTTCTTTTGCTCTAGGTGTGCTTTTCAATATATACTTAATACTTTTTATGCTCTATTTTTATGTTAATTAACTTTTAGGTTGCAACAACTTTCTTTCTACTTATTTCCATCTATAGTAATTTCTCTCTAGTCTTTTCAATATTGTTCATACAACTTTGGGATCCAAATCCCTTCTTCTTCCTTTAGATTAATGTTTTCAAGTTTTGCTTTTTACATTTCCATGGAGGTTATAAACTCATCTAGTATGTGTGAGTAGTCTCTTAGCTTGGGCCGCGAGTGAAAGGTGACGGATCGTGGCTTTGGGAAAGGTTTCTACTTATGGTAATATTTTTCTAACTTTGGTTTTCTTAGATCTATACTTCGGGTGAGGTTTGGTTCGAAACAGACCTCCTAGATCATTAGTGGAGCTTAGAAATGAGCTATCTTGTGGTTTATTATATGGATTAGATCTAAAGATGCATGCTTTTATGGTCTAGAGAAATCTTGCTATATTTGTATGTTGGTTATTTACTATTTAAGGAAACTTTTTAGTAAAACCATAAGACAAAACACTCCTTAGTAGATCTAGACCAAATAACTTTGCTAGATCTACTAAGTTATCAACTCCTAGGCTTGGAAACGAGCTAGGAAGAGATATTTGTGGGAAAGGCCAAACCTTTACTGTTAGATTAGTCTTTGTTGTTACCAGAAACCTAGATCCAATAGCCTATGATCAAGATCCAAACACTTGTAGCCTGTGTGCCTTTAAATATTGTCATTACATTACCCTGCTTTAGATTCATAGTTTTAATCACTCAAAATCATTACTTGTGACTTTATTAGACTTTTGAGACTGAAAGTTGGTAACTTTAGCTTAGCCCGATCTCTTGGGTACGATAATCCGAGTCCTTAATACTCACTTTATTACTTGAACGATGGGTACACTTGCCCTAAAAAGCACGTAGGTTTCTATCGCCACAACATTCTCAAGTTTGCTCCACCAATTCATTTATTCTATTTATCTTTCATCTATTGAATCTTTGTATTAGTTAGTTAGTTAATGAATTTTCAAATTTTCTTTTTCTACTTTACTTTCTATTAATGGTGTTCTTGTGAATTAAAAGAAAGTGAAAAAGAATTCAGAAAATCTAATTTCAGGAATTTTTTATGAACATCATATCCACTTCATCAATTATGTTTTTTATATATTAACTCATACTAACAATAATTCGCGCCATTGAAACAAAGCACATGAAGTAGTTATGACCCTTAAAGTGAACATAAACCCAAAAGACCTAAAATCTGAATGTTATTTTTATTTACATAAGAAAAACTAGATATATTTACACATGCCCATCTTCCATTGATTCTTTTGAATGAAATTCAATTAATAATATGTTTTTGGAAGCCCTCTAAAGGGGATTAAGCATCGAAAAACTATACACAACGGAAAGAGGCATTTAGAATTTTGTTTAATATAGTGATCTTGTTAAATCCATTGAAATGAATCTTTATTAAAACGTGATCAAACTTAATTAAAAGGTGATCCACATATATGTTGGCCCGAACAAGATCAGAATATCACAAACGATATCAGTTTATATATTTATTATGAACTTGTATTTTCTTCACTCTCTCACTTTTACAAATATGAAATAAGAAAAAAGAAAGAATGGAATGTTTTGTATTTCTCAAGAATTTGCAGTGCGTTAAGAATGCTCAAAATTCCCGTGTAAACACCAGTTTGAGCTTGACTACTATATACGTAGAACTTGAAGGCAGTGTTCTAAAAATCGCTATGCGGACGCGGCGCGGCTAGTGCCCAACCTATGAGCCGGGGATTTTATCGGAGATTAATCAGAAATTAATCGGTTTTGTATTTTTTAATTATTTTAAATAATTTAATATATTTCTTTTTACAAAAAACAGAAAAACTCATACTAGAAACAACAAATATCGACCAAACTACTTAAAAATAATAACCAACACCTATTTACGTCTAAAATAATAATAAATAAATATACCAAAATGTCGAGAAATAAAAATATTTAAATTATTTTTTTTCAATTTGTTGTTTACTTCTATTGTCCGCATACTACTTAGTTTTTAGAATTTTTATTTATTTTTTTATTTCTAAAAAATAATTATTTAATTAAAAACATATGGACAATTTTTTACTATTTTGGACCGATGGTTGACCGATTTAAAACGATCTATTTACGAAAATCGGCACGTTGTGCTCAATTTTACCGATGAATCGGTCAACTCGGACAATTTTTAGATTACTGCTTGAAGATGACCGTTGCTTCAATTTGAATCTTGAAATTTGAGAAGAGGTGGAGTTGTAATCGTTACTCTGTCTTGTTCTTCGAATGGTCTTCAAGTACAAGTTTGATTCCTGTGGCGATAGAAACCTACGTGCTTTTTAGGGCAAGTGTACCCATCGTTCAAGTAATAAAGTGAGTATTAAGGACTCGGATTATCGTACCCAAGGGATCGGGCTAAGCTAAAGTTATCAACTTTCAGTCTTAAAAGTCTAATAAAGTCACAAGATTGAGTTTTTGATGATTAAAACTAAAGATCTACAGCAGGGTAATATAACAGCAATATTAAAAGGCACACAGGCTACAAGTTTTTGGATCTGGACCATAGGCTACTGGATCTGAGTTTCCATAAATGGTAAAAACTATTCTAACAATAAAGGTTCGGCCTTTCCCACAAATATCTCTTCCTAGCTCGTTTCCAAGCCTAGGAGTTGATAACTTAGTAGATCTAGCAAAGTTATTTGACCTAGATCTACTAAGGAGTGTGTTTGTCTAAGGGTTTTACTAAAAAGTTTCCTTAAATAGTAAATGACCAACATACAAGCATAGCAAGATTTCTCTAAACCACAAAAGCATGCATCTTTAGATCTAATCCATACAATAAACCATAAGATAACTCATTTCTAAGCTCCACTAATGATTTAGGAGGTTTGTTTCGAACCAAACCTCACCATAAGCATAGATCTAAGAAAACCGAGTAAAGAAATGTTACCATAAGTAGAAACTCTTCACCATACGCCTAAATCCGTCACCTTTCACTCATAACCCATGCTAGGAGACTACTCACTCATGCTTGATGAGCTTAAAATCTCCATGGAAGTGTAAAGATCAAAGCTTGAAATCATAAAGCTTAAGGAAGAAGAAGAGAGATTGGGATTCGGATCCCAATGTCTCAAAAAGCAAGAAGGAAAGCACTAAAATAAAATACCATAAATAGAACTAAGTAAAATGTAAGTTATGTCTAGTGTAAGAGTATTCTAGTGTATGGAAAAGCAAAAGAAAATATTGCCTTTTATAGGGAGACAAGGGAGGCAACCCTAAAAGGCAAAAAGACTAAAATGACCCTAAAAGTAGAGGTCATAATACCCTTAAAACAGAAAAGTAATAATATCCTTAATGTTGATAGTAATAACAGAATTGCCACTAGGGCAAGGTGGCATTCCACCCCTTCACTTGTGCAGCCTTCTTAGCTCTGGACAGCAGCAGCCTACGCCTGGACTTCACTGAATCACAGCCTGCATGCTCCAGCAGTCCAACAACAGCCTAAAACAGCCACAAATCTCCAAAAGGTCTCCAATGCCCGGATTCCATGCTTAGTTGCACAATTGAGCGATATCTGCACTTAAACCTCATGAGAAGGACTTTCAACCATATAAACATGCAAGAATAGAGGCTAAAAATAGTGGAAAAACACGTAATAATTAGGCCTATCAATTCCCGTTATCTTTGTCTTTTAATCCAAATCATATAACATATTTAAATTCAAGATAAGGATAGCTGAATTTTTTTTTCATTAAGTTGAACCAAAGGTAGATAAGGAACAAACAAGATTTGTTCTTTAGTGAACAATACAAATGCGTTGGATGCAACTTTTTGAATTTTGACGCTTAGCATTAAATATAGTTGACATTTGCATTTAATGTTGTAGGACATATGTGAAATGTCCTCTGAAACCATTAACACTTTAATTCTTTTTGTCTCCTCTGAATGATTCTTTCAGAACACCTTAATGGGATGACTTGCTTCTTAGTCTTGATCTTCTGAGATGAAGCTTGAACAACTTCTGAGAGACACCTCTAGAATTGGGCTTCCAGCTCCTGAGATGCAAACTTCTGGATGACAAAGCTTGATCTTCTGAGTCAATATGAAAAACAATCTTTCATTCTTTCAGCACATACTGAGTAAAACTTATACAAATACTTAAAGAAAATTGTTAGACAATAATCACAAGTAAATAAGTTTGTATGTATTTAGTATCTCATAAAACAGTTTGGACTAACCAAAACACATAGAATTTATCAATATCGATTTGGTGTCAACTCAGAGAGGACGATCTGTAGAATTTTCAAAACAAGTGATCTCGAAGAATGAATGAACAAAGGCCTTTAGAATCAAAATTGTCGCTAGCTGTCACAATGAGAAGAACGAAATTCGACTCGATCACATGGAGGTTTGATCGAATGGTGGGGAGGAGGGGTGCCGATTTTTTTTGTCTCTGATATAGTAATTAAGACATTTTATAGTGTGTAATAACTATCAATTGATTAACTACAATTTAGCCCTTAATTAATTTAATTGGTTAAGTTGAACCCTGTAGATTTAATTACATTCAATTAACATCAATTAGACCAAATCAATTAATTAATATTAATATTTGGCACCCCATAAGAATTTGATTGACTTCAATTCGTTTAATTAATTAACTTGAAATTAATCAATCACATTTTGCTAATCAATTAACTTGTAAACACAAATAATTAATTTGCTCTCATCATTAATCAACAAACTATTGATTAAATGTTCTTCATATGATAAACACGTAATACATATTTATTAAGTATGTTGGATCTACACATTCTATATGAAGGATCTTACGGGACCATCATCAGTTAGACATAAGCATATAGATTAATGATCACAAGCGGGTTATAGAAAACCATTGTGATCCCTAACTGATACGAAAGTATAACAACTATCATTAAGTCGACAGTAAACCCTGTAGATGTTTCTAGTGATCTCTTACCAATATCATATCATATTACAAGCTGAAATCGTGTAAAGTCTTCTCATAGTGCTTGTTGTATTTCTTGATCTCGAGTAAATCTAGTGATACAAACTACTACACTGAGTATGACCATACATTTCTCAGTTTTATCTCTTCAAATGGTCTACGATATCTTCTCACTTGTAAGTGAGTGGTAATTATCTCACTTCACATGTTTGTAACATAGTGTTCACTGATCCACCCATACTTGGCATCCTGTTAGGCGTACATCAAAGTGAACTAGATTCCACATTGTATACTACAACGAAATCGCGTTGGGAGATAACAGAAATCTACATTGTAGAAATACTAATGACAACACCATGTGTCTTTCTAGAGTGACTCTATCCAGTCCCGTTTATGCCACATGTACCTACATTTACACCTACCTTGCATGTTCTACATATTGTGTTGCCTACACGAGTTCGTAGAGGTACTAAATGTAAAAGTCTATGTCCTAATTAAGACTGAGTTCAGATGTTTGTTTATGATTAACTAAGTCAATGGATTCTTCATTTATATAATTATATCAAAAGAATTTAAGTACGAATGAACTGATGCTTTATTCATATAACACAAAACTGTAGTTTAAAGTTTGACACAAAGTACAATGCTAATAGAAACTCAATGCCCTTCGAAACCAAGGCACACCAACAACCTCTAATGTTGGAACTGAGAATAAAATTCAAAAAGAAGGAGACAGAAAGCATGAAAGTCCCACATTATTTTATTGAAATTAACACACAAAACGATTTAAGTAATTGGTTATAGAAATCAAATAGTCACTTACTTATCCGAGAAGAAATGGAGCATGATTTTATCATCTAGAAATTGCATGGATGATAAAGAATAAAATAGACGAACAAACGAATGAGTAAGGAGATGTAGATGGTGAGTAGGGCAATGGAAGGAGAGAGGGAAAAATCATTGGTTTTTATATTTTTAGTTGTATTAAAAGGTTCACACACTCAATATTAGAGTTCTAAAATGGGGTGAATAGAACTTTATGTATTATGAACATTTTTTTTCAACTTGGTCAGAGAGACGCAACGTCCTCTGAAGAAAAACAATGTTCAATTATTTGAATTGCTTTTGGCTTCTAGATAATATTTTGTCAGAGGATAATACTTTCTCGAGGCTTTAACTAAGGACACTTTACATATAATAGAGATTTAACATGCCTCTAATTAAATGTGAATTAAGAATGTTGAAATTAAAGATACTAGATAATGAACTACATAAGCAAATCAATTATTCAATAACAAATGGAAGGGTAGGTATCAAAAGAAATACTTAGCATATTTTATCATAGTTCAGCCTATGTTTCAATCCTCAAGATACATTCTCTTGTACTTTAATCCATGAATAATCCATTTTAATGGCAAAGAACAAGTTACTTATAACTAAAGTAGATAATTACTCAACTTCATCAAATGATTATACAGAATGTAAATTTATTTTATCTACGTTGAATACTCAATCATCTTGTTTTGAGTAATGACAAATATAATTAATGGAAATATGGTATTAGTTATATTAATCTATCATGAAGTTAATGACTATTTAGTATGTTAGGACAATAGTCAGTACAAGGTTATCTAAGTTATCTAGAGTTCAACAAAGTACTCAATATCTTGTCGATATTAACCTAAAGACTAAAGCTCAACATATTGTTGCTGACCCTCTTTGAAGAATGAACTCAGTAGCCCAACAAAGCTTAAGAAGTTGATAAGCCAAGTCTACCCAATGGTCCATTCGAATATCTGAATCCAACAAATGATTTTAGATAGTGGAAAGAAGTCTACATTGAAGATTCGAAGACTTTTCCCAAAATGGCTAAATACCAAAGCTATCCGGAAAGTGTATCCCGACACATCACATAAATAGTCATCTTGGTTCTGCTACATGTTTCTCTCTTTTGCAAACACTAATGAGGAATTCTAATCTTCTCAATCATATCCGAAGATCAAATCACTTACCTTGAATAGATGCAACGACAAGCTGTCAACTCTAACGGGAAGATTCAAGAGGGAAGATTGAAATTCAAATTTAAGAACTCAGACACAACAACTAGTTTTGAAGAACCTATGTAAAAGGAGTTGTGTGTGAAGAATGAATACACACCACAACCAATACAACAACTCAAGAACTCTTCTTAAAAGCTCTCATCCTTAGAATGGTTCTTAGAATCTCTTAAGCAAATTAGTGTACACATTATATTAATCAGTGTACTGAGTCAGGAAGAGAGAAAGCTATTTAGATTTTCATCTAAATCTTCATTGACTAAGATGACAACTACTTGGTGTAAGTAGTTCTTAAAGATAGCGAGAATAGATTGAGGACGGTACTCAATTGTTGTACTGAGCTAAACAAAAATTAGATAAGAAAGCATGAGAAAGAAATGAATCAAAGTTGAAAATAAAAGGCATTGATAATCAAAAAGAAAAGGTCTAATCTAATACTGATTTCAAGACCAAAGAATTGACCAATGAGAAATAATGTAAGTTGTAACCTTTCCGATAGAGCTCAATATTAGAGACATGTTTTTACCTCCAAATATATACAGCTTTCATTAAACTTCAATTGAACCTCTCTCAAGGAAATTGACAGAAAAATTCTAAAAACTATTAGCATCCATAAGCATGAATACTTCTTATTATTTCTAACAAAATGTATGAGTGAATATAAAGCCCAAATATTTGATATGGTGATAAGAAAACTCATATAGGCATAAAAGATCAAATAGTATTTTTGATGAAATTCTCTTCACTATTTAAAATGTCTCGAGTACATCAGGTTTAAAATGAGCATCTAAAAACATTTTGATTCTAGCAAGCAAATTACATTTAAGTATCGATGTTTTAAAAGCTACAAAAAATAGTATTCTTACAATGCTTAAAAAACTATAACAAATAACAATTAATAAGGCACATGATTAAGCATCCAATTTACTACCACATAGAGTCATAATGACACAAATCTATATGATCAACCAATCTTCCCTTTTACGGAACATGACAGTAGTTTAAGGGAAAAAATGAGGTGATTGTGGATTGTTTGCTATGGAGAGGTATTTTTATGTTATATATGCCATAGCCCTGCAGTTGCCAAGTAAATTGAGAAGCAAATAATTATGTCCAATGGAATCCATGGAGATCAAGTAACATACAAACAAAAGTTGAAAAAAGAAGCACGAAGACATCTATATGAAGTTTTAGAAAATAATTCCACCACAAACTCAGAGGACAAACCAAACATTAAAAAAATAATCACATGAGACTCAGGTTAAGAATGATGATAATCTTTCGTCCATCATATCTGAAAGCTACAAAAGAGTATATCACATATAAAAATAGAATAATATGAAATGAAGAAAATAACAGACGGATAGAAGTTCAATAAATTGAGAATTGAAATCACAAATACCGTTCGAAAGATCTCTAAAGTTGCAATCTTCTCTGGTGATGTACCAACCTGCACAAAAAATAGCCCACAAACAAAAAGATGACATTAGTAGAAGAGTAAAAGAAGAAGATTGCAGGGTAGAGAAATTACAATCAAGCATACCTAACATGATGTGAGAATCAACAACATGAACCGATGGTGATATCAGAACCTTTAATCATAAACCGATATTTTTTGATTCAAAATTGATATTACTGAAATAAGGAAACTGAAAAAAATAGGAAAAGCAGATATAAAATACCTAAAAACCATGGGTAAATAGCACCACAGGTACCTAAACTATGCCCGTTTTCCCAAACGGGTACCTAAAAACTAATTTGTCACATATAAGTTCCCAAACTATCGATTACCTCCCAAATTGGTACATGGTGACCTCCTATTGCAGGTTTAGCCAAAGTCAACGCTCGGTCAACGAAAATTTCTTGACTTTTGGTTGACTTCATTTACTTCTATGGGCAAATTGGTAAATTAACCCCCTCACCTTCATCTTTCTTCTCTCCACCATAACTCCTTCCTCCTTTAATTTTTTATTTTTTTTGTTCTTGTTTCTTCTTCCTCTTTACTTTCTTTTTTAACAAAATTAACAAATATCGAATCTCGACAAGGGTCGTTTCGCCGAAATCTGAAAATTCCAAATTCTAGACAGGGTAACCTGCTAGAATCTGGAATTTCCAGATTCCAGCGGTCGTCGTGTGTCCGGAATCTGGAAATTCCAGATTCCGTTGGCCTCGAGTGGCCGCCAGAATCTGGAAATCCCAGATTCCAGCGACAGCGACTTGGAAATCCCAGGTCGCCGTCGGGACCTGGGATTTCCAGATCACATGTCGCCGCGACCTGGTTTCCAGGTCCCAGGTCGTCGGGACTTGGGATTTCCAGATCCCGGCGACCTGGGATCTGGAAATCCCAGGTCCCAGCGACCTGGGATTTCCTAATCCTAGGTCTGCTGGAATCTGAAGTTTCCAGATTCTGGCGGCGACCGTCCGTCCGGAATTCCAGATTCCCGGTCGCCGCTGGAATCTGAAAACTTCAGATTACGGAGTTGTAATTAAAAAAAAATTAAAAAGAAAGGGAAGAAAAAGAGGAAAAAAAAATGAAGGAGGAGAAAGTTGATGTGAGGTAGAAGATGAAGGAGGAGAGAAGGAGGAAGGAGATGAAATAGGCCAAATTGATCTTTTCATAATTTGGTCAATTGGGTCAACTTAAAAATTGGTCAAACATGCATTGACTTTCGTTGACTTGGGGTTGACTTGAGGAAAACCTGCTATAGGAGGTCACCAGGTACCAATTTGGGAGGTAATCGATAGTTTGGGAACTTATATGTGACAAATTAGTTTTTAGGTACCAGTTTGGGAAAACGGGCATAGTTTAGGTACCTATAGTGCTATTTACCCTAAAAACCATCATCACAGTATCACCACATCCGATCAACAAACCTCGTTGGTTAGATATAAGGTATCATCTCAGATTGTATAAGAAGGATGTGGAGCAATGATGAGGCGGCGTAGCTATAAGGTGGAGGTGGAGGTCAATCGTCTTCGAGGAGAAACAATGATGCTGCATGCTGGTAAGGTGGAGGTGGACACGAACTGTCTCTCTACTGCCACGCAGCAACTAATCTAACGCTGTTCTTACCCAAATAGAAATATACACTCTAATTTTGTACTACATATGACACATAGAATTACTATAAAGGACGCTACAAAAGTTTTTTTTAACCGTTTAGGTTGTGTAGGGGCTTAATTGGAAACAATTGAAAATTTGCTCAATTCAAAATCCAACTTTAAAGTCTTTGTGTAGATAGATTACATAATGCCATGAAGTCCAAAATTCATTTCACGATTTATCAGTAAGCGAAAATGAATAGGAAAAAAATGTGAATTCTCTAATTTATAAACACAATCTTGTAGTTCCAGAGCTTGATATTATAAAAAGTTTGATTGTTTTCTAGTTTTTTTAATCATCTCTCACGGAATTATGGTTATAAAAAGAACAAACTATATGTGTTTTTGAACATCCTAACAATAATATAGTTTTTTTTTTTTGGTAGATAACAATAATATAGTTTATAGATGCCTTTTCTTTATCTACAAATTATCGTATATGTCTGATATTTTTTTTTTTGTTTAGGGCGTTCGAAATGTTGGAGAGAAGCTCAGGAATACGAAAATTAAACCATACAAATAGCATAAATTATAAAAAATAAAAGATGTTTATCGCTTATCCTAGAAATGTGTTTGTAGTAATATTTTGTGGTAAATCTATTGCAAATGGAGATGAGAGCTTCTTCATATGCAGCATAATGAGTAGACATGATGTTTTTGGCAGCTCAATCATTAAACAAAAGAATCAACTTTGCATTGCATTACGCCATTAATGTTTACACTTTCCTAATTTTTATTCTGGCCTTTTGTTTTTTCTTTTTTTTTTTCTTTTCCTTTCCCTAATCATCTACCATTCTAAAAAGCTTATTTTTCAATTATATTATCCAAATATATTAAAAAAGAATTTCATTTCAAAAAATAAATTGCTGACCGAAAAAAAGAAAGCTTTATTGACGAAGAAAATCAAACCTAACCTCGCGAGTAGAATAGCCTATGTACTCGCGTCTCCCTGCCCTTAAAACTAAAGTAGATAGACGCCCCCACTAGTAGAACGCGAATACGCAATACTCTCGCGAGTAGGAAAAACGCAACCTTATCTCCACCTACCGTGGCAATTGCGTAATATCCATGAAGGACTAGTGGTATTTATCTGACAAATTATTACTGGTCCTCTTCTCTTTAAACAAGACTTGGAAAGCAGAGATGGGGACACATGCATGACACGAAAATCAATGGCTGAGATTCTCTTAACTTTATCTCATCAGATGATCATCACCGTTAGATCTCAAACCCCAATTTAACCATGGTTAGATGAGGAAGTTAACCCTTGGTTTAAGTTGTCCTGCTTCTGTGAGTTAAACACAAACCCCAAATGAGTATGTCTTGAGATAGAAAGAGAAGATGAGATGAGATGAGATGAGAGAAGTGTCTGAACATATGGTGTGTGTCTCTGCTGAGCTGCTTGAGTTCCTATTATTGGGTATGATTATCATTAGATTTTGATTTAGTTAAGATTTTCCATTTAAGGAACTTTCAGATTCTCAGATCTCTTCTTGTTTTTTTTTTTTTTTCTACTAATCATCACATCTTCATTCAGACATGATCATTCTTAGATTATTAGATCTATCCAGTACTATTTTACCCTTTTCTCTAATACCCACATCTTCAGATCTCAAGATCTAGCTCAAAGTTTCAATCTTTAGGCAAAGTTTGAATCTTTAGGTAGATCTAGTTCTTTTCTGATCTGGGTCTTCTTGGTGAGATTAAAGATGAATTATTTTCCAGATGAGGTGTTGGAACATGTGTTTGGTTTTGTGAAATCACACAGAGACCGGAACACGGTGTCTCAAGTGTGTAAATCATGGTATAGGATTGAAAGCTGTAGCAGGGAGAAGGTGTTTGTAGGGAATTGCTATGCAGTGACTCCCGAGCGGGTGATGGAGAGGTTTCCGGGTGTAAAGTCGGTTACTTTGAAGGGAAAGCCGCACTTTGCTGACTTCAATTTGGTTCCTCCTGATTGGGGAGGATTTGTTTACCCCTGGATTGATGCTTTTGCGCGGGAACGGATTGCTCTTGAGGAGCTTCGCCTTAAGAGGATGGTGGTTTCTGATGATAGCCTTGAGCTGCTGTCTAGGTCTTTTGTGAATTTTAAGTCTTTGGTTCTTGTTAGTTGTGAAGGGTTTACAACTGATGGCCTTGCCTCTGTTGCTGCTAATTGTAGGTAATAATCGAGCAATTGACTTTTTATATGGATTTAGTTGTGGTTGTTTATGTAATTGTGCTTTGTTTTGTCATGTGTGCTGGTTATATTGGCAGTAGGTTAAGTTGAGTTGGTGCAATGTAAGTATGTCTATGGTTGATAAGTCTAGGAAGGAAAGATTGATTTTTTATCCTCATTGATCAATTTTTATGGTTATGTCGCTCTGAATTTAGTCCTATGATTATTGTGGGAGGTTGGATTAATCCACGTACGGAACAGTGCAACCTTGAGTCAAGCCATGTCTGCTGTCCTAAAAAACCATAGGGATAAAATTTGTAGTTTATCGCCAAGTTTTATCATTTTAACGTTGTATTGTGTGCCATATCCATATCCATATCCCAGGGCAGGGTTTCTTATCTATTTGGTCAATGTTAAGATTTCCAGAATGCTAATAAGTTCCATCAAAATTTGTAAAACCCAATCCTCACTTAAATTTTCTGTAGTTTCCATGAATGTTTGTTTGAATGCTTGCCTGCGTTTATCCAACATGATACTTTTGAAACATTTTGAAGATGTTGATTCAACACTGGCATTCATCATGTTGTAATGTTTTAGCTTGACTTATACATATCAAGAAAATATGTAATTTGAAATTCAAACTAGGGGTTCCCAATTTAACTAACTGACTGTGCAAGTGTTTTGCTAATTTTTTACATTTTTTCTCAATTCTCTCCAGGTTCCTAAGGGAGCTAGACCTGCAGGAAAATGAAGTCGAGGATCATAGAGGCCATTGGCTTAGTTGTTTTCCGGACAACTCTACATCCCTTGTGTCGCTTAATTTTGCTTGCCTCAAGGGAGATATTAATTTAGGAGTTTTGGAGAGACTTGTAGCAAGATCCCCAAATCTCAAGAGCTTGAGGTTAAACCGTGCTGTTCCACTTGATACGTTGCAAAAGATATTGATGCAAGGGCATGAACTAGTGGACTTGGGTGTAGGTTCTTATGTACACGATCCACATTCTGAAACCTACAATAAGTTAGTAACTGCCATTCAAAAGTGTAAATCAGTCAGGAGCTTGTCCGGATTTTTGGATGTCGCACCTCACTGTCTGCCAGCCTTTCACTGGATATGTCCAAGTCTCACCTCCTTGAACCTAAGTTATGCTCCGGGAATTCAAGGTAGTGATCTCACGAAACTAATTTGCCACTGCAGGAAACTTCAGCGTTTATGGGTATGTCCTGTTAACTTGTGATGTTTAGGAGAGTTGAGATTTTTAATGACTTGTTGATCTTACATTACGGTTGGCTTATCTGATGTGTGCAGATTTTGGACTGTATTGGTGATAAAGGTCTAGAAGTTGTGGCTTCCACTTGCAAGGACTTGCAGGAGTTGCGGGTTTTCCCTTCTGATCCCTTTGTCGGGAACGCAGCAGTGACAGAAGTAGGCCTAGTTGCAATTTCCAGTGGTTGCCCCAAGCTTCACTCCATTTTATACTTCTGTCAGCAGATGACAAATGCTGCCCTAATAACAGTAGCTAAGAACTGCCCCAATTTCACCCGCTTCAGGCTGTGCATTCTTGATCCCACAAAACCGGACGCTGTGACAAATCAGCCATTGGATGAAGGTTTTGGGGCAATTGTTCATTCATGCAGGGGTCTCAGGCGGTTGTCACTTTCTGGCCTTCTTACCGACCAAGTTTTTCTCTACATTGGTATGTATGCCGAGCAGCTTGAAATGCTTTCGATAGCTTTTGCCGGGGATAGTGACAAAGGAATGCAGTATGTGTTAAATGGCTGCAAAAATCTTCGCAAATTAGAGATCAGGGACAGCCCTTTTGGTAATGCAGCACTTCTAATGGACGTGGGGAAGTATGAGACAATGCGATCCCTTTGGATGTCGTCCTGTGATGTTACTCTTGGAGGGTGCAAGACTCTTGCGAAGAAGATGCCGCTGCTGAATGTGGAGATCATGAACGAAAATGAGCATGCAGATTTCAGTGCAGATGACACACAGAAAGTAGATAAGTTGTATCTGTACCGGAGTTTGGTAGGGCGACGGAAAGATGCACCAGAATTTGTCTGCACTTTGTAGTTGAATCTGGGACATTATGTATTTCTAGTATCTTGTTTTTCCTTGTTATTTTTTTTTAGCCCAGATGATGGTTATGGATTATTTAGCCTTGTATTGTGTTTTAGTGGTATGGTGCTATTTTTAATTTGAGGGATTTGCAATTTGTAATCTTTGTTATAAAATGGTATGGAACTGAACTACTTTGGCATTGGTTGTCGGATCAAGCAGTTGGCTGTGAATTTCATTAATATGAAAATAATTCTTTTACATGAATACAGTATGTGTAGACATATCAACCTGTTCTCTTAACATCCTTATCTTATACGTAGAACATATTTCTGGAATAACTCATTCAAATGAAAATAAATATGATGCGAGGTGGGTTTGCTTTAGTAAATTTCGTAATTTATAAAACAATTATTTAACAATATCAATATTGATTTCGGTTCCGATCATTATAAAACCAGACAAAGTGAAGAAATTTTATTCCAGCTCTGTTTCAAAATTAAACAAAGTAAAATTGCTATGATCATTTCCGTTCCGAATTCGAGTTAAAAAAATCAGATTATTGATTCCAATTTTCAAACCAAACCTCTTTTATAATACAGTAATTTAGCTTAAGCAATTTAACATCCAATGTATTGTAAACTATTCAAATCAACATAATCCTATCTCTCCAATTGCAAACAACACATTGTTTTGAAGGCCAAATTAGTTAAAATTTTGAGAAATTTACTGAAATGATCCCAGTTAGAGTTTGTAATTCAGTTTTCCAACTGTCCTCACATGTATCTTTTTTTAAGTTTCAAGTGTAGAGCTTCTTTCATAACATTTTCATCCACACGTTGTAGTCAATGAGTTCTTTGAGTCCTTTAGTCTCTTTTTTTTTTTTTCGAAGAGTCTTCTTTTGTTACGCCATATTTCTTTTGTTTTTATTTTTTGCTTTCTACAGATTTTTGTGAACGATCGATTCAAAGCAAAAGTCGGGTGGCAATTTTCCTACTGGCAAGGATGAATCATCAACATCTTCTAGGGTTAAAGGGTTCTAATGATTTCATTTTTGGTTATTATGAAATTTGTTGTTTGGAAAAGTAGGCTTGTCAATAAGACAGCCTGAATATAAAAGCTATTCCATCCCCATCACCACACTACTTGTAACATGGGGATGAATTTGCTTGCATCCATCCTAATGCATACTGGAGATCCTTGCTCGATCCTAATATTATTCCTAAGCTCAATTTTAAATATATCTAAAATATTTTTTAAGAAATAAACATATACTGAACTTCCGGATCAAGTTCCTGAAAAACTGAGGACACATTTTATATCTGGTCAGAATTTGATTTCCAGCGCAAAATCAGCAATCCAAATTTGTTTTGCTACTACAAAAGCTCAAGTTGGACTTTTAATCATCAAACTATTGATTAAACCACCACCACCACACCGGCTATGTCAATTATTAGCTGCTGATATTTCCTTTTACATATCAATAAAACTTCAAGAAAATCTAAAATAAACTGAACCATTTCAGTCTAGTGCTTGGAAGGCGAGCATCTCAGCGCCTTGCTGGGCCCTAAGCGAGCATTTCAGTCACTCATAACAACATTCGCCAGCATTTCCCTAAACAAGTATTAGCCATACACCATTCATTTTGTAGATGCAAATGACATTGAACTTGATCCGCCATTGGAGTAAATAAAAAATAAAATAAACAAACATTTGGATAGTTCACTTCAAAGCTGAGGATTTACACTTAAATCTAATAACACCGTATCTATCATATTTATATTCTGGATGAAATTTGGAATGGTGCACTGTTTAAATTACATTTTGCACATAGAGCATAGACAAGTAAACAACTGTACGAGCAGAACACGAATGAGCAATACAAATGCACACACAACAGCAACTCACCATAGTCGACTTAGCATTTAAAAGCAGCATTCTTCCAACACACAACAGCAACAAAGTGCGGCCATACTGCAAGTGCAAAATACAAATGCACACACAACAGCATCAGGTAGATTGTTAAGGAAAGAGAGTGACAAAAAAAATCCAAATAACGTGTGAGACCTGTCGAAATAACTTTTAACTGCTCACTGATTATTAAGAGTGAATCCAACAAGTTCATTCAATATTATAACATATCTCATGTTAAACGACAAACTCTTATACATGTCTTACTAGAAAACTCTTGCTTCTTTGCATCCACCAACCTTCTCGCTTTTTTGTCACATAGGTAAGAATTGCAAAATAGGACCATTGACAAAAAAAGTATTTAGCTTAAAGCTGTATCAAGTTATTAGTTGTGGCTTGCTTGTTATATGTTTTCTCAAGTGTTTGACTTTGAATTGTCATGGTAAGCTGCAAGGCCTGCATACCTACCATAAGCTCCAGTGATTGTGCTATTCAATCACTAACTAATCACAATGAAATACACCCTCAAAACAAAAAGTAGTATGATAGTACTCATAGTCCCAATGTAATCTGTCAGACAAGGTGCAAGTTCAACAAGAAAAAGCATCTGCATTTAAGAAAACAGTTTTTCACAAACTCGTTCCCTAATTAAATTTTCTATATTTGAGCTTGAAATTTCTTTAAAATATTTCTTGTATGTGCATAGGCACATAAACTTGCATACCAATATAAACCTAATGGGACAACACGACATAAACCTAGAAATTTAGTGTCACATTCACAAACAGTCAAGTATTGAAGACCTATAATGTGTTATATTTGCTACAATGTGAAAGTTATAATGTGTCATTCAAAAACAACTATACATAATTTGTTGCAATGCAATTCTTTCAAATCCAATTGCCAAAAAAAGTAAAAATCGATGTGTCAATATAAGATAAAATGAAAAGAAAATGTGCGATTTCTTTCAAATCCAATAATATCTTATAATTCTAATACGAAAAGATAATGTCAGAGTGATCCTGAGTGAATGAATGGTGGAAGAGGAAGTCTTGAGTGGTAACAGTAAATTCCTTAATTTCTTGATGCTTAACACTCAAATCCTGTTTTGCTATAATCTTTAGAGTCCATCAAAAACTTCACAGTATCTTAAAACTAGAATTTACAAGATGTTGCTTGTTATTGCTTACTCTAATTCACTATAGATCTTCCATTATATACGGGTAATACAAGCCTAACAAATAAATTCATCCATTACCAAAAAGATTAAAGAGAGATAAATGCAATTAACAAGATATATCTTATGAAAGGGAATCTGATCTAGCAGTTTATCTAATATAATCTACTTCAATCAGCTCTATCCTAATCTTCTTCCTTTTTTATGCTCCTAACTTCTACTGCTTTTACTACAAACAATTCTAAGCTTTAACCATTACTGTCCACATGCAACATGCATGTGACCCATGCATAAAAATAGCAAAAAGAGCAGCAATTGATTTAGCTGCGGCAATGGTACGGTATTTCATTACAGATGATCCATCAAATACATGGGTTTGGTCATCATACAGCCTACAAGAACCATGGAACCTTTTCACTAAGAGCACTTCAAAGGAGAAGGGAGTCTAGTATGGCGGAATAACAATCTTCCTGGCAGTTAACTTCATCTTTCTGCTATAAGGAAGTACATAAGGTTGATGGATCATCATGGATTAGGCTGATATTTATGCCTACCTCTATCATAATGGTACGGACCTGAACCTCATCTGCAAGATTAGGCTAATATTTGGTATTTCTATTATGATTTTGTTCTCCAGAACCTCTGTCCATTAGATCTAAGTTCAATAGCCTCTTATGGTAACCCTTCTAGCTGGAAACCATCTACTGGTATCTGAATCATTGGGCTCCTTATATCTTTAGCTCCTGCATGCCTTACCCCTATAAAGCCAGGAAAGGGTTTGAACTGCTTTCGCAAGCTACATGGTCCACCCATAACTCCTTTATCTCATACTAATTTGTTATGAATTCCAATTGAGGATCTAGTTTGGAACCTTTGTACTACTTATCTAACTTAGAGATTGTTTGATAAAACTGAAAATTAGATGGTGACACAATAAGTGCTGAATTTTAAGTGCTAACTATTACAAAAGTCGAAACTGTCAAATGGTTTGATAAATAATAATAAAAATTACTAAATTTAGAGATATCTCGGTTTTCCAAGGTATTAAAGTTATTTTTATGATTAATTTCGTGAGAAATGGTAGCACCGGTAGAACTAGAACCAGGAGATCTCTATTAGCCACCCCTCTAGGGAAGGTAACCAAGGCACAGACTATATGGCAAACCTAGCAGCTAGCCTTGAGCTTGGGCTGCATGTTTACATCGCCCCCCAAATGAGGTTTTTAGAGTTATAGAACAGAACCTTCTGGGAATCTCATTTCCTAGATTTTGTACTCAGTAACCTTGAGTTACAGTTTTTCTTCCATAAAAATAAATTCCTATACAATAATTCAGAATATTATAGTCAATAATGTTCAACTTGAATTTGAAATTAAAGTTTTCAACTTAATAGATTAAGTGTTTTTTTTTTTTTTTGTTCAATTAGAACTTTGTATAGTGTAATCAGAAAAGTTAGAAAAAATATAAGTATTTAATCTAATAATTTTAAGTGTTTATTAAGGTTATCAAACATGCACTTACTGAGATGTTAGGAGCTCACCACAATCTCTAAATATTTAGTCAAGAGCAATTTCCAGTCTATTATGAAATATAATTTGCAGGAACTTGCTTTATGTCGTTGTAAATTTTTTAAGAGGAGTAATACTAGCATGATGTATAAATACATCAATCATCTAACTCTAAAGGACAAATGAAAAATAAATGCAATTAAGGGAATCGACTTGACTAAAGGAAATCTAATCTAGAAGTCTGTTTGTTCTAATCTATTGGGGCCAACTTATACCCCAATCATAATTCATTTTAAAAGTTAGTAAGCTTTTACAGTTTATACTATAAATGTTTCTATTAACTCAGAACCTCCAAAACGAGATGGTAAAAAGTTATACAAAGAAAACTAATAGGGCAAGTAATTGCCATTATACTACAGTGTCGTAATCATTGATAAGCATAACCTTCATGTCAACTCAATTGCATTCAAGAAAAAAGAATGAAGCGAAATCATCATTTAATGGTAAGTCGATAACTAAATATGTACTTATGTAGATATTACGCATAAAGACTGCATATGAGGATAAACAATTAACTGTTACCAAAGCACATGCAATAAACAATATGAGCAGCGACCAAGATGGACAAGACTAGTTTTAAAACTTCATAAAGTAAAAACACCTAACACTATAAAAAGACAATATGACTAGCAGTAGGCATCATTCCTTGAAGTCGTAAACTATCCACTCTAAATAATAGCTTTTTCAAATTTCACCCTAACAAAATTAGTAGATACCCATACAACATATGGACATAAGACTCTTCTACAACCATAAGAAATCTCCTATTTGAGCACAAAGAGTAAAGAAATTGTTATACATCAAAAATATTCTAACTATGTAGTTGATATAACTTGTTCTAAACATAATTCGCAATTAGAGACGGTCATGCATTTCATTCATGAAATGTGCGTCTTCCATTGCTTAGGTCCATATCAGCATTCACTGTTGATATGGATTTCTGATTGGGCAACGGTTGCAAACATAATACCTCGATACAATACTACATAATTGTTATATTGCTTCAAAAGTTTCCTGCTAATCAAGGAAAAATCACTCAAATTAACTCCAATCTCAATCTCACTACCATTTTCCACCATTCTACTTGGTTCACCCACCAAAATCGGTAAGTATGCCACTATGTCACTATTCATAAACTTTTATCCCAAATCCACACCTTTTCTTCTTCTTCATTTTTATACCTAGAATATGTACGGGATTCTATTATCAGGCATTTTCTAGTTAGTGTTGGTTACCAGATGTATGCAGTTTGAGTGCTGCTGAGAAAATGTTGCAATCCATAGCAATAGGTGACGATGTGAAACATGTTTGTATTAGATATTGTTTCGCCCAACAAATCCTAGCACATCAAAACCCATTGTTCCCTATACTTTACTGCACTAAACCTCCGCTCTTTCATGCTCAAGGAACACTACCACTAGTAGAAATTAGGACTCAACACTAGAAGCTATAACAAATCCATCACGAAGCAACAATTAATTTTTCGGGATCACTTAGTAAAAACTCAAAGCACATCAAGATTTAGGCATTACACAAATGTACAATTCTTGAAGATATAATTCGAGATCGTAGCATAACAAATAGAATCATTCAGTGGTAAAAAATGACGTACCAGCCTCGGATAAAGGAGCCAGCGGAATGATCATGATCTTGGTAATGGTGATGCTCGTAATGACAATGCTGAAACTGAGGTTGAGCATGATGGGGAGGAGGTGGGGGGTAACCTTGGGCGAAATACCCTTGATACCCACCTTCGTAGGGTTGACGTGGCCCTGGAGGAGAGTAGCCAGGTGGCGGGTAACCTTGGTAAGGCGGAGGTGGTGGCGCTGATGGAGGGTATCCCGGCGCCGGATACCCTAATCAAATTCAAGAAAATTTTAATCACAAAAAAGAATTCAAATTCAGAAAAACCTCTATATAGGAATAACCTCACAATTGTTATGCAAATATCCGGTCACAAGTGTCGAGAATCTTTATTGTACGAACCTCTATTTAGAAATAACATCCTAATTGTTATACAAATAGTCCGGTTTCGAGTGTATTACTATATACAGGTTTTATTGTAGCATTTATATTATTAAAGAAGCTAAGGAAGAAGCATAGAATAGAGCTGACCTGGAGGAGGAGGAGGAGGAGGAGGATAGTGTTCATGTTCATAGGGAGGTCTCTGGTAACTCATCTTGTGTTTTGTTTGATTGATGTTGTCGATCTCAGACCAAATTCATAAAGTTTTGACAAGGAAAGAGTGGAATTTTATTTATCTCACAAAAAAAGAGTGGACTTCTACTTGGGTTTTAACTCTCCTTTAGCCTAAATTCCCAACATAAGAAAAACACTTAAATTTGAAGGTTAATTTCGAATAAATGATTTGTGATTTCGTGTTTTTCAAATAAAAGATTCCCCGTTTGGTAAAGCATTTTGTGGGAGTATATATCATTTCGTAGGAGTGTATTGCATTTTTGTTCCAATATGTTCACAAATATGTGTTTGGTTATATTTTTTAAATTACAGCATTTAGCGTTTTGAAAGCAAAAACGGAGCGTTTCGTGAAATGCTTCAATTTGGAACTTTTTGAGAAATGCTAGTTTGTATTTTAAACAAGTAGACTTTGACCAAACTACCCTAACTTATCATTATTATTTATTTATATTTATAAATGGTATATCCATATTAGTCTTTTCACATATCAACAACTACTGTTTTTTGTAAGTTTTCCGAACACTAATTATCCAACAACAATCAGCAAACAGCAACAGCTGCAAAACTAACAGCAACGCCAAACAGATGATTAGTTTTTGAGAATAAAGAAATTTAGGGTCTGTTTGGTGTTGCTGTTAATTTTGCAGCGGTTGTTGTTAGTTGTTGCGGTTAGCGGTTGCGTTTGTTGTTGTTGTTGCTGGTAGCGGTTGGATAATTCGTGTTTGAAAAACTTAGAACCGGTTTGGTAAAACGTTTCGTGGGAGCATATAACGTTTCGTAGGCACATATAACATTTTTATTCCAATATGTTGATAAATAGGTGTTTGGTTAAAAAATTTAAACTACATCATTTAGCGTTTTGGAAGCAAAACGGACCTTTTCACGAAACGCTAGTTTGAATTTTAAACCAGAAGTGGACTTTGACCAAATTACTCTAACTTATCATTATTATTTTATTTATATTTATAAATGGTATGTCCATATTAGTCTTTTCACATGTTAACAACTACTGTTTTTTTTTTTAGTTTTTCAAACACTAAGTAGTTGTTGACATGTGAAAAGACTAATACTAATACTAATATGTATATACCATTTATAAATATAAATAAATAATAATAAATTAGGATAATTTGGTCAAAGTCTACCTCTCTTCTAAAATACAAACTAGAGTTTCGTATTTGGAGCTTTTCGCGAAACGCTCCGTTTTGCTTCCAAAACGCTAAATGTTGTAGTTTAAATTTTTTAACCAAACACTTATATATCAGCATATTGAAATAAAAATGTTATATGCTCCTACGAAACGATTTACTAAACAGACCCTTATATAACCGATCAAAGTTTTGAAAAAATATTGATGTGAATGAAAGGCATTTTTTGAAAAAAGGAAATGGTTAACTTTGTTGATGTGAATGAAAGACATTTTTTGGCAAAAAAAATTTCATAACCTCTGAACTTAACTCTTATATAACCGATCAAAGGTTTGAAAAAAAATTTGGACAAAAAAAAAGTCATCTTTTACTTTAACAAAATCGGTCATTTCCTTAATTCCACACAACAATACAAATCATGGTATTTTATTTGCTCAAAACCAAATACAATCCTTTATTTGCAAAAACGTGAAAACACATGACACTTATTTGAAATTAACCTTAAACTTTGAGGATAAGTTAAAAAATAATGCTCGTAGTTTACTTAATTTGCAAATAGAGATTTGTGGTTCGACAATTTGCAGATAGAGGTATGTGGTATGGAATTTTTCTTTTAGAATAAGATATCTCAAAATTACACCTTTACATTTTAATGACAAAGAAATGTATTTATCTGATTGAATGAATGATAGTTTACATGTCTTGACATAATTAAAATTAATTTTCTTCCTCTGAGTTATAGATAATATTTCATATGATTAGTGACTTTCATGTAGCAAATCCAACCCAAAATACAGTTTTGACAGCCCAAACATCTCAATTTCGAGCTCCCTACTTAATCACCTCAAGCCCATTAACTCCTTTATCAACTTTCTCTAATGTATATTTTTCCAGAGAAAGGCTTAGGTGTGACAAGAGAAAAAGGTGGAGGTAATTTTATAATTAACAGTGGAAGGTGGCAAACTTGTAATTAAAAGAAAAAGCCTTGTGCATGGAAAATGGAGGGAAGGAAGAGGAGGTGATGTCAGCGCTGATGTCACATCTGGAGAGAGAAAAAGTTTTAATTATTTTCTTTAAAATGTATTTTCCCGCTCCTCCCGAACTCACTTTTCAAAACAAATTATACCACTAAACTCGTATTAATTAGGCAGTCATTTTGAGACCCATTATTGCTATTTATAAGCGATTTTTATTTTTTTAATTTTTATGTGGTTGTACCGAATTAATACTCGGTTGTTCCGAATTAATATTATGTTTTTCCGAATGAAATATTCGGTTGTTCCATATGCTATATTGTTTCAATAAAATACTCTGTTGTTCCGAAATAATACTCGGTTGTTCCAGGAACTCAGTATTATTTTCTGTTTTATTCTTAGATCTAGCTCCTCAGAATTCAGCTCAAAAGGGACATGTGATGCCTGTAATTAGTTAGGATTATAAATTTTAATTAGTTTCAACGATTAACTTAAATTAACAGTAGTGAAAATTGAAGAGTTCTTCATTTATTTCACAACATCACCATTGATGCCTTTCCCTGCAAAGATCTTATGCAGAAGCCTGCAGCAACTCCATTTGTGCCCGCTCGTTTATCCTTCTCTCAAGTTCCGGTCTAAAATGCCTGATGAGGCCCTGTACAGGCCAAGCTGCCGCATCACCTAACGCATAGATGGTGTGCCCTTCAATCTGTTTTGTAACCTCCTGAAGCATATCTATCTCTTCCAATTTTGCATTCCCAACCTTTAGTCTTTCCATAATCATCCAAAGCTTTGGTGGCAATAGATGTCTTGGTGCGAGTTTCAATTTATTGAAACATGTCTTCAACCTAGAAAGGATGTATAAATTATAAATGGAATATCAGTGATATGAAATTTTACGAGGTGTAGTTTAGCCGGAGGTGATTTTGGTGGTGGTCGGCGATGAGGGAAGGGAGAGCAAACGACGGTGAGATACCGGCGACATCGTTGCAGGTGGGCGACGGAGGCAACAACAATTTGAAAAGAAGAAGAAGATGGCTTTTGAGAAGAACACGAACAAACCTGGAAAAGTTACCTTTACATGCCTGATTAATTACACAATTGGTCTCTGTCACACCATAAGAGGGCTGTCACACCATAAGGGGGTGTCTCACATGAACTTGACTCTATTTTTCCAAAAATTTAACTCCCACAAATTACTTGTCGTGCTCACCATCATCAGTTCATTTCTCAAATCAATGGATGGTTATCGCCAAGTCGATGACAACTTCATATGCTTGACACATCACGTTATGTTAAACTTATAATTTAATGACACATCATATATGTTAGTATTATTAACTAAACTTTAATTATTTATTAATTATATAGTGTTAAATTGTTATTAGTTAAATTTGCTACATATCAGCAAATTATAAGTTTGGCATACCATATCATTCGTATGCCATACACATACTAAAGTTTAAACATTTTTTTCAAACGAGCAAAAAACTTGTGTTTTCAAAGAGTATCCTCGTAGGATTCAAATTCTTTAATTTAGGTAGTATATGACTGGCTTATGTTAATTTTCTAGTGAGGAGTCATCGCTAAGCGAATCGTGACACGAGCATATCCTTTTTCTCAAGCGAATGGAAACATCTTGCGAATAGTAGACAAGTCCTTGTCAGACTTTATTTTTTGGGCTTGATGCTATGAGCCACTTAATACCCATTTACAATTTTTGTACTAAGTTTCAAATACCACTTAATCATATTAGCAATTGAATAAAAAAGTTAGATTGATAGTTAACTCCTAAAAGTAACTCCTTGGTCTTTAGTTTTATAGAAAGAGATGCATATGATTAAGTTTGTTATGCTAAACAACATTTTATTGTGGATTGGCCCTTTTAGGTTTTCCCACTCTATTATTTTACAATCATTTGATGCCTTAATTGTTGGTTAGATTGCCCTTTGCGAATTTTTAACCTAGCAACTCTTTTTATTTTATTTTATTTTTCTTTTATATTTTTTTTACGTGATAATACTTTTAGACGGTCGGTCTTGATTGATGAGGTGTATGAACTCATTCTCGTCCACATCTATAATGCTCCCTTTGACAATAATTCCTTCACGACATGTGTACTTTTCTTGATTTGGATTGAATGTCCTCCTTAGTTGTGTTTAAGTGTTTGGACACATGTTTCTAAGGTCAAACCTTATTGTTGTAAGCTTGAACCATTCTCTTTTGATATATTTGCAAGTGATCTAGTACTTTCAATCTCTCTATTGTCATATCGATTATGTTTCTTGCAATCTTCACTTACGTCTTAAAAATGTACTTGGTTGTCTAAAATGGTTCCTTAGAATTTTATTTTGTTTTATTTTCAATTACATTTTTCTTTGAATTGTCATATTTAACAATACTATTAAAGATGTTTGACAACTTAGTTTCAAATTTTCGTTTTCTACAGATTGACCTAAAAATTTGATTTTATTTGATAATTTTTGTATTGAGCCTCCAAAATACTGGAGTCGAGTGAATGTAAAATCAAAAATGAGTATCCATTCCAAGACCCGTTTTACCATGACCGACCAAGTAATTGGATTTCCATTTCCCATCTTTCAAGAAATTTCGATAGGTTTTCCCTCAATCGGTGCTCTCATTTTAATTCATTGTGCTAGTGATTATCTACTCCGATTTTTTACGTTCTCTTCTCCATGTCCGGTAGGTTTTGCCTCCGATTACATGGTCAGATTTTTTATTCTTCGGTCTATATTATGGGTTTGAATGGTGATTTTGATGTTCATACTATACTATCTTTGATCCTACACAATACCCACTCAACTAAAGCTTCAATTTAAACATTATTCTTCTTGTTTCCTAAAAACGTATTAGGGTTTTGTTATGTAAATTCTATCATAAAAACGTATTAGGGTTTTGATGTTCATACTGTACTGTCTTTGATCCTACACAATATTCTTCTTGTATTAGGATTTTTGTTATGTAAATTCTTTCATCAGGTCTCTATGATTGAGATATTTACTGGCGACTCAAGATTGCTTACTTCATTTTTATTGCATATTTGCTTGCTGTTCATGTTCCTGCTTTGTTATGTTCTTGTGAAATTCTTTTAAAACTATATTCCTCATCTTCTTTTTGTAGGTATGACTGTTGGTGATGAGTTAACTTTGGTTTTAGTCGGTCGTATCGGTAGTGGAAAAATTTCTACGCGAATTTCCATTGTTGGTGAAGATTGCTTCGTCTCCAAGTTGGGCCAAGAAAGTGTGACAAAGACTTGACAGTTGGGATACACATCCACTAATTCCAGAGTCATTCTCAACATAATAGACACTCCTGGACTTTGTGATGTGTCTTTCGACCCCCAGAAAGAAATTATTCGCTGTCTTAACATTGCAAAAGATGGAATACAAGCTTTCCTAGTTGTATTCTCCCTAAAACACCGCTTTACCGAAGAGGAAGAGTATGTCTAAGGATTTAGACTACATCCTCTTATTCTTCGCCGCCAGAGACGAGCTGGAAGACGATGAACCACCCTTCTTCTAATAGAGGTGGTCACAGATTCTAAATTAGTTCATTTTGATAAAATGTTTAAGTGAAATGATCCCGAATTTAACTAAACTATTGACTGGATTGGGTCAAATTCGGTCAAAAATAGTTACAAATATGAATATTTTTGTTTTAATATTTGATTCATGATTGAATTGCAAGGATCAATGCCCAGCCATATCTTCTACTTCTACTGCTGTTTTATTTTATCTCTCCCTACTAATAATAATTTTTCTTTATTTGTTTTTTTTTTTATAAAAGAAGTAATGGCTCAAATACATGCAGGATGTAAACGAGTCGAGCCGAACCGAGTCCTGACCTGAAAATATATCGAGCTGAGCTCTAGCCTTAAAATGTTGTTCAGACTTGGTTCGTTTAGTGCTCATTTGTTCACGAGCTGTTCGCGAGTCTTCCTCATTTATAGTATTCACGAGCTTGATTGCGAACGTATTGTTTATTTGTTCATTTATTTGTTCACGAACACTTTATTCAGTTTGCTTGTGCGCTTTGCTCATGAATAAAGCTTGTTTATTTTGAAAATGAACGAAATAATATAAAATTGACTACTTAAAATAATACTATAGACTACATTTTTGTGTTATTAACTTAAAATATGTATGTATCGTATCATATTACCGTAATGTTATTCTTGAGAGAGTTAGAATGGGCATGGGCCACCATATTTCTTAGGAGAGTTAGAATGGGCATGGGTAATGGTCATTAAATTGATTGTGAACTTTAATTAGATTTGAATATGAGTAATATGACTTATGCCTATAGATTATATCTTTGTGGTACTACCTCTTAGTTTCTTTTTTGGTAATACTAAATTTTAAATTCTAAATATTAAAAAAACCGAGCTATTTCTCGAGCTTTTACCGAGTCAGTTCATAAAGTTGCAAACGAGCTTGCTCGCGAGCTTTCGAGCCGAGCTTTGGCTTGCTCAGGCTCTACTCGTTTATAATTCGAGCTTCAAAATTGTGTTCACGAACAACTCGTTTACGAATCAAGCCGAGCCGAACACCGAGCTTCTCGCTAAGGGCTCGATTCGTTTACAGCCCTAAATACATGCATTGGTCTCTAAACATAGCCTAAAACAATTCGAATTTCTTAGTGGATCGGAGGTATATGTGATTCAACAAATAGTCTCGAGTGATCGAAACAGATAATTTAAAAAGTCGGTGTTAATTTGCTCACAATCAAACTACCGATGCTAGGGTTGATTTTGGTTCGATTAGTCTGTTGCAAATGCAAGAATTAAGGGTAGCTCAATCCACTTTTTTATTCGGTTCCAATCCGACCGGTTTAACCAACTGTCCGCCACAATCCTAACAATAGTACTTAAAATCATTTGTTTTCAATTGGCCAAATTATATCTTTCGGGATTTTTTTTTGAGAATCTTACAATTGTCAATCATGATATTTGAACCTATGTCACGCTTCCTTTTCGAGCCTAATAATCACTAGGTCATTGCTTAATGAATCTTTCGAGTTTCAGTTCATTGGTTTGCGTATCAAGAGTGTTTTTTATGTAAATTTTTATATTCATTATTATTGAAATTGTCTGATTTAAATAAAATAAAATTAAGCTCTTGAACTTCTAAAGCTTTAAAGATTAAACTTGTGATTTTCCTCTTAAAAGAAAAATATCCACGAAAATGGAGACAAGGTGTCGGGTGGAGTTCACTGCCATCCACTTAGAATTATATTAGGAGGTATACTAAATTGAACTATAATATTTGTTCTACTTGGATCATTGTTGAACTTTAAGTTTTCCATTTGATTTCCAAATCTACACTGGACCGACTAATTTGGATTGTGAATGGATTCAAAGATTACGGTACTTAAATCTCCGTCAGTCGCTGTTGTGAGGAATCAACCCGCAACTAATATATTGGTTAAGTTTAATAGTCCATCCGTCCCAAAATTATGTGCAAAATAACTAATTTTCTTGTCCCATAAAATGTGTACATAACTACCAACTCACCCTCACTTTACTAATATATCCCTATTTATTATGATTTAAGTTACTAAATATAGAATGCATCAAATATTTTTTTATTAAAACACTACATTAATTGAGGGCATATAAGTAAAACAACAATAATATTTAATGTTTTATTCTATAGTGTGCAAAATCATTTGTGCATGTAGTGGGAGTATATAAGTAAGGGTTTTTCTATCATGTGCCCATAAGTGTTATAATTGCACATATTAAGCATTAAATGCACACCTTAAACATTAAATTGACTACTTATCCCTAATGTATATATTTAATTAATTAATTAATTATTTGATTCTCTCTCTTCCTCATTCTATTCTAAGAAAAAAACGTTGGTAAAAATTCTCGTAAGAAGTTTTTTTAATATAAATTAAAATTTGTATTTTTTATGATACCCTAAATAGTACTATAATGAACCCGTTGCACATGTCTTTTATTTTTTCTCTCGATGTAAAACGGGATTTTTTTTAAAAAACTACCGAAGGTATGGTGCTCTATGAAATTTTTTTAAAAAATACCGGAAGTATGCATATGTATTTTTCCTAGAGCACCACCATACTTCATGTATTTTTTTTTAAAAAATACCGTCTTACATCGGGAGAAAAATTAAAAGACATGTGCAACGGGTTCATCCTAGTACTATTTAGGGTATCATAAAAAATATAAATTTCAACTTATAATAAAAAAACTTCTTACAAAATGAGATTTATAAGCAACTTTTGTTTTTTTACAAGAGCATGAGGAAAAGAGATGAGAGAGAATCAAATAATTAATTAATTAATTAAACATTATGAATAAGAAGTCAATTTAATGCTTAATGTGTGCATTTAAGGCTTAATGTGTGCAATTATAACACTTATCATGTGACTATTGGGCACATGATAGAAAAACCCGGTAAGTAATCCAAGAAAGGGAATTTGTGTCCATTGTTAATTAGTAATTTGTAAAATATAATTAAATAGTTAGAAATAATAATAAAGAAAAAGAGAAAAAAGACTTTCCAATTTGGTCTTCCCCTAAAATCTATTATCTACATCTCTCTCTGTATCTCCGCGTAATCAGTCTGACTTCTCTTTCTATCTCTCTCCAAATCTAGGCTTGCTTCTTGCTAATATTGCAGCTTTGATCATCCAGTTTTGATTGATGATGATGGAGGTAACATATATTTATTTACTCCACCCACATGTTCTACAATCTCTTTCTTTTCTTCTGTTGACTCTTTTCTTTATGTTTCATCTTATTTATGTTCCAATTTTGTTTTCTTATGTTCCAGCTCTCAATTAAGTCTTTCTGCTAATTCAATAATCTTTTCCCTATTGTTTAGTATATATATAATATATATATGCGGTTTCTTATTACAGGGAATGGAAGAGGTTTCGAAGCCCGATTCACGTTTGACAATATCACCTGCTGCTTTTGTTGAAGGTGGAATCCAGGATGCTTGTGATGATGCTTGTAGCATTTGCCTCGAGCCTTTCTCCGAGACCGATCCTTCAACTGTATATCTTCACTCAATAGCTAACTATCGTTTATTCGTTCATACTTAACTTATTATCGAGTCGTGAACAAAATGCTACTTTGGTTTTTCATTATTAGGTGACAAGTTGCAAGCATGAGTTCCATCTTCAGTGCGTTCTTGAATGGTATGTTTTTTCTTTTTAATAAGTATTCGGTTATGTTGGATAATCATAGGGCTCTTCAATTCATGATTTAGTTTACTTGATCATATGCATCAGAAGGACATGAATAGATGGGCTTTAATACCTCTAGAACTTGAAAGTACCTTTTTTCAATCTATAGAGCAGTTAGTAAGGTCGGACTGTGCCTTCTATATCATGCCAGTCATTGGTAATGGGGAAGTTGTGATCGAAATTATATAAATTAAATAGGGTTCGAATAGAAGCTGGAAATTAAAATATACAAATAGGTGGAAAAGAGACATGAACTATATAAGAGTATAAAGCAAAGAAATAAGGAAATGTTATGTATATATAAATTAGTTTACAATAGTATAATGTTCCTGCACCATTCTTTTAACAATTGCTGTAAGTTTTATTTAAGAAGTGCCATAAGTTATTTCATTAACAACTTTTGACTAATATCTGTGTGATTTGATTTGATTTAAATACATTAGCTATAGTTGTATATATCTGATTATGTATGTATTGGTGATGTGAATAACAGTTGTAAATACAAACACTAGTATTCATAATTGCTGGACTATGAAATTAGAGCTGTATAGGATTTTGCAATTTAGCGACGAATGTGTTTGAAACTGAATGTAACTATTAGTTATATTGTTGTTCAAATACCGAAATATCTGGCCTTCATAAACATGAAATGCATTATCTCTCAAGTATATACTGTTATATTTTATTTTTCTAGATCAACATGATCCAAGTTCTCTGAATAGTGTTCTTTCTAAGTCAGACCTGAAACCAATTAGAAAACTGTTTTCTCCCAACAAATATTTTCATAACTTGATGTCGTCCTGAATATTGGATAACCTGAATAGCTGACTTTTAGTTCTGGTGAATGGGAAAGGCATATAATCAGAACCCAACTCCTAACTGAGATATGATTGAAGTTTTGTTAGATATTAAAAAATGACCCGTAATGAATTTGAACTTGCAGTGCCCAAATGGAGCCCAAGTTTTGCAACTTGATTTTTTTTTTTTAATAAAAATTTAGCATTTCCATCATGCTAGCTCATACATATTCAGTGAATCTTGTTTCAAGTTAATGCCAGATAAAGATAATATCATCTTTACTCTACTTTTTCCTCAACAGTGTAAACAAAATATGTTTCCTAACTTCTAGTTTCATTACGGAGCAGGTGTCAAAGAAGTTCGCAATGCCCCATGTGCTGGCAATCTATCAGCATGAAGGATCCTACAAGGTTCATCTTATGTTGTTGTCTTTGCATAATTTCTTTGTACTGATACTTTGACGACAAACACTTATTTTGCTTACTATTTATTACAGTCAAGAATTGCTTGAGGCTGTAGAACATGAGAGGAATATTAGGTTCAATCAGTCCAGAAATGCAACCATATTTCGTCATCCAACTCTCGGGGACTTCGAATTGCAACATGTTTGTGCTCCCCTGCTAGTTGGAACCTCGTTTTTTTCTTATTTTCTTTTCAAAACTCATGTTATCAAAATCATGTTTAAATGACCGAATTTATCACAGTTGCCAGTGGGTTTAAATGATGCTGACCTTGAAGAGCGAATAATCCAGCATTTAGCTGCTGCAGCTGCAATGGGGCGGCGCCACATTGCTAGAAGGGAAGGGCAGAGGAATAGATCATCGTCATCAGCTCAAGGTCGTCCACAGTTCTTAGTTTTTTCAAGTCACCCGAATGTACCTCCTGCTGGACCACTTCCTACCTCTCCAACTCAGAGAACAGAAGATGAAACAATTGCTGCGACCACAGTGTCCAGTCCATCTTTCTTTGCTGCAAATGTACAGGAAGATTCTATTCAGCCAAGTACACCACAATCTTCTGCTGTTCAATCTGATCATGCAACTGCTTCAGGATCTAGCATTCATATTTCCAGACAGAAGGAAAATTCCTCAGAAAATAGGTATTATATTTTTGCTTTAACCTTGTCATCTTTTCTCTAATTCTTCTACATGTTTCTTAATTGACGGTTAAGTTGAACAAATGAAAATAAGAATAGTTTGATATAAAAACTTCATCATTTCATTCTCAATTGATAAATTAAGAAGTGCAGTTTTTTTTATCATCTTCCCATAGATCTCCTATGAATTCTTCGCCAAATAGTCAGGATAGAGCAGGACCATCTGAACTTCCAACATTTTCAGAGTCTATCAAATCTAAACTCAATGCTGTTTCAACAAGGTATCAATTTTAGTCAAATCTTTCTTTAAATTTTAAGGGTTATATAGTGAACAAGGTTTTGCCCTTCAACTTTCTGAATAACTTAATATTGACTTTAAGATACAAAGAATCAATTTCAAAGAGCACAAGAGGATGGAAAGACAGGTTTTTCTCTCGCAATACTAGTATGGAAGATCTTGGTTCTGAGGTTAGAAAAGAGGTTAATGCTGGAATTGCAACAGTATCACGAATGATGGAGCGTTTGGAAGCTAGAGATAATAATAGAACTGGTACTTCTTCTGCATCAAATAGTTCGGCGGCTAGTGCTACGATAGAGCATGACAACCAACAAGTACCAGAGGCTTCCGGTGGCGGCAATTCCACGAGCAATATTAATGCCAATATACAAACTTCATGTGCTGGAAGCTCTGGTTCAAATTAACTATTATCCAGCCACTGCATCAATATAAATTATTATTCAGATAAAGTAAGTATCAATTTTGGCTTATGTACATATATGCTGCATGCGTAGTGACAACTTTTGACAATGAATATGTGACAAGGGAAACCTTGTTTATTGTGATAATACTTGGTTGAATTAACCGTCTTCCATATTTTAGCAGTACTGTTTTGTGGAAATGCTATTCTTTTCTTGGAAGAGAACAGTGCAGATGCTGTATTAGCCTTAGGGTAATGTAGAGCCTGAAACCATATTTTGACCTAAAGACCAGTGAAAAGTATTTATCCGTTTTGTTATTGTTTGAACTGTCACATCTATTAAAACCCTGACTAACCAATCCCGATTCTTCACGTATCTAGCTCCATTACAGTTCCATTAGCGTAGTTCATCATCAGACATGCGTCTCCGGCTCTTTGCATTTGTCACTGGCTTCTACATTAATATATCCTTCTTTCATCAGTATATTTCCTTGCTAGTTCAAGAATTTGGTTTTTTAATATTGTGTGATTGAATCTATTAGAAGTTTAAAGCTAAGGTAGCTGGGATCACACGCTAAGTATTTGCAGCACAACTATTGTTCTTAATGACTCAACATTAGAGGTTATACACATTCGCTACTGCTATGTCAAGTGTCCCTGATTCAAGTTTCCAAAATTCCTACATTAACCTTCTTAACATTTCGGTGCCTTCCTGGAGCATAACCTATAATGAAATCTTGCTGGTTTCAGATTTATTCAAGCTGGTGTGTTACTTGATACACTAAACATTTCATATTATGTCTTTGGTGTTGAAGTCCAGTGAATTGGTATGCAGAATCATAGGATTACATATAAAGTAACTTTTACTGAACAACTAAAAACTTGAAACTTGCCACGTAGAAGTAGCTACATTCTTTTATCTAACAAATCAAGATACAAAGTAGTAAACTTTCCAAAACCATCAATATCAATAAGATGAAAAGTCATTCTGTAGCCACATGTTGAAGGTGAAAGTCATGTATGTTTTGGATTGTTAGTTTTTAGTTGGAAAAGATATGGCGAAGCAATATGTTGACGTTGAAAGTAGTGTATATTTTGCATTGTTAGTTTTTATTTAGTAGGTAGCTCCGGGAGATGAACCACAAATAACTTACCCATGGTGCAACATATTGAATTGCTTACACTCATCAACAAAATATGAGACTCCAAGTCAATTGAATATAAATTTTATCTTATTGTGGTTCTATGATGTCTATATACGTAATCACATGTCAATTGATGGGTGTTTGGCTAAAGTTTTGAGTTAAATCCCGATTAGCAACGAATTCTATCAGCTCTTTTTAATTGGATTTTTCATGTACATGTACGACGTGCTATTACAAATGTGGTTAGAATTTATTGCGTTGAATAATTTTCTGATAGAACTTTATTTCTCCTTTTCAGATGTTATATGGTTGTTGGATTGTATGGAGCCAATAATAGTCATGCTGAAACGGAGAAATTGATTTCATAATAAAGTTTAGGTAATGTTCTAATACAGATGATGGTTGTAAATGACCTTAAACCATTTGCAATCCTTGAAGCTATCCAAAAAAGTTATTTTAGTCCCTCAACTTTCGGGATGACCTATTTAGTCCTTCAACTATCAAAATGTTAATAGTCCCTATTTGATGTCGTGGCGTTGAGTTGACATTAAAATTACTATTTTTCGCATTTTCTAACACAGTGCCACGTCATCGAATAAGGACTCAAAATGTCCACATTTTGATAGTTGAGAGACTCGATAAGTCGTCCCCAAAGTTGAGAGACTAAAATGACCTTTTTTGAACAATTTTAAGGAAATAGCATATGGTTTAGGGCTTGTAAATGAGTTCATATCTATATAAATTAACTTGTACTTACAGTTAAACCAAATTACATACTAGGTGTATTACGTTCAAGATTGTAAAGTTAGATCTCGTTTTTTTTCTTATTATTCGTTTTGTTTTATTTTTCACAAGAACTGCAATTTCATTTTACATATAGATAATCAGCATCAGTTTGCTATTTCTTGCATTTCCTATTGCAAGCATCATTTTGCTTGGAGGTGCATTGGGGAAGGTTCTTTATTCGACATCGAGGTCTACCCTCGACGCATCCCCACGATAAGCTGACGTAATCAGTGCCATGTTGGCATCTTTGTCCTCTAGTTCCATGGGCGCCTCATAGCTCTTCAATGGGAGTGTGCGCCTTTGGCTCCTTAAGGCGGATCGACTTTTTTATGGGACCATGCGCCTGTAGCTCCTGAGGGCACATCTTCCCTTATTGGCCCAGCTCTTGATTTGGACTCATGGACTGATCTTAATGGGCTGAAGAACTGAGCCCAAAACCTCAGGCATATGGTCATGAGCAGGAGTAAATAACTTGAATCAATTATCTAAAACTTAATTATTTTAGCTTTAGCAGGGATATTAAGCTGCCAGATAAGCTTTCTGCTGCTGGCAATGGGTTCACTAGTACAATGGCATCATGCTATATTCTTTTGCATTCAACAATTGCACATATGGGTCGTAGATGCTACCTATATGTCCTAGTTTCATCCTCGGGATATGGAGGACCTGAGTTGGGAGGAGGTATAGATAAACCGTGCAGAGCCGGATCCACTTAATGATGCATAGAAATATCAATCCCGGGCTGGCTCCACCTTGACGAAGACTCCATACTCGCAAGCCTAAATTTGTGTGAAAAGTTGCAAAAATTATTAGGCCACAAAACTAAATCCAGAGACAAATATGCAATGGACGTGATTCTTAGATAATCATTGACCTCATTGTAGTCCATGTGTGTGATGGTCATGTCACCACACTCAAATGAAACATATTCGGTTATCTTATCAATCAATGTCATGAGAGTTTAAATTTCGTATTGGGACTAATCGACGGGAGGTAACATAATTAGTCCATAATTAGTCCATGTCTATAGCTCTCACTCTCACCCTCAAAATTGTTTTTTTTTTTAATTCAAAGCGGGGGATTGAGAGAATCCAAACCTAAAAAGTACAAAAGAAAAGAATAAAAAAAAAATAAAAGAAACTAAAAAGAAAAGAAAATCAAGTCAAGATGAGAAGCGTTTAGGAATCCGGACAAGTCTTTTCAAACCAATTTGAAAGTACATACGAGTATTTTGAGTAATAAGTGACTCTATCTGACTTATTGAAGTATATTTATCCTTTCATTTTTTTTCAGTATACCACCCGTCAGGGCCCTTCTTGACTTTATAGAGGCCCGGGGCGAGAGAATTTTTTTGGGCCCTTAATATATGTATTTTAATTCTCTTTTAGCACAAATTAAAGGCTTGTAAAATTGAGATTGCCGAACATCTCAACTAGATTGACATCATTAACGAACTTTTCAATACATCTAAATAAGAAAAACAAAAGAACAACATAGTTAAGGATAAATATATATTGTCGAGTTAAAACGGTACAATTAAGACTCCGACATTAATAATATACATTAACTTTTTGAAAAGAAAAATACACATTAATTATACATGTTAACATATTTGTTTTCTCCGCTTGTTATTGCCTCTTCATGGTCAATAACTTACATATGTATTTATGTCATTAGCTATGCTGGACAAATAATGATAAAAGGAAAATCCTTTAAAATGTTTAAAAATCAAAGATATGGTAAATCTAATTATATTATTGTTAGTTTAGCATATGAAATAAAAATTGAAATAACCACCACTTCAGTGAGAACTCAAGTAACACTACCTAACGTTCATAAAAAGATTTCATTCAAAAAAATTAAATTTCAATTAGTAAATAAGGGATAAAAATGATATTCAGAAAATTTTAGTGGTTTACAATTTTTCACAGTTAAAAGCAAATGCAGATCTCTTGAAACTTTGTCAAAATGAAATGGAAAAAAATAAAAGTGAAATAGTTTCAAAATTACATTATTTATATGGAAAGAGAAATAAGTGAAAAAGTGAAAGAAGGAAGAGATCGTTAAAGTCAACTATTTGTTAATTGCTCAAAGAATAAATGAAAGTATGAGAAGAGCTTGTTGCTGGGAGGTTCAAACCAACTCATGCATGCCAGGGCTCTCCCTCTACCAACTGCTCCAGCCAATTATCTTAGATTTTGTTTTCTTCTTAATTTATATATACTATATTTATATAACTATATTTTGGGCCCCTTAAGATCGGGGTTTTGTGTGGGCGTTCCGTAATTCAACCTTTAGGGCCGGCCCTACCACCCGTCATGGTCAAAATGTACATTACAAAACTCCTCAAACATACTAGTTTACTTTCTATTTGAACGCCATAACTATTCTATTTTTTCACTCTTAAAATTGTTGTTAACATCTTTTCATTCTATTGTATTATACATTATAGAATTTTGTTTTATATAAAAAAAATCATGCTGTTTAACATTTACAAACGTCTTGATATCATAATACAATGATTTACATATCATTTGAATATGGACAGATTTAAAAGGGCTTGAACACACAGTTCCCATAAGAAAATGCTAAAAAATTTATGAAACTTTTTACATGATTTTTTAATTTTTTTTCGTTTTTATGTATGTAAGTATATTTTAAGAAGTATAAATTTATGAACCAAATTTTTTTAGTCAGCAAACATCACAAACATTTCTTTGTATAGAGTTATGAATCCGTCAACACATTTGACCATTCTATTCCTTACTATTTCTTTTGTGTTTTGACATTTTTTGCATATTTAGTTAGTGATGCTGTTAATTTTCTCATGATAAAGATCACCATTACGTGTTAAAATTCAATAGCATCCTATATATGTATCATTTTTAGGAGGTTTTATTTCATTCGAGTATTTAGATCTTAGTGCATTATTTAAAGACAAAACATATTAGTTTTTTCCAAAATAATTTTTGATAAACAATATTTAGATTGTTAATTTGTTATGCCGACACTCTCTAAGCTCTTGTAGCATTACATTACTACATATTAAAAAGAAAGAAAGAAAGAAAGAAAGAAGAGAGTCAAACACATATATAGAAAAGAAGGAGAGCAGAACACATCAGCAGGGTATGGGTAAGTGGGTCCCACAGACAGGGTGTGTCCGAAACTTCCCAGATCTCCTACTTCCGATTCCACGATATTTGAGTTTGTTTGTTAAATTGTTGTCATTTGCCATGTTTCTATAATCTTTATGCAACCGACACTGTTTCATCATAAAACTAAAACTTATTAGTACATCCTTTCACCTTTAAATTCCCACTCTCAACAACTTCTCAGTTTCTTTACAACACTTCATTCATTTATTAACTCATCTTTGAGTTTTTATTGTGGTTAGTTATTCAATGCCTCATTAGTCTCATTAAACAATTTAAGTACAAGCTTAAGAAAAGTAAATGTTCAATATATGCAAACTCCAATGAGTAGAAAACAATATAAATTGTAACAAAAAGAACATTTTAAATGGTTAGTCGGGGACAAATCGAATTTAAAGCGATTATGTTGGTCTAGAAAGTTTAATAGATGCAATTTGAATTTTCGATTTTGAACGATTAAGCTTGACCTGACAAGGCGGCCTTTATTAAAATATTGTCATTTAAATAAGTAGGGCGAGATTTAAGAAGAATATGAAAACTTTAGAACAACTAATTAAATTCTTGGACAAGTTGGGTTATGAATGGTTGCACTCTAAAGAAGAGGGACTAAACCTTGTCATTGAGTTAAACAAAAATCTCCATTGTTAAGTTCCACTTCCACTTCCACTTCCACTCAGTTGTTCATTTCACAATCTCATTGAAAAACTAAGACATACATTCATATGATTCCTTAACTACCATGGATTCTCCAACCAAATTCCTCATTCTCACTACCCATATACACATACTCCTCCTTGCCGTCGCCGGAACACCCTTCACATTCCCACATTCCGTCCAAATCAACTCCAACTCCATCTTAGTAGCTCTTCTTGACTCCCATTACACCGACCTCGCTGAGTTACTCGAGAAAGCCCTTCTTCTTCAAACCATTGAGCAAGCTCTATCCAACCATAATATAACCATATTCGCCCCAAATAACCAAGCATTCGACCCGGAATTCAAACGGTTCTTACTTCAACCCGCCAACCTCAATTCTCTCCAAGACTTAATTCTCTTCCACGTCATCAAAACTCGGGTCAACTCGGACGGTTGGCCCACTCTAACCCAAACTCTCTCCAACCGGAATCTCAATTTAACCCGTGAAAAAACCGGTCGGATATTTGTCGGTCTGGCTCAGATTACCCATCCGGATTCCATAACCCGACCCGACGGCGTCATCCACGGCATCCAACGCCTTTTGATCCCTCCTGCCGTAGAAAATGAATTCAACCGCCGCCGTAGTCTCCGGTCAATAGCCGCCGTCAAGCCTGAAGGAGCACCGGAAGTTGACCGGAGAAGTACCGGGTCACCGGAAGTCGACCGGAGAAGCACCGGAGCACCGGCGAGAAGTACTCACCGGTTCAAAACCCCACCTATGGCGCCCGGGCCGGTGACGGCGCCGGCGCCGGCACCGGGACCAGGAGGACATCACCCGCACTTCGATGGGGAGGCACAAGTTAAAGATTTCATCGCTACATTATTGCAGTACGGCGGCTACAATGAATTCGCGGATATACTCGTGAATTTGACATCATTAGCGACGGAAATTGGACGGCTGGTGTCAGAGGGGTATGTTCTAACCGTGCTGGCCCCAAACGATGAAGCAATGGCGAAGCTGAGTACGGAGCAATTGAGTGATCCCGGGGCGCCGGAGCAGATAATGTACTATCATTTAATACCAGAGTACCAGACGGAGGAGAGTATGTATAATGCTGTAAGGAGATTTGGGAAGGTGAGTTATGATACTTTGAGAGTGGCGCGTAAGGTGGTGGCGCGGGAGGCTGATGGGTCGGTGAAGTTCGGGAGCGGGGATGGGGCGGCTTACCTGTTTGATCCTGATATTTATACGGATGGCAGAATTTCAGTTCAGGGGATTGATGGGGTTTTGCTTACACCGGAGGAGAAGAAGGAAGATGAGGTTAAGGCGACTAGGGTATTGCCTAAGAGCACCACCAGGAGAGGTAATGAATTGCTTTTCTGTTATTTTCCGTGATTTCAGCTATGTTGCACGTATACGGATACGGATATAGATATTGAAAATGTTAACTACAATGAGCAGAAATAGGAAAAACAAATAATTCATGGAATGGAAATTATCATTGATTAGGTAATGTAGGAAGTTTCAATTGGTTAGAGTGATAGTCAGGATTGAGACTGGATGTGTTTACTTGCGGAAAACGGTTTTCTTGACCAGACACGAGTTTATCGTTTTACGTATGTTGATAAACGTGTCTGGAAACATTTGGTATTGGTTTCTGGAAGTCTCTGTTTCGGACGGACACGATGCTACGTAAAAAGAGTTTCTGTGCAGCACAGCTTCATGCCGTGTTACTAGACAAGTCACCTCTTGCTCTAGTGTTTTCATTACACAAGTCACTTTGACATTGCTAATTGCTCTACTGTTAAATGTTTCATCCTACTTACAAAGTAGACAGAGACTTTTGGGTTCTAATTTGGAGAAATGAGTTCTCACAGTATGGTTTGTGTTCTCATTTACTTATTTTGATTGAAACCGAAATGGCCAAGAGCTACAACTTTATAGTTGTAATTTTGAATAATCTGTTAGCTACATCTCTTAGTTTTCATTAACTAAGGCATTATTATCTAGTTTAGATGTGATTTCTTAGTTTATGTTGAACAATTAGGAAAGAGGGGGAGAGATATTTGACAAAGTTGTCAATCAAGGGTTAGATTATCCTAAAATTGACATTTATAGGATAGATCAAGTAGGGCCAAATTTAAGTTCAAGGCTTATTGAAGTACATTAGGTGTGCAAGTTTAAGGCTTATTGATTGTTGAATGGAGGAGGTAAAGAGTTGGAATTGAACAGTTAGCAGATAATTTCTTAGGTGTTTGTAATTTGCATAACATCTCTTCAGCAAAAGAATGTTTTTTGCTCGTTCAGCAATTCCTCAACTTCAGTTTGGACAAATTCAGCCTCTATACTTCGATTTTGGCTAAAAATCTCTCATGGATGTTTGCACTGGCCGTGCCACATACAATGCTAAATTTGGTATTCTATGTTGGCTAGCAAATGCCATTGGTTATCCGCAGGATTTAAAGTTTAACCGAAATAAGATAATAGCAGTTAGAATAATACACAAATGGAAGTTAAGAGGGGTGCAATTCCAAAAAATATGGGAAATTCAGAGGCAAAATATTTCATTTTGCCTCTGTTGCGCCTTCCTTTACACAAAAGTATGTTCCTAATTCTGTGTTAGGAACTTTTAATCATTAGCTTACTAATGTTGCTGCACAGTTGTAGTAATTACCATCAATGATAGTTGTAGTAAAATAAAAAAGAAAAGAAAAGATGCTACTAATTACTTGAGTAAATTTATGTTTTCGCATTGGTCTAAACTAAATACTCATCATTTAAGTTTCTCTAGATCTTGATATAAGTTTATGTATAATTATGCAGGAAAATTGTTAGAAGTAACATGCCAGATGTTAAGAACCGTGGGGCAAGGTTCTCGATTCTCCACTTGCGAGTGAAAATACACCAACGAAAAACACTCGGGGTTTCACCAACGAAAAACACCAAGGTTTTGCATTTCTTTCTTTATTCAGTTCCATTAACTTGAAAGATCTACTGTGCTGGTGATATGACCTTGATGGTTGATGAATTATCGAAATTAATTCTGTCAATGACCGAATCGAGATGTGTTTCTGATCGGCGTGTACGTACAAAATAAGAGAAGAACACGGATGTTAGTCTAGGTAGGGGATTCACTATATGCTTTAAGATATCAAAGTGGTTTAGCTCTGCAGTTGAGATTGAAATTGCAATAGCATGCAATCGGAGTATTGGGGATTTTATATAGCCCTTTTGACTTCTAATCTAACTAGTGTTGCACGACGTGTTGTTTGGATGGCGCTACAGGAGCCAATGTCCGAATAGGGCTATAATTTACCTCAGTAGGTTTTATATAGGAAATGAAAGGCGTCAAACTAAAATGCAATAATACTAAATCTGAGCTCATATTGCTTTCGAAAATGAATGTGATCTCATATTGTGTTAAAAAATGAATCTTGTTATGGATATGGATCCAATTTTCAATCTGCATTAGTAGCTGAACGAAGATAAATTTCATTTGTGGTGCAGTATGTGGATGCTCCCAGAATCACGGGATCATGAAGTAAAACATACAGTCATGGAGCGGAACTGAACGCATAAAATATTATTAGTTTTTGTTACTATTTATATGTGGGTTTATATTCATTCTTGATGTAATTATGAATAGAAAACTTGCAAGTGTATATCTGAATTTGCAAATGTTGTGAGAGGTGGAAGTGAGGCAGCCATTTTCATAGCCGAGATGAAGGGTGTAAGGTTTTCTTCATCAATGGAATGAAATCATGGCAACTTAGATTTTGAAATGATTCTCTCTTTCTTTTCTTTTATTTAAACACATGTTTGATGATCCTTGTCTTCAATAAAAGCTTTGATTTCTTCATTTTCAAGGTGTCTTCTTCTCTTAGCAATTAGAAATTTGATTAAGACTATTGACATTTCCAACTTGGAAGTTTAAGCAATTTGATGAGTAGTATATAGATAAGCCCAGCCCAATTCATTAACATAGATAAGCCCAGCCCAATTCATTAGCAACCGGCCCACCAGGTTTACAAGCTCAACAGTTCACACCAACACTATAAAAGACATGGCCTGAGATTCATTCGGAATGCAAATACAAAGGAGCTCACCACCAAAAGTAAGGACATGCAATAATCATCTCTCTCTTATCTTATACTAACTAGACCGTTAGAGCACTTCTAACGAGCCGCTCCCAACATAGGAGGCTAAATCTAAAGATCATAGCGAGTGTGGAGTACGCTCAACGGTCCTTTCTCATCAATCAGTTTATTGCTCAATTATTTATGCAACATGGCAGATCATCCCATTGATCCCACCTGTCTTGAAACATATTAGAGACCAAGTAATATTGGGGCCAACCAGCAAAGAGAAATCAAGCAACCCATGAAGAACTTAGATAACGTTTTAATGACAACGGATCGGAAAGATGAATCAAGGGACCAACCTAAACAATGATGAACATGCTAAAATACTTGGAAGTTTAGTTGTGTTCTACATACTCTTTTAATAGTTAACGGATTGTAGTAGGTCAGATGTACTAAATTGTTCACTCTTACAAAAATGAAATCTAAATACTAAAATATGAAAGAGGATAAACATCAAGTAGACAATAATTGCATACTTACAAAGGTTGGGGTTAATTTTTTACAGTAGGATCAAATTGGATTTTATTTTTTTCAATAACTTTTGATCATTTTGACAATATATCTAAGAGTGGTGCAGTTTATGTTGTGAGTGGACTCATCCTTTCTCTGCTATATAATAGTATATGAGTCTGAATTTAATTAATATCATCCAAAGAACGAAAAGAAAGGGAAGCCCCAGGCTTTTTGTTTAAAAATAAATTATCCAGGTCAGGTCTTGATTAATCAGTAACATAATAATATTGACATGACAATTGACAGGCAGACATATTTGAAGTAAATATCGGCATTCTTAATTAAGAATGACCCACCAATCACATACCTCCAATTTACCAACTGCATGATTTGACATATCAGATTCTGTACTTTCCCAATACACAAACATTTCAATAATTCTTCTTTCTTTCTTTATTCTAATTTGTTATTATTATTTGTCTCCCTTTTCTCTATTGTATATTATTGAGGTACCCTTTGGTTACTCAGTAAAATAGATGCTACCTACATAAATAAATGTCCATTCTTGTATATATGGTTATATGTATACCCAGAGGGTCTCTAAAATGCAAAGTTCTAAAAAAACCATATTTATCTTGCCCTGAAGATGCCCCTTAATAGGACGGAATGAAGAGACATAATTTATATTTTTGATACGACTTGATTTCACGGGTTTTTATTTTTTTTATGACAAATCATATTAGATGACTCTGATCATTTCTGAGACTAATACATTATTATTGTTGTATTAAGAAACTCCTATCCCCTCACTACATTACCAACCTATTAGGTAAATAAATTCTTTAATAAGAAACTGCGGGAATTACATTTATTTCAAAAATGTTTCATACAAAATATTTTTTGAAAAAGCTTCACTATGCATCTCAAGTGGTTTGAATGCTCAACTATTAAACTGATATTCACGATCATAATACATAAATGAATAAGAAACAAATATGAAATGTAATGAGACATATATTAAATATCTTAAGTAGTTTGTTAAATTATTTATGGTAGATTACAAAAAACAACTATAGTTACATGTCTAGGAATTTATATTTCTTTTCTTTAAAGTAGATCTTTAAATTGAGGACTTTTTTGTTGATATAATCAAAATGAACATTAATTATATAATAAAACGATAATTCATAAATTTGATGATAATAAACAACTTTGATTTTATTTTTTTCATTTTTTACATACTAAAAAACATAAAAATTTATTGATCAATTTTGGAGTCATTTAAGTAATTTTTGGTAAGCATAGAGAAAATGTTTGTTTAGAGAAAGATAAAGTTTCAAAATGACGATTTATTGCATAGTAAAATATGGTATCAAACAAATTTAATTCTTAAAAAATCTACGTTAAAATTATTAACGTTAAACTTTTTCGAGGTCAAACTTTAAAGTTCCTTATTTTGAAAACTCAAGTGAACATATTATATATAAAATAGAAACTATAACTTATGTAACCACAAAATTTTAGTTTGTAATTTATCCATTATTACTAATTATTTTAAGAAATTCTCACTCACATTTTTAAGGAGGGAAATAGAGTTGCAAATGCGCTTGCAAAGTATGATTCTTCAATATCTGATTCTGAGTGGTGGAATACCAGTCTTGCTTTTTGTACTACTTTTATTTACGAAGACTTAACTCATGTCGAGCAATTTCGTTTTGCTTAGAGTTTCTTTTTACTCTCTTCTTTTTGTAATATCTTTTTCTTTTATCTTTAATATATTCGAGTTTGGAGTTCGGTGTTAGTTCAGAGGCGCCGACCTAGTCGGGGTGTCTGCTTCTCTCATCGATTCCTCATTTGTCCTCAATTTTCATTCAAAAAATAATTATTTTAAGAAATTCACTAATAGATGACTCTTTTTTTATATTTAAATTATAGTTAGGAGTAAGATTTAAACTTTCAACTTTACACATCAATATAAGTACAACTAAGTTATAATAAATTGATATAATATATGAGCATTAATAATTAATCTAAGAATTATAAAGATCACTAAAATCTATTATGTTTTTGACATTTATGCTCTTGAATCTTTTGCGAAAAATAGGACCCACTAAATTCAGCGATGATCATGTATGAATGGTCCAATCAAATCAATCGTCATCAAACTAGCTAAGTTTTAATGGGGTCACCATGATAAGATGTAACCTAGCTTCCATAGGTTATAACTTAGTTAAGATGATTATGATAATTAATTAATTAATTAATAGCGGTACGTTAATTACATTGCTTAAGAAGTTGTTTAATACTAGTACGATAGGGATTGACGTTTAAACTTGACCAAACCCTAAAGAAGGAATGCAAATCTAATTACATTATAGCGTTGTTGTATAGCATTATCTAGCTAGGGTTTCATGTCTTTTCTTTTTCCTACTACACCTCTAGGTTTATTTTCTTCTTTGTTTCTTTACTCCTTTAATGTTGCAAGTCAATCATGTAAGTTCAATTTTGGCATTGGGCCTAACTTGGTTTCTAGACTAACTTTAGAGTTATAAATGAATCACCAGTCATTTAAATTTATTTGATATTTTAGATATAACTATAAAAAGAAATTGTAGCAATACAGTATGGTGGGTGACGTTATAGTGAGAAGGTTCAAGCATCGGTTATAAGAAATTGGAGAGAGTAGGACGTGGGGTTCAATATATGCGTGACACATTTTAAAACTGTGAGATCCATGATGTTGTATTTGGACAAAAAACAGATAATATATGTTAGCAAAGGTAAAAGACATATATTTTTTTATATGTATTCACTGTATTGATCAATAGAGATTATCACTCTAAATATATAGGATTTGAATCCTCTAGAGTTGAAGAAAAATTCCACGATTTGGAGTTAACCTAAAAGTGTCTATTAATCACATCAAAATGAAAATTTTCATGATTTAAAGTTTATTGTCACAATAATTATGAAATCATGTTTTCTATTTTTCAAAATCATTATTTTCTAAACTTTCTCTCTATACATTAACTTTGTCTTTAAATATTTGTTAGAACAAGTAGGATCGGAATTAGAAATTAGGGACGTGATTAATCATTGTCCTTAAGGAAATATTAGCGTCCACTATATATGTTATTGGGTCACCGACTAAGTTTGCTTTAGGATTTTCCTAACACGAAATTAATGATAACAAGTCACTAATTTCCTCTATGAACAAAATGAAATTGGAAATTGCTATAATGATGAAGAGAAGAATGAAATTATAGTTGTAGAAATTCGGTCGTGGAGGTACTTAAAACTGCCGAACAACTATTCGTAATAAACATGTGTTTTCGTGTAAAACATGTATGTTTACAATAGACACATTGTTTCGTAATAGACATGTCTTTCCGTGATAAAAGATGTTTATTCGCAATAGATATGTCTACCCTCAAAGGCTTTTTTTCGGTCTTTTAAGGGGAGGCACATGTTATCCAGACTCGCCCTATGAGAACAACTAACTCCAAAAGAATGAGAAAAGGGCTAGAAAAGTATGCCCAGTGTGCCTTAGAAAAGGGATTTAGTTCTCATTAGGCAAACGGCTAACATCTCGAGAGATCCAGTGTTAGACCCTTGATCAGGGTGGACGTATTACCAAGAATGATGTAACCTTGAAAGGATAAAGTTGGAATCAAAGAGGCTTGCCACGTCATGTGTACTATCGTACGAATAAAGAGGGGGGCATGCTAACCATTATTTCCTTGCCCCTTAAGATAAGGGCACGGAAGGAATGGTTCATTAAGAAAACCCTTTCTTACCTCGTAAAAATATGCTACAATCTTACCCTAATGAGGGACATTATTTTTTAATTAACTTGGCTCTTTCTACTTTCCCTATTTTAACTTGCACGTATTTTTCCATTTTCGAGTTCGAAGTAAATTCGATTTTTTTAAATGATCGCATTTTCAAATTTTACCTCATAAAATTTTAATCTAACCATCTCCAAAACATATACTAACTTTGATATAAGCGTGTTTCCCAACGATCACAATACCGGTCTTTAATAGAAACTTCAGCCAAGGTTTGACGATCCTTTTTAGAGCTCAAATTATCAATAGGTACCCATAAATGAAATTTATTAATACTATAGTATCCATGGGAGATGCACATAAACGTGATAAACCTTGAAGAGCTGATAACAAAGTAGGAGTGATCAAATGGTTCCTCTCTATATATCTTCCTCTTATTATCCAACAGCCAATATGAGTGACCATTTTTGTCCTTATGGAATATAAGTGAAGTGATAATAATGGTAATAAAAACGAATGCAAAGATACTATATATTATGCTGAAAATGTTATACTTTATGTTGGAATTAACATATACATAAATAAATGCAATAATCATTAGAATAGCAATCACTTCTTAAAGACATGGACACTCAAAAAAAAAGAGAAAAGAAAATGGAAAACGAAAAATGACAAGGTGAGAGAGCTTGAATTCCTACTTGGTGAGGAAATCCAATTAAAAGACTCTCAATTTTATGTTCTTCAGGTTATTATATATGTAATTATTATTATTATTATTATTAGGATACTGAGAGGGGCATTAATTGATCTCATAAAATCCATTAGTTTTTGGGGTGAGATTAGTGTCTCCTCCAAATGACTGCTCGAATTTCCCATGTTTCTCCTTTAGTCCAAACTGTATGTGAGGAAAATGTGCCCACTGCAATATCAGAACACAAGAAATTATAGAATACTTTTTATGTACAATAGTTTCTAATAATATAAAGGCGTTTAGTTATAAATAATTTTTCATTTTTGTCTTACTATATCCACTTACACTTTTAATTAGATCAATTCATTCAATTATCCTTTTATATTGATGTCCAAATTAAATAAAAACTTCCTCCAAGTTTAGGTATGGTTCAATATAAGAAAAATGTTAACTCTTACATTAGTTGTTCTAATATTAATTTATTAGAAATACAAATAAAACTCTTGTGGTTTTAATGTTTTGCAAATACAGGGATGTGGTTTCATTTTTTTTTCAAAGAATTTATGTGGTTTACATATTTGATATATAAAGGAAATTGACTAACAACATTTGCAACATCATCAAGTCAACCATCCACGTCATCAAGTCAACATGACATCTCATAAAAAATTTAATATTTTATTGTACCACGTCATCAAAGTCAACAAGTCAACATGACACATCATCAAAGTCTATATGACATGTCATCAAATATTAACACCTTAAGTAAAATTACTTTAATTGTCAATTTTGTAAATCACATGCCTCATTTTGCAAAATATGAAACTACATTCCTCCATTTGCAAAACATTGAAACCACAAAGGTTTTATTTGTACTTTTCCTTAATTTATTTTAGGAATTATTTAAGTAACAACTCACTCGTAGATTCTAATTTAGAAGCATGTTCATAAGTTGTTTTCTTTAATTAACATATAACAGTTGAAGTTGAAGCATATACAATGCAAATCTACTACATTACATAATTTTACTACTATGTAAATTAATATAAATTTTAGAAGGTATATTAAATATTTGAAAAATAAATAGTCAGAAATAAAATAATTTTTTAGAAAAGTTAATTACTCCGTTTTCCCATTGTTTAAAAACCCAATAAAAAAGGAAAAAAAAAAAAAAAAACTTTTGGATCTTCATTCATAAATTCCAACTTTTAGCTGCGTTAATGAAAGAATAAATAATTATTCTTTTTTAAAAGCTTGCCATTATGGAAGCTTATGTCTAGTTTTACAGTTAGCGGTGAGATTTACCTTCCATGACGTACACTGAATTTCTAGCATATATTAGACACCGAACCACACTCCAAAACAAGACAACTTATGTATTGTACTGCTCCTCCTTTTTACTTTTATTTACTATACCTAATAAAAAATTATATTGTAACTACCAAATTATCAACCCAAATTACTTTGAAAACGAAACAGTATTTCTTAAAAGAAAAAAGAGATAAAATAGAGATAAGGGAGAAACATTTTCTAAATTAACTCACAATAACAGATTAAGTATAGGAATAAGTTTAAAAAAGATTATATGTTTTTGGAACAACGCATTACTCGAAATATAACAATTTTGTAAAGTTCTTGATGATCTTATAGATGCAGAAAGTAAAAACTTAGTTGAAACAATGACACAGATGGATTTATAGTAACAGAAAAAGAATAAAAAATCACAGCTAGGCTATGTTTATAAATTCATAAAAAAGTAAGAATAAGTTGATCTTACATTTTTTGCAGCTGTACTAAAAGCTTCCCTGTGGGTGATATCTGGATTACTAGCCTTGATCCTTTGTATTTCCTCCCTAAAAAAAAAGAGAAACATAATGCAAAACTAAGGCTATTCAAATCAATGGATGTTGGAATATTGTAATTAAAATAACGATTTAAAGAAAAAAAATTGAAAGAAAATCAAGAGACACAAGTTTCCCATATTGAAGTTATTGAATTCTCATTTAAATGTGAATATATTGGAAAAAATCTGATGTCCCCACTATTGTATCTCTTGTTGTGTCCCTCTTACATTAAATCATAACATAGAAGAATTTATTCCGTAAAAATTTGTACATAATGAAGATCAAGAACTCAAACACGTTTTTTCGGTTGGTTTTCTTTATTGTTAAGGCTATAAAAAAAAAGAAACTCATAACATTAGAAGTGACAACATTCCAAGATGTGAGGACCAAAAGCACCCTTGGTAAATTTTCGGTTGGGAATCAGATCTTTTAGTAAATTTTCCACTGATTTCAGCGAATTTGAAGACCAAAAACACCCTTTGTAGGGGGCGATTCTGAGAGCCGAGGGTGTCAGTAGGCATTACTGTGGTGAAGATATGTGTTTGCGAGAGTCAATTAGAGTATTGAGCGGGTAAGAGCTAGAGAAAAAAAATATAGAGTTTGCATTGCTGTCGTAGATTGAGATCCTCTAAAGTTGAAATTTCATAAAAGTTGGTAAAGTTATAATCTCAACTATTAATTGCAACATTAAAAAATGAGTTTTCGTTGATAAATTTGGTAATATTTAATTAGTAATTTATTAAAAAAAATTAAAATTCAACCATTAATTTTGCAATGAATTGTTGAGATGCATATAACTTTACCATATTTATGAAATTGCAACTTTAGAGCATCCTAATTCGTTGTTTTGAACGTATAGTAGGAGAATTGGTTAAAAGTATGGTTATTCTCCGAATTTGGATCCTCTCAAATTAGAATATGGTGAAGCTGAAAAAGTTTAGTACATCTCAATCATTAAATTACAAAATAAAAAGTTGAGATTTGATTCTTTAGTAAATACTAATTAAATATCAAATTACTAATCAAATCTCCATTAATTTTACAATTACAAGTTAAGATTATAACTTTACCAACTTCGCCATATTTTCTAAATCATTCTCTTAGTGAAAATCTTATTTCATTGCCCGTGAATTTTTCCTAATTCGTTTGTGGTTTTTCATGTAAATATGTTTATCGATTTTCATATCAAATTCTCAGTTGTGGTATTTTCTTTTTTTTACTCTATTCGGAGCCATTACAAGTTAAGATTATAACTTTACCAACTTCACCATATTTTCTAAATCATTCTCTTAGTGAAAATCTTATTTCATTGCCCGCGAATTTTTCCTAATTTGTTTGTGGTTTTTCATGTAAATATGTTTATCGATTTTCATATCAAATTCTCAGTTGTGGTATTTTCTTTTTTTTACTCTATTCGGAGCCTTGTCAATGATTCTGAACAATTTTCCCTAACAATAGATCTAAGGGGTCTCGTCAGACGACTCTACTAAGCCAGCGTATGAAACTTTAATATTTTATAGTGAATATAATCATATTCCCATAGGCATGGGATGCATGTCATCGATCAATATAAATAATGTCGTTGGGTCTTTACTATTAGCTTAAGATTTTAATTCGATCTATTCCTTTTGCATAGTATCAAAACCAAAAGGTCTTAATTTCAAGTCCTGGTAACCCCTACTTATTGGTGAATTAAAAATTTATAATAGAATGAGCATGTGTTGTACACGCTTCAAACACAAGGCCATTCACGTGAGAGCTATGTGAGATCAATATAAAAGATGTCGTTGGGCCGTAGTTATTAGATTAAACCTTTTAGTTTGATCGATTTCTTGATATGGGAGTAACTCCGCAAATAAAGTATGGATCCGCTTTTTTTATTTCAAGATGAACTCTAGTATATGAAGATGTAAACTAAAAGATACCCGAACTTACTTAATGAATCTGTTGTAAGCTGAAGGAACACGTTGCCTTTTCTCCGGAGCTGCATTTTAATTATAAGATGTTAGAAATTAATATAAATAATGTTATTGAGTCTTAAGTTATGTTTTTTATGCCTTATCAGTGATTTATTTCAGTTCAGCTCAACAATATTCAGTTCAATTCAGTTCAGTAATTTTTCTTCAATAAATGCACCTCAATTCAGTTCAGTTCAATCATAACAAACATGACGGTAACTATCAACTTAAACTTTTAGTTCAACTGTTATCTCTTAAAATACATATAATAACACCAGCTTAATAATTCAAATGCATCCATATATTTATAAATCCTGTATAAAACAAACATCACTTGTACTCTTTTATTTATACATATAGGAATATGTAGCAAAGTAATTTTAAAAAAGTGATGAACCAGAACCCAGATTGTACAATATTATACATATGGTTTGAATAGAAAGTCAGAAATAGAAAAAGTTAGATGTTTCATAATTGTATTTGGCTAGACTAGTGTGTCCTGGTAAGATATAGATCTAGGGCAGTGTTACAAATAAATAGGCAGTTTCATTTGCATTGAAATGTCAACATCTTCAATGGGCTATGTTTTTATATCAATGTATTAGCTATTATGGAGGGTAATAAATATAACCAATTCATAATCCACTCAAAATAAGTTACCATGTACCATTTTTGTTTAAAGAAAATTGAAATTAAACCTTGAGGTCTCCATTAATAGTAATTACCATTGTAGAGGTCTTTTTCTTCTTTATTGTTATTGTTATTATTTTGTGTTAGGGTAAAACCTCAATCATGATCATAAAATAAAACACATGTAATTGACAAAATATGCAACCAAAATATTTTTAAATTTTTTTCCCTTTGTTTTTACAATTTTCTGCATTCACATCCTTTTATTAAATATAGATTAATTATATTAGTTGAAAATGTTAAGTAGTGACTACATTTTATAATATAAAAATGTTCGTATATAGAAATTTTAGACTATACTTACGTATGATTTTAGATATAGAATTTTATATAAATAATTCAGTAAAGTACAAACAAATTTTTTGTGATTTCAGAATTTTGCAAATAGATAAATGTAGTTTCATTTTTTGAAAATAAAGGCATGTAGTTCACAAAGTTGACAAATAAAAAAATTTGACTAATACCATTTGGCACGTATTGTCAAGTCAACACTTCACGTCATTAAGACGACATGACATGTCATCAAAATAATTAATATTTTATTGTGCCAAATGCGGCATTGACTTGATTATGTGTCATGTTGCCTTGATAACGTGGGTAACATACCAAAGAATTCAAAAATTATTGTGTTTATTTTTTTCATTTTTAAGTAATGTGAACGTTTTTTCTCTCAATTAGAAATCAATTAGAAGACGTGGTTTACATAGATGGAAAAAAATAAAATTTAGTTTTGTTTTACTAATTATCATGTAATGAAGTAAGCATGACATGACATGTCATTAACAAAAAATTTTATTTTATTGTATGATATCACTAAATTGGACAAGTCAACATACCATGTCATTCAAAACAACTAATCTAGTTAGTCAAATTCCATTTTGTCTACTTGGATTAACCGTATATATATATCTCTATCATATTATTAGAGATTTATATAAAATATGTTGTTAACTTAACTATCAGCTCGAACTTTTAGTTTAATCTGTTAAGTAACACATCATCAAAGTCGGGAAGTTAAGATACCATGTAATGAAAAACTAATCCAGGTAGTCAAATAACATTTTGCTAATTTTGTGGCCTTGTTTGTAAAGCAGAATGATGCATATTCAAGTGCTTACAAATCAATGTGAAACAAACACAATAAGAATAAAGACTTACGACGGATTGGAGGCATTCTAGGTGATTGAGTATCAGGAGAATCAAAAGAAGTGAAGCTGCTGCATTTAGAATTGGATGAGCACCCATCATAATCTTTGTTAACATGATGATCTTCATTTTCATCTCGATCTTCATTTTGATTTTGAGTGTTCATTTCCAATTTTTGTGTCTAAATGAAGATACTTCATTAATTAGGTAGCTACAATGAACAAGTCAATGTGTATGTAACTGAGAAAAAGAAAATAAAAGAACCTGGTGTTGTTGAGGAGGAGGAGGAGGTGCAAATATCTGAAGAGAAGCTCCCATGTCGACAGACAGCAGATTCCCACAATGTCCACATCTAACCGTCACCATTGTCATTAAGTTACTACATGGTACACTCACCTGCAACCCCACCTCTTTTTATTATGAACCGTATGCCGGGTGTATAGTAAAGTCTCTCTTAATATTGTTATCGAACTATGTTATGCTTTGCTTAAGTAAACATTCTTTATTTCAAATTTAAGACAACCATACATACATTATGAACGAATCAATAGAATCAAAAGCATTCACTTGTATCGTGTAAAAATATTATTAATGATAATAGTACTAATTATTTATTGTCTACGGCGACATTTTCCTAGTTAATTAGTAGTGTATTTTAGTTCTGAATCGTTTTCCTTTGATATTCAATCATCTAGTATCTTTAAGATTAGTGCCTAACACTAAGCGATCAACTACATTTGTTTATGTACAACTTCAAATAAGATTAATTATTGCAAAGAATCAAATTGTAGTTTTCAGTAATGTAGGCATGCAATCAAACATATATCTTAGAAGCAAACAAGAAGGCGAAAAGAACAAAAGAAAATAAAAAAGATGGTGAAAGGAGAAATGAAAAAATGAAGGCAGCAATAGAGATAGGAAAATGGGAGAGAATTAATTGTATTTTTTTATCAGGAAAAGTTTAGGTAAGGGTAAGTCTATCCAGTCTCAAATCCAAAGCAAACCATAGACCTCGATGTACAGATTGAGAGAATTGTATTTTAACCAAGTAAAGATGGAAGAAACAAGAATGTGTAGAGGTGTGAGAACAACTCACATATAAGGGTAATAATAACTATAACTATACTTCAACTTGTTAACCTTAATTCTCAATTCCTTTTTTTGATCTTGCTTTCGGTGCTCCTCACTTTTTTCACTCCTGACACCATTTCCCATTTTTGTTTGTAAAAAAGATAGCATTTATAGAGAGAAGGAAAGAAAGGAAGAGATGTCGAAAGGGACGTGACTCCAAGGCCAAATCATCAGTAAAATACAGCTAATTTTGATGAATAAAGATATGTATGTATGTATGAATGCCTTTGAAATCATGGATCTTTATATTTCTGAAAAGTAAAAAAATTCAGTGTTTAACATTAATGAAAGAAAAGAGTATCAAGCTAGGGTTGAAAAAGAGTAGAAACAAACACAGCCAGACACTTGTTTTTGTACTTCAATCACACTTCAACCTGGAAACATGCAACCTTCCTTAATCCTAATAAACACACACCTTCTCAAAAATTAAATAATAAAAAACAAATTCTGCCTTTTCTTTTTCCTTGTTGAAATCATATTAAGAACCCTAAAGCCTAAAATGTAGCCCTAGTACAATAAGACCTTGTTCTTTAAAAAAAATTTAAAATAAAATCATCCAGAACATTAATCTGATGTAGGTTATGATGTATTTTATTTGTTATGCTTCAAGATGTATATAATTTTCATTCATTTTCTTGGTGAACTAAAACCCAGATGGAACTGCACATAGAATAACATCTTCGTAGATTCTTTTAGCAATTGTTAACAAAAATCAAGGAAATTGATACTTTATTAGTCCTTGATGGTTAAAATTAAACAAAGGGTACAGAAATGTCAAAATTGAGTTATTTTTTAGCTGAATTATTTCCAAAAAAACAAAAACTTTCACCAAGAAAAGCACAGTGAGGACTGAACATGATGATTTGATTTCATGGCCAATTTAGCTCAGGAAGTACACAGGAAGAGCAGGATCCAACCTCACATCATCATAATATTTATGATATAATATAATAAAGAAAGAAAGAAAGAGAGAGAGAGAATTATGATAAGTAAAGTGATGGAAGTACCGCTAAGATGGTTTTGCAGAAGTTGCAGTTGACATAACAAACTCGTTCAGAAAGCAAGTCCAGTGACATGATGATTTAATGCTTAATAAATGTTATATTATAGGAGGAAGCTGGAGAAGAAGAAAGAAGATTAACAATTGTGTTTTTTTTTTTCTTTTATATAGAAAAGGGTACAAAAGAAAGGAAGAAATAAAAAGATAGTAATTGTAATTATAAGTTTGTTATTATAAGGAAGGGAAGGAAGGAGGGAAGAAGCGTACAAAAATAATGTGAAAGATGAGGATGGGACTACACTGGTCGGCCAAAACTGGAGTGGCTGCAATCAAGTGGGATGTTATGTTTTTATTTAACTTAATTAATATAATTGGATTTATTTTATTTGGTAATTTGGAGGAATTAAGGAGAGAGAGAGAGATATGGATGGATGTGTTATGATGATTGAGGGAATGAGTGGGTGGGAGTCATCCGAACCTATTGAATAGATGCCATCTTCATTTCTTTCTTTCTTTCTTTCTGTAGCGGACGAGGGGGGCGATATATTCCTATTAATGCCCTTCTTCCTTGCTTTGGGAATGTTTTCGGATCTATGTATGTATGTGTGAGAGAATATCATCATCTATGTATATGCCTCTATACATATCATTCCTCATAGAATATAATGTATAAGGAGCTATTGTATAATTATGTGACTTTGGGTTTCCACACATTGTATATATATATATATATCTCTGCTATGTTGAATAATACAAGATGACTACTACTTCTACATAGTACTAAATATTTCAGTCGAAACCCTATATTGAATGTCTCATATTGTTAACTTGAAAGCTATGTTGCCTTCTTAAATATAACAAAAAATCTTTTTCCCTTTGAGCATCTCCAAGAGACTCTCTATTTAGGCTCTTAAGTTAAAATTTGAGGAGTTTGGCTAAAAATTCAACTCCAAGAACCTCTTAACCACTCCTCAAATCACTAAGAGTACACTCTTCCTCCTCAAACTTAAGAGCCTCTTTCTTCCTCCTAACTTATTTTTTAATAATATTTTCACTATTGTCTAATCTCTCTCTTTTTCATATTGGTAAATATAACAATAGAGAACTAGTTTTAGTAATAAAAATTAAAATAAGGAGTTGCAATGAGTATTGTTGGAGATGGTAAAACTTAGAGCATCCTTAAATAGCTAAGAGTCAATATTTTATATTATTTTTATAGAGTGAGTTAGGAGTCTCTTGGAGATGCTCTTAAGGTGACTTTTGGGGTTAGTTAGGTTTTGCTAGGATGGTATCAGAGCGATGGTTGAGCAATGTGTGAGTCCTCGCTATACTGACGTCACGCACCACATGATTTGAGCGTGAGGGAAGCGTTTCACATTGCTAACTTGGAAGCTATGTTAGCTTTTTAAATATATCAAGAAATCTTATCATACTAAGGTGCATTTTAGGGTTAGTTAGGCTTTGCTAAGACAACCTAAACTGACAGCTTCTTCTTTGCCCTCTTCACCCATGATCGACGACTGACAGCTTCTTCTTTGCCCTCTTCACCCATGATCGACGACAACCAATGTTACCTCCTCCACATTGATTTCTTCAACTTTTGCTTCCCTATCCACCACCAATGCCAACAACTCCCAACTTCCGACCTTCCAAAACGCATTCGCAACCGACACTAATACTACCATCACCACCACAACACCAAATCCCACCATATTTTATCCCCAAGTTTTTGGCAGCCCTTACTACACAGCCTCCCCAATTTAAACAGTCACATCACTATTAAATTAAACTTCACCAAATTATGTACTTTGGAACCCTTTAATACTTTATGCTGTTCGTGGTAGTGGTATCGGTGCTCATCTTGATTCTGATGAAGTATCACCTACTCGCTTGCTAGCTAATAGTACCCAGAACCCAATTTATTATGCTTGGTATCAAAAGGACCAACAAGTGCTCAGTTGGCTCCGTATATGTTTCTTTGATGTCTCACATAGCTTCTACTAAGTCTGCTATTGAGACTTGGACAAAATTGACAACTCCTTATCTTCTGGAGCTCAGTCTCGGATTCATAATCTTAAGGCACAGATGATATCTCTACTTAGATTCTTAAAGTTCGTAATATATGTAATCAACTTGCTTCCTTCGATTATATTGTACATAATGATGATTTTACATATGCGTTACTCAATGGCCTTGATGATAAGTTCCAATTCATCTGATCCATTTGAGTAACTAAGGATTCAATTGATTTTTATCTATTATTTGACCTACTGTTAAACGAAGAAAGCCAAATGGCTCGAACAACTAAAACTAGCCCCATAAACCTACAGTCCTCTATACTTCCTAGTATGTTGATAAGTCTGTACTTATATTTAACATGCATTTTTCATATATTTTCATAAGAAATTGATATGTTTAGCTTAGATTTACCTAGGTTAGGGGCAATTTTACATTTGTATTTGTGTTTTCATGTGCAGAGATCAAGTTCTATGAAATCATGCTAAGTTGGTCCAATTCCGAGCTAAAACGAGTAAAAGATCATCAACATGAAGAAGGCGTCTCGTTAGAGAACAAGCTGCCTCATTAGAGGCTTGATTTCCTAAGCTTGGTCGTGCAAGAGGCACTACATGCCTCGTGCGTGACACTACTTGCAGAATTCCCCGAAGCCTTTGCCTCTGGCATGATCTGAGTGTAATTTTTTCAGCAATTCAGATAATCTTGCTTATTCTTATCCGTTCTACTTTACCATAGGTTGTATACGTTCGTCAAAAGTCGTGACTGGTTATTGAGAAGCAATAAAGGGACGACACTCTTTTAGTGAAGACTCCTTTAAAGCGTTTATATTAGAAGGAATACGAAAATGATTATTCATCAATGAACATATCTCTTGGAACATGCATCTTGGAAACCTATAAATACCCCCTACCTACACCATTCATTTCAATAGCGAACATAGTGCGACCTTAGATACATATACGCATAACACCCATTTGTTCCAACCGAATTCCCTTCGGGAAATTCGTAAACACCATGCACCTTACGTCGTTCATTCTAGATTCCATAACATTGTAGTGTTGTGATGCGTGTTTTAGCACAGGGGTATAATAGAATCAGAATACGCACAGGTCATCAATCACAATATAAAACGTAAGTACGAGTATCGATCCACAGAGATCTTTGGGTCATTCGTTTCAAGGTTTAAGATTAAAGAGAGTCTAGTAACAAGGGGGAGTCTAAAGCATGAAATGACAGGAATTAAAGAGAAAGCAAGTAAACAGTTTGTAAAAGACAGATTTGGGTGAGAACAGTTATGTTCTCGAGCACAAGGCTAAGAAAGGGTGTTGTAAAACAATAATAAACGAGCACATGGAATGAGCACAGGGTCCAGCACAGCACAGATCTCTTAGATCTAGGTTAAACTTGTTAATACGTGGTCAAGTGGTTCCCAACAGTATCATTCTCCCACGTCTCCATGGCGAGAACGAATAAAAGCAAGGTGAAATAGCATCTCTGCGGACTTCCACCTAACTTGCACAGGGCTATGCATCGGAACAGGGTCACTCTGATCTCTCTAGAGTACCGTACACATCAAGCAAGGTTAACAGCCATCTCTAGCACATTATTTGCTTAACCTTGTAGTCTAGATCCAGATCTTACCTATTTTCTCTCGAAATATAGACAAACCATGCATATATATCAAGGCCTTTAATATATAATGATCTCTTAAGCACAGATCTACAAGTTAACCACGTAAAAACAACTTAACAAAGATATTTAGAGCTCCGGCATTGCCTTCCCAGCTCACTCCATGCAAATAAAACTACTCACTACTCATAACGAAAGATCTATATCATAAACACCAAATAACATTCAAAATATAACTTTTGTATTAAGAGGATTCAAAGGGAAGAGCTCCCTCCTTCAATGGCAGAATACCAAGGAAGAAGAGGAAGAAACCCAGAGAACCGTACAAAATAAGAGAGGAAAACACAAAAGCTAACTTAAGAAAAGTTGGTGAAAATGATAAGGATAAAAAGTGTGTTCTTCAAGCAAGGGGAACATTCCCTTAAATAGACAAACAAAGGGATGCCCTAATAAATGGCAATCCCCAAAATACCCAACAAAAAGGACAAAGTTCTGACGCAATAACAGAAAGCAAAACAGGCTCGCGTCCTAGTGACGTCACCAGCATGACACGGGTCTTCAAAAGCATTTCTCCTCCCTGGCACAGGCTACTCTCCAAGCACAGACTGCTTCTTTCCCAGCTTTAGACTTTAAAATGTTTCTTTTCAGCACAGACTTCTCTCAATTAGCAATCAGGCCTGCTCCAAAGCATTTATAAGCAAACAATACAAAAAAGAGATAAAAGATGCAAACAAATGCAATGAAACAGCCCTAAAAATTATCAAAATACCCGCACAGTCTGTGCACATCATGTTGATCAAGAAAGCCCCCGAGGTTTGACAAACCTTAAGAGGAAGAGTAAACATGATTGACAACCCTTTTTCCCCACTTCATTATGTTCATTATTGTATGAATTTTCATTTGTATTTTACATGATTGATATGACAATTACAATAAGTATTTATAAAATTCTCTTCTATATATGTTCATGTTCTTGAATGTTTATTTGGATATCACTTAACGTTCATGACTTGTGTTTTAATAATCTAGGATAGGTTTAGTTGTTAAACCATAATCAAATCTTGATTGCGTGATAATCATTAATCTAATAAGGTTGTCTAGTATAGATCCAATAATCTTCTTATACTAAGTCACGTAAGGATAACTTAATTGCAAGAATCGAGAGATCGAGTTAAGTTATATTCTAGAATTGGTTTAATATGTATAGAATAAATTGTCATGGTGATCATTTTGCTTAAATGAATCGTTGCTCCTGCTTGGATGATAAATGTTGGTTAAGAGTATTAGTGTATGAATGAATGTTAGTTTAGGAATTAGTTTAGATTATGTTAATAGTTACTCAATTTATAATCAAAATCGCAATTATCATTTTCCAATCAAAAAAACGAATAAAGTAAACATAAATGAATAATTGTGTTTTAATAATCTAGGATAGATCCAGTTGTTAAATCATAATCAAATCTTACTTGTGTGATAATCATTAATATCATGGTTTTCAGAACCGAACAGGTCATTAGACCGCTAAAGGTGTTGGTTCAATGAATCGGGGTCTGATCGGATATTAACTAAAATATATAGATTTTTATTACTTTATAACATTTTACATTTTGATACATACTAAAATCTTACATTATATTAATAAAATTATCAATTTTGAAAAAAAAAAATAATAGTTAATATTTGATAACTATTAAAATGTCCTAAGTTATATTCAATTACCAATAATTAACGGTTCAAATTCAAAGTTCATAAAACTAGAAGACGTGATTTAATAATTTAACGCGATAAAGTTTAGAGTTCACTATATTAAAATTATAGCTATCAAAATCGTACAAGTCAAAAAACTAAAAGAGTCAAGAGTTTAAGATTCATGTTTTAAAATTAAAATATAGTAAATTATATCAACATAGTGAAAATGTATTAATAAAAATATTTGTTACATACAAGTTATAAATATTATCATTTGACATATTTTTTTTTCAAATATAGTAATATATAATATAGGTTAAATTACTTTTGAATTTTTATTAGTATAAACTGAAATATTAAAGTTTTAACTTTAACTAAAATAATGGTTTAACTTTTAATAATAAATATAAATAATTATTGAAGTTAAATATCATAATTAAGGAGTACCATGGTGGTTAGCAATAAAAGTTTCTAATGCAATGACCAAGGTTCAATTCCCCTTCCAAGCAAAATTTGCATTTTTTCTATTTAAAATTTGAAAGATTTAATAACCTGACTAGTCCGTTGAATCGGAACGATTCGCCGGTTTACCGGTTCGACCGATCGGTTCCAGCGGTTCTGACTGGTTTTCAGAGAGTGTTAGAACCAGAGACTTTCGAATCGGATTGGGGTCCGGTTTCGGTTGTACCCAGTCGGACCGACTGTTACGGTTCAATTTTCATAATCATGATTAAAATAATATGGTTGTGAGGATAGATTTAATAATCTTCTTATATTAAGTCATGTAAGAATAATATAATTGCAATAGAATAAATTGTTGTGGTGATCATTGTGCTTAAATGAATCGTTGTCTCATATTCAAGTTGTGTAATTACGGAGGAGATTCAGATTAGGTAGTGGAAAACCTATTAAACACATAAATTTAAGATTTGAGACGTGATTAGATGCATGCTAGGGTCTTTTACTTTAATGTTGAGATGATTTCTTAATTTTAATTCTTGGGCTCATTTAATTTGAAAGGGAGTTACTTTGCATGTTCATAAAATCTTAGGAACCTGGGAGACCTTACTCTAGTGAGAATAGTGAAAAAGACCCTAAATCTATCATAAACATGATTGATTGTATTCTTAGGAAAAGATATGCTTGTTCACCATGAGTTTTGATTGTGCTTTATACTTGTTTGTTGGTTGTCGGATCGAAAAAATATTATAATATTGTATTTTTAAATTAAATAATCCGAAAGTATTTTCCATTTTGTAAATAAACACATAAAAATATTGGTTTTATTTTATTACCTTGTAAATTTCCGAATGACAAAAAATTTCTAGCAAACAAACGTAATTTAATATTACAGTGAAACCATCAATCAACAATTATATATATAGTTCTATTACGCTATCGGAATACCACAAAGGGAAGCCAAGGTGGAGCAGATGGCCGCCTGCGGCCTCTTCCATGTAGATCCATCCATAATTAAAATGTATGTCACTTTAAAGAGTTTAGTAAATCATACATTAAAGTAACAAAAAGAATCTACGTATCATTTTAAACAAAACCAGGTAATATTTAAATAACTCTAAGCATTGAGCTAAAAAGACATTTCATAAATTTAAAACTGTTTTTTTTTTCTTTCTATAATAGGTTCAAAGAGTTGCTAATAATTCAGCAATTTGTATTTTTTAGTTTTCCATTCAATTTATGAACTCAAACTGGACCAACTAATCTAAATTTGGAATGGATCTAAAAATTATGATTCAAAAAGTTGCCGATAATTCAGCCATTTGTATTTGAAATTTAGTTAGGTCAATGTCTTGGTTATATATAAGAAAAACAAATCTAAAAAGAAAAAGAGATGAAATCCGATTGGGCCTTTTAATACATGGAGTTTTGGAGCAGAATGTGAACCAAGGAAATAGTGGTCCTATGAGTGATTCATTCATATACAAGCTTTGTTAATGTACTAGCTAGGGTACTACAATTATCAACATAGTAAGGTCACATCTTACACCAAAATGGAAAGGAAAGTTATGGTGGTCCACTCTTCTAATTTCCACGTATTCAACGTAAATTAGATATATTTTTCATTCTTCAATCTCAATCTCTACTAATATATTCATTTTACTTACTAATTAGTTAACCGAAATTCTTAGGCTCAATACATACATAAGCTATTAAACTTGTTCAAGGCTTCAAATATTCTCAAACTTTCAAAATTTGCAAAGAGCTCTATGTGATTGTCCAAAAGTAAAAAATATATTTTAAAAATTGCCTCATTGGGTTCGGTTCCCTCTAAAAAATGATATACCAAAGTGCAATCACATATGTTCTACTACAAAACCGTCCACAAAGGTCAACGTATTGGGGACGGTTTTGAATGAAACTGACTCTACAAACAACTCATGACGGTTTAACCAGAACCGTTCTTAGTAAGTTATATGATTAGAGTCAGTTTGAAGATAAACCGACTCTACAATCCATAACATCAAGGTTGTTTTTAAGGAAACCATGATTTATATTTAACCTGTATCGGTTTATCCAAAACCAATCCGACTATATAACATAATTTAGAGAAATCATCCCATATATCTTTTTCACCGTCCTAGCACAGTTCTCTGCCCTAACTCTTCATTTATCATCTATTTCGCCACTATTTCTCCTCTTCTCCTAGTAAATCAAACCCAAATATGAGGTAAACCAAACTTCTTCTTCGATTTTTATTTGTTATAAAGTTTCTCCTTCTATAAATCTTGTCACTGGTTTTGCCAAAAACCCGACCCCATTGCCCCTATCATTGGCGTCGGTTTTGTGAACCGACACAGAGGCAGTGGCAACCCCTATCTTTAGGGTTGGCCCAAAACCGACACTAGAATCCCTTTTTGTGAAAACGTGCAAATTGTAAATGATGCATACTATAGGTGCGAGCTTATGATAAAGAGAGTCTGAAATTTTGTGAATGATATTATCTATACGGTCAATTTTTAATTTAGGGGGTTACCGAAAACAATCAAACAAAAATAACATGTCATTTGTTACTTTTATGCAAGAACAATGAATTATTTGTAACAGATGAACAAGAATAAGAGATATTTGTTATTTTTAGACACATATATGCGGTCATTTATAATGTTTGCAAGTTCAGAAAGCTACATATATATCAGGTCAAACATTTAACACACTCCCTCAGACCATAATTGTTTGCCGTATGAAGTAACGACATTGAAATTCAAGGCTGGAACAATATCAATAAAAAGCCTAATTCAATTTGAAAAGAATCTTAGGAAAAGAAAAAAAGAATTGCTTTTTTAGAGATGAAAAGAATAATGTTTCATGCGTAGAAATAATCATACGACTCGTATCCGTCTTAGTTACAGTATTTACCAAATTATCTTTACAACAGTAATAATAATAATAATAATAATTATTATTATTATTATTATTACTATTTTAGTGAAGAGGAAGGGCTAAGCCCCGAGAACAAAAAGAAAGAGAATGGAAACAAACAAAACAAGAAACTATAAACGAATAGCCTGAGGCGTGCCAATGTCACACTTGTCCGCTTGCAGAATATCCTGGAGGCCTACAGGGGGCCCATCACACTCGTGATAATTCAAGGAAAAACTTCCCGCGAAATTTGCCAACCAGTCAGCAGCCTGATTACCTTCTCGAAACGTATGCTTAACACGAACGACCCAACTACGCTTCAAGAGCGTCCTACACCCCTAACTAAGCCAGAAGTATCTATGAAACCACCTACTAGACTCCGTCACAAGTTGAATAAATTATTATTATTATTATTATTATTATTATTATTATTATTATTATTATTATTATTATTATTATTATTATTATTACATCATAGAGATCAAGTTTCTATACATTTTATTTTAAATCAAATATTGCTACACATCTACGTGCAAAGGTGCAAAAATACCTTTAAAGTAGACAATTAAGACCAATTGTACGTATCTCCTAATAATATAGATAAATCAGGTCGATTTCTAACATTATTATAAAACACAAATATTATTTTTTGTATTCTGCACTAGTATGTATATTAGTTGATTCAAATTATTTTATTTTTTTAATCTATAATAGATTTAGAGATTAATATTTTTAAAATTTGATGGAATATTTGCAGGTTATTCCAATTCGAACAAAATATAGTAAAACATGTACAATTTTTTGTGATATGTTAATGATTTAGTAATAAAATTGTGCACGTGTACAGTGGAGATAACAAATTCATGATTAAGAGGACAGTTTGATGATTAATTTTTAATTAACTCAAGCTGTCAATGCTAGGAGTATTAGTTTTTCTAAAATTAGATATTTTTACCCCTTGTTCCTAGAATTGTATTAGTTTTTCTTGTATGGTGTGGGCTGGGAGCCATAATCAAAATCATGGTTATAATTATTTGGGCTATTGCTGATGAAGGCCATGGATTCATTCAAAATGAGTCCATTGAAGAAATGGAAAAACATTGCTCGAAGGTCCTTTTCGGGGTAAACTACACTCATGACCCTCAACTTTCTTCTGGTTTCATTGTGCGTCGCACTTGAATTTCAGAACTTGTCATTGTTATTCATGGACATTGCACTTTGCAAACATAATAGTTCCTTTTGAAACATTAATCAAGATGATCACTTCAATAGTATATAACATTTCATTTTAGACCTAATGAAAAGAAATTATATTTTCTGCAATTTATCTTAATTTGAACACTTTTGGTTTTTGGTTTTCAGCAATTTTCAGTCTGTTTCAGTCCTAAAAACTAAGTTTCAGTACTCAATGTGACTCCAACTCATAACATTCGGCAAATAATAATAATAATAATGATAAATTAAAAAGGAAAAAGGAACTTATTAAAAAGTTAGTAGATTGGGGTCTGGTGGTGTAATACAAGTAGGAGTGAAATAATTTGAATATGATGAGTGGTAGAGAAGTGTTACAAGAATTACAGACAGACAGTAGTTAAAAAGGGTTTTTAAAGCTAACTATGAAACCCATTACAAAAATTTCACTTCCCTCTCCCTATCTCTCTCTAATGGTTACAACTTGTATAATAATAGTAAGCCAGGTAGGTACTGGTAGCGGTAGCAGTAGCAGTAGCAGTAGCTAACTCCCATTTGGTTTCTTTCATTTCTCAACTTTTTTTCCTATCATATTCATATTCATATGATACAATCATAATCATGTCTATCCCTAATTTTAGTCTTTTTGATACCCTCCCTTCCCCTTCCCTGGATAATCTAATCAAATTAATGCCAAGAACAAAAGAATGCTACCCTCTTAGATTATCATTTTCATAACACTAAGACAGCTTTCACAAACAAAAAAATGGACTAATCATCTACAACCCATCCCATATATTGTGTGATTTTCAACTCAACAAACTCCCTCCCGCCTCTAGTTAATCATGTTACTACTCTTCTGTAAAAAAGAACATACGCTGCTGAAGTCTTTATGTTGTCCGTCCCGATTGGATGAACTTGACTATCATCGAAATCATACCACCGATCGCCCCCATGCTGCACCAACATCCAGCCAAACCCACTTGTATTATTTCATGCATCTATATTCTAAATTAATTCAAAGACAAGTATGATATGATATTTAACCACCAGAAGACCATATTTGAACAGATGACTCTATTTGAAGAATGAAGCATGAAAGTGAAAATGCCGAAGAAATCCTCACCAATGTTTATTAAATATTATTTTGAACATATATAGTATCCTCAATGGACCGATACTACTTATCATCAGAAACTCAACGGGTTCATGTGTACTTTAGTCAATCTCCAATGGCTGTTCTAACTAAAGTGCATGTATATGTATATTGCTTATCGTACCAATTAAGATTTTCTCTGCATTTGATTTTTCACATCAGCATGGGTATTAAGTATAATTGAGAGCAAATGTACAAAGTTGACATTTGCAGAAAAGAAACATATTATTCTACAGTACCCGCATTAAAACTATTATTAAAACTCACTTCCTAATGCAACTGCCTCAGCACATCCAAAACTGTGGCACCCATTCAGAGGCTTCTTTTAAAGTATGTTTGCTTTTTATTTATACAATTATTAAAAGTTAGAATGATTTTGGTCTTTCTAATGTAGTGAGAACAGAGGATTAGCAAAAGAAATGGAAAAAAAGAAGTGATTGGATTAATGAAGGAAAGGAGGACAACTTACATGGACAAAGGCAGTGTAGTGACCACCTCCCATGCTTCCATAATGATTACTGATAGCATAAAGCATGTAGCGATGAGACAATTCATCATTCTTGAAAGAAATGTAAGTTGACAAATCAAGATCATCAACCGGGAAATCAACATATGCTTCAAGCTTGTTCTTCATATATCGGGTATAAGAGAACCTCTTTAGATGAATAACCAAAATTTCTGGCAGTCTCCAAAGATCTAATTTTTTACTGGCTTGACGGTGCTCCTTGCAACTTGGGCAGAACCTGCACAATACAGTACGTAAAATCAGGAAAAGTCGCCGAAAATATATTTATGGTTGAAAAGCTCTAGGCCTGTTGTATTGCAATTCTTAAGGAGGTTTCATCTATCCCTACAGGTTACCATCCAGCAAACAATGATGAAAACCATATCTAAATGCTAATCCTGTTACACTTTGTTCAGATGAAAAAAATGTGAAGTTGTTCTCAAATGTGAAATTTAACAAGTATATCTTAAAAGGGTCTCAGATCCAAAAGGTAATAAAAAAAACAAAATAAACTACAAAGATATGTTATCCAATCACATTAAGTACAAGACTCCTGAAAATACGGGCATTCCCAACCTCTACAATAAAAAGAAGAAACGAACGGGCTTCTGTTGCAAAAGTTAAAATTGAACTGAAACATTGAAAATCTTTCAACAAGACCAATGCATGCCCCCCCCCCCCCACCCCCCATACTGCCATCTCATAAAAAAGTTTCAAGTCTCCTATATCTTTGATAAATTTCAAACTCTTAGACATTATTTCATACAAGGTTCTATTTTTCAAGCAATGATGTAATTAACATACCACATATCATCTGGTCCAAGTGGCTCCTCCTTCAAAAATGCTTCAAGACACTTGTACAGAGAAACAGATTCCTGAGGTTTCTTTGCAAAAGAGCCAGACTTGAAAACCTCAGGTAATGGGCTAAGAAAGTGTGGATGATACTGTTCAATTTGTTTTTCTGGCCAACAGACAAGAACATTAAATCGTTTTGGCATTCCAGTCACTGTTACTGGTTCATCCAGTACTATCTTGGAATGTTTGACAGCTCCCTTCTCATCAGTTGAGTAAAATTCTAGTTCCGAATCTGAGGGAGAATTGGCCCCATCTCCACTCGAGGGACTAGCATTTCCACCTAAAGTGGAACCATTGTTATCTTCCATTCCTGTAACTTCTTCAACTGCTTTGCTCTTAGAAGCATTGCAATTATTCGACAGATCATCAGCAGGTTTTTGAAATGGAGCAAGTAATGTTAGATATAAGTTGCGGATGTCTGATCCTTTCACAACATCAGTAATTGCTCCAACAAGAGGAATTCCAAATGCCTTGCAAGTTGAAGAAAGTTTTCCATGGATGTATTGACTGATATTACAAAACCAATTAGAAATTTGAATGGGTTTAAGAAAACAAAAGGAAAAGGCATGCCAATGAAACCATCAAAAGAAAAAGAAAACCTACTCCTCCATATGTTGATGCAAAAATACAACCAAAGGAAAATCATTGTAGTCTTTCTTTAACCGAAAAGCAACTAGTCGATCACCATCTCTAATTAATGACAAAGAGTCAGCTGGCTCCTCTAGATATCGTATAATGCGGCTATTGTATACCTGTACAATGCTTTATAGCTCAGGCATCAAAATAAAACACATGCATGAATAACTTCCATGCAATTATATACATATATAACTATTGCAGATTACCTCCGCAACCAATAGTGTCTCGTCACTCCCTAAAGAACATGAAATGCTTAAAGCCCGGGTAAGATCTTCACATTTGCCATACTTTGGAACAGAAATTGTATATGGAGATGGCTGACTACACCCATCAGAGCTCACAACAGTCAAAGTCATTGTTCGTGTATTCGTCGAAGGAAGAGGGAGAGATAAGTACATGAATGGATCAAATGTGACTGATACTTTCTTGCAAATAGGACAGACTAGTGTGGATTTATATTGACCCTGCAATTAAGATAAAACACATTTTGTCAGGTCAGATAGGCCAATATAAAATCAATAAAAATAAAATAAATAAATAACCTATCAATGTTAATCTTAATTCAAAAATAGTGCTAATTCAGAAGCAATCCAGATATGTGAAGATCAAGGATATATTAAAACCACTTCAGTATACACTTATAAATAAATCTCAACCAATTCAACTTATCTGAACATCGTCAGACAACAATGAAGATTGTTGGCGCATCTACGTCTACCATTCTAATTCCATTTTTAATTAATTAGTGATGCTTTTATGCGATGCAAAAATAATGATACAAAAAACTTATTCGACTGCAAGTTTAGTACAAGCAGCAAATCGGCATATCAAGTAAACATATATGATCCAATCTTAATTTCTTAAGACAGCACAGCTTAGCAAAGTACAAAAGAATTACAGAAAAGAGACATTACTTGGCAGATATCAACTATAATAGAGTCGTTGCGAGCCACATGATTCCGCCAATATTCATCAGCAACCTCTTCATCTGGTCTACCATCCCCATCCTTTGCTTCAACATAGGGCTTGGATTTTACGCGATTAAGATCCTCATGGAGTCCATCCAACAAGAAAGCAAGGAGTTCCTATATTGAATGATCCAAAAATTCAGAATACAGAAATAAGTAGCTGCAATTCTTTGGACAAACATAAAGCACCGAAAATACTCCCATCTTTTACAGAGTCAAGAGTGAGAGCGAGCTTAGCTGACCTGAGAATCATGTTGATTAAAGCCACTGAATTGAGGAGCAAATCGAGCAAGCTTTGACTTGAAAGTTCTCGGTGCCACTGGAGTGGCTCCAGGAGCCCATAACTTCCTCAATAAATCCCCAAAAGCTAAGGCAATCTCACCCTGTAAAAGAGAACCAACTATTATTAGATTGTATAAGACAATCGATTCTCCATGGGATGGTAAAACTTCTATACCATAATCAAACGATAACTAGAAAACTCACATCCATTCCCAATGGGTTGTCATGGTTTATTTCTCTACAATAGTCTCCAATAAAATAGTCTACAAGCTTAGGCGTGTGTGTTAGGCACTGAATGGCACTGTTCATGAAGCAAGTATTTCCAAGATTCTGCAACCCTGTCAATCCTAAAGAACCAGCTTCTCCAGATTTTCCAAAGAACAGTGCCGAATTACTACGAAATATACTGTTGTTGCCATTGCTACCACTAGACAATGGTGAAGATCCAGAGGAAAGTGATCCATTAGAATATTGTGCAGCACCATCATCTTTTTTCCCTTTATCCGACAATCCATAAACTTGTAACTCCAGCAGAATCTGTTGACAAAATAGTATTAGTGATAACTGAGCTGACATGAATCACAACTGTCAGGGCAGAATCACCAAAAATAGTAGTCCATGAAAAGTACTCTTGAGCAGATAATCCAGTTGAGGTCAATATCACAATTGCACGAGAACGCGTATAACATGCAATATTTGGCTTAAGCTTTCAATTGCATGCAGCTTGGGCGACAAAACAGGATCACGTTGCGCTATGCATTTTTAGCTACTAGATTCTTCAACAATACACTCCACATAAATGGGAAACTTTCTAATATATGTGATAAATCAATTCAGCAGACCACTTGGAATTGCAAGTTGCACTTAGTTATTAAACTCATGTTCCTAAAGAATGCCCATATTATACAACAATGTTGGGGGAGCATTATGAAATAGGACCTTATTGGATGCATTAACACCAAATACATATGAAACTACTTTTAAATCCTAAATAAATCATCTAGCAAGAAGAATATGAATTTTATAGAATGTTAAAGGTAGATGCTTATTGCAATGGATTTCTTGATTCATAAATATTTCCCAGAGAAAGGGCAGTGCCCTAAAAACCGACAGGCTAAGTTTGTAGATTCAAAGTATTGCCATATTTGACCCAGAACTCAAGAGAGTAATGAAGTCGTCATTATCCTATTTTCCAATAAATTAAGCAAACTCGACCAATTTAATTTTCATGAATATTAGTAATTGACATTATTTATTTGTGTAACCAAAAGTCTAGACTTACCTCCTGATCTGACTGTCGCTGACAATCTTTTGGGAACTTATTCAAGTCATTTATAAAGAATACTGTTATTTGCCCAGAAAAGTCCCAGATTCGTAGCTGTAAAGCAGAAACAAATTGAAAGTAATTATTATTTCTCAAACATAATCATTACATCTGTTAAATGAAATCACAACCCACCATCTCGGAATCAACACTAAAAATTTTGCATGCTCTTCTGTAAAGCTCAGTTGCGTTGTCCTGAAAAACAATAGTTTACTGTCACGGCCTTATTATAACATAACATGCTTAGTTACGGGTCTTATTGCCAGAATTAGTAAGGAAATATATAGAAAAGAAAAGATCAAAAGCTAGACTTTATGCAAAAGTTGATTATGTCCTTTAAGCATGTGAAAGAGACTAGTTTTCCTCCTTGAGTTTTTATGTTAAAGAGCACACATAGAATTGCAACTTAAGGATACCTGAACTCATCAAAAAGGAGTAGATGTGATGATTGAATGATTCTTAAAACATCAGATCAGTCGCTTTGTGTGAGACCAAAAGCTATATGATTTTGGAAATTTAAAATACACAACATAAATTTAAAATGATCATTCATTTTTTTTCAAGCTCAGCTTCTTTTTTTAGAGTGACATGAAGATTTTCTCTTGTATATTACTAGAACCTTTTACATGTTAGAATTTATGATTAAGATTTAAGATTGACATGATTTAGTACTTATTGCATTTAGGATTTTAGAACTTACCATGTCCTATAAGGAAAAGATATTGTTAATAGTATTAGATAATTGAATCCTTTACTGAGTTGCAAGTTTATTACCAACTTGGTTGAGTATGTGCCTTTCTCATAACAGAATGGTTATATGTCACATGCCAACATATACTTGAGAAATTTGAAAATGTATGAGGACATGATGTATAACCAACCATTTTGTTATGAGAAAGGCACATGCTCAACCAAGTTGGTAATAAACTTGCAACTCAGTAGTGAAATCTGAAGGAAACTGCGAAATAAAAGAAACAGGATAAGATTTGCAACAATTAAATCTTTTTGTATTTTTCTTCATTCACAAAATCGTTATCTCTAATTAGAAAACAAGCTTGAATAATGAGTTTCTCAACACATCAATGTCTGGGAGGAAAATCATCAGAAGCAATTCAAGTGCGTCAGATAGGTGTTCAGAAAGATAAAAGCAAGTGAGTTCTGGTGAAGAGACAGAATTTGAGAAAATATTGCACGAGTACACATTAAATATGGTTTACACCTCATCTACGGATCATCCATCATAGCATGGTCGTCATTCTATAGCATTTTCTTCTTGTAGACTAAATTTTAATAGAAGCTTCTCATCTTCCCTGACTACTTTTCATGCAAAAGAAGGCATTTCATTGTTTAGGATTAGGGATGAGTGACAATTTCATTATTGGAATATCTGTTGTAAGCAAAGTCTTAAACGAGTTAGTTCACTTCTTGCTAATTTCACCAGAATTTAAGTTCAGTGCTCTATATAGCATTGCACAAGGATTTCTCAAGAGTTTCACTTTTAGGAATTTGAAGTTGGGTACATCTGGATGGAAACCACCAAATTGACAAAATTACTTCTATCCTTCTACTTAAGCATGTATAAATTTCTCTTTTACACTATAAATTCTCACAATAAGCAACAAAATTTCATGTCATTAATCAATGCCAAACAATTGAAAATTAATATCATATCATATGCAAGAGCGCAAATGAAACCTGAAAACGGAAAGCATGGATCAGGCAGATGAATGACCTTTTTGCTAATTTTTACACCTAACAAATTCACTTCCCTCTGCACAGACAGCCTCAGTTGTAAAGGGTAGACATCACACATATCATCTTCAGCAGCAGAAAACGTTTTCCCACTCTTGGAAGCAACTTTAGAATCACTATGCCTGAAAAGGAAACAAAAACAGTAAATTTGTGAAGAAACGTTCATTCACAGAAAATGAAAGCAAATACAGAATGTATTTAGTCCTCCAATATCAATACCAAGCCACTGCAACTTAAAAAGAGTAAGTACATTTAGAGACAATTCAATTCCTACATTCTATTCAGAGTAAAACATGTTTGGAATTGGTTTAATTGCTAGCCAAATATCCATAAAAATGCACCAAAATATGGATCGACCAATATGTCATACAAATAACAAATGACTGTTCGGAAACTGAAAAAACATGCCACCAAGTCCAAAAGGGGCATGAAAATAAGAGGCACTACAGATTCCGCATTCACTCATTTACACATAGAAAACAAAGTCAGATCACGCCTACTAATTATGAAGTGGATAAAAAAAAAAAAAATGTTACCATTTGAGTGCCTTCAACCACATTTCACCCTGGACCAACGCATAATCCCTCCCCGAAACCCCAACTTCAGCATTGTCACCATTGGGCAAGGATTCATCTTCTTTCTTCAAATTCAACACAAGATCCGAGTTAAAAATGTTGTTGATGAGCTTCATTGGACCGGCATACGAAGAAGCTGAAGTCCCCGTGTACAAAATCGCTCTCTTCCCCTCTGATTCATCGGGTATCGTGGAATCAAGTGCATCTTTCCACCACCTAAAAACAACCCAATTCACAGATTCACCCAGATTACCAAATGCAATAACAAAAACACTAATCAACATTTAGGAAATCCGAATAGACATATAATGTATTGAATTGAATTAAATTTGCAATCTGACATCCTAATTGAGAAAAAAAAAGACCTGAAGGGGACAAAATAGAGTCGCTGGTCATTGTCGGGTTGAAGAGTTGTTGAATCTAAGATGTCTTCGGCTTCGGTTCGACCGTTCTCCATTCTAGAGAGAGAAAGAAGAGAGAGAGAGAGAGTTCAGAAAATGCAGATCATTTCATATATTTTTTTCCAAAAAATTATACACTGCAAGGAAACGGATAGATATATATAGACAGGAAAAAGAGAGGGATGAAGTTGCTTTTTTTGTTAATACAGGAGGGAAATTTCATTATTTATATTTTCCACATTGCTAATATTTTTTTTTATTTCTATGTCAAATTTCATAAATAAAATTAAATTATATGTTGTGATAAAATAATAGTAATAATGTAAAAATAAATAAGGGATGGTGAATGCAATAATAAGCTTTTCTTTTTCTTTTCAGATCTGAAAAAATAAAATAAAATAAAATTATGTTTGGGAGTAGATTTCATCATGTCTTTGAACAAAATATTTACATTATGGTTTATTGCATGAAAAAGACAAAAGAGGTGAGAAAATCTAGATTCTTGTTCTTTCATTGGATCGTGTTTAATTTTTTCGTGAATTTCATTTTCCTTGAAAACAAAGAAAAATTTTAGATGCCGAATAAATTCAACTGAATTTTTGTCTAATTTATTGTTTGCATCTGGTATTTTTTTCAAATAATATATATAAAGTTTGTAGTATTTTATATTTGTATTGTATTGTTAAGTTTAGTGAATTCAATTGTATTTATAAAATTCCGTTTAATTCAGTTCAATAGAAAAGAATAATGTCTTACTTGAATGTAAAGAAGTTTTGAGGAAGTGATGCACTAAATTTGATTCTCTCTAATTTGATAACCGTATACAACTTATGGATGATTCAAGAATACATGCTATATATAAATAGGTTGCAACTTTTTCTATTTATGTGTAAAAGGATGGAAAAGAAGGTCAAGAATTGCTCCATTTGCTAGACCCTGCAGTTATGATAGAGCCGTTTCCATGAGGAGTTTACCTAAGCATCGGTCTAGGCCTCACTCTTTTCTTATATTAATAGTCATATTAGGTTATTAATCGATTTTGTTTGTTGCATAAAGTCTTATATATGATTATGAATTCTAGTTAATGGATTGCTCGGGGTCAAAATTTTGAAAACAACCTTCAACATGAGACAGTGAAAACACCTTGGTTGCTCTATCTAAAGTCGAATGGCAAGGAAGTTATACTTGTGGTAGTTGGCAGACTTAGCAAATATGCTTACTTCTTGAGCTTGGACCATCCTATTCTGCTCAGTTAGTGGCTCTATTATACCTCAATCAAGTGTTTAAGCTTCATGAGTTACCTTCTACCAAAGCGAGTGATAGAGATCTAGTGTTCTTGAGCACTTTTTGGAATGAACTCTTCAAGTTGCAAAGGGTATCATCGCCAGACAGGTAGCTGACAAGTGTTTTAAGACCTATTGAGATGTATGATACAAGGAAATCATCCTTGTCATAAAGGATAGGAGAACTGGTTATCCCTGGCTGAATGGTGGCATAACACCAATTGTCACTCATCATATAAGGATTGATATAAGACAAACATACCTAAGAAGCCAACATAAAGCAGTAAAATGACGAAAAATCGAGACAAACAGAAAAATACTCGTCTAGGACACAATGGTCAATCGGACATCGCATGGTAAAAAGCCAATTCGTAGCGCAATGGTTGGTCGACCATTTGGATATGCAACCTGCACACCATTAAGAAAAACGTAAAACAAAAAGTAAAAAATTTTCTAGGTGAGGGATCGATCAAACATAGTAAAAGGCCAATCAGCCCTTTCGAAGAGCAAAACAATGGCCAAGTAAAGAAGGACAAAAAAAGTAACACGAACTGAAAACACCCATTATAAAATGCCTATTAACCTTTTAATCCAAGGATCCTTAACCAATGATAAATCTCTACTACGTACTCTAATCTCAACCAAAAGAAACAGAAACACACATTAAGCTCATTGTGTGATTCCAGGATCAATATATAATCGCATGAAACATATAAATACACAAACAATTATAACACAATAACCCTTTTTTAACTCCCATTTAAGTGATTCAACAAGGTTGAAAGTGTTTAATAGATCTGAATATTGAGAACCATCAAATTCTTGCAATTTGTATTATCTTCTCATTAATCCGTTGTATCAACATGTCTTTATTCTTAGAGATGAGGAATTAGATTTTATATTCTTAATTTAAAATAAAACTGTAGAGCTTCGGCAATATCGAGTGACAAGATGAGGTTAGGAAAAAAAAACTTGAACAGATTACATGAAGAGAAGCATTGCTGAAAAAACAGACAAGCTGCAGAATCATACAGAATGACTAGTACAGTGCAGCAACTAAAATTTGAACCTGAGCAGCAAAGCAAAGGGATTAGAGAGGACTGTGGTTCAGTAGTAGCGTGTGGCAGTATCATAAACACGGCCCCCTTGCCCATGGTATGCACCTCTAGGTTCGAACCCCTGATCCCTGGAGCTTCCAAGAAATTGTCTATCGCGGTCTCTGTCTCTGTAGGATTCAAAACTATCATTATTGTAAGGTCGATGAGCTTCACTGGGAACAGTTGAGGGTGCGTTTCCCATGTAACCACTAGATCCCATGCCACCGCGGTCCATCACGGTTTGCTGATATTGATGTTGCCGTACAAGAGACTCTTTCCGGAGAAACTCGTCTCTCCGGCTGGCATGTCGGCCTCGGAGAGCTGCCAGTTGCTCCTGATATTGAGTGTTTATTGCATTTATCTTCTGAAAAGAAATATGCATAATACATCAATCAATTATTGTTCTTTTCAATTTTGTTAACTTCAGCAAATTGTTTGATGGCAGCAAGAAATAGCCAGCGTAAAGAAAATGTAAATTTGAAATACACAATTCAAGGACAGACCAAAAATCAAACTAATATTACAGATGGAAGAAACAACTGAACCTGAAATGTAAATTTGTGGATACATCTTATTTTTACCTAAGTTTATGATGGTTTCATTTATGATTAGTAGGGGGAACTAAATACTTCCTCTAAAAAGTTTAAGACAATCCAGTTATTCCATATTTCAAGAAAGAGAGCTAGCTGGATCCTAAAATATAGAAAATAAAATTACTAAATTCGACAGGGCTGCAAAATTGTTCAGTGACATTTCTCAAACAATCCCAAATACTTTTCTTTAATTGGTTTTCTATTAAGCACCTCTCCTAGGTATACTTCAATAATTAGTCCAAAATCATCAAGTCACAAGACTTTTGTAACGCTTTAAGTGGACCATCTAGTACAATCACTTAATCAAAGAAAATTGAACTTGTACACATGTGATAAAGGTAAAAACTCGAAAAATAAATAAATGGATAATTAATCAGTACAATTCCAATTCAAAACCAGCTTGTGCAATTTTCAGAATCCATGATAACATCCTATATGAAGATTACATACACAAAGTATTCTAGTTCATGCAAACATTAAACTTATTAATGGCAGCATAGGACATCAAATACCTGCAAGTTTATTAGTACTATGTGATCAAATGCCCAAAACCCATTTTTTTTCCTAAAGAGAACTTTGAAATGGCAAGGAAATAAGAAAAAAATAGAGCATTCTAAATTCTTCATTCAGATACATTGTGTATCAGCAATCTGTTCTCCTAATATTAAAAGATGCATGACAAGAAGTTCAGTAACACGCTATAGACACAGAAGCAGGGCTGTGTCGTCTCTAACAAAGATAGTACACAAGTTCATAAATGAATAGTAAGTATTGAGAGTTAAACTAAGTTGCAGCCCATCATAACTGACATATCAGGTTTAAGTTTTAAATTTTATCGTTTCTTTTACATAATTTTTAACATAGAAGAAAGCATTTCAAGAGCATAATATTTCACGGAACAGGGTCAGTCCAGCTGGTAAGCACAGGAACAGTTCGAATCAACCGCATTTTTATATCACTGGTGAGTCTAATATTGTTTTTTTGAAAGGGGGCCTTAATTAATTCTAAAAAATAGTAAGCACAAGTTTTTAGAAGTATAGAATCCTATGTAATTACATTAGTCAAACTGCATTCCTTATCAACCTTGCAACATTCTAGTTCTGCGAAAAGGCGCTCCGGGATTGATGGCAAATGCACTATGCCAATGCACCTAAATGACTTCTAACAGGAAAGGTAGACAATTTTTGTAGAGAGAAAATGGTAGACAACATCTATGAGAGCATAATATTCCATTTCCACCCAATGGGTATATTCTAATAGGTAAGCAGAACTCCTTTTTTCCTCTGCCAAATAGGATTTGGTTTTGATTGCAAGCATTCCAGGATTATAAATCAAATATGCTAGGGCAACTTAGCGAATCCATCTGGAAAATTGCCTGAAAACTTGTACTAGAAGCTTGAGGGAATCTATGACCACATAAACCAAAAAAAGAACAAGAGTGCATTTTCCAGTTACAGTTCAACATAGGATATGTGACGACACTATCTTAACGATTCGTTAGGAATACAAAAATCAACATCCTAGTAGTTAGAAACTCAATATACTATAATATTGCACTTGATGCACAAATCTCAAGTACAAAAGTTGAAAATCTTCCACCTTGCAATTACTTTAGTTCCCACGCCTATTTGTACGTTCACTCATTCCCCTCTGCAAAAGGGTGCAATGATTTTTCATTTCCCCACTAGTTACAGTCATCATAAGTTGCCAAAAACCAATCGATTTCTCTTTTCTCCACTCTAATTTTGTACCACGTGCATGAATATTAATCATATTTATGTAGAAACATCTCTTTCTAGATTCCTCAAAACGTACTTGAAAGAAATATCTATCGATTTCTACATGCAGATAACACACATGAAGGTTCAATAAAGCATTTGGCATTAGCAAAAATAGTTACGATAGAACTAACATAGGCAGCTAAAAACATTCGCTGGCCGTTTTGTTATGTATGAAAAAAATGAAAATGAAGACTCTTGTGCAATACCTTCAATGAGTATTTGTGGAAGTCGTATTCATTATTGCATTAGCCTATTAGGTATGAGAGGGAAGACGTTAACTGCTATTGTGTAGAAATGGTTTACTGATGATAAGTGATGAATTCTATTAGTATTTTTATAAGTACCTCAGATACCGTAACTAATTTGAACCTCTACAACTCAGCCTACAAGTGCAACAACACTAACCAATGAGCTTTTATTTCTTTCATTTCAGGCCATTTCTACAGTCAAACCTAACTAAATTAAAAAAAATAAAAATTTCTCATATCAGTCCTATTTAATCCAGGAGCTTATTTCTTCTAATACAGGAAACTCCCTCTTGAAATTATCCCTAAAACATGTTATGCAGAATATCAGATCAAGCACAGAAGCTAGTAAAGCAGAAAATCTACACTGCAAGGTCTGATAATAACTATCCCCTCAGCAAATCCATCATCTAAGAGAATCTTTCCATAAATTGACCACTAGAAAGATACTGAATGTAATTAATCTATCATTGAACTAACCTCTCTGTGTCTGGAATTTTCTGCATCCTCAGCATCATTATGTTCCTTCACTAGATTTGTAAGGTTGTCAAAAAATTTCTGCTCAACACTCTCAAAAGTCTGCAACATAGTTTTGTCTTCAAAACCAATTTGGATGTCTTCATCATGATGTCCAAACCTAGGATCATTAATACCCTGCTTCTCTAAGACCAATTTTTGCTCCGGCGCAAGTCCCTTTCCCTGAAAATGGGACCTTGACGCATCAAGTCCTTGACCTGCATAGCACATTGATATCCCTTTAGAACTCAACAGACCAACAATTAACTTCCAAAGATGTACTTGTCATGTAAATTTCTAGGACACTGGAAGTGCAAAAATGATCCAAACTAGGAGTTAAACAAGTCATTTTTCATAGGCCATCGTGAAAACTTCAAAGGCAATGCAACGTCCGAATTAAAGAACGGATTCGGTCAAAATAAGCTAAAAAGCGAATTCATTTACAATTCAGTTTAGCAGTCCATCACATAATAATACTACCTTCATTGTACATTTGAGAAGCGATTGGATTATTAGGCATTTTGGAATCATCTCGTTCCCATCGCCATTGTCCATCCGGTTTTGATGTGGGATAAGGATGGTCTCTTTCAGGAGTAAAAGCCTCCAAACGTCCTTGGAAATGATCAGACTCAGACCTAGTTTCCATTCTCTGAGAAGACATATGTTGCTGCTGCTGCATCTGACCACCAGCATACGCATTGGCACCAGGATCAGCATACTGTCCCGGCCGCCTCATGGTTTCTTTTACAACGGGATTATATTTAAAGTTACACCTGCAACATAGTCAGTAGTACAATTAGGTTAATTACAAGACAAGAGAAATGAAACAAAAACCCTAATAATGAAAATAAAACAAGATTAGATATTGAATTAAAACCCTAATAATGAAAGTTAAGGCATTGTGGATTTGCTTACTGTTGTTGTTGTTGTTGAGGTTGTCTGATTTTCAGTTACCGTCTTTATGTTGTTCTGAGCTTCAGACTGACCTCACTACGTTATTTTACGAATCGCAAACGCATAGCTTTGCCACCAGATGATGTTTTTTTCTAATTTTCGCAAAATCTATAATTAATCCCTCCAAACTCTATTCACCCCACCATTTTTTATCTTCTTCTTCTCTTAACCGCTTGTGGTTATACACTCGCTTTTTCTTTTTCTTTTGGCTTAATACATTTATGACCCCCTCAATTTGTCCATTTTTTTCACTTAACCTCTTCAACTTTACGGACAACCTATTGGCCACCTAAACTTGTAATTTTTTTCCACTTAGCCACCTGAATTTGTAATTTTTTTTCCACTTAGCCACCTGACCTTGTAATTTCTTTCCACTTGGCCTCCTCAACTTGTCAATTGTGACATACTTACCCCTTTTATGCTGATGTGGCATGATTTTTTTATAACCACTTATATTATGCCACGTCAGCACAAAGAGGCAAAATGGGTCATATTTGACAAGTTGAGGAGGTCAAGTGGAACAAAATTACAAGTTCAAGTGGCTAAGTGGTTGTCATATAAGTTGAGGTGGCAAAGTGGAAAAAATTGACAAGTTTAGAAGGCTGGATAGATATTAAGCCTTTTCTTTTTTAGCATTTACTTTCTACAATCATGAAATTTAAATTCATGATCACTCACTTTTAAAATATATAATAATCACCAAACTATTACTTAATATTATCCTATTTTAATTTCTTAAAAATGATACGAGAGATGTTAGTTATTATTATTACAGCTCACAACATCGTTTTAATAATAAACGTAATGTAAAAAAGATGTTTTGATTTATCTGATTTTTAAACATAATGTAGTACGTAATTTATAAATTTAAGACGGAGGTTTTTGATTTGTGCCGTGAAAATTTTGTGTGCTAATTTTTGTGATTTTAACTTTTTTGCAAGGATATGCAATTTGAAAAGATGAATATTTTAATTTATTCAAATCATTCTCTTTTTTGATATGAGCTACAATAACTATTTTCAAACCCAACTTTGAGTTTATAAAGTGCATAAAGACACATGCAACTTTACATTTTAAACTATGAAACTTTATTGACGAAAAGGTTAAATCACATGCTCTTTTAGAGTTTGGTTAGACCATGATTTTTGGAGGTTTATTAAAAGGAGGTTATATGGCTTACTTTGAGGTAAACTACACTACAGGTACCCAAACTATGTCCATTTTACCAAACTGGTACCTAAAAATTATTTTGTCACATATAAGTTCCTAGACTATCGATTACCTCCCAAATGAGTACCTCGTGACCTCCTATAGCAAGTTTACCTCAAGTCAACGTTGGTCAACGGAAGTCAACGCATGTTTGACCAAATTTTTGGTTGACTCAGTTGACTGAATTATTAAAAGGACGAATTTGCCCTCCATCTTCTTCCTCCATTTAACCTTCCTCTCTCCTCCTTCATCTTCTTCCTCCACCTCCATTCAACCTTTCTTTCTCCTTCATCTTCTTCCTCTATCTAATCTTTCTCTCTCTTATCACCATAATCTATTTTCTATTTTATTTATTCTTTTTCCTTTTCATTTTTTCAAAATTAAAAAAAAAATCAATCATGGAAAGGGACCCGCCGGAATATGGAATCTGGATTTCCCAGATTCCGGCGGGTCGCCGCTGGGATCTAGAAATCCCAGCGGCGCCGCTGGTTTTCCAGACCGGCGGCGCTGGGATTTCTAGATCCCAGCGGCGACCCGCCGGAATCTGGGAAATCCAGATTCCGACGGATCGCCCGCCCACCGTGGATCTTTTTTTCTAATTTATTTAAAAAACAAAGAAAAATGAAAAAGAAGAAGAAAAAAAAAGTTATGGTGGAAAGAGGAGTGAGAAGGTAAAATGGAGGTGGAAGAAGAAGGAGGGGTAGTTTAGACAATTTTTTTAGGGTAGTGAAAAAAGTCAACAAAATTTGGGTTGACTTCCGTTGACCGGCGTTGACTTGAGCTAAACCTGCTATAGGAGGTCACGAGGTACTTATTTGGGAGGTCATCGATAGTTTGAGTACTTATATGTGACAAAATAGTTTTTAGGTACCAGTTTGGGAAAATGGACATAGTTTGGGCACCTGTGGTGTAATTTACCCGCTTACTTTGCTTGGATAGAATTTTATAATTTTAGTAAGGGTAATGAGGGTTATAAAACTATAATTTAAACTCCAAATCAGTTCCACCAAATCGGGTGATTCGGAAGTTCTATAATAATTACATGTAAATCGATTGAACCATCTTTAAAAAAACCATCAAAACAAGCAAAGGTTTTTTGCAAGGTTTCCACCCCTTCCTCTACTTTAATGAACCTTGTATAATTGCCAAGCAAACTTTCAGGTACACACAGTTTAATTTTTTTCAAAATAGGCGCTCCAAACATTAGGGTGTGTCGTACATTAAGTAGTAAAATAAAATATGTCTAATAAAAAATAAAAACTAGCACAATGAAATATAAGAATATCCTATCCATGCAAGCTGGGAATCTATCCCAATTTTGCTGCTGCTGAATTATTGATATATAACTTTTGGGGTTGCAAAGCAATTACAAAGCTCCACTTTATTAAAAATAAAAATAATAATTCAGTTCAGAGAAAACTTTTCTTTTCTTTTCTTACCAGCTTCTTTAACTTTGGATGCAGGCAGAAGACAAATATACATTTGGTTTCATCAAAATCAAAATACAAGCTATGGAGTTTTTGAGTCGCACCCTTTTGCATCTTTCCACAATTTATCTCCTCTTTTCTTCAGCTCGAGCTATCGACATCAAATACTGCGGTCTGTTTTTCTTTCCTTTCAGTTCTCTCTATCTCTCTCATTTTGTTAAATTTCATTACTGAGATTTTTGAATGCTTAAATCTAGCTTCTAGCTATAATTTTTAGTGAAGAAAAAAAAGAAAGTGAATCAAAAACATTGATTGATGAGATTATAAAAAGAGATTTCAAGTCTGATTTTCATTAAATACATCTAGAAGGACAAGCCGGGAACGTGTTCTTTAGAAATGATAATACTAGTCTAAATATTAACTTTTATAATGAAGTTGATGAAACTAGGTAAGGAAGCTGTATTAATACGTATGAGTATTAAATAATTATGTATACATAGCGATTAATATATATATAAATGATACAGGTCAAGAAGAAAATTATCGGGTAAAGGTAGATGGAGTCAAGATATCACCTGAACCAGTGGTGACAGGAAACCCTACTACCTTTAATTTATCAGCTTCTACTGGTAATTATTTTTCAGGTCTTACAATATAAGACACTTATTTCTATATGTATATATATAGATAAATATGATGCTTGTGTGTGTTTTGTGTTGTTCAGGCCAATATATTGGGGGAGGGAAAGTATTTATATTAATATCATACTTTTCGGTACCAGTTTTTTTCGAAAATCTTGATCTTTGTGATAAAGTTTCATGCCCAGTCTCTGTCGGCGACTTTGTGCTATCTCACACTCAAACTTTACCTACAATTACCCCTCCTGTAAGTTTCATACTACTCTCTTATTAATACTATCTAAGTTATCGATTCAAATTTGCTAGACATTTTTTGTATGTATTTTTTTTAACTTTTAACCACGCAAATCAACTTCTGCAGGGATATTATACTCTTTTGGCGAGAATGTCGGATGAACAAGGTGAGGTGCTCAGCTGCATTAGCTTTCATTTCCATGTGTACCACCAAAATTCGTCCTCCTATGTTTAATTTACTATCTCTACATCATGAATTTGGTTTGTTTAATAATTAATCAACACATGTATGTTTCGACAAACACATGCTTTTCTTTTTTATATGTATTTGCTATATTTATGAACAAGGAAATGAGATGTAATAACAAATTATATATTCTTAACTTTTGATTCTAAATCTCAATCTTTGAATGTGGATAATATTCAGAATTCAACTCATATTTTGTTGATCACTTTTACGTGCCACGCTTTGGTGCAATGTTACTGCAACTAATTGAAGCACAATTGACATAGTAAATAAAACAAAAAAAAGAGAGAAAAATGTATATTAAGTAAAAGCGGAAGATGTGAAGAAGAATGGTTCAAGGTACCGACCTCCACAAAATCCTCAAAAGCTAAGGTCATTGTTACGTTAATCAATTGAGGCAACGTTGTATGACATTATTTATTATTTTTCGCTTTTATTATGTATTGTGTTGAGAAATTTTAGAATATTCCTGGAATACGGGTGACGTGGTACTCCGGACCTATAATTCCATGACACGTCATATCCATTAGTATCTAGGATTCATCATTTAGGGTCTAGGGTTTATTTTTTGGGGTCTAGGATTTTTATTTTTGGATCTAGAATTTTATATAAATAATTAATTAAGAATTACATTTTAATTAATTACACATTGTCAAAATCTTATTGGTTAATGTGACACATGCCAACTATTTATTGGCTTGGAGTACCACGTCATCGTACTCCAGAAGTATACTAAAATCTCTCATATTGTGGAATATCCAATACCTTCAAAACACAAAGTGCAATTACAATTATATCTTTTTCTCCATTTTTCCCATTGCCTCTTTCTAATTTGAAAAAACTCACTCCTTTAAACATTTTTGTGATAAAGTTTAGTTAAAAGTAAGGCTACTTATTCATAAAGTCAGAGCAAACTACAAATCTCAATGAAAATTTATAGTGAAATTTACATAATAGTTTTCTGAAATATCCGCCAAATGCATGATTTTGGATATAGTGGAAACCTCCTGCAAAGGGGGAATTCCATGGAAGCAAAGGTGTATCATGTATGGTGATAAGAGAGACAATAAAGGATGAGATGATGAAGGAAATTGGATAAGTAAACTATAATTTTGATTGCCATTGGTTTCGATTTTGATTTGGAAGGTAAGGAGGAAAGAAGTATTCAACAATTGGGAAGAAGAGGAAATAAAGGAAAATTTATAGTTTATTTTTTATTTATTTTCTAATTTGTAGATTTTGATTTTTTTTTCTTGTCTAAAGGATGCATTCACGCACTTTTATAAGTTGTGAATCACGAATTACTTTCATATTACCAATTGGAGCTATTTGTTCCTATTAAACAAGTTTAACTAGTAAATAAGTGAAAATTTATTACAATCAAAAATTGAAGGGCTAAGTTATATAAATGTGGCAAATTTAGGAAGCTTAACACTTATTAAACCAGAAAATTTCTATAATAAACCCGATTCACCACGTGACACTAATTTCTAATTAAGATTATTTGAACACATTTAATGACTTGGTAGAGACGAATGTTAAGTGGTCAACTAAGCCTATCATATAAATCCTCCTTTTAAGCCATGAATGTGTTAGGGGGTTACTATTTCCAGCCATGAATTACTAGAATTGACGTAGTAAAAGACGGTTTTGCCCTTTTAAAAAAAAAGTTCAGAAAAAAAAAATGAGACTCACATGGTTCACGTCCCACCACACGGTGGAACTCAATTTCCTTGAGTCCCACCGTGTGGTGGGACGTGAACGGTTTCCGCCCCGCCATGTGGTGGGGCGGAAACCGTGTGAGTTTCGTCTTTTTAAAAAAAATAAAATAAAATTAACCCTAACCCTTTAACATTAAAATTAAATCAAATTAGATTAAACAACATAAATAACATATAAACATACATTAGTCTAGGGTTAATAATAATTATTATTTGGTTTTTCGGGCACAAAATTGTTAAAAATCTTTATAATTTACATAACTCATGAATATTGAGCCCCACCAAATGGAGGGACTCATGAATATTGAGTCTCGCCATGTGGTGGGGCGCATGCTTATTGAGTCTCGCCACAAGGTTGGACTCAATATTCATGAGCCCGACCACATGGCGAGACTCAATATTCATGAGTCCCTCCATTTGGTGAAACACAATATTCATGAGTCCATTCGTTTTGTCTTCCCGACATGATTTAAAATCCAAAATCCACTCGCCGGAAAATGTTTTCTGCCAGATAATATGGTGGTCGCCGGTTTAATGGTGGTGCCGGAGCCGGAAGATGGTTTGGTTAGATAAAATTTGGGTGGAATGTGGTTTGAGTTGGTTTGATTTTGTTTAATAGTGGTAGGGGCATTCTAATATTTTACTATGTCAGTCCTAGTAATTATATGGCAGGATACAGCCATCCACATGTGTTAAGCCTTATATATGTATTTCCCAATTAAATAAGGAATATAGAGTACTTTCAAGGAAGCATCTAGAATATGAAGACCGACCAATAATCTTGAGAGAACAATCCAACGGTCGAGAAGTGAGAAGGAAAGAGGTGGAGAATTCTAGAGTCTTCTTTTCTCATAAAACCAAACAAAACACTCGATCTACATACAATACAATACAAAGCCCATTTACATACATAAACACTTGACACTGACCCTCCTTCCTTCCACACAAAGAAAGAAAGAAAGAAAGCCACATATATATAAAATTCACATCTTGGTTTCTGATTCAGCCAAGGAAAGTATCTCTCTTTATATATTCTATCTCCATTTCATCATTTTCGCATCTCTAGATCATTAACATGTTTGGCAGATCAGCCCCTAAGAAGAGCGATAATTCCAAGTACTATGAAATTCTTGGTGTCTCCCAGACTGCTTCCCCTGATGATTTGAAGAAAGCCTACAAGAAAGCCGCCATTAAAAACCATCCTGACAAGGGTGGCGATCCTGAAAAGGTATCATCTTTTTCTTTTTTATTCGAAAATCTATCATCTTTATTCATTTCGGTATAATCCCATGTCATTTTTCTGTCGAAATTTCTATTCTTGATTATTTTCCTTCAATAACACATGATCTGTTAATAGATTAGTCTGGTTTGGTTAATGACTAATTCTTGTTTTGCAAGATTGGTTTTTTTTTATGTGAGGTTAGGACTCTTGATTAGGGTGTTAAGAAGGGTTAAACACCCAATCATAATATGGTTCAGCTATTATAGTTTAGTCTTAATATGGTTTGGTTTATGATTAATTCTTGTTTAACAAGATGGGTTTTTGTAGAACTCTTGATTGGGGTGTTAAGAAGGGTTAAAACCCCAATCCTAATGTATGATGTGATTTGAAAAAGGAAAGTGAAGGCTTAATTTTTGAGTGCTATTGCAGTTCAAGGAGCTAGCTCAGGCTTATGAAGTCTTGAGTGATCCTGAGAAGCGTGAGATTTATGATCAATATGGAGAGGATGCGCTCAAGGAAGGAATGGGCGGAGGAGGCGGTGGCCATAACCCGTTTGATATATTTGAATCTTTCTTTGGTGGGAGTCCTTTTGGAGGTAAGGAGATGAATTATTTTGTATGGTGTTCTTGCTAGGTTTTGTTTTTGAGTCTGTAAATAACAAGGGGTTGTGTGTAACGCTTTGTAGGTGGCAGTAGCAGAGGAAGAAGGCAAAGAAGGGGAGAGGATGTGGTTCATCCATTGAAAGTCTCATTGGAGGATCTCTACCTCGGTACTACCAAGAAGCTGTCTCTTTCTCGAAATGTCATTTGCTCAAAGTGTAGTGGGTGAGTTATTGCAGATGTGCTAATTACCTTATGTTGTTTTCTATTTAAACGATCTTACTTGTAAGCGGCTTTAATGGATGCAGAAAGGGGTCAAAGTCTGGAGCTTCAATGAAGTGTGGAGGTTGCCAGGGTACAGGGATGAAGGTCTCCATAAGGCAGCTTGGCCCTTCAATGATTCAGCAGATGCAGCATGCCTGCAATGAGTGCAAGGGAACTGGTGAGTCGATTAACGACAAAGATAGATGCACACAGTGCAAGGGAGAGAAGGTTGTTGCTGAGAAGAAGGTGCTGGAAGTAGTAGTTGAGAAGGGAATGCAGCATGGTCAGAAAATTACATTCCCTGGGGAAGCTGATGAAGCTGTATGTTGCTATCCTTTTAATCTTAAAATCTGAATGTTTTAGTCCTGGTGAATGAAATTTAATGGAGTTCATTTTGTGTATTGCAGCCTGATACTGTTACCGGAGACATTGTTTTCGTCCTCCAACAGAAGGATCATCCGAAATTCAAGAGAAAGGGAGAGGACCTTATTGTGGAGCACAATCTGTCCCTGACAGAATCTCTTTGTGGCTTCCACTTTGTATTGACACACTTGGATGGAAGACAGCTTCTTATCAAATCAAACCCTGGAGAAGTTGTGAAGCCTGGTAATTAAACAATGCATATGCATATGATTTCACCGTTGTTTTGTTGTTTGACAAACTTGAGAAGAAAAAAGAGCTTAACAAACGTTGTTAACTTTTGCAGATTCATTCAAGGGAATAAATGATGAGGGCATGCCAATGTACCAAAGGCCATTCATGAAGGGCAAGCTCTACATTCATTTTAACGTAGAATTCCCTGATTCTTTGACTCCAGACCAGGTCAAGGCACTCGAGGCGATTCTACCTGCTAGGCCGTCGAGTCAGTTGACAGACATGGAGCTGGACGAGTGTGAGGAAACTACTCTGCATGATGTTAATATGGAGGAAGAGATGAGAAGGAAGCAGCAGCAAGCTCAGCAAGAAGCATATGATGAGGATGATGACATGCCTGGTGGTGCACAGAGAGTTCAGTGTGCTCAGCAATGATTCAATGGAATGTACTAGTGGTCTAGTCAGTCTACCAATCTGGGGTTGATACAAGTTGAGTCTTAACTTTGAACAGAATATTTTAGTAAAATCAAATTGATGATCCCGAAAATTTTCTGGAAATAACCGCATATTTGTATGGATAATGTTCATTTAGTATCTTATATAGTTTTACCTTGGTTATTAATATCTTGGTTTGGTTAAATTTTGTCATTTATCCTGAAGTTGAGCGTTGAAAAGAATTTTGACCCTCCGCTCTTCCAGGGTTACTGCATTGAAGAATATAAATTAAGATATAATAGGTAGTTTCACTTTGATTCACAATGTGAAACTCAAGCTCTTGCCACAACACACGTGGGGTACGTGTAGATTGAATTAACAAATGATACAGACGGATATATCTTTAGTTAAACAAAAACCAATTTCAAATGAACGTGAAGAATGCATTAGTAGTTTGCTGCAAATGATGAAAAATCTGTGGGATAGAAAATTTGGCTTATCCCCAGATGTTGTACACAATCTTGCTATAGCAAGAAAATTTTTAAGCTGATTAGGACCAAGATCTGGGTCTATCATCATCTTCATCGAGCTGCAAAATCAAGAACCCTGAATCCAATCTTCCCTTCTCCGATGATTGACCAATTATTTACTCAGAGGAGCACCACGCCTAGCTGAAATATTATGTTTCCACTTCCATTTGCAACTGAAGAATCACACAATGGAGAGGCTATAATTCTAGATAGATGAAACTTACTAGTCCAGTTATGAAGAAAGATAACTACAATTACCTTCAGCTGATGGGCGTTGACATAATTTCTGACGAAACTAACAAGGCCAAAATTGGAAATTCGTTGTCATAATGCAAGTACGATTTGCAGCAGTAATTGAGTATTATGTCCTAGTTAGGAAGTAGCATTGGTAATGACTTCACCTTTGTGTTGAAGTTCTCATCTAGCATGATGTTGCTTGAGCTTATAGATACATGATAGATTGGCAGGTTACTAAACAGAAAGAGATATTCCTGCAGTTCAGTGTAAACAGTCAATACCGTAGATCCTCAACTCATCTGCTCATGGCCTAAAGCTGAAGATTATGAAAATAGAGTTTCTGATAACATATATAGATGCAAGACACAACTGTAAATCCCTGAATGTTCTGGAGCTCAACAGCACAAAAGCTCCAAAAAAATGTGTTTTGACTTGAGTCAATAATCGCCAAAAGATGTTAGAAGAACGGCGAGGTTCTAGAAAACGATGTTGCATTATATGTTCACCAAAAGATGCTGGGAAAAAGTTCGTATTGAATTATGCAGGAAGCATGGGGGCATATTTAAAAGGTAATATCAGTTACAATTGACCTACCAATGCTGCTGCAACTCCAATGGCTATCTGTAACCTGGTCTTCCAATTCAAGGGAGTCTTGAGAGATCTGCCAAGGGTTATTTGTCAGAATATTTGATTTTTACAGAACATTTATGTTTTTAAGATAAGGTTACCATTTAGGTGCTCCTTCAGGCTTCCATTTTTAATATTGTCAAACACTAGCAACCTGCAAATTAGCAAACCAGATTAACAGTGTATGCCTTCTGCTGATTCCCACAGAATGAAATCAACGAACGGTGCCATCTTTATCAAAATTCTTTGCACTAAGAATATTCAACAAACTCAATGTAATTGAAACCAGTAGTTGCATACTAAAAATAGACACCAAAAACTGTAATTACAGCAGATCAGAGATTGCTACTCGCTGGTAATTGAATAAAAATACAAAATCTGATTGGTTCCCACTTCCCCGTCGATACCTCTCATCAAGAAGAACTCACTTTGACACATTCAGTACACACATTCTAAAAAGAACCTGTAGAAATATGCACTCGCTGTTTGCCTCCCAGAAACACGAGAACAAGCTTTAAAAGGATAAAAGGAAAGAAGAAAGACCCGGAGATTTTGGATCCATTTAAAAATCCCCAGGTGCAGTTCCTTCTATTACCGAGATGAGATATGTCATCTTTGCTATAGAAACAATCTGTGGTTAAAAAAAAAAAAAGAGAGTATGAAATGCTCGAATTCAGCCACCCCTGTCCATACTGAGCTGCCAAATTTTACACCTCAAGCTTAGCTTCTCTCAACTGTATAATCTGCTGCACATGTATATAGAATCATCTTCAGCGAAGCATACACGGATCAGACATTGCCTGAAGTAACCTTGAGAAAGATTCCGGTTTCGAAGAAGAAAGCAAGGGAAAAAGCTCTGAACATATGGCTTGGAATAACTGAGGTGAGGCATCTTGCATCCTTTGCAAATGGCGGACAGCAACGGAAATCTCTTCAGCATCGACAAGGCATTTTAACAAAACAACATGGGCATCTGAATGTCTTATGTCATGAGCTAGGCCAGTGAGCAATTCAGAAGCTTTATGAAATTGACCTACATTGTAAGTTGGTGAACATAGAATGTATCAGTAAAGCTTTTGAATATCTAGCACTGATGATTGAAAACAGATGAAAAGCACAATGAGCACTACAGGCTTCACGAGGTATTGCAGTTCACAGGTTTTGTGCCAAATAGGACCAAATTTCATGACACAAATCAACTAAAGAATGAATAATAAAAGCTACTTATAATCACAACATAAAATGTGCATGAAATTAGCACAATGCTCTATATATTCATGATTAAGATTGAAAAAAAGACAACTAAGAATAAACCCATAATCTTATTCCTTCATATCCATAGAGCATCAATAAAACTTATTTGTCATAAAGCTCAAGTTAGCCTTCTTTATCATCAAATACTTCAGCCTTCTCAAAATATTAGGAGTTACAGATCTTCTGTGATAGGTATATCTCTTTAATGCTAACAGTTTTGTACTTTTATGCCAAGAAATAATAGCACCAGTTATCCATTTTCTGACATTCTGATTGTTTCATTTAAAATGGTGGTTATATAAAAACCATCAATTGGCTCCTAATTTATGGCCTTTTATGGCTAGGCACAAAGCATCATGACGAGAGTCTGCACGCCTTTCTTTAGTTGAGATACTAAGACAAGAGCCCGAGGGTGAATGTACAACAAAACTACAGAACCAATAATTTTCCATTACTTCAGTTAACTAATTGGCATGTATAGTAACATACCTTCACTGCAGAGGTTTAAAATGAATGAGCTCAATATGCTTTGAGCCAGCATCAAATTTTGACTAATTAGTTTATTGAAAATTTCAAAAGCAGTGTCGAACTTGCTTTCTTGACAGAGCCCTTTGAGGAGAGATGTGCAAGTTGTAGCATCAGTTGCAACCCCTTTATCCAACATGTTATTAAACAGTCTCAACGACTCTTCAACTTGACCAATTTCTGAAAACTTTGCAATCAGAATATTATATGTTTTTAAGTTCACTCCACATCCAACCACAAACATCTCATCCCAAAGCTTCTTTGCAGGACGCATTTGATCTTCTCTACAGCAAGCCTCCATTAACGAATTATACATTGCAATATCTGGACCGAACCCTTTCTTCTTCATCTCCTGAAGAATACCATAGGCTTCTCTCACTCTCCCAACCTTGCAAAAGAACGAGAAAACCACATTGTAGCTCTCAATGTCAGAGAAATAATCTTTTGAGGACAAGATGTTATAAACTTCCAGCATTTCATCAACCTTTCCATGCCTACACAGATTTCGGCTTAAATTGTTCAATGTCAAAAGACTAGGTAACCTCTCTTTTCCTATCATGAAATGAAAAAAAATCATCGCAGAAGAGGGGTCAATGCTTGAAACTGAACCTATCAATGCATTCAAAACATCAACTTCTATAGGAAAATTACCATCCACAATCACTTTACCTAATTCTTTCGCTTCAAAAACCAATCTTTCCACAATTAAACTCAAAATAAACTCTCTATAATCATTACTCCTAGGAGCCACCCCCAGCTTTCTCTTCATCTTCAAAATCTTATGCACATCAGCCGCATCCCCCGACAATCTGAACGCTTCAGCCAAAACCCTATACGCAATAAAATCCGGTTTACAACCCCTAAACCTCAATTCATCCAATACCCACAAAGCCTCATTCAACCTAGAACCCTGACAAAGCCCGTGAACAATCAAAACCGCAACGACCGACCCGTTAAAACTCGAATTAACCCTCTTAGCTTCATCTAACAAACGCAAAACAACCCCCAAATCCCCGTCCCGTTCCCTACAAAACCTCCATATAAACACACCCAACCCAACAGTACTAAAGTTAACTCCTTTCCTACACATTTCATCAAACACCTTAAACCCATTATCAAAAAACCCATCAGAACCTAATAAAGCCAACAGAGAGTTACACGTGTCAGACCCAAAATCCAAGATATGGGTTTTAACCTCACTGAAATACAAATACGCATCTTGGGTTTTTCTCCCTTTGATTAAAGAGTCAATAATGTAACGGCTAGTTGAAGAATTGAGGGTAAATTTGTGGGCTTTGACTTGTTTTAAGATGGTGGTGATGGTGTTGAATTGGCGGGAAAGGTATAGAGATTTGAGGAGTGATTGATAGGTGAGTGAGGTGTGAGAAAAACCAGGCTGCTGGTTGGACCAATTGAAGAAACCGAGAGCAAGGGAGTGGTGGTTTAAGAGACATGGGTCGATTACTCGTGCGACGAGTGATGGATTGATGGAGTCCCGGCAATTGATCCTGTGAAGAAGAAGTTCTAGGGACGGTGTCCATGATCCTGTCGGGGTTGAGTTCTTTGATGCTGAGATTAGTGTGGAACTTATCCGAGTTGCTAACTCGATTGCTGGTTTCATAAATGAAGAATAGGTGGACACACTATAGTTCCATAGATTGAATACTAGTAGTTGAGAGGGATGCCTTATTGGATACATTATAGCCCAGACTTACATAGATGTGTTTTCCGGCGGATGGGCCTATCATCCCGAGGTTTGACAGAGATTTGAACTTCAGTTCAGTCCGGTTAGTATTTCAAAAATACTAGTAGAAGTTATGGTGAATGTGAAAGTGGGAAGGGAGTCCCACAAAAAGAAATAGCCAAGAAGAAAATACATAGAGGTGTCACCATCCAAATGTTTGTATGGATAATGCTTTTGTAGTAGTATCTTATATAGTTTTGCTTTGGTTATTAATATATTGCTTTGGTTAAATATTGTCATTTGTCCTAAAAAGTTTAGGGTAGAAAAGAATTTTGATCCTCCCTTATTCTAGGGTTACTTCATTTGAAGAGTATACATTAAGATTTCATAATAGGTAGTGTGGAACATGAGTTTACTGTGATCCAAAATATGAAACTCTTGTCACAATACACATGGGGGACTTGTAAATTGAATATGCGAATGACACAGACGATATATCTTCAGTTAAACAAAACCAATTTCAAATCAACGGGAAGAATGCATTAGTAGTTTGCTGCAAATAACGAAAAATCTGTGGGATAGAAAAATTCGGTTTATCCCCAGATGTTATACACAATCTTGCTATAGCAAGAAGATTTTTAAGCTGTTTGGAGTTATAAGTGTTCCCAAGATCTGGGTCTATCATCATCTGCATCGAACTGCGAAATCGAGAGCCTTGAATCCATTGGATTAAGTCTGTGCTTCCCTTCTCTGATGATTGACCGGTTATTAACTCGAGGAGCACCACGCCTAGCTGAAATATTATGTTTCCACAACTTCCATTTGCGACTGAAGAATCACACAAGTTAGAGGCTATAATTCTAGATAGATAGAACTTTCGAGTCCAGTTATGAAAGATAACTACAATTACCTTCAGCTGATGGGCCTTGGGGCATTGTAACATAATTTCCATCGAGACTAACAAGGCCAAAATTGGTAATCTGCTGTCACAGTGCAACATTATATGAGGATTTGCAGCAGTAATTCAGTATTATATCCTAGTTAGCAAGTAGCACTTGTAAATGACTTCACCTTTGCATTGAAGTTCTCATCTAGCATGATGTTGCTTGAGCTTATAGATACATGATAGATTGGCAGGTTGCTAAACAGAAACAGATATTCCTGCAGTTCAGTGCAAACAGTCAATAACGTAGATTCTCAACTCATCTGCTCATGGCCTAGAGCTGAAGATTATGAAAATACAGTTTCTGATAACATATATAGATGCAGGATGCAACTGTAAATCTCTGAAATGTTCTGGAGCTTAACAGCACAAAAGCTCCAAAAAAATGTGTTTTGACTTCAGTCAATAATCTCCAAAAGATGTTAGAAGAACGGTGAGGTTTTTAGAAAACGATGTTGCATTATATGTTCACCAAAAGATGCTGGGAAAAAGTTCATATTGAATAATGCAGGAAGCATGGGGGCATATTTAAAAGGTAATATCACTTACAATTGACCTACCAATGCTGCTGCAACTCCAATGGCTATCTGCAACCTGGTCTTCCAATTCAAGGGAGTCTTAAGAGGATCTGCCAAGGGTTACTTGTCAGAATTTCCAATTGTTGCACATCATATGCATTCTTTGAAATAATACTCTAAGGTTACCATTTAGATGCTCCTTCAAACTTCCATTTTCTATATTGTCAAACACTAGCAACCTGCAAATTAGCAAACCAGGTTAACAGTATGCCTTTTGCTGATTCCCACAGAATGAAATCAACGAACGGTCTTGAGATGCCATCAGCTTTACCAAATTTGTAGTGGTTGCACACTAAAAATAGACGCCTGAAACCGTAATTACAGCAGATCACAGATTGCTACTCGCTCGTAATTTAATATACTCGAAAACCAAATATAAAATGTGATTGGTTCCTAGATGGTCCTTAAACGAAAACATCACCAAGAACAAGAAGGACTCTCTTTGACACATACAGTACAAACATTTGAGAAGGAAACCGTTGCCTCCCAAAAACACGAAAACAAGCTTAAAAAGTTCTAGTTCTTCATTTCAGAAACAATTAGAGAAGAATTATCAGCGCTTGGAAAATAGAAAAAGGAAAGAAGCAAGACATGAAACCTCTTGTGACCAATGGAGAACCCTTTAAGAGCAAGAAGATGACGGTGATGCAAGCGACCCAAGAGCTGTACTTCCCTATAGAAAACATCATCTCCTTGATCAAGATCATTAAGTTCTTTGACAAGTGCAATTTCACCGTCTTGAAATCTAGCCTTGTAAGCAGTCCCATGAGAATCGGTATATATTATTCTGTGAAAGCTATCCGTTGCCCTCTTTACTTGTTTGTATGAGAAGCGTCTAGCAAAGGATACCGGTCCTGCATAAACAAACAGCATTTTGGTTCATATCTCAAAAAACGCAGTGTTACAATGTCCAATGGGCCAATAAAAACGTTTCATAGTGCCACATCAACATACATGATTCAGTCAAAAGCCATATATGCCACGTCAATAGTCAAAGCTTCTAGGAGGTTCTCTCTTAGGTGAATTTAATTTCCTACTTAGTCTCCTATTTGAAGAGGAAAGCCTCAGCAAAACATGACTATCTTCCCAAGTTTGCTTTGGGTCCCAATTCCAATATGACCGATCTTGATAGGAATTCCTAAACAGTTGTAAATCAACTAAGAATTGGATCTTATTATTATAACCTAAGTTGCATTCACTACACTCAATTCCTTGAGTAGATTCTTCACCGATCACAAATTCTATACTGATTCAAGCATCGGACAGTGGTCGCTGGTCAACGGCCTCAACTGTTTTGCAGGTTTTAGTAGGCTATGTGGAGGTCAAGATTAGTTGAGACGCTAATACATAGATTTAGAAAAATTACAGAAACAAGAAAATGAATCAAGTATGTAAGTAAGTGTTGAATTCACAAAAATAGAGTTGATGTAGAGGAGGAGAGAAATGAATTAGAAAAGTAAAATTGAGTTGATGTTCTCGCATTGTGGAAAGAGGAAATACCGGAACGGGATCGGTGAAGCCATGAGAGAAGTTGAGGACGAAACTTGCGGATCACACGGGGATCCATCCAACTATACAAAACAAAAATATTTATCTTGAAGAAGAAACTGAACTAAACTAAACTAAACAGCTGAGCTGACAGTCGTAACATAACAGTAAGTAAAGTAGTAGGAGAGTGAATAAGTTCCTATCCCAATTATTTTCTTTCTCTTTTTCAGCATCCATCCATCCAGCCTGGTTATTCCTTACTCAACCACTTTGTTTTTATTCATTATGGCTAAATAACAATAACGGAATGTGACAGAAACGGTTAAACCCCCTCCCTTCTATCTTCTGCTAACATTTTTCACTAAGATGCTCCTATTAAGTATTTTTTGAGAATTGGTATCAGTAGTAATTTCATTGAATGTCGGTAAAACTTAAATTGGAAAAAGAAGAAACAATGTTAATTTAATTTCAATAATAGAAATTATATGTGTTTCAATAATTTAAAACGACATGTGATCAAGTTGGTAGGCTAATGATTGATTGTGGGCAGGAATATAAAACCGCAGTTACATATATTCATTAATTATGTAGACCATCTAAGAGGGAGGATTGGGAGTAGTAGAACGGTTTTTGTGGCAATATATTAATTTGGTATTGCAGCATGAGTAAGCGGTTGTTATGGAGGGAACTGTTTGGTAAGTACATTACATTATTGAATTATGAATATTTTAGAATTTGGTTATTGTCGTAGTACTAACACGCCATTTACATGAATTAGGACTGCATACTTTTACCATTTTTAAAAAAAATTCTCCTCAATAAGGTTTTATTTAGGTTGAATATACAAATAACCCCTTGAACTTGGCTCAATGTTGCTATTGATCCCTTCAACTTTCAATTGTAACAAATACTCCTTCCAACATTATAAATGCTAACAAATAACCCCCTGAACTTGGCTCAATGTTGCTATTGACCCCCAACTTTTGATTGTAACGACTACCCCTACAACTTTCTAAATGCTAACAAATAACTCTGAATTGCTGAAAAGACAGCAAATGTGTGACTCAAACTCTCATAGTTGCATGAATAACTTTAAAAAGTAGAAAAATCAATTAAAATGAAAACGTCAAGATAGATTCAAAATCCAAACTAACGGTTTGGATTGATTTTGCGAGTCTTAATTTTTGTTCTTTTTATTTGTTGTAATTGAGATTTCGAATTGATTTTGGGTTTTTAATTATTGGTTAAAGAGATCAAAAGTTGAGGAAGATGATATTTTTGAAAGAAAAAAAAATATAGTAATCATTTATATAATTTTTTAAGGACCAAATTGAAACTTTTTTAATCCAATTTTTTTATTTCTTTTAATTAAATTTTTCTTCTTTTTAAAGATACTTGCGCAACTATGATACTTTGAGTCGCACATTTGTTGTTAATTTAGAGCTATTTGTTAGCATTTAGAAAGTTTGAGGGGATATTTGTTACAATTGAATGTTTGGGGGTGAACAACAACATTGAGCCAAGTTCATGGGGTTATTTATTACTCCCTCTGTTCCTATATGTAGTTCGTTTTAGACAGTTGAAATAATTCCAAAATGTAAGGCGTTTTCAGTTATCGAGGAAATTTTGGTTAACTTCTTCCTTTCTTACCCTTCTTCTATTCTTATTAAATCAGACTTTATATTGATTACTGCATCTTTTTCAAGGTTCAATAAATGAGAGGGAGTATATTTGAGTTATTAACGTTAATTGAGGTGCAATTAATACTATTAAGACTTTTGGATTAAGGTTATATTAGTAATTGTAATCTATATTAAATGTCTTTCTTAATTTGTGTGAAAAAACTTAAAATGCCTTATATAAAGGAATGGAGGGAGTAACATTTATAAAGTTGAAGGGGGTATTTGTTGCAATCGAAAGTTGAGAGGTCAGTGAACCAAGTTTAAGGGGTTATTTGTATATTCAGCCTTTTATTTATAATCCTTGCAAACCCTACATCTAATTAAATCCTATAACTCCATGATGTTATTTAATCTAGCTCTTATTTGGGAGGAGGTTAATGGAAGTGATGTAATGTAATTTTGTGAATTAACCTTGTTTGAGAGTTTTCTAAAAGATTAAATGAAGGTCAATGAGAGTTAATATTTTACTTTCATTAACCTCGAAACTTTAATCTTTAAATCGGGAGTTAATGGAAGTAATGTAAACATTTTAACTAATTTACATCCACTAACCTCCAATTCAATTCCACCAACTCTTAAACAAAGTTAATATTTTAACTTTCATTTTCGTCTCTTTCTTTTCCTATTCCGTTACTTTCATTAACTTCCCCTAACTCTCATCTCTATTAAAATCCTAACTCCCCAACTTTTCGGATCCAAATTTACTTCAATCCAAAATGTTGAAACATTATCAATATTGAATACCATCATTGTCATTTTTCCCTCCAACTTTATTTAATTTAATCTTCCAAATTCCAAACAGTAGACTCTAACGTACGCCACGAGGACATAAAACCCCAAACGTATCCCGTGATTGACTCTCTCAGTTGTCGCAGTCGCAACTCGCAGGAGTGACAACGACTTGGCCCCAACGTCTTATATCAAACATACTCCACCAAAACGACACCGTTCCATGCCTATTAATTCACCCAACTCCTCCCTGCGCACGTTAGCTGACACCGGTCCTCACTTCCACTTCCCTGTCTCTTCCTCGAGAATCTAGAGAGAGAATAATGTAGTGTTTGGATTGTATCAAAATGTACTTTATAGAGTGCGAACTTGCTTTTTACAGCCTTTTTAAATCTCTATTTTAGCTTTCTACATTCAATTTTGCGGTTACGGAAACCGGAGCTTCAAAAGGTATCTCAAACTTTTCCGACAGACACTCAGCTATTCTGATTAAGTTCAATTATGTCTTTCGAGTTTCTGATCTGTGGATCTGCATTGTCTTGCTCTTCAATTTTCTGTGTTTGTTTTGGAATTAGGGTTTCTGGAATTAGGGTTTGTTTGTTTGTTGTTGTTGTTGTTGATAATATGTATGTATGTATGAATGGATGTTAAGGGAGGTTTTTTTATTGCTAATGAATTAAGATGTTTGCTTGCATTGTGTTTTCTTCGGGTCTGTTTTCCGCGTGTGAGTGTCACTTACTGGCATTTGCAGCCGGTCGGGTAAAGGAGGAGGGTAAACATAGCCACATCTTATGACATGAATTGAGCTTTACACATTCTTTATGATGGTTCATGTTCGCCGGCATCGACTAAGGCTTTGTTATTGTTGTTGAATAAGAACATTAATAATCTAACTATGCTTGGAATGGAAGGTTATTAGGAGGGAGGAGAATGTAAAGTTGTGCTCGGGAAGGAAGGTTATTAAGAGGGGAAGGATTTCGAACGGTTAATTGGATGTTAATAAAACCTCCAATTTTTAGTCCCACAGATTCGGTGGGATGGAAGCTTAATACACGGACAGTATCCGTGTCGGACACCGTGTCAGACACCATTTTTAGGCTATTTTATGAAGGTTATGTTTTAGAAATAACGTTTCTCGTGTCCTTATCTGTGTCCGATACCGTATCCTTGTCCGGGCAACATAGGATGGAAGGTTATTAGGAGAGGAATGAAAAGTTGTGTTTGGGAAGGAAGGTTATTATGAGGGGAAGGATTTCAGAAGGTTAATTGGATGTTAATAAAAACCTCCAATTTTTAGTCCCAGATTCGGTGGGATTTGGAGGTGAAGTATTTTACTTTGCCCGGCATTAGTAAATCTCTTCTAAACTTCTATCCTGACATTTTGTTATCTTTTCTAAATTCCTTGTTTTCTCTTGGAAAGATGTGTTTCCTCTTTGTTAATTTTTTTTGTTTTGAGGGTTCTGAGATTTATGTTACAATTATTATTCTTCAGGGTTTTACCTATGGGGCTGTTGATACTGGCACACTCATTTGAATGAAGTGGTCATTTTAGAACACTGGTGAGAGGTTGGTGACTAATTATTGCTTGCTTCTGCTTCTGAGATCTGGAAGCGCAACTAATACCAATATGTTTGGCTCTAGTTTGATATTTCACCTGATTTCGTTATTATTTTATTTAATATCATGCTTTCTATGCCGTTCTTATTTAATGCCATTCAGTTCTTCTCTTGGATAACCTTGCACATTGTTTGATATTTTCAACTTTCCTTTTTTTCTGCTGGTAACTAGTTGCATTCATTTCTATTGGATAACCTTGCATGTGCATAAATTAGTAGTGGATTGGAATTTAATTGATTGTAAGTAGAGACAAAAGTTGAGGCAAAACATTAAAATTTCATTATGAATATTTTGCTTGCTAAAAATAAAACTTTACGATTGTAACAATTGAAGAAAGAGCATAATGTCCAACACTTTCAGTTCAGCAATGAAGCAATTATGGGTTTAACTTTAATATACCTGTGACTGAAGACTGCATAAGTAATTGTTGTTCTGTTGTGCTTTGACTTCACTCATTCTTGTTACCCATTTTACCTGGAATTCTATGTGATGTCAGTTCAACTAAATACTAGGTGATGAATGAAGAACTAAAACTGCATGAAAACAATGTCGTGGTTGGTGAGTTAGTTGGCAGTAATTCCAAATGGTTCTTACATGCAATGATGAGACCTAACTACCAGTAGCCAAAACGTGATTATTTTGTTTTCATTCTCTCTAAAAATTTATGTTCAGTGATTACTGAAGCAGAAATTATAAGCTTTTCATCAAAATTGAATATCATGGTCAATAAGCACTTCAACATGAAATCTCTTGCTTCTCTCTGCATAATACCCTTGACAAGTTTGGTATTTGACGTAAAAAACTTTTTGTTTCTACTATTACTGTTCTGTTAGCCCTCTTCATTTGGTTGTCTATTATATGCTTTGCTTATAGTCTATATGATGGTGCTTTAGACTCTGAAACCAGTTCTACTTTCAAGTTACAATTTCTAAGGTCGGACTCGGCACTAAGTTATTTGTGATGTTTTATGCTGCTCAAAATGCATCTGAACTTGGAAATTAACAGCTCTCTGATTGATTTTTTGTTTCTGATTCTTGTTGTATTATTGTTATTATTAATTGACCTAGCTAGTTCTGATGAACTTGTTTCTGTCAATATAACACACTTCTGTGTCTCATTCTATGGCCGAGTCTTTTTGATTTTAAGATCATAATCCTCTTTAGTTTCACGCTTCTCTCTTCATAACAGCTGCATCTTTAAGGTGAAAGTTAAATTTGCTGCAAGGATAGTGTCTTGTTCTGTGGCAGAATCTCTTTGATATTAAGATCACAATCCTTGTTAGTTCTTTAGAATCTGGGTTTTTCTGGAGTCCTGCCTCAAGTATATGGCACTTCAAGATCTTATTAATATATCTAATCTTCTCCTTTTTTTTTATTAAGCGGCCTTAAATATTTAGTTTGAAGGACTGTGTTTTTGTTGCATATTCCTATAGAGTTCCTAATTGAAAGATCCCTTCTTACGTTCCATGGATGCAGTTTCAAAAATCATTTCGATAAACTAAGATTCTTTTGATTTATCGATGACTATTTCTTGTAGGTCTCTGTATTTGTTTGAGTTACGATATCATTATGGGTGTCTCAGGAAAATGGATTAGAGCTTTGGTTGGTTTAAAAAAGCCAGAGAAATCGCAGACTTCAGCGAACGATGACAATGTGGGTATATTTATTTTTCCCCTCAAAGTAGCACTTTTGTTATAATTGGTTTACAATGATCTGTGCTGCAAATGTTGTTACTAGTCTTGCTATTTTGTTGGACATGTGCTGATTCATTCGTTAAATTCTATTCTTTCGTCTAATCGACTCTCACTTATGCTTGATAGTCAGGCGTGACTTGGATTGGAATTTTTAATATCCTCTGTCCTTCCCACCCTTCTTCTAAAAAATCATGAGAATTGTTTGTCTCTGGTCTGAAAAGCTAGATGCAATTTGCATGTATTTTATGATTTGTAAAATAAGCTCTTGAATAGTATCAAACTCTCCAAGATGAATTTATTTTAAAATAGGTTATCATATCAAATGTTGTTTTTTGTTTAATCTCCACAGAGGACAACTTCTAGTAAGTTCCGGCATAGAAGAAAGCATTCAGTTGAGATTGATGCTGCTAAACTTCACGAGGAGGTTAATGACCACATTGCGGAAACAGTTGGTCAAGCCAGTGTTGATTCTGTCCTGCAAGCTTCTCAATCTCCTTCTGCTACTCTTCAAGTACAGGATGTAGCTCACAATCAACAAACTCTGAGAGAGGAATGGGCTGCCACTCGTATCCAAACAGCTTTCCGTGGATTCCTGGTACATTTCTGCCATCTGACAACCTAACTTAGTCAAAATATATCTTGTTCAGCTTCGATATGCTATGTAATTTTATTTTCTTGTCTGTTAATTGTGGTTTGAGACGTGCTTATGTTTTCTTGGTGTCAATTCGAACCTTATACATTATTGTTATACAGATAACAATTTTTCATGCCTAGGTTTGGTCGAGATTTCTATATACTTACTGCTAGCACTTGGCAGTAGCAAGTGCAGTTATAAAGGGTTAACAAAAACTTAGTTCTGTTTTACAAAGATCATTGTTTACTCTTCCAAACCTTTCCTCTACTTACCCCCCAAAACCCTTTCATCCAATCAAAGCCAAGTAGAATAAATGTATTTTTTCAGAATTTTTTTACAGAAAAGACAGGTTGCTAAAAAAAGAAACCTAATACAAAAGAAATCAAAATCTAAAAAAAAGAATACAGAAGCCGCCCCTTTTTTGGCAGTTTAAATAGTTTGAAGTCCCTAAATGTTTCTTTTTTATAAATTATGTCATCAAGATACTTTAATGAATTTTGTAATCCATGTGCTAAAAATTTAAAAGACATCCTTTCAGTGGCAGAGGAAGTATTATGCAGGCCATATACCAGAGTAAAGTTTATCGAGTAACTGAAGCTCTTAGTCAATTGTATCAAACAAAGCAATCGGTTAATAATTCTGTTGATTCGACGTCAATCGATTTTCGTGAAGTTCAACTTTGGTTTGTAATACTTGTAGCAAAGACCTTAATTTGAAGTAATGCTTAAATGTAAAGGAATAAGGTGCAATTTTTCCTTTCTCCTTGTTTCAGATGTGCATTAGATGATTACAGAAAAAGGTGAAATTTTAGATGCTCTCATCACATGCAATTTAGAATTTCTATCTCTTGTTAATTTCTCTGCAGAGCCAAGTAAAAGGGGAATATGACTCTCTACCTATAATCTACTTCATCTTCTTTATGTAATTTGTCAATAGATCAGAATTAATATATTTGTCTACTCAGTTGTTTGTGATTGGAAAAACCTTTACAGTTATTTTGAGCACATTTCACAATATAAGGTTCTTTTCTGAACAATCAAACTTTATTATATGCTAGGCTAGAAGAGCATTACGAGCTTTAAAGGGATTAGTGAGACTCCAAGCTCTCGTGAGGGGGCATGCTGTGAGAAAGCAAGCTGCAATAACTCTTCGCTGCATGCAAGCTTTGGTGAGAGTTCAGGCTCGTGTGCGGGCAAGACGTGTTCGTGTAGCATTAGAAAGTCAAACAGCTCAACAAAAATTTCAGCAACAGCTTGCAAATGAGGCTCGGGTTCGAGAGATAGAGGTATGATCGGATGAATATACAGTTTGGGTAAATATTAGTGAACTGTCTGAATGGCAGACATCTCTTTTTATGTTTTCTCTTAATGCACCTCCAACTTTATGGTAAACCATCTCATGTGAATTTCTGAAGCTTGCCATGCCTCCATGACCATTAACTTAATGTTATATGTGGAAATAAAAGTACTCTTGCTGATTACTAAAAAAATCCCATTCATGTTCTCGAGGATGAGAAGTAGCTAATTTGTTACATCAACTTGCTTTTCATCTATAAATTTGGTGCTTTTGGAAGTCTCCTTGTCATTTTACCACTCTTACCTGACTTCCAAAACTGGAGTTTAGTCTGTTTTCTTTCTTTTTTTATCTTGTTTTATTTTCTTCTATGTATTCTAAGCTTGTGATGTCACTTCCAATGGTACAGGATGGGTGGTGTGATAGTGCAGGATCTGTTGAAGAAATTCAAGCCAAGTTGCTGAAGAGGCAGGAGGCTGCAGCTAAGCGTGAAAGAGCAATGGCATATGCTTTGGCTCATCAGGTAAAAAATAACAGCTCCCTTGATGTGCGAGAGCAGCAGTTTATGAGTTCACTGTTTTCTCACTATCTAGCAAAGTATGCTGGATGTCTTGAATTCATAGTTCCGTTTGGAAACTTATATTTATGAGTGAACTTTACTGTTAAGGTCGGATCCTCTGCATTTAAACTTGAGTCATCTGCTTGTTCGCTGAGTATTGATTTCAGTTTATTGTGTTATAAAAAGATGTAATGAATTCAAGATCGTCAAACGTGCACTAGGCAGGGTGGTCAAATTGGAATAAGGAAATCGGTGAATAAAAGAAATGGCTTTTCTGGTCCGGTTTCAAATCCAATTGATTAGACTATGGAGTGGCTGTTCGATTAGCATTTAACAGACCAGTCAAGTCCACTACGGTTTTAAGTTCAACCAAGTTCTTTTCATTCACCGAATTAAGATCACTACTGATGTTAGTGAAATTGGAAAACATGATCTTATAAAGTATTTCTTTTCTCATTCGTTAAGGCAAGATAGGACTATTTTCGTCATTTACTGCATAAATAAAATATTAAATTACTTATCATTACTGACATGGATGATTTATTTTTAATCTAGTGGTTTGCCATAACTTTTATTTTGATAAACTTTGTGATTGCTAATGTATTTGAATTCCTGTATTTGTCAATAAAACTAGTAAATATTTTATCTTTTCAGCCAAACTCTGGTTGAAGCCTTTACCAGTTTCAAGGGAAAACCCATATATTAAATCAATTTTGCGGCTGGCCTATTTCATGCACACATTTTAAACGTAAATGTGATATATGTTTTCCATTTAGCAATATTTCTTTACACTCTGAAGATCATTTACTGAGGTAGTAGTAACATTAAAGATTATGTTTTTTAAACATTATTATCAGACATGTGCAAGTGTGATAAGTAGTTTGTGTCTGTCTTTTTATTTTTTTCAATTTGGTGATTGATTTTGCTTACTAGTGCCTTGCTCCTCTAAATCTTCCTCCTACCATGAAAAAAAGAGAGTTCCGTTTCACAGTTCTGTCTTCAGTTCTACTGCTATGCACCGGTACTGGTTTCATGTTTGCATGCGTTGGACCAACATATCATACAGTTTCCTTTCATTGGTATTTCTCACACCAGATATTAATTTCCTTTCGTGCAGTGGCAGGCAGGGACAAGGCAGCTGACTGTACCTGCTGGGTTTGAACCAGATAAAAGCAGTTGGGGATGGAATTGGCTCGAGAGATGGATGGCTGTCCGTCCATGGGAGAATCGTTTTCTTGATATAAATCTGAGAGATGGGGTGATGGTTCAAGAAAATGAAACAACTGAGTGCAAGAATGTTACAGAAACCCAGTTAAAGCCTTCAAGCAAGAAACTAGCTGTATCAAGTCTTCGATCGAACACCACAGTTCAGAAAACAGGTCCATCCCTTTCTGATGGTAGCAGTTCTCCCAGCAAGTCAGCTGCAATGTTAGATGCAACCAATACACATTTTGCAAAGCCAAAGCCAAAGCCAGTTTTTGAAGATCTGGCTGAGGAAGCCATTTCAAGACCTGGCATTGCTCAAAGATCTCACAGTAATCCAAAAGAGAGATCAACCCAGCCTGATAAACTGCCGAAGAAGCGGTTGTCTCTACCTAGTGGTGAGTTCTAATCTTCTTGATTTCATTCTTAATTATGTCTCTAATCTCATTTTTTTGGTCCCAAAGTGGTTGCTTACGTGATAAAACACGGTAAATTGAACTTAAATTGAAGGTCCCATTTTCTTATTTTGTGTACATTATTATCATGTCTGGAGGCCTCATTGAAATGGAAATAGGGTTGAGCGTTTTTATTGTGAAGATGTAAACTTAGTAAAGCACTGAAATATGGAACTAAGTTGTTTCACTTTGTGGAGAACTTGACATGAACTGCTTCTTGTCTTTCTCTTATACGGTCCTCTTGAAATGGGCATTGCTAAATCTGTTAGCATAATAAGACCATACTCGCCTACAATATTACTAGTAATGCTCTTTATTCACGGAATTGATCTGGCAAAAGCAGGGGGGCGCACTGGGGCTCAGACAACCAAGCAGGGAAGAAATGCTGTTAAAGGGAATCCAGGCTCTCAGAAGCCCGTGAAAGAGAGATCTAATAAGTTGAATGGAAAAGGAGACCCAAACACTGCACAATCTGTGGTTCCAGATGTCGATATACAACGTTGAGAAATGGACGGAAGATGATTTGTGTAGAGGCTGTTGTAAGAGTATGTATATATAGGTGCACATTGGGAGAGGATGCAATTACCGTTAAAATTCAAAGTTGGGTATTACATAATGAAGTTGAGCTGGATGGGTTAGCTTAACACGGGAATAATATGCGCAATGTTTGGTCTGTCTGGGACTGGTAACCATCTTTATTTATTGTCATTAATGATGTGATTATTTGTTATTTGATTCCAATATATATGGGCTTTGTAGAGCAATTTCTTTTCATGCTAATGTTGTTGTAAGTTTATTGATCAGTTGTGAGGTTGAGGAGAATATGTTTCCCAGTAAATTATAATAAGTAAAGATAAGAAAGTAAAGTCAAGCATTTGGTTTATTGATGTTTGTTTGTGTGTTTGTATGCTTCATTTGTTTGTTTCAAAATAAAAAAACACGGAAAGATACATTGACTGTGGAACCAAATGTTATTAACATGTTATAACATAGTTGCATACATATTTCTCATTGGTTTTGCCAATTTATACTTGTATGGTCTGTTCAGTCTAATTCAAGAAATATCTTAGATGATTTGATGGTTGTTATGTAAGGTGTATTTTGAACTAAAACACGTTCCCGGTTGATGAATGAGGTTTAACAAACACAATGAAACCTGAAATATTGATTAGCTTCCATATAATGCAATCGTAATATTAGGAAACAGAAATTAATAGCAATCAATGTCAATCAAGATAATAATTCTAGAGGCAAAAATACGTTTTATAATCTGAAATTACGAGGAATAGAATTCACAATACATACAGTAGAGCATATATCCATATGATTATTCAAATGTGTTGTAATGTATAGAAGGAGATCCTTTGTATGGGGCTCAAGCTTGTCTAACTAGCAAATTTGGCTAGCAAGACTTCCTATGATAAATTTCCTAAACAACAAATATATAAACATAACGTGTGTTTTTCTTTTTTAGAATTCACTTTTTCATTGATTGTGAGATTTGAACCCATAACCTCATGATTCCTTTTGAAACGTATTAACCGCTAAGTCATTGTTTGGTGAATGTAACGTCTTTTTTATAAACAAAAAATTGGATAAATGATAAGTTTTCATGTATTGGAAAAATAATTGAGGAATTAAAAAAAAATACAATCTAAAAGTACATCATGGGATTTAGCTCAATCATGGATCGTAATAAAAAAGTAGAGATTGTTAAGTGTTTTTGGCACAATGGTGTGAAACACATTTTTAAAAGTATGTGCATTTTATTCATAACCGGATTCAACAAATGCATTAAATTAAACTATATACATTTCATATGTATCAAATGAACTTAAATTGCTGCGTAAAATAAGCTTAGATTATGAATTGCCTTGTTGAATTTGTTATATGAAATTGAAATGGGGTTAGATGAAAAGTGATACAAGTAAGTGTATTTTTAAAGCAATTATACCAAAGTGTCCATTTAGTAAAGTGGGAACAAAAGGATCAAAATATGATAATCAACCTGAAAATGGGGGTGGGTAAATAAATTGGGCCATAAAATATAAAGCAGTTTAGTGGGGTTTATCCAGTTAAAGTTGAACTCTCGGGAAATACATCAATTGTTTGTCGCCACGTAACGTTTCCCTCGACTGTAACGCTGGGACCGCGCCTTTGGAACCTTCTCCAATTAATTTAGGATTAATTTTTTCTTTTCGTAAAGTAATCCATTATTATATCATCGATTAGAGACCAATTTATTCATAAATAACATAAAATATAAATGAAATAAAGGAAAAATAAATTATTCATAATATACATTTTAATTTTATATAAGTTTTTTTCAAGTGTTTTATCGTACAAATAAATAATTGTATAAAGAATTGTTATTTTTTTATTATATATACTAAGGAAATAATAAAGTCAAAGTCATGAGAGACGTCGCCTAGAGTTTTTTTACGATTTGACGGTGAGTTCGGAATCACAATTTTATGAGTAATCTAGTTAGTTCATAGAGATTTAGAATTAAAAATTATCCCTTTTGAGGAGCGTTCGGTAAGGTTTTATTGTGCTTTTTCACCGGTTTTCAGTCACCTCATCGCGATTTTCTCCTAGTCGTTCTTGTTCTACACCTATTATGGATGTAGACTTTTTGTTGAAGGATATTAATGATGAGTGTGAGTTTGGAACGATTCTTGATCGCGATGCTCTGGTGGTTGCCTCGATCAAACGATGAAGTTTGCTTGATGTCGATAATGGTTCAATTGTTTTTAATGCAGATCCATCGCTAGAAGACGCTTTGTCTTTCAGAGAACATTTGAGTTGGATCAAAAAGATGTTTTTCTGCAGATCTGATGCTAGAGGAAGGTTTGTCGTTTTGAGAAGTTCTGAGTTGGCTTAAAGATAATCGGTGGCCAAAGGTTCAAGTTGTTTTAATTTTATTAGTTGTGGTTCAATCAATGCCCCACCTGTTAGAGGTTCTTTCGCCTTATACCGGCATAGTCAAAGATTGTTAGTTATTTCTTAACGAGCTTGTTATTTGCTCAATAGTGTTTGTTAAACACTTGTCTATTGTGGTTGCCCATTTAGTAAAAAATTTTATTTTACCTAAAATGCGTGATCATTAATTAATATATTTCTTTTTAGTTGTCAAAAGGGAAATGTTATTTGTATTATTTGCAGAATTGGTGAAATGGTCGATTTTATTGGTTTAAACAAGAATATTTTTGGTTCAAAATAATTTGTTGACCTTTGAACATAACTCTAACTTAGCCACTTAAAAGTTTAAAAATATATTTGGACATGTTGGCAATATTTTTGTGAAATAAAAATATTCCTTTTACAACCTTGACTCGTGTGGAGAAAATGCGGGCGTGTAAGAGAAGAGAGGTTCTCAACCTACGTTTTTATGAAACGATTTTGAACATGTGCGCCATGCTAACGGATGCTTAACTAATAACGAAACGATTGGACGGGAAAAGCAAGGATTGTGAAAATGTTTCCCGTGGGTACCTAGTCGGGGTCAACACAACTTTGACTAGAAAACGGACCGAAACTATGTCGTAGCTTCGAAAAACTAAACAATAAAGACAACCCAAAGATTTTGGTAAATTGACTTGTATTGAGTAAATAATTGTCACAAAAGTCAGCCAAACGATTACAATCAAGAGATTAATAATGTCAGAATGAGCAATAATAATAATAATTGAGCTAAAATAAGCAAAGAAAATAACTGTCGAGGCGAGCTTGAATCTTGAGCAAGTCGATCAGAGTACCGTTTGAGGTGAAAAGTAGCAGTGTACTAGAGTATTGAACTAAAGGATTTCTTAATTGGATCTAGGATTGGGATTATGTAAACAGGCAGATGTTTGATAATCAGACAAATAATTGAGACTTAGGATTAGCAAATGAAGCTAGAAATCTAAGAATAAAAGCTAGAAAAACCTGGAAATTGGAGACCCGGAAGCCGAATTGAGAGCTACTCTTTGGAGTGTCACATGATTGATTTGATTTGTGTTTGTTTTTGGTTGTTTTGTTTGATTTGATTGTTGTTTGGAATGAAATGGAGAAGGGTATTTATAGGTGGGGATGACTTGGTGAACACACAAAAAACAACCACCTAACTAACTTAACTACCCACTACACCTAAAAAGTAGGAATAGGAAAGTGGCATGATGGGTGCCTTGTTTTTAGCCCACTTCATTGACTTGAGGAGGAAGGAAAACCTGTCGCGTGCTTCTTCAGCTCGCTTCAAAAAATTCCTGCTCCTTGCTCGCTTCGCCTCTCGCAATTCTTGAAGACATTTCCGAATGCTCGGAACGTCTACTTTCTGGACCTTTTTTCTGATTCTTCGTGCTTTGTCATTTGGCTTGTCGAAATGACCGATCAAACGTGACGTTTCCATGGTCAAAGTTAGTTAACGTTAGTTGGGGAAGTTGGAAGTTAATTCCACTTTTCAAGCCCACTAACCCACTAACTCCAACCACCAAGACCAAGTCAACCGACCAATCATATCTTTTCTTTCTTTTTTCTATTTTCTTTTACTTTTCTTTTCTCTCAACTTACTTTCTTCTCTCGATAATGGAACGAACGAAAATGAACATAAAAACTATAGGCTAAAATATAACCTAAAGTTTTAATGTGAGATAAATATAAAAAATATATTTACCCTCAACATGACAAAAAAATCTTCATTCACCTCAACAAAATCAATCATTTTCTTAATTCTATAAATAAGTAAACCAAAGTGTTTTTATAACATACCACACTTATTTATTTGAAAAACAGTAAAATCACAACTTATATGAAATTAAACCATTAATTTTATTTTACTTTTTTTTATCAGAATTAATCCGTTAATTAAATAAATAAACACGTTATCTTATTTTAACGCCGTTAATATTTAATGTCTAAAGTCCAATCTTGCTTGCTTGCGTCCTCTTCTTCTTCCCTCATCCTTTTCATTTTTGTCCCCCTTTTCTGAAAATCTTCAAACCTCACTTCCTCCGCCGTCCGGCAACCACAACCACCGTCTCCACCGCCGTCCCCGAAACCCTCTAATTCCGAAACCCTAATGGATGAATTTTAATTCAGTTGTACAAATTCCTGGATTGGATCAACATTTACATGCCAAATTGCAATCTTTCCTTCCCCATTTTCCACTTCCAAACCCTAAAAATCAGTCCTTCAATGGTCTCATCCCCATTCATCCTCACCTTTTCCCTTCTCCTTTCACTTCCAATTCTTTTCCTCTTAGCCCCCAAAATCCTCCCTCCTCGCCTTCCCGCCATCTCCCCCTCCGATGAAAATGACGATCTTGCCCTCTTCCGAAAAGCCGCCTCGCATCCATCTTCATTCTCCCATCTCTCATCCTCTAACCCTAAGCTCAAGATCGCCTTCTTGTTTCTCACCAACACCGATCTCTACTTCGCTCCGTTGTGGGATAAGTTCTTCAATTCACATCAAGATCGGTATAATATCTATGTCCACGCTGATCCCTCAGTGAATATTACCCGTCCCGGGGGTGTTTTCCAGGCACATTTCATTTTACACGCTAAACGGACCTTCCGGGCATCCCCTACTTTAGTATCTGCCACGCGCCGCCTCCTTGCTACTGCTTTTCTCGATGATCCGGCTAACGCGTACTTCGCTGTTCTTTCTCAGTTTTGTATCCCTTTACATTCGTTTAATTATGTTTATGACTCTTTGTTATCTGATAAGACATTCGATCTGTCGGTCTCTGAGGAGTCTGATCCGGAGTCGACTTATGGGGTTAGACTCCAATACAGAAGCTTTATCGAGATTATATCGAAGGAGCCTCGTTTGTGGAAGCGGTACATTGCCAGGGGGCGGTATTCAATGATGCCTGAGGTGCCTTTTGAGAAATTCAGAGTTGGATCGCAGTTTTTCGTGTTGACGCGGAGGCACGCGCTTACGGTGATTAAGGATCGGAGTCTGTGGAAGAAATTTAAGCTCCCCTGTTACAGAACTGATGAATGTTATCCAGAAGAACACTATTTTCCTACTTTGTTATCAATGGCGGATCCTAAAGGTTGCACACGGTATGCCTTAACTAGGGTTAACTGGACAGGCACCACCAATGGGCATCCGTACACATACCGACCAGCTGAGGTATCTCCCAAGCTGATTCAAGGGTTAAGGATATCTAATCATTCCAGGTCTTATTTGTTTGCGAGGAAATTCTCGCCGGACTGCTTGAGACCGTTAATGAGAATTGCCGATAAGGTCATTTTCCGGGATTGAAAAGCTATGTGCCCTGGTTAGTTGGTTACTACTCTTTCCTTAATTCATTGATTGCAGAATTTTGATTTATTTTCTTGATTAAGTTACTGATGTTGACACGGAGAGTTTGATTATGTTATGACATGTTACTGGTAATTAATTAGTGGTGGTCAAAATCGAAAATGATCATAATCTGCAGCTAAGTCAAGGTTCAAAATTGAACTTTCTTGATTGCTTTTAGTCTTCTATAACACCTTCATTCTTTACATTTTCTGAAGCTAAAATTTGTCATGTATATCATTTTCATAATAACCTTTGACCCATTTGAATGAGTTGTGAATTGCATATTCCAAATTTTGTAGTTAAACTATACAAGAAGGAGGTTTTGGTATCATACATAAATGGAAATAGTCAAATCTAAGTTGTGACAGGATAGCATATTCCATCCATGTTAAACTTTTCTTATTTGACTTTGACCTGTATGGTATTTTTGATTTTATAGACATAGATATCCATCTTGTGTTTTGGTTGTAAACTTTAATGATATTTGTTTGAAATTTTTCTTTTCAATTACTTTGTATATGTGGTGGTTAACTAAGTCCGGCTCCAAATAGATTTCCCAGATATCTGATTCTTCTAGATTGTGTACTTTTGCCTGCAGTCTTTGTTTCTTAAAAAAGTTAGGCTTTGCACTTGGCAGAATTAGTCCCTATATCCCTGCAACTTCACACTGTGCACTGGCCTGCGTATTTTAATTCTTAACAAAATACATTTCACTTTTTGTAGACATTTTTGTTAATAGTATATTACAAGTGTTAAAACATGATCAATACATTTGCTGCAATTGTATTGCACAGCGAAGTTCTTGGGAAAAATTCAAATGAAGGAAGGGGTTAATTGTGCCCAAATAAATATACAACAGTAAAGTGACAAAGTATGCGAAGTAGGATAGCTAAATTTTCAACTTGTGCTGCCTTAAAACAGACAGTTAGCGTGTGTATGTTGATGGAAACTTGTACCGTGAAAATGTTGTTTAGAATAGAAACAAATGAAATGTATGATTTAGGGGGTTTCACTAGTACTAGTAGTGTTGTTTATATAGACCCTTAATGACAAAATGGATTTGGTCATTCATCATTCTGAGCTTATTAGAATCCTACGCCGGAGATTGCTAACTTTGTCTTTGTAGAATTCTAATAATCCCAAGATCTAATGGTGAATGATCAAATCAATTTGGTGTTTCCGTGATTTTCACATCACGTGCAACTTAAGAATTGGTTGATTTGGAGTGGGGATTGACAACCGACGTTATTGTGCTGCAGAGATACAGGGGAAAAAATGAAGAGCTGGTTTCTGGATGGGGGAAAATGGGGGGGTTTGAAGAGGCGTAAAGAGCCCACAAACATTAACCCCTCCAAGAAGGAAGTGGAGATAAAAAAGGAAAACTCCAAGGGATAAGGGTAAGCAAAAACGCCTAGACCCTAGAGCTTGGTATGAAGGGGGTGGTATGTATTTTTGATTCTGTCGGTGTAAGAATCCAAAAATGGTGAGCAGCACGAGTTTTGTCTCTTTCATTTTTGTGTTTTTGTTGTATATATAATGTATGAATGGGATGGAATGAAATGTCAAATGAAATCAATTACGTTCTACCTACTTTTTAGGGACAAATATTAATTTGATGATGATGATGATGATGGAGGGAATAATAATAGCTAGCTAAATCAGGCTAAGGCCCATTTCTAAGACAATCCCAAATTGTTCTTCTTAAGAAATTCAGCGTTTTGGAATTAGCATTTATGCAATACTAGAATATTAGTATCATATATTCTAACACTGGAAAGTTAACAGAAAGAGAAAGCCTAAAAGGTGTGTTTTTAAGGTGTGAAACTGTTCGTGCTGCTAAGTTAAAATAATATAAAAGTAAGATTGATTGATTTGTTGGGTGTTTAGTTTTTTTGTTTTGTTGCGCGTCAATATTTGTATGAGCTGTTGCCCAACAATCCATTTCTAACCACCCTTTTTTTATGCTGAAATTCATTTGTTTTCCTTATTATTTGGACACTATCATCTCCACTCCTCTACGGATATGGATGTCAATGGGTGAGTTATCATGGCTACCCTCATCCTAATAACTATCCGACCCTAGTTTAAAAAGATGCATCATGTATATGAGATGAAAAATACTACACGTGATGAGTATGAGAATACCTATGGGGTACTCTGAACCCGCCATATATTTTGGCGGGTAACTGGTACACCATATTCTCATTACGTATTCCGTTCATTCCGAAAACCAATAAATATGAGTATATGGGTGACGAGACTTAAACTCAAGACCTTGTAAGCGCATTTGTTTTTATTTTTCTTAATTTGTATTTTCAATTTATTAAATATTTTTCAAATTTCTATTATTTAATAGAATATTTATTAGATTCTTAATTAATCTATTATATATTAAGTTAAGATTTATGAAATTTGCATTTAGTATTAAATTGAATTGGGATACATATGTAGGTATCTATGTGCCGAAAAGGTGAGAGTGTAACATTTGAATATTGAACCTGTTAAAGTAGTGGAGAAGCCAATGTTGCAGTTCTGGCTTCGTTTGCATTGCAATGGAGAGCAGTGTTGCAGTAGAATTTTTTAGGCTTCACATGCATACCGACTGACCCAGTTGGACATAATAGGCTGACGGATGCATTAGTTACAGTACTAGTAAGTTCAATGGCTAACAACACCCTCAAAGTTTAGAAGTTAATCCATCTTATTAATCTGAGTCGAGTTTCGTATTATCTACACCCAATAAATTGTGATAATGCTTACATCTGCATATATCTGTTGTCCCCATTATGGTGTCCTATTCTATATTCTAAGTCCGTTTCACATAAAATTAGTTTGTTTATAGTGGAATAAGGAGGACTCTGCACACTTCAGCAATTTGTCAAACTTAGTTACTTAGTTCACATTCCTCATTAAATTTCTTTTGGAAAGTCATGGCAAAGCTATTCGATAGATAAAATTGCTTGCCAACTTTTTGACATCCCTTGTTCAACAAATAAGAAAAAAGCACAATCATTTGTACTTTTGCTTTTAATAATGGACCACTTCTACACCAAACATCAAACAAGACAAGCTGTAACTAAATCTAACCTAATGTCCCTTTATCATAATTTATCAAACCTTCAAAGTTAATTATTTTGATATTTTGCAACCTGATGAAATACAAATTTATGTAGACAATAATTTATCAAACCGCTGTTAGAACTTATGATGAAAGCTGCTAAAATAATCTTAAATGTCAATATACACATCACTTTTCCGAAAAGCAACTACTTCTCCCCTCAACAATGACAAACTAGCCCTTAAAGTATTCTCAAATTCAGCCTATCTGCCTTGATACAATTTTCACATCTGTATCCTTCCCAAAACCGAGCAAATCATCGAGAATGACTCTTCCAATGCCTTTTTTCGGCAGAAATAATGAGCTACTAGCTATGGGTTATTTCTAGCTCACTACAAACAAACATATAAATTATCCACCATCATAAGCTGATGATCCCTCACTGCCATACCCTCATACACATCTACATCCCTTTCTAACCCACGTCAAAACAATTTTATAAACCATCAGACTATAATTGGCATTCATTATGCAGTAATTGTACAAGGTAAAGGTGCTCGAACCAATCAAAAATTTCATGGGAAATATCAAGACACAAACTGTACAGACAACCAATTAAGTAAATCCTTCATATATGAGGGGACTAAAGTAGAATCATTTCGGATCACAAAATAAGCTACGTGCATGCATTTTCACATTTTCTACGTAACGAAAAATAAATAAATTATTCAGCTCCGAGTTTGGACCTTGACACAGGAAAAAGAAATGGATGATGAGAAGTTAATTTCATCACATTCTAGAACACACAAAATGGTAATGAATAAGCTTATCTTATCATATCATTGATGTAAAAGAATTTGAATGAGACACTAAAATAGAATGTGATAAGAGAAGAAAAGAAACGACAGAAGCCAATTCTTGTCTCAATAATACCCATTATTGAGACTTTACTATGATTTGATATCTAAAAGTGTGCAACTCTTTTCCTATCTAAAAAATAGCCAGAATCCTTACATGTTGCTAGATGCTTGCAACTGCCTCAGCAGTAGGAAAAATGTTTGTTCGATTACGATCGCAAGCAAGCTCTCAACTTTTGTCAGGGAAAACTTCGAGTATCATGCACATTCATGTAATAAGGTTGCTGATGCCAAAGTAGAGAGTTTTCTGGTGGAATGCATTGATTGCATAATCAACCTGTAAGTGACCCATTGGAGATTTCAAGCGAAACCCATAACCAAGCCCCATTCCGAACCCTGGTTTCCCTTGTCTCAATGCTGGATTTCCTGAAACACATTTTCAAACAATTTATATAACTGAAACGAATGGTGCTCTGCTTCTTCTTTATGGAATTGGTCGAAAGATGAAACCTTTTACAACCATCTTTATTTAACATATTATCAAAATCTAATTGCATGTTATTTTCTTCCCCAAGGCAAGAAAGGAGACTAACCCGGCACAAGACGGCCAGACCCCAAATCTGTGCCACAATCAAAGAAAACAACACCTTCCAACATCTTGTTCTGCACAAACAGAAAAAAAAAATAATGATGATACAAAGCTTTTTACAAAGAAAAGAATGAGTTTGCTTATGCCATGTTTTTCTCCAACATATTGAGCAGACTCGGAACCTTCAAATACAGAACAAAATCGCAGCATATGATTATAGAGAAAGGGCTACTATGTAATTCTATCATTATAATGTTTAGGATCATATTACCTAAACCTTAAGGAACGCATAACCAAAAAGGACATACAGGCTAGGGGGTTTTCAATGGCTATTCTAGCTACCAAATATATATTGACTAGCCCTACTACCATTATTGGAACTGCAAAATGAAAGAACTACATTCAGTTACATTAGTTCATCCTTACATGGTTCCAGTCCAGAAGCACACGTATTAGGAAAAGAAACTTAGAAAATTTAATCAAGCATAAGTTTTCCCAAATGAATGAAACAATTGATATGGTAGTCATAATAGAGAAGAAAATCATGTTTTACGCTCGCATTCAACCCATTAGAAGAGGGGAAGATATATTACTTAGTTTCGCATCTGTACTTACAATAAAAAGCTGTTTCTGTACATAAACAATTAACTCTTGCACCAACTATTCCATATGCTGTTTTCTCTCTATGCCCTTATTTCCCTACTTTAAGACATCACTTCGAAGTTCAAATTTTCAAATGGTAGAACTAATGCTTCTTCAGATTACCAGCAAATTCAACTAAATTATTGCCTCTTTAATTGCCTACCACTGCTGAAGATATCTTTCACCGCACAAATTCCTACTACTGAATACAACTGGGATAGAAATGTGAAGTACTAATACTATGCTTCTAAACCAGATATTGAGTCAGCATTTCAATAAACTACAGAGCCTTTTGGACACGGCACATATTCAATTTCAATGCAATAATAAGTCATCAACAAGTTAGGTTCCAAAAAGAAATTATGTTGGGGTAAGCAAGAAAACCTTCACAGCCATTTATTAATTGCCAGTTTTTTCGTAGACTATAAACATAGATTAGTAAATAATGAGAAATAATTAAACAATGGTAAAAATAAATGCAAATGGTCCTCGCTGATTTATTCTACGAATGCATTAGAAGCATGTCAGCAAAAGGAATTATAGGATAAATAACTCGAAGAAGAATTCAGGAACTGTAGAGAGGGCAGCTGATACATTGAGAATGAAGGAAATAGCTAAAAACTTATGAAGAAATGGGAGTTGAAGTCACAAGGCATGGACATATGTTGTGGAAGAAAGTCTTGGCCAAGACTGAGAAATAGGGCGTGGGCATACTTCGAGGAAAGGAGTTTTCTGCGCAAAATTTGTCTTCTGCATTTTTCATTTAACATTTCAGTTGAATTGCGTTTTTCCATTAGCAAGGCTAATACGGTCTTCTCTGTATTGAGATTGACGAACAAATCAAAGAGGCGTTTCTCTCCTTTTTATATTAGTAGAATCAACATGTTTATGGAATTCTAACTTTCTAGCTTCCAAACGAACCAACAGACTGGTAACAAAACTCGTTTCTTCCGCTATGTCAAAACTCAAAAGTTATATGTAGACATGCTAATAAAATTCTCTAAAAAGTGATGAAGTACATACCAAAGGAACTGTTACTTCACTATTTGCAACAAGACACGTTCTCCCAGATCCAATAGAACCTTCACCATACCCTCTCACACTGCCAACACCACCAATAGCAAACGCTTGATAAGGAGCCATGTCCCCTACTATGGAACCACCATTCAAGCTGGCGGAAAATGAAGAAAAAGCGATGCAAATGAGCAAAGAATAAATTATTATGAAGTTTTTGGTTACAAAAACAAAAACAGTCTAATTATTGGTCAATATATATAAAGCATAAAGTAACAGAACATCATATAAAACTTTGCACATAAGACTCAGTTAATAGAATGATATTTGTTTCATCTGAATTTGGCATTTGCAACTTTACAGTTTGAAAGCAGTTTTATATATTTCAAAGGGCTATAGAGAAAGTAAAACCTCTTTTCATATTATAAAAAATGCAATTTCAGATGCAGATAAAATAAATAATGCTCTTTTAACTAAATTTGATATTCACGACTAATTAGTTTGGTAACAAAGGGCTCAATGTGTGCAATAATAATTGATCGAGAGCCTAATATGTCAAATTGAAAGATCAGTGGGTCAATCAACAAAAATTGAAAAGAATCTCGGGGCTGAAATGTTTTTTTTTTCTTTTTACTATACATATATATCACTTGTTCCTGATAACATGATCCTAATAGCTCCTTTATTTTCAAGGATGCCAGATGGGCACTATCAAGTACTAAAGGAAATTATCATTCACAATAAAATGTAATAAGAAAAAAGCAAGCAGTAGAAATCGACATTTTCCTGCCACTAATAATATTGGGTATTCAGCAATATATCACCTAGCAATCAAAATATCGTTCTTTCCCCTCACAAGATAAAAAAGATAGGAATGTGAACCAAATTTGCTTTGTGAATATGTGGAAAAACATTTAACCTGCAGAACCATATATAGCAGGGCATTACTAACTTAATCATTGGAGCACAGATATGGTCACAGGTCCTGCTCTAATTCTTATATTTGCAGTCAGTGCCTAGAATCGTAGATACACAGAGAGATTATCATTCTATTCCCTTTTTCATTGACATAAGTCATAACATTTTCCTATCAAAAGGACGAGGAAAAGTATAATATATTACTATTGATCAGTTGATTTGTACCAATTGCTGGCATTCCCAATGAATAACATATGTAATGGTAGTTGGAACGATATAAGCTATGAGTCTGACTATATACTCAACATGTGCTTCATGGAATCTTATGTGAAATCAATTAGAGTAAAATAATCCCCTTAATGTATTAGAAAACAAGCAAGCTACCTGTACTAATTAAAACACGCAAACTGAACTATATTTGTCTGAAATTCTGGAAATGTTGCTTCGATCTGAATGTTGAATGCTATTGGAGATTAGAACCTAGGCAGTTTCTTTAAGATGAAGAGCACAAGTTCAAGCAGTTAAAATGATAAGAAACTAGAGCATGTTCTTCCAAGCAGTTCGAAAGTTTTAGGAAGCAAATATACTTTTAGATCGAAAAATTTCAATAGTAGCCATCTATATCATTATCCATTGAGGTCAGAATACATCAAGCATATATATAGCTACCTTGCCAAGAAAAATGCTGGCCCAAGTTTAACTCCTCTTGTTGCAGCAAATTTGAAACGGTTAAAGATTAGCCACTTGGATAAAACAGGAATCCCTTGTTCTATTTGCATGCTGAACTGAATATTGGAAAGTAACTTGAGTTAGCAGAAAATACATGATCGAGACTTATCATTAATTTGTCAACACAGTACAAAGAATGTCGTGTGACAGAACTTGAGTGTATCCAGGAAGACTTATATAACAGGAGGGGGAGATAGTATACACGGGAAAAACTGTGATCGTTTGCCTTAGCATATCGAGATTCTTGCTTCAAGACGACCATAGAATCATGGGGGTTGCCACTGAAAAATAAAAAATTTGCAGCAATGTTATCGAACAGTAGATTACAGAGTCGTAAATAAAATAATTAATATAAAGCCACATACCTGCAAGTAACTGGAAATCCTTCAAGATCACAAGTTATAGAGCGGCCATCATCATTGAGTAGGCGTACATGCTGCATTTTTTAGATCATAACCATCACTTCCTCTATCAAATCCTACAAATAGTGACAAATGGAAATAACACAAAGAAGAAGTGAACATCAGAAAAGAAGCAAATAAGTGGAAGTGAATTTTGTTTAACCTCAAATTTAATGCTGGTTGTGCTACTCCATTGAGAACTCGCAGGCTCATTCAGATCCAATCCAACTGATAAGCGAGACAAGTTCACACCACCACTACCTGAGCGGGAGAAATTTTCTACGGGTGTACCGTGAACTCCAATTTCAGGAGAAAGAGAATGCTGAAATATAAAAAGTTAGATTTTAAGAAACTGAGTTTGGATTATGCAGAATAAAGGGTGACCTCACCTGAAGTTTGAAACATTGTTGAGGAAGCCATTCGGGTCTGGGCCTCCGATAAGCTACTAATACATTAGAATCATAGAGACCCTTATCCCATGAGACATCCAACTTCTCGCTCCCACCAAATAAATTAGGATGTTTGATACAAAGACTGAAATTTGGATGTAGAATGCATCAAGTTGTGGTTATTGAAACCAAAATCAGGACGGATAAAACACATACATACATACATCCATACATACCTTCCAATAATGAGTGAAAGGGGGCTGGTGGAATTCCTGAAAGGAGGAGGAAGCATCAAGGAAGCACAAAGCTTGTGGGTTAAATCAACATTGACATCAATCTTGGCTGTGAATAAGAAGAAGATATGAAATGATTAATAAATAATGGAATTTGGGGAAAACCCATTGTAAGAAAAATGGTAAAGTGAGTACCTTTGCCAGCATGGATGCTCTTCTGAGCTCCCATACTATCTATAAGAATGAAACTATGAGTTTAGGACATGAAATAACAGAAAAGGAAACAAACAAAGGTTTAATTTTATGTTTGGATTTTTAGACTTTGCTTGTGCAGAGAGACAACACTCAAAAGAATCACAATTTGCTTCCGATTGGGATTTTATCTTCTCCTCTCAACACTCAAATCCTTTCTTCAAATTCCGCTTCCTATATGCCACAACAAATTAATGCTTTTTCCCATATTTATTATCGGGATAATAACGTTATAAAACTTGCAAAAATCATTTAATTTTTAATAAAATCGTAACTATAATTCTTTAATCGAAATTTGATAAATAAACTCATCAAACATTATCCGCGATAACCAAATCACATTCTATTTTTTAACCAAATTTATTGACTCTCTATTTTTCATATATTTTCTTTAAATACATGTAAGACCATGTGAAAATATTGTACATTCTTTTCAAACAAAACTTTTATTCAAACTATCAAAAATCAATCAATAACCTTCCAAAATTAATACATTAAGAATTGATAATATTTTAATCAACTTTAAATCTTTTAATCCTGAGATCATTTTAGAATTGTTTAGCTGTGAAATAAAAAGCTCCAAAAATTGTCATTTTAAAAATTGAAAATGTGATTACATAGTAAATGTTGCGTTGAACAACTTCATTTCTTAAAATTTTCTAGTTTGAGGTCGCTAATTATGATTTTGGCCATGTTGATTATAAAATTTCTCATTTTACTAAAAGTGACAAACCATAGTCATCGAATTGACAAAAAGCAAACCACAAAATTTTATTTGGAAAGATTGTAGCCACATAAATTGTTTTTAGAATTTGTTATTTCACACACTTCTGAATTTTAACATTCAAATAGAGGTAAAAGGAGAAATTGAATTTTTCTTTTCTAACATATAAAGAAAGAAATTGAAAGATAGAAAGAGAAAGAAATTGTAAAAGAAATACAATGAAAGAGCTAATGGGAAATAAACTAGAAGGGTTCAAAATTTTAATTGGGAATATGAAAGTACGATGAAAGAAATGATTAGATATGTGAATTTGTGTCGTGATTTAAGAAAAAAATGTTAACATGTTGAATAATATTATTAGTAAATTTTGAAACTATTTATGTCAAAATTTTAATGGAAAATATAAAGAGATACAATATTGGAGACAACAGATTTCTTTTCTCTTTTATTATCCGTCCATTGACAATATTTACTGGGTTTTTTTATGGTAAAAAAATAATCACTATTGAATAAGTAATAGTTACTTCAAAGTAATCGTAACCTAATCCGTATTTTAGTGAATTAGACGCTTTAAATCTTGGCTTAATTCAGCTAATGAAGGACTTTTAATAAAATAATAAATAAATGAATAAGCACTAACGTATCCAAATAATTAAGAAAGGATTGATAAGCCAAAATTTAAAAGATGGAGGACCTCGAATGCTTTTTGGTTATGTATAAACCCTTGTTCATACCATTCTCCGAAGGGTATGTACCCTCGTGCTCAGCCCTAACAAAACCTCCAAAATAAAAATCTCCATCCGCAGCACCGCCGATTGAAATCGCCGGCAAACCCTAAAGATATGGGGAAGAACGAGAAGACAGGTCTCGGCAGATCCCTAGTGAAGCACCATAATCATATGATCATTCAATCCAAAGAGAAAGGCCATTTCTACAAATCTCATAACAAGAAAGTTCTCGAATCCGTCACTGAAGTCACCGATATCGACGCTGTTCTCGAGCAGGCCGAGGAGGCTGACCGTCTCTTCTCCCTCCACCATTCCGACCCTAACCTTCCTATCAGCATGTTCGTGTCTCTGTAATCTTATCCTTTTATTCTTATTATTATCTTTGCTTTGTGTTTAATTATGTATTCATTTGAGCAGGGATTCGAGCCCGAGTACTCGTGATTTGACGCCTGATGAATTGAGGGAGCAGCAGGAGAAAGAAGAGGCATTGTATGCTAATAGTCTACGAGTGCCTCGCAGGTATTTCTGTTTTGCTTTCCTTTTTTAATCGTCACTGCCTGTTCCGTTTTGTTTATTAGATTTTGTTGTTTCTCGTGTAGGCCGCCGTGGAATGCTGATATGTCGGTGGATGAGCTTGATGCCAATGAGAAGCAATCTTTTCTGATATGGCGTCGAGGCCTTGCAAGGTTATTTCAAAAGAAAACATTTTTTTTCTTTGTGATAGTGAAATATTTTCTTGGTAATTTGGTTTTGTTCGTCCGTTTATGGATTGAGAGTTATTTTTTTGCAATTAGTTTGGCTTGACCTCTCGAAATTACTTGATACACTTTAAGTAGGTTTTGAACCAAAACTATTGTTTTCTATAAGATCTGGATTCTCTCCTGTGATGATTTTCAATTTTGAATTAGCATCTTCAGTTATTTTGAAAAGAAAAAGACCTGAGTTGGAAGGATTTTTTATATTGAAGGGATTTTTGTATGCCGTTTGCCAATGGTTTTGATATTCTTATTTATTGTTTTTCGTTTTCTTGTGAAATAATTGATTCTAGTATGTATTACTAGTTGTTATATCATAATCTAATGTACTATTGTGGGATTGAATCACTTCAGGCTTGAGGAGAATGAGAAGCTTGTTCTTACTCCGTTTGAGAAAAACCTAGATATTTGGAGACAACTTTGGCGAGTAGTTGAACGCAGTGATTTGGTAAGATGGTTTCTAGTAATCACATTTGTTGCAAATTCATGAACTTGATGATGATTATCAGTTCCTCTTTGATTGACAATGGTTATTAGTGTAATAGGAGTAGCACTAGTTAGGTACTGAACTTGGTGTTTTTGACATTTAGTGTTGTGTTTTTGTGTGGTTTTGTTTTGTTTGGGAGGCCACAAGTATATTTTTTCAGTCTATGTTTGACATTGATATAAAATATTGATATGACTTATCTAGTAATAGATTATAAATTACTTTTTAGTTTATGTGCCTTGTGTTTCTCAGGTGCGCCTTGCATGGCGCCTTGAGCCTAGGCTCCAAGACCCTTTAGTGCCTTGCACCTTAAACAACTATGTTTAAGATTGAAGTATGAAAATAAAAAGATATGTAGTTCGTCTGGAATAAAAAGATGTCTAATGAATATAAGCATATGTAACACTTATAAGTTTCATCTGTAAATTCTGATTAGGGAAATAAAAACTATAAATGCTCAAGTATCTGTGTATATTGAAGTCAAACTATTGAACTTAAGAGAATCATTATGCTAACTTAACACATTCATATTTTATAATCTATTTACATAACTCTAGATGTATCGATTCGCTCTGGAAGTCGCTTTCCTTGACATCATTTTCCTTTTCTGTCTGCAGTAGCAATGAATAAATTGTTCATATTTCACGAGTCTTGATTAGAACATGGCTTTAACTTATTTAGCTGTATTGTCTTGTTGTCGTGCTGAAATTGTCTTGAGAATATGCATCCCTCTGAAATTCACATAGAAGATGCTATCACCTGTTGTATGTGTAATAGGCTACTGTAGGTTTGGGCTCATCTTGTTAAGAGGCACTTGCTTTTGGCACATGTTTTCAGCAAGGCATTTCTACTCGTTATTTTTGTTTGCTTGTTCTCTTTCATTTTCTTTTAACACTTATTTTCTCATGTTTGATATTATCGGTTTCATGATTTTTATGTAATTTTTGTTTTCTTACTCTAATGTGATCCAGCTTGTAATGGTTGTTGATGCTCGAGACCCCTTGTTCTACCGTTGTCCTGACCTTGAGGTAATTTGTTCTTTAACTTAAATTTAAAATGATGCTTTCTTATAACTGTTAGAAGTATTTGATAAGATCAAGAGGTATTTTCTCAGTTGTAAAGACACTGATTAGGGAAAAGGTGTAGTGTTTTTAATTTATAATGAAAAACTATACAAATGATATATACAGGCTTGAGAATTTAACTAAGGAAATTGAATAATGCAAAATCCGCATAATTTCTGTGATACATCTATTCAACATGTTCACATACACAAACTATAACACCAGCAATGCAATCTGTAACATCAATCAACAGCAACATCTGGTGAACTTCTGGGCTCCACTTCAAAAGGTTTAATGTACAGATAATAGTTTGGCTCCTGATTTAGTAATTAGGCATTTGGTGTCCCTGCTACTAGTGCCTTTTTGTCTATGGATATTGTGCTTCAGACTTGTCTTGTTTCAAAGTAACATAACATTTGAGTGTTGGCATTGTAACTTCACTGACTTCAGCATCATATCCTTAATAAACATGTGTTGCTATCTCCCCTTCTCAATGAAATGTTGATCAAGTACGAGAAGCACTCTCGGTCAGTTGGTAACCAGAGTTCCCCTGCAAACAGTTCCTTTAGAAGTTCACAGATGATCAGTTTTATGCAGTTTACAGAGTTCTGGAATATGATTTTTTATATCGTTTTTTATAATAATTGGGCTCATGATAAATTTTTGCATACCCTCTTCCGTTTCTTCTTCTTTAGGAGATAGATTTGGATTGTTCGATGACACATAATTTGTCCTATTGCAGGTATATGCACGTGAGGTCGATGAGTTCAAAAGAACATTGCTCCTTATAAACAAAGCAGATCTTTTACCAATTTCAGTCAGGTTGATGACTTGAAATATATTTATTTTGTTTTATGCTTGGTAATTCACCACTTAAATTTCTAACATTTGCATTCCTTATCTTCACGTCAGGCGGAAATGGGCAGAGTACTTTCGTCACAATGAGATCCTATTTATTTTCTGGTCTGCTAAGGCTGCCTCTGCAGATTTTGAGGGGAAAAAACTTAAAGAAGTATGGAAAGGACAAGCTAACCTCGAAGAGGTTGATGACCCTAGTATAAAGATTTATGGCAGAGATGAACTTTTGTCTCGATTACAGGCAGAAGCAGAAGAGATAGTCAAGAGGAGGCAATCTGGCTCCCATTCCATGGCCCCATCTAATTCAGCTTCTATGAAGGTGATGGTGGGATTTGTCGGTTATCCTAATGTAGGGAAGAGTTCTACAATCAATGCTTTGGTAGGGCAGAAACGGGCTGGAGTCACATCGACACCAGGGAAGACCAAACATTTCCAAACCCTTAAAATATCGGAGGAGCTGACATTATGTGACTGTCCTGGATTAGTTTTCCCTTCCTTCTCTAGCTCAAGATATGAGATGATTGCCTCTGGTGTCTTACCAATTGACAGAATGACTGAGCACAGGGAGGCAGTGCAGATTGTGGCTAATCGAGTTCCAAGGCATGTGATTGAGGAAGTTTACAACATAACTTTGCCAAAACCCAAGTCATATGAGCCACAATCTCGGGCCCCTTTGGCATCAGAAGTTTTGAGAAGTTATTGTGCTTCTCGTGGGTACGTGGCATCAAGTGGACTGCCGGATGAAACAAAAGCTGCCCGTACAATATTGAAGGATTACATAGTTGGAAAACTACCCCATTATGAGATTCCACCTGGAATGTCCAACGACAACGAGGAAGCAAGTGATGATGGAGAAACATACGAATCAGATTCATCAGATAACACAGTCACAGACACGGATGAGGAAGAAGCAAGTGTAGCAAAACTTGAGCATGTACTGGATGATCTAAACTCATTTGATATAGGGAACGGGCTGAGTGCGAAGAAGGTTAGTAAGGAGAGGAAGAAAAATGCAGCAGCATCACATAAACAGCATAAGAAGCCACAGAGGAAAAAGAACAGGTCATGGAGAATTGGAAATGATAATGGTGATGGAATGCCTGTTATAAGAGTCTTCCAAAAGCCCATAAATGCAGGAGCTGGAGGAGTTCCTCCCCGTGCCGTTGGCTGATCATTTTTATTTCTTTTTTGTACTATATCACTATATCAGTGTGGATTAGATGCCTTTAAAATTAATTTGGTTTCCAAGTATATTTATCTGTTTTTGTTTGTTATTCATTATTATTATGAAGAATCTTCTTTATCCTAAAAATACGGAGTCGTGCCAAATGAGTTGAATTGGACACCTAAGTGTTTGCTTAACATTTTTCTTTTTTTAAGGTTGAGTTTCCTGCAAGGTTAAATGAGACTCCAAATTAGTTCCATCGAGCCGGAAGTTCTATAATTATCCAACATAAATTCATTTAACCTCTTATAAATAAAAAGCTTCACGAGATATCCTCCTGAACTTGGGCCAAGGTCCAAATTGACAAGTGACACTCTAAACTTTCAATTGTAATAAAAATTTGGGTGTTGTTAATCGCAGCCCACTTTTGGGTAAATACAGCCCACTTTTTCCAAAAATGCCCTTTTCATTTGGATATGGATTTAAGACAAAACCAAACTCATTTTCAAACTCTCTCAAAACTAATATAAGGAATTAAATTCAAAAACTACAAAAAAACTCATGTCGATGCCGTTTAATTCTCCGGAACGGGACAATAACGAAGATTCATCGGATAACGACGTAAGAAAAATGAAATTACGTAAAAAATAATAATTCCACCAATCGTTTACTCTAATCGGTTTTCAAAAACGTTTGGGCCATGGTCGAAACGTTTTTGAAAAACGATTGAGCCATGGTGGAAGCGGTTCTGAGAACCATTTCAACCTGGGTTGAAGCGTTTCTCAGAACCACTTCAGCCATGGTCGAAATGGTTCTCAGAACCGCTTCCACCATGGTTCAGGCGGTTTTCAAAACCGTTTCGACCATGGTCCAAACGGTTTTGAAAATCGATCACCTTTAAAAAAAAATTAGTTCAATTAATTATTATTATTATATTATTGTTTTATTTTCAGGTTCCATTAGAAAGTTTCGTTGGAGATGGTATAGATTATAGCGAACGTTTCTTGATCAATCGACGTTTTTGTTGGCCCTAACAAGATCAGAATCACCTAGAGGGGGGTGAATAGGTGTTTCAAACGAAAACTGATATTTTCAAACTTTTAATGAAAACTCAATTTTCAGAGTCAATGATCCTCTGAAACAGAGGCAAGCTTATTGAAGTAGCCTCTGAGGGATAATTTGCTTTAAGACAGGTTCTGTCCTTTCAGCAACAGAAGTTCTGAGTTAAGAGCTTCTGGACAGACTTCTGAACACAGGCTTGTGATTTTTAAGAGAAAAACTGTTTCAGCACTAAATATGATACAAGTACACAGAAGCAATTAACAAGTATAAGGAAGGGAGAAAGAGATTCAGGAGGTCCTGATGAACAGTTCAATTTATCCAAGTTCGCCACAGAATTCCTGTGACTACGTCTTGTCCTCTGAGGTCGCAGCCTCCAGAGATTTTATAAATCCACTATTCAGAACTTTTATGGCAAGTTCAGAAGCTCCTTTACATCAACAGAACTTAAGCTAATTTCTCACTTAGTTCTGACTAGCCTAAAATGAGTTAAAGGATTTTCACCAGAACAACAATACTCTGTTTTCTGGATTTCTCACCCAACTCAAATCTCAACTAGATTTCTCTCTTTTAAATCTAACTGAAGATCACAACCGATCTCAGTTTACAAGATTTCTATTATGAACTTGTTTTTCTTCACTCTCTCACAATTACAAAGTCTAAGCTAAGAAAAGATTGAGAATGGAAAGTGTGCTCTGTTTTCTTGAATATAACAGTGCGTTGAGATTTTTGCTCTATGATCACACACGTAGTTGATGCAGTGGAGCTTTGCTACTATTTATAGTGTTGAGTAGATAACCGTTGAGGATATTTGAATCTTCAAGGATGACAAGGATGAAAGTAGCCGTTAATCTTGTCAACTTCTTCAAACGGTCTCAAACCACTCAACTCTGTCAACTTTGTACTTTAATCTAATCCGGTATGGGATTAAAATAAAGGTGATGGAGTTGACTGAACTTGAAGATTGATTTAGAGGGAAACGATAAGAGAGCAGGTTTTGTTTGTTGTGAACAGGCGCGTCCTTCAAACAGCTTTTTGAACTTTTGGCGCCTTGCATTAAATGCAACTGACAAAGCATTAAATGCTTAACTAAACCCGTGATAACGAACTTCTGATGTTCGTATTCCTTCTTAGCGCTTCTGAACTAAAACAGCCTTAGTCTTCTGTTTGCAAAGGAGAACTTCTGATAAAAACTTAAGACAGACGATCAAGACTTCAGAGCGGTTGATCCAGCTTCTGAGAAAGTACTTCTGTCTTCAGCTTCATTAATCTTCTGAGTTCAATAGGCAAGCAGGAATTCTTCATTCAGCATCTGCTGAGAAAACTTATACAATAACTTAACAAAAATTGTTAGTCAACATTGAAAAGTATATAAGTTAATTTTCATTTTCATCTTCTGAAACGTTTGGACATAATCAAAACACTTAGGGTTCATCATTCTCCCCCATTTTGGTTATGGACAAACCGTGGTCAGAAGGTAAAGATTACTTAGAAAACTTTAAGGTTTAGAGAGTAACTTCCTGTTGGTTATAGTTTTTATAACTTCTGAGCAACTTAACTCCCCCATTTTAGTGTAAATTGTGAACTTCAGCAAATCTGAGACTTAGAAGACTTAAGATCAAGTTATTTAACGATTGTGAAGTAAGTTACTAAGTTAGAAAAACATATAAGCAAGCAGTAATATGTAAGAGGACAGAATGTGTGGAAAATTCAAATAGTATAAATATTCAGAGAACAAAGAAACAACATGTCAGAAGCATAAAGATGAATAACTTAACAAGAAGCTACCCAACCCAGAACCTATGACTAAGATTCTTAAGTTCTATGGATTTGACTATGTGTTTCGAGGTTTCTTCTGAAGAGGAGGAACTCCACTACTTGAACTGACATTAGCACCAGATCTCTTTAAACCAGAACTTGGACCACCACCCTGCTCAGCAGGTTTCTCCCCCATTTGTCCATAAACAACAGGCCTTCCCAGAGCTCCTTGAGACATTAACTTCTGTTGAACTTTGAGAGCAGTGTCAAGCTGATGTTTAGTTGGCCTTAAAGCATTGAGTTGATCGATTTTCTGTTTAAAATCAGCCTCAAGCTTTCTCATTTCAGGGAGAGATGGACCGGTCTGAGGTCTTTGCTTCTGAGCATCTTCCAGGAGCAACTTGATAGCTTGGTTGTTCAAATAGACAGCAGCAGTCAAATATTCATTTTGAAGATAGGTCTGCCCACGAACAAACCGATAATTGTTATTCAGAATCTTCTCATGCTCTTTGGACTGAGAATGCAGAACCTTCATGAACTCAGTGAGTTCAACAATTTGTGCATTCTGAGCATGGACAAGGGATTCTATGCTCTGAAGACGTTTATTGAGATCAGGAGAAATGTTTTCCACTACTTTAGCAGCCCCAGAGGAAGATTGACCTTGAGCAGAAGATTTCACTTCTCTCAGAACATGATTAATGGTGCTTTGTAGGTCGTCAATCTTAGCTGGGAGAACCTTCTCTTGAGATTCAAAATGTTCATTTGCTTCTCTAACCTCTTGTTGTAGAATGTTGAGATGTTCATTCACATTGCTAGTAGAAGCATGAGCAATGTTCTCAAGTGTAGGAAGGGTCAGAGCCAACTGCCTTAGTTTATAAAATTCATCATAAGCAGCGAGATGAAGGGTTGACAAATTCTGAATGAACACAGAGGGATTTTGCATTTGTAGCATAGTCATCAACTGTAGATTCTGTGCCTTCAGAGCTTGAATTTCTTGGAGCACCATACCCTGTGCATATAAGTCAGCAGCAGGAGTCCTTTGCCCAAGATTAGCCATATTGTGCAACAATCCATCAGAGCCACTTTGACTCATTCTTCTCAGATCCTCAACAGATGGAACACCACCAGCTGTTGAAATAACAGGAGCTCTGCGAGGAATCCCAAAACTACCAAAGTTTGCAGCCATCTCATCTCGATTCAGGTGATTGAACAGAAATTCATAGTTGGTACGAATACCAGCATAGGAAGGAGGAGTGGATGTATTGGAAGTTGTTAAGGGATCACACACAGGAGGTGTATGTCCAGAGGATGAGGATCTAGGTATTGTGGATGTGAACGAAGGAGCACTCTGAGTAGTCAGAGGAGGGAGAGAGAAGAGAAAGGTAGTTGGTATAGAGGATGGAGGAGTGGAGATTGAAGTTGTAAGTCCAGAAAATGGAGGCACAACTTCTGATGGAAGTGATTGTGAGGATGAGATAATAACAGAGTCAGAAAATAAAGGAGCTGTGTTAATATTTACCTCTGAATAGGATCCAGAGGACAGAATGGTTTTAAGAGGCATATCCTCAGATGTTGAGGAAATGGGAGGAATTTGAATAGAAGATGTACTTACCTCTGAGACCGAAGTAGGTACAGAAGATGGTTGAGAAGAATGAATAGGAGATGGAGCAGGAGTATGAGGTGGAGATGGTAAAGCTTGATCAGAAGTGTTCTGATCTTCCGGAACATTGGGGTCAAAGGAGCTAATAGGTGTGGCATCAAGATGAGCCATCTTTTCAATAGTGATTCTAGCATCCCTTTCACCAGGATTCCTGCCTTGACCCAGAAGGACATTGTCCAGGAAATCGTCGTTATCAACAGTTTCAACAAACTCTTGAGCATTTTTAAGAACGATTTCAGGAGCAATCACTTCTTCATCACTATCCTCTGAGAGGTCTTGAATAGTAGGAGCACCAAAATCTCCTTCTGATGCATCCAGCATCTCTTCATCCAGAAATTCCTCTTCAGAAGGAATAGCATCTTCCAGCTCAGCACACTCAACAAATAAGTCCTTTTTGTTAAGGATCCTTCTGTGTGCAGCTTTCTTCCTTCTCATTCCCTGTGAAAGTGGAATTTCCCTTCCAGCAGTCTCTTCTTCAGCAACTTCTGAAAGAACAACATCACTGTCCAGTAGGGCAGCAGCTTCTTCCAGTCTGGCATCTTCCTTAGCTTTTGCCAAAGCTAATCTTTCTTCTGCCAATTTCTCAGCAACTTCAGCAGCTTCCTTTTCTCTTCTGGTTAACTCAGCCAGAGAGACAATTCTTTCTTGTTCTTTCTCAGCTTCAGCAGCTCTTGCTAACTCAGCAAGTCTGCTCTTCTCAGCTTCCTCTGCTGCTTTCTTTGCAGCTTCACTAGGTTTGTCAGCAACCACCTTACCAGAAGGTTCAATACTAATGGTAGCTTGAACCATAGGGGGAAAAGGCTCTGAAGTAACAACCTTTTCCACAACCAACTTACTTGGCTTTTTCTTGCCTTTGCCTCCTTTGGCAACAGTCTTTCCTTTCTGCTCAACAACCTTCATACTTTCTTTCTGACTTACAACCACAGAGGAACCAGCACCTTCTGGCTTCTTCGGAACTATACTGTGTTGTAACTTAGTCAGAGGAATAAGTTTGATTGGAGTGCTCTTACTGGTAATCCCTTCACCAGAAATCTCTATTCCAGCAGATTCAAACAGCCTGGTCAGAAGAGACCCATAGGCCAAAGCACTTCCAACCTTCACATTCTTCATCTGCCTTATAATCATGGCAGGAAGGTTGATCTTCTTCTCGTTCATTAAGTGGTACATGAACACCCTTTCTCTGTTAGAAACCCCATTAACAGCCCCAGATTTCGGAAGGAACACATTTGTGGTCAAATAATGTGCCCACCTCTGATGCTGTGTCAACCAGGTGGCATAGGTTTCTTTTGCGCTCTGAACTGGCTTAGCCCAGTTTACTTCCGAAAAACCTTCAGCAGTTCCATCATCCCCAATGATGATTCCTTCATCATCAATACTAATGGCTTGGGAAATGGAAGCCCTGCTGACCTCAAAATCAGTGCCGTTTACCACAGAGTGTACAGTATCCTCCTCATCAGACCTATAGTGGAGGTTCTGATAGAACTCAGTTACCATCTTGGGATAGAAGAAATCATTCAAAGAAACAAATGAGTTCCAGTTTTGCGCACTTATCCATTTAGAGATGGGAACGGAGGATTTGACTTCATCATCTAAGAATCTAGATGTGAAAACCCTAGATTCACTAAGAATCTCATCATCAGCTAGGATGTGAGTGATAATGACTTGAGGAACATTTTCTTGAGCCATTTTTAGAAAAAGAGATTGAGAAATGTAGATTAAGTAGAAAGATTGCAGAAAATTGCAAGGATAGTTTTAGCTATGAAATCTGGAGAGCAAAAGATTTTCGAGTGAAAAGAACCTAAGTATGGAAACCCTCTATTTATACCCAAACAGTGATCGCTTCCTATTCAAAAAGTAACTAACTACCGTTTAAAAGGAACCAGTTACCGTTAACAACAGAACGGCGCCGTAATAGCATTAAATGTAGACAGCTTTAATTCAAAATCATGATTATCCTTAAACATGCTTAATTAATTCAAACACATGGCAGTTAAGAATTAATAGGACAGTTAAAGATAAGTTATTGAAGTTGATAAGTCATACCAATGCCTTCTCGTAGACTTCTGAAAGGATTATAAGCCAGAGGCTTAGTAAACATGTCAGCAAGATTATCTTCAGAGGAGACATGAGTGATGAGTATATCTTTCTTCAGAACATGATCTCTCAGAAAATGATGTCTAATATGAACATGCTTCATTCTGCTGTGTTGTATGGGATTTTTGGAAAGGTCAATTGCACTCTTGTTGTCACAGAAGATAGTCATTGTTCCAGGAGTGATTCCATAGTCAGCAATTTGTTGCTTTATCCAGAGCATCTGAGAAACACAACTTCCAGCAGCAACATACTCAGCTTCAGCAGTTGAGAGAGCCACAGATGTTTGCTTCTTACTATGCCAGGAGACAAGACATTCCCCCAGAAAGTGACATCCACCAGAGGTGCTTACTCTTTTCAACTTGTCTCTACCATAGTCAGAGTCTGTGTATCCTACAGGAGTAAAGTTAGTACTACAAGGATACCACAAACCAGCTTCTGAAGTGCCCTTGAGATATCTGAGAATTCTTTTGACAGCAATGTCATGAATCTCCTTTGGATTAGCTTGATACCTAGCACAAAAGCACACAGCAAAATGTATATCTGGCCTGCTGGCTGTTAGATATAGAAGTGAGCCAATCATACCTCTGTAGGTTTTAATATCTACAGGTTTACCAGCTTTCTCTTCATCATCAAAGTCTTTGCTGACATCCATGGGGATATCAACAGCATTAGATTCCAACATGCCAAACTTCTTTAGCACTTCTCTAGTATATTTGGCTTGATTGATAAACACACCATCATTACTTTGCTTGATTTGAAGTCCTAGGAAGAAGGTTAGCTCTCCCATCATAGACATCTCAAACTCAGCTTTCATGTGATTGCTGAACTCTCTGCACAAAGATTCATTAGTAGCACCAAATATAATATCATCAACATATACCTGAGCTAAGAGGATATCTTTGTTTTTCTTCAGAGTGAACAGAGTTGTGTCAACACAGCCTCTGACAAATCCTTTAGAGATCAGGAACTTTGTCAGTCTTTCATACCAAGCTCTAGGAGCTTGTTTCAGTCCATATAAGGCCTTCTTCAGCTTGTACACATGATTTGGAAACTTAGGATCTTCAAAACCAGGAGGTTGAGACACATAAACTTCTTCATCAATGTAACCATTCAAGAATGCACTTTTCACATCCATTTGAAAAAGCTTGAAGCCTTTGTATGATGCAAAAGCACATAAGATTCTAATGGCTTCCAACCTTGCAACAGGAGCAAAGGTTTCACCATAATCTATGCCTTCTTGCTGACTGTAACCTTGAGCAACAAGTCTTGCCTTGTTTCTCACAACATTTCCAAATTCATCAAGTTTGTTTTTCAGAACCCATCTTGTACCAACAACCTTCTTATTGTTAGGTCTGGGGACTAAAATCCAAACTTCTGACCTTTTGAACTGATCAAGTTCTTCTTGCATTGCCATTAACCAGGATTCATCTTCCTCAGCCTCATAGAAGTCCTTGGGTTCCAGAAGTGACACAAAAGCCACATTCCCCATATATCTTCTGAGCTGAGCTCTGGTCATGACAGGATTATGAACAGAGTCAATTATGTTCTCTAAGGAATGATTCCTATGAGCTCTAACTTCTCTTGGTATATCCAATGTATCTTCTGAAACTTGTTCATCATTTGTTGAATCATATATAGGAGCATCTTCTGGAAGAAGGTTAACTTCTGTAGTTGGATGTTCTTCTGAGACATGTTCAGCAGGAGAGTCAACTTCAGCAGCTTTAGGAATAACATCTTCAACAGGAGGAGATGATATTTCAGGAGCTTGAACTTCATCTTCTTCAGAGGCTTTACTATCTGCAGGGTTAGTCTCATCAAACTTTACATGAATGGATTCATCTAAAGTTTGAGTCCTCTTATTAAAGACCCTATATGCTTTACTATGTGTTGAGTAGCCAAGAAAAATAGCTTCATCTGCCTTAGAGTCAAATTTTGAAAGATGTTCTTTTGTATTCAGAACATAACATTTACAACCAAAGGTTCTGAAGTAGCCTATCTTAGGCTTTCTTCCTTTCCAGAGTTCATAGGGAGTTTTGTTCAAGATACTTCTGATTAGAACTCTATTCAGAACATAGCAAGCTGTGTTCACAGCTTCTCCCCAAAAATACTTTGGAAGCCTTCGTTCATTGATCATAGTTCTGGCTATCTCAACCAGGGTTCTGTTCTTCCTTTCAACTACCCCATTTTGTTGAGGAGTTCTGGGAGCAGAGAAGTTATGATCAATGCCTTTGATTTCACAGAATTCTTCAAACTTAAAATTCTTGAATTCTCCACCATTATCACTTCTGATATGGACTACCTTTTCATTCCTTTCATTCTCAAGTTTCTTAATCAGAACTGAGAAACATCCAAGTGATTCATCTTTGCTAGAGAGCAAGATGACCCAGGTGAATCTTGAATAGTCATCTACTATGACTAAGGCATATTTCTTTCCACCCATGCTCATTGGTTGAACAGGGCCAAAGAGATCCATATGAAGTAATTCTAAAGGTCTTTTAGTTGAAATGACTTTCTTAGTTTTAAAAGAACTTCTGGATTGTTTACCAGATTGACACGCAGTACATACATGGTCCTTTTTAAAACTTATTTCAGGCAGACCCTCAACCAATTGATATCTAGCTACTTTGGTCAGAAGATCCATGCTAACATGAGCAAGTCTTCTATGCCAGAGCCAGGAGGTATCCTCTTTGGACATCAAGCATATATTTTTGCAAAGATTCTCAAGGTTCAGCATGAAAACATTTTCTACTCTAGGAGCAGTTAGAATAACTTCCCTTGACTTACTGTCCAAGATTTTACATCCAGAGGTGCTGAAGATTACATCTCTGCCTTTATCACACAGTTGTGCAACACTCAGGAGATTGAACTTCAGACCTCTGACTAGGGAGACATCTTCGATCGGAGGATTGGTTCCAATGGATCCAGAACCAAGAATTCTTCCTTTCTGAGCATCTCCAAAGCTGACTTTACCACCTCTTTTAGGTATAAATGTGATGAATGCCTTTTCATCACCTGTCATATGCCTTGAGCACCCACTGTCAATGTACCACAGCTTTGACATTGATGGAGCACTCAGAGCAACCTGCAACACCATCAATTAGTGACAGGTACCCAATCCTTATTGGGTCCTTCAGAGTTAGATTTAGCTTCTACAGGTTTTTCTGATACTTCAGATTGCAAGAGGTTCTTAATGTGGTACTTGCAATCTTTCAACCAATGTCCATCTTTCTTACACAATTTGCAAGAAGGAGGATTCTTGGATCTTTCCCTTTGCTTCTTAGGAGCATTCTTCTTCTTCTGGGAAGGTACTACTTCTTCAGAGGCATTAGCACTCTTAGAGGTTCCCACTTCAGGAGGAGAAGAGATCTCTTTCAGAAGAGAGGGAGTGACAGATTTCTTCTTCTGAGGTTTATCATTCCTCAGAGGCAGTTTTTCCTTACCTTTGACTTTTGAGTCATCGGAGGAAGAGCTGAATTGTTTGCTTAGTTTATCTTCCAATATTTTCATATCAGCATAAACTTGAGTAAACCTTAGAAATTTGTCAGCCTCGCTTTTGTCCAACTTCCTCTTTAGGTACTTGAACATGCTATATAATTCTTCAAGAGAATCAAAGATATTTTGTTCAGAGGATATGTTTACCTCGGAGTCATAGTTTGCTTCAGGAGGTGCGGAAGTTTCTCCTGTGACATCTTCAGAGGATGGCTCATCAATAGCCATGAAACATATCTGGGCTTGCTCTTCCTTCTCTTCAGGATCACTGCTGGTCTCAGAGTCTGACCAAGCAGCCAGCATGGCTTTCTTGAACTTTTTCTTATCTTTCTTCAGCTCTGGGCAGTTAGGCTTAATGTGCCCAGGTTGCTGACATCCATAGCACACAATGGGCTTGTTTGGATCTCTCTTGGTTTTATCACCGAAGTCAGAAGTCTTCTTCTCAAAACTTCTGAATGGCTTCTTGTAGTTTCCACCTTTGCCTTTTCTAAAGGCTCTTTTGAACTTCCTGGTCAGCATGGCCAATTCTTCATCTTCTGATGATTCTTCAGAAGACTCTGCCTTCAGAACTACTTGTCTCTTTCCTTCTGACCTTTCTCTTAGGTCATGATTTTTTAGTGACATCTCATGGGTGATTAGGGACCCAATGAGTTCATCATACAAGTAAAAGCTCAAGTCCTGAACTTCTTCAATGGCAGTCTTCTTGGCTTGCCAAGACCTTGGTAAGCTTCTGACAATCTTCTTTACTCTTTCAGATTCTTCAATGTCTCTGCCCAAACTCTTTAAGTCATTGACTATCTTGGTGAATCTAGAATTCATTTCTGAAATAGATTCTTTGTCAAGCATTTCAAATAACTCATATTCTCTCATGAGTTGGTTGACTTTGGACTGCTTCACTTTTCCTGTTCCTTCATATGTGACTTCCAGCTTGTTCCATATATCCTGTGCAGTTTCACAAGAAGAAACTTTGTTATATTCAGTGGCTGTAAGTGCACAATGCAACATATTTATTGCTGAAGCGTTTGTTTGGAGCTTTTTCAGAATTTCATCTGAATATTCTCTCTGAGGGATAATGACATTCCCTAGACCTGGTTCCATTCTGGTAGGAATGAAATCTCCATCTGTAATGACAAACCAAGCACTCATGTTCTGAGCTTGAATGAAGTACATCATTCTCTTTTTCCAGTAGGAATAATTGTCACCATTGAATAATGGAGGTCTAGTTGTAGAGGATCCCTCTGGGACAATGAAGTGAGAAGAATTCTCAGGCTGGTGTCTACTAGCCATCTCTATTGATTCTGATAGGATCTTACACTTAGATTGTTAGATCTTTTTAGTAAATATACGAAGTGACCTTCGCTCTGATACCACTTGTTGGCCCTAACAAGATCAGAATCACCTAGAGGGGGGTGAATAGGTGTTTCAAACGAAAACTGATATTTTCAAACTTTTAATGAAAACTCAATTTTCAGAGTCAATGATCCTCTGAAACAGAGGCAAGCTTATTGAAGTAGCCTCTGAGGGATAATTTGCTTTAAGACAGGTTCTGTCCTTTCAGCAACAGAAGTTCTGAGTTAAGAGCTTCTGGACAGACTTCTGAACACAGGCTTGTGATTTTTAAGAGAAAAACTGTTTCAGCACTAAATATGATACAAGTACACAGAAGCAATTAACAAGTATAAGGAAGGGAGAAAGAGATTCAGGAGGTCCTGATGAACAGTTCAATTTATCCAAGTTCGCCACAGAATTCCTGTGACTACGTCTTGTCCTCTGAGGTCGCAGCCTCCAGAGATTTTATAAATCCACTATTCAGAACTTTTATGGCAAGTTCAGAAGCTCCTTTACATCAACAGAACTTAAGCTAATTTCTCACTTAGTTCTGACTAGCCTAAAATGAGTTAAAGGATTTTCACCAGAACAACAATACTCTGTTTTCTGGATTTCTCACCCAACTCAAATCTCAACTAGATTTCTCTCTTTTAAATCTAACTGAAGATCACAACCGATCTCAGTTTACAAGATTTCTATTATGAACTTGTTTTTCTTCACTCTCTCACAATTACAAAGTCTAAGCTAAGAAAAGATTGAGAATGGAAAGTGTGCTCTGTTTTCTTGAATATAACAGTGCGTTGAGATTTTTGCTCTATGATCACACACGTAGTTGATGCAGTGGAGCTTTGCTACTATTTATAGTGTTGAGTAGATAACCGTTGAGGATATTTGAATCTTCAAGGATGACAAGGATGAAAGTAGCCGTTAATCTTGTCAACTTCTTCAAACGGTCTCAAACCACTCAACTCTGTCAACTTTGTACTTTAATCTAATCCGGTATGGGATTAAAATAAAGGTGATGGAGTTGACTGAACTTGAAGATTGATTTAGAGGGAAACGATAAGAGAGCAGGTTTTGTTTGTTGTGAACAGGCGCGTCCTTCAAACAGCTTTTTGAACTTTTGGCGCCTTGCATTAAATGCAACTGACAAAGCATTAAATGCTTAACTAAACCCGTGATAACGAACTTCTGATGTTCGTATTCCTTCTTAGCGCTTCTGAACTAAAACAGCCTTAGTCTTCTGTTTGCAAAGGAGAACTTCTGATAAAAACTTAAGACAGACGATCAAGACTTCAGAGCGGTTGATCCAGCTTCTGAGAAAGTACTTCTGTCTTCAGCTTCATTAATCTTCTGAGTTCAATAGGCAAGCAGGAATTCTTCATTCAGCATCTGCTGAGAAAACTTATACAATAACTTAACAAAAATTGTTAGTCAACATTGAAAAGTATATAAGTTAATTTTCATTTTCATCTTCTGAAACGTTTGGACATAATCAAAACACTTAGGGTTCATCAGTTTTGAGAACGTGGATGAAGCTATTAGTTGGGCGAAACGGATTGCAATTAGCTTAGGGTTTGAGTTGGTGATTGAATCACATAAGAATCGAGGGAAAACAAAGATGTTGAGTTGTGCACGTGGGGTACCGTATATAGGTATAATGAAAAATTTGGACGACGCCTTATGCCGGAAATCAAAAACGAAATCTTGCAAGTGCAAATTTCGGTTAAAGGCAAAACAATTTTACGATGGTTGGGAAATCATCGTGTTTCCTGGAAAGAAAGGCAAGCACAACCATTCAATGGCCAATTACCCGGAAGGACACCGTCAAATGAGCGGACTTAGTCCGGCATCGAAGTTAATCGTTAAGAATTTGACGGCGGCTCACGCAAAGCCTAGTGCTATTTTGGCGGAGGTTATGAAAAAAAATCCACTTGACAAGCCTACTCGAAGACATGTCTACAACTACCGACAACAATTGAAGAGAGAGGATATGGAGGGTAGAGATGTGGTCGGTCAATTGTTTCATTTAGCGGAACAAAAACATTATCTATTCTCTACCGAGGGTGACCGGGAAACCGAAGCACTGACTCATGTTTTTATGGCTCATCCCGAAGCGGTGAAAGTGTTGCGTACATATCCGTGGGTCATCGGGATAGACTCAACGTACAAAACTAATAAGTACAAGATGCCATTAGTAGAAATTGTCGGGATGACTCCATGTAACATGAACTACTTGATAGGATATGCAATGGTGAAAGACGAGACAGAGTCTAGCTATCGTTGGGTGATAGAGAACTTGAGGATGTTGATTGGATATCAAATTGAGCCTACAGCTATCGTCACTGATCGAGAGTTAGGATTGATGAAACCGATTAGGGAGGTTTTTCCTAACTCTCCCCATTTACTTTGTACGTGGCACATAAACAAAGACGTGCAAGATTATGTGTACAAACATTGCGGAAAGAATATGGGTTTTGCAGAGACATTCAAGAATGGGAGATGGAGAATGATCCTTCAAGCGGGAACAATAGATGAATACGAAAACGCCGTAGAGAATATGAAATATACTATGAAGAGTTATCCTCACATCATAAATTACCTCAAAGATACATGGCTAGTGTATAAGGAAATGTTTGTCCATGCATGGACGAACAATGTGCTACATCTTGGCAATACTACGACATGTAGGGTCGAGGCCGCGCATGCTGCGTTAAAGAAGTGGCTACTTTCTGCAACAGGTGGCCTTGATACAATCTTTGTGAAAATCGATGATAAAATTGAAGCAGAGCTAGCTTCGACCCGGTAAGAACAACTTATTTATTGTAATGGTTGCTTAGATTGTGAGCTTTTGCTAATGTTGATAATTGTGTTTGATGAAAAGGGAAACATTGGAACAATCAAATCGGAGGTCGAGGGTCTCATACTTTGGGTTGTCGTACAACAATTTGGCATGTCGTGTTTCCGACTACTGTATGAGATTGATTGGAAGTGAGTTAGAACGGATGAGAAGTTTGAGTGTTGAAGTAAAAGAGCGTTGCGGGTGTGTGTTGCCAAGAACTCACGGTGTACCTTGTGCATGTGAGTTGAAACAATTAATGGATGAGCAAACGCCAATAAGTTTGAACCGCATTCACGAATTTTGGAGGACACTTACTTACGGTGAAGCGGTTGATAAGGATGATGGGCATGAGGATGAGCAAAATTTGCAATATCTTTTTGATCTCGTGAGGAATCGCGATCGCTCAGTCATGCGCAACGTGGCTCAAACTGTGAATAGAATGCTTTTTCCAGCAAATTACAACGAGCCAGAAACACTTGAGAATACTAGGGGTAGACCGAAAGGAAGTACTTCAACAAAGCGTAATCGTAGTCGATTTGAGCATATTAGGGTCGGGGTGGTCAACCCGCATGGGGTCGCAAACGGACACGAACCACTTCTGCTTCATCGTCACAAGGCCACAAAAACACTTCATCAGGTAATGAATATTATCAATGTTCTATTACTTCGCATCTCATATTGACAATGTATTACTAAAGAAAATAAACTTGTTACAGGAAAACCGAATATTTTGGATACCTACATTCATGAGAAGATTTTGGGAATCATTTTGCCGTTTGTTGAAGATTATCTTGATGTACTTGGAGACGGTAATTGTGGTTTCCGTGTTGTAGCTGATTATGTATTTGGAGATCAGAATCTATATGTTATTGTGAGAGACATCTTATCAAATGAACTCGTTGCTAGAGGTCACATGTATGAGAATATATTTTTCAACCGTGTGGATGCTGCAGTTGAACGTATTAGGTGGACCGGGGGTCGATGTGGGGAGAATCATTGGATGGCAGCTACACAAGATTTATTTCTTATCGCTACCGCATTCAATGCCGCAGTGTTCTTTTTCGGCTACCCAGACGATGGGAAAAGCTTGTGGCAATGTGTAACTGTGTTACCATTGCGTGCACCAGATATGTCATCGAGACCGGAACGTGAGATCGTAATTGCCCATTTAGGAAGGAATTGCAAGCACTTTATCCGTCTTGATTTGTCTCCCAATTTTCCGGTACCACCGGTTCATACGTTTTGGGGACTTTATCATGATGACACTGTGACAAGATGGGATGATTTATATCGAGCGCGGAGAGCGCATTGGGATAGGTTAGCAGCTCTGGGGTAGGTTAGGGTTATCGATTGTTTTTGTTATTTTTGTACAATTGATGTAAGTTTGATCTTTGTGAGGTGGCAAAAATTATAACCATGGTTGTTACTAATTTCACACTTACATATTTGATCGCACGGACTTGAATTAATAAAGTACTATTTGAGTTTTGAATCGCCTATTTGAGTTTTGTTACTAATTGTACAATTTCGATGCATCTTGAAAATCTTAATTTTTCCATAATTGATCGCACGGAAATGAAATAGTTGTAATTAGATGATGTTTTTAAGCCAAAATTCAACGAACTAACACAATTCTATGCCATTCGATGATGTTTTTAAGACAACATTCATTGAACTGACACAATTCTATGCCATTCCAAGTACAAGGACGCATCGAACTAAGAAAATTCGATGCAGTTCTATGCATTTTTTGCGACAGTCCGTTTTTTAGTCCTAGAACTGCATCGAATTGTCTTAGTTCGATGATCCTGAAAAATTGAGTTTTTTTCCCAAGTCCAGGGAGTCATCGAACTAAGGGAATTCGATGCAGTTCTATGCCTCTTTTTGGACAGTCGGTTTGTTGGCCATAGAACTGCATCGAATTGTCTTAGTTCGATGATCCTGAAAAAATTGAGTTTTTTTCCCAAGTCCAGGGAGTCATCGAACTAAGGGAATTCGATGCAGTTCTATGCCTTTTTTTGGACAGTCGGTTTGTTGGCCATAGAACTGCATCGCATTCTCTTAGTTCGATGGTCCTGAAAAAATGAGTTTTTTTTCCAAGTCCAGGGAGTCATCGAACTAAGGGAATTCGATGCAGTTCTATGCAAATTTTGGGACAGTCGGTTTGTTGGTCATAGAACTGCATCGCATTCTCTTAGTTCGATGATCCTGAAAAATTGAGTTTTTTTTCCAAGTCCAGGGAGTCATCGCACTAAGGGAATTCGATGCAGTTCTATGCAATTTTTGGGACAGTCGGTTTGTTGGTCATAGAACTGCATCGCATTCTCTTAGTTCGATGATCCTGAAAAATTGAGTTTTTTTTCCAAGTCCAGGGAGTCATCGCACTAAGGGAATTCGATGCAGTTCTATGCAATTTTTGGGACAGTCGGTTTGTTGGCTATAGAACTGCATCGAATTGTCTTAGTTCGATGATCCTGAAAAATTGAGTTTTTTTCCAAGTCCAGGGAGTCATCGAACTAAGGGAATTCGATGCAGTTCTATGCCTTTTTTTGGACAGTCGGTTTGTTGGCCATAGAACTGCATCGAATTCCCTCAGTGCGATGAATTCTGAAACTTTGCTGTTTTTCCTCTATAAAACCAAAACTCATCGCATTGAAGGAATTCGATCGCGTGCGATGCCTCCAAAACTGACTGTTTCTTCGAGAAATCGCACGACATCGAATTCCCTCAGTGCGATGAATTCTGAAACTTTGTTGTTTTTCCTCTATGAAACCAAAACTCATCGCATTGAAGGAATTCGATCGCGTGCGATGCCTCCAAAACTGACTGTTTCTTCGAGAAATCGCACGGCATCGAATTCCCTCAGTGCGATGAATTCTAAAATGGAAGGAGAATGAGTGGTTAATATTATATTCACATTTAATCTAAATTGAAGGGTAAATTTGACATTTCCATCTTTTTCTAATCTCACCCAATACCACTAAGCCCTCCAAACAAACAAGGTCTTACCAAGCTCAACTTAAACAACACAAAGAGAAAACAAAATAAAAATTACATATCCGAAATTCAACTTAAACATCGAAATTCAACTAAACATGATAAAGTCACTCGGCGTCCGTCCATCGGCTCTGTAATGCTCCACACGCAAATAAATGATTGTTTGCTACTTCAGGTGGAGCATATTGCTTCAAAGCCTCAATAGCATGTTTATAAAAGGTCAAGGATTCATTAAACCACTGCAACAATAATCGTAAAACCATATTAGTCAATTGATGTAATTAGTTTCAGTAAATAATTTTGAAAGTTAAGATAAAACATACGTAAGCACTGTTCGACCGTGGTGGATCACCACTTGTATCGCTATCCTGACTCACGATTAGCGGGTGTGATTTGGTGAAGTACCAACTAATGTAGTCTAAAACACACGCTGCACGATCTCCGAAGCTCGATTTGTAAAGGTTGAAATTAACTATGGATACATTAGGAAATTGTCTCCAAGAATCTTCGACTATTATATTCGACACCTCCACTTTATACTTCCTCGGAATCGAAGCACGTACAACCGTCACCGGTCTAGTGATCGGAGGAGGGATGCACTGTACATACCCGAGCTGACGCAATGCTCGAGCAGGCATGTACGGCTCCACGACATCTCGATATCGAATCCATCCGCTGAATGCAGTCCTTGGAACTCTAGATGCCTGCTCAGGACCAAATGGCAACCACGTAACCTACACAAATAATATAATAAACAATCAGACCTAAAGCATATATCCATAAACAATCTCGTAATATATATATATATATATATATACCTCTGAAGCAGTGAGTCGGTCAATCTCTGCACGCAACAATGACAGTCGAACACCATACGCCCTCGCAACATGCGGGACTAACCATCTATTAGATCGCGGCATTTCAAGGTCACTACTTCTTCCAACTGCCTGGGGTCGAAAGCAAGGAAAGTACTCGTATATCCATGCTTGTAGTAGGGTCATACATCCAGACATCTGTGTACACTTAGATCTAGAACCCATCCCTAATTGTCGATATAAAAATGCTAGTGTTGCTGAGCCCCATGAGTAATTATTCGAATCAGCCACACCGTCCTTCACTTCTAGTAGGCAATTTGGTCTAAGTTTGCTGCCACTCTTGTCTAAAAACAAAGTGCAACCAAGCATCAACCACATCCAAGCAATCGCCTGAGTATCGGAAGAACTCGCTTCACACTCCGTAAATACGACATCAGTAGATACTCCGCCATTTTCCCATAGCTTCTTATCCTTCAACATATCTTGATCCGTCTTCCCGAGAAGAATCCGAACAACATTCTTCAAATCTTCTGAACTAGCATCATCTGAAACCGTGTATCCCTCGACTGGAATTTTGAGAATCCAATAAACATCATGCATCAAGATGGTCATCTCACCAAACGGCATGTGAAATGTGTTGGTGTCAGGCTGCCACCGCTCAGTAAACGCCGTAATCAATGCCCAATCTAAGCTCTTGAACATACAAATTGGCAAGTGACTCACTCGAGTCTCATCAATCTTTTTTTTCGTCTGTACACATACAAGAAATAGTTCGTATAAATCTAAAAAACTTGTAAATCTTATATAGACTTAGGAATAAGATCACTTACATTTTGTGGCATATTCTCATACCACAATTGGAGCTTTTCACAAACTAATGGTCTATTATGGATCTTTAAAATCATGTCACTATCCTTCTCCTTTCCCATCCATATAGTATAAGCTCTATGCCCAAGAAAACTGGGAATCACAGTATCGTCCGTAGGCCCTCCGGGAACAGGGTCCGTAACTAACCAGTCATCACCATCCGTTGTCTTGGCTTTTTTAGATTTTCCTGCCGCTTTTCACGCGATCATTAAAATAATATATTGATTTAGTTCAAGTAATTAAAGAGTTAATTTTTACCTGAAGACGATCCGAGTTGGAAACGACCATCTTTCCCTTGCGAAACATTGATGTTTTTACGCATGTTTTCCACAACCTTACTACCCCGAACTTCATGATTACTCAAATCACCGCCAGCATCCATTTCCATAGCAACATCATTAACTGCATCCAAATCTTCCTCCTCAGATTCTATCTCCTCATCCTCGGAACCTCTTGACTCAACACGAGCTAACTCCCCTCTCCTCCTCCGCGCAGAAGCGTTAGCTACGCGTTGCGTAGTATTTGGCTCTCCTGGAGTAAGAACATCATCCCCAATTTGCACGCCTAAATTTTGTGCATAATGTGCTAAACTCGCCAAACCTTTACCCCCTCCTTTCTTAACCCGAGCTCCATCCTGAATTTATAAAAAAAAATAAAATTCGAATTATCTTCAAACACCGCTTAATGAACTAACCTAACCTTATACCATAATGTTCGAACTTCAAACACCGCTTAATGAACTAACCTAACCTTATACCATAATACTAACCCTAAACCCTAAACTTTAATCAAAATCTTGTCTAAACGAACTCTAACCCAATTCCATAACATGTTAATACCTAATTAAACAATTAACGAGTTCAAAATATTAAATTAAATAAATTTCAATTTTTTTTTGTTCTAATCGGATCTCAGATCCGATTCCACCTAGGTGGAAGCGGATCTCAGATCCGTTTCTACCAAGGTGGAATCGGATCTCAGATCCGTTTCCACCTAGGTGGAATCGGATCTTAGATCCTTTTCCACCATGGTGGAAGTGGTTCTCAGAACCGCTTCCACCACAGCGGAATCGGATCTCAGATCCGATTCCACCAATTATGGGCGGGGAAATTCAATTTTATTTTTTTAAATGCTTTTAATTGATTCTCGTACCTTTTTCTTGCAAACCTTGTCGTGTTTTCTCGAGTTCGTATTTCTCTCCATGTTTCTGAATGTGAGAAGGAAAAAAAAGAAGAGTTGTGGGAGTTTTTTCAAATTTAGAGGTTGGATGTATGGTTTCAAATGAAAAGGACAAAATTGGAAAAAATGGGCTGTATTTACCCAAAAGTGGGCTGCGAATAGCTCTTCACTAAAAATTTCCTTCAACTTGCGAAATTGTAACACATAACTTCGAATTATTGACATGATAATGTAAGTGAGAATCGAATCAACTGAATGGAGCCGCGTCAAAGAGACCAAGAAAATTAAAGAATAAAAAAAATCGAAAAAAATATAAAAAATAAAAATCAATTCAATTCTCTCATTTTCTGTCTTTTGTTCTTATTTTTCATTTTCACTCTTGTTCTTCTTTCTCATTCTTTCTTCTTCTTCTTCTTCTTCTTCTTCTTTTTATTCTTCTCTTTTCTTTTTCATTGGAAATTTCAAATTTTCCAGATTTCATACAGAAACTTTTCTAGATTCCATTGAAAATTTTCAGAAATTTTTCAGATTTTCGACGGAAATTGGAATTTTTCGTTGAAAAATCTGAAATTTTGAAATTTCCAGTTTCAATTAGAAAAACAGCGAAAAATAAATGAAGAAGAAGAAGAATGAGTTAAATTGGGAATTCGATTTTTGTTTATTTCAATTTTTGGGACTCTAGGGTGCTGAATTTTGATGGGTAAGTTTCAATTTCTTGAATTTTGATGGATAATTTTCAATTTTTGAAAGAAGAAGATGGGGGTAGGAGTTAATTTCTTTTCTTTCTTTTCTTCTTCTTTTCAAAAGAAAATTTTATTAATTTTTTTTGACACATGTGGCATTTGACTTTTTAACAACCCATGATAGCATGTCGGTTATGGGTTTAATTGTTGCAATTGAAAGTTTTTACGGGGTTAATTGTCCAATTTTGCAAGTTCAGGGGGATTTTTGATACAATTGAAAGTTTGGGATGTCACTTGTCAATTTGGACCAAGTTCAGGGTATCTCACTGTTAAGCCTAAATAAAACTGTCGAAACAATGTGTTTTTAAGATCCTCACCTCACCTCATTCTAATTAATCTTGTTTGAATTTTTTTGGGAGTTGCCGTTTGAAATCGAAAAAGATGATTTAAGTTTTTTGGAAAAGAAAATAGTTATACATTTTCTTATTTTTTCTTTTTGGTTTTATAAAAAAATGGGATAAGGTTCAAAAATACCCCTAACGTTGGCACCTTGGAGCAAAATTACCCTCGACGTAAAAAATTGTGCAATTATAGGCTTAAGGTTCATAAATTAGTCCAATTATACACATTGTTAACAGAAAATTTTCTCCATTAACTAATCCGTTAATTGTTACATAGGTGGATGTCATGTCATTATATGTGTTGGCAATTTTTTTTAAAAATATCAACTAATTCTTCCTAAAAATCCAAAGACAGCTAAAGCTAATTAAAAAATAAATATCAACTATTTTTTGCGGTTCACAACGAAACCGTATATCAGTTCATCTATTTCTGCAATTAACCCATATAAACTCAAAGCTAAATTTAACTTTGGAAAAATTGATGAAACAATGAAAACTTTCAAATAATTAATATCCATAAACATTTCAAGTTCCACCAACCATTTAGTTTGAATATAGTCTGTCAAGCAAAATGACATCACATTTAAAATACTACCAAAACTTAATATTTAAGAGAAACATTCAACATTAAAAAAACAAAAAACAAATCTATGATTAAACTATTCATCCAATGCGAATTTCCTTGTCTTTCTTCTTTTTGCCAATAAGGAGTTCTTTCTCTTCTTGAAGTTGTCTACTGGTCATTGCTTTCTTGCCTTTCCATTGCAATTTGGGAGGTTGAAATGGCAAATCCTTTGGATGTGAAACTTCAGAATCATTTACAATGAAATTAATGCTCCTTGTTCCTGTAGGTGGCTTGAAGGGTTTCATCTTTTTACTCTTCAACAACCTTTCATTTGGAGTAGGAAATTTGATTACTGGATCTGGATTGTGCAAGTCTTCCATATCCTCAACTCCATCAACCGATATAGTTTCACTAGTGTTTTCGGGCTTCAAATAGAATGAAAAAACATCTTTTCAGCAGAAGACATCGAATATATTTTGAAAATGATTATATAACATATCATTATCTCAAATAACATGTCAAAATACTTACAATCAACATGGCATTTTCTGAATTTTCATCACAATAGTATCCAAATTCAACTTCTCTAACTTGCACTCGAGGCTTAATCCAAGTGGGATGGCCACTTGATGAGCCTTGGTCTCTTTTTCTTTTGTGAATTTGCTGGTCATTTGACTTCTTATTGGTTTCATTCTCTACACTCAAATGAGCATACTTGATCCCTTTTGGAGCCTGTGTAAAAACAATTGAATACTTATTATATTTGCTTGTAAATAACTAAGTGAATATAAAGAATTGAAGAAAACTATCAATTACCTTGCAATGTGTTCTCTTATGACCTGGTTCTCCACAATTACCACATTTTTGTATTTGGCCCTTTCGCGACAACCTTGTTCCATTCCTCTCCCCTACACTACGTTCACCAACCCCTCTTATTCTTTTTTTTTTCGGCCTTCCAGGCATTCTTGTGATCTTAGGAGGTTCAATAGGGGAAAACTCATCTATTCTCCAAAATTTCTTCCCCCGTACTGGCTGCATCTTGTGCTTATATGTCATCATATACCTCAACTTTGAATAATATCTATCTATTTGCTTGACAGGATCTATTTTAGCATGATACATAGCACAAATGGCATGAGGGCATGGTATTCCACTCAATTGCCATGCCCTACATGTGCATTTTCTCTCAAATAAAATCACACAATGTCTATCGATCCCATGTGTAATTTCATACCCTTTCTCTCCATTGAACTCAACCCTACAATACCTAGCTATTGCATGATTTAGCATGAATTCTTCCATACTAGTTGGTGAATAGTCACCACTCCAACTTGCAGCCTTCTTTTCATTTTCATGCAACCTATTCATGGTCATCACTCTTATTTCCTCCAACATCCTCAAAATTGGTCTTGATCTTTGTTCTAAAATCCAACTGTTAAAGCTCTCTGTTATATTATTATCCACCATCAAATCTTTAGACCTATCAGTGAAATAAGCTCTACACCAACGTTCAGGAGGATACTTCAACAAGTATTTTGTTGCTTTTTTATTGATCGTTGCCATGGTCTTCAAGTTATCTTTGAACTCTTCTTCATACGTACTCCATGCACAACTCCAAAAGTGTTTCTCCAGTTCTGGTCCTCTAAACTTGATTCCCCAATTGGCTAAGACATGTCTTGCACACCATCTATGTTCGGCATTTGGGAGCAACGTACTTATAGCAGGGAGCAATCCCTATAAACATTGAAAACATATACAATTACATGAATAATACATTAACATGTAGAATGTTTTATACCCATAGAAAGTCATAAGCAAAATTATGTACAATCACTAACCTTTTGCATATCGGACATCAGTGTTATATCATCCCCTAATCGAAGACTCAAATCTTCTATCAAGTGAGACAAGAACCATTCCCAATTTACCTTGGTCTCTTTTTCGACCACAGCCCATGCTATTGGGTATATTTGATCCATTGCATCATGCCCTACAGCCACAAGAAGTTGCCCCTTACAAATATCTTTCAAAAAACAGCCATCAAGACCAATTATTGGTCTACAACCATCCATCCATCCTTTCTTACATGCATTAAAACATAAATATAGTCTACAAAATATTCTTTTGCCAACTCTCATTCCTTCTTTTGAAAATTGTAAATCGAATGTGCTACCAGGATTACTTATACTCAACTCATTCACATACGCTTCCAAACACGAGTACTCTTCCTTGTACCCCCCATCCAACCCTTCAATAATCAACTTCTTAGCTCTTTTACACATGCTGAGTGTCACATTTAACTCTAATGTTTCCTTCGCATGGTCCTTCATATCTCTAATTGAATACTTAGGTTTTCCCCTAATTTTTTCCTTAAAATATTCAGCTAAGACCAACGCACTCACTCTAGGGTTATTATATTGTCGAGTGCAATTATGACTTGGGATAAACGTTCTTAAAACCAAGCCGTCACGCTCACCTTCTTTAACAGCATACAATTTAAAAGGACAAGAAGGTTCACAATGGTATCTTACTCTAGCTTTGTCACTTTTAATCAAATTTAATGGGCATCCTTCTTGAATTGCATATTTGGCGACAATCAACCGAAATGCCTTGGCATTTGCAAAGGTTTGACCAAGTTCGAAGGTCAATTTCGTATTTAACATTTGCCTCTTAATTACTTCTTCATTTGCTTTGAGAGTTTCCATAACCTCGTAATAATCAGATTCATACTCTTCAGTGTCCACATGAACATCACCTTCTTCATTATCATCACTTTCATCACTATCCTCAGGTCCCTCACTAATATTTTGTCCTTCATTTGCTTCTGTTATCTCAACAGAATGCCAATTTTCTCTAGCTCCAACTGGGATTTCAATAGACTCATACTCTTCAGCGTCCGCATTTTCACCCGTTCTACACCCCAAATTCAAATGAACGTAACGGCTAGTCTTTGTGCTACTCATATCCTCAGAAAAGGGCAAGTCGTTCACCTCAAATGGGTAAATATGAATTTCATCTCCTTTCCCTTCTATAACATGAGCCATAATTAATCTTATGCCTTTATCACCTTCAAGTAGCATCAAACCCTTTGCAAAAGACTTCCCCATCTCCAGGTAATATAGATGTTTAATGTCCTTACACCCCAAAACATCCTTGTACCTATCTTTTATGTCTTTGTGACTAAGCAAATCTATGTCGTACTTTACTTGGATATCCACATTACCACCAATGTAGTGTCTTTTCGGCGCTAGTAGCCATTTACCACCAAAGTGTAAATGCAAATCACAATAAGTTGTCATCCTGCAATATATTATATATCATACATGTCAATCCACAAGTATTAATAAGAATTAAAAAACGAAACCATAATTTTACTAAATTTGGATTCCCATTGTTTATTGAACCTTCACTAGTTTTTCTATAAACTCCAAATATATTATTTGCTCACCCTTCAAAAGCTCAGATAGACTTGATGAAATTTGAGGATTCTTCTCCGACCTTCTCTCTCGTTGGGATTTTAAATGATTAAAGAAGTATTTGCTTTTGGCATCATAGCTATTGAAGAAACTTGATTACGATAATAAAGATACGAGACTGATATATTAACGTTGATGATATGGGACTTGGAAGCTAGGGTTGGGAACTGCAGAAAAATAGGTATTCTTGCGTTACTTTTGTTGTCATATTATAAGAATTGATATTTTACAATTAGCTGCTATCTTTGTGTATTTAGGAAGGATTAGTTGATATTTTAAAAAAATTGCCAACACATATAATGACATGGCATCCACCTATGCTATAGTTAACGGTTTAGTTAACAGAGAAAATTTTCTGTTAATAATGTGTATAATTGGACTAAGTTGTCAACCTTAAGCCTATAATTGCACCATTTTTTACGTTGAGGGTAATTTTGCTCTAAGGTACCAACGTTAGGAGTATTTTTGAACCTTATCCCTAAAAAAATTCTATGTAATACATGATGGTTTCATGCGATGTAAGAATATCAAATTTGCTTTAAATTTCACTCTACATTTATAATTTGATTTAATTTTACTAGTTTGTTTTGAGAATTTTGACTTAACTCATAACATAAAGAAATAATTAACAAGTCATTTATAATTTTCTTTATAAAACTTTATTCAAATTTGTTATGTGATTGGTTTTTCTATAGAACTACAGTGTGCAACTCATCCAACGACTGAGAGGATATCGTAATGTAGAAGATAGTGTAATAAAAGTAATGTGTACCATAGATGTATATATATACATATATTTATAGAAGATGACATGGCGATTATCGTGCTCTAACAAATCTCGCCCAGCTAAAAACCTTTAGTTGCAAAATAAGGAAAGTTGTATGACTTCATGTTATTGGTTTATTGATGAATCAAAATCCTTGGAGATCTTCGTTAATCTTCTTGTTATAACTATAATTGTACTCTAATTATGACTATATAGTCAATTGAAAATGAAGTTCAACATAATGAATGAAGAAATGTTTCTAGAACGTGGGCTCAAATTGAGTCATTTGTCTTGATTCAGTTAGCACGACACTAGATGGCCCTCATAAGTTAAACCAAATTTTTATTAGATCTTTGCTTAGCCTTGTTCTCATAAATCCAAACTCAGTAGACATCCACTTAAATCGAGTCTTTCTTAACTGTACCCATTTTAGATGAACAAACATCTAATGATACAACAACATTTCACCAACTACGACTTTAACCGAGATTTTGAAGATACAAGACAGGTGTTAAAAGAAGCTTGCAGAAGCAAAATCCTAAAGGGCATCAAGGCTTGAATCAAAGAACTATCTTAACTAAGGAGAATAAGGTCAAGCACGTCTAATCGTTGCATCATTTAACCATTTTAGCACTTGTATAAATAGGCAATTCACATCTGGCAACAAGACCTTTCACCATTTAACCTAACCTGAGCTTTCCTATTATGAAAAACTTTCTCTTTATGTCATTGGTATCCTTGCACTGGCCCTTAGATGCCTCAAACGCTACCGCTCCAGTTTCCACTTCAGATATGGCCTCAACTCTAATCACGATAGAGCTAGAAAAATGTATAGGATTGACTATTTTATTAGGAATATTCTTTCTATGATTTAGTTAGTTTTCTTGTATAGGATTGACTATTTTATTTTCCTATTATGGTGTAAACCCTAGTTGCTCTTAGGGTTGTATATATATGTCTCAATCTCTCTCAATACAATTGACAAGAATATTTTACACACCAAATCCATTGTGATATCATGGTATCGGAGCTTCCAAGTCCAATGTTGGGAAGCCCATTGTTGGCCACCCGTAGATGTTGATTCCTGCAAACTTCACGCTCCAGATGTATATTTCTGGGCGTGAGGGGTGTGTGTTAAGTATCCCACATTGGTTAGTTGTATGGGGAATGAAACATTTATAAGTGATGACACTCCTCTCTATTGCATTATTTCTACAAGTGCACGGTTTTGTACATAGTAATAAAAGATCGTATCCACAGAGATGGAATAAGGTGTAAACTTTTTCTTATTTATATTCGTTTTCTTTTTACAAATAGTTAAAACGACAATCCTTATTGTTTTGGTTGATAAGAACACAACTTATTGTACCATGCACATACTACTTCAACTTCAATTTACAAACTCACAAAGTTATGGATTTAATTCTATTCCTTAGACAAAGTCACGAATTCATTTAAGCACATGAATTCATATATCAAGTAATCTCAATACAACTAATTTAACTTCACTAATCTATTCCGATCTTTTGATTCGTAAACAAACTATTTGTACATGCACATTAATTAACAAAGATCAAACGGAACTATCCTAATCAACCTTTTATAATCAACTTTACCACATAAGTGAAACTAGATCACAATCTAAACTACTAAACATATTTAAGATTATTTAGATTGTTAGTTGGTGATATAAACAACTTCAAACACTTAGTAACTATTTTGATGTAAATATCTTACTTAGCATGCAAACTAATTATTTCAAGAACATATTCATATGAAGAACATTAATCTCTTAATAAATTTGATATCGTATTCATACAAGATGTAAACTGAAAATCTGAGTATAAACAGAACATAAATAACAAGGGAAAAACAAGAGCGTCAATCTTTTTTACTCTTATTGGAAGGCATGTCAAGCCTCAGGCGTTCTTGCTTGTCTTTTCTTCGATGAATGGATGAAAGAAGTAAATCTCTCGATCTAAACTATAATGCCTTAGAGATGGAACGAAATCTTACTGTAATTTTGATCTGAAGCACGACTGGAACTTATATGAGATAGGCGAATTTACGGGTAAGGTGTACGGGAAATGTAAATAAGTATTTAGCGTTTTTTTTGTGTAACAAGTGATCAACCATTCGAATTCTGGAGAGGAATGGTGTATTTATAGGCATTTTAAAGGTGTGTTTGAATGGTCACAACCTCTAATGACCGGACATGAACCTTATGAAGGTGTACGTCCATTGGGAAAAGTAGTTCAATAAGATCGAACGAGAAAATCCACTTTTGTCTGAAACAGCAGGTTGGCGCGCCGGAGATAGAGCCACTTTTACTCTTGGTGCGCCAGAGATGGCTTCTGGCACGCCAAAGATAGCTTGTGTCGCGCCAGAGATAGCTTCTATCTCGGTTGCGCCAAGCTGTAACTCATTCCTTTCGACCTTTTTCTCCATTTTCCAACTTTGACTTTGAACGTACGAACTTGCATGACGATACTTTGCTCGTTTGTGGCTCGAACCAACATCAAATCACTATGTTTTCACTAGATTAAGCTATGAACATCAAAACAAAGACAAAGAAGTAAAATTGCCCCTAACCTTGATATTTCTAAGCTAAATGAGGTAATACTTAATGAAATGTTATGAAAATATACGTGAAATACATAGTGTCGCGCCCCCGCCAAAAGGGGTGTGTCCGCCGGACGCGGAGCGCGAGGCTGCTCTCGCTCTCTCTATCTGCTTCTTGTGTAACGAATAAAGCCTCGTTTTCAGGGACTCCATCCGTTTGTGAAGAGTTCGAGTCGCCACCAATCATCTTATACGGTCTGATTGGATAACCGCTATGTAGATTGACTCTGTTATTAAGTGTTTGGATAATTGACTGGTCTCAGAGACTTGGGTTCAATAGCTTATTATGTTTACTTGCTTTTAACGATGGTTTTTAAAAGTTATAACATAACTTTTGTAAATTTAGTATTTAAGTGAAATGACCATTTTCCTCGTATCCTATAGTATCGTATGATTATAACATAACCATACTTATTTTTATTTTTTGTTTTAGGATAACGACGAAAAATGATCATTTTACTATTAAAATGTTTAGGTTTAAATTTGTTAGGATTTTTGGATTTCGTTTACGCTTATTACATAATCGTAAACGAAGTTTTTGGTCTTGGATAAAACGCAGTCATTATGCTTGTACCAAGTTTATGGGTCTAGTATTTACAGTAAAGAAAATAACAATTTCTTTTGATATATACATATGTACTGAACCACCTCGAATATTTTATTTCACATATTTATAACATAAATATGTTTAGGAAACGTATATTTTCGAGGAAGGTCCTAATTAGGTTGATCGGAGAATATGACATAGTTTGTTTTTATGAGTTAAGTCAAATTGAGGGACCTAATGTTATTGGAAGGAGGAGTTTTGGGGTCTATTTAAAAATTGGGGTTAAGTTTAGGGAGTTAGTTTGATTAAAGGGTTGATGGATTGATCTGGGCTCTTGATTGTTTTGAATTGATGGCCAAGATCAAACCCCTAACTTTTTAACCTAATTAAACCTAAGCTACCTCTCCTCCCCACTTGCATCCTTTTCTCTTCTCTCATTCTCTCTCTAAGCGGCAAGGCCTTCCGCCGCCGCCTCTCCTTCTTCCTCCTCTCGGAACAGTAACGCCGCCGTCTTTCCTTCCCTCTTCTCGTTTCCGGCGATGAGCAACCCCTTCTCTCTTTTTCGTCTGCCTCTTCTCTCTTCCTGACCGAAACCCTAACAAACTTCTTCAACTGCCGTCGCTCTCCTCTGTTTCTCCTTCTTTGTTTTCTTTTCCGTAACTCCGACGGTTTCGAGATGGTGGCGACCGGAGGTTGAAACAACGGAGGTAAGTTTTTTTGTTTTATTTTCTGAATCCTTGGATCTACTTGGCCTTAACTTGATGATTCTGACTAGAGCTTGTGATTTTTGTAGGCTTTTGTGATTTCTGGAGCGATTTCCGGCGGTTTCAGGCAACTTCCGGCATAAAAGAAGGATTTCCGGCGGTTCCAGTGACGGCGTCCGGCGAAACAGTGGCTGTGATGACGGAGGCAGCGGCGACGACGGTCGGAGGTTAAGGCAGCGACCTAACTCTCAAAGGTAAGAATTCTTCCCTGTTTTCTTTTTGTTGACCTATAGATCCGTGGATCTACTTGTATTCGCTGAACTGTTTATTTAGATATGATGATTCGTGTGCATAATTTCTGATATTGGTGATGTTGTGTTTGTTCTTGTTTAATTTAACGAGCTTGAGAGTTTAGATCTTATGACATAAAATCTTTGTGTTCTCTACTCGATGACGTTTATGTGTCTTTGGCTGTTTTATGAGTTTATGGGTTTCTAATCCTTCTGTTTTTGTCTCGGTTTGCTTAGTGATGGTTCTAGTCAATATGAAAGTGACTTGTTACTAACCTAGGGATTTTTGTTAGATGTCTCATTGAAATGTCTATCTTTTGTGAAACATCTTCATGATTTCACTCTCAGAAATGTCAATTTGATTATAACTTTTATTGATCAAAATCATGGCAAGTGTTATTGATTTTTATGAGTAGTAGGATTAATTAGAAAGTTAAATAGACTTGATTATATTTCCTTAGATGATTTTTACTATATGTTAATTACTCATATTTTTTCTAACAACCTACATTTTTCGTGAGGTTTCGAGAGAAGCAAAAAGAAAGGAAGACACATTTCGAGGTAAAATGCAATAACATTGCACTTTTTAGTTTAATACTATGGAAATCACATATATGCTAATCTTGTTTTTTTTGTTTCCTAGGTCGTCTCATTTTGTCACTCGAACCCGCGAGAAATTAAGCGGAGAAGAGCCTTATATTATGTTTCCTAGATTTTTATTATGATTTTTATAATGGGTTTGTAATAATTTGGCCATTTAACTTATTTTTTGGTGAAGTCGGGTTTGGGTTTATGCATGCGGGAATGGTTAGACTAACTAATTGAGGTTTTAAGGTGAAAAGAAAAAGAATAGGCAGAAATAGATGAAGAAGAACAAAAAAATGGATGAAAATGGAATGAAAATATATAGAATGAAAACTATAACGAATAGATTAATTAGTAAAGATTAGAACCTGCGTATTGAATGTCGTATAACCGAGTTCGAACAAGTCTTCCTCCCTTTCCCTCTTAATCACTATAGTGAGTGAAGAAAAGACAAAGGTAGATTACACCAGAAAAAGCTTGAAAATTTGCTAAGTAGATTCTTAACTAAAATATGTCTCAGCAATACTTTACTCTTTTAGAAACTTTCTATTTTCAGACAAGAAAAGATTTCTGGTCCCAACTTCACTTTCAGCAAAATCAATCCTCTTCTTTTCACTCTCTGGTTCCTCTCTAAAAAAAAAGGTCCCCTTTCCTAAAATGGAAACTTTCCTTTTATTGGAAGGAAAAGTCAGAAATTACAGTTTTACCCTCCCATAATTTACTTCACTATTCACTACAGTAAAATTATCCGTTACACTATTCACGCTACAGTGAAATCTGCCGCCCACTATTCCTTTTACTGTTCACTGTTCATGCTACAGTGATTTTGACTCTGGTCTTGGCCGAGTCAACACTCCAAATTTAATGGCTTCGTCTTTTTCTGTCTTGTCTTCTCATGATTTGTTTGATTCTGGTGAATGTAGTTGAATTTAGACTAATTGATTTGCTGTTTTGGGTAATCGAATGACCTTTTTCTTGGTGAACTGTTAGCCAACTGTCTATCTGGAGGCGCCGTCTTTTCTCTTGTCCAAGATTCTAAGTCGAATGTGGCTTTAATCCAGCTATTTTAGTGATCACGGTGCAGACTTGCAAATGTTTTGTGAACTTGTGGGGATCCCGACGTTGAAGAGCAGGCTTTCAAGCTTTATTGTGTTTCTTTGTATTTTGCCTTTGTTCCACACATGTACTTTCGACAATATCATTGATAATAAAGGGCTTGTCGTTCTTTTCTTTTTCAGATGCTTTTCTTCTTAGCACTTCTATTTCGTAAGACACTGGGACGCCTTCTATTGTGGTCCTGCAAAAGAACAAAAAAACTCCCTTTCTCGGGGCTTTATTGACATCTATAAAGTTATTGACTGACAATATAAATGCAAGATAATTTATTTATTATTCATGAATGTGGCGTTAACTGACCTGTTGAATTATTTATAGTACACCATAAAATGAGCGGTCCACAACGGACCGCAAAATCTACGGCCACTAACGTGCCGACAGAAATGTGCGGTCCCAAGCGCACCGACACATTAGACGGCCAAGATCGTTCGATCATGGACGGCTTAGATCATTTCAGGTTTTCTATATAATTCAAGTCACTTTCGATCATTTTTACTTCAGAATACTCAACTTAAAAAATATTCACCATGCATTACCGCCTTAATCGTGAAGCGCAAGAGCAACAAGAGCGTCATGAGGAGATGGTTCGACGTTTTCAGGAACGCAGCGAGCGGTATTGGAGAAATTTGACCATTCAAATAGGCCTTATTATGTTTCTCGTTGTGATGATGGTTATCGTCACTGATTATCTTCGTCGCCTTGAGCGGAGGAGATGACGTCTTCTCTTGAATTCTCGTTTTCCTTTTTTATGCTTCTTTCCTTGCTTCTAGATCATATTCTTCTTTTTTCAGAGCATAATCTTTTTGCGGGGATGAAATTTTCTCTTGAGTTTTCGTTTTCCCTTTTTTGGTTTGTCTTCCTCTTTTTTCCTTCTCTTTTTTGTTGTTTTTTTTTTGTAGTTTCTCTTTCGGCGAAGTACAGCAGAAAATTAGGATTTTCTGCTTTCACTTTTGACGTTGTAATTTTGAAGGGTACCTGGGGATAATAAAGAAAGTCCTTTTCTCGGGGTTAAACTGTAATCAAATGAAGTTGATGAAAAGAATGGAATTTCTTACAATATTTAATGCAAATTGGCCTTGTCCTTCTTTTTATATTATGATTTAAAACCGGACAAAAGTGGGTATCTACACATAGCTAAATTAAGTACATTTTGGACTTAACACTCTGCTCTCAATGTGCCTTTTGGGATGAGTAGGAGAGAGTGGTATCAAATGCCGGTTCGGATTCACAACCTTAGCTTCCGTCGCCCGGCCACCAATCTCTCACCTTCGGCAGCCGTCTGCCGCCCTCCTCCTCAGTCATACCACTCCGGCGATCAAGCTTCGTCGTGTCCAGACCTCCAGCGCCCACGTGCTCCCCAGTCGGGTTTCGCTGGTGCATCTGCCTAGCCACTGTCTAACACCCTCCCACCGTTAGGGCATCTACCCCGCCTCCACCGCGCCACCCGCGGCAACCGATGCACCCAACATGCCCAGGTGCCCCCGCCGACCACCCAACAGCAGCTCGGTCCCCTGCATCAATTCGGCCTCCTCCATAATCCCTACCTGCCGTCGACTGGTCCCCAACACCAACTCAACCACCATCTGTCTCCACCTCAATAATAACCCGATCATCCCCCTCTGCCCGGCCACCCACAGTCTCCCCACAATTATGGACAGCTGCCTCACACAAATTCGACGCCCTATGTCGAGCCTTAGCTCAATCTTCGGCCTTATATGGCTAATTCGGTAACGTATCACATCCATTCTTTTAATGAACATGTTCTCTCAGGATCTAGTGTGTGACTCCTAGTCAATTATCTGTTTCTGATTCTATCAATGTGCATGTGCATATCAAAGTGAAACCTCAAAATTATAGGGCATGGAAAACTATTATGCAAGCTACACTTAAATTAATTAAGTTGTTTGATCATTTCATTAATCTATTACCTGCTCCCCTAAAGTTGATGCACCACTTATTTAATTACATGAATTTTGCTCATAATCCTGCTTATTTGGCTTGGGAAAATAATGAAAATAGTGAAAAGGCTATCTTACTGAATTCTATAACTGAAGAGGCGTATCCCTTGCTTAATAGTTTGCAAACTTGTCATCAAATTTGGGTTGCACTTGAGTGTACTTATGGTTTAGTGTATGCTAGTCGTCGTCTGACCATACACATCCAAATTGGCCAACTTAAACTGGGGAGTGGTACTTTAGAGGAATATCTTACCAAATTTAGGATTTTATTGAATGATTTAGCGGCCTCAGGTAACCCATATCCGGATGACATGTTGTCTGGCCTTATTTTAATGAGTGTTCACAAAGACTTTCACACCCCACCATCTCCACTTTGACATCTCGTGATAACTTTGTGGATTTTCATACTCTTTATAGTGAGCTGATTTCTTTTGAAATACTGTCTCGTGGTACTGCACATGAGTCTGCTTTGTTTGTCATTCCTACCGCACATGTGGACTTTCGCGAAGACGTGTGTTCCCAGCTCATCAACCACCTCCCTCTCTCTCCTCCTCTTCATCAAGTTCGGATGTTGCAATTACTCTTCATTTCAGCTCTCCCGTGGCCTCGTAAACATGTATTGCTTCTTCCTCTCCTCCCTCCTCTTCTTCTCCGTCTCGCTTATCACCATCTGTCCCTATTACCCCCACTATCGTTTCTCATCTCGACTCCAATCCCTCTTCTCTCCCCGTCACTTCATCCCACTCTACCTCTTCACCCTCCTCCAATTCTTCCCCCTCAGAACCCAACCACTCGCCTCCCTCCCTCCCCTTCTCCTTCTCCATTCGTACCACCCTCTCCTACTCACCCTCCTTCATCTAGATCAACTCCACCTCGGTCCACCATTTATGCTTTTGATCTCCAACCTCCTCTTCAATATAACCATTCTTACCAAGGGTACAATGTGTCTTATCTCAGATAGCGCAATGTTTAATTCATTTAGTCGAGCTCCCTCCATCTTTAGCAGATGGAAGACTCGCTTAGAGATTACATTAACATAACTCCTTGTATCTACCAAAGCTCTTTATACTGCATGCTCTTTCCACCTAGACACCCAACTATTATCCTTTAGTTTTAGGAAAGAATCCTGAGGCTGTTCGAAGCTAAACTCTAGTTCGAAATGTTGAGTCCTTTTCTTATCCGAGCACGTCCGTCGAGCCTTTTGGAGATATCTTGTTAGGAGCCTCTGATAATGACATGGATGACCACTCGGGCCTTTTTCTATCATCCCTCTTTTCTTTAGGTTCGACCTTTTCTATATGAGCTTCTTTCTTGTTAGAAACTTGTCTAGTTTCAATTTGATAGATAGCCGCTCTATTTCCTCTCTTAGATAAAAAAAACATTCTTCCTTATCATGTCCGCTATTTTTATGAAAGTAACACTCGTGAGTAATGAAATTCCAAACTCTTATCTTTTTATTTTTGAATTACCTCTACATGTCCCATTAGCTAATATGTATACTTCTTAAATCCATATACTGAGGGCCGTATTTAGGGGGGCTCGACCTCTATTAGAGGTGCTTTCGGGTTCTCCCATCCGCTGAAATCATTGTTTGCCCCCCAATTATAAAAATTTACTAAAAAAGTATATGATTTTCAACGACAAATGTGTCAAAAATCTATAAACTAGTGTTCAAAATCTTAAAATCTCAAAAACTTCATCCAAAATCTTAAAAATTTCATTAAAATCTCCAATTTTCGTCATAATTTTCAATGTATGAAAAAACTATGAATATTTTTTATATATAGATGCAAAGTTGGCCACCCAATATTTCAACCTTGAATTCGACACTACCCATACCAACAACGTCTTTTTACGCGTGATTTCGGATAATCACATTAAGTTCGAATACTGTCCGGTATATGCGCATCCCTTACCCCTTTCCCTTTCTAAATAAAAAGTATGTGATTTTCCTCTCGGACTTGGAACTGGGTGGGAAAAATTTCCCTGCAAATAGGAAAGTAGTAAACTCCGTAAAAAAAATAAAAACGGAAAATGGTAAACACCGTTAAGTACTTAAAACCTGATCCCGGCTAATCCGGTATACAGACACCCGTCTCCGCCTACATCTGACGGCGCTCAACATCCCTTTCTTAACCGGTAAATAACGGTAAACCACACTTCATTATTTCCAACACTAATGTTTTTCTTTTTTTCTCCAAACAGAAATTAACACATCGATTTTAGAGGGGATTAAATAAAAGAAAAAAACGTTTCTAAATGTGTAGAGAGAGAAAGAACAGCAAAGCAAGAAATAGAAACAAAAACAAAAGCTAAACCTTTCTTTTCTTTTCTTTTTTTTTTCTTCTCTTTTTTCTTTAAGGGAGAGAAAGTTAGAGAGAGAGGGAGATAGATTCATGAGTTCTTTGTTTATGTAATTGTATCCGTCCCGTTTCTTTATTCCTTTGTTTTCTCTTTCCTCGTACCGGCCGGCGGAGGAAAACCTAATCGAAACGGTTTCCGTTAGGGTTTCGTTTCAATTCAATTCGTGTAATGTTGATTAGGGATGTGAATTTCTGTCTATTCTAGCTCCGATCTTCAAATTAGGGTTTTGATTGATTCAATCAATGGATGTCGACTCGACTATGGTGCCGGACTCCGATCAGGATTCCCCGGTGCAAAACGCTATTTCTCCCGAACGAGAGCAGCTCCGGGATCAAACGCCGGGATCTCCTACTCCCGCGCCTGTTGTTTCGCCATCGGGGCAGCAGCAGCAGCAACAACAACCTGCACAGCCTCAACAAAGCCCAGTGGTTGGGCCTCGGCATGCGCCTACTTATTCTGTCGTAAATGCAATTTTAGAGAAGAAGGAGGATGGTCCGGGTCCACGGTGTGGCCATACGTTGACGTCTGTAGCTGCCGTAGGTGAGGAGGGTTCGCCTGGGTATATAGGACCTAGGTTGATTTTGTTCGGTGGCGCCACTGCTCTTGAGGGAAATTCTGCTGCTACCGGAACTCCTACCTCCGCTGGGAATGCTGGAATCCGTACGTACTTGATTGATTCATTTCGTCTGCTCTCGTGCTTCTTTGATTCTTTCGCCTTTTTGTAGTGCATTTCCTTTTTCTAGTTAGTAAATGTTGGCTGGGTATGCCAGGGATGAATTTCTGATTTGATTCTAGAGCCTCCTTGAATTTAGTAATTAGACTGTGAGGATAGAAAAAAGTTGGTGTTTTCTGTTTAAATATTCATTTGGATTAAGTTGTAGTAGCTACTTTTTTGTGGTGTTCGTACGTTTACAATTATTCTTCTAGTAGCAATCGTTTATCTGGTCTATGAACCTCGCATTTCTTGAATCCTTTGAGTTTGGAATGAGTTATTTTGTTTGTGACAAGCTTTAATATGAATGAGTTATTATGCTAGTGTTGGGTAAGGATTTTCAGATGAGCCAAAACATGCATGCTTATATTTTTGGTTCAAAATGTCACATTGAATTATGTTTTTAGCTCCAAGACAAATGATTTAACTGTATTTCTTATTGAGATTCTGTGACAAATTCAAGATACAAATCGATGATGTGTCACACGTGTTTTGGGCTACAAATGGTTTACGTGTTTTTGTTCATTCGATATTGTTTTTTTTTGAAGAATTTAAAGATACAAACTGTAGCGGCACCAGTTACGCAATTGTTGTAGTTCCAAGTCATCCTAGTGGTGTTCTAGAATTGGTTTTATGAAAGCAGGCCAATTGAGCTGATATACTTTTTTATGCTTTCATTATTTTCTTTTGTGTAGCTTATATCCTATTTATTCACTTGCTCTTTTTCAATAGATGCTTTATTGTCAAGTGAACCATAGCTTTTATATGAATTTCAAAGTAGCTTATAATTGTTCTTACTTTTTGGTATTAGAATCCATATCTTGCTGGGGGCTCTATGTGTAGTATTGTCAAACTTTTGTAATGTAATTCACCATTGGAATCTGAATGAATTAGTTAGAAACCTTCACAACATGAGTCTGTTAACTGTAATACGTGTTCCCCATGTGTATCTGGTATCCAGAATTTGTGACTTATTTCTTATTTTAGTACCTTTATTTACTTGTGGTCTTATTAGGCCAGCTTCCCTATTTTATGACTTCTTCAACTTTAACATGCTAGTGACAGTGAGCCTGAAGAATGTTTTTTCTTTTAAAAGTATTTTTAGGTTTAGTGTGGAAACTGATTTGATTTGTTCTCTTTAATGAGTCGCATGTCAGTAAATGCAGTAATCATGGATTCTTTTTTGCTCAGTGGAGACGGCTTTCTTTTTACTATTCTCACCATTATGTTTGCTTGAATTACAGGATTAGCGGGTGCCACTGCCGATGTTCACTGTTATGATGTGTTGACTAATAAATGGTCTAGGTAAGCTGATCGTAGCTTGCATTTTTGGCCAGTCATTTTTTTGACTCAAGTTCTTTCTTTTTGTTCTGTAATGGTTACACTGGTCTTATTTTGCAGGATCACCCCTTTTGGAGAACCACCCACACCAAGGGCTGCTCATGTTGCGACGGCTGTGGGTACTATGGTTGTTATTCAGGTTAGTGCAACAGAACTTATCAACTGCTTTTACATATCTATTAGACAATGGATGTGTTATAATTGCTATCTGGACAGTGGACCAAGTTATAACTAGTGTCTTTCATCTCAACCCAGGGTGGAATTGGTCCAGCTGGTTTATCTGCGGAGGATCTTCACGTGCTTGACCTCACACAGCAACGGCCACGGTGGCATAGGTGGCGATTCTGTACAATGTCTTTGCTTATTCTTTCATATTATATGCTATTTCATGTTATAATCGAACTTGTAATTTTCTTGTAGAGTTGTTGTTCAAGGTCCTGGACCTGGGCCACGATATGGGCATGTGATGGCTTTAGTGGGTCAAAGGTATCTCATGGCAATTGGAGGGAATGATGGTAAGTGACTGTAAATTAAAGAATATCTGTGTCTTAAGGGCTATAAAGTGGTACTTTAGATCTCCAAATATGCAAAACGTGAATACATACTTGATGTATTTATGAAACACTTTTTCATGAATTTCAGGGAAACGTCCATTGTCTGATGTATGGGCCCTTGACACAGCTGCCAAGCCTTATGAGTGGCGAAAATTGGAACCTGAAGGGGAAGGTCCGCCACCTTGCATGTATGAACTTCTGTCTTCCTCTGTCTAATTGGACACACTTTAGTTTACATCACCTTGTACTCTGCTTAGTATTTGCTTTGTACAAGGCCCTTATTTTGGGGTACCTGTTTAAGATCCAGAGTGCTTATTGATTGATATATCATGTGTTTATGTATCGGTTTCAGTTGGCAACAAAAGAAGATAAGATGAAATAAATGAGAAAGTTAAATGTAGTGTTATTTAGTAGCTCTTCTTTTCTTTGCATGTTCAGTCTATATGCCTGCACTGTACTCTTCCAGCTGATTTCTGTTATATTGTTCTTCTAATGTCTATTCAGAATATTTACGACTTGTGATCTCTCATCAGTAAGAATTTAATAATGCATGTATTACAGTACTTTATCCATTTTGCGAACTTGTTTCATATATTTGCTCAGGTTTTAAATGTCTTTGACCTATTTATCTGCTATATTTCAGTTTGCAGTTGAATTGTTGAACCTACTATTGATCCTTCACTTTTGACTAGGTATGCAACTGCAAGTGCGCGCTCTGATGGTCTGCTTTTGCTTTGTGGGGGTAGAGATGCAAATAGTGTGGTGAGCCTTTTGACCAACATAATTTTTTGCACTTATGAAATATATAGGAATATTAATAGATCTTGATGTATGCTCTCTCTTATCTAATACCTATTGGAGTAAATTGCCTTGGGTTTCAATAGAATTCCAAATTAATTGATCTAATTAGTGACTGATAGTTATCATGCAATGTTTTATCACTTTAGTGGTTCCATGGGATTAAAATGTAGCTAATGTTTGATACTTGATATTAAGAAAATTGTGTCATTCATTAGAAGGATTCATAAATTGCTATAAATAATTTCAAAAATTATTACTTATATCACCGAGGGATGATATGGAGGTGAGTTTCTATTTTTTACGTGTTTATTGTACTTAAACATATCCTTATTCTACTACGATCAAGCAGCTTACTTTTTGGGTTGGGGTGAGGTGGGTGATGAAGAGGAGATAATCAGTCTTAAGTCTCTTACCCTGTGGTTTTGTTGCTTGTCACTCATTGGGCTTGTTTGTTATTGGGATCTTGTAGGCATATTAGTGACATCTATTCATTATGTTACTTTGGCCATTTTAGTGCTTTGTCCATTTTTGTTGAAATACAAAATCCTTCTATCTAAACTAGGGAATATGTGGGGTTGGGTTATGGTGTGCGTGGAATAGGAGCTACCAGTCTAAGTCTCTTCCCTTGTGGTTTTATTGCTCGTCATTCATTGCACTTGTTTGTTATTGGGAGCTGGTAGGCATCCTAATTATACCTATTCATCGTTACTTGGTTGGTACTTTTTATTACTTGGTCCATTTTAATTGAAATGTAGAAAGTTCATTTTTCCTTCCTATCTAGACTAGATAATAGTGTGATTAATGCAGTTTGGATTTGGAAACTTCATTCTTTTGCTTCCTTATTACGTAGATGACTGCCATTTGCGCGCGCGCGCGCACACACACACATATGAACTCCCACTTTTTGTTGGGATGTATTTTCAGCTCTGTAATCTTTCCTTTGATTGGGTTACTGTGACATGTACTCAACCTCTCTGTCCGTGCATTTGGTTTACACTGAGGTCATCTACATGATTTTGTTAGCTTGAGATTGTGATGAGATTCTATTTTTAGTCTAATGACAAAGAAAAAGTGTGTACACCAGATTGTGGAAGGTATTTGGGATTTGGAGCAACAATAATTTGGAGGATTTGGGTTGTAGGATTTGGTAGTTACATACAGGAATTTGGCTTTCCTAAAAAGATTTGATGGATGTCACAGAACAAAGTGGGTTCTTTTAATCATTTTGATGGGACCTCAACTAGCAAGTTAAGGATTTCCTTTCCATGGAAGAGTGTTTTGTATTGCAAGGTGGTTGAAGCAACAATCAACCTTCTCTCCTTCCTTTCTGAGGTCTCCTGAGTGAATTTTTTATCTCAATTTAAATGGGAGGGTTCTATTCAATGATTTTGTGTTATCTTTTCTAGACAGTATAAGCTTTGTGTGTAGCAGACTAATTATTTCTTCATTGTGAATAATTTAGAACTTTTTAGATGGTGTATATGCTATGTGAATCAGAAGTGGATTCAAGTGCTTGGTTCCTTATTGTGGGCTTTGGTATAAGTGTGTGAGCAGTGTTTCTTCTTTCACTGTTTTGTGGGCTATTTAAATTGTATAAAAATGAGGAATTTGAAGAGTAGCCACACTTCGGAAGAGTGTGAACTTGGAGGTCTCTTTCTGTGGTTTTAGGTATAAGCAACTGTCCAATATTTGCTGTTTGGCTTCTTTGTGACTAAGAGTGAACAAATGAGAATTCACATAATAATTATAGTTTGGGTGTCTTAGATAAGTGAGTTATGCATGCACCTACGCTATCTGAGGATCACTATAGATTTGAATATTGTGCCAATTTGCTTTTGACATTTTTGTTGTTAGATGATGAGATCAATGTTGTATTCTTGCGACCCCATCAGTAATGTTGTTTATAGCTTTTCAACGATGATAATAGGGAGACATTTTTGCTATATTTAATCTTGAATCATTTGGAAAGGCTTACTATTGTTTTCTGAAATTACTATGTCCTGATAGTGACTGCTTTTTAGTTTCTTGAGGTATAATGTCTGGTTAACCTTCTTTTGACAGCCGCTTGCAAGTGCGTATGGACTTGCCAAACATAGAGATGGTCGATGGGAATGGGCAATAGCTCCTGGTGTGTCCCCATCTCCAAGATATCAACATGCAGCTGTGGGTTTTAGTTTCCCTTGATTCTATTTCTTTTATTGGCAATTTCATCTCTTTCTGGAAATATTGATCACTTCCACTAACTGAAACTTTAGGTTTTCGTTAACGCAAGACTCCATGTATCTGGAGGTGCACTTGGCGGGGGTCGCATGGTAGAAGATTCATCTAGTGTTGCAGGTATTTGACCATGGTGATCCACACTTGCTTGTGGAACTTTGTGATATAGTTTAGATTCCAAAATTTCACTAGCAATCTATATGTTACTTGAGATGGTGTTAATATCTCATTAGCAGTGAAGTTTTGCCTGTCTGGTTATGGTTGTTAAAGTCCAATTTTTTTCTGAAAAGTTATTATGTTTCTCCTGGTATAGTTTTGGATACAGCGGCTGGAGTTTGGTGCGATACTAAATCTGTAGTTACTAGTCCAAGAACTGGAAGATACAGTGCAGATGCTGCTGGTGGAGATGCTGCAGTTGAGTTGACAAGGCGTTGCAGGCATGCAGCTGCTGCAGTTGGTGACTTGATTTTTATTTATGGTGGTTTACGTGGTGGTGAGTAATCAATTTTTTTTCCAAGTTAATTTTACAGCATGAAGTGAGCATGGATTAGATTACTCTATAACTGGGTTCATGCATTCTCATTAAAGACAAAAAGGTGTTCTTGATAGTTACAACGATGGACATTGAGACTTGCTAGAAGATGATATGCTTAAAGAAGTGCTGTATGGGGAACTAGAAAGCCTGATTAGGACATCATGTGAAAAGATTTTCAAAGTGTGTTGGAAAATGTTTACTCAATTGATTTGTTTGTCAGCCAATATATTTATCACTAGTGAGAGAAATTAATGTATTTGTTTGGTATTTTTGTAAGCTTTGTATATATTGCTTAATTGACTGAACTAAAAGCTCGAGTTGATAGTTAAGGCCCAAACAACATCTTTTAATCTGACACGCACGCGCACGCGAATGCCCTCTAGGCTTGAAGTGTGTACCGCACAATATGTTAAATTTAGTCATAAATGGGGGATGGTAGGATTCGATCCCTGGACCACTTGATCACAGAGGCTCTGATACCAATTTATTGTTGGATATTTGAATGTGTTTTTGGTTTGTGTTATGACATCCAACCATTTTACTATCATCTATGCTGTTGTAAGATAATGGAGTGCTATTTCTTTGTGCAGGCGTCTTACTTGATGATTTACTTGTTGCTGAAGATCTAGCTGCTGCTGAAACAACAAGTGCAGCTTCTCATGCAGCCGCTGCAGCTGCTGCTTCTAATGTACATGCAGGGAGGTTGGCTGGGGGTGGAAGGTATGGATTTGTTGATGATAGAAGGCAAACAATGCCTGAAGCTGCTCCTGATGGTGCTGTTGTGCTGGGTAATCCAGTTGCACCTCCTGTAAATGGCGATATGTATACTGACATAAGCACTGAAAATGCCATGCTCCCTGGACCTCGGTAAGCGAGAAACCGTGTTTTTTTTTTAAATCGGAATATTGTCAGAGCAGCTGAATATGCATTATGTATAGGAGAACAAGCAAAGGTGTGGAGTATTTGGTTGAGGCATCAGCTGCAGAAGCTGAGGCCATCAGTGCAACTTTAGCTGCAGCTAAGGCACGCCAAAGTAATGGAGAAGTTGAGCTGCCGGACAGGGATCGTGGTGCCGAGGCTACCCCTAGTGGCAAACAGATATCTTCTTTGATTAAGCCTGATGCCACTGGATCAAATAGCATTATTCCTCCTGGAGTTAGGCTGCATCATAGAGCAGTGAGTGTATCATCCACTTATTTATGCTTAGAGTGTACTAATGAAGAAAGATGTAGCTGAACTTATTGTGAATTCAGACAGTATGAAAATGCTTAGTTGATAATCTGCAATTTCAGGTTGTTGTAGCTGCAGAGACTGGTGGGGCCTTAGGAGGTATGGTCAGACAACTTTCTATTGATCAGTTTGAAAATGAAGGCAGGCGGGTCAGCTATGGGACCCCAGAGAGTGCAACTGCAGCAAGGAAACTTCTAGATCGACAGATGTCCATTAATAGTGTGCCCAAAAAGGTGAACATTATTTCTCTTAGTTCCTGTCAGATGAATATTTTAAAAGATCTCAGTCATTTATGCTAAACTCTTTTGTCGCAAATGTATTGGGAATTTCTAATGAAAAGAAATTGTGTAGACTGATGAAATAGAGCCTACAATAGGCAATTTATGTTCTGTATCAAACCCAAAAATCAGATTGACTACTGTTATTTGCAGATTTGGGTATGATATCTCATACTCAAATGCACTCCTTTATTCTTCCTCATCCGATTACTGTTGATTTGTTATGCATTCATTATGATCATGAGACATTTGTTACTGGGAACGTCCACCAACACTCTTCTTCTATGTTGCTTTGCTCCGATCATAATTTGGTGGGTGGATGTACAACTTAAATTTTCTTATAACTTGTCTGGTGGACTCTGTCAAATAGATCGACCATTTGAGTGCAAGAGTTCTGCTAAGTTTCTTGATGTATGCTGTTTGATCGAGTACCTGGGCATTATTATGCTTATGCATGAGAAATTTGGTTCTATAACAATTGTTAAAAAATGCACATTTTAGGAAAGTTATAGTAAGATATGCAGTGAGTGGAACCATGACCCATCAGTTTAAACATTTCTCGTAGCTCAAATTAAAGCTTTTGAGATGCTGGCTGAACATTTTCCTTTTGTGTTTGACACCATTATTTATTATTTCTGGCTGTTTGCACTGTGACAGAAGTCTCTGCAATTAAGTTTGTCTTGTAGGTTTATTCATCCTGTTTTCAGATTTTATTTCAGCATTGTACTCTAATTGTTGGGAGTTCTTTATGTTGTAAGAGTTATGTTTTTGTTGGTTTTGCGTGCATGCTGGTGGCGCCCTCTTATTGTTATAGAGAAGTATTTTCTGGCTAAAATCTTATTTTTTCATGGGCATTAAGTGTTTATACCTATATGTACTAGGTGATAGCACATCTTTTAAAGCCTCGTGGCTGGAAACCTCCAGTTCGTCGGCAATTTTTCTTGGATTGCAATGAAATAGCGGATCTTTGCGACAGTGCAGAAAGGATATTTTCAAGTGAACCAAGTGTGTTACAGCTTAGAGCTCCTATCAAAATATTTGGTGATTTGCATGGGCAATTTGGAGATTTGATGCGCCTTTTTGACGAGTATGGTTCACCTTCAACTGCTGGTGATATAGCGTAAGTTTTTTTTTTTTTTCATGTTCATCATGCACATTATTTCATCTTTTTTAGCATTTATATAACTGCTGTCGAACTGGTAAATTCTTGATTTAGTTGAATCCATACTAGCTGGATGATCATAATTCCTGTTGTTGTGTTGATGTATAACTTGCAACCAAGTGCATGCAACAGGCGTGTTAGATTTTCTGCATTTGTCTCTCGTCTTATCACAACATATACTTAAAGATCCGAATTTTCTTTTGGTGTCAAAGTGATACCTTGTGGTTTACTTGTCATTGGATGCTGTTTCGGGGAATTGTATGTGACAATAGAAAGAAGTCAAAAGCATTTTCTTGTGGGTAGCCCAATATGAATTACATATTTAAAAGAAATTGTTTGAAGAAATCAGGATTGACTAGAAGATTTGCAGTTTTCATTTTTTTATGCTTCGATAGGTATTGCATGCAGACGACTGTCATAAGATATCGATGTTAAGATATTATAGTGTTGAAGCATTTCAGTGTATTCTCAAACCAGCTAAATTAAAAAGCTGGCAATGTTAGTATGGCAGCAGTTGATAATAGCAAATAGGATGATTTTAAAGAATCCAAAATAAAAGAAAAGAATGGTGACAACAGGGTGTCTGCTAGTGTAGAAGAATTCCACAATCATGACATACAAAAATCTCTATGCTATAGGGATTTGTTATTTCCATCAGATGGTTCTCCACACCGATGTTCTGATGTCAATACTGAATATGATCATGCATATCTGTTATCTCAGTTACAATTTGGAGAATCTAAAGGTGTTCTCCATTTTGACAATTGGCAGTTGGGAATCTGGAGTTGTAATATTATGCCTGTAATATGTGCTTCTCTAAGGTTTTACTGCTTCATGATCATTCAATATGCATTTTTTCTTGGTGCGATCCAGTATGGATCGGACATTCGTGTCCTTGTACAGATTGATCGAGAGCATGGAAAAGTATGAACTCACTGATTTGCATGCTTCTTTATCATGTTTCAAGTGGAGCTATTTTTTTTGTCCTGCTAGTGCATTTTTTATTTTGTTTTCCTCCACTGGCTGTGTTGACCAAACACCCTGTGCATGTTCAATAATAAAGAAGCCGCAGAATTTGTTGTTGTAGTTATTATTATTATACATAAAATGATTCACTGCACGTGCTTTATGTTTCAAATGGTGCTAATTAATTTTACGATTATCAGATATATCGATTATCTCTTCTTAGGAGATTATGTCGATCGAGGCCAGCATAGCCTGGAAACCATTAGTCTTCTGCTTGCATTGAAGGTATTAACAGAGCTGTTCCTCAATCTCTCTGTTAATGTTTTACTTCATTTTATTTATTTGGTTAAACTATTTTCTTTTGTTGGGGGAGGAGGGGATTGGTTATTCTTCTGTTATTTGAATATTATGCAGTGTCTTGAAATTTGATACAATAAGAGATGCATGTTTTGTTGTTGTAGGTTGAGTATCCCCATAATGTTCATCTAATTCGTGGAAACCATGAAGCCGCAGATATCAATGCCCTCTTTGGCTTCCGGATTGAGTGTATTGAGCGCATGGTATTGCATTATCTGCATATTGTCTTTATTTATTCTCATCTCATCAAGTGATTGAACACTAACTGGATAATCATTGGGTAGGGAGAGAGAGATGGAATTTGGGTTTGGCATCGCATAAATCGTTTGTTCAATTGGCTTCCTTTAGCGGCACTGATCGAGAAGAAAATAATTTGTATGCATGGTGGTATTGGCCGTTCAATAAATCATGTGGAACAGATAGAGAGTCTTCAGCGTCCAATTAGTATGGAAGCAGGATCAATTGTATTGATGGATTTGTTATGGTGAGTGCATGTCTCCATTGCTTCTCATCTTTCTGCTTGATTTTGCGTTGACGTTTTTATTGCTATCTTTTAGGTCCGATCCTACAGAAAACGACAGCGTGGAAGGCTTGAGGCCGAATGCTAGAGGTCCAGGGTTGGTGACATTCGGGGTGAGTGCTCTTTGTTACTTGTTTTGGATAGTTAACAATTTGTGCAATGTCTTCACTGTTCCTCCTATCATAGTTAAAAAAACTGCTTAAATATAAACCTAGGCTTCTATCCTTTGGAACACTATCAGCTGAGCTACTAGTCTGTTGTAGATCATTTTTTTTGGTGGTTGAAAGATAATGGAGCTTTTGAGGGAAAATTTGAGTTGCTTGATGCAAATTATAGTGTGTTAACATTTTGCTTTAAACTGAAATCACACTGTAGACATGTGAGATGAGTGGGGTATCTGGCCTTCGGTGCTTAGCTTTATGAATCACGTGGCATTTTGACAGCCTAATCGAAGATATTAAAATAATATATTTGGAGGTTAGATAAATCATTTCTTATATGAAAGTTTCGGATATTACTATTGGTAATGTTCAACTTAAAACTTCAAGTCATTTTGTCTTACTAGATTAGGTGCTGTTTTTTTCTTTTTACTTCATTTAATATTTTGTTATCAATATCAAAGAAGTTACAAACTAAGAGCACTTAATCTGTTAACTTTAAGAGCCTATTAAGTGTTGTCAGACACCACCTTGCATTCTTTTATTGTGATTCAGTCATCCTGATATTGAGGTAAAGAACAAAAACCTTTGTGACTGCCAGAAGTCAGCCTCAGACTCTTTTGCCTCTTTGTGGACTTTTCTGATGAACAACTTTCTTTGATTTTATGCCTTTGTCACTCTTATGAAACACTTGCTAACTTATACAAAATGAACAGGATTTTTACTAACTGGGGATGTGTTGTAGTTGCAACTTGCAAGATGGTTGTTTCTGTTTCGTGAAATGGCCCAAATATGCTATATAACTAGATATTCACTCATCTAAAATCTGCAAGGGTCTGATTTGCCAAAAGCTGGCTATAATTGCATAAAGCATAATGTCTTGCTCTGTAGGATTGGTTCTGTTTCTGAATGAGGTGTACCGATTGAGGCTTGTTCTTTTCCTTCTTGTTTGTTCTTCCCCTTTGGTAAAAGATCACCTGGGTCTTGCATAACAATTTGAACTGTCATCATAATCAGGATTCAGGAGGGCAGTTTTCCTCTGTTTTATTGCTTGGTTGTGGTTGTATGTACTTGTCTATTTTGACTGAAAGGAAGATATTGTTTGTTTCGATGTTCTTTTGGTTGCTTCTGTGTCCCCATTTTCCTTTCAGGCACTATACTATATATGTCTAGAGGGGTATTTGCAGGGTTTTTTACAAGACTAGCCCACTTACATTAGGCCCATTACATTTATAACCACTTTCATGTTTCATATACCAAACTAACCACTCACTTTTTCTGGACAAAAATACCCCCACCTTTTAAACTTAAGGTGGGGGTATTTTGTCCAGAAAAAGTGAGAGTGGTTAGTTTGTTATATGAAACATAAAATTGGTTATAAATGTAATTGGGCCTGTTGTAAGTGGGCTAGTCCTGTAAAAAACCCTTATTTGCAGGCTTATGTTTTTAGATCATCATGAAAGAAGTGACTCAATTTTTATTTTTTTTTATGATAGAGAAAGTGACTTGATTTTTTAGTCAGCCCACTTGGGATATGAAATTAAGAAATGTTAGCATTTACAGAATACTGCCACTTTGGGTTTCTGTACAGTAAACCCCTTGACTGATGGTTCATCTCAACCATTTTCGTTAGAACCATCAATGTTTCATGACCACATTGAGCAATTCAATTGTGAGTGGTTCTTTTCTTATTGGGGCTGTCTTGTAACCTGCTCTTTATTCTACTAGGAGGGGAGTCGACTGGAGTTTGTATTCCGTTCATATTTGCTTTTCAACTTCTCTTTTCTTCTTTCTCTCCCACTACTTTTGCTTTCAGTTACTGTTGCCATGACATGCTATTGTAGTAAAACAGCCTATTCTCTGGCAAATGAGAATGTCATAATATTTTGATGTGTTTATTCTATAGCCCGTGCAGTATTTTTAGTTAATTTGATCTCACAAGTAGGTTTCATACTGATAACTAAAGCTTGACTTGTGCAGCCTGATAGAGTAATGGAATTTTGCAATAACAATGATCTCCAGTTGATAGTACGCGCTCATGAATGTGTAATGGATGGGTTCGAGCGATTTGCACAAGGACATCTTATCACACTTTTCTCAGCCACCAATTACTGTGGTATGTTTTCCCATTACCTGTTTTTCTTGGAAGATCTCCATGAGGGTTCCTTGGAAGCTTTATTTGACTTGTCTTCTCCTTTCTCCACAGGTACTGCAAATAATGCAGGGGCTATCTTAGTCTTGGGTAGAGATCTCGTGGTGGTTCCAAAATTAATTCATCCTATTCCACCTGCAATCTCATCTCCTGAAGCTTCACCTGAACGCCATATTGAAGATACATGGATGCAGGTGGGTTCCGCATTTTAAAATTGTTTTCGTTTTGGAATATATGTATTTATCATTATTAAGTATGTTGGTAATTGTTATCGGAGCAGGAGTTGAATGCAAACAGACCTCCAACACCAACAAGAGGGCGTCCGCAAGTACCAAATGATAGGGGATCTCTTGCATGGATATAGTAGCCACTGGTTCTGATATTTCCATCATACTACTCATTCTGGCTCATGCTACCACCTTGGGTTTCTGGTGTTTGTATAGAAGGGCATGAGGCCATCCGTATCCACAAGGTCCTAACTTGTGATCATTGTACCGTACCTGATGTAAGTGTTAAGGGGCTTTCGGAGTTTTCCAATTTCAAAGAGGTCAGATGACAAAGATACAAGTTCTGAGAGCAAAGATTGCAGGCGGACGCCAAGTTTAGGTGGTGGTTCTTGTAGTTTGGAAGCACTGCCGTTGTAAATTGAGCCACGAGGGAGGTAGAGATCAGATCGTAAATGACTTTATTGAGTTGGTAGTGCTGGGTATTTTTCACATTAGTTTAATTTTTTTTTTCCCCTTTTCCCCCCATTCCTCGTTTTAGGCCTTAATATTTTAATTTTTTTTTTGTTCTCTTATATGAGGGGGCGTGAGGTCCTTATATTATATATATATGTGATGGTGAGAAATATAATTTTAAAATCAGTGGGGCATCCATGTATCATAGAGGTGTTCTTTCTTTCTGTGTAATTCTTGTTTCTGTCTTTTTTGTACAATGTAATTCTCGTGTGAAGATAAGAAACATTATGTTTGGAGCGACATGATAGCTTTGGGAAAGTTTTGGTCAATTGTATTTGTGGTGTAGCTTTCGAGTCGCTACCAAAAAATGTCATTTTTTAGTTAGTTTTGCATTTTTCTGATTATATTCCACTATTATTTTGCTCTTGTAGATGAGCTGGAGAACATCGTTATTGTTGCTATATAATTGATATTGTTATTGCCATTATAATCCCTTTATGAGTATAGTTATTGTTATTTCTCTATGTATGTACATGTCCATATTATCAACTCGGATTTGTGTGCAGGTTTTTAATGACATCGTCGAATATTATCAACTCGAATATTATCAATCACATTGGTAAGAGATGTGATTATGGTTGCTTAAATTTAGGCCTTAACTTTGTGTAGAGAGAAACTGTATTTTAATTCTTATGTTCTTTCAGCGACTTCAAAATTTTGTTGCTTGATGCTCGCTGTAGTCATTACAAATTCGAGAATATATTAACAAAAATGGAAAAGTCTAGTTTCTAATAATATATTTCTTTCCACTTGCTTTCTTGATTTGATCCGTTAAAATAATTAATGAAAATTGACACTTAAATGACAAGTTAATAAAAATTATAGAAATAAATTATGAAAAGTATTATTCATAGATTAACCCCACTAATTTCAAGACTAACTCGAATTCCATCTTCCTTTTTTCCGTTTTGTCACCTTTTTCTATTTTTTTTTATTTTTTTTTAAATCTTACATCTTTTTCTGTCTTTGATTTTCAGAACAAATAAATACTATAAACTAAAATTATAACGTTGAATGAGTGTAATTCATCTTTAACAAATAATAAAAAGAAGTGTAAACTGATAATATTTCTTAAAAATAAGTTATAGTAGCACTATGTAAAATTGAAGGCGAAGATTTTTATTTTTTGTTATTTTACTTTATCTTTTTCAGCATTGAATTAGTTTCATCTCACTTATTATTTAATTGTGATAATGAACTAATTGGAAAGGAACAAAATCTATCATAAGAATATTTTTTTTTAGAGATGGGGTTGAAAATCTTTGGGGTTTTTCTATGGTTACTTTGTTTAACAGAGTAACCATTACTTTGACACTATCACCATTAGATGATGATAGTGTATTTTGATCCAATGGTGATGAAGGCAAAGTAATGGTTACGTAACTATAGCCTATACCAAATCTTTGTACTTAAAATATAATTTATTAATATAATTAAAACTATATTAGTTAGTTGCTAATGAAATCTTTGATAATTTGGATTTGGAGTGTATTATTTTTTATTGGATACGAATTAACGATGGAAAAACCCAAGATGGAAAGATGAATATTATATATGATAAAAAAGAGTAAAAAAGGTATGATAATTGAAAAATGAAGATAAACAAGTGTGGTAATGGACGTATCGTGAAGGTGGCGAATTTAGAGTATTGATATCGGAAAGGAATCATCAATCGATGGCAGGAAGAAGCTTTGCCCCAATTCCAGCACCGACGGAGGATGATTTACTTCTCAAAAGCTTCTTCGCTGAAGTCAGCCAAGTCGAGCGTGATAACGAAGTTCTCAGGTCCACCTTCTCTTTTACTTGTATTTCTCTAATTAGGGTTTACGTTTACCCCAATCTCAATTCTCAATTTTCCAATCTTTTCATTTCTTCCTTTCTTACATGAGTTAATAATTCATATGAGTTTCTCTCTCCTGATTGTATTATGCTACTTCAATTCACCAACTCATGTTTACTCCAGGCGAAAAAAGGGACTAATTTGTTACCATTTGAGTCATGGAATCCATTAACTGAATCATGAGCGTATAAAGCGTATTAGTGCTTCTCTATAATGTATATTCTTAAACCAATTGTTGGTTGGCGCAATGGTAGCATGGGGTTGCGCTTGGTAGGGAGGTTTGGGGATCGATCCTCCACAACAGCGACTGAGAGGGGTTTAAATACCATTATCCCCAGTGTGTGTTCGTATACCGGGTGGAAAACAAAAAAACAAAAAAGAAAAGGATGTATTTCTTAACGAACATAATCAGCAGAAAATATCTCCTTCAATCTTTTCATAGGTTTATGCATTCTATGTCTAATTATTTATGGAAAGATGAAATACAACTATTCATGCTGTTATCAGTCTTTCTCTATGAAGGATCAATTTCTTTTTATGAACCAACCACTGGAGGAATATCCATTTTCTTCCTTCATTTATAACAAATTCCACTCCATTTACTCTGTTCTACAGCCAATAACCCATCAAGGACATCTTTTGTGATGATGCTTTACTACTTATCATGCTTCGTTGTGGACAGAGTCAGTCTATTCTTTCTAGTTAATAATTTGGTTTTCTAAATTGTAGGATTCTCTCATGCTTCAAGTTAAATCCATTTGAATTTCTAAATCTACCATTTGATGCATCTCCAGAGGATATCAAGAAGCAGTATCGTAAGGTACCTTTCTTATCAAATAAACTCCCCTCGTGATTTTTACTTAATTCATTAATCTTTTTGACATTTCCTTCCGTTCCATGAATGTACTGTGTAGCTGTCTCTTCTGGTTCACCCTGACAAGTGCCAACATCCTCAAGCAAAAGAGGCCTTTGGAGGTAACTTCATCTTTGCAGATCACTTTCATTTTCAGTTATTTTACTACCCAAATGTTAGCATCTAATGCAATCACGATTACGAAAAACAAACAAAATACACAAGAATTGTTTAACCAGTTCGCCACTTAATGTGAATAACTACGTCTGGGGGCACTACCAAGCCAGGGTATTTTACTATAATGAATGGAATACATAATACATAGAATAGAGATATAATTATACTAATAGAAACCCTAAACCACCCAAAAAAATTTCGGCATGTGAAAGTCTACTTTAGTCTGTCCTGTGTACAGTTAGGGGACAGGATACAAAGAGAATGGTACCGATGAGCCATTGCAAGGGTAGCACATAGTGCACAGGTGTTTAGGCTTTTGGTTGGATCTATGCATTTTAAGTAGTTGGTGCACCTCTGCTCTCTCAGTTATTTATAGCAGGGTACTGCATAACTTGTTTATACAGCAGTCAATTTTTATGTTGCATGGTAAAAGAAGACATTTGGTGGGATTCAAATATTACTTTGGATAAACCTTAGTCATAATTATTCTCAAAAACATGTGATTAACTTTCATCAGAAATTTATATGCTAAAATTTGAAGAATGCAATCAAAACTTCATCAGATGTTTTCTTGTGTTTGAAGATGGATGTTGTATGTTTTTTATTTATTTAACCTAATCTTACATTTTGTTTCGTCTTGGTGAAGATATGGATAGAAACAATAAAGTATATACTAGAGGTCGGATCATATTTATTTTAGTTTAAATGGAATGCTTCATTGACATTGATGTTTTTAACTTGTGAGCAGCTTTAGCAAAGGCACAGCAATTATTGCTTGAACAACAAGAAAGAGATTATATTCTTACCCAAGTTACAGCAGCAAAAGGTCTGATCTAAAACATTTGAACATTTTATTTTCAGACTGTATCCTTTATGGATATAGGTCAATTGATTAATCCAGTTTCTCTGTTTAAAAGTTGAATATACTGATTTCTTCTAGTTTTTGGAAAGCAACTGATTTCTTGTACTTGACTCTTCATTTTGGTTATCCCTCTTGCATCCATTCTGTTGGAAACCTTTCCTACGGGTTAAACATGTATCTGGATTTAGGATAGATGTTATTTATTACCTGAGTGGCATGGAAATTCTGATTCTGAAGCGTTTCACATGTCTATATCTATTTTGGCAACCGAAATTCTTGAAAACTTGTATCGAAACATTTTGGTTTCCAGAACAGATATAGACATGTGAAACGCTTTAGAATTTCGGTTTCGGCTCTTGTTTCTGTAATTTAAAAAAATATAAAAAATTGGAAACTCGTTTCCTAGGATTTAATATGTTTTCAGAAGTGGATAACTACTAATCACATGTACAGTAAATCTGTAATATTTTCTAGATCTTCTACAAGTTTTCAAAATGAAAAATATTCTTATTTCCCTCTATTATGTGATTTGTATGTAATTGTTTTATTGTATATATACACACACAGAGTTATATGTTTACATAATTTTTAAAAATTTATAAATGTATCCATATATATTTGTTATTTAAGTGTTTTTGTTCCTTGTTTCTGTACATATTGCTCTTCCATTCCAACTTCTACGCCTGCTTGTGAAGTGGTCAATTCTAAAACTGTGCATGGACACTTTGATGTACTCATGTACAGAAACTTACTGTGATATCAAAAAATAAGTTAACATGTCCACTCATTCGCATGTCTGCCATTGGGTTCTTATTTCAGTAATTCAGTTTCCTTACTGTCTATCTATAAAATATCACAACACAACTAAGAAGAAGCTTATGGTTAATCATTGTTACGCAGAGGAACTTATTATGAAAAGGAAGAAGCATTTGAAGAAAGATACAGCCTCTAAGATTAAGTCATTGGTTGATGAGGTACTTTAGCTTGATCCATTTTTTTTATTGGTTCATTTAGATAAAATTGAATCCTTTATATCTTAATTATGTGAGATTCTTTTGAGTTTTGGTGTACATCCCATTCTTTTATCATTTTTGTTTTTTACCCCCTTGTAAATTTCTTTCCACATGTACTTATTTATGTCATCTACAGTGGAGAATTATATCAAATGGATTTTGTTTCTGTTATCATCTTGGATTTATGTTTCTCAAGAGCTGTTGATGATTACAAAACTTTGTGAGCAAGTTTTACATGTTCCACAAACATGAACTGAAGAATACATTAACTTGAATAACTCTTGGGACCATAGTTTAAAAAGGCGCCGCCTTTCTTCGCCTCAGGCGATAGGCTTAGAGCCTTTTTAAATTCTGGGCGGTTTACCTACAAAAGGCTGTAGCCTTTTCTGGAAAGGCGACGGGCGAAGAAAGGCGCCAGGCGACGCCTTTTGCAGGTAAGGTCAGCTTTGCAATTTTTTAGATAGATACCTATAATACTAGGACAAAAGGCAAAGGTGTTATGCCTACACCAATTCCAATTCCTAAACCTACAAAGACATATGCGAGAGATGCTTCTCGATCAAAGTCCAATCCTCCTCTAGTTATTAGAGATGAGGGTGAGAATGATGATAATGATGTGGATGAGTACCATGATGGAGAGGAAGAGGAGTATAATGATGAAGAGGAAGATCTTGATGACGATTTGGATTTGGAGGATTATGATGATGTTTGATGTGTTATTTTGAGTTTAGTTTTATTCTAAGATTAGTATTAGTATTAGTCTTATTTAGGCATTAGGAGTTAATTATTGAACTTTTATTAAGTTATTTGTCTTTGAGTTTAAGTATTAGACTGTTAGTTTTATTATGGATTATGCTAAATTGAATTTTTTTTATTTTCTAACTTTATTGGCGCCTCACGTGCAAAAGGCTCTCGCCTCGAGGCTAAATTTTGACATTTCGCCTCGAGTCGCCTTTCGCCTTTTTAAACGATGCTTGGGACATCAGGATGAGATGAATTTAAAAAAAAAAAAAATGTTTTTCAAGAAAAAATGTGTTACAGTCGTAGTCAGTAGCAGATTAGGATAAGTGTTTTAGATTCCAATTTCAGATTTAACATGAAGGGATATTAGATTAGTTCAGTTTTAGATTTGGATTTGAATTTGAATTATAGTTAGTTAGTTAAATATTAGCTTATCTTAAAACAATCTCAGATAAGAGTTTCTCTTTTTGTCTAGGGTTATATTGCATGTTTTGAGCTCTTGTAGCTGGATCCAAAATAAGAAGTTTGAATTTTGTCTTTGAAAAGGAAGGTCACTCTCTAACGAGCCCTAACCTTATAGCCTCACAAAATAGGTCTTAGTGCATACAAACCAATGAACTAGATTCCTCAAAACCATCTGATTTTGTCCTTCAAGGCCCCATAACCAGGAACAGATCCACGGTCGATAACAAATTGCAAAAACCTTCTTGCTCCATCGTATGAAGCATGTGATCGAATGAGCATCATTAGGGGTTTGACAAAATATATAAGATTTTATAATTTAACTGTTTACGTATGTGCTCCTAATTGAATTTCGTTTTGATCCAAACTATATATCCAAATCCTTTAGCTTTTACATTGGCTTTAGAATGCGAATCTAAATCTTCTTCAGTTACATATTTCCTTCTGTCCAGTAAAGAAGCAATCACAGTTTCTCTGTTGCTTGTTCATAAAATTAAACATTGATTCTTTTCAATCTAAGCCTTCTATCTATCTTAGGTGATTTTTGTGCCTTTTGGTTGAAATCCAGGCAAAATATGAACAACAATACGAAAATTCTGAAGAGTTCCAGCGGGAGCTTAAATTGAAGGTTCGGGAATTATTAACTGATCAAGAATGGCGAAGGAGGAAAATGCAGATGAGAGTATGCTGGAAGCTCAATCATTTTTGCTGCTTGGTATCTGTTTAACATTTTGTACTTGTGGTGCTCATTTGTTGCTGTTATTATGTAGATATCAGAGGAGGAAGGTAGATTGAAGAAGGATGAAGAAGAACAAAAGGAGATGTGGAAGAGAAAGCGTGAACATGAGGAACAGTGGGAAGGAACTAGAGAAAAAAGGGTATGTTTACTCTTTAATGGTTGTAAACTAAAGTGATTCTTCAAGTATTTTGATGTCTGGTATCTTAGGTTCAATATCTGATGCATTTAAAGTGTTCAACAAATGGTATGCCTACACTCTACACAATACATCTTGCTTTTGAACAGATAATTGAACTTTCAGAGGAACAAAGAGTTAAAACGTTGATATCATAATATGTCGCTGTCATGAATGAGTTCTTTCCCTTGAAAATTTCAAGATTCCCTTGTGGGAATTGTTTGTGAAAACTACCTTCTTTTGTTTGGATTGTTCCTTACTCTTTTTTTTTTTTTGTACTCAAGGAAATATATGTTCTTTAATTTATATGTATATATACACACGAACGTTCTCTATTATCAAACTACTATCCTACCTGCAAGTTAAAGCTTGTGACTGAGAGTGTCAATATAGTATTGTTGAGTTTGGAATAATGAGCTAGTTAGGCTTCAGTTGAATTCACTGAACATGGTTAATTACTAAAAGTTAGAACACTTAATCTTATTTATGATAGAGAAGGCACTGGAGCTGTTTCCATCCTGCTGCCCCATTGCTCATGGAATCTTTTCATTGAAATTGGGTCTGATGTGAGATTTTTTAACATCTTTTGCTATTATTTTCTGTGGATATTTTAATCTTTTTGTTATATTTCCATTTAATCATTCAGGTCTCAAGCTGGAGAGATTTCATGAAGACAGGAAAAAAAGTGAGGTTCCTCTATTTTCGGGTTTTGCATGCACATAATATATTGTACTTTTATGTCTAATTTGTGTTTTTAAATGTTCAGGGTAAAAAGGGTGAGCTTCGTCCGCCTAAACTGAAGACGGAGGATCCCAACAAATCTTATGTTCAAAGACCGGTGAAACGACCTTAGGAAAAGGCTACCACTGAAGCTCACCCATTAGTAGACTAATATTTTGTTCGATAAAGATAGATATTTGGTGCATTTTCTTGTACCTTTGTTAGCGAAAACTGAAATCTATTTGATTTCCAAACCTTAATGAAAAAGATATATTTATTGTATAAAACAACTATGTTTAGAAGGTTAGTTTTTAATTCCTTGAAGAATTTGTTTATTCGTTATTTGTACTTATGAGTAGCTTTTTTAGCCGAGAAAGGAAGAAAAAGAATTAATATGAAGCAAACCACAGAGTTGTAACAATTTGGAGCACAACATATGATTTTCATGTAGCTCATGATCCATTTTGTTTTACAAAGCTATTTATGAATAGTTAATATAATTCGTATATTTTTTACTTGTTTTAACAATCGGGACTGAATTTGTTGGGTAAAAGACCATTTTGGGGGTGAATAGTTAGTGTGTGTTTTGGGTGTTTGATTTTTAATATTTGAGGTCATTTTAAAGTTTTCTTCTATGTAGAATAGTTGTGTTTGGAAATTCGGAAACAATTGTGTTACAAGTTGAACTAAGGTTTAATTTAATTTGTTTTAGTCTAAAAGTGTGGTTTCTAATTGTGGAGAGTAATTTGCAGCCAACTTTTGACTAAATATAACCAATTTTTTTTGACAATTTTGCCTCTCTCGCAATTGTATTCATTTTTAGGATTAAAAACAAACTTTTAAATTTTCTCTCAACTGAAATAGTACACTTCTCTAAATTATTAACGTAAAACTCGGTAAAAGTAATAATGTTGGGGGCGCTAAGTACACTGAAAATAACAACGATGAAGAATATTTTGGTTTTCAAAACCATTTCAATAATAATAATAATAATTAAAAAAAAAGAATTAAAAAATTGAAAGAAGATGCATAAGGAATTTAGGAACCACATTGTGTACTAAAATCCTTTCACATTGTTACTGGAAAAAATGAGACACATGTACATAATCTAAATTTGAAGCATACGTGGCAAAAGCACATTCGCAATATTAGAAAATAGAATAGAATGAATGGTGGGTGGCAAAAAGCAAAGCATATTCTGGCTTCTGTGTTTCATTACAAATTTGGAAAACATGATCCTTCACTTGAATAATAGAAGATGATGTTCTTGCCCACAGATTAATTGGAGAATAATAAAGACAAAACGAATTTTATTTTATTTTTGCAAACATGCATATAAAGCTTCATAAAGCAACACTTGTTGCAATAGAACAACGACCAATCTCTGTTTTCCATTTCATTTTCTAGGAATATATTTCATTTTCTGCTTCTAAATTTTTGATATAAATGTACACACGTCTTTTTGTATTTGTCTAGTTATAATTTTAATTTGGTATATAACATCTACTACTCCTTTGAATTTGAAAAGGATAAGTAACAAGTCTATTTTATGTTGTTCAATATTACGGTCTTTTTTAGATTTTTAGTTGGTAGTTGATAAGATATATTCATACCCGACAAAGATACCTACAATATTGAAAAGTAAAAAAATCAAATTCCTGATCTTCCAGTTTTCGGTTTATCAAACTTCGATTTTTCATTTTTTGGTGCATTAAGCCATTGATCTATCATTTGAACGCATTAGGCATTTAATTTTCTTATTTTTGGTTCTATCGAATCTCCATCTAACAAAATTGGATAAGTTATTAACTTTGACAAATTAATAAGATCAATTGAAATATTACCAACACCTAATTAATTGAATATTCAATAAATTATTCAATTTCTTTTTTTAAATGAACAAAGAATCGTTAGTTGTTGTTTTGATAATTTTCTAACCATTTCAAAAGTGAAAATGAGCAGAATGAAAAGAAAGATAAAATTTTAAAGGGTTAAAGGCCATTTGGAAAGACCCATTGAAGTTTTAGAACTCCTTTTCAATCACACTACCACTATGACCATGTTTATTCATCTTCCCCATTACACCGTTTAACTTCATCTTCACAACAAATTCTTCATCTTATCAATGGAGGCTGTATTTGGATGATTTTCAACTAAATTGATCAACTATTAGTTAATGATTCGAATCCGTTCAAAATTTGCTCAAATACGATCGAGAATCTCCATTTGTTGCTCAAATCCATTCAAAATTTGATCAAATACATTTAAAAAAAACAACAAATTGAGAACTGAATTTATCCCAAAAAATTCCAAAAACCATAAAAAGTATATCTCAATCTCATTCGCAGGAGTTGTGCTCCTGAGATTCCGCATGAGTACATCTCATGCGAAACAATTTTTTTGCTTCGTAAGAGATGTACTCATGCGATGGAGATTTTTCCATTGTAGGAATCCCTCAACATCGGTAAAATTCGTTCGAAATTTTCTCAAATCTGGTCGAAATTCACACAATTCCAGTCAAACAACTCTAATTAGATTTTATATTCACATTCTTCGATGGTTCGTTGCAAGTTTCATGGATCTTTTTCATTCTTTTGAAACTAAGGCTATAATGGAGAAGATGAATTAGCATGCCTATATTAGTAGTGTGATTGAAAAAGGATCATAAAACGTAAATGAACCTCTCCAAATGGCATGTTTTGCAATTAACCCAAATTTTAATGATTGATGATTTTGTTTTGAAATTGAAGAGATGAAACTGAGATGAAAAAGACATAATGTCAAACCTGACCATAAAAGAATTGGATTTGACGGTGAGACAATATCTTAGACATACATTTGTCTGAAATAGTGTCTCGAGAAGTAAACAAAATAACAAGAAGAACAATTCAAAACATATCGTTGTAGAACGTTCAGTCTAAATCTGCCTAGAAACATGGAATATTGGGCTGAAAGATCCGAGTCGGAATCTGCCTACTAAATCACATTACATCAAAACAAGTGTAAAACTCCACAACTTCACAACTATAATTATACATATCCAAACTTACAACAAAATATCACACTCAACATTTCAGTTTGATTATTACATATATCACACCCAACTGTTACCACTAACAACAAGCCTATTTACTAACTTAAACATATCAATATATACATATCCACAAGTGCATGATGATATGCAATACCCTAGTAAATGACTTGATCCGCTCGTAAACGAATCCAAACCTCGAGCTAGTGAAGAGTACCTCCCTCGGTACCTTTGACTTCCTCACCTAAAAACATTAAAACATTTGAAAAGATGAGACATAAATCTCAATAAGCAACTACCAACTAGAAAATACTTTACTTAAAATAGCTACATAATTATACCATTAAAAGATTCAAAAATATCTAATGAAAATCCGAACTTATAAACATAGTTTCACCAACATGAGAGTAATCAAACTTTAAAGCTTTTACATAAAAAGCAATAAGATTTCACACTTATAACATCATATCCATTCTAGATTATCCTCCATGTGATTCGATTCACAACTCATAATCAAATTCGAGACATCTCTATAACTGCGCCTATCCCGTATGGTCTTACTTGCCTCCTCGTTGTCATACCCAATAGGTCTTTATCCAATTGTGTACACATGCCATATTCCTAACCGAATATGGTCTTTCAATAACATAATCACCAATCTGAATAACTCTAGATGGATATCAAAACATTTCTCAACATCAAGCTCAGAAAACCATCTTTAAACATCAATTCTATTTACTCAATATCATTGATGTTAACTTTCACAAATACTTCCACAAAAACAATCTTTAAGAGCATCAAACCATCTATTAGTTATCGCATAATATCAAAACCATATATATCAAATAATATTCCTTCAAATCATATAAAATCTATGAACACATAAAGATATACACAAAAACACTTCAATTTGTACTTCAAAACGTAATTAAAGGTTTAGTTCACCAATTCTCCAAATCAGATTTGTAAAAGAGCTAAACCCTTGAATAGAGTTTGAAGATCAAATCAACAAGAAACCCACTGATATATATATATATATACATATATATATATAGGAGAGGGATCGGGTGAGAACACCTCCTTAAATTGAGAACACTCCTTAAAGTGAGAACACATCAAAACTACGTAGTTTCATTAAAGGGGATGGACTAAAAGAAAATTTACCCATTTACTAGTTTAGGCGTGTATGTAAGGAGAGGAGAGAGAAAAGTGGCTGATGAGTCATCATTTGCTTACTTTTTATTCAAAAACGTTTTCCCGGCTATCCCGGACTCCGATTCCGAATTTTTTTATACCATTGGACTTGTATTGTCGAGGCGCTCATTTTAAGATCCATCATGCCCAGGTAAAAACGAAGATTTAGAATCTGGAACATACGGCTCTCGAGTTTGGAAGATATGCTGATTTTAGTTTTATTTTTTGTACGGTAATGTTATATCCATTCTGAATTTTGTAGTCTCTGTTTTAAATGTTAAGCATACTGTTATTAAAAAAATGAGTTGAAAAAACAAAGCGAAAACATATTTTAATGGTTAAAAATTAGAAAAATACATTCTAAACCACGTAAAATCAATGTAAAATAAAAATTTATAAATCATATACCATAAAAAAACCAAATTCAAAAATAGAAACCCAATTCTAATATATATAACACTTTATATTCACATAAAAAAAGAATTTTATACATGTCACATTATTTTTAAATTAGAATATAAGGAATTACAATGCAGAAATAAATATCCTGGAACACAGAGTTTATAAGTTTAGAATGCATAGTTTATACAATGGAACACACAGTTTATAAATTTGGAATGCATAGTTTATATCTTAATGTACAAAGTTTATATTCTAATTTCGAGTTTAGCCTTTAGGATCTTAATTTTAGAGTTCAAAAATTAGGATTTATGTTTAGGATCTCAATTTTAGGGTTCATTAATTAGAATTAAGGTTCAATTTTAGGGTTTGTAGTTCACTTATTTCGGTTTAGAGTTTAGAGTTTGTAGTTTAGGGTTCAATTTTAGGATTTAAATTTAAAAACTTAGAGATACGGGTTCACAACTTTAGGGTTTCGGGTTCACCAATTTAGGATTCGAGTATCACCAATTTTATATGATACTTTATTTAAAAATATATTAAAATGAAGGTTTTTTAAATAAAATTTGATTTATTTTTTTATTTATACAATAACCGGTCTAAATTTATATTTGCATTAAAAAAAAGAATTTTATACATATCACATTATTGTTAAATTAGAATATAAGGAATTACAATGCAGAGATAAATATCCTGGAACACAGAGTGTATAAGTTTAGAATGCGTAGTTTATACAATGGAACACACAGTTTATAAATTTGGAATGCATAGTTTATAACTTAAAGTACAAAGTTTATAATCTAATTTCGAGTTTAGCGTTTAGGATCTAAATTTTAGGGTTCAATAATTAGGATTTATGTTTAGGATCTCAATTTTAGGGTTCATTAATTAGAATTAAGGTTCAATTTTGGTTATTTAGTTATAAATGTTTAGGCTTTTACTATTAATTTGAATAATTTTTTTTTTAATTATATTGTGGAACATGACAGTTTGTAGTTTAGAATATATGTATATTCAATATTGGTCATTTAGTTTTAAGTGTTTAAGTTGTTAATATTAATGAATTTGAATGTATTATTTTTAGATTATATTGTGGAACATGACAGTTTGTAGTTTAGAATATATGTATATTCAATATTGGTCATTTAGTTTTAAGTGTTTAAGTTGTTAATATTAATGAATTTGAATGTATTATTTTTGGATTATATTGTGGAACATGACAGTTTGTAGTTTAGAATATATGTATATTCAATATTGGTCATTTAGTTTTAAGTGTTTAAGTTGTTAATATTAATGAACTTGAATGTATTATTTTTGGATTATATTGTGGAACATGACAGTTTGTAGTTTAGAATATATGTATATTCAATTTTGGTCGTGTTTAGGTTGTTAATATTAATTTGAATGAATTTTTTTTTAATTATATTATGGAACATGACAGTTTATAGTTTAGAATTTATGTATATTTCTATTTTAGGTTATAATTTACAAATCCTATCTTCTAAAAATATAAACCTTATATTCTAATATATATATTAAATAAAAAAAATATAGAAAATTTGATAAACAAATCTAAAATAAATAAAATTTAAGACCAAAAGCTTTTACATATTTAAGCCCAAGATTTCAAACCAATAAAAGGTTAAAATACATTTTCGTGACTTTTGAAGATAGAAAAGAAGATAAAAAAAATACTTTAAAAAAAAAGGATAAAAAAAAGCAAAAAAAAAAAAGTAAAACAAGCTATCACACAAGATGGTAAATAATATATTTAGGAGAATTAAAGATATGACACAAATGTCAGGTTGTCCCAGCGGTTAGAGCAAGTGGTGATTGCTTTATATACACCCAGGTTATGGTGAGGGAGTCCCTCATTCAAGTGTGTTTTCATGTGATCCCTCCCCTATATATATATATATATATATATATATATATATATATATATATATATAACACACCCAGGCTATGGTGAGGGAGTCCCTCATTCACTATTCTAAGGGAGTTTTACCCACCTAATTAATTTAATGAATTTAAAGGAATAAAATCCTAATTTATTTTGTTACAACTCTTCTAATTAGTATCCTAATTAAATCAAACTCTATTTTCCTAAATACTAATTAATTAATCATATTATCACATCCGAATTGCAGCAAATTGAATTTATTTTAACATTAATTTATTACTATCTTTAACATAAATTATTGTAATGTTAGAGTTTAGAGTTTATAAAGTTAGGATTTAGGGTTTATGGGTTTAAAGTTGTTAGGGTCTAGGGTTTATAAAGTTGGGACTACGGGTTTATGATTGTTAGGGTTTAGGGTTTATAAAGTTTACTTACCTCTACAAGAAATCAAAAGAACACACTCTCAGGACTCAAATCTGCCCCAAGATGCTTTCAGACCATTCTCCCTCCACATACCTTCAACTATATTGAACAAGCTAGAAACAAAGCTTGAAGAAAACTCAGTGAATCAAATCTTATTGATGAAATGATTGAGTTACAACTGAAAGAGAGAAAGAACTTATATACAAAAATGAAGAAGACGGAAGCAATAACAGTCAAAGTTGTTGACTAGAAGAAATAACAGAATCTTGACTAATAACAGAAACAATTAAGACTGTAGTTGACTCAACATGCGGTTATCTGAGATTGACAAATCAGCAAGCAGCTAGCTGAGCTGGAAAACAGTTGAGAAGCAAGTTGAACTTGAGAACTTGAGCTAGAGAATTTGGAGAAGAACTTGCAGCAAGTTGCAGCAACAAATTGTAGCTGCAGAATCTTGCTTACTCCAACAAACTACAAATTCATTTAGTGAAAACTTAGGTCTATATGTCTAGAAGCTACGGTTAAAATTTTGTGACGTTACGTGAAGTACAACTCCGGATATAGCAAAAACGGTGGGACTGGTCAGCTAGAAACGAAAATGGAAGAAAGAAGAAGAAAGGAAGAGAAATGAAGATGATGATTTCGTTTTGGCTTATCCACAAAGATGAATCTAGAATTTAAAGTTTCAAAGATAGGTAAATATCACTCCAAGTCCTCCAATTTATAATCTCTTTTAAAAAGTTCACTGAACTTTTGATTTATAGCTAAAAACAGAAATTGTCTTCCTAACTAGGCATACTTCAATTAATCCACTCCTACCCTAATATAAATTCATAATATATTCTAATGATAAGGTATGAACTCTTAAATAAAGGCACAATTGTGACACATGAAGAGGATTTTTTCCGAAAGGCACTAATTGTCATGTAAGAAAAAAGTAAAGTGGATCACATATATTAATGAATCTTCTTAAACGGGATAGATTTGTAATTAGCTTCGCAATATTTCAACTGGTCTTATTAATTTGTCAAAGTTAACAAATCATCCAATTTGGTTAGATACGAGCTAGAAGTTAAAATAAAAGATTTGGGTCTAACGTGTCCAAATGAAAGATCAATATGCACCGAAAAATGAAAGATTAAGAATCTCAAGACGTTTTTTAACAATCCGAAAAGATAGAGATGAATGTGAAAAACCACATGATTTGAGCTTCAAATGTGCCTTGGAGTGTGAAAGCACCCACGTACACATCTAACATTCAAAATAGAGTAACAATACGCTATAAAGTACCTATGTATTATCTACAGTGTACCTCATTGCTAAAAGGATCAAGACGCTTGTGGTTAGTTTGTTTTTTACAAAGTAACAATCACTTTGTCTAGTGTCACCATTGGCTGAGTGAAATAGAACATGATCAAATGGTGGGAGAGACAAAGTAACATAAAAACAAAGTAACCATAGCTTTCACCTTCTAAAATTGGTCATTAAAAATGGCTAAAAAAAAAAACATTTGTGTACTGTATAAGTATAATGACATAGAATTATATTATTATGTCCTGTTCCACAAAATCTAATGACATACCATCTAAATAAAGTGTCATGTTGATGTAATACAATGATACAAAACATATAACAAACTGTCGTACCAATGAAAAAATGTCAAGTTAAAACAAGTTGAAAGTAAGACATTATTAAAACAAAAACACTCATTCTAGGAGAGTCTAATGACAAAAAACATATGACAAATTAATTAAAACAAGTGTCATCCCATATTTAAGAAAATCCAACTAAAGATACATTAGTTGATACATTTAAACGTTTTGTCATGTGAAAAGTTGTACAAGGACATACTATTTCATAAAGATTGTCAAATGAATCGTTTTAGAATGACGCTTTGTTATTAGCTGACCGTCATGGGAACAATTCCAGATGACAGTTTTAGACCATCGTTTGACATCTCGATAGATGGCGTTGGTCAAATTTTTTATCACATGACAGTCTTTGCTCGTTATTTTAAGAGAAATATTGCGTAATACTTTCGGATTTTTTAGGGATGAGGAATTTTAAGTAACTATTGTTTTAGATATGTTTAGAGTATCTCCAAGAGACTCCTTATACAAGATGTTAAGTTAAAATTTGAGGAGTTTGGATAATAATCTAACTCTAAGAGCCTCCTAGTCACTGCTCGAATCACTATGAGACACATTTTCTCTCTTCAAATTTAAGAGCATCTCTCTTCCTCCTAACTTATATTTGATTAATATTTTATGATGGTGTAACCTCTCTCCTTCTTATTGTCAAATATTATAATAAAGAATAAATTTAATTACAAAAAATAAATAAGGAGTTAGAATTAAGAGCATTGTTGGAGAAGACACAATTTAAAGTTTCTCTAAATGATTAAGAGTTGTTAAGATTCCTAGTTAGAGTTAATTAGGAATTGTTTCTTCAACGCAGTTTTTGCGTCTTAAGAACCGAACTTTCGGTTTATGTTTCTTTTGAGGTTTCTATTTTTTAAAACGTCAAAATTTTTCGTTTACTATTTGGTGACATGGGTGACGAGGAGAACTCGAAGACGGGTGGAACTAAGAAGATGGATGTCTACCATCTTGGATCGAATGATAATCCGGGTAATGTGATTACTCCGGTTCAGTTACGTGGAGAAAATTATGATGAATGGGCAAGAGCAATCCAAACATCATTGAAAGCCAAACGAAAATTTGGTTTTATCGAGGGAACGATTACTAAACCAATGAATGAAGAACAGCTTGAAGATTGGGGTGCAGTGCACTCAATGTTGGTTGCTTGGTTGCTTAATACAATTGAGCCCAAGATTAGGTCAACTTTGCCTTATTATGTCGAGGCGAGTTCTTTATGGACATATTTGAAGAATCGATTTTGTGTTGTGAATGGCACAAAAATCTGTCAGCTGAAATCTTCTCTTGGCGAATGTAAACAAGGGAAGACGGAGGATGTTGCAACCTATTTTGGTCGTTTTTCCAAAATATGGGATGATTTAATTACATATGTGAAGTTGCCGGTCTGTAAGTGCGAAGGTTGTGTATGTGACATGAAGTCACAAGTGGCGAAAATTCAAGAAGAAGATATGCAACATCACTTTCTGATCGGTTTGGATTCATCTCTTTATGGAACGGTAAGGTCAAACTTACTTTCCCTTGATACTTTGCCGGGAATTGATAGAGTATATGCTCGTGTGATACAAGAAGAACGTTTGATTCGTGGAGAAACATCTTTTTCTAAAGATGATCGTGACCAGGCTATGGCATTCAAAGTTCACTCTGATGCACGGGGTGGAAGATTTCAACCAACTGATAACTCAAATAAATTTTGTCACAACTGTAATCGTGACGGACATGATGTTAGTAGTTGTTTTGAGCTTCTTGGTTATCCAGATTGGTGGGGAGATCGACCTCGTGGTAGAGGAATGGGCCGTGGTGGAGGAACAAACGGTCGGAATGGTGAACGTTGTGGTCGCGGTAGAGGAGGTAATGGACAGAAAGTTCGTGCAAACAAAGCTGTTGTTGGTGGGAGTGGCAATAGCGGAAACGAAACTTCTGGTAATGTTGGTGGAGACCCCGAAGCAGCGGGATTTTCAGGAATCACGCCTGGACAATGGACTCAACTCCTTGATCTTTTGAATCAAGCTAAAACAACCGAAAGACTACAGGGTAAGAAAGCTAATTTTGAATGGATTATTGATACAGGAGCAACTCATCATGTTACTGGGAATTTTTCCCAACTTAAAGATGTTCAAACAATTGCTACATGTCCAATTGGGTTACCGGATGGAAAAACGGCTGAAGCAAGTCAAGAAGGCACTGTTAAACTACCAGGGGGTTTATCGCTCTCTAATGTTTTATTTGTGCCCAAATTGAATTGTAGTTTGATCTCTGTCAGTCAATTACTATTTGATTCACAATGTCTTGTCCAATTAACAAAAGATTATTTGATTCACAATGTCTTGTCCAATTAACAAAAGATTTATGTGTAATACAGGACCGCAAGACGAGGAAGGTGATTGGGCTCGGTGAACAAAGGGATGGACTATATTTTTTCCGTGGGGTACCGAAAGAACGTGTATTAAATGTTGCGAAAAGTGAATCAGTGGAATTGTGGCACAAGCGACTTGGACATCCGGGAGAAGATGTAGTGAAGCATTTACCAAATATTTCTGTTTTCAGTAAGAATAGTAGTAATAAACCTTGTGATGTGTGTTTTGATGCAAAACAACATCGAAACAGTTTTTCCTTAAGTTTGAATAAAAGTAGTGATGTTTTTGAGTTGATTCATTGTGATTTATGGGGACCTTATCGAACTCATTCCTCATGTGGTGCATCATATTTCTTGACAATTGTTGATGATTATTCTAGGGCTGTTTGGGTGTATTTATTGTCAAATAAGGTAGAGGTAGAACGTAGTTTTCTTAATTTTGTTGCTATGGTAGATCAGCAATTTGGGAAGAAAATTAAGATGGTGCGTAGTGATAATGGGACTGAATTTAAGAGTCTTGGTGTTTATTTTACTACTCAGGGTATATTGTTTGAGACTTCGTGTGTAGGAACACCCCAGCAGAATGGACGTGTGGAGAGAAAACATAGACATATTCTGAATGTGGCACGTGCCCTACGGTTTGAGGGAAATTTGCCTATTTATTTTTGGGGAGAATGTGTTTTAGCAGCTTGTCATCTTATTAATCGTACGCCTTCGATGGTTCTAAAAGGCAAGAGTCCGTATGAGGTGTTATTTCAAAAACACGCTGATTATACATTGTTAAGGGTCTTTGGGTGTTTATGTTTTGCCCATAATCAACGTGTAAGGGGAGATAAATTTGAGAAGAGAAGTAGGAAGTGCATTTTTGTGGGATATCCTTTTGGCAAAAAGGGGTGGAAGTTGTATGACCTTGAGACGAAGGAATTTTTTGTTAGTCGGGATGTCCAGTTCTTTGAGTACGTTTTTCCTTATCGCACGAAAAACCCCACCCCTGAGTGTACAACACCCCCGGTTGAAGAAGAGTTGGTTGAGTCTGAAGTAGAGGAAGAAATTAGCGAAGATTTGCCCCCCAGGGATGTGTCTCGGCGAGACAACAATGTGTCTCGGCGAGACAACATTGTGTCTCGGCGAGACAACACCACCACTGAGGTGTCTCGGCGAGACACTTCTTTGTCTCGGCGAGACGAGGCCGAAAATGCCTCCCCCCATTCAGAAACGGCGGAGGACATTATCCAAGATGAATCGGATGATCTGAGGGTACCCGGGGAGGAAGAAAATGGTACTCATGGTTCAGAATTGGGACGTGGTCAACGTGTTAAAGTCCCATCTACTCGACTTCGCGATTTTGTTACTCATACAATACGGAAAAATAGTCCTCCCCAAGTTTCACTGGATCCATCATCTTCTTCAGGTACGCCTTATCCTATTACTCATTTTGTTAATTGTGATAAATTTTCTGCAAAACATCGTGCTTTCCTGGCAGCTATTAATTCGAGTGCAATTCCTCGAAACTTTAAGGAAGCAATGCAGAGTAAAGGGTGGCGTGATGCAATGGGTACTGAAATTCGGGCTCTAGAAGACCAGAAAACATGGATTCTTGTGAAATTACCCCCAGGAAAGAAAGCCCTTGGTAGTAATTGGATTTTTACTGAGAAACGTGATGAGAATGGGAGATTATTGCGTTACAAAGCGCGACTAGTTTGTTTCGGTAATCATCAGGTAGAAGGAATTAATTATAATGAAACTTTTGCTCCTGTTGCAAAGATGGTTACGATTCGTACTTTTTTGTCTGTTGCTGCGGTTAAAGGATGGTCCGTACATCAAATGGATGTGCATAATGCTTTTCTGCATGGCGATCTTGATGAAGAGGTTTATATGCGGGTTCCTCCGGGATTTGCTGGAGGTAATAGGGAAAAGTATGTCGTTTGAAGAAATCCTTGTATGGTTTGCGTCAAGCACCACGTTGTTGGTTTGGAAAATTAGTAAAGGCTCTCAAGACCTTTGGTTTTACACAGTCGTATTCAGATTACTCTCTATTTACTCTTACTAGAGGGATGGTCCAAATTAATGTGTTGATCTATGTGGATGATTTATTGATTGCTAGTAATTCTGATGCGGCACTAAATGCCTTTAAGGCATATTTAGGGAGATGTTTTCGCATGAAAGATATGGGTGTGTTGAAGTACTTTCTAGGTCTTGAAGTTGCACGTAATAGTGAGGGTATTTTTCTATGTCAAAGAAAGTATGCTCTGGAAATAATTTCTGAGACAGGTCTTCTTGGATCTAAACCTGCTGACATTCCTATGGAGCAGAATCATACATTGGGTCGTGCAACCGGCGCATTGTTAGAGGATGTGTCCCAGTATCGGAGATTGGTTGGGCGTTTGATATATCTTTCTGTCACTAGACCAGATTTGGCGTATGCGGTGCATATTCTATCTCAGTTTATGCACGCGCCTCGTGTGGAGCATTGGGAGGCGGCTCTTAGAGTTGTGCGTTATCTTAAGAAACGACCTGGACAGGGCATTTTGCTCCGTTCTGATAGTAATTTGAGTTTGATAGGTTGGTGTGATTCTGATTGGGCGAGTTGTCCAATTACCCGACGTTCTTTGACCGGTTGGTTGGTGTTACTCGGTTACTCACCTGTGTCTTGGAAAACAAAGAAGCAGCATACGGTATCACGTTCTTCCGCTGAAGCAGAATATCGGTCTATGGCAGCCATTACTTGTGAATTAAAATGGTTACGTCAGTTATTAAAGGAGTTGGGTGTTGAGCATCCACATGGAATGCGGCTTCTTTGTGATAGTCAATCGGCTTTATACATTGCTAAAAATCCTGTTTTTCATGAGCGTACAAAGCATATTGAGGCCGATTGTCATTTTGTTCGTGATGCTATTCAGGATGGCGTGATTGCTCCTTCATATGTCCCCACACGGGTTCAACTAGCAGACATTTTTACCAAAGCGTTGGGCAAAACGCATTTTGAGTTTTTAATGAACAAGTTGGGCATTTGCGATTTGCATGCTCCAACTTGAGGGGGGATGTTAAGATTCCTAGTTAGAGTTAATTAGGAATTGTTTTGTTTATTCCTATTCTTTGTATTGGAATAGGGTTCCTAGTTGGAATAGGTTTGCTTTGTATTCCTTGTATAAATATGTGCTCTTGTGAATAATAAAGGACACGAATTATTTTGTCCAAAACTTGACAAGAGTCAATTTTTAATATTATTTTTAGAGAAGGTACAAAGAGTCAGTTGAAAAGACTTTTAGGAAACATAGAAAGAAAGAAATGAATGATGGAGAAGTAAGGCATCACCAAATTGGAAGGTATGACCTTAATTATATGACACAAATTTGTTACGATATCGAAATGTCAATTAATTGATAATTAATAATTACGCTTCAAAAGAAAGTGCGAGGAAAGTGTGAGGTTGTAAATTTGTATTAAAAGATTAACAAAATGTAAAGACTTTTAACATAAATTAGAATTAGAATATGCTTAATGACGTCTGCTACAAATGTTAATTTAAACTTTATAACTAATTCCTTCAATGAATGTGGCCAATCTCTATCAATTGTTTTGGGAACAAAAATCAAATAAAAGCAACTGATCAGTCCAATCCTAACCGACATGCATTAATTTTATCAAGACATCACTATATGATAACAAAACCACTTTTGCAAAGTGTTTTTAATTTCTCCATAAACATAAACAGTAGGAACTAATGGGAGAACATTTCATCAAAGTGAAAAATTCTAATATTTTATATCAAAAAAAAAAGTTCTAATATTTTTATTTTTATTTTACAACTAAAGAAAGCCTTTATTAATAAGAAGAATCACTCAAAAGAGTGAATATAACGAAGGTTGAGGACCACTCATCTTTACAATGCGGTAAAATAAAGCTTCTAGCTAAAATATAGCTTACACTAAATACATGTGAGACACACTCATATACATTAACTATTAATTTAAACAAATTGACAAGGGATATGATTAATCCAAATTATCTCTAATTTCAAATTTTAGGTCAAACAGTATCAACCCACTATATGTCTAAAATTTTAAATCAATTGGTTATCTAACAAAGTCGATTTGTATTTATACAAGCTTCAAACAAGGCCCATGTAGTTGTGGGAAAAAAAGTCTTGTATAAAAAACGGGGTTAACATATTAAAGACGATCCAAATTTGTTCCCGACAGTTCTTTAAATTTACATAGTGCCTCTCATTGCCTAGTGACTTACTAAAGTTGTTTAAAAGTAAGATATTCACCATGAATTTGATTATATTATATAAAATAACATAAGTGTATATTTGATAATAATAATAATAATGAAAATATCACCTTTCGTAACGCAACTTTTGTGAAAGTTGATTGATAACGCACTATTGATGAACCCTTATATTTTGATTTGTTCAAAACTATTTAAAAGAAACTAATCAAGAGCTAAAGTATACCTAGAATTTATGGACTAATAATTTGGTCTAAGTATAGCTTGTAGCGTTTTAGCATAAGATTGATGTTTATTAGAAGGAAATATATAAGACTGCGTTAGAATACAAAGTATCCAAAAGCGCTCCTGAAGACAAACATCGAAGATGGTCAACAATAACACTAAAGACAAACATCAGAAGGAGAAGGGTACTTGGATCACTCAAAAGCTAAAGCAATATTCTCTCTAGATTCATCTAATTTCATTTCTTTTGTAATCTGAGAGATAAAGAACTTAAACTTCGATCGTCAGTGATCATTATTATGTTCATAATAAAACTTGTAAGCAATTATCGGTTGTTGATTAACTGTTCCAGAAGAAACCTAGTTCTTGGTTTAAGTTTTGGCACTGATGATTGGTGTAATTAGTAGGGAAGTAAAAATAGAATTAACTTAAGTGTGTAAGGAGGGTACTTCTGTACAATTAGGCATTCTGTAAAAGTTTGTTTGTTGCCTTGAAAATAAATTAGGAGTGGATTCAAAATCTCAAAGGAAGGTATCTTGGGGTATGGACGTAATAATAATTAACAAGTGTGGCAAATAAGGAAAAATCGTGTTGAGCATTTATTTTCTCTTAACTCTTTTATTTTTTGTCTTTATATTATTGTTGCTAATATCTTGTTTGGCTTTATTGTTATATGTATTTACTATGTCTGCTGAAAGTCGAGTTAGTGTTATAAAAAGACACGATCTAGAGGTTTTGAAAAGAAATTGTTCTATGTGTTGAAGTCTTATAGACATAAGCATAAACTCTTTGATCAAAGGTCAGTCTACTTCTCAAAGTAAGAGTTTAGATTATGAAACTTGAAAACACATTTTAAAAGGCCATAAATCCTTATATGTCTTATTTAGCCCCCCTACCCCCCTCTATGACTAATTGCATATCTTGTTAGGGACCACCAACTATTAGAAGTAAAACCCCTAAATGAGAACCCACATAAATGCAAGGTAATAGAGAGCATATTAGGTCTCACATATAGGAATGAGTTGCTTGAAATTAAGAGTCGTACGTCCCAATCAAGGACTCGATCGTATGGGCTCTGTGAAATTTTTGACCGCGTAAATCTAGATTTTAGATAGATCTAGATTTACCCAACATGTTTGGCGTTTTGAACACATTATATGTATGCCTAAAGTTAGTGTCAAATGCCTAAAGCTTAGTTTTTTTAGAAGGATATGATCTTGTGTTTTTTTTAAGTATATGACCCGATCTCGATTGTTATCGATCAAGATTTGATATTTTAGACGTACAAATGTCCACGTCTGGCCACTACCAATTTGTATGGTAGAGGAAGTAGAGTCGTATGATGGACAATGGAATGTGTTTATATTGGAGAAGAGCTCCAAGACATATGGTTGAAGGGTTCAATAATATAGCCTGAAATACATAATTTTAGCACTCTAACCCTAAGGAAAAGGCTTCACTTTGTTCGATGCTATGGTTATTTCGTTTGAGGAGCTCAAAGTAATTTCTATCATCATATAGTTAAAAAACCGATAGTTATGTTGATATTAGCTAAACGCATATAAATTCACTTAAAGATCTCATTTTTTTATAACCAACAAATAAAATTAAGAAGAGAACGCAATTACATCGTTACAAACCAAAGATCAGGCAACAAATACACAATCCTACATCATAAAGATTGGAGAATTAAGGTCATTTGCCCATGAAGCAAGACAATGAGCTACTCTATTACAATCCCTATGAGCAAAATTAAAAGAACATCGAGAAAATTGAAGTTTTAAATTTGAGATGTCAAAGTAGGAATTGTAGAGTGAATTTGTAGGGATAATCCTGAGTTGATTGCATCAATCACCACTTTAGCATCTGATTCAACAATAATCGAGGAAAAAGAGCAATCACGAGCAAAAATCAAACCCTTCAATATTGCTTGTACTTTCGCTGCTTCAACTAACAAACAAGGATCAATCGGGATTCCAGCCGAGGCTAACACCAGGCCCTTGTCATCTCTTGCAACAAGACCGACTCTGCAAATAAGGATATTACCCTCCATGAAGCGTCGCAATTAATTTTCACAACACCTCTCGGAAGAGGATACCAAATTTTTTAGAATCAAAGGTCGTTACTCGAGGAAGCTTGAGGCCTAGAATTATCCAAAATTGGTCTATAAGTTTGTTTAAATTCATCAAAAAAAAGCCTGCACTTTCTCAAGGAAAAAAGCAGAATCAAGCCAAATACTATCATGAAGCAATTTATTTGGCCTAAACCAAATCCACCAAGCAATTATTATAGCGCATCTAAGTCTTGACTTGTGAGAGTTGTGATTAAGAATTCAAACCACTATGACATACTTCGGGCAGTTACTTTATCAACTTCAGATGATTAATTAATTAATAACTAATTGTCATATTAATTAATAACTAACTGTCATATTAATTTAAAAAGCCAATTTTTATTTTTTTTTTTTGAATTCTCAGAAAAAAAAAGCCAAATTTTTAGTAAAGTACAAATTTATTCAACGTAAGGTCATTAATATTCATCTAGTTGACGGTGTCTAACAAATCAACTGTCATTGTAATATGCAGTGGAGGACATAAAACAAATTGATGTTCGTCGTGTTAAGTTCATGCAAAAGTAATATATTTTGACCCTCGTCTGAAGCATCATCAGAAAGCAATGAATATTCTGACATTTTCTCTCAGAACTAAATCACTTGAAGTGATTATGGGTATTGTAAACTTCCAAATTGTAAGGAATTCGTGAGAGAACTTGTGGCTATAAAAATACCAAAGCGGTGTTTTTATAGCTTTTTAGAGTAACATTTGATGTTTCACTCTAAACTGCATGATATATAGTAATTATGCAATGTTTTTAATATTTTTTTACGAAAATTTCATGATTTTGAAACTTTTCATCAAAAAATTCAGTTTTAGAATATTTTTCACAAGAAACTTATTCGGATTTATTTTACTTAACAAAATTATTTTTCGTATTTTCACAAAACATGTTTCTTCTCTAACACTATTATGATCTTTACATTCAAAAAATTATATTTTTTTGTAAGAAAATTTTTTATATTATTCTTATTTTTCATTTAAATACTTAAGTTTTTTTTATTAATTTCTATTTTTAATGTTTTTTATTGATTAATTTAACATAAACCACATATTAATCTAATCCTAGTAAGACTTATAGGAACCGAACATTCTAACATAAAAACTTTGGAATCTCTTATCACCTTTTATTTTGCTTTATTTGATTTATTATATAATAATTAACCATTTATAGTTAAGTCAACAGTGCTGCATCTTAATTTAATAACTTTATGAGTGTAAATTAATATGATGATGATATCAAATTTAATTAAATTATGAATATAACATTACTTAGTTTAACTTTGGTGATGATAGAGAAATATAAACAAGATTATTCTGCATGGGAAGAATGGTATCTAGCTATTTTATAGCTGCTGAACCATAAATGTCCACATAATTAATTTGTTGACACTAACTAATTGATATTATAATAAACATAATTAGTTTTAAAACCATGAGAATGAAACTTTCCAAAGTGATATTCTGATTCTAACCCATCTTATTTATTGATCAATGAGTCAATTACTATAGTCGATCCATCCAGTTGTTATTCTTTACATTTTCGTACATTTAAACTATATAGTAGTGGACATTTTATTCAATCAATATTTGTTAATTTAATTATTTTTTTCTTGCTTGCATATTTAAAATTTTGCACATCTACTAACTAAACAATATCTCGTGCATTATTATTATTATTATTATTATTATTATTATATTTGGTTAAGTAATAATTTTGAAAACTATTGAAGAAGAGTTGGAGAGTGAAAAGATAAAATAAAATAATAAATATTGTCAGATTATTTTGAAAAATTGTCACATACAAGTTTATATTGCTAATACTTTTTGGCAGATGTGGTAACTATATATTGTCACAGAAATTATCCTTTTTTATGACCAAAAAATATGTTGTCACACAACATTAGTACAATTTTTATTGTTATACTAGTCACAAATATAATACATTGTCACATAGAGTCAAGTTCAAATGAGACAAGGATTTAGGATAAGATTAGTTTTTATAGTGAGACAAGGAGTATTTTTGTATTTCAATAGGGGAAGGTGGCAAACTTGTAATTAAAGGAACACCCATCATGCGTGAATTGAAGGGAAGGAAGAGGAGGTGATGTCACCGCTGATGTCACCTATGGAGAGAGAAAGAATTTTAATTATTTTCTTTAAAATGCATTTTCCCGCTCTTTCCGAACTCGTTTTTCAAAAAAAGTTATACCAGTGAACTCGTATTAATTAGGGGGGGTCATTTTGAGATCCATTTTTGTTCTTTATAGACGATTTTTATTTTTATTTTATTTTTTTATAATTGTTCCAACATAATACTATATTTTTTCCATCGGACTACTCCAATTGTTCCACCAGAATACTACATTTTTTTACACTTCTAGAGTGCATTTAAAAAAAAATAATGAAAATATTATGCTGGAACATTTAGAGTAGTCGGGTGGAACAAATGTAGTATTATGTTGGAACAACCGAATATCCAATATGGAACAAAAATAAAAAAAATAAAAATCGTCTATAAATAACAACAATGGATCTCAAAATGACCGCCTAATTAATACGAGTTCAGTGGTATAATTTTTTTTGAAAAATGAGTTCGGAAAGAGCGGGAAAATGCATTTTAAATAAAATAATAAAATATTTTTCTCTCTCCAGATGTCACATCAGTGCTGACATCCCCTCCTCTTCCCTTCAATAATGCCCCACCATGTTTTTAAAATTTCAAAAATGTCACCACTTTTTAATTGTCTCACACTAAAAAAAGTCTCTCCATAATGACCTTGTCTCACCTGATCCTATCTCTTGTCACATAATGTCTTAATCTATATATATGCTTAAAGCTCTAACATTAGCCTCCATGTGTCGTCTCCACCTTAATTCACTCTCATTTATGCTTACGTGTTATTTTCTTATAATTTTGAATTATTTATATATTAACTATTAGGGATATTCTATGGTCACTTTGTTTTTCACAAAGTAACCATTACTTTGTTTTGTCAACCATTGGATCATGGGTTAAAAACTAATCCAATGGTGAAAAAGACAAAGTATAGACAAAGTAAGGAAAAAACAAAGTGACCATAGCCTACACCTAACTATTATAATATTGTTACTTTATCTTTCACTAAATGAGATTTTATTCTTTTATTAATTTGAATTTGTTTCCATTTTTTTTTTCAATTACTATACATATATTTTAATTACTAATTTGAATTTGTTTCCATTTTATACATATTACATTTGAATAGATAAAATATTAGGAAAATTCTATGGTTATTTTGTTTTTCACAAACTAACCATCACTTTGTTTTGTCCACCATTAGATCATGGGTTAAAACCTAATCTAATAGTAAATAGGACAAAGTATAAACAAAGTAATCATAACCTACACCAAAATATTATTTTGTTTTATAATTGATTTGTTCCTTTAGTGTTTGAAAGTTTATTTATTACCTATTCTGAAAAAATTTCCATATTAATTATTTTTTCTTACCTATAATACGTTTACTATATCTCTGTCCTATTTTTTTCGCTTCTCCGAACTTATAAAAACCATTTTCATTAAAAATTGAATCATTTCCATTTTAACTGAATTCACGTTAAATTCAAATTTGATATTCAATTATTTTTCTTTGCATGAATCATTATACTCCATACGTTATCTTTTTTTTTCTATTATAACTTTTTTCCATACATAACCATAATTATTTTTATATAGAACTAAAAAATTCCTATAAATAATAAATAATATAGTAATAGATTATATGGAGAATATGATAGCCATCAGATTTCTCAATTAACGTAAGTGTTTAATTTCTCTTTCTTTTTAACTCATTGTGTTTCTCTTTTAAGTTAGTGCTCCTTAAAGGCTTGAGTTGCGGTGTGAATGGTTGCTGTAGTAGATTAGTATCAAAAGAAAATTGTTTGGTTTATTTACAACTTTGGAGGAGTTATTGTGCGCAAACAAATAAGCTACTTGTTGCTATGACTCTAGAGTATAAAGTTTTACGATGTTGTAGTAACTAAGTTTGAATTGTTCATATAATACTAATCTTTTGTTAATCAGTGAATTTTTTTTTAACAAATAATCAATGATTTTGTTAGTTGCAACATGTTATTCTACTTTTTAGTCACCTCCTAAAATTGGAAATTAAAATTATTGAAATTGTTGATGTTGGAAATGAATTCCAAATTAGAAGCAAATCGAATTATGTAATTTATTTTCTAAAAGTAAAATAAAATAATATTTGGACTTAATGAAAAAATAATCAAAATAACTAAATTCTGAAATTTGAATTTTATCATAGCTTTAAGTCCAAAATCTGATACTAGCTATCATTATCAATTCAAATTAGTTTCGAATTAAAATCAAATGTACTCATTCAGTCCTTTAATTCATTATTGCATGAATGAATATACAATAATTTAATGGTATGTCGTATAAGTTAGCATCTAGAATTTATAATTTTATAATTGAAGAATTTTTTTTTAGAATCTAAAGTTTTTTTTACTCCAATATCTAAAATTTAATATAAATACAAATAATGAACTGAAAAGTATATTGTTAATTAATTATATATTATTAAAATTTTATTAGAAGTACTACGTGACAACTATTTAAAGAAAGTACAAATTGATTTTTCACTATAAATTTACATTTTTTATTAATATTTGTTAGAATTTTTTATTAGAATTATCATTTATTATTATTTTTTCCATAAATCTCTATGCTTTAAAAAATTATTTTCTTGTATAAAAAATATTATTTTCTTTTATAATGATTGTTGTCATACTCGATGAACGTATAACTATAAAATAGTAAAAACAGCCCGTGCATCGCAAGTGTCAAAAACTAGTTTAAACTAAAATCATATGACACCTTTAGATACTTGTCACTTAAATTTAGTAATAAACAAGAATTATATTCACAAAAATAATTACTCTCCCATTCTATAAAAGTTAATGCCATATTTCTTTTAAAGGAATTAAGGCCATATTTAGTAAACCATTTAGTTATATATTTGTTATAAAGAAAACATAAAACTCTATTTAATGTACAATGATCAAATATAAGTTGATCATTAAGGTGTAGGTGAGTCGAATTGAGTTTGCTATTGTTTTTTCAACTATCAAAAGCAGTTTTCCTAGCTTTTTTCAGTCAAAAGCAACGTTTAGTAAATGCAAAACTGCTTTCAAGAAAACTGCTTTCAACAAAAGCTAGACTCTGTAACTTTTGGAGAAAGCATCGGTCAAAACTGGAGCAGAAAGCTGATATTTTCAATATATTTTAACAATTACATATTTTTTCTATTTATTTCATAACTTTTAAAACTTTTGAATTATGTTTACCAAACACTTCACAACTTTTATCTGCTTTTTTCGACATCATTTTTCTACACAACACTTTCTCCAACATCAACTGTTTCTTTTCAAAGCAATGCACTAAACTGGCACTAAATACCAAATGCTTCCCACGTAATAAAAAGAATATATGAGTTCTTTTTACCTTTCGGTTCTGAGAATGAACTAATTACAAATAAAATAGTTATGCAAAAATAATTACTACTCCAGTAGATAAGCATGGGGTTGAGTGGTATAGCTTTATAGGCAGACAAGACGAATCATGTTTTCTTTATAGCCTTTTTTCGTTGGTTTGTGGCAAAGCATTGAAGTTGGCTTATAATAATTGATTATATCAATTACTATCTTTTTCACTCCCAAATATTATTTGTCTCATATTAAAATTTGTATTTATTAAATTCATCAACATCGTCACCTTTTAGTGAGTGCACGTATTGTACATATACTAATGAGCCACGAGGCTTCTTAAAAAGGGCATTTTAATTAAATTGAAAAATATATACAAATTGAGTGAGAGAAAGGGAAATTAATAGACAAGACAAGTTATATATCTCCAAAAATCTAATTATTGTGAGGAGTGATATATATTGGGTCTATTTTATAATTATTCTTGGAAGCAATTTATAGCAATATTTATGAAATTATGAAGTAAAAGATAATGGGTATGGATTCTCTTAGCTATATAGATGGATTTTTGGCCTCCCAATCATGTTGTTCTTTGAAAGTGATTCCTTTGCTTCCACCTTAAGCCATTTTTCACTCTCAATCACTGTCATTGTCTCCCTTACCTAATTGGTTTAGCCACTTATTTTTCTTTTCAAAGTTTTATATATGCTTTTCCCTCCTTTTTTAAGCCTATGGTTGGAGTTTATTCAGATTTTGCTATATGAATAAATCGGGCATATCCATACTATAGTCTTATCTTACCATGTGTTGAAATGTGTTTAGATAAATGTAAATTATCAGCATTCGAACCTTCAATCCGTTATTTTAATTAAGAGGATTTGATCATATTAAAAAAATCGTTTCCAACTTTAACTCTCAATTTAAGGCACAATATATAGATCATCATTTTATTATACTAAATTTAGTTGCTTATCGTTACATATATACTTACTAGAATCTAATAAATTTAAATTTAAAAGTGCCTTATCAAAATTGTTTCGCTTTTGAGGATTCATTGATAAGCTTCACCACTTAAGGTGATATTTACGGATAAATACAATTATGTGTAAATCTGTATGTGAATTATTTACATTAATTTATTGACTAAATACATGTTCATCACTGAGTAATATAAAATGTTGTTGACCTTAGCTATTAGTTCGAACATTTAGTTCAATCGATCAATTAATTAATAACTTGTGCAAGACTTATCTATACAAGTGAGATAATTTCTTAAGAATTTTATTTTTACTAAATAAAGTTCAATTTTCTAGGCCATCTCTTAAATTAATGATATACAATCAAAACATCCTTTTCCGCTATAACTGCATTGCATAAATTTGGAACTTTCATGTTGGATTTGAACTTTGAGGCTATGTGATTATAAATTATAATTCAACCATTCAATGCGAAATAAAAGTCAATATTTATTGATAAAAGTTAAATCTCTATGGTTGTATCGGTCTTAATGATTGAGATTTATGAAATACGACATCTCATTTTCATTTTATTTTATCTGTTGAAGAAAACAAATATAGTAAGAAAAACAAGAAGAAATAAAAGTCCATACAGCAAAAAAATAAAAAAAAACAAAAGGAAAATGAAAACCATATAAAACATGATATTCCAATTTGAAAACGAACTGTTTGGAAAATCTAAATTCACTAAAATATGTCATTTCATGTTACTAATTGCGAGTGATTGACAACCTTAAGAATACCATTAATCATAGTAAGTAAATATACACACACTTAGAAGAGTAACACTAGCTACAAAATTACATAAACAAAACATATAAAATATATATCTATCATCCCTTGCAAGTTGAGTAGGAGCAACAGAAATGCTCAACTTGGATCGAAGAAGTTGGAAGCGATCTTTACTCAAGGAATTTGTCAATACGTCAGCCACTTGGTCATGTGTGGGAATGTACTAAACTTGTAGCAAGCGTTTGGAAACACTATCACGAACGAAGAAGAAATCAATTTCAATATGCATGTTTGTTTCAATGATGAAATATGAAATTGAGAGTTAGATATGTCACAGATAAATTGTCACAGAGGAGTCGTGATGGCCGAGATAGAGAAAATTCAAGTTCTCGAAGAACAATTTGAAACCAATTCCAGATGCATAATATGAAAACATCATATTGTGTATTTCTTCAATAACGTTTGAAATTTGATCCAACTTGTTAATATTAAAATAAAAGTTCTTTTTGTCTTTCAACTTTAGGACCAAATTCCATCACTCCAAATTAAAGTTCTTTTTATCTTTCAACATTAGGGACCAAACTCCATATTAAAATTAAGATGTTAAAAGTAAAAAATAAAATAGCTTTGAAGTATTAACCGAAATGATATTTATGCAGCTTATTCTATATATAAAAGTATAAAAAGGAATAAATTGTTGATAATGTGAAGAAAAGTGAAGCTTATGATATTTTGGTAATGAGGCTCTAATTGGAAAACAGACATCGAAAGTATTCTTTTCTAAGTGTTTGAAAGAATGTTTCACGTAATTATATGTACAGCTAGCTTTTTGGTACGTATTCCAATCTTCAATTTGAGGCTTCTGTTTAACACCTTTCATTTTCTTTTTTCTTTTTTCTTTTTTCAATTCAATTTTAAGAATTATTCACTTCCTAGGTCTGGTTACTTAATTAGGTTTACTTTCACTTACTCTATGTTTTGTTTCACTCAAGTTAAAAATTTGTCTATATTTAAAAATTTCAGTAATTTGGGATTGCTGTTGAAAACTGTTTTGAGAAGTCTATATGCATCTTCTATTTAATATTTATCATTGTACATTTATTAATGTATTGCTATTTTTCTATGATGAAAATATTAGTTTTTCTTTGTTTTTAATTAAAAAACAGTCAGCTTTACTGGTTTTTATTAGAGGATCCAATACCTTAATTAAAGTTTAAGAACTCGTTGTTGGATGTGTTACATATGTAATAACAACCGCAAAAACAAAAAATTTGTACACTTGTCACACATCTAATGAAGGGTCTTTTAATAAAATTTAGCAACAAAATGTTTCCGGAAAAGAAGTAATGAAATCTCTCAGATTGCAGAATATAAGATCTTATATGAATTAATTGAGAAGTAAAATAACTCCGTAAATATTAAGATGCAATTCTTATAATCTTTAAAATGTATTTAGGCTGAGTTCATGTGATAAATTCTTACAAGTAATAGTTTTTCATTTATAGCCAATGACATCTCTCATACATGCAATAAGGATAAGAATATTTAACCAAGGATGATATTTATTTTGCACTCAAATTTTCTTGATGATAGATCTAGCTTGCTTCCATGAAAATTTATATAAATAATAATATTAACAAAAAAAACAATTTTTCATGTGTTATGATCATATTCATGTATAATATATTCTTCGATTTTTCCTCATATGATATCACAAAATCTCTCTTTATGTAATAATGTGTCACTTTCACACTATTAGGCCCCGTTATTTTGGACTTATTAGAACTTATTAGAACTTATTTTAAGTTCAGTTTAGTTCAACAACATTCAGTTCAGTTCAGTTCAGCAACATTCAGTTCAGTTCATTTCAATTTTAGTAGCATTTAATTTAGTTCATTTCAGTTCAGTTCAACAACATTCAATTGAGTACATGTTAATAAATTACCAATAAATATTTATTATTTATATATAATACGTTAATATTTTATTATAATTTTAACTAGTTGATCCAATTTGTTTGCAAAAGTTGCTGGATGTAACTGTTATTACTTACAAATTAGCATTAGGAGAAAATTAGCATCAATTAAATAAATTCAAAAATCTTATATATAATATGAGGAGCAAATTAGCATCGATTGAAATGAAGACTTTCACTAGAAAATCATGTACATGGTTAATATTGGTAAAAGTTTTGAACCTTAAACCTAATTCGAAATATTTATAAATTTTTAATTTTTTTAATCGTACTCTCCGTATATATTTTTCAGTTTTAACAAAATTCAGTTCAGTTCAGTTCAGTTCAGAAACATTCAGTTTAGTTCAGTTCAGCATAGTTCAGTTCAATTCAGTTCAGTTCAAATTTTTTCAGTCCAAAAGAACGGGGCCTTAGTGCATTATTACCTTTCGTTATGATTTTCAAGTTCAAGAAAAAGAAATAGTTTTAGTTTTAAAGTTTTGATATATGCAGCCCTTAGGGGTGCATATAAGCATTTAATGTAACTAAATATTATATTATCCTACATATTTTTATATTTATTAATTAATTTGATTGAGTTTTATATATGTTAACAATCTAAATATAAGTTTAATACCATTTTAATAAAATTACTTTTCTATTGTGAAATTAGGGTCAGGATTTAGGGTTAGAGTTTAGAGTCAATAATTAGGCTCAGGGTTCAATGTTAGAGTCGGGTCAGGTCAGGGTTTAGGGTATTGGGTTAGGGTTCAATGTTAGGGTCAGGGTTTAGGGTATTTGGTGAGGGTTCAATGGTAGGGTCAGGTTCAGGGTTAGGGTTAAGGTTCAATGGTAAGGTTTAGGTCAAGGTTCAATGGTAAGTTCAGGGTCAAAGTTTAAGGTCAGGGTTCAATGGTAGGATCAGGGTCGATGTCAAGGTCAAGGTTTAGGGTCAGGGTCAGAATTTGGGTTAGGGAAACAGTTTATACTAATCTTTAATTTCATATTTTTATTTAGGTAAGTTATATTGTTTTAGAATTTTTTGATTTTGATTATTTTGTTAACATATATAGTTTTAAATCAATTTGACTAATAAATATATGTGTATTAAATACAATAACATATTCAGTTCTATTAAATGCTTATATGCAGCCCTTAGGATTGCATATATCGGAACCGTTATTTTTGACCTGAACTCCAACCATAAACCCCAACCTTAACTCTAACTCTAAACCGCATCGCCAGAATGATGGTCAACGACACTGCTTCAAGTTCGGGTTTGGGTTCGAGTTTAGAATTAGGGTTAAGATTAAGATTGTTATACACCATTGGATTGAATTATTTTGAATCCAATGATAACTCTTCAAATTAAATTTGGAGAGGTACTCACTAAAAGAATGTGACTGCTTAATGATGTTGTCATAGTTTGTTTAACTTTGTTTGACCAAAAAGAATATTGTTTAATTCTGTCAATCCACAAAAAATTAATAGCTTGAAAGTTTTTCCCCCAAACTTCATTTTGCTTTCAATTTTTTCCACTTATAAACCGCATATCTGTAATTTATGAGTGATCAATTGATATTTATAACAAAAAAGAAAAAAAGCAGTATCATATTTTATGAAATTACTTAATTATGTTGAATTATTTTCTTTTTGGTTTTTCATCCGGTTTCCGAACCACATTGAGCTGACTAATTCGGATTCGAAGCGGGTCCAAGGATTATGGTATTTAAACCCCTTCCAGTCGCGGTTGTGGAGGATCGATCCGCAGACCTCCCTACCAAGCGCAGTCCTATGCTACCACTGCGCCAACCATAATTGGTTGTTGAATTATTTTCTTTTAGCAGCAAAAGACAAAAATATTAAATCAAAAATGCAATTTAACTACAGTTAACACATTTTAATAACAGAAAATGTATGCATGTAAATAAAATGTAAATGAAAATTTGAATTTAAAAAATGTTCCCTTTAGATGATAAGGGAAAAAGAAAGTAGAAAGCAATGAAAGGGTGTTTTCATGGTGGCGTATAATGAGGGTCCCAAATGGATAGGACAGGATTCCCATATAGCTTTTTAGCCTCTACATATACTCCTTTTCCTCCCTCCTTCCATTCCCATGAACTACATCCTTCATTTCTTCTCTTAATACACAACCCCATTTCTTCCTACTGTGCAACTTGCTCCATTAGGGTCTCTTTGCAGACCTCTCTTGGTAGCTTTGTTGCATCTCCATTCCATTACATCCCCTCCAACTCTTTCTTCCAAGGTAACTAACTTAATAACTAACTTTTCCTTAATTGGGACTACTTTGTTTTTCATTGGTTGTTAATATTATCCATTTTGACAGATAAAATTTGGTGCTATGTCATCTATTAGCAAGAGTTTTGGGCTGTCTTCTTCTCTGGATGAGGAGGTGATGGTGATCAAGAAACCAGGGATTGTTTCGATTGTTGGTTATTCTGATAATGAAAGATGCAGCAAATCTGCTGCTTCTGCTGCTGTTTCTCTTAGGAGAACACTTTCTGCTGATATGTCCTCTAAAAAATGGCTCTCTCAGCATCAATATCCTCTCAAGAAAATTGCTTCTTCTGTTTCTTTAGTAGAACAGGTTGAAGAAGAAGAAGAAGGTCGAGACCAGCTTGAGATTTGGAATGACATTCAGCAACAAAAGAAACATCATGTTGAGAATGAAAAACAAGATGGACAATTTGATACATGGGCTTCAATGTTATCTCAGAAACAAGAATGTAACAGTAATATTAATCTTCCTCCTTATATTCATCCTCTTGTTAAAAGATCAGCAAGCTCTTTGACCACCAAAAGCCTTGAAATATGTACCGAGAGTCTTGGATCTGAGACCGGCTCTGACGGCTTCTCTTCTTATCCGCCGTCAGAAAACGGGGACTCAGTTGACGATGAACAAGAACAGGAACAAGAAGAGAAACAATCTGTCAAGTCGGAGGAAGAAGAAGAGTTCCCAGTTGGAAAGTACAACAACCTTCCAATTGGGAAATCGAGAACAAGATCATTTCCCCCGCCTATCACCTCGCTATCTGGACGAGGCGATGGAGCATCCCTCCACATGAGGCCTCGCCGCGATAATGGACGGTTGGTTCTTGAAGCTGTCTCTGTTCCTTCACAGAACAACTTCCGAGCTGAGCGTCAAGATGGACGTCTTGTTCTCACTTTCATCAATAATCAAGAAGAAGAGATGAAGAGTGAGGAGAAGAATGATGCGGGTTTGTTCCATGTAGAAGTGGATAGCTTGGAAAGCTACCGTGAAGAAGAGGAGGACGGAACAGATGTCGAAGAAGAGGTCGAGGAAGTAAGGTTACCGGCTCCGAAATTGGGTGGTGGAGTTATGAATGTTCATAGGTTAGTATTAATGATGAACAAGTCCGTCGTGTTATCGAACCGAAATCCAACTTGGTCAAAAAAAGTCAATAGTGAAGAGGAGGAAGTGAACCCTATAACACCATTAACTCAGTCACTTCCACCACGGCCGCCCGTGGCTAGGATGATCTCAATGACACCCGCATCCACAACAACAACAGCCGCGGCCCGAGCAGGAGGAGTAGGATCCTTAAATGCATATGAGTACTATTGGAAAACCAAGCAAATCACCCCAACAACAACGTCGCTAATTGGTCCGATTGCCCAAAACCCGACAATTTCAAACAATATAATACCAAATGAGAAGCAAGAATTATTAGTATTGAGAGGGAATAAAGGGGATAATTATTTGCTGCCTTTATCATCAAAAGGATGCAAAGAACCAAAGAGATCTCTTTTGTTTTGGGAGCCTTATTGCATTGCCACTTCCTAATAATTTCAACATTTTTCAATTTCCATAAACCCTAATTATGAAGAGAATCCATCATTGTTACTTAATTAGCTAAGATACTATATTTGTGCCCTTTTTTTGTCTCCCTATTTTTCAGTTCCACTACTTAAAGGTGTGGAGTTTGTTTCTGTAGTCAAATAAAAAAAAGGAAAAGAAAAGGGAGGAAATTAAGAATATATACTCTCTGTGTTATCATATGGTATTATATATTTATAAATATAACCCTTCTTGTTTTTCTTAATTCTATAATTATTAGTGTGTGATGTTAGCTAGGTAAATTAGCTAAAAGAAAAAACAAATCTTAATCTCTGACCTTTGGTGGACTGTCTAATCTGTCTGTGAACTATGATGGGTTTCTTTTTCTTCTTTTAGCTTTTTTCCTTTTGGTAATTTGAGTAGCCAATGGGATTTGAGAATGGGTCGTATCCTGACCAAACTGATCTTTAATTTTCACATCATAATCTGTACTTTATAGGCCTCTGTCTTCTTGTCTAGGTTTAGGTTTGTGTGCCTTCTTGATATTTTTAAGATTTACAATCAAATTTTTATAGGTACTTTATGTAAAGTTTTACGTAATATTACATATAAATTGGAAAAGAATTTAAGATACACCTTGGGGTATTTGTATACCAAATTAATGATTTAAGGATATGTTATATAGTTTAGTATTTAGGATTCACAATTTACGGTTTAGATTAATCGATGTTAGAATTTGATTGTTTCTTCTTAATGTAGAGAGTTTCATAATTTATCCTTATATGGAGTGTGTGTTTCGTCCCCCTTCATGTGAGTGTGTGTTCTCTCTGTTCATAAGTACTTTTGAGTTTTAATTCATAGATATACATAAGTAATCCATGAAATATTATGAGTTCATTTTTAAAAATAAATACTATGAAATCGATTACAGATGAAGCGTGTTTCCCGGCAGTATGACAAAAAACTGCTTACCTCTTCTTTTCAAGAACTATGCTTTTGAAAATGTATAGTAAATCTCTTATGACATACTTTTAAATTGTCATTTTTAATTTTTTTAGGAAGATGTACTATTTTCTGTGAATGAAACTTTTATCGTTAAAAATAAAAAGTAATGTAAGATCGAAATGGATCTATTTGTAAAACTAAAGTTAAATTTCATTATCTATATATCTATATATATATATATAAAAGGGGAACCAAAACCCCTTCACCACATGATGCCACCTCACCAAAATGTGAGGTGTCACTCCCTCAATTTTTTAGATTTTCTATTTTTTCTTCCAAATTTATATTCCTATAATTTGTATAACACATGCTCTAATGCATTAAAAACTGAAGCAAGTCTCTTCCTTTTTTTTGGACGTTTTATCTTTATAGCTTAGTACGCTTTTTTTTAATCTTTTCTTCCTCCCAATTAATTTTAATGCTTGATCTCCTATACGTTACAAACTTCTCTGATTTTTACTAAACTTTCACTCTATATATGTATTATAATTTGGACAGCTTACACTTTGTTGGAAGGAGTCCAAAAATATCTTGATTTGGTTAAAAAGCATCATGGATAAGTTCAAGAGATTCAGTTACCAACTTTTGTCAACTGATCGTTTGTTTTCATTTTCTGTTTTTCAGTTTAGCTTGCTAGAATTACCAGTACAAGGAACTCAAATTTTTATGTGTTGGCTAGAGAGACAAAACAAAGATTATTCTCCTAATTAATAAAGGTATTCTTTTTGTTTCGCTATTTTATTTTATTTTACTCCTTCACTGCTGTTGTTTGTTGTAATTTAACTGTATTATTGGTAGAGTGTTTCTTCTAATGGGCCAGCCATGAATTTCAACATACTTCTCCAGATATTTGATTTAGTTGTTTGCAGGGTCTTTGTTTTTCAATTTCCTATAAACTCGTCGCAACAATCTCTAAAAACATGCTATCGAGCAATCATGGATATCGATACTGTCGAAAACCACAGATATTGCTACTTGGTTAATGAGCAATTTCTTACATTTTTGCGATTCAAAAATCAAAACCTCCATGAATGCAACTTGCTTCGCAATTGAATCAAAACTACCTTCTTCGAGCAATCTGATATACCAGTTCTGTGTTTATTGGTTCATGATCCTTGACTAGCTAATCTATTGGTATTTCGAACTTTAATTGTTTCTTTATTATCATAATTCTTTGTCAATTACTTAGTACATGATTAATTTATACAAGACTATGATGTCGTTTAGTTACTCAAGTTAAGGATATTGTAGTCGATAAGGTGTTGTTCTCCAAGAATCCTACTTTCAACTTCTAACATTTATGTACCCTCCTTCCATCATCTATTGCATGAGAAATTGAATGAATCATCATGTGCAGAAGAGATGGTTAGTTGATTCAATGTCTTAGTATCAAGAACAATGATTATATTATAACTGTTGTATGCAAACTTCTTATCTAACAAACGTATAAAGTGTCCAAATATAGATTCAATCTCTATATACAAAATCCTCACAATTTTTTGTTTTCTTAATGTCAAGTCAGCAGGTTCAATTACCTTTTATAGCCAATGATGTTTCAATAGTTAATTACCGGTTATTAAACAACAATACATAACTCACGCAACGCGCGAGTCTCCGACTAGTTACTTAATTATAAGGGAAAACCCACCTCCCTATGAATACAATTGGGCTTATTTTAGAGATTCAGTATCAGTTATTTGGACTCTTTAAGCTAAATTCATTCATATCAATTTATTTTAAAAATTTATTTCAATCCATAGATATTTTAGTGTAATAAATACGAGAAATCCGTACAAATAATTCGAAAATACGTCGCATATGTTAATATTTAAGGTCGATGATCTAGGGTTTAAAGTTTAGTTTTTAGAGTTTAGAGTTTTTATTTTAGGGTCTAAAATTTTATATAAATTATTAACTAAACATAAATTTTTAATTAATTACACGTTGTCAAAATCTTATTGGTTGATGTTACATATGTCAACCATTTGTTGGTTTGGAGTACCACGTCATCTTATTGGTTGATGTAACATATGCAACATATGTCAAAATATTTTGTTATGGCAATTTAGAGAGATTTTAGTATACCCCTAGAACACGATGACGTGGTACTCCAAATCAATAAATGGTTGACATATGTCACATCATCCGATTAGATTTTGATAACGTATAATTAATTAAAAATTTATTTTTAAGTGAAGGACTTTTTCTAACATGAATCCAAGTGATCTAATTAACCAACCTCTCCACCATTCACAATATGTGAAACGGCATCGTTTCTCTTTCCAGCTCATGTAGATGAAGTATGTATAGCTTCCACATAGTTTTGTTCTGTCCCTATCTTATTACCTGGAAGATAGACTTTACTATCTATCTTTTGGTAGCCTGTATTTATATATAGTATATCATGATAAATTTCTGGCATCATTTGAATTCCCTATGCTATAAAGGGTTGTCATATATAAACCAAATCAGTCAAGCAAACTCTCGTTCCTTCTATAGTTTATCTCATCCCTAGTATTTGTTACTGACTAGAAATATTGTTGTGAACTAGGACACTATCGTGATAAGCGAACTTATCACAAGTCACAAACGATTTTTGATGAGTATTTACAAATTCTATCAATTGATTTAAGCACTAGAATGGCACAATCGATCAATAGCTTTTTTAAGATTAACCTCTTATCTTATTTCGGATTGCTTAGAGCACATTTGATCATACCAATAACTGTAATAAATTTGAGTGACATCAAAAAATAACACATACTAGTATGAATGTAGTAGTAAAAGTGTGGGATGGAATGAAGTAGTGGTTTAATTATGAGGATTTTTCATATATAATACTCCCTCCGGTCCATATTATTTGTCAAATATAGAAAAAAAGTCTTGTTACATATTATTTGTCATGTTAGGTTTTTGATGCAAATTTTTCTCACTTTACTCCTATTATTTGCATGTTAGGTTTCCAATGTAAATTTTTCCCTCTTAATTAATAAGGGTATTCTAGTCCAATTTACATATATTTAATGCAAATCAATCATTTCTTTAATATCCGTGATTTAGTCAAATGTGACAAATAATATGGACCGGAGGGAGTAATTAACTAAGTCGATTCAAACTTTAAATGGAAGTATATTAACGAATTAAGGGTGGAATTTTGAGGGCAATTCCATGAATGAAATACATGGAAGACACACGATAAGTCACATGAATAGCGGGTTCCCAACAATTAAATTATAACTAGAAAGAAAAAGTAAACCATGTTATGTTAGGATAGTTACATCAATGCTCCTCTAAATATAACAAATGAGATAATAATACCATAAAACTTAATTTTTTCACATAAAAATCATTCTAACTTTTTTCTTTTGCGTAATGATACGAGAATCATAAAAGAGAATTACATAAAACTCACCAAGATTGAATTTATTTGGATGTACTTTTTAATTCATATATAATGTTGTGACATACATGTCATCTATTCCATTTACTAACTTCATGAGAAATCAAATTGAAAATCTAAATGATCTTTATGTTATAAATCAAACTTTGTGTTACTATTATTCCATTCCTTATATTTGGAGGACTATAAGTGTGATTAATTAATCCTTTTATTATATTGGGAGAAAGTCAGAAGGCAGCCCAAAATTTAAGAAATAAAAAAACAAGTAATGGCAGAAATTGCAACACCGACTCATCCTCCAATGAAAACACATTGCATCCATTCATTTCATTTATCACATTTAAAGCCTAAAAAAGTCTTCTCTTTTTGCGCCTCTCTTCTTCCAAAACCTTGGAAAAGGTCCTAATTAATTCTCTCTCTTAATTTCCGTGTGTTGACTATTATTTTTATTTTATCAACTTGCGTAGTAGACTACTATAAACAACTTGTTAATTTTACTCCTATCCTATTCCATGTACCTTTCAATTTTGTGCAACCTAGCTAGCTTTTTTAAGTCTTTTTATCTTTCTTTCTTTCTTTCTTTCCATTTTGCTCTCATTATTTTTTTTCTTCAATGGATGAAATTGAAGTTCCTTGCCATTTTCTTTGCCCGATTTCGTTACAATTAATGAAAGATCCTGTTACAGTTTCAACAGGTATATCCTACGAAAGACACAACATCGAGAGATGGTTGTTTTCTTGCAAGAACAAGAATACAACATGTCCAGTTACAAACCAAGTCATCATTTTGGAACATGGACATCTAGATCTCACTCCTAACCATACGCTTCACCGTTTGATCCATTCTTGGTGCACTCTCAATGCTTCTAATGGAATAGACCCAATCCCCACTCCCAAACCACCTCTCACCCAAACCCAAATCGAAAAATTCATTCAAGATGCTAAGCGTTCTCCACATTTGCAGCTCAACTTCTTGAAAAGGCTCAAATCGATCACTCTCGAAAACGAGAGCAATCGAAGCTTTCTTGGATGTTCCGGAGCTGTTGAGTTCTTGGTTTCAATCATAAAGAAAGTTCGTGTCTGTCCTGATATTGATGATCAATGTGACGATGCATTGAGTATTCTTTATTACCTTAGAATCTCAGAAAGTCAATTGAAGAATCTTGTAACCGAGGGAGGCGAGTTCTTGGAGTCGTTATTACAAATCTTGAAACAAGGTAACTATCAATCCAGAGCCTATTCAACAATGCTACTCAGGTCAATGTTTGAAATTGCGGACCCTCTCCAGATTATAAGTATTCGGAAAGAGTTATTTTCGGAAATGATACTAGTCTTGAGAGATCAGATCTCGCAACAAGCATCAAAGGCTGCATTGAAGTTTCTAATAGAGGTCTGTCCATGGGGAAGAAACCGAATCAAAGCAGTCGAAGGGGGTGCAGTTGGAGTTCTAATCGAGTTACTTCTCGAAATCTCGGATAAAAGAGCCACAGAGCTCATTCTAACAGTGTTAGATGTATTGTGTGGATGTGCAGAGGGAAGAGCGGAGATGATAAATCATGGCGCTGGACTGGCAGTCGTGTCGAAAAAGATACTTAGAGTATCTCATGTGGGAAGTGATAGAGCAGTGAGAATATTGTGCACAATTTGTAAATTTTGTGCAAGTTTTAGGGTTCTTCAAGAAATGTTGCAGCTTGGTATAGTTGCTAAGTTGTGTTTGGTGTTGCAAGTGGAAACCAAAATCAAGACAAAAGAGAGAGTTATGGAGATGTTAAAATTGCATTCTAGGGTTTGGAGAAATTCTCCTTGCATTCCTCCTCATTTGTTGTCTTTTTATCCATCTTAATTATTTAATCAATTCCATTTTTCTTGTTTCATTTAATTTTAAGTCATGTTACATGGGTAAGGTAAGGGTATGAGGTTGTAATAGTATATCCGTTAGTTTAATGGGACGGGTACGGAAAATGCCAAAATTAACGAATACGAGTACGAAAATTGGCACTACCCGTGATTACTCTACTCGTTGTCATCCCTAATCATGTACATTAGAAAATCCAGGTGAGTCACTCTTGTCGGCACGTAATGCACGTACAAACATATAACGAACAAAAGAAACATATAATAGATACAGCCATTTCTTAATTACAACATTGAGCTGCTGCTCTTTCTTTATAACATATAAAATATGTGTTTTTTCTCATATAAAAATATAGGGTTTGGGCAAATCCTCAATATATTCCTCCTCATTTCTTTTTGTTTTCCATCTGGTTTCTGAACCTACACTGCGATTAATTCGGGTTCAATGCGAGTCCAAAGATTATGGTATTTTAACTCCTTTCAGTCGTCGTCGTAGGAGATCGATTCGCAAACCTCCCTACCAAGCGCAACTCTATACTACCATTGTGTCAACCAACGATTGGTGCTACAAACTAAATCATGAACTCGAAATTGTAACATGTACGTGACATCAAATTATAGGGTTGGCATACAGATGTCGTGGTATGCTAGACGTATTCTAAAATTTCTCCTTAATTATTTCCTAAATTCAATTTTTTCTCCATTGCAATAATTTATTCTATGTTGGAAAATTCAGGTAGATCACTCTTAACGAGACGCGACTCGATCTAGGCCCGATCCATTTATATTGTATAAAAGGGGATGAGAATGAAAAGATTGTCTTTTCATTGTTTGTAAAAACGAAAAAAGAACGTTATTCTTGTAGTGAGAGAATAACATAAACATCTCCTTCCATGAATTTGTACTCTTAAATTTGTTCTTAAGTTGTTACGTCATCGTGAATCGGATTGAAGATTCATTGGAAATTCTACGGGAGATCTTTTACCTGAAACCAATTTTCATAGTTAGTCAATTTACTTTGATTTGATTGTGTTGTTTGATTCATGTTTAATGATCTTGGCATGATTAATTATGTGTTAATGGTTGTTAATCCTTCACTTGGTTATATTCATGTTCATGGTAAAACAAAATTGATGTTTATGTTTTTTAATTTTCGGAGTTATACAAGTTTAACAAGTCAAATTAAAGAGTAAATGATATATTAGTAGTTCTTAACTTTTGTCAAACTCATTGTTTGGTCCTTATATTTTGAAAAACTCAATACAAGATTTCCATCTTTTGTCATTGTTAACTCTTAAGTCATTTTTGTCCGTTTCTTAGATTTTAAGCATAATATATTTTAACTTTGAAGACATCCATACTGCAACACAAAATGACATTCTAATTCCTTTATGTCATGTCTGTCTGTCTGTCTATGCTGAAATATAAAAGTTACATATCTAAAAAAAATGGATTAAAGGATCAAAGAGTTAATTATAACGAAATATGAGGACCTTGTAGTGAGTTTTTCAAAATACATATAAGGACCAAATAGTGAGTTTTGACAAAAGTCAGGAACTAATAAATCATTTGCCCCAAATTAAAAAGGCATAACTTCTTGTATACTACCTTGAATTATACTCGCTCCGCTTTTAAATATTAGTCGCTAAGATATCATTAATTATAGCATACAAAATAATAATCTATCATCAATTTAATTCCTCTTGTGTTACTTATTTCCTTAAAACTCTATAAGTATAGGGGCATAATTGACAAAACACTAGACCTTATTACCATAAATGACAAAAACGGCCAACATTTATGAAAAATTTCACTCTCCATAAACGACAAACATTTTAAAACGGAGAGTGTACTATTTTTGTGTCGGTTGAAAGAGGACATGTACATAAACCTTTAATTGAACATGTTATCATGGCAATTTGAATGAAATTTAAGAGAGTTCTGACCATTTGAAGTTCGGACTTAGAATCTGGAAATTCTGGAAAAAAATTTGTTCTTTTTGGTTTGAGTATCCAAATTTCTGTTTTATCATTTTGTTTCCTTTGTGGATTTATGACCGAAACTTATGTGATTTTTTTTAATATGTTCACGTTATTGGTTCAATTTCAAAGGCCGAAGATGACTTTGTTTGGTTGGTTACTTACTCAAAGTCATATGTCCAAGCCTTTCTTGGACTATACGGCCCTACCATTCGAAAATATGTATGAAGCCTAGGTTGCACAGTTTAAGCTTAAATTCCAGAAGTTTGTCTACAAACAGGCAAAAGGCTCATTTGATCAAAGGGGTTATTAAATTTTTCAAAGCATTACCAATATGTATATAGAGCTCACAAAAGAAAGCCATGAACTCACCCGAACTCCTAAATCATGTCAGATTCTACAAACATCAAAAACTACTTTTTCGAGCTATGAATGCCATTATCAATATCAACTTCCTTGGGTTGGGGATTGAATTCTAATGTTAAGGATCAACATTGTCCCCTTTAGTAATAGACTTATGTCTATCCTCTCACCAAGGATTGGTTGTATGTCTAAGGTTCTTGGGTCGTACGACCCTGAACCTAGAGATGGAAAGTAGTTTGTTCCATGTTGAGTCTTTTTCTGTCGGGTAGTTGTGTTTAGTACTGCTTATGTTCTTGTTCATGAATGGGTGTTGGGATGTCGGGAAATGATCCTATTTACAAGTGATATATGTGAGTCCAAGTCGTTTTATACCCGTTTGGGAGTCTTAAATAAGTGTTTTAATTTTATGTATTTGCTTTGTATTGCGTGAGTATTTTACTTTAATTTTGTCACCTAATCAAAACAATGATTACTAGAGTTCCAACATTACCCGTATTAGTCGCATTTTCTAGACTCGAAACTCAATTTGTTCAATCAAAAGGACCTAACCCTATTTTTTCCTCAAATTAAGACCAATTATGCATAATTAGCTAAAAGTTATTAAAGAGGGGCATTAGCCCATGTTTTATTAGTTCTAGAGTCTCTACAATAGAGACCGGATGTCCACCACTTTTTTGTTGTATTGTTTCAACTTCTCATCTCTGGATCTAGCTAGCTACTTTTGATTTTTTATTTTTTTAAGATTTCACAAATTAAAGGAGGGTTGATGATTGTAATAAAAAATAATAATAAATAAAAAATAAAAAAATTTAGCTAGGAATTAGGGTACCTAGTTAAAAGATATACAGCAATACAAGGAGAATTATTCCAAACATTGGAATGTAACCTAAGTATATCTCTTGCTATGTGTTTTAAATAACTAGCACAATCTGCTTGAATCACCATACATAATTTTGTGACTGCTCCAACTCTCAACATCTCTGCAACTATTTCATTTGATGCTGAAAATTTTGAGATCAATCCTAATATATTTAATGCTCTATCATCTGTTGCTGCTGATACTCGTAGAATTCTTTTCGATATCATTGCTATACTTCCCGCGTGTTTCATTAGCTGTTCTCTTCCATTTGCGCATGAACATAATTGTGCCAGTAGATTGAATATCAGATCTGTTACCTTCTTTTCGGGTTTTTCCAGCTCTAGCTCTATCAACGCGAACACTGCTTCCGCTTCAACGATTTTCGTTCTGTTTCTTCCGAATGGGCACACCTCTATTAACACGCGTAAAGCTGATTTTACTGCTTGTTGAGACATCTTTTGGTTGAGTGCTCCTACCATTGCTTGGAAAAACTCCGGTCTTAACCTTTCGACTAAGCTTGTCGTGGTCGTGTATTCTATGGCCTTTCTGAGAACAAGTATTGAGTAAGTCTTAATGACAACATGGTTTTCAATGTCGAATTGTGAAAACCATGTCAAAGAATCGATGAAATCGGAATTATCCTTGATAATAATATTCTTGTTTTCTTGAGATGAAGTCCAAGAAACATAAAGAACTCGTAACGCCTCTTCAAGACCGTGCGTCGTTTTTGTTTGGAAACATTTAACGACGAAGGAAACCAAAGCTTTAGTTGCACCAGCTTCAGCGATACACGTGACATTCCTTTCGTTCTCCATAGCTAACTCCTCCAATTTCTTCAAAGATTCATGATTGAGATCTCTAATGAGTTTGCGGACGAAGCTCTTACTCACAGGTGATTTCGGGGTAGGAATTTGATCGACACCATTCTTAGCATTTGCGACGCACCATGCTTGAATTATTCGCCTTAGCATATGATTTGGCGTCAAACCAGAATCCGTAGGCAAGGGCTGATTCGTGACTGGACATGTAGGGCTATTCTTCCCCGTCGTCTTAAGCCATTGTTCGATGCTTTCTCGATCATAAGTGATTCCTGTTATTGTAGTAACCGGATCTTTCATGATTTGTAGAGAGATTGGACACAGATAATACTTTGGAATTTCTATATCATCCATTGGAACACAAGTAATAGAAGAATAATGTCTAACTAAACTATATAGTGTTTGTTATTCAAATATACACTTGGATATTAAATTTTAATTTAAGTTGCAGCAAAAGAAGAACACCGAATTTATATTAAATGGTGATATTTAGAAGACAAATCTAGAAGAAAGAGAAGCCATTCAAATATGTTTACCAGTCAGAAGTTTTAATTCTTCTAATTTAAAATGGTCAAACTCAACCCACATACAAATCACATTTGTAAGAATTGTAATGAATTTATCAAAAACAAAAACAATAACTTAATGAAGAAAACAGGTGGCAGATAATAAATGGGTGAAAATGTTTGAGTGGGTCCAAAATAAATAGTTGAGGCATATATAAGTAAGTATAAATGGTGATGGTATATTTAGAATATGGAAAAGAATTCAAAGGGAAAATGGCAAAAGTTGTAGGCGGTATTGGTTGAAACTTACTTGACGTGGCCAGACAAGTATGCATGGATCTCACCTCTTTTTTTCAATTCATCCAAATTCTTTAATTAATTAATTAGCATACTACATTATACCCAAAAAAGATTAGCATACTCATATATATGAGGAGTCATTTATCAACTTATAAAGTATTTTGTTAATTTTTCTGCCTATTTAAAGCAGCAATTTGGTTATATAAATATAATGACATGTTAACCTTTCAAATTTCATTAAAATAAACTACTAACCTCTCAACTTAATTATATAAAAAAGAAATATACATTTTAATTTTGAATAAGTCTGTAAATATTCAAACTTTCAAAACTTAGAAGTTTAATTTGGTATTTGTAAATTTCTACAGAAATTAACTTTCCTTTTCATATAGGCAAAAAGCATATTTAGGTCCCTGATCAATTCAAATTTTCTTGATTAAGCCCTTGATCATTTAAATAGATAGATTAGGCCCTTGATCAATGATTTTTGATTTCTTTAGACCCTTTTTGGATGTGTCAGTCATATAAATCCGTTAAATATCACGTCACCCGCCACATATACCGCCAAATCACATATATTTTGTCCTAACAACATGCCACATCATCCCTCAACTAATTTTATATCACATTAATCCCTCAACTAATTTAACCTTAATGCCCAAAAAGCCCTAAATACTCAAAAAAAATTGATGAAGGTTTTTTTGAGATTCAATTTCTTTTTGAGGGATTAATGTGATATAAAATTATGTGAGGGATGACGTGGCATTTTGTTAGGAAAAATATATGTGATGCGGCGGTATATGCGGCGGGTGATGTGGCATTTAACCGACTTATATAACTGAGACATCCAAAAAGGGTGTAAAGAAATAAAAAATCATTGATCAAGGGCCTAATCTATCTATTTAAATGATCAAGGGCTTAATCAAGAAAAATTGAATTGATCAGGGGTCTAAATATGCTTTTTTCCTTTCATATATTAGAGAGATTTTGTCAATTATATAAGATTTGGTCCAAGTGGTAAGACTGCATTTTCTGCTTGAAAGGTTTGTGGTTCAAGTCCCCACTTCGTCAAAATTTAGCTCTTATTGGTAAGTAATTTGTAAACTCCACTATAAACTCTCATCGATCTGTGGTTTGCTCTGGCCTCGCGAGTGAGTAGGCCTACATTTAGCTATATAAACTTTTGTTCACCAAAAAAAATATATTTCTTAATTAAATAAATATCGGCCTAAATCATATGTAAGTCCTTAAAGTTGTTCAAAAATGTCATTTTACTCCCTCTACTTTAGGGACGACTTATTGAGTTCCTCAATTATCAAAATGTGGACCCATTGAGTCTTTATTTGATGACATGACATTGAGTTGGCATTAAAATTACTATTCTTCACATTCAGTTGGCACTAAAATTAATATTCTTCACATTTGTCAACTCAGTGTCATGTTATCAAATAAAGACTCAATATTTCCACATTTTGATAGTTGAAGGACTCAATAGGTCATTCCCAAAGTTGAGGGACTAAAATGATCTTTTTGAATAACTTTAAGGACTTGCATATGGTTTATGTCTTAAACATTTATTAAAAAGAATCTAAAATAAAAACCCTAAATATCAAAAAATAAACTTTAGGTACTAATTTATCAACTCTAAGTGCTAAAATATATTTACGTATCGAAAATTTATTGATTTGATGTGTGAATAACGTGATATGTCAGGTGTATAGCATATTTTATCATATTCAAAACATTTTTTTATAAATTTATCATTTCACTTTAAACAAATTTAAATAACTAAAACATCATATAAATTCTGAAAAAAAGATATTGGAGAAATTGTTGAACGCATGAAACTTTTTATATATATTTTTAACTTGAGGGGCCATACAATTGATCATGTTATATGTATGGATAAATTCAATCTATATGAGTTTTTAATGAGTTAACTAGAATCGTTGACCAATCTGCTGTGAGAATGTACTTTGACCAATCTGTTTTCGCAATAACAACTTGATAATAATATTTTGAGTCCTCCATCACTTAATTCATTTTATTTTCGTTTTTATTTAGTAGTTTGGATAAATTAATAAGTCCTTTACTTCAAGTCCATAAAGCAATGCTAATTCAGGTCCACAAATTTTTATTATTAATAAAAAAAAAAGAAAAAATTCATATGCTAATTTTCTTATTGAGTTTTATTTACTTTTTTTTAAAACAATTTCATTTTTTCTTTTATGATCCGTATTGAGTTTTTAGGCATCCGCTTATGTTTTATATATATGAACAATGTTATTAAAATCGGACCGGACCGGCTGGTTCGACCGTGCGAACTAGTTAGGTGTCCGGTCTTGTTCTATACTAAACGATTCATTCACATAAAATCGGATCAAATCAGTAAACTGGCCGATTCGACTAATAAATTGGATTAAACCAGTAAACCGGTTGACTCCAGTTTTTCATAAAAAATCAAATTAAAAAGCAAATTTGTGTTATATTTAACTATGTATGATTTGATATATGAATTTTTATTTTATGTTTAATTGAAATAGGATTTTATTTTATATATATGTATTTTAAATTTTTTATATATTATATATGTCATCGGGTTAAACCGATTGAACCTATTAAATCTTGAACATTTTGTTACGCCGGTTCAACGTCCGGTCCGGTTTTTAAAACATTATATGAATCGTGATTTTACATATTTATGTTTTATAAAATATATTTCTTATGTTTTTCATCCGGTTTTCGAACCATATTGGGCCGACTAAACTGAATTCGGGACATGCCTAAGGATTATGGTATTTAAATCTCTCTCAGTTGCTGTTGTGGGGATCGATCCACATCTCTCCCTACCAAGAACAGTCTCATACTACCACTGCGCCAACCAAGAATTGGTTTATAAAATATATTTCAATTCATATAATTAAAGCTTTTTAAATTTTTTTATTTTTCAGCCATATTGATAGAATAAAACATAATTGTATTTGATATCTAAATATATGCACATCTATTTGGATTTCGGTTCCTAACATGAGTGATCCTTGGATCTAATCCTAACTTCCATCCTCTAGGTTATAATCATATAGTCGTTATGCTGCTACATATAGTCTCCTTTAAGTCATTTTGCTTGCAATGTCCTTGTTCTTCAACTATTGAGCTTTACTTATGAAGGTAGAGCTCGTAATATTTGATGTTCACTATTATTATTCTTTCCTCTTAACACTCTTAAATTCTTATTGAAGATTTTCCTCCTACTTCTCTTTCTCTTGGATTTTAACTAAGTTTATTTTAATGCAAATTGATTTTTATTTTCTAAAGAAAGCTATTTCTTTTATTAAAACTTCAAGTGTTATAATCTATGACCTTCAACGTAAATATTTTAGATTAAATATTCTAACTTCTTAAATTGAATAATGTTTTAGTTTAGTCTAAATAATATTCAAGCAATATCACCTAACAAGTTAAAATAGATGAGCATTTCATTTTCCATTAATAAAAAAAAACACAATCCAATTAATTTCAAGTCCTTATTAAGAGTACCAAACACCCCTTTAAAATGAAATTTTTAACCCGACAAAAAAGCACGAAAATAAAGAAATAAAGCACACAAACTACTACTTGATAAGACAAGGACGGCTACTTCATTCATATCTGTAGAGGGAAGAGTCAGTAGATCTTGTTAACCCTAACCTGCATCATACTTGAAATTCCAACTGCAGCGGTAGAAAAATCGGCCACTTGTGAGGACGAAGATTAAAAAAAATCATATTAACCGGTGAAGGCTATGATCATTTTTATTTTTTTTTGTTACTTTATTCCTTTCACCATTGGATCAAATTTCTCCCGCAAACCAATGGTGATAATGGACAAAGTGGTGGTTACTTTATAAAAAAAGTAAACATAAAAAAACCCTAAATAAGAAATATATGTTTTATTTTATTTTACTTTTGAAAAATACGAGCTCGTATTAAGAATTAGGCACTGAAACATCCTTACAGACAAAGTCCCAAACAACATTCGGGTAGTTCTCCATAAGAACAATTGGAGAAGAAGAATATTTGGGCAAGCAGAAATTCATCACCGGGGTATTTTAAACTTTTTGTTGATTAAACTCCTAAATTTTCAATTTAATTCTCGCAATCAATAATAATCACATACTAAACTACCTATTACATTAAAAATGAACAGCAAATTTAGAAATCATTATTATTTAATGAGGTCTTAAGAACACTATATATTTTCACTGCATGATAAAATGAATAACCTCAGTTGAGTTTTGATGTTTCCAAGTGAATTTTTAATGAAATATCAAGGACTTGGCAAACAAGAATAGAGAATATAGAGATGTAAAGATGGACTATTACTAAATATTGAGAGGAGAAGAATGTCATTTATGAAGAATCAGCACCCCAGGCATCCTCAATCATCTTTTGCCTGGTCACAATACGATTCTTTCTAGCTTCTTCTTGATTCTTGAGCTCCTTTGAACTGAATGTTTTGGAAGGCAAAGGCAACTTCAATCCCATTCCTTGTGCTATTAGCCTCTGTGCTGTTCTCGCTGATGTCGGTGGCCTTTTACGAGGAGGTTCCAGATCTGTACAACAAAATAACACTGCTGTTTCATAACTGAGCTTTCTAACACGGGAAGATAGGCTCCTAAGGTATTGGAAACTGATAATTTGCGCCACGGGGTTTTGTCCAAGAGAATGAATGAACTCAAGCAACACAGACATGAAAACACCTTAAAAAAGGATGACAATGACACCGTGTTATATGAATTAGTATAACTTTACTAGGATTACCGCAAAAAACTTCAGAAGTTATTTGTTTAAACAGATCAGTAGTAAAGTCTTGTTATTGTGATGTAGGTATTCCATATGGTATAGTGCTGCATCCAATTATCCACAACTCCAAAACAAATAGTCATGCGCCTATGGATTTTACCTTTTGCAGGGATTGAAGTCAAAAGAATATCATCGTCCTCAAGGATACGCATGGAAAATGGACATTGAATTGTGTGCATGGCCTCAAGTGCTGCATCAGGAAAAATATCAGATTATATAATTGATAGTAGTGACATCATGGAAAATGATCAACTTAACAGGAATAATACGAATCATCAAAATGAAAATGCACCAATATTCAAATCTCAATCCCTAACTATCATCAATAATCACGCAAAAAGAAAGAGAATTAAAATCATCCATAAGCCAATTCCACTGGTAAAAGAAAACATAGCATGGAATCTATGATAAAAGTTCCTATCTATATTCCTGGTTGCTTTAAAGATTTTGTCTTGAAAGGAAATGTACAATTCCGAAGAAAACATTAGCAACATACCAAATCCAGTGCATGGTAATATTAGCAATAATAATGGGGAAAAAAACAATTTAAACAAACAAGGGGAAATGTCAGTTAAGTTCCTATTACCGAGGGATGGTTTTTGGAATACAGCAAGTGCTACTGTATCACTGACCCAGCGAATGACCACGACACAATCTTTTAACTTCTGGAAAAGCTTCTCAAGATCTATAGTCTTCGTGCTTGGTGGAAAATTGGCAATAACAAGAACATGCCGTGTTCCATATTTAGCTGAAATCAAACAGCATCCAGAGATCACCAAAATATTAGTTCAAACTTATTTGTGCAGATTAACATAATAAATAAGACCAACCACAATCATATGCAACCAATTAAGAAAAAAGGACACAATTTTCATGCTTCTTTCATCTTTTCATTTTGTTTTTTGCTAGTAATCTCAGAAGGTTCCATTTCTACGGAAACCACTAAGTATGGTTTTATATCAGAGCTATAGAAGAAAAAAGATACTAACAAAGCTCCTAGATGAAATATGGTGATCCCAAAGCAAGCCACCTCACACAAAATACTGACAATTGCAATTAAATCTTGAAGAAATGGTCAACTCCCCCATCATAACATATATGTCAATTGTTAAAACAAAAAAAAAAGCCTCATTACAGGGGGAAGACATATGCTATTTGCTGATTGAGAACTTATAAGATCAGTCTCAAGCTATCAGCACAGTAGCAGACGTTAGTGATCCCCTCATGGGAATTAGAGTTTAAAAACGTAGAAGAGAGCTCCTTAATTGGTATATGTGTTTGGTGAGAAGGAAGAGGGGTTTTGAAAGAAATAAAATTTCTTTTTCGGCTTTTCCTGAGCTGTAGAGGGGACCAGTCCATGGGTGTGACTTTTGGTATAGATTTCGATCCTAATCCTTTATATTTACCTTTTCTGTAACTGTAACATTGCCTAACTGATATAAGAGACATCAATGAAGTTGCATTTTCTTCATCTTGTGCTGTTATTTTATCAGTATTCAGCACTGTTCTGTGGTTTGAGAGATAAGTAGGTTCTCTAACAAAAAAGGGCACAATATCCTAAATTGGGGTTCTCCTTTTGTTTAGCACATCTAAAACATAGACGACGCAACTTGAAGATCTTCACTTTTGTATTCACAAAAGTAACCTTTTTAAATACTCATTCGCACCCATCCCTGGAAAAAAATAAAAAGTTAACACCGACGCGCGCGCGCACACACATGGGGTATCAACTGTCAAAATTGCAAGTTATATTATATATATATTATATGGAGAACAGGGGCTTACATTGTATTGATACTGCATCTTTTTGTACATGTACACTTGTGTCCACATCTTCATCCTCTTCAGAAACTTTCAGAGACGAGTCTGATTGCTGATCACTATACAATTTATCTTGTTTATATGAGAATGTTCCCCTTCCACGTTGCTTACGGGTATGAGATTTAGTATCTTCGAGGGAGAGATTAGATACACTAGGCAAGGCAGGTGAAGTAAGTAATTCATTGGGTGGACGATCTGCAACTGCTTCCCAATCTGTAAACAATAAATTCAGAACATTAACAACAAACTCTACTACTACTATGGTAGGTATAAAATAGCTTCTATGGGCCATAGTAATATACAATCACATATTAGTAGCAGAAATAACAATCCCGTTCAATTTTTCTTCTTGAATTTGAACTATGTTCGCATACAGCATGAAACAATAGCTTAGGAAATGATAAAGAACACTTGAAGTAAGCAGGCATTGTAGCAAGGTAATGTAAAGAGTAAACAGAGGGAAAGTGGAGAGAAAAGAAAAATACCATCATCATCATCTGATGATCTATTGCAAGGAGAAGAAGCATCATGAAGCGGTCCAGAAGATCCCTCCAAATTCACTACATGAAAAGAAGCATCATCGGAAGGGCGAGAGAGATGGAGAAGAGTAGCGCGGGAGAGAAGTTGATCAGATTTGAGGGACAAGTTGTTGGCGGAAAAGAGGTTTGATAATTCTGTAAGGGCGGAAGCCAACTGAAGATTAACTGTTTCGGAAGGGGTTAAGTTTTCGAGTTGCAAAATTAGGGTTTCGAGAAGAGAGATAGCGGCGTCTGTGTCGCCGGAAGCTACCAGATCTTCAACTGCCTCGCTCCAGTTCTGCCCGGCGGTGATTCCTCCTTGTTCAATTGCTGATTCTTTTTCCATAGATAGATGATCCCTCGCCTCTCACCTTGAGCAATTCAACAACCTATCACTTTTCACACAACATAACTTCCAACTTCCAATTTCTGCCATTCATCACCTTCTTTTCAAATTTTATTTCTTTTTCTCACTCTTGACAAACTATTTCAATTCATTATGGCAGTTTCGAAATTTTATAAATAAAGAATTATGCTTTGCCATTAAACAAAAAGAATTATGGTTTCGATGATTTGGAGAACAAAGGAAATGTTCGATTTTGTTAATGTAAATGAGCACGTTTTGACTCGAAATGTTTTTCAGACTTTTGACGAGTCAAGTTAGAGTTGCTCAAAGTTTAGAAAAACATTCTCGTTTACGTCAACAAAATCGACAATTTCTTTAATTCTGCAAACAATGCAAACTACAATCTTTTATTTACTCAAAGCAAAACCACAATTTTTTATTTCCAAATCGCGAAATCACATCATACTTATTTAAAGTTAGGTGTAGGCTATGGTCACTTTGTTTTTCCCTTACTTTGTCTATACTTTGTCTTTTTCACCATTGGATTAGTTTTTAACCCATGATCCAATGGTTGACAAAACAAAGTAATGGTTACTTTGTGAAAAACAAAGTGACCATAGAATATCCCTTAAAGTTAACCTTTTATTAATTCATAAATAAATATATAAATGTATAGTATAATAATTTGTAAATAAAACTATATGATTTAACATTATTTTTTAAATAAAGTATACCTTTAAAATGTACATTTCATATTTTTAAGTTAAGTACATATCAACAAAATTGAAATTTTTAATGACATTGACCATTTTTAAATTGAAATTATAGACCTTATTGTGAACGTTTTATATTAACTGTTTACAAACTAAATTGATGTTTAAATTCATTTAACAAATCTGTAATTCGAGCTGGAGAATTAATATTTTGGCAGATATAAGTTGTTTAAAATATAAAAATATCAACATAACTCTATAATATTGTTTCAGATACCTTGTTTAGTAAAAACATTCATACCACATGCCCTTATTTGCAAAGTAATCCATATCATGTTCCTCTATTTGCAAATTGTTAAAAAATTAAGAAAACCACAAACCTTATATGTAGTAAATTTTATTATATTTTTACTATAAACAAATTTGGAAATAATAACTGAAATAAATACAAAAGCTTTAAATACAAGTTTATATACTCTTGTATTTAATGTTATATACGGCCGTAAAATCTGCATATATCGGAACCGTAAAAAATAAGCAATTTTCACCAATTATTATATTATTTCATCATAAACCAGTGTTTTGAAAATCGGTTAAGGCGGCCGCCTAGTCGGCGCCTAGGCGCCCATTTTTCATAACACCGCCGCGATTTATGAGTCTAGGCAGTATAAGGCGGTGGACCGATTTATTTCCGCCTGGGCGGACCAAGGCGGCTCAAGGCGGACCTAGGCGGTCTAAGTCGGCAACTATTGTGATTTTTTCAACTTAAATGATCTTAAAATTGAAAAATTCAAGAATTAAAATTGTTTCAAATCTCCTTATTTTTTGGAAGGTGTCATTTTTTAAGTCATTAAAGATTATTTTTATATTCATATAACATCTTAATCATTCGAAAGTACTAATTTATAAAAACATGAAATTTAAGATATTATTTTATACTTTACCCTTTCTACATATAACAATTAATAAAGATTTTATGTTTTTCTATCATAAAAGTTTATTATTATGCTTTTATATTATTTTGTTACGGTATAATTCACATTTTAATTGTATTTATATATTTAATGTATTTAATAAGTATTAGAAATATAGAAAAATGCAAACCCGACTAGTCCCCGCCTAGGCCCCGACTAGTCCCCGCCTAGACATTTGGAGGCTCCGCCGCCCTGGTACCGCCTAACGATTTTTAAAACACTGTCATAAACTATTTGACAACTAGTTATGCCCACTGCTTTTTTTTTTTCTAGAACATCTAAAAGAAGAGTTTGAAATTTCAATAAACGAGTTATGATTTTTATTCTTTACAGAAATATCGCCCAAAATGCTTCCTCCAAGTTTTCTAGGAGTTCCAGTTCTGAAACGTTGATGCTTTAAAATAATAGTTTTTATGTAGGTAAGCTTTTCAAGATCTTTGATTCAACAAAAGCAGGAAGAGAGGAGTGAAACATCCTGATAGTAAGCAAACAAATTAGGAAACATGCTAATATGCATTTTGCAAGCTCAAGAATCGAGATATAAGCATTTTGAAGTAACTATATCTATCTATCTATACAAGAATGAAGTTAGAGTTACATGTATTATTACCAAAAATCAGAGCAGGAACAGCTTCCATCCTTAAAATGATGATACCTAGTAACATCTCGCACAACAAATTCTCGTTGCACAATACTGCTAATTAATTTGAATACAGTATGGCAATCTCCGCAAACTCGAAGATTTTTAACAATGCGTATAGTTGTCCCTTTGACAGACTTAAGTAGGCCATACGCCACGGCCAATCTTTCACTATGCCAAAACAGTTGTCTCTCTTTCTCTTGTTCTTCCATGTCGTGTAAAACACAGCTAGTATCCGGAACATAACCTCTTCTTCTCATCTCTCCCTCCAACTCCTTCAGCAAACTAAACATTTCATCTTTCATTGGATGACATGACTCCCCGGCGTAAAATACTTGTGTTTCCTTCCCCAAGTTAATACTACTGTAACCCGGTTCCCTCCTAACATCTCTGGCTGCCATCAATTTCCTCACCCTTGACATATTTTCCCACATTCCAGCACCTGCATACACATTGGATAATAATATGTAGGAGGAAGGATCCTCTAGTTTTAAGCTCAACATTTGCTCTGCAACCTGAAGTCCGACTCGGGTATTTTTATGTTTGATACAAGCACTCAGTAAAGCTGCCCATGTAGGTTCATCAGGCTTAAATGGCATTGTATTGATGAGGTTCTCAGCTTCCTCAAGATTACCGGATCGACTTAGAAGGTCCAATAAACATGTATAATGTTGCAAGGAGGGATTGATTCCAAAATCATCAATCATTGATTTGAAAAGTTTTTTACCTTTGGTAACTAAACCGGCATGGCTGCAGGAATAAATTAACCCAACAAATGTCACTTCATTTGGCTTAATTCCCGCTAAAACCATGTCTTCATATAAATCCATTGCTTCCTTCGCTCTTCCGTGCTGAGCCGCCCCAACAATTAGAGAAGTCCAAGAAACAACATCTCTTTCATTCATCTCACTAAAAATAAATTTAGCTGCTAATATATCACTACATTTCGCATACATGTCCACAAGCGCATTACTAACAAACAAACACGAATCAAACCCAAGCAATATGGTTAAGCAATGAACCTGCTTCCCAAACTCAAGCACAGCCATGTTAGCACAAGCACCAATCATACTTGAAATCACCAGAGGATCAACTATATCAATCCGATGATCTCTTCTCATTTCGATAAACAAATATGACGCATCAACCCCATTTCCACTTTGCACAAACCCGGAAATCAAAGCAGTCCAAGAATACAAACTCTTCACCGGCACCCTCGAGAAAAGCTCCAAAGCTTCCCCATTTATCCCACTCCTGGCATACCCTGATATAATCGAAGTCCAAGAAACCGCATTCTTCACAAGAATAGAATCAAAAACCGCGCGAGCACTCTTAATCAACCCACATTTGGCATACATATCAACCAAAGATGATTTAACAACATCATCATCACAAAACGGGGACCGAACAAAATGCCCATGCACTTGAATCCCTCGCCTTAAAGCGCACAAGCTAGAGCAAGCTTTAACGAGAGTAGCGTAAATGAAATGGTCAGGCTGCAACGTGTCGGATTTGGACATGTTCGGGAAAAGAGAAAGGGCTGTCCCGGGTTGATTGGCGTGGATGTATGCGGTGAAAATTGAAGCCCAAGAAGCAGGGTCTCGTTGGGGCATTTCGTCGAACATATGACGGGCACTTTGGAGAAGACCACATTTGCCGTACGAGTTTAGGAGAGTGTTGGATATTGATAAGGTGTGAATTATGCCAAGTTTAAGGAAATGGGCATGGGATTTTTTGGCATTTGTTGAGATTAGATGTCTGGGTGAGGACTTGAGTATATGCAGATACTCAGATATTTGCATCCGTCAAACTGTTTGTTTTGTGAAGTTTAGCTAAGTTTACATCTAATAACTTGCTACAAATTACAATCAAGTTTATAGATCGTTTAAATAGAGACTTGAACTGTAAATCTTTCAAACAAACAATGGAGACCTTTATCACTTTGACCAACTTTTAGTGGTTACTTCCAGTTGACTTTCACAAGAATTCAACAAAATCTAACTGTTCTCTTTTTTATTTGGTGAACTACTTCGTAAGCTTGTAATCGAAGTGGATTCGCAAGTTGTTGTTCAGCTTTTATCTTGTCATGATAGATGTCGTCATCGGTATAATTGGTTAATTGAAGGGTGTAAAATGTTGATGAAGCAAAATTGGAATGTCAGACTTGTTCATACTTCTCGAGAAGTAATAGAACAACTGATTGGATGACGAATTTCGCAGGAATTTGTTCCTTGGGTCATCACGAGTGTGTTGTTTCGCCTACAGGCCTCCAAGATCTCATTTTTGTTCATGTGTGTGGTTTAAGCACTCCATGTAGGATTCGTTTGTAAATTTAATCTTTTTTCTTTTTTTCTGTTTTTCGGGATTCTTAAAACCCCTCCCAGTCACACACAAAAAAAAACTAAACGTCAACCGTTTTACCATTAATAGCCCCTGAACATCTGAAAAGACAAAAGTACCCTTAATTTGATTTTTGTTACTTCTTCCGTTCTTAAATGTATGTAGTTTAAGTTAAAAAGTGAAAAATTAAGAATATTGTATAAAATATTAATATACCCTTGATATCTCAATAAATATGTTTATTTTTTCTCCATGTACTACTAAATTTTTGTTTTTATTTCCTAAAAACTAGCAAATAATGTTTTGTATATATGGTAATTGTATTACTTTCTTTTTTTTATTGCGTAATCGAATGACGTAATATAAAAAAAAAATAAAATAGAAAATAAATGACAAAACGACATATTTATAAATTTTTCAACTTGTTTAATCTACAACGTTAGGATATTATATTTTTGTATCTTTAGAAGTGTTTTAATTATCTTCTTGTGGGGGCATGTTCATGTTGCTTACTTCTTTTCAAACTTTAATTTTAATCTAAGGAGGAAGGAATGATTAATTATGCCTTAATTATCGTTGGCATCCATTGTGATTTTCCCTTTAATTAAACTTAAATATGGCATAAAAGAAAACTTATACATTAGAAGCTTCATATTGCCAGTTGTTAGTTGTTGTGTGTTTGGTTGAATTGGTGTGGGGCTCCAAAGAATAAGAGAAGAGAGATCTTGGGTTGTTTTCACAACTCTTATTCATTTTGATTTAAACCAAAAATAATTCTAAGTCAATTTAATTTCTCATCCTAATTATTTTCACAACTTTTTTCTAAACCAACTTTTACTGATTTGATAGGTTTAAAAAATGTAACTGAGCTTATTAAGGCTTCGTTTAGTGCGGCTCTTCATATTTGTTGTTTGTTGTTCTTGTTTGTTGTTTTTTGCGTTTATTGTTCAATTATTATTGTTTGGTAAAATTATGATTAAATGTTGCTGCTAGAATATAAAATGACTAACATATTGAAAATTTTTTTATTAATGTAAAGTACAAAATAATAATAAAGGAAAATAAAATCTGCAATATTTTTTTTAGAAAAGCCGTATTCTACTGCTTCTTGAAAAAGCATTTCCTTCTTACCTAACAAGCAAAAAGCAACTTCTGTTCATTTCTAACCAAACACTAAAACACCTGTTTTTTGGAATAAAAACACAAAAAGCAGCAGCAAAACGGAGAAACAAACGTCCTTAAGCTCGTTTTCCTGTAATGTTGATGGTTGTACGTAATAGAATAGAGTTTCAAAGTTTTAAAGAATATCTTACTGTTTTTTTAAGAGAAATAACTTTTTTAATTTAATACAATAATTTTGGATTAAACACTTAATTGCTCCTTGTGGTATTCAAAATTTTGTTTTTTGCCCCTTGTGGTATGATTTGGTGACATTTGCTCCTTGTGGTATCCAATTTGGTGGCATTTGCCCCTGATGAATGAAAAATGGAAAAATTTAGTTTCTCAATCAGTTCAATTATCATATTTTCATAGATTCATGCCTTCAAATTTGCTAAATTTACAATTTGAAATGACATTATGTAATAGAAGTTATCTAATTTACATCCATCATGGTGCAAAAATGACAAAATTGGATACCATATGGGGCAAATGTTACCAAATCATACCACAGAGGTCAAAAGCTAAAATTTTGGATACACAGGGGCAAATAGATGTTTAATCTCAATAATTTTCCTTTTCAAATTTTTGTGCGAACAAACAAATGTAGTTGGTTAATTTCATATTATTATAATCCACTGAGTAACCGGTTTGATGATTGTTACAATTTCACTAAGGATTGTGAGATTACGAGTTTAAATACTATAATCGTAGAAAATGAATTCTCAATAAAAAGATTTATATGATTATAATTTTATTTTTTCTGTCCCAAGACATGCTTTCGTTTTTTGTTTTCGAGAAAAAAAAAAGTGATTATGAAATTAATCTTATATAGAAGGAAGTAATTCATCAATTGTATTGACATGGATAAATTTGTTGTCTATTTTTTTTTCACATCTAATCGAGGTTTGTGTTTTATTAAATTCAAGTGCAAACGATTTGTGGTTTATCGAGACATTACGAGTGAAAATGATTAAGACTTAATTGGACTTTATGTTACGAAAAAAATAAATTTAGAGGGAGAAATATGGTGAAAGCACCCCATAAGTTAGTGTTTGTTACCATTTCTCTCTCTTTTGGGGGGAAGAAAATCAATTGGCAAAAAACACAGAAAGAAAGCCGACACTCTCTTTTTCACTTCTCCTCCCTTTTTTGGTCTTCACTTCAGCTGTGCTTTGCAATAAACAACGAGCAAGACGAAACCAGGTACGTATCTTTGCTCTTTCTTCCCACATTGCCCCTACTTTATTAGGTTTCAACTTTCTTACTTCTTCTTCTTCTTCGACAAGTTATTGAATGTTTCCATTTTATTTTTAGTTGCCAGTAATGAGGGATTTCTCACTCCGATTTGCCAAGATCTGATGCTCAGATCAGCAACATGTGAACAGATTTCAAATTTGGATGCCTAACGAACAACAAGAAGATAATTTTTAGGGTTTCCTTTTCTCTCTGCTCTTCCATTTCTATTACTATGACTACCAAACGTGCTTACAAGCTGCGTATCCTTCTTCTTTTTTTAGGGTTTTTTCTTCTTCTTTTCCAAATGCTGCTTTCATTCTTTTAATTCTGACATTTTTTATCCACTCTGGTTTTCTTTTCGTTGTCTGTTTTAATTGATTTATATGAGTGCATCTCAATTTTATTTAGGGTTAAAGTATCTAAATAGGCTTAACTTTTTATATAAAAGTATCCACATAGGCCTACCAATTTAGCCTCAACGTTAGGACAATGACACCAATTTAGCCTCAACATTTAGACAATGTCAGCAATTTAGGCTTCAATAACAAAAATTCTACCACAGTCATATATACACAGTTGATGAAGATGACTTGTCAAACACATAGTAAGTATATACTAGAAGTAATATAACTGGCAGTGTAAGTCGAAGCGTCAAATTCCATTACCGAGTTCTAAATAGGTATCATTTTCTAAACATTGAGTCTAAATTAGTACCATTTTATACGCCCTATTTTGATACCTTTGTACAAACGTTAGGCCTATTTTGATACCTTATCTCTGTTGTTTATAATGCTTCTCTGACACTAGTTGTTAGCCTTAACCTCATTTTTTGAATTTCGAAAAGAGGAATTTGTGGCACATTCTTCCAGTGTCAATTGCCTTAAAATCGGTAGGAAATCATCCAGAGTTCTTGTTACTGGAGGAGAAGATCACAAAGTCAATCTCTGGGCTATTGGTAAGCCCAATGCCGTACTGGTTAGTTCTCTCTTTCACCGTTCTTATACTGACTCTAATTTGATACTATGCTTCTCAAAGCCGGAAACGATTGATCGTCATCTTGTTTATCCTACATTTGGAACAGTAGCTTGAATCACATTGTGCATAATAACCTGGAACTGTTGCTAAAAGTGCTAGAGGTGCTTGCCTAGGTGCTGGGGCTCGCCTTTTATGGGGGCACTGCCTAGGTAAGTGCCTCAGCTCAGGTCCTAGACAAAGAAACAACATGCCTTTGATATATTATGACTTCTTCTAAACGTTAATTAGGGAATATCAAAATTAAAAAAGATAATATATATAATCTAGCCTTTTTGCGTTTTTAGTTTTACTTGATCTTATATTTCAAGATCCATATGCAGAGTTTGTCTGGACATACTAGTGGAATTGATTCAGTAAGCTTTGATTCCTCTGAAGCTCTAGTAGCTGCAGGAGCTGCAAGTGGTACTATCAAGCTTTGGGATTTAGAGGAAGCAAAAAGTATGCTTATCAATTCGCATAGTTTTTTATTTTTATTGAACATATTTATCCTACCATGTGAAGAAATTTGCAGAATTAATTCACTTGCTATTTTCTTATTGTCATGCCTTGTTTTATCTTCAGTAGATAACATTTTCTGTATTTCCATGTGTAGTTATCCGCACACTAACTGGTCATAGATCCAATTGCATCTCTGTGGACTTTCATCCTTTCGGGGAGTTCTTTGCATCGGGTTCTTTGGACACAAATCTGAAGATATGGGATATCAGAAAAAAAGGTTGTATTCACACGTACAAGGGCCACACTCGAGGGGTAAATGCAATCAGATTTACCCCAGATGGTCGATGGGTTGTATCTGGTGGAGAGGACAATACTGTCAAGGTTATAACTAATTTCCTTCTCTTGGCGCGTGTGCCATATACGCTCACACTTGCATGTCTTCATGTTCTGTTTTTTATTTCCATATTTGATTAGAAATGAAGGAAGAAGTTGTTTGTTCTTAAGGAACTGCTCTGATCTGCAACTTAATAACCATCCTTGAAAATTGAAACGTATATATCCTGATCCTGATCCTGATCCTGATCCTGATCCTGATCCTGATCCTGATCCTGATATGCATTCTTACTGCACATTTTTCTGCGTAACTTTATTTTATAAGGGTCCATTTGTGCTGGTGCAGTCTAGTGGTCCTAGCTCTGTACTAGATGCCCTGATTAATTTGAGATGAAAAATTGAATGGGAGGTTGTTGCTATTATGAATGTTACCTAGTGAAATTGTTTGCATTCGGATTCTGTTGGCTAATATCATTCATTATTTTTGTATTAACTTATGGAGCATAAGACTTGTCTTGTTCTTCTTACATCCTTTATTACTAACATTTGAACCTAATTGTTTCATACTTAACATTTATGCGATGTTTTCCCTATACATTGAGTGCATGTGGAGCTCATTGCTAATTCCTGCTTGTAAATATTGTTTAGACTAAGTTGAGCACCATAGAAATGGATACTTCAGTTATTTTTTTCATTTGACAAGCTTTTTGGTTTGGACTCTTGTGAATAGCTGTGGGATTTGACTGCTGGAAAGTTGTTGCATGATTTCAAGTGTCATGAGGGTCAGATTCAGTGCATAGATTTTCATCCCAGCGAGTTTCTTCTGGCAACAGGTTAGTTTTGCTTTATTGTTGCAAATTATTTTCTATATTGCAATCTGCTTTATTTTCTCATTCTTCATGGTGATTTCTACTTTATTCTTTATGCAAGTCTGTCCTCTATGAATTGTCTTGAATGTATGTGAGAGCTCGTTAAGTGATTGCAATAAAATGATGCATCTCCTTTCTCTCTCTCTCTCTCTCTCTCTCTCTATATATATATATATATATCAAACCTGCAGTCCTCGTGTACTTTGAGTAAAGAAAGAGTTTCTTTTGTCTATTTATTCCTTCATTAACTGCTGTCATCTTCTCTTAATGCAGACATGTTTATGCACAGCAAAACTACCTTCATGATTATTTAATAATTAATAGAAAACTGCATTGTCTTGGAGAATTCATATCTGACCTTGTTATTGTTTTCTTTTCTTCTCTTTACAAGGTTCTTCTGATAGGACGGTAAAATTTTGGGACCTTGAAACTTTTGAATTAATCGATTCATCTGGGCCTGAGGTAAATTTAAGTTGTGATAGAATAAGTACTGTTTGTGCTATCAACTTTTCTGGATCTCGTAAAATAATGTGCTAAGCTACAAATGATTTATTTTTCTATTTCAGACAACTGGAGTTCGTTGTTTGACATTCAATCCTGATGGAAGGACTCTACTTTGTGGATTACATGAAAACTTGAAGGTAAGCATCATCTTTAGCTTTCCCTCTTTCAAAAATATTGTGCTTACATATTCTTGTGGTTCATTCTTTTGCTACTTTATAGGTATTCTCCTGGGAACCAGTAAGATGCCATGATACGGTGGATGTGGGATGGTCTAAATTGTCAGATCTCAATGTTCACGAGGGGAAGCTTCTTGGCTGCTCATTTAATCAAAGTTGTGTTGGAGTGTGGGTTGTAGACATCTCGGTAATGGTTTCTGCTTATTTCTTCTCGTGCATTTGTTTTTATTTCTGTTATTATTTTATTTGAACTTTTTCTTGCCATAGTTGGATCTAAATTTTTATCTGATACGTTGTTTCTTCCTTTCTGTATATTTTGCACAGCGTATTGAACCATATGCACTGGGCACTGTTAATCGATTTAATGGTTATTCAGAATCTAAATCCGTGAGTGGGAATCAATCAGTACTTGAATCCACTGCAAAGACCACTTTGGGAAGGTTGTCTATTTCACAAAATTCGGACTCTTCAGCAAAGGAAGCCAAATCTTTTGGAAGACTGCCTGTTTCACAAAATCCGGATCCTGTTAAGGAGTCAGCTAAAGAATCCAAGATTTTAGCATGTATTTTTCTTTTTAATCTTGGTTTTTTACTGCATTCTATATATGCATTGTTTGATATAAATGCGGTCTTTGTATGGCTAATGATCCAAGTTCCTGTTTCTTGATGCTTTTTAAGCCACAGGAAGTGCACCTGTTACTCCACAAAGGGTCAGCTTGAATTCTGTTCTGAAGCCCGTCTCTGGTCCAATTATGGTCAATGCGGCAGTCTCAAAGAAGACTTCTACTAGGGGTCATTCAGCAGCTAATGTTCCAACATTAAATAAGACTGATATCATACCTGTGGTTGTCCCTAGACATAATACAAGGTCAGAGCCAGTTGCTGAACCTAGAAAGGATATTGGTATTGCTGGAAGAACGATGCCATTTTCCTTGCAGTCAAGGACCACAGATTACCGGAAATTTCCTAATGGCAGAGAAGACATGGACCTGACAACTGTCCCTAGTCCTTCTGAAAGTACTAGTTCCAAGTCTGCAGAATCCAGCACTGTTGCAGACAGGAATGTGCTACCTATAGTTAGAGGCTCGGTTCATGGAATGTCAACTGCAGAAAGGATTATTAAAGATGATAGACCCATTAGATTAGGGAAAAACGATCCAAATTTGATACAGGAGCCACCAAATTGTTTCCAGGATGAGAACTGTAAGTAGAACCATCCTTAGGAAGTTAGGAGCATATCTTGTACTTGTTGGTTATTCTTGTTTAGTGCTCATGAATATGTGTGGACATAGCGTCATATGAATGAAAATGATAGTATCCTAGGATAACAGATGAATGCATGGTTTTTAGTGTTATAAGGATGGGAAAGGCTTTATTCTTCTTTAGATTGCCAGCACAGAAGATTGTCTGGTTTGATCGAAGTCTATAAAGATGTGTTGTTTTTGGGGATTTCTCTTGTTATTTTGAGGCATGTGTTTTGGACTACTTTGTTGGTTTTAGACCATACCACTACTTTGAGTGTTCCACTGCCATTTGGCTGGAGCAGTGCTATAGAACTGCAACAAATGGTATAACATAATGTGAATAAACATGTATATTGCATTCAGGAGTAATTTGTAGAAGCTGTACTGCTTGGGCATCCAGCTTCCATTGCTGCTAGTTAAATACATCTCTTAATTGAAAAATGCCTTCATGTTTGAAGTTATATGCAGCATATGCTCTCTTTAAACATATCTATTAGTAGCAATCTTGGATATTGCTCAGCTATAAACGCAAGATTTAGATCATAACATTGCAGTCTTTGGAATTTTTACAAGACCAAGGTGGGGGGAACACATGAACTAAATTCAAGAAGGGCAGCAGTGAAATTCTGAATACTCCAGGTGTTGGAAATTTTCTGTAAAAGAAAACTTTAAATCTTAGAAATGTCTGAGATACAGAGATTGCTATGCTATATAAACTCATTCCCCATGATGTATTGAATCAGTGAACGTCAAACTTCTTATATTATTGTTTCCCTGATTATTCAAGGCTCTTATGTTGAGACATTTCTTCATTTCAGATGAGACTCGAGGGCATAAATTGATGAGAGATGTGACCTCTCAGGAAAGTCAAAAAGCAGGTACAGTTAGCCTTGATTTTCACTTCTTTCTTTACCTCTCCAGAACTTTAAATACCTTACACATTAATACATATAGGAAGAATGCGTTCGCTTGTTGTAAACTGGGAGAAAAGAGGCAGATCTTTTAACTACGATGGCCCTACTTCTGCAAGCTCCCATGGGTCAGCATCTTCACGCAACATGCCTTCAGTTACGGTAGGGATAAAAATATAAATATTTGCTTGCTATTCGCCCTCTAATTTTTTAGCATTGTATTGCATGGTGATCGGCGATTTTTGATATTATTTGGTAAACACTTCTGAATATAATATCTTTTAAAATTCATATGATAAGTTTATAATTGAACGATAATTAGAGTTATTATTTGGAATGCTATTGGTAATCAGTCTTTGACCACCCTAATGTTTTGGAATGCTAAATTTGAGCCTCACACTCTTCTGATAGATAGTGATCTGAAAGATATTTTTTGACATATGATAACTTTGTAACTTCAACTTCAGTTTTATATGTACAATCTCTGACTAGAGATCTCCGAGTTATTATCTATAAAGATTTGTGAGGAAATTTTATATGATGACCCTGAATATGATTCTACTGTAAGTTTTTCTTTGATAATCATATTTTTGGAATCATAAATTGAACAGGAGATTCTTCTGAAGTTTTTTCTAGTTAGCCAATTCTGAACCATAATGTACTTTTAGTTGTTTGGTTGTGCTTCATTATTTTTCCCTTAATCTTCATTTCTAGGCAAGGCCGTCTCTGTTTTTGTTTTTCCTAATTATAGATTTTTGTTAGATATGTATTATACTCAATTGTTGCAGCCCTTGGAAAGTCCTAACTACCTTTGATGCATACTGGTGTTTGAAATGTCCGAACACATTGATAAAGAAGTCCTACATGTAATGCATGATAGCATTCCAAATGTGAATCCTTCATGTTTCCCGACTCCCAAGTACATAGAAATGACTTTGACAATGAATAGATGGTACTGTTCCCAATGTTGATCCTTTAAAGTTTCCCAAGTATGCATGAATAAGGACTCTTTCTGCAGGGATCTAGACCACTGTTAATTAGACTCACAGGGTTAAATCAAATACTTACAAGTTTGAGATAGGGTGGATGTTAAGAATCCAGTTAATTTCAGATCAGGGTACCTGCTTTCCCATTTGCAATCGTTGAATATGGATTTAAATTTGTTTCTTTTGTCTGTATAGAACCTTTTAATTACTTGTCCTGTTATGTGCTTTGTTTGGTTATGTGAGAAATTGTACTTGATCCACATGTTGTCATTAATGTATTTCTCATTGCTTGAGCTTTACGAGGATGGTTGGTTATGATTTTTGTGTCTATTAGAGGTAAACTTAATGAATGTTAGTTATTAACCAGTGTTTTTTGACAGTGGTTAAAATTCTATATAATATTGCCCTGCCATGCGAGCAGTGTTATATTCTATGATGTATATCTTCTTTTTATGCTCTTTTTAATCTCTCAATATCCTAATGTAAGCATTTTTTTTTGTTTGCCAACTATTTGAAGCTTAAACAGAGAGGCAATTCCCCACCTGCTGAAAATGAAATGGTTTCCCCTAGTGATGATGATGCTATAGCAGACATAATAGAACAGCATGACCAATTTGTCAGCTCTATGCAATCTCGTTTCTCAAAGTTACAGGTGATCTTATGAGAATTAGGGATTAAGCTAATGAGTTTCCATGCATATATTGTTTAAAAAGTGAGAAGTATGTGCATAAGTGGTGTCTTTTTTTTTTCTTTTGCAAAGTCTAATTGGCCTCTACTTTAATATGGTGTCTTTATATAAAGGATATAGTTAACTTATTCTTTCACCCCGAGTCAATGTAAAATTAAGTTACAAGGTTGCAATGTGCTTTCACTTCCGAATGAAATTGTTATTGAATAATAAGATAATTACAGTTTAAGCTGTCTTTCGCCTGTTATCTATCTCCATGATTGTCATTCTACTACGTTTTGTTGTTATGTTTACCACAATTTGAGTCTCGTCACTTTATACATTGTGCACAGAGCCCCCAAATTGGACATACTCATCTTCCCTGCTTGTCCAATATAAGCCGTCATGGTGCCTTTTCTGATTTAGGCTTACTTTAAATGTAGGCTAGAATTGATTTAATTTCATCTAGTAGGTGATTATCTTCATATAAATCAAGGACGCACACCATTGTTTTCTTATTTTATTTTCATGGTAGATTAACAGTCCATGGGGTGATACTGGGGAGTTCGTGGGTTCGAACCACATCCGGGGTGGGGGGACTTTTCTTTGTTATTAAATTGTAAGCGCATTTGCGCAAGTTTTAGAATACTAAAATAAATGGAGTGATAATGGTAAAATTGATTGATCCTATCTTGGGTTTTTATTCATATGATTTGGCCATAGCAAATGCAAGATATGCTGAGTCTTCATTGGTTGGCTGTAGATTGTTTATCGATATTGGCAGAGAAATGATGTTAAGGGGGCCATTGGTGTAATGGAGAAGATGTCTGATCATGGTGTAAGAATTTCTAACCTACTTGGATCTGCAGTGTTTTACTTTGGCCAATTTTATTTCATTTCTACATGTTGTGAATTGCAGGTACTCGCTGATGTAATCAGTGTTGTAAATGAAAGAATCGACATCGTCACGTTAGACATTTGTACCATTCTTCTACCTCTTCTTTCTATACTTCTTGGAAGCGACATGGATAGGTAATATGCTCCTGTTAGTAATACTAGTAGGAAAATGATGTTTTTTTCCTGTCTCAAAGTTGCTGATTGTATGATAGAACTGCTTCCCGTTTTAGTCTCCATGTACTATTAACTGATTTGTACAATAATTGCACATATAGCTGTAATTTTGCTACTTCCTGGAGATCTTGTGCCACAGTTGGGAATTTACTTAATGTGGTTAAAATGGGGTCTGCTGGATAATGTGACAGTTTTCTGCTGTCTTCCAAAGACTGAGATCTGGGGGATACATATCATTAGTAGTTAATACACTTAATTGGTGTAAGCTCCAAAACCAAGTAGTTCATTTTGCACTTCATCAGTCCCCAAGCTTGTTCCATTATTCTGCTTTCCTTCTATTTTACTGCTCTTTTTTTTGTTGCTCCCTCTTCTTTCCCTGCCTGCTGAAGGACAAATTCCACTCCTCTTCAGTAGGTACATCAACAATTCTATCTACATTATGGTGAGTATGGTGACTGCAGTGTCTATTACTGCTCAGTTGCACCTTATTTTAACGCATGACCAAGATAAACTCCATATGTGGATATCTTCTGTGGTTTTTCTTTTTGTGGCTGTTGAAATTTTTGCACTCAACTACATGAAATTATATAGTTTCATACTGGTTTTGTTTTTTCTCCTCTGTGTTTTGGTAAACTAGGAAAACTCTTAATTGTTAGATCTCTCTTAAGATTCTATTTTTGGCAGAATTGTTTTAAATAAAGGATCCATATAATTGACTTAACTATTTTTGGATTATGGCTTCGTTGTATTTTGATAAACTGGACAAGTATGGAAGATGGATTCAGTGAAGTTTTTGGGGTCAATTTGAATATGTGGTTATTGACATCCTGAATTTATGATATGGTTCATTGATAACCACAACTTAGGAGAAAGTAAACATTTGATCCTCTGTTCTTCACACAATTTGTTATTTTGGTCCCTTTGCTTCAATGTTTGCACATTTGATCCCTTTCTTTTCTCTTAATATTGAATTGATGACAAACGTTTGCATATCAGTTGATCACAAACATGGTTAAAAGGCGTGTGGTGCAACTATCCAATTGTATATGGTGTGTATATTGTGACATTCAATTAAGAGCAGGATTTTGAAAAAAAAGAGAGTACAGGGGTTAGTTGTGTCAAAATGATTGATTATGCCAATAGCACAGCTAAATTTTGATTTTTCCCTGACGACCTCCATTGCTTATTTGATTTACTGTAGCTTGTGAGGATTTTTTAGTGCAATTGGAGTCGAAACAAACTTTATTTGAATAGACATGCTGAGTATTTTGTTCAACCTTCATAGGCATTTGACTGTATCTCTGGACATACTACTTAAGCTGGTCAGAACGTTTGGTTCAATGATCTATTCAACTGTATCAGCATCAACACCTGTTGGTGTAGATATTGAAGCCGAGCAAAGGTATGCTAAGGTGTATCTGATTTACAGATAAAAGAATGTAACTCGTTTGTTGGCATTGCTAGAGTTATTTCTTTCTATCCTCTTTTTTGGTAGGTTGGAACGTTGCAATCTGTGCTTTGTTGAACTTGAAAAAGTGAAGCGTTGCTTGCCGAATATGATGAGGTGATTATTGGATCTGTTGTACAATTTTACTTCATTAATCTGTCAAACACAATTTTAAGCCTCTAGCTTTTACATGTTTGACGTTTGTGCCATTGAGCCCTTTAACTTCAGCCTTGCTCTATTAATCTCTTAGCCTAAGTCTGTCCTACCAAGTTCCATAACTTCACTTTTGTCCTAAAATCTCTGAATGTTGTAACCGAAAAATCTTGAGCCATTTTTCTTTCTAAATTCTGTCAACTTTATTACCCACCTTTTATGTTGTTAGTGCTCTTATCAGCTCTATCACCCATATTTTATAGTGTATGCATGTTGTTGGTGTTAAGAAGGGCTCAATAAGTTTCAGGGCTTAATAGAACAAAGTAGAAGTCAAGGGCTCATTAGCAGTCGCATAAAGTTTTAGAGCTTGAAGTTGTGGTCGAATCAGCTGTTATAAAAATTTAACACATGTTTTTTGTTTGCTTCCCTTTCGGCTGACATAGAAGAGGGGGCTCAGTTGCCAAGTCCTCCCAGGAGCTGAATTTAGCTCTTCAAGAGGTTTCATGAGTGCATATGTTATAAGTGGAAGTGGTGGATGTTTTGCGGGCTATTAGAAAGAGGAGCATGTTTTGTGTATTTTAGGAATTAAACAGCTCTTCTCTGTGGGTCCGCTTGTCTGTAAATTCATGCTTAATTAACTACATGCTGATTCTACTACCATACTAACTGAAACCTTGAAGACTAGTGAAAGTGTGATGTTTCACTCTGCTGCTGCTGCATAATTTTGGGAAAGAGGCATAGCGGATTAAGAGAAGAGGTGGTGGTGGTCTTTACTCTTTAATGCTCTCTATATTAATGTATTATTATTGATCTCTGTAGTATCCACTAGGTAGCTAACAATGTAACAATTTGTGATTTATTAATTGGTTGGTCTTCAAGGTATAGACATGTATGTCAATTGGAAGAACTGCGTATACAAGAGGGAGGGACTGTGCTATCATTATCATGTGTGAATCTTTGAGTTCCTTCTCAGTTTCTCTTCAATATGAATCTATTGTGTTGACTTCGTGAATGGGTTCTGCTCGTTATCAGAAGCAAACGTAATGGTAGACCTGTACATTTCCAATGGGCTGTGCCGACTTCAATTTAATTCTGGATTGTTTTCTTTGAATATTTGGTTCAATGTAGGATATAAGTAATTGTGCTCAACCCTATGACCCATAGAGTTCTTGAAGTAATGCAAATAGTATTGTCATTGTCTGAAAGCTAAAAAAATTTTGCTCCCCTAAAAGCTAGATGCAAAAGAAAATGGTAATGTTAGTTAAAAATGCCTCTAGCTTCACTCGCTTAAAAACAATACAAGAACATATGAGATTCTGCAAAATAAAACGTTTATAATATGGTTTGTACATCTTGTGGTCTGTTGGTTTGATGTGTGCCACTGCTTTCAAATGGGTGATTCTAGATATGTGAATGATGATAGAAAAAATTGGAACAAAAACTATGTGATTTAAGAGAAAAAAAAGTTTGGTTGAATTATTCACGTTTACTTTTGTACCATATCTAATTATATTGTTGATTGTATAAATACAAATTTAGAGATTTTTAAATTTCCAGTATTACTAGGCATGTTTTGGAATTTTTAAAACTAGATCAAATATCTGAATGGAAAGATTGAAAACTTAATTGAATCATAAACTGTTTTTGTCTAAGATTAAATTGAAGTATACCATTAAATTTTATAGATACACCGATCAAAAAGTTTTATGCATCTTATTTTTATAGATATAATTCTGAAATTTATTAGATACATAAATTGGAACGACCGTTGTGTACTTGCTCTTAACAGTTGACGAGCCTATAAAATACGTATGCCATTGATAATAATCAAAGAAAGGTGTGTGTACGAATGATTTTATCTCACTTTCACAAAACAACCAATCGATTCCAATTGTCGGTCAATCCTTTTGGAACATATTACCAACCATTTTCTCAATGTCTTTTGTTTTATTTTCTTGTTTTTATCATGTCTCAATATGGGTCGGTTCTATGAACTTATTGCTATCAATGTCAGAAATCCTTGCTGCCCCTTTTGGTAGTACCTTCATCCTTGCTTTAGCACAGAATCCTCAACTTTGGAGGGATGTTAAGTAATGATGGGATGATCTCAACGTTGAGTTCCTGAACATTTGTATCAAGAGCAATTTTATCTTTAATGTTGGCAATTAAATTTTATCTTAAGTGATTAGGGGCTCTCACCACTCAATTCCAAAAAAATTTATACAATAAAGATATGTATTACAAGACATTGATCTGGCTAGAATTTGCGTTGTTACATAAATAGATCGCTGACGTAAATTAATGAGTTATCATAAAGAACTTTATGCATAAACCTACATCTTTGACCATGACAATAAAAGGCGAAAAAACATTTTATGTGTGAGTCAATTTGATTGAACACTAATTTAAGAGTCCACTTCAACTTGAACATCAGGTCAACCGTTCTTTGTGATCCAATCAAACGTTTCTGGAATAGAAAGAACTTTCGTTAAGAGAATCAATCTAAGAAAACTTGATAACATCCGTAAAGAGAGACTAATCAATACTACTCATAAAGGTGGACAACAAAAAAACTATCAAACTGACCATAACAAGAGATGATGAAATGAAACTTTATTTTAATAAACCACTCATAAATTTACTATATTTAGGGGGCTTGTGTAAGAAGGCATCTTGTATATGCTCATCAATAGATCGGGAATAAAGTTTTGATATTAGGAGTTTTTATGGCATAATAAAAAAATAAAATTAAACTACTTTATAATTAAGAAAGCGCATACTTCTAATGTATCATAAAATCTCTGAAGAATTTATACGCGACAATTCCTTATCATTTTCCAAACTTTTCTCCAAATAATTAATTAGATATTAGGGATTACTTTTTAAAGACAGATTTTATTTTTTTATTTTACTTGATATAGTTGTTTAACTACTATTTGTGTCACCACCAAAAAAAAAACTAGTATTTGTGTCCGTGCTTGCTCATTTTAATGGTTGGATTAGAATCCAGGAAGAAAATAAATTGGGTTGCTAACCCTTATAAAGAAGCAGATGATTTTATGTGGTATGATCGACAAGTAGCTTGCCCACTGAAAGAGCAAAGCCACAAATTCTAGGATGCATTACCACATAATAATTTTTCAATTTAGCTGAAAATAATAAAATAAATCTAGTGTAGATAATTCATTAACCATAAACAACGCGAAAAAGAAAAGACAAACAAAGTGATATTTAAACATATTGGTGGTCATCATACAAAATCCAAGTTGGATTTAGGAAATCTCACACTTAATTGGGAATATAGTAGTCAATATTCTCAAACTCATTTTGTCGTGATGTACAATTAGAGAATTTTTACGCTTTGATTAAACATATGAAAGAGTTTTTAATGAGTAATAAGGCAATTTAATTGAACTGAATTGAATTTGGTGAATTGAATTGGTTGAATTGGTTGGACAAATAAGAAATTTTGTTAAATTTAAATGATCGAATCAGGCTGAATTTAATTGAATAACACTGAATTGAATTGAATTTTGCTAAAATTAAGGCAAAAGTACCGAGAGTTTAAGAAAAATTAACATTAATAATAATATAAATTTAAATTTTGTGCTAACACTTCATATTCTTCTCTTTTTATTAAACACAAATAATTGTTATATATGATGCACAAGGGGGAACTGCTAGCAATTCAAGGGGATGGAGTAGTCGCGTTTCATGGCTTGATGATTATTGAGGATATTCGACATTGCTTTGCGTTGTTCCGTACTTTTCGAGTGTCTCATGTCACATGTAGTGGTAATCAAGTGGAGTACGAGTTGGCAAAGTATTCACAACATCTTTCTGCTACCGAAGTTCATTTAGAAGATTTTCCATTATTATGTGCAAATTTCATTGTAATGTTTGTACAGTTTGAATGAAATTGCATTGTCCCTAAAAATAGTATAAAAATAAATAAAACACAAATCATTGATGCGGGTCAATGAGGAGTTTATTCAACACTTGTCTATTGTACCTCTTTTTTAAAGAGTAAATGTCCATTTAACGAGCCTCGCGCCTATGTTATAAAAGACTACAATTAGAGAAGCTAAGTGTATTCTATCGTTATCAAGTAATAAAATTTGAGTATAGAATCCACAAGATTCATACGAATAAGTACCAAACTACTAGGATTCAAACTGTTATCTAGCGGATAATTACTTTGGTTTTAGACTAACAATCTACCCCTATAAACACACACAAACACAACTTTCCACATCTCTAGCAGAAAATGGTTACGACAAATAAACATGGCAATAACTATAAATTAACGCAAAAAAGATCTTTCCATCAAAGCTGACAAATATGAGATATAAACATGTATAAACGTGTGGTTTGGAATTAGTTCTGCAGGATTACTTTCAAAATATCTTTACTAGTGCATGCAGTGAGTCGGAGTCAATCCTTACACATCTTCTGTCTCGTCCTCGCAGGTTGATGGTGATTATCTAATTTGTTCATTTAGTGCAGAAGAAGTCTGGGAGGCGTGTATGGAGATGCATCCAAATAAGAGCCCGAAATCGAATGGGTCGAATCCAACATTTTACCAGCGTTTCCAGAGCATACAAGTCTATCGATTCTGCTTACTTCAGAGCTTCCTCCGAAATTGAATGACACACTAATTGTACTGATTCCGAAGAAGCTCAAGGTGGAAGTTGTTACTGATCTTAGACCGATCTCTCTATGTCCTGTTTAAAATTGCCTCCAAATGCTAGCTAATCGTTTTAAAGGGGTAGTACCATTCGTTATCTTAGAATGTCAGAGTGTGTTCTTGTTGGGCTTATTGATTGCTGATAATATAATTCATAAGTTAAAAAGTATGTGAGCTCAGTAGAGAGGATCAGTTACCCTAAAATTAGATACGAGCAAGGCGTAAGAAATGGAGTGAAGTTTCTTACGTGATATACTCACCTGGATAGCTTTCCTGATGAGGTGGATCCAATGGATTATGATGACTATTCGATAGGTTACATACTAATACGCATGTGAGAAGGAAGTTGGTCCAATCATTCCAACTAGAGATATTAGTTAGGGCGATCCACTATTTTCTTTTCTTTTTCTAGTATGCACGAAGGGTTTGTCATTCATCTTACTAGCTAAAGAGGGAGCATGACTGATTCACGGTTGTAGTGTTGTTCAAAATGCATAGATGTTTTTTCAGATTGTGTCTCATTTGTTAACGAGTTAGATAATTGTTCAATCTCGTTTGTTAGACGTTCAACGAACTCTGCCGCTCGGGCTATAAGTTCTATATCTATTCGTAGAGAGTGAGTCTGTCCACATCCGTTTATTAACGATGTTCTTCTTTCCAAAAAAGGAAACAGTTAAAAAGAAGTCGTAAATTCTATTAAAAAATTGTCGTTAAAAACGTTCAAAAATATATAGCATTAGGTCTTCTTCTTTTCAAATGTTTAAAATTGTTAAAAAAACTAAAATAATGAGAAGTAAAGAACATGAGATGGAACAAGAGATGATTGTCAATAGCAAAGAGTCAAATATCATTCATCATTAACACTTTTTCAATTTCCCCATCATCCTCCATTAATCTATTCGACGAGCTTTATTATTTCATAAATGTTGGTGGTTTTGTCATTTATAGTAATAAAAATTAGTGTTTTGTAATTATGCCCCTATACTTATAGAGTTTTAAGGAAACAAGTAACACAAGATAAATTAAAAGGAGGATAGATTAGTATTTTGTATGCTATAATTAATGATATCTTAATTTCTCATATTTTTACAAAAACGACTAACATTTAAAAATTGGAAGGAGTATTATCAACATTCATATATACATATTTCTGTCTCGAAAGAAAATCCTTATCATCAAGCGTTTTAAGCTTATATATTTAAGTTTGGTGTTTTTTTTTGTGAACACAAGAACTAAAGAAAGTAGAAGCATGAAACAAAAGAAAGCAAGAAGGCTACATTAAGTAGCTACAATACGAGGGAGAGCAACTCCATGGTAATCATCCTTGAGCAGATGGAGGAGGTCCTCGGGAGGATCCAAAAAAGGGGTAATGCCGATAGGTAAAGTCACCGCTTTGTTCGCAAGAAAATCTGCACATCTATTCATCTCAAGGAAGACATGAGAGATTCTGTAGCAGTCGAGCTTGGAAAGCAAGTTTTGGATAGCACGAATGAGAGCATGGGATGGATGGTGCAAAGGGCACAGATTGTTGATAAAAGAAACCACTTCCACACAATCAGTCTCGACCTCTAATCTATGGGTGCCGGCTTCCCGAGTAATATTTATACCAGTAACAATGCCCCAAAGTTCTGCTTCGAAGGAGCTTCCGGTGCTGATGTTATGCATTAAACCTCGAATCAAATTGCCACTCTCATCATGGACCAAACCCCGAAATGTGGTTTAAATCACCTCTTCGGGATCCATTAGTATTGAGTTTCTAACAATCGATTGGTGGTTTGCACCACCGCACCCAGATCTCAGTCTTGGTATGCTTAAGAGCACTCTTCACACCTTGAAGACCTTGCCAACATCGACTATTATCGGGGATTTTCCACTGGATGATTTCACCCTTACAGGTCGGTATAGAGAAATCAACTCGAAACAACTCTTTGTTGCGTCAATCCCAAAAGGGTGGCTGCTGTAATTAGGAAAGTTACCTGCCAATTTGAGATCCCAAAAGAACCATCTGGCGAGTTGAAGCATTTCCAGACCAATCATCATCATCAGTTTCGAAAAATTTGTCCCAATAGGCCCAATGAACAATTTCTTTCCAAGCGAGTTTGTTAGTATTACAATCTCGTAAGGTATGACAAAGGTTTTCTTCCGCAAGACTACATCTAGAGCAAGTCGCATCAGTAGTGATGTGCCTCCTCCTTCTTTCGGCGTTGGTGAGAAGAACCCCATGGATACTAAGCCAACCGAATGTTTTGTATCGCTGAGGAAGCTTTAATTTCCAGACCTTATTGAAGGTTGGGGTAGCAGGGTTATCACCTTCATATTGAGTAAGAAAATCGTGCGCAAATTTGCAATAAAGACACCATTAGGAGCATTTCGCCATCTAGGCATATCACGGATATCCAGATCACGAAAGGACAAGATAACATGAAAGCAAAGAAGGATATGTTATTTAATGTAATGCTCAAGAATGTCCGAATGCCAACCAGTTTGGGCATCAAACTATATCTGCAACTTTACAATCATAGATTAAGGGCTAAATAGGACGAGCAGTTTCATCTCTAAGTATAAGGTTATCAAGCCATCTATCTTGCCAGAAAGAGGCCATTTTTCTGTCTCCGATGCTCTAAGAGAGACTTGTCACAAACTCATCAAAGATAGAGTGGATTTTTTCCATAGGTGAGATCTATTTCTAGCAATTTTGGCCTCTCCGCCAAAGATAATGTCCTTCTTGTATTTGGAAGCTAAGATGGTGACCCAATAGGTGTTAGGCTCTTTCCAAATCTTCCAAACCAATTTCATAAGGAAGACTTTGTTCATTGCAGCAGGCTTTCTAATGCCGGCTCCACCTTCATTTTTTTATTTGCACACTGTGTCCCACATACGCATCTTGTGGTTATCCTCTGTGTGGCCCCAAATAAATCTCCGAATAAGTTTGTACAATTTTTCCAGCGTGTTAGCAGGCAAAAGGTTATTTTGCATTATGTGGTTTGGGGTAGATGAAGTGACTGAGCTCACTAGAGTGATCTGGCCGGCAAGGGAGAGAGAGTTTGATTTCCAAGAGCTAAGCTTAGTTTGAACTTTATTCACTGTCTCAGCAAAAGTATGAGTACTTACTCTGTCGTGCATGAGGGGAACACCGAGATATTTATCTAGACATTTAGTGAGGGGGATGCTACAAGCTTGGCCTAATTCTCGAGCCCTGGAATCTGTAACGTTTTTCGGAACACAAAGTTTGGATTTGTGGAGATTAAGTCTTTGACCGGAGGCACTGCAAAAATGTTCCATGACTTTCAAAAAAATTTCAACCTGCTCAACCTCTGCTTCTAGGCAAACAAACAAGTCGTCGACAAAAAATAGATGGCTAATCGAAGGACCCCCATTACACAACTTAATGGGCCAAATTTTATTGAGATTAATGGCATCCTTGAGCATACGATCGAGTCTCTCCATACAAAGGATGAAGAGATAGGGTGACATTGGATCTCCCTAACGCACACCTCTAGACGAATGAAAACAATCTGATTCTTCTCCATTTATTAGGACTTTCATCAAGCTCGAATCCAGATAGTTGTTAATTATGTGTCTCCAAGTTCCAAGTATGCTTGCGATTCTAAGGATGTCGCCGATGAAGTCCCATCTCAGTCTGTCATAGGCCTTTTTTATGTCAATTTTGCTAGAAATAAATCTCACTGACCCTTTTTTTATTCTCATCGAGTGAATAACCTCCTGTGCTATAATAATGTTATCAATTATCTGCCTTCCAGGAACAAAGCTGGATTGGTTGGGGGAGATGATATTTGGGAGGAGGAGCTGAAATCTATTTGCTATAACTTTCGTGAGGACTTTGTAAATCACATTACAAATGTTGATGGGCCTGAATTGCACAAAGGAGACGGGATTTTGGGACATTCGGGATAAGAACCATAAGAGTTTGGTTGATGCATGGCATTAACCGATTCAGTTCCTGCAATTTTTTTTCAAAATGTAATCAATAATGTTAGATTTAACCACATCCTAATGATTTTGAAAAAAGAAGGCCGAAAGGCCATCAATTCCTGGTGCTTTGTTGGGAGACATATCAAAGAGGGTTGCCGTGATGTCTTCAACAATAACTGGGCAAAATATTGCCCTCATGTTGCTATTGCTGACCTCAGGAAAATAAGTAATTATGGTTAGGGAAGTACTACTTCTTTCATCTTCATCTTGGTACATGGCCGAATAAAAATCCAACCCCTGCTGTTGAATCGCCTCATATCATAAACCCAGTTCCCCGAGCTATCATGAATGCTTCAATTTTATTTTTCTTCCGACGAATGATAGTGGAGAGGTGGTAAAATTTAGTATTTCTATCACCTTAGGAGATGCACTGGTTCCTCGACTTTTGAAACCAAAGCAACTCTTCCTCTCGGAGAATCGCAGTGAGCTTATTAAGAAGAGACCTCTCTAATTTCACAAAATAATATTCTCTATTATTTAACAGTACCCTCTGAACCCCCGCTAATCTTTTCAAGGTATGCCTCTTCCTGGCGAAGATGTTCCCAAAGCTTTTCTTGTTCATGTCGAGAGCTTTGAGTTTAAAGTTACTAATGGATTGGGTTGGGTGGTCAGAGATTCCCTAGGCTTTAATAAGATTCTTGAAGTGACGGTGTCCCTCTCATGCCAGAAGATAACGGAATGGTCTAAGTTCTTTGCTACCAATCAAACCGTTCAGTTTCAACAGGATAGGAGCGTGATCAGAGTGTCGAAATGGAAGATTGATAACAGCTTCAAGAAAGATGAGGCGAGATTGGGAGTTTCGTAGGCTTTGTCGAGATGAACTGAGAGAAGTTGTCTTCTCCATGTATAGCGTGCCCCTGAAAAGCCCAAGTCAAAAACATCGCAAGCATTCATACACACACTGTGGTGAATAGCTCTGTTACAGTACTAGTGACTTCTTCCCTTTTGATCATCAATATTTCTAATATTGTTAAAATCCCCTATGAGAAACCAAGAATTCACCATGTGTTGGTTGATCAAATTTAAGTTGTTCCAATAAATATCTCTATCAGATGTGCATGGAGAGGCATACACAATAGAGAGAAAACTGACCCGTTGCCCATTCTGTTTAATTTCACAATGAATAAATTGGTGATGAGTTAGGATAATTGTAACATCCATGATGGGTTCTTTCCAAAAGATCCAAATTCCCCCAGACCGACCCTGGGCTTCCGATCGATAGAACTTCCACCCTTTAAATTTGTTGCAAACTTTATACGCAGTAGCTTCGCTGCACTTGGTTTCCAACAAAGCAAACATTGAAGGCTTGTGAATCCTCAAAAGATCTTTAAGGTGCAACCGAGTATTCCTGTTAGCCGTACCCCTGACATTACAAGAACAAAGGAAAGAAAAAAAAGAGTGGAAAATACCTTATGTCTAAGAAGATTTGGCTTGACAGGCAACTTTATTCGAATTCCCACGAGTCTTAAGCTTTTTGTTGATAGCTTTCAGTTTCGTGGAGCTTTTCCCTCTAGATGAACGAGGTTCTGTATTGCTGCAATTATTCTCTTTTTGAGTTTTAATTTCAGGGAGAGTGGATTTTGAGTCGAAGATCAGATTGGAAAATTAAGTCCTCTTGATGGCACTTTGGGAAGTATCAGGTCCAGAGGGATCGGTATCTTCACAGCTGTCAACCATGGTTTTGGTTGGCTGCTCAACATCTTCTTCCTCTATCATATCAATATCCTCAGTTTGATTAAGCAAAATCTCGAACCGAGAACCATTCCCGATGTTATTGACACTTTATTTGTCATTTTGGGTTTGGATCTCTGCTTATTAATATGAATACTTGCGCCACTAGTGTGCACCGCATCACTCCCATGAACAAGATTTTCCTCACTTTCACTTTCACTTTCACCATCCAGCTTCTAGGCAAGGATCCCTCCAAATTTAGGTAGGAACGACTCTGCAAGTTTCGTAGTATTATCGATCGCTCGCTTATCCACATCTTTAGAGGCTTTATTCACCACCAATGTTGAACGACTGCGACGAGATTTTCGGGCCAACACAAGCAGACCATAGTTGTCTGTTACTACATCTTTGATGACATTGTCTAGGTTCATTTTCTTTGAGGTCATATCTTCAGTCGAATCATTCTTCTTTGTATTAGGACATCTATCAATGTAATGTCCATACATACCACATTCAAAGCAAATAGAGTGAAGGCCTTCATACTCGATGCATTTGGTCCGTCTTTGGAGTTTATACTTGGCAAGTAAGGGTTGATTGAGGTCACTTCCACGCAAACTCTCGCGAATTTTCCCCGTTCCGTATCCAGTGATTTCTTATCGATGTACTTGACTTTGCCCACTATAGTAGCTAACTTGTTCAAAATTTTTTGATTATAATACTCGATGGGGAGGTCTGGAAAGCGAACCCAGGTGAGTATATGGTTGACCTTGGCATCATAGGGATCAAAATTTGATTTCCATGGTTGAATTAAAAGAACATGGTCGACAGTCAAATAAGGCTCTCATCTTATAGCATTCCAACAATCATTCTCATTTGTGAATTTGGCAATGTAAAAATCATTCGCAAGGCCTATAAGATTCAATATGCCTTCCTTAACCCAAAAAGATTGATTTTTTTGCTGTAAGAAATGAAACCCAACTCTTTTACCCAAAACTTTTACGATCAGGGATGTGTTCCATGGCTTCTATAAAGCTTTTTTTTTTTGCTACCGAGAGGTGAATGTTGGGGCATAGGGGATAATCTTCTTCCTCTGTGTCTTCATCTGAGTCGAAACAAAGTTCTTTATCTGGAGATAAGTCTTCCATCTCTTCAATCAGAGTTGTTCCGATTTCGGTGTCCTGTTTCCTATTAAGTTGGGATTTGTAGCTTTCCTTTCTATTTTCCGGCGACATAAACTTCTCGGGTTGATATACAATCTCAAGGCTTCCATCTGATCCCTTCGACTTCTTTTTCACTCGCTGGCGGAAATCGGCCGGACTTTCGAGGGGGGGGGGGGGGATGTTCGGCGCTACTTCTCTAGATAAGGTTTCCATTTTCAGAATATTAAAACTTTAGTTCATTTGGTGTTTTTTTTTTCTCTTGCTTTTAGCCGAAAGATAAAAGGGAATTAATTTTTTATTATTTGATAAATATTTTACTTATTTTTCTTTGCATCATATTTGATTGTTTCTTAGTGTTTTTGATTTCACTCCATATGAGAGAGTCTGTTTTATATCCCTTTCATAAAAATGAAGAGTTTCGCCTTCATGAATCCGATTCATTGAAATTTTCTAGAATAATTGCCTAAAGATAAAACTTATGCAATAAATTTTAGTTTAAGTGTATTTCTTACCGGAATACCAAAAACAATTAACAAATTATGTAATTGCCTTTGTTTTTGAATTCGTTTTTTGTTTTTGTTTTTCCTTTTTTGTTTTCTGTTCGAAATTCTAATCCCTCGGTTTTTTTTTTAAAAAAGAACTGTCTAACGCTATTTTGAAAATACATTCGAGCGAAAGAACATTTAGGCCCCGTTCTTTTGGACTGAAAAAATCTGAACTGAACTGAACTGAACTGAATAAGGCTGAACTGAACTGAACTGAACTGTATGTTGCTGAACTGAACTGAACTGAATTTTGCTAAAACTGAAAAATAAATATTGAAACTGAATCGAATAAATAATAATAATAATAATATTAGTTTTTAATAATAACTATAGTAAAAAAATTAAAAATACAATAATAATAAGATTGTACACGTTTGAGATACCGATTATACATCATGGTCTGAATGTTAATGGAATGGTAGGTTCAAATATGTTTAATACAGATCGTAAAAACGTCATGCTTGCAGTGCGGAATGCTATAGAACACCAAATTTGAGAATTGCAGGGAAAGGAGGATGCCAATAATGATGATGAAACTGAACAAAATGATGAGATCATGGATCATATGGAAGAAGATGATTAAAAAAATAAAATGAGATGATGGTATTAGTGAATTTTTGAATTTGCTTCTAACTTGCTAATTTTAATGCTAATAAAATGAGAAGATGATTAAAAAAAATAAGATGATTAACCTGAACCGTCGCTGCATTGAACTGAACTGAACTGAATATTACTGAAATAAATTAAATTAAATGCTACTGAAAATTGAACTAAATGTTGCTGAACTGAACTGAACTGAATGTTGCTGAACTAAACTGAACTGAAGTGATCTGAACTGAATGTTACTGAACTAAACTGAACTGAATTTAAAATAAGTTCTAATAAATCCAAAAAACAGGCTTCCTGTTTTAAAATAAAACCTTTGTCCCGCATTCCATTTTATTATTCACATCTCATATTCCAATCCGAATCCATTTTCCGCAATTTCCCGAAAGCCAATTGGAAAATAGAGCGAAAAAATCATGACTTATCTACGTCATCACGACAGTAACATGCACTACGCCTATAATTCCTTTTCCTTTCATTTATTTTATAAGAAACAAAACAATAAAAATCCCACTTTCCAGTGGCATTTCCAGTAAATATACCCAACTCAACACCTCTTTCCTCCTCAATTATCCTCTCTCTTTAATATACCGCACTTGAACTCTCTCAAGCAAGAGAAGAAGAAAACAGAATATTATCTGAGAAATAAAGAAACCAGAAGCCACCTTTGTGATCTTATTCTTCTTATTATTATCAGCTAAATCTTTGAATACCCATTTGAGAAATGGAGCAAATCAAAGCCACCTTCATGCTCGAAGCTTTTGGAATCATTTAGAGGAAACCCTCTTTGTTTTTTTTAGTAAAGAGAAGGTTTTGAGTGTTGGGTTTTAGTTTTTATCTTCAACTGTGTGATGGGTTGCCGAGGAATGATAGTCATTAACTTGGATCCGGAAAGGAAGAGGACAGGTGGACTCAGGACTAAACAAGCGGGACGAGGATCTTGTCGGGGAAGTTAGACATTGGTTGTGGTTTCTCTGCATGTTGTTTTAGTTGCTGTATTTGGTTCAGAGTATGGGTTTTTTGTTGAGAGATGTTCTGAAAACTCTATGTGGTGTTAATCAATGGTGCTATGCTGTTTTTTGGAAGATCGGCTGCCAGAATCCTAAGTATGTTCTTCATCTGCCCTTTTGTTTGGTTTCTTAGAAACTAGATTTGGAGTGTTTTTATAGGGTTAATTTCAAATAAGTGCCGTGTGAAGAACTGTGATTTGCTTTGTTTGCAGAATTAAGAAAAATAATCGATTTTGTTGACGTGAACAGACATTTTATGCAAAATGTGTTCGTTTAGGTCAACAAAATCAACCATTTCCTTAATTTTTCAAACAATATAAAGCCCAGTAAACTACAGTACTTTTACACTTATTTTAAATTAACTCTTTTCTATATTCTGGGAAAATATGATTTTACTAGCTAGACCTAATTTAATTTTGTAAACTGAAGATGTTGATGTACATGTATTTTCTGGGTGACCAAACAAGGTTTTGAAGTAGTGGTTGGTACCTGTTTCTTTCCCTATCCAGGTTCAGATTGAGTGCCCCCACCTAATGATGATTTTAAATATTAATACTACTCTTTTTCACCATATATTTTCTTGGTTACCAAACAGAGGAATCTGTATTTTTTTTTTAATTTGTATTTTTCTTAATTTTTGTTTGCCAAAAAAACGTTGGTTTTATTATCCATCTTCCTCATTTTATTTGTCTGATTTTTTGCTACTGTGACTGATGTGGTAAAATTTGATTGGTTAGGTTTTGGAATCATTTGTTTTGGATTATTCTATTTGTCTTTGGGAATCTTAGAGAAAAAAGTTTTGTTTTTTTGTTTGACTAAACCCTCTTGATGTTGGACCAATGTGCTGTTCTTGAATATACTGTCTGTCTTGCATTTTCCCCAATTTGGTTAATCATAATACGCCTTATTATCTCACTTTGTTGTTTTTGAATGAGATAATTTTGACATATTCATGTTAAATTAATGATAAGAGATGTTTGGAACAAAATAAAATAAAAATAAAATAAAAAGCACGTAAATTTTGACATATTCGTGTTAAATTTATGATTTGCTACTGTTCTGGTATTATTTGCTATGAAATTGAAGATTTTCTATTAGTTCCTTTCTCAGAACGTGCTTTAATTTTGCAGCTTGTTAATTTGGGAAGAATGTTACTATGAACCCAAGTCGAGGGCAGTTCTTCCCCATAGTTCTGGATTTGAAAAACCTGAGGTGCCTTTTGGAGACTGGGAAGGATACTGGGCGACCGATGCTCACTCCCAGCTCAAGCTTCAAACTGGGAATAGACTCCAATTGCTTATTGACAAAATGATGATGAATAATCAAGTCAATTTAGTTGGCCAAGGGTATATTTCTTTTCACCATAACCGGTAAACTTATATTTTAATACTTTTGCCCTTGTAGATATATATGAAGTATTGGTTTATTATATTTTCCAGAATAGTTGGCAGAGCTGCATTTACGGGTACTCATGAGTGGATCCTTGCTAAAAGCTACACTGGAGATGGTCATCCACCAGAGGTATGGTAAAATACCATTTTTTGTTTGTCTTCCGTTGCTCAACCCAGAATGTTATTCATTAGTTAACATAGGATCACTAGTATTAGGTGAGATACATATACTTGTGGTTGGAGCAGACATGGTCTAACTCTTACCTTTTTGTGGATCCTTCTAGGTCTTAGGTGAGATACATGACCAATTTTCAGGTGGCATGCAGGTTTGATATCTTTCCACGATTCCTGATCATCGTTCTATTGTCAACTATCGTTTTTCATGAATTAATTTGTAATTTGCTTTGCAGACTATTGCTGTCATACCAACTCCTCATGGTGTAGTTCAACTTGGTTCTTCCTTGACAGTGAGTTTTCCCATTTAATTACTTCTGTACTTGGAATACGTTGATATCAGCCTGCCAGTTTATGAAATCCAGTCCTGTTATGTGTTTTATACAGAATATATCTTAATATAATAATATTGGATTCATATTTGAAATAGAAAGTACTTGAACTGTTAATGCAATTTTTTTTCCAAATTATTTGTCCTTTTTTTTTGTGGGTTGCTGCACTTACCAAATTGTATGACATTTCTAAATTCAGTTACAACATATACTTTAGTTTTCAGCGTTCAGTTTCTTAGTTTGTTCATGACGTCGGAGCAAGTTTTCTGTTTCTTGGAGTTTATTATTTATACAATGCCTTTCCTGATTCAGATAATGGAGAATATGGGATTTGTGAATAATGTGAAGAGTTCAATCCTGCAATTAGGTTGTGTCCCTGGAGCTCTTTTGTCAGACAACCTTGTGAAGGAATCTACAGAGAGGATTGGGGTGCCTGTTTCTTTTGGAATTCCTGGTCCTATGTCGGAGCATTTGTCTAGAAATAAGGTGCTGAAATCCACTCACTTAGAGGCCAACAGTGGCAATCAACCAAGTGTCTCATCTCTATCTTCAACAATCACTCAACCTTCTCATTCTCAAGTGAGGCAGATTCAAGATAATCTACTATCTACTACCTCAACATTTTGTACTCTGAATTCGAAAAACACTTTGTCTAGGTCTCATGTTAGACTTTCTGAGCAAAACATGACATCAATTACGACACCTGGCGATCCATTCCTAGGTCAACTAGAAAATGGGGTTTTTGCTGGTGAAGTGATCCCAGCGAATTCTGACCCGTGGATGAATAAACAATCTTCATGTAATTCTAGTCCTTTCAGTCATCAGTCTATTATTGGTCAATCAGTTGGGAATAACAGCATTCTGACACTATTGGAGCAGCAGCTCCATTCAGGTACACGACCGCAGGTTCTAGTAAATGGCAACAAAAATGGATCAGATAGTAGTTTTACACCTCTCATGATGAGAAATGAAAGCTTAAATGTAAATTCTCCTTTGACATCAGTGACCGAGTTACATAATGGAATAAGTAGTCAGATGCGTGCCACTTCAGTTCTGTGCTCTGTTTTACATCCGCACAAATCATTAGAAATTAATCAGTCTTCAATGCAGTTGGATGAGTTTGATCTTCAAAATTCAGATTTATCAAGGGTTGAGGAGGTTCCTTCATCCTGTCAGGTAGTTCAATCAAGTGTTACTGGGACACTTGCAGGGGTCTCTCATCCGGTGCACCATTCTGTAGATGGAAAGCGTGCTAAAAATGGAACAGTTGCAAAGAAAGAAAAGAAGGATGATCATTTGTTTCATGCACTCAACATGCTATCATCCCAACAAGATGATCATAAATCGTTGGATGAGAATTTCCCTGGTTCTTTTAATTATTGGCCTAAGCATGCAAGTGGAAGTCAGAGTATAGAGATAGCAAGTCTCAAGTGTGATGATCAATGTGGTCAACCACTGTCCGGGGATGATTTGTATGATGTTCTAGGTGCAGATTTTAAAAATAGATTATTCAATAGCACTTCAGATAATTTGTTTGCTGATGGGCCATGTACAAGTCGACAACGGGATAAAGATCGTTTGTCCTTTACTAATATTCAAGAAACAAGTTCTGATTTATTTTCAGGTAATCTTGACATATCTGACTGTAGTCTTTTCACGGACATGGGTAGTGATCATCTTTTAGATGCTGTGGTGTCAAGGGCTCACTCTATTGCTAAGCAGAGCTTGGATGATAATGTTTCTTGCAAGACAACATTGACAAAAATCAGTGGCTCTTCTACTTCCAGTGGTTCTCCCACCTATGGCCTTGTTGACATGTCTGATAATGTGCAAAAGGACCTTCCTAGTTGTTTGGAAAAAGCAGGGATCAAGGCATCTAGTTGCTTAAGATCTGGAAGTAGCAAGGATGACACTGGAAGCTGTTCCCAAACTACGTCAATTTATGGTTCTCAACTGGGTTCATGGGTTAGCCAAACTATGAGGCGTGATGATAGTGTTTCTACCGCATATTCCAGGAAAAAGGATGAAGCGAGCAAACCAAATCGCAAAAGGCTGAAACCTGGAGAGAATCCTCGACCTCGGCCAAAAGATCGTCAAATGATCCAAGATCGAGTGAAAGAGCTGCGAGAAATTGTGCCAAATAGTGCAAAAGTAGGAAATTTGTTTTATTATCAGCTGTAATTTTTTATTTTTTTTGTTTACTTATCTTCTTTTGTGTGTGAAAAGTGATGTGCTGTTTGTCCATTGGCTTAACAGTGTAGCATAGATGCCTTGCTTGAACGTACCATCAAACATATGCTTTTCCTTCAAAGCGTGACAAAGCATGCAGACAAACTTAAACAGACAGGCGAGTCCAAGGTATGGATACCGACTTATGTTTTCTTTAACTTTGAAATACTACACGTGCTCTTAAATTTTAATTCTCTTGTCATTTTGTTCTAGATGATAAGAGTAAACATAGTATTTTGTTTTTTATTTCTTTTTTGTTTTGCTTTGTTTGTTCTTTTACTTTGTTCTCGGAAAAAAAGAAAACAAAAGTACCTGAAATATATACTTGGATCTGGAAGAAGGCGGGAGATAGCATAGCAAGTTCATTGACAAAGTGCTCTTCCTTAAACTGGAACTGCAAAAGAAGAATCATATTAAGAAATTTGCATCATATGTGGAACTATGTAACTATTTTCCAGAGTTTAACTTATAGGCTATAATATTTTATGTACAACTCAGGAAGGGATTCTTCGAGGTAAATCATATTCTGTTTTGAATATGCAGATTATTAGCAAGGAAGGTGGTGTTCTTTTGAAGGACAATTTTGAGGGAGGGGCTACAATGGCATTTGAAGTTGGGTCTCAATCTATGGTTTGTCCGATCATAGTTGAGGATCTAAATTCACCTCGTCAGATGCTTGTGGAGGTAGTGAGAACTACTATACTTTGACATTGGTGTTTTAGATAATCAGTTCGTTGTCTTGTAATCATGTAATGCTTCTCCTCTTGACAGATGCTCTGTGAAGAAAGAGGTTTCTTTCTAGAAATAGCTGATTTAATTAGGGGGTTGGGATTGACAATCTTGAAGGGGGTCATGGAGGTACGGAATGATAAAGTATGGGCGCATTTCGCAGTAGAGGTAATACCCCGAAGTCCTGTCTAGTTGTCTTCACCAGTTAGTGCTAACTTTTTTGGTTTTATTTGTTTATTTTGTGTGCGTATGGAATGAGTTCTTGCGACAGGTAGACTGATGTTTCTTAGCACAACCTTTAGTTACCAGAATGAAGTATAAAATCTATCCTTGAATTATCTATGTCTGGCTAAATATTTAATGTTTATAATCTAGTGTTCTAAATTATTAATTCAAGAAAGGAAGACTACACAGTACATTCTCTTTTCTTTTTGTCAAATTAAACACAATGGACTTTGGCTTTGTTGATCCAGAGCAAGTAGAGCAATGACATACTGGTTGTTTAAACCTAATGAGGCATTGATCTTCAAGACAAGTAAACAATTCAAATTTTCTTATTTGACTTTATATTGAGATAAGTGCCGTAGTGACACATATTAGTGTGTGCATCTGTCTATATGTGTGTGTTTGTATGCGATTACTATGTGCCTTTTTATGTTGTGTTAAATTTCCAAGGGTTTGTAAAGCCATGTATTTTATTTGAAGCAAAGGCCGGCGGTTCATTTCATGGATTAAATTAGGCAAAAATAAAATAAAAATAACAAGCCCCCCTAGTCATTATGTTTGTGGTGGATGAAGTCCACGACTTTCATTTTAACACATTACGCCATTGTCTTTTATTTTTGGTTACATTAAGCCCTCAATATAGAAAGATCAGCTTTGAACATAAAACTTGGGTAAAAGAGTGTTCATTTTATGTTCCATTCAAACTTTACATTTGTAACACTTAGAAAGCAATTTATTATCTAGTTTTATATGTGATATGGAAATAGAGAAAGCACTTTGAACTGTGTAATGGATTTCTTAACAGGCAAATAGGGATGTAACAAGAATGGAAGTTTTTATGTCACTTGTTCATCTTCTGGAGCAAACTGTTAAGGGAGGCGCATCCTCGGGTACAACATTGGAGAATAATATGGTGGTACATCATGCTTTTTCCCAACAAGCCACCTCCATACCGGCAACTGGTAGGCCCGGTAGCTTAGAGTGAACTTCGTGCTAACCTGTTCTCTGGTCTGAATATGTTAAGAGCGAGGAGCCAAAGCCCTCTTGCAATGACTAGCATATATTCACGCATATGCACCGAGGCAGTTCTAACATTGGCTAGCTTAGGTACCACGGACAGTAGGTTATGGTTAATGTCAAGTTAAAAGCTCTTGAAAAACTTTTCTGCTCTGGATATCTGAATGTTTTGGATGAGTGGAAGGAGAAAATGAGATAGATTTCTAAATGGTGTTTTTCGGTTATGAGGATACTTTTGGTATAGGAGGCAGAATGGGTTGCATAATAGGGGGTTGGATTTAGTGGGTTATAAATGTATAGGGGACAAGTGATATTGAATCAAGGGGTTTTTTCCTTAAGGATTTTTCCTGTGTTGTTAACCTTTGTTTGATTTTTGTGGTGTTGTATTGAAAGTTGGTGCTAAAGCCTACTAATTCTACTTTACTAATGATCAGTGCTTAGCTGTTTGCAAAGCTTTTAGGAAAAATGACATTAAATTAGGACCAATGTTACAAAATTGCACAATTAAGGCTTCATGATAGAATGTAATAATATTTTGGTTTGTGCTGTCACTAATATTCAATCTATGAAATGGTGGTTGGGAGAAAATAATCAAATCATTTCCATTGTCGAATTTTGCATATTATGGGTAAACTACAATAAAACCCTGTGCTTACAGGAATTTTGAAAAATTATATGTTTTTCTTTATAAAATTAATTCACGTAGTTGTAAAATTTTCGAAAAGGACTTTTAAATTTGACATTAGAAAAATTACCATTAACAATTTTAAAACCATTTTTTCTAAAAATTAAAGTTGTTAGCACTTTATGTCCTATTAAATACAAGGGATATTCTATGGTCACTTTGTTTGTGAAAAAGAAAAAGTATAGACAAAGTAAGGGAAAAACAAAGTGATCATAGCCTACCCCTAAATACAATTTTGATTTTTGAAAATCATTATCTAAAAACTGTATGTATTAAACATCAATTTTCAAAAAATTAAAGTTGATTTTTTCATGTATTAAAACTTTTTATTTTTCAAGTCATTGATGATTTTGACGGTATTAAGAAAAAAGAAAATATTTATTTTGAGAAATCAAGTGACCACAAAGATTAATTTTAAATAAAATAAATCATATGTATTTCTTCATACTCTCTCGTCATATTAGCTGTGGCATTATTTAATTTTAATTTTTAGTGACCAAAGTTTTTTATTTTTAGTTTATCTTCGTACTCTCTCGTCATATTAGCTGTGGCATTATTTAATTTTCTTGTTTTTTTATTTTTGAACTTTTGTTTTGATATATGCATATTAATTAATTTTTTTCACATCTAGCTTATATAAGTGAGTTATTAATACAACTCATAAAATAAGAGTATAAACCTTTTTTTCCATAACAATTAACGAGACCGAACTTTATAGATATATGTCCTAAACGACAGTTAATATGAAACGGCGAGAGTATTATTTTATAAAACTCGAGTTCAAATTGGTGTCATTTTATGCGTTTATCAGTGTGTATGCTAGTTGTAGTTAGGGTCAATATAGTATTTTTCTATATTCAACACATGAGGCCCACTTATGTGTTAAATTTTAAACAGAAATGGAAGCTGTTAGGATTCGAATCCTTGACCACTTGATCATAAAGTTCTAATACCATGTTACTTAACCGATTAAACTAAAAGTTCGAGCTGACAATTAAAGCCAACCGACATTTGTTAATCAAATCCAACCCGCATGATGTTGTGCTTTGCAAACAAAAAGAAAAGAAAATTAAAACAAATAGAAGAATAAATTTGATCTGTGGTCTGAACTATACGTTAACAATTTCTTATAAGTATACAAAGTCAAAAGGCTAAGGAGATGGAAAGTTGATGATAAGTTCTATAGAATATTAGAGATTTCAGAACTGATACTTGCACTTACAAATCTCAGATAAAGTTGTTGGATATGTCTTAACCCTTGATCTATATAAAAAGGGACAAAAAGAAACAAAAAAGCAAAGACAAATAAAAGAAAAGACCATACGGAAAGCTTAACTAGTTTTAGTTTAGAAAAGAAAAAAGAACTATGGTGGAAAACAACTCAACTTCCACTCAAATGTTCACATATAATATTTTACTGGAATCATTATGTGGTGACTGATTAATTGACAATGGATTACTTTTTTGAGCTCATAGCACATGCTACACAATAAGACAAACTTTGAATCATTATTACTTTCTCTTGAAGACGATTACATGCATTAAAGTATTGATTATGGTAATTAGCTCTAGGATATGAAAATAGGAGCAACCTTGTGTACAGATTAGATTAATGAGGTATATATATATACACATTTAACCTAGCTACATTCTCTATTACCCTCCCTCAAACTGAGCCAAAGGGTGAGTTTGGAACAAAAAGGTTGTAAAACGAGATTTACCAAGAGGTTTTGTGAGATTTTCAGTAACTTTAGCAACTTTAGGAATGAAATATATATACACCCATGAGACATTTAGAGACACGGTCTCATGTAAAAAAGAAATCTATTTCATTGTGTTTACTTATTTGATGAAAGATTTGTTTAATGGTCAAGTCTGTGGCACGCAAATTATCACATAGAAGTCAGACAATTTGAAATCATCTCAATTTAGAGGCCCCTATGGCTAAAACACTATCCTCAGCTTATGTAGAAGAGAGAGCAACATACAAGAGAGCGACCCAATGCTCTTTCTATCATCAAGTTTGTCTCCCCAATCAACATCAGTGAATATCTGTGAAGCTAGAGAGGAGAACGTTAAATGATCCAAATAAATTATCATCTAGTATCAAAATAATTTTGATAATCTGTTTGGATCATTGAAGAGTGATTAATGATTTATCCGTCAACTCAACATGTGACATGTGAAGGACTACCCGAGATATATAGGACGAAGGCATGGGCGACAATTCATAGGTGGCGGATTAATTGTCCAACAGTTCTCAGTTTGAAGGTGGTAACAATGGAAACAACTTCTCAATATTTTGAAGTTCCGTTACCTTATTTGATGATTTATCATATTACAAAGTTGACATGAGAAAAATTTAGAGTACTTATGAAATATATGGGTACAAGAGTATGTCGATATTAGAGTTATTTATGATATAATGACAAATATAAATTTTAATTTATAATTAAGTATGTACTTCACGGTGTAGACTATAGTTACTTTATTTGTACTTTATTTTATCTACCATCAGATTAAATTTTACTCCATAATAACAAAGTACCTTACAATTTCTATGTACTTCAATTGTGTTTTGTAATTTATCATTTAGATGATACTTTCCACTCAAACTTAATTATAGTTAATTATGTGGTATGCCACATTGACAAGTTATTAAGTGTGGTAGTTGTTTTCAGAAACAAAAAAGAAAGTGTGATAGTTCGAGATATAAGCTTAAAATACACCGAATCATTAAAAGGTTATAAAAGTTAGATGTGTCATTATACAGTAATAAGCAATACAACATCAACTGAGTTGCTCAAAACATGTGATGTAATCATCAAGCACTATTCTAATCTCTTTCTTTCTATTTAATTAGTAGTCTAGGTTTTGTTGCTTTGAGACTATCCAATTCCACTAATATAGTCATCCTATCATGAAGATAATTAGGAAAAAAGAATAACTAATTAATTAGTAACCTTTGTTTCAGAAGCATTGTTGTCATATTGAGCTAACTCATTAATGCTGATCATAACATGGTGGCAATCAACGGCCGGCGATGATTTGGCATCCTGAAATGACTTATCCGGTGAAACCGTTCGAGCTACTTTGTTAAAATGTGCTTTAGAAGCAAGTTCATATACAGATTCAACAAGTTTTTCAGTGCAGTTAACCACATCTATGAGAATGGAAGCTACTGTAACCACTGGAATCACTTGTAGAAGCTCATAATCATCTCCCCATGGATTTAATTTCAGCAAAGTGTGGAGATTTTTAGCAGCTCTTTTTGCATTTTCTAAGTGGGTATCACATGAACATGGTTCATTCATTTTCTTTACTGCCATTGATAACTCCATCAATGCCTTCCCACATTCTTTGCTAATCATTGTGCATGTTTCTTGGATTATGCTTCTTATTTCCCCTGATGTCTGCAACATATGTATATTATTTAGTACCAACTTTAAATTTATTGCTGGAAGATCTGATATATATGCCAAAATTCATAAATTAATTTCTTTTTTTACAACATTATTCTTGAATGGTTTTATGTAATCTATCATTGATCATTCCACAAATTTTTTTATTTTTAATCAATTGAAGATGATGATGATGATGACATGTGGAATTACCTGTACAGTGGAGAATCCAGAGTTGGAATGTGGGTTGCCGAATTTACACTTAGGTATGTAAAAGAATTTCACAATATTCTTTTCCTAGAGTGTAAATTTCCACCACAGTTCATACATTCTATAAAAAAGAGGATAAAATACTAAATTTTTTGACGAAATTGCAGATTTCTAACAGACCTTTTTTATATTTCGACGAATTTCAACATATCTAACAATATTTTACAGATTTTTCAAGATAAATTCGTCGAAAATCCGTATTTACTTAAATTTCTTAAATGGGGTAAAAGTAGTCATTATATGTGTGGTTCTTATGGATAGAGGACTGAAACAAGCCCCAGTAAGAGTTAGAGCTTCTACTATGGACCGGGTACAATGGACTCGACCAATAAAAATTGAAGAGTATACCACTTCACTTGAAAATAATTAGTGTAAAGAAAATATGTACAATTGTCATGTATCCATTGGACCATAAGCATAATAAAATTTCTCAGTAGGAGTAGTTATCGGGGCCGGGGAGGCCGGAGCCCTCCGGATCCCCTTCTAAATACGCCCCATGTGGCTGGATGTCATCAATCCTAATAGGCGGATTAAGCTGCATGGACCTGCTGGATTAAGTATCATCCATCGAACTCAAACGATAGGCCCATGGGCATGAAGCCTCGAGAGAGCCCATAACCAAAGACGCATTTTTAGAATCATCATCATCACGAAGGATACGCCCAAATGGAACGTACTACGATGCATTTGAGTGTATCATTGCACTAGACGAAAAAGATATAGCAAAAAATGCCAGAGCGACATAATCACGTCACTGTATCTTCGTATAGAGAAAATCGCAAAGAAATTCTAATTTTTTGACCATGAAAGAAAAGTTAAAAAGGAAAAGCTGATCGATCTCCTTAGGGTAACAGTTCTTGACATTATATATATACTACAGATAGTGTTACCATGATAAAGGTACATTCTAAAAGCGATCAACCATTCATAGGTTCTCCGATTCAAATAAGACGAGCATTTCAGGGATGCAAGATATTAGATAACTAACTTCCATTCACCTAAGGCTATGAGTTTAATGTATACATCCAATTTTGTTACAACCCTTAAAGATGCTGTTACTACTCAAATCAACTAGAATATAACATAGTACTTAGAGCAAATATAGAAATGTAAATTAAAAGAACATATATATACCTGAAGGTCAGAATTTAAGTAGCCGTAGAGTGCTTCAATTCTGTAGGCACATTGGCGAATTAAAGCTGCAACTTTAAGATACTGGTTCCAGGGATGCCCATATTTAAATCGTCCATGTCCTGGCTCCCATCGTGCAAAATTCGCCTATTTTTTCATGACCACAATTATTATATATTCATTTATTTTCCACATTTATAAGTACCTACACTTTTCAGGAATAATAATAACATTCTAGATTTAAAGTAATACCAATGATTCTTCGATGCTCTTTGAATTAAGCACACTTTTATATGCTTCAAGATTTGATTTGTCTTCTTCACCTCTTTCCTCTTCTGATAATTTGAAATACTCATCTCCAAATCCTACACTTACAATTTTTTTTTTTTATTTTTTTTTTTGCATTAGCGAATATGCTCCTCTTAAGTACATGTAAAATGATATTTTGCTAAATAACTTTAACGTGTCCAAGTTTTTACATAATACATTGTTTAGTCCATCTATTTTGAAAAACACATTATAAGATTCTTATCTTTCTTTTATAGTTAATTTTTTTTGTCATGTTGTATATTTTTTAGATTTTTAATGTAACATCTTTGAACTTTAAAGACATTTATACTAACACACAAAATAATTATGTAATTTTGTTATGTCATGTCTGACTATCCATGCCAAAATACAACTACTATAAATCTAAAAAAAATTAAAAAAATGGACTAAAAAGTTCATTATGACAAAAAATAAAGCGCTTATAATGTAATAAGACGACTAAATAGTATATTATGCAAAAACTTAAAATTAAAATTATTTATCCATTATACTGGTAAGAGTTAAAGGATAATTACCTAATAAGAAAAGGGAAAGCTTTTGGATGTTAAGAGCAACAAGGTAGTGAAGATCTTGACCAGCCCAAACAGGACATAGGAGAGTAGAAATAAGAACACAAGCAGAGCAACCAATTAAAATGGTGGATACTCTCTTGTGTGCTAGTTTTATTATTTCATCTACCCTAAAACCTGATACTGATACTAATGAAAATGTTAATATAAATATTAACATCCCATAGTCGTATCTTGCTTTTATTCTTGGAAAGAACCGAATGAATGTTGTAATTGTAGCTGCATGCACAAATAATATAATATGAGTAATTAATAATCAAAACTCAACTGTACTGCATGTAACGTCACGGAATTTGGATTCTCTCAAGTTGGGATATTCTCGACGTATTAATTAGAAAAGAAAAGATACGTACCTTGGAGAAAGACGAAAAAGGCGAGTAGAAAGGGTTGGGCGATGTGGCCGGATAGAAGAGCAAGATGATGAGCTGCAAGGCCTAAAGCAGCAGCAAGCAGTGTTGCCATTCCTCTATTCAATCCTTTTCCTATTGTTGCCCCTAAAAATAAGTGACTTACTAACTCAGAATTTGAACACAACAATAGTTTATAATTACATAAAGAATATATAATTTGGCTCATCAGATAATTTGGCTAGAATCACTATTAGATTTTGATATATTCAATTCTTAATTGAGGATAATTTTAATCTCCACTACTATAGAATTCAAATAAGTCTAGGTCAGTAAATGACCATATTTATCATCATTTATGTTATTATCAAGTGAACACTAATGTAAGCACATGATAAGAGAGAAAAATTGAACTACTTACCAACGGAAAATTCAAAGACGACAACAACAGTCATGATAGCCCACATTGCGGAAACTCCAAAATTTTGATAAAGAGGTTGATAGTAATAGAAGATTGATACCAATGTAAGTGCAAATCCAACTTTTAGAGAATGAATTACTCTTCTTGGGTCTTCTTTCCCAACTTTCATTATGCTTGTACATATATCAATCATCTTACCCTTCAACTTTCTTCCCAAATCCATCATCCCACATGAAACTTCCATGGCTTATTTGCAAAATATATATTAATTAGGTTGCTTCAACTATAAATAGAAGAGAGAAAACATAGAAACACAAAAAGTAGAGGTGGGTAACAAAGAAAAAGAAAGATGCTTAGAGTTAAATTAGGTCTCTAGGGGCCTCTAATTTATACAAGGAAAAAGGGTTACAGAAAAAGTGTTTTTTATAGTATATTTTTGTATGTTATATATTGTGAGGCAGCTATGACTATGAATGAGCATCAACATCCATTCACAGCTATTTGCACTATACCTTATTACACTTGCGTTTTCAATCTTCTTTTAGTCTCAAAAATCTTTAATTGTACTTGCATAGTACTCTTTAATTCAACTCTTTATAACATAATATAAATAAAGATTGAAGGACTTTCAGCATCAACTTTTTAGGTGTATGGTCTCTAAATAACCTGCCATTGTATAATGGGAAAGTGGATATGTAAAGGGTCTGCTAGCTCTTATAAATATCGTTACATAGACATATTTATTGGAATTCTAACTGAACTCATCACATTGTTATTGCTACGTGTTCACAGTGATGTATATATTAACAATTGTACAATTATGTGCATGCACTTTCACTTGGATTTGTCAACATGGTGTAGACTGTGTAATATGAAGAATTAATACTATGTAAGATTGTTACCAAAATACTATGTAAGATAGACATGATGTCATTTAGAGGCGCTTCTTGTAACATGGATAAGAAGGACAAGATGTTAGTTAGAGCCGCTTCTTGTAACATGGATTTTCAGTTCACTTTTATTTTGATCCGCTCCTTGTACATGTCTTCCTAGTTACCTCAATACCACCCACTCTACTTAGGACACTAAATGTCATGTAATATATTTTAGCATCTAAAATTTATAATTTAAAGTTTGAGGTTTATTTTTTATTGTCAAGAGTTTATATCTTATAGAATTTTATACAATCGGTCAATTAAAAACTATTTAATCGATAAATTATAAAGTGTTAATATATTTTTATCAACTTTTTAGCCCAACCCATCAAGTCGTCCCTAAGCCGAATATATCTTAAGATATATTATATAGATATATTATATATACTTAATAACAGATCATTTCTAGATATTATTTTTCTTTTGGCCAAATGCCCAAATGTTTGCGACCTCAAAACTTATCCAAATAAATGTCATAAGAAAATCTAAACCAAGTCAAGGCATATGATAGATATACAATAAAGTGGGAATTAAGACATCTATTCCCTTATATTATTCTCTTACGTACCAGAGTTACCATTCATGGCCACCAAGCATTTCTAAGTTAATTAATGGTTGAAAACCCATTTCCAAGAACTCAAAATCTATTATCTATCACAAAAAAGGTAAAGAACTAAAAATCTATCAGTATAATATCGTCTTCACTTTATTGGTTTTGATTGATGGAGATTGTCAAGTGATAGCCGACATATATATTTTGCATGCATGCCTTCGATTAATACCATCGACAAGACAAATATATATGTGCACTATTCCTGGTGAATATATCCTTGTTTATTTATGTGCGATCCTCTTTAATTCAACCTCCTTTCCAAATTATAAAATACCCAAATTATAAAATAAATAATAGGATAAGCTTTCCTTATCAAACATAGATTGTCAGTCTATTGTTCATGAGCATAAGAGGTCTGATTAGAGTACGCCAAACCAAGCTAATCACTCATGATATACACCTATTCAGTGGCGGAACTAGAAGCTCAACATAGTAGGAGATCAAAAATTTACTTACAAAAAAAAGCACAAATTAAAAGATTAATCTAGTACTTACATTGCTTACTTTTCATATAACAATCACACTAATTTAGGTTATGTTCTTTATAATTGAAAATTACTAAACTAAACCCAACTGAAAATTACTTAAAAAAAAATTACTAAACTGAGCAGAATTGAATTTATTGAACTAAAATTAATAATAAGGTATAAAGAACAAGACCTTAGAAACCGGAGAGAGGTCCTTGATGGGCAATGAATGGACTGCTCTGTTCCCTTGATAGGCCTGTTGGACTGCTCTGGAAGCCTCTGTTATAGCCCGTGTGAAGTGGGAAGCCCGCATTGGTGGGGTTATGGAGGCTAGCTTCCCCGGGATATAAGTCTACTAACCTCGAAGGGGTTTAGTAGAGTTCCTCGTCATCAAGAAAAAAAAAAGAAAAAAACAAGACCTTAGACATCAGAGAGAGGTCCTTGATCAATAGCTCCAAACCAAAAAATTTATTGTCTTATAGCTTACGTTGGACATTCTCAACCCTCTCGATTGAGCTTAAATTAGTTCATAAAATATCAAACTGGTGCAGCGAGCATGCACTATATCCAAAAAGCTCCTGATGGATGTATCCAACCCCGACAGAAAACGCAAATGGGATAGCTCGAGTACGTCAAGACATAATCAAGACTCAGTTTAGTATGACCCAAGACTCTTCTAGACCGAAGGACAAAATGGATTAGTGATACAAATAAGAGAGGAGGACTTCACTATGAAAAGGGTTCACTATGAAAAGGGTTCTAGTAGACACTAGAAGCGCAACTAACATCAAGGAAGACAAACTCATGAAAATTTGGGCCACTTGTTAAGTGCAAGTGGACACACCGTATCTTTGGTTGGCTCAATAGATGGCGTTTGAGTTTCGTGATGGACAATTTTTTTTATTACATGACGGTTTTTGTCCATCATGTGAAGGGGATTTATGATGTCGTGTTCGAATGTTCCTTAAAATTGTAAAAGACACTTGGACTTGAAACGTGCATAAAACAAGCTTATATCATCATGTATTTATAATCACCAATAAATGGGGTTTCTAATAATTGAAGTCATGAGTGCTTGGTTGCAAAGAATCTGATAACATTAATTCGAGGTGTCAGAGATTAATATGAAATATGTCGTTGACCCTTAACTATCAGCTTAAGCTTTTATTTTGCTCGGTTTTTTGATATAATATCATAGCATAAATTAATGATCAAACTGTCCTGAGTTTGATGAATCCTCCGAACCTCATTTATTGGTGAATTAAGGCACATGATGGGATGAGCACGAGTCGTGCACGCTTCAAGCTAAAAGACTTTCATGTGAGTGAGTATGTTAGAGATTAATATAAAAGGTTGATGTCGTTGAACATTAACTATCAACTTAAGCTTTTACCTCAATCGGTTTCTTGAAACGAAGAGCCGATTAAACTAACAACTTAAACTGATAGTTAAACCCCGATTTTTATTTGTATAAATCTCTAACAAAAAGCAAAGTAATTCAGAAAAATGGAACCAAATTAAATTCAGAATCGACCATATATAAGTAACAAAAGGGTCTTGATTACTACTTAAGTAACCCATAATTGGTTTATTGTTACTTTTTTATTTGTCTTATATAATGAAGAAATCCAATAGTCATTGTAAAGAAATGTCTAAATACATGAATTTATAGCCCTAGATCCAATTGAGATTGTGAAAATAAAGAGGGGTGCAAGGTGTCAATAGATTGCCATATACATATATTCTTGAAGGAGTAACACATATTTAAAAGACTAAGCAACCATATGGCAATCATAAGCAAATGACTTCAACTTTCCTCTTCTTTTTAAGAAGAGCTTCTTTCACCTTTGAGTTGACTCAAACAACAAAGAGATAGCAAAAAACAATGGCACTCCCAAATTCTGAGAGTAGCACAAGTATGTATTTTCCATCAAAAATATGGAGTAAGGTTGTTGAGATTGGTAAGATGGCAAAACAAATGGGAAAAGATGATCCAAGAAAAATTGCTCATGCTTTTAAAGTTGGATTAGCTCTTACTTTAGTGTCATTATTCTACTATTTTAATCCACTCTATGAAGGTTTGGGATTCAATGCTATTTGGGCTGTTCTTACTGTTGTCGTTGTCTTTGAGTTTTCTGTTGGTAAGATTATTTCTATTTTCATTCTTGCACCCTCTCATCTCTGGCCTGAATATTAGTTTCCAAGTGAATTTTATTTTCAGAACATATGGTTTCCTTAAAATATTCTTTGAGTGTAGTTTTTTTTTTTTTTCATCAAAATTGGATTCTTAAAGATCCAAGACTTTAATTATGGATTCGCACTCAAGCTTGGCCTTAGTATACAAATAAAATTGATATTTTTATTATTTTATATAATATACAAATAAAGTTGATATTTTTCAATAAGCTTATATGCAAATTTGGTCCGTATTTTTAAGGGTCTCAAAATACATACTCAAAATTTGCAATTTTCTTTGTTTACCTTTAATCCTATAAGTGTTTATTTGATCGGTAGAGAGTTTTTAAATGAGCTGGTCTGGTCACACTCCCACTAAAATTACAATTTTATATTTATTCATATTAAACAAATTAGATCTAAATTTATACCTGAATTAAAAAATATGAGCTAATTTAATTATAAATTTATAATATTTTTGAATTGTAACTCCACTAATTGAACTTTATGTTTGTTTGTAGGAGCTACACTCGGAAAAGGTATAAACAGAATGTGGGCAACACTTATAGCTGGTGCTCTAGGATTGGGCTGTCATCGTATTGCAACTCTTTCCGGTCGAACCGGAGAACCTATTTTGATTGCGACCTTTGTGTTCATAATTGCTTTTGTGATGACATACACAAGGTTTTTTCCAAGAATGAAGAGAAGGTATGATTACGGGCTAATGATATTCATACTAACCTTCTCTATGGTATCGGTTTCGGGTTACAGAGACTCCCAAGTTATTCAGACAGCACATATGCGAGTCTCCACTATCATTATTGGTAGCTGTGTTTCAGTTATTGTTTGTATTTGTATTTACCCTGTTTGGATTGGGGAAGATCTTCACAACCAAGTTCTTGGAAATATTGAAAAACTTGGTTCTTCTCTTCAAGGTAACCTAATTTTCTTTCTACATCTACAAACCCTAACCATATATTCTTACCATAAGCTACAGTAGTCATGGCTCTCTAAATTCATTATGGCTCCTGAATTTCAAACCTTGACATTATGGCCCTTAAACTTTGCACTTTACTATAATGGAATCACCAAATCTGGATTAAGTCAAAATGAGTGATAACAACCTCCAAATGGAAATGTGCAAGAATTAATTAAAGTTGTTACCTCATTTCTAATAGTTTCATCACGTTTGATTTTGGAAATCACCATATAAAAGAAAAAAAGAACGGGACCCTACGGTCCCAAGAATTTTGTCCAAATTGAATCTTTCATACACAATCTGCAAATCTTATGGCAAACCCTTAAATGCGTGCAGGATTTGGAAATGAGTATTTCAAGGAATCTGAATCTGAAGATGGTGACAAGTCATTCCTACAAAATTATAAAGGTGTGCTCACTTCAAAGACAACCGAGGAAAATATGGTAAGTAGATGTAAGATTGCGAATATCTCCATGTTTTAATGATAACCCTTTTTACGAAAGTAATAGTTAATATGACATATATCAACTTCAGGTCAATTTAGCAAAGTGGGAACCAGGGCATGGCAAGTTCAAGTTCTTCCATCCATGGGATCAATATCTCAAAATTGGAAACCTATCAAGAGAATGTGCCTACAAGATTGAAGCTCTTTACAACAACCTTCAATCCGAGTTCAAGGTATAGCTACTAATATGAATTATAATTATTAAGATTAATTCTCAAACATTAAGTCTATAATTAATTAACGAATGGTTGAGATGAAACTTGATCAACTTGAGAGAACTACAACTTAAAAATATTCCAACCCAAATTCAACACATAGAATTGATGGACCATAGGAGACCAATGTTATCAAATAATAGATCACGAGAAAAAATAGAGATTTTGAATAAGTACTCGATTAAATGTTACTGAAAAATAAGTCTGGGAAATAAAACCAATACTTTTGATAGGCCATAATTTAAAGGGTAAATAACAAAAACAACCTCTGTGGTTTCAAGTTTTCATAAAAAAAAACTCATGTGGTTTATTTTGCTCAAAAAAAATACCTATGGTTTCAAATTTTAACAAAAAGGTGACTCGCCAATTTAAAATGTCCAAAATAAACATTTAACGACTTCAAAGTGGAGAATTCAAAACATTAACGTTGTTTAGAATCACATTTACTATATACAACTACGTTTTTTATTTTTCAAAATCATCATTTTAATTTTTTTCTTTTTCTAACATTTACTTTCTCTCTCCTAACCAAACGTCGCCTAAATGATCTCGAAATTAAAAAGTTGAAAAATTAAAGTTGTTTAAAATATACTTATTTTTCTAAAGAATCCACTAACGGTTATTTTTTGAATTTATAAACAAATCACAAAGATTTTTTTTTTACAATATGAAACTACAAAGTTTTTTTATACTTTACCCTAATTTAAATACAATTTTAATCCTCGAATTTCAATTTTCTTGTTTAAATTAAAAAATTACAAAAATTATAAATGATTAATGCATTTGAATACAGATAATTAGGAAAAATTTTAAGATACTCTTGGAATACGGGTGATATGGTACTTTTGGACCAATATTTTGATGACACGTAATATATATTAGTATTAAGGTTCATGATTTTAGGTCTAGAGTTTATCTTTTGGGGTCAAGAGTTTTTACTTTAGTATTTAGAATTAATATAAATGATTAACTAAAAAATATATTTTTAATTAATTACACATTATCAAAATCTTATTGGTTGATGGGGAGGCATGTCAATCATTTAATGACTCAAAGTACCTCGTCATCTGTACTTCAGGAGTACACTAAAATCTCGATTAGAGATTAATATAAAAATTACTCTTAGACTCTAAATGTAATCTTAAATGTTTTGTTGAATCGATTCCATATTATCGTATCAACTCTTTTTAGACAAAGTGATTTCTCAGTTTGAATATTAATAACACCTTATTTACTGGTGGAATTTAACCTTTTAAGGAAATTTATTGATGGAATTAAAAACACATGATAAGATAGATTGTGTTATACATCCTTCAAGCCCTAGAATGATTCGTGTAAAAGGATGTGTTATAGATCATAAAACTTATTCTTGGATATTACTATCATTATCAACTTTTAGTTCAGTGTTCTTATAAAGCAACGTAGGCCCACAAGAAAAAATTCTAGAGAAACTTTATAAAAACTAAACTATACATATATTTTATCGTATCTGGAAAAGAAACTTTAAACTACATAAACGGTAGAAATACGCTCAACCAATATAACAAAAAGGAAGAGATTGATGTTAATTACAAAAGTTTACAAATGACACCAATGGATTAATACAGTGATTATAGTATGATTTGTGATTAGCTAGGATGCATGGATCCTTTTAGACGTTGTTCTTTTTGGCGTTTTGGTAAGCAAACTTCAATTTAGTTCAGTTTAATTTAGTTCACCAAAATTTCTTAAGCATTCAGTCAAATTAATTCAACCAGTTCAGTTCAGTTTAACTCAGCTCAGTTTAACCCTAAAAAACATAGACTTAACTATGACTTTTCTAAAATTTAATTATTCATTCTTTAAAGAGTCCAAAGGAGATACGAAGCAAATTCGCAGAGGCCTGCAAAAAAGTGAGCATGGAAAGTGGAAAAGCATTGCAAGAATTGGCAGCAGCAACAAAGAAGATGCAAAGATCATTAAAAGCTTCTCATCATATTGAAAATGCAAAAACAGAAGCTGAAAATTTGAAGTCACTTCTCAAGACCACCAAATGGGAATTTGGAGCATCTCTAGTAGAAATTGTACCAGTGGCCACTGTTTGTTTGCTTTTATTGGAGACTATTCAAACCATCACAAAAATTGAAGAAGCTATCAATGAATTAGCAAACATTGCTCATTTTAAGAAACTTCAACCTCAGCAGCACCCACATGTGCTTCATTGTGCTATAGTGCAGCCCATTTCCAGCTTTGTTGATACTCCTACATCTCTTGTAATCACTGTTAGGGAATAAGTTACTACCAGTCTTGCTCACCTCGTTAGTAACTGATCATAGAAATTTGGTTAATCGTAGTTGAATCTAGACTTATTAATTTAATCTTCATTATAAGATTTTAATAAGTCTATATATCTAACCGTGAGAAACCGAATACGTATAATCAGTCACTAACTAAGTGAGCGAGATTGTATACAAATACTCTTTAAGAGTTTTTTTCTTATAAATTATTTCTACAACCTATCGAGTTATACTATATATTAGCAAAGTAAATAACAAAAAAAACTTTTTGAGTGCCAATATTATTTTTTGGTATTTGTTTTATGAAACTCGCTTCAAACTATTTTATATATTGAGAGGTTCTATAGTATTCCTAGAGTATGTATATGATATGATAAGTGAATGTTTTGTAAGACCCGATTTCAGAAAATGTTGGATCCTCTCTGCTTCCCTATACAGTATCAGATTTTACTATTTAGCATTGTTGCGAAAACAACTCGCGAATTAAAATTAAAGCAAAAAACAATGAATATAGCCCACGACTTCATGCAATACCATATTAATATTTCACTAATGATCAAAAATATTATGCAATAGAGAAAGATAGAGGAGAATATTACGCAATAGATTTATAGCTTTCCAAAACTCGCCCAACAAGTCACGACATGTGTGCATGAGTTTACCAAGTGTACTGCATGACTATTTGCTTCGGTGGGAAATGCGTGAATGTCGATGAGATCAATATTTCTACAATCTCGACCTTAGGAATCTCTCATGAAATCTCAATCAAACTATCTCTCTATCTTTTTCCATATTCGGCAATGTCTTCAAAATGCAATTTCAAGTAGTGTAGACATTAATCAATAAGCAACTGTGATTTTCTTGTAGTATACCACTTTTGTTTCCATATTTGCGGCATGATAGACTTATTTCTACTTATTTGTCAATCCAGTTTTTCGCAATAAAATTAAACACTTTAAAATCGACTTCTATTGGTTTGAGACAAAAGTACGCCCCAAGGCGCTTATGGTTCTAAAAATGTTGCTATTGTTGATCAAGATATTTGATGTCTTTACTAGACCATGGGTATGATCTCGATTTCAACTATAAGTTCCAAGTTGAAGGCACATTCCCTATCCATTCAACTTGAGGGGAGAGTGTTGGAGTGATATTGAAATCGACTTTTATTCGTCTAGAATACAACCACTACTCGACATTAATTCCTAATTCAAGCACAACAACTCTTTTCACTTCAGGCTGTACAAAGTAGAAGGTTGCTACAAATGTATTTTAAGTACATTAAGGGCTGTTTGACATTGGTTATTATATTCTAATAGCAGTTTTTTCAATTAATTAAATTCGACTTTTGATAAATAAAAAGTTGTTTTTCTTAAAAACTGGAAAAGTTATAGAAGCGGGTTTACGTTACCATTTTCAACTTTTGGCACACTGGGCCTAAATGTTATTCACTAAAAATTAAGTAGATCACTTCTCAACGAAATACTGCATTTGATCCATGAAAACATAAAAGGAAAATGGAAAAATAGAGAAGGGATTTAGGCAGTTGGTGAAGTAGGATTTTATCTGCATATTTTTATTTTTTCTAGCATGTGAAGTTGGATCTCTATACCCACTTGCACTCTATAATTACATATATATCTCAAATGATTGACCATAATTACACTACACTACACATGCTAATATGCTGCCATCTTTGATTCCCCTTCACTATAACTACCTCAACAAATACTTTCTTTCAACTAGATATAGATTCTGAAAACAATCATTTTTTGCAAGCATAAATTATAGTTAGTTTTCATTATTAAATAAAATTGTTTCATTATTAAATAAAATTGTGTTTCTATTCATGCATTTAATGATTAGCTGGGATAAAATATATCCATGAACCTCTAAATTATAGCTCTACTAATATTATTGTCTTGAAACTTCATTTCTTAACATGAAAACTTTACCGTTACACTATACCAATGTTAGAGTTAAAATCAAAGAAAATTCATTAGAATTAGAACTTTAACGAATGATGGCTGAAAATATGTATTATATCATGAATGATATAGTCAAACTTGTCAGGTCATTATTTTGTTGTTAACTAGTTTAAAAAACTAGCTTTCTTTGATTAGATTTTAATGTTAATTAGTAGATAATGTAACGTTTAGGACTTTCATGTCAAATGAAATGAAGTTAATGGAAAATATTATATATAGTCCTACAGTTCAAGGATCGGTGATGTATTTTATCAAAACTAATTGGAGGTTAGGTTACATTAACTGTCAAGTTTCAGACAAACTAGCCACTGCCAGAGCATTATGTCAAACATTGCCCTCTCAACATTCATTTTGCTAATTAATTGTTAATTATATAATGCAATGCTGATTCTATTCTATGTATTAATTAATATCTTGGTGGCTGCAGTTTGATATTGTTCATGAATAATATAAGAGTAAAGAGACTGATGTCTGTCCTGCATAAATTAATTAAAGAAAACAGTAGTTAATGTAATTATAAGAAAATAAATTAAATTAGAAAAAAGGGTATATAAATAGGGGGAGAAGTGATATATTGAAAATTAAGGGGAAGATTAATAGAGAAATTATGGAAAAGGGGAGTGAGAGAATGAAACTAATAATAGCATTAATTAGCTTACAATTATGCTTTTCAGGATTTCATATAGTTTCAAGAGTTGCATTAAATATTGGGATTAGCAAGGTTGTTTACCCTGTTTATAGAAACATCATTGCACTGCTTTTAATCTCTCCTTTTGCTTATTTCTGTGAGAAGTAAGTCTCTTTTCTTTTATCACTTTCAACTCAAATTTTTGATCATTTTTGATAAATTTATGTAACTAATATCTAATATATATTTATTTTCAGAAAGGAAAGGCCACCTCTTACCTTCAATTTGTTAGCACAATTCTTTCTTCTAGCATTACTAGGGTATATAACTCAAGATTACATTACATGGATTTTATTTGAATTGATTTTCTATGTTGGTGAATATTCATGGTCACCCTTTATGGTTTTGATTCTCTAACTTTTTTTTTTTTTTTTTATAGAATCACAGCTAACCAAGGTTTTTATCTTCTGGGATTGTATTATGCATCTCCAACCTTTGCTTCAGCAATGCAAAACTCAGTGCCAGCTATTACTTTTCTCATGGCTTCCGCTCTTGGGTAAACATTTCGTTCCATGAATTTACAGATAGAGAAATAATGCGGTGTTTTTTATTCCAGAAGAAATTATGTGATTTCCATTGCTAATGTGGCATGTTGACTTCAATTAGCGAGGCATGTTTACTTTTTTAACTTTGCCGGTGTGACACGTTGAATTGTTATGACTTTAATTAACATAGAAGATTTGACTTGATGATGTAGAGTGGAGGAAGTAAAGATAGGGAGAAGAGATGGATTGGCAAAAATAATAGGAACAATTGCAAGTGTAGGAGGTGCAACTGTTATTACACTCTACAAAGGACCTCCTCTTCTGCAAGATTCATCAACCAAAATGCATGATTGGACTTGGGGCTGCATCTTTCTTCTTGCTCATTGCTTTTCCTGGGCTGCTTGGATGGTTTTTCAGGTCAATATATACATTTTCTAGCACTAAATATACTACTTTCGTACGGTAAAGTTGATGGGAAATATTTATCATGTTGGATGCAGGCTCCAGTGGTGAAAAAGTATCCAGCTAAACTGACTCTTACCTCTTTTACATGCTTATTCGGATTGATCCAGTTCTTGTTTATCGCTGCTTTTGTTGAAACTGACCTCAATAATTGGAAAATCCAATCTACAGAAGAGCTTCTCACCATCTTATATGCTGTAAATCAATCCTTCGTCCCTCCCTTCTCCCTCATTTAATTGATATGAATGTCTACTTTTATGCCAAATTGATTTCGTTTTTGGTTTTGAAGGGAGTAGTGGCGTCTGGCATCGTGATTTCTCTTCAAACATGGTGCATTCAGAAAGGAGGTCCTGTCTTTGTTGCTGTTTTCCAGCCTATGCAAACACTTCTTGTTGCCATTATGGCTTCTTTGATTCTTGGTGATCAGTTATATTCTGGCGGGTATGTACTTCCACAAGAACGAAACGAGAATCTGTGCAGGCTCTTCATTCATCTAATATTTGCATTTGCATTGCAGGATACTTGGTGCGGTTTTGATAATGATGGGGCTATACTGCGTTTTATGGGGTAAAACTGAAGAAAAAAGAATAGCATGTGAGGAGGACAAGTTAAGAACAACCCTTCTTCAACCCGAAATTGTCTAATCCAGCTCCTTTTTTTCTGCTTAACTCATCCCAAACACAAGTTTATTTTGTATGTACATAACCAATTAAATTCATACGTGTAACTGAAGCCTCAATGATATTACGCTGCGACTTGATGCATTCCAAATATCATGTGGAAATGAGATTAATGTTGTTGATAGAAATGTGTTTGCTGTTTTTCTTTTAAATCCTTAACCAATTAGTGACCACCGAAGATGAAATAAACTGCGATCCTCTTCCATTGATTTCGAGCCAATTAATTGGCAAATCGCAATTATTCCAGTTTACTTGATCAATGTGTATTCTTCAGCTTCCTACAAGTATCATTAGGTTAGACAATGTAGGCCTAATGTTTGAGCTGATTTCAAGAGAAGTAGCAATGTCCATAGAGCAGCAAGCAAAGAAGAAGAGTTGAATTTCAATAATCTGTGCAGTGCTCATTTAGAATGTCAAATAGTATAATTAATGTAGTGGACATGCAATTCATATCTTTGATTGGTATTCAATCAAGGGAAATTCTATGGTCACTTTGTTTTTGACAAAGTAACCATTACTTTGTTTTGTCCACCATTAGATCATGGGGTGAAAAGTGATCTAATGGTGAATAAAGCAAAGTACAAACAAAGTAACTCAAAAACAAAGTCACCATAGCCTACACCTTCAATCAAACCACAATAATATCAACCCTGAACAAAAGTAGAGTTATGTCGCGTATGTATGTCCGAAGTATACACCACAAACAGCAATCCTATAAGAGTTGTATTTCTTCATTTTTTTCAGTTTTCTTTTTTTTTTTACAATGAATTAATTTCGTTAATAATAAGCATAATTGGATCACTGACGAAAGGAGATGGAATAACCATTGGAACGACTGTCAGAATGAGAGCAAGACACCCAAACAACAAAAAAGGCAATCTGGTTTGTTGACTGTCAAAAAAAGATACGTGATTGTGTCGAGATAAACTAACAAAGAACTAAAAACCAGATCTTTGAACCTAAAATGAGCTTCTTTATCAAAGATTCAAAGATAAGCTCACATAGAATTCCAGCAAAACATACGCATAAAACACAATCAAAACAACCAAGTTCAACTCAAGAGACACATTCAAAGCCTAAACTGTAATAAGAAACAAAAGATACAGCATTAAAAATACATTTCAGCCAAACCATGGATGGAGATGAACATAGAGCAAAGGTAAAGAAATAGCCAAGACACTGATGTGGTTCTTTTCCCTCCTCTCGATCCACTACCCTACCCTCCAAGCTTCTGGCAGATCTGACCACAGCCAGAGTAGGTCCTCAATGCTTGAGATTGGCAAATCAATCCTTTGTTTGATGTCATTAGACCCACCCGCACCATGAAAGTCGCCATTCTTATTGAAGGGAAAGAGCAAGGTGAAGAGAATTGGCAACGATTTGCCGAAAACATCAACTAGAGAGATCCCCCGAAACTAGAACGGCTTGAAGCACAGAGAACCACACAAGGAAAAAGGGGCAATAAGGAAGGTATTAGATCTGAGATTTGAAATCTCGAGAATCTAAAATCCCTAAGCAGCGGAAACTTAGAGAGAAGTCACCTTTTCTCTCTTATGCTTGGAAATGCAGGATCTCACGCTAACACACAACTACTACAGACACAAAGGAGCAAGGACTCCCCTAAAACAGGAGAATTAACCTTCAAGTACAGAAAAAATCTGTAGGCGATAGCTCAGCATTAAAAGAATTTACTGGGAGATCAAGATAGGATATTAGGATATTGGCTACTAAAATGCTCAAGAGAAACAGAAATCAAATGCGCAGATTTAGCAGCTGAACAGATAAGATAACATACCGAGACACAGAAACAATCCCATTCTCCAGAAGTAAAGTCCACGCCACTTTTCTAAAGGCGGTGCATCAATAAAAGCTGAAAGCTCAACTTACACAACCCTGATGTTGATCTCCTCAACGAAGCTAGCAAAGTAGCTGCTTTTGCATTTCGACAAATTAAAGCCCTTGGGCAAAGACTAGAATGAAAACTGGGAATTTCGCAATCTACACAACAAAACAAAGAGTCCTCATTCATCAAGGGCCTAGAGAAGTCACAGCCTGCTGCAATATATTTGACTCTACACGCTAAGTGCAAACAAAAAGTTAACAACTAATTGGTGAATTGCCCGGGGTAAGTCTCATCTGTTATCACCAAGCTAAACATTCATCTCTAACAATAAAGCTCTCTAACGATCATTTTTCGTGTTTTATAACACTAATATCCTTTATTCCAAACTCTCAAAAATGAAGCTGAACTCATAATGTGGCTCATTTAACTCTCAAAAAAATTACACATTAGATGGCCACCACTTCTCTTTTCTCTCTTTTTTCATTTCTCCTGTTTCTTCTATTCAAGCTGCCCTTCACTAAAATTGTAAATTATCCTACATAACTTTCCAGTTTTCACTCTTAATTTCTCAGTCAATCCTCTCAATTTCTTCCTAGTCTAAATTCGAACATTCAAGTTTGTTCTCTAATCTTTAAAATAAAAGAACGCAAAAGAGAATAACCAATTAGGAAAAATCAACTATCTATAGTTTAAGAAATGTAGGGAAACAAAAATGCCTGTTTCAAGCAAAAGAAGAAATTTATTCGAGCAAAAAATACCTACACAAAATTCTGCAATTCAAAGGAGATAGAATAATCTGCTCAGGAAAAATAAATGCATAAAGAAATATATATATATATATATATATATATATATATATATACACTAGACATTTTTAATGAACTCATGATAACCAAGAGTTCCATTCCCTTGGTCAATGACTGATCAACTATAAGTTGACCAGTCACCGTTAGGGTCTAAAAGAAATTCAATTAACGGACCCACTTTCTTTTAAACCCTTAGATCTTAATCTAAAGGTAGTTGATCAGTCATTGACCAAGGAAATGGGACTCTGATAACCAATTACAAGTTCTATTTAACCGTAATGAGTAGAACTATCCTCATTCAATGAGAAGTCAACCACATAGTCAATAATCAGAAGACATTAGCCTATTCATGTAAAACTAATCATCCTACTGGAGAAATCAATCCAGACGTTTCCTTACTGTTGGATTAGCACATAAAGCTTACCCCTAATTTCCAAAGACATGATTCGACGGAATCACTTAAGATTATAATCATTTCAATATAAACTGCTCAAGTATTTCAATTCCTTTCTGCACTATACTAGATGACACTAGTAAATGAAACTCCATAAGCCTTAGAACATAATCATCATCTATAAGGAAATAGAGAAGAGGAAGCAAGAAAATTTCCCATAAATGGCAAAGTTTACACACACAAAAAAACAATTGGCAACAAAGACACAACAACACAAAAATTCTTCAACAATACGCCACTGCTAAGAAATGAAATTATCAGTACTGATTACCACAGACATAGAAGCACAGTTAGACAAAAAATGTCTTCTCCTAAACAAAACTACCTGACAGTGACAATGTCATCAATCTTCAATATCATCCGCACACATTCAGTAGCAAGTGTTATAGCACTTGTGCTCACAAGTAATGGCTGCACCACATTCTCCTCCAAGATATTTGTAATCTGTCCCTTCCTCACATTGATGCCTGCATTGATTTCCCCTTCACCATGCATCTTCCTCAGCTCAGTCACAATCCCAATCGGGTTCAAACCTGCATTCTCTGCCAAAGTATACGGGATCACCTCTAGCGCTTCAGCAAATGACTTGACACAGTATGCTTCCATCCCATGTAGCACCTTCGCCCATGCCCCCAGTTGCCTTGAAAGTTCAATCTCTGGAGCCCCACCTCCAGCAATCAAAAATCTCTTATTCACCAAGCATCTAACCACACACAATGCATCGTGCAAGCTTCGATCTGCTTCATCAAGGACCAACATATTCGAACCACGCACAAGCACAGTAGTAGTCCTCCCCATATTCTTAATCCCAGTAACCTTAACAATCTTGCCATCTCCAATAGAAAGCTCCTCCACAAGATCAGCATGACCTAGCTTCTCCTCTTTGAAATGTTCGATATTCGAAATAGGCAAGCAATTCAAAGTCTTGGTAATGAACTCAATCTCATCTCTCTCGACATCCTTAACAACCAAAATCTTGGCTTTCGCCAAATAATGCAGGGACAAGTCAGTCACCGCATCTCTCAGGATACTCTTCTGAATCAACAATACATTGCAACCAGTAGCTTTAATCTTCTTAATCATACTCAAAATATAGTTCCTTTCTTCCTTCAAAATCCTATCCATCTGAGTATAATCAGAAACCACAATGCTCTGCTCTATATCAGTCTTCGGAGGCGAAATCTGAAACTGAATCACTCCAATCTTAGCATTCTCGACCCGCGTGGGCCCACCAGCAGCATGACTAACTTTCTTATCAAAAACCAAACCTTTAACCATCTCAGTATCATCTACAGTTCCTCCCAACTTCTTAACTATCTTAATATCCCTAAGATCAACTAAATCCGGCTTAGCAGGATCAACAACAGTAAGAACCGCGTCAACAGCCAACGGAGCAAGCAAAGTAGAATACTGACTCACAACTTTACTATTCAACGAAGTACTCGCCGACTTAATCAACGATTCCCGGTCCGATAACTCAACCGGTACAGCCATAGCAGTTAGCACATCAACAGCCTTAATAGAAACCTTATGAAGAGCATCAGAGATTACCGTAGGGTGGATCCCACTGGATAGAAGAGAAAGACATTGCTTCAAAAGCGCTCCGGCGATGACAACGACAGTAGTGGTCCCATCTCCCGCGGCAGCGTCCTGAGATTTCGATAGCTCGACGAGCATCTTAGCAGCAGGCTGAAGAACTTCCATTTTATTGAGAATGGTAGCTCCGTCGTTGGTAATGATGACTTCGCCGGAAGCGGTTGAGATCATCTTGTCCATGCCTTTAGGGCCGAGGCTGGTACGGACAGCGTCGGCGACGGCGCGTGCGGCGACGATGTTGGCATGGCGGATGTCTTCTTTGCGTTTGTTGTCGACGTAGGATTCAGTTTTGGAGGATCTGGGTTGGGGGATGGCCATTGTTGCCATTGAAGAAACCCTAATTAGAATGAGGGAGATGAAAGGAGGGATCTTGAAATGGAAACCCTAGATTAGAATACAGTGAGAAAGAGGAGTCTAGAGAAATTCAGAGAGGGTTTTCGGATTTCTGACGGAATGTTATGTGGGTTTATGGTAATACGGTGCGTTTTGGTCGGAAGGGGGAGCACAACCAACCCTAGTTCCTATATATCAAAATTAAAAAAAATAAAATTAAAATCTATTTATTTATTATAGTTTTTGCTGATGTTTAAAATTCTGGGATTTTTAAAATTTTAGATGTTTAAGTATTTGATATTTCCGATTTTTTTAATTTTCCATCCGGTTCCCGAACCACATTGGGCCGACTAATCCGGATTCGGGGCGAGTCCAAGGATTATGGTATTTAAATTCTCTCAGTCGCGGTTGTGGGGATCGATCCGTAGACCTACCTACCAAATGCAGTCCCATGCTACCACTGCGCCAACCCTCGATTGGTATTTGATATTTCTCTAATCTCTACTATTTTGATAATTACGATGATAATTTTAATTTAAATACATTTTTTTAATATCGCGTAAATTACACCAACGGCACTCATATTATACCTACTTTCTTAAAGTGATATCTAAATAAAATTGTGTCTCAAAGTAGTACTCAAATTATCTGTGACCTCCCAACTAAGTCTTATTAGCTCCTATAACCGGTCAACACACGGTCAAAGCTCAGTCAACATCGATCTACGTAAATTTGACTAAAATTTTGTTTACCCCTTTGACCAATATGTAAAAATGATCATTTCTCCTTCTTTCTCCTTCCAATTACTTTCACTCTCCTCGTTCTCTCACCATTTTCCACCACTTTCCATCATTTCTTCTCCTCCTTCATCTTCTATTTCTTTCTTTATTTTTTTCTTACCTCCTCTTTCTTTTTCTTTCTTTCTTCTCCTCCTCCTTCTTTCCTCCTACTATTTTCTTTCTTCTTCTCTCCTCCTCCTTTTTTTCTTCTCTCCTCCTTCTTTTTCTTTCTCCCCCTTTTTCTTCTCTAGATATTACAAAGACCGGAATCTGAACCAGAGCTGGCCGGAATCTGGAAAATTCCAAATTCCGCCGAGTTTGGCTCCGGGTTTGAGATTCCATGTGTTGTAATTGAATCAGAATTACGCTTCATATTGCGTAATTGATAAACAAGATTCCAAACCTGAGGGCGAGAGCCTTGAGCAAATGATGCATGCAGCTTATTCCATGCTTCTAAAGGAAAGCACGAACCAATCAGTTGGGGTAATAGGGAATCTCAAACACAAGAAAACAACCATGATAAAATTCGAAGGTCCACAAGTTCATAGTTTGTGAACTCTGGACTAGTAACATTAGGGGGACAGGAACCATCAACATGATGTATAACCCGACTATCACGCAAAACAAGCTCAACCTGTGTTTTCCAAATTTAAAAGTTGGACGACGTCAACTTAGTAGCCATTGAGTGCAAAAGAGAGCTATTGTTGGCGTTGGAGTAAGAGGTTGAACCAAAGTTGTTGGAACCATGACTAAACATCAAGCCCATAAAGTGAGTCTCAGAATTGGTGAATGAGCTCATGTAGGAAGATGAAAGAGCCGAAATAGTTGCGGTAGATGTAGAGGAAACAGTGGAGGAGGAGGAATTATTTCCGGTAGACATTAGGGCAAAAAGAAATCTGCAAAAGAGGAGGATTTCGGGAACCAAAAAAAAAGGCAAAGTCAAGTGATTTGCTTTAAAACTCTTGTAGCTCAGTATACCATGTAAGTACCAAGAATTGACTTGATTATTACTGATACGGATATATATATATATATATATATATATATATATATATACACAAGAAATATTGGCGAAATATGAATTCCTAACACTGTGGAATCCTATACTAGAATACTTAACAGTATGTATCATGTTCGTGAACTAACTAAACTGACCAAACCCTAGAGGTAATATTCGGTTGTTTATCATTAGCTGATTATAAAAATGTTCTTAATGTTTTGTTATTATTACTATTTTTTTTTAGAGTTTAACTTTTATCAATCATGAGATTCGAGCCCAAAGTGAGTTTGTTATTATTACTATTAGTACTATAGATTGTTAATTTCTATATTTGTTCGAGCATGACAATTAAGATATTTCATGTTGAGTTTTAAGAAAAAAATCATTTTTGTTATTATTTTATTTTTTTTAAAGCATTTTGTTATTATTATTATCATTGTTATACTAGTCGAATGCCCGTGTGTTACACGGGATCATTCAACTAGTTTTGTGATTTATAGTTTTAAATATAATGTATACTCTTTCAAAAAAAATCATGCATGTTCAATAACATTTTCTGCGATCATTTTTAGATTATTATATTATTTAGTACTTTTCTTACGTATAACGGTGCCCATTTGTCATAATTATATGAAACCAAATTGTAGCTAAGGTTAGCTCTTCTTTGAAATTGCAACATCATCTCAAGTTCAATTTTGATTCACTAATATATTTATAAAAATTGTAATTTATTAACTGAATAGAATATATTTCAAAATATTATTTAATTACATTAAGGGAATACAGTTTTATTTAACACAGTTTATTTTTTTTGGGTTGCTTTAATAGTTTATTTTATTCAAAGGCTTTATATATAATAGTAATTTTATAAAATAAAATTTTCATAAAAAATACTAGTTCAGTTAATTTTTTTTTTAAAAAAAGACAACTGTATGCTTATTTCCAAGTTAATCTAATATTAAAGAAGTATAAATTTAACATTTTTATTAGTGATAAATCCATTTTTGTAGTTAACTATATAAAGTATTATAATGTTTATGCAATTTGTTTATTTATTCAAGTATGTTTGTTTTTACTTTTTAGTCCAATTGTAATTTTATGTCTTAAAAACACCAAAATCAAGCTATCAAGAAATAGAAAAGCTGATATCAAAATATATTTGATATGTAGAAATATCAAAAATATACTCAAATCAAATCTATTAAGGTTGCGTTTGGTATTGCTTTTGTAGAAAGCTACAGCAGCTTTTAACCAAAAAGCAGGTATTATAGTGTTTGGTAACTATCAAAAGCAGCTTTTTCTAACAGTGTTTTTGGTTAAAAGCTGCTTTTACTAAAAGCAGGCACCCCATGCTTTTGGAAAAAGCTAATTTCTCAGCTTTTGCAGATAACAATTAATTTTAAAATTTGGACAAAAATATTCAAAAGTCTTAATACATATTACAACCAAAACTCCTTATGCAAGACTTGGAAAAAAATTTAGTCCCTCTATTTGTATATAAATCACTAGTATGTTCCCCTATATTCAAAAATTGATAAAAATAAACCCTTAAAAATTGAAAAAAAATTAATGTTAGAAATTTCGTTAAATTTTTTATGTTTTATTATGTCTTAAACCACCAATTGACATATTTCAAAACATTATTTACTAATTACTTATCAAACCGATTTTACTTCAATCACATATTTTTACTTTTCATTTTACCAAACAGTCTTCTGCTTTTTCCAACTGCGCTTTTTCAAACAACACTTTTCCCCACAGCTACAACACTTTTCAACAGCAATCCCAAACTAAGCCTAAAGCTCAAACAATTGTCAATTAACTTTTTGTTTTTTAAAAAAGAAAACCACCCCATTTACATCTATTGCTCATGCAGTCACATAATTTTCCATATCGACCATAATTCCTCCCTTTACTCAATCTTATCTCTATTCTTCAATATAATATTTCTTCTCCCCCTCCATTACATTTTTATTGCACTTACACCCACAATTCATCTAATGAATACTTTATAACTTCCATTTCAATTTTGTACATTCTAAAAGAAATATAAAACTCGAATGCTTTTATCCCCAAGTAGAAACAAAATTCCAATTTTTATAGATGTCTACTCTTTGAGCCAACTGATGAATATGCAACAATAGCTATGAAACAACCAAGAAGGAAATTAAGAATTAGCACCAACATTAAAATCCATTTATAATAACATTACATAAACAAAAATAATTCATTCACGTGGGTATAAATTGAAGAGTACATTTTCAAATATCCATAGGTCTGCCAACCATCTAGCTAATTCTTTTGTATTTTCTTTAAAAATCATTGTTCTAATTTAAATTGTTCAACTTGCCTCATTTGCATCTTCTTAGTTAAAGAAGAAATGTCAAGTGCGAAGAAAGAAAAACATGAGGTAGAAAAGTGTTAACTACATATTGGAGTGCATATGTGAAGGAATGAAGAACAATATAAGAATATGAAGAGATGAATTCTTTGATACCTATATCCCTGCATAAACAAAACAAACAGCTTAAACGATCAAAATTAAACAACAATGGTAATTGTAAGTAATATTGAGCAAAACTATAAAAGAAAAGAAAAATAACCATTCTAAAGCCCAAAGATATAAATTAGAAATGAAATTGAGGAATGAGTTTTATTGGAAGACAGGAGGATAAAAAGGATTTATAGTGCTATTTGAAGAGGGGGAAAAACACTAAATGCCTTGAAGTTGAAGAGAATGATAACCGAAATAGTTTTAATTGAAGGAAGGGGAAAGATCATAAGGAAGAGAAAGAGGATGGTAAGGCAATCAATATTCAAATATGTACCATGAATGTTGTTAATTAAGGCACTTAATATGGTGAAGTGGATGGTAAGGCAATCAATATTCAAAGAAAAATTTAGTAAAGAGGATGGTAAGGCAATCAATATTCAAAGAAAAATTTAGTAAATAAAAATTGGAAGAAAAAAATTGAAAATTTCAAAAAAAATGAGGGAGTGACACCTCACATTTTGGTGAAGTGGCTTATTATGGTGAATGGAATTTGGTTCCCCTTCTATATAGATATATAGATTATTATATACTAATATATAAATCATATTAGCTAAGAATTATAAATAGAATAGTAATATATTTGTTTTCGTGAATTAAAATATATATAAATTATGCCGGCATTTTGTGCATTGCATGGTCCTACCGCTAGTATTTAATGTTTCAATAAAAATCATCGCATGGAGTAGCTATGTCTAGCTAAACTTCTCATTTTATAAATAATTTCTCATACACTCCATTACAAAATCATCTCGGTAGTCGCTCAAACAACTCGTTGATCGCTCTCTAATTATTTTGTAAGGCTTTCATTTAATTTATTCTCTAATTTTTAATCTTAAATTATAGTTATAAAGTTTACACTTTTTAATTTGTGATGTTAATTTTTATCCTTAAAGTTGGTAAATTTGGTAAATTTCAGACAACATTTTGGAATCTTGATATTTCGTTATGTATTTTGCAACAGATATGTATTAGTTTGCTTCAAAAATATCATTCTATATATTTTGTAATTTCATAAAATGATTGAGAGATTAATCTTTTTTTAAGCATTGAGAGATTAATTTTTTTACGTGTATATGCACTATCATGATAATGAGTGATAAAAGACACAAAATATAGAATTTAGATGATAATATTTGAAACTGAAAAGGTAGTTTAATGGATTATTTCGTACTTGACTCTATGGACAAATTTGCGCCTGAGTGTTAACGTTAGAGGTAAGTTTGCACCATTTTAGACTTTAGCGGATAAAATTGTTTCTTAGTGCCAATTTTATAAGTATTTTTGCACCTTATCCTTATATCCAATTACAGTTCACAAATGACAGTTTTTTTGTTTATATATGGATTCATAATTTTTGTTCTCTAGTTACTAATCATATATACGTCTTCCTACAAATTTTTATTTTTTTTTTCAATTCAAAACAACACAATTATCGGAATTCAAAGATAAACAAGGTCAAGTTCAATTAAAAACAACCAAATGCATAACGAGTCAATCATTCTTAGGATCCAATAATTTCCGATCCAAAATTACATATCCAGATTCTATTGATCAATCAATCCATACAAAATTCCCAAAAAAAATCGGTAGAATCACTACAAGAAAAATGGTCTCTTGCGGCGCTTAAAATTATGATTTAACGACACTTTTGGTTGTCGCTAAGTGATTACCGACACTTTTGTAAGCGTCACCACTTATGTTGCTGAAAGTTTCGTCGCCATGTTTGTAGCTACACAAAGTCTTTGTATCTGTAAATTAATCTAACGACACTTTTAATATAAGGGTCTCTTAAATTAACAACGTTATTGTTCTTAAAATGTCGTAAAGTTGATCCAATTATATAGGTATTAATGTGAAAAAATAACGACATTTATTTGAAAGCATCTCAATTTAGCAACACATATTTTATTTAAGTCGTCATTTGCATATGCTATATGTTAATTGTGTGTTCGATTCTACGGCGCTAAACATTTCTAAATTTACATATATTTAATGATGTGTCTACATCTAGCTACAATATATTTCAAAAGTGTTCCACATCAAATGACAATTTCATTAAAAATGTACCAAAATTTATGGCATAAAAACAAAAATATCACAAATTGTATGCAGATTTTCTTTAAATTTTTTTTATATAAATTTGGATTGAATGGAGCTCCGTATAAACAATATCTAAAGTGATAACATATTGTATGTTCTCAATCGATGCAAGAAGTTTGTTACTCTATGATTCTAACTTTTTCCCGTCCCCGATTCCGGCAGTGCATCAAATTGCGGGTAAGTTTTCTTGAAACTTAATCATAATGCTATATCTGGTTTTATTAGGCTATGTTCGGATATGTTCCCTTACATATTTGATAATGACTTCGAATTTGCTATTGGAGTTTGATGCACGGCCGGAATCGGCAAAATAGCCATTTCAATTACAACGTAAAAAATTGAACGAAATATTGCTTCGGTAGGCGGCTCATGTTGGGCTACAGCGAGAACATATTCAACGATCGACCGAAAGACATGTGCAAGAGCCTCGAGAGTGAGACCGCCTTCCGGAAGCTTCATTAATATTCTCCAAAAAATATAAAATTAATATATAATCAAACTTACAACATTAAAAAACACACACAACACTAGAAAAATAGAAGATTTAGTGAAGCACCTTTAAAACTTATATATTATTATTAACATAAACTATAATATGTGACTTAGCTTGCGAAATTTTTATCAAACATTTCAAATAATGTACCGGAATCGGCGGAATAGTCATTTCAATCACAACGTAAAAAATTGAACGAAATATCGCTTCGGTAGGCGGCTCATGTTGGGTTACAGCGAGAACATATTCAACAATCGACCGAAAGACCTGTGCAAGAGCCTCGAGAGTGAGACCGCCTTCCGGAATGTTGGCAGGCGGCGGCAGCACAACTTGGAGGAGAGTAGTCATAGCTTCATAAATATTGTCCAAAAAGTATAAAATTAATATATAATCAAAGTTACACCTTTAAAAAACACACACAACACTATAAAAATTGAAGATATAATGAAGCACATTTGAAAATTATATATTATCATTAACATAAACTATAATATGTGACTTAGCTTACGAAAATTTTATCAAACATTTCAAATACTATACCTAAGAGTTGCAAAAATATAAGTACTCATATCACTAGCTTTACTAAAGCATCTGAAATACACAAAAACAAATACAATCAATGAGAACTAGTCGATATACAAGAACACCAATATACTAAAACAATAAAGTCAACTGACAATTTCATTCGACAACAAACTATATATCAAAGTTGTGCTTACCATATGGTGTGTAATGAGATGTATTGTTCCTTCGACATCCCTTGCTTCAATCATTTGAGAAAACAGAGTGATGCCATTTATCCATACAAGTTTGATTCATTCAACAAGGAGATATAATAGTTGAAAACATATATTAACAAAGAAAAGTAGCACCAAACCTATTTGACTACTTTATGCAATAATCACACAATAGTTGAATCAAATATCAAAGTTATTAAGATTGCAAGTTCTATAAGAGGACCACACTGATGAATTATAAATTAGAGTTTTAGAGGAAAAATGTACATAGGCCTACATTATATACTTAAGTATCATAATCAACCAATGGATCTGTGAGCTATTAACAATTACTCTCCGATAAAACTAGCACCTTATTCCCGAAAAAGTATAAGGAGGTTTCAAAATACAATAGCAAAAATGCTGGAAGGCAGAAAACACTAGATAAACAAAACACGACATCTACTATATAAACTCAGCACACTTGATCATAAGTTGGGGATATTGCAATGCTTCGGACATTAAATAACTCTCATCGTTGGAAGAAAAACAAGAACCTACAAGTGTAATAGTCGTAGTCTTGTTGTGCAAACTACTTAATAGAAAATGAACTCAAAGAAATGTAGATCAATGGATACTTGTATTCAATCAGCCTCATCTCACCTTGGAGTTGTTGGTGTGCCCTAGTTCTAGGCATAGTTATTTGTTGATGTATTGTACTTTTGTTGATTGTACTATACATTTGTTTTATGGAATAAAAGGCATTAATTCATTCAGTCAATATATCTTGTATTATATGAACTGTATGAAGTATCCATTGATTGTATATCATAAATTACCAGAAGCTAGTTCTACTCATGGGAATGAATAGAACGTAAAGCTTTTACGAACAGGATATGTACACGTGTACAGGATATGTTTGTAGGTACGTATGACCAATACGGGACTTGGTCGATCCGCTTTAGAAGGCACATGGTGGGAGTGTCATTGTCCTTCTATAAATGTAGATCTCTTTTATCTGTCGACCTGATTTCAATATAGTATTGAATGAGGAATCTGATTAGATTTGACATACGCCTAACAGGTCTGTAAAAGGATGCCAAATACGGGTATGATTGGTCTAGTCAGTGAACTGATTCATACTGATAGTTGAAGTGAAGGGATTACCACTCACTCCCAAGTGAGATGATATCATTAGGCCACTCGATGAGTTGAACTGAGAAATGTGTGGCCACACTCAGATAAGCTGGTTACTTATCTGTTCTTCAGTTAACTCTAGATCGAGAAATATCTCAAGCTTTAGAGGATGACATCCACCATGCCTCATGCTTGATATATCGATATGCATGGTAAGAGATGTTAGAGAATACTACAGGGTATCTATCTGTATGAGATGGACTAACACTGTAATCAATTAGTGACTGATATGGTCTAGGCAACTATCTATCAGTCGTTGAGCTAATTGATTATGGCCCACAGGATCGTGCACACTAGACACTGAGACTTGTACTCGGAGAACTAATACATGTAGTGTATTTGAGATGAACTTATTATTAGTTGTTAACTAATAATGTTAATTGATTAATTGTTCTAATTAGAACAAGTTAATTGATTGTATGGAGGGATTAATTATTCAATCGGGTTAATTAATTAAGCGATTGATTAATTAGATTTTCTTTAGGGGTTAGTGTGTGATTAATTATAACCTAATTGATGTTAATTGAATCTATTGTATTCTATTGTGGTACAATCAGATTAATTAAATTAATACAGGTACTGAAACTGTAATTAGTCGACACACTATAAATTAATCCTAATCGATTGAAACCCGGGACTTTCTGACACAGAAAATCACAGAACCCTAATTCCCTCCTGACTGATTTCGGCCGAACTCCCTAGAGTGATCCCGGAGTCTCCGTTCATCGTTCTTCGTGCCTTTTGCGAGTACCTGTTCACTGTAGGTGTTGTGCACGTGATTTTGGCGGAACCTCCGATCGTGCGGTTCGTCCATCTCTCTCAGAGGGATTCCATGTGAGTGACTAAAGTAGTTTATCACGTTAATTAAACATAAATAACATTGAGGCAATGATAAAGATCAAGTGAAATCTGATCAATGATTTTAATATCGTTGTTTTTCTCGCTTCCGCTGCGCGACTCTGATCGTTGATCAGATTCCAACAGTGGCATCAGAGCCGTTGGTTGAATCATTGATTAATGTTATTTTAGTCAAATCGGGTTTTTGCTATTTTTCCCGATATAGGATTTTAATCGGATCATATGGCATGTGTTTGATCGATGTTTTTGATTTTTCTGATGACGTGTGGTTGCTGATTTATTTTTCTGATTTAAAAAAAAAAAAAAAATAATTTGGATTTTAGGGTTTGGGGTGGCCGGAATCGCCACCCCGACGGAGGCTGGCGGCGGCGTCGCCGGCCAGCAGCTTTTAGGGCTGCTGGCCAGCAGCGCCGCCGGCCAGCGGTGGCAGGGGGGAGCTGCAATCCGCAGCTCCCCTTTGCTGCGGGGCAGCAGTCCCTTTGGGACTGCTGGCCGCGGCTGGTGGCGGCCAGCGAAGGCGGCGCCCCGCAAGGGGCGGCCAGCGAAGGCCGGCCGCCACTGGCCTGGCCGAGCAGTCCCAAGAGGACTGCTGCGGCCTACGGCGGCCGGGGAGCTGCTGTTAGCAGCTCCCCACCCCAGCTGCGGGGCAGCAGTCCCAAAGGGACTGCTGGCCGTGGCTGGCAGCGGCCGGCGACGGCGGCGCCCCGCAAGGGGCTGCCGCCGGTCGCAGGCTACCGCCGGCCAGGCTGGGCAGTCCCTTTTGGGACTGCTGCAGCCAGCAGCGGTGGCTGCTGCCATGGCAGCAGCCACCAAGGGTTCGGGGCTACCCGAACCCGCCCCGAACGCCCCCGAAACCCTAATTTTTGAATTTTGGGTCCGGGGCGCGGGTCGGAGCGGGTAACGGGTCGGGTCCGATGTGTTTGGGGGCATAATTAATTTTTATTTCGTTTTGAAATTAAACTCGTTTTTACTAAAAAAAAAAAAAAAAAATTAATTTGGCCCAAATACAGTTAATTAATTTAATTAGCTTAGGTTAAATTAATTAAATTGAAAAGTTTATGTCGTGCCATGCATTTGTATATCTTAGATTTTACTTCGACGATATTAAATTGAATATGGTATGATGATAAAATTAATTTAATGGATCGAGACACCGGTGGCATTAAATGTGTTTTAGTTTTCGATTGAGTAATTCCCAAAGTTCAGTGGGAGCAATGATGAAATCATTGGGCCTTCACGGGCTAATTTACTGGTTGAGAAAACTGAAACGATTTTATCAAATTGGGTTGGCTTAATTAAATTAAAATGTGAATTAGGATTACCATAGTCATGCATTTATTTTATGTCGTCTAATGTTCTTTTGCAGCAACTTGTTATAGAATCTTATGGGCTTTTAAATTGAAGTATGGAATGTAAAGTTTGGATTTTAAATTTTCATTACTTTTGCTTAGACAAATTGTATAGGTTTTATTTTGATGTAATCACAAGAAGACCGAAGAGAAGTTCCTGATGAGCCCAAGCCCATGGAGGAAGCCCGAAGTTTTCATTTCTGTTTTTCAATTAATAGTCCTATAGGATGTATTAGAAAAGCCCATAGGATGTCTATTTTATTTTGTATCATTATATATTTATATGATATGTAAAATGAACAAATAAAACGAATCTAATAAGTTGCATCGCTATTGATCACCAGATCAATTCTTTTTCACATGTTAAGCCGATCACCCAATGTAATCTGTTAAAACAAAATATCGGGTATTTTATAAATGCTTTACCTAAACCTCACCTCTTCCTCCCAGGTGGTGCTACAGTATATATCATGCCCTAGCAGAATATATTGTAGTAACTGATGGGCCGTTGAGGGTTAAGATACTCTTTTTGAGAGTGTGGTTAACAGAGATTGTAGGTTTTACTCGAAGAAGGAACATCATTAAGCTAGTTGCGGGTTCCTAAGCATGGATAGGTAAAGTGTCAATAGACCTATCAAACCAAGAGTTCTCTAGGTGGGAGAATTGAGTAGGTTGCTCTACCAAATACGCTAATATGAGATACAAGCCCTAGCTTGATCAATTATTAATGGGATTGTGGATCTTGGTATAACAAAGTCAATATAATCACCAAAAGAAATTAATTTAACAGATATTAATTTGCTTATTGACATTAAAGTCCTTATTCTAATTCTCTCTCTCTTTCTGCAGAATCTATTAATTACTTAAACTTGACAAAGAAAAGAGATGGCAACAAACAATCCTCTCAAACCACTTTTGGAAAAGGAGAAGTTGACGGGGACTAACTTCCTAGATTGGGCTAGGGCGGTGCAAATCGTCCTAAGGCACGAGGCTAGGGAGTATGTACTGACTACTCCTATTCCTGATGCTCCTGCTGCACGTGCCACTGCTGCTGTCACACAAGCTTATGAAAAGCATGTGAAGGACGACAGGGAGGTGGCATGTATAATGCTTGGTACAATGACTGCTGAACTTCAAAAGCAGTTCATGGATCAGGGGGCCCGTCAAATGATGACCAATCTGAGAACTATGTTCGAAGATCAGGCTCGTCAGGAGAGGTACTTGACCACCAAAGCATTGAGCAACACTGTAATGCAACCTGGGACTTCTGTTAGCGCACATGTGCTAAAGATGAAGGGCTTTATTGACAGGTTGGCAAGTCTCAACTCAGCTGTGTTGGAGACTACTGCAGTGGACATGATCCTCAGTTCACTCCCTCCTTCCTTTGACTCATTTATTCTGAACTACAACATGCAGGGTCAGGATAGAACAGTCATGGAGTTGCATGGCCTGCTAAAACAGGCTGAGCAGACTATGACTAAGGGCAGGAAGGTGGAGGTGAATGTGGTGAGCAGTGGTAAGGCTAATGGGCCCAAGAACAAAAATGTGTTCAAGAACAAGGGTAGGAAGCCCGCTGGCAAAGGCAAGAAGAAAGCCTTCAAGCCAAACCCATTAGACCTATGCCACGAGTGTGGTGAGAAGGGGCACTGGAAGAGTGCATGTCCTAAGCTAAGGGGAAATGTGAAGAACAAGCAGGCTGCTGGATCTTCAGGTATTTATGTTGTTGAGATTAACCTTACTATTTCTTCATCTTGGGTTTTAGACACAGGATGTGGTTCTCACATTTGTTCAAATGTGCAGGGGCTCAGAAATAGGAGGAGCTTGAGTTCAGGTGATGTGGATCTCCGCGTCGGAAATGGTGCCAGGGTGCATGCATTAGATGTAGGAGATTATTACTTGTGTTTGCCCACTGGGCTAGAACTCATTTTGAGAAATTGTTACCATGTACCTGCAATGCGCAGGAATATTATTTCAGTTTCTTGTTTGGATGATTTGGGATTTTCCTTTAATATTATGCATGGAACTTTTAGTATCTTATGTGGTAATATTTTATATGGAACAGGCGTTCTTCAGAACGGGTTGTATGTCTTAGATTTATCAAATCAATCTCATGTATACAATGTAAATAAAAGGATTAAAATAAGTGATTATAATAATCCTACATATGTCTGGCATTGCCGTCTTGGGCACATAAATGAGAGACGTATCGCTGAGCTCCACTCAAGTGGAATTTTAGGATCTTTTGATCTTCAGGCTCTAGATACTTGTGAATCTTGTTTACGTGGCAAGATGACAAAAGCACCTTTCAAGAAGACTGGTGAAAGATCAACTGAGCTATTGGGGCTTATACATTCTGATGTATGTGGACCAATGAGCACACAAGCTAGACACGGTTTTCTATATTTCATTACTTTCACAGATGACTATAGCCGTTTCGGCTATGTGTATTTGATGAGACACAAATCTGAGACACTTCAAAAGTTCAAAGATTTTAAGAATGAAGTTGAAAACCAGCTTGGTAAGAAGATTAAAGCACTCCGGTCTGACAGAGGGGGTGAGTATCTGAGCCAAGAGTTTGACGAATTCTTGAGTGAGTGTGGGATAGTATCCCAACTTACTCCTCCTGGTACACCTCAATGGAATGGGGTTTCAGAGAGGAGAAACAGGACCTTGTTAGACATGGTCCGCTCAATGATGAGTCAGGCTAATCTCCCTGTATCCTTTTGGGGATATGCTTTAGAGACTGCTGCTTACATTCTAAACAATACACCCAGCAAGGCAGTTAAGGGAACACCATACGAGCTATGGAAGGGCAGGAAACCCTGTGTGTCCTTTATGAAGATCTGGGGCTGTGATGCTCATGTCAAGAAATTGATTAGTAGCAAACTAGAGTCCAGAACTGTCAAATGCCAGTTTGTAGGTTACCCTAAGGAAACTAAGGGTTACTATTTCTACAATCCATTAGAGAACAAAGTTTTTGTTGCTCGAACTGGAGTCTTTTTGGAAAAGGAATTTATTTCCAAGAAAGACAGTGGGAGCAGTATTGAGCTTGGAGAAGTTCAAGAACCACAAACTCCTGCAGCAACTGCTGAGGAAGCTGAGACAATTGTTCCTGATGTTCAGGTTGATGAACAGGTAGAACATATTGTACGGGAACCTAGAAGGTCTGGTAGGTCACGTCAAGGCCCTGAGAGGTATGGATACCTGGTCACCCAAGACGATGAGGTCATGGTTGTGGAACAAGATGACCCTAAGTCCTACAAGGAGGCTATTAAAGGGCCACAATCAGTTCAATGGCGTGGAGCCATGGAGTCTGAAATGCAATCTATGTATGACAATGAGGTCTGGGTTTTGGTTGATCCTCACCCTGGAGTCAAAGTTGTGGAGAGCATGTGGCTTTACAAGCTGAAAGCTGACAACACCTTCAAGGGGCGACTGGTAGCGAAGGGATTCAGGCAAATTCATGGAATTGATTATGATGAAACCTTCTCACCAGTAGCTATGCTCAAATCCATAAGGATATTACTTGCTATAGCGGCATGGTACGACTATGAGATATGGCAAATGGATGTCAAGACCGCTTTCTTGAATGGAGAGCTAGAGGAGGATGTCTATATGGCTCAACCTGAAGGTTTTGTGAATCCTGAATATCCTAACCGAATATGCAGGCTTCAAAAGTCCATTTATGGACTTAAGCAAGCATCTAGGTCTTGGAATAAGAAGTTCAATGAATCCATAAAGGAATTTGGATTCATTCAGAACCTCGATGAGCCCTGTGTGTATCGTAAGAATAGTGGGAGCTCGGACACTTTCCTAGTGCTCTATGTCGATGACATTCTATTGATAGGAGGAAACATTTCAGAGCTGCAAGCCACAAAGCAGTGGCTGAACAAATGTTTTGCAATGAAGGACCTTGGGGAGGCTGAGACTATCTTGGGGATCAGAATCCACAGAGATAGGGCAAAACGCCTGCTGGGGCTTTCTCAGGCAAAGTACATAGACAAAATCCTTAAGAGGTTCAACATGTCCAACTCAAAGAAGGGATTCATCCCTATGGCACATGGTTTGAAACTGTCTAAGAAGGAACACAGTCCTAAGACTGAGAAGGAGAGGCGCAAGGTCTCCAAGTACCCTTATGCTTCTGCTATAGGGTCGATTATGTATGCTATGCTATGTACCAGGCCTGATGTTGCTTTTGCCCTCAGTATGACTAGCCGGTTCCAGTCTTGCTTCGGTGAGAAACACTGGAAGGCAGTCAAGGCAATTCTAAAGTACTTGAGACGTACTAGAGATCTTTTCTTGGTTTATGGTGGCGATGATGAGTTGGCTGTGTCCAGTTACACTGACTCAGGATTCCAGACTGATCAAGACGAACAACAATCCCAATCTGGTTTTGTGTTCCTCTTGAATGGCGGTGCCATTAGTTGGAAGTCCACTAAACAGCCAACTGTTGCAGATTCTACAGCGGAAGCTGAGTACATTGCTGCTTGTGAGGCTTCTAAGGAAGCGGTCTGGATGAGGAAGTTCATTTCTGATCTTGGAGTAGTACCTTCTATCCAGGATTCAGTTGTGCTCTTCTGTGACAACAATGGGGCCATGATACAAGCTAAGGAGCCCCAGTCTACAAAGAAGAACCAGCATGTACTCAGGAAGTTTCACCTTATTCGGGAGATTATCCAAAGAGGTGATGTTAGACTACAGAGAGTGGATACAGATAACAATGTTGCTGATCCGATGACGAAGGCTCTTGCTGAACGCAAGAACAATGTTCATGCTAGATCTATAGGGATTAGGGCTATGCCTGCTTGGACCTAGGTCAAGTGGGAGATTGTTGGTGTGCCCTAGTTCTAGGCATAGTTATTTGTTGATGTATTGTACTTTTGTTGATTGTACTATACATTTGTTTTATGGAATAAAAGGCATTAATTCATTCAGTCAATATATCTTGTATTATATGAACTGTATGAAGTATCCATTGATTGTATATCATAAATTACCAGAAGCTAGTTCTACTCATGGGAATGAATAGAACGTAAAGCTTTTACGAACAGGATATGTACACGTGTACAGGATATGTTTGTAGGTACGTATGACCAATACGGGACTTGGTCGATCCGCTTTAGAAGGCACATGGTGGGAGTGTCATTGTCCTTCTATAAATGTAGATCTCTTTTATCTGTCGACCTGATTTCAATATAGTATTGAATGAGGAATCTGATTAGATTTGACATACGCCTAACAGGTCTGTAAAAGGATGCCAAATACGGGTATGATTGGTCTAGTCAGTGAACTGATTCATACTGATAGTTGAAGTGAAGGGATTACCACTCACTCCCAAGTGAGATGATATCATTAGGCCACTCGATGAGTTGAACTGAGAAATGTGTGGCCACACTCAGATAAGCTGGTTACTTATCTGTTCTTCAGTTAACTCTAGATCGAGAAATATCTCAAGCTTTAGAGGATGACATCCACCATGCCTCATGCTTGATATATCGATATGCATGGTAAGAGATGTTAGAGAATACTACAGGGTATCTATCTGTATGAGATGGACTAACACTGTAATCAATTAGTGACTGATATGGTCTAGGCAACTATCTATCAGTCGTTGAGCTAATTGATTATGGCCCACAGGATCGTGCACACTAGACACTGAGACTTGTACTCGGAGAACTAATACATGTAGTGTATTTGAGATGAACTTATTATTAGTTGTTAACTAATAATGTTAATTGATTAATTGTTCTAATTAGAACAAGTTAATTGATTGTATGGAGGGATTAATTATTCAATCGGGTTAATTAATTAAGCGATTGATTAATTAGATTTTCTTTAGGGGTTAGTGTGTGATTAATTATAACCTAATTGATGTTAATTGAATCTATTGTATTCTATTGTGGTACAATCAGATTAATTAAATTAATACAGGTACTGAAACTGTAATTAGTCGACACACTATAAATTAATCCTAATCGATTGAAACCCGGGACTTTCTGACACAGAAAATCACAGAACCCTAATTCCCTCCTGACTGATTTCGGCCGAACTCCCTAGAGTGATCCCGGAGTCTCCGTTCATCGTTCTTCGTGCCTTTTGCGAGTACCTGTTCACTGTAGGTGTTGTGCACGTGATTTTGGCGGAACCTCCGATCGTGCGGTTCGTCCATCTCTCTCAGAGGGATTCCATGTGAGTGACTAAAGTAGTTTATCACGTTAATTAAACATAAATAACATTGAGGCAATGATAAAGATCAAGTGAAATCTGATCAATGATTTTAAATATCGTTTTTCTCGCTTCCGCTGCGCGACTCTGATCGTTGATCAGATTCCAACAGGAGTGGCTTAATAGAGCTAAACATGAAAACCTAGTGTAGTTCCTCCTTCCTATAAAAAGCAAAGCAACTAACACTTTGTACGGATAAATAAAGGTACGATTAGTAGACAAATGAGAAAAATTAGGCAGAAATAATGCGGAGCAGAACAACATGGAAATACTAGACTAATAGGCATACAATAAGTTATAAATTCAAGTTGTATCATAATGAAACTAATCAGTAGATGTTTTACCTACAAGGGCCTTCAATGAACACACGCAATAGAGTGCATCCTCTTGACCAAGGCTCTAATACCTCAAGTATGCCTCAACACCTTTTGTTAGAGGCAAAAAAATAAATTTGTTCTACATATATTTATCAGCTTCCATCACCCAATTCACGCCTGTAAAATTCAAAGGGAAAAAAAATAGGTTGTGCCACTAAATCAAGAATCATACTCCACCGTATGAATGACCATAAAAACATATGACTATAAAGCACTAGAGAATAGAAAAAATGAATTGTTATTCTATAATATACAACTCTAGTATCAAACTTAATGAAAGTAACCTAGGTTATGAATTTTCAATTGAAAGAAGTTTAATTCTAGCAAACCTAAAATTGGAATTTAAAACCAAACTAACCTGATTAGAGAGTAATTCCGGCGAGGAGCAGTGTAGCGTCGGAGACCTGAAGAGGGGAACGACAAGGAGAACATCACCACCATCGAAAAATGAAACTGGAGAGGGGGAGAAGCCGATGCACTTTAAGGAAGAAACAACAACTCTGTAAGATAGTAAGAATGAAAAGAGGCAACTAGGGTTAGGATACATCAAAGCAATCTCAACCGTCTAATTATACCAAGATTATAAAATTAATGATTTAGATTCTATATAAAAAAGCGAGGTACCACGAAAACTTATAGCGTTGTGATAAATTTAAAAAACGTAAAAAAGTTAAGTGTCACTATAATAACTTATAGCAACATTATTTTTCGATGGAAATTTAGAATTGTCTTTAATTTTACAAGTAAATTACACCAGCGGTATCCAAACTATACCTACTTTCCCAAATTGGTACACAAACAAAATTTTGTCCCAAAGTGATACCTAAAGCATGTGTGACCTCCCATCTAAGTACCTAGCCACCGATTGGTGACCGGTCAACGTTAGTTTGACCAATTTTTTGTTGACCACATTGACCACTCAATGTGAAATGACAAATATGCCCTTACATTAATTCCATCAACTTTGTATATTAAATTTCTCTCTTCCACCACTAAAAATTTGACACATGTCCATTCATAAAATTAAATCTTACTTTTAAATACACTTCAATTTCCCTTCCAAAATAAAATTACAGTTCACTTTTCTTTGTCATTTTTTTATTAATTAAGGAAATAATAAATAATAAAAATTAATAGATCATCATAATAACACTCAAGCTCTATACTTCCCGGAACTTCACCGGCAACATTTGCATTATTTTTGCAAATTAACTATTTCGAATCAGAAGATCACCAAATCAGCTTCTGCAATTCGTTACTCCCCGGAACCGAGCACTCGAATCGATCTGATTCTTCTAAATCTAAGCTTGAGAGTGCAATAGATCTAGAGAATGAAGCGCGTGGAAATGAAACGACGTCGTCGAACTCAATAAGATTCAGACTTGGCTCTGGGTCGGGGGAGGGAAGAGACTAAAATGGATCTAGAAGAATCGAACCTGGCTCTCAATTGGGCGGGTCATCAATGTTGTCGATTTTCCATTTTCACATTTTGAAGAGGCACCATTGGATGGGAATCCTGGAAATTTTATGTTGGAGAAGTACTGATTGAGCTCCTCTGTTTAATTCGATTGTAGATTGTTGTTTTTTAATTATGAGTTAATTAATGGTTTAATTTTTTTTAATTCAGATAGTTAATAAAAGTTGCTGCAATGGAGTTTTTTTGGCAATGTATGGAAGAGAAAGATATAGTTTCATTAATATTTTATTTTGACTTTTTTTAATTATTATTATTATTTGGTGTCCATGAAAGACAAAAGCGAGAGAGAAGAAATGAGTGATAAAGAATAGAAAAAGAATGTAAAAAAGAAAAAGTAGAGTTAGGAAAAAAAAGAGTAGGAGAGAGAGAAAACAAAAATATTTTGGTTTTGGAAATGGAGTTAGAAACTTTGTTATATTCAGTGGCTGTAAGTGCACAATGCAACATATTTATTGCTGAAGCATTTGTTTGGAGCTTTTTCAGAATTTCATCTGAATATTCTCTCTGAGGGATAATAACATTCCCTAGACCTGGTTCCATTCTGGTGGGAATGAAATCTCCATCTGTGATGACAAACCAAGCACTCATGTTCTGAGCTTGAATGAAATACATCATTCTCTTTTTCCAGTAGGAGTAATTGTCACCATTGAATAATGGAGGTCTAGTTGTAGAGGATCCCTCTGGGACAATGAAGTGAGAAGAATTCTCAGGCTGGTGTCTACTAGCCATCTCTATTGATTCTGATAGGATCTTACACTTAGATTGTTAGATCTTTTTAGTAAATATACGAAGTGACCTTCGCTCTGATACCACTTGTTGGCCCTAACAAGATCAGAATCACCTAGAGGGGGGTGAATAGGTGTTTCAAACGAAAACTGATATTTTCAAACTTTTAATGAAAATTCAATTTTCAGAGTCAATGATCCTCAGAGTCAGAGGCAAGCTTGTTGAAGTAGCCTCTGAGGGATAATCTGCTTTAAGACAGGTTCTGTCTTTTCAGCAACAGAAGTTCTGAGTAAAGAACTTCTGGACAGTCTTCTGAACACAGACTTGTGATTTTTAAGAGGGAATCTGTTTCAGCACTAAATATGATACAAGTACACAGAGGCAATAAACAAGTATAAAGAAGGGAGAAAGAGATTCAGGAGGTCCTGATGAACAGTTCAATTTATCCAAGTTCGCCACAGAGTTCCTGTGACTACGTCTTGTCCTCTGAGGTCGCAGCCTCCAGAGATTTTATAAATCCACTATTCAGAACTTTTATGGCAAGTTCAGAAGCTCCTTTACATCAACAGAACTTAAGCTAATTTCTCACTTAGTTCTGACTAGCCTAAAATGAGTTAAAGGATTTTCACCAGAACAACAATACTCTGTTTTCTGGATTTCTCACCCAACTCAAATCTCAACTAGATTTCTCTCTTTTAAATCTAACTGAAGATCACAACCGATCTCAGTTTACAAGATTTCTATTATGAACTTGTTTTTCTTCACTCTCTCACAATTACAATAGCTAAGCTAAGAAAAGATTGAGAATGGAAAGTGTGCTCTGTTTTCTTGATATAACAGTGCGTTGAGATTTTTGCTCTATGATCACACACGTAGTTGATGCAGTGGAGCTTTGCTACTATTTATAGTGTTGAGTAGATAACCGTTGAGGATATTTGAATCTTCAAGGATGACAAGGATGAAAGTAGCCGTTAATCTTGTCAACTTCTTCAAACGGTCTCAAAACACTCAACTCTGTCAACTTTGTACTTTAATCTAATCCGGTATGGGATTAAAATAAAGGTGATGGAGTTGACTGAACTTGAAGATTGATTTAGAGGGAAACGATAAGAGAGCAGGTTTTGTTTGTTGTGAACAGGCGCGTCCTTCAAACAGCTTTTTGAACTTTTGGCGCCTTGCATTAAATGCAACTGACAAAGCATTAAATGCTTAACCAAACCCGTGATAACGAACTTCTGATGTCCGTTTTCCTTCTTAGCGCTTCTGAACTAAAACAACCTTAGTCTTCTGTTTGCAAAAGAGAACTTCTGATAAAAGCTTTAGGCAGACAATCAAGACTTCAGAGCGGTTCATCCAGCTTCTGAGAAAGTGCTTCAGTCTTCAGCTTTTTAATCTTCTGAGTTCAATAGGCAAGCAGGAATTCTTCATTCAGCATCTGCTGAGAAAACTCATAATAACTTAACGAAAATTGTTAGTCAACATTGAAAAGTATACAAGTTAATTTTCATTTTCATCTTCTGAAACGTTTGGACATAACCAAAACACTTAGGGTTCATCAAGAAAAGGGGTAAATATTTTAGGGATAGAATAGTCTTTTCACCAGGAGAGATTAGTTGAAATTTGTTTGACTTGGTCAAATTAGCGACCGGTCACAGGTGATTGTATTCCGATATGTGAGACGGAATACAGAGTGGGTCCACAGACCATTTTACATATGTCATTTAAGTATAGCATGGCCATAATTGATTAATAATGATGAACATAATAAATGAATCGTGCGTGTGACTGTGTAGTGATTTATATGCAGTTGAATTGATATTAATGATATAATTCTACTTGTATTCTTTCACATTATATTTGTATACATGTACGTGCTATATGTTTATTGAGTAGACAGCTCACCCTTTGCCACCATTTTTCAGGATAGTGGAGTCTTTTTGTTAGGATCGCACCGGCAACGATAATCCGTTCTCACCTATGCATTTTGGAGTATTTTGAGTGTATTTTGTTTTATATATTTCATGTATAAACTAATAACTTATATATGTATTGTAAATGACAAATCATGTATATAGTTTGATATGTAAAGAATGATATGTATTTATATGACATTAGTTATCTACGTGATTTCTTTTATTGAATATGAGATTAAATTAAGATTTCAATGGAAATTTGAGATCATTATTTTATATGAAAATGACTGAGACTTGAATGTATACATGGAATTATTGTTACGTGACACGTAATATGATCCCAGTGAGGGGGTACACTTATACTCTGTTTTGAAGACTGTGTGTTTGATGAATTGATTAGAATAGAAAGAAGTTTTATTGTATTGACATATTGTTGGTTTCAATTGAATTGAAGTTACTGATTTTGTTACAATTAAAAATGACCTATAATCCAATATGAAGTACAAAATGACTACAAAATTGGACCTCTAATTAGATTGTGACCTATAATAATCCAATATGAATGAAAAATTGGACTTGTAAGTTCATTGGGACCTATAGTCCAATATAAGGAGCAAAATGTGAAAACATTCACCAATTCAACTCATAAAAAAAGGAGTTACAATCCAAAATGCCCATTAAATGAGACATACAAACCAAAATGCCCATAAAATGAGACTTACGAGCCAAAATGCCCATTAAATGGGACTTATAATTGCAACAAACACTAAAAAAGCGACTAATACTTCCACTAGACCGCTCTGGCTGGTGCTTTACCCTCTTGCTTAGCAGTTGCTCTTGATGCCACTAGAGGTCTTGAAGGTTTTGCCTGGCTTGCTTCACTTGGTGGCTGTGTAGCTGCCCTTGCTGGCTGAGTGGATTCTCTTGGGATATGTGATGCTGCCCTTGTTGACTGTGTTGTTGCTCTTGGAACATTGTGTCTGCCTCTTGCCATTGTTATTGTGTCTCCTTTGTGTGTCTGCCCTGACTTCTAGTAGTCTGTTAGTTGACACAGAAGGTCTACCTTTCCACTTGAGGCCATTTGGTATGTACCCCAAATCATCTGTCACAGTTGCAGAGTTCTTCATTATGCTTGATCCAGGGGTTACAACCCTCTGTGTTGGGGAGACCAATCTGTTTTTCATAATAAACACAAGGCATGAAATTTGCATTACAACCACAAGGCATCATCAATCACAAACAACCACAAGGCAACATCAAACACAAACAACCACAATGCACAAATATCACAATTGAATAGACTAACATTAGAGCAAGTGATTTCATCAATGAAAATACCATAACCTGACATTCTACTTCTCTGTTGACCATTGTTGCTTGATGCACTTGCTTGGACTTCATCCCTCACAATTGGTGCGTGTCTAGCTCTTCCCTTAGGTATGCATATTCTTCCCCTTCCTCTGTTAGCAGAATTTGAAGTTGTCTACACTTGGCATCACAAGTACATTAGAAAACACTATTTAATAAAGTGAAATAACACCAAATTAAGTACATTACCTCTTTGCTGGATGCATTATAATTGCTTCCATGTTCAAATCCAGGCCTACAAGTACATCTGCTTTGGTTGTGGCCAACCCCTTTACATATGTTGCAAGTCATCTAGAGACCTCTCCTTGAAGCCTTACCATGCCTTGGTTCATCATGTTCTCTTCTCCTCCTTTTCTTGGGCATTCCTGACATCTTTTTCACTTCTTGTGGCTCAATGGATTGATTACCAGTTTCGGGCCACATCTTCATGTTGATGACTGGCTGAATGAAGTGTGGATATGCTTTCAAGTGTGTCTCATAATGATACCAGTGAGCAATGTGATCTTGGGGATTAACCTTGATGTGGTTCATGACATAAATGACATGTGGATAAGGTATGCCTTTAAGCTCTCAAGCCCTGCAACTACAAGTTCCCATCCACAAGTCAACAATGTGCCCGTACTCTCCTTCAACAACCTAAAAACAAGAATCTTCGTTCCACTCAATCTGGCAACAAGTCATATCAATCTGAGTGTTATCCATTAGAATCTTCAAGGCCATTGGAGATATGTCTGAAATCCATGTACTTGCAAACTCCCTAAGCTTATGAATTTTGTTCATTACTTGCACTCTAATTTCTTCAAGCATAGTGATAATAGACTTGTGCATTGCTGCTAATATCCAACCATTGAATGTTTCAGACATGTTGTTATCAACAACATCACACTTTGTGTAAGTCTTGAAGTATGTCCTACACCATGACTCTATATTGTAATACATTAGGTCACGAACACATTTTTCATCCAACACTTCTAATCTCCTCAACTTATCCTTCAATCCAATCTCAAATGTGGATCTTGCTGCAGCCCAAAGCTTCTTTCTCTTCTCAACTCCTTTATTGTTTTTGGACCAGTTAGCCAAGTTATGCCTGACACACATTCTGTGCTCAATCTCAGGCAACAAATCATCAACTGCTTTTTACAATCCCTTGATGCAAAAAAAAAACGTAACAATATATATAAGAACATATTATATTTCAGTACTTTAAAATTGTAAAATATTGAAGAAAAGAAGTAAGTATGTTACCTTTTGCATATCAGAGACAAGTGTCCACCTTGAGCCATCTTCCATGCCCAAATCCCCTTTCAAGATAGAAAGAAAGCATTTCCAATTCTCATATATCTCTTGGCTCACAATAGCCCATGCTATTGGGTACATTTGATGATTTCCATCCTTTGCCACAACTACAAGTATTTGGCCCTTAACTGTACCCCTAAAAAATCTACCATCTATCTCAATACACCTCCTGCAACCCTCAATAAATCCATCTCTCAATGCCTTAAAGCTTACATAGAATCCTATAAACTTAGGCCTACCAGACTCCCCTAAATCCTTGCTTATTTTCACTACAATAGTACTCCTTTAATTAATACTCATAAATTGGTCTCTATTATCAAAAAGCCTAGCAAACTCTTCCTTGTAATCCCCCATACTCTCTGCAATCACCTTTCTCTTAGCCCTCCTACACACAGTTTTCCCAACATGTACAGTGAAATCATCCTTCATTATCTCCTGTAATTGCCAAATTCTAATGAAAGGAAATCTAACAATTGTTTTCTTGTAATGGTCTGCAATGAACCTGGAGTACATAGCTCTATTCCTAAGATATTTCTTAACGACAAAATCAAAAGTTCTCCTATCTATACTAGCAAAGATTTCCCATTTACACCTAGGCCTCATTCATTTCCCTCTAACTCCCTCATTCTCATTAGGATCCATGTCAATATTCACTCCCCTTAGCAATGCATATATCCTAACAGCTTTTCTAAATTGTACAACATTCTCAAAAACTAGACCTAGCTCAAACATAACAATAGGTAATTCAGGGTCAAAACATACCCTTTTGCTTGCTGTTCTTGTATTTGGCAAATCTTGGTCACTTTCATCATCATCATCATCATCATCATCATCTCCATTATTGAAGCTGCCAGGATCTGAGCTCCCATAATAATCTTCATCACCACCAATGTACTTAGCATATTTGTTCTTCTCCTTGTTGATGTCTTCAAAACCACGGTCAACACCTACATGACCTAGTGGGATTTGGGATGGATCTGCTGGTTGCTTGTTCCTTTCAGCTATTGACTTTCTGAGATTCCTGATTGTAGCTCTTACTTGGATAGTTCTTCATCAATATCACTTTGTTCATTGTCTACAGTTGCTTGTACTTCTGTAGGTACTCTTCTATATTCATCATCATCTTCATCAACATTGTCATCATTTGAATTGTCTTTGACTGTGTCTATTTCTGGTTGATCTGTCTCTGCCTCAGCTGCTTCTTGTTAGCTGCTTCTGGTTGATCTACAATCAAACCATCATCAGTTTTTTCTCTGTCCAAAGTCCAATCTTCTATGCTTTTGGATTATTGATTGACAGTGAAAGACTCTCCATGTTGTTGATCTTGCTGACCTCTTACCAACTCATCCTCTCTATCCAGTGACGGATCCAGAATGCTATGAGAGGGGGTGCTTTAATGTCTGTGTCAAAATTAAAAATAAAAATCAGATACATTTTTCCTTTTCAAATTTGTACGTGATTTGAATTTTTTTTTTAAGATCATTATATGTTCAGTTTCTCTTTAATCTACTTTGAATCAGTTATTTTATGTGCCGTCAAAAGTTTATTTGTCAAATTATTTTATAGATTATTACATGTATAAAGATCATGTTAAAAAAATACATTTTAATTTGGGAATTTAGATGCACCAAGATGAATAAACAATTTCAATTTCATGTGTAGTGGAATGGATTTTTATTAGGTTTAAGTTTGGGAATCAATTTGAAATTCAAAGTTATTATTAAAGCTCAAATAGGAAAAACAGAAAAAAAGTTAAAAAGGTACAAGGATGACTATTACTTTATTTTTATGGAAGAGACGACTATTACTTATTTATTGTTTGGGATATTCTATGGTCACTTTGTTTTCCACAAAGTAACCATTACTTTGTTTTGTCAACCATTGGATCATGGGTTAAAAACTAATCCAATGGTGAAAAAGACAAAGTACAGACAAAGTAAGGGAAAAACAAAGTGACCATAGCCTACACCTGTTTGTTTTGCTGTGTTTTACAATATTCCATTTAATAAAACGGCCACGTTTTACTTAATGGATTAAAAAAACAATAAAAAAAACAAGTGTCTTCTTCTTCCCCAAATAGTCATGTTCTTATCTCTGCAACTAAAAAACAGACCCAAATGTTACCATAATAAGAAAACCTTAAAATTCCGTCAAACAAATATCATTTATTCATCTTATATTGAAGTAGGGTGCCATGTAATGCATTATGGGTGGTTAATTTGCATTTTTTGGGTGATTTTGTCCGAAAATTTGAAGGTTCATAGATACCTTTAATGGAAATTTTCTGGTGACAGTGGGTGCTTGAGCACCCCCCTGCACCCCCCTGGATCCGTCCCTGTCTCTATCTAAGTTTTAAAGATATTCTTCGAAGTCAGGGAAAATATCAGGGTTTCTTTCCACTACTTGGACTGCATCCTCACTATCACTTTCACGGGGCTCTGCATATAAGGCTGTGGGCTCAACAAGTATGGGTTGGGCTATGCAATAGACCACATATACATGCATGTTTTCCCCACCAACAAACCAATCTGCCAACCTCATCAACATTGCATCATCCACTAAGTCTTAAAAAACATTGCTTCCTTCTTCTTTATATAATAGGCTGGTTATATCATTGTATCCATAATTGCTAGTAAATTTTTTTAGTGTCACCATGGCCAATTTATCCACATCCAATGGGATAACTGCACACTCTCCCCCAATATACATATTATCCTCCAATCTGCCTCCATGATAGAGGAATATATTAACAAATACACTCATAACCTGTCAAAAAAGCAAATCCACCATCCCATTATTCAACATTATACAACAATAACTAACATTAACTACCATGAATATAACCAGAAACTAACTAACTAACAATTCTCATAGTTCACAAGATTCAATAACACAAGATTCAATAAATCCCTTAATTAGTCCAACCACCAAACAAATATACTTCATAAATATCAATCAAAACAGGTTTGACACTTAATTAATCCAAAATCTCTTAACTAACAATTCCTTTTTTACCCTCATAATCACTTCTAACACAAAAACCCTAATATTTTAACATAAACACCAAAATACCATTATAACTTCATCCACTTCACACATGCATAATCAAACGAAGAAGAAGTTCAGTGAAATACTAACCGGTTTCTTTTATGCAAACAAAGAATCTTGGTTTCTCAAGCCACAACTTCAAACGAACATTCTCTTCTACCGAGTCCAATCTCAGCTACGATTTCAATCTTCGACGAAGTTTCAGAGAAAATTTTTAATCGAAACCGAACATCAATGATGAATTTGAAACCCTAACGATGATTTACAGAGAGAATAAAAGAGATAGCTTTTGGAAATCAACTCAGAAATTCGTTAACTGTCACTAAGAAAATGAAGACTTTCTTTTTACGTTTTAGCGAGGAGAGAGGAGTCAAACGTTAAAAAAATCAACTTAAACCAGTCATCAGTCCAAATCCTATGTGTTCCTTACGTGTTTAATTTCTCAGGCGCATGTACTGCACATTCTTTAATGAGACTGGGTGGTCAACACTAAAGACGTAAATAATAACATTTTAAATTAGACCACGAGAAAAAGGCATTAAAAATAGTTTAGAATAATTTAGGGTGAAAACGGACCAAACTAGAAAAGTCGAGGAGAAATGTATGCATTAGTACTATTACCCTATATCGCAAGCGATGTAGCAGCCATAATAATAATATGATTGTTTTCCGTGGCGCCGAAACCTTTCGTTGTTGCCATCTACAACTGCCATAACCAAAAGAAGCTTCAACCCACAACAACAAGAAGAAGAAGAAGAAGAAGAAGAAGGAAGAAGAAGAAGCTCATATCATAATGTCTCGCTACTGTACCCTCTTTCGGGGTTCTACTAAACCATCTTTCAGAACCTCTCTTCATTTTCAATTTCTTAAAACCCCTCACAAAACCCTAAACCACCCAATTACTAACCTTCCTTTTAGACCTCTTTTCTTTGCTCCCCTCGATTTTCGACGTACGGGAGCTGCTCTCTGCTGCTCTGCTCGTGGTTTTTCGGATTGGAAGACCGTTGCTTTGCCCTATTCGCCATTTCAGACTTCCAATTACGGCCGCTTTGCTTACCAGGACGCTCCTTCCGACGAGTCTGATTCTGAAATTGGGTCTTCGGGGAATCAGGCATTGGTTCGTTTTTAAGTATTACTCTATGCAGTTGTTAGTTTTCTTGTTTTTTTTCATAACTCACAATGCTTGAAACTAGTGCACTGAAGTTGTTTCTGAATTTTAATTATGATACTTTCGAACAATGAGTTAGTTGTATGGAAAATAAGAACTAATTTGAATTAGCCTATATATAGAGAGAAACAATTAGGACAAGGACGAACAATGAAGGGCTGGTAGGTTTTTTTTTTGCAAGTTTAGTAAAGTTTAGATGAGGTTAGGTTTTTTTATCCTAAATTGATACCATCTTTATCAACTGAATGAGTGCAACTTGGAGCTAGAGTAGAACCTCTATACAAAATACTCTATATAGGAATAACCTTCCAATTGTTATACAAATAGTCGGTCCTAAGTGTTGAGAATCTTTGTTGTACAGATCTCTACGTAGTAATAACCTCCCAATTGTTATAGAATTAGTCCGGTCCCAAGTGTATTACTATACAGAGGTTTTACTGTATAAGCTATATTTATAAGGTTTAATTTTGCTTGGCAGCAACTTCAAACTACCATTTTGATGCATCTTGTTAAGTTCTGTTGTATAAACGATTCTTTGTGATGATACTATATGAAAGATATTTACCTCTCATAGATTCAACTTTCTTTGATATGATTTTGCGTTGGTTGGTTTCCATTAGACTGGTTCTACCCTTGATAACATTGAGGATTGGAGATGGAAGTTAACCATGCTACTTCGCAAAGATGAGCAAGAAGTTGTCTCGAGGGAGAAAAAGGACAGGCGTGATTTTGAGCATATTTCAACCATGGCACAAAGAATGGGGTTGCATAGGTAATTGTTTTTCAGTACGTGGTACTTATTCGTATTTTTAGCTTTGTCTTAAATATTTTATAAACAAATTATTTATTTAATTTATTTACATTTTGTAGCCGACAATACTCAAGAGTTGTTGTCTTTAGTAAAGTACCTCTGCCAAATTACCGACCTGATCTGGATGATAGGCGTCCACAGAGAGAGGTACTTGTTTTCTGTAGCATATTTTTCCTTTGTGCAAAGAACCATATTGATATTTTCTGTAGCATTTTATGAAACATCTGGAGTGACTATGTAAAGTGGGCATATTTGTTATTTATGTATATGTTTTCTTAAAATTCATTTAGCACCTTAGTAATTATGTGTTAAAACACTTGTAGGTGGTTTTGCCTTATCGGTTGCAAAGAGAAGTGGAGACCCATCTAAATGCTTACCTTTTCTTCAAAAGGCCCACAGATACGGCAAATTTTTCAGCTAATTCCTTATCAAGATCAAGGAACAAGGAAAGTGTGGTTATGACAAACGGAGTTTATGAGCAGCCAGAACCTGTGATTCGTAATAATGTTGTGGTGGACAAAATTCTCCGACAGAGAAGTTTGCAATTGAAGAATAAGCAACAAGCATGGCAGGTAGTTTGTATAGATTAGCCTAACTAGCTGTATAGATAATTTCGTTTTATGTTTACTTTTTTTTCGAATCATGATTACTTTTACAGAGGTTGTTTTACTATTTAGTCTTTTTAATCACACGTTAAGTACTTCTGGGTATTTATTTCTGCCTTCCCTGCAAATGTTACTAATAGTATTTCTACCCCCTTTAAAAAGTTCTTGTTTGTATGTTAAATCTTATTCTAGCTTTATCTCTATTGATTATGACATTATGAATGACATCATACTTAAACTAGTAATCTCTCTTAGGATTCTCCTGAGGGCCAAAAGATGACTGAATTTCGCCGAAATCTTCCAGCCTTCAAAGAAAGGGATGCATTAATGAAAGCCATTTCTGAAAATCAGGTGATGTTGAGCTTACATGAATTTTTCTTCATTTCATTTTGCTACTTAATTTGTGAGTTTGAAATATAAAAGAAATATTTAATATTGCTGCAGAAGTTTAGAAATCTCTCTAAGATTTCAATATCTTTTATGGATATTCCCAACTTACATATTACTTGTTTAATCTATTGAAGCATTTTTGTAATTTTAGGATTTATTTATTTGATTTTCTTGAACTGCTTTTGACAAAAGCATCCTTATATGCTTCTGCTGAAATGCTTTCAAGATGCCCTGTTTTTAACTCCCAAAAGAACATGAAGGCATATAAATAGGACATTGGATACATCTCCTTTGGTGATGATATGTATAAGCTCCAGTCTTGTCCGTGGTTACTGGTATATTATAGGCCTGGGAAATTTATAAAACAAGTAAAATCCTATTTGATTGTAGTGCATTATCTCAACTTAAACCATGGCCATTGAAATAACAAACCCAAAACTGCGTAAAGTTTTTGGTCTTCACAGTTAATATGAAACTCCACACCCATAATTGAGAGGATATCCAATATCTGATTGGTTAAAGCAGTAAGTTCTAACAGTGTGATATAAAGATCCCTATACATGTATAGCTGCGGTTACAACAAAAAGCTAAACATACGTCTCAAAGCTGTTTTTTCTCTTGCTCTTCATAAACTCCTTGCCTTGGCACCAAAATTCTTGCTTTGTTTTCCTCCTAAAGTGGGTGCGATCTTATACCTTATTTAGATTCTTTAGTAATCCACCACCCCAAGTAAATAATGGGGAAGAGCTGGTGGTGAGGGATTTAGATAGCGGGCGCAGGTCATTTTGGTCATCGAGTGGGCTTTGGATGGTGAAGTTGGTTTCTTTGTCTAATTTTTGAAGATTTAGGTGAAGGCTCAACTCAAATAGTAGAATACTTGGGTGAACTAAATTTGGGCAAGAATAGATAATTAGGATGGGGAAATCAGAAAACAATTAGCTGGAACAAAATCTTAAAAGTTCAATACAAATATGTAAATTGTCAATTATTGTCCTATTGATATATTTAGAACCAATCCTAGTTTTCAACTACAAGCTAGCTAGTCCTCATTGGTTAAATCATATAATGTATAAACAGGAATCCTAAATAAAGAAGGAACTGAAAACTCAAAAACAAAAAACTAGAATCTTGATGTAATTTCATTTGGGTGCTCCTTTATCATTATCCTTAGGCCACAAAAGTATTTAGCTCGAATGAGCAAGTGTTGCCATACTTTCACTTTAGCTAACTGGCGCAAAGAGTAAAGGGGGAGACATGTTTTAATTCTTTTTTAGTTTAGAATTCTATATAGAGAAACTTTTGGCCTCACCTTAAGTTGCAAAGTATTGTGCTCTGGAGTGTTATATCATTTTCATATTCAAAAGAATTTCCAAGTGTCGGTAATTCTCATTCCTAAGCAATCATGACTACCATATCAAGCTAATCTCTTGCTGAGAAATCTTGGACCTCATATTTTCATTTTTTAAACATGTCCAGAGCATTGTAAAATCATTCAAATTGAGAGAGGGAAATTTTTCGAAACGTTATTGTTATTGGTTGTTTCATCTTGGTAATAGATCTCTCTGCTCGATTTGCAGTCACGCATGTGCCAACTACTATGCTCTTTAGTAGGGTGGGTGGTTCTGAAACATGATTGTGATTAGCACATATGAATTGAACAAATATCGTAATTGCAAAGTGGTTTTAACCTACAACTGTTATTGGATTTTAAAAACTGCTATATATCGCAGGTTGTTGTTGTCTCTGGTGAAACTGGTTGTGGTAAGACCACACAAATTCCTCAATACATACTAGAATCTGAGATTGAAGCTGCTTGTGGAGCTGCATGTAATATCATATGTACTCAGCCTAGAAGAATATCTGCTATGGCTGTTTCTGAGAGGGTTGCTGCTGAACGAGGGGAGAACCTGGGGGAATCTGTTAGTTCCTGCCTTCTACTTGATGACTCCTTTTCTGATTATTTGACTTCTTCAGTTGTGCTAATTTCCATTGTACTATGATCTTATCTACTTTTAAAAGGTGGGGTACAAAGTTCGGCTAGATGGAGTTAAAGGGAGGGATACTCGCCTTCTCTTTTGTACCACTGGCATACTATTGAGGAGATTACTTGTTGACAGAAATCTAAATGGAGTGACTCATGTTATTGTTGATGAGATTCATGAACGGGGCATGAATGAAGGTGCAATTGATATTCATTTTGGTTGCTAGTTGGTGAAAGTTAGTTATTTCATTTGATACTTACCAGGGTATTTTTGTTTGCTAGATTTCCTTCTAATCGTTCTGAAAGAACTCCTTCCTCGCCGGCCTGAGTTGAGATTGATTCTGATGAGTGCCACTTTAAATGCTGAGTTATTTTCTTCCTACTTTGATGGCGCTCCAGCGCTCCACATTCCAGTAAGTCTACATTTCTATTTGCTGTTCCATATACAATTTTATATACCAAGCCGCCTGTTGCTGCCCTCTAATATTTAAATTTGGGCATTTTCTGCTTCAGCAATAACCAATTACGTGAGTTACATAGTAATTATTCTCATACATCATTTACTACCGTTACCTCCATTATATAACATCTTAGATGGCTTTTGCTAAAGCATAAAATGGTACCATACTAGTCTAAATATGCAAGTTACATGCTTGCAACGGTAAGATAAAGCTGTGAAAACTTGATTGCCATTTGATATTACGCATTCATTATTGTTCACATATGACAATTTAGAAACAAAGCTCTCTAAGCTTGGAAAGTCGTACAGTTTTACAAGCCCCCTTGAGAATTTGTTTTCTTCTAGTTCCTTTCTAACTGGAAAATCTTATCTATCTTTTCTTGTGTTTCACTTGTAGTACCCATCAGTTATTATAAGTAAACCATATTCAAACTCCAGGGAAAATGTTATTATTATTAGTGTCTTTGTTTATGGTCCAGGTTTTATCATATCATATCATATGTATTGAAGGAACCTGGAATTAATAGTGTCAGAATTGTTTCAGCTTTCTTGTTATTATTATAATTATCATTAGTTTTTTTAGGAAATACAAGCTCTTGGTAGAGGGTTACTATTCCGAAATGAATTATGTTCATAAACGTTTGACATTTTTTTCAACTGTTTCATTTACATTTAATTTCATATTTTAATTTTTCAGATAAGTTTTAATTGTTTTTATCAGCAACATCGACTAGATATAGTTAATTTATGAAAAAATCCCTTTTGAATTTGTTCTAATTATTTCAGCATCTGTATACTATTATTCTTCCATTGAGCCTCTGTATATTTTGGTTCTATTTAGCCCTCCTATCGATTTTACATGAAGGACATTTTGACCGAAAAAATGCCATATTCGCTCTTTTAGGCTTTCAAAAGTTTAAAGAAGTCTCGCTGTGTTTTCGAATTATAATTCAGGGACTTGATCAAATATAATTGAAGTACGAGCTTACGAGGGTAAAGAATGACCATACAAAATTTTGGGGCCCAAAAGTAGGCGGTGCCCTTGATTTTTGTTGTTATTTTCTTTTTCACTGTTGTCGCGTTTTGGTTTTACCTTTATCTTTTTCTTCGATAGATTTGTTTATTGATTTCAAGATAGAAAAAACATTTTTGAATCCTAGCTGATCCAGGTTATATTTCTCTGGGGGTTGGGGTGATTTTTCTATTTTCAGGGTTTTACATATCCAGTCCGTGTACATTTTCTAGAAGATGTTCTAGAAATGACTGGATACAGGTTGACGACCTATAACCAAATTGATGATTATGGTCAAGAGAAGGTCTGGAAAATGCAAAAACAAGCTCAAACTATGAAAAAGAGGAAGACCCAGATTGCTTCTGCTGTTGAGGTATGAAAGCTAGCACTAGTTATTGCATAGTTTTTTTTTTGGCCCCCCTCATCTGTTAATCTGTTGACAGGATGCGGTTGAAGCTGCCAACTTTAAAAACTACAGTTGGAAGACCCAGGAATCCATATCTTCTTGGAATCCAGACTCTATTGGTTTTAATCTGATTGAACAAGTGCTTTGCCACATAGTTACTAAAGAGAGACCTGGTGCTGTCTTGGTTTTTATGACTGGTTGGGATGACATTAATTCATTGAAGGATCAGCTGCAAGCTCATCGTCTCTTGGGTGATCCTAGTAGAGTATTGTTACTTGCATGCCATGGTTCAATGGCCAGCTCGGAGCAGGTGATTTGTCAGTTTGATATTTTGATTACGCATAATTTTGAATTGTGCTAAACATGTCAAGCCGAATTTTGGTGCATATGTTTCTTATTGTTATTATCTATTTATTTATTAGTATTTTAAGTTGCTTCGTTTTCCTCCTTGTATTTCTTGATTTAATTAAAAATATCCATATAATCCCATGTTTAATAAAATTTACATTTTCTTGATTTGCATTTATGTTATATTCATTCAGAGGCTAATATTTGATAAGCCACAAGATGGAGTACGGAAAATTGTTTTGGCTACTAACATGGCTGAGACCAGTATTACCATTCCTGATGCGGTCTTTGTGGTTGACTGTGGAAAGGCAAAAGAGACATCATATGATGCACTAAATAATACTCCTTGTTTGCTTCCATCATGGATCTCAAAAGCTGCAGCCCGGCAAGTAAGTCTTACTTTCATGATTAGATATATTTCAATGCCCATCTCGCATCTTTATGTGCACCATCTGAATAGAAAGACTAATTTTCTTCGTAGAAAATGTATATGATCAGGAAGCACAAAAAATAGAGATGGAATTTACAGGCTGGTTGTAGTGCAGGATACTGTCCCTAAATTCAAAAACTTACTGAAGATATTGGTATCACTATTTTGGGGAGTGATAAAAAAATATATGCAGACATTGTCATGGATTATATATAATTTTTATGGAAGTCTGAAGAGAACTGATCCTAATTATGAATCTTGACACTTTGCAATCAGTTGGTGACATACCTGATGTTTTAATAGTCTAAAATCACCCAGTATTGGATGATGGATCACCTCACTCACAATCTGGTGAGGCACAGATCCTATATGTCCTTTTTGGTATCTGTTAACTGATTATACGATATATCCTTTTCCTGCTTGGGAATTTATTAGCTCAAAAGTCAATAATATTGAGGATATTGGTTTTATTGAAAAAATTATAATCTGTTGAAGATTGTGGTTCGTTTAAAGCTAAGCTTAGTTTCCATTTGTTTTGCTGCCGATGATATGAATTTTACAATTATTATCAAGACAATCTTTAATGCTTGGCTATACTTAAAAATTTGGGATTTTGAGTATAGTTGAAAAAGGGACTCTTTTAAACTTCCGTGAGATATCATTCAAAATTTTAGGTACTTATTCTCTTGTCGTCGAATAGGTGATAGAATATTATAACAGAAAAATTCCAATGGTCTTCAGGGATTGGTAGCTGGAAGCATTTGATTGTATCTTCATTTTTGCTATTAGAATAGTGCGCTTAAGGATCATATAATTAGAGAGTTATTTGAGCTGTAAATTTATTAACAAGTAAATTTATTTCCTGTCTGAAGTGCTTCGTTCCCCCTGAAAGTTGGTCTTTTCATAACTTTCCTTGGTGTATCACAAGATTTTCATTTTCAAAGTAAACTTTACTTGTATTTAAATATGTTTGCGATTGTTTTGTTAATGGTAAAGGGGTGTCTTGAGGGACTGGCTCATTTTTATGGGTAGTTTTTCCTTGAAGTTAAGAATGTACTTGTGAGTCTGGTTGATTGCTAATAAATAATGAGAGTGGGTGCCTTAAAAGATGGGCACATGTTATATTAGTTGTCAAGCATCATAAGAAATGGAAGTGTTATACATTCTGAAATTTGTTCTTTGCATGCACCTGATGTTCACACAAAACAGCACTTTGCATCCACCTAATGTTACACACAAAACATTTATACTTGCAATGTTGGATATTCTTGTTTGAAATGCAAACTCTAACTGCAGCTAATAACAAAATCACAAGCATTAACATGATATATTTTGCTCAATTACAGTTCAAGTGTGGTTGAATATCTCTAGAGTACAGTTTTTTCTTATTTTAATTTTTCGTAAGATGATAGTGTGAAAACTTGGGATTTGTTATGTGCAGTTGTAACCTGATACCTTTCATATGAAATACCGCCTGTTGCTTGTTCATTGAATTGTTTACTTAATTGCTGTATTAGACTATTGCTTTTAATCATTGCATTGAGAGTTTAGATTGGTTATGATATGTCCCCATTTTGATGTGGTTTTCAGAGAAGAGGAAGGGCTGGTCGTGTTCAACCTGGCGAGTGTTATCATCTCTATCCCAGATATGTATATGACTCATTTTCTGATTATCAACTACCAGAACTCCTGAGGACCCCATTGCAGTCTTTGTGCTTGCAAATCAAAAGTCTTCAGCTTGGTAGCATTTTGGGATTTCTTTCTAGGGCATTGCAGCCTCCAGAATCTCTATCGGTAAATTGCCAGTACTACTTTCTAAATTTTGTTACAATGCTGCGCTTACTTTTTTTTGCTATCTTATCAGTTCCTCCTGAAATGTCTCAATTTTTTAACAAGGCTATTTTATGTTGATTTTTTTTCCATCATTTACTTGTGCTTTTTTATGTTCATTTCTAATATAATTTTATTTTTAGGTTCAAAATGCTGTTGAATATTTGAAAGTTATAGGAGCTTTGGATGAGAATGAAACTCTTACTGTGCTAGGTTTGCAAATTCTGCTTTTTCTTTTCAGTAACATTTTTATTTCATATTTGATTTTAAGCTGTGTAAGACTACAAAACAGTTTGTGCTTCAGTAAAGATTTCCAAATATTTATGTTACAGGACGTCACTTGTCAGTGCTCCCAGTTGAGCCTAAGCTTGGGAAAATGCTCATATTAGGGGCCATTTTCAACTGTCTTGATCCAGTAATGACCGTTGTGGCTGGTCTAAGTGTCAGAGATCCATTCATGATGCCATTTGACAAAAAGGATGTAAGCATGCTGTACATGCCTCTAGTATTTGATTTTGTTTAAATCTCAATGATTTACAAATTTACCAAATTTTAATAATAAATCTAAATAGCGAAGACTTGTATCATGAATCTGCTACGTGCTCGACTGTCTCGATTAGCTGCTATTGAAGTGATGATTAGCTAATGTTTGGTAGCTCTTCTATGCCCTTGGTTATGTCTTGGATGGAATTGCAACTAATTTCTACATCTATAATGCAATCACCTAAATTAATTGTATTTGATGAATTTGCCTATTTTCAAGTGATCTGTTTTTCTTTTTTTTTAATTTCTAAACGTAACATGTATTTTTATGTGAATTACTAAAAACACTCCGCTAAAGCACACTGATATCAACCCGAAGCATTTATACTAGTAAATGCTCAAATATGATTTGTTAGGATGAACAGCTATTGAATGGTAGTGAAATTAAGCTTTATAATATATTTAGACCATAATCCTAAATTTTAGGAGTCTTAAAGCATTTTTTTTTGTTTGCATATCTTTAAGTAGAATGCAACCAGGTGCTGGTAATTTCCAGCTCTGTTGGGTGAGATGGCGTGTAATGCCATTCTTTTTATATCACGAGTTTTTCACTTGAGCTTAGCTTTTAGGTTTGTTTTCTTGGTCCAGATCCAACAAGAACTAGGCAATTACCTGTGGGTTTATACTTGTATTGGTATGAAATATCCGAGTTGCATACTGACGTTTCAGGAAGATTCATCAGTTAGGGAAAATTTGTCAATTAGAGAAAATCTGGTACCATTTAGCTTCTTAAACTAGAATGCAATTGTATCTTGGTAATTTCAGCTCTGCTGGGTGTTATTTCCTGTTTAAAACATGGGTATTTCACATTAGCTAACATTTAGTTTTGATTTCTTGGTCGAGGTCCAGTAAGTATTAGGCAATTACCTGTGGGTTCATGGAGTATGGAACATCTGAGTTGCTAAGCTCAAGTGTGAATAACCTATGGGTTTAATCTTATATTGGGTATTGAAGATTTGAGTTGTGTATTTATTTTTCAGAAAATGAATTAACAATTAGGAAAATTTTGCTACTATTTAGCTTCTTGGAGGTTTGATGCAATTTATCTATAGGCATGATGCGTAAGAAACTCTAGCTTTGACTTTCAGTCAATGTGGTAATTTCAATGTAACTGTAGTTAAAAACTGTCTTCAACTAAACGTAACAGATTCCAGGTTTCCATCAATCTCTTGAATTAGGGCTAATTTGATCTATGTCATTTGGTTCTTTGACAAACTGCAGATTCATGTACTTTATCCATTGTGGAATCGAGCATTTTAGGTTTTTTGCTGAGATACCGTAGATTCCATTGCACGATGATTGCGAAACTCATTCTACTTTTTCTATGTTGTGATTTTCTTTCTCTATTTATTAGAAATATTCTTTTTCTTATTGGATCTAATTTTATCTCAATTTTGTTATAGCTCGCAGAATCTGCAAAAGCAAACTTCTCTGCTCGTAATTTCAGTGACCATCTTGCCCTTGTTCGTGCATATGATGGCTGGAGAGATGCCGAAAGAACACAATCTGGTTATGAGTTTTGTTGGAAAAATTTTCTTTCTGCACAAACCATGAAAGCCATTGATTCTCTTCGGAAGCAATTCTTTTCCTTGCTTAGGGATACTGGTCTCATCAATCAGAGCATAGAGGACTGCAGTAAGTGGCGCTATGATGAGCATCTTGTCCGAGCGATAATCTGTGCTGGCTTGTTCCCTGGGATATGTTCTGTTGTGGTATGTGTTTATATCCTATTTTTTTTCTTTTTTCTTGTAAAATTTCAACTGAAATACTTGCTTTCCTTCTCTTGCTCTTGAATCTCATTGCATTGTTTTGATTCGTGCTTGTTTGATACTGGTTAAATGAAGATCCAATGAGCAAAAGAGTATTTACTGTAAGAACCCATTGGGGATAAGCCGAAGTAGTAGTAAATGCATGGTCATGATTAGTTAGTTTGTTAGTTGGAGGTTTGGATTTTACCAATTAAAGGATTGGGTGAAAGTGACAGTAGTATAAATGTGTAGTAATAATAATAATAATAATAAATAATAATAATAATAATAATAATAAAACTAATAATAAGAATTTTTTACCCACTAATGCGATGAGATTGCAGGGAAATTAGCATAATTTTGTCTTACAGAGTTGTGCATGTTGGCTGTTGTTCTATGCAGAATAAGGAGAAGTCCATAACATTAAAGACAATGGAGGATGGGCAGGTGCTTCTTGGTTCGGTAAGTTTTTTATTTTTGGACACTTCTCTTCATATTCAGTGCCTGGTTTACTGGATGTTAGCATGATTTGGAATATTGATTCGTCACTCTTGATTTCTAACCATGGAACAGAATTCTGTTAATGCTGGAGTACCCAAAATTCCCTACCCATGGTTGGTTTTTAATGAAAAAATGAAAGTGAATTCAGTGTTCCTTCGGGATTCTACTGCCATATCAGATTCTGTGTTACTTCTGTTTGGAGGAAATCTTTCAACAGGCGGATTAGTAAGTCTTCCAATTCATTTTAGCTTATTTATATCTTCTGTAATATAGAGGGTAAATAACATATTGGTTCCCGAACTATGATGAAACACACTGTTTAGTCATCACATTCCAAAAACACAGAATGCGGTTCCAAAATTCTATTCAAGAGTTCAGTCTCTATATTTATATATAAACTGTTTAGTCCTCTGCAGAGATCTGTAGGACTAAACTGTTGGAGTTTATTGAAAATGGAAGGCTCGAACATTGGGTTTTAATTATACGAGGACTAAACAACGTGTTAGGTAAAAACATAGGGACTAATAAATTATTAACCTAATTTATAATATATTTGATGCAAGATGCTAAGAAAACTGACTTGTTTTATGCACTCTAATTGTCCACAATTACTGAGCATTTCAATGATATTAAATAGGACGGACACCTAAAAATGTTGGGAGGATACTTGGAATTTTTTATGGAACCTACCTTGGCAGATACATATCAAAGCTTAAAGAGACAGCTTGAGGAACTTATTCAAAACAAAGTGAGTTTTAACATATTCTCTTAATTATTCTGTTGTTTTATGATTAACACTATTACCTTGTAAGCATAACGTGTTCTATATTTTCTTTTTGCTGATATATATTATATACCTTTTACAGCTGTTGGACCCCAAGCTGGACATACAGTCTCACAGTGAACTCTTGATGGCAATAAGATTGCTCGTTTCAGAGGATAGATGTGAGGGTAAATTTGTCTTTGGTCGTCAGCTTCCAGCATCCAAGAAGAAGGCTACAAAAATTGCTAACTCTGGAAATGAACTATCTGGTAATTCGAAAAACGAGCTCCAAACTATTCTTAGTAGGGCTGGGCATGAAGCTCCTACCTATAAGACTAGGCAAATGAAAAACAACCAGTTCCGTGCAACTGTCGTCTTTAATGGTCTAGACTTTGTGGGGCAGCCTTGTAGTAATAAGAAACTTGCAGAAAAGGATGCAGCTACAACAGCACTTCTATGGTTGAAGGGTGAAGAAGAAGATTCATATTCTGGAGATTTTGCCGGCCTTCCATTGCTTAAGAAGAGCCAAAGTAAAAATCGAAAGAGAAGTACAGTTAATGGTGGTAGATCGAGATAACTTTACATTAAGTCTCGGAGTAACATAATAACTTATTAATATGCTCGAGTAACTAAACCCTCCTGACAATATGCCCGGCCTAATTTTTTTGGTAACATCAATAATCCTTTCTCTCGGTGTGAGTCGTTCTGAATTGACAAGGTTAAGGGTGGATTTAGTTCAAGTGTTAATTCGGGTCTGGAAGGGATCCTGTACTTGTGGCCATTACCACAGGAACAAGGGAGATTCTGATGCCAAGTGTGGTTGGGGTTCTTCAATTCAAAACAAGGAAGAAGACTGCTATATTCATTGGAACAAGGCACACCTCCTAATAATTGAGGTCACTCGGAAACAATGAAGAGATTTTTTTGGAAATGGCTGCTCATTTTGGTATCTCCTGAAAGCTTCAAAAGTGGAGGTCAGAGCAGCTCATTTGATGGCATCGTCTCACTGGGACATAATATTTTTACGCAATAAAGGTTAGTCTGAAACCCTGCTCATACATTAAAGTTAACTTGTTTATAAACAGCAGATATCATTAATAGGGAAGATTAGTGAAACCTTAAGGCTTGGGCTGTTAGCATGTAGGGATTCTAGAGAATGGCACTATAGATTTTGGAATTTGTATAGTTTAAGATGCATTCCGATTAATATCATAGCAAAGAATACAAAACATATTTTAGATGGAGATTATTGTAATATGGTCATTCAGTAACTTATTGTTTATCCTTATTCTTTATATTAAAATTCAACTCTTCTGTGTTCAAAATGTTTCTTGAGAACCTCCTGCATTTTGTTTTGGCTCATATTTGAGTTGCTGCATTCTCGGCTCTGCTTGTGTTGATTGTTAAATGAAGAATGAAAAGGGGACCAATGAAAATTATATCAATGAGGATTTTGATTTTGGAAGTATGTTTAAGGTTGAAACTAATTTCATCACCTCTTGGACAATGTTTAATGAGGCGTAACAACTCGTAATCTGTGGAATACAAGATATCTTGTATTTACGCGTTTGATAAGGGAGACTGGGATTTGACCTGTTGTATTGTATGGCTAAATATTGTTTTAGCGCCTGCATTTGGTCTCTCTTTTTTTTGGCTTCTCAACTTTGATTTTGTTAATGTATTATGTCCCTGAGGAACATGGAAGATCCCATCCAGTGCAATTTATGTGTCTTTTGAAGAGGAACATTTCTGCGTCTTTTTTCGAGGGAGGGTTCTGCCTTACTATGTTTTTGAGTAAAAGCGTGGGATGGGAAGGAGAGGTGGAGGATCCCGACAAGGTCGGTAGCCACATGGACGAACACTGTCCCCGAGAAATTCTACTGTGGGCTAGGAGCACCACTTGTACAACTAGTCCCTTCCAATAGGCTTGCGGAATAGAGCTGTTAAAAAGGATCTTATAAAGTATAAACACAATAATCAAATGTTTAATGCAGAAAACTAAATAAGAGGAAGTTTGATAAAAACATCATACATCCTGTTTTCTCATAAATATTCTACATAGACAACACACTTTATGGCTTTTTTCTTTATTAGAATGTGTAGTTACATGATATTCTTAGCACATCCCATCGATGTTTCCGAGGATAGCAGAGGACTAGGCACTGACAGGACGAGAATAGAAAGATTGGCAGTGTTTTGATTCGTTCGAACGCTTGCTGAATCTTGACTCTTGGTAGAATGTTAGTTAGGGAGATAGCATTCTACAAAAGGATTTTACCATAGAAAGAATATCATGCAAGTACATATTCTAATATGCTTTAGCTGTGAATTTCATTTATGCATTTACTGATCCATCAATACTATGTAAACTTAGCACAGAAATCAAAGTTGTCCCAATTAAAATTCATCGGCTATAAGCGAAATTTCGATAAATACAACTAAAATATATTTTAACGAATCTGTGCAACTATTAACCTTCATTTGTCCAGTGTGCTAGTCCAAGAGAGTTACTATAACAGAAAATGTGGAATTTATTTGGTTACAAATTACAATAGAAAAACTACAGTAGGAAAAACAGAACGACAAACTAGGCTCAATTATAGATAATGTCTTGTTCCAAAAAAGCCAATGGTTAACTTTGCTTTAATTTTTCTTACTCTAAAGGCTGATTTTTCAGCTTCCACGCACATGCGTAGCCAGAAAGTCGAGTTAGTAAGTACATATAGAAAATAAAAAATTTTAGATTATATGGAGCCAAAGTTTGGCTAACTAGATCAAAATGTATAATTAAGTGGGATCAAAATTTATAATTTTACTCTAAAATCTAATTTGATCTAATTTCATGTATAAAAGATACATGAGAATTTAATTTGAGTGGAGACAATTGTGTAGCTACGCCCCTACTTTCACGGCCGATGCATGTGGCCTTAGATCTACTGAAACGGTAGATACTGATTCACGTGACTAAAAGGAACAATTCGTCATTATATAGTTCAATGGTGTATTGTAGTCCTTTTTTCATTACACAACTCTCCTCCATTCCTTCATGGTTACTTCAAACTCAAAGTGAGAAGTCGTTCCATATGGCAAATGGCACCCAAAGAGAATATTATATTTATTGTACACACTTATTCTAGTATCACTACTTCAAATAAACTTTTGATGATTATAAAATTGCTTTTCTTAAAAGCTGTAAATAGTTATAAACAATCAAAATAATTTGACAAATGTGATATTATTTTTCTTAAAAACTCGAAGTAAGGCATAATTATATCTATTTCTGTATATCCTTTTCTCAATATATGTGTCATGATGAGCTAATAATAGTTCAAAGGGCCGTATGAATTCATTATTATATTGGTTGGTAAAATTAAAATAGTTGGTGCACGTCTTCATAAAAAGTTATTTATTAAAAGCATACTTGCAAATATTATATAAATATAGTTAATAAGTTCCCATCAAATGCTATACAAAAAATTAATAAGTTCCTATCGAATGAATTAAAAAATAAAATAAGAATAAAAATATAATTCATGAGTAAATTGGATATTTCGCACAAATGCTACAGAATCATTAGGTTAAATGTACATATCAAAGACTAATAATTAGACAAGTATAGATATTTTATTTAATAAATCATAAACTAAAATATAAATTACACGTGAGAAAATGACATAATTTAAATTTACTGACGAAGAAGCCTTAAAGCTTTTACCAAGGTGGGTCTAAACCTATTTAAATCAAGCTTTACATTTTGTTTATCTAAGTAAATTGACTTAAAAGCCCCCCAACCTTGTTTGTGAATGGCATCAGGATTCCTTAAAACGACATGGTCTGAAGGGTATTGTTGTCTTAATGAACTTTCATTAATACTGATTTTATAGTCCAAGTATCTTATGTTCATATCCTTTGAAGGCTCTTCAAAGCTTGTTTTGCATGTCCATTCTGCCCCTCCAAAGGGTATCACCTGAACCAAGATTGCATTTTCAGGAAGGAAAACCATGTTGGTCAAACCAGCACCGTGAACTCCCAAAACGACATCACACGAGTTTATAACCTGCGCGGACGTTGAAACATCTGTTCCAGGTTCATGTATAACCACTTTGAATCCCAATCTTCTCGCCATTTTGGCAATCGAATCCACGTTAGTGAAAGCTCGTGTTCGGTTCCTTGAAATTATTACAAGCCGAGGCTTTTTCTTTTCTCCACGGTTATTGATTTTGAGAGCTCTTGTTTTATTTAACGAATAAGAATTTCTCAAAAACTGCCTAAAATCTTTCATAGAATTTCGAGGGATTTCCGACGGATCCATGGTTAGCTCTTTGTTGGATAGGCGTTTTAGGCCAACTGTTATACTTTTGAAGCAATGGATTTCCGAATTTCTGTCAGCATCGATTATTTCATATTTAGACAAGCCTTTCAAGATTTTCCTGAACTTGTAAAGCCACCAAGGACTGTGGTCCGTGACGAGGAGTTGTACGAGGCCATTAAAACGTTGAGCAGTAGAGTAGAAAGGGATAATAACGTCAGTGAACGCGTGGAAGTAGTTGCCTGAATATCCGCCAACAGAAAAAAGGATTGCTGGAATATCGTGAGTTTGAGAGCATTTAGGGGGGTTGGATTCGGGTTTGATAGACCATTCTCGGACATTATTCATTGCCGCAAAATCGGCTTTTCGGGCATAGGGGCGTATTGTCCAAGAGTTGTTTTGTGGTTGTTGAGATGAAACAATAAAGACAGTCGATAGATTTCCATTTATTCTTATGTCCCCTTCAATCTTGCACCAGTCTGAAGTTTCTTGTTTTTGGCATATTTCTACATGATTTTCAATTTAGATTAGACAATCATGAAAAATAAAATAATGTAAATTAGACAAATATTATTACTATTGACTATATAAGTTGTGAAAGTGTTATTCTACCATAAACAGAGAGAAATAACCTGATTAATTATTTGATGCCATTTGTAGAAGTTTATTTATTAATACACATCAACTCTTACAAAATGCTACGTCTCTCTCTTCTAATTGGCCGGATATGTGCTAGTCTTCTGGCGCAATGTAGAAAGTTTCATATATATAATTTTTTTTGGGTGAACTAAAAGTTTAGCTAAAGGTAGGCCTACCCACTTGCAAGGCTAGGGCAAACCGCAGACTTCGATGAGAGTTTACAGTGAAGTTTACAGATTGCCTATTAATAAGAGCTAAATTTTGACGAAGCGGGAACTCGAATCTCAAACTTTTGAAGTAGAAGATGAAGTGGCTTACCACTTGGACCAACTCTTATTGATTATATATAATAGTATTTTAGTAAATAATTCCCATTGTTTTATCTAACTCACTATACTTAGGCTTTTTTTGAAAAATACATAATAAGGTTTTTATCTTTGATTATAACTAACACTCTGATCATTTTGTGTATTTTTGTAGAGGTGTAGCTGTTATATTCCAGTATAAACATGCACATAAGACATAACTGACAATACATGTATTTTCAAAATTAAACATATCACGTTATAAATCTAAAAAAAACAAAAAAAAAAAAATCAAAATTAGATTAAGTATGTAGTCTTACATTAAAAAAAAATAAAATTAAGTTGGAGACTCTGAAAGAAAAAGAAACTTGCAGGCGATAGAAAAATGTAGTCTAACATTTAAGTGATTTATTAATATGATTGAAAGAAAATTACCGTTTAGCAGTATGCGGTGATAATTGCTGGTATTAGAGAATATGGAAAGATCCTTTTCATTGTTTATGTCAACTTTGAGCTCTTCATTATTATTAGCTGCATCATCAAGTCAAGTTTCACCTTTTTATTATTTTCATTTTTCAACTAATTAAGATTCAACATTAACTCATTACTTACAAATTAGTGTAAGGTTAGATGTGTTTCCATTTGCTGCATGTTTCATCATACTTTCTGCATCTCCAAAAACCAAATAATTAATTGGTATTCTCAGTACTAGTTAGTTAATTAATATTGATTCCAGAGTCCAGCCATAATATATATAAAAACACTAATCTTTCTTCATTTTAAAAAAATTACATAACTTCATTTTTTATTTCATAATAATAACATGAGTACTAGTGGCTAGTTACCATTGACTATGGGCTGAGAGCTGCTTATGTCATTCCAGGATTCGTGATTTCTTCTTTCAAATTCTGTATATATATATTTCAAAAATAAAAGCAACAATCATATGAGCTTTTAAGCAGTAAATTATATAATTAAATTGAAAAAGCTGATTTTTTTTTATTTTTTTTTGTGTGCCAACCTTATTGTCACTCTTTAAAGGAATTAGCAAGAAGAGCTTACCCCTTTCTAATTTTTGAGAGCTGCTACTAGGATTTTCCAGGATTGCATTCTTCCTACTTCTAACTTCTTCAATTTAATGGAATTAAGTAATGTTACATGTCAATATTTTTGACCGAAATGAATTGAATTGAACTGAATTACTAACTGAATGCTTAATGAATTTTGCTGAATTTACTGAACAAAACCGAAAATTTTAATGAGGCGGTGACAATTATGTGAACCTAGAAGTGCTTAGTTTTGCTAACAGAAAAATACAGACACTTGTATATAATGATCATGATACCTTAAGGGTTATACTGAAATTTATACTAAAGTGTGTAATAACGTCTCCGGAAGGTTTGTTCATATAATGGCAAAAGCCAATGAGCATATGGTTTAGAATGAATGAAAACTAACCGTTAGAGAATATGAAATTGCTGCTTGAAGCTGTAACATTTAGAATGTTGTGCTTTTGGTAAGCTTCTATAGACAACCGCAAGTTCACTACAAAAATACATATATGGCAGTTAATTAAAATGATCAAAGAAAAAAACAACATCAGAATTATATATATTATACTTACCAACTGGCAAAGGACTGAAAAAAGGCTCGAAGACGGTGCAGAAAGTGATAAAAAGAAGGAAGAAAAGAAGCAATCCGCCATATCCCAACTTCCTCTTCTCTTGCTTGCTGAAGCTTCTTGACAGCAAACTATCATACATCCTTTTCTATCTTTTTTCTTGTTAGTTATCTAATAATGGTTTGGTCTATATATTCAAGAAATGAAAGAAAATCAATGAATGAATGAAATATAGAGAGAGTATAGAGCAGAGTCAAACATGAAGAATGGAAGGATAATTAACCCATAAAGATTCATTGCTTATTTTAGTAATTCAGGTTATACATATATTTTATCTATTATTGCTCCCCCACGTATATATTAATATTCATATTTTAAGAATCTTCATAAATGTTTGGAACAATCTCCGTATTTGTCCTCAATATTCGTTTGGAAGTATATATATGCCGAGAAATTTTAGCATACTTCCGGAGCACGATGACGTGGTACTCTAAATCAATAAATGATTAGCATATGCTACATCAAGTAATAAGATTTTGACGACGTGTAATTAATTAAAAATTTATTTTTAGTTAATAATTTATATAAAATTATAGATCCTAAAATAAAAACCTTAGACCCTAAAAATTAAACCCTAGACTCTAAATCATCGACCCTAGATACTAACATAGGTGACGTGTCATCGAATTATTAGTCCGGAGTACCACGTCATCCGTACTCCAGGAGTATTTTAAAATTTCTCATGTATGCCCCTACTGCATGATATGGTGAGGTGCACATATGTCCCTGTTTTTTTCAATCAAAGATCAATTTTTAGCTATACACTTATCGAAAATGAGAACCGATAAGTTTCACCATTATTTGTTTGTCCTTCTAAACATTCAAAATAACTTTCTACCGATTTCATATATTTTACTGGTTGTTTATAATAATATTGTATTGGTAACAAAACACGTGTTTTAGCCAATTGTCAGTGTTTGTTTGATTTATATATAGGTGACAGACTTAAGATCAGTGTTTGTCACTGTGGGGAGATCGAGAAAATATGTTAGAAAAATTATGATGAAAAATTAAGAAACACTAATTATTGCTAGGCACTTATATTATAAAAACTCTAAAAAAATTAAAAAGCTTAAATATAAATATTAATGTTGACTTTTGTATCAACTGGTGCTTTCATTGATATGATCTACTCGGAAATCGATCAAGAGGGATCGTTTTGGGGTGGAAACGACCTAAAACACCACTTTGCTTTTCTAGTTAGTGCAAACTGAAATATTATTATTCTTGTGAATTGATTGATTGATTGATTACATGACTCGAAAGCTTTTAAATAGATAATCAAGAATCCTAGAAATAATAAAATAGGAAATACTATCTTACCAAAATAAGGAGACTAACTAAATAAGAATTATAAACCTATTACTACTATAACAACATAGATATTATACTAAATAATAATAAGAAGACTCCTAACTAGACACAGACCAAGCTCGAACCGTAATATCAGGTTGTATCATTCGTCACTCCTTCAAAAATCACCTTGTCATCAAGGTGGTGATTTGAAAAACAAATATAATAATAAAAACGTCAAAACCCAAAGAGAACATGAATGCTTGACAATTTTGTCGAGGTGGTCCGGAGGATCGGGATCGAGTAACTTATTACAATTCCCAAAAACACGAGAAACCTGTCACGAGGTACAACATAAGGCTGAACACCATAATTTTCAATCTGCTTGCAAACACGTAAATCATCCTCAAACCTTAACATAACATTATTTGATCCATCCAAACCAAGAACAAAATATTTTTGCTCAAAACAAAATGGAACAGCCTGATCCAACCCAATAACACACTTCCCCATTGAAGAAAAAACGTGAACATCATCACTAACAGAAGCATTCTCATGCGCACCAAACAAATTAGAAGAATCAGAGCCAATAGTTTGAATTTGGTTGCTTGCCACTTTATCAAGCTCAATCCACGTCTGCTCTCTGCCAACATCCTGCCAAAAAGGAACCCCAACGTGGAAATCTAAAGATGATAAATCCGAGAGAACAGAAGTTGAGTTTTGGGCAAGTTTATAAGATATGCTGGTACGATCAACACAAGGAATTGTGCTACAACGCGCAAGTTCCTCAGAGATCGGGCAATCTTCAAAGAGTAAAGCGCCAAACTGTTGTTTAAGTGGCTCCAAGAAATCATTTCATTCCCGAAACATGTCGTTAGCTTGCATCCGACGATACTACACATACACATCGCCTTTTAAATAGAGAGCGACAATGTTCAAACGTTTCGTTGCGCTTGTATTATGAAAATCAAAGTATTCTTCAATTTTTGAGCACCAAACATGCGGATCTTCACCTGTAAATCGAGGAGGTTGCAGTAAAGAACGAAATAAAAAAGTGCTACCGTCATTGTTATTGGAGTCATTGCTCGGTTGTTCTGGTTGGTTTTGAGTGTGTAACTTATGAATACAAGCATCGAGTGATTGTTTAATGGACAGTTGGAGAGAGTTTTGTAGGTCGGCAAATACAGCACGAAGTGTGTCGTTCATGGTGGCGAATCAGATATGGGGTAAAAAAAATGAAATATGGCTAGAAAAAACAAAGAAAGATGCGGGTAGAAAACTCTCAATGAAAGTACCAGTTGATACAACTCTACTCGGAAATCGATCAATAGGGATCGTTTTGGGGTGGAAACGACCTAAAACACCATTTAGCTTTTCTAGTTAGCGCAAACTGAAATATTATTGTTCTTCTAAATTGATTGATTGATTGATTGATTACATGACTCGAAAGCATTTAAATAAATAATCAAAAATCCTAGAAATAATAAAATAGGAAATATTATCTTACCAAAATAAGGAGACTAATTAAATAAGAATTATAAACCTAGTACTGCTATAACAACATAAACATTACTAAATAATAATAAGACTCCTAACTAGACACGGACCAAGCTCGGACCGTAATATCAGGTTGTATCAATTTCCTCATGCAAGAAGACCATAAAGATGATAAAAAGAAACCAAAGTATGTGTGGAATTTTAAAATCGACAAAAAAGATGATAATCTTAGCATAACAATCAGAAAAATCATCACTCCTCATAGGAGATCCTAACATAATAAATTGATCAAATAAAACCTTTGCTTTCAGAACATAAGTAGTAATAGAATCAGAATTAAGCTTCATATTACGCAATTGATGAGTAAGATTGCGAAGCTGAAGGTGAGAGACATGCACAAAAGAGGTATAAAGGTGTTGCCAAGCTTCAAGGGCAGTTTGAGAACCAATTAGTTGTGGTAACAGATTATCTAAAACACAATAAAATAGCCAGGAGAGGATACGAAGATCCACGGTTTCATAGTTTAGAAACTCAGAGTTGTCAGCAGCAGGAGGAGCAGTCCCATCAACATGATGTAGAACATGAATAACACGTAATACAAGTTGAACTTGTTCTTTCCATCATAAAATTGGTGAAAGTCAATATTGTAGCAATATTAGACTTAAAGAAGTATGATTCGAGGAGGTAGCAAACAAATTTGTATTTGTGCTAAACATCGAACCCCAAGACATAATTTTTGTGGACGAAAAATAAAACAAACTCATAGTAGACCGTGTATGAGCCGAGATGTGAAGTGGGAGGTGGAGGAGATAGTGGCTCATGTGATGGCAGAAGAGAAATCAGAACCGTTAATAGCTATGAAGAACCTTCGGTTTTGAGAGAAAAGAAGTTGAAAAGGGAAGGATTCAGACTTTAGAGGAAGAAAAACGAAATCGTTTTTGGTTCTTTAAAACTCTTTTACCTCTGATACCATGTAAGTAATGGTAGCGGACTTGAATATTGTTGATAAGAGAAGAACGCACATATAAATACATCGTCAGGAATCACAACCTTGGTGTAATTTAATGACTTATACAAGAAGGAGAATATTCTAAAATCTTCCACTGATATTCAACTTTCTAACAAAACGATATATAAATATAATAGTAGTAATAATAAATAATAAAAAAGGGCAGGACACAATTGTAGATAAATTAGAAAGCAAACAAGGCTTTAAACCCATAATTAACTACATAATGATCTCTATGCAATGCTACTAAAATATGTAAAGAGTCAGATATAACCCAATCTATTGTTAATGTAAAATCTTTTTGAATATGGCATGTTTAAGTTGATTTACGTCTTCAACTTGGATGTACGCTTTTCATCAAATATTTGATTGAGTTGCTAGACATAACTATACATCTATTATTCTATATTCCTTGCCTAAGAATTAAGAAGGGCCGTATGAATTGAATGCATATTTATATTCTATAAAAAGGTTGAAAAAAATTAAAACAGTTGGTGATCACTCTTCATGATTTTTTTTTTAAATCAATTATGAAAATTGCTTATTAAAAGGAAAGTTGGAAATATTATATAGATATAGTTAATAAGTTCCCATCATATGCTACTTTTTGGAATATAATTCGTGAGGAAATTAGTATGTTTGAGACAAATGCTACCAAAGCATTAGGTTAAATGTACATATCAAAGAATAAAAAATATATTATTAATAAGACAAATTATAATTATTTATTTAATAAACTAAATAGACTAAAAATAATTACCAAAAAATTGAGAGGGAATAATATGCAATGAAGACTTTGGATTTGAATTAAGAAAACAAAAATGACATTTTACTGATGAAGAAGCTCTAAAGCTTTTAACAGAGTTGGTCTAAACCTATTTAAATCAAGCTTTACATTTTGATTATCAAAGTAAATTGACTTAAAAGCCCCCCAACCCTGTTTCTGAATAGCATAAGGGTTTCTTAAAACTATATGATCAGCAGGGTATTGTTGTACTAATGAACTTTCATTAATACTGATTTTATATTCCAAGTACCTTATATTCATATCCTTTGAAGGCTCTTCGAAAAATCTTTTGGATACCCATTCTGCCCCTCCAAAGGGTACTACTTGAATCAAGATTGCATTTTCAGGAAGGAAAACAATGTTGGTCAAACCAGCACCATGAACACCTAAAACTACGTCGCATGAGTTCATAACTTGTGCTGAAGTTGCAACATCTGCATTAGGTTCATGTACAACCACTTTGAATCCCAATCTTTTCGCCATTTTCGCGATGGAATCTACGTTGGTAAACGCTCGAGAGCGTTTCCTTGAAATTATTAGAAGCCGAGGCTTTTTCTTTCCTTTGTTGTTCTTCATTTTGAGAGCTTTTGTTTTATTCAACAAATAAGAATTTCTCAAAAACTGCCTGAAATCTTTCATGGAATTGCGAGGGATTTCCGATGGATCCACGCTTAGCTCTTTGTGGGAGTGTCGTTTTAGGCCAACTGTAACACTTTTAAAGCAATGGATTCCGTCGGTGATTCTGTCAGCGTTGATTATTTCATATTTAGACAAACCTTTTAAAATTGTATTGAACTTGGAAAGCCAGTGAGAATTGCTGTCAGTTACGAGGAACTGTACGTTCCCGTTAAAAGGTCTAGCGGTGGAGTAGAGAGGGAGAATAACGTCGGTGAATGCATGGAAGTGGTTGCCAGCGTATCCTCCGATGGAGAAAAGAACTACCGGAATATTTTGAGTTTGAGAGCATGGTGGGGGATTGGATTCAAGTTTGACAGACCATTCTCGGACATTATTCATTGCCACAAAATCGCCTTTTCGGGCATAGGGGCGTATTGTCCAGGAGTTGTTTTGTGGTTGTTGAGATGAAACAATAAAGACACTAGATAGATTTCCATTTATTCTAATGTCCCCTTCAATCTCGCACCAATCTGATCTTTCTAACTTTTGGCATACTTCTGCATTTTCGATTTAGAGTAAGAAAAATTAGAGTAGACAAAAATAAATATTGATAATGCCAATAAAATCATTTTAGCATTTTCGAGTATTTTCAAGGTCTCAATATATAATCGTGCACACCATGGGGTCAAAAGTTTTGTGGTATTGAAAATTTGATATTGATACATTTGTTCAGAATTTTATTAATCCAAAGTTTTTTTATTCTAGCTTTCAAGGAGGTGGCTTGACGGTATAACTAGCTAATGTTTACCGTTGAATGATCTAAGTTTGAACTTTAGGAGAGTAGAAGAAAAAAAGAATGAAATTTGAATTTTAATCTCTCCTACCTTTTAAGAAATATAAAATAAAGATTACTGATTTTCACTTGATTTTAGTCTGACGAACTTGTAATAAATTTTGAGATATTAAAAATACCAAAAAAAGTCAATGTGATTTATTGAAATAGAGTTGGATGTTCAATATTTTTTAAAATCATGTACTATAATGACCTTGTTTCTTTTTTCTTTTTGGAATTATTATAGTCACCTTTGTTTGTTATTTTTGTAAGGATTATGGTGACCTTTGATAGAAATTGTTTTAAAATACTCTTGTATATTACATACTCTTTTGAAATACATGGAGCGTTGTTGTTTGAATTATTTACTTCTTAGGCGATATTTTCTCTATTACTAAAAAGGAAATATGAATTTTTCTTTTTTGAATTATTTTAAAGCCAATGTATACTTAGCCAAGATATCTCGAATTATGAAATTACCGTTGAGTTGTATTTGTTGGTGATAATTGCTTGTATTAGAGACTATGGGGAGCTTATTGTCATTCTTTCTGTCAACTTTCATTACTTTAATATTTGCTGCATCAATACGAGCATAACATATGTTAAACATCTTTATTTTCAATTTTCGTTAGCTAATTTAAGAATTCAAGGTTAATTTGTTATATAATTACGAAAAACTTACCACTTACTTCTTTGTTAGAGGTGTTACCATTTGCTGAATGGTTCATCATAGTTAATTCTGCATCTCAAAAACAAAGTATATATCAACTAAATTGATTCCAGACATATCATATACTAACTCTAATCTTTTAGTTTATTACATCAACCACCTGTTGACTTTGAGTATATGTTCAAAAAATTACTTGAATTTTATTTAGATTTCTCAAAAATAATATGACTACTTACCCTTGACTACAGGTTGAGAATTGCTTGTGTCATTTGTCGGTTCCTGATTTCTTCTTTCATATTCTATGTCATTAAAAATAAAATGTAGCAAATTATGAGTTTAAGCAAGAGATTAATTTTATATAATTGAATTACTGACTAATCCCTTTTGCAAATGGTTTGCACCTCATTAGGTAATTTTATAATTAAATTAACTAAATTGATCAGATTTATTTCTTATTTTTGCGAACGTGATTATCACTCTATTTTCTCCATTTTTTGTAAAGGAACCAGCAAGAAGAACTTACCCGTATCTAGTTTCTGAGAGATACTACTATGATTTGTTTGGATTGCATTCTTCCTTCTAATTTCTTCAAATTCAAAAAGCAGCATTACCATTAGATTCTAGAATTACTATATATGAATTATAAAGTGTAGTATCTCCTCTCTGGAATGAAAAAAAAAATGTGCAGTATACATTTTCTATATTATTTTTCAGCATATGCCGTAGAATGGATAAAACTAACCGTTAGAAAATATGAAATAGCGGTCTGCTGCTGCTGTAACATTAAGAATGTTGAGTTTTTGCCCAGTTTCGATGGACAACCGCAAATTCACTATAAAACCAAATGGCAGTTAATTAGAGTACGTGTTTAATATGAAAAGAAGAAGAAGAAGAAGGTGTATATTATACTTACAAACTGGAAAAGGACTAAAAAAAGGTCGAAAGACGGTGCAGAAAGTGAAAAAAAGAAGAAACGAAAGAAGCAATCCGCCATATCCCAACTTCTTCTTCTCTTGCTTGCTGAAGCTTCTTGACAGCAAACTATCATACATCCTTTTCTATCTTTTTTCTTGTTAGTTATCTAATAATGGTTTGGTCTATATATTCAAGAAATGAAAGAAAATCAATGAATGAATGAAATATAGAGAGAGTATAGAGCAGAGTCAAACATGAAGAATGGAAGGATAATTAACCCATAGAGATTCATTGCTTATTTTAGCAATTCAGGTTATACATATATTTTATCTATTATTGCTCCCCACGTATATTAATATTCATATATTTTAAGAAACTTCATAAAATTTTGGAACAATCTCTATATTTGTCCTCAATATTTTTTTGGAAGTATAAATATGCCCCTGCTGTATGATATGGTGCACATGTGTCCCTAGTTTTTTCAATCAAAGATCAATTTTTAGCTATAGGCTTATTGAAAAAGAGAACCGATAGGTTTCACCATTTTTTCATATGCAAGTCTTTAAAATTATCTAAAAGAGTCATTTTAGTCCCTCAATTTTGGGGACGACCTCTTAGGTCCCTCAACTATCAAAATGTGGCCTATTAAATCTCTCAACTATCAAAAAGTGGACATATAGAGTCCTTATTCGATGACGTGGCACTGAGTTGTCAAATGTGAAAAATATTAATTTTAATGTCACGCAGTGTCACGTCATCAAATAAGGACTCAATATGTTTATATTTTAATAGTTGAAAGACCCAATAGATCGTCCTCAAAGTTGAGGGACTAAAATGATTTTTTTGGACAACTTTAGGGACCCACAGATTATTTAAGCCTCATTTGTTTGTCCTTCTGAACATTCTAAATAAGTTTCTCGATAAATTGAACTGATTTCATATATTTTACTGGTTGTTTATAATTGTATTGGTAACAAAATACGTGTTTTAGTCAATTGTCAGTTTTTGTTTGATTTATTTATAAGTGACAGACTTAAGATCAATGTTTGTCATTACTATGGGAAGAAACAGTTGTTGTCGAGGAAAATATGGTTAGAAGAAAGTATTATGGAGGAAAATCAGGAAACGCTAATTATTGTTAGGTACTTATATTATAAAAATTCTAAAATAAATAAAAGCTTAAATATAAATATTAATATTGACTTTTGTGTTTAAGTTTCGAAGAATATTCTATAAAAAAATCACATTCCGAAAAATATTTTCTATAAAGTTACAAATTGGCTTTTCAAAGCAATTTCCCCGATTTTAAAGCAAATTAGCTTTGCTTTACCAAATGTTTGTTTTCTGGAAAAACTGCTTTTAAGTTATAGAAAAATTCTGTCAAATATTGTCTTAGATAGTTAGTATTAATTTCTGCATGTTTTCTAAAACCATTTTAATAACGCTCTAAATATTTTAGATATAATTAATGCTCTAAGAAGTTTATCTAATAGTTAGATAACAATTGATTCAATCCTTTCAAATTTTCAATAACATTTGAATAAATTTGATTTAAATCGAATGATAAATTTACATACCCATACATTAAACACAAAAGACTTAGGGGAAAATTTAGCTTTACACCTACAATTTCATGAAATGGGTTGAAGAGGATTTTGTGGTTGACTCTAGTGACAAATATCCTTTTCCATGATTAGTTAGGTATTACTTATAGTTTTTCCTATAATGTATTATTATTTTAACAGAAATTTTGGAGCCCGGCTTTTGGAATCCAGCTTTTGATTGATAGCTACAATTCAACTAAAAAGAGTTTTGCATTCATCATAACTTTGTCATTTGAGGTTATTAATATTTAAATTTGTATATTAATTAATTAATGTTGCTAGAGACTAGTTTTTTAATTTTTACTTGTAAAGGACATATATTCTTAATATTACAGTGAAGTTTTTCTATTTTATACCATGCTATTTCTATGCTAGCTTAAAAGACACTCTTCATCAGGGAGCAGCTAGTTTTTATTTTGTCGGGTCCATCAATTAAATGAATTGGAAAATTTTAAAATGCTGTGTGTCAAATTAAAATTCTATAATGGAATTCCAAATATATCAGACCAATAAAAGTTGTTTTACCAATAGAGGTATTTTTTTTTCTACGTAGTGTAGTCTTTATCTATATGCTTAAATTATTTATATGTGGATTTTTTTTTTCTTAACCTGAATGATAAGCTAGGATTAGCATCATTATAGAATTTTCATACATTGGATCCGGCTACTCACAATAAGGCAAATATTCTATAATTTAGGCAAAATTGTAAGTTAATGTAATCCTTCATTAATCAGAAGAGTAACAGTTCTATCACTTAATTAGAGATAGGAAGATAATTAACAAATAATACAGATTACCCTGAAAAAAACAAACAATACAGATTAATTAGAAAATTGAACATATTTATATATATGTGTAAGTCTATCAGTTTCCCGCAGTCAAAATGGGAGGTTTACATATGTTGAGGTTGTCTAGGGAATCGTCAAATAAAATGCGCGGAAAACTTGGGAAGACATCGGCAATTTGGTAACGTGATGGAACATGGAGCACGCGAACCTCACTGCGTTGAACCTTCTCTTTGACAAATGAAATGTCCATTTCAATATTCTGTAGGGTTCAGAAAGATCGATCAGAGCCGCGCAGCGGAAGCAGCGAACTGATTAGTTAAACGGTGAATTCGATCTAACCTGAACCAATTGTCTCATTGATCTTAATCTTTAAACCTCAGTTAAATTTTAACAAAACTGTTATCTTAATCTATGGATTAAGAAAACCTACTTGGATATCCTTTCAAGGATAGACGAGAGCCTCAGATGTTGCTCCTCCTAGTTCACGTGCAGACACGAGCAAGAACCGAGACCATCTACTAGTCGGCTTACTCCAAGAACGCGAAGAACGAGGAACGAATTCGCCGGAATCCTCTAGGGAGGGGTTCGACCGAATCTCAGTGTTTAGGAGGCTAGGGTTTTGATCTTCCGATCCTCAATAATGAATTGACAATTCACTTATATAGTGCAATTAATTAACTTTCAGTTAATTATTAATTTGACCCTTAATTAATTTAATTTTATCAATTAAACACCGTAGTATTAAATCGATTCAATTAACATCAATTAGGTTAAATTAATATTACACTTTAACCCATAAACAATTAATCGCTTAATTAAATTAACCCGATTAATTAATTAGCCGTTCCATTTACTAATTAACTTGTCACATAACAAATAATTAATATGTTCTTCAAATAATCAATTCATCAATTGATCATTTAATCTTGGAATTAATTAACACAATTCATGTATCAATTAATCTTCTCGATTACCGTGTTGCACGATCCTTAGGGTCTGAAATCAATAAGTTATGAATTAACAATTCACTAATCGACAGAGGGTCCTAGTAAACCATGTCAATCACATATTGATTAAAGATGAATGCTATCCATGTTAGACAGGAAACCCCGTATAATGCTCTACTTATCTCTTACCAAAAGCATATCGATTAATCAAGCTGGAGGCATGGTGTAGTCATCCTCTATTGCTAGATTAATTTCTTGATCATCGAGTATTACTGACAAACTGTTGGGCGATTTCCACAAGTGTACGGAGTCACTCATGTAGTAATAAAAAGATCGAACCCACAGAGAAACGCTAATTACTCATTTACGTTCATTGTTTACTTTATTCGTTTTCTCGAGGTTTATAGTTAAAACGATAATCCTTATTGATTTGGTTGATAAGAACACAACTTACTGTACCATGCCACACTTACTTATACTTAAATTCACAAACTCACAAAGTTAAGGATTTACAAACTAATTCTTAAGCAAAGACAACAATTCATTTAAGCACGTAAACACAATATTGAATAAACTTGATATACTTAATCTAATCTCGATATAACTTATTCCGATCTCTCGATACATGCAAACAAGTTAACTGCATATGAACATCAATTATATACTAACCGAACCTATTCGTATCAATATTATAACCGACTACAATCACATATGTAAAACTAGATTATAACCTAAGCAACCGAACATATTCGTATCACAAGATTATAAGTTAATGATAAACACAAGTTATTATACTTAGCAACTATTCTTGATCCAAATTAATTACTTAGCATGCAAACTATCAATTCAAGAACATAAGCATATGAAGAACATAAATCTCTTTATAAACTCAATATCATATTAATACAAGATGTAAACAGAAAATCAAAGTTGGACAGAACATAAACAAGTATAAGGAAACATGGTTGTCAATCCTTTTTACTCTACTCGGAAGGGTTGTCAAGCCTCGGGGCGTTCTTGCTCGGATTTTCTTCGATGAACGGATGAACGAAGTTGATCTCTCGATCTAACTACAATGCTTAAGGAAAAGAATGAAATCATGCTGTAATTTTTTCAGGAATTACAGCGGGAACGTTTATGAAATGGGTGGATTTAGGTGTAAGCATAGCGGGAAATGTAATCAAGTATTTAGCATTCTTTTTGTTAGATTTGTCAACCATTCGAATTTGAGACAAGGATGGTGTATTTATAGGCACCAAGAGGTGTGTTTCAAAGGGTTACAACCTTTAGGGAATGGTCGTGTCCGTTGGGAAGGTGTACGACCTTTCGGAAGGGTTGTGTGGATAAGAACGACGAAGGAAATCCATTTCTGAGGATTCTGGAGAATGGCGCGCCAGAGGCAAGTTTTGCCTCCATCGAGACAAGGCAAAATAAGTGACCAGCGCGCTAGAGGCAATCCTTGCCTCTAGCGCGCGACCTGTAGGTTGCACGCTTCGAGTGATTTCTTCCATTTTCCAACTTAGCTTGCACGTAACTTCTTCGCATAGCCTTGCATGAACTTGTATGAACTCAAATGTCTTCTATTGCTCGTTTTTGGCTCGAACTAACATCAAATTGCTATGCTTTCATAGGATTAAGCTCTGGAGATCAAAACCAACACAAAGTAGTAAAATTGCCCCTATCCTAGATATTTCTAAGCTAAATGAGCTAAAACTATATGAAATGTTACGAAAATATATATGAAATACATAGATAAATTAAGTACATTTTGGACTTAACACAAACAAACAAGTCACCTGCTTGTTTCAGTACGGCCGTACATTTCTCAGCTAACACTCATCAAGTGGCCTATGATATCAACTCACTTAAACAGTGAGTGGTAATTCCATCACTTCAACTATCCGCAGTAATAAGTTCAGAGATTGAACCAGTGTATCCATATTTGGCATCCTCTGGCGGACCTGTTAGAAATACACCAAATTCAATCTGATTCCTTATTGACTGCTATACTAAAATCAGGTCAGGAGATAAAAGAGATCTACATTGTTAGAAAGCTTAATGACTCTACCACCATGAACTTTCTAAAGCGGATCGACAAAGTCTCGTGTAACGCACACGCACCTATATCCATATTCACATACACTAAGCAACCTACAGAGTGTCATGTGAATCCTAGATATAAAAGCTTATGCCATAATCATTCCCATGACTATGACTCACTTCTGGTATACTTTATGATATACAATCAATAGATACTTCATTTAGTTACTATAGTACAAGATATATAACTCAAATGAATTAATGCCTTTATTCATAAAACACCAATAACATAGTATGTAATCATCATCAAATACAATGTCATAAAACAACGCCTAGGGCCTAGGGCACACCAACATATTCTTGGTCCGTTAATGTTGTACACGATTGATGGACAGATAAATGGTACTCACACTGTCACAATAGACCAAAAAAGTATAGCCTTATCAAGGAGACATCAAAGCTCTAATAACAGATTATGAATCCAACAAGATTTAGAAACAATGTTTGCACACCCCTGTATTCGGCCTCTGCAATGGACTTGGAGAGGGTTGGTTGACTCTTGGAAGACGAAGAGATTAATTAGATTGTTTCAAAAGATACTAAAGGAAGTATTATAGTCAGATATGACTTCAGCACAGAGCATAAAGTCCTTAGATGCTCTGATTATGAGCTTCTTATAAAGTTGACTTTTATAGTTCAAGAGACAAAAGAGATAGACAATTTAAACAATTAACAACAATACAATAGAGTAAAAAGTCTAAAATTGATGGGAAAATCACATATAATTTGAGCATATCATATGAAGGCATATATTTTAGAAAAATGTACAAATAAAACCTTGTGCTTTTAATGTTTTGCAAATAGAGGAATGTGGTTTTGTTTTTTGCAAAAGCAGGCATGCGTTTTACATAGTTAACAAATAAAAGAAATGAACTAACAACATAATTTGCCACATCATCAAGTCAACGCTTCACGTCATCAAAAAAATATGTTTTATTGTGCCACGTCATCAAGTATATTTATACTTTTCCCTATATTTTATAAAACCAACACATTAACACGGATCTAACACTCTTATTTATTTGTCCGTGTCTTTCAAAGTTTGAAACCCGAGAGGCTATTAAAAATGTAACCTTCATCGATCGAGACCCTTTCGGCTCAGAACACTATCAAGGTACATAATCTCGGCTAGGCTTCAAACAATAGCAAGTGAGTTGATATAACGACAAATTTTTATAGAATGTAAAGCAAACAAAAACTTAAAAATAAAAATAAATTAATGAGTCAATTTGCACGCATGAACAAAAAAGATTTAAATATGAGGCTAATAACTTAATAAAGAAAAATGAAAGATTCTAATTAGGCGAAGTTGTCGGCAAAATCACTGAGTTGACTCAGCCAATTCTAGAGTAAGGACACGGGGAGAAGTTAGGGGAAATGAAATCAAATGAGTTATTAGATTAATAGATTAGATTATGACATTCTAACAATACATATTTTTCTCTAGTTTTGGTGGGTTGCATGATAGTCCTCAAAAAGTAGTAGGAGAATCCATATGGGAAAATGTTTACTATTCTCATCAATTCAAAAGACAACGGCGATGACTCTATGGAGGATAACTGGTTTCAAAAATAAATTTATGCAAATGACATTGATTGCTAGAGTGTATTGATATAGCTTATAAGAATATGGCAAAATTAAAATGACCGGTTATCTTTAACTCAATTACTATGTGATGGATTCAAGATTTAACATAGTGGATACTATAAGTTTATTATACTTGTTGGCTTAATATCAACAAAATTCAATTTAGTTCGGTTCAGTTCAATTAAATTCAGTTTAGTCAAAAATTCATTAAAAATCCTTCTTCATTCTGCTAAAGTCAGCTAATTTAACCAATTCAATTCAACATGTTCAAACATATTTAGTATCATTCGGTTCAGCTATATATAATTGGTTTAAACCATAGGAACTCCCATAATATCATTCCCTGATTACAATGTAGGTGCATGTTCTAATCTCTCCTAAGAAAACTTAATTTAATCATATAATAATGTCAAATTTGAAAAATTTGAATAATGAGTAAATGGTTAGTTATACTTATTAATGATTGAAGATTGATAAGTGACCAAAATAATTAGATTGGTCGTATAATAAGAAAGCAGAATATATGTTTGGTAAGTGAGGTTGCTGAGAATTGAAGTTATCTTATTTGGTCAATCCCACTAAAAGTCAACGTTAATTGCTAGTGGAATCCAATTACTCAAATAGGTTTGTGGTGAATTTATTGTGAATATTTTGAATTTGACCATAACCGAAACCCATTATTTGATTTTTTTTGTTATGAATTTGATTTTCTTTTTGAAACATTTCCTTACCCTTTATTTGGGAGTCAAAAGGTTAATAGAGGTGAGAGTTAGAAGAAGATAATGGAAGTAACGGAACGGAAAGGAAAGTAACGGAAATGAAAGTTAAGTGTTAATCTTGTTTGGGAGTCGGTGGAATTAAATAGGAAGTTAATGGATGTAAATTAGTTAAAATGTTTACATTACTCACATTAACCCCCGATTTGGAGGTTAAGGTTTCGAGGTTAATTGAAGTAAAATGTTAACTCTCATTAACCTTCATTTAAACTTTTAAAAAGCTCCGAAACAAGGTTAATTAGAAAGTTTACATTTCATTACTCTCGTTAACCTCCATTAACCTCCTCCCAAACAAGGGCTTATATTCTTTTCAAATGATAGAGAGAATTGATATTTATTTCATTTTGCATTTACAATTTTTATCTTTTATTTTTAAAAGTATCGTAATTTTCTAAAACAATTTATGTGTTTACTAATTTTGTCAAACATGTGTATGTATTTAATTTTTTTTATTAACTTCAAATAAGTACATTGTGGTTTCACAGTTTTACAAATAAAGGATTGTGGTTTGCCTTTGAGCAAATAAAGGACTGCGGCTTGTATTATTTGTAGAATTAGGGAAATTGTCGATTTTGTTGACGTAAATGAGAACAATTTTTTGCCCGAAATGTTTTTCTGAACTTTGAGCTTAACTCTAACTTGACTCATCAAAGGTCAAAAAAAACATTTCAGGCCAAAAATGTCATCGTGCCTCTCCAGAAATTCTGCTGGGGTCCCTGTTAATTTTGTATTGTGTTTGTTTGAAGAAGAAGAAGATACCTAATGATTAATAGATTGGGCTGGACACCAATATTCTGCTTTTTTTGAATGGGCCTTATTAAAACGATGTCGTTTTCATAAGGCCCATTACTAAAAAAAAACAGGCTTGCTCTGCTCTGCCTCTGCTCAAATTAAACTTTTTTTTTCTTCTAGCAATCTTCACTTCATGCAATTTTCTGGATAATTGGTTTTGTAGTTCAGCAAATTTTGTATTTTGTTTTTAGGGTTCTCCCCAAGATTTTATGTTTGGAGTGTTATTCATTTTTATCGCAGAGGATTTTCAGTGCATCATTTGTTTGCTAAAAAAATGCAATGTTGTTGGAGCTTGCTTAGACCTTGTTCACAGAGATTGGTAAGTTCGTTTTGTTCATACTTATAGAGAAGCGAATAAAGTTGCGGATAAGCTGGCTAATAAAGCTCTCACAGAGCCTAAGGGTTTTTACTTGTTGTTCGATTGCCCTTCTTGGGTGGCGAATGAGCTGTGGCAAGATGACATGGCCGTGTCTTTGCCAAGAGTTATTAGAGACTTATAGTTCTTTCTCTGTTTTCTTGTTCATTTTTTGGCTTTTTAAGCCCTCCGTTGTATATAAAAAAAAAAGATGCAATCTTCGCATCATATTTTTTTTCGATACAAAGGAGGGCGAAAGCCAGGGACAAACAGAAAAGAAAACAAAACAAAAACAATTAAGTAGACATGACTACTCTTGGCCAAGACACCCCAATAGCATCCTACCAAACCTCCCTTATGACCCAGGAAGGACAATTATTCAGCAAATGGAAACCTCTCTGCTCCTTCAGCGAAGCATTGGCTAGAGAATCAGCCACTTTGTTAGCTTCACGAAAAACATGGACAAGACGAACTTCCCAATCTTTGTTGAGAATATCCAAATAAGCAGCAACAAGATTAGAACACATTCCATTATTGATGTCTTTCTTAGAGAGTCATTTGATTGCAAGCTCAGAATCACTTCACATCATATTTTTCAATGGAATTAAAATTTAATATAATTTAACTTTAATTTCTTAAATTAATATATGTGTATATAATTTAGCTTTAATTTCTTATATACACATAGATTAATTCTCAAAAAGAAAATATACACAGATTAGAAAAGAAAAATTCGACTAAAATAAGCCCCCCGATTTTAAATCATGGTTCCACCACTGGATTAAGGCTCGGACAAGTATAGGACAAAGATTGATATGTTAAGGTTTTGTTGTTGTTGTTGTTTCATTTTTCTTCTGGGAATAATTCGCAGGCATGAGAATAGATTGAAACAAGTGATGAGGTGGGACATAAAACCAGGAAAGGACTACCATGTTACTAATAGTAGAGAGAGTGAGTGGCAATTTGCAGCCAGGCCCATTCGTGGCCCATTTGGGATGTTCTGTGCTTCTATATATTAGCCCAATGAGATATCATTTCAGAACAAGCCCAAAAAATATCCGAGTTGTGGACCTTTATGGGCCTTCCTCTTTTCGTGCACTTTATATGGCATCCTATGATTCTTAGTTGACCTTCATGTACATTTTATCCTAACTAGTCCTACTTAATGCTTGAGTTATTTTCTTATTAATTTGAGCGTCGGATAGTCTACCGGCAATCACCTCAAAGGCTCTATTTTGCAGGTTCTTTGATCAAGCAAAGGAAGGAGGAGAGAAGATTTGACGTCACAAATTATCATACATCAGTTTATATTATTGATTTACAATTTATATCTTAGACATTTTCACACACTCATAAAAACATGTTCTATATAAAAAGAGGACAATTAGATTTTTATTATGTCTCTATTGTTTATAAGGTTGTAACTAATCAAGTGGAACAAAGCTGGATTTTGATGTGTTCATGCGCGTTTCAGCAGAAAATTAATGACTTTGAGTCAAGCAAAACATTGTCTTGCTATATGCTCTAGAAAATTAACAAGCTTGATTTGAACTCAAGACTTTGCTCACACTCGGTTAATTTAAAAAATATATGATAATGGAGCATCTCGTTTGTTTATTTATGAGAAGAATGGTTACCTTGTGAAAAATAAAGTGAACATAGAATATCCCTATCAATTTTGCTAACACCTCATGAGCAAAGTGTGGGAACAAATTAACGAAGTTATTTAAGTAAAGACTAGGTTCCTAAGCTCATGTATTCATTCTAATACACCATCTAACTAAATATTGTAATAGAATTTAGAAGACTATTTATTTTAGTTTAAATACATACGCAACCTTCTAAACTTGTTCATTTTCTGCACTTAACCCCTTTAACTTAAGGATAAACTTATAAGCCACATGTTTTTCTACTTGGTCCCCTCAACTTGTAAACCTTTTCCACTCGACTTCCTCAACTTGTCAAATGTAATTCATTTTGCCTGTTTTGTGCTGATGTGGCATGAATTTTTTATTACCACTTATATTATGCCACGTCATCACAAATGGGAAAAATGTGCCATATTTGACAAGTTGAGGGGGGCAAGTGGAAAAAAAATTACAAATTCAGGTGACTAATAGATTGTCCCTTAAGTTGAGAAAGCTAACTGAAAAAATGGACAAGTTTAGAAGGCTACATATGTATTAAGCTTAGTTTAAGGGTATGAAACTCTTATAAGACATTGGACTTTACTAATAGAAATTTGACAATTGTACAATATTTCTCTTTACAACAATTATTTTTCAATAAAATGGCAGACTCTTCTTTTTTCATGAGTTGGATCTATTGCATCTGATCCACCATAAAAGTTGTCAATACGAGCTCTAGGAGGCAGCCGCCTAGAACCTCCAATCTAAGAAATCTTTCATGATACGATATATCGAGACTTTACTTGATAAAAATATTCATATTTACTTATTGGATATTTAAAAAATAATAATATAGTCAACTAAAATAGAATCGAAAATAAAAAATGATAGTACATATTGTCCTTTTTTCCAGTTACGTCATCTCAACAACAATACAAAAACCTCAAAATTGATTTTGTTACCTCTACCATAACAATAAGGGTAATTTACAAGAAAAGAAAGTGTGATTTGCTTGATTTGCAAACACAATCCCGCAATTTGCTTCATGTAGTTTGCAGTTAAACGATTTTTATCCAAATCTTTTAAAACTTAAAATTCTTGTAGTTTAGTTAATTTACAAAATTATCATATATAGGATTATTTGGAAAGTTGGATATTATATATTCAGTCCGGCTATGGTGAGGGACTCCCTCACTTACTATTCTAAGGGAGTTTTAGTTTAAATCTAGTTACCAAACAAAATAACCATCTAATTTAACGACTTTGAGTCAAGCAAAACATTGTCTTGCTATATGCTCTAGAAAATTAACAAGCTTGATTTGAACTCAAGACTTTGCTCACACTCGGTTAATTTAAAAAATATATGATAATGGAGCATCTCGTTTGTTTATTTATGAGAAGAATGGTTACCTTGTGAAAAATAAAGTGAACATAGAATATCCCTATCAATTTTGCTAACACCTCATGAGCAAAGTGTGGGAACAAATTAACGAAGTTATTTAAGTAAAGACTAGGTTCCTAAGCTCATGTATTCATTCTAATACACCATCTAACTAAATATTGTAATAGAATTTAGAAGACTATTTATTTTAGTTTAAATACATACGCAACCTTCTAAACTTGTTCATTTTCTGCACTTAACCCCTTTAACTTAAGGATAAACTTATAAGCCACATGTTTTTCTACTTGGTCCCCTCAACTTGTAAACCTTTTCCACTCGACTTCCTCAACTTGTCAAATGTAATTCATTTTGCCTGTTTTGTGCTGATGTGGCATGAATTTTTTATTACCACTTATATTATGCCACGTCATCACAAATGGGAAAAATGTGCCATATTTGACAAGTTGAGGGGGGCAAGTGGAAAAAAAATTACAAATTCAGGTGACTAATAGATTGTCCCTTAAGTTGAGAAAGCTAACTGAAAAAATGGACAAGTTTAGAAGGCTACATATGTATTAAGCTTAGTTTAAGGGTATGAAACTCTTATAAGACATTGGACTTTACTAATAGAAATTTGACAATTGTACAATATTTCTCTTTACAACAATTATTTTTCAATAAAATGGCAGACTCTTCTTTTTTCATGAGTTGGATCTATTGCATCTGATCCACCATAAAAGTTGTCAATACGAGCTCTAGGAGGCAGCCGCCTAGAACCTCCAATCTAAGAAATCTTTCATGATACGATATATCGAGACTTTACTTGATAAAAATATTCATATTTACTTATTGGATATTTAAAAAATAATAATATAGTCAACTAAAATAGAATCGAAAATAAAAAATGATAGTACATATTGTCCTTTTTTCCAGTTACGTCATCTCAACAACAATACAAAAACCTCAAAATTGATTTTGTTACCTCTACCATAACAATAAGGGTAATTTACAAGAAAAGAAAGTGTGATTTGCTTGATTTGCAAACACAATCCCGCAATTTGCTTCATGTAGTTTGCAGTTAAACGATTTTTATCCAAATCTTTTAAAACTTAAAATTCTTGTAGTTTAGTTAATTTACAAAATTATCATATATAGGATTATTTGGAAAGTTGGATATTATATATTCAGTCCGGCTATGGTGAGGGACTCCCTCACTTACTATTCTAAGGGAGTTTTAGTTTAAATCTAGTTACCAAACAAAATAACCATCTAATTTAAAAGAACAAAAATCTATTATTAATTATCTAATTTATTCACTCAATCTCCTAGACCTTAACTTTATAAACCCTAGACTCTAACAATTATAAACCCGTAGTCCTTAATTTTTTAAACCCTAACAACCCTAAATTCAAATAATTCTAAACTCCTAGACCCTAACTTTATAAACCCTAGACCTTAACAATCATAAACCCGTAGTCCTTAATTTTATAAACCCTAACAACCCTAAATTCAAATAATTCTAGACTCCTAGACCCGAACTTTATAAACCTTAAACCCTAACAATCATAAACCCGTAGTCCCAACTTTATAAACCCTAGACCCTAACAACTTTAAATCCATAAACCCTAAATCCTAACTTTATAAACCCTAAACTCTAGTATTAAAATAATTTATGTTAAATTTACACATAAAATATTGAAACCCAGATAATCTATTAGAATTATAAATTAATGTTGAAATAAATTCAATTCGTATGTGATAATATGATTAATTAATTAATCCGGAATTAATTAGTATTTAGGAAAATAGAGTTTGATTTAAGTAGGATACTAATTAGAAGAGTTGTAAACAAAATAAATTAGGATTTTATTACTTTAAATTCATTAAATTAATTAGGTGGGTGTATTTTGTTTGGTAACTAGATTAAAGCTAAAACTCCCTTAGAATAGTGAGTGAGGGACTCCCTCACCATAGCCTGGCTGATTATATATTTATCTAAATCATCTTAATTTTTCCGGAAAATAGCCACCAGTATATTTGTAAAATTATCAAGTTACATGAGTAAAGAATTGTCAAACATTTACAATCTCTCATGCTTGACTGGTTAAATCATCCACAGTACCACCTAGTCAACAATGACACAACCGGGTAACCACAATGAACTTAATTATCAAACACCCTTTTTTTGACTATCTATCAATAGCTAAAACAATTAGATGAAAGTTGTTTCCAACAATATATAGTCAATTTTAAGAGAATGCAAGTAATAGAAATGATTTGAGATAAATGCATGTAATATGACTAGGTTTCCATCACTAGTTATTATTTTACTATATTTGTGAGTCACCAATTTGTCTTTTCTTGAATAATGTTGATCCAAGTCTTTTGGCTCTTGTCCACTAATTCATGAATCTACATAAAAACATCCTTTTTTTTCACTTATAAAAAAAGACTTTGAAAACCACAGAAAGAAACAACAAGGCATTCATTAACTAAAGAAAAAGATGAAAGAGACAACAAACATGTGATGTGATGTGAAATTTGCTTATAGAAATCAATTTTACATTCAGAATATCAGACCATAAGGAAATGGAGGGAGATTCTCTAAATTCAGGATTATTAACTAGTAGTAGTAGTGTTGAAGGGGGAAATGAGGATAAAAAGATAAGTAAGGAAGAAGCAATACAAGAAGTGAAAAAACAGTTATGGCTGTCAGGTCCTTTGGTAGGAGTGAGTTTATTACAGTACTGTTTACAGTTGATATCAGTGATGTTTGTGGGTCATCTTGGTCAACTATCCCTTTCTGGTGCTTCCATGGCTACTTCTTTTGCTACTGTCACTGGCTTTAGCTTGCTGGTTTGTCTTTTATCCTTCTCTTGTTTAATTGGTCAATATGAACTTCAATTTGGCCAACTGTGATACCTTTTAATGTCATGTTCTTTGAGACTGAAAATTACTGTTAAACTGAAATGAACTACTCATAAGTACTGATAAGTCATAAAGAACAACGCTTAAGTTTTGATTTTGGAAAGTTCAATGTATCCTGAATTGTTAAATATGATAAAATTATTGATGACAGATGGGAATGGCAAGTGCACTAGACACATATTGTGGGCAATCATATGGAGCAAAGCAGTATTCAATGATGGGCATTCATATGCAGAGAGCAATGTTTGTATTGATAATAGTTAGTATTCCTCTTTCAATCATATGGGCTAATACAGAATCCATTTTGATTGCTTGTGGCCAAGACATTTCCATTTCGATCGAAGCTGGAATTTACGCTCGTTATATGATTCCAAGTATTTTTGCTTATGGCCTTCTTCAATGCCTCAACAAATTCCTTCAGACCCAGAACATTGTCTTTCCAATGATGTTCTTTTCAGGTTTCTTTATCTTTCATTTCCTCATTCAGTATAGTATGAATTTCAAAGATGAATTTATGCCTAATTTGAACAATTCTATTGCAGGAATAACGGCTTTGACTCATGTGCTAGTATGCTGGCTACTGGTATTTAAAAGTGGGTTAGGAAGTAAAGGAGCAGCATTGGCCAATGACATATCATATTGGGTAAATGTGATTTTGTTGGGGATGTATGTCAAGTTTTCGGGTTCGTGTTCTAAAACGTGGACAGGCTTCTCGGTAGAGGCATTACAAAATATCTTTGGTTTCTTGAGGCTTGCTATTCCTTCTGCTGTTATGGTTTGGTAACTTCTTTTATTCTATGGCAATTCCTTGCATGAACAAAGTAATGTCTCAACATATGTTTCTCTTGACCTTCATGAGTGTGTTTTTGTTGAGCCTCCAACAAATTAGCTTCTTTGATATTCTGTTTCAACACTTCTGTAGTACTATGTCAATAGAATATGTGTCACTACTACGTTGAACGGGCACGAATTGACATACAATAACCAACATAGAAAATGTTATTTCTAAAACATAATCTTCATAAAATAACTCTAAAATGGAAAATAGACACGGATACAAATATGGACATGAAACGATAGTAAAGAGACGTGTAACATGCACTTGTTTCGTTTTCTTTACTTTTTTTCCATTTCTTCACACCGAAAAGGGCTTAAATATTCTAATTCCTTTTTCTAAATATATATATTTATGTTTTTGTATCATGCAAATAATGTTACTAACAAAATAAAGATTACATGACATGGACTGAACTGGGAACAGCATGGAAATGTGGGCATTTGAATTAATGGTTCTTTTATCTGGTCTTCTTCCTAATCCTCAGCTGGAAACATCTGTCCTTTCTATTAGGTCAGTTTCAAACCAATATTTACCTAAGTACTCTATATACTTCAATTGAATTATTAAATATTGGATGTGGATGTGGAATATCAGCCTAAGTACAGCAGCAACAGCTTGGATGATCCCGTTCGGACTGAGTGGTGCTGTAAGGTGAGTACATTATAATGCATTGTGTTGAGATTGGGATGAGTACGGAAATATAAGTCGATGAAAAATGAACTAATACTTTTGGAAAGCACAGCACTCGGGTGTCAAATGAACTGGGAGCAGGAAATCCAAAAATTGCAAGATTAGCAGTATACGTCGTCCTATTAATGGCAATAACGGAAGGCATAATACTCGGAGGATTACTGATATCAATAAGGAAAGTATGGGGTTATGCTTATAGTAATGAAGTCCAAGTGATCAAATATGTAGCACTTATGTTGCCTCTTGTTGCTACTTCCAACTTTTTAGATGGCCTCCAATGTGTTCTTTCAGGTTTTTCTTTTCTTTCCCTTACTTTCTTATCATCACCTTTATTTCTTAAACTACACCTATATAATACGCCAACTCCTCAACTTTACTCTCGTACCTGTCCGAAATGAAAGTAAAGACACAATTGAGAAGTGTAATTTACTAGAAATTTTATTACAGGTCCAGGCCCACCATAAAATTTCTCGTAATTTACGGTTTTAAAGAAATAAGCATATGCTAATGAATTGGGAATGAATAATAGGGAATGCAAGAGGATGTGGATGGCAGAAGATAGGAGCATTTATAAATTTGGGTTCATATTATTTAGTTGGAATTCCTTGCTCAGTTTTATTTGGTTTTACACTCCACATTGGAGGAAAGGTACCCTCTCTACTCCTTAGTTAACCTTGCTAAGCACAAAAATAAATGAATACTCCTAATCTTATTATTATTGACTTAATTTCTTATTACTATATTGTTAAAAGGGGCTTTGGATTGGGATCATATGTGCACTCATGACTCAAGTGGTGTGTCTTCTAATCATTACCATTCGAACTGACTGGGAACAAGAGGTAACAAATTACAAAACGTGTCTTCTAATTATTTTGTTAAAAGAAAAATAAACAAGTCATGTATTCAATTAAATTTTCACCTTTCTCAGGCAAACAAGGCAAAACAAAGAGTCTCTACGGGTCATGAAGAAATGATTTCATGAGTACACCTTTTTTCAATTTCATAATTTTATAATTAATGTTTTTTCTTTATATATTGAAATGCAATAATTATTAGCATAATAACCATAACAAATTATGAATCGCTTGAGTTTTAGCTCAACAATTTGAATTGAATTATTAAGTATGATTCTTAAAATGTGTCAAAAAAAAAGTATGATCCTTAAAAAAAAAAACACACAATAAAGGCAAATTAGCTAAAAGATTTAATAGACATATAATTAACAGATTTTGTTAGACGATGTTTTGCTATATTCGTTGACGTTTAACAAAAGAGATAGAAAAAGAATCCAACTCTTGCAAAAGGACAACACAATCACTGATTCAGTGAAGTGTCGTGACGATTTAGTGATGTGATACAAGGAAAATGTATCTTTATCCGAGCAAGTCGCATCCGCGACAAGTCACTGTAAGGTGACTTCCTTTATTTCTCAAACAACTGATTCTTTCACGAACAACAAGAGGCTGGGCCTGATATCCCATTGTAGCATCCGCGACAAGCTCCTTAGAGCCAATTCCATTTCATTGCCAAAGTTGTGGTCGTGAGTTCTCGGTCTTGCCCGTGAATCTTCCATAGTTAATATCACCAAAAGTAATCCGAAAATGATCAAAATGCTCCCAAATCATCTATACACAAGATAAAAGCACGAAAATACAAAACAAGAGTCATTCATTCCAAACTATTATTAGCACACAAAAATATACGAAGATAGATAACAAACATACAAGTAAATATGTAAATGCATGCTAAAATTAACGTAACTTTCGGACAAATCAAGAATCAAGAGGTATTCACAAATGAGGGCAAGCTAATAGAATAATCAGGTGGTGACATTATTTAGAATATATATGTTTGTTTTGAGGAGATTAGTTCTTTTTTTTGTCATTTTCTTCGAGGTCAAGAAAATAATGGTTTTTTCGAAATCTTTTTTTTAAAAAAGATTCAGTGATATGACATGTCCACAAGCATTTTTTTGCTAACAACTTTTGCCTCTAGTATGATATACCTTCGTGGACCGTATATATTTTTTGACTCTCGTCGGGCATATCCTTCACAATTGTGAGGATCATTTTGGCGCTTATAATGATTTGGTTATGGGTTGTTCCGATAATTTGGATTGAGAGATGATGTTAGCCTAACTGACATGTAGTGTCTAAATTTGCTTATTTGGATTGATGACATCTAGATGGATCTGGATGTTATCAAAACACTTCTCGATTCTTTTATAGCTATTTGATTCAAAAGATAAATTTAGATAAGAATTGTGTATCTTTTTATTAGCTACTTTTATACCTAGACGTTTTGCATATTAATGTATAAAACAAAAATAAATATTGCGGTTTAACTCATTTGTGGCATGACATAAAATAACATGCCTCTTCTATGAATTTTAGTCCAAAACAAATAATGCCTTCCATGTTATAATCAATAATTTTAGTTTGACTCTAATTTCTATTACATGTAAATTAATGTCACTTCCATTAGTTTAACCACAGTTATCCTTAGAAAGCTAATTTAATTGAACAAAAATCGTAAAGTAAAAGAAAAATTTATCATTTCAATAATTTTAAACTAGTTAAATTTTGAACTAATTTGTCATCTCGATAATTTGACATTGTCTAATTGACCTCTAATAACAATTGAAACAATATAGTACATATTTGTATAAATTCAATGGTAAATCTTCAAAAAAGAATTTATGATTTCACTTATCTACAATTGAATTCTCTAATAAAATGGAAACTAATATAATTTCTTCAAGGAACTAATCAAATAAAATGCGGAGTGATATTGGTAAAAAAGATTCGGAGGAAAAACATAAAGAAAATAAAGTAGAGGGACCAAAAACAATGTTGGGTATGGTATTCTTCTTCTTCTTCCTGGTTGTGCAAAATCTGCTTCTGCATTCATTCATTCATCAATGGCAACAATACTGAGATCATTCCACCATCGCATTCTCTCATCCTCATCATCCCGTCTCTTCTCTTCATCACTACCCATTCTCCACCCTTCAAACGACGCCGATTTAGTCACCCAAATCCTCCTTAACCACCATAACCCTTTCCATTCCATGGAATCATCCCTTCAGCTCCACGGCATTACCCTAACCCTAACCCTCCTCCACCAAACCCTCCTCCGTCTCTCCCATCACTCCAAACTCGCCCTCTCTCTTTTCCACTACTCCCTCTCCCTCCCTCCTCCGCCGCCCATCTCCTCCGCCACCTACGATATCCTCATCGATATCCTCTCCAAAGCCCGCCAATTCGACGTCTCCTGGCACCTCATTGTCGACATGGAACGCCGAGGAATCCCCCCCACTGCTAACACTTTCTTTATTCTCATCAGGAGATTGATTGCTGCGGGGTTTACTCGTCAGGCTGTCCGGGCTTTCGATGACATGGAGTCTTTCGTTTCGGGGAGTTTGGATCATACCCATTTGTGTTTTTTGCTTGATACTTTGTGTAAGTATGGGTATGTTAAGGTTGCTGTTGAGGTTTTTAATAAAAGGAAGGTTTTTTATGTGCCTGATGTGAGGATGTATACGGTTTTGGTTTATGGGTGGTGTAAAGTTGGGCGGATTGATATGGCGGAGAGGTTTATGAAGGAGATGGATGAGATGGGTATTGAGGCGAATGTTGTTACTTATAATGTGTTGTTGAATGGGATTTGTAGACGGGCGAGTTTGCATCCTGAGGGGAGGTTTGAGAGGACGATTAATGTTGCTGAGAAGGTGTTTGATGAAATGCGGGAAAGAGGGATTGAGCCGGATATTACAAGTTTTTCAATATTGCTTCATGTTTATAGTAGGGGGCATAAGCCGCAGTTGACGCTTGATAAGTTGAAGTTGATGAAGGAGAAAGGGATTTATCCGACGGTGGTGACTTATACTTCTGTGATTAAGTGTCTTTGCTCTTGTGGGAGGGTTGATGATGCTGAAGAATTGCTTTCTGAGATGATTAAAGATGGGGTTTCTCCGAATGCAGCTACGTATAATTGTTTCTTCAAAGAGTATAGGGGAAGGAAAGATGCGGAAAGTGCTTTGAGTTTGTATAGGAAAATGAGAGAGAGCGAGGTTTGTTGTTTGAGTATTCATACTTATAATATATTGTTGGGGATGTTTATGAAGTTGGACAGGATGGAGATTGTGAATGAGATATGGGAAGATTGCAGAAGCAGTTCAGGGCCGGATTTGGATTCGTATACAATGTTGGTTCATGGGTTATGTGAGAAGCAGAAGTGGAAAGAAGCATGCAAGTATTTTGTGGAGATGATAGAGAGAGGATTGCTGCCTCAAAAGGTGACTTTTGAGATGTTGTATAAAGGGTTAATTCAATCAAATAAGTTGAGAAGTTGGAGAAGGTTGAAGAAGAGGCTTGATGAAGAGTCAATAGCATTTGGGTCAGAGTTTGAGAATTATCCATTGAAGCCCTATAGACGATGATAGACATTAAATAGTTTTTCTTTGATTGAAATCGAATCTCTCATACAAACTGATTACTATTGATATCAGCAAGGAAGGAGCTTTGCTTTGCATTGGTATTAGAGAACATGTGGTGGTGAGTGCTTTTCTCATTTCTCTTCCCATTTTGCCTTGCTTTCTTTTTCGTTTTCCAGATTGCTAGTTCGTGGTGGTGAGATTCTGCCATTGGCAGTATCATATATGTATTTGAGTGTATCTAAATTAGGATTTAGTGGATGACGCATGACTGAAATTTTATTGACTTGTAAATAAGGTTGGGTAAGATAGAATTCCTTTTTTGGACTTGATTGGTGTTCTTTAATTGCTAACAGTTAACAGCAGTTCTTTTAATTTTCAGTTCCTATTCAAGTTTCTTTTATATTATTCTATAGTTAGTTATGATTATGTGTCACATACTCAAGGAAGAAGATGGCTAAATAGAGTTGTTTTATTCAGTCTTTCTATTTTATTGCTCTGCTATTCTGTTTTGTTGTTTAGCTGAAAGTTAAAATTAGTTGTTATCACCAGTTGTCCTATTGTCCAGCTGGCGTAACTGTTTTCCCTTGCTCTCTATTAAAGAGAATCATCTGTACTGAGAAATGTATGCAAGATGAATGATATCACTCTTTTTCCCTAATTATTCTCTCTTCTCTCATCTTATCTTCTTCTTCTACTTTTCTTATTTCTGAGTCGGGGTCTATACTTGACATTGGTATCAAAGCCGTCGGTCTTGGCCGGGATTGTTTATGGTTGGCAACGATCCTAAAACTAGAGCAGAGAAACTTCGAGCTTACGCTACTTCGATGGAAAATCTAGAACAACGACTTCAGGCGTTAAACGCCAAGCTTGAAGATCACATAGAAGCAAATGCTACTAGTCTGGGTAGCCTGAAAACTCAGTTCAGTGATGTTCATACTGAACAGAAATTGCGTCTGGATTCTATCTCGAAAGAACAATCGAGGCTACAGTTTACCGTAGAAGAAATGTTCAAAACCCTTACCCATCTCACCATTCTTGTTCAGAATACCCATCCATCATCTTCTAATCCAAAAACACCTCCCCAATCTCACCAAAATTCCAAAGAAACTGCAAGTTCCTCCTTCGTTCTGGTTAACACCAACAAAGGGGTACTAGGTCCTCATCCAATTCCTCAGACTCCAGCCATCCTGATCCTAACCAAGCGTTCCCATACTTAACCAAAATGCTTCCTAAATGTTCCCTACCTTATTTAGAAATTCAGAGCTTCGATTGCATAGAGAGTCAAATTGAGGAGGCCACTCTCTCAGTTCATGCTCTCGGGGGAGGAAATTCTGATACTACTTTCAGAATGAAGGGAGTAGTTAACAAAAGGCAAATCCTAATCCTTATTGATAGTGGAAGCACTCATAGCTTCTTGGATCACAAGTTGGCCACTGAGGAGAAGTTACCTTTGGTTCAAACTGCACCAGTAGCTGTTATGGTAGCTGATGGAAGGCAGCTCTTAGTTAATACCAGGTGCGAGAATTGTTCTTGGACAATGCAGGGTACCAAATTCTCTTTTCCCCTGCGAACCCTGGAAATGCAGGATTATGATATGATCCTTGGTTCTGACTGGATGAAGCAACATACTCCAGTTACCTTTGATTATGATCAACACATGTTATTAATCCATAAGGACAAGAAGGAATTAGCATTGAAAGGACTGACAGAAGTGGTGAAACTCAGGTCCATGACTCTCAAGAATGTTAATAATTTAATTGCTAAGGGATGGAAGGGTGTTACAACAAGGCTGTTCCTTATGTCCGTCTCGCCAATCACTCCAGTAGCTACTACAGCTGAACATTTACCCCAGGTATCTCCTACCCTACAGCCCTTAATCAATAAATTTCAACATCTATTTTTTCCACCTACTAAACTACCACCTCATAGAACTCATGACCACTCCATTTCTCTTACAATGTCCACTGAACCAGTTAATATCAGACCCTATAGGTATTCCCATTACCAGAAAAATGAAATTGAGAGACTCATAGCTGAAATGCTAGAGAATGGGGTCATCCAACCTAGTCAAAGCCCTTATGCTTCACCAGTGTTGTTGGTTAAAAAAAAAGAAGGCACTTGGAGATTTTGTGTCGATTACAGAGAGCTTAACAAGTCTACCATCAAGGATAAGTTTCCTATACCTATCATACAAGAGTTAATTGATGAATTATATGGTGCCAAGATATTTTCTAAGATAGATTTGCGAGCCGGATACCACCAGATTAGGATGAATCCAGGTGATGTCCACAAAACTGCTTTTCGGACACATTCAGGACACTATGAATTTTTGGTAATGCCCTTTGGCTTAACCAATGCCCCTGCCACCTTCCAGGCACTTATGAATACTATTTTTTCACCATATTTGAGAAAATTTGTCTTAGTCTTTTTTGATGATATTCTCATTTATAGCCCTGATGAGAAAACTCACCTACAACACTTACACTCAGTCTTTACATTACTCTCCCAACATCAATTATTTGCTAAGCCTTCTAAATGTGACTTTGGGGTATCCCAAGTAGCCTATTTGGGTCATGTGATATCTGCAGATGGAGTCTCTACGGATCCTGCCAAAATTTCTGCAATGATTAATTGGCCTTTACCTTCTACTCTCAAAGGCCTTCGAGGGTTCCTAGGTTTGACAGGGTATTATAGAAGGTTCATAAAAGGTTATGGCGAGATCAGTAGGCCTCTCACTGATCTGTTAAAAAAGGACAGTTTTTGCTGGTCTCCAGAAGCTACTACTGCGTTCGAACAACTGAAACAGATCATGACAACAACCCCAGTTCTTGCTCTTCCAGATTTTCAGCAACCATTTGTGTTAGAATGTGATGCTAGTGGGGTGGGCATTGGGGCAGTTTTAATGCAACAGGGTCGACCCATTTGTTACCTATCTAAGACCCTTAGCCCTCGGAATCAAAGGCTCTCTGCCTATGAGAGAGAGTTACTTGCCATACTTCACGCATGTACTACTTGGAGGCATTATCTCGAAAGCACTCGTTTTATCATCAAGACTGATCAGGAGAGCATTAAACACTTATTAGAGCAAAAACTGCATACTTACTTGCAGCATAAAGGAGTTTCTAAGCTGTTGGGACTCGATTACACCATTCAATACAAGAAAGGGATAGACAATAAGGTAGCAGATGCCTTATCTAGGCAACCGGAGGAACTCAATCCATCAGCCGGGCAGCTGTTGGCTCTTACTATGCCTATTCCAACTTGGATGCAAGACATCGAACAATCTTATGTTGGAGATCCTGTGGCCCAAAAGCTCATTGAGCAGTTGTTAGTTCAAGTCAATCCTAGCCTACCTTACACCTACTCCCATGGCATTCTACGGTACAAGGGGAAACTCTACATTGGCAACCAGACCAACTTAAGGTCTCAAATTATATCAGCCTGTCACAACTCTCCTATTGGTGGTCATTCGGGTATTAAGGGCACCCTCACTAGAGTTCAACTCCACTTCCATTGGCCACATTTGCTCCACTCCATCACAACTTGGGTCAATTCTTGCGACACTTGTCAGAGATGTAAAGCTGACCATGCAGCTTATCCTGGTCTTCTACAACCACTTTCCATCCCCTCAGGTGCTTGGCAAGACATTGTCATGGACTTCATTGAGAAGCTTCCAATCTCTAAAGGCTATGATACTATCCTAGTGGTGGTGGACAGATTTTCTAAAGGAGGGCATTTCATCGCTCTATCACATCCTTTCAATGCAGCAACAGTGGCCAAGGTTTTTTTGGATAATATATTTCGATTACATGGTATGCCTCGCACGATAGTTTCAGATCGTGATCGAATTTTCACTGGTGTTTTTTGGAAGGAGTTAATGAAGCTTCTCGGCACCCAATTGCACTTTTCTAGTGCTTACCATCCACAGTCTGATGGCCAATCAGAGAGATTGAATCAGTGCCTGGAAAATTATCTTCGAAGCATGTGCTTTCTTCACCCTAAGAAGTGGAGTAATTGGTTGAGTCTTGCTGAATATTGGTACAACTCCTCTTATCATAGTTCTATCAAGATGAGTCCCTTCCAAGCCCTCTATGGTTTTGCTCCTCGCTTGCCAATCTTACCATTGCAAGCCTCTTCAGTTGCTGCTGTTGATTCTTTCCTTCAGGAGAGGGCTCAGCTAGATTCTTACATCCAAGAGTGTCTTCATTCGGCTCAGAATCGCATGAAGCAATATGCTGACCAGAATAGAACTGACAGGGAATTTCAAGTTGGAGACTGGGTATTCTTGAAACTGCAACCCTATAGACAGTCCACAATAGCTTTTCGAAGCTCCATGAAGCTCTGTGCTAAGTATTATGGACCTTTCCTTATCAAGGAAAGAGTGGGAAAAGTTGCCTATAAATTACAGTTACCTCCTGCCTGTAAGGTACATGATGTCTTCCATGTTTCCTTACTTAAGAAGAAGATCAGTCCTCTCCATTCTCCAATTACTACCCTACCTCCTATACAAGATGGGGAATTTTTCCTGGAACCAGCCAAGATTCTGAATTCTCGCAATGCCTACATTGAAGATCAGTTCACCCCTCAGCTTTTAGTTCAATGGGCTGGTATGCCTAGTATTGATGCTACATGGGAGTCTACTGCTATGCTGGAAGCACAATTCTCTGAGTTTATGTATTCTTGGGGACAAGAATGCGCCAATGGGGGGGGTATTGTCACATACTCAAGGAAGAAGATGGCTAAATAGAGTTGTTTTATTCAGTCTTTCTATTTTATTGCTCTGCTATTCTGTTTTGTTGTTTAGCTGAAAGTTAAAATTAGTTGTTATCACCAGTTGTCCTATTGTCCAGCTGGCGTAACTGTTTTCCCTTGCTCTCTATTAAAGAGAATCATCTGTACTGAGAAATGTATGCAAGATGAATGATATCACTCTTTTTCCCTAATTCTTCTCTCTTCTCTCATCTTATCTTCTTCTTCTTCTACTTTTCTTATTTCTGAGTCGGGGTCTATACTTGACATTATGACATGCATAATTTTTGGTTCCCATATAATTAAATGATTAGGTAGGAGATAGATGTGAAGTTGAAGCAGGAAAGAAAAGAGTTATGTGCTTGTTTGTGACTTGTTGAAGTCCTTGCATTAGAGTGGTGTTATATGTTCATCATGGGAAGACTGAAGAAATAATATGCATTTGCGCTGGCAATCCAATTTTATATCAGTTTCAGGTATGATTAATTCGGGATTTTGGGGTTCAATTATAAATGTTATCATTAATTCATTATCGAAATTCAGTGTGTACTTTGTTGAATTCAATGTTTATATTTGTGTTATATAAAGCATTCCTGAATGTGCTCTCGAGATTGATCCCTAGGTTCTCGAATCTTACAATTGCTTGTGAAAATCTGTTCGACCATAGTGATGAGGGAGATTTTAAATCTGTATTTATCTTTTACTTTGTTTGGATTTCATGAATCTGTCAGATCCTTAGTTGCAATTTTGATTTAAGAATGTATGAGAGGAATTATTGTGTATACACATACTTCTTAATGTATCTGCTGGCCCTCCGCCGTATTGGAACATGCACCCTAAGATGACTTTAAAATTACAAACTTGAGCAGTAATAGCTCTCACTAATATCAAGACACAGAATTCTTTGTGTACTTCCCCTATCTTATTGTGTGTTTGTGCGCATTGGTCAACTGCTATGTTTTCTCATTTTTCCTTGTCTATTTTTTAATTGTATGCATTTATATCTGAATTTGATAAATGCAACATGCGTGCGAGGATCAAGTGCAATAGCATATCATTGCAGGAAGGAATATTTGTTTATGTATATATTCTTCTAGTTTAAGCTTGAGCAGTGATGGCATTGACAAGATATTGACATTGTTTTTTTGTACCTATGGACAATAAATAAACCTATTTACCGAATCCTTTTAGTGAACTTTCTAATTTGTTTGTGCCTCAGTGAATGCTCTCTGATAAAGGATTTTAAAGATCTTACAAGATTGGTATTTGTTAGATGATAAGTTGGCTTGCCATATCGAAGAGCATGTGAGATCTATAGAATGTATTATGTGTTTCGGATTCAGATAGTCTAAGATCTTACTGGTTTTCTTAGGCACAAGATATCCCTGCTAAGGACATTTGGAACCCGTAGTTATTTTTTCTAACTATCTTCTTTTTTATTGCCTAGCTCTGATATCACTTACTGGCTGTGGTCTTCTTATTGGTTATGTTTGGTAAATATATTTTGACTTGATTTTTTATTTTTTTATGTTGATTTAATGGAGCCTCAATCTGCACTTGATATATTTAATAGTTAGTAGCTGTTTTGTTCAAATAAAAGTTTGATTTAATTGCATTGTATGCCACTATATTATTATTTTTTGTAATATTCTAGTATGATAAATCTAGGAGCAACATGAGCAACAACTCATTAGCTGTACTAGTTCTTCTTGACCTGATATCTAAAGTGGTTCCACCTCAAAATTTTGTTTTTTCAATTTGATATCTAAAGTGGTTCCAACTCATGAGGTCGATTGTTTAACACAAAAGGTATTCTTCAAGAGATTAAGTTAAAGCTCAATCTACCTTTTATCCTTAGTGTATAATTGATTAATGTTCTCAACATATTTGCAATGTAGATGTAGTGTTTTTATAATTTGGCTTTGACGCCGGAAGTTGATGGTTTGTTTAATTTCCAGGTACTTTAAATTGTTCCAAGGAGCTGAAAATAACATATGATGATCAACCAGGTTTTCTTTTTTCTTTTTCCTACCTTTCATATGTGATTATTGCTTATTTTATGAACCATAGATTTTGGCAAATGAGAAATGGACGATGTCTATAGTTTTCAATGACTAAAACATGAGCTGGAACTACAATAAGTAATAAGCTTTTTTTATCTTTTCACTTTCAAGTAGTCAAGTTATTGAAATGTTCTTGGCAATTGCGAACGTACACGTGATGTTACTCTAGTTGAGATCTTAGTTTATGAGTGGTGGAAGACATATTTACAAGTGTTGTATTCTTCATTAAGGTTTGTTTGTTGCTGTACTTTAAGAAGTCCAAATTTTGTCCCTTAATGCTGAGTTTATTGTGTCCTTAATATACTTGTGCAGGTTTAAAGTTGGAGATATGGGGTACGGTGATTAATCTATTAAAGAGATGGGTTAGGTACGTATGCTACTGTTTCGTTTATCCGAGTTTTTCTACTCTGTGTCACTAGACCAGATTTGAAAAGAGTTTTCAAAGAGACTTCAGGATAGAACTGGACGTAAGCAAGAGGCTGGACTATGATAAAATTTGGCGAATATCTTTTTTTTTTTAATTTTCATTTGCCTTTCATATTAAATAATTGCCTTTTATATTACTTGCTTACTTCTATCTCAGTTAAATATGTTAAATATCCTGTTTTTTTAGAAGACTTTATTATCACCGTTATAGTATCAGTTTAAGCTCATGACATTTGAATAACATTTATGCTTGAGTAATAATATTCAGAAGTCAAAACCAAGTTGAATTATTTCTTCTAACAAAGACAGTGTTTCCTTTGACTTCGAATTTAATCATAAAACTCTGAGTTATTTGTGATCTATTGAAAATGGTAGTATTAGTTTGGAACTAACAATGAGAAAAGATGAAATGTAAAGGAATTCATTATGACTAGGGGTGGCAACGGGGCGGGACGAGGACGGGTATGCAATTCCTACTCCGTCCCCAATGGTTGCGGTTACGGTTTCGGTTAATCCCCATTTAATGTTTCGGAGAATTTTTTATCTCCATACCCTACCCACGGGAATCCCCACGGTTTTCGGAGAATCCCCGTACCCAAATTAAATATTAATATTTCATACTAAACTTTAATAAATAGATAATGTTTTACAAATAATTACAACTAATAAATAAAAATTCTAACACCCGAAAATTATAAACAAATACATCAATATAGTTGAAACAACAAATTTGTTAAACATATAAGTCAAAATAACAATAAAATTTGAGAATTCTTTCTACAATCCAAAAATTTGATTTTTATTTTCACCAATATGTAAAGTATCAAAGTACATTTTGGATAAGATTCTAATTTATTAGAAGCTCCTATTGGTGACAAACCGAGTTTTATTTGGCGAAGTTTGGTGGGTGCTCGATCGATTCTTGCTCGGGGTCTTCGACGTAGTGTGGGCACTGGTAATAATATAAACATTTGGATGGATCCTTGGTTGCCTGATCCGATAAATCCTTATGTAGATAGTGACAGATTGGTGGGTATGGATATTGAGTCCGTGGCGGAGCTGTTTTTGGAGGGCTCTGGGGCGTGGGACTCTGAGTTTGTTAGGGGTGTGTTCTCTCCTCGGGATCAAAATTTGATTCTGAACATCCCTCTAAGCCGAAGAGTGCAGGATGATGGTTGGTTTTGGTTTCTTGATAGGAAGGGTTCTTATTCAGTCAAAAGTGTCTATCGAGTTGCAATGGATGCTTCGGTGGGGGTCGGCCAAGTTATACCTGCGGTTCTTGGGCTTCTCTTTGGAATTTTGCTATTCCACCTAAGGCTAAAAATCTGATGTGGCGGGTGTTTTCGGGTTGTCTCCCTTCACTTGTGAGTTTAAATCGACGACATGTTCCGGTCTCGAATGTGTGTAAACTCTGTGCTAGTGCTGTTGAGTCGGATGCGCACATCCTGCTTAGCTGTAATATTGCTCGGGCTGTTTGGTCTTTGTCTCCCATTGGTGATATGGGTTCGTCGATTAGTTCTCTTCTGGAGTTTTGGAATTCAATTTCTTCTCGATCTCGACCGACTAGGGAACTTGCTATTATGATTTGTTGGGTGCTATGGTGGCATCGGAATGAAGTTGTGTGGAATAACAAACGCTCTCCGGCAATTTTTTTGTTTCACAAAGCCTTGAGCTTTCTTGAGGCGTGGAAGGCTGCTAGAAGCGTGCAGGCTCCTGCTGCGATGGTGAAGTTCCCAGCAGCTCCGTGTGGTCTCCTCCTTCCTCGGGGTGGCTTAAGATGAATGTGGATGCTGCAACTTTTAGTGATGAGGGGGCTGATGGGTTTGGGTGTATTATTAGGGATGCACAGGGTGTTTTTGTGGCTGCTAAGAGTGGTTTTGTGGAGAGTAATCAAGATTCATCGCTTGTGGAGGCGTTATCTATTCGGGAAGCTCTGAGTTGGTTGAAAGATAAAGGTTGGAATCATGTCGTGATTGAAACTGATTCTCTTGTTTTTACTCAATCTGTGGCTCGCCCATTAGAGGTGGTTTCACCTTTTAATGCCATGGTCCTAGATTGTAAGGATATTCTCAACGAGCTCTCTTTTTGCTCTATCTCTTTTGTTCGTCGGTCGGCTAATAAGGTTGCTCATTTCTTAGCTAGGCATGTTATAGATGTTAATTGTCGGGGTGAGTGGTATAATGTCCCTCCTGATTTTCTTTGTAATGTTTTGCTTGTTTCTTCGTAATAATATCGTTCTTCCTTTCAAAAAAAAAAATACATTTTGGATATATTAAATAACAAATTAGCAATATGGAATATAGATAATAAGAGTTATATATTTTATAAATTTTAAAATAATTAGTTAACGAAAAATAATTAAGGGGTTCAACTTTTGTATTAAATTATTACGGGCTTTGTAATATTTTTTAACATTTACTTTTAATTAAATATCATATACTAGATTAATTAGTTAGTCTTCATCTATATTAAGTATTATTATTTAAAGTATCTACGGTATTCTTCGGACATCCCCACGGGGACTTAAACGGTTACGGGGTGGGGATTTCCACGGTTCGGATATAGCAATCCCCATCCCCGTTTGAACTTCGGGGATAAAATGTTCCCCGTACCCATCCCATACCCAATTTTTTCGGTTATTCCCCATCCCCGTCGGTTCGGATCCCCACGGTTTTCGGTTAATCCCCGCCCCAATGCCACCCCTAATTATGACTTTAATATTCTTACCAATTAAAAATTACACAAGTTGATGGAGTCCGGAAACTCATTATGGCATACTTTCTTTATATAGTGAGTTATAGAAGCTTAATATATATTGTCCCAGAAACTTGTCGTGAACCTTCAACTGTCCTCTTGTATGAGAATTCAATTTGAAAAATAAATAATTCTGATATGAGAATTTCCTCTTCTTTTGTCTGGATCGATTTGTTTTTTTTTTCTTTGAGTCAGGCTATGCTCACACTTAACCTTAAATAAGTCTAATTAAGCAACAAATTTTAGAGGAAGTCTTTCACTTTCTTAAACATTTAAAGTATATGTAGTTTTCAAAATCCAATATGAACACTTATCAGGAAACAAATATCTTCAATTATAGCTTATGCAATTTAAACTACGAATAACAAAATGTAAATTGTTCTTTTAACATGGCCAAAATTCTGTAGATTTATAGTGTTAGTGAATTTAAATATCAAAGTGATTGCAATGAGATTTTTCTTATAACTTGTTGATCTTGTACATCAAAATAATTTTATATGCGTATGCATTTCTGGCCTGAATCATCATACAACACTATCGAAAATGCAATCGCAAATCAAACTCAAAATAAGATTATTTGTTTTATTTATTATTATTATCATTATTATTATTACTATTAATGAAAGTTATATCTGATGGTCCTTCTAAAAACTTGCTAATAATTACATTTCTTATAGCAATAACAACGTTCACGAAAAGGTTGCATGTCTCCTCTACAAATGCCACCTTCAAAAATTTTCAATTTGCAAGCCTGATTGCATTTCTTGCCTTCACTTTTCATAATACATTTCTTTGTGTATGTTTTGCTCATTTTCCAGCAAAACTTTCCTTCTGTCACCTTCATCCCCATTTCTACGTACATATGAATACATAGTTAATACCACAAATATGTTGTGAATTTAAATAAAATAAACTATATGGTTGCATCAATTCATAAAACCAAACCTTGTCAATTTTTCTCAAAACTCGATATGTTCTAAGAATGAGGGCTTTTAATGTTCATGTTATCAAAACTACTCTTAATGACATTTAAATAAAAAATTCCGAATTTTTTTTATTACAATTTAAGAAACTTCTCATTTTACTTTAGTCATTTACGTATTCTTTGTTGAGAAAAGAGAAAATGATTAGCTTAAAAGATAAAACTTCAAAAAAAGACAACTTTTGGAAGATACAAAATGTGGATTCATAATAAGTTTTGTTCCACAAAACTTTTGTTCTTTTCACATTTGAATGAGAAGTTTTGCTGGAAAATGAGTTTATTTTTATATAACACACAATTTAATCTTCCATTGAGGTTCTTAGAGATATTAACAATTTCTTTTGGAAACGAGCTATTAAGTGTGTGTATAAACTAATAAATTCGTACAAGAACTATGAAGCAAAAATGGGAGTAAAATTTACCAGTTTGAAGCAACAACACAATCAAGATAAGAGATGAAAATAGTTTCATGGAATTCATTTTCTTAATTGTTGGTAATTATTTGAAAAAAAGACTAACTTAATTAAGCTAATGCAATGACAAACTAATAAATATGTAGGCCTTGTTTGGGAACGAGCTGTTAGCGGTTAGCTGTTAGCTGTTTGAATTAGTTGTTAGCTGTTTGAATTAGCTGTTAGCTGTTTACCTTTTTGCATTAGCTGTTTTGACTAGCTGTTTGTAAACATGTTTGGTAAAATTTAGTTGTTTGTAAATTAGCTGTTTGGGTAGAATGACAATTAAAGACTTTGATATTATTGTATAATATATGTAGTTAAAAGCTTAACAAATATTATAAAGTCTTAAATAATATAGAAAAAGAAAAGAAAAATTAGGAAATAAATAACCAATTCATATTAAATTACATAATTGTAGCTTACAAACCACATTTCAAATAATAATAAAGTTACATAATTATGTCATTAATCCATAAACAAAATATTAATATATGTTTTTTTTTTTAAAAATGTCATAAATAGATGTTGCTAAAAAATATTAAATCAAGTAATTTCAAGATACATGTAAAATTAAAAGAATAAATGAGAGGAGAAAAGTTGTAAAATTAAAAGGGTAAATGAGGGTATTTTAACCATTTACAAAAAGTGGTGGAAAAAGCTAATTCAAAAGCTCCATTTAGGAGCTTTTTCAAAAAGAGCTTGCTCTTCCAAAAAGCTCTTTGCCAAACACCATAACCATTGCCCAAAAAGCTAATTGAGCTCAAAAAGCTCTTTTTAGCCCAAAAAGCTCTTTGCCAAACACCCCTGTAGACTCCTTTATAGGAAGAGTCCCAAATATTCCTTTGTAAGAATACAATCTCAAGATAACTAATATAAGGTGATCCAATGAAAGACTTCTATATTTGATTTTTTTTTTTTTTGTGAGATCTTATTGCCATGTCTAATAAGAGACTTCTACATATGATTTTTGGTGAGATCTTATTGTCATATAGAGATTCTTTTGAGAAAAATATTCTGTATTCACATTAACTTTATTTTAAAAAATATTATACGACTATATTACATAAGTAAGAGGCTGAACTCTAGGTCCCAAAATTATGATAAATTAATTTAGAGAGGTGTGAATAAAATAATATGGCCAGTTAAATATAATTTCCTTTACTGTCTAATTAAAGGTACTTAATATTTAGAAATTCAGGAAGGTTTTTTCTATACTCAATATCAGCGAGCGAATTAGCATGATTGTCTTCAGCAAAAAATCAGGCAACCCAGAAGCTACTAACTTGATTGCTCGATAACTGGACCAAGTCACGTTAGAATTACTAACTCAACATAGGATGACTAGTCTTGACGCAATACTCATTATGACATTGTAAAAATGATGTACTAAACAACTATAATTCTTTCAATTTTTTAATTCGAAGTCATTGCCGGTCATATTTACATTGTCCAAATAAAAGATCCGTATTTTTGTGCGAAAGAAAACCAAAATCACTTTTTGGTCACAGAATAAACCAGTCACTGGTTTGACAATTTGTTAAACTACAAGAGTTTGTTTTGAAATTTACCCAGCTAGAGATCTAATTCACACATCATTTTATTCGAAGGCATTTGGTTCTTTATAAGTTATAAGAGCGTCGCCAAAAAATGACACGGTTGGAAAATGTCGGGCTACATATTGGTTTAAGCTTAACTCGGATGGCTCCAAATCTGCTAATGGTGAAGTGAGTGTAGGAGGCGTGATTCAGACTCTTAAGGGGATTAGATTAGCGACTTGGAGCACAAAATTAGCATTGGGTCTTCCTTTGACACAGAAGTTTGGATCAGGGGTAGTGATGTGTTTTTATTTTTCTTCTTTGTCATGGAAAAAATATGACACCGTAATTTTATTTTACCATAATAGTCAGCCCCTTCCTCACCATTAGAATGTATTTGCGACTTTCTTCTTTGCTTATGAAGCAAAATCACATAATTACATGTTTTCTTTTTTCTTTTTTTTTTTTCAGCTTGTTTATTTTAGCAACTTATTTTTCTATTAGACAAACATAAATATAAAAAGATGAGATCTTGAAAAATTGTCCAACTGTACTTTTGTCAATTCTACATGTGTCGTGGGCTTTTTGAAAGACACTATGATGATCAAGTTTGGCGTTAACAAAAGGATAAGTAGGAAATATTAGAGATTGTAGTTAGAGTTTGTAGGTGAAGGATGATACTTCAGTCGACTTAGCTGATCTTGTAAAAGGCGTATTCTATGTCCTTACAAGAGATCTAGTGGATTATAACCCAAGAGAAGGTATCTTCGGGACTAGATATAAGTAAGAGGACGAACCAAGATAAAATTTGGCGAGTATCTTTTTCTTCAATTGTTTTTCATATTAAATAATTGCATCTATGTTCATTACTTGCTTATTTTTATCTTAGTAACATTTTAAATATTATATCTTTTAGAAGACTTTATGATCACCGTTATGTAATTCAGAGGTTATCAATCTAAACTGATAACATAATATACTTATAACCTCTGATAACATTTATGATTGAGTAATAATATTCAGAAGTCAAAACCAAATTCATTAAGTAAGAATTTATTTCTTCTCACAAAGACAATGATTTCTCTCATTCCGAATTTAATCTTCTAACTCCAAGTTTTTTTTTCTTTGTTGAAATCTTCTAACTCCAAGTTTTTTTTTTAAAAAAAAAAATCTTCTAACTCTAAGTTACTTGTGATCTATTGAAAAGAGTATTATTTTGGGACCAACAATGAGAAGAGATGAAAAGAGTGTAAGAGAAATTCATTATGACTTTGAGATTCTAACCAATTAAAAATAACACAAGTTGATGGAGTGCGGAAACTCATTCTGCATACCGTCTCTTTATAACACAAGTATATATTGTCTCATATACTTGTCGCAAACCTTCAACTGTCATCTTGTATGAGAATCCAATTTGAACAAAAAAATGATTCTAATATGAGAACTTTCTCGTGTTTTGTTTGGATCGATTTGGTTTTGATTTTTTATCTGAATCAGATCATACTCACACTTAACCTTAAATAAGCCTAATTAAGGAACAAAATTCAAAGGAAGTTGTTTGTTATCTTAAACATTTAAAGTATATATAGTTTTCAAAATCCAATATAAACACTTATTTATGTATGTTCTATGATAGCTTATGCAATTTAAACTACAAAATACAAAATTTAAATTGTTCTTTTAACATAGCCAAAATTCTGTAGATTTATCGTGTTGGTGAACTTAAGGATCAAAGGGATTGCAAATAGATTTCTTCTCTAACTTGTTGAATCTTGTACATCAAAATAATTTTTATCTACGTATCTATTTTTGGCGTGAATCATCATACAACATTGTCAAAAATGCAATTGCAAGTCTAACTCAAAACAAGGTTATTTGTTTTATTTATTATTATCATTATTATTATTATTATTACTAATGAAAGTTATATTTGATGGTCCTTTTGAAAACTTGCTAATGCTTACATTCCTTATAGCAATAACAACGATCCTGAAAAGGTGGCATGTCTCCTCTACAAAGGCCGCCTTCCAAATTTTTCAATTTGCAAGCCTGATTGCATTCGTTGGCATCATTATCCGTAACACATTTCTTTGTGTATGTCTTGCTCCTTTTCCAGCAAAACTTTCCTTCCGTCACCTTCATCCCCATTTCTACATACATATAAATACATAGTTAATACCGCAAATATATTGTGAATTCAAATAAAATAAACTATGTGGTTAAATCAACTCGTAAAAGCAAACCTTGTAGATTTGTTTTCAAAACTCGATATTTTTAGTTACCTAAGAATGAGGGCTTTTAACGTTCATGTTATCAAAACTACTCTTATTGACATTCAAAAAAAAATTTAAAATTTTTATTACACTTTAAAAAACTTTTCATTTAACTCTAATGTCATTTAGATGTTCTTTGTTGAAAAGAGAGAATCTGATTGACTTTAAAAATAAAACTTCGAATAAAATATAACTTTTGAGAAATAAAAAATGTTGATCCATAATATACTTCTTTTTATTGAATTTTCTTAATTTGAGATATTTTTAATGGTGATTTTTACAAAATCAACCTAAAAGATAATGATCACAATCATAAACACAGATTTTGGAAATAAAAATAACAATAAATAATTTTAGAATGATTATATATATAAGTTTATTTTAATTAATTATAGTTATATACTTTTATAATATAAATAATTATTTGAATATTCCCTCATATATTATTTTATACAACTAACTTTTGATCTTTTTATCAATCTCAAATGTCAAATAAAATTAAAAATAACAAAATTGCCCTTATTCTTATTTGTAATAATAAAATATTTACTTTCCATATTTTATGTTTTTGTTTAAATTTTATTTTATTGTTTTCTTCATATAATTATAATCTTTTTCTTAATTTTTTAACTATCTAATTAATTAATTAAAGAGATTGCAATCTAGTCACATCGAACTTGTTTATTTACAATATTTTGATTAGATAAGAACGTTAGGTACATTTTCTATTAATGCAAAAGTTCAGGACTTCAAAATATATAATAGATTATGAACAAATTAAAATATATAGTAAGTAAAGAAATCGTAGAATTTATAATTTCTTACATATATAATGGTTACTTTTTTAATAAAGTAACCATAGAATTTCTCCATATATTATATTGAAAATAATGCATATATATATATATATATTTGATTTCACAGATTTTCTAGATGTTCAATGTAATACTCTTAAATTGATTTTGCATGTGACACTATTAATTTTTATTAACATAGCATAGAATGTTGGTTTGATTGTTTGATGGTATAATAAAAGATGGTAACCGAATTCCTTTTTATTATGTGAAATGCATTTTATACATATTTTGTGAAAAAAATGCATTGATGTACTTGCAAACTAAGAAAAGCACATAAGTTCTATTAGCAAACAATGCTGATATCTAATGTTATTCAATTCAAAAGTTTAGTTGGTATATGCTTTTATTTAACACAAAAATTTGATATTCCATGGAGGTTCTTAGAGATATTAACAAAAAAAATTTGGAAACAAGCTAAACAATGTGTTATTTAAGTGTGTGTATATATAAACTAATAAATTCATACAAGAAATATGAAGTAAAAATGGGAGTAGAATTTACCAGTTTGAAGCAGCAACACAAGCAATAGAAGAAATGAAAATAGCCTCATAGAATTCATTTTCTTCATTGTTGAAAATTATTTGCAAAAAAGATAAGATTGACTATTTTGAAAAAAACTTGTTTAATTAAGCTAATACAAGAAAACTACTAAATAGGTAGACTCTTACTCATTTATAAGAATACCATCTCAAATTTAATAAAAAAAAAAATACAATCTCAAAAGAACTAATATAAGGTAATTCAATGAAAGACTTCTATATATAATTTTTTGATGAGATCTTATTGCCATATTTAATAAGAGACTTCTACATATGATCTTTTGGTGAGATCTTATTTCAATAGAGTTTTATTAAAAAAAATAAAAAAAATTGTGTAGTCGTACGAATTTTATTTAAAAAAATATGGGTAAATTTCAAAAAAAATTCATGTGGTTACAAAATTTTTCAAAAAATGACTGTAATTTGATTTGAGACAAAATAGTGACAGTGATTTCGTATTTTTTTAAAAGAATGATTCTTTATATTTAAATCTGTAAAAATGATCGATAATGATCTTAAAATAAAAAATTGAAAGAATTAAATTTGTTTAGTACATCATTTACAATATAACCATAATTTTTTATTGTTCAGAATAAATAGTTTCAAAAATTTCTCTCTAAACAATCATTTTCTCTCTCTACACAAAATACCACCTAAACGACTTTAAAATGAGAAAGTTGAAGAATTAAAGTTGCGTAAACCGTTATCAATTCTTGAAATTTTTTTATGTTTGAGGTCTCTAGTGATCATTTTTATAGTATCTATATATAAAAAATAATTCTTTTGACAAAATATAAAATCACAGTTACTGTTTTGTCACAAAACAAACCGCAATCACTTTTTTTTTTATAAAATTGTTGCAGCCACAAGAGTAATTTTAGAATTTATCCAAAAAATATTGTACGACTACATTACATAAGCAAGAGGCTGAACTATAGATTCCGAAAATATGATAAATTAATCTAGAGGGATGTGAATAAAATAATATATGGCCAGTTAAAAACTTTTTTGTTTGTTGTCTAACTAAAGATGCTCAATATTTAGAAGCTCGATAAGGGTATTTTTGATACTCAATATCAATGAGTTAGCATGAGTGTCTTTAACAAAAGACCTGACAACCCAATAGCTACTGGCATGATTGTTCAAATAGCTATTGACTTGATTGCTCGATAGTTGAACTAAGTCACGTTAGAACTACCTCAACACAGGATAACTAATATCGACACAATACTCATTATAATATCAATGATTGTTGACGACCCAGAAATAAAAAAAAAATAAAATTGTTTTAAAGTTGTTTGTGGACATTTTTACAAATAACTCTTTAAAATCAGTTACTTTTACGTCAACAAAACTAGAGCCACTTTTAAACAATTTTTGTACGTACAGGACTTTTTTCTTTTTGAATTTATCCTTTTTCTAATTGTATGACAAAGCATGATCAAGCTAATCTTTTAGATTTGTACTTCTTATCATATTAAAAATATAATAATAAAAAATGACATGAAAAATATAAATATATATTTATTTGTATAACAATGTCCACGAATTTTGAATACATGAAAAATTATGGTGGGTGCTTGAATGTTTGGCAGCACCTGACGCCCTATTGAAATTACAACAACACTGATCAATTTCAACCATTTGATATATGAACTACACATGAGAAAAGGGTAAAAGAAAAAAGAAAAAAGAAAAAAAAATATATATGCACAAAATGTGTTTCTTAGACAAAATGAGCACTGCAGATACCCCTCGAATAGGGTATAAGATGGATCATCTGGGACCAGATAGTTCATCTGGAGGTATATGAGACATGGAATCCACAATCCAATTGGCATTCGTGTGATGATTCGTGTGGTTATATTCTTGACGGAATATCTCGTCTTTCTGCCATTCTTCCCATCTTTCTGCTAATCCATCACCTTCCAGCATTCTTACCACCTCCGACATCTTCGGTCTTTCCATTGGAGACCCTTGTGTGCAAAGTAGAGCCACTTGGATCAGCTGCTCCACCTCAGCGTCATCGTAATTACCGTCAAGATCCGCATCAACCAATGTCTCTAATCTCTTGTCTTTTAGAAGTCCTTTCACCTGAAATTTTCCAATGTGGCCTCAAAAACGTAACAAACAAAATTGTTATGATGATAGTGTTGATGAAGTGAAAACAGTGTACACATACCCAATCAAGTAACATAACATCGTCATCATTTGCAAGCCTAGCAAGATCAAAAGCTCTCTGGCCAGTTATAAGTTCAAGAAGCATCACACCATACCCGAAAACATCAGTCTTTTCTGAAGACTTTCCAGTGGAGAGGTACTCAGGCGCTATATGCCCAATAGTGCCACGCACTGCAGTTGTAACATGAGTGTCTTTGTAGTCCATGAGTTTAGCCAAACCAAAGTCTCCAACAACTGCTTCGAATTCCTCATCTAACAAAATATTTGCAGCTTTCACATCCCTGTGTATGATCTTGGGATCACAGTGATCATGCAAATAAGCCAATCCCCGAGCAGACCCTAATGAAATTCGCTTCCTCATTGGCCAACTTAGTGGCGGTGTAGTTTCCGAGCGCTCTATATGAGTAAATTAGTCAAATAATGAGTAATCATGTACATGCAAAACAGACTTTCAAGTTCTACAAGGAGTTCTATAATTCCACAGCTCTTGATGTTAAAGACGTCTATGGATTTGAAATCTTATAATTACAGCATGTAATTGGCAACTAAATCTAACGTGTAGTTTAGATATCAATTCACAAGGATACAAACCAATGCTGAACAGAACAGTTGGACCCAATGTCACACGTGGTGTCGTCAAAACCAAACATATGGTAATCACATGTGATGTCATCAACCAAGTATATGTTAATCAGACAAGTGCAAATATAACTAAACGAAAGAAGGATGGGCCAAAATAGTACCTCTTAAACAAGAAGCAACACTCCCATTAACCATTAAAGGATAAACAAGCAACCGTTCTGTCGGAGTCATGCAAAAACCACGTAGACGAAGCAAGTTCCTATGTACAGCCATGCTAATCATTTCTACTTCTGTTTGGAACTGTAGCTCTCCGCCCTGTGTACGTTCCTCTTTCAATCTTTTTACAGCCACTAGAGAACCATCAGCTAACCGTCCTTTATAAACCTTCCCAAAACCACCCCTTCCCAAAATGTGCCTGTTACTAAAATTATCTGTCGCAACTTGTAATTCACGCAAAGAAAACCTCTTAAGCTGTCCAAGATGGACTTCTGGGTCCTCTTCAGCTGTAAACAAAAGTAGAAAGCAAAAACACAACTTATGAAAACAAATGAGCTCAGTCAAAACATTAGATTCATTAAAATACCAACCAGGTACGTCAAAGAAATGATCCTGTGGTTTTCTGCGACGCCAATAAGCAAGAGCAATGGCAGGCGCAGCAAACAGCAGAGCAGCACCAGCAGCAACTCCTCCAGCAATAGCTCCAGTTGCACTGTTACCTAATGGAATCGTATTCATTGATACAAAGAATCAGCATTTTACATCAAAATATCTCTGAATGAAACAATTCAGAAAATCCAACAGGGAATAAAGCACAAGCATTTAGATACTTTAAAGGTCCATTTTTCTTTTCATGCATGACAGGTTTAATTTCTTGCTTGCTTGCCCATATGTTAAACAATTATGTCTTGTCTTTTGTATACTCTCTTCTGATTCTTGTTTTTTAGTTTCATTCTGCTTTTAACAATTTCTTCTCTTTGCATAAATGAGCCTTTCAATCACTTGTTCATCAGTGTACTTCGTATCACCCAGCCTTCTTTCCTTCCACTGATTTACCAAAACATGCTTGTCCAAAACATCGTTTGTTAGTAGTTTTATAGATTTTCTTTTGGTCCCTAGTAAGCATATGCATGTGCCGGAAAGTGTTAGTGTGATCATGAAGTGTGACAACTAACAAGGTGTGCAATATTTGTGTTAGTAGAGGCAGATGACAGCAACAAGATGGACTTTGACAGAAACGAGGGCAAAAGTATAAATATTAAAAATATAGGGATATAATTATAACTATTACAAGTATAATAATAATATTTTTGAACACGTTCTATATTTATTTAAAATAAAGATTAATATGGATTTTTTATGTAGTACATACTATAATCACCAATTATTATAAATACCATATAGGAGCAACTCTTATCATAAATATATTATTGATAAAACAATGAAAGTGAACCATAAAAAAATTGATATCTATACCCAAAGCTTATTGAAACACTGAGTAGAGAAAGAAAGAAATAGAATTTGTGGAACAAAATAAGAATTCTAGCTAAAGAACAAGTTCCAATAAGCTAGGATAGGAGTAGGACCATAGTTGGAATTGGAATCCGATTGTGTTTGCTGGCAGAAAGAGTTTCTTAAAGCAGAAACGAACTTCATATCCTCCATATTTATGAAAACACGCCCGGAAACTGTCATAGTGGTTTCTGGGAGTTTCTGTTTCCAAAACGGACTTGAAACACAGAAACGCTCCTCAAGAAAAGTTTCCGAGCAACATAGGTTGTAACATGACACTATTGACCCAAGTACTCATTGCAGATTTAGAGAAGTATAAAAGAAAACAACATGCGCATCAGAACTATGTTAGATATAAAATGTAATGACTAAATCTAACAGAAGACTGAACACATGAAGAAGAAAAGAAATGTAGCTAAAAAGCTAGGTAAACAGGAAAAGGTCAATCTCAATCAGAATCTGCAGTTAATAAATATAAGAAGTTGACGTCAATACTAACCATTGGGAGTAGTTGTTGGAGGAGTCAAAGGAGGAGGTGGAGAAGGTGGTGGAGCAGTCAGATTGTTATTTTGAAAACTGCAACGAAACTCTATTAGTTAAACAATTTCTTCAGCAACTTCTATCCATAAATTTGAAATAATTAACCGGGATGGCTTGGAATCAACCTGATGGGAGTAAATAGCGAAAAGGATCCATTGACTGGAATATTTCCTGTTAATACGTTATTTGAAAGATCCCTGCATGGCCATAGAATGTCTTTAAGAAAATAGATGATGCAAATGTGTTTTATAAACAAAACAGAAAACTAATGCATTCATTATTATGTAACAGAAGTACTCACAGGACTTGCAAGGACGAAATTGTAGTCAAAGACATAGGAATCGTTCCAGACAAAGTATTGTTGTTGAGACGCCTATTTCACAGAGTATAGATTATCATTTTCAAGAGACTATTATATCTTCCAAGAATCAACTTACTACGAGATAATGATAATAATAAATAATAATAATAATAATAATAAAATAATAATAATAATAATAATAATAATAAAATAATAATAATAATAACAGTAATAATAATATAGCCCAACCTCATGTAAAATAAACGTGTGAGCTATTAATTGAGGAATCCCATTTCATGATGTTAATGATATATGCAATATCATTTTTAACCTATATTACAATACATAAACAGGCTAACACTTTTTAACGGAAAAAAGAAAGAACAAATTTAAATGGTTGGACAAGAAAAAGATGATCTTTTATAAATATAAATATCTATAATCCATATATAAAAATGAGTAGATAACAATAATAGGTCCAAACAAATGCAACATAAAATTGCAAGCTATTAAATGAGGAAACCCACTTCACGATGTCAGTGGTATATGTATTAAAATTTATAACCTATATTACAGTACTAAACAGGATGAAGCTTTTGAAGGGGGGGAAAAGAAAGAACAAATTTTAAATCGTTGGACATAGAAAAATGAGTTGATGCTATTATAATATGATAAAAAAATTCCTAACAGAGCTTTAGAAATTGTGGTCAAAAGTATAGGAATAATTGCAGAGAAAGCTTATTAGATTTAATTTTGTTAAAAATCCTACTTGCATTCTGTGAAGGTTTATATTGAACTCAATTGTTATTTTCATATCAGAAATCCTCTTTTGATCCAGTTCGTAAAGTAGGCGTCTCTAAGAATCAAGAGAGACAGAACTTGTGTGCTGGACATGCACTAATTCCCCTTTTCTCTTCTCTGCAAGACTAAGGTGGTTAAACACTTCAACTTTTTTGCCCCTATGGCACTGATTGCCTCAAAACACACAGTTAAGGCTTGAGTGAAATATCATACACCGGAATCATGAGCATAGGCCTTCTCAATACAGACAAAAAAAAATAGATACATGTACGAAAAATACAGAACAAACATATGGATAAGCTAATTACAGAAAATTAGATGAGACTTGAGAGATTGGTGTTCTTACAGAAAGCGGAGCCTTTTAAGGTTTCCCAATGTTGGCGGAATTCCACCAGTTAAATTGTTCAAGTAAAGATCCAAGCTCACTAAGTTTGTCAAATTTCCAAGCTCTTCTGGAATTCTTCCACTTATGTTGTTGCTATAAAGTTCCCTGTTTAAGAACTTGATTCAGTGCTTCAAGTCCAAATAATATAAATCGAATACATGTAGATAATACGTAAAAGCAATGTTGATTCAATCGCTCATGCAGCTACAAGAGTTCTCATTATTCAAGAGACAAATACAGTGGCATGGAGTAGAAAGAGAGAAAAAAAGAGTTCTGCTCATGGAAATACGACATAAATATACTCCAGCAAACAGATTTGTACATATAGTCAGAGTATGTGGTGAACCACTCTGACCTTGAGGCATCATTTCTTACATTTCTATTAGCAGATAAATACAAGTGCTCGAGTTTCAATGACAAGATAATTTTGCTAAGCTACTAAACCCAAAAGTTTAAGCCAATGGGTAAACTCTACAAGAAGAGTTTTTTCAGTTAGTAGTCCCCTTGCGCAGCATGAATATATTGTTTGGGTTTGAGAACAGAACCAGTAGGAGAATGTATTAATGAGGAATCAATATGGTTACTGAAATGGGTAGGATTAGCATCGGATAGCATGAAAGACGGTGTGTTCTCTACCTCAGTGTCTAGGGAACCCCTCCAACCATAGGGCAGAAGCAATAATATGATATTATAAGTTTTTGAACCCCATAGTTCATTCTAAACCAGAAAAACAAATACTTTCGATATTCCACAAAGCCTTCTCATCTAACACTACCACCAAACAAAGGTAAAGCAACCTGGATCAGATTTACCAGATTGTCTCTCAATCTCAACACAGCATTCTTGAGTATCTTGCAACTTGTTTCGACCAAACAAACTTGGCCCGGCTGCAATGCACTGCCTGTCCAAATATCTTCTAATACTTGTTTCAGCAACATTAATTAGGCTGGGGAAGGATTTGTGTGCATCAATTGGGTAGCAAGAAATCCTTCTAAGATCTGCTGATCACCCTTCACAAGCTCTTCTATAAAGACAGGAATATCAGTATTCTTGTGAAATGAAACGATAAACCTTCGTGTTCCTTCCTTTTTCCTATATAGCTGAGCATCCTAACACTAACGACAAATATTGCCTGCTAAGTAGGTCAAACATAGTTGATATGATCCCAGATGATATTATGAGAACGAACTGGTCCCTGCCCACTACGTCTGCTAGGTATGCCTCCTTGTTTTAGCTTGTCTTTAACTACAGCCAAACATCACAACTAATTGCTTCATGCAGTAGAAGAAGGAACAGCTTCAAGCCATGGCACCATCTTCATCCACCAACTGTTCGTTCGATTTTGAAGAGGATTGGTCAATCAATCTCAGCACACTGTGAACTGTGAGTGAGCAATAAATATTTTGAAAATCTCTGCCTAGCATGTATGAATGGAGACAAAAAGACTTTTCTGCCTTCTCTTTCTCAAGAGGTTTAAGAGATTTTACATCCTGAAAGCTTTCCCATCCTTCATCTCATTCGTCAGTATCCCAGTTTTCTACCTTCAGATTTTTCGGCAGAAACTACGATCTCCTCCTTTCCCAACTACAAAGAACCCTTCTCCCACTCTTCTAAAGACTACAATGAAATAATTCATGCTCCCTCATAGCAGAGAGACATTATCATAACCTCGTAGCCATGTCAGGAAGCAGTATTTAGGCAAAGTTTTGCAAATGGGTGGTGAGGAAAGGAGTGAGAAAAATCTGTAAGTTACTTTTTTTTTTTGAAGGAAATCTGTAAGTTACTTGCTTTAATATGCAAAGATAATTTTGTAACAGAATTATTTGTTTACAAAATTACTTGATATCTGGAGATGCATGAGGATCATAGCTCTCAAGGTGGAATGAGCAATGCCATATCACGTCGGACAATGAGTTTTGAATAGAACAGGGGACTAGCACCAGGCCTATTTTTTATTTGACGGTTATTGATATGAAAGGATAGAGAAATGTAAGACCCTTAGTAATCATATATTCATTCATAATATTTAGAGCACCATTACAACATGTTGCTTGCCTATTAATGCAACACAGCCGTAATTCAGCTAATTGTTAAGCTCTTCATAAACTGCCCAACAGACAAATATTACTTTTCCAGCTGTTTTCTCCTAACACTCGACTTGTTTCTTATATCTGTTTTCAATGCTTAACAGAGGTGTGTGTATGAAAAATTAAACAACACCCAGTAGAAAGATCTGAACAACACGAGTATAATTTTTTCAACAAAACCCAAACCATGAAAACTACTGCGAGAGCTAGCGTTTTAAATTCATTCTTTACAACCATTAGTCAAGTCAGGCACCAAATCTCAAAGCCATAGTTTCGACTATTCGTATTCCTTTTTACAATCAGCCCTAAGCTTCTAGGGTAATAAAACATGAAAGCACAATAGAATTCCAGAATCTCCCAAATCTTAGATTGCACAATTATTTGGATAATGCAACACAATATCTTTAACTAAGCACCTTATGGTAACAGAACAACATTGAACAACCATGAAAAAAACAGAAACAGCGGACTAAGAGAAGAAAAGAAACTCTTGAATCTTGTATAATTTCCAGGATTTCCAGGATATATCAATGAATAAGAAGCACTTGAATTCTGAACATAATTCTGTAATTTATCAAGTTCCTTAAGTCATACTGATCTATCAATTCATTAAGCTATATTCATCAATTTCAGTTTCACAGACGCTTTTACAAGCGTGCAAAAGAACTTATCAGTCATATACTAAAATTGACATATTTGTCATAATCCATGTACTACCAAAACTTATTCCGCATTCAGCAAAGGAAACTAAATGATAATAATCACATCTTCAATAATAGAAGAAAAAGGGAAAAAAACTATGAAAAGGGCAAACAAAACATAAAACCCTCAACATTATTCAAACCGACTTATGAACAACCATAATGAAGCAAACTTCGGCATGTATATAGAACTACTTACAAGTACTGCAAATTTGGAAGGCCACCAAGTTGCGGAACCAGTTGACCAGATAGATTTGCATTTCCGAGATCACTAATGAGACAAAAACATAACCAATTATTTATAATTATTAGATTGGAACTATTCAAGAGAGAAATGGAGAATGTTAAGGACAATAAACAAACTTACACACGGGTGACACTGTTGTCGCTATTGCATGTTACATGAAACCAAGTGCAAGGATTAACAAGTGTAGGATCCCAGCTTTGTAAAACGTTATTAGGATCAAGCAAATTAGTCTTCAGTGCATTAAGAGCATCACCTACCACATACAAATGATAAATAAACCACATCAAATAACACAAACACAATAGTTTAAGGTGTTTTAAGGGCAATAATCTGATTATGCATTAATAAGGCCAAGTAACTGATTATGGAATTATATTTGAACCCAATAGAAAAGGTAATACACTTAGGGCCGGTACGGCATTGCTTTCCCAGGCCCTAGAAGCAACTTTCCCATCTTTTCCACCTAAAAGCAGCGTTTCGTAAATGCAAATTTGCTTTCTTAAAAGCTGCGAAAGTTGGAAGCAGTGTTTGGTAAATCCAATGTTGTTGTCCTTATAAGCTAGAAAGTTTGTAAAAGCTGCTTTTTGGAGAAGCTACGGCTTTTTAACAACAGCAATGCCAAACTAAGGTGTTTACACGCTCCAAGCCCAATATTTGTTCAATTAAAAACATATGGTGAGTTGGGAATGTGTTGTACACGCTCCAAGCCCAAGGGGCATTTGCGTGAGGGGGGTGTGTCAGAGATTAATATAAAAGATGTTGATAGCCTTAACTATGAGCTCAAGTTAATAGTTCAATCGGTTAAGCCGTAGCCAAATGTCTAGAACGATGAAATATCACCAAGAACACTACTTTCAGCTCAATGTTATTATAGCCATCAGGAGATGAAGTGAAATTCACAAACTACATAAGCATAATTTCAAGGGTTGTTACTAAATTCAAAGTCTTGTTTACATTTGCAATGTGTTCTTAGCAACTTATAATCATAGAACACAAAAAGAAAACCCTTGAACTCAAAAAGTCAACACCAAAGCAAATCTCAAAGACCCATTATCCAAAACTATAAGAAAACACTAATTGAACTAAAATTGAAGACATAAAAGCAAAAAAGAACATACCTTCAGCATTACCAGCAACTCTGTATACGAAGCGAAACAGAAAAACAAAGCAGAAAAAAGCATAGCGCCAGATCGCCCACATCTTAATCTTCTTAAACTAAAACCCCAAAATGGGAATTAGAGAAAGACAAGGTGAAAAGATTGCAGTAACATAAATGAAAGAATCCAAGTTCTTGTGGCCATTGACTTGCCAAAAGGAGAATCAAAACAGAGCCTTGACTGGGTCAAAGATTAACCAGAAACAGTAAAATAGTAATAAAGTTTGATGATTTGAATACTAAAAGCATAAGGGTAGTTGAAATGGGGAATTTTTGGGAAGAAAGATCTCTGTGTGTGTGTGTGTGTTTATATGTGTACTGTACAGAATTAGAAATGGAAAAGGAAGAGAAGGGAAGCTTATGTTTGTTTGGTGAGAGACTTTGAGAGCTGAGTTTTGTTTTGGGAAAGATCAAAATTGGTAGAAAAATGCCCAAACCAAGAAAGAAAAGAAAATAGGGAACAAATATAAATTTATAAATAATAATAAAATAAATAAAATTTATATTTTGGAGGGGCTAAATTTTATAAATAGCACAAGTAGTCAATGGGAATATCTTGAATAAAATTGATTCCATGCATTCCACATAATTTAACAACTACTTTTCTTATTTGAAAAAAATAAAAATAACTTGTGATCTTACTTATTATGGGATAAAACATTAATAAAACATTGTGATTTATTTTTGTAAGAATTATGATGAATTTTTTACCCATTTGTAAAATAAAAAAAATTCGACTGACTTTATTAAAATTATTATAAACAACTTTAAAAATGATATGAAAATTTCAGAAAACGATCAGCTTCTTTAAAAAATTATAACAACATTCTAAATATTATGATTAGTCATTTAATTATTTAGTGTATTTTTTTTTTTTAGAGATTTTGACTAACAATAAAAATATAATTTTTAAGGAGTAAGTTATTAAATTGAAAACAACCCTAAATAAAAAAAGAACAATAATCCTACTACATGGATTGAATTTATGAGTGGGAAAGAAAAGAATGAAAAAAGAAAAGGAGAGAAGTAAATAGTATTATTAGTAGCAAACCATGAAAAGAAAAGAGAAAAAAAAAAAAGATAAGAGAGAAGTCGGGTCAAATACGCACGCTCAAAAATAGCCCCACAGCCGCCCCTTTCCTTCCTTCCTTCCTTCCTCCCTCTCTCTTAATTAAATGTTTCTTATTTTTGTCTCAATTTTAGTCAAACTATTACTATCACAATATGTGTATCAACCAATTATACTATACTTTATTACTTGTATACATAAACTAAACCCATTCTTTTTTTAAAATGTTACAATTTAATCCTGATTTATTTCCATCACAAACGGTTTGGTTGATACTGAATTAATGAATAAGGTAGTAGTGTATTTGGTGAAGACTCTTTTAAAATCTACATGATCACTCTTTTTGGTTCCTAATCTTTTTAAATCGCATGGATTACCAAGTTTGTAGTTATTAAACGAATCAACATTTTTTTTGGGTTAGGTTGAGCATTCTCTAATTAGAATCTCAAACTATTTCTTCCAAAATAGGGACTGTGAAGAGCTTTCACTTTTCTTTTATTGTCTTCAATAAAAACATATTGGTGAAATAGATGATTTCTTGTTTTGGGTAAATAATTTATTAATTTTTAAGTTACGACGAAACACAATGTTTAGTCCATGTGTTTGCACTACTAGTCTATGAGTTTTGCCAAAGTTAACACAGTCTTTCCCGTTAAAATTTGATGTTATTTTTTGCTTGAAAGTAAAATGCAAATCAATCTTTTCCAAAGAAGAAGAAACGAAAAATAAGAAAAAGAAATCAATTAAGTGAGTTTATATGAACAAAAATTATCAAGAAAAAAAAGAAGAACACAAAGTATCTAATGGTCGTCAGGAGAAAATAGTGATACATAGAGAGATAGAAGAAGTTTAGAAAGCATTGTATTTTTGTTAACAATCTTTGTTCATAAGATTTTTCATGAAATATTAACAGGATGGACTAAAATATTGATTGTGGCAAAACTCAGGAAACTAACCGTGTATTTTAAAAATACATGTGTGTCTAGACAACTCAAACAAGTCGACTACACACACCCTCATCTTCTCCAGCTAACATCAACCTCAACAAGTCAAGAAATATTTTCTATCGAGTCATGCGATCATCGGAAAATAAATATCCCAGACCTGCATAGTGAAATGACACTTCAAGAATAAGTGATTCTCACTTTCCTTCGGCTCCAGAAAGATCACACAAACATTAGGATGAAAACTATGCACGTTGAGTGAGATTGGACATCGTTGGTAAACATTGATAAATAAAATAAGCGTATGCTCTTCATAATTGAAACAAGAGATTAAGAATTCATGATTCCATCTCCCATCATCACATAATAAATTTTGAACCATGTTAGTAGAGAAAGTTGTCACCAAAGGACAAAGAGGCTTTGAAATTGAAGTATGAGGGATATAAATCGTCGAGCCATTTCCAATTTTGGAGAGACAATGGCAGCTGGAATTGGGAGGTTTCACCAAAAGAAAGTTACGATCTTCTTCCTTTATGTGATGATGATTTGATTGTAGGTGGTATGAAACAAGTTGAAGTCATCACACCACCGAATTCACCTTCCACATCACAAGGAAGTACATCGAATGCATCACTTAAAAGTTATTCAGGAAAGCAACCTTTAATGAGGAGTTCAGATGAGATTTATGTTGAAACTGAAGAAGTGGAGAATGCTACTTTTTTTTTTGTTTGATGGCTGATACAAAACCAGTACAATTTGAGAATGGTTTCCAGACAAGAGGTGGAGACAAGTCATGAATGAGATGAGATTCATAAACAAGAATAAAGTTGACAACATAGGCAAGAAACTAATAAAGGTGAAGTGGATTTTCAAACTGAAGAAGAATATCAATGGAGAAGTAGAGAAGTGTAATTCAGCTATAACTTTGGCTAAGAATCCCATTTTTCATTATACAAGCAAGCACATTGACACAAAGTATCATTTTATTAGAGAATGTATTTTATGTTTCAGTTGAAGCATGTGTCATGCAAGGATCAAGTTGCTAATATTTTTACTACGTCGTTGAAGTTTAAAATTTTTAGCAGATTTAGATTTGTTTTTGGAGTTACCAAAGGCTGAAGATTATAAGTTTAAGGGGTGTATTGAAATAATAAAATTCTAATCAGTAATCATTTTTTTATCTTTATTAGACGTATTTGTCATTTACGTTTATGTTGTATTGTTCAGTTAATGTTGTATTACATATAGTCTTTTTCGTATTTATTTGTAATCTGATTGTTTGTTGTGTTGATTACGAGATTAATAAAATTATAAGTGAATTCTAGCAATTTCATATTTTTTCTATATCTCTTTGTTTGGATTATCAATCCAACAGTTTCAGATCTTAAATAATTGTAATTTTAATCATACAGATTCACCCAAAATCATATTCCAAATTTAAATGGATCAATTGGTCAAATGCTGTAATTCAAGACAGACATTTCAAAGAATGAATTTCAATATAATAGGGAAAACCTATGCACACAAGCAATGCAAATGTAGAAACATAAGAAAATAGTGTTGTCATGTAAGCAAGCCGGAGGTAACAATCCAAAGATGACTTGGGGAAAAACATCTGTGCTTAAACTGATAAAAAGAAATCAAGATATTAACAATCTAAAGAATGAATTTTGCTGAATTTGGCTGATCTGGACTGAACTTAATGAAATTGAACTGAATCTTGCTGAAATTAAGGCAAAAAGAACAGAACCTAAGACTAAGTTATGGATACTTATGTTTTACCACTTGTAATATGAGAAAACTCTGTAAGAATTGCTTTCTCCCACTGGAAAAATCTTAAGAGACAAGTTCACTATCCAAGTAATATTATCCTATAGGTTAAAGCCATACCATAAACTGATCAAACCCAAGAGAACACGTGATTTCTCCAAGCAAAACATTACCTGCGTACAGATAGGCGCAAAACCTTACCTGTTGAGTAGCTGATAGCGAACTTCTTTTTCCTGAACATTCCTGTTAAGATTCAGTACTAGCTACAAAGAAATAAAACCAGAGAGAATAAGAGAAGTGACTCAAAAGGAAACAGCCAAGAATGGCGTTAATGCAATGAGATATCGATGTCTGATCTAGTAAACCTCAAAGCTTTGCATATAGTAGTATCGAAACAGCAGGTCCTGATCTCCACTACATGCAAGCCTATCTCCAACTTGGGATCCCAGACATTCAACAGCCTCTCACACCATAACTACAAACACCACACTTTTTCTGTTATGTTCATAGCAATAACAGCGAAAGGTAATTAATCACATAAATTCTATTCTAGGTAGTGCATGATGAGAAATTATAAAGCATGATTCTTACAACAAAACAATCTCATAAGATTAATAACAAAACCATTATTACATTAACTTTGAGAATCCAAATTGGCCATTCCCAGCTCTATGTACTCGGCTTATGCCACATTCCAAGATGACGATGTTGTCGACAACTTGTTTTGACGTTGAACCCAAAAAATGAGGTCCCACCCAAATTGCAATAATCATTATGGTACAACAATAATAATTCCTATCCATCAATACAATAACAAAACTATACATACACCAGCACAACACAAGGCTCTCTATTCACAATTTCATCAATTTCTAAGTATGTGCCACCATCACTGCTTCAAATTTCATCTACTGCATTCTTCAAATTCCCACGAAATAAGGACATCAATCCACCACCATGTACCCTTCCTTCAGGAACCATGTACTCTAAGTTTGTTCTTCTTCCATACCCATTTCTGTTTTCCTCTTGTTTCTCAGTGCCTGTGAAATTTGAATAAGATGATGAAGACTTCATTGATGCTGGAACCAATACTGCTGCTGGTATCAGTTGCTGTCTTTTTGCTGGCTTTTCCACTGCATCGCTGCAGTCTGAAGCAAAGCTAGTTCCAGAGGATGAATAAGTGTTGTCAATGGTACTTCCTGCATTTGATGCTCCGGATACGAGACCATGGAAAAGACCTGGTCCAATCAAACTACCCTTCTTTGTTCCCCGATCCTGGGCCATGCTGCTGTGTGCTGCACATAATCCACTCTTACCCCTTGCAAACTTCTCGCATTTACCCTCTCCACCCCAGTTGCACCGTTTTCCCCCACCATGTGCCTTGCAGAAGTCTGTACTACCTTGTGCACTCTTTCCACAATTCTCAAACTTGCATCGCTTTCCACCACCATGCCTAACGCAACAATCAGTCCGGCCTCGTGCACTCTTTGTACACCCTGACACAACACATCTCTTTCCACCACCATGTGCAACACAAAAGTTTGTGCCTCCATGGACACTTTTTGGACAAATTCCACCCCCATCATGTAGGCAGCGTTTTCCGCCACCGTGTCCCTTGCAGAGCGGCGTACTTCCCTCTGCACCCTTGGTGCAACCAGCAAATATGCAACGCTTTCCACCACCATGAGCCTTGCAAAACACAGTACTACCCTGAGCACCCTTGGTGCATCCTTCATATTGGCAACGCCTTCCACCCCCATGAGAAATACACAAGCCTGCCTGACCTTCAGCACTACGAGTACAGCCTTCAATCTTACACCTCTTTCCGCCACCATGTCTAATGCAAAGCCCAGACCTGCCTCGTGCAGCTTTGGTACACCCTTCTGCAAACCCACATCTTTTTCCACCACCATGAGCTATGCAGAACTCAGTCTTACCCTCAGCACTTTTAGTGCAACCCAAGTACTCGCATCTCCTACCTCCACCATGGGCCTTGCAATATGCAGTCCGGCTCTCAGCCCCTTTGTTGCAACCAGGCTTTTGGCATCTCTGTCCTCCCCCATGTCCAATACAAAGACCAGATGCTCCTCGAGCTCCTTTCGAACAACCATAGAACATGCACCTTTTTGGGTTATTGGTCCTCCGATCTACCGATGAGGCTGAAGTCGCTTGTTCAGAAAGAGTTCCTGCAGAAAAATCTGTGGTAGAAGATGGTTCATGGTTAAGCTGCGACTGATGACAATGAGAATTGGCCCCAAACTGAAGAAATTCATCAGAGTACAATGGAACATTTCCACCATCCCTTCTTGGAGCCAAAATGAGTGATGGCATGTAGCCACCGGATTTCTTAGCTGAAGTGGAACCCTCATCAACAACAGGAATTGATAATCCATTATCTGCATAGGAACCATCATTCCCAATAGGGGCATTACGATTGGTTTCCAAAAGTGAATCAAGCCCACTCAAATCTTCCTTCGCCCCACCAGATAGACCAAGTTTCAAAATGGAATCACCATCAGATGGTAACTTCTGAGAACATACGGCACCAGAAGTTGAATCTTTGGTGTTATTACACACCACACTGAATAATTTATCACAATATGCTGTCGGAGTAGGACCTAACCCAAGCACCAGCTTACAGCCATCATCAGAAACATTTGAGAAATTAGTCTTAAAATTGCTTCGAGTATTCCCAAATCCAGTCACATTGCCTCCTCCATAAGTAAATCCATTCAACCGTAATGTTGTATCACGAGAGTTGTCAGTTTTGGCAAATTCATAGCAACTGGAAAACCGTATACCATTATCATTCAGATCCATTTTTAGAGGCCAACAGCGTAACAGCAGCACCACAAATAGATTTCAGCACATGATAGAGGTACTTATTGTAGTCAAAATCACATGTAATATTCCAAATATCCTAACTCCACCACTGACAAATCCTGATGTGTCTGACCTGTCCATCTTTGATTCAGCACCAATAGCACAGAACTAAAAGCGACTGCAGTTATTCCTACAAGTATCTGACAACATTTCTAGGATAAAACCCTTTAATGGATAGAATCAAAATTGATATGTACACATCTCGAGAGCGCCTTATGCTCCTTCCTCCAAAATCCTTTAGCTTCATCAACCTGACAAAGCAGAATAGCACAAAAAACTTTCAAGGGACAATCAAAGAATTTAAAGAAACCATCTCGCTAAAAATATACATGAAAATGAACAGATGGGCAATAATAAATGGCAGCATTACCATATAATTGAACTGAATAATACCTCTACAGGAGGACAAATATCAAGTATAAAAAGAGATCGTACAGGTGGCATTTGGCACAACAAAATTAAAAAGGATAAATAATATAATCAAATCAATAAGGAAATGATCCTGCTTATCAATATGCATTTTAAAAGCTAACACCCAACAAATATTTACATGAGAAAAACTAAATGGAAAATGCACGGCCAACTAAAATGAAACCAGAATGTTTAAACTGAATATTGACTGCATAGATGTTAACAATGACTGCATAGATGTTAACAATGACTGCATAGATGTTAACAATGACTTAGTTACAAGTAACAACAGACCAGCAGTTTTTACTCTTGTTAGATAGGCAATTCTGCATGAAGATCAGATTCATCGAGATCAGAGTTCTTCAGAAATTGAGAAGCAGAACTACGTTCTTTAGCAAACTTGGCAGCTTAAAAATATCAAAAGTCCAATACATGGTGCAGATAATAAACCAAAGATGACCACAAGTTAAAGTTCAACTTCAAAAGTAACTTATGAAAAATGATGGTATGGGAAGTACTGAATATGCTTGCTAGAGTTTATTATGTTCATTCAAAATTTTCCAAATATCACGAGTAAATAATTATCTCATATTCTTGATATCATCAAAATGAGAGATCCTAAATATATTCCGAAAATCAACCGAAACTCTTCTAGTGCACACGTGAAATTTATCATGGAATGAAGTACCTCAAAGTGAAAGTATCCCTAAGAGAAACTAATTTACTACAAACAGCAAAAGTCAACAAAAACTTGAAAAAAAGGAACAAGAAAGCACCAATATTGAATATAGAAGCTACAGGAATGAAGTTCAGTACAGGTATATGAGAGTTGAAAAGATATAATCTGAATGTTACATGATTAAATTACAGAGCTTTTAGCATTATAGATTAGTTCTAATGGACCACACACAACATCTGAAGCTAAAAGCAGACCGACCGTAAATATTGAATATTTTGCAAACTAAGTAAAACACTAGCCTTTATTTACTGTAATAAAAGTAATAAAGAAGCAAGTGATTGACATAAAAGATGTAGATCTGAAAACAAACATCCGATGGTATTCGTATAATAGTCTATTAAACGCATCAAGATTGAACATAAACACAATACGCAAAAACAGAAACATAAAAAAGAACATATAGAAAGCATTAGAATAAGCCAAATTTAAGTAACAAACACACAGCTTTTGGAGAAATAGAACACTCAAGATATGAAAGAATTGCAAGAAGAAGCTGCATAATATTCAAGAAAAGCAAGAATTAACAAGAAAATAAACTGCAATTAATTAAAAAGAAATATTGAGAATAAAAACAACAACCCAAGCAGTTTATTATTAAAGCTTCAAAAAGCAAACAGGAATAAATAGAAATAGAAAAGAAGAATGACAAGTAAATAACAAAAAGGAAAAATGAAGCAATAAAAATAGAGAAAAATGGAAAAGCTAAAACAAGAAATAGAGAGAAGAAGATACCGTTCAGAAGAAAATAAGGAAAGCGAGGGAATAGATCTGAGAAGTGCCTATTTTACATCGCTCTAACAGAGAACAACACAACTGCAAAAACAGAAAACAAGAACAAGAAGAGTTTCTAATGAGTGGAGGGAGGAGAGGAGAGGAGAGGAGAGAGATATTTGTTAGGTACTCTAATAATTTACATATTTCAACAATTTCATTGCCTAATGTTTTTATTCCCAAATTTCAATTCTTTTTTAATTATCAAAACAAAATTATATCGAGAAAATCACGTTTACTCACCGGTGTAGGCTATAGTGACTTTGTTTTTGAGTTACTTTGTTTGTACTTTGCTTTATTTACCATTAGATTACTTTTCACCCCACGATCTAATGGTGGACAAAACAAAGTAATGGTTACTTTGTAAAAAACAAAGTCACCATAGAATTTCCCTTACTCAATTTGTTAAAAGAGATATGTGGTTTACAGTTTGTGAATATGTAGTGTAAATATATTTTATAAACTAGTCATTTGTCCGTGTTATAAAAGTATAAATAAAAATTAGCTATATTATTTTCTTATATATCGTTTAATATTTTTTTATTAAAATCAAGAAAATATTTAATTAGAGTAATTTTTCTACTCTACGCACAATAATCGGTTTTAAAAATAAAATTTTATCATGACGTAAAATATTTAATATTTGATTTCTCTATGAAAGAGTCTGGAAGAAAACAGAAAAGGAGATTAGTATAATAAATATGAAATTACTTACCGAATGTCGATGGTGATTTGGAAATATTAACAGCTTTTTAGTTGATTTCTTTTTCTTCAAAATCTGTTTTGAAACTCATGTCATTGGAATATGAAATCATGTAAATGCCTCCAAGCTAGAACTATGTACTAACATATGACATATAAAAATTCATAGGAAATTTAAACAAATGAGAGATAATGGAGGCGAAAAAAACTATTAATATTTGAAAACAACAAAAATTCTATATATATAGGTGATATTTTTTGTAACGTTTTAAATTATTAATGATTCAACAAACCTATACTAATGACTAAAATTATTCTAAGCTCCCCTTTTATATATCTATATAGATAAAGATATTGTGGTATTATTATTTTATTTTATTTTGCAAAATAAAGAATTAAATTGTTATGTTTTAATGGAATTTTTAGTTTTTCAAAAATTTATATTTAGTTACCAAGTGCATAGTGAATCGTCTGAAAAACTTTCTTGGTGAAGTTGTTAGCCCGACTCAAAGCAGTTTCGTCCTGGAGAGACATATTTTTGACAACGTGATAATGGTCCAAGAGGTTGTCAATTCTATCAATCATCGAACTAAGAGACCTGGAGATATGATTTTAAAGTTGGATCTTGAGAAAGCCTACGATAGGGTGAGTTGGTCTTTTCTTCGGGATACTTTGACTCTTCTCGGCCTTCCAACTGATCTGGTGAATTTGATAATGACGTGTGTAGCTAGTACTGACATGCGTGTGTTATGGAATGGGGGAAAGTTACCGAGGTTTACTCCCTCTATAGGCCTTCGCCAAGGTGACCCACTTTCTCCGTATTTGTTTGTTCTTTGTATCGAGAGGTTGAGTCATATGATCGATGATGTTGTTCTTTGTGGAAATTGGAAGCCTATAGCTGTCTCTCAAGGAGGGGTGTCGGTTTCCCATCTCTACTTCGCGGATGATATCATATTGATGGTTGAAGCTAGCATATCTCAACGTGTTAATCTTAATAAATCCAAGGTTTTCTTCTCGCCGCATATCTCTGAAGTTAGTAGTAGGGGTACTTGCGGTATCCTTGGTGTTGATCGAACGATGGATTTGGGTCGGTATTTGGGAATGCCAATTGTTCATAATCGAGTCACTAGCAACACTTTTAATCATGTGATCGACAAAGTTACGATGCGGCTATCTGGTTGGAAGTCTAAATGCCTCTCCTTTGCTGGTAGACTCACTTTGGTCCAGTCGGTGATTTCAACGATCCCGATGTATTCTATGTAGACGGTTCTTTTTTCGGTTAGTTTATGCAAAAAACTGGATTCTTATAATCGTAGCTTTCTTTGGGGAGCATATCCGAGTACTAAGAAAATCCATCTAGTGAATTGGCCTATGGTCTGTAAGTCCAAACGTGAAGGGGGTCTCGAGATTCGTAATACTCGGGATTTTAATTTGGCTTTGCTAGCAAAATTAAGCTGGAAAATCTTGATTGATGATAAGTGTCTTTGGGTTCGTGCTGTGAAACATAAATATTTCAGAAACAGGTCGGGCTTGGAAATTTTTTGTTCAAGAATTAATCAATCTCCAACTTGGAGAGGGATTGTTGCTGGTTCGAATCTGATGAAGAGGGGAGTGGGTCGGTCTGTGCATAATGGTTCCACTACACTGTTCTGGAAGGATCGATGGTGCGGGGAGACGGCTCTTAATCAGAAAATTATACACACGATCCTTTCGAATTGGGAGAACCTCTTAGTTCATGATCTTTGGATGGAGGGAAAGGGTTGGAATTGGGACTGCATTAGTCAATTCCTCCCCATTACCACCGTTTTTGAAATGGCCTCTTTGGTAATTTTTCACGGACTCTAACAAAGAAGACTCGTGGTTGTGGTCGGGGACCGCTATAGGTAGTTACACTGTCGCCTCGAGGTATCAAATGCTTAGTGAGGCTGCTGAGAATCCTATAGCTGCTGGTCGGTGGAGTTATTTGTGGAAACAGCTCGTTCCGGATCGTATTCGATGTTTTTTATGGTTGATAAAACATAATGTCATTCTTTGCAACTTTAACAGGTATTGCAGACATTTATCTACTGATATTTCCTGCCTTACTTGTGGTGAGGCTGAAGCGGTTCTTCATATCGTTCGTGACTGCTCGAAGGCTAAGAAAGTTTGGGATGTAATTGTTCCGATTACAGCTCATAATTTCTTTTATTCCTTGGATTTGGATGATTGGATTCAAGAAAATTTGCATTCTTCTTTCACTATCAGAATTGTTAATTGGAAAGTTATTTTTTGTTTTGGGATTTGGTTGCTATGGAAAACTAGATGCTGCAAAATATTTGATGGTCCTCATGCTGTTGATGTTTCGGCTGAGATGGTGATTTCGAGAGCTGTTGAATGTTCTTTGGCGCGGAACTCTTTGAAAAAAGCTCGGGTTGTTATGAGGGAAGAAAGGCTCATAAAGTGGATTCCGCCGGATGATAATTGGGTTAAAATTAACACTGATGGAGCTAGCAAAGGGAACCCGCGGCGGCTGGAGGAGTGTTGCGAAACAGTGGAGGTGTTTGGTTGGGTGGTTTTGCTGCTAATCTCGGAATTTGTAATGCTTTTCTTGCGGAATTATGGGGACTTTATTTCGGGTTAGAACTGGCATGGTCTAAAGGTTATAAGCAGGATGTTTTGGAAATGGATTCGAGCTCTGCTCTGCTGCTGATGCAAGGCCGGTTAGGGAATCATCACCCTCACGGTTGGATTATTAGTCGCTGTCAAGAGCTCTGTGATAGAGATTGGGACGTACGTTTTCTGCATGCTTAATGGGAAGGGAATCGTGTAGCTGACTGGATGGCGAATTTCGCAGGCTCTCTTGCCTTGGGCCATCACGAGTGTGATGCGCCTCCTGCAGGCCTCCAGGATATTTTGTTTTCAGATTACAGTGGTCAGGCGACGAGAAGAATTATCTTTGTTTAAGCTTTTCTTTTTCGTTTTTGTTTGCTCGGGCTCTTAGCCCTCCTTCTTCACCAAAAAAATAATTTATATTTATACAATAAAAAAAATATCGGTCCTCCATTACAGCTGTGTGAAATGAATTTAAACATTAATTTAGTTCATAAATTGTCAAATTAGAAAAAAAGAGACGTAAAATGTCATAACATGGTTTAGAATTTCGATTTAAGGAGGTCATATGTCATGAGGGGCTATGTTTTGTGAAATATATAAATATAATTTTTCTTTAAAAAAAAATATACTTCGTTGTTATTCAAACTTAACAATGTAATTTAAGATACTCTAAAAAAATCATACCCACCTCTATTTACAAACTGTCAAACCGCATACTTACGCAAATTGAGTAAACCACAAGCGCAAAGAATTGTGTAAAGCCGAAATTGTGAGTATACAAGTGATATGGAAAAACACCATCAATGTTGCTAAAGAGTGACATATTTCATGCTAGGAATTTATAGAGTGTTGTGTTCGACCCATTATATTCTTCTAGTTGACAAGCTTTGCTTTGTGATTCTATTTAATATATTTCTTTGTAGATTAATAAAAAAAAGGCTTAAACCATATGTAGGTCCTTAAAGTTGTCTAAAAAAAGTCATTTTAGTTCCTCAGGGACCTATTAGGTTGTCCCCAAAGTTGAGGGACTAAACTGACCTTTTTGGACAACTTTAGGGACTTGCATATGGTTTAAGCCTAAAAAAAAATATAAAAATCTTTCATTTGCCAAGCTTTCTAACTTTTTGTTAAGATGTTGAGGATTAGGAATGATCATCTTAAGGCATAATATAATGATATCACAGAAAATGAGTGTGACATTTGACATCATCTCCAAGTAGACAGAACTGGCACGACAAATGGTACCATCTGTATCCTAAATACAAGTGAATTAGTGCTCGAACATGTGGACCAATTAGGTATTTGAGCCATATGTTTTGTGCGTGCCAAAAATCTTTTAGGCAATTTTCATATCCTCCATATGGGAACAGAAAAACGGACGAGTACCATATGTGAAAGGAAAAACGGACGAGTACCATGTGTCTTGGGCGTACACCTAAGATCATTAAAAATAAGTGGTGTAATGACCACATGATGTATATTTTTTATTCGTTTTATCTTATGTACTTAGTCGTTTTTCCTCTTACATGACTTTATTATCAAGCAGGGTTATCTGTCAACGGCTCCCTTATCAAAATTTACCTATATTTAGGACGAAGAAGATGAGCTTAATCAACCCGTGTTAAGGATGCATTTTCATTGGTATCATTTGGTGTGGTGAGCATGGAATCAATATTCAAACCATATAACCAACATTTTCTCAGAATTTCTACATCAACCTCAATGACAACTCGTTGGCTAAAGCTCTCATATACCTAAAAAGTCAACACACACCCTAAGGGTTTAGTTCTAACCATTCCAAATCACTTACGAGATACATTTTCATATTAATGACCACATAGGCTCTTTAGGCCAAGGTAGAAGGAATTTCATGAACAATATAGCTAAGCAGCTTACCAACGACACCATCATAACCTAAAACGGTGTCAACCAGCTCTATGCTACTCAAGCCAATAAAAACGATTGTCTTAGATGAGATTTCGAAGTAAAGCTACATGAACTAAGAATAATCCAACATAAGGAGCAAGATGCATGTTTGATCGGCCATTGCTATGCTAGAATTTTACTTAGAAGGAAATGAAGCCACTCATATGATAAGAGACATAACCCCTCTACGGGTACCAACTAAAGTCGCCAAAGAAAAAAATTTAAACATCAGTAGTTCTTATCATCACATGAATACACTAAGTCGGACTAGGGTCACACTCCAACAAGGATTCTACAAACTATGCACCTCACTTGTCGTATTCATGATAGTTCAGAATCATATTTTGGACACACCATTACTCTCATTAGAGAGAGAGAGAGAGAGAGAGAGAGAGAGAGTAGACACAGATCTAGATCTAACTCTATTTGTTAAGCGTAAAAGAAGGAAGATATGTCTGTGACGATTAACATGGCTCTCAAAACAACACAGAAGGAAATGAGTATACGAAGGCATGTTCCATCAGTCAAGGACACTCGATATCCATTTTTATAATGGTAATGTGAGAGTTCATTCCTTAAGGATTCAAGTACCCACTCGTATAGGAGTACGATGGAAATGACCTAAAGCTATACTGAATGTTTTTTGGAAAACCCCTCAATTCTATTATGGCTATAAAAGAAGTCATGAAAACTCTTCCCAACTACCTTGAAGGACGTTGCAGATTGGTGGTACAAAAGGTTCTTAGTAAAATCTATCAAACAAATTGATGCCATTATCGAGGTGTTTTGAGACGATTAGATTACTTCCATAATTTGAGAAAAATCCATCCAATATATTAATATATTATACAAAAGCATGCAGAGTCTCTTCAAGAATAGGTCAAACGATTCAAACGGAAGGATTGGAAATACCAAAGCTTAATATTGATATACCAATCCAAGTTATGGCATGAAATACCCGAGGGTGAAGGTTGAACTTGTTTAGAATGTCTTCTATGGCTTCATGGAGAGGTAGTCTTAGCCCATATTCCATAAATTTTGGTATCATCTTGCACTTTCTATCATATCCCCTATACATTAGATCTATAAGAGTAGGCACGAGGAACTTCATCATTTCAATTCAAGATAATTTGTCTTTAGATCTTCCAATTGTTGACTATTTAACTTCGAAGGGTCTTTTGACAGTGGTTCCTATTTTCCTTGATCATAAATGATGACGGGGGTTCTCTGTGACGATTTCTCGATGGGTTCATTTATTTTCAGAGGATTATTTCTAATCACTACCTCGTCATCTGACCAGTCGAATATCGCTTTTCTTTTGCAATGAGAGTGAATGGATTCCATTGGGGCCTTTCCCTTTTCCAATGAGTGTTATTGGTGCCATTTTTGTAATGGAAGGTGAAATTAACAAATGGAAACAGATTAGAGAAAGAACTTACGGATTAGAATATGTGGAGGGGTTTTGATCGCTTGAATCTCTCTCATAAGCGTTATGTGATGCCGGATTTTGATTCGAAGAAACGAACCTCAAACAAGAAGGTGTGGGATTAAAGTATTGAAGGGTTTATAAAGAGTTTTTGAATTCTAACTTGAAACCTCTCGTCTGCCTAGGAGTTTAGGCCTTAAGAATATCGGTTGACACATGTAGCACGAAGGGCTTAGAGCATGTTGCTCTTAAACGGTGTCGTTGTGTGTAAATGATGTGAGTTGAGCTTGTTGGTCCCTAACAAGATCAGAATACACCTATAGGGAGGTGAGTAGGTTTTTCGTCCAATTAAATCTAGTTAAAAACTTAGACAGAATTGATCCAAACTCTTCTTTCAGAAGCTCCTTCAATCAGAGGCAACTTTGTGAGAGTTTTTGCTTTCAGTCAGCAGGTGACTACACAAAAACTGCCTTTTAGAATCTCTGGATATATTTTGTCTTCTGAACAAAGACATGCCTTAGACTATTTCAGCAACAATAAGATAAAGCAATTAGAAGCAAATAAAACAAGTAAATGTAGATAAGGGAGAAGGTTTCAGAAAGAACAAGCTCAGCAGTTTATCGAGGTTTACAACAAAAGTCTTGTAGCTAATCCTGCCCCCAAGAATCAGTCATTGAGATTTGAATCCACTAGGTATGTCTTTATGGCAGACACAAAGCTCTTTTACAATAAGAAGATCCTAGCTAATTTCTCATCAATATTTACCCCTACAGTTTTACTAACTGCAACACCAACCTAGAACGAGTTAAAGGATTTTCATCAAGTACTTATAACTAGACTTGAATTTTACACCTAACTCAAACCTCACTTTGATTTCTCTCTAACTGAATATCACAAACAATATGAGTTTACAGTTTTTATTGTGAACTTGTATTTTTTTACTCTCTCTTTTACAAAATGAAATTATGAAAGAAAGAGAATGGTATGCTCTGTTTTTGCTTATGAAAAATAGAGTTGCGTTGAGTCAGTTCAAAGTCGCGTATGAGCTTCAATTTGAGCAGACTATATATTTATATGAACTTGGAGATGTTCGTTGATGGATTTGAGTCTTCAATCCGTTGTAAGATAGAGGAACTAGCCCTTACTTAGTTTTCTTCTTCAAACAGTGCTCAAGTACAAGGATAGTTTTCTTCTTCGTTGATGGATTTGAGTCTTCAATCCGTTGTAAGATAGAGGAACTAGCCCTTACTTAGTTTTCTTCTTCACATGCAAAATAACTAACTATAATTTATAAATCGATATGTTCTAACATATTTCTCTCAGTATATAAAGTGGCAAAACGTTTCTTATGACATCGATGATATCAAATAAATTTTTCAACAATTTTATAAATTTTTTTTAACATATGTAATAGTCACTATCATAATAAAGTAAACTCAACGAGTAATGCTATATATTGAAATTTGAGAACTTACGCACTTCTCCAGAAAGTCGGTTTGCGTATTACGTAAAAACCGAACGAAACTCAGCTTTGATTCTGATAAGCTGCCAACTGGGTATTCCGTTCGTAACTCATTAGTGTAGGTGTTTACTTCGCTAAGCATCTTCTTTTCTAGAAAACCAAAGCTTTTTACCTTCCATTTCCATCCACCTACTTCTTATTCACATCCAGTTATTTGCATACAATCGAGTAAACGTGTCTTTTTCATTCCAGATGTTTTATGCATAGCCAATATCATCGCATCCCTCTCTGGCCGGTTTAGAATTGCTACATGATCATGCACTATTGGTTCCATTTGACTGAAAAAAATTTAAAAAATAAAATGAGTTATGAGTAAAAAGACATAGGTTATAGATAACAAAATATTGAAATAGACTTACGCATCCATGTTTCTTGGAAGGTTCAACAAATTTTGCATATCTGGCAACCGTTGTTCTAAACAACGTCCAATATTCTTTAGAACAATGAATTCATTAACAATTGCAATTATTATATCAGAGACAATCTTCCAGTCGGCTTTCTTTGTTGCTGTTGTAGCTTGTTGCCTATTTAAGTTGGTGAATTTAAGCTTTCAATCGTAAAGCCTAGCTGCCCCTCCTGTGTTCTCATCAGCTTGTCGATCAATTACGGTTATGAAAGTTGAGTTCACATAAATGTTATCTTTTGTGAACCCGGTAGTGGAGAGATTGGATCGGTGCAAATTGGAAATATAATGGATCATGCCTCTGAGACGAGTCTAATTTGTTCCGCGAGGGAATAAAACAAAGCATAGTGCTCTCCTAGTCTCACCTTAACATTAACCTGCTTGCTACCGCACCATTCTTTTGCTGAATTCAAATCTATCCTCCAATTCTTCAATAGGGTATCTTAATACAAAATGTATATGAGCAGACATTAATACAAAATGAAGAAACCAAACAACAATAAAAGCATATACTTAATTAATTCATATCCAAGGGAACTGTTTACTTAGAGGGGCATCAAATGGAGAGAAAATTAGCCAAGAGAAGGAGAGGAGCAAATGAAAGAGTAGACCTAGAGAAACGCTTAGTCTCTCATAGCAACAATTTGGGCGTCGCGTGTGCTTTCTCGCTCAGACCGACAATAGGGCGGGATATTGTAAGACCATATTCAACCCATTACACCTAATATAAATATAGGTGTTTAACTAATTTAATTTTAATTTTAATTCACAACCAGTGCCGATCCTGAGGTTTCGAGAGCCTAGGGGAAAAGAGCTAAATATGAGCCATCATTAACAAATACAAGTAAAAAAATATGGATTCAAAAATAAATTTATCATACTTAAAAAACTTGAACGAATGAAAATATTTCACATGAGAACACAAACTCTTTATTTGACTACCGAGTTTTTTTATACAATATGATCTATTCGAGCATTTTTAAAATACAAAATAACTAATTATAGTGTATATATAGATATGTTCTAACATATTTATCTCGATATATAAAGTGGCAAAAAGTTTCTTATGACATCGACGATATCAAATAAATTTTTCAACAATTTTAGAAATTTTTTTGATTATAATTTTTTTTAATGAAATATCTGCAAAAAAATCAAATGACTTCAAGCTTTTTGAATTACGTGAAAACTCCGGATGTGAGTGATGAAAAATTAAAAGAGTTCATGCATATATAAGTAATATACAGATAAATTTAGGCCCCAATTTTTTTTGGGCCCCAGGCGGACGCCCCTCCTGCCCATGCCTAGGGACGACCTTGAGTGAATAGTTCTAGCGCGTTCTGCAACTACTTTTCTACTTTGCGTGACGTTCATTAGATGCGTTGCATGTGCATTTAATGCTTCGGGACAAATATGCTTTATGTCCTCTGAACCAATCTGTTATCCATTGAAGTTGCTTTATGTCTTCTAGATGAATATCTTTAGTACTTTCTTCAATGGAATGTTCAGCTTCTGAATAGTACCTATGAATTAGATGGATTAAATGGATTATTACAATCCATCCAATATACCTTTCATGGATTGGATGAGTTGAAATTGGTTGGATTATAATAATCCAGCCAGGTTTGAACACCCCTAGCTTCTGAGATGTTCATCTTATGAAACATCCATATGTTGATTGAGTGACAATTTCCTACTGAAAAAGAAGTTATGCAAATATTTAAAGAGAATTGTTAGCCAATACTCATAAGTATAAAAGCTCTAAGTATTTTATATCTTCTGAAACAGTTTGGTCACAACAAAATAAATAGGGTTCATTAGGGCTTTATCATGCTCATATCCAGCCTTAAAAGGCTTCAACTCATTTAAGCGCCGGGGGGGGGGGGGGGGGGGGGGTGGGGTGGTGGTAGCATCTGTTACCATGCTATATTTTACAATGTCCAACAGACCAAGAGAATGCTTCGTAGTGCCATGTTGGCATACATGGGTTGGTTAATAAGTCATATATGCCACGTCACTCGGGTTGAATAGTCAAAACTTTTAGGAGATTCTCCTACGTGGATTCTATTTCCTATCTAGTAAACTATTTTGAATAGGAAAACCTCTATTAGTCGGGAACATCTTGTTGACTGACCTTAGTCGAAATTCCTAAAAAGTCCTAAACTAACTAGGACTATGATCATATTCTTCATTTATAAATAGGCAAGTATATTCATACATGAGTTTTTTCTTCACCAATTACAAGTTCTATATTGACTTAGATATCAGAATGAGCTCACCAGTCAACAACTTTTCCTTAATTTACATTTAGTATTTTGCAGGTTTTTTTAACCTGCATAAACGTCAAAATTAATTCACACAATAAAGTATGTTTTCGAAGAAAATACAGAGTAAATGATTTATGTCCAACTAGCATCTTATATGCATAAAATAATAAATATCACATACGAATATATAAAATTAATGATTAAGCTGAAAAAATACATGTTGGAATTTAGCATTTAAAAAAAGAAGGTGAATTGATTATTAGTGACGTAGGAAACATTACAAGTTGAAGAGGGAAACAACAAAACTTTGTTTGTGTGTGTTGTGACATGGAAATTGGTAATACTTTATGTTGAAAGAGACATCATAAATAAAATAAATGTCACCAGATTTTCTTTTTTTGAAATAGAAAAACAAAATAAGGCCTTGTTTTGTTGGAATCTCAGATAATAAATTAGACTAAAATAAAATGTGGCGGAGGAGAGGAGAGGAGTTGGCATTGAGTGTGTCAAAAACATAAAAGAATCTCCTAATTTGCTGACGCACTTAATTCTATTATTATTATTAGTAGTTTTGGTCCCTTCACTCGGCTTAAAAGCCCAGCCCCCTCAACTTTTTCTTGTTTTTAACTTCCAATACCTTTTTTATTCTAAATGGATTAAATACTCTTTTTTCTTTTCATGAAATGGATTCAATACTCTTCATTAACTTAAGCGATTGTGTTTATAGTAAATATATGTAAAACAAGATACAGTAGTTCTCTGCCAAATTTTTGAACTGTCATTTCGAATTTTCAAAAGTTATAAATTATAATATATATTGGTCTAAAAATAACAAGTAATTTTGTGGTTTTAAATTTAGATGTGAAAATATATAGAAGATGCGTACTATACATGCAAACTTATGATATAGAAATTCGAATTCTTTTTTTCGTGAATGATAGCATAAATTGTTTTCATATTTTGATACAATTAATTTTTGAATTAAAGGGTTACTAAAAGCAATTAGACAAGAATAAAAAGTCATGTGTAACTTTTCGACAAGAATAAGAGGTTATTTGTAACAGTTGGACAAGAATAAGGAGTTATTTCTAATAGTTGAAAGTTCACGAAAACAATTGAAATTTTTAGACAAGTTCAGAAACTCAGTAAGTGTGCTACTGATAATGGGTTCAGCAAGTCAGCAGGAGCGTCTTGGTGAAAAACTTTGACGGTTCACTTCGCTGGTTGGTTTGTGTGCTGAGTATAACAAATCAGGCAGTTGAATTATATAACACAGAAAAGATAGACAATTAAGCAGTCAATACTCAGCATTCACACAACATTTAATTATAGCTCAGAAGTAATAACTAAGATATATATGTAAAGTGCTAAAGGATAGAAATAGTTAATGCTTTATCCAGGTTCGGTCACACCATATGCCTACTCCTATCCTCGAAGTACATTCATTCCCTTGAGATTATGTGAATCCACTAAATATCTCTTTCAAGGAAGAGAAATCGGCCTTTTACAATAGCTTAGTACGTCAATTGAGTACCGTCCTCAATCTACTCTTGCTATCTTCCACAACTACTTACACCAAGTAGCTGTCTTCTTAGGTAGTACAGATTTAGATATGGATCTAAATTGCTTTCTCTCTTTTCTGACTAAGTACACTAATTAATATAATGTGTACACTAATTTGCTTAAAAGCTTGTACGAACTATTCTAAGAATAAGAGCTTTAGGAATGAGTTCTTGTATTAGTTGGTGTATATTCAACCTTCACATACAGCTCCATTTATAGAGGTTCTTCAAAACTAGTTATTGTGGTTGAGTTCTTCAATTTGAAACTTGAATCTTCAATCGTCCAGATTGAATCTTCCAGTTAGAGGTGGCAGGTTGTCGTTGCATCTATTCAAGATAAGTGATATGATGTTGGAATAAGATTTAGATGATCAACTTTCCTCATTAGTGTTTGCAGAATAAAGAAATGTAGTAAAATGAAAATTGTCATTTTCGTGATGTGTCAGGATGTACTTTCTAGATAACTTTAGTATTTAGCCATTTTGGGAAACAGTCTTGCAATCTTCAATATAGACTTCTTTCCACTATTTAGAGACATATGCTAGCTTCAGATCTTCGAAGGAACCAATTGCTAGAGTTGGTGCATCAACAGCTCAAGCTCTGCTAAGCTACTAAGTTGAGTCTTCAAAGATAGTCAACATCAATATGTTGAGCTTCAGTCTTCAAGTTAGTATTAAATGAGATACTGAGTACTTTGTTGACATTCAAATGACTTAAATTAAAAAGAATATCATTGTGAGCGTAAGTGGTCGCTCATAACGGCTTTAGCCTTCTTTGACTAGAGTCGCCACCCGGCCGACCGGGAAAATGTACGAACCGGTGTTTGTACCGATTGTTTTGAAAACCAGAGATTCTATTTACGTTCGTGGATACAACTTATTAATTCCGACATTCCAGAACCCAGAGGATCTTTAATGCAACCTAACAGTTTGTTATTTTGATATTTATGATTATCACACAAGAATATGTAAATGCACAAACATTTGTACGGTAAACCGCCGGGTGACACGGTACAAAACCCTCAGAAGCTTACCCTCGTCGCGTGCCAGTGATTGCTCGCGGACTGATGCTCGTTGAAGAACGGAGACCTTTTCTGGGAGGAACCTCGGGGGCCGGAGTTGCGTGTGCGTCCTCCGAAGTGATAGCTAGGAACAAGACTTAATCAACTCTAGCGAGACTGCGAGTGATGCCTAGGTTGGAAACTTTTGATAAAGGGGGAATATATTTTTGGTGGTCGTGGGGACCTTTTCTCGGAATATTTTGGGAAAATACTCTCAAGCTCGGACTTTTAGCGACTCTTTTCTGTATCAGAGGCAACTTTAGGCAACAATAGAGGCAACTTTATCAGAAGCAACTTATATCGGGTCAGGAATCGTTTTAGAACGAGCTAGAGAGAGAGAGAGAGAGAGAGGAGAATGAGTGTTTGTTGGTGAATTGAATGAGAAATCCGGGGGGTATTTATAGGTTAGCTTGTGACCGTACGGTCACAAGCGTGTGACCGTATGGTCACCATTTGGCGACCATACGGTCACTTGCTTCGCCCGTCTCAGATCCAAATTTGGATCTGAGCTGGGCTTCACCCAACACCCGGCTGAAGTCATTTGGATTTTAGTACACGTGTCACGCTGTGATTGGACCCCAAGCCACGTGGCAGATAAGGATTGGATTGCTATCTGCCACGTGGAAGTGATCGTACGGTCACAGGCCTTGTGACCGTATGGTCTCAACAAACAGTGTTGTGACCGTACGGTTCCTAATGAATAGTACTTGTGACCGTATACATTTTTGTGATCGGGGATTTTCTCATAAGCATGAAAGTGCCACACTCATGGTCCCGAGGAGCGGGCGGAAGAGGTTATAGTCCTGAAAAGAGGATCCGTTCTCCGACGAGCATCAGTATTTGAGCAGCTGGCGCGACGAGGAGCTCATAGTTTGCTTTCATCATCGGGTTCGAAAACCAGTGCTCACAATTATTTTGAAAAATAGTTAGCACTTATCAATTAAGGTTGACTTGAGCGGTTAAGAGCCTCAAGCCGCTTAAGTGAGCTATCAGATTCAAGTCTTGATGCACGTAGAGAATTTTATTTGAAAGAGTATCCTCCTAAAGGTACCTCAACAAGCCTCGAACCGAGAAATCAACAAATTTTTATATATAAAGAAAAGCTAGCACTTTACAGTCTTGCATTTTATTGTTTCTATGATTTAGGCTAAATGGGAAAATGAAGGAAGAAAAAGGTTCTCTTGAGTCTTTGAGGGAGTTTATGGATCCCCTCAAAATTAGTTATGGGCATTTTTGTTAGGCCCATTAGGGACTTTGACGGTGTATATATTGTCCCATTCCTTCCTGGACTCTCTTCTACAAAAATGTTGGTAAAGCCCATTTCTTTTGTTATGATTTAAGCCATCTCCGATGACTCCTCATATTAGAAGTTTTTTTTACTTATTCCTTGCTCCAATAGTTCTTCAATGCTGTACTCAAAAGATAGAGGGGGATTATCAGGCCATCTCCAATGGCTCTTCATATTTGAAGTTTAATACATATTCATTGTTCCAATGGTTCTTCAATGCTGTACTCAAAAGATAGACATATGAGGTTGTCAACACTTTATATTTAAAGTATTTAAGATGAAGGTAGAGCAGATGAGCAACTTTATTTTCAATTAAAATAATAATATATTGGAGGTGGCCTTACATTTTATATTGATTAAGAAAATATAAATGGTATATAGAGTCAAGTTCAGGTGAGACAGGGGTCTTATTGTGTGACAACACACCAAGCGGTGGCAATTTCGTAATAAAAAGACATGGTGACAATTTTGTAAATAATGGTCAACAGCCAAAAAACAGAAAACTGCATCGTTTTAATTGGAACAAACACGCATCCCTAAAAAACTAAAATAACGACGTTCTTCCAAGCTGCAAACAAACTTTTGATGTATCGATTTCTTAATAATCAGGTTAAAAACGTTCTTTTTTCTAATAAATCAACTCTTCATCTGTAATCAAACAAAATTTCGATTCTGGAAGGTACAATTTTGATTGATTTTCAATATTTTTCAATATAATTCTTATTCCATTTTGATTAACTGTAATTACATTTTGTTCTTCTATGATTCAATCATGTTATACTGTGATTCCATTGTGCATTAACATTCAGTGATTTACAAAATCAAAACAAAACAAATAGAATCTAAAAATCAATCTGATATTACATCATCAACAGGTACTTCTCTACATTTCATTTATTATCATTCTAGTTTTGTAGCATTAAAAATTTGTAATTACACACTTCCAATGTATCCTGTGTGTAGGGGGGTTCAAAACCGAACCGAACCGAACCAAAATAGCCGACCGAACCGACCGATATTTTTTATTCGGTTCGGTTATTCGGTCTTTTAGGTTCGATTTCGATTTTAAATTTTAAAATATATCGGTAATATCGGTTGGTTCGGGTTTTATTTTAAAATAACCGATTTAACCGAAACGACCGAAATATAAGTTAATTAATATAGTATGTATATGTATTAATATATAAGTTATTTATATTTTATAATTAAAATCTTATTTTGGAATTTACTAAGTAAATAAATTTCATTTTAAACTCTTCAACTCTTAAATAATAACTATAGTAGAATAACCTATTATGTACTGTAATTCTCAATTTTCGCCGCACACTGCACTTATTTTGTTCCATGATTTATCAATTTTTTTATTATTAATTTACTTCTTTGGATAGTATTTAAGGATTAGATTGTTTAATTTTCTAAATACTATATATTAAAGTTGGAAACGCTTTTATAAATTTTAAATTATTTCATACAAATATAATATATAAAATAAAGAGCAATATAATTCAGTTAAATCGGAAACCGAACCGAATAAACCGAATTATTTCGGTGTATTCGGTTCGGTTTCAAAATTATACTCGGTTCGGTTCTTATTTTAAGACTCATTCGGTTTTCGGTTATTTCGATTAGGTTCGGTTATCGGACCGAACCGACCGATGAACACCCCTACATGTGTGTTTTTGCTGCAATGGAACATCAAGTACTTGTTGTTCTAAAAGATACGTTGGTTGTTCCAAACATATGTGCTGTTGTTTCAAAATATCTGCTGGTTGTTCCAAAACAATCTTATTACTTGAATGCATGTATAATTTCATTGGATGAAGAAAATAATTGCAGTTCTACAACAATTGTTTAGTTTACTGCTACGCCTGAAGTAATACCAGTTTTGACTCCAAACGGAACAAAAGAATGGATTCCTAGTTGCTCAAATGAATTGAAACCTGCAGAAGGGATGAAATTTGACAACTTAGATATAAGGATTCAATTTTACAAGTCGTATGTTGCTGCTGCTGGATTTTGTACTAGGAAATCAACATCAAGGAAAAAAATGGATAATAAGGATATTGTGAAAGAACAGTTCTTCGTCTGTAATAAAGCTGGTTACAAACAAAACAAAAGCACTGAAAAACAACGCAGGAAAAGGCCATTCACACGAGTTGGATGTGGTGCGAAAATGATAATAAAGATGCAGACTGATGGAAAATATGAAGTTACAGTGTTTAAAAAAGAACATAACCATGAGCTTTACACACCAAGTTGTCTACAATATCAAAAAGAAGGAAGGAGTATGGGCATCCTACTAAAGAAGATGGTGTTTGATAATTCAAAGGTTAATGTTGGACATGTGAGAACTTTTAGACAAGCTAAAGAATTATATGGTGGTTATGAAAATATTGGTGCATCTAAAACTGATTTCAAGAACTTTCAAAGAGACTTGAAAGCCTATATTAAAGGATCAGATGCACAAATGTTTATTGACAACGTCAAACTTAAACAGTCCGTGTCTAGTGGATTCTTTTTTGAATATGAATCAAAAAAATATGGCCGTCTATGTAAAGCTTTATGGGCAGATGCAACTTGCAGAAGAAACTATGCTCTTTACGGTGATATGGTGTCATTTGATACCACATATTCAACAAACAGGTAATATGTTCATAGGGTGCTTTCTGTTTTTTACTATACACTAGATAGTCCCGTATGAACCCGTCGTCTTTAGGTGAAACATCAGAAACTTTTGTTGTTCCAAATTAAAATGTTGTTGTTCCAAATTTGAATTTTGTTGTTCCAAATAAAAACTGATTTGGTAGTTTTGTCATTTCCACTTTTAACAGGTATAAAATGGTATTCGGGCCATTTACTGGAATTGACAATCACAAAAAGTGTGTTACCTTTGCAGCTTGTTTACTGTCTAATGAAGACATTACATCATTTGAATGGACATTTAAAACATTTTTGAAAGCGATGCACAACAATGAACCAAATTGCCTCATCACAGACCAATATCCAGCAATGATGGCTGCAATAAAAAATGTCTTTGATAAGACAGAACATAGGCTTTTTATGTGGCATATTATGAAGAAAATGCCTGAAAAAGATAGGTAATACAACATGTTACTATGTTATTCCAGAATACCTATGCTTCTTCAATTTCAGAAAAGTTCTAACATCTGTTATTTTTTACAGGGCGTGCAATGACATACGAATCAGAATTTTTTGACAAGATTAACAAATGTGTTTGGAATGTGGAAATAGAGCTAGAAGAGTTTGAGAAACAATGACAAGAAGTGATTTCAGAATATAATTTGCAAGAACACGATTGGTTGAAACACATGTATGAAAAAAGAAGGATTTGGATACCTGCCTATTTGAGAGATTGTTTTCTATCAGGGTTAATGAAAACAACATCAAGGCCGGAAAGTGAAAATCATTTTTTCACTAGTTTCACAAATCCACATTTAACTCTTGTTGAATTTAACATGCGGTTTGAGACTGCATTGGAAGGACAAAGATATGCACAAGGTCAGAATGACAACGACAACAAACACTCAAAGCTTGTGTGCAAGACTCCAATGAGATTTTTAAAGACTCCTCAGAAGTTTAGAGGTATTGAATAAAGATATTAAAAGACTTTTAAAAAGTCTACTAAAATGTAGAGGTATTCAATTACTACTTTTATGAAGTATTTAAAAGTCAAGTTGTATTCAAAAATTCATTCAATCCGGGTTTTAAAAGACTTCTTGATTTCAAATGACTTTTTCTACAATATACACTACAAAATTCTCGCATCTTTCCTCTCAAGATTTCATTGGATTTCTAACATTCTTTTTAGTTTCACTATCCTCCCCTCTCATTTTCTCGTTGATATTTTTCTGAAGCTCACTTTTTGCTTTCATTCAAAATTTTCATAGATTTTAGATTCTTTCAAAAAAAACAAAAATTCATTCTATCAAGAATTTCATTTGATAAAAAAAAATTGTAATAAAAATATTTACATCTTTTATATTTACATCTCGGACAGGTGCAGTTTTGGAGCATGAAGGGATGACGAGGCAGTTCCATTCCGATGAGAGGTCACAGTGTTTTCTTCCCCCTTTTATGTTTGATCCTAAAGATTGAATTTTTAGTGACAATACCATCATATTTGACTATCCCATTAATCATACTTACTTAGCTTCCAAAACACTAATAATTATGTTACTGTTTTCATGGTTATTACATTTTGATTTTATGCTTATGTCTCCTTGAATTTGTTCTTGGTCATTGCCCGATGAATTCACCTATTGGCTCATTGAACTTGCTTAAACTAAACTTGTCCGAGTCCCTATTTTGTTTTCCACATACCACTTAGAGGGTTGATCGTCTTACTTTAAACAACTTCATCAGGCTAATCGGTCATTTTCAACGTTTAGGGGGCTAATATGCTTTTGTGATGAGCTTGAAGGGGTTAGGGATGTATCTGAGCTCTGTTTTAGCCCGAAGTACAAAACAAATAGTCTCGTTCTGTAGATATGAGTACGGGATCAGGTAGGATCTGATGACTCCGAAATCAAAACCAGTGTACATAAGTTATTTGAACGTCTTCCTCCTTAAATGGCAACTAGCCCTCACTTTTTCTTTCCAAACATAAAACCAAGACACTTTGTAGATGAGAAATATGGAAAAGGAAAAATGTTAGTCATAGTGACGACATAAACAACGTAAAACAACAACAACAACCACAAAGTCTTAGTCCCGAAATGATTCAGGGTCGGCTAACATGAATTTTCATAAACTAGAAAATAAAATTAATTAAAGTACCCAGTAGGCAAAAGTGTTCTGCCGCCCTACTTGAGGAAATACTCTTGTTACTGTAAAATCAACACAAATAACAAATGGAACAAAGCAGAAAAAGAGACACGAACAAAGAGAGAGCGAGGGAGAAGGCTATATCAGAAATAGTTCCACAAAGTAATGGTCCATAAGGAAAATGACATTTCTCTAAACAAATACACCAAAAAAATACAAAAGCACAAAAGAAATCTATTTGCAGAAGACAACATACACATTGTGCTTGACCAACGTGAAACAGTTTCAAGGAATTAAAAACATAGGTATCAGGTCACTGTAGACTACTTGTGAGACAGAGAACGGAAACTATGAAAAGAAATTCAAATCCTTCGTGTTGTTCAGTATGAACGACAATAGTAAAATTGTGCTGTTCCGTCCTCAAAGTTAATACATAGACTGTAAATCATTTAGCTGGCATACAAAAATGTTTTTTCATTCTTAAAAGCATGTCTAATATAATTTCTAAAAAGAATAAAAAAAATCACAACTTGACACTTTTGTATTATGCATGTATGAGAAAGTATAATTTAGAACAAATTTTACCATTTTCATAGTTAATGGATTCAAAAACTGAACAGGCACATACAATTGAATACACAATATGGATACAATGAGAAATACAATCCACGGTAACTCCCAGATAATTCCAATTATTCTAAAGAAATGTGTCTGGAATTATTAATTAGTGCATATAATGATAGTTGCCGGAGTTTATTTATATGACTTGGATTTTTCATTACTGTTGTTATATTTCTTTTCTTGTCTTTAAACTTTCATCTTGTAAACGATGAAGCAACAAGAGCAGATAATTCCTTCTAAATAGTGAATCTAGAGCTATTTATATTCCCACTTCCAAAATGAAGGTTCATTCTTCCACAAACTCTTTATGTTACTGTCTAGTAAGATTTCAGAAATGACACATCAGTTGAGAAGAGTATCTTTGATATCGATATATAGCATTTCAAGTTTGAACTTCCAAGTAATCACACAAGGATTTGATAGAAAAGACAAAAGCAGCCAAATCCAGTACCACACCACGTAAAATGAAAATCCTACTTAGTAAAAGAAACTCTGAAAATTGACTTTTTTCTTGAACATAATGTTGTTGGGATTTTTTATAAAAATGGTCAACATGTTATTAAATAACAGAGGGTGTTTTCTGCTCGACCTTTCAAATTCATATTTCTCGCTAAACTAGATGATATTTGAAAACAAAAGCAAGGCATGCTGGAAAATCATAGGTTTAAACAAACCTGGATAAGATTAAGCATCTTGCGGGTCTGAGAGAAGATAAGAACATTAAGTTTATCTGGAATTAACTGGCCCTGTTAAAACACAATCCACTATGTAGAATTAATATGAGAAATAATTAAAATTAACAACCTTAGCATCAAAACTATGTTTTAAGTTATCATGAGAGATGTCTAACCAATAATGACAATATAAAAGATATCTTGCAGGAGACATTGTTGTGCTTCTCCAGACCAGCATCATCTGCATTTTTCATGGAATCTATTCCTTCTAGATCTCTTTTTGTCAAGAGAAGTGGATGGTTGCATATTTTCTTCAGAATCTACTCCAAGTCAAACAGCAGTTGGTCACACAACACAGTAATCAAAGAACAGTTGCAAAGCAAAAGGAAAAAAAATACTGCTCTGATCTTAATGCCTAATCAAAGAACTTTGGTAATATGATGAACAACTTACTCTTTCAGTTTGAGAAAAATTAAAGATGCCATGTATCGAATCTTATGGAAGATCTTTTTCAGCAATTACAACATAACATGTAAACTTCATTCATGAAAGCAGTATATATCAACTTGTCGAGACTTGCACATCCCAAATGAGTAGAGAAACAAATATACCAAGAGATTTCTTAACTATAAGTAGCCAATGCGTATTAGTACTTAAAAGGTTAAGGAATAAAGAATAACAAGAATATGAACCAATAGAAGATGTTACTCCTATGACAAACATGCTAAGTTTTTGAGATTAGTTATAGCCGAATTGATAGTCAAATTGCCAATACAAGGGTCAATGTTTCAACTTTATACAGTTACAGCAGAACAGCCGGAATCTTACAAACAGCAGCAAGGTGAAACGTACATCCATTCAACTGAAGCTATAAGGTGACAAAGCCTACGGATTATGGAAACCCAAAAAACTAAAACTCACAGATATGTGCCCGAAAAACTGTTGTCTAACATTTTGGAAACTATTTCAATAAGGCCATTGGAACCATTGCCTTCCCCTCAGGAACACAAATAGCGAGAATAAAGTGTTACAAAGTCGGTTTAGAAAGAAAGATGTACAGTTATGGGTATGTTACAATTTACAAAAATGAAAATACGCTGAACTAGCAAAGCATTAGGAAAGCTGCTCAAATATCACTCCACGTGTTTAAAATAATTCAATTTGCTTGAGCTGAAGTTGCTTTAGTAAATCATAAAGTTGCTAAAATGTACAGAAATCTTGAAAAGTATTTTGGTCGTTCACTTTCACTCTTAATGTTTACCTGCACTATAAAGATTTGGCCTTCGATTGCCAACCGATTGCTATACTGTCACTATTTGAGCAGTCTTTGTGGGTCCTAACGAAAAATCTCATGCGACAAAAGGAAGTAGAAAAAAGAAAAGAGATTCAACACATTACCGTCAGTGCAGGAAGTGGTGAGCCATCAAAAGCAGATCGAACAAGCTCACTTTTTGAAACAGCTTCATATAGTTGTCGCTGCACCAAATTAGAAACCAATCACATGATCATTCAAAATATTCTATTAGAATAATATCAAAATGAGAACAAAGAGAGTATGATCAATACCTCACAGCTAGTAAGTCTTAGCCATACAATCATCTCATTTTTTTTCGAAAGTTTAGAATCATCCTCCTTAAATACTTCACTCTTCAAGCGGCGCAGGAAATAAGGCTGAATTTGCTCTCTGAGCTCCTATAAAATAAATAATATACTGCATGAATTAGTTCAATCAAGAAAGCCTAGATTTAAATAGATATAATATGCATTTTTTGTTATCAGGAAAGACTTGATTTGATCCTTAGTTCTTATATTTATATCGTTCTTCAGCAGTTTACACGTTTAAAAAATTCTGCTGCAATAGCTTCATGAGCTACAAGTTTTTTCCAGTTTAAAATTCCAGTCCTATTGGGAGTAGATCAGATTATCATATTTTCTGAAACTGTTAATTCTTTTACCTCACTTGGCATGTAGTAACCTGCTTATTCATTCCAACATCGAAGTTTAGTTACCTTGACAAACTAACTTAGCATAATCATTAGTAAATGATTTTGAAAGTTCCTCTTTCAGAAAATGTTTTTTTTTTTTTGATGAACAGAAGGGTATAAAACCCATCAGAAAATGTTATTTGCGAGGCACAAAATTTAACTTCCAAAAGTTAATTGTTCCCTCTCACGGCATCTAAGAGAAAAACAACTAATATTGTAGAAATGTCACCAGCATGAATGTCCGAGACCTCATAAAAATACACATGCCGCATATAAGATAAATTAGCTCAAAGATTATTTATTAATAGTCAGTTATATTAATAAACAATTAGAAATCTACCACTCAAGCCAAACATTGTGAATGATCTTGTTCAGATTTAAACACCTTCAGAAAGAAAAAAAAAAAAAAAAGTTCACATTTCCTGTTTGGAAAGAACAGAATCATAGCTAATTGTAAATCCTGCCTCATACGAGTGGATGAGAATAAAAAAGAAAAAGAATAGTTGGTAACATATGCTAAAATAGACACCTTCAGATTGTTCTGAATAGGAGTACCACTAATGCTAACACGATGAGTACTTGTAATCTCAAGCAAGCTTTCGCCCTCTGTGATCTAGGGTTTTTAATGAGATGCCCCTGTAAAATATCAACACACCGGAAAGAACTAATAAGAAAAAACAAATAAAGCATTTGCCGCATTGAGATTGAGAACTTCGGAGTATGGTTCACGAATTCATCATTTGGAACTATAATTATTTCTCTAAAATTCACCCAACACCTGATTTTACAAGATTACTACACAAAAATCCAAGAAAACTTATGTTCATGTGGGACAGTGGGTATCCAAATAGTGATCGCCATCTAATTATACTAATTCATTCTGCTCTGTGCAAAATGAATATTGAGCACAAGTTCTTTTTAAACATACTATTCAACTTCTACTTATTGTTCTGTGTTTTCATAAATAAGCAATGAAAACATTCATTAAGATTAGAAATAACTATGTATAAATGTTTTAATTATTTTTCCATGATAACCCACATCATGCATTACTAAATTCTAGTTTTAATTATTTGACAAATTAACGATAATTCGATCATGAACATGCTAAAAGACACACTCCCCACAGACAAATTTAAAATTTAGCAAGAATATAGTATAATGTCAAGACATCTACAAGCTAGTAGATAATGCATGCCATTGGAGCTTTTAGAATCCACTTCTACATAACTCACTCCTAATAAACTAATGACTATTGCTCTAAAGAGCTTGGTTTTGGTTAGGTTAACTGCATACTTGTATAAGTTCTTCAATTCCCATAATTAATCAATAAGATTCTCTTGAGATTTTCTCTCAATTCTCTAGGTTGTACTTCCAAGTGGTTGCTAGATTTATTTTGGCATTTAATATTTCTATTCATTTGATTTTTTCATTAGACTTGAAGAGCAACGGGTATTGAGTTGATTGCTAAAAAAAAAAAAGCAAGAAATGAAGCATCACAAGGCAGTTCTCGACGTGTTTTTCTTAAGGAAATGAGACAATCATGATATAGCTTTGGTCCCGACTCAATCAAAATTGGATAACTTATTAGAACAGACACACTTCTTTCATACAATGACACAAACATATTATTCGAGAATGGGAAGAACAAGCTAGATGCTTACATGTAGTTGCACAAGGTAGCACCCTTAAAGGAAAACCTTAAAAGTAAAAATGTTCCCCAGGCTTAGGCTTCAATTAATAGCTCCATAATTATGACTCGGTGAGATATATAAGTGTATGACTCGGTGAGATATATAAGTGTATGCAAAGTGAAGATACAACAGGGTGTACCTCATCAAGAATCATGTAATCCTATGTGTAGCCATGCAATGATTTCGAGTTGTTCCGAACTATATCATACGTTGTAAGGAGAATACCTTTGTCCTGTAGGAGATAAATGACAAAAAGGTTATTGAATGAATGATGGAATCAACAACCAAGAATAAGCTAGAAAAATCAGTATGGCAATATCAATAATTCTCACTCAAAAGCGATCTCACACCTCATGAATATAAAAGCATTTTACAGAAGAAACTTCGAAGAAATAAGACTATTCAATTTTTTTTGCTAGAAGGGGTATTATAATAGAACATTGAATATGCATTTTAGAAAAAAATCATAATTCAACTGAACTGTCAATGGAAACCAACCCACTACGAGTGGCTAGTTCAACAATAAGAGTGAAAACTTAGATTTGGTTCTCGCTATAGTTTACTAGCCATATCATACATTCCAAAATATTATATTAAGTAATCTACAAAGGTACACTGATATCAACAAAGAAAGCACTGATGTAACTAGGCTGGGCATGGATCCTTACGATTCAATTTTGAATCAAATATTAAAAGAAAAATATTCACATTTGTAACTTTTTTTGACCGAATTGGACCGAATTTAGTCAAACCCAGTCAATAGGTATAGTTAAATATAGGATAAATTTACTTAAATATTTGATCAAAATGAATAAATTTAGTATCCGTGCCCAACCCTAGATGTAACCTGAATTAGGTTCTGCAGTTCATCTTCCCGAGCTTTTAAAGAGGTCCCGGTGTAACTACGTAAAAATAAAGCAAAAGTCAATATGTATGAACGAAAAAAATTTTTTTTACACAACATGAAGGTGTTGATATCCTCATCAAGAATCATGTAATCTCATGTGTAGCCATGCAATGATTTCGAGTTATTCCGAACTATATCATACATTGTAAGGAGAATACCTTTGTCCTGTAGGAGATAAATGACAAAAAGGTTATTGAATGAATGATGGAATCAACAACCAAGAATAAGCTAGAAAAATCAGTATGGCAATATCAATAATTCTCACTCAAAAGCGATCTCACACCTCATGAATATAAAGGCATTTTACAGAAGAAACTTCGAAGAAATAAGACTATTCAATTTTTTTACTAGAAGGGGTATTATAATAGAACATTGAATATGCATTTGAGAAAAGAAATCATAATTCAACTGAACTGTCAATGGAAACCAACCCACTTCGAGTGGCTAGTTCAACAATAAGAGTGAAAACTTAGATTTGGTTCTTGCTACTAGTTTACTAGCCATATCATACATTCCAAAATATTATATTAAGTAATTAGATTTGGTTCTTGCTACTAGTTTACTAGCCATATCATACATTCCAAAATATTATATTAAGTAATCTACAAAAGGTACACTCATATCAACAAAGAAAACACTGATATAACTAGGGCTGGGCATGGATCCTTACGATTCAATTTTGAATCAAATATTAAAAAAAAAAATATTCACATTTGTAACTTTTTTTGACCGAATTGGACCGAATTTAGTCAAACCCAGTCAAAAGGTATAGTTAAATATAGGATAAATTTAGTTAAATATTTGATCAAAATGAATAAATTTAGTATCCGTGCCCAGCCCTAGATGTAACCTGAAGTAGGTCCTGCAGTTCATCTTCCCGAGCTTTTAAAGAGGTCCCGGTGTAACTACGTAAAAACAAAGCAAAAGTCAATATGTATGAACGAAAAAATTTCTTTTTACACAACATGAAGGTGTTGATATCCTCATCAAGAATCATGTAATCCCATGTGTAGCCATGCAATGATTTCGAGTTGTTCCCAACTATATCATAAATGACAAAAAGGTTATTGAATGAATGATGGAATCAACAACCAAGAATAAACTATAAAAATCAGTATGGCAATATCAATAATTCTCACTCAAAAGCGATCTCACACCTCATGAATATAAAGGCATTTTACAGAAGAAACTTCGAAGAAATAAGACTATTCAATTTTTTTACTAGAAGGGGTATTATAATAGAACATTGAATATGCATTTGAGAAAAGAAATCATAATTCAACTGAACTGTCAATGGAAACCAACCCACTTCGAGTGGCTAGTTCAACAATAAGAGTGAAAACTTAGATTTGGTTCTTGCTACTAGTTTACTAGCCATATCATACATTCCAAAATATTATATTAAGTAATCTACAAAAGGTACACTGATATCAACAAAGAAAGCACTGATGTAACTAGGGTTGGGCATGTATCCTTACGATTCAATTTTGAATCAAATATTAAAAGAAAATTTTTTTCATTTGTGTCCAGCCCTAGATGTAACCTGAAGTAGGTCCTGCAGTTCATCTTCCCGAGCTTTTAAAGAGGTCCCGGTGTAACTACGTAAAAATAAAGCAAAAGTCAATATGTATGAACGAAAAAATTTCTTTTTACACAACATGAAGGTGTTGATATCCTTGACACTTTTTCACCACTGGTAAAATTAACAACGGTAAGAATGTTATTAGCTTGTGCTGCTATTAAAGGGAGTCAATCACAGGTTTCTACACTTTTTTAGGGGAGTCCACAACACACCATTAACAAGTACTCTTCAGAAGCTGAATATAGAGACATGTCCTCTACATGTGGAGAACTCCAATAGCTTTTATAACACAATTTAATAAAACAGTAAAGATACTTAGAACAGTAAATGGTTTGGAATTTAAACTAGCACAGTTTTATGCACATCATGGCATTTTACTCCAAACAAGTTGTGTTGAAACTCCTCAATATAATGGTCTAGTAGAGAGGAAGCATCAACACATTTTAAATGTCTCAGAGTGCCTTATCTGTTGATTATTGGTCATACTTTGTATCTCATGCTGTTTTTATTATTATTAATAGATTACCATCTAAGGTTATTCAATCTCAGTCTCCATATGAGAAATTATTTCAACAATTGCCTCATTATGAAGATCTTAGATCTTTTGGTTGTCTATGTTATGTCAGTACTTTGAATAGGGATAGAAAGAAATTTGATGCCATAGCAGAATCATGTGTTTTCTTGGGATTCCATCCTGGCACTAAGGGATATAAGCTATTGAACCTCCCAAAAGATATCCGTTAGCCAGAATGTTCAATTTTATGAACATATTTTTCCTTTACAGATGTCTCCTCTTTTCACGTTCAAGATCACCAACCTATGTCTAAAGACATTAATACTAGCACTTTAGTTTCTTCAAAGCAATCTAATAGATCTCAGCAGGTTATTCGTCAACCTAAGTACCTTCAAGACTATCACTGTGCTCTTGCACAAGGCGAAACCACAATTTCTCTCGAAAATTCTAAATCTCATCCTCTCTCAAAGGTTATTTCATATGAAAAATTGTATCAACTCATAGGAATTATTGTTTAGCTTTAATGACTGAAGCAGAAGCAAAGACGTATAAGGAAGCTGCAAAAAGTGAGAAATGGCAACAAAAGCCCAACTTTGGAAAGTTCTTTTGTCCAATGAGATAGAAGTGTTTTAGGGGCAACAATGAATGCCCTATTGATTAACCTCGAATGGAAAAGTCCAGCTAGAAAGCCACAAATCTGCAGCTCATAACAACATAAGATCTATCAACATCATAGAATGTACAACTAGAAGAGTGTATACAAGAAGTGATAATGATTTTTACCTGCATTGTCTTCCCAAGACCCATATCATCTCCTAAAATTCAACCCCTACGCTGGCTATGCAAAGACCACAACCATTTGAGCCCCTCACGTTGGTGCGGAAACAACATTTTTGCTATCTGATCAGGTAGAATATAAGTATATCTTGAACAAGAAAAGGTAATTGAACCCTTCTTTTGTGAGCAGAAATTAAAATCGTTGTCTGATTAGCGTCTAACTGCTAACATTCAGAACCACAAAGTACCTGTTTGCGAAACTTTAAACCACGGGATTATGTTTGAAAATGGTAAAAACCACATAGTTTATTTTTGTACTTTTCCCGTTAATTTTTTCCAATTTTGAATTTCAAAGTCAATTTTTTTTAATTAAAAGCGGGGATGGATAGAAATTCAAATCGAAAAAGTACAAAAGAAAAGAAAAAATAAAAGAAAACTAAGTCAATGTGAGAAGCATCTAGGAATTCAGACTTGTCTTTTTGTTCCAACCCGGAAATAAGTACGAGTATTATGAGCTACGGGTGGCTCGATCTGACTTATTAGAGTTTCTTATCCTTTCGTCTTTTTACAGTATACCACGCTTCAGGGTCAGAATGTTAGCCCTAACAAGATCAGAATCACCTAGAGGGGTGAATAGGTGTCTAAGTCAAAATCAAAGAAATTTAAGTTTTTCGAGAAACTTAAGTTTCAGAGTCAAAATCCTTCAGAGTCAGAAGCAGTCTTTATGAAAGCGCTTCTGAGAGAAATTATGCATTTAGGCAATTTCTGCCTTTAAGCAACAAAAGTTCTGTTTAACAGATCTTCTGGACAGTCTTCTGAACAAAGACAGTGAAAGTAATGAGCAAAACTATTTCAGTACTAAATATGAAAGCAGTTCCACAAAAGCAAAATAACAAGTTATAAAGAGGGAGAAAGAGATTCAGGAGGTCCTGATGAACAGTTCGATTTATCCAGGTTCGCCACAGAAGTCCTATGAATATGTCATGTCCCATGTGAGCGCAGTTAGCAGAGATTTTAAATCCATTATTCAGAACGTTTATGGCACGTTTAGAAGCTCATTTACATCAATAGAACTTAAGCTAATTTCTCACTTAGTTCTGACTAGCCTAGAATAAGTTAAAGGATTTTCACCAGAACAACAGCACCATGTTTTCTGGATTTTTCACCAAACTTAAACCTTGACTAGATTTCTCTCAAATCTAACTGAATATCACAAGCGATATCAGTTTACAATTTCTATTATGAACTTGTGTTTCTTCACTCTCTCACTTTTACAAATATCAAATAAGAAAAGAGAAAGAATGAAAAATGCTATGTTTTTGCTTAGACGTGTGAGAACACAAATGAGCTTGGCTACTATTTTTAGTGTCTTGAGATGACCGTTGCTTGAATTTGAATCTTTAATTTGATGATGACAAAGTTGTAGCCGTTAATCTGTCTTGTTCTTCAAACGGTCTTCAAACACTTTGATTCCGTTAACCTTGTTCTTTAACTAAATCCGGTAAGTGATTTGAATTGAAAAGAAAGGTTGACTGGAATGTTTATTCATTTGGATCAACAAAGGGTAGACAAGGTGGCAGGTTGTCGTTGCATCTATTCAGGACAAGTGATTTGATGTTGGAATAAGATGATCATCTTTCCTCATTAGTGTTTGCAGAACAAAGAAATGTGCAGTAGAACGAAAATTGTCATTTTCGTGATGTGTCATGATGTACTTTCTGGAAAACTTTAGTATTTAGCCATTTTGGGAGACAGTCTTGAAATCTTCAATGCAGACTTCTTTCCACTATTTACAGACATATGCTAGCTTGAGATCTTCAAATGAACCAATTGCTAGAGTTGGTGCATCAACTGCTTAAGCTCTGCTAAGTTACTGAGTTGATTCTTCAAAAGATTGTTAACATCAATATGTTGAGCTCCAGCCTTAAGTTAGTATCAAATGAGATACTGAGTACTTTTTTGACCTCCAAATGACTTAAATTAAAAAAGAAATATTATTTTAAAAAATAGTTAGTACTTATCAATTAAGGTTGGGTTGAGCGGTTAAGAGCCTCAAGCCGCTTAAGTGAGCTTTTGGATTTCGAGTCTTGATGCACATAGAGAACTTTGAGTATCCACCTAAAGGTACCCAACAAGCCTCGAACCGAGGAACCAACAAATTTATATATATATATATATATATATATATATATATATATATATATATATATAAATATAAAGAAAAGCTAGCACTTTGTAATCTTGCATTTTATTGTTTCTATGATTTAGGGTACATGGGAAAACGAAGGAAGAAAAAGGTTCTCTTGAGTCTTTGAGGGAGTTTATGGATCCACTGAAAATTAGTTATGGGCATTTTTTAAAGCCCATAAGGGACTTTGACGGAGTATATATATTGCCCCATTCCTTCCTGGACTTTCTTCTACAAAAATGCTGGTAAAGCCCATTTCTTTTGTTATGATTGCGTTTTTAGGTCATCTCCAATGACTCTTCATATCCAATAAATCTTTAATGTTGTACTCAAAAGATAGAAGGGGATTGTCAGGTCATCTTCATATTTGAAGTTCAATACTTAGTCATTGTTCCAATGGTTCTTCAATGTTGTACTCAAAAGATAGAGGAGGTTGTCTAACACTTTATATTTAAACTTTTTGAGATGGAAGATAGAGTAGATGAACAACTTTATTTTCAATTAAAATAATAATATTGGAGGTGGCCTTACCTTTTATATTGATTAAGAAAATATAAATGATATATAATGTATATTATTAATAAAATATTGTTTATGGGATTCGGAATAGAGCAGATGGTTGGAGAATTTTTACTATAGATACGAGTATGGAATGGAGTAGATGGTTGGAGATTGTCGTTCTAGAAACAAAGTTTAAGAAACCATAGTTTACTCAAAAAAACTTAGCCTCCATTTTCTCTCAAAACCCTAATTCTAAAAGTCTCTTGTTTTAGCTCGAAATCGAGGAGGAAGAAGTAAGTTTTGCTTCTTTATTCCTCCTCCCAACCCCGAATTTGATTTACTTTTCTCCCTCTTCTCCTCACCGCTTCTTTTGTTTAACATCATATATCTCAACGGTATTCTTTGGTCATCAGATCTGCATCTGATAGCTATATTTTCTTCATTTATAGCTCTTTCAGATTTAGCACGGGCGGAAAATGTTGACTTAATCCATAGATCTGTAGATCTACGGGAGTGCAATTTCAGGAATGACATAGATCCGATTTTCTGGAAAAGCATAGGTGTTGAAGAATGGTCTTCGATTGTTTTTCTGCAGATCCAGAATCTCAAAAAATATATGATGTATTATGTTGTTTTCTTTAGTACCTTTATGGTGTCTTAGGCTCTATGTAGCGTTTCTTTGCCCTATATGAGGTTTATACTGGCTTTTGCCGGTATGTTTGTGAGGTTTAATCCTCATTTATTTTTATTATCATCGTGTTTTAATTTTTCTATATTATTCAATGATATGATAACTCTTCTATAAAAAAATTCATCTAATCTAAGCTTTTTTTTTTTTTTTCGTGATTGAAAATTATGCATAACAGTAAATAAAACAATCAACTTCATTAGTTCAAATATCAATATTGAGAAATCTGAACAATTGATTTGGCTATACATAAAAGTTGAGGAAATGAGTTAACTCAATCTCAACCTATTCAGCCACTTTGACATTTGAAATTCAAGAAATTAGATTGAAATTTGTTCAAATCTTGATTTTCAATGAATGTTTGAGATCTCCAATATGAAGAACATATTCTCCTATGCCAAGTTTCGGCTTTCCGGTTTCATCTGTTACACCTAAATGCTTGCAAACATCCACCTTAAACTTAACTATTTTATCCTCTTTTGGCCCTATTGATATCTTTTGAAAATCCAGCAGCTGTTTTCTAGGTGCATTGTGCACTGCCGGAGGACTCGAAAACAAGAAAACTGTGTGTCCTGCTTTCATTTTCCCTGCATTATGAACTTTCATATCTATATCGAATGCCGAATTCTGGCAATTCTCATCAACAGCTTCAACCGATTGGCACTCCGATGATTTACATGGATGGTTTGCCCCTAATGGAACAGAAACTGTTTTTGGTGCTTTAACTAGTTGGTGCTTGATCTGTGAATAACTTAGCCCATCTCCAAAGTTATATACTGTTTCTCCAGTGTAAAACCTGTATGTCCGTCCTGGATACCCCGTTTTAGGATCCGGTCTCATGTTCATGTTTGTCATTGGTACTTTATCTACAAATGATTGCGGATACCATGTCATTGGCAATCTTCCACTTGGATTGTGAAAGCCGAAAATAACATCCGCTATGGCAACCCCTCCGTCTTGGCCAGGGTAACCAACCCATAGTATGCTTGTAATTTTGTTGTTCGTTTTGGCAAAAGTGACATCCATTCCACCTCCAGACATGATCACAAGGATTACCGGTCCTTTGGATGCAGTGGCAACTTGTGTTACTAATTGTTGTTGTTGTCCCGGGAGGGTAATGTCGATCCTGTCTTTCATTTCTGCCTCAATAGACAGATCAGCACCCACTACAATCACTGTTGCATCGGCTGCTGCTGCTGCTTTCGTCGCTTCATCAAAATTAGGTGCAGAACATGCAACATTGGTGCAGCCTGGCGCATATGTCGTTGCAACCACTGCGGTTAGTCCCTGTAAAGGAGACGTATATTTACACGGAATACCTACAAATTTCACAACCATATCATTTATCCGACAGGTTACGAAGCAGCATTGATACAAAATTTGCAGTTATATGTGCATACCTTCATAGTTTCCAATCATCACCCTTGTGGCATTCGCATTTGGTCCAATAACTGCTAAGTGTTTAACTGATTTTGGAGTTAGAGGGAGTGACCCTTTGGTGTTCTTAAGCAACACTATCCCTTGTCTTGCGGCTTCAATGCCGAGCTCCTGATTTGCTGGTGTGCATACATCTTTTGGGCCTAAATTTCCATACAATTGCTTGCTAGGATCTCCGTCAAAGAAACCAAGTCTCATCAAAGTAGCGAAATTGTTCGTGACAGCTCTGTCAATCTCTGCTTCCTTTACTAGTCCCGCTTTTACTGCAGCTCCTGTGTGTTGACCGAGGAATGATCCGCAGTCCAGATCAACACCTGTCAAGTAACAAAATTGACCGAATACAGCACTATCAAGCCTTAAACTCAAGAACAATGTAAGGAACAAGTTAGTTACAATAGTATACCGGCGTTTATAGATACAGCAGCAGCTTCTTCTGGTGTTTTAACATAATGTTGTGCACTGTAAAGCACATCTACCGAATCACAATCAGTCACAATATATCTGCATAAACAAAATACTTATGTTCATTTAACTATCGACTCTAAACAAGAAAAATGATGATAAAATTATAGAGAAGTAAGTAACAAACCCGTTGAGTTTCCATTGTCCACGAATCACCCCAGCCAAGAGGTCGGGATCAGCACAAGTAGGTTTGCCATTGACTTGATTATACGAACACATTACACTTGCTACATTTCCATCGAGAACGCAGCTTTTGAACGGTGGTTGAAATGTATCATCCAAGTCTTGTTGTGACACCTAATTCACGGCAATCAAACAAATGAGAAAGGAATGAAACTCCTAATAAAACACATCCAAATAGAACGAATAAGTGATGTTAAATTTACCAAAGCATTAAAATGGAAGCGGTCTACGCCTTTCCAGTTGTCAACATCATAAGCAGTATAATGTTTGCAACAAGCTGCGACCTTAAGCTTATCTTTGTTACCATCATCCCTTTGTTGCAGACCTCTAACGTAACCTGCTCCGTATTTGCTCGTAAGTAAAGGGTCTTCACCGGGAGTCTCCTGGCCACGTCCCCATCTCGGATCACGGAATATGTTAATATTTGGTGACCAAAATGTCAAGCCGGCCAATCCCACATTGTACATTGCCCGTGCTTCAGTCGAAACCACCTAATTACGAAATCATTCAACATTACTATAATTAATTTTATTTTTATTAGACTATTAAAGTCATAAAATACAAAATATAAGGTTAGAAAGTCTTTTTCTCTTATTTTTTCACTTTGTATCTTTCTATATATATGTATAGCAAGCTGGAATCCTCTTTAGCTCTAGAAAAAAAGGTCTTATTTATGGTTGCAGAATCAGTACTACTAAATTATAATTGCACCTACTATATTTGAACAAATACATTTAATATATAAATACTAATTATGACTACACATGATTTTTACACCAGAAATATCTGTATCTAATTTAACAACCACTTACTTAATTATTACCCATTTCTGTTGAATAATAACTTTAATAAATGCAAATTCAAAAAGCATTTCGTTTTTTTGCCGTTAATATTTGCAACTGTATAGCACTTACTTAAAAACAAAAACATCAAATATCTTATTTAATATCACACTCAATTTTTTTATGGAAATTTTATTAAAAATATTTTATTTTTTTATGGTTCAAGAAGATGATACATCATTTTCTTTCCTTCTTCCATGAAATCTCAAATCATTGGATGGACGACAGCTAAAACAACAATGATGAAAAATACAACATATTAGGATCACTCAAATTGGGATTTGATCTAAGCCGAATGAAAAATTACAACAATGACGACAGCTAAACTATTTTTATTATATCTTTTAATTCTTTTTTGACAAAATTAAATTTTAAAATTTTGTACTTTGTCCTTTAGTAATATAATTTTGAACAAGACGCTACATGAATATAAGGTTAAATAACGAAAATAACGATGGTTCGTAAAGTTGGCGCTACAAAGGATACATTTAGAACTTTTTAGACGCTCGAAATTCAATTTATCCACAACTTTTATCTAAGGATTTTGACCGCTCTAGTAGAGCTTAATTAACGACTCATGTTCAAATAGAGGTAACTATTCAAAATGAAGGGATTATCCGAAAAAGGAAAAGAAAAAGAGTAAAGATGTACCTTGCCAATGGCTTCAAAAAGAGAGGCATTAAAGGTAGCACCAGTTAAAATGACAGTAGGAAAACTGGTAGCACCAGGTACAAGGTTAGTGAATTTAGTACCAGGTCCTACATTTGATACTCCATGTAATGCTTCCGACCACCATTCGTATCTCGGTATCCCGAGCCGGCTCACATTTCCAGCTGAATTCACCAAAGCCGTAATCTTTTCATCTAATGTCATTCTCTTTACAAGGTCCCCTACTCTTTCCGGGATCCCGAGGGCCGCATTGCAAAATGCAAAACTCGCTAACGACGGATTCGCCTTCGTGTCACACGCGAATACCGCCCCGGATTGGCCTCTAACTTCACATAAATGAACACTTAATAAACATAGTAACAAAAAAAGCACCTTTGGTGCTCTAGAAGAAGCCATGAAAAATGAAAAAAAAAAGATACAAAAAGTGAAAAAAAGGGTAAGTTTAATTTGTGAACATGAGTGTATATATAAAGAGGAAGAAGTTGTTTGATAGTAACCCGTGAAGACGATGGATAATGGAGTAAGGACAATAGAGGAATAATGGAAAATAAAATGCAAGTTGGTCTGAAGAGAGGCAGAGGAGAATCTATAATATATATGTGTAATATTAAAAAATATATATAAGTTTATAGAAGAATGAGAAATGAATGAATATATAAAGAAAAGAGAAATGGGAGTCCGTGATAAGATGGGAGGATGGTCTTCTTTCTATAGGGTGTGTGTGTTTGTTAGAGCTGAATTTGTTTGATAGTCATGCTCTTTCCAATGGCGGATTTTCTGCTTTCTTTTCAATAACAATGGAGTTTTTTTTTTTTTTTATGACACAGAGAGCTTTTAGTAATATCTATCTATCTTTTTTTTCTCTTTTGACTATTCTTTATTTTCTTTTCATCATTTTATCCAGATTAATAAATATAATATAGCTATTTCTTAATTCTTCCACTTATTTAGCTACCAATTATTCATTCAAAGTATGCCAAATGATACTAGCAAAAAAGAAGTTTCTTTTTATTAATTATGTGTAAAAACAATTAATTAATAATTGGGACTAAATTTAGAAAGACACAAAGAGTATTGTTGTTAGGCTTATTACATGGATCTGGGAAAGAAGAAGAATGATAATATTAAATATGTTCTAACACAACACCGATCATTTTGGATTGCCATTAGACTTTTCTTGGTGGAAGATGGTAGACCTTTGTTCTTTCTCTTTGTCTTTCTTTTTCTAAGAAAAATCAATAATTGTTTTACAATTATTAGTATCTTTTTATTTATAAATTTTAAATTCTATTTCATATACTAATGATAAATTACATGAATAAACTAAAAAGATAACATCTCTTTTTTAATGATTGGAAAATAAATCTTGATTTGTTCAAAAACACATAAATCAAGACTAACTTTAAATATTTGGAACAAAAAACTATACAAATTTTTTTTAAAAACGAAAACGATAAATATAAAAGAACAAAAACAACTCTCTAAAACGACATCTATTTGAGAACGGATGAAGTACTTCATAGAATTTGCTATTTTAACTGGTACTCATTCCGTTCTCATATAGATGTCATTTTAGGTTGTTTCAACAAATTAAGAATCTTAATAAATGTGCACTTAAATTGATAAATTTACAGGATAAACTAAAAAGATAACCTCTCTCCTTTGATGATTGGTGAATAAACCTTTGAATTATTCAAAAACACATGAATCAAGACTAAGTTTAAATATTTGGAACAGAAAATTAAACAAAAAAATCTTGAAAAGCGAAAAAGACACTGATAAAAGAACAAAAATAAGTCTCTAAAAAAACATCTAAAAGGAAATGGAGGGAGTATATATATGCACAAATTATGCCTAACCAAAAAAAAGTTGTACTAGATGGATTACTAGAGTATATCAAATTAATTACAATATAATAGGACTTAGTTTGGAATTCTCCACACTCCGGCTGGAAACTGGAAAATTTCAGAATCCGGCCAAAATCCTGAAATTTTTCAGAATCCAGTCCAAAACTGGAAAATTTCATATTCCGTCCGGAAACTAGGCGGATTCTGTAAAATTCAAGGATTCCGGCCAAAATCTAGAATTTTCAAGTGTCCGACCGTATTCTTGAAATTCCATATTTAGGCTGGATTCTGGAATTTTCCAGAATCTAGCGGAAACTGGAATTTTCTAGAATCTGGACAAAAACTGGAAAATTCTAAATTCCAGCAAAAACTGAAATTTTCCAATTTCTGCCCGAATTCAAATTTAGCGGTATTTCGTTTAATTTTTTTAATAAGAAGAAGAAGAAAAAAGGAAAAAAAAATGAAGAATTAGAAAAAGTATATGGATTAATTTTGTAATCCTGAGAGGATCAGTTTTGTAATTTTGGGCCGAGTGTAGTACATTCTCCTGAGCGAGATTGAGTGTAGGCGTTTGGGTGGCTAGTGTAGATAAAATGTGTATTTGTGATTAAGAGGTTGTCTTTAAGTTGGAGAGGTAAAGTAAGATAAAATAGACAAATTTAGAAAGCCCAATAATTATTAATTCTAATTTTTTTTTATAGTTAGTTAAATACAAGAAGTAATATTGAATTGATTTAAAGGGAAAGAGTAAATTAGGTTAATAATAGCAAATGAAAATGATGATAGATCCAAAAAGTGAGTTCCACTAGGTAGGTAATTAAGGTGGTGCAAGCAGTCGAGGCATTCATGTTGTGTGTCGTAGCGTTTGATTCACTTCATCCAACCAATTTATGAACTCTCATTTGTCACTGTTTTTCTTTTATGGTTTAAAGAAATAAAAAGATAGTGAATGATTTTGTTGGTCACAACTTGCAAATATTATTTTACATTTACGTTTGCAAATAAATTCACGGGCACTTGTCTTTATTCTCTCTTCGCCCAATCTATTATTTCCCTCCACTTTTGTCACGAGTACAAATAAAATTGGTCTTTTAAGTTGGGCATGAAGGAATTAGTCCAAATTAAAGTGTGGATATCAATTTAATCTAAAATTCAACCATTTTGATCAAGTTGTTCCAAGATTAACTCACTCCAATGAAATGTAATATTTTTTGATATCTAAACTCCTTATGTTTTACATTTTGATGTCTGAATTTTTTTTAGACTTGAAATATACGATTTTGGTTCTAATTATTTTTTTAGAAAAAATTATTCTTGTCATCTCTTTCCCTCTATACTATTCAGAAAATTTAAAATAACAATAATTAACGTTTTTATGATTCTATCCCCAACTTCAGCTCCTATAAATTTTTATAATTCAATGACGAATCTTGTATGTGTTCCTAAGAAAAGGAATTTGTCCATTTTCCGGGGTCGCAAAGGGGTGTGGAAATCCATAAAACTCTTGAATGGAAATGGAAAAGAGATGTAACTCCAGTTCCTTCGAAAATGGTCCAAATTTTACAAGTTTAAGGATGATAAATTATAAAGTCTCTCCTACTATAATGTGAGTATACTTTTGAAATTGCCTACAATAAATTACAGAATATAATGAAAATTTTGCTTCAAAATACAAATATGTATTTCTTTTATGTAATTGGGAATTGAAAAAAAATATGTTGCTGATTAGTAAGAAGAAGACTTTCAAAGAATTTTCAAGGTGTTAATCAGAAGAAAGAATCCCTTTAGAGGATCATCAATAAGATCATAAAGTGTTGATGAGAAGAAGGGAGATCTTCTGAAGAGAGATATAAAGATAAGAAGATACGAGTTCTTTAGAGGCTAACAAGAAGAAGCTAACATAGTGATTAGAAAGACATTGAATCACTCTGCTTAATCAGGAGAACACTGGATCAGAAGTTCCACTGAAGAACATACTGAAGACTTTTAGAAGCAGCAAAGTTTTGTAGAAGAAAGAAGATTTAAAGAAACAACAATAACTGTTGAAGACAGAAGCTTAACGAGATTAAAAGAAAGAAATTTTCAGGAGAGAGAAAGCCTTATCCTGGAGCATTAAATGAAGCAGGCTAGTGGTTGGTCAGTTTGTTAATTAATGAAAAGCGCAAAAAATACAAAAGTCGCTGCAAGACGCGTCTAAAACTTTTACTTACGGTTGCTAGTTTTAGAAATAATTGATTTGACATTACAAATCAAATTCAAGTTGTTTCTAACTAAAGGAATGAGTTGTTATCATCTTTAAAGATAAGATTGATAATGAGACAAAATTAACAAAATTAATTTTGCCCAAATTGACAAGATGTCAACTGACGATTGAAGACCATACGAACAGAGCACATGGATGTCTCGCAACAGATTGAATTTGTGTCACAACAAATAGAAGAATCAAATTAAAGCTACAATTTCAGCCTATAAATAGAAGAATATTGAAGAAGAAATCAAGAGAGATCACACATGTATAAAGCAAGAGGAAACTTAAGCAAAAAAAGAGCAATACAAATGTCAGTTCTTCGTTTCTTCATCTATTATAATTGAAAGATTAGATCTTCATTTCCGATCTCCCAAAATATCAATTCGTTCATAATAGGACATTGTCAACAAATATCGAGATTATGTAATAGAGAAATCCAGTTCTAGCTAATTAGTTTTGGTGTTGTTGATTGTGTAATCAGTAGGGGAGTGAAAAAAAAACCATGTTCTGGGTGATTAGTTCAGGTATTGATAAATCCAGTTCTAGACTTAGTTATGGTGTTGTCGAATAGTGAAATCAGTAGGAGATTAGAATCAATTTGAGTGTGTAAGAATAAGGGTAGTTCTATACAACTAGATTGAGTTCTTGTCAAGACTTATTTCTGCCTCTGAAAGAAATACGATAATGGATTCAAAATCTCAAGGGAAAGTACCTTAGGGTCAGGATATTTTTCTTTATGAATGATTTGGATCAATGAAGGGGTGCGTCGTTAGGTTTGACCGTGGCACAAGTTAATTAAAGTCGGTGTAGTTTTGAAGGAGGAAAGTGGTATTGACGATAAGATTTTGTTATCTTACGTTAGAAGAACCCTAAAAGGGTATATGTAGTCTCTCATAATGTGTTGGCCGTAGTTGGTACATTTGCTTATTTACCATTTTCTTTCTAAAGAATGAAATAACGGTTTCATCGAGATTTTATTTATACAAATTATATGATGATATGATGTCTTCTTTGCAATCATCTTTATCATTTATTTCATCACCACTAGTTCGCACAAAAGGGAATCAATCTAATGACATTCTTGTTGCACCCAAACACATTGTTAGTATAGATACACATGATCATATGTAATATTTGGTTCATATCAAATTCTATTGGTTCTGACCCTCGTGGTATATATGATTCGTTACATTTGGTTTATGTAGATGTCATAAAGTAGGATATCACATAGGTGAAATGCCACAAATTATTACACTATATGGATAAAATATGTCACCAAATTATATTATATGGACTATATGTTGAGGTAAAATAATAAATAAAATTGTAAAAATTAAAAAATTAGCATTCAACAAAGTGATCTTTATCTACTAAGTAATGTCTTGATGGTTATTACATTCCATTATGAAATGTGAGGTCATGAGTTCAAATCCCATAATTATAGAAAGTGAATACTCCAAAAACAAAAACAAAAACAAAAACAAAGTGATCGTTAATTATTATATCTAAAACATATAGATTGATTAGTAAATAAATAATTGATACCTTGACTATGTGTTATATATTCAATAACAATAAAACATAATAACAAAAATAACTACTGCTAACTTTTATATTAATATAATTATTAGTTATATTAAGTTTACTTTAAAGTTGAATTAAATTCAATCAAAATACATTATGAACTTTCTAAATTATAAAAAAGACGGGTACCATAAATTATATAATTTCAAGTTTACCTTCGAAATTTGCTTGAAATAGCAATTACGAACTCCCTAAATTCATCAGTTTTGGCAATTTTATGGACCAATAGACAACTTTTTGAGAAATAATAAACTATTTCAAATAAATTTAAGTGGATAAAAAATTACTTTTTAAACAAGGATCGAAACACTTTATAAGTGCAAAAAGCTATCAATTGTTTAGATAAAACTAAAGAGACTCTTGATTATGTCTTAAATTTGTAGTTTCATTATTTATGATTTAATATTTTATTATATTGTGATTTTAGAAAATAATATTCATAATAATGATAAAAACGCACGAGTTTAGAAATTATACAGAAAAAAAGAGTTATGGAAGGAGAAAGAAAGCATGTGAGTTGTAAAAGTGCCAAAATTGGGACAGGATCCAACTCAGCAGTGACTGTATATATTAAACAACTTATGGCGTTATCTATCTATATAACACTGTCCCTGCAACTCTATTTAACCTCCTTCATGTCATGTCAGGCCTCTCTAATTAACCTCTAACAATAATTACTAGCTAAATCAATCCACCTATATATCCCCTTCATCTTATGTTCTACTAACTCCAATGGGATGCCTTTATTTCATACAATCCTTTTCTCCTTTCATTTTCTTATATAATGTTATAACTTATTATGAGTTTCAAGTGCGTGTTTTTATCACATTTAACTTATAAATAGAGCTCTATATTTCTCTTATATCCTAAATAACTTTTGGATCAACTCGTCGTCTTTTATATTTTTAAAAGGCACCATACTTCGAAGGTGTTTTAGAATTTCTTATAAATAGGAGTCATGAATGTGTGAATGTAAGGAAGTTTTTTTAGGATTAATCTCATATTAGTGCTATGTGATTCACTTTTTCGTACATAAGTTATCGTGATTTGTTTTTTAGCAAAAAAAGAAAAAACCCGTGAAATTTATTGTTTGCAAAATTAAGGAAATAGTTAGTTTTGATGATGTGTACGAGACATTTTTACCCAAAAAAACAGTCAAATGTGTTAGGAAGAATATTGTCTGGAAATTTTTTTAGACAAAAATGCTTTCGTTTACATTCTCCAAATTGACGATTTCCTTAAATTTGCAAAAATGCACTTCTACAGTCTTTTTTTTTTACTCAAAACCAAATTACAAAAATTTATTTGCAAAAATGTGAAACCATGCACAAGACACTAATATGAAATCAACCGTTCTTTTTATTATGTTTGTAAGAAGAAAGATAGAAAGGTGATGTGCGAATATAGAAGAATCAGACTCATATTTAATACACACATGGATGAGGTTTTTTTTTTTTTTTCAAATCTCCTTAATCCATTTGGTGCTTAAACTAATGAGGCCCCAATTTTTGAGGGGCAGTAGGCGATGACCTTGGAAGATGAGTCTGCATGGATTTGTGCCAACAAACCTTGTTATAAAACTATCCCAACCAAAGCATACAAATCATAGCCTGAAGGCCTAACAAAATATACAATGGACACTCTTAACCAGAACTCAATGGATGCGGTCCCTAAGACTCAGTAGATAGGCTCCTAACTAAATAAAAAGCGAGTGAACCTCCTCTAATATTGCTCAGACGACATTCGTTGGACAAATACTGGTAAATACTTTTTAGGATTCTATTTAGCTTATTTATTTTGTATCTAACATGAGCGTTGGAGTTTCAGTAGGGCCACCTTTGGAAGAGGTGACAGAACCGAGTTAAGTGAGACAAACTAGCTGTCTATGAAGGCATTGTTAGTTCGCTTTCACAGTATTTGGTATCGTGAACGTGGACTACAAATGATTCCTTCCTATCATTAGCTAGTCATTACATTCCCCTCAACGAATAGATCCACTACGACCAATTCTTGAAGAATAAGTGAGCAACGCAAGCAAGAATCTAGACATCTTTCTACGATCAAACTCCGAGGAGAACGCAATAGATTGCCTATTTTGTCAGGGCATGAAATTCTGGAGAAGAGCTCAGGTCTCAATAATGTTCGACATAGGCCAACATAACGTTTAAGGACTTACATTGGCCGCTTCTATGTCATGGAATCACAAGTCTAGTTTATGAACATAAAAGTAGCCATTATTTCTCTAGAAAAAGGCACCACTTGCGAACCACCTAGGCCTTTACACCAACCCACCATGAACATACGAGGAGCTTATGGGCATGGAACAAAGTTTCATCTAAACAATGATAGTACCCGATCTTCAAACTTTGAGGAAATAGAAAAATATAAGGTAAAAGAGGAACACACTAGAGAACAAAAAATCAAGTCCAATGAAGAAAGGCAGTTTTTACATCCATCTGCTGTAGCTCCAAATCTTCTGTAACCACCATACTCAAAACTAACCGAATAGTAGTCAATTTTACTACTGGAGTAAAAACATCTGTGTAATCTATACCATACCTCTGTTGGAACCCTTTCACCACTAATCTGGCCTTGTACCTTATGCTACCATCTGCCTCCACTTTCTTTCTGAAAATCCATCTATTTTCAAGGTCCTTCTCACCCTCTGGAAGCTCAACAAGTTCCCAAGTACCATTAGTTAACAGAGAATCCATCTCATCATTCATAGCAAACTTCCACTTCTCAGCATCCACAACCCGAGATGCTTCTTAAAAGCTTTCTGGCTCACCACTATCTGTCAACAACACATAGTCTCTAGGTGAGTACCTGTTAATAGCTTTCCTATCTCTCGTAGATCTGCGTAGAGTAACTGGTGGATCAGCTGTTGTAACTTGAGGCTCCTCCTCAACTGGTTCCTCAACAGCTACCTTCTTACTCCCACCAGAATTCGTGATGTCTAGGTCTACAATTTCTGGTTCTGAATCGCTAGTATTAGATACTCCAAGGCTATCCTTGTACATCATTTGTTCATTGAACACAACATCCCAGCTTCGAATAATCTTCTTATTCTGACTATCCCAGAATCGAAATCCATAGTCATCACCACCATATCCAATAAACGTGCACTTGATAGACTTAGCATCTAACTTACTTCTCTCAACAGGAGCAATATGGACATAGGAATCACATCCAAACACTTTCAGAAAGGATAGATTTACCTGATTGCCGCTCCAAGCTTCTTCAGGAATGCCATTCTCCAATGGAGACGATGGCCCTCTATTGATCAAGAATGCAGCAGTGTTAACTGCTTCTGCCCAGAACATCTTTGGAAGTCCACACTTCAGTCTCATGCTTGTTGCACGTTCACACAAAGTTTTGTTCATTCTTTCAGCAACACCATTTTCCTGAGGAGTTCCCTTCGAGGTCTTTTCCATGCGAATCCCATTCTCTGCACAAAATTCCTTGAACTCCTTAAGCTCATACTCCCCACCATTGTCAGACCTCAAACACTTCACTTTCAGACCTGTCTCATTCTCTACTAGGGCCTTCCACTTTCTAAAGACATCGAATGCTTCTGATTTCTTCTTTAGAAAATAGACCCATAACTTCCTAGTGCAGTCATCAATGAGAGTCATATAGTAATAAGCTCCTCCTAGAGATTTCACTGGTGCTGGACCCCATAAATCGCTGTGAACTAACTCCAATTTTTCCTTCTTCAAAGTCCTTCCACCCTTATTGAAACTGACCCTTTTCTGATTCCCGAAGATACAATCCTCACATAGCCCTAGATCAACAGACTTCAATCCTGGTAATAGACCCTTTGAAAACATCACTTTAATCCCCTTTTCACTCATGTGACCAAGACGACAGTGCCACAAATCAGTATTCACAACCTCACTCACAACATCAATGCTATTACAAACATTATCTGTGACATATAAAGATCCCACCTTCTCACCACGAGCTACCACCATAGATCCCTTGGAAATCTTTCAATTTCCACCTACAAACACCACACAATATCCCTCATCATCTAATTGCCCAACTGACAATAGATTTCTCTTCAGGCCAGGTACATGCCTAACACCAGACAGCTTAACTACAGAACCATTATTGGCTTTGATTGAAACATCTCCCTTACCCACAATTTCCAAAGGTTCATCATCAGCGAGATAAACCTTTCCAAATTTTCCTGGGGTATAGTTCTCCATCAAATCTACGCTGCTACAAGAGTGAAACGAAGCTCCTGAATCTAGAACCCAAGTCTCTACAGGACTTCTCACGCTTAAAATCAACGCCTCTGCATACTCGTCGCTGGCTGAATTCACGGACTTGTCCTTCTTAGGTGCTTTACACTGATTCATGTAATGACCGGTTTCATTACAGTTCCAGCACTTAACATGACTCCTGTCCTTGTTAGGGTTTCCTCCTCTACCCTTCGATTTAGACCTACCACGATTCTGTTTTGACCTCGAATCTGACCTACCCCGATTTTCAGTACTCAAGGCTGAACCTGATGTTGAACCCGACTCCTTCCTGCGAATCTCCTCGCTGATTATCAAATTCCTAACATCGTCAAACCTAAGTTTCTCTTTCCCTGCTGAGGCACTAAGAGCAGTAACCGTACCACTCCAACTCTCCGGTAAAGAAGATAACAAAATTAGGGCTAATACCTCATCTTCGAAATCAATTCCCACAGAACTCAATTGTGAAATCGTCATATTAAACTTATTCAGATGTACATCAACTGCTGAATTCTCCGTCATCTGAAAGTTGAACAGCCGTCTCATCAGATGGACCTTGTTCGCCGCCGAGGGCTTCTCATATAACGAACTCAAAATCTCCAGTATTTCAATCGTGGTCTTTGCCTTCACCGTGTGATGCGCAACATTTCTGGACAGCGATAGTCGGATCACACTCATCGCTTTCCTGTCCAAAAGATTCCATTCCTCATCAAACATATCATCCGGCTGCTCACCCAACGGTTGATGCAATTCTTTACCATACAGGTAATCTTCAATCTGCATCTTCCAGAAACCAAAATCTGTTCCATCGAATTTCTCCACTGGTGTCTTTCCATCTCCCATTGTAAATCTAGCTAACCCGAAGCTCTGATACCAATTGTTAGGATCTAATGCAATTACGATAATGAAAACAAACAGAAAACACACACGAGTTGTTTACCCAGTTCGCCACTCAATATGAATGACTACGTCTGGAGGCACTACCAAGCCATGATTTGTACTATAATGAATGGAATGCAATTTACATGGAATAGAGCTATATTTATACTAATTGAAATCCTAAACCACTAGGAATCCTAAACCACCAAGGAATCTCTAACCACCTAGGAATTAGTCTCCAAATCCCAACACAAGTTAGTGTGGATCTCGCGTCAATAGGACCAGTAAGATCAGAGAATTGTATGTATATATCACATACAATGTAAAAATGTGTTAATTAAGCATTCATTGAAGGTATGGTAATACTCGTATTTAGAAGAGTGAACAAAATCAAGTTACATGAACTAGTTAGTTTATTAAAGTAGCAATGGCAAATATTATATGACCCTATTCATTTGAGCTGAAAAAACTGAACTGAATTAAACTGAATTGAACTGAATTAAACTGAATTATAATAATGTGTAAATAATTTAATAGTCCCTATGTTATGCTAAAACACATTGTTTAGTCCTCATATTTTCAATAATACATCAAAAGGTTTACTATTTTTTTTTATATATAAATTCAACACTTTAGTCCCTCCATCCATTTAAATTATTGATTTTACTTTTATATGTTAGGTGAAAAGTACAGTTTTGGTATATGAACTTTTACATGTTTACACTTTGATTCCAAAAATTGTATGTACACTTAAAACTATTATTTTAAATATTAAAAATATACTTTTATATTTTTTTGTTTCTTATATTTCGTAGAGAGAAAAAGTTATGAACTACGTATGAAACATTAAATTGTAAACATGTTAAAGCTCAAGTATCAAAATGTAATTTACTCTTAAAAAATAAAAGGTAAGTCCGAAATCCAAATTGATTGAGAGACTAAAATGTTGAATATAACAAAAGTTAAGGACGTAAAATACATTATTATAAATATAAAGACTAAACGATGTATTTTGATATAATATAAGTACTAATAAGCTAAAAAAAAAACATAACCTAAGTCATGAAAATTAACAACCATGCACATGAGATTACTCGACGTAAATACATAACTGAACCTGTAACTGACAATAAACTCTAAAGCTGGATAATATTGAAACTCATGAATTGAATTCAACAATCGGGACAAACAAATCAGTTAATTAATTGATTAATTAAAGTTGAGCGTAACCTTGAGGTTGAGATGATAATGAGATTGAGGTGCTTATTTAAATCTTTTAAATAAATAAATTAAAGTTGGAGTTCATCTATCTTATCTTCAACCATTTTCAACAAAAGCATATCAATCAATCAAAGAGATATATTACGTTTGTTTTTGGACAAAGACAAACTCAGGTCTCTTTCATTGTAGGCTAGCTTTTTATGCCTATGCCAACCCAATAATCATTAACCAACACCACGAAATCATTAATCATTACAAAATTGAAGACGAAAAACATATGCAACTTTACCTATTGATTAATAATACAAATTATACATATATTTTATGACTCTTTCTAGATGTATTATTATATTCATATTGTTGAAACTCTTTTCATTGTCATATTGCTAAGATTCCTAAAGATTCACCTTAAATTAGATTACATTTTGATACATAAAATTCTTTACCTGTTAAAATATAAATTACATTTTTCTACATGAAATTTAAAATATATTCACATTTGATACTTAATATTTATATTTACACTTAAGACTATAGTTTTAAATCTTAAAAGATATAATTTTTTTTTTGAAGTTATATTTCCTAGAGATATAAAAGAAATATGACCTATATATAAATTTCGAGATTTGTTTTAGTAAAAAATTATATTTATCGTATGGTATTTAATAAGTTTACTTTTTGTATTTGAAATAATAAATTTTGGTGTAAGAAATTATACCAAAGTTCAAGTAAATGTAATTCCCCGTTTACTAATAAATGGTAAATAAGTAATTTAGTTGAATTGAGAAACTAAACTATTAACATCACAAAGAGTATAAACATTATAATGTATTATTGAAAATATAAGGACTAAGCAATGTGTTTCAACATGATATAAAGACTCATTTACCCTTTTATTTATTATCTGTTAATATGAAAATTTAAGTAATCATGGTTATAATTTTCAAAAACGGATAATAATGGTTATGGTTACGGGTTGAGGCTCTTAAAAACCGCCGTTAATGGTTAACCAATATACATATAATATACTTATAAAAATAATTTTAGTTTTGTTCCTATGATATTATATATATTTTACTAAAATGAGTTGAACGTTGAATAAATTAATTGTATTTTGAAAATTAAACATGATTTGCAATTTTTATAGTTAATTTCTTTTAGACAAAGACTTGGATTGGTTAAAAATATTAGTTAATCGTTAATTTTGGTTAATATTAGAGAAAATGGTTAAAATCATTAATCGTAAAAATTAACTGAAACCATCGGTTAACCATCTCTACGGTTAACCAATAGTAATGTACTGGTTACAGTTTGAGAAATGGAAAAATCCATAGATATGGACTGGTTACAAAAAATATATGTATAGACCGGTTAACCGAACCGTGCCCACCCCTATTGGCAAGGAGTTAAGAATATTTTGCACTACCTCCAACTTACCTAGTTTGATGGAATTGTATTTCATCATCATTCCCCGATATTTCCTCATGGCTACATGGATGCTCATTAGGCTAGTAATCTTGATGATTGAAAATCCACTCTGGTTATGCTATTTATCTTGGTCGTAGTTTAATTTCTTGGACTTCCAAGAAGCAGTAGTCACTTTCTCGTTTTTCAACTGAGGCCAAATATAGAGCCTTAGCAATTGGAGCTTCGAAAATTGGATGGTTGCAAATTCTGATTCGCAAGCTTGTTATTGTTCTTTCTCGGCCTCATCATCTCTTATGTGACAATCTTTCAATCCCGTGTTCTACCATCGGAGTTAGCATATCGAAATTGATTTCTTGTTTGTTCGTGACCATGTGTCTGAACCTTCTTCAAGTTGAATATATGCACACACTTGATCAGGTCGATGGCATTCTTACTACGTGGCAAGTTGAATATATGCCGCTTTCCAAGATAGTTTTCACTTGCTACATGGCAAGTTGAGCATTTTTTCGCTCACCGCTCAACTTGAGGGACGGTGATAGAGTTGTTAATATTGGGTACTTAATGTGTAATTATTTGTTCTAGAACCTTCTTTGTAATATGTATATATATACTGCTCTCGCAATCAATAATACATACAACTTGTTGTATATATTCTACAATCATCCAATCAGTTAGTAGTAGCATGCTCATGACGATTAGAATTAGAGATCAACAATACACCACTTTAGAATCTAACTCAATAATAACCTTCCAGCACCCTTTAGACCACGTAAAATCCAATCCATAATATTAGTAATCAATAAGTCCATTACATACATTTTTCATAATAAAAAAATATATTAATCAAGAAAAAGTTTCGAGACATTACAATACATTGACTTGGCCAGAATATGCGTTGTTACATTAGTAGATCTTCTAACATACACTAAGGAGCAATTAAAAAAAATTATGCATAAACCTACGATCTTTGACCATATGATAACGAAAGGCGAATTTTTTTTTGTTGTGTGAGCTATTGATTAGGCAATAATTTGAGAGTCCGCTGCAACTTAAACACCAAACTAACTATTTATTGTGATCTAACTAACTATACGGAATAGAAACGACTTTCGTCAAGAAAATCGAATCCTCTAAGAAAACTTGATAACATCCTTAAAGAATGACAAACCATTGCCATCTTTATGGATAAACAAACTATGAAACTAACTATAACAACGTATGAATAAAGATTTTATTGTATAAAGAAAATACAAAAGTGATATGAAAACTGAAAGAAGAAAATTCCAAAATCTAATCAAAAGATAGAAGTGATTTTTTTTCTCACATTATTTGTCCTTCTTTCGGGGATAGTATATTACATAATATTTAACATTTATGGTTTATCCAAATTGGATGGCATGTATCAGAAAAATAAATAAATGTTAAAATAATAATAATAATAATAATAATAATAATAATACAAAGTGCATAAAATGTGGGTGGTATATCAAGTGCGGTTGTGGAGGCATGATTGTAGTCCAAAATGAAGTGATGATGTATGGTGAGAGTAGGGTAATATTTGAAGGATAGCACCGACAAAATGGTATGGTATGGTATTATGTTCTTTTCAAGCAATCAGGAATATATATATGCATCATTAATTAAACAATGATTGCTATGGAATCAAATAAAAATAAATATCCTAAGTCGAGACGTTTATATTATGAGTACATACATTGTTTAAATTTTAAGTTATGCTCTACTCGAGATTTTAGAGTACGTTCAGTGTATGGTGACGTGGTACACCAAGTGAATAAATTATTGATATGTATGACTTCAACTAATTAACCTTTTACATTATGTATATAATTAATAGAATATTTTGTAGTTAATTATTTATATAAAATTTTAGATGACAAAATAAAAACACTAGATCCTAGAAAAGGAACCCAGAATTTTAAATTATAAATTATAAATTCTAATAGTTATGATATATAGTTAAATTATTGATCCGATGTATGGATGACGCGGTGCACCAGATGTATTCTAGAAATTCTCTACTCTATAGTTCATTTCTTGTTATCCAATTATTGGATGGTCAAATAGGATGTTCTCATTTATTTATGTGACAATCTTTTAAAAAAAAGAATTAAATAAAATTTCATTTAATTCAATTTAGTTTCAATTTAGTTCAACAAATGTAATTCATTAAAACACTATGACCAATTTAACAAAATTAATTTAATTTTAATTTAGTTCAGCAAAGTGAAAAGAGTGAAAAGAATATGACATAATTTACACCCAAATGTAATTTGTAATCACTGCCCATTCAACTTCTATTATTTTGGACACGATGGTCATTCAATTTTTAAATTTTAATTTGGCTTAATATATATGTAGTCCCTCGAACTTGTCCAAACACTTCAACTATCCTCCTGAACCTTTGCATGTTACGAAATAACTCACTATACTTGTTTAAACGTATCAAATAACTTCCTATTTTGGTTCAACTATTACAAATAACCCCTTATTCTTGTCAACAGTTATAAATGACCCATTAATTTTATCCAATTGCTTTGAATAACCCCTTAATTCAAAATTGATCGTATCAAAACATGGACTACCGATAATAACATTTACAAAATTTCCGACTTCTTGTATCATAAGCTTTCGCCTATATTATGTGGCACCTAAAATTTGTACTTTTTGATACATCGATTCTGAAATTAGGGGGTTATTTGTTACATTGTGACAAGTACATGGAGTCATTTGTAACTTTTAAAAGTTCAGGGGTAAAATTGTAATTTAAGACAAGTTCAGGGGTACATTTCTTAAATTTTTTCAAATCTCTCTTTAATGGCTTAATACATATATAGCCCCTAAACTTGTCCAAAAACTGTAATTTTCACCCTAAACTTTTAAAAGATACAAATAACCCCCTAAACTTTTTCAAAAATAACAAATAACCCCCTAATCTCAAATTGACAGTATTAAAACGTGCAAATTATGGATGATGCATAACATAGATGTAGAATAATGATATAGGAAGTCGAAAATTTCAAATATGATATCATTTATCGTTTTTATATTTGGATACGAGCAATGTTTTATCAAGGGGTTACTCATATCAATTAGACAAGAATAGGCGGTCATTTGTTACTTTTGGACATGAATAAGGGATCATTTGTAATAGTTGAACAAGAATAGGGGGTTACTTTTAACTTTTAGACAAGTTTAAGGAGTTATTCGTATCTTTTAAAAGTTCAAGGGAACAATTTCAGTTTTGGGACATGTTCATGGGGCTATGTATGTATTGAGCCCTCTTCTTTTTTTTCCATCCGGTTTCCGAACCATATTGGGCCGATTAATCCGGATTCGGGGCGGGTCCGCGGATTGATCCCTCTTTAATTGTATGCAAGTTTTAACGGCAAAAAGCATTATGAGGCCCCTGATCTTTCCCTTTTCGGTGCATTAAGTCCTTGATCTTTTATTTGGATATATTAGACCCTTGATCTTTTATATTTGGGTTTATCAAGTCCTCATCTAACAAAATTGGATGATTTCTTAACTTTCACAAATTAATAAGATTAAAATAGTGTGGCACAATTACAAATACAGCCCGTTTAGGAGGGTTTTTTAATATATGTGATTCACTTTGCTTTCTACTTACATTTCTAGACAATATTTTCTTTTTAAATTTGACAATTATTTTTCTCGCCTATTGGAATGTAGTAACGTCGCACCTTATTTCTCAAACGTTTTTCTTTGTTTCTCTCCAAATTAGTATTGTTTGTCTCTCAAGTTCATTTCTGTAATCGTTTCCTCTTCTTCATCATCTTTGCTCTTCTTTTCTTTTTCATCTTAGTTCTTCTTCTCTTCAATTCCGGCCCACAAATTAAGGCCAAATTTTGTATGACTGAAAATTACTGAAGCACATTTACTGAAAAGAAATTATTGAATTGAAATGAACAACCGATAAGTACTAATAAGGCATAAAGAACATGGTCAAACATCACTCATTAGATTTCATCTATGTTTTCATTCTACTCGATTTCACTTTCGAAATGACTAGAAAATGAGCAAAACAACGACAATAACTATTGAATTTATTTTTTTCATTTTTAAAAATAATTGTTGAATAATTTATTGAATATTCAATCAATTGTAATTAATTAGGTGTCGCAATATTTCAATTGGTCTTATTAATTTGTGAAAGTTAACAAATCATCCAATTTTGTTAGATGAGGACTTGATAGAACCAAATATAAAAGATCAAGGGTCTAATGTATCCAAATAAAAGATCAAGGGCTTAATGCACCAAAAAGGGAAAGATCAGGGGCCTCAGAATGCTTTTTGGCAGTTTTAACACCAGAAATGAAATTCATACAATTAAAGAGAGAAATGAAAACAAATTATATATAGATGCTGCATACAATAAAAGCATGGTGATAGATCTCTCCATTTGCTAAACAGACTTGAAAAATTATAACCAGTAGCGGAAATTTTAACATTACTTTAGTTCCCTATGGAGAATCATATTAGTTCATTCTCTTATTGCATTATATGTATGTATATATTGGTCAATTGTGCATTCATCCATTCATTGCATGTCTTCCTCATATGATATATCAAGATTTGTCTTATAAATTTTCTACCGTTTAATTCAGATTATTTACCATTTTCTTGGTTTAATTGATTATGTTACCAATTTGACTAATTAAACAATTAAAGTTGTTTGATTTTCAACTGTTCAATTAATTTTAGAAAAAGGCTGCCTATCATTTTCAAGAACTTAGTTGTTTAAATACCAGTTTTTTTCTTTTTTTTTTCCAAATCGACATATTGAGCAGTCTAATCTTTATAATTAAGTTTCTAATTACCACAAAAAAAGTTAATTAGCAACGTCAAACTCATTCGCAGCAACTCATTTTATGGGTATCAAATCTATGAGTGTACCAACAAGAGTACTCTCTGTCTTGAAAAAGCTAATTGAGACCGTTTTCAGAAAAACCGATTAAGAAGCTGGTCACAAGCAAGCTTAAAAATGATTTTACCCTTTAGAGAAGATCATTAATCTATGGAATTGTTGGACTACATGTACCATATGTAACCCAAAAGATATAAACATAATAAATTATCTAACAATTTACATTGTGCTACGGTGACGGTGGCTCTCCATATTATCAAGATCTGGTTTTCAATAATTCAACTTGAGACTTGATGTAAGAGTTAATCTGATTCCAGTTCCAGATAGAGAACTTTGATCCAAAGAATCGAACATTCACCGACTTTCTTAATCCTTTTCTACTGAATTCCAAGTCTCTGGCGATGCTGTGCTGGATACTTTCTGTGTCATCAAGCAACGGTAGCACAGCAGAACCATGAGACTCGATGTTTTTAATCCAGCCACGAAGTAAGAAATTCACAACCTGTATCAACACCAAACTTATAAATCAATGATCATTACCAACTATTTTAGATTGCCAGTTGAATTACGTAAACATTCAAATGGCTCATTACCAACTATCATTGGAGTATTTCGGAAAGTGGCAATAGTTAAATTAACCATAGGACAAATAAGCAATAAGGCAAAAAAATTTGCAAAATAACCTTCGTACCTCGGGAACTTCATCATGAGGGCAGTGACCTGCTGGACTAATTTCATAATATGGAGCTTCAGGCACCTGTTTTTTCACCTGAAGCCCCCATATAGGCTTCACCCAGGGGTCGTCTTTTCCATACACGAGACATATCGGAAGATTGTTCATTTTACACCTGTAAACAAACATCCACTGTAAGTTTAAGTTTCTGATTCTCTTCTTTTACTTTGATATTTTGAAGAATGTGTGTGGCATATTACTACCTCATTAAGCACTCCCCAAATGAGAGTTGTCCTTGGGGAGCACACATAATTGAAGCAAATGATGCAGGGGCAGCAGGATGTTGTGTTATCTCAAGAATACGAGAAAATACTTGGTCCACATCTGTAGAGTGGTCTGCATAAACCTGTTTAAGTATCTCTGCTATAGTTTTTGGATCGCTTATTTTCTGCCAACTGCAAATGTAAATTAAGTGATCATAATAATGCATTCCAATCTTGGAAAGGAACTTCACAGTGAGATTATCCCAATGTCGCAGACAAAAATAGATTTCAAACAAAAGGTAACATACAGGAATTCAGTGATCTTTCTCACAACTGCAGGAAGAGGAAATGTTCCAGACCATGGAAATAGCTGTGCTAGTCTTGGAGATCTTGTAGGATTTGGAAGAAATCCCCAAAAGGGAGTTGCGTTAAGCAATGTGACACCCTTCACCAATTGAGGATCGCTTGCTGCGAAGTATAGGGCGACAAATCCTCCTAATGAGTTCCCCACAATATATACAGGTTCGCCAATGACCTGTGACAAAAATGATGAATTTAATTTCCATTTTGTTGCCACTTGCATTAATTTCTCTTAATTTCCATATCCCTATAAATCAGAATTATTTTTAGAAAAAAACCAAGTGCAAAACATCAAACACTTTTCTGTTGCTTTCACAGATATTGGTCATATAGTTTGAGGTACACTATCTTTGAGAAATACAAGTAGACCTTAGGACGCATATGACAAACCACCTTGACTTTACAATGCATTAGATGAATCTTGACATTTTCTCATATGTAAAATAGCAAGTCCTTTCAAGTTATTCTTAAATCATTGATGATAATAACGGGAACTCGAGTAATATCATGGTGCAGCCCAGTCTATGCAAGCATTTTACAACATGCAATAATTCACACGCAGAATGCAGTTTCAAGTGAAATAGGGGGAAATAGTTTGTTGGATAAGAGAGCGTGATCCTTTTGCATCCTGATCATGAAGTACCTTATGAATTTATTGTGACGCGTGTTTAGTTCTTCAACATTGAATTCGAAAGACTAGACATGCAAATTCACAATGCTTCAGTAAAATGCCAAAGAACGATAAGTAGAAACGGTAAAAAAGATAATTCAATGCAGTGCTTAATCTTTTATCAACTAGTATAATTTAGAAAACAGGGACATATATCTAAGCAAGAAGCGTCGAGGAAATCATTACAGCTATATGATACGCTAAGTGTCTATATGGGTGACTGATCACAGACAGAAAAAAAAAAGAATATGTTGGCCCTTCTAATGAGTATCAACCATAAATCTAAATAATAGAGAAGAAGTGAGGGGAGCTAGAACTCATACTCAATACGATGCATTCGAAGTTATTATGGCCCCAAATAAAAAAAGTAGTAGCAGTTTAACTAAATTATTATTATCCAGTTGAGGATGGTACTAAGGAACATAGTCCCAAACAACATATAAATGATTAAGTAAAGAGATGTGTTGAAATCATATAACCAGTAGGAAACCTGGTTTAGAATTCATGACCAAAGGCAAAAGAATGTAAACTACAGCAAGGTCATAGCGTATAGTTAAGGTCTATTTGTAGCTATCCATATTAAAATAGACAAATAACATAGTGAATACCTCTTCTACAAAATAACGAACTTGATCCCGCCACAAATCGATAGAGTAAACAAGCTCATTGGCCCATGGTTCAGTTTCATCTCCAAATCCCCATATGGAACCCTGTCCTTCTATACCATCCCCTTCCATCAATAGTCGAGTGGGATTTTCAACTGGCAAGGACAATCCCTGTCCAAGAAAATCTATTGCCCATACCCTATAATCCCGACCCAAGTCCTTCAACTGATTTTCATAATGAAACGAACCAACACCAAAACCAGGAAGAAACAGTACCGGTGGAGATCTTAAATTTTCACAACCAGCTTTCTTATAGTGCACATTGAGTTTAGGCTTCCATTCCCAAAAGCAACTATGTACTGCAGCAGATGATTCACCAACAGATTCATCTGGTAAGCCAGGAATCAAAACCTTCGTTGTTGCTTCTCCACTTCCTGAAATATACTCTATATCATCGTCTCCATCGATCACATAACTATCACTGTTTGAAGTAAAAACCTTCGAATTAGCAACTTTGAGGCTTTGAGTATTATGCAATGTAGAACATTCCCCGTTATTAGGATTCGCTAAGAAAGATCTACTAGTATTACGAATTCTGAATGGCCAGTTTCTATGATCAATTCCAACACAGGACAGTTGAGATTTTGCACTAGCAGTGATCTTTGGTTTACACAGATTGGAATTTTCACCTGCTAATTTACAACCCAAATTTGTAGCTTGATAGCACGTTTTCAAATTGAATGTAAGAATTTCCATACCAAGGGTTTTTCTGCAGTAATGAACCAATAGAAATGATCAGGTGAAAACAAAAATCATATATTATGCTCATATAAAACCAATATATATATAGCATACATATGCAGTTTCCATCTAGACATTTTGGACTAGGTTGCTCGGGTATCATGCGAAAGAAGCAATTAACCCAAAAGCTGAAAACAAAGCAAACTTAGTGTTTCCCTAATAATTAAAAATACACATGGCATGATCAGATTCATCCTCCCCATATACTGAATGAAACTGAAGTGAATTTTGCGGAAATTAAGCCAAAAAGAACAGGGTCTAACTCCTTACTCTAGAGCAAGCTATATAAATTCGCCGATTCATAAGCTCATAACAGTCTATATGAGAGGATACTTAAAGTCCTAAAAGGTTTGGGATCCGTTAATTATACTGTAATGAGCACTTTGTGGATTATTGTGGAAATTAAACCCTATCTATATAGAATTACTCAACTCACAACAGATTTTAATTTTCTAACTTTGATGTTCAAAACTCATAAGCAGTAGAGAAATACTGAGCAGATCAAACGGCAGAAAGTAAAAAAAAATAAAAAAAATGAAAGAAAGTAGGAGAGATGGATTGAATACCTTCAATTTGGAAAGCGAACAAGTGTGATCAAAATTAAAAAATGGTTAGTGTAATGTATAATGTTGGTTGCGTATGGAAATTGAGATATGAGATTGAACCAAAATGTATGCAGAGAAGGAGAGATAGTGATTGGATGTTGTTGCTTCTAATCTACTTCTACTTGCTAAATGCCAAAAACCAACTTCCTTTTATTTCTTCTTTTTTTCACACTTCTATTATTGAAAATATATTGCCTTCTTCAATAATATTTCAACACCTTGTAAAAAAAAATCAACTCAATTTAAATCTTTGACTTTTGTTTCTATAAATGGACTTGTATGTTTTGTGAGCCTTATCTAGTGAAACATAGGCCTCAAATATTCTAATGGGCCGGCCCAACTGGCCCATTAAGATGAGAGGTTTCGAAATAGGGGTGGCAACTGGTTGGATTTGAGGCGGGTTTGCATCCCTCATTTCCCACCCAAAACTTTCGGATGCGGGTTTGGGGAATCCCAAAAAAGAGTTTGGGGTTGTTTTTGCACCCATACTCGTCCGGAACGGGTACCTATGGGTTTCATGTATTCCTCATCACTCAAAATATTAAAAGAAATTAATAAACTTTTTAATTTAAAGAATAAAATTACTGGTTGTACATACTAATAATAAAACCGGTACAAACAAATAATTTTACATATAGAAATAAGTTACAAAATCGGTACAAATAAAAGTAAACAAAATTTAAAATACTTTAAACGATTAAGCAATTCAAAAAGTGAAATAATACTCCAAATAATCCAAATTGACACAAAAAGTAATTTTATTATAAAAATACTTTATAATGTATTTTTTTATCATGAAAAGATTTGGAGATTTTTCAAAGATTCTTGCGGATTATTTACGGATTTTCCCATCGGGTTTATTTGAAGTCGGATCGGGTATCCCCACAGTTCGATATAGCAACACCCGCACCGGCTTAAAAGTAGCTTTTGGGTGTAAAATCACACCTACATCCATCCCCATCCCCATACCCAAAGAATTCAGAGATTCCCCACCCCATCGGGTCGGATGCCCACGGATTTCGAGTTTCCCCTGCCTCATTGCCACCCCTATTTTGAAAAGAAAGATTCATCGGTCAAGTGGTCAAGTCTGCTCAATAATATGTTTGGTAATATAGTATCTATTAGAAAGGAATCACTTCTATGTAGGATACGCCACAGAGGAAGACAATTCTGGATAAGGATGAAAACGAAGAAGGGTGGCACACATCACTATATTTTATGTACGCACAAGCATGTACACTAAGATAATCATTATTTTTTTGTCCGCTAAAATAGTTTACTAACTTTGACATAAAAGGTTATCTTTTTTTTAAAATAATGTTTTCCACCATTTTAAAAAAAAAATTAAACATTTCTCAAAAAAAAATGTTCAATATTCTAATTACACAAAGCCTTTTTTTTTTTATATATATATATAAAAAGTTTATATAGAATACAATAAGATATTAAGCAATACAGCAAATATATATGTTAAAATCAATATGAGAACCACAAAATAGGTAAAAGAATATAGAAAATAAGAAAGATAATAAAATCATGGTTAACTTCAATGCTGCAAACAAGAACTAGCTCCCCAAATTGTCATTTTTTATAAGACAAAATGCTATTAAATGGTTATCGAGGCTATATCTGTTAAATAGGAGGTGATGAAAGTAGGAAGGTATGTTGATAGACTTGAAGTTGAAAAATTCAGGGACGAGACAAAGAAAGCTATAGAGAAGGCTTATGCTTCGAGGACTGAAGCTACCAATCCACTTAGGGAAAGTGGTTGCGCGAAATCACCAAATCCTTAAGAACCAACACAAGATTAATACCTTAGAGAAGAAGGAAATATCAGAATACGTAGGAAGCTTGATAATGAGTTATTATCATGTTTAAGCCACATAAATAGATTAGATTAGATAACTTAGTTGGTCGGTAAGCCTTTTTTTTTTTTACAAAAATAGAAAACTGCATTAATCTGAAATAAGAGTACATAAAGCATTTGATACAAGTAGATGAAGGAGGTGTAAAATTCTCGCCAAAATACAGTTTAAGACTTGTAAAAAGACTACAAACATAAATAAAAAAAAGCTACAAAATGCAAATAAAGCCGTAAAAGGCACAACAAACAAAGACACACCAGTATCCATATATCTCTTGAAATTCCAAATTTGCAGATCTGAAGCTGTAGTTAACATTCCATCATCATGGCTACTTTGGGAAATCGGATCTAAATCCTTCGAGATGGTGCTCTCCTTTAGATCATTAGTCTTCACATCAATCATTTTCGTTCGTGCTAATATACAAAGAGCAATAAATGAAGAGAGAAAAGCAAAAGATACGAATCTGACAGTAAAGAAATCTGTAGAGATATAGACCCAAATCTACTGAAAAATTACAAGAAAAACTAAAGCTACTGATGGAAGGATCATTCTTCCTTCCCTAACAAAGAAACATGGACAAAAGGTGTCGGGCGGCGATGGCTAGGAGAGCAAGGCTTTTTTCTAGAGAAAGGGAGGAGCCTCTCTCGCTAGGTCGGCTATAATTGGAGAGTTTAGTTAATTGATTAACTATGGCGAAATGTTTGTTTTTCAAGTTAAAAGTACAATCTAAGAAGTGCAGGAGTTATCTTCAAGAAGACATTGGTCGTTAAGCTTTTAGATTACCAAGATTATCAAATAAATTATGAATTTCGCATGGTATACAAGTATTAAGTGCTAAATATGTTAGAAAGTAATAAGTATGTCCACTATAACCTTCTTGACCAGGAACTTCTCAACATGAATTTCGATCACAAATCAATCATCTTCAAATATTAGGAACTCCTTCTAGGAGCTTTTGAAAAGGACTTCGTCTCAATTCACGAGGTATGTCTTTTGTTCAAATGTGTCTTCTTAGTTCTCCGAGAAATGTCCTCATATAAACCTCTGGTGATAACATTTAGCACTCCCTTATGCTTCTTATCTTCTTCTTTTTTCTAAGACTGTTATCTTGGCAAACTCTTCCTTTTTCACGGAACTTGTCCAACTTCCCAACTCTTGCCATCTTTTCAAATCTTCTTTGCTAATTGAAAACATTCCTATGTGTCATGCCCTCTACTTTTGTGGAAGTGACAGTACTTGCTTATGTTGTTTATGCTTCATGTTGTATATGGCTCATAATATACATAAGAGCCTTTGACGGAGTGGAGCGATTGGAGCCGAAGGCTTGGAGGACACGTTCGGATTAGTGGACCGGGGTGCGGGGAGGATTCCCCACGGGGAGGATTGTTGGCTCATAACCAGCGGAAGCAGAATTCAGGCTAGGTAAACTCTCAAGGAGATAGTTTATTTGTTAAAGGCGGCCAGGATCGCGGTAGAAGGAAGGAGAGAGATCAATCTGGAAGGGGTTCTTCTAGGTCAAAATCAAAGAATAAAGGGAATACGTTTCATTGTTACAAGTGCAAGGAACCAGGTCACATCAAAAGGAACTGCCCAATGATTAAGAACCAGGCCGACAGCCAGAATGGTTCTAAATCTAAATCTGTCAACGTGGTGCAGAATGACGGTTCGGATACTGATGGTGACATGCTTTCTGTTGCGGATACTCAGATGGCAGATGCGTGGATTCTTGATTCAGGTTGTTCTTACCATATTACTTCTAATAAGGATTGGTTTACCACATATAGGTCAGTTAATTATGGTTGTGTCTATTTGGGTGATGATAGATGTTGTAATATTGCTGGTATTGGTGATGTCAGAATTAGGATGCATGATGGTATTATTAGAACTTTAATTGATGTAAGACACATTCCTAAGGTTAAAAAGAATTTGATTTCTATGGGTACTTTACATAAGAATGGTTTTATCCCTAAGGCAGATGAGGATGGAGAGACCATTAAGATTGTAAAGGGTGCATTGATAGTTATGAAAGGGAAGTTAACTGCTGGAAACATTTATAAGTTGTTAGGGAGTACTGTTGTAGGTGGAGTTCAGTCTGTTGAATATGATGAAGACAACACAAAATTGTGGCATATGCGTTTAGGGCATCTTAGTGAAAGTGGAATGACTGAGTTGCATAAAAGAAATTTATTGCATGGTGTTAAGAGCTGCAAGTTAGATTTCTGTAAATTTTGTGTCCTTGGGAAGCAGACTAAAGTCAGTTTTAATACTGGAAAACACACTACTGAGGGTATTCTTGATTATGTGCATTCCGATGTATGGGGTCCTGTCAAAGAGCCTTCAATGGTTGGGTCTGTGTACTATGTTACTTTTACTGATGATTTTTTTAGGAAAGTTTGGGTATATTTCTCGAAACAAAAATCTGAAGTCTTTGCCAAGTTTAAGCTGTGGAAAGCTGAGGTGGAGAATCAAACGGGGAGAAAAATCAGGTATTTGAGGACTAATAATGGCACGGAATACACAGATTCGCAGTTCATCAAGTTCTGTGAGGAGAATGGGATTCAGAGGCACTTCTCTGTGCGCAAGACACCACAGCAAAATGGTGTTGCTGAAAGGATGAACCGAACTTTGACTGAAAGGGCTAGGTGCTTGAGATTGAATGCGGGGCTGCCTAAACGCTTCTGGGCAGAAGCGATGAGCATGGCGAGTTATCTTGTCAATAGATCACCAAGAGCATATTTGGGAGGAAAAACGGCTGAAGAGGTATGGACTGATAAAGATATTGATTTTAGTTACTTACGTATCTTTGGTTGTCCTGCTTTTGTGCATGTACCTGGAGATGAGAGGTCGAAATTGGATGCAAAGTCGAAGCAATGCATCTTTCTGGGCTATAAGAAATGTGTGAAGGGCTACAAGTTTTGGGATCCAGTTGAGAAGAAGATGGTGATTAGCAGAGATGTTGTTTTTGATGAGAAATCCATGTTGCAACAGAATGTGGAGACAGTCCAAATTGATTCAGTTCAGAATCAAGATCAAACAGTTGAGAGAGTTGAAGAAGTTGAGATGTGTCAAAGCTCGGGTTCTGCATCAAGTGGTTCCAAGACCACGGATTTGTAAGACTATAGTTTGGCTAGAGATAGAGAAAGACGCATGAATGTGAAGGCTCCAAACAGATTCGGGTTTGAAGATATGGTCTCTTATGCACTCAACGTTGGTAGTGATGATCCAACCAATTTTCAAGAAACAATCACTAGTCGAGAGAAAGAAGGATGGATGGGTGCTATGGTAGAAGAGATGGAGTCTTTACATAAGAATGAGACTTGGGAGCTAGCCAGACTTCCAGAAGGAAAGAAAGCTCTTCGTTGTATGTGGGTCCTTAAGAAGAAACCAGTAGTATCAGAAAAAGAGGGGGAGAAATTTAAGGCTAGATTGGTAGCCAAAGGTTTTACACAGGTGAAAAGGGTAGATTATGATGAGATATTTTGTCCTGTGGTTAGACATACTTCGATCAGGTCAGTACTTGCTCTTGTTGCCACTTAGGATTTGCATCTAGAGCAGATGGATGTTAAAACTTCTTTCTTGCATGGTTATTTGGAGGAGGAGATTTATATGCAGCAACATGAAGGTTTTGTTCAGCCTGGCCATGAGCATTTGGTGTGCAAGTTGAAGAAATCTTTGTATGGACTCAAGCAGTCCTCGAGGCAGTGGTATAAACGGTTTGACTCCTACATGAAGAAGATTGGCTACAAGCGATGTGAGTATGATTGTTGCGTGTATGTGAAAAACCTTGATGATGGTTCTTCTATTTTTCTGTTACTATATGTTGATGATATGTTGATTGCCGGCCAAGAACATGAATGTTGTGGAATTGAAAGCTTTGTTGAGTCAAGAATTTGAGGTGAAAGACCTAGGTGGTGCTAAGAAAATTCTTGGGATGGAGATTCGTAGAGATATGAGCTCTAGAAGACTATGGTTATCTCAGCATGGATATGTTGAGAAGGTCTTGGAAAGGTTTGTTATGAGCAATGCAAAGACTGTGAGTACTCCTTTGGCGAATCACTTTCAGCTTTCTGAAGAAGATTGTCCAAAGACAGATAAGGAGATTGAAGAGATGACCAAGGTTCCTTATGCTAGTGCAGTTGGGTGTTTGATGTATGTTATGGTTTGCACTCGTCCTGATTTAGCTCATGCAGTTAGTCAAGTGTGCAAGTATATGTCCAAACCAGGAAAGAGGCATTGGGAGACGGTCAAATGGATCTTCCGGTATTTGAGAGGTACTGTTGGGCATGGTTTGATGTTTGGTGGGCAACATGGCGATCCATTGGTAGAAGGGTATGTAGATGCAGATTATGCTGGTGATCTGGATAATACGAGGTCTACGATGGGGTATGTGTTTACTCTTGGTGGAGGACCTATTTGTTGGAGGTCAACACTTCAGTCTACTATTGCGTTGTCTACAACTGAAGCCGAGTATATGGTGTTAGCTGAAGCTGAAAAAGAAGCAGAAAAAGAAGCATTATGGCTTACTGGTTTGGTTCAAGAATTGGGTGTTGAGCAAGGTGGAGTTGAATTGCATTGTGACAGTCAAAGTGCCATTTATTTGGCAAAGAATCAAGTGTATCATGCTAGAACCAAGCACATTGTTGTTAGGTATCACAAGATTAGAGAATTGATTGCATCTGAGGAGATCTTGTTACTGAAGGTTCATACTTCTGAGAATGCTGCTGACATGTTGACAAAGCCAGTTACTTCTGACAAATTCAAACATTGTTTGGATTTGTTAGATATTTGCAGTTGCTAAGAAAGTGAGGTAGCCCGGTCCACATAACGTGTTTTAGAAGTCGGTTAAATCTTCTGGGAGGCGTGATTATTCGCCAAGGTGGAGATTTGTTGTATATGGCTCATAATATACATGAGAGCCTTTGACGGAGTGGAGCGATTGGAGCCGAAGGCTTGGAGGACACGTTCGGATTAATGGATCAGGGTGCGAGGAGGATTCCCCGCGGTATGAATTAGGAAGAATTGTAATTTGGAAGAAATTAGAATTAAGAAGAATCCTTAATGAAGAAGGATTCTAATTAGGAAGGATTCTGGTTCTCCTATGCAGTTAGGGTTTCGAATTCCCTATTATAAATACATGTGATTTGTATTCTTTGTAGATACTTGATTCATAAAATAAAATCGCTCAATCGCTTCCGGAGACGTAGGCAAATTGTCGAACTTCGTTACCAAATCTTTGTGTCGTTTTCTTGCTTTATATTCTGTGTGATTTAGCTTGATTGTCAACACTTCCTCTTTTCATCCTCTTAGAGTAGTCCAAATCTTCTTTGTTTCTTTCCGCCCAAAATATGGCCTCCTTTTTAGGCTCATCTAGAGATATTGCCTCCTCCCTACAGTGGCCATAACCTCTACTATCCCCTAAACCATATCCTTTCTCATGACTCTTTACGGTTATGATCCATTAGTTGAAAGGTATATAGATGCAGATTATGTTGGTGATCTAGATAGTAGGAGGTCTACGATGGGATATGTGTTTACTCTAGGTGGAGGACCTATTTGTTGGAGGTCAACACTTCAGTCTATTGTTGCGTTGTCCACGACTGAAGCCGAGTATATGGCATTAGCTGAAGCTGCAAAGGAAGCGTTATGGCTTATTGGTTTGGTTCAGGAATTGGATGTTCATCAAGGTGGAGTTAAGTTATTTTGTAACAGTCGAGTGCCATTTATTTGGCAAAGGATCAGGTGTATCATGCTAGAACCAAACACATTGATATTAGGTATCACAAGATTAGAGAATTGATTGCATCTGAGCATATATTGTTGTTGAAAGTTCACAGTCTTGAGAATGTTGTTGACATGTTGACGAAGCCAGTTACTACTGATAAGTCCAAACATTGTTTGGATTTGTTGGATATTTGCAGTACATAAGAAAGTTAGGTAGCATGTTCTACATAGCGCGTCTAGAGATTGATTATCTTCAAGGGGCATGATTATTCGCCAAGGTAGATTTTTGTTGTATATGGCTCATAATATCAATAGGGCTTTTCTCGGAGTGGAGCGGAGTGTACCGAAGCGCATTGAGTGGAACGGAGCGGCGCGACGAGAAAAGCCTAATCAGCAAAGACTAATTAGACGCGTTATGATTAGTGGGCTGACACGGTACGGATTAGGAGTATTTTTGAAATCCTTGTCCTTTAGGGTTTCGACTTTCCTATATATATACATGTATTGTGTAACTGATGGACTTCACTTGATCATAATAAAGTCGCTCATCGCTCCCGGAGACGTAGGCATAATTGGCCGAACTTCGTTAACAAGTCATGAGTTGCTTTCTTAATTTATATCTTGAGTAATTTAGCTTGTTTATCAACACTCTTGTTTCCATTTCCTCGCTGATCATATCGAGCTAGTCTTTAACTGAGGGGTTTCTCGTATAGGAGTCCCACTTGACAAAGATTTGGGCAATGTGGATAAGGCCTAAAAAATTGCTCAAGGGCTTAATGGTCAGCATTTGGGACAAGGCTTGGCTCTTACAATTGTTACCCATGTGGATGGTAGAAGTATATAATGGAGGGGGGTTTTTAAGGTATATATATATTAATTGATAAGGGTAGAATAGACTTTGATGTTTGTATATAAATAACCTTACTTTTTAGATTTCTTTACCAAAAGAGGATAAACATTTGGTCTGTATAATTCTCAATTGTTCATCCTTCTTCAACCTCTTTTCATTATTCATCTTCTCAATTATATGTACAATTTGTAATTTGTTGTGGTATCAGAGCACCTTCCGCGCTAATCTTCAACAGTTTCTTATCGATTATGTTATTCTTCTTTACCAGAATCAAATTTTCTTCGATTTCTTTTGAAATCGGATCTCATTTTCTTTGATTTTTTTCTCTCAAAATCAAATTTCGTTCATTTGAACTTGCTTCCTTTTCACCTGTGTGGTTCTATTTTTCTCTTTGTTGAACATCATCAGGATGAGTTTCTATTCGAGCTCTAGTTCTGATTCGACACTTGAGGTGGACCGAAAAAGACCCACTTCATCGAAACGGCATGTTAAGGCTGATTTCACTGATCTATCCTTGAATCCTTCGATTTTTTACTATCTTCATCCTAGCGAGAACCCAAGCTTGGTTCTAGTAGCTCAGTTACTCAATGGAAACAATTACCATTCCTGGAGCAGGGACTTTCAGCGAGGGTTGCGTGCTAAGAACAAGATGGCTTTTATTGATGGCTCTTTAATGGTTCCGTCACTCACAACAGAATCGTGCTGCTTGGGAATGTTGCAACACCATGGTCTTCTCCTGGATATGTAGGTTAGTGACTCCTTCTATAGCACTAAGTATTCATTGGTTTGATAAATCTACTGATGCTTGGGATAATTTGCAAAAGCGGTTTGCACATGGACATTCCCTCAACATTTCTGAGTTGCAGGAATAATTGTTTTCTTTCACCCAGGGGTCCTTATATGTGGACGATTATTATACTAAACAAATGACCATACGGGACGAATTAGTTAACCTTCGACCATTGGTCACATGTAATTGTGCACCTTTATGCAAGTGTGCAGCTTTTCTGGCTAAAGCTAAGGCTTACCAAGAAGAGGATTTAGTATTCTGTTTCTTGAATGGTGTGAATTCTGAGTATGCTAATATCCGTTCCAATATTTTTATGATGAAACCCTTGCCTGATATAACTACCGCATTATCTCTAATTTCTCAACAAGAGAGGCAGATTCTAGGAAACAACTTCGTTATTGAGTCTTCTATTAATATGGCTCGACGACAATACGATAATAAGAAAAAATGCAGTCACTGTGATAAGCTTGGTCACACTGTGGACTAGTGCTACAAGAAACATGGTATCCCGGCCAATTTTAAGTTTACTAAGAAAAAGAATAATGTTAATGCTAATTCTGTTGGTGTTAATCTTGAGGATGAGAATCAGCAACTTTTATCTATTGGTCATCCAAATGAGCCTAGCAGTTATGGAGTGACATTATCAAAGGCTCAATATAGTTAGCTTATGACAATTTTGGATGAGAAGGCTGTCAGGAATTCCGATGTTCTTTCTCAATCTGCTGCCCCAAGACATGTTATTGGTAGTTTGGTTTCTTCAAGTACTCTTCACTCTTGTGTTCATAATAGTGTCTCAAATATCGTTGATAATTGTGTTGAGTCTTTGAATGTTAGCTGGATTCTCGATAGTGGAGCAACTGATCATATAGCAAATAATTTACATCTTTTTAAATTTATTACTACCATTTCAAATGTTGTTGTTAAACTTCCTAATAATCAATCAACAAAGAGTAGTCACTCAAATATGGGATATTCAAGTTAATCCCAATTTGATTCTCCATTATGTTTTCTACATCCCTAATTTTAATTTCAATATTATTTCAGTTAGTAAGTTAGAGGAACATTCACATGTTCAATGTATGTTTCATATTCAGGATACCCATCTTTAGCGGATAATTGGTTCATCTAAGCTATCCAGAGGCTTGTATACTCTTCCCCATCAAACAACCAATGTTGCTTCTACAGTTGCTGCTATTACTACTTTTAACAAAGCTTTTTGTAATAAACAGTTGTGGTACTATAGATTGGGTCACTTTCCTTTGTCCAAGTTGTATCTTATGAAGGGCTTATCTTCTAATGTAGCTCATGATGTTGAGTATTTTGATTGTGTTGTATGCCCTTTAGCTAAGATGAAAAGAAAATCTTTTCCTGTTAGTACTACTAAGTCAGTTTGTATTTTTGATCTAGTACATCTCGATATATGGGGACCTTTTAATACTGAATCTCATCCTGGTTATCGATATTTTTTAACTATTGTAGATGATTTTAGTAGGTATATACTTGAATTTATTTACTCAAAAATAAGTCTCAGGCATCTAAATGCATTGAAGGTTTTTATCAATTTGCTCTTGTTCATTTTTCCAAGCACATTAAAAGCTTTCGAAGTGACAATCCTCCCGAACTTCAATTAACTAATTTTTGTCAAGAAAAAGGGATATTACATTAGTTTACGTGTCCTTATACCCGTCAACAAAATAGTGTTGTGGAAAGGAAGCATCAACATTTATTGAGTGTAGCCCATTTTTTGAAATTCTCCATGAGGTTATGCAGGTTCTCCCCTTCCTTCTACTGCAGGGTTGCCAAGTAGCTCATTGTTACCTTCTCCGAGATGGGCATGACATAGTTCTTCCAAAACTCCATCTCGGTGGTTATCGATTGATCTTGGGCGAAGCTTTAATATCAATGTGTTGTTATAGCGCTTGAAAACTCAATCTGAAATTTAATTTGTAAAAAATGGCAACTCCTAACTCCGAATTGATTATCTAAATTATTCTTGAAGTTATAGACTGTTTATTTTGTCTAAAATAGTTAGTCAGCACAACTTCACTAAAATAATAACGGGTGAATTTCAAATAAGTGTTCTGTGGTTTCAGGTTTTTGCAAATAAATGATTGTGGTTTGCCTTAAGCAAATAAAGTACTGTGGTTTGCTTTGTTTGCAGAACTAAGAAAATGATCGATTTTGTTAATGTAAACGAGGATGACAGTTGCCCAATTGTTTTTTCAAACTTTTGACCGGTTATGTAAGTTAAGCTTAAAGGTCAGAACAAAATTTAGACAAAAAGTGTCTTCTTTCACGTCAAGAAAATTGACCATTTTCTTAATTCTGCAAACAATTAAAACCACATTCATTTATTTGCTCAAAGACCAACCACGGTCATTTATTTGCAAAAACGCAAAACTACTTGACACTTTTTGAAATTAACCCAATAATATAATATCGCCCTTTAAAACATTATTCACCCTCAAATTGAAATAATAACACATAATGAATGTTTTACATTTTTTAAAATTTGACAGTTTACAAACTAAAATGACGGTTAAATTCATTTTACAAATATGCAATTAGATTTGGAGATCAATATTTTGTCAATATGTAGATATAAATTCTTTAAAATATAAAAATATCATTATAACTCAAGAATATGATGAGAGATACCACATACTTTTATTCAAGAACTTTTAAACTATAGATCCCAATTTCAAAATTGAGCAAATGAATTATTTTTATACTTTTCGGTTATTTTTTATTGTATTTATTTATGAATTATTTTACGATATTTAAGCTAATATAAGCTCTCATGCACCTTGAGTTTTCTAACTGCCAACATTGACAAATTCAATGCTAGTAGGACAGTAGAGGGTGAATGATACCGTTTTTCTTGAATTTGAGGGGTGAATGGTTGTCTAGTAGCTTGAGAAGGTTAAATGAATTAAAAGAACAACATTTAAGGGCTGAGTACGCATTAAGCCATCAAAAATTAATATTTACAAAAGTTACCCCTTTATTTATTAGAATGCCACTATCTTATCATAAGTCATTATCTCACATGATTATTGTGTTTATTAATAAGAGCTGGTCCAAGTGATAAGACACTCCATCTTTTGCTTGAAAGGTTTGTAGTTAGAGTCTTCTTTTCGTCAAAATTTAACTCTTATTGATAGACAATTTGTAATCTTCACTGTAAACACTCATCAAGGTCTGTGGTTCGCTATGACCTCACAAGTGGGTAGGTCTTCCCTAAACTAAACTTTTATCTTACCACAAAAAACATAACTATTGTGTTTTACTAAGCAAGAATCCATCCAAATATAGTCCAAGTAATGATGCTATAGGATGATATAATAGATAGAATTTAGAAAGATGTGAGAAATCCGACACATATGAAAAGAATTTTTGGGAAACATAATATAGCTGACGAATATTTATGAAATCATTCATATAGACTCTTAATTAATTTGGAAATTAAAAAGAGAGTATTTGAAAGATGTGATAAGTTATGTGGGATTGATAGATCATAGAAGTTTCTTATGTATGCATATATAATGTTGCACTTTTAGCACGTGGTCATACCCACACGCTTTTGATATGTGTTTGTGCTTCCCAGTTTGCGTTTTTGGTACAGTTCCTGTGATTCCAGCTTCACATGTTGCCTATATTATTCATTTCATACAGCTCATGTATGATTAATAATACTTTAAAACCGTGCGGTTCAATGGTGGCAGTTTTGAGCTAGAGCGGACAATATTTATATAGTATTTAGCATGGTATTATAATATTACTCATTAAAACATATTATGATAGAAAGCGCATCATAATATCACTTTTTTTTTCACAAAATACTCAATCAAAAACATATATGTAAATCATATGACGACAAATTTTCAATAATCTAGATGGTCAGATAATGTATTACATTGGTTTTTGTTGGGTTTACAAGAACTCTAGTATATACATATATGCAAAACTTTTATTTTAGTAATCATAAATGTTTTTTACACATAAGAGCATCTCCAAGGCTTCTCCCTATCATACTCCCTAAAATAATATTAAAATATTAAATTTTCAAATTTAACTTAAATTTTTTTGCGTATGCTCCAACCATACTCCCTATCACACTCTCTATTTCATTATTTTATTAATAAAAAATTATAAAATTAATATAAAATATGAAGAAAAGAGGAGAGAGAGAAGAGAAACAAATAATATTATAAAATTAAATAGGGAGCCTCTCATCCTCCTCAAATTTGAGGAGCCAAAATTCACTCGCTAAAAATTTAGAGAGCCACCTCACATGGTTGGAGAAGCATTCTCCCTATCATACTCCCTATTTTAACTAAATGGTGATTTAGGGAGCCCCTTAGAGATGCTCTAAGAACTTTTAATGTCATAGACTAATATAAAAGTTAATATTACATTCTAACTAGTAGTTTAATTTTATTAATTGATTCATTGACATAAATTTAGTGCTTCTGAATCCTAACAATTTTACTTATTAATGAAAGTTCAATATAGATGGTAAGTTGAGTAAGTGTTCAAATTTATGATCCAAAAAATATCAACGTATCGAGGTATAAAAATTAATATAAAATCATTATTAAATCCTGACTATCAATTTATACTAAGCTTTTAGTTGAATTCATTCCATAATGAGAGCATCACAAAATCAGGAGCTATTTATATATATGTACATATCAACTAGTTATGATGAAGTTTAGAGGTATAAGAAATAACAAAAGCAAATATTGAGGTGGTTGAAGTTGAGGAATCAAAATTTGCATTTGCCTAATTTTCAAAAATAATTGAGTGTTCCAAATTTTTAATTAGTTGTGGAGGTAGAGGTGTTAATGAGAAACTAGATATGTGGCAATATCTAAAAGGGTACTAGAATTAGGCTTCTTCTAATTATATTCTCAATCACTCTCACCTCACCTCTTATCATAGTACATTTGTTTTATATTTACCATATTAATGTTTGTTTGTTTGGTAATCTGTCAGGTCCCAGCTCAGCTAGCTATATTTGATATTATTCTATGGAATTGCACTAAAATACAAACCTAAAATATTTTCATAACATGGCAAGTTTTTATAATTCATGAACCTCTTACTATAAATTAAACAGGTGGAATCAAGTGGCATTGATTAGTTCATATATAAACACAGAAGAGTAGTGAGTGAGAGTGAATTGTAAAATCTTCAGTATTCTCATTCTGAAGCTTCAAATTGAAAATGGTGTCCCCAAATGTAGAAGAAACAAAAGGGTATTATTTGAAGATGAAGGCATTGCATGACAATATATGGAATGGGTTGGTTGATCAAGTGAAGGAAGCAAAGAAAATAGCAAAAGATGATCCAAGAAAGATAATTCATTCTTTAAAAGTCGGAATTGCAATTACTTTGGTATCCTTGTTCTACTACTTCAATCCTGTTTATGATGGTTTTGGTGTTTCCGCTATTTGGACCGTTTTGACTGTTGTTGTCGTCTTCGAGTATACTGTTGGTAAGTTCACTCGGATTCATTATCATTATTATTAAAAGAATTTATATTATATCATATTACATTAGAATCTATAATAAGTCATTTAATCGGTTGAATTTTTGTGACATATATCAGTTAGACTAGCTCAAATTCCGATCGTGGTAGGACTAACACATAATAAAATTGATCTAGTATTATGAGAGATTTTGAAGTGTACTAAAAGTATATGCTCTCTTAGTTACAAAATTAGCTTATATTTTTTTTTATATTTTAAAAACTTTCATAAGCAACATGTTTACCCTTTATATCATTCAGGAGCAGGAGCATGGTGCACTGGTGGGAGTATTCAATATTTCTCCTAGTTTTAGGCGCCATTTGTCTTGCTTTCCCAAATTTTCCAGTTAAAAGATTGTTTAGTAAATGTAAAATTGCTTCAAGAGAAAGTTGTGTTCAGCAAAAGGTACAATTTGAACTTTTGAAAAAAAAACCATTTAAAACTTATTCAAAAAGGTTCTGTTTATATTTATTTTTTTACTAAACTAACATTAATTTTTAATAAATACATACTTTTCTTTTTATTTTTTGACTTTTAGGATTTCTGTAATGTAATTACCAAACATTCTCGATTTTTATTTGTTTTTCTCCACAACAAGCTCTCTCATCACATCAACTATTTCTCTCCACAGCAATGTCAAATTCACACTTAATTACATAAAATTATATACATAGTATCATGTATTTATTTATTTGTTTATTCATTCATTAATTTTATAATGCAGGTGCAACAATAGGCAGAGGATTGAATAGAATGCTAGCAACACTAATTGGCAGTGCCTTGGGTTATGGAGCTCACTGGATTGCTTCTCATTCTGGAAAGATTGGAGAACCCATTCTTGTTGCTATCTTTGTCTATATATTTGGTAAATCATTATTCATCATTAGTTAATTATTCATCATTAGTTAAATAATAGAGTAGAGAATAATTGGATTTTCTTGTTGAATGAATGCAGCTGCAACAGTAACATTTATACGGTTTTTCCCGAAAATGAAGGCGAGGTATGATTACGGGCTGTTGATATTGGTATTGACATTCTGCATGATATCGGTATCCGGATATAGAGATGACGAAGTGATACATATGGCTCACAAGAGAGTGACTACTATTATTATTGGTTGTGTTACTACTCTACTTATTTGCATTTTCATATGCCCTGTTTGGATTGGACAAGATCTTCATTGTTCCATTGCTGGCAATTTGGACAAGCTTGCCAACTTCTTACAAGGTATCTTAATACTATTCTATACATAGTTCTTGTCTCATTATATTGATTCATAAACATATGCATTTATTCTTATTCCTCTTAATTATTTAGAGAATACTTATACAGTGAATTAATTAAAGTATTTTGAAACAATATAAATCCATGCAGGATTTGGATCTGAGTACTTTGAAACATCACAAGACAATAACACCGACAAGTCATTTCTTCAAGCCTACAAAAGTGTCCTCACTTCAAAAAATAATGAGGAAACTATGGTGAGTAGATTAACTCAAAAAAACCATTAATTGTTTATCCAACACAAGTAACTTATATAGTCTAGAAGTATTCTAAATTTTCTCGTATGTCATGTCGTTGCGTGCAGGCTAATTTGGCTAGATGGGAGCCTTGCCATGGTCGGTTTAAATTTAGGCATCCATGGAAACAATATCTTAAAGTCGGGAGCCTAAGTCGTGAATGTGCCTACAAGATTGATGCCCTCAACACATACCTTAGTTCAAATAATCAAGTGAGAACCATACATCACCTGCTAAAACAATGTACTATAATTAATTAAATAAAGAATTTAGCTAAAACAATATGATTACTACTTCATTTGCAGACAGCAGATGAAATCCGAAGCAGAATTGAAGAGCAATGCAGAACAATAAGTGTAGAAAGCGGAAATGCATTGAAAGAATTAGCAACAACAATAAAAACAATGACAAGCTGTAAATCAAAAGCGGATGCTCACATTTCCAAAGCAAAAGAGGCAGCAGAAATCCTAAAAAGTAGATTTCTTGAGCAAACTCATGAAGGTCCGGTTTCAGAAATAATACGAGTTGCTAGTGTTGCTTCAACATTGATGGATGTTATTGAATGCATTGGAAGGATTGGAAAGTGTGTTGAACAACTAGCTGTTGAAGCTTATTTCAACACGTGTAAGAATCTGCCCCCAACGTATGAGTTTCACCGTGGAACTGTACAGCCGGTTTCCGATGTTGTTATCGTAGATATTGCTTCTGTAGATCATACAAATTCATCATCAGGGGAATAGTATGTTCTCAAGTTTTGATATTTCCTATAGGAGGCACTCATAATCTATTCTCAAATTGTTTCTTTCGGGTTGTCTATTGAGAGACTTAGCGCAGAGCCAAAGTGAGTTTCTTTCGGAGGCTCAGGATAGTCAAATATTGAGTAAGATTGACAGTTCAATAATACGCACTTAAACAAACAGATATAGTATTATTGAACAAATATTGTTAGACTACAGAAGCAATAAATGGTTCAGTAGCAAAGCAAAGCAAAGCAAGTTCAAAAGAATTACTCCATAGATTTTTTCTCAGATGAGCCTCATACTTACGTGCAGTCTCTACGGTACCTTTCCTTGAGCTTTAATCCACTATTGATCTATTTCGGAAGCAAAGAAGAAGCCTTTACAAAATCTAGCTAATATTGATGAAGTACCTTCATTCACTCAACTGTTACACTAATTCTATCAATCATCTGCTTACAACCGAAACAATCGATGCTACAGTAACTCATTATGAACATTTATTACACAAATGTGAACTTTGAGTGTGTTTAGCTTTTGCTATGTTTTTTTAACTTTCGAGTTGAAAGTGTTCTTCACCCTTGTATTGATCTTTTCACTTGATATCTTCAGCTTTGAATTAGCCTTCTTTTTTTAGGCAAGATTGGAACTATCCGTTGAGACTCCATAGTTACTGTTTGAGTTTGTTCTGCATTGGCTTCAACTTGGAATCTGGGCAACTAGTAACTTGTTAATGAAAATATACTTCAAAGCAAACATTTCTTTTTTCTATAAAATTGCTAAGTATAAATTCTATGAGTAATTTTGTAACTATATATGGAACTTTTATAGTGTTTCGATTGGGGAAGGGTCGGACCTTTCTTTAATAAAATGTAGGATTCTTGAATTTGACGTAAAACTCTAATCGTTCCCTTGAACTTTCAAAACTTATAAATGACTCTCTGTGGATTTGCAAAACTAACAAATAACCTTTTTCATTCAAAATCGATGCATCAAAACGTGCAAATGACAAATGGTAGATAATTTGGTAAATAACATCATCTATCGTTTTCACATTTTAATACAATCAACTTTAGTAAATTATTGAAAACTATCAAATAAGAACAAGTGTCATTTGTAACTTTTGAACAAAAAGTAGAGAGTCATTTGTAAAAGTTGAATAAAAATAAATAATTCTTTTGTGTAAGTTATATAGAGCCTAAAATGTATGTCGGAATTCTAACCCACCCCACAATAGACTTGAGGAGGGTGGGTGGAGAAAGCCACCCCACAATAGAGTGGGTGGAGAAAGAGGGTCCTGAAGAGGTCCAAATCAGGGTTAAGTGACGTAAACAAGATATAAAATGAAATGACATGTGGAGAGTAATTTAGTGATGATCCTAATGTTATGTGGACTGTTCCATAAAATTAAAACAAAACAAAAGCAATATTGCATATTTATCCACACTAATAATTAATAAACCCGCCGTTTCTGGAAAATAAAAAGAACCACCCCCCACACCACCCATGGTTTGGGCGTAAAGTAATCAATTTAAATGTTAATCATAGAAAATTGATTGGCTTCATACATTTATAAGCCATTTAAATTTGTTCAGAAAATGTCTCCTCAATTTAAAAAGTTTTAAATAATCTAATTTAACAAATAAATTTCAGTTTTAAAATTGATGTGTTGAAATGTACAAATTTTAGATAATACATATTATAGGTGTTTGAAAATAATTTATTGTTTTTATTTTAGTGTCCATTTTCATGTCATTTATAAAAAAATCAGTATTTTTATGAGTAAGATAAATGAAATACACACAAAATATTAATTTTAATAATTATAATTTATTTTATATGCGAGACATTGTACATAACACTTTAATGGAGACATTGAATTTTTTTCTTGAAGGTGCAAGAATATAATATAAAAAGTCGGGAACTTTTTAAGTGATATTATCTATCGTTTCCATATTAGATACGAATAATTTTGAATTAATATGTTACTGAAAGCAATTAAATAAGATCGATGAGTCATTTATAAGCATTAACAAAAATAAAAGATTATTTGCTACTTGGACAAATTCGGGAAACCAAATAAATTTCTTCTAAATCCTATCCTCAATTAATAACACATGTCCCTTGCTGTTCTTCCCCAACCTACAATTCCGGTGAGTTCGTTACACAAATTCTTCAACCATGGCGTCTTCAAAGCTGATGCCGACCACGTCAACTTCCAATCCGGATCTGCCACGTCAATCATCTCTCTGTCCCCAAGATCTCCACCCAAATCATTTCCTTCCTCAACAAGATCACTTCTCATCTATCACCATGGATGATTTCCTCAAGAACATCTACTCCTACCCTACTCCCACCGACCCCGCCCCCGCCGCAGAATTCCCTAAGTCCGCCGATGAAGTCTGGAAGGAGATCGTCGCCGGCGCCACCCTCGAGCAGCGCCGCGAGGGAATTGAAGGCATGACTTTGGAGGATTTCTTAACGAAAGCTGGCGCTGTCAGGGAGGAAGATGTTAGGGCTGTTCAGGTCGGGGCTGCTTCGTTTGGCGGTCCGGGGAATGATAATGGTAATGGTAAGATTAATAGTGAGAATAGTAATGGGAGTTTTGATAATGGTCACTTTGGGAATGGGATTGGGGTTCCGGTTCCGGTGCCCGTGGAGAGTGGGAAAGGGAGGCAGAAGAGAAGAGCCGTGGAGGAGCCTCCTATGGATAAAGCTACTCAGCAGAAGCAGAGGAGGATGATCAAGAATCGGGAATCGGCTGCTCGGTCTAGGGAGCGTAAACAGGTACATAGTCCGGTCTCGAGTGTTGAGAATTGATGTTGTGCGGAATAAATAACCTTCCAATTGTTATATAAATAGTTGGACACTACTATATAGAGTTTTTGGTGTTAGGATGTAATGCAATTACGATAATGATAACACGCAAGAATTGTTTACCAGTACACCACTCAATGGGGCACTACCAAGTAGCGGCACTATCGAGCAGGATATTTTACTATGATGAATAGAATACCGAATACATAGAATTGTATATATATTTATACTAATAGAAACCTTCGAAAGCCCTACATTTACTATTCTAACAATTTCTCCCTCCAATCTTTTATTTAATTGTATTATATTGTACTATGTTTATTGTTTTCTATGCAACTATGATTACTTTTAACATTTGGGGTTAGTGATAAACACAAAATAAAGCAAACAATATTGGAATCAGGGTAATCACAATCACCAAAATCACATATTGTTAGGCATTTCATTCTTTAATATGAACAGTATTGACCACCACTGGCTGTAGATAAAGATGTAAAATTTACAATCACTGTTAATTTACTTTCCTTCCTTCCTTCCATATTAAACTAGTAGTGGAGTGGAGCATATTTGTTTGAACGTCTCGCGGAATGTTATTGTCTGTTTGTTTATCAATTGATCTTCAGACTAGATTTAAGCTTGTTTTATTATCTAGTTAACTAAGTAATACATCCATAAATGTCTGCATCATTGAAGATATAGCATTTCTAATAAGTTTGGTAACTGGGGTTTTAACTTAAAAAAAAAGTAGGAATTTTTCTCCCAGAAAGATAATTTTACTAACCTTGGAAGATAGTTTTACTTCCCTTCTTTAATTGCCTCAGATTGTAGTCCGTTTCTTTTAATATAATTGATGTTTCAGTCCTTTGAAGTCTAATATTTCTATGTTTGAGGTATAATTTTATCTAGCAATATGAACCACCATATTCAATTTGTATTTTAAATAATTAAGTAAGAAATGTTTCCATATATTCAGAAACATAGATCAAAATTTACCTTTTCTGGCCATGATGGGAGTTTTATCTCTATCTCTCGGTCCATAAATCTCCTTATTTTCTCTTTTATGGCATTTATTTAAATTTCTTTCTTCCCCCTTCAAGGACAGCTACAGTAGATGTTCAACTTTGAACCTGTGTTTTCTGTTCTATGTAGGCCAGAAACTTGAAATAACTTGCAAAGTTCTATTCGACTACGTATTAATCATATACGAAGGAAAATATCTCATGAATCATAAATTGCTGACCATGTTGGTGGGTCTCTTGGAGAGGTCCATATCTTTGAAAACTTTCCCATTCTTTTATGAAGGAAGCCAAATGTTATACTCATCTTAGTGGAGTTAAGATGCTAGTTACTGTTATAAGTCTAAGTTAAGAGTATTATATGGATTGGTGGGGATGCAAAGTTCAGACAATGTATAATGTTCTTGTTTCATTCGTTTAATATTTCCTCAAATTTCTTGTACCTTGAAGATGACTAGAATAACCTATTCCTGAACATCTTTTTGTTCATCAACTAATTAGAGATTGATTTACTTAGGAGTTTTTTTTTGCACTGCTGTTGTTGATCTTATGAGAAAACAATCATCTTGGCAAATATACAATAATTGGTCATGTCCAAAGGGCCTCAAATAGCAGTTTGTTGCAGCTAAAAATGTGCTTCTTTGGAAGGTTGTTTTGGCTTTATCCTATTCATACACTAATTAAAATGTATTTGGATTTTCCTTATGTTGTGTAATAAATGTATAGAATGCATAGGCCTCTCTAGAAGAGCATTTTTAGGTTGCTAATAGCCATACCGCTGCTAGTATGTTTGTGAGAGTGTGTGTTATTTTTTATCTTATTTTGCCCTTATCTAAAATTATTTTTGATACTTAGGCATACACAATTGAGCTGGAAACTTTGGTGACACAATATGAGGAAGAGAATGCAAAGCTGGCGTTGGAAGAGGTAATTTCTTTTATATTTTTCTTAATTTTGGGATTTAAATCATGTTCTTGGATACCGCTTATGATGATGAACTTATGGACTGCAAAAGTTGGCTATTCTTATTCCAATTTTATTTTGGGATAATTGCTGAATACGGTGATTGTAAACAAGAAGTTTCAAGTATTTCTCCATACAAGCTGCCGCTTGGACTGCATGCCCCACTTTATATGCATGCTTTCTCAGTAGTACCTTCATAATTCTGTCTGTAGTGTAGAACAAATTTAGATCATGTTAATGGATGTCTTTCATGTGCCATAGATTCACTTTTGTTGGTAAAACTGGTGGACATAGTCGCCCTTGACATTTTGAAGCTTACACTTTTTCCTCAAGGTAGTAGTACCACTGATACTTTAGTATATTGTAAGAAAAAGTGAGAAAATAATATCACGAGGGGCAAATACCAACATTTTGGACACCACGGGGGCGAGAAGGTGTTTAATCCAAGTTTTTATGATTATCGCCCAATTTTTTTTCTCACATTAAAATTAACAGCACACCATCGTTACAGCTAAATGTCATATATTAGCAAATCTGGTTCTATTATGATCTGATACCAAATTCTGCTTGAATTGAGGGATGAAGCAATCTCACAATGTTTTAGATTCTTACGATTTTCAAAATATGTTATTTCTAACTTGTTTTCTTGGTAATATCATAGACTTCATCTTGCGAGTTATTATTTGTTTAGTATAGGAGAAAAATTGAGATCTTGACTAACCTAGCTACAAACACATTGAGAGAGTCTGACTAGGCAATTTTGGGGGTTAGATGTAATACTTCACTTTGTCACCTTGAAGTTAAAGTTGCTTATGTCACTGGCTTGTCGTTTTCATGAGTAACATCCTTATTTTATCCATGGGATTGATCTCTCTTTGAGTCTAAGTCAGTTCCACCTTAATAAGTTTATAGTCTTGAAGGAAGAATAAGCCTTTGAATTTTGTTTATTGTTGCGCTTGCGCACTAGTCAATGGAAGTGTAAATAGTAGGTTTATGTTGTAGCAGTGAATTACGATATGCTAGAGCCCTAATAAACTTAGGGCTCACGTCCACCCACGATCGGAAAAATTTCTTTTTTATAACATGATTGACACATAAATTTTGTCTGTCACAGAAAATGAATCAACTTTAACTCTTTCACCTTAAGTCCTTGTAAACTAAAACTCACCATAAACCTGGCCAGATAGCTTCCTCAATGGAATGAGTGTCATCCATTCAGGGTATTCAGATTACATCTTACTTGCCAAATCCTATATCCAATTTTGACAGTAGGATTTACTACTGATCAAACAATTTTCGCTTCCACAAATTCAATATGATTGCAACTGAGCAGCTGGTTTTGTCCATAAATCTTGATTTATTTCTATTAAGCCGAGAGAGGGATAATTATACTAGTGAGAATGAAACATGATGAATGGGTAACTTGGGATGAACCAGTAAGTCTTTTTGCTGGGATGGCTTTTCTTTAGGTTCATTGCCAGTTTTGTCTTGTTTTCTTGTTAAAATTTCAACCTATCCGGCTATCATGTTATAGAAGCAGAAATTTTGATGACAATGGGTGTAATAAATCGGGAACTTAGAGCCTCAAGCATTTCTTATCAAAAATGGTTTGGTGGAATTTAACACGAGAAAGTAATTTTGAAGATGAGAAGGTCTAGGATAACATTAGGTCTTCCTGAAATTATATACAACAAGTATTATGTGTACTGCTTTGAGTTTCATGTTTCTGCTCGAAATTCAAATATATCAATGTGTTAAAGTAGCATGCTTTCTGGGTTGGCTAGAATATATTGTCTTAAAGCCTTTAGAGTTCATTGTTTTAGGTTGTATTTTTATTTTGAGCCAATTGTTGGATATGTATTCATTTAGGAAAACTATGCCATTATAAAATTTCTCTTGGAGTTAACTTACAAAGGCTTATAATTAGTGTTAGATTATCCCACATCGGTTAATTAGGGAGCCATATGGCTCCTTATATCTGTGGGGTAACCCTCCTCCTTTGAGTACCTTTGGAGGTGAATTATGCCATTGCTTATATGGTATCATCCTTTCAGAGAGTCTACCCCTCCTAGAGATGAGTTAGGCCTTTATTTACAGTTAGCTTCAGGAAAATAATGTTTTTGACGTTCAAGATCATTTATGTTTTATGAATATTCATCCTTGTAATGGTTTGCTCTCGCATTTCAGTTGTTAAATTAATTAATTATTATAATTCTTGTATGCTGTGACTGAACTCGTGTTCAAGGAATTCTGTCCCAATGCGTAGAATCCTCATTTGATTTTTATTTTTTTTTATTTCCATTCAAAGCACATCTAAAAGCACATAGTCAGAAAAAAGGGTATGCGTAGGGCTGATCTGATAAGTAAGAAGAAACAGAGATATTGCTTGCTTTTTTTGCCTACTAGTAAATAGCATCCAAATTACTGTCGCGACGGCGGAAACTGCAAGTCAGAAAAACTATGTGCATTGCCAATCAAACCAAATCATGACACTTCAATTAAAAGAATCTTGGTTTTACTACAAATAAGAGTTAGGAATCCCATGTTAGTATTTGGTATTCACTTTTTCTTCAGTTCTCTAGCGCTGATAATTGCATTTTTTTTTTTCTTCTGGGAACACTTTCAGTCATTTCCATATTTATATATTCATTTATGCAGAACTTAGCTAAGATTGAAAAGTTTCTATTGCAGGGAGAAAAGAAGAAGCAGAGACTAAAGGAGGTATGTCTCATGCATTCGTATATTTGGTATTTGCTTTACTATTGAAATTTTGGCTCAATTCAACGTTAACCTCTAAATTATATATGCGTGTTCATTTGGACCTTGATTAGTGATTGGAAGCAATCTAACCATCACAAAGTGATCTATATATTTAAGTCCAAAGGAACATTTAACTTGTGTCTCAACACCAGTTCTATCAATTGGTGGTATGGTGCTTTAATCACAGCTGGGAAATACAGATCACTTGAATTCTAGCAGAGCTAAGAGTATGTGAAAGAGTTAGTTATAAAATAAGGATCACTTGAATTCTAGCAGAGATAACAGGATGTGAAAGAGTTAGTTATAAAATACGGATCACTTGAAATTCTAGCAGAGATACTACCAGACTAGAGATTAGTTCTATTAAACAGATTTATATGAACAACCTTTTAGGAAATTACTTGGCCTGATTGGGTAGAAGTCCTGCAGTGGGTTATCAATCTAATCTACCCTTGGTGCTGAAATGGGCTATTTCCACACCTAGTACTAAACAAATCCATCTTTTGTTTCGATTCACCACAGCTATATTCTTAGGCGGCAGGGTTTGTGTTTGTTCTGGCTGTTTTTGCATTAAGTTGTAGAGCAGAATAAGGGTTCATTTTATTTCAAAAGTATAAAATAATGTAAAGTAAATTTTGCAAGAGTAATGGATTCCGTGGATACAGGTGATACAGAAATGTGTTGTAAAAGGGAATAGTTTAACCAGGCACCTTCAATTTAACAGCCTGTGTACCATATTGCTAAGGGGTTTGTTTGCTGATAGTGCACCAAAGTTGATACATAATGGCTAAATTGACAGATGTTACCGACTACCTCCAACTTTTGCTCACTTATTTATGACTGTGCATCTAACTCTTCCTGTGTCTTTTTTTTTTCTCCAAAAAATGCAGCTGATGAAGAACCTCATACCAGTGACGGATAAGCGAAGACCAGCACGTGTACTTCGAAGAGTAAATTCTGTGCAGTGGTAGGTGCAGCATGGTCTCTAGTTAGTGGTTGTTAATAAGACATTTCCTTTGAAAGTGGCAAGGTTTATAGGGATTATAAAGAGTGATATGAAGAAGATTTGGAGGCAGAAACACACATCTGATAGAGTAAATGACCGGTGCGGTGCTCCCAATGACCGGTGTGGTGCTAATTTATCTGTTAGTACAGAGCAACGTTCAGTTTGGACATAGTAACTACTAGTTTGTTCCCCTGACAGACAAGACATATATAGGGAATCTGAAAATAGGACCAAATCCATATACATAATACTAATTTCATAATGTATAGTAATATTAATAGAATATAAGAGAGGGCATTTCACTATATAAAGGCTTTTGTTTCTGTATATTCATGTCAAATGGTTAATTTTTATTATTTTTTTAATTTGATCCATATTGGCTGAGACAAGCTGTTAGTTGTTGTGTCTGTTCATTTGTCCTGTCTTTACATAGAAAGAATCGTTCACTTGTGTGATGATACTTTATTACCTGTCTATGTGCACCACATCCAATTCTTTGGATAATTTATGGACAGTATGAAAATTGATTACTACATTTTACTTTGGGTTATCATGTCTGTTACCTTGCAAATTTTCATATTGTCCTGAAAATTCCATTAACTTGCTTAAATACATTTCTTATGAAAGCAAATATTTGACAATAAGAAAAGGCAAAAGAAAATTTGGTTAATATGGAGGAGATTGTATGCTCTTATAGTGAATTCCACGTTTAACTAGCATTGGCATGCATAAATTTTTTGCCTTAACATGTATGAGTATTGCTTTGAGTGTTGTGTAAAAGAGCAAACTATTAGTTGCCAACGACTAGTGGTTTGAGAGAGTTGATCTGCTGATAGTTCAAAGTACGGATAGGTAAATACAAATGTCGATCTCATTTTGTTATGTTGTTTAAGAAAAATCGTTTCCATTAATGGTCGTAAACTCTTTTTACGTTACACATTTATCTCAATTTCGAGACAAAAATTCCACATAAATGTGAGGTCGGACCTCTTAAAAAGACTTGAGCAGTTGATTTCTTAGTTTTCAACTAGAAAACTTTTGTTTTTTCTTTTTTTCTTTCAAGCATTTTCTTAGTTTACAAGTACTATTTTAATTTTGGATTTGTCATTTCATTTCGGCATTGACTACCGAAATCTTTTAAAAAAGCTATATTCTTTACAGTTTTAGTTACAATTTTAATTTACCAAGTTTGTTTAAGTTAAGGTATTAAGTTTTATTTCTTGCACACGCACAAAGTTTAGTTATGAGAGGAATCACCTAAAAAGTGTCTGAACAACATTAAAATGAGTAATTGAATATTTTTTAAATGTACAAATTTAACTTTTTGTTTTATTTAGACTTTGACACTTTCTTAGAACTCATGATATATTGTTGATAGGACATCACAAAATATCCGAGGATTGTTCTCTTAAACCAACTCTAGAATATATAGGTTTGTCATGAATTCATGATTAATATTTACAATCTATTTTCGTCCAAAATGAATTTATTCTTTGCTTATTTATATCAATTAATTCATTTTAATTTTAGAAATAGAAAGTAAATCTGATGATGGACGAACTTTAACCGATTAACTAAAAAAAATATTAATAAATTTTCATAAAAAGTAACGAAACCATCAATTAATTAATTTGGTTAAAATACCACATGTCGACAAGTATAAATGACTAGAAGATGGTAAATTAGATATGTATCCCTTTGAGTTACCCACACATAATATGGTGTACTATTTTTCATTTATTATTTTAATAAATATTATTTTTTTATGATGTCACGATAAAGTATACGAGCACTAAAGGTTACATGACTTCATAAAACCTCACTTTTAGCGAGAAAAAAAAAAGTGATGTAATAACCGCATTTTTTAAGGGCAATAGAGAAAATGACGATGTGGCATTTTGATCAATTTTAACCGGTAATTTTTAATACTTGTATGCTTTGCTGTGACATTATAAAAAGGTGATATATATTAGAGTGACAAATAAAAGATGGTATATCATAGTGTGAGCTCAAAAGTGATACACCATAAGTGATACACTATATGTGTACTTTACTCAACTAGAAAAGGGAAAAAGATTAGAGGAAAGTTTCATTACAGTGGAAGAAACGACGACGGATAGTCCATTTTACTATTTTAAGCTCTGTCGAGCCCATTATTATTACCCTTTCTTTTTTTTCTTTTTTTTCTCTGGAGTCTAACTTTGTACAGTACAGTTGCCTATTCTTTCTTTTTTTTTTTTTTTTCACTTTGACTTGTGTAGACTAACTATGCAATGTCATAATAAGTGTTTAGTTTTCACCCATGTTGTTCTTTTTCATTCTGTCTGAGGTTTGATGTGTAGATGTGAAGTTGGAAAAGAAAAAGGAGTAATGGAGCTTTGAAATGTATTGAAATGAGAGAAGAATTGATAATCTTGGAAAGGAAACTGTTAATTAGATATGATTAAGAGGAGATTAAGATGGTTAATGGGTCGTAACCCCAGAAGCTGGTCACCCACCAAGACCCTTACTGATGCTTCTGCTTCTAATCACCATCCCCAAAGCTTCTCTGGAACTCTCCATGAAGTTGCTATTTACATTCATAGGTTTCATAATCTTGATCTTTTCCAACAAGGGTATGTTTCTTTTTTGTAAAAAGATTTCATTTTTGGGGTTTTGATTTGTAGATTTGATTTAGTTTTTAAGTAACTGAATGTTTCAGGTGGTATCAGATTAAGATATCTATGAGGTTAGAGGATAATGAGTTTGACTCTATTGCAACTCCTGCTCGGGTTGTCCAATATGAAGGTATTTTGTTTCGATTTGATTTGATTTTGATTTGTTTCGGGGCTTGTGAGGTTTATACATGTGCCTCAGTTTTTCTTTAGTAAGGATCTGTAAATGTGAAGGGTAACGTGCATTTTTAACTTGGTTTGATCAAATAAAGCAACTTTAAGTTAGTTCATGAGGACCTACTAGTGCTGCATTTGACCATACCTGACTGAGGCTTGAATTATTTCCCCTAGTTTTTATTCATGTTATCTTCATAAAATGAACTAGAAGCTAATTGTTGCTTATGTTTTGTTTTTAAGCTGCAACAAATATACAGGGCTTTGAAGGTGCTTATGGAGTTTGGAGGATTGATGATGTCGAAAACAGTTTTTCAACACAGCCTTTTATGATCAAGTATGCTAAGCAGGATGTATATCTCTCTATTATGGTCTCCTTTGTCCTTTCCCTACTTGCAAATGAGGTACCATTCTCTTGTTTCTTTTCACATGAAATGTTTTTTTGTCAGAATGTCTCAACTTCACCATGGCTTTAGCTTAGGTTGCGTTCTAGCCATATGAATGATCATATACCTTAAAGTTTGGCCAAGGCTAGACCTCCTAGAATGATTGGTACTTTCAAAAGACCTTGATTCTTTTAATGCTTGCCTTCATGGAGAAGGAAAAGAAAATGAAAAATGATTGTCACTGAACGAAGTATGTCAATAATGGGAGAGTCTTGTCATTGTTATCAAGAAAATATCCATTTGTATGCCCCTGTACTATTTGATTGCTGTATTGAGCTCTAGAATTTCTATGTTTTTTTTTTATCACAAACCCTCAAAATTTATTTTAAGAGATGGATCTTGCTTATAAGCATCTTGCTTAATGTTATTACTTGTTTTTCAGGGTCCACCAATGTCTGCTGTTATATTGAAGTTTGAGCTGATGTTTAGCCCCACTTTGGAGAACGGGTTAGCTTGCTTTGCAATTTTGTGATTGAACTTCGGTATCTCTGTGATTTTCTTAGGTTTTATTTTTTTTATTTATTAACTCATGGCTTTCAAGCATGATACTGTGGATTCATACTAGAAATTTGTTTGAACCATTGCTAACACTGCACGTCTTATTTGCAGGTCTGACATGATGGCTTCTTTAAATGCATGTCCTGCAGCAGTCCATGAATTTAAGATTCCTCCTAAGGCTCTTCTTGGTTTGCATTCATATTGCCCTGTACATTTTGATACTTCCCATGCGGTCCTTGTTGATACCAGTATCCATATCACTATGCTGAAAGCTTCTTCTATGCCTACAATAAAGGTACTGAGATTTTTGTGCTTGACTTACTAAAGCATATAAGGTTGTCAGATGTGTTGTTTTTCGTTAGAAGCAAGTGCTTAAGATTTAGGTATGGGTCTTGAATCCTTAAGTTTCAAGCAATATTTATTACCTTCAGCAATCTTCCTTTCTTGTCAGTCTATTTTGAAAAATTGTTAGGGCTCGTTAAGAGAGAATCCTATGATCTTTAGAATTAATTTTATCAAAACTGAAGCCCGTCCTGTATTCTGATGGGAATCGTTGAACAAATGTAAGATAATATAAGTTTAGAGAAAGAAATAAGAACAATCTCAGTTTGATTGTATTGATTGAAAGATAAAAAGAAGAACAAGATAAGGAACAAGATGCAGATCCGCACCTCCCAGGGATAACCTCCCTCTCTCACTAAGAGACAAAATACAAATAAAAACTTGCCTCAACTTTCTTACCTCACCCATACTCTTATAACAGACCCCCTTCTATTTCCTAGGTCTGTGACTAAACTCATCCCATGTGACCACCTTATGCCACTTCACCATTTGCAGTTGTCCTCTTCCTTCTAGAATAAACATGAAATATCTTAGGGTCATCTACTGATAGCATTTCTCTATCAGTACCCCCTCCATTTAGACTAGTCTTGTCCTCAAGACTAACTTCAGGAAATTGACTGCGCAGAGCAACCGAATCCTCCCAAGTTGCTTCTTCCTCGGGTTTGCCCTTCCAACGAACCAGCCATTGAGTGATAGTGTCACCATGTTGGATTAGAGAACGTTGACCAAGAATGGATTCCGGAAAGTAGAGGTCAGAAGAATCCAGTTCTAATTCAGGCGGAAGAGTAGTTTCAATGCGTTGGGAACTAACAGCTTTCTTTAGTTGGGAAACGTGGAAAACCGGGTGAATTTTCGAAGTAGGCGGTAACTCAAGACGATAAGCTACGGACCCCAATTTAGCAACAATCAGAAAGGGACCAAAGTATTTGGCAGACAACTTCTGATTGGAGCGAGAAGCAACGGAAAGTTGGCGATAAGGACGGAGCTTGAGGTAAACCCATTCGCCAACTGAAAAACTAACTTCTCGACGATGTTTATCCGCTTGAGATTTCATTTGCTCTTGAGCCTGCTGCAAATGAATTTTAAGTTGACGGAGAACTTCGTTGCGATCCTGCAGTCCCCTCCGGACAGATTCCACCCGAATTTCACCAGGTAGGAACTGAACGACAGTCGGAGGAGGACGACCATAAACAACCTCAAAGGGAGATAAACCAGTAGAACTGTGAAAAGTTGAATTATACCAAAACTCGGCCCAAGGAACCCAAAGTGACCATAAACGAGGCTGACTAACAGCAAAGCAACGCAAATATGATTCCAAACAGCGATTTGTGACCTCTGTCTGCCCATCTGTTTCCGGGTGATAAGAAGAACTCATGAGGAGTTGCGTTCCCTGTAAGTGGAACAGCTCCCGCCAAAAATGGCTAACAAAAATGGGATCGCGATCACTCAAAATTGACTTGGGAATACCATGGTGCCGAACCACTTCTCGCACAAATATTTCAGCTATGTTTTTGGCTGAATAAGGATGTTTCAGCAGGATGAAATGACCGTATTTTGATAAACGATCGACTACAACCAATAAAGCATCGTATCCCTTAGACTTAGGTAAGCCAAGAATGAAGTCCATTGAGACATGTTCCCAAATTAAATCCGGAATCTCCAAAGGTTGTAGAAGTCCTCCAGGAGCTAAAGAACTCGCTTTACACCTTTGACATGTGTCACATGACTGAACAAATTTCTGAACTTCAGTAGTCATTCCCGTCCAATAAAGATTAGCCGCCAGTCGCCTATATGTTCGATAATATCCCGAATGCCCTCCCGTCTTTGTACAATGGAACTCTGCGATCAATTTAGGAATCCAAGTCGAGTGTTTGGAGATGACTAACTGATTCTTGTACATCAAGGTGCCATTGGAAATAGAATAACCTGGATGCGAACTAGGATCATGTTGCAAGTCGGAAATTACTTGCTGTAATTCAGAATCGTGTTTGACCTCGTCAAGCAATTGAGCCCCTTGCAACCAAGTAGGGGTGGAAACAATGGTAGTGAATTCACCAATTTCAGCGGAAGAGGGAATTTCTTCATCGAAACATCTAGATAAGGCGTCTGCTGCTCTATTCTCCTTTCCTGGTTTGTAACAAATTGAAAAATTATAGCCAAGTAGCTTGGCTACCCAATTTTGTTGATCGGGAGTAGTGATCCGCTGTAGAAGAAGATGTTTGAGACTCTTCTGATCAGTAAAAACAGTAAATTCCGATCCCAAAAGGTAAGGACGCCAGTGTTGAACGGCCAAAGCTAAAGCCATGATTTCCCTTTCATATGCAGATTTTGCTAAGTTACGATCCGAGAGGGATTTGCTGAAAAAGGCAATCGGCCTATTATTCTGCATTAGAACAGCTCCAATTCCACGGCCTGAAGCATCACATTCTACCACAAAAGGAATAGCAAAATCGGGTAAAGCTAATACCGGAGCTGAAACTATGGCCGACTTCAATTGATTAAATGCGGTTTGTGCAATATTGCACCATTTGAAAGCATTTTTCTTCGTGAGCTCAGTGAGAGGGCGTGCAATGCTGCCATAATTACGAATGAACTTCCGATAATAACCGGTAAGGCCCAAAAATCCTCGAACTCCTTTTACATGCTTTGGAATTGGCCACTCTTCTACCGCTTGAATTTTTTTAGGATCCATTGAGACCCCGGAACCAGTAATGATATGCCCCAGATATTCCACAGAGAACTTTCCAAACTCGCATTTCTTCTTGTTAACGAACAATTGGTTCGTGAAAAGCAAATTCAGAACCACTGAAAGATGGCGAAGATGATCCTCCCAATCGCTACTGTAAACTAGAATGTCGTCGAAGAAAACAAGAACAAAGCGACGCAAGAAAGGGCGGAATAAATCATTCATAACAGCCTGAAAAGTGGATGGGGCGTTAGTGAGACCGAATGGCATTACAAGATATTCGTAGTGGCCGTCATGAGTACGAAAGGCTGTCTTCTCAATACTTTCATCCTTCATCCGAATCTGTTGAAACCCCGACGCTAGATCCAATTTCGAGAAAAAGGTAGCCCCCTTCAATTCATCAATCAATTCATCAACAACTGGAATTGGAAATTTGTCAGGTATAGTGACCTTGTTCAAAGCTCTGTAATCAACACACATACGCCAAGAACTATCTTTCTTTTTGACCAAAATGACAGGACTAGAGAAAGCACTTTTGCTTGGACGGATGACCCCAATTTTCAGCAACTCCTTAACTTGACGTTCAATTTCTGTTTTATGGTGATAAGGGTAACGATAAGGACGGACACATACTGGCCCATGTCCAGGCTCTAAATGAATCCCATGATCATGAAGTCTCGGAGGAGGCAGACCCGAAGGTGCTTGAAAGACCGGGATAAATTTGCCCAACAAACCAGCAAGACTAGCTTGTTCTGTAGGAGACAACCTTTGAGTGACAGATTCCATTCCTTGTTTCTCCTCTCCTAAAATGTGCAATGTCGATATGGAGCCATTAGACTGGGTTAACCACCTCTTCAAAGATGAATTCTGCTCCAGACTTTGTTTGGTGTTGCCCTGTAGAATAATTTCCTTGCCCTGTGATGTGAAGCGCATATAATGGAGGTCCCAATGGTGTGTGACTTCTCCCAGCGTTTTTAACCATTCTATGCCCAGAACCATATCCAAACTTCCCATTTCAAAAACAAGAGCCTCTACCGAGCAATTAAATGCTCCAAAACTGATTGGAAGCGCAGAGCATTTTTCAGAAATCCGAACTCGGTGTCCATCGCCCAATTTGATCATCAAGCCCAAGAACTTGGTAATTGGAATACCCAAAGCTATAGCCAATTTCCTCGATAGAAAATTATGAGTGGCGCCACTGTCAACAAGTATTTCAATTGGAATTCCCTTCAATTCTCCATTTAATTTTAGAGTTCGAGATTGAGAGTCGAAATCACTAGCCATGCCTGAGAACTCCAAAACTTGACATTCTCCATCATCTACTGGAGCAGTTTCAATTTCGTCCTCAATTCGAAGAATTTCGCCTTCGTCGGTAAGAGCCTCATCATCCGCCAACAACATTACTCGCATTTTACCTTCAGGACACTTATGCCCAGGTCCAAAAGCTTGACCACACCTGTAGCAAAGTCCCTTTTTCCGACGTTCCTCCCATTCTGTCCGAGAAAGAGAACGAATACCGCGATTGCGAGAAAGTGATTGGGAGGTGCGGTTTAAGGTAGTATCGGGGAGTTGATAGCGTTGAGAATTGGGAAAATTAATGGTGCGTTGAGGGTATTGTGTAATAGGTTTTGTGTCGGGTCGGGGGTTATAACCTGTTTTTGATTCATAACGGTGTAAATGAGAGGAAATAGGGTAGGCAGACTTACTGTTATTCTCATCGAAGCGATATTCAGAACGGAGACGCCGTGCAGAAAACACTTGGTCAGATGGATATAGATATGCCTCCACATCCTTCGCAACATACATAGCTGCCAATCGCGATTCTGGGCGGTGTGGACGTACCCGACGCTTGATATCGTCTTGCAATCCACTCAGAAAATATCCCAGAGCCTGTCGTTCTAATAAGGGTGGTACCAGTGAAAGAAGATACTCAAAATCTTCTATGTATTCCTGAACAGAGCCGCCTTGACGCAGAGAAGAGAGTTGTTCATAAGGATTTTGGATATCTAATCCACTAAATCGCTGAAGAAGCTGGATAGTGAACTGATCCCAAGTTAGAGAATCGTAAACCTCCCTAACCAGAGCAAACCAGTGTTGAGCCACACCACACATGCTCAATTTTGCTAATCGGAGTCGCATCTCTGGTGGAGTTTCATGGATTTCGAAATAAGTTTCTGCTTTAGAAATCCACCCACGGGGATCGTAACCATTAAATTCTGGTAACCTGATCTTTTTAGCAGCTAAATGAAGTTCTTCTTGTCCACTCGTCTGATTGTGGGGTCCCGAGGAATCTGTGCTTTCTTCTACTTCTGGGGGTTTCTCTATTTCAGGAGGTTTCTCTTGATGCTTTATCCAATCCAGCATGTAAGCCCTAAACTTTTCCTGTTCAATCTTCTCAGCTTCTATTGCAAATTTTATGTCCTTAGAATCATTTTGTAAATCATGCACATTGTCTTGCAATTCTTGGAGCTGTGCCTCATGAGAATCTAATCGTTGGGTTTGGGACCGTGTTTCCATCACTAGATCAACACTTCTTCTTCAACGTATCCGGCAGGTCGGACCAATGATGGGAATCGTTGAACAAATGTAAGATAATATAAGTTTAGAGAAAGAAATAAGAACAATCTCAGTTTGATTGTATTGATTGAAAGATAAAAAGAAGAACAAGATAAGGAACAAGATGCAGATCCGCACCTCCCAGGGATAACCTCCCTCTCTCACTAAGAGACAAAATACAAATAAAAACTTGCCTCAACTTTCTTACCTCACCCATACTCTTATAACAGACCCCCTTCTATTTCCTAGGTCTGTGACTAAACTCATCCCATGTGACCACCTTATGCCACTTCACCATTTGCAGTTGTCCTCTTCCTTCTAGAATAAACATGAAATATCTTAGGGTCATCTACTGATAGCATTTCTCTATCATATTCTCACGAGTGCTATTTTTTACCTTAGTTTTTCTGTTGTCATTTGGCTTGTGCAACATATATTTTAAGTTCTACAGCCATTATATTTGCTGCATTTTCTTGAATGATTCTCTAGGGGGATAAGGGAAGTTAATATTATCCGAATAAAGTATTGAACAAGGATGAATTAGACATGTGGAAAGACTTGCAGCCTTAATGAACAAGCAGATTTGTTTTGAGTATAACAATAATAAAAGCTAATAGGTATGCCTTTGAACAAAGGATAAGGCATGGGCTTTCTTACTGTAACACGAATTTGATTAGATTTATGTGCACCACTTTTCATGTACCTTGGAAAAGGAGAGATCACGAACATACCTACAAGACCATGAATAAAATTGTTCTTATTGTTTGTTTGTCACAAAATTTTCTAAGTCTCTTCATTCACGTAAGGATGCTATGTATGCGAGTGTCAGGATACAGGTCAAGTGGGTACTGTAGATTCTAAACAAGTCATGGTCATTAAAGAATTAATGGCTGCAAGGGATATACTTCTTCATGACTTGCAAAAGATTGGCAAGGCCATTGACCAGTCTATCGACTTAAAAAAATTTGTTCATAATATGGATGATGCAAAGTTCGGTTTCATATTACGAACAAATTTTGCCGCTGAAGAGGAAGTTCCACAAATTTCAGACAAGTTGCAAAATGGTGCTAAGGTGCTTAATCTTATTATGTGAATCAAATATTACTTTCATTTTAACTTCTGTTGTCATGAAGATGCGATAGTTTTAATTTACTTGGCATTGCATTTGTATTTAAACAGAAGATGAATGGTATGACTGGGCTTCAGAGTGATGGTTTGCTCCAGTCGTTATCTTGGGATGAACTAGTGAACTCTATGCATTTTTTGGGTGACCAAATTTTGCATTTGTGGAACACATTTTTAATGTTTCACAGGTATTTATTTTTCTCTAATTTGAGCCATCATTTATTATTATTTTTATTGTTATTATTTATTATGTAAACAATCTTTCAATTAATGATGATTTTAATAGTAAGCATCGAGTTCTCATTGTTTTCAGAACCAACTTGGATGTGTTGTTGAGGATGGAGGTATAAAAGATTATTTGTTAAATTGTAGATATCAGAGATGTCAACCCCCCCCCCCCCCCCCCCCCCCCCCCCCCCCCCCCCCCTCTCCTCTTCCTCCCCCTATTGTTGCACCTTATGTATGAACTTAAGATTTATACCACATCATAGAAAGTAAATGTCAGCAAAAAACATATACGAAGTATGAATTAGCTTCATGCAAGAAACTTTTTATGCCTTGCACTGAGAGAAAAGATAACGGATTAAAACTGGAAAGTAGATTGAGATGCATATATATGTTATTTCATTACCTCAACAAAAGATGCCTAGATCATTAAGAAAATTGAATTATAGAGTCAAATATGTTCTGTTCTCTTGTTTTCTTTCTCAAGCTAACCAGAAAAGTTTAATTCCATGAGCTTCTTGCTAATATTTTTTGTGAATAGTCTTTACACATATATCTTTCTTTCTACATATCATAGATGATTATTCATTTGTTTGCCTTCCTTATCTTAATCATAACAAAGAATGAATCATAGGTCTGAACTATTGCCCGTGGAATAGCTCGTAACAAATTTCATTGGTTTCATAGGGGAACTATTGTCTGAATTATTGTCTGAATTTCTATAGTTCTTAATGTGGTTGTAAATTAGGATGGTGACTGATTCCTTTCTGTATATTTTGTGGCACATGAAGGGCTAACAAAGTGAAGATTTTGGAATTTCTTCGTGATGTTTGGACTGATGATCGACGTGCTGAATGGTCAATATGGATGGTATACTCTAAGGTTGAGAAGCCTCTTAATTATGTGAACAGCAGGGTTGATGGTTCTTCTTCCGGTAGTCTCCATGGGAAAACATTGAGTCTGTGGAAGTTCTCTGATGATGTAATTATGATTGCTCATCTACTTGCATTGTTTATGAGCATTATTATACAATTTGTTATGAATTCAAGCATGATGTTTCAAATGGGAGGTCAAAATTCAATACTTTTATAATAAAGTTGGTAAGGTTGTGCTGAACTTGGTATGATAATTAAATCTATACCTTAAAGTAAGTTTTGCATATTAAGAAATAATTATGTTTGTCCTGGTATTAAGTTTGTAAATATAGTATATTTTTACCTTAAGTAGACCTAGTTTGGGTCAACTCACTATGGCCAAAAGAAATCAAATATCTGGGCAAGCTTTAATCAAGTGGCTAAACAAAACATAAAGGCTCTGTTCATGAATATAGTTGAGTCAACTCATCTATTAGTATTGTTGTTATAATGTGCAATTTTTTTTTGCTGATTTCTACAGCCTATCCAGAGTGCAACCATGCGCGCTGAACTACATCGGCAAAGTATTGCACAAATGAGGGTTAGTTTTTATATATAGTGAGAGAGCTAGTAAAGAATGTTTTCTTTCTCCTTGGATACGGTCTAGTAGAACTTCTCTGTGTGTATGACTTCAGGTAATTCATTGGTTTCATGCAGATTAACAATAGGTCGCTTCAAGACATGCATATATTTGGAGATCCTTTACGTATTCCTATCATTATTGTGGAACATGTTCTCGATGCACCATCGCATACCCAAAATGGAAATTCATTTACCAGTTATTCGGATCCAAAAGACATGCTAACAGTTAGTGGTGCAAGTAAATTCAAATCAGAGAAAATATCAATGGGTTCTAACTTGAAAAGGAATGGACGAGTTCTCAAAATAGTTGTCTTTGTACACGGGTTTCAGGTACATCATTCGTGCCAGGGCTGCTATTTAAATTTATCCCTTCTCTGTTTCCCTTTTCTACATTTGTTTTTTGTGTTTTGCTTTTTTTTTTTTTCAATGCAGTAGATTAGTAGGGAGTTGAAGTAGGACTGGTTTTCCTTCCATGAAATGAGAATAGGTTGAAAAAAAACAGGACCTGGCTTCTTACCAATCGAGAGCAGGAAAAATTGGCCAAAAAAGTGTAAATAAAGTTGCATAAATGACATACTGGAGACCAAACTGATTCATTCAACATACAGCAAACACATTATGTTGGGATATAACATGTCTCTGCTTCCATGGAGACTAGAATGAAGAATCCATAACGTCTTGCCAGATTTTTAGCACTCAGACACAGTTCATAAAATCCCGTCTCTTTTGAATGTAGGGGAATGGACAAGAATCTGACTATGTGGTATCAAATAGCTCATCTTTGTTAAAGGACCATTTAACCAAGGTCTAAACCTGATAGTTAAGGACCAGTAATAGTTTTTTTATCATAATCTCTTGACTATTTGGTATATAGGGTTCCGATACCATATCAAATAACCGATTGAACCAAAAGCTAAAACTGATTGTCAAGGCTCAATAATAGCTTATATCATGATTTCTGACAAATCTTTAGTCCAAGGTGGGGCATTCTTTTCTGCTTTTGTACTTAAGTTGCCATTTCTAAATATCTTGCACTCAAGTGCATCAGCTGTCCTAATGGTCAAATGGGGACTTATTTTGATGTAATGTTATGATGGCGTCATGGTCCAACGAAGAAGTTGAAGGACTTGTTGTAATTGGCATATGGAACATGCAGGGTCACCATCTGGATTTACGGCTTGTTCGGAATCAATGGCTTTTGATAGATCCCAAGATAGAGTTCCTTATGTCAGAGGCAAATGAAGACAAAACAGATGGGGACTTCAGGGAGATGGGACTGAGATTGGCTGAGGAAGTGGTAGGGTTCACAAAGAAGAAAATGGATAAAGCCTCAAGGAGTGGAAACTTAAAAAACATCCAACTTAGCTTTGTTGGACATTCCATTGGCAACATCATCATAAGAGCTGCATTGGCAGGTACATAAACATGAACATGACTGACATGGGTTCTTCATTGCATTTGCTGTAATTGATTGCTAGATCTGTTCTTTCACTGGCAGAGAGCATCATGGAGCCATACATGAGATACTTGCATACTTATGTTTCTTTATCTGGTCCGCACCTGGGGTATATGTACAGTTCAAACTCATTATTTAACTCTGGCCTATGGGTGTTGAAGAAGTTTAAGGGCACACAGTGCATTCATCAGCTTACTTTCTCCGATGATCCCGATCTTACAAACACGTTTTTGTACAAACTCTGTAAGGTACATAAAGGACTTTCAGTTCTTTTGATTTTATGCATTTCACACTTTGGGTGTGTCAACTACTTATGATTACGAGATGCGAAAGACTTTTTGACTTTGTTGTGCAGTGTGCTTCAAAGAAATAAGTTGTATTTAGTCTGAAGTATTAATGTTCTGTTTTTCCTTTATTTCAGCAGAAGACACTGGAGAACTTCAAGAATGTGGTCCTGGTATCTTCTCCGCAGGTATTCTTTATCTATCATTAAGTATTTTATCTTTTACGAGTTCTCGAGGAAAGTATTGCAATTATGTTTATGTGGCTACCTGTAACAAAGTCATATATTTTACTTGGAAAGCTCACGTTTCATATGATTATGAAACTATTTATGAGTTAAAATTTTGTTTTTGCTGGCTAATTTTCAGTGCTGACATTTAGGGGGAGTAAGATCTGAGAATGAAAAAAAAAAAAACGTTTTCCTATATTTTCTCTAGTTAACGAATGGAGTTTACCGCTCAGCTCCCATCATTATACTGCGAAATTTAGAAAGACAGGTATCTGGCGAAAAGAAAAGTCATGAAACGTTTGAGGCCATTGTGGGGAGAAAATAGTGGGATTAGTGAGGATTATATTAGTATGGAAACAACGAAGTAAAAGGTGGAGGTAAAACACTAGAGGACTTACTACTAAAATTGGTAGATGTAGATATAGTTGATCTTATGATCATGGGAAAGTAGGTAATTCAGTTTGCAATAAAGTTAGACTTACTATACATTGAAACCTACAATTTACAACCTAGGAGAATCCTATTTATATATTTATTAAAGGCAACACTGTTTGAACAAATAATATTTGTGTTAAATACCTGACTTTGCTAACTCTGCCTCTTGAGCTGAAACGTAGATGATGATGTCTATCATGTCAAACTTTCTACTTTGACTCGTGAAAAAGAAAACTAAATTTTGCCAAATGTGTCAGCATGTCGTGTACATATTGCAAAAAATGGCACTTGTGATTGCATTCTTTAGGAATTTTTTGCTCAACTACGATGCTATGTCCTTACATGAAATTCATAGTTATTTGAATTGATAAGCTGTAGAGAAAGTCGTTGATTTTCTTGTGACCTGATCTCAGGATGGGTATGTCCCATATCATTCCGCCAGAATTGAAATGTGCTCAGCGTCTCTTTTGGACTACACGAAAAGGGGAAAAATCTTCTGGGAGATGCTGAATGCTTGCTTGTCCCAGATGCAGGCCCCTACCACCGAGCATCGAGTATTCATGCGTTGTGATGTCAACTTTGATATCTCTTCTCACGGAAGGAATCTCAACACCCTAATTGGGAGAGCTGCTCATGTTGAATTCCTAGAATCTGACATTTTTGCAAGGTTTATAATGCGGTCTTTCCCGGAGCTTTTTCGATGACTGTAGTTGAACCCTTCATCTCTCCTTGGCTGTATATTTTGGAATACACAATTGTGAGGATGACAAATCCACTTGGACTTCATGAGCAGGTGAATCCAAACACAAAATTTTGATCTAATGATTGTACGGGTTTCTGGTATCGTAGATTCTCCACGTGAATGGCAATGGCAACCTTCAGAAGCTAGGCTGCAGAGCTGGTTGCCACCAGAAATCAACATTTTGAACTTTTTTAAATGACAGTAAATCCTATTGGATAATATGGGAAACTGTACCAAGTGTAGCTTAGAAGGGCCACAAATTCGATGTTCATATTTATAGAGCTAGCTAGTAGCTATATGAAGTGGAGAGATTTGTGTACATGATTGTATAATATGATAAAATGATTGTAAGGTCTTAGGGAAATCTGTATATTTAGGAGCTAAACAGAAGTTGTATTTTTAGGAATGATTTTGGAACGAAAAGAAGAATCTATACCGGCACGAAAAGAAGAATCTATATCGGCTCCACTCCGCTACTTGTCAACTTATCTTACATAAATTCACAGCCATTTCTATGGCCAAAACTGTTCTTCTTTAGCTAATCCCCTGCTTTATCAACAATTGATGGTATTGTTATCTTAAGTATGACCTTATTTGGTAAATGGCGGTTTCATGTTTATCAACAATTGAAGGTATTGTTATCTTAAGTTTGACCTTATGTTTATTAACAATCATCTCAGTTTTAAGAAACAATGTTTATCATCCAAAAGCTCAGAAGCTCAAGTCTATTCATCAAACACATGTATAAAATTCATTTCACTCTAATATTTTAATGTCACTGTTGTATGAAATCCAGATGAATTTCTGTCCTCTTTTCATCACAAAATGAAATTTTGTCTCAATCTAAATCTTCCCGGAATTAAAATAGATTTGTGCAAAAAGAAATTAACATGATAGAATATGCAAGGTTTCAGCAAAACAGAATATAAACCAAGCCTGGCTGGCTACTATTTCCAGCTTCAACTGTAATCACTCAAATATCAATTGGCATTCCAATAATAATTATACAACTCGAATGCTCTCCGGAGCCTCTGAGGTTGTGTGTTTAAGATATTTAACTTGTCATTTTTAGTAGAAAGAGATAAATTTTTCAATAATAATTGTAAAAGCAGGATATATTGGTAGTCAATCAAGTGACGACACAAATCAAATCTGCAACAATCAACATTTCCCTGCCCCCTCCAAGACTTCAAGTCCCTCGTTGCGACACCCTATTATCCTCCGGAAAACCTCCCTCACTTGCCGTTGCAGTGGATCCAAACCATTCCTAAGATCTTCACTAACTGATGCCAACTCTTCTCTTCTTTCTTCCAATGCCATTTTCGTTTCCTCTGTCAACGGAAATGGGTGATCAACCAAGTCTGCCATATCACTTGCACATCTCTCTATTCGACATATTTCCTTTAGCAACCCACTTGAACTTTGGTGGTTCCTTTTCTTTGATTCCGCCACAATCCTTTCGTGAAGGGAAATAAGTTTTACACCCCACGCCAGATTGCGTGGGAACGAGAACTGAAGATAAACCCCCCTGTCTTGGCAGGGAATTGCAGCAACAAGACTCCATAAAACAAATACCAGCACACAACTAACTGTAAAAAGGCTAAGTGCAATCCCATTAGTCGCTACAATCTCATTTTCGCGAGGCGGTACCAAATTGTTAGCAATTGCCTGAAGCTGTTTGGACGCAGACCAATTGCTAGACACACTCCATGACAGAGAACGAGAGTGCCTAGATGCTTGTTGCTGAGGATCTTTACTTTTATTATTCCTCCCGAAAGATCGATATCCTCGAGAAAGAACAGAATCTGATTGCTTTTCATCAACCATTGCAAGTGTCAAATCCATCAATGCTTTTCTTGCTCGAAGGATTTGGCCTTTGCTAACTTCTCCGTGAGGAGATCCCAAGGCAGACAAAACAATATCGACATGCTTCTCCCACACCCGCATTCTCTCAATCCCATCACGGGTTGCATTACATATATCTAAAGCCTTGACACTCCTATCAAAGAACTCACCAACTAAATGATTCAAAGGCGGTCTCAAGATTTGCGATTTATTCTTCATCAAGATGAGTCTGAATTCTTCTTGGAAGAAAATATACGAATCTAAAAGCTTCGTTATCCACTCAATAGAAAGCAATTCATCAGAGCTTACAATGGATAACTCGTGAAGATGGTCAGTGACATGTTTTTGAAACGATTCGAGCTCTAAAACATAACCTTCACGAGTAGTACCCTCAACTTTGTCGCGGGTAGAGCTAAAAATGGAACGTGCAATCGAAAAAAGGGAAGAGGGTTCACGATTATTCGTCGAAGTTGAAGGCATTTTGATTCAAGAAACAAAGGATGGATTCAAGAAACAAAAAATGGCAATGCAGTGAAATATCATGAAAGAACAACATAATAAAAAGACATACGTACAAAGATGGAAGATCTTGAAACCCTAGGAAGAAGAGAGAGACAGGATTGGCGTAGAAGAAACGCCATACACATGAATGAATGAATGAATGAATGTTTGAGAGCTTACATTAATTTAAAAGGGAGAGTTTGCTGTTTTTAATAATCTAATTAATGTTTTCGTTACGTTTTATTTCCTATTTAGATTCTTGGACACGATACAATTACATGTACAAAGTGTTGTTTTTTCCTTAGATCAATCAAACAACTAAAAATAAAAGAATTCAAAGTAATGATACCTTGCGTAAGGGAGGCATAGATTCTTTTGCCATAACATTCACTTTTACCTTTTTGGGAAATTCAATCTTTTCTTTTAATCCTTGGTAAATTCAATTCTATCACTTATTGTATCAAACCCTTTCGTACAAGGTTTTTATTTTTTGTTTCTTGACACGATTAAACTACACGTGCAAAAGAGCAAGTATACTCATCATTTCAAGTAATATAATGGATGTATTTAAAGATCCAAGTATCGAACCCAAGGGATTGTTAAACACTAAAGCTATTAAATTTAAACCCTAAAAGTCTAATGATTTCACTGATTAAGATTGATTTTAACAACTAAATTAAACTAAGAGTAAATAGTAAGGATCACAGCTGTGAGATACTATCTATGGGGAGCACATGTGCGAGTCAGGGTCGCAGGCAAATGGCACGTGCAAGTCACGTGACTTCCAGAAATGGTAAAAAGCAGTTTCATACAAGGTTTTGGTTCTATCTTCATACATTTTCATGTTTACCTCATTTCTAAGTCATAAACACAAGCATAAATACATAGATCAAGCATGGTTAGGCCCCGTTCTTTTGGACTGAAAAATTCTGAACTGAACTGAACTGAACGATGCTGAACTGAACTGAACTGAATGTTGCTGAACTGAACTGAACTAAACTGAACTGAACTGAATTGAATTTTGCTAAAATGAAAAATAAATATTGAAACTCAATTGAATAAATAATGATATTAGTTTTAGAATAATGAGATCGGAGAGGAGGATGACGATAATGATGATGAAGGTGAACAAAATGATGAGATTACGGATCATATGGTAGAAGATGATTAGAAAAATAGAATGAGATGATGCTATTTGTAAATTTTTGAATTTGCTCTATTTGCTAATTTTAATTTCTTTTACAAGATTTTTGAATTTTGTTGAGTTGATACTAATTTGCTCCTAATATTATATAACTGACTATTGTAAGATTTTTGAATTTCTTTAATTAATGCTAATTTGCTCCTAATACTACACAACACTGTTACAAGATTTTTGAATTTCTTATTACAATATATAACCAAAATTGGAAACTTTTGTATATTAAATCCAAATTTATATAGTATAAATTATTTAGGTGATAGAACATTGTAACATATATTGGTAATAATATTTACTTACGTCCAACAACTTTTGCAAACAAATTGGATCAACTAGTTAAAATTATAATAAATATTAACATATTATATATAAATAATAAATATTTATTTGTAATTTATTAAACTGAACCGAATTAAATGTTGGTGAATTGAACTGAACTGAACTGAATATTACTGAAATGAACTAAATTAAATGCCACTGAAAATTAAATGAAATGTTGCTGAGCTGAACTGAACTGAATTGAGCTGAACTGAACTGAACTGAACTGAATGTTGCTGAACTGAACTGAACTGAACTGAATGGTGCTGAACTGAACTGAACTGAACTTAAAATAAGTTCTAATAAGTCCAAAAGAACAGGGCCTTAGTGTCTTAATCAACATATTCTCATTAAGCAACAAGATTTACCATAATAAGATTTCTCTAAACCATGGAAATAACCTATACTAGCATGCAAGAAGAGTTATCTAACCCACACGTAAAGTATATCATAGATCTACTTCCAAAAACGAGATAAAGTATAGCTTATTTCTAAGACCTATACTAGATCTACTAAGTCCTATTTGCAACTAGAACTTATAAACCCTAGATCTATGAAAAACACAAGTAAAGAAAATTTTACCACCCAAAGTCACATGGTCACAGCCACAAACCTCCTCCCCATCGTCACACCCATAAACGACTACTCACTCATACTTCGGGATGTCAAAACCGAGATAAAATGAGAAATAAATTCGTTCACCATTGATAATAGCTTAGAAAGCTTGAAATGTTTAAGAGAGAAGAGAGGTTGAAGGAGAAGAGTTGAGATCCCCAGGTTTACACCATTTGAGAAAAAGCCTAAAGGTGCTTTTTATAGGGTACAAATGTTTGCCCTAAAAAGCACCTTAAAGATAACACTTAAAAAGTACTAAAACAATCAAAGACTAAAGTGACCCTTAAGGAATTAAGTTTGATCATAAGATACAAGGGTAAAAGGGGCATTCCCCTCCTTCACTTTTCTGCCTCACAGCTGGAAAGTCACAGCTGGTAACATCTTTTGGCATTCTTCCACTAAGGTCCCTGAACTCTCGGCTTCTTACAGATTTTCCTTGGAAAAGTTATAGCTTGGTCCTCAAACTTTCCAATTCATTCACTTTTGCCCTGGAAAACTTTCGTTTTGATCCTCGAACTTTCGGCTTCTTCCAATTTTACCCTAGAAAAGTTTCCAAATTGTCCATAAACTTTCAAAACTATTCAATTGCGTCCTTAAGTGAGACCTAAAGCAAAACAAAGGAAAAGCAATGATTAAATATGAAATTAAGCAAATAAATAAGTATAAAAGGAGGCTAAAATAGGGAAAAATATATATATAATTCTCACACATCATTTGTCCACAAAGAACGGGAAAATTACTAATTTAGAACACTTGCTATGGTGGTTTAATCTTTTTAGACTAGTTTGATTAACCATTAACACGCTAGACAACTTCATATTTTAATGACAAAAATACTCCCACTTTATACCAAAACCCATATAACCGTTGAAACCTTTTCCCTTTTTTATTTTTTGTTCACGTACCTGTAATTTCTTCTCCTCCATCGTTCGCGCCCTCAGGTTCTACTAATTTGTGGCGACGACGTTAAGCGGCGGAGCAACATCAACGACTGCAACGACACCCTTTACATCGACTGCAGTGAATCGCATAACCTAGCAGTTCATAAAATGGCAACAAATGTAAATAAGAGCAGTAGAAAGGAAAAACGAAAACTGGAAGAGAAAATTCCAAGGTACATGCATTTATCAACTTGATATTTGAATTGATTGATAGTAATTCTGGTTGGGATTTCATAGTTGTTTATGGTTTATGTCATGATGAAAGCCAAGAATTAAGCTACATGCATTTATCAACTTGCAATTTGAATTTAACCCTTAAAAAGTGTCTGTAGTTGGGTTTTCATGGTTTTTTTGGAAGAGGAAAGCTATAGAATAAGGTGCATTTATTTACCAACCTAGTATTTGAAACTTGTGTTATCATATTTAGGGTATGTTGTGATTTATTTGATTCTATGAAAGATTTGTTGTGTCGTTGTAGTGTTCTCTCATTCTGGTTGAAGGATCTAGAAAAAAGAGTTGTAGTTGTGTTGAGTGTGATTTGTGCCTATAAAATCAAGCGTTTTCCATAGAGTTTTCGTGCTTAAAATGTGTTTTAAACAACCTGAGATTGTTCTTTAGTGCACAAGATCAGCTTGTGCTCCCAGTTAGTCTGCATGTGCCCAGTTGAGTCCGAACAACTTGAAATAAGGGTTGAATCTACAAAAAATCAGGTCAAAGATGCCTAAAGATCACATGGTCTCGGGTTTGTGATGTGGGGAAGGGGAAAAGTAGTGTTTTGGAGCTTTGTGGGAAGGCTTTGGAGTTTGGAGTTGTCTTCTTATGCTTTTTTCTTTTCTGCAGGTTGCTTTGTCTTACTATACAGTTGTCTTCTTCTGCTGGAGAACAACCTGCCCAAAAACAACCAGATTCCAAGGATCATCTTCATTTGTTTATGTTTTCTTTTTCTTGTATAAATACTCTTGCGTGAGTATTGTTTTTCATATCAGCAATCCTTAGAATTAATTCCTTTCAGTTTTAGCAGTAGTAATAGTGGTTTTCGTGGAAGTCTCATTCGAGGCCAAGCAGAACATGTTCTTAGTTTTTCATTTCCTTCAAAGATTTTGACATAACAATGAGTGAGTAGTCACTCAAGGTGGAAAGTCAGCCTTCCGGCTAGTGGTTGTAAGCTTATATTTTCCTTAATATCAATGAAGTCATGTTTATTTTGATTGTTCAATAGAATCTCCATTCATATGCAAGCCTAGCTAACTTGTATTTTCAGTTGTTTGATGTTGTAGGGACCAACTCGGATCAATCAATAGATAAACTATTGAACATATATATTTTATACCGGGACCAATAAGGATAAGATGTATGCTAGGGGTTCTTATTTATAAGATGCTTCCTGTGTTTAATGCTTGTGCTTGTGTAATCTAATGGAAACTAATTTTACATAAGTATAAAGAATCTTGGGAACATGTGACCATCTGACTTGAGTGAGTATAGTGAAGATACCCTAGATCTATAATAAACATGGTTGATTTATATGAAAGAATTGTGTGCTTGTTTACCATCAGTTCTGGTTGTGCTTTACACTTGTTCTTTACATTATTGTTATCCCTTAAATAATTATTGCATGCTTAGTGACAACCTTAGCTTAGAAGTAGAATTAATTAGTTTAAAATCAATCAATCAATTCAGACCAACCACCCGACTGTTCTGTTTCAGTAAAGAGAATAGCTTGAAACTGTTCTATCCCTGTGGAGACGGTAACTTATCACTTTATTACTTGTCTATTGCACTTGCTAGTGTTTCATCACTCATTTACACACAATAAGTTGCAACTGTCGTGTTGTGCATTCTGGTTGAACGATCTAGAAAAAACAGTTGTAGTTGTAGGTGTTATGTTTAAGTTCTGTCATGTTGTCATGCTTAATTTGTTGTTGTGTTTCATGATTGACAGGATACTCATTCAGAATCACATACATCAACACGTTATGCTGGAGAATGTGGGTATGTGATTAGCCAAGTGTTAAGTCAAAGTCAACAAAATAAGTTTAAAGATACCTACTTTGCACAGTTTTTGGGTATGAAGCTGTCGTGCTGTTCTAGAGCTGTAGCCCACAGTATACTTACAAGAAAAGTTAGCAAAGAGGATGATAGTGAATCAAGATTGTGGTATAATGTTGGTGGGGTTGACCTAAAATTTGGTGCATGGGAGTTTGGATTAATGAGTGACTTAGGTTGGAGATTTGCAAGTGTGGAAGCTGAAGGTAAAGAATCTGCAGAAGCTTAATCGGTTGAGAAGCAGGTACTTTGCCAAATTCCACAGTGCTGATATTAGGACATTAAAAAAGGTTTTCAATAAGGTGAACTGGAAGGAAGAAAATGAATGATGTAGTTGCAATGCTCATGCTTTATCTTGTATGCAACATTATACTTGATAACAGCGCAAAGGGGTCAATCAAGAGATGGATGATGGACCTTTTTGAATATCCAGTTTTATTTAGTGCCTTTCCATGGGGAGTTTTTACTTGGAAGAAAACTGTAAAGTGGCTGAATATGGTGTCAAAGATAAAGCTAAATTATTTAAGTTGAATGTAGTAGGCAAAACAAAGTGGTACCAGACCATATAATTGATTTTCCACTAGTTTTCCAGGTGTGATTTTACATGTCCCTATAATGTAATTTTATATCTTTGTTTAAGCCATATTGTTTAGCTTTTATTTTTGGACTCATTCTCGGGCTTAGATTCTTGAGGTTTGTTCTGAAGCCCGATCGCATTATACTTACAGAGGTGACGATGTCCTACCACGATTTCATAGGTGGAATCTTGAAAGCAGCGTTAGATCGAAGTGTGCTAATGAAACAACTAAGGTAATACAGAACGACATGCAATATTTACTCACATTTTTTTGTCCATCAGGATGTTGCAGCACCGGCCATAAAAGAATTGATAGCTGAAGAGGGAGAAATGAAGACAAGGTGGTTTAGCCATTTGAAGAGGTATGTGAATGGAGAAGATGACAAGTTGATGATTCTACCAAATGTGGAAGAAGAGGCAGAAGAGTTAAAAGTGGTTAGTCATACTTGGTTTTATTAATTAATTCGCACGACATCATGACTAACTAATTGAATTTGTTGTTTGAACATGATGAAACGTTGAATGAAGTCCTTGGCCAAGAAAAAGTTCCTCTGGTTGCAAAAGAAGCTCGTTTGGATGAAGAGGATACTCATTCAGCAAATAAAAATGAAGAGTTAAAGGCGGTTAGCCATACTTGGTTTTATTAATTATTTTGCACGATAGCACGACTAACTAATTGAATTGGTTGTTTGAACATGATGAAATGTTGAATGAAGTCCATGGCCAAGAAAAAGTTCCTCTTGTTGCAGAAGAAGATCATTTGGATAAAGTGGCTACTGGCCAAGAAGAAGCTCACATGTTCGAAGAAGAAGAAGATATTGTGCAAGGAGTAGTAATTGACAAGAATTATGATGTTGTGGTATGTGGTTTGTAATAGTTTTTGAGTCATTCGGCAGTTGTTATTAGTTTTGTGTGAACATGATATTGACTTATTTGTTTGTGTGAACAGATATTGCCTTGTTCTACTCCTTTAACCGTTTTATTTGATGGTCAAGAATATGTGAATGATATTGAGGTTTGGTTACATTTTGTGATGATTGTATTTGCTTTAATCCATCCAACATGTTGTGATGACTGAATTTATTTTTTCTTTTTCGGTAGGACGACAATCCTCGTGCTCATGAATTGTACTACAAGTATGTACCTCGTGTCTTGTTGAACCAAATGTTTATAGAATGTATGACAACTGGTTCGTAAAAGACGACATAGGCGGCATGAGTCTGCATAGGATATGTGAGATTATAAGAGGACTTTCAACGTTGGAATGTCGAGCGGGATTTAGCGTTGTTAGGAATTTTATGGGGAATTGTAACTGTGGGAGGATAAGTGTTTGAGAACCGAGACTAAGCTTTCCTTTGGAGACCTTAATTCGGAACTTTCTTAGGGACAACTTTTTGGGACAACTTCGGGACTCGGAATGCTTAGAACTGGAAGAGAATAAGGGGGGTAAGAAAGTGATTATTGATGCCTTGAATGAGAAATTTCGACCTATATTTATAGGCCTCAAAGGAGATCGTATGGTCCCTTATAATGCCCGTATGAGATCTAAATCTAGATCTAAAGTCTAAAAAGTCTCGTACGGGCGTTTTAAGTTGTTTGGTCTTTTCTGACAGATGGCATATAAGGATAAGGACTGTTTGGAAATGTCACAGACATGGGTGCAGACCGTACGTTTCGGTTAGGGAGACCATACAATCATGGTTTCATGTAGAGGATACCATATGACTTCTGGTAAAACTCCATTTTATCATATGACTGAGGGTGTCGATCTTGTGTTCCCGAGATGTGGGAGAAATGAGTTATGACCCTAAGGAGTCTTTTTGTTACTTAATGAGTATTGTCGCTTGTTTCGGTTGGTAGTTCGAGGAGTTTAAATTGCTTTCATCACGTGGTATGAACCGGTGCTTGCACCACTAAGGCTCTACTATTTAACATCTGCCTCAATATGGTGGTGGTGGATTGACTCATGTGTTAGGCCAACAAAGCCTCTGTTTCTTGTATAAAATCTTCTTCATCGACGTCATGTAGGTCTTGAATTTCTACGTTATCCATTGCTTCAGTTTGATTGGGTTATTGCTGAACCACTGTTGGATTTGTACCAATGTTGTTTGTCGGAGTGCATGAGGCAGCAACGTTTGTTGTAGTTGAATCTATCGTCGAAATGTTGGGAGTTTTGGACGTGCTCATGGTGGAAAAAACTAAATTTATTACGTAGAAAATAATTCCATGATCATCGCACTGAAATTGCGCAAAAATCTTCTTCTTCGAGTCGCCGGAAACTTACAAAACAGAGCGGACGAAGTGATCATCAATAAACCCTCCAATGCTCAAGTCAGTAAACGAAATACTTTTAGAACATAAGCATTATAAGAATTATGAAAGTACCTGTAGGGTTCACCTCTGATGTTTATTTATAGGGAGAATATTAGTTTGTATCCTAATATGATTCACTTCCCTTAAGTCGGTTAGAAGCAATATATTTCAAATTCAAGTAAGATTCTTATTACTTTTTTGGGGAATGAATTCTAGAAGGAACCTTACTCATAAACTATATGATAACCGACATGGTAGTTAGTTCCTGATTAATTGATCCTAGACGAGTAACACAAGATATGCGAGTCCTTGCACTTAGAGTGGATGGAAGTTTAATACTGATAACAACGAAGTTCTTCACGGACCCTCTAGTAGGCCTCGTTATGAGCCTTGTTTACAATTTGGTGATATTAAACCTCACTTATCATTGTGAGAGCGAGTAATTATCACAGGGTCCAAAACCTAAAAAAAAATAAAAAATGGGAAATATAAAGGGCTGAGAGTGGTATTTGCCTTTTGGTTATCCTAATAGTAATAGTATAGTGTTGGTTGAGAGTATTGTTTAGTTGTTCTAGGGCAACCTTAGCGTTGTTTTCACTCTTCTTCTTCTTCTTCAGCGCCTCTTGTCTGCTTTCTGGTATTTCTCAAAACCCTAATTATGAATCTTGTTATTTACGACTTGTTTCCTAGTTTTAATTTCAGATCTATATTGTAATTAAGCTTTTGTTGTTGTTTAATCTGGATGTATGCTATAGGAAACATGGTCTTATGGTTTTCTTTCTGATTTGTAATTCAGAATATGTCGGACGAGATTGAGTACCGTTGTTTTATCGGAGGTCTTTCTTGGTCTACTTCTGATCGAGGCCTCAAAGACGCTTTCGATAAGTTTGGTCATCTCCTCGAGGCTAAGGTAACCCTAACCCTCACCTAACTTTGTTGACCTGCATACTATACTGATGTGTAAAAAGGATAATCATGAGAGATCTTGGCTGTTTGATTTTAGGTTGTTGTTGATAAGTTCTCTGGACGCTCTCGAGGATTTGGATTTGTCACTTTCGATGAGAAGAAAGCAATGGAGGAAGCTATTGAGGAAATGAATGGTATGGATTTAGATGGCCGAACTATTACTGTTGATAAAGCTCAGCCACAAGGAGGATCTGGCAGAGATCATGATGGTGACCGTGATCGCGACCGTGGCCGCGATCGTGGCCGTGACCGCGATAGCAGCCGTGACCATGGAGGCAGACGTCCTGGTGGTGGTGGCGGTGGTGGTGGTGGAGAGTGCTTCAAGTGTGGTAAGCCTGGTCATTTTGCTAGGGAGTGCCCTAGTGGTGATGGAGGGGGGAAAGGTGGAAGGTATGGAGGCAGAGATGACAAGTATAGCGGTGGCGGTGGTGGTGGTGGTGGTCGTTATGGTCCTGATCGTAATGGCGATCGATTTGGTGGAGGGCGTAGCCGGGATTCTGGCAGCCGTGGAGGTTCAGGAAGTGATAAATATAGTCGTGATCGTTCTGGTCCATATGAGCGCCGTAGTTCAAGTGGTTTCCGTTCTTGATGACTTTGGTATGCTACCTAATACTGAACTCTGTATGTTCTGGTCAATTAGAACAATATCTTGTGCCTGCTTGCACTTGAGGAAGTAGGAACATTGATGCTACTGTCTATGGATTGTTTAAGGTTTTTGTTTTATCTTTTCTTTTCTTTTTTTTCTTAAAGAATGTGTTATCTTCATTATTGTCTTGCTGGATCAATCAATTTTCTTTAGTATGAAAATAGACAATAGATTGCCTACTCTTGTTCCTAAATTTTGCTGACTTCCAGGTTTTGGTTTGATAGATCTTATGCTTTCTTGACATGCACATTCGAGTGGGTTCTAGTTCTTGTTCGAATTCCATTACTGGTGCTGGGTTACTTGTGACTTTAATGCGTAAGCAACTTTGAATGGGCATTTGGAGGTCTTAATTGAGTGTTCTAGCGTTTGGGATATGTGTGTTCTTACTGAGGAGCGGGAGCTGTCTGTTACATAAATGATCATTTGGGTTACCCTGTTTTCAGTGTCTTGTTATGTTGGATGTGATCGGGTAATTCTTTTTTTCCTTATACTGGCTGCACGCTAGTTATTAATTTATGGTTTGTACACTATTAATGTTATTAAACTTTTGGCAGGATGGATGACTTTTTATGGCCTTTTTGGATTCATGATTGGGTTTCTTTGTTGCTAATTGGGCATCGTATTTTAAAACTTTAAACTAGTGAAAGTCTTTTGGACCGCTACAAGGTATCTCCAATTTTATTGAAAATAGGCCACAATCATATTCTTCGAGATGTGTGGATGGAAGAGATGGAAGTTCCATTCTATATAGGAAACACTTGACAAGTTGTTTGGAAGCTCGTGACGAGTTCTGCAACTGCTGTCTCTTGTTTTGTTGTTTTATGGATATGTTCCATCTTCCTTGGGTAGAAGAGAGTCTTGCGTTGTTCCGGTACCTGCATAGGATATTTGGCATTGTTTGATGAGATCCAGTTTTTGATATGGTCCTCTCAAGGTGCAAATTTGGTTTTCCATACTCTGATCTGTTAATTTTTGGGGGAATGATAATTGCTTTCCCAGTCTGAGACATCCAAGGGAAACTACTTTCCAGATACTCGTTGAATGCGTATTTTCCTGGTTATATAGATTGTGATTAAGTTCTTTAAATTGACCATTTTGAGAATTCATGGATCCTTTTCTTCCTTGTTGCTTTGCTGAAACTTTTACATGTTAATACATAGTTGTGTACTTCTCATTGTAGACTTTGATCATGCATCTTTCATTGACTTGTGTTGCATCCAGAATGTACTCCATTCATTTTCAGGTTTTAGAGAATCTTGAAACAACTAGCACACTGTCTTATGATGTATGTACTAACATGTGTTTATTGTTAAGTCTGAAGATGACTACATTAATACTCGATAGCTGTATGTACTAACATTAAGTTGGTATTTACTGTGTTTCAGTTGTGTGCTAGATTTAATTGAAATTAAATTTTCTGTTACAAGTGTGCTTTGCATTTGAATATGCTGGTTGAACAATTTGATCTCCGCGTATCTTTGTGCGTGTCTTTGCTCTTAGGTGCATGTTTGTGCATCTCGGAAGATCTTTTATTACAGAATACTGCCTGACAAATTATTTCAATCCAGATTATTATGAACAGGAACCAATTTATTTTGTTTTTCTTTTTGTTGCTGGCTGTAGTTGAAAGTTGCATTATGGAATTATGGACCTTTTCTTTTGTGATGGTAATTTATGCTTGTAGGGATATTTATAATTTGTTCATCAAGTTGAAAACTAGTTTAGGTTTGTTAAGGAAGAGTTTTAAGTTTCAGTTATTAATTTCCGTTTTTAATTTGTACGAGGTTTAACTTTTTTCTTCTATATTAATTTGTCTCTAATTTGTACAGAGTTTTAAGTTGTTTAAGCTATTAATTTATGCATTAAATGTTAATTGGGAAATGATCTGCATAAGATGGGAAAAACAATTGAAGCTAAAATGGGTTTCCAATTAAGAATTGGTCAAATATCAGTTATCATGAATATGGCTATGATATTAGCTTAGTTCATCAAGTAACCAAGTTTCTGATTCTTATGTGTTTTTTTTTCTCATTTATCAACAACATAGAAGCTGAAAATCTGTAGTAACTGTAGACTTCAAAAAAAAAACAAAAAATTGAACTTGACAATCTAAATCCTAATCATCCTCGTGAATCCCATATAATTCTGCCTTGGAACTGAAATTTTCAGTAAGTAATGTATATGTAGTTCTTGGAATTAGTGGTGAGTGCCAATTGCAATTAAATAAAGATCAAAGATGACGGTGAGCCTATTGTTCGTGCCCTATCTGCAGTTTCTCAACAGCTACTTGAGGCAGAGGAATGAAGATAATCATAAACTTTTTGACGAAAAAATGGAGCACTGTAAACCATGAACTGTGAAAACTAATGGATCCATGAAAAGCATTAGAAGCAATATGAGGTATTGTTAGAGTCGGCAACACATACGTTCTGACATTCCAATCCCTAACTGATTGTTGATGAGGCCTATGAGCTGAAGCTTCAAATCAATAACAAACAGACGCTTCAAACAAACTAAATGCATTAGCCAACATGAGCCAATATCCAAATATTGTTGAAGAACTGGACCAATAGGACGTATTGCAGAACAAAAACGGCAAGTTAAGGATTTTATTTTCAAAAGGACACTTGACAAGGCATTACCAATAATTCAGACATTATCAACAATTGGGAGTGACAAGAAGAATGGATTAACTAATAGTTAATAGATAGACTAATTTAATCAAAGTTGCATCCAGATTTCAGAAAACTGGAGATACCAAACCTGCAATATCAGCATGCAATCCGAAGTTTGTTAACAGGTTCCATTTAGGGAAAGTAGGGAATGACAAGCAAATACTAACGTGGAAGCGCACAAATATAAATCTGTAGTAACTAAAATTCTAGTACAAATTTACACTACTGAATATGCAAATGAGGGAAATACCCTGCTAAATACAGACAAGACAGGCAAACACAGATTCACATTTCAGTAAAAAGTTTCCAGAGATGAGAGACCATTTCACCCATTCAAGTAGAACCATTCAATTCCTCATACGTACAAAATCGAAACTACGAGAGGGTCTTACTAACACTAGAATTTACAAACATACAGAATACTTAAAGCTGTTGAATCTGCATGATCAAAGTATCCTTCTGCCACATTGCAAAATCAAACTATCCTGCAATTCTTGTGAATTCATCCACAACTGATGAAAAGGAGACTCCTAAGATATTCGTTCAAAAATCTACGAAACCAGATAGCATAATCGAGGAAACCTTGCCACTCCTACCTTGCACAATATAGTACATTTTAAAAACTGGCAGCTTTCAAATATCATTTTCTCGCCTGGCAGCATCATAGGTTGCACCTTCTCTGGTTGGAACTGCAAAACAATAAACAGAATTAAGAAGACGATGAGGGGAGTTGGACATATTATATGCATTGAGCGTGTCTAATAAACCTTAATTGGACACATTACATTATATGCAATCTATATCCATATACATATCGATATGAATCGCCAACTAAGAAGAAAGCACTAATTGTCTTAAATCCAAGACATCAAGGGAAAAGAAGACTAGCAAAATTATATAAGTGCATTGAAATGTTTGCTCTAACGCGTTAGCTCATCAGTCTTGCGCAAAAGAAGCAGCTTGAGGATTAAAAGGGTATGTCTATGATGAAGCAAAAGAGGATTCTATGAATTACTTAAAACAAATCACTATTAGTTCAACAGCATTAGCATGAAATTTTTAAGTGAGAAAAGCTTTTAATAAGGCAAATGGACTTACTATTTAGAATTGGCCTCTGATATAGCCTTCTCCTAGAATACTTAATAGCAAACCGATCAACCTTTCCTCTGAACTGTTGATGTGGAGATGTTCTCCTGGCATACTTCATCAGATACTGTTTTGCCTTTGGATAGTACGTTTCATGTGTCGATGCTCTCCTTGTATACTTTATCATATACCGATCGGGCTTCCTATCACCAAATACACTTGCAGAAGATCTCCTAGCATACTTGATAAAATTTCGGGTAAGCCCTCTGTCATAACTTTCAACTGCAGGAACAACGGATCCATCTAAATTCATCAAAGAATGATAATCTGACGTCTCAGGGACCGGGACAGATATAACAGGGGGAACCTCAAGTATCCTGCAATTTGCCGAAAAATTCTTCTTCAAAACCTTAAGTGAGGTTCGCATCGATAATTCTACATCACCAATACTGGAAACAGCAGTATCAGCCAAACGAGCCATCCTTCTAGCCGCTAGAGCCTTCTCAACAGCCAATTCCCAAGCCTTATTGGCCACGTGAACCTTCCTACGTGCATCAAAATTAGCATCCCTAACTACATTCTTAAGCCACCTTTTGCGGCAATTCCCAACATCAAAAACCAAAGGGTTCTTTTTGTATACCCTTTTGTCGGGCACCCAACAATCTAAGCAAACGGAGAACTGGGAATTCCTAGTGCACGAAAACGACCAAGGGGCGACATTGGCGTGGCTAGAAAAACAAGATTTATGAACAATGTGATTACATTTGGGGCAAGTAAAGGAATCTTGAGACGAACCATTTTTGAAACAATACGAACAAAGATTGGAGGATTGAACGGAAAGAAAGCAACTTTGACAAAGAAGAACGACACGCCATTCGCTATAGAGAAGTTGGAGGGTATCGTTACCGGAGCAAGAATCAAGTCGGAAATTGCAAGATTGACATTGGGTTAAGTTGGGTTGATCTCTCGTTCGTTTTGTCGTCGTTTTTGTGGTGGTGGTGTTGCTGTGAGAAGGAGATGATGGTGATGGAGAAAGATGGTCGTCATCTTCGTTGCTTGCTTGGACTTCCATCGATTGGGGTTTCGTTGGAATTCAATTTAGGGCTTTTTATCAGATGTTTTTCTTTTTTGGGAGTGGTGTGTTCGAGTAAACTCTTGTGAGGCAAAGTTTAATACAAAATAAAATAAAATGAGTAAGGGGTAAGTTTAAAACTATTATTGGGTAAATTGTACCACACTTACCTAACTATGCCCCTTTTTTCAAACATATCTAAAACTTATTTTTCCTCATCTAAGTACTCAAACTATCGATGACTGCCCAAATTGGTACCTAGTGACCTCATATAGCCAGTTTCCCCCAAGTCAACAAAAGTCAACGCCGGTTCGCCCAACTTTAACCTGGTCCGACCAAAATTTAAAAAATCCAAAAATGGAAATGTCCATGTTACCCCTCAACTCTATCTTTCATCTTCCTCCTTCCCTCTACCTTCACCTTCTTCCACAACCAAATCTCTTCTTTTCTTTTTTCCTTCTTATTTTTCTCCATCTTCACCATAATTCTTTTTTTTTTCCTTCCTCCTTCCTCCTCCTTCCTTTCCTTCTTCTTTTTTTTTAAACAAAAATCGATTGGCAGGAATCTGGAAATTCCAGATTCCGGCCACGGCTGGTACCGGCTTAGATCTAGTTGCGGCTAGATCTGGCTAGGGCAGCCACGACTGGAGTCTGGATATTCCAGATTTCGGCCGGTGCTGGTATCGGCCTGGATCCAGCCGCGGCCGAATCTGGCCAGGCCAACCACGCCCAGAGTCTGAAATATCCAGATCCCGACAGTGGCAGCGCTACTGGTATCTGGGTATTCCAGATTTCGGCTGTTGCAGCGCCGTCCAGAATCCGGTCGGCGGCGCTGCAACGGCCGTAATCTGGAATACCCAGATTTTGGAGAAGAAAAAAAGAGGGAGAAGAAGGAAAAGAGGAACAAATAAAATGGAGAAGAAGAAAAGAAAAATGAATGAATGAGGGAGAGATGGTGTGAGAGAGGGAGAAAAAAATAAGAGAGAAGAGAAGAAGGATAGAGGGAGAAAATTTTGGGGTAAAATGGACAATTCCACTTTTTGGTTTTTTTTTAGTTTTGGTCTGACCAGGTCAACGTTGGGCGAACCAGCGTTGACTTGGAGGATACCTGTTATAAGAGGTCACTAGGTGCCAATTTGGACGGTCATCAATAGTTTGGGTATTTAGATGAGAAAAAATAGTTTATAGGTACATGTTTGAAAAAAAGGGCATAGTTTAGGTACATGTTGTGCAATTTACCCCCTAATTCGTGGTTTACTCATATTACAAATAGAGTTTTGTGGTTTAACAATTTGAAAATAAAAAAATGTGGTATGAATGACAAGAAAGTACATTTCGTATTTAAAAAAAAAATTATATTTACATATCGATAAAACACAGTTTTTATGGATTTTCCTAACTCAAAATCGAAATTATAATTCATATTATGAACGTTTTACAGTTTTTTTATAAATTGACATTTATGAATTGATGTTTAAGTGCACTTCACAAATATGTAACTTGATTTGGGCAGTTAATATTTTATTAATATATAGATATAAGTTATATAAAACATAACAGTGCTTTCTATGATTACTTTAAAATAATCACTACTTTGTTTTTATCGCCATTGGATCACATCTCATACCACTAATCCAATGGTGATAATGAGCAAAATAATGGTTACTTTGTTTTTACAAAGTGACCATAGAAAAACCCAAAACATAAAAATATCAATAAAACTCAATAATGTGATTGTGAATAATTTATTTTGTAAAAATATTCATACCACATAACTTCATGCGCTCACAAAGTCAGGACAAATCACAGATTTCGATGATGATTTACAACAAAATTCATAAATTGTTTATCAATAAGAGTTAAATTTTAACGAAACGAAAACTTAAACCTCATACATTTAGTAGAAGATGAAAAACTTTATTACTCAAACCAACTCCTATCGATTAATTTCTCAAAATTTGATTTAACTAACTTCAAGTTTTTAATCACTTTAAGTCGACTTTAATTTTTATTTTTCTAAGTTAATAACCTTAAAATTTTAAAAACGCAAAGTAGTTTTGAGGAATTTTGATTGAAAATAAATAATTTGTAACCTAGAGAAGAACACAAAATCCCTATGCCGTTCACGATCAACGGCACCTCCCAAATCAACCACCCTCAAATTCCCTCGAAATCCAACTTCTCCTAACCATCATCTGGCCATGTCGATGAGAATGAGCAGCCTCTTCTCCTCCTCCGCCAAACTCATTAGTATCCCTAAACCCAGAAACACTCGCGCTTACAGTCTCATCCCCATGGTTATCGAGCACTCTTCCCGTGGCGAAAGAGCCTATGATATCTTCTCCCGTCTTCTCAAAGAGCGCATTATTTGCATCAACGGTCCTATTAACGACGACACTGCTCATGTTGTTGTTGCTCAGCTTCTCTTCCTCGAGTCCGAAAACCCTTCCAAGCCTATTCATATGTATCTCAACTCCCCCGGTGGCCAAGTCACTGCTGGTACATTATTCGTATACCCTTTTGAATTTTATTGTTGCCATGTTGTTTTGTTTATTCTTCTGATGGTGGATTCATTGATTGTGTTTTTACGGGTGGTATTAGGGTTTTAGTACTATTCGTGATTCGATAGGGGGATTGGAGTAGGGAGAAGGTATGGTTTTGAGAGGGATTGATGGAATGATGAAATGTGGCTTGGTTTGGTGGATGTTGGTCATTAAATTTTCAAGCTTTACGTGCGTTTCTGCTGATCATGTTTCAAAAGGTTTTGTACATTGTTAAGTGCAGATGGAATTTATTCTTTGTTTGTCTGTAAAATTATATTTTGATTTAGATCCAGATGGAATCTTGAATGTCCTTCATGTTTAGGCTTCCTACTTTGTATTTACATTCCTCAAATACTGCCAACTCTTTTCCTAGGGATAAGGTTTTGATGCTAAGGTTCTAGAAAGAGTGATTTTAACTTCATTCTTTCAGAATAGCACAATGTCCATCCCATGGTAGAAAATACAGTCTAGTTTTTTGCCTTTTCAGTATATATACTGTAGTTGTTAATTGCGACATCATGCCACTACGAACACCAGGCTCAAGGCCGTGCACCTTTTGCTACCCCTAGGGTGGGCGATGCTGCTCTGGCGACACCAAGATGCGCAAAGGCGCTCCTGGAAAGGGTTGTCACGGGTGTGCCTTTTGTGTCACAGGTTATGTTTTAGGGTTTTATTTATTTACCCACAAGTTCAATTTCCACTATTTAGTTAGGCACATCTAGTGTCCCAAAAAAACTAAAATAAACAAACAAAAGGAAAGCAGACTGGCTTTCAAATTGAACAATCGCAGAAGAGAGGGAGAAAGACAAAAAGGTTAATGGAAAGAAAGGGAAAGAAGAAGTACATAACAATAGTTAACTACCAGAGGAAAAGAAGCAAGGATGGGAAGAACTTGAAGTTGGAGACTTTTTATAAGAAGTGGCTATTAGTCAACTTAGGATTTACTATTTAGTTGAACATTTTAACTTTAGAATGTAAGGTTTTATGCATGTTAGAATCTATGATTAAGAATATTGACATGATTTCATACTTATTGTATTTTGAATTTCAAGCTTTCAATTTCTTATATGGTTCATTCTATATTGAATTTTATTCTGTTATTGTGCCATGCTCTGGTGCGTGCCTTGCGGCTGTGGGCCAATGCTCCAGGACCCTTACATTCCAGTGCTTTAATACCTTTTAATTGATGAAAGTTAGATATGAACCAAACTTTGTCAGTAGTTTTTAATAGATTTTCTTTAGAAATTTGCAATTGAGGTAAGGTTTTAACTATAGATGCATTACATAATTGTTTATGATAGAGTTAAATTGCTCTCCCCGAAAACCTTATAGGCAAACTTGTACCTTAACCCAGTTGCTTATGACAGTTCTTGTTACCATATGATATGGCTCTGTGTCAAGAAATTTAGTGATTAACAAGATAGTGATCCAATTGTTCCTTCACAGGTCTTGCAATTTATGACACAATGCAATATATAAGGTCTCCAATCAATACTATCTGCTTAGGTCAAGCTGCATCTATGGGATCTCTCCTTTTGGCTGCGGGGACCAAGGGCGAGAGAAAGTCACTTCCTAATGCAACCATTATGGTTCACCAGCCATCTGGTGGGTACAGCGGGCAAGCAAAGGATATGACTATTCACACGAAGCAGATAGTTCGTGTTTGGGATGCTCTGAATCAGTTATATGTGAAGCATACAGGGCAGCCAATAGATGTAATCCAGAAGAATATGGATAGAGATTATTTTATGACCCCCGAAGAAGCAAAGGAGTTTGGGATTATTGATGACGTGATTGATCAAAGACCAATGGCTCTTGTGACTGATGCTGTTGCTGCTGAAGGCAAAGAAAAAGATTCAAGTTAGAACTATGGAGTAACTCTTAGTAACAAGGTTTTCTTCTTTTTGAAATTTTTGCATTGACCGTTTTCCGTATCGATCTAATTATTATATTTATATATGCGGTTAGTACTAAATATCTGATACAATGTGCGATGGCATGGTTATTTTTCACTTGGTCTTTTCCAGTTAAGGGAAGAAAACTACAATAAACAGTTTCATATTTTTAGGGCATGAGATGCATCTGACTTGTCATACTAACACTATTAATTCCTGTCTTACATGGCCATTTTTTACAATATGTTGACTTAAATTTTCAGTTGTATCTCTTTAAGCAGTGTTGAAGTCCAATGAGGGTTCGGTTTTGAGTTTCATTCTCATGTAGTTAGCTCTTTTTTCTTTTTGTTTTTGTATTTCTTTGGTTTTCATAGATTGCAACTGTCAATTGTTGATTATCTTCTGCTGCCATGCTCATATCTGCGATCCTTCCATACCTTTCTTCTAGGTTTTTAAGAATGGCTATTTTTTCTGAATCAGTCTTTTATTATTAACTTCAATACGGTTATTAAGCGAATCATTTTCCTTCCGATATGAATTTGTAGCCTCAAATAAATTGTTTCAAAGAAAGGGTTGAGTTGATATATTACCTTTTGTATGTGCACAACTCCAAGGATATTATGGATTTGGGTATATAACATAATAGGCACTTCTGCTAGCAGTACTGGGCGTGCTCATACGTTAGCTGCCTGTAATGTTGTAAGCATTACAAGTTGGTGTTTAATGAGGTGGTTTTATTAAATTAAGCTAGCAATGCTACCAAGTTAGTCATTTTTAGAGGAAGATAAAAGCAGTTGCTAAGACAAGTTCTGTAGTTGAGAACTTGAGCTGGTCAGCTATTTTGGGAAGTTATTTGCTAAAATTTAGAATGTTAATAAATTGAAGAATGCGTGAGAAGTTTTTCTTTGTTACTTTGTGTCAGTCTACCGAATTTTAGACACAAGGGACTAGGGAAAAATGCTGTACTGCCATTTTTGTTTACTGATTGTCACCTGTCTTTATATTCTTGAAACTTCGAGTTGGAGGTTTAAGGTCATGCTTTTTATGACCGAAAATTAATGAACTGAAAATTACTGAATTGAACTGAAGAGGCCTAAGTTGTATCTTGGAGTTCGGTTGTTTTAATACTTTGTTTGGAAGAGGTGAAAGAAGGTTTACTTACTAAAATTATGTTTGAACATGGTGTGGTGAAATGACTTGTTTGTTTGTGTTTGGTCATTTGAGGGGTTAAGATTAGGGACATTTTAGCTTCCTAAGTCATGAACTTACAGTTCATCTTTAATCAGGAGATGCATTTTTTTTTGAGAGGCAGGAGATGCATTTAAACCATATGAAAGCATCCATTATCATATAGGAATTCAAAAATATCCTTTGTTGGGGTTGATGTGAGCACATAATTTCGTATTCATGATTTGTTCTTCTATTACACATTTTTATAAATGAATGGTTAACTTTAGATTAATGTCCTGTGATTTCAGGTTTTTGTAAATAAGTCATTGTGGTTTGTTTTCGAGTAAAAAGATGACTGTGAAATGCATTGTTTGCAAATTTGAGGAAATGATCAGTTCTATTAATATGTGTGAGGATATTTTTGTCCAATTTTTTTCAAACTTTTGACAGGTTAGGTTAGGACTTAAGGTCAAAGTTCAATATTTTTTTTACAAAAATACCCTCATTCCGTAAGTAGAATTGATCATTTCCTTAATTGTGTAAGCAATTCATTTCACAATCCTCTTTTTTTGCTCGAAAACAAATTACAAGCTGTATTTATGAAACTTTTATACCACAACGTACTAATATGAAATTAACCCATAAATGAATGTATGAATGAATGAGTGTAGTGAGTAGACCATGATTACATTTGTTTGTTGACAAGGGAGACCTGGTTCATAATTCTAGATTTTTATACCTCTTCCAAATTGTGTGAACTTAAGAATGGAGAAGATGCGAATGACTTCATGATAGTTTTTTCATTTATGAAATGACTTCATAATAGTTAAAACTCTTCTATCTTGTCATCAAACAAGACACCATGTCGTATAGGGGATTAAAAAAAATTAAAAGTCAATGAAGGATATTACCACTTCTTGGAAAATAATAATAATAAAATATCAAATAAACTGTTACTTATAAAATCTAATGTTGTTTTTATTCAATATAGAAGAGCAACAATGATGGATGGGTTTATTTTCCAATCAAAAAGATATAATTTTTTTAAGAATATGGATCAAATACTTTTAATAGCAAATGTTTTGCTATCCCCTTTTATACCAAGTATTATTAACTGCTAGATTTTATACCAAGTATTATTATAGTTACTTAGAGGTAATCTTTACGTGTGCTTTTATTATCATTGAATCATATTTAATAATGTTCATTTAATGAAAAAAACTTTAAAGAAAGTTATATTTAACATGCACAATTATATAGATTCTATTTTGTAAATTTTTTGGGTTAATTTCAAATAAGAGTCCTGTGGTTTTGTGATTTTGCAAATAAAAGATTGTGGTTTGCGTTTGAGTAAAAAAAAATTGTGGTTTGCATTGTTTGCAAAATTAAGGAAATTGTCGATGTTGATATAAAACAAGGATATTTTTGGCCGAAATTTTTTTTTAAGCTCTGACGAGTCAAGTTAGAGTTAAGCTTAAAGGTCAGAAACACATTTTGGACCAAAAATGTCCTCATAATTTTCTTAATTCTGCAAGCAATTCAAACCACAGTCCTTTTTATTTGCTCAAAGGTAAACTCCAATCCTTTATTTGCAAAACCGCGAAACCACATAGTACTTATTTGAAGTTAACCCAATTTTTTGTATATAAATTTATTGAAAAACCTTTTCAGGATTTTATTTTTTTCATAATATACTGTTTAGTTTCTCTATTTTGAAAAACAAATTATGCAACCTATATTGTTTTCTATGGTTAATTTTTTGTATATCTTTTTAAATCTTGAACATAACGTATTATAAATTTAAAGAAATCTACAAAATGATTGTATGTGTTTCTATTATAGCATATGATATCCACCTATTCATGCCAAATTAATATGGTTATATTTAATTATGTGAAAAATAGGTTGTAATGTTTTTTCTAAAATGAAAAATAATAAAGAAATTTATAGGTAGGCGTGGTTGTGGAAGAGGGGGTAGGATTGGAATTTTGTCGAAATGAGAGTGATCTTCATATCGTTCCCTACTTGGTTGGTTTGGGCCTATATATTACTACTTTCTCCAAACCTTGTACTGCATTAGGGTTTCTTTCTTTCTTTCTTTCCTTCAATTAGCGGCGGTAAAACTCCTTCTTATTACTTGATTTTGTTTCTAATCTTTTCAAATTGCTTCATAGCCTCTCTTCTTTATGTTTATTCGTAATTTATTTCAATTCAGTTTAATACTATTCAGTTCAGCTCACATGATCTCGAGCATTTGAGAATTCGAATATGGCTTTACTTTTGAATACAGAGTTTCCGAATCGCTACTTTCTAAAGGAGTTCCGATTACATTTTCTCATTGTTTTTTTGATTGAAAAGGAGGTTTAGGGCCTAGGATGACTATAATTTGCCTACATTGTCTGATTGTTTTATACATGACGACTCGAACATTCTACTAGTTCTGAGGCCTCTTCTAACTCATTATTCTTATTTCACGTTTTGTGCGAGTCTTTCTTTATCTCATTTTGTTATGTTGAATTGCAACTTTATATTATAAATATAGTGACGAGGAAGCCTATGATGATCCTAAATTTGCCTACATTGTCTGATTGTCTTACATGACGTGACGAGACATATTCAAACTAGTTCTGAGGCTTCTTGTTTTTCCTATATCAGTATGCATTTTGTGATACAGTTGTTGCCTCTTTATGTAACTTGTACTGTCAATTGAGATTGTTTGTGACATTATGGGAGCACTCGTCTACGTTCTGAATGATAAATGGATGGGAATACCGTTTTTGCTCAGATTTTAATATCATTGTTGATTGTGCTTTTATCTTAGTTTTTTTTTGGTTTTTGCTTGATTGATTGATAGTGTGCAGTCTGTATGCATTTTTATTCTTGACAAATGTTGAAATGAAATGAGTTTTTTCCCCTTGAACTAATTGTCTCAGTGACGCGAATCATGTTTTCATTATCCATTTCCTCTGTCCAGGTTGGATTTCAGTTTTATTCTCGGCTCAGAAGTAAAAAAGAATTAGAAATATTGTGATTTCATCTTTTGTCTTGATGTTTTTTCTTTGGGGGTTAAAGGACTAGAATGAGTTTTTAATCGATTTGATTACTAAAGAGTCCCCATTAAACCACACTGTTTATGAATTGTGTAATCATTAAATTGGTGCGAATTTGTTTCTTGGAGGTAAATTTATTTGTTAATCATTTTCTAAATCTGCAAGGAGCAATATTTATGGCTGTATCGGTTGTGCCATAGCCTATTGATACATTTCTCATAGTTGAGTTCATTTTGTAAATTCCTGTATGGAATTTTTTTGTCGCAGAATTTTCTAAATGGTTTTGTACTTGCTATTTGAAGCGTTGGGCATTTACATTTACTTATTTATCTCCATTAAGGAGTGCTAGTCTAATCAAATTCTTTTTTCAAATTGTTAATAAATTTGAAGGTTGATGCTACTAGTTAATAATTCGGCTTTTCAGTGGTCAAAAAGACTCTAATACAGTAATTTTGACAACCATGGCTTTAGCTTCAGTACCTGTGCTATTTTATCCTAACATTGTTAATTGGATCAAATTTTTTTTTTTTTTTTTTTTGATATGGACAAGACAAAGAAAAGGAAAAACAGCAGAACAACAAAATAACTAGGCTAGCCCGGCACTATCCTGGGAAAAGAATTACCAACAAGATGAAAAAAATCAGTAACAGAACTTGGCATCCTATCCAATTTAAAAAAGCCCAAATCAGCTTAGTTGGATCAACGTTGACATGTTAACAATTTTTTTCTTTTTGTTGTTTTGGGCTCTCATTAGTAAAGAGATGGTTCAACTACAATTGAGTAGTCAAAAACTCAATCTAATCAAAAAAGAAAAAAAAACTACAATTGAGTAGTCAAGATTTCAAATAAGGGTATATAATGGGAAGTCTTTGATTTCAAAAAGAAAATAAAATGGGTAGTCACAACCAAAAGATATCATGATCCATTATCAACGAGACTGGGTAAGAAAGTAGGGTATTCCTCAACCTAGAAACTTGATGAGAAAGTCTTCGTATACCAAGTATCTCAACATTAATGCAATTGTTCAACTCATCCGGAAAATTACTCATTTCTTTGACAATCGAATTAGCATCCTAGCTCGCACGAGAAAGAATCTGATGTTTCAAGATGGTGTTCCACTTCATGTTTCCTTTCACATAAAAGATATATTTTATTTTTGTGATAAGATGGTTCCACACAATATATTATTTTAATAATTAAAATTAAATTTGTGTGAGATGGGACATAAAATGGGACATCCATTTTGGAACAACAGATTTGCATCTAGCTCGCACCTCATGCATAATTAGATTCCTATTAAACCATAGGTACCAACAAAGCACAACCACTTCTTGGATATCATAGCATAAATTCCTAGCTCGGATTAGACACTACCAATCTCTAATGGTGCAATTCCATGTCTTTCATCTTCTATAAGAAATGAATAATTTTAAGAGGAAGTTTCAACTTCCAGATCCACGAATCATAAGCACCTGAACCTGTTGATGTTGAGGTTATGCAAGAAAGTATGTCGAATGAACTGTGTAATTCGAAGGAAAGCAATGATTAATTGGAAATTCTTAAATTTCTCAGAATTTACTTTTTGTCCTGAGACCAATTCATAGTCTATTAAAGCTTTTTGAATGATATAAACTTCAACCTTGTTTGGTTTCCCTAATATAATTGAATCATCTGCAAAATAAAAGATGACTGATGACTGAGCAATTAGGTCCCACCAAAATTTCGTGTAAGCTGCCCGTCCTCTCTAGATAAAGGGATTGGTAAATGTGAAAGTGGCGTCGATGGTTATGGCGGAATTCACTGATATCCCGAGGGGCGGCGACGGTTCCGGTTGACATTTAGGCTCTTTTACAATAAAGATAACTAGCACTTAATAACGATTGTATTGATAGAGACAAATATATACAATAAGGTTATATGAATATGTACACGCTATATGGTAACTATATAATACACTAAAACGTATATGAGTATACTCTATCAATCTTTAGATGTTAGCACATATATATAGATCAATGAATATAATATTTGTAAATAATTAAATGTACATTAATTAAATGAGTTTTGGGATAAAGAAATTAGACTTGCAACAACAATCATAGTTCGGCTTTTTGTCTAGTCTACAAGAGTACCTCTTGAGATTTTTCACTCTTTGATTACTTAGAAAAATCAACCTGAGCAGTCCAAGAAACTGTTAAGCAAATATCTTCCAGATATTTACTTCACTTAAGCTTAGAAAGTGTTTGAAAAACTCTTCTCTCATTTTGTGCAAACTCTATTGAAAAACTTACAATCCCAAACTTAGGGATGCTTAAGAATTTATGAACAAGATGATGTTATTATTTAAAAAAAAATAATTAAACCACATTGATAGTATTTCTCTACAGGAAAAAATCGAACTCTCTTGAAAATTAGTTATTGATATGAATAGTGATCATTATAAATTTAAAAGAGATAAAAAAAATTGCTTTTTGCACAAAAGAGAAAGGCTCAAATAAGAAAGAAAGATTGAAATTGAAATAGAAAGGCTCTATGGTGGAACACAAATCAAAAGACATTTTCCTTTTCTTTTGTTTCAGGCGAGGAACACAACTAACTCACGAAAGTTGTGGATTAAATATTTTCGAAGGTTTAGTCCCATATAAAAATCTCGCATTGTATTTCTATTTAATAATGAATCATATAGTGTAGAATACAAGTTGTAGAAACATGATCCCATTTAAACAAAAATGTCAATTAGTGAGTACCTCCTTTAAAAAAGTAAAAAGAAAATCATGCCAGCTACAAGAGAGTCCCAATACATTCTAGAAGAATCAATGTGGACCTATTTCCACAACCAAAGGATGATGGTCAATGATTAGCTAATGAATGGAATGGAGATATTGACTGCTCTTCAAATGTCATTAGTTGCTCAAAGGTTTGCAATATCATGAATTTAGCTGCATTCTTAAAGTCGAGCTTCGTTCTATCAAAAAAAAATATAAATATAAAAATCATTTTTAGGCCTCGTTCTTTATGGTTGAATTGAATCGAACTGAACTAAATTTATAGAATTGACTGAACGAAGAAGGCTTTTTTATAAATTAAACTAAATTGAATGAAATTAAACGTAACTCAATTTTGCTGAAATTAAGAAAAATAAAATAAAAAATAGTTGCAATTAATGGTTATTTGGGTTTGTGTGTGCCTTGCATTTTGATTTATGGACCTACATTGCTATAACTATATTTAGCCCTCATTTTCTTGGGACTTCACTTGATTACTCCTCTAATGTTGGCGTGTGGTTTTAGACTTTTAGTTACAAATTCACGTTTTTTTCTTTTCTAGAAACTCATCTAATTCTTTATTACCTCATAATCAACTTTTATCATTCTTTAATAATATCTTCCTTTCATTTTTCTAGCGTACAATGTTTATTGCAAAATTATACTTTTACAATTATTAAAAGAAGTCTCTTCAGGATAAGAATTATTTTGTTTGGTAGCTATAATAATATGTTACCATAATAATAATAATGCTGCTGCTGTAAAAAAATAAAAAAAAATAATTGCAGTTTGAGCAGTCCATATGCAAGACAAAGTAAACGGCTGCCGTGAAGTAGCCATATGTAACAGCAGTCTATGGATGTTATATAAAAAAGGCTTAATTTTAAATGAGGGTATCGTGGTTTCATGTTTTTACAAATTAAAAATTTTGATTTGCCTTTGAATAATTTAAAGAGTACGATTCGTATTGTTTGTAAAATTAAGAAAATAATTAACTTTGCTAATTTAAACGAGAACATTTTTTGATGAAAACAATTTTCGGACCTTTGAGTTTAATCATAATTTAACAGGTCAAAGGTTTTGAAACAATATTTAAGCAAAATATATCCTCCTAACAAAATCGATGTAAACACACATACATCTATAATTTTTTATTTACAAGATAAAACACAATCCTTTATTTAAAAAACGTAAAACAAAGATACTTATTCGAAATTATTCTTTTAAAAAATTCATCTGTCACGTGCCATACCGCCAATATCACGTGAGATCCCCAACTGCCATATAGAAAGTAAACAAAAACCAGACAAACTTCTAGAAATTTGACCAATTAAATTAGCTAAAATCTCATTTTATTTTCTTCCCAACAAACAAATTAAGACATGTTTCTACAAATAATTTACAGAAATACCACCATATATATTTGATATAGTTATAGATTTATGTATGTGTGAAAATGAAAAAAAAATCACAAAATTCAGCACAAGAAAAAATGTCATACAAAAGAGCGGTTGTGATTTCTCTCAAGAAACCCTACCAAAACCACTCGCTTCTTGTACTCTTCCGAGTCAAAATCCGGTTCCTCCGATTCCAACCCGTTTTGCACGGTTTGACCCGCGGGTTCACCATTTTTTCTTAGCCTAGGAATAAAGTATAACCATGTACAAGTGCATATAATTGCACACAATCTTCCCCAAATCAATATTATTACCAATGTTACCATAATTATTGACATCCCCACCATTGCATCCAATTTATTACTTGTGCTTTCTTTTCCTGGTTTTTTTATACCGACCCCTGGTTGACCCGTAGGATTAGCTGACGGGAGTGATATTGATCGGGAAATTTTTATTCGATTGGACTTTGTGTTGGGGTCGGGTGAACCAGGTTGGCTGGACGCATTCCTTATGGAATCTATGCGCCGGCAGAATGACACGTTCTTAGGCGTCCGATGACCTTTCTTGTTATCCAAGAGTTTCCCATTCTCAATATTGATCACTTCCTTTTCGAAACTCGGTTTTGTCTGAAAATACATCAAAGAATAAAATTAGTAACTCAACTAGACTATTATTATTGGAAAATGAAAAAGAAAAATTTCAAATTAGTAATTCACGTATATAAATTTTAAAACAAAAGGGGTTTAGTGATTTTCAAATAGAAAACCTGAATATTTATGGTTTTGGAGATTAGATGATCCAATGTCTGAACTATGAGATAATAATAAATTTTACAAATTTGAACAATTGACTTATTAATACATGTAAGTTTGGTAAACCGATTTGCGTATTATTGATTCACAAGAGACATATATTCTATCGATCATACATACCTCCTGAGGAAGTTTGACCGCGGGAGGAATTAGAGGCTTGAGAGGGATGTCACCGGGGGCGTTTTTGTTGAGCTTTGACTTTTTGAACTTGAACATGGAATTCTTATTACGTTGTATTTTCTCTGAATGAAGAGGGATTGTTTTTGTGAGGGGTGATTGTTTGAGGAGCAACGTTGACCGGCGAAACAGCCGACTATTGCTATGATGAACTTTGTCTGATATTTTAATGGAATCTTGACGTTTGGCTTTGCTGGAAAAACCAAAACAACCCAGAAAAAGGGAGGTTTTGGGTCGAGGATCGGGATCGTCAACGTCCATTGGATGGAGGAGAAGGAGGAGGAGGAGAAGTCGCCGGCATGGATAGGGAAGATGGTCTTGAATAGAATAGGATAGAATAGTGGGAAGGAGTAATGTTTAATTTTATTGTATTTATATAACATATAACTAACCCAATTTGAATAATGATCAGATTCTGAATTATTTATTTAAATAAGAAATTAATAATGTATTAATAATAAGTAAAATTGGTTTGATTAAGACTTGAATGAAAGACTTGGACTTGGCGGGCTAGGTCGTTGGTAGCCTAGCTTCTTCCTTGTTATACGTTTTCTTCAAATTTCAAACTCTTACACATGGTATGAATGTTTCTATAAAATAATGTTTAAAAACTGGGAAAATCTTGCAAAAATATATATACTAATAAATATTTTCAATAACATTTAATGTTGTCTACTTCAAATGTAATCATTATGAGAAAGATGCCTCCCCTCTTTTCTTTGACAAAAGCAGTTTTACTCGTTTATGTAATGCTAGCAATAAGCTGCCCAAATGAATTAAGGTTTTTTGTTTTTTTTTTTTCCTTTTATAATCAGATGAATTAAACTCACGTTATCACTTGTAACAAAAAGAAAAAACTCATGTTATCACGGGTATTTTAAATCGAAGGAGGAAGGTGTTATTGGGTTTTGATGACTTCGATCTTTTAATTTGGTTCTTATTACAAAGTAATGTTGGCGTCTTATCTAGAATTCAGATTCACTTTGTTCACAAATTATATAATACTCAAGACAAAATACTTTCAAAATTCTAACTAATCATCTATCAACTGAGACATGTCCGCTAAACTTATCCGGACTATTTAGGTATGGCTCATATCTTGGCCGGCCATTACGCTTTATGGAGGAAACTTTTTCGGTCAGTCTAATTTGTCCGATTAGGTCGATCACTTTGTTTAACTAGGTTGACATGGCTTGACTGTCTAGTTGAAAGCAATGCTTACTTAATGAACTTAGTCCAAATCTCATAATCCTCATATATTAGTTTCTTTTCAATTTGATGTTTTTTTTTTTTTTGGGTGGTTGTTGTTTGTCCCCCTGTATGAGTTGTTATTCGTCACATTTTAGGAGTGTTTTTATGATTTATCTCGTGGAAGAATGAAGAGTTTTTGCTACTATCAATAAGCGGCTAATTGAACGGCGAATTTTGGAGGAATTTGAATCATCACGAGTGTGCATGTAAGCCTCTAAAATCTTCTTCTAACTGATACAAGTGGTTCAAGCTTCTTTCATCGATCTGTTTGTCGTAGTGTTTTTTTTTTTTTTTTTAATTTTCGAACCCATCATTTAATTTAGAAAATTTGAATTATAATGTGACTAATAAATTTTAAATATATCTAAAAACACCAAATGAATCTCAAAGTTAATAAAAAAAAAGAATTTATGAAATAAATGAAAAAAGGCATTGATTTTCACTGGTTACACACTATCTTTTCTTTTTATCAGCCTGGTGATACACTTAACATTACTTTTGATTGACCAAATCGAACAGTAGCTTAAGCAGCAAGGTATTATTTTCTATATATCAAGATTTCTTTATTTACTTATAGTGATATAACCATTTGACTAAGTATGTATCTTTAGTATTTTAGATGATGAATTTGGCAACATGATTATTAAGCTAGCTTCAAAAATGTTATACTTTGTCCACACGTTCATCCTTAAACCTGCCTTGGGTATCCAATTCATAAATTAATAGGGGAATATGGCGAGGTCCAAAACAATTTGAAACTAAGCCAAATAGTTTAAGCAGAAAACAACGAAGTTGAGGCTCAAAACACCATATAATATTCAATCATAACCCATAGTTCATGCCTTACCGATTGAATCAAGTGTCTCTAGTCATTTCAACAAAGAAGCGTTATATAATAGTTACTACAAATAATTAGGTGATGGGAAAGTGGTTTCTTGTGTGTGACTCGGTACTTAGATTCAAGTTGTTGACGTCCGATCATTTGCCCCGAATATACACTTCAATAGTAGTAAAGTTAAGAAAAGAAAGGGTAGTGAGACATAGTTTGAGGCTAACATATTCTGCTCGCATCTCTATTTGACTTCAAAGGAAAAACATCCCCTCGCCCGCATCCCATCAATTTTGAACTCTACGGATTTCGAGCATAATCCTTTTCCGAACTTAATTAATCATAGTTAATTCTTGTTCTTCACTATTTTGTATGGACATATATATTCAGTAAAAATCAAACCTAACAACTTTTCCTGTAAACTAACATGTATGGTGTCAACCGAGCTAGCTACAACTTATACGAAAGACATTTATTAATGTGAAGAGCTATTCGCAGCCCACTTTTGGGTAAATACAACCCACTTTTGACATTTTTGCCCCTCTCATAATTGTATCCGTTTTATAGATAAAAAACAAACTTTTTAATTTTCTCTTAGATTAAACAACATACTAATCTAAAATATTAACCTAAAAATTAAAAAGTGATAATGTCAGGGTCCTATACTCTAAAAAACGAACAACGATAATAAAAATTTAGAGAATTTTTTTTTCAATTTTTTTTGCCTAAATGGTTTTGAAAACCGTTTCCACCATGGTAGAAATGGTTTTCAAAACCGATTCCACCATGGTTGAATCGGTTTTGAGAACCATTTGTACCATGGTAGAATCGGATCTCAAAACCGATTCCACCATGGTGAAAATGGTTTTGAAAACCGATTCCACCATGGTGAAAATGGTTTTGAAAACCGATTAGGCAAAAAAATATTTAGAAAAATTTAGGTTTTTTTTTTTGCCCAATCGGTTTTTGAAACCATTCCTACCATGGTTGAATCGGTTTTGAGATCCGATTCTACCATGGTACAAATGGTTCTCAAAACCGATTCTACCATGGGGGAAACGGTTTTCAAAACCGATTCCACCATGGCAGAAACGGTTTTCAAAACCGATTAGGCAAAAAAAATTTTAAAAAAAAATCTTCAAATATCGTTGTTCATTTTCGAAGTATTTGGTGTCCGACATTATTACTTTTCAAGTGTTAGGTTAATTATTTGAAAAAGTATGTTATTTTAGTTGATAGAAAATTTAATCAAAAAAAGTAAAAGGGTAAAATTGTCAAAAGTGGGCTGTATTTTTCCAAAAGTGGGCTGCGATTAACAACACCCTTTATTAATTCACTCAAAAACTTTAAATCAATACTAATGATTAGTATTATTTTTTTGATTAAATGCAAGGAACAAGATTCGAACTCTGGATTCCCCACTCACACATTGGTGAATGTACCAATCGAAATACCGCCAATTGATTATTATTATTATTATTATTGTTATTGTGTCTTTTATAACTTTTACTTGATTTATATTTGAAAATATAAAATCAAATATTATTGTTCATCTTTGGCAGCTGCTATCCGATAAATAATGGCATTAGTTAAAATAATTAAAATATCATTATCTCTAGATGTAATTTTCACGTGACAATTATTGATACAAATATATATTCTGATACTAACTAACTAACTAACATAGATGTGGTTATTATTTTTGATTGGATAAAAGGTTAATATATCAAAATGAATGTTTTTCAATATATACAATAATTAATCTGAATTATCAAAGGTTAGAGTGTCGGGATAAAAAACATGTAGAAGGTACAGTAACCATTGAACTTCACAAGCACAATGAGCCAGAGATCTACTTTCTGGTTTCAGGGTGTCGCCCGATCTGAATCTGTAAAAGCCTTTTGTTGGAAGTTATATGTTCCAGGGAAGAACAAATTTTGACGAGGAAACTTCTTAATTTACCTCAGCATCCAATGAATTCTTTGGACATTATTTTGTAGGTTGAGAAAGCTGAACTGGATAATTACTCAGTTCAACTAAAATAACTAAACTGAATTACATTGAAATGTATTTACTGAAAGATATTATTGAAAAAAATTGAACTCATCTAAACTAATCTAAACTGAATTAAAGTACTAATAAATACTGATAAGTTAAAAAAAACAGAGCCTAAATGCTAGTTTGACATTGCTTAAGTTTTCCTTGACATTGCTTTATTTATGATTGAAAAAAGCTGAATTGATAATTACTGAGCTCAACTTAAAATAACTGAACTGAATTAAATTGAGGTGCATTCACTGAAAAAAAAAAATTGCTGGATATAATTGCACTGATTTAAACTAAACTGAAATAAAGTACCGATAATAATTAGTTGAAAAGAATAAAGCCTAAAGGTTAGTTTGACATTGCTTTCCTCGACTCAAAAGAGTTTTCCATCTTTGGAAAAAGACCCCGATAAGGACTTTATTAATGCAAATCATAGTACTGTGAAGAACAAATAAATCAGGAAGTCTGGACGACCATTAGATCCGTCCTGTGGAAGAATAGGCGGGTCTAGCATGTTCACGAACCGCCAATTAGCGGAACGACTAACAAAATTGACACTAACATCTTTAAAAGAAGAGATTAAAGCTTTATAATCTTCTAAAATTAAATCATAAGCTTATCAATAAGGCACTTGTCTCAATTAATTGTCCAAACCATTGTTTTTTAGCAACTGAAGGCCTTTCCAATCCCCATAGCCTGTCCATCATGTGTCCAAAAATTGCCTTTTAAAGAGAAGGCTTTGCATAAAACACCTCTACTATCGCGCAAAACTACTCCCAAACCCAAAAGACCAGCTCCTCGAATAATTCAGCAAAATAAAGTAGCATTTTGTAAACGCAAAGTTGCTTTCCTCAGAAGTCGTGCAAAGTTGGAAAAGTTGAAAACAATGTTTGGTAAATGTAATGTTACTTTCCTTAAAAGTTAGGAAAACTACCTTTTGGATTTGAAAAACTACTTTTTCAACTTATAAGGTCTGTTCTTTTTTGCTAAAAAAACTGAACTGAAATTAATGAATAGAACTGAAATTGCTGAATAAAGCTGAACTGAAATGAATTTACTAAATTGAATATAATTATATTAATTTAAAATAAATTAATACTAAAACTATGATAAATAAATAAATAGGTATAATTTATTAAATCGTTTTATATTGAAATGTCATTACTGATAAAAAAAAATAGTTGTCATTTTGCTTGGAAAAACATAACTTATCATATTGATTATGTAATATTAAACACAATAACATATAGTAGTTGATTATCTAATTAAACTATAAATTTTTATGCAATTATTTTTTCAATTTTCCAAAACGTATAGACTAGTAAATTCTAGATGATAAAACCAAATAAATAAATATTATTTTTTAAACAAAAATAAATAAATATTTCCTGTCAAACAAAAGAAATATTTAATTTAAAAAATTAAATTTAATTGGTTAGTTAATCAGTACAAAAAAATTTCCACGTTTATGTCAGCAAAATCGACAATTTCCCTAATTCTACAAACAATGCAAACCACAGTCATTTATTTGCTCAAAGGTAAACCATAGTCCTTTATTTGCAAAAACGTGAAACCACAACACACTTATTTGAAATTAACCCTTTTAGTTAATAATAAATGATGCACCTAACTTCAAATTTAAAAGTTACGATGGATATTTAAGTATTTATATTTAGGAATTTCATTTTAAATTAAATTAATTTTGTCAATATTTTTAATTTAAAAATAATGTTATTAAATTGAAATTGCTGAAATTGCTGAACTGAACTGACATTGCTGAATTAAATTGAAATTGTTGAAATAAGCCGAAATAAATAAGTTAAAAAAAACAAAGCATAACAAGAACATGTACACTAAAGCTTTTGGCCACAACAATATTTTAAACCGGGCCTAATTGTCTACACCCCGTGATATGTTGGAGAGGTTGAGCTTGAGGGTCCATTTTGTAATATGGGATACTAGGGGTGTCTAGCTTAGAATGAGAGAAGTTTGCGAGTTTGAGTAGTTCAAGCCTGATACAACTAGTTTCAGTATCGTTATTAACGGTTTGCTCCAGGCTAGGAAGTTGGACTTGGCCCTCTGCCTCTTTAAGGGTATGACTCGAATTGATTGTAATCGCGATTTACTACTTTATAATAACTTAATAGTATTAGATATGTAAATGTCTTTATTTGTATTAACCCATTGTATTGTATTAGCCCATTGTATTAGCCCATTGCTTTATGTATATATACACACCTAATACTCAATGAAAAACCAACGATTCCATTCAAATACTCTATCATGGTATCATCAGTCAGAACCTACTTTCTCTCCTAAATTTTCTCCCTAAATTCTCCTCCATATTCTCCTTAAACAGCCGATTCTATCTTCCTCTTTCTTACCCTAATTTTAATCTCCCTCACCCTAAACTATGCCCCCAACCGATGCATCCACTTCCGGCGCTGTCACTGCCCCATCTTCACATCCCGCCTTGACTGTTCATAATATTACCACCTTCATTCGAGACCCTCTTGATTCTGGGAAGGGATTATACACAACCTGGGCTGAGTTATTCAAGACTCATTGTCGAGCATATCAGGTTTTGGATCACATCCTTCCCTCTGCAGATAACGCATCGGAAACCTCTTCCTCTGTTATGAAAACAAAAAATCCCGGATTGTGGTCACGTGTGGATGCCATTGTTCTCGAATGGATCTATGGAACTATTTCGTCCGACCTTCTTACTAACATCATTGCCCCGGATCTTACCGCCGCCGCTGCCTGGACCAAATTAGAAGCAGAATTCTCGGATAATAAATATTCCCGAGCGCTTTACTTGCAACAAGAACTATCAAATGTTAAACTGGACTCCTTTGCTGATATATCATCTTATTGTCAACACTTGAAATCCCTTTCGGATCAATTGAGTAACGTCGGTGCTCCCGTATCCAATGATTATCTCGTTCTTCAATTAATCTCTGGCCTTACAGATGCATATGAGACGATTGGCACACAAATTCGTCATGGGGATCAATTACCAGATTTTACTAAAGCTCGTTCCATGTTACTTTTGGAAGAATCTGCCCGGAAGAAACGAGCAGCAGCTACGGTCGTTGTACCTGAAACAGCCGCATTGACGGTGTCATCAAACTCATCGACGGAGCAGAATTACGGACTCCAGCAGTCTCAAAACAACCGTCCGTACAACTCTTATCACGGCGGAAGCAGGTATGGTCGCCGTGGACGTGGACGGAATAGCCGCGGCAGAGGCGGCGGCCGGTGGAACGAGACCGGCGGACGCTGGAATGGAGGACGCTGGAACTCTGACACTCAGCAGATGAGGCAGGTTGGATGGGGACATGGGCAATGGGCTGGGCAGTCTCCATGGGCCTATGCTCCATGCCCATACCCCTCCTGGCCCGGATATACAACCTCAGCCCGCCCTCCAACCCATCAGCGCCCACCAACAGCGGCAGACCAGCCAGGCCTCCTTGGTTCTGGTCCACAATCTCATCTGGCCCAAACTTACACTCCTACCAACATTGAGGCTGCCATGCACACTATGGCGATCACACCTCCTGCAGAACTTTGGCACATGGACACCGGCGCAACGTCCCATATGACAGGGGACGGAGGTACACTCACATCTTATTTAAATAAGAGTCCTAATACTAGTATTGTGGTTGGAAATGGTTCTTGTATTCCCGTTATTGGTCTTGGTACTGCATCTTTGCCCTCACAAGATAAACCTTTAGCCTTGAACAACGTTTTGCATGCCCCTAGATTAATTAAGAACCTAATATCTGTCCGTAAATTTGCTGTTGATAATAACGTGAGTGTGGAATTTGATCCTATTGGTTTCTCTGTGAAGGATTTGCGTACGGGGATCCCTATTATGAGATGTGATAGCACCGGTGATTTGTATCCAGTTACTGCCTCTACACCACAGTCTTCTTTTGCTTTGAATACTTCTGTTTTATCCCCTTTTATTTGGCACAATAGATTGGGACATCCTGGTCCTCAAATTTTGGATTCTTTGAAGAAGAATAATTTTATTTCATGTTCAAAACATATGGATTTATCTGTTTGCAATTCTTGTGTGCTTGGAAAACATATTCAATTGCCTTTTTATGCTTCTAATAGTGTTTCCTGCATGCCATTTGATATCATTCACAGTGATGTATGGACATCTCCGGTCTTAAGTTCTACTGGCTGTCGTTATTATGTGTTGTTTTTAGATGATTACACAAATTTCCTGTGGACCTTCCCCTTAGCTCATAAATCTCAAGTCTACTATGCCTTTCTGTCTTTTCGTAATCTTGTCCGTACTCAATTTGAACGCGAAATTAAAACTTTTCAGTGTGATAATGGTGGTGAATATAACAATACTCAATTTCTTAATTTTTGTGACCTTAATGGCATGCAATTTCGCTTCTCTTGTCCACATACATCACCACAAAATGGGAAATCAGAACGCACCATTCGCACTATCAATAATATGATTCGCACTCTACTCACTCATGCTTCTTGTCCTCTTTCATTTTGGCCCCATGCTCTCGCACACACTACCTACCTTCTTAACATTCTTCCTCACAAAAATCTAAATTTCCTTTCTCCTACTCAAATTCTTTATCATTGTATTCCTCGTTACACTCATCTTCGCGTCTTTGGTTGTCTTTGTTTTCCCTTAATCCCATCCACTTCCAGAAACAAACTTCAACCTCGTTCATCCCCTTGCATTTTCTTAGGATATCCCTCAAATCATCGGGGCTATAAATGTTACGATCTCTCTACGCACAAAATAATAATTTCTCGTCACGTTATTTTCAACGAAAGTAAATTTCCCTTCTCTCCAGTACCAGACCCCACATCTGCTCCATTTAATGCCTGGCCAGCCCAGCCCACTACTTCCAATCCTTCTCATTACCCTTCCCCAGCCCAGCCTAGCCAAAATGACCCTAATACAGACCCCTCCTCTATGCCCAACACTCCTGCCCCATCTCCGCCCGCTGGCCCAACTTCTCCACCGCCAACACCAGGCCCATCGCCCGGTCCACATCTATCCAGCCCCACTCCACCCACCAGCCCCACTCCAGCCTCATCTCCCCTTGTCAGTCCATCCTCCCTGACCCAACAGCCACATCCATCACCCCTGCAACCCGAACCACCCCTACAACCCACCCATCCCATGCAAACCAGAGCCAAAAGTGGTATAGTTAAAACACAACGGAAACTAAATTTAAATACCACCACTATCTCTCCTATACCCTTAAATCCCACACTTGCTTTACAAGATCCTAATTGGAAACAAGCCATGACCGAAGAATACAAGGCTCTTATTGAAAATAAGACGTGGGTCCTTGTACCCCGTCCCCCTAATACTAATGTTCTTCGTAGTTGGTGGATTCTCAGGCACAAATTTAAAGCAGATGGATCTTTTGAGAGATACAAGGCGCGCTTAGTGGGGAATGGAGCTAATCAATTGGTAGGTGTCGATTGTGGGGAAACATTCAGTCCAGTGGTCAAGCCTGCTACCATTCGTGCAGTTCTGAGCATTGCACTTTCAAAGAATTGGGGTCTGCATCAACTTGACGTGAAAAATGCTTTTCTACACGGGGACTTACAAGAAACCGTCTACATGCATCAGCCATTGGGATTTCGTGACCCTATGCATCCGGATTATGTCTGTCTACTTCAAAAATCTCTCTACGGGCTCAAACAGGCACCAAGGGCTTGGTATCAACGTTTTGCTTCTTATCTGTCTACATTGGGCTTCTCTCATAGTCGTTCAGATCACTCTCTCTTTGTGTTTCGTCGAGGCAATGAGACAGCTTACTTGTTGCTTTATGTTGATGATATTGTCCTTACTGCTTCTTCTGTTGCACTTCGAGAATCTGTAATTAGAAAGCTAAGCGCTGAATTTGCTATGAAAGATCTGGGTCCTTTAAGTTACTTCTTGGGTATCTCTGTTTCTCGGCATCCTGGGTCTTTATTTTTGTCTCAAAAGAAGTATGCTAGTGAGATTATTCAAAAGGCTGGTCTTTCTTCTGCTAATGCTTGTGCTACCCCGGTTGATACTAAGCAAAAGCTCAGCCTTTCTTCTGGTACTCCTTACCATGATCCATCTGAGTACAGGAGCTTGGCCGGTGCTTTACAGTATTTGACCCTCACTCGTCCTGACATTAGCTATGCGGTCCAGCAGGTGTGTTTATTTATGCATGCTCCTCGGACTCCACACATGGCTGCTATCAAACGGATCCTCCGCTATGTTAAAGGAACTATGGATTTTGGCATTACTTTCACATCATCCTCTCTTACCTCTCTGGTTTCGTACACTGATGCTGATTGGGGGGGTTGTCCTGACACTCGCCGCTCTACCTCAGGATATTGTGTGTTTCTTGGCGACAATCTAATTTCTTGGTCGGCAAAACGACAACCTACTATGTCTCGTTCTAGTGCAGAAGCGGAGTATCGTGGGGTTGCTAATGTAGTTTCCGAGACTTGTTGGCTCAGAAATCTTCTTCTCGAACTTCATTGTCCTATTCAGAAGTCCACCTTGGTGTATTGTGACAATGTGAGTGCCGTTTATCTCTCTGATAATCCTGTACAACATCAGCGTACCAAACACATCGAGATGGACATTCATTTTGTTCGAGAAAAGGTGGCTAAAGGTGAGGTTCGCGTTCTTCATGTGCCATCCTGATATCAGATTGCAGACATTTTTACCAAAGGCCTCTCTCAAATTCTTTTTGATGATTTTAGAGCTAGTCTCAACGTGAGGCCTCCTCCCGTTTCGACTACGGCGGTGTATTAGATATGTAAATGTCTTTATTTGTATTAGCCCATTGTATTGTATTAGCCCATTGTATTAGCCCATTGCTTTATGTATATATACACACCTAATACTCAATGAAAAACCAACGATTCCATTCAAATACTCTATCAAATAGATGGACTATGCAACTCTGATAGATTGGATGAAAGCTATGAGATACTGAGAGAAATGGAAGATTCGGGGTTTGATCCAACCCAATTTACTCTCAACTCTATATTCGGTTGCCTGTGTAGGAGAGGAAACGTTTCTGGAGCTATTGACATGTTAAAGAAGATGCGTGTACATGGTCATGAACCTTGGGTAAAACATTACACCTTGCTGGTAAGCAAAATGTGTAAACACGGGAAGGCCATAGAAGCTTCCACATTTCTTGCTGATATGTTGAAAGAAGGTTTTTTACCGGATATAATTGCGTATTCTGCATTGTTAGATGGTTTCACAGAAATTGAAGAAATAGATCAATGTTTGAAACTGTTTCAAGAAATTTGTGGTCGTGGGCATCTTCCAGATGTGGTTGCTTACAACATCTTAATAAAAGGCCTTTTCAAGTCCCAAAGAATTGCTGAAGCTCAAAATGTTTTCAATGATATGTTGACAAAGGGTCTCGTACCATCTGTGGTCACATATAACTTGCTTATAGATGGTTACTGCAAAAATGGTTTAATTAACGAGGCACTGCTTTGCCTTTCCACCATGTCTGAAAAGGAAACAGAACCTAATGTCATCACGTACACGACTTTAATAGACGGGTTATGTAAAGCAGGACTAGCTGATGATGCTGTCGCGTTATGGAATCAAATGTCAAGAAAAGAATGCCTTCCTAATAGAGTTTCTTTCATGGCTTTTATTCATGGTCTTTGCAAATGTGGCAGGCCAGACACAGCTCTGATACATTTTAATGAAATGGAAGAGAAAGAAATGGAACCTGATACTTTCACCTACACAACTTTAGTATGTTCTTTAGTTGCGGAATCCAAGCTTCCTCTGGCTCTTGAGATACTAAAGAAGATGGTTGATAAGGGGAAATTTCCAAATTTGCTTGATAAAAACTATGGAATCCTAAAAGATGCAATACTTAAGTTGTTAAGTGACGCCAGGACTTCCTCAAGTGCTAGAGAGCTAATCGAGAAGGGTGGCGTACCAGGTGTATGTAATTCAAAAACTGAAAGTGGACGGGATCAATAGCATTGAAGAAGGCCATATCTTGTATCATTCGATGGTTTATTGTTTACCAGTTTCTCCAACAGTAAGGTATGGTCTTTTATGCATGCTATTGCGCATTTGGTGCTTGGATGAGTATTTTATTGAGTCTTAAGACCCCTTAAGTACAAGTTTATGAAATCTGTTAGAAAAATCCTGTGTTAGGTCTCATTTATAATAAATGGGATAAAAATCGGTTGTCTGTTTTCGGAGTAAATTACTAGTCTTTTTCAAATACAACTAAGATGCAAGTTCTGCGAATTTATACTGTCAACTTTTTGTATCTTCATATCATACAAGTTCTGTTTTTTAGCATCATCAACATGGAAGATTTCTTCAACTGTAAATACATGCCCAGAACATTTCTTCCGAGGAGAATCGCATTGTTTTATTTTCTAAACCTTCAAAATTCATCAATAGACTGGACTTTTTGTTGTTGACATGGAAATTCTTTGAAGTCATAGGTTCTGTGGGTAAGATATACATATACATTGTCGACTGACTATTTTAACTTCTGGATCTTGAATGGTAATGAAGGTTTTGGAGGTATGAGAAGTTGAAGATTATTGATCTCTAGGTAGAGCAGTTGGAATATTCTGGACCGCTGGAGTATCAGAAGCATGTTGAACCATTAACTCATCTCAACTCACCTTGCTTAAAAAATTTGAATCTCCCGAAAGTTCAAAACCTGAAACCGCAAATGGGATTCAATATGTGAATCCTACCCGAGAATTTGACTGATCATCGATGGGAAATGAACTTCATAATTCAATATCATTTTCGAGAGGTTTGGCAAATTTAGCTACTATTAGGAATGCCAAGGGTCTGAAACTTAAGTAGTGTCTAATGAAACTGAAAAAGAAAGTGTTGGAAAAAAAAAATGAGCACTCAAATGTCAAGGGTAAATTTTTCCGGTATATTTCTCGGGTAAATAACACCAGCGGTACCTAAACTATATCCACTTTCCTAAACTTGTACCTAAGTAAAATTTTGTCCCAAAGTAGTACCTAAACTATCCATGACCTCTCATTCAAGTCCAAATTACCTTCTACAACCAGTCACCACACGGTCAACGCGAAGTCAACGACGGTCAATGCAATTTTGACCACATTTTTGGAGCCTAATACTTATCTATTGCAAAATGACTAATTTAAACTTCCTCCTTCTTCCTCCTCCCTCCACACTCTCTCCTCATTTTCTCTCACCTTTACACCTCCATTTTTTTTTCTTCTTCTTTTTCCCTTGTCCTTTTTCTTTTCCTCTCTTCTTCTTCTCTCCTCCTTTTTCTTTTTTCGTCTCTCCTCCTCCTCCTCTTTCTTTTTTTTCCCTTCTTTCACCACCAAGATTCCGGCAGGAATCTAGAATCTAGATTCTGGCCAGTTCTGGACAGTTCCAGTCCATTCCAGAACCGGTCGGAATCTGGATTCCAGATTCCGACGATGCAAGCTGCTCTTTTTTAAAGGAGAAAAAAGAGGAAAGAAGAAGAAGAAAGAAATAAAGAAAAAAGAGGAGAAGAAAGAAGGAGGAGGAAAGAAAAAAAAAGGTGGAGGAAAGAAAAAGAAGGTGAAGGAATTATGGTGAAAAATGGAAGAGATAAGTAGTTGTGATGAGGAAGAAGGTATGAGGGTCAATTTAGTCATTTTAGTATAGGTTGGTCAAATGGGTCAATAAAAATGTGGTCAAACTTGCTTTGACCAGCGTTGACCGAGCATTGACCGCGTGTTGACCAGGTAAAGGAGGTAATGGGTACTTAGTTGGGAGTCACGTATACTTTAGATACCAGTTTGGGACAAAATTTTGTTTAGGTACCAGTTTGGAAAAGTGGTTACAGTTCAGGTACCGCTGGTGTAATTTACCCTATATTTCTCTGTCTACTGATTCCATCTGGGGCTGGAGGAAACTGATTTAGTTAATTAAGAGAGGTTTATGAAGAAGCTTTTGTTTATAAGCTAGGGAAGGGTTACCAATTCTCATTTTGGTTTGATCCCTGGTGCCATGGGAAGCCTGTCAAATTAAGACACTTTTCATGCTATTACCTTTATTGACTCTGATATTAGTAAGTTTTTTTATGGTTAAAGATGTGTATTGCAATGGTTGTTAGAATTTGCCTGATCATGCGTATGAATATACTACCAATGCCTGAAATCATGTTTAGAAATCGATCTGGTGTACTAACATAATGAGAAATTTCTATACCTTGACGATTATCTTAGTACACATTTTGATCATATCCATTATACAGAGCCATCTACTGCAGGTGAGTTGGATCAGCAGTCATATGATGAGTGGTACCGGTGTCTGGATGTTAGGGTTGATGGATGTTCATGATAGGATCATGTTCGGGTATTTTCCAAGTCATATTTGTTTGAATACGAGATGCAAGCGGTCTAGAATGACCACCATGGTAACCTTTAAACTGAGAATTCTTTCATGGACATTTACCAGTCTAGTGATTAATGTCATGACAAATGAAACAATGATCCTATTAATGTCATGATATTTACGAGGTATCAAACCAACCGGGTATGGTTGTCCGACAACCGACAAATTACCGAAAAGAACTTTCATTTGATTCAGATAAACTTCTACCGTCTTCCCCCATGTTGTTAATCTTTTGTCAGATCGGAGTAGAAGCTGGTTATAAACTATTAAAATTATTTATAATATTATCAAAATCCTTTTTAGCAGCCATTTTGATAATATTAAAAAAAAAGGTTTTAATTTTAGTATTCATATACATGAGGAATTTTTTTAAAGAAAACAAAATTTACCCATAAAAATATGAATATGGCGAAATGTACGAACCTAAGCTCGATAAGGACGCCTCATATAAAAACACAAAAAAAATAATAAAAATAAATTCTTATTGCTTTTAGGCTTTTAGGACATGCAGGTAACCTAAATACTAAATCAATGTATCATCCTTAATTTTATACACATTATTTTATTTGTTGATCCTAAAATCCTCCTGCCTGCCTCAGACCTGACTAAAGAATGATATAGAAATAACCTTTGCCCGCAACATGCAAATAACTTAAATTACAATTTGATTCAAATTTACGATAAAGCTAATTTTCTCTTCAACATTCAAGAAAAAGATGCAAATTTATCTTAAAATGTGTGTAATTTTATGAATTTACCTCTAAGGTTTCAATGAAGATTAGTTTTGCCTATATGTTGCCGAAAATTTGAAACATACTCGTTATTGTTATTAAACTATACTATGCACAATCCAAACATCAATAATGTCTGATGCCTTGTTCATTTTAGATGAACTGAACTTAAATTTGCTGAATATTTAATAATTTTATTTTGAATTTGCCGAATTGAATTAAAATTTACTGAAAATAAGTTGAATCTTACAAAATTATCAATATAGTTCAATTAAAACTCATAAATATATCAACAATTAAGTTTATAAGTTAATCACAAGAAAGCAGTCCGAGTGGCTAAAAGGTATATTGTGCTACTAATGCTAAATAACTCAAACTGTATGAAACTGCTTAAGTCTACCAATAAACTTATCAGCTATTAAAAAACTAGTAAGAGATAGAATCATAAAATTGATATTGATTGGAAATGTTAAGTCTAAATTTCACAATTTTGTATTTTAAGGACAAATTGGTTTATTTTGGTGCAGATGTTCATGTTTGTTGTTCATGTGTGCGATTAGCTGTTTCATTTTGTTGTTTGAGATTTGCTGCTTGATTATTAATTTTGGGTAAGATTATAATTTATAACTTATTGTTGATGTTTGTTGCTTGATTATTAGTGTGGTTTCAAGTTTTTTTTTTTAAAAAAAGCGTTATAGTTTGTTTTTCCCAAAAAAATACTTGTAGTTGCAAATTTTAACAAAACGTTGACTTGTCAATTTAAAACGCCCAAAATAACTATTTAGACACTTCAAAGTGAAAAATTCAAAACTTTACAATTGTTTAGTATCACATTTTCTATGCAACTATATTTTTTATTTTTCAAAACTACCATTTTAATTTTTTTTCCTCTAGAGTTTACTTTCTCTCTCTTAACCAAATATCGCCTAAATAATTTTGAAATAAGAAAATAGAAAAATTAAAGTTGTAACCACGTTTTTTTTTTTTAAGAAAAACAAACAACAAGAATTTTTTTTTCTAAGAAAATAAAATCGCAAAGGTTTTTTTTTTATTAACTTTACCATTTCTTTTATCATTGAATTTTAGTTAAAATACCAAATATAATCCGATATTAAGAAATAAAGGAAGTATCAAATAATATGTGCTAGGGACCAAAAACTAACATTTTGTATGGTTAAGTTGAGGGCAAAATAATGATTTGATTTTACTAAAAATGATATGGACATAACAATTGCTGGCAACTAGCAAATAACAATACCAAATTGAGTAAAATTTTAATAAATAACCCCATTAATTCAATTAAATTCAATGGGGTTTACATGTCTGTTTTATACTCCATAATTACGTAGTTAAATAATCATAGTTGAAATGGGTTAGACTTAGGTTATCGGTCCCCACCCACTTCTCATCCTCCAAATTAACATTCATTCTCTCATAAGTAAATCAAATTTGACACACTAAATTCCTAATACATGAGGGTCTTTCCAAAACTAGCATTCCAATAAAAGTTTTAGTAACATAAATTTAAAAAGGTATCACTATTTACAGCCCACTTTTTTCAAACTACAGCCCACTTTGACAAAATTGCCCTTTTCATTATGAACAAAGTGATGATCAATATGATTACACTATTTTTGAAACTACAGCCCACTTTTGAAACTCGAACATTAAAAATTCAAAATTTGAGATGTCGAATGATCCGATGAATTTAGAATAGAACAACAATAATCAATCATTAGAGGACGAGGTACTCAAACATTTAAAAACACATTAAGATAATATTTTTTTCAAAAAAAAACGAATTTCTATAGAGAAACGGCCCCCTAGGCCGTTCCTCCATATGGAGAAACGGCCTAGGTGGCCGTTTCTCCTTATGGAGGAACGGCTAACCTAGGCCGTTTCTCCTTATGGGGAAACGGCCAAGGTGGCCGTTCCTCCATAAGGAGCAACGGCCACTTAGGCCGTTTCTCCTTATGGAGGAACGGCCTAGGGGGCCGTTTTGCCCTAAAAACGATCTTCAAGACCGAAAAATGTCCATTTTTTGGAATTTTTGATCAAATTAACTATTTTCGAGTTCGTTTTCATACTTTATTCGTGTTTTTATCCATAATCGAGAGCAAAAGGTGTGATTTTGAAGTTAGAAAATTCAATTTTGAAAAGAAGTTATTGAGAGGTTTTAGAATTTCAAAATCAAGAAGCAAGTTATGCCAAGGGTATTTTGGGAAAAAGTGGGCTGTAATTTGGAAAAAGTGGGCTGTAAATAGCAACCCACATTTAAAAAACACAACTTTTCAGTTCACCAAATCATACCTATTGCCCCCAAATACTTCACACGCCAAACAAACCAACTAACTCACTACATTTACAAATTAATTTCTCCTTATAACACTTAGTCCTTCAACCTTTAACCAACCATATTTTTACATTACATTTCATGCACAATTTTCCCATTTTTCCTCATCATTTCTTCATTCTAACACCATGATTTTTCCTACCAGAAACTCAACTTCTCCTTTCTCTTCCGGTGACCTCGTTGGATCCCGCCGTCTATTTTTTTTCTTCTTGCAAGATATTCAGGTGGTAGAGCTCATCCTTGCTCTTCTTGTATTCACTGTTATATACTACGTAAGGCAGAAGAAAATTCATGGCTTACCAATGTGGCCTGTTCTCGGTATGCTCCCGTCGTTGGCTTTCGCTCTCAGGAGCAACATGTATGAGTGGATTTCCGACGTACTTTGCGACAGAAATGGGACTTTTACATTCAAAGGCCCCTGGTTTAGCAGCTTGTATTGTGTAGTCACCGCTGACCCAAGAAATTTAGAGCATCTTCTCAAAGCCAAGTTCTCCAATTTCCCTAAAGGCCAATACTTTCGTGACACCGTTCGCGATCTCCTTGGTGACGGCATATTCAATGCAGATGATGAGACGTGGCAGAGGCAGAGAAAGACAGCAAGCATCGAGTTTCATTCAACCAAGTTCAGGAATCTAACAACAGAGTCACTGCTCGAACTCGTCCATGCTAGACTTCTGCCCGTGTTAGAAAGCGCGATGAAAAACTCTGATGATATTGATCTTCAGGACATTCTGTTACGGTTAACTTTCGATAATGTTTGTATGATAGCGTTTGGGGTTGATCCGGGTTGTTTGCAATTGGGATTGCCAAACATACCGTTTGCTAAGGCTTTTGAGGATGCAACGGAGGCCACAGTTGTCCGTTTCGTTACGCCAACATGCATATGGAAAGCAATGAGATTTCTTGACATTGGAAGTGAAAAGACACTCAAAGAATCTATAAAAGGAGTAGATGAATTTGCTGAACAAGTTATAAGGACAAGGAAGAAGGAACTATCACTACTCGAAAACGAAGATGAAGATGCCAATGATGATGCTAAGAAGAAGAAACTAAAATCGGACCTCTTGACGGTTTTTATGAGATTGAAAGATGAGAATGGGAAAGGGTTTTCCAATAAGTTTCTGAGAGATATATGTGTTAATTTTATTCTTGCTGGTAGAGATACTTCTTCTGTGGCTTTGAGTTGGTTTTTTTGGCTAATTGAGAAACATCCTCAGGTTGAGGAGGAAATTCTAAGTGAAATTAGGAAGATTGTGAAGCAGAGAAAAGATTATGATGAGATTAACACTCCATTGGTGTTTAAGCCTGAGGAGATTAAGAAGATGGATTATTTGCAGGCTGCTTTATCTGAGGCCTTGAGATTGTACCCTTCTGTTCCTGTTGATCACAAAGAGGTAATTCTTTAACATCCACTGCTGTTTTTTCTTTTTCTTTCTATGGTATGCTAATTCGATGAATTAATTCATTTGCATCTCATTGGAATTCTCACAAACATGAGATGTCAACTTGTAATTTCAATCATTAATTACAAACATAATTTATTATGTTGAAAGAACAACATGAGAAGGTTCAAATACTATTATCTTTCAATTAAGATCGAGATAAGATACTAAAATAGCTTCACGGTTTTGTTAGGCTCCACATACGAAATAACAAAATTTCAGTGTCGTTGATTGCTAAATGGCATAACTAAAGCCATAATTAACAGAAATCGACACGTCAGACATATATTATTTGGTCATTTTCTGGGTTACCTAAGGTTTTTGGAAACTAGTCATATATTCTCTGGAAAGCAATTCGAGGTCCTAGAAGTTAATGAAAGCCTGCACTGCAGAATGCTTTCTTCCCTTTTTCAGACTTTACTATATTCTCCTTGAATTCCATAATGACTATTTATATTAAATTTCAATCTAATTTAGTTAACTCTTTATTTTTAATGACATGTATTTAAGAACTCATATTAGTGAAGTATTGTTTCAGGTAGTTGAGGATGATGTATTTCCAGATGGAACAGTACTGAAGAAAGGAACAAAAGTAATATATGCAATCTATGCCATGGGCAGAATGGAGGGAATTTGGGGAAAAGACTGCAAGGAGTTCAAGCCCGAGAGGTGGCTCAAAGACGGACGATACATGAGCGAATCCGCCTACAAATTCACTGCCTTCAATGGCGGCCCTCGCTTGTGCTTAGGGAAAGATTTTGCATATTACCAAATGAAATTCGTTGCTGCCTCTATCATTTATCGCTACCATGTCGAGGTAGTCAAAGATCATCCAGTTGTACCAAAGCTTGCATTGACCATGTATATGAAACATGGTTTGAAGGTTCACCTATTAAGACGTGATGACTCTAACATTATTTACTAATAATATTATTTGTCAATGTCTATTTGTAATTTTTATTTTCTTATTCTTCATATTTTTGTTTTTAGAGGCTTTCTTTTGTTGTTGTTATTACAACTGAACAATTTACAGTGAAATTAATGGACAAGTGTAGAGTGGAAATTACACATTAATAACTGATGTGGTGTGTTTCGATGACTCGTATTAATAATCAAATTGCAAGTTGGTTTCTAAATAATCTTCTTCTCTAGATGAATTTTTTTAACTACAATCCTGATATATATACATAAAAACTTCATGTCTGTCTGAGCAGGTGTTTTCCTCGGTCGGATGCCAACCCAGGTGGAATTTATCCGGGTTATTTAGATAATAATAATAACAATAATATAGCTTTCATCAGAAAAGGAAGCAAAATGCAGCGAGAATTATAACCCAGATGAACCGAAGTAACTTTTTCTTTTTTTTTTATGAACGATGAACTGAAGTAACTTAATTATTGAAATGGGAATAAACTTGCAATCATGTTTGAAGTTACCATCACATGCTCCTCAAAATTGTTTAAAGTTTCGATATAAATATATGAACTCCTAAATACTGAAGACAAATGACTAACATTTAAGCTCGGCCATCCCATTCTTCGTAGAACTCCTTCAAATAGTCCTCCATGAACTTGTGCCGTCTCACAGCCCAATTATGTCCAGCCTGATTCATGATTAAGTTTGATTAAGAATAAGGCAAAGCCAGTTCAACAGGTCTCATAAAAGCCAGGATTCTTTATTACCTTTGTTTTCATCAAATCCTTCAATTTGAGAAGTTTCTCATGAAAATGATTTACAGTTGTCTGCTCTTCTTTCTTCATGTATTGCTCTTTGGATAAATCTGAACGAGGGAGAATCGCAGGATCATGAAGAACTCTACTCCTACTTCCACCAAATGTAAAGCAACGGGCAATTCCTGAAATTAGACAACTTTGAGTTCTTGCAATGATATCCAGATGCAACACAAACGTCACTAGGCATATATGTATTTATGTATATACCAATTGCACCAATGGCATCAAGGCGATCGGCATCTTGCACAACTCCAAATTCTGGAGAAAATCCACCATTACCTACGCCTGCAATTTCATCCTTAAAACCTGGAAAATGGAAGTTCAACTGTTTAATTGGTACTTACAACAGCATTAACATAACATAAGATGTTGAATAACAAATGGGAGTCTGAAAGACTCAACAAAAGACAATCATCAAAACGCAATCACAGTTTTGATTCATATATATACTAACTAGAATACTCTCTTATAACTAAGTCTCACTAGGCTCGAAATCACATATCCTTAATTCCCCTACCATCCTCTGTTGCTATTACCATACTCTCTATAAAGCACTATTCCGGAGGTTACATGCTTACATCATTCACTTTCCTATAGCAATATGCTAATGTAATAAGACATTAAAGATACCTCATTTTATAACGTATACAACCATAAGAGAAGTTTGAGAAACTGAATGTTGATCCGACCAAATTCGTGTGTATAGAACATATTATGGGAAACAAATGCAAAGGAGAATATTATTGCAGTACAGCTGTGAATATATGTTACCCATCCCCTTGATGATTGCTAAGATCTTCTCCTTCTTAACATGATCTACACCTTCTTCTTCCAGAAACTTCTCAACAATTTTCTCTTCAGAAGGATCTCTGCATACCAAACACAAGCCCAGAAAATCATGAAAGTAAAAAAGAAAGAGTTCGATGTATAGATTGTTTCAAAAAAAAATAGAAGTGAAAAAGAACAAAAAAGTTAAGAGGCAATATATCGGTCAAATTAGTGTATAACAGACATCAATAACTTGAAGTCTTTGGTTTCAGGATATAAATATCAGCATGCACCCCGATGCAAATACAATTAATGAGAATTGATTCAGGATACCACTATACATAGGTCAATACAATTGAAAGTTGCATAAAAAAATCCATCATATGTTTGGAAATCATGCCAATAAGTAAAAATGAGCATAATAGATACATTTCTTAGGCGTTGAAGAGTAGAAGCGGAGGTATGAGATAAAAAGCATAGCAAATATTTGTAGTACAGGTCTGCAAAAAGCAACTTAATTTGGTATTCAAAAGAAGGATCATGCATAGAGTATGAAAGAATAACAGACCTTAGGTATTTATAGTCACCTGCAATTAGAGTGAAAAATGAAAAAACAATTACTTGAGTGACGATACAGTGAAACAATATACTAGAATTACTAAAGCACATAGCTATATGATAGAAATAAATCAAATCATGTCTATGTTGAACTAGATTCTGTAGGTAATTATTTTGAGTGAAAATATAACACTAGAAGCTAGGTAACTCCCTTAGATAACAGAGATACATATATAAAAATAAGGAAACAAATGCAGTAAGAATTGTTGGAGGCGTTTATGTAAATTGAGGGCAATCCTAAAGGATAAATTCAGATATGTTTTGGGAAATGGGGAAGCGTTCTCGTTTTGGCACGACCCTTGGCTCAATGGCTTTAGTCTTACAGGACCCTTTCCTTCCATTAATATTAAAGATGCACTCTTGTGCAACAATTCATGGTTCAGCATTCCCCTGATGTTCCTTCGAGTGAGTACTCTATTTCCCTTGGCATACTCTGTTGTTTGGTGTCATAATCATATACCTAGATGTAGTTTTGTTTTGTGGTTAGCAATGTATGGGAGGCTAGCTACTAAACATAGGTTACTTCGAATGAACATATAGGTTATTTCGCTGTAGTTGTGTTTCGCACATTTTGCAAAGTTTAATTGATAAATGCATGCCTGCTGTCTCTGGTTTGCGGTGGAGACGTGTGGTTAGTTGGATGTGCAGGAGAGCTAAAGGCAAGTCATTAAAAGTTTTTCTTCGCAGGATAAGTAACTCTCTCAGTTTTTGTGTATCACGTCTGGTTTGCTCGGGATAAACTTAGTGTTGTAGTAAGCTAGTTGAAAAAATATAATCCAAACAAAAACACACATTTATGAAGAATGAAAATGATGTGGGGAAAACAAGGTTAGGGGATGACCAATATCATGAAGAAGCGCAGCAAGTTCTACCTGCCAAAAAAATAAAAATAAAAATCAGTTTTTAGATAAATATCTTCAACATGAGAAAGCAATGAGTGGTGAACAAGTTGGTAGTCTAGTTAAGTAAAAGATGATGATGACAAATGCTAACAAAAGACAGTCTTTCACAACATAATAGACTTGATTTCTCCGAAAGTTGAGCAGAAAAGGAAAAAGATCGCGAAATAGCCCGAAGAATAATAAGTAATATAATTCCCAATTTTCAAACACTTAATAGTGTGTATTTCAAAAGTGAGGAATATAGTTATTTCTTAATTGAAGCTCGCTTTAAACATAGAATAGAATAGAGATATTTTATTTTAGAACATTTTATTCCGTGAAGCAAAGGGTAGAATTACTTACGACTTCCATGGAGTCGGGATGAGAAGAGAGACCTTCGTGGCGAGCAAGGGAGAGAGCGAGGTCTCGAACTCTCCAGACATGCCAAGCATCATGGGAGGCGTCGTTTCCTTTCATGCTTCTCTCCACCAATTTCTCCGCCTTCTTTACTGTCTCTGTCTTCCCCATTCTTGCTTCCGCTGATATGTTGGGAGGAGGAGTTATTTTGTATGATTTGGAGTTTGTAATTCCTACAAAACTCAAATAAGATGTGCAAAACACCACACCCATCTTAACATTTGCTTCTCAACTCATTATTTTTACAAATACGCATTTGTTGAAACTTATGGTCATTTTGGTTTTTTATTTACTTTGGTGATACAAAGTGGTGGTTACTTTGTTAAAAAACAAAAGTCCGTATATATATTTTTAAAATGTTTAATAGTTCCTTAAATTTTAGATGTATTGTCAGTAGGGGCGGACTCAACCTTGAGCTCGGGTGTGCTCAGCCCTCCCGGTAACTAGCATCACTCATGTATATGAGTGGTGTAATTTGAGTGAGCCCCATATATACTTCATAGCCATAATTGAGCGCATTTCTAATAATTTAAGCCGATAATAATAAGAATGATAAATTTTTTTAACTAAGTTCGGTGCATTCCTAATAATAATAATAATAATAATAATAATATATATTTATTAAAATAGTTATAATAATATTTATAATAATAACATATGTTTGTTATTCGAGCAATTAAAGTATACTTAATACAGATAAACTTTTTGTTGTTCACATCATTATCAAAAATATAGAACTGAACATTGACTACTGTTTTATTTAACTAAAAAAGATTTGATACAGATGAACTTTTTGATGTTCCTTTGACGACACAACATTCTGTTGTTGTTGGGTAATGAAATACGTCATTGTGAATCATGCATATGTGGATATGATTTAACATAACTAAATGATTAAGACTACCAAAGATGTGGTTATCTAACTTCTAGATATGGATAAAAAGATTTTCTGGACCATGAAAAAAAAAATGCAAAACAGGTCAAAAAAACAAACAGAAAAAACAGGGATTACGATCTATTTTTGTAACTAGGTTGTTTGAGAAAGCATATAAGAACTGTGTCTCATTTCTGCTAATTAAGCTCAACAGCTGAAAGAAAAAAACACATAAAAATTACTATAAGCAATAATCCCATACCTTCCAATCTTTTTTAGTGCGGTTGGTTTGAGAGTTGTACTTTTTACATTTTCAACTTAACTTTCTTTACATTAAAAGATCCAAAATTAATTACTACAAAAAAAATTAGATAAAAGAAAGACAAAATTAAAAAGTTGAGTTATTAGTTTCTGAAAAGATGGCTGGAGGTGCTTTTGTTTCTGGAGGTGGAGGGAAGAACTATGAAGGTGGTGTCACAGCCTTTGTGATCATAACATGTTTAGTGGCAGCAATGGGTGGTCTTATCTTCGGATACGATATCGGTATATCAGGTAATTGTCTAATCATGTTTGTTAGAAATAAACATATTTATAGGCACGGTTGTACAATATTAAGATGTTGAATTGACACGAGAGTTATTGTTCTTTTTTTTGAAAAAATGCAGGAGGAGTAACATCGATGGATGTGTTTCTAGAAAAGTTCTTTCCGGAAGTATATAGAAAAGAGAGCATGAGTAGTGACGGTGGAAATATGTATTGCAAATTTGAAAGCAAAATATTGCAACTATTCACATCATCCTTGTACCTAGCTGCATTAGTAGCTTCTTTCTTTGCTTCGTCCGTAACTAGAGCATTTGGTCGGAAGGTGTCCATGTTGTTCGGAGGATGTGTTTTCCTGGTTGGTGCAGTTTTAAATGGTGCTGCCATGAATGTTGCTATGCTTATTATTGGTCGTCTTTTACTTGGTGTCGGCGTTGGCTTTGCAAATCAGGTATCTACATAACATATATATTACCCTAATTCGTGTTGTACATGTTTCAAAATCCAAAACAATATTCAAGTCCTGTAGTATAAAAAATTTACTAAATACTATATCTTATTATATGCTGACATTTTTTTTTTTCTCCTTTTGCAAATGTAGTCTGTTCCAGTTTATTTGTCTGAAATGGCACCACCACAACTTAGAGGAGCACTCAACATAGGATTTCAAATGGCAATTACAATTGGTATTTTGGCTGCAAATTTGATCAACTACGGAACAGCAAAAATCAAGGAGGGTTATGGATGGAGACTTTCACTTGGTCTTGCTGCTGTCCCCGCGATAATGATGACAATAGGATCTTTATGCTTACCAGATACACCTAATTCCATCCTCGAAAGAGGAAAACCCGAAAAGGCTAAAGAAATGTTGAAGAAAATCCGCGGTACCAATAACGTAGACGAAGAATTTCAGGACTTAATTGAAGCAAGTGAGGCTGCAAAACTTGTTGAACATCCATGGAGGAACATTTTGGAACCTAAATATAGGCCTCAACTTGTGATTTGCATTTTAATCCCATTTTTCCAACAGTTTACCGGTATTAACGTGATCATGTTTTATGCACCCGTTTTGTTTAAGACTTTGGGTTTTGGAGATAATGCTTCTCTTATGTCTGCTGTTATAACTGGTGTTGTTAACGTTGTTGCAACCTCGGTTTCCATTTTCACTGCTGATAAGTTTGGAAGAAGGCTTTTGTTCCTTGAAGGTGGCGTTCAAATGATCATTTCACAGGTTGCAGTAGGAATATTGATAGCGGTGACTTTCGGAAACAATGGAGTAGGACAATTATCAAAGGTTGCAGCAGACTTCGTACTAATATTGATATGCGTATATGTAGCAGCATTTGCATGGTCTTGGGGACCGTTGGGATGGTTAGTACCAAGTGAAATCTGTCCGTTGGAAATCCGGTCAGCTGGACAGGCAATAAACGTGTCGGTGAACATGTTGTTCACGTTCATAATTGGGCAGTTCTTTTTAACAATGCTATGCCATATGAAGTACGGGTTGTTCTTGTTCTTCGCCGCTTGGGTTGTGCTAATGACAATATTCATTTTCTTCTTCTTGCCCGAGACCAAAAACGTACCCATTGAAGAAATGAGCAGTGTTTGGAAGGCACATTGGTTTTGGGGTAAGTATATGCCCGATGATGAGAAGCCATTCAGAGCTCAGACAGCATGAAGAAGTATCGTTTCTTTTAATCCCTTGTGCTAAAAAATTACTACACACAGAAATTTCAGGACTATCTTGTATTTTCTTCGAATCCGGATTAGTCGGCTCCGTGTGGGTTTGGATACCGGATGGAAAACCAAAAAAACTAAAAAAATAAGTGTACATATATGATATAATTACAAAAAAATATCAATATGCATGCCTTTTCTTTTTTTTATAAGATTTATTATGTGTGCTCTAGCCATTCTCATTCATGCTCCATTTATCTTTTTATAATTGAAAGTTTCAGCTTGATTCATTGATGTTTACTTCTGTAGTTATATCCATAGAACGTCATTTTATGTGGTAAAACTTCATTAAACAAAAAAATAAAATTGGTTACATTAAACAAAAAATTTAAGAGGACAAATTTTAAGAGCCAAACCAACAAAATAAGATTCTTTTTGAAACACATTCTGTTGAGCTTATTTGAGAGAACGATGGCAAAGATTATAATTAATAATGTGTCTAGATCCAATTGAATTGACTGTAATGTACTCAACTAGACATGAATGGGACTTTTCTATTTGGCTAAATCAATTCCCATTTTAGCTTAAATCTCTAAGAAAGAGTCCTAAAAGGAGGCATGGCTCCATATTTTTAGAAGATAAATGTACGTAATTGTGTCAAATACTTCTAATTTGAGTAAGAAATAGATTGCAATAAAATTGAACCGAGTCATAATAACGGAAAGCTAACAAATCTCAAATATTATCACATCCATCATCATAAAGAAAACTCTATAAACATAGTCTAATCTATTAAAGTTAGTATCGACTTTCATATTTTGTAAGGAAAATCAATTTTTTCCATTTTGGTTTTGGTATTAAACATGTCAACCCTCTTTGATTCTTACGTAGATGTATCTCTATTACAGACTAGATTTACATCTTGCTCGTTTGTTTTTGTTAATAGGGTTTGTAATTCAGTTGCTCATTGTTTAACTTTCTGGGCCAATGGGCTCTCTCACCAATCTTTCTCATAGAAGATTGTCCTACTAGTATTTGGTCTTTAATTTGTAATGATGTGGTTGCTCTCTCCTCTTAATTGTTTTGTTGGTTATAAAAAAAAAAAGTAACATTTCAATCAACATATCAATGAAAATATAAAAAACATAAAATTCTATTTATTACTAAAAATACATATTTCGGGAGCTTTTTAAAATCTCTCTGCAGGAGTTAGGTTTGTTTTATTGTGGAGCTTAATACATATGTAGCCTCTCGAACTTGATCAAAAACTCCAATTGTTCCCTAGAACTTTCGCGCGTTACAAATAACCCTTATTCTTGTCAACATTTACAAATAACTCCTTGATCATGTCCAATTATTTTCAATAACACCCTAATTCAAAATTGTTCGCATCTAAATGTGAAAATGATTGATATATCATTTACAAAATTTCCGACTTTATGTATCATAATCTTGCACCTATAATATGTACCACCTAAAAATTATACGTTTTGATACATCAATTTTGAAATTAAGAGTTTATTTGTTACATGATGACAAGTGTAGAAAGTTATTTGTAACTTTTAAAGTTCAGAGGGACAATTGCAGTTTCAGTATAAGTTTAACGGACTAGATGTATATTGTTAAGCCTTTATTTTGGTATTATAAATGTAGCAAGTAACATATGATGTCTGGTCTTTTGGGGGGAAAATAACAATGTTCAAAACAAGGAAGCATATCCTCTGCAACTTCAAATCAATTATAAAACCCATAAACCCTAACCCTCTATTTGTTTCCATCAAGAACCTCTCTTCCCTTCCTCCAGATTTCACCCGTGTCACCATTGATCTCATTTCCATCTTCTCCAAACATCCATTTTCCCCGGACACCCCGAATTTGAACACTCTTGCTCCGCTTCTAAACCCGAAAATCGTCGAATCGGTCTTAAATTCCTTGACCAATTGGAGAAAAGCCCACACTTTTTTCAATTGGGTATCAACCCAATATGGGTATAGGCATAACATTTATACTTACAATGCCATGGCATCCATCCTATCACGTGCTCGACAAAATGCCCCAATGAAAGTTTTGTTCTTTGATATCTTGAATTCTCGCTGTTCGATGACTCCCGGGTCTCTGGGTTTCTTGATTAGGTGTTTGGGTAGTGTTGGATTGGTTGATGAAGCTAATTTGTTATTTGATCAAGTCAGATTTTCGGGTGTTTGTGTGCCTAATAGTTATAGTTATAATTGTTTGATAGAAGCTATTTGTAGGTTCAAGCCTACTTCTTTTGGTTTGCTTGAAATGAGACTCAAAGAAATGCGTGATCAAGGTTGGGAATTCAGTAAGTACACGTTGACGCCTGTACTTCAGGCTTATTGTAATGAAGGGAAGTTTGATGAAGCTTTACGCGTTTTTAATGAGATTCATAGCCGTGGCTGGATTGACGCTCATGTGTTCTCTATCTTGGTCATGTCTTTCAGCATGTGGGGTGAGGTGGACAAGGCGTTCGAGTTCATTAAAATGATGGAACATCAAAATGTTAGATTGAACGAGAAGACGTTTTGCAATTTGATTAATGGATTTGCAAAGCAGTCTAGATTGGATAAGGCTCTCCAGTTGTTTTATATGATGACCAAGTCTGATATCTCTCCGGATATTTCAATATTTGATGTGCTGATTGGAGGGCTGTGCATGAATAAAGAGTTCGAGAAAGCTTTGTCTCTGTTTTCAGAAATGAAGAGGTTCAGCATTAAACCTGATGTTAGAATAGTAACCAAGCTAATATCGTCTTTTCCTGAAGATGAATTAGATCGCGTAATGGATGAAATCCACAAGTACACAGATATTGATCAGACTTTGCTTTGCAATTCACTTTTGGATTCTCTTGTTAACAGTGGCTTCATAGATAAAGCTTACAAGTTTATTCAGGCAATGTTGGGAAATGGATGCGACAGTAGTCTTGTATATAAACCTTTCGAGGATAAGGAAATGGTAATGGTCAAGCCTGATACAACTAGTTTCAGTATCGTTATTAACGGTTTGCTCCAGGCTAGGAAGTTGGACTTGGCCCTCTGCCTCTTTAAGGGTATGACTCGAATTGATTGTAATCGCGATTTACTACTTTATAATAACTTAATAGATGGACTATGCAACTCTGATAGATTGGATGAAAGCTATGAGATACTGAGAGAAATGGAAGATTCGGGGTTTGATCCAACCCAATTTACTCTCAACTCTATATTCGGTTGCCTGTGCAGGAGAGGAAACGTTTCTGGAGCTATTGACATGTTAAAGAAGATGCGTGTACATGGTCATGAACCTTGGGTAAAACATTACACCTTGCTGGTAAGCAAAATGTGTAAACACGGGAAGGCCATAGAAGCTTCCACATTTCTTGCTGATATGTTGAAAGAAGGTTTTTTACCGGATATAATTGCGTATTCTGCATTGTTAGATGGTTTCACAGAAATTGAAGAAATAGATCAATGTTTGAAACTGTTTCAAGAAATTTGTGGTCGTGGGCATCTTCCAGATGTGGTTGCTTACAACATCTTAATAAAAGGCCTTTTCAAGTCCCAAAGAATTGCTGAAGCTCAAAATGTTTTCAATGATATGTTGACAAAGGGTCTCGTACCATCTGTGGTCACATATAACTTGCTTATAGATGGTTACTGCAAAAATGGTTTAATTAACGAGGCACTGCTTTGCCTTTCCACCATGTCTGAAAAGGAAACAGAACCTAATGTCATCACGTACACGACTTTAATAGACGGGTTATGTAAAGCAGGACTAGCTGATGATGCTGTCGCGTTATGGAATCAAATGTCAAGAAAAGAATGCCTTCCTAATAGAGTTTCTTTCATGGCTTTTATTCATGGTCTTTGCAAATGTGGCAGGCCAGACACAGCTCTGATACATTTTAATGAAATGGAAGAGAAAGAAATGGAACCTGATACTTTCACCTACACAACTTTAGTATGTTCTTTAGTTGCGGAATCCAAGCTTCCTCTGGCTCTTGAGATACTAAAGAAGATGGTTGATAAGGGGAAATTTCCAAATTTGCTTGATAAAAACTATGGAATCCTAAAAGATGCAATACTTAAGTTGTTAAGTGACGCCAGGACTTCCTCAAGTGCTAGAGAGCTAATCGAGAAGGGTGGCGTACCAGGTGTATGTAATTCAAAAACTGAAAGTGGACGGGATCAATAGCATTGAAGAAGGCCATATCTTGTATCATTCGATGGTTTATTGTTTACCAGTTTCTCCAACAGTAAGGTATGGTCTTTTATGCATGCTATTGCGCATTTGGTGCTTGGATGAGTATTTTATTGAGTCTTAAGACCCCTTAAGTACAAGTTTATGAAATCTGTTAGAAAAATCCTGTGTTAGGTCTCATTTATAATAAATGGGATAAAAATCGGTTGTCTGTTTTCGGAGTAAATTACTAGTCTTTTTCAAATACAACTAAGATGCAAGTTCTGCGAATTTATACTGTCAACTTTTTGTATCTTCATATCATACAAGTTCTGTTTTTTAGCATCATCAACATGGAAGATTTCTTCAACTGTAAATACATGCCCAGAACATTTCTTCCGAGGAGAATCGCATTGTTTTATTTTCTAAACCTTCAAAATTCATCAATAGACTGGACTTTTTGTTGTTGACATGGAAATTCTTTGAAGTCATAGGTTCTGTTGGTAAGATATACATATACATTGTCGACTGACTATTTTAACTTCTGGATCTTGAATGGTAATGAAGGTTTTGGAGGTATGAGAAGTTGAAGATTATTGATCTCTAGGTAGAGCAGTTGGAATATTCTGGACCGCTGGAGTATCAGAAGCATGTTGAACCATTAACTCATCTCAACTCACCTTGCTTAAAAAATTTGAATCTCCCGAAAGTTCAAAACCTGAAACCGCAAATTGGATGCAATATGTGAATCCTGCCCGAGAATTTGACTGATCATCGATGGGAAATAAACTTCATAATTCAATATCATTTTCGAGAGGTTTGGCAAATTGAGCTACTATTAGGAATGCCAAGGGTCTGAAACTTAAGTAGTGTCTAATGAAACTGAAAAAGAAAGTGTTGGAAAAAAAAAATGAGCACTCAAATATTTATAGTGGCTTTACAAATATTTGTCTATCATATTCGGTTGGTGAAATTGCTTTCAGCCATAGCCAGTTTAAGTATTCTGTATCCCACAAGGAAAGCTTGTGAAGGGTTTACATTGTTTTAAGTCTTTGGGCTTTTAATTTTAAAATGTATTAAGTGGGTTTTGGAAAATATACTATGCACATGCTTGCTCTTTTCTGGCAAGACCCAAACCCAAATCTAACATGTTCCTATTTTCTCTCTATTCTTTTCTCCACCAGTCCACTCTCCAAGGTCAGTTCCAAATACCAACATAAAATTTTGAACTGTTCTAAATAGAACTGAACTACTGAATTGAAATTGCTAAACTTAACACAAAAATGTTGAGTTAAATTACTGAATTATATAATTAATATGATGGAACATTTTTTCATAGAAATGTGATTGCTAGTATTTTTAAAAGTAATTATACTTAAATAATGAAAGGAATCATTGAAATAAGTAAAAGATTTTAAGAAATGAAATTACTATAATCAGTAATTCTAAATTATAAATAAGGTATAACCAATAAATCATATGAACTAAATTTATCGAACTGAACTGAAATTACTGAATATAAGTTAAAAAGAACCGGCCTTATAGAGCTGTCAGTTTCAAGTATAAACGACAACACATTTTGACAACACATTTCTGCTTGAATTGAAGCCGAATAGGCTATAGGACTTAATCAAGCATGTGCATAAGAAAAATCACAAACTCTTGTTGTAAAATAGGAATTTACTATTGCTAACCAAAAAACATATGTATAATTCGAAATTGTTTTATCGTGTATACAATTAATATTTAAAATTCGTTTCTTAATAATAAAATTAGTAAAACTTTTGATGAACTTCACTTTTGACTAGCGAAATATATATAAATATTCAATTTGGGGAAACTAGTTTAGTTATCAAAGATTGAAACGAAACGGCACAAGAATGGGAGTGGGGGAGGCAGTCGTAGGGTTGGGCGTACATTGGACATATGTGCGTGCATATGGGTTTCCTATGCCTCAAGTAAATTGTTATACCGACCTTCGGTGACTTCAACCCTAAGACTACTCTTCAACCTTTTTTTTTTTTTACTCTTATAAAATATGTTATTGATCTTGTTTGGGAACGGGCAGTTAGCTGTTAGCTGTTAGCGATTTGAATTAGCTGTTAGTTGTTTACCTTTTTGCATTAACTGTTTTAACTAGCTGTTTGTAAACATGTTTGTTAAAATTTAGCTGTTTGTAAATTAGCTGTTTGGGTAAAATGACAATTAAAGACATTAATATTATTGTATAATATATGTAATTAAAAGCTTAACAAATATTATAAAGTCTTTAATAATATAGAAAAAAGAAAAGAAAAAATAGAAAATAAATAACCAATTTATATTAAATTACATAATTGTAGCTTACAAATTACATTTCAAATAATAATAAAGTTACATAATTATGTCATTAATTCATAAACAAAATATTAATACATGTTTTTTTTTTTAAAGTCTTAAATAGAGGTTGCAAAAAAATATTAATCAAGTAACTTCAAGAACCATGTAAAGTTAAAAGGATAAATGAGAGGAGAGAAGTTGTAAAATTAAAAGGGTAAATGAGGGTATTTTAAGTATTTAGAAAAAATAGTGGAAAAAGCTAATTCAAAAAGCTCCATTTATGAGCTTTTTCAAAAATAGCTTTTTGGGCTCAAAAAGCTCTCCCAAAAAGCTCTTTGCCAAACACTATAGAAATTACCCAAAAAGCTCTTTTTAGCCCAAAAAGCTCTTTGCCAAACACCCCCATTAACTTTAACTATTAGTTTGATCTTTTGATTCAATCGGTTAAATAACTAACATCAGAGTTTTTGTAATCGAAATGTCTTGAGTTTGATTCCTGATTAATATAAAACACATATTGGTAACTTCAACTATCAACTCGAGCGTTTTGCTTCAGCACTTGTCAAAAGACCGATTGCAAAGAATACAAGAATTGCATATATCTCAACTCTTTTACAGGCAGAATTAAACTATAATCTTTTCCACGTAGAGTTACAATACACGTATCAAAAATACAATTAATATGCTACATAGCTTGAATGAGAAAATTGTATGCAAAGAAAACATGATTGGATTTTTTGGACGGTAACAGATCTAAGGGGAGCTAGTACGGGCTAGGGCATCCCTTAATTGTTGGATAGTGTTGAAATTGTGTACAATACTTATACGCACTGTAACCAAGTTCTAGATCCGTCACTAGATATCATAATAGAATCCCTTCAACATGACCTGGAAAGTTTGAACTGTAGTTATAAAAACTCTTAAAACTGGTAAATGACGTGTAAGCAGGGCCGACTTTAAGGGGAGGCCACATAGGCGACCGCCTAGAGCCCCCGATTTAGGAAGGGCCCCCAATTTAGGGACAGTTGAGGAACTAAGGGAGGGTTAGTAGGGGAAGGATCTCCGACCTTTCGGAATACACAACTGTTGTCGACCTTGATTCAACGGAATTCGTTTCTGCAAAAGCTTTTTCTCCTAAAGTTAATGGCTGCTTTAAATAATGAGGTAGAAAAAAGGACCCACTTTTACAATGCACCCTTTCAATTAGTGGGCTCTAATAGTTACTAAAAATAGTCCAACCCAAACCTAATCTCAAGCCTATCATACATATAAGATACTCTCTTTTTTTCCTTAAAGAGCTAATTACTCTTATATAATAATATACTATTAAATTTTAATGTTATTCGTTTCGATTATTTTATCTATACTTAAAGCTTCCAAAATGTTGGAGACGACCCTGCGTGTAAGAAACAATATGAACACGTAGGCAGGCGAAAGAAGGTGATGAGGCTGGCCAAAAATGACACCCAACATGAAAATGGATAACAACAAAACAAACAAAGCTGAAATCTGACCCTTGCTACCTTTTTCAAGCATTTCGGAGACCGCCTAAACACTTGAATATATACATATATAAATTCTATATTTGCCTTAAAACCAAACATTACAATTTGTATCTAGTCTCAATATTCTCAACTCAAACACCCCCTTACCCTAAACATGGCTCTTGATTATTCCTACAAAACAAACCCATCAACTTTCTTAAACTCTCTATTCATGTCTAGCCTTAACGTGGCAGCAAAATCACTAGTTTCTGTAGCTTCAAACCTCAAAATAGAAAGTTCATACAGGTGGAAGCCCAGGGACCATTTCAAGTTCATGCTTATGTTAATGACTTGGTTTAGTGTTTGGGTGATTAGGGTTTTTATGGATTATTTTCCATTTTCTTTGCCTTTTTCTTTGCCACGTTCATTTCTTCCATCTGGGGTCTTGAGTTATTTCGATTCTTCTAAGACATATGCACTTCCGGCGCCGCAGTCTTCATCTTCTTCATCTTCAATGGCTATATTGTCAACTTATTCAACTCCTTCTTCCATGGATTTGATTCTTCAGGATGATTTTGATGACTATTCTGTTGATGGTCTTGGTCGAGTCCTCACAAATGTAAGTCCCTCTCATTTCTCTGTTTTTGTTTGAAATATTAGTTAATATTTTTTGGTGAAGATATTAGTTAATTTTTAAAACTCCCTTTCTGTTTATAAATAATGGTAATACAATACAACCTTTAATTTCATTTTTGCAATTAAATAGTTTATTGATATCTTATTAAAAAAAAAAAAAGAGGAGTTCAAATTATGAGCTTATATTTCAGCATATAAATTAAAGCGTATTTAGTTAAAGTTTTATTTTTGTGATAGTGCATTAAAAATAATAATGATGTCTTTTAGAACATGAACTCGGGAGATCATCAAGTTCAATTTTTTGAAGTATGTAATTTGATAGTAGTTTCCTCTGCTGTGAAGAAAAATTAAAATATTTCCGAATCATTATACTCTTTGAAAATAGGACCTGACTCACAATAGAATTTCTCCGACTCTAACTGTGATATTGAAAAATTAAAAATCAATGTCTTATAGTGATTAGAGGGGAATGCTTATTATTGAAGAATACTCTTGATTCTTTCGTAGAACACATGTTTGAGTATAATTAATATATAATTGCATAAGCAGGCACAGATTAAAAAGGTTGTTTGATTTAGCATCCAATAAAAATGAATTTGAGGGTGATAAATGATAAGTAAAGAGTAGAAGAGCACCGCTTAATATAATTGGAGGGAATGTACAGACAAAAAAGGGAAATGAAATGGGAAAGAGGTGCAAGAGATATTATTGCATAATTTTAATTAAACTGAAAATAGAATATAGATAGATATGTAAATAACAGAACAACTGAACATGAATGGATGTCCACGTATCACTCAGGTGGTTTAACAAGAGAATGACACGTGGCTTTTGCATGCATTCTACCTAGTTAAAGTCTTCTTATCCTTCCACAATGTGTGTAATCATTATTCTTGTTTTCTTATATAGTGTTTCTTACATAACATATTCCTATGTCTAGGCTTACATTTTTCTTTTTTAGTTAAAAGAAAACTTAGTAGTTGCTGGAAGAGATTTTTTGTGTATCTCAAGCCTATGAATGACACGGTATTGCCACGTATTATTTTTATTGAATAAAAAAATTTACATTTGTAGATAATTTTATTTTATTTTTTGTGACATACAGTATTTTTCAGTTAATTAATTATATAATTTTTAGAAAATGAATTTAAGAATCAGAAATTATAAACCTTAAATATTACGCTTGTTTGTTTTCTTAAAATTATACAAAACACTTAAATTTTGAATTTTGAATATAGGATATAATTGACAAAACAGTAACTCTTATTGTTATTCAACATTTAGAAACGACAATTAAAAATGTTCAACATTTAGAAACGACAATTAAAAACGGAGGGAATAACATTGTTAGAAGATTTTAAAGTAACAAAATTAGAATAAAAGGGTATTTAGATGCTAAATATAAGTCCTATATTTTAGAAAATGTGTTTTACACTTTAAATTATAAACATTAAATACTGGTAAAATTATTTACGTTGATTGCTGAAGATTTTAAAGTAATAAAATGAGAATAAAAGGCTAATTGAATAGTGAAACATAAAGTAAGATGGTTGAATAATGATAACTCAATCTTAATTAATTCTCAGCTTCTTTTAATTTTGGAAACTTAAAAAATTAAATGTATCTCTGCATATGACTTCAAGAGAGATATATTCACCAGAGAGAGTATTAGATCGTGTCAAAATATCAATTATATATTTAAATTAACCTGTTATCGAAAATAATTATTTAAATTAACCTCTTAAATAAAAATGTGTTGCAGATCCTAGCATTGCTGAACGAGATACCAGCCAGTTCAAGAAAATATCAGTTTGCAATGGCAATGGCAGACAAAATAATGGACGGGAACTTCAGGGACGGCCACGATGAATTGATGGACGTTAATAGGACAGCTCTATCTTCAGCATTCTCCCGTACATTAGCGCTCCTTAACCGCACCCTCCAAAAACAACACGGGTCTAGTGATTTTATGGGCGGGGCGTGGGCTTCAAACGTGATAAAGGCACTCCCGTTAGGTACACAAATATCGTCTTACATGGACACCTTTAAACTCTGCTTAAGAATTGCGGTTCAAACGGTCAAGGCAGCCACGGGACAGTTTGAGAAGAGGCGTAGATTGGGGGGCGGATATGAGATAGCAGAAGATGTGGTGCCGGAGAAGTTGGCACAGGAACTGTTGTGGATAACGAATAAACTACAGTCGTATGGGTTTGTGTCGGAAGCGATGATGCAATGGAGTTATGCTTCGAGTATAGCTTCTTTAGCTTTCACAGCAAATCCTAGAGTACAGGGTTACATTATCAAGATTTCAGGTATGTTTTTATCTTTGGATATTACTATATGTTATACTGTTCCGATTGTTGTCTCTTTGGTTTTTTGGTATTTCACATATTATTTGGAATTGATGGTTGTTGAAAACATGAAATGCAGCTGCAATACTAAGAGATTTGGCGGATGAGAACGTAGAAGTTGCAGTACAAGTGAAGTTCAGATTGTTAGTACTATGGCTTCCATTATTTAGTCATGCAAATAATGGTTTGTCATATCCATTTTTGACGAGTTTGGAAAAGTTGGAGGTAGAAAGGGCAATGGATGATGTTATTTCTACGCTGCCAGCAAGTGATCAAGAAATAATTCTCATCAACTGGCTCCAAGATTTCACCATTTCGTCTTCCGATTGGCCGAATCTTCAACACTCATATGATCGATGGTGCCGATCTACTCGTGAACTTGCCTTTTGATTTCATTTTACACTATATATGTCTTTCATTTCATTTTAGCTTTTATATGTGTATTCCATTGAACTTAATATTATTTCTTACACCAAATAAGATGCGAAATTTGTGAATTTATATATTATAAATGTTTTGTTTTTTAACTTTTTTATTTGTAAGTTAATGTACCGATTCCTTCCAATCCAACTCACTACAAGGAAAGTGACTTATAGTGAGTATAACTTAACGAATATCCTAGACCGAGTACTAGGATTAGGCCGATCCAGTCGCCTGCATGGGGACAATCAAACAAATAACAGGTAGCATCATTTGGCTCCATTTGGGATGTTGTTGCAGCAAACTGGAATCGTCCCAGCATCATATGGATTTAAGAGGGTCAATCCTCCTGCGCATAAAAATGAGTTTACATTTCACACATAGAACATATATCAAATGTTCGATGATGTGTTATTGTTACACCCGTAATTAAATTGGGCCGATTTTATAAATATATATTTGTCAGGCCTAATTAAATAATTTAGTTAAATTAATTAGCTTACGGTTAATTAATTTATTTCTGATTAATTATGCTAATTAGTCATTAATTGATTAATTAATATGTTTAGTTAGTTAGTTTAATTAAAAAAGTAGGTGTAGAATATTCCAGATGATGTGCAGTTTATGGAGAGAAGTTCGTGGGAGTTGAGTACAGTTTGTGGAGAGGAGTTCGTGGGAGTTGAGGAGAACAGAAGCATTACGAGAGATCGTGAGTTTGGCAAGCAGTTACTAGCAGAGCAGCTACACTATAAATGACAGACTCGATTCAGAGAGATGGGGACACAAAAAATCACAAAAACACTCAACTCAAGAGCAAACTCAAATTCTTAGCAATTTCAATTCCAAATCGTTTTCATTGTCGTTCATTTTAATTTTCAAGAACAATTTGCTTTGTTACTTCTGTAAGTTTTAAGATTCTCCAGTTTGTCTTTAAGATTCTCTAGTTGTTTTAAGATTCTCAATTTCCTTTAAGTTTCTCCAGCTTCAAAACATCTTTCAAATTTCAAGTTCTGTTATCTTTTGGCATCGTTATTTCAATTGATCTTGTCCGTTAGAATTAATTGCGAACTTTAAGCTTTTAAGTCCTTTTAGCTTTTACACAATCTTTTTAAGTCAAATTTCATAACTTTTGGGGTTTTTCTACAAAATCTCTGGCACGCTCGTTTCAGGAAACAAAAAGGCGGAAACAGTTTTTGGCACGCTCGGTGGGACCAAACAATGCCACCAAAACGAACTTCTAGAGATAAAGATGTTGATGCATCTGATGATGCAGAGAATGTACCTGGTAATGCAGGACATGTTGCTGATCCAACCAACCAGATGGATGGAGAACAAAATACTCACCAGGGGGAGGATTTATTTCCACCGTACAATGCTGAAAGAGATGGACCTCAAGTCCTTCCTGGAGAGAGAGAAACTTTGGCCCAAGTGTTGAAGCATATGACTAAAGTCATAGTAGATGTGAAGAAGTCACTGGATAAATTGAACTCTATCCAGAATAGTTCCAAGAAAGATCAGACTGATTCAAGTGTTGCAGAGTCAGTGCAGGTTTTGAAGGATGCTGGTGTGGAGAATGGTAGAAACGCACCATTTGGTGAAAAATACCAGATTCCACCTTTGAGGGAAGAGAATGTTCCTAAAACCCCTTTTAATTCAGGCCGTGTACCAATTGGTTCTAGGCCGAATCATAATGTTGTCCCTGGAATTCATATTACTGGAAATACTAATATGCATACTTGTCCAAATAACTATGTCAGGGAGGAAGAATTTGTTGGAGAATCCGGGGCATTCCTAAGATGAGGGTTGGTGGACCATCTCATGCACCACCACCATTCTATGCTACACAGCCACCATTAGTGAATCAACAAGTGAATGCGGATGTTGTGAGGGACATTGTGCAGGAGTTATATGGTCCTGGGCTTCGACAAGTTGGACGACCGGAATTTCATAAGCCTTACCCATTGGTTGTTGATAGGGAGAATCCTTATCCAAGGGGATACAGAGTCCCTGAGTTTAGTTTATTTTCTGCCGAGGAGGGCCAGTCTACCTTGGAGCATGTGGCAAGGTTCACCATTCAGTGTGGGGAATTGGCTAATCTTGCTAATTTTGACAATTACAAGTTGAGGCTATTTCCTAATTCTCTCTCAGGTTTGGCTTTTACTTGGTACTCTTCTTTGCCACGCAATTCAATATATAGTTGGCAAGATATGGAAAGACAATTTCACACTCAGTTTTTCCGAGCCGAACTTGAAGTTTGTGTGGCAGAATTGTCAATAATCTCACAGAAGGGTGGAGAATCTGCTGATAATTTCATTGCTCGTTTCAAAAGAATGAGAAGTAGGTGTAGGGTGTTTCTCCCGGAGCAAGAATTTGTTCGAATGGCTCAGAGGGGACTTGATATTGAACTTCGAAAGAAGTTCCAGGGGATGGAATTCAGAGATTTCTATGAGTTGGCAGCCAAAGTCTCTGAATATGAAGAGTTGTTGAGTGAGGAGAATTTTAGAAGGAAGTCCTCAATGGGTTCATATTTCCACGAGGTTGATTCCCCAGAAATTGTTGTAGCAGAGCTTCTCAACAAAGGGGCTAAGGTTTTCCCATCTCATTTTAAGTCTTCTAAAGATGTAGAAATTAAAAAGAGTAATGTCAATTATACTTTTGATGTGAGCAAAACAGAGGAGATTTTTGATTACTTGGTGAAAGAGAAGTTCATCACTCTTCCAAAGGGTTACAGGGTGCCAAGTAAAGATGAGATGAAAGGCAAGAGCTATTGCAAATACCATGATACTTGGAGCCATTCCACTGGTTTATGCTGGGCGTTTAAGAATGCAGTTCAAGACCGCATTGACCGTGGAGTTCTAAAGTTCCCGGAGAAGAAGGAGTCCATGCTTATAGATGAGGACCCATTCCCAGCGATAACATCAATTAACATGTCTTCTGTTGATCTTAGACAGGTACTTAATAAGAGGAGTGCTCGTAGAAGTGGTAATCCAAGGGAGAATTCTAAGGAGATTCCAAGACGGGAGAATCTTAGGGAGAATCAATTATTGGAGAATCTTAGAAATTTTCCTAGGTGGGAGAATCTTAGAAGTTTTCCAAGAAGAGGGAATTTTAAGAATTCTCTAAGGAGGGGAAATCTTAGAGGTTATCCGAGACAACAACGATGGGAACCAAGGCCAAGAATAAGTGTTCATGACAGGCTGCAATTTCCAGAGAGAAGTTTAATGGAAAGGGAAACATATACTAGGTTCACCAAAAATCAACCTAGATTTGTGGTTCCTCCACTTTCAGAGCCTAGCCAGAAGTGGGAGGTGGTCAAACATAAGAAGTTCCCTTCAAAGCTTACGCGTACTCAAAAGCGGAGAATCCAAAGAAAGAAGTTGGCAGAGAAGTATAAAGCTATGGAGAATGTTAAAGGTGATGATGCAAAGACACAGGTTGATCCCATAGTTTCGAAGTTGAAGGAGATTAAGGTGGGTGATATTGTATGTCCAATAAATGCAATATCATTAACCTTACCTGCTAATTTCCAGAAGGAAGAAAATGGTGGAGAAACTTATCAGGAAGAAGATGCTGAAACTTTTGCCAAGTTTGAGGATTGGGAGCTTCCTAAAGATGATCCTAAAATTTGCAGTGGCATCACTATCCAAACACCATCAGATGGAGGGCCTAAGAAAGTTGTCTTCGAGAAGCCATCGGCAAAGATGACACAGCATATTAAACCATTGTATATTACGGCTTACCTCAACGGGAAACCTACATCCCGAGTCTTAATAGATAATAGGTCTGCTGTGAACATAATGCCGTGGAGGATGGTCAAAGTTCTTGGGAAGAGTGAGGAAGACCTTATTGCTACAGATGCTACAGTGTCTGCTTTTAATGGCGAAATTACAGAGTCTCTTGGAATTTTGCCATTAGAAGTTACTGTGGGGACTAAGACATATTTATCTGCATTTTTTGTGGTGAATTCTACTGCAAATTATCAAGCATTGCTCGGGAGAGATTGGATACATGCTAATTGGTGTGTGCCATCTTCTTTACATCAGTTCCTATTATTTTGGAAGGGCAATGAAGTTGAAGTGGTGTGGGCAGACAACAAGCCATTCAAGACAACTTCAGATGCTGTAGATGCAAGCTTTTATGATGGAGAATTTGGGCCAATCAAGTTCGTTGGGAAAGATAAATTTGGCGCTCCTAAGAAAGCTACATTCTCCTCCAAAGGCAAAGGAAAGATGGAGAATCAAGAAAAGTCCTCAGTTGGTCCAAGTGACAACAGACCACTGAGAGATGCTCCCATTATTGAAGATATCAATGATGATTAAAGCAGGAAGCGAGCAGAAAGCGGTGATTGCAGCCGCTAATATAAAATTGCATATACATAACCTCCTTAAAAAATTATTGCAGGAGGAGGATTCTGAATGTGCAGGAGCAGAGGTCATTTGGGAAGAAGATAAAGACAGAGATGACGGGCTTGAGGAGATTCAACTGAATGAACTCAAAGCTGCATCTCAAAAGTTAGAAGATACCCCTTGTCAAGTTCAAGATCCTCTAGAAGAAGTAAATCTCAGAACAGAGGAGGAGCCGAATGTCACTTATATAAGTGGCTTACTGGAGCCAAAATTGAAGGGGAGAATCCTTGAAATATTACACGAATTCAAGGATTGTTTTGCATGGAGTTATGAAGATATGTCTGGCTTGGATAAGAGCTTAGTGGAACACAGGTTACCTATTAAGCCTGAGTTTCACCCCTACCGCCAACCACCTAGAAGAATGTCGAAGGAAGTAGAGATGAAGGTGAAAGACGAAATCGAGAGACTCTTGAAGGCCGGATTCATCAGGCCTACGAGGTATGCACAATGGCTCTCTAATATAGTCCCTGTTGTTAAAAAGAATGGAAAACTTAGGGTGTGTGTTGACTTTAGAGATTTGAATAATGCAACACCTAAGGATGTTTATGTCATGCCTGTAGCCGATATGTTAATAGATGCAGCATCTAGGAATGATATACTATCGTTTTTAGATGGTTTTTCTGGCTATAATCAAATTTTAATTGCATTAGAGGATATAGCTAAGACCGCCTTCAGGTGTCCAGGGGCACTTGGTACTTTTGAATGGCTGGTCATGCCTTTTGGTCTTAAAAATGCTGGAGCAACTTACCAACGGGCCATGAATGCAATATTTCATGACATGTTAGGGAAGTTTATGGAGGTATATATTGATGATATTGTTGTGAAGTCAAAAAGAGATTGTGAACATGTAGAGCATCTTAGGAAGGGTTTTCTTAGGATGAGAGAACATAAATTGAAGATGAACCCTTGAAAATGTGGTTTTGGAGTTCGAGCTGGAAATTTTCTTGGTTTTTTGGTTCACAAAAGAGGGGTAGAAGTAGACAAGAATAAGGCTAAAGCAGTAATTGAGGCTAAACCACCTAGTAATAAGAAAGAATTGCAGAGATTTCTTGGGTTGGTTAATTACTTAAGGAGATTTATTGCAAATTTAGCTGGAAAATCTCAGGTTTTTTCCGAGTTGTTATCCTTAAAAGGGGAGGGGGAATTTAGATGGGAGAAGAAACATCAGGAGGCTTTCGAGAAAATAAAAGATTATTTGGCTCATCCTCCGGTGCTGGTTCCCCCTAAAGAGGAAATTCCTTTAAAATTGTATTTGTCAACCACAGAGAGTTCAATTGGCTGCCTACTTGCTCAGAATAATCAGGCAGGCCAAGAGCAAGCTGTGTATTACTTAAGCAGGTGCTTGACAGAAACTGAGAAGAGATATTCTGTCATTGAGAAACAATGTTTGGCATTGTACTTTGCTTGTACTAAACTTAGGCATTATCTTATAAAGTCACGAGTTTTTGTGATTTCTCACACAAATTTGTTAAAGTTTATGCTCAACCAGCCGCTCATTACGGGCAGGATCGGTAAATGGGCACTTGCTTTGGCTGAGTTTACTTTAGTACACATGCCTCAAACCGCGGTCAAAGGACAAGCATTGGCAGATTTTTTGGCGGAGCATCCTTCTACTATGGAGAAAGAAGCTGAAATGGATTTTCCAATTTGTGGAGTTGATAAAGTCCCCTGGACTTTGAAGTTTGATGGTTCTAGTACAGAGAAGACAGCAGGGGCAGGTGTTGTAATCATTTCTCCTTCCAATACTAAAACAGCTTTGTCTTTCAATCTTGACTTTGATTGTACTAACAATCAAGCCGAGTATGAGGCTTTGATTATTGGTTTGGAGATATTGAAAGATTTAGGTGCTAAAGAAGCTGTGGTGATGGGAGATTCTCAGTTGGTGTTAAAGCAACTCAGTGGAGAATTCAAGTGCACGAGTATTTCTTTGGCACCCTATTTCACTATGGCGAGACAGTTAGGAGATGAATTTGAAGAGCTTTCTTTGGTACATGTGCCAAGAGAAGCGAATTGGGAAGCAAATGAAATGGCACAGGTGGCATCTAGCTTGCAGATCTCAGATGAGCTGACCCACAGGCTTGTGTTAATCCAGAAGAGAGGCCATCCTTCAATTTTGGAGCGGGGAATGCAAGTGGAGAATTTTAACATTGATGCAAATTTGATCAATGATTGGAGAGAATCTTTGAAGAGCTATTTGAGAAATCCTTCCCAGAAGTTTCCTTATGCAACAAGGATGAGAGCTCGTCATTACATGTTATTGGAGGATGATTTGTATAGAAAAGGAGAAGATGGTCTGTTGTTGAGGTGCCTCGGAATGCCAGAAGCGCTAAAAGTGATGAGCCAAGTACATGAAGGAGTTTGTGGGGCCCATCAAGTCGGAGTCAAGATGAGGTGGTTGCTGAGAAGACATGGATATTTCTGGCCCTCTATCTTGAAAGATTGCATCAGTTACGCAAAGGGGTGTAAACAGTGTCAGAGGTATGGCCCACTTTCCAGAGTTCCTGTTGATGATATGCATCCAGTGGTTAAGCCTTGGCCATTTCGTGGTTGGGCAATTGATCTTATAGGGAAGATTCACCCTGCATCTTCAAAGGGTCATTCTTTCATATTGGTGGCCACTTATTACTTCACAAAGTGGGTGGAAGCTGTTCCATTGAAAAAAGCAGACCAAGAAGATGTCATCGAGTTCGTCAAGGGCCACATCATTCATAGATTTGGCATCCCAGAGTCAATAACTACAGATCAAGGTACTATGTTCACAGGGGAGAAGGTGAAAGATTTTTCCGAGGATTATGGAATCAAGCTTTTGAGTTTCACACCATATTATCCTCAGGCGAATGGACAAGCCGAAGCTTCAAATAAAGTGTTGATTGGAATTTTGGAGAGGATGATGGAAGAGAAGCCCAGGAATTGGCATTCAGTTCTGTCGGAAACTCTTTGGGCTTATAGAACTTCTAAAAGGGAAGCTACTGGAACAAGTCCATTTCTCTTAACTTATGGACATGAGGCCGTACTTCCCATGGAGGTAGTGGTACCGTCTTGTAGAGTTGCGAAGCAAGCTGGTTTGTCAATAGAAGGTTACACAGAGGCAATGTTGGTGGAGTTGGAAGATTTAGAGCAGCAAAGACTCGAGGCGTTTAATAAAATGATAATTCAAAAGAAGAAGGTTGCAAGAGCTTATAATAAGAGGGTGAGAAAGAAGACTTTTGATGTGGGTGATTTGGTATGGAAGGTAGTATTCCCTTTAGGATCTAAAGATAGAGAATTTGGAAAATGGTCCCCGAGTTGGGAAGGACCATTTAAGATTCACAAAGTATTGAAAGGGAATTCTTACTGGCTTTCTAGCATTGATGGAGAATTGCACAAGAGGTTTATAAATGGGAAGTACTTGAAGAAATTTTACCCCACGATATGGGAGAATCTGGATGGAAGAGAGAATCTGGAAGAATGCTCTACTTCGGAGCATCCTTAGAAGTCCAAGTTCTCCAGGAAAAACTGATAGGGTTGGTTTGTTTCTTTTCTGATAAGCCACCTGTATTCTTTCATTTATTTTCATATATATGCAAACACACAAATGTAATGCAGGCTTAGAGCCGCTGTTAATGTATGCATGATTCAAGCAATATATTGCAGGCCTCATGCCGCTTTTCTCACACATTCCTATTTCACACATTCTAATCAGGCCACAGCCGTCAACACACAATCACATGCAGCAAACAAGAATCACGCGCCCTGATAGACATTGTACATGTGCAATTATAATAGGCCTCAGGCCATTTCTCAAACACAAGCAATGTCATGTATGCATGAAATGTTGTGGACACACATGGAAAAGTTGGCTATGATAGCCACTTTTTCATATCTATCTCAATCCGAAAAGAGCAACAAGTCAAATCCAAAACAGGTTCACAATCACAACTACAACTATTTCTTTCGCTAAAAATCTAAACATTCTCCAAAATTAGCTAAGTTTGTTTTTGTCTCCAATTATCCTAGTCTAAAAAGCTAAGGATCACGATCCCAAGTTTCTTTATGGCTTCCAGTCGAGCAGATCGTTTGGCATTCAAATCATCTATCCTTTTAATCCATCCTTCCACTTTGTCTTTATCATCAAGCACTCTGGTTCCATAAAAGTTCAGTTTCTCCAAGTCTTGAGCTTGAACATCTGCAAGTTGTACCCTTTCCTGACTAATGGCTTCAATTTCAGATCGAATCCGAACAAGTCTTGCTTCAAGATCTTCAGCTTCTTTCTTTCTTATCTCAATAGCTTCCAGCTTTTCATGGTCAAGTAAAACTCTCTTTTCGGTTTGTTCTTGATATTCTCCAGCCTTCAAAGCATTTTGTGCATAAATTTGAACACCATCTTCAAGTTGAAGTTGTTCGTTTTCTTCAGAGTCTAGAATCTCAAAAGCTTCTAATAGCTCCTGTGAAACTTTAGAAAACTTCTCTCGATCTGGTGGAGAAAGGAGAGAGGATGATACCGAGATGGCTGTTTTCAGCTTTTTCATTTGGTCCGGGCCAAGTGATTTCACTTCAGAACATGAAAATGTCTTGATAGTTTCCTTGGCCCGAGCTAGAGATGCTTGGAGAGCTGAACTGGAACTCCCTCCTAAGAGCCTGTTAGATAAAAAGCTCAAGTCCAGAGTGCAGAAAGGAGATGTTGACTTCGAAAGAATCGGACGTGTCACGAGCCCACTCACAGACCCCTACAAAACAAGGCAAAAATGAGAATCGCCATACCCAAGTAAGGTTAAATAAACTTTTGTTGATAGTTTATTATGTACCTGAGATGGGGGAGTACTTGAGAAATGAGTACTTGAGATATTTGCATTGTAAGCAGGATAAGAGCTTTCAAGTTGATTAACCTTGACAGTGAACGAAGAAGGCTCTGAAGGATCTGTTTCTTGAGGGTGATAGAACTCAGGATTTGGACCATCCATAGGATGCTCTTCTCTTGAGTCTTGGTTCTCCTCTAGAATGTGTTTTTCTTTGGGAACCTGTTTTTCTCTACCAACTACAAACAAGAAAAGAAAGTCACAAGTTTAAAAGAATTGTAGAGAATCTTAAGTTTTCTTACAGAGAACCTTAAGTTCCTTAAAGGAATTTCTAGTATGTTGGAGTTTAGGCAAATTAAGTTACAAGTGATTTGCCAATCTCCACATTTGTGGAGAATCTTTACATTTTCTTACAGAGAATCTTAAGTTTTCTTACAGAGAATCTTAAGGTTATGTAGTCCAGAGAATCTTAGGGTTGTGGAGAATCTTAAGTTGCTTAAAGTGATCTCTAGTCTGTAGGAGTTTAGGCAAATTAAGTTACATGTGATTTGCCAAGCGCCACATCTATAGAGAATCTTAACATTTTTCAGTGGAGAATCTTCAAGTTTCTTACAGAGAATCTTAAGGTTGTATAACAGAGAATCTTAAGTTGCTTAAAGGGATTTTTATTATGTTGGAGTTTAGGCAAATCAAGTTACATGTGATTTGCCAAGCGCCACATCTATAGATAATCTTAACATTTTCCAGTGGAGAATCTTCAAGTTTCTTACAGAGAATCTTAAGGTTGTATAACAGAGAATCTTAAGTTGCTTAAAGGGATTTCTATTATGTTGGAGTTTAGGCAAATCAAGTTACATGTGATTTGCCAATCGCCACATTTGTAGAGAATCTTAGCATTGTCCAGTTGAGAATTCTTAGATATTCAAGGAAATAAAGGTGAAGTAGGAATACCTGAAGCAGATTTTTGTCTCGTTGCATCATCTTGGTCAACTTGATTAATATGCTCATCTTCATCTGTATTTTCTTCGTCTGTACTTTCTTCAGAATCGTCACTTTCGCTTCCATCATCATCTTTTTCTTGATCTGCTCCATCTTCATTATCCTCATCATTATTCTCCTCACCTTCCTCCTCAGATTCCACTTCATTGTCTGTTATGCCTTGCTGCTTGTTAGAAGATTCCTCATCTGAGCCTTCTTGATCTTTTTCTGAATCTTCATCTTGGGATTGTTCTGTTTCAAGATCAATTGTTACCTTTTCTGTAGGAAGAAGGATAAGTGCTTTGCTTTGTTTCAAGATACGACCTGATTTTCGAGTAGGCTGGCTCCTGAGCTTAGGCAATAAATCCTTCTTGGCTTTTTTAGCTAGCGGGGCTGCTTTTTGTTGTTTCTTCCTTTTTTGGTGGGAGAAGGGAGATTTCAAGAAACCTACAACATTCAAATGGGAGTAATTACACATAAAGCTCACTTGAAAATCAAAAGAAAAGTTGAGAGCTACTTACTTCCTGGGTTTTCTGGCAGCAACGTTTCAAATGTTAATCTCCAGTTTGTTTCAAATTCGGTGTGGGCTACCTCTGCAGAGAATGGGCAATGGACTACAATACTAGCTAGGGCTGGAGTTTTTGATAATTTTAGATGAGCCAGTACTTCGTGCTTGTTTTTAGGATTCCTATTTGACAACCATGTTTGAGGGACGTTGGTTTTCAATTGAGTTAGGCCAAATTGCCTAGACCAGAAAAGAGGAACATAACTTTCTAGGCATGGATATACTCCTTGTCCTTTTGTTTTTATACGAGCCCCGACATGGAGAGAGATAGGCTTAAGAAAAGTGAGCCAAAGATTATTGCCCTCTGGTGTTGCAGACCCATTGTAATAAGTTCTAGCCAAAAGGGGTAAGTCTAGTTGATTTTCATGAAAGATGAAATAATCTTTGGTGGCCATCTTTAAATTGAAGAAAAAAGACAGGGCATCCCGATATCCCAAGGTACACTCACAGGGGGAAACTCTCATACCAGCAAAACCATCAACTAAGCTACCTCCACTTCTCAAGGCTGGGAAATATGAAAACAACCATAATTGCACAATCCAAACACAGCCTCCGAGTTTGGTAAAAGGGTCTTTGGTAACTGTTTCGTGCAAATGATGAAAAATCGACCCTAATAGCATCTTACCAAGAGCAACAGAAGATCCTGAGGCTAAATGCTTGGCTAGAGGGAGAATGTCTAGAGTTGGTTTGCCACAATTGGGAAAGAAAACAAACTTACAAAGCAAAACCCAAACGAAATGAAGGTGATTATAGTCGGCATCAGTTTCATTAACACCGTCAAGTTTAATCACAGCGAAGTGGTTAATGATGCTACTATAACCTCCATTTATACTCATAAATTTTGGAAAAGCTTTAGTAAGAATCAGAGATGGAACTTCCTCACCAAAGATGGGTAAGTGTGTGAGAGCAAGGATGTCTCGTAGAGTGATGGACATGGGGCCTCCCGGAAAGATGAAGGAATTGCAGTGAGGAGACCAATACGAAAGTGCTCCCATAACCATATTTTGTTTTGAGAACATGTGAGAGGTTGTACTGTGAGATTAATGAAGTCCATAATGCCAAGTTTTTCCCATAGACCTTTGTATCGAGGTGATAACCTTTTAACCCAAGTTCCCCATTCTAGATGAAACCGAGTCCAAGACTTCATCTTCCCAGTAGTTTCTGGAGCTTTTGGTTCTCCGAATACTGGCAATTCACTAGTACTCGAAAGCGGATAAGGAAAGGCAGGAATTTTGTCATCATCGACAAAGGAGCAGTTGGTTAGAGCATTCGCCACTACCTGCAAGGGTTGAGAGACTTGTTCATCAGAAGAGCATCTTAAAGAGCATCTTAAAGAGAGTCTATAGACATATGGAGAATGCTTACCAAGCTTGTTGGAACACCAAAAGCAAGTGATCCAAACCCTTTTCCACTTTTCCCTTTGTTCATACTTGGAATAAAAGTTTGTTTTGATTATGCCAAGAGTTAACACAAACTATTCAAAAGCGACCATAAAAGTAAAGAATAAAACCTTACTTGGAGTTTGATCCCCCACAGAAAGATGGAGAGAAGAAAGCAAACCGCAGAATGTCTTCTCACCCTTTTTGTAGTAAGCACAATCTAAGGAAAGGAAAGGGTTTATTCTTCTTTTATAGGTCCTCAGAGGTTTCGAAGGACAAGATGAAGAAGGTTCAGTTGTTTGGTCTCTGAAAAGTCTAGTGAATTTCTTTGTGATTTTCTGGTGGAGGGGATGTTTTGGATCTCTAGAAATAGAGCTGTATTGATATGGGATAAGAAGATCTTTTCCTCGAAAATAGGCACCATTAGGGAGAAGGAGATTGGTGTTTGATTTCTGTGAGACTCCTAGAAGATGTCCAATTCTACTGAAAGAGTTTCCTAGTCCAGAAAATGTGTTGAATGGTGATGTGAAGGGACATTTGATTTGAAGGGCCGGATGAGGATGTGCATTTATGGGTGGCCTTAGATCAAAAAGCCCAAGATATTTTTGACATGGGGTCGGGTTTCGAATTGAAGTCAAGTCTGGGTCAGAGGCATTTGGAATATAGTGGAAGTCTAATTCACTAAAGTTGGAGCTGAAAGCAACTTTGGGCCTGTATTTAGAAGGCATTAAAAGAAAAGATCATTTTTGCTGTGGAGAATGGAAGGGAATTATAGAGTTTAACAATACAAGAGAGAATCTTTGCACCTCAGCTAATGAGGGAGGACTTTGCATTAAAAGGGTCGAAGCTGGAGCTTCCTTTTATCTTCACCATGTCATTCCTGAAAGAAAAATAACTCAAGTAAGCCTCAATTTTTGCTTTATATTATTTCCATACCATTTTTAATTGTTTGGCCAGAGATTGTAAGTGCATTCAATAATACATCAAATAGTTTACTGCACAAGTTTTTATTTAACAAATTGGTTTTAGGCTTTAACTTTAGCCAAGACTATTTGTTCACTACTTGGAGAATTTTTGACGTTTCGTCACCCTTTAAGCTTGAAAAGCTCGTTTTGGAGTTACAAAATAGGCTAACTCACACTTTTATTCTCATTTGCACATTCTATCGAACACTTAATATGCACTAAATACATTTGTTTCTTTGAAATTCCATAGACATAATCTCTTGGCCAAACAATGAAAATAGGTAAAGGTTTACTTAATTGAGTTTCAGGTGGTTAGTTAAAGTTGTTGGGCAGCTAAAACGAAAGGTTTCTATAGCTCGATTTTGATATTACATACCGCTATTTAAGCTAAAAGATCTCCCATACCTACACCCGAAATCAGCGAGCAACGAAGAAGCTAGAGGAATCGAGGAGCTGCGAAAAGATTAAACCAATAGGCGAGTTTAATTTCTGAGTTGCTTAAAATCGGAGGAGGTGAAGAAAACAATAAAAGCTAGCAGGAGGCGTAAGCTGGAGGCTTTGTAAGCAGGAGGCATAAGCAGGAGGCGTGACTTTTTACTTTTTGATTTATCTTCATGGCAAAAATGCCACCAAGCTCTCATTTGGTTTGGCTTCATGGCAAACATGCCACCAAGCCCTTATTTCTTTTAATTTTTTCACTTTTTCAACATGTGTTTATTAATTATATTAATTAACACATGGGGGGCAATTGTTACACCCGTAATTAAATTGGGCCGATTTTATAAATATATATTTGTCAGGCCTAATTAAATAATTTAGTTAAATTAATTAGCTTACGGTTAATTAATTTATTTCTGATTAATTATGATAATTAGTCATTAATTGATTAATTAATATGTTTAGCTAGTTAGTTTAATTAAAAAAGCAGGTGTAGAATATTCCAGATGATGTGCAGTTTATGGAGAGAAGTTCGTGGGAGTTGAGTACAGTTTGTGGAGAGGAGTTCGTGGGAGTTGAGGAGAACAGAAGCATTACGGGAGATCGTGAGTTTGGCAAGCAGTTACTAGCAGAGCAGCTACACTATAAATGACAGACTCGATTCAGAGAGATGGGGACACAAAAAATCACAAAAACACTCAACTCAAGAGCAAACTCAAATTCTTAGCAATTTCAATTCCAAATCGTTTTCATTGTCGTTCATTTTAATTTTCAAGAACAATTTGCTTTGTTACTTCTGTAAGTTTTAAGATTCTCCAGTTTGTCTTTAAGATTCTCTAGTTCTTTTAAGATTCTCCATTTCCTTTAAGTTTCTCCAGCTTCAAAACATCTTTCAAATTTCAAGTTCTGTTATCTTTTGGCATCGTTATTTCAATTGATCTTGTCCGTTAGAATTAATTGCGAACTTTAAGCTTTTAAGTCCTTTTAGCTTTTACACAATCTTTTTAAGAAGTCAAATTTCATAACTTTTAGGGTTTTTCTACAAAATCTCTGGCACGCTCGTTTCAGGAAACAAAAAGGCGGAAACAGTTATGTACAAGCGTAAAGTGGTGAAAAATTAGAGGAGAATGTCAGTTAATTGTTGTTAGGGCTGCAGTAGGTATCCTACTAGCCTTTATCCTTGTAGTTAAATCTCAATCAGCTCTACACCTGATGAAAATTTCCTGAGATCGATAGGAACAGATAAGCAACCTTATAGCATTTGACGAGCGATGCAAAGCATCCTCGAAAAGAAAGCAAACATTACGAAACTGGAGAATTCTAGTTAGCATAACCTGCATGTTCCAGACAGTCAAATTCCAAAGTTAACAGTAAGCTTGTTGTTCCAATTAAAAAAGTCTTTTATCTGATATTGCCTCCTTCTCCTCTGCTTCACTAAAACGATCAGTAGCATATCTGAGATACTTATAGTTGCTGGTAGCAAAGTAAAGCCAACTTCCTCCCGAGACGAGTTCCTCTTTATAGCCAGATGAGTTGCATAACTTTCTTTCTTGTCCTCCACAAGTCTCAACACTGGTGTATGTTCTCCTTGTTTGAGTAGTGTTTCATTCTAAGTTGAAACATCAAACAACATTTGTGCCACTTGTGTTAGTTTTGTTGAGTAATCATTGTCTTCCTGGAATACGATTGAAGCTATTGGTAATGTTGCTGTCATTTCTCAGCTAGATCATAAGCTAACTTGATATCATGGGATGAAACTGGCCTTGAATAGCTCATTTCTTCCGCTCTGATCGCCTTTGGTCGCATGACCAGGACTTCCAACCTTCATATCTAAACACAAGCTGAATCAACTATGTATTTACTAAAGATAAAAGGTGTCTATTTTCTCCTTCACTTTTGCTAGAAAGATCTATTTAGTCCACAGTTTGGCATTGGAAATTGTCACGGCTGACACGTGTCGTTTGGACTAATTAAACGAAAAATGCCAAGTTGGAGGACCAAATTGAAAATTGCAGCGTAGATTCCAACGATCAATATATGAGGAGATATATTTCCGGGACAGTAGATAATAACAGGAGCTGAATCTGGATTTGGAGGAACGAGAAGCTGGAGAAAGTAATCGGTGCCCCATTTTAAGATCTCCTTGACATGATCAAGCTCACCCAATACGAGCATACTTAAGATGATATTCAATAACTGTACAACTCAGTAGAGTAATAGTATAAGCCGTGGGGAAGCTGAATTTGATATTATTGTCAGATTATAAAAACTACCCACAAGGCCTCCAGGTACCGAATTCCTGCCTCGCAATCCTGAATATCCCCGGAATTTTACAGGACTATTCATTGTATATGTCCACTTAAAATATAAGGATCATTGTGCAATAACGGTCCTCGGTTCCCCGGCGTTGTCGGTTTGGTGCCAACCTAGTTGGGATTACGCCGCTCCGTTAAGAGCCGTGCTACCCGCTTTTACTCAAAAAATGATTTTGATTTTATACTAGTTAGTGTAACTAAATTCAAGTAATCAGAGATATAGCTCAAACTTTCAATATTAGTTTTCTAGATTACTAAACATAATCTTAATTGTGTTAATCTTGAAATTCTCAGTCTCTGCCTGTCTATCAAATATTTTGGCTAGTACAGAAGATCCAAAATCAACAACACAATGTTCTAATAACAATGAGCATGATTATCCAGAAACAAGATCAATGACATGTTCCTCAGTAGCAGCTTGTCGGCCAGAGAAGCACGTTGGCTCTTGTAGCAGTACGAAATATAATTCTTTCAAATACAACAGACTTTACTTTGGGAACAAGGCCAGTGAGAGACCCCAACTTGACTTGCTTTGATGAATGGGTCGATTGGCTAAGGGAGCTCTTCCGAACAAATTCAAACTTCCTGAAGTTTGATGGCACCGGTGATCCTCAGGCATATTTGGAATTCTATCTGACCATCATAGGTACAACTGGGCTTAATGAGGTTCAATTCACAAACCTATTTAATGCTTATCTAGAAGGGTCGGCCCTTATATGGTACCAAACCCTTACATCTGCCGTGAAGAAGGAATCTATCAAAGCGAGAGCACACCGAGTTTTGATGGCATATCCCTTGGTCTAGCGAATGGAACTAGAGAGCCAGCAAAAAGCCTTCTGTCGCTCAAACCCACATAATTCCTATAAAACGCCAAACCAAGTCCATTTGTAATGAATAAGAATAAGATGCAGTAAAATATGAGCATAGATCGTGCTTGCGGTTCAAGGAACTAGAAAGAGTAAGGTTGGTTTAAAATATCCAAATTCCTTATTCTGTACCGAGGGAAAAAACGACAAAACACCGGCTCATTAACATAAGTGTTAGGATTGTGTCCTCCACCACTGCGTCTCATTAGTATGATATTTTCCGCTTTGGGCAAATCCCACACGGTTTTCCTCTTTGGGCATCCATCTTCCCAAAAGGCCTCACTCCTTATAAACCTTATAAAACTTTTGTACTCTAGCAATGTGGAATTCTCCCCCAACGATAATTTGCTCATCTTGTACCGCCGTTATAACTCAACGGGACTCGCTGCCTGAATGTTGCTGTCAGGAAGACTTGTCCGCTTTGGGCCAAGTCCGCACGGTTTTCCTCATTGGGCATCCATCTTCCCAAAAGGGAATTAGAGTGATGGATACTCCTTATAAATCTTATAAGACTTTTGTACTCTAGCAACAATCTGCTCATCTGGCTCTGATACCAATTGTTAGGACTGTGCCTCCACCATTGTGTCTCATTATTATGATATTGTCCGCTTTGGGTCAAGCCCGCACGGTTTTCCTCTTTGGGCATCCATCTTCCCAAAAGGCCTCATACTAATTAGAGTGGTGGACACTACTTATAAACCTTATAAGACTTATGTACTCTAGCAATGTAGGATTTGGGTTTGCTCCCAACAATAAGCAACCAGACAAGTGCCAGAACCTATGGTATACATATCATCCACAGCTAGGAAATTCATTCATCTTTTATCTCATCTTTTATTTGTGACTGTTAACTCAAATCAAGCTATTGCTGAATCTATCTTGTTTGTTCTTTACCCTTCCTAACCATGCATCTCTTTTGTTCTGTTATCAAAGGAACACAAACCTTAAATTGTATTACTACAAAATGTATCTGGATTACAGAGATACCACATGTTCAAGCTTCTCCAAGAATATATCACATATACTAGGAAAACAATGTAGAAAACAAAACCATACCTTTTCCAGAACAAGTTTACATTTTATAAGCTCATTATAAGTTTGATGTAGTTTGTCATTATTTGCATTCATTTCAACTAGCAATGCAACAAGTTCTCCAAGTTTTACTTGACAAAGTACATACTTTGTGCTAAACCTCAGCTCAATCTCCCCATGTCAGTGAGAACCTCCTTATCTGTAATTTAGATAGGTATTTGGTATTTGGAGTTCTCGTTGAAACGAAGTAAACGTGGCCAGACAACAAATTCTCAAAAAATAAAAAATGAATACTGTCGGGGGAAAAAACATAGGAAAAATGAAAAAACATTGTAGACTTGAGATCAGAAAAGCAAAGCTTTTCTAAATCATTTGTGTTTATCCCGTCCCTTATACTATTAAGTCGACGGCATGAAAATGGAGTTGATTATGATTTGGGTACATGCTTTCATACGAGTGAAGAACAAAAGAGGAACTAAATGCAATCATCTAGTTGGGTTAATATCACAAGATGGTTCTCAAAAGTGCTACAATATTCACACAACTTTTCTCAAGAAAGGATTCCATGACTATGGAATTCGAAAAACACAAAAAAGTAACAAAAGTATTCACTACGTTAACGTCCAGTAAGAAAGCCCATAGCGAAACCAAGAAAAGCAGAAGTTAAACAAATTGGGAAGTTCAGTAGCTTGAACCCAGCATATCCAACTTCTGCATATTAAAACCACTATCAATAGACTTGATCTTCTCCTCCAACTTCAATTTTTCCGCCTGAAAAACCGCATGGTCTCTTTAAGCCTTAAAAGTTCACCTTTGCGATAGTCTACTAAATACATAGCTACACGCTCTTTTTCTTGAAGCTCCTGGATGCTTCTCAATCGAACAAAAAATAAAATATCAATGTAGAAACAATGATACATGCAATGGCAAAGAGCTAAATATGAATTCAAAATATTTCACATGAGAAAACAAACATTATATTTGACTACCGAGTTTTTTTTAATACAAAATGATCTATGGGGTCATTTTTTAATTGAAAAATAACTAATTATAGTGTATATATTCATATGTTCTAACATATTTATCTCGGTATATAAACCTTCATACGAGTCAAGAACAAAAGAGGAATTAAATGCAATCATCTAGTTGGGTTAATATCACAAGATGGTTCTCAAAAGTGCTACAATATTCACACAACTTTTCTCAAGAAAGTATTCCATGACTATGGAATTCGAAAAACACAAAAACGTAACAAAAGTATTCACTACGTTAACGTCTAGTAAGAAAACCCATAGCGAAACCAAGAATAGCAGAAGTTAACCAAATTGGGAAGTTCGGTAGCTTGAACACTTTTGGCCTGCCGAGAAGTTCTGCTTCCTTTCGAGTCCTATCTAAATCCTTGCTAAGATTTTGCAAAGTCGCCAGAATATCGTGCAACTTCTGCATATTAAAACCAATATCAATAGACTTGATCTTCTCCTCCAACTTCAATTTTTCCGCCTAAAAAACCGCATGGTCTCTTTAAGCCTTAAAAGTTCACCTTTACGATAGTCTACTAAATACATAGGTACACGCTCTGCTTCTTGAAGCTCCTGGATGCTTCTCAATCGAACAAAAAGCAAAATATCAATGTAGAAACGATGATACATGCATTGGCAAAGAGCTAAACATGAATTCAAATAAATTTATTATACTTCAAAAATAAACGAATAAAAATATTTCATAGGAGAAAACAAAAATTATATTTCACTACCGAGTTTTTTTTATACAAAATGATCTATGGGTCATTTTTTAAATGCAAAATAACTAATTATAGTGTATATATTCATATAATCTAACATATTTATCTCGGTACATAGAGTGACAAAACATTTCTTATGACATCGATGATATCAAATAAATTTTTCAACAATTTTAGAAAAAAAAATTAACATATAAGTAAACTCGAAGAGTAATTGAAATATTTGGATTTCATTATGATGTTTTGACAAACTTAAAAATTTCAACAGTTGACATCAAGTTATTTGGTAAAATCTTTTGCAACACTTTCATTTTTTAATCATTATAAAAAAAATTTAATGAAATATAGGCAAAGAACTTAAATTACTCCAACTTTTTTGAATTACGTGAAAACTCCGGATAAATTTGGGCCCTAAGCGGATGCCTCTCCTGCCTATGCCTAGGGACGGCCCTGCATACATGACCAAATCACTCCTAGTATCCACAAGTTCCGAGCGACGAGTAAACAAGTCATTCTCTGCTAAGTGTTTTCCCAATCGCAGCTGGTGATTCTCTGACTCTTCCATTTCTATCTCGTACGTATCTGTCATATATTATTTTTATAGATGTTATAAAAAGTTACTCGGGGCTCAAATAACCCAAAAGTACACAATTACTACATATCGACACTTGTGCTAACATTGCTTGAATAAACAAGAGACGACATTGTAACTTAATTAAAACCACTTATGTTGCTCAAGTGCTTTCCTTACTGTATTTATTGTACTCATGTTTCTCAAAACACCCATGTATAATTGAATTGTAATTCTAAATACTTTGTTCATCACTTACATTCGGAGTTTTCATGTAATCCATTACATTATAGATTTGCACCAATCTGAGCTGTGTGTTACCGCGTTCCTCGAAGAAAACATGTATGTGAGGTCAACTTTCAGAAACTTAGATGAAATAGTTGATCACGACAAGGAAATGTTGGCTGAGATTTTAGAAGGAATATTCAAATTTACAATTTAATAACGGCAACCAACTACATTAGAAAGAAAAAATTCTAATTGAACGATTGTATCTAATACAACATGTGGAATAATTGATACCCACATTTTAGCTATCGAACTTAAAAACAATTTAGGACAATTATCGTCAAATATGAATGAATTATTGGAGCTTCTATCAAACTTTTATTCGTAAGTATATGTCTAATATGTTGGGATCTTTACCATATGTGTTAGTACTCTTAATATTTTTTAAAATTTTTTGTATTGAAATGGAAGAAATACTGCAAAAGATTGAAACCACAAGTCCCTTTTTGTACTTTACCCTTTTGATTATTTGAACGTCGAAATAGGGTTTAATTTGATTATTTTCTTTTGACCTTATTTTTTGCAGTAATCGATGTCTCCCAGCGGATTTGAGGGGGAAGCGCCTCTCTACAGACTCTACAAGGTTTTTTCAATAAGGCGTCGTAACATGGGTCGTCATGTTCATCTCTAAGGATGGAGGGCTCATTACCTGAAGACTACAAATGTTGAGAGAGAGAGAGAGAGAGGAGGAAGAGAATAAGGGGGGATGGATGTCGAGGGCGAGATGGATCTAGATGGGGAGTTGGATGCAGATGAAATATTGATAAACAAAATTATGGAAATGCAAGTAATATGTTATAACTTGAAGAGGTTGTGTGATGAAGCACAATATTAACTTTGGTAACTTCTGATTGAGAGGTTCGAAGATGTTATGGAAAACAGGACGAAACAGGTGATGTCGAAGCCAGTTTTTCTTGAGTGTGCTATGTTGTTGGTTTGGCAGCTACCATACTCTTTGGTTTGGAATCACATACTACATTGTGAATCGTAAATTTTTTAATGTACCATTGAAACAACATATCACTATGACAATGTCAGATGAAATGAGATTTGTGTTAAGAGACATGATCCATTACATTATAGATTTGCACCAATCTAAGTTGTGTGCTACCGGGTTCCTCGAAGAAAACATGTATGTGATATCAACTTTCAGAAACTTAGATGAAATAGTTGATCACGACAAGGAAATGTTGGCTGAGATTTTTGAAGGAATATTCAAATTCACAATTTAAGAATGGCAACCAACTACATTAGAAAGGAAGAATGCTAATTGAAGGATTGTATCTAATACAACATGTGGAATAATTGATGTCTGCATTGGAGCTGTCGAACTTAAAAACAATTTAGGACAACTATTGTCAAATATGAATGAATTATTGGAGCTTCTACTAAACTTTTATCCGTAACTATATGTCTAATATGCTGGGATCTTTACCATATGTGTTATTACTCCTATTTTTTTAATTTTTTTTTAGTGAAATGGAAGGAATACTGCACAATCCTCAGTTTTTCAAGTCCCGAAGTTGTCCCAACTAAGTCCTGAAGAAAAATCGAGCTTCGAGTCCTCAAACACTTAGTCCCAAAATACCCTTTCTAAACACATAGCTCCTTCAAAGTCCTCACGACACAAACATCGCTCTAAGCATCCCGACCTCGAATATCCTCGATATTCTGGTCATCAACACTCACTTTCATCCACTCATGGATAAGTGCCTTTATTCTGAGTCAAGGTTCCCCTAGAACTGCAAAGTCCAAAGTCTCGCATGTTAGGAGTACGACCCGACGCCTCTCTGACTCTGAAGTTTTGTCCGACAGGCCCCGTATTTAACGAGTACTATTTTGCAAGGATCCTCCTGGAAAGCTACGAGGGTAGCCTTTTGGGGGTTTTAACGTGCTCACCATACGGTTACATCACCTCTTTTATGTTTAATCTTTTTTAAATTTACCAAAGTGATCTAATTGAGACGCAACTAAAGTTGAGTGATTTTATTGAGACATATAAAAGTTGAATAAACATTTTGAGACCACAAACAAAGTGGAGTGACAATGACGCGTTGAACCACTCTTTATAGAGAAAAATAGTTATAGTTAGAACTAATAGGCCCAGCCCAGCCCATAAAGAATGAGAACATAAAACATATATAAACGAAAAGATTCACCATATGGTTAATTCCATTCCATCCTCTCCTCCTCCTCCTCCTCCTACCAACTCAAACGCCGTCAGAAAATCATGTCCTTCGCCGGAGCTCCCGCCGCCGATCAATCCGGAGCCGCCAAAATGTTCTTCTGTTATCAATGCAATCGCACGGTGACCATTATAGTCTCCTCCGCCGCGTCGGACCCTTCATGTCCTCACTGCAACGAGGGTTTCCTGGAGGAATACGAAAACCCTAGCCCCAACCCTTCTTTCAATTTCCAAACCCCAAATCACAATTCCATCTCCGACCCTTTTTTCGCCTTCCCGGATCCTATCTCCTCCCTCTTGCCTCACCTCTTTTCCTCCTCCACCACCATTGACTTTCAAAACCCTAACTTCTTCGAAACCTCCCGTTCCGGTTCTGCTTCTGATCCCGACGCTTTCAATCCCATGGTGTTTCTCCGTAATCACATTCAGAATCTCCAATCTAATGGTGCTCGTATTCAATTGGTTATCGATAATAACTCCGGTGTGTCCGACCCTGGTGGAATCCGTATGCCTCCTAATATCGGGGATTACTTTTTTGGTCCGGGGTTAGAGCAATTGATTCAGCAGCTTGCTGAGAATGATCCTAACCGGTATGGTACGCCTCCAGCCTCTAAATCTGCTATTGACGGTTTGCCTACTATTAAGATCACCAAGGAGTTGTTGAATTCTGAGATGAATCAGTGTGCTGTTTGTAAAGATGAGTTTGAGGACGGTGCTGAGGCTAAGCAAATGCCGTGTAAGCATGTGTATCATCAAGATTGTATTTTGCCGTGGCTTGAATTGCATAACTCTTGCCCTGTTTGTCGATATGAGTTGCCTACTGATGATTCTGAATATGAGAATCGTGCTCATGGAGCCCAGGGAAGTCAAGGGACTAGTGCTTCTGGAAGTGATGGTGGAGAGAATCGAGTTGAGAGAAGGTTTAGCATTTCACTCCCTTGGCCCTTTGGGAGACAAGGGTCTGCTGGTGATGGCGGGGCTGGTGGCCAAAGTAGCGGTTAAGACTTTGATCGGAGATTGTAAGTATTTGTCTACTGTTTCTTGGTTTTTGTTCTTTAATTTGGTTGCTTCATTGAATGTTTAGTGGTTAATGGACTGTGAAAGATGTGGTAATACTATGTCAATGATTTTTAAATAATCAGACAAGATACTGGAGTAATTTGTGAGGCTTTTACCGAAGGTTCCATGCTCACAAGACACTAGATCAAGCGCCTTACCCCTAGGGCACCTGCTGTTGCAGACAGACAGCAAGGTGTGCCTTTGTGTGCTGGCTGAGGTTATTAGAGCTGTGCTTGAATGTCAAATGAGTTTAATGTCAGATTTTTTCTAGGGTCTTAATCTCTACCATTCGACTAGAAACACATTTAGAGTCCAAGATAAACCTCAAAGTAAAAGAAAGTAAAACTTTGAAGAAACACAGATACACAATGGGAAAATGAATTTGTACATGAATATGAAGAAGGATGAGATCCTTGAAGAAGAATTTGATGATGTTGGAGATGAAAGGAGTGGTAATTTTAGTAATTTGGGGACTTTGATGAGAACAACTTAGGATTTGTTATTAAGTTGAACACTTGAACTTTAGGTTATGGGTTTTATTGCATGTTAGAATTTGTAGTTATTTATTGTCATGAATTAATATTTATTTCGATTTGATTTTAGAATTTATGATTACTCATATTCTAAATATTACCGTTTATGGTTTTATATAACTTATTTATTTTAGTGCGACTCGTGTTTCTCAAGGCGCAGCTTTGCCTTGAACTAAGGCTCCCAGACCCCCTTGCACCTTAGTGTGTCATACACCTTTAGTAACTACCTGTTTTAACGCAATATCTATACCATTGATTTTGTACTATGACTCGTCCACAGTTTTTTCTTGTCATTTGAAAGCCGAGCCTCAAGTTAGTAAAGGGAAATTTGAAATGGCTTCCAAGATAATTGAAGGATATTCAAGAGCAAGAACTTTCAAGAGCATAAATTGGGCTCTTAAGGAACTTAAGATCTTTATCATGTTCCATAGTTGCTAAAATGTTTTATGACATCATAAAATGATTTCTTATTTATCTTTGGAGATACTTGATGTATATTCGTTTCGTAAATGATGAGCTAGTGTTTTTAAAGCTACCTATATCCCAGTCCTTGATCTATATAATCTCTTAATTGTAATCTCCTCCCTATTCTCCTCCACAAGGAAGTTATACTAATAACATAGTGCTGAAATGTAGCAGATGCTTTGGCATGTCCTGTTCAATGATGTTATTATTGTTTTAATTGTATGTTTGTGAAATTCATATCTGTTGCTGATTCAAATTTTGTGATTAGTTTTGCAGCTAACTTCCTCCATCAGTTACAAAAAACTTATGTTTCTTAGGATTAGATTTTCCATTTGGAAATTTTCCAGTTAGACATATTCAGTAGTAGTTTTGCTTAGACACGTCGATCTATCTTTGCTTTCATAATGATAATTATGTTTTTGTAGTGTATATGTACAAAAAGAAGCTATATTTGTCTTTTTTTTCTTCAAATGCACTATTTTGTTATGTATGCAAACCACCTAATTCTATCTTTTTAAGTGATGTTAGCATGTGTTCTGATGCCGTTGTGTTGTATTGTATTGTATTGTATTGTATTGTATTGTCATGCCTTGAGAGCAAGCACGTCTGTTCTCTTACGTAGCTGGTCCTTTGTTATATTTCTCAAGGCACTGTTGCGTTAACTTAATGTTAGGTTGCAGAAACTGGTAATAGCTCTAAATTCTTATAGAATTTTCTCTACGTAAACATTGCTGAAAGATAGGATTTCTTCGAGTTTGCCTACATAAGATTCCTTGGTGGAAAATAGATGACGCAATGGTCTTTCTTTCGTTCTCAAGATAAATAAGATGTTTATCCAGCTGTTTGAAAATTTGAAGTTTAAAACTCCACCTGTTGGTTTACATAATTGCTTGTTAATCCCAAGTGTATTGTTGAATGTCATTCCATTCTTCTCGTCTTCCATTGCATTTTGTATATCATTCCTTTGTCCGTTCTGTCATATGAATTTGGATGCACGAATTCTTCGCACTGGTTTGTTTCCATTTGGTTGAGTTGACATAAAAGCATGTGGCATTTCTTAAATAATATTTTGTGAGGTCAAAACTATTGTGCTTAAAGAATGTTTGGAGCGGTAAGAGAATATTTTGCGAGGTCAAAGGTATTGTGGTTAAAGAATGTCATTCCTTTGTATGATGTGTTAGAACTTTATAACCTGGGAGTTGTCTGAACTTCCATGATATTCTTATACTATTGAGTTTGATGGAAACATATTATAGAATTGATGGGCCTAGGTACATTTTTCAGTAATGGCATCAAAATGCTACTTTGATTATGGTATTCGCATGAACGTTATGACACTGTTAATGTATCATCTTAGAAATGTGTTTGGACAAGTCAATTTCTTTTCTGTGGAGAGATTGCATTATATTCTTACTTGTGATTGTCTTGTCTGCCGATGCAGTGGGAAGATCAAGCAAGGGGAGAGATATCTTGTAGGAGGAGGCATCTGGAGACTGGAAGGAGCTGTGTGTAAACTTGTGAACATTTTTAGATTGTTATTTTAGCCTTTTATTATACACACTAATTCCTAAGTGACATAATAAGTTTGTACAGATTGATTGATATAATTTTTCAAGTTAGTTCTTTAATTGTTTTTTGTCTATCGTTTTTTTTTTTTTTTCCTCAGTTTTTTATAGGGTTTTATTATCGGTCGCCCACTTTTGACTATTTGGCCTTCGTGATTTTGTTTAACTCTTTAAAAAAAAGTCTCATATTCTCTCAAAAAAAAGAAAAGAAAACTTTTCTAATTAAAACCTAAATTCGGATTAAACAATAAGTAACATATGAAATTAGCCTACGCAAATATAAGGTTTTAATATCTAATCAAAACTTAACCCTAGAATAACGTATTAAATGGATTTGGCATAGAAATTGGACCCACGGTTCGTTTAAACTCCATTTCCTCAAAAAAAATTGCACTCTGGATTTTTTGGGCATTTTCGGACATTTTTCATACTTTTCCCATGTCGTGGTTTCCAGCTTTCAAGTTTTTCTCCATTTTTTTTTAGCAAGAAACAGCGGTCGAGAGTTTTCTTCAAAGTGAATTGTTTGAGGGAAGTTGAAAATAACAAACGCAAAATTGGTAGATTAAGGTTTGTAAAAAATGGGCGAAGATTAAAAATGCACTTTGTTTATATATTTTTTTCTTACTAATATAAGCCTAAGTTTTGGCTTTGAATCGACTTGTTACAAAATCATGTAATTGTTAGTTTGGTTTCTAAATCCAATATGACAAGTTACTCTCAAATGTTACGCGATTTTTTTTTATTATTATTTTTTTGAAAGAAGCCTCCCAACTTTAAAACTCTAAAACATTCAAGAATATAACGAGTTTCCACTCCATCAGTAAATGAATTCATTTTCATTTATATGATGCGTAGCTAAATTTGATAGAAAAGCTAGGAAATGGTTTGAATGATCTGATTTTAATCACTACAATTTAAGTGAGAGTGAATATTTACCGAAATTGCACTTGTTTTTAAGATTTCTAGTGCCGAAGGTTACAAATAGAATAGGGCATATATGAATTGTTTCTTCCGCTGCTATCTAGATGGACAATTAGCATCCCCATGTATATCATGATCATTATAATCCACAACTCGAATGTGACATTCACGATTGCCTATATTCACTTCTTAGTTGTTGTAGAGCAGCTCACATATCGTATGTCAAGAAACCAAACTCTTATCTAGATTGCCTATATTCATTTTGACCTAACTCTTGGAATGTTTTTGTTGGAACTAAAATTGCCATATCCTAGTGAAAACTTTGTTGCAATAATTTGGTTTTTCTTGTAATGGAAATTTGTATTTTTCGATTATGAAATAAATTAAACAATTAAAATGATCGCTTGACTATTTTTATAGGCTTAATACTAGAATATTGTGATTTCACCGATTATAGACTAGTGTGGACGGTTTCTCTCCTTATTGTAAAAAGAGGACTAAGATTTATTGCTTTTAGCAAAAAAAAAAGAGTGAATTTTTAAATTCATTGTACCAATTTCTTCAAGAAAAATAAATAAATTATAGTATCAATTTAAGTGTTGATGTTCTCTGAAAACAAAAAAGTTCAAAAATGATATTGTAAGAAACTTAAACTTTTTAATTTTTTTTAATTTTAAAATAAATAAGTTATTGGTTGGTAAAAGAGGAAAAGTGTATTGAAAGAAAAAACGAGTAAAAAATGACTAATCCGTACATTACACAGTGTATTGAATATTGTAAAAATTTGTATATGGGCTATTTTTGGGAGAGTTTTTTTGTTGTTAATCAAATCATTAAGTTGAGTCGGATAAAATTGTATGTCCCAAAATCTTGAAAGGGTGTAGGTGGTATTGCTGATTAGACAATTATTATTATTATCTTTAAAGAGAAAGAAAAGGAGAGCTTTACAAAAGAGCTGAGCTGGTTCAACAAACTTAAAATAAATATTAATAATACTCCAAATTGAATTTAATATATATAGTAGGACCCATACAATTATTTAATGGACCACCACAGCAAAGCAAAGCTTTTTGGCTAAACTTTCTCAAAATCTATATATTAATTTCCCGCTAATTAGTCTCATAATCATCCTCCTATAATTATCACTCACCTCAGCTGCTCCTTGTTTTTCAATTCTGTTAATCACCAACACAAAGATGTTCAAAAGGGGGCAAAAAAAAAAACAAAATATTTTCATTACTATTTCAAGTAACAAAACTCCGATTTTTCCAACACGTTAACAGCCAGGAAAAAGTTTAGAGCGATTCATTTCAAAAGTACTCTAAAATCTCTCCAATACAAGCTGCGAAATTTAGAATACGCACACCATTCTAATAACGAAGCTTAAAGTTACCATTATGTCTTGCAATCCATATAAATTGTAGTAATGGAACAGATATATATACAGTGAGGGAGAAGAGGAAGGCAATGAAACAGAGAAATGAAATAAACAAAAGGAAGGAAATAATGGGTTTCTTATTCACACAACAAGCAACCCACAAAAAAAAAAAAAAACATACAACAATGAATCACTCCAGTTTACATACACTAGACATTATTTTTCACTCTAACTAATCTTAACATAATAAAATTGATTCAAAATCAAAACAGAATTAATTCCAATAAGTTATCAAACAGAGAGAGAGCTTTGAGATCATCATCATCTAATTGCATCAAGCAAGCTAATCAAGTCCTAATCTTGCTTGCTTTAAACTTTGGGAAACAAAAATCAAAATTCTTGCTTGTTTAGAGCATCAATTTCAGCAAATTTTCCCCTCCTCCTCTCTAATTTCTATAACAAAAAATCCTAATTAACCTTCAACCAATACTCTAATTAAAGACTACTAATTGAATTCAATTCATGCCACCAAAACCCTAATTTAAAAGACTCTAGTCCTAATTCAACAAGCTTAGCTCGCCATTCTTCTTCACTTCACACACAAAACAAATGCAACAATTAATTTCACTTACACATCCCTTCAACTATATACCCTTACAATAATGCTGCCCCACCGCGGCGGCCGCCACAATTCCTTCAATTTTTTCCATATTTTCCAACCCTAAAATCACCGCTGATCATCCTCCCTCCTCCCCGAACTCCCTGGCCCACCCGATAACGAAGCCAACAAATTCAGGTGTCCAGGAAGGTAATTCCCCACCCTCGCGGCCGACGCTTCTCCCATAGCAGCAGCGGCCGCAGCCGCTGCTGCATGGTGCTGCTGCTGCACAAACAATGACGACTGCTGCGCTACCATATCATGCTGTGATGCTGCTGCAAACCCCCAAAAATCGGGCCTTGCTGGCAACGCCCAGAATCCCCCGGGCGTTGCAGTAGACGTATGCCCTATTAAAGAACCTAACGTCGGACCCACCGACATCCCACCGCCGCCGTCGTCGTTCTTAACTCCGTTACTGTCATCGTCAGACCTCATTCGCTTCCCTAATATAAACGGAGTAGGCCCTAACAGCGGTTTATGATCCATTGCCGACGAGGAAGAAATAGAATTGCCGCCGCCGCGTACGGAGACGGAAAGCGTTGAGAAACTAGCGGGAGTAGTTCCGGTACCTGTAGCAGCAATAATTGAGGGCTCAGCTTGACGGAGAAGCCACTCAATAGTCTGGCCGTCGGATTTATGACCAAGCTCACGAGTCAACTGAAAGACACGCGCAGCACAGATGATCGGCATACGGATTCTCCGACCACGTCCATCAACCTTGCTGTGACGGTCCTTAGACGGCGGTTTCTTGACAACAAGAGCGCCGTTAGTTCCTCCGGAAGACTGCTGTTGTCTCTGAGGGTCAATTAAAGCGGCGTTAGGGGTATTATCGGAATTGGACATGGTGGTCCGTCAGGGAAGAAGCGTAGTAGTTGTATTTGGAAGATGGAAAGGAAAGGGGTTTTGGGATTAGAGGAAGAGGGGAGCAGAGAGAGCTAATGATTGAGAGGCAGGAGCTGGTGGAGACAGGAAGGAGCTCACATGGGTGGTGGGCTCCATTTCTTACATAACTCACGAACACTATCTTCTTTCTCTTTTCACTTCGAGGGTTAATCTCCTGTTTTAGCTATGTTTTTTTTTTTTGTCAACTGTAAAATTCACCCTTATTTACATGGTGTTGTTGTCATAAAGTTTGATATTGCTTTTGTTGAAATTTAAAATTAGGGTTTAATGACTGATAGTTTAGTGGTGAATAAGAGCAAAGTTAAAGAGGTAAATCTCGAATTCGAGTTCAGTCGTTAATATTGTGTGTAAGGATGTTTGATATTATAATTTAAAATCGTGGTTTCACTCAATGTTATTTGTTCACAGTTTAAAAATAGTTTTTCCAACTTATTCAATTGAAAGCAATATTTGTTTAACACTTTTATTTTTTAAATTTTGAGTATTTTTCAGTAATTTTATCTATAATATTCTTTCGGCAACTGTTTTCTTACCATAATAATGTGACACTCTATCATTTTAAGTGTAAATGCTAAGAATAACTCGTGTGGTTGTAAATTTTTTATAAATGACTCTTGTGACAAAAAAGGTCTGTATTTTTCTACTTTTACAAAATAACATTTTGAAATTCACTCTCTAAACATTCATTTTCTCTCTCTACACCAAATACTACATGTTACCGCGGAAATAACTTAGACGTTCACCTAAGCTATAAACCTGCAAAATAACACACGTAACCTAGGCGGAGCCATTGGCCGACGACCCCTCTCCAATGCTTAAATCAATAAAGAACTTGTGATAGAAGAAAGAATGAACTCAAGATGTTGAGTGTAGTAAACGTACTTTGAGGTATGCATATACATGCCTTTATATAGGAGAGAGTAGGATCTTAATCCTAGTCGGTTTAGGACTACTTAGGACGAGTTTACCTAAGAAGGTCAGTCAAGCAGAGTTCTTGTTTAGTCGAAGCTTTCCAATTCAAAGTGGGAGACTAAGTAGGAAGTAAAATTTATGTATGCATGAGAACATCCTAGAAGCGTTGACCATTCTAGGATGAATAGTGTGGCATGTATGACCTTTGATCTACTCATGTATGCTGACGAGACAATTTGGACGATTCTCATTGGACCAAAGAACATTGTAACATATAATCGGATAATACTACCTCAACGACATTAAAATTAAAAAGTAAAAAAATTAAAGTTGCTTAAAATATCATCAATTTTTGAAAAAAAAAATATATTTGAAAATTTTAGTGGTAATTTTCTTAACATCTAAATAAAAGATTATTCTTTTAGTAAAATATAAAATTGGAGTCCAATTTTTGGCATAAAGCAAACCATAGTAACTTTTTTAACAATTTTTATAAGGCTTAATTAGTGTTAAGCCCCATAAACCTGGTAAATTTGTGCAACTAGCCCCCTCAACTTTAAAATGTAAGAAATTACCCCTTAAAATATGCTAATTGCAACACATAGCCTCAAATTTCAAAATGTTATGATCTAGAAACTAACGCTATGTATATGTAGTTTCGGCAGCATCAATGACAGCCCATGCTACTAGATACATTTGATTATTACCATTCTTTACCACATCTACCAAATTTTTTTCCTTTACAAATTCCCTTAACAACCATCTAACCCAATAAATCTTCTACACCCCCTTTTGAATCCTTCACTTAAGGCATTGAACAAATTTAATCATTTCACCTCCTCTTTCAGATCATAACATTTTGAAATTTGGGGTTATGTGTTGCAATTAGCCTACTTTAGGGAGTAATTTATTACATTTCAAAGTTGAGAGAGCTAGTTTCACAAGTTTGCCAAGTTTAAGGGGTTAACACCAATTAAGCCTTTTTATAACAATGTAAATTTTATTTCAAATTTATCCAAATGTTAACTTCCTGCTAAATTTCTAAAACTACAATGTAGGAATAAACAATCACACAAATATAAATAATTATTTTTTATTTATAAAAATTTAGAGCGTTTAGAGACATTTGTTTCTCCATTTTCTAGTTTTTTTTTTTTTGCTTTTTTAATTAAAAAAATAGTTAATAGAGTGTTTGGCTAATAATTAAAAATGTTGCTTATTGTTTTTAGGTGAGAGACAACTGTTTTTTTAAAAGCGGCAAAATACTGTTTTTTTAAAAAAAACTCTAAGAATTTTAGTATCCTTTATTGTCCTTTGCATTTTACATTTAAAAAAATTAATCATGTCTATATTAGTCATTTTACATGCTCATAGCAATAAATAATTATGATTTTACCATCAATAATCAAACAGTAAACCGTAAATATTAAAATAAAACAGAAACAACAAACTGCAAACAAAAATTACAAATAGTAAACAAGTGCAGCAACACCAAACAAGCCTTTAACGAATTAAAATGAAAAGAAATTCCTCTTTTTATATTAATAAAATGAAGAAATTAGTTGAAATTGTGAAGAAATATTTTAAAATACTGAATGGAAGAGTTAAATAATTGTGAGTGAATATATATAAAGAGCGAGCGCGTGGATAGAATGAATATGGTGAAGAAAAAAAGGTCCCAAATAGTAGCAGAGGAATTTAAGAGAGGTGGGACCCAGTAAATCCGTACTGTATTGAATTGAATTGAAGGTTCCAGCTACGTGCGGTAAAATGATTATCCATTAGAAAAGGGCCACGTGGGTATGTGAAAAATTAACCATTTTAAAAGAAGCCCCAATACCTCCAATTAGGGTCTGTTTGGTGGGCAGTCGTTGTGTTATTAAATCCATTTCATTTTTCTCCATTTCTTTCATTAATTATTTCCAACAGACAAACATACAATATAACTGGATCCATCGATTCCTTTTCATATCTCTTTTTTTTTTTAACTCTCTCTACAACTCAAATGTTCTAAAGGTTTATTTTTTACTTATCTACTTAAAGTTGTTCAAAATAATTATTTTAGCCTTTAACTTTAGAAACAAACTATTAGATCCTTCAACTATCAAAATGTGGATCTATTGATAATAACGATTCCAGAAATTCAAATAAGGGAGGCATGTTTCTATGCAGAATTTTTTTGTCATGCACCTCTAGTTTTGCGTAGAAAATACCAAAATTAACAATAGACCACTCCAGTTCTATTCAAAATAGCAAAATCAATCAACATTATCAAAGAAATATATATATATATATATATATATATATATATATATATATATATATAGGGGAGGGATCACATGAGAACACCCCCTCTATGTGAGAATGCTTCTTATGGTGAAAACACCATGATACTACGTAGTTTTGAGGGTTAATTAATGCTTTTAATTAAAAAAAACGAAAACACCACCTATAGGATTCAAACCTGGGAGCTCCAAGCATCATGAGACACTGCTTACCGTTGGGACGCTTCCACTTATTGCTTCAAAGGAGACGCACTCATATATAAACTGTGCCTGCGTTGATTAATCCAAAAAAAGAAAAATTGCTTAGCCATTAAACTGTTAAGTGTTCACTTCTCATTATTTATATACCATTAAACTGTCACCTCTTATCAAAATTAAGTATGCTTAATACTATATAATTTTTAATCATTTGATGCATACATTTCTAATATAACATCCACATAAAACAAATATAAGATGCTATAATTTTTAATTAAAGGTATTTGATATATTATTAATTTCAATATATTTTTTGATATATTTTTTTAGCATAATATAACAACAATGATAATTAAACTAATATATAAAAACTAAATTATATGTTAAAATTATAAATTAATTTTTTATTTTATTATAATGTTTAATTGATTCTTTTTACAATGCACTATTTTTGTATTTTAATACTTAATTGATTTTCTTCCCATTATTTTATTCCCGTCGTGTTTATGAGTGTTTTTTGTTTTTTTTATTATACTTTAGGTAGTCCCGTATCAACCTGTCGTGTTTAGGAGTATTTTTTGTTTTTTTTATTATACCCTAGGTAGTCCAGTATCAACCCGTCGTATTTAGGAGTGTTTTTTGTTTTATTATTATACCCTAGGTAGTCCCGTATCAACTCGTCGTGTTTAGGAGTATTTTTTGTTTTTTTTATTATACCCTTGGTAGTCCCTTATCAATCTGTCGTGTTGAGGAGTGTTTTTTGTTTTTTTATTATACTCTAGGTAGTCCCGTATCAACCCGTCGTGTTTAGGAGTATTTTTATTTTATTTATTATACACTAGATACTCCCGTATCAACATGTCGTGTTTAGGAGTCTTTTTTGTTTTTTTTATTATACCCTAGGTAGAACCATATCAACCCGTCGTGTTTAGGAGTGTTTTTTATTTTTTTTATTATACCCTAGGTAGTCACGTATCAACCCGTCATGTTTAGGAGTGTTTTTTGTTTTATTATTATACCCTAGGTAGTCCCGTATCAACCCGTCATGTTTAAGAGTGTTTTTTGTTTTATTATCAACCCGTCATTTCATGAGGGACACACTCATCCACTTTATACTCCCAATTGTGAAAAATTTAAAAAGCAACATAATTCACAAAAAGATTGTTATTGACAATGCAAATGTTAATTATTTTGGAACACAATGTTAGTATTATAGAACACATTAATAGTATTATAGAACACACTGTTAGTATTTTAAAACACGCTCTTAATATAACAGAACACACTCTTAATATTACAAAACACGCTCTTAATGTTACAGAACACACTGTTATTGTTTTAGAACACGCTCTTAATATTACAGAACACACTGTTACTATTTTAGAGCAAAGACTAAAACTTTTGAAATTACGTAAAATTGTTTAGAACACGAGCTATAACATTTAGAACATGTTGAACATTGTTTAGATCATTATATTTCACTTTCAAAACATAGATAATTTTTTTTCGAACACGTATGACATTGTTTAGAACACGGGCTATACAGTTTAGAACGTATCTAACGTCATTTAATAAACATAATCATTAGTTTAGAACATACATTCTATTTTTTAGAACATGAATCGCACATTTGATATAATATAAATCAGAATGCAAATATGCTTCAGATTTCAATTGATTGTTTTTAAAACATTATCTTGAACTTTTAGAATACAGAGTATAAGGTATAGAAGGTTTATAGCGTTATTTAAAACACTGTATTAAAAAAGACGAAACCAGACCGCATGTTCTAAAATTAAAACTGTATGTTCCAAAATTGAAAAACGTCATTTTTACCCGGGCTTCATGGATCTTAAAATGAGCGCCTCGTCAATACGAGTTCATCCATATAAAAATATTCGAAATCGGAGTTCGGAATAAGCGGGAAAACAGTTTTTAATAAAATAAAAATAAATGATGAGTCATCACTCCACCATTTCTCTCTCCTGGATATTTAATTAAAATAAAAAGGAAAAATGTTATTTGGTCCTTATTAAAGTGTTCTCACCTTAAGAGATGTTCTCACCTATGGAGGGTGTTCTCGCAAGAGTCTCTCCCTATTTATATATATATATATATATATATATATATGGGAGGGATCCAGTGCGACAAGGTCATTTGGAGCGACAGATTTTTATGGTGTGACAAAAGGCCCAACTAAAAAGCCTCAGCCCACCTCATCTAAAAACACGCCTCCTTCCTCCTTCCTCCATCGCCTCTTTCCTCCTTCCTTCAGAGCCTCCTTCCTCCACCCTTCTCTGATCACCTTCGCCTCTCCGCCGAAGACTTCACCTCCGCCCTTCTCCGATCACCTCCACCTCTCTGTCGAAGACCTAACCTCTGATTCTCCGCCGCATTTCTTCCGCCGCCGAATTAAATCACAGAAAATGCCACCATCGATTTGAATCCCAAAAACCGCCGCCGCCGAACTTAATCTCTAAACGGCCTCCGCACTGAAAGAGGACAGTGATGGGATTTAGGGAATTGTTTGGTTAGCTACAGGGATGGGATTTAGGGATTTTTACATTGGTGTTCTATAGATTCATGTTTTTCATGGAGTTGAATGTAATTCATGTTGCTGTTCTATTGTATCCTTATATTTCAAGCTTCTTTTGGTAATGTGATGAAGCTGCTGAGCAAGGGTATTTATCTTAGAAGCTAATTTAATGCAAGTCCATAACTTGTTCGATGAAAGTCCTCAATTGTAAACAAAATCTTCTTCCACTGATAATCTCAAGAATTGATGGGTGGTTGGACTTGGATTATTGGGTATTAAAAAGCCATCCTCTTTGCTGCCTCTCTATTTAATTGAAGGAGACAAAAGACAACAACAACTTTGTTGGCTTATTTTGAATTTTCTATTTTAATTGGGCTGTTGATAAGAAATTGTGAACAAAACAGATTTTACATTGATAATGATGTCTAATTCAAACTTATGGTTGAGGGCTACTTGGTTCTGGAGAATTCATTGGTGGAAGAAGGAGAGTGTAATTAGGTTTTTGCAATTTGAATTTGGGGAGTGTCTATAGGAACAAGTTTTGTTTAGTGTTTATTGTAAATAAGTTTTGGAATATCGTTTGATAAGTTTTGGAATATCGTTTGATAAGTTTTGGAATATCGTTGAACAGTTTTGGAATATCGTTCATAAGTTTTGGAATATCGTTCATAAGTTTTTCAGTGTAAAGTCATTACCAAAATATTCCAAAATTGTTCAAAGATATTCCAAAACTATACATTGAATATTCCAAAACTATACACTGAAATTTTGATAAAAAATTCAAAAATTGCCCAGAAAATTCTGGAAAAATTCCATAAAATCTATATTGTAATTCTAAGAAACTTTAAATCTCAGACTAAGGCCAAATTCCGCACAGTTTAGTCCCAATAAATTATGAAAGTGATTAAATGGATAAAAAATTCACAAAATTGCCCAGAAAATTCTGGGAAAATTTCAGAAAATGTATATTTTAATTCTAAGAAACTTTAATTCTCGGACTAAGCCCAAAATCCGCACAGTTTAGTCCCAATAAATTATGAAAGTGATTAAATGGATAAAAAAATTCAAAAATTGCCCAGAAAATTCTGGAAAAATTTCAGAAAATGTATATTGTAATTTTAAGAAACTTTAATTATCGGACTAAGTCCAAATTCCGCACAATTTAGTCCCAATAAGTTATGAAAGTGATTAAATGGATAAATTATGTGTGGAATACTGTAGTATGCGTTTTGGAATATTGTACTATGTATTTTGGAATATTCTGGTATGTATTTTGGAATATTCCCAAAAAAAATAAAATCGTTTTTATTTGACCACAATGGATCTCAAAATGACCGGCTAATTAATACGACTCCAACGGTATAAAACTTTTCGAAAACCGAGTTCGGGATCATCGGGAAAATGTATTTTAATGAAAAGAAATAAAAGACTTTTCTCTCTCCTGCGATGACATCATCGCTCACATCATCAGCCCCCTTCCCTCACCATACACGTGTATGCCCCTCAAAATATGCCATCTTTTTCCATTTAATTACACAATTGCCACCTATTGTCACACACTAAAATTCTTGTCACACCACCTCAAAAGTGTCACACCTGAACCTCTCCCTATATATATATATATATGTTTACATTTATATTCAAAAGAAAAAATAAAATTAATAGTAAAAATAATTGAAAAATAGTAAAAAAAGAATAATGAAAAGTATAAAATGTGAGAATATTAATGAGAGAAAGAAAAGAGTTAAAATTAGAGAAAGAAATAAAAAACATTAATAAGGGGATGTGGATTTGAACCCATGACCTTTTAATTAAGATGTGAGAAGTCTACCGTTCTAACACTATCTCAGCTAGCATATTTTAATGTTGGGAAAAGTACAAAAATAAACCACGTGGTTTCAGTCATTTTCAAACATAATCCTCGTGGTTTAAACTTTTGCAAACAAGTACCACGTGGTTTTGATTGCTAGCAATTAGAGGCCAGTTGGATAACAATGCTAATTTTTGTTAGAATATGTTAAGTTTTCGGGAGTAAAAAGTCAATATTTTCACCAATTTTGAACCGAATTATCATTTAAGTGATGTATATTATTTAATAACTACAAAATAACTTTTAACAGAAAGATGAATAATGCAGCAAAACATCAATCAACCATAACTGTCAACATTATTACTGCAACTCTGTCAAAAGTTTCGACGACAGAATCATATTAGATTTAAAATGAGCTCATGTGATTAAAAATGATTATTATTTGTGAACATAAATTAACATCGTTGTGTGATTAGCTTCTAATTGCTAACATTCAAAACCACAAAGGTACTTGTTTGCAAAACTTTAAACTACGAGAATTATGTTTGAAAATGGTCAAAACCACATAATTTATTTTTGTACGTTTCCCTTTAATGTTTTTATATACATTATATATATATATAAAACATTTAATTTTTTCCACACCGAAAAAATATATTCTTTTTTATGTTTTCCTTGGAGCGAGGGGGGCACGTGCCCCCTGGATCCATCCCTGCCTATTGAGTCCTTATTCGGTGACGTGGCACTGAGTTAGCATTAAAATTAATATTCTTCACATTTGCCAAAACAATGCCACATCATCGAATAAAGACTCAATATGTCCACATTTTGATAGTTGAGAGACTTAATAGGCAACTTTTTTATTGTTGAGGAACCTAATAGATTGTCCCCAAAGTGAGGAGCTAAAATAACCTTTTTAACAACTTTAAGAACTTGATTTAGGACTTTATTTTTTAAAATATGTTCTAAAGGTTTTAGAGATTATAAAGTATTTCAAAAACTGAATCAAGCTAGTATTGAAAACAAAAACTAACCACATTTAATTACCTAATTCTAACTTACCTAGTGATGTGGAATATGCGATGTTTTAAAAACTGACCCAATCATTTATCCGCTGTAATGGAAGGGTTAGAGGTCAGTTGCTTCAACCTTTTAACCCGTGATGGTTGAACCGTCTAATGTTATTATTAATAATAAAAATATAATACAAGCACAATCAATTAAGGGATATTCTATGGTCACTTTGTTTTTCACAAAGTAACCATTACTTTGTTTTGTCAACCATTGGATCATGGGTTAAAAACTAATCCAATAGTGAAAAAGATAAAGTATAGACAAAGTAAGGGAAAAACAAAATGATCATAGCCTACACCATCAATTAAATATAAAAATTTTATTTATCAAAAAAAATATAAACATGAAAATTTTAACATCTGACCACTAAAATTCATATTTAAACAAAGTCTAATCAAATACATAGAAATTTTAACACATTCAACTGCTAAAAAATTCATAATTATCCAACAAAAATCTAATTCAATGATTGATTATAAACCAACGAATCACCCATTTTTCCCTAATTCATCCATTCTTCATCATCATCTTATTCTTCATCAATTTTATTGTCTTCATATTCATCCACTGTCATCAAAATGTCTTAATTCTATGAGTTCATTTAGTTTTTAATTAATTTTATGAAAGGGAAAAATAGAGAAAATGATGACCCACTGATGATCTTTTTTAGGTTTAATTAATTTTATGTTGGTAATTTATTAATTATGTTACCTTTCATTTTATTTTTCTTCAAAGTGTAAAAAATCGGGTTCAATCGGTTCAACGGGTCATTAAACCGGACTGGCCATAAGGAAGGGTCACGGTCGAACCCAATCCTACTAAAGGATCGGTTCGGGTCTTAAAACACTGTGAATATGGGCTTTGACCCAACGGCCCAATCACAAGATAAAGCCATGAAACTTCATCTTTCGCATCTAGGGGTGTTCAAAATCGAACCGAACCGAAATAACCGATCGAACCGACCGAGATTTTTTATTCGGTTCGATTATTCGGTCTATTAGGTTCGATTTCGGTTTTAAATTTTAAAATATATCGGTAATATCGGTCGGTTCGGTTTGTATTATAAAATAACTGAATTAACCGAACCGACCGAAATATAGGTTAATTAATATAATATGTATATATATATATATATTAATATTAAGTTATTTTATATTTTATTATTAGAATCTTAATTTGGAATTTACAATTATATTTTACCTAAAAACTCTACAACTCCTAAACCGTTATTTCATTTGGATATGTTGATTTTGAGGATTTGTAACTTATTTATGGTGCTTGCTGGGATTCTCTGTAATGAAAAATGCATTGTCTTTTTTTTTCTATATTATTTCTGTTATTATTTTACTTTTTTAGACCATATTTAAGGATTGACTTGTTTAATTTTCTAAATGCTATATTAAAGTTGGACTCGCTTTTACTGATTTCAGATTATTTCATACAAATATAATATATAAAATAGAGCAATATTATTCGGTTAAATCGAAAACCGAACCGAATAAATCGAATTATTTTCGGTGTATTCGGTTCGGTTTGAAAATAATACTCGGTTCGGTTCTTAATTTAAGCGTTATTCGGTTTTCGGTTGTTTCGGTTCGGTGCGGTTATCAGACCGAACCGACCGATGCACACCCTTATTTGCATCTCCTCAAACAGTGCCCGAGACATCCTTAACTAACAAGTCTATTCAGGCCCGCCATGTCTTCACCACCAATTCAACATATGGAACGCACTCGCCCCAAGTCATCGGATGCATGTGCTCAGCAAGTCACGAACTCATCGGCATAGTCTACCCTAGCTTATATAAAGGGCATTTGTCGCACACGTAAAAGGATCCTAATCTCTAGAGGAAATTCTCTCTCTCTATCTCTCTCTCTCTCTCTCTCTCTCTCTCTCTCTCTTTACAGTAATATTATCCTTGCAAATATATATTCAAATTTGGCATCAGAGTACGGATGTGGATGAACATGTCTCACTGAAATCTATAGTAAATTGAATAAATATTGAAACTAAATTGAATAAATAATAATGATATTAGTTTTTAATAAATGTAGTAAAAAAATTAAAAATATAATAATAACTATCGTTGTTTCTACTTTCACGCTTCATTATTTTATAAGGTTGTGCACGCTTGAGATACCGATTATACAACATGGTCTGAATGTTAATGGAAGGGTAGATTTAGATATGTTTAATACATATCATAAAAACGTTATGTTTGGAGTGCAGAATGCTATAACACACCAAATTTGGGAATTACAGGGAGAGGAGGATGACGATAATGATGATGAAGCTGAACAAAATGATGAGATCATGGATCGTATAGAAGAAGATGATTAGAAAAATAGAATGAGATAATGCTGTTGGTGAATTTTTGAATTTGCTCCTAATTTGCTAATTTTAATTTCTTTTACAAGATTTTTGAATTTTTTTTAATTGATGCTAATTTGCTCCTAATATTGTATAACTGACTATTATAAGATTTTTGAATTTCTTTAATTGATGCTAATTTTCTCCTAATTCTACACATCACTCTTACAAGATTTTTGAATTTCTTATTACAATACATAAGTGATAACTTGTTCTTCAAGTTCGGCTGACTCTTCCCGGTATGTTCGGCTAACCGTCGTCGGCGATCCACCGCCTGCACACACTCCGATGATTAAGTCAGAATTCGTTTAAAGAATGTATCAGAGTAATAAAATATTAAATTGTCAGAGCATATTTTAGGAATGGTAAAAAGTGTCTTTTCAACTTTCCCTTTAAGGTTTATATAAGGTTTTCTTGGAACCCTAATTGTGGATGAAATCCCCGAAATGCCCTTTTCTTAATGGGCAAGGATATTGAGATCCTTTGTAAATGTCATGGACCGTTCGCCTCCCAAGGACGTATGAGCCTTTTAATGGGCTAATCACCACTCATGAGCGAATCGATCATTTAGCGGGCTGACCGTCACCCTTGGGCTTATAGACCTCTTAGTGGCCCGATCGTCACTCTTGGGCCTATAGACCTCTTAGCGGGCTGATCGTCACTCTTGGGCCTATAGACCTCTTAGCGGGCCTATAGACTTCTTAGCGGGCCTATCGTCACTCATGGGCCTATAGACCTCTTAGCGGGCCGATCGTCACTCATGGGCCTATAGACCTCTTAGCGGGCTGATCGTCACTCTTGGGCCTATAGACCTCTTAGCGGACGGATCGTCACTCTTGGGCCTATAGACCTCTTAGCGGGCTGATCGTCACTCTTGGGCCTATAGACCTCTTAGCGGGCTGATCGTCACTCTTGGGCCTATAGACCTCTTAGCGGGCTGATCGTTCGTCGTGAGCATTTTAGATAACACGTGATACGAATTCGGGTGTTATCAATAAGCAAAATCGGAAATTTTTGTATATTAAATCCAAATTTATATAGTAGAAATTATTAAGTTGGTAGAATATTGTAACGTATATTGGTAATATTATTTACTTACATCCAACTACTTTTGTAAACAAATTGGATCAACCAGTAAAAATTATAATAAATATTAACATATTATATATAAATAATAAATATTTATTTGTAATTTATTAACCTGAACCGAATTGAATGTTGCTGAATTCAACCGAATTGAACTGAATATTGCTGAAATGAACTAAATTAAATGCTAATGAAAATTGAACTTAATGTTTATGAACTGAACTGAACTTTGCTGAACTCAACTGAATGTTGCGGAACTGAACTGAACTGAACTGAATTTAAAATAAGTGCTGATAAGTTTAAAAGAACAAAGCCTTCCTCTCACTAGCATGTTCTAACTTTCACCTCAATTACTCTCTTAATTTCCAAACAAATGCAATGTAACTTTTTAAATTTCATATTTTAACATCATGGTGATTTTGGGTAGTTTTTTCTTGTTCTCTAAAACACATTATTTTGTTAAAAAAGCGTGACTATATGGGCTTTTTCTTTTAACTTGACTATAAAGTTTAACCTTAAACCCCTAGAACTGTTGGAATGTAGGTATGGTCTGAACGCCTCTCCCTCAGTTTGAGCTGGTAAAATAATACTAAACAAAACAAAACCCTTTTCCTTAAAACCCTACGTTTGGCCAACTCTTGCTTTGTTGATTGTAAATTATGGCTTTAAGGGCTCCCAAACGATTATTGAGAGACCTTTTCTTCAAAAGATGTACTCTTTCCAATCCTCTTGTTGGAGGAGAAGCTGTTAGAAGATGCTCATCTTCTTCTTCTTCTTCTTCTTCTTCTTCTTCTCTCCCAAAATCTCCCCCTAAAATCCCTCACTTCTCCAGAAAGGTATTAACTTTTTCTTATTCTCTCACTATCCCTAATTTTGTTTTTATCGAATTAGCAATTTCTTTGTCTTATAATTGCTTTTTGTGTGCAAAGTTCTTTGCTTTCTTACAAATTTTCAACTGGGTTCATCCCACATTTGTTTATAGTTCAGTGTGAAACTTTTATTTCTAGGTTCTTTATGGTTTGAATATTTTTATAATTGGATAAATTGCTTGTCTGCTAATATTTTTTACCGGATAAGCTCTTTCGTGATTATCAAGCTCAATCTTTTTCAATTATAGGGCAGGCTATTAACAGGAGCAACCTTAGGTCTGGTTATAGCTGGTGGAGCTTATGTTAGTACAGTGGATGAAGCAACTTTCTGGTACTTGATTATAATCTCTTCTTACTTTTCTTATCGACGAACTTGCTTATTTGCGATGTATTTACTAGTTTATAATGCAAAACAATAGCGAAAAAGGATGACTTTGAGCTTCCTCTATTATTGAATTCGTCTGTCATATCAACCGCATTTTGTATTGCCTGGCTAACTATTCACATTATTTGTTAACTGCAGTGGTTGGCTATTCAATGCTACGAAAGTTGTGAATCCGTTTTTTGCCCTTTTGGATGCCGAGGTTGCGCACAGACTTGCTGTTTCAGCTGCTTCTCGTGGTTGGGTTCCTAGAGAAAAGAGGCATGACCCGCCAATTTTAGAATTGGAGGTTTGGGGGAGGAAGTTCTCCAACCCTGTAGGTCTTGCAGCTGGCTTTGATAAAAATGCTGAGGCTGTTGAAGGTTTACTAGGGTTGGGTTTTGGCTTTGTCGAGGTTGGTTCTGTTACTCCTGTTCCTCAGGATGGTAATCCAAAGCCGCGCATTTTCAGATTGCGTGGGGAAGGGTAAGAATACATCCATTTGTTTTCTCTCTGTAGGAATGTTCATGAATTGTTGTAAATTCAAATGCTTTCCTTTTAACTTGTCAACTCTTGATTTTTTGTAGTTTGATAATTTATACTTCTTCTGTTTTGCAGTGCAATTATAAACCGATGTGGCTTTAACAGTGAAGGAATTGTTGCCGTTGCAAAACGATTGGGTGCACAGCATGGGAAGAGGAAATTAGATGAAACATCAAGCACTTCACCTGCCTCAAACAATGACAAACATGGAGGCAAAGCTGGTCCTGGCATTCTTGGAGTTAATATTGGAAAGAACAAAACCAGTGAAGATGCTGCTTCAGACTATGTACAAGGGGTTCATACACTATCCCAATATGCTGACTACTTGGTAGGTCATTTTTTGGTTGAAAATTTTGGTTTAGTGTTCTTTTCTTTTCTTGTATGTTTCATTACACCAAAGTCCTTTCAACCATTCTGTTAGTGCGATTGGGACACTTTGTGTCCCGCATTATATATGCTTAGCTTTCCTGCAAGGCATTATGTTTATCCGTGCAACTATATGTAAATTGAGAATTTCAATGTGAATTGCTTGTGGAATAGCTGCTACCTATCACCTAAAAGCTGTCTTGGTCATTGGCATAGAAGCAAAGTAAATTTGTGTACTGAAGTTTAGACCATATGAAAGGAGTTAATGTTATTCTTTACATGGCTGTTTCATTGATATAGAATATCAAGAAAAAAAACTCTTTATTGTCTTGTTTTTAGTTTTAGGTCATGATTTACTGAAGTTGAGGTCCAATAAGAGAGTCACACCTGACTATATCTGCTGTTGACTAATAAGTCAGCTTTGCATGAATTTTTAGACAAGTCTGGTTCTCCAATACTGACTCTAACTTGATGCATGTGGTCTTCCTTGTAAAGAATAACTTTTCTTCTTTCTTTTTGATTGTTAGGCTACTTAGACTTGAACATCTGATAAACTTAAAATTAAAAATAGAATTATAAGGTTTGCAACTGTTACGACCTATTATAGCACAGTCTAAGCACATGTTAGAGCATCTCCAAGAGCCTCTTAGTTCTAATCCTAAAAATAATATAAATAATTTACTCTTAGTCATTTAGAGAGTATCTAAATTGTATCATCTCCAACAATGCTCTTAGCTTTAACTCTTAAAGTTTATTTTATAACTAAATTTATTTTTAATTATTATATTTGCCAATAGGAAGAGGAGAGAGGTTACAATATCATAAACTATTAATAAAAAAAGAGTTAGGAGGTGGAGAGAGACTCTTAAAAGTGAGGAGAGAGGGTGTGACTCTTAGTGATTTAGGAGTACCTAGGAGGCTCTTGGAGTGAGATTTCTATGTAAACTCCTCAAATTTTAACTTAAGAGCTCAAATAAGGAGTCTCTTGGAGATGCTCTTAGAAACTACTGTAATTATTTTCAGCTCCGAAATTAAAGACAAGCGTTTAAATAATTACTCACTAGTGGATTATTTTTAGCACAGTGAACTCAATATTAGTACAACTTCAATTTTTTTTGAAAGGGTCTCATATTCTCAATTTAAATTTCAATTTAAATACATATTATTTTTATCATTTTGCTTTCCTGTAGCTTATTGTGGCTGCTTCAGCCTTCAGTTAGATTGCTGCAGATTTTTACCATGTGTTCCTCCTTGCATATAACATTGAGATATCTGATTTCTATATCACATCATGGAATTACAGTGCTGAATGTGCTTAAAGCATGTTCAAAAATTGATGTTTTCTGCAATTCTATTATGTCTTATTAAGTTTATTTTTAGTCAACTGTACCAGTAATTAAAGGGCTGGTTATTCTATTTTTCCTGTCTTACAAATCAATGCGTTTTGTTCGTTTTCCACTTAATTGATAATGTGCTTCGCTTATTCTTAAGGTCATTAACGTTTCATCACCAAATACTCCTGGATTGCGTATGCTTCAGGGAAGAAAACAATTAAAGGACCTTGTTAAGAAGGTATGAAGATATAAAGGTTTGGGATGAACTTAGTGCTTTTCCAAATTATCTTGTGGCCTGATGCTGGAAAATACATTTGATGTTTCTTTTTATTTAGATCCAAGCTGCTCGTGATGAAATGCAATGGGGTGAGGAGGGCCCACCTCCTTTGCTAGTGAAGATTGCACCTGACTTGTCAAAGGAAGACCTTGAAGATATTGCAGCAGTGTGTAAATGCTCTCATTTTTATCGCATATTCTCTACTGTTACATGTTGCAATCTTAATAGTTCTTCTTGTGATCATAGGTTGCTCTTGCACTTCGCTTGGATGGACTGGTATGTCATATATACTTATTCCTTGTGTTGAATTTCATTGTTACTTAATCTTCTATACATGGTTCGTTGCATGAGGCCTTAATTATTAGTGATATGATGCCATATGATATTGTTGATTGTGCAAAGAGATGAAATGGCCATTACATCTTTCGTGTTGTGCACTTCAATAACTGTTGCAAAAATGAGTCTGATGCAAACCTTATTGCCCTCATTTATTTTATTTCACTGTCGGCTTAAACAATAGAATTAGATCAAACTCAATATGTGAAGGCATGATCCTGCATACCAGCACTGTATTTACACAAAAAAACTCATGTTCTTTTATGTGCATTTTATTTTTCTGCTCTTATTGTAGATTATATCGAATACAACTATATCAAGGCCAGATCCTGTAAAGGGAAACCCTATAGCTGAGGAATCTGGTGGTTTGAGTGGCAAACCTCTATTCGGTCTATCTACAGATATCTTAAGAGAGATGTACATCTTGACAAGGGTACGCTTCTCATCATATTTTTCATCTTCTCTGACTTTCATCTTGCTTCTAGCATATTTTCATGATGGATTTGATAATCTTTTTTTGGAAACTAAAAAGCTATCAATAACGGTCCATACAGAAAATGCTCATTAGTTAGTAATGTTCTTGTTGTCATCTTTTGTGTTTTCAGTTATTTATCTTTATCTTATAAAATAGCCAAGGAATCTGTCTCTCATCACTTTCAATACTAAAGCTAAAAATAAAGAAACAAACCTGCAGAATCCTTCAATTACTGAATATAGTATATGTGAATATGGATTTACTAAAACATAATCACACAGATACCTACACGTGCACTTATTCATATGTTTACAGAAACTCTCAAATATGGACTCTTCTCCAAATTGGGTATTTATATACCTTTTGCATGTCATCCATTTGGATTTCATGCACAAAGGAATTTCTTTCATTTGGCTGAGATAATTTAGAGTTTTTGGCTGTAGTTGACACATGAGTATTGCATTGAGTTGAGCATCTATTTTGATGATTACTATTTGCTACAAGTTTATTATTGTTACAGATTTTTCTCCTTCGTCTCTTATTCTATGAGGAGTTCTATGTAACCTTCCTTCTTTTTTTACCTTCCAAGTCCACCAAATGAGAAAAACTAGGAAAAAAGAAAAATTAGATGGCAACTTCACAAGGCAATCTAAGCTGACTTTGGCAAAGCAGGAAGCTTTATATACTAGGGATGCCAGTTTTTCGTTTTTTCTCGTCTAACCTGACATTCGATTAGCCTCTCTTCGCTTTTGACTTTCTCTCCCCTTTCCCTCCATTTTTCACAGCCTCTCTTCTTCATTTATTATACTATTCTTCCCCCTGTTTTCCATTTATTTTCTGTGATGTTATCTCTTTTCTTCTTCTTGTTCTTCAAGTATCTCAATTAAAAATTTGTGTGAATGGAGATTGTTCACAATTCTTAAAAGCTATGTTTTTGGGTATTGAATTAAGGTTTAATTTAGGATGTTTGATCTTTCTTACTTTCCTGCTCTGTTTAAATTGATTCTTGGCTTTGCAATTCCAGTTATCATGAGTTCATGACATAAAACTGTAACAAGAATCCGATTTGGATTTTCCATTGATGATCAAAAGATTTTTTTTACCACAGTTGATTTGATTTGAAGTAACGATATAGAGTTTTGACAAAGAGTAGCGTAGGTAGATTGATCGGCTTGATTTATCAAAGTTCTTCGTTGAAATAATTACCAGCTTAAAGGCAAAATTCATGAAAGTATATGTTAATGAACCAAACAATAACTTATGATTCATAGGCTACTGTATTCCCTTTCCGGAACAGATCCAAACAGATGGGGGGAATTCAGGATCATTCCATTCTTTCCCTTCTGCTTCCCTTTCTATTCCTTTCTGTTACCCCCTGCTCGAACCAAACGCTGTCTAAGCATAATCATCTGGATCTTGAACACTGATTCGTGTTGGATATTGGTTCTATTATTAAATTGAGTTTTGTAATTTGATTTCATTTTTTGTTTATTTTGATCATTCTTTTCATTGTTCCTTAAGGCAATTTCCTTGAATATGAAAAATGGCTATATGCCTGTATCTTAACAGTTTCATTATGCATGTTTAATCACATTTTGAGAAGTTGTCATAAATTTACGTTGTTTATTTGTCTTTTATCATTATGTCTTATATCATAATTAATTTCTTGACATGCACATCATCAGGGGAAAATTCCATTAATCGGCTGTGGGGGAATAAGCAGGTAAAATCTTTAATTCACATCTTTACTTGCTCCATTTGCTCATCAACATGAGTTGCTTTCCTTATTCTATAATCTATACCATTTGGTTCAGCGGTGAAGATGCTTACAAGAAAGTACGGGCTGGAGCAACACTTGTTCAGCTTTATACAGGTTTTGCGTACGGTGGGCCTGCCCTAATTCCTCAAATAAAGGTACTATAATCATTTTCAAAGTTGGGGGGGGTTCAAAGCATTACTGCACAAAAGACAATAAAACTATGTGTTAGAAATTTATGAACTCCATTGAAAAATACATTAGGGTAACACATCTATGGCGCTACAAATTTGATGTAATTGGCTACTGTTCTGTAAAAATCGAATTAATGATGTTATAAAAGATTCTGTATTCTTATTCAAACTCTTTTAGTCCATGGTTGTGATGTTGGCTTTTTGATGTTATCGTTTGTTGCAGGCAGAACTGGCGGAGTGCTTGGAAAGGGATGGGTTTAAGTCCATATTAGAAGCAGTTGGAGCAGATCATAGGTAATGAACGCCGTTCCTTGTAACGAGTATAGAAAGACAAATTGCTTTGCATGACTCGGGAATGCTCTGTTTGAAAAGGAAGTAGAGCCGAACAGTCTTTATATCACTATACATTGAGCCTGGTGATTACAGACTCCAGTTTTGTTTCAGCTTTGCCACCATACAATTCTTTTCATTTTCATCTCTGTTGGCTGTAGTGGAGAATTGAGATGTTTATCACTTGAAAAATAAGACAAGTTCTTACAGCAATTAATTAATTAATTAATTGATTACACAATTCTGATATTATAAAAGGTGTTATTACACTAGTGATGTAATTTTATGACAGTATTTATAACTGAATGTAGATGAATAGAGTTGAAAAGAGCAACTGATATCAGTTATTTCTATTGTGCTGCTGATAGAGTAGTCTTAGACAGACTTACTGATGATACTAGGCTATAATCTGCGGTAATTTCTGAAATCTCATTTTGTTGCAGTGGTATTGCAATTGCCAAGCTTGCCTAAATTTTATAAATCATTTTGATCCTACATTCAAGTGAGAAGGATTAAGGTTAAATTATTGGCTATTGCCATGGTTTTCAAAACTGAATCACCTAAAGAATCAGAAAATACTAAAGGTAGAGGGTTAGAGGTTAATATGGTAGAATGTTCACGTTTTTTTTTTTTGCGTGTTTTCAGTTCACCAATAAATGGGTTATTTAGGACATCAATAGTTACATAATTCATTTGCTTTTTGTGATTGATTGATATTAACATCTCTCGGACTTGGCCAGTGATCCTATATATTAGTCACAACTATATGTAAATTTTAAAATTTTAATTTGTAACAAAATTCATTTAACTCTTTTTTTAATACTATTACCCTTCTGTAATCTTGTTTTTAATAGCCAATAATACAGACGTTCATAGCCTTGTTTACAGATAACTCAAACTAGAAGGTATTTTATGTAAATTATTTATAGTGAAAACTTAAAAAATAATATTCGTGATTTACTCAGTTTGCTAATAAAAGTATGTGGTTTAACAGTTTACAAACAAAGGTATATGATATGATTTTGTTTTGCATAATACGGGGTTCAAAATTACAACTTTACGTTTTAATGACACGAAGTACAATTCAAATCTTTCAAAAAAGTTTACATTTACATATCGATAAAACATATCATTTAGTGACATTATCCACTCTCAAATCGAAATCATAAACTCATAAATTATATTATTGACGTTTTACGTTTTTTTATAATTTGACGATTTACGGACTAAATTGATGTTTAAGTCCATTTTAATAATCTGCAATTCGATCTTAAGGATCAATATGTTGTCAATATATAAATATAAGTCATTCAAAAAATAAAAATATCATCAAAATTCATTATTGTGATTTCAGATACACTGCTTTGTGAAAATATCCATACAACGTACATTTATTTGCAAAAAATATTATACCACATAGGTATATTTGCAAATTGTTAAACCACAAATCTTTATCGCAAGAATTGGGGTGGGATAGAGATAGATTTGGGCCCAATAAACAAGTAGAGGAGGTCGGCCCAGCGGTGATTGTAGTTAGGGTTTAAGGTAGGATGATTTAAATGGTTGTCTTCTTCTTCTTCTTCTTCTTCTTCTTGGTTTCCTTGTGCGGCGTTAGAGATCAGAGGAGCAGAGGAGAGCAATGGTGCACGTTAACTTCTATCGCAACTGTAAGTAATATCTTCTTCTTTACCTTTCCTTTTTTAGGGTTTGATCCGAGTGAAATGTTTGATCCTAAATCAGATATGTTCTGTTCAAATTTATTCAAATTTATCTAACTTATCTGATAATTAGATGGCAAGACATTCAAGAAGCCTCGTCGCCCCTACGAGAAGGAACGATTAGATGCTGAACTCAAGCTGGTCGGAGAATACGGTCTTCGCTGCAAGAGAGAATTGTGGAGGGTCCAGTATGCTTTGAGTCGTATCCGTAATGCTGCAAGAATGCTTTTGACTCTTGATGAGAAGAACCCACGCCGTATCTTTGAGGGGGAGGCCCTTCTTCGCAGGATGAACCGTTATGGTTTATTGGACGAGAGTCAAAATAAGCTTGATTATGTCTTGGCCTTGACTGTTGAGAACTTCCTCGAGCGCCGCCTGCAGACTCTAGTTTTCAAGTCTGGTATGGCAAAGTCCATCCACCATGCTCGTGTCCTCATCAGGCAGAGGCATATCAGGTGATTCTGCTTATCTTGTTGTAATTTATTGCTTTGCACTTTCGGTTTTCTACATAGGATATTCTTATGTTCATTTAGTAAGCAATTTTTTTAGCGGAACTACTTAATACAAGTTCGTTAGTTTTGCTGTAAAGCTACACACTAGTTAAACATATGGCCACTAAACTCACACTGCAAACAATTGTTGTTGAGTACTGTGCATGTGGATGGAATTCCTATGATGTTGATTTCGTTACGGGGGTGGGCTTGAGTCTGTGTTAAACGGTTCTTGTATTAATGGGTTGATAGATCTGACTTGTCATGTTATTCTAAACAGAAATATATTTCTTTGCTTCTATTGTTTCTTTTAGGTATGTTGACTAAAGTATTTCCTCTTAACCAGTTAGTCAGTTGCTTGGATTAGTATGAAATGAACTCCATCTCTTATTGAAAGCCATTCTTGAAGTTATATTTGTTTATCACGCAATTCCACTACTTGTTTTATGTGGAGGATCAATATCTGTTTGTCTCTGCTGTGGCATTGTCTATTATATTGTTGCCATTAACAACTCTTTTGTGTGTCAGCTGAGGAAAAGTTTTAATTGACCTATAGAAGTTTCTTATGTAGATTGCTTATTCCTTCTCCTGAATATTAATCATTTACAAGTCGTGGAAATATATGGGCTGCTTTTTGTTTTTATTGCTTATTATGGGATGTGGCCATTTCAATTACATAGGGTTGGAAGACAAGCGGTGAACATACCATCTTTCATGGTGAGGGTGGACTCCCAGAAACATATCGACTTCTCATTGACTAGTCCACTTGGTCCTGGACGACCTGGAAGAGTAAAGAGAAGGAACCAGAAGGCTGCTAGCAAGAAGGCTTCTGGAGATGGTGATGAAGAGGATGAGGAGTGAGCCTTCTCATTGGAAATTTAGTTTTAACTTGCTTTTTGCAAGTGATGTTACTTTTGTGACTGCCAATATTTTTATTAGGAAAAGCTTTCATTTTGATATGTTTAATTTTAGACTCATGGAATTGTACTTTTGTTTGGGGTTTAGTTCTTCCTGTGTTTATGACCTTTCGTGAGGAGTTGAATTTTGCTTACAATGAAACTATTAAATTTTTATAGTTTCAAGGATTAAACCTTTTGATCAATAGTTACACTGCACATTCAATCTATGTGAAGGTAGATTGAAGGAGTTAGCTATTTCAGCTATGAGAGAGTTCAGGAACTGAATATTTACCACAATGTTTTCATGCTAAATATTATACTTATTACAGAAAGACTTATAAAAATGAAATCTTTGAGAACTGTCTGCCTCTGTGCCCAGTTCAAGGACGCTCTCTGAAGCAAGCTCTCCTATCTCAAGGTCAAGCATTGCTGATTATTTGAGAACATCTTTTACTAATTTTGGAGATTCAGATATAGTGCTTGAGAACTCAGTGGAAAGAGAGCATTGGTCAAGAACTGATATTATCAAGGGCACAGGTATGACGAAGCATGTTCATTTGGGAGAAAAAAACTCCATTTTATATTTCGAACCATACAGTTTATAGAGAAGAACGAGTATAGGATGCGGACAAATATACTAATCCCTACATTGCTCCTAAATTTTTCCATAACAATTAGCTTCTTTCACATTTGTTCGTACTACAAGACTCCCTTTTAAGTTGGAGCAACGATAAGAATCATGCCTAGTTTGTTAGAAGTAAAGGTAATCCAGAAAAGCTTGACATCTGATAAATAGGGCTGTATTCTGAAACGAAACTCAGCCTTTACCAAAGAACTGAACTGAGTACAAAGAAGAAATCACCATTATGAAGAGAGGAAAACAAACAACCAGCAACTAATTACATGTAAAGGATAAAGGCAAAAACGAAAGCAAGAAGACCACTTTACTGATATAGGTTCCGGAACTAGTCAGCTCTCGCTGGAACTGACCAGTGGAGGTACAATAAGGGCACCACATTGCGGCACGTGAGATTCTGGGGAGCAACAGATCGGTGCCAGTACAATCAAGTGGAGGGGCGGTGAGACAAACAGAATCTCTAAACAATATCATTCAAAGAAACCAAAGGCTGTTCTTTAGATTTAGGATATAAAATGTAATCTGGGAAAAAGCAACCGAGAGAACGAAAACACACACCTAGAATTCAACTTGACTCTGATACTATGTTAATTTTTGAGAAAACTGCTCTGTTTTATATATTAAAATATAAAGAGTTTACACAGAAGAATGAATATGGGAAGTTGATAAATATAATAAATAATCTTTATATTGCTCCTGAAATTGTTCTGTTACAAAGCTACATTCAAATTTATTCATATCATAACAAAGCATAATTATAGAAGCAACCAAAATATATATTTTTTCTTCATGCATGAAGAGTTTTGGTTGATTGCGGAATACTGTAAAGCCAGGTTAGAATCTTCTCTTTTTATGTTAAACTTTATTTTTTTTTAAGATATCCATAATCATTTGTTTGCTACTGTTGTTGTTGTTGCTGCTGCTGTTGCTGTGGTTGTTGTTTTTTCTGCAAACATGTCTCCGTATATTTATAAACATGCTGCTAATTTTCCTTGTTTATATCCAAAATCCGAAAACTTGTAAAGCTCATGTTTTTCCTAATTTGAGAAATATGCGACGTCTGAAACAGACTGCAAGAAACTGTTCAGTATTGATTTTCTGAATTCATAGCCAAAAATGGAAACTTTCTTCGAAACAAAAATATAAACATTTGGAATTTGAAAAAACAAACAAAAACCGATATTGACAGCAGAGGAAATAGCAAGAGCACAGGTATGAATTAAGGAGCAAAAGGAGGTAAACGAGCAGAATGAGACCTTGCTAGTTGCGGTTTATTGCCATTAACCGGCGGCCTACTACTCATACTCACATGCCTCACACCGTTGTGTCCTTGTGTTCCTCCTCCCCATTTTACCGGATTTGGCCCCACACTCACCGCCTTCTCATGCCGACAACTCAACAACCCCCCGCCCCCTCCTCCACTTCCTCCTCTCCGTTTCCCCCATCCTCCCCCTCCGTTCTCACCATTGTTCTTCTTTAACACATTATAGTGCCCTATCACTCCGAACTCCTGATCAGCTTCCGATGCTGTGACCGAGAAATTTGTGACACTTCCTCTTTCAAACGCCTCAGCAGTTGTCACACTCCAGTCAATGCTAGCTTCACTTGGCTCATAACATTCTGTTTGTGTTGTTACCGAAGACGGTGTCATAACCGTCTCATCTAGACTCTGTCTGCAATACAAACGTCTTCCGTTATTTTGGGAAGAAAGTTCGTCCATTGAGTCTCGCCTGTTAGGATTGTACATCTGATATGTTGTTTGAGTAGAGAAGCTCTCTATCTCGAACAAATCTGAACTTGCATCACTTGCCATGTCATCATCGATAGCTGTAATTCTCGACTTTGGACTTGTTGGAACTATGAAGCTAGAAACATCTTCGGATGGTCTGAAAACTTCCAGTGAATCCCGAGCTGGGTCTTCTAGTGGAGGTGTATGTCCGTTTAGTGTCAGCTTTATAGGAGATGATGTTTGGTTTAAAATAGGAAAAGTAAACCCGTTACTACCATCATTCCCGAACGGTCTAATCGAGGATGCCAACACGCGATGGTGACTTATACCTGACGGAAAATGAATGCTATCTGCTGAAATTCTATGAGAATTAGGAATTATATCCCGTCTCTCGAGCCAATCTGTTGCCACAGAACTTTTTTCTACGGAAGCGGGAACCCGTGGTCTTTCGAAATTCCGAGATTCTCTACTTTTGTTGCCTGGATGTGATGGTGGAATTCTGGATTCCGATAGATTTTCCTCAACCTGAACGGATTTCCTGCCAGCACAAGGACATTTTCGACCGAGAAGCCATTTCGTTGCAGACCCCTTTTTCTTTTCATCAACAAGATTCGAATTTCGAATGGAGACAGCAATTGCACCTGGAGGATTCGACAGCAGACCTGTCTGGCTATTCCAACTAGCCTCAGATGAAGCTGTTGGTGTCGCGTGAAATGAACGAGCCCTATAATTCCGCGCATATCCATCAACTGAAGAAGCAGTAGACAATCTAGGAATAGATTCAAGGTTAATAACATCAACAGGAGAAATTCTCTTGCTCACTCTAGGATCAGTGCTGGTGCCGCTGTCATTGAAATACTTCTGAGCATCGAAAATGCTGATCTCAGAGTCATCAACTAAGTTATTATTGAGTTGCGGACGAGGAGGTTGGAGATACGAGGAGAAAGAAGCATCTCGTGAAGAAGTAGTTTTGTGCGGAAAGGTAACAAAAGGCGGGGAAGGTTCCCGGCTACCGAACATAGACTGCTGATGAGATAAACTGCATTTAATGGACTTCACTTGTGCTGATCTATCCATCTTTTTAATCAAATTAAGTAAGCAGAAAACCGCGTTTCGCTCACAACAGTGTTTCAAGTAAACTGTGTGCAACAAGAATAGGCAAGTCCTTGGGCTCTATAAGTAACAGAAAAAACAGAAGGTTGCCAAAGAACATGGAAAGAAGCAATAATCAAATAGTAAAATGTTGGGTAGATGAGCTTGCAATCCAGAAGATGCTGATGATGATTGATAATTATGAGTTTAGGTGTTAATTAAACAAGCAAGAGTTTTAGAAATGGTGTTGAGGACAAAGAAAGGCCAGCCTATCCAGGGAGAGATATTCATCCAATCTAATCAAGCAAAGAGCAAGAAGAAGCATGTCATGTTAGCTTAATGGTTTAGTGTACCCTACACTACATTCTTCCAAAATCCAATAATCATCTTAGGTATCACCTATTTTCTAATTTTAATACTCTCGAGGACCGTTCTTTATGACTTAATAGAACTGAATGAAACATAATTGAACTGAATTCGTTGAACTCAATTGACTGAATTGGCTGAATTTGACTTAATGAAATTCTTTTTGCTAAAATTGACTGGACTAAATTTCGCTGAACTAAACTAAATGAAACTGAACTGAATTTTGCTGAAAATAAGCTAAAGAAAACGAGGCCCTCACTCTCTTTCATCAGATTTGGGCCCATCCCACATTTATTATCTGTTATAAATTGACACAAAGATCAGAGGCAGGATCCTTCACACGTCATCAGTATATTTCTTGCTTGCTTTCACCATACCTGCTTCCTCATCCTATTCTTCCCCTTTAAACAACATACCTGTAACGAATATTATATTTAACAAACATTCTCATCCCTCTTTTTGGTGTCTATCTCAATATTCTTCTGCACCTTCTTACTGTAAAAATTGAGCAATCCTTGTGCAGATGAATGGTAGGATTAACTGTCAAGACAGTCCTTTTCTCTAAGGATGAAATTTTAATTCGTTTCAGAAAAGTATCAAACTTTGGAATATCACCAACCCAGAATGGCACATTATTTCATATTAAGACACGGTAACATAATTCTAAGAAAAAGTTATGGAACAATCAATAGTTAAATATTTTTTAAGAAATAAAATTCTTACGTTTTATATAGAGTTATCAATGTAACATAAAAGAGATATAACTTAACATGCAATTAGTCTTGAAATCGGTGACTTTAGTTTTCCAGTGATCTTTGTTCAAATTTAAGATTCATCGTGACTTTTGCAAAATAGCCATCAGATTTACCCAGATGCGAAGATCCCAAACTTCCTTAATACCGCACACTCCAAGTAGATGACTATTAAAATTGGTTAGCATGTCATAAACGTGTTATATAATCTATCTATATATTCTTCTATTCCCTAGTAGAAACAACAATTATATTAAACGAGTCATATCAAACGGTCTATGGAATTAAGCACCAGGTGCTTACAATCTCAGTACATCTTGGTACATTTTGTGACACGCATCATTTCCTTGGTATATTAAATGACACATGACAAAAAACTGTACCGAGCCTTATCAAACTCCCCTGTGAAAATGACAACCTAAGATGTAATGACCTCTAGACTTTGGTAAGTGACCTTATCAAACACCCTTTCCATTCCCCACTCAAAAGATTAACGTATGGTTATTATCACATGCAAAAATCACACTTCTCTGATCATTAAAATTTCCAAATTCATGAATGTATATATAAGAAAAAAGAATTGATAATATTACAATATTCGAGAACCCTATGTTGTAGGGGCCAACTGCTTCAACTTTGCCTGTAAGACTGCCCCAGCTTCATCAGCCACAGTTTTCTTCTTGGATGCAAGCTGCATGGATTTTGATTAATGCCATGAAACACTAGACATCATAAAATAAGAAAAAAAATAATGTCCAAATTTACTACCCCTATCTTTTTTAGGAAAGTGCAGTTCCTTAACATACAAAATAGTACCTTTTTATTCGTAACATTTCCAAACAAGATTAACTAAAACAAAAGATTGAAATATACCATTATTTGATTCGTTTTACTGTCACAACGGGACCTTCCAAATATCAATTATGCCTAAAATAATTACAAAACATTGACTAAAATTTTTACTATGCCACTAACACAATTAGAAATTACTAGACAAAATGCATGAAGTGTAAAAAATTCAAATAATGGCCTAACCAGCCCATGGGTCAAAATTTTACCATTTAAAACCCCAGGGGTAAATCTGCACTTCCCAAAAAAGAGAGGGAAGAGGGAAAATTGGACCTTAACCGTAAAAAAAACAAATAGGGGAATTTTCAATAGCTAAATTAAATCCACAATGCTTGTACTCCAAAAGGATAAATAAAACAAAGTAATAAAAAGAAATGAATAACCATCACTCAAACTCAAACTCAAACTGACCCAGAGTTCATCCAATAATTATATGCTTGCAAGGACCCACATTTGTCACACATAAGTAGACACAAAAACTACCCCATAGGAAAGAGAAAATGAGAAGATAGTCCTACACCATGCAAAGGTCCTAGAAGAGGAACGACAAAATTAACAGCCACATACAATTCAAGATAGCCAGTTTTCATAGACACCGGACTGTCAGAGCAGCAGTACTTTTTTGAAGTGACTGATTGCCCCATTGTACAATAATGCTCAAATGTTATTTCAGGTAAGAACCCCATCCTTTCATCTAAAGTCCAAGATCTAATATACACTAGAATCATAACCCTTATCCTCAAAACACAAAAGATTATAATATTACAGTACAAGTTTTTTTTATAAATAACTCATTTGAGTTGGACTCAGAAATAATTCATATTCTCAAAAGATTTCATTCCGTCTGGGCCATGGCACTATTTTGAGTCACAAGTTGGAACATGATCAGTTATGAGCTAGTGATGGCACATTCTTCAGCTGCATATACCATCTTAAATGACCTAAGGATTGCCTCCTACCCAACAATTCTAAATACTTGTCAAAAGAATGGGTATTTTAAAACGCTTAACCCAAAGGTTGATGGGTGCTAAAACTATGTACATTTGGCTATTTACGAGTGGAAGGAACCATGCATATGATAACATTTAATGCAATATCTAACAAAAGAATTACAGCTTTAGGTGCATCGCAGTGCCACTGGTTTTGCTATAAACTTTAGTGTCTTCCTCATATCCCTTCAAATGAAGATCTGGATTAGCAAATACCCTTTTTCCAAAATTATGTTAGCAGTTACCTAAGGGCAGCAGGTATGATAAGGAACAAGACTACAAGGAAGTTGGCATGCCTAAGTGCAAGAAACGAGGTGCAGACATATCTAACAAAGATTAGACATTAGGCCATATTTTGTGTGTTGGTAAAACATATCATCTCAGTTATCTCAAGTAACTAGAACAGGAGACTATCAAGGTAAATTGACTTGAAAAGCTTTACAACAATTCCAATCCTCTTCTTACAGTTCTGAACATAATAACTACCCAAAACAGGACTTTAAATGCAATGCCAACCATACTAACATCTAACTTGCTAGTTATTTGTTGAATGCATTGTGTTCCATAATTAGTGCAATAAAAAGCAAAAACATGTGCAGCCTATTCGGTACATGCTCATGAACATGAGGTGGGGAATTGCAGATTGGGAGACCTAGCCTCTTCAATCCCCCAAATATATTATTTATCGAAAGAAAAAGTGTAAATACCATATATCGGATTAGGTGGTTATTAATAGTTAAATTTCACATAAAAAGATACTGGATAAACCATTAGCAAAGGACTTCCTAGACCTAATTAGGTTAATACATTCAAAAAACATTCATATGATTAAGTTCAGAATTTCGAATGCAAGTATGCGTAGCAGTTTTACGCACATGATTATAAATAAATTATTTTGGTATATGAAATAAGTAAAAATTCATTTGCAATCTCCATGTTACAGTACAGTAATTAGCAGAAAACGTTTGCTAATATCAGTTTTCAGTTTTCTCTGTATATTTCAGCTTTTAAATTTTTCCTTTCGAAATGGAAGACTTCATTTGTCCTATTTCATTATTCTCTATTTTTAATTTCTTAGTAAAATATTTCATGGCTTCCATTATATTTTGAGGAACTATTACTCAAATTACGATTATCAAACATGATTTCTTTCGTTCCAAGTCATTTGTGTTCCGTATCCTGTCCAGTTTGCAAAATAACTCAATGACTCGTTATCTTATTATTCCAATCCAAGAGTTCAATTGAAAGTGCTCCAGTTAAGTCTTTAGACTTGACAAGGAGAACAATACAATAGAATGACATTACAGATCTGTGAAGTTATTGCTATAAGTCTGATAAAAAAAAATGTTTCTCTTTTTCTTTTTGCACATTTGAAGCTTAATGAAGATGAAAATAACTGTTTAATAAAGATATAAAAACAAGATACAAGACACAACTGCCAATTAAAATTAGTAAATTTAAAATTACACAAATAGTAACCTCTACAAAATTAGATAATGAGCTTATCATGTAATATTCCAAGGAAATATGCAAATTATTAAGCAAGCTAAACATGAATAAAGATTAGAAAGTGCAGCTTCATACAACAATATGCATTTCTAAAGGGAAAAAAACAAATATGGGATTCAAAATTCTTTCAAACTTTGTTGCAGTTACAAAGTAAACTTTTAAGGAATAGTTCCTGGCATTTTCCTCAACTAAATAACATGTTAGCATATTCCGGAGGGTAAAAGGATTGTTTATATCTCATTATGAGAGAAAAATCCATAGAGTTGCTGTGTCTAATTTCTAAAAAGAAAACGAGAGAGAGGAAAAAGTAAAAAACCATCTTAAATATAAATTTAACTGAAACGCCGAATATAGAACATTTATTCTGCATGAGTAATGCAAGCAAAACACTAAGCCTTTGTCAAAATTCTAACTTTAGATCGTGTCAAAATATTTTAACAATAGTGGAACATGTGATGCATCTAAGACAGGTATAGGTCTAGTTTCTTATATAAATTAATAAAAAAGAATCATCACATAGTGAAAACATTAGGGGAAATTTCGAAAACAGCTACTTTGTGGTTTCAATTGTTAGCAATTAGAGGCCAATTGGACAATATAGTCAATTTTCAATGGCGTGACAGAAAAATCTCATGCCTCTTAGAGGCATTTTTGTCCAAAACAACCATTTTTTTCTTTCAACTTAATTCAATAGTTTTACTCTAGTTCTAAATCTGCATGTGAATCTGGAGTCACTTCCATTGGTTCAACCACACTTTACCACTAAACATCAAATGTATCTGGACGAAAATTGTAATTTAAGTCAAAATTCACCATCTCAATAGTTTCGAACTATGTTAAATAAGATTTTCTGTCATATCAGTGAATATTGACATTGTTGTCTAATTGGCCTTAATTGTTAACAATTGAAACCGTAAAATATCTGTTTGTAAAAACTTAAACCACAAGACTGTGGTTGCAACTGGCCAAAGATAAACGTATACAAAAGGTAATTTGTCAATATTTGACACTGGAAAATGTCAAAAGCTTTCAAGACACAAACTTGGCAAAAGGAACAAAAAAGAAAAACAATATATAATATATAAGAGAAGAAAAGGATACCACAAAAAAGAAGAAACCAGCATGGACACTCAAAATTATCATTGAATTTAAAAAAAAAATTAACAAAATTATGTTTGAAGTGCAATTTAGGTAGAAGAAGACTTCTTTCGCAGAAATTTCAGTACTATTCCACATAAGCTTTCCGTCTCCAAAACTTTAATTTCTGATAAAAATTTATGCGCAGTATAGATTAATAAAGCCACAAGTAGGTTATGCACAATCATCTATTTACAAGAAAATTTAGTATTTTTCACCATATGTTTCCACTTTCCATCTGCAAAATTTGATTTCTCATACAAACCTATACTCAGCAACGATTAGTATGGCTGCCAAATAAAACTACATGGAGGCATTCATGACAAACTAAAAGCATCACAGCATTGCACTAACAATAATTTTAAAACCTAGTAATTTCATATGAAATTTATCACAAGTAATGCACATAATATAGTGTGTGATTCTCATTTTAAATGGTGCACACAAAAGGTCTATAAAGTGAACCCCAACAAGTTAATGAACTTAGGACTACCATTTTACTTAGTCTCTACAAAAATGACAATAGCTTGAGTATCTAATACCAACTATGGCTTGATTACTTTTCTACAGTAGTTATATTATTTTGCTTGCCCAAACAGTTTTAATTTTGGAAGCGTAGGTAGCAAGGTTTTCATGATGTTCCAAGAGATATAATGTGCATCAACACCAATGGCAGATAGATAACCTCCTAGTAGTAACGGTAACCTTGACTCGGAGAGAATTCAATGATAGTGGAGGTTTCTCTCCCATGCCCTTTTATACCTTGAGCCAACAAATGAAACACATCTGTGCGATGCCTTCTCACCTTAACTCAGTAGAGGACCATGCTCACTCTAGGTCTAGGCATAGAGTGCTTTATTCAGGGTAAATCTTCAGACATATTGGTGTTCAGATAAATGGACTCTTATCAGTTTTGTTAAATTATCTCATTAGTCAGAATTGAAAAGGCTAATTAAAAATTTCGAAATTACTAAAACAACCAGATAAAATTCTCTACTAACTAATTTAAATATGTTTCCCTCCTCCTTTACTAATACAAATTCTTATAACAAAGTTTGAACTATTAACCAAACATGTAACGGAATTTGAGATAAAAATCATCAGAAATTAACACGAAGATTGAATAATTAACAAATAATTCCAGCAACCACAAAAATATCAATCTACGAATACATCATGTAGTCTATTCCTCGGTGTCAATTGGAAGAAAATGCTAGTTAATTTCCTAAGTTAATATCAAACTACGAATACATAATGTAGTCTATTCATCATCTTAAAGAAAATGCTAGTTAATTTCCTAAGTTCCTACATTCAATTACCTTCATACATAAACAGCAACAAAAAAACACAACACGAGATTATAATAGATAGATACACACCTCAATTAGCTGATCAAAATTAGATTTGAGCAAGTTGATCTTGCGGTCACAATAATCTTTGCCTTCAGACATTGTTTTCTAGCATGAAAACAAACAGAACGAAAACACAATCAAATAAGCTAACAAACTCAGCAAACACAAAATGAATACGAAGAAACGAGTAAGAGAACCTCGACAAAGTAGCCAGTGCCGATATCTACGAGTACTTTATGAGCATCATCGAGGGTTCCAGGAACATAAAGCGAAGCAGTAAGAGGCACTAGCAATTTCTTGCCTTGAGGGCGGAGGGAGAGATCGTTAAGGGCAGAAGAAGCAAGCTCGAGACGGGTGGTGGCAGTGCGCATGTTGTTGAGGCTGTCTTGTAATAAATTAACTTCCAGATCTGATTGTTCTTTGAAGGCTTTAAGTTGCTCTGCGCTCATCTTTTCCATCTCTGCTACTCTCGCCGCCGGACCATCTTCTCGCCCTTTCGACGACGCCATTTTTCTCTCGCTTGTCAAATCACTCTATCGTACTACACCCTTTTTCTGTGATTAAATTAAAACCCCCAAAAGGTTCGGCCGGTTATTTGCGGTTTGTATGAAGTCGTAACACCGTATAGTTGGTACAATAAAACTCGTATGCGTAAAGGCATTTAGATCGGCTATTTGTATAATAATTATTGTGGAGCTATTTTTACATAGATAGAGAATTTGGAATCAAATCTATGTGCAGATGTAACACTCAGGTCCAATATCATGCAGATATTGTCCGCTTTGGTTCAAATTCATCATCATTGGAGCGCACGGCTTTAAAACGCGTCATACATGTATTGGGTCCACATATCACATATAAGCATCAGTTCACTCCTCTCTATTTTTGATGTGGGATTCAGTTCATTCCTGTCTACATCGCCACCCCTTAGAGCCATTTCTTGTACAGGCTTTCTCACCCCGGGTCGTTACAGTATAGGTTTAAATCTTTTGTATGTATTGATATTTCGTTCAATTCGGTTTTGAAAAAATAACAAAAAAGTAAGGGAAATTCTAGGGTCACTTTGTTTTTCACAAAGTAACCATTACTTTGTTTTGTCCGCCATTAGATCATTGGTTAAAACCTAATCTAATGGTGGATAGGACAAAGTACAAACAAAGTAGAGGAAAAACAAAGTGACCATAGCCTACACCAAAAAGTAAACCTTACTTTATTTATGTTTCTCCATTAATATTCATATATTATTACAAAATACAGAGTTAATATTCATCTTTCTATTTAAAAATTACGCAATGATTTATTATTTTTTGATTTTTGTCAAAACTCACTCTTTTGGTCTTCATATTTTAGAAAACTCATTACAAGGTCCTCGTATTTCGTTATAATTAACTCTTTGGTCCTTAATGTCCATTTTTTTAAGGGTAAACAATTATAAGGTCCCTATATTTTTACATATTTCATACTATTATAAGGTCTTTAGGTTTTGTTTAAATCAATTGTTTAGTCCTTTTGTGCATAAAAGAAACAATAATGCCTCTAATTGTAAAAATGTATAAAATTTATCTCATACAATTTTCAAAATTAATAAAAAAAACTTTTAATAAAATTTATTTAACATTTTGTACTTGTATATATTAAATATATATGTATATATAAATATAAATTCAACACTTCCATTATTTAATATAAAAATGTTATTAAAACAAACACTAGATATATAATAATTTATAATAAAATAATTATAAAATCATTTTAACTGTAAAATTTAAAATAAAATAAATAAAATTAAAAAATTTCATAAATTCATGTATACTTTATTTTATTAAGATTTTTTAATAAATACATGATAGGCTCCTAGATGAAACTTATACCTTTTTCCTTAAAAAAACTTGCAAAACAGAAAGTTATTTAATTATATAAAATCAATAAATCAATTACTTCTTTAAAAAACATGTACTTAATAGTCTAAAGATTATATTTATAGAGAAGAAAAAATAGCAACTTACTATGAACTATTGAATAAAAAAATAAAGGATTATATAATTTTCTTCTAAAAAATAGCAACTTAGTATGTTTTGTAAGTACTTAAAAATTTCCTTATAAAAAAAAGTACTTAAAATTTTATAATTGTTTTACATTATTTTTTTATAAATTTTATGGATCGAAAAGGTAAACAAAATATGATTTTATAATTTTTATTAAAATTATTATAATATTTAATTAGTGTTTGTTTTAAAATTATTACATTAAATACTAGAGAAAAAAGAAAGTAAAAAAATTAAATTATATATATTTAATATATATATATATATATATATATATATATATATATATATATATATATATAAGCATAAGAATTATTAGATATATATACTATATAAAGTTTATTAAAAAAAATTTATTAACTTTAAAAATGATATAAGATGAATTTTATATATTTTATAATTAGGGGTATTATTTTTATACAAAAGACTAAACAATTAACTAAACAATTAATTTGAATAAGACTTGAGGACATTCTAATAGTACGAAGTAATTTATAATGGAATTTGTAAAAATATAGGGATCTTATAATTGTTTACTATTTTTTTAAATATGTAACTTTTATATTTCGGCCTATAAAGACAAGCTAGACATAACAGAATCATAAAGTCATTTTGTATTGCATTATGGATGTCTTACAAGTTAAAATACATTATTTAAAATCTAAAAAATGAACAAAAATGACTAAAGAGTTAATTATGATAAAATATAGAGACCTTATATCGAGTTTTTCAAAATATAAAGACCAAACAATGAGTCTTGACAAAAGTTAAGTACTAATAAATCATTTGCCCTTTAAAATTCTCATCTTCCTATTTTCTCTACAAACTTAATTCAAACTAGTCATATATGCAATGCACGAGTTTGAAAAATACGGTCCCTGGATCACCAAACCTCACCCCAAGATAAGACTGGTAGGACAAAATGACCAGGAAGCTGTCCAAGACATCTTCTCGACCTTTAAGGCACCTGACCCCGTAACTCGTGATTGGTGCACATATAAGCACTCTAAACCCGCGCAGTTTCAATTCCAAAACGTTTCAAATTCACACGGAAACACACACGCAGTCTTGACTCGTTTCGCTTCGTTAAAACCATCTGAAGATCTTACAAGACGATGTGATAATCCTAAATGCTCAAATGAAGCGAGTGGCAAACTGTAAGCATCGTTTTTTGAAACCCATGAGGAAAGCTATTTGAGCTTCTCGAATTGCCAACCAAAGCAAGCGTCAGTACTCGTTAAGGAACGGAACGACTCTTCGGAGTCATAATTCACTTATCCCGTTACCCGGGAACGTGTCATTAACACCCTCAATTACACGTCAAATATCTTTTCAACTCTCCCAAACAAAGATTCATGCAACTCTGCTCAAAATAAAACTCTGTCTCATAAGAATCAACATATAGGTACACTTGGAGGCCCATTTTGGGCCCTCTTAGGCTTCGAATTTGGAAAAACATAAAACATGAAAGTTGTTCATCTATGTCTTGGGTTTCCAAAATGACCTATTTGGGGGTCAAAAGGGGCTCGTATAAAGAAGTTATGCCCAAATTACGAAAGTCTGTCAAAACTGGACTACATTTGGCTAAGTCTGAAACCATACGATCTCTATCCACAAGCCAAGATCGTACGGTCTTCATACAAATCCATACGGTCTTAATCCTTATCCTCCAGGTGTCAGAAAAAAGCCAAATAACTTTTAACGCCCGTACGGGGCTTTATTGACCCGTACAGACCTTGTGGAAAGCCCGTCTGAGATCCAGATCCAGATCTCAGACATGCATTGTCGAGGATCGTAGGGTCGCCGTACAAGGACCGTGCAGTCTCTGTATAAGGACCGTACGGTATTCTCTCAATTCTATATAAGGAGTCCAAATCTTCCATTCAATTCACCAACAATCACTTTCATTCTCCATTCTCTCGCTCTGTTCTAAACAATTCTAAGTCCCAAAGTTGTCCCAATAAGTTGTCTTGAAGGAAAGTCTCGAAAGTAAAGAATTACTTAGTCTCAAGCCCCAAATACCTTTCCTAAACACACATACCTTCCAAAGTCCTCAAAACACAAACATCGCTCTAAGCATTCCGACCCCGAATATCCTCGATATTCTGGCCGTACATCCCAACTAAAGTCCTCATGACACATCTTCCGACATTTTGACTGTCGCCCGAGTCCTCCCGACACTTTCATCTTTTTTGAGGATAAGCGCATTCGAGTCATCCAAATCAAGATTCTTCGAGGAACCATATATTATTGCCGTCTGAGAATTTAAAACTCGAAACAAGAATCATAGTTGTACGGATATGTCGACTACCCTAAAACATGAGAGTACTTGAATTTTACCACAACATTCTAAACATTTTAATTAACTATAAGAAAGTGATCTTATTTGCACATCTATATATCCAATCAAGACAATGAGCACTGGCACTGCGACTTAAGTTGTTGAATAAGATCAACACATGCAAACTAATGACTTTAGTGAATATTACAGGGTTAATTTCAGATAAGTGTTTGGCAGTTTCGCGTTTTCGTAAACAAAGTACTGTGTTTTGCCGTTGAGCAAATAAAAGACTGCGATTTGTTTTGTTTGCATAATTAAGGGACAGAAAAAGTTCAAAAATAATATTAGTGGTTTACTCAATTTTTTTAAATAGAAATCTGTGGTATGAACATTATTACGAAACAGAGTATCTGAAATCACAATAATGAGTTTTAATGATATTTTTATCTCTTTAATAACTCACATCTATACAATGACAACATATAGATCTCCAAATCGAATTGCAAATTTGTAAAGTTAACTTAAAAAAATGTAAAACGTCAATAATATGATTTATGATTCTGACATGCCAGTGAACAATTTTATTAAAAGATATGTTTTATTGATATTTAAATGTAATTTGTTTTAAAAGAGATAAATAGACAGATGCACCTTTTAATTTGATAAATTTACAAGGAGAATGATTCCAAACTAATTTCACACAAATTAGTACCAGTTGGGCTAAAGCGAATTGGTAAGGCACCTTTTAATTTGAAAAGCATAAACTTTCAACATAAATTTAGCCCTGCTCGGAACAACATGTCAGGCGAAGTTCCCCCGGAAAAGAAGAAGAAGATTGATACCGAGATAAGCCAACAGAATGGTTATTCAGTGGGCAGACTGAGAGACAAAAAAAAGGTGGACTATGCTATGTTTGAACGAAGGGATGATTTCGAGGAGGAGAAGCCTGTTGGGAAAAATAAACCAAGGGAAGGTTCAGAAGCTCGAGCAGTTAGTGAAAGTAAAGATTTGGATCAACGAAACCAAAAGAAAGGAATGAAAAGAGGTCGGAGAACACAAAAGGAGGACAATTGTGGAGAGGAGGTTAAAGTTAAGCGCGATAGGAAGGTAACGTCTTGATATTTGATTGTCCAGTATCTTCTTTTTTGCAATTGCTCTATGTTCATTGATTTTTCTTTCGCTGTATTTCAGTATACAGAAGAAATTTGCGTAATGTGCCATCAATGTCAGAGAAATGATAAAGGCGAAGTTGTTCGCTGCACGAAATGCAAGACTAAACGCTACTGTCTTCCTTGCTTGAAGACCTGGTAATCCATTTACACCTCAATTCATCATTTTTTCCCCAGTCTGAGGTAGTTCAATTGTGCTGATGTGAAAAGTCCAGTGATGGCTGCTTACCTTCTACATAATTTAATCATTGCAATAAACAATATCTGATATTTTAAGGGGAAGTTCGAGTTTATCAGGGGTTTATACACTGGATTTAATCATCTAGAAATTCTTTTTCATTTCTCTGTATAACAATCGTCCTATTATAGCGTATGAAAAAGTTCATTGAATACTTCATGACTTCTACTGCATTGAAAAATTGTGATTGAATAATCATTATTTTTTGATGCTATGGATAACAGCTGCAAAAAAATGTTTACTAAGAGTAGAGCCATGAATTTTTTAATTGAAGGTAGTTGCAGGGCTGGTTCAACAAACATATGTCCATTTTTAAGCTAAGTTTTCTTTCATTGTAGTTGGTTGCTTTGCTATGTTTGAAAGATGGCACGCTTTTTCTATTACCTTTTACAGCTTGGGATTTCATTAATTTAGAATCTGTATATGTTTAGATGTTACTTAGTGCCTGATGGCATGAGTTTTCGTGCATTGGCATTGACCACACCTTCACATTTTCCTTATTTGAGAATTTTTTATGGTTTTTTAGATAACCTTGGTAGGCTTGTTGTATAATCTATTTAGATTGAGATAACCAAGAAAACATAGACATAAAGATTAATGCCTGTTTTGATTCAATGCAGGATAATAGTGTAAAACAGATCATGACATTTATGTTTGAATAGGATCGTGTTTTGCATAACATGTTTTCGCCATTTTCTATGTTTTTTCACCTGATATCAGTCATGTGTTTCTTAATATTATTTCTTAAATTGCACACAGGTACCCCAAGATGATAGCTGATGAAGTTGCTGATGCTTGTCCAGTTTGTCTTGGAAACTGTAACTGCAAAGCTTGCATGCGTGATGTTCCAAAGAAGGTTAGTTCTTCTGCCTGGGAAAAACTGTTCATCATTTGTTTCTATCATATGGTACAACTAATCTTCCACCTCATACGTTAATTTTCTCTTTTTTTTTTCTGTCTTCCTGGCAGTACCTTGAAAGTCTGACTGCATGGGATGTTGATGAGGACAAGAAAAGAGCATGTGCTAAGTATTTGCTCCAATGGATTCTTCCATACCTGAAGCAGTTGAATGTAGAACAGTTGATGGAAAGAAAAACTGAAGCTAGCATGCAAGGTTAATCTGGCTGCATGACATATACTTTGAGCTATGTTAAAGCATATCCACCTCAGCGGGTGTCTCCATTAATGTTTTTGAAGTGCATTTGCATCTTGGCTTGTATGAATACATAGATGTTTATTAATTGACTGAATATCATTTGCGCAGGTGTATCACCTGCAGAACTAGACATAAAAAAAGATTCTTGTTGGGGCGAGCGCATGTACTGGTAAGTGCTTCCAAATTTCCCTCCTTGATTCCTGTAATTATTAAGATTGGATCATGTTTACTGTCTTTATCACAGTCGGATGGACCACTTTTACTGTCTTTGTCCCTTTTTCACTTTTTAGATTTTGCTTGCAGTGACATCTGCTGGACCTCTATCTTTGATTATCATAGAAGCTGTTCGGAGTGCTCTGATCTCTGTCTTGCTTGTTGTCGGGATATCCGTGAAGGGTGCCTGCAAGGTAGTGTTAAAGAGGAGATTGTGAATTATGTTGACCAAGGGTTTGACTATTTACATGGCGGAGAGGGAAAAATTGAAAGAGTTGCTAGGCTGCAAACTGATACTTGCACTGAGGATGTTCAGAGTTCAAATTTTCGATGGAAGAAAAACAAAGATGGAAGCATTCTTTGCCATTGTGGTTTGAAAAATCTAGTTTTGAAGAGTATGTTCTCAAAAGATTTGGTTTCGGACTTAGTAAAGAGAGCAGAAGATCTTGCAGAAAGGCTTCAATTTGACATGGCTATCACTCCTCCTGAGCAATGTGAATGTTTTAATTCTGGAGGAGATGCTGATATCAGAAATAGTCAGCTATTGAAAGCTGCATCCCGTGAGAATACTGATGACAATGATCTATACTACCCAAGGGCCAGAGACATCGAGAAGACGGATTTGAAGCATTTTCAGTACCATTGGACAAGAGCTGAGCCTGTGATTGTTAGCAATGTTCTTGAAACTGGAACTGGCTTAAGTTGGGAGCCAATGGTCATGTGGCGTGCATTCCGCCAGATAAAACATGAAAATCATGATACACTTCTGAATGTGAAGGCCATTGAGTGTTTGGATTGGCGCGAGGTTAGTATAATTTTCTGACTACTGCAGTTTAGACAATGTGGCTATATCTTATGGAAGTGTCGTGCTAGCATGAGCAATGTTTCACTTGGTCAGTAATTTACATTAGAGATATATGAGCTTTGATTCTTTTTATACAGGTGATGTTCCAGTGCACACTCTGAAGTGATTATGCTTAACTATATATTGCTGTCTTCAAGTTAAACTTATGCCAATAGCATTATTACCACATATAATACCTCAAATGGCGATGTCTATTTCACCTAAGATTTTGAGGAACTGAAATACACGGATAACTTATTTGATGAGATATGGATCTTATCTAGGTTTTACGGGTTAAAATGACGTAGCACTATCCCATTTGTGTGTCCGAATTTGAAATTTTATCATATGTAATGTCAGCATTGTCACTACTGTGTTACAGTTCATGAACTCCTGTTGATTCTGCTGTTTACCTAGGATGGTTCCCTGGACTATTTGGTTGACTGGATGATGATTGTTCAAAGTATTTTTTCACTCTGTTACCTGTTCTTCATGGGATTGTTTAAAGAAATCCTAGTATTGAAGGTTTTCTTTATGTGCTATTTCTAAAATTGTAAAATTGTTGTTTCCATTATTTTGTTCCATACAGTTATTCTGCTTTTGTCTATTATCTAGCAGCAGTAGCATTGGAAACTTAGATTCTTCCATTAAAGCTTTCAGCATAATTATCTAGTTGGCCGAGATCTTCTCAAAATTAGATTCTAATGTGCTTACCTGGCTTTTTTTTTTTAATAAAAACAAACTTCTAGAGCTTCATGTTATTCTGCTTGTGCTATGGAATGTCACTGTTGCGAGGAACAACCTAATTAGTGATGCCGAATGTTTATATGCAGGTAGATATCAATGTCCATGAATTCTTTAACGGATACTTGTGTGGGCGATATGATCCTGTGGGGTGGCCTGTAATTTTGTCAGTAAAAGACTGGCCACCACCTGATGTGTTTGAGGAGCGTATGCCTCGTCATCTTGCTGAATTTATTCGTTGTTTGCCATTCAAGGAGTATACACATCCTCAGAGTGGACAATTCAATCTCGCTATCAGATTGCCTGGGTTTTTGAGACCGAATATAGGCCCAAAGACAGATATGGCTTATGGATATTCTGAAGAGCTCGGGCGTGGAGATTCCATTACAAAACTTCACTTTCACAAGTCGGATGTGGTGAGTTAAGTTCTTTCTGTATAGTTTGTGAATATTTAATTCTTGTTGTTAATTCCAATCGCTTCCAGTGTTTATTTGCTGATTTTATTTTATTTTTGATTGGTATGTTTGGAAATACTTATCTATCAATATATTCATATTTCTCAAGTCTAATGTCATTTTCGCTATTTGGTTTCTAACAGAAGTGTTGCTTGGCACATTTTCTGGAGAGAAGATGCTCCTTAGTTTCGTACTTCTTTTTCTTCACATGGCTGGAAAATGCGTCCATTATTCACTTTTACCTCCAGATACCATGCTAACCATCAATTGATTAATATTTCCTTATAGATTCAATTTTTTTGGGATTATATAATACTATTATGGTCTCCGTCAATGGTCATTGTGCCTGCAACCTAGATGGTACATGTAGTCTTATCATGGACTGAGAGCTGTGTGATATTTGATTGAAGATATTTTTGCAGACAAGACTGATCAAACCCTCATTCCTAGGATGTGCATATTAGGTTGGATCATTTTCATTTAATTGTCTTCATTTAATTGTTTTTTTGTTCAGCTGGCTAGCTGGAATTGATATATTATTTGTGTTAAAATAGACAAGCTGGTAAACTCGCTTTGTATATTTACTTCAGTATACTTGAGCTTGTATAGTCATTTATAGGTTGTGTCATCAAAAGTCAAAGATGAGGTTGAAATGATTGCTTAGTCTCGACATTGGTCTTCTAATACTGTTAATCTATTCTAGAATTGACGGTCTCAGGTGAATATTTTGACACATATGACTGAAGTGGTGCATGGGCCTGAGAAACTTGGCATAATAGAGGAATTGAAAAAGCGACATGCAGAGCAGGACAAAAGAGAAAATTTTGGAAGTAATCAAATGGTAGAGGAAGATTTTGGCAGTAAAGGGAACAATACTAAGGAAAATGTTCATGGAAAACACAATAAGCAAGGTCTACCATCAAATTGTGGAAATGAATCGGAGAACCAAGATGAGGGAGGTGCAGTTTGGGACATATTCCGTAGAGAAGATGTTCCCAAGTTGCAGGAGTATCTGAAAAAGCACTTCAGAGAATTTAGGCATATTCACTGCTCCCCGTTGCAAAAGGTGTGGATTGATTTTGCTATATATGCGGTAATTTAACAATATTTGTTCTTTGCAAGGTTGATGAAGTCCTCTTGTAATAGCTGAAATAGACTATTGAATATGTGACCATTATGTTACAGAACTTCCCTAGTATTCAGTGCTCGCATTTTAAAAATGAATTAGTTACGCAAGATCAATATGTACAGAGAATCTGTAATTACAGTGTGTGTAGTTAAATGATTATTTTCGTTGGTTGCGATTCTTTATCAATTTGATGAAAATAGTTTAATTTAATTTGATGATAATACCTAGATGATTAATTGCAATATATGTTTGAGCATGTTACTAAGATGAATAATTGCAGTAATTTTGCTCTTTTGTTTCTTCTTCTATAGGTTGTGCATCCTATATATGATGAGACCTTTTATTTGACTGTAGAGCACAAGAGGAAGCTGAAAGTAGAATGTGGTGAGCCTGATATTATTGCTTCGTTAGAATTTATTTTGGTTCTTTTTCCAATTTTTGGTGTTCTAAATAGGTTTTTGAATGTAATATAGGCATTGAGCCTTGGACATTTGTCCAAAGACTTGGAGATGCAGTCTTTATTCCTGCAGGCTGTCCTTATCAAGTGAGAAACTTGAAGGTAAGGTAAAATGGTGAACGTTCGCTTTAGAAAATATGGAATATGGTTAATTTGACCGGACACTCCTGAATCCTTTTTATCATTTAGCTTATAAATCTTTTTTGTTACTTGATGGGCTTTTCTTCATGTTTGTAATATTCATGATTTAAGAATTTCTACCTGCCCTGTGATATTCGTACTTCATTCTTATGCACAGGTATTATTAAGCCTAATAAATATTATTTCATGTGTTAACAGTCATGTATAAAGGTAGCAACCGATTTTGTTTCACCTGAAAATGTCGGCGAGTTCATGCATTTCACAGAGGATATTCGTTTACTTCCCAATTATCATCAAGCTAAAGAGGACAAACTGGAGGTACAAACTTTTTCTAAATTATGGATCTGTCCTTATATCCACTCCCAAGTTTCTAGACGTCATTATCGTAATAGAAAGTGTTGATAGAGCTGAGTAAAAATGTTGGTGGTCCCATCAAAGTCACTCGGTTGATATAAGTTTGCATATTTTTCTTTTTCTTTTTTCTAGAATCATTAAGATATTTGCTGCTGCATAATTACACCCTTTCTGTGTTCTTTCATCTGAGGTGTGTTGTTTGCCTTTACCATTCTTTTGGAAGAAAGATTTAATTCCAATCGGTTCAAAATGGTACTGTATATTACCTGACCATTTTTCTTGAGATAGTGTTTCTACCGTAGGATCAACATAGGATTAAATTTTTCTTTCGTAAAAACCTTCGGGGAAATTTTAGACGTTATCCTGTGGATATATTGTTTGTTTGTGGTGTAACTGCCATATTATGAGAGATATCCAACTATTTCCTTAATTTTAGTTTTCAACATAATCAAGAATCTAGATTGATAAAATATCTGAGAATTATATATTGGCTATATTCACAAGAATGATATGACTGTTTGTATAGTTTATCTGTCTATAACTTTCTGACTAACTAGTTTTGCCATGTAAGCATATATTAACTTGTCTGTACAATATAATATATTTACAAGCTATATTATCTGCAAATTTTTTGCTGGTGTAACGAAATAATGTTGCTTATTTTAATCGTCTGGGGACATGATGTTCTCTGGATCACATTACAGGTTAAGAACATGTGTGTTCATGCAATAAAATGGGCTGTGGAAGTTCTGGAGATTGGCAGCGAGCAGTAAGTAACTGATTACATATGCTGTCATAGAAGGTGTGCTTTCGTATGAATTTTAAAATCAGCATTTTCATTGGAACAAGTTTTTGAAGACTTTGTTTTGTTACTGCGAATTGAATTAACTTGAGCCTTGAATGCTTGATTTCCAGACAAACCAATGAGTGTGGGCAAATGCCAAACAAGGATAAATTTCTGATACATGCTAAATCTAGAGAGAAAGGAAGAAGAAGAGAAAAGAAGCTGAGGAAGAAGAAATCTCTATATTATCATTCATTCATGAATCTCAACAGACCCAATACAAGTGAATATAACAGTCTCAACAGGCATATTGTAAAGTGACAAATGACCAAAATGCCCCCAAACACACTACGACCTCCTACTTATGCAAAACGATGACAATCTCCTAATTTTTCCACACAACAATTTCAGAAGAAACAGAATAAGAGATATTGATAGAGATGGTGGAGGGGGTTTCATGGCAGCAATTTTGAGTAGATAACAGTGAATATTATCATCATCTGATTTCGAAGCTGCTCATCGATCTTCGTATTATATCTCCTTCTTCGGCAAATGCAGATGGCTAGTGATAATGCATATTTTGACATCTTGTATTCAGCACATAATTTTTGTGTATATGTATGGTAAGGCTGTCTAGAAAAACAAAATTACTAATCATATCTTAGGTAGGGGTCTCTTATCTTTTTCTTTGTAATGTATTAAGGAGTAATGATCAATGATATTCTCTTCCAAAATTTCAGTTGAAGTTTATGTTTGAAATATGTTATTAATATTATGCATGAGATCATTAATATAAATATATTAATAAGATATATATTCCTTCTGCTACATCAAGATTTATTTATTTTAATAAACTATCAGAGTTGTTGAAGAACTAGCTAGCCCAAGAGATATGTTAATTACACAATGTTGGGAATTATTCACGAGGTGACACCCGCCTTATTCTCCTCAATCAAATGAAGTAGAAATGGAGTAGCAAAGCGTGAGAATTGGACCTTAAAGGAAACGATGAACGATTTGTTAGGCTTTTCTAACTAATGAGAGCCCAAGTTGGAGCACATTTGGGTTAGGTCTGTGGGTAACCTTTAGGAGTATATAACCATCCTTATGGAGCTTATAGAGTAAGAGAGAAGGAGAAGTTGCCTCCACACAAAAGATAGAAAGAGAAACTAGATCTGCTCTTGAGGGAGCTGTCCGGCCGCACGAGATGGCCCATAGCCGAAGATTGTACAGTCGGATTATCGTGATTTTCGGACAAAGTCATCTAGACATTTTGTTTTTGTTTGTGTCTGGTGGAGATTTGAATATGAGCTTTGGAAGACCAATTCATGGGAGACAGTTCAGGTAGGCAAACTTGTGTCGTTTGTGATTCCTCTTTTCTTTTAGGATTAAACATCTATTTGCCCTTGTGGTATCCGAAATTTTAACTTTTGCCCCTTGTGATATTCAATTTTGTCATTTTTGCCCCGTGATAAATGGAAATTAGATAACTTTTATTATATAAAATCATTTCAAACTACAGATTTGCTTAATTTGATGACATGAATTTATAAAAATATGATAATTACAATTGATTAAGAAACAAATTTTTTCTAATTTTCATCCATCAGGGGGCAAATATCACCAAATGGAATACCATAAGGGGGAATTAAGTGTTTAATCATTTCTTTTATGTTTTCTCTAGTTACCATACCTGTAACACCCAAGTCCAATGGTTACGGATTTGGGTCAGAGCGGACAATATCTGCATAGTATTGCGTCTGGGTGTTACAATACTTCTTGCGGATATCTCGAGAGTGTATGAAGATTGTGTATGCCTCTAGTGTTGTCTTGGGACGAACTTGTGTATTACACATTGTTATTGATTATAGTGAAATGTTTAAGTGGACTACGGTACTCGTTGTTTTTACTTCTCACTTTAAGGAGGTTTTCCACGTAAAATATTGTGTCTTTTATAGCCGTGTTTTGCTTCAGTTTGTTTTACTAGTTAGTTTCCTTAAAGATTCGTTCAAGTCGGGAAAAGATTAATAATGAAGTTAATCTGCATTGTTGTTGTCCGTTATTAATCAGGTCATTTTTCTCATCACAGTATGCTTAACAGTTTATAGTTATCACAAAACATGTGGGGGAAGCCGATTTATCGGCTTATCATATTTTAAACAAAGTCCCTCTAAGAAATCAGACAAGACAACATATGAATTGTGAAGGTGTCTTGCTAAGGTAATGATTCCACTACTAAAGAAAATGAAAATATGTCCTAAGACCGTGGTTTGCATTTTCATTGGCTATGCACTTCACAGTAATACGTATTGATTTTTTGTTTTTGAATCCAAATTTTTTAGTGTATTACCACTAATCTAGTATTTGGTGGATATTTATATACTTGTTTTACATTTCAATATTTAATATTCTAAAATTTATGTTTAACAAACCTAGCTATGAACTAGGACCAAGTGTAATAAATCTGACCAATGAAAGTAAATTAGTACATCTTATTGGAAGGTGATTGGTATACTGGGCCATCTCCACCATTTTTAGCAGTAAAAAAAAGTTTATTTTAGTTCAAAATAACTTTTAACTTTTTATACTTTAAATTTAATAATATAATAAACTGTGTATGTTACTAACCTATGAAATTATTATTGTTCCCATTCTTTAAACTAAGAATTTTGAGGCTTTAAAAAATGTGAGGCCATGTCTGCTGCCATTGCAAACTGGCTGTTAGTGTAAAGAAAATAAATATACAAATATCACATATTAGGATATTAAGTATATAGTTCCATTTTTTTGTGAGTACTCTTCAAATTTAATTTGGAGAGTCACCATTGGATTAATGATAAATTCAATTCAATGGTGTATAATAATTCTAATTTTAGGGTTTAGGGTTAAGGTTAGAGTCCGAATTTAAGATTGAGGTTGGGGTTTGGATTTGGGTTTAGGATTAGGGTTAGAATTATGATTATTATATAACATTGGATTGATTTATCACCAAGAAAATGAGACTCATTAAGTATAATATAATTTCTCACAAACTAGATATGGAATAAGACCTCCAGAGAGTTTCCCCTAAACCGATAAGGAAGTTTGAGTGATGAAGAGAGTTTAGGAAAATTCAGAGTTGATTAAATAATAATTTAGTATTAATAAAAGATGAGAGAGTAAATAGGAAGATAAAATCATGAATTAGAATGAATGTTGTTATTGCATTGTTTGGGGTAGAAAAAAGCAAGGAGAAAAAGAAAAGGAAAAGACAAAAAGTGAATGATTCCAATTCCATTCCACATCTTTCTTTCTACTATTATTATTAATTTTAATTATTTTAATCGTTTAGGGAAGTGTTGATGAGTTCATATGAAAAGTCTTTCCAATCCAAACACAAAAGTACCCGAACCGAACCATGTCATCTATATCATATTATACCATACCTTACCTGCTGCTGTTATTGTGACCTAGCTATCAAATCTAACTGCTAAAAAAAATAAAAGCCTGCAAACACTATCTATCTATCAACATTATAATAGTATTTTTTAAATTAATTTTGGTATTTGCGATAATACTAAATTAATAACTCCAAAATAAATACTAATCACGATCCCCACCCAGAAGAAGAAATTCCCTCCTATTCAAGAACCCTAAATTCAGTGGTTTTGGCGCCACTTTTCAAAATTCCCCCCTCCCTCTGTTTCTTTCCTATTATTCCCTCTCAAATCTCTCTCTCTCAAAATAAATACTTTGGGTTGACCTAAATATTTCATATTCTTCCCTCTGTTTTTTTGCGATTAGGGTATGAAATAACGTAAGGAGGAGGATGGATATCTGTGCTTCTCTTCCGGATGAGGTACTTGATAATAATAATAATAATAATAATAAGTTTATTTCTAAAGTTGAACTAGATAACTCTTTGCCGGATATGGACATTACGGAGGCTGTTCAACTCAAGCTGGAACAAGATGAGGAGGTTCATCACAATGCTTCTAACAAGGTGGAAAATATGCTACTGCAGGAACCCGAGGGCGAGCAGTCGGGTCAGAAAGTGGAGACCGTAAAAGAAGAGAGTCTGGATACTGGGAACCCTATTGAAGAAGAATGTGATGTTAAGAACCCCGATGTGAACAACCCGGATGCTGTTGAGACAATGGAAGAAATTGGTGAAGAGGCTCAAGTTGGGGAAGGGGCCGATTCAAATGGGAACAAAGAAAAGGAGATGGCACCTGAAGTTGGTGAAAAAAGTAAGCGTAGAAAGAAGAAGATTGATACTGAGATAAGCCAACAGAATGGTTATTCAGTGGGCAGACTGAGAGACAAAAAAAAGGTGGACTATGCTATGTTTGAACGAGGGGATGATTTCGAGGAGGAGAAGCCTGTTGGGAAAAAGAAGCGGAAGAAATCAAGGGAAGGTTCAGAAGCTCGAGCAGTTAGTGAAGGTAAAGATTTGGATCAAGGAAACGAAAAGAAAGGAATGAAAAGAGGTCGGAGAACACAAAAGGAGGACAATTGTGGAGAGGAGGTTAAAGTTAAGCGCGATAGGAAGGTAACGTCTTGATATTTGATTGTCCAGTATCTTCTTTTTTGCAATTGCTCTATGTTCATGGATTTTTCTTTCGCTGTATTTCAGTATACAGAAGAAATTTGCGTAATGTGCCATCAATGCCAGAGAAACGATAAAGGTGAAGTTGTTCGCTGCACGAAATGCAAGACTAAACGCTACTGCCTTCCTTGCTTGAAGACCTGGTAATCCATTTACACCTCAATTCATCATTTTTTCCCCAGTCTGAGGTAGTTCAATTGTGCTGATGTGAAAAGTCCAGTGATGGCTGCTTACCTTCTACAGAATTTAATAATTGCAATAAACAATATCTGATATTTTAAGGGGAAGTTCGGGTTTATCAGGGGTTTATACACTGGATTTAATCATGTAGAAATTCTTTTTCATTTCTTTGTATAACAATCGTCCTATTATAGCGTATGAAAAAGTTCATTGAATACTTCATGACTTCTACTGCATTGAAAAATTGTGATTGAATAATCATTATTTTTTGATGCTATGGATAACAGCTGCAAAAAAATGTTTACTAAGAGTAGAGCCATGAATTTTTTAATTGAAGGTAGTTGCAGGGCTGGTTCAACAAACATATGTCCATTTTTAAGCTAAGTTTTCTTTCATTGTAGTTGGTTGCTTTGCTATGTTTGAAAGATGGCACTGCTTTTTCTATTACCTTTAACAGCTTGGGATTTCATTAATTTAGAATCTGTATATGTTTAGATGTTACTAAGTGCCTGATGGCATGAGTTTTTCTGCATTGGCATTGACCACACCTTCACATTTTCCTTATTTGAGAATTTTTTATGGTTTTTTAGATAACCTTGGTAGGCTTGTTGTATAATCTATTTAGATTGAGATAACCAAGAAAACATAGACATAAAGATTAATGCCTGTTTTGATTCAATGCAGGATAATAGTGTAAAACAGTTCACGACATTTATGTTTGAATAGGATCGTGTTTTGCATAACATGTTTTCGCCATTTTCTATATTTTTTCACCTGATATCAGTCCTGTGTTTCTTAATATTATTTCTTAAATTGCACACAGGTACCCCAAGATGACAGCTGATGAAGTTGCTGATGCTTGTCCAGTTTGTCTTGGAAACTGTAACTGCAAAGCTTGCATGCGTGATGTTCCAAAGAAGGTCAGTTCTTCTGCCTGGGAAAAACTGTTCATCATTTGTTTCTATCATATGTTACGACTAATCTTCCACCTCATACGTTAATTTTCTCTTCTTTTTTTTCTGTCTTCCTGGCAGTACCTTGAAAGTCTGATTGCATGGGATGTTGATGAGGACAAGAAAAGAGCATGTGCTAAGTATTTGCTCCAATGGATTCTTCCATACCTGAAGAACTTGAATGTAGAACAGTTGATGGAAAGAAAAACTGAAGCTAGCATGCAAGGTTAATCTGGCTGCATGACATATACTTTGAGCTATGTTAAAGCATATCCACCTCAGCGGGTGTCTCCATTAATGTTTTTGAAGTGCATTTGCATCTTGGCTTGTATGAATACGTAGATGTTTATTAATTGACTGAATATCATTTGCGCAGGTGTATCACCTGCAGAACTAGACATTAAAAGGGCTTTTTGTCGCAAGAAAGAACGCATGTACTGGTAATTGCTTCTAAATTTCCCCAATTTCTGTAATTATTAAATTGCACCATGTTTACTGTCTTTATGGCAGTTGGACCATATTTTCTGTTTTTCTCCCTTTTCACTTTTTAGATTTTGGTTGCAGTGACAGCTGCAGAACCTCTATCTTTGATTATCATAGAAGCTGTTCGCGGTGCTCTGATCTCTGTCTTGCTTGTTGTCGGGAGATCCGTGAAGGGTGTCTGCAGGGTAATGTTAAAGAGGAGATTGTGAATTATGTTGACAATGGGTTTGACTATTTACATGGCGGAGAGGAAAAAATTAAAGAATATTGCACAGAGGCAACTGATACTTCCACTAAGGATCTTGAGAGATCAAATGTTGGATGGAAGAAAAACGATGATGGAAGCATTCTTTGCCATTGCGGTTCAAGAAATCTAGTTTTGAAGAGTATGTTCCAAGATGATTTAGTTTCGGACTTAGTAAAGAGAGCAGAAGATGTTGCAGAAGGGCTTCAATTTGACATGGCTATCAGTCCTGAGCAATGTGAATGTTTTAATTCCGAAGGGGATGCTGATATCAGAAATAGTCAGCTATTGAAAGCTGCATCCCGTGAGAATACCAATGACAATTATCTATACTACCCAAGGGCTAGAGACATCGAGGAGAAGGATCTGAAGCATTTTCAGTACCATTGGATGAGAGCTGAGCCTGTGATTGTTAGCAATGTTCTTGAAACTGGAACTGGCTTAAGTTGGGAGCCAATGGTCATGTGGCGTGCATTCCGCCAGATAAAAAATGAAAATCATGATACACTTTTGGATGTGAAGGCCATTGAGTGCTTGGATTGGTGTGCGGTTAGTATATTTATCTTACTATCGCAACACTTATTATGGGTTCATAATGTCATTCTTATTTAATTAAAAATCTTACGAGTATCATACAGTTTTCGAACATTTTCTGTGAAGGGTAAAATGGATGCATAAAAAAATGTTTGGTGGTTTCAACTCATTCCCAAATAAGTTGGCGGCTTGTTATGCCTTGACCCAAGTTTTTGTTATTCTCGTTTGTTTCCAAGTGCTGCTTGGTTGTTTCTCTAGTATTCTCCGACATTATTATATGGATACTTGTCCTTTCTCTGTTTATTTTTCCCATGTTATTTTACATGTCCTGTTGAAATGTTGCTGTTGTTAGGTACAATCTAATTAGCGATGTTGATTGGTGATATGCAGGTTGATATTAATGTCCATGAATTCTTTACGGGATACTTGCATGGGCGATTTGACCCAGTGGGTTGGCCTCAGATATTGAAATTAAAAGATTGGCCACCATCTGATATGTTTGATGAGCGTTTGCCTCGACATGGTGCTGAATTTATTCGTTGTTTGCCATTCAAGGAGTATACACATCCTCAGAAAGGGCAATTGAATCTTGCTATTAGATTGCCTGAGGGCTCACTGAAACCAGATATGGGCCCCAAGACATATATTGCCTATGGATTTGCTGAAGAGCTTGGCCGTGGGGATTCAGTTACAAAACTCCATTGTGACATGTCTGATGCGGTATGTTAAGCTCTTCTCTCTCTATACACTCACACACACAAATGTATAAGTTTCAAATATATCGGTTTCCATTGTATGGACATCTATTACTATGCATCACAACCAAAAAATGCCAGCTGTCGACAGGCCTAATCGTTTTTTTTAAATGAGAGAAAAAGAAACTAATATTAGCAAACAGAAATTTCAGTTTTTGCAGTTCAAATGGTAACACACTGAAGAACTCTTTCAAACCTATGTATTTAGAATGCAGGAAACCCTCTTGTTTTTCAGTATATTAGAGGTTGTATGGTCATTTATAGGTGTTATCTCACCAAGATGAGGTTAATCTTTCAATTCTTGATCTATACTGGAATTAATGGTTTCAGGTGAATATTTTGACGCATATAACTGAAGTAACGTTTAAGTCTGAGAAAGTTCACATTATAGAGGATTTGAAAAAGAAGCATGCGGAGCAAGACAGAAGAGAACTTGTTGGAAGTAATGAAATGGTAGAGAAAGATTCTGGGAGTAGCATGCTGATCAATACTAACGAAAATGAATTGGAGAAACAAGATGACGGAGGTGCAGTTTGGGACATTTTTCGGAGAGAAGATATTCCTAAGTTGGAGGAGTATCTAAAAAAACACTTTAGAGAATTTAGGCATATTCACTGCTGCCCGTTGCCAAAGGTGATTTGCAAATTGATTTTGCTATTTATGTTTGTTTCCTAGCAAATTTAGTGTGATACTGTGATAACTTGTTATTTGTCGTGGTGAAGTTAAACCTCGTCAAGATTCTGAATAAGTATAGTTTTTATGGAACACATTGATTAGAAATTTTTTAAATGATAAGCTCTGGATATGCACAAATATAGAATCTTTAGTACAAATGATATTATTTTCTTTTGGGTGGGTGCTTCAGGGGAGGTTAGGTTTCTTTATTTGATGACAAAAGTTGGGATGATCCATGATAACTGATTGTCCAAATGAGGATGTGAGATTATTAAGCAATTTAAGCCAGTTAACTGCGATACTTTTGTCAGCTGAATGCATAGTTATTAATGGCACGCCAAAGGCGCACCAATGGCTGCATGGCGCTTTCCACGGGGCCATTATTTGGTAATTGCAGTTGGTGTTGCCATGGCTCACGCCATGAGCGCCATTCCGCACCATGCCTGAGTTACTTAAGTCGCGCCATGGCGCGCCATAGTAGTGAGTTTGAAATTTGAGGGGTTTTAGAGTTTTTAATGCAGGGTTTATATTAGCCATTAGATTAAACCTAATCTAAGAGACCAAAATAATTAGAAAAGATATTATTCAATAGGAATATTAGAGTTAGTTGAAGAGTCACGTTTAAAATAGAATTTAGGAGAGAAGTGGAAGCTACGATAAAAAAGAACAGAGATACAAAGTCGATACAGCAGAGCAAGAAACAAGAACAACCAGCAGCAACGGTCAAAAACAAATAAAAAAACGAATTTTGTTTTAGAATAGAATTTAGGAGAGAAGTGGAAGCTATGAATTTAGGGTTTATTGCATGTTTGGATTTAGTTATGTTTTAAAATTGTCATATTTCAATTTTATTTTAGGATTCGTTATATTTTCTAGTTATTTGTGTTAGTGCGCCATTTGTCGCTCTGGCGCGCGCCATGTCTCCAGGACCCCCTTTGCGCCATGGTGCGCCATGAGCCTTTAATAACTATGGCTGAATGTGTAGTTGTGCCATTGTTCAGATGATATTTTATAATTTATATTTTTTTGCTTCCTTTTGCAGGTTGCTCATCCTATTCATGATCAGACCTTTTATTTGACTCTAGAGCATAAGAGAAAGCTGAAAGAGGAATATGGTGATTCAAACATTCTTTTATTGCTAAACTTAAATATTTGTCATTCTGTTTTTCAAATTCAATATTCTAGTTTTTGGTTCTTAACTGTGATACAGGAATTGAGCCATGGACATTTGTCCAGAGACTTGGAGATGCCGTCTTCATCCCAGCAGGCTGTCCTCATCAAGTACGGAATTTGAAGGTAATGAAAATAGGTGAATCTTTGGTCCAAAAAATATAAACTTTGGTCCTGAAATTTAATTCGATCATTTTGTTTGTCGAGATTTTGTTAAATAACGAGGCTTGGTTCTTAAGAGTCAGGCATGTGGTAAGAGTCTGAAGTAAGTAGTAACTGTGATATGCTGTGTTTACTATCTTTTTATGTTGGCTTAATCTGAGGACATCCTGATAGAAAGTTTGTGTGCAAGAGGTAGGTGATGTTGTTGCTTCTTAGAAAGCCTATAATTAATTTCTGAAGCTTTAGCTGTTTTGATCTTTTATTACTTTTTATTGCCAATTGGGTTGCCCTTGGGGCGTGCATCTTTGCTCCTTTTGCTCAACCAGTAAGCCTAATGATCAATTTTTCCATCTCTTATAGTCATGCATAAAGGTAGCAATGGACTTTGTTTCACCTGAAAATGTTGGTGAATGTGTTCGTTTGACAGAGGAATTCCGTTCACTTCCCTCAAATCATCTATCGAGGGAAGACAAATTGGAGGTATAACCGGTCTCTTAATTATAGTTGTTTTCAAATATGCACTTTATGTTTCTGGACTGCATATGGCTTATAGAAAGTGTTGGTTGTGATGTATAATGCTTCATCACTTGGTTTGTTGACATAGTTTCTTTATTTTATCTTTTTCTGTTGTCTTTCCCTTTTGGTTTGTCTTTTTATCCTTCTTTATATTGGGAAGTATGGTTCGGACTTCCATTATTAGTAGGCTACTGATACCCTTTATTTTCTTTTTCTTTTAATATTTTGATTTGAGTGTATTATACTGCCATTAAGCGCAGAGCTATGTTGCCCTGACACACATATGGATACGGTGCCGGACACAGATACGGGAAGCATTATTTCTAAAACATAACCTTCATAAAATAGCCTAAAAATAGTGTCGGACACGGATACCGGTATGGGTACGATAGTAAGGACAAGTGTTCGTGTATGATAAGGTGCAGAGTGCTTGTTAGCGACCAGTGGATGCAGATATTATAATTACTTATGGGTGGAGACTTAAATTGAGTGAATTGGTTGATTCATGGGGGAAATTAGGCTTTGCTATGTGAATTTTTTTTTTGAACTGTAGCGTTAGTGGAGTTCTGCCAAAAAATATATTACCTGCCTCTGCTTGGGTTTTGGGCAGGGCCAGTAAAAGTGATTTAACAACCTGTGTAACATCTTAAATTATTTTTTGTTCTCTCTATTTCTCTTTTATCCAGTTTTCCTTTTCTAATTCAGTTGTTTTTTAGAATTTTAAGTTTAGTCTGTGGATGTTCTTTTATTTTTACCATGGTCCCTTGCATCAGATATGATTAAAAAATCATTGAAGTAAAACATCTTTTCGCAAAGTAATTTGGTAAGAATAAAAAAATTTCTCTAGTCCATGACGGTTGTTATTTATCATGTACTAGAGGGTTGGATGGTCTTCCCTTGCTGCTTGCAAGCTGATCCACGACCTATCAGGAATCCCTACTGCTTGTTAGAAACAATCTCTATTTTTTTATTCTCTTAATTACTATTTTTAAAACTTTATGGTATGTTGTTAGTAATGAGGCTAAAGGGTATGGAGGAAGGGCTGGGCCTAAAAGAGGGTTTATGTTAGGAGAAACGGGTAAACACACGAGGGTATTATTGGTCATGTGTTGTGGTAGTGATAGTGTGAGTATTGTCTTATGGTGAAAAGGTTTAACGTATGGAAATTTGTGAGAATTTGCACCAGATTACAGATCTTAGAAGAGAAACACAAAGTGAGCTGCTAAGCAGCTGTAACTGTCGAGGTAGGCAAGTATAGTGGTTAACATAGGTAGAACTTCTTTAGTCTTGTACAGAAGAAATGTGAAACTTTGTGATGTAGAGCTTTTTCCATTTACTTTCTAGATATGCCTGAAAGTACTGTGAAACTAGAAGTAAAGCTTTTTATTGTTTGTTTTCTAGACTCTAGAGATGCCTAAAACTTGTGACTTTGGTAGCGAAACAGATTCTTGATGATCAAGTATGCAAAAAAATTCATAAATTCACAATCCATGTTTGGAATTTTATTCATTTGTTAAGGTTAAATATTTTATATTTTCTTCATTGAAATTTGCATATTGCTTGTGGAATTGTCTGTTCAGTTAAAGGAAAAATCCCTTTGTTTTTGAAATCTGTTTTTTCTGATAAAATATGTGCTGAGAACTTAAAAAGATGAGAAAAATGACTTTTAAGTTGCTGAATATGCTTGACAAGGAATTAAAAAAATATCAGTTATTATTTGTAGCTTAATTACACCGTTGCTACTGTTCTCTCTATCATTGAGCTTTGCCATCCCATTTTGATTCTGGATCCTTCTGTTTATGGCTCTGAGCACTGAAACCTAAACTATTTCTTTATTTTTTAGTTTCTTTTCTCACAAGTCAGTTGGCTATACTCATAATCTTATTTGTTAGGATAATTTATTGACTTGTTCTTCTTGGTGCATTTTGAAACAGGTGAAGAAAATGTATCTTCATGCCATGAAATGGGCTGTGGAGTATCTGGAGGGTAAAGAGTGAGTATCTAATTGGATATGCTAGTCTATTTATCATTTTGTTATTACATCTTGAGCTTATGAAAATGTTTCCTCATTTTAAGTCTTAGTATTTTTATTTTGCTGCTTAACCGCCCCTGTAATTTTGATGAACAAAACTTGTGCTGATGCTTTCAGCTTTGGGTTATGCAACTCTATGTTATGCTGTGTTCGAATTTCATGTTTTGATAAATGGAAAGTGAATTCATTCCCATTTTAATCAGCTTTCTTCATGCTTTAACTTGTCATCCATTGAAAACACATTTTAAAAGGCAACTGGTTTATCTGATGTTAGATTGAGTTAACCACGGTTTAGCTGCTGTTAAATTGTTAAAGCTGATTAGGACATATTAATGGCTCATGTCAAAAGTTAAGTGGGGAACAGGGAAGGAGACAGATAATTGGGGACATCAGATTTTCTACCTTTTATTGTGCAATCTTTTACACGGGAAATAGGTTTTTGTAGACAACATTGTACCCCTCTTCTCCTCTACACTGGATATTCGTTTTGACAGCTAACTTGGTTTTTACCTTTTTCTCTTTTTCTGTGTTCCTTTTGCATCTTGCATGTGATATGTTGCTTTGTGTTATCTGTATATATTCATTAATAAACTATTGTTTGTGGCGGAGAATTTCATGGAAATGTCTTCTGCTTTTTTCCCCCTATGCTGTGAGGATCTCCTTTTCTTAATACAATGGGGTTTTCGTTACCTGAAAATGTCAGTCAAGAAGAACATTTTCCTTAACTGTCAAAAGAAAGGTTCTCTTACTAGGAAGGTAAAACTGTATATGGTCTTTCTTTGTTAAAATGTGCTTTTTTACATGGTTTAATATTTGAATTATAGGTGCGCTTGTAAGTAAATCAAGCCAAACAGCATATGTAAAGTCAACCTCATTGCTAATTACTTTGGATTTACACTTTTGAGTGTTATAGGTTGAACTTGAAAGGTATTCATGTAATTCCTAAATTTTGCACATTTGTCTAGCTAACTTTGGGGGTACAAATTTTGCTACTCAATTCTAAACTCAGTTTGATTAATAAAACAACAGTGGTTTTCATCCATGCGCTTGTTTCCAAGAGGATTAAGAAAAAATATATTTGAATGAGATCCGAAGCATCTTTAGTTTAAAGTCGTGATTAGTGTTTGTTTCTGACATTCCTATAGCTAACTGAACAAGTAACCATGAACTTTATACTGCTTGATTTTTAGATCTGTTGATCCAAGCAAGGATGATGAAACACCATCGCATGAGGAGAGTGTGCCACAGGAGGAGAGTGTGTCTCAGGAGGAGAGTGAACCTCAGAAGAAGCGTGCACCTCCGAAGAAGGGTGGGCGTAAGAAGAAAAGTGGGAGGGCTTCCAGGATGAAGCGGAAATCTCAAGATTGATAGACATGGTGGGTGCATGGGCAGATATTGCACCATTTTTGAGTATCCTTGCCACGAGCTGGAGCTGTTAATATATTTTTTTTTCTGAAAAACTAACTACTAATCTGATGCAGCCTTGGTAAATTGATGTGCAGAGACTAGGTCGTCTGCGATTGTATCTGTTCTCCTTTAGTCAGTGTCTTTTGCCGAATGCATATGAACATTTATGCTTTGTGCACAAAATCTCTAGCAAGGATGTATTTTTGGAAAAAGTAGTTCCAGATAATGCATGCACTTCACTTAGCAATTTCCCCAATTCGTTAGGTGGTTAGGTTATCTATAACATTCACTAGCAACTGTGTACAAAAAAGGATTGGATTGCTTATAACAATAATATTAATAATGGACTACGTAGCCTTGATACGATACCCAAACATTCTTAACAAATGACGTAGGGTTATTAATGGATAGATAAATATCTATGAAGTATTACAAATTACATTCATATTAACTAGCTAAGTCTTTTTCATTGATAAGAAATTAACAAGCCATTTGTTCATAAAAATAAAATAAAAATTAGTACTTTATACTCGAATTTCTTTTTTTATTTTTATTTTTTGCTAATTTCACTTTTATGAATTGTAAGAACCAAATTCAAGACTTCATGTTTCCTTTAGGAGCGTAATAACCACTAAGCAATTTTCAAGTTCATATATTGCAAATTCTTTAACGACATTTAATTTCTCTTTATGTTTGGCAAAATAGTGTTTCTTTCTTCTATGTCTGTGTTTTTCTCCAGCAAAACAGTATAGGACTTTATCTTTTCATGTATCTTTTTGCAAATAAAAGGGTGAGGGATGGTTTATTTAAATCTTTATTTTAGGACGTCATCATATCTAACCTTTTCTATATGCAACATTTCCCCATAATTAAGAAGAAATATAAAAAGGGTGTATTTGTTTTGCCGCATCTCATATACCCAACTTATCTACGTACAATTCTGTATTCCAAAAGTATCTCATATGTATATGTCAATCTCTTAGGAAGTATCGTTAGGACTAGGATTACATTGGTTCAGAAAATTCTCCTGACTGTACCTAAGAAATGGAGTTTGATTTTTGAATATATTGTAGTTTTATAACTCATAATATTCATGTTATTCGGACCGATCAGGATTGCTATTATTATTAAAATAACAGAATACGTATTCAATAAGTATTTTTAACAATGTAAATAAGTTGTTGAATCTATATATTCTATATAAAAGTTGAACTCTCACAACCTCACACCATGCTTCCACATCATCAAAATTCTATGTGTCAAGCCCATGATTTTTCTAATTTTTTTCTCTCCTAAAACCTACACAAAAATCAAATATTTATCTATTTTATTCAATTTGTACACTTAATCTTGCAATAAAACCTAGCTCTTCATCTTCCTCTATTCAATGTTAATAAAAATTGAATGTTACAAATCCTTAATTACAAATAATGAGGTTCATGTAACCTTTGATTTTCTAATTGACCGTTTCGAGATAATGTCACCTATAAATAACTTCAAATTGTATATATTTTCATCTCCAAATAAGCAAATTCTTAAAAATCTATTTCCAAAAAATATATGAATCAGATTTTTAACAATTTCAAGCCATGTTGTGCAATTATGCAATTGATAATTGAGAAAAAAAATTATCTTGCAAATTATGAGGTTAGTTTGCAAACTTTTAATTTGATTTTGTTTTATGAGTTTATGAAAAAACAATTTCACTCACCCTAATTACCTCTTTTGCGTTCTAATCAAGCTGGTGTATTCGTGGACACAAAGCCGCTCTCTCCTCCTTTACTCCTCAATTCTTTTCCTTTCCGTCGCCGGGTAATTTGATGGTTAACTATAAGACTACTTTGGCGGGTTTTTTTTCAATTCTCTACTTGTAGAATCAACCACTTTCCCCTTTTTCATTTACTTTTTTTCACTCTTTAATGATTCATACCACACTATGCGATCTTCTTACCGTTGATGTTATTTCATTTTTTAAGCTTAATTATATGAACTAACTTTACTTTGATATGAATTTCTATTTTAGAATATATTTGCAGGCAACAAAATAATTTTGATTTTTTAGTCTCAATGCTCTTTCATTTCACTATTATTAGCATTTTCATTGTTCTGTTTTGTTGGTTTTTTTTGCAGCGGTGTAGTAATTTGAATATTACAACTCCATTAGGCATCTTTGACTCGAACTCTTGGAATAAAATCTATTTTCAAAACAAAATATTAATCAGATTTTTAACAATTTTAAGGCATGTATGCAATTGATAATTGAAAAAAAAAATCATCGTCAAATTATGAGGTTGGTTTGAACTTTTAATTTGATTTTGTTTTATGAGTTTATTAAAAAACTGAAACTTAGAACTATATTTTAGAGATATGTATTTCGAGTTAACCTATAACCCACATAAACCTAACTAATTTCAACTCGGTTCAACATAAATTGTATGATGAAATTTTTGTTGTAATGCTTACAGTTTAAGTGAGTCGTTAATTTCGCTACTTTCCAATATTGATTTTACGCAGATTTTACTAGATGAACAAAGATATCAACGAGGTATTCGTGTTATTTTAGTCATATATATATACCAAGAGAGGAACTCATAGGGTGAAAAGAGACAAATGACTTTTTGTTTGAAGAACATTTAGTGTTTAAGGTACAACAAATTTGTTATATAAAGATGCATTTTTATTAGTGTTGCTTCACTGTAAGATTGTATGTATATAATTATTAGTTAAAATTTCAATTTTTATTCGGCTAAAATATGATCATACATTTGGATAATTTGAAAATATTTTATCTTAAATATCTTCATCTTTTATTAATTGTTCGTCCAAGATATTTCATCCAAAATTATGAAATAATTATACATTAATTTGTTCAATCATATTAAGGATCAAATTAAACTAAACTAAAATATATAATTTTTTTTTTATGATATATGCACCAAAATCCATCATAATTTGTAACAAGCTCTAACATTATTTAAATTGGCTAATAAACTTTTAAAAGTATTTAATTTTCCCGCGCAAAGCGCGGGTATGCGACTAGTTTTATTTTTAATATCAAGAGTCACTCTATCAAAAATTTGCACTCATATATCATTTGGTCACAAATGCCTATGAGCTATTCAAAATTTTATCATTTGACCTCTGAGTTTCCAATCGAAGAAATTTCGTTCTATTTGGATGAAGATTTGCATAAACGTTATCCCACTAATATGTTATAATATTTGAGCTAGTACTTGACATAGATTAATATAAAAAATGTTCTTAACTTTAACTATCAGTTCGAGTTTTTAGTTCAATCGGTTAAGTAACATGGTATCAGAGTTTCGGTGATCGAAAATCCTGAGTTCAATTCCTAGCAACCTCAGTATTCGTTGAATTAAAAACACCTGGCGAGTTGAACTTGTGTTATGCACGTTTCGAGTACAAGATGCATTCGCGTGAGGGGGTATGTCAGAGATTAATATAAAAGACGTTATTAACCTTAACTATATCAGCTCGAGCTTTTGGTTTAATGGATTAAGTAACAGTATTTCGACTTAATGAAGCTTACTTTAGACATTGTTTTGTATTTTTTTTTTAAATAATTACTTGTTTTCACATAAAACATCTACTTGTCAAATTATTTTAAGATATGCCATGTCTCAAGTCCAAATGTCAAAACATAATACGTCTTGAGAATAATGATTTTTTCAAATCTCCATCCAATTTGGATGAGTTTAATAATTGAGATCAAGGGTTAAAATCTTGACCAAATAATAGACTAAGAAACCAAATGACAAATTTTGAATAGCTTAGGACCAAATAATATCGTAATTATTTAACTATAATTAAATGGATGGCGAATTTTCACTCAGAAAATTTAGGTCAAGTAATCCAAGGCTATTTATCTCCAAAATAATAATAATAATAATTTATGCTAGTTTTTTTCACTTCAATTCAATAAATATAACAAAATTCATAAAACATTCAGTCAATTTTACAAATTTAATTCCGTTTAGTTTAATTTATTAATAAAAAAACACAAAGCCAATGTTTTACTAACTAATCATGCGACGCTTATAATAATTTGGATTTGAAGTTATTACTCTGGAATATTCACATTATTGTAGGTTAGCTATATTAGTTAAGTAAATGTAACTATATGGTATAATTGTCCTCAAATTATTCAAAAATGCAGGAAAGCTTCTCCCATGCATTATACAATACTATCTTATTTCCATTACTCTTACCAAAAAGATGAAAAAAGAAGAAGAAATCCTTAGCCAATTAATATTCCTAGTACCTCCTACACATGCGAATTATGTCTATTTTATAAGAAAAATAAAAATAAGAAAAAGTGTTGTGTAGTGCTGTGCCGCCCTTGTCTTTAATAGGGCAGAACTGAAGCTGCAAAGGCCATGTGAAATGAGTTTCTGTAGCAAATTCAATGAAGTGGACATTAAACCACTTCCTGAACACTTTCTATTTTTGGCAATTTCCTTATGTTCTTATTTTCTTCTTCTTTTTTATTCACCAATCAGATTTATTAATCACGGTCAAAATTAATCATTATTTTATAACTGCAATCATAAGAATTCCTACAACCCTATTTTTTTTAGAAGACGAAAATTTACTGCATAGGCTGGCAGTGAGATATTATATTAATTAATTAATTGATTAATTAATTAATTAATTAATAATGTCAATTGCCAACTAATAAATGCAACAGAAACAAAATTCCAATTAACCATCGGGGACCAATTTTATACCTAACCATAGTTTGATTAATTTTCCTTTTTTATACCTTTGGTCACTCTTCTTTTCCCTCATAAAGATTCCTATGTTTGTATAAAAAAACATAACCTATGATCGCACCCTTACAAATATCTCTTAATTTTCCTTGTTTCATCAAATTATCTGTAATTATTCTATGCTTCTTTCTAAAATTAATTTAATTATGTTCTTCATTTTAGTACATAGTGGAGTTTGATGGTTTTACAAGTTGGACCAGTTTTGATGGGTTTTACATAGTAATATACGTGTAAATACTAAATACATAGTAGTGAGTTATATACATATATATGAGCTACTGTGTTTTATTAATATTTAGTACTAATCATATTTAATTAAATGTAATTTAAGTTAAACCCCACATTTTAATTAAGTTTCCATTGTGAAAGTTAAAAATGGCTAACTCTTTTTAACACGTTGATTTGACTTTTTAATCAAATAAAGTGAAATTAAGAAAAAGCTTATATATTTTTAGCAATTACGTAGACAATTAAAGAAGCAATACCGCGTCATTCACATTTCATAAATAGAACCTCTCATTTGACTACATTATAATTTTCTTTTCTCTATGCTAATTAAAAAGCTCAAATTGATTTTGTAATTGCATGTGGAGGAGATATCATTTGCTTATGTAGTGTTATTTAATTGATACAAGAGTGATTCTACTATGTATGCATCCATTTCTCCAGAGTGATTGTACTATATATATATATCAGTCATTGGCAAAGTTAAGAATGAAAATTAAAGGGAAAAAACATAAAGATTATGCCCTATTGTTTATGGCAGAACTGAACTGATATGAATTCAACTAAACTGAATTTATTGAATTGACTGAATGATTTATAAATTTTGTTGAAATGAAGTTCCTGAATTTTACTGAATATAAGTCATTGAACATGGTCTTACAAGATAATGATATTTAAAGGTTAAGCTTAGTAGATCACATACACATTATAAAAATCTAATTAGCCTGATTTTACTTGGTGTCTGTGTATCATCGACTTCTAGAACTTGGTTAAAGTAATATTATCTACCCCTAAATATGTAAAAATATTTTAAAAGTGTAAAAAGAAATAAAAAAATTGAAATACATACTGCTTTAAGCAAAAGAAAATTGAAAGGTTAACGAGACACTTAAAATATTATGAGGCAAATTATGTTTTTAGGATAAATTCATGAAATCTTGATGTATCAAATCTACATATTTTCTCCAAACTCATCTAATTATATCAATTAATTGCCTAATTCAACTATCATCTAACAAGATGGAAAACAAGATCCCTTGAAATTCTTACTCAAGAGGTGGTTAAATTCAATAATAAGAGAGGCAACTTCCAATGAATCGTAGCTTCGCCATGAATATGTGCTCATGTAATTACAGAAATAGTGTATTTTTTTTATTACACCTTAAAAATTTCTTCATATTTAATCCTTATCCTCTATTTAATTAAAAAGCATCATACCCTTAGTGTGTTCTATATATTGAAGTCTCGGTCTACACAGGTTCCTTGGATCTGTCTTCGTGCTTCATCTTTAATGAATGCGATTATTTCTCATATTTACCGAGAAGGAAATTGGGTGGCAGACTCTTTGGCTCATTTTGGTACCTTAACGGATGGTGTTCAATGGTGGGATACATATCCAGAATTGAGTGGATCTTCAGTTTATGATGATCTTAACTCTGTTGAGTAGTTTGGCTTTGAGTAATTGTTGTTCTCTTTTGTTTTTTGTATGAACTTTTTTCTTTCCCTCAGATTCTTTAGAAGGCTCGTCGGAGGATGCCAACCTAGTTTGGATGTCTTGCTAGATTTCTTCGACCCCTCTCTATTTTTATTCAGAAAAAAAAGTTACTAGAAGAACTTAATTAGTTATGATCTTTGTTTATAGAAATGAAAATACAAATGTATCAACTAAATTCATTTAAACGAATAATTAAAAACATATGATATTATAGCTACCTAGTTTGGTGTTTCCGTTAATAATTCATTGTTCAATGTTAATTTTGTGAGCTTTATGCTCTATATGAGGCATAAGAAAGATTATTTACGATGTTGAATATTGTTAATAAATTTATTACTGTTGTAAACGAAGGTCACCTGACCGTTTAGACCCGATTAGGTTCTCAAAGTGAGAATCCGATTTGCTTCGATTAGGCCGCTTAGGGATTCAAACTCCAACTTATCCTTGATTAATTTCCCAACTAATCTCAAATTAGTCCTTAAAGATCTTTGACGACTCGACTATCACCTAGCTTCTTTTACTATACTGAAATTTATGCATATACATGTAATAGACAATTAGAACATTCATCTTAACTTCTTCATTTAAGAATATGTAATATAGAAAAGAACAGCACCAATAATTTAATTAAATGGAGAGGAAAACAGAAAGAATATTGGTGGATATAATTAGTAGTAGAGTGATAATTTCCAAAGCATAATAAATATGGTGTAGGCTATGGTGACTTTGTTTTTGAGTTACTTTGTTTGTACTTTGCTTTATTCACCATTAGATCACTTTTCACCCCATGATCTAATGGTGGACAAAACAAAGTAATGGTTACTTTGTAAAAAACAAAGTGACCATAGAATTTTCCAATAAATATACTAAATAAAGTAGTATGATGAATAAAAATAAAAATAAAAAAGGAGAATTGTTACACTTTGTCTGTTTCCTTTCAGGGTCAGACTCACAGCAAATTGGCCCCAACCTCTCTTTCTTTCTTCTTTCTTTTTTTTTTTCATTAATAATAAACCCTAATTTCTATTTTTGGTAATTTTCCAAATATAGAAAACTTAGTAGATGGAATCAGAGAGTGGTTAACAGTCACAGTAATCCTTTGCTCTCCATTGTTTTATGGCTTGACAATTTTGGATTTCTTCTTTCTCAATATTACATTTCATGCCCTCTCCTACTTGAATTTGTTTTACGAATAATGTTGCAACTCTAAATTTAAACTTGGTGTAAATAAGAGCCTGTAATTAACACTGGTTATGTTCATTTGACTTGTCATTTTCCTTTGGAAAAATTGATATATTTGACGAATTTTTTTAAAAGACTTTGAATTTGAATTTCCTTAAGTGAACTAATATTTTGCTGGTATATACAATTAATAACAAAAATATCCAAGAGAGGAATTAATTAAAAAAGTATATATATTATTATTTGACATTATTTATAACTAATTAAATTTTTTATATCGAAATATTGGAAATTAAGTTGTTAATATTTGGTGTATATAGTGAAGTTTGTTGCACACTTTTATTAAGTCTAATGATATTTAGGCGCTAATTTATTCATTGCCATCATTAAATTTAAGCCGGTGATTTAGTAAAACCGCATAGGGTAGACCTCGGGGTCTGGATTGGACATCCTTTGATCACGACACTTAATCCCTAGTAAAACCCAAATTTTCAAAGCCACACATCTTTTAATCATAATTCGTTCGTTAATCTCTAGCCTGGATGTTAGTGACATGCAAAAGAACACTTGCCTGAAGTCTCATCATATTTTCTGAACATCAATCTCTCCCTCGATTTCAGGGTCTAAATCGTGGACTTGTGTACCTTTTGAGGCTGAAGTGCCTACATATATAAGAGTCTATGCTCTCCTTTTCTTTATAGGAATAACTTAGCTAATCGCTAATAAGGAAGGAACTCCGTTCCTTGATTAGAGACACCTTTTTAGTCCAATATGACATATGAATATAATAGTTCTGCATTATTCGTATATGTAATATATTTATCTAATTCATTGATTGATTTTAAAACATGCTCATATTAATTATTTTACATAATAACAACAATTAATATTCATAATTTAACGAAACAATAAACAACAACAATCAACAGCTAACTGTAGAACTAAACAAGTTGTTAATTAATAGCACTAAACTGAAATTATATATCATATATACTTTGTTTCTAAAATTTCTACAAACCCATAATTATCATAACGCAAAGCTTAGGCAGTAGAATTACTATATGTAAAATGGATTTATAATTTACAGAAATAAAAAAGGATGGATGTTTAAAAGGGTAATTACAGACAGACTAGTAAATTTGGTGAATATGTGAAGAAGCATATACACATATGAGGTAATTCTATATATATATAGAAGAAGTTTTGTTGTGTGATATCTTGTTCTCTTCACTAGAATTAAACCCACTATCCATTTTCTACAAGCAAGATTATAGGTACCTACCCTCTACAGACCTCTCTATCTTTTCTCTTTCTTTCTCTGGTAGATGCATGAAATGAATTGCACCATTTTCTTTAAAGTTTGCAGAAGCTGGTTTCCATATTTTATCTTTAGTTCCATGTCTTGTAGTCATATATATTAATCTCCTCCATTTGTGGTTTTTAAATTTGGGTGAATTAAAAAAGGGAGAGATGGGAAGAGGAAAGATACCGATAAAGAGGATAGAAAACCAGACAACAAGGCAGGTGACCTTCTCAAAAAGAAGAGCTGGACTTCTCAAGAAGACTCATGAACTTTCTGTTCTTTGTGATGCTCAGATTGGCCTCATCATTTTCTCCAGCACTGGCAAGCTTTGCCAGTACTGCTCTGACCCTTTCAGGTTCTCTTTTTTCTTTTCTTTATCATCTTAACCCTTCCTTCATTTCAAGTTTTGATTTCAACAACTCATAAAAAAAGCATCATGTTTTGAGAGTTTTTTTTTATGTGTTTCTTGGCATGTTAATTATTAATTCTGACAAACTAGCTAGGGTTTTCTCTTCTTAATTGTCCATCTCTTTCTTTGCCAGCTGATGCTTCCTCTTTTTTTTTTTTTTTTTTTTTTTTTTTTGTAATTTCATTTTAATCTCAAGATCTTGAAGTCAGTCCAAACTAAAGGATCATGCTTTAACCGATCTCTTCATGTCTTTGTTTTTTAATTTTGTTATGCTCCATCTTATGAATTTCAGTAACTTTTTGTGGATGCTCAAGAACTTATACATCTAGGTCTTCTTCTTTTTCTTTTTCTTTTTTTTCAAAAAGGGTAGACAAATTGAACTTATATTGGAAGAGGGTTTCATAATCTTACAATAGAAAATCCTAATCTGGTCGGATCTTAATGATTTAAATGTAAATCCCTCAAAAAGTCTGTACTTTAGGGCTGAAAATACAACTTCGATCTCATTGTTTGATTCTTTTCATTTCAAGTCATTTTCATCTAATTAACTAAGATCATGGAAGAAACCACCAAATAACAGCTTAGTGGCTGTTGTCAAAAAAATAACAGCTTAGTGGCTATTACGAGAAAGAGTGTCGGGTCATGGGTTCGTATCCCTCGATTGACATGAAATTTTTCCAAAATAAATGTAAAATTATTTTAACACTAAGATCATGGGACTAAACAGATATATATGGACTAGAATGCATCAAAGATAGAACAACAAAAATGTCTTTATGTACTATAATTAGAGATTTTTATTTAAAAACAAGTTCCTTTAGTTTTTTTTTTGTTTAACAAGTTTCTTTAGTTTATTAGATCTAATTCAGAAAGGATTAAATTATACCAAATTATAAAATTTTGATCCTTAGTTTATCCTAATTTTTGTTGGCGAATACATATTCTTGTGCAACCTTAATAAATTTTATATTGAGCATAATATTATATAAGGAGATTAAAAATAAAAATCATTTTTTAATGAAGAAAATGGTGATTAAGATGCATGAGTATTTGAATGCAGGATGGAGCAAGTCATAGAAAGGTACCAGAAGGCTACAGGGACCACCATTCCTGAGCATGATAGCAGGGTATATAATCATACTTATTATAATTAATTACTATCTTTTTAAAAGAAATTGGGATTAAAAATAAAATAAATAGCAGGAACAATTGTATGGTGAGCTGGCAATGCTGAAGAAAGAAACAAGAAGACTGCAAGTGAATATGAGGAGGTATACTGGAGAAGATATGAGCTCTATCCCTTTTGAGGAACTCGCTGAACTTGAACTTCAACTTGAACATTCTGTTGCTAAAGTTCGCGATCGCAAGGTATTTCATTTTTCCTATGTATTCTTATTAATTATATATATCATTTTGTTCGGGATATTATATACACACACTATGTTTTTTGTAACAATTGAAAATAGGAAACACACGTTTTTGGCTTTGCCGAAAGCACATTTCCATTGTGATATTATGATTCTAGTTAATTGGTGATAACTTTTACTCCATGATTCCTAATTATTTTTATTCATGCCGATTGTTGTATCATAACAAATCTAGAGTATAGATACCGATATATTTTTTTTGTTAATTATAAAGGTATCTCTATGTTTTTTTTATATTTACATTATTCTCCATGTTTTCGTATTCTGATGAGACAAAAACAATAAAAATAAGAAGTCTCGCAGTTGATTAGTTAATAAAAAGTATTTGAGTAGTGTTAAATATAAATATGTGGATGCATGCATGCAGAATGAACTGTTGCAACAGCAGCTGGAGAATCTGCGCAGGAAGGTGAGATTTTGTTGCAATCAATCAATTTGCAAATAAATCTAAATATTCAATCATATATATATATAGTTCTTAATTACTGTTCTTTTAATCAATTCATAAGTAGTATAAAGTAATTTCTTTTTATCTGATATGCTAGGAGCGTATGATGGAGGAAGAAAACAGCAATATGTACCGTTGGGTAAGGACTCTTACTTACTATACCACAATTAATTAATGTACTCAACATATATATATAACTGAAATCATTTTTTTAATTTTTTTTTTTTTTGTGAAAACATAATTGACACCATTCTAATCATGTTACTATTTAGTATATATATATAATTGTATATGCATGTATGGTGTTAAGTTTCATTGTTTAATTAAGAAATTACACATAGAACTACTCTTTGTATATCTGAGACAGATGTGGTCCTTTTCGGGTAAGTTAAGCTTAATTTTGTTGACATTATATCGGAGCGTCAATTATATTGAAAGTTGTTGGGTGAGTTAAGCTTTTAAGGTTAAATTGAATTGAATTGAATATTACAGATTCAGGAGCAGCGAGCAGCGGTGGAATATCAGCATGCAACTATGGACGCAAAGCCAGTTGAACATCATCATCATCAGCAAGTATTGGAGCAATTTCCATTCTGTGGAGAACCAAGTAGTGTGCTTCAGTTGGCTACTATTCCTTCTCAAATGCATGCTTATCATCTCCAGCTTGCTCAGCCCAACCTCGATCCTTCTTCTCTTTGATTCTCTGTCTGGTATACACGTGTACATCTCTTTTCCATTTACTTCTCGTCAAATATTACTTTCTGAAAATTTCGACTTTCCCCTATCCAAAATATAGGAGCTTTCTCCTTATATCCATTCTTTAGTACGGTGAATCGGGTTTCTATTAGGTAGATTAATTAACGTTTTAACATGAGTCTTAACCGTCCTTTTTGTTGAGATTTTATCAATTTTGCTAGGTCATAGAGCAAATGTCTTATACCAAATGATATACTGAGGGGATAAAAAATACCAAAATATTAGATAGATCAACATTATCTAAGGAGTAAATAATCGAATGAAACCAACATTTTGGATAGATGAAAGTCCTAATGAATTTGCTTTAATCCTGTCTTTTTCTAAAAACCATTGTAACTCTATGTTTGGTATGGTGCTATGATTTACTTATCATTATCTAAGAAAGTTGACTGTATTTTATCTAATTAATAAACTGATTCCCATTAACTAATCAACTGAGCCATTTAATTTATATTGTATATATGATTCTAACTTAATTCTTCTTAACTGATCAAAAACTTAATTCTACTTATTTATTTTTTTTCTCTTTTTCTTTTTGATGTTGCAGGATAATAGATATTCAGAGAAGGGTTTGAGTTATCAAAGCATTACAATGCTATAGAGTTTCAGTATTCTCAAGAAAGACTTTTATTACATACATATATATGGTTTCTTCATGGATTTTTTCCTATGTTTTCACATTTTGTGTACGCTATAGACAATGATGGTGTGTTTTCTCTTCATCTTCTAACATTTATTTGGTATTGCGTACCGTATCGTATATATAATACATATATGGTTTGGACTCAAGTATTATCTACTACTTCGACACTCTATAATCTCAAAAATGATGTTTAAAATGCTGGTGAAAAAACACGCTTAATTAGCCTATATACAAGATTAATTCTTCATCTTCATAACCAACAATGTGCTTCATTTGGCTTACAGCCAAACTTAACATCATATATATTTGCTTAGAATTAGGGTGTGATTTATCTTGTGCAATGAATCTATGTAGTCCTCCATTCATCTCCACAAGACTATAACCCGGAGACTTTTTTACCCCCATCTTTTCCATAGTTTTTCTCGTGCTTCTTGCTTCGTCCCACCGTCTAACAATAGCATAAGCATTCGATAGTCCAACATATCTACCATCATGCTTCGGCTCCAGCTCAATAAGCCTCTTTCCTACTATTTCCGCAACATCTAACTTCCCATGGGTTATACATCCGCTGAGCAGAGCACCTAACATCGATGCAGTTGGCTCTATAGGTGCTTCACATAAAAACCGATATGCCTCCTCTATCTGACCCGAACGAGCCATAACATCTATCATACAAGCATAATGCTCAATCTTAGGACTCATACCATGTTTACGAATACAATCAAAAAAATGCCAAGCTTCCTTCACGAATCCACCATGAGCACAAGCACTCAACAAGCTCAAATACGTGATCTCGTCCGGCTTAACTCCGACTGTGCTCATTTCTGAGAACAAATCGAGTGTCTCTCTAATCAAACCATGGTTTGCAAGTCCACCAATCATAGCATTCCAAATTAAGACATCACCGGTCTCTTTAGGCATCCCCCGGAACACATTCAAAGCCTCGTGAATCGCCCCGCACTTGGCATACATGTCAACGAGGGAGGTACGCAACATGATTGTCAAAGGCAAGTTATTATCAATCACAAATTGATGCATCATCCTTCCTTTATCAAGCGAACCTAAATGAGCACAAGCACAAAGTACACTCACCAACGTAACCTCATTAGGCCTAGGACCTAAAATTCTCATGTCTTCGAAAACTTCCATGGCATCACCATAACTCACATTTTTAACATACCCATCAATCAAAGAACTCCAAGACAAAACATCCTTTTCCGGCATTGAATCAAACACTTGTCGCGCATAAACCATATATCCACATTTCGCATACCCATCAACCATAGAATTCCAAGAAACTAAATTCTTAATAGGCATTTCATCAAACACTTTACGAGCATTAAAAATATCCCGAAAAGAAGCATACATATGAATCAAAGAATTCGATATAAACAAATCGGATTCGAACCCAAATTTAGCAATGTGGGAATGAATAGACATACCCAAATGAGGGTTGAAAAGGCGGGCCGATGCCCGGGCAAGAAAAGGGAAAGTTAAGTAATCAGGAGAGACCCCAGAACGCAACATGTCAATGAAAATGGATAGAGAGCGATTCGGGTTCCGGGTTTTTGAATACCCTCTGATGAGAGTGTTCCAGTTGAAAAGGGTGGGGTTTGAGAGAGAATAAAGAAGAAAGGAGGAGTAATGAATGTTGTTTCCAGAATCAGAAAGGGAAGAAAAAGAAATGATTTTGGAGATAAAAATGTCATCTTGAGAGAGGCCTAAAGGGAATAGAAGAGCATGTATTTGTTTGAGGTGAAAAATTGATTTGCAATTGTCAATGAGAGTGATGAGTTTGGAGGAATTGAGGATGTTGTTGTTTCTACACATTAATAATGGATTCACCATTTGCAATGGAATTTTGAGCACTTCACATTCCTTTCCTTCCTCAACTTTGGTACAAACTACACAAATCAAATTTTGCTAACATGGGTGATGGGTTCATAGAGATGGAGTCATTAATAATTTTCAACACTTCAATTTGTTCTAGTGTGTTTGTATGATTTAGAATTAAATCAGGTCAAAAAACATTTCAAAGCCCTTGATAATGAATAAGACCCGCCCTTGACTTTTGAGTGTACTTACTAAAAGTCCTCCATTTAAAAGTCAAAGCTTTAGAAATTCACTATTCTCCCAATTGAAGAAGATGTAAATTACGAAGCCATCTCCTTCCTCAGCGTGTATCCTCCTCACAATCAATCCATGGAATCTGCGAGTTACAGAGAAGTTGTTCTTCTTGTTCTCCATTTCTAAAAGATTATGCTGCTACAGAAATCAATGCGTTGCTATGGATTTCTCTCCTTGAAAAAGTCTTCAAGCTTCTCAGGTTGTGGTCTAAAGCTACATTTTGCTAGACCTCCTTCTAAATCCTTCTTTGGCCATACTAATTTTGGTTCCCACCCGAATTTTTATCAGGCCGAATTCCTTTCAGGACTAATCGAGGAACTAGATAAGTCAAATTTCGAGAGTCCTCAAAAACAAACACCATTTGACAAAATTAGTAAACACATAAATTTTTAAAAATTCACCAATAAAATAAGACAAAAATACTCCTTGCCACATCATCACATTTAACACCGTTAATGATTTATCCGCATTTTGAATAACGGCGATGAACACAATCCTTAATTTATCAGAAAAATAAACACACACCATTTTGATACAGGGGTTGTTTAGAAAATTATATTCTGTTAATTGGAAAAATACCCAATATCCATACAAGCAATAATGACTCATCTCTCGTTAATGCACTTCCTTTAACAAAGTATGAACCTTCTCTAGCTATTATTTAGTTAGTTTGATTGGAATTCTTTTGTGTAAATTCAATTGTGCGCTCCAACTCCACAAACCTAAGATTGAAAAAGATGTTTCAACTAAAAGTCTTCAAATTCAGATCCATTAGATTGCCACAAGAGTTGACAATTGTAAGAAAAATAAAGATAAAACGAAACAAGACGAAATGAAATCTTGGCGAGCAAGTAGAATTGTCTTTTGAAAGGCATAAATAGGATTAAAAAATAGAATATGGAATTGTTCTCTGTTGTTTCCAGATAACATATATTTTATAGCGTTCCAAGGGCGAGCTCCAATCGGCACTGCCCCTTTTACCAAATGGTAGAAAATAGAGCTAGCTAGCTTACACCATCTAGTTACCCCCAACGCTAACTGTGTCCAGAAGTCGATACCTCAGTGCTGCACACAGGGCACACCTGCATTTACACACAACTAACGTTCATCATACTTGGTAAAATATTTCATAAATTGAATGTTCTGTTCATTAAAACACTTCGTTAAATTGAGGGTATAGGAAAATATCAATAATACTTCATGTTTTTTGAGAAATCATGTGTGCACCAATCTTCATTGGATGGAGGGAGGACTTATGAAGGAAGCAGAAGCATCCAACACACATGGGATTTCTACCCTCGCCCTAACACTTACTCAACCGTGGGAATATGAGCTCATTTTGAACAAGTCAAGGAGGTGTATAAAGACTTCAGTAGGAAATAAAACACAGAATTGTTTATGGCGTCAGGACTTAAAATTCCACTTTTTGAAACATAGACAAGTGTTTTAACGAGCCAAATCTCAGGTATGAATAAATGTCATTATTGACAATGAATAAGATATCGTTTGGATGGATCTATAGACAACCACAACCGTCCAACAAATTTGACCAACTACAGAAAACTTTCCAAATAAAGCCTAGATCTTGACCATTTAGTAACTTGTGATAAATTAACCCTAGCACTTTCACATGAATAAATAATTACAGCTTCACTAGAAAGCATTTGTGTTTTCCTAGACCAGCACGTGGGAACTTGCTCAACGCAAACAATAACATAATATAAAGCACACATTCAATTAACAATGAACTACATTAATATGACATATCATGTTATATAGCTAAACACAAGACAGTTTCAGTTCCTCTTTAACATACAAACTCTTGACTTATCTATGTGATGACTAAAAACGCAAACCGACAAAATCCCAAAAGTAGTCAAACTGTCTAAGATCAAAGCTTAGTATCGAAGTTCAGAAATACAGGAGCTACTTAGAATGACGTTTGAGCGAAGATTGGCATGAAATAAGACTGAAACATTATACAAAATAACTGCATTAGGAAACATACCTTATTGATTTTCAACCAATTATTTATGCAATCTGAGTGATACGAGTGTTTGCACGAAAGCACTGTCAATGTCTCCCCATCCTCATAATCTAAGCGACATATGACACAGCTGAAACAGAAGCATGGTGATTTAGTCATAAGAGAACTAACATTGAAAAAACAATAAAGGCATTTGAACTTACGAGTCATTGCTTCCATTCTGACTGCTTCCTGTCTTATAGATGGCTGAAGGTAAAGAGGCAATACCATCAGCTGAAAGCCCTCTACTCTCACTTCCAACAACTTCACCTAATGCAATTAACTCCTGAAGATGAAGCATACCATCAGAGAAAGTCAAACTAGAAACCTCCTTACGAAGATAACGGCCAACTTACCTCATATGAAAGTTCATCTGGATCAACCTCCTCCCATGCATCCTGCAGGTTCAAGAAGACCAACTACATGATTAGCTAGAAGGAGAACAATTTACATATATTCTAGAGAAGGGCTCAGTTTCATGTGCGATGTCATTAACAAAAAATTTAGACCTGATATGTAGCAAAATCATCCAGTGAAATGGAAGAAAAATAAATGGGATAATACACTTGACACTGACAGCACCCATTTGAAATTAATACATAAAGTTCTATAGCATTACACCAATGACTGAACAGTGTCACAACAACTACAAACAAACATACTTGCTAGTAATTTGCTTTTCATCATTCATTCACTTCTCAAATGAAACATTAGAAGCATAGAAACAATAGATTCAAATTCACTCTGACTCACTTCTATAATGCAACCCTTTTAGCACGAAACACTTCAACAAATTACCACAGGGATGCATAAGAGACTGGATTTGCAGCTAAATTCAAAGAAAACATATTTGTAACACTGTAAATGACCTGAAAGTGTTTTACAATGTCCTATTTTAAGTCACATGAGGAATCTAAGACGAGAACTTGAAATTCAATCAGAAATAGTCTTCTAAAACTTGCTATCCAGAGGAATTTTTTTGGCTGCATCCTTCTCATAGGGACACATTAAATAATAGTGTTACACAAATATACTTCCAATGCCCTTTACATTGAGAAACTGCCAAACAACAAACTATCTATATAGAAGAAAAAACCTTTTTTCTGTTTGCTTCTACTTTGCTAAGCAACCAAAGTATGAAATATACCATCTCCTATGATGAGTATGAACAAAAAATAACAATAGTGATAACTATTATGAGCTTCTCAGAAAAATGTCCTGGACAGAAAAGAGATAAAAGAAAAGTCGGGAAAGGATATATATGTACATCCTTAAAGCCGGTATCTATATTGAGGCATTGTATTGATGATACTCAACAAATTCTTCACTTACAAATGCTGGCTTCCCATGTATGACAATGAAGACTAACATTTACACTACCTAGATAACAATTGATCATCACCACAATCTCCAATTAATCCATTGTTTTGATAATTATGCAGCTGTTATGATGTAATTATTCATAACATATTTATATTCTGACATTGAACATATAATGCCCATCAGCCAAAATCCACCACCCAGATCTCCCTATTCCAGTTGATACTACAAAAAGAAACATGATATTGAAATATCATATCTTCTTTACCACTTGGTTAGCATGTTAAATTTTGAAGAAAGAAGTGTAATAGAATCTTTCAAGGTCTCATTCCAAATGCATAGATAAAAACTTCGAATATGGTGTATATATTCAGGATTTTTGATTGTATCTAGAGGGTTCCACTATCCAACTTATGACTACAAAATTTATTAAAAAGAAAAGAGACCCAAAATTTCCTACCCAAGCCCTCTTTCTCTGTCGTTTTTTTTCTTATTTTTCTAATTTTTTTGAGTTAAGACAACTACTAGAAGCACTTATTCTATTCAACTAATAATGATAATGGAGCAGACATCTACCTAAGACAAAGGCCTTTTTAACAGAATTCATAACACACTAAAATGCTAGAAACGCCAAACAGCAGAACTAATCCAGAGAAACACTTAATACTCACGTTTGCATATTACTTATGCCTTGTACTTCCAACAAATAATGCCGAAATAAATTCAAACAGGAAGGCCAAAATGATCAAATTTTCTGACAGCACACCATGTGAAATCAGATAAATTACACTAAGACCATTCCTGAATCAGAAAATCATACATAAAACTCGTACCTGAGAGTTACCACCCTGATCGTCACTGTCCTCAAGTTCGCCTGTAAGGCCAAATAGTAACTACAAGTTGATGGTGCTCTAATACATCACAAAAAATGAAAGAAAAAGGTGGCGTTATTGATACTGACCATCATTAATCCCAGCAAGAGCTAATAGCCTAGCAGCCATATCTCTTTCTTCAGCATCCTGTAAGGCCCTAGCATAAGCCTCATCACTGGAAAAACTAGCAGGGTCAAGCTCAACTCCAGGTGCATCTTCATCATCATCATCGTCGTCATCGGCATGCTCATGCACATCAAATGCATCCATGCCATCATCCTCATCACTACCATCGTCCTCCTCTCCTACATCCTCATCGTCTCCGTCAGTGTCATCATCATCTTGATCACCAAAATCATCATCATCATCACCATAGCTTCCAGGTTCCCAACTTCCATAATCACTTCCATCAGTAATAGTATTCATTCGCAACATCATGTACGCCCTTTCCTAAAAAACAAAAAGAAGCAACTTCAATTAAAGAATGAGACACATATCACATTGCCCTAATCACCAAAAAAACAAAACTTGAAATTAGGGTCAAGAACCCTATTGAAAGAAAAAGAGAACGGACCTGTTCTTGGAGGGTACGGGCGAGGGCAAGGTCAGCATCGACCTGACTGAGATTAGTGAAGGGAGTTCTTGCGGAGGGCTGACGTGGAGGTTGGGGTTCCTCCGGGTCATTAGGGTTAGGGTCAGCTAAATTAGGGTTAAGTTCTTGGTCGGATTGGCTGGTATTGTTATCGATTGCAGCCTTTGATTCACCTAATTTGGCATTGTTCTCCATGATAATGGAATTGGGTTTTTGCGGATTAACAAAAAGTAGTTGTGGTGTGAATTGAAGAAGATGATGATGATGATGTTGAAATGAATTGCAGAATCGAAATATATAATAGTGAGAGCGAGAGATTGATTTCTTTGGTTGGCTTGATAAGGAAGAGATGTTTAAAAAATGCAAGAAAAGAATGAAAAAAACAAATCAAGAATAGAAGAAGAAAGAACAGATGTCAATTTCAAATACACTGCCGCTTATCTTAACGGTAGCCTACACTCCCACCGTTTATTTCCGGGCCCAAGTCCACTTCATCTCAACTCACTCGCCGGGCCTCTTAAACCGTTTGGGCTCTAGGGATGGCAACGAGTAATGTAACCACGAGGAGGCAACATTTGTTTCAGCATCTCTCAATCACGGGGCCAAGTCGTTGATATAGTGTGACCAACCATGGATTATTGATCACAAGTCTACAATAGCAAGATGAATGGGTTAGACGTCTCTACATTATACAATATATAGATCAAAAGGCAATCATCCAACATACAACACATAAATAAGCAACAAGCATTCATACATAAATACGCACACATTACATAAGGCGCCAAAGATGAATAATGCACAAAGAATTTCAATTGATAATCGAAAAAGATAATAATATATCGAGAGAGTGTCGCCTATAGTAGTAAGAGGCTAACTACTAGAGATGTCAATAATCTAAACCAACTTACTACTTGGTGTTTTAATTTTAAATTAGTGTTTTTATACAATGCAACAAAGTTATATTATCTTTTCTTTTAAAAAAAAATGAAAGAATAAATAAAATAAAATAAACCAGTTTTTCTTGTTTAAACATGATATATGTTATAATTGTTCTCAATCTATGTTAAATTATTTCCGAGATTAACTATGAGTTAATAGTAAACAAATGATATTATGGATGCTTATTAGCAGTCCCTCACATCACACTGACAATGTGATGTAATATGATAGGCATAACCACAAGTCATACACAAACAAATAGTGATGTGAATGTGAGTGTTAAAATATCTCTTTATCTTGTAGCTTAATACTTGTAATCTCTCTCCTATTGTTTTTCATACAGGCTACTCTTAAAAGATTTGAGTTTTACAATTCTTGGATGCATACGATGTGTCCCTAAACGCCCTATTTGGACATGTGAAGTTGCTTAGTTATTTTGTTATGGTTGTTTTTAATAGATCAAAATTTCATCATTTTCAGAATCGGACGCATACAATTTTGCCTCTAGCCCACTCGATTTGGACTCACATAAGGAGTGTTTAAACTCTATATTTGCCTAGACCAAAATACCAATTAAAGAGCAATAGTTGAGGCTGCAAGAAAAACTGTATACATTGTAGCTTTTAACAAAATTATATGAAGAAAATATATCATAAACAAATATTCTTGCATAAAGTTTCCGAAAAGATTTTTCCAATGAATAGTTTTCTAAAATGTTTTCTGAGAAAATTATTTTTTAAAACGCTTTCTCATGGAAACCGTACAATCAAACAGTGCATTAAAAAAAAAGTTTAGTTATATAATTTAAGTTTCTAGTTATATCTGTCTGGATTTTTGGGTCTTAAGCTATCGAATTCTAGCTTGAAATAGATAGATAACCGTTAGAGATGGACCGGAGTTCGGCGAACCTATTCCGACAATCAAGTCAGATAATGATTCAAGAGGAAAGACGGCTTAAGAGAGTAAATGGAAGGGAACGGTGAACATACCATTTCTAATGACTACATTGCCTTATATAAAGAATTTGGAGTGTCCTAGACACGTGTCGGGTTTTAGACTGGTTGAGGAGGAATAATTTCGTTAGGAGGAAACTTTTTGAATCGTGCAAGCATGTGCAAGGGCATCTTTTGCGGATGGTGACACGTGTCTCTAGGTGAAGCGATTAGTAATGTAACTTATGTGATGATGTGACATATGATGGTTAAAGGAAGAGATAACTTCTTTCATGTGTTGATCATGCTACCTTGGTCATGTGATTGACACGTGACATCAACTTGATATGTACAATCATCTAGTAATAAAAATATGCATTTATATGAATTTAATTTCAAATGTATCGACTTGTCCTTAAGTTGACAAATTTTTACTTATTGTCTAAAATACAATCAAAACTAAACAATGATTAAATTTTGAATCAAATTTACCTTAAAAAAAAACCAAGTTAATACCTAAAAACCAAATCGGAGTAAAATGGTCATAATTGTCATGTTTTAGTTGGTCATTTTGACGCGAATTATTAGATGATCCAAGGCCTTAAACTTTATTTAGGATTTGTTTGGGAGGAGGGTTGAGGAGGGTTAATAAAGTAATATTTAAAGACTAACCCATGTTTGGGAAGAAAGGTTTTTGGAAGAGTATGGGTTAATAAGGTTTTATGGGAGGTTTTTTGTTCTAAATCTCAACACTCCAAATTGGAGTGTTAGGAAGGGTTGGATATAAAACCCTCAAAACCTTTCCCTAACCTCCCTTTATTAACCCATCATGCACTCCATCCAAACAAAGCCTTAAAGATATTATGTATGATTCGCGAGATACACTTATCACACATCTAATGGAAGGTCATTACTTTATTTAAAGTTGTGAACCCTAATAATTTCTCCATTTTAACCTCTATTTCCAAAAATTACAATTGGACTAGATTGTAAAAACATGACATTTCTCGAAAGAAGATGTAATTATCCATAGATTACTACAACTAGTGTATAGTGAAAAATGAAGAAGATAGAAAGAAGATGAGAAAGAACAGAGACTGAAACTTACAAACGCAGAAGAAATGAGTTGGTGCTGCAATCCATATCCTTTCCTTCACAGCACTACCCAACTCAACATTACTAACTCCCGCCTCCTTTCTCCGGTAGCTTTCCATTTCTTCTACTTTGCATTTCCCCTTTTCAAAATTGAATCTTTTACCTTTATATGTGCAGTGTAAGAAGCAGCAGAAGAAGAAGAAGAATGGTTACCAGGGCATTAGGGTTCCTAAAATCTTTGCTTATTATGGACTTAAGACACCTCCTTATAACTTGGTAATCTTTCTTTTTTCATTTTTTCCATTACCCATCATGGATATGCGAAATTTCCTTTAAAGGTTGCAACTTTATGTGTTGCATTCGTGTAGGATGCTTTAGAACCATATATGAGTAAGACGACTCTCGAGATTCACTGGGGAAAACATCACCGGGCCTATCTCGATAATTTGAATAAACAACTTGCTTCTGATGATGTTTTGTATGGCTATACTATGGATGAACTTGTTAAAGTTACCTATAATAATGGCAACCCTTTACCCGGTTTCAACAATGCTGCTCAGGTATATGTTTTTTACCTCTTTATGTTCAATTCTTTGGTATATGACACTCTCTGAACTTTCCGTTGAAGGCATTTTTACTCGGCTTGTGTGAATTTTCGGTATCAATTTGGTCATTCAACTCTCATGTTTAATACCAACTTGATATTCATAGTTAGAGAAATCCTAAATTGGACCTACTATTCATGAACTGTGATGTGCCTTTTCGCTGGAGAATCAGTATAGTTCCTGCCTCGTCTTCAGCTCCTGTACTAAGATGTTATTAACTGCTTGGTTTACTGTTCGCTCAGGCAGTGACAAATTGATCCCTGATTTTGTTTCAAAGTTCACTTATATGGTTATAGTGGATATTACTTTCAGTTATACGCTCATAAGTAGTAGAGTTCATGCACTCGGGACAAATTTGACCAACTAAGAAACAATTGAATTAGGAACAGAAAATACAAGTTTCTGTTTAAGTGACTAAGTAGAAACTTTTCTGTTAACTCAGAAAACTTACCCACTTAAAACTTCAGGTACTCTAAATTTGAAAGCATGTGATCATGTGCATATCTTTACTCCTATATACTTTTGTTCTGGGGTTAGATGGATGAGCTTTTAGTTACCTGGAAAGTGACTGGAATTAGGATTAGGTCCAGTGCAAATAAATATGTCTGCCATCATAAAAAAAATTCAGTATATGGAATCAGCTGAAATCCATGTTACTCCAAGTGTCCTCTTATAAGACCCTCTTTTTCAAGGCACTTTACGGATGGTAATGTGAAGTTTTCTTTTATGAATTCAGCTCGTGTAGGCAATAGGTACAAACCTCATTAACACCAACAGAAGGTCAATTCAATTAGATCTGACGTTTTTTCCCAGAACTCACTTGAAGACTACAGTGATAATGGATTTTGTATAAAGTTTTGAATATGTAAAAACAAAAAAAAACATAAGGTAAAGCTCATGATTAATAAGTGAAGTGTGAGATTGGTCAGTCATATTTTTGAGATCATATGTGGATTTCGTGTTTCTTCTTTTTTCCACCCATCTAGCTGTACTAGATCTTTTACGCAACTATGATTTGGCAAGAAAAATACAAGGTCTTGAGGTGATATTTGGAACGGGAACTTGAATGTTTATTTCGGTTGATCTCAAAGACTAAAGGAGATCTGCTCCACAAGATATACTAAAAGCAGCGGTTGATTGAATAACTGCAGGTGTGGAATCACGACTTTTTTTGGGAATCAATGCAGCCAGGAGGAGGAGGAATGCCTGAACTAGGGGTGCTACAGCAAATTGAGAAGGATTTCAATTCCTTTACAAATTTTAAGGACAAGTTTACTGAAACAGCTCTTACACTGTTTGGCTCTGGTTGGGTTTGGCTTGTCTGTAAGTTCTATAAACTCATGTTTACTTAACTTTGAATTGTGTAGAGCCAATCTTACAGCTTAAGATTGTTATTGGGCCTTATTTGCAGTAAAGAGAGAAGAGAGACAACTTGCTATAACTAAAACATCAAATGCGGTCACGCCACTCGTATGGGATGATATTGTATGTCAATTCTCGAAACCTAACATCTTCTATTATTACTTATATCTTAATAATCATAATGATCGTCTCTTTTGTTGTTGCAGCCTATCATCTGCTTAGATATGTGGGAAGTAAGTTTCTAATTCCCTCTCATACTCGTACATAATTATTGATATTCTCTTGATTTTTGCTTATCAGGAGCTGATTATTCTTCTTTGTTTATAACTTGCAGCATTCTTATTATCTGGATTATAAGGTAGGCAAAGGCAACCATCAACCTTAACTTTCCTTTTAACTTCCATAATATGTCTTCTTTCTTACTAATTATGGGATCTCTTTGAACAGAACGATAGAGGAGAATACGTAAATGCATATTTGAATCACCTCGTCTCTTGGAATGCTGCAATGGCACGGATGGCACGTGCAGAAGCGTTCGTGAATTTAGGGGAACCAAATATTCCTGTGGCTTGAATATGTTTGTGATGGATGCACTTTAGTTGATGTCCTGATGTTGATTCGGGGCTATCCGGGACCATAGTGATAGGGTGAGTTTAGGTATTAGAACAAAATGGATGCTTTTTTGTTTGGCAGGTGGATTCTATTAAGTAGAAAAAGCATGTTGTAATTATTGATAAAGATTATCAACTTTAGCCAAATATTGGAATACAACTCCAGTCCCTTTTCCTTATCTTTGTGAATATGGTGATGCACATGTTAGTGCATAAACATGAAGCCTAGAAAGGCGGCTAGATCGTTGTTTGTTTGCCGGAAAATAACTTCAGTATAATGATTTCTTAATTTTTTGTGTCTGTTTGCTAAATAATGGAAAATATTGGATTAATCAATAAAACGAAGAGAATATATTATCTTCTTTCTTAAAAATAAAATATTTTTCTGCAATTAAACGGATCGGTTTCATCACAATTTTTAAACTTTTGACCATCTAGTTCAACAAGAAGGGGTCAATGGTCGGATCTAACTTGAGTTAAAATGAACAGTATTTTCTATAAATTGGTCAAAGCTTTTTGAAGAGACTGAGGGTCAATTGTTTACTGGTCAACTTGGAAGTTGATATTTGAATTCTTTTTATGCTTCGACGAAGTTTGTATGTGTACATGTCAAATGTTCAATATTAATAAGTGGAAATCAAATAACTTCTTATGAATGAATATAAATCAAGTACTGTTTAACTGGAGTTTAATTATAAAATGTCATATCTAACTTTATAATGCACAATAGTATTATAATTTCCTTTTCATAAAAATACATTATCATTTCGAGGATAATAAATCTAAAATGTTAAACTAATGTCAAAAATCATGAAAAATAATAATTAATGTTATACTCTTTTATCTATGGCTAATATTTATCGGGTTAATTTCATATTAGGCTCTATTTTTTTTGCTTAATTTCAGCAAAATTCAGTTCAGTTCAATTCAATTTAGTCAATTTCAGCAAAATTCTTTTTTCATTCAGCAATTTAGCTAATTCAGTTCAACAAATAAATTTAGTTTAGTTTAGGTCAATTTAGGTTCATTTAATTCAGTTCAGTCATAAAGAACGGGGTTTTAATGTCATGTAGTTTTACTTTTTTGTAGATAAATTCTTATGATTTACTGTTTAGTAAAAAAAAACAGACTTTTTACAGAATTAAGCAAATGATCAATTTTGTTAATGTGGACGAGAACATTTTGATCTAGAAAAAATTCCATTAAGAATTCGTAGTACTAAGTACCAATGAAATGTGTATCCGTCACTATTTTTAAGAGTTTGGGATGAGAAAACTACAGCTAAAAGAGTAAAAAGAGAGAAGTAATTAAGTGATTGGGGTTACTCTCACTCTTTAAGAGATTAAAGAGATTCAATTTTCATTCTCATTTGGAGTTATCAGTTTGGTTAGTACTTAAACCCCTTAATACTAATTAATCTGAATGTGTTATTGTTAAAGGTATAAAAGTTATGGCTTTAAACACACAGTTATCCTTTGAAAAACCTTTTTTTTTTTTTATGGAAATCCTTTGATAAACTTGGGCCAAACATTTAAAAAAATATGTGTTTGGCGTTTTGAATATGTTGTCTTCCTAATTCTTCTTTGGTTGTCTATCTTATTTATATGGCTCATTGTGATTGAATAATTGAGAACATGTGTTAAAACTTAGAAGTTGATGCTTTGATGCCTACCCATCCTACCTATCTTTTTCACTTTTCTATTTTCTCCATTCTCACTTTCATTTCTAATTTAATTACTCTCTTGCTGCAACCTCCAATATTTTTTAATTGTTTTTAATATAAAACTAAATTTGCATAATGGACTTAAATACAAGTAAGTATCAAACAGAACAAAATTGAAAATTTTGAGTAGATTTTGTTTTAAGATGAAAGGAGGAGATTGCCTTGCCATGTTCATGTTAGTTGGATGATTTTAAGACTTCTTGCATTTGTTTCTGGCTATCTATAACTAATTTTAAAGTGGTTGCTGACTCTATTTTGCTATGGATACTCAAACGAATATTCTCAAATATGCATAAAAAAACAAATGGAAAGAATATTAGATTAACCTAAATTCAAGCAATTTGAAGTTTTATATTATGGATAATTACTAAACTAGACTACTTGCTATATTGCCTTTACATATTTAGACTACTTTGACTTACGTTTACGAAACTAAGCAATTTCAAAGTTTAAAGGAAAAAAATACCCCTCATTTGAAAACATCACATAACCCTTTCCACAACTCCTACACTTCTCTCTTCTTTCCTTCCTTCTTTTGTTCTTGCTTTCCTGTAACTCCTCCCTCCTTTACTGTTACTCCATTGTTTCCGTTTTTCCATTTATAATCGACGACAAACACAGTTCGACGACAACAAGTAAATGACGACAGTGGCGAGTAATTGGGTGAGAAGAACAACAACTGCAATGACTGTTGGAAATAACGAGTTTTTATACATTATTTTATGTCATGTTTAAGACATTATATACGAGGGGTAAAGTGGTCATTATAATGATGTTATTACGTTAACATATTCTATGACATGTAAACTTTCCAACGGTATATTATACGCTTAAAATGAACTTGTGATGAATGAGATATTCAAGCTCAAAGTAGAGCATTTGGAACAAGTTTAAAGAGAGTAAAAACACTCCCATCCCACATCACTTTCAAAGGTGGTATAACTAAGGTTTATATAGTAGAAGGTTTGATAAGCTTTCAAATTATTCAACCAAGTTATGCCTCAATATCTACGCGCAGGGGGTGCAAATCCAATCCCACCGGGTTGGGGGCACACCTACACGACGCGAATGCTGTTCCGATTTGGCGGCCCGTTGGTCGACCCATTTCGCCTTTTCTCTTTTAAACTGTTACAGAATTTCTTTTGAATTCTGAAACCAATGTAATTGTTATCGGTTACGAAATTTATCTCTATTAATCACGAGTTAATGACAAACGGTTACAACCCCATTTGAATAAGTGTTGAATCCGTTCATTTAATAGTACACTCTAGAAAATTTTGTGTACGATTCCTTCCTTCCCGAGCTATCTGTTTCTGCTCGTCCATCTTATTGCTTCCGGTGATAAGAAATCGTGTGCGGTTTAGAGTTCGACTACGACTCGTTGTATCCTGGGAGACTACGCCAACACGTGGCGTATTTGTCTTAAGGAAACTGAAAGGGCCTCGAGTGTTCATCTTCGGTATTCTATACTTCTGGTTTATCTTTCTGTTTCGTTTATTTTGTTCAGTTGATTCATATATCTGTAATCAGTTGATTAAGTAATATATATGAATATTTGTCTTGTTCAATTATCGCTTGCATATTTCTATTTCCTACAATGACAACAATTGGGTATTAAATCAATCGACGACAAGCAAACAACGACGATGACAGGCAAACAATGGCGAAATCAACGATAACGACGACAACTGACAATTTTATCGATCGACAACATATAAGGTTCATTGATAAACGGCGGGGAAATCTAGTGATGAGAAAGAGAAGAATGACAGATCTAGAAATGGCTAAAATAAGAAACAACAAAAGAAGAAATAGAAAAAAAAGAGTAGGAGAAAAGATTGAGAAGAAACATCATGTCTAATTTCAATTTTCCTGATATGTTATCGTTCGACACGGCAATACTGCATAAAAAAACTATAAAAACTTGTCGTGCACGACAACAGAAAAAAAACAACGAAAAAACCTTATTCAAAGTTATGATTTAGTTACTATGCAAAAATTATGTGATTTGACTATCGATGTGTTTTGGCTACCACGTGCAATTTCTGGTGAATTTATTTACCGGATTTCGGTCAAAATGACTATAGATGAAACATTATTCAAAGTTAGATGATTTTGACAGAGGAGGGACGTACTCGCACTGATACTGGACTGGAGGGCGAAGGAGGGACGTACTCACACTTATTGTCTTTATGAGCGGCGATATTCTTTCTCCCATGAATAGTTCGAACCAGTTTGGACCTCCTTTGGTACAGACAGGCTCTGGCCTAGTGGTCATGGTTGTAGCCACTGCAATTCTAGGTGGCATATACCTGTCATGGGTGGCCTTACTAGTTGTCTGCATGTAACTGGAACTAGGCGCGTTCCAGCTTGGTCTTTTTCTGATATGCCTGCATCATCTGTAGCTACCATATATATTAGTATGGAGTCATATCATTCAAATTCATGGCATATGGTGATTGATAACCCATAGGGCCAACCGTTTGGGCTGCGTCCAGGAATAGATTGCGGGGATGGATCCCAAGGTAATCTGTTATGCAGTTAAAAAAAGTTTGATAGAAAGCAGCTGGGGGTTATGAATTTAAACCTTGAGGGGGAGACATGGAGGCCTTCTTGAGGCACTGGCGGATACCATCGAAGTACGAATTTTCTTCGTCACATATTTCGCTGGCCTCATTGGTGAGATCCGTTTGGGTGCCTCAGCTTGCCCCTTGAGCACCTTGAGCCGGTTCGCTGCAATTCGTGGTTTTCGAGAAATTTTAGAAGCCATGATAAACCTGCACAGTTAAATATCTTACTCAAAATTCGAGAAAAGGAAATCTTACAAGGGTTAACATTAGTGTCGATTTCTTCTCCGCATAATATTTTGTTCACTTTGCGAGCAGAAAAATAATGGATTTGATCCTTCTTGTCAGTGGCAACAATGGGAATGCCGCTTGGATAGTGGGTCATAAATTGATCAACCGAGGGGCGATAGGGAAGATTGTAGCGAAGCAATTTGTCAAACGAGCATTGCTCCTCTGCTGTGAGTATCATCTCCTTCGAGGCCGACTTTCTAGGTTCGTTCGTTTGTTGGAAATTCATTGAAGTCGACCCTTCAGGGAAATCGAAGGTTCCCATCCTTTTGGCCTAACCAGATCCATTTGGTTTTGTAGGTGTTGTGGGATGAAGGTTTGCCAGTTATAAAGTTGTCATGCCCTCGTTGCTCTTTAAATGAGACACATGGGTGGCTCGAGGACTTTATTGACATCCTCATAAATTTGAAAAAATTGCTAGTTAGCAGAATGCCTAAGTCCTCACAGATTTGAGCAAGGGCTACCATCTCGATCCAGGAATTGGGGACGATTTATACCGGACAGAGGTTGAATTCGTTTAAGATATTGATAATGACTTCAGGAAGTGGAATCTCATTCCATACTCCATCAGTCGCTCGATGGCAGCAAATTTGTGGCCCTTGCCAATGAACGTTCGATCCTCGAGGGTCGGAGTGACGCATTCAAAGTTGCATAGGTCAAGATAGGTTTTCTTTAGGGATTCCAGCATGTGTTTGTTGCATATCTTAGATTTCTCTTGTGGAAGAACAATGTTCCACTTTCCTTGATCTAGAAGATAAGCCCTCGCTGGAATCAAGGGCACAGAAGGGGTAACCATGGGTTACAGTCTTATGGCCTGGACGGTTTCCATGGGTGGATCGCCCTTGTCGTCAGTCCAATTAGCAATTACTTGTCACTGGCGTTGCTGGATCTCAAGTGAAGGGGTTTTCTATTGGTTTACGGTTTCAAAAGCTTTATGGGAAGTCATTGCTGAGAAAGCAAAATTGAAGGAGAGTTAGAGGTAAGCTTGAAACTTACAAATTCGTGCAATGGCAAAAGGAAACGAAGAGGGATTCGTCGGAGAGATTGGATGATTATGAAAGCGTAAAGGTTTAAGTGATTGAGAGTCAGGTTTTATAGTGGAAGTGATTTTGAAAATTAGACCTTTTGTTTACTTAGAGGGAATAGAAACAGTTACCACGCCGATTGATAAGTGTTCATGTTTGTATAAGCGTGCTATGGAGTGGGTGTCTCATTAAGTGTATTTGGGTTTTAAATTTCAAGTTTGTGGTGAATGATGGGCCTGTTGATTTGGGTCTGGTTGCAGCCCCAGTTTATTTTGATGTTATTACAACTTATTCTCGTTCTTTTAGCTTAAATTCAACAAATTTCAGTTTAGTAAATACACTTCAATTCAATTTAGTTCAGTTCAACAAATTCACTTTAGTAAATACACTTCAATTCAAATTAGGTTTTTTTTTTTTAAAAAAAAAAGAATTATAGATCCAAAATGTTGAGCAGAAAATGGTAACAAATAATGTTGAAAATGTCAAAGGACATGACTAGCAATTTAGTATTTATTTAAATTATGGTAGGTTGCATTTAATTGAACACATAGAAATGTAGCAAGTATAAATTGGGAGAGTACATAGGTTCACAATCACATGAAGCAACAACAAAGATACGATGATAGATCACACTCCTCCGTATTGCACGCTCTTCCATTTATACCCATTCCCTATCTCTTCTTTCTTATTAGTCAATGGCCGGCAACTTTCAACCTTTTGGACCCTTCCATATTTCTCTACCCCCCCTTTTATTTTATTCTTTTTATTTTCCATTTTGTTTTTTCAAAACATTAATATATTTTCTTCTTGGTGAGATATTAATTCAAACTATTACTATTTACCTACTCATCTATCATTTCCATCATCATAATTTATCCAAAATATTGGTCATTATCTATTGACATATTATTTCAAAATGTTGTGTTGTGATCCAAAATCTCAATAGTCATATACTATTATATTGGATTTCACAAATTATGTTAGATCATAATACAAATACTATTTAATACAAATATTATTCAACAGTAAATTATAATAATCAGTTGGCTGTAATTCAAATGATACACATATTAATATGTGAATGGAAAGTTCATGGTTCGCTTCTTATAAATTTTTTCTAAAAATAAAAAATAAATTATAAAAATAATCAAATAAATCATAAAAAGGTGACATTATATATAAATAAAAAAAGGATATAATATTTTAAGTTTAAAAGTTTTCCTTAAATAGTGATTTGGTGCTTTTCATTAATTTCAAAACAATAATTTTTTTTAACAATAAAAAAACAATTTTCTAAAAGTACACGAATTTCATATGTTATTTTTTTTGTGAAATGTTAGAATTTTTTTTTGGATAATTGAGAAAAAAAATATGTTAAATGTACTTTCAAGTGTAAGAATCCCTCCACCCTTTTTACCAATACTTGGTTACCAAAAGAAGTTCTTAGAATATAAGAGATTAACATTGCATTTATCAAGATCAAGAGCCAATTATTGGAACTTAGCCCATTAAGTCCTTAAAAATTTAGCAATTGATGAAATTTAACAGTGCACATTATTCAAATATCTTTTCTTTTGACAAACAAAATTTAAATATCTTGGAGAGTACTGAAAATAGTAATCATAATAGGTTACTTATCAGATAATGTTGAGCTTCAATTGGCTGTGGGGTCTTATTATTGTTAGTTATCATAAAAATTGTATAATTAGCTCTCCAAAAGTTCACCCTCTTGATATTTTAATTTTATTGGATATAATATAAAGCACCGAATAGTATTATTTGCAGATGAATTAAATTGCAAGCAGGTGAAAATTGAATGAAGCAAAATTTTTTTATAAAGAAAAAAAGACATTATAGTGACTTTTTTATTTTATTTTAGATTTATGATTTAAATTAGTGAAGCAGAGAAAAGCTGCAAGTTCTCCACGCAGACAACACAGATACCTTGAAATTTTCCTACTGAAATATTCTTTATCTCATTTTATTTTTTGATTTTGTATCACATAATTTCAAACAAATGCACCTCTATTTTTGAACTCTACACTGGAATTTCAACTCCTTCTTCATTTTTTAGTAATTTTCACATTTTATTTTTGGTTGTAATTACGCTCTCAGCTTCTGTATTTTTGAATTCTCGGTGCTCACCTGTCCACATCATCATCATCATCATCATCATCTAGGGTTTTCAGATCCATCTCAGCTTCATTCTACGCTCACTATTTTCATTTCTCGCCTTTTATTTAAACAGGTATGTATGCTTTTTCTTTTCTTTTTTGCTTTAACTTTTGAAATTTTCTTTGGTGTATTCGAATCTGGAAACTTCTTATTCTGTTACTAGATCGCCCTAGATATATTCTTTCTGCACATTTTGTTCTTCCTCTCATCAATGCTGCTTTACGTCCTTCATTATGTCAAAATCATGCTTCTCAATTGAGCTTTACGCTTCTTTAACTTCGAACACAGTAATTGAGGATGATGTGAGTTTATTAGGGATTCGGTGGACGTGACTTGAGCTTACGGTTCCTTATGATGGTTCATGTTAGCCGATAAGGCTTTGTTGTTGTTGGTGATGATGAAGTATTTTGTTTCTGGAGCAATTTCAAGATCATTGTTTATGATCATGAGCTTGGAGAATTTATTCGATTGTTGAATTATTGTAGTCTGCGTTTTCAAATTTGATCGAAATATACCCTAGGAGCTTCGATTATTTAGTTCAAATGAAAGTTTTTCCGTCCTTCGGTGATGGAATTGCCCGCTGGTTGCTAATGGTGAATGATTGTTAAATAATTATTTAGTAAGGCTTTGTTGTTGATGATGAAGAATTTCGTTTATGGAGCAATTTCAAGATCGTTGTATGTGATCACAAGCTTGGAGAATTTATTCACGTGTTGAGTTATTGTAGTCTGCGTTTCAAATTTGATAGAAATCTACCCTGAGAGCTTTAATTATTTAGTTCAAATGAAAGTTTTTCTGTCCTTCGGTGATGGATTTGCTGCCCGGTTGCTAATGGTGAATGATTGTTAAATGTGGATGTAGGGTCTGGTTCTACAATTATGGTCCCCTCCATTATGTTACTCTAAATAAGTTGCTTAGTGGGGTCTTTTGTTTTAAAGCTTTGCAGCTTACTTTCTTTCTGAAACTGAAAAATCAGCTTTTTTATTTATCTTTATCTCATGGCATTCGTCAGACTGTGATCAGGGTCAGAGAGAATGCCGCAGAAGTCCCAGGCTCGTCCTTCCTTCCAATCAATCAAGTCATTGCCTGTTGATTTTAAGTTCTGTGGTTCACCAACATCTGAACATTTGGAAAAACTGGATGAACAAAACAGGGATGCAATCTGTTCAAGTATTCCTGAAAATGATAGTGTAGAGGGTCTTTATGGGAATGATGTCAATGATGATTCGCCATATGCTGGGGATATCACAACGTATGAAGACTCAGATACTGTTGCATCACCTTCGCCTTCATATTCAATCTCAGAATCTCCTACTGAACGCAGATGGGGAGATGCCACCTCTTATGCTGCAAAGAAGGTATTGTGTGTCATCAGAACTGTTTGGTCTGATTATGTAGAAAACCTTTGTGGCTATGCATCTATGGCTATAACTCATTGTGGTCAAGTGATGAGAGTTTATGTATATATTTTATTGTTGATCTACTTGCTTACTTGTTTGGGTTCACTGTTTCAGAAACCCCAGTCATGGTTCCAACTTCCTAATGGTGATTGGCAGCTGGGAAAAGTTTTGTCTACTTCAGGGACTGAGTCTGTTATTTCGCTTCCTGATGGAAAAGCAAGTGAACTTTTTTGAAGATCATTTAAGACATTTTTTTGTTACATTTGGGCGCTTGATTTAATTTTATCATGTATTTTCAACTATAGGTTTTGAAAGTGAAATCTGAAAGTCTAGTTCAGGCAAATCCTGATATTCTTGATGGTGTAGATGATCTCATGCAACTTAGTTACTTAAATGAGCCATCCGTATTATACAACCTTCAGTATAGATATAATCAAGACATGATTTATGTAAGTGTTCTTATTAACATTTGCTTCGTATATCTTGGCTATTAAACTATCTGATGAATGCAATATATGGAATGCAGACAAAAGCAGGGCCAGTATTGGTTGCTGTCAATCCCTTCAAAAAAGTTCCTTTATATGGAAATGATTACATTGAAGCATATAAGAATAAATCTATTGAGAGTCCACATGTGTATGCCATAACAGACACAGCCATCAGGGAAATGATACGAGGTGCTTTGATTTTGAAAACTTTGAAGGATTAGCTATGATAATTTTGTACATCTTTGGCATCTGCGAGGGATTCCTTTCTGATTTTATTTTTCTTTCTCTCCAGATGAAGTAAACCAATCAATCATTATAAGGTACGAAAAATATGATCAATTCGATATTTGTTCTTCTTTGGTGATCTTCTCATCCTTGTTCTGTTTGTATTCTGTGTATATGGAGAACTTATGCCCCTTCTAAATTAGATGTATTTATGCGCAGCTTACGTCCTTGCACTCCAAGTATCTTGACTATGTAATCTGAGTTTTTAACTTTTGTAGCATCTTCTCATATATGGATGATTTGATGCGCTATGTTGTTGATTGTAACATTTTAATGTGCTCATGTGCTTTCCTGCGATATTGTTTCTCATTTTGCTCATATCACTTATCCATGATGTTCATTTATTTACCCAGTGGTGAAAGCGGGGCGGGAAAAACAGAGACTGCAAAGATAGCAATGCAATATTTGGCAGCTCTAGGTGGTGGTAGTGGGATAGAATATGAGATATTGAAAACTAATCCAATTTTGGAAGCATTTGGGAATGCTAAGACATTGAGGAATAACAACTCAAGTCGTTTTGTAAGCTTCATTTCCTTTGCTAAAAATCTGTGATTTCTGGGGTTATTGATTTATATAATGTAGTGATTCAAAATGCAAAATTTGGGTTTTCAAGTGTGCTCTTCTCACAGTAAGTATTATTGTTTTGGTTGAACAACAGGGAAAACTGATTGAAATCCATTTCAGTGAAACTGGAAAAATATCGGGTGCCAAAATCCAAACTTGTAAGCACTCATTAAGTGAAATTTATGTTGGTTTTTTTTCATCTTTGGAAATTTGCTTACTCTTGCTTTTGAACTGTGTCCGGCTCCTGTTTGGTGAACAGTTTTACTTGAAAAGGTAATTTTTTATCCTACTGCTGTCAGATTGCTTCTTTATTTCAGAATTCTAGTTGCTGTCTGCTGATAATCTTATTATCTAACCAGTCTAGAGTTGTCCAATGCATGGAGGGAGAAAGGTCATATCACATATTTTATCAACTTTGTGCTGGAGCTTCCCCTACACTTAGAGGTATCTATAAACTTCTGCATTTTCCAGATCGACTTTTTCTGCGTTTTTGGGTGCATCGAGCAGAGTTATTTTGTACGGATAAATTTCTATATGGTTGTGCATTTCAGTGTGAGGATGCTAGTGCAATATATAAAACATACTATGGGGTGGAGCTTAGCTATGCGGAAAATACCTCACATTGTCAAAATAACATACTATGGGAATCTAAAAGACAGAGTGCGTGTTGTCAATGAAATTTGTGCAAGTGAAATTGTGCTCATTTATAGTATTATTGTAAAATAAATTATGCCATATTTTCATAACAATTCATACGTGTGTTTAGTTGCAAATCAAAATTGATGAAGTGCTACTACCCTACTCTTATATTTTCCCTTCATTTTCTATAAATAAAACTTCTGATGGTTGTTTTGAGTCCAAGAGGCTCTTATATACATTGAATTTATGTTCCTTTCCTACTTTTTTACTTGCATGTAAATTGCATGAGGGTTTTATTTCACCATAAATTTTTCATCTTTTCTATAGAAAGTAGCTTTGTTCTAGGAAGCAAAGGCAATGCCTACAATTGTAATTTTGATAATTGTAGTGCAGAATTATGGCACTTCTAACTTTGCAATTGTCTATTATTTCGTCGTCTATTAATGCTATGCTCCAAATTGGGAACTTGATATTTTCATATTCTTTGATTGACATGCTATGGAAATCTAACAAATTGACTGCTAAATTGTCAATGGAATGTGTGCTAGTGAAATTATATTTGTATTGTAGTATTAGTTTTATGTTTCTATAAATGTTAATATATTTTATCTTTTCCTGTTCATATGTATGTCATGTATTGTCTTTTGGATCGAACCAACAGTATATTGCTCTGTTACTAGTTAACTGTTAACTACCATAGATAGAATGTTTCATATTTGTAAGGTATGGTTTTAAAGGCTAGAAATGCCATTGCCTTAAAGTTCCATTTTTGTTTCTTTGGAGATAAATGTGTTCATAGGTTAGGATGATTTCCATGTTTTGCAAAATATATTATGGAGGCATCAATGATTTTTAATTTTCATAAAAACATAAATAGAGTGTGAAAGGTTAGCATCTCTAGCTGCATGGTTTATTTGCTAAGCAATTTTTGTCAATGCTCTTAACATGTATTTTTGGATGTTCTATATTTTACTTCTGTTGGCAATGTAAAGCATCTTGTTAAATAGTTTGTCCTATGATTATTAAATTTCCATAGATGTCCGATATCTTTGAATTTAAGTGTCAGATTTCTTATATCTGAAACCAGCCCAGTCAAATATGCGTATTTTACTTGTTTGGTTCACGATCTTCTCGTTTTCATGAAATATAGAGAAGATAAATTTGAAGAATGCAAGTGAGTATAAATATTTGAGACAGAGCAACTGTTACTCAATTAACGGGGTTGATGATGCTGAACAGTTTTCTGTGGTGAAGGTGCAATTTCTCTTCTAATTTTCTTGCTTCTATTATTCTTTTAATATTTATGTATCGAGAATAAGAAATCTGTTATGCATGTCCACCTCATTATGCCTGTAATCAATTTCTTAGGAAGCTTTGGATATTGTCCATATTAATAAGGCGGACCAAGAAAGCGTATTTGCAATGCTTGCTGCTGTATTATGGCTGGGAAACATTTCATTTGCTGTTGTTGATAATGAAAATCATGTTGAACCTGTTACAGATGAAGGTAAACTCTTTCTGAATGTTAAATTCCAATTATACTTTTCTCTCTATATCACTTTAACTGTCATGAGTCTCTCAGTATTCTAGTGTTTTAATAACTATATATGTTAAGCTAATTTATTTACCTCACTAATTAAGTTCATTAATTAGATTTAGTTAGTTGTCGTTTGATTTCAGATGGAAAGATCTTATTGTAGAGAGCTCTTAATAATATCCTTTCTTGCACAAAGTGAAAACGGAGAAGAAATCAAATTTAAAATACTGTTTTGTTTTGTGAAATGATGAATACAACATATGTTTGTTGGTTGACAATGTTGATATATTGTCAAATTATTGTATGCTCGACTTGATAAGGTGAAAAGGAGTTATGCATTGTTTATGAGCTTTGAATATTGCAAATGATTTGAAATTCCTTAATTTTGTTTTTACCTATTAGTGCTCTAGCTTGATTTGCGCAGAATAATTTGGTTACCTTTATCTATACCTGAACCTCCACCCAACTGTCCCATTCCCCATTGACCCCTATGACCTGCCAGCCACCATTCAATCAGGCAGTAGCAGAGTACCACCACCGCCAGCGACCGCCTTCACTACTATCTCATATTAACATCTACAGTTACATTTAATCTTAATTAAGAATAAATTATCATTTCTTTACATTAGCTCATATATATAAAGTCAATTTTTTAATTTTTTTTTGCAAATCCCATTGTCCATTTTAAAAGTTTGATCTCATTATTTTTATGAGATCCGGTCAAACATAGTTTAGTTATTATGGGTGTTTACAGAGTATGGCAAAACAAATCTTCTTCTAGCCTAGTAGCAATAACATAAGCTGAAAACTTCTACTAATGTCTGCAATATCTACTCTTTGTGATTGTTTTGTATGAAAATAGTTTTATAGTTGTATTATATATTGATGTATATTGGAGGAAGCATCAAATTTGATTGCAATGGTTTCTGTAGAATAGCTTTATCCACTTTTGATTATAAAAGCTGTGGGAAACTCCCTCCACTTCAAAAAACTGCGGGGAACTCCCTCTTTTCCTCCTAAATCAATAACTGTTTCTTGTTTTGTGTGGATGAGGGTGGGTCTGGAGCAAATACTAGAGTAACGGTTCAACGTATATTTGTGTGGATTGGAGAGAATAACTCTGAATATTGTATCTCTGATATTTCAGGTCTAACTACTGTTGCCAAACTGATTGGATGTGATGTTGGAGAACTCAAGCTGGCTTTGTCAACTCGCAAAATGAAAGTTGGTAATGATAATATTGTCCAAAAGCTAACTTTATCACAGGTGAGTAATCATTTTGGAAATGCATTGCCTTTTTTGGTTGTTGCACTTTGCAATCCTCAAGTAATTAATTATGGGTGCTCTAATCAATCGAGAGCATGGAATTTAATATCTTTAAGTATGCAATGAACTGTTGACGTTTGGTTACTGTCATCCTTATTATTTGATGGGATTTTTTTAACATTGAATTGGTAATGTGTATTCTAGTGATTATGTGGAACTAATATTAATTTGGAAAATGGAAATTGCTCAGATTTAGCTTTTGTGCACCTAGGAAGTCTAGAATTTTTTGCATATGATTTATGCTTTTGTTTGTTCAAAAACCTTATGCTAGCATCTTTACAATATGTGTAGTGTCTTTGATTCTGCAACATGATGGTTGATGTTTGTTATACAAAATTTTCCGGGGCCTTTTTGCTGTCTAGATATCATGGCTTTCTTCAAATATATGTTGCCAATAAGGTTACCTTGTTGTACTTGAGTTCACTGTATGGTTTCTGGAGAGAGGAACACCTGCCTTTTGTCAAGACTCAAAAGTAGTTCAGCAACTGTATAATGGATGAAGATTGATGGTATGCAGGGTGTAACCCAGATGATTGCATGTGACAAAGGCACGAACTTTGGAGCACATATGCTTTGAAAACATATGAAAATCTATCCTCAAGATCCTTGCGGTTCATGCTTTTAAGTGCCCTTAGAAATTTGAATTTACGAATGATTTTTTGTTGTAGTGATATGAGAAGTTAAAGGATCTCTAAAAGCAATTCATCATTGTGATCTCTTTGTCTGTCTGTCTCCATACTAATAGGCTATCATGAACTCTGTAAATGTCTGTGCTTATGTTGACTTTGTTGATGCAATTTATTGTAGTATTTGCATCATCACCACTTTCAAGCTTCCGAAACTATAAGCTTAGCTGACCTTAATTTACTTCATTGAATTTGAAAATTCTTACTATTCCAATTATTTATTTAATGTGTGTGGACAAGCTGATTTTTTTTTTTTTTTGTTCTCTTTATCTTCAGCTATTCTTTTATGCACATGTTAAATTGACCTGTTTGGAGTGTGAGAACAACTTTTTCCCTAATTTAATTTTACAAGCATGTATAAAAAATATACTGTTGCTTTTACTGGACTTATACCTGTATGGGGGTTGACATATCAATGGCATTTGTTAAACTTAATTGATGCAATGGCTACTAGTTTATTCACTCAAATCAGAAAATGAAAAGGAACTTTTGTTTGTGATGATCTTTTCTGTTTCAGGCCATTGATTCAAAAGATGCTTTGGCAAAATCAATCTACGCTTGTTTATTTGAGTGGTTGGTTGAACAAATCAATAAATCTCTTGGAGTAGGCAAAAGGCGAACTGGAAGGTCTATTAGCATTCTTGATATTTATGGGTTTGAATCATTTGAAGTAAGTTGAGCTTATGTTTCTTTGGTGAAGTTTTTGTCTTTATCTCTCGATCAATTATTGGTCTATTTAATGATTTTCATGCTATGTAATTTGTTTGTGCAGAGGAATAGTTTTGAGCAATTTTGTATAAATTACGCAAATGAGAGATTGCAGCAACATTTTAACCGTCATCTATTCAAGTTAGAGCAAGAGGTAACTATCAAATAGATTTAACATTTGGGAATAATTATTAAACACAGCCTACTTTATCTACTTGTTTATATTGAGGGTCTAATGCTTGTTAAACTGTAATTTGAACCCTGAACAGTTTACAGATTTGTATTTCATTTTAATGGAGTTGTTTACTTCGATTTCTCAATTCACATCAATATTGCTAATTTGATTTAACAAAACTCTCATGACTCATGCTAAATTCAATTGATTTTTATAATTATTTATATCACTTTTAGTTAGAAGAAATTTGGCATTAGATCTAAAGGGTTTCTTTCAATTCTGACATCACTGAAATGATATCAGTTTAAGCTTTTTGTTCAATCGATGCTTTGAAATGATATCAGAGTCTCTTAGACCATCTTTAAGAATTTTGGTTAGCATATCTTGAAAGCATGCTACTCGACTGGTTGTTGGGTGTATGTTTAAAGACTTGAGCCAAGTTAATAATAATCAGAAATTTGTTATATTTAATTATAAACCAGGGGGAAAAGTGCATAAAGTTTTTTTCTGCTTTTAGTTTTTTTTTTTTTTAATAAAACTGATATCTAGAATATACTAACTTCTATATTTATGGCTTTTCTCCTGGAGAAAAAGAAACTTGTATGATTACAGCAAGTGCATAAACTAAACTGTCTGTTAATGTTACTATCATGAAATTAAGAATACACTCTACATATCCTGCCATAATTTTGTATTGAATTTTGGAAATACAGCATATAAATTGTATGTACTCATTCTGTTTTTTTTTGTCTTCATTAGGAATATATTCAGGATGGAATTGACTGGACAAAAGTTGATTTTGAAGATAACCAGGATTGCCTCAATCTCTTTGAAAAGGTACAAAGCCACTAGAAATATTCATATGTACATCATTTTAAAATGTACCTATGGAATAAATACTTGCTTTTATCGTAATTCACCGTGTAGTCTATGCTGGTGAAATTTCAAATTTGGTATCGCGTTATATAGTTCAGATTATAGAGAAAAACCATTAGTTCATTTTTTGCAAAGTAATATTTCCTCAAGTTTAAATGTTAAAAGGGGGATCCTGATTTCATTTGATATCTTGGTCTGAACTAGGACAAATGCATGAGAGACTTGAAAGTTGAAAACATGCAATTAGGAAATATTCTGTTATCTAAAGTTTGACTTGCTTAAGTTAGAGTTCTCCTCACCTATATCTTGAAGTTGTAAGTTGAGTGATCACTTGAAATGCTAGAAGGTTTAGGTTTGTTTCACCATCCTTTTCTTTTGTAAATTAGGGGTCAAATAAACTCCTACCTGAATAATTACAAATGTTCCTAAAACTTGAAGGTCAAACCCTGAGAATCTGCGATAAAGGAATTCATTTTAAAACTGCTAAGTTTGATAGAAAAAGTAGCCATAATATAAAAACTACAAAAATTAAAGTGACATTAAGACAACTTGATTCTACATTAGAACCTGACTTACTTGGATCCGATTTGCAAAGAAAATTCGGCATTATTAAATGATTCGAACTTGAAAGTACAAGACCCAACAAAGTATCCAGATTTTATAATTGGTCTTTGGCCCATAATTAACTCAATGCTGCAAGATCTCACCAAAAATATCTTATGACGTGTAAAAGGAACATTTACATTCACTGGTTATTTATGGCTTGCTTTTAAGCATATTTCATGAGATAAGCGTTTTATGTAATGTTTAGATCTTGCTACCTAATAGTTTAAAGCTTGAAGTTAATTTGAATGCCTGTAGTTATCTGTGAACTGACCAATTTCCAAGTCTCAATGCTACTGGACCCGTTAGAAATGTAAAATCAATTCATCTCTCACCTAAAAGTTGACTTTTATTTTCACATCGATAACTTATGAAATGGAGTTATTGAGCCTTATTTTTCTGAAGTATGACATCTCTGTTATTTTGTTGTTGTCAAGGTGTTTCTTCTGAAGTTTAGGAATTTGATTATAATTGCCATATCCTAAGTTTGTTTGCTAGCTCGTTTTTTATTTTCAGTGCAAATCATCGTTGTATTATTTTAAATATTCTCTTAAGTGAACTTCTGGTGCTTCCAATCATGAGAACTACATTGTTTTGTGTTACCTTTTATGCAGAAGCCTTTGGGGCTATTGTCATTGTTAGATGAGGAATCCACCTTTCCAAATGGTACAGATCTGACATTTGCCAACAAGCTGAAGCAGCATCTAAATTCTAATTCATGTTTTAGAGGAGATCGTGGAAAAGCTTTCACAGTTTGCCATTACGCTGGGGAGGTATTCTACTTTGTGAACCAGATAGTGAATCGTCTTTCGTTCTTTCTTTTTGTTTGTGTCTCAGTTAATTTGATCGTATTGCAATGTCCAAGGCATAATGAAGGCTGGTAAGGTGCCTGACCTCCTGAAAAGAATATATATTTAGGTTTTCAGATAGATTTGAATGTGCAAATTCCTTTTTCCTTGGAATCCATTCTAAATCATTTTGAAAGTATTCCTCAAACTTTTTGTTAGTTGAAAGCTTACTGACTGTTTAATAGTTCTACCTTGTCCACTGCTCAGGTTATGTATGATACGACTGGGTTTTTGGAGAAGAACAGAGACTTATTACACTTGGATTCCATTCAGCTTTTATCTTCCTGCTCGTGTCACCTTCCTCAGAAATTCGCTTCCAGCTTGCTTACTCAGTCTGAGAAGTCTGTTGTTGGTCCTTCATATAAAGCAGGTGGTGCAGATTCACAGAAGCTTAGTGTTGCGACAAAATTCAAGGTATAGTATTGTTTCCAAAAATCTCGTTTGAAATTAAATTGTATGATACTGTGGCATCTTAACTAATTGTGCACTTCATCCATATATCTTTATATTAACCTAGGTTCCTGCATACTAATTCCAAAAATATTACCAAAGAATTCATAGGATTTTTCAACTGATTTCGTATATTTCAGATTCAAGTTAAAACATTTTGCTTCTATCAGATATATTTTTCTAATGCCAGAACCAGTGTGCATTGTTTCCTTGACTTACTGTGAGCATGTTGGTAATGAGTGTGAACGCTGTCTCAACAATAGGGGGCGGGCAGTAGTTGTATATATATAAAGTTTAATAATGAGAAAGATCCTCTTATGTTATGTTTTAACTTTTGTAGTTTATGTGTTTTTCTTGGTCATTTTTCCTTGATACATCTCAAGCATTGATTATGTTCATGTCCATAGTTTAGCATAAATAGAATTCATCACGGTGTTTGTTAAAAACAAGTCAAGAAGTTGACATCAGTCTGCATAATTATTTGTCAGTATTTTGACTCTTATCTATATATGTCAAATAGTGCAGACCGCCATGCAATAAAGTAGTGAAATTGACATGGTAGATAGGAGGAAATAAGGGAAATAATGCTTTCATTAACCATAAAGTCTCGTGTTTAGGGTCAACTGTTCCAATTGATGCTTCGCCTAGAAACTACGACCCCGCATTTCATACGGTGTATAAAGTCCAACAATTGTCAATCTCCTGGGAAGTATGAGCAAGGATTAGTATTGCAGCAGCTGAGATGTTGTGGTGTTCTTGAGGTGGTCCGAATATCAAGGTCTGGATTTCCTACGAGAATGTCTCACCAGAAGTTTGCCAGAAGGTGAGAAATTCTTTTACAAGCTCTATTAGAATGCAAAATTGTTGTTTGATTCTTTGGTAATGCTGTCTACCCTATTTCTGAGATGTTTTCCATGTGATTTTCATATTTGACCAGATATGGGTTTCTTTTGCTGGATGGCGTTGCATCTCAGGATCCACTTAGTGTTTCGGTTGCAATTCTTCACCAGTTCAATATATTGCCTGAGATGTATCAAGTTGGTTACACAAAGTTGTTTTTCCGGACTGGACAGGTAAAATTAGTTGTTTGCAGTTGTGTATGCATGCAGTGTTGCAGATGTATGTATATAATTCTCTTAACAATTATGATTTGTTGCAACTTTATGAAACATATGAGGTTTGCATGTTTTCAGACATGCACAAAATTCCCTTATGATGCAAGCGTATTCAGGTCAATATGGATAACAAAAACAACCAATTAACTCGACCATCTGTAAAATGGTTATTCAGGTCACTTTGCCTTAGATGGAGGCCATCCCTAAAAATTTATCCTTTGGAGAGTGCATGCTCTCTACTTCTTTCATCTTTCCCCTTTTTCTTTCTGGATGAGAAGTTTTTAGATCTATAGAGAGAGTGACTAGTAAATGTATCCATGCGGCTTGATCATTGGATGCTGCACCTGTGAAACTAAACATTGTATTGAAAAATATGCATTACATAAAATACTTTTGCATTTTTATGATGGCGATGTAGTGTGGTCAGTTACTGTTATTATGAGCTGTACCTCATCGACCTAAACAATGACAACAACAACAACAACAAAGGATAACATGAACCATGAAATCAAGTGGTGTCACAGAGACATAAGTTCTCTCCCTCCACTTCTGCCATATTTCTCTCAATCCCCAATAGGCCCATATCACTCTCAAATCACTCTCTTCCAAGTTTGCTTAGGCCTTCCCCTACCCCTCACCATTTCATCCCTTTGCCACTCTTCAAGCCTTCTAACTGGTGCATCACTCGCTCTTCGTCTTACATGGCCAAACCACCTTAGTTGATTTTCCTCATCTTATTCTCAGTACAGGTAAGCCATACTTTTTTCCTAATTATTTCATTCTTCCACCGATCTTTTATTGTATGGCCACATCCATCACAACATATGTAGGTCTGCCACGGACCTAATCTCTGTAAATTGATAGGCTACATCAATGCAGCATATGGTCATTACAGTGTCTTCTTGTTGCAAGGTGGCTTGATGATGGTCGTTACCTAATTTTATGAGTTCAATAGGGAGAACTGTTCCAGGTCTTTGTTTGAGATACCAATCACCTAAATTGTTGACTGTAAGCTTCCTATTGGTGTCCTTCACTTTACTTATCTTGAAAGAAAAGAAAATTAGGCTCATTTAGAGAGAACACTATGTTGTCAGGAACTAGAAATTTGTAAGGGAAATGGTGCTAGTCTTTTGCTCTTCTCAGGTTTCAATTAAAAGGATAGCATACTAGCATAATAAACTTCTTGTAATTTAAAAAAACGAACAGATAAGGGAGCCAAAGCAGATTTCCTAACTAATTGATAGTTATTATGAATTAAAAAAAATCAAATAATATTAGAAATCTAATGACCGCTGAAGGGAGTACTTCAACTGAACCAGAAAGCCTAAGAGAGGCTGAACCGGAGAGATTTAGGAGAAAAAAAATGCAATTTTTGGATATGCAGTGAAATAGTAGGCAATGAGGTCTCGACAGTTAGGATTTAAGCTGGTCATTGTGATTGAAACAGTAAAAACTATTGGAAGTTATAAAAAGCTTTGAATTAATTTTTTTTGATAACATTACGGCCTATGATTTCTCCATCAGCAGTTCTGTTCATAATAAGTGTGGATAAATCCTAATCTGTGTCAAAAAGGAGTGCCAACCAAAATAAGTTACTCCTTAGTCAAGAACCGTAAGTTAAAGTTGGAAAAGAAACTTGAAAATACTATATGGTGAATATCGTGAAATTAATGAATGGAAACTGATGAAATAGGATCCCAGTACAATTAGGGTTATGTTTCTGCATCACTTCCATGTATCAAATAAAATCATCTCTTATAAGAATCTGTGTCACTTTCAGCTTGATGCCACTGACCAAGTCCTTGCTATGGATCTAGTTAAGGGGCGCTAATCTAGAATTACTCAACAGATCAGTTTTATAGTATTAACTATTAAGGACTCTGGAATTTAGTGGTGCATCTTCAGTTAAGGGTATTCTCACTACTCATTGATCAAAATCTCTAAACCTCTTGTGTATTAGATGTTAGGTGCATCTTTCAGTCAAGTAGTCGATCATTGTCTTCATTGACGGTGAATACTTTGTGCGTCAAAAGGCACTATCTTTTCATAATGGTGTGTTTTCCATTCAAGCATAAAGGAATAGTTTCTCCTTCCAATTTGTTATTCAATTTTGTACTTTTTAGAATTCTTCTTGGTAGCATAAATATCAAGAATGTATTCATAGATGTTTTAATCTATTCGTATTAGCTCCTTTTATTCCCCATAAATTCCATTCTTGTAGTTTGGTGTTAGATTTTTAGAATGAGTAATTTCAATTTACTTGATGTGTTAATATCCTTGATCTTCTTATAGACTCGTAACATGGAAACTGCAGATTGGCGTGCTTGAGGATACAAGGAACCATACACTTCATGGTATTTTACGTGTTCAAAGTTGTTTCAGAGGGCACCAAGCTCGCCGCTACCTTGGACAGCTTAAAAATGGGATTGCAACTCTTCAATCATGTGCGGGGTTTGAACTCAAAGTTTTTATATATATATTTCAGTTACTAAATAGAGCAATCAGTCCTCTATTAATATCTTTTGATAATTTTGCTTATAAATTCAGTTGTTCGTGGCGAGAAAATCCGGAAGGAATATTCAGTCATGCTTCGAAGATATAGAGCAGCTGTTGTCATACAGAGGCGGACAAAAAGCATAACTGATAGGAGAAAATACAAGGATATCCAAGAGGCGGCAATTGTAATACAATCAGGTGAGTTTCAATATGTTTTTGACCATGTGTTACAAAAACAAATTGTTGCTCATTGCCAATAAAAATGGGCTCTCAGCCAATTTGCGGATTCTAGTTAAGTGGGTCTCAATCTCGGATATTAGCAGAAAAATAGAATCTGTCTTGATATGAGTAGGGAGGCTAATGGGTTTGCACAGTAAAATGACCTGCGTGTACCAGGCAGGCTTTGATTAGAAGCGGTTTAGACAGGAAAATGACCTGTGTGAACCAGGCAGACTTTGACTAGAACCGGTTTGGACAGGAAAATGACCTTTGTAACCCGGTAGGCTTTGATTAAAGCATTGAGTTTTATTCACGGTTATCTGATCTATATTGCAGTGCTTCGTGGATGGTTGGTAAGAAGATGCTCAGGCAACATAGGCTTGTTGACATCTATTGGCACTAAGGTAGGCATTCAATTTGTTGCGATCTATGTTTTACTTGATGGATCTATCATTTGTCAGCCAATTTGCTCATAAACATATACATGTATTTTTGAAATGTATTTCTGTTTTTTTGGCATTCCTGGATTGGTATTCTTCAACTTTTCCAGTTTTATCTATTTGAAACTGCAACCGCACACACTTGTCCTTGGGTTGGTTCTTCAACTTCTGCAGTTTCATCTATATTTGAAACTGCAAGCACACACGCTTGTCCTTAACTTGATCTAAGGAGGGCATTGCAAATATCCGAAATCCAATATATATACATTAGTTTCCTTATCAATCAGTCTTTGAATAGTATTTTGGGTAATCTAAGACTCTACATAAATTGCATCTACAAATTCTTGCACTAATTTTGTTACAACACTACAATAGGGGGGTGAATCGGAGGAGGTCGTGGTGAAAGCATCATTTCTTGCTGAGCTGCAACGGCGAGTTCTTAGAGCTGAGGCTTCCCTTAGAGAGAAAGAAGAAGAGAATGATATCCTCCAGCAACGGCTCCAACAGTACGAGAGTCGTTGGTCGGAATACGAATTGAAAATGAAATCCATGGAAGAAGTGTGGCAGAAACAGATGAGATCACTGCAATCCAGTCTGTCAATTGCAAAGAAGAGCCTGGCAATAGATGATTCAGAGAGAAACTCAGATGCATCCGTGAATATAACCGACGAAAGGGAGTTCAGCTGGGAGACGGGAAGTAACCACAGAAGTCAAGAAAGTAATGGCCATAATAACTTAAGGCCAATGAGTGCAGGTTTAAGTGTTATAAGCAGGTTAGCTGAAGAATTTGAACAGAGAAGTCAAGTTTTCGGGGACGATGCCAAGTTTTTGGTAGAGGTGAAATCAGGGCAGGTAGAAGCAAGTTTGAATCCAGACCGAGAACTAAGAAGATTGAAACAGATGTTCGAAGCTTGGAAGAAGGATTACGGATCGAGGCTAAGAGAAACAAAAGTGATATTAAACAAAATAGGAAATGAAGAAGGTGCCCTTGATAGGGCAAAAAAGAAGTGGTGGGGAAGGAGGAACAGTTCAAGGTATACTTAGATGTATTTATTAATTATGTAATGAGGGTTTGGTGCTTTGTAAGGTTTGGTTGTTAGCTTGTGTTATTTGGAACCTAACCAACTTTTTATTTATTTTGAGTTTGGGTATATACAAGCCATAGCCATAGCCAATGGCAAAGCTTACTAATTTGTATGGTTCTACTTAATTGGGCCTTAATGTAATTGTATATCATTATCTTTATCAATTATTATTATTATTATTATTATTATTATTATTATTATTATTATTATTATTATTATTATCTGTAGTATTATTGTGTTTTTGATGGATTATTTCCTTTTGCTGAAAGATGCAGTTAAACAGACCTAATCATATTAAGTTGACTCCCATATGACCAGATTAATCATAAAGATGAATTGTAATTGTCCTTTTACAATGACTTGATTATTAATGTTGAATCTAAAGCATAATTGCGTTGAAACTATGAGTGAGAGACCAATTGGTATTTAAAATCAATCCATAAAATAATATTGTCAGTTTTCTTTCCGTCGAAACAAATAAAGTTAGCAGTCAAAATACCAGATTTAACAATGGCAATACAAGCATTAGTGAAGAAGGATTAGTGAAGAGGTACTGAAAATAACTGAATCTTGTGGATAAATACATTAATAGTTCACCCATTTCGTGTTTGAAATTCAAGGTATAAGGTTTAGTAATTAGGACTTAGGATTCAATAGTCATAGGTTTAAGATTTTAGAGTGACTCAATAATTATGATGTAGGTTCAATTATATAGGGTTTTAGGTTTTATAATTTAGGGTTTATTGGTTTATATATTGTTGGGGGAAAATGTAAAATCTTACATCTATCTACATGTGTACTATAGTTTATAATTTTAGCCTATAACTTTTATTATCATGAAAATATGAGAGAAAAAGATGATAATGTTGTGAGTAAACGAGGAAAAGATAGAGAGCGAATTTTGATGTATGTCTTATTCTCTTCCATGTAGAGAGGTTCTTTATATATGATACAAGAATTAGGGTTTGTTTGGGAAACAAGACCTCTAGAATATTCGGAGGTATAATGACCATTCACTTAATTAATTCATAACACTCCACCTTGGATATCCATTATACAAAATAAGTAAATGCGCTTAGGGATACTGTCTCATTAAAAACCTTACAAGAAAACTCTGTGGGAAAAAACCATGGTCAAGGAAAAGGGTGCATCACGCATTTACTCCCCCTCATAAATATATAACTAAAAAATCTTTACAACAACGCAATCCAAAACGATAAAGTAACTTCTTGAAAGTAAATAAATCCGCCAAATTGTCACTTGAACGAATCTGTTGAACTTTTACATCACCATTCTTTTGTTGATCATGGGTGAAGAAGAATTTTAGTGAGATGTGCTTCGTTCTATCTCCTTTAATGTATCATTCTTTCAATTGTGCAATACATGCAACATTATCTTCATTTAAATTTGTTGGAGCTTCTTTTCTGGTGGATAAACTACAATCTTCTTGAATATGTTGAGTCACATACCATAGCCATACACATTATGAATATCTAAACTTTCTACATGATTAGAAGAACTAGCTGCTATGGTTTGCTTCATAGAACGCCAAGAAATAGCAACACCACCACATGTAAACACATATCTCGTTTGTGATCGACATGTATGGGGATCAAACAAATATATTACATCAGCAAAACCAATCAAGTCCCCTTGGGTCTGGTTATAAAAGAATAAGCCCATATCTTTCGTACCTTGGAGGTAACAGAGTACATGTTTAATTTCATTCAAATGCCTTCAGGTTGGACATTAGCTAAACCTTGCTAACAAATTCACAAAAAATGATATTTCAGGTCTTGTATGACTAGCAAGGTACATATGTCCCAGTTGCACCTTGAGTATGGTACTTCTGGACCAAAAATTTCTTCATTGCTTTACCGAGGACAAAAGGGATCCTTATGCACATCAAATGATCTTACAATCATTGGGCTACTCAATAGTTGTGCTTGATCGAAATAGAACATTTTCAACACCTTTTATGTGTATGTTCTTTGATGCACAAATATTCCATCTTCAAGATTTTTAATTTGCAATCTCAAGCAAAATTTTACCTTTCCGAGATCTTTAATCTCAAATTCTTGAAATCTCTTCAAGAGTCAACATACACTGCAATTATGACAGATTCAGACCTAACATTTCCTAATAAAAATGCATCGATTGATAGGGTCATTATTATGGCCTTCTCTTAGCAAATATTCACTAAGGAAATTATACCACATATGCTCCAGTTATTTCAATCCATGAATAGATCTATTTAACTTTATGTATTAATGTTCTCGAGCACTAGCTACTTCTAGCAGTTTAAGTCCTTCTGGGACTTTCATATAAATGTCATTAACCAATGGCCCATATAAGTAGGTTGTGATTACGTCAAACAAGTCGTTCTATTATTGCTAGACTTATAAGAAACATAAAAGTAGTTGCATCCACCACATGAGAGTATGTCTCTTCTTAATCAAGTACATGTTTTTGTGACAATGCTTTTGCAACTAAATGTGCTTTATATCTCACAATTTCACCATTTTCATTCTTTCTCACAAAGACTCATTTATATCTCACTGTTTTACACCTTTAGGTGTACGGACTACTGGTCCAAATACTCATCTCTTCGTAAGAGATTCAATTTTGTCTCAATTGCTTCTTTCCATTTTGGTCAATCATTACATTGTGTACACACTTTAATGGATTTTTTTAGATCATGATCCTCATTTTTTATCCATAACATCAACTGCTACATTGGATGCAAAAATTTCATCGATGTCGATTTTATTTCGATTCCATTTTATTCTAGACATGACATTATTAATAGAGATCTCTTCATTATTCTCAGGTACCTAAATTTCTTTTTTTATCATGTTTATAGTCTCTTCAGGAGATCTTTCATTGTGCTTTGTTCCTCGGAAAAACCATTATCAATTTATGCTCCTTTACGTTTCCGAGGATTTTTATCTTTGGAATGGATAGGTCTACCACGCTTCAGGCATGTGTGAGACTCATTAGCAGTTTAAAATTGTCCTTTAGAGACTTCAATTATATTTGGAGCATTTACAGCTGGAATATGTGACTTAGTCACTCTCTTTGGGTCAGAAAATACATCTTACAATTGATTCGCTAAGTTTTCTAAATGAATTATCTAGAATATGTGACTTAGTCACTCTCTTTATGTGACTTAGTCACTCTCTTTAGGTCAGAAAATGCATCTGGCAATTGATTCGCTAAGTTTTCTAAATGAATTATCTTTTGAACTTCTGGTTCATATTCTTTAGTAAGAGGATCAAAATGAGACAAAGATAATCCATTCCAGCTAATTTCTTTTTCCAGCTGTTTCTTTTCTCCCCCTAATGTTGGAAAAACTGAGTCATTAAAGTGTCAGTCAGCAAATCGAGCCTTAAATAAAGTCAGCATTTGGCTCTAGATACTTAATGATTGATAGGGATTCAAATCCAACATATATTCCGTTCCTCCTTTGAGGACCCATCTTAGTGCGTTGTGGTGAAGCAATTAGAACATATACTGCACATCCAAAAACTTTCAAATGAGAAATATTTGGTTTCTGACCAAGAACCAATTGTCATAGGGAGAATTGTCAATTACTTTTTGGCCTGATGTGAATTAATGTTGCTGCATGTAATATAACATGTCCCTAAATAAATATTGGGAGTTTAGACTTTATAAGTAATGGTCTAACAATTAACTCTTTTCATGAGTAAGCAACACATGAAAAATCATTAGGAAGAATCTTCTGGTTCGTCAATGAATGCCCACACAAATTTTTGATTGTTTTCGCATCATTATAGATCCAAGATGACCTACCCGGTTATGCCAAACAATAAAGTTATAAGTAAACTTCTGCTTTACTGTAGCATATGAATTATGAGTGAACTTCTGGTTTACTATAATATATGAATAATGAGTAAACTTCTGGTTTATAGTACCATATAATTCAATTGTTCTGATTTTATTGGAGTACAAATGAGTGAAAAATGCATGTAACTTCTCCAAAATATGTATAGTTCCTCGGGAATACTCGTATTTTGAAGGTATTCTATATTTCATTCACTAATCATCTCAACATTATAATATCTTTAAAACTCAATTAATTACCCTGAAACTTTGGAGAGTATCATCAATGATATTTCATATTTCATTCCCATATATAGATAACAATAAATTTTCTCTTATGGAGCTTTCCATATGTTTGCTCTTCTGGAGCTTTTAATAATCTTTTGTACTACTCCCTCCGTTTTTGAAAGGATGTCATGTAATAACATGGCACACCCCTTAAGAAAATGATTAATGATCTATAATTTTACTAAACTAACCCTATTAATTTCAATTTTATAAATCCAAAACTTATCTTGAAAAAATAAACACCTTAATTTTTCATTCTAAAGTGCATTAATGATGAAGGGTAAAATTGAGAAAAATGTGAAAATTTCTTCTTGATTTTCTAACATGACATCCTTTCACAAAAATGAAAAAATGCATTTTGTGACATCCTTTCAAAAACGGAGGGAGTACATGATATAATTCTCAGACTACTCCCTTTCAATCTGTAAATGAGAGAAATATATGCTACTTTTCAGTAAGTTATTGTACTACTTGCTAGGCATAAATCTTCACTGTTCAATGCTGTTCCGGAGTTTTCAATAATTTTGTATACTTCGCTTCTAACATTCATACTACTTAAGTTGTACCATACACACATGACAAACACTTATATGCGATATAAGGATTTCATATCAAACTTAAAGTATGTTTGTTTCCTCTTATGAACTCCCTATTATATCAACTTAATGTTTGTTTCCTTCAAAAAAGTCATGACTAAATTTGTTTCCTCTTATGAACTCCCTATTACCCTGAAACATTGTTATTTTGTGAAATTATTTATTCGAACTATTGTTCGTCATGTATTTATATCAGTAAGAAGATTAGTAAAACAAAACTTGAGCAGCACATGAACTTTTAAAACAATCATGACTTTCATCAAAACAAACACTTAGAAATAATTCCATATTCACTATGGACAAGCTGAAGTCATGATCACATCAAACTTCAAATATTATAAATTCTCAAACTATAGGATGTCAAACTTTATAAACAAGCTCTCGTGAAAAGTTGAACATATAAATACTTGTAAAACTCAATCTGAAAATAAGATCATGTATTATGGCTATAACAGAATCATATTTATATTTCATAGCAATCAATATCTAATCGAATTAATATCACACGGTTACATATGTCAATGGTTGTATATTTTCCAAATGGTCAATCATCAAATTTAGTTTCACACATGTACGTACATATATCTTTCTCAAGCAAGTCATATTAATCACATAGTTTCAATCATCGTAATTGCACCATAGATAACAAACAACCATGTTTCACTTATATGCTCGAGTTTAACAAATCAACCAACAAAAACAATAATTACAAGATCAACCATCAAATACAAGAATCGCATAAATATGATCAAGCTCTCATCAATTTAGCTCTAAACGAGGAAAAGATAGAGAGCGAATATTGATGTGTGTCTTATTCCATATAGAGATGTCCTTTATATAGGATACAAGAATTAGGTTTTGTTTGGGAAACAATACATCTAGAATATTCCGAGGGTATAATGGTCATCCACTTAATTAACTCATAACAGGTTAGAAAGAAAACTGAGAAAATGGTATTAGGGAGTGAGTTTTCTTGAGTAACTTATAAGTCCTCTTCACCTATATACCTCTGTTATCACCAAATATTTTACATGACATGTGGACCAATAAGCATTCTCGTTAAAGCCACGTAGGTCAAAGAAGATAACGTTAAGTAGTCTTACTTACCACATAAGATGTGTGTTGACTAGTCAAACTAGGAAAATCTCTCTCCTATGTGGACTCTGGTTCTTAGTTAGTCTCCTAGACCGATTGGGAAAAAACGAACTAAATAGGAGTATGATCACCGACCTGAAGAGGCGGGATCCTTGACCAATCCTACTTCAACTAGGATTGAGGTACAATATCTTTGCTATAAATACGTGAGATCTTAATGACATCAAGGTACATTATTCTTAACTCTTTCTTCGAGTTACTTGCTTTCCGTTCACGAATCATTACTGACTTTAGCATCGGAGAGGGGTCGCCGGTCAATGGCCCCTTTTAGGCTAACGTTTGCTATTTTTCAGGAAACTTAGCTTATGTGGATTCACGTTACAATTTCGAGGTAACAACCTCAAATCTTACACTTTTCAACACATAGTAAAATAAAAAATACTCAACTAAACTCTTGTCAATTTTGCACTAAAAAAAGCTCTCTCACTATCACTAAGGAAACATTTTCTCAATTCTTGTTTTTAATGTTCTGTCGATTTGATATTAGTCACACATACGTTAGTAATAGCCACAATTTTTCATAAAAACATTTTAGAAAAACGTAGGTTGAGAACCTAATTCCTTGGCACGCCCACATTTTTTTCACACCAGTTAAGGTTGGAAAGTAAAGATTTTTGTTTATAAAAGGTATCACCAACACCTATATATAGTGTAGATACCCATTTTGTCCGGGGTAAATTTTAATTTTATCCGATGTCACCATTTAACTGATCATTTGTAAGTAATTATATCGCTTATATTTGCTAAACTAGATGAATTTTTCTTTCGATTTGGTGTCATTTGAACGAAGATTAAGATTTCAAAGATCATCGCAGTGTTTATTCGTGACTAACACTTCAATGAATTTGGTCTCGGTGAAAGAAAAAGAAAGAAAGGAAAAGACCATCTTTTTGTTCAACAATTTGGAGAATTACAAAAAAGGAAAAAGCCCAAAGCCTACTTCAAACCCAGCCCATCTCATTCAAAAGAGACTAAACAAAAAAACCCATGAGTTGATCCTGCGTATGAGAGGAAAAAAGAGAAGGGCGGTGAGAGGGGAGATATTTTGTTAATCTCCTCTTCTAATGGTGGATTAGAAGCTTCATAGTTGATTATGAGGGTGATTAAATTCCAATCAGCGGCAAATCTATCAGATAAATATGGCTCTCTACCTCAGTGGAAAGAGGACGGTGACTTCTTCACTACTCTTTGGCTTCTTCTTCTCCTGCTTTTTCTTTTCTGGTAAAAGGCAAAAAGGAAACAACACTCAATCAGTAGAGAAAGAAAAGGAAGGAGAATATCAGGAACAAGTGTAAGGATTCTCATTATTGTTATTTGATTCTTCAATTGAGTTGTATTTACAATCTTATGCTTTATGATATTTCTTTTATGCCTTGTTATTTCTTCCCTAACTCTTCACATTCAGATTAATAAGAATACAAATTTAAAGAAATAAGATTCTAGGATCTTGTGGAGGGCTATGTTATAGCCATTCGCTGAAATCGTTAAAAAACTAACCCGAAAACCCTTAAGATTACAGCAGGAATATGTTATATTCGTTCGAATCTCTTGAGGGTTTCCGGGTTACAATGACTCTAATCGAATTTCTTAAGTAAATGAAACATTAAAATGTGTCAAAAGAGGTCCTATGTCATAGGAACACCATCCGACTATGATTAAAATTTCTCTTGTTTAGTAACTCTATGTTATAGGGGTACGGAACTGATATTAATAAGCAAAAATAGCCACAACATGAATTAAATAAATTAGTAAGTAAACAACAAACCCATTAGTACCAATTTTGGGCGGGGTAGGGCGATTACTCAAGGTTTTCTTCCCTTCACGTAACCAACAAAACGAACTTTAAATCTCTAATTTGCAGACCTCCTTATTCATTAAAATAACCCTAATTTCAGCGTCCAATCACGCTTTATTTTTGGTTGGTGGCGACTGTAAAAAATGAAAGTTTAGCGGCTAAAAAAAAATGGTTGCTACAGTTGGCGACTCCGCTGGGGACCCTGTCGAGCTAGTTGTGTTGTTGTTTACTTAGGTAATTTATTTGGTTTCTATTTTGAATACAGTAGATGCTTGTGAAAAAATAAACTGAAAAATAAAAACCCCCAAATTCAATTTCAATTTCAAATCTAGGTTTTGTTTTCTTTCTTTTTATTTTTTTTCTCACTTTCTTAAACTTAAATTTCTTCTCACTTCTTTGATCTTTTTGAATTGAAGATATGTTTATGGAGTTTAATTTTGGAGCTGAAGTTGATTCTACTTGTACTTATGATCTCTTCTCGCTCGATTTTGAAGTGGGTAGATGATTGATTTAGCCTAGATTCCATTTTTTTTTGCTCATTACTCTATTTTAAGATATGCTCATTGCTCTATTTTAAATTTTGATCTTTGCTCTAGTTAATTGGTTTTGCTGCAAGTTTAGCTTCTAGATTTCATTGAACATATGAAAGGGATCTCGTATTTGTGTGTGTGTGTGTGTGTGTGATTTGTGACTTTGTTTTATAACAAGTTTCTGCAGCACTTCAACTTTTGCAAATTGCAGGGGTGTGAGCTGCGTTTTTTCATGTTTTCAAGCCAATAGAACCTCGTTCTTGGCTATCAAAATTCTGGATAATTATTTAAATTTATTATGCTATGTTTTCTTGTTTTCTCGATGCGGTTTTTTGGTCATTTTGTGGTGTTCATTACTGATGTAGCAGGGTTCTTTTTGAAAAGAAACTATTGCATTTGTTCTTCTAAGTTTGTTTTTGTTATGTCAATTTTATGATATATAATAGGACGTTTAGTGGTTTGTGTCATAGCCCACACCATCACACGAGCACCCAAAAGGCCATGTTATGGTCTTACCCTTTAGGACGTTAATTAGGAGAGAACGAAGTAAGGGTGCCACCATGGGAAACCTGGTTCGGGCCGCGAAAAGTTCTCAACTTGAGTCATTCTTTGGAAAAATCTTTGTCGGAGGATTGATTCAAGGACCAAAGCCAATTCTGATACTACCCTTTAGAATTAGATCAAGAACTACCCCGTAGTAATTACCTCATCCGGAATGCTTTGAGATACGTAATGCAAGGCATAAACTTTCTAATCATTTTGTAACCTTGTAATTGCAGATGTTAAGTTTTAATCGTGGTTTAACTTTATAACTTTGAATTCCTGTCGGGCTTCAAATTCTCACTTTGATTTGAACATTAAGCAGTACTTATTTAGCTAGGCTGCGTCAGTTGTGTTTTGTTTTAGCTATGTAGGATGTGAACCTTTTGCCTTCAAGTGTACCTTTGTTTTAATCTTTAGGTCTCAACTATTACAATCATTTTTGTCCCTAGGAAAGCTTACTAATGATATGTTATTGGAGGGGGCTGTTGTTTTTTGTAAAAAAAAAGGGAGCATGTTGTTTCAAGTTTTGATGTCAATTCATTGTTATAAATGTTTGTTTTTGTAAGAGTGCTTGAAATCAATCTTGTTGGCTTAATGGAGTACTAATTGTTAGTAGGTTCCATCAAGAAGTTTAAGATACTTGCTGGTTTTAAGTTAGCATGTCATGTATTCGTTTTGGTCTTAAGTGAACCTTAAATTGGCTGTAAAAACTCTGCTAAATGCTTGTGATGTTTTGTCATTGTTTTTTTTTTTTTATTATTATTGTTTGCTCGGGTTGTGATATTTAGTGCGTTGCATCGATAGGCAACATATAGCTATGTTGGCATTGTTGTTTGGTTTTTCTTGCTTGAATTCACAACTGCACTATTGGTCTTTGAGTCTCTTCTAGTTATGATCGTGTTGAGATAGAAAGATAGCTACTAGTTTGATGACTAAATGGCCTTATTCATTTTGTGAACGTACTAGACCTCGAATACATTTCATGTCATGCTTGTGCCTTCTATGCGATCCACTAGTGATAAGTTGCCTTTTCGTTTGATCTCAAGGGAGATATCATGCTATGAAATTGGTACTGTAAATTTGCCATTGTGAAATCTAAATTTATTTTTTTTAGGATTTTCTTTCTTTGATGTAATCAACTTCATTTCTAGTTTAGTTTGAGTTAATTATCGGTTTTAGTTAATGGAAGCTGTTAATCCTTTACACTTGACCTCTGTGTTTGATTTCTGTGATAGATGGTATATAATTGGTGGTGTTTAGTTTGCTTGGTGAAGGTGGAAAGTAAGGTCTGACATTTTTTGCTAAGAGTATGCGTTTAGTGTGTATTTTTCATAATTTGTGTGCACGTGGGAATGAGGCTCGCCGTCGAGATTCGGTGTCTAATCTGTTTAGCTTGTTTTTGGTCTCGTGAAGACTTTTGGAAAAGTCTGAAACATGTACTAGGCTCTTCGTTTAATATGGCTTGCATCTGAATTTGAAAGGGAACTTTTGTGTAATCCGGAAACGGGTATTTGGCGATATAAAGCATCAATTCGCATATGTTAAACTGTTTTGATCTGTATAACCCAAAATGAGAGGTTCCTTTTGCTGTGGCGTTTTGGAATTTGAGGATTGACCATGTAATGTAACGAAACTTGCAAGTGCTGATAAAAAAAGCTCGTGTCGTGTTTATATCCTGCATTTCTATCTTTTGGTCCTAGTTTACATGATTCCATGACAGGTCTTCTTGGCTGCTCATAAGACTGCATGATAGGAAATATGGTTTTTCGAGTTTCAGATACAGTTGATTGCCTAGAAAATCTGTTAGCATTTTTTTTTTAGGCCTACGCATTATCTTTTCCACGTCAAATTACATCAGTTTACTGCTGCAACTTGAGGTGGCTTGGCTTTCCTTTCAAGTTTTATTTTTCTAAGAGATTTTGTAATCGTTCCATGAAGGTTTTGTTGTGTTCTCTTCTGCAATTTAACAATGCTTTAGGAGTCTTTTATGTGTTTTTACAAGCTTATAAGTCATTTTCTATTGCAAATAGGATTTTGGTCAATTCTTGGTTTTGTTGTGGCTGTATTCTTTTCATAGTTTGATACACTTTGCTTTTTTTTTTTTTTTACCGTTTATACGTTCTTCTTATTGCTGCAGTTTTAGCACTTCTTTGCTAGGAAAAATCTGCTGCACCTTTTAGGCTCTTGCAACATCTTTCCTTTGTCCGATTTGCATTAATTCTGAGTTATAGGGTGCTGCGTTTTAGTTGGTAAAACGTCTCTGGTTTCTGCTGCAATTTCAGGAGAGGGGCTGATGTTACTTTCAAGATTTCATCTTTATGTGCTGTGATCTCTAGTTGGATTTGTGTATCGTGTTTGCTTTTTCTTTAACTTTTATCGGTTTTCATTGTGTATGGATGCATACTCAAACCTCTAAGCAATGTTTTTGATTGTTACAATTTGAGCTGCATCATTTAACATTTTCATAACTCTTTTATGCATCATGGTTTTTTTTTACTTTTTATTTTGTTTGCTTTCAAGGAAATAAATGAAAGGGCAGTAGAGCATTCTTATTTCATGATTAATTAGAGATAGACAAATATTCTAGATGCTTAGTGTATGTTTGTTGTGTAAAAAAAAACTTTTTCTTGAAAATTGAATTGGTCTTTCTTGGCATGGTGGCATGTTGTAAATATTTCAGAAATTTACAACATTTGGTGTATTGACATACATAACATCATCATAAATCCCTTGTTAAAATCATGGATGCAATTGGTGTGTTTTCAGGGAAATGGACGGGAACGGACCACTCGGCGACCCGCCGAACCACTTGCCCCCTGATGTTGTACTCAATCTCATCCAAACGGTTTTGAACGACCGGGCAAAGGACTTGATTTGGAGACATCAGACTATACTTTTCTGTCGATATGGAATTCACAACGCTCCAATCAAATTCGTCGACTGGCACCCAGATTTCATGCACCTAAATTGTTTTTACATAGCAGCGGACGACATGTTGAGTTTCCCTCGAGAAGCTTATACGACTCTATGGTACTTGGCTCGTATCGGTAAGGCTGGATTCATCCTGGACAAGAGTTGGACTTTAACTTGCATCAATTATTGGAGAGACAATCCTTGGGCTGTGTCGTATTTTAGCGATTGGCTGCTGAAATTTGGAGGTTATTTTGAATGGCGTCAGATCCTTGAAACTGATCATGAGCTTCACTACGCTTTTGTTGTTTTCGACATTAGAGAGGAATTGGAGATGAGGGAGGATGGGGTTCACGTTTTGAACCAACATGTGGTACATTTGGAGAATAGTTATGCCTTCAATCCAATGCAGGATCCGATCAGAAACAGGCACTCTTGGACTGAAGTGAAAAATAGATTGATAATGCTTAACAACTATCAAAATGTACCTCCTGGCCTGCTGGATCCCTTTAATTATCATTTCGACGGGAGGATCAAGCACCGTTCTTCGGTTCTTCCACTGCTCACAATAAGAACCCAGAGATATGCAGTATCACGCTACTATAGTATTCCACTGATTGTTGTCGACTTAGAACCAGGTGTTAATGGAAATATGCAGCAACAACACCACGAACCAGATCATGGAGGAGAAGAATTCCCAATTGAGATTGATACTGATGAAGAAGAAGAAGACGAGAGCGAAAACATGGAACTTGAAAGCGGCGAATCAGAAGCTGATTCAGGTGATTCAGTTATGCGAGAACGGTCAGACGACGAAGTGGAAATCATTGAATAACCTATGGGAATGGGGCCTGGTTCGAACAACACTCTCGCTGCCCCTGCAATCCAGGCAGCGCCGAGTTGCACAAATCTGAGCGTCGAAGCAGAGCAACCGAATCAGCCCTCGTTCAGCGACCCGACACTTCTCAACAAGGATGAGGCAGGGCCAAGTGGTTCAGTGGGGAAGCCGCCACCGATCCTAAAACCAAAACTTTAAATGTGTTGAAAAAGAGAGGGAAAGAAGGCATCGAGATAGGATGGGTCGTTAAAGGCTTTAGTTTTTCATCCCTCTTTTCTTTTTTTGTCTGGAAAAACATGTATTAAAATGTTATGTGTAAATATTTTTGGGCAGGGTAGTTGTCAAACATAACCGATGGCCAATATCAGTTATTCGATCTAGTTGAATCTAGAACCTGTCTCGTGCAAGATAGGATTTTTTGTAAAATGAGATAACAAATGGTCAGCCTTCAGGAAAAAGAGGAAAGGAAAACGTGAGGATAACCATTTGTCATGTCATTTTAGGCACGTTGGGAATTTTGTTGTACAAAGAGTTTAGGAAGAGGAAACAGGGGAAATAGCCTAATGTACTGGATGGAATTTTGTATGTATCTAACAAACCATCTTTCTTCCTAATGAATGAGTTCTTTAGAAAACATTTTTGTTCTGTTCTGAATTTTGACAAGGGATTAATCATGATGTCATGCATCGTATATTACATGTTCGTTTTGTAATTTGCAATTAATGTTATCTTGTTACAATTTAATCCAAAATATGACATAATACAGTGTATTCATAGGATTCTAATGGAGCAGCCAATTTTTGCTACAATTGACGAAGAAGAAGTGGAAAGATGGTCGTTAGCGGATCAGTGGGAATACGGGGATAGTATGCCGGTACTAACACCAAATAACGCTATGAAAGTAGATTTTAATCAAAATGACTTAGAAGAATTGAAAGCTATATTCCAAATATTGTCAACCACGGCTACAAGGGCTTTTCACTACGAATATGGATGGATAAGACATTTAATCTTCGTTCCTGTCCATCCTACCATGCTCAAAGCTTTGATTCAATACTGGAACCCCAGTTTGAAGTGTTTTACTTTTGAAGCAGGCGACTTGACTCCAACATTGGAAGAGTATCAATGCTTAACCAACATACCGATAAGAAAGGAAAATAGACTTTTTGTTTATACCGCCACTGAAAAGTCGAGAAGGTAGTTAACTCGTTTATTTGGTTTTCAGGCCGGAGAAGCGGAAGTTTTTGAAATCAATGGCGAGTTGAGTATTTCGAAAATGACGGCGTTCGCAAGAGATAATATTGGAAATGATAAAGGGATTCTGATGTTGGCTTTATTAATCTATGGTTTGGTTTTGTTCCCAAGAGAAGTCGGGAAAATAGACCCAAAGGTTGTTATTTATTTCACAAAGGTGGTTCAGGGAGTCCGAGGTGTTAATCCTCTAATAGGGATACTAGCTGAAACTATTAGATCATTAGATTATTGCAAAATCGGAGGAGGAGGAAGATTTATGGGTTGTGCGCCTTTGTTATGCGTATGGGCTCTAAGCCATTTTAACTGTCCGGAAAACTTCCGATTTCCAAAGTCAAAGTATGACAAGAGGTACGATCCGTGTAAGAATTACGTCACTAATTTTGGTTCAATCGAGTGGCCTAAAAAGCGCCCAACTAAGAAGACATGGTGGAGGTTTTTTCAAAGAATGAAGGAATCAGATATTCTATGGGTACCAACATGGAATGAGAGGTATACTACTGTGTACCGTTGTGGAGAAGAACGTTGGGTGCCTCTATTAGGACCATGGGGGGGAACATCGTATGCTCCTTCTTTGGTGAGGAGGCAGACGGGATCGCGTCAGTTTATACCCACCACATTCGGTTTAAGTCGAGCTAACTTCAATTATGGCGAAGCCGGATGTTTTAAAAAGATCGATGCCGTAATTAAAGCCTGGAAACAACTGAAAGCTATGACGAATGAAAATCGGACAGATGAGGTAAGTGAAGGGTATATAATTTGGCGCGAGGAGATGATTCAGAAATTTGCTTCAACGATTAGAACTGACATTATCACGAAAGCTGTGTTACAAGATATGGACGTAGAAGATACGACCGAGGATCGACAACCGAAGAATGTTGAAATCAACGAACAAGAGGGTCAGTCAGTAGAAGGTCGAATACAAGAGTTAGAAAGAAAATTTTTTGATATTGAACAAGAGAGAAATACAACAATTGATGAGAAAAACTTGGCCATTCGCGAGAGAAACACACTCATTGTCGAAAAGGATTTGGCCAACCTCGAGAAAGAGACAGCAATTTTCGAAAACGACATCGCTGTGAGCGAAAGAAGTTTGGCAATTCAAGACAAAGACTTGACGATTCGAGAAAAAGAAGAATTGATCGTTCAACATCAAGTTTACACAGAGAACGTCAACAGAGAACTTCAAGAATGCAGTGATCGTATTTGACAACTTACGGAGGCATACCATTATAGCCAAGAGCAGGCAAACCGTTTTTGGGAGGAACTACAACAACAACGTAATCTGAATCAGCCTCACAAGGAGCAACAAGATGAAACAGATAGACGGATTATAGACCTAATTGAAATTAAGAGAAATGCTGCAGCGCGAGCTCGATATGTGGCACGAGATTTGGTACAGCTCAAAGGTCGATTGGTGATGTCAGAAGATGCCAACGGGGCTGATTTGTCAGGCTACCTTGACGGAATTATTGGAGAGTTGAATTCTATGGGAGGCATGGATGAAGATTAGAATTCTATTGAATACTGGTTTATGTAATATTTTGGACTAGTTGTAAAAGATAATTTTCATTTCGGGTTGTGAGAAGCAATTTGATCTTAAATGATATTTTAGCTTCATTTTCTTTTTGCACGAGTCAACACTGCAATTTGTACCTTGTTGTTGCCCTTTTGTAGACAAACTCAATCCAAGTTCCATTCATCTAAAATAAGAATTTTACCCTCGTAATTCCATAGGCATAAAAGATAATTCTTTGAAAAAAAAAACGCATCAGTTTTCGCTATTAATTGGTGTTCATGTTTCAATATAGAGTGGCCGTAGAATTTGCTATCCATATCAAAATCATCCACATACAGACCCACCATCTTGTTATCAGACATGGAAACACCTAAAATATGCGTCTCTGTTGAATATCTTCCTGGAAATATAGGTCATGTTGCTACACATTTCAAACTTTAATGGACGCATGCTGTTATGCCTAATAGTTTAATGGTGATTTTGGTTGTCAACAAGCTTTCTTTGAGCCTCAATATCGGCATTCATTACTGCAATCTTTAGACTGTCTACTTGTGTATATTTGGACCCGATAGCTGATCATTCTTCTGCTGCAATCTGTAACTAGTTGTTGCATTCTTTTCTGTTGTCATATAGGGTTATTACGACCATCTTCTTGTGTGTCCTTGAACCCCAATGGCCTATTTTGTTGCTATTTGTAGCTTTGTGCATGTGCTTTCTTGGTTAAATACTTGTGCGACGATCTAGGGATGAGTCAGAGTTTTAACCAATGGATTGATTGTGATTAGGCTAGCTGAGTCAGTTTGTGCCCGTGTAGCTACCCAAAATGCATTGCACTCTGGTTTTAAAGGAAAACATTTTTGTTGCATATTTACCTATAGGATTAGGCACTAGATGTATGGTAGGGCATGCTAGGACCATTTTGCTAGTTTATTCTGTTATCATTAACATTTTGTTATTATTAAAAAAAAATAATAAATAAAAATATACACGTGTAAATCATGGAGAAGCAAAAATACTCATTTTTTTTTTCTTTCATGTCAATGAACAGTTTTTAAACAAAAAGCATCAAAACAGATTTTCGTAGACGATACTTCATCCCTGGCTCATTGTTATAACACTCGAGCGAGAAGTAGAATGATGAATGAGCAAGCACACGCAGAAATGAAAAAGGAGATGGAACAACTAAAAGAGCAAATGGCCCAATTAACAGGACTTTTGGATCTAAAGGAACAAATGGCTTTGCTGATCAAAATGGTAAAAAAGGAAACAGGGCTTGAGGAAACTCCAGAAATGAATACACAGCAAAATCCGCCTTATACAAAAAAGAAGGATCCTATTATTGTAGAAGTAATAGAGAATGAGGGGGACCAATCGAGAAACGATACTGTTCCTGATTTAGACGACACAAATGTACGGGATGAATTGAAAAGGTTTGTTGCGGAAAAAGATTTATTGGAAGAAAGACTGAGGGCTATCGAAGGAGTTAATGAGGTCACAGATGCAACGACACAATGTTTAGTCTCCGACTTAGTGATACCTTACAAATTTAAACCACCTGAATTCGAGAAGTTTAAGGGAGTTTCCTGCCCACAGACTCATGTGGCGATGTATTGCAACAAAATGGCAGCATACGCGAACAATGAAAAACTTTTGATACATACTTTTCAGGAAAGTCTTAAAGGTCCCGCATTGCGATGGTACACACAGCTTGATCGAGTACATATTCGTCGATGGAAAGATTTGTCTGATGCTTTCAAAAAGCAATATAAGCATAATACAGACTTGGCTCCTAATCGAGAAGATTTGAGAACGATGGAGAAGAAGGATACAGAAACGTTCAAAGAATATGCTCAAAAGTGGAGAGATAAAGCAGCAGAGGTGACTCCACCTCTGTCCGAGAAAGAAATGATATCAAGCTTTCTAGATACACTCAAACCCCCATATTATAACATGATGGTAGCAAATACTTCTGGGAGTTTCTCTGATTTTGCTGAAGCAGGGGAAAGGATAGACAAGGCTTTGAGAAAAGGAAAATTAGAAGGCATTCCTCAAGACAAAAACTTTCCTCGAAAACCAGTAATGGGAAAAAAGAAAGAGGAAGAGGCACATATGGTTCATGAACATTCGTCCGCAGAATATCCGAAATTTCCTCAAGGGTCAGCTAGTTATGCAACGAGCGTGCCTCAAAACAGTTTCGTCAGTGGGAATTCCCAACAGAGGAATTGGAACAACATTCCAAACCAGGGGAATGGATTTACTCAAAACACTCCTCAAAGGAGAGTTCAAGAACCCATAGACCCAATTCCCGTTTCATACGCGGAGTTGTTGCCCCAGTTACTCCAAAGTAGGCAAGTATCTCTCAGTCCTTTGACGCCTATGGTACCCCCTATCCGAGATGGTATGATGCCATTGCTCGTTGTGAGCATCATGCAGGAGCTGCAGAGCATAACATAGAAAATTGTACCGCTTTCAAAAGAAGGGTCCAACAGTTGGTTAGAGCGGGATGGTTAAAATTTAATCAGAAAAACTCGAGCCCGGACATAAATAAGAACCCACTGCCTAATCATGATGGCAAGCCTGTAAATGCCATATCCACTGATGGTCAATGCTTAGTAAAGACAAAAGTGAGTGAAATCATAATGCCTATGGATTGCTTGTATCGCACAATGTGCAAAGTTGGTTTATTGCAAGAAAAATCGAATGGAGGAACCACTTGCAACTATCATGAGGAAAAAGTAGCGCATTTGATATTCGAATGTGAACAGTTCAAGGAGAAGGTTCAAGAATTTATGGATACTAAGATACTGATTTTTTAGCAGTTGAATCCAAGGATGGCAGACGTGAATGTGGTGCAAGGAGAAGAGTTCTCACAACTTACCCCTTTGGTGATACATTACGAAAGGAAGGAGGAAAACACGGGAAAAATTTGGAAACCCAGGATCACAACAAACCTGGTCATTCAAACTCCATCTCCTTTTCCATTTAAAAGTACCAAAGAGGTACCCTGGAAGTATGAGAGCACTGTTATACTACAAAATGGCGAAACAAGTTATGCAGAGAGAAATGATGACATTTCGGGAACGACGGGAATGACCCGAAGTGGGAGGTGTTTCAGCTCGGAGGAAATAGAAAAAAGGCGCCATGAAGGATTAAACAAGCATCGAAAAGGGAAAGCAAAAGAAAGAAGTTTCCCGACCGATACAGAAGGGAAAGAATTCAGTGTTGCGGAACAACTTCCTGCAGCAGAATACATCACGGACGATCAGGCGTGCGAATTTTTGAAGTTAATAAAACAAAGTGAATATAAGGTGATCGAGCAGCTAAACCAAATACCCGCCCGTATATCCTTATTGACACTAATAATGTCATCGAATTCTCACAGAGATGCTTTACTCAGAATTTTAAATCAAGCCTACGTAAGCCACGACATATCAGTTGAAAACTTGAACCACATAGTAGGAAATGTGGTTGCCTCCAATTATCTTACGTTTACTGATGACGAAATACCGGTGGAAGGGACAGGACACACCAAGGCGTTACACATTTCGGTTAAGTGCAAGGATTATGCCGTTGCAAGAGTCTTGGTCGATAACGGTTCGTCTCTTAATATCATGCCCAAATCGACGCTAGCTCGACTACCGGTGGATGATTCTTATATAAGGCCTAGTCATATAGTGGTTAAGGCTTTCGACGGAACCAGACGAGAGGTCATGGGTGACATGGAGTTGCCTATACAGGTTGGACCTGTGATGTTCAATGTTGCTTTCCAAGTCATGGATATTACACCGGCTTATAGCATGTTGCTCGGTAGGCCTTGGATTCATTCCGCGGGAGCAATCCCATCTTCATTGCATCAGAAAATCAAGTTCATAATAAATGGGAAGTTGATTGAAGTTTCAAGAGAAGAAGATATCTTGGTAAGCAAATGCCCTTCAACGCCTTACATTGATGTGGCTGAGGAAACTATCGAAAGCTCATATCAGACTTTCGAGATCGCCAATGCAGATTACACTGCTAAGGGTGTGCAATTTTTTGTTCCTCAGCATTCAAAGGCCGTGATGAGAATGGCCAAAGAGATGATAAGAAACAATTATCATATTGGGAGAGGCCTAGGGACGAGGCATCAAGGTATGATTGATTGCTTAGCGCCTTAGATAAACTACTTTCGAGAAGGTTTAGGATATCGGGCCACCAAGTATGACAAGCGGAAAATATATCAGCAACGGAGAGAAAAACGCCTCGCCAGATTAGAGAATCGGGAAGTTAGGGATGAAGATATGGAATTTCCCCATATAAGCGATATCTTCATAAGCAAAGGGTATTTCGTTTTGGACGGGGGAGCAATGATGGTCTCTATGGTAAAGTCTGATGAGGAAGAGCCAGGAGTGGATGATTGGATATCTGTTTGCGAAGGACAAGTGGGGCACTGGAAAGCTTACGATCTTCCTTTTGAAAAGTAATAACCAATGCTGATTTCTTAAATTATGCCTAAGATTTAAGGAAAGAATGTTAAGGCGTCATTTTTTTTATATATAATAAAATTATCCAATAAAGTGTAGGTTTGTCTATCTTTCACGTCTTTTTCTTTTCTGTTTTTCTTCTTTTCTTTCCTTTTCCTTTATTTATTCTTCTTTCATTCCTATTATATTCTTGCATGTTCAGGAGTGGTGAAGAAATATCTAATAATTATGATAATCATGAACCTGGTTACAACTTCGACCACCCCATTTACGAAATTGATTCTGAAGGGGAAAGCGAGGGGGAAGTCCCAATCGAGATCGAGAGTATGTTGAAGGCCGAAGAAAAAATTATGGAACCATTAGAGGAGGTCTTAGAAACGGTAAACCTGGGGACAAAAGAAGAACCGAGAGAAGTTAAAATAAATGGGAGTTTGGATTTTGATGATAAAGGAAAATTAAGAAACTTGCTAAAGGAATATCGAGATGTGTTTGCGTGGTCGTACGAGGATATGCCAGGTCTGAATACAGACATAGTGGTGCACATATTACCATTAAAGCCCGAATTCAAACCTGTGAAACAAAAGCTGAGGAAAATGAAACCAGATACTTTGTTAAAAATAAAAGAGGAGGTCAAAAAGCAATTCGATGCTGGGTTCTTAGCAGTCTCCAATTACTCTGAATGGGTTGCAAACGTGGTTCCAGTACCTAAAAAAGATGGAAAAGTGAGAATGTGCGTTGACTATAGAGATCTAAATCGAGCAAGCCCAAAGGACAATTTTCCCTTGCCCCATATAGATGTATTGGTTGATAATACGGCAGGGTACCATAGACTGTCGCTAATGGATGGGTTTTCTGGGTATAGTCAAATTTTGATGGACTTGCTGGATAGAGAAAAAACAACTTTTGTTACCTTGTGGGGAACTTTCTGTTATAAAGTGATGCCATTCGGGCTAAAAAATGCGGGTGCTACGTATCAGAGGGCAATGGTCACCTTATTTCATGATATGATGCATAAAGAAATGGAAGTGTACGTGGACGATATGGTGGCGAAGTCGCAAGTAGATGAGGATCATGTGGTGGTACTAAAAAAGGTTTTTGAACGACTGCGAAAGTACCAAATCCGTCTAAACCCTTCCAAATGCGCGTTTGGTATCACTTCAGGAAAAATTTTGGGGTTTATAGTAAGCAAAAGAGGAATAGAAGTTGACCCTGATAAAATCAAAGCAATTCTTGAGATGCCACCCCCCAAAACGGAGAAGGAGGTGAGGGGTTTTCTAGGGAGATTGAACTACATAGCTCGTTTTATATCTCATTTAACCGCCACATGCGAACCAATTTTTAAGCTCTTAAGGAAGAACGCTCCTTCTGAATGGAATCAGGACTGCCAAGAAGCTTTTGACAAAATAAAGAAATATTTGCAAGACCCCCCGGTACTTCAACCTGTAGATCCTACTAAACCCTTACTATTGTACCTAACAGTTCAAGACAGTTCGATGGGAGCACTTTTGGCTCAGCATGATAAAACAGGGAAAACGGAGCACGCCATCTACTATATCAGTAAGAAGTTTACTGATTGTGAAACAAGATATACTGCGTTAGAGAAAACTTGTGCAACTTTAGTTTGGGCATCTCACATATTGAGGCATTACATGTTAAATAATACCACATGGTTAATTTCCCCAATGGATCCTGTAAAATTCATTTTTGAGAAACCAGCCTTAACGGGAAAAGTGGCGAGATGGCAGGTTTTACTATCTGAGTACGACATTGATTACGTCACACAGAAGGCTATAAAAGGCTCCGCAATCGCAAACTTTTTAGCAGACAACCCAGTAGAGCACGATCACTCAATGTATGCTTCCTTCCCAGACGAGAGTATCATAGCTATCGAAACAGAAGATGGCACGAGTGAATCTTGGACCATGATGTTTGATGGCGCATCCAATGCCTTAGGACACGGGGTGGGTGTAATTTTGATATCACCAACGGATCAATATTTTCCCATCATTGACAGACTATGCTTCCAAAGTACCAATAATATCGCAGAGTATGAGGCTTGTGCTTTAGGGATTCAGGCTGCTTTAGAAAGGGGCATCAAAAGACTGAAAGTTTATGGAGACTCGGCCTTGGTAATCAATCAACTCAACGGGGAATGGGAAACTCGAGATATAAAGCTCATTCCTTACCAGGAACATATTCAGGAGATGATGAGAAACTTCCACTCTATAAAATTCAAACATGTGTCCCGTTTGGAAAATCAAATGGCAGATGCACTAGCGACCCTCGCTTCCACCTTTAAGTTAGAAAAATGTCAAAAGTTACCAGCATTGGAGATTGAATTGAGAATAGATAAAGCCTATTGCGGAAATATAGAGCAAGAACCCGACGGGAAACCCTGGTATTATGACATCCAGAACTACATTCGAGAGAAGGTTTACCCCCAGGGAGCAACTAACGTCGATAAAAGAACCATAAGGAGATTATCTGCAAGTTTCTTCTTGAGTGGAGTGTTGGAATCTGATCAACGATCAGAGTCGCGCAGCGGAAGCGAGAAAACCGATATTTAAAATCATTGATCAGATTACACTTGATCTTTATCATTGCCTCAATGTTATTTGTTTAATTAACGTGATTAAATCTACATTAGTCACTCACATGGAATCCCTCTGAGAGAGATGGACGAACCGCACGATCGGTGATTCCTCCAAATTCACGTGCACGACACCTCCAGTGATCGGGTACTCGCAAGAGGCACGAAGAACGATGAACGATCACTCCGGGATCACCCTAGGGAGGGTTCGGCCGAATGGTGTAGAGGGAATTAGGGTTTCTCTGATTTCTGTGTCAGAAAGTCTAGGGTTTCAATCGATTAGGATTAATTTATAGTGTGTCGACTAATTACAGTTTTAGTACCTGTATTAATTTAATTAATCTGATTGTACCACAATAGAATACAATAGATTCAATTAACATCAATTAGGTTATAACTAATCACACACTAACCCCTAAAGAAAATCTAATTAATCAATCGTTTAATTAATTAACCCGATTGAATAATTAATCCCTCCATACAATCAATTAACTTGTTCCAATTAGAACAATTAATCAATTAACATTATTAGTTAACAACTAATAATAAGTTCATCACAAATACACTACATGTATTAGTTCTCCGAGTACAAGTCTCAGTGTCTAGTGTGCACGATCCTGTGGGCCATAATCAATTAGCTCAACGACTGATAGAGAGTTGCCTAGACCATATCAGTCACCAATTGATTACAGTGTTAGTCCATCTCATACAGATAGATACCCTGTAGTATTCTCTAATATCTCTTACCATGCATATCGATATATCAAGCATGAGGCATGGTGGACGTCATCCTCTAAAGCTTGAGATATTTCTCGATCTAGAGTTAACTGAAGAACAGATAAGTAACCAGCTTATCTGAGTGTGGCCACACATTTCTCAGTTCAACTCATCGAGTGGCCTAATGATATCATCTCACTTGTGAGTGAGTGGTAATCCCTTCACTTCAACTATCAGTATGAATCAGTTCACTGACTAGACCAATCATACCCGTATTTGGCATCCTTTTACAGACCTGTTAGGCGTATGTCAAATCTAATCAGATTCCTCATTCAATACTATATTGAAATCAGGTCGACAGATAAAAGAGATCTACATTTATAGAAGGGCAATGACACTCCCACCATGTGCCTTCTAAAGCGGATCGACCAAGTCCCGTATTGGTCATACGTACCTACAAACATATCCTGTACACGTGTACATATCCTGTTCGTAAAAGCTTTACGTTCTATTCATTCCCATGAGTAGAACTAGCTTCTGGTAATTTATGATATACAATCAATGGATACTTCATACAGTTCATATAATACAAGATATATTGACTGAATGAATTAATGCCTTTTATTCCATAAAACAAATGTATAGTACAATCAATAAAAGTACAATACATCAACAAATAACTATGCCTAGAACTAGGGCACACCAACAATCTCCCACTTGACCTAGGTCCAAGCAGGCATAGCCCTAATCCCTATAGATCTAGCATGAGCATTGTTCTTGCGTTCAGCAAGAGCCTTCGTCATCGGATCAGCAACATTGTTATCTGTATCCACTCTCTGTAGTCTAACATCACCTCTTTGGATAATCTCCCGAATAAGGTGAAAACTTCCTGAGTACATGCTGGTTCTTCTTTGTAGACTGGGGCTCCTTAGCTTGTATCATGGCCCCATTGTTGTCACAGAAGAGCACAACTGAATCCTGGATAGAAGGTACTACTCCAAGATCAGAAATGAACTTCCTCATCCAGACCGCTTCCTTAGAAGCCTCACAAGCAGCAATGTACTCAGCTTCCGCTGTAGAATCTGCAACAGTTGGCTGTTTAGTGGACTTCCAACTAATGGAACCGCCATTCAAGAGGAACACAAAACCAGATTGGGATTGTTGTTCGTCTTGATCAGTCTGGAATCCTGAGTCAGTGTAACTGGACACAGCCAACTCATCATCGCCACCATAAACCAAGAAAAGATTGATGAACCCTAAGTGTTTTGGTTATGTCCAAACGTTTCAGAAGATGAAAATGAAAATTAACTTGTATACTTTTCAATGTTGACTAACAATTTCCGTTAAGTTATTATGAGTTTTTCTCAGCAGATGCTGAATGAAGAATTCCTGCTTGCCTATTTTGAACTCAGAAGATTAAAGAACTGGAGACTGAAGCACTTTATTCAGAAGCTGGATGAACCGCTCTGAAGTATTGATTGTCTGCCTAAAGCTTTCATCAGAAGTTCACTTTTGCAAACAGAAGACTAAGGTTGTTTTAGTTCAGAAGCGCTGAGAAGAAAAACGAACATCAGAAGTTCGTTATCACGGGTTTGGTTAAGCATTTAATGCTTTGTCAGTTGCATTTAATGCAAGGCGCCAAAAGTTCAAAAAAGCTGTTTGAAGGACGCGCCTGTTCACAACAAACAAAACCTGTTCTCTTACCGTTTCCCTCTAAATCAATCTTCAAGATCAGTCAACTCCATCACCTTTATCTTAATCCCATACCGGATTAGGTTAAAGTACAAAGTTGACAGAGTTGAGTGTTTTGAGACCGTTTGAAGAAGTTGACAAGATTAACGGCTACTTTCATCCTTGTCATCCTTGAAGATTCAAATATCCTCAACGGTTATCTACTCAACACTATAAATAGTAGCAAAGCTCCACTGCATCAACTACGTGTGTGATCATAGAGCAAAAATCTCAACGCACTGTTATTCAAGAAAACAGAGCACACTTTCCATTCTCAATCTTTTCTTAGCTTAGCCTGTGTAATTGTGAGAGAGTGAAGAAAAACAAGTTCATAATAGAAATCTTGTAAACTGAGATCGGCTGTGGTCTTCAGTTAGATTTAAAAGAGAGAAATCTAGTTGAGATTTGAGTTGGGTGAGAAATCCAGAAAACAGAGTATTGTTGTTCTGGTGAAAATCCTTTAACTCATTTTAGGCTAGTCAGAACTAAGTGAGAAATTAGCTTAAGTTCTGTTGATGTAAAGGAGCTTCTGAACTTGCCATAAAAGTTCTGAATAGTGGATTTATAAAATCTCTGGAGGCTGCGACCTCAGAGGACAAGACGTAGTCACAGGAATTCTGTGGCGAACTTGGATAAATTGAACTGTTCATCAGGACCTCCTGAATCTCTTTCTCCCTTCTTTATACTTGTTAATTGCTTCTGTGTACTTGTATCATATTTAGTGCTGAAACAGATTTTCCCTTAAAAAACACAAGTCTGTGTTCAGAAGACTGTCCAGAAGTTCTTTACTCAGAACTTCTGTAGCTGAAAAGACAGAACCTGTCTTAAAGCAGATTATCCCTCAGAGGCTACCTCAATAAGCTTGCCTCTGACTCTGAGGATTATTGACTCTGAAAATTGAGTTTTCATTAAATCCTTGAAAATATCAGTTTTCGTTTGAAACACCTATTCACCCCCCTCTAGGTGATTCTGATCTTGTTAGGGCCAACAAGTGGTATCAGAGCGAAGGTCACTTCGTATATTTACTAAAGATCTAACAATCTAAGTGTAAGATCCTATCAGAATCAATAGAGATGGCTAGTAGACACCAGCCTGAGAATTCTTCTCACTTCATTGTCCCAGAGGGATCCTCTACAACTAGACCTCCATTATTCAATGGTGACAATTACTCCTACTGGAAAAAGAGAATGATGTATTTCATTCAAGCTCAGAACATGAGTGCTTGGTTTGTCATCACAGATGGAGATTTCATTCCCACCAGAATGGAACCAGGTCTAGGGAATGTCATTATCCCTCAGAGAGAATATTCAGATGAAATTCTGAAAAAGCTCCAAACAAATGCTTCAGCAATAAATATGTTGCATTGTGCACTAACAGCCACTGAATATAACAAAGTTTCTTCTTGTGAAACTGCACAGGATATATGGAACAAGCTGGAAGTCACATATGAAGGAACAGGAAAAGTGAAGCAGTCCAAAGTCAACCAACTCATGAGAGAATATGAGTTATTTGAAATGCTTGACAAAGAATCTATTTCAGAAATGAATTCTAGATTCACCAAGATAGTCAATGACTTAAAGAGTTTGGGCAGAGACATTGAAGAGTCTGAAAGAGTGAAGAAGATTGTCAGAAGCTTACCAAGGTCTTGGCAAGCCAAGAAGACTGCCATTGAAGAAGTTCAGGACTTGAGCTTTTATCTGTATGATGAACTCATTGGGTCTCTAATCACCCATGAGATGTCACTAAAAAATCATGACCTAAGAGAAAGGTCAGAAGGAAAGAGACAAGTAGTCCTGAAGGCAGAGTCTTCTGAAGAATCATCAGAAGATGAAGAATTGGCCATGCTGACCAGAAAGTTCAAAAGAGCCTTTAGAAAAGGCAAAGGTGGAAACTACAAGAAGCCATTCAGAAGTTTTGAGAAGAAGACTTCTGACTTCGGTGAAAAGTTCAAGAGAGATCCAAACAAGCCCATTGTGTGCTATGGATGTCAGCAACCTGGGCACATTAAGCCTAACTGCCCAGAGCTGAAGAAAGATAAGAAAAAGTTCAAGAAAGCTATGCTGGCTGCTTGGTCAGACTCTGAGACCAGCAGTGATCCTGAAGAAAAGGAAGAGCAAGCCCAGATATGTTTCATGGCTATTGATGAGCCATCCTCTGAAGATGTCACAGGAGAAACTTCCGCACCTCCTGAAGCAAACTATGACTCCGAGGTAAACATATCCTCTGAACAAAATATCTTTGATTCTCTTGAAGAATTGTACAGCATGTTCAAGTACCTAAAAAGGAAGTTGGACAAAAGCGAGGCTGACAAATTTCTTAGGTTTACTCAAGTTTATGCTGATATGAAAATATTGGAAGATAAACTAAGTAAACAATTCAGTTCTTCCTCCGATGACTCAAAAGTCAAAGGTAAAGAAAAACTGCCTCTGAGGAATGATAAACCTCAGAAGAAGAAATCTGTCACTCCCTCTCTTCTGAAAGAGATCTCTTCTCCTCCTGAAGTGGGAACCTCTAAGAGTGCTAATGCCTCTGAAGAAGTAGTACCTTCCCAGAAGAAGAAGAATGCTCCTAAGAAGCAAAGGGAAAGATCCAAGAATCCTCCTTCTTGCAAGTTGTGTAAGAAAGATGGACATTGGTTGAAAGATTGCAAGTATCACATTAAGAACCTCTTACAATCTGAAATATCAGAAAAACCTGTAGAAGCTAAATCTAACTCTGAAGGACCCAATAAGGATTGGGTACCTGTCACTAATTGATTGTGTTGCAGGTTGCTCTGAGTGCTCCATCAATGTCAAAGCTGTGGTACATTGACAGTGGGTGCTCAAGGCATATGACAGGTGATGAAAAGGCATTCATCACATTTGTACCTAAAAGAGGTGGTAAAGTCAGCTTTGGAGATGCTCAGAAAGGAAGAATTCTTGGTTCTGGATCCATTGGAACCAATCCTCCGATCGAAGATGTCTCCCTAGTCAGAGGTCTGAAGTTCAATCTCCTGAGTGTTGCACAACTGTGTGATAAAGGTAGAGATGTTGTCTTCAGCTCCTCTGGATGTAAAATCTTGGACAGTAAGTCAAGGGAAGTTATTCTAACTGCTCCTAGAGTTGAAAATGTTTTCATGCTGAATCTTGAGAATCTTTGCAAAAATATATGCTTGATGTCCAAAGAGGATACCTCCTGGCTCTGGCATAGAAGACTTGCTCATGTTAGCATGGATCTTCTGGCCAAAGTAGCTAGATATCAATTGGTTGAGGGTCTGCCTGAAATTAGTTTTAAAAAAGACCATTTATGCAATGCTTGCCAATCTGGTAAACAATCCAGAAGCTCTTTTAAAACTAAGAAAGTCATTTCAACTAAAAGACCTTTGGAATTACTTCATATGGATCTTTTTGGTCCTGTTCAACCAATGAGCATGGGTGGAAAGAAGTATGCCTTTGTCATTGTAGATGACTATTCAAGATTCACTTGGGTCATCTTGCTGTCTAGCAAAGATGAGTCACTTGGATGTTTCTCAGTTCTGATTAAGAAACTTGAGAATGAAAGGAATGAAAAGGTAGTCCATATCAGAAGTGATAATGGTGGAGAATTCAAAAACTTTATGTTTGAAGAATTCTGTGAAATCAAGGGAATTGATCATAACTTTTCTGCTCCCAGAACTCCTCAACAAAATGGGGTAGTTGAAAGGAAGAATAGAACTCTGGTTGAGATAGCCAGAACTATGATCAATGAAAGAAGGCTTCCAAAGTATTTTTGGGGAGAAGCTGTGAACACAGCTTGCTATGTTCTGAATAGAGTGCTAATCAGAAGCATTCTGAACAAAACCCCTTATGAACTCTGGAAAGGTCGAAAGCCTAAAATAGGTTATTTCAGAACCTTTGGTTGTAAGTGCTATGTTTTGAATACAAAAGAATATCTTTCAAAGTTTGACTCAAAGGCAGATGAGGCCATTTTTCTTGGCTACTCAACACATAGTAAAGCATATAGGGTTTTTAATAAGAGGACTCAAACTTTAGATGAATCCATTCATGTAAAGTTTGATGAGACTAACCCTGCAGATAGTAAAGTCTCTGAAGAAGATGAAGTTCAAGCTTCTGAAATATCATCTCCTCCTGTTGAAGATGTTATTCCTAAAGCTGCTGAAGTTGGTTCTCCTGTTGAACATGTTCCAGAAGAACATCCAACTACAGAAGTTAACTCTCTCCCAGAAGATGCTCCTATATATGATTCAACAAATGATGAACAGGTTTCAGAAGACTCATTGGATCTACCAAGAGAAGTTAGAGCTCATAGGAATCATTCCTTAGAGAACATCATTGACTCTGTTCACAATCCTGTCATGACCAGAGCTCAGCTCAGAAGATATATGGGGAATGTGGCTTTTGTGTCACTACTGGAACCCAAGGACTTCTATGAAGCAGCTGATGATGACTCCTGGTTAATGGCAATGCAAGAAGAACTTGACCAGTTCAAAAGGTCAGAAGTTTGGATTTTAGTTCCCAGACCTAACAACAAGAAGGTTGTTGGTACAAGATGGGTTCTGAAAAACAAGCTTGATGAATTTGGAAATGTTGTGAGGAACAAGGCTAGACTTGTTGCTCAAGGTTACAGTCAGCAAGAAGGCATAGATTATGGTGAAACTTTTGCTCCTGTTGCAAGATTAGAAGCCATTAGAATCTTATGTGCTTTTGCATCATACAAAGGTTTCAAGCTCTTTCAAATGGATGTGAAAAGTGCATTCCTGAATGGTTACATTGATGAGGAAGTCTATGTGTCTCAACCTCCTGGTTTTGAAGATCCTAAGTTTCCTGATCATGTGTACAAGCTAAAGAAAGCCTTGTATGGACTGAAACAAGCTCCTAGAGCTTGGTATGAGAGACTGACAAAGTTCCTTCTGTCTAAGGGATTTGTCAGAGGCTGTGTTGATACAACTCTGTTCACTCTGAAGAAGAACAAGGATATCCTTATAGCTCAGGTATATGTTGATGATATTATATTTGGTGCTACTAATGAATCTTTGTGCAGAGAGTTCAGTGACCACATGAAGGCTGAGTTTGAGATGTCCATGATGGGAGAATTAACCTTCTTCTTAGGACTTCAGATCAAGCAAAGTAATGATGGTGTGTTTATCAATCAAGCCAAGTACACTAGAGAAGTGCTGAAGAAATTTGGCATGATGGACTCTAATGCTGTTGATATTCCAATGGATGTCAGCAAAGACATTGATGATGAAGAGAAAGCTGGTAAACCTGTAGATATAAAAACCTACAGAGGTATGATTGGTTCTCTTTTATATCTAACAGCCAGCAGGCCAGATATACATTTTGCTGTGTGTTTTTGTGCTAGATATCAATCAAAGCCAAGAGAAATTCATGATGTTGCTGTCAAGAGAATTCTCAGATATCTTAAAGGCACACCAGAAGCTGGTTTGTGGTATCCCTGTAGTTCTGATTTCACTCCTATAGGATACACAGACTCTGACTATGGTAGAGATAAATTGAAAAGGGTCAGCACTTCTGGTGGTTGTCACTTTCTGGGGGAGTGCCTAGTCTCCTGGCATAGCAAGAAGCAAACCTCTGTGGCCCTCTCAACTGCTGAAGCTGAGTATGTTGCTGCTGGAAGTTGTGTTTCTCAGATGCTCTGGATAAAGCAGCAAATTGCTGACTATGGAGTCATCCCTGGAACAATTACAATCTACTGTGATAACAAGAGTGCCATTGATCTTTCAAAGAATCCTATTCAGCACAGCAGGATGAAGCATGTTCATATTAGACATCACTTTCTGAGAGATCATGTTCTGAAGAAGGATATTATCATTACTCATGTTTCCTCTGAAGAAAACCTTGCTGACATGTTTACTAAGCCTCTGACTGGTATGGCTTTCAGCAACTTACGAGAAGGCATCGGTATGACTTATCCTCTTCAATAACTTAGAATTATTGCCTCTGAGTATCTTAAGTGTTTGATTGTTTAAGATAATTTAGTTATAATAAATTCTAATCATGATTTGACTTGAAAGCATGCGTTATTTACTGCTTATTACGGCGCTGTTCTGTGGTTAACGGTTATCTGTTCCCTTTTAAACGGTGTGAAGTTACTTTTTGAATTGGAACGGTTTCTATGTTTGGGTATAAATAAGGGATTTCCATACTTAGAACTTTTTTACTCTTATTTTCTTTGCCATTAGAATTTTCATAGCTTTTTCTGTGTTATCATCTCTCTTAGAAATCTTAACCTAATTTCTCATTTCCTCAAATGGCTCAAGAAATCACTGTCACTCACATCTTTTCCGATGATTCACGAAAGAAAGTTAGTCAATCTAGGGTTTTTACCTCTAGATTTTTAGATGATGAAGTCAAATCAACTGAACCTATCTCTCTTTGGATTAGTGCTCAAAACTGGAACTCTTTCGTCTCTCTCGAAGAATTCATCTACCCTAACTTAGTTACAGAATTTTATAAGAACCTCCATTTCTTTTCTAATGAGGAGGATGTGCTTCATTCTGTGGTCGGGGATGTTGAAATCGAAGTCAGCAGGGCTTCCATTTCTCAAGTGATAGGAATTGATGATGAAGGAATCATCATTGGAGATGATGGTTCAGCAGAAGGGTTTTCAGAAGCCAACTGGGCTAGGCCAGATCTAAGTGCCAAGGAAACTTATGCCACCTGGTTGAGTCAGCACCAGAGGTGGGCACATTATTTGACTACGAATGTCTTTCTTCCGAAGGCTGGAGGAGTCAACTGTGTTTCCAACAGAGAAAGGGTTTTTATGTGGCATCTGGTCAACCAGAAGAAGATAAATTTGCCTGCCATGCTGATAAGGCAGATGAAGAATGTAACTACTGTGAGTGCATTAGCTTATGGCTCACTCCTGACAAGGTTGTTTGAGGCAGCCTCTGTTGTTATGTCAGGAGAAGGTGTTACTAGTAGGAGTACGGTTCTGAAGATGCATACCTTCAGAAACCTCAGTTTTGATGTTACTCCAAAGAAGAATGAGAAGGGCTCCTCTGTGAGTATTGCTCAGAAGGAAATTATGGATGCAACGGTTCAGAAAGGAAAGAATGCTGCCAAGAAGGGCAAGGGAAAGAAAGGATCAAGCAAGTTGGTCCTGAATGTTGAGAAGGTTGCTGTCTCAGAACCTCTTCCCACGTTGGTTCAAACAAAAATCAATGTTGAACCTTCTGGCAAGATTGTTGCTGAGAAGCCAAAGGATGTCCTTGAGAAAGAAGCTCAGGATGCTGAGGAAGCACGCCTTGCTGAGAAAGAGAAGGCTGCTGAAGCTGAAAAAGTTGCAAGAGTTGTGGCTCTTGCTGAAGAGAAAAGGAAGAAGAAAGAAGCTGAAGATAAGTTAGCTGCTGAGCGTGAAATCGCTGCAAAGGCTAAGGCCGATGCCAAACTTTTAGAAAGTGCTGCTAATCTGGAGGGTGCTGAGTTCTCCAAGGTAGGTGAGACTTCAGAGGAAGAAGATAATGTTGCTCTATCCTCTCGAATTGCTGAGACTGTCACTCTCACTACCAGAATTGGGAAGAAGGTTGTGGCAAAACGAAGGGTTCTGAGAAAGAAGGACTTCGTTATTGCTCCGAGTGCTGAATTGGAGGAACCGGCTGCTCAGGAACCAGAAACTGCTGATAAAGAGCTGTCAGAGATTTCTGATAAAGAGGATGTTGAAGCTCCTCTGATTGAAGAGCTATCTGAGGTTAGTGAACAAGAAGATGAAGAGGTTCTTGAAGAAGCTAAACAATTTGTTGAGAATGTTGACAATGAGAACTTCATTGACAATGTTCTTCTGAATCAAGGAAGAAACCCTGGTGAAAGGGATGCCTCAGAAACGCTGTTCAGGATGGCTCATTTATATGCTGAGCCAATCTCATCTTTTGATCCAAATGCCTCTGAACAGGTTATCTCATCTCCTGTTTTTACTCCTCATCCATCTCCTTCACTTCCTTCTGTCACAGAAGTAAGTGAATCTCAGAATTCCATTCCTCTGACAACTTCAACATCTGAGGTTGTCCCTCCTCCATCTATTCTTCCTTCTGGATCCTATTCAGAAGTGAATCTGTCCTCTGGACCAATTTTCACAGACTCCATTTCTACTTCCACTACTTCTTCTTTATCTTCTTTTGCTGTTTTTCCATCAATTGGAATTACTGCTCCTTCTCCTTCCATACCTTTGTCTATACCTTTTTCAATTCCTTCAACTTTACCTTCCTGTACAAATTCTTTTTCCTCCTCCTCTCCACAAATTTTCTCCTCTCCTCAAACCTCTGTCCCTCCTCTTTCAACCTCTGGACATACACCTCCTGTGTGTGATCCCTTAACTACCTCCTCCACTCCTTCAGGTTTTGCTGGATTGTCATCCAATTATGACTTTCTACGCAAACACTTGAATCGTGAAGATCTGGATAACAGATTTGGAAGTTTTGGCTTCATGGGCAGAGCTTCTGGTATTTCCGAAGCTGGAGGTGCCCCAAGTGTTGAAGAGTTGAGAAGAATGGGTCAGAGTGGCTCAGATGATCTGCTGAATAGGCTTGCTGGTTTAGGACAAAGAAGTTCTGCTGCTGACATGTATGCTCAGGGCATTGTGCTGCAAGAATTACACTCTCTGAAAGCTCAGAACCTGCAGCTCATGACCATGCTCCAAATGCAGGATCCTTCTGTGTATATACGCAACCTTTCTACCCTTCATCTAGCCACTTATGATGAGCTGTATAAATTGAGGGAATTAGCTCTGACCCTTCCCTCTCTGGATAATATTGCTCTTGCTTCTTCTCTGAAGGTCAATGAAAATTTGGAAATATTGACAGAAGAAGTCAAGGAAGCAAACGAGCATTATGAGGCTCATGAGAAGATGCTTCCTAGTAAGATTGAAGACCTGCAAAGTACTGCAAATCACATTCTGAGAGAAGTGAAATCTTCTGCTCAAGGTTCTTCATCTTCAGGAGCTGCCAAGATTGTATATGACATCACTCCTGATCTCAACAACCGACTCTCCAACATTGAGTCTGCTGTATCTGCTCAGAATGCACAGATTGCTGAGCTCACTGAACTCCTGAAAGTTATGCATAATCAAGCTCGTGAACAAGAGAAGACTCTTCACAATTGTTATAGGTTTGTCCGAGGACAGACTTATCTTCAGAATGAGCATCTCACGGCTGCTGTGTATGCTAACAACAGGCTGATCAAGCTCCTTCTGGAAGATGTTCAGAAACAGAGACCTATGTCTGGTCAGACCTTTGATCATATGAAGACCATTGATGATGACTTCAGAAGACGAATGGATTTGATCAATTCTGTGCGACCAACTCCTGTGCAATATCAAACTGCTCTGAATGTTCAACAAAAATTGAAGTCTCAGGGAGCTCTTGGTGTTGCTATTGGTTCTGGTCAAACGGGGGAGAAGTCTGGTCAGAAGAGATCAAGTGCTGCTGGAGGTTCCAGTGTTGTTCCTCCTCCTCAGAAGAAATCTAGGAACCTGTAATCATTTAGGACTTAAGCTTCTTAGCTAGGTTCTGGGTTGGGTAGTCTATGTCTTAGGACTTTTTCTGCTCCTCTGATTATTCTGTTTCCTATGTTATCTTCTGAATGATCATATATACACTGAATCTTTTCTATACTGTCTTGCATATCTGACTTCTTAAATGTTTGCTTATGTTTCTTTTTATCTCAGTAAATTACACTTCATTATATCTAACAACTTGATCTTAAGTCTTATTAAGTTTATACAGATTGCTGAAGTTCACCATTTATACTAAAATGGGGGAGTTAATTTACTCAGAAGTAATGAAATATGTGCATCAGGAAGTCACTCTCTAACCCTCATGTTTTTCTTTTACCTTCTGACCACGGTTTGTCCATAACCAAAATGGGGGAGAATGATGAACCCTAAGTGTTTTGGTTATGTCCAAACGTTTCAGAAGATGAAAATGAAAATTAACTTGTATACTTTTCAATGTTGACTAACAATTTCCGTTAAGTTATTATGAGTTTTTCTCAGCAGATGCTGAATGAAGAATTCCTGCTTGCCTATTTTGAACTCAGAAGATTAAAGAACTGGAGACTGAAGCACTTTATTCAGAAGCTGGATGAACCGCTCTGAAGTATTGATTGTCTGCCTAAAGCTTTCATCAGAAGTTCACTTTTGCAAACAGAAGACTAAGGTTGTTTTAGTTCAGAAGCGCTGAGAAGAAAAACGAACATCAGAAGTTCGTTATCACGGGTTTGGTTAAGCATTTAATGCTTTGTCAGTTGCATTTAATGCAAGGCGCCAAAAGTTCAAAAAAGCTGTTTGAAGGACGCGCCTGTTCACAACAAACAAAACCTGTTCTCTTACCGTTTCCCTCTAAATCAATCTTCAAGATCAGTCAACTCCATCACCTTTATCTTAATCCCATACCGGATTAGGTTAAAGTACAAAGTTGACAGAGTTGAGTGTTTTGAGACCGTTTGAAGAAGTTGACAAGATTAACGGCTACTTTCATCCTTGTCATCCTTGAAGATTCAAATATCCTCAACGGTTATCTACTCAACACTATAAATAGTAGCAAAGCTCCACTGCATCAACTACGTGTGTGATCATAGAGCAAAAATCTCAACGCACTGTTATTCAAGAAAACAGAGCACACTTTCCATTCTCAATCTTTTCTTAGCTTAGCCTGTGTAATTGTGAGAGAGTGAAGAAAAACAAGTTCATAATAGAAATCTTGTAAACTGAGATCGGCTGTGGTCTTCAGTTAGATTTAAAAGAGAGAAATCTAGTTGAGATTTGAGTTGGGTGAGAAATCCAGAAAACAGAGTATTGTTGTTCTGGTGAAAATCCTTTAACTCATTTTAGGCTAGTCAGAACTAAGTGAGAAATTAGCTTAAGTTCTGTTGATGTAAAGGAGCTTCTGAACTTGCCATAAAAGTTCTGAATAGTGGATTTATAAAATCTCTGGAGGCTGCGACCTCAGAGGACAAGACGTAGTCACAGGAATTCTGTGGCGAACTTGGATAAATTGAACTGTTCATCAGGACCTCCTGAATCTCTTTCTCCCTTCTTTATACTTGTTAATTGCTTCTGTGTACTTGTATCATATTTAGTGCTGAAACAGATTTTCCCTTAAAAAACACAAGTCTGTGTTCAGAAGACTGTCCAGAAGTTCTTTACTCAGAACTTCTGTAGCTGAAAAGACAGAACCTGTCTTAAAGCAGATTATCCCTCAGAGGCTACCTCAATAAGCTTGCCTCTGACTCTGAGGATTATTGACTCTGAAAATTGAGTTTTCATTAAATCCTTGAAAATATCAGTTTTCGTTTGAAACACCTATTCACCCCCCTCTAGGTGATTCTGATCTTGTTAGGGCCAACAAAGATCTCTAGTACGTCTCAAGTACTTTAGGATTGCCTTGACTGCCTTCCAGTGTTTCTCGCCGAAGCAAGACTGGAAACGGCTAGTCATACTGAGGGCAAAAGCAACATCAGGCCTGGTACATAGCATAGCGTACATAATCGACCCTATAGCAGAAGCATAAGGGTACTTGGAGACCTTGCGCCTCTCCTTCTCAGTCTTAGGACTGTGTTCCTTCTTAGACAGTTTCAAACCATATGCCATAGGGATGAATCCCTTCTTTGAGTTGGACATGTTGAACCTCTTAAGGATTTTGTCTATGTACTTTGCCTGAGAAAGCCCCAGCAGGCGTTTTGCCCTATCTCTGTGGATTCTGATCCCCAAGATAGTCTCAGCCTCCCCAAGGTCTTTCATTGCAAAACATTTGTTCAACCACTGCTTTGTGGCTTGCAGCTCTGAAATGTTTCCTCCTATCAATAAAATGTCATCGACATAGAGCACTAGGAAAGTGTCCGAGCTCCCACTATTCTTACGATACACACAGGGCTCATCGAGGTTCTGAATGAATCCAAATTCCTTTATGGATTCATTGAACTTCTTGTTCCAAGACCTAGATGCTTGCTTAAGTCCATAGATGGACTTTTGAAGCTTGCATATTCGGTTAGGATATTCCGGATTTACAAAACCTTCAGGTTGAGCCATATAGACATCCTCCTCTAGCTCTCCATTCAAGAAAGCGGTCTTGACATCCATTTGCCATATCTCATAGTCGTACCATGCCGCTATAGCAAGCAATATCCTTATGGATTTGAGCATAGCTACTGGTGAAAAGGTTTCATCATAATCAATTCCATGAATTTGCCTGAACCCTTTTGCCACCAGACGCCCCTTGAAGGTGTTGTCAGCTTTCAGCTTGAAAAGCCACATGCTCTCCACAACTTTGACTCCAGGGAAGGGATCAACCAACCGCCAGACCTCATTGTCATACATAGATTGCATTTCAGATTCCATGGCTCCACGCCATTTATCTGATTGTGGTCCTTCAATAGCCTCCTTGTAGGATTTTGGATCATCTTGTTCCACAACCATGATCTCTTCGTCTTGGGTGACCAGGTATCCATACCTCTCAGGCCCTTGACGTGACCTACCAGACCTTCTAGGTTCCCGTACAATATGTTCTACCTGTTCATCAACCTGAACATCAGGAACAATTGTCTCAGCTTCCTCAGCAGTTGCTGCAGGATTTTGTGGTTCTTGAACTTCTCTAAGTTCAATACTGCTCCCACTGTCTTTCTTGGAAATGAAATCCTTTTCCAAAAAGACTCCAGATCGAGCAACAAAAACTTTGTTCTCTAATGGATTGTAGAAATAGTATCCCTTAGTTTCCTTAGGGTAACCCACAAACTGGCATTTGACAGTTCTGGACTCTAGTTTGCTACTAATCAATTTCTTGACATGAGCATCACAGCCCCAGATCTTCATAAAGGACACACAGGGTTTCCTGCCCTTCCATAGCTCGTATGGTGTTCCCTTAACTGCCTTGTTGGGTGTATTGTTTAGAATGTAAGCAGCAGTCTCTAAAGCATATCCCCAAAAGGATATAGGGAGATTAGCCTGACTCATCATTGAGCGTACCATGTCTAACAAGGTCCTGTTTCTCCTCTCTGAAACCCCATTCCATTGAGGTGTACCAGGAGGAGTAAGTTGGGATACTATCCCACACTCACTCAAGAATTCGCCAAACTCTTGGCTCAGATATTCACCCCCTCTATCAGACCGGAGTGCTTTAATCTTCTTACCAAGCTGGTTTTCAACTTCATTCTTAAAATCCTTGAACTTTTGAAGTGTCTCAGATTTGTGTCTCATCAAATACACATAGCCGAAACGGCTATAGTCATCTGTGAAAGTAATGAAATACTGAAAACCTTGTCTAGCTTGTGTGCTCATTGGTCCACATACATCTGAATGTATAAGCCCCAATAGCTCAGTTGATCTTTCACCAGTCTTCTTGAAAGGTGCTTTTGTCATCTTGCCACGTAAACAAGATTCACAAGTATCTAGAGCCTGTAGATCAAAAGATCCTAAAATTCCACTTGAGTGGAGCTCAGCGATACGTCTCTCGTTTATGTGCCCAAGACGGCAATGCCAGACATATGTAGGATTATTATAATCACTTATCTTAATCCTTTTATTTACATTGTATACATGAGATTGATTTGATAAATCTAAGACATACAACCCGTTCTGAAGAACGCCTGTTCCATACAAAATATTATCACATAAGATACTAAAAGTTCCATGCATAATATTAAAGGAAAATCCCAAATCATCCAAACAAGAAACTGAAATAATATTCCTGCGCATTGCAGGTACATGGTAACAATTTCTCAAAATGAGTTCTAGCCCAATAGGCAAACACAAGTAATAATCTCCTACATCTAATGCATGCACCCTGGCACCATTTCCGACGCGGAGATCCACATCACCTGAACTCAAGCTCCTCCTATTTCTGAGCCCCTGCACATTTGAACAAATGTGAGAACCACATCCTGTGTCTAAAACCCAAGATGAAGAAATAGTAAGGTTAATCTCAACAACATAAATACCTGAAGATCCAGCAGCCTGCTTGTTCTTCACATTTCCCCTTAGCTTAGGACATGCACTCTTCCAGTGCCCCTTCTCACCACACTCGTGGCATAGGTCTAATGGGTGTGGCTTGAAGGCTTTCTTCTTGCCTTTGCCAGCGGGCTTCCTACCCTTGTTCTTGAACACATTCTTGTTCTTAGGCCCATTAGCCTTACCACTGCTCACCACATTCACCTCCACCTTCCTGCCCTTAGTCATAGTCTGCTCAGCCTGTTTTAGCAGGCCATGCAACTCCATGACTGTTCTATCCTGACCCTGCATATTGTAGTTCAGGATAAATGAGTCAAAGGAAGGAGGGAGTGAACTGAGGATCATGTCCACTGCAGTAGTCTCCAACACAGCTGAGTTGAGACTAGCCAACCTGTCAATAAAGCCCTTCATCTTTAGCACATGTGCGCTAACAGAAGTCCCAGGTTGCATTACAGTGTTGCTCAATGCTTTGGTGGTCAAGTACCTCTCCTGACGAGCCTGATCCTCGAACATAGTTCTCAGATTGGTCATCATTTGACGGGCCCCTTGATCCATGAACTGCTTCTGAAGTTCAGCAGTCATTGTACCAAGCATTATACATGCCACCTCCCTGTCGTCCTTCACATGCTTTTCATAAGCTTGTGTGACAGCAGCAGTGGCACGTGCAGCAGGAGCATCTGGAATGGGAGTAGTCAGCACATACTCCCTAGCATCGTGCCTTAGGACGATTTGCACTGCCCTAGCCCAATCTAGGAAGTTTGTTCCTGTCAGTTTCTCCTTTTCCAATAGTGGTTTGAGAGGATTGTTAGTTGCCATCTCTTTTCTTAATCGAGTTTAAGTTTTAAGTAGATTCTGCAGAAAGAGAGAGAGAATTAGAATAAGGACTTTAATGTCAATAAACAAATTAATATCTGTTAAATTAATTTCTTTTGGTGATTTTATTGACTTCGTTATACCAAGATCCACAATCCCATTAATAATTGATCAAGCTAGGGCTTGTATCTCATATTAGCGTATTTGGTAGAGCAACCTACTCAATTCTCCCACCTAGAGAACTCTTGGTTTGATAGGTCTATTGACACTTTACCTATCCATGCTTAGGAACCCGCAACAAGCTTAATGATGTTCCTTCTTCAAGTAAAACCTACAATCTCCGTTAACCACACTCTCAAAAGAGTATCTTAACCCTCAACGGCCCACCAGTTACTACAATATATTCTGCTAGGGCATGATATATACTGTAGCACCACCTGGGAGGAAGAGGTGAGGTTTAGGTAAAGCATTTATAAAATACCCGATATTTTGTTTTAACAGATTACATTGGGTGATCGGCTTAACATGTGAAAAAGAATTGATCTGGTGATCAATAGCGATGCAACTTATTAGATTCGTTTTAACAGTCCATATTACATATTATATAAGATATAATAATGCAAAAATAAAATAGACATCTTATGGGCTTTTCTAATACATCCTATAGGACTATTAATTGAAAATACAGAAATGAAATCTTCGGGCTTCCTCCATGGGCATGGGCTCATCAGGAACTTCTCTTCGGTCTTCTTATGATTACATCAAAATAAAAACCTATACAATTTGTCTAAGCAAAAGTGATGAAAATTTAAAATCCAAAATTTACATTCCATACTTCAATTAAAAGCCCATAAGATTCTATATAAAGTTGCTGCAAAAGAACGTTATACAGAATAAAATAAATGCATGACTATGGTAATCCTAATTCACATTTTAATTAAATTAAGCCAACCCAATTTGATAAAATCGTTTCAGTTTTCTCAACCAGTAAATTAGCCCGTGAAGGCCCAATGATTAAATCATTGCTCCCACTAAACTTTGGGAATTACTCAATCGAAAACTAAACCCATTTAATGCCACCGGTGTCTCGATCCATTAAATTAATTTTATCATCATACCATATTCAATTTAATATCGTCGAAAATTAAATCTAAGATATACAAATGCATGGCACGACATAAACATATTATTTAATTAATTTTAACCTAAGCTAATAAATTAATTAACTGTATTTGGGCCAAAATAATTTTTAATAAAAACAAGTTTTAAATCAATCGAAATAAAAATTAAATTGCCCCCAAATGTATTAGTTCTCCGAGTACAAGTCTCAGTGTCTAGTGTGCACGATCCTGTGGGCCATAATCAATTAGCTCAACGACTGATAGAGAGTTGCCTAGACCATATCAGTCACCAATTGATTACAGTGTTAGTCCATCTCATACAGATAGATACCCTGTAGTATTCTCTAATATCTCTTACCATGCATATCGATATATCAAGCATGAGGCATGGTGGACGTCATCCTCTAAAGCTTGAGATATTTCTCGATCTAGAGTTAACTGAAGAACAGATAAGTAACCAGCTTATCTGAGTGTGGCCACACATTTCTCAGTTCAACTCATCGAGTGGCCTAATGATATCATCTCACTTGTGAGTGAGTGGTAATCCCTTCACTTCAACTATCAGTATGAATCAGTTCACTGACTAGACCAATCATACCCGTATTTGGCATCCTTTTACAGACCTGTTAGGCGTATGTCAAATCTAATCAGATTCCTCATTCAATACTATATTGAAATCAGGTCGACAGATAAAAGAGATCTACATTTATAGAAGGGCAATGACACTCCCACCATGTGCCTTCTAAAGCGGATCGACCAAGTCCCGTATTGGTCATACGTACCTACAAACATATCCTGTACACGTGTACATATCCTGTTCGTAAAAGCTTTACGTTCTATTCATTCCCATGAGTAGAACTAGCTTCTGGTAATTTATGATATACAATCAATGGATACTTCATACAGTTCATATAATACAAGATATATTGACTGAATGAATTAATGCCTTTTATTCCATAAAACAAATGTATAGTACAATCAATAAAAGTACAATACATCAACAAATAACTATGCCTAGAACTAGGGCACACCAACATGGAGATGTGTTATAGAAAAGGAATCATGACACAACCTTGATACGATATATAGACCTCCCGTACAACCAGAAGCTGATAGAAGAAAATACACGAAGGATTTTGCGGCACACACCTTGGGGGGCACGCGTTAGCAAGAAAGATCATGAGAATGGGATACTATTGGATCAAGATGGAGTCGGATTGTATTAGGTACGTCCAGAAATGCCACAAGTGTCAAATCTATGCCAACGACATAAACGCACCATCAGAAGATTTGCATGTCATGGTCTCGCCATGGCCTTTTTCAATGTGGGGTTTGGACGTAATAGGACCTATAGAGCCCAAGGCTTCAAACGGACATCGTTTCATTCTAGTCGCCATTGATTATTTCACCAAATGGGTCGAAGCATCTTCTTATGCTAGCGTGACCAAGACTGTGGTGGAAAAATTCATAAAGCACAACATCATATGCCGATATGGCTTGCCAGAACGCATCATTACGGATAATGCGAAAAATTTCAACAATAGAACCATGGAAGAATTATGCGCCCAATTCAAAGTCAAGCACCACAATTCCACGCCGTACAGGCCAAAAATGAATGGCGCTGTTGAAGCAGCAAATAAAAATATCAAGAAAATCGTTCAGAAAATGGCTTCGACCTACAAAGACTGGCATGAGATGTTACCATTTGCGTTACATGGATACAGGACCACAATACGCACTTCCACGGGAGCGACTCCTTTTTCTTTGGTCTATGGTATGGAGGCGGTTTTACCAGTGGAGGTTGAGATACCCTCGCTGAGAATCATGTTGGAAGCTAGATTAGAGGATTCGGAATGGATTCAGAGGAGATATGATCAACTAAATTTTATCGAAGAAAAGAGATTGACGGCGATATGTCATGGACAATTATATCAAAGAAGGCTGATCAAATCTTATGGGAAAAAGGTCAAGCCTAGGAAATTCCAAGAGGGGGAGTTGGTGCTCAAGAAGATCATCCTTAAACACTTAGATTCTAGAGGCAAATGGACTCCAAAATACGAAGGCCCATACGTGGTAAAGAGAGCATTTTCAGGAGGAGCGCTAGTCCTAACCAACATGGATGGAGATGAATTGTCCAACCCAGTAAACTCAGACTCCGTTAAGAAATATTTTGTATAAAGGACTAATGATTATCAATAATTGTCAGAATATTTTGTCCTCACTCTGGAAAAATGTGCTTTCTATCTCCCTCTCTCTTCCTTTTGTAAATGAAGGACCTACTCACCTCAAACCCTACAAAACCCCGATTTTGTATCTTAGGGTGCCAACCTAGTCAGAACCCCTGCCCTTAGTATTTCCCCTAGTTTTCTTTTTATCACTTTTATTTTTATTTTTTTAAACAGTGTAAAGCAAGCTTGTATGCATATACATATATAGGACATTTTTTTTTTTTTTTCTTTTCCATAGCTAGTTAATATTACTTGAGACAAAAGGATAGCGAAAGGGACACCTTCATCCTCCAGAACTCACACAGATAATTTCACTCCCTGACGATTCAAAAAAAAATTGAATAAAAAAAGAGAGGCCAAAAAGGAATGAGAAACGAAAAATGGGAGGAAGAACCCATAAAAATTCGATTTCTAAGAATTGCGAAAAGAAATGTCGGCTAAAGAAGTTCGGAGGATAAAGAAAGCATTTGTAGGAAGCATCAGGTTGTGTGAAGGTCGGATGAAAACACGTGCGAATTACATTGTGGAAGAGGTAGCAGGGAGGGGCTTGCTTAATCCAATGTCATTCTGCTAGGTGAGGATTAGGGTTTTTTTTTTACAAAAAAGAGATTTGCGGATGAAATATCGTTAACATGAATCTTCTTTTGATGCTAAAAAAAAAAAAAACTTTTTCATTCATTGCATACATAACATCAATTAATCTTATTATTCAGATGAATTTCATGTGGGTATAACCATTAGAATAGAGAAGGAAAGACATTTTGTAACTCGTTTTTGTTCTAATTACAACTTCGTATCCATGTATTTTTACATCTTTTTGAATTCACTGAGATCAAGTCTCACAATTCACTTATGCTTAGGATAAAATCTATATCATTCGAATTCCCTGAGATCAAGTCTCATAATTCACTTTTATTCAAGATAGAATCCCTCGCAATTGACTTCCATGAGATCAAGTCTCATAGTTCACTTCTATTCAAGATAGAATTTTTTTTTTTTTTTTTTTTTCACTTCTTTGAATTCCCTGAGATCAAGTCTCACAATTCACCTATATTTAGGTGAGAATCTTCCACCTTTGAATTCCCTGAGACCAAGTCTCATAGTTCACTTCTATTCAAGATAGAATTTTTTTTCACTTTTTTGAATTCCCTAAGATCAAGTCTCTTAGTTCACTTCTATTCAAGATAGAACTTCTCTTCACATTTTGAATTCTCTAAGACCAGATCTCTTTTAATACACATTTTGCGGGGAGCCGCTATAAACACTCACCAACTTTCGCGGGGAGCCGCTATAAACACTTACAACTTTCACGGGGAGCCGCTATAAACACTCACCAACTTTCGCGGGGAGCCGCTATAAACACTCACCAACTTTCGTGGGGAGCCGCTATAAACACTTACACACCCGCGGGGAGCCTCTATAAACACTTATACAATCATGGGGTGCCGCAAAGCGAGATGCAAAATGGCTATCTAAATCTACTTTGTATACTCCATTTTCAATGAAGCTATACAAAGGGGGACAACTGTAGATACCCATTTTGTCCGGGTAAATTTTAATTTTATCCGATGTCACCATTTAACTGATCATTTGTAAGTAATTATATCGCTTATATTTGCTAAACTAGATGAATTTTTCTTTCGATTTGGTGTCATTTGAACGAAGATTAAGATTTCAAAGATCATCGCAGTGTTTATTCGTGACTAACACTTCAATGAATTTGGTCTCGGTGAAAGAAAAAGAAAAAAAGGAAAAGACCATCTTTTTGTTCAACAATTTGGAGAATTACAAAAAAGGAAAAAGCCCAAAGCCTACTTCAAACCCAGCCCATCTCATTCAAAAGAGACTAAACAAAAAAACCCATGAGTTGATCCTGCGTATGAGAGGAAAAAAGAGAAGGGCGGTGAGAGGGGAGATATTTTGTTAATCTCCTCTTCTAATGGTGGATTAGAAGCTTCATAGTTGATTATGGGGGTGATTAAATTCCAATCAGCGGCAAATCTATCAGATAAATATGGCTCTCTACCTCAGTGGAAAGAGGACGGTGACTTCTTCACTACTCTTTGGCTTCTTCTTCTCCTGCTTTTCTTTTCTGGTAAAAGGCAAAAAGGAAACAACACTCAATCAGTAGAGAAAGAAAAGGAAGGAGAATATCAGGAACAAGTGTAAGGATTCTCATTATTGTTATTTGATTCTTCAATTGAGTTGTATTTACAATCTTATGCTTTATGATATTTCTTTTATGCCTTGTTATTGCTTCCCTATCGATTGGTGTTGCTGTTTAATGGTTTGATTGTTTCTTTTTCTTCCCTAACTCTTCAAATTCAAATTAATAAGAATACAAATTTAAAGAAATAAGATTCTAGGACCTTGTGGAGGGCTATGTTATAGCCATTCGCTGAAATCGTTAAAAAACTAACCCGAAAACCCTTAAGATTACAGCAGGAATATGTTATATTCATTCAAATCTCTTGAGGGTTTCCGGGTTACAATGACTCTAATCGAATTTCTTAAGTAAATGAAACATTAAAATGTGTCAAAAGAGGTCCTATGTCATAGGAACACCATCCGACTATGATTAAAATTTCTCTTGTTTAGTAACTCTATGTTATAGGGGTACGGAACTGATATTAATAAGCAAAAATAGCCACAACATGAATAAAATAAATTAGTAAGTAAACAACAAACCCATTAGTACCAATTTTGGGCGGGGTAGGGCGATTACTCAAGGTTTTCTTCCCTACACGTAATCGACAAAACGAACTTTAAATCTCTAATTTGCAGACCTCCTTATTCATTAAAATAACCCTAATTTCAGCGTCCAATCACGCTTTATTTTTGGTTGGTGGCGACTCTAAAAAATGAAAGTTTAGCGGCTAAAAAAAAATGGTTGCTACATATAGACGCAAAATTTAGGGATTTAGTTAATTTAGGATGTTGGCTTCAACAATTTAGGTTATAGGTTTAGATATAATAGTTAGGTTTAGAGTCTATATTTAGAATTTAGAATTTAACCCTAAAATTATTATTTTTTTTTTTGGTAACATCCTAAAATTATTAATATATTTTTTCTATTATGGTTATTTATATAATATTAGAGTCAATAGATTTTCAATAACAAATTTGAAATACCCACCAAGCAATGTCTTGGTGGTTACTATAAGTAGAATGTGAGATTATGAGTTCAAATTTTATGATTGTAAAAAGTGGATTAAAAAAATAACAGATTTGAAATTATTTTTCTTGAAGAAATAAACTTCAAATTATTAGTTTAATATATTATATTTGGAAACAGTTTACCAAAAATGAGAGAAAATCTCATTAAAAGTGGGTGGAGTTGGAGAAATTATATTAATTAAAAAGGGGAGATGGAGAAATTATTAATCAACTAGGGTTTTCTATTTCGCTCTTTATATGTCTCCTACAAATGAATGGTGGGTCTCTGCTCCGAGAGTTTGGATAAGTCTAAAAGGTACTTATAATTCAAGGCATTTAATCAATGTATTCACAAGAAATTGATTCATTTAGCTTAGATTCATCTAGGCTAGGGGTAGTTTTACCTTTGTATTTGTGTTTTCATGTGTAGGGATCAAGTTCGAAGAAATCGAGATGATTTGGTGCTAATTCGAGCTACAAACGAGCAAAATAAGGAACTTTGACAACTTTAACACCGTTTCCCTTAGTGGATGGGCTAGACACCGTTTTCTTGCTTCCATCTTCCTCTCTCTTCCTCATACGAACTACGGTTTAGGCGATTCAGAATGCGCTGGAAAGCTATGACATAGGTAAACAACTTTCATGTTTTGAGGTTTTCTAAATTCAGAGAGGAGGATGGTCAAAACGGGGTTCAAAGTCAGAAGACTGTTTTTGGCGCGGCGCAAAGTGTTTTTGGCGCGGCGATGCTTCTGTTTCTGTTTCTTGGACGTTTCTGGCGCGACGAACACTTTGGAATCCTAAGAATCTTGTCCTTTAGCGCCGAAAGTCGTGTTCTATCATCCAAATGATGTCTCGGATCACCCAAGAGCTTTGTCTATTCATCAAACAATGTAATCCTTGAAATATTGGCTATAAATACGCCATTCTCCAGCGAAAGAATATAGAGATTATCATGATCATTAGATCATAGAATCCACATTCATAGTTATTCACATTTGTTCCACCGAATTCCTTTCGGGGAATTTGTAAACACCATACACCTTACCGTTCATTCTCGATTCCATGGCATTATACTGTTGATCGAGAGATAAAATTCTTTCATCGGTTCATCGAGGAGAAGATGAGAAAGAACGACCCAAGACTTGACACATCTTAAGAGGAAGAGTAAAAAGATTGACAACCCTCTTTCCATTCTTAGTTATAATTCTTATATTCTTTGAATTTCCGTTTACATTTGTATGAATGTTATGACAATTACAATATTATGAAATGAGTATTCTTCATATATGTTCATGAATGATTAAATTGTTCATTACTTATGTCTTATTAATCTATGACAGGTCCAGTTAATAAACCGTAATCAATCTAACTTGTGTGATAATCATTAATCTAATAAGGTTGTCTAGGATAAGTCCAATGATCTTGTTAAGTTAAAGTCACGTAAAGATAACTTGATCGCAAGAATCGAGAGATCGGGTTAAGTTATGTTCTAGAATAGGTTGAGTATATATGATAAATTGTCATGGTGATCATTGTGCTTAAATGAATCGTTGTCTTTGCTTGGATGATAAATGTGGGTTAAGAGTGTTAGTGTAGGAATAAATGTTAGTTAGGAATTAGTTTAGTTTATAATCATCAACAATCCAAATTATCGCTTTTTTATAAACTTCGAGAAAATGAATAAAGTAAACAATGAATGTAAATAAGTAATTAGCGTTTCCTTGTGGGTTCGATCTTTTACTACTTCATGAGTGACTCCGTACACTTACGGAAATCGCCCAACAATTTTGTAACACTTTCATTTGTGATGACTTTAGTAGATTGGAGCAATTTAGGTTTGGTTGACTTGTTGTTTGTTTCTTTCTCTTTCTTTGTACTTTTTTGTTTCTTTTAATAATAATTTTGGGTCGTTGGTTGATTTAGTTGTTTAGGAGGGTGTCAATCTAGTTGGGATGTCCATTCTTCCTCTCTTTGAGTTTACTTTGCTTAGATTAATATATACAATTTGTTTTGTCCCTGTTAAATTACTTAGATTAACGTGTCAGATTTAACATCATTCTGTAGTCATAATTTTTGGTAATATTATTAAAGATTGTTACTTTGATTAATCGTACCAAATATTGAGAAGTTAATTAATCTAATTGAAAGGTATAGATCAGAAGCAAATGGATCAAAGAATGACTCAACTATTATTAGAAACGATTTGAATTTGAATTGATAAGTACATACCATCTTAGCAAAAAACAAAGCAACTAAAAATCCCTATAGACAAGGATTTTATTCAATGGACTACTAACTGCCCTCTACTCCTTCATATTTGATTCAGTGTCCTTTGGAGACGGATCTTGAGACTGAGACTGAGACGTAGTAGACATAGATGGAGACGGAGATGGAGATGGAGATGGAGATTGAGACGGGAATGTGGAGGATGGAGAAGGTAATAGAGGTTGACTGCGTATAAGCTCCGGATTAAATCCAGGTTGTCCTTGAGGAATCCTTAGTGATCGGATTGCAGGAAATAGAATGTAACTATTGGATTCCCTGTCGACTGAGTGGTTCAAAAACTTGATCATTTTGTCCTTGGACTCGTGCAGAAGTGTAGGCAACAACCTGGAATAAAATCGGATTCTGAAATCATCTTCACTTTCATCAGATTTTCTCTTTACTGAAAGGCCATCCGTGAGCTCGGAGAGTTTATGCATGAGCCTTTTTTGCTTATCAACAGAGGAATCCTCAAAATCCTCGACAAGAGAAGGTATGATTCTATTCTCCAAGAACTCTCGTTCGAATTGAGAATCAAGAGGAAGCATTTCGAATGCCATTTTGAAAGATCGGTTATTGAAATCTTCATCACTTTCATCATCATCTCTTGTGATTGGAGCTCCAAGTAGGGTTAAGAAATTTCTGATCTCTTCGTCTAGTTTTTCAGTTCGCATACGCCTCAATTCATCATAGAGAATTGAACTAAAATTTGTTTCAGGGTTTGGACCTCGAATCTGATTGTCTTCAGAAATTTTTAGCCTTCTCACTAGATCAGATGGAGATGGACGACGGTGTCGAGTTTGGGAAGCCATAAACGGACTAAATCCACGTATTTTTTCAATTGGATAAGAAATGCCAACATCGATTGACTCGATCTGGCTCTCCTTCATGTCCTCTATCTCGTCCACCGCCCACTTGTCATCCAAGTCAATGACCTGCTGGGAAAACTCCACCATTTTGTACTTGGAATCAAGCGGAAGAGGCAAAAACCCCAAACAAAATCGGTCTATGAAGTCGTGCTTGCTTTCATCAGATTTCCTCTTATTTGAACTCCCATCAGACAACTCCGCGAGTTTATCAAGAAGCATTTTCTTTTTACCAGACGAGGATTCTCTGAAATCGTTGAGCAGAGAAGGAATAATTATGTTGTCGAAGAAGTGATTTTCGTATTCAGAATTTATAGGAAGTTTTTTAATAGCCATTCTGAAAGCTCGGTTCCTGAAATTTCTGTCAGTTTCATAACTATGCCTTGTGATTTCAATTCCTCCAAGTATGGTGAAGAGCTTTCCGATCTCGTCGTCTTGTTTTTCAGATGAGAGACGGCTGAACTCATAGCAGAGGATTGGAATGGACTCCATTGATGAGATAGTTTGAATTTCAAATCTGTTTGATTCTGAATTTCGGAACTCATACTTATGAAGCAATACCAAGAGACAGGATGACTCTGTCTTTTCCCGTAGGTCATTTACTATTGTTATTATTCGGTCAACCTATCTGTCCTTACTTTTTAATAAGTAAATGTTCATATCAATGTTGTTATTAGGTGATAGAATGGTTCAATTGACAGTATTTTCTTTCTGATTGCGTTAGCCCTGTTATTTAAAGCTGAAAAAAGATAAAAAATGAATTCAATTTCAACTGAACACGGCTAAATTGAACCGAATAAAATTAAATTGGAAGAATATTGTTAAACTGAATGCTACTCAATTTTATTTTATTTTTGATAAATGAATGCTAGTAAACTTATTTTTGAACTAATTAAATAGTTACTCATTTGGTTATATTTAGTCCTTTTGTGTAAGTCAACGATCAAAATAGTCTTTATATTACAATAATGGGTAAATAATTTAAAAGTTCATATGTTATCTCAAAACACACTGTTTAGTTTAATTTTCAATAATACATCATAAGGTCTACATTTTTTATATTAAATAGTTTAGTCCTTCCATCTATTTAAATTACGGATTTTACCTTTATATGTTAGGTCAAAATTACATTTTTGGTATATAAATTTTTACATATTACACTATGATACCTACAAATTATATTACAGTTAAAAATATTATTTTAAATATTAAAATTTTTATTTTTTATAGAGCGAATTTTTTTTATGAACGACCTATGAGGCATCAAAATGTAAACATGTTAAAGTTCAAGTACCAAAAAGTAATTTACTCTTACTAAATAAAGAATAAATCGATAATTCAAATTTATTGATGGATTAAAATGTTAAATATATCAAAAGTTAAGTACTTATAGTGTATTATTAAAAGTATGAGGACTAAATAATATATGTTGATATAATATATGGGAAAATAATCTGCTGTCCCGGACTTTCTATACCATTTTTCTGTCCCCCTATAAATTTTTGACATGTGTAAAAAAGATTCTACGACGGGTTGATTCGGGGACTATTTAAGTATAATAAAAAAAATTAGAATTTTTTTTACACATGTCAAAAATTTCGATCAGTTTTGAGTTTCCCCATGCGGAGACACTCATGGGTTTTGAGTTCTACCACGCAGAGACACTCAAGGGTTTCCACTGCCTCCACGTGGGAGCACTAAGTTTCCATGAGTGCAGCCGTGCGGTTGCACTCAAATCCCTGGAGTGTTAGCACGTGGTGGCACTTAAAACCCTTGAGTGTAACAATACTATAACTCTCATATTTAGCTAAACAATAACGATGATATACTACAACTATATTTGTAGGTTCCCTTGGATGATTTTGATGGTGACGGTGATGGTGTTGATTATAATCCTCACTTTGAAACTACCCAAATATTTGGGGATTATCACGAATTGGTGTTAACTAATTACATCCATTTACTAAATTGGTGTTAACTAAGTACATCTATTTACTAAATTTATGGTTTCGGGTTATTTCAAATTTTATTTTTCCTATTATTTATTTACATTATATCATTGGAATTACTTGTTACTTAATTTCACTATTTATAATATTTAGGGTTGAGTTACAATATTTTTATTTAAATTAATTTTTCTATTTTTCTTAAAAAAAATTAATCGTCTACATGAACTCACAATATTCAAGTGCTAGCACACGACGACATTGGAAAACTTTGAGATCCACCGTATGGTGGCACTGGTGGAATTTCAGTGTCACCGTGCGGTAACACTTGCACTCCATCAGTTCCACCATAAGGTAGAACTGGAGGAACGCAAGTGTCACCGTGTGGTGGCACGGAAAAGCCTCCAGTTTTTGCCTACTTTTTGAAAAAAAGAATAATAATTTTTTTCTGACAAGGGCATTCCTGTCTTATCTACTCGGCTGTGCCACTAATTTCAGGCTGGATATAACCACACCCTAAATTATTTACAAAATATTATTGAATTGAACTGAATAAAACTGAAAATAAGTACTTATAAGCGTAAAAGAACAAGCCTTAGGTTAATTAGGCGACTTCCTTAAAAAAAATAAAATTATTTAGGTGATTTGTTATTTTCGGAGAACTTTACTTCCTTTCATACATTTTATCTTTGAAGAGCCTAATTTGAAAAAAAGAGCATTTGGAGTTACTTTGGAGCATTTTTTTTTTCCTAAGAAGCTCTTTGATGTGGCAGAATCTGGACGAATTTGGGTTAGTCTTGCTCTAGAAAATTGAGGTCGACAGAACCATTGTTCTTAATCAGTCTAATTTGAAATTAACTTATCCAATAAGTATCTAGCCGTATTAAGTGTAGCCTCCTAATTTCGTGGAGAATGAAGACGTTTTATTAAAATACGACTTTTAGTATTCTTTTGCTTATTTTTACACCAAAATTTTATTTAATGAGATTTTGTAATTCAAATACGAAAGCTTTCTTTGTGTTTTCTTAGTTATCATAGCAAATTCTCATGGACATGTGTAGGTAACTTTTGTTATTCGGACGTTAACGAATTAATTCAAAGACAACTTTTTTTTATCAATTGTGAAATCGTTAGTGTTCTAAAAGTTTTAGTTGTTGTTTATATTTTCATTGTGATTTAGAGATATTGTCAACTGAACTTCCAGCCCACTTATATTCTTGTTTCCATGTTTTACTACATCCCACTTTCCAAATCCTTCCTTATTTTACTACATCTCACCTTCCAAATTCACGCACAAATTTGCTTTTATTTTTTAAACCATTTTAGAGAATTTTATTTTGGGTAATTTCTTAAAAAAACCACTGTGTTTACTAAATTTGTTAAACTGATGTTCGCACTTATCTTTTTGACAAAAAGAGAATTGTGTTTATCATGGTTACCCCAAAAGTGAAAACTTATTAACGATGTTAAATATGATGATGTGGCAAAGGATTTTCGATCATAATTTATTGGTAAATTCTTAAAATATTCACGTGTTTACAACTTTAAAGTGTTTGAAATGAGCTTTTTATAACATATCAATAAATTAAGACGAAAATAGTCATTGCCATGTCATCATTTAACGCCGTTAATGAGTTTTCCACCTTTTGGGTAACGGAGATAAACACAATCTTTGTTTTGTCATAAAAATAAACACAGACACCATTTTGAAAAAATTGGTAAACACATGAATTTTTTTCTTAGAAAACTACCCTTTTATTTTTATTCTTTTACATAATTTTCAAAATGACGCTCTTCCTTATTTCATGCAAAAATTTCTACTTATTTATTTTCTTTTTGAAGAATTATAATTTTATTCCTAATTTTTTAATGTTAATTCTTAAACAAAGTATGAAATATATATAAAATTATTTCGAACATAAAAAAACTAAAATCAGATGGTGTTCAATGATTTACGTCATACGTTCGGAATTTTTATAACTGAACACAAAAGTTGAACTTCTAAACACGTGGGTTATTTTTTTTAAGACATTGATTTTGAATTTCCGAAAATGTTTTGTGTTTTTTTTATTGAACACAAACTATAACGTTTCGAACATATATAACATTTTTTCAAAAATCGGAAAAAAAAATTGAAATCATACTGTATTCAATATTTTAAGCTATGTGTCCAGAAATTTTAAAAAATCGTTTTTACATGTCCATCATAGATCTCAAAATGAACCTCTCGACAAAACGAGTCCAACGGTATAAAAAATTCGAAATCGGAGTTCGGGACAGCTTAGAAAATCATTTTGAGAAAATAAAACAAATGATTATGTCACTATTTTACCACTTTTCTCTCTCCTGTGTTGTAAGCGCCCATTCAAAAGGAAATTGTAAAATTTCCCTTTTGATCCTTGTTTATTAACAAAATTAGGTAGATTTAATTGGTTTTCACCAAAAAATAGGGGAGCTTATTTGCCTTCACCACAATCATCCAACTGATCAAAAGATGAGGTGTCAACACCACGCTAAATTACAAGCTTACAAAAATTTAAATGCTTTGGGGATATTCTATGGTCACTTTGTTTTTCACAAAGTAACCATTACTTTGTTTTGTCAACCATTGGATCATGGATTAAAAACTAATCCAATGGTGAAAAAGACAAAGTATAGACAAAGTAATGGAAAAACAAAGTGACCATAGCCTACACCAATGCTTTGATACAAAATAAGGTTCAAAATTTTAAAGCCCAAAGGATTGTAACTCTTGCTTTATAATTAACATAGCATATACTCATTATTTTCTTAACATTTTAAATTCTTAATTATGTCATTGTATATATTTATTAATACTAATTATATAGGTTATATATGCTTTGTTTGGTAATAATATTGATAACACCCAAATCCGTATGAAGTGTTATCCAGAAGGCTACGACGCGTGATCAGCCCATTAAGAAGCATGTAAGCCTAGAGGGCACGATCAGCCCAATTAAGAGGCTCGTATGTCATGAATGGGGATTGGCTCACTATAGAGCCCATGTGTCGTTAAGGGGTGAAAGGGCCTACATGGTCCACCAAAGGATTTCCATATCCTTGTTCAATATGAGAAGGGTATTTTAGGGGTTTCACCTCAACTAGGGCTTCCAAAAGAACCCCTATATAAACCTTAAATGGAAACTTGAAAAGAGACTTTTTTACTATTCACAAAATATGCTCTGACAATATTACTACTTTTTATTGCTCTGACGCATTCATTAAACAAATTCTGACTTAAGCATCGGAGTGTGTGCAGGCGGTGGATCGCCGACGACGGTTAGCCGAATATTCCGAGAAGGGTCAGCCGGACTTGAAGACCAAGTTATCAAGTGGTGCGGTGAGCGTGGACCCTAGTTAATCGGAAGCACATCCTGGTTGACGTAGGGTTCGCCGAAATGAGCGAGACTTCGGACCTTGCGGGCGCATCCACAACGGCGCCGACAACTATGATACCGGTCTCTCCTCCGGTCTCCCTTCCTCTCGTCAACGTGGGATCTGATCCAATCATCACAGACATCTCCGACGCTTCGCCGCGCACGTTTATGGAGGAAGCGACGCATGTGATGAACCCTATGTATTTTGATTATGTCCAAACGTTTCAGAAGATGAAAACTTAATACTTCCTTACATATAGTTTACTATTGACTAATAATTTTTGTGTACTTAGTCTTTGTGTAAGTTGCTCAGCAGGTGCTGAATGAATCTTTTCTGGATTGCCTAAAGATCTCAGAGGATCAGTTGCTGAAGTCAGAATTTCAATTACTCAGAAGCTGGATACTCCGCTCTGAAGACGAAGTCTGCTAAAGCTTTCCTCAGAAGTTCTTTTCAATCAGAAGTTTTGCCAATTGTGATCAGAAGTCTAGTCAAGTGAATTTTAGCTTCTGAAAGCTAAAGTCACGGGTTCTGGATAGCATTTAATGTTCTGACAAGTGCATTTAATGCAAGGCGCCAAAAGTTCAAAAAGCTGTTTTGATGGAGCGCGCCTGTCTGTTTAAAAGAAACCAGAATTTCCTTGTCTACCCTTTGTTGATCCAATTGAAGAATGATTCCAGTCTACCTCGTCTTTGATTTCAAATCACTTACCGGATTTAGTTAAAGTACAAGGATAACGGAATCAAAGTGTTTGAAGACCGTTTGAAGACTTGACAAATTAACGGCTACAACAACTGATGTCATCTCCTTCGAAGATTCAAACTCACCAACGGTCATCTTCAATCACTATAAATAGTAGCCAAGCTCCAAAGCATCAACGCGCGTGATCATCGAGCAAAATCTCAACGCACTGTTCTAACAAGAAAAACAGAGCAATACTTTCCATTCTCAATCTTTCTTAGCATAGTCTTAGTAAAGTGAGAGAGTGAAGAAAAACAAGTTCATAATAGGAATCTTGTAAACTGAGATCGTTTGTGATCTTCAGTTAGATTTAAAGAGAGAAATCTAGTTGAGATTAGAGTTGGGTGAGAAATCCAGAAAACAGAGTATTGTTTGTTCTGGTGGAAATCCTTTAACTCTTTTTAGGCTAGTCAGAACTAAGTGAGAAATTAGCTTAAGTTCTGTTGATGTAAAGGAGCTTCTGAACTTGCCATAAAAGTTCTGAATAGTGGATTTATAAAATCTATGTAGGCTGCGACCTCAGGGGACAAGACGTAGTCACAGGACTTCTGTGGCGAACTTGGATAAATCGAATTGTTCAATCAGGATCTCCTGAACTTCTTTCTCCCTCTTATACTTGTTATTTTTGCTTTTGTGTACTTGCCTATATTTAGTGCTGAAACAGATTTCCTCTAAGTATCATTGTCTTTGTTCAGAAGACTGTCCAGAAGTTCCCAAATCAGAACTTCTGTTGCTGAAAAACAGTCTAACTGTGTTTAGGCAGAATTTCCCTCAGAAGCAACTTCTATAAGCTTGCCTCTGACTCTGAGGAAATTTGACTCTGAAATTTAAGTTTCTTTAAAAACTTAGAAAAATTCAGTTTTCAACTTTGACACCTATTCACCCCCCTCTAGGTGATTCTGTTCTTGATAGGGCCAACAAGTGGTATCAGAGCGAAGGTCACTTCGCATATTTACTAAAGATCTAACAATCTAAGTGTAAGATCCTATCAGAATCAATAGAGATGGCTAGTAGACACCAGCCTGAGAATTCTTCTCACTTCATAGTTCCAGAAGGTTCCTCTACTACTAGACCTCCATTATTTAATGGCAACAACTACTCATACTGGAAGAAAAGGATGATGTACTTCATCCAAGCTCAGAACATGAGTGCTTGGTATGTCATCACTAATGGTGATTTCATTCCCACCAGAATGGAACAAGGTTTAGGGAATGTTGTCATTCCTCAGAGAGAATATACAGATGATATTCTGAAAAAACTCCAAACTAATGCTTCAGCAATAAATATGTTGCATTGTGCACTTACAGCTACTGAATATAACAAAGTTTCTTCTTGTGAAACTGCACAGGATATTTGGAACAAGCTGGAAGTCACATATGAAGGAACAGGAAAAGTGAAGCAATCTAAAGTCAACCAACTCATGAGAGAATATGAGTTATTTGAAATGCTTGATAAAGAATCTATTTCAGACATGAACTCTAGATTCACCAAGATAGTCAATGACTTGAAGAGTTTAGGAAAGGATATTGAAGAATCTGATCGAGTGAAGAAGATTGTCAGAAGCTTACCAAGGTCTTGGCAAGCCAAGAAGACTGCTATTGAAGAAGTTCAGGATTTGAGCTATTACTTGTACGATGAGCTCATTGGGTCCCTAATTACCCATGAGATGTCATTAAAGAATCATGATCTAAGAGAAAGGTCAGAAGGAAAAAGAGTAGTCCTGAAAGCAGAATCTTTTGAAGAATCCTCTGAAGATGAGGAACTGGCTATGCTGACCAGGAAGTTCAAGAAGGCCTTTAGAAAAGGCAGAGGTGGAAACTACAAGAAGCCTTTCAGGAGCTTTGACAAGAAAACTCCTGATTCTGGTGAAAAGTTCAAGAGAGATCCAAATAAGCCGATTGTGTGCTATGGATGTCAGCAACCGGGGCACATTAAGCCTAACTGTCCGGAGCTGAAGAAAGATAAGAAGAAGTTCAAGAAAGCAATGCTGGCTGCTTGGTCAGACTCTGAGACCAGCAGTGATCCTGAAGAAAAGGAAGAGCAAGCTCAGATATGTTTTATGGCTATTGATGAGCCAACTTCTGAAGATGTCACAGGAGAAACTTCCGCACCTCCTGAAGCTACATATGATTCCGAGGTAAACATATCTTCTGAACAAAATATCTTTGATTCTCTTGAAGAACTCTATAGTATGTTCAAGTACCTGAAAAGGAAATTGGACAAGAGTGAGGCTGACAAGTTTCTTAGGTTTACTCAAGTTAATTCTGACATGAAAGTGTTAGAAGAAAAACTGTGTAAACAATTCAGCACTCCTGCTGATGGCTCTAAAGTCAAAGGCAAGGAAAAGCTGCCTCTGGGAAGTGATAAACCCCAGAAGAAGAAGAAACCTGTCACTCCCTCTCTTCTGAAAGAGATAGCTTCTCCTCCTGATGTTGGAACCTCTGAGAGTGCTGGTATAGCCTCTGAAGATGTTGGTCCTTCTCAGAAGAAGAAGAAGAAATCTCCCAGGAAGCAAAGGGAAAGATCCAAGAACCCTCCCTTTTGCAAACTTTGCAAGAGTGATGGTCATTGGTTAAAGGATTGCAAGTACCATATTAAAAACCTCTTGCAATCTGAGATATCATTAAAACCTGCTGAAGAAAAATCTAACTCTGAAGGACCCAATAAGGATTGGGTACCTGTCACTAATTGATTGTGTTGCAGGTGGCTCTGAGTGCTCCATCAATGTCAAAGCTGTGGTACATTGACAGTGGGTGCTCAAGGCATATGACAGGTGATGAAAAAGCATTCATCACATTTGATCCTAAAAGAGGTGGAAAAGTCAGCTTTGGAGATGCCCAGAAAGGAAGGATACTTGGTTCTGGATCCATAGGAACTAATCCTCCGATCGAAGATGTCTCCCTAGTCAGAGGCCTGAAGTTCAACCTCCTGAGTGTTGCACAACTGTGTGATAAAGGTAGAGATGTTGTCTTCAGCTCCTCTGGATGTAAAATCTTGGACAGTAAGTCAAGGGAAGTTATTCTAACTGCTCCTAGAGTTGAAAATGTTTTCATGCTGAATCTTGAGAATCTTTGCAAAAATATATGCTTGATGTCCAAAGAGGATACCTCCTGGCTCTGGCATAGAAGACTTGCTCATGTGAGCATGGACCTTCTGGCCAAAGTAGCTAGAAATCAATTGGTTGAGGGTCTGCCTGAAATTAGTTTTAAAAAGAATCATTTATGCAATGCTTGCCAATCTGGTAAACAATCCAGAAGCTCTTTTAAAACTAAGAAAGTCATTTCAACTAAAAGACCTTTGGAATTACTTCATATGGATCTTTTTGGCCCTGTTCAACCAATGAGCATGGGTGGAAAGAAGTATGCCTTTGTCATTGTAGATGACTATTCAAGATTCACTTGGGTCATTTTGCTGTCTAGCAAAGATGAGTCACTTGGATGTTTCTCAGTTCTGATAAAGAAACTTGAGAATGAAAGGAATGAAAAGGTTGTCCATATCAGAAGTGATAATGGTGGAGAATTCAAAAACTTTAGGTTTGAAGAATTCTGTGAAACCAAGGGAATTGATCATAACTTTTCTGCTCCCAGAACTCCTCAACAAAATGGGGTAGTTGAAAGGAAGAATAGAACTCTGGTTGAGATAGCCAGAACTATGATCAATGAAAGAAGGCTTCCTAAGTACTTTTGGGGAGAAGCTGTGAACACAGCTTGCTTTGTTCTGAATAGAGTGCTAATCAGAAGCATTCTGAACAAGACCCCTTATGAACTCTGGAAAGGTCGAAAACCTAAAATAGGTTATTTCAGAACCTTTGGTTGCAAGTGTTATGTTTTGAATACAAAAGAATGTCTTTCAAAGTTTGATTCAAAGGCAGATGAGGCCATTTTTCTTGGTTACTCAACACATAGTAAAGCATATAGGGTTTTTAATAAGAGGACTCAAACTTTAGATGAATCTGTTCATGTACAGTTTGATGAGACTAACCCTGCAGATAGTAGAGCTCCTGATGAAGATGTAGTTCAAGCTCCTGAAGTAACATCTCCTGTTGAAGAAGATGTTTCTCCCAGAGTTGCTGAAGTGGTTCCTCCTGTTGCTGAACAAGCTCAAGATGAGAATCCCACTCCAGAAGTCAACTTCCTTCCAGAAGATGCTCCTATATATGATTCAACAAATGATGAACAGGTTTCAGAAGACTCATTGGATGTACCAAGAGAAGTTAGAACTCATAGGAATCATTCCTTAGAGAACATAATTGACTCTGTTCATAATCCTGTCATGACCAGAGCTCAGCTCAGAAGATACATGGGGAATGTGGCTTTTGTGTCACTTCTGGAACCCAAGGACTTCTATGAAGCTGCTGATGATGACTCCTGGTTAATGGCAATGCAAGAAGAACTTGACCAGTTCAAAAGGTCAGAAGTTTGGACTTTGGTTCCCAGACCTAACAACATAAAGGTTGTTGGAACTAGATGGGTTCTGAAGAACAAACTTGATGAATTTGGAAATGTTGTGAGGAACAAGGCAAGGCTTGTTGCTCAAGGTTACAGTCAGCAAGAAGGCATAGATTATGGTGAAACTTTTGCTCCTGTTGCAAGATTAGAAGCCATTAGAATCTTATGTGCTTTTGCATCATACAAAGGTTTTAAGCTCTTTCAAATGGATGTGAAAAGTGCATTCTTGAATGGTTACATTGATGAGGAAGTCTATGTGTCTCAACCTCCTGGTTTTGAAGATCCTAAGTTTCCTGATCATGTGTACAAGCTGAAGAAAGCATTGTATGGACTGAAACAAGCTCCCAGAGCTTGGTATGAGAGACTGACAAAGTTCCTTCTGTCTAAGGGATTTGTCAGAGGCTGTGTTGATACAACTCTGTTCACTCTGAAGAAGAACAAAGATATCCTTATAGCTCAGGTATATGTTGATGATATTATATTTGGTGCTACTAACGAATCTTTGTGCAGAGAGTTCAGTGACCACATGAAGGCTGAGTTTGAAATGTCTATGATGGGAGAGTTAACCTTCTTCTTAGGACTTCAGATCAAGCAAAGTAATGATGGTGTGTTTATCAATCAAGCCAAGTACACTAGAGAAGTGCTGAAGAAATTTGGCATGATGGACTCTAATGCTGTTGATATTCCAATGGATGTCAGCAAAGACATTGATGATGAAGAGAAAGCTGGTAAACCTGTAGATATAAAAACCTACAGAGGTATGATTGGTTCTCTTTTATACCTAACAGCCAGCAGGCCAGATATACATTTTGCTGTGTGTTTTTGTGCTAGATATCAATCAAAGCCAAGAGAAATTCATGATGTTGCTGTCAAAAGAATTCTCAGATATCTTAAAGGCACACCAGAAGCTGGTTTGTGGTATCCCTGTAGTTCTGATTTCACTCCTATAGGATACACAGACTCTGACTACGGTAGAGATAAATTGAAAAGGGTCAGCACTTCTGGTGGTTGTCACTTTCTGGGGGAATGCCTAGTCTCCTGGCATAGCAAGAAGCAAACCTCTGTGGCTCTCTCAACTGCTGAAGCTGAGTATGTTGCTGCTGGAAGTTGTGTTTCTCAGATGCTCTGGATCAAGCAACAAATTGCTGACTATGGAGTCATCCCTGGAACAATTACAATCTACTGTGATAACAAGAGTGCAATTGATCTTTCAAAGAATCCTATTCAGCACAGCAGGATGAAGCATGTTCATATTAGGCATCACTTCTTAAGAGATCATGTTCTGAAGAAGGATATTATCATTACTCATGTTCCCTCTGAAGAGAATCTTGCTGACATGTTTACTAAGCCTCTGGCTGGTATGTCTTTCAGCAACTTACGAGAAGGCATTGGTATGACTTATCCTCTTCAATAACTTAGTTTAATTATTTCTGTGTATCTTAAGGGTTTAATCGTTTAAGATAATTAAGTGATAATTAATTCTAATCATGATTTGACACTTAAGCATGCGTTATCTACTGCATTTTACGGCGCTGTTCTGTGTTTAACGGTTATCTGTTCCCTTTTAAACGGTGTTTATTTGCTTTTTGAATTGGAACGGTTTCTTGTTTGGGTATAAATAGAGGTTTTCCATACTTAGAAGTTTTTACTCTCATTTTATTTGCTATTAGAACTTCCATAGATTTTCTGTGTTCTCCTCTCTCTAAAATCTTAACCTAATTTCTTAAATCTTCAAAATGGCTCAAGAAATCACTGTCACTCACATCTTCACCACTGAATCCAAAAAGAAAGTTAGCGAATCTAGGGTATTCACCTCTAGGTTCCTAGATGATGAAGTTAAATCCACTGAACCTATCTCCAAATGGCTTAGCGCTCAAAACTGGAATTCATTCGTTTCTCTCGATGAATTTATCTATCCAAAGTTAGTCACCGAATTCTATCAGAACCTTCATTTCTTTTCTAATGAGGAGGATGTTCTACACTCTGTCGTCGGTGAAGTTGAGATTGAGGTCAGCAGGGCTTCTATTTCTCAAGTGATTGGTGTTAATGATGAAGGAATCATCATTGGTGATGATGGTTCAGCAGATGGTTTTACAGAAGTTAACTGGGCTAGACCAGATCTCAGTGCCAAGGAAACATATGCCACCTGGCTCACTCAGCACCAGAGGTGGGCACACTACTTGACAACCAACGTTTTCCTTCCGAAGGCTGGAGGAGTTAATTGTGTTTCCAACAGGGAAAGGGTGTTTATGTGGCACTTGGTCAACCAGAAGAAGATCAACTTACCTGCCATGCTGATAAGGCAGATGAAGAATGTAACGACCGTGAGTGCATTAGCATATGGCTCACTCCTGACAAGGTTGTTTGAGGCAGCCTCTGTTGAGATTTCAGGAGAAGGTGTTACGAGTAAGAGTACGGTTCTGAAGATGCATACCTTCAGGAACCTGAGTTTTGGTGTGACTCCGAAGAAGAATGAGAAGGGCTCCTCTGTGAGTATTGCTCAGAAGGAAATTGTTGAGGCTGCTGCTCAGAAAGGAAAGAATGCTGCCAAGAAGGGCAAGGGAAAGAAGGGATCAAGTAAGTTGGTCCTGAACGTTGAGAAAGTGGTTGTCTCAGAACCTCTTCCCACGATGGTTCAAACAACAATCAGTGTTGAACCCTCTGGCAAGATTGTTGCTGAGAAGCCAAAGGATGTTCCTGAGAAGGAAGCTCAGGATGCTGAGGACGCACGCCTTGCTGAAAGAGAGAAGGCTGCTGAAGCTGAGAAGGTTGCAAGAGTTGTGGCAGCTGAAAGAGAAATTGCTGCAAAGGCTAAGGCTGATGCAAGAATCATTGCATGCGCTGCTGAACTTGAGAATGTGGAGTTCTCAAAGAATGTTGAGACTTCAGAGGATGGAGAAGAGCTTGAGAATATCTCTCTCTCTACTCGGATTAGCTCAAAGGCTGCTGAAGAGGATGAGGACTCTGAAGATATTCCTCTCTCCAGAAGAATCCCAAGGAAGAAGATGTCAGCAAAGAGAAGGTCTCTGATCAAAAAGGACTTCTCTATTGCTTCGAGTACTGAACTGGAAGAATCAATTCCTGAAAAAGAGGACTTGGTTGATGACGAAGACATGATGGATGTGTCTGGTGAGAAGGATGTTGATGCTCCTGTTATTGAAGAACTGACTGAGGATAGTGATCAAGAGCCTGATACTATCATTCAGAATGCTATGAACTTTGCAGAAAACATCGACACTGATGATTTTCTGGATAACGTTCTTCTGGGTCAAGGGAGAAATCCTGGTGAAAGAGATGCTTCTGAAACTCTGTTCAGAATGGCTCATATCTTTGCTGAGCCCATTTCAACATTTGATCCAAACCTCTCTGAACAGGTTATTCCGTCTCCACTTCATACTTCTCATCCATCATCTCCTCATACTCCTCATCCATCTCCTTCACTACCTTCTGTCACAGAAGTTAGTGATTCTCACACTTCTATTCCTCCTACAACTTCAACTTCTGAGGTTGTATCTCCTCCAATTATTCCTCCTTCTGGATCCTTTTCAGAAGTGAATCTAAATTCTGCTCCCATCTTCACTGATTCCATAGCCACATCCACTACCTCCTCCATACCTACTTCCTCTGTAAGTCCATCAATTGGATTTACTGCTCCATCTTTCTCACTGCCATCTACTTTACCTTCCATTTCTCCTACCATTTCTTCCTCTACCACCAATACCATCCCTTCCTCAAACACTCAAATTCCTCCTCTCTCAACCTCTGGACATGCACCTCCTGTGTGTGATCCCTTAACTACCTCCTCCACTACTTCGTGCTTTGCTGGGTTGTCATCCAACTATGACTTCCTGCGCAAACACATGAACCGAGATGATCTGGATACCAGGTTTGGTCGTTTTGGATTCATGGGCAGAGCTTCTGGTATATCCGAAGCTGGTGGTGCTCCTAGTGTTGAGGAGTTGAGAAGAATGAGTCAGAGTGGCTCTGATGAACTGCTGAATAGATTTGCTGGTAAGGGGCAAAGGACTTCTGCTGCTGACATGTATGCTCAGGGCATTGTGCTGCAAGAATTACATTCTTTGAAAGCTCAGAACCTGCAGCTCATGACTATGCTTCAAATGCAGGATCCTTCTGTTTACATACGCAATCTTTCTACACTTCATCTAGCTACATATGAAGAGCTGTACAAGTTGAGAGAATTAGCTCTGACTCTTCCTTCTCTGGATAACATTGCTCTTGCTTCTTCTCTGAAGGTCAATGAGAATCTGGAGATATTGACAGAAGAAGTCAAGGAAGCAAATGAGCATTATGAGGCTCATGAGAAGATGCTCCCAAGTAAGATTGATGACCTGCAAAGTACTGCCAATCACATTCTGAGAGAAGTGAAATCTTCTGCTCAAGGTTCATCATCTTCTGGGGCTGCTAAGATTGTATATGACATCACTCCTGATCTCAACAATAGACTCTCCAACATTGAGTCTGTTGTATCTGCTCAGAACGCACAAATTGCTGAGCTTACTGAACTTCTGAAGGTTATGCACACTCAAGCACGAGAACAAGAGAAGACTCTTCACAATTGTTATAGGTTTGTTCGAGGACAGACTTATATTCAGAATGAGCATCTCACTGCTGCTGTGTATGCTAACAATAGGTTGATCAAGCTCCTTCTTGATGATGTTCAGAAACAGCGACCTATGTCTGGTCAGACCTTTGATCATATGAAGACCATTGATGATGACTTCAGAAGACGAATGGATATGATCAATACTGTGCGACCAACTCCTGTGCAATATCAGACTGCTCTGAATGTTCAGCAAAAATTGAAATCTCAGGGTGCTCTTGGTGTTGCTGTTGGTTCTGGTCAAACGGGGGAGAAGTCTGGTCAGAAGAGATCAAGTGCTGCTGAAGGTTCCAGTGTTGTTCCTCCTCCTCAGAAGAAACCTAGGAACTTGTAATCTTTTAGGACTTAAGCTTCTTAGCTAGGTTCTGGGTTGGGTAGTCTTTGTCTTAAGACTTTTTCTACTCTTCTGATTATTTTGTTTCTTATGTTGACTTCTGAATTAAATTATATACACTGAATCTTCCCTATACTTTCTTATGTCTCTGACTTCTTACTTTTTGCTTCTGTTTCTGTTTTGACTTAGTAAATTATACTTCATTAAATCTAACAACTTAATCTTAAGTCCTTTTAAGTCTATACAGATTGCTGAAGTTCACCATTTACACTAAAATGGGGGAGTTAATTTACTCAGAAGTCATGAAACATTAGCATCAGGAAGTCTTTTTCTAAACCTCATGTTTTCTTTTACCTTCTGACCATGGTTTGTCCATAACCAAAATGGGGGAGAATGATGAACCCTATGTATTTTGATTATGTCCAAACGTTTCAGAAGATGAAAACTTAATACTTCCTTACATATAGTTTACTATTGACTAATAATTTTTGTGTACTTAGTCTTTGTGTAAGTTGCTCAGCAGGTGCTGAATGAATCTTTTCTGGATTGCCTAAAGATCTCAGAGGATCAGTTGCTGAAGTCAGAATTTCAATTACTCAGAAGCTGGATACTCCGCTCTGAAGACGAAGTCTGCTAAAGCTTTCCTCAGAAGTTCTTTTCAATCAGAAGTTTTGCCAATTGTGATCAGAAGTCTAGTCAAGTGAATTTTAGCTTCTGAAAGCTAAAGTCACGGGTTCTGGATAACATTTAATGTTCTGACAAGTGCATTTAATGCAAGGCGCCAAAAGTTCAAAAAGCTGTTTTGATGGAGCGCGCCTGTCTGTTTAAAAGAAACCAGAATTTCCTTGTCTACCATTTGTTGATCCAATTGAAGAATGATTCCAGTCTACCTCGTCTTTGATTTCAAATCACTTACCGGATTTAGTTAAAGTACAAGGATAACGGAATCAAAGTGTTTGAAGACCGTTTGAAGACTTGACAAATTAACGGCTACAACAACTGATGTCATCTCCTTCGAAGATTCAAACTCACCAACGGTCATCTTCAATCACTATAAATAGTAGCCAAGCTCCAAAGCATCAACGCGCGTGATCATCGAGCAAAATCTCAACGCACTGTTCTAACAAGAAAAACAGAGCAATACTTTCCATTCTCAATCTTTCTTAGCATAGTCTTAGTAAAGTGAGAGAGTGAAGAAAAACAAGTTCATAATAGGAATCTTGTAAACTGAGATCGTTTGTGATCTTCAGTTAGATTTAAAGAGAGAAATCTAGTTGAGATTAGAGTTGGGTGAGAAATCCAGAAAACAGAGTATTGTTTGTTCTGGTGGAAATCCTTTAACTCTTTTTAGGCTAGTCAGAACTAAGTGAGAAATTAGCTTAAGTTCTGTTGATGTAAAGGAGCTTCTGAACTTGCCATAAAAGTTCTGAATAGTGGATTTATAAAATCTATGTAGGCTGCGACCTCAGGGGACAAGACGTAGTCACAGGACTTCTGTGGCGAACTTGGATAAATCGAATTGTTCAATCAGGATCTCCTGAACTTCTTTCTCCCTCTTATACTTGTTATTTTTGCTTTTGTGTACTTGCCTATATTTAGTGCTGAAACAGATTTCCTCTAAGTATCATTGTCTTTGTTCAGAAGACTGTCCAGAAGTTCCCAAATCAGAACTTCTGTTGCTGAAAAACAGTCTAACTGTGTTTAGGCAGAATTTCCCTCAGAAGCAACTTCTATAAGCTTGCCTCTGACTCTGAGGAAATTTGACTCTGAAATTTAAGTTTCTTTAAAAACTTAGAAAAATTCAGTTTTCAACTTTGACACCTATTCACCCCCCTCTAGGTGATTCTGTTCTTGATAGGGCCAACAGCATGTCCTGCGAACCCATTTGGATGATAACGCCGGGGAGCGATTAGCCGGGATGTTCCAAAGTATGATGGATTGGATGGAGACACTAGAGCAGGGAGCCCGCGGTAGAGGTTCAAACCCAAAGCGTTCAGACTCAAAGGAACCTTTTGGCGGAGTTTGGATCCCCATCAATGGACAATGTAGGACCCATTATCAATCCCCCTCACACTTTGCGTATTGGTAGTAGTGGCGGACCGGGAACACCCAAGCCAACTGATCCCATTCAGACTACCACAACGACCACATTCGCCGGGCTTGGTGCGGGAGGTAATGTGGGAGCGTTTATCTTCGACCCATTCACGGGGAGAAGGCTGATCCCGGAAACTGTTGAGAACGAACCACACGTTATTCAGCAGGGATCCGCCATCCTTCATGAGGAGAGCAGGGACGAGGAGTTACAACGACGAGTCCGAGAAGTATTGAAGGAGGCGGGATACGCACCGGTTGCGCCAGCCTTAACCGCAAAGGATTCGCCGTTCACTGAACAAATCCTCAGTTGCCCAAAGGACAAGAAGTTTCGGATGCCCATGATCCCCAAGTATAAGGGCGATTCGGATCCAAACGTTCATGTTCGCCAATACACGGAACTGATGGACATTGCTGATGCAAATGAGGGAACCATGTGTCGATTATTTTTGACCACCCTTAGTGGACCGACTTTCACTTGGTTCCACTCGATTCCCCCAAACACTATTGATAGTTGGGAAACACTAAGCAAAGATTTTTGTGCTAAATTTGCAGGTAGCGCCCCGGCCCGAGTGGTGTGCCAGGCATTATATGACCTTCCACATGGGGAGGATCAGCCATTGCGGGAGTACATTGAAAAATTTAACCAGCTTTGTGTTCAAATCCCGGATTTGGAGGTGGGAACAGCCATCCAAGCGATGGTCACTAATGTTAACAATGCTGAACTTCGATCAGAAATCACCCGAAACCGACCCACGAGCATTAATAAACTCATTGCTCAGGGAAAGCGGTGGATGGAGGTCGACGACGTGGAGCGTGACCGGGCTCGGCGAAAGGTCGCTCTTGGTTCATCGGCGAATCGAGACAAGGGGACGGACGATCGCCGACCATGGAGTAAGGATGCATTCAATCGCCCAAAAAGGAAAACGTTTGACAAACCTCGTTATACCCCTTTGAATACCACGAAGAAGGAAGTGTTGATGTGGGTAGAGAAAAATAATCTTAAAAGAGATATCACTTATCCATCCACCAAGCAAGGGGAGAACGTGGGGCGTAATCCTAAGGCATACTGTCGCTTTCATAGGGCGGATGGCCATGATACAGAAGCTTGTTGGGAGTTATTCAAAGAAATTGAAAAGTTGGTCACTCGGGGAAAATTGAACAACTTTGTGAAGAAGGACCAAAAGGGACAAGCTGATCAGACCGATAAGTCTGATGATGATAAGCCGGAGCCCAAAAGGCAAAAACATAAGGGCGTGGTCAACGTGATATCCGGCGGACCAGACTATGTACCACCAAACAAAAAGTCCAAAAAATCTCATGGACGAAAAAGTAACACAAAAAAGAACCACGAGATGAATTATCCATTTGCAGCGCATCGCCATGTCTCGGGTCCGCACACACACGCCATCGTCTCAACTGTTAACATCGAGGGCTGGCAAGTAAAGCGGGTTCTTCTTGACACGGGGAGCTCTTGTAATCTGATCACGAGAAATGCCTTTCCGAAACTCGGAATAGCAGAAATTCGGGTAGAGCAGACCATGGTTCACTTATTGGGCGCTACAGGGCACACTTCGAAGACAAAGGGGAATGTGGTTCTTGAATGTTCTATGGGCGAAGGGGATCTAGTTTGGCGCGGCGACATCGAGTTTGTTATCTGGGACGCTCCGTTCGCCTATAACATGATCCTCGGGCGGCCCTTTATCAATGAATCTGAAATTTTGATCTCTCCAAGACACATTTGCTTTCACATGCCAACTCACAAGGGTATCGTGACGGTATTGGGAGATCAAGTGGTGGCGCAAGAGACTTATGCACTATCTCTAACTTTGAGGCCCAAGGAGCAGGAGGAGACGGAAGAAGAGGAACGTGTGACCGAGGCTGATGGTGACATGGAATTATTAACAATCGCCACGGGGAAGGAGGTTAAGCTTTCTAAGGGTTTGGCACCAGAGATAAAAGAATCCTTATCTAGCGTCCTCAAAGAATGCCATGAGGCCTTCATCGGTGAAGGGGAAATTCTGAGTCGAGTTAGTTCGGAGGTGGTCACGCATCAACTTAACGTTTCAAAGGATGCCACCCCCGTGTCACAAAAGAAAATGAGCCATGTGCCGGAAAGGTAGAGGGCTATTGAGGAAGAAGTAGCAAAGCTATTGAAGGCGGATGCCATTCAAGAAGTTCGATATACCGAGTGGTCGGCTAACGTAGTCTTAGTCAAGAAACCAGGGGGTACCTATCGCATGTGTGTCGACTTCAAGGATTTGAACAAGGTATGTCCTAAGGATAAATATCCGCTCCCAAACATTGACATTTTGGTGGATGAAATAGCAGGTTACGCCGTATATTCTTTCACAGATGTACAATCAAGCTACCACCAAATCAAGATGGAACCGGTTGATGTGATTAAAACCTCATTCATCACCCATCAGGCGACCTATTGTTTCAAAGTCATGCCTTTCGGGTTGAAGAACGCGGGCGCGACTTATCAACGGCTAATGAACCAAATATTCGCTGATAATGTCAATGAGAACGTTTCAGTATATGTGGATGACATGATCATCAAAAGTGCAACCATGGAGCGCCATGCTCAGGATGTCAAAGAGATTCTCCAAGTATTGCAAAAATACAACGTCAAGCTCAATCCTAAGAAATGCACCTTTGGCGCTACATCTGGAAAATTCTTGGGGTACATGATCAGCCAACAGGGCGTTGGGGCGAACCCTGACAAAATTAAAGCGGTACTTGAAATGAAAACGCCAAAAACGGTGCGAGAAGTTTAAAGGTTGAATGGACGTCTCATTGCTTTGGGGCGATTCATCTCATGCTCCGCCCGACGATGTTTGCCCTTCTATGCGGCGATAAAAAAATCCAAGTCTTTCGAATGGACGGATGAGTGTCAACATGCTTTTGAGGAAATCAAAAAATTCCTAACTCATCCACCTTTAATGAGTCGTCCAAACTCTGGTGAAGACCTATACCTATACATCTCAGTCTCAGAGGACACGGTTTGCACGGTCATGGTAAGAGAGGAAGAGGGGCAACAATTCCCTATCTATTACGTTAGCAAGGTGTTAAAAGGGGCAGAGATCCTGTATTCCAAATTGGACAAGATGGCTTTGGCAATGGTAACCACGGCATTGCGCCTTCGTCCGTATTTCCAAGCACATACGATTGTGGTGCGAACGGGTATACAAATGCGAAAAGTCCTTCAAAGTCCTGAGGCCTCCGGGCGATTGATGGAGTGGTCCGTACGCCTTGGTGAATTTGATATCCGGTACGAAGGGCGTCCCGCTCTCAAAAGCCAAGCCTTGGCAGATTTTATTAATGAGTTCACCGGCGGCGCGACATCGCCTCTAGAAATTGTGAAAGAAGAATGGACCATGTATACTGACGGGGCTTCCTCCTCTGAAGGTGCCGGTGTCGGAGTTTACATCAAGGGGCCTGATGTTATTCGCTTAAGCTATGCCGCTAAGCTCGCCTTTGCAGCAACCAACAATGCGGCGGAATATGAGGCTTTGGTTCTGGGCTTAAAATTGCTAAGAGAGATTGCACCTTCAAAAGTCATCATCTATAGCGACTCTAAGCTCATGGTCAATCAAGTCGCCGAAACCTATACCGTCAAGGATGTAACTCTTGGGCTATACATAGATGAAATTCAGCGATTAGCCAAAGAGTTGGCCGCGAAAGGGGTCACATGGGAGATAGTGCTTGTACCAAGAGGATCTAACACAATAGCTGATGAACTAGCAAAGGCCGCGGCTAGCCTTGAGGGTTGGAGGGATCTGATATGCCCATTCGAAGTAAAGGAAAATCCGGCATTCGTTCATCATGAAGTACACTCGCTTGAACTATTCGACAAAGAGGATTGGCGAATAGCTATCCACCAATATCTTGAAAGTGGAACATTACCGGCGGACAAGGTCGAGGCTCGACGGGTTGTGAACAAATCTGCCCGCTATGCCATCATGGGGGAACAGTTGTATCGAAAATCTTATACTTGTCCTTGGCTAAAGTGTATACGTCGTGACGAAGGGATTAGAATTTTGAGGGAAGCTCATGAAGGGGTTTGTAGCGCCCATGAAGCATCCGCGACCCTCCTAAGGAAGGTCCGGTTAGCCGGATTCTATTGGCCCACGGCGGACGAAGATGCAAAAGAACTCGTGTCCACTTGTCGAAATTGTCAAGTTCACGCTAAAGATGTCCATTTACCAATGAGTCATCAACGACCCATCTTGGAAGGTTGGCCGTTCGCCACATGGGGACTCGACCTCGTCGGGCCCTTCCCCCGCACGACCAATCAGAAGCGCTATCTCATTGTGGCGGTAGACCATTTCACAAAATGGGTGGAAGCCGAAGCATTGTCTTCTCAGACCCCGGAACAAATAATTCAATTCGTTGAATCTCACATTCTATCCCGTTTCGGTATACCCTACTCCTTCATCGCAGACAACGGTACTCAGTTCAATTGTGTTAAGTTCAAAGAGTATTGCCAGAGTTTCGGGATCAAGAATCGGTTCGCTTCTGTCTACTACCCTCAATCTAATGGTATGACTGAAGTCACCAATCGAACCATGGTAGATGGCATAAAGAAACGGTTGGGTGAGAAGAAGACCGGATGGGTGAATGATATCAACAGTATGTTATGGGCTTATCGCACCGCGCCAAAGACTGGAACGAATGAAACCCCATTCTCCTTAGTTTATGGGGTGGAAGCGGTGGTACCCATCGAGGTCGATCCACCAAGCGATAGGGTGTTGTACTACGCCGAAACCCAAAATGAGTTGTACCTCCGTCACCATCTTGATAATGCCGAAGGGAGGCGCGAGCGCGCCTACAAACATATGGCAGCTTACAAACAACGTATCGCTTCCTACCATAACAAACGAGTCAAGGAGGTCCATCTCGAAAAGGGCGATTTGGTGTTAAAAAGAGCTGACAAGAATCAATCACTTGAGGGCAAAGGGAAGTTGGGAATCACGTGGACCGGTCCATTCGCCATTTCTAGGAAAATCGGACCTGCTACATTCCAGCTTCAGACCATGAGTGGAAAAGAGGTGCCTCGTACGTGGCACATTAAGAACCTTAGAAAGTATCACATCCACCAATAGGCATATGTAAGCATCCGCCCAGACTATGTACTCTTTTTCCTCAATTCGGTTTTTTCCCACTGGGTTTTCCGTAGTGAGGTTTTAACGAGGCATAGTTAGACGGTTTGCAAGTTATCATTTACTCTTTTGTAATGTTTTTCCTATAAATACAAGAACTTTTTATGGAAAGTATCCTTGCACAATCCTCCATTCGCCCAAGCATTTGGCACATGGTATTACGAACGTTTACCCTGAACAAACATAAATATTCGTATTAATTTTTCGGGGGATACACGCGTGCGCCATGTGTCAAGGCGAACCTATGGCAACCATTTACTTAGTAAATAAAATTGTCTCAAAAACTAAAGCATGCAAACATACGCCCAAGGTAGAAAAATTACAAATCTTCGAAGTACAAAACGAAAAATCCAAAGTATAAACATACATGTACGACGGATCCACGAAAATGATTCAAGGGTCGGCCACCCAAATACGAGTCACAAACATGATAAGAATGAAGGAACATTAAAAGACCACTTCATAAAACAAAGGGGTGAAACGCCACAAACATTTAATACAAGGCGCGATGCGCCAGAAATAAAAACAAAGAAAGGGAAAACAATACAAGGCGCGATGCGCCAGAAACAGAAAAAAAATAAAACAACAAAAATAAAGCAAAGGTGCGACATGCTAAACACAAAGAAAATAAACAACGTGGTCCTCGGCTAATCATGATGACCGGCTGAGGTGGTCGTGTGCGCACCATCATTAAGAAAACTATGAGCGTCTTGATAGAGTGCACGCATTTGCTCTTCGTGAGGTAAGTCATCCCAACTTTTTGCTAACTCATAGGGAGGGATCTCAACCTCAGGAATGTTAAAATGGATGTCGGGATTGTCACGCTGGATGGCCGCGGTCAAGCGTTCGCCGTAATAGTAGGTCCTAAGGCCATCCTCCTCTCTAGCTAAGCTCAAACGTTCCAAAAATTCGTTTAGCTTGTCTTGGGCAATTTTGAGGTCGCGGGCACGCTCGTCGCGTTCATGCCGGAGCCGATCCCTCTCCATCCGAAGCTTGCGTTTCTCCGCCTTTACGGCGGTAAGCTCCTCCTTCGCTTTCATGTTCGCCTCTATCTCTCGGATGTTGAGTTGAATGGAGTTAAACACCTACAAGTAAGAACAAAAGTTAGAGAAACCCCTAAAAATCACAAAAAACCAAGCGTGACCAAAACCACTCACTTGGAGAGCCTAACTCGAGGCTATCTCGAGTTGTGCAAGAGGACCACCTTCCATACTACGGTACACCTCTTGGGGGAGTTGGGAGAATGTGTCACGCAGGTCCGCCACAAGATGGGGGGACGCGGCCACTACGTCATCTCCATGTTGACTGCGCCAATAACCCGCCACGTTGGGAAACTCCAAGCTGGTGGATTGAGTAGGCAAAGGTAGAGGTGGCCGTTCCGAGACCTCAAGGTAGGAACCTTGATGATCCTCCTGAAGGGTCAGCACGTCGGAAGGGGAAGCGCTCGATTTACCGGCCGAGGGAGACGTGGTCTTCCTTTTCTTAAGCAACGCCTCCTTCTTCCGCTTGGCTGCCAAGAATCCCGCCATGGTGTCAGTGGGTAAGGAAGAAGAATCCCTGAAAGGGTAAAAAATACAAAAAAAAAAAGTAAGTACCAACCTTTAGATCTACAACATGAGGAATAAGTGAAGACATGGTTGCCATGGTCATAAAACGCCATAGCGCGGCCGCGATCCCTAAAAAATAAAACGTCCGAGTATGACCAAGTCTTCGCCTTAACACTTAAAAGAAGAGCAAGTGCGGCCGAGTCAGCCCTCGTCAGGGTAACGTCAATTTTCCCACGAGGAAGAGGTCCCCTATTCCATGTAATCGGAACGTTGCCAAAGTGTTCACGAATATCGGGTCGAATGAAAAAATATTTATCATGCCAATCGTGAACATTGGAGACCCTCCCGATAAATGGACGAAACGTCACCCCTGCGATCTTGGCAAAAGAGTAATGGTTGTCCTTAGCTTTCCTTATCAACGAATATAGGCTAAAAAATAAACTTGGAGTAAAGGTCAGACCCAAACTCCAACATAACCAGTAACTACAAACTAAGTCTCGCCAACCGTTGGGATGAATCTGAGCTAGCGAAAGGTGAAAATAATTCAGAACACATGATATTTCATCCGGGAGGGGGAACGTGAACCCATGTTCAATTTGGCTTGCGTAAATGCAAAAGCACCCGTCGGGAGGATCGTAAGGGCGTTGGTTCGCCTTGGCCGGGATCCATTCAACCGCGGTTAGCCAAGGATGACGGTCTTGTAGTTCCTCTATAGAACTTCTGTCCAAGACAGACGCCAAAGGGGCTAGTGAGGAAGATTCGACGTCGTCCGCAGTAACCGGAGCAGACCTCCTCCGCCGACGTCTCTTTGGCGGATCATCGACCACGTCCCCCAAAATCCCTTCCTCCTCACTTTCTACTTCACCACCATTCATTTCAGGAGTTACAACCCTCCCGGGAGAATTGGCATATTCGGGGGAACCCTCCTCGTCCGACGAATCATAGGGTTCGGGTGAATCGACGTCACCAACGCCATAATGATACAAGACGTCGTCACGATAAGGTGAACTCATGGTCAATTGTTTGGCTAATAAGGTCAAAAAAAATAAAATTATATAAGTCCCACTTACATATGTCAAGGTCAGGAAGAAAGGTGTCGCTGAAATACGACGTGGTTCGCCGGATTTTAGAGAGAGAAAGTAGTGAGAGAAAAGAAAATTTGGCAAATAAAAATGGTAGAGCAAGCTCCATACTTATAGACTTTTGTAAAAATCATCTGTATTCACTCAGAAAAATTATTATCACCTGAAAATTAAAGATATGGCACACATATAAAGAAAATGGAGTCTGCAAAATGAGAGTAGCACCAAAAAATAAGTCTGCAAAGCATGACCCATTTTTCCAAAAAAAAAAAAAAAAAAAAAAAAGAAGAGAAATCTGCCAAAAGGCAGGAGAAGCGCCGGACCGGCGACGGCGGAACAAAACCGGCCTGGTACCGTTCGCCGGTCCAGCGGAACCGGATCCGCCCGGAATGGCGAACCCGTTCGCCGGTTCCATGGGTACCAGGTCCGCCTGGAACGGCGAACGAGGTCGCCGGTGCCTGGCGAATCTGGTACGCCAGGAACCAGGCGGACCAGGTTCGCCGGCGCCAGGAACCAGGCGGACCAGGTTCGTATGTCATGAATGGGGATTGGCTCACTATAGGGCCCATGTGTCGTTAAGGGGTGAAAGCGCCTACATGGTCCACCAAAGGATTTCCATATCCTTGTTCAACATGAGAAGGGTATTTTAGGGGTTTCACCTCAACTAGGGCTTCCAAAAGAACCCCTATATAAACCTTAAATGGAAACTTGAAAAGAGACTTTTTTACTATTCACAAAATATGCTCTGACAATATTACTACTTTTTATTGCTCTGACGCATTCATTAAACAAATTCTGACTTAAGCATCAGAGTGTGTGCAAGCGATGGATCGCCGACGACGGTTAGCCGAATATTCCGAGAAGGGTCAGCCGGACTTGAAGACCAAGTTATCAAATATATATAAGAAAGTTGTCTAAGTTTTCTCTCAGTATATTTTCTCCTCAATTATAACACAGATGGTCTCACTTAGATCAATGAATTTGTAAGGATTTCGAGAATATTAAAGATTGGACGAATACTTGCAGTTTATGAAGATTATGCTCTCAAATGAAAGGTGTCATTCTTTCTATTTTTCTGTCTAAAAGTGCATTTTTGTTTAATTTGTGAAGGTGATTGTCATTATTCTTAAACATGTCAAATATATATCGATAATGCATTTTCTCTTTGTGTACATATATTGTGTATTTGCAAAGGAAGTAGAAGATGTGATTGTTAATGTTGTAATGTGTATTGTATTTAATAATAATAATTGTTACATGATTGCATACAAATATACATCAACCTATACAAGTTCTAGTAGGAGACTAATGATCAAGAGATAAGATAGTAATTATCCTAAGCTAAATACAAGATAATTACAGTTGAAATTTATCAGATAGACTTCATAGAGAAGAAGAAGTCTATCTCTAACAGCCCCCCGCAAACCGTTGCCGAGAACACATGGATAACCGAGAACGCAGCAAAGTGAAGCGAGAGCTCGACAAGGGCTTGGTCAAAACATATGCAACCTGGTCTTCAATAAGAATAAAGCGAACCTGAAGGAACCGACTAGCTACACGTTCTCGGACGAAATGATAATCCAATTCTACGTGCTTCGTATGAGCATGAAAGACCGGATTCACTGTGAGGTAAATGGCTCCGACATTATCGCACCATAACTGAACCGGAGTTGGCATTGGGTATCCCATGTCCCGTAAAAGTGAACTAAGCCACAACAATTCAACAGTCGCATTTGCCACAGCCTTATATTCACTTTCGGTGGATGAACGTGCAACCGTGGGTTGCTTGCGAGTTTGCCAGGAGACAAGACTCGATCCCAAATAGACACAGTAAGCACCAGTGGATCGTCTATTATCCGGACACCCACCCCAATCGCTATCGGAATGGCAGTGAATAGACCGTATCGGGGTAGCCGACAAAAGAATTCCAAAATCCTGCGTGCCCTGAACATACCGCAAAATACGCTTGACTCCCTTCTAGTGTTCATCCGTTGGACAATGCATAAATTGACAAAATTTATTGATGGCAAATGGAAGGTCAGGACGGGTGATCGTTAGATACTGCAACACTCCAACTATGTTGCGGTACTCATCCCCCTGAGCCAAAACTGCTCCATCATTTTTAGACAAGTTTGGAGAGGTAGCCATTGGAGTGAGACACGGTTTGCAACCCTCCATTTTAACACGTGCAAGGAGGTCTTGGACATACTTGGACTGCGATAAATGAATGCCAGATTTGTGGTACTGAATTTCGACGCCAAGGAAATAAGAAGCACGTCCCAGGTTCCGAATTGGAAACTCCACCTCAATGGCAGACACAACTTGTTCGATCAAAGACGTACTGGTACCTGTTACAAGAATGTCATCCACATAACACAACACAAATAATTTATCAGTCGATGCTATCTTTACAAAAAGAGATTGATCAGCTTGCGACATTCGGAAACCAATCCTAAGTAAGAATGTCTTTAGACGATGAAACCATTCTCGAGGTGCATGTTTCAACCCGTACAACGATTTTTTAAGCAAACAAACATGGTCAGGCTTGTCTTTGTCAATAAGCCCCTGAGGTTGTTCCATATAAATGGTTTTTGTTAGACTTCCATGCAAAAAGGCATTGGATACATCAAGTTGACCAATATACCAACCATAAGAAGCAGCTAAAGCAAAAACAACATGAATAGTAGTGGTATTGACCACATGACTGAACGTCTCTTTGTAGTCTAGACCGTATTGTTGCGTGAAACCCCGAGCTACTAGACGAGCCTTAGAGCGTTCCACCCAGCCATCTGCATAACGTTTGATTTTGAACAACCAGCGACACGAAACAGTATCCCTATCCAAAGGTCGAGGAACCAATTCCCAGGTATGATTGTCAAAGAGAGCTTGAAATTCATGAGTCATGGCTTTACGCCATTCAGGAGATTTGTTGGCTTGATTAAAGGTGGAGGGTTCAAATTGAGTGGTTGAATGTTCAACAGTAAGTCCCTAAAATTCACCTTGGGATTGAAGGATGGGACGACGAAGAGTCATGGGGTGAGTTCGCTGAGGTGGAACCGGAGAGGGGACGGGACGAGATTCCGACGATGGTGGCTTGGGCGGCTCAGGCGAGGTGTTCGGGATGGTCTGGGGTGGAGGCGAGGCTGGTGATGTCGTCGACAGAGGGGAGGAGAAAGGACGGACGGAGATGAAGGAAGGGGGTGGGTTGCCGACGTAGAGACCGGATCCGGAATATGGGAAGGAGTGGGTGTGTTGTTTGAAGGTGACCGTGAAGGGGAGGGACGAAGTGGGGTAGATGGGGATGAGTGCCGAGATTGGTTGGGTGTTGGAAGAAGAGGAGTATTGGCGGTGGATTGGGGCAATTGTGTTGGAGTAGGACTAAAAATGGGAAGGGGTCTATGGGAAGAAGGCACTGCTGGTGATGGTCCAAGGATGGAGCCCTTAGTCAAGCCCGAAAACCCAGCAGGTGACGAAAGTGGCATTGGAGCAGTGGCATTGGATACTAAAGTAGACGCATGAAAGGTTTGTTCGCGAAATTCGACATGTTTACAGTAATAGATCCGATCGGAGTCTAAGTCAAGACAAATATCACCTGAATGATTATTAGAAGGACCTAGATAGACACATAATTTGCTGCGAAAATCAAATTTGCGTTTATTGTAAGGACGTAAAAGAGGAAAAATTCCACTACCAAAAATACGAAGAGAGTTACAGTCAGGATCCTTTTTGTGAAATTTATAGAACGGACTCAAATTATCCAAGACCGGTGTAGGAAGTATATTGATGAGGCGGACACTATGAAGAATAGCAAAATGCCTTTATTTTAAGGAAAGAGAGGCATGAGCAAGCAATGTCAAAGTCGTATCAACTAAATGTCGAATTTTTCGTTCGGCGATGCCATTTTGCTCATGCGTGTGTGGACACGCGATTTTGTGAAGAATCTGATGCTCGATAAAGTAAAAATTATCTTTGATATAGTTCGTTCTTAAATTTATTTTTTTTCCTTTTTTGTTTTTCTATTTTGCAGTTTGGAACTTCAATAATGGGGAAAAAAATTGCATCTTACCCGGTTTGAGATGTTTGATGAAAGGTCCAAAGGTGAATTTTCAAAATTTCAGTAGATAATTTTCTCTTTTGGGTATAAGCAAAACTCCAAAATTTTATCTTCCGAGTTGTTGGGGATAAATGTAATTTTTACATTTATTCATATGTAAACTATAAGTTATGATTGTAGCTTATAGTATTTATTTGTTATGGAAAATATGAGAGAAGAAAGTAAGATTTGAGGGAAAAAGAAATTGACAAAAGAGGGAATAATAAGAGAAGATGTGAGTTTTTGACTTAGTACATGTCAATTATGTAAGTGAATTAGTGAGGATAATGGGTTAATAAGATGGAAATTGATTTATTTTCATATGAATTCATCTTTTTCTACTAATTTGTCATATGGAGCGTCTTTTTTTATTAAATTCATTGACGGGCCAAATCTTGAAAACATGTGGAGAAATTTATATATTCGGAAACTAGACTTTTCCATCTTTCCAACGGTATTTACGGATTTCTCACGGGCGGAGCGAGCATCGAGGAATGAATTTTTGAAGTCGTTCGAAGAAGCACAAAAGGAAGTAAATGCATGAATTTTCTACATCAAGTTAAGGCCTACATTTGAGCAAGCACATTTACATTTTCCTTCAACAAAATGGTGCATGAAGTTAGTGGTGAAATTTGTGGTTAGTTGGTGGAAATATGAGTGCTCACCAAGTATTTTTGCTTATAAATACCCTCTCTCATCCCTCATTTGAACTCCCAACAAATCAAACAACCAAATTAATACAAAACTTATCAAAATCAATCTTAATTTTTCTCTCTAGAGCTCTATAAATTGCGGTCGCCAGTCTTCAATTCCAACCGCGTTCTTGTCAAACAATCCAAATTCCATAAACAATCATCTCATTTAGCCTTTATTTTCATTCTTAGTATCAATCATTTGATCTTTTAATCATTTCTTGCAATTTAGCACCCAAATGCAAGCTGGTATTCACCTTCGCTCATCCCTAACCAAAACAGCCTCGTCATTCACGTTTTTCACCTCAAACCCATCACAAATTCAACCGGATTCAATCCACATAGTCTTTTACGCAATCCCTTTCAAACCCGATATCCATTTCCACGAATTCTGACCCCCGAATTTCTTGGTTGTGTCTCAATTTTCATAAATTTGTGACACCATTTCCACCCATCCAACACCATTGCCAATTGAAGCAAGAAGTTAAAACTCGTATAATTCGGTTCAATTTGACATTTTTGTTATTTCCAATTTTTAATTGTTTGTTATCTTGTGTTAATTGACATTGATCACAATAATACTTTTGTTGGATTTTTGGTTTGTAGTCATTTCTTTCATTTGTAATCTTGACATTATTTTGATGAATAAAATTAAATTTTCTAAAATTTGGTTTTGTTTATAATTTCTTATTCTAAAGTTTACAAAGCATTTATTGGTCCATTTTCTAGTCAAAATTGTGCTGACCCCGACTAAGAACCCAAGGGAAACGTTTTCTCAATCCTTGCTTTTCCCGTCCAATCGTTTAATTAGTAATCAAGTAACCATAGGCAATATGCGCAACATTTCACATTTTAAACCGCTTCCTAGAGCGTAGGTTGAGAATCAAATTCTCTGACATGCCCGCATTTATTTTCATACGCGAGTCAATGTTGAACGGAAATATTTTTGTTTCTCAAAAATATCGCTAATACAAGTGTAAGCAAAATTCCATAATTTTGTCGTTCTTACATCTATACAATTTGTTCTAGAAAATATTACATGGTTTATAAACATTGAAAATATATTTTAAAGGGTAAAATAATAAAATTAGATTGACTAAACAACATGTTATAACCGCACAAAGCGCAAATGTCTGACTAGTTTATATAAAAGATGTTAGTTTTATTCCTAAAAAAAGAAAAAAGAGAAAAAGAAGTTAGCTTTATATAAAAGAAAGAGAGAAAGTTTGGACGAAGAAGATAGGGATTTTTAGGCAATGGTCCAAGCCCAAAAAGCAAGAGAAATAGACGGGTTGGGCTTTCTTCAAGTTAAACTAGAAACTATATGCTAATAAAGTCCAAACATGAGAAAAAAAAATCCGGTTAAGTTTCTCAAAATTACAAAACCTTTGAATTATTACAGTTGTGCTCACCTAGTCAATAACTGACCAAATAGAATTTGGTCAATCGTCATTAGACTATAATTTAAGGGTGGAGATTAAAACATAATAAAATCACCTAAAAACGACGGGTTGATACGAGACTATCTAGGGTATAGTAAAAGAACAAAAACACTATTTATAACTAAAGTAAAATAGCTGATTTCATTAGGTTTCGATCTCCATCCTTAATTTCTAATCTAATGGTGATTGACCAAATTTTATTTGATTAGTTATCGACTAAGTGAGCACCACTCTTAATAACCTTTCAATGGTATAAGATGCAAATTTCCCCATACCATCTTCTTGAAAATGTAAATTTGAGGTTATTTTAAACTGAACTAAAAACTTAATATTGATTGAATGTTAATGAAATTTATTGTATTTTACTGCTTTGTCCGGCTCGATAGATTTCGTCCAAGGCCACATCCTTTCTCCCTAGCTCAAGACAAACGGACCGCAAGACCATCAGCCCAACATATACATGTCATCTGACGTCACTGGGACCAATTCTAACAGAATATTTGACAAACTGTTTAGTAAATATCTAGGAAGCACGACACAGCAATATAGAAGCCGCACCCGTGTCGGACTCGCCCGGACACGGCGACTCGGCCGGACTCGGCCGGACTCGGTCAAGACTCGGCCGGACTCGGTCAACTCGGTCCAGACTCGGCCAGACTCGGCTGGACTCTTCTGGACTCGGGGAAATCTGCTTAAATTGATTTTTTTGGGGGTTTTTTAAGAAACTTAAAAATAAGAGGGTTAAAACTTAAAATACAAATAATAAAAAGCAAAAAGGGATGGAGATTATTTGTGCTTTCAATACTTTGTTTATGGATATTATTTGTTATTTTGTTTTGGATTTCATGGATTTGTGCTTTCAATACTTTGTTTATGGATATTATTTGTGTTTTCACTTTTAAGTACTTTGTTTATAGATGTTATTTGTGACTTTATTATTAATTGTGTGATTTGTTATGAATTTTAAGTTATATATATATAATTAAAAATATTAAAATTTGCCGTATCCCCGTGTCCGAGTCTCATGTTTTTGAAAAATCTCGTGTCCGTGTCACGAATCCGTGTCCGTGTCCGTATCCGTGTCCCGTGTCGTGCTTTCTAGGTAAATATGAAAGATATAATAAAGAAAGAAAACATTATTAGGCCATTACTCTGTTAAAAAGCGTAAAATTTCACAAAATTGATAAATCAATTATCAAGTATAACTAAATTACAAAGGTAAGTGGTTAAATATAACTAAATAAAAAGTCAGTAGCCGCCAAATGTACGATTTCAAATAGGACAATGGCTAAAAAGTGTCTTTTACCTATAATAAACTACGGTGCATTTACTCTTTACATTTTCTTTGTCTTCCTTAGACTTTTTCTTTTCATAATCTTACTAATTTAATCAGTTGGAGTTTATTTCGAAGCATAATCCGACTCATAGGAGGAGCGCGACCATTAAAGATCTATCCAAGGAACAGTTGGATAGACTCATTTATATCTACCGGTAATTACCTATTATTAATATAAACATTTGTAGTTAAATAAATTAGAAAAAGGAAATGTTTGTTGGAGTACACTCAACGACTATAGATTGTATTCTTTTTTTCAGAGTATATAATAATGTTTGAATAGTCTATTTGGGTAACGTGAGTGGTTGGAGAGTTGGAAAACCAACTATTTGAGTAGAATTTCCTCTACTGTAATTATTTTTCAGGTCACCTACCTTTTCTTATTTTATTTGGGCAACTTCTCATCTTCTTGGAACTAAAAGGTAAACAAGTTAATTTATAAAGGAAAAAGAAAAAAAGAAGAAAGCGGTTAATAGAGTAAATTGAATAAAATAAACTCCTTTGGCCACCAAAATTGTTAAAAAGCTGACCGTAGTTACGTTTGTGACGAAAAGGTAACTGTAGTTTATAACGCTTGTCGAAAACATGGAAATTTACTTAACACTGTTACACTTATGACGTGACAAAGGGGCAATTCCATCCAACTAATTAAAAATAAGTAAATGAAGAGTCATGTTAGGTTTAAATTTGGAGGCGTGGAGTGGAAACAACGCTCGCAGTTGCACGTTGATGTTCCTATATGCGATTCGAAGATCATAAGGTATATTCCTATTTGCACAATGTTTCTGAGTTTTATAGCAATTTCAGGGTTTTATAGGAATGAAATTTGTGGGCTATATGTTCTGCTATGTCATTGAAACAATATACTCAACCTTATACCGATGTTTAATTTTAAACAATCACTTATTTGATAATTTTGGTAATCATATAGTTTATTTTATGCAATTTTGAAATTAATGGAGAATTTACCCTTTGACACTTCATCAATTTAATAGCGTTAAGTAATTTTGCACGTTTTTGGCAAGGGTTATAAACCACAGTCATCTTTTTGTCACAAACCACAATCATCTTTTTGACAATTTTCGTAACCACATTTTTTTTTTTATAGAATTTACCCTATCAAAAATTACAAAATTGTGACAATCCAAACTAAGGCTACTAAAATAAAGCCAGCTTCAAGCCCTAAAATTTATCAAAAAATAAAATAAAGTCAGCTTGCTTCAATATCTGACCTTCACTCGTCCAGACATCTCATATGCGGTTCAACAGATATGTTTGTTTATGCATGCCCCCCCCCCCCCCCCCGACTGATCATATGAATGCTCTTAAGCGTATCTTACGCTACCTCTAGGGAACGCTTCACTATGGTCTTCATTTAACTCCATCTTCCACTGCCACACTTGTTTCTTACACCGATGCGGATTGGGGCGGGTGCCCAGACACCCGTCGCTCAACTTCAGGGTATTGTGTGTTCTTAGGGGATAGCTTAGTCTCTTGGTCGTCTAAACGACAACCGAATTTGTCTCGCTCAAGTGCCGAGGCCGAATACCGAAGGGTAGCTAATGATGTTGCTGAATCATGTTGGTTACAGAATCTTCTTTTGGAACTTCATTGTCCTGTCCATAAAGCCACATTGGTCTACTGTGACAATGTTAGTGCCATATATTTATCCGGTAATCTTGTTCAACACCAACGTACTAAACACATTGAGATGGACATTCATTTTGTTCGTGAAAAGGTTGCTCGAGGTCAAGTACGGATTCTTCATGTTCCATCACGTTATCAGATTACAGATATCTTTACCAAAGAGCTACCTTCTGTTTTATTTGATGACTTCAGGGACAATCTCAGTGTTCGTCCGCCTTCCTCTTTCGATTGAGGGGGTGTGTCAGAATATGTGTATTGATTGTATTGATTCTCTAGTATGTACAGATTAATTCCTATTTATTTGTTTCTGTATGTACATCTTTGACTAGATTGTATTCTGGGTATATAATCGCATTATGTTGATGAATCAATCAAGGAAAAATTTCCAATTCTATCATTAATGATGATGCGATGTTTTCTCTTAAAAAAAATATTGGTTGTGATTTCCCTTTCATTTGTGAAATTTGAAATGTAATTAATTTTATTTTTTTGAACATGGAGGGGTTATGAGACTCGAGAAACAGGAAAAAAAAACAAAAATAGAAAGACAAATCAACGACATACAAATTCGGCGGGAGAAGTTTGAGCCACATGTATCAGCTAGAAAGAGATTTTGGAGGCTACAAGCAGCACAACACACTCGTGATGCTCCAAGGAAGTTCATGCGAAGTTCGTTGTCTAATCAAAATTTCAATTTGATAACAGCAAAATCTCTTCCGTCTTCCACGAGATAAAACATAAAATCGCTCATAAAATGATACAAACGATAACGCTTCATGCAAGGAGACAAACCATAACCATCCATATAAAGAGAAATATCTCTTGTATGGGGAGAACAAACAAGAAACACCAAATAAAAAGAAAAGTAATAACCCTAACATGATTTTTATTGAAAGTGACAACAATTAAAAAAAACAACACAAAGCAAAAAAAAGGCTTATCTTCCAGTTAAAAGTTAGAAGAAAACCTAAAACCATGATGAATGGAGAATTCTCCAACAATCTCCTTTTTCCCCTATTGAAATGTAATTAATTAATACACGTATATGATGCAAGCATGAATCGACTAAGAAACAACTATGCATATATATAAACGTACGTGTATATGATGTTGACATAAAAATAATATTTTTTCTAAAAGTCTTTGGGTACCCTTTCATTATGCATCCGTGTTCTTACTTCTTGTAAGGTAACATGTCCCTTGCAATATGATATGTAAGTTTTGGAATCCATTAGTTGTCTAAGAAAACGTCCATAAGAAAACAAAAATTTTTATGATTCAATATACCATTCAATAAAGTTATTTATTAAACTCCTTCAACCAAAAATGATAGTCAAATATTTATAAAAAGCAAAAATTATTGATCCGAAGCGTTCGTGATGACTTCATAGAGAATGATGAGGAGTAGTGCACCCATGATTATCCGTGGACTTCCATAATACTTAGACAAGAATTTTACAAACCTAACACGCCAAACTCTTCTATAATAAATCTCCATTTTCTTACATTCTTTCATCAAATAATCCTCTTCAAAGTAATAAGTAATGTTCTTTCCTACATTGTTAAAGAAATTAACAAGTTCTCCATCTGTTCCGAACAAATTCTCAATGATTTTCTTTTGTCGCAGGTATTGAGCGTCAACCGTTGTGTTGATGAGGCAGCCCATGAAATTAAAATAAGAGGTGAAGTGCTTTGAAGAATCTTTAGAACATTGTTCAAATGCTATGCAATTTAGCATTAAAGGGCTCATAATTTCAGTAGTAGCTAGACATGGAATTTCAAGAATTCCATGTTTGAACTTGATGTCCAAAAAGCTGTGGACACCTTCTTCTTCCCTTTGCTTGAACTTGATTCCGGCTTTCCGGAGCTTTTCAACTGGCGGAATAAATTGAAATGAACTTTTGTCATCTGTTGAAATAAATAAACGTATCATAAATAAACGTATCATAAACTAACTTCCACCGCTAATAGCAACATTAAAAAGTGTTCTTTATATTTTTCATTGCCCTTTACCTCCAACTTCGACTATTTCAGGTAATGATTGTGCTGAATCCCTTCTACCTGTAGTCGTTTGTTTATGGGAGGACACCAGTCCTGGCTGACAATTGCAACACCTATAGATAGCCTTTTCTTTCTCATCTTTTTCCGACCAAGGGAGAAAAGTGGAGCGATAAAAATCAAGTATGTGTTTTCCGTTGTAATTCTTGTACTTTCTGCAAAGAATGTTCACATCTACATATCGCGGCACAGAATAATCAAATAACTTCAAGATGAGTTCCTGCAAGGAAGGAACGGACAAATGATCTGAAATAGATTTAGCATATACAATCTGAAGAACCAAGAAAGGAATTTGATTCTCAAGCATTAACAAATCCCGAGTTAAGGATGAAAACATCCATGGAAATCCGAATATAGGATCATCCGGTTTAGGAATGATTATGTGATTCGCGACACAAAGAAGCTCGATAATGAATCCACTATCAAGTAACATCATTTCAATCAACTGATGACTAGTGTATTTGTCAATGTTCTCTGAATAACACTTCCTTATCGCCTTCTCTTCTATTGCTACCCCGTCAAGAAGATCATGAAGAGTGACTTTGAAGGTTTTTAATCGACCGAGATTACCATGAAGAATTCGCCACTTGTGTTCCTCGATCATCTGGAGCTGTTGCTCTCCGTGGTGGTATGGGCCTATCGAAACCAGGGATGGTTGAAAAGATTTGGGGTGAACTTCCATAATGTTTTGAGGAACTCGGAAGATGGAACAAGAAGAGCTAGCAGCTTTGATGTTCAGCAATTCGGGTAATTCTTTAATTTTTCCTCCATTAAGCTGAGCCGCACTGCATCAATGGCCACTTGTGAAGGAGATGCTTCTGTTTCATGGCTCTGCAAAGATTGTTTTTCTTCTTCAATCTCATGGCCCGGGGAAGGTTGTCGTTCTACTTCAGTTTTACGGATCCGAGAAGTATGTCTTTCTTCAGTTTTCATGGCTCTATGCTCTGCAAAAGATGTGCATCTTCTTTATTCATGGTTGTTTGTCTACACGTGTAGGGCATTGTCTCCATTGTTTAATTTCAATTGTTGAAGATTAAATTTTACAATTATTAAATTGTTAAGATCGTAATCCTCATATAAATTGTTAAACTAATTAAATTATTATAACAATTTATATCTATATCTATCTAGAGTCAGGTTCAGGTGAGACACTCCTTCACCGTGAGACAACTCTCTTTTTTATTGTGTAACAACATGATATAGGCCCCGTTTGGCAATTAGCTGTTAGATGTTAGCTGTTAGCTGATTCGATTAGCTGATTTGATTAGCTGTTTGTAACTGATTATAAATAGTTGTTCGTGCAAAATGACAAACAAAGACATTCATTATTTATAAATATTATTTTCATTTTTAATCATTAGGGTTAAAAAAGTCAGTCAAATAAATACTATATAAAAAAGCTTCTAAAAGTAGTTTTTTCTAGATTAGTTTTTCATCTCTAAAAGCTATCTTAAACATCTTTTTACCAAACACTTAGTTAGGGTTTTCATTGGTCAAAACCTCTAATTATCTCTCAAAAAGCTGTTTCTCTAAAAGTTATCTTAAACATCTCTTTACCAAACACTTAGTTAGAGTTTTCATTGGTGAAAACCTCTAATTATCTCTCAAAAATCTGTTTCTCTAAAAGCTATCTTAAACATCTCTTTACCAAACACTTAGTTAGGGTTTTCATTGATCAAACCCTCTAATTATCTTTCAAAAAGTTGTTTACCAATCAGGGCCATACAGTGTCAATTTTGTAATAATAACGCGCGGTAGCAATTTTGTAAATACAAGTCAAATTGAAGAAAGTAAATATCTCCTTCGCCTCTCCAGCTGAAAACCTAGCCTCCGCCGTAGGTTGTCTTCTAACTCATAGCAGAAGATGTCGAAGCGGATCACATCGAAATCAATCTCAATTCTTTCAGGTTTAATCATTTATTCTAAACGAGAAGACACCCTCCCGTTGTTTCGGGATTTAAAAATGTAAATTATAAATTAAGATAAAACAAATTTTACATCAAATAAGCAATCATAATAGGTAAAGAGAAGATAAACACTACAAAATGGTCTTCAATTCATTGGGGGATACATAATATGTCAATGAAATGAAAAACTATTTCACCATCTTAACCAAAACATAGATTAACAAAATGGGAAAACAAATTTCCTACATTTAATTACAATGAGAAAATTCCAAACCCTAGAAACATTTTGTTCATCTATCAAGACCAGTTGCAATGCTTCCCATTTATGAAGCTTCAAAAGTTGGTCCTCTTTCTTTCTTATGATTCATATCGTCTTCATTCTTTTCCTTCTTTTTAAGTCTCAGTTTCATGAGCATACTTCTCCTTCCTCCTCTTTATTATGATTCATATCGTCTTCATTCTTTTCCTTCTTCGTAAGTCTCCGTTTCCTGAGCATACTTCTCCTTGATCTGCTCGTAAAAGACTAAATTCGGCACCCTTTTCACTTAAGTTTATGCACAAACCTCTTCATAATCTTCTTGTTCTTTGTGGGTTGGTCATCTTGCAGTGGTTGCGAGAGGAAACTCTTCAGCAAGATCAATTAGACAAAAAAATATAATCGAGTTGAACCCAAATTTCATATTGACTCGTGGAGTTTGGACTAATTTAAATAAAAATGTCAATATATGAAATTGAACTGAAAACAAATTTGAAGCAAATAAATTGGCAAATAATCCCTTTTATGGTAAGTGAATGGAGAAAGAGAAAGGTATGTGCATGATGAACATTGCTCTTACCCAATCTTATATTTGTCCAAGGCCTCAAATAGAACTTTCATGCTCCTTTCTTTCAACTGGAATATAGAAAAAATAAAATTCATAAGGTTTTAAACCAAAAGCAGTTGTTATATTTAGAGATCGTATTACTAAAAGAAATAGCAAAAGCTGATTGAGCTTAACTGAAACACATAGAAAGTGTAGAAAGAGACATGAGCATGTTTCGATATTGGCAATCCTAATGATTTTGAAGTTGTCAACTTTTAGTATGTTTTTGTGCTTAACCTTTTTGTCTAATTTGTCTCTTAAAGGGGTTTGTCCAAAAATAATATCAACTTGGCAACCTTCAATCTCTAGTTAATTAGTACTTTTAGTGAAACCATGATCATACCTTAACCACAATGAAGTTGCCAAATACTATGAAAAAGAATTTAAAAGGTCAATGGATATTTGACTTGAAAAGGAAGAAAATGAAGTTGAGTAGAAAGACAACCATCTTCCATGCACCTTTCTACGGACAAAACCAATTTCGACTTTAATAATTAGTCTTAATTAACACAATTTTGACCAATGAACCAAAGAGTAATTTTGTAAGCTCCAACTTAGTTCTTAGACAATCAGCCAATAATTACTCATTCCATAAGCAAAATCTAATTTTATCCCAGAATACCTAAAACCTAATCTTTAGTAATTCAAGCCAAAAAACTGAGATTCAAACTCTAGAACACCCAATTTAGAAAATCGAAAAATAATTCACATACCATTAAGTCCAGCCCTCTTAGCACGGAGGAATTTTTGTTATCCATCTGAATTTCAAAAATAAACACCAAAACTAATTTACCAACTACTAAAACATAGACCCTACAACTAGCTATCAATATTTAAAACGAATTAGAGCTTTCATAGACAACAATTATAACTCTGATTGAAGTCCTGCAAAGTAAAAACAGTTATAACATAAGATTTAACAACCAAACCATATTTCATAACATATATTCCAGAATTAAAGGTAAAACCTTCGTTTCATAACTCTGATTAAATATTAATTATAAGAAAGGAAATCAACCTCAATTTGTCTTCACCCTTTTGAGTTATGGGGTGAGCTTTAAATAGCAGAGCTTACCTGTTTTATAATAATATTTAGAACATCCTCTAAATTGCAATTAGAGTTAGTAATGGTTTGTGGAAATTATAATGACAAAACATCCATCACAGAGCTAAAATATCTTTCCATTTTGCATATCAAGAAGCTAACTATTTGAATAATAACGTGTTAGAATCAAAGGCTAAGGGAACTAAAGAATAGAGCAAATAAAAAGAGAAAAGAACATCAATTTAAACATGGAAAGAAAGAAAAATACCCTATTAAAATTTATGAAATCCCAAATGGAAAACATCAACCACATAATTAAGAGGAATAGAAATAGAAGAAAAACCATAATTTCACATAATACAATTTACAGCTACTCTTTAGCACAACCTTGAAGCATCATAATATTGAAGCTAATTATGAACATTTGAATATTCCAAAAACAGAGAAATAAAAAAAAAATAGAAATTACCTATTGAAAACTGTTCACAAAACATATATGCATGAGTTCACTAAGTGGAACGTGGTCCACTAAGCTTTGACTGGTTTCTAGTCATTCCAATCTGAAGATAAAATTAAGAGGAAATGTTTCTACCAAGCTGAATGGGGCTGCGACTACAATAGGGAACCAAAACAAAACTCAAAATCAATTATCAAATAGATCTATGAAAGAAACTCCAAAAAAATATATACAACTTACAAACTTGTAACAGAAAATCATATATTGAATTTACCACATGAAATTTGAAAACCTCCATAAATCAGAGAGGTTTCATACATTCGCATTAACCAAAACAACAACAAACTCACTGACTATATGGAGCCAGGAATACAAGCTACAGGGAAAACGGAAAAGCCACAACTAACAGAAAGTAACAGGTAGCCGTTGTAACAGCAGGTTACTAAACGGTACAGTATTGCTGAAAGAAATAAAACAGGAAATAAAAGGCCCAACATATGACCTGTGAGCTAAAGCCCATTTGATAACTAAGAACAACATAAAGTCATTCCTCAACACCCCCACCTCAAGATGAAAGTGTCAACAATTTCATCTTGCTCATAGCATAGTCCATCTGACTACCTGTAAGAGGCTTGGTTAGTATATCTGCCAATTGTTCATGAGAAGCAACATAAGGTGTACACAGAAAACCTCGCTGGAGATGTTCACGAACAATGTGACAGTCAATCTCCATATGTTTCATTTGCTCATGAAAAACAAGGTTGGCTGCTATATGTATTGCAGCTTGATTATCACATCTGAGAGGAATTGGAAGCTGTGGAGTAATATCAAACTCATCAAGCAAATATGATAACCATTTCAACTCACAGGAAGTTGTAGCCATGGCCCTGTACTCAGCTTCAGCTGAACTTCTACTACAAGTGCCCTGTTTCTTAGATTTCCATGATACTAAACAACCTCCAATGAATACACAGTACCCTGTAATAGACTTCCTTGACACCTTGCACCTTCCCCAATCTGAATCACTAAACCCTTCTACATAGCTCAGATCTCCATCAACTGAATAAAACAAACAGGTTGACATTGTACCCTTAAGGTACTTCACTATATGTTGACCTATCATAAAATGAATTTCAGTAGGATCCCCTATACACTGACTAAGCTGTTGGGTTATAAAAGCCAAGTCTGGCCTTGTGAATCCCAAATACAACAACCTTCCAACCAATCTTTTGAACTGAGCTGCATCTTTGCACTTTGGTGACACCATATCAAACTTAACACCAACAGGAAAAGGGTTAGCCACAGCTATAGCATCTGTCAACTTCATATCAGTAATTAAATCCCTGATGTACTTCTGTTGAGATATTAGCATACCTCTAGATGATCTTGCCAATTCAATACCTAAAAAGAACTTTGCCTATCCCAAGTCTTTTATGGTAAAAGCTTTATGCAACACTTGTTTTACTTCTTCAATTTGCTTAATTGATGTCCCTGATATCAACACATCATCCACATACACAATTAATAGAATGAACTACCCCTTTTTATGCGTTGTAAACAAACAGTAGTCATGTATGGACTTGACAAATCCTATCTCAAGTAACTTTTCTGTAAATGTCTTATTCCACTGCCTCCCAGCTTGCTTCAAGCCATATAATGACTTAACTAGTTTGCACACCATTCCTTTCTTTGCCTTTGCATAACCCTCTGGAGGCACCATATAGATTTCTTCATCTATGGAGCCATGTAAGTAAGCATTATTAATATCTATTTGTTGGATAGACTAGCCCTGCACAACCGCTATTGCCAAGAAGACTCTCATTATGGTAACCTTAGTAATAGGACTAAAAACTTCATGATAGTCTATGCCAAGCTCTTGATCATATCCCCTAGCTACTAATCTAGCTTTGTATCTAGCAACTGTCCCATCTGGTGCAAACTTGGTTTTGAACAACCACTTGCTTGTGATAGCTTTCTTCCCTACATGCAAGTAAGTCAAAATCCAAGTCTTATTTTCTTCTAAGGCATCCACTTCCTGCTTCATAGCTAACTCCCATTCTGGTATGCCTTTTGCTTGCTGATAATTCTTAGGTTCTACAGTGTGTACCACAACACTAAGACAAGCTTTATAACTATCTGTAAAATGTGCAATAGGCTCATCTACAAAAACCTGGTTGACAACAAAATCATTCAGCCAATGAGGTGTGTGACTACTTCTTGTGGATCTCCTCACTTCCATCTAGGCAGGCTGCTCAACTCTCACTGGACATGTTTCTGGACTCTCATATTGATCAACATTCAACTGCTCCTCTTCAACACTAGGGACACTATCATTTTCTTCAACATCAATATAATGACATGTGTTGTCACTCACTGTGATCACGGGTACATTCTCAGCAGTTGCAGGTGACACATTATTGTTATATGGAAAATTGTCTTCTTAAAACTTCACATCTCTAGAAACTAGCATCTTATGACTGGTTAGACTATACATTTTCCATCCCTTCTGCCCTGGAGAATTGTCAACATAGATGCATTGAGCTGATCTATCTGCAAACTTGCCTTTCTGAGGATCTTTGTTCAAAACATACCCTGAACAACCAAAGACCTTAAACTGACTGTAGTTAGGCAATTTTCCATGTAGTACTTCATAAGGAGACTTCCACTTTAACACTGGTGTATGAGATACATTCAATAGTATAGCTGCATGAAGAATTGCTTCTCCCCAAAACTTCACAGGTAAGTGCCCTTCTTTCAATAAAGCTCTGGCAATACTTGTCAAAGACCTATGCCTCCTCTCAACAACTCCATTTTGTTGTGGAGTGTGAGGACAAGTTCTTTGATGCAGAATTCCATTTGAGTGAAAAATAGAGTGAGTAGCAAAGCCTGTAAACTCTGTTCCATTGTCAGTTCTTATTACTTTGATCTTCTTCTCAAACTGAGTGGAAATCATAGCTACAAAAGCAGCAATCAACTGTGACACTTGATCTTTGGACTTAAACAGCACTGTCCATAGACACCTGGAAAAATCATCTATTATGATGAGCATGTACTTATCTCCACTGCAAGACACCTGCTGATAGGGACCCCAACAATCCATATGAACCAAGTCAAAAGGTTGCAAAGTCTTTATTGAACTATGTCCAAAAGCACTACTCACTTGCTTACTTCTCAAACATACATCACAACTAGCAAGAGTAGAGCATACCTTTGCATATTTATGAATGTTTCCTAGCTTTTCCTTAGACATGTGCCCCAATCTTTTATGCCATAGCTCTACATTTGCTGATGTGAACCCCTCTGTGTTTGCAGCCATTAACCCTTTATGAGTATGATTCTGGAATTCAGGAGATAAGTAATACAACCCTTGTTGAAGTGAAGCAACAACAATGGTACTTCCAGACTTGGTCAATAGAACACATTGATCATCAACAAACTGCACCTTCACTTGTTGATCATGTAAAAGCTGACTTAACATAAGATTATAGTGAAAGGTAGGCACATACAACACGTGCATCAAAGTGAACCCTGGTACTACATCTACTTTACCCATTAACTCCACCATTTTTACCTCTCTAGTAGGCAAGTACACTTTCTTAGGATCACTTAGTGGTCTTACATCATACAACATGCTCATATCATATGTCATATGTGTGGTTGCACCAGAATCAACCACCCAGGCATTTTTGTGAAAACCAGAATTATCAACACAAGCACCAGCGAAAGCTGAAAACTCATGTAAGTTGCTACTTGATGATCCATCCTGACCACCTTTACTCTTCAATGCTTTCTGAATCCCCCTTTGCACAATAGCTTGTATACTATTATCTCCTGCCTCATCAAATTCTGAGTTGAACTCATCCAATGGAGAATTAAACTGTGTTTCTTTTGCCATATGTGCCTGATGTTTTGCAGAACCATGACCACTTACTCTCTTCCCTTTGAACCACTCTGGATATCCATTAAAACTGAAGCAATCACTTTTGTCATGACCACCTTTTCTACAATAGTTGCAGTACTTATCTTCCTTATGCTCACCTCTTCCACCACTTATGTTGAAACCACCATCATTCCCAGCTCCTTGAGGTCTGTAATTCCTCTGGTTGTTCCTGTTGTAATTGGAACTAGAACCATTGAAATTCCTATTTCCACCTCCACCATTAGTATTCTGGGATGCTGTTGAAAAATGAGCAAACTCATTACTCTTAATCTCCATACCACCACCTGTTTTCCTCTGTGTCTCAATGCATATCATCATTGAAAAAGCAGCATTAATAGACGGAAGTGGATCCATTAATAAAATCTGATCCCTGACTGTATCAAATTCTGGATTAACACCAAACAAGAATTGCATCAACTGCTCCTCCTGAGCTTGTTCTCTCATTAACTTATTTGCTTCTCCACATTTGCAACTAAGTATTGGCTTAACTATCTGCAATTCATCTCACTTTCTCTTAATGCAATTAAAAAACTCTACTAAAGTTGAAGATCCTTGAGTTAAACCACATATTTCCTTCCTCAGCTGGAAAATCATGGGACCATTACTCCTACCATAACTCTCTTTCAGTTGATCCCAAAGATGCTTGGCAGAAGCAGCATACATATAACATTCACCTATGTCTTTTGATACAACATTAATGATCCATGAGAAAACTAAATCATCGATCTCTTTCCACTTTTTGAATTCCTCTGTATCCCTATCCTCAGGCATATCATCTCTTTCTATAAAATTCATCTTACGCTTATCACTTAATGCTAACAGCATAGATCTACATCATAAGAAGTAATTATCTCCAGTTAGAATCGTACTCACCAACACTAGGCCTGGATTCTCTCCGTTCATGCCCTGTTTCGCCATCATAGATCTTAAAACTTCATTGCTGTTATTTGTATCCTCCTGAAGCTCTGATACCATGAAAACCTCCATAAATCAGAGAGGTTTCATATATTCGCATTAACCAAAACAACAACAAACTCACTGACTATATAGAGCCAGGAATACAAGCTACAGGGAAAACGGAAAAGCCACAACTAACAGAAAGTAACAGGTAGTCGTTGTATCAGCAGGTTACTAAACGGTACAGTATTGCTGAAAGAAATAAAACAGGAAATAAAAGGCCCAACATATGACGTGTGAGCTAAAGCCCATTTGATAACTAAGAACAACATAAAGTCATTCCTCAACAAAATTGAAGCCAATTCGAATGAAAGAAATGGTGAAAAGTGACTGCATGCAGGAAGCCACGTCTCTTGGTATTTTAGCTCCTAAAACGGCGTCGTATTCAAGCAGGGTTTATAGGCTGGTTAAAAGTTAAATTTAATCAGCGTGTCACTTTACTGAAGCTTAAAAGGATCAAAAGCGTAATTTGACCATTGTCACTTGCACGTGCTATTTAGGAAGAAGAGTGGAGGACAAAATTGTAAACTGCCACATTTCAATTTGTGAACAGTGAATTTCACTTCACTTTTCACTTTTATATATAAGTAAATTTTGTTGATTTGAATCTTTAGTGAGGTTTGTGTTCCTGATTGATGATGCCAATATTAGTTGAATAGATTTGCAGTTGGTTTTTAATTATTATTTTTTCTCACTACTCCAATTTTCATGGGATTATATTTGATTTGGATTTTATATTAAACCATTTGTTTAATTGATACAAACTGTAACCCGGATCTATTTCGATAATTACGAATAAAAAGAGTAAGCAGCGGGGTAGAGGAATAGTCAACTGAACGAATAGGTCTTTGCGATCCAGTGAGTAAAAACAGCCAATCTTTTCCCATAAAAAGGTATAATCTTCTAAATATAGAATACTGAAAAGTAAACTTCACCAACATATCAGAAGGTAGTTGAAAAGGGGCTTTAATGCGCTTGCGTATTCGAAGGCCACCAAGGCAAAGCCAGCAACATGTTGCTTTTGATGTGGAATTTGATTGAGAATTTGTGCTGACAATTTTTGCACTTATGAAATTCAAATTACTTCTAAATTTGCTTGAGAATTTTAACTGCTTCCCAGTTTCAAATGAATGAGATAAATATCATCATTAAAGTGAATGAGATAAATACCATCGTTAAACTGAGGATTTATTCAATTGGAAGCCCTATTTAATTTATTTTACTTGGTTGGTTGTGAAATTGGTTTATAATTTACGTCAAAATCGAAATCTTAATTTTATCTAGAATATCAATCCAATTTGTGCTATTTTCTTCATGCCTTTTATAAACTGGATGACTTATGCACAATTGGAGTTGCTTTTGTAAGTAATTGGTACAGTACAAATATTACAAAGCTCCATTCAATCCGAAATATTAATTATTAGCATATGGAACAACAGAAAAGTTCATATGGAACGACAGAACGTTCATATGGAAAAATTTCATAATCCATTTGAAACAACCAATTAATTCAGTTGGAACAACACAATCTTATTTTGTTGAAACAATATAGCATATGGAACAACAAAACGCTCATATGGAACAATTTCGTAATTCATTTGGAACAACACAATATTATTCTGCTGAAACAATATAGCATATAGAACAACATAATATTCCATTTGGAATAACAAAATATTTCATTGGAACAACAGAATAATAATTCGGAACAACATAGTATTCTGTTGAAACAATATAGCATATGGAATAACATAATATTTCATTTGGAACAACGGAGTAATTTGTTGAAACAATATAGCATATGGAACAACATAATATTTATTTGGAACAACCATAGAAAAATTAAAAAATCGTTTATAAATAACCACAATAGATCTCAAAATGACCCCCTAATTAATACGGGTGCAGTGGTATAATTTTCTTCGAAAACTGAGTTCGGGAAAAGCGGAAAAATGTATTTTAAAGAAAAGAATTAAATTTTTTTCTCTCTCCAGTGATGACATCAGCGCTGCCATCACCCTCATATTCATTCCATCTATTTCCTATACAGGACTATTTTCATTTATTTACAATTTTGTCATTTTTCACTATTTAATTACAAAAAGGCTCACACCTCTTTCTCTTGTCATATTTTAAAGGACTTGTCTCAATAAGTCCATTATCACACTTAGCCATTCTCTATCTATCTATCTATCTATATCTATTCTATTATTAGAGAGATTTTAGTAAGTTTCTCTTATTACTATACTATACTAAAATCTGAAGAAAATATGATGACGTGTCGACTCCAAAAAAATTCTCAATTTTTTAATTAATGATATCTATTAATTTATTGTTAATATCTAGCTAATGCCTAACCAACATTAAATTGCTCGGCACTAAATTTGTAATTGTTCACAGATTTAAATTCTCAATTGCTTGATTAATATCTATCTACACAAATTTATACGAATATAAAAAGAGAGACATTTAGGTGCTTAGAATGTTTCAGCTCGGCTTTTAGTCTTAGACTCCGTTTTTTTGAACTGAAATTTTTTGAACTAAACTGAACTATGCTGAACTGAACTGAACTTAACTGAACTGAATTTTGCTAAAACTGAAAAATAAATATTGAAACTGAAAAATAATATTAGTTTTTAATAATAATTATAGGTAAAAGATTAAAAATAATAATAATATAAGTGAAATCAAGCCTCTTTAAGAAAAATAATAAAAAAAATCAGCCAAATTTACATCAGCAATTTTAGATCAATACGGAGAGTACGATTAAAAGACATTAAAAATCTATAAAATATTTTGAATTAGGTTTAAGGCTCAAATTTTTTACCAATATTAAATTAAAAACTTATACTGGAGACACCTCTCTTAATAACGGAAAAAAATCTGTTGTCCCAGACTTCCTATCTCATTTTCATGTCCCACTTTTAATTTTTGACATGTGTAAAAATGATTCCACGACGGGTTAATTCGGGGACAATTTAGGGTATAATAAAAAACCATTAGAATCTTTTTTACACATGTCAAAAATTAAGAGGGAAACAGGAAAATGGGATAGGAAGTCCGGGACAGCAGATTTTCTTCCCTTAATAACATGCTTAGGTGTTGCATGTTTAACAAAAATCCAAAATAGTATTAAGAAAAATAATATTAATTAATTTACTTCAAAATATAAAAAGAAACCTTAAATTTCGCATTCTATAAATAACCTTTCACGCACTCATTCTAAAAAAGATAAAAATCCTACACTATTTATGTATTTTTTTTTACAGCACACAATTTATATTTCTAAATTTACTATTTATGTATTCATTTATTCTCAGCAAACAAACGGCTGATAATCAATGTTTTAGTAAATAAGGTTTTGCCTAATTAATTTTTATAGACAAAAAACACCTATTTTTACACTGACTTATCCAAAATTTGTGCGTTGGGTCACTGACATTTTATTTAGTAACATTTGGCCATTCACCTTTATAATTTAGTTATATTTGGTCATTGATCTATCAATTCGGTGAAATCTTACCCTTCTTGGATCAAACTTAAATGAAAATGAAAATGTTAAACATTAAAATTTCATATATATCAAATAAGAAAATGATACTAAAATTAAAAATTGTTAAATAATACAAATGTAAGAATGTTAACTAACATAATAAGAGTGAGATTTCACCAAATTACATAGGCGAGTGGTCAAGTGTGACCAAATAAAATGTCAGTGGCTAAATGCACAAATTTTAAAAAAGTCAGTGGCAAAATAGTGGTTTTTGCTATTTTTATAACCTTTTGGTTTTCTTTCAAAGTGTCAAACCTTCCATTCACGATTCATAATATGAATCAAGCATAACATTCTTGCCCTTTTTTCCTCTTAAACCCTCTAATTAATCATCTTGAACTGTAATTTCCTCTTCAACAATCTCTATTAAAAAGTTGCCTTCTGTATATATTGGCAATGCATCTCCCATAATTTGCTTCACCTATATTTTGGATAAGAAAGATTATTCGGGAAATCATCTCGGAGAGATTGTTGAGAGGTAATGTTTTTTAGTTCCATAGTCTTTCGCATGTGTCTAGAGTGTCAATAATCACTAATTTTTTTTAATATTATTTTCCATCTTTTTAATGGTTAACACAAAGCATCAGGTTATTCAGATGGATATATTAACATACTCATTAGTATTTTTAGTTAAAAAATGGTAAAGTATAAAAAAGGGCCCTATGGTTTAAACCATTTGCATACATGATCTTGTGGTTTCAAATTATACAAATAAGGGTATTGGGTTTGCACCCAAACTGTTAGTAGTGTTAAAAAAATTGAGTTAAATGTGTTTTTTGACATTTCATTTGATAAATAGAGTCGCTTATTTTTTATTTAAAGTTAATATACTCTGCTTACAAATTAAAAATCTTAAAAAATCATCTGAATTGACGTCATAAATACAAAAACTGCTATTGAACAGTTAAAAATGTGAATTTTTGAAGGAGCTATCTACTAATCAAGTTTTGTGTTTATAAATTACAGTTAAAATACTTTTTATGACTCTTTAGCTTTGACTGCAACACAATTTTTTTAACATGTTAACAGTTTGGGACATTGTTTGCAAATTGTGCAAACCACAGTACCATTATCTGTACAATTTAAAACCACAAAACCCTGTTTACAAAAGACCCAAACCACATGATCCTTTTTTGTACTTTATCCTTAAAAAAATTATATATATTTTTGTTGAAGAACACAAATGATATATCATGTGTCCCCAATCCTCTGTATGATCTGTATTTGAGAATGAGTTATAAGCAGTGGCGAAACCAGAGTTTTGAGTTAAGAGGGGGAAAATTTTCTGATCAACAAAATTGTATGCAGTTAATATTATAATATAAGATAAAAGATGTGGTTAATAAACAATGTTGAATAATGATAATTAAGACTAGTTTGAAATGATTTTGTTTAAAAATTTGGAAAGGAGAAACCAAATTTTACCATATATGCGTGTTGTCTGTGCACACTTCTGTTGTTGGTGTTTAATATTACTGATAGGGTAGTATATATAGTGTATTAAAAAGCGTTAGGTGCTAGTACATACGTAGTGCAGTTGAAAGACCTTCAAAATCTAATCGTAGTATATTTGAAGATTAGATTGAAACTAACTGTATTTTGAGCACCTAAATAATTTGACCAGATCAATCAAAATCTCTATTTTGAATACCCAACTCAAGGGATTTTCTAGAGGGATCCGAGTGTTTTCAAACACCTCCTCTAGAATTGTGTCATATGGCACAAAAGTGATTTTTTAAAGAAGGAGTGTTTGAAACACCCGGAGCCCAAGAGAGTTGCTCCCGACTAAAAGGTAAATGTGTCTTTATCAAAACAATTGTTTCCATGCTAATTAAATTTTCTTTTCCTTTGCCCTTAAATTGAATTTAAAAAGTAGTTGACAAAATGAGCCAAAAAGTACAAAAACGGTGCACATTTCTTTAAATGTATTTACTTTTTTTCTATTTATTAGTAACTTATAAAAATAAATTAATATGAAGAAAATAAATTTGAATGTACCTAACTATAAAAAGACAAAGGAAAATAAGGGAGGCAGTATAGGTTAGTTAAATTAATGATACGAATTATATAGATAGAAAAGGGATCAGGTGAGAACACCTCTCATATGTAAGAACACTTTTATATGTGAGAACACCTTCAAAACTACGTAGTTTTGATAGTAGAAAGGAAAAAAGGAATAAAACATGAAAATATGGGATGCTGGGATTCGAACCTGGTTCTACAGCATAAGAGCAACCAATTCATACAGCCAGGACACCAGCGCCTTTGGATTAATATTAGATGCACTTTTATTTAAACTTGCATATCTCTCATCCTTCATTCTGTCTCCATCGTCACTTTTCTACTCTGCCCTTCCCATCTATAGCACCACTCTTCTGCTCTACCCACCCTTCTCCGACGCCATCCTTCTCCGCTCATCTCCTCTCTAGCGCCATTCTTCTCCACTCATCTCCTCTCCGGTCGCTGCATGCACATCTGTTCAATTGTTTTCAATTAATTTCTTCCTCTCTTCTCTTTTCCCTCGTTGAGTTTCTGCAAAATCAATTAGATCTCCTTCCATTTCCTTGTTGGTGAACATGTAATTTGAAAGCAGATCTATTGTTATGCTAATTTGATCTAAAAGCTATATTCTTCTGTTGGTGAGAATTTTAGTTGAAATTTTATTTGGAGTATCACTTGAGGGTTGTTTTGATTTCTTGATGATGTTTATGTTCATTTTTTGTGGTGAATTGTGATTAAGGTCTCAGAATCTTGTTCTTGTAGTTTTCCATCCAATTCAAATTTGTTTTTTGGAGTATCAAAGAGATGAGCTGAAACTTTAAGCTTATGTTCAAAAAAATAACTCACATGTTTAGAAATTTAAGATTTAAATTCAAAAATATATTTCACATGTTCAAAAGCTTAAATTTTATGCTCAGAGCAACAACAAAATAACATGTTAAAAACTCATGTTCAAAAAAATATCTCACGTGTGCAGAATTTTTTTTAAAAAATCGTTTTTACCTAAGCATCATGGATCTCAAAATGAACATCTAATCGATACGAGTCCAACGGTATAAAAATCGATAAAATTGGAGTTCGAGAAAGCCGAGAAAATGATTTTGAATTAAAAAAATTAAATAATAATTCATCAGCACCATATTCTCTCCCCCCTCTCTCCTGCTGCGCAACATAATTTAAATGACAAATTTCCCTTTTGGTTCTCTCACATCAATAAAACTACGTAGTTTTGAAGGTGTTCTTACATATAAAAGTATTCTCGCATATAAGGATGTTCTCACCTGATCCCTCCCATATATAGATATATATTATTTATTTTATGAAAAATTAAGGGGGCAATTGCCCCCTTACTTTGGGTGTACCTTCGCCCCTAGTAAGCATGTTGCTCAAACTCATCAAAAAGTCAAATGAGTATATGTATTGTTTCTGCATATGATAATGTGTAATTCAAAATCAATGTTTAAGTCAAATGAGTATATGTATTGTTTCTGCATATGATAATGTGTAATTCAAAATCAATGTTGATTATGTCATTTTCCTAGATATTGAGTCCGCAAAGAAAAAACGGAGTCTCAATACATCTTAATTAATCTAATAATTCATTAATTCAAGTTGTGCATAACATCGAATTTGGATACCATGTTGATAAGGAATCGATTGAATAAAAAGTAATGGCTTTTAGGTTTAAAACGTGTACAACAAATTTATTTTATCATATATTTTTAATTCATTAATAATTTAAATTATTATGACTCGAGTTGGTCATACATGCTCTAATATTATGTCAAAAGACTTATTGAACTATAAGCTTAAAGTATTAGTTAAAGTAAAAGCCTTTCATATTAATCTTTGACACGATATTGTTCAAATAATAGCTTTAATATATTTAAAATAAAATATAGAGATGCTCTTATTCTTTCTCCCAACACACTTCGACATGTTTAAATGTCAAAGCTTTGAAACTGAATTCCCTCAGTTATAACAACAGTAGCAGTCACCTATATGTGATTTTTTTTTTTTTTTTTTTTATTTGTTTATTATCTGTTTACAAGGTATCCAATCTATTGAGTAATTCATAGGAATAAGTTTAAAAAATAATGTTTGTGGTTTCGTGAATTTTTTATTAAAGGTCTGTGATTTATCAGTTTGCATATAAAGGTAGGTGGTATGAAGTTTTTTGCAAAATAAGGTATCCTAAATTACAACTTTACGTTTCAATTCCATTGAAGTATATTTCATGCTTTTTTAGAAAATGTACATTTACATATCGATAAAACATATCATTTAATGACATTTTCCACTCTCAAATCGAAATCATAAATCATATTATGGACGTTTTACGTTTTTTTATAATTTGACGATTTACAGACTAATTTGACGTTTAAGTCCATTTTACAGTAACATGGACAGTACAGTCACCATCACCAAGACCGTGCAGTCTCCACACGTGGCAATACGACACTTATCCTTATCTGCCGCGTGTTGCTAAAATCCAAACAACTTATAACCTTTGACCGGGCCTTTCTAAAGGCCCGTATGAGATCCAAAAATAGATCTCAGTCGGGACTTATGGAGACCGTACGGTCTCCTTAAGTATGATGGTATGGTCACCTTACAGTGACCGTACGTCACCATATACTCCTATATAAGGAGGCCGAAATTCTCATTCATTCCATCAACAATGACTTCTCTCCCCCCCTTCTCTCACTCAGTTTTGAGCATTCTAGACCCGAAATGTTGCCTCTGATAAAGTTGCCTAAAAGTCACCTCTGATACAAAAGGAATTGCTCAATTCTGAAGTTCTACCTCCATAAACATCCCCGCTCCCCAAAGTCCCCACGACACAAATATCGTTCCAAGCATCCCGACCCCGAATATCCTCGATATTCCCGTCATACATCCCCACTAAAGTCCTCACGATACAAATCTCTCGACCTCCCGGCTATCGCCTAAATCATCTTGGCACTTTCATCTTCCTCGAGGATAAGTGCACCCAAGTCATCCCGACACTTTCATCCTCCTCAAGGATAGGTGCATCCAAGTTATCCAAGTCATACAAAGTCAAGGTTCCCTCGGAACCACAAAGTCCAAAGTCTACAGTTAGGAGTACGTCCCGGACGCCTCTCTGACCCCAAAGTTCTGTCCGCCCGGAAATGAATTTGCAGAGAGGAGCGACGATTCCGAAAGAGATAAGGATGGCCGACAAAGATCCTGGCGGCTGCAACGGTGGGCGGCGAAAATTTAGTTGCAGACAAAGAAGGAGAAGACTGGATAAAGAGAAAGAAGATTTTGGCGGAAGTGGAGTTGTTTTTTTTTTCTAATTTTTGCACAATTTCACTTTTAGTCCTTAATTAATTTATTTTTTTCAATTATATCATAAATGTATTACACTCTCCATTATGGAATGTAGGTCTTTGACTGGGTTAATAGGTCATTTCTAACCTGTTATGTACTATAATGGGAAGTCACACTAAGGTTGTATATATTATTGGGAAAAAAAATTGGTTGTACACCATAGTAGGAAAGAGAGTAAAGGTTGTACACCACAGGTATATTTTACCCGGGTGACGTCTGGATTTGGAGGCATAATTGAAAAATGCTGATATTATGAAGGGTATAATTGCAATTTCATCTCCAATTTCAATTGGGTTATTGTTCAATCCATTCAGTTTTATATGAACGTAACCCTCACGTTGCTTTGGGAAGTACATACTTTTTTATATATTTTAATAGTGAACCTTTAACTCTCTATCTACACATTTACCGTTATTACCAATTAGCAGTTATATATCTACATTACATAAAGAAACAAATTATATCATCAACCACCAAATTATTATTATTAATACTAGCAATAATAATATTTTTTTCCAACGGAAACATCTAATTTATAAAACCTACATGATTGAAAGACCACGGTTATTAATGTATTGTTTTTAAAAAATATTATCCAGTTTTTTGTTAATAAAACATAAAGCTACTTTAACTTAAAAATATGATATAAATTTTAAATCACTAATTAATTTGCAATTTCTTAAAAAAATTCACATTAAAATAAACGTTATAAGCATCACATATTTCAGAGTAAAAAAAGAATATATTAAGGCTCAAAATAATAATAACAACACCTATTAAATAAAAAGAGAAAAGCTTTCAAAAACAAGGAAATTTAAATAAAAACACAACGAATTTAAGAGGGTAAATAATTTATTAGTCCTTAAGTTATGACAAAATACACTGTTTAGTTCTTGTATTTTTCAAAATACACTACTGCATCTCTCAGTTTTGCAAAAATCAACACTTAGTCCATTCCGTTAAATTTTTTGGAGAATATGTTAGTCAAGTTTCAAACTGAGTCAGCTCTGCTTGTAATAAATAAGAACTCCGTGATTACTCTTTCCATATTTAAAATGTTTGACTGACAAATTGTCCAAAATAAATTTTAACGTTAAGGACTAAAGTGTTGATTATGACAAAACTCAGGATGTAGTAGTGTATTTCGAAAAACACAGAAACTAAACAATGTGTTTCGTGATAATTTAAGGATTAATAAATTATATACTCATTTAAAAATAAGGATCTAAAGAAATAAAAACTATGTAGTTAATTTGAAAAGGTAAGAGATGGGGGATAAAATGATGAGAGAGAAAGAATTGTGATACGATACAAATGAAAAAAGCATAAATATTTGACTTTGGATTTCAATTAAAAATATTAAAAATTTAATAAAACCCCTGAAAGTAGAATTGAATGGCAATTTTGAAATTGTTTGAAATCAATTGCAAAACATTGTAGTAGATCTCATTCAATTTTATACAATAGTGATGACTCCCTCACTTACTATTCTAAGGGAGTTTTAGTTTTAATCTAGTTACCAAACAAAATAACCATCTAATTTAAAAGAACAAAAATCTATTATTAATTATCTAATTTATTCACTCAATCTCCTAGACCTTACATTTATAAACCCTAGACTCTAACAATCATAAACTTGTATTCCTTAATTTTTTAAACCCTAATAACCCTAAATTCAAATAATTCTAAACTCCTAGACCCTAACTTTATAAACCCTAGATCCTAAAAATCATAAACCCGTAGTCCTTAATTTTATAAACCCTAAATTCAAATAATTCTAAACTCCTAGACCCGAACTTTATAAACCCTAAACCCTAACAATCATAAACCCGTAGTCCCAACTTTATAAACCCTAGACCCTAACAACTTTAAACCCATAAACCCTAAATCCTAACTTTATAAACCCTAAACTCTAATATTTAAATAATTTATGTTAAATTTACACATAAAAGATGGGACTCAGATAATCTATTAGAATTATAAATTAATGTTGAAATAAATTCAATTTGCTGCTATAATTAATTAATTAATTCCTGAATTAATTAGTATTTAGGAAAATAGAGTTTGATTTAATTAGGATACTAATTAGAAGTGCTGTAAACAAAATAAATTAGGATTTTATTACTTTAAATTCATTAAATTAATTAGGTGGGTGTATTTTGTTTGGTAACTAGATTAAAGCTAAAACTCTCTTAGAATAGTAAGTGAGAGACTCACTCGCCATAGTCTGGCTATATATATATATATATATATATATATATACAGTCCGGCTATGGTGAGGGACTCCCTCACTTACTATTCTAAGGGAGTTTTAGTTTTAATCTAGTTACCAAACAAAATAACCATCTAATTTAAAAAAACAAAAATCTATTATTAATTCTCTAATTTATTTACTCAATCTCCTAGACTTTAACTTTATAAACCTTAGACTCTAACAATCATAAACTCGTAGTCCTTAATTTTTTAAACCCTAACAACCCTAAATTCAAATAATTCTAAATTCCTAGACCCTAATTTTATAAACCCTAGACCCTAACAATCATAAACCCGTAGTCCTTAATTTTATAAACCATAACAACCCTAAATTCAAATAATTCTAAACTCCTAGACCAAACTTTATAAACCCTAAACCCTAACAATCATAAACCCGTAGTCCCAACTTTATAAACCCTAGACCCTAACAACTTTTTAAACCCATAAACCCTAAATCCTAACTTTATAAACCCTAAACTCTAATATTAAAATAATTTATGTTAAAACTTACACATAAAAGATTGAAACCCAGATAATCTATTAGAATTATAAATTAATGTTGAAATAAATTCAATTTGTTGCAGTTCGTATGTGATAATATGATTAATTAATTAATTCCAGAATTGATTAGTATTTAGGAAAATAGAGTTTGATTTAATTAGGATACTAATTAGAAGTGTTGTAAATAAAATAAAATAGGATTTTATTACTTTAAATTCATTAAATTAATAAGGTGGGTGTATTTTGTTTGGTAACTAGATTAAAGCTAAAACTTCCTTAGAATAGTAAGTGAGAGACTCCCTCACCATAGCCTGGCTGTATATATATATATATATATATATATATATATATATATATATATATATATATATATATATATATATATGGGAGGGTCCTGTGAAAACCATTTGATATGTCAGAACTAATTTTTGGTGAGAACCAAACCTAAAACCACCTAATCCCTGCTCGCCTCTTCTTTTTCTTCGATTTGAACGAAGCCAAGAATCCATTATAACCCAGGAGAATCAGTCTGTCCGTCGCGGATGACGTCGCGTCACCTCTCTCCCTCCGATGCGCCACCGGCATTCTGAAGATACATGTTCAGGATATTAGAACTCATGTTCAGAATTCAATTCTGAAGATATTGTTCAGGATATTAGAACTCATGTTCAGAATTGAATTCTGAAATTGCGTTCAGGATATTAGAACTCATGTTCAGAATTCAATTCTGAAATTGCTTGGTTCTCACCAAAAATTGGTTCTGACATATGACCTTGGTTCTCACCTGATCCCTCCCCTATATATATATAGAGAGAGAGATTTTAGTATCCTCCTGGAGCACGATGTCGTGGTACTCAAACCAATAAATGATTGACAAATGTTACATCAACCAATAAGATTTTGACAACGTGTAATTAATTAAAAATCTATTTTTTTAGTTAATAATTTATATAAAATTCTAGAGGTTAAAATAAAAACTATAAACTCTAAACTCTAAAAACTAAACCCCAGACCCTAAATCATCGATCTTAGATACTAACATATATGACGTGTCATTGAATTATTAGTCTGGAGTACCACGTCATCCGTACTCCAGGAGTATTTTAAAATTTCTCATACGTTAACCACCTTCGAGAAAACCAACAAGTATTTTTGTGTATTTTATTTTCAGAAATATACACTAGATTAACCTCCTTTTGAGAAAACCTTCAAAACATGCAAAACTAATTACGTAATCTCACTGTTCTTTTTCCTCTATTTGAGCAAAGGTTTATTAGACATTCATTTTAGTATTAAATAATTTTAGTCGAGTTCAGTTCAGGTAACAGAAACATGGGCCTAAATTCACTTAAATTTAACAAAGTACAGTTCAATTTAATTTAACAAATTTCTGTATAAAAGATCGTAAACTGAAGTACAAATAAAACAAAACTTTGACACTCAAAACAGTAATGAAAAGGGATGCGAAGAAAGGTTAATAGGAGCATTTAGGCAGGCGGATTAGATGAAGAATTCTCAATTTTGAGAAATTGTTGTTGAGGAGCATTAAGAGGAGCTCTGCCGTGAGTTTTGACAAGGGAGGGGTTAAATCCAGGTCGTAGTTCCATTAGTGATTTCACTGCTGCACCATGATACGGCGTCGTTGTCTTAGGTACTTCTGCTTTGAACGGGGAAGAGCTTCCCATTTTCAAATTGGAAAGCTCCAAAGTAGCCGTGTTTTCTCTCTCTTTTGCCTCTAATAAAATGGTTCTTTCACAAATGCTTCCCATATTTATGCTCCAATTATCTGTCGTGCACGTCATCTAATTAATAGTTTTTTTGGTAGTTGTTGACCTTATTATTTTGTTTTTTAGTCTTCCAAGCTATTGAGTAATTTACCGAGACGTGCCTACCATGGAGTATAAATATTATGGTACACGTCACCAACATTACAATTATAACAAGTGTTCAATAAATTAACATTTTAATTGAGAGTAATACATTAACATTGTTTTTTTTTAATCTAATGTCAGTTCGCAGCAGTAATCAAGTGGTCCTTGAATGTCCAAATTGAATTTGGACATTAACCCTTAGATCTAATAATTTCGTTCACATACACATTAGAAACTAAATCTTAGACACTAAAAACTAAACTCTAAACCCTAAATCATCGATCCTAGATACTAACATGTGACGTGTCGTCGAATAATTAGTCTGGAGTACCACGTCATCTAGGGTTGATGATTTAGGGTCTAGGGTTTAGTTTTTAGGGTCTAGGGTCGACAATTTAGGGTCTAGGGTTTAGTTTTTAGTGTCTAGAGTTTAGTTTTTAATGTGCATTAAACGAAATTGGTAGATCTAGTGGTCAATGTCCAAATTCAATTTGAACATTCAAGGACCACTTGAACATTACTGCAGTTTGCAGACAGGAAAACTTAATTTTAATATTCATTCACTTAAATTCCTAATCTTCTTCTCCACCTTCATGCCTTCTCATTCCTTTTACGTTTTCATATGCAGCAAAAGAAGTTGCTTCATTGTTTAACATATTACTGCCGACATAATAGATTTTTGGGTCGTTATCCTTTCCCGATTCCATTTGATCTCCCCCGGTCTCCATGATTCGCTCTACCTTAGCAACCTTGTTCATCCTTTTCCGTCCACGGTTAGACCATGGACTTTCATGAAAGCTAAAAGAAGAAGCAAATTCTTGTTCTCAATCTAGCCAGATAACATTTGTCAATTGGACCTTCCAGGTTATAATACTATTTCTCATAAATTAAATCAAAATTAGATTGATGATGAGGTGTTAATTTATTCCATACTTATCATACTTCTATTGTGGATGGAGACGGCATACTATATTACTAATCTCATATGTTACGTTTTACCTAACCAATTGAATAAATATCGAGTATATAAGGTTAACATTTTTTATATTAATTTCTCACACTCTCTCACGCGCATGCATTTTGGACCTAAAGCGTACACAACACAGGTTAATTTATCTTGTATTTTTAACTTAACAAATATTAAGGTTATCAGAAATCGAACTCGGGATATTTCGATCACAAAGGCTTTGATATCATGTTACTTTACTAACTGAACCAAAAGCTCGAGCATATATTTTAAGTGAACAACATATTTTATAGGCTTAAGTTAAAAAATAACCCGCGTGGTTTCACTTATTTTCAAAAAAATGACAATAAAACTCTTTTTTACAAACACAGAATTGTGGTTTCAAAATTTAGCAAAATGAAGACTTTTTTTATTGATGCTCTTAAAATCATCGATGACTAGAGCCATAAAGCTAGGCAGCTACCTAAGGCCTCAGGTTCAGAGGGGCCTCCGATTAGGAGTGAAAGGTTCAATAGATAGAGAATAGAAAAAGTTGATTAGTTGTAGTTTGGCGGCGAAAATGAATTCGTCTGTTAGATAAGAAGAAGAAGAAGAAGAGTACTGTCTTTTTATTTCCAACTTTTTAATTTGTGAAAGGAATGGTCAACTTTAATTTCCTTTAAATATAAAATTCAATTAAGAAAAGAAATTCAAAAATTTGGTTTTTACTTCACCTATTTAACTAATTGGACACTTTTCGTTCTTTACCTAATAAAACTATTTTTTTTATATTTTTTAACTTATTCTTTACAACTAAAATATATGTTTACCTATATTTCATTATAGGGATATTCTATGGTTACTTTGTTTTTCACAAAGTAACCATTACTTTGTTTTGTCAACCATTGGATCATGGGTTAAAAACTAATCTAATGGTGATAAAGACAAAGTATAGACAAAGTAAGGGAAAAACAAAGTGACCATAGCCTACACCTTCATTATAAGCTTTTTACAAAAAATTTAAGGATTTAATTAATATTTAAAATTACAAAAATAATCGAGAACCATATTACTTACTTTCATTATAAATCTAAACTATTAAGATATGTAAATTCTTTAGAATAAATTTTCACTTATAACAACATTTACCAATTTTTTTTATGAAAATAATATTTGAGCCTAATTCTTTTAGAATTCTATAAGTTTTTTATTTCGATTGCAACATTTAATAAATGATGCTTTCTATGGTTACTTTGAAGTAACTTTTACTTTGTTTTTATCACCATTAAAATAGATTTTATCCACTAATCTAATGGTGATTGTGAACAAAGTGATGGTTACATTGTAAAAAATAAAGTAACCATAGAAAAACTCTTAACAAAGATCTTAAATATTAAAATTATTTCCCATTTTGTAGAAATAAAAACCATAGAAAATTTTAATAGAATGTCTAAGTATGTAAAGTGTTAAAGTCACCTATTTGCAAGTTCTAAACCGTGGACGAGCGTTCGTAAAAAGATCCACCAATATGACATTTTTTTCTAATTCATCCTAACAATAATAACTACGAAATTTTTTATCAATTATGAATGAATTGTTTAAAAAATTGAATATTTTTATTTAGTTTTTTTTCCCGTGCCTAGGGCCTCCAAAATGCTGGAGCCGGCCCTGCCGATGACGACTTACAAATTGATACATTCCAAAATAAACTAATACTTTAAGAAATTTTAATTCTTCAACTTTTTTATTTTGCGATCATTTAGATGGTGTTTGGTGAGAAAAGAAAAAGTCAATGTTTAGAGAGAAAAAAATTAAAAACGATGATTCTCAAAAACTGAAAATGTAGTTCTATGATGAATATGATATTAAACAACTTTAATTCTTGAAATTTTTCATTTTAAGATGGTTAATAATGAATTTTATAATGTCAAACTAAAATGTCATTTTTTTATAAAAAGTATTAAAGCACACAATCATGTGTGCAAAAAGATTTCAAAGTCAATTTTTTGAAAAAAAAAAAAAGTGAAACCACATGAGTTTTTTTTTTAAATCTTTGCCCTATTTTATATTAATCTCTGAGAGTATGCACGGTACCCAACAAAAATGTTCCAACCTATCTATTATTTGATAGTTAGAGAAATTTCAAAATAAGTCTTGCATTCCATGTCATCTACACCAAACCTATAATTTGATACGTCATATATGTTAGCGTTTTGGGTTCATGATTCAAATTCTCTAAAACATAGAGACACAAGGAACATCAAGAGAAAATAGAGATACATTTACGGGCAAGATGATTTTGGGTCGGAAGACCACTGGCTGTCGTTCCAAATACACAAAAGAACGAAAACGAGGAAGTATTAAATTCCAAATAATTTTGTACACCGGGGGGCAAATAGGAGCTGGCTGGAGCTGAGAGTAGAATAACTTCGCTGTAAAATCACCACTAGTGGCGGGCTTCCACAAGCATTTATCCTCTTCTTTCCGGCTTTGAGTTATTGACAAAATGTGAGCATAAATAGCGCAGTAATCCATGGTAAATATGTCCAGGTATTATCGATCATAAAATCATCAATATAATGAGATAAATTCTGCTGGTCCTTCTCGAGTATGCAATTATTGTGCAACATAATTAGGTTGAGTTCATGCACAAAATTCCCCAAGACTTTTTCCTGATCAAAGATGGATCGAGATCATCAGCAATATTTTTTAACCTTATCACACTTTGTTTGCTAACAATGGGTACTACAAACCCTCATTTGCATCGTTTTAAAACATAAGTTTAGTTATAAATGGCGGAAACCACATTTTTCTTCGTATTTTACCCTAAATAAATTTGTGATAAATGAAAAGTTTACGTAAAATAGGTCAACTTATTCGCAAGGTCAGAATAAATTAGAGATCTCGATGAGAATTTACCATTAAATTTAGACAAATGATAAATTCAACCCAAATGGTTGTATATTAGCATTTAATGCTCCTTATTTTTCTTACATTTTCAAAAAAAGATAGTAGTATTAATTTTTAAAAAGACATTTATTACATTGAAAATTTACAATATATTAGTTATTAGGGTACAGTTGTGCTCACATGGTCAATAATTGATCAAATAATTTGGTCAATCACCGTTAGATCAAAATCTAAGGGTTCAGATTAGTTTGGTGGTTTCATTAGTATCTAATCTCCACCTTTAGATAACTAATCTGAACCCTTAGATTTTGATCCAATGGTGATTGATCAAATTGTATTTGGTCAATCATTGACCATGTGAGCACCACTCGGTTAGGGTAAGTAGAAATTATTTATAGAATATATTAAATAAATAGAAATTATTTTTATAGTAAAGGATCAACAGGTTATAAAAATATTTTGAAAATTAAAAATTAACGGGTTGTTACTAGGACTTTTTTAGAGTATAATAAAAAATAGATCGACTATTATAACTAAGAGTTAATCGGTTGTTCCTAGGGGTAGGATATTATTAAAAAAAATATAAATAAGAGTTAATGGATTGTTAACTTTTAGAGTATAGATAAATGAAAACTTTATAACAGTTAATGGGTTGCTATAAGGAAATTTTAAGGTTAATAAAAAAAACATTTTATAATTATAAAAATATATATTATTTATCAGTTTCGATAGGGCTGCATATAAGCATTAAATACAAGTAAAGATTCTCTTGTATTTAATGCTTCTATATTTATTAGTCAATTTAGTTTAAATTAACCAATAAGAGTTTGTCCAAGTGGTAAGACACTTCATCTTCTACTTGAAAGGTTTGAGGTTCGAGTTTCCGTTTCGTCAAAATTTAGCTCTTATTGGTAGGCAATCTGTAAACTCCACTATAAACCCTCATTGAGGTCTGTGATTTGTCCTGACCTTACGAGTGGGTAGGCCTACCCTTAGCTAAACTTTTTGTTACCAAAAAAAATTTTAGTTTAAAATTATATATGTTAACAAAAAAAAATCAAAATCCAATAAAACTAATAAATTATAACTTACTAAAATAAGAAATATATTCTATTATGTTCCACTAAATATATTTTTTACCTTTAATATGTTGTACATAAAATTTTGTTAGGATAATTTTTTAATAGTTCTAGAATGGAATTAGTAGAAATTTAATTACAATTTTATGGGCTATGTACTAAATTAATTATAAATAGGGATTTGTTTTTTTATTATACCCTAGATAGTCCTAGCATGAACCCGTTGCATATGTATTTTTAAAAAGTATCATATCTTCAGTGTATTCTAAATTAGTATTGGAATTTGTATTTTTATTATACCCTAAATAGTCCTATCATGAACCCGTTGCACATGTATTTTCAGAGAGTATCATATTTTCAATGCATTCTAAATTAGTTTTAGAATAAGGAAACTAATTTACATAATTTTTCACTTATCTATATATTACTCTTAAAATGGTATGTACATTTTCTTTACATAAATAAAATCAAACTAAATTAAATATTAAATATCAAAGCATTAAATACGATGGAATCTTCACTTGTATTTAATGCTTATATGCAACCTAAGGGCTGCATATATCAAAACTCATTATTTATTAAGAGTAATTTTTTTTGAAAAACTAAATTAATGTTAATAACTAGTATTAACTAGTAACTAGCATTAATGGATAATGGATGGATCGTAAATATCAGTAGCCTTAAATTTATATATTGTATGAAAGAAAGCTAAATTTTAATGAGGACACAAATCTCAAACATTTTAAATAATTAGTACTCCCTCCGTCCAATTTTGATAGGCAATATTTTCATTTCACGGGAATTAAGAAAATTAGTTAATTGGGTATATCTTTACCATAATACCCTCATTTATTTGGTTAACTAAAAAAGATGAGAAACAAGTATATTCCATTATTGAAATACTCTATTAATAAATGTTGGACAAAAATTAAATATGATTGCAATTTTTCTAATTTTCTATTGGACAATGGTTGGTTAGTTAATTACAAGCATGATTTTAAATTTCTTGATATTTGAAATTACTCGTGAACCAAAAAAGAATAAGTTTGACTAATAAATGGTAAGTGATAAAAGTAGTTATTGGAAAGGGTATTTTGGTATATTTATCATTAACTAACAACTAAAAATGGAAAAAAGTCTATCTTTTTTGGACACCCAAAATGAAAATATTGCCTATCAAAGTTGGACGGAGGGAGTACCTTAATCATGTAAAGTTGACCTTAGATACTAAATAACGAAAATTAATTACGTATTTAGGCCCACACCTTTACATAATGCTAACTTGACCTTAAATAAAATAGGGCATATAACATATTTCATGAAGTCACTAAAACTAATTTAATGTGTAAAAAGTCCATAAAATAATTGTGAGACGTACAAAATAGTTGACTGATTCCACTTAAATAAGAGTCTTTTTGTTTTTTAACGGTTCCGATATATGCGGCGTATCAGCTAATTTAGTTTTAAACCAACAAAATAAATCAAAATTTAATAAATCTAATAAATTATAACTTACCAAATAAGAAAGGACAGATGTCTGCTTTCAATTGGAATTGATAAAGGCATACTCATATTTCTCGAGATCCCAAATATATTCTATTATGAATGACTAAATATTTTTTTAGGGGAAATTACAAATAAAATCCATGTAGTTTTAATGTTTTGCAAATAGAGGATTGTGGTTTTTTTTTTTTTTGCAACACGAGGCATGTGGTTTACATATTTGACAAATAAAGGAAATTGCCACATCATCAAGTCAACTCTCCATGTCATCATGTCAACATGACATGTCATTAAAAAGTTAATATTTTCTTGTATCACGTCATCATGTCAACATGACATGACATGTCATTGAAAAATTAATATTTTCTTGTATCACGTCATCAAAGTCAACATGACACATCATCAAAGTCAATGGCACATGTCATCACCTTAAGTGAAATTCCTTTAATTGTCAATTTTGTAAATTACATGCCTCCTTTTGCTAAAAAAGAAATCACATTCCTCTATTTGCAAAACATTTAAACCACAAGGGTTTTATTTGTACTTTTCCCTATTTTTTATTTTGCCGTTAATATGTTGAACATAAAATTTTGTTAGGGTAAACTTTCGATATTTGAAGAGTAGAATTAGTAGAAATTTAATTACAATTTATAGTGTACATACTAAATTAATTATTAAATAGAGAGTTGTATTTTTATTACTCCCTCCATCTCAAAATATTAGACACTTTAGAGTTTTTCACACATATTAAGAAACACATTTATTATATAGTCAAATTACTAATTTAACATTTGACTTTATGGTTAAATATGTTGGAAACCTAAACTTGGCATAAATGCTAGACATATTTTAACATTTAATACAAGGGCAATGGGTAAATTACACCAGCAGTTCCCAAACTATACATATTTTCCCAAAGTGGTGCCAAACAAAATTTCGTTCCAAAGTAGTACCCAAACTATCACTAACCTCTCATCTAAGTCCAAATGACCTCATATAACCAGTCAACCCGCGGTCAAAGCGTAGTCAACGCCGGCAACGCAAGTTTGACCAAAATTTTAGAAACTCGTTAATTGTCCTATGCAAAATGACCAGATTGACCTCATCTTCTTCCATTTCCATATTTCCTTCTCTCTCCTCATTCTGTCTCACCTCTCTTCCACTATTAATCTTTTCCTTCTCTCTCCTTTTTCTTTCTCATCTCTCCTCATTTTCTCCCACCTTCCTTCTACTATAACTTTTCTTTCCTCATTCTCCATCTTCTTTTTCTTCCTCCTCCTCCTCCTCCTCCTTTTTCTTTTTTCTTCTTCTCTCTTTTTCTTCCTTCTCTTTTTTTTTTCTCTTCTTCTTCTTCTTCTTCTTCTTCTTCTTCTTCCTCCTTTTTTTTCTTCTTCTTCATCTTCTTCTTCTTCCTCTTCTTCTTCATCTTCTTCTTCCTTCCTCCTTTTTCTTTTTCCTTTTTTTTAACCGGCCGAAATCTGGAAATTCCAAATTCCGGCTAGTTTCGAACACAGCTGGAGTTTGGAATTTTCCAGATTCCGGCCATGGATGGAACCGGCCAAATCTGGAAAATTCTGGATCCCGGCGGTATGCGTTTGGATTCTCGGGAGAAAAATGAGGAGAAAGAAAAAGGAGAAGAAGAAGAAGAAGAAGAAAGAAAAAAAAAGAAAAAGGAGAAGAAGAAGAAGAAGAAGAGGAGGAGAAAAGAAAAAGGAGGAGAGATTTTTTTGTGAATGAGGAGAGAGAATGTAAGATGGAGGAAGAAGATGGAGAAGGTTAATTTTGTCATTTTGTATTAAGAGGTCAATGAAGTCAACAAAAAATCGGTCAAACTTGGGTTGACTAGATGTTGACCACGTGTTGACCGGTTGTAGGAGGTAAAAGGTACTTAGTCGGGAGGTCATGAATAGTTTGGGTACCACTTTGCGACAAAATTTTGTTTAGGTGCCACTTTGGGAAAGTGGGTATAGTTTGGGTATCGCTGGTGTAATTTACCCCAAGGGCAATATGAAAAGTTAGACAAAGTATCATCGAAATGTGAGAAAGACTTATATTTAGAGACTTTTTTCCTTGGGTACGTAGAAAGTCTTATAAAAAGAGATGGAGGGAGTATACCCTAAATAGTCTTAGCATGAACCTCTTGCACATGTATTTTCAAAGAGTATCATATTTTCAGTGTTTTCTAAATTAGTTTTAGAATTAGAAAACTAATTTACATAATCTTTCAACTATATATGTATTACTCTTAAAATGACATTTGCATTTTGTTTACACAAATAAAATAAAATAAAACAAAATATTAAAGGGTAATTTTCGAAAAAAACCCCTGTGTTTATCAATTTTGTCATAAAGGTGAGTGTATTTATCTTTTTGACAAAATGAGGATTGTGTTTATCTCCGTTAACTAAAAAGCGGAAAAATCATTAAAGATGTTAAATGTGATAATGTGGCAAGGGGTATTTTACTCTTAATTTATGGGTTATGATATGAAAAACTCAATTCTCACACTTTAAAGTTGTAAACACATGAATGTTTAAAAAATTATCGATAAATAAAGACAAAAAACCCATTGACACATCATCACATTTAACATCGTTAATGATTTTTCTGCCTTTTTGAGTAACGGTGATAAACACAATCCTCATTTTGTCAAAAAAATAAACACAGACACCTTTTTGACAAAATCGGTAAACACAGGGGTTTTTTTTTGAAATTACCATTAAATACCAAAACATTAAATACAAGATAATCTTCACTTGTATTTAAATGCTTGAGAAATTCTAGAATAAGTCAAGCTTACCACACAAGCTAACCTACATAGTACACCTATCATATGGGAAATGGACACCTCATTAAATTACACATCATCATCATCATCATCATCATCATCATCATCATCATCATCATCATCATATATTCTCCCCTAATTTCATTTATAATTTCATATTATATCTCTTTGTTTCTTTTTATCCAGATACTTCTCCTTTCTCCTTATTATCTTCATTTCTCTTCTCACCCTCATTTTGCACTGGTGAGATCTTACTTGCGATTCATGCCGGGAAATGTTGAGATTTGATTAAAAGTTAGTTTTAACTAAGTTTGAATAGTTTAATTGAAAGTAAGATAATTTGTTTAAGGGAAATTTAGTGGCTTCTAAAAATAAGTTAATGGGTTAGTGCTTTCCTTATTTTTCTAATTTTTGGTTATTGTCAGCCTATAAATATAAGGCTTGTATTACGTTTTTATTAAAATGAGAAGTGTGGCAGACTTAATAAAAATTCAACTATATTTTCTTATCATCTTTTTCATATTTTTATTCTCAAAACACCAACAAATGGTATCAGAGCAGATTGTGTGCTAGCTGGGCTGTTTACCAAGAACTTCGTTGGCCACGTTGGTGAGATGTTGCAGGTGGTGTGCTCTGGGAGACCCTCGAGATGGTGAACCCTGAAGGAATACAAGTAGGCAGGGGCAGCCAACGAAACGATTCGTCTTTTTGTTGGAGCGGCACGAGTTGCCCGTTGCTCCATGTTGTGTCCAAGTGGATACTGGATTCGGTGGCGAGGGATGACTGCCAAGAGGGCCGAAGGATGAAGCAATGTGAATGAATCGAGCGAGAGAAGCTCTCACATAAATTAGAAAAGGTGTCGGACTTGGAAGGTTGAAAAGGAAATATGCATACGGATCTTAGAAGGCACTTTAAAGTCGTGCACGAGGACGTTGCACGAATTGAGTGGGGTAGAATGTCATGCCCCGCATTCGTGACAAGTAGAAAGATTGGAATGCCACTGGTTGAGCTTGTAAAATTCGAGACGAGATTAGCATTAATTAAGAGCATATGCGATTCAATTGGCGTCCCGATCTTGAGTCGACCCTCGTAGGCGTGATTACGATAGATGGGCGACCACTACGCACTATGATAGTTCGGGAGCTGATCTCGCTTCCTTGATGAGCCCAAGGGAGGGCAAAAATCAGTGCACATCGGAGACAGATAAGGCTGACCTCAAGCTCATTCGGAAGAGTCGGGGTGCCACACGGGCGAAACCTCTGCGTGAGACTCTGAACCGTGACAAATGGCATCAGAGCCTTATTGATCTTAAGGGATTTGTGAGTATTTGGGAGAAAACACTTTTATGGCATCCAACTATTCATCAATTCTTTTTCCTCTAATTTTCAATGGCAAAAATTATGAAGTTTGGGTTGTTAAAATGAAAACTTATCTGCGAGGTTTGGGTTTGTGGTATAAGGTTGAATCTGAGAGGGAGATACAACCTCTTGGAAACAATCCAACACTAAATTTCAGATGTATCTGATCCTTTAAATTTTGGATCTGAGAGCGAGAACATGATGCATACGCAACAGTCAATTTGTTCCATGCCTTAATAGCCGATGTAGCAGAGACAATATGTGCGAGCAACGAGATCGACACCAAGTCGAAAAGCCAACTTAGAACCTGTTGGTCCTTTTGGTACCACATAGCAAATGAAGGATTCGGTGAACCATTATCACTATATTCAGGTGGGGGAAGCTTACTAGCATCAAGATGAATCGAGAGATCACTGCCACGCACAACGAATAGCACATGCGCTTTCCAAAGGATATAATTGGTTGAGTCAAGCTTAACCGTGATCTGACTCTGCAGATTCGATGTAGGGGAATAATAGGGCATCGGACGTGAACCAGGAGCAGGGATAACCATGGTGGTATTTTCAGCAAAATGATCATAAAAGTCCAAGGGTGACCTTGATCAGCAGCCATAGAAACGGAAGAGGGCGGCGAAAGGGAGGAGGTAGGGTGGGTATAAGATGCAAGCGGCTGGGAAGAAGACCCATTTGTGTTAGCCGAATGGGAATCCATGAAGGAAGGAAAAATAAATTTAATTCGTTATGCTAGGGTTAAAGTGGGCTCTAGTACCATGTAAGCGTGATAATCAATATATTGTATATTGAGTATAATCACCATGTTGTTAAAACCGGTTCGGTCCAGCCAGATCAACCTGGTTGAACCGAATTCGAAAGGTAAACTAGATCGGAAGATACCTAATTTTTTATAAACACAAAACCGGTTTAAAAACCGATAAACTAACCCGAAAAGTTGGTCATGGTTCACCGGTTTAATTAGTCAATATTTAAGCTGTCATAAATTTATTAATTCAGAATTTAACTCAATTTAGCGTAGACAAAGTTGTTGATTTCCATCATCATTAATAACAAAATTAAATGCTATTAAATAAGAATTGTTTCCAAAAAATTCTAGATAGGAAATTTAATAGATTTAATTTCCATTAATGCTTTTCTATTTGAATTTTTAACCTATGATCTCTATTTGAAAATCAAATAAAATTAAAATTATTAACTTTTTACTATATTTATTGATTTCGGTTGAACTTTAAACCTTTGTTCCTTTAGTTCTTTCGGTTCTTTGATCGGTTCGAATTTGACAATCATGATAATCACAAATATATATACAAAGAGGAGAGCAAACCCTAGCTACATAATTACAAGAAGACCCTTAGAACTAATAATCTATCAATATGCAGCTCTAAGAACTCCATATATCAAAACTCGTTTTTTAATAGAAAAACAAAAGTCTTTCATTTACTAATATAGACATACTTCTAATAAGGAAAAATTAATGCGGAGAGGTAACGGAAAGGAATCAAGAAAGGGAAATAAAAGGAAAGGAATGGAATGACCTAAATTTCTCTATTTGTTTGGATCAATTCCTGGAAGGGAATGGGTTAACTTATAATTTCCTTTCACACTGTTTGGTTCATTAATATAGAGTTTCATGAATCTTTCCTTGAAACTTGTAATTACTACAATGAAAAACCCAATTTGGAGCAAGTTGGTTCCAATTCGAAAAAGATATCGTTTCATTATTGATGGAAATTTTTTTACGTCATGAACTCAGATTGGAATTGCTAATTTATGAATCAATTTTAGATATAGTATGAAAGTAAGAAATTTCTCAAACAATCAAAATTAAACTTTTACTCAATATTAGAAAACATAGCTTTTATTAATTTCTCAATTGTGAAAATCAAAGAACAAGAGGAGGAGAGGTATATATGGTTTTGATTACCCTTAAAAAAATGAAGGAGAAAGGGGAAAAGAATGGAGGAAAAGGGAAGACATAGTTTACAGAGAAAGAGATGAAAACTCTGAAGAATAAGTCCAACGGAGGAGATCAGCGGCGAAGAAGACGAATCCGACTAGAAATAAAAGAGAGTCTGACCGAGAAGAAAAGCAGAGGCTGCCGATGAAGACATACCAACGAAAAAGGAAGGGACACTAGTTTAACGTTTTAATAGATAAAAGGGAAAATAGAAGAAAGGGAATAGAAAGCCTTAGGAGGTCATGGGTAATAATTTTGATTCCTTTTTACAAACAAACACCAACAAAGGGAATGAACCATTGCGATTCTCTTTCCATTTCCTGAATACCCCGAACCAAACGCCCCCTTAGTTCTTTCGATTCTTTGATCGGTTCGAATTTGACAATCATGATAATCACAAATATATATACAAAGAGGAGAGCAAACCCTAGCTACATAATTACAAGAAGACCCTTAAAACTAATAATTTATCAATATGGAGCTCTAAGAGCTCCATATATCAAAACTCGTTTTTTAATAGAAAAACAAAAATCTTTCATTTACTAATATATACATGCTTCTAATAAAGAAAAATTAAATAAATATATACATATATACATATGTGATGCAGACATTAAAATATTATTTTATTTGTTTATTTTTTTTCCTTTTTCCGTGATGGATACACAAATCAATTGATTAAGAAACTAATTTGTAATACAATATAGGCTTAATACTTCATCAACCCTTCCAACTTGACAAACAAGCTTAATTGGCTCCTTATACTTTAATGGTATCTCACAAGCCACTTCAACTTGGAAATTATGTTACTATTAAACACAAAAATCCTACCTAGCAAATTTCCAACTTCTCTTCCAATGTTCAGCGCATGATGTTTGAAAAATAAGGATTTTATTTTATTTTTTAAAATTGAAAAATAAAAATGAAAATTAATTGGCATACTTTCCTTGAAGCAAAAGTGCAACTCAACATTCTTTCTTTACTTTTCTTGTCCGATCAATGGACGACGAGAATCAATCAAAAGTTACAAAGTCAATTTCTTATCTCACCAACGATGAAAAGGTTGCTTCCGATGATGTCCACGGCTCATCCTTCCTCAACTCTGCTGAGGATTTAATTCCTGACTAGAAAAGTCATCATTTTGAAGCCCGATCTATCAAAATTCAACTCCGGCGGGGGATTTTCAGGAGGATTCGATTCCACAATTACCGGTAATTAAGTTGACTGAGGTACCACCAGAGGTTTCTCTGAATATTCAATTGGGTAAGACTTTGTTTTTGCTGGAGGTTTTTTATTTCATACTCAAAGCATCAGAAAGCAAGCTAATTTTATTTTATTTTTATGGTTGAATACATTTAATAAAAATCAATTGTTTAATTTTTTTTTCTTTTTAAATTGAATTAAAGTTTACAACTGTCATGGTTTTAGTGGCACTTGAAAAGTCAATTGCTATGACGCGTGTGTTACACACATAGAGTGGTGGTCACATGGTCCATGATTGATCAAATACAATTTGGTCGATCACCATTAGATCAAAATCTAAGGGTGGAGATTAGATACTAATGAAACTACCAAACTAATCTCAACCCTTAGATTTTGATCTAATGGTGATTGACCAAACTAATCTCCACCCTTAGATTTTGATCTAATGGTGATCGACCAAATTGTATTTGGTCAATCATTGACCATGTGAGCACAACTGTACACACATAAGTGTAGATATTTATTGTATAAATTTGTGTTTTATGTTAATTTAAGTGGCTTTTAAAACATGTATTAAGTATAAACGATCAATGCCGCTTTTTATTAAGTTGGAGGGGCTAACGGATATTAAAGCTACAATATACACAAATACATAAAGCTACAATACACACATACATTTGTGATGCAGACATTAATTTCCAAAGCAAGTTGGGTTTATTTTATTTCGGCTAACATATGAAAAGCAACTTGAGATTTTTTAGTTAAAAGTAATTTGACTTTTAAAATTTGCAAGGTGTTTTCTTGGCTTCTTCAGTTTTATTAAATTAATCCGTTTGTAATTAAAATTTGTTTAAAGTGATCTGTTTAAAATTTTACATTTTTTGGTAAAATACAATGAGTTTCCAATATATATTAAGCGTTAATAAATAAAGAAAACTGGACCAACATAAAAGATATATGGAGGTTGCAGTTAATTATTACTATACGAGAATATGTTAATAGTATCTTGTGTTATTTTTTAGAGTCTAGAATTTTTATTTTGTCATTTAGAATTTAATATAAATAATTAACTACAAAATATACTATTAATTATTTACATGATGAAATTTTTTTATTAGTTGAAGTCATATGTGTATATTCGTTTGGTGTAACACGTCACGGTACACCAGATATATACTAGAATCTCTTCATATTGTCAGTTAGATAAATCTGGTTCAAATGATCATCTAATGAACAAGTAGTATGCTACAAAAAATATGACCAGGTAGTATTTAGTTATACAAACTGGTACACTCACTAACGGAGAGTCAAAGGTTCAAATTCTACCCGTTACAATTTTTTATTTTAAAAAAGTAGTATTTAATTATCGGTTCTTGATATATGCATCCCTAAGCATTTAATGAAACTGAATATGGTATTGTATTTAATACACATACATTTATAAGTCAAATTAAATTAAAACCCATATATGTTAACAAAATAATTAAAATCCAAAAATAATATAACTTACCTAATTAAAGAATTCTACATTAGATATGAAATTAAAGATTAGTATAAACTGTTTCCCTAACCCAAATCTTGACCCTGACCCTACTATTCAGCCTTGACTCTAAACCTTGACTCTGACCCTACCATTGAACCATGACCCTAAACCTTGACCCTAACACTGACCCTGACCCTGACCCTGACCCTAGCTACCATTGAACTTAAGCCAAGACCCTAACCCTAAACCCTGACCCTGACCCTAACATTGAACCTTAAGCCAAGCGTGTATAAATCGTGAAAGTGAAAATAACAATCAACATTTGATACTTTTGTGAAATTTGAGGCATGTTGTAGATCACTATCCAAACGCCATTGCTACTTTCATTATCAATAATGAATGTAAATCTTTGTAATATTCTTTCATATTCCTAAGTTTTTTACGCATAAACTCTGGCTATGACATCTAGTTTCATGTTCTCTAATTGAAGACAAATATCCAAGAATATTTTGAGCGGCTATTCCATGTCGTGATGTTTTTCTTATTATTATTATTATTATTATTATTATTATAATTTTAATTTTAATTTTTTATTATAGTTATTATTTATAATGCAACATTATTATTATTATTTGTTAAGTTTAGTTTTAGCATATATTTTTCAATTAAGTTCAGTTCAACAAAATTAAGTTCAGTTCAACATTATTCAGTTCAGTTCAGCACCATTCAGTTCAGTTCATAACAGTTCAGCTTTTTTTAGTCCGAAAGAACATAATCCTTGAACCTGCCCCAAATCTGGATTAGTTGGCCCAGTGTGAGTTCCGAAACCGGATGAAAAACCAAAAAAGAACGGTGCCTAACTTGGACGAGAATTATCCATAATCATAAGGGATCCGCAATGGGGACGGAGAATCGCAATTAATTTTTTCTATCGAGTGAGGTTGGGGAAAAACAAATCCCAAAGGCAGGGAGCAATTTTCCTTTATATATTAACTAAAATAAAATTCAAGACCTTTGTTTGTTATGTCGTAATAATAATTTTAGTTTAGTAAATTTAATAGTTTAGTAAATTTAATCTAATTCTTTCAATAATTTCTTTTAAGTCCATGTACTGTAAATCAGTTATTTTCAATTCCGTAAGTTTCAATAATAAAAAATAGAGTCTAAGATAGTCCCATTTTACTAGTTTTTACATTGACACTACTATTAATTAAGTTTCAAATAATTAAGAGAAACTTTTGTGCTGTTAATTGAACCCAGATTCAAAACTTAGTTAAAGAAAAAGACGAAGTTAAGAAGATTTTGTTGTAAAATTAAAACGTTGGATTGAGCCCTGTAATTAAAAATTTGGATTGGACCAACTGTATTGGTAAAAAATGTCAATAAATCGACTGAAGCAAAACTTTATGGTTACTGAAGAGACTTTGACCTCAATTGAGTTTTATTGAATAGCATGATCATGCTTTTATAGAAAAATTATAAGCATCAATTGCAACCAATGTTTTAAAAACCGGATCGGACGTTGAACCGGCGCAACAAAAGGTTCAAAGGTTTAATAAGTTCAACCGGTAGTTCAACCGGTTTACATATATAATATATAAAAAATTTAAAATACATATATATATATATATATATATATATATAATAAAATCTTATTTCAATTAACATAAAATTTAAATTCATATATCAAGCAAGACATAGTTAAAATATATATATAATTTTTTTTTAAGTTTTTAATTTGATTTTTTATGAAAAATTGGAGTCAATCCGGTTTGGTTTAACCCGATTTACTGGTCGAACCGACCGGTTTACTGGTTCAGTCCGGTTTTTGTGAACAAACCGTTTATTATGAAACCAGACCGGATACCTAACCGGTTCGCGGTTCGATCGGTCGAACTGGCCGGTTCGGTCCGGTTTTCATAACACTGATTGCAACTGATTGATATCACGGGATACAAGGAAAGACTAATTCAAATACAAGTAAATATCTCAACAAGTATTATCTACAAAATATTAGCTACAGATATTAACAAACTTAATAACACAATTACTAAACCACCCTTTATCATTCCCCCTCAATTTGATGGTGCCTGAACCATCAATTTGTCTCTCAAAAGTAAGAAACTTACTTTAGATAGAGGTTTTGTTAATGCATCTGTTGTTTGATCAAGTGTGTTTATGTAGCAAACTTTGAGTTACACGTGCCACCTTGTCCCGTACGAAATGAAAATCAATTTCAAGGTGCTTCGACCGATCGTGAAATATGGGATTAGCGGTAAGATAGGTTGCACCTAAATTGTCGCACCATAAAATAGGAGAATTATTTGAACAATGTTTGATTTTAGTTAACAACATACGTACCCATAGAACCTCGGATGCCAAAGCAGCAAGAGCTCGATACTCTGCTTCCGTCGACGAACGACTCACAGTTCGTTGTTTTCGAGACCTCCAAGAAATTAAATTAGGACCGAGATAAACAGCAAAACCGGAAGTTGATTTTTGGTCATCGAGATCACCTCCCCAATCAGCATCATCATAGCCATTTAAATCAAGTGAACGACCCCGCTGAACTAAAATACCATGAGAAGGTGTAGACTGAAGATAACGGAGTATCCTCTTCATTGCTTTCCAGTGTTGAAGAGAAGGGCAATGCATAAACTGACTGACCTTATTAACAGCAAAGCTAATGTCAGGTCTTGGAATAGTAGCATATTGTAAACCACCTACAATGCTTCTATACAAACCAGGGTCATCAAATGATTCTCCTCCGGAATAAAGTTTTGCCGAAGTACATGCCGGAGTTGAAATACTCTTTGCCCCTTGCATCTATGCTTTAACAAGAAGATCAGTAATGTATTTTTCTTGATTAAGCTGAAGACTTTGCTTTGTCCAAGAGGCTTGTAATCCAAGGAAATAATTCAATTGTCCAATGTCACGAATTGAAAAGCGAGATTGAAGCTGTTTGACAAATCGTTGAATAGCCTCATTACTAGAACCTGTGACAAGTATGTCATCAACATACAATAGACAAAACAATTGAGTTTTCTTGGTATTCAGAAAATACAAAGATGAGTCAGCTTTAGAGCATTGAAAACCGAGGTCAACAAGTGCAAGAGTAAGACACCGATGCCATATTCGCGGGGCTTGCTTCAAGCCATATAAACTCTTTTTCAATCGACACACATGATTGGAGTATTGAGGATTGACAAAATCGGGAGGTTGGTGCATGTATATAACCTCATCAAGATCACCATGAAGGAACGCATTGGAAACGTCCAATTGTCAAATTTGCCACCCATAAGTAACAACTAATGTTAACAAAACACGGATTGTGGTGGGCTTGATAACGAGACTAAATGTATGATGATATTCCAACCCCGACCTTTGATGAAATCCTTTTGCGACCAAGCGGGCCTTATATCGATCAACGGAACCATCCGGATTGAGCTTAACTCCAAATATCCATAAGCATCCAATTATATTTGCTGCTACGGAGCATGGTACTAACTCCCAAGTACCATTTTGAATAATAGCGTTATATTCAGAACTCATAGTTGTACGCCATTCAGGTTTACGAAGAGCTTGAGTATAGCGAGTCAGAGTGTCTATGTCAAGCGTTGCTAAATGTGCCTTTGGACGAAGTGAACCTGTTTGAGTACGTGTAATCATTTTGTGGGCTTTGGTTATTGGTTTTGAAGGAAGGTTGGCTGTTTTGGAAGATACATGAGGTTTGGAGATTATGGGATTAGGTGTTGGTTGAAGTTGAGGTGAATTTAAGGTGGGGTCTAAAGTTGAGGTAGTTACAGTAGGAATTGAATTTTGTGGAGCAAGATCAATTACTAAAGGTATTGATTGGGTATTTTGGTGAGTGGAGGCTTGATTTTGGTGCAAACGTGGATTAGGTGGGACATGTGGGATTATTTGATGAGATTAAACCGGTGTAGATGTTAAAGGCATAGTAGAAGGGGCATTTTGTTGTGGTGCAGCTACAAACTCAGTTTGTAAATGGCGTACAATGGGTTCTTGTGAGGGAATAGCAGTGAACGGTTCCTTGAGAGAAGGAAATGTAACAGTTAAAGAAGAGCCTGACTGATCAATTGTTGACACGGAGCGAGCCTCACGATCTAACTCTGGATATGGAAACTCTTGTTCATTAAACACAACATGACGTGAGATGAAGATTTTATCAGTAAGTAAGTCATAACACTTATAACCTTTATGAATCTTACTATAACGGAGAAAGATACATTTTCTAGAACGAGCAACAAGTTTATGAGGATTGTACGGCCTAAGCCAAGGATAACAAAGATAACCAAAAGGACGAAACATTTGATAATCAGGAGCAATACCAAACAATTTTTGATATAGGGTACAAAAATCCATAGAAGAGGTAGGCAATCTATTAATGACATAGGTAGCACAATCAAAGGCATATGTCCAGAATGATTTTGGTATTTTAGCATGATGTAATAAAGAAAGCCCAGTCTCGACAATATGTCGATGTTTCCTCTCTGCACACCCATTTTGTTCGGGTGTGTAAGGACAAGAAACACGATGATTAATTCCATTTGATGATAAGTAATCCATGAGAGCTTGAAACTCACCTCCCCAATCTGATTGAAAAGTCTTAATTGGTCTTTGAAAGTATTTCTCTACAAGAGTTCTGAATTTAACAAAGACACTCATAATTTCAGATTTGAACTTAACAAAATATATCCATGTGAATTTACTATAATGGTCAAAGAAAATCACATAGTATCGAAATTGATCATGGGAGGTAACGGGTGTAGGACCCCAAACATCAGAACATATCAAATCTAAAGGACCTTTAGCAACAAAATTTGACTTTGTAAAAGGAAGACGATGAGCTTTATTAGAACAACAAGAATCACATAAGCCATGATTTTTATTATCAATAAACGAAATTTTATTCAAACTAAGAGCTTTCTTAACAATAGGGAAATTTGCATGGCCTAATCTAGCATGCCATTGCGGAAGAGAAACATGAAAAGCTTGAATTCGACTGAAATTTGACAACGGAAGCGACATGGTGTATAGACCATCTTTATTCGTTCCCTGGTATAGCACTTTCTTTGTCTCCAAATCCTTCAAAACAAAATGATTAGCAAAGAATTCAACAGAGATGGGATTAGACCGGGTTAATGATGAAACAAATAATAAATTATTGACGGTTATAGGAACATGTAGAATATCTCGAAATTGAACAGAAGAATCCGTAAGATTAATTTTGGAATGTCCAATATGAGAAATAGGAATTTTATGTCCATTACCTACTGTAACCTCTTCAGGTCCATCATATTCTGAATGAACTGCAAGGTTCCCCAAATCTGTAGTCAGATGATGAGTCGCTCCAGAGTCAACAAGCCAATCAGTCGTGCTTGAAATCGAAGTCACTGCTACATTTGAAGAAGGGAGAAAATTATTTTTGTTGCCCCTATTTTGTTTTGGAAAGGGACACTGCTTTGTAATATGGCCAACACCTTTGCAATTATGACAAGCCATCGTACTGACATCAAGTGGAGCAGAAACAATATAATTAGGACGACTTGAGGGTGCACCAGAATAAGTGTTCTGCCCACGGCCTCGACCACGAGAATTTGTCCAGCCAGCATAATTAACAGAGGGAGTAAATGCTGGAGAAGTAGCTTCTTTTGCTAATTGGCGTTCTTCACTGAGCAACAATCCAGTGATATCGTCAAACAAAATAAATTCCATTCGGGCTTCCAGTGCACGAGTAAAAGGTCCAAAAGCTGGACCAAGTCCTTCTAACGTTGCAGAAACTAAATCATCCTCAGAAATAGGACTTTGTAGGGCTGTCAATTGATCACTAATCAGTTTAGCCCTTTGTAAATAATCAGCAATTGAATCATTCCCTGGATGAAGATTATGCAACTGATGTTTCAGTTCTCGAATTTGAGATCGAGACCTGGTGGAATAAGCTCTCACTAGCTTATTCCATGCTGCAAGGGCCGTTTCAGCTCCAACGACCTGAGGTAAGACACTCGCCGACAACGAAAAGATGATGAGACTGAGAACCTGTTGATCAGTTTGTTCCCAGATTTTAAACGCCGAATTAGCAGCTCCAGTGGGCAACTCCTTCAACGAAGGAGCTTGGGTTGCATCAACATGATGTGCCAACCCCTGACCACGCAACAAAGGCACAAGTTGCGTCTTCCACAATAGGAAATTTGTTGAGGTCAATTTGTGAGTAATCTGAGTAGAAAGATTTGATGGAGTGAAGGTTGCAGTTTGAGTGGTAGCAGCTGAGTTGGTGCCATCAGAGCAACTCTAGTGGTGGATTGGTCTCTTAACCAATTTACCCCTCCACATCATCTAAATTTACTATTCAAAACCACTCTTCTCATATTATTTTTACCAAACAAAAATTCACTCTAGTGGTTCACTAATTTAATGGACCCACATATCACACAAAATTTTATTATATTAATTTATATCCATCAATCTTATACAAAACTTTTATTATATTAGTTTTTTTTTAAAAAAAAAAAATATTATAATAATTAAAGTAAGTGTAAGCGGCCCACCAAAAACACCCACCCATATGAGACACCAATTCATTTGGGTTGGTTGTTTTTTATCTTCTCTAGTGGTGGATTGGTCATTTAGCATATTTTTACAATTTGCTAGTTGGTCTTTTTCCAACCCACTAGAGATGCTCTTAGTAGCCATTGTAAGAAAAACAAAGGGAAAAGAGGCTGACTAAAAAGAAAAAGGCTCAATACACAAATAACCCCCTAAACTTGGTTCAATTTTACTATTGACCCCCTCAACTTTAGATTCTAACAAATACCCCCTCCAACTTTATAAATGCTAACTAATAACCCCATGAAGTTGGCTCAATGTTACTACTGACCCCCTCAACTTTCGATTGTAACAAATATCCCCTCCAACATTATAAATGCTAACAACTAACCCCCTAAACTTGGCTCAATGTTGCTATTGACCCCCAACTTTTGATTGCAACGAATACCCCCTACAACTTTCTAAATGCTAACCAATAACTCCGAATTGCTGAAAAGACAGCAAATGTGTGACTCATATTCTCATAGTTGCATGAAATAACTTTAAAAAGTAGAAAAATCAATTAAAATGAAAACGTCAAGGTAGATTCAAAATATAAACTAACTGTTTGGATTGATTTTGCGACGTCTTAATTTTTGTTATTTTTATTTGTTGAAATTGGGATTTCGAATTGATTTTGAACTTTTAATTATTGGTTAAAGAGATCAAAAGTTGAGGAAGATGGTATTTTTGAAAGAAAAAAAAATATAGAAATCTTTTTTAAAGACCAAATTTAAACTTTTTTAATCTACTTTTTTTTATTTCTTTTAATTGATTTTTCTTCTTTTTAAAGGCACTTGCGCAATTATGAGACTTTAAGTCAGACATTTGTTGTCATTTCAGCAATTCAGAGTTAGCATTTAGAAAGTTTGAGGGGATATTTCTTACAATTGAATGTTGGGTGGGGGGGGGGGGGGAGTGGATAGCAACATTGAGCCAAGTTCAGGGGGTTATTTGTTAGCTTTTGTAAAGTTGAAGGGGGTATTTATTACAATTGAAAGTTGAAGAGGTTAATAGCAACATTAAGCCAAGTTGAGGGGGTTATTTATATATGAAAAATAAGGATCTTTTAGGGGTGTTAAACCAATTAAAGCTCTAATACCATGAAGAGACTTTGACCTCAATTTAGTTTTATTGAATAGCATGATCATGCTTTTATAGAAGAATTACAAGCATCAGTTGCAACTGATTGATATCACGAGATACAAGGAAAGACTAATTCAAATACAAGTAAATATCTCAACTAGTATTATCTACAAAATATCAGCTACAGATATTAACAAACTTAATAACACAATTACTAAACCACCCTCTATCAGTTACTGCATATGGCAACATTTTTTATATAGAAATTCACCACGTGAATGCACTATGAGTTTGAAGTTCACAGGTTTTTAATATAATCTGTTCATGGTTCTTAGACAATTTTAAAAAAAATATATATTTGAGTTGCCATTGAATTAGTTCATTCACCATTTCACAAATAGGAACTGTAAATTTCAGTTCAGGATTCAATCCAACTTTTTTCCGGCTGTCGTTCCATTCACTACTTCTATATTTGGCTCTGTTACACATCCTCAAAGGCAATTTTGAAGCCTTAAATAATAGAATGTGGTCAGAATTGAATCTTATACCTAATTCATACATCAGCTCATTATGCCGAATTTTCTTTTCTACTATCATGCCTCTGTACAGGATTTAACACATTCATGCGGATTAAACTTTAAAACTATTCAAAATATATTCAAATTAATTGTCAAGGTTGAATAGAAAACAATGATAATGATAAAAAGAATGGTGAATCAGTACATAAACAAACTGTTATGAGCATTTTATTGATTTTTTATTACAGAATATACCTAGCAATTTAGAAAAATTGAAGGCAACAAAACAAAAGGGTAATTTCTAAAAAAAAATCCCTGTGTTTATTAATTTTATCAAAAAAGTGTCTGTGTTTATTTTTTTGAGGATTGTGTTTATCTCCATTAACCAAAAAGCGGAAAAGTCATTAACGGTGTTAAATGTGATGATGTGGCAAGAGGTATTTTGGTCTTAATTTATGGGTTATGATATAAAAAAATCATTTCTCGAACTTTAAAGTTGTAAACATATGAATGTTTAAGAAATTTATGAATAAATAAAGAACGAAAACCCTTAAATTTCTTAAACATTCATGTGTTTACAACTTTAAAGTGTGAGATATGACTTTTTTATATCATAACCCATAAATAAAGACCAAAATACCCCTTACCACGTCATCACATTTAACACCGTTAATGACTTTTCCACTTTTTGGTTAACGGAGATAAACACAATCCTCATTTTGTCAAAAAAATAAACACAGACACTTTTTTGACAAAATTGATAAACATAAGGGTTTTTTTTTTTTTGAAATTACCCAAAACAAAATACAAAACATTAAGAGAAAAGAATGAAAGAACATAAAATATTTGACTATGAATGACGTGATTACTAATATTAAGCTAGACAGATAGTGGTTACAACTAAATAAATATATGATACAAGATACAGAAACATCATGTGTTTTGTACAATAGATATTCATGAAATGTCAATAAAAGAAACGGAGGACACGGGAGGGAACATCAAAGCTCGGAAAGCAAATTTTGGTCTCAAGAAGAACCGGAGGAGGAGAAGGAGGAGGTTGGGGAGGAAGAGCACCAGCACCTTCACCTTTAACAAGTTCCGGATTAAATCCAGGTGGTTGTTTTGGAACTTTATTTGTTGATTTCACCGGTAAACCCTGATTCAGCAACACCGGCCTATTTATGTTTAGGTCCGCTTTGAACAACACAGCGTCTGCCATCTTCTTCTTCACGCTATAATAGTACTGCTTTTTAATGTTGTGCGTACATTCATTATACTCAACTTTATAGAGTCAAATTATGTTGATTGTCACTGTTGGTTACGTTGCTTTTTCTTTTTTTTTAATGTTGGTAGCACACATCTGATCGATGTGTCGGATATGTTTTCTAGAGACGGAAAATAATTTAATGCTATTATATATTGTCATAATTCGTTGTTTGGTTCCCGAATTATAGAAAATTCTACTTAATCCTTCACTTTTGTCTCCTCGTACAATTTAGTCCCTCATTTTTTTTTAAAAATCTTTTTTGACTAATCGAATCTTCATTTTCATCTCACGGCAAAGTTTAAATTATCAACAGAGACGAAAGTGTGAGACTAAATTGTTAATGGAGACAAAAGTGTGTGATTAAAAAGTGGATTTTCTAAAATATAAGAAGTAAGGCCTATTCTTTATGTTTTAGCGGTAATCTATTTTAGTTCAGTTCAGTAGTATTCAGTTCAGTTTAGCTTAGTAATTTTCTTTCAGTAAATGCACATTAATTCAGTTCAGTAGTATTCAGTTCAGTTATGAAAAAGGACTTCATTATTTTAATATGTTGTATCTCTTTCCAATAAAGTTTAATTTTTTTTTAATTGTTTTGTTGGTTTTATTTTTAAAAAATATTATTATATTAATAAATATTGTAGATTGAGAGTAATAAAGTAAATATGGGAAAAATTTATATGGTTGGAGAAAAACTAGAGAATGGAGATAAAAAAAATAGAGAATGGAAATAAAAGTGGGTTTATGGTTGGAGATGTTCTGAAGTCTCAACGTACGAGTGATATAGTCTATTAAATCAATAAATGATTAATATTTTCTCTTCGAACTTATAAAACTTTTACACCGTATATTAGTAATAATAGATTTTTTAGTTGATTATGTAAATAAAATTTTAGATGTTAAAATAAAAATTTAATATTTAAAAGAATAAAAAAACTTTAAACCTTAAAAAAATTAACTAACTAGTGTAATGTTTTAAATTATAAAATTATCCTTTTTGGTGGAACTATAAAATTTTTGTGGAATTATAAAAATTATCCTTATAAAAATTAACTAAAATTATCCTTTTTGGTGGAATTATAAAAACTTTAAACTTTAAAAAAATTAACTAACTCATGTAATTTACTGATAGGATAAATTACATCAACGGTACCTGAATTATACTCATTTTTCCAAACTGGTATCTACCCAAATTCATACTTAAAGTATACGTGACCTCCCAACTAAGTTTTCATTACCTCCTATAACCGGTCAACACGCGGACAATGCTCGGTCAACGCTGGTCAAAGCAAGTTTGACCATATTTTTGTTGACCCATTTGAACCAACCTATACTAAAATGACTAAATTGACCCTCTTACATTCTTCTTCATCACAACTACTTCTTTTTCCCATTTTCCACCATAACTCCTCCACCTTCTTTTTCTTTCCTCCTTTTTCTTTCTTTCTTTCTTTCTTTCTTCTTCTTCTTTCCTCCTTCTTTTCCTTTAAAAAAGGGCCGTTTGCATCGTCGGAATTTGGAATTCAGATTCCGATCGATTCTAAAACGGATCGAAAATCTGGAATTTTTCAAATCCGGTCTGTTCTAGATTCCGCCGGAATCTTGGTGGTGAAAGAAGGGGGAAAAAGAAAGAGGAGGAGGAAGAGAGAAGAAGAAAGAAAAAGAAAAAGGAGGAGAGAAGAAGAAGAGAAAAAAAGAAAAAGCAGAATGAGGAGAGAAGAAGAAAGAAAAAAAATGGAGGAGGAGCAGAGAAGAAGAAAGAAAAAAAAATGGAGGAGGAGACAGGGAAAAATAAGAAGGTGTAGAGGTAAGAGAAAATGAGGAGAGAGAGTGGATGAAGGAGGAAGAAGAAGAAAAGGTTAAATTAGTAATTTTGCAATAGATAACTATTTGGGCTCAAAAATTTGGTCAAAATTGCATTGACCGACGTTGACTTCACGTTGACCGTGTGGTAACTGGTTGTAGAAGGTAATTTGTTTAAGTACTATTTTTGGACAAAATTTTGTTTGGATACCAATTTAAAAATGTGGGTATAGTTTAGATACCAACTTAGAAAAGTGGATATAGTTTGAATACCGCTGGTGTAATTTACCTTCTATTGATATATCAACTTTTCCTTTTTTCAGTATATTATATTAATTTATTTTTCATGGTTACTTGTGAATTTATTGATTGATTTTTTTATTTCCCTGGTCAGTACTACTGTATTGCATCAATACAAATTTCTGTTTTATAATAATTTATTGTTTTAATTAATAAATAAAGAAAGACCTAAAAAGTTGACCAAATAAAAAAAGAAACGAAGGCGGCAGTGAATAAATTTATTTTTTATCTGAAAAGGAACACTGAATAATAAACTAAACAAACATAAATGCCTCCACAGTACAAGCAAAAGTCCATCAACACTATTCAAGTCTATTAATTTTTGAACCATTTATTTCATTCATTATGGGTTAAGTTTATCTAATGGTGATGTGGATCCTATATATTATAGCCATTTAATTTTACAAAAAGAAACCAACACTATTCAATAAATCTTACAAAATTGTATAAATCATTACCATAAATAATCAAATAACTATTACTTTAATATATTTATTTTTGAAAAAATTTTGTTAACCTTAAATTAATTTAATAATTTCATTTTAATGTATTGAAAATTAGACTCTCAAATTATAATAAAATAAAAGTTTTATTACAGTAATGATTAATAACAACACACGACACTAGAATTAAAATTACAACACACAACATAAAAAAACGATAAATGGAAAATTCAAAGAAAAACACCACATTGAAAAATAATAACTTAACCCACTAGCCATATGGTGCGTTTTTCGGGTTGTTGAGATCTGGAGGTCCTGTAATATTTCATACATGCTCGATGAGATCGTCCTTTAGCATGTGATGATTTGCTCTATTACAAATTCGTAAATCTTATTCAATACGAGCTTGAACACTAATTAGGAGGCCCAGGCAGATTCCCCAACTCAATAGGAACTATAGGTTATTCCTCAGGATAGTCTCTCTGATAATTGGCTCGCTCATCCTCAACAATCATGTTATGAAGGATTATACATGTCTATGATGTCATGGAGTTTATCTTCATTCCACAATCTTACAAGTCCCCGAATGATATATATCAAAACGGGCTTGCAAAACTCCAAATTCACGTTCTACATCCTTGCGAGCGCCCTCATGTTTAGTTTTGAACAATCTTTTCTTTGGCTCAATCGAATTCGAAAAACCTTTGACAAATGCGGCCCATTCGGGATATATACCGTCAACTAGGTAGTATCCCATCTTATAAATCTTATTGTTGAGAGTGTAGACCCCGTCTAGAGATTGACCCTTTAGTTTTTCACAAAACAAATCCGACCTGTTCAGGACATTAATGTCATTGTTCATTCCATCCATTCCAAAAAATGCATGCAATATCCATAAGTCATGTGAAGAGACTACTTCAAGCATGATTGTAGGAACACCCTGATCTCCTCGGGTGTACTGTCCATGCCAAGCAGTTGGACAGTTTTTCTACTCCTAGTGCATGCAATCAAGACTTCCTAGCATCCCTGGAAATTCATGTATGTCATTGTGCATTGCGAACAACCGTTTGACATCATTAGCATTGGGCTTCCTTAGGTATACTGGTCTGAACACCTCAACAAAAGCACGACAAAATTTGGATAGACATTCCAATGTCGTGGTCTCAGCGATCCCGAGATACTCATCTTCACGATCAGCTGCCTCTCCAGTCATTCCTATCGTTGCCAATAGTGTCCTCCCAAAACCCTTGACATATAACAACGGGTTAGATTCCTCATTATAGGTGGCCAGGACCGAAAAACAAAATGCCGACAGAAGGGGATCCCTCAGGATCTCAGCACACAAAGGGCTTTTTTTTCTTGAATTGGCCCTTCGCCAGCCTCGTCTTCCCATTGAGTTCTTCCTTTGCCTTTGTGTCGGCGATCCTTCGCCACATGCATCTTCCTTATGTTCCGCCAATGCCTTGGCAACCCCTACTTCTATGTCCCTTTCATATTGTTCAGCTATACCTTTATTTCGTCGTATCCTCTCATTGGTTTCAGGATTATCCTCTTGTGCTCCCTCACGCCTTACCGCGAGGGTTTCTGTGGAGTCCGAGCCCTCGAGGTATTTGAGGCGCTTGATCATCGACGACGATATCGGTGCTTGGGGGCTTGTTCCCTCGTTTTGGACTAGGAGGGGAGGGTGACTCCTCCGAGCTCCTCGTCGAACTACGTTGAAGGTTCTTTTAGAGGTGCACGATCGTTCATGCTTGTTCCTCGAATGAGTCCGGCTTCCATCTTCGTGTCTACTCCTCGATCACTTTCCACCTCGAGGTTGATCCGGAACGGGCTTTGATGAACCCTAAGTGTTTTGATTATGTCCAAACGTTTCAGAAGATGAAGTTTATTTTATGCTTATAGACTTATCAATGTTGACTAACAATTTTTGTTAAGTTTTGTATAAGTTTTCTCAGCAGGTGCTGAAAGAAGAAACTCTGGATTGTTTAAAGAACTCATAAGAGAAGAATATTCGAAGACTGAAGTTAAAGCTCAGAAGCTGGATGTCTCGCTCTGAAGAAACTCAGAAGATTGATAAAGCTCTCCTCAACGTTCAACTACAACTAGAAGTCATTTCATTTGGTCAGAAGCTTAGACAAAAGGAATAAAGAGCTCAGAAGCGTTTGTCACGGGTTTTGCTAAGCATTTAATGCTCTGACATCTGCATTTAATGCAAGGCGCCAAAAGTTCACACTACACCATAAATGGTGTGTTGCAACCCACAATAAGTGTTGCTTGAAGTCATTAAAAAGTTGCCTTAGAGGTATTGGCAACTCTTTTGAGAAAAAAAAAGAGTTGAATTATCAGCCGTTGCCAAAGATATCTATGATAACACATTTTCTTATATGTAGCAACAACGTGTAATATGTTGCCATACATATCTGTAGCAACTTATTTTGTATTCTTTGACAACTTTTTTAATAGTGTTGCTATAAATATACAAGTCTTAAATTAGTATCTAATTGCAATACTTTTATCCACAATTGCAACTTTTTTTTATATTAACATATTTTAGTTATAGCAACTCATTTTTATTTTATTTCTAACACTTTTAATTTAATATATTTTAGCTTTAGCAACTTTTTTTAATGTTTCAAACACTCTTAATTTAACACATTTTAGTTCTAACAACTCATTTGAAAAGCAAATTTTTAAGACAATAAAAACATTATAATTTCACTAAGTTGCAATATACATTTATAATAATTTTCTCATAAATTTAATAATCCCACGATCCAAAACACAAACTGAAAATTTTTATTATACATCGATCTTGAGATTTGAATTATCTTCAAGCAATTTCTTCATATCCAATGCCAAATCTTCTACCAATTTCTTCACAATAACTATCATGTTTTCTATCGCATATCATACCTGAAAAATTCAACATAGAAAATCAATCATAGAGTATTCCATGATAATGAGTAAATCTCTCTGTTAACGCCCTACAAAGCACTTAGCATTAATTAAGCATAATCATTCAAAAAAAGATGCTTCTAATTTGGTCCTACACCAACAAGCTTTCAATAGAAATAAGAATTATGAAAACCAATACAGAGCTTAGGTTTATAAAATGTTTGGTAGTTGATAGTTAATTAAGATCCAACAAAACAAAACTTTTTAAATATTGATTATAACAATATAGTCTGTGGCATAAAAAGAAACAAAACATCCCACCATGATAATAAAATTATCTAAAACAAACTATAAAATGTAGTTCTACAATTGCCAAATAGACTGCTTACCAAGTAAAAGGACATACTAATTTGAAGAAGTTCGGTGGCTAATAAGTTAGTTTAAGCAAGTTCGGGAAATACAAATGACTAATAACTAATAAGTAATTAGTTAAAATTCAACACAGCTGTTTCAAGATAACCGCATTGAATTTACTACCAGTCTTCCTCGCTAAAAATCAACACAGCTGTTCACAAATCTAGCATCATTAGCAAAAATTTGAACACAATAAGTCAAAATATAAGAATAGAGAAATCTGCACCTTGACGAGTATCATCGAACTGAGGCTCAGTACGTTTAGTCTTGTTGCTCTTACCTCCGGCCTTCAAATTGATAACCTGTAATTACATAAAAACAACAGATTCAGGTATGCACAGTGAAAGATAAGATTTGTTGTGCATCATTGTAGTTGCATAAATCTTAGAAACATTAACAAGGAGATTAAAGATTAACTGAGATTATGTAACCCCTTCACCGGGATCACATTACGTGTCACAAACACACAGTTACACGTGTACATACAAGCCCTATCAATTTCATATCAAATTATATTCTCCAAATTCCACTGAAATTTTTACTTTGATTTCAGAATAATCTCCAATATAATAACTCATATAGATAACAAATTTTATTATATATACTTATAATCATTCTTTACATATCAATACAATACACCGTTTTTTTATAATTTACAATACACGTTAACAACATAGACTATACATATATGATATATAACAAGAGCAAAACACATCCAAAATGCTCCATGATACATAGGTGAGAACGATTATCGCTGCCGGGTGCGATACTAACAAAAAGAACTCCACTAACCCTGAAAAATGGTGGCAAGGGGTGAGCTGCCTACTCAATAAACATACCACATATATATGTATATAAATATAATATGAAACAACACAGTTGAAAATATAACATCAACTTGAATACAAAGTATATAATTCATCACACATTCACACGCACGAACATTGTATTACACTTGTTATTTACTTAATTAGTTAATTAGGGCCCGACTATACTTAAATGACATATGTAAAATGGTCCGTGGGCCCACTCTGTATTCCGGCTCACATTTCGGAATACAATCACCTGTGGAGGAGTAAAACTCAACTCACGCAGTCCGCTACAGATATATCTCAACACTGTGCTTCCGGCTGACAATTTCGGATAGCACTCTCAAAAACATGGACCAGTTCACATATTCACTTAAGCAAGCTCATACTCTTCCTTATTTAATCATTATTTAGTTCACACGTTAACCACACAACTCAACATATCGCATTCAGCTCACAATATCACATTTTCGATCACAATATCACCAATGATCTCATCTCAACATTTCATAACCATATAAACATTTCATAAACCAACACAAATCATATATCACTTCACCACATCAGATTCAAACATGTTTCACATTCAACAAGTTGCAATCATACCACATTTATACACACATATAAGCAATATGCTTACCGTTGCACTCGACTTGCTCTATTCTACACGATCGGGTGTATTCCCACTTACACCTTGTCCTCCTAATGCCAAATAAAATATATACAATCAGAATAAGACTAAAAGTAATGAAATGCAATATTATGCATGATGTGCATGGTTTAACTCCTAACTTTATGTGCTCCATTTAATCTCAATCTTTTCACTTAGTTTTACTTGTGACCTAGCCGTATAGTTTCTGCCATAACTTCCTCTACAATAACTCAATAGACCTAATTCAAATTTCTACTGAACATAGACACATATGGTTCTAACATATCCAAAATTCAAGTTTATAGCATATCCACATAATTTATAGCATGAAAAATAATCTCCTACTATATCCAGCCTGAAAACACAATTTCCAGCCTAGTACCATACAAAATAAAATTGTCATATCTCATAATTTACTCCACATCTAGGCAAGCCCTTTTACAGACACAAACTTAAGATATATATAAACATAAAAGTCTTCACACATAGGCTCAAATTCCGGGTATAAAGACCTCAAAAATCCATCCCAAAAGGGTTGTCCTACATGAAATTCAGTTTTGAGGCAGTCATCATCAAACCGACTTTACTCCTTTCCAAATTTTACAGAGAGCTCCATAAAATCTATATATAAAAGTTTTTAGTTTTAAGTTTTTCGAAATTCAAATTAGAAATAGATGAAATACAGAGAATAAGGAATCGAAAATCAGTTCCAGAATTTCAGCTTAGGGCATAACTCATACCCTTCCAACTAAGCTACCTATAATCAAATTAAATCATATAAAAACCCAACAAGAAGTTCAAAAACTAGGTATAATAGCATGTTAACACATAAACCTTGAGTTTAAGAAGCTCCAACCGAATTAAAATGATGCCCAAACAATCCAACAATCTTCAAATGATATCTCCTTCAACTATGCTTGCTTGTAACACTTGATTGCTATGCAAATGATGAAGGGTTTGTATGAGAATTGATTTGGGGTTTTTGGATGATGAAAATGGAGGAGTTTAGAGCTGGTATAGAGGTTTTTGCTTCAGATTTCGTGCAAGGATGAGAGCTCACAAGACTAGTTGGAAAATAGGCAATTTTTGTCACTATTTGCATGCTTGCCACACTATGATTGGGCAACTTGCTAAATTTTCGTTTCAGCCCATAATATAACTTGTAATCATAGTATTAACCCTTTAAATATATATTATTTTCATTCCTTCTAATTCTAACTCAATTACGCTTCACTAATCACTCACTATAACTTAATACTTCACTAGTCACCTCCTAATTGCACTTTAATTTCATTATGCATATGAAACTTGTTTTGATCACAAAGTCGAGACATACTAATATTAATTATGAGTATATATACGTGTAATGCTTCTATAGGTTATGATTTTGGGGCGTTACAGATTAGTTGCATCAAACACACCCATCGTACCTTAATCTGCAAAACAATGTGAATTACAGATTAGGTCAACATATAACTAATCAACAAATGAAATAGGGATCTATACTATAACTCTAGAAACCGATCAAGTTAGGACATGTTATCGTTGATGTTGTTATGAAGTTCGAGAAAAGACTGATTATGAAAGTGAGTAGAGATTCAATAGGTCTTGATGCTGACCAATAACTGCTTGAGCAGGGCAAGCTCTTCAATTAGTTCAGGTCATCAGGCATTATAGAAACAATAAGCAGCTACCACAAAATACTTAATTTTTTTCATGTCTTCTGCTATAAACACAGAGGAAGCATATACAGATTTGAACCTGTGCAAGATAGCAGAAAGAACTAAGTATAAGCCACTAAACAATGAACCATTCAAGAACTCAAGAATGCTAGACTTTTTGAGGATAGAATCAACGGACCAACCGTGACAAACATTGCTAAGAATTTGGAGCAAGCATTGTCCCAACTTAGTGACTATTCGAGGATTAAATCTGTTGAACAACAAAAACAATCGACATCAATCAACTGAGCATTTCACAAAATGTGATGGATCAGAAGATATTTCTGCGCATTTGAATGTGAAATATTCTATTTGTGACATTAAACTTCTTTTGTGTACACCTTCCTTTTAGGAGTTAAACTAAAGAATATAGTAAATTATATATGTACGAGCTTAATGTAGCATATGACGATCAAATCTTTATACATTAGTAAATTTTGGTTTCATACATTAGTGTAGGCTTTAACATAGTTCCTAACTATTTTGACTCCGTTAACAGTAACAAACTAATAGCAAGAACTGAATAATCGAAGGCAAAACTAACAGTCAATTTCGTGTTTTGCTAGTAAGTAGTGAATGAAAATGTACTCACAGTGTAGTATTTGATGAAGGAATCCTAACCGACCATTTTACGCTTATGACTCTTTAACTGCTTGATTAGATATTGAATAATCTCTTTCATGCTCGCTCTTCTTCCTTTCTGCATGTTCCACACTTCAGGGACCGGATATCCCCCACTCGCGTTATACTCATTCACTTCCAATACTGCTTTTGTTACAGCTTCATACACAACCTCACCATATTCATCCCTCAACCCTTTCAATTTCTCGTCCTCATCGTCTATTACTTCCTGCAATTTGTCAAGTTTCTATCACAATCCTCAAAACACCATTCGCATATATAGGATCCTGAATTTCCAATAGCTTTAATATACCTTTAGTTGGCTTTTGTTAGTTTCTTGAAAGGGTGCCAATGTGGATCCTTCAAATATTCATCCCATGTCGAGCATAGTTTAGCAGCTCGGTGCCCCCAGTCTTTGTTAGCAAATCTAAGCTTGCATAAGCGGACAAATGCCTTATAATCAAGCTCCCCCATTCGTTTGATTCCTAGCGTTGTTTTGTTGTTCAATATCTCTTTCAATTCCTACATTGCACCAACTTGTAAACGCCTGTAAATCAAACATTTAAACTAGCAGAATCTATGAAAAAACGTGGAAGAACGTACAGATATCGAATCTTTTCGAGCATCTTGCAGTTCCTGATTAACCATACGCTCTTTGCTTATCAGAGTGTTATATAGAGTTCCCAAATAGGACAATTCAGCTTCTTTTTCGTTCAACTCCTTTCTCAGATCATCAATAGTTCCCGTCGGACTTTTAGTTTCTAACCTTCCTTTCAACTGCAATTGAATACATAATTTCAACTTTCAAAGAACTATCACAATTCACAAATTCTAAATCAATATTTTCAGTGGCAAAATTGATCTATTTAATAGAGAAGTACCATTGAGCATTAAATCAAAACAAAATCAAAGAAGCCTTAAGTATGTCCTTTCAGATAATATTCAAAAGAATTTCAATTGATTAATTTGATTTCTTAGGAACTAAATAGATCACAAGTACAACTCAAATAAGAAGAACCGAAGCATTTAATTGGAAGAAGCAATGAAACCGTACCTGGTTTTCCACCTCAAATCATAAGAATCAAAGCCATATAAACTTAATTGGAAAAAATCGAGAAGCTAGGGCATGGAAACTTCGTCAAGTTCAGTAAAATATATGTGCAAGAACAACTTCCATCGGAAGAAAATATGAAGCTAGGCATAGAAATCAGAAGAGAAGAAGAACGACCAATAGGAGAAGGAAACGAAAGAAGAAGATAGTCGGAGAAATAGAAATCAACGGCGAAAGAACGCGCATAAGATTCATAAATTGGGGATATAGAGATAGAAAGTGAGTGAATAAAATATTAAATTAAAGAGTATAGTGTAAGAGGGGGAATACTAAAAGTTGGAAAATATTGAGGGAGGGAACCTTTAGAAGAAGCGAGAAGTGAAAATTTAGTAGTATTTCTTGCAACCCTATTTGAAAAGTGTTGCAATTTGTATATTTAAATACGTTTTACTAAACTACTGCAACACTTTATAAATAATGTTGCAAGAGATCAAGTTTCATTATATAAAGAGCAACACTTTGAAGGCAACTCTTGTATTTTTAGTTGCAATATGCCATTTCTGTTTTGAAGGAGCGCGCATGTCTGCTACAAACAAAACCAGCATTTCCTTGTCTACCCTTTGTTGATCCAAATGAAGCATATTTCCAGTCAACCTTTTCTTTGATTTCAAATCACTTACCGGATTAAGTTAAAGAACAAGGTTAACGGAATCAAAGTGTTTGAAGACCGTTTGAAGAAATGACAGATTAACGGCTACAACAACTGATGTCATCAATTGAAGATTCAAATTCAAACAACGGTCATCTACAAAGCATTATAAATAGTAGCCAAGCTCAACTGTGTTCTATACACGCGCTTATCGAGCTAAAATCTCAACGCATTGTTTTAACAAGCAAAACAGAGCATTCATTTTCCATTATTAATCTTTCTTAGTTTAGACTTTGTAATAGTGAGAGAGTGAAGAAAAACAAGTTCATAATAGGAATCTTGTAAACTGATATCGTTTGTGATATTCAGTTAGATTTTGAGAGAAATCTAGTTAAGGTTTGAGTTGGGTGAGAATTCCAGAAAACAAGATTGTTGTTGTTCTGGTGGAAATCCTTTAACTCTTTCTAGGCTAGTCAGAACTAAGTGAGAAATTAGCTTAAGTTCTGTTGATGTAAAGGAGCTTCTGAACTTGCCATAAAAGTTCTGAATAGTGGATTTAAAATCTCTGCTGACTGCGATCACATGGGACAGGACGTAGTCACAGGACTTCTGTGGCGAACCTGGATAAATTGAACTGTTCATCAGGACCTCCTGAATCTCTTTCTCCCTTCCTTTAACTTGTTATTTTGCTTCTGTGTACTTGCTGTATATTTAGTGCTGAAACAAATTTACTCTTTATCTCATTGTCTTTGTTCAAAAAACTGTCCAGAAGTTCTCCAACTCAGAACTTCTGTTGCTAAAAGCAGTTTACTGCGAGAAGGCAGAATTTCCCTCAGAGGCTACTTCACTAAGCTTGCCTCTAACTCTGAGGAAATTTGACTCTGAAAAATTAAGTTTCTCTAAAAACTTAAAATTATCAGATTTCAACTTAGACACATATTCACCCCCCTCTAGGTGATTCTGATCTTGTTAGGGCCAACAGGCTTTTCCCCAAGTTTAGCCAATTTTTCCTCGAGGACCTGAATGGTCGGCATACCCGCAGGATTTGTGATGGCTAGTTGTGCATCCGCTCGATCAAACTATCTTCGTTTCTTCGGATTTGTGGTTCCAGCCCATTCGCTCATTTTATTGAACGTATCGTCATCCATTAGGATGGGATGCTCCGCGTTGGGAATGTCTTCGTTATGGACTGACATCTTTTCAAGTTAGGTCCACGCTCACCGCACCAATTTGTTACCGATTAAATGGAACTTGCTTCCACGTCGGCTAAGCTTCCTGAAAAATAGCAAACGTTAGCCTAAATGGGGGTCGTTGACAGGCGACCCCTCTCCGATGCTAAAGTCAGTACAGAGCTTACGATCAGAAAGAATAATTCAGAGCTTCAGTTGTCTGAAAAACGTACATTTGAATGTATAATTCCCATGTATTTATAGTAGGTTGATTAGCCCTAATCCTTAACGACTTAGGTCTAATCCAGGCGGTGATTCTTTCCCGTTTAGTCGGGACTTTCCTATTGAAAACAGAAGACTAAGTAGGAAGTACAATCCATGTACGAGAGAGAATCTCCGTAGTTTAACTATCCAACGCATGTCTATGTGGCACCTCTCGCCCGTCATATGCTATGGATGGTCACACGTATGACCTCTTGACTAAGATATCTATGTCCACGTGGCTTTAACGTAATCCCTTAGAGGTCCACGTGTCATGTAAAATATCGTATGCTAACAATCTTAAAAGAGATATCCTGACGATAAAGGATAAATATTGGAGATCCCCAACTATGCTTCAATATGGAGTGTGATCCTCGAAGACGTCTCTAAGTTCAAGTTTGAAATTTTCTTTACTGCACATTGGTATAGCGATGCCCTTACAGACTTCCATTTTGGGTCGATGAAGAAGTTCTTGAATGTATTTGGATTGATTTAATAAAAGACCATTTGTGCACCAGTGACCATTTTAATTTGGTGTTGAGTTAAGGCATGTCGAGGCTACTTAAACCAGTTCAGTTGGGAATGATCGAGTTGGGCTGTTTAGTTGAGGGCGATGATGATGTGAACTGGGCAGGGGAACCAATGGAGGTGGATGAGGTATTGGGGATGGGTAAGGGGTTGAGGCTATTAGGTTTGGATCGAGGATAATGAGGTGCGGTTTATGAGATACGTGGTTGTGTCAAGGGTAAATGTCCAAAAGGTTTGATTTAAGTTGAAACAATTTAACAATGCAATGTTCGACAATATCCCTAGTTTTCTCTCAGCACTACCATTTTGTTCGGGAGTACGGGGACATGAAATTCGACGAGATATGTCATGTTTACTACTTGAACTCATTTTCCTTGTAATTTTGTGTATGCATAGGAAATATGTATCCTTCCATAGGAAAAACTTAAACATGGTTGATGACATGGAAAATTTTCTATATCTATATAGGAATTATAGACTATATATGATTGATATTATCGTCTTAATAATATTCCTAGTTGAGTTGCATTTCCTATCATATTATTCATAATTTTATTTTTTTTGGTTTTTGACAAATATTAAATTATTCCTAGTTAATATAATATATAATATTTCTAGTTACCTACAAATACACAGACTATATATATGATTGTAAAAATTCATTATTTAATATGAGAGTTTGTAAAGATGTAGAATTTTACAATATCCAACGGCTAGTTTGGCTTCAAATATCTTACAAAATAGAGAAAAGGTTAGGCCCGAGGTCTTAAATTTGCAACCAGTACCTAATGCTTAAGTTAGTAGGGAGCTTCGATAGATGTGATCAATTTGATCCAAAATTTATAATGAGTATCTAATAAGACTGGATGATTAAATCTTAAGGCGAAATGAAGGTTATATGACGATGTACACTAAAGTATTTGAACTGGGTGTTCAACTGCTCTAATATTATTCATATTTGTTTGTAGAATAATAAATAAATTCCGCTCAAATGACTCTTAGATGTTGTTTGTTTCGTGGAATATGTAAGGAATAACAAGGACTAAAATAGTTATTCCTAGCTTTGGTTGGATTTTTCAAACATGTAATAGTTTTTTTACGAATAACTATTCCAAAAGTGGAGGAATAGTTAATCATTAATTGAAGTTATTTCAAACATATAAATTGATATTCATAAGGAATACCTATTTATCAATTCTTCTTCTATTTCATAAAATAACTATTATGTTTCATTCTATGAACCCAACAATACCTTATTACTTAAAAATGAAACAATAAAAAAACACATTCAAGATAAGAATCAAACTTTATTAAATGTAAAACGAAAAATAAGAAGAAAAACAAAAGAGAAAAAGTATGAAAAAATACAGCAAGCCGAAGCGTAACAAGTCTAATATAAGTCATCCGACTCGCGTCAAGGTAAACAAAATTGGCACATACGGGCAGAAAAGAAGGCCATTGGTGAGAAACTGGGGCAGTAGCACCAAATTAATGAAGTGAGGCAATCAACATACAATTACCTTTTCTGTAGATATGGGGAATGCGAACTATGTGTTAGAATTTGTGATGTGAAGACAATCAATTCACTCACGTTGAAGCTTCGATGAACATATATAAGGAGGAGATTTCAAAAGATTTACTGTATATGTGGAGTCACTTTCAATACTTCTTGATAAATTTATGGAGAGCCAAAAAACCTTGAATCACGGAAAGAAGGATGACAAAAACAGCAGCACAAGCTGACATGATTATCCATGGACTTCCACAATACTTATTCAAGAACTCTGCACGTCTGACATGCCAAACATTTTGATAATAAATCTTTATTTTCTCGCATATTTCCGTCAAATAATCTTCTTCGTAATAATAAGGGATGTTCTTTCCCACCTCATTAAAGAAACTAACGAGTTCTTGATCCGTCCCGAAAAAATTCTCTATGATATTCTTTTTTCTCAAGTGTTGAGCATCTACAGTGGAGTTAATGAGGTAGCCCATGAAATTAAAATAAGATGTGAAGTGCTTTGTTGAATATGTATAACATTGTTCAAATGCTATGAAATTCAGTATTAAAGGGATCATAATTTCACTTGTAGTTACACATGGAATTTCAAGAATTCCATTTTCGAACTTGATTTCCAAGAAACTGTCAAGACCTTCTTCTTCCCTTTTCTTGAACTTGATTCCGGCTTCCCGGAGCTTCTCAACCGGTTGAACGACGTGAAGTATTAACCTTCCTGATAGAATAATAGTCAAGTCAACTAATGGATTAGGCAAGTCCATATTCACATTTATATTACCATACTACAGAAAAATGAAATAGAAGAATGTGAGACTCTTGGAGCAAATAGAAGTGTGTTAGTTAGGATGGAGAAAAATATACTAGTAGCTATTTTTGAAGAAAAATAATCTAACTTCTACTATCACGATTGAATCATAGAATCGATAAACTTTCATTTAAGAACCAAGAAAGAAGAATATTAATACAATGTATTTATTGATAGATTATATATACTGTTATATAGTTTGATATATGTGCAATTATGTAGATTATATATACTGTTATATAGTTTGATATATGTGCAATTATGTTTACCACGTCACTGGTGTAAATACCCATGTAATGATCAATTAATAAAAAGCATTGAGGCTGCTAATTCATATATTCATATTCCTAATCTACTCTTTCTAATTAAACAAATTGCAGAACAATCCTAAATTACAAACAACATATTATAATCCTATCATGTACTATCAAATGCTAAAGGTAGCTAACATCAACAATAAAAAAAAAATAGATATAAACATTTGAATAGCGAGTGTATTTTTATATTGTTATTATCATCTACCTTGAACATTATCTTCTTTAGACGATGATTGTGTTGAATATCTCATGTCCGTAGTCTTTTCACTACGGGAGGATGGCTCTACATGTAACAATATAATAGAAGTGTGTGGTTAGTATTGAGAAACAATGCTAATAGATATTTTCGATAAAAAAAAATGAAGTAATTTTTCCAAATTGCAAATATATATACTTGAATGATGAGTGTGTGTTTTTCTAATTGTCATGTACCTCCACCATTATCTTTTTCAGATAGAGGTTGCATTAAATCTCTTTCGTTTGTTCTCTTTTCTTTATGGGACGACAACTTCACAGGAAGACAATTGCACCACCAATCTCCGTTCTCATTTTTGTCGTTCTTTTTTGCTATTACACTCCAAGCAATAGAATAGAAGTTAGAAATTAGAATCAAGAAACATATGTTAATAACAGTCTAGAAGGAATTCATCTTCTAGAAACAAATAGTAAAGAACTAACGAGAATAACTAATATCGATATAGTTGAATAACCAGTCTATGCTTTTCTATTGCTATTGTCATTTACCTTCAATAGTATCTTTTTTGGCTAACAATTGTGCTGAATCTCTATCATCCATGGTCTTTTCTGATCTAAAGGAGGACAACCCTGCGGCTAACAATAGAATATATGTATTTAGTTAGAGTTGATAAACATATGTTGCTACTATAGTAAACAATAAAGAGATAACCAAATAAAAATAAACAATTGGCTAATGATTGTGCGTGTTATATATCATATTATGTTTGTCATCTACGTCTAGAAGTGTTTTGTAGGTATATTGAGAAACAAATGTTGATAGCTATTTTAGAGAAAAAATCAATTAAACTCTACGCAAAATTCTATTAGCAAACATTATAGAACTAACAACAATTAAAAAAGATATAAATAGTTGAATAATGACAAGTACGTGTTTTTGAGTTTCTAAATATTCATATTTATTCCAACACTAAAATCGTTTTCGGCCGATGAGTGTGTTATATCACTTCCGACAGTATTTTTGTTGTTCAGGGACGTTGGGCAACAATAGAATAGATGTGTCCAGTTAGGTTTTAGAAGCATCTCCTAACTGTTATTTTGGAACAAAAATTAGCTAACTTCTAGCGGCAAAAATGAAGACCTAACATCTACTTATATTATTATTTTCAGCTACCTTCGATAGTAACTTCTGCAGATCCAGATCGTGTTGAATCTCTTCCGACTATAGTCTTTTCCGTCGGGGATGATGACCCTACATGCAACAATAGAATGGAAGTAGTGTTTGTTAGGATCGAGAAAGAGGTGGTAATATAGTTATTTGAAAATAAATTAGCAACTTGTACCAAAAAATTATAAAGAATAAACAATAACAGCAAACAAACTATAGATATATAAATAGTTGAGTAACGAGTAGGTGTTTTTATATTGTTAATTAATATTGTGTTTTACCTTCAACTGTGTCTTCTTTGGATGCCGGTTGTGGTGAATCTCCTCGATCTATAGTCTTCTCTTTATGGGATGACGGCCGTCCGGGCAGACAACTGGAACACCTATCAATAGCCTTTTCTTTCTCCATTTTTTCGGATAAAGGGAGAAAAGTGGAGCGATAAAAATCAAGTATGTGTTTGCCATCGTAGTTCTTGTACTTTTGACGAAGAATGCTCACATCAGAATATCTTGGCACAGAATGATCAAATAATTCCAAAACAAGTTCCTGTAATGGAGGAACTTCACAGTGATCCGAAATAGATTTAGCATACAAAATATGAAGAACAAAGAAAGGAATCTGATTCTCTAACATTAACAAGTCCCGAGTTAGGGAAGACAACATCCATGGAAAACCGAATATAGGATCAGTCCGTTCAGGAATGATTACTCCTTTCACGACGCAGAGAAGCTCAATAATGAATCCGCCATCAAGTATCATCATTTCAATCAAGTTATGCCTATTGTATCTGTCAATGTTCTCTGAATAACACTCCCTTATCTCCTTCTCTCTGATTGCTATGGTTTGGAAAAGATCGTGAAGAGTTACTTTGCAATTTTGTAAACGATCAAGATTACCACGAAGAATTCGCCATTTGTGTTCTTCGATTATCCGAACTTCTTCGTCTCCATGGTAGTAAGGACCAATTGAAACTAGGGAAGGTCGAAAAGATTTGGAGTGAAGTTTCATGATGCTTTTCGGAACTCGGAAGATTGAACATGAAGTGCTAGCCGCAGAGCTGTTCAACCATTTCGGTAGTCTTTTTGATTTTTCTTCCACTGAGCTTAGCCAAACTGCATCAATGGCCACTTGTGAAGCAGGCACTTGGTCTTTTTCTTCTTCTTCTACTTCTTCAATTTCATGGTTCTGAAAAGGTTGTAATTCTACTTCAATTTCATGGATTTCTTCTTCTTCTACTTCTTCAATTTCATGGTTCTGAAAAGGTTGTAATTCTACTTCAATTTCATGGATCTCGGAAAGCTGTCCTCCTCCGTCTTCCTCAGTTTTCATGGCTCTCTGATCCGAAAATAGATACCAAAATGCCCAAAACGTTATCTCTAAGATATAACATTAATAATAGCCTATAAATAAAAACAAAAACAAAATAAACACGAAAAAGGATATGCAGGCTACTAAACAGAATGTATGCTCAACATATTTTGGAAATCAAAGATGTCTTTGTTAATGATGTTTATAGTCTCTTGGCTTTGCAAAGAGATGCCCATCTTATTCAGTTCCCTGGTTTTAGACTTTTGGGGCTCTTTCCATTGTTTAATTTTAATTTTCATTTTAAATTATTTAGTTGTTAGGAATTAGGGTTGACTTTTTACATTAATTAACATATAATATGATCACGGTTGGCTTTGTTATATGCATTAAGCTTATTATAAGATTAAAATGAGTTTAAAATGATTGAACTAATTTGACGAAAGAAAAAAACAATAAAATTAAGAAAGATTTGGAGGCTCAATGTACGAGTGATATACTAAATTGATAAATAATTGTTAATAAGAGTTGGTCCAAGTGGTAAGGCACTCCATCTTCTACTTGAAATGTTTGATTTTCGAGTCTCCGTTTCGTTAAAATTTAGCTCTTATTGGTAGACAATCTGTAAACTCCACTGTAAACCCTCATCGAGGTCTGTGGTTTGCCTTGGCTTTGCGAGTGGGTAGGCCTATCCTTAGCTAAACTTTTCCTTACCAAAAAAAAAAGTTGATAAATAATTGATATTTTATTTATAAAACTTCTACTAATAATAAATTTTTGGTTGATTATGTAAATAAAATTTTAAATGCTATTTAAATTCTAAGGAGCCGTTTGGTTCATGGAATAGAATGGAATGGAATGAAATAGCTATTCTACGGAATAGAATAAGAATAGATGAAATAGATATAGGTTAGGAATATAAATTCTCATGTTTGAAATAACTATTCCTTAGCCCCAATTAAAAAATAATTATTCATTACCCTCAATTAAAAAATAACTATTCATCCACTTTTGGAATAGCTATTCCGTGAAATATTTATTACGTGTTTGAAGAATCCAACCAAACATAGAAATAGAAATAGATAAGAAATAACTATTCTATTCCTTACTATCCCTTGGCTATTCCGCGAACCAAACGAACCTAAAAGAATTAACTAATTAATGAATGTTTTAAATGATTAAAGTTGTCCTAAATTGAGTTTCTAACAACATACATCCAATTTGGTTGCTGACCATAAGAACACCAACCTTCATCTTTTTTATCATTATTTTGTTTTATTTTCACGATCATTTTAATTAGTTTATTAATGGTGTAATTAACCGGCCTATAAATTTTATTGTAGTTTATTAAGGGGGTAATTAATTAGGGTATCACTATTTACAGCTCAGCTTTTCCGAATTACAGTCCACTTTGTACATTTTTGTCCTTTCATTTCTCCTAATCTTAAACTAAATATTTCTTATTCTCCCAACACAAAATTTAAACTAACGTATAAAAAAAACAACAATTACATGTAACTAATTAAATCATTGTTTGAACATTTAGTATTAATTTCACGTTAAGTGATTTTTTTTTCGGAACGTAAACTAATTACACATAACTAATTAAGTCATTGTTCGAACATTTAGTATTAAATATACACTAATAAAAAAATTAATTTTGTTAAAAATAAAGTTTTAGAAAGATAAAAAAAATTAATAGGCCCAAACGGCCCCGTTTGTCCATATGGCCAAACGGCCGTTTGGGCCCTTTTTAAAAAAAAACTTTTGGCATTTTTTCAAAAAAAATAAAATTATTTTATATAAATTCAAGAGTTAATTAGGTGATTTTGTGACTATTTTTCGATTGAATGTGGTACTTTTTCGTGTCTTTGTTTTCGGATCTCAAATTTTTCTCTATTTTTCGTGTTTGTTAATTAGGCGAGAAAGAGGATTGAGAGAATTTAGAAAAAAAATGGGTTTTAGATAAAGTATAAGTGACAAGAACAAAATTGAAAAAGTGGGCTGTGATTCGAAAAAACTTGGCTGTAAATAGCAAGCCACAATTAATTACCTACTATCATCATCTTCTTCTTCTTTTCTAGTTAAGCTTTCTTTATTTAAAAATTAGTTTATTCATTTTTTTCTTTTGACTAAATTAGTTTTGTCACCGATTAAATGTAACTTGCTTCCACGTCAGCTTACATTTCCTGAAAAATAGTAAACGTTAGCCTAAAAGGGGGCTTTTGATAGGCGACCCCTCTTCGATGCTAAAGTCAGTATATAACTTGTGATTGGAAAGAATAATTCAGAGTTTGAGTTATCTGAAAAACGTACTTTAGAATGTATAATTTCCATGCATTTATAATATGGAGACTAGCCCTAGTCATGGTCGGTTTAGAACTAATCCAGGCGGTGATTCTTTCTCATTTAGTCGGGACTAGCCTTAGGGCCTGTTTGGCGTTGATGTTAGTTTTGCAGTTGCTGATGTTAGCTGTTGCGTTTGCTATTGTTGTTGTTGTTCCTGTTTGCTGATAGCTGTTGGATAATTAGTGTTTGAAAAACTTACAAAAAAATAGTAGTTGTTGACATGTGAAAAGACTAACATGGATATACCATTTACAAATATAAACAAATAAATAATAATAATAATAATAAGTCAGGGTAATATGATCAAAGTCTACTTGTGATTTAAAATACAAATTAGCGTTTCGGGAAAAGCTCCAATTTGGAGCTTTTCGCGAAACGCTCCGCTTTGCTTGCAAAACACTAAATGCTGTAGTTTAGATTTTTTAGCCAAACACCTATACATCAGCATATTGGAACAAAAATGTTATATGCTCCTATGAAACGCTATATGCTCCCACGAAACGCTTTACCAAACAGGCCCTAAGTAGGAGTAGAATCCAAGTAGAAGAGAGAATCTTTGAAGCTTTGACTATTCAACGCACATCTAGGTGGCATCCATGACCTCTTTGACTAAGTTATCTATGTCCATGTGACTTTAACGCAATTTCTCAGTGGTCCACGTGTCATGTGAAATATCGTGTGATAACAAGTTTATTGAGAAATTTTAAAATACTCATGGAGTACGAATGATGTGGTACTCCGGACCTAAAATTCATTTTTTTGGAAGGATCCGGACCTATAATTCGATGACACGTCACATATGATGGTATCTAGGTTTATGATTTAGGGTTTAAAGTTTATTTTTTATAATTTAGGATTTTTATTTTAGTGTTTAGAAATTTTATATAAATAATTAACTAAATAATATAATTTAATTAATTACATGATGTGACATATATTAACCATTTATTGGTTTGGAGTACTATGTTATCTTAGGTGGATTTCATTTGACATATTTCCTTTCGATGTCAAAACGCTCTTATAGACGTGATTTGTTTCATGTTTGGGGGTAGTTCCTAGGGGAAATATCTAGGCTGACTATATGAGGCTTCGGTCTCGTTTGATAGTACAAAAGGGTTCCCATAGCAGGATATACCTAGCACCTCCCCATTTAGGGGTTTTGAGCAGCGTGTCAACAGTACAAGGCTATAGGTGGTGTAACAAATCGACCTATGCGTCCCTTAAAGGAAACGACAGTAAGCGCGACCCATAACACACGTTGACCATTCGGGATTTTTGTTTTATGCAGTATGAGACTCACACACCCAAAAAGAAGTAACTCCGTATATAGCCATACACTGTCAGAATGTTTCGGTTGTATCCCAATTTTTACTTTTCATAAAAGAATTTAAGAAATAATTTTTATCAAAAGTGAAAACCAAATATACATCATTTCATTAATAAATTAACTTCAAGAAATCGTACGTTGAAGTTAACTTATAACAGTAAAATATATTTTTGGTCCCTAGCAGAATCGCCACTGCGAGCGGAAACGGGCGCTCATAGCGGCTTTAGCCTTCTTTGACTAGAGTCGTCACCCGGCCGACCGGAAAAATGTACGAAGCGGTGTAGGTACCGATTGTTTTAAAAACCAGAGATTCTTATTTACGTTCGTGGATACAACTTATTAATTCCGACATTCTAGACCCTAGAGGATCTTGAATGCAACCTAGTTTATTATTATCTTATATTTATTATTATCACACAAAAGCACTTAAATAAAAGTAAATACTGTGCGGTAAACCGTCGGGTGACACGGTACAAAACCCTCATAAGCTTACCCTCGTTGCGTGCCAGTGATATGCTCGCAAGCTAGTACCCGCCTTAGAACGGAGTTTTAGGGAAGAACCTTGGGGCCGGAGGTGCGTAGGGCGTGCTCCGAATGATTGGAAAGGGAGGACTCCGAGGAAATCTTCCGAGTTAGGAGGATTGCGTACTTACTGTAGCGGGTATGCGAGTAACGCTAGGATTCAGATTTTTAGTGATTGAAGATATATTTTGGTGGTCGTGAGGACCTTTGGGGTTTAGGAATTATGGAGGAAAGAGTTCTCGAGACTCAGAATTAATCGATTCTATCGTATCAGAGGCGACTTATATGCAACTTATATCGGGTCAGAAATCGCTTAAAACGAGCTAGAGAGAGGAGAATTGAAAGATTTGTTGATAAATGAAAAGTGATTTTCGGACTCCTTTTATAGGGGAATGAGAGCACATACGGTCTTGGTTTTGGAGACCGTACGGTCTCCACATATCCCGTCTGAGATCTATTTTGGATCTCAGACAGGCTTTCAAGAAGGCTCGGCCAAAGTCCACTATCGCTTAGCGACACGTGGCAGATAAGGATATGGCCTGCTTGGACATGTGGGAAGCCCGTACGGTGTCAACGAGGGAGACCGTACGGTTCAAGGGTTGGGGACCGTACGGTCTTTGTTTGAAAGGTGGAGACCGTTTGATTTCAAGAAGAGAGAGGACTTTTCCGCAAGTTTGAAGGTGTCAATCTTGTGTTCCCGGGATGCGGGTAGAGGAAGTTATGACTTCGAGAAGTCGATCCGTTCTTCAGCGAGTACTGGCGTTTGAGCGACTGGCGCAACGAGGAGCTCGAAAATCGCTTTCGTCATTGGGTTCGAAAACCAGTGCTTACATTGGTACAACACTCTAAACTGATACACTACTATTGACAAAAACAACATGTTCACGCGTTTTATAGAGAATGAATAAGTGCTCTGAAAAATCCCACATAGGATAATTGATGCGTTCTGATAAAGTTGGCGCAAAACTCCAAACCGACACAATACTACCGACACCGACAACGGATACACGTACAAATTAAAACGCAAATACATAAATTCAAGACAATACAAATAAAAAACAATACATATTTAAAACAATAATTGAAAGACAACAAACTAAAAAACATAAATATAAAACATTAATCTAACGGACCGGGATATTTTGCTCTAATCGTTGCGTAAAGTTTCTCTTAATCCCTCAACTGAGATGAAGTAAAACAAACAGTATTCCTCCTCATGGTATCTATATCCTTCTGCCTCATCATCCAATCATTTTGTTCATTTTTTGTTGATTCATTTTCATGGTTTTCATTTGGATTCTGAGAATTTTGAGGGTTTGCGTAAGAATATTAGTAATTTTGGCTACCAGAATATTGTCTATTCGAGTACCCAAAATCATAAGAACCCTGATTTCTATCCATTTTGTTCAAAAAAAATTCTTGTAATATAATTGAAAACTGAATGCCCATATATAGGCAAACATATATGCCAGTAATTGCAAAAATATAACCATTTTACACAGAAATAGTATTTTATATTATTTTTTTTCTAAAATTAGTATTTCCATTTATAAAAAAAATAAAATTAGTATTTTTAATAGTTATTTTTTTTATTTATATTTATACGTCTCATTTATATTTATTTCCAACATGTATTACATTTACATTTTTCTGTTTATTTAATTAATATTTTTAATTTTTTTTCTATTTAAAGATGAGAAGATAGGAGACCATGTGATCCACCCTGGTCGGCCATCTTCTCATCAATGGGAAGGTTGGACGCGCCTCATCTAGGGTGTGCTTCCCACGCGCCAGATGAGGCGTAATCTTAGCCGTCCATTTGATGGCTGATGATGCACTCTCTCAATTCAATTTTCTTCCTCCAAACGCTCCTCGCTACACCATAAATTAATAGACTGAATTTCTTATAGACTTAATTTGATATGCTCCCACAATGGTCAAGCACTATTTTTCAATTTTAAAACACCTCTAACAACTACCATTGTGACTGGTCTAACAAGGTACAACCCAAATTGTAAATAAGAAATGGTAAACAATTATATAAAGCTTTTATGGTTTTACATATTTCATTGTTTAGACTTTTCTCATAAACCTTTGTTTATACAACATTACCAAACCCAATTTAATAAATAAGTTATGAGTAAATAAAATGCCAAAATTCTCTTTTGTCTTTTCTCATTTGATTTAATCATGTGATTCAAATTCGTGGAATCGAATTATGTAAAATATTAAAGACGACTTGTACTTGTTTCTAAAAGTCACTTAGCATGCATATGGATAGTATAAAGAAATTTATTTATTTTTTGGAAAAAATAATTCTAAAACGAACATTTAAATCTATTTATTTTTTATTTAATTTCAAGCAAAATTCATTTAATTTAATTCAGCCAAATTTAGTTTTACCAAATTCTGCAAAAGAAATTATTCATTCAGCCAAACTCAGTTAATTTAGTTCAACAAATTCAGTTGAGTTCAATTCAATTTCATTCGGTCGTTCAGATTAACCATAAAGAACAGAGCCTAAATTAGGTAAATTAAAGAAATTATTGGTATAAAAAGGCTTAGGCCCCGTTTGGTAAATAACTTTTTGAGAGATAATTAGAGGTTTTGACTTTTTTAGAGGTTTTGACCAATGAAAACTCTAATTAAGTGTTTGGTAAAGAGAGGTTTAAGATAGCTTTTTAGGATGAAAAAACCAATTTAGAAAAAGCTACTTTTAGGAGCTTTTTGATATAGTTGTTTGTAGTATTTATTTGATTGACATTTTTAACCCTAATGATTAAAAATGACAATAATATTTATATCCTTATTTGTCATTTTGCACAAGCAGCTATTTACAATCAGCTAAGTTTACCAAACAGGTTTTTACAAACAGCTAATCGAATTAGCTAATCAAATCAGCTAACAGCTAATGCAATCAGCTAAGAGCTAACATCTAACAGCTAATTGCCAAACGGGGCTTTAATATGCCAAGCCCCTTAAACTTGACAAAATTGTGTAACTGACACCCACAACTTTCAATTGTGACAAATCACTCCCTTAACTTGTCCAATTGAACAATTTACCCCCTCATTCTTTATAAAATGGTACAAATAACCCATTCATTTGATTGTCTACCATAAGTTCTAAGTAGTGAGTACCACGCGCCTATATGTATACATCTTGCCTAATAAAAACTTAACACTTGAAAATACTTAAAAAAAATGATAAAAGAATAAATTAGAAAGAAAACCATCTTTCTTCCTCTCTTCTCCGTCCAAAATATCATCACCGGCCAACACCAACTCCTTTTTTTTCCAACACAAAAGAAGATTAGTTGGAGTTAAACTCATCAAAATGACAATTTTTATGGGAATTAAACACAGCGATTTTATCGCTTTCTCAAAAAAAACCAAATAGTGAAGAATTATTTGAATTGGATTCGACCTCAATCGCCATAAAAATGTTCTTAATTTCCCATTTAAACTCATAAACATCAACAATGTCGTTTTTGTCGAGATGAAATTTCTGAAAAAAATTCGAATCGTACAACTCAGGGAGTTGCTCCGGCGAGGTAGCCACATTGATTCCAAAGTGAGATCCGATCTGACAAAGCAATTCAAAGGCTTTTCGAAGATCGGTTTGGATAAATGTAATTTACTATGAAAATCACGTAATATAATCTTTCAGTTAATCTTTCTCTTTAACATCGATCACTTTGATAACCTTAAATTTCATGAACTGCTAACTTGAACTATGTTTGGATAAACATCAGGAAAAAAATGGATTTTGCAGAAGTATTTTTTAGTTCGAACACTAAAGGAAATTGTTAGGAACTTCGAGTCTCATATATCTTAACACTTGATCAAACAGTAAACATTCTTACAAAAGCTTTGTCAAAATCTAAATTTCTGGAACTCAGAGACTAGTTGAAAGTTCGACCACCTTCAACTTGAGGGGGACTGATGAGGGTCGACCAAGTCAGGATTTGGTTTCCTGATATTGTGCATAATATTAACCAGTGGCGGAACCAGGAATTTAGTTCAATAAATTCTTAAAATTATTTTTTTTACATATACGAGAGTACTAATAAATATGACTACTTTTTTACAAAAGATTAGCTTCTAGTAGCATGAGAGATAGATGGTAAATCTATTCTTCGAGACTCCGAATTCTGAAAATGTTGCAAAATGACTTCATCTTTAACGGAATTAAAAGTATCATTCTCAATATAACACATCAAACAATTATTCACTAAATCATCTCCCATTCGATTGCGTAAATCTGTCTTGACAATATTCATTGCAGAAAAACACCGTTCAACGGTAGCCGTTGTAACAGGTATGACCAATGCCAACACTAAAAGTCTATAAACCAAACGGTAAAAAACGTGATATTGGTTCTCCACCATCTTTTTAGCTAGCTCACCAAGATCATTAAGACCACAAAATGCATCATTTAATCTCATATCATCGATGTAGAGACCAAGTTGATGGTCAAGCTCAACTATCTCACAACTAGAAAAATCTTGAGAATATAACTTAGCAAGATGAAGTATTTTTTCATGATCAAAATTAGCAAATGAGTTTGAAGGATCAAGACACGATACGCACAAAAGTAATTCGGCAGTTGATTCCGTAAAACGTTGGTTCATTTCTTTCATAATCTTGTTGACAACCTAATATGTGAATAAAAAGTAACTTAGTATATAATCAAGATCAGTGTAAATAATAATTGAATTATCAGATAGTATAGAGAAAATTAATTAAGTACCTCGAGAAAGATATCCCTACGAAAACGATGGAAATAAGTCATTTTACATCCATCAAGTAGTTGTCTAGTACGACATGGGATGATATCTTCCATAATAGGAACATGTATCTTTCGTGCTTCACAAAATTCAGTGGCTTCTTCCAACAACTTCTCCCAACCATCTTCCTTATATGCTTGTAACCCATTTTTCACCACTTTAACCAAATTCATAGCATGTACAATGTTTTGATTTTTGACTTGTAAAAATTGTGATAATCCATTAGTCATTCCTAGTAGAACCACCATCAACTTTCCAATAAATACAAATTCAAAATCTAACATTTTGACAACCAAACCATCGGCTACGAATCGACTGTTTCCATCACCACGTTTTGAAACAAACATAAGGACTTCTATCACTGAATCCCACATCTCAAAAAGTCGAATCATTGTTTTATAATGAGAACCCCAAGCTGTATCTCCTGGACGAGCTAAATTTATTTCTTGATTCTTTCCTTTTCCTGTAGAAATTTCACCATTTTCTATCTGTTTTACTAGTTTATCATGGTGTAATTGCTGAAGATCATTCTTTCTTTTACATGAAGCACCAATCATACTCACAATCATAGGAAGATAATCAAAAAAATTTGATACGGGAGTACACTTTCTTGCCGTAGCAATGACAACTAACTGTAATTGGTGAGCAAAGCAATGAACATAATGTGCATGTTTGTTTTCATTTAAAATGAGTGCTTTTAGTCCATGAAACTTGCCACGCATATTAGAAGCTCCGTCATAACCTTGACCTCTAAGTCTCGAAAATGATAATCTATTTTGTGCAAAGAAATGATCAATAGCTTTTTTCAAACACGGTGCAGATGTGTCACTAATATGTACTAAACCAATAAATCTCTCGATCACTTCTCCCCTATCATTTACAAACCTCAAAACTATAGTCATCTGTTCTTTAACAGAACAATCTCGGGCTTCATCAATCAAAAGATAAAAAACCTTATCTCCAATTTCATTGAGAATAATTTTTCTTGTCTCTATTGCACAAGCAGATATAATTTGCTTTTGAATTCTACCAGAAGTCAACTGATTGTTACCTGGAGCATTTGACAGACTTACCTTTCTTACACTTTCATCTCGCTTACAGTACCATCTGATGAGTAAAAGAAAATTACCCGGAAGCTTCGACTTTTTCGACTCATCATGTCCTCAAAATTTTGTACCTGCCTCTAACAAATATCGAATAATGTGTACAACTGCAGTTAATCTAATGCGATATTCAGCCTCCAATATTGAACATTTTGATGCTAACACATGATCCACATTCTCCCTTTGATTTTTATACTGGACAAGCTTTTGGTTAGCATAATGGTGCGAGCTAGTTTTACCTCCTTCATGTAGTTTAAAACTATCTAAAACTTTTCTCCAATTTCTAAAACCAGTTCGTGTAAAAGCACCATCCCCAAACTTATTACCACTAGCAAATAAATAGCAATGTAAACAGAATACACAATCTTTTGATACACTATATTCTAACCAAGGATAGCTCTTAAACCACTGTACTTGAAACCTCCTTTGCTTACCTTTACCATTGCCGAAAATAGAAAATGGGAAAATATGACCATTGGGTTGTGAAGGTCCCCTAACCAAGTATCGTCTCCTCATTGAATCTCTCATATTAATTGGGTACGAATCAATTGGTATACGCTTTCCTGGATCACCAATAACTTCATCTGAAATTTCATCCTCGATACGGGCTCTTTTATTGCTTTCTTGTTCCGTAGAATTGATATTATTTACTGATGATGACTCAAGAGGAGTCAAAATCCTCTTTGTTTTGATCACATATTTATCCATCTTATTGTAGTTCTACAATTAAAAAAAAATCAAGTTAAAATCACATACAACTAAATCCCCAAATTCGTCAATATTTTCAAAGTAATCAAATCAATTCCCATGTTCAAAGTAATTAATCAATCCCCAAATTACATTAAACTACCACCAAGTAATAATACTAATTCATAGACAACATCAATTTAGAACTTTAATAAACCAAATTGTAACTTTGAAAAGAAAATCCCTAAAACAATAATAACCTACAAAATTAAAAAGTAGAGAATTAAAGGAGAGATAGATTATTCAATACCTATGGAAAAGGAGAATTGTTGCTGAGATGGAAACAAAAACATTCAAGAAGATGGTAGAATGAAGTGAAGATTGCTGTAGAATTTGAGCAAAGAGAGACGCATAGAAGAGAAGAAGAGAAAATTAGTAGCAGAGCAGGCTTTTTGTTTCTATTTTCATAAGGCCTTTGTTTTTGTTTTTATAAGGCCCATTTTAAAATAAAAAAAAGAATGTCCAACCCACCTTTAATGTATCTTCTTCTTCTTCCTCAAAAAATAAACGCAAACACAGAAATTAATAGGGGGCCGGCGGCAAAATTTCGGGGGGGCACAATATGGGGCGGTACAGTATCCCTCTCAGGAATTTCGCCGGAGCCGGTGGGGCTTCGGCCCCCCAAGCTCCGGGCTGTGTCCGCCCCTGATATTAACTAATTACTTGTACAGAATATGAGTTTGAATAATTAGTCTAAGATTACATTACTTTTGAATCAAGGGTAGCCAGAGGGGCGACCGCCCAGGGCCCCCGGAGTTTTGGGGCCCCAAATATCAGTATATTCCTATGTATAGATCGAGTATATAATTTTACGAAAATAGAAAATATCAATAACAGGTTATTACATAGTGGGTTAAGACTGTTTCAATTGTCAATGAGTCAGTGGTTCGAATCTATCATTGTAATTTTTTGGCTATTTTCTTTTCTCCAACACCTTGGGCCATCCATACATCATTTTCCATATGTTCTGTTTTAATCTTAAGCAATTGGACCTTTTGTAAACTGAAATTTAAAACATTTTTATAAATCTGTACATCATTTCCATATGTTCTACATTATTTTTCATATTAATATATTATTAACTCTCACATTTCGTTAAACAAATTAACGTTGTTCTCGATGTATTATCTATATTGTATTTTCTTATTATATTTAAGGGGAAATTCTATGGTCACTTTGTTTTTGACAAAATAACCATTACTTTGTTTTGTCCACCATTAGATCATGGGGTGAAAAGTAATCTAATGGTGAATAAAGCAAAGTACAAACAAAGTAACTCAAAAACAAAGTCACCATAGCCTACACCATATTTTCATATCTCGCCTATAAAAGTTTTTATATGTTTCATTACACTTATTTTTATTTTATATGCTTCTTGAAAAATTTTATATATTCGAGATAAGTATTTTTTTTTTTTAACTCAAAATCTTCAACTTTTCCAAAAATAAAAAGAGCATGGAATTGAATCGTAACTGCTAAGTAAACATATTTTTTTTTTTTTGAGAAAAGCTTAGTAAACATATTAATTGTAAACTAATGATGAAATTCCATGTTCCTTTATACCATCAAAACTTAGTTTTTTATTTATTTATTTTTCATTGTATAGGTAGTTTAATAAACATTTTTCAAAGAAATAAAATGCTAACGTTTTAGAGCGATATAGTTTTGTTAGTGTCTTTTGAGTTGTATATATCTTTTTCCTTTCTTGTGTTTTGATAAAGTTCAGGTATAGATGTTTTTGGGATTCGAGAATTAATCTAGTTGAGACTCTTCACAACCTCTTTTCCTCGTCGAGCTAGCTATACAAGAGAAATAAATTTATAATATACCTACAATGGGGCCCAAAAATATTAGCTCGCCCCGGGCCTAAAAAAGGTCAAGAACGGCCTTGTTTTGAATTTGTATTTTGTTATCATCTCCTGCTGTAAACTCTATTTAAAGAGTCCCCACATATCAATACAATCACTTGAGATCAAATCCTTTCATACACCATTAGAGAGATACAAATGAGACTTTATGAATGATATCATAATGGGTTTGACACCACATGTAACCCAAAACTTTAAGGCAATGTGTTAATGAGTCTCGTCACACTATAAATTGTTCACAATTCTCACAAACTTTTAATATGGTATTCCAATACTTAACTCACGCGAAAACTTTGATGTTTACTATTTCTCAAATTTAAGTAAGTTAACTCCGAGTGTTTTAGTCTTCAGGTCAACTGGAAATCTTTTTGCATTTCGGAATGACAGTCACGCTCATTAAGTATTAGATTTCATCCTACGACCTTATTAATTAAGGAAAATAAATCTAGTATGCCCTTGGATTATGGTTTTTCTTGAAAATATAAAAGACGATGAGATTATTTAGAGTATAATAAAAAATATAAATTTTTATTTAATATTTAATGACCAAAATATAGTTTGGTTATTAAAGTTAGGGTTTTTCACAAGACTAGCCCGCTTTCAATAGGCCCATTACATTAGTAACCACTTTTATGTTTCACATACTAAACTAACCACTCTCAATTTTTCTTCACAAAAATACCCCTCCTTTGTTTTTACTTTCCCTTTTAAGATATAACCGTTGCTTTCTTCTTTCCTTCTATCCCCTCCCTCGTTTTGCTTTCTTCTTTCCCTGTTAGCGGCTATCGCTTGATTCCTTCGGTTTCCAATCATTTGTTCGCTCTTTTTCCATTTTCTGAATTCCAGGGCGAGAAAACGGCAACTAACATTGACAGCAAGTAAAACCGTTCCATGCCTGCGCCATTAACTTCTCCCTCGTTTTTTCTTTCTTCTTTCCCGTTAGCAGCTATCTCGATTCAATTCATTTATTCGCTCCTTTCCATTTTCTAGAATCCTCAGCAAGTAGCGGTGACCTCACTAAGCAACAACTTCGATTCCGACGTTTTCCATTCATCTTTCAACCTCGGTTTCATATGCATGCATGCATTGTATTATGTATTTTGTTTGTAAAATTTGATTGCATGTTATTTTCTTTATGAAATTAGGTATGTAGGTTGTTTGCTGATCAAGTGATATTTGTAGGTTTAAGTCGTTTCGTTGTTTGTTTTCCTTATGTCGTGCTGTTATATCTATAGTTTAATGAGAAAATGCACGACATAAACTAGCACGACAGTGAGAAATATGCACTCACGTAGTGCTGTCGTGTTGTCGTGCTAGTTGATGTCGTGCTGTCGTGCTGTGGTTTTTTCACGTACATAATGCATATTTCTCACTGTCGTGCTGAGAAATATGCACTATGTACGTGAAAAAACGACAGCACGACATCAACTAGCACGACAACACGACAACGCGATACTCTTGCCGTTTTCTTGCTGTGGATTCCAGAAAATGGAAAAGAGCGAATAAATGAATGGAAAACGACGGAATCGAGAGATAGCTGCCAATGGGAAGAACGGCAAAGAAGAAAGCAAAAACGATGGAGGGAAGAATCGAGAGATAGCTGCCAATGGGAAGTACGGGAAAGAAGAAAGCAAAAACGATGGAGGGAAGAATCGAGAGATAGCTGCCAATGGGAAGTACGGGAAAGAAGAAAGCAAAAACGATGGAGGGAAGAATCGAGAGATAGCTGCCAATGGGAAGAACGGGAAAGAAGAAAGCAAAAACGATGGAGGGAAGAATCGAGAGATAGCTGCCAATGGGAAGTACGGGAAAGAAGAAAGCAAAAACGATGGAGGGAAGAATCGAGAGATAGCTGCCAATGGGAAGTACGGGAAAGAAGAAAGCAAAAACGATGGAGGGAAGAATCGAGAGATAGCTGCCAATGGGAAGTACGGGAAAGAAGAAAGCAAAAACGATGGAGGGAAGAATCGAGAGATAGCTGCCAATGGGAAGAACGGGAAAGAAGAAAGCAAAAACGATGGAGGAAAGAATCGAGAGATAGCTGCCAAGTTCTTGGTCACCGCTACTTGTTGTCGACCCTGGAAACTGGAAAAGAGCGAAGAAATTGACAACGACGGTACTCTTGTTATGGATTTGAGAGCAAATAAATTGAAAAATGAAGGAAATCTGGACGGAGGAAATTTTGCTGTGATTGAAGAGAGAGCTGCTAATGCTAAAGGGAAAGAAGAAAGCATAAATGAGGGAGAGTGGTTAGTTGGGGGTATTTTTGTCCAGAAAAGGCGAGAGTGGTTAGTTTAGTATGTGAAACATAAAAGTAATTACTAATGTAATGGGCCTATTGAAAGTGGGCTAGTCTTGTAAAAAACCCTTAAAGTTAGGTGAACTTGAAAAAGCGGAGGATTATGAGTTTTGTTGTTGGCACACAGTGTAGTCCATATTTTTTATCTCAACCACAAACAAATTTAATACTCTTATAAGGCCCCGTTCTTTTGGACTGAAAAAATCTGAACTGAACTGAACTGAACTGAACTGAATTTTGCTAAAACTAAAAAATAAATATCGAAACTGAATTGAATAAATAATAATATTAGTTTTTAATAATGAGATCGGAGGGGAGGATGACGATAATGATGATGAAGCTTAACAAAATGATGAGATAATGGATCATATGGGAGAAGATGATTACAATAATATAATGAGATGATGCTATTAGCGAATTTTTGAATTTGCTCCTAATTTGCTAATTTTAATTTCTTTTACAAAAATTTTGAATTTTTTTTAATTGATGCTAATTTGCTCATAATATTATATAACTGACTATTATAAGATTTTTGAATTTCTTTAATTGATGCTAATTTGCTCCTAATACTCCACATCAATGTTACAAAAGATTTTTGAATTTCTTATTACAATACATAACCAAAATCGGAAATTTTTGTATATTAAATTTAAATTTATATAGTACAAATTATTAACTCAGTAAAACATTGTAACGTATATTGGTAATAATATTTACTTACATCCAACAACTTTTGAAAAACAAATTGGATCAACTAGCTAAAATTATAATAAATATTAACATATTATATAAATAATAAATATTTATTTATAATTTATTAATTTGAATCGAATTGAATGTTGTTGAATTGAACTGAACTGAATATTACTGAAATGAACTAAATTAAATGCTACTGAAACTTGAACTGAATGTTGCTGAACTGAACTGAATGTTGCTGAACTGAATGTTGCTGAACTGAACTGAACTGAACTTAAAATAAGTTCTAATAAGTCCAAAAGAACAGGCCTAATTGAAAAACGAGAGATTAATAACTTAATATACCAAAATAAATGACCAAAAATTCTCTTGTATCGAAATTTAAAAGATCAAATATCGAGATACAGTTGTGTTCACCTAATCAATAACTGACCAAATACAATTTGATCAATCACTATTAGATTATAAATGACGGGTTGATACGAGATTATCTAGAGCAATAAAAAATTATTTTATAATTAAAATAAAATAGATGATTTCATTAGATTTTAATCCACTCTTAAATTTTAATCTCTAGCAGTGTTTGTATAAATTTTATTTGTTAAATTATCTCAAATGATGGTGCAACCCTTGTATAACTGAAGAAGAAGAAGAGAAAAGAAAGAAGACGACGACCTGGCGGAGGACGTGCTCTAATTTTTCATATAGAAAAAGATAATGTCCCTTGTCGATTACGCCTCTTCCTCAGACGACGACGACCACCTTCCAGGACCTTCTTCATCTTCTTCAAACCCTAATCCTACTCCGTAATCTTCTTTTTCTCATTCCATCATCTCTTTTTCATTTTAACCCTAACCCTAATCCAATTTTGTTGGTTTACAATGTGCAGGACATACGCCCCGCGAGCGAATCAACACCCAGATAATGCTTCAAACTCTTCAGCACCTTCCTCTCTGAAGCTTCCCGATGCTTCTCTACTGTTGAATTCACCTAATGTCTCCTCACTCACTGGAAATGATCACGCTTCTACTGCATCCCGCAAAAGGGTCTCCAATGAATTGCCTTCTCTTTTGCCTCGGAATAAATTGCCAAAAGGGTCTCTGCGGAATAGAAAAAATGTTCCAGATACTAGCGGTGGCTTGCTAGTTCCCCCTCAACTCACTGGGAGGTCAGTTAGGCTCTAATTTCCATCACTTTTACAAGCTTTTACCTATCAATTAACCGGTGATTATCAGAATAGGTGTTATCGTGTTATCATATCATGTCGTGATCATAATGGGGCTTGAATAGTGGCACTGGTTTTTGGATTCCCAAGGTTAACTATATATATGCAAAAGAAATTAATGTGCCATTGGTGAACTATATAAAGTCCACCTGACCTGTCTTCAGCTATGATAACATTTGCTAATATAAATTAAGCAATCTGCCTCAAAACATGAGGTTGATTAATTTGACTGACATATTTCATATAAATTGCAAATGGAAGTTCAAGAGATCCATTCCAAGCTATCCATATAGGTTAATGCTATACATATTTGGCAGTTTTTGTCTATGAGATACCATACAGTTTCGATCCAATGCTTTGTGAGCTTTTGGGTGTATGTATATCTTCTAGAAGAGTATGATCCAAGATATTCATGTTGGTTACCTCCCAAGCTATTAGGTTGATCATTCTTGTCTATGAGATAGCATAAAGTTTTTATTCAATGCATTTTGAAGTTTTGGGTACATTTCTTCTAGATGAGTGTCCAATTAAATACATTAGATATGCTCTTTTTGAAATTAGATTATGACATGCAATATAACAAATTTATGATAGCATTACTGACAGTAGTGATGCTCAAGAAAGAAAGAACAAAAAAAGTCATGGATATGCATGTAGTTTTGTAACTTTAAGAAAAGTTTGTACTGTCTGTTTGTCCTTGGTTCTGTTTAAACAAAATAAATGATTTCTGTATGAACTTGTATATCCCCAGCTTAGATTTTTGGGAATTTCTTAATTCATTATTCATGTTGATATTTATTTTGAATTTTTAAACATATTCCATCTCAGCCATGTCTTTTAGCAAATTTAAATTATGAATAGAAATAATCCATGTTTTAGAAGTAAAAATATGATAGAGGGTTTCTGTTGTTAGTTTGTATCAAAGCACACGTTGCTTACATGAAAGCAAGTCATACTGAAATTGTCACAGAAAACAAAGCAACCATCAATAACCAAATAATATATTGTGTTTCACAGGATCGCTTGTTTACATTCTTAAGAGCAGTTTATGTACAATTTTATTTTTGCTAGATAGCAGATATTACACTATGATGAATGCATGAACTTATAGTTGTCTAGTTGGAAATAATGCTGATATCAGGAATGAAGTTTACTCTCACAACATAACTTTGTCTTTATTAACTTATTTCTAGTATTTACTTTTGTTGTTTGACTAAATATTAAGCCAAGAACAGTCAAAGTAGAGAAAGTCACTCAAAAATTGGAAAAAGGAAAATGGCTACCTAAGCAAATTAATATAGTTTTACTGTGAAATTCTATAGTCAAAGTAGTGTTACTGCCATCTTTTCAGTTTCCTCATTGGAAACTTGCTTGAGATGAGCTTCTGTATCTCCTAGCTCACTTTGCCTACCCGTTATCACAAGCTCTATTTCTGTGTTGCTTGTCTAAGTACCTTTTCTTGTCTGCTCCAAATATGAAACTTGATATGTCCTATATATTGAGTAATATTAAGTACTTACTGATATACTAGATCCTGAATGAGGGAATTTAGAGCATTGAAAGGGATAGTAGTACTAGGGGTCATTGTGATTCGTCGTGGCATGGTGCTTTTGGTAAGAGAATTGCATGGAATCTGAATATGTTACATTGGCTCCGATACTAAATCTGAAGGAAGAATGTGATGGCGGATTATTCTAGAGAGGGGGGTGGTGCACAGGTTTGTTGCATCCCGGACAGATGAACTCCTACTGAGAGGGGTGATTCAGGGCAGACGATGATTCCAGGCAGTTGTCTGCCTGGAAAGACGGCCAGGTGGTGCTGCAATGGCACCTCAAATTTGGAATCCTGGATCTGCCACTGCTGAGCACTATAACCTTGCAGAGGAACCCTTAGTTCTCAGCGGTAGTTGCTTGAAAAATGCCTTCTCCAACTAGATTTCAATGAGAGATTTCATTTGTTTGTTTTAAGTCCTTGTTGCAGTAGCAGTATTGAGTGTCCAATTTCAATCCAAGTTTTATAGCGATATCATTTTCATTTCCATGTGGATATTTAGTTTCAGGCTTGAGATGGCTGATGGTGGTTGTCGAAAGGCATATAGCAAAGCCAAAGAGTATTGATAATTGCATTGGTTTTTGACAAAATTATTCTTGACAATCGTGTCCTGTAGAATTAATTTTGAAAGTTTGACTGCTTGCTCATTTGTTAAGTTCTCTTATAAAATAAAATGTTGTTGCTGATTATAAGTTGGATATTGGACAGGAGCAACATTGTGACAGAAGACATTGGGAAGCTGTTCGTAAGGAAAAAATCCGAGTCATTGGCTGAATAGGATGCCTTTAAATATGTGACGGTTTGATTAAGTACATTTTTGTAGCTTTGTTACAATGACAAAACATGGTTTTGTTTTCATGTATAAATAATAGTAGAAGATTTTCTTGCACATTTCTGATTTTCAGAAATTGGAGTGTCCGGATGACGCATGATAATTGTTGTAGAATACAAATGTAGTTTAGTTGCTTACTGCAGTCAATTGTAGCCAAAAGTATTGTGAACGTCATGAAGTTTTTACTGATCTGTGACCTTTTCAATTGGATTCGTGTGCTTTATGTGAAGAGGGCATATAGTATATTTTGTGCTTAAGGCATTTTTTTTCTTAATACAGCAATACATCAAAATATTTTTCACAAGAAAGACTACTATTAGGGCTAATCTTGTCTTGTTTCTTTTTAACTTTAAACAGTTAAGACCCGATTGGATTTTATGTATGATTTTGTGGTCTCAATTTTATCTTGTGTTTTGGAGAAATTTTACAAGTCTTTCACACCCGTTAGTGCATAAGAATACGAGCTTATTGAGAGCAGCAGTAGTAAATTTGCTTAGGAGGTCAAATACCGAAAGCTCTGTGCATACACCTCTTCTTATAGAGAGAAGCTGTGAGAACTGCAAGTTTAAAGTTAAAATTTGTTATCTGTTTCCTCTCGTGGTAAAAAATTTCATTTGCCTATTTCATTGCTGCATTTGTGATTCTGCCATATTTGGATCAGTTTTAAACGGTGTATCATACCCGATAAAGTCTATGGGCAGTTGCTCTGAGGTGTTTGTTAAAATATTATTCCTTGTAAATTTGAACCAATAGAATGGAAATGAACATAGGAAATAGGTAGAAATTGCTACCAAAATGCCCTAAAATTAACAAATAAGAGAGCTTCAGCTGCTTAAAATCTCGTCTAGGCTTGTCTCTGAAATTTCTATGCCATATCTGGACCTCTAGGGAGAGGCTCATATCCATCATGGTGCTTAGCAGCTTCTTCATCTCCTTGAATAGGAATGCATTTCAAAAGAACAGCAATTATTAAGCTTACAGCTCCGATTAAAACACTATATAACCATAATTCCCATCCGAGCGGAACTGTATCAGCAAATGTTCCCAACAGCTCTACTATTACTATTTGAAATGCTACTGTAGATGATATTACTCCCATGAAGAGCCAGCTATCGAATATTTTTCCAAAAACATTTATCGCCTCCATATCTCGACTGTTTATTTCGTTGAACACCTGTCAATCGTAACACATTTCATTTCAACCATTTCATTGAGAGCATGAGGATGCTTTAATCATGCAGAAGAATAATTTAGTAGTTACCTGGCAAAAGACAAAGGTATTGAATATGAAAGTATTGAGGATGTCTGTGGCATCTGAACCTGAAATCTTCAAAAGCCTTTTCCCATCAAATTGGAGGATGACAAGGATAATTATTTGATAAATGCTTTGTCCAATAATATTCCTCCACATGATCTTGGTGATGAAATTCACATTCCTTCCAATGGGTGGTCTTTTCATTAGTCCATCATGTGGAGGTTCTGTAGCTAATGCCAATGCTCCAAGAGTGTCCATGATCAGGTTCACCCAAAGTAATTGGACTGTGGTCAGTGGTGCATCCCCTGAATAAAAATGATATGATTCCGTTTTGTTATTCGTTTCTCGTTCTCAAATTTTGTAACTTTTGTTGATAATCGGGGGAAACCAAATCCAAATCATTTATGTACCTGAGACACATGCTGAGATGAAATTTAGCATTAGGGCCACGACGTTGACAGTTAGCTGAAACTGCACGAACTTCTGGATATTTAGGTAAACTGATCTACCCCATCTAGCTACATTCACTATGGTGGTGAAGTTATCATCCATTATGATCACATCTGCACTTTCTTTTGCTACCTGAAAGGAGGTGGGGAAATAAAGGTTTAGTTAATCAAGCTAGATTACGAGATACTAAACAATTTCAAGAAAAATAACCTCCCAAGAGATTCAAATTGAAGTAGCAAGTATGCTGCTTTCTGCTATAGAAAGCCAGAAATTCTTTGGTGATTATGAACTAAATCTTGAACAGTTACAAACCTCTGTTCCTGCTATTCCCATGGCAAGTCCAATATCTGACTCTGCCAGGGCTGGAGCATCATTGGTCCCGTCACCAGTCACTGCCACAACTTCTTTAAAGACACTCCTTAATTTGGTCACCAATGTATGCTTGTCTGTAGGCGAAGATCGAGCCATAACCTGCACAGTTCACATGTAAACAAAGATCAAAATGTTATGGGAAAGTATACACTTGATCAAAATCAAATTCCAGGGACTGGAAGCATAAGTGGGACCTGAAGTTTTGGTATTATGTCCTCCATTTCTTGAGGGCTTTTGTTACGAAAATCCGGTCCTTCAATTGCCAATCCATCGCCTGTCAAAATGCCACATTCTCTAGCTATGGCTTTAGCAGTATTGATATTGTCACCGGTGACCATACGAACCGTAATCCCAGCTGCTAAACAAGTCTTGACAGCCTCCTTTACCTCAGGTCTTACAGGATCCTTAATTCCAATTACAGCTATTAAAGTATAGTTTTCTTCAGGGATAGAATCCTTTCTAGAAAAAGTTTCTATATCCTTAAAGGCTAAGCATAAAGTCCGTAAAGCTTGCGATGCAAAATCATTTATGACATTAGTGATTTTCTTTCTATGTTCTTCAGATAATTTCACAGACTGGCCATCTTTCCCTATCACCTTATCACACATCTGCAATATTATTTCTGATGCACCTTTGCAGAATGCACGGAACCCGGAACGGTTGGGTAGAGAAACAAGCACAGCCATCTTCTTCTTGGTTGAGTTGAATGGCTCAACTTTCACTATTGCAGATTCTTTGCGATGGATCTTAAAATCACCCCCAATATGCATCCCGAACTCTAATATTGCTGTCTCAGTAGGCGTCCCCAAAATGTTCATCTTTCCTTCTTTATTTTTCGTCACCTCTGCGGCAGTATTTTGAAATATAGACTGCAAAAGCATGTCTTGCACATGTTTCGAGACAGACGGACTCTTGCTACTACTTATGGACTTTGATTCTTCACATATACAGATTTTGTCTACCACCATATGATTTGTAGTTAATGTACCCGTTTTATCAGTGCAAATACAGGTAGCAGAACCCATTGTTTCACAAGCAGAGAGATGCCTGACCAAAGCTCGGTCCGCCATTAATTTCTTCATTGCAAAAGCTAGACTTAGTGTTACAGCCAAAGGGAGCCCTTCCGGAACTGCAACTACTATTATAGTAACAGAAGTTGCAAAGAAATTTAGTATCTGCAATGCATCACTTGATGACCATTTCGTTATTTCATTACGGTGAATTTTCAGTGTTAGAAACCTTCCTACGAGAACCGAAAATGTCAATACTGCAAAGACTAAACCAATTTTACCAATGATAGTAGCAACTCCATTGAGCTTCACTTGCAAGGGTGTCTCGTCTTCACCGGATTCACTCAGAGTAACCATCAACCTACCCCATTCAGTCCTCATACCAACTGCCGTAACCAACATTTTACCGGACCCATCTTGGACTTTAGTTCCGGACAATAGAAAAGGCCTCTTCCTATTGATATCAACCGGTTCACTCTCGCCTGACAAACTCGATTCATCGACGGATAAGCTATGTCCAGATATAAAAACACCATCAGAAGGAATCAAGTCCCCGATTGATAAATGAACAATGTCCCCAACTGCTAAGTCATAGATGGAAACTTTCTGTCTGCAACCTTGTCGAGTAACCTGAACCATTACATTATTCTTCTCCTTATCCAAGACCTTAAATTGTAAGGACTGTTTGTAATCACTAATCGCAGTGACGAACACTACCAGGAAAATGCAGAGTATTATTCCAACGCCATCATACATGCCTTTCGGCCACCCTTCGGTGGCTATTCCGACACCTATGGATATCACAGCACATACCATTAAAATAACTAATGTAAGGTCATGAAGAGCCTCCCAAACAAAAGTCCAGAAAGATCTAGTAGCTTTCTCAGCATATTGGTTAAGGCCATAAATATTTTGCCTGGTGGAAACATCAGTTGGCACAATTCCATCAGTTAAAGAGACAGACATTTGTCTAGCCAATCCTTCAACTCCTCCATGGAAATCCAAGGCCTTGGAATCATGGGTTCGGACCATCGAAGCCAGCTCATCGGGTCCAACACCATATCCAGCTTCTTTTGCATCTGTTGGGAGCTTGTAATCCACTCGTTTAACAGCTGCATGCATGAACATGTTATCAGATTACAACAAGATTCCATTTTAAGAAACAATTAGTAACGATAATCAAAACTTTGAAACTGGCTAAGTGGTATTTTTGTTGCTTCCAAGTGTGACGGATACAATACTCTATACACCACGAACGAGCACTACACTTGGCCGATTAATTGATTGATGCCATTTAATTATACACATTTAACTCCAAACACTAATGATACACATCACTCTTTTAATTGGTCAAGTAGGTGCATTATACTAAAAAGTCTAAGCCAAAGTGTTAACTTTCAACTTTGATTTTTGTTAAATGTAATCCTTAATGTACAAAATCGCAATTCTGGAAAATCACCTTGCTGGTTTCAGAATGAATAAATTCAAAGTTGTATATCGGAGTATATTTGATAGATAAACATATTTTCTCTTGTAGTCAAGAATGACGATTTGATACATAAGAGAGAGCTGTATTTTAACAAAAATTACAGTTTGGCATATCCAAAAATGGGTTTACATTGTTAATTAAACTGAATCATACCATCAACGAAATGTAATGCTGCCTTTTGAACGTAAAGAGCCACCCGTATCTTTTCCTGTGCATGCATAAAAAGAGATTAATTATATGTCATTAAACTGATTGATATATAGTCGTATCATTATCATTTTTTTTTAATTTCACGCTTTCATTTTCTTCTTTGTTATTCGTATGGTATATTGAGATCTTTGAAGTACAAAATCTTATAATACATTTTCACGATATTGAGATCACACAATCAAACAAACAAATTATTAGATATATTAGATAATAATGAATTCCAAACCTGAATCCTTTTACGTTTTTTCTCAGCTTCAGCGCGTTTGGCAAGATCTGCGACCATACGAAACCTCCTACGTGGATTTTTGACGACGGAAACAGCACATCTCCATCGCCTTTGAGCTTCTTCAGATGGATGTTTTGCATCGACGTCGAAGTTCTCTCTCAGATACTTCTCCATTTTTCACTCTGATCTTTAAATTATTTCTATAACTCTAAAAGTTTATTAAACAAAGTTATTCAGATGAGAGATTACGGATTATATATATTAAAGAAATCTTCAAAGTTATATCCGAAAATATTGGAGGAAATCATCACATATCTCTCACTCACTCTTACACTCGCACATTGCCTTACACATGTGTAGTGTTGCTTGCATATTTGTTTTAACACTAAATGTCCTATTTTATTTTACTTTATTCATTTAAATATTGACACATTCCACCAATAATTAAAAATAATTCTACTAATACAAATAATTGAGTTTTAAAATAAAATTTCTTAACTAGACGCCTAAATTTTACAAATAATGAAGCTTTAATAATAAAATAAAATTAACTAGACGTTTATCAAAGAAATAAAATACTAATAATGTTCAAAACAAAGTTTCTACTATTTCTTTATAAATAATAGACATAAATCATATACACATCCTTAAATTTGTGCATAAAAGTTATTTGGATTCCTCAACTTTCGGGACGATCTGTTGAGTGCATCAACTATTAAAAAGTGAACATATTGAGTTACTCCGTGCTGACTTGGCAGAAAGTTGTTTGACACATATTCGTTCACTGTACAAAATATCGTCATGTCACAATTTTTATGTGCAAATGACCAAAATACCCTATTCATCTGCTTCCATCTTCTCCATTCCTCCCTAAATGGAGGTATTTTGGTCTTTTTGAACAAAAAAATATGTGACGTGGCAATAATTTGTACAATAAGCAACCATGCGTCAAACCAATTTGTGCCAAGTCAATGCGGAGGGATTCAATAAGCCGTCTCGAAAGTTGTGAAACTCAAGTGATTTTTTTGGACAAGTTTAAGAACCTACATATGGTTTATTCCTAAATGAAAATCAAACATAAAAAAAACTTGTAAGCTGTTAAAAATGCAAAGGAAATGAACAACTATTAACTGGTTTCACACTAACTCTTTGTTTTATTTTCCACTAGTCATACACCCGCGCGGGATATATAATGATTAACTACTTTTACTTTTATCAATTCAAAATTTTGTGACATAATTGTTATTACTATTTTCTTTCGAAATAATTTTATGCTATTGTTACTAAAAAAGGAAAAAAAATCTCAAACATTTGGATCTGTGATTAGTTACTTCCCATCTTTCTCCAATCTTCTTGATGATTATTCAATTCTGATCTCACTTGTTGGCAACCTTCACCTCTCTCTTTAAAGTCATTTCTTCATAAATGATTATATATTTTAGCAGAAGAATAGTTGCATAGCAACCCATAAAACTGATAATAATCCATGTGACCATTTAATTCTTCTGTAACAAATATTGGGAAAAAAAAATGTAGCATCATTTGTGTATAAAGTGTAATGGCGAAAATCACTCGTAATTGAGAACTATTGCAAATTCATCAATGTAAGAAACACTATTTAATAGTTCACCCTTATCGGTCAATAGGACTTTTGTAAATTTGGTACTAAATTAAATTGGAGCTAACTGAATGGAATTAGAGGTACATGTAAGGTTATAAGTTACACATCATTCGAATGCTCTAAAGCTCTAACACACTTGCAGATAAATTAAAAGTATAATGAAACCAATGTAAGACAGAAATTATTATACTCTACTCTTCCTGTATGGTTTTGTTTTGAACTGAATATCATAAAAATCATAATAGCTACTAATTAAACACCATAAGGGAAAGCCATGCAAATATTAAGCGGTACAAGACCTTGATGGATTCGATGAAAAATGAAGCTAATTAAATTCCTTTTCATCTACTTATTTATGTTTAGCATGTTGTTCATCTGTTGGATGTGGGAACTAGAAGTTCATAATTTGTGGTTTATGTGTTGCAGAGTTAGATAGTTCTTCTACTTTGACGCTTATGAATGACTCGTAAATTTTGAGGATAGCAACAGCTTCAGGGCATCAAGTGAAGTGATCGAAATGTTTGAAAAGTATGAGCGTTTGGCGAAAACGTGGAGCAAAATGAAACAAAAAATCTTAGCAGGGGTGATTTTTCAAGAAATAGCTTGCAAAATTTCTTCAAGAGGTGTGATTTCTTCTTCTTCCTCACTTTGATTTTGATACCTATGCCGTTTTATTCTCTTCAAATCTTCTGTTCAGACTTCATTTACGTCGATTGAAGTGCTAAATCAAAATCTTTTTGTGATTTCCGATTCAGATTAATAAAGAAGTTCCTGATAGTTTAATCGATTACGATTTCTGGTCTTCATACTAAGGTCATGCCATTGACAAACGTCAGGTCTTCCCCTGAATTGTAATTTTAAGAGCAAATTCATGATTTAAATCTTTTTTATGACAAAATGGAATTACTAGAGTATTTTATTTAGATGGATTTCAATAGGTTGTTTCATTTTTTTCCTACTAGTTAACTTCTTTTTATTGTTAAATTTAAAGTTGCTTTGTTGTATTTTCTGGTACCTTGTTGATTTCAGCTCATTCAATTTCCTCCAAACCCAAAGTTGCATTCAGTTTTCTTGACCACTTGCTGATTTCATGTTTTGATTTTTTTTTTCTTCTCACATGATTCTAATTATCTTCCTTGAAAAAAAAAAGCTTCTATTCTTCATACACAGTCAATGAATTACAATTGCCTATTACCATTTAGAATTGCAAATCTGTTGAATTCTCGAAGCAACGCGAGGACATTAGCTCTAGTAACTTATAATTTTTAGTTTATGATGCTGACTTGTTTATTCAAGTTATTTTTATCTTATATACTTACTTATGAACCGAGCATGACATATGAAGAGTACTTATAAGAGTTTAGCATAAATAGAATTCATCTTGGTGTTGGTTAAAAACAAGTCAAGAAGTTGAATGCATAAATATTTGTCTCTTATCTATATATGTCAAATGATGTAGACCGCATGCAAAAAAAATTGAAAAATCGACATGGTAAACAAGAGGAAACAAGGGAATTAATGCTTTCATTAACCTTAAAGTTTCGTGTTTAGGGTCATCTGTTCCAATTGATGCTTCACCTAGAATTTAATTAATCTGATTAATATATGAAACGATTGATTAAATATAAATCGTTTAAGGGTCTCTATGTAATTATGGATAAATACTTTCATGTGGTAATTGATATAATTAAATGGTAAAAAGCATTCTGAGGCCCCTGATCTTTCTCGTTTCGGTGCATTAAGTCCTTGATCTTTTATTTGGATACATTAAGCCCTTGATCTTTTATATTTGGTTCTATCAAGCCCTCATCTAACAAAATTGGATGATTTGTTAACTTTCACAAATTAATAAGACCAATTGAAATATTGCGTCACCTAATTAATTACAATTGATTGAATATTCAATAAATTATTCAACAATTTTTTTAAAAATGAAAAAAATTCAGTAGTTATTGTCGTTGTTTTGCTCATTTTCTAATTATTTCGAAAGTGAAATCGAGGAGAATGAAAACATAGATGAAATCTAATGAGTGATGTTTGACCATGTTCTTTATGCCTTATTAGTACTTATCGGTTGTTCATTTCAGTTCAATAATTTTTTTTCAGCAAAAGTGTTTCAGTAATTTTTGAGTCATAAAAAATTGCGCCTTAATTTGTGGGGCCGAAATTGGAGAGAAGAACTAAGATGAAAAAAGAAGAAGAGCAAAGATGATGATGAAGAAGAAGAAACGATTACAGAAATGAACTTGAGAGACAAAGAGTACTAATTTCGAGAGACAAATAGAAACGTTTGAGAAATAAGGTGCGAAGTTACTACATTCCAATAGGCGGGAAAAATAATTGTCAAATTCAAAAAGACAATATTGTCTAGAAATGAAAGTAGAAAGCAAAGTAAATCACATATATTAATGAACCCTACTAAACGGGCTATATTTGTAATTGTGCCACAATATTTTAATCTTATTAATTTGTGAAAGTTAACATATCATCCAATTTTGTTAGATGAAGACTTGATAGAACCAAATATAAAAGATCAAGGGCCTAACGTATCCAAATAAAAGATCAAGGACTTAATGCACCGAAAAGGGAAAGATCAGGGGCCTCAGGATGCTTTTTGCCTAATTAAATTAATTAAAGGTCAATTGGTAATAAGATAAATTATCTAATTACACACTATAAACACTAATTGCTAATTAGTAAATTGGAATTCTAACGAATCGCTCATTTCATCTCTAGGTTTTGCTTTCAGATTAAAAATACAAGTAATATCAAAACAACTAAATATCATGATCGTCGATATTAATGCAAGTATCTAGTAGTCGTAGGTATTATAATCCGATATGCTAGTTGGAGGTAATGTAATCCAACATATTTAGTCAACAACATCCTTGAAAAGTAAGAGACGAGAGTACACATCTGCATTGTTGTAATAGAGATCCTCGCACCCGGAATGCTCGATAACATTCACTAGTCGTGCAAATTTTTTTCAAACCAACATATTAATGTAAACATAGTTAGAGAAAAAACAATATTATTAGGAATAAAACAAAATTAAAAAAAATACACTCATTCACCCTAGAACGGATCGGAGAATGGATCCAAATCGAGCTGGAAAATCTAATAGAATTTCAAAACGCCGAAAATTAAAGGATGTGTCTTCATATATAATCACTTCTTCAATACTTAACCAATCTAAATGTGGCTCAGTATGGATTCCATCCTCTCATATAAATATCATATATGATTATCATCGGGCCAAATAACTGGCGGAGAATTCAAATCCAATGCCTTAAAAAGTCACGACCAATAATGATCATCCATAGTTTTGAATCATGTTGATCCTAAAGGTTTCTTATAGAAATCTATACTCACTTTTTGGCAGATGGACATAAAAACCTCCAAAGAGTGCATATCTATCAAAAGTGACAACACTAACCAACATATTTGGTTATGTATCTTGGAATTTCAATCTTATCGCTGATATCACCATTGACAGATATGTAAAGTAAATTGTTGAACAAATTAACAAACCTACTGAAATTCCAAGATTTATGCCCACATGGATGTTTATCAGACATTGTTGTTGCAGCATTAGCATATTACAAAACTAATTTTGTAAATTGCAATTTATAATTAATAAATTCCTGATACAATAATAATTCACCGGTGACCGGAGAATCAATTAGAGAAGAACTAAAGAGACAATTAACTAGAGAGAGAAAGTTGTTGAGTTTTGTTATTCAGCTTATCTTCCTCTAAACAGATTACAACTCACATAACTGTTGCCAATTGATGACAAGGCAGACACTAACGTATAACACGTTGATAACTACCTTTTAACATAACATACAACTTAAACGACATCCCCTACTACATAAAGCGCATTTCAAGTAAAAGTCATATATCAATTCCCAATTAAGAAACCCTTCAATTATTTCTTCAGTTACTCGACCAATGAAATTCACCTACCCGAATTCAAATATGTAGCACGAATTAGCTAAAGTGATAGAGGGTAGGATATATATGATTTTTATTCTATTATCGCAAAGAAAATGTAAGTTAAGAACTAAAGCAATATCTATAATATACGTAGTCGGAGTGAAGTACACATCCACATTGCCATAATAGATGTCTTACAGCCTGTCCTGCTCCATAATCTCCATAAGTGGTGCAAAAATTTTGTCTCTCTAAAGAAAAAACACAATATCATAAGGTAGAAAATAAAATAAAAAAATACACCACCCACCCTAGTGGGAGAACGAATCCAAATCGAGATGGACAGTCCAATCGAGCTCCAAAACGCCAAAGAGAAAAGGCTCGATCCTCGTATATAATCACCTCTCTAATCCTCGACCAATCTAGATGTGGTTCAATATGGATCTCTCTCTCAAACAAATAACAAATATGATCACTGTCGGGCCAAATAATTGGAGGCGAACTCAAGGCCAATGCCTTGAAAAGCCATATTTAATATTGATCGTCCACAGAGTGCCGAATCTATCTGTTACCGAGAAATTGTAACTTGAATTCCACGTAGGCTATGATCACTGCAAAATAGCAAACGTTAGCCTAAAAGGGGACGTTGACCGGCGACCCCTCTCTGATGCTAAAGTCAGTAATGATTTGTGATCGAAAAGTATTGAACTCAGAGATTGAGTCTAGAATGATGTACCTTAATATCATTGAGATCTTGTATATTTATAGTGTTTTAATGATATATCTGAATCCTAGTTGTATTAGGACTCATCAAGGAACTCGCCTATTTAGGCTGGTGATCATAATCCTATTTATCTCGTTCTTTCCTATTCGGATTAGAAGACTAAATGAGAACCATAATCCACGTAGGAGAGATTATCCTAACTTGACTATTCAACGCACGTCTTATATGGCAAGTGAGACTATTCAACTTAGTCTCCTTTAACCCACGTGGCTTTAATAAGAATACCGATTGGTCCACGTGGCATGTAAAATATTGGGTAATAACACTATCAATAAAATATTTAAGTAAAATGATTCAAAATTTAACTAAACTAATGACTTAGTTTGACTGAATTTGGTCTAATTCGGCCAAAAACATTTAGAAATGTGAATCCTTTTATTTTCATATTTAATCCAAGATTCGACCCTTCCGCCCAGTGTGGCCATATTATAGGATCCCTCCTACGTGCACGTCTTTTAAAAACTTCGGGTGATTCAAATATACCGGACCAGCAAAATAACAACATCTCATTGATCTGACAACGCAATTGTGTTTCCAATAAATAGTCGAAAACTATTTAGAAACTCAGCTCCACTAGAGCAATATTATATACCTAGTCATCAAACATCTCCGAAAAGTAGATGAGTGGAGTACACATCCCCAATGACATAATAGAACTCCTCCTCGTACTGCTCCATAAGCAACATCAATGGTGCAAAAAATTTGTCACTACAAAGACCAACATATCCATGTGAATAGAATTAGAGTAAAAACAATATAATTATGAAGAAAATAGAATGAACAAATATGATGAACCTAAGTATTTTGATTATGTCCAAACGTTTCAGAAGATGAAATTTAAATTTATACCTTTTACTTATTCATGATGACTAACAATTTTCGGTTAAGTTTTGTATAAGTTTTTCTCAGCAGGTGCTGAAAGAAGATACTCTGGATTGTTTGAAGAACTCAGAAGAGAAGAATAACTGAAGACTGAAGTTAAAACTCTTGAAAACCAGTATAGTTCGCAAAGAACTATCGAGGGTTCGAATCCCTCTCTCTCCTTTTCTCGATGAATAAATTTATGTGTTTAATGGAAATGGCTCGGCTATGTCACCTAGCCGAGCCAGAAAAAAAAAAAGAGATTACATCTAAATGAGTTGAAAAGAAAGGAAAAAGTAATACTTTTTATTTGAGTATGAGTATGAGTATGACTTAATCCACCCAATCCATATGTATTATCGAATCAAATAGATTTCCACTTTAAGTATTGGATCTCTTGTCTCAGTTAATTAAGAGGAGTCATGGAGAGAACGGGTTCAAAATCACGATCAATTCCTTTTTCAAATCTTGCATCCCCTCTAGGTGATTCTGATCTTGATAGGGCCAACAAAATACACCGACCCTAGTGAAGATCGGAGAACGGATCCAAACTGAGCTGGAAAATCCAATCAAGCTCTAAGACGCCGAGCAGAAAAGTTTTGGTCCTCGTATATAATCACCTCTCTAATCGTCGACCAATCGAGATGTGGCTCGATATGAATCTCTCTCTCTCGTAAAAATACCAAATCGGATCACTACCGGGCCAAATAATAGGCGGCAAACTCAACGCCAATGCCCTAAAAACGCACACCCAATACTGATCGTCTACAAAATGTCGTATCATCCAGGCCCTCAACATCTTCTTTACAAATTTCCACTCAGACTCTAGGGACCATAAAAACCTCTGAAAACAGAACGGCCGTCGAAAGAGAAAACACTAACCATCATCATCGGTTCCCTATCTTGGAATTTGAACCCCTCACATATACAAATATCACGAGGTACCTCGAGTAGATCGCTGAAGAAACTAATAAACCTACTCAAACTCCAAGACTTATGCTCATATTATTTGTGCATAAGTCTTGGAGGTACCTCGTGATATTTATATATGTGAGGGGTTCAAATTCCAAGATAGGGAAGCGAGGATGATAGTTAGTGTTTTCTCTTTTGGGGGCCGGTCGATCGTTAGAGGTTTTTATGCTCCCCCACAGTCTGTGTGGAAATTTGTAAAGAAGATGTTGAGGGCCTGGATGATACGTCATTTTGTAGACGATCAGTATTTGATGTGGCTTTTCAGGGCATTGGCGTTGAGTTCGCCGCCTATTATTTGGCCCGGTAGTGATCGGTATTGATTGCATGAATTACCTGATTGTAACTCGCCCCAAATAAGGCACCATTTCCCAATTGAATCAGGGCCCTGTAGTTCTTATGCGGAAGAGAGAAAAAATGGGCAACAAAGGAGAAAAAAGAAAAAGTCAAAATATATTACCCTAAGCATAGAAACATCGCCAATACGAACCCAAAGACAAAGTTATGTCAATATGCACCATAAAATGCAATAGAAAAAAAGTAAGTAAGAAACTTAGATGATCATTGATCAAGAAGTTTCAATATACAATTATAACCAGATAAACACTAGTTTAAACAGTAATACCTGAGTAATAACCTCTTGTTCATTGACATAAATTCGATCATGTATATCAAGATCATGATGAACAAATTCGTACAAAGAATAAGAATCACTTATGGACTAAAACATGCAAAAACGAAATATCAAAATACAGAGACGATTAGTACCAAAAGAAGAGAGTCGTGCTCGGTGCTCTCCGCTTCTTCCTGAACAAGAACCGATAAAATGTGATCAGTAAAATGAACAATAGATGAGCTCGAAATATGATAAATGAGTCCATGTTTGATCTGGTTACCATGATCGTGCTGAAATCAATCGACAAAACTGAGAGTAGTAGATGAGGGAGCAGTGTCTATCATGAGGTTTCGAGCGCCTATGGGCAAAGAGCTAAATATGGACCCTCATTAACAAATACAAGTAAAAAAAATGAATTCAAAAATAAATTTATCGTACTTAAAAAAAGAACGAATAAAAATATTTCACATGAGAAAAAAAACATTTTATTTGACTACCGAGTTCTTTTATACAACATGATCTATTCGAGCATTTTTAAAATGTAAAATAACTAATTATAGTATATATATCGATATGTTCGAACATATTTATATCTGTAGATAAAGTGGCAGAACATTTCTTATGTCATCAATGATATCAAATAAAATTTTGAACAATTTTAAATTTTTTTTAACATATGTAATAGTCACTATTATAATAAAGTAAACTCGAAAAGTAATGGAAATATTTGGATTTCATTATGATGTTTTGACAAATTTGAAAACTTCAAGACTTGACATCAAGTTATTTGTTAAAATCTTTTGCAACACTTTCATTTTTTATTCATTATAAATTTTTTTAATGAAATATATGCAAACAAGTCAAATGACTTCAAACTTTTTGATTACGTGAAAACTCCGGATGTGAGTGATGAAAAATTAAAAGAGCTCATACATATATAATTGATATACATATAGATTTGGGCCCCTATTATTTTTGGGCCCTAGGCGAACGCCCCTCTTGCCCATGCCCAAAAACGCCCTGGGAGGGATATATAATCGTTTCATTTCAAAAGTTGGCGCCAGAGTTAAGGTTTTTACGGCTTCTAGTTTGAAATTGCGTGTTGTATATTCTTGTGTAATTAATTGGGAATGAATGCGTATTTGTTTCCTCTTAATTTGGATGGTGCATATATAAAGGTGGAGATTGTCAGGTATTCAATCATCCTTTGGCCTTCATCTTGAGAATTGGAACAAAATTAAATTCAGAGCGGATCCAAGAATTATGGTATTTAAACTCCTCTCAGTCGGCGTTGTGGACGTCAATCCGCAGACCTCCCTATCAAGCCAACTTCATGATACCACTGCGCCAACAAACGATTGGTGATTACTAAAATAATTTAACCTTACTTTTAATAACAACTTTCAACTCTCCTTTCAAATAAAAGTCCACCTCCTATACTCCAAATTGAAATGTTGAGATTTGAAACAAAATTAAATTATAATTGAAACTTACTTTTAGTAATCATTATTTTTTTTCTCGAAAGCTTTAGTTTACACATTGTATTAAATAATCACTATATTGAGTCAGAAAATAGAGAAAGTAATTTAGATCCATATTTAAATCTTTACTCTTTAAGAAGACAACTACTTTGTCTGTGAAAGATAACGAGAGTAGATTGAGAAAGATACTCAATTGTTGTACTGAGCTATTGTAAAAAACCGATTTCTCTGCCTTAAAAGAGCTATTTAGTGGATTCACAAAATCTCAAGGGAATGTACCTTTAGGACAAGAGTAAGCACAGCGTGCGATCGAACCTGGATAAAATATCTCAATATTTCTGTCTTTTAGAACTTTACATATATCTTTGCTTCGTACTTGATGAGCTATAATGATATGTTGTGTGCATGTTGAGTCTGACTGATTAATTTCCCATCTTTATTGTGTTACATAAGTCAGTACGTAATCTAGTGTTTTTATGCATACACAACTGCCTGATTTGTTAGTTGTTGTACTCAACACAAAATAACACGCTAATTTTTGTGTTGTGTTTGTGTTTTCCCGACAAACACGAATGCGACACGAAATTTATTTGGAGTTTGACTTTAATGCTTTATTTTGACTTTGTGTGATGATTGTTTTGATTATATCTTTGTTGTTTAATGAATTTTGAGAAGAATGAGTGATATTTTATATAAATTGCATTCTTCATATAGGTCAGATCGAGTCGAGTCGTGTCGTTTCGTGTTGACACATTCGTAATTACCATTGGGCACATTTTCAGCATTTTTAATCCTTATGTATTCATTTTTTTTATGTTCGGGGTGGGGGGTATCACCCTCTACATTGGGCATATTTTCAGCATTTTCAATCCCAGTCGTAGGAGCATCGATCACGGGGACTTAAGCTTTTTTCGATGTATGTCTCACTGGCTTATACTGATAAGCTTCATCTTTATTAGAGCTACCACTGGGTGACTCTATGGCACAAGATGGCTTGACAACTTTGGGGATAGTAACCCATAGAGGGTCCACATGGCCGACTTTTCCAAAGCATAGTTTCAGCTGCTCTGTTGCTATTCGTTGAACAAGTGACATGGATTTAGGAGACATTATAATGAAAAGCCTGCATATAATAGGGTACAGTAAAAACAATCATATGAAAAAGCTAAAACACTTACAAGGTGCATCGACTAAATGAGGTTGTTCTCCTCGTTGAAGGGAAGTTATTCGACAGATGGATGATAGTGAAAACTTCCAGATGCATCAACCCCAACAATAGGCATGCTAGCCTGATAATATTCTAGGAATTTGTTTAGCTTTATTAGCTTTCTCACTCTCATTTAAGGTCACAGTTTCTGTGCCATTTCTCCAAGACCTCGGATCAGCATAGAATTCATTGAAATCTAGTCGAAATGGAAACCCCAGTTCCGATATGTGTAGTAATTCTCCTTCTTTTCGTTCTGGGCCAACCCATAACCATTTCTTTTAATAGGCACTGTGAGATGATGACTTGCCAGACACAATGGAAGCTAAAGGTCCTGAACTAGCCAGAGTAACACACATTTGGTTCTTTGGCTGGTTGGAGTTTTGAAGGCCTTGAATATGTTGGCAGTGAGGAGTACGCCCAAATCCACGCATAATCTAGCAAAAGCTCATGAATTAGGAATTATTTGTGTAGGAGTGAGATTCAATTCGTTTAAGATATCCACAACGGTGTTTGGGAGATCGAAGTGAAGTCCATTATCCATTAGAGTCGGATACATGTCACACATGCCATCTGCACTGATATAGGCCTTCTCGCCTTTTGTAGAAAGATTGTTTCTCATCCCTTTTAATTCAAGATATCTTGATTTCAGCTCCTCTGGTTTTTTAGAGGTCGTGACATAATCTTCTAAAAGCAAAAGGGTTCTCCATTCGCCTTGTCCCGCGAGTGGAACCCTAAAGGCAGGTGTAATTGAAGTGGGGTTGTTGGATGAAGTTTGAATTGAGGAACAAGCAGGCACGCTTGGTATAGTTTATTCATCATCTGACCAACCCACTATCGGATTACGCTTTGATTGAGATTGCTCAAATGGGTTGAATCTCTTGCGTGGAAATTTTGCATGTTTGGATTTAGGGTTTCTCGGTGCCATAGTGCTTGCGAAAAATAAAATAAGGGTGATGAATCAAGAAACAAGTGCTTACTGAATATTGGAATGATGGTTGATCTTGTTGAGGTCACTACTGCAAACTGATTGAACGAAGTATGCAGAAGAAGAAGTTGCAAGGTTGAGAAAAGGAAATTTGATTTTGGAAGAAGTAACTTCTTATATTCAAACGTGATTAAAGACGCTTAAGAGGAACGACAACGTTTTTCATTTGGGTACAATTGTTGGGCTTTCGCCCATTATCGTTTTATTTTTAGTTCTGAACTATTGAAAGCCTAGTCTTAAAAGACTTCAAAAATACTTATGGGGGGACATCTGTTTGTTACCAGTTTATATTTCACAATGTCTCATGGACTAATGAGGATCGTCTATTACTCTATGTCGGCTTACATGATTAGGTCAAAGGTTCATACATGTCACATCACTCGAGTTGAATAATCAAAACTTCTAGGAGATTCTCTCTCCTGTGTGGATGCTACGCCTTGCTTAGTAAACTTATCATGAATAGAAAAGCTACTATTAAATGGGAATGCCTTGTAGAACTCTCTTCATAAGTTCTCTTAAAAAGTCTTAAACCGACCAGGACAATGATCTTATTATCCCCTATATAAAGGCACGTATATTCATACTTTAAGGTAAGTTCACTACACTGAGTTGATTGAGTTATTCTTCCTTCAATCACTAAATTATTTACTGATTTAAACATCGGAGAAGGGTCGCTGGTCAACAGTCTCGCCTTAGCTTACGTGTACAATTAGTAGTTTAGGAAGGCGTTTCTATTATTTAAACAGTAACAGAAGGTAATTAAACTTTTAAGATTTTACAGATTAAGCGTTACATTTATTTTTATATTTTTACATTTTGCATAAGAGTCATTTACTAAGACCATCTTTTGTTGTCTATAGACTCTATATATAGTTAGCCCAAAATTTCCATATTTTTCATTCTCACATCTCCAAGGTATTTATTGTTCATCTCTAAATTAAAAGATGTGAATAGTAAAGCTCCGTATTTGAGCAAATTTGGAGCTTAAATTGAGAAAAATAATATTTTAATATAAGTTTGTTAGATTTAATTTGGATAAATTATATGTGTGGTGTACCACTTTTAAATTAACTCACACCATGATGTACCATCTTTTTTTCGTCACACTAATATGTACCACTTTTATATAACATCACAATAAAAGGTACATGCATCAAAATTCACCAATTATTTGACCGTATTTTCAAGAGAAAATGAGAAGATGGGTAGTGTAGTAACCATATTTGATAAACAAAAAAGAGAAAAGTGATAACGTGACATTTTAACCAACTTTGATTGGTGATTTTTAGTACATGTATACTTTATTGCGAACTTATATAAAGGTGGTACATATTTGTGTGATAAATTAAAGATGGTATACCAAGTGTGAGTTTAATCCAAAAATGGTACATATTAATGTGATAAATTAAAGATGGTATACCAAGTGTGAGTTAATCCAAAAGTGGTACATTACGTATGTATTTTACCCTATTTTATTTGCATAAGTAAAATTTAAGATAAAAAAAAAAAAAAAATTATAATATTAATAGAGGTACTAGGTGAAATAGAATAAAGTAAATAGATATAGAAAAGTATTTGAAAGAAGAGATGGATAACATAAGGCTTAATACCTATCGAGCTCTCTAAATTTGTCAATTTTTTTCACTTTACCACCCCAACTTAGTTGACAACCTCTTAGCCACCTGAACTTGTAATTTTGTTCCACTTGGCCTCCTCAACTTGTCAAATATGATCCATTTTGCCTCTTTGTACTGACGTGGCATAATATAAGTGGTTATAAAAAAATCATGCCACGTCAGCATAAAAGGGGAAAATATGTCACAATTGACAAGTTGAGGAGGCTAAGTGGAAAGAAATTACAAGTTCAGGTGGCCAATAGGTTGTCCATTAAGTTCAGATGCCAAAGTGAAAAAAATTGACAAATTTAGAGTGCTCAATAGCTATTAAGCCATAACATAATATTATCATTACAAACAAAGAATATACTCCTATTTGATATGAAAATTGGAGTTGGTAGGATGTGATCAGGTAAGGCAACATTCTTTTTCTGACATTCAAAAAATAATAATAGTAATAATACTTACTAATAACACTTAATTAGTAATTAATTAAATTAAAAGAAACATTCTCGTTATTTTTGTTGTTGTTTTTGGTAACAAAAAAAAGAAGAAATCTCCCGGAAAAAGAGGGAGGAGGAAGAGCTCAAACAGCCATAACAAAACTTGCAACACCCGATTTCTTCATCTCATCTCATCTATAGATGAGATCAGATCAAAACTGTACGTTATTGGGGGGTTATGCAGATGGAAAGCCATAGGTTCGATGATTGTAATGTCGTTAATTACAGTCAGTTTTGCGTCGATGATCCTCTCTCGTGTAACAATGGAATGTATCCTCGGAGGGATTCAGATTCTCTCTCTGCTGCCATTGATCATCCCGTCTCCAAATTTGATACTCTCGCTGGCGTCGCCATTAAGTATGGTGTTGAGGTATCTTTCTCTTATTTCCTTCCACAATGTTGTTGATTGATCGCGATTCACGTACATTTCTTTCTGGTACTGCCATTTGATTTCATTCATTGCGGAAATTGTAACGTTTAATTCATGGAACCTACATTATCCTTGTTGTTTGACAACTCTAATCTAGACCGACCAATAGGATTAGAGAAAAGCATACCGCACTCACTAGGAGATAATTCGTGTAAAGGTGTGCCAGTGTTACATGTTGTTTATTGGTTGGATCTATTGAACCGGACATAATAAAATTTCTCGTGTTGTTGACAAATGAATGGAATAGGTGGCAGACATAAAGAAAATGAATGGGCTGGTGAGTGATGTTCAGATGTTTGCTCACAAGTTTATTCAGATTCCTCTTCCAGGAAGGCATCCTCCCTCTCCTGCTGCTTTATCTAATGCTTCTGATTCCACTCCCAGGCACGCGTCCTATCCGATCCTCCCCAAACCTTACTTTTCAAATCGTACCTTCTTTTTAACTAACTGTTTTTTGCAGGAACGACGATTCTGCAGATACAACTTATGAATCCTTCAAGCTTCATACTCCAAAGCAAAGAATGTCTCCAGCCATGACTTCTTTGCAGGGTTACTATGGACTCGACTCCATCTCCACTCCACTTTCTACTTCTTCTTCTATTACATCTCCACGCCGCCATCGAAAATCTAGAAGTCTTGTTGATATTCTTCTAGAGGAAAAGACTGCATTACCAGATTCTAGAGGAGACGACTCAGAGAAATTGCTTCGAAGACGTCAAAAATCAGAAGCAGATTTTTCAAAAAGTTATGTCAGCACCCCAATATGGGACGATTCTTCAGGACCTTCAAGTTGTGCAATCACAGGAAAGAACTTGGCTCTCAGATCCAAAGCATCAAATCGAGCTGAGACAAGTCCTTCACCAATTGGTACATGTGAATCTCATGAGAGTCATGGGTATACTTGCGTAAGAAAGTCGTCGAGCACATCAAACTTGCATGATCCAGAAAGCACCACTTCCTCATTGTGGTGGAATTTGAAGCCTGATTTACACGCCATTTCTCAGGCAACCATCGCAAGGCCAATCTTTGATGGATTACCAAAACCAATAACCAGTCGAAGAAATAAAGCTGCACTTGATTGATTGCCTTTCCTACCCCACATTACATTAATTTTTGGCGCACAAATGCAATAATCCACTTGTTTTGGTGCATAAATGCAACGACTTGTTGTCACCGAGAAATAGAAAATAGAATGCTGAGGTTGCTGACTTGTAGGTTAAAAACATAGTTTAATAGTAGGTTTTCGAATGTACTCAATTTTTGTACTTGTTCTACGCTTATAAACTGCTCAAAGTCTCCATCAATTTAATGGGAAATGGCAACACTTCTCCAAATTGGAAATGATCCTCTTCTTTTTTTCTCAGAATAACTCATTGATGTATCTGCTTTTAACTAATGCCAATGGTCCTGCCTAGACCACTTTTTCTCAAGCAAGAGAGTTTTGGACGTTGCAAGCAGAACATTCATAGAAAATACAGAACGGATGTTTGTTTTCCACAAGAATTGGTTATCAATTCTCACATCTTATTTGAGGTTTTCGTCACCGTTTCTAGATAAAGCTAATTCAGTTTCATTATTATACAGAAAGGCATGCATAAGAGCAAATTCTATGCCAAAAATCAGTTAGCAGCGCCCAACTATAAAAACCAACACTAGATGTGACATTCTCTGAAGAACTAAAATTGACCAGTAGATAAATATTCAAAATATACATCACGAAATCTGAAAATATTCAAATTTATCCTAACCAATATATATCTGTACAGATTCAACTTGGAAGAGTTGTGCTACACAAGTTTACACAATAAAACTAACTCTATACACAATGAAGAACTATGGAGATGTACAGATAGAGCTTGACAGTAACAAATGATAATATTGATCTCAATGGTGCCACATGCTAAATAACTGAGAACGTAATGGTTAGTCACTTTAGAAAAGAAAAAAATGTACTTGGTAAGGCTAAGTTTACTTGGTTTTCGTAGATAAAGATACGTCAATCTAATAATATGAGCATCATCGGGCTTGAGAATCCATGGCTAGTGTTTACCTCAGCAATTTGCAGAATTTAGTAAACCAGATGGAATGTTATTCTTCAGTTTCGTCAAAACTTTGGCTAATGTGTAACCAGACCTGTACAACAAATCTTGAAGTTATCACCTGATTAGTATAATTACTCCAGCAAAAATAACAGAAACCATCCAGCATCAAGCGAAATTAAAAGCCACTATCAGGTTAAATTCCAGCCCAAGCAGGCAGGCAAATGGAACAACCATAGATTTCAACATGTTCATGAATTTCCTGTCAGCTTGAGCTTATACATGCCCATACATCATCGAAAATGACAAAAACATGAAACCAATGTCATCACTTCAACTCAAGTGTCATTGTTTGCTAATTTTGTATGTACTAACTGACAGTCCGGAACACAATCAGATAACATGAGAACACGCAATGCCAATATCTAGGAAGGATTTTTCAATTCAAGTCACCAAAGAAAGTTCTTCCACACCAATTACAATTTATTAGTTTAGACACAATTTTTGTCTAGAGTTGCAGGTGGTGTAACATGTATGTCAAGCAACTTAACCCTATAGACAGAGCATGGGATTCATCTTTGGCAGAGGAATACTGGATTCTTAGAATAGTGACCATATCTCCAAAACCCAGAGTAAAAAGAAAATTTAACTAAGAACAAAAATATATTTAAACACAGAGAGAGTAACATCAATAATCATGTTTCAGGTTTCCAATAACAATAATGATTCATAGAGACAATAAGTACCGATTTCACTGACGCGCACAAAAAGTGCAGGCTAATAGGATATTAGCTGCTCTCCCCCTGTCAAATGACCTGAACTAAGCGCAGCTTATTGCACTAGACAATGTTTTTTTTAATCTTTGGGGAATACATATCTTAACTTGGCTTACACTAGATGAAAAAAGATGTAAAATACCACTTCTTTAGCTAGTTTCAAGACAAAATTGTTTGAGGAAGTGTACGGTCTTATGAAAATAAAATATGCTCTCCATAGAAGAAAAACAATCACCCATATTTGGTATTTGCTTTACAGGAGGATTTAGATTCTAAATAGATCCTTCAAAATGTACAGAATGTTTGCTACGCTACAAAATTTTCTACAGACAAATAAATGATTCTACTTCTAAAACTAGGAATTTTCTGAAAAGTACAAGTGAAAGAGAAAAAGCATAAAGCTTCTTGAAAAAAATTACAGATGACTTCCATAATCAAGAATTGGACTCCCCAAAACTGGTTTACTTATGAAACTATATATATGGAAAACAATCCAAATTCATCCAAGGTAAAGCACATGTGTAAATACAAAGTTTTCTGAAATCTAAGATAGGAACGAGAACTATAATCTAGCCAATGATTAAGCTCTGCAAACTGTAACAGCTATCTAACAGCTACAACAGTTTTCATCTTTGATGACAGCAATCATCCCAGAAAACATAAACTAGATTCCAGATTTCAAATCAGATGTATAGCTCTTACCTTCTACAAATGTAGAAACAAGGTTAAACTTTTCTTCAATACGACAGTTTATGAACGAGTTAATTACCTATGCATGCTATTCATGCATTCTGCAACACTCTAACGTGCAACTTAATCACCCAAGAGTCACTAATGTGGAATCATATTGTGATTGAAAATGAGTTAAGCGATAATTAAACCCAAGCAAATGTTCCTTTCCTTACACCAAGTTGTCATCTCAACTTATTAAGTGTTCAATAGTTAAAAATCTAACAAAAAGAGGGAGTCCATTCCATTTCTAGCTACTTATATCCTTATGACTAACCAACTGACATGGTCACACCAGGAAATATCTATTTGAGCGTCTCATCTTTGAGTTTCAGGCCAACTAGTGCTCCCTACAGAAACTATGATTTATAGCAGAGACAATTGGGTAAGTTTTATGCCATTGCCTCAAACAGAGAAACAGAACAAAAGAGAGAAAAAACAAACGAAAAAACAACTTTCATTTAACACTTCATATAGATTCTGAAGATTCAAATCCACCACACGTTATTGAGGTTGCAATCTAAACTTCAATGTACAAGTGCAATGTTAGCCTTATCATCAAAACCGTAGCTCAACCTTAACCACATCTTTGAAACTCAAGAAAATTGTGGCCGTTTCTAAAAATTCGCCAGATAGGCAAAACTCATTCAGAAGCAAACAATTATCTCATGCACAGCAAGTTAACAATGAGAATCAGAAAATGATGTTGCAATTTCACAGATGAAATGCACATAGCTCTTTTATTTGATCTTGCCTTCTCATCTTTCAAAAGAAATTCCCTCCAGAAACTAGAACTAGACTAATGACCAATCCTCCAGACATTATCACATCCAAACTATTTTCAAGAATTTAGTAGAATCCTGCGTAATACTGAATTTAAAATTCCAACATACACGTTCTGTTAGAAATAAATGAAATAAAATTCAAAAACAAAACCAAATTGCTCCTAAATCCAGTGTTTTTCGACTACACGTGATAAAGTAATGGAAGAAAACTTATTACAAAGGGACAAAATAGATTTCAGTGGCACCAGGAACTCCCTAAATCATCCCTCCCTTAGGTATGCGATCCACAATCGTTGTAATCCTACCAGAGGACCATTTTCACATTGATACACACAAACTCATCAACATAATAAACAGGTGATGATTGTTAAAAACTATATAATTCTAATTTCAAATCAGGATCTATTGGGACAGTCACAAAGCACTCTAACATACATCTTCCATTCACAGTATCAACAATTTGATTTTGCAAAAATATCTCATTCCAAGTAACAACGGTACATACATAGGAAATATCACACGTGTGGACTCTACAGAACATAAGTAATATATGTATACATGGTGGAACCACATGTAAAGAGCTTATAATTTGTTTCACCAAAATTACTCTGAACAGTTTATTGTTTGCAAATCCAACACAATAGAGAACTAGTATTATAATGTTCAATAACAATATCGATAATCATTTTATATATATTGATATAAAGAATGATTCGATACGGACTCACTAATATCATAAGCCAAATGTGAACATGATAACGTATGTTTCTCTTAGCTCATAAACTTGACCAAATAGGCACAAGTAGAGATTAAAATACTCATTCATAAAAAGAAAAGGGGCAGAACTAAGCTAACTTCAAAGCTCACTCACAGCCCCAGTTTCGATCTGCTGCAAATCTTTCTACTAACTAATAAAAATTTGAATTCATGCATTGTTGAAATCTATTTAACTCGGTCAGATTATATGTTAAATAGCATCCCTACCAGATCAATTTCCACGATATTAGGGGTTCGTAGAGCAATTATCACCACTTCATACCAATGCGATTGGAGGTATCTTTAACATGCAACACTCCTCAAGTGAAGAAGCAGCAACACACACTTAATGGCCAAAGGAGAAAAGAAAAAAGAGTTCCCAAGTATCCATAAAAGCAGATAAACAGGTAACCATATGTGCATGGCAACACAAGTAATATATATATACCTTATTTCCTTTTTTCTGAAAAAAAGTTGCACTAAGTTAACCTATACACAATATTACTGGTTCAAATTTAGCATCACATTAAGCAAGTCTGTAAAATTCATGATAGATATTAAAACCTGTTGCAAGCAACATATCATAATGTAATTTGAAGTAGGTTACAAAGATGTTTCTCAAAATAAATAAACCATGAAAATTTCAGCATAAGCTGAAGGAACCTGAACTCAAACTTTACAAAAAGACTGCTGGAGAAAAAAAAAATAATAATAATAACAAACAAACAGAGAAATTCAGAACCATAAACTCTTGAGCTCTTCCCTCAAAAGGAAAAAATTATTTGAACAAGAGGATAAATACCGGACTCCTGAAAAGGAGCTTTTCTTAACAATATTAATTATTTTAATACTAAGTTCGTTTATTTACTTATTTTAACAACATCAAGAGGCATAAAGGGAATTTACGCAAAGAACAGTGGCAGACTCTTCAAAGGAAAAAGGAACCAAAATTCCCTAAGGCCAAAAACGAAGTAAGAAGCAAGAAAATGAACTACAGTATTGCTTCTGGTAAATTCTAGAATTGGCATCTATACAGTCAAAAACAATCTGAAAACAAGAAAAGAAAGACGAAAGACGATCAAATAAATGAAACTTTGACAAAAAAATGTCATTTCAAGTAAACAGCCCCCCGTTAACTAAGAGAAACTAACATTTGAATCGCTATAAACTTTTGAGCCGGTCCCAAATATTTTTCTACATCAAAGTCCTTAAAGTTTCTTGAAAAAGAAAAACATATAAAACTTGACACCTTTTGTCTGTTGAAATCTAGTTTTGATGATTTCTTCTGAAAGAATTAAATATATCAGACATGTGATGCTAGAGTCAATTATATTGTGATGTCATTAATTATTTTCTCAAATCAAATTATACAATATTACAAATTTTAAGACTTTAATATAACTAAAGAAAATGAAAATATTTATAGTCCAAGAAAAGAATCTTGAAAGAAAACCGTGGGCACTATTATATTAATGTGTAGTTTGCATTTTACTACTATATTTGAGATCTCAGTAATCGAAATACCGAAAACTCACTATTGCTTATCTATATTTCATTTCAATAACCTTATGCACTTTTTTCTTCCATGGCATGATCAAAAACAAAGATTAGAGAAGTACAAATACTTTTAATATCATTGGTTTCAAATGATTACAATGTCCAATCAACTTCCACATGAACAATATTTCACTTCTCAATCTTATTTAAAAAATATGTGACAAGTCTGTCCACCATCTCCTTTATGAAGGTTGGAGAGTTTGAGACGACTTTAAGCTAAGTGAAGTTTAATTTGAAGAACAGGTAATTAATAGCAACAAATGCCAACCATTAGATAATAATTGAACACCACAGTGCAAAAGCAGAATTCAGCATGCAAGCGTCAATAGAAATAACTCAGCATCTTCTACCAATTAGGCAAGTCCCAGTCAAACTATAACAAGCATAAAAATCATCAGATTTCTTCAGCGAAGTGTTACTAAACAACAATCTCTATTACCGTGGATAAGGACTAGAATACAAGAAAGGATATCAGGAATGTGAGCCTAAACAATGATATCATTGCATAAATAACATCAGCAAAAAACTACGCAATATTGTGTTAGATAAAAACATGAGGTAAAAATTGCAAGGTGAAATACACATTTCCTTGCTGCTCAAATCTGTCAAGAGGAGATTTTTCTTTTTTCACTTATATTTGTAAATTTTGAAGTGTAATTACAGGAGTTGGAAGCAGATGTACTAACCAAGTAAGAAACATGGGCCTACACATGGAAGAAAATGTTCCCAGGATACATTTGTCAGGAAATATTACAATATACACTGTCCTGTCAAGAGCATCCAGTAGGTCTTCAAGTGCCAATTGTGTCTCTCCCAGGAGAAGATTTCTTGTAAGTGTATTGACAAGGTCATTTGCTTTTCCACTATATCACTGAGAAAACCAAAAGATATAGTTGGCAACCCATCATACACAATATAGATAAAAGTTATAGCAATTTGACTAGCAAATATTTTTCATACACAATTAACTTTTAAATTACCTATTTTTATCCCCATTTAAATTCCTGATCAGCAACCACACTACAATTATGCTGATATTCTAGTTTCAGAATCAACCTAAATGTTTCTAACCATTTTCTATCTGAAAAATAGGCATACAGTACTTGAAGCTATGTGCCCTTCCTTCTCTACCCAAAGTGCAAGCTAATACTTAATACATTCAGTTCCAAACCAATAAATGATCAAGGACGAGTTTATATGTAACACCATTAGACTTTTCAAACTATTCAACAGTGATAGAAGTAAATTACAATGAAAAGGAAGCAAACGTGTAGGGAAGCTTTAAACCATATTACAAGTGTGGCTCCGTGAAGGATGAAGGGACAAATAGGATCCTATATTGATCCCACCACTATTCTTATGACACTACTTATTAATTATTATGCTTCTGTCTTCATTTCAATTCAATATCAACTCACAACCTATAATGTAAAAGAGGTTTTTTTTAGCCAGTCAGTTGCCGTTGTTCGCTATCACCACTAAATTTTAAAAGATATTAAATTTTTATTTTAGAATGAGGGCACTCTTAAGCTATGCCTTTTGTTTTCCAAGTCCAAAGTGTAAATCTATCTATGGAAAGCAGTTCAATACAAGTTATAATGAAGGAACACAGGTCATGCAGTTAGTTCACATCTTCCTCCCTCACCCCAACCCTCCATCAACCCTCACAAATATATAGGACAAAAAGCACTATTTGGCCACTAACCTATCCAAAATTTGTGCTTTTAGCCACTAACCTATTATTCGATCATTTTAGGCCAGTGACCTGTCCAATAAGTTGATATTTGGCTGCTGACCAACCAATTTGGTGAAATCTCACCCATCTTGGAGCAAAAAGTGAAAAAAAATGTTAAATATTAAAAATTCCTCTACTTCAAAAAACAAATTTAAACTAAAACCAAAAATTGGCAACTAATACAAATGCAAGAATGTCACAAAAATGATGGGATTTCACCAAATTGAATAGATGAGTGACCAAAAGTGACCAAATAATAGGTCACTGGCCAAAAGCACAAATTTTGGATACGTTCGGTGGCCAAATAATGCTTTTGTCCAATATATAGTATAGAAGTGTTTACAGACTCGTGTTCATCGTACAGTGTTACACTTCTAAATTTTCATTCACCATCTTTCAACCTTCGACACTAACATGTGTCCCTATCAAACAAAACTAAAACCTCAAAAAAAAGTGAGATGATAGAAGCATATCACCTCACTGTGCACTTAACAGACTCTTCAAGCTATGGACAAAGTACAGATTTTATTTTACTATTAGTTTAGCAACCTAAAAATAAGAAAATCCTCTTAGCAAAGGTTTCAATTATAGCAAGTGTTCCCATTACTTGCGGAAGATGTAGACTCCTTAAGTAGTCCATCACAAACTAAATAAAAAATATATTTCAAATGTTTTGCAGCAGCACACTAAGCATGAAAATTTTTAGTAAGCAAAGAAATTACTTGAGGAAGATTCAAACTCACTCTTATGCAGGCCTCCAGCAATTAAGGGCAGACATGTCTGGCCGACAAGGCAAAATTTGTGAAACACTGTGACCTGAAGAAATACAAAGATAAAATCAATTATCTGGTTATAAGGAACCTAATAGGACATCAACCACAGCTCAATCTAATGAGGCAGATTTCAATTAGATAGCAAGGACACCTGGAATCGGAGCTACAGCTGGTAAATTTCCAGCAGCAGGGAGCTGAAAACCAATATTATTAGGAGGTTGCCCTTCAAAGGGTGGCCGAAAATAACCTGCCAGGTAAATGTTCACAGAATTGTTCAATCAGATAGCACAGGTGAATAGAAAGATAACACAACACTAGAAGAAAACAAATATTAAACAAGAAAACTAACGTAACAAATCGGTCAAAATAATATCCTCCCAAAGAAAGTATATATAGACAACAAAACGACTTTTATATACACAATCATAATAGATAGAGCAGAGAATTATTTACTCAATGAACTTCCACAAAGAATTATAAGCATCATCACATAAGAACTGCTATCAAACATCAACTTTTCTATACGGCAGTCAAGTATTCGAAAAGGCCTCAGGCTTTTAGTTGTGTCCTCATAATTGAGATATGTCAAAACCTAGTAATCGATACTTGAAGCAGTTCCACCATAAAACCGACAAATGTAATGCATAATAATCTTGTAGAAGCCTACCATGATATCTGTACTAATAATTGAAGGTCATATATATCGTAAGATCAACCCATCTTAAAGACAGACCAATAGTGTGTGAAATGTCAAAGCTAATATAAGCATCAAGTCAACAACCAAAATATACACAAACAGAACTAATAAATGCTTAATTACGAGTACATGACTTCATGTAGGCATAGCTTGACAGTACCACATCAAACGTGTTATGCTTTCATAACCATACCCATTGATACCTTTAATACATTATATCCCTCCAGGGAAGCATATGAAAGGACCGCTATTAATGCATTTCAACTGTATTTTGATGCAAGTCCTGTACCTGGAATTCCCAGGTCAGAGTTACCACCAACAGATTATTATCATACCTTCTTGGCCAAAAGAGGGGGCTGCATGTGAAGTAGTTCTTCCACCCCTCCAAGTGCCATGTTGGTTATCAGCGTTAATTTCACTGGATGACATTCTCCACTGTTCATCGCCAACGAACCGCCTTCGTCCATCAGGATGGGATGGTAATGGATACGGACGGAGATATGGATGTGGAGGATGTTGCTGAATTACAGGGTTTGCAAAAGAAAAATGACCTGAAACATTTTGTTGCAGGCTAGGATGCAAAGGTCTTTGTGCAAAAGGTGCACCACTAGCTTGAAAATGCGGATTTTGCTGAGAAGTTTGGGGATTTGAATACAGGTCACTATGCCCATATTCCAATTGCCTTGGAGGATTATATCCTGAACCTTCTCGAGAACTGCAAACACCTGTAGTTGTGAAGTGAGGTGACTGTTGTGGAAACATTTCGCTTTTCACAACACCAACACTATCCACATGATTACCTTGAGAATTCATAGGCATTTGAGCGAGCTGGTTCCCCTGCAAATGAAACAAATACTTTAAAACAAGCACATTCGACATACCCAAATTTCTAAGAGGGAGACAAAAAGATAGACAGGAGTCATACGCTAGATGTACTGCAAAACTCATGGGGTGGAGCAGGTGCAAAAGCCAATTGTGGAGAGGACTGAGGAGGCTGTGGTTGTGCTGCAGAATGAGGTGCCAATGACTGAGGATGTAGAGAGGAAGGTTGTGATAAAAGAGCTGGTGGAGGTGGAGGTAGTGGTGGAGATGTTGGGGGTGGAGGCGGCGGTTGTGGCGGTGGCGAGGGAGGTAAAGGTGGAGGTGGAGGAGGAGAATCAGGAGGCAGCGGTGGAGAACCCTCAGGCAGAGGAGGCAACTCAACAGGATTTGAAACTACAGGGTCTGGTACTCTGTTCAAGCAATGCTGCTGGGCATCAACATCAAAAGAACTAATGCACAAATGCTTTTCATCATTTTGATGTCCAGACACGTCTTCCATCTCAAGCTCACCATCAACATCCTCCAAAATGCAATTACGCTTATCACTAGGAGTAACAGCACATGCTTCAGATAGACCCAAGACACTGCTTGGTTCCAATAATGATTTTAAAACACCAGACTCCTTCAATGTACTATTTGGGAAATCATCTTCCTCATCTTCGTCTTCAAATACATTAGAAGATAAAAGACCAGGCAGCTGAAATGTAGCATTACTGGTACAACAGCCAACGGAAAAGGATGAGAAACCAATATACATGGATAGCACAATACCAGCGCAGGTATAACACAACAAAACTGAAAGAAATGGATAAATCATTGAAGGTGCAAAGAGCATCAACTGCAACAAACAGACACAAGTTTTACCGAGCTGAGGCACAAAAAATCATAGACCTCTTTTCCTTTCCTAAAACCCTAGAAGTGTAGGAGAAATAACTTTTTTAATTTTCAAAGACCAAGTATGATAAGTCACCTCTACATCTCCACTAGCTCTCGAAATTGAACTTAAATGTCAAAAAGTAGCGTAACTGGTTCATGTTTTTTCTTAAAATCCCTTCCTTGAACTTGTTCAAATCAATTGTGTGGATTAAGCATTACAAAAATCGCAACAAAAACATGAGAAAGAACACTATTTAGCAAGGCCTGCCTTTTCTGCCTAGTGCCTTAGATTGCCTGATTTTAGAGCCTGATGAGCCTGAACCACAGGAGGCACATCTCTGCAATTCAACAGCTATGGAATAAGTAGTTCCACAGCCGTGTAAAACAAACTCACTAGATAAACATACACGCAGAATAAAGCATGCTTAATTATATTTCTGCAATGACAATCTAGATCAGACTGTCAAATAGTGTATTAATCAACAATGAAGCAAATAGATCTGCAGTTTTAGAATAATTATGTTCCCATTCTTTCAACATCATAACACAAATAGATTTTAATAAACACCCCAAAACATTGAGCATCAACTATGAAAATGAAAAAATGCAATTGCCATTCATTTCAAAAAATTCTCATAAACGAAAAATTCCAGAAAACAGATGTAAGCAACCACTTCGTTAGCCTATACTTACTAGCATATCAATGTTGAATGGCCAAGCAAGGAAGCATTAAAAATGAAATAATTGTCATCCATAAAATAGAAAAAGAATAGAAAGGAGAAAAAGAAAGACGAACCTGCCATATTCATCAACAAGCATGCCTTCCATTTCTCTGATAGGATCATCTACAGCTCGCTCAGCTCGAGATGGACGCCTTAGTGAAAATCCAGCAGAAGAATCATCATTCGAAACTCCAATATCATCCATATAACGTCTTACAACAGATCCTGGAAAGATTTTTCTCTCGAGCCACAACCTTAAAACCTGGTACATAAGATTAATTTATTTGTATCCGGACAAAGAAAAAGTCAAAGTTTTCATACAGAGACAGAGTAAAGAAAATTTGCCTTGAGACACTGACGACGGTTTTCACGAGCACCAGGCCCCGGAGGAACAGCAGCACCCAAAAGGCGTGGCAATGCTGCTTGAACTGTTGGAACATATGAAGCTCCAGCAATCCCTGTACACATATTACAACAGCCACCGAGGCAAGAAATTAGTCAAAAACCAATTCCTTTCATTATCTTCCCGTCAAGGAACCAATATAAGATGTGAAATATAAAAAGAAATCCATCTGAGAAGGAAACAGAAACCTTTTTGATTATGCGAGCACTGGGTGATCGAATCAACTAGAAAGAAGAGGTCCACTCTACGATGAAAACTAGGCTCGGTTTCCAATTTCCGAATTAAAAGCTCAACAACCTGCACAATATTTGGCTTAATCAAGTTTTATATTCACAAATCACGTGTCTTTTGCAACAGAAGATGAATAGTCAAGCACTGTAATCAATTAGAAATATTATGTTACTCTAGTTCAAGTGGTCAAGATATATCCATAACTTCTACTAAAAACTGTCCATATTTTTGGTACACAAACTAAATTTCACAATTTAATGCCATATATAAAAAGAGAAATAGATATGAGACCAACTATCTTCACAGATTTAAGCAATATTTTCCAAGGAGGTGTTCAGGAACCTCAATAGTGACAGTAATCAGCTATCAGCAACTCCAAAACTGTGCCATACCTGATTCCTTAAGACCTTAACAGAAAAGAATAGGTTCAATTAAATAAACTTGGACAAAAAGAACAGTGCTTAAGTTCCACTCAGTGTAGGTGCCCCAAAATCAGTAACTAAACAATATGTCAGTATTAATCGATAGATGTCATTTCTAGAATCTATGAAACGAACAAAGTTGGTTTCTAGTACAACATCTCTTGGTATTTTGGCATCTTTTTCAAGCTACACTGCCGACAAAAATAAAACTAGTGACTTCGACATCAAAAAACACAATCACTACCACGATAACACCAGCAAGGATCATATATGAGGTCAAAAAAGTTCATCTACATGCATCTGACCTTAAAGAAAATAGAATTCAAATAGGACCTGACACAATTTATTATTTAAGAATGAGCATACTCAACATTTGAAGAGTAACCAAAAAGGAACAAGACAATGTGATGGTTTGCAAAACTGAAGAGCATTATCAAAACACCTAGTTCACTTGAACCAATGTACTTGTACCCATTATTTAGTAGCAAAGTTGCTTTCAGTTAACTAATGTTATTTGCATTGTGGGGTCATACAAACAGCACAATAGTTGAAATCCCCATCCAAATTTTTGGGAATGTGGGTCCATATTTAATTAGCATTTGCCCAAAGAACAAATTGCAACCTTCCATTGGCAGAACATAATGATGTACCTTAAAGAATAAAAAGTTGCTCGAGGTTAAATACTCAAGACAGAAACTAATAAAGGCAGAAATTCACAATCTGTGTAGATGTACATGACGGTGGGAAAGGAAGACCAACTAAATATGACTAAGCTCACTGTTACTGTGTCACTTTTTTCTACAGCAGAAAGAATTTCATTAATTCAACCCCGTTTTAATAGAATGAAGATCCTTATATATTTGGGATAAATATGAATACAACCACAATTCTAAAAATGCTTTAAGATCTAATCAAAAATGATTTTAGAATTTCAAGGAACAGGTCGATAGTAGTTGAATCTGAACCATTCAATTTAAATTGAATGATGAAATTGAGATATAACATGATCAGTCATTTCTATATACGACAAAATATCAATCAGAAAACAAGCCAAGCTTTCTTTTCTTCCTTCACACATTCTAAATCTAAGGGTTTATGCTTGCAAATGCCCAGAACCAAAACATTTTAAACCTAAGGATCTGCTCTTCCAAATTCCCATCTAGACAACTCGGTGGCAGGCAGCTTTTACTTGTTCTAGTTCATATGGAGTAATATAGACGGATTTAGATTGTGCAAAACAATGAAACCTAGAAATTATTTTCCACAGAGAACAAAAGTTTAGCAGACTGGACAAACTTCCCAAAAATAAAATCTTAAAACAACAAAAATCCCCACTGCTTACTTATAATTATCAATATATAGATTGTTCATACTAAAGCACCTATATCAGCAAAAGAAACTAGAGCATAAATATGACAATTCAAATAGACAGAAAAAACAAAACAAGCAACAAAGTTTTATCTCCAGACACGTATAGATGGGTAAGTAACAAAACAAAAAAAAAGGAACATGGGCAGAAAATTGCTATGGAAATCAACAAACCAATTAATATTTTTCCTATACATATTCATGGGAAGAAAAGGAATGTACAACATCCTCGTCGGTAGAGATGCTACGTCAAGTTACGCTATACCTTAGCAAGACTACATTCAGATAAACAAATTTTCTTGCATCATCTAGATCAGATAAAAAAAGAATGTTAATTGTTGAAATCAATTTAACCTACCTCATTGGCAATTCCAAATTTAGCACAGTCGATTGCAAGACGTGTTGCACGCCCAATACTTTCTTTTGTCCTGGACAGAGTCTCAATCATCCCTTCAAAAGCATCACGAGCAACAGCAGCCTCTGTACCACCACTCAACGACCCACCAACAGTACCATGTCCAGAACCAACTATTTGCTCCTCAATTTCTTCAGCATCCACTAGGTTGTGCAATGTTGATTGACGGCCATGCATAGCCGGAGAGACAGCATTTGAGCGTTGCTGAAAAGCCTGCAAATCTGTGGATAAAAGAGTACTGCTTCCAGATAGAAAAGGTTGAATTGATGGGCTGGGACTCCTTCCCTGTGCATCATGGATGGACAAAAAAGAGTTTGGGATTCCAAGAGAATGTTGTGAGTGAGCTGCTTTCCTCTTTGCTTGAGCAGCTGCTATAAGATGCTTCATGGATGTAACTGAATCTGGAGTCTTGGAGTCGCTTAATGACCCAAACCTATCTTCTGTGATGCTTTCCAGTCTGCAATTAGCCAAAAATATGAAAAAAAGTTACAGAAAATAAAATAAACATATATGATATAATCACAATAACATAAGCATTTCATCAGGCCAAGGGCTATACTCTGTTGATATTTCCGCTAAAAAGGCACCATTACTGATGCGTGCTTTTGGAGTAATTTTTGGTCGCTCACCAGATAAAACCGGTCTAACCCTTTGATTTGCCACTTGATTTTGAGGAGAATGCAAATTATCAGGAAATAGACTGGAAACCTTATTAATTCCAGATTGTACCCTCTTCTGAATACCACCACTAGAAGGTTTTGTAGCCTTTTGATGTTCCACAACTACTTTGTCAACAGGAATAGGATGAGGAGACTTCTTAGGAGAAGTCAATAATGATTTAGCATTCTTTGACAACAGCTGCTCAATTTCTGATTTCTTAGGGGAAATCAACAACGATTTGGCATTCTTTGACAACAGCTGCTCCGTTTCTAATTTCCCAGGGCTAAGAACATCAAGAGTATCAGGCCTCTTTGCAAATTTCTGTTGGCTAGGAGAAAGAGAAACATCATCCAATTTTGAAGGTAATTCACTGGAAGTGTCATTATCAAATTTATTAGAATTAACACTTGGACGGACATCAATAGAGCTTTCGCGCTGTTGACTAAGAGAACTTCCCGTGTGCGAGATAGCTTTGGTATTGCTATCAGTAACAGCTGGAGGTAACCTGAAGCTTTTACTGGATCCTCCATGAACTGGAGTTTTCGGTTCTTCATCTTCTTCTTCATCACCATAAAGGCGAACAGCTCTTCGCCTTTTAAGAGGTTGATTAACCGGAACTTTAGCACCAGAAGAAGTACAGTCATTGTTCAGATGATGAGAAATTTTTCTATCTATCTCATTAGAGTCAGACATTGCCTCCAATGCCTTTCTACGACGTTTCGATACAGGCAGCACAGCTTCATCACTGGAGACATCAGGTGTAACTTTTCCAGCTTGGGAAGGAGTATTAGATTTAGCTTTTACCATATCCAGAGATGCATCAAATTTTATTTTGCCAGAAGAAATAGGATCATCAGATTTAGCTTTAACCTTCTGCAGGGACACATCAGGTCTAACTTTCTCACTTGTGGGACCATCATCAGGACTAGCATTCTTGATCTGGACAGAAGAATCAGTTTTCACTTTTCTTCGACGGGCTCTTACAGCCAAAAGGTGTTCTCTTTTCTCATCTGATGCAGACTGTTCAACTCCTTTTTCCTCAATTGAAGAATTCCCTTTCAGATTCTTCAAGACAGATTCTTTGCAATCGTCACCCCCTCCAACAGCGCACTTCAATTTTTTTGCAGGATGAGAAGATTCACTTTTTTTTGCCAGCTCAGATTGGGCTCTTTTTTTCTTGTCAATGATCTCGCATACACTACCAGACACTTTTTTTCGCAGATCAGGAACTGTGGAACTTTTTTTGGCTTTCTGTAGCTCATCTGATTTTTTGCCTCTTTTATTTTCAGAATTTGATCTGACAGCTTCCCTTTTTGATTTAATAGCATCTGGGGACAAATCTGTCAAGGTAGCACCAGAAGCATTTTCTTCTTTCACTCCTTTCAATAGCTCAGAATTATTAGAGGGAATAAAACTATTAGAACCACTGTCTTTTTGCACATCAACAGAACCTCCAGCTTTCCTCTTTAGTTCAGTGCTCATAGACTTAGACTTAGACTTAGACTTATGACCATTTGACCGTGCTCTTTCACCATTCTTAGAGTCTCCTCTGCAATCGATATCTTTACCTCCACAAGGGACTTCATCCTTTACTTCTGACGGAAGATTCTCCAAATACGTAGATGGTGCCACTTGTAATTGCTCACAATCGGATTTAACTTTCTTTTCAGAAGAGATAACTGGAGAAGTACTTTTCATATCACATGATATAGAGGGCTTCATGTCTTCATGCTCAGTTTTTCTTTGTCTCTGTGAACAATGCTTTATCTTAGAACTCAGATCACCTTCCCCATCACTTGTTTCTACATTGACTCCACTGGTACCAATGCCATCATTGTCTTCAACATCTATGTCATCATCTTCAACCCCATTAACTGATGGAGCCTCGCCAATTGCTGACCTGTCAGTATCATCTAGTGAACCACTTGATTTTTTCTTCTGTGAGTCCTGAAATTCTGCACAAATTTCCTTGACAGCTTGTGCAAAATATTTGGTCTTTCCGTGACAACGAGCTGACAATTTATTCATTAATTCACTCGTAAATACCTGAATATCAATTGGCGCAACAAAGGCTCTACAGTAGAAGAAAAATAATCGTATCAAATAATAAGATTGAAGAGATATACTATCAAACCATAAAAAAAAAAAAAAAAAAAAAAATAAAAAAAAAAACAATTGAGCATCAAACCCTCAACCCTCAATTAGACAAACAACCATCGTGTATAGCAGATAAATCATTATATTGTCTCCACATACTAACTAGAAATGTTTTATTTGTTGGAATTTACATTTTTAACTATTTAGTATTAGGAACACCGAGATGAAAGCAACACCTAAAACTTAAAATTGAAAGTATGGAGCCATCAAATTTTGGAACATATAAAATTAATAACAACGGATATTAATTTCTATATATAATAAAGCCAGCTCTAGGCACAGTTCTTATCACAATGCCAAGATGTTTAACCAAAGTTTTACCGTTCTACAATTATTATATTGGGCTTTAGAACTATTCAATGAGGTTAATTCTGTAATTAAAAATTTCAATCAAATACATTATTGAGAATTGATGATACCTATACATGTCACCCAATCAAATCTTCATATCATTGCCTAAATTTGCATCATATAATATGTTTTGCTGACTTAAATAGTATGTTTACTTTTTCTCTATAAGATAGTCTTAATCATTAGTTTATATTATTCAATACTTCCAACCACAGGTTCATAACTGGCTCAAACATGCTACATTTTCAAGTCGATTTATTACGGTACTTCAAGAAATTATCAGCAAGATAATTAAATTAACTCAATGATGTATGTAAATTTATGAAAAGCCTAAACAATACAAGAGTTTTGATATCACACTAACTCCTCAAACTTTCGGATAGAAATTAAACACCCATATAAACTTTACTATGTATAGTTACTACATCCTTTTCAAATTAGTCAAGTGATAGCTCACCATAACTTACTACTTGTATTTCAGTAACTCAGAAAAACAGAGAACAATACGTCTTAAAGTGATTGCAACTATTGAAATTGAATTTTGGTCTTGGCTGTGAAGTAAATTACATGCATAGAGTTTCTATGTGCGTTAAATAAAAGAATTGAAGATCGATTCAAAGTAGTCTACTGACAATTCTCATGAGTCCTTCCATTACAAGAAACATGTTAATATTAATCGAAGTAAAATAAATGCAGAGGCAAAACAAATGCAGAATATCAACTCATATTTAAATTAAAATTCCATTATGTCTCATCCAATATGGAACTGATTGTTTTTATTGTTTAGTTAATTTTTGAAAATTTATTGCATGTACTTCTACAGCTACGAAAATCAAGAATTTGTAGTCTTACTATGTTTTAAATACTTCTAAAATGGTTAGCAAACAACTTATTATGATGCTTGGCCTGCAAACCATGGGCAACAAAGGGTACCATGCATGTATATACATATGAACTTACATTTCTTCAGTTCCAAAGAACTGAACAAAATACTTCTTAGGATCAGGTGCTTTCTCCCAATCTTCAGGACGACTTATCTGGAATTAAAAATAACATCATTCAGCTAAATACCAGCCAATTTGACATATAACCTCAAAAAGTGAAAACCAACCAAATGAACAACTGGTAGGGGAAGCTTTACCCTAAGCTGATAACTTAGTTTTCCAATCATGCCAAGTAAATAAAAATAATAACCTTGAAACCTATAAAGTGAAGAGAGGGGGAAAATGAAAAGAGGCCTCACTAGCTAACTCATAATAGGAGGTCCCCAGGACTTATCTTCCAATGTACATAATATTATACCAAAATTTTCAGTGGTGATTTGCACAACTACCAAAAGGAAATTGCAAATGCAGATTTATAATTAAAAAAAAAAAAGGAGATAAAACTTGACAGTCAGAAACAAAGAAAACAAGTGACTGATACGGCTAATAAGATCAAAACAGCCAAAATAGTTAAGACAAATAAAAAGATGAATAATAGATGGGAAGAGGTTTAATTATCTTATAAAAACATGCAGTTAAACAACATCCATCGTCAACTATATATCAACGGAAGTGGAAAAAAGACAACACCGATCAGTTTAGTTGCAAAAATGCTACATTTCCTGCTTTCATTCCTAGAAATAAAACCACTATGTTATGTGCACCGAGAAAACCTAGTAACAAAAAAATGAACAATGTGTTGTTATCCTGAAAATAATCCATCTCGAAAACATACCCAGAATTAGCAGAACAACAGAACTCAAAATAATCGAAGTAATTGGGCGAACAGTGCTAGCTACTCCGGAAAACGGCAATGAACATGTGGGCAGTCCAAAGAACAGAATGAAAAGCAGCCTTAAAATTGATTCAGGATTCGATAAACAAAGCAAATCATCAGAAAGCACAAAACAAAAAGCACCTAAGAGATTTGAAAACGAGAAATGAAAAAGTACCTTGGCAGGCCAAGCAGGGAAGCCCTTGACTTTAGCAAGGACGAGATCGCCCAAACTCAATTGATTCTTCGCTTTCGCCTTGTTCGCTCCTCTTTTACGCCCCGGAGCCATAGGCGTCTCTGTAATCCTTCTGCTCTTATTGTTGTTAGTATCGATGACAGCAAACTAAATTTCGAAAAACCCTAAAAGCAAAATCGAATTGAATAAACCTCGCCGGATAATTCACCGGCGGAAGGATGCCGGCTAGGGTTCCGGCGAAAGATGGAGGCTAGGGCATGGAAATAAGAGAGGCGGAGTGAAGAAGGTTCAGCATTGAAGGAGAGACGCAGAGATTTTAGGTAGAGAGAGAGAGAAGAGAGAGTAAAGACGAAGATGTGATGTTGTTGGGGGCGTATCAATGAATAATCGGATACATTTGGGCTATTTTTGTAAATTTCTAAATCTCTTTTACGCCCAACTCATGTCGGCGTTCGTTCCTTCCGTCCGGTTAATTACAATTTTCAAAACCGCTTTTTTTTTTTTCTGAAACATTTTTTTATTTTAAGGCTAGTTTGACATTGTTATGGCAAGCAGTTATGGAATAATACAACGAGAAAAATCAGATAGTTGGGTGTTATTATACATGATCTTAAGACTATTAAACATCGACCCCGACTTAGATTTTAACCAAATTCTTTCCCATTATACCCCTCCTATCCCTTTTTCATTAAAAAAATTTTAATTTCATCAAAAATTAAATTATACAATAATGAATATTCACACCTAATTAATTAATATTGTTTCAATACTTAATTTTAGGGTTTCGATATATGCAACCCAAAGGGTTGCATATAAGCATTTAATTGAATGGAATATTTTATTCACATTTTCAAAATTTATATTTAATGTGATTTGAACTCTTAAATACATTAATGTTAATTCAAGTATATTAAATACTCTATAACTTATTTATAAGAGCAATTTGATTATATTTTCGATTTCGATATACATACTCATATATAGTTATGAGTACGAGTTTGTAATTTTTTTATTATACCTTAAATAACCCTATGATGAACACGTTGCATATGTATTTTTCATAGAGCACCATACTTTCGGTATATTTTTTAAAATTTTCTCCGTTTTACACCGGGAGGAAAATTAAAAGACATGTGCAACGGGTTCATCATAGTATTATTTAAGGTATAATACAAATTTCAATTCATATTAAAAATCCTTCTTACAAATAAGATTTATGAATAATAAAATATTGAATATATTTATACTAATATTGATGTATTTAGTTGTTCAATGTGTATTAAATATTGTTTTGAAAATATATATAGAATATTCCACTACAATAAATGCTTATATGCAGCCATTTGGGCTTCATATATCAAGACCTTTAATTTTATTATTAGAAAATATGAATATTTACATGATTATTGGTTTCTCACTAGCATGAAAATAGAATAGAATCCATGGCATCTGATTCATTAGCTTCAAAGATAGAAATGCCACAATAACCACTAAGCCCGTTATTTCAAATATTTATAAATATTACTTTTGAATAAAATATTAATTACAAATATAATTTATTTTATTTTTGTTATGTTAATGGGTAGTTAATTATTTTTTAATAATTATTTTTATTTGTTCCATGGTGGCGCCGATCACCGTGAACGTCAAAATAAAAATATTTTTTTTACTATGTATACTTATCAAAAATTAATAACCTTTAATAATCTAAATAATTAATATTAAAATAAAATAAAATAAAAGTATTAATAACTCTCAACTACCATATTTTTAAACAACAAATATAAATTTTAAAATTCAAACTACATTCATTATCATCTTAAATTCATCTATGCACAACATATTCAAACTCATATCGCATATCTCTCTCACTAACTTGTCTCTCTAAATTTATCATTTGTTGAGCAAAATCATAGAATCCGGGAGTTCATCGTCGAAAATAGTTAAAATTGTAAGTTTTCTTGTTATATGCACATATTTTTCTATGTATTTAGGATTAGGGAGATTTATCGACTAACTTTACTCCGTTTCGTTCGTGGTTAAACGTTAATATGTAGTAATTAATTGATAATACGATTTAAATGTAGCCTTACACTAAGGTTAGTAGACGGTTAAATATGGCATATGTGATAATTGGTGATGGTTCGAGAAATGATAAACATTGGAATTTGAATGCATCGAATTGTAAGGGGGGCCGAGTGAAGAGGCTTCGGATAGACATGGATGTAGACAATGTGATGATTTAAACGTAGAAGAGGCCGAAGGTGATTATGATTTACACGGTCCGCCTTATAACGCTTTAAATGAAGAGGTTGAGGTCAATGGTGGGGTTGAGGCCGATGGTGACTTTGAGGATGAGGATATTGGGGATGACGACTTTGTATCGGTTGAAGCATTCAAGGACAAACGTGGTCAATTTGTTAGGTGAGAATGAGGTAACATTTAGAAATTATTGATATAATTGAATTTTGTTTATATTATTGTATTGAATAATTAAGTATATTAAAAGATTATTTTGAAATATATACTGATGAACGTGTTATAAAATATATGTTTTATATTTATTATTGGTATTTTTAGGTGTCCAAAAAGGTGTTTGAGCCAAGGATAACGGGAGTTTGGTCGTTACCAAGCCCGTTGTTGGTGGTACTAAAGATGGTTCGGTTATTCCGAGTTTCTTAAGGCATATCACCTCAAAGATGTGGCATGGAGAGATTCGAGGCCTACTAAGTTTGGAAAATCAAGTAGGAATAAACGAAAAATTGTCATGCATATATGTTGACTTCTGGAGTACACTAGCAAGTATACTAGGTCTATATGTAGTAATGGTGAAGTTCAAGTGTCATTCCCACAAGTATACTAGGTCTGTATATATTATTCAAAGTTGTTACCAAATAGCTTGTTTGATGTATCAAGTGACAAATATTTGAAGTTGTTTGAGATTGATTGTGAATAATAAAAACCAAGCAATATTGAAATATGATTTGAAAACAGTTATGGGAAAATACAAGCCTAATCAACATGTGTGCTAGTGATCTAGCGTACTAATTCTCTTATTATTAATGCATGTTATTCAATCTTCATGCCAAGGTCTCTACTCAATATTCTCGTACAATTAGTATTCACATGTCCCTAAGATCCTAAGATTTGATTGCACAAAGATGCACATAAGTGTAATTATTCTTGCATTAAGTTGAGTAGCATTTCAAAGATATGAAAACCTTTGGTATATTATCAGACAAGTTTCCTTAAAAGATAATATATGTATAATGTTAGTTATATACATGCAATGGAAATTAGTTTCCGAACACCCAAATGCACTAAGATATGAAGTATTAATTACTCCAACCATAGGCATTCCATTATATATGATGAAACATTGAAACATACATTACTAATAAAGAGAAATGCACTTACGACCACCAGCTAAGGCTGGTTAAACTTGAAAGGTGACTACTGTAAGCAAACAGTCTAATAGAAACTGAATAATTCATTAAAGAAGAGAATAAATCTCTAACAGAAGTAAACTAAGATAGATCAGATTTGAGTATAATGGGATGTGAAGGGATACTTCAGCAATAAAAGCTACAACCATTAAATAGGCTAAAAATCCATGAAAGAGTTAAAACTAGAATGCAAACAAACCGTAGAAATACATAAAACAAGATTAAAAACACAATTAACTATGATCTTCAGTTGAGTCAACCTTGAAACGCGCTCTCCTCTCATCCCCCAAGCCTTCATTTGCGACGCTAGCAGTCAAAATACTATCTAACACAGTTTTGTCTTCATTCTTCACTTGTCTTTTACAAAAAAAAAAGGTTGTTTGTGATCATATTCCTTATTGTTACCACTAAACTTGATATTTGCTACACTTTGTCCATCGTTAGCACACTATTATGCAATATAATTGATTTAGCCCGAAATACTTACGAAAATCAAAAGAAAAATAATGTCAAATACGCACTCAATAATGTACGAAGGTGCGGGGCTCCAAATGAGTAATATAATTTAATTACTAGTTACGTAATTATTAATTCATTCTAATTATTGTATCGTTATTCTTATTATTAGTATAGTGAACCGCACAATGATTAGGAACAAATGTTATTCCATATTAGAATTGAAGTAAATATTAATATGTATCGGTATTATTATTTATTTTTTTGAAACAATATCGGTATTATTTATTATTATCTTACTTAAGTATATTTTTGTTTAGGTGTAGGTGCAGTCAAGGAGCAACGATCCCAAGTTATTTCATTTGCCCTCTATCATGTTTGATCATCTTGACATTCCCTTGACATGCACCTTCGTTAAGCCGTGGCAACCAAATACGAACTCATTTCATATGTCGTTCCGAGATATGACCATCATGTTGCATGACGTGTGCGAGATTCTTCGCATTCCCGTGGACGGACTACCTGTCATCGGTTTCGGTGGCAAAATGGATCTTTATAGTTTATATCAAGATCTATTTGGATGCGACCGAGAAATGGTGAAGGGAAAACACTGGAAGAATGGTGGCATTAAGTTTAAATCCTTGGAGTCGCATTTTCACGAGACTATAGATGCGGGTGGGTACATCTAGAAGTTACTGGGGCACATTCATATACATGTTGGAGTTGCCCGGCCATGGAATGACAGTAACTATATTGTGTAGTTTGAGCCGACAACTGCAATGTACGCTTGGGAGTCGTACCCTGAAGCGTCGGGAATACTTGTCAAAAGGATGGAGAAGGTGTGTGATATTGGATATGCTTATGCTTCCGACTACATGGAATGGTATCCAGGTTTCGGGACCCCGACTTTTACCACTTGAACGTACAAATAACTTTGAGAGTTGTCCTCCGCCTCGTTCTTCCGAGACCGATTATGTAAGTCATTTGTTAAGTCTTGAATATTAAAATAATTAACTTAAACTTATAGTTGTTGTATATTAATTTTTATTCTTGTAATACAGTGAGTCAGTCATTGTGGATATGTGGTGTGATACGCTACATTTTGTTGAGCACGACAAATCTCAACCGATGATTGACAAATTCAGTGATTTTCAAACTAGGTGGAACAGAAAGCGGTCAAGCGAATAGAAAAGTTTGAAATCAGTACTTTAATTATGGTTGTAACGGTAACAACTATTATCTTAATCCCAATGAAGTTGAAATTGACTATTTCGTGATTTTAGTCACTAATACGTGTTCTTCGTTACTAATTCGTGTTTTGAACTATACCTCTTGGACGCTTTGTGATCTCATCCAAAGACTTGCAAATATATGAAGCAAAATCAACTTGAAAACAATTAGATATTCGAAACATTAAATGAAATTCTTTAACACTCACTTTGCTCGAGTCCCTCTTTCCCGTAAGGTTGAATGCAATGAATTTGTGTAGAAAATAAAGCGTTGGGGTTTCGATGTAGCAAGCTTTCAAATTGCTAGCATACGCGTCTAAGTCTAAATCGGGACAAACATGCTTGATCAACCAAGGGTAACATATGTCAAAAGGTCGACCTAGAAGTGTGAACCATAGGGTTTTGATGTTTACATTTTCAATAGACAAAGTTGTGAGGAATTCTTGAAGTGAAGAATCACATGCGGAATAAGAAGATGTGACTAACTTGTATAATCCCGCTCTTCAAAGCACTTCTAAGTCTCTCACCCACCCGTTATCATTCAAATAAAACCAATCAAATGTGTAAAGATAGTTCACAAATTGATCTCGTACCTTATTGAACCGATCCAATTGGACTCGTGTGGATAGTGTATGGCATTTTGAACTCATAAGATAGGACGGTGAAAGCAATTGGGTCGGGAAGATTTGCAAGAAGGCGCTTCACTTTGAGTAAAATCAGCCCGCACAGCAACCTTACTTTCTCTATTTTAGCTCAAGAAGGGGCTGCTGATGAACTTCGATTTTGATCAAAGGCTCTTCTAGCTTTGTCATTCTATGTTGGCGGGATGTAGATGGAGCGCTTTCATTTCCTCTTTTCTTACCCATGATATTTTGAAAAAAAACAAAACAACTTGAAGTTTGAAGTAGTACAGAGTGTTTAAAAGAGTTGTGGGTGTGGATGGGGGTGGGGGGGGGGGGGGGGGGTTTATAGGGAAAAAGGGGTTGAAACCCATTGGGAGAACCCGTCGTGTCTCCTCATACAAAGGGGAGACACCCAATGGCTAGTTTGACCAGTCGGACGTCGTGCGTCGGGCTGGTGGCGCACCAGCCAACGCAACCAAACAACCGTGTTGGCTGGCCTTGGGGCTACGCTTGTTAACATGACGCGTCGTCGTAGGTAATTCCATCGGAATTTTTTTAAAAAAATTAATTTTAAAAACAATTAAATATTTAAAAAAAAATATGAATTGTTAAAAATAAAAAGTCTTATATAAAATACAATGTGTTTATTGCTCAGGCTATTAAAAATAAAACGCTATTTAGTATTTTCAAAAATTAAATATATAACTAAATGTCTTAAATTATCTTTACGATGTTTTCCGTTGTTTAAACTGAGGTTTGAATTGTCCATTTTTAGGTACTCGGAATTACCCGATCATACATTTTGTAAACAATCAAATTCAACTTTAATAGTCAAATCCATGTTAACGTGTTGTCTAATCAATGTTTGTGTAATGTCAAATCAAGTTGTACATTGAGAATCTATTTATATAAATTATTATTATAAATTTTAAAAAAGTTGTGTGCAACTATTACTGATGGAACTAATTAATCACGCGAATTTTATCATGGTGAATACATCTGTGTCAATCGGATAACCCAATCACGTGTGATTGCAAGAAATCGTATAAATAACCATACAAGTGTTTGAGTTTTCCTACAAATTGTACTAAACATTTATCGCATACAAACAACATATTAAGTCTAGTTCTTTGTCATTTTCATCCTCAAATAGCCAAAATTTTCCACCGGAAGAAAATATTGTCCAAACTCTTTCTGAAGATGATTGCATTGCCAACATGGTGGAATATTAGGCAAGAGCAATCTGAGTCTTCGGAGAAACTTTTGTTGATCCAAAATTAATTTACCTCCATATCCCGTTCATGTCTTGTTGACGAGTTTCCAACTTCAGCACTTCATATATTGTGGTGATTATGCTATATGCATTACATACCATTCAATTTTTCTATTCAGGAATGGTGCAACAGTTTGAATCAAGGCGTTATTCCGATCAACATTCTAATGTTTTTGGAATGGTTTATGCTGAGAAATAATTGGATACAATTGTTTAGAAGCCTATTACTAAACAACCACATGGACAACATTCTCAACTCCAACATTTTCTTAAAAGGGTCCAACCGTCAAGTTTCACCGTCGATGTTTTTCACACATACTCATTTTCTATCGTTCAAGAGTGGGATCTACGTGAAAAGATGGTGGGTTCATTGAAAAACGTAAGTGCAGCCAAGAACAATTATGGCGAATATAAATAGGCAAAGAAACAGAGTCAATGCTCATTGGGAAACAATCCTGACTTCTTATATCGAGTATATCTCCGAGAAAATACAAATTTACGAAGTTATCCAACCGTCTCAGCATCCAAATTTCAAGCAATTCGTGGAAAACTTACAACATGACAATTGGTCCGTTCATGACCCAACTAATGCGGGTGATTAGTCAAGCCTTTATAAATTGTTGTTGTTAGATTCCGAATAAAGTCGAGATTATTTAATTAACATAGAGTCAAGTTCAGGTGACACACCCCCCTTATGGTGTGACAGCTCTCTTATGGTGAGACATGTACCGATAGTGTAATTAATTAGGTCTACAAAAATAATTTTCCAATCTTTTTCTTGCCAAGCCCAAACGACTTTACTTTATCTTGTTCAAATGTTTCTCATGTTCAGCCGCTTTCGCAGTCTGACGCCGCCGCCGCCGATCATCCCCAAAACTGCCACCACCGACGCCTCCGATCATCCCCAAACCGCCACCGCCGATGCCGCCGTGGTGAAGAAAGACGAGAAGATTGACGATTCGGGAGGGTTGTCTCTGTTTGCGATTTTGAGAAATACAAATAATATTCTCTTCATTTTCTCCCTTTTATTTTGAGTAATCTACTATCAATTACATATAAAGATGAAGATGATGCTTACTAGAGGCTTCGTAGTGCTGTGAAGGAGTATCATACCACAATGAAGGAATATTATAAAGCTGTAGTCTTTTTGTCCCGTTGGTAATTTAAATTAATATTTTATAGAGTGAATTCATTATACTTTGGTATGGAAAGACAACATATATTTCATTGTTGTCCAAAACAGTATAATATATTGCTATGTTGACATCCAAATCATAAACTTATTACAGAGCTCCATTCAAGCCAAAGTGTTAATTATGTTTCAAATATTTCATTCGGAACAGCCGAGTATTAATTTGAAACAACAGAGTATTAATTTGAAACAACCGAGTACTAATTTGGAACAACATAGTATTCTGTTGAAACAATATAGCACAAGGAACAACTGAATATTTCATTCGGAAAAACAGAATATTAATTTGAAACAACATAGTATTAATTTGGAACAACCGAGTATTCAATTTGAAACAACCATAGAAAAAATAAAAAAAATAAAAATCGCTTATAAATAGCAACGATGGATCTCAAAAGGACCGCCTAAGTAATACGAGTTCAGTGGTATAATTTTTTTTGAAAAATGAGTTCGAGAAGAGCGGGAAAATGCATTTTAAAGAAAATAATTAAATCATTTTCTCTCTCCAGAGGTGACATCAGCGCTGACATCACCTCCTCTTCCTTCCCTCCATTTCCCACGCACAAATACTTTTCATTTAATTACAAGTTGGCCACCTTCTCCTGTTCAATTACAAAAATGCCTCCTCCTTTTCTTCTTGTCACACCATAAGTGGGCTGTCACACCATAAACTCATTATCACACCTGAGCCTTTTTCAATTAACATATTTAAGTTTACTTGTTTTAATTATAGTTTTAAAGATTATGTGTTTAATTACCGTGTAATCCATTTTTTTAAATTGTTTACCTTTTTGTCTCATTTAAGTATTATTTAAAAAAAGAAACTAATTTTGAGATTTTAAAAAAACGAACTAATTTTGAAATGTCTTAAAAGAAGAGTAATTTTGTGATTTAAAAAATGACTAATTTTTAGATTTGAAAAAAAGGGATTAATTTTTAGATGTTTTAAAAAATAGATTAATTTTGAAATTTTGAAAAGACTGACTAATTTTGAAATTTTAAAACATATTTCAAACAAAATATATTATAATTGTTAATGTATTTTAATTTTCAATTTTATGTTTAAACTAAAAAAATATTATTTTTATCGGTCGCAGTCACCGTGGCTGGCAAAATTATTATCTACATTAATAATACTATATGATTAGGTAAATTAAAATTTATTTATATGTATATTAATTAAATATTAAGAGTATATTAATTTATTTAGTATGTATTTAGGAGTTTATTATTTTATTTAAGCCTTTATCACTAATTTAGATAATTTAAATTTTATTACAAATGTAATTATGAGTTTTTAATTTACTTAATTATGTATCACTAATTTTACTTAAACATTCATTAATATGATTAGAAGTATATTAATTTACTTAATCGTTTATCACTAATTTTACTTAAGCCTTTATCACTAACTAGTCTATAGCCCGTGCTATGCACGAATTGCGAGAACATATTTTTTTAACTATTATTTTAACTTTATAAGAAATTTATTGCGGTTTCGATCTAATTGACTCGACCAATAGACATGTATCACTTGAATACTTTTTAAAATAACTTCCAATGAGATGATATATTTCTCTAATGTTCTTTGATTGAATTTATTGCATATGGTAAATAGTAGAATTTCTTCAAATTTATTACTTCCTTAGAGACCACATTTATTACCTAAATACTATATTGTGGACAATATAAAATAAATTCAAAATGCATATATAATAGATAAATATTAGGGAAAAGTACAAAAATAAACTATGTGGTTTTGACCATTTTCAAACATAATTTTCGTGGTTTAAAGTTTTGCAAACAAGTACCTTGTGGTTTTGAATGTTAGCAATTAGAAGCTAATCAGACAACGATGTTAATTTCTGCTCACAAATAATAGTCTTTTTAATCACATGAGCTCATTTTAAATCTAATATGTGCTTCTGTCGTCGAAACTTTTGACAGAGTTGCAGTAATAATGTTGACAGTTATGGTTGAGTGATGCTTTGCTGCATTATTCTTCTCTCTGTTAAAAGTTATTTTATAGTTATTAAATAATATACATCACTTAAATGATTATTCGGTTCAAAATTGGTGAAAATAATGACTTTTTACTCCCGAAAACTTAACATATTCTAGCAAAAATTAGTATTGTTATCCAACTGGCCTCTAATTGCTAGCAATCAAAACCATGTGGTACTTGTTTGCAAAAGTTTAAACCACGAGGATTATGTTTGAAAATGACTGAAACCACGTGGTTTATTTTTGTACTTTTCCCTATTCATAGTTTACAAAAATTATAATGTCAATTGTTCACCAATTATTTTTATTCTATAAAAACTTTTCTAGTATTTTAGATATATATGATATAACATTAAATTTTATATTTCTTTCCAAGTTGGATGTTATGAATTATTTTAGTAGACATTAACAAAATCATAGTCACTAACAACTTTACAATTTTAAAAAAAAAAAACTTGAAACATGATTAGGATCAATTTTGCATACCGCTTTGTAAATATATATATATTTAACAGTTAGATATTTCTATTGTCAAATTTAAATTAAATTACTACTTTCAACATTGTGTAATAGCAAAATCAGACGGTAAGGAAAAAAATTCTCAAAAACGAACAAATATATTACCCTAATTTAACGATACATATTCGCAAAATTGGAAGCAAAGAAACTGTCGAGAAAAAGAATCAAAATCTTCATTTTAGAATACAAATCAAATTTCCCGTTAACCACTTCAAATCAAAATAGTTTGAATCGTGATGAGAAAATCCAAATGAGAATTGATAATGTGAAAAGAAGGAGCGAAATATAGTTTAGCATATTAACGCAGTATTACCTTATTCACAATCCCAAAACAAATTTCCTTAAAAAATTTAACAATTGCTTAATGTTTATTTTTATTTCAATTAAAGACTGAGTATCATTCCAAAACAAAGAAAAAATGACTTCGATTCATTCACTCCAAATTTATACTTCCCAAAATTGGATTCGGTGTTAGGTGAGATTGATCATGTGATTTTATTTGGTGATTTTTTTAGATTTCATTTATTTCCTTAATACATTGATTCTCATATTAGTGAACATTTTTATATAGTAAGGATTTAAAATAGAAAAAAAATATTAAATTATGAGAAATATGGAATGAAATAATAATTAGTTGAAAATAAAATTAATTAAATAATTAGAATGCATGAAAAATTGACACGTGTATTATTAAAAGAGTGAAAAAAGAAAGGCTTGACACCTTATCCTTATTGTTGCTCCTTAAAAAAATTAACAATTTGATGTTATTACAAAATGCAAAGTTAAAATATTCTTACTTTCAAGAAAAATATAATATTTTTGATTTAATTTAATTTATTTATTTCTTTAAAAAAGTTAATTTATTATTTCGTTAGTTTTATTTACTTATTTTTATTTATTAATGTTGAAACTTAATCAATTAACAATATTTGTTTCATTATATTGTGAAATTTGTGCATAATCAAAAAAATATTTGTTTCCTTATGTTTATTTTATCATCTTCAAAATCTTAATCTATCATATAACCTATTATAATTAGGAAATAAAATCTATCTATATATAATTTAATAATTAAATAATTCAAAAAATGACAAATTGACACCTAAGCATATTTAGGAGTGAAAAAAGAGGGCTTGACATCTCATCCTAATTGTTACTCCTTTATATTATATTTTCAATGAAATCAAAAGTTCTAGCCATCTAAAAAATCAAGGTTAAAAGGTATTAGCCAATGTATAAAAAAATATTGCCAATAACATTCACAAACTATATTACTTAAATAAACGGACATTATATTTATTTTGTTGACCAATAGATAAATATAAAAGTAACAATTCATAATATAAATCAAACATATATTGGTTTCCATACAGAAAAGTTGAGAAGCAAGGTAACCTTAATAAGAAAAAAAAAATAGATTTCATATGCGAGAATGTCTTCCTTCAAAAAGTATATATAATTGTTGAAGAGAGTGAAAAATATTTATAAATTTTTTTTTATCTAATACATTGAATACCAATTATTACATTTATTTTTTCTTATATTACTAATTTTGCCGTAATTTTTTTCATCTATATATATATATATATATATATATATATATATATAAGGGAAACTAAAACTCATTCACCACATGATGCCACCTCACCAAAATCTTAGGTGTCATCCTCTCATTTTTTTGAGATTTTTAATTTATTTCTTTCAAATTTTAATTTATATATCTATATATTTATTTTTATTTTTGTTTATTGCTCTTTAATTGTATAAGTTATAATTCTCATTGTCTCCTTAATAACTTATGACCTTTACACTTCCATAACATTTTTTGTTTTGAATTCTAATTAAGAATAGTAAATGATAATTGAAATCTACAATTAGTGAACTCTTTTATATAGGTTGTGATTGTGGAACCAAAAGGAGTCTATTTCATTCTCTCACCCAATAGAAATTGTCCGATAGCAGTTGTATAGTTGTTTGTGCTTGAATTAGATCTTAGTTTGGAATAATGTGTTACATTAGTCGTTTAATGAGTTAAAAGTCACATAAAGCTATGGGAGAACTTACATACAAACTTTCACAAGTGCAAGCAAGCATTGTTGTAATATAGTTGTTGTTATTATTATTATTTTTATTTTTTTTAAAGAAATTATTATTATTATTATTATTATTATTATTATTATTATTATTATTATGTAGTTCTATCATTTGTTAGAAATTGAAATCAATTTTGGTGATTGAATTATGTTGTATGTATCATATTAAAATTTGAGTTTATACATAGTTTTTTGTTCTTAATGTACAAATCACTTTATCCTAAGAATTTAATTCTTATTGTGCATTATGATAATATTCTTATAACATGTAATTTCAATGCTAATTATTCATTTCTTTTTGAGATATAGAGTTTTCTATGTTTTTGTTTTTCATTAACTATATATAATATAATATATATGCTAAATTAAAGCTAAAATTATCATTCCGACTTTTAATTGATTTTGTATAGAATTCAATGTTTAATGTAAAAATAATTTTTCACTGATTCAATCTCCAATCTTTTTCGAATTCTGAGATTCTCATCTTAATGAAAAATCTACCTTGAGTAAAGAATAACTTATATATCTTGGAACCCTAGCTTTAAATAATAGTTCATTACTTTGGATCACCTCATTTGGAAATATTAACAGTTATAAAGTTATACCTAAAAACATATACCTATAAGTAAGCATTTAATTAAAAACATTTTAATTGTGATTTGGAAAGAAGTTCAACAAATTTTATTTAACAAAATAATAAGAACCGCGCATAGCGCGGGTTTGTGACTAGTTAGATCTAATTAGGGACACATATTGATTTAGCTTTACATTTTTGAAATATTACCTTTTCGTATGTCATCCATAACAATATAAAACTAATTAATTGGATCCTCTTTTTAAATAAAAAATATTTAATTGAATTCTCTTATTCCTCTATTGGTATTTTACCATATTAATCAATATTAGAAATTAATTAGAAATAACTAAAAATGGAAAAAGAATATTACATTTAAATAGTAATTTAAATAATAAAATTATACATTGACACATAGGATTATTAAGAGTGAAAAAGGAAAATTCAAACAATTAAATAATTCTAAAATCTAAGAAAATGACACGTAGGATAATTATGGAGTGAAATGAGGACGAACTGACACCTCATCCTAAACGTTACTCCTTTATATTATATATAGATTTGGTTAAAATATAATTACTTTTTAAATTACTTGATTATAATTAATTATTTCTTTAATATATAAAGTAATTTAATTAATAATTAAATCCGTATGTGTATGTATATATAAGTTAAAATAAATAAATAAAACAGAAAAAATTAAATAATTATATAACTTTTCGGTGTAAATGAGTATATAAGTCTTTTACTTGGTCAAATGTGCGTTGGGATCGATGTTTAGTAGTCTTAGAGATTGATGAATAGTAGTGCACTAAATATTTGGTACATTCAGATAATAAATTCTGAAAGTCGGGAAAGCAGATCATTAGGCATATAGTAATGACTATTATAATTGATATTTGAAAAAACGTTGATTCTTAACAAAAATATATTTTTATTTTAACTAAATAATTTGTTTAAAATTCATTTTAAATTTTCTTATGACATGGACAATATTACTTGAAATCGCTCCTTATTTTCATTTTATTCTTTCATAAAATTTTGTTAATATTATTATTTTTATGAGTTCGAAAGAAATATTATTTGTAAATATAATCATTTAAAAATATGTAACCATTTAAAAAGAAAAACTTAAACGTATCAATGTATTACAAACAAACACTTATCAATAGAAATGTATTACAAACAAACACGTATATAATCCAAACTTTTAAAATATCTAAGATTCCAAATAAGTTCATTCCATTCTAATTGTTATGATGATTTATTTGTAACATCAAAGAAGTAGCAATTTGATCCCCGAACATTATTCATTTCTGTCAGGATAAATTACAACTGCGGTACCCAAATTATAGTCACTTTCCTAAATTGGTACCCAAACAAAAAAATTCCCAAAGTGGTACCCAAACTATCCATGACCACCCAATTAAGTTTCTATTACCTTCTACAAGTGGTCAACACGTGATCAACGCTCAGTCAATGGCGGTCAACACAAGTTTAACCATTTTTTTGTTGACCCCATTGACCCTCTAATAAAAATTGACCAAATTAACCCTCTCACATTCTTCCTCCTCCTTACCCTTCTCTCTCACCATCCATTCTCTCTCTTCCACCATGAAAAATCTCTCTTTCTTCTTTCCTCCTCATTTTTCTTTTTCTTTCTTTTTTGATCTTTCCTCCTTCTCTTTCTTCTTCTCTCCTCCTCTTTCATCTTTTTCTTTCTTTTCCTCTTTTTCTTTCCATTACCATAGTTCTAGATTCCGGCGGATCTGAATTTTTCCATATTCCTGCAGATCCTACGCAGAATCTGGATTTTCAGATTCCGGCTGGTTCTGGAACGGAATCTAGATTTTTCCAAATTCCGGTAGGTTTCTAGAACTGGCCAGAATCTGGAAAAATCCAGATTCCGACATGTTCCAGAACCGGTCGAAATCTAGAAAATTTCAAATTCCGAAATCTTGAACAATGGTTAAAGAAGGGGGAAGAAGAAAGAGGAGGAAAGAAAAAGGAGGAAGAGAAAAGAAGGAGGATGAGGAGGAGGTGGAGAAAAAAAGTGAAAGAATGGAGGTGAGAGAAAAATGAGAGAGTGAAGGTGGAGGGAAGACGAAGAAGATGAGGGACAAATTGGTCATTAAGTATAGAATAGTTAGTGGGGTCTCCAAAAATTTGGTCAAACTAGCGTTGACTGACGTTGACTTAGCGTTGACCGCGTGTGAACCGATTATAAGAGGTAATTTGGACTTGAATGAGAGGTCATGGATTGTTTGAGACAAAATTTTGTTTAGGTACCACTTCGGGAAAGTGAGTATACTTTGGGTACCATTGGTGTAATTTACCCTCATCCTTATTGTAGAAGTACCTTTAGAATCCAAAGAATTAATTTCAGTGCCTTCAAAATTATCGGACGGTACAAAATCAGGATCTTCATCAAGCATTTGAAAAGCTGGATCATTTCTTGAAATTCTTCTAATAAAGTTATGCATGTCATGGATACAACTACAATATCCTCCTGAGTTTTAAATGGATATGTAGACATATCACTCAATATTTTCCACTTTCGTTTCCAAACCCCAAAATTGTTCTAAATGTCACTTCGAAGTGATGAATGTGCAAAATAGAGGTTTATGGTTTAACTGTTTGCAAATAAAGGTACGTGATATGAAGTATTTTGCAAATTAAGGTATCCTTAATTACAAATTTACGTTTTAATGACATTAAAGTACATTTTGTACTTTTAAAGAAAAATTACATTTACATATTGATAAACATATCATTTAATGACATTATCCGCTATCAAGTGAAATCATAAACCATATTATGGATTTTTTTCGTTCTTTTATAATTAGACGGTTTACAGACTAAATTAAAGGTTAAGTCCATTTTACAAATCTGCAATTCGATCTGAGGATCAATATTTTGTCAATATATAGATATAAATTCTTTAAAAGGTGAAAATATTATCAAAACTCAATAATGTGATTCCAGATACATTGTGTTATAAAAATATTCATATCACATACCCCTATTTGTAAAAATAAAATAAAATCATAGCACATACCTTTATTTGCTAACTGTTAAACCACATACCCCAATTTGAAAATTGAATAAACCTCAAACATTATTTTTGAACTTTTTCGTAATTTCTAACAAATGAAAATAAGTAGTATGAAAACAAAACTACTATGAATTTTTGGTTAAACGTGTTTTAAGCTTCATCATGTCAACATAGACATAACTATATGGGTTTTTGAGAGATTATTGATAGTGGTGGAATATTGATAAATTTTCTCGGACAATGTTGTAGTTTGTTTTTAAAAAATTGACTTGAAAAATCTGTTGACGACTTTTACAACCCAAACAAAATGGGCATCAACAAATGTCAATTTGTAAAAGATATGTAGAGATATCTGACTCCTTAAATTATTGAACCTACATCATAGGGGCTGCAATGGTTATCTAAACACACTTATGACGTGTGGAGATTAGGTCTATTGCCAAATAAAGACAAACCTACAGATCGTGCACATAAAATGTCAGAACCGAATCTTATAGAACTGAATTGAGAAGAAAATTGATTAAGAGTGAATAATTTAATAGTACTATAAAGTATGTCAAAACACATTATTTAGTTCTTGTATTTTCAATAATATATTATAAGGTCATTAACATTTGTTATACTTAACAAAATTATATAAAGAAAATTTTTTATGAGTTATATATGAATTTCAAGATTTTTTTTTTAAACAATTATGTATATCACGAGGTATTAGAAATATATCATATGGATTTGTCCTATTAAATATGTATTTTGACATTCCTTAGATACTATCAATTTATTTATCCATTAGTTAATTAATTAATTGTATATAAATATAAATATAATTAGTTAACATAAGATTAATTGTTAGTTTGTATCAAGATAATCAATTAATAGTATGTAATATTGATATTTAACTGATTAGTTGTAGGTATAGGCTTATCTAAACTTTTCTATTACAAAAAAAATCAATTAAAGTTACATGTCGTATAATTAATGAAATTAGAGTATTTGTTTTTTTTAAGTATGATTTAATTGGTAAATTGGATTTGATTAGATTCTGTTATTTTGCACAGTTTAAAATACTTGAGTGATTTAATTATGCAATTAAAACATTCATGGATCAAATGACGATTAACTACCTAAATATAACCTTACAAAGAATATAATAAATATACTTATAAATAGATGATGTCTCCAACCATAAAAGTTAATCAAGAATTTCAGCCACCCTTATGGATTTATAGAAGATTTTGGTAAATACTGAGAAAATTCTCCTTCCACTGAAATTCTTCAACTAGCATCGAATTCAATTTGTAAAGCATTCATGTATATATCTTAGGATCGCTTACTTTAGTAGATTCTACAATAATCTATATAAAAGAAAAAACCTTTCAGTTTCTAATTGTGGATAAAAAAAGGTTTTACTTAACAATGGTAACATACATGATCTAAACAAATTCTAAAATTTTTTTACGTCTTAATCTCATTTTCTGTCTAGAGACATGTCTGTGTCTACTTCAAATTCATGCACCACTAAATAAGGAGAGATCCCCGAATTGTCACATAGATTTCCAAGAGAGTTCATTGGTGTTCTCGTAGATATGGTTGATTTCATTTCAGGTCTAAGCTCAACAAAAATTTGAATGGGGATATGTCCGAGTCTACTTCCACTATGATCCGTTTGGAGGTTCGAGTCGTCTCTCTTTCACTTTCAGTTAGAACTTTCTATTCTAAAACCTTATCCTATTACAAGTGATTTTTACAGATCTTTCTATCCAAGCTTGTCGTACATATTGATGGATACAAAAGTGTGCTCTGCTCGATAAAGGATTAAGAGTTTCTCATGTGGTCTGCAAGATAGAAGATAGGCTAGACATATGGATGTCGATCAGATACCCAATTCGATTGGACCTTATAAATGCATGGAGATCCAGTGAGTAAGATTAACATATCCTTTATGTTACTTGGGCAGAAACCTATATAGGGAGAGAGAGTAGTGAGCTTATTTAAAAATGATTGGACTATCTATGAATAAGAAACTGACTAAGAATATAACTATTCATGAGTTCAAATCGCTTAAAGAAAGGCCCATGGAAGCATGTTATATTAGGAATATAGAGGCGTCTGGAGTTATGGAGGTTCCATTCCTATGTAGAGGTAGGCTTTATTTAGGAATACTTCTTCAACCAAGAATTAGACTCTATTAAACGGAGTTACACAATAAAGGATTTTAGGATCACGCCTCGTGTATATGTTTATTTTGCTGGAAATCAAATTCTTAAGGTACAAATTTCTTTATCCATTAAATAAACCTGCCTATTTTTTATGTTAAATCATGCACACCTTAGTCTACTAGCAATTGCTTTTAAGAAAGTAATACGGCTAAAAAAGATTCTTTTTTTTTTGTATTCTATATACTCTTTCTTTCCAATGTCTACATCCCTTATGCAAGTATGTGTAAAAATAAAATTGGAATGTATTAAAAGGATATAACTTATAAGATTTATAACATAGACTAGTGCTCACCGAGTCGATAACTGACCAAATACAACTTGGTCAATCACCATTAGATTATAATCTAAGGATGGAGATTAAAACCTAATGAAATCACCTATTTTATTTCAATTATAAATAGCATTTTTTGTTTTTTTATTATACCCTAAATAGTCTCGTATTAACCCGTCGTCTTTAGATGATTTCATTAAGTTTTTATCTCCACCTTTAGATTCTAATCTAATGATGATTAACCAAATTGTATTTGGTCAGTTATTGACTAGGTGAGCATAACTGTTATAACATATTATCTTTAATAAGCATTAGATATGCAACTAACAAAAAAAATGAACATTTGATATATAATGTAGGCAAAAGACATTATTTAGCCACCCGCATATCCCAAATTTGTGCATTTGGCTTTTATTTGGTCACATTTGGCCATTCACCTTTGAAAATTTGGTTATATTTGGCCATTGATATATCAATTTAGTGAAATTCCGCCATTCTTGAATAAAGATTAAACGGAGATTAAAATGTTAAACATTAAAGTTCTTCAATTTCAAATAATAAATTGCAACTAAAACTAAAAATTTGCTAAATAATACAAATATATGAATGTCAATTTACATTATAATGGTGAGATTTCACCAAATTCATAAAGGTGAGTTGCTAAATGTGATCAAATAAAATGTTAGTGGGCAAATGCACAAATTTGGGATAAGTCAATGGCTAAATAGTGTCTTTCTGTCTATAATGTATTTAAAGGATAATTATTGAAATAGTCAAAATTAACTCAAAAAATTGCGTTAAAATATAATATAATATACATAAATTCTAAAATATTAAATATATAATATTAATTTTAGAATTCCAAGTGTCTAATTACAATCCATAAAACATCCGAATATTTATGCTAGAATATCGATTGATCCATACTTGTTGAAGGTAAATGATGTTTGAATTTCAATAATTTTTTTGATAGAAAGATAATTAAACAAATTGATAAACAAGAGAGAGAAAGGAGGAGAAGAAAAGAAAAAGAGATCAGATTAAAAGCTTCTCTTCTTTTTTCCCTCTTTTTTGTCGACCTTTTCTCTTATGTACATATTGAAATACTTCTTGATAAAATTATAGTTCGTCATTATGTTTTATTGTAATAATATGTGAATGAATTGGAGTATTGTGTTGGAGCTGTAGCTGTTAATTCCATATATATCTGAGAAACCATCGTTTGGGTTCCTTTTTCTACTAATTTTCAGGTGGGATTTCTTTTCCTTTAATTTATGTTTATTTTATCATTCTTATAGTCATTATGTTAGTTAATGCTTGATCATACCAATTTAAATATAAACATTTATATGTCTATCAATGTTCTTAATACTAAGTTGCTTTATATAGGTAATTCAATTGCAACAATTAAGCAGATATATTGTCAACTTGTATCAAAATGAGGGGAAATTTGGGGAGACTCCAGGAGTTCCATGTGTCATGGAACTCCCCCCATACAATTATTGACATGTGTATATAGTCCATACAAAATTGTAAAAAATTGTGAGACCATGTACACATGTAAATAATTGTATGGGAGGAGTTCTATTCCCAATTAAACTCCTGGAGCTTGAAAGAAGGACTCCAAAATGAGATTTAGGTCTCAATTTAGTATTTAATTGGTCATTTTTTACATATTAATTTAAAATGATGAAAATAAAAATAAAAATGACACTTGTTAAGAATTATTAATCATATATTGATACATATCACCTGAAAGTAAAATAAAATTGTAGGTATATATTTTGCATTTGTGAACTATAAATCTGGATAAAAATCTATATCAAAGTTTACGGATTGCAGGTGAAAATCTAAAGTTAGTATTGGAAAAATGTCATCAAGCAAGATAAGAAGAGCATTTGGAGCAGTAAAAGACCAAACAAGCATAAGCCTAGCTAAAGTAAGTAGTAGTAACTTATTAGCAGACTTGGATGTTGCCATTGTTAAGGCAACAAGACATGAAGAACACCCAGCAGAAGAAAGACATGTCCGAGAAATTCTAAGTTTAACATCCTATTCACGAGCCTACATTAGCTCATGTGTTAATACACTTTCTAGAAGACTTACCAAGACAAAGAACTGGATTGTGGCAATAAAGACATTAATGTTGATCCAACGCCTGCTCGCTGAGGGTGATCCAGCCTACGAGCAAGAGATATTCTTTGCAACAAGGCGAGGGACTCGGCTTCTAAACTTGTCAGATTTTTGTGATGGTTCAAGGACAAATTCGTGGGACTATTCAGCGTTTGTTAGAACATATGCGTTGTATCTTGATGAAAGGTTAGAGTTTAAGATGCAAGGAAGGCGCGGGAAGAGAAGTGCTTTCGCAATTGATGAAGATCGGGATCGAGATCAAGATCAAGATCAAGATCGTGCTACTTCATCAGAACATTTGAAATCTACGCCTATTCGTGACATGAAAATCGACCTTATTTTTTCAAGAACACAACATTTGCAACAACTGCTAGATCGTTTTTTAGCTTGTCGTCCAACAGGTTTCTTTTTCTTTTTATTATTCTTCAATATATATATATATATATATATATATATATATATATACATATGGGGTAAAAGCACACAAATTAGTTACTATGGAACATTCATTTGACATTCTCCTTCATAATACTACAATCAATGACACATTGTCGATACGTCATAAATATAATTGTCGAAGTAGCCATGTGGCGTCCACATGGTAAAATCATTGCAATTAGTGTGCGTCATATTTATGACATGTCAATGGAGCATAATATTTATGATTGTTTATTTTTTTTATTAACTCATAATATTCATGCAGGTGGAGCGAGACAACATAGACTAGTATTGGTTGCTTTATACCCAACACTGAAAGAGAGTTTCCAAGTATATTACGATGTTACTGAAATATTAGGAATCTTAATTGACCGATTTATGGAGCTTGAAATCAACGATTCTATCAAAGTTTATGAAATATTTTGTCGTGTCTTAAAACAATTTGAAGAACTTGACCACTTTTATAGCTGGTGTAAAACAGTAGGCATTGCTCGCTCCTCCGAGTACCCTGAAGTCGAGAAAATCACCCAGAAAAAACTCGACCTTATGGATGAATTCATCCGTGATAAATCTGCATTAGCACAAATCAAGACATTATCTTTACCTTATGGTGAAGTAGATGCTTTAGAAATACAACGACAGTCAGCAGATCACAAAGAAGACGATAATCTAGAAGAAGAACAACAACAACAACAAGAAGAAACAAGTGATATGAATTCAATAAAAGCTCTGCCACCACCCGAAACTGTCACTGAAGAAAAAGTAGAACCAGAGCCATTAATTGAAGAAAAAGATACCAAAAAAGAGGTTGACTTACTCAATTTAGGGGAAGATGCATTGTCTAGAGAAGAAAACGAAAACAATTTAGCGCTAGCTTTATTTGATGCAGGTATCCTTTTATTTATTGAAATTTCACCAATAAATGGGCATTGTTGGATTCAGAACTCTAACCATTTAAAGTGTGTGTTTAACATTGCTTTACGTGATTTAAAACAATCTGTTTAAATGCAAAGTCATTTTTTAACCACAAAAAACTACTTTTAGGAAAAAAAAAATACAACTTGCACATTTTATCGAAAAAAAATGATTAAATTTTTTGAAAACAGAAACATAGCTAACTTTTAATAAACATTATTATTATTATATTATTATCTATTGACTTTTTTTAACTTTTTATTATGTATTCATAAAAAAACATTTCATCTTTTTTATAACGTTTTTTACGCACCAAGTTCTCTTAGGTGTATCAATTTTTAAAATTCACGTAAACTCTAACTGTAACTTTTTTCTATTATATTATGTGACACACAGGTGTAGCAACTACAGAATCCACAACCGTTGCTCTACAATGGGAAGCATTCAATGAGGGGACCGGAGATTGGGAGACAGCTTTAGTTCAATCAGCGAGCAGTTTACAGACTCAAAAAGCAACTCTAGGAGGCGGATTCGACATGTTGGTGCTTGATGGGATGTATCAAGGGGCAACAAATGCAACAACAATTGGTTACATAGGTAGTGGAAGTGCAAGTAGTGTGGCCCTCGGGTCAGCCGGACAGCTTGGTACAGCTATGTTAGCATTACCTGCACCCCCACAAGCAGTAAGTGAAATGCATAACTTAGACCCATTTGCAGCTTCACTAGTAGTAGCACCACCAAGTTTTGTGCAAATGTCTGATATGGAGAAGAAGCAAAAATTATTGATGGAAGAGCAATTAATGTGGCAACAATATGCAAGAGAGAGATCATACCACTAATTACACAACTGAAAGCAACTCGAACTCTAATTAATTAGTCGTGTTTTTTCAACTCATTATTTAGTCAATTTTTTTATTAGTCAGATGTTGGAAATTGTTTTGGTTGATATATGTCGTAGTTTGTGCAAAATCTATAGTTCTTAATTTGTTTACTGAATTGTAAACATTCTAGACCAGCTCCACATAATATAAATTATGTAATTAACTCACATTTTGTATAAACAATGAGTGTTTATTTCAACGTTTAAGAATAACATTTAACATTATTTATTCCAAACTAGAGTTGAAGTGTCTAGTTAAATTGTTCTAAAACAAACTGCAACAATTCACGAAAAGTTCTAACTGTTTGGCAAATGTTATTTTTAATTGTTTAGCTATTGATTTTTTCCCTAAACAATACATGTTGTTTTTTTGAAATACTATATGAATTTGAAGGGATTAACGAAAATTAATCCATATGAGATAAACAGGTTCGAGAGTATTTGATTTGAAAGTAGAACTAATTGATCTCTCAAGGTAGCGGAAGCAAATCTTAGCACCACGACCTTGTACTATCGGTTACAAGAAACCACACAATGTTGGCTGGGAAGAATGATATTGATCCACATGCTAAAGCTGAAAAATAGAGAGCAAGAGAGAGGATAGGCAGAGCTCCGACATCTCTTGTTTGGTTACGTTATTCATGTTATGTTGTGATTAGGGTAAAGCCTATTTATAAGCAACTTAAACCCTAATCCTCCATTTAATAAGATGGGCCTCCCTAACCAATCCATCTCTTAAAATGGGCTTGGCTCCTTTCATTTTGGGCTGTCAAATTAATTAGATCCATACCTAATTAATCCTAACATCTCCCACTTGTATGCAATGGAACAAATTCCAAAGAATCTCATCTTGGTCTCTAATCTTGTTTAACAAATAGTCTATACAACCAAAATTCAATCGAGAGCATGATTCAACATTAGAGGTCGTCCTACAGAAAGGATGAAAGCAGTTTCATCATGATGTAAGATAACTACATACACCTCGAGTATATATAACAGATTAGATGAAATCTAAAAGGCAATTTTATGACAACTTACTACTTTATGTCTTTATAGCCAGGAGTGTATCACTAGAAGTAGTGAACTAAAGTTAGATGTTTCCAGGGTAAATTACACCATAGGTTCCTAATCTATACCCTTCTATCAATCACATATGACATAAGAAGCGTAAAAACTCGTGTGAGTGAGCTACTTATCCGTCTGACATGTATTTTAAAAATGACAACAAATATAAACTAATTAATATTCGCACTCATGTATTGGAAAAACTTAAAACCTTTATTGATAATTCAAGTTCACCAAACATTGAAAAGATAAAAGTACAATTTAGATTCTACGTAATCCTTGGGATCTAATATGTTTAACATAAACATCTCTCTTGATCGGTTTGGTAAGGGGATTGACAATCATGTCACGAGTGAATATGTACTTCACATTAACTTCTTTTAGTGAAATGAAGTCCCTAACAAAGTGATACCTTATCTCTATATGATTGGCCTTGATATCTAACAGATTGGCTATCATTGTTGACTATGACCGGGGCGATATAGGTGGTAATATAAAGGTGGTTTAAAAACCTATTCAACCACATTTCTATTTCTTGCTACTACATGAGATGGCCCCACTGCCAAGTCAGAAGATGTAGCTAGACGTTTTATTTTCTTTCATACAAGTTGCTTGTCCAATCAACATTTGTGCATCCTATGAGATTGAGATCTTTGCCTTGATATCATAGAGAATAATCTACGACACCTTTAAGATATCTCAATATCCTTTTACCTGTGGTTCAATGTGCTTGTCAAGGATTAGACTTGTTGAAAACTCAATCATCTTATTTTGAGTAATGTCAAACTTCAACTACGGAATATAGTAACTCCTAATACTGAATTGTTTATGTTAATTTCTCATGAAGTTACTGATCATTTATTGTGTTCTAAGCCAGTAATCCGTACGACTTCATCCTTTGATCTAAAGCTTATTTAGTACTTAGTATCCAACCATATACTGACTTGAACACTAAAGCCCAACACACATGTGCTTACCATTTTTGAAGAATCAACTCAGTAGCTGAGCAGAGCTAAAGAAGTTGATGGACCAAGTCAAGACATTGGTACCTCCAAAGATCTGAACCCAGTAGATCATTCAAATTTGTGGAAAGAAGTATATATTGAAGATTCTAAGAGAGAGAATTATCTGAAGCAATCAACACAACTGTCCAAAAATCACTTCATGATGATCACAAAAATGGTAATTTTTGTTCTACTATAAAGTTCTCTCTACTGTAATCACTGATGAGGAAGTTCAACTTTCGAATCACTTCCCAAGATCAATTTTCTTACTCAGAATAGATGCAACGACAACCTTCCATATCTAACGGAAAGATTAAAGATTCAAACTCATGATTCAAGCCTAAACAACTAGTTTGAAGAACCTTTATATAGAGGAGTCAAGTATGAAGAATGAAGACACACCACACCAATATACAAGCAAAAACATATTCCTTAAAGCTCTCATTCTTAATTTTTATAAAAAGATCTTACGTAAAAATTGTACTCACTTATTTTATTCATTAGTATGTTGAGTCGGAAAGAGAGAAAAGTATTTTAGAGTTACATCTAGATCTTTACTCACTAGAAGAACATCTACTTGGTGTAAGTACTTGTGGATATATATCGAGAGTTTATTGAGGAGGGTACTCAATTGCTGTATTGAGCTATTGTAAAAGGTCGGTTTCTCTGGCTTGAAAAAGATATTTAGTGGATTCAAAAATCTCAAGGGAAGGTACCTTAATGACAAGATTAGGCACAAGGACAATGATCGAACCTGGATAAATCGTTGAGTTTTTTTTTATCCTTTAGCACTTTACATATATATCTTGCTTATTGCTTACTGAGTTATATATATATGTGTGTGTGTGTGTGCATGTTGAGTACTAATTGTTAAACTGTTTGTTTATACTATGTGATATATTCTATGTTTAGTCATCACAGAGTCTAGTCATCATGTGTTGAGTTAGCATACGCTTGATTGATCCGACTTTATAACAACCAAATTAGTAAGCTATTGAGTAATCTAAAATTCCACCGAAGTCACTCTTGCTGACTCACTAATACCGAGTATCGAAAGCACTCTTATTGAGTTTCTTTTATTAGGATAGTAAAACATTAGGAATAACTTTTAATGAGCACGAATACTTTATTCACCTCTCCCTCAAGAGTATTTCATAGATCATTCGGGACTAATAAGTGGTATCAGAGCCCATCTCAATATAAAGATTTAATCATTTCGAGATTAAAGATCTCAAAATGGCCTCTAATGATACTAAACACCTACTTGATAATGAGTCTACACAAATGTAAACATCCTAAAGTTTATACACCAACAATGTACTTACACCTAATAATTAAAGGGAAAATTTGTAACTTAAACGGATTAAGAGACTAAAGAGTTGAAAAAATATATATAATTTAAGGACTTTATCATGTCTGATTGAAAATGAGACGACTAAACAATGTGTTTCGTCATAACTTGGGCACTATTAAATTACGTATCCTAATCTTCATATGTGTAAGTTGTTGGGTGAATCCAAAAAAGGACCCATGTGGTTACACTGTTTCTCAAAAATGGTGTTTGTATTTTTTTTTTTTCAAAATTGCACCATATAGTTACAGAATTTCTCAAATTAAAATTTTTTTCGTTAATATCATTAAAATGAACGTGAATAACTTAAATGGACAATTCTAAGATTATAAAATAGCAATCTCACTTTTTCTTTTTTTACTTTTGAGGTCAATTAAATTTTATTTAGCAAGGAGAGATAAAAATTGATGTTTAGGGAGATAAAGCTTATAAATGACATTTTTTTTTAAAAGAAAGTGTTCTTCCATAGTTATGTGTGGTACTCAACAACTTTAATTCTTGAAATTTTTTTATTTTTTAAGATCAAATTTTAAGAATAACTTAAGAATACTTGCGAGTGCAACCACAATAAGCAATTTTGAAAAAAGAAAAAGCCTTATCCACAATTTTGAATGTAACCTTAATTTTCTTTTAATTTTTTTTTTAATTTTAAAAATATGATGAGATAGTACATCACTAAATAATTAAAACTTTAATGGTTGAATAAAATAATTTTTGTGTTTGACGAAAAATGAAACTTCATTAAAACTTCGTTATGAGCAATATCCTTCACAAAAAGAGAGGTACTCATAACCAACACATTGGTTGAGGCCAATTAAAAAAAACCTTAGCTAACCCATCCGTCACTGCATTGACAGAGGGATTAACATAATGTACCTAAACCGAATTACAACGACGAGGTAATCCAAGACAAGTATCCAAAATACTACCCACGTCCGACAGATCAACTTCGTGATTGTACAATCTGTTCACCACGACTTGCGCATCCGACTCAATTATTACATTGGACAAACCTTGCGCTAGAACAGATTGCAGCACTAATTTAAGACCCATCGACTCCACCACCAGTGCCGACCATTTACCACTAGCAGACCGAGACCAACAAGCAGTCGTTGTCCTCCCATTATGGTCGTGACAAATGGCCCCAAACCCGACTCGGTTCAGCTGTAAACCCATAACAGGAGGTTGCCAACGCTCCACACCATGTCTTAGCTGCAAAATTAAACTCCCCCAACTGCCATTTATTTCACGCTGGTGGCCCTTAACAACAACAAACAATTTTGCACGCTGGTAGTCCTCTAACCACAATAAACAAAAAATATTATTTAAATAACATGTATTTTGATCGGTTTAGTTACTTCAGTTATCTCAACAAAAATATTCGGTTCAGTTAGGTTAGGTTCTTAATTTAAATGATATTCGCTTTTCAGTTATTTCGGTTGGCTTCAGTCCGGTTTTCACACCGACCTAATCGATGAACACCCCTATTAGAAAATACAAAAAATGAAAGCGGAACTAGAAACAAAAAAGGTACAAAGCAGGACACTTTTGTAAATTTGGTAAACAATGGGACATTTGGAGTTGATTTCTTGGCCTTGGCTTGAGTGGAGGGGTTGATTTGGAAAGGAATGAAGTCTTTTCCACCCATATATCTTCTCAAAGCTTTTGGGATCTCTACACCATTTTCCTTCTGGTAGTTCTCCAGTATGCAGCACAGGGTCCTCTCTGTTGCTGTCAGTGTAGAGTTCAACAAGTGAACATATTGCTTTGCTTGTTCATTGCTCTGCAACCAACCCACAATCCAATTTTATTATTAACATATCATGGATTCAATTTATAATATTTCATGATTCTTCATCATCTCAATCAGTAATCCTAATATCCTAAAACTTAAAAGGCATACCTTTTTCTGGCCATATCGAATCTCCATTCTCCTTGACTGGTAATCTGTGCAATTGGAACACGATACCAACTCTCTGTATGTATTTGAAGCCGGAAACCATGCTTCCAAATCATACTTCTTTGCAGCTGCATCATTCAATGCTCCAGAAACAACAGACACAACTTGGTAAGGGAGCTTCAGCTGTTTCACATTTTGAAAAGCTAGTCAGAATAATACTTCACTATTTCATATCACTGAGACTGTTATAACGTAATTGAAGGCCTTTCCAAGCATATTGGATTCACTTTTTTTTTTTTTTCCTGAAGCCATTGTTCATGTAAAAGAAGCTAGCTTATGGGAAAGTACAAAAATGAAAAATCAACTAACAACCAAAACTGATCTATAACTTGTACAGAAGGAATATCATACCGCCTGGTAGAATTCCTCAGAATTCTTGATCATTTCCTCATGCTCGTCCCAAGAGTCATTACCATTTGGGCTGGTAAGACAGAACTGTTCCACTTTCTCAAATTGATGAACTCGGAAAATGCCCAGAGTATCACGACCATGAGAACCAGCTTCCTTGCGGAAGCAAGATGAGTATCCAGCATATCTGGCCAAGCATTTGAAACTAATGAGACTAGTAATCATAACCTCTACTATTAGACCCCTCGTTGGACCAGGAATACAACCTGATCGGTAGCTGTGTTGGATGTATCCAATCATCTAAATGATATGCACATAATGGTTGTTCAGCTGTAGCAATTAGATATTTTTCCTCTCCTTCACCAGTCACCTATCAAAAACTAAGTCAGTAATCGTTGCTCGAATCTAAGAGTAATTACAGAGCAAGGATAAATATTGAAATCGCAAATGCAACAAAGTGATTTTAGGGGCCTAAGTTATTACTGGCATAAATTTTTATTGATTGAGCATAATCTTACAAAAGGACCTCAAATTAAAATGTTCTAATATTGGTTGGCTCCTACTTCAAAGTAGTGAAAAGAGTAAGCTCTCATGAAAGGAGAACAGCACAGTAGAAATGACCGAGTTCAATGAGGACAAAAAAAAAACTGTCCCCAGTGTAATTTACTGGTTAAAACAACCAAGATAAGCAAGAAAACACACCAAGACAGGAAATATTTTATAGAATAAAAAAATACAGAAGCTCCTTATGGAAGAAGGAAACCTTAATTACACATTCACACCAGTATGACTAGTTTATTTCACACAAGCGTCCCTTCACATGACATGAAGAGGATTCATGCCCATCAATCATGATTCATACATAATGGTAAAGAAATTCATTTTGTAATAAAATATCATTAGAAAGCTTCAACTGTGTTATTTCATGAGAAAAATATGCTCATTCTTATGGAGTTAACAGGTAGAACAGGTGCAATGAAGAGAGAATATTGCTGCAAAGGAAAGTTCAAAACATTCACTTTTCTAAATCTAAACATCGAGAGACTAGACAATGGGAAATCTTGATTTTTCTGTCCAATCCATTTCCAGTTTGAAGTATCATCTACAGAAATAAGATGTCGCAGGTTCAAATGATATGTTTCATTGTATAAATAGATATAGAACATACAGGTATACCTTGTAAAGTTCTTCATCAAATTGGGCTAACTGAGCACACTTTGCCATGATGTCCCGTCTCATGAAAAAGGGAGTCTGCAAAGCAGTGTAACCTTTTTCTTCCAAGAAATCCAGACCAAAATTGATCAATGCTTGATTCAGTCGAACACCATCACCTTTCAGATAGAAGCCTCTACCCCCAGCTACATTGGCACCTAATCATTTGAAGCATGTTGCATGAAAATGAGTTCCATAATCAACAGAGGAAACACTCTTTACATACGAGCTACTATCAATAATAGTATTAATACAAGAAATTAATTCATGTTGTTCATTTTGGCTACGATAAACACTATTCATTTTGAATAAAAGTTCGGGGTTATCATAGTCATACACGATGCACTTGAACATAATGAATGCAAAACCACAATAACTTGTCCAATGTAAGTGAACTATTACTGCACAAAAGAACAAGAGAAAGTTAATGATACCTTTCTTAATATCTGCAATTCCTAAAAGGTCAACAAGATCAACATGGTTTTTCAAATTACGTTCCAATCGCTTCTCACCCCACGTACGAACTATGGCATTATTAGCCTGAAGGAAAAGAAATAAACAAGAAATTCACATATAGGAAACATAATAACATGACAAGGAACTTAAGAGATACGGAAAAAGAAGAAAAGAGAAACCTCATCGTTGCTAACAGGAACAGAATCATGAACAAGGTTCCCAACAGATATCAATTTCGTATCCAAAGTATCTTTGGCATTGTCCACCTCGGTTTGTTTTAGAGCAGCCAAGCGCTTGTTCTCATTGGTCTTTTCAATGATTTCAGTAGCATCCCCGCCCGCCTAGAGAATAATAATTAATTATAACAGCAATATAATAAGGAGGATTATTTAAAATCGAAAAAGAAGAAGAGACAGACAATTTTGATCTTGGCAACTTCCTTGTTGATCTTATTAAGGTCTTTACGCAAATTATCGAGCTCGTATTGACCTAATTAAAGACAAATAATAATAATAAGCAAACATCATAAGGAGAAGAAGAAGAAGAGACATAAAAGCTTGGATGATTACGCTGACGCCACTCCTTGTCGAGGAGAATAATGTCGTCGACGATATCAACATTTGCAAAACGGCGCCGTTGAGACTCGCGGATGAGTTCAGGGTTGTGACCTTTGTCTTCTCTGAAGAGATTGATGTCCAACATAGAGAAGAAGAAATCCGAGAGTTGAGGGAGTTGAGCTGCTCGAGGGAGAAGATGATGCACTACCACACTAAGCATGGCCCGGGCCGGGCTTGGGTCAGGTCTGACGAACTTTCGTTAAAATTTATTAAACCCAAACCTGCCCGAGCTCATAGTAAAATTAGGCGGGCTGGGTTCGAAATGGAATCAGACTTAAAATTGAAATTTCAAACCACTCATTTAAGTTCATATATCTATTTAAACAACTATTTATTTTAATATGTTATCTTAACAATGAAAAATTGTAAATACAGTGTGAAATGATTTATACGAGGATGCATATAGCTTAAGCCGTAAACTTACAAATATAAAGTTTGGATTAAATACATTTTTGCTCCTCGTGATATCCAAAATGTTGACATTTGCCCCATGTGCTATTATTTTGTCACATTTGCCGCATGTGATATCTCAATTCGTCATATTTGCCCCCGTGGTATTTTAATTTGTCATATTGAGTCATTCTTTCGATGAAAATATACCACTTGTGTTACATATTGTCATGTGTCACTATTTTGACATATTCTCATGTCATATGACCGTTTAATTTTAAGATTCAAACTGTAATTCAAAATAATCTTGTGATTCTATTATGTCGTGTCTGTCTGTGTGCCGCAATATAAAAGCTACAAATGTAAAAAAAATGGACAGAAAGACCAAAGAGTTCATTATAACAAAAGATGGATACCTTGTAGTGAGTTTTTAAAAGTATGAAGACCAAACAATGAATTTTGACTCAAGTTATGGACTAATAAATCATTTTTCATAAATTTTTCTACCAAATAATCTAATAAACATAAATTTATATTTTTAACAAATAATTTAATATAATATTATATATAATATATAAATACTTTTAAAATAATACAATGTAAATGGGCAGAACGAGCTCGACCCATTCTAAACTTCCCTAAATCTATACCCAGACAAATTTTAAGTGGGACTGCACAAGCTTAAGCCGAGCCGGGCTTGACAAAAAATTTGTATGCCCAAGCTTGGTTAAATGGGCTTGGGCTTGGGTGGCCGAAGAATGGGTCAAGCGGCTCATGCCCTTGTCTATGATGCACCAACGTAGCGTTCAAAGTTATAACAATCGATTTTTTTTATCAAATCTCTTCATTTTTATATTTAATTGTTGCTTTCGTTTGTAGTTTTCTTTTCAATATTTCATAATGGATATTGAGCTAAGGTATTGATTAAAATTTTATATGTATTATTGTTCGTTTTTTATTCTAGTTTTTTGAAAAGGATATAAATGAAAATTCAAACTTTTTTTTAAATAATATCGGTACTAACGCCCGAGGCCAGGCTTGGGATTGAGGTTCTCTACTCAAGCGCAATCTGAACCCTAACTCTAACCCAAGTCCGATGTATATCTAGAGTGGAGTGAGTTAGATCTGAACAAGATTTTTATTTCACAGACCCAATATGACCGGTTGAACCCGATCCGGCCCAACCATGAAGAGATCGAGGGTACATATAAAAACATTGAGACGCTAGAAAATGCCCGCGTAGTTGGTTATATCATTTGGATAACAAGCATGCATTCGAGTGGATAGAGATTGAAAGAGAAGAGAGAAGAAGAAGAAGAAGAAGAAGAAGAAGAAGAAGAAGAAGAAGATAATGGCGATGGCTGTCTCAACATCTTCTGCATTCACTTCTAACATTCCTTCTCTTAGCAGCAACAACTCCAACTCTCATTCTCGAATCATACCCACCCGAGCTTCCCTCCAACCTCACCGCAGACAATTCTTATCTCATACAGCTTCCACTATCTGGCTATCTTCTCTAACTCTTCCCCTTATTCATCACAACCCTGCTCTCGCCGACGACACTCTTTCCGAGTGGGAGCGTGTCTACCTTCCTATCGACCCTGGTGTTGTCCTCCTTGACATTGCCTTCGTTCCTGATGACCCCAAACACGGTAAATGCACTTTAATTCTGTTCAGTTCCGTTATTTGTCTTCCGTAAATGCACTTCAATTCAGTTCAGTTCGATAATATTCAGTTATATTCAGTTCAGTCAGTAAATGTACTTCAATTCAGTTCAATAGTATTAGTTTAGCAGTATTGAGTTCTGTTCAATTCAATTCAGTTCGGTCATAAATAACAGTTCCATAGCAATGTGAGACATTTAACATTTAATTAATCAATGTGCAGGTTTTCTTTTGGGAACCAGGCAAACTCTTTTGGAGACTACAGATGCCGGAAACACTTGGAATTCTCGTTCCATTCCTTCTGCTGAAGATGAGGATTTCAATTACAGATTCAATTCCATTAGTTTTAAAGGCAAAGAAGGCTGGATTGTTGGAAAACCTTCCATTTTGTTGTATACTTCTGATTCTGGCGTAACCTGGCAGAGGATTCCTCTAAGTAATCAACTGCCTGGGGATATCGTATGTGTTTATCCCTTTCTTTTCTTTTAGGAACAACGGATATGTGATGTTTCTTTGGCTAATGTTAGTTGTGATTTATGTAGGTATATATTAAGGGAACTGGAGATAAAAGTGCAGAGATGGTGACGGACGAGGGTGCAATATATATCACTGCAAATGGGGGTTATAACTGGAGGGCAGCAGTTCAGGAGACTGTTTCTGCAACTCTTAATAGGTAGGTGGGCTTCTGCTTCAAATTTAATACATTCTATCCACAGTACTGTGTGAATGAGCTAATTTCCTTGTTCTATTTCACGACTTATGCCCTCTTGTTTGTATAAATTATTGATTTTGTCGAAGTTCTTTCGCATGAATGCTTATTTTGCTTTACATCCTGTGCACTGTTATACCTTGTATTTCCTGTCTTTTCTCTATCCCATGGCCTAAGCTAATCTTGTGGTCCATAAGATGGTTTCGCATATAAGACAAGTGAAGTTTGTATGTATCTATTTTGGTCACTAGGAAAATGGGAGAAAATAGAAGAAATTAGTTGCGAGAAGAGATTTCTTATAAGATTATAGGTCTGTTGTAATAGAAAAAGGATCTTATATAATGTATATCTAGATCGTTCTCACATTTGTTTACAGTGACAGAATTTAAACTAATACTAGCAAAACTATATTAGTTAATTATCTTTGCCAACATAGCCTAGCTTGTCAACCACCGATAGTTCTTGGATCTTGTATGAATCCCCAGATACCTGTTATCTACCCTCTACTCGTCCTTGTCCTCAAGTCTCAAGTTTTACGTAAGTCATTGATGAAGGAGAGTCTTTGATGTTGCTTCTAGCCGCTGAAGTCAGAGGAGATGATGGCATCGGATAGCTGTAGCCAGAAGTGAAATATGTTGTAGAGAAATGAAAAGTTATATTAAAAGAAACTCTTTGTCTTGCATGTGATCATCAAATGACCAATTGAGTTCTTGTTTAGTAACATTTACCTTACCTTACCAGTCTTTTGATCGGTGTCTCCTTCCAGTACAATTTGCATTCTAGAATATCATTTGAACCCTAACTGAACATTTACCTTACCTTATCTTTCATCATTTTTATTCAATTTGCATACTCGAAAAGGAACCCTAGGTTTTTGGACAATTCTTAAAACATCAAAACGTTTTACTGATTGTATGCTTTATATGTCCTCTTGTCTGAGCTAAACTCCTGTGGAACCTTTTGAATAAAAGATTTTAGTAACAGACAACCAAGATGTTCATGTATCTTCATTGTTGTTGCAGAACAGTTTCTAGTGGTATTAGTGGTGCCAGTTACTATACCGGGACTTTTAATACAGTGAATCGTTCTCCGGATGGAAACTATGTTGCAGTGTCAAGCCGTGGTAACTTCTATTTGACATGGGAACCTGGCCAGGTGAGTCTCTTTTCCCTGTTTTGTGTGGCATTTCCCTATTTACACTCATAGTTGTATCTTTCTAGATTGCCTGCTCTTAATCTTTCTCATTTGGGACAAAGAGCGCAGATTTCTTATCTGATGTTTTGTTGAAAAATTTAATCTGCGACTCTCAAGTTGAAAAATAGAAGTAGCAATTTGTGAAAGTATTCATTTGAAAATTAGGTTGCAGTTACACTTGAGAAAACAGGAAAATAGTGATGCTGAACACTATCAATACTAGAAAAATGGGAGAAGAAAAAAAATCTGGTTACACAACCCGAGAAAAGAACTGTGTAAGTATTCATCACTCAAATTTTTGTAGACGTAACAAACAAGAGTTCAGAGGAATCAAATCTAAGGAAAGAACTGTGTTACACAACCCGAGAAAATCTTGCTAGAAATGAGTTTTCATAAGAAGTACAAGCAGTGATATTTGTAGATACAATCTACTCCTAAGCCTTGGAGTTGTTAGATTCGTCAGCTAACTGAAAGGCAAACAGTGGTTCTCTCAAGTACATTGGTGAGGAAAAAATTAGACTTTATATAAATTTAAGCTCTTTGTAAATCCTTCTTCTGTTCCAGCATAATTGTTAATGACAAAAACACAGTTGACTTTCACCATCAACCAGAAGTTTAATATGTCTTTACCAATTTTTGTGTGTCTTTCTTATAAGCAAAAACCATTGCTAAAACCCCTGAACTATTCAACTTTTTTTCTATTGAGGGTGGCTTTGCTTTTGAATACCGTGGTTGATACAAACAGTAGTCATGTACCTTGAAAGCTGCCATAACTAATTTCCATCTTTGGTTCACTTTAATTGATTTAGTCACCGTAGGCTTCATGAACTGTGTATTTCTATGACTAAGTTTCTCCGACATGCCTTATGTCTGTTCTTCTTTCCCTGTTTGTTATATTTGGATTTCTCTTCCTCCGATGTGAACATTTAATTGTATTAATTGTGAATACTACATTCCACTATTTGCAGCCTTACTGGCAGCCACATAACAGAGCAGTTGCAAGAAGAATTCAGAATATGGGATGGAGAGCTGATGGTGGTCTTTGGTTACTTGTTCGCGGGGGCGGACTTTATCTCAGCAAAGGCACTGGAGTAAGTAAACTTGAGTTATTTTTTATTTCACCGTAATGTGTTTTAAAAGGCATGAAGACGATTCTAGATAATTGGACCTGTGAAGTCCTTCAACAGATAGATGCTATTTTACCAATGCATTTGAGGAAGCAAATCACCAAATTACTGTCTTAACTGATTTCAAGTGGCAGTGAATGGTAAAATAACTGAAGTAAACACGTGCTTTGCTGCATCAGAAAGAAAGGAAATGGAGATTTAGTCTATTTTGAAAATGTTAAAAAAATTTGGAAGCACCACTCGGAAAAACGTACATTTTTTTGTCTGAAAGAAAAAAAGAAAAAAAGTTGTCTTTGAAAAAATACAATCCTTAAAAGTTGATTGCTGCAGAGTAGAAATGGAAAAGAGAAAACGGAAGTTCAAGGGAAACAGGGAAAGTAGTGAATAATGTACAAATTTTAGAACAAAACTTTTGGATGTAGGATATGATAGTTTGTGTTAATGCTGGATTTGATAGTTTATCACACAAGCCTCAACAAATAATAGATGGATTGTTAAATATGACATGCATTAATATTCTTATATCTTTCAGCTGACTTGCATAAAATGTTACAGTTTCACCTTGACATATGTGTATGATATTAGTTAGATTCTTGCAAGCCCTTCCCCTTTTCATTTTCCCATTTTATGCTTCAGTTCAGTTTGTATTTTCATCCATTTTTGACTGGCTTCTTTTTCAGTTTAAATGTTGGAGTTTGTTTTTTATTATTGATATTTTTTTTTAGTTTTCATTCTTGGCCTTCTGTTTGAATTTGTCACTCTCTAGTATAAGTTGTTAATTATTATTATTTTTTTTGTTCTGGTTTAAGTAGTGTTTTTTGTTTCGTTTGTTTCTGTTTCATTAATTATTTTTTCTCTAGATAACGGAGGAATTTGAAGAAATTCCAGTGCAAAGTCGGGGTTTTGGCATTTTAGATGTTGGGTATCGATCGAAGGTAAAGTTTTTTGTGCCTTTTAAGAAATTGTATGGCCTTCTGCATGTGGATGAATGGCTTGAGCATTTTGATTTATACCTTTCCTATGACTAAAAACAAATAATTACAAACAAATGTGGATACCAAAAATGAAAAGAACTGTATGAAAAAGCAAGTTGGAGGGAGAGAGTTGGGGAATTCAAATATGGTGAACCAATCTTGGTCAATCATTCACAGGTTATCCATCACCAATGACATTGATAGGTTCCAACAGACCTGATCATGATGGGCCTTTGGTGCTTGCTCAGTCTATCATCAATCTGCAAAAAGAGTTGGATTGATCTTTAACAATAAGGTCCATAATAAGAAATTTAAACTTTAACATCAAAATCAATAGTGCCTAATGTTATCCTTTGTGATATACAAATTATTTAATTAGTTCATGCTGAATAACTAAGACTGTATCAGCAGTAATATGTTAGTTTCTTTTTAGTGATTGTTTATTTGTTGTCTTTTCCTTTTAGGACTTGGTTTGTTTATAGGTGTAAGGTTGGTAGAAGTGCGTAATCTTACGTCACCTGGTGAAAATTCTCTCTTTCTGGGTGTAATTGTGCCTCTAAGCAACAGAAAAGAAGAAAAAGGAAACTATCAAAATATATGAAAAGTTGATGTCTTTGAGATTGCAGGATAGACTCTATTGATCCCTTAAACTTTCAATCATGGGTAAGATAGGAAGAAAGACCGGCCGATTCAGGATAGAAACTTCTCTGAAACGGAATAGTAGCTATCTATCTTATTAGTTCAAACTAAAATAGAAGACCTCTTTCATCTGCCACATTGTTTTCTCTTGGCTCTTAATTTATGCATGTCTTGAACTATAAGCTTAAGCTGATAGTTAAGGCCCAACAATGTCTTTATATTAATCTCTAACGATGTAAAACATTATTTCATTACTGCAGGATGAGGCATGGGCAGCTGGAGGCAGCGGGGTTCTATTGAGAACTACCAATGGTGGAAAAACATGGACACGTGACAAAGCCGCTGATAATATTGCTGCAAATCTTTATTCAGTGAAGTAAGCCTTTCCTATAAAATGTTCGCATATTAATGCTTTCTTTTTTTTTTCTTTTTCTTTTTCTCATATATGTTTCTCCTTCCTACCACTATTTATACCTTCCTCATCTTCTTTTTTATTATTGATTAGACGGGATATGCACTTCTAGTGAGCAGAAAACGACTCTAAAGAATGATAGGAGTAGTTCACTAGTGATTATGCAAAACGCGATATGTATATATAAAAAGAATAAAATATTTCACTTAATGCATAGTAGGACTTGCTTTAAGGTTACATAAAGCCTTTATACCATGTATTGTTTATGTTGTCTGTGAGCCCTTCATTTGTCAAGAGCTTTTTATTATTTTAACTTGACAACCATGTATGTTATCATAAGCCCTTAATGCAGATTACGATTGATTTGCAGGTTTGTCGATGAAACTAAGGGATTTGTTTTAGGAAATGATGGAGTATTGCTGCGGTATCTTGGATAGAAAGTACAATCTTGTATTTGTAACTGGTAGGGTTCTCCTTTGCCTTCTGAAACCCATTCATGTTTTTCTTTTACCGAGTAATCCAAATACTACAATGTGCGCAATCTGTATTATAATTGTTTTATTCATTATGCTAAATAGTTTATGAACAAATGATCTTTGAAGGTTGTTATACAGTTCAGTGTGTTGAACTAATTAAATTGTATGGGTGCAAGTTTTGTGGTAAATAATATCAGAATTTTGGGTATTGAGAAAAAAACCATTGCTATCTATAGACCCTTTAAAATATAAAGGTAAATAATTTATTAATAGTTTATTTGTACATGTTTCTTAGTCTCTATTTTAGGAATATTATAGACCTGAAAAATGTTAGTCTCTATTTTAGGAATATTATAGACCTGAAAAATGTGCGTTTTATGTTGTGCTAGATTTAGGTTAGTGTCAAATACCCAAACACCAATGTGACATATTTTTGGCTCAAAAACACAAACCAGGACACTAGCTCTTGATTTTTTTTAGTATTCACATTTTTTCAATGAGAGTTCGAACCTGTAACATATTTGGGTTTTTCCTTTTAACTCCTTTTTTTAAAAAATAAAATAATCTATAACTACAAGGTATAATTGATGCATTAATTTTATTTTATTTTTGACAATCCATTGTATTAGATTGTATTACATTTTTATTATTTTCTTACCATAAATTAATTTGAATTTAATAGTTTAATAAATGATAAAGCTATATTCTCTTATATTTAATGTTTTATATGCAATTCTCGAAATCGTTATAAAAAAGGCACTTGAAATAAGTTATAAATTTCTTCAAGAATTTCATCATTTTTCATCAATTAAAACCAGATGAGAGTTACAGATTTTGAAATGGGAATGAGAAAAAAAAATCAAGATTTGAATAAGAAAAGCACATCTTACAATAGATAAGATTCTTCATTGAATAGTCTATAATTTAGTATATAAATTAATCAGTTACGGCCTATAAATTTAAATAATCATTTACAGAATTGGTATCGTCATCACATAATCAATTCGTATGAATCTCCATACAAAGAACACTAAAAGCGGAAATCACCTGACCCTTCAGCCGATTCCATTCTCGTACGGAAGCAAACTAGGAGGAATTCGAAGTTATCTTACTTGATTATAATTTTCTGAAGAAAATAAAATCATCAACTTACTGTAAAATGTAAAATGTTTATTACCCAGATTGGAGATGTGCTAAAAAGCCCCAAATACAACCCACAAATAAAATATAACGAAAACGACTATCACTTTTGACACAATAAAAATGTCTATTTACGCCTGTAGTATTATTCTGTACTAAAGAATATTTTTTTACATTCTGTCTCGATCATCTATCTACTATGTACTCTCGATGACTGAGAATAGAGAAAAATTATCATACATACAGGAAGAAAAAGGAAGAAAGATATGTACATCATAATATCTACAATATCAAAGAAAGAAAGCTATATATTTCAAGGCCGGAAGATTCTTATAGTTTTCTTGACCTCAAGCCGACAAAACGGACATCTGGAAACAGCAGATGAGCATCTACGACAAAGAACATGACCACACGGAATAAAGGTCATGTCCACTTCATTGCTCAAACACACCCGACAAACCCATGCTGCTTTTGCTGTATCTGCTTCTTTAACTGCCACATCAGCCTTCGCCTGAGGAAATATGTTCATTTAATGTTGGTCAAAGCAGTTGTTGCAAAAACAAGTTACAGTGACTTTAAATGGCAAAGGACACTCCTACAGATAATTTTAATATGAAGTGTAATCATACAGTTTTGGTGAATTGCAAAAAACAAACCTGTTCATGTAAAAGGGCCGCCTGAGACTCTTTCAATTGTTCCTGCAGAGTTATCATTCTGTGGAGAGTAGATTGCTTCTCCTCATCCATGTTGATCCCGGCTGCAGAAAGCATTTCCTGGACTGCATCCACCAATTCTCCAGCTGATACTTGGCCATACTGGAGCTGTTTACAATCCTGCACTCCGTCAAAACATTTTACTGATAAAACGGTCGAAATATGCACATCATGGACAACCATGAAGCACAATGAACTTATACAGATTTGTAGAACAACTTTAGACTAAAACTTCAGTTATGATGGTAACATAAAAACTCACAAAATATTTATTGCATATAACTCGGAATGCACAAACCTGACGAGATTTTGCTTTTCCTTTTCCAGAACTTTCTGCGACTCCACCAGGAGCCCTCTTATCAGCTATAGCATGACTAACATTTTCAGTAGATGATGTGGGAGTATCGTTTGCCATTGATATGCTTTTAAATGAGAAGATATGTGAAGAAAGAAGAGGCTCAACAACACCTGGCGCAGTTTCCACCTTAAATCTGTAGAGAGCCTGGCCACTTGATGGTCTGACATCATCTGGAACCCTACCATATTTCAACTTCTCTCCAATCTGAGACCGCCATGCAACTATTTCTCCCGTATAGAAGGGCCTCAAAGGATGAAGTTGCACTTGAAGAGCATCTTGAGGCAGTATATCCTTGCCTAGTAACTTATTACTCGTAGTTTGAACTCTCTCTTCAGAACAGAGTTTCAGTGTGTTAAGAATTGCAGATTCAGAGCCTTCCGGACATAAAAATAGGGATCCTATAGGAAGGGGGATAGGCAAGCCCAAAACCTGGCTTACAACAATGGCAATCACATCGAGAACAGATATATGAGCAGGAGGTTCAGCAACCAAAATAGATGTCTTTTCCCGGTCCATAAACCATAGACTACGGTGTTTGGAACCATCCTCCCATCCTGGAGGGGAATTTTTATTGCCGAGTGTGATATCTATAGAATTTGGAAGAAGTATAAAACGGGTATGAAGAAACTTAACAAATTGCAACTTTTCTGCAACAAATTGCAGTAACTCTGTTGTTCTTTCAGAAGGTAAATTTTCGGAGGTAGGAACATAACCAGCTACACTGTTCATGAGAGTCCACACCGCACTCTGAAATGACCCGTTTGATAACTTCTCTCTGAGAAGTACCAGTGGGACAGAATTAATAGATTCTAACATCTGTAAATCTTCTCCCTTATCGAGTTCCTGGAAGCGGTGGATTCTATTAGCAAATGAAAGAACATCTGAAACAAATAAGATCATATAAGATTAGAAGGAACTACTTTTCAGAACATATAATTTGTTTACCTCTGTGACAATATCTGAAACTTTCTTGATGCCTAAGGCTATACAAATTCTCTCTGGAAGGTCTGGGTGAACAAATCTTAACCTTGATGTGTCAATATGCTTCACATATCGGGAGCCATGAGAATCAATATAAACACATAATCTTGCATGAATGAGTCTGCAACCATCATCTGGGACTATAACATCAGATTTCCAGCGGACTATATCAGACACATTTTCCTGAAGAGTTGCATCACAAAGAAAATGGAGGAGTCCCATCACGGCTCGAATTTCATTAGGATTTAGACGCTGATATCCACAAGCCTTTTGGAGATTTAATAGAAGATCCTTTGCAGCAACTAATGATAGCATGTCCTGAAGTCCCAACTCTTTAAGAACTTTCACAAAAGGAAGATATGATGTAGGTAGTTCAAATGCAAATGGAGACAGGTTTATTGTAAGACGGACAAAAAGAGAGTTTGCTGTCACCAAGCGCGTGCCGTTTGCAGCGGGTAAAAATGCCACTCTCCGCAATTCTTCTACATCTGCATTATAATTAGATGATAAAAGAACTGTCAGAAACAGAAGTTGACTCATTTGACTAATAATCACAAACAGGCAATATCATGGCTCATAACTTCAACCTATGTATATTAGGCTACATCGAAATGTCAGAGAAATTTTGACACATAAGAAGCAAATTAGGTTACATTTCCTATAACAAAAAGGATCAATCAAACACTAACTATAGTAACTATGATACTAGAAAGATCATGCTACTTATGTCTGACAAGGCAGTACACTAATCAAATTATTTCATGTGCATAAGCTTATCTTCTAATTCCTAAGATGCAAGTACTATAGAGAGGCCAACGAATGTAGAACACATTCTCTTCAAGAGGGGAAGGAAAGGAGAAACACAATTTTGCCATAAATAAAGAGTTGCTAACAGAGAGACCCAGTATTAATACACACAAATTCCAATGAATCAGACAGTGACCTGCAGAAGAGAAGGAATCCCAAACGCTATCCAAGTATTTCAACACTGCACAAGAAGCTTCATCAACTGTCATCACACCTGATGTGGTGGGCCAGTGAGCAAGTGTGTCTTCACCGCCATTTCTTCCAATCACCTAAGATAGATCCTCATTATTATATACAAACTGCATATTCTACGACTCAGGAAAATATAAAAGAATGCAAATTGCATACCTGTAGATGTTTTAGGACTCTGGAAAAAGCCGGAGGACTCCTCAAGTGGAGTGCTCCCCAGGAAAACTCAGGTGGCACAACATTTTGTCTGGAAAGGGTGGGAGAGCAACTCCAAGCCAAAGGCCAATCTTTCAACAGAATAGCTTCAGTATATGAAGTAAGTATTCTCTTGCCACCACCACCACCGGGAAAACCCAATTCAGCAGGTACACATGCTATCTTACTTAAGGAATTACAAAAACTATTACCATAAAGGACAGCAAAGTTTGATATCACAGTTTCAATAACAGATCCAGCTAATCCCCATATCTCCAAACAAACTTCATCAATAGAGTCCCTTTCGAACTCGTCTAAATCTGCCTTGGATTTCATGTACTGACTTCCAAGAAACTCTACTCTTTTGGCACATTCGAGTATTACATCTGCTTCATTTGCAGTTTGAAGACCCAGTTTCCGTAAAATGCGAAGCCATCCATCTCTAATAAACCTTTCTCCAGGAAATTTCTTTCTATCGCCATTGAACACAGAGACTAATAAAGTATCACAGGGATCAAAGAGATCCTTGGGCCTAGATAAATCTGTGGACAATTCATCTCCATTTCTTACAAAATTTGACTCCTTCAGAACTTCGAGTAAATCAGAATCTGTTTGAAGATCCTGCCAATTTGTATAAAGATAAATTAAAATATCATCCTGTTCAGGCTGAGGTTTGCTTTCAAATCCAGGCAGCCCAAACCTTCTCAAAATTTGTGGATCTTTCAGTTCAGGAACCCCCAGGGCATGTAATAGCTTGCACTCAATTGTTTCTGTTGAATAGTGAAGGCAATGTTCATCAAATGGCTTTAGGAATGAATTTGAAGAGATCATACACTGATCATGACCATGCAATCCGCTATAGGTTCCCTTTACTGTTTTATATATAGGCAAACACCGCAGTAATTCAATCTCCTCAGCTCCATAATTAGAGCCCGTAGAAACAAAATCATGAGCAAAAAGACTAAAAAGCTCATCTCGATCTGAATCTGAAAATGATGTAAGTTGAGCAAAATAGCCAGCACGTTTAGCTGCAACAAGTTTGGCAACAATCACTTTGCCCAATGATAGATTAGGTGGAGGGAGGCAATTACATGAGGAAGCAGACTCGATGAAGGCAGCATCAAATATTGGTACATTGCACTGGTTCAGAAAAGAAAACAGCCAAGGATACCTATTTTTGGTTTGGTCAAAAGCTGAAAGGTATAATTTGAATCGAGATTCAGGAGAGGAATCAAAGGGTAAACCAGTAGTATCACTTCCGGTGCCACTCATATCTGAAACATTATTTCCATGGGCCGGATCAATAAGAGGGGGAGGAATAAAGACCAAATGTCGTTCTCTAACACGGCACAAGATGGGCCTTCCAAGAAAAGCAGGAATTAGAGGCCAGTCAGCAAACAGTAAGAGGTCTTCTGATGAACCAGTGAAACATTTCCAGAACAATTTTATCCATTCATATGAAGGACCACCGCTATCAACAGATGTTGAAGTATCATTCCATGAAAACCATGGTGCAATATTTGAACCCATTACATGATCCACCCAGTTCTCATGGAAAAGTGATCTCATATGACCAGCCAGTAAATGGCAAGAAAAACTCTTCAGTTTTAACAATGATTGCGAGGCACAATTTGAGAAAATATCAAACAGTACAGTTCTGTCCAACAATTTTGAATGGACAAATTTCACAGTTAAAGGACGCATCAGGGTCTGTTGGTCCTTGTCACCAAGCCAAAGTTCAGCAACTCCCAGTCGAACCAACTTATTAGCAGCAGTTGGACAAGGTAAACCTCTGAGTTCAGCTGCAACCAGTTGAAGTTTTTGATTTCCATTTGCATAGCTACCATCTAAAATATGGTTCCTTTGATTAGAAGGCCCTCCAGGGTTACCAATATCTTCCACAACTCCTCGACCAAAATCAAATAAAGCCTTCCCCAAACTTGTCATCAGTTCAAGTGCATCTCCTGAACTGTCTGTGCTCTGGGCTCGAGATACAAGCGAATTCTGCATGCTGTGCACTGATGACGAAGAAGAAGCATGATTTGATGTATCAGCTGGTTTTTGCAAGGAATTGGAGTTAACCATGTCTATCAATGTATTATCTCCAGAAACATTTGATGATCCAGGAAACTCAATATCAGACAAGCAGTATTCAAGAACATCCACATAGGTATCAACTGATTGAAGAGAGAGCGTTGTTGAAGACATCTTTAGAAGATCCCGAACCATTTTAGGTTTGACTTCTCGAACAGTAAACCCCACAGCCTGGATTTCAGTCACCAAATTCCAAGGTACAGAAAACACTGGATAATGTTCTTTCACGAAGCCACAAACTGTAGTTGGAAGCAAATTAGTAGCCACCCCATTGCCAGGCTGTGAAAGAAACATACCCTCTCCAGCCTTGACCAAGCTTCCTGAGTACAGTTGCCACACAGGAAGATCCGAAACACGAGAATAGAACGGCCTTATCACTTGTTCTACGACACATCCCCAATCTGCTTTACGCACTTCTGTTTGTACTGAGTTACTAGCTTCTCGATGATGATTACTCAGTGGATCCACATAAGACCTTGGCCAAAAGGAATAAATTTGATCACGGTAAGCCTTCAATGACAGAGCAACAGAATGACCAATACACGATTCGGTTGTTGGACTCATAGGTTCCTTTATTAACTTCTGCATTTCCACCACCATTTCAACGTAGGAATCACAAACACAGGACATCAACTCTCTGTTCCAAGCTTCAATCAACTGATCTCCAGCACTAGGCTTTGCTTCCGACGAAGTTTCCCTGTCCTGGTACTTAAACAGGGAACGACCACCATTATGACATAGAAGGAAATATCCAAGGATAACAACTGGTAGATTTATACTACTGGACAAAGGAAGTGGGGACATAATAGAGCTACTCAGGTGGATGGCAGCTGGATGACCATTTCTTGATATGTGCAATGCAACTCCAGCAACAGGTGTCAAATTGTGCACAAGATATCTCCTAAAGGAAAAAAAAGGGACAAAACAAATCAGCTAGGCAATTAAATAGAAGTTAATGATTCTATTTTGTCAAATAAAGGTACACATCCTACATAATTGAAAAACATAATCATTGACGTTCCTTTCATGCCAAACAAAGGAAAGAGTGTCTAATATAATGACAGGTACCATGTGGAAAGTATCTAACCAATTGTTGGCTCCCAGGACAAAAAAGACAGCATGAAAGATGCATTTTGTATAATGTAAGAATATCTAAACCTATACACACATACATACCGATAACATGGACTATCTTAAATCTAAAATTAGATGCAACTTTTCTTTCTTTTGGCAAAACATCAACCAGAAGATAGCTTAGCACAACAACTTGGTAGCATTAAGAATCAAGCAATAAATTCCTCTATGGCTACTTTCCTATCTGTTTATCAATTAAAACAGCAACAAGCTCTTTAAGAATTTGATCTTAACATTTTCCTCTGTCTGCATCTCTTTTTCTTTTTTGCAATAATGATCAATTAGATTTAACATTTTGTATGCTTCTCAAGTCTATACGAGCCTTTTCTTTTTTACCAATTAGGGTTAACCTAGTAATGAAGATCGATTGAATACAGGGCACAAATGTGTGCCCTAGTCAATCTGCCCTAATAAAATGGTCATCGAAGAATAAAGTGGATGAGTATGATGTAATAGGGAAAAGACCTGTTGTGAACCCTCTTTTACTTTCCATTACTAAAAACCTCTCTACTTTTCATCTCAACCAAACCTAAGAGTTCTTCTAATATCTCTTTTCTATGCACATTATACCTAAATGGTGCAAATCATGCACACAAAAAAATAAAAGGGGAGAGAGACTCTTCAAGATGGACCAAAAAGAATACACAAGAAAGAAAATAGGGACTACTCCATAAAATTTATAAGTTTTCTCTGTAATTGAAGCAAAAGCTAAAAACCTTGAGTTCTTTAACACAGTCAAATGATCACCTAGCAACCAAAGTTTAAATTCAGACCTGTCCTTAGAATGTAACTAATTGCACTCTAACTCCTTTAGGAATACGCATCCATAAAAATTTCCAATATTGCCATTCCATAAAGTAGCCAGATGAGAAGCATATGACTTTTTCTTTGGTTCTTTTCTTGGCTAGACCATCAACTTTTATTTTCTTTTTCTTGTTTTATAAAGTTTACTTATCACAAACAGTACAGCTAATAATAAAGTAAAAGAATAAAAGAAATAAAAACTCACAAGAAAGGGCAATAGATGTACAAACAAACAGCTCTACCCCATTAACCAAAATAACCCACTTCTTAATGAAAAAGTTTCACAATATACAGATAAAGGACGAATATTAAGCATTTTCTTCCAACCATCCACCTGCTCTATGATGAAAAAATGATTTGGTTAACATGTTATACTGGACAGTGGACGAAGCTACTTTTTATCAAATTTAATGTAATATCTTTGACAGAATACTGATGGAAAAATATTTTCCCAAATTCAGTATAATTGCTCAACAATTCTTCCCTCCCCTTGATGGTATTGACATTACTTAATAATTAAAATTTGCAGAAAAATGACATGAAAAGTGGTTATTTTCATAAGATGCAGTCTGAATTTGTATGAAATTCACAGAATAACTTTCCAATGGCATTGAAAAGAAAAGAAGAGAATAATATCAGCAAGCACACCTATCAAGAGCCATATTTCTTGTTTGCCCAGAGCCGAGGCTAAGCACAACAAGCCACCTGTCAATAACTCTGGTAGCTGTAGCTCCTTCATACAAGTTCACATCTATCACATGCAATTTTACTGCAGCGTTTGAGCTACTAAACAACCTTGATATTTGAAATTTCCTCCACTTCTTTTCTGAAAATGGGTTCCTCATGCCAGCAGATGATGGTCCAACACAAATTGAATAGTTCAGGCATGGCTGATCAAATCCTTCATCCCAAGTAGAAAGGGAAACCTGAGAATGTATTGTCAATTTTACCATGATCATTAGATTTACCAAGACATAATCAGACAGGGCACAAGTATGTCCAGAAGCTAAACTTTTTGTACCATAAAGTAAAAAAATTCCGTTTTCTCAACTTCTGAGCATAGACAAAAAAAAAGCATCAGAGAGGAAAAAGGCATTAACAATGGTAACAATGGTTAGTGAGGTGTATCAAAGGAATCCTGCAAATAAAGCTATTAAACCTATTTCAAATTATAAAAATGTGCATGTTTGTTTTATGAAGGTAGACATGGAGAGGAAAAACACATGAATATATAGAGACAAATATGCTTTGAATAGACAAAAGAACTCAAAAGATATCTAACAAACAATTAACTTGAACCAAGAGTCAATCGAGCCCATAATTTTGTTTTTGTTTATTGTATTTTTTTAACCAATTTGACTGCAGGACATTGTAAAGCTGAGCACCTACTTAAATATCTAATGTGAAAGTGTTTATTCAACCATCTATATGCAACCCAGGTGTTCAGTGCTAATGTGGTTGCCATAGTATGTGGTCAAGAAAGGAAAAAATAAGCTGCCTAATTCAGTAAAAAACCATCATACATACACAATTGTGAAGTTATATGTATTATCCAAAAAAATTTAATCTCCAAAAAACCACAAATTAAAATTTGATATGCACTTTATATTTGCCCAAACTAAAAAGAAGAAAAGAAAGTACAAAACAATAGACCAAGAATTCTGACCAAACAAGCAAAAATATTGATAAATGTTTTGCAAGGCCATAATAAAAACAACATAAAAATATGTATTCCTAGCAGCCCTACCAGATAATTCATATGACTGGATATATTTAACCCTTGTCAAAAGAAACGAAAGGGCAAGCGATATAAAAGAAAAAAAATGCATAGAAGCTTCTTGATGCCTGCACAATTTCCAGGAGTCTTGCAATTTTCTATATCATCACAGGAATGTCTTCGATTACCTACCTACTTATATTGTTTGAAATCAAGTTTCTAATGAAAATAGTTTCTGCACACCCCTTTAGAAATAAAAAGGATTTATCATCTAGCAGTATCTACGGTCTACATCAAATTTTCAACCCCTTGAAACTTAAAGTATAAAAACAAAACCAAAAACGAACTGTAAAAATAATAATTTCGACGACCAGTTGAAATCTTTCGTTGTAACCTAATCCAGAAAAAATTCCAACTCGTCAAGATGCATATTTAACAACATTGCTCTAAAAAAGGTTTCAGGTCCAGAATAGGAAAACCCTATGATTACAAAAACAGCATGGACTCATTACTCCATTCCAAATTGTTCATGAATGAACTGATTTCTGGTAAACGATGATGTTAGTTCGGATATCTACAAAGGATCTTCTTAGTTTTGTTTTTAAATTTTTCTGTAAGACTAGAAGGAAAAACAAGTACAATGCAGAGGATAAGATTTCCTAGAACATGAAACCCTAAAGAAAATTAATAAACTGCAATAAGCCTAGAAAAAAGCCAAGAAAATCACCTTATGAATGAATAAGGTGAAGCAAGGTTATTAAGAAATATGGAAATATCATTTCCTGGAATGTTATGCAACTGCAGCTTTAAATAATATCCACATCTTATCATCCACCAAAACAATTCATCCTATCAACTACCAAATGTTAATAATTACAGACAAATAAAACGAGTCTCCAAAGTATCTGGATAAACTAGTTATCTTAAAAGAACCAAAAGAAAACTTCATATGCCAAAGCAAACTAAGGTTCACGAACTGATAACTATAACGGACTCCTGAATAAGTTCTGAAAGACCAAATTGCTTCTGGTGTTGTTAATAGAGACATCCAAATTCAAGAAAAGTTTTATTCAGAAATCATTTAAATATGAATGTGTTTTCCATGTTCAAATACATACTCGCATGCATGCACTCACACGGCTGAAGAAAAGATATTACCTGCAAAACTGACTTCAGGAAAATAAGAGTACTAGATGCATGCTCCATGAATCTGTCAAAGATTTGCTTTATTCTATTCAGTCCCAGCTCAAGCCCATCTTTAACACATTTTGAGGATAGAGGCATCCGGATAATAGTACAATCTATGAGTGAAGTGTTTTCACCAATCAGCATAGGATTAAATTGATCACAAAATCGCTCCGTCAAATTTGTACCTGAAAACACATCACACGGAGATCAGTCAGTTATTATGTAAATGAAATTGTTTATATATGTATATATATAACACAAGAAGTTTTTAACAGAGAAAATAATGAGAAAGAAAAAGAAGATCGATAATGAAGATTAGACCTTTTCTTCTTTGATTTTTGTCTTGTAACTTATTTTGAGTACTAAAGCACATTTCAGATTCTTAAAAAAAATTAATATCCCATTTGACTAGATCTTAACTAGCCTGACTAATGAAAGTTTCACTAATTTTATAAAGGGACTAATATAATTGATGGGAACAAAATGGAAAAATATTGTAAGAATTGGCCTTGAGTAGAAATTATACCCTAACCTAGGGGTCACAGTTAATTTGGACTTCTGTTTTGCTAATTAGCACATATGAATTGCTTGTTCAGATCTTTTACACAAATTTTGATGAATCTGATTGTGAGAGTGAAATACCTATAAGAGAAAACATCTTTGCTGCAGGAGCATGACTTGAAGGAGCACCGAGTGCCAAACAACAAGGATCAAACATATAAAGGTGGCCACCAGAGATAATTGACAAAAGATCACATATAAAGAAACAGCTAAGAAGCCCCAAGCCATAATTAAGTGTATTCCCTCGAAGTCTCCATGGAGGAAGGAGCTGGAGGCTGCTGATTTCCTCTCTATTCAAACTGACACCTTCTAAAATGACAACTAAAGCAGGTCCTTGAAATTCACCTGCAGATAAGTTTAGGGAAACATTCAAAACAAAGTCCAAATCCAAATCCAAATGAAGAAACAATCTGGACAAAATCTGGAATTCATGATTCAAAAGTAAGAAAAAAGAATTAATTCATTTTGGATTGATGTTTCTTTTTTAATTGTATAGTTTCAGTGATAAGGATTCATGAAAGCAGAAGAAATATGTAACAGCGAGTGCACTGATGTCTTTCAACCTGATTCCTGAATAATAATAAGGATGGGACAAGTTCTTAATTTCAAAGCAACTAAGATGGCAAAGCGTTGTGCACTGGTTCAGGGCAGGGCTTAATCAACTCTGTTCAGGAACAGAACTGGGTGGGGTGGGAAGAGAAATTTCCACCCTACTAAGTTATGATTATTATATCATACAGCCATGCAAGAATATTCTACAACTTAAAACTACTTACTTAGGTTGTGCTGCAGCAAAGACTGACGAGGATGCTCTCTCTTGTCAAAAATTACTTGTACCCTTTTAGCTTTGCAGCAATCTGCCAACTCAAGAAGGTCAAACAACAAAAAATCATTGTTCCCGTACAGCGCCAGAAGTTCATTTATTTTTGCAAAATCCATGCATGGCAAATCTTTAGTCATTTCTTCATCTAGCAAAGAAAGGCAGCGGAGCGATTTGACACCCAACCTATTTGCCAAATCATTGCTGATGCTAGGATGAACAAAAGGCTTTCCAACAAGAGAACTTCTTTCCATCCATGGTGCATCGTTGTAAACAAGATCCCCAGAACACATCAGAAAACCAGAAGAATCTGGCATTAACAATGATTTATTAGAAGCTTCAAATAATGAGCCGTCAGGGCAACAGTCAGAAACAGCTTCTAGTATGCAATGGACAAAACTGAGTTGATCAGTTGATAGGGGGGACCCTTTGACATCGTTCTGTAACCTTTGCAAAACATGAAAGTAATCCCAAACATCAAAACTAAGTCTCACGCCCAATTGCAAAAGCAATTCCTTAAATTCTGATAATTCGGATGGGACAACATACAAATAAGGGCTAAATTTCACTGGTGAATCAAAAGCAAGTGAATTTGAGGATACAAAATCATCGCCAATCCAAACCCAGGGAACCCCATCTAAAGCTGATTTCAACACCATGAAATCATCCGTACCAATATATTCTTGAAGCCTAGAATAGAGAGTTGGAATCCCCTTTTGCAGTGCAGCATCGAAATCCAGTCTCGTGTCAGAATTTGGCTTTAATTTATCATAGGACTTGGATAGTTCAATTAGTTGCATCAACAAGATATTTATCTTTGGGCAAACAGTCCAACCAAGTCTATCTTCTAGATATTTTGAGCCACAGTCACCATCTAGTATATGCATCGCACTCGACACCATCCACATCTGTGACATAGGCCTCACCATGTTCGGTGATGCCACTTGCCTATCAGATTTTAACCATGGCAATCCTTGGACAGGTGGATCCACACAAACTGGACAAAAATCTATTGCCTTCATTTCAGACCAGAATTCTTCTTCTGGCTTATCATCAACCAAGTTAGACAGGAGATATTCAATGTCCAGAGCATCTCCAAGGTGGTCCTTATCTTTCTTGGGAGACTCAATAGGCATAATATCACCATCTTCGATACAATTACTCCGAGAAACCAAATTAACCTTTGGCTGGGTGAAATGGCCCTCCTCCTTCTCCTCAGCTGAAAGCTTGAACGCAAGAGCATCTAAACAGGTTATGAACCTCCTTCCATAAATCATTGCATCCGAGTTACCAAATTCCTGTAATATTGATACTGATTTAGCACAATCAAGAAAACCAGTTAACCCCAGAGTGCATTTCAGCCCAAGGCTGACTAAAGTATCCAATATTTCAGGATCTGAGAATTCCGTTGAAGGAAAAAAACCACTGTCGAGCACCTTTTGTAGCTCAGATCTACGGGGATCATAGAGCCTGACAAAAAGATTAGACGAAGTTAAATGTAACACTAAACTACCCTCAAAGCATCAGATCCCTAATCAAAGAACACCTAACAATATTTTAGCAAAATAATTAGTAAGTTTTTTGAGTCAATAATTGAGTTATATCATGTAAATAACCTTCTTTAAGAATAACTTCGTAAAATTTCTTTCTGACTATTCTTAAAATAGTGGAAGAACCACTTCTATCCATTAGTGGAACTGCATAGTCCAATAAGATAAACAACTTCATAAAACAAAATGATGGAAACAATATATTATTGTTTCAAACCACCTATCTAATTTGCAATTAGAAGTTGGAAACATTATTCTGTTTGATTATCAAAATTTCAAACTGCAATGTTGCAGTTGACATCACAAACTTTAGATGCACTGAGATCAACAAACATTATGATGTGATTGGCAAATTGCTGTTACATCAAGAGTTCAATGAAAACCCTTCTACCTCACTCGTGCCAAACCAAGATTTCCACTACAGAATTTTTCATTATGTTGTATCATTGTGCCTCTCGCCTCTCGGCTTTCAAAACTGTCTTAAAGGTACAACTGAAATCATACCATTGCGCAGGAAGATCCAAAAATCAAAAGCAAAAAAAAGGAAATATTTTACATGAATAGCCCATTAATAGAATCTTCGCACCACAGTTTGTTTAAATGAAGCATACAACTAACAAACACATATTTCCGAAAAAAAAAATTATAAGCTTTGTACATGTGCTGCTCGTTGAACATAGAAGCATGATGCTAATTAACTTAAGGAATATTATTTATAGCAACACGGTAAAGCTTGGCTCTTCGAGTAAATATTTACCTTCAAATTTCAACATTGAATTAATAAAAATAGAAGCAAGAATCAAGATAAAGAAAGGAATTTCCATAGAGGAAGCATAGCTTTAATATTTTTTAAAGCATAGCTTTTCTATTTTTTAAGCATTAATATTTAACCAGAATACGTAGCATTAAGAGAGCTAGTGACAGGATTGGATGCACGAATAGAACAGTTTATTTTATCAAACAAACTTTAAACGTTAACCACTTGCACTAGAAAGTATAAGAAAATTATCACATACCGAGATGGTTGTTGCCAATTTCCATTGGCAGCCAAAACAAATGAAGTTTTGCAAATGGCAGATTTGATGGTAACATCATCGTCAATCAATATCTTCACATCTTTTAGAATTGCAGCAAGAGCCTCCCTCTTTGAAAGGAATTCTGACATGCGGTTAAGAACATGAACTGTATAAAGTTCAGCCTTCGATGGCTCTCTAATATCCAAGTACCTGACAAAAATAACTTTCTCTCTTTCTGATTCAGCACGTACAAAATCATCATTCATGAGATCCTCCCATACATCTTCTGGTTTAAGCCATTTGATAGGTTTACTCAGGCTTACCAGTTTTCTAGTTTTGCATGACACAAACACAGGAAGGTGTTTGATGACATCAATGCATTGGTCATCCATACATTGCTCAAAGAACCACTTCGACTGAAGAACAAAAATCCTCAGTTCATGCAGCTCTGCTTCTGATGCATCAACGAATAGCCCCTCAATATTCTCTAATGTGCCAGCAATTGCAAGAAAAGCATTTAATATGCCTGCTGCAGTTGGAGATTGAACAAATTTTTTGAGCCCTGGATGTTCTATTTGCAGATCATGCCTCACAAATAAACATCCTACCTTCAACAACAAAGAAGACAAGTTCTCACTCCAATCATAATCTGCAATCACATTAGAATTTGGAACCAGCTGCAACAGACTACCATCTCCGACAGGTAGTATTGGCCAGTTAGAAAATATTGAGAGGTCATCACAATATGATTTAAGATAGTTCCACAGCAACGATATCCATTCCAAACTTGGTTGACCCTCATTACCTGGACTCCAAGTTACCTTTTTGGAAAACTGCCACTCAAGGGGAAGTAATTTTACAAGTAGCTTCTCAAGTAAATCGCAAGAAAGAAAACACAGGTTTGTCTTCTTGCTGTCAGCTAACTGGCATAGCTTTTTGTAAACATCATCTGGAATTCCATGGTCAACAAGCTGGTCAGGAATCGCATCCTTAACTAGACCGTATTCATCTCCCCTTGCAATATAAATCCTTTCACCAGCCCCATTTTTCTCAAAAGTTGCAAATAGGCCATTAGCAACCGGCAACAATGCTAAGCCACATATACTATCTGGTTGAATGGGAATTTCTAAATCAAGTAAACAATATTCAAGAATCAGCATCATCAAATTTCTGTCCTTGAATCTACGTTTCCGACGAATCAACAATTTTCTTAACAAGTCTGGTGTTAGAAGGTTCAAAGATGGGCACGCCTCCATGAATCTCTCTACAAGTACCTTGGGAACAGTGGCAATAGGTAGACCGACACCTGCTAATGCTTCTATAAGTTCATGTGCCTTATGAAAGTTGAAATCTGGAAAAAGCACTTGTTTGGCAGCAATCCATTGGCCTTCTCTAGCTTTTGTATATAATACACGTAGACCAGATTCCGCAATAAATTTGTATAATTTTTGCACCATTGATGCCCAAGGCTCCAAACCTGTTGTTGTTGGCCAATACGAAAAGAATAGATCAGATGGACCAAACTCCCTGGAAATTTTCTCAAGCACATGGCCATAAGCAGGAGCAGCGACTGCTTCGAGGATGTACATATTCCACTCTGACCTTTTTTTTCCACCCCCTGCCATATCATTACCAAACCATATGTCTCTCCTGTTGGATGACAATTCAAAATATGAATTAATATGTGCTGGAAGACCAGTACTGATAGGCAGTGGTAAAAAGCAGAAGGCACGACCCTCAAAATTCATCCTTCTTTGAACTGAAGCAGAAGAAACATGAAATAAGTCAGAAGAAAAAGTGCCTTCACTTTGCAAGATATCACCCAATTCGCCATCTCTCTTGACAGAGTGTATATATGCAGCAACACAAGCCCATGGAATTGATTTGTGGGAATTCTCATTAACAGCTACAGAATCTCTGTTGGCTTGCTCAACAGCTAAGCATTCAGCAGTAATCCAGCAGTGTGAAAAAACACCAGATGCCATTTGCTCCGTCACCACAATTTTATTACATTTATGGGGAAACTCACCATCTACGGATTTGCTTAACTTCTTCAGCAACTGATCTTTAGCCAGTCCACTACTTTGACTTCCATTCATAATACTAAAAGCATCATTCCATGGGCCAGACTCCACCTCTGGCTCAACGATGTTATTTCTGTACACAGAATGCAGGAGTTGCATTTCACAACCATTTCCTTCCTTCACAAATAGAGATATCTTTTTCACATTGCGGAGGAAAAGCAAAGCATCAGAAACAACCCCAGAAAAGGATGTAAACAGAGACATGACATCTTCAGGCGCATATCCTTCCTTCTTTATCTGGCTCCGCTTGGCAATACTAGAGCTTCTAAGAGGAAAACGAAAAAGGGTACCAGGAAATGGATTCAGCAAATCACAGCCAAAGTGCAGAAATGGAGAGAATTGATCAGGAAATTGTTCTAAAATCTTTCTTCCAACGAATTTAATTCTTAATCCAGGGTGGGAAGGAGAGATCCCTGGCAAATTAGAGGCATGAGGATCAAACATAACAACGTTTTCACCAGAAACAAATGCAGGTATGTCAGTAAAATGATAAACACAATTAAATCCAAGCCCAAATCTCCCAATTGCAAAAGGCTTTTCCAATTTGCTTTCTTGACCAATGCGGGAAATAGCATACAGATCTTGTGGACTGAAAACTGAGTCATTGAAACAATACAAGGCAGGCCCTTGCCAATCTGCCATCTCTGGAGAAAGAACAGAAGAAGTCCCATATTGAGTTTTATCCAAAAGAAATATTACTTCCGTAGCACCAGCATCCTCAGCATTTTGAACCAGCTCGAACAGAATCCCTGGACCATCTGCATACATCTCAAGTATATGTTTAAGTCTCGTTGTCAAAGCTTCATGCTGTCCAAAGGCTTCAGCTACCCCAGATAAGCCGAGATTCATCGAATCGGCACTCTCAGCGAGCAATATCCTCCGAAGTGAGCAGACACCAAGTTTCTCGGCAACTTCATTTGAAATATTCCCATGGACAAACTGCCAAACTTTTCTTTTTGCCTTGAAGTCAAAAGAAGATGCACCAAATGAGTTATCTGTGTGATCTGAGCCAAGCAACCAGGGAGCATCATTATAAACTAAATCAATGGCAGGAAACAGTCTACCTGAAATGTCCGGTAAATAAATCTTAACCTCTTGTTCACAAAATTGAACTTCTGCCAGATGCTGGACAATCAGTAGAACTGCCCTGATTTCTTGGACATCTAGAGTACTGGAAGCTTTTCTCATTGCCATTCTAACCAATATATTAGCATAATCAATTGTCTTGAAAGATTCTCGAACTCCAAGCTCCAAAAATAAGTCTTTAAAAACGGCTAAATCAATGGGTATAACACGTACATAAGGGGCCAAATGAAAAGGACCGTCAAGAACAACCTCGTCTGTGGTTGCAAATCCATCTCCCACCCAAATCCAACGAGAGCCTTCAAGAATAGCTTTCAAAATGTCCATCTCATCTGTACCAATCAAGCTCATCATTATTGAGTAAATCTTTGGCATGGCCAAAGCTAATTCCTGCCGTAGCACCTGATCAGTCACAATGTCATTGTTTTTCCCAAGCTCAAGTAATTGAGCGGCAAGCGTACTTCCTCCTGGTGGAGATAACCATCCTAGGTTAGATGACAATGCAGTGGAAGAGCATTCACCATCCAGTATTCTCATGCTAGCAGAAACAAGCCACAAGTCTGCCTGTAACCTAACAAGCTTAGGTGGCGCAACTGTAGATGACACAACAGGCCAGGGCAAAGTCTGAAAGGGTGCAGAAACCATCACAGGGCACCAGCAAATCATCTGCATATCATTCCAGAACTTTTCCAGGTCAGATTTCAAGTTGTGAGGTCTAAATACTGTTGCAGCACGTGAAAAGATTCTGTTAACAGTCAATTGACTGTCAATTAATTGGTTGGTGGACCACTTCATTGCATTCACTTCCAAGTAGGAAAGAAGCACTCTGCCTCTGGAATGTGCTTTTTGTTGATCCTCATGCACTAGTCGCTCTACATGTCGAGCACTCTCTACAACTGTCTCAAGAGAGATAGATGTTCTCAGGCCCAAACTCTGAAGTATGTCGAGAACGCCAGGCTCTTGGAAAACACCATACGGAAAGTTATCAGCATCATCCAATAAATCACACAACTCATCGTTACGAGGATCATATAGCACTCCAGGACACTTGAGAGCACCACTACATGTTGGCACAAATTCCAAATTTCTCAAATGCTCCCTGAAAGCTGAATCCTCAACACACAACTGAGGCAAGGTTTGCAAAATTGAAAGCATAATACTGTCACGAACTTCAGGCTGCAGCTCCCTGACATTATGAAACACCTGCTGTCTATAGAAACGTGCCTTCCCCATTCTCTCAATTCCATAATATCTCATCAAAATTTCTTCTTCAGTGGTTGAGGCAATAATAAACTCAGAACCAAAAAAGTTATCTGAAACATTCAATGGTGGTAAATACTTTTGAGAATTCTCTAGATCAGAGTAAGACATCGCTTGAACACATCCCGTACCATAAACTTTATAGATGGGAAGCTTCTTGCAATTTCTTTTCATAGAATCGTCAATGCAATCTCCCAAGTGCCATTTTGGATCAAGGAAAAAACTACGAAGCTCGTCCCTTTCTTCAGATCTCAAATTCTGAAACAAAGATTGAAGTACACCTCCACTTGAAGAGAGAGTATCAAAAATGGCTTCCAAGACACCTGCATAGTTTGCATCACATACATAAAGAGACAAATCTGGATGCTCGACCCCATAAGCTGTATTAAGCATCTTGCATCCAATCGTAACAAGGGCATCACGAATAGAAACGGCGAGTTTATCTGCATTGATCAGTTTTGACTGCCTTGAAGGTCTGTACAGATGCCCAGATGTGGATGGCAATATAGGCCAATCACCAAACAGGGATAACTTTTTGCAATGATCTCGAAGATATTGCCAAAATAACTCAAACCATGATAAAGTTGGATGATCACTACAAGATTCTGGAAGCCATAGAACCTTATGCTTATGCCTCCAGTCAGCAGGTACAAATCTGGGGAGCAAATTAAGGAAATGTGTGACATCAAAGACTGTAAGATTTGTTTTTGACGCCTCTGAAATAGCAGAAAGCCTGTTTAATATTTGCATAGGAATATTACGATCAATTACTTTATCAGCAAGTCGTTCGAGCAACATGAGTTCTAATTCACTGCAAATAAAATAAGATACCCCCTTGGAAGCTTCAGAGAATGATCCAAAAGAACCATCTGCTAAAGGAAGGAGTGGCAGGTTTTTAGCATGAATGCCAACATCAGCATCAACTAAATCATCAAGGCAATATTCCAACAATACAAGCTTGTAAGATTTGCTCAACAACAAAAGGTTTTTGCATTCCCTTAGAAAATGACGAACTTGAGCAGGAGTAACCACTCTCTGCTCCATACCAGAAGCATATTTCAAAAGCATATCAAACAAGACAACAGGTACGTTGACAATTGGCATTCCTAATTTAATTAGAGCTTCACCAAGTTCCTCACTATTTACGAACCCTTCGTCATGAAGGAATGCTTCAGCTGTTGTCATCCATCTCCCACCTGCAAATTGTGAATGCAATAGAGGAGCATCATCAATTTTTTTGTATATATGCTCAACTAAAATGCTCCATGGTTCTTCAAAAGAACCAGAGGGCCACAAAGCGTAGTATGAATCAGTTGATCCTAGAAACTGTTGCACACCAAGCAGCAATTGTCTAAAAGTAGGAGCTACAACATCTTCCAAAAGAAGCCTATTCCAGACAGACCGAATTTTTCCACTTCTGTCCATGTCGGCTCCGTACCAAATGCCACGGCGATTTGAAGAAACCTCAAAATATCCATTGACTTGGACACTCAGTCCCGTCCTTACAGGTAGTGGAAGAGAGCAGAATGCCCGACCGAGCTTCAGATCATCATTCTGGGAATAATAACACCATTACAGGTCAGACTTCAAGGTGTAAAAATCAAACACATAGATACACAAGTTTCAAACTAAACACATGATCTAGTTGATTTCCCTCCAAGTATCTCATGCAAATATAAAGAAATGCAAGAATACAGCAATCAATCAAAATTATTTGCGCAGAAATTTGCATGTGATAAATTCAAGAATCCAAATTATAGGTGGAAGTCAGGATTTAAACTAGAAAGACATGTACTGAATTTTAATATCAGCACTGATGCACCAATGCCATCATTTATTGGCCGAACACATGAACAGCAAGCTATGATGCAAAACTATTTGTTTCTCAATAATGAGTAGCCAACCATATAAATGCATAACAGGAAAGAAACGCAGTACTGTAATTCACCATGCACTACACAAGAATACAAGGGATACCATGTAGATTAAGAGCCTGCATTGATATTATATACAGTACACATATATATTATATACACATAGAAGGAGATGAGACCCGTGACAAACCCATGCTGTTACTGCTGGGTTTGTGTGTACCCTTGATGTGCAAGGCTGTACTCTATCAAGTACCAAGTAATAGACAAAGCTATGTAAAAAGAATGAGTAATATTCTACCAAAGAACATAAAAAAATTAAAATAAATAAAAGATTCCAACTATTTTATCTAGGCTTCTCTAATGGTTTACAATATGTATTTCGTCAGCATGAAAGGTCATGGTAAGGGAAGAACAAGCTAGTGAACCAGTATCTCTTTTTAAATCAGTAGTTTTGGTTTTCCTGGCAACTATGCCCATGTTACCAATAGCAAAACTTGTACAGAGATAAACAGTTACATAGTTATTTATTTAATTTTGTAGTCTCACATAGTATATTAGTAAAACTGCATTCTAATAATATGCATAGTTAGTCTGAACGTCAAACTTTCAAGAACATATTACATTATCTAACTTGAAACCATCAAACCTTAACATAACAATTTTAAATTTCAAAACGAGAGTCTAGATAACAACTTGAAATTTCTAAAAAGCAATATATTCCACAGTATTAGTTGTAACATGACTCTGATAGGTCTGAATTTATAATCCTAACTCACCCAGAAAGTACATTGACCGAGCAGGATTACCTCACATATATAAGAAATTATATAGCTCCCTAATTAAGCAATGTGAGAAATGTAACACACCCTCCTCACACCCAAAACCATGTGAAGCAAATATACATAGGTGATCAACATCAAATGCAAGGCTCTAATACCATATAAAAGACAGGCCTAACTCGCCCCAAAAGATATCACAAAGGAAGAGGATTGCCTCACATATACAATGAGTCGTGTAGCTTCCTAATTAAGCAGACTGGAGACCTCAATTTACCAAATCATGTGGTCACCCACAACTGAATCACTTATTCACCTATATCTAATTATCTTTAAAAGCTACTCACTTGTTCCTATCTCATTTTTCGTAATTTGTAAAACTGAAATTAATGACCAACCACTTGGATATTGCCTCTGTGCGCCATTATATATCCTCCCCCCCCCCCCCCCCCAACCCAACAAAGCAATATGTGTAAGATGTCCAGCACACGTGATCAACGATACCCATGAAATTTCCATTAAAAAAAAAATACCAATGAAACTCCATGGCCAATCTGCATCATGAACTGGAATATTCCCAGCGTGACAGCAATATGATTATGATATTTGAAACTTGCAGAATTGAGTGGGGATTTAGATATTTGAGGGTAACATGGAGAGAATAACAAAGTCGTTCCTGACTATGGTAGGTGAATAGGTGATTCGGCGTGGATGGGCCTAATAATTCAACCAACGTTAAGGTCAAATATGTCTGAATCAGAATTCGGGGCATATTTTGTTACATTTATTGCAAGTTCAACAACTTTTTTGTGATTACAAGTTGAGGAACTGAAGTATGGTAAGCCTAAGTTAGAGGGCAATCCATATGATTAACCAAAGTAACGGGCACTTTTATGAGTTCATTGTTCCCCCTCTCATCAACATTTTTATGCAGCCTAGATAGATGGTTATGATTTAAAATCTTGTTTGTTGACAAGTTAATTAATTAGACGGTATTTATATAATGTTCAGCTCTCCTGGAATACTAATTCATATTTTATTAGAAGCTCTATTTTTGGTGTTTTTAGGAAAAGAAATCCTTGGTGGCTCATTGACTATCCTGGGATGTGATTTTGTTAGGAAGCTTAGGTGTGATTCCAAAGAGATTCTAAGTTGGATTTAGCTCATTTGCTTCTTTTCAAGTGAGTACCTAACTTTAAACCATTCTAGACACTATATAATTCGAAAACCATGAAACAGCAAGCATTGCTAAACATCATGAGATTACTAGAATGGTATCAATAGGAACCAAAAAACCATACATAAAACATTGTTTTCAAACATATAAGGCAGGAACTGATGGTATCAACGCCTATAACATTTTTACAGGTCCACCAAAAAAATCTTTTATCCCAAGGGAGTTCAAAAATATTCTCTTGCAGCATTCCACACCCAACATTATTAAAAACGATATTAACCAATAAGTACTGCTAGCATATGCATATCAGCTTAATAAAAATGAATTGTCTCTTTTTTTCCTTTTTTTTATCTGTTCGATGGCATCCATGGATGTGTTAATATTAAATAAATAAAGTATGGCAGTCCAAGATTAAAAAGGTTAGGATCTATACGAGATTACTAAACAAAACCAACGTACCAGAAAAGAAAAGAAAGAGATTCCAACTCACATCAGACAAACCATCAGATATGCAGGCTGCAACAGAAGCCCACGGTAGGAGATGGATATCATATTCTTTAGAAGCAGTAGCAGCAAAAGAAACAATTCTAGTATTAGCAGGAGCCATAGTTTGAGCTACATAAAACTTATCAATCCTCTTCTTGACTTCATTTTCGAGAAACGCCTCACTCAAAAATTCCACCGCATAACCATCACACTCCTCCTCATCCTTCAGGCTCCTCGATTTTGACATCCTCTGAAGCGCCTGCCTATGCCAAACAATTTCATCATTTACAGGGGAAACACAGCAACTATAAAGCTTCTTTGGCTCACTCTCCCCGTCTTCCCACACATACATCTCAATACAAAGCACACTTTTCAGAAACAACAACGATAGAACACCTTCTTCGTAAAGCTGAAGAAACATAGACAATAAGTCGTCATCAGAATAAGCTTGCCTCGAGAGCTTACTAACCCCAGCCTGAGCTACATTCCTCAATGGAAACCGGAACAAAGTTCCCCTAAACAAGCTTCTCATATCACAACCAAATGAAACATAAGGCGAAAACTGATCATTGTAATGCGAAATCGCGGAAGACGAAACAAAATCGATCCTCTTCCCAGGGTTCGACGTGGAAACATTAGGAAGATAAATTCCCTGAGGATCAAACAACACAACATATTTTCCACTAACAAACGAGGGCAAATCGGTCAAGTGATACACCGAATTGAAACCGACGCCGAACCGGCCAGTCTTCCAAGCCTGGCCGTGCTTGGCACTGCCGCCAATTCTTGAAATACTAACGAAATCTTCTTCGGTGAAGACGGCGTCATTATAGGCTAAGAGCGCGTGTCCCTGCCACTCCGATAAGGAATTCGATAAAAGAGAATCGGAGCAGTGGCGGCGGCGGTCGAGGCAAAAGATAACTTTAGTGGCGCCGGCGTCGTCGGCGTTCTGGATGAGCTCCTTGAGCACGGTGGTTCCCTCCGGGTAGTTCAGGAGGACCTCGCGGATCCGCCGTGTAAGGTCAACCTTTTGACCGAAGTCTTCCAGAAGGATAGATTCCGGTGACTGCATTTTCTTCCGTACAGGTTTAGGGATTTGGGGACTACGCCATTAGTAACTGTTAGTTATCACGGAACTCGTAATCTATTTATACGTTATGTCTTATAATGTTATAGTAGCCTTCTTGTTTTGAGTATTACAGAAATGATTTTGATCCGGTGCTAGAGACGGTTAAAGATATTGAATGCGCATATCATATATGTTATTTGACTAAAGACTATAAAAGAGGATTAGAATGACATTAACATTACATAGGAGTTAAACCGGCGATTTGCAATGTTTACCATAATAATATGTTTACGATTAATCATCATTTTTATAACCTCTTTCTTAACATTGACTTTTTTTCTCATTAATAAATAAGTTATTTTTTGAAAAAAATTATGAAACCTCCACTTTTTTAACAAAAAATAACAAATGATATCCTTTATTTTATTTTATTATGAATTTTTATTATTATTTTATTACTTTACCCTAAAAAATACAACAAATTTTTACTCATAGGTTACAAATTTCAGATGCAAGTATAAAATGTATCTTTAGCTAAAGCATTTACCAAACGAGTGCACTAGTTAACAGAGGCCATTTGCGACAAAATACTTTTACAGAAGTAATTTCAAATAAAAATTCAAAACAAACAAGATGTAGCATAATGTGTCATACTAACCACTCATCTAAAACTTCAAACGAAAAAGCTATAGGTCCAAAAGTTTAACTCTCAATGTTTCCAATCCATTTCTAATTCAAAACAAAATTGTTTACCTTACTCTAATAATTCCTATATCACAAATTAGGCTTAATAGTGAAATATCTCCATGAACTTACCCCAAATTGACAAGTGACACCACAAATTCGAATCTTTTTCTTCTTATTCCTATATTTTCTTTTTTCTCTCCCTTCTTTTATCTTTTACCATTTTTCAATTTTTTTCTTCTCCTCAAATTTCCATAATCGATGTAATAAGGAAGATTTTCCAATTTCCAATGGTCTGGAAAAAAATTCCAGTTTCTGATGGTAATCTAGAAATTTCCAGATTTCCGTTGAAAACATGAAATTTTTCCTGATTCAGAAACTGAAATAAAATTTTAGACTACTTCAAATCTGGAAAAACGTAGAAGAATTAAAATTCATCTGGTTCAATACTTGAAAAACAAGAACAGAAGAATAAATGAGAAGGAAAATAATTTTCAATATGAAAAAGAGGTGAATGAGAATTGAAAAAAAGGAACACTAAATCTTTTGAAATAAAAATTTTAGGACGATGAAGGAGAGTCGTAGAAGAAGGAAGGAGAGGTTGTTAAGGAGGAGCAGTCCCAGCATGACAAGCACAATATAGTTAAAAAAAACTTAATTATAAAAAATCATCTTCTTCTACAATTCAATTTGTACTGATAATAGCTGGGACTAATCTAACTCAGGCTTATTTCTCAAAATACGAAAAGAGGAAGAATTATTGTTTAACTTTCACATTTTATTAATGAATAAAAATCGCTGGTGGCCATGCTAACAACTTAATTTTGAGAAGAAAACTTCAAAAGAAGTACTGAGATAAATTTCATGACAAAGGAAGTAATTTAGGGATAATAAATTACTATAATTTAAGGATAAGAATGTAATTAAGTTGCATCACTCTCAACATACAGAAAAAATAAAATCAAAATAACAAAACTACTTTTTCTTAGTTCCGAAACAATTCAAGCAAGAAAAGAAAACCAAAATCTGTGACCAAGCTACTATCAAAAATACTTGAGACCGCATTACATATTCTTCTGCTAGCTGGAGATTCTTTACTAATCATCTCCGAATGTTTTCTTCTTCCCTGCATTTGTGACGGTGAAACCAAGTTAACAAAACATTTACCTGAGAAAGCAATTAGAAATTCAGATGATTGATAAATTTACCTGAGAAAGCCATGTTACTAGGTTTGTTAAATCGTCCTCGTCCTCTGTCACCACGACCAAAAGAATCTCTACCTCTACCACTTCTACCACCCCTGCCACCATCTCTACTTCCAAAACTTCTGCCACCATCTCTACCTCCAAAACCTCTACCGCGACCACCACTACTTCCACCATCGCGTGGTCTTGCCTCTTGGACCGTTAAATACTGATCTCCAAATTCACTTCCATCTAGCTGCAAAGCTTTATTCAATCCATTTGAATCCTGGAATTCCATGTAAGCCATCCTGCAATATATGGCATAGACAGGAAAAATAATATATGTCAGAACGAGTCCAATGCAGGTATTCTAGAAACAGGTAAAAGTTTCTCCGCTAACTTGGAGACAGGATCTATTTGAACATAGGAACTATTTACCCTTTAAATGCGCCAGTGTCGCGATCAGTGGGGATATTTATTTTCGAAATGCCTCCACAACCCTTAAAATGCTCCTCAAGGGAACTTTTTATCTGTAAAAAATAATCAAATGCACAACGTGAGTATTTTAGACAGAAGAGGTGAAAAAAAGATCCTGTTCAAAAAGGAATCATGATTATACCTCATCTTCGCCAGAGTTCACATCAAATCCACGGATAAACACCTTCGGACCTTCAGCTCCATATCCTCTCGGGCTGCATAGACAAGAATTCAAATGTAAGGTGTCACATAATCATCAAGCTAAGTAGACCAGCAATCTAGATTGGTGGTTAAGAAAAAGTACCCATTATTTGGGGTATACGGAGTCTTGTCTCCCCTTTCACGAGCCAAATCAAGTCTAACTTCACGCCCAAGTAACTGATTACCATTGAGTTTAAGAGCCTGGAAAAGAAAAACAATATCAGCCGCAAAAAATAGAAGAAAATTTTACCAAAACCAAGGTGGTACCAGCTCATAAAGATCTGAAGAAAAATGGCATACAGTTAGGCAAAAATAAAGATGCTTACCTTTTGCGCTTCCTCAACTGTAGCAAATTCAACATGCCCAAAACCCTTGAACCTCTGATCTTGGTTATCCACAGCAAAGCGAACATCAACGACTTCACCGATTTCTTGAAAGAAGCTCTCCCTGCAGAATCATAGACACCAAGAGTTAGTGTGAAGCTCCTATGGTCAAAGGAAAAAAATGAGACAAAGATGCACTTACACATCTCCACGTTCGACTTTAAATGACAAATTGCCAACAAAGAGTGTCTTCGAACCGGTGGATTGCACCTGTGGAGAAACTGGAGTTTGATGCTGCATATTAATGAAGCAAACAAAATTACACTTCACAATTACAGAAAAAACATCATGTAAAAAAAGAAAAGTAAAAGGTAAGAAGGCATACAGCTTTCTTAGCAGATTTCAGATCGTCCGTCTTAGAAGCATCCACCATTTCCACATCACCACCCTATTTTCACACAATGTGTCCACATATAATTACTCAAAAGTTATGATACTGGCAAATAACAATGCATTGAAAAATTGACTGATCAAACGCACAGAAACATCATCCAATTTGATTTTGACTTTCTAAATCATCCTCCTGATCATCATTCACAATATAAGAACAGAAAGGCTTCACAGAAGAGGACTGGTGTACCCATTAGTCATTTCAAAATCTACGCGATACAGTACACTTGAGAAACAAATGCTCAAATGGAAATATTCTAATGTCGTAACCATTAAGGACCAAAATCTTACATTTTTCTTTGGGGTCTTGAAAGATTTTTCATCATCACTACTTTCGTCCTCATCTTCCGAACTTTCTTCAGCGCTGGATTCATCACTGCTGGCTTGTTTTGAAGCAGTTACTTTTACCTACACAACAAAATCCAAATTACACCACATGCATGTATACAACTTAATCATAGATTTCACCAGCAAAGAGATTGATCAGGCATGGAAGCCAGCATCAAAATTCAGATTTTCACTACCCAGGAGATCAAGATAATAGCCTCAAAATTTCATGAACATTCCACGTAACATTCCAAATTAACAATATGAGCATTAAGTAGAATCCAAAAGTTTTACATACAAAAGTTTAGGACCATTTAGGCCTCGCCAGTGCTCTGTTGTTATTTAATAGTAATTAACACCATCACATCCTCAATTGACAAAAACAAAACATGAATGCAGCTGATTCCATGAACAAATGGCTTCCTAATCAAATCTCAGCATGGTACTATTTAACATGGGATAAGGCAACTTTACATTAGTCTTGGCAGTCTTCTTTTCATCTTCTGAAGTCTCATCAGAGCTATCATCGCTATCGCTTTCCTTTTTAGCAGCAACTTGTTTCTGCACAACAAAAATCTAAGAGATTAAGCAAAAGCAAGAAGCAGAAATTGTGAGTTAAGAAACATTCAAGAAGTAAAGTAACCTTCTGAGATTTTTCTTCTTCGCTTTCATCAGAGCTTTCATCAGAATCACTGTCTTCATCAGAATCACTTGATTCGGCCTTTTTGTTGCCTGCTACTGGTGGGACAGTCTTAGCAGTTGCAACCTTTGGTAATACATGCAAATCAAAATATTCAATCATAATTTAGGACATTGTGATCCACACAAGACAACACTAAAAAAGTTGATTGTAGTGTCTTCCACATTTATATTTCATACAAATGACAAGTAACTGCTAGCCAAAAAAGATATCTGGGACTCATTAACATTCTAAATGAATCTGTAATATGATTGTTAATCTTCATATAAACTTTAAATCAATGTATGATTCTGGAAGCCAACTAATTTGATGGAAGCACTCACAGCTTCATCATCTGAACTATCATCTTCATCAGAATCTGAACTGCTTTCTGCTTTGGCTTTGGTAGGAACTGCCCCATTAGTGGCTCCTACTTGTTTCTTCACTGGGGCAGCAGGTTTGGCACTAGGCTTCTGAGCAAAAGAATAAAATATGGCATGAATTTGTTGAGCAGAAAATAAGTGAATTACCTACTGAGGCTAGCTTAAACAATAAATTCTGAATTTTGACCAAAAGATTGATCAAATAAATAGCTACAAACAAACAAATTTTTTATCCATGTTATATTAAATGGCCAATAAAGTGTTCGTGATAACTCAACATATTAAAAGTAGATTTACCTCATCCTCAGACTCATCAGATGAAGAAGAATCTGAACTGCTTTCTGCTTTCGCTTTCTTAGAAGGGGCAATAGCAGAGCCATTCTTGACTGGCTGCTTTTTTGAAGGAGCTGCAGATTTCTGAAATTGCACCAGGACAAATGTCATTAAAAATAAACAATCAAATAACCAGCAAATATTAATCAAATACATAAGCTATAAACTGAAGATCATAGCCTTTTAATATAGGCAGTTAAGAAACCCCACAAATTGGATTTGCCAAATAAATGATGGCATGCAATCAAAAATATAACCTGCTCACAGTCGTGTTCAAAATTCAAGAAACTTTACCTCCTTTTCATCAGAAGAATCATCTGACTCAGATGAAGAAGACTCGTCACTGCTTGGTGGTTTCACTGCCTTTTTTGTTACAACTTTAGGCTGCAAAAAAAACAAAATTCATGAGATTCTTAAGAAGTTAAAAAATATAAATATCAGAACAAAAAAAATCTAAGGGCTGCACACATTCTATAATATCACCAGAAAATAACTGGAACAATGCTAACACAAGATAATCAATTGATTATTAACAATAAATTTATATAAAAGCATGGAAAGCATTTTACTTTCTCCTCCTCAGACGAAGAGTCATCAGAACCAGAATCAGAACTAGACTCAACTTTCTTCTTCTTCTGAGTCTTGACTTCAGGCTTTTTCACAGGAACAACCGGTTTTACCTCCGGAGCTGTCTTTTGTTTCTTGGCACTAACAAGCTTTTCAATAGAATCTTCAGCTTCTCTCTTACCTGCAAATGCAAATATCTCATCAAGCACAACCACATGGAAACCCAAACAAAAGGAAAAACCCAACAACATATTAATCTATACAACAACGAGCCACATTAAAAAAAAATACTATACTACCACTTGAGCAAAAAACAAGCTTCTAAAAACACTCGAGAACGAAAAAATCCAGCAAAAACACATTATAAATAATAAAAAACCAAAAGAAAAACATAAACATCATTAAAATTCAAAAAATATCCAAAAAATTGGAAATTTCTACCATAAAACATGACAAAAGAGAGAAAGTTTCTACCTTTCTTGCCAGATTTCAAAGGGGTTACAGCAGGAACATCAGTAACCTACAGGAGAATAAAAAAACACATAAGTTCAAACAGAAAACCAAAACCAAACAACAAAAGACAAAATCTAGAGTAAAGATGAGTACTTTGGTAGCTGATTTCTTGCTGGACTTGCCCATTATTGACAAAAGGAAAAGAAAAATCGAGCAAGAAAGAAGATTCAAGGAAAAAAAACAGAGAAGCGAAGTGCGGCTTCTCCTAAACCCTAGTTCTGAGATAAATATGAGCAAGTAGGGTTTCGAAATTGAAGAGGTTGCGAAGCTTATATTTATACGCGTGTCGTCCTGATGTGGGGTTTAGGGTTTTAGCGTGTCCGCTCGCCCACACTATCACTCGGTGGAGTCGCGCCTTATTTCTCCTCAGCCGTTTTTGGTTTAGGGTTAAATGATAGATACACATGGAATTGCAAACCATACCTAGACATCTTAATTATAACTTTTATTTTATTTTTAGTACTTTCCTATTTAATAAATGCAAGAATTATTAACTCTAACAAATTTTGGAAATTAATGTGTATACAGTTAAACCTTTTTAAAGTAATGCATTTGAGATCAAGAAAAAATATATTTCTTTACTGAATTGATTACTTTATCGATAAAGTAATATTTTATTATTTTACCGAATTTTTATGTTTACGTATTACAATACGTTATGTTTAAAAATAAGAATCAATCACATGTAATGTATTTAATCTAAATTACCTTTTTGTTGACCGTAGCTTTGGACTACAGGTCATGCTTTGTTTCTGACTACATCACCAACTTTATTAAACTTGTTTCTAAGGAGGGTGTATTCATTTAGGATTCTATAGGATTTTTATGAATTTTAAAAGTTTAGGGGTATTCAATGTAGATTTTTAAAAGTCTTTTAAAATTTGATGGTATTCAATTAGGACTTTTAAAATTCAATCAAAATTTAGTGGTGTTGAATATCTCATTGACTTCTAAGGATTCTACTTATTGATAGACTTTCTAGGATTTTGAGTGCCTTAGTATAAATAAAAAATCTTGTAGAAATCTCTCCTCTCACCACAAAATTTTGACGTTTTGCCTCCGCTCTTCTGCGCCCAATCTCCACTGTCCGATTCTTTTCCCTTTCTTCGCCCAATCTCAAGTATAATCTTTGTTGTTGTTGCTTGCTTTCTTGTGATGATTGTGAAAAAGAGAAGTTGGATTAACTCTAATTTTTCTTTTTATTGGTCGGAGGAAGTGGATATGAAGGTGGGTTTTGAGTTTCACCGGGGATTTTTTCCGATGACGGTGGTGATTGATTCATTGGTTGATGTGTTGAGTTGAGTTTGGATTTGAGATTTGGGTGTTTGATTTTTGAAATCAATTTAATTGAAGATATTGGAAGGAGAGTTTTGAGTTTCGTCGGCGATTGATTCATTGAATGGTTGAATCTGAATTTGGGGTTTGATTTTTGGGATCAGTAGATTTTTTTATTTATAGAAAATTACTAGATATCGATAGATCGGAAACCTTTGATGAAATCGCTAAAACGGAGCCATACTTCATCATCTTCACCGTCATATTTACCATTTGATTCACAATCAAATTCATCATCTGCTTATTTCAATTTGTATTATATCATATATTTTAAAATAGACATTTTATAGTATAACAATTTATAGACTTTATAGAGTTTATTAAAACAATATAATAGAATCTGCATAGATATAAAACAATTCATGGAATTAGCAGAATTGTTTAGAATCCATTTATTCTAAAAAATCTGTTAAAATCTTTTAAAATCTGGATTGAATACACCCCTCTAAATACCCATTTAATGTCAACATTCTTCTTTTTTTTGTGAAGATGCACCAATACCTATACATCATTTCTTCTGAATTCATGAAGTTCTTCTTGCATAACTGACATCCAATACTCAGCATCATGAAATGTCTCAGGTTCATGTACTTATGAAAGCTACATTTCCAAAAAGTCTTATAACTTGACTCTTTGTCATAACGTTGTTATGAACTGAATCAATGATGTCTTCCAGAGGATGATCTCTAAGAGTTCTTACTTCTCTGGAGAGGTTAACATTTTCATCAATTGTAGTTTCAACAATATTGTAGTCAGCATTATCTTCATCTCCAAATGTGACAGATTGGTTAGCAGCAGCATCTGGTACTGATTTGGGCTGACCAACATAATTGGTTCTTTCTAAAGATTTTCCTTGCTGATCTTATATGCAGGGTTAGTTTCACTTACTCAACATGTACTAAATTTGTTTATTTTTACATCAAAGGAGCCGATATCATTTGGTTGAATATTTATTTATTATAAATCTTTAATTAACTTGATTGATTGCGTGTGTGGCTTATTTAGATAATATTTTGGTGGAATATTTAATTTATTATAAAAAAAATTATTATCTTAATTTTTTTATCTTCCTTTCTTTATCAATTTCCCTCTCTTTTTTCGTGTATTATCTCTAGTTTTCCCTCCATTTTACTACTTCATGTAAATCTCCACTTCATGTAAATCACGATTTTGGCATTATCAAATCATATTTTTATTAGATATTTATTTATATAAACTCTTACCTTTCCAATCATATATTTCAACAAACGTTCAAATGACAAAAAAAGGATTGGCCCTGTTTGGAAATTAGCAGTTAGTTGTTAGCTGATTAGATTAGCTGTTAGATGATTCCATTAGCTGATTTGACTAGGTGATTTCACTAGCGGTTTGTATAAATCTGTTTGGTAAAATTGAGCTGATTGTTAATAATTGTTTGTGAAAATGACAAATAAGGGCATTCATCCTTTTCTGGGAGAATTTTATAATACATCCGACGTACTATGTCTTATATACATCGAACCAATAATTAACTGAAAATATATTATTATCACGTCACCCATTCGTCTAACGTGTACTTCAATCTCTCCCCTTTTAAAAATTATTTTTTCAATTTTAAATAATTAATTTATATTTTTCTTTGAAAATAATTAATTTATATTCTTTAAATGTTAAAGAAAAACACAAATTTTTGAACTTGATATTCGTTACATATCAATAAACTATGTAATTAAAAAAGTGAAATTAAAAACAAAAATCATTTCATATTTATGCAAGCAAATAAACATTATTAACAATTATGGAAACGTGTAAATATATGCTTAGTAATTAGGGGAAGAATAGTCTTTTAAAATAGTTATTGAAAAAGCTAAATGAAAAAGCTTATACAATGAGCGTTTTCAAAATTATCTTTTCGACGCCAATAAGCTATTCTAATCCTCTATTTACCAAACACTATAATTAGAGGTTTCATTGGTCAAATCCTCTAAATATGGTCAAATCCGCTAATTTAACCCCAATCCGCTCTTTGCCAAACGGGGCCATTGAGAGGCATTGATATTAGTATTAAAGGACAAAGTGGAGCAAATAGAATGAAGAGCAATCTGAATTGAGACAATGATAGTACTCAGTAGCTAGTGACAACAAACTGAATGACTCTGAAATCCTACCTCTAGAGAGTGAGATGCAAGCACCAAACAACAATTCTAAGCCAAACAATAATCTTTGTAACACCTAAGTCCAATATCATGCAAATATTGTCGCTTCAGCGCAAAATGTCACCATTGGGCTGCACCGCTTTAAAACGTGGCATGCATGTATTGGGTCTACATATCACTTATGACCCCCAGCTCTCTCTCCTCTCTATTTTTGATGTGGGATTAAGTTTATTCTTGTCCCCATCGTTATCCCTTAGGGCTGCTCCTTATACATGCCTTCTCACCCCGCACTACCTTTATGGACCGGGTCGTTACAATCTTGATGAAGAATATGTGGCAGCTGATGAAGATTACGTTGGTAAAGAAATGCATGGTAAATTTAGTTGTTTTCTCTTTATGTTTTAAATTTGTAATTGTCGCTAATAATCTTATTGCCATTCTTTTGTTGTAGATGAGCAAGGTCTAATTCGTAGAAAAATATGGAAAGACTAGCGCTACAAATGTTTGGACGTTGCCTAATGGTAGATTGTTATTCATTGCAATAATCCAGGCCAACCTATTAAAGATGGAACTCGTGTTTTGGTAAGCTGGTTGGGTATACCGTGGCACAAAAAAATAATAATTTTGCTCCATCGTATTTACTGATTGGAGAAAATTGCCTCATAATTGTGAGGAGGACATCATCAATTTGACAAAAGTATAAACTAAATTTAGATCACTAAAACATAATTGTTATAATTTTAATAATTATTCATGTATGGGTTAAGTTTAATGGTGCGAAATCTAAAATAAAAAGTCTTATTATCTTATATTGTTACATAGGTTTTTGAACTGCCCGATGCTGAAAAAGTACAAAAGTAGGTATTGGAGTTGATCGCTCATAAAAGAAGAAAGTTCGAGCATGCAAAGAAAAATAAGCACTTTCGGGCTGAAAAACTAAAGAACAAATAGAGAACAATGTTCCAGAAGAAGTGTTTCCAAATCTATGAAAGAAGCTTGTAGAATATTGATTTTCTAAAAAGTTACAGGTCCTTTTCTTAGAAAACATTAGTTACATATTTTTTTTCTTATTTACTAGTAGTCAATTTAATGTGCACAGTGAATTCTACCAAACCGAAATCCATCTCACCGAACCCGTTTCCGTTCCAACGTTCTCCATAAGAATTCACAAACCGCCAAATACCATTAAACCTCTTTCTTTTGTTGCACTAATGTTCATTTCTATAGTCGTTGACGATAACCACATGACTTTCAAAAGGCTTCACAAATTTACTTATTTGTTTCATTACTGCTCCACATTTGAGATGGACATGACTTCACGAGTTAGCCAGCTACAAACAAACCGTCCTTATCCAGCATCTCCAACAAGTTTGGAATAGCGGCATGCTTGCGAATGTCGAAGGAAGTTACGATAAACCCTCCAACTTTGAACATGTGCCAAGCCTTATAGAATACAATAATTATTAATTAAAAAAACACAAAATTACATAACAAATCAACAACTTACTGGATTAATATTTTTGTTTCTAGGGCTCCTCCTTAAGACATTTCCATGAAACAGATAATTCGCTTCAGTTGTGACTCCTGATTCTACTAACAGTTGCATAACCGAAGATGGGATATAATCACATCGATGATTTACTCGGTCAATTGAGTGTTGAATCGACAAATCTAGAATTGCAGGAAATCTCGATGTAAATTCCTGCTTCAGTAATCCGCTGTATAGAGCGGCTCTATAATTGCACATCAACCCTCCAACCAGGGTCGTTCCTGACATTTTAGAGGCGCGAGGCGAGATTGAATATTTGGGCCTTTTTATATATACATTTTAATTTGTCTTGTTGTCGGACATCCCAACTAGGGCTGGACACAGATACTAGATTTATTTATTTTGATAAAATATTTAACTAAAATGATCCTCAATTTAACTAAACTATGACTTGGTTTGACTGCATTCGGTCAAATTCGGTCAAAAATAGTTAAAAATGTGAATATTTTTCTTTTAATATTTGATCCAAGATTGAATCGCAGAGATCCATGCCCATGTTTAATTCTAACTAGGTTAGCACCCCTAACAAACCTCTAAATACATCTAAACCTAACTTGTATTGAAAAGAAAAACAAAAGAACGAAAACATTAAACGTATAATTAAATGAGGACAAATTATTTCATACTCCGACTTAATACCAGTTTTTTTAACTATTAATTGACCCTCCGATTTGCTTCATTTCATTTGTTCATATTCATCAAAGATGTGCAACATTAAATGTTCGATTTTGTTTATTTCTTTCTGTATCATAATCAATTTGTTAAATGTAGAATGGATTTAGGGCTTAGTTTCGAATTGAATTTGTTTTGGTTTTATCTAACAATTTAAGTCAGGGATCCGACTGCGACGAATTTGAATTCAATTTGACTATGGAATTTGGGAAAGTCCTTGTGAGATAAAATTTAGTGATTAATTAGATAGAATTTGAGAAAATCATCCCATTTATACATTTTTGTTGATTAATTAGGTTAAATTAAACCTTATACGTATAATTGTTTTCTTTTTAGAATTCGATTGTGAATTTTTCTAATTCCTTAGTTTTGTAGAGACATTTCTTTATTGTTTGTCAATTTTATTTTTATTCTGGTGAGTTATTCATTGATTGATTTTATTTTTGTTATTGGATATGAATTAAACATGTATTAGAATAGTTTATGTGCTTTTTTTTAAAGAGGATAAAGCGAGAAAGATGGTAAAAGTGAAAGAAAAATAAGTTTTAAGGACTCTTACAATAAAATTCAAAGGATTTAATATGTATTTTGGTAACTCTACTTGCCTCACTTTCTCTCTTTTCCATATAGGACTGTAAATGAGCCAAGCTGCTCATGAGCGGCTCGGCGTTCGGCTCGATAAAAGCTCGGCTCGACTCGGTTCGATATGTAAACGAGCCAAGCTTGAACACGATTTTCAAGCTCGACTTATAAACGAGCCGAGCTTGAGCAAGTCAAAACTCGACTCCATAGCTCGCGAGCAAGCTCGTGAACAGGTTCATGAACATGTTTGATAAAAGCTCGTTAAATAGCTCGGTTATAGTTTTTAATATTTAAAAATTAGTACTACATAATATATATGTATAATACATAATACGTTTAAAAAAAATGTATAATACATATGACATTAATTAATGTGTAAAAGAAACAAAAAATAACATATATTATATAAATGCCCTCTCAAACAAACACCCTTCCTCCTTTCTCTCATAAGTTCATAACCCTAAACGCCGTCGCCGCCCCTTCCTCTCAACCCTAACCCGCCGCCCCTTTCTCTCTTCTCTGCTGCCCTCATCTTTCCTAAAATAAAGCAGTTCGTGCATCTTCTGCCTCGGGTTTTTCATCTTTGCGTTCATCTTCCCTCGCTGAAGAAAGTAAGAGAATAGGAACCTAATTACTTACTTTCAATGCTATTCTTTTTTCTATAACTTGTTATTTTTCAAGCTGCAAAGATGTTTTGAGTTGAGTGAGAAGCTACAAATATTTGTTAAATTAGATGCTCCAGATTTGGTATATATTCAAAAGTTCTATTCATTTTGTTTCATTTTGTTTCAGGTCTAAGATATGGGGATCCAATTGTATTAATTTTGATTTAGGTCCTAGGTATGTGGATCTAGTAGAATTAGATGCTCTAGGTTTGGTCTGTCTTCTAACATTTATTTCTGATGCTAGTTAAATGTTGGTTTAATTCTTTCAAAATAAGAACAAATTGACTTCCTGGTGACTTTTGAAAATGGCAGAAGTTGGCTGTTGTTAGTTAGGCGAAAAAGAATCATTTAACTATATGAAAAAAAACTGTTCATAGTAACTCAAATGGGTTTCATGATCTTGCAATTGAAGTATTAATATCTCTATAATTCTTCACAAAGAAACATGTATTTTGCTGATAAACTTAGGATAATACATATATATGATCAACATCAGTCATAATTATAAGTCATTTCTTTTGTTGTTGTTGTTGCTATCAAACATAGATTTAAGTGTTAGGCTACATGGTTGGTTCTGGGTAAAATTTTATATCTTCGATTTTTTTCTCCAGAAGACTAGAGACATATTAAGGATTTTTTATGGCAACTTCGACTATTCGGGATGAGTTTAAAGAAATCATGTCTCCAGAATGGACTGTTCAGTATGAGTGCAATTATTGCAAGTTACGATTTTTTAAAATAAAGTCTGGTGTCACTACCCATTTGCGCCGACATTTGAAGAGTTGCAAAGTGGCAAAAATTAATTTGATGGGAAGAACTGAAAGATCAATGACTTAGTGTTGTTTTATCAAATACTTAGTGTTGTTTTAATTATTTGATAAGAGTTCCAAACATTTTAATCTTTTTGTTATCGATTGCAATTTAGGAACTTGTATCTCTTTATTGTGTAATGAGTATGACTTAGTGTTGTTTTAATTATTTAAGTCTAACATTATTTGATGTACAATTTGATATCATTTCGTTCGTGGATGATGCGTTTAGTCTATTATTTGCAATTTAGGAACTTTTATCTCTTTATTAATCCAAGAAAGAGCAGAGTATATCAAAATAAGTACAGAGCAGAAAAATGAGAAATAAATATCAACTGAAAATGCTTTGGTACTTAAATTTGTATAAACATTTTTTACTGATCAAACTCTATTTTGTCTATTTGTATAGGGATTATGGATACTTCGGAGCAACTTTCTTCTACTCCTTTCGAAGAAAACATTGATGAAGATAATCCGAATTTGGTAATTCCGATTGTATCTCCATCTGAGACTGATATTGCAAAGAATGAGCAAGAAGTAAACCTTTTTGAAAAAAAGAAAATGAAAAAAACTTCGCCAGTTTGGGATGAGTTCAAAGAAGTCAAGCTTTCTGATGGGACTATACGATTTGAGTGTACTCATTGCAAGGCACAGATGGCCAAAACAAAGTCCGGTGCCACTACACATTTCCTTCGACATTTGAAGTGTTGTACAGTAAGACAAATCAAATTGAGAGGGCAGAAGCAATTATCTTTGACAACCACTGTGTTGGCCCTAACAAGAACAGAATCACCTAGAGGGGGGTGAATAGGTGTCTAAGTTGAAGACTGAAAATTTCTAAGTTTTTAAAGAAACTTAAATTTCAGAGTCAAACTTTCCAGAGTCAAAAGCAAGTTTATAGAATTTGCTTCTGAGGAAAATTCTGCCTATACACAGTTAGCCTGCTTTCAGCAACAGAAGTTCGGTAAGAGAACTTCTGGACAGTCTTCTGAACAAAGACAATGATACTTACAGAAAATCTGTTTCAGCACTAAATATAAGCAAGTACACAGAAGCAATAATAACAAGTATAAGAGGGAGAAAGAAGTTCAGGAGGTCCTGATTGAACAATTCGATTTATCCAAGTTCGCCACAGAAGTCCTGTGACTACGTCTTGTCCCCTGAGGTCGCAGCCTTCAGAGATTTTATAAATCCACTATTCAGAACTTTTATGGCAAGTTCAGAAGCTCCTTTACATCAACAGAACTTAAGCTAATTTCTCACTTAGTTCTGACTAGTCTAAAAAGAGTTAAAGGATTTCCACCAGAACAAAACAATACTCTGTTTTCTGGATTTCTCACCCAACTCTAATCTCAACTAGATTTCTCTCTTTAAATCTAACTGAAGATCACAACCGATCTCAGTTTACAAGATTCCTATTATGAACTTGTTTTTCTTCACTCTCTCACTTTACTAAGACTATGCTAAGAAAGATTGAGAATGGAAAAGTTGCTCTGTTTTCTTGTTTAAAACAGTGCGTTAAGATTTTGCTCGATGATCATGCGTGTGTTGATGCATTGGAGCTTGGCTACTATTTATAGTGATTGAAGATGACCGTTGTGGAGTTTGAAACTTCAAAGGAGATGACATCAGTTGTTGTAGCCGTTAATTTGTCAAGTCTTCAAACGGTCTTCAAACACTTTGATTCCGTTATCCTTGTTCTTTAACTAAATCCAGTAAGTGATTTGAAATTAAGGATGAGGATGACAGAATCATTCTTCAATTAGATCAACAAAGGGTAGACAAGGAAATTCCGGTTTCTCTTGAACAGACAAGCGCGCTCCATCAAAACAGCTTTTTGAACTTTTGGCGCCTTGCATTGAATGCAAGTGTCAGAGCATTAAATGCTCAAACAAATCCGTGACTAAGCTTTCAGAAGATTATTTCCAGTTGTCTAGACTTCTGATCAAATTGGCATAACTTCTGATTGCAAGGAACTTCTGAGGAGAGCTTTAGCAGACTTAGGCTTCAGAGCGGAGGAGTTCCAGCTTCTGAATCGTTGAAACTCTGACTTCAGCAAACAAAACTCCTGAGTCCTTTAGGCAATCCGAAAATGATTCATTCAGCACCTGCTGAGTAACTTACACATAGACTAAAACAAAAATATTAGTCAACAATAATCTATATGTGAGATAGAATTAAGTTTTCATCTTCTGAAGCGTTTGGACATAATCAAAACACTTAGGGTTCATCATTCTCCCCCATTTTGGTTATGGACAAACCGTGGTCAGAAGGTAAAAGAAAACATGAGTTTTTAGAGAAAGACTTCCTTATGCACATGTTTCAAAAACTTCTGAGTAAATTAACTCCCCCATTTTAGTGAAAATGGTGAACTTCAGCAATCTGTATAAACTTAATAAGACTTAAGATCAAGTTGTTAGATTTAATGAAGTGTAATTTACTAAGTTAAAAATAAACATAAGCAAAGAGTAAGAAGTCAGATATGCAAGAAAGTATAGAAAAGATTCAGTGTATATAAGATCATTCAGAAGATAACATAAGAAGCAAAATAATCAGAAGAGCAGAGAAAGTCCTAAGACACAAACTACCCAACCCAGAACCTAGCTAAGAAGCTTAAGTCCTAAACGATTACAAGTTCCTAGGTTTCTTCTGAGGAGGAGGAACATCACTAGAACCTTCAGCAGCACTTGATCTCTTCTGACCAGACTTCTCCCCCGTTTGACCAGAACCAACAGCAACACCAAGAGCACCCTGAGACTTCAATTTTTGTTGAACATTCAGAGCAGTCTGATATTGCACAGGAGTTGGTCGCACAGTATTGATCATATCCATTCGTCTTCTGAAGTCATCATCAATGGTCTTCATATGATCAAAGGTCTGACCAGACATAGGTCGCTGTTTCTGAACATCATCAAGAAGGAGCTTGATCAACATATTGTTAGCATACACAGCAGCAGTGAGGTGCTCATTCTGAATATAAGTCTGTCCTCGAACAAACCTATAGCAATTGTGAAGAGTCTTTTCTTGTTCACGTGCCTGAGTGTGCATAACCTTCAGAAGTTCAGTGAGCTCAGCAATCTGTGCATTCTGAGCAGTTACAGCGGACTCAATGTTGGAGAGTCGATTGTTGAGATCAGGAGTGATGTCATATACAATCTTTGCAGCTCCTGAAGATGAAGAACCTTGAGCAGAAGATTTCACTTCTCTCAGAATGTGATTTGCAGTACTTTGCAGGTCTTCAATCTTACTAGGGAGCATCTTTTCATGAGCCTCATAATGCTCGTTTGCTTCCTTGACTTCTTCTGTCAATATCTCCAAATTCTCATTGACCTTCAGAGAAGAAGCAAGAGCAATATTGTCCAGAGAAGGAAGAGTCAGAGTTAATTCTCTCAATTTGTACAGCTCATCATATGTAGCTAGATGAAGTGTAGAGAGATTGCGTATATAAACAGAAGGATCCTGCATTTGAAGCATAGTCATGAGCTGCAGGTTCTGAGCTTTCAAAGAATGTAATTCTTGCAGCACAATGCCCTGAGCATACATGTCAGCAGCAGAAGTCCTTTGCCCTATACCAGCAAATCTATTCAGCAGTTCATCTGAGCCACTCTGACCCATTCTTCTCAATTCTTCAACACAGGGGGCACCTCCAGCTTCGGAAATACCAGAAGCTCTGCCCATGAAGCCAAAACTTCCAAACCTGTTATCCAAATCTTCTCGATTCAAGTGTTTGCGCAGGAAGTCATAGTTGGAGGACAACCCAGCAAAACCTGAAGGAGTGGGGAAGGAAGTTAAGGGATCACACACAGGAGGTGTATGTCCAGGGGTTGAGAGAGGAGGAACAAAAGTTTGTGTGGAATGAATTGTATGTGAGAAAGAGGAAGAGAAAGTATTTGTACAGGGAGGTAAGGTTGAAGGAATTGAAAAAGGTGTTGAAAAGGGAGGAGCAGTAATTCCAGTTGATGGAAGTACAGCAGAAGATGATAGAGAAGAAGTAGTAGAAGTAGAAATGGAATCAGTGAAGATTGGTCCAGAGGACAGATTCACTTCTGAATAGGATCCAGAAGGAAGAGTAGATGGAGGAGGAACACCTTCAGATGTTGAAGTTGTTGGAGGAATGAAAGTCTGAGATTCACTTACTTCTGTGACAGAAGGTAGTGAGGGAGATGGATGAGGAGTAAGAGTAGGAGATGAGATAACCTGTTCAGAGGCATTAGGATCAAAGGTTGAAATGGGCTCAGCATATAAATGAGCCATTCTGAACAGCGTTTCAGAGGCATCCCTATCACCAGGGTTTCTTCCTTGATTCAGAAGAACGTTGTCAATGAAGTGTTCATCGTCAACATTCTCAACAAACTGTTTAGCACCTTGAAGAACCTCTTCATCTTCTGGTTCACTCTCTTCTGACAGCTCTTCAATCAGAGGAGCATCAACATTCTCTTTATCAGAAATCTCTGATAAGTCTTTATCAGCATCTTCCGGTTCCTGAGTGACAGGTTCCTCTAATTCAGCACTTGAGGCAATAACGAAGTCCTTCTTCTTCAGAACCCTTCGTTTTGCAGCAGTCTTCTTTCCAATTCTGGTAGAAAGGGAGACATTCTCAACAATCCGAGAAGATAGTGAGACATTCTCAAGATTCCCTTCTTCCTCTGAAGTCTCAACTACCTTTGAGAACTCCGCATTCTCAAGTTCAGCAGCGCATTCTAAAAGTCTTGCATCGGCCTTAGCCTTTGCAGCAATTTCTCGCTCAGCAGCTAACTTGTCCTCTGCTTCCTTCTTCTTTCTTTTCTCTTCAGCAAGAGCCACAACTCTTGCAACCTTTTCAGCTTCAGCAGCCTTCTCTTTCTCAGCAAGGCTTGCTTCCTCAGCATCCTGAACATCCTTTTCAGGAACAACCGTTGGTTCGGAACCAACCACTTTCTCAACAGTTAGGACCACTCTGCTGGATCCTTTCTTTCCTTTGCCCTTCTTGGCAACATCCTTTCCTTTCAGCACACTTGGCTTCACAATCTCCTTCTGAGCAGCGCTCACAGAGGGAGCATTCTCCTTCTTCTTTGGAGTTACACCAAAGGAAAGGTTCCTGAAGGTATGCATCTTCAGAACCGTACTTCTACTGGTTACACCTTCTCCTGAGATAACCACAGAAGCGGCTTCAAAGAGCCTCGTCAGGAGGGAACCATAGGCAAGAGCACTAGAAGTAGTGACATTCTTCATCTGCCTTATCAGCATGGCAGGGAGATTAATCTTCTTCTGGTTGACCAGATGCCACATGAAAACTCGTTCTCTATTGGAAACACAGTTAACTCCTCCAGCCTTTGGAAGAAACACATTAGTAGTGAGATAATGTGCCCACCTCTGATGCTGTGAGAGCCACGTTGCATACGTTTCCTTGGCACTCAGATCTGGTCTAGCCCAATTCACTTCAGAAAACCCATCAACAGAACCATCATCACCAACGATGATTCCTTCATCATCAACACCAATAGCTTGAGAGATAGAAGCCCTGCTGACCTCAATCTCAACATCCCCAACAACCGAGTGAAGAACATCCTCCTCATTAGAAAAGAAATGGAGGTTTTGGTAGAATTCGGTGACTAACTTAGGGTAAATGAATTCATCGAGAGAAACGAATGAATTCCAGTTTTGAGCACTAAGCCAGTTTGAGATAGGTTCAGTAGTTTTAACTTCGTCATCTAGGAACCTAGAAGTAAAAACCCTAGATTCGCTAACTTTCTTTTTGCTCTCAGAAGTGAAGAGATGAGTGACAGTGATTTCTAGAGCCATTTAGGAGAAATAGGAAATTAGGTTAAGATTTTGAGAGGAGAAAAGCACAGACAACAATGGCGATTCTAATAGCAATGAAAAAATGCAAGTAAAAATTGCTAAGTATGGAAAACCTCTATTTATACCCAAACAAGAAACCGTTCCAATTCAAAAAGCAAGTAAACACCGTTTAAAAGGGAACAGATAACCGTTAAACACAGAACAGCGCCGTAAAATGGCAGTAGATAACGCATGCTTACAAGTCAAATCATGATTAGAATTAATTATAACTTAATTATCTCAAACGATTAATCACTTAAGACATACAGAAATAATTAGTCTAAGTTATTGAAGGGGATAAGTCATACCAATGCCTTCTCGTAAGTTGCTGAAAGACATACCAGCCAGAGGCTTAGTAAACATGTCAGCAAGATTTTCTTCAGAGGGAACATGAGTAATGATAATATCCTTCTTCAGAACATGATCTCTCAGAAAGTGATGTCTAATATGAACATGCTTCATCCTGCTGTGCTGAATAGGATTCTTTGAAAGATCAATAGCACTTTTGTTATCACAGTAAATTGTAATTGTTCCAGGGATGACTCCATAGTCAGCAATTTGTTGCTTGATCCAGAGCATCTGAGAAACACAACTTCCAGCAGCAACATACTCAGCTTCAGCAGTTGAGAGAGCCACAGAGGTTTGCTTCTTGCTATGCCAGGAGACTAGGCACTCCCCCAGAAAATGACAACCACCAGAAGTGCTGACCCTTTTCAATTTATCTCTACCATAGTCAGAGTCTGTGTATCCTATAGGAGTGAAATCAGAACTACAGGGATACCACAAACCAGCTTCTGGTGTGCCTTTAAGATATCTGAGAATTCTTTTGACAGCAACATCATGAATCTCTCTTGGTTTAGACTGATATCTAGCACAAAAACACACAGCAAAATGTATATCTGGCCTGCTGGCTGTTAGGTATAAAAGAGAGCCAATCATACCTCTGTAGGTTTTTATATCTACAGGTTTACCAGCTTTCTCTTCATCATCAATGTCTTTGCTGACATCCATTGGAATATCAACAGCATTAGAATCCATCATGCCAAATTTCTTCAGCACTTCTCTAGTGTACTTAGCTTGATTGATAAACACCCCATCATTGCTTTGCTTGATCTGAAGTCCTAGGAAGAAGGTTAATTCTCCCATCATAGACATTTCAAACTCAGCCTTCATGTGGTCACTGAACTCTCTGCACAAAGATTCGTTAGTAGCACCAAATATAATATCATCAACATATACCTGAGCTATAAGGATATCCTTGTTCTTCTTCAGAGTAAACAGGGTTGTGTCAACACAGCCTCTGACAAATCCTTTAGACAGAAGGAACTTTGTCAGCCTCTCATACCAAGCTCTGGGAGCTTGTTTCAGTCCATACAAGGCTTTCTTTAGCTTGTACACATGATCAGGAAACTTAGGATCTTCAAAACCAGGAGGTTAAGACACATAGACTTCCTCATCAATGTAACCATTCAAGAATGCACTTTTCACATCCATTTGAAAGAGCTTGAAACCTTTGTATGATGCAAAAGCACATAAGATTCTAATGGCTTCTAATCTTGCAACAGGAGCAAAAGTTTCACCATAATCTATGCCTTCTTGCTGACTGTAACCTTGAGCAACAAGTCTTGCCTTGTTCCTCACAACATTTTCAAATTCATCAAGCTTGTTCTTCAGAACCCATCTAGTTCCAACAACCTTTATGTTGTTAGGTCTGTGAACCAAAGTCCAAACTTCTGACCTTTTGAACTGGTCAAGTTCTTCTTGCATTGCCATCAACCAGGAGTCATCGTCAGCAGCTTCATAGAAGTCCTTGGGTTCCAGAAGTGACACAAAAGCCACATTCCCCATGTATCTTCTGAGCTGAGCTCTGGTCATGACAGGATTATGAACAGAGTCAATGATGTTCTCTAAGGAATGATTCCTGTGAGTTCTAACTTCTCTTGGTACATCCAAAGAGTCTTCTGAAACCTGTTCATCATTTGTTGAATCATATATAGGAGCATCTTCTGGAAGGAAGTTGACTTCTGGAGTAGGATTCTCATCTTGAGCTTGTTCAGCAACAGGAGGAACCACTTCAGCAGCTCTGGGAGAAACATCTTCTTCTTCAACAGGAGATGTTACTTCAGGAGCTTGAACTACATCTTCATCAGGAGCTCTACTATCTGCAGGGTTAGTCTCATCAAACTGTACATGAACAGATTCATCTAAAGTTTGAGTCCTCTTATTAAAAACCCTATATGCTTTACTATGTGTTGAGTAACCAAGAAAAATGGCCTCATCTGCCTTTGAATCAAACTTTGAAAGATATTCTTTTGTATTCAAAACATAACACTTACAACCAAAGGTTCTGAAATAACCTATTTTAGGCTTTCGACCTTTCCAGAGTTCATAAGGAGTCTTGTTCAGAATGCTTCTGATTAGCACTCTATTCAGAACATAGCAAGCTGTGTTCACAGCTTCTCCCCAAAAGTACTTTGGAAGCCTTCTTTCATTGATCATAGTTCTGGCTATCTCAACCAGAGTTCTATTCTTCCTTTCAACCACCCCATTTTGTTGAGGAGTTTTGGGAGCAGAAAAGTTATGATCAATTCCCTTGGTTTCACAGAATTCTTCAAACCTAAAGTTTTTGAATTCTCCACCATTATCACTTCTGATATGGACAACCTTTTCATTCCTTTCATTCTCAAGTTTCTTTATCAGAACTGAGAAACATCCAAGTGACTCATCTTTGCTAGACAGCAAGATGACCCAAGTGAATCTTGAATAGTCATCTATAATGACAAAGACATACTTCTTTCCACCCATGCTCATTGGTTGAACAGGGCCAAAAAGATCCATATGAAGTAATTCCAAAGGTCTTTTAGTTGAAATGACTTTCTTAGTTTTAAAAGAGCTTCTGGATTGTTTACCAGATTGACAAGCATTGCACAAATGATTCTTTTTAAAACTAATTTCAGGCAGACCCTCAACCAATTGATTTCTAGCAACTTTGGCCAGAAGGTCCATGCTCACATGAGCAAGTCTTCTATGCCAGAGCCAGGAGGTATCCTCTTTGGACATCAAGCATATATTTTTGCAAAGATTCTCAAGGTTCAACATGAAAACATTTTCAACTCTAGGAGCAGTTAAAATAACTTCCCTTGACTTACTGTCCAAGATTTTACATCCAGAGGAGCTGAAGACAACATCTCTACCTTTATCACACAGTTGTGCAACACTCAGGAGATTGAACTTCAGACCTCTGACTAGGGAGACGTCTTCGATCGGAGGGTTGGTTCCTATGGATCCAGAACCAAGAATCCTTCCTTTCTGAGCATCTCCAAAGCTGACTTTTCCACCTCTTTTAGGAACAAATGTGATGAATGCTTTTTCATCACCTGTCATATGCCTTGAGCACCCACTGTCAATGTACCACAGCTTTGACATTGATGGAGCACTCAGAGCCACCTGCAACACAATCAATTAGTGACAGGTACCCAATCCTTATTGGGTCCTTCAGAGTTAGATTTCTCTTCAGCAGGTTTTAATGATATCTCAGATTGCAAGAGATTTTTAATATGGTACTTGCAATCCTTTAACCAATGACCATCACTTTTACAGAGCTTGCAAAAGGGAGGGTTCTTGGATCTTTCCCTTTGCTTCTTGGGAGATTTCTTCTTCTTCTGAGAAGGACCAACATCTTCAGAGGCTATAACAGCACTCTCAGAGGTACCAACATCAGGAGGAGAAGCTATCTCTTTCAGAAGAGAGGGAGTGACAGGTTTCTTCTTCTTCTGGGGTTTATCACTTCCCAGAGGCAGCTTGTTCTTGCCTTTGGCTTTAGAGCCATCAGCAGGAATGCTGAACTGTTTACACAGCTTCTCTTCTAACACTTTCATGTCAGAAAAGACTTGAGTAAACCTAAGAAACTTGTCAGCCTCACTCTTGTCCAATTTTCTTTTCAGGTACTTGAACATACTATAGAGTTCTTCAAGAGAATCAAAGATATTCTGTTCAGAAGATATGTTTACCTCGGAATCATATGTAACTTCAGGAGGTGCGGAAGTTTCTCCTGTGACATCTTCAGAAGTTGGCTCATCAATAGCCATAAAACAAATCTGAGCTTGCTCTTCCTTTTCTTCAGGATCACTGCTGGTCTCAGAGTCTGACCAGGCAGCCAGCATAGCTTTCTTGAACTTTTTCTTATCTTTCTTCAACTCCGGGCAGTTAGGCTTAATGTGCCCCGGTTGCTGACATCCATAGCACACAATTGGCTTGTTTGGATCTCTCTTGAACTTTTCACCAGAATCAGGAGTTTTCTTATCAAAGCTCCTGAAAGGCTTCTTGTAGTTTCCACCTCTGCCTTTCCTAAAGGCCTTCTTGAACTTCCTGGTCAGCATAGCCAGTTCCTCATCTTCTGAGGATTCTTCAGAAGATTCTGCTTTCAGGACAACTCTTTTTCCTTCTGACTTTTCTCTTAAGTCATGATTCTTTAATGACATCTCATGAGTGATTAAGGACCCAATGAGTTCATCATACAAGTAATAGCTCAAGTCCTGAACTTCTTCAATAGCAGTCTTCTTGGCTTGCCAAGACCTTGGTAAGCTTCTGACAATCTTCTTCACTCGATCAGATTCTTCAATGTCTTTTCCTAAGCTCTTCAAGTCATTGACTATCTTGGTGAATCTAGAATTCATATCTGAAATAGATTCTTTATCAAGCATTTCAAATAACTCATATTCTCTCATGAGTTGGTTGACTTTAGATTGCTTCACTTTTCCTGTTCCTTCATATGTGACTTCTAGCTTGTTCCAAATATCCTGTGCTGTTTCACAAGAGGAAACTTTGTTATATTCAGTAGCTGTAAGTGCACAATGCAACATATTTATTGCTGAAGCATTAGTTTGGAGTTTTTTCAGAATGTCATCTGTATATTCTCTCTGAGGAATAACAACATCCCCTAAACCTTGTTCCATTCTGGTAGGAATGAAATCACCATTAGTGATGACATACCAAGCACTCATGTTCTGAGCTTGGATGAAGTACATCATCCTTTTCTTCCAGTATGAGTAGTTGTTGCCATTAAACAATGGAGGTCTGGTAGTGGAAGAACCTTCTGGAACTATGAAGTGAGAAGAATTCTCAGGCTGGTGTCTACTAGCCATCTCTATTGATTCTGATAGGATCTTACACTTAGATTGTTAGATCTTTAGTAAATATGCGAAGTGACCTTCGCTCTGATACCACTTGTTGGCCCTAACAAGAACAGAATCACCTAGAGGGGGGTGAATAGGTGTCTAAGTTGAAGACTGAAAATTTCTAAGTTTTTAAAGAAACTTAAATTTCAGAGTCAAACTTTCCAGAGTCAGAAGCAAGTTTATAGAATTTGCTTCTGAGGAAAATTCTGCCTATACACAGTTAGCCTGCTTTCAGCAACAGAAGTTCGGTAAGAGAACTTCTGGACAGTCTTCTGAACAAAGACAATGATACTTACAGAAAATCTGTTTCAGCACTAAATATAAGCAAGTACACAGAAGCAATAATAACAAGTATAAGAGGGAGAAAGAAGTTCAGGAGGTCCTGATTGAACAATTCGATTTATCCAAGTTCGCCACAGAAGTCCTGTGACTACGTCTTGTCCCCTGAGGTCGCAGCCTTCAGAGATTTTATAAATCCACTATTCAGAACTTTTATGGCAAGTTCAGAAGCTCCTTTACATCAACAGAACTTAAGCTAATTTCTCACTTAGTTCTGACTAGTCTAAAAAGAGTTAAAGGATTTCCACCAGAACAAAACAATACTCTGTTTTCTGGATTTCTCACCTAACTCTAATCTCAAATAGATTTCTCTCTTTAAATCTAACTGAAGATCACAACCGATCTCAGTTTACAAGATTCCTATTATGAACTTGTTTTTCTTCACTCTCTCACTTTACTAAGACTATGCTAAGAAAGATTGAGAATGGAAAAGTTGCTCTGTTTTCTTGTTTAAAACAGTGCGTTAAGATTTTGCTCGATGATCATGCGTGTGTTGATGCATTGGAGCTTGGCTACTATTTATAGTGATTGAAGATAACCGTTGTGGAGTTTGAAACTTCAAAGGAGATGACATCAGTTGTTGTAGCCGTTAATTTGTCAAGTCTTCAAACGGTCTTCAAACACTTTGATTCCGTTATCCTTGTTCTTTAACTAAATCCGGTAAGTGATTTGAAATCAAGGATGAGGATGACAGAATCATTCTTCAATTAGATCAACAAAGGGTAGACAAGGAAATTCCGGTTTCTCTTGAACAGACAAGCGCGCTCCATCAAAACAGCTTTTTGAACTTTTGGCGCCTTGCATTGAATGCAAGTGTCAGAGCATTAAATGCTCAAACAAATCCGTGACTAAGCTTTCAGAAGCTTATTTCCAGTTGTCTAGACTTCTGATCAAATTGGCATAACTTCTGATTGCAAGGAACTTCTGAGGAGAGCTTTAGCAGACTTAGGCTTCAGAGCGGAGGAGTTCCAGCTTCTGAATCGTTGAAACTCTGACTTCAGCAAACAAAACTCCTGAGTCCTTTAGGCAATCCGAAAATGATTCATTCAGCACCTGCTGAGTAACTTACACATAGACTAAAACAAAAATATTAGTCAACAATAATCTATATGTGAGATAGAATTAAGTTTTCATCTTCTGAAGCGTTTGGACATAATCAAAACACTTAGGGTTCATCACACTGCTAGAATATCAGAGAGTGTTAATACGGTGGAGAATTTTGTCTACGATTTTGCTAAGGTTAGAGAAGCTTTCTCTCATATGGTTGTTGCGCATGAGATTCCTTTCAATTTTGCTGAATATGAGTTGTTTCATGTCTTTATGAAAACAAATACTCCTAATTGGGAAAAAATTGGTAGAAATACTTTGAGAGATGATTGTTTTAGAACTTATGAGTTACAAAAATGTAAGATTAAAATCTTTTAAGTAGTGCCAATAGAGTTAGTATAACCACAGATTTATGGACATCTGCTCAAGATATTGGATATATGGTTGTCACTTGTAATTTTGTGGATTCTACTTTGAGATTGCAGAAACACATTTTGAATTTTATTGATGTTCCTTCACCACATACGGGTGTTGTGCTTTCAGATGTTCTGCATAAATGTTTGGTTGATTGGGGTACTGAAGAAAAGATATGGACAATTACAGTGGATAATGCGAGCAATAATGATGTTTGTGTGAATTATTTGAAAGAAACTTTGAAATATGTTGCTAGTCTTCCTCTGGATGGAAAGTTTTTTCATGTTAGGTGTTGTGCACATATATTGAATATTCTTGTGCAAGATGGTATGTCTGAAATTTGAGAATTAATTAGAAATGTGCGCGCAAGTGTGAAACATATTGGTAGTTTGGTTTCTCATTTACAAATTTTTGGTGAAATTGTTAGCCAATTGAAAATGCCTAAGAGAAAGCTAATTCTTGATGTTAGTACAAGGTGGAATGTTACGTATGCCATGTTAGTTGTTGCATTAGGTTATAAGGGTGTTTTTCCTCGTTATGCTCAAAGAGATGTAGCTTATAAGACGTTGCCTTCTGAAGATGATTGGGAAAAGGCTAGACATGTGTGTGATTTTCTTGAGGATTTTGAACTTACCACTAATGTAATCTCAGGAACTGATTACCCTACCTCTAATTTATTTCTTCCTGAACTATACCATATAAAAAAAGATATTGAATGATGCTAGTTTGAGTGAAGAGAGTTGTATGGTAGGAATGGCTTTGAGGATGAAATCTAAGTTTGATAAGTATTGAGGTTTGTAATTTGTTAATCTCACTTGCTGCTTTGATGGACCATAGAAACAAAATTCCATTTATTGAATTTGCTTTTGGTAAGGTATACTCTAGTGATGATGCATTTAGGTACATGAATGAGGTGATTCAGAGTTTGCATAGTCTTTTTGGAGAATACCTTTTATCTTTCAAAGCAAAAATTATGGAAAACCTATCTCAAAATGAAAGTCAGTCACAATCTTCCAATTTAAGACTCAAGAAAGGTAAATCTAGAGGGAGGGCACAATTTGATAGTATGATGAGAAGTGTTGATATTCTTCCAACAGAAAAGTCAGAGTTAGATGTCTATTTAGAGGAAAGAAACCATGTTCACAATGATGAAATAGACCCTCCATTTGATGCTTTGAATTGGTGGGGAGATCACAGTTTGAAGTTTCCTATTTTGTCAATAATGGCGTGTGATACTTTATCAATTCCAATCACAACGGTGGCATCCGAATCGGCTTTTAGTGCCTGAGGTAGAGTTATTTCACCTCATCGTGCATCTTTGGGCTCCAAGACTGTGGAGATGTTGATGTGTACTAGTGATTGGGTTAGAGCCTCACATGGTTTGAAGAAAAAAATGGTATATTTTTCTATTATATTTTGAGTTTGTGTTTGTTCTTTTGTACGAGTAAATAGTACTGATTTTCTATTATCTTTTTTGAAATATGCAGAATTTGGAGGATGACCAACGAGTTAACATCGTTGAATATGAAATTTGATATTGCAAGGTGCGATGGACGCAATTTGGAAGAAAAATGGGATGCAAAGAGAGAAGATTCATGAAATCTTAAACTTTTATTTACCTATTATTGTTTTAAATTATAGTTTGCTAATTTAGCCAATGATTGACTAAAGGATGTTTTGTTTTGTGTGTATACAATTAATATTATTTGATGGTACTAAATTTGATTTTATTTTGTTCATGAACATTATAAACGAGCTCGTTCGTGAGCAAAAGAAACGAGTTGCTTGTGATCAAAGCTCACGAGCATAGGAAATGAGCTTCTCATATAAAAATTAACGAGCTTCTAATGAGCAAAGCTCGCGGGCACAACAAATGAGCTGATCGCGAACACCGAAAATGAGCTACTCGTGAGCAAGCTCGTGAGCTCGTTAAACGAGCTTGGCTCATTAGCAACTCGCGAACAACCGAGCTTTTAAACGAGCCGAGCCAAGCTCGAACATCATTCTGAGCTCGAGCTCGTTAAAAATTTGCCGAGCCGAGCTCGAGTAGGCCAAAGCTCGGCTTGGCTCGTTTACAGCCCTATTTCCGCATGGTCTGCTATATTAGCGAAAATGGGTAAAAGTTTCAGTTTAAATTAAATCAAGGGGTAACTAGTACCCAAAAATAATTGATGGTGTAAACTGGTGAATTTTTTTTATATTAGAGGGGTAGGAAAGGGTTAAGCCCATGTTAATTTAATTCGAACTTAGAAAGCGTCTCATGGGAAACAACCTGGATCAATTGAGTTTCTTGGAATTACTCACAAGAGACAAGATGGTAGTTACATCAATAATCAAACACAAGAGCTCGTGGTAAATAGGTACAAAATAGTGGTTAGCTTTCAATATTTAGTTATGCGATAATTTACAATTATGTTAATTATAACTTTTTAATTTTTACAATAAAATAAGAGAACGCTATCAATACTTTTGTTGAACATTCATTCGAAGGTTCCAATGTTAATGCAATTGAGGAGGATGTTGATGACAACATTTCATGCTTATATTTTTACTTCTTTCGCATATTGTTTGTAATGTGTTTTAGGCCTTTTTGGTCTTAGTAGAAGTAATTTTGTAAGATAGATGCATTTTAGAGCTTAAGGAGTTATTTTGATAAAATTGAGTTAAATCATGACAATTTTGGTTATTGATCTTTGTTATTTATCTCAGGTTTTCACCTACATCGAGTTTCAAATTCTAAAAAGGATATTAATCAAAGTTAGAGTTTGCATTCAAGCTTTTCAAAAAGCCATCATGGAGGAAACTCAAAGTTCGTTTTGGTCCTCAAATGGAGCTGTAAGTTGAAGAAATTTCAGTTGATAAACGGTTTACAAAACTGCAATTATCTTGAGCTCAAGATATCCAAATTGGGTGATTCAAAAGGCCAAATCCAAGTACATTTCGAGGGTTGCATTTTCTCAGAAGAGTCCGGCTCAAGATAATGTTGTTTTAGATGTGAAAAGTGCACTGCAAGCTGGCTAGCAAATCATGTTTGGATTCAAATTGTGCAATCTGTCATTTGCCTAGTTTGTAGGAGAAAATCCCTCCATTGACGTTGTTTTTATTCTATAAAAGGAGTGAGAAATGGAGAGTAAAAACATCTTCTATCATTTCTCTTTGAGTTTCATTCTTTTCTTTGATGTATTTCATAGTAATGAGTAGCCAAAAACTTTTATTCTAGTCAAGATTTATTAATGTTTGGTTCAATAAAATTGTGAGAATTGTTCTTCATTTGATTTCTCCTCTTGAGTGTTTGGATATTTTCTGTAATCTTGAGATTTATTTGATTTAAGTATTGACGTCTTATTTCTATCAAATATATACTTCCATTTGGATCGTTAAATCCGTTCATATTGAATCAATTCAATTAAGTGGAAAATCGATGCATTTGTGAAAATACTCAATCTATCTTAAATAATCCAATTTGAGTATTATTGGGTGGAAATGGTGGCATTTCTAATTTCTAAGATGTTTGGAGGTTACTCAAATAACCACCCACAAACTCACTTGTAACAAACTAACCACTAATCTCCATGTTCATTGAATTTAGGCAAAAGAAATGGTCTTGTTGACCAAGCAATTAATGCCCTTTAAAATGTTTTGTTCTTATTCGCTCGACTTCGAAAAATCGTCTCTTCTTGCACACGCCTTAAAAATATATTTCAAAAATACTTTTAGGAAATTGCGAATCTCTAGTTTTTAGATCCGTGCTTACCTTCGCCATCTGCTATCGTTAAGCTTACCTTAAAAAAAGCTAAAGTTGGGAGAAAAATGATTCTAAAAATACGGGACAAAAAATGAATATGTCATATCCTTCCTAACCACTCTCTTTATTCTATTTTGAATTTTTCTTTTCAATCTTTTTGCTATTTTACTTTTACTTTTTCTATTTATTTTCTTTATTTTATTTTTTTTATTTTTTTATTTTTATAATAATAAGTACAAATACCATAGACTAAAAACTAACTATAGTTTAAAGTATTTGTAAATACAAAAATTTATATTTACCCCGACAATGACATAAATAATACGGAGCCACCTGTAGGAGAATCTTGGATCCTCGATCATGCCCTATTGACGTTGAATTCTCCATAGATATCTTTCTCTAGAGATTGAACTTTTTATCCAACTAAAAAAATAAGTTTTGAAACGGAAAATAAACCCAAAACCTTATAAATAATCCTAATATAACTATATTTTTTTTAAAAAAATAGGAAAATAACTAAACATGGACATTTACATCTCGGTCTTATACGACAAAATAATGTAATATTATATGTTGCAGAAATACTTAGTACTCCCTCCGTCCTATAAATATGTGCAAAATAACTAACTTTCCTGTCACATAAAATGTGCACAACTCTTCGTTTAACTACAAAATAACCATGACTTTTCTAACATACTCTTATTTATTATGTTTAAAATTACTAAACATAGCATACATTAAATGCTTTGATCATTAAAACAATTTGTTAATTAGGGGTATACAAGTAAAACATCAATAATATTTAATATTTTTTTATTTACTGTGAAAACACATTTGTGCATATATTTGTGGGACGGAGAGAGCAAATTTATTTAGACACTTTTGTGAAATGATTGGACAATTTTCATTTTATTTTCTTGACATTTAAAAAACACTAAATGATGTTTTTTTTTCTGGGTTGCTATTTACAGCCCACTTTTTCCGAACTACAGCCCATTTATGTCCAAAATACCCCTTTCATAATTTCCTTCTTAACAACTTATTTTTCAAGATTGAACTTTTTAACATCAAAATCACACCTTTTGCTCTCAATCATGGACAAAAACACGAATAAAGTACGAAAAACAAACTCAAAAAACAGTTAATTTGATCAAAAATTTCAAAAAGTGGATTGATTAGGGTTTGGAGGCCATTTTTATGGAGAAACGGTCATGGTGGCCGTTTTACCATAAGGAGAAACGGCCTCCATGGCCGTTTCACCATAAGTCGTTTCTCCTTATGGTGAAACGGCCATGGAAGCCGTTTCTCCTTGTGGTAAAACGGCCACCAAGGCCGTTTCGCCTTAGGGCAAACGGTTTTGATGGCGTTTTTCAAAAAAAAAAACAAAAAATTCAACGTTTTTTTAGTGTTTGAGTACCTCGTCTTCTAATGATTATTGTTCCATTCCGGATTTGTTGGGTCATTCGACATCTCAAACTCTGAATTTTTAATGTTAGAGTTTCAAAATTAGGTTTTTTGATTTGAGAGCTTTCTATTTTTATCTTTTCTGACTTGTTCATAATTAAAATGGCAAATTTATTAAAGTGGGCTGTAGTTCAGAAAAAGTGGGCTGTAAATAGTGATACTTTTTTTTTCTGAACATATATTAAATGATGTTTTAGTGGGATGGGAGTCAAAATTGCACAATGTTTTGAACATTTTATTTCCAAAAGAAAAAAGCAAATTAAATTAGATCATAGCTCTTTAATTATTTTAATGGCAACCTGATAATCCATTTAAAAAAACCTATATAATCTTATACAATGAATTAGAGTACATCAAAATCGGAAATTTCCGTTATACGACGACGTATAAGGAAGTCTTATACAACACGTAATATAATCCCTTATGGTATGCATAATAAAATACAAATTCTACTAGCAATAGGAATCTACAGTTTACGAGATCTTCTGTGCCTATAAATAACCGCTCAAACAACATGGAAGCGGAATTCAGCAGTTGAAATCGAGATGGAGAGAAGAATCGGCGACGAAGAACACGACGACAGAAGTGTTCGAAAGTATTTAGATGTTGAAGAATCAGGAGAAAGTAAACAAGAGAAAATTCGTAAGGTTGTTTCGGTAGAGGAAGCTTTTAAGGATACAGAAGTTCCGCCATGGACGAAGCAAATCACCGTCAGGGCAATGGTTGCTAGCTTTATTTTGAGCATTGTGTTTAACTTCATCGTGTGCAAGTTGAATCTGACTACTGGAATCATTCCTTCTCTCAATGTGGCTGCTGGTTTGCTCGGTTTCGCTATGCTCAAGTTCTACACGGCTTTGCTTCAAAAGTTTGGGTACTTGAAGCAGCCGTTTACTCGACAGGAGAATACTGTTATTCAAACTTGCGTTGTTGCGTCCTCCGGAATCGCCTTCAGCAGTACGTTTTTTTATTTCTCTATATCGCTTTTAGGGTTTAGGGTTAGGGTTTGGCTAATGAAATGAATTGATTTTCTTGGTGTCAGTACGTTTTTTTATTTCTCTAGATCGTTTTTTTTAGTTAGGGTTTAGGGTTAGGGTTTGGCTAATGAAATGAAATTATTTTTGTTGATAGGTGGGACGGCGTCGTACTTGCTGGGGATGAGTTCGAAAATAGCGGCGCAGGCTGAGGGAGGAAATACGCCGTTGAATGTGAAGAATCTTCAGATTGGTTGGATTATGGGGTTTCTCTTTCTTGTTAGCTTTGTTGGTTTGTTCTCTATGGTGCCTCTCAGAAAGGTACGTACTTTTTTCGATCTCTTCTTAACGATGTAATTAGTTGGTGTTGATTAAGATTAAGTTTTCTCATAATTCAATGTAAATTTGCAGCTTATGATCTTGAAATACAAGCTGACATACCCTAGTGGAACTGCTACTGCTTACCTCATCAACAGCTTCCACACACCCAATGGAGCTAAATTAGCAAAGTAAGCATTAATTAATTCAAACATTATTATTATTGTATCTTATTATTATAATTGTGTAATGGTTTTTATAATTAATTACCTTGTTTTTTTTAATAGGAAGCAAGTTGGTGTTCTTGCTAAGTTCTTCACTGGTAGCTTTCTCTGGGCCTTTTTCCAGTGGTTTTTCACTGCTGCAGATGGCTGTGGTTTTACTAGTTTTCCCAGCTTCGGTCTCCAGGCTTTCAAAAAGAGGTAATTAATTTTCCTAATTCGTTTTCGTTGGCGTTAATTAATCAACAATATTAAAAGGATCCTTAATCCTTAATGCAATTTCTTATATATATTGCAGGTTCTACTTTGACTTTTCTTCAACGTATGTGGGTGTTGGTATGATTTGCCCTTATATGATAAACATTTCCCTACTTCTTGGAGCCATTATTTCATGGGGAATCATGTGGCCTGCTATTGAGGCTAAGAAGGGTATTTGGTACAGTTCTCACCTATCTGCTAGCAGTCTTCATGGCATCCAAGGATATAGGGTCTTTATTGCAATTGCAACCATGCTTGGAGATGGTTTTTACCACATCGTTTTCATGTTTATCACAAATATAATCAGTTTCTGCTCTAAAAGATCCAAAGATGAAGACAACTCAGAGGTTGAAAACAAAGATGAGAAAAGGAGAAAAGAATATTTCCTAAAAGACCAAATCCCAATGTGGGTAGCAGTGGTTGGCTACATTACCCTTGCTATCATTTCCATCATTTGCGTGCCATTTATTTTCCATCAATTGAAATTCTACCATGTCTTGGTAGCCTATATAATTGCTCCCCTCTTAGCCTTCTGCAATGCATACGGATGCGGTCTAACCGACTGGTCACTTGCATCAAACTACGGGAAATTCGCCATCATCATATTCAGTGCTTGGGTTGGACATGATGGTGGAATAATTGCCGGACTTGTTTCTTGTGGTGTAATGATGAGCATTGTATCCACAGCATCTGATTTGATGCAAGATTTCAAGACAGGATACATTACTCTTTCCTCGCCCCGTTCGATGTTTTGCAGCCAAGTAGCCGGAACAGCAATGGGATGTCTCATTTCTCCATTGGTCTTTTGGTTCTTCTACAAAGCTTACCCCAACTTAGGCGAAGCAGGTAGCAAGTATCCAGCACCTTATGGCCAAATTTACCGCGGCATTGCCCTTCTTGGTGTAGAGGGTTTCAATTCGCTTCCCAAAAATTGCCTCAAACTATCCATTGGGTTTTTCTTTGGAGCAATGGTTATCAATGCTATTAGAGACTTGTTAGAAAAATATGAAACCAAGTACAGACTCTACAGGTTTGTTCCTAGCCCGATGAGCATGGCGATTCCATTCTATATTGGAGGTTACTTCGCGATAGATATGTGCATTGGAAGCTTGATATTGTTTATATGGAAGAAGATGAACAAGGAAAAGGCGGATAATTTTTCTCCAGCACTGGCATGTGGTGATTCTTTGTGGGGAATTCCAGCATCTATACTTTCTCTTGCTGGACTTAGTCCTCCTATTTGCATGAAGTTCCTTTCTTCTGGTGCTAATTCTAGGGTTGATAACTTTATGGGTAGCTAATTACTTAGGATTATCTTTTATTGTTTCATTAGTTACTTTTCTTATTCTTTAAACCTTTTTTCTTTATTCTTTTATTGTTGCTTACATTATAATATTTTTTTTATGAAGTTTATTACTATGATTTTCTACCTACGTTTTTGCTATTATTATTATCTTTAATAATAAAATTATAAGTGCTTTACCAAAACAAAATATAATATATACCCAAGTTAATTATGATATAGCAGTTTTCATAAAGAAAGAATGATAAGTATATTACCAAAATTTTGAAAAAAATAAAAAATTGTTGAATTAATATGATTCCAGCAAAATAAAAGAGGAAATTGACTTAACTGTTATACCTAAGACGTTATCTTTTTCGACAGAATTGATCATGCATATAGTCAATTAATATTATTAGTACTACTATAAATAATTTATTAGTGTTTTTTTATAATTTCTTACTGATGAGTTTGTGCATAAAATTATAATGTAATCCAACAAAAACAAACAAAGATGAATGTGAAAGTGTGTGAACAAGTCATAATTAATAACTAATCAAACAAGAGTAAGAAGAAATATTTAAAGACCATCTTGTGTTTACTATATCCATCCAAAACTTTGTTGACCATATTGCCCTTTAATGTAATATCAAGTGCAGAAATGCCATGGATTGAAAACTTGAAATGACCAGTATGATGATTTTCAGATTATTACTGCCCGTGACAATTGTGTAACGATAAATTACACTGTTGCTCCAAGATTTATATTTTTATTTGATTATGGTTGTCATTTAGACGTCCTTTTATTAAACCGTGAAAGTAGTAGTTATCTATAAATAACCGTTGTTGTGCTCACCTAATCAATAACTGACCAACTACAATTTGGTCAATTACCATTAGATTAGAATCTAAGTGTGGAGATTAAAACATAATGAAATATTACATTATGTTTTAATCTCCACCCTTAGATTCTAATCTAATGGTAATTGATCAAATTGTAGTTGGTCAATTATCGACTAGGTTAGCCCCACTCCTATAAGAAATATGATTTTAAATAACTTTAGAGCGTTCTATGTAGCTAATTTTGACTCATTTAACCATAAAAAAAACTATCACATTTGTAAAATATAAAGGGGACTTTGGATGGGGATCTTCAGGAATGAGAAAGGGAATAAAAAAAATTTAGTTTCCTTTTTTCTCTTTTGTCTATTCTTCTATTTTCTTGGATTTTTTTCTCTGTTTCTTTCTCTATTATTCTCTCACATGTCTTGTGCCTTTTGTCTTCTAGAATGGTTGTTAGGTGTGAATTTTGGTGATCTGCTATTGTTATTGTTATTGTTTTTGTTTTAAATTACTTGCTGCTCTATTTTTTAGGGATGAAGAAAAGATTTGCTAATAATATCAAACAATGATTTTGCATCTACCTATTGTTTTTCATCAAATGATTAAATTGCTAACAAGTTCGATAGTTTTGGTTCAAAAGAATTTAGTTGTGAAAATAGGTTGATTACCCGTTTAAACCAAACAGTGGCAAGAGCAATTAGCATTCTTGTATTTCCTTTTCGGAACAATCCAAACAGATAGAGGAATTCATAGTCATTCCTATCCTTTCCCTTTCTTGATTCCTTTCTTTTTGTATATCGTTTTTCTCCCACATTTTTAATATGTTATCATTAATAAGAGGTTTCAAATGACATCAAAACAAAACTATCACGTTTCATTTGTGATAACTTGACAAAAATATCCCTTACAAAACAGAGTTGGCAGTGTGACCACCAAGAAACTATCTATCGCTCTAGTCAGTAAGGAAGTAAACTTAAAAAAGCACATAATTTAGAATATTTTCGAATGTGTACCTCATTTGGAAAATCGATATATATATAGATGCTTAATAGGAATTTGTGCTATAACGAGACTTTTATTCCTATTTAGCAGATACACAATCGCGCAGCGTAACATAAACATATATGGAGTCGTATTCCCTTAAAAGATCAAACCATATTTTGTAGAACTGCCTTTGAACTAAATAAATAAATAGATTTTCAGGGTTTTAGTACAAAATTGGGTAATCTAAGAAGTATAAATATTGCATGGGAATTTGAGGTAAACTAATGAGATATTTATTGCATACATTATGGAGACAATAGGAAAATATAATCAATTTATTAAGGAAATAGGGAACATTCTATTCTACAGTAGAGAGCTTTAGCTCCTTTTTTTTCTTGCATGTTGAAACTGGGGAAACCTCTTAAGATACTGCCACTAAAACAGCTTCTTTTTTCTTTCTTTTTTCCCCACCAAAGAATAATTTATGGAACAAAGCTTTGAGTACCTAATCTGATCATGTTAGTTTCAAAAACCAAAGGGTGATTTTCTCCTGCTTCCACCCTCTCCGTATTGTTCGTTCCATTTCCTAAGCTCATTCATGCTTGCAGCATCAAACGCAACCGATGGTCCCACCTGCAAATATGATATCCCAATTATTACCCGAAAACCCTAAATTCCGTCCTGTTTATAACACATTTGCTTTGCTTTTGATTTATTACCTTTGCTTTTGATTGGATAAAATCATCCAAACTAAGAGGCCGTATACCTCGAAGTACATCCTCCTTACCACTCTGTGAAGAAAGAAATGAGCACACATCAGCAAAGACCAAGGAGCAGAATAATATATATAATAAGTGACTTGGACCATTACCATTATGTTTCTTAGTAAATGTATTATATAATTTGTATAGTCTTACCTAAAGAAAAATCTGAAGTGATAATAAATGAGTAGAGATGTGAGGATACATGAGATAATTCATAAGCTTAAATTTGAAGAAAATAAGTCACATAAACCGTAGCTGAAATAGAAACCGGGAACAGATAATTTTAAATTCTTGCGCAAGTGTTTTATATATAAAATGAAAAAATTACATATATGATGCATAAAAGCAAAAGAATTCTTTCATTTCGAAAGCATGAAGAATGATTTGGCAACAGGTTAGGTATCTAATGCAATATGATCGGAAATTTTCTTAACAAAAAAATGAAACATTAAAACTTTTCAAACTCAAAGTTCCATATAACATAGATCAAACCTCTTAAATTATCATGTTATGGGAACTATGATACATGTAAGCGTCATAGTAGAACTTAGAGATTCAAAACCTATTCTATGCAAGGTATACATACCTTCTTTTCTTCTTCTAGAAGTTCCTGTACTGGTCTATATGCTGCAGCAATACAAAGGTTCTACAAAAACAGAGCAAAAGAAGTCAGAGATGTTAACAAGCCAGCACAGTTGATGCCAACAAATCATATGTTACCTTCAAATCACTGCCAGAATATCCTTCCGTCGCATTTGCAAGCTTGTCAAACTCAAAATTAGGTTCTAAAATTTCCTGAGACAGATATATGTTCAAAATCTTCATGCGGTTTTCCACATCCGGTAGGTCCACATATATCCTGATCAGCACCAATGTAATCCCATAAGTAATACTATATTCAAATAAATAACAGCAGAGAAGACGCACAACAATCCCTGTAAACCAACAAAAAGAATACTAATCTATAATCCATAACACTCCAAGAAAAATAGTGTTTCCTGCAATCTCACCTTCTTGGTAACCGGCGAATCACAGCATCGTCAAGATCAAATGGTCGATTTGTAGCACCAAGTATGAGAATTCTTTGGCTGTCTTTGGTTCTCAATCCATCCCATGCTGCCATAAATTCATTTCTCATTCTTCTAGTTGCTTCATGCTCAAATGCACCACCCCGAGCACCAAGCAAACTGTCAATCTATATGGAAAACCCAGTAAGCCAGTGTAATCGACTGAACAAGAATGCAGATTGTTATAACATTTTTTTGGGAGCACAATTAACAATTAGGAATGAAATAAATGTTAAAAGTAGGACTGACGTATGGCAATACTGTGACCTTGTAGTTTAGTCAAATATTAAACAAAAATGTAATCAACCAAAACTGATAAAAGTTCACCTCATCAACGAATATAATGACAGGTGCCAGTTTGCTTGCAAAGGAAAACAAGGCCTTCGTAAGCTTTTCAGCGTCTCCAAACCACTAGATGGAAGTATAGAAAAAAGAGTCAGTTAGCATGTACAAAAGCAAAGCAACTATCACGTATAGAAGAATACATATATACCAAAAGCAAGGTAAGAGGTTAGATTTTTAAGATTTTATATGAACATTTACCTAAAAGAGATGGACACACTGCTGTTGTTCTGAAATCAGTTGTTAATTGAGATTTGAGAGAAAACTACTCCAATTTATATATTGAAAGGTAAATAATTTATACACCAGAATGAGAATAGGAAGTGGACAAATATACTAATCCATATTTTGCTCAGTTGATAAATATACGGGTATGGGTGCGGGACACGGATGTTGGTCAAACTGAACAAAACTCCAGAAAAAGTGGAGCGTAGCTGCTCTCTAGAGCACACCAAAAGTAGTTTCTCTCTAGGGCAGACCAAAAGTAACTGCTCTCTGGTTAACCTGAAAGTGACTACTTCTAGGGAGAACCAAAAGGAGGTATATCCAAAGGAGCAAATTTAATATCTAAGAAACTCAACTCAGACTTCCAAACGCAATTTAAACCTAGAAGCTCAACTGGGCTCTGATACTATGTTAATTTGGGGAAAAACTACATCTTATATATCTTTAAAATAAAAGATAAACAGTTTACAAAAAAGAATGAGGCTATGAAGAGAATGAATTCTAATCTCTACAGTTTCTCTGGTTATGCTCCTAAATCTCATCTATTATAACTAGGCCATGCAGCCATGCTCTATTATACTATAACATCATTCAAGTTAAATAAAGAGCGGAAACTGCAACAAGTGAAAATGAACCAAAAAATAGCATAAAAACATGAAGCACATAAACAAAATAGTTTCTGGAATATAAATTCAATTATGTCAATCAAGCAACAGATTTTGAGCATACCTTCGATGTAAGAGTTGAGCCAGTAATGCTCATAAAATTTGCACTGGCTTCAGTTGCAAGTGCTTTGGCAAGTAGGGTTTTCCCAGTTCCAGGAGGCCCAAAAAGTAATATTCCTTTGCAGGGCTTCAAATAAAAATTGCACAATTATACCACTGAAAATAACACAATTAACTTCTGGCTATTACATATTATACCCGCAACAAGTTTCCTCTAGAAAAGAGCTCTGGCCTCTTCATTGGAAGAATCACAAGTTCATTTAATGCCTTTTTCACTTCTTCAAGAGCACCAACATCATCAAACTTGACGCCTATCTCACCAGGAGGAACTACAGCTGATACAAAGTTGCTTTCATACTCATCCTTGGCCAAATTCTGGGAAAAACACAATACATTGTTATACAATTAAAATATGTGAATATCTAGGAAATTCCAAGGAAACAGAAGCAAATGACAACGCATACCTTCAAATTTAAGGATGATTTTTGAGATATTGTTTCTTGCTCCTTCAATCTCCCAATTGCAATATCAAGGCTTCAGCAGAAAGGACAATAATTAGCATCTACTTGATAAAAAGTTCTTGAAAGCATAAGTGAAAACATGCATACCTTTTCCGAGGCAATATCAATCTTTCTCCTTTTATAGATGGATGTTCGCATGAAGATAAGTAATGATTCTTTGCCCAGCCAACAACTTTTTCAGCTTCTGCAGCAAAAATTTAATATAAGCACATGATTATAGTATTGCATTTGCAGTTCATTGTTATGGAAAAGAATATTCACAAATATTTTGTGTAAATTTCTTCTTTACAAAGACAATCTTTAATTAGCATTTCATTTCTAATCTTTTACCAAGCTTAAAATTCTAGAATACAAAAGTTCAGCTAAAACATAGCAGACCTGCTTAATCAAATAATTTATATTTCATCAATACTGTTTTCCGCTCAATAAACCCTCAAGGTAACCAGATTTTCATCAGCTTATGAATAACAAAACCATGATAATTGTTTAGTTACATGAAGTACATTTCTGTTTCAAAACTCTGCAAGTTATCTTTTCTGAAGATTCGCAAAATGATCACAATGATCGAAAGAGAACAGATAAACAAAATGAACCACACTACTTGTATGTGAAGCTCAATGACTCAATAATAACAGTTACTTGATGATAGTGCCATAATGGATGTTACAATAATAGGGATGTCACACAGCACGTTGAACACAAAAGTATAACAAAAAAATAATCATGTGATGGCCACAATGCCATATAATCAACATTTTCTAACCTGTAGCACAAAACTATAACATGAAGCCCATAACTTTTCAAATTTGGTCTACTGCACACTCGAACTTCTATTGCGTTGCGTCCTATTAAACCCTCAATATTTTTATGTCAAATCACATTGGCGCTGTTTTTTTACAATCCAAGTTTACAGTATAAAGTACTCAAATGAGATGTAAAATTTCTATTGCTCAGTGTGGTAAACAAAAGCTCCACAGCCCACTACAGCAGAATATAATTTCGAGACCTAGGCAAAATCAAAAAGTTCCAGGGCTTGATAATGGTTTCTACTAAAATATTACTACATGGAGAATCTCAAACGTTAACTCACATACAACGCTATTTAAATCCAAATTTACTAGATTGTGATTAATATTCATAATCCATGTCGTCATGAAACCAAATTAAGCCTGGAACATTATTAAAAGGAGAAAATGTAGGAGCAAATAAATTAATTTAAGCATAATTCTCATTCCGTGATGATGCATAATATGTGCTAATGTCAATTACAGCCTGATCAATTCAACTTTAAACATTTGTACCCCCATAAAACAATGTTTCAGTTGACAGGCATGTAAAGGCATAATACATAAAAGTTGGCATGAACTAATATAAACCTTGACATTTATATCACATGTTGGGCATTTTCAACCTAGTATTTTTGTTATAAAATACTCCTTCACAAGTCATTCAAGACATTATTGCTAAAAGTTGACAAACTAAATAAGCTAGCTAGCTCGTTTTAACAAGCTTTTTCCTTCAATTATAGCTTTTTAACAGCGACACATCAAACCTAAAAAATTCCCGCATCAATCTATTATGCAGCCATCTTTCACAAGCAGTTTTCTTTTGTTGTCATGGTCAGCAGAAAATAATTCACAGCCCACAGCATAACATCATAATTGAATAAGGAATCATTTATGCAAACATTGGTTAAAATATATTCCAACTTCTTACTTTGCTTTGTCAATTCTACACCATCAGAATTTACTTGCAATAGGTCCAAGCAAGACATCTCATTCTCTTCAAGAACCTGCATTATAATATCGAAATACAAGAGCATTTGAAATAAATAGATCAGCATAATATGCAATCATACTACGCGCTGTGAACTATGGGAAATACATACAGTGTCATGTTCGCTCCTAATACCATAATATTAACTTTGTACCTTGTATAATTCATTTAAGTTACTTCTTGATATTACAATTTTCCTGTCCTCCTCAATATGTTTATTGAATGTTCTAAGTTGGTCCTCCTCCTGTAGAGGCACAAAGTAGAGAGATATGACAAACAGCAGAAACTGATGAAACCATAAAATATGTGGAATCTAGAAACTACAGCACAAACTGATGAAACCATAATTTGTTAACATTGTAATGGTATCTTCCTATGCCATATAAACCAAAAAAAAATGAGGTGGTGTTACTTCAGATCTATGTTGCTCGGAAACAGAAGCTGAAACAGGCACTAAGAAACAATATTTGTACAAAACTGAGAAGATGCAAACAACAAAAGTATAGGATATATTATTATATTTATAAATCTCTTATATATACAGATAATGTACTAGGAAAAACTTGAAGACAATCTAGAAAAATGTATTAGCACATAATGAACAAATTAAGAGATCAATAAATGTCTCGTCTCCTTCAAAAAAATACAAAAATTGTATTTTAAGAAATGAGTTTCCAATTTTTCTAAATCACAAATATGTGATCCAAAACATTTCATAGAAGTATTTGAGTCAATTCTCAATTTCTAAAATTTCGAAACTTTTAAAAATCAACGTTTCCATGCAACATAGCTCGACATTATAAAACTTAAAAACTGGAGGTTCTTCCAACAAAAGAGAGAAAGAAATTGAAGAATTTTTAAACAAAATAATGACCAGCATCATCCTTTTTAATAAACGGTTAATTCACCTAAGAATCTTTTCTCCGCTATCCTAGTAAAATTACACTCCAGCCTTCTCAAATCATTGTTAAACAACGAAACCTAATAGCAAAAATGAAACCTGATTCATACAAAATTAGCCCTGTAGTTATGGGGGTAGAACAGATTTAAACTCCACATATAAAACCGTGAAAGGTTTAGCACTAACATTGATTAGTATGCAATTTCAGACTCCATCAACGGCAGATTAACAGAAATCAATTTTCCATTAATTTTCTTCCACGACTATGCCACCTCAGGTACAATTTCAGCGCTATGATTACGAGGGAGAACATACTTAGACTCCACATATAAAATCGAGCAATATTGGAACTAACTTCGGTTATACGTGGATGCTAGAGAAGCTTAAGTGGAGCAGACATGGAACAAAATTAACGGAAAAAAGGCTTCTATTAGATCTTCTGCTACAAATTGCACCATCTACACTACGTTAGTACTAACACTGCAGGGTTTTATACATGCTAAATTGTTCTCCCTCAATAACCATAGAGCTAATTTTGTAATTTATTATTCCCAATTTACCTAACCAATTTTCTTTTCCCTTGTTGTGTTTTGTTCATGCATTTTGCAATCCCATTTTTTAATTCAAGTCCAATACTAACTTTAAAAAATGTTGGAGAGGAGAAGAAACATGTGTAATTAACACCCAACATGTGACATTGTCAAACAAATCTCAACATCCCAAACATACTGTAATTGAGTTACCAACTAGCATATAGCAGAAACCTTATCAAATACCTGATTTGAAAAAGATTAATAGGTACTTACTTTTGGAGGTTGTATGGTCAAAACATTAGTGAAGAGTTTATATATATCAGTGTCTTCAGATCTTCTTGGCCCTCTGAGTCCATCACCGAGGTGCTTCAAGGAGAGAGGCTGGAAAATCGTAGATATTGAATTAAAGGTTGGAGAAAAACCAAAATAAAACTGAGAAACCGTTATTAACAAAGCATGAGAAAAACGCAATATTTTCAAAACTGCCAAGTGCATAAATTTATAAAAATGAAAAAACGCACAAGCTTTACCAGCTTAGCTGCCAGGCGACCAAAACTTGGGAGTAACATCGTCTGTGTAAAGTCACAATGAAAACAAGAGAATAAGTAAGGAGAAGTGTTGCCCAGTTTATAAACATATGTTAACCGAAAATTATGGAGCTAGATATAAAGCTTACGATATTCTCTTTCTCCTTCGACCCTGTTTCAACTTTGTTCTGGCCACATATCAATATAACTGGTCCTGACAATCGATCAAACATTTCCTGCACCTTGTCAACAAAATCCTTGCGATTCGACTTGGGGACAGCTCTAGACAACCATGGAGAAGAATCTTGAAAATAAACAATAAGAGGATGCTGCATGGCTTGCAGAACCTACAAAGAGCAAAAAATAAAACATCAACACATAACAGCAACAAAATAAAGGAAAATTGGAAACGAACGTAAAATCATCTAACAAAAGTACCTCACATAGAGTTTCCATTGCAATATAGCAATCTTCAGCCTCAACGTCTGAATCACGTTCGATGTCCTTAGCTACAAAAATGATACTGTCAGATTACTAACAACTGAGAAAACACATACTCATATCTGTAGTAGAAACCGATCAGAAATATTTCTAAAAAATTTAGTCGGGAATAAGAGAAAACACCTTATCATATTAAAAGAATGATAAAGTGTGCCAAAATATAGCTAGCAACAAAGACGAGTGCAAAGAATTGCTTTGACTGATCTGATAATCCATTTCTCCAGAAGTTATCTTTTTCTTTTCTTAGAAATCTCGCAAGAAAAATCCCTCAGAATTTTATTGTACCCTTTCATTCGTACTTTTGACCAAAATTTCCTAGTTTTGTTGACATGTGTGTTCCCGCACCTAGAGCCTAGAAGATAGCATATCATAAGACTATTCAAAGGAACAAAGAAGCTCATATATCACTACATGATCTACTCCCTCTGGTTCATATTATTTGTTAGAAAGCGAAAAAACTTCCTGGGTCATATTTTGTCATTTTAAGTTTCTAAAGTTTTTTTTTCCTAGTAATGACTTTAACGTTAATTACTATCTTTGTCGTTTTAAGTTTTCAATGTAAAAAGATTGGTGTAATTTAATGAATGTTTTAGAAAACAAGGAATATTAATAAAGAGAGATAAAGGGTATTTTAGTCCATTGTATATAGATTTAATGCAAACCAATCATTTTCTTAATATTCGTGATTTGGTCAAATGTGACAAGTCTATTGAACTAGAGGGAGTACTAAGAGAAAAGTGATCTATATCCAACAACAACGTGTTTGACTGCTTGACCTAGGTACTCCAACTGCACGTCAAAAAGTTGTTCCTACGTTCTGAACTTAGCTATTTATCACAATGGAAAATTAAATTCACGTTTAGATGGATAATGTAATAGCTCATAAAAAGAGACTCACCATCTACCCAACAAACTGGTGGTACAACAAGCTGATCAGTAGGTTTCTCATCCTTCTTCTCATTTTCCTCGGTATCTTTAGTAATATCCAAAATTACAAAAACTCTATCACCATCCACCTCATACACCTCCCCTCGTTGACCCATTGGTAAAAAAACCCTGAAAATGCAATAAAAGTTTCAACTATATTGCAGATATTTATGTAGTAGATGTAGGAACTGAAGCAGATGCATAATAGGTTCGTACGACTTGCGTTCTTTTGTAGTTGATCGCCACAAACTCTCAAACCTAGAATCCAATAATTAAAGTTTGACATTTCAGAGCAGAATATAAATGACTTGTAAATTAAGTAGAATGCACAATCCCAAATGTTACGGCCAGTTTTCTGAAATACAAAATGGCCTACACACTTTAAAGGAGCTGCTCTTGAAAGAAAAAAAACATGATCTCCCACACTCTAGCAACAATGAAGCAGCTGCAGACATGCAGCAACTATCCATTACCATTTGGCAAATGCTCACCACATATCTCAAATTGGGAGGAGGAAAATGCACCAGCAACACTAATTCTGTTAGGTCTAGATTTTAGAGAGGACTATTTCTGGACTATATATTTTTCAATAAAATGCCGGGACTAAAACGGCATTTATGTGTCTATCTTCTAAACATCAGGACAACTTACCAACCCACCTGCCAGGCATAATGGTATAAGCATTTTTCAGACCAGCAGGTGTCGGTATCTTGCCCAATATGATCCTGTGGTGTGAAAGTTTATGTGGGGAATAAGTTTTATGCAAAATGGTTCTGAAATGAAAGACCATTGACAAGACCCCATTGTCACATAATTGCATAACAAAATGTTCAATAACTAATTGATGGATATTTAGAATAGTTTTATTCCAAATGTCAAACTAAATCTGCAACCTCAAACATAATGAAGCACAGGGTCTTGAATAGATACAGAAAAGAAAAGTCTTTTTCCTGGGAACGCAACGGTTGTACACAATTCAAGGCCTTGTCCCAATCAGCAAGTTCAAACCAAACAGCTGATTTGCTACGGCAATTCCCAAAAACCATGTGCAATAAAGTTTAGTTCTTGAGAATTTTGCTTAGCTGGTATTGTGAGAACAGATCACGAAATTGCAGATTTCTAAAAACTGTACTCTCTTTATCCCATAATCATTATCATAGGTGTCAAATCAAGATTTGACTCGTGTTAAGTTCAAATTCACAATATCATAATACATATATAACATCTTTCATATTATATATATATCCTTTTTATGATTTATAAAACTGTTAAACTACTAATTTTTTAACTCAACTTAAAATATTACAATAACCTGCTCTAATTTATATGACTCAAAAGAAGTCATAACCCTAAAATTGGAGGGCAGGGATCCACACACGCAAGTGCTACCTGTTAAGCTCTTCTTTTTATGTCATAGTAAAATAAGTTAAACAACAGTTAAAAGTAAGGAGAATATGATCTCTTTCCTTCCCTCTAGAATCCACTAAAGTAAATTCTCTTTTTCTTTTTACTTCACGTATTCTTAAGTGCTAGATGTCAAGCTCTTCCCTCTCTTTCTCTTTTTCTGTGATTTCGCTCTATCCCTGTTGCTTCTTCTGCCAATCCATAGATTGATGCTCTCCTCTGCGAGATTATAGTTTCTAACCCACGATGTCTATGAATTAAATACTGCGATACCAGAGTTTATAACTTTTTCTACCCTAGCAATGGAAAAACATCTTGCAGATTTGGGTTTTTTTCTTTCCTTCAGCATTTTAGTTTCTTCATGCTCTCAAATCTTACAAACTGTCGCTTCTCTTTTTCCCTCATTGTCTCTTTCTCTCTACAGTCTGTTGCATCTCTCCCAAAAGGTTGAAAGTTTTCCATCAATTTCTTTCAGTTTTCTTCAGATATGACGAAACATAGGACTCTGCTGACTTCCTCGATTCCCATGACACTGGGCAGATTCGGCACCGAGTCTCAGTCAAGTTCGATTTTCCCCACAGAGACAGCTTAACACCTAGCCGACTTGACTAGTACGAGTCGACTCGTGACTTGGGCAAGTTTTATAACAGTGCCCATAATGACCAGACTAAATAGTGACGGAATATCGGTTATGACATTAATGCCCCACAGATTAACAATCAATTCGATATCTAAAAGGAAATAAATCATTTAATATAATTAACCTCTCCCACTGAAACTGGGGAATAATACCTGTTATCAGCTTCAATAAGTTTAGAACGCCCAATATACTTCACCCGATCCCCTGGTAAAACAAGACCACAAGTAATAAATTAGTGAAAAACTAGAAGAGTATAGTATTAGTCCAACAGTTGTACCCGAACTAGGAAATTCAGAACTTGAAAGCATAACCAACTTAAATATCACAAGTTAATGCAATTATTCAGATTTTTCAAAGTCAAACATGCAATAGAACATCATCCAAAAGTAACTTCATCAAGATTGCTATATTAAAAAAAGGCCTTCTGATCAACAAACTTTTACGTACAATTCAAGCATGCAACCACTCCCATTAAAAGCAACTATCATCCCACTGCATGTGTACCAGTATCACAACTACTAATCACCTCTTTTACAATACTGAGAATCTAAAAAAATCACAAAAGGACGTGCAAAGAAAAAGGGAGATAGTGAGGTGCAAGATGTAGAAACAAAATCTAATGCGTCACAAGCCCTTGTGTAAAGTTAGATTAGGCTGGATGTACTTGAGAATGGTGTGTACTTAACGGCCTATCTTGACGAGCTCATTTACTTCATTCCAGCTCAAAGAGCTTATTTGACCTAGGTATAGCTCTAACAAACTCATATTTTTACAGCAATAAAATTCAAAGAAAAGAACACACTAGAAAAACGTGCTTCATGTTTATTCAAAGTTCATATAACTCGTCTAACTACTAAATTATTTCTGTTCTTCAAAATTCATGCTCGGATATGGCTGCTAAACTACGTGATGGTATAAGACCCCGGCCAAGATAATAGAGTATTTGATAGGCTATTGAACACCTTTAAAAAAGGGAAACTTAACAGCCCTTTGCTTACATGAAGTCCTTGCATCATCAGAGGTATGTACCTCACCTATGTGCAAAAGCCTAACCAGTGAACATACTATGACGACAAGAAACACAGACAGGACATCCATTCAACTAAGCGAAACTAGTATAGAATTCCAATGAGGTGCCGTAGAACAATAGAGAGATATACGCAGTATTTACAACCGCTCAATTTCAAGAGAAAGAACACTTACACAGAGATCATAAACGTATTTTTCATGTTTACAATAGCCTTTTCAAGACAAATAATGACAACCTCAAGGATCAAAAAGACCAAATTACTGTGAGGAAAAAAACTCAAAGATACAATCTAACTATTAAATGAAAGTCTAACATGGAAGATAGACCAAAGAGGTGCTAATTATAATGTAGAACAAGTGTCACCTTTCTTAAGAGGCCTTTCAGAGGTATCTGAAGATTCAGCAACCTCAGATGTAGAGGTTTCAGTCGAACTATCAGATTCTCCAGAGACTCTCTGCCACAGAAATATATCAGAATCGCAAATTAGATTGTATGTTACAATTAATAACAAGTTATATAAGCCAAAATAACTTAAGCTGCATGCACTCTAACATTCCCATATTGTCGATTAGCTAGGGAAGAATGAGACTGGAAGCTTTAATTTCTTTTAAACTCAAAAATCGATAGGAAAACCATGAGACATAAATTAGCAAATATATACTAAAAAGAGGCGCATAATCCACTATTGCAATATTCCAAAACTGTAAAAATTGCAATTCCCAACACTGGACATCTGTGGATTAGCAGTGTACGTCAGTAATATTCCTAAACAAGAGAGGCTACAAAACACATTAAGTAGTCCTTATCTTTACTCTTTTTCTATTCTCACAACATAGTGTTCAGGTTTGTCAACGTAACTTGTCATATTGACTAAACATTTAACAAGACCATGAAGAATGTCACATCAAAACATTGTCTAGTAGTTAACTGAAAACAAGCTACTAGAGTCTTATTGCTAAACTAATTAAAATTAATGTTTCAACACAGTGAAATTTGGTGACTGTTATAGACTCAGTGACAAGTTCAATAATGGCGAATTAAAACTTCCTAGACCATAGCTTAGTGGTCTGCATCCTGAACTGTTTGTCCAAATAAATAGCACAGCATACTGAAAGAGCATATGCCAACATGAATCCATTGACAAATTCCCAATACAGAACTACAAATCTGAGGCCAATAACATCTTATTCACTAGAACAGTAGACAAACTTGAGGCTCCATCCAAAGACAATGATGCTAGTGATTATCCCATGAAAATATCCTCTCTGACACAGCCAATTTATTGCATATGCTACTGGTCAATAATAACAATTAGTGTCAGCATTGACATGAAAAATGAACCATATTTCTTCATTCATAATGGTATAAGTGCTAATGATGCTACTGGTCAATACTAACAATTAGTGTCAGCATTGACATGAAAAATGAACCATATTTCTTCCTTCATAATGGTATAAGTTCTAATTTTTAAATGCTAATCAAGTACCAAAACCAGACAGTAAGACATCACATGATCTTGACATCTAAGCTTCAAATAAAACGGGACTTTTTGACAAATCAATATGGTATGAATCCCAAAGTTTACAGTACAGGAAGGCAAGAAACTACAGATTTAAAAAAGAAAAAACCTTGGCAAACTCTTCAAGGTTGAGGTTGAAGGGAATCAGCTTCTTTAAGGCTGCTTCGGCTTTTGCCTCTGCAGCAGCTACATCATCATCACTACAGTCTGTCTTGGCCTCACCACTGCTAGTCCATTCTTCTTCATTACTTGCATGATTCTCATCCTCAACCTCCGACTCTGAGGTACACTCAGATTCTGCATTATCATCTGATTCACACTCAGATGAGCCATCATCAGCAAAATCCTGCGCGAAACTCAGTAAAATAACTACCAAAAGAAATCAATTATTAAACAAAAGCAGAATCTGTCTCCATCCAAGCTATTATAATCTTACATAAGACGCAAAAACACTGCCATCGAGCACCAGTAAGGGAACTTGCAGATCCCGTGCAAGTGCTCTTACTATTCTCTCACGATAAAGTTCGGTACCTGCATATTGAATCATGATAACTTAATTAAATCATCATAAAACACTCTAAGAGATTACAAAAAAAAGTTAAAAACGAAAAAGTAATGTGAAACCTGGAACACTCTGAAGCAATATTCTTCCACTTGAAGATGATAAACGAGCCCCATAGGAAACCGAACATTTCTTATTTTTCAAATGCGAAGATACACATTCTACCAAAACACTTTTGGTATGCTCACTAAAACACACCAAAACAAAAAACACATCAATTAATCTTTTCAAATAAGAGTATAGCTTAAGGATCAGAACAAGGCATAAGTAATTACTTAACGTAGTAAGGAAAATTTTCCCAGGAAACATGTATTCTCTCCCACGGAACAATCCTCCTCAAAAATTCATTCTTAAATCTTTCCCGTCTCGATAGAAAAGGTGACTCCTTCTTTTGATTTTCTAGGGCAAGCTTCTCATTATTAAGCCATTCCTTTTGATCTTGCTCAGCTAATCGAGCATGTGCATCGACATGACTTCCTTCCCGCTTAGACAACCCCGTTGGAGTCAGAGTCTTTCCAGTATTCCTCCCACCACTTTCTGAACTGTAGAAACACAATTGAGTAGTATTCAACCATTTAATAGGTAAAGAATCAACCTTTCCTCCTCGCCGCGAAAACGGATACGATAGGTGTCTTCTGATGAGGCTAATATTTGAAGAATGGCTTCCGGTAGAATGGTGGAAAGATTGAATATCGCCATGGTGTTTAGAGGGTTTGGATGGCGTAATAACGGAACCCAATTTAGGGTTTCTAACCCTAATTAGCCTTGAATAATACATTTGAGAATCTTAATTATAGCTTCTGCGATTACACATCCATCAATATGAAGATGATGCAGAGGGGCAAGGGATTCGAGAGAAGAGGAAGAACAGAAGGAGCCGCCTGGGATTGCGGATGAGTTTGAGGGTACGCAAAAAACAAACTTAGGGTTGCCACTAATTTCAAAATGTATCAAAACCAGCAAATTCTAAATGCTGCAAACTTTTAAGATTTTGTAAAAGATATCATCAGTTGTATATTTTTTTTCTGAGATTAACTGGTTGCATATTTGCTAGGGTAAAAGTAACTTTTTACATGTATACTTACATAAAACTTAGGTTATAGTTTTAACTTAGAGTATTTGTTTTATAGAAAATAAAGTAAGGTAAATTAAAGAAAATAAAATGTGAGAAAATATAGATTATGAAGAAGAAATTTTAAATATTTGACTTGCTTACATGCATTTTATGTAACTGAAATAGTGAAGATGATAAATTAATTAGTTTGAACTTTTTCTTAATTCATTAATTTTCTACTAAATTTCTTACATGGAACGTTGTTTTTTTATTAAATTCGTTGACGAATCAAATCATAAAGACACGTGGAGAAATGTATATATTTAGTAACTACACGTTTCTATCTTTCTAGCAGTATTCACATTATCTTTACAGGCGGAGCGAGTGTCGAGCCATGATTTTTTTTAAATGATGGAGGAAGCACGAAAAAAGACAAAAGCTGAAATTTTTCTACACAAACAGTTGAAGCCTTAAGTTTAGCATGCATAATCTTATTTTTCTCCAACTAAGTGATGCATGACATGAAGGTGGAATATGGTGAGTGGTGGTTAAATTTTGTGTAACCTACAAGTATTTTGCACCTATAAATATCTCATCTCTCTCTTCATTTTAACACACATCAAAACATAATTCAAATCAAGAATGAAATTTTCTCTGTAGAACTCCTAATTTTCAACCCTTTGTTCTTCATTTTCGGCTCCTATTTCGTCACTTTCGATCTTAATTTGGTATCATCCTTTCAAGCATTCATTTACATACTAGTTTAATAATTCTTTTTTCTTTTGACATTCCTTAATAATAATCACTTTAATTATTTTGTTTATTTGTCAATTTAATTATTGTTTTGTTATTTAGCCTTGACAATAATAATCACTTTTTATTCTTTGATTTTTGTAATCGTTCATTTTGATTGTAATCTTCACATTTGATCAAATTTTATTAATAAAAATTAAATTTTCTAAAGTTTTGTCTTTAATTGTTAATTTATTTACTATAAAGTTTACAAAGCATATTTTGATCTTTTTTTTCTAGTCAACGTTATGTTGACCCCGGCTAGGAACCCAAGGGAAACATTTTCTCAATCCTTGTTTTTGTAGTTCTCGTTTAGTTATTAATCAAGTAATAGATAATATGTGCAATCTTTCATAAAAACCGTTTAATAAAATGGAGGTTGAGAACCAAATTCTTTGGCACGCCCAATTTTTCTCACACGAGTTAATGTTGAAAAAGTGAATATTTTTTCTTTCACAAAATATAGCTAACAATTTTTGTCACGCCCAATGTGGTTCGTTGGTTGTTCACTAGCTCAGGATAATGAAAGCAAACATGAATAGACTATTATTATCTTAGTCACTCTTTATTACCTAAAGAGACACGTTATAGTCCTATTGAAAAAACGTCTCTCATTATATTTCACTTGTATCAAATTACAACATCACTTGCTTAAGTCGAGAGTGTATGTAATTTTTGCAACTGATGTGATTAAATACATGTTAATCAACCCAGTTTGTTTGAGAGGATTGGAAAATGGGCATTATAGCTGTAGCATAATTTTCATTAGTCTATTTACCACAAGCTTCGGTAAAAGGGAAGGCTATTTGCTGAGTTTGTTACAAATCATCCAGCTAGTTTTCAGTACCCGGAAGAATAGGACTTGCCAATTTATTTGGCCATAATGAAGCCTTGGACTTTGAAGGTCGATGGTTTGAGTGCCGAAAAATACTAGCGCGATGGGAGTGGTGATTACTTCCCCATCCAGCGCGAAAACAATCCTATCAATCAATCTGGATTTTGAATGCACTAATAATCAGGCGGAATACGAGGCTTTGATTAGTGGACTTGAGATTTTAATCGAGCTTGGAGCTAAAGAGATCAAGGTATTTGAAGATTCTTAGCTAGTCATTTGCCACTTAACGGGAGAATGCAAGTGTGCAAGTATGTCTCTAGTGCCACACTTCGCTTTCGCCATCCAACTGTCGGACGCATTTGATGATATGGATCTCATTCACATGCCTAGAGGTGAGAATTGGGAAGCTAACAAGTTAGCCCAAATCGCGTCTAGTATGAAGATCTCAAGAGAAACAATGTACAAGATGGTGCTTATTAAGAGAAATGGGCACCCGTCATTGCAAAAAGAGGAACCCAACAAGAGTCGCTCAGTACCGACACTAACATTTTCAAAGATTCGAGAAAGTCGTTCATCGACTATCTCAAAAATCTCGCGCGTAAAGTAAAGTATTCACTTAGTGTGCAGGCCAAAAACTATGTGTTACTTGCGAGAGAGTTGTACAAAATAAAGTTACGACATAGTGTTATTAAAGTCTCTTGGTTTTTCGAAGGCCATGGAAGTGATGAAACAACTGCACGAGGATACTTGTCGTGCTCACCAATCTGGAAAGAGAATGACATGGATTATCAACAGGCACATGTACTTTTGACCGACAGTCTTGCGAGATTGTATGACTTATGCAAAAGGATCAGAAGAATTACATGTTATCGTGAAACCCGGACCTTCCAGGGGTTGGGCGATTGATCTAATTGGGAAGATTTTCCCAGCATCCTTTAAAGGGCATTGCTTCATCATTGTTGCAACTGACTGCTTTTCCAAATGGGTAGAGGCAGCCCTGATGATGAAACTAGCCCAAGAGAACGTAATTGAGTTCATAAGGGAGAACGTAATTGAGTTCGGGATCCATGAGTCAACTACAATAGATCACGGAACTATGATCATCGGAAACATTATGAAGGAGTTCATGGACGAGTACGGGATCAAGCTTATTTACTCAACACCTTTTTATGCTTAGGTGAACTATCTTTAGATGCGGGCATTGGTTTGCACAGTCCACGGGGAACGGGATGTGCGTGAATGACCTCCGGGCGGATATTTTACTGTCTTTGTTCCGCATGTGCATTGTAGTTTCTCATATCCGTTGGCCTCTGTCATCACATGGATAATTTCACATATTGGAGCGGGTACGGGCCAACTTAACCCGAATGCTTGGACAGAATTATCCCTACATGCGTCTTTGGCGCAGGGACTCAAGTTGAAGCTCACCCCTACCATCTTATTTGAGCTACATCACTTAAAGAATGTGTAGAGGGAAAATTGCTATACCTTTGCCCGCTCGTCTGCTTATTCCTCGTTCTTTGATAATATCCCTAAGTTCCACAACTGGACTAGGAAGTATATTTACGTATTGTCAAATTAGGATTAGCATCTGATGGGATGAATCCTTTCGAAAACATGAGTGTTTCTCATAGTACTTGGTCGGTAAATATCATAATATATAACTTGTCTCCTTGATTGTGTATGAAAGAACCATATTGCTTGTTTGCATTGTTAATATTAGGTCTTAAATTACAAGGAAATGATATCGATGTCTACTTGCAACCTTTAGTGGAAGAGTTGCAAGAGTTATGGTAGTATTGTGCTCATACTTACGATGCATATGCAGAAGGAAATTTTTTGTATGTGAGTTGCACTTTTATGGACAATAAATGATTTTCCTCCATATGCTTATTTTATCGAGATAGAGTAGAAAATGAGATATGGCTTGCCCTCCTTGTAATGGATACTCCTTCAATTCAATTAAAACATGGTCGCAAATATTCTTATATTTATGCTCGCCTATTTCTTCCTATTAATCATCCATGGCGGAAAATTAAACGATTGTTCAATGGACAAGTCGAGAAAAGATGTGCCCCTAAAACATTGTCTGGAGAGGATGTCTTAGTACAGTTGAGTGCCCTTAAGTCTGTAACATTTGGCAAGTTTAAGACAAAAAAGAGAGGCCGTAAGGATGATACAGGTTTGAATTGGAGCAAAGTCATTTTTTCAAGTTTCCTTATTGAAAAAAGAATTTACTATACTAGAATATTGATGTGATGCAAACTAAAAAAATATGTGATAATATTATTGACGCGTTATTAGATATCGAGGGAAAAAATAAAAATGGTTTAAATGCTCATTGGGGTCTAAAGAATTTGGGCATAAGAAGTGAATTACATCCAACATGTACGAATGAAAAATGGTCTTGGCCAACTACATCTTTTAATTTATCATTACAAGAAAAGCGTAAGGTATGCAAGGTTTGATATATTCTAACATTTCACAGTGTAAATTTGAAAAGCTGCAAAATCTTTAGGTTTAAGAGTCATGATAATCATATCATTTTAGAACAACTTCTTCCACTATTCGAGAACGTCTCTAATGATGTCTATAATGCTATCACCGAGTTTTGCATATAGAGAACTATGCTCAAAAGTGTTGAGTAAAGATATGTTGGAGCGCTCAAAATTACAAATTCCAATAACTTTATGCAAGTTTGAGAAGATATTTCCACCTGCAATTTTTTTATGTCATTGTGCATCTAGTTGTTCATCTTGCAACTAAAGCTAAATTGGTTGGTTCTGTACATTATCGTTGGATGTATCCGATTGAGAGGTCATTTCTTAATTCTCTAATTTCATATATTATAACTATGTCTTCTGAATTTAATATGCTGGTGTTGATAGAAGAATTTGATATATTATAACTATGTCTTAATATATTAATTACTTTGTGCAAATTTTTGATTGCAAGTTAAAATGCTATGTTTGTAATAAAAGTCGACCTGAGGGTTCTATTGCATAAGAGTATATTGTTGAAGAAAGTCTAATATTTTGCTCAAGATACTTGCATGGAATTGAAACAAAGTTTAATCAATTATAAAGGAACTAAGATGAGGTTCGTGAAGATTCACGCAATGGATTATCAATATTTACACCCAATGAATTTCCTTTGAAGAAAGACAAGTCTGGATATTTTTCGGAAAAATAACAAAAACAAGCTCACCTCTATGTATTCCGGAACTATATAGAAACAAAACAATTTTCATAGTAAGTGCTTTATGGTTATGTTGTCATGTATTATATATATAATGTTACCTTTTGAATTAAATGCAACTGAGATTTCACTTGCATTGAATTTTTTTCAGTGAATACGAACAAGCTAGCCATAATATGGACTTTGACGAATGGTTTCAGAAACGAGTGCATCATTCAATCTCTCTTTGATTGAAAATATCGTTCTGACATATTCGACCCGACTAGTATTGAGAACCATTTTGAAACTCGTAGAAACAACTTTATTCTCTACCACTAAAAAAACCCGAAATCATGAAGCCGAGATACTAACATATATGACATGTCATCAACTTATTGGGTTGACAATACGGATGACATGACATCCCTTAAACTTTATTAGAGTGCAAATGTGGAATGGGTCATGAAGGCTGAATTGGGTCATACCTTTGTAAATACATACTGATAATTTTGTAGTTAACCACCATATCTTTACACGTACATACCCTAAATCTCAATGTGCCTCATCGCTCCCAAATTTGAAAACTCTAAAAGTACAGCAAGGCCATTTTCTCCCAAAGTTTGAGATCCCAATTGAAGAACGTTCTATCAAACTATAATCATAAGTTTGTTTGTGGTTATTTCAAGTGTTACTTTCAAATGCATGATCTATTTTAAGCCCTTATTTGGAAGGGGAAAAGGTTAAAAGATGTTTATGGAAGTAATGAAATATAAAATTTTGAAGAGTTAGTGGAGATTCGTTTATGAGGTTAAAATATTACTCCTATGAACATCTGAATCTCAACCTCAATGAACGTAAACTTTTAATTCGATAAACAAATAGCGTTTATTTCTTTCTTTCCTTTTCAATTCTGTCTGCTAATGTTTTTTGATTGTTTTATTTTATGATTTAGTTCTCGAATTAGTAATTTTAGAAAAAGTAACTTGACATTCATCCATTCTGTTCGATCGCTATTCTTTGAATATCTGCTCCAACTCATGACACTTATTGAATCTATTATTAATTTCCAATTTTAAGTTAGCCTGAATTTTATTTTTTCGTACTTGTGTTTATTTAAATGATGTATTCTAACTTAGAAAAGCTTGGATGAAGTCATGTAAACTTTATTCAATTGGTGTCTTCCTCTTCAGTTTCATTCAGTCATGGCTTCTGATTCCATCCACAATAGAGAAACATTTCATTACGCTGTGCTAAATACTCTAAAGCGACCATTTTTTTTCTACCGTTCTCCTCCGATATGATGTAAAATTGTATTCACGTCATATTGAAACTCAACCAAAGTGTCAATGGTGTTTTGTAGTGTAAAACCATCAACACTTATAAGTTTCTTCCTACAGTAAGACCCTTCCATTGCCGACAAGAAAGATAATGGTACACATGATGTCAAAAAAACAAATAAATACAGTTAATTTTTATCAATACAGTAAAATAACATTAAACATTGTCTATTTTTACTTACAGTAAGTCTTATTAATCCGTATAGCTGGCACCTGATGATTTGGCAAACGTGTTTCGCGAACAAGTAAACATTTGCCCTTATTTGGGCTTAAAAATTTCCGATCATGGAAGTGTTGGAATGGCATATGATAAACAGAGTCAGAGTATATTATAGCCAAAAATCCCTCATCAACGACCCTTGGCTCGTCAACCTCCATTGGTTGCGCCATCTGTATAACACAATAACAAAGAACTTTCTAGTAAAGAGCTTAACAATCAAGCTAATTTCACAAGTTAAAACTAAAGTAGTCAAGTTAAACAATGCTACTTTAGTAAGAAGTCTACAAACGAAAGTTACTTTTTTACATTACACCTTCACAATCAAAGATCTAGAGTACTTAAAGTATATATTAAGAATTGAAGTTGCAAAAACTTCTAACATCTTTCATAAAGGAAATATGTTTTAGAAATGCTAGTTGAGTTTAGTTTTCTATACTATAAACCTTGCACAACACCAGTTTCCATGACCAAATTAGATTTTTCTAAGTCGCCTCCACTAAAAGATATTTCTTTGTATCAAAAACTGGTGGAAAAGTTATTATATTTAACTAACACTAGACCAGACTTAAGTTATGTTGTGCAACAACTTTCACAACACCTTAATAACCCTACTGATTATTACTTCACATCATGTTATATGTTGATTCTCTCTTACAATTAAGGTCCTCCTAGTTGTGCTCTTAAGTTAAATGTTCTCACTTTTGGCCTCAGGTAACCCTTGAGATTTAAACTTGATGGCATTTTCAACTACATATTTGTTGTTTACTAAATAATCCATTTATTTTCCAGAATTTTGTGTTTGAAAAGAACATGTTCGAGGTCGATGCTTCATCTCTTACACTTGAAGTTGTCCTCAAAGATGTAATAACTGAAACTTCTTACCAACGCGATCACTTACTCAGAGATTTTTGTATCGACAAGCTTTTTATGTTGAAGAAGGTTTAATTCCTAATTGACTTGTTTTTTAAAGAGATATTCTGTAAATTTTCTTCACTTACTATTTAGTTGTAACGAAAGCAACGGTGAAACGTTTGTTCAGGAAGATGATGATGTGATTGGACCTATCGACTCTGATCTGAAATAGAGGATTAAAGATTTAATTTTATGGAACAATGTGAGAATTTTGCCTTTGTATTTTTTTATGTAAGATTAATTTCATATATTAAATGATTTACTTCTACTTGAAAATTGAGTCAAAGTATCATATGTACTAGTCGATTATCCGTGTTATGTCACAAATACATTTTTTAAATATATTAATTTAAAATCACCAATTAAATTCTTAAAATATGTTGAAATCGTCTACTGAAGTCCTCACAACATTTATTATTTCACTGTTGTAATAATTTTTCAATTCCAATACAATCAATATTTATGATATAGTGATAAAAGTAAAAGATTAGCAGTGAATATTATATTTTGATTATAACTATTTGATATTTTTCATGTCAAGAATATTTCATTTTAGGTTGTAAAGGAAAAGAAACATTTTTGATTTAGATGTGCTCCTCCGTATATTGGAACTTTTTGAAAATTTGTTGGTTAGAGTATGTATAAACAAATATTCAAGTACTATTGTATTACTTTTCTATTTCTTAGTTCAATATCCTTCTTATTAGCTATTAAAATCAAACAAGAATTTCATTAAAAAAAATCAAAGAAGAATTAGTTTATTTACTTTAACATAATTTGAGTTCAAGAGAAATTATTCAATAAAAATTTGTTATTTAAAATAAAGGTTAGAATATAGAAACTATTTTAATTAAAAAGTGTTTTCGAATGTATAAAAGGTAATATAAATCACATCCAATAGGAATTATCCAATAAAGTATTTTTATTTTAAATTTTGAATGTTGTAACCAAAAAAATTTGGATGATTATGACTTAGTTAGAAAGTGAGATAATTGATAGGCCTAATATTCACGTAGTTTTCCACACTTTTTAGCTTCTATTCTTGCATGTTTTTATCCTTGAAAGTCTTGCTCATAAAGGTTTAATGCAGATTTCGCTCACTTATGCAAACAAAAGGTGAATCTAGGCATTGAAGGCCTTGTAGGCGAATTGGAGCTGTGTAGACTGCTTTCGGACTGCAGAAGCGCAAAGGCTGTGAACCAGACAATGTTTGATGCAGGCTGCGGCCGTAAAGTGGAGGAGGCTGTGCAAGAAGAATCGAAGGGGTGGAATGCCACCTAGCCCTAGTGGCATTTCTGTTAATCTTATCAACAATTTGAATATTTTCATTTCAGTTTTAAGGGTATTTGTGACCTAAACTTTAAGGGTCATTTTAATCTTTTGCCTTTTTAGGGTTGCCACCCTTGTCTCCCTATAAAAGGCAATGTTTTCTTTTGCTTTTAGAGTGCTACTTTTTATGTTACATAACACTATTTTTATGTTAGTTAACTTTTAATTTTGCAACAACTTTCTTTTTACTTATTTCCATTTATAGTAATTTCTCTTTAGTCTTTTCAATATTGTTCATACAACTTTGGGATCCGAATCTCTTCTTCTTCCTTAAGATTTATGTTTTCAAGCTTTGCTCTTTACATTTCCATGGAGACGATGAACTCACTCTTGATGTGTGAGTAGTCTCTTAGCATGGGCCGCGAGTGCAAGGTGAAGGATCGTGGCTTTGGGAAAGGTTTCTACTTATGGTAATATTATTCTAGCTTTGGTTTTCTTAGATCTATGCTTCGGGTGAGGATTGGTTGCAAACAAACCTCCTAAAACCATTAGTGGAGCTTAGAAATGAGTTATCTTGTGGTTTACTATACGGATTAGATCTAAAGATGCATGCTTTTGTAGTCTAGAGAAATCTTACCTTATTTGTATGTTGGTTATTTACTATTTAAGGAAACTTTTTAGTAAAACCCTAAGACAACACACTCCTTAGTAGATCTAGACCAAATAACTTTGCTAGATCTACTAAGTTATCAACTCCTAGGCTTGGAAACGAGCTAGGAAGAGATATTTGTGGGAAAGGCCAAACCTCTACTGTTAGATTAGTCTTTGCTATTACCAGAAACCCAGACCCAGTAGCCTATGATCCAGATCCAGCCACTTGTAGCCTGTGTGCCTTTAAATATTGTTGTTATTATACCCTGCTTTAGATCCGTAGTATTAATCACTCAAAAACCATTCCTTTTGACTTTATTAAATCTTTGAGACTGAAAGTTAGTAACTTTAGCTTCGCCCGATCCCTTGGATACGATAATCCGAGTCTAAAATACTCACTTTATTACTTGAGCGATGGGTACACTTGCCCTAAAAAGCACGTAGGTATTACACGCCACAATAATCTAGCTAATGTCAATATAATTTTTTAAATCAAAATATCTTCAAAATATTCTAAATAAAAAATTTATTTTAAAATGCAAAAAACTTAGAAGATGACATATAAGCATATGCTCTATGGTTTTGACAAGTGTCAAGAAAAAAAAAACTAGTATTAGTTATATAAGTGTTATATTTGTAGATATTTGTATTCATTATCTACAATTGTTTATGCATAGCTAACTTTTGTAACTGAATGATTATTAATATTGCTATAGAAAAGTAAAATATGTGTCTAAATAATTAATTAGGTACAAATTTTATATCATAGTTAAATGGTTGTAACTAATGTACTAAGTTATGCTATAAAAATATATTGTCGAAGCAAAAGCTTGTTAACAGGTACAATATTATTATATCAACAACCACTAATATACATTAGCTACAAACACGATTGTTATAGCTAATTTTTACAGCTATAGATAACATTTCTTGTAGTGTGTTGATCACTTATTTGTTGGGACGAAGTTGGTGAGAGGAGACTTACTAGACCAGAGTTGATATAACTAACTTCAGAGAAAGTTCGTGTGATCCGTGAGAGACTTTTGACAACTCAAAGTAGACAAAAAAGCTATGTTGATTCAAAACGTAAGAATGTGGAATTTAAAATTGGTGATTATGTGCTTCTTAAGATCTTTCCAAAGAAAGAAATCATGAAGTGTTGCAAGAAAGGAAAATCGAGTCCGCATTATGTTAGTCCGTTTGAGATTCTTGAAAGAGTTGTTCAGTTTCTTATCTTCTCGCGCTTCCTTCTAATGTCCATCTCATGTTCCATATATCGATGCTTAGGAAGTATATCTCAAATGATTCTCATGTAATATAACCTCAAACAGTACAAGTTAGAGATGATCTATTATATGAAGAGCGACCGACAAAGATCCATGATGGTCAGGTTCGAAAGATGCGGTCTAAAAAGATTCTTCTAGTCAAAATTCTTTGACAAAATCATTCCACTAGTGAAGCCACTTGGAAAACTATATCCCAGATGCGAGTTATATACCCTCATTTATTCGAGATTTCAGGTTGTTTCTAAATAGTATAGAGTCGGAGACTGAATCTCATTTATAGGGGAAGAATGTAACGACCATTTCGTATCAAATATATAAATATGATTTCAAGCATTTCCTTTTGTCTTCAAAAATTGCAGCGCTACCTCTTTCTAAATCTGCGGTTCTCAAGTTTTGGGTTATGAAAAGTCTATTTCAGAATTTATGAATTTATTGGTTCATCAATATATCAATGTAACTTAATTAATATAATTTTCCTTAATATAATATTTCAGAATTTATGAATTTATTTTAATTCATTAGATTTCGTTTTCTTTTCATTAAACATAATTTGATGTCAACATTCTCTCTAATTTTATATATAGTTGTCAAATTTTGAATTTTCTTTTTACAGAAACCAAAGTATGTTATTAAACTATTAACTTCGTTTTGGCATTGGGTTTTATTCAGAATCATCATGATTTCTATATTGACACTTCATTGCAATTTCAAACATTATATTTTTTTTATTATTATTGTCAATCCCATTTTATCTAGCCCGTAAACTTATATTATCGGTACTTTTATTGGTAGATTCCATTAGGTAACTTAAATTCGTTTTATTTCAAATTTGTTAATAGTGGTATTGTATAATAGAGTATTTAATTTGTTTATTTTATAAGTCATTGTTGTTTAATAGGTAAACATTCAATCATAAATTAATCTATATATAAAATAGTATAAAGGGCGTGAAATTGGAACAGTGTCAATTGCAATTCGGCTTTTTACAATTTTATCCTCCTATCTTCTCCTAATTATATGGATAACCTTTGTCATTTCCCCTCCTAGAACCGACATACTCTCATCCCTTCTACACCCCCTTTGCGTTCATTTTTTTTCCTTCATTTCTCTGTCTCAGTTCTCTCACATATCCCTAACCCATGCCGACCACCAACCGCCGCTTCATGCCGCCGTGGAATCCTCTTCCAGTCCGGTCTTCTCCGTTTTGTTATCCCTTTTGAGGCCGAAACCGTACACTACATCTCCTCCAATTCCCCATTATGTCTTCTCGCAACTCTCTCTCCACATGTTTTTATATAAACCCTAGCCTCCCATCCAACGCCGCCTCCATTTCTTTTTACCTGAATCTCAGATTTCGGTTTTTGTTATGGTGAATTATGTCTCTCAAGTCAGTTTTACTTCCTTCGATTCCCCTTCTCTTTATTTGATTTTTGCAATTTTTGTGAGGTTTTCCTTTTTCTTCTTTTTGCGTTAACACGAGTTTTGATTGTTTGTTCCTATTTTGTTACAAAGGATACAAATCTAAAGAGCAGCAACACTGAATTTCTAGGTTTGTTTCAACATTTTGTTTCCTAATACACTAACTTCCCCTAATTTGTATCTACTTCCCATAATGATATTGTTTTCTATTTTGCATGTAGTGATTGATTTTCAGATTCTATAATTTTGGCATATGGAGATGATGATTTCCTATTCATCTTTTGCTGTCAGCAACCTGATAATCTCGGCATCCAGTGAGCTTCTACTATATCTTCATCTCAATCCCCGGTAAGTCGGACTGAAATTCACTTACAAAACCAGTGTTCTTTTCCTTTTAATTTAAGGTTATGGGTTTTTAATAAGTCTTCCTTTCTCAAATTTTTCTGGATTTCAGATAGGGGTATGTGACAACCATGTGTACTCCAGATTTACATAGGTTTTTCAAGTATGGCCAACGACTACTTTCTCTTTAATCCGTTTCAGATCTATTGATTTCCTCTAGGTGAGTGTTCTGTCCGGTGGTTTACTTCCTTATGTCCTTATTAGTTCTTTTTTCATATATACTCATTTTTATTACTACTTCTCTCAATTGATATGTTTGGTTACGAATTTACAGGTCTATCACTTGCTTTTTCATCGTAGATCAAAATTGTAAATGCACTTGGCTGATTGCTCCGGATGTGGTATGGTTACGGAATTCCCTTCATTCTGTTATAAATTTCTTTTTCCAGTTCATCTATTATGTTGTTCTCATGGTTTTCCAACTTGGGTATTCTATCATTAAAAAATCTTGAGTTATAGTCTCTACTTTACAATTGACTTCAGATTTATATTATTGAGTTCAAGCTTGGTCAGTTGAGTGAATGTTTCTTATGTTGGCAATTTGATTGATATATTTAGTCGTTTCTTAGATCTGCACTGGAAAAATGAACGAGTAGAGTAATTTTTAATTTCACAGTTATTCGATACGGTTATTTAATAGTGGACCTAGGTGGTGTCTTTCCATGAAGGTTAGATTTCATCTTACTAATTCTAGGGCTGATGCATATTCATATTCGTTTTGACACTTAATCAATGTCTCTCATGTGGCTTAACATCCTCATTTGGCTTGATCTACAAAGTCATTGCTTTTATAGTTACATGGTCACCATTCACATAGACAGGCCTTCAAATTTCATAATATATGCTGCAATCTAAATGTTTTTATATGCTAAGAATTTTATTTACTGAAACAGATAATGGCATAACAAAATCCTTGGTGATGCATTTTTCTTTTTTTATTCAATTTTATCATATTTTTTGTAATTTAAATTGCTGAACAGAATAGTTGCTCTTAAAGATGATGGAGAGGTAGAATTTGAAATACCAGGATATTTGCAAATGAGTTCTTACTTAGTGTTATTATCTTTTGTTTGTAATCTTTTCTATAAAGCTTCTGTTATTGATATGTGTTCACTTTGGAAAATACATCTCTTTAGTTTCTTATCTCTTATTAATTTCTAATGTGTTGTTCCTTCTTCTATTTTGTTTGGAAATTGATTTATTGTTTTAATTGAGTGCAGAAAATGCTTGAGGTCATGAAAACGCTTAGAGAGAGGATGCTGATAATAAAATCAGGTAATAGGTTACTTTTTATTTTTTGGGCTTATTAATTGTATTTTTGGGTTAGTTGGATTTGAAGGCGTGTGGAAGTGAATCTGATGCTAAAGATAGTGTTACTCTTTATCTCTTGATGACTGCTTCTTTTTTTTTTTTTTTTGATTGTCGGGTACTTCTTAGCTAGATTTTAATAATTTGAAATGGGATAATTGTGACACATTTTTTCAGAAAACAAAACCCAAAACATAATATAGAAATCAAAACAATATCAATATAGACAGTTGTGCTCACATGGTCAATGATTGACCAAATATAATTTGGTCAATCACCGTTAGATCAAAATCTAAGGGTTGATATTAGTTTGGTGGTTGCATTAGTATTTAATCTCCACCCTTAGATTTTAATCTAACGGTGATTGACCAAATTGTATTTGGTCAATCATTGACCATGTGAGCATCACTCCAATATAGATGTGTTTATGAAAGTCAATTTATTATAATAGGAAAATATAAAATCATTTTATGTTTTTTTAGATTTCAATTTCATTCTACAGTAGTTTTTCATGAGAAAGTTTGATATATGATGCTTTCTCAGCTTTCTACTCTGCTTTACTACATCACTATTGGTTTTATTATTTATATTTATTTGTTATATATAAACTTTAATTGTATAAAGATAATTAATTTTTTTTGACAAGTAAAGATAATTAATTATATTTTGTTATTTATATAATTTATCATTATTTATATACAACTATCATTATCTATTATAATTATTATTATTGTTATATAATTTTCATTATCTATTATAATAATTATCTATATATTATTTATTATTATTTGTAGTTGCCCATTATAATTATAATTATTTATGTATAATATATTATTGTTTTTAGTTATTTAGTATGATTATAATTACTTATATATAATTTATTATTGTTTGTATAATGTATTATAATTATAATTATTTATATATTTTATCATTATTTATTATCATTATAATTTACCTTTATTTACTATTGTTATGATTGATTATTATTTGTTATAATTATTATTTATAGATAATTTATTATTATTTATTATACTTAATTAAATATATATTTTTATTATAACTTATATATAATTTATCATTATTTATATATAATTACCATTATAGATAATTATTGTAACTATTTATATGTAATTTCCGTTGTCTATTATAATAATTGTTTATATATAATCTATAATTTATAGATACCTATTATAATTATTTATATAATCTGTCATTACCTATTATAATTATAATTATTCATATATAATTTATAATTACCTATTAGGATTATAATTATTTATATGTAGTTTATTAATATTTTTATTAGTTCGTTTCATGTGTTAAGGAAAATAGAACTCAGCAATAGTTGGTATTAAACGGTAATAGTGTTGTGTTTATATTTTCAAAATTTATTCTTTTAAGTTTTAATTTTATGGCTATTGTTTACATTTGTAGCGAAGATGCCTATAATTGAAAATCTACAATCTTGCAGGAACTTCATTCACTATTTGGCCGTGTTGCTGCTGATCTTATTGTGCGGACTCGAAAATATATTCACAGTCCAAGTTACTCGACATGTTGACAGCCCATCCAACATATGATACAAAGTTGCACACATTTTTAAAGATGAATTCGTAACACCCGATAAAAGGATACTCCAAGTCCCTCTAATGTTCTTTCATCACGTTTATTCTCCCCATGTAATTTGCAATTTCCAAGTCCAAGCAACATACAAATTAAAGACTTGGAAGAACTCACCGCATTATCAGATTCAGATATGACACTTACAATAATAATCTCATGGATACTGCTCCACAGCTTCTCATAAATAAATAATTAATAAATCCTTCTATCAATGCTCCTTACTATGTATCGTTTACATGTAGTTTATTTCATTCGTATAAAATCTTTCCAAATCCCGAAGCAACGCGAGGGTATCTTCTAGTACTATATATAAAAGGCGTGAAACCAATTTCATTCCATTTTCAATTGGGTTTATTACCAATTTAATCCTCTACTTTTTTCATTTTTTCTTTAGCAGCTACTCCCTAAAACGGTGTCGTGTCAGACATTTGGAACAAAAAGTATGAAAACCTCTTTCCCTTCCTTCCCAGCCATTCCCCTTCCCCTCTAGAATGATCGACGACTCTATTCTCCTCTCTAATTTTACGATTCCATGATTTTTCCTCCCGTTTTACCCGCGCCATCTTCAATCCTTTCCCAAGCATGCGTTTTTCAAGGTTGCATGAAGTGATGCTCTGTTATCCCTCTATTAAATTGATCTGGGTTAGTTTAACTCCTCTTATTAAGTTTTTTGTTTCAATTCTCTTTTCACTTTTAAGTTTTGTTGTTTCGTATTCTTTTCATGCAGATTGTCGCGCCGCCGATGGTTGGATCCCAGCTCGAGTGCTTCCCGAAAAACCAAATTCGAGATGCATGCAAGTTCTCAAGGAACCCAGATTTGAGATGCATGTAAGTTCAAAATAGTTTTCCCTATCAAATTATTCACAAAGAAATTTATCAGCTATTAATAGATATATTTGAATTCGATGCAGATCGGTTCTGTGTTCTGCTTTGAATTTGGACAACATCTTTTTCGCTTAATTACAGCTCCTAACCTCAGGTGACTTCCCACCCATCTGATTTTCTTTGTCGATCTCTTATTTCCATGGGTAGTATGATTTGTTTCTGTCATTGTCTCCTTTCTATCCATAACTATATTCTCTTCATTCTTTGTTTGGGTTCTTAATAGACATATCAATGGAGTAACATTCCGGTTGAAGCTGGGTTTCAGTTGTGAGGCTGTTACAAAATGGAGCTCAAAGCTCCCTTTGATGCAGATGATATTCATCTCAGGTTTGTGTTAACTCTTTTATATAAATACTAAATTCTTTATTGCACAACTGTATTGACTCTTTTCTATCTATTGCAAGGGTTTCAATTTGATGTTATTTTCTTCAATTTTGTCTTTGGTTCCAAAGATTTCGATTCAACTTTTGATGCTACCGCCTCTAAGCATTAGTTTCTTAATGTGACCTCTCATGTTCAAGTATAATTTCTACTTTTGGTAAAAAAATTCCTTTTTATCAACTTTCAACTAATTAATTTGGTAATTAGATATATGAAAAGCTTTTGGACTTAATTATATATGAGAATTCTGGATATGGAACTTGTATCTATTTACAATCTTTTTAGCACTGTCTTTCTGGTCTGACTTCCCATTTAGTGTTCTTTGAGTTCGTCGCATTATATCGGATAGAATGGATTATTGTCTTATGTTGGTTGATTGGATGAATTGCTTTAGATCCAATACATTTATTCACTTTTTATAATCTACTCTTTTATGTTTCTTCTAAATATTGGAATGCGATTGCTTTTTTTTTCTTCACATTTGTATGAAAAGCTACTTAATAGCTGTTTATCTAGCTTTTCAAGAAGTAGATGTAGTTGTTTTTTTCAATTATTATAATTTCCAAGTGATGTGTTGTTGTACTTGAGCATGAGAAATCTTCTTTCTTGCTCCATTGATTTTTTTTGCTTTTGGTAGTTCTTTAAGTTCATCATCATGGAGTTTTGACATGTGCATATACAATCAACTCTATAGAATCTGTGTTGTTTTGAAAGGAAACATAATTGCGTATTATTGCAATGTTTATTCTATATAGCTTGATGTGTAAATTTTACTATTTCTCTAAAATGCTTGGTCAACGAAATTTTGTTAACGAGCACGCATATTAGTATATGCACTGTTTTTTTAGGTTATTGATGCATTGGGTTTAAGTGATTTGTTCACTATTTTATTACTTTTTTTTCGTTTTCATTTTTAGTCTGATCTTTGAGTTCTTTTCCCCTGGCTGTTCACTAGTTTCAACATAAAGTGTTTAGTTTAAGGCTGCTGAAGTTGGAATGCGGAAAATGTTTGTTTTTATGCCTCTGTGTTTCCCTGTGAACCTTAGGTGTGAGCAAAATCTTAGATTTAGAAGATATTGTGATATGAGCGTTGTTTCCTTAACTTTTTATCTGGAATTTTGAACAAGTTTTTATGGTAGTTAATGAATGACAACAAAATGTTTGATATGTTGTGACAATGATAGATGTTCTTCCATTGATTATTAGTCAAACTACATTGCACAATATTTACATGAAAATTTTTTAATCTATATAATGTCATGGGAAATGAATATTCATAGATAGATAAAGTATTGGTATAAATGTTTATATCCACGTAAGCAGTGTAGTTCACTTGGTTAGTGGTTGGTCATGAGAATTTGGTCAGTCACTAAGCTTATTAAAATTTAGGATGCTTTTAATAAGCCTAAATCAAACATCAAATGAGCGAATTTCCATAGTCGGTCAATGTCCAAGTGAGCGAGATTGGTAATGTAAGACCCTCCTAAACTTGAATTTTGTTTTTGTTAACCTTTTGTATTTTTCAAATTATGTTATTATACTAATTCATGGTTCTTACTTTTTCTTATTTTACTTGCAGTTTGAATCAAAATATTGATTTGTTTCTTCAAGCTTTGAGAAGAATTTTAGATTTGTAATTTAAATAATATTTACTTAGTGTCGGTTATTGAAGGCTTAAACTTGAATACAAAATATAATATAAAGGATTGTCCATGACAAAACTTGAAGAAATAAGTATACAATTTCCTTATGATAGCAGTAGTCTTAATAACATGATGGTCTCTCTAATTATAAGTTTTATAATTAGAATGCAAACTTAGATATACATATGTATAAGTTATTAGTCATTGTTTATAATTCGAATTACAGAAATCCGTTTTCCGAAGCAACGCAAGGGTTTCTTCTACTAGAGTTATGAGTTAGAATCCTAGAATTTACAAAATGCGAATTTCTAAAAAATAATAATACAATTTAATAAAAAGATACTCCCTCCATCTTAAAATATAGGTCGTTTTAAATTTTCAATAATGTTTTCGTGTCTTTTTTCCATATTGTCCTTCTAATAAATGTTAAAATTTGTCTAGCATTTATGGTAAGTTTAGGTATCGAATATTTTTAGTAATGAAATCAAAGATTAAATTAATGATTTGATTGTATAATAAATATGTTTCTTAATATGTGTGAAAAACTCTAGAACGACCTACGTTTTGAGATGGAGAGAAGTGAGTATTCGAAATTAACAAATATACAAATAGTTCTGGTTTTGTTTTGTTTGTTATCTTAACCTTAATAAATTGTTATTTTCGGTAAAAAAAATCATGTCTAACAATATTAATCTTAACCCACCAAGCAATGCTTAGTGGTTATTACATTCCATTAGAGAGTGTGAGGTCATGGGTTCAAATCCCATGATTGTAGAAAGTGAACTCTCAAAAAAAAAAAAAACAATATTACTATTAGAAAACATGAATAATCTACATCATTTGAAATTTCATTTTTAAAAATTTAGGATGTGTTATTTAAGTACATATTGTACTAGAAAGATACCCTCGCTTCGCTTTGCTTCAGAAGAAAATAAAATACTTAGTTGATGTATGTTATCCAAAAGAAAAAAATATTTGACATATTCAACCTCTAATATGTAAAAACTAATATTATAAAATAATCTAATTATGTTTAGGTAAATATTTCAATAAATCAAGAAATTAACACATGATTAACTTATGTCAAATATGAAACTGCAAAAAGAGTAAACAATCAAGAAAAAAAACCTTATAATGCAGCAGTAGTTTTATTAATTACATATTTGTTCACATCTAGCTCCTAAAAATAATGACAATTTATCACACTAACTAAAACACAAAAGATACACATCCATTAAACTAAAATTTCATGAAAGTAGTCTACATAAAATAGACACATTGAGAAAGTACGGAACATGTAATTTTGTTCCATTTGTTTGTGAACATCTGCCCTTGAAAATCCAGCTTCTACTCACTTATTTTATCCGGCGTTGTTGCTCAATGGAAATCAACATTAAAACACACCCTTTTTTGCTTGATCTGAAATCCCTGGATACAAAAGCAAAATTATAACTACATAGATCCGGGATATCAAGTTTAGTGTAATGACCAAGCAAATTCATGAAAAAATGCATACTTTTTCTCCCAGATAAACCCAAAACAAACTTTTCCTGCAGTTATCCAACCCCACGGAATTAATCAATGCAAACCATATTTTGTAAATTGTTTACAAAATATAAGATGATGGAACTAAGATTAGGTATTTAAGAATTTCTATCGGATTCGATTGGATTCACTCCACAATAGATTCTAACCTATGGAGTGAATCAAAACCCATCCAAAATCGGCACCGAATCGTCCGAATCTAAAGTGAATACTTTTAGCAAGCATACTGCCAGTCATCCTAAAAAGCCATATGTATCTCAACCTACTTGACTGGAGGTTGGGGAAGAGGGGAAGAACAAAAGAAACACCTATTAGAGATTAGGAGCAATCAACAATGAAATGCAGAGCTCATATATAAACCGAAAAGGATATGAGGTCAAAAACATTTTTCTATAAAATAAACATAAGATACGACAAAGGGATAAAGATCAGAGCATTGATGCTTAACAAAATCGGAAAACCACGAAACTTAAAAGAAAAAAAAAAGAAGGAAGAAAAACACATAAAGAAGACATGAGAGATGAGGAATAGTGGAAGGACTACATAAACAGATTAGATGTAAACTATAAGAGATATTGAAAGCTGAGTATAAAAATGAAAAAGGGGAGAAAGAAAAATTACATTTTTGGAGGATGATTCGAACCCCCGTAATGGATCCACCTTACGCCATGATTCAAATCTCTGCAAAAAAACTACATAGAAGAACATAAAAAATTAGTTAAAGTGATTGAAGCGTTGATGCAAGTAGTAAGATCGAAACAAAATCGAAAACGCAACATCAAACTCAACGTACTCATGAAATTACGGACCTAACAATAATCCGCGTATTTCGCCCAAATGGAATGGATACAAAACGACGACATAGAGCTAGGATAAGAAGTGAGAATAGAGAACACAATGAAAAATTGAAAGAGATAGAAGATAAGGGGACATGGGAGGATAATGAGATATGGGAAGATAAGAGGTGAACCTTCTAGATATGAAACAAAGACCATAGTACCCTTCTAGATATGAGACAAAGACGATAGTATCCTTTGACACTATTTTCAATTACTAATTCCAGCAACATTAGTGGTATGAGAGTCACCCAATAACACTTTCTTATCATCGGTCACAGCATAGTATGTCTTAAACATACTTCTATCATAACAAACATGACGGGTAGCACCCGTGTCAATCCACCATCCATCTGATCCACCTACTAGGTTGATCTCAGTTATCATAGCAACATAATTTGGAGACTGCTCTTCAGTCAGGTTAACAATAGCATTAGAGCTAGAGTTTGGCCTGTTCCTGCACTTTCGTGCCATATGACCTGGTTTCCCACAGTTAAAGCATGAGAAAACAACATCATTTCTAGGTGGAACCTGCTGTGTTCCAATTTGCACATGTTGTGTTCTATTTTGGTTCCTTTGAGGATTCCAATTCGAGTTGTTGCGATTCTGGTTTGGTTTCCTGTTTTGATTCTTAAAGTTCTTTTGATTGGGTTTCAAAACAACATTAGTTTTCTTAGCAGTGTTGGAAATAACAAGCACTTCATCTTTTAAATCTTGTTTTCGAGCTTCCTCCTCAATTCGAAGGCGAGTAATCAAAGTTTCCATAGTAAATTCTTTAGTTTTGTGCCTCAAACCATTTTTAAAAACTTTCCAAGATGGAGGCAATTTATCAACTAAAGCAGCAATTTGAAATTGTTCAGCAAGAGGAATACCTTCAGAGATGATCTCATGAGCAATCTTACCAAGTTCATGTGATTGTACCTCAACAGATCGTTCATCAGTCATTTGATATTTGAGGTAGCGGCTGACAGCGTACTTCTTCACGCCAGCCTCCTCGGTATCATACTTCCGTTGAAGCGCCTCCCATATGTCCTTGGCGGATTTGTCCTCAACACAATAATAATCATACAGATCATCAATTAAGCCATTCAGGATGTAGTTCTTACACAGAAAATCTGTTTCTATCCATTTCTCAGCAGCACGTACATCGGGCTCAGGAGCATCCTCAGGAACAACAGGTTTTTCAGAGGTCAGAACAGAGGCTACCTTTTTAGTGGTAAGGTAGAACAACATCTTTTGTTTCCAGCGACAGAAGTGAGCGCCCTCAAACCTGAACGGTTTGTTCAGTTCAGAACCAACAGTATTTTGTTCGACAGACATGGCATAAACCATCGTCTTAAAATTGTTGGAAATATTGAAACACACTGTGTTAGAAATGGAACACAGAGTGTTTAGAATTGGAACACACAGAACTGTCAAACAAATAAAAGTGGACTGAGTCGCGGACTAGGTCGCTCTCTTTAAGACGTTCTCGGAACTGCCGGAAAAGTGCAAGCAATATTGATTCCGATCGCCTCGAGGATAAAACAACCATCTGAAATACGATTCTATATTGCACCGTATAGAAACGCTCAATCTACACTCATATTGCTCAGTATTCTTTGTGATGTAAAATCATATGTTTAACTGTATCAAGCGGGGAGCTTAAATACTCGAAAAATCAGAGATGTTATGCTCTGTCATTATGGTGAAGAATCTCGGAAATAAATGGCATTAAAGAGGTGATCAATTAGGGAAGATAGTTGACCAAATTAAAAAAGGAAAAAACTGAATAGGAATTTTTATCAAAACTTAACAAAATATTCTCATATGGGCAAGAGCCCAACACAATCACATTTGGAATTTGCCTCATTACCATCATTTGGGCCTTCTTTCTCCTTAGTTTGCGTTCGAAGCAGAATTTCTCTTGGGTTTTACCAGAGAAATCTCGGCCTTGAAGAAAGGTAATTCGTGAATGGTTTATAAGGGTTGGAACATGAATTGCGATTCAAAATTAGGGGTTTAGTCGAATCAAGATCAGTCGTTTTTGAAGACGAGTCCTGAGTTTGAACGCTATTCGAATCAGGGTTTGGAGTCTTTTGCAGATTATCAAAATACTCGTTCCTTTCTCCTAAAATCCCCATCTTTTTGGAATGATTAAACTTCAAAGAAGCAGACATTGTGGGCGACATGAAATGTCTCGTTGACGTGATCGTCGTTCTAGATTGTTTATCATGTTCTTGATAGAGTTTTCCATTCTCATTTACGCATTCACATAAGATACAAATTCAACAACGAGACAAATTCCAAAAACATGCAAAATACAATCAAATTTCACAATTTCATAAAAAGACAACATAAGATACATACGAGGCTTGTTAGAATTTGAGGACGACGCAGTTCTCTTTTCAACGGACTTCATATTATCTTTTCGGACAAGAGAGATGTGATTGAAGAAAGTAAGATGATCTAGTAACCGTATGTATGTATGTATGTCTTAAGTTGTAACAGATAGTTTTTCGATATCGTACCGCCTTATAATTTATTTGGTTAAAGATTGCTTGGACCCTCTGCTTCAGCTCCATAGGCCCAATTAAATTGAAGTTAAGACATCGCATTACCTTTTATTAAATTACGTGCAATTTTATTATACCTCATAGTTAATAGATTTTTCTTTTTTCAAAAGGTAGGAGCGTGGACACAACATCTTCGTCAAAATTTAGCTTTTACTGATAGGTGATCTGTGAATATCACTGTAAATTCTCATTGAAATTTATGGTTTGTCTTTCTGCAAAGGTTAAACCTTTTATTAGTTAAACTTTTCCTTTAATAATAAGAAAGAGTTGTATGTAATTTTGATTTTAAGCAAATTTAAGAAAAAAGTTTAAATAATTTATAACAAAACTTAAGTGAAAAATGTACGTGAAAATATCAACATAAACTGGATTCTACTCTTTCATATTTTTAAGTTCGTGGATCAAATATGTGGAATAATTACAAAATTAGGCTACTCTCTATAATTAAATAATTAAATTTATGAGCGATTCATCGTTCAATCGGTTCGGCCAACCAGTCTAAATTTTAAATCATTGGGTAAAACTAAATTACGTGGAACATAAAATATTGGGAATTTTTAAATTATACGCCATAACTTATCTAATAGAGCGAAATAGGTTAACTTTGAATCTACAAGTGAATACAGGTAGAATAAAGAAAACATAAAATTTGGGAGAAAGGAATAACAATATATCGAAGCAGCACAAAAGCAGAAGCTCAGAAAGTAAGAGAGCGATGGCAGCGCCGACGACAAGCGTGGTTCCGGCGGGGCGGAATGCAAGGAGAGCCGCCGCAGAGGATGACAAACTGGTTTTCGAGACGACGGAGGGCATAGAGCCGATTACAAGCTTCGACGATATGGGCATCAGCGACAATCTCTTACGAGGAATTTACGATTACGGATTTGAGAAGCCTTCCGCTATTCAACAGAGGGCTGTTATGCCCATCATCAAAGGCCGTGATGTGATTGCCCAAGCTCAATCCGGTACCGGCAAGACCTCCATGATTGCCCTCACTGTTTGCCAGCTCGTTGATACCTCTTCTAGAGAGTATGATATTTTCCTCTAACCCTAATTTTTGCAAACCCTAATGTTTTGCAAGTTGTTAAATTGCTGGAAACCCTAATTTCAAACACTATGCTTTTAGGGTTTTTATCTTTGCTCCTACGATATTTGTGTCTTGCTAGGCTACTGTGTTTAGTTCTTAACCCTGGTTTGGGAGGAGGTTAACGAGAGTAATGGAATGTTAACCTCGTTCGGAGTTTTTGTAGAGATTAAATGAAAAGGTTATAGGGGTTAATATTTTACTTCCAGAGGTTAATGGAAGTAATGTGAACATTTTAATTAGTTTGTTAGGGAGTTTTTGTAGAGATTAATGAAGGTTAAAGAGGTTAATATTTTACTTCTAGAGGTTAATGGAAGTAACATAAACATTTTAACTAATTTACATTCATTCACCTCCCATCAATTCTATAAACTCCCAGACAAGATTAATTTATAACTTTCATTTCCGTCACTTCCCTTTCCGTTTCTTTACTTTCATTAACTTCCTTTAATTCTCATCCCTGTTAACATCCTAACTCCCAAACAAAGGGTAGATAATTGAGCTATTCTCAAATGATGTTGTTTTGGAATTTATAGGGTTCAGGCGTTGATATTGTCACCGACAAGGGAACTTGCAGCTCAGACTGAGAAGGTTATATTGGCGATTGGTGGTTTCATTAACATACAAGCACATTCATGCATTGGAGGCAAAAGTGTGGGCGAGGATATCAGGAAGCTAGAGAATGGAGTTCATGTTGTCTCTGGAACTCCTGGCAGAGTTTGCGACATGATTAAGAGGAGGACATTACGTACTAGAGCAATTCGATTATTGGTTCTTGTGAGTTGGTTACTTTATTTCTTGCTTTTGTATGAGCTTGCTTCTGTAACCATTTATGAATTCTTTTCTTATTATGTCTTCTTTTAGGATGAATCGGATGAGATGCTGAGCAGAGGGTTCAAGGATCAAATTTATGATGTTTACAGATATCTTCCTCCAGAGCTTCAGGTTCCTTTCCTTGTTCTCTTTCTCAGTTATACCACACCAATCACTTGTGCATACTTGAATATTTCTATCTGTTCTTTTGCCATTATTCCCTTTTTTTTTTAAAAAAAAAACCCCTTGATGACCACATGCCTTGATGTGATGATTGATCACATCAGCACACCAATATTCTTTTCCCATTGCACAAAAATTCGTAATAGTTAGAGGCAACAATTTAGAATACATTTTTCCTACCCATAATGCTTCATCTTTCATAAACTTGTATGCTCCTGATCCAATTTTATTATGTATTAGGCTTAATGGGATTGGCCTTCCTTAGATCTAGAGTAAATGCTTGCATGGTGTGTTAGAGCATGATAGTGTATTTATTGTTTATTAGTTGGCTTGGGGAGCTGATGACTAACATGACATTTCCTCTTTAACTTATGTGCATTACAGGTTTGCTTGATTTCAGCTACCCTTCCTAATGAAATTTTGGAGATGACCGGCAAGTTCATGACGGATCCTGTAAAGATTCTCGTGAAACGTGATGAATTGACTTTGGAAGTGAGTAATGATTGACCTCTTCATTTTTATTATCAATATAAATCTTGATCTGACTAGACGTTAATCTTCTTCTATTTCTGTTCCTGTAGGGCATTAAGCAATTTTTCGTAGCAGTTGAAAGGGAAGATTGGAAATTTGATACTTTATGTGATCTTTATGACACACTAACTATCACCCAAGCTGTTATTTTCTGCAACACAAAGCGAAAGGTAAACTTTGCACTTGTCTAATTTTCCCCCACTGTGGTCTTACTTTAGGACCATATATTGGAGGAAACATTCTCAGTTTAAGAACTTCCAAGATCTTATCCTTGCATGAAGTTTTGTGTTCAACTTAATTTTATTTTCTTTCACATTTTAAATTACTACTCATAGGTTGGGGTTTCCATTGTTATGCTTGACATACTTTTTGAGTTGTAGTTAATCTAGGAGTTGATACGTTTGCTGAGGCAGTAATTATTAGCTGTCAAGGATTGTAATATTTGTGCAGTTGCTTAAGAAATATGGTGGATTCTAGAGTAGTCTTTTAATATGCTGTTAATTACAAAGGGGGAAGTGCTTCTCTTAAATTGATAATAAATCACCCTGGTTTGTCTTTGAAGTAATGAAAATCTTAACTTGATGCATGCCACCGTATTTGTTAGTAAACAATTGAGAGATAGGATTTGTAGTTTAGCGTATGTCCCAAGAATAAGATACTATATGCTTATGAATTTTCAAATGCTTAAGAATTTTCAGAGGCTGTTTGATAATTGGGGGTAAGATTAGTGTTCAATTGTAACGTTTTTATGCTTATGATTTTTCAAATGCTTTTTGGCAGGTGGATTGGCTAACTGAGAAGATGCGGAGCAATAACTTTACGGTCTCAGCAATGCATGGTGACATGCCTCAGAAGGAAAGAGACGCAATTATGGCAGAGTTCCGGTCCGGTACAACTAGAGTTCTGATCACAACTGATGTTTGGGCTCGGGGACTGGATGTTCAACAGGTAAGCCTCTTTTAATTATTTCATCTTTGATATCTTGCTGCATTTTTTTCTTTTCAAGACAAGAAAAATGATTGTTTTAGGATAGCTTAATGCTTAACTTTGTGTTGTTTTTGTATCTACCATTTCTACCAATAGTGGCTTAGGGATTGATGACTTTCCAAGTATGGTTTTACATTTTTCTTCCTATAGCAAAGTATTTCACTAGTCTTCCTTTTAATGTACTGTATTACCTGAGTTTTAATTTGTGTTCCGGCCATCCGTTAACATGCAACAGTTTCATGCGCTCAGCCTGAACATCATTTGTACAATTGTAGTCCTCTTGATATTCTCCCAACTTGGCTCTTTTGTGTTTCGAATAATAAATGCTCTCTCTGCATTAGATTAAATGATTCAACAATCCTATGGACATTGGAGATATACCTAGAATTCGACATCCATGAACATTTATTTTCTTCATCCGAAGACTTGTGTAATATTTTTTGTAGTTGCAAGTCCCTGGTTAACTTGCAGATATTTGTTCAGTTCAAGTTAGGATTGATATATCATTTTCTGCTGTTTCGTTGCTCGTATAATGAAAAATTTATATCTCAGGTGTCTCTGGTGATTAATTACGACTTACCAAACAATCGAGAGCTTTACATCCATAGAATTGGTCGATCAGGTCGTTTTGGGCGGAAGGTATTTTTGTTTCCTTTTGTCTTATATGTTATATTTCTGGTTCTAATAGTTTGTTTCTTTATTACGTCCTTGTAAATCTGAACTAATGTGGGGTTATGAATGATGCAGGGTGTTGCTATAAATTTTGTGAAAAGTGACGACATAAAGATATTAAGAGATATAGAGCAGTATTATAGTACGCAGATAGATGAAATGCCAATGAATGTTGCTGATCTCATTTGAAAGAAAGATGGAGACAGAGCGTTTGATTGTATCATTATGAGAATAGGTGAATGATTAATTTGGAGTGGATGACTGTAATGTGGATTGTCCTAGTCGTTATTGTATACTAGTGTGGTCTTATTCTGCGACTGGAAACAAGATAGTTTGATTTTGATTTATCCTTTTCCCTGTCCTGTTTGCTCATATGAATTTTGCAAGGTATTCTCTTTTTGTGGCAAATTTTGTATCTTAGTGCTGCTGTTTATGTTTTTATGGATATTCCTTCCTTTCTCTTGTATTTATTTGGTGTTGTTTCTGGACTAACAAATGCGATTTGCAAAATTAAGGTTGCTCGATCTATGATGCTGTTTGAATTGTGATTTTGAGATTGTACATTACCTCTGCAGTATCTTGGAGTTGCATAATTTGTCTATTCATTTATATAATTGGAAGGAACTTTTTGAAGTATTCAATTCCGTGACATTTGGAGATGCTTGTATGCTGGTTAAAATTCTATGAAACTATAGCAGAACAGGTTAAATTGATTTTATTTCACTAAGGATGAATATATTAGGGTTATCTTAAACTTGATCTAAAAGACTAATAACTTTATATTGCTGTTGATGGAGTAAAAAGAGACTATAGCTTGAAGCATATATTACTTTAATCAGGTTCCTTGGTCTTAATTAGTCATTTAACAAACCCAGGGGATACATTTTCGAAATCAATAGGCGACTTTAAACATATATAGAAAATTAAATGATATCTTCGAAGTTGTAGCCTATATTTAAGAAGCTCCAGAATTTAGCAGTTCATTAACATATATACTCCCTCCATCCCATACTATTTGTCGTTTTGAAAAGTTAATTTTGTCCCAAATTACTTGATGTTTTACATTTTCAAAAAGCATTAAATGCATTTTCTCCACTATCCTCATGATGAGCGACTAGAAATTTAAGAAAAATTTTATATATTAATTGCAAGAGGGTAATATGGTAATGTTAAATTTTTTTTATTGCTAATTAATGAGTTTCTCAATATATGTGTTTAAATAATTTGGGACGAAGAGTAATATTTTGTTAATTGTTTTCAAATTCATGGGCTGCTTTTTTCTAGAGACTCTACTAATATTGAGATGGTCTAACAACTACATTACTACTCCATCATAATTATCGAATTTGAACAAATCATATATATAAAGAAAATGATTGATTTATATTAAATTTATAGACTAGAACATCATTTCTCTCTTTATGAATAATTCACATTGTCTAAAATGACTTTGTCCATCTCCTTAAGATTACAGATAATCTCCTCATCTTCTGCATGTTGGAGAGTGTACGCACATCTCAAATAATTGAAAAATCCAATCTATATTTAAATTCACAACACAATCACAATCACAAATAAAGATAAATTGGCTTACATATAACTAAACTTACGTATTTATATTCCTCAAGCTTTGGTCCTAATTAGATTTTCTTAACCTCATTAACCAACTCATATTTTGAAACCTCATCCCCTTGTTCCTCAATACTGGTTCCGGCTCTCATGTTTGCCGTCCTGTAGTTGTATCTAATATTGGCAGTGAGACCGAAATCTAATTTTGTCTCTCTGGTTATAACCGGATCCTAGCAATCCATTATGCAAAAGCCTAATCAAATAGTTATCTTGTCTCTGAGTGAGTTTGACATTCTAGTCATAATCTCAGAGTTCCTTGCTAATCGATATTCCTGTCCAATATAACGTATGGTACTACCATCCTTAGATGTCCAGACGTTCATTGATCTCTTAATGAAATGATAAAACGAATGAGCAGCTTGTCCACTGCCTCATCCAGGTGTAGTTACACGCTTCTCAACTCCACTTATCTCATCCAGAGTTTTACTGCTTTACAATACGTATGCCATTGATCTGGCTCCCCGTGCCAGCAAATAGTGAAACACCATTGCAACCAAGTCAAGGCACTTGCTAGTTTTTGGTTAGCTTTCGTTCCTATGATAATAACAGACAAAGAATATTCAGATTAGTATTCTATTGCTTCGCATTTTCACCTGGTGAGACCGTCAACCCACCAAACGTGACCAGATCAATAAATCTTGGATACTACATTAAGTAGTTTGCACAAAACTGACATAACAAATGGTTGGCCAATCATTAAGGCTGCTATCATATTTTAATATCTCGGGACTAGGGCATACTCTAACAATAAGAGCAGGGAACAATCTTACAGAAAAAGGTTCCTCTCCATTTGCTTCTCAGAGCCTCAAGATTGCATCTTTGCCATTAAAATTCTCCCCCCGAACAATAATGAAGTTCAAATCCTGCTCTAGAGAGACTGAGATTGAAAGATCAACAATAAAGGTTCCAGGAACCCCACTTCCTTCTAGAAGGTAGGTAGGCAGGCTCATTCTCATTAACAAGTAGTTGGTAATTTTTGTTACTAGTCAGGTCCTCAATATTTTTAGTCCGAGATCTTTGGGTTTCTTGATTAGGTCGAGGTAACTTTGAGTCGTAGCCTTAACGACCTTGAGCCAAGTTGCTGCCCAGAAATATGCATGCACGATAGAATTGTGGCTCCATCCTAGGATAAAAAAGGACACAACCCAATGATTGGATTATGTCCAATCGGAAAACAGTATAACGATGTATTACCTTCTAGACGCGGACCAACATGAGGAGCTCAACTATCATTTTGAGTTTTATGTTAAACAATTAGTACTAGCCAAATCCATGTGGCCCCACTAAAAGGTATACCTCGTCTACATCCTTATATGTGTCCATGGTACTATTTAGGGTACAAAGATAACATTACTTCCAAGCTACCATTCACGATACCATTCACGAACTAGAGCCAACTTTTCACGAGCTTGAGCCGAGCTCCAAAATACCAAACTCGATGAGCTTGATCTTACGCATTCTCGAGCAAAACCAATTCAGTTTGACTCATCAACACCCTAAGTCATACACCAGGGTATCTACACATTCTAAAACATAAACCTCTTTGCTTTACTTCTCTCTAAGAAATAATGCCTATTTGGGCATCATTGTACTTTATTTTTTTATTATTATTTTGATTATTTTCTTGGGTCAGATATATTTTTTTCTTTTTGCTTTTAATTTATAAGCTTTTTGAACTGGATGTTTTGTTATCATATTATGTTTGTGTAACTGAAAAATGCTTTTTTCCACCTAGAGCTTCCATCTGCGCTAGATTCCAATAGCTAAAGGAATTTAACATTTTAGATCAGTAGACGCTTATACAGTATTTTAAGAACGTTGAAAACCCATTAAATTAAAAAAATTTGTTTAGAGTTTTTGGTACTTTTTTAATAATTTACCTGCTTGCTTTACATTTTAGAAATAGAAATTGTTTTTTCCGACAACAAAAAATGTCTATACTAGTCATTTTCAATTACATTCTCCACATATTTGCATCGTATTTGATTATAATATTTGTTAGCAAGTAAAATGAATATTTTAACTTTTACACTTTTTTCGTCCCTCTACCAAAATATACCATTTAATTTAGGTTTGGCAGAAAAGCAACGTATTTTTGTAGTTTTTAATGGAAAGGGAACGTTTTCTGTATTTATCAAAGGGACAAAAGGTATTCAGTCAGTCCAAAACATGTTAATTAAATAATTATACACCTAAATGGTACACTTTGAAAGTTGGCACCCAAAACTTATAGCTTGACCTATCACGCAACTAAGCTTGTTAAGTTTGAATCAGGTAGATTTCAAAGTTGACAGGGCACCAACAAATCAAACAACTAACACATTTCATGCCATGTCAACAAAAAAGAGGATAAGTTTACATGCGGTAATCGTACATTAAGCGGTCTAAAACACTATCTAAAAACAAAGATAGTAAAAATAATTAAAAACAGGAAATTAAACAAACAAATCTCTTGAATTGATGCCCTCAGAGAAAGTAGTAATATGTATAACTTTGAGTTAATATTGCAATTAGCAGTTGATGGAAGAAGATATAGTACCAACAAAATTTGCACACCAAACCTAATGGCACTAATACACATAAAACTATTGTAAATACATAATAAACTATGCTCTTTTTTTACATAGTTTGATTATATATGCCAATCAACTTTACTAAGACATGGAAGCAGGATGAAACAATAAAAAAAAGCCACAACCCACCACCCAAAAAAAAGGATAACTACAGGTAAAATGCACCTAGCATCAAGCATCAGGTTCAACTTTTGAACCTGGAAGTCATCAAACTCCAAATAGGAAAACAAAATGGAACATATATATAATTATCCTAAAAGACTGAATATACATATTAGAGTGAGATGCGAAATTTACAGAACAGTGTTGATGTGAAGTGCTTTCAGCAATGAAGTAGCCATTTGTTTTACCAGCACTTGTCCTCCTGAGCTTTGTCCGTCTCTACGTTCTTCAATCAAATTCTGAAGTTTCTGAGGCAAATCATTCTCCACAATCAATTGCTTCGGCCGAGGGTGATGCTCGTACACCGCCTGCCATTATCACTTTCCTTTTTAGCAAATTTCTAATCCTTGTACATTCACACAGAAATTTGCAGCACAGAGTACAGACATAATTTTGAAGCTTTTGCACCAAGCAAACAATTAACCTGGGTGCTTGAATTAAAAAAAAAATATATCCGTGTTCCTATGCAAACTTAGGTCATACTAAATAATACATTTTATCTCCTAAGCCTTTGCAACCCATTTATTCGTGTCATGGATCTTAAATAGAATATTCATAGCAAAAACTAGGAGAAGTTTCAGGCTAAAAATGGTTCATATCGCTATATTTATCTGCATAGTCAATGCACCAGAAACAATCTTTGAGCAATTAGTGATAAAAAGAGCCACAGGAAGACAATTATTCCAGCTAGAATGTTTACATTCTAATCATTCCCATATGATATTATTGTATGGATGAAAACAAACTGTTTTTCAACAATAAAATCAGAAGAACCAGGGAAGGCAAGGACAGAGAAAGGAAGAGTGCAAGTTTGAACTCCCACCTTAATTAGTTTGAGCAAATTTAGACGTGCAATTGCATCCTGATGGTCTAGCCTTGCAATGAGCAAAGGTGTCAAGCCATTAACAGCTAAGGTAGTATTTATCCGGGATGATTTCCTGCATTCAAAACAGTAACAAAATGACAACGCTGGCAACAACAGATACACATTCCAAAAAGAATAAATTATTTGAGTTCTATGCCAAATAGAATATGCACAGGTGTACCATACCATCCCATGATGACTACCCACATACTAAGAAAACCAAAACGGAAAACGAGAAAGTAAAACCAAAATTTTAAATAACTAGGTATGCTACAGTGACCATGTTCCTATCATCTTAGTTGTACTGTAGTACCACCTGTAAATATGAGAAACCCTTCAATACACATTCACATAAAAGTTTCGGTTTCTCTTTAGGCACCATACTTAATGAAATATTCAGAGTATAAAATTTTCGAATAAAAAAAAACCCATGAGATACAACACTACATACGTGATGATTTTCAAGAATGGCTCCAAAATATGCACGAATTGTTGCTCTGGACAGCTCTGGAAGAACTTCACCAGCTTTTGAACTGCATCCTTTCTTAGCAGTGCTTGCTCTACTTTGCGGTTATCATTGTCATGGGCCAAGCAAACAGCAATTGAATCTAATGCTGTCACCGACCAAAACACATCATCAAGCAGGCTCAAGTAAACATCCAATCCACCATGAGCTCTTAATTGCTCTCTTGAATTACGGGATGCATGCGCCATGTCACAAAGTAAAGGTAATGCATACTGTTTTAGTGGAGAATCTGTAATAATTATATTCATCAAATGTGGAATTATTCCATTTTCTGCGGCTTGTTCCTGTCTCCTCTTATTTATCTTGCACAGATTAAATAATGCATTGAGGACCTTGCATAAAGAAATTGACAAAAGAATAAGATAAGAGGGTTGCTGACAACAATTATAGCTATTATATTAGCATACACATGTATATGCAGGTGCACATCAAAGTACATAAATAAGCTTGATATTATGTCCTAACTTATTCAAAAAAGGTGGAGAGAGAGAAGAAGAAGAAAAAACAAACAAACAAAGAAACCAACTTTAATCTGTAATGGACCATAAGTCTTGAAAAGAAAAAGAGAAAGAAATTCATTCTCAAGATGATGGCAAGACTTCATAGTGCAGTAATAAGTGGCAACTAGTGAAACAAAGCTTTCTTTATTGACAAGTACATTTAGGGCTAGTTTGGCATTGTTGAACAGAGCTATGGGAAAGAACTGATATGTGCTTGTTAAATACATGATAGAAGTTCCAAAAATCAAGAAATAAGAAATAAAAAATGAACATATAATGTTGTTTGGTTAGGGCTATTTTTGCGGGGGGGAAATAATAATATTAGCTTTCCTAATCAGTTGCTAAAGCTACTTTCCCCAAAAGCTACTAATTGTAGCTTTTCCTCAAAGCAGTTTTCCTGGCTTAAGGAACACAGTGTTACATTTAACAAACACTGATTTTAGCTAGGAAATTGCTTTTAACGTCAGGGAGAGCAATCTCAAATGTGCACTTAATATTCTATTTCACTTTCACTTCAAAATATTAGTAGCAATATCAGGAACAGGGAATGAGAATTAAGTAATGAAAATTGACCATTTGACAGTCTACACATTAGTCAGCTCATACTGAATATTTCAAAAAATCAATATTGAAAAGAAAGTACAAGCTTGAGTCTTTAGTAGTAAAATAGCACAACCAAATCTAACTGGAGTGACTGTGTGTAAGAATTTCAGCACCAGTAACTACTGTTATAAAGTACAAATTACAAAAGCTAACCTCGTGATGAATTTGTTCTACAAGAGGCCCATCTCTAAGTTCAAGGTTTGGGATTAAGAACTTGATAGCATCTGCTCGCTGAAGATTCTCCAGGCAATTTGGATCAGTTGAAAGATGATTTATACATTTGAGTATCTGCAATTAAGAGCAGAAAAATTAGGCTGTTCTTTTTCTATATCTTTCTCTTCTTTTTTAAAACACACACAGGAATAAATAGAGTGACTAGACAAACTTATGGTAAGGATAATAGTGACAATTGTAAATACCTTCAAAAGAATAGGTGGCTCAATCCTATTAAACATCTGAAACAGACGGCTAAGCAAGCTTTGGCTACACATATACGATTTCACAGTTGTATCTGCTTGAGAAAACTCAAGTAGAAGGTCAGCCACTTTTTCCAGGTACTCCCTGGCCACTTCTGCATTCATAGTTGAGACCATATGGGAAAGTAATCCAGATGATGTTGCACTCCCTGGTCTTGCATTCAAAACACCAGAACCCGACAGCACACCAGAGGTTGTTTGAGATGCAACACCGGATGTGGAAGCAGCTCCATCAATAGACGCAAGCATTCCTACCTTTTTGTTTACAGTCTTATGTGAAACTCTAGGTGTAGAGTCTAGATTTCCATTTTCTCTTCCACGCCCAGTTGCCTCTGTTGAACATAGAGCACAATCACTCACCACACAGAATCCAGATGGGTGAAACTAAACAACAGCTCGGTTAAATGCAATAGATCAGAATGGTAAAATTGCAAATGCAAAATACTATTAATCAGAAAGTCAAGATGGTAAACCAATAACCAAGCCTATATGGCTGGCTTCTTACTTATCCAATCAGTCCCGTTTTAGCTGAGAGACAAGATGGTAATAAAATGAAATAGCAGCAATAGAATTAGTGAATGCGTGCTCTACATATGGACAGCACCAGTACGGCATGAAAAAGAGAAACAAGCCACAAAACCTAAAACACAATCCAGTCTCCAGATGTCTCGCAGTACATCAAGATAATATATTTCTATAATGAACTCCTCATATTTTGAATGGCACTACTAATTTAATCAGAATTAAAAATGTAATAATCTCAATCAACAAAAGACCAACAGATGAAGAAAATAACTTGCCTGCAAATTCTGCCATCAGAAAATCAAATTCACCATTCGTTTTCTTTTCATTAGCATGTAGTAAAGGCAATATGCTTTCATGCCTTTCCAATCCTGAGATGTGTTTTACGTACTCCAACTGACCAGAGAAATGCCTAGAAGGTGGTTCCTTTTCCAACAAGCTAAGAAGAGGTCGGACCTGATCTGGTTGAGTAGATAGCGTAGCTGGAAAACCATCTAATGGGCTTTCGATCAACTTTGGCGGCCTATCTGTAGATGTCCTATTAGTGGATACACTGACTCGCTGCTGCCTAACATCAATATCTCCTCGTGATGGGTCAATTCTCCATCGTTCTAAGTTATCCCGCTCTTTAGAAAGACTTGCCGAAGAATCTCTGGTGGCAACATTTCCACCTTTTTCAAATTCTAATGCAGCATTGCTAGATTGAGGTCTATCATTATCAGTTACAAGGTACCTAGCATCTGGTTGAATGGGATCCGACCTCTGAGATTGTGAAGCAGAAGTACGAGAAGGTTCTTGCATTCCAATTGACAAGGGATGATCAACAATTCCATGCCTCGCCTTAAGGACATCAGGCTGATCCGACACAGAGAGTCTTGCCTCACTCTGAATGAAGATAGGATGGCTGGAATCCAGTGGACCAGAACGTGGGCGTTGAACAGTCCCATCCGATGGAAATCCACTTCCCACTGAAATAGAAGCTAGCCTAGTTGCCTCATTCAAACTGTAAAGGGTATTGATGAGCCTAAGCAGTATCCCATTTTTAGCAGCTATTCGACAGAAGTCATTCCTTGGTGTAGATCTTTGAAGCTTAAAGACCTGCCACATGCCATCAATAGCTAGATGAACCATGTCCCTGGATAAGAAAAGCAGAACCAATGCACTTAGTAATGACAAAATTACAACTTCACTCTAGGCCCATTTTCCAAGGCCACACACCTTCCCTCTATCAGAACATATTTCTTCCTCATAAACTACAAACCTGTATTTTGCATAATCCGCCACTAGAAAGCCAACCAAAACAGGTATTCCACGACAAGCAATAAACATTTGCAAGGTCAAGGGGCTGCAAAAGGGAGTCATAATTATCAATCCTGACCTGAATTTCCTAAGCTAAAAAACTCATACTGTGTAAAGACATTTTAATATTGACCTTGATTGGCAGAGCTGCTGCAAAAAATAGGCTGCCTCCATCTGAATTTCACGGGGACGATCAGGCCCGGCAAAGCTCATGACCACAGGAATCTATGGATATGAACAAAAGAACAATGAAATTGGATTTAGTCTCAAGCAATACCCTATTCCATTTCAACTGAGAAGTATGGAGAAATAGAGCTTCTGGGAGACAAAAACAATTCTACAGAAAACAACTCTTGGTAAATAAGCATCCTAGATATTTTGTGTTTTTATGTATCAATCAACTGGACAGTGTGCATGACAGAGTGGAAGGGAGCTGGGAAGGTGTGTGCGATGAGGTTATTAATAAGCTCACCATGCATATTTGACTTTGCTACTTTCAACTCCTTCCGTGTAAGTAGAAGTTTAATAAAAGGTTTCCTATTTTGAAAGGCACGCCCATTTCCTCAATAAATGTGGTTGCAACTATAAAACAACATAATTCTATGCATCTTAAGTTTTCAATCTCCAATATTCATGTATCTAGATTCAGAAGCTCAGTTTTCCAGGTCAACCTTTATCGCAGATAATATATTTAGCTTTAGTCAAAAAAATTGTATCAGCACCTACTTCAAGTTCAAGCTGCATGATAATGTTTCTGAAGTCAACTAAAAGAATTTAGTTTGACCAGCTCACAGGTTCTAAAGTTACCAAATGTGGCTAATGATTTATCCACTGTGCACAATGTAACCTGTAAACAAAGGCCTAACTCACCTGAAAAGGTACCTCAAATTAGGAGGATACCATCGCATATATAAAGACAATATAGCTTCCTAATCAAGAAATGTGGGGGTATCTAACATAATCCAAGTTAGTTTTTAACTCAAAATGTCTTCCCTAGTTGAATGGCAGCCAAAGCTGACTTTTAATTTTACATGTTGTGATGACTAAAATCTCAATACAACCTAAATAAAACTTAATTTAATCAAACTGTAAATAGTAAATTAGAAAAAGAATGGTACATTGAAATATGAGATTGTAAATGAATTAAAAAAAAAATCCTAAACTCGTACACTGCTATAGCGAGATTAGGATTTAGCAAAACAGCCTGAAATGTAATTATTGCTTACCAGGCCAACAAGACAAGCATTTTCCTGGAAATCGGTATTATCTTTTACGATTTGATTTATAAGTTGAAGGACCGAACATATAACCTGCAATTTACACACACATACACACCCAAAAAGAAAAAGGAAAATAACACCATCAGTTACCATCTGTCTACATAAGCAAAAAAATAATGAAGCAGCAATACATAAACAAAAAGGAATTATCCTAGCTCCATACACGAGTTTTAGGAATTTCAAGTAGCTCCATTAGGGGAAGCAACCCATGTTGGGTCATAAAAACAATTTTCTGCTCAGGGCGCTGGTGCAATATAGCAATAAGTTTCTGACAAGCAGATGCAATCACATCTTCCGATTCCTCAGGTCTTAATGACCCAACTAATCTGCCAAACTCAACAGCCTACACAGCAAAAACAAATTACAACTATCCACGTCAAGAAGAAAACAAATTGATTAAAAGCTCCTCAGGTTGTAATAATGACCCAACTAATCTGCCAAACTGAACAGCCTATGAACAAAAAAAACATAAGAATCTTACAATTACCCATGTCAATTAAAAAGAATCACTTAAAAGCAATTGAACTTTGTACTGATTCATAAAGATGACATTGACATGACTTGAGAAACTTTAGAAACAAAATATTGATACCAAAAAAAGCTTTATTCGTCTTAGCAAGAACTATTTCAACAACAAATGGGGCAACAAGGCAAATGAATTGAAAAAATTGAGGTTTTACGCCATGGAATTTAAAGACAAGAGAAAGAAGAAGAAAAAAAATACATAGCTTCAGAAATACAACAGGTGTTAAGTGTCCGCATCTACAAGAGCAAATCAACAGTAACACCAGTTTTAAGACGCAAGAAGTCAAGAGCATGCTCCCTAGAGAGCCTTAATTATTCATTTATCAGTCAATAGTCATGGAGATCAAATTCCTAGTCCAGATTATCATGTAATATTATTTCCTGTCGTCATTATAGTTATTGGAACCAAGGAGTGCAAATGAAATAACATTTATTATTAATCATAAAACAACAGAACAGCAGAGGAAAAAATGGTGATACAGCTACACTACCATTCACTGAAGCATAAGCCTAGATAGATTCTTTTATTTAAATTCAAACCCTAGCATGTATGGGGAAGTAAGAAGAAACAGTAAAAAACAATGGAAGTGTTGGCTCAAATTTCAAAAATTCTAGATTAATTAAATAAAATGAATAAAGCATTCTTTTAAATGCTAGAACTGTAAAAGATAATGAAAACTGACAATCACTTGCATGATGAGCCACTAAAAGCAAGCATAACAGATGCTTACATTAAAAGAAAAAGGATTATGGTCGGAATATTTTATTTCACATCAAGTAGATATATTCAAATTACATACCACATATTTTGGTTATACTGATATGATATTTTATCGTCCAAATGTTATGAGACATGAAGCTAATTTGATCAAGTACCTGAAGCGGAAAGAGATTTTCAGCAGGCATTTTTTCATCAAAAACCTGTTAAGAAAAAACATAAAGAACAGACCTTCAAAGACTTGAAACTACTCAAACAGATCAGAGTGGAAAAAAAACGAAAAATGAATGATGACAATACTTTAAACATACCAAACCATCAAGATCAATCACATCATCCTTTAAAACACCCATCATCAGTCGAAACAGGTCACCGCCGCCATTTGTTTGCCCTGTTTCACTCTCCATTTGCTTCTGGGCTATGGTGGCCCTCAACTTTGTAGCCAGGTCGTTTTTCCCCACATCAGTCACAGAATCATTCCCCTGGTGTATTTTCGATGTTGAAGCGGAAGTTGAAGCTCCAGTGGCCCGATCATCTACGTTTTTATCAAGAGGATGAAACAAATCATCAATTGAGGCATCTCCTGGAGGGTCACTAAATCTACTGAGCTCATTCCCTCCCAATGTCACTGATGTCTTCGCAGCCTTCAAAAGTCATTTGAAGAGATTTATTATTTTTAAAGCTGAAAAGGCAGAGAAGGAAATAGAAGGAAGAAAGAAGAGAATAGAGAGATAAGTGAAGGCAAAGGTAAAGCTCCCATAGAGACTTGAAATTGTAGGCAAGACATCATTCCAAAAATAAGAATGATGAGATCTGCGTTACGAGAACAGCAGAAAAACTAGATGAATGAACAAACACGAAGGTGTTGTTTGATAAAACTGAAAATTAAGTGCTTAAGCAAATGAGTACTGAATTTTATGTGTTGAATAGCATAACTGATGAAAGTATTAAATGATATAATCGTTTGATAAAATACAAACAAATAAGTATAGAATATAAAACTATTAACTGATAAAGTTCATCTTAAAATTTTAAGTTGAATTTTTTGACTTGTTGAAATAGGTTATTTTGACCCTAACTCAATTGCTAAATTTATCAAACAGAGCCTACGAGTGTTTCCAAATGCAAAAGCATGAACAGGCGTAATGAAAGAATAAAAAGACTAGACATGCACCTAAAAAAAAGGTAAACTATCTATCTGAGATTGATATAAAAAATGCCGTTGCACCTTAACTATCGGCTTAAGCTGGTAGTTCAATTGCTTCAATTGAAATGGTATCAGTTTTTGTGATTAAGTGGTCCTGAGTGCTTAAGCTGGTAGTTCAATTGACGCTATCCACTCAGACATAGTTTGGGTATTTATGTTCCAAGGAATTCTATATTTAAATATAATGCTAGTCAATAATTCTAAACCATATGGAATTGAGTAGCAAAAGCGAAGGGCCATAGGCCCTAACGTATATTTCAGCATCATAGGAATATACGAGGAATTGGTGACTAGGTATTCAACCAACTACGTTAAGATACAGTAACTTCAGATGTAAGAAAAGCAATGCCCAAGCTTGTTTTGGTGACCATATAAGCAACATTTTGGGCAATAGACAAATCTAAGTTGGACTTCTAGAAACCAAAGGAGACTTCACACATTCATAAGTTGGATGAAAAAGCACCTAGACTTCTACTTCCTAAGATCTATACAATTTCATGAGCATGTAAAGCAATCCGATGTCCAAAATTCCATTTCACAGAAAGCATACTCAGTTTCAAAACCGAAAGATAGACGTTTCATCATATTCAACAAACAAATAATTCATCTCCCATTTCTTTCCGTTGCTCACAGAAGGGGATAGCATAATACAATAGAATAATTTCCAGATTTTGCAAAATAATTTAGAACATGCAACTGTTGAGAATAAGTTTAAACAACAAATCACCTTATAACCCTGACACCATAGAAATATTATTTTCTCCTCTACTAATTTAGTCAATTTCAAAGGTTCTGAGTCAAATGATATAGAATCATGCATCATCCATATGAGCTGACAAGGTAATAAACGAACATATTATTTCTCTACAATAGATACTTGCATTTTTCTATTCATTTTCAGCTTCTATGATTCCATGCAATAAATATTATTTCTCTTTGTTGATGCAAGAAAAGTACAGGTAAATAACTTGATGGCTGCATATGTGTACTCCTGTCCAAGTATCTGTTTGAGCTGTCCAGAAAATATTAGACGTATTTACTCATCAACAAAACACAACAGGCAAGGTAATGTTTGCTGAAAGCATGCTACCATATGTTGGCTTTGCAAATGTCTGCATGCAGGAGGAAACGGAGAGAAAGGAGAGAGAGACTATAAACAAACAGATAGGATATGATCATATTATAATTATTTGCACAACAAATTCAGAAAAGTAGCAACAGTTATAATTCTACCTTTTGAAGCCCATCATCATGAGTTCTTGATGCAAAACCAAATGATTTATTCTCAGTGTGGGTGGAATTTCCTTTTCCTCCATGCTTTCGGTCTACACTTTTCCTTCTTGCTTCAGAAGATTCAATCTCCCCATTTGCATCTTCACCATTCAAATGTGTTGAGACACGAAGGGAAGCACAGGCAGCTGCTACTTTGTCTGGAGATAGTCTATTTGAATCCGTTTGTAGAGATGTTTCATGAATAGATAAGGTGGGAACTTGATCTGAGTGTAAATCTTCATCTAGATTTGCTGTTACTTCCTCATTAGTATCACCATTGTAAATTTGATTATTATCAGACGTGCTAACAGCAGTTGCATCAGTCCGTAATTCTTTCCTGGAGTCCTGAGAGAAGAAGAATAAACCATGAATGAGACAAAGATACTATAATTCCTAAAATATGTCATATCAGGTTCAAAAATCACTTTGAAACATATCAGGTTCTTCAATATGTTGGTGAAGTTTGACAAGTCACAAGCCCCAATATGAACAAATTTTGATACTGAACTTCACAATGAGGTATAAGCTAAGCTCACAGTTTGTAGGTCAGCAGCAGATTCTTCAGCATTCTCTGAAGACTGGTTTTGACTAACCATGTGATCATCTCCATTACAAATTTCGGCATCTGCTGAATCACCTTCTTGTATGCTTCTAGAAAAGAGAAAAGTATTTATGACATAAAATAACAGATTATTGCATTGGGAGAAAAACATTATATGTTGAATTTGCAACAAAAATATAAATGAAAAATAAAATGAGCTAGTCATGGAGAGCTATATTTTACCACGAAAGGCAAAGTAAAACAAGTTTATTTCGAAATATTGATTAACTTACAATAATTAAACACTACATCATGCATTCAAGTGAGGCTGGCCAAATACTTAGCAAAAAAGAAGTTTCAATCAATTTGTTCTGGAAATATTAATCTTCGAAGGCCTAAAATGGTACTTAAGTATCTCAATAATACTCAAGTCAAAGAAGATTTTAAAGGCTAATACTATTCAGCAAACAGAGCACAAGCCAGAAAATCCTCTGATGAGCCAAAAACTGGATTCTGATTTCCTGTTTTGTGGGAAAGATATCTCCAAGACCTGACTTCAATCATGGGAGCTTATAATTGTATCAACCTCTGTCGAAGTATATTTGCTAATATACCTATTAGCACACATAACAAACTACATGAAAGAGGCCAAACTGATCCTCTAGTTTCCAGACTACAAAAATATTCCAACCTTTTATCACAAAAGGAGACATGGTAACACGAAAATAAGCAGATCAACCAACTCAAATTATAAGGTGTCCATAAAATATGAAATATTGTTCTGATGGTGCATTAAATACAACATCAAAATAAAGTCATACAAGAAAAAGAAAAAAAACAAAAAAAACACTGTTCTTCTAAACTTAAGATAAACAGTTTGAGCTGCTAAACTTTAATCAAACACATTGAAAATCATATAGAAAACAAGCACATAAAAAAACACTAATAAAATTCCAAAGTCTATGTTTACCCAAATAATTAGCACAATTAACACGAGCTGGTAAACATGAAGAGACAGGTAAATTTTTTACTGAGTAGAACTTCAATTCAACAAGCATAGTTATCAATAGCGAATGGCGCACCATGACGCTATGGGGTCCTGGCGCGCGCCATAGGGACACACGGCACACATACACCAAAAATAAATTAAAAAAATATAAATGACAATAAGCTATATAACAAAATGATGGATTTAAATCGAAATGCAATCAATTAAGCTAAACTAATATTCTTAATCATAACCAAAGTCAAACATGCAAGCCAATAAACTCAAAATTTAGATCTTAAGTTAGATTGTTCAACCAAATAGCAAATCCTAAATTGACTAATAGCTAATCCTCTTCAAAACTATCACTCTCCTCATCATCTGACACATCTAGATCTTTTTCAACAAACTCATCAGCATCATCAATCTTTTCTCCTACTTTTTCTCCAATCTTTTCTCATTTAGTAAGTTATAATTACCTTCTCTATCTTCCTTTCTTCTTTTTTCTCCACTTATTTCTCTCTTGCCTTTTCAAATTCGAAATCTTATTAAGTAATTGATACTATCTCTTTTAATAATTATTTTTTTCCTATTCTAAACCTAATCAGAAACGGTCAAATTTCTATGTCCCTATGGCGCGCTATTACGCGCCTTTTAAAGTGCTATAGCGAGCAATAGCACAAAAAAGTGTCGCCACAAGGACAGAGCTATAATTTTGGACTTCATAGCCCTAAGGGGTGAGCCATGTGTGCCATGGGCTATTAGCGCGCTATTGATAACTATGTCAACAAGTAGACTGGTTTCTACCTTACAGATCCACTATGTCGGAAGGAGTTCAAAGCACGCCTAGAATTTTGTATCCAAGGGTGAGAAAGCAGAGTCTTAGCATCAGGCCTCTGTCTAGCATCCTGAAAAAGCAAAATAAAGGTTATATATTAAGGGAAATAGTCCCAGAAATAAGAGGCGTATCAGTTTGTGCAGCAAGTAAAATGAAATAGTATGCACGGACACATTATATAAATGCCATTAAATCTTGAAATAGCTGGTCGTAATCGTTAAATGGAGTTTTAAAATCAAATCTATGGCACTTCAAGTACAACAGCAATCTGAATAAGACATGGTTACCTTCTTAAAGCACTGGCGAAGGAAGTCAGTAATATCAGGAGATAAGCTATCAGGTATTGGAGGATGATCATCCTAGAATTGAAAAAAGTAAAATCATGCTTATGGCCAAAAATATTATAAAAACAAAGAGAAGGTAAAACAACTATGTGATTATAATTGAATTACAATATGCGTGTGTGTATACACCCCACATAATGACAGTCCATACATAAAACAGAGACAAAGATGAGACTTCATCAACAATTGACCTATAGAAAAACAAAAGTGCCCAAGTGACATGAAATTGGACAAAAATAGGGTATCGAAGGAAATAATAACCATAAAATAAATAAGGAGAACAGACCTGAACAATACGAAATAGGGCTGGCATAGGCTGCAAATCATAATATGGAGGAACACATGTAAGAAGTTCAATTACAGTGCAGCCAACACTCCATATGTCAGAAGCAGCACAAACCCCCGACATTTCAATAACCTGCACATAAATCAACCTTTCATAAATAACACCTCCAATAACCTTCCAAGCTGCAGTAAATGCATCAAGTATGTATGTCATATACATGTATGCATTAAATAAGATGCATGACACTGGAGATCATCCTCTTGCTCATGAAGGCAACAAGAATAGTAAATATCCATTAGCAATTAAAAAGAAAAGGAAAGGAAAAAAGGAAAAAATAGATCCTGGACAACTAGCATGGAGAGGAAAAGATAACGGAAAAGCTAAAGGAGAAAAAAACATGCTGATGCGCATGATCAGGAAATCAAAACAAAAAGGTTTATTGGAAAAGCAAACGGTAACATCAAAATAAAATAGTTTCATGCAAGGCTTAATTCAAAATCAAAGCAAATAAAGATTAGCAATAACTAGTTATCATACTCTATTATTACATAGAGATTACATATCGACATTGATCAGGATAAATAACCATGCAAAGCATCTTATCCTAAACATACAAAATAATATTAGAAGTTTCCCTGGTCATTGATAATCTCCGGTAATAGTCAGACTGATATTAGCTCACGCCACAGACATCCCCAACACAAGCGAATTTCTTCATTTTCACGATATCTAGAAATTGGCAGTACAAATTCTAATCTAAAATTAAGCAAACAGCAAGCAAAATGGTTCAGCTCTCTATGGCTTAACAAAGTAGTAGTAATGTTGACTTGGTTCTCTCTTTGGCTAAACAAAGAACTAAATTCGACAATTTTTTAACGCACCCAAAGGATTTCCATCAAACTGAACTACAATAACTCTCCTTTGTGGACAAGCAGATTAATTATGTTACTTCTCCCCACCATAATGTACTATATATTCTTGTTTGCACCTCAACATTGGTTGCACCAAAGTTGGTTCCATTAGCTGCAGCAGCGCATTTTCAATTTTGTTCACCTCCTTGTGACCAAAATCCTTAATTTACCACTTGCCACTTAACTGAGGAATTCAATTTCAAAAAAAGGGTTTGCCCAACTTCCTACTCAATCACAAGATCTACTTTAACTTGAATGTTGAGTTGTTTGTTTAAAGTCACCTCTATTCGAGCTACCATATGTTCAAAACACTATTAAAGCTTGGGAGCCTACATTAAGTTGTCAACCCTTGTCCATTACCCAACTTTGTTTTTTGGGAGAGATTGCCTATCTCAACCTCAACCACCACTAACCTTTGCTCAGATATAGAAACAAAATAACCTTAGAGTACATAAGAACTTTCATGCTCACGTCGATTGAGGTAGTGAAAGAGTTTAAGCACTTAAGTTAAGAATATAGTAATTTTGACAGAATGATGGAAAATAATTAGGTTTAAAGCATGTATGCACACAGACATATACATTAAATCTTAAATAAAATTATACTGATTAAATGTGATCATTATTATGGCTATGACTAATTCAATAAACAACATGGTCATACTATCAAGATCCAATACTAACAGTGATTATCTATAGTTACATCTTCCCCCTCCATCCATAATTTTTTATATGCAAGTATTAAATACTGAAAGGTTACATCACCTGCTAATTTAATAAAATATATCAAATAATCATAACCAACATCACACGGTCATACGCCCAAAAAGAAAAGAGTTAAAAACATTTCCTTTTGGCGAAAATGATAGCAGTATGGGAATACTAGAATAGTCATGAAAATGAAGTCTGCTTATTCAAAATATAGATAGCCGTTCATCAATCTTAAAATTCATTAAATGATTTTACCACATAGTAATTTACCAAACAATGCTCCTTACTAGACAGATTCCTCCAAAAAAAAAAAGATTAAAAATGCACAAGGGTACATCCCAAGTTTACAAGCAATCTACTGTAGTTATAATCTAGCAAATAGATATTAAATAGAAGAACTAAAACTATGAGTCCAGAACAGACAAAGCATATGACTCTGAAAACGAAATCACAATCATCAATAGACCAGAGCCAAGAATATGGACCAAATACCTCAGGGGCCATCCAGTATGGTGTTCCAACAACCGAATGTGTATTAACATCAGCCTCAGTCAGTTTTGTAGCCACACCAAAATCAGCAAGTTTTACAAGACCCTACAAAAGATAACTGAGGTCAAGCAATAACTACATAATATATACAAGGGCAATGGGTCAGAAATTTGTGACTTTGATCATAGAATTACTCTACGCCTTGGGATATTCTTTAACAAAGAATATATTTATTGAGAAAAAAAAACTCAGGTCTAGTGTCAAAAAATCACACTAATCTGTAACAGAGATACACACGACCTCAAAATATATTTTCACATCAAGTCTAAAACATCACAAACCCAACCATGATCATTGATAGGCCATTCCCTCTCCTATCCGTCTCTTGATTCACTAATACTGGCAAAGAAGGCTCACACCAAACAATGTACACCGACAATATATAAAACCAGCAGAACAAACCTCTGAATGTACATCTTCTATAACACTTACTTTAAAATTTAACCCCATGTTAAGAAAAATTAATCAAAGCAAAAACACATATATATATCATCATATCATCTAAATTCTACAGAGCTGAATTCCACATTCAATTCAATATATTGTTTTAAAACTTTGCTCCTAAAAGGATTAGAATCCCAAACCAATCTCAGTATGAAATGCTCTTATCCAGGAAAAGTCACCTTATTTCCATACGAGCATTAGAAGAAAATGCATCCTTTGAACACAATACATAAATTTTGATAATCAAATCAAACCATGCCAGATAAAATCAGAATTTATATTATAAGTACACCACAAGAGAGTCCGGAAAAGTGCTCCAAAGATTTTCAACAGCCACTGCTACTACATTTATTCTTTTGCTTGCACATTGAATAAATTAAAACTAAAAATGCCATTGATAACCAAAACTAAGAATTTTGAGTTATTGCCTGGATGATATCATGTACAAACGGGAGGTGATTTTGGATTCAAATCTCAGTTCAAACTTATAGGATACAGTGTAGGTACGATTGTACGAGAAATGTTTCCATATTATTAAATTGATATTGTATCAGAACCTAGCTACCTTCACATTTCCAAAGGATATAGAAAGAGAGGCACACTCATTAAAAGATGATCCCTCGGGAATTAATCTGAAAGTTAGAGAAGTCAAACGTGCATCCCTAGATCCCCATATCCAAACAAAAGATCCACAACAAAAAACTAATCAGTCAATTACCTCTTTGGTCGTCAGTATGTTTGCACCCTTAATATCCCGGTGAATGACACCCTGTTCATGTAGATAAACCAAGCCTTCCAAAACCTGCCATCATGTGTCACTCAAAAGCAATATATTGGGAAAAAGAAAAGCAAATTGCATCAAATGAAGACAAGAACTACCTGAGCAATATAAACAGCGACCAGTGACTCTGGGAAAGGCCCAAATTTATTCGGCTTAATAATGTTTGCAAGGGAACCATTCTCCACATACCTATATTAATAGCATATGCCATTAGCCCATTACACCATAAAACGTTAAGGCAGAGTTTCCAATAATGCTTGTTCGTTTATTCATTGGCAACAATATCTCACGTACTCAAGAATTATGTGAAGATGACTTCTCGTCTTCGATGATCCTAGATATTTGACAATGTTTTTATGGTTTAGATTCTGCAAAGAAAAATTATTTCCAAAAGAAGTTGAGTAAGGAACTTCCCAAGACAACTGATCATGTCTATCTTCAGCAGTATATATCATAGTATTAGCACAAAACTATATCCAACAAGAGCATGTGATAAGTCAATCAAAGCATAAACACACAAGGAAGCGGCAAAAGGGGCCTAATTGAAAGCTAAGCTGTAGAAGACCTAAAAGAAATTCAATCATTCAATACTTTGACGCACACTTGCATTGGGAACCCATGACTTTTAGGCTGCACCAAATGATTATCCTTTACATAGAAGGATAAAATTTAATTGTATCAAATATAGCACATCCAAGTACCCAGCTCAGTGCACCTCAACCATCACATTATGAATAGAGAATAAAGAATTTAACAAAAACAAGTGAAGAGGGAAAAAAGGAACATAGAAGAATGAGTCTAGGCAGCAATTTTAATCGTGAAGCAATAGTTTCTATGTCAACCTAGCTGATAAAATATGGTCTATAGCACGCATTTAAACAAACAAGATACAGAAAAAACACAAGAGAAGAAGAAATGATGAGGGGAGGCAAAATGGTAATAAGAGAAATTGTACCTTCAATAAATCAATTTCTTGCTGTTAAAGCGTCCAGTGAGAGAAGCATACCAGGAAGAAAAAGAAAAAGAGTTGGTCAAACTTCATAACAGATGGTAAAAAATTTATGCTAGAACAAATCTAAATAGAATATCATATCCCAATTCCATGTAGTAAACAACCAAAATTAACTGCATAGCTTGTAACTAAAAAAATGAATATGAAACTGTGAATCAAAGAAAATAGATCCATTTAAGGATTACATAACGACTACAGATATGGTGTTATGATACCAACTAATGTATGTCCAAAGTAGGAGAATAAATTACCATGGGATATCAGAACTATTCTCAAGTCAAAAGATACAAGTGACACAGGAAACAAAAAATTTTGATTCTAACTAAAGAATCCCATAGACAAGGTCAATAATAATTTGACTTTTCTAAATAATGCCTCATGAACCTGGAACTTAAATCTATTACTCGTCACAATAACAAGCTAATTTCAAACCACCATTGATCAGGAAATTAAAATGCTATCTAAAAGTACAAGAGATAAAGTTGAAATCAAATTTCATCAAGTCATCAAAAAGAAAGTTGTAGCTCATTCCAAGGAAGATAGACCATTCCTTCAATAATATGAGCAAGCAAAAGAATATCCAACAACAGTAGCAATGACAGGACATATGAGAGCACCAGCAACGGCAAAGTCCCTAAACAAGCCTGAAAGTATACGAAACTTTCCAAATGCCATTTTTTAGTAATTAGAGAAGAGACCAAAGTTGTCAACTCTATACAATGCTTCATCCAACAATATTATCCTGCCCGTGTGGGGGAAGAAAAGTGGGGTCCCTACCCAAATATTGAGATCAACAGCCTCATGTTAGATACTGAACTGCAGCTCCCTAAACCAGGATAATAATCTTTTTTTAATTATAATTTTAAGAAATTACCAACATAAACAACTACTAACAGCATGACCAGTAAAGAAGGAAATAAGGAATGAGGGAAGAAAGAAAACTCAAATCTCAAGTCCAATAAATTAAACACAGAAATCAGGAAATGAACCACAACGTAACTCCAACATTGACTCTAGCATAGAACAACAGTCAAAGAGCTAGACCCTAAAAGTGGGAGAAACTTCGATTCACACCATGATGACATTAAGATCCTCTTGAGCAATATTCTCCAAGGAAACTTGTTTGATAGCAACAAAGTCTCCATTTTCGAGATCCAAGCCTTTGTAAACTCGACCGTATGCTCCTTTCCCTATCTCATCACCGAGCATCTGCACCACAACAACACAACTTTAAGCATCCAAACACCTAAAACCACTCAAAAAGATAAACACATACTTCCCAACATAAAACAAAAAAGTCATTAGAGGAACTTAATACAAGAATTCAACTAGTTAAACTCCATAGACGCGGAAAAGTGAAACGTAATACAAATTAAGAAACCGAAATTACTGTAAGAGTGTGCCCTAAGAGAACTGCATGCTCGAATTGACATTTTGATGCCCTAAATAATGTAAGAGTGAAAATGAAAAAGAAGTAAGGAGCGATGATGATGATGATGAGGACATACATATTTGTTGTCGAGAGTTTTGGATTTGTGAAAGGCAGAAGAAGTGGTCTGACGAGACATCTCGAAATGCCTCCCACACAAGTTCAACAAACCCTAAGAATTATCCATCGGCGGCGGGAGTCGCCGGATTCTTGCGACGGAGGCCGATGAGAAAAGAGATTTCAGGTGTGCGTGGAATATAATATAATTGCTTTCGAGTGTTGGAATACAGTGTGAAGAAGAAGATGACAGATAATGATGATGATGATTGTTTTCCAACTCTAATTCTCCTAATCTTGTCTTAATTTATCTTAATCAAATCAATTTTGGTTTGTCAAACTTGAAAACAAATTCATATCAAATTCATTATTTATCTTTCATGAAAAAAAGATAAAAAAATTGTGTAAGTGAAAATATTTCATATAAATTTTCAACACCATATTTAATACACATTAAACAACTAAACACATTAATATTAGTATAAATATAATCAATATTTATTATCAATAAACCTCATTTTGTAAGAAACTTTTTTAATATAAATTGAAATTTTAAAAAATATACCGAAAGTATGGTGCTCTGTGAAAAATACATATGCAACGAGTTTATCATAAGGTTAAGTATAATAAAAAAGTTACAAACTCGCACTTATAACTATAGGAGTATATACATTGGAATCGAAAATATAATAAAACTTCTTTTATAAAGAAGTTGCAGAGTATTTAATATACTTGAATTAACGTATTTAAGAGTTCAATGCACATCAAATATGAATCTATAAAATATAAGTAGAATATTTCATTAAATTAAATGCTTATATGCAACCATTTGGGTTGCATATATCAGAACCCTATTTATTTTTATATTTATAAAATGTTACAATGCTTATAATCGTATTCTCTTATATTTGTTACGGAGTATTATGAAGATTTTATAATAACAATGAGATGTGTCACCGTTCAAAGATAACGACAAATTTAAAACGGATGAACAATAATTTATATAATTATCTTCTTTTCATTCAGTGGGGAGAAATTTCATTTTATTCTTTAGTAGAACATATATTTTTAGAGAATGAAAGAATACAAAATTGTCTGATGCCGAAAAGTATCTAATTATGAGAACAACATTGTACCTTATTATCCGAGCCTTAGTGATATTTTGTATTTAACTAAGACAAGAATGAGGAATATAAAAATCTTGTTCAAAATATTATAAATAAATATGTTGTTTGAGGTGCGCATAAAATGACTGGAGTTCGATTAGTTTGTCCACTAGAAACGGTCATCATAAGTTTTTAAGAAACCTATTACCTAAAGTATTATGAATAGATTAGTTAAGTTATATTCCAATTAGAGTCAGAATAAGAAGAACAAAACATTTGTTTTTTATTTTATTTTTCCTCTCATATATGTGATTTATTTGTGATATTATCTTTAAATATACTTAAAGCTATAAACATTTTAAAATGTTTAGCTCACTTATCAATCTTAATTTTCTCACAAAATTTGAACCGATTTTATTTATTTGGCTTAATGCATACGCAATCCTTTAAAGTTGTCTGATTTTTTCATTTAACCCCCACAATATAAGGGACATCCTTTCAACCTCCTAAGCTTTGCAAAAGTGAATAAGTATGCCCTCTACCCTTAGATAAATAGTTGACGTGTATTCTACACGTTGACTTTTCAAAAAAGTGAAAAAAATGAAATTTTAGTAAAGATACACTATAAAAACATCAAATATGGTAGATATATGTATATGTAAATACTTTTATTGTGTAATTATTTTGTAGTATTTGTTAATTACTTTTTTATTCCTAAATGACAGTGATTTGTATATTTTCTCCTTTTATTCGAAATAAGTAACGATTCTTTTTATCTTACATGGTAATCATAGCTTAGTTTTTTTTTTCTTCTCCCTTTTCCAACCCTGGTTGTCTCTTCTCTTTTATTCCCTTCACCACATATGGTGTCGCACTCTGGTTCTGTCTTGATGCAATTGTTTTACAAAGGATTTACGTTGCAATGTCTAATGATTTGCTCTAGACCATTCTCAAGCAAGATGATACAACCATGGCTGCTTGAGATCGCCTGGCTGATTTATTTTAGGACAACAAAAATACCAGTGATGTCCATCTGGAAAATCAATTCACCTCCACTCGCCTCTTTGATTTCCAAAATATGAGTGATTATTATCAAAACCTTAAAATGTTGGCGGATCAACTAGCTAATGTTGGCGCACAAGTCTATGATCAACTTATGGTTTTACTCCTCGTTGCTGGATTGACAGAATCATATAATGGTTTTGCAACCCTAATCCAACAAAGAGATCCTCTTCCCTCCTTTGCTAAGGCGAGATCGATCCTATCTTTGGAAGAAACTACTATGTCAAAGCGTGTTGCTCACGAATCGGGTACTGGTTCGGTCCTTCTTATCAACGGTCCTCCCTCGACAAACACCTCGATTCAGGCATCCCACCAGGCTCCTCCACCTTTATTCACTGAACTTAGGCAACCTAGTAACCGTGCGCATTACAAGATTGTAGGGGCGGCAACACTGGTTCGGGATTTTCTTCTTATTCGGTTCAGTATCAATGGCCTCAATATCCCCCGTGGAGCATGTAGCAGCCTCTTTCTTGGGTCACGCCGTAGTGTCCCTATCCCACCGCCATGTGGCAATAACGTCTACCACCTCCATCTTAACAGATTGATGTATTAGGCCCTCGGCCTCAAGCCTTTTATGCTACTCCTCCACCGAGTACTCATCATGCTTTGTCGAAGATTGGCGAAGATGTGCATACACACGCTCACACTTCAACAACCACAAGAAAATTGGTGGATGGATATGGTGTCTCTTCTAACATGATGACGAATCCAAGTACACTTGCATCTTATTTTATTGCTTAATAGTGAGATAACCCCCTGAACTTAGACCAAATTGACAAGTGACACTCCGAACTTTCAATTGTAACAGAAATCCCCCTGAACTTGTAAAATCGTATGAACTAACCCCAAATTGCTAACATGGCAGGGAAAGTGAGATTCAAACTCTTGGGAGCGCATGAAAGTGTTGAAAAACGAAAAAAACAATTAGAAAAAATATAAAAAATTAAACAAAATTAGTTCTTCATTTTCTCTTTCATGTTCTTCATTTTTATCTTGTTCTTGATTTTTATTCTTTCTTTTTCTTTTCTTTCTTCTCCTTCTCCTTCTTATTTTCTTTTTCTTTTTCTTTGTTTCCAGATTTCGTTGGAAATCTGAAAATTTCTTGATTTTCAGATTTCAAACGAAAATTTCAGACGGAAATTCAAATTTTCGTCGAAAATCTGAAAATTTTCTAGAAATTTCCTGATTTCCAACGAAATCTGGAAATGTTTCCGTATCAAAGAAAAAGGAAAGAAGAAGAAGAACAAAAAGAAAAAAATAAGAATCAAGAATAAGAAAGAATGAAAATGAAAAACAAGAGAGAGAAAATGTTTAATTTCTCTAATTTCTTTTCTTCTTTTTCAAATTTTATCAATTTTTTTATACATGTGGCATTTGACTTTTCAACAACCAATGACATGCTGCCACGTGTCGCGCGTGTAATCCAATTTTTTGCTGCAATTATACCATGCCGAATATGGGGGTTAATTGTTACAATTGAGAGTTTTTACGGGGTTAATTGTCCAATTTTACAAGTTCAAGGGGATTTCTGTTACAATTGAAAGTTCGGAGTGTCACTTGTCAATTTGGTCCAAGTTCAGAGGATTATCTCTCTATTAAGCCTATTTTAATTCATACAATTATAGTCCTATTTGTATTCGTATCCAAGCAGATATGATTTAACACTATCATAATTATCATTGTTCGCTTTATTCAATTCTCCACCATCAACCTTCATTCGATATTCATATATCTATTACCATTCACTACCATCATCACGACGTTCAGAATTTAAACAAATATTTTTCATTTCGCCTCTCAAAGAAAGCTTGGATGCATATTTCATCTCCATCATTATCTTCAAAGAGCTTCATTCCTCCTTTGGTCCTCAAACTTGTCCAGATTAGCAAGTTTAAATGGTAGATTTCTCTTCCCATTTATGTTAACTTTGTTGGGGTAAATTACACCACAGGTTCCTAAACTATACCAATTTTTTCAAAGTAGTACCTAAAAAACTATTTTGCACATCTATATACCCAAACTATTGATGACCTCCCAAATTGGTACTTATGACCTTCCCACAATAGACCCTAACCCCTAACCCTAACCTAGACTCGTGCCATGGCTGCCCTGGCCGGAACCGGTATCTGGATATTCCAGATTTCGGCCCAGATTGCCTCGGCCGGAATCTGTGGAGAAGAAGGAAAAGAAGAAAAAAAGAAGAAGAAACAAAAGGGGAGAAGAAGAGAAGAAAAATGAATGAAAGAGAGAGAAGAGATGGTGTGAGAGAAGGAGATATGCGAGAGAGGAGGAAGGAGTGAGGGAGAAAATTTTGAGGGTATAATGGACATTTTCATTTTTGGTTTTTTTTTAGATTTGGTCTGACCAGGTCAAAGTTGGACGAACCGAAGTTGACTTTCGTTGAACGACGTTGACTTGAGGGAAACTGGTTATAGGAGGTCACTAAGTATCAATTTGAGAGGTCATCAATAGTTGGAGTACATAAATATGCAAAATAGTTTTTTAGGTACCACTTCGAAAAAATTGGTATAGTTTAAGAACCTGTGGCGTAATTTACCCAACTTTAACCCTTCATTTAAACAATTTCTTTTATTTCAAGATATTAATAATTCCCTTTACAAGCCCTAGCTTTCTAAACCATTTTAAGTTAACGTCACATGTAATCACATATTTTCTACATTAATGTTAATATTCATTGCATGTTTTATTGGCAGCCACATAGCGTCGCCGGTGATAAAAGTTGTCGTAATCCGGTCGTAATAACCATAAATGAAGTATTATTGAAAGTTAGATGACTTTTACATTAATGTTTTAAGTTTAATGACTTTAGGGTTCCATTTCTAATAGTTGGATGATTGTGGGTGTAATTAACCCCATGAGCTTGGAACAAAATCGAAAAGGAATTTTCTAGAAAGCATTTTCTCCGAGGCTAAATCTTTCAACCAATAAACAAGAATTGAAATACAACATAAATATAAACAAAGGATAAGCAGAAAAATATCCACATCCAAAAGCATGTCTCATACTATGCTAAATGTTTTGTTTAAACTGATTATTTATATTTTTGCATCTGCAAAACCAAGTTAATATAATAAGAAATAAAAAGATTACAATCAAGCAGATGACCATCTTTACAAATTCACACAACAATATAGCTCAAAATAAGTTAAAATATGTCCAACAAATGAAAATTAGTTATGTCAAAACACAGACATTTGTAAATTTCTAAAACTAACACTTTCTGACTTGGAGGGTGCAGATGAAACAATCATCAAGTACCTTATCAATTGCCAATCAAACCCTAATTAGATGGAAAGCTATATTTTGGAACGAGACGTGATAAAGAAACAAGCAAAAAAGTCTCCTTCACAACTAATCAAGCTGAAGGAAATAGAACCCTATCATCATGTGATCCATCTTTATAGTTTCAGTGTAAGGAGCATTCTCCGAGTTTTTCTTTTCTTTCCCTTCATTTCTTCTTTTCAGTTCTCCATTTCTTAATAACTTCCAATGATACAGATAACTATGAATGCAACTGAATTTCTTTTAGACAAGAGAAACATAACAGCTCCGTAACTATGCCTTTTATGTAGCTCTGTCTGGACCAGCAAATCATACAATCATGTGTTTGAGATAACCGAGCTAAATGACAACCACATGATCGTATTAGAAACTAGGACTGGTTTCTTTTCTATCATCTCAGTTTCATTTTAGCAAATGCTGCACCCAAGTCCATGGCCTTGTCCACATGAGTGCCCTCAGTTCCCTGAATTCAAACATGATGATATATCACTGGTAAATAATTTTTCTTTAATAAGAGTGCTAATAACCAAGATGATATAATGCCATCTTTGAGCAGTTCACCAAATTTAGGTCAAATCAGTGAGCAAGAATGCATCAATTAGTATCAAAAAAATTCTTTTGAATCAGAGATTCTTTTGTTTTCTAATGGGACACAACACAAGTCATTCACAAAACAGCAGGTGAACTGGATCTTGAATACAGAACTCTGTAATTCTTTAGTTTACCACAAAAGACAAGTTTATTGTTGTTCTATGTTATTATGGTTGATTTAGAGTATGACCTATTTTCATGAAATTGTATTCGACGACTCCTAGCAACAAAAAATATGGATAAGGTGTACATCTGTCCTTGCCAAAATATACGCTTCTACTGGTTAGAAAAATGACCTTCAATGTTTTTCTCTTTACATCAGTTAGAGTTTGTAGATACAGCAGCAATAAAATAACAAGGGATCCAAATTTAGAAAGTTCTATATATCTTTGAGGCCAGTCAAATACTCGGACATACCCTGTCATTGTCTTTTTGTTTGAACACTTAGTTGGACATACTCTCTAATTAAGTCAGTCCAATTGTCTTTTTGTTTGAAGACTTTGAGTTGAATGCGTAATCAGATTCTTGCAGAGACAAAGCATCAATTTCTTTCATTACTAAACGGATAGAAAGCATTTTATAACAGCTAACCTGGCCTGTAGCAAGACCCGCTTTTCCTTTACCACACCTCCCATTTAGAGGCTCCAAAGCAGCAGTCAACCACTCAGACACCTCTAGCTCTTTGATCTTGTTAGACTTTTCTGGAACTCCTGCGCACACCACAACCTTGTTTGTAGTTTCATCCATACTGAACACCATTGCAGATAATCCCTGCCCAACCACCGATAGAACGTCAGAAAAATACAAAACCATAGCACAGGGCCCAAGAAAAGAAGCAGCTAACCACCTTCTTCTCTAATACTTTCAACACGGCTTCACGTACTGCAGCAGCATCTAAGCCAACATCAACACGGGTGATGCAATACTGTTTCCCTTCTGAAGCAGCCACTTCAGCTGTCTCTACAGCAACCTTGACAGCCTTCTGCATATTTTCCTCAGCAATCTTCTTTTGAGCTTTTCTTACTTGATTCTGATGAAGTAATAACATAAAATACAGAAAAAGTTGGTAATGGAGATATAAAAAGCAGTAGAGCTGAAAAGGAAAAATAAGTGGTAGCTACAAAGATGGATCAGAATAATGCCATGAATCTTTTACCGAGCTGTAATACCTGAAGTAAAGACATTTTAGCCCTAATGTCGGCTTTCTTGGCTGCTGGAATAGGTGCTGAGTCCACACGACTTTTTAGAGAAGTAACTTTCTGTTGAATCAATATAAATATTTTTAAGCAAACATATTATTGTAAAAATTTCTGTAAAACCAGAATTACAAACAAGGCATAAAAATCTTATCCGTATCATTATCTGCTTAATCAAGATACGACTTCCAATATATAATAGATAACAACCAGCACAAGCATAGAGCATTTGAATAAGTTAATAAACAAAACATATTTCAAAGTTCAAACTAGTCTCATTTGAAGATGGATCGACTTCTCACCATTTCATTAAGAATACATGATTCTTTGCCAAATGGCTCAGTAATGAAGGCAACACTCGTCTAGAATATATAATCATATTAACTGAACGTGCACCATAAAGAACAGCACAAACAATCAATAGCCCAGATGGCACAGGGGAAGCGGAAAGCAAAAGGCGAATTCTGTAACCAACCAAATAAATAAATACCGACCTTTTCAAGTAAGCTCCCTTCTGTCTTGGATGCCTCATCGACTTCCTGCTCAATTTCTGATGCTAGTTCCATTGCCTTAAAAGCAACATCAGTAGTAACAGCAGTTATCCTTCGAACTCCTTTTGCGATCCCCTCCTCTGACAAAAGAGCAAATGCCTTTGCCTCCCGTGTATTTGAAATATGTGTCCCTAACAGTTTTGTTTTTGGAATGAAAAACAGACTGTCATTTGACGATTACCTCCACCAGCATTCAAGGAATACAAAGCAATAGGTAAAAGATTACCTCCACAGAGTTCCGCAGAGATTGATAGCCAATCTTTATTATCTGGATCAGCTAGTAGCTCCTCAACCTTTTGTCCAATTGATACCACCCTAACTGGATCAGGATAGACCTGCAGCGGTACAGAAATCCATGAAGATATTCATACAAAAATCCTTTAAGAAATAAGAGATCAAAAGTAATAGATCGTACTTCTCCAAAAACTGCTCGTAAACCATTGATTTGCTTGGCTTCAGAGAGTGTTGCTTCCTTTGCATATACTTCCAATTCAGCTTTGATTTGATTATTCACAATAGATTCTATCTTCCTTAAATGGTCTGGATCCACAGGTTTTCCTACACACACAAAAAAATAAATTCAACTCCATATTTAAATCCACACAATAACCAGAAAATCAGAGTCTATAAAGAATCACAACAAGAGCAGTTACCATGAGAAAAATCATATCTCAGCTTTTCAGGAAGAACAATTGATCCTTTCTGATCAACATGATTTCCAAGTACTTCCTGAATGTATTCAATAAAAAGGAAAAAAGATGAATGAATGTTACTAAGAAAGTGCATATGTTGATGGTAATCGGAGCATACCCTGAGAGCAAAATTCAACATGTGTGTACAAGTATGGTTAGGAGCAATCAGTTTACGCCTGTCATAATCAACCTGCAAAAATCATTAAGAATGCTCAAAATTGTGTATCTAATTTTATTTAGGTTAATCACAATAAAAGGAACCAAAAAATCAGCCTCTACCTTACAGACAACTTTATCACCTACAGAAAATTTGCCAGTCCCTCCAGTAAGAGAACCAATATGAAGAACAAACCCTCCAAAAACTTGGACATTGGACACTTGGAAGGACCCAGAAGATCCTTTAAGTGATCCAGTATCAAAAATCTACAACCAGAATAATGGATAACTTGTTAAGGAAGGAAGGGTGACTTGTGCAAGCAGTTAGTTAAGGCCCATATACACCAAGATACATCTTATTGCACGTGAATTATCCAATTCCAGATTAAATACCTGACCACCTTGCTCAGCATAGAAACTGGTAGACTCCAAAACTATACCAACTTCATCACCACTGACAGAGCTTTCCAAGAACTTACTACCATCATATACAGCTTTTACTACAGTTTCATGGTCCTAAAAAAAGCATGCAGCACAGGAAAATCAGCAAGATAACACATTACAAGTCCACTCATAAAGGATTAGCGTTACAGAAGCAATCGCCTAATAAAAAGGAGAAATATACATTTCTATGACATTTATTTACTCCACATATATGGCTTCGAGATAATTAAAAACAAGTAGGAGCACCCGCAACACAAAACTGGGTGCAGCAGCCTATTTTGTTCCAAAACAGTTATTTAGGACTATAGATCCTCAATAAGAACTAAGAAATAAAATGCCTTGAGAGTTGAGAGAATCCAGTAAGTTTTGGGCATGATCTATTGCCCAAAAGGAGGACACTTTGAGAAATGTACTCGAACAGTAAAGATAGATAATGACCATCTCTGACTTCAAAAGCTCATAGAAATTAATTTAGAAGCTTTCTCCTGCAATATATGAAATCCTAACAATTCATTTCATATTTCATGGCTACTAGTTGTGGAAGTAAAATCACCAATCAATGAGCATACTAAGGCATAAGCCCTTCACACATTTTCAACCAGCATAGAGAAGTCTTTTAAAACAAAATGCCACCAGTTGCAAATAAAAATTCAGAAATGATGCAAGATCCCCTTATTCATGCAACATGTCAACAGAATGGGCATGGTGTTAAAAGTGACATATGGTGGTATTTGACCCGGATCAGTCATGTGTTAACCCTAAAAGACCCAAATGTAAATTATTGTTTTAGATAAAACCTGATAAGAATGAATGAAATTCTTTCCAAATTTCAGCAATAATTACCCAAAATGAAAAGGCTAGAATGTTGGCCAACTCTCAAATGAAAATCATGAAAAATGACTTGATCCAAAGCTGTAAATTCTGCAATCACTGTATGCATCTTATATCTAGCTGTGAAAACTAATCATAGTGAATTTTTTAAAATGCCAGAATCTAAAAAAGTAAAAATAAAATTTTATCATTTTTGTTTTGCAAAAGGGCCTCCGAAGGTACCTAGGATTATCTAAAGCTCATAAATACAACTTTGCCCGTCTAGTTAGCCAATGAGGGTATCTTACCAAGTCAGTTTGAAATTTGCAAAACTAACATATGCAAGCGACCCAAGAAAAGGTAGCCAAACAATAAACAAGGTCACACATACCATGTTGAGAAACTTAACCTACTTCAACATAATAGGTCCCTCAAATAGAGAGGAGTTCCTAACTTGGAAAGAACTTTTTACTTCTCTAATGAGCCAATTCAGTTATAAAATCTAAACTACAGTTGTTAAAGTTTCTAACAAGGATGTGATTGGAACTTGGAAGATATATTCAGCAACTGTACAACTAAATACTACTAAAAATTGCTGCACGATACTTTAACTGGCATCAAATGCTTAAAAGAGTTCTATTTACCATGAAATTTCAAATTTGAAAAACCAAAAATACATAGGAACATGTCAGACGTGATGGCACCCTGAGTACAAAAAAATTTGAAATTCAAAATGGAACCAAATCTTCCAAAATTTAACTTAGTACTAACTCATTCAAAGAATGAACAAATTATGACTGGCATATTTAAAAACTGAATGCACCTTAAATAAACACAGTTCTAGTCTCCAAATAATTTGTAACAAAAACTTATTCACTCTCGCTCTACCTGGAACCATATAAATTTATAGGAATCATCTGTCGTGAGGACACCCTTCTTGTGCAATGCAGAGGTAGCATCAGCATCCATTACAATATCACCTCCAGCTTGCTGCCAAAAATATTAAGGCAGAGAGGTCACTACAAGCATCCACAATTAAATTTATTCACAGAAATGCAAGTCCTGTGATAGTCCTATTATCATACGAAACTGATTTCTTGTCCTTTTGCAATTTTCATTTCAGAGGGAAGGCATTTGGTAACCTAGCATTCCTGAAACAGTAACAAGAATATAAAAAATAATGGCAGATATTGCATATGAACTTTAATAACCTTATTTTGGGCACTCCTTGATCTTTCCCTTGCTTCATCTATGGCTTTATTAAAACCTTCAACATCAACGTGCAATCCCCTTTCTTCTGCCATTAACTGTTGGCAAACTAATTATTATGATGCATAGCACATGAAGGGCACACGTGAGGAAATGGCAAAGCACTTTAAATACCTGGGTCAAATCCAATGGGAAGCCATATGTATCCCACAAGACAAATGCGTCCTGCACCCAAGAGATGAACAAAGTTGGGCATAGATGAAATAACTTTAATGCTACCCCTTGGTGCACCAGACATCAATCAAGCCATGTGAAGAAATTGCAAATGAATACAATATTGCAAACGATGAACCAAAAAGCAAGCAAAAACTTGCCTGCCCACTCAGTAAATTCCCCTGGACAGGAGCAGCTTTCTTAAATCTCTCAATTCCCTGAAAAAATGTAGTGTTGGTCAATATTTGCACAAACATGTTCTGGTCCAAAGGTATATAGCACACACTCCTCAATGAGCAAGCCTTCAAGAAGCCAAAATGACACCATATCAGGCATTTTAATACCACAAAGGAAATGGTTGTTCTTTTTCTGTTGAACCTATCTTTCTTTTATTTACTCATTATTTCATTTGCAGTACGAATTGAAAGGGAGATGGGAATAAAATAGTAAATTATATCATGTACATCAAATACCTACCAATTACACACATTTGATTGCTTCCAAGAATAGAAGTAAAGTAGAAGCTGTAAAATGATTTGAATAGTTCTGAAAATAAAAATTAAATGACTGGTCCTAAGGCTTGGCCCAATATGTAACACACCCTGCAACTCCAGAAGCTACGAATATATTAAAAATTAGAACTCTGAATTAGACAGCACATCATTTTTGCTAATAACAGATTTAAATTGCAAATCATAGAAAACTAAAGAACCAATGTATTTTACATGCCACAGTAAAGTGTTTTCCATAAAGATCCAATACTGAACTAAAAGGACTTTCCATGCCAATCAGTTGAAATGACATACATATTATGTACAGAGAATTGACTGATACAGAGTAAGCAATCAAAAAAAAAACTAAGACGGTTGTCTAATAATAAAGAGAAGGCAGAACAGAAAATAGTAAAAAAATGCTGCATTAATGCTTACCTTGAGCAAAGTTTTGCCAAAACTTGCCTCTTCTTCTGCAATTATATCCTTAATGCGTTCTTCATTTTGCTTTAACTCAGGGAAAATATCACCCATAACTTCAACAAAAATATTTACAAGGCTGCATCAGCCAGAAATAATTCAATCAAAACATCATCTACGAGAACAATGTTTAATAACTTCAAAATTCAAGATTTCAAAATTAAGTCTTTTTATGCTTCATAAAAGAGGACATTAGCAGCACGAACAGTTACAACAGATGTACCCAAGAAGAAATAACAAAAGTAGAAATTTCTCATTCATACCCACTAAAAAATCCTTCTTGAGCTTTCAGGACCTCATTTCCATATCGAACAGCTCGGCGGAGAATCCGCCTGAGAACATATTCACGGCCCTCGTTGCCTGCAGACCAACAGTAATGTTACAATTATTGTAATCCATTAAAATTATGAGCACCGAATATCCAACCTCCACTAAACACATATATGAAATTATTGGCCTCAATTCTCAACAAGTCTACCTGGACAAGAGCCATCAGCAATGGCAAATGAGAGCGTTCTGATGTGATCAGCGACAACCCTATACGCCATATCAACTGTGTCCACATCATCAGCTCCAACTTTTCCAGAATAAGGTCGTGCTCCTGTTGCCTACATGAAATAATGAAGAAAAGATAAGCATCACCAACAACTGAACTTCTTTTCCTCCTCCCAAGCAAAAAAGATAAACAAACCCTTCTATAATGATTAAAAAATAACAAGTGTTTAGCAATCCATAGAAAGAACCATCTTGGAGATGTAAAACGTTTTCTAGTGATGAGTAAAGAGCCACAGAGGAAAGCTACTTTTACCTTCTGGATAGCATCAAAGATTGGCATGAACACGTCAGTATCATAATTGCTCATCTTATTCTGCACTATAGAAGTCAATCTCTCGAAACCCATCCCAGTGTCAACATGTTTAGCAGGCAGAGGCTTCAAGGAACCATCATTTTCCCTATTAAACTGAACAATCATAGAAACATTAGAAAAAAGAGAAATATCTATGAAGTTTCATATCATCAACATTGTCAACAAACTTCCTATATATGATGCCAATGCCATTCAATTTTAACTCTTAGATATGGTCAAGGTCATTCTTCAAGCTTCATGAGGTTAGAGTGAAGGATACTCTTAAAACATACAGTACAAATTTACAAGGGTGAGAGAGAACTATACCTGAATGAAGACAAGATTCCATATCTCAATGCATGTAGGATCGTCATTATTAACCAACTCTGCTGCATCACGATTACCAATTCTATCATAATGTATTTCAGTACAAGGGCCACAGGGACCGGTATCACCCATCTCCCAAAAATTATCCTATTCAGAGGTCAAGAATATTAATAATTGCAATAAAGTCAAGAAAATTAACACTTGCATATAAAAATAAAGCTCAACAACAGCATTAAAACAAGACATCTAATTTGCAGCACTAGATCAATTTAATCAGCAGCTCATGCTAATACCAATTAAGTGTAGTTGGTACATTTCCACCAAGTAAAGATAGGATTTCCACTGGTCCAGGGTTCAAAACATCTATCCTCATTAGATATCCCACAATTATTTTTATTTTTAAAAAAAAGTCTATGATGATAAATCATAATTCACAAGAAAAACGTCCAGCAAATCAGCATATCAAGAATGACTATCAGAAATGTGCTTTGCTGTCGATTGCTTCTACCAGCAATTGCACATCAGCAGAATTATCAGCATCCTACGTGCTGTCACTATTTCTTAATTTGCTCATAAATTGAGCTTTCTAATAAACAGTATTGCCTTAAGAAAGGCATTATCTGCTGTAAACTAGGATTTTTTTTTTGTTTGTTTTTATATCAAAAACAAGAACACTTTGAAATAGCATGCCTCATTTGTCAAATTCGAATCAAGATTCTCAATATAAATTAAATTGTATGACTACTATGCCAGCAAAGTATCAAGACGAAAACGTTTTTGAAATATATACCATAATGGAGTTTCGATGGAATAAATTAACAATATCACAGCAGTAATACCATTCTCTATATAAAAGTAATGGAGATGGATCAAGAAAGGCATACTTTACAACCAAATGGTAGCACCCGTTCACTTGGCAAAAACTGTAGCCATATATCTCTAGCTTCTGTATCAGATGCAAGACCAGCTTTCTCATCGCCACCAAAATAGGTTGCATATATCCTATCAGCAGGCAGTTTGTACACCTGCAAGTGAACAACAATTTAGAAAATTAACACATGAAATGATGGGAAAATCAGAGTGCATATAGAAAAATGTATAAGTATTTTCTAGATGGAAATCCAGATAAATCAATAATAATGCCAAACTGACGTAGTTCCATATCTCTATTTATGATAACCGAAAGGAAGATGGATAATCTTAAAGGTATACCATATACCAACTGAAAAACATAAAGTGTGAAAGTATCTTAGACATCCAAGTACCTTAGTTAAAAGCTCCCAAGCCCAACCAATTGCCTCTTTCTTAAAATAATCACCAAATGACCAATTTCCCAACATCTCAAAGAAGGTATGGTGGTAAGTGTCCTTCCCGACATCATCAAGATCATTATGCTTACCTCCTGCTCGAATGCACTTTTGGGTGTTGCATGCGCGAGTTAACTTGCTCAAGGCAGTATTGGGATCAGCAGTACCCAAAAAAATAGGTTTATATTGATTCATGCCTGCAAAAAAAGAAACAAGAAAAACATATTGATACATGTATCAGAAATTTCAGCAACATTCCTAACTTGTTTTGTATACATAGCTGAAAGTTAACAAGATATGAAAGGCAAATGTTTGGGCTCAAAGATTAGAAAAACAAAGAAACATCCCTAATTACTGAAAGTTAACAGAATGACGGATAAAAATATCGGATAACAAAAGTAATTGAACAATTTGGTGCCGTTTGGTTCACGGAACATAATGGAATAAAATAGGTATTGCATGAAATAGAATAGAAAGTGATAAAATATCTATTCGTTAGAAATATCTATTCCAATGTTTGAAATAACTATCCATAGCTTCAATTAAGGAATAACTATTCCTCCACTTTTAGAATAGCTATTCGTGCAATAACTATCAGTGCCATTTGTTTGCATAATAGCTAAGGAATAGCAAGGAATAGAATAGCTATTCCTTGTCTATTCCTATTCCTAGCTTTGGTTGTTTTTTTGAAACACCTAATAGTAAACTATTACACGGAATAGCTATTTCAAAAGTAGAGGAATTAGTATTCCTTAATTGAAGTAGAGTAGTTATTTCAAACACAGGAATAGATATTTCTAACGAATGATTATTCCATTCCATTCCATTCTATTCTATTCCATGAACAGAATGGAACCTACGTGTTTGAAAAATACAACCAAAGCGAACTGCCTATTCTATTCCTTAGTATTCTGCGAAACAAACAGTAGGTAAAATTGAAAAATGAATGAAGACGAAACGAAAAGAGATATAGAATACCGGCATTAGCAAAGAGGAGAGTAGGATCATTAACAGGAACAACAGGACTAGATTTCCAGTTGACATGATTTTTTTGCTGAAAATAACTAATGAAAGTATCTCTAACTTTGTTCGCCGGCCACTCCACCTCTTCAGGATCAGCGCCCGCCATGATTGCGTGCGATCGTGGATTCAGCCAAACCCTAGCTGCAGCCGCCACCACGAAGACGGGAGAATTAAGAGTGGCCTTGTTGTCAGAATGAGACTTCAGAGATGATATTCTCCTCATTCATTTTAAACACTTGCAGTCATTTCCCCTCTCAATTTATATTTTTAGCTTAATACATACATAACCCCCTAAACTTTTCCCGTAACTATAATTGTCCCTTTAAACTTATAAAAATAACTCCTTAAACTTGTCTAAAAGTTACAAGTAGCCCTCTATTCATGTCCCAAAGTAACAAATGACTCCTATTCTTGTCTAATTGATATGAGTAACCCCTTGATAAAACATTGCTCGTATCCAAATATAAAAACAATAAATGATATCGTTTTTGAAATTTTCGACTTCCTATATCATTAGTTTATCCCTATGTTATGCATCATCCACAATTTGCACGTTTTAGTACCGTCAATTTGAAATTAGGAGGTTACTTGTTAGTTTTGGACAAGTTCGGGGGTTATTTGTTTCTAGATCCTGCTATACCTGGAAATAAGCCATCAATGCTTCTGTTTGTAGACAGATTCTCAGACTGATCAAATACTAAAAGGAACAGCAAGGAAGCTCTTGATATATTAAGAAAATTGGCACTTCAGCATAAAATTTCAGAGCAGAAGGGTCAGCAAAATGGTAACAAGTCTGAGAAATCTTCTGCTCAAGCTTTACAATATTTATAAAAGTATGGCTGGACATCCTAAGTTAAAGCTGTCTCCAATGGCTCAGAAGGTTAAATTGAAGGAGAAAATGTCTGTCATTATTGTAAATGACGGGAAGCATGCTATTTTAGATAACGTGGCTTCAGATTACGAGGCAGTTCCTTGCAAGAAATCTTGACATACCTTCTTCAACAAAAGAAGTAAAAAGTTCAGTTGCAAAAGAAGTGGGTTTCCGCCTTTTATCCGATGATATGGACATTAAGCTTGTAGATAAATTACCATTAGAGCCTCAGATGGAGTCTACACAAGTTTCAGCTCCACCATCTGAAGAAGACTTTGCTAGCAATGGTGGTAATCTGGACAAAGATTCTGCTTCTGAAAACAAGAAGGAATTGCAATACACTTCTCAGGATGTTGAAGAGAAGACAACTGATGTTGGCCCAAGTAAACCCACTCTTTCTGAAACATCTGATCAGCTTGTTTCAGATGAGGGACTAGTTATTTCTGAAGATGTAAGTGGATCTGAAGAAAAAGGTCATGTCCAAGTGGATTTGCCAGAGGAAGAAGAGCTTAAGTTTCATGAGGCAGACTCCATCCCTCGAATGACGTCTCAAACTTTGTCTGAGCAGATTCTTGGTTATAATGAATTGGACGATGATGCTTCTCACCCTTGGAGGATGTGCTGATTCTGTTTAGCAATAGTTGGTGTGCATTTTGCCAGAGAATGGAGTTAGTTGTTCGTGAAGTATATCGAGCCATGAAAGGATACATATCGAAGACAGGATCGTTGGATCAGGAAATGTTACATAAAGATGGTACATTCTTTTCTAAAGTGTCATTACTTTTTCTCATGGTTAATCATGTTCTACTGCTTCTGAAGTTGTTGGGATATTCGAAAAAATGCTTCTCTACTAACTCGATTAGGAAACATGAAATTGGATAGGTTAGTTTCTTTGACACCTGTTGTGGTCTGGATCAAGAAAGTACTTTAACTTTCCTTTGAACTTGTTACAGGAAAAGCTTATGTGCAAGATTATTATGAATGCCCTAAAAATTGCTTAATTGTTGAGTCAATAGGCAGACAAGGAACCTTGTTCCCTGGATAGGATAAGTTAGCGGTAAATTACACGCATGGCCCCTCAACCTTCTTCTTTCATTGCAGCCCTTGAACTTCAAAATTAGACATTATGGGCTGTTAAACTTTGTACTTTACGAACATAATGGTCCCTTATACTGAGATGACCACTCCAATAGTAGATAACACTCCATTATAGCCGATGAAAATAATATTCTAACTAAGCAACTTTAATTCTTGAACTTTTTGTTTTGAAGTCATTTAGATGTTGTTTGGTTAGGGGAGAGAAAGCGGTTGCTTAAAAGGAGAAAACTTCAAAAATAATGGTTTGAAAAATAGAAGATAGTGGCTCTAACCAACTTTTTGTTCACGTACTTTTCCATTTTGAGGTTATAATCGGTAATTTTGACTTGGACAATGGTAAAAGTGGTAGTCATGTTAGTAAGATGCAAAATTGAGGGGCCATAATAAAGAGCAAAGTTGAGGTGCCATGGGTGTAACTTAACCCTATAGTTTAAAGAATTTTAAGTTGAACAAACTACAATATTTAGTATGTGCATTTGTAGTGTGTCCTCTTGTAGGTTGCTCATTCACTCCATGATAAGCTTGAAGGAAGAAGCTTTACAATATGATTTGTATTCATTCATGAAAGAAGCAAAAACCATGCATGCATTACTCTTTGCTTTTGATTAATTGTGGAGCTAGGTAATATCATTTATATTTTTTGGACGTATATGATATTCAAAAGTTTCCTTCCTTCCTGGAATTTTATCTCTTTGTAGGAATTCTTCAGTTTCTCATAGATAAATATCTATTATGAATTGATAATCTTTTGCTCTACTTGCCCATCATGTATTGGCTAGTTTTTTTAAAACTTCGATCCAGTGCATGATTTTACATTTATGGTTAACATGTGATAATTTTCACTTAATTTTTGCATGGGAAATGCAGAGGGATGGGATCAATTGTTTGATGAGATTGCAGAAGGAGCTTGGTATATAAATGTAAACCAGACAGGGAATTTAGATTGGCACTTAACTTCTGCTTGAGTTGTAGATTAGTGTGTTATAGAGTTATAGATTTTTGTCTGAGCCAGTTAAGCCAACCATTGATAGAAGAAGGTTGTAAGGAAGATATGTACACTCCAGCACACAAACTGTAAATTTTGTTTTGATTGATTTTGGTTTTTTTATTGCATAAACTAATACTAATTTGCGTAGCATGATGCCCATTTTTAATATTTAGGCTGTGATTGTTGTGTATTTTTTTTCCCTGGTGAGAATAGTTCAGTGCAATTAGGGGATTTGACTAATATAATTTCAATATAAATGTCAATTAAGAGAAATATGATATGACCCTTAAAAGATTTAAGAGTAAGAAAATCTTTCACTTTTTTTATGATTTGTTCGATCATTCAGTATGAGGTGCTCTTTACGTGGATCTTCTGTAGATCTCAGAGTTTTATGTGCATATTAAAACTTGAACTCAATATGTATAATTTAAGTATACTTTCAACTTGTGCTTATAAATCCATTAAGGGATTACATAAATATAGAAAATGTTAAGAATGGGCCTAAATGGTAGGATTAGGGTTGTAAATGAGGCAGGATGGAGAAGAGGGTACTCCTCCCGACTCTGGGGAATCCCATTTTCCATTCAAAATATGGGCAAAAAATTCGTCTCCGTTCAGATCCTTTGAGCATTAGAGTCTCGTGGATATTCCATTATTCGTTATTCACTTTTCAGAAAGAGTTTTTTTTAACGTAGTTTAAAATTTTACTAGATAATAGCATTAAAAAATATAATATTACAATAGATACTATATTCTCTTTTCACTTCCAGTACTCATTTCTTCAAAACTATTCATTAACTATAATATAAGAGTCTAAATACTATAATTAAACTATAAAATATGTATTTTTTTAATGATTTCTATATAAAATTCTCATTGTCAATGGGATGAGGATTCTCATTGATGGGAGAGGTCACCGTCCTCACCCTTTCCCACCTCTAAAAATTTATTTCCCTGTCCTCGTTGAGATGGATCCCCGGTGGAAGTGGGGAATTCCCGCTCAAGTTTCAACCTAAGGTACGACTTGTAATGGATATGGAGGGACATTTTTACCTCTACTCAGGTATCTCCGGCCAAAATTATTATGTGTGACAATGTGTCAGGAGATACTGTTAATCGGGTTCCCAGGTTCTTGAATTTGAGTATGACATCCAATGGTTTGCTCCCATATTTCTGAAAATTCTAACAAAATTCCAGGATCAGGTTTGGGTATTTGGATTCAGAAAAATGTGTCTTATCCATGGCTCCAATGTATGTTCAGTGAATCTTAGGAGCAGTTAGTGAAAATTAGCAGCATAGCCCTTGAGCATCTTTTGTGTTCAATGATTTGGGATAGTTGGAAACTACTTTTCACAGAATAAAGGAGAAGAGCTTTTGATAATTTCTTATAGAATTTGTTCATCAGGATCCTAGCTTTGATGACCATTGCAGCTTTGACAAAATGGTTCATCTACAAAATGTAACTGGAAAGTTGTTCCAAGTGTTTGTTTCTGCATCTTTTCCCATTGCAGATAGAGAGTGCTTATTCGTTATAGCAATGTACTGCTAATTATTTCTGCCAGCATTCCTAAGATTCCATGTCAAGACGTGGAACTGGATCATGGAAATTTGGAGTCAGCTAAGTTTGTCTCGACTTGCCTGATTTAAATACCAGAATAGCAAAGTTCCTGGTAAATTCAGGGGAGAAATTTGACGTGAAAATTTCCAGCATTTAACTAGACAAAAGCAAAGCCATTCACTTCCATCGTTCTTCATGTTAGTTTTGCATCTTCAACTAAACAGTCACATTGCAAATGACAACTCACAAAATGAGATGGATCCCTAGTCATTTTCTCAAGTAATACAAACATTCTTCACCATTATACTCAGGATGAACTTCTAAAATATCCTACTGTTTTGGTACAAAATCTGAACTACAGATCTGGAAAAAAAAAACATGTCCAAGAAAATTGAGTGTCAGATTATCTGAAAAAAATAAAATTGCAGTTGCGTATTTGTTGCAAATTTGAGATGCTAAACTGCACCGTCTACGCCTTGGATTTCTTGCCCTTGGCTTCAGTGGAGGGGTTGGTTTGGAAAGGAATGAAGTCTTTTCCACCCATATATCCTCTCAAAACTTCTGGAATCTCTACACCATTTTCCTTCTGGTAGTTCTCCAATATGCAGCATAGCGTCCTCTCCGTTGCTGTTAGTGTGGAGTTCAACAAGTGAACGTATTGCTTTGTCTGTTCATTGCTCTGCAACCCACCATATATTATTATCAACAAACCATGGATGGACTCAAAATATTAACATACGATGGAAAATAGGGAGGCAAGAGGGATAAAAGCACATATATCTTCCAAATCAATCAGTATAGATAAGCTCAAGGACACTTCAAAGGAATGTCTTCTAGTGCAAGAGAATTTACATTAACGGGGAGCTAATTTGTTTTCTAAGTGTGTGCGCTTGCTGTTTAGTTTTTTTGGTAAAGATAGGAGGACTACCGATATTTTACTGTCTACTCTGGTTCTTTCTTCTTGATTAAAAAATCATTCTGATTAAAAAAGTTTCAAACAAATGTATGCCAACCTAGGATTAAGGAAAGAATACTTCAACCTGTATTAGCTTGTGATTCAGTTTACAGCTTTCATCAGGATTACAGCCCGTAATAATTCAGGATTACAAAAGAATAGACTTGTATAGGTCAATCTCTCTAGACCACGGAAGAGCACAGAAGAAGAAAAAACAGAAACACTTCTGCTGATCTTTGGGATCATATTACGGCAGTCTACGAAAAGTGTGATGCAAATGAGAATAAGCAAATGATTCTTAGATAACGAAGTTAAAATGTTTCAATGTTCTCATTTGACTTTGCATTACTTTGCAAGTTCACATAAATGTCAAGCCAGATTTATCTTGGTAGCATAACTCACCTTTGGATAACTGACACAAACATCCAAATTGTTCACAGCCCTAATGTTCTCTACACTTCCCAATTTCCCTTAAAAACCACAAAGATGACTGCATCTATGCTCTTTGACATAGAAATCCAGGGGGCATAATATATTGAACCATTTTCTTTCACAGGATTGTTGTAAAAAAATTCAAGCACATCTAGAGTCATAAAACGTTGCAGGTAGAAAAATATTTTCATGCTTCTTTATCATCTTAGTGAGTAATACTAATATCTTAGAAGGCTAACCCAAAAAAACCAAATGACATGCCAAGGTAGCTTAAGTATAGAAGCTAAAGAAATATACAAGGCATACCTTTTTCTGGCCATATCGGATCTCCATTCTCCTTGACTGGTAATCTGTGCAATTGGAACATGAGACCAACTCTCTGTATGTATTTGAAGCAGGAAACCATGCTTCCAAATCGTACTTCTTTGCAGCTGCATCATTTAATGCACCCGAAACAATAGACACAACTTGGTAGGGAAGGTTCAGCTGTTTCACATTTTGAAAAGCTAGTCAGAATACTTCACTTCTTTTTGTCTGGAGCCATTATTCATGTAAAAGAAGCTTATCGGAAAATACATGGCCCATCAAAAATGAAGAAACAACTAACAACCAAAGTCAAGCTATAACTTCTACAGAAGAGATATCATACCGCCTGGTAGAATTTCTCAGAATTCTCGATCATTTTCTCATGCTCATCCCAAGAGTCATTGCCATTTGGGCTGGTAAGACAGAACTGTTCCACTTTCTCAAATTGATGAACACGGAAAATGCCCAGAGTATCACGACCATGAGAACCAGCTTCCTTACGAAAGCAAGATGAGTACCCGGCATACCTGTCCAAGCATTTGAAATTAATGAGACTAGTAATCATAACCTCTGGTATCAGATCACTCGTTGGATGAGAAATACAACCTGATCGGCAGCTGTGTTGGATGGATCCAATCATCTAAATGATAAGCACATAATGGTTGTTCAGCTGTAGCAATTAGATACTTGTCCTCTCCTTCACCAGTCACCTATCAAAAACTAAGTCAGTAATCTTTGTTCGCATCTAGTAGAAATTACAGAGCAAGAACGTCAAATATTGAAATCCCAAATGCAACAAAGTTATTTTAGGAGTAAACTTAAGTCAGTAATTTACTGGTTAGAAAAGAGAAGCAAAACACACAAAGACAGGAAATATTTTATTGAATTACAAAATACAGAATATGCTTGTGGTAGAAGTAAAACATAATTACACATTCACACCAGTATGTCTAGATTATTGAACACAAGTGCCCCTTCACATGATATGAAGAAGATTCATGCCCATCAATACATATAACGGTAAAGAAGTTCATTTTCATGAGAAAGAGAATATCACTAGAAAGCTTCAGCTTTGTTATTTCATGAGAAAAATATGCCCATTTCTAATGGAGTTAACAGATAGAACTGGAGAAATGACGAGAGAAGGTTGCTCTAACAAGCAAAGTTCAAAACATTCACTTTTCTAAACTTAAAGATCGAGAAACTGGACATTAAGAAATCTTGATTTTTCAGTCCATTAGCAGATTGAAGTATCATCTATAGAAATAAGATGTCCCAGTTTCAAATGATATGTTTCATTGTATAAATAGATATAGAACATACAGGGAACTGTTTTAAGAAGTATACCTTGTAAAGTTCTTCATCAAATTGGGCTAACTGAGCACACTTTGCCATAATGTCCTGTCTCATGAAAAAGGGAGTCTGCAAAGCAGTGTATCCTCTTTTTTCCAAGAAATCAAGACCAAAATTGATCAATGCTTGATTCATTCTAACACCATCACCTTTCAGATAGAAGCCTCGACCCCCAGCTACGTTGGCACCTAATCAATTGAAGCATGTTGCATTAGAATGAGTTGCATAATCAACAACAACAAAAAACAGAGAAAACACTCTTTGCATACGAGCTACCACCAGTAATAGTACTAATACAAGAAATTTTATTCATACTGTCCATTTTGGCCATGACAAACAAATATTCATTTTGAATAAAATTTTCATGCAGTGTTCCAGTTATCATAGTCACATACGATAACTCGAACTTAATCAATGCAAACCATAATAGCTTGTATGATGTAAGACAACTATTACTGCACATAGAACAACAGAAAATTAAGAGACCAGTAACTAGTTATTTTTGCGAATAAGAGAAATAGACAATGGAAGTAGTGTGATGATACCTTTCTTAATATCTGCAATTCCTAAAAGCTCAACAAGATCAACATGGTTTTTTAACTTAGTCTCGGATCGCTTCTCACCCCATGTACGAACTATGGCATTATTTGCCTGAAGTAAAGAAATAAACAAGAAATTCATATATAGGAAACATAATAACATAAAAACAAAGTTAGAAATACAGAAAAAGAAGAAAAGAGAAACCTCATCGTTGCTAACAGGAACAGAATCGTGGACAAGGTTCCCAACAGATATCAATTTCTTATCCAAAGTATCTTTGGCATTGTCGACCTCAGTTTGTTTTAGAGCAGCCAAGCGCTTGTTCTCATTGGTCTTTTCAATGATTTCAGTAGCATCCCCGCCCGCCTTATTTAGATAGAGAATAATACTTAATTATAACAGCAATATAATAAGGAGGATTATTTAAAATCGAAAAAGAAGAAGAGACAGACAATTTTGATCTTGGCAACTTCCTTGTTGATCTTATTAAGGTCTTTACGCAAATTATCGAGCTCGTATTGACCTAATTAAAGACAAATAATAATAATAATAAGCAAACATCATAAGGAGAAGAAGAAGAAGAGACATAAAAGGTTGGATGATTACGCTGACGCCACTCCTTGTCGAGGAGAATAATGTCGTCGACGATATCAACATTTGCAAAACGGCGCCGTTGAGACTCGCGGATGAGTTCAGGGTTGTGACCTTTGTCTTCCCTGAAGAGATTGATGTCCAACATAATTAAGATTGATGGATGCCCTAAACAAAAAACGAGTGAAGTTGAGAGTGTGATTCGAAAGCAACAAATTAAGTTAAGAGGAGAAGAAATCGGAGAGTTGATGAAGTGGAGCTTACTGATGTTGAAGATGCGGCGCAAGGGAATGAGCTGCTCAAGGAACAAGAGAAGACGACGATCGAACGATGCGTTTCAGGGTTTACTTACCAACACTTGCAAACTTCATAAACAATATACATACGCAAGCTTTAACAAATAAGGGTTTTTAACAAATCTAGCCCAATTTGAAGGGACCTTTACATCTTAATGTTTGTTTACAAATCTAGATAATTTAAAAGCCTCATTTGCTTTAGTTGTTCCTATTTATTGCTTCAAATTGTTATGTGTTGTTTTTGGTTGCGGTTTCATGTTTAATTAGAGAAAGACTCGGGTGTGACAATGGACCTATTGTGTGACAGCATACTTAATGTGTGACAAAAGAATGAGGTGGACGTATTCTTGTAATTAAACAGGGAGAGTGGCAAATTTGTAATTAAATAAAAAATCTTCATGCGTGGAAAATGGAGGAAAGGAAGAGGAGGTGATGTCAGCACTGATGCCACCTCTGGACAGAGAAAAACTTTTAATTATTTTATTTAAAATGCATTTTTCCGCTCTTCTTGAACTCATTTTTCAAAAAAAAAAATTATATCACTGAACTCGTGTTAATTAGGCGGTCATTTTGAGATCCATTGTTGTTATTTATAAACGATTTTTATTTTTTTTATTTTTCTAAGGTTGTTCCAAATTGAATATTGTGTTGTTCCAAATTCAATAACGTGTTGTTCCAAATTAATATTTTGTTGTTCGAAATTGTTCCAATTCAGAACCGTCTATTGGAACTACACGTAATAATTTAATATTTTGAATTGAATATAGCTCTTATTGCCACTATTTTTACCATTATTCTTGTAAAACCTATTGAATTGAACAACATAGTAATTTTTTGAAATAACACAGTATTTTTTTGGAACAATATATGATTATGAGAGCAAAACAACTCTTCTTTTTTGTTTTCTTCTACTTGTCTTCTTCAGCTAATTTGTCTTTTCATCATCACCATGATCAACTTCATCAGCACATGAAAGACTTCCAACGGTAAAAACCTTTCCACGCCGCTGTTTCTTCGTCGTCCCTACCTCCTCCGTCTTCTTTTCCCGGCGACTCGCAACCCATCAAAATCACCATGAAAATAGCACCCAAAAGCAAGCTCCGGCATCCCGCCTTAATCTTGCCGTTAGAGCCACCGCCTATCTCGCGGTTAAATCGCAAGACAATGGCAACAATAATAAATCATGACCTTCTCAAGCTTCTCGGCAACAATTGCAACAATGGCAACAATAATAAATCGTCGTTAAATCGCAATGCAACGACAACAATAATGAATCTGATGGCACGCCAACCCTTCCGGGAGCTATAAGAAAAGAGAAAACAAATATATTGGAAAATTACCTATCCAAACCTAATTAATTACACAATTGGTCTTTGTCTCACAATAAAAGCTTGTATCACAATAAGGGGGGTGTCTCACCTGAACTTGACCCTGTTTAATTATTAGTGTTAGTAAAATTACGGCAAATGATATATACAGCCCAAAGGGTTGTATATAAGCATTAAATGCCCTTAACGTTTCTTATATTTTCAATAAAAACACACTATTAATTTTAGAATAATACAAGAAGCATTTATATTTCTCTAATATTATTAGTATATATAAATTATTTCTAGGGTACATTAAAAAATTATTTTTATAAAGAAAGGTTAACGGGGTTGTTAAGGTATAACAAAATCGAAACCAATTTTATAACCAATGATTAACGGGTTCTTATTAGCCTTTTAGGATATACTAAAAAAAATAGAAACTAATTTTATTGAAAGTACTTTTATAAATAAGGGTTGACGGGTTCATACTTAGGACTTGTAGGGTATAATAAAATAATAGAATTACTTTTATAACCAAATGTTGACGGGTTGCTACTAGAGACTTTTATGGTATAGTAAAAAAATAGAAACAACTAGAATAACCACGAAATACATGCTCTTAGTGGTTCATAAAATCTCTTGAAAATCAATTATAATTTTATTTCGGTTCGATGACCAAAATTTACAATTTATAATAAAACTTATAAAAAAAATTTAAAAATATTTATCAATTTACTTTGTAAAACTTACAATAACATGTATTACTATTATTTAATTGGAAATTGATTTTATATCTATAGCCATCGCTCTCCTAAACTATCGATTAATTTAATTTTTAAGAATTATCAATATGTTTTATTATTTATTGAAGTATTTCGAAAAACTAAATTAATAATGAATGATATCTTATTTACAGTCCTATGAATTGTAAATATCATGACCCTTGAAAAAATATGAAAAAAACAAACTATTGGACTAAATTCGTTATTTTTTGAAAAGTATTAGAGCAACCATTAAAATTGCTTTTAATTAATCATTTCATAGTGCTTTTTTAATCTAATCAAATACTCCTTCAAAAACAAATGATGGAAATAAACTTTTGATCGCAATATTTTCCCTTCGATTATTCACAATAGACTTATTATAAAAATTCAAAAAAGGAGAAGGTATTATACCAAAAAACATACAAAGGATTGAGTTGATAACTCTTTTTCTTTTCTTTTTTTTTTATAAAAAGCAGATAAAAATCAAAATCTTAATATTACATGAAAAAAATGATATAACTCAACTCCACTATAACAAAAATGATATAACTCAACTTCACTGTAAACGAGTCGAGTCGAGCTTTGGCCTGCTCGTGCTCAGCTCGCTAGAAATTTATCGAGCTCAAAATTATGTTCAAGCTCAACTAGTTTAGCAGCTCGTTTGTTCACAAGCTGCTCACGAGCCGAGCTTGTTTAATGTTCATGAGCTAAGCTCATTAATTGTTCACGAGCCGATCATTTTTGTCGTTCGCGACCAGCTTATTTATTGTGCTCGCGAGCTTTGCTCATTAGAAGCTCGTTAATTTTTATATGAGAAGTTCATTTCCTATACTCGTGAGCTTTGATCACAAGCAACTTGTTTCTTTTGCTTACGAACGAGCTCGCTTATAATGTTCACGAACAAAATAATATCAAATTTAGTACATCAAATAATATTATGTATTATACATATAGTATGTATTACTAATTTTTTAATATTAAAAGTTATAACCGAGCTATTTAACGAGCTTCTATCGAGCATGTTCATGAACATGTTCGCGAGCCTATAAACGAGCTTGCTCGCGAGCTATCGAGCCGAGCTTTGACTTGCTCAAGCTCGGCTCCTTTATAAATCGAACCTGAAAATCGTGTTTAAGCTTGGCTCGTTTACAAATCGAATCGAGCCGAGCCGAGCTTTTATCGAGCCGAACGCCGAGCCGCTCATGAGCAGCTCGACTCATTTACAGCCTTAAGGATGGAGCTGTGCTTCGTTTAGAAGTCTATGAATCGATTCTTCACAACGACGACTGAGAGGAATATAAATATCATAATGTTTAGACCCGCTCTGAATCCAGATTAGTCCGTACTGTTTGAAAACCGGATGGAAAAAAAAAAGAAAAAATAGAAGGCGGCATTAAAAAGAGAGAAGAAAAAAAAAAGAAAAAGTTAGAAGGCGGCATTAAAAAGAGAGAAGAAGAAGGTCAAAAGCTAGGTGGGTATTTTGGGTGGTGCGTGATAATCCCAGCTGCCGGCAGATTAATCTCCGTCGGAAAACCAGAAGACTCTCTATGATTTAATTCCATGGCTGACTCCACTAAGGTCACCTCCTTTTCTTCTGCTTTTACTTTTATTATTTTTCAATCTTGATTAAACTCCGATGATTATGATCACTTGAATGATCAAGAAACCAAGCCTTTGTTGCTTGTTTCCTGATAACGATAATGTTCAAGTTGAAGTTTTGATGTGGTTCGGGAAGGCTTTACAGTTTTTCAATAATGTGGAAACTATGAGTGAAACAAGAGATAGAGTTGAATCGATCATTCATAAACTAAAGAAATCATTTTTATTGCTTAATGGTGATGAAGATGGCTCTGTCAAAATGCATGATATCTTTCGAGATTGTGGTGGCACTTTAGCTAGAAGATGAGCAACCTGATTTGATTGTCGGTGAAAACATGTAAAGTACAACGAGTAGAAGAAGATGCTTAGCTAACTGAATTCAACAGTAGTACGTTAAGGGTCTAGATAGATATTATATGGGATTAATAAGGGCACTGTTTAGTAGTATTAGCCTCTAAAAGCCTAAAAGCTTTAGTTCTTGTGAATAGATTGTTGCTCTTCTTTTTTCTTGTGCTTATATATAAGTTTCATTTAATTTGTCGTTTCTTCTAGATGACATTCTATTTTGGGTTTTCATTGGGAGTTCAAGACCTTCAACTGTTAAGTTAAGACCACTTTAGGGTCAATTGCTTGAAGGTGTAGTTTAGGATAAGGTTTTCTTTGGAACATCCATGATCATGATGTTTCTGATTGGGTTTTTTGGGTCAATTAATGTGAAACCGATCATTTTGTTTGGTGTCCATGAAGCAACTCAACCCTGGGTTTGATATTGGATGGAACCTTAAGGGACTTCTAAGTTTGAATGTTAGGATCTGTTCCAATTTACCCCTTCATAGCATTTATACTCACTCAAATGCTATGAAGGCAAGGGATTTGAGTTGTCAATCATCACTTCTCTTCTCAAGTAATAAATTTCAGTTATCTCTTTGAAATTCAGACTGAATTTTGTAGTTTTCGCATGTTACAATATAGGGTTTTACATAACAGTAACTGATGAATAAAATATTGGTTCAGTGAAAACTTAGGCAAATGATATGTAACAGCTATCAATTTATCAACACATCATTTTCTTATAAATGTTGTACAAGTTGCTCATGGAAAGCAATATATACAAAAAGAATTCAGAAGAATTGAGTGTTTCTGGTATTAGTTTGCGCATTTATTTCAGAATAATCAAGGATTCTTGGGCTTCCGAGTTCATTTTAGAGAAAAGTGGTCATATGTAGTAGAAAAGGGAGTTAATACTGCTTTCATTTCAGGAAGTTCCTAATCACTTGCAAGACCACTTAGTGACAACAATTGTTGAAGATAATGAGACTGCATGCTGGGGTTGTGGATTACGCCTTCTTCTTCCATCATACTCACCTGTTTTCAAGTGTGGCTGGTGTGGAGCAATAACAAATGAAAACGAACAGACGTGTGAGAACAAGGTCTTATGGTGGAGACGTGTGCGTGATCGTAGCTTCGTATGTGTACTCTTCGGCTTCATGCTTTTTGTAATATGTATGTTGTTATTGTATTTCTTACTTTATAATCTACCAGTGTATGTTGTTATTTGATTTCTTACTTTATGATCTATCAATTTGCTTCCTTTCTCACTCAATGTGTGTGTATGATCAATAAGTGACACAAGTGCACTGTGTAGTGCCAAGAGTGAGCTAAGCTTCCAACTCTAATGAACAGAAGGAAGTTTATCTTGGCCTATGCGGTTTTATCTGTGTGCCTGTCTGTATCAGCTGGACATAGTCTTTACCAGTGAGTAGCCATTTTGTGGCTGTTATGGATCTGTTGTATTTGTTCATGCACTAGCTTTACTAGAAGTAGCTTCCTATGGACAGAATTAAACATTAGTAGCGTCCAAACTGAGCTTTCTCATGTTTAAACTTCTTCTGCCGAATCTTCAAATTATAAAAGGTAGTAAAAGGGATTTTAAGAATATGAGGTAAAAACTTAAGTCTTTCATTGTGATTACCAAATATCTGAAGTTATGTGATTAGTGAATAGTAGTTTACCTTTTGGAAGTATTGATATGTTGGATATTAGCTGACATTTGATCATCATTTTTAGTGATAGACTCTTATAACAAATTCAATACACTTTGCAATTTCATCCGAGCTTCATTTAAAAATTGTGGAATATTTACTTGTCTTACTGTGAGTTTTCTGAAAGTGCAGGTGGTGGTGTATGGGCAGTTTACCCTGTTGTCTTTGCTGTCAGCTCTTTTACTGCAGTAAGCCACTCTGTTATAACAGCTTTCTTGTCCATAACTACTGCTTCAATGTTCGGACTTGCGGCTTTTAGATGTGCTGGAACACCACCAGTTATACAGTGGGGTAGCTATCCAAATGTGGGAAAAGGTTACCTTGAAAACTACACCTTCTGTCACTATTGTTGCAAGCCAAAGTCACCCAGATCCCATCACTGCCGTTCATGTGGAATGTGTATATTGGATATGGATCATCACTGCCCTTTTGTAAGTTTATATTTTTTTTGACATTAGAGATAATTAATGCACGATACATGCTTATAAAATCACTTTCCTGTTTTCTTGAAATATGATAATGTGTCATATTATATAGTTAAGTGCATTTGATAGAAGAAAGAAACTTCCAGCTAATCTGAGAATTTTTCTCTGGATCTAATTCTACTTAATTTTGCCTAGGTATGTCTGGAAATAACTGTGATGGAACCTAGAATCAGTTTCAGTATTGGCTAGTTGCATCTTGTGTTTTTTTATAGAACTTCTATTGTTCATAGAAAATCTTGTTGTCCTGCTAAACAAAATGGCTTAATACATATGTACCTCCCTCAACTTGTCCCAAAACTTCCTTGAACTTTCAGACGTTACAAATGACCCCCTATACTTGTCTAAACATACCGTACAACCTCATATCCTTGTTCAACTACTTCAAATAAACCATTATTTTGTCCAGAAATTACAAATGGCCCCTTATTCTTGTCCAATTGATTTCGGTAGCCCTAAATTCAAAAATTGACCTTTCCAAAATATGGAAACAATCAAAATTTTTGACTCTCCGTATCATAAGCTTACACCTGTAGTATGAAACATCAACAATTTGCACGTTTTCACATCAATTTTGGAATTAGGAGGCTATTTGTTACTTTTAGACAAATACGGGGGGTCATTTGTACCTTCTGAAAGCATATGGGGCAATTTGAAGTTTTGGAACAAGTTCAGGGGGCTGTGTATATATTAAGCCCAACAAAATTGGAGAAAGATCTTTTATAGAAATTTTCCATAATAAGCTTTTTTCAAAGGAGGTATTCTACAACTCATCAGAGGAAAAAAAACAGGATTTGCTTTTGAGATGAGAAAGTTAAAGAATGTGCTCAAATATTGCTTCTGGATATTGTACCATATTTTAAGCATTGCCTCCAACGATCTTTTTGGAACCTTGAACTAGTTTATATCCTTTTAACTTGATTTCTTTTCAAGTCATGAACACTATAAAATAAGGAAAATATTTATTTTCTTTTTTGAAATCTTAATGCAGATTGGAAATTGTGTAGGCGCAGCAAACCATAGGCATTTCATTGGCTTTCTTGTTTCTGCAATCATCAGCACTGTATATGTTTCGATCATGTCAGCATATACAGTAGTACATTTATGGCCGCCATCCAAATCGAGGTATCTGGGAAATTTAAGAGGAGTGGACAATCACATGGTTTGGAGAGTATTGAAGGAAATCACCCTTACATTTTTGAGCTCAGCCTTGCTTCTTTCCACAAGAGGGCTTGTGCTTGTTTATCTATTTTTTTCTAGTATTTCAGTGGAGATAGGATTAACTGTGCTTTTATGGCAGCAACTTTCTTACATATACCAAGGTAAAACTTACTTAAGCCACTTACGTTCTCAAGGAAGTGATGAGATTGGTGAAAAAGATTGCAAAAATATTTTCCGTTTCTTCAGCTGCCCGTATTCTATTGCAAGATACTTGCCTCTTCGGAATTCGCCTAAGACACACAATAAGTGAAAGAATGATTAAAGATTTTCATCATTGTTTTTCCCACACAATTAGTAAGTTACTCAGGCTTTTCTGCCAACATAGTCGAAATGAGATTCTAGTACATTCTTTAACTGGATTAACCCGTTAGTACTGGAGCATAGTGAAAGCCAATTGGGAATATGTTGTGAGTTTGATTTGATCAGTTTTCAGATATTGGTGGAGGAAAAAGAAGCATTGAGAGTTAAGATTGTGAAGGATCACCGGATATTTTACACGTGCCAAGGATCACTGGATAATTTACAACCGGACAATCTTTCCTTGTATTTGTATTGAAATTTCCATACCATTGTACATTGTCCGTTTCTAGTGTATAATAATGAAAAAATAAACAACTTTAACTGCAATGGATTTTCATAATATAGGAGCTGTTTATTCTGATAAAGAGAATGAATTGGGGATCTCAATCTCCATGCTAGATTATTGTATTGTGTTTCTGCGACTTTTACAGTTTACACGTTCATTTTTTGGACGATTTTGCAGAGTTGAAGACTAGAGTAATTTGAGAATACTGTGGCATATTTATGATGTGTTTTTATCTGAGTTTAGGTGGGTAAACTTCATTGCCAAGTAAAAGTGATCTAATATGGAAAGTAAAGTTGTAGTAGGATTATAAAGATTATCAGTCACATTCAAGTGGCGAGTAACTCTCCAAATTAATTTGGAGAGTCACCATTTGGAGAGTCACTCACCACTTTATAGAGATGTGTTAGGTTTATGATATGTCAATGACTTTTTTTTATTAATGTCATTACAGTAAAAAATTTATATAAAAATAATCTCTCATGCTTATTGTTTATGTTGCACCAACCTTTATATTAAGAATAACCTAGTATTTTATTCTTTTTTTCTTTTTTTTTGAAACAACTAGTATTTTATTCTAAAAAATTTTATTCTAAAATTTTGAAACATACCGATTATTGGAATAATTGAAACATCAAAAAATATTAACCACATGTATCACTCAAGAGAAAAAAGAAAACAACATAGGATTCCATAACACAAAAGCTGAAACATGCTAAAAAAAATAAAATAGTAGTAGTTGAAACAAATATTTATTAAAAATCAATTTTTTCTTTTATGTTTTATCCTAGAGTAAAAATCCAATTTTTTTATAATTTTATAAAAATATAACATAGGAGGATTTATATAAAAAAATTCAATTGCTAATTCATTGATATGCATGTTAAAAAAAACCCATAACAATACGAATTTTTCTGTGTTAATTTCTTTACTAATTACATGTAATATAATAAAAAATAATTAAACTTCCTTATAATAATGCACTTGAGACACAAACTATTTATATTATTTTTGAAATGTTATTATTAAATGGAGGTTGGTATAACAAAAATTCTTAACAATTGAGATCGTACGGTTTCTCTAACAATTGGGAGGGTATTTACGTATAGTGTAATTTTAGTTTGTATATTCAAAATTTAATCCATGTAAAAATATAGGCTTAAATCATATGCATCCCCCTAAACTTGGTCAAAAAAATCATTTTGCCTTACCAACTTCTGGAACGTCCTATTAGTCCCCTCAACTTGTACAAAACGATACACTTATCCTCCCCCCCTATGTCCTATGTGACACTACTGTGACAAAATATTAAAATAAAGAGAGGATGAATGGATGAAAAAGAATAAGAAAATATTAAAAAGACATTTAAGTTTTATTTTTTTTTTTTAACTTTTCATTACCATCTTTGTCTCTTTCTTTCTTTCTTTTTTTCATTTTAAAAATAAAATAATCAAAGAGCATTTCGACGGCTAGATTTTGGAATTCCATATTTCAGTCGCTGAAAATTCCAGCCCGGGTGCCGGATTTTGGGATTCCGATGGTCATATTCTGAAATTTCAGAATTTGGTGGTCGATCAGAATGTAAAATTTCAAATTTTCAAATTTCAACTGTTGGATTCTGGAACGCCGGCCGAAATGATTATTTATTTTCAAAAAAAAGATGAAGGAAAAAGAAAGAAAGAAGAAGAAAATCAAAAGACTAATTTTGTAAAGACTTCCTCTCTCAATTTCATAATATTTGTCATTTAAGGTTTCTAAACATATTAAAAAACTCATTAATTAGCATTAAAAAGAGTTTGATGTTATTGTACTAACTTTTAATCATTAATACTTAAAATGAATCTACAAATTACTAGCCAATCATTATAAAGTCAAAAGTAGGAAAAGTTTTCGTGTAATATTTCTAGATAAGCCTAAAAAATATTTTGAAACTTTTTATTTTGTGAAAAGAGTCCAGTTCACTTTTTTAAATAAAAGTGAATATGTACGAAAAGGGATCACTGTAAGAAGTTGGGAGTGCAAATATAAATTGACCAACTATAGGTGTTGCAAATGGTTTAAGCTAAAAATATATATGGTTTTTGGGCGCCCAATTTTGACAATATTCGCAAATTCAAGTCTTTTTTAATTTTGTTGTGAGTGTGTGCAGTGCAGTGCAGTGCAGTGTAGCGGCAATAGGCAATCCCGGCGGGCATCGAAGGAGCAGGGCTCCGTTCCGTCATTGAGTTGTTCGTTTATTTGAGTAATTACTCTATTATCCCTTATTCCCTTTTTCTAATTACTAGAATCATTCCTTCATTTTTCAATAATTTCAGTTTATGAATTCTAAATTATTAACACAAATGCAAATATATATTCTATATTTATATTTGGTAATTACAGTTTAAGAATTTTGCTATAATACTACTGCTACATATAAATAGTATGATGAAGTACAGTTTTATGCATTCTTCCATTCAAATGAATCCAAATTTTGAAAATTTTACAACGTTGAATATACACTAAAACCTCTATATGGGAATAACCTCAATTGTTATACAAATAGTCCGATTCCGGTGCCAAGTTCTGATGTACCTACCTCTCTCTATGTAGTAATAACCTCCCAATTGTTATAAAAATATTCCGATCCCAAGTGTATTACTATGCAGAGGGTTTTACTGTAAAATTAGAATGATTCATCTTCTAATTTATGAAGAATTGCATATCATTTATTTATTTTGCAGGTCTATGGATCTCTAAGTTCTGATTTATATCCAGCGGAAATGGTTAATTAATTGGAACAAAGAATGCCTGAATTCCCTAAAGATCAATTCTTGATGGTGCCTTTCTTGTAAACTTGAAGTTGATGCAATCTAACATGGCAAATCAGAAGCTTTCTCAAATATTCAGAACATCAAACCAAGATGTTGCACAAAAGATATCAAGAATCCTTACTAAGTCAGGCCTAAAACCCCTTCAAACCACACCGTCTTTGCTTTCCAATCTCGATTCCCAAACAATAAACCTTGTACTCTCAAACCCAACTCTTCCATCTCACTCTTGTTTGACTTTCTTCAAGTTTCTTCAACAATCTCTTGTTTGTCATAAACCTGATCTTCAAGCCCATCTAACCCTAATCTCAAGACTATATCAGGAAAGAAAATTTGCTGAAATGAGGAATGTTTTGACTTGTGCTGCTATGGGTAGTGATCTTCAGTGCTCTGCGTCGGACTTGGTTTCTATGGTTGATGGTGCATCTAAAGATCCAAAATTTGTTGAAAAGTTTTGTGATATGTTGTTTAGAGTGTATGCAGATGGTAAATTGTTTGAAGAGAGTCTAAAGGTCTTTGATTATATGATGCATAATGGGTTAGACTTTGATCATAGGTCTTGTATAGTGTATCTGCTTGCATCGAAGAGATGCAATAAGATCGATAGATGTTTGAGTTTCTTTAAACGAATGGTTGAGTTGAATGTGGGTATTGATGTTTATTCTATGACCATTGTGATTAATGGTTTGTGCAAGGAAGGAAGGGTTAAGACAGCTAGGGGTTTGATGATTGAAGTGGCTGGTAAAGGTGTTAAACCCAATGTTATCACGTATAACACACTTATGAATGCATATATTAAAAGTATGGATTTTGAAGGCGTTAATGAGATCTTGAGATTAATGGAAACGGATGGAGTTGCGTATAACGCAGCCACATATTCACTTTTGATGGAAATGTATGGACAGTGTGGCGAATTTGATAAAGTTGAGAAAGTGTTCGAGGAAATGGATGAGAAAGGCGTAGAAGCAGATGTTCATGTGTATACTTCGATTATCAATTGCCAATGCAAGATGGGGAACATGAAAAGGGCATTTTCGTTGTTTGATGAGATGACTGAGAGAGGTCTTGTTGCAAATATTCAAACGTTTGGGGCTCTCATTGACGGAGTTTGCAAAATTGGGAAGATGGATGCAGCTGAGATGCTGTTAAATGAAATGCAAAGCCGAGGGTTTAATGTGAATCTAGTAATATTTAATACGCTTATAAATGGGTACTGCAAAATAGGAAAGATACATGAAGCTCTAAGGGTGCAGAGTGTAATGTGGAAGAAAGGAATTAAGGATGATATGTTCACCCATACTACTATTGCCAATGGGTTGTGTAAATCTGATAGGCACGAGGAAGCAAAGAAGTTGCTATCTGGAGTTGTAGATAAAGGCTTAGAAGCTAACGCTGTGAGTTATACTATTTTGATTGATATTTATTGCAAGGAAAGGAACTTGGTGGAAGCAGCGAGGCTTTTCCGTGAGATGAAGAAGAGGGGAAAGAAGCCAACTGTTGTTACATATAATGCTCTGATTAATGGATATACAAAAGTAGAAAATTTGAAGGAAGGTTATCGGTTAAAAGACGAAATGGAATCGAATGGGTTGATTCCAGACGTTCATACATACACATCACTTTTGCATGGGGAATGCATGTTCGGAAAGATAGAGGCGGCTCTCGATCTGTTTAATGAAATGCGCCAAAAAGGTTTTACTATGAATTTGGTGTCTTATACTGCGATTATATCTGGGTTGTCAAAGTGGGGAAGGTCAGAAGAAGCTTTTGGATTGTACGAGGAGATGATGGAAGCAGGCCTCACTCCGGATGATAGAATATATACTTGTCTTGTTGGCAACCTTCACAATCCTCAGTTATAGGCCTTTGCGATCATCTTGAAAAGGTTAGTGAAATATTCAGAAACTGATTGTCAGTGAGAGATGGATCTACTGCTAATCCGATGTGATGTTTTTTCCGTTTAGCATTTTCCATTTTCTTTTGTTGTTGTTCTAGGCAGGATCTTTAATGAAGAAGCAGGAGGAGATTTTCAAATTGGTGCTTACTGTCCAATTATGTTCCGAATATTACTTCAAGATGTGGTTTCGTAATATGTTTTGCAATGCCCCCAATGTTCATTTTGGACCTAAGGATAGCAATTCTGGTCTTTGAGTCATGATACCATTATGCTATTCATATATTACATGTGATTATATATTATATAAAAGCACCAATAATTGTAATCATGTAAAACGGGTAGCAGTTAGATTGCTCTTTGAAATTGTGTTATCTCGTCGTAAATTACCACCCTCCATGGCTATAATGTTTTGTTGCTCGTACTTGTACATTTATTATTTACCATTTATCTTGTTCATTGATGCAGGAAAAAGAAAAAGACGGATGCATGTTCTTTTATAATTAAAAGGTAGGCTTCATAGGTGAAGCAAGTGAAGCTAAGAATCGAGCATCCAAACCCTAGGAGAACACCTTGAACACCAAGAAAGACCAAATATTACTCAAAGGAAGAATAAAAAATACAAAGAGAAAGGCATCAGCAACAAAAGAATTACCAGCAGTAGATAAAAACTCAACCAAATAACACATCAGCAGCTCGCTGCTCGGTATTTGCAAACTAGCTGTTAACGAGCATGATTTTGTAGTTCGATTCATAAATGACCCGAGATTGATAAATGACCCGAGATTGAGCATGTCAAAGCTTCTTTTCAAAGCTCGAGAGCAAGCTTGATTAAAAAGTTGATGAACAAGTTTTAGTTTTGTAGGGTTCCAAATTAAAATTAATTTATTTAATGATGTAAAAAATCTCCCAAACATAAGTTAGAGATGATATAATTAGAAGTGTTGATGTTGTGCAATTTTGCTGATGGAGCGTCCTTTACATATTTTATTTGATGATGTTAGTATTTATATTTGGTTGTGTACAGTACATGTTATTTTGGTAAATAATACTGTTATTTATGAGATAAAAGAGTTGTGTGGACCAAATGAAAGGAAAACAAATATGGCAGATAGGGGAGGGAAGGGAATGGATGGGAATGAAGATAAAGTTGATGGTTTAGTTTGTTGTATAGACAAACAAAAATAGGAAATGATAAGTAAAATCATCAGAAGCATCATCCCCCATCACAATACTACTACTACTACTACTACTACTAGAGTTGTTGTTGTTTCCAGGAAAAAAGACTTGTCAGTAGTACCCAAAACAAGAAGCAGCAGCAGAAGTCGTCCCCAACGACGTCGTCTGGTGACAATATCAACCGGGGACGGGAAATGGCAGGGAAACTGGACTAGTCAATTTGTAATTTCTCTTGAAGATCTTCATTTGCAAGATTTAGTTGAGGATCATCATCATGAACACAAGCACAAACAAAATTATGCTCATCAAGTCTGTGTCACTCTCACAGTTGAGAAACATGCCAGTTTCGGTATGTCAGTGGACGGAAGGATCCTTACCTCCTTCCCCAGGAACTGTGCCAACTGTTTTTCTCCTTACTCCAGACAGGTCAGGTTCAACCTGCCTCTTCTTGAATTTACTCTATTATTCTCATTTTGTGATTGTAATTGTAATGTCATGTCAGATTGATACCAAATTTAATGTGTGGGTTCTACTGTCTAATGAAAACGACGATAATGATCAACTACAGTTGCCACAAATTGGAGGAGATGATCCATCAGTAAGTCTCAAAGACATTTTTTATATTAATTTCTAAGATATGCTTCTTCATTCACAAACTAATTATATATTAAATTAGTAAATGTAAGTGTTTGATGTCGGTGCAGGTTATCTATGTGAAGCCTGGATGTGAAGCTAATCTTGATTCTTTGATACAAGACACTCTCAGGCTTACCGTTTCTGTCCAAGTAAACCTTCATTGCTACATTTTTTTTTTCTTTATACATAATAGTATGATGATATATTTCACTTGATTTTTGCTTGTTTTTCTATTTTGTTCAGGATTTCTGCTCTGAGGCTTGTGAAAAATCCGAGCCCACCTTCCAATGTAAGATACTCTTTCTTTCTTTTTTTGTTTAAGTAAATACCATTTTGGTTGTAAAAAAAGAAAAAAAGTACATACCATTTTGTACAGATTTAAGAAAGAAATGCTGCTTGCTTAACTATAGTGAATCTGAATATGAATATGGCAGTTATTGGCAGACAAAGCACAGCTTCCATTGACAAGAGATGGTCTCCTCTCTTGGACCTCAAGAGTAGTACAACAAATCAACTTCCACATCATTAATTCATCTGTATATTACATTCTGGATTGAATCAATACTCAACACTTTCATACAACATTTACATCATTATTAGTGCAGACTTCACATTGTGAAAGACTAGTTCAATTTTTACAGATTTTATTGTAACGTTGCTCCTTAATTTTCACCGGATAGATTGCATCTAGGTATTTTCAACTTCAAAAGCCATATTGTTAGAGAATATAAAATTGAATGGTTTTCATATTACCTTTTCAAGGTAGTACTTTAGTGTTAATTGGGTTAAACTTGAGTGACCACATGAGGTGTAATATACTTCAAATTCCCCATTAGGACAGAATGCTTGATTAAGATTTCAGCCCATGCTAATTTAGAAACGAATAAAGTCGTATATAAGATTTATTCCATAGAGGAAAAACAGATCCTTTTCCCAATTTCACACAAATTATTATGTTATAGTTGTTAAAACGTAAAAGTAGGGGATTTATCAACTATTTCTGTACCTGGTACATTTTTTGTTTATTTTATGTCTCACTTCAGACAAATCAGATGTTCTGGCAAGTGGCAAGATAATTACCAAAGCATACCAAAAGGAGAAAATAAAATTGAAATGTCTCTGATAAAACACTAACATTAACCTACTATCCAAATCCAGCACAAAATGTGCTCATTTATATAGAGCACTAAGTGTATATAATACAAGTACACAAAATTGGGTAGCACACCTGCTACTGAAATATCTAATCTTACCGCCTACCAACAACTTGGTCATGAACTGAAAATAGAATTCCGGTAGACATGAATACTACATTCCCCGATTTTTTCAGATTCCAAAAAATTCATCTCTTTCCTGAATCAACTATCTTCAAGAGCACTCTATTCGCTGTCTTTTTGCATGATTAATTTCATCTTCATAGCTGTTTGAGATCGTCCCATTCACAAAATTCATTTCTTCACCATCTTTGTGTTCGAATGTCCAACCACTAAAATCAGTCTCCGAAAACAAACATGTTGGAATCGTTTTATAGAACGCTAACGGGACTTGTTTAACCCTTCGGCGAAGCTGCAATTTTGACACCCGACACAACCATAAGGAATCAATTTGGACAAGGCTAATAAATAGCAAGTGACATAACTAAAAAAAGACTTTCTAACTTTCAGTTTCTCCAAAATTCTGCACATAAAAAATTTCACCAACAAAAAGCCCTATTCTAAATTTTTTGAGACGCATCAGAGTATAAGCAGATCTCTGTTAGCCTGATAGCTACATACAGACTTAACTAAATAGCGTCAGACAACTTGGATTTGAAGATTTTGCACATCTCCAACAATAATTGACAGAATGAGTTTGAAACTTGGAAAAATCAGTGGCACGCATTATACATGCACAAGGCACACTCTTCGGCGTGTTTTAAGTTCTTCACATATATGACGAATTATTAAATATCTTTTCAGCAAATCACAGAAAGTAAAAAATATTACCTCCTCTCCGAATATCGTTGCATATGAACTAGAACAAAAATCATTGATGTTGACTTCAGTGGTTTTGTTTCTAACTGTCAAGTCATTCTCTAGTGAAAGAACGAACCTAATTGTGAATAAAGTAACATATTAGGATATAAATACAGGTATGGTACTTGGTTTTAAGTTTAACTAATTACTACTGGAATAATCAATCACCTTGAAACAGGTGGGCAGTAGTGGTGACGAAGGATATCAACTTCCCATAATGAACTTCCTGTTTGAAGACGTCTGTTAGTGCACAAAATGCCAAATAATTTCACATTCACTATTTGAGACTAAAGCAGCCTAATGAAATCAAGTGTGAAGAACATGGGATATAATGCTACGCTGATAGAGAAGTTACTAATCACCTAACAGGTCCAGAATACAATTACACTACTAAATTAACTCAAATAACAGGTTCCGAATGCACATAACCGAGTTAACTCAAATAACAGGTCCAGACACAATTGTATGATCAGATATTAAAGTTCTGAGGGTATCAACTCGTTGGTTCTAGAAGAGGCATAGGGAGATGTGGCCCTCAATGTAATCAGGTTGGTGCGTATTATAGTATTATGTCAATCTTTATGGAGAGTTGTTATGATAAACAAGAAGCACAAGTTTTGCAGTTACCCTCAAATATATATAACTATTCTACTGCAACAGAGAAGAAGAAACAAGAAAAGAAAAAAAAAAACAGGAAGAAAAGAATAAGGAGAAGAATAGATGAAATCCGTACATCCAAAATTAAGAAAAATGGATTGCAGTTCTAGTTGAAACCCCCTTCTTATGAATGAATTAACAGCAGAAGCCTATCAGACTGACCATCTAAATTTTCAATTCTTTGCTAAACATTTGCCTTCTGAAGGCATTACTGACAAGATACCACTGTTTCCAACCAAGCAAACCATATGAAATGAGAATATTGCTTTGAAACAAAACTCTCACATCTCAAGTCTTATTATTCTGGGTTGCTTTAGGACTGTCAACCAAAAAGGAGTTCACTTTGGCACAAATAACCATATCTTATATAATACGAAAACAGTACTTACTTAATGCACCAGACTTTACAGGGTTGCTTTCCTCATTGTTAAAGTGATCAATGCCAGGTTTGTCGGCAGAAATATTAGCTCCTCCAGAATTATTTGCATTGTCCTCTTTGGTTTCACCATTATCTGTTGCACTATCTTCCTAAAAAGAATAACCCAATATAATATGTTATCCAGGTTTGTCATGCATAGAGAAAAAAGAAGTCATAAATGAATGAAAACATTGAGGTTTGAGGATGCATTTATTTTCGTGGAAATGCATTATCTAATCATCAACCAGTGACAAGAAAGATTTGGGATAGAACACTTTCATCTTCAAAATACAGCAGACTTACAAACACCTGGTGCACTTAAAAAAAAATAACAGGCGAGATTGTAGAATTATTTAGAATTCCATTGAAAAGTACAGTAAGGCTATATTGTTACCCGATGAACCAAACAATTGACTGACGGGTGCCTCCTAAGAAGATTGTGAATTAACGCAATAATAACCACTGCTCCGGAAGGGGGGACTGAAAGTGCTAGTCTGCTCAATTTCTTAGCAAATGCAGCAGCCAAATATGCTGGAAGAAGCGGTGACTTCAGACAGGAATCAAGAAGCTGCATGAAGAAAATTACATCAGTGATGATATCTTTTTTTTTTAAATTACCAATTTTGAGCATGCTCAAGTTTCATTTTCAATTACTTTCAGCATAATTTCAAACACAATCTAAGAGATTCAGATCTATTTTTGAGTAGTACCTGGAAAAATTTTGCCCTGTGTTTTGCCATAAAGACAGAAGGTAACAAGAGAGCATACAACTTCTCATAAAAGTTGGGATACTCCAAGCCATGCCGAGTCATGAGAATGAAGAGGCTGCTAAGGGCCATTACACTGACCACGCCACCAATATCATATGATCTTGTTAAGAAGTCACTGCAGGTTCTCGAATATTTATTAAATTCATCATAGGAATGGGACAACATATCATTAAAGAAGAGTAAGTAATTTGCAGCATACCATAACATTAAAGGATTAGAGATGAAAGGCATGACATTCTGATGAAGATTAACTAGAACCTGAGCATAAAATTACAGGTGAGCAAAGAGGAGGAAAAAAAATATGGAATATGTGCATAACAAGGACAAAAACTTCAAAGAAAATACAGGTGAAAAAAAATTGGAAACCATCATAAAGGAAAAAGAATATTGCATAGTTGAAAGGACAAAAGGCGTGTGTCCTAGTGATCCTTGATTGCTAAAGAACATGATTTCTCTATTTAGAAAATATACAGCCTAGGTTTGCAAAAATTTAGCGGCCAAGACAGAAACAAGCTGCCAATTGCAGTACGCTTCCTTTGCAAGCTGAAACTGGATTAAGTGACAGAATCCCATGTTTTTAACTTGAATCTATTCCAAATACTATAAATCAAACTTTTTGGCATCAATGCCTCCGAATAAGTTTCTTGGCAATATCTAAATTCCACAACCGAAACAATTAGATCATAGAATTTCTTAAAGCTTGCATACATGTCTAACCCAACTGACCCTTGCTCTAACCCTCAACAGTCGAGTCAAAGAAAAGAAAGAAAATATGTGTAACATTTACAGATATATTCAAGCTCAAATGCTAAGAACCAAGGCCCACCTCTTTGTACACATCAACTGGGAGTGGTAACCTCAGAAAAGATATCCATGCCTTAGTGAACTTTAATTTCATCTTTTTGCTGATATTTGCAGTAGATAAACCCTGAAGCGATGTAGAGACAAAATAATAAATAACAATAATGCAAAAAAATATATCTAAAGAAACAACCAAACAAGTGAACTGGCCAAAAAAGCCCTTAACATTTCAGAATATTTACATGTATACTATTCAATTCAAACTGTAAATTTATTTGACTTATTAAAGAAAAGAACTAATAGTAGTTAAAATCCATTAGTATATCCATATCACTTGTACACAGACAAACTAGAAATAATGACATTTTATTATTCAAGTTCCATTTTAAAAGCCACAAATATAAACTTACAAAATGGGGTACATTTTATCTATGGCTCAGAGGACCAGTTTACCCCAAAATGAACTAGAGGCATCAATTTAGTTCACAATTTAGCATTTTTGGAAGTACTTAATAGGCAGGGGAAGTAGAGTCCCTTATCTTCAACAAGCACGATCTGTGTTTTTGATTAAAAGAGAGAATCTGGTTACAAGACCAAGAGCAGATAGGATAAGAGCTCTATCACCCATATAATTATTGCTTTGTTGACACATGTCAAAATCACTTGCCAAGACATTTCAAAATCTAGTGCTCAAGCATGGCAATTTGGATCGATTTGACAAGAGCACCAAGTCGAAGGACCAAACTGATACCCGAAATTCATTTTGGAGAAAGATAGACATTACAGGCCAAGCTCAAGAGTCAAATTGACCATTTATCCATCTTCAGACTATTACTTGTCAGAATTGGCTAAAATTCTTGCTAAATTCTCTATTTGTTAGAAAAAATAAAGAAATAATATCAAAACTAAAACATAAATCAGAAGATGGAGAAAAAAACCTCAAGCATGCATCACATCTTTTTAAGGTAGTGGAAATCAAAAAAAAATTCATATATACGAGTTCGCACATTTTTATATCACCTTTATGAATTCAAGTTCTTTTCCACTGCATTTATACAAGACTCAAGTTCTATTCTGTTGCATTTATATAAGTTTAAAGTATTTTTAAGTGCAAGATTTAAGTTCAAGAGCAAAAAATGTGATATAATGCCAAGTTCAAGGGGGCCTTAACGAGGCTCTCCATCAAAATGTTAGTACATCTAATGTTTGAATATTAGAAAAAACAAACTGACTTTAAACTTCAATAATGTGCATAATTAAAATGTAATGTTATTGATATATTATATATGAACACTACATAATAAAATTTAGATTTTTTTTACACAATTAAGGTGAGCAGAAGTGCCACCCAAGTGTAGAACACATAATCAGGACAAACTAATGCCTACTTTGTGCATATTATCCCTAATGTTTGGATATCAAAAAAAATTGACTTCAAACTCAATAGTGTACATAATTAGACTGTAAGCAATAGATAGAACGCTACATTAATAAATAACAACATAAATGTATTTATCCCATCAAAATTGAAAACACAAGTGAACAAAGTGAGGGCCATAAAAATGTGAAACTCAAAGTGTAAGCCAAAAAATCTGGGCAAACTTAATACCTATATTTGTAGGTTTCTGGAACATTCAACAAACAAGCAAAAAAAAGCAATCACACATAATAATAAGATATTTGCATGAACAAGAGTTTAGAACTTACATTATCATCATCATGTTTTTCGGACTTCAATTGTTTATCTCCCTTTTTGGGGAGCTTCGGAAGTTCTGCAGATTCCTCTTTTTTTGATGTGGAACCTGCAAGGCATAGAACTCAGTATATCAAACTTAAGTTTGTAACTATCAAAGTAGATAGTTGTTAAAGAAGCAGTTGATCAAGTAAAAGGCTTAATAGATTTTTCAGTCTCCATCAACTAGTCCAAAAATGCTTACTAACCCCTAGAAATTTAAAAAAAAAAAACGATTAACCCCCATAAACTTGCTTAAACTACCTCTTTCTTAGATTGTTTCTGGCTTTACAATATAGAAACATAAAACTAAAAGAAATGACAAGAACTGAAAAACGTGGAACGTGAAGGCAACTAAAAAAATACATTAATATGAAGACCAGAAGGTACCTAAAGCACTCCAGAGCTCAGACTCTGAGTTCTTTGGGTCTTCTGGTGGGGGAACACGCGATATCGTATCATATATCTGACGAATAGACAGATCCAGGCTGCAAGAAAAACAACACAAGTCCAATCTTTAGCTAAGCACACATTACTACTGGAAAATAATGAGAGGAAGAGGGAGATAGAGATAGAGATAGAGATAGAGATAGAGATAGACTTCATAAAAAACATAGCACCACATGTCAATTAATCTAAGTTATTAACTGCTTAAAAAAAGATGCAATATCAGGTGCACCTCCGTTGCATTCCATCCATGTGATGGAAAAAAGGGGGAAAGGGCAGTGCAAAGGAGAGAAAGTTCCGAAACATATGAGAAAAATGCAGACAAAAAGAACTGATGCTGACTTTACTCAATCTCAAGGAGTTCCTAAAGCACTGAATTGGCTAGAGGAATAAAAAGTTTATGGAGAACATATCTTTAGGAAATTAAATATGCACTTAAAAAAAAGGCATAAGCCATACTAACCTTGCTCTTGAGTGGCTCTCATCATCTCCATCTCCACTCCTAGTATCACCATCTAGAAGCAACAAACAAATAAATACAGAAGAAGCTTGGATAATCCACATAACAAAATAGGTTGAAAGAGAGGCAATACCAGGGTTCACTCTTTCCTCCAAATTTTTAGCGAGTCTTTCAAGGCTAATGTAGGTAAAATAACTGCACCAAACAACAATTTCTCAACAAAATAAGTCATTTTGCGCCACTAATGCATTAGAGCCAAAATCAAATTATCAAAACCAAATATCTCTAGCAAAGTTCAGAAGCATAAGTTAGCGTATATTCCAAACTTATAGAAGACCATTGGTCCAAAAACAAATCCAGGAGAAGAGGAATACGTACCGGACATCAATGAACTTGAAATACTTGGTCGCAAGTAGGTCTAATATAAAATCAACAGGTGACGTTGAATAAACCTGCAAGTAAGTTAGAAGGGCTTAGAAACAAATCACCTAACGAGTCTCCCTAAAGCATACGTGTTTGACTGTTAATATAAACATACAATACGATGAAGTATTCTGTGATATATAGACGAATTGAATCTTCCTCCATTGCTAAGCTTCACGAATTCCATAAGCGAGTCAAGCACAAATTCCTACTCAAAACAAAAAAAAAAACATCATCACAATCAACAAATGAACAATCTTTACAATCATTACACTATCCAAACTGTAACCATTACCCTCAAAGCCTCCTCCTTTTGCGCGGAAAACAGAAGATCGATAAGCAAAGAGACGAACTCATCAAACTTGGCGCGAACCCAAGTTGTAAAAATAACATCTGCATCATTGTTAGTGATTTTTCGTTTACTTTTCGGGTTGTTTACGGAAGAAGGGAGGGAAGGGAGGAGGGGGATGAAGAAAGATTGAAGAGATAGGAGTGATTCGAGAGCGTATTGAGGTGGGAAATTGGGGGAAACGAAATTGAGAAGGAGAGGAAGATTGTTGATATGTGTTCTTGATGAAAGCAGCTCTTGCCCTAATTTTTTAACATCTTTCAGTGACTGCTTTGATTTTGATTTTGTTTTCGAGGGGAGGATTGGAGCCATAGTGTAATCGACCCAGCAAATGATGAATAGCAGAGCTGGATTTTGCTGGTGAGATTGGATTGAGAGAGAATGGAGAAGAGACTGTTCAAATTTAGGGTTTATATCAACTCCATTTTCTTTTCTGTTATTCTGTTAGAACCCTAAACCCTATATCAGTAAAAGAGATGAAGTCAAGTAACCACTGCACGAGACTCGACCGAACCGAACCGCACTTATATAATTAATTTTTTTTCATGAACGAACCCACTAAAATAAGGGGTCGTTTGGTTCAAATTTCGAAATCGGAAACGGAATCGGAAAGACACGGAATCAGAATCGGAATGATTATTTATTTGTTTTGTTTGGTAGTATTGTTTTGAACCGGAACCAAAATCTAATAATAAATTCAAAATATCTTAATTTTCGAAATTCAAAAATTAGAGCAGTTAAAAAAAAAAAGAAAAGAAAATTAGAGAAGTTGTCTTCATATTGATTTCTCTGAAAATTGCATATGAAATCTAGGACACATGTCAATAGTTTTATGCATCCACAACAAGAATCAAAAGGCTTAATAGTGGTTTTTAATATTTTCAGTTGGTCTTTGTTATGTTTCTTGATTCTTCTGAATTTTCACATCCTTCGCCCTTGTCAATGGCAGAATCACAACCGACAGTTAGTTGTAGATCTGCTCTAGTTCTTACTTTGATGATGTTCCTTTCCCTTGTGGAAATCATACTAACCAAGAAAACAAAAACATAAATCGTATCCAATAAAATTGAGTTTTAGAGCTTCTTGTTGCCATTACTTGCAAAAGAAAGACGTGGAGGATGAGATAAGTGTGATTATTGGATTGTGTTTTTTTTATTTGATTCCTACGGGAATCAAAATTGATTGACGTGGGGGGGGGAGATGGGGAATGGTGATTCCCTTACTTACGGGAATCACATTCCCTTTCCGCAACAGATTTTTTGTAACCAAACAATAGGAATGGGAGAAGTTCATTCTCATTCCCATTCTAGGGTGTTTTTTGGCCTAACCAAACACCCCCCTAAATGGTAGAAAAAGTTTTAACTGGTCTCCTAGGGTATGGGTAAACCATAATAGGGGTGTGCATCGGTACAAAATCGAACCGAAACAAAAATATCGAATAACGAATTAGCACAAAAAACTTAAACCGTATATAAATTGAATAACAACATAAATCGAATCGAACCGATTTTTTCGATGCGGTTCGGTTTTAAACCAAATTAACCAAATTAATAAATAAGTTTAGAAAATAGATATTTTTTCAACCATTTCAACTCATAATATCACTCTTCAAACAAATGGTGGAATATATAATACGTTTAGAAGTTATATCAATATGTGCATACATTTAAAATCTATCCATAAATTTGCAATCCATTTGATAAATAGAGTAGAAAGATGAAAAATCTTGAATTATTTGAATTAAGTTTGTAGAGAGATGAATAGTCTTTGTAATTTTAAATAGAAAAATGAGTATTTGCTCTATATTTTGTAATGATATAACAAATGTCTAATAATCAGTTCGGTTCGGTTTTTTAATCATTTTTTTCAAAATCGAACTGAACCGAATTCCGATATACTCAAAAAATTTAAACCAAAATCGAACCGAAAACCGAATTTCAATGCGGGCGGTATTCGGTTTAAACCGCACTGATGCACACCCCTAAACCATAGATCTTATGAGTAGTTACAATGAAATTTATAGATTAGTTGCTAATCTATATATTCTATATTTATATCTATATCTATATACTACATTATAAAAGTGAAGAGGTTGAACAGTAATCAAATTCAATTTCAATTTTGAATAGTCTTTTTCTGCCCATGATTAGCTTATCTGCCTTAGATTTTCTCTACCCTACCAAAGTATCTTTTGATCTCTCTTTTTGTGCCACCTCTCATTTTTCTTATCTTCAACCTCAATGATTTTTCCTCTTCCTTTCTCTCTTTTTCACCATAGTTGTTGCCACGAGAAAAAATCCACATGGTCTATTGTTGTTCCAACCTCAAGGTGAGGTTCTCTTATTGTTTTGCAATTAAATCTTTATAACAACAACAAATATGTTATGAAAGCTTTGAATCACATTTGCCATTTTCACTGTATGTTTTTTTTATTAGTGTTAAATTCTCTTTTTTTTTCGCAGGACCTTGAATTCTACAATAAGATTTGTTGTTGATGAGGTTTTGGCCGGATGCTCATGTTGGATTGTGGAATTGTATATTCTAAATTCAATTTAAGTCTTGCATGTTGTTTAGAGTTGTTTTTGAGACTCTTATGTTTCTGTATATAATAATTTATTTAACCTTCTAAACATTCTTTTAATTTTAATGCATTTTAACTGTTATCTCTTTCATGTTTGCAAAAGATTGGTTTTTATTTTGCTTTAAGATATGAATCCCTATTTACTAGTTTTTATTCATGATTTGTGCAAAATATTGCACTTAATAATGACTTATTCGGCTCTGTTTCAGTTATCTAATGTTCATAATGATTTTTCATCCTTGCGACTTTGACTCCAAGGTAATTCCTTATGTTATATTTGATACTGCTTTCCCTTTTAATTTTTTTTTTCTACATTCTTTATTGTGGAAAAGTTGTTGTTTGCCGACAATCCGCTATTGTTACTCATGTTATTTCGTTTCGCTGATTTACCTCATTTTTTCTTAGTGTTTTCTTCTTCTTAATTTTAATTGGATATTTGCTTTGATTTTCTCAAGTTCCTTAAATTAATCTTATTTTTTCTGAGTTTTTATTGAGATTTAGTCTTAGGATTTCAACTAGATGCTAGAGACTATTAGAAAAATACCATACATGGTTTATGGAAAATAAGAATCAGATGTTCTGAATGTCAAGTAGCAATGTTTTAGCTGTAGAGACACTAAATTTACCCATCTCAACGTGTTTCCCTGCCAATACGCCTAAAGCTATTCTACTTAATTTGTTCAATCTTACATTATTTACTACAAAATTGTGATGTTATTGTCTTTTATTTATCAAGTTCTACAAATCCAGTAAACTGAAATGTCAAAATCTGAAACCCTTCCAATAAAGCCTAATTTGTTTTGAGTTGTTGTTGAAGGTCAGTTATGAAACTCTTTTCTTTTTCTCTTTAATATCATTCTTAAACTCTAAATTACATCCGTATTTGTTGTTACACTAAGGGGGATGTATTGAATAGAGATTTTAAAAGACTTTTATAGAGTTTTGAAAGTTAATGACTTCTAAAGATTTGAATGGATTTTTTAAGAATTCTATAGATAATGAAAGATTCTTATGGAATTCCTTTTAAATGACTCTTATAAATTTGTATGGAGAATGAATGATTTTTATGGACTTCTCATGACTCCTATCAAATCAGTCTGATTAATTTTGTTCTGTAAGATTAATTGATATTTGATCTCTTGAAATACTATGACACAAATTTACACCATTATAGATTGCTGGTAAATTAAAATTTCTTAAAAAAATTTAGTACTAGAAAATTAGATCACTATAAAAAATAGACTTTAAGATTAATAGTAATTATAGAAACTAGACAAAGAAATTACGAAAAGTAAAGAAATCAACAAAGACGTTATAATATAAATTCTATAATTAGAATTGAAATGAAAAGAAAGAATTTCAAGTTAATCTACCTTGCAAAATTGAATAAAAGTTGATCTTTATTCATATATCAGATAATCATATTAATAAAGCTTATATGAATAAAGGTTCAATGAGATCAATTCAACTGAAACATAGAATTATAGTATATTGAGAAGAAAAAAGAAATGGACGACATAAATGTTTTTATGTGGTATAAAATTCATAAGCGGGATAGTCAAATCTTATGAAATCTTTGGGTTGATAGGTGGAGTTTTTTTTCTAGCAAATCATATAAAAAGTCTATCAAAGTTAATAAAAGTCTTTTAAATTCTTTGTCCATGGATTTTTTTGAATACATGGTGACTTTTAATGACTTTGTAAAAGTTGTGATTGAATACATGGAGATTTTTATAGACTTTTTATAAGTCTTTTAAAATCTTTATACAATACATCTAGACTTTTAAAGAGTCTTCCAAAATTTGAATTGAATACATAAAGTCCATTAAAATCTAAATGCAATACACCCCCCTAAATGAATTAGTTTAATTTGTCTTATTTTTTCGTAGCCCCTTTAAGCGATAATAGCATGTTTTGGCAATGTTTGCTATTACATCTGTGTTTGCTGTTACAAAGTGTTTATTAAGAGAGACTTTGTTGCTGTGATAGGAAATGCGGCAATATTTTGGCAGCTAATGGAAGAGCCAAAGAGACAGGATAAAAAATGACTGGAGTCTAGAGGATCTCATTACAAGAAAAACTATTGAAAATAGAAAAATTAATTATTTATTCTATAGATACAGTCAATAATTGTTGTCAATACTCTATATATATTTTTCTATTTCTTTATTCTATCTTTATACTATTTTTATAGTATTATATTATATATTATTATACATCTATTTGTAGATATTCTTTCCCTTCTTACAAAAAAACAAGATATTTTTTCCCTTATATTTCAAAAAATAAATTTATTAGTAAAGTTCTCTAGACTTGGTTAATCGTAGAATTTGTGTAAAAATTTATAATAAAAACAGCTATAATATCAAAATATATATATATATAACAAAGTATCATGATGTATTATAAATTGACATATGAAAATTGCAGTAAAATATTTTTTCCCGAAGCAAAGCGAGAGTACCTCTCTAGTATCTAATAAAAGCGATGACTTGGCAAACAAAGAGAAATTTAAGGGATGATTTGGCACAATTTTGAAGCAATAGACTAATGTGTCATTTTCTCCTTAAATCAAAATTAAATAATTAAAAAGGTCGAAATTATATATTGTATTTATTTTTAATAGAAACCTACTTTGGGGTAAATATAATTTTTATATTGATCTCACATAAATAATTTAGGTTATATTTTAGCCTATAGTCTTTATGTTCATTTTCATTCATTTCATTTTCGAGAGAAGAAATTAAGTTGAGAGAAAAGAAAAGAAAAAAAAAGAAAAGAAAGAAATGATGTGATTGGTCGGTTGACTTGGTCTTTATGGTTGAAGAATGTGGGTTAATGGGCTAAAAAGGTGGAATTAACTCCCAACTTCCCAACTAACTTTAACTAACTTCAACTATGGAAATGACACCTTTGATCGGTTATTTCAACGAGCCAAATGATGAAGCGAGAAGAATCGGAGAAAAAATCCAGAAACTAGACGTTCCAAACATTCAGAAATGTCTTCAAGAATTACAAGAGGCGAAACGAGCAAGGAGCAAGAATTTTTCGAAGCGAGTTGAAGAAGCACGTAACCAATTTTTCTTCCTCCTCAAGTCAAGGAAGTGACCTAAAATTAAGGCCCCCATGATGTCTTTCTCCTTCTCATACTCTTAAGGGTTAGTGGTTAGTTAAGTTAGTTTTATGTGGTTATTTTTGTGTGCTCACCAAGTTTCCCCACCTATAAATACCCATTTCCCTTCATTTCACAAGACACACAAATCAAACACAAAAAACAAATCAAAACACATCATGTGACACTCTAAGAGTAGCTCTCAAATTCGGCTTCCGGGTCTCTAATTTCCAGGTTCTTTTTTGTTCTTAGTTTTCTAACTTCTTTTGCTATTCCTAAGTCTCAGTTACTTTCCGATTACCAAACACATGCCTGTTTACACAATCCTGATACTCAAATCCTAGATCCAATTCAAAATCCTTTAGTCTTTATCACTAGTTACACTACTACTTTTCACCTCAACGGTATACTGATCGACGTGTTGACTCAAGATTCAAGCTCGCCTCGACAGTTATTTGTGTTGCTTTAGTTCAATTAATTATTACTTTTGCTCATTCTGACATTATTAATCTCTTGATTGTTATCGTTTGGCTGACATTGTTATTTTGTGATATTTATTTATTCAATACAAGTCAATTTTCCAAAATCTTTGGGTTGTCTTTATTGTTTACTTTTTCGAAGCTACGACATAGTTTCTGTCAGTTTTCTAGTCAAAGTTGTGATGACTCCGACTATGTACCCAAGGAAAACATTTTCACAATCATTGCTTTTCCCGTCCAATCGTTTCGTTATTAGGTAAGCATCCATAAGCATGGCGCACATTTACAAAATCGTTTCATAAAAACGTAGGTTGAGAACCTCTCTTCTCTGGCACGCCCGCATCTTTACCACACGAGTCAATGTTGTAATTGGAATATTTTTATTTCACAAAAATATCGCCAACAATTTCTGGCACGCCTAGTGGGACAAAAACTTTTCATGACGTACGTCGAAACCTAGCTTTCTTAAGCACATCACTTTTTCCTTTGGCTTTGCCAGCTTTTGGATTTATCCAGGATTATCAAGTAATATTGATATATATGTTGGGTGAATCATTCCTACACACTACATATTGCTAAAAAATTTCAACAATAATGCCGGAAACAAGATTTTGGAATTTATTTCATCAAACAACTTTTTCGGCACCGTGTCTTTTCACTTATAGTTTCCAAAAATTAGTCTTTTCCTTTCCAGTTTTCCTTTTTAGAATTTCGTTTTTCAGTTTTTAGTTTCCCAAGTTCAACTTTTTACTTTTTCAGGTTTTCTCAAACAACTTTTAGGGGGGTGTATTGTATCTAGAAATTAAAAGATTTTGAATGACTTTTATGCATTTTAATGGATTTCTAATTACTTTCATGGATTTCAAAAAAATATGTTGGATTCTTATAGACTTTCTTTTAAATGACTTTTATAGATTTTCACAAACATTGATGGACTTTTGTAGATTAGTGTTTATGTGTTGGCTAGAAATGCAATATGAGTAATTTTCAATTCTTGCTTTAACATATTATATATACAACTACCATGGATTCGAGTTACAATAGTAAATAATAATATTTTTCATATATATTAAAATAAGTGTCTATGAGCTGAAAGTATACGTCTTTTTTTCTTGACATAGGTTCTCCAAGTTATATTTTCATGTTTAATTCATTGCTTATCACTCACAAGTATCACAAAGAATCAATGTTAGCTATCATAAGCATTCAATTAAATAATTATGTTTTCTAACAACTGATCACTGAATCTGATTTTTTTATTCTCCAACATCCCAATAGTAAGGGTTGAATTACTTCTGATATGATGGAAAGAAAAAGCTAACATCATGTATATACCTCATATTTATGGATATGACTTATCAAATAAGAATTATAAGCATGAGATAAAAGTTATATTATATTTCATTAAAAAAAAAGAAAAGTTATCCTTCAACATCATCAATTTCAAACAACAATAAATAAATCTACTAATAAAATTTCATATCACTGCTGTATTTTCAAAACTATCCATTCAAGACGGTCTTCAGGACTCATTTCCAAGAACTCCTTCTTCTTCGCTCTAGTATTAAGCAATTCAGGTGCCTTAAAGCGGGCAAGTTTATCTAATTCTGGTATTTCTTTGATAAGTTTCCAACAACTGCATTCGTTATTATCAAGAGATTTCATAGCATTCGCCAACTTATCTACAGAATGAATGAATTTGCTCATTATATCCAATTGATTTGTGCTCTCATTAGATGTTGATTTTCCTTCAAAATCACTCATGCTTCGTTTTTTAGTTGCTTGAGGAACTTCTTGATTCATTGGGGCAGAAGGTAATGTTGAACTGTTCTGATACTGAGATGAAGATTTGTATAAAGTACCGTGTATGTCATTTTGTATAAATGATGCGGTGTGTGGATCAAAAACCAGATCATCCAATGAAACATGAGTTGGACTTTCTTCTTCTACTACATAATGATGCGGTGTGTGGATCAAAAACCAGATCATCCAATGAAACATGAACTGGACTTTCTTCTTCTTCTACATCTATTCTTGCATTGGTGTCATCCCCTAATCCAATTGCATGTCGTCCAATAGCAGTTCCATTTCCAACTGCAATCCTTAAGTCTTCATAATCACCAAAAGTATCTATACGATAATTTCTAATAGTGGAATGAACCTAATCAATGAAAAATAGATTGAACATTAAAACATATCAAACAAACATGAAATTCTTTAAATTACGAAGCTATATTATAATCTTAAACAAACAAAAAGTACCTTGAAATAATCTTCCCATACTTCTTCTGGAGCAATAAACTTCTTGGTCACGGGATCCCATCCAAACCCAGAGCTAAAATGCAAAAGATTACAGTAGTTGATATATCTTTGTTTAAACCATTTCAATCGGCTTTGATACTGAGAGTAAGTTTTTTCACATCCAATTTTATCATTCAAAGCAGGTAGTATCTTTTTTTCAACAGTCACTTTGCTTAAGGAACCATTACTATCACGCCATCCTCGATTTGCAGCATCAACCATGAGTTTTAATAACTCGTTACTTTCTTCACTTGTCCATACTTTATATTTCTCAACCTTCCCTTTGACTTTGTAACTTGATTGAGTTGTTTCCTCCATTATCAGTAATCCATAAATATAAAATTTACAAAATAAACATTGTATTAGGCAATTCAGAATTCCAAAAAACAGATCTATGCTAATTACATAACCATAGTTTAGAATAAGTAGGAAAAAAGAAAGGAGGAAAAGCAGTTGGTATTTCTCTACCATAGATCCTTAATTAATAACACCAAGCAATTTTCAATAGTTCCATCAATTGAGCAAACACAACCAAAACAACCAAAGATCAAAACTTTATCCAACCAAATCACACTCATATGAACACTTAACTTGAAATGATCAAAACACTAGCTCTACTCAAAAATTTACCCCACCAAATAACACCCATATCTCATCCATATGAACACTCAATCTGAAATTATCAAAACACTAGTTCAACTCAAAAATTTACCCCACCAAGTAATCCATATGAACAAAACAGCTCAAAACTTTATCCAACCAAATTTCACCCATATGAACACTTAAACCCAAATGATCAAAACATTATCCCGTCATAACTAAGCAAAATAAAACACACCCAATTGAGATTAAAGTTTGAACTACCAAAGCAACAACAGTAGAACCCAAAAGGGTAGAAGAAGAAGATAAGACTGAAAACAAACCTTGGAGAAGAGATGAAAAGAGCAAGAAAAATTCAACAATAGGAGTTCGGTTATTGAGAAACCAAAGTTCAGTGACCTGCCCTAAAAAAAAAACATTTATGGTCCACTTATCATCACTTGCGGCAGCTTTTTAATTGTTTAATATATGAGTAAGTTATTCATTAACCCATAAGTATTCTTCGGTTATCGGATCACCGACATCTAACCAAATTTTGTTGTGATATAATCATATCTTATCTCTCAAACTCTATCTAGTGTTTAACTATCTACGGAATAATACAGATTTTTTCGCAATATACCTAAGGCATGAAAAATTCAAAGAAAATCATGGTTAAACGTGAAAAACTAATAGGTAAAAGGGGATGTCTCAAATCCAAACAACATATAAAGGTGAATCTGCAAAAGGGCATAACTAAATCGAGAAGTTCGTCTTCAACTTTAAACCCTAATACATGTTTCATGAACCATGAGAGAAGATCAAAGGTTGGAGAAAATATAGGTGGTTTCTTCTTCGAATATAGATAAACGTTTGTATAGAAAGCAACTATACATACCTGGATTTTTCTCTCCGAAGCAGTGCGATTGTAAAGGTGGAAACATTGGTGTGATTTTTTCTTTTTTGTTAAACGAACGTTGATGTCTTTTGAAATCTTGAGAGGATAGGGTGGAGAATTTTTAGAGAATGGTATATATACAAGTGTACAAAAAGTCATTTAAAATCTGTAAAAATCAAATTCTTATGAAATCGGATGACTTTTTGAAATCTATAGGTATTAAATTACAACTTGATGACTTTCTAAAAGTTGTAATTGAATACCTATAGATTTCAATAGACTTTTTGTAAATCTTTTAAAATTCGTATTCAATACCTGATGGCTTTTATAGAGTTCTAAAAAGTCTTGATTGAATACCTCATGACTTTTAAAGTCTATCAAACTCCTTTAAAATCCCATTACAATACATCCCCCTTAGTTTTTACTCTAGTTTTTCAAGTCTTTATTTTTTACGACACACCGACCTTTTTCACTCGGAAACAAGCTTTTGGAGTTTACTCCATCAAACTTTTTTCGATTTTTCGTCAAGTCTATATACGCAGGATGCCTCTAAAAGGAACAGGTAGAAAAGCTGTGGAGAGCAGCGATAACCCAGAACACGATACACGCGAGGAAGTGCCACCTACATGGAGAGTGGCTGATGCTATAAATCAGTTTAAAACTCAGGGGAACAGATCAAGTTCAGCTGAGAGAGCACACATTGACGCTAGATTCAATAAGATGCGAGCAGAATTAGAAGAGAAACACGACGCCATGATCAGGCAGTATGCCGAAAGAACTTTCTGTGACCAACTTGCTCATGAGGCGCAAGTCAGAGAGATACGCGACGAAATAAAGCAAACTTGCAGTCAAGAAGCTGCCGAACGAGAATCAAGATTTCAAAGAGAGGTTACGGAACGAAAAAAGGAATTTTAGATGGAAGCAGCGGAACGAGAAAGGAGTTTTCAGAAAGGAATGGAGGAACGCGAGAAGGGGTTCAAACAGAGGATAGAGGAGATTAACCGAAAGTGGTTCGACAGATGTGCCGAGCTCACAAAGGCCCCCACTGCCGAACCTGCAAAGAAGAAGAGACCAGTCGAACCAGAAGTCATCAGTATTGTTGATCTGACTTCGAAAATAAGCAAGATACCAGAAAGACTTGCTAAAGTTTTGGCAAGGAATACCACGACCTCGGCCCAGAAAGTCGATGCATCCTCCAGTAACAGGTACATGCATCCTTTCGCCCGAGAGGAAGAGACAAGATACAATGAGCAAGGAGATAGGATCAGCCCAGAAGGTCAGGCTGCATCAAATCCACCAAACACAGTCCACTACAAGGGACACACCAACGCAAACAATCGCTCCAACAACTATCATCAAGATCAGGCCAATTGCCACTACATATAGGGGGTAAGAATTTTAATGTTGGTCATAATAGACATGTGCCTTTTCAGGACAACCCAATGTCAGGGATGGATTACGAGGAGCACATTAAGGAGATCATAGGAGATGTATATGGACCAGGCTTGAGGGAGGTCTCTCGACCAGAATCATGCAAGCCGTATCCTGCTTACATCGACCAACAGTACCCCTTCCTAAATCAGTTCAGAATTCCTGACTTTACATTGCTTTCAGGGGAAGAGGGTCAATGGACCATCGAGCATGTCACTCGATTTAATTTTCAGTGTAGCGGTATATGTACCCTGCCATATTATGACATCCTTAGGTTACGCCTGTTTCCCGGTTCGCTTACTGGCCCAGCTTTTTCGTGGTATGCTTCTTTTTTGGCGGACTCTATCGATACCTAGAGGTGCATGGAAGATGCCTTACATGCCCATTTTTACAGGACTGAGCCGGAAGTCAGCATCGCTGAGCTAGCACGTATGGTTCAGCGACACGGAGAATTTGTAGATACATTTGTCAATAGGTTTAATAGAATGCGACACAAATGACGTGTCAACTTACCTGAAGATGAATTCGTCAGACTTGCTCAGCGGGGTCTCGATTTTGAGAACCGAAAGAAATTCCAAGGTTTGGAATTCCGTGATTTTTATGACATGATAGCCAAAGTCACGGAGTACGAGGAGCTGATGCGTGAAGATCATCGGCGGAAGAAGAACAGTATGGGCAGTTATCACCATGATACCCCAAACGTACGAGACAGCGGTAGCAGAATCGGTAACCACAGGTTCTACTGTTTGCCCTTTATTGTCAAAAACTGCACAGGTACTAGAAGCGGCAAGGAGGAACAACGAAGTTAAATACACTTTCGACACTGCTAAAACAGATGAGATATTTGAGTACCTCTTGATAGAAGAGTTCATCACGCTGCCCTTCGGACATGTCATTTCGAGGAAAGAAGATATCCGCAGGAGGACCTACTGCAAGTATCATGACGCCTGGAGTCATAACACATCCTTTTGTTTCAGTTTTAAAAATGTTGTGCATGATAGGATTTGTCGCGCCCCGAAAAAATGCCGGACGCGAGGCGTACTCGCTTTGGTTAGAATGGGGTTCTAATAAAGTGTGAAAAGAGCCGTTTGAACAGCTCAATTCACAATTCAGACGAGTCGCCACCAATCAGCTCAGTTCGGTGTGATTGGATACCGTATAAAGTGACAGTTTGACTCTATTTCAGGATAAGTGCTATCTAGGTTCTAAAGAGGTTTAGTTTATCTATTAATTATTAGAGTTATAACATAACTTTAGATTCTGAATTTTAAGGGGGAAAAAGGTCATCACATGGCGTTTTCTTCTCAGTTATTACATAACCGTTTTCAAAACATTTTGACCTTAAAATACTGTCTATATCTATAACATAGATATGGACGGACTCTTTTTGACTCGATCAAGCTAATGAACGTTTTATTAAAATGATTAATGGAATTAACAACCCCGATTTTTAATATTAGATTCATACTTAGTGCATTAAGATATTTTTCGATATTTTTTAGATGGGATTAAGTTAATGATTAACGGGAGTTTTATTTTTATAACATATTGTTTACCCTAAACTAAAGTTCTTTGTATCTCGTACCTAATTATTTACAACTTAATATGCCTAAAATTACTAATGAGCTATGTAAGTAGACATGAAAGAGTTAATGGGCTTAAAATTAAAGTGAGAACCCAAGCTATAACCTACCCAACTAAACTAAAAGGCTAACCTAACTACTATCCAACTAAACCTAATTCTAATCCTCACGCCTCTCTCCCTCAGCCGTCTCTCTTCCCTTCTCTCGTCCTCCCCTCTCCAATCTTTCACGATTCTGAGCTTAAGTGAACGGTTATCGCTTGAATCCTTTCCTTTACACTCCTTACTCACCATCTACGAACGAATTTCACTCTTAACTTCTCGGATTTTGCTATTATGGGAATCTAGGGTTTCAGCTTTATCTTGAAAATTGGTTTCTATGGCTGTCATTGATTGAGGGGTTTCATCCTTGACATGGCTGTCTCGCTATTGTGAGGGTTTATGAACGAGTTTCGAGAATGAGGTCTCGATTTTGATCTCGGGTTCATTTCTGTTTTGGTCTCGGTTCCAGGGAAGTCTCTAGATTCTCTCCACTTTTATTCTTAATTTTATCTATTCTGATCCTATGGTTTTGATTCTGTGTTCGTTTGATTTGGAATCTATGACCTAAAATGCTCATATCTCTTCCTTGACAGGTCTGGAAGTATTCCTATGATTCTAAACTGAGTTTGGATATTACGGGGACGTTTTTTGGGTAAAAACTGGACTGACCGGAAGTTCGCCGGTCGGAAAACTTTTCCGGCGAACCTCCGGCGCCGGCTGTCTATTGATGGTGTACTTCTTTTGTCTCTTTTTATGCTATTTGTGGTTCATTTCTGGCTGTTTGGGGTGATGTTGATGTCTATGTGCAAATTTGGTCTCCTATGCTTGAATATCTACTGTTTTAAGGCTGTTTCTATGAGAACCTTGCTATTTCGGGTTACTTGACTGGATTTTAATGTGGGTTTGATGTTTCTTGAGGCTGTTTTGGTATGCTTTTGTGTAAATATTGCTGGCTGCTTTTTATAGGCTGTTTTTGTCGGAAAATAAGTCGTATCTTGGTATTTTCGATCTTGGTAAGTTGAAAACAGAAAACTACCTAATAATGACTATATTTGAACCCGGACAATGATGATTGACAGCCAATAGTCTAAGGAAGATTGGATTCGTGCTCTAGGATTAGAGGAAAAACTTATTCGAGTGGCAAACCGACTTTCGAGCTCGGGAGGTAACTTAAATTCGTTTTTATTGAGTCATGTTGAGTGTGGATTTCTTCCTTAACTTGACTAATAAGCAAAATCTGAGTCCTAAGCTAGTACATTTGGACTTCTAAGCACAAAATATGGTAAGTAAGGAAAAAGCAGTAAGTTTGAACATAATGAGAATCATAAACTTTCATATATGCATGTATATATACATAAAAGGTTTTAATACCTTTCTTCTTTGACAAATTGAACACAAATGGAACTAAGATAAAAGTAGCCCTTCCTTCACTCCACTTTTGGCTCTTTCTTCTGATTTTCAATCTCCATTCCTCTCTATTTCTGCCCTCTTTTCTTGTTGTATTGAATTCTTTTTCTTTTTTCTTTTTGTGTTGGGAATAGTTCCCCTTTTATAGTGATTAGAGTGAAATCTTGTTGATGGATTTCCCATCATCACCTTTGTACTTTGGAGTGCTTCCATGTGTATAATCTGTACTTTTCTTATCTTGGATAGGATTATGGACATTTTTTTGGCTCTAATCTTGTACTTCTTGATGTGATTATGGTGAACATTTTGGCTTTCCTCATGTGTTAGCTTAATTTTCAAGCACTTAAAGCTTGACCACCAAGTTTGAAAACTTGGTCTCCAAGACTTGATTTCTGGTTCCGATTCGATAAATTTGAGGATTTCAGGGACTGTTTCGTATATTTTCTTTGGGCTTGAAACTGTCACTGGGCCGAAAATCATGGGTTAAATCTGCTGTCTTGAAACTTATTGATCTTGAACTGTTGGGCTTGAGACTGTTGAGCTGAAATTCATGGGCTAAAGCTGCTGTCTTGAAACTTGTTGATCTTGAACTGTTGGGCTTGAAACTGTTGGGCTAAAATCCATGGGCCTGCAATTGCAGGGTTGAACTTGCTGTCTTTATGAGCTGAGATTTCTTCTGAACATTTATCAGAATTGCTGCCTTTGACCCACTGGAATTGAATGGCTGTCTTTACTCTTTTACTTAGCAACTTTGACTTGAATGTGGGCTTGACCCGACTCGTCAAACTTTTTCTGGTTGCTTCTAAAACGTGAGATAAAATCTCCGATATTAAAAATACGGAGTTCAAATCCCGTGACATTTTATTTCTGCAAAACAGGATAGAGTTAGTGGTAAAAGAAAATGTACCATTTATTTATCTGTTTATAAACATGTAATATATTTGGATTACTTAATAAAACAAGTATTTATTTTCTTTTCATCCAATTTATTATCATGTTTAAACGTTGAACCTTCTCGACGATTGATTTGATAAAAGCCGCCCAAATAAAATTCTAATCCAAATGCTAAATTTTCATCACATAATCAATTAGCACTAAAATAGAGAAAAATTTGAAAATGAACAAAATTTGTAAACTCAATAAAAACACCCATAACATAGGCTATCTTAGGAGAAATAAATTTTAAACAAAAGAAATGTTAAAATAAACTATCAGTTAAAGAAAAATAGTTTTTACGCCACATATCGTATCGTAAATAAAATATAGTCTAGAAATTTATATTTTTGCGAAAACACGTATTTACAAACTGGACAAAAATGGGTATCTACAGCTGCCCCCCTTTGTGTATCTTCATTGAAAAGGAAGTACACAAAGTTCAGACCAGATAACCATTTTTAGCACGGTTTCAAGGTGAATCAAAAGGTGATAAAGGATATTCTTATGCGTTTGATCGGGCATTTCCGAGTTGGTCAACTAAAATTTTGACTCAACGACCAAATAAACGGGCCTCCGTGTTTGAATGTTTGAAGCTGGCATCCTCCAGGCTGAGCAGCTACTAACTCTGGCTCAACGACCAAACGAAAATAATGGGTCTTCTGCGTTTGAATGTTTGAAGCTGGCATCCTCCAGGCTGAGCAGCTAATAACTCTGGCTCAACTACCAAAATATAACGGGTCTTCAGCGTTTGGATGGTTGAAGCTGGACATCCTCCAGGCTGAACAGCTAATAACTCTGGCTCAACTACCAAAATAAAACGGGTCTTCGGCGTTTGGATGGTTGAAGCTGGACATCCTCCAGGCTGAGCAGCTAATAACTCTGGCTCAACTACCAAAATATAACGGGTCTTCGGCGTTTGGATGGTTGAAGCTGGACATCCTCCAGGCTGAGCAGCTAATAACTCTGGCTCAACTACCAAAATATAACGGGTCTTCGGCGTTTGGATGGTTGAAGCTGGACATCCTCCAGGCTGAGCAGCTAATAACTCTGGCTCAACTACCAAAATATAACGGGTCTTCGGCGTTTGGATGGTTGAAGCTGGACATCCTCCAGGCTGAGCAGCTAATAACTCTGGCTCAACTACCAAAATAAAACGGGTCTTCGGCGTTTGGATGGTTGAAGCTGGACATCCTCCAGGCTGAGCAGCTAATAACTCTGGCTCAACTACCAAAATATAACGGGTCTTCGGCGTTTGGATGGTTGAAGCTGGACATCCTCCAGGCTGAGCAGCTAATAACTCTGGCTCAACTACCAAAATATAACGGGTCTTCGGCGTTTGGATGGTTGAAGCTGGACATCCTCCAGGCTGAGCAGCTAATAACTCTGGCTCAACTACCAAAATCGACGGGTCTTCTGCGTCAGGGGCGCTCACGCGTCTTTCTTGATTGGATAAATTGTTGTGAAGTAATTCTTTGAATTTTGATCTGCAAGGGATGTTTATGCTATGCATGTATGGATGAATGAGTTTAAATTTCGAAAATATGTTTGAAGATGGAAGTTTGAATGAATCCTTTATTTAAACAGAGTTGGGCTAGGCCTATATTTGGTCCTTGCATAATTGGCTTTAATACTGTCTCTCGCCATTCTTGGGTTGAGAAAAATAACAATGACCTGTGTATGAACAGGGGTGGCACTGTCTTTTTGCTGATCTTTCTTGTTATGGCGCTTGATCGGGCGCAAATACTGATCTTTCTTGTTATGACGCTTGATCTTGCGCAAATCGGAAAGTAATGAATTGATTTGATATTTCAAGTTTGTAACTGGTAGCTTTTGAGCCTTAAATGTTGCCTAGACCGCCTTTTCAGGTTTTCAATCTAGCAGGCTTTGTTGTTCGTTTTCTCCTTTTTTTTGAACCTTAAATGTTGCCTAGACCGCCCTTTCAGGTTTTCAATCTAGCAGGCTTTGCCTTCTTTTTTGTTTTATTTGAACCTTGAATGTTGTCTAGACCGCCCTTACAGGTTTTCGATCTAGCAGGCTTTCTCTTTTTTTATTTTTTTTTATTTTTTTTTTTTTTTTTTAAAATGTTGCCTAGACTGCCCTTTCGGGTTTTCAATCTATCGAACCTTGCTTCTGCTATGAATCTTAAATGTTCAGCTCTTTTAAAAAATTTGAAATTCGCATATTCAGGTAAAGAGAAAAGAAAAATTGTGCGGGGAAAAATATATTGCATTTATTCATTTAAAAATTATTACAAACATGACTTTATTAGATGATCAATATTCTACGGATAATACTTTCTAACGGCATCGGAATTGACAGGATTATCAAGTTCGTCTCCATCCATGTTGGTGAGTAACAGCGCTCCTCCCGAGAAGGTTTTCTTCACCACATACGGGCCTTCGTACTTTGGAGTCCACTTCCCCCTAGGATCCAAATTCCTCAGGATAATCTTCTTTAAAACTAAGTCTCCTTCCTGAAAAGCTCGAGCTCTGACCTTTTTCCCATAAGACTGTATCATTCTTCTCTGGTATAATTGTCCATGGCAGATTGCAGTCAATCTCTTTTCTTCGATGAAGTTCAACTGATCATACCTTTTCTGCATCCATTTTGATTCATCCAGTCCGGATTCCAACATGATCCTTAACGATGGAATTTCGACCTCTATTGGCACTACAGCCTCCATGCCATAAACCAATGAATATGGAGTAGCTCCTACCGATGTTCGCACCGTGGTTCTGTATCCGTGAAGGGCATAGGGTAGCATTTCGTGCCAATCTGTGTAAGTCAATGCCATTTTCTGCACTATTTTCTTGATATTCTTGTTTGCTGCCTCTACTGCGCCATTCATCTTGGGTCGGTAAGGAGTAGAATTATGATGTTTGATGTTGAATTGGGAGCACATTTCTTCCATGGCTTTGCTGTTGAAATTCTTGGCATTATCTGTTATTATCTGCTCTGGTAAACCGTATCGGCATATGATATTGTTCTTGATGAACTTCTTCACTACTGCTGAAGTCACATTCGCATAAGAAGCAGCTTCCACCCATTTAGTGAAGTAGTCTATGGCTACTAGGATGAAGCGGTGACCATTTGATGCTTTGGGCTCGATTGCTCCGATGACGTCTAATCCCCACATTGAAAAGGGCCAAGGAGCTGTCATCACATGTAATTGGGTTGCTGGTGCATTTGAATTATCGGCGTACACTTGGCATTTATGGCATTTCTGAACATATCTCATACAATCTGATTCCATATTGGACCAATAGTATCCCATTCTCAAGATCTTTCTGGACAAGGCATGTCCTCCCAAATGAGTGCCGCAGAAGCCATCATGTATTTCTTTAGTTAGGCGCATGCTTTGCGTTTTGTCTACGCATCTGATCAAGGTAGTGTCATGGTTTCTTTTGTATAGGGCTTCTCCACTGAGTAGAAAACCTGCAGCCAATCTTCTCACTGTTCTCTTATCTGTTTCTGATGCCCCCAAGGGATAAATCTTGTACTGAATGTAGTTCTTGATGTCAAAATACCAAGGCTTCTCGTCTTCTTTTTCTTCGATCAGGTTGCAGTAGGCTTGTGATTCTCTTAACTCGATTTCGATAGCAGGCAGACTCTGACATTTTTCAAGTTCAAATGATGATGCTAAAGTAGCCAATGCGTCTGCCATCTGATTTTCAACTCTAGGTACATGCTCAAGCTGAACTTCCTGAAACTCACCCAACATTTCTAAGATATATTCTTGGTACGGGATCAATTTAGCATCTCTGGTTTCCCATTCTCCCTTCAACTGGTTGATTACTAAAGCTGAATCTCCATAGATTTCCAATTTTCTGATTTTCATGTCTAAAGCGGCTCTTATTCCAAGGGCACAAGCCTCATATTCTGCTATGTTGTTGGTACATGAGAAGCACAATCTAGCGGTGATAGGAAAGTGCTTTTCTTCTGGTGATGTTAGAACAACCCCTATACCGTGTCCCAAGGCATTGGATGCTCCGTCAAATCTCATAATCCAAACATCTGGCCTCTTCTCTGCTTTTTCAATAATACCGAACACCTCTTCATCTGGGAGAGGCACATCTAAAGGCGTACCGTGAGCTACTGGATTTTCTGCCAAAAAAATTGCTATGGCTGACCCTTTGATCGCTTTTTGAGAAACATACACTATGTCGTATTCTGCTAAAAGTACTTGCCATCTGGCAATTTTCCCTGTGAGAGCTGGCTTTTCAAAAATGAACTTGATAGGATCCATCAAAGATATAAGGCGAGTGGTACGGTTTAACATGTAATGTCTGAGGCGATGAGCTGACCATACCAAGGCGGCACAAGTCTTTTCCACTGAGGTGTATCTTGATTCACAATCGGTAAATTTCTTGCTTATGTAGTAGATGGCACGTTCTTTAGTCCCTGATTCGTCTGCTTGTGCTAAGAATGCTCCCATGGATTTTTCTTGAACGGTTAAGTATAACAAGAGATCTCTCTTGGGAGTTGGAGGATGAAGAACTGGAGGATTCTGTAAATATTCTTTAATTTTGTCGAAAGCTTCTTGACATTCCTGATCCCAAGTACCTGGATTTTTCTTTTTGAGTAGTTTGAAAATTGGCTCACATTTTGTAGTCATTTGAGCAATGAAACGAGCAATGAAGTTTAGTCTCCCTAGAAATCCTCTAACTTCCTTCTCTGTCTGTGGAGACTTCATCTCTGTTATAGCTTTGATTTTTGCTGGATCTGCTTCGATTCCTCTTCTACTGACAATGAATCCCAACAATTTCCCTGTAGTAACTCCAAATGCACACTTGGTTGGATTGAGCTTGATATGGTATTTCCGTAGCCTGTCGAAAACTTTCTTTAGAACTTCTAAGTGATTCTCATCCTCCTTTGACTTTGCTACCATGTCGTCAACATATATCTCCATTTCTTTATGAATCATGTCATGAAAAAGTGTCACCATCGCTCTCTGATAGGTAGCTCCTGCATTTTTGAGCCCAAATGGCATAACCTTGTAGCAGAAAGTTCCCCAATATGTGATGAAAGTGGTTTTTGCCCGATCTAAAATGTCCATAAGGATTTGATTGTACCCTGAATATCCATCCATCAAAGATAGCATGAAATATTCCGCGGTGTTATCCACGAGTACATCTATGTGCGGAAGTGGGAAATTATCTTTAGGACTTGCACGGTTCAGATCTCTATAGTCGACGCACATCCTTACCTTTCCATCTTTCTTAGGAACCGGCACGACATTGGCTACCCATTCGGAGTAATTGGAGACAATTAGGAATCCTGCATCAAACTGCTTCTTTACTTCTTCTTTGATCTTAAGGAGCGTCTCTGGTCGCATCCTTCTCAGTTTCTGCTTCACTGGCTTGCATTCTGGTCTGAGTGGAAGCCTATGTGTCACTATATCGGTACTCAACCCTGGCATATCTTCATAAGACCAAGCAAACACATCTTTGTATTCTCTCAATAGTTCTATCAATCCTTCCTTGAATTTGCTATCTAAAGACCCATTGATCTTAGTCTCTTGTGGCTTTTCCTCTGTCCCCAGATTCACTGCTTCTAACGACTCGCCTTGAGGCTGAATACTCTCTTGCTCTCTTTCTAGAATTTTCTCGATTTCTGGTGGTATTTCTTCGTCATAATCCTCATCAGAGTCAATTTCGTAGATCGGATGATCAAAATTATGGGTAGATTTATGATCATCAACAAAGTCATTCGTGTAATTTTCCCTAAATAAATAAATGCAAGTAAGGATGACAAGTTGAAGAATAAGTGGAAAGAGAAAGAATTTTTATAGGAAAATATGCGAATTTTTATTTATTTATTAAAGAGGTGCCCTAAACATTTATTTTATTTCTTTAAATCTTAGGCATAATTTAAAGATCGATTCATAAACTTATTACATCATCACTGGTAGCTCACGAGCCTTCCAATTCTGTAGTTCTCGATCATTGATACGAATCCAATCTGAATTTTCTGCTTCCGCTCTTTCCTCTATCACTGCTGCAGTCATTCGGATGTGATTCCCTGCTTTCTTGAAAGTTTGCCTTATGTGGGGAATACGTATGGGTTGATCAACGATCTTCCTGCCCCCAAGTTTAGCTAAACGCTTCTCCTTCAGGTGCGCTCTGATTTTCGCTTTATCTTCTCGAGTCATCTCATACCCTAATCCTTCACGAAAGCGATTGTGACTGACGGTAAAGTCTGTTTCCTCCCAAGACTTCCAACTATCCACACCTTGCCCTCTGATCATTTCCCTAGCCACCATCATAGATGTCTTGGAATAGCTTGGGTTGAAGGCTTGAGCTCCATTCTCGGTATAAACGGCACTTACTACTTCGAAGACCTGGAAAGAGTTCTCCTGAGTAACCTCTACTTCCTCTATGTAAGGCATAGATGAACATTGACTGACTAGCATGTCTTCCTCCCCGGTTATCTCAATTAACTGCCCATCTGTAATGTACTTGATCTTCTGATGAAGGGATGATGGCACTGCCCCAGCAGAATGAATCCATGGTCTTCCCAACAACATGCTGTATGAAGGGCGAATGTCCATAACCTGGAAAGATATGTTGAAAACTGTCGGACCTATTTGAATTGGTAAATCCACATCTCCGATCACTGTTCTTCTGGTTCCATCAAAAGCTCTGACATATACACGGCTCGGACGGATGTATGAATCATCAACTGGGAGTTTGGAAAGAGTTTCTTTTGGCATTATGTTCAACGAAGATCCATTATCAATTAGTACTTTTGCCACTGTGAATTCTTTGCATTTGACAGATATATGCAAAGCTTTAGTATGTCCTGTCCCTTCGCAAGGCAACTCATCTTCAGAGAAAGTAAGATAGTTTGAAGCTACCATATTCCCTACAATGTCATCCATGCTATCCACTGAAATATTGTTGCACACATATGCTCGATTGAGGACCCTAAGCAAGGCACTCCGATGAGACTCAGATGTCAGGATCAATGACAGGAGCGAAATTCTGGCTGGAATCTTGTTGAGCTGCTCAATTACTTTATATTCACTCTGTTTAACTATTCTCAAAAACTCGAGTGCATCGTGATCCGTTACTGGGTTCTTGGCAGGTAAAGCTTCCATCTCTTCTTCTACTGAAACTTCCTCTTCTCTGGCTTTCCCTTTTCTGCGTCTATCTATCTCCTCCTGGCGTCTCCTATCAATATCCTCTGAGGCAAATATACGGCCACTACGGGTTAACCCTGAAATCTCTGCGATGTCCCTTTTTCCCTGATCATTGTCGCAAGTCTGAAACACAACAGTAGAGCCATATCTCCAAGGTACTGCCTTGTCACTTTCATAAGGGAAAGGCGAAGGTGCCTGGATTTCTAATATGGTGTGGCTATTGTCTTTCGGCGTCCAACTTATAACCAACGGGGTTAGATCAATCGGCACATTCTGCAGCATATTCGCTTCTTGACCTTCCTGAGCCTTAGTCCCAAAACGCAAAGTACCTGAATCCATATATTCCTGAACCTTTTCTTTGAATTCTTCACACTTCTGGATCGAGTGATCTAGACTTTGATTGTGGTATAAGCAACTTCCATTCCCTGGGGTTTCTTTGATCAAGCCGGTTTGGCACATGGCTAGATACAACTGTTTCATAGGCATAAGAACGCTACCAACATGGGTTTTATATTCACACCAATCCTCTTCCAAGACAGCATTAGTGTTGGATGTACTTCCGTGGGAAGGAAGTGGGTTACTTTTTATATCTGGCTTGGCGTTTGACTGATTGAACTTCAACCAACCTGCCCTGACTAACTGTTGAACCTTTCTTTTGAACGCGAGGCATCTATCGACTGTGTGCCCAACGGCTCCTGCATGGTATTCGCACCTTTCTTCGGGATTGTACCATTTCGGGTAAGGTGGCACCATAGGTGTTGGCGCAGGAATTACTGATATCTGCTTGTTTTGCAACAACTGCGGGTACAACTCAGCATATGACACCGGGATCGGGTCTATCTGCTCATATTCTCTTTTTCCGTTTCTCTGATTCTGGTAACCATTATTCTGCGGGATATTTGCCACATATCCCTCCTGTGGCTGAACTGCCCGAAAAGTAGGAACTTCTGGACTGATTCCTACCATGTGTGTTTCTTTATCTTTCTTAAAGTTATTGGGATTCTTCTTGACTGTTGACTTATCTTGACTCGGTATCTCCAAACGTCCGCTTCTCAAAGCCACATCTATTCTTTCTCCTGCTATGACAAAGTCTGAGAACTTAACTGTGCTGTGGGCGATCAAAGCACCATAGTAAGGAGCTGGGAGGGTTTCCAAGAAGATATTGATCATATCTTTTTCGGTCAATGGTGGCTTAATCTCAGCAGCTTTGTCTCTCCACGTCATAGCATACTCGCGGAAAGTCTGATCATTCTTCTTCTGGGTAGTTCTCAGATCTTCTCTAGTCGGTGCCAAATCCATGTTATGCCTGTACTGTCTCATGAAAGCATCGGCCAAATCTTTCCACTTCCGAATATGACTTCTTTCCAATTGCATGTACCATCGGAGGGCTGCCCCCTGCAAACTTTCCTGAAACACCTGTATCAAGATCTTGTCATCGCTCGCATATGATCCCATCTTCCTGCAGTACATGGTTAGGTGATCTTTTGGGCAGGTAACTCCCGAGAATTTCTCAAAATCTGGTGCTCTGAATTTATGTGGCATGACTACATCTGGAACTAAGCATAGAGCTTTTGCATCTACCACATCAAAACTGCCTTCCATACTTCTCAAGCGTTCCTCCAACATTTCCAAACGACCATCTTCGACTTTTACTCCTTCAACGTCAATAATCTCAACGTCGTTATGACGTTCAAGTTCTTCATTATTTTTCACATCCGGCTTCGGAATCTCTTCATTAGGTTTCTCTGATTCTTTGCTTTCCTTATCTGCCCACATCTTCAGTAACGCGGCCATCTGTTCCTTCAGCTGTTCCATTCCCGCTAACTGTCCCTTTATGTTTTCTATCTCTCCTTGTAACCTTTCAGCCATGACTTTTGCTTTCGAACGAGTTTCACGACGATCAGCCAGTGAGATTCACTCGTAATTAAATTATGCCTTTGCCAACTCTGTTTAGATAAATGAGGGATTTTAGCGTTTTAGTGGTGTAATTATGGTTAATGCATTTTTTATTTTGTTTTGGACATGAGAGTGCAATGTAAATATAAATATTGAAAGTCATCATTTCATTAATACAAATACTCCATTAGTACATAATATTAAATTAATACATAAACAAAAGACATCTAATAAAACTCTCATTCTTCAAACAGCATTGCCATAATCCGCCATCTCCTTGATGATCTCGTCCAGATAGTCAGCTACCCTCTGTCCTTGTGTATCAGACACCACCATCTCAGTCCTGATTTTGTTCAAGTTTAAGGATATAGCCGTAGCTCTTGCGGCGGTTGATCGAATAAAATTATTGACGCCCTCCATTTGTTGGTTTGTAGCAGCTTGAGCTACTTGATAATGACCTATCTGCTGACCCAAATTAACCAACAGTGCTTGATTATCTTGATGTAACTGGTGCAACTGGCGATTCTCTTCTCCATAGATCTGATTGGAGCTGGTGAGATCTGCATAAATTCGTTGATGCTCCTCTGCCATCACTCGATTAGCATTCTCTAGATCAGCTATCCTCTTCTGAAGCCTGCGGATCTCATCATCCTTAATTGTGTTTGCAGTTGGTGCAGGTGGAGGTCCTCTCCTGACGCGTGGTCTTGCTTGTGGAACAGCAAACTTACTGATCCTTGTTTGGACCCATTCCAAATATTCAGGACTGGCAGAAATATTAGAAGCTATCGCAATCTGTTTTGCCCGTCTCCAAGCCATAGCATACTGTTTGATTTTGTTACGAGATTCTTCTCCACCATATATAATAGCTGAATGATCCAAGCCTGACGTAGCGGGAATAAACTGCATAGCTCCAGACTGCCTTCTCACCATGCAAGGTGCATATGCGGTTCCTCCCCAAGGTCCTAATAATGGTACATAGTCATAAGCTCCGCATCTATAAATTGTCGTTCTACTACCATTCCAGGATGCTTTCCAAATGATGTCATGCTCTTCGACGTTCTCCAAGAAGTTTACCCAATCTCCTTTAGTGACCCCTGTGGGAGGCCACGCAGCAAGCCCAAAGTTGGTAATGGGATTCTTCGTGCCATCAAACGTTTTCTGGAAAGGTATCTCGGGGTAACCAAAACGTTCCGGGCATTTGAAATGACTGATTGCCCAAATACACAAAAGCTGACCGCATCCTTCAAAGTTGCCCCCTGACATACGACATTTATCCAGTGCTCTGAAGGTTTCAGCTAGTATACCGATAATGGGATTCACACCATATTCTTTGCTTTGAATCACTTTGGAGAAAAAGATAATGACTCTTGAATCAATACATCCTGCTTTCTTCGGAAATAGAATTAATCCATAGATGAGAAGTGCTAACATTTTCAAACCCATTTCACAGCTCCCCTGATTCCACGCCAGGTCGATTATTCTGTTCATGTCAACGTCTTCGCCTATCATCCATTCCTTCACTTCGGAAGCTTGTTTTCCTACCATCTTTCCTAGTTGTCTTTGAACTTTCTCATTCGTATCATGCTCATATAGTCTTCCTTCCTCATTCAACGGCACTTTCAAAAGTTCCTGATATTCTTCTAGAGTAGGAGTCAAGTCAATGTCCCCAAAACTAAAACATCTATAGTCAGGCTTCCAAAAGTTGATCAATGCCCTCAGCAGTGCATCATGAGTTGGAACAAATAACAAGTGATTAATCCAACCATATTGGTCAATAAATTTCATGAGGTCATGTCCTGTGAGTCGAGCTACCATAGCTTTGACGATTCCCAAATCACTCGGCACATAATTAGTACTATCTTTGACACACGGTATTAGTTCACACGGTATCATCACACTGTCTCCCTTAATCCTCTGACTTTCCTCAGACCAGTTTTTGACAACATGTTCCCTGACGGATTCTGGCTTGTTTAAAGATGAAGAAGCCATGAGAGTTTAGCAAATGTCCCTGTCTATATATTTATTTAATATTTAGTAAGAAAAAGAAGTAAAGTGTTAGATGATAAATTTTTAATAAATCATGAATGCTATATTTTCCCATTTTAAAGTTATGCTAGTAAGAAACAATTCATTCTGAAAAAGATCTATTTCGTTTCATGAGATCAATCGGTTACAAGAAAACATCGAAGGATCATCCTTTACAACTTCCTTAGGATGATCCATTCTCTGTTTTGCCTATCCAAAATATACTTCCTATATAAGGTCCTATTACAAAATGCCACTATCCCTTTTTACATAATATTTACACAAAAACCTATCAATCTAGAGCTCCTCCTAACAAAGCCCTCCGCCTTCATTCTTCTGTTGGAGTCTTTCCTTCCTCAAAAAGTGGTCTTCGTTTGCTATCTTCGACTCTCGGCGGGACTAGCTCTTTCCTTTTTCACTCAAACTTTCGCTTTTTCAATGGCAATACTCCTCCTGAACATGATCCTTGACTGCTTCCGGTGCTTAACTCCTCCTCAGTTGATACCAAAGTCATAGAAACATCCTCGGTATTGCTATCTTCCCCTAAATCATTCGAACCTCCTGACTCTTCTGAATCGGCTGCGGGAGTATACTGAGGAGATTCATGAGAGTAGACCAGATAATCGTCAATATTAAACGGAATCTCCAATGACGGGAAATTATCCCAATCCTGTATCTTGCCATTTCCAGAAGGAGCCCAAACTGGCAACACTACTTCAACCTTCGGGACCAGAAGTTCCAGATTCTCCTCTATCAGCATTGGTATTGGCATTTCATCATTTTGTATTATGAGTATCATTTCATCATTTTCTGATGCCATCTCTTCTTCATCACTTTCCCACATCAGATCCCCATCTTCTCCCCAGAACTCATCACCGGCCAGATGCAACTGATTCATTCCTTGCTCTAAGTCTTCATCACTCTCAAAATCTAGAATGTTATCATCTTCATCATCAGATGACCATAATCCATCCCCAGGATAGGGGAAGTAATCAATTGAGTATCCCTTTTGACAGAAATTCCAGTTCCCTTCCAGGGCAATGGGATCATTTATCTCTTTCAGAGTCTTCTTGTAGTGTAGAGAGGACAGATTCCTATAACATTCTATTGCTTGGACAGGCATGGTAGCTGGTGATGGCTTCATACGACCATCGGAGAAGTAGTGGTTAGAATCCATAAGAGCCGGAGGAATCGTAGATGGATTAATCCCATTCACAACTGCCAGCCTATTCTTTACCCAGCACCACTCTTCTTTGTTCTTCAATGCATCTATCATCGGATTTTCCTTGAAATGTTTCTCTATAGCAAACCGCTGTATCTGGTGTGTATGAACCTCTTCTCCCATGACTGTTATTGCTTCGGATCGGTGAAAGATTATAAAAGCATAAGGATCAGAGTATAACTCAAATAGAGCTATCCACAGAATGGGATCACCAAACTCTCTCAGAAACTTCCTAAAATACGGTTCTCGGTCCTCATCTCCTGACCATTGCAAAAGCTGCGTAAGTGGGCGTTTGTCAACAATAAAACCAACTCTTCCTAAATGGCTCAATGATTTCAGCAAACTGTAGGCTTCAACTGGAAAATCATACATATCCTCCGTCATTATGTAAAAACAGCTCAAATGTGGGAAACAAGGGTGCCAGTCTAGAAATTTAACTGGCGTGTCGTGAACTCCATACTTCCTAAACATGATCATTTGGGTAGATCCCATAAGTTCCTCAGAATGACCCCTCAATGTCTTCTGAACTATCCCAACCAGTATATCCTCAGGCAAATGTTTAAGTTCCGGAAATTTCCAAACCTCAGTCATGATGCAGATCCTATAGAATGAATCGTCTATTACTTTCATAACTTTCAAACGGGGGGAATATTTATACAATGCAATGCATGAAACAGGAGTATAACAGTTCAATATATACACAATTATATACACGGCAAGTTCCTAAAGGGTGGAAACCTGCACAAAAGGGCTGGATACTAATGGGGTAGGTTTGTTCTAAGCAGCAGTTCCCGATTTCCTTATCCCACCAAAAATTGTGAGAGATCAGTCCTCGAGTTGAGTACGTTTCAAGACCCTTCCCCGAATTTCGAGAGGTATCCCTACTTTGCCTCGTCCTAATAGTAACGGGTAGATCATAACATGACCTTTTGGGTGAATGTGTGCAAAGTGCGGCTTTCAGCATAAATTTAAATCAAAGCACAGTTTTATAAAGCAGTAAATATGTACAGGTATAATACAGCAATAAACAGGTAATGAATGTACAGTTTATAATAATAAATAACGAATAAATAAATAAATAATAAATAAACTAAAAACCTAGTCCCCAGCAGAGTCGCCAGCTGTCGCGCCCCGAAAAAATGCCGGACGCGAGGCGTACTCGCTTTGGTTAGAATGGGGTTCTAATAAAGTGTGAAAAGAGCCGTTTGAACAGCTCAATTCACAATTCAGACGAGTCGCCACCAATCAGCTCAGTTCGGTGTGATTGGATACCGTATAAAGTGACAGTTTGACTCTATTTCAGGATAAGTGCTATCTAGGTTCTAAAGAGGTTTAGTTTATCTATTAATTATTAGAGTTATAACATAACTTTAGATTCTGAATTTTAAGGGGGAAAAAGGTCATCACATGGCGTTTTCTTCTCAGTTATTACATAACCGTTTTCAAAACATTTTGACCTTAAAATACTGTCTATATCTATAACATAGATATGGACGGACTCTTTTTGACTCGATCAAGCTAATGAACGTTTTATTAAAATGATTAATGGAATTAACAACCCCGATTTTTAATATTAGATTCATACTTAGTGCATTAAGATATTTTTCGATATTTTTTAGATGGGATTAAGTTAATGATTAACGGGAGTTTTATTTTTATAACATATTGTTTACCCTAAACTAAAGTTCTTTGTATCTCGTACCTAATTATTTACAACTTAATATGCCTAAAATTACTAATGAGCTATGTAAGTAGACATGAAAGAGTTAATGGGCTTAAAATTAAAGTGAGAACCCAAGCTATAACCTACCCAACTAAACTAAAAGGCTAACCTAACTACTATCCAACTAAACCTAATTCTAATCCTCACGCCTCTCTCCCTCAGCCGTCTCTCTTCCCTTCTCTCGTCCTCCCCTCTCCAATCTTTCACGATTCTGAGCTTAAGTGAACGGTTATCGCTTGAATCCTTTCCTTTACACTCCTTACTCACCATCTACGAACGAATTTCACTCTTAACTTCTCGGATTTTGCTATTATGGGAATCTAGGGTTTCAGCTTTATCTTGAAAATTGGTTTCTATGGCTGTCATTGATTGAGGGGTTTCATCCTTGACATGGCTGTCTCGCTATTGTGAGGGTTTATGAACGAGTTTCGAGAATGAGGTCTCGATTTTGATCTCGGGTTCATTTCTGTTTTGGTCTCGGTTCCAGGGAAGTCTCTAGATTCTCTCCACTTTTATTCTTAATTTTATCTATTCTGATCCTATGGTTTTGATTCTGTGTTCGTTTGATTTGGAATCTATGACCTAAAATGCTCATATCTCTTCCTTGACAGGTCTGGAAGTATTCCTATGATTCTAAACTGAGTTTGGATATTACGGGGACGTTTTTTGGGTAAAAACTGGACTGACCGGAAGTTCGCCGGTCGGAAAACTTTTCCGGCGAACCTCCGGCGCCGGCTGTCTATTGATGGTGTACTTCTTTTGTCTCTTTTTATGCTATTTGTGGTTCATTTCTGGCTGTTTGGGGTGATGTTGATGTCTATGTGCAAATTTGGTCTCCTATGCTTGAATATCTACTGTTTTAAGGCTGTTTCTATGAGAACCTTGCTATTTCGGGTTACTTGACTGGATTTTAATGTGGGTTTGATGTTTCTTGAGGCTGTTTTGGTATGCTTTTGTGTAAATATTGCTGGCTGCTTTTTATAGGCTGTTTTTGTCGGAAAATAAGTCGTATCTTGGTATTTTCGATCTTGGTAAGTTGAAAACAGAAAACTACCTAATAATGACTATATTTGAACCCGGACAATGATGATTGACAGCCAATAGTCTAAGGAAGATTGGATTCGTGCTCTAGGATTAGAGGAAAAACTTATTCGAGTGGCAAACCGACTTTCGAGCTCGGGAGGTAACTTAAATTCGTTTTTATTGAGTCATGTTGAGTGTGGATTTCTTCCTTAACTTGACTAATAAGCAAAATCTGAGTCCTAAGCTAGTACATTTGGACTTCTAAGCACAAAATATGGTAAGTAAGGAAAAAGCAGTAAGTTTGAACATAATGAGAATCATAAACTTTCATATATGCATGTATATATACATAAAAGGTTTTAATACCTTTCTTCTTTGACAAATTGAACACAAATGGAACTAAGATAAAAGTAGCCCTTCCTTCACTCCACTTTTGGCTCTTTCTTCTGATTTTCAATCTCCATTCCTCTCTATTTCTGCCCTCTTTTCTTGTTGTATTGAATTCTTTTTCTTTTTTCTTTTTGTGTTGGGAATAGTTCCCCTTTTATAGTGATTAGAGTGAAATCTTGTTGATGGATTTCCCATCATCACCTTTGTACTTTGGAGTGCTTCCATGTGTATAATCTGTACTTTTCTTATCTTGGATAGGATTATGGACATTTTTTTGGCTCTAATCTTGTACTTCTTGATGTGATTATGGTGAACATTTTGGCTTTCCTCATGTGTTAGCTTAATTTTCAAGCACTTAAAGCTTGACCACCAAGTTTGAAAACTTGGTCTCCAAGACTTGATTTCTGGTTCCGATTCGATAAATTTGAGGATTTCAGGGACTGTTTCGTATATTTTCTTTGGGCTTGAAACTGTCACTGGGCCGAAAATCATGGGTTAAATCTGCTGTCTTGAAACTTATTGATCTTGAACTGTTGGGCTTGAGACTGTTGAGCTGAAATTCATGGGCTAAAGCTGCTGTCTTGAAACTTGTTGATCTTGAACTGTTGGGCTTGAAACTGTTGGGCTAAAATCCATGGGCCTGCAATTGCAGGGTTGAACTTGCTGTCTTTATGAGCTGAGATTTCTTCTGAACATTTATCAGAATTGCTGCCTTTGACCCACTGGAATTGAATGGCTGTCTTTACTCTTTTACTTAGCAACTTTGACTTGAATGTGGGCTTGACCCGACTCGTCAAACTTTTTCTGGTTGCTTCTAAAACGTGAGATAAAATCTCCGATATTAAAAATACGGAGTTCAAATCCCGTGACATTTTATTTCTGCAAAACAGGATAGAGTTAGTGGTAAAAGAAAATGTACCATTTATTTATCTGTTTATAAACATGTAATATATTTGGATTACTTAATAAAACAAGTATTTATTTTCTTTTCATCCAATTTATTATCATGTTTAAACGTTGAACCTTCTCGACGATTGATTTGATAAAAGCCGCCCAAATAAAATTCTAATCCAAATGCTAAATTTTCATCACATAATCAATTAGCACTAAAATAGAGAAAAATTTGAAAATGAACAAAATTTGTAAACTCAATAAAAACACCCATAACATAGGCTATCTTAGGAGAAATAAATTTTAAACAAAAGAAATGTTAAAATAAACTATCAGTTAAAGAAAAATAGTTTTTACGCCACATATCGTATCGTAAATAAAATATAGTCTAGAAATTTATATTTTTGCGAAAACACGTATTTACAAACTGGACAAAAATGGGTATCTACAGGATTAATCGGGGAGTCCTTCAGTTTCCGGAGAAGAAGGAAAGCATGTTGATCGACGACGACCCATTCCCGACAGTCACCATGGTTAACGCCACATCTTGTGAGCTCAAATCCAGCAGACATGCCTTCAGCGGAAGCTAACCGACGGAAACCCAAGGTTACTCCTAAGGTGGCAAAGGAATCCAACCTAAGGAAAGCCTCACTTCTGAGACAAGTACAGAGGGAACCCAGAAAGGCTAGGGGGGTAAACGAGAGCAGAAAGGCTGACATCCTTAGGAGCTACCCAGATTCATAGTGCCGTCAGCTGCGGGACCGAAAGGTTAATAGCAGGTAAACTAACATAGGAAATTCCCCAAGCCTCTCTGAAAAAATCAAAAGAGAAAAATGAGAAAGAGAGAGGCAGAAAAAATGAGAAGGAATCAGACAGAGGCATCTAGTCTAAACTCTGGTCTGAATTCAAAAGGGGTAAAGAATAAGTCTGTCGAAATAAAAGTAGGAGACTTCATTATCCATGTTGAGTGCGCAGTTACTTCGTTGATTTTGCCTTCGAGTTTTCGAAGTGACATACCTCGGGAGAAGGTAGAAGAAAAACCTAGTGAGTCTAGTGGAGTTATGATCAAAGCTTCGACTGAGAATTGTACCAAGTGTGTTTATTTCGATAAACCCACTCCTAAAATGACTCGCCACATATGACTATTGTACGTGAAAGCTCACATCGATGGCAAGCCACTTTCTAAAGTGCTAATCGACAACGGATCAACGATCAACATAATACCGCTGCAGACGGTGTTAGCTCTCGGAAAGTCGGAAGAAGATATTATGTCTTCTGAAATCTCAGTCTCAGCATTCACTAGAGAAGTAGCTAAGACATATGGAGTTTTCGTGTGTGGAGCTGACCATTGGCACCAAGACCTCCCATGCGGCATTTTTTGTAGTGAATCCATCCGCCAGCTACCAAGCACTATTGAGGTGAGATTGGATTCACTCGAATGTCTGCATCCCGTCTTCCTTGCACGAGCTCATGTTATTCTAGAAGGGAGACGCCGTTGAAGTAGTCTGGGCTAACGACAAGTCGTTCAGTGCCCACTCGAATCTAACTGAGTCTAGACTGTATGAGTCGTGAATAAACCTGATTAAGGTGGGGCCCGATCAGAAAAGACACGGATGAACCAGGTTAGACAGATGTTTGGATCAACTGCTATCGTGCCTTTTAGAAGGCAGACCAGCACGCAGCCGACCATCGAAGAGGTCCAATGATAAAGCCCACGTCGGGAAAAGAAGTGGTAGCCTCAACCGCTATAGGAAAATTGAGTGCACATCAAGCAATGGAAAAACTGCATTGCAAGGAGTATGTGAAGATAGGAGAGCTCGAAAACCCAGAAGAGCTTGATCCATTCTCGGTGAAATCGGACGAAGAAATCCAAATGGAGGACCTATAGAAGGGAAATCCTAAGTTGGAAGATGAAGGCTCGATGACATTAAACCCTCTCCAATGAGTCAATCTGGGAATAACCGAAGAACCCGGGTGGCTTACATCAGCGAACTATTGCGACCCGCTCTGAAGGAGGACATTATCAGGTTACTCCATGAGTTCAAGGACTGTTTCTCCTGGAATTATGATGAAATGCCGCGATTCAGCAGAAACATAGTTGAGCATAAACTTCCCATCAAGACAGATTTCAAGCCATTCAAACAGGCTTCTCGGAGAATGAGCAAGGAAGTCGAGGCAAAGGTTAAAGAGGAAATCAAAAAGCTTCTTAAATCAGGTTTCATCCGACCGGCTAAGTATGTGGAGTGGCTCTCTAATGTGGTCCCAGTAGTCAAGAAAAACGGAAAGCTACGAGTTTGCGTGGACTTCTGTGATATCAACCATGCAACTCCGAAGGACATCTATGTCATGCCTATCACAGACACGCTGGTTGATGTTTCCAAAAATGCTATTATTTCTTGTGCTGATTGTTTTGCAGGATATAACCAGATTCAAATAGCTGAAAATGATGTGTCGAAAACGGCATTTTGATGTCCTGGATCGATAAGAACGTTCGAATGGGTAGTGATGCACTTCAGATTGAAGAATGCTAGCGCCACATATCAACGAGCAATGAATGCAATATTTCATGATTTGCTTGGGGTATCTATGGAGGTGTACGTCGACGACATCATTATCAAGTCAAAACATGAATCTTATCATGTGCAGCACCTGAGAAAGGGTTTTGAGAGGATAAGGAAGTACTATCTCAAGCTCAACCCGCTGAAGTGTGCTTTGGAGTTAAAGCTGGGAATTTCCTTGGATATCTAGTGCACTAGAGAGGCATTGAGATCAACAAAAACAAGACCAAGGCGATTCAGGAAGCTCAACCTCCAAAGAATAAGAAAGAATTTCAGTGCTTCTTGGGCCAGGTAAATTTTCTTAGAAGATTTATTTTTAATTTGGCAGGGAAGTCAAATGTGTTTTCTAAGCTTCTAAAGACTCAAAGATGAGGAACACTTTATGTGGGAGGATAAACACCAGGCTGTATTCGAGGAAATAAAGAGATACATGTACAGTCCACCAATATTGGCACCTCTAAAGGAACAAACGCCGCTCAAGCTGAACATCTCAGCAGCTGAGAAGTCCATCGGTTGTCTGTTGGCGCAAGATAACGGTAGCAAACACGAACATGCTATCTATTATCTCAGTCGCTCTTTATTACTTGCAGAGACATGTTATAGCCCATTCGAGAAAATGTGTCTCTCGCTATATTTCGCTTGCACGAAATTATGACATTACTTGCTTAAATCAAGGGTGTACGTAATTTGTAGCACTGACTTGGTGAAATATATGCTGAATCAACCGATTGTGTCTGGGAGGATTGGGAAATGGTCGTTGGCTTTAGCGGAGTTCTCATTGGTCTACTTACCACAGTCATCTGTAAAAGGGAAGGCCATAGCAGAGTTCGTTGCAGATCATCCGACTAGCTTCCAGTACCCGGAGGAACAGGAGTTGTCAATCTACATGGCACAGAATGAACCTTGGATTCTGAAATTCGACGGTTCTAGCACTGAAAGTGCTAGCGGAGCAGGAGTTGTAATCACTTCCCCGGTCGGAGCTAAGACTATCTTATCGGTAAATTTAGATTTCAAGTGTACTAACAATCAGGCATAATACAAATCTCTCATCATTGGGCTGGAGATCCTGATTGAACTCGGAGCTAAAGAAATCAAGGTGTATGGAGATTCGCAGTTGGTCATCCGACACCTAACGGGAGAGTACAAATGCACGAGCTTGTCGCTAGTGCCATACTTTGCTTTTGTCGTCCAACTGGTTGACGCATTTGATGACGTGGATCTCATTCACACGCCAAAGGGTGAAAATTGGGAAGCTGACGAGTTGGCCCAGATCGCCTCAGGTATGAGAATCTCGAGAGATAGAGTCTATAAAATGGTGCTTATCAAAAGATAGGGGCACCCGTCAGTTGCAGAAAGAGGAGTACAATTAGAGTCGTTCAACATCGAAGCCAATATAGATCAAGATTGGAGACAACCTTTCATAGACTACTTGGAGAATCCAGCGCAGAAAGTGAAGTATTCACTGAGCGTCCAAGCTAGGAACTACATGTTAATAGCATGAGAGTTGTATAGGAAGGGCTATGACGGAATGTTGATGAAGTGCCTTGGTTTCCCGAAGGCAATGAAGGTAATGAAGCAAGTGCACGAAGGTACCTGTATAGCCCACCAGTCCGGAAGGAGAATGAGATAGCTTATCAACAGACACGGATATTTCTAGCCTACAGTCTTGCGAGATTGTATGCCCTACGCCAAAGGGTGTAAGAAGTGCCAGATATACGGCCCAATTCAACGGGTACCGTCAGAAGAACTGCACGCAATAGTAAAGCCTTGGCCATTCAGGGGTTGGGCGATCTATCTAATCGGAAAGATCTTCCCAACATCCTCCAAAGGACATTGTTTCATCATCGTCGCAACTGACTATTTCGCGAAATGGGTGGAAGCGGCTCCGATGAAGAAAGTTGGTCAAGAGAACATGATCGAGTTCATACGAGAGAATCTGATTCACCGGTTCGGAATTCCTGAGTCAATTACAACTGACCAAGGAACGATGTTCACGGGAGACGACATGAAGGAATTCATGGATGAGTACGGGATCAAGTTGATTCACTCGACGTCTTTCTACGCTCAGGCGAACAGACAGGCGGAAGCTTCAAACAAGATTCTCATCGGGATTCTGGAGAAGATGTTGAAAGAAAACCCGAGAGATTGGCATACGACGTTGTCAGAGACCTTTTGGGCCATGCCGATGACTAAAACCAAAGCTACTGGGGTAAGCCCATTTTTTCTAACGTTTGGTCATGATGCAATGTTGCTGCTGGAGGTCGTCGTCCCATCACTGTGAATAGTACGACAAAACGATCTAGATCCGAACGACTATTTGTAGGCAATAATCATAGAGTTGGATGACCTAGACTACGAAAGACAGAAAGCTTTTGGCTGCATGCTAGTTCAAAAGAAGAAAGTAGTTGAGGTCTACACCAAAAAGGTTAGAAAGAAAGTCTTTCAGGAAGGTGACTTGGTATGTAAGTTAATCCTTCCAATCGGTCTTAAGAGTCATGAGCTCGGGAAGTGGTCTCCTAATTGGGAAGGGCCCTTTCAAGTTCATAAAGCGCTTCCTGGAAATGCCTGCTAGAGTTGCACCCATGGTACATCAACATTAAATATTTGAAGAAGTATTATCAAATGATGTGGGATCTAGTTGACTCAAGGCAAGGGACACCGGCCGGTAGTCTGGTGATTACACCCTAGCTTCTCAAGCTAGGGGGGTAGTTATAATGGGTTAATTCACGTTCACAGTTTGAAGTGGGAATAAGCATTGGGGTACGTGCATATTGGAAGTCGCGAATCCAGGTTCCTTGTTACTCCTATCGTCTTCATTTTACTTCATTATGTTCGTGTATCTTAGTGATTAAAGTCTTGTCATGAGATTTTAATTACATTTTCGTTTCTTTGCTTTGTTAAAAAGAAAGACAAAAGATAGAAAAACAACTACTGAAAAAGTCATACAAATAGCTCAAAAAAATATGCAGTGGTTAGTCTTTGGCAAGGCTAATTATTTGTCGTTGCTTATCGATTGCAGGTGTTAGTTCAAGCCTTAGATATAACCTGTTCAATTTTTATTTTCTTTCTAGTCGTTTTTCCATTCATGCATTTCATTTTATAGGTTAGTTTATCATGCTTTCCTTTGTAAATAAATAAGTCTAGATAACAGAAAATAAATAGAAAATCCATACATGTGAGCTTATGCTCGATACATGTCCCAAAAAAATAATATATCAATAAAAGAATAGGAAATAAAAATTATGGGAGTTTACCACTCAACGGAAGAAATGAGCGAGACGAGCCTCGGACTTGGCCAACCAGTTGGAGAATATCTTGTCAGCAAGATTTTGGTGGTGAAAGATGTCTTCATGCTGCTTGCGCATCTCTTCATATCGCGCCATGAGACGCTTCTTCTCAGCATCCAGCTTGCTCTGTTCACGAGGAAACCACTATCTGAACTGGGTAGCGTCATGTAGAAGGTCATCACACACCCTCTTCTTCCTGCTCAGCTCCATCTGAAGCTCTTGCATCTTTGCATACCCACTATCCAGCTCCTGAAGTCGCTGCTGATCTTGCTATTGACGCTCCTTCAAGAAGAAGTACCTAACATGATAGTCATAAAAAACAGGAACGTCAGAAGTCAAAGCAAATGACAGCTGGTCAACAGTTTCTTTTTCCACATAAATATCCATCCAAGCTTCTTCAACAAACTGTATGAGCTCTTGGGAGAAGATCCTCCTATCCTCATCAGCAAGGTTCCCCTCAAGGAATTGAAAAGCCTCTATCACTTCTTCAACCTGGCTTAAGTCCCAGAAAGCATGAGATGTCTTGATGAGTTGAGCCACAGTATCCTTAGCTTCCTTCAAAGGATCAGGATGAGGAAAAGTAGCCGGGCATCTAACCAGAGAAAAGGTGAGGTCTATCTTGGTGAAAGGATCATCAATCTGCAGACTCACTAGTTCAAGACGAGCGCTTGGCAAGAAGGGTTCTTGCACCAAATTGAAAAAAGAAGCAAAGCACGGACTCGGTGTCTACAAGCTTACAGTTTGCGGAGACAAGGAAATAGAAACGGGGCAGCAGCAATGTTATTCAAGTTTGAGTAAGAAAATGGAGGATAAAGCATACAGAAAAGCTAAACAATAATGCACAGAGCTAGTACAAGGACATGCAAAGCGAATGGCACATACAAATGGTTTAAAATTCAGATTCAATGCACCATAACATCGAGAAATATCAAGGTATGCAAATTTGTAATTTTTAAGTTGTTAATATTTGTCATCTGTTTGTTGTTTTATAGGCTCAGATTAGCAGCAAGTAATGTTTAAGTCGACCTAGACTACAACATGAAAGCTCTATTGGTGATAACATGAAGTTCATGGCATGATCATCATGCATCTAACGAAAAACCGGTAGCATAACGACGCAAATACAACTTTGCCAAAATTTCAAACAACAAGAAAGAGCAGTTCATATCCAATCACGTGATGCAATCACTTCAAAGTGTGGAAAGTAACTTCTCGGTTGCTTAACGCCAAGGCCGAGAAGGATCCCTAAAAAGTTAGAAACGCATACCTGAGAAGGAAACCCGGAGATGCTAAACTCTAGAGAAGAAGCCGCATGCAACATCTCTTTAGCAGGACGATCTCGAGGTGTTTTCGCCTCATCAACGGGTGGTCCATTTGCTGATTTCTCCAAGGAAAAGGTCTCAAGGCTATCTGTAAGAGTGTCTGGGCAGCCTGGTGGTGATCCCGAGAAGAGACGATGAGGCTTTACTTGCACCTCCTCTTCATCAAACTCATAATTGCCTTGATCTTCCTCAACTCCGAAGACCAAATAGTCTTCACTCGGGTCAGATTCTTTCGGTTTTATCCCTGGTATGACCACATTGGCCATGTTCACAACTCCATCGGAGATACACACGTCAAACACACCATGGGAAAAAGCATCATCAGCAAACTCTGTTAGCACGATTGGATTAGATGGAAGATTGCTAAAGCCAAAACTAACCCTGCATATCCTATTGGATCGACGGGTACCACATCTAAAGAAAGGTTTTTTTACCTCTGTCAGTCTCCACAGCTCGGGATTCCTTGTCGGGTGGCGCACCGTCAGTACTACCGCATGAAGCTGCAAGGTATATTTTTCTGTTAGCTTTTATCAAAAATAAGATTGCACAAAAGAAAATAGAAAAGAAAAATATATAAAGTGCAATCATCGAGAGAAAAAGAAAAAGTGAGTGAGTGTAGAGATTATACCTCTAGTAGGGACACAAACATCAAAGATAGGCCTCCACCAAGTCATGAAAGGCGCTTGATTCGCATCAAGTGACACGACGGACCTTACATGACGGAAGTGACCTTTAGATTCCTCAATGTCGTCGTCAGAAGTCTTCTCTTTCAAATTTTGAGCTAGATAAGGGAGGATGGAAGGAATGCCCTGGTAAAAACCAAGCTGACGAGCAAACAAACATGGAGCATAGAGCACTAAACTGCAAGGGAGTCTTGGCAATTCTGTTCTTCGGGAAACCGTGGATAAGATGCCTAGTAGTGCAAAACTTGCTCCACATACGCCTTTCATCTTCGTGACCAACCTCAAGGTAACTGCGAGCCCAGCTCGGAAGGAAAGATGACCCATGAGTCTCAAAACGGAACAAGCGAGTGTTCTCCTCCAACGTCAACCTGAAGAATCTGATGACCTGCTCTAGAGAAAGATTGGATCCTTGATTCTAGATGTCAATGATCGGAGAAACGTGTCTAGGAGCTGCTACACGTGCTCAGCTGAGGAAAATAGGCGAACAACCACAGCTGGAAAAACCATATCCCTCCCCGGATCTTCGATAAAGGCTCCTCCTTTATCGTTGTCTCTAACCGCTGAAAGACGTTTGCCAGAAGGATGGAACAGAGATTCACCAGCTTTCCAGAACATATGGCTTTTGCAATGTTGAACATGTTTGGAACAGGATGGCCTCCCAAAGGCTTGAAGACGAACTGACAAATCAATAGCCAAATGAAGTAGACATGGGTCTTCCGGTCGACAGTCTTGAATTCTGCGCCATTCCTCATCAAATAGGAGTACTTGCCGGCATCCTGCACTGTATAAGCCTGCAGCTCGGGAAAATCATCAGTGTACACCCATGTCGGTACGTCTTTTCCCTCTATTGGCAATCCTGTGATTGCCATGATATCCCTCAAGGTGATAGACATCGGTCCTAGTGGAAGAATGAGAGCATTGCAATGCGACGACCAGAAATTTAGAGCACCAACAATCACGTTCTCATTCAGAGAGAAATCTTGACAAGCCAGCTCGATAAAGTCATAGATTTTCCACTCTCTCCACTCTGCCTCGAACCTGTGCTTGAAGATCTCGACCATATATCTCCACTCATTGAGATCCCAAGGATACACTTTGTAGGCATTCTTGTTGCTTCCAAAAGGAAACAAGGGTTTATGGAGTATTAGTTCCTTGAGATTCAGCAGAGGGCTCGGTGTAGGATCGTTGCGACCAGCAATGTGATGCAAAGCAAGATAGGAATCCTGAAACATGGAGAAACGAGATTAGTAAGCTACTCGGAGAAAATTGAAGTCAAATTCAATGCCGGGTAAGATTTTACCTTCTTCAAACCCAAGCGTCTCCCAATCAAGCTTTTCGAGGGGATCAAACCAGAGTAGTCAGCAGCACCTGCATTCAGACACGACGGAGTCAATAAGGCTAAGGTACGTATCCTACTAAACTCTACTTTTTATGCTTTACAAAAAAAAAGTGAAAAGAAAGATCGAATCTGCCTAGAAAAGAGTGAAAAAGAATATATAAGGCAGGAAAAAAGATCTTTGGCAAAAAAGACTGCTAAAAAAGGAAAATACAAAGCAGTATGGAAAAACAGTAAATGCCCATATTCTTCGTAAAAAATCAGCAGTGTATAGCGTTTAGTCGAAATCAAGAACAATGTAAGTTTTGGCGGGAATTCTCATTCTATTCCTTTCAATTCTTACTAAATCCTTCCTATTTCAGTTACGATTTCCACTTATGCTAAAACTATGTCAAAACCGAAACCCTACTGTTGAATTTCGAACTTCAAAGGTCGATTTTTAACAATTTTTCACCATTCTCATACCAAATTTAGCCATTCCCAAATCTGCCCTATTCATGTTAATACACGTTTGAGCGTATTTTCAACATCAAACCACATCATAAAACCAAAAAACATCATCCTATATCAACCATGCACAAAAATTTCAAGTTCAAGTAGCCTTTTCACATCAAAATCTATCACCATTGTTATTCTAATCAAGCATTTTGAAGTTTAAGCCTTTAGTCGTCATCCATATACATGTAAACACCATTCAAGCATGACAAAAGGAGATAAAACATCAAGGAGCAAAAAGTCCCTATAGGCCAAAATCTTCATGGGGTATTATGGCATGAGATTTTTGATTTTTTGAGAAGAAGAAAGGGAAGAATATACTTACCGATGGAAGAGGAAGCCATTGAAGTTGAACGGAAGCTTGAATTTGCGATTTTCCAAGGAGGAGAAGATGATGAACATTCGAATATGGGGAGGTATCGGTTTGCGTTATTCTGTAACGTGAAAAAGAGGAAGAGGCCGAATGGTAAGGGGTTTGGGTTGTCGGGTAGCTTTAGGATTCTATTCGGATTGGGTTAGTAGAGTTTCAAAATTAAAAATCCCATTTTTTCTCTAGCTTGGCCGAAATTCTAAGAGAAAGAGGAGTTGGGGCTATTTTTTGTCTTTTACTTTACTTTGTCTTGGTTAAAATTGGAATGTGTGTGGGTAGTTTTAAGTTGGGTGGCTTTTAGTGTATTCTTTTATCCTTATTGGGCTTGAGTTATTCCATGGGCTTAAGTTTCTTTTAATTGGTTTTGGAGTTTTTAATTCTTTCAATCAAAATTGGGTTGTTGAGTCAAGTAAAATTTAATTTATTAAGTCTTACGGGATGTCGAGAGCTAGGTTTAAATTGAGTCGGGGGTTATTTTCTTCAAAAACATTTCTCTTGTTATGCAATTACATGGCACAAAAGAAAAGGGGGTAATTGTTGGGGGTAAATATAATTTTTATATTTATCTCACATAAATACTTTAGGTTATATTTTAGCCTATAGTCCGTATGTTCATTTTCGTTCATTTCATTTCCGAGAGAATAAAGTAAGTTGAGAGAAAAGAAAAGAAAAAGAAAAATAGAAAAAGAAAGAAATGATGTGATTGGTCGGCTGACTTGGTCTTTATGGTTGAAGAAGGTGGATTAGTGGGCTAAAAAGGTGGTATTAACTCCCAACTTCCCAACTAACTTTAACTAACTTCAACTATAGAAATGTCACATTTGATCGGTTATTTCAACGAGCCAAATGACGAATCAAGAAGAATTGGAGAAAAGATCCAAAAACTAGACGTTCCAAACATTGAGAAATGCCTTTAAGAATTACAAGAGGCGAAGCGAGCAAGGAGCAAGAATTTTTCGAAGCGAGCTGAATAAGCACGTAACCAATTTTTTTTCCTCCTCAAGTCAAGGAAGTGGCCTAAAATTAAGGCTCCCATGATGTCCTTCTCCTTCTCCTACTCTTAAGGGTTAGTGGTTAGTTAAGTTAGTTTTAGGTGGTTATTTTTGTGTGCTCACCAAGTTTCCCCACCTATAAATACCCATTTCCCTTCATTTCACAAAAAACAAATCAAAACACATCATGTGACACTCCAAGAGTAGCTCTCAAATTCGGCTTCCGGATCTCCAATTTCCAGGTTCTTTTTAGCTTTTTGTTCTTAGTTTTCTAACTTCTTTTGCTATTCCTAAGTCTCAATTACTTTCCGATTACCAAACACATGCATGTTTACACAATCTTGATAGTCAAATCCTAGATCCAATTCGAAATCCTTTAGTCTATATCACTAGTTACACTTCTACTTTTCACCTCAACGGTATTCCGATCGACGTGTTGACTCAAGATTCAAGCTCGCCTCGACAATTATTTTTGTTGCTTTAGTTCAATTAATTATTACTTTTGCTCATTCTGACATTATTAATCTCTTGATTGTTATCGTTTGGCTGACATTGTTATTTTGTGACATTTATTTATTCAATACAAGTCAATTTTCCAAAATCTTTGGGTTGTCTTTATTGTTTACTTTTTCGAAACTACGACATCGTTTCGGTCCGTTTTCTAGTCAAAGTTGTGATGACCCTGACTAGGCACCCACGGGAAACATTTTCACAATCCTTGATTTTCCCGTCCAATCGTTTCGTTATTAGTTAAGCATCAATAGGCATGACGCACATTTACAAAATCGTTTCATAAAAACGTAGGTTGATAACCTCTCTTCTCTGACACGCCCGCATCTTTACCACACGAGTCAATGTTGTAATTTGAATATTTTTATTTCACAAAAATATCGCCAACACCTACATTACTAAAACTCATATTTAACCTTTATATGTATCTCTAAAATATTAAAAGAAAATGATATGTTTATCTATCTATATTTTATATGTATAATAAAATGAGAAGCAAGACATGCCACTCGGCAGATAAAGAGAAATTTAAGGGATGACTTGCATAATATTGAAGCAATATACTTATGTGTCATTTTCTTCTTAAATCAAAATTAAATAATTAAAAAAGTCAAAATTATATATTGTATTTATCTTTAATAGAAACCTACATTACTAGAACTCATATTTAAAACTTATGTTTATCTCTAAAGTATCAAAAGAAAATGATATGTATTATTTTAATCAAAAGAAAATTGTTAATGCTGAAAACAACTTAAATCACTTATCCTTCACAAAATTCAAATAATTTGAAAATTGAAATTTAAATGCAAAACATATCAAATTATATTTCTTTATGTATTGTATTCTCTTCAAATTAAAGTTCTTCTCTCTATAAGTTTTTAAAAAATTTTAAATAATTGATATACATAATTCTAAAAACTTATTTTGTAACAATATTAAAACTTATTTTTAAATTATACACTCAAGAATAAAATAACCGTAGTCTCCTTCTCCCTCAAAACCCTAATTCTAAAAACTTCTTGTTTTGAGCTTGAAATCGAGGAGGAAGAAGGAAGTTTTTGCTTCTTTCTTCTTCCTCCCAACCCCGAATCTGATTTAGTTTTCTCTTTCTTCACATCGCTCTTTTTGTTTAGCATCATATATCTCAACAGTATTCTTTGGTCATCAGATCTGCATCTGATAGCTATATTTTCTTCATTTATAGCTCGTTCAGATTTAGCACGGACGGAAAATGTTGACTTAATCCATAGATCTGTAGATCTACGGGAGTGCAATTTCAGGAAGGACATAGATCCGATTTTCTGGCGAAGCATAGGTGTTGAAGAATGGTTTTTAATTGCTTTTCTGCAGATCCGGAATCTCAAGAAATATATGATGTATTATGTCGTTTTTTTAGTACCTTTATGGTGTATTAGGCTCTTTGTAGCATTTCTTTGCCCTATATGCGATTTATACTGGCTTTTGCATGTATCTTTGTGAGGTTTAGTTCCTCATTTTTCTTTGATTATCATCGTGCTGTAATTTTTTATATTATTCAATGATATGATAACTCTTCTATCAAAAAATAAATAAATTATTTTGTAACAATAACTGACATGTGACATGTGATTTTGTTTTTATTGATAGAAATGACAAAGTAAATAACTTCATATAAAATTAATAATGTGATTTACGGCTTATTTATGAAATGGTTAAATCTAATAGAATATTTAGGTAAATCTTAAAAGTGAAATCAAAATTGACTAAGGTTTGTGGTGAGAGTTATGTTTTGAGTGTAAATGTTACATTTAGGTTAGGGTTATAGTTATCTATATATATATATATATATATATTAAAAGGAGAAGCAAGGGAACCAACTTGGCAAATAAAGAGAGATTATAGGAATGATGTGGCTTAATGAGAGAGTTTTTTGCATACGTGTAATTTTTATAGAATTTTGGAGTTTTTAAAAGAAAAAATAAGATAAAATGAGTTGTTTAAAATAATATTTCAATTAGAAATTAAATCTTAATAAGGTTCATGATAATAAGAAATAAATAGATTATAAAGATGAATAACTATTTTTTCAAAATGGAATAATATTATAAATCAAAATACTCCAAACTTTACAATTGATCTATATAACCATATAACTCAAAGAGATATCGTGGGAAGTAACTAATGAAAGTAAAGCTAGAGAGATACGAATATCTATATATCTATATATATATATATATATATATATATATATATATATATATATATATATATATTAAAAGGAGAAGCAAAAGATAACACATGGCAAAAGATGAAAAATTTAAGGGATGACTTGACACAATATTAGAGAAATAAGCTTATGTGTCATTTTCTCCTTAAATCAATATCAATTTATTAATAAAAATCAAAATTCTATATTACTAACATCTATTTATCTCTAATAGAAACATGCTTTACTAAAACTCATATTTGAATCTTATATTTATCTCTAAAATATCAAAAGAAATTGATATGTATCATTTTAATGAAAAGAAAATGACATGTGTCAAAAGAAGAGAAATTTAAGGGATGACTTGGGACAATATTAAAGTAGTAAGCTTATGTGTCATTTTTTCCTTAAATCAATATCAATTTATTAATAAAAATCAAAATGATATATTATTAACATCTATTTATCTCTAATAGAAACTATTTATTAAAACTCATATTTGAATCTTATATTTATCTCTAAAATATCAAAAGAAATTGATATGTATCATTTTAATGAAAAGAAAATGACATGTGTCATTTAAATCAAAAAGAAAATGATATGGGTCAAAATGATTGTCTCTATAAACTGTATTGTCGTGTTAAAAATTGACAGCGATGATTTTATTTATTTTTAACCAAATAAATATAGAATAACTAATACATGTTATAGTGGAATAATTTTAAAATGTAATTATACGAAAATTCTACAGTACATTGCGAGGTACCGCAATGTACCATAAGTTTATCCATTATTTAATAAAAAATAATAAAATAAATTTATAAAAGTAAATAAGATAATTATGTCCTAATTTCTCTTTAAGAATAAAATAATTATGTCCTAATTTTTCTCTAAGAGAGTTTTTTTTTTATCCACATCTCCTACAAAATAATAATTGCAACTGTATAGATAATTAAAAATATTTAATTGAGATATTTTTTTTTGAAAGAGAATTTAATTGAGATATTAAAATTCCTATTTCTGAATTAATTCATTCTTCTCAACCCTTCCTCTATACCTTCTTCGCCAACCTCAAGAACCTAAATTCTTTTTCTCTATTCACTCCCATTAAAAAATTTCCAAAATTGTTGAATGACCTTAATCCCAAATTTCTAAATTATCTGCAATAATTGATCAAATTTTATAAACTAACAGATTTTGTTATAAATTAAATCATACACAATCGTTTGTTGGCGCAATAGTAGCATGGGATTACGTTTGGTAGGGAGATTTGCAGATCGATCTTCGACAACGACGATTGGGGGGAGTTTAAATACCATAATCCTTTGACCTACCCAGAATACGAATTAGTCGGCTCAGTGTGAGTTTGAATACCGGATGGAAAAACCAAAGAAAACAAAAAAACTTTAGCCTTGTTTGGTGAACAAAGGGTTTGTGTTAAATTTAGAAGTTTTGACCACTTAGAAGGCGACTACTAAAATTTTCTAATAAATATGTTTGTTAAAGAGCCGATTGAAAAAGCGGTTTGAATTTAAAAAGTAATTTTGTAAATTAGTTTAAGAGACTTTTACACCTTTAAGTCATTATATGTATTCTTTTCCTTTTATTACTTTAAATTCATCCAATTTTCTTTCTATTTAATTAAAAATATTCTTGAGAATAATAAAAGCAAAGATTTTTGAAAAACATACATGAAGGTCTTGAATGTAACTTTTTTAAATAAAAACTTATGTACAACTCAATTTAAAAGATTTTAATAATTGAGATTAGAGAAAAAATAAATAAATACTGATTTTTCTTTAATACTGATTTTTCTAATAAAAGCTTATATATAACTCAATTTTCTTTCTATTCAATACTGATTTTTTAATTCATTTAATTACAATTAAATAAATTTTTCTTTTTCTTATTATTATATTGTGTCGTTTTTGCTAGTTAAGGTTGACTTGAGTGATAGGAACATTTAGTCGCTTAAATCCATTTCTCGAGTTTAATTCTTAGCGTATACATAAAATTTAGATTATGATAACCTCAAATTTAGTAATCGAAATAATTAACTAAAAAGTATATGCATGGTGATATTCAGTTTAAATATTATTGAATGTTATGTAGTTTAACGCAGCAACAAATTCAACGTATGAGCATTAATGAAATGACAAAAGTATATGCATGATAATATTTTCTATTTTTATTTATATGTATGAATATAGATTTAAAAACATTTTTTTCTTTAAATATAATTTTATGTATTAAAAAAGATCAAATGCCTTTTTTGTCATTTTATGTAAACAACTATTAGCAACCAACTAAAAATATTTTGTCAAACAATTCTTACCAAAGGTTTTACAATTCTTGTGTTTAATTTGGTTATATTAATTTTTTTCTATTGTTAACGACAACTTTTGTCAGAGAATTCTTTATAGTACAAATGATACAATTGGTTTTACACTAAATTCATGTTCTTTTTTACTTAAATCCAGTAACCTAGTATTCAATTTTAGTTCAACAAATTAACTAAGTAAATTCAGTTTGGTTCTCTAATATTCAGTTTATTTTGTTTGGGTCAAATTGGTACCATTTGGATAACGGTGAGATCATATTGGTACCATTTATACGTTAGGGTCGTTTTGGTGCATTTATCCATTTTTCTGTCAAATCATAAATTGATTAGGTAAATAATTTACACATTCTAATATTTTTACATATTCTACTAATTAATCCTCGTATTTTTCTTATAAAATTATTACTTCTCTCAGTTTTGATTTTTGTATTAGGAAACTTTTTTTGTACGTCAAGTGTACAAATGACGTGGTACACCGGACCAATAAATAATTGTCATGTATTAGTCCGACCAATAAAAAATTTAAGCTATAGAGTTAGTTATAAACATGTGTTTTTAGTTATAAATATAAAATATTAGATTTTAAAATAAAAACCTTAGGTCCTAAAAAATTGATCTCTAGCTCTAAATTATAAACCTTAAATAGTAATATTTACGATGTATCATTAAATTATGATCCGAATATGGATGATATGGTAGGCCGGATGAATTTTAAATTTTTTCTTATTTTAAAAGATATGAGAGAAAAAATGGTAAAAGAAAAAAAATAAAATAAAAATATATTAAGATATTTAAATATTTTGTGAAGATTAATTCATAAGATCTTTCCAAATAATAATCACAGTAGAAATGTTGATTTTGGTGCTCTTGAAACTCTCACATGTCTGTCATTCAAATAATATATACGTGTGTTGATTTTCTTTTCTATTGAAAATTATATATTTTGATTTTATAAATTTTTTTAATTTTTTAAAATTTTATGGAAAAGTATATTTTTTATTGTAATTACTTTTATTACAAACATATAAATTTTATTACAAATAAGATAAAGTTATGGTACATTGCGGTACCCCGCAATGTACCGTAGAATAATCCGTAATTATAATATCATCTGCATGTTCATGCTGAAATACAAAAGTTACAAGTCTAGAGAAAATAAATAGAAAAACGAAAGAGTTAATTATGAAAAAAAATATGGACCTAATAATGTGTATTTGCAAATAAGTAGACTAAAAAGTATCTTGTAATACTATGAAACTACGAGAATTATGTTTAAAAATGATTGAAACCATATGGTTTATTTTTGTACTTTTTCTTTTTGTAAAACCTAAATATAATCTATTTAATGGAATCAAGAGTTAGAGGAAGTACTGAAAATACAAAGAAAAGTGATAATCATTAACATATGTTTTAGAGCTTATGAAATTGAAGAAATGGAAGAAAATAAAAAGTAGTTGATAATTTTGATAATATTGTTTTTATTGACCTTTCAAGATTGGAGTATACTATACTATCAGTTACTATCGATCCATCCAATTTGGGTAAATAAAAATCTCGAAATCAATGGTAAAATTCGATCGATTTCTACGCAAATAGTCACATGTTTAGTTCAATTTTGAATTTATTTTATTTTTTTGATTCAAGTAGGTTCTAGAATATTTGTCATATTTACTAAGTAATAAGAGACTTTTGAAAATCTTCAAAATTGTAGCTATGAAAGTCACATTACAATTCGGTTTCGGTCATAGAGAAAAAAATAATATTATATTATTTGATTTTTTTTTTCAGATATTCAGTTCAAATAAAAAATCTCTAATATATATAGTTCACCCCTCTTTTTATATTGGAGAAGGAGAAAAAAGTAAAAATTAGATATGTGAATTATTTTTTATTTAATTAATTATTTTTTTTGAATTATTTAATTAATTGTTAAATAATCTAAACAAGCTAAATCTTTGTAACATTAAGTATTTATTATATTAATTTAAATATCTTTTAATATGTAGTTTTGTTTATCTCTACGAATTCTTTTAATTTAATGATATGTCCTTCCAGTTATATAAATTTTTTATCTTTTAATATGTAGTTTTTTTATCTCTATGAATTCTATATATCTAACAATATATAAATTTAAGCGTTGTTGATTTTTATATGATGTATTTTACCTTAAATTTCATATTAATAAATGATAATTTTTTATAAAAATAATTATGTATCCCATGCGTTGCACCTGTGCACAACTAAATTATCAGCCTAAAGAATAATTTTATAAGTCTAGAAAAAATGAAATTAGAGTTGGATTTAATTTGTAGATACTAAGTACAATACATATTTAACTTAAATTTTTTTTCAATATTATAAAGTATATAACACAATAGATTGTATATATTTATGTATCATAGTTAATTTATATTTTAGATTTGTTGTCATCAAAACTCCGCACCCGCATATAGTTCGGGTAAAAATCTAGTTTTATATAATCTAGGGTTATGGTTTTAGAATTTAAAGTTTATAGTTATGGTAACTTAAATCTAATAAAATTAAACGGAACCTTTTAAACGAAATCAAATGAAATAACGAAAATTAACTAAGAATATGGGTGAAAGTAACAAAAATTTAACTAAAATTAAGAATATGATCAATATTAAGGTTAGAATTAGGGTCAGGTTAATATTTAAATATCTTTTATTTAAAAAAAAGTATATCATGAATTTTAATATTTTAGTCTTTTAACGTTGACTACCGTATCATCTTTTTTAACATCTTAATATTTTTCATCTAATTATTTAGAGCGCACACAGTTAAACCGAATTATCGGAACTGAATTTATAGTTCCATCTTTAATTTGTTGAAAGAAACAAAAAGAATCGAGACCGTTGAGGGCTATCTGGATGGAAGGACAGGATTAAAGGGTTAATTGCTATAAAACCAAGATTCTAAAATCTAGGGTTACACATCGCCGCTTGTATTTTAGTCTGTACTTATTGTATCTCCCTCTTCTATAATTCTTACTGTAACCCTCTGAGACTCACCGGCGCCGATCGCCGTTCATGCCGCCATCACCAGTCGCATATGAATCCACGGTAGCAGCGAGAAGCCACCGGTCTCCATTTGAATTTCGCACCCCCACCACCACCACCGGTCATTGGAGCTTCAGCCGGTCTGGTTACGACAGCGTCAATCTCTCATTGACGGCGATGATCGGTGCTCTGAAGTTTGTGGAATGGTGACTCATTTCTATTTCTTTTGGTTTGTACTAAGTTTTCTTTTGGGTTAGGGTTTGGAATTTGCTTATTAGATGGTAATTTTTTCTTCTTTAATACATATTGATGTTGATTGAAATCGATTCCAGTGGTTCTATGGAGTCTCCTCTACTCCTCTACTCTACAGTGGTTATCTTCACTCTTAATTGTAGATTTACTAGTCATATGCCTTTATTTGAATCTAAAGACGGGTCAGGGGAAAAATAATTGGATTAACTGAAGAATATTTGCACGTGTGTTAAATCTATTATTGTTTAGTTTATCAGGACTCCTTTCACAACACATGTTAGTTTTCAGAAAAAAAGAACCAATTTCATTGAAATTCCTATATGTCATTCAAGAGGAAATAGCAGTTTTAAGAAAGAAAGCAAGTGAATCGCTAAACAGTAAAAAATGTCATGTGCCAAGGAAACTTAATAATGGCTTCTACCCGTGTACTAGGAATGGAAACCTCTTGTTCTAAATGCAGTGAGAAAAGATGAACCTCAGCTCGTTAATGACATGTGAGCTTTTTTCTTGTTATAAGTTGTTTCTACATGCACACTTCTACTTTGATATCCTTTAATTTGTTAATTTTTTGCAGGTCATGTGTGAAGGAGCATCTCTCTGTTATTGGTTTGGCTGATTTCAACAAATTGAGTTCTAAGCTCATTTTTGGTGTTGACAAGTAGTAATTATGGCAATGTTTATGGTTTGTCTATATCATACTTTATCATGCTTAGTCAACTATATGACAATCCAAAATCTGCTCCATTGCCATTTAGTACCTTTCTAATATATTGCTATGCCAAAATGATGTGCCTTATGCTGTTTTCTTTCCAGCCATGATTATTTACTCTTCCATCTCAAAATCCTCATATTTGCTATGCTTATTTTTAACAATATGTTTTCTTACTGCTCAACTTTCACTTTCATAAAGGGTTGTTAACACCATTTGTTATAGTTGTAATCCATTATGAGCTTGTCAAAAGTAGGAGCATGAGGGTTCTTGAGCTGTTTACGCATCTTATTACATGTACTTTAAGTTAGTAAACTAGGTAAATGACAACTTGAGTTAATTTGACACCATACTTTCATTGCAGGCAAAAGAATACTTTGAGAAGACTGTTGACAAAAGGGGGCATTTTAACCCTGGAGTAATGTAGGATTGGTGTGAAGAAAATGTAAAGTTAGTGTGCTAGTATTTTACAGTGGTTGCTAATGCAGGTAACCAAAGGCATTTTGTTAAATGTTTCTTTCTTCCAAGGTCTTAGAAACTTGTTTGTAGTTATTGGTTAAAAGTTTATTCAATACTATGTGTTAGTATTTTCATTTAATGCAATTTGAAAACTGTGATGTTTAATTCTGCTAAATCTCGATGGCTTTGGATTTTCAATGATGCTGAATCTCAATGGTTGCTTATGCTGAGCATTTTTTATGGATTTAGTTTCTTCCCGACTGATTTGCCTTGAGCATTTTTTAGGATTTTTCTGGTTTAGTTTGTGAAATTGGTGACTTTGGATTTTGTTAGCCCTCTCTAGTGCTACTTCTATGCCCTAATACTTCATTACCCCTCTCTACTGCTCCTTCTAACTTTGATTCCCTGCTTATAAAGATATGGATATGTTGAAGCTCTTATCATTTTAAGACAGTTAGTTAGTGGCTTTTTAAAGTTTGAGGGGGCAATTGGTTATTCTGTCCAACTTGGAGGGATTGTATATTTATTAGGCCTGACTAATTTTGTTTTGGCCATGCTTTTCTAAACTGAAAAGTTCGGAACATTTGTGTACTTGCTTACTAATTTTCTTGGTATAAAACTTGAATGCTTTATTGCTGTGTAATTAAATTGTCATATGTATGTTTGTGCTTTTCAACTATACTACTTGCTGAAGTTTTGTGCAGCTGATTGATACTCACAACTTTATATGCTTGTGTGTTTCATTTCTGATACGTGTGCTTGCTTCATCTCACCGATATAGGCTTGTTTCTCACAGATTAATGAGGTGCATACACGAGGACAGAGAAGTGTATTCTACTTTTGTTGGTTAAAACAATCAATAAGTATGTGACCATAGAAGAACATGGTGTAATGGAGTGGTTGACATTTTTTATTTCAAATGAATTTGTGTAAGATTATAATGCGTTTGTCCCAACACGTATGGCTCTATTTGGACCAGTTTACTTTTGAAGAATGCAAGGAACTAGATAGTTCTACTCAACAAGCAAGTCGCAAGATCTCTAGGAGACTTCAAAATAAGGTAGTTGTTTTTGTTCTTATTCTTTTTCGGGGATAACTATAATAACATTCTACATTTCAATTCTGTGATTTAGACTTCTAATTTTTTTGGGCATTGGCAATTCATTCTTTAATGGTCATACACTTGGTGTGATAGTTCTTTCACTTTAATTTTGGTATATATGTTACTTTTCTGAGCTCAATCACCAGGCTGAAAATACAGATGGTGGCTCGAATTTCTTCATGGAATTAAGATTAAATTGTTACACCTTTTTTCGGTTCAATTTTCCTAGGCAAAATCCAGAAGATAAGTGACGATTTGTGTCCATTTTGTGACCAAATGTTACCTGTCTGTGTCATGTAACTGTTTTATCCTAGTCAAATACCGAATTCTGTTTTATCCTAGTCAAATACCAAATTGCCTTTTTCCTGCAAAAGGGTTTAGATGCTATTCATGTTGGAAAGATGTGTATCCTGGCAATATGCTTGGGTAATATACTGTTAATTTAGATTGGTAGATAAATTGATTATGGGATAGTAAATGTTAATATCTTTGTCGATTCAATTGCAAAAGAGTTCCATTCAATCCAAAAATGAACAAATATATTATTCAATCAAATACTTATTTAAATGAGAATATCGTTTTGACAGAAATGTCTCCAATATTAAATTGTGATGTTTATTTTGGTCATAATTTAATAGAAATTCTGTCGGAGTGAAGTTTTTGTGTGGCAATTTTACCCTTGTAATAATGAAATCATCACTAGTGATGTTTCCTTTAGCAAAACCGTCGAAACTGCACGTTTGTTCTGTCCCCCTTTGTGAAGCGGAAGCATAGCGACCAAATCTTAGGAAGAAGAGAAGTAGTACTAGAAGACTTTGCACTTTTTGTGACATGATCGAGCCGATGCAAAAAGCATCCCTAACCATGATGGCATGCGTAGACCCTAACCCTAATCTGATCCCAAAAGCTACTCTGCTGCATCGGTGCTTTTGATGAGCCGATGCAAACACAGAACAAGCTGCATCGGAGCTTCCGAGCATCCGATGCCCAAAGCCAACCTGTGCATCGATTAGCGAAAGAGCCGATGCAAAAATAATCCCTTACTCTTAACCCTAACCCTGAGCCGAGGCCAAAAGCTGCCTTGCGGCATCAGTCGTTCAAAAGAACCGATGCAAAAGGCATCCCTGACCTGGACCCTCACCCTCGGCCGATGCCAAAAGCCCCAGGCTGCATCGGTCGTTTGTGGAAAGCCGATGCAAAAAGCCTGACCCTAACCCTGCTCCGATGCCAAAAGTAACCATGTGCATCGGATTTTCCGAGAACGCGATGCAAAAAGCTGTCCTCACCCTTAACCCTAACCCTGCTTCGATGCAAAAACCCCATACCCTAACCCCCAGCCGATGCCAAAAGCTGCCCTGCTGGATCGTTCGTTTCAGTTAACCGATGGCAAAAGGCGCCCTTGTGCATCGATTCTTTCGAAGAAACGATGCAAAACATCTGCACTCACCCTTAACCCTAACCCTTGATCGATTTCAAAAGCCCAGACCCTAACCCTCAGCCGATGCTGAAAGCTTCCATGGTGCATCGTTCCTTTCATGTAAGCGTTGGTAAAAGGCACCCTTGTGCATCGATTTTTTCGAAGAAGCGATGCAAAAATCTGCACTTACCCTTAACCCTAACCCTGGATCGATGCCAAAACCCCAGACCCTAACCCTCAGCCGATGCCAAAAGCTGCCGTGCTGCATCGTTCTTTTCACATAAACGATGCTAAAAGTCACCCTTGTGCATCGATGCCTTTGAGAAGGCGATGCAAAAAATTGCCCTCACCCTTGACCCTAACCCTGGTTCGTTGCCAAAAGCTTCGTGCTGCATCGGTCACCCAGTCAACCGATGCCAAAAGACACCCTGGCGCATCGATGCTTTTGCGCAGCCGATGCAAAAAGCATCCCTGGCCCTAACTCTCATTCGTATTACATGCTAAAAACACAGTGCTAGTGCTTCTGTCCTTTCATCAGCCGATGCCAAAAGTGAGTCCTTGTTGAGTTCTTTACAAAAATTCTTCCCCGTTGCTTCAGTCCTTATCAACCAATGCCAAAAGGGAAAACTCTGAATTTCCTAAATTCTAATATATTTTTTAACAGTGGCATTACTGAAATTAATGGTTTCTCAAAGCCTAAATTTCACTTTCTCGTAATGGGTGGTGCATGCCATATCAATCAGAAAAACATTGACAACCTGCTTCAACAAACATTTTATCAACATTTACACCATAGTTTATTTAGCATCTAGCACACAGATTATTATATGAATATGATTATTTCCCTTCACGATCTATTCGATAGTGTTCTTCAGCTTCTCGTTTGCAGCAACGAGTTCTGCAGCAACTCCCAGTTCATTAGCAGAATGTCCTGCATCTGCAACAACCTGTTCAAAGTGATCTCATTCAGTAATTTTTCCAATAATGCATAAATTATGGACGATAAAGTTTGCTTTTTATTATTATCTGGCCTCTTATAATTTCAATTTGATACATATTAACCCTTGACTAGTAGAAAGAAAGAACATCAAACTATTAAATTTTAACTGATTACAAATCTGACAGATCATCCACTCCATTTTGGGGATAAACAACAGTGTTATCCTTCTCCAACAAAAGTGGTGAATGTCACGCGTTTTAACCGAGTTCATAATACTAATAAGTAGAAAATCATGTTTGTGACTTTAACTGATGACAGTCTGATAGGTCAAATTACATGATCGAGACTTGATGTGTAAGAATCGAAAACCTAGTTATCAGGTTATCACAGTAGGATTATCTTAATAAACCAGCTTCGATTGTGGATGAATAAAATAAATCAAGCACAAAAATATAAATAAAACAGATTATCAATGATGCACTCACTGCAAAGACGAATGCAGAAAAATGTAGGACCCATAGCCATAAAACATGCGCATTTGGAATTTGTAGATAAAGATAATATACATTTTGGTTGATGCTATCTTCTGTCCCATAAAACTCTTCAAGACAGTTTAAGGTCATTTTGGAACAGTTCATATCGACTTGTCACGAAGCCATTTGATACCCCAAATCTATGGAAACCTTCACACATCACATAATGTATCATTAACACAACCCTTACTGACATGAAACCTCTCTTCTCTGCTGCTCTCTCCTCTCTTTTAGATCCAATTTTACAAACCCTCTAAATCACTCGAGATTCAATTTCACGAGTTCCTCAAAACTGTAATCAAAGGCGTAACTCATCCCAAAAGATAGCATGAACGGACAGGATTGTCTCACTTATATAAGGAGCCACATGGCTTTCCAATTAAGCAATGTGGGATATTTAACAAAATCACCTATGTGTTGCTTCATTGCTTATGTTTCCAATGATAGACTGATAAATTCCTCTTTTCAAGTCCATCTACTCATTCATTGCTTCAGTTCATAATCTCCTCTAGACAAAGAGTTGTTACGTGTCATTGAAGGTTTAGCCATTTTTAGATTCGTGATGTAGAAATTTTTTGAATAAGACCAAAATGATATATGTTGCAATAAAAATGAAAGGAATTAGAGAGAAGAAGAAAAAACAATGAGAGGATAAGAGAAAGCAAATGACTGATGCAAAAGGGGAGTGAGACATTGAAACTAAATTTGAGCGAGGAAGAAAGATATTGTTTAGCAAAATGGTTACAGGAAAAGAGTGGTGGGAGGAGTTTCAAGAAATTAGTTTCAAAATTATCTAACGCAAAATATTTTTCATGTGGGTTTTTGGAGTTTTGCTACATCATTTTGTTTTTGCAATTCAAGATTTTCGTGTGGGTATTTTGGTTTCAACATTGATTTGGCTTACTTCCTTTTAATGTTTCAAGGTCGAAAATAGAAACCAGTAAATAAAACATGGGAAAAAATGTGCCAAGTCAAACCTCCAATTGTAGTATTCCGAGTCAGCAGTTTGTGTCATTCTCTTACTAATTGTAATTGCCAAAAGCAAAGATTTTCGATAGCAGGGAAAAATATATGGCAATTGTTGAGATGTCTGAAGGGTTACACTAAAATGTTTGAGGTGGTGTGCCAAATGGTAAATTGCGAAAATTTGAGAGGTGCAATTATACATTAAGCCTTTTTCTCTCTCTCCTTTATCATTTAATTTTGAATAGAAGTATTTATAACAGATAAGAGTAATTTTCCTACCTTAAAATCAGCTTCTGGCCACACCTTGTGAAGATCCCAAGCAGACATCATTGGACAGCAAACATCATATCTTCCCAGCAAGATAATCCGAGAAAGGGATTTATCAAAACGAGTTAAATGAATTCCAACATCCCTGTAAGGGTCTGTTAAGTACAACATCAAGCGATATTATGCTGCATAATACACAAAAGAACACTGCTTGCTCGAAAAGGCACCTTAAGGGGATAGGATTTCTTTCTATATTTAAGGAGATATTTTTAGCTCCTAAGTTAGCAAAGTGGGACAATTTAACAAAGTATAAACAGATAAGTGACGTGTTAGCACTTAAGCAACATTATTATCGCAACACATTGATCACGGTTTATCTGTCAAACTAGCGTACTCTGTATTCAAACTTAAAAAGAGAAAATATATACCTGTACTATTACAGCAGGTATATGCCTTATTTTATCAATATTGTCCAACAGGAAAGAATCTGAAGAGAAAAAGCCCTTGTTTACAAAGTAATGGTTTTCGATCCTAGCAAAGGTCTGCAGAGGAGCAAAAGCAAAATATTTACCAGAAAGTCGAGAGTTTATAGTTATCCTAAATATCACCTGTCTGTCTGGTGGCAAATTATCTGTGTGAGAAAACAAAATAACAATTTCGCAATAGAATATTCCAACTTGTACATATTGAGGAAAATTACCTTTCCTTTCTGGTCACATAGATCAGATATAGTCAATGATCTCCTTAATTTCTATTACAACTATTACATGGATAAAAAATGACTACACTAACCTGTAAATTATGGATTTCATGCCCTAAATCTCCCAAAATAAGCTATTAAATTAAATAAATGGTGTGGCTGGCAAAGGGTTTAAGAAAACATATCAACTTCGGATGGCAACTTTTTATGACTTCACTTCAGAATACTAAATTACGATGGATGTGAAAAAACAGAGTAGTCATTGAGAGACATCTACGTCTAATAAAGTGGATATTGACACAACTTAGAAAACTTTATGCATAAATACTGAAGTGAAGTCATCAGAAGTTGCCACCCGAAGTTGATTTGATGTCTTCATCTATTCACTTTCTTTTGGGACTTTATCTGGTCGCCAAATTATTTAAATAGATGAAGACATCAAATCTACCCCTCCCGTGAAAGAGATGAAAGTCAAACTCTTAAAAGCTTAATTCTAAGTTATATTACCAGCGAAAAAATATCATCGTCCCCTCTCTTGATGTTTTCTTCATTTGGAAGAAGATGGGCAGTCATCATTTCCCATTTTGTCCATGCTCTTGCAGCTGCATACTAAATTATGAAAAAAAGTTCTCTGTTATTTCTATGTACTTCAATTCCATCAAATTTCAAACTAGTATTGAGTAGCAGCATTTCAGATAATCAAGAAATACCATTTGTACAATGAGAACTTATGTGGCGAGCACAAGTTCAAAGCAAGCAACAATTCTTGCAGTCTTACCTGTGTTTCCATATCCTTGGAGTTTAACCTCTTGCTGTAAGCATCAACAAAACAACCCCTTCCAGCTTCAGGAATAAGATCTCTAAATGGCTCCCAAGCTGTATATTGAGAATACATAGACAAACAACTTAATAAGAATCCATTACATTTTCCTAGCTCCAAGAACTTAGGCAAAAAATAAATAAATAAAAACTTTGAAAGAAATTAATTCAATTGAAGTTTTTTATAAAAGATAAATAAAATAAATAACTTTCTTTCTCTATAACTAACCCCTTTCTAAATATAGATATTCTTTATAAACGAATTTTTAGAAGTTTTTTCTTATAAAATTAGCTTGTTTTCTAAATAAAATATTTGAATTCTTTCACTTGTATTTCTTTCTGAACAAGACATTTGATGAAAAATTAATTGAATCGAATTCCTTCATATCCATTCAGATGAAAGCTTCCAAACTAGAGGGGGGCTAAGATTTGTAAGTCAATTTTGAAAAGGTAAAATGGCTTAGTTGTTTATCCTTTCCACGACAAAAGACCATCCACAATTTTACAGCCTTCAAATGATAGAGACAAGAGAACATGTTCCTAAGAATAAATCAAAAATGAAAGAAATTCTCTGCATGTTCTCCACAATAAGGTCTTCCGAATAATCAGTAGATAGTAGGATGGTCATCTAGAGTGAGGTCTCCTATGTCACAGAATGTACTAATGCTAATTCTAATCCCATGTTAAACTCAACCGCCACCCAAGTTCTTACTACTTTTCATAAGCAATCTGAAGTACAAATTTTATGTATTATATCTTGGATTCCAATCACAATATCCATTATAGCATCCAAACAAAGTAAGATTGACATAGTAAACATACCGTCTGGGTATATAGCAGCGGCACCACCCTCATAGAACCAATCAATCTCTTTCTTCCGTAAAACAATGTACCTGCCATTCCGGAATTTCCAAATGTTCTCTTAATTTTTCAATGTCAGCAATGAGATTCCATGTAGTGTTTTCTACTAAGCAAGCATGAGAGGTACTCTTTCCTGCACCTCTCTGTTAAAAGATGCACATGTTTTTTTATTATGGATACAGGAAACGTGTAGTTTAGCAGAAAGGTGACTAATGAGAATACTACCTGATCAAATAGAATGATTCAGTAAAATTCTGGATCAAAGAATCTACGATTACTAGGCGAAGTTCCTCCTCCTGAGCCACCATGAAGAAACATTACCGGCTGCAACCAAGATAAGTAACATAATAAACCAAAAGTAAAAGTAAACTATCACCGATTCCTTGACAAAAGAAAGGTGATCGCAATGTCTATAATCAGGTAAAAATGGCAAGATGTGTGTGCATTACCCCACTATTTCTAATCAAGTTTAGACTTGTGTTTTCTAAAATCCATGCAATATTGGAATCATATTTTACATCTGGCAGTAGGAAGGCTTGTAGTCAATACTTTAAATCTATCTAATAGATCTCTAGAACATTAGTTTGTCGAAAAACATTAGCACCTTCTGAGCATCCATTATAGAACAACAAGAAATTTTACAGTACCCAACCAATCAATAGATGCAGTTGTACACATTTATTCCTCAACATTAATCATCTCCCATGAAGTGGCATGCATCTTTCTTCTAATTGGTTGAGTTTATTACACTGAAATAGTATACAAGTTCTCACTTCAACCACATATCAGCAGAAACTTTAGGAAAGAAACTCCATATTATCATTTAATTTTACAAACTGATATATGGAATGCAACTTCAAAATAAGCTAAAGAGGTTCATCCTATCCCTTCATAATACCAAACGTTAACCGCAATGAATTATATTAACTTCAGTTTCAATGCTAGTGTACTCTTTTCCCGGCATCACAAAACTAGCATTAAGAAGGGCAGCAGTTCCACAATTATACAAATGCAGAAAAAGATATCAGCAAATAAGGCACTATTCTTTTTTACTAAACATACATTCAGTTCAGTTCGGTAAATTCAGCAAATTCATTAATACGTTTCGGGCAGCGCATAATTGAAATAGGAGTCACTCACGTGTCCAGTAGGATTCCCGGAGTGTTGGTAATATATAGTATGAAGATCGGAAACCTTGAGAAAACCAGAACCAAAAGGCTCTAAATGTGGATAGATATTCCGTTATCTCCTTACGGGGCTCCATCAACTCCGTTATATCTAAATCACTCTTCAAACCGACACGTGTCACGCGTAATTTGGTACCTGATTGAGGAAAGAAAGAGATTAGAATAGATTAGAAGAGGTGTATTTTAAATTGATGGAATTTCACTTCACTTACTAGTAGTGATGATGATGATGATGATGGAACAAGGATGCGGGAGCGAAGGATTGATTTTGAGGAAGCGAATTGAACAAGGAGGTAGTGATGATGATGAAATGGGAAAACTAAGCAACATCATTGTAACTATGTGCGCATCTTAGCGGTGGGTGGCTACACACTTTTCAAAATTTGTATTTCGGTACCTTCCAAACAATAAAATATTAGTAATAATTTCACCCAAGTCCTGACTTTTTTTTCTACTTCCGATAATCAACTATTCCATTCCTTTTTTTTTATATAAACTTTTTCAAAAAAAACAAATCTAATAAAATGGGATGTGTCAATGAGTACCCTACATGTGGGTACTCGAAACTATCCAATCTTAACGAGAGGTCATGTATTCAAATTAATAGGGTACGAGATGGATATGGATGAGAGATACTATCCATAATGAGCATGAGACAGATATGAATTACCCCTTAGGGTACTATCCGCAATATATTTGGGGGACATTGGGTAATGGGTACCCGTAACCGATTACCATCCCGATTCATTTTCAAAACAAACAAATATACAAAATATAAGTGCTGAGATTTGAACTCAAAACCTATTATAACTGTCCAATAGCTAAGATCAACTTTTATTTTTATTACAATCTACGTATATATACTTTTAATTTTGATTTTTATTAAATATTTAAAATTTATTACATGATATATTAGTTATAAACGAGTAAAGGTACCCGTATTTTAAAAGTATAAGGATATGAGATTTGCAAAACATACCCGTTAGGTATGAGACGGATTACAAGTAATACCACACTTAAACGAATAAAGCTATAGAAAAGGCAATTGTTAGCATAATTATATAATTATGCTAACAACAATACTCGCTGATACTCTATCAGTTGTCATCCATCCTACTCATAATCATAGCCAAGATTTGAGGAAAATCCACATTAATTTGCAAGGTTTTAATACTACTTTAATAAAATTTTGCATATCGATCGGGAAATATATTTCACGTTGTAACAGAAATCCTCTGAACTTGCAAAATCGTATGAACTATATTGCTAAATCAAACTTTCAATTGTAACAGAAATCCCCCTAGTATGATTATTTGAATACAACAGTAAACCCATATATGGATAAAAGTTAAATCAAAGAACAAATACATGATTATATGTATCTTGCGTATGTTAGCCATTGATGAGATTGTATACACATGATTATATTAAAGTAGTAGCTCCAAATTGTATACACATGATTATATATGTTTTCCATTCATATAGTTTGAATCTAGTATGACTATATGTGTTTTGTGTATGTTCTAAGCTATATCTCTTGGTATAATCTATCTTAGAGGCTTTTTTATTTAACAATCAAAGAAAAAACACATGGTTAAAGAACACAGCTAACAATAAAGTTAAGCTAGATACTTCTGAATATATTCAGAGCTATATATCAAGAAATATTAAAGACAACATTTGAAATAAACAGAATAACTAAAGCAAGTATATTTGTATACTTCAAAATATATTAATAAAAAACACCATCAAATCTATAAAAAAAGCTATTAGAAACAACTTTTGAACTAATTGTGTTACAATTTTCTATTTTCCAAAGGCTTTAATCATGTCTGTATTTCTTAGATTTTGACCCGCGCGATGCACGGGAACAATATATTTCACGTTGATAGTTTTGTATACTTTAATTATATGTGAGTTATTTTGAAATTAAACTATATAAATTTAGAAATATTAGTGCATATTAATTATTCTTTAATTTGTGTTAAATATGTCAAACAATATTTGGACCTAATAATGGAAAATTTTTATTATACCTTATTAGCATTTAGCAACAACTTGTTAGCTTTTAATTATAAAAATAGTTATTCTTTTATTATAACCTAAAAGCTCAACAATTACCCGTTAATCCTTAATTACAAAGTAGTTCATACTTTTTCTTATACCCTAAACGTCTCTAGCAACAACTCGTTAACTTGGTTTTAAAAGAAGTTTCTATTTTATTATACCTTAAAAATGCCTCTAACAGCAACCCGTTAATCCTTAGTTACAAAATAGTGTTTATTTTTAATTATACCCTAAAATAATTTTGAATGCACTCATGATATTGTATATTTTTAATGTGATAATATTAGTCTTTTTGACAATGGATAGATGATATTAGTTAGTTCTTAATTAGTTATTAATTTAAAATTCTATTTTTCTTTAGAAACTCTAAAATCTAAAAAAAATGACATATAAGCATTAAATTCACTCATTAAGCCACCTCATTTCTTTATTCTCTCTTTGTTTTCCAGGTGACATTCATTGCTTCTCATTTTATTATATAATAAATATAGATATAGATACAAATTATCACTTTTCTCCCTATTCTAATACTTCTTCCAACTCTTAATTCCATTAAAATAGATAATATTTAGTTTATTAAAAAATACATAGCATTTGTGCCTAGAAAAATATATATCATTTGAATTTAGATTGGTATGAAATTGATTAAAATAATAAAAGATTAAAAATGAAAATAAAATCAGCTGTAATCAAAACTTAAAGGACCATGAATGGTTATTTCAACGCATTGATATATCTGCAAGTATGAACTTATAGGTAATAGTTTTCTTGTTTTGTTTTTAAGCATAAGTAATACAAGTGCACTAAAATCATATGATATTAGGTTTGAAAAGCTAGAAAGGAGTGAGTGACCAAAAACAGATTTGAGAAATTTTTCCAATATAACATCCAAATATTCAGAATATGCAAATAAACATATAGAAAAGAAGATCAAGAAATTACCAGTTTTGGAAGAGCAACTTCAGTGTAATATTTTTGAGACATGTCAATTAGTTCTTGCAAAGACTATTGATCACATCTTTGATTAGTTCGCATGAAAACGTAAAAATGAACATGGCCAAATAATATCAAGAAGGATTACCTTGCGATGAAGTCCAGGTCTCTTAACCGGATGAAGGTTGCATCAAACAACAACTTCAAGGCTTTTGATAATAAACTTCGTCATCTCGATCTTTTCTTATAACTAGTCGTGTGCCTGCATGTTGTGTGGGTAAACCTGATCTTTCAAAAAAGTATTCAAATCAAAATAAGTTTTAATTGTTGGTAGATTTTTATTTTTTTTAGTTTTTACACGGTATGCTTAATATTTTAAAAAAATATTCATATTAGAATAATTCTAAATTATTAGCAGTTTCTTTTTTTTTTTTTTAAGTTTCACACATTTTTAACAACTTGGAATTAAAAAAGGTCTAAATTTTGAAAAATTAAGGTAATCGGATAGGCCCTAATTCTTGACTGGAGGAGAACACCAAAGGCCTCTGCCCTTCCATCCCTTGGATCGATAGAGAGGGAGGGCAGAGCTTTTGGTTTTTTTCATGTTGTCAAAGAGTTGAACGATAAAAATAGATGGCGAGTACCTAATCGAATTGATCGGGTCATGTAGGAACAAGGTTCAAGTCTACCGGTCTGTTAGGATACCTCAGCTGCATACATCACTGCACTTTCACTTGACACTTATCGTAATGATAAACGGCTCGTTTCGTCGTGATATTATTAAGGGGAAATTTTATGGTTACTTTGTTTACTTTGTTTTGTCTACTATTAGGTCATGGTGTAAAAAATAATCTAGATAAATAAGATAAAATACAAACAAAGTAAATAAAAAACAAAGTAACCAAATTCTATACCATTTATTAAGACACATCTTGACAAAATAAGATAAGTAATGGGAAAAATGAGTTTGATATATCATATGATTATTTTGTGTTTAAATTAGTATGACCATATTTTATATATTTCTCGCTTTTAACATACTTCATTCCATTTCTCTTCAATTTCTAGACATTGTATTTTCTTTATTTCATGACACATAAGCCACTATTATAGGTAGTAAAGTGAAATCAATTGAAATTTGATTGATTTCAATTTCAAAATTTTCATCTAAAATTTTATTATTGTAACCTTATATAAGTACGCATGAGCAAAAATTTAATAATGAATGATAAACAACAATAATAACAAATAAATAAAAGTACATAATTTTATTTTTTTTGCAAAAAAACAATTACATAAATGAGAAAATGCTATAAACAAAAATTGTATTGGTAGCTTATACTTGATGTATTGTTGAACTCTTAAATTATTTGCTTCTTATACCACATAACTAAAGAATAAAAGTAAAAGATTAAAGTTAATATATATAATAATAAACAATTAAAATGAACTCATTACAAGAAGGATTATAAAAGAAAAAAAAAATACTAAGATCGAAAATATGGAAAAAAACAAACAAACTTGATTATGAAAACAACTCAATGAAATAGAACAAGAAAAATAAAAAGGATTGCACTTTTTTTAAATTTGGACAAAATAGAAAAAGAAATGTAAAACATAAAAGAAAAGAAAAGAGATGAAATAAAATAGTGAAATAGTAAATTGTTAGAATCTCTAAGAACAAAAATATATATGGAGGGAGAAAAGTTAATTTCAGTTACATTGAAAATCATGATGACCATTTAAAGTTATTAATAAGAATTAAAATTTCTTTAATTGTCGAACAAAAACTGAAATGGAAGGGAATACGAAGAATTATGAGGTTTAAAGTCAATTAACTTATATTAAAAATTGAAAATATATTAAAAAATTTAAAATTATGTGGTGTTGATACCTCATCTTTTGATGAGGTGGAAGTATGGTAGAAGAGCTAATGAGTTCTCCTTTTAAATATCTATATAGATGTCTTAAACACGTCGAGACAAGGACGAAAACTTGGAATAGAAGACACGGTCTCCAATTGACTCCAAGGTAGATGCTTTAAGAATGGAATCGGCTGCCGTATTGCATAGTCGACTTATGGGTTGAATAGTGGACTTGGAATTTGGCTCTATAGAAGACAGGTCTCCAACTGACTCAAATGGAGATGCTTTTAGAATAGAATCGGCTGCCGTATTGCATAGTCGACTTATGGGTTGAATAGTGGACTTGGAATTGTGGTTCTTATCCCTCAACATATCATTCAAAAAAGTTTTGTTGACACAATCATGTTATAGAGAGACTCACAATCGGTTTCGATGAGGTAGAGTGGGTGAGAAATGTGGTGAGCACAACCGTACCACCAAAATCGAGAGCGGCAACCATGCCAACCTTTTCAGACAAGGTTGGAGTCAAAAATAATAAAGGATGGCCATTAGAGACAATGAGTCATGGATCGGGGAGTCGCATTTTGCATAAAGCCGCAAAAATGAACTCCCCGTGATAATCTGTAATAATAAACAAAAAAAGGCGTATCTTCCCAAGTTGTTTCCTATGAGAATCGAGCTCATCTACGAGACACTTGTCACAATTGATTTTACGGATACTGAGGGGAGGGGAACCCAACAACCAAATTGATAAGTTTCTACTGCGGAGGATCGACATCTAACAAAATTGTGATTAAAAGATAAAACTTCATCAATAATAGCATGTATGATTAGAGGGATTTGACCATACTGGAGCTGATCGGGCGCCACTTCCTTGCGAGATTCAATAAATCGTAACTTGGGATGCAGAAAGGGGAAAACGATGTCGAGAGTTTGACCACGGCCATCCGATCTCGTGGAAGTAGTTAGAATTGGGATGAAAGAAGGAGAAAGAGGTGAATCGAGATAGTTGTCTTTGTGCTGAAATGAGATCGGATTAGTAAGAATTAAATTTAAATTAAAAACAGAAAGTTAGTAGTGAACAAAAATGAAGAAAAATAACTTACGATAAGGACGGTGGTGGTTCAGGAAGAGGAGGAGGAAATGAATCGAAGCGAATAAAGTATTGAGATTAAGTATTGTATTAACCATTGATTACAAATAATTAGTAGTTGAGATGAAATTACACGCAATCCATATTACATTCTCATGGACAGCCTTATTGCGAGCGTACCAAATAACAACAACATACCACTATTTTATTTGGATTAACATCAGACACATCTCTATGCAGCACATCCAACCAATCTCTAAAATTAATGACATTATTTCTCCACCTGTTGTCAGACCCAAATAAAAGCTTCCAAACATCTTTTGATTTTTTTGCAGGTGACAAGAGAATGCAATAAATCCTCCTTGGCCCAATTACAACAAGGGCATGCCCAAGGACTATTGACACCTCTCTTTCTCAAATTCTCATAGCAAGGCAAAATATTCTTGACAGCTTTCCAAATAAAATTTTTAATTTTTGGTGGCAAATTCAGCTTCCAAACCCACTTGAAAGAACCATTAGGATTAATAGATGTTGAAGCATCTGCAATACTCGAAGCCCGTCTTTTCTCTGCGAGAGCATACCCAGTTTTCACAGAATAAGTACCAGATCGTGTCGTCAGCCATAATCTCACTACTAGAAATCACGTTTTTCGCGACGGAAAATTCCGTCGCTAACTGAACTAAATCTGTCGCTAAACACGAATAGACGGATTTGCGACGGAACGCTTCCACGCAAAAAGTTTGCGACGGAAATTATTATCCGTCGCCACTTTTGGCGACGGACCAGCCGTCCCAAAAAGTTTTACTCCGTCGCCAAATAGTCGTCTCCAAAAATCTAAATAGACACTTTAGCGACGGAATAAAAAACATTTAGCAACGGAATTTCCGTCGCCAAATGATGGGAAGGAGACCAGAATGGTTTAGTTGGCGACAGAATTTTCGTCGCAAAAATTCACAGTTCCGTCGCTTTAAGTACTGTTTGCCCGAAATGAACGTTCCATTTTTGCGCGTATTTTCCTGTTTTTCCTTATCGATTGAAACCTGTTACAACTAGTATTTAAAATTCACATTCAAAAACCATTTCTGAAAATTTTATTACTCGTAAACGTCAAAAGGTAATAGTTTACGTATGTTTAAAAAGTATAATTAAGACTAATTTATGCATTTTTTCCTTTACAGATTACACAAGTTGCAAAATGAAATCAACCTAAACTAATTACTTTTACAGTCGTCCAAAAATAACAATTAATTAAGACTAATCTAGATCTAACATTTAATAAAAATGCCTATTCTTGCTTTCCGCATTTTTACCCTTCCAGGTGCCACTGTTGTCGTCCGCCTTTGTCCGTCTCAGACCACCGCTCATCGGAGATCTCCTTCAGCCTCACTGGAATATATAATATAAATTACACAGCAAGATCATATGTAGCTTTACAAAATTAGGCTGGTTACCGATCTGCACAATTAACCAACAAAAAAACAATATCTATATACAAAGTTAAACTAATTAATTACTGATGTAATGATCTAAAAACACTAAGCAATATTAACCTCCAAAAAAGCACCAAAAGCATCAAATTTGACCTAACATCAGTGTCAGCTACACACAAAAATTCCAAAAAGCAACAATCAACAAAAATCTCAAATCCAACCATCAATTCAAACTCAAATTAGTTAATCACTCCAGCTGAATGTTAAAAGAATCAACAATGATAATGCAGCATCAAAAAACGCAATTGGAAAACCCCAAATAACAATACCAAAGGGAAAGATTCAATAAGATCGTAGAAAACCAAAGAGAAACCAAACGGACGGAATCTTACCATCGCGCCATTTCCGGCCACCGCGAATCAGTCAAACAACCGCCAAAATCCCCATTTTTAACCGTCTCCAGAAACCACCACTCGCCGCCGTTTATAGATTCAGCCTTAAATCGCCATAGATCAATAGATCTAAATACAAAGATAAATTTTAGATTCAAATCAGAGATAAATAAAACAGAGGTAGTCTAGGTTAACGATTTCTTACCTCGTTTAAGAAAACCACCGCCGTTGAAGTCATTGTTAGAAGTTGAAATCGTCATAACACAGGAGAAGACAAAGGAATTATCGTCGACGAGTTAGGAGTTAGGAATTAGGGTTAGCTAGAGTTAGGAATTAGGGTTAGCTAGAGAAGACAAAGGAATTAACGTCGACAGAAGGAGAAAGTGAAAAAGAGAAGGAGAAGAGATCGCCGGAAGTTCTGCTCGGAGAAGGAAAGCCGAGTTCGGCGTTTGAAGAGAAGAAGGAGGCTAGGGTTTCGGTTGTTGTGAGCGAGGCTTAGGGTTTGAGCTACTTTATACCACATCATAACCCGTATCTCAAAATGGATCTGATTCGACCCAGTTTCGATGGATCTGCTGTTTTGTAATTAATTAGGTTATCTTTCGCGACGGAAAATTCCATCACGAAAGACAACCTGATGAAACGCACCGTTTCAGCTATTCAGCTCCATATTTCGCGACGGAAAGCTCATTCCGTCGCCAACTGTATTAACGTTGGTGACAGATTATATTATCCGTCGCTAAACTGCAAAAACTTCTACATTTCGTGACGGATTGTATGTTCCGTCGCAAAATAAAGAAATTTTTGTTCATTCGCGACGAATGTTTTATGTCCGTCGCTAACGTTTCCCCAATGTTTTGGAGGGAAGGTTCCCGCCTACATTCCGTCTCTAATGTGGCGGAAAACTTCCCTCCACTAGACGGCGACGGAACTAGATTTCTGTCGCCAAACCCATCGCTATTCTTTCTGTGTACGGACGTTCTGTCCGTCGCAAAGTCCATCGCTATTCTTTCTGTTTAGCGACGGAGTACCGTTCCGTCGCCAAAGTCCGTCGCGAATAGCCTGATTTCTAGTAGTGTCTCGTGTCCGGGGGGAATCTGCGACTAATCAGAATTTGAGAGATAGCAAGCGCTTCATCAGAACTAAATAATTGTGATGAATTTCAGACTTCCATCTACCCGAATCAGGATCAATTAATGCAGAAACTTTGGAAAAATTGACATCAATTAATTTCGTTACCGGGCGACGAATAGAAAGTGACGGAACCAATTATCCTTCCAGATGTTAATTGATTCCCCATTCCCTACTCTCCAACAAGTAACCGCTTCAATCAATTCTCGTCCTTTTACCAATCCTTTCCAGATATAGCTTGCATTTGACCCTACCTTTGCTTTAGAGAAATCCACCCTTCTAAAGTATTTATCTTTATAAATCTGTGCACACAGGGAGGAAGGTCTCTGAAGGAAGTTCCATGCTTGCTTCGCCACCATAGCAAGGTTGAAGGATTCTAACCACCTAAACCCCATTCCTCCATCATGTTTAGGTCGACATAGTACATCATAGGCAAGCCAATATATCAGACGTTTTGTAGTTTTACTGCTCCACCAAAAACGACTTATCAGAGCTTGGAGATCTTTGCAAAAAGTTGGCGGGACTACGAAACAACTCATGATATATTGCGGTATTGATTGGGCGACTGGCTTAATCAGGACCTACTTACCACCACTTGATAGGAATTTCTCTCCCCACCCTTCAAGTCTTTTAGCTAGTCTTTCTAACAGGAACTGGAATATTACTTTTAACACTTAAATCACATACAAATTTCATATACTATTATATAGCTTTTTATTTTTACGCTAACTAAAAATGTTTTACTCTTCTAAATTTTCATGAACTATCATGACTGAACATTTATATGATTAGGTCTAGCTAAAATTAGTCCATAATTTTGAATTGCCTGGAATCGACCACATAAAATTGTTAACTTTCAAGCTTCAACGTCTCATATTTTTGGATTTAAACTTCAATTATACTTTTTAGAATACGCATTTAATTTTTATTTTGCTAATTCTAAATCTGAGTCTATATTTTTTTTTTGAGTTTTGATATATGCAGCCCTAAGGGCTGCATATAAACATTTAATACAACAAATTCTAAACTCATATTTAATGCTTTCATATTTATTAAACCTATTTATTTATGGTAATAAAATAATCTAAATCAAAGGAAAATAAATACACTTTAAATTACCAAAATTGATAGATGTACTAATTATTTAGGATTTAAAGTTAAGGGTTTAAAGAATAAATAATTTAGGTTTTGATGTGTAGGATTTCAAGTTAGGGTTCAATAATTAGGGTGTAGGGTTCAATTTAGGGGTTCAGGTTCACCAATTTCGGGTTAGGGTTTAGAGTTTGTAGTTTAGGGTTCCACTTTAAAATTAAAATTTAACAATTTAGGGTTTCGGGTTCAACAATTTTGAGTTTAGGGTTCATAGATTGTGAGTTTAGGGTATAGAATTTAATCCATGTTCTTCATCTCTCGACTCTACTCTCTAAGATTCTTCTTTCTTTCTCTTCAATATATCTTTCTGCGAAGATTATATACATATACATATAATTCATGTTGATTTTGTGTTTAATCCATTATATTACATGCAAATCGAAACATCCATTACATAATTATAGATAGTAATATAATCCATGTTGATTTTGTGTTTAATCCATTATATTACATGCAAATCGAAACATCCATTACATAATTATAAATAGTTGTGATTGCTTAGGGTTAAGATTAGAGTTAGTGTCAACAACTTAAGAATTAACAGCTTCTTACTTGTTGTATTCTTACATGTGCTAAAGAGAAGAAATAAATATCTCCTGTTTACTTACTTGAATTAGGGATTAAGCTACCGTCCGTTAAGCTAATCTACCAAAATAGCATCAATGTTGAAAAATAGCTCCATTTTAAACCCCTACATTCGCGAAATGATTCAATTATAATCTTAGCTAATGTAACTAAAAACGCCTCGATGTTTGTGAGATGTACCAATTTGGCCCCATGTTCTGTTACCCAAATCTATAATTGCACCATTTGTTAAAATGTTGAGGCTATTATGGTGCTATTTTATACATCAGGGGTGGAATTAACTCTTCTATATCTTGAGGCTGTTTTGGTACCTCAATGAAAAAAAGCAGTTGTGTGTCACGAGTGTCTACATTCTAGTTGCAGATGCAAGTTGCGAGTCGGATTTGAATGGATATGGAGGAACTTGATATATAAACTGCATCCTTCTAGTTGGGCATATCTTTCAAATGATGTGCAGTACGCATATTTTGTTTACTTTTATTCTAAGTATAGAGCTGTAGGATCAATTTGCATTTGCCTCCTCCTAGATTATACTTGTTTTGTTATGTTCTTGCAATTTGATATAATTGCTATCAGAGAAATCAGAAATTTGATTATAGTTTCTAATGTTTTGCTATTGTATAAGCTGCATCCTTCTAGTTTAGGATTAATTTTGTAGTTCAGTTTAATTATTTTGTGAAACTTTATATTGGAGTGCATGTCTTTCAGGTTGTGTGGAATAATAATTTTTTGTTGAGTTTAAGATCAATTTGCATATTATACTTGTTTTTATTTTTTTCTGCTATTTGATGTTATTGTTATTAGATAAACATGGAAAAAGATTATAGTTTCTGTTGTTTTTACCCCTAAACAACACCCCTCACAGCAGCAACTTTAAATTGCACCCTTCCTTATGCTATTTTTTACGTTAGGGCTGAATTAGTTTTTCCCAACTTTGTGATTGTTTCGGTACTTATCCCACATAATGCATCTACCAATTTAGTAAAATCTCATCATAGTAGATAAAAATGTTCGACATTAAAATTTATCCATTTCAAATAAGAAAATCATACGCCAAATTATAAAGTTGAATGGACAAATGTGTTCAAATAAAAAGTTAGTAACGAAACACACAAATTTTAAATATATCGATGGTCAAATAGTTTTTTTTGCCTAATGATTATCAGAAAAACGGCGTAGAAAATTGAAAAAAAAGTGTGTATCACCATGGTAATATTCACTAGTATTTTTCTTGTAAAAAAGCAATATTAATTAAATTATTATTTATAAAAAACGCAGCGTTTTGATGGCAGTGATAAGTGTAGTGGCAATTGGAAGAAACCCTAATCAGGTGAGATCCATATATTCAGAGTTGTAACCTTTACTTTTTCGCATTTGTTGAGCAGAGCGGCGGCGTCTTCTCCATCTCCTAACCCTAATTCCTGCTTGTCCTCTCTCTCAGGTTCACCTTTCTTTCTCTTTTCTCTTCAATTTATGTATGTTCATTTTGTAAATCCAAACATCTTTTTATGATTAGAAAATGTTGAGCTGAAATCCTTCTAGTTTAGGATTAATATTTAGTTTACTTTAATTGCTTTAGGGTTAATTTGCATATTTTGAATAGTTTAGTTTAACTGTTGTTTGGAGCTTCATATTCAAGGGCATATCTTTCTGATTGCTATGTTCTGTTGTTTTATGTGATGGTTATTAGTATATTAGAGAGACCATAAAAATGATTATAGTTCCTTTTGTTTTGACCCCCTCACACCAGCAGCTTATAATTCAAGATGGGTCGTGTTCGCACCAAGACAGTGAAGAAATCCTCTCGCCAGGTCATTGAGAGGTACTACTCAAAAATGACTTTGGACTTCCATACCAACAAGAAGATCTTGGAAGAGGTTGCCATTATCCCTTCAAAGAGGTTGCGTAATAAGATTGCTGGGTTCTCCACCCATCTGATGAAGCGTATTCAAAAGGGTCCAGTTCGTGGAATTTCTTTGAAATTGCAGGAGGAAGAGCGTGAGCGTCGTATGGACTTTGTACCTGAAGAGTCTGCCATTAAGATTGATGAGATTAAGGTTGATAAGGAGACAATTGACATGCTTGCTGCTCTTGGCATGTCCGATTTTCCCGGCCTTGTTGAAGTTGAACCAACACCTATGATTGCCCCTCAGGGATTTGGTAGGGGTGGTCCAGCTGGTGGATTTCAGAGGAGGGGTTGATTTTGAGGTAATTATAATAGGCACAAGTTGGGATATTATCATTTTGTTACAAGTTTATTCCTGTCTTTGTTCTAGATAATATGCTAAACGGTTTTGAGTTATTTGTCTTTAAATTGGAAACTTCTTTGACATTGAAAAGGAGATGAAGGATGATAATGTGTTTTAGTTGTTTTGATGTACATCTTTGAGACATTTCTTGCTCTATTTCCAATGGTTTCAAGTATTCTGATAACTCTTGTGCACTTGGATTCATCTATTTACTGTTACAAGGTGAATGTCGCCGGATTCATTTGGTTTGTTGCTAGATGTTCTTTTTCTCTTAAATGTTGCCAATCTCTGTGTTCCCATACATACAAGTAGTCGTTGCTTTGTACTAGAAAATGTTGGGTTACTGATTAATCTTCAAGGGGAATTGATTAATCAATCCCAGGTATTATGGTTTATTCAATGCGAAAGCCCAATAGATTTTCAACAGGTTATTTTGAAAATCATCTCTTATTCGGGAGGAGGTTTGGTGTTTGTATTGCAAGGACCACTTGGTGGATCTCCCTTACCTCAGTAAATTTTTCTATCACAAACAGAATAATCTCTTATAGTTCCAATCAATTTAACAATTTATCTTATCCGACCACTTTGATTCCGGTTATAACCGGAATCAAAATTGAAAGTAAATGAAGAGTAGTCTTGAAAAAGAGTAAAAGAGGAACAATGTAAAACAAGGGCCCAAGCTGCCCTCGGAATGTCCTGAGAGGGCTTGAGAACCTTAAGGCCTAGGACTATGAGTATGTAGTAGCCATCTTGGCCATTCAAATATAAATATCCAACTTTGATGAAACCCCTGTATTATCTCATTTGCAAGATGATTTTGGTTGCTCCCGAATTGATATCCATTTTATTTGCTTATTTAATATAAAGGATTGTATTTTTGTGTCTGATTTGTGATTTTGGATAATTTTAGTGCGTTGCTCTTTTGATGAAAATCGACCATATTCTAGTCCAACCTATTTATCTTTTAATAAATCTTAAGAGATTGAATGAAAAGATGCAAATTTTCATTTTCTGTAAAAAGAATAGTGTTGTTTTTCCTCTCTCTCCATCTATAAAACAACAAACGATGAACTTATCCCTGGATTTCTTCTTCTTGATTGCAATTCGGAGTTTTATTTGGAAATGCTGCAAAAAGTAAGTTCACACCATGAAATCATTTTTCATAAATTTTCATTTTGGATCGATGTGATTATTGTTGCATTTGTTAATGGAATTGACATCTCTATGTTTATCTTTCTTTTAATTTACTCACCCTCTCAAATCACTTCAAAAATTATACTACTTCAAAAACATTAATTGATTATATTTAATTTGAGGAAAAACAAATAAAGTTCTACCAGTAAAAATAAAAAGAATTTATTTTATATATGATATTTATTATTTTTAAAGATTTTTCACAAGAAAAATTTAAATTTTAAATATGAAATCATTCTTGTTTAATGTCCCAAATAATCTTGTTAGGTACTAGCAGTAACACATTGTTGTTGTTTTTTTATAGAAAGCAGTAACACATTATTAAGTACATGGGCTTAGAACAGCTATTTAATTTAATGAGTGAAGTAGATGCAAGTCAAAGCATAATTAAGCAATAATTAATAAATAAAGAAGGTAGATAGGAGACAATCCAGGCTCAACTCACTTCTCATGATTAACAACATATTTATTTAAAGGGTTAACTTTAAATAAGGATTCTGTAATTTTGCGGTTTTGAATAAAGGACCGTGGTTTATCTTTGAGCAAATAAATGAATGTGGTTTGCATTGTTTGTAGAATTAAGAAAATTGTCGATTTTGTTGACATAAACGAGGACATTTTTTGTCCGAAATATTTTTCTGAGCTTTGAGCTATATACTACTTTTCTATAATTGTGTACCACCTTCAATTTGTCACTCTAATATATACACCTTTCTATAATCTTATAACAAAGTATACAAGAACTAAAGTTCGTCAATTATTTGACCTCATTTTTAAGGGAAAATGAGAAAAATGATTATGTAGTAACCACATTTTTAAAAAGAAGTAGAGAAAATGAGTGATCCGACACTTTGAGCAATTTTTACCGGTGTTTTTTAATGCTTGTAATACACCATGCTGAGTTATCCCAAAGGTTGTATACCACAAGTGTAATTTACGCAGGAGAAGTATTGTTAAAAGATGAAACTAAAACTGATAAAAGCTTAATTTTTTTTATATTACTCAGAGAGTGGACTAAGAAGAGTCCTTCAAGATGTTCTTATAACACCAACACTATACTTTGTTTTCTTTTTTTCATAAAAGAATCATAACCTGAAAGCTGTAAAAAAAAATATATAGAGTGAGGAAGATAATTCTATCGTCAAAATCATGTTTTTTTTTTTCTCTTTATAAGGTCATAATCATGTCAAACACTGCAAAATTTGAGGGCTGTTCTTGTCCATATATTCACCACCAACAAGTATAAGAACTGACATTCATTCTAATATTTGCCTGCAGAAATGAGAAAAAAAAAAAAGAAGTGTTAAGGAAAAAACACATTTTACTGCTCATCTTCCACTCTCTCCTCCTCCAGGGTCAAATCATGCTTGTCTCTCACTTCTCCATGTGGACATACAAATTTTCTTCAATGTCGAAGTCCGTTTACTGTCAATCCATCCGGGTCATTATGCTCTCCAAAGCTTCCATTAACTAAGAAAGAAGAGCACATCTCAGTTTTCACATCGAAATGTACAAAAGTTGTATTAAGTAGCAAATTAATTTATTTTATGAATAAAAAAAAGCAAAAGGGTTAAAGGAAACCTTCATATAGCCTCAAGCACCTTCAATTCCTAGCTGTTTCAATGAATCCGGACCAACGAGGAATATACGTCTTTGTGTTTGATACCGGAAGACTACTATTCCCTTATATGATGTCCTTGGTATTCCATCCTACCAAAAGTAACGAGAAATTATCTCATATGTATTTTTTTTGGAATAGTTAAATAAGTAAATGAATATATCTACATTTTAATTTTACCATGATCTACATTTAAAAACAATGCCTTCTAAGGTGCACATTTATAGGAGAGGCGAGTTTTGCAATCATAAATCTAAGCTTTTATGTTTAGAATTTTGTTAACTTCAACAAACAATTCTAGAAGACCTGACCCTTTAAAGAAAAGCAAAAAGTTAACATTTTCTTTTCTCTTTATACCCCAAATCTATCTTTCAGTTCCAACCCAAACCAATCAAGTTTATGTACCACCAAAAAGATTAAGAATAATATTTCTCCACTCAATTATCAAAGAAAGTAGTAATGTCACATACCTTCCATTCTTCAAAAATGCCAAACTGGCGTGCAATGTTTTCAAAATCTAATTCGTCTCTGTACTGGATACGCACATCACCTTCTATGTTATATGCCTTCAGAACAACATCATTTCCACTGATAGCTTTAGCTTGTCTTAAAATGTCACTGAAATATTTTGGATACTTGTCCTGATCAGAGTAAAGCACATGTCATTGGACAAATTATTATATTCGCCCATGTTGAAAAGGAAATAGAAACATACATCAAGAAATGATGTTTGTAAGACGTGTATAGGAAACACAATACAGGGGTATATTTATAAATTGTAAAACTGGAAGGTGTAATTATAATCCTTTTTATATGTAAAATAACAGAAATTTACATGCAAGTAACATAATTGAAAAAATAGGATGTTTTGTTTTGAAAGCTCTGAGGAGATGGAAGATTAGAGATTTAATACAATGTCATTGACACATGATGAACTGATTATTTCTTTTTTCTTTCTTTTTTATCTTAAAGGTAGGGTTTTTGAAACGATTTTTTCCAGTTTTCTTAAATTGCAGAAACATGACCTGGGACGTAAAGTTTCCTTTTCATGAGTTCCCTAATCATTCCAAAACAGGGAAACTATTCAAAATTGAAAGGTTTCCGTGCAACATATATTTATACTAAGAAAATATATGCCTTGAAGATTGAATTCGACAAAAAGCAAATTACCTTCATCAGGTAGCTCAAATCCATCGATTTCCAATTGACCTATTGAAAGATGAAAAGAAAAAACAATTGTGTAAGATATCACAACCTTAAAAACCGGTAGGATACATATAAGAAATTGGAAAGTACCTGGATACTGTTCATTTTAATTGGCTCAAGATACTGTTTGAAAAACTGCCCCAAACTAGAACCCTGAAATGACAAATCCAGAGTGCATTGAGATGATGTTGCTCCATTTGGAGACAATCATGATTACAACCTTCAACTTGGGGTCTATTAAAATAAACTTCATGTTACATCTTCTATGGAAGAAATTATGTCAGTTACTGAATTTGGGTTGAATTTTCGTACACAACAAGTAAACAATGCTTGTATATTATAAATGCTTATGAATAATATTCTCATGATGATATAGATGACGTACATGCTCACCAAAGTTATATGTCCTGCAGACTTCTGGACGAATAAATTGACGGCCTTTATGATTCTCTTTTAGCCTCAGCCAGTCATCCCAGTAAGTGCAACTTTTGTCAAGGAAAATGATAGAAAAGGATCATCAAATGACATCCACTTGTGCAACCTATAACAGTAATAACATAATAAAACCAAAAGGATATGCTTTAGGCCATTTAGGGGATAGTTCATCCCAGGTTGATCTAGTAAGCATCCATCCAAGTCCAGGAAAAAAATCCGACCTATAAAGTGCATCTGCAGAACAATCACATAGACGAACAAAATTTCAAAATTAGATTATAATGACAACAAATCCCCCCAACATTTACTGGTCAGACTATAAGAAAAATGGATCTGTTTTAGATTAATACACAAATACATTCCAAGAATCCTATTTGGATCTGAATCATGCCTAAAGTCCAAGATATAAGTTCAACTGAATATTTCCTGTACCAAACATTGACATAAATAATCAAATATTGGGTGCACTTCATTTAGTCATCTCCATCAGACAAGAGGGAGAAAAGGAAGGAAAGAAAAGCAGACAGAAACATATGAGAATGAGACAGAATTCAGAATCCATATAAATGTTTCATAACATGCAAAGGAAAATATAAGCAAGCAGTGGCGGAACTAGGATACTCACTCAGCCGGGGGTCAAAACTTTATTGAGAAAATTTTTCATCCCGTCAATATGAAAGATAATAATATTCAAATTATAAACATAATATCCAAATGAATTAGCCATTGCAAGAGAATATGGAAATCAATGGGGAAAACCAAGAAATTTTTTTATAACTCAAACGAAAATAAAAATGAAAAAATTGTTAGAAAATCAAATCAATCCATCCCATTCTATAAGAGTGGGGGAAAAACAAAGACAATTCACACATATTCTCAAGAAAAAAGAAAAGAAAAAACAAAGACAATTTCTGACGTCCAGGGGGAGCTCGAGCCCGGCTGCTCCCCCCTAGTTCTGCCACTGTAAGCAAGAACTAAACTTACCTTGAGATCTATAAATAACCTACACCTTTTCATTGATTGCTACACAATTATTTATTCAGGTCCTTGAAACTTGTCAACTTTTCTATCCCTAACTTTTCAGATTATAACTCACTTTCAATCTATGTAAATCCCAAACATTTTAGGTTCACTGTATCTTAGTTCCTGAAGTTGAGATGTTAATTGGACTATCTAGTCCTTGATTTTTAATATTAAAAAGCATCTGACTCATATAGTTTCCACAAACGTACGAAAATTGAATATTTTGGATTTACAATGGCTGGAGATTCTATCATAAATTGACCTCAAACTTGTCTTTAATTAACAGCTAAAATGTAAAACTTCAAGAATAAGAACTCAAAGGCATCTAATTATTTTTGAAATTTTAAGAAAAAAAACCAAGTACAGTCAGACAAAATGACATTGGACTAAATAGAAAATTAAGCACACCAATGTTTCCTAAATCAACGTAGACTACGAAAAAAGTTAGAAAAGAAGGATCCATAATATCTTGAAGAAATCCAGCCAGCCTATATACCAATGCAAAAATGACCAAGGGAATATAATAGGAACTAGAAACACAGATCTTCCAAAACAGACCAATTTCTAGGAAACTCAACTCACAGAATACAGATGAGTAAAATGTATTCAAATGAGTAGATGGTAAAGGAAATACAAAAGCTATGAAAGGAAGAACAAACAAGATAGATGAATTGAGATGAACTCAATCTCCTTCTCTACCAAAATGGCAGAGCATCTGCTCAAAGGCAGCCAAATAGAAATTCTCTTAAAATATTCGACACCCCTCTTTCTCACTACCTCTCAATATATAGTAACAAGAGAACTTTCTCTCTCCTATACCAACTTACTAGGTCCAAACCATATGTCCATTCATTCCTATATTACCCGTAACACCTTATTAGCATATTCTCTATCAGAATAGAACAAAGAAGATAATTCTACAATAATTATCATCTTTACTCTTCACTGCAAGAAAATAAACAATTCCAACATGAAAGACAATCACCCAATCACGTTTGCACAAATATAGCCATAGAATGCAACCAGAGCATTGAAAGGAATTGCTTCCAGCGATTAGAAGACATGATATATGCATGGAGAACAAAAATGAAAGAACTTACGGGGATCATACACGAATTGCTTTTGCCCATTGTCATTCCATGAGGAAACGGCCATAATGGACCTACAGTGATATGCAAAGATTGAGAAGAAACCAACAAAATCAAAATATTCAATTTTATCAGAATTGAAGTTTATGTCAAGGATCACTTCATTAAGAGGACATACTTATCCTTGTCCATGAGCATCGATGCAGCCTCAAAATAATCGAAAAAATCAGGTGCAATTTCCATGTCATCTGTGTTAGAGTAGCATAAATTATCTTCCTTAAGTTGGCGAATACATGGAATAAAATGGATATTGCTTAAATGGACAATTTACCTTCTAGTATGATAACTCTGCTAAGCTTGTACTTGTAGAACAATTGATCCAACGCCCATTTGTAATGCCCTGGAAAACCAAAAGCATTGCAATAAAGTTTTTAATTACATATAAGCTAGAAGAAAGCATTGCTTACTTGCAATCTTATAGTATGCAATCAACTCTCCAGGCCTTTCTGTATGCACTGGTTCAGAATCCAAATGCTGCAATCAGAAGATTACCATATATGAAGCCAGAATCTTATGATAGACTTTAAAACTATCATCGAGTTCCTAAGATTAACTACTGAATACTGATCTAATCATTATCATTCTAGCAATTTCATGAATACAACTATAGGCTTTACGGATTTATAGCCGTTCCTGTCCGACCCCCACTCCCCATTTGTATGCTTTAACATCTCTTTGATTAAAGCCAATTCCACATAGCTCTCTCTCCAAATACCTCAACAGGAAGCTCAAATCTTAATAAACATTTGAAAATATAAAACTATCACTTACTCTAATGTATCTATTGAAAAATATTGTAACATGCTCTTTTGTATAATATTGGTTTCGGCATATACGGCAGCACGTTCATATGGGGTGCACATTTCTCATTACATGAAAAAATGCATGTGTGCTACATTTTTGCACATTTGGGGTTGGTTGTACAAATAACATATGCATGAAAAAAGTTGTATACTTATTTTCTATTCTCATATAAAGGTATCAACAAATTTGAGCACAATTTGGTGCCAAAAACAATTGAAGAAACCAAAGCAACGGAAAAAAGACATCTTGCTAGTCTTTCTCTCCCAGTTCCTCTTTAATTAATGCCATTTTCTCTTTGTTCACTTATAATCAAATCTTTTTTGTTCCATATGTCTCTATTGGGATGATTATCTCATGCATATATCTGTTAGATGCTACTAGTTCCGCATAACATTAACAGAAACGCATTATAAGCAATCATAATTTATCAACTGCAGAAGAATTATTTCCCTTGTGTTTAAAAAATGCTATGCAAATTTACGCAATATTTTGTTATAGTTGTGCTGAGTTTGAAACTGTAGACAGTGGGAAGTTAGTTTATTCACATCATTAACATATAAAATCAAGGGAAAAGTACAAATAAAACCCTTGTGGTTTCATGAATTTGCAAATAGAGGAATGTGGTTTCATTTTTTGCAAAATGAGGCATGTGGTTTACAAAATTGACAAATAAAGGAATTTGACTAAATGTGTTAGTTTTTGATGACTTGTCATATTGACTTTGATGATGTGACATGTTAACTTGTTGACTTTGATGACGTGGCATAATAAAATATTAATTTTTTGATGACATGTCATGTTGACTTGATGACGTGGAGGGTTGACTAGATGATGTGGGAAATGTTGTTAGTCAATTTCCTTTATTTGTCAACCTTGTAAACCACATTCCTCTATTTGCAAAAAATGAAACCACATTCCTCTATTTGCAAAACATTGAAACCACAAGGGTTTTATTTGTACTTTCCCCTAAAATCAATGTAGCAAACTGCATGATGGAGAAAAATATATAGCAAGAAATATCCTTTTCTCTTTGCGGTGTCATTCATGTGCACATACAATTGAAACTATGTTCAACAATGGTTGAAAAAATCAAGAACATAAGAGATAGCATAAATAGAAAGCTCATTACAATCAAGCCTACAATGATAGGCAACATGGTAGGGACAAACACTAAATTTAATATGCATAATTTTATGAAGTACAGTTTACCTGCATGTAAACTAATTGATCATAACTCATAGCCTTGCTTCGAACATCTGGGTTGGGTCCATCCTATAAGAATACAACAGAAAAGAAACAGAAGAACAGAGCACGGATGAAACCAAAATGGTTATTGTATGCAAATTCATAATAATAAGAAAGGCCAAATGAAGGATTCAGAATTTAGATAACCATGGTATCAAGAGCTTGATTAAACAAAACAGAGTTATGAGTCTATTTCTTTGTAACTGCTCCAAACTTGTCTTGAAACCAGTTATATTTGTAGTGTTCATATTTATCATAATACCGGTAAAGTGATTATCAAGATGATTTGTAGAAGGTAACATGTCATGAATCACATTAGCTGATATAAATACTTTAAACAACCTATTCTAAGAGAAGGATATAAAGAACCTATTCTCAGGCTGAAATCTAGGATGAAAAAAATAGCCAGAAAACTTTGAAGAATCTATTCTAAGAGAGAAAGATATAAACACCTTAGAGAATAAAATGGACATAGCGAACCTAGGTGGCATTCTTTTTAACTGTGAACCCAAGGATGCATCAACATTTGCAGGTTGTAATTGGTTTTATGTCTGAATATCTTGATCCAAAATGAGAACAATCATAATGTCCTTTTGTTGCCATAACCTATGAACGCAGACCTTACAAATAATTTTTTTAATCTTCAACGTCATAAAATTCGATTTGGAGTTTTCTCCATCCAAGGGAGCAAAATTCGTTGAAAAATTAATTTGAATTAATTCCAAATCAAATTCAGAATTATCTCCTCAATGTTTTGCGTAGGAAAATTCAGGGTTTAGTTCTATTGGAAAATTAATGTCATTTGTAATAATAACATTCAGTGTCTCAAATCATATTAGATATTGATTTTGAGATTTTCTAGTTTAGGAATCTCAATCTAGAAGCAAGATCACTTATTAGCCTACAACGCGGCATAAACTAACTTATTTCCTTAGGTTGTACTTGAAATAAGCCGGCTGATCCCCTCCCTCCCACCCACATTGTTCATACTGAACCCACCCTTAGTTCTCCAAAATTAAAAACTCCCTAATACTCAATTGTATATTTGGACAAACATATGTGAAGTTTATTTTACCTACAATATTAATTATGTTTTCTTAATTTGTCTGAAAATGGAACTAAATCTATCACTTCAAAGAGGAAGGAGCACAAACTATTAAAAGTCAAAATTGATACCAAGTATTAATGAAGATGTCTTTAAAAAAAAAGTATTAATGAAGATGACATTAAACGTTATTCAAACTGCAAAAACAAATACTGATGTGAACAACATTGCTTATATTCAAAACATGTTCAACATATTGGACATTTTGTAATCTTATTTTGTCAATTGGCTAACATTTATGCTGACGTGAAGTATTATGTACAAAGTTGATAAACTTCAAAAAATTAGGTAAAGCTGAAAGTTTAAAGCATAATTTTGGATTGATTAACCATTAGGCCTTAAGAAAAATTAAAAGCATCAACAAAGATAAGTACCTGGGATACAAAAAGTGGGAACTTTGAAGCAACCGACGCCTGGTACCTGTGAAATTACTAATATACTATCAATTGAATCAATACAACTGCACTATATGACAAGATCTGTAACGCAAGAGGCTCAACACAATGCGTACTTCAAGACTGAGTTAATAGTCCTTTCCAAATAATCAGCACGATTGCATGCCATGATAACAACTGCTGCAACAGGTACCTAAATAATCCAGCAAAAAGAAAGATTATTAATGGGGACTTCAAAAGAGAAACAAGACGAATAAGCTCCAAATCTTGATAGACATATACCTTGTCAACCACTGTTTTGAGGCCTTTTCCTGAAAGCACACAAGAAAAGGGTAAGTCCCTTTGGCATATACAATAGCAAATCATCTAAAGGAAGTACTTTTTGAAGAATATAATACAGAAAATCACCCAAAGGAGGTCCCTTTGGCATATATTGCTTGAAAAGAGTTGTTATATGATCTCATATAAATTACCACGGCTTCATATTTAAATTTCTGTATACATGAAAATAAATCAATAATACATCCAAGCTGGACCACATTTAGACAATTTCATGCATATGCGAACAAGAAAATTGAATGATTCATCAAGATCAGCTCAAATTGCAATCTAAAAAAAGCCTAGCCTAGAACTCTACATTCATACAAGAAAACTACACATTTTTAAATGTATCAACAGGTAAGGCTAAAATGAAAAAGGAAATGTAAAGTTCAGACAATGAATCATGTCTAACAAGATTATTCAGGTATCGTACTCTGCATGAATTTATGAACTCCATTAGAAGTAACAAAAGTTATGATGATTACTTGAACTTAGAAACAACAGTTTCTTTGATAGATAGATGATACCATATTGTCTAGAACGTAATCATCTTCTACTGTGAGTTAACAAAAGAAACAAATCATATAGAAGCAAGAAACAACAGAACTCACTTTCAATATCTTCAATAAGAGCCTTTAGTTGTGCACATTCATCAGTTTGGCGCTTCCTTTCTTCTGCAATAATGGTAATAGGGAGTAAACTAAGTAAAAGAACTAAGATTAGAAAAAGGCTAATTTTCAAGTCGCAATGTAAAAGAAAAACACAAAAAAAAATCTCCAAAAGGTAACAACTTTACGCTTAGCCTCTTCACATGGAAAGAATTTACTAATTTAGAAACATAAGATGTAAAGATTTGCATCAAAGTAATATTTGCTCACAAGCAGCATGTTAATATAGAGCAATGACCTGAGCATAATCAATGTTTTAGATGCAGAAGGCTGAAAACTAATTCCTCATGCATCATTTAAATGAAAAAGAAAAGTGAATGGAAAACCTTCAAGAACCACAATGCGTCCCTGCTGTGTGCTTATTTGATCAATGAGCAATCGCATTTGATTTGTACAATGGCTCTCTGATTCAACCTGTTAAAAAACAATAAAGTGATGATACCATAAATTTTATGAGCCATATCCTCGAGAAATATGAAGTTTGTAGAATTTGTTGTTTTTTAAAATTTAGTTGGCAGAGAATGTGATATTGTTAAAAATATTAGTTAAAAGAAGCATGGGAGAAAGGAAACATAAGGCCATGAGGGAAGAAACAGTAGTTGGCTTAATACATCAGAACCTCCTTGAAATTTCCGAGTGTCTCCTTAGCTCCTTAAACTTGGTGAAAGAGGTCTACTTGTCACTTGAATTTCTCGAAATGCAGTCTTGTTTTGACACGTGGACTTAAGGAGCTAAGTACAAGTTGAGGGAACATAAGAGACACTTGATAAATCGAGGGAGCCAATCGACTTTTTAATCCTAAAAATAATGTAGAGAATATTGAAAGCAGAAATTGAGTTGAACTTAATACAGAAGATTCTCATAACTCGTAGCCTCAAATAGATTTGTGTAAAGTTGATTAATTCTGGTAATTTAAGGATAGCTCATAAGAAGCAAGATAAGAGCGGCGTACAGCGAGAGCAAGACGATCGGCATACTGTGATTGAGTAGAAAAAAGGCGTATCTAGAACAAAAAAAAAGAAAATAATTAAGTTAAGATGATGCATTAAGCATATAATTAATGAGTTGAGAGTTGAGTACCTGTATGTAGAAGAATGCAATAACCGCCGGAATAAGAAGACATCGGAAATCGCAACATAAATTACCCATTTTTCTCATCTATCCTATCCTATTTCATCATCTCCATTTCATTTTCGGTTTCATCAATTACACTAATTCTTTCTCTCATTATTTTACTGCCAAAATTCCTAAAATCAGCCCATCTCTACTCTCTTTCTTCTTCGTCTGTTCCGCCCACTTATATCTCCCCACGTGGCGCGTTGACTGACTTCACAACGTCGTCGTTTACTCACTCCTCAGTAAGTCTCATATTTTGAGTATAAAAATACAATTTTGACCTGATTTTTAGCTCGGACTCCAGTAGTGAATTTACATAAAAACAATTGAATGTAAAGTTAATTTTCTCCTTTTTAATATTTTGAGCAGTTTAATTATTTTTTTTTTAAATGATGATACGATGATCTTCATTCAAATGTCACGTGTCATATGCGGAAAAATCAATATTAACACACGTGTAACACTGCGTCCTAAATTATTTTCATTCTACTCAAATTATAAAACTTAATAGATACAATTTTAAATATTTAAGACCATGTTCTTTTTGCATGTAATTTATTTCAGTTCAGTAATAATATTCTTCAATAATATTCAGTTCACTTCGGTCATGGAACAAGGCCTAAGTGTAAATAAGTTGTCTCGTCCCTAAAATTTGGGACTAAAATGACGGATAAATCTTTGTTTGGGAGTTGAGAGGTTAACGGATGAGGTTAATGAGAGACGGAACAGAAAGGGAAGTAACGAAAATAAAAGTTAAAATATTAACCTTTATTTTGGAATTGTTGAATTGTTTGAGAGGTTAATGGATGAAAATTAGTTAAAAAGTTTACGTTACTTCCATTAATCTCCCATTTGGAGGTTAAGCTTTCCAGGTTAATGAAAGTAAATATTAAACATCATTTAATATTAAACATCATTTAATCTTATAAAATTTTTATTGATATTGTGGAGAGAGTATGGTTTAAGATCCTTCATTCTCCCTTCCATTTTTCCAAGCGTCTCTGTTTCTTTCTACCTGATTCTGTCTCCATTCCATTTGGTAACATGAACGTTTGATTCTGATAAATGTAATTACCATCTTACAAATTAACCTCCACATCATATATCACTTCCACATTCCAAGAATCAGAAGACAATATCAGTCATTCAATTCCAAGAAACCAATCAAGAATGGGATTAGAAACCAAAGAACCATCATCACCACCATCACCATCATCATCAAAATCCTTAAACCATCAACCCATACCTTCAGAAGACAGCCCTCTAATAGGAGGGGGGGAGCCCCAAACAGTAACAACAACAACACTCTCATCACAGCCCAAGACACTCGCTAATGTCTTCATTGCCATTGTCGGCGCCGGCGTTCTGGGGTTACCCTACGCTTTCAAACGTACCGGATGGGTAATGAGTCTCCTCATGTTGTTCTCCGTTGCATTCTTAACCTTCTACTGTATGATGCTTTTAGTCCATACTCGTCGAAAGCTTGCTTCTTTTTCTGCTTCTGATCATCATTACCCTGTCCTCATTACTTCTTTTGGGGATTTAGGGTTTACTGTTTGTGGTTCTGTTGGTAGATTGGTTGTGGATGTTATGATTGTGCTGTCTCAGGGTGGTTTTTGTGTTGGTTATTTGATTTTTATTGCTAATACTTTGGCTAATTTGTTTAGTTCGGGGTTAACGAATCGAATCATGGGGTTTTCTGCTAAGAGTTTTTACATTTGGGGTTGTTTTCCTTTCCAATTAGGGTTGAATTCTATTGCTACTTTAACCCATTTGGCTCCTTTGAGTATTTTTGCTGATATTGTGGATCTTGGTGCTATGGGGGTGGTGTTAGTGCAGGATGTTTTGATAGTCGTGAAGAAGAGGCCCGAGGTGAAGGCGTTTGGGGGTTTATCTATGTTCTTTTATGGAATGGGTGTGGCTCTTTATGCATTTGAAGGTGTTGGTATGGTTCTACCTTTAGAATCTGAGATGAAGGAGAAGGATAAGTTTGGTGCAACTTTGGCCTTGGGTATGGGTTTTATTTCATTGCTTTACGGGTCTTTTGGTGTATTGGGTTACTTTGCGTTTGGTAATGAGACCAAAGATATCATTACTGCTAACTTAGGAAGTGGATTGATTAGCAGTTTTGTTCAGTTAGGCCTCTGTATTAATCTGTTCTTCACATTTCCTTTGATGATGAACCCGGTTTACGAGATTGTGGAAAGAAGGTTTTGGGGTGGAAGGTATTGTTTATGGCTTAGATGGGTTATGGTATTTGCAGTGAGTTTGGTGGCTTTATTGGTGCCTAATTTTGCTGATTTTATGTCCTTGGTGGGTAGCAGTGTATGTTGTGGACTGGGATTCGTTTTGCCGGCTCTGTTTCATTTGCTTGTATTCAAAGAAGAGATGGGATGGAAAGGATGGTCCGTTGATGTTGGGATTGTGGCACTAGGTCTCGTTTTTGCTGTTACGGGAACTTGGTATGCTTTAATGGAGATTTTCTCTGTTAAGGTATAGTAATAGTAGCATCTCTTAGCTTTTATTCTTTGATTTGACTATATTACAATTGTGAATTTACACGAATCATGCATATTTGCAAATATTATATGATTGAGTAATTCTCTAGTATGTGAGGCCTTCACGTATCATTTCAAATAACACTATGGGTCTCTATCTTTATCGAACACTTTAAAAGCTTTCCATTGTCCATTTTCGTATAGTTGCACATCGGAAAGGTGCCACTGCATGACAAGGCACAAGAAGGTCATTTGGTTGCCTGTACCGGCCCCAATAAGTGCCTTGTCCATTCCTTCCTACATATGCCTGGGCATCAGTGCTAGTATTTCGAACTAGAAGTGTATGCTTTCTTATTTTTCTGAATTGAGGCCTCGATATGTGCCATGTTCATTGCGCATCTCATTCATAGTTTCTTGAACACTTGTACGGATCCAAAGATCCCAAGCATTCCTTTAGTTTGCAATCAACTCAGGTTTTACTACATGAATGTTAATTGGAATCAATGCATATAATGTTCAATGGTGTGACTATTCAAGTTGATGTCTGGTTATGATAGCTAGAAAGAAAGAGCAAGTGGACCGACCGATGGGGGTTATCATACGAGTCCCTGCATAATTCTCGAAACGCTAATAAAATTTATTAATTAGGAGAATGATGCACTTTGGATAAATAAATAAATTAAAAAGCGAACTGAAATATTTTGTTCAAACTGGTTCAAGTGGTTTTCTAATTTTCAGTTTCCAATTCTCTACTCTAATTTCTAAATAGATGTAAATGGCGAGGTATTTCAGCTTTTTTCAGTGTTTTACTCCTAATTGAAAAATTGCAAGTTTTTTGTTAGCTTTGTAAAGCACTAAATTTTAGTTTATTTATATCATTCCGGACTATATGGTTGAACCATATTATATTCCGACCCACTTAGAAATCTGGATCATTGTTCAGCATGTTTCTGACTATATTGGTATTTATACCCCTTAATATCATTGATATGTATTTCCATTTTATTTTATTTTTACAATATTGGAATATTTTCTGTTTCTTTGTCCAGTCACGCCCGAGCTCGATGAGAATATTATATGTTATCAACAGCCATGGCTTGAATAGTTTAACTACATATATAAAACTCATGTAGGTCTGGACTAACTCAACCTATGAACATATATAATATTAGGAAAAAGAAGTTTATGAGTTTAAGGGTGTGTTCTTTATTGAACTGAACTGAAATGCATTTATTAAAGAAATTTATTTTAAACTAAATACTAACAAACTGAACTGAAATAACATAAGACATAAGAACTGGACTTAACAATTGTTCACCATTTTATTTATGTAATTTTATATATTTTTAACCTATAAAACACATAAATTGACTAAATAGTGGATTAAAATAAAATTTAAAGAGCTTATTAGAGCGTGATAGTGTTGAGTAAAAACACATGATTTGGTGATCCCATAAAAATGGATTATGTATAATTATTGAAATAAAATGAAAACAACTAATTAAAGAGAAGGAAAAGGAGAAATTTGATTAAGTGGAATAGTAGGAAAAAGACAAAATAGATAACAAACAAAAGCAGGTCTGAGAAAGAGAAAGGAAAAGGATGCAGTCAAATTATAATTATTTTGGGTTAGGCCAAACAGTTTGCTTAATTACTTACACTTAGGGGTCCATTGCCAGTTATGAATGAATGAATGAGCATACATATTAAGTAGATACCACACCATGATTGATGCTGAATTTCTCAAATATGATAAAGTGAAACATAATTTGTTTCTTTCTTTCTGATATATAAAACGAAAAAAGGTGTTAATAATCTGAATGGCTATGTGAAATATGCATTACTCAAGCTCACATCTAATAATTTTAACTACCACTACATATTGTACCATTAGACAGAGACTCTGTTGTTTCTGCATTATTGATAATTTATTTTAATTCAGTAGTAATTTACCTTTACTAAATACATTTCAATTTAGTTCAGTTCAGTAATAAAAAACAGAACATTAATTTCACAATAGGAGCGTTTAGAAACTAAACCTATCTGAAATAAGGGATAATTACTAAACTAGACTTGCTATAGCGCGTTTACGTTTCTAGACTAATTGACTAACATTTACCAAACTAGACACTATGAAGATTTTGGGTCAAAAATACCCCTCATTTGAAAACATTCCATAACTCCTTCCCATAGCCCCTTCACTTCCCTCTTCTTTCCTTCATTCTTTTGTTCTTTCTTTTCTAAAACATCCTCCTTTACTGTTACTCCATTGTTTCCGTTTCCCCATCTAATTGATGACCAACACTGTGTGGCGGCAATGACGAGTAATTAGGTGAGAAGAACAACAACTGAGTGTTAAGGTGATCGATCGACGACAAGCAAACAACGACGACAAACAAACAACGGCAAAATCAACGATAAGGACGACAAATGACTGTTTCATTGATGACAACACACACGGTTCCTTGATAGACGGTGGCAAAATCTAGTGACGAGGAAGAGAAGAATGACAGATCTAGAAATGACTAAAATAAGAAACAATAGAAGAAGAAAGGGAAAAAGAAAAAGAGTAGAATAAAGGATTGAGAAGAAACATCATATCTAGTCCTAACCCGACAACACGACATAAAAAAATGAAAAAAACTTGTCGTGCTGTGTGCCCGGCACGACAGCTCGACAGCACACAAAAAAGCAACGAAAAAAGTTGTCTTGCAGATTTAAAGCTTAAGTTGATTATAGAGTGGATTTCCATGTCAGAGGAATTGATATGAGCATTATTTCATAATAAATAAACCTCACAAATAATTGATTGTTCATCAATACTCGCCAGAATCGGTAAGAAAAACGTCTAGGGTTGCAAATCAAGATGTGAATATACAAGATGAAGGCGAAAAATTCAGCAATTGAGGGACAATGGTAGAGCACTCGTCATTAAAGCCACTATATATGACTGACGTTTTTGAACTCTTGGAGATGAATCGCGAAAGAACGTGTTATGTGCGTGATCGGAAAGGGAAGGAGATGAAGAAGGATGAAGTTTTGGCGATAATGGAGATGAAGTTCTGGAGATGAAGAATGATGAAGCTCTAGAGAAGAAGAAGAATGGAGTTCTGGAGATGAAAGGGTGTGTTATGTGGTTAGTCGAAAATGGAAGGAGATGAAGAAGATGAAGTTCTGAAGATGAAGAAGGATGGAGTTCTGGAGATGAAAAGACATACTCTCTGTGGTTGGTCGAAAATGGAAGGAGATGAAGAGAAAGAATGAGAAGTAAGAATGGAGATAACGTTAGATAACGTTAAGTGGTTTGGTAGAAGGAATGGTATTTTTGGCTTTAAACTTTAAAAGTGTCTAGTTGATAAACATTAGTCAAACTAGACTAGAAACGTATACACACCATAACAAATAGTCTAATTTAGTAATTATCCCTCCGTAATAATATCCCATTAATTAAAATCCCTAAAATTTTTTTTTTTCTTTGAAAGCTTAAATATATTAAAATTAAAATAATATGTCTGCCACGTGAACATAGGTAAAGAAAAAAAAAACCCTTAACATGTACGATTCTACATTTAGTACAAATTATAAATTTTTTATTAAAGGCAAATATAATGAACCTATATTTTGGTTGGCTCAATTATTTTATCATAAATATTTTGGGTTCATTTTGTTAATATTATTCGATTAAGTTCAGTTTCTATTTTACCGTTATTCGATTCTTATGGTTATTACAGTTCATTTTTAACACTGAACCGACACATAAACTCTATTAGACATAGTAAGATTACTCTAAGCAATAGACATACAAGACGAGAGTATATATAAATCAAATCTAGCGTAAAAAAAAGCCCAATTTACCAAACTATTTAATCTGAAACTTTTGCAGTTCACTTAAGACATATTGCACATGTCTAGGTGACAGTCTCTCAAGATATAACGGATTACAAGATCAAGCTCTAACCGCGAACAACGTTATCACCAGAAGGAAGAAGAAAACGAGCATAAAAAGAGCTCGAGAAGGAATGAGTTCACTGTTTGCAATTTCACTAATCTGGGCAAAACATTTGTTATTATTCAGTGCAAGAGATTGTGTAACATAAGAAATTAACCTAATGTTTATGAATTTTAACGCGCATAGAGTCTAAGCATAACCAAAGGTTAATTTGTTGAGTGCTTAAGAAGCTTCTTAATTATAAATCTTTTAGTTTCCCTCTACACTAGTAATGTGAGATGGGAGAGTTTAAACAACAATCTCCCTTAAAACTCATACCAAGTACTCAACTTTGAACTTTAATTATGTTTCGCTCTAAATATTTTATAATAGCATATAAATATTTAATTTGTCATTCTCTGAGTTAACCGCTTATTGAGAAACTTGCGACAGTTTTGCACTCTTTATATAATTATGACATAATTATCAGACTTTATATATTTTAAGTTATACAACAAGTTTTCAAAACAATATTATATATCGATTAATCCAGTTTGAGAAAAACAATTTAGTGAATTATTGTATCCAATTACCCAACCTAGAACACATTTATAAATAAAAAGTGGTGTTTTTTTGTTACTTTCCACAATAAATCAGAAGAGGAAAATTTTTGTGAGAAGAAAAAAAGAAGTCAGAAGAAGAAATTAAAAAAGAAGAAGAAAGAAAGGTGTAATTATAAAAAGTCAAACACGTTATGTTTTTTTAAAGTAATTACATAGAATTCAGAGAATAGTGCTAATGTAATGTTAGGCCACAGTTACAGCTATGTGTTTTGACCATACAACAAATGAACAAATATCTCAATCCATGTCTAGGTCAAAAGCAAAAGAAACTTTTCTTCATGTTCATAAACTGAATGTTGAAACTAAGAAACAGGAGTATGTTATTATTATATGGAAAATTTCTAGTATACACCTTGGTTACATTATATGTCTCTATTGATACACGATTACACTACATTTGTTGAGAGGAGGAGCTACCATATATAGAAATATACAAGGAATCTAAGAGATGAATATTGCTATTTTAGTATGATGAACATTTAGAGAATAAGTATCTGTTTTTGTACCTATGCTATACGCATTTTAAACTTCTTGAACAGTTCAGAGAGAACGAAATGTTTTTCTGAAGTCACAACTCATTCATCCAGCATCTGGGGACACAAGATTGACCCTTACAGTCTCATGTCAAAGAGCTCTTTTCAGAAAATCCATAACGCTCAGCTATACCCGTACGGTCTATGACAAGACCATACGGCTCTGCACAAAACCCGTACGACCCGTTAAGGACTGTCAGTGGACGAAATACAAGGCTCGTACGAGTCGTATCCCTTCAATGTTATTTGAGCTGACTCATCATTGCAAAGAGGAAATTCAAGAAGATAAGGCTCATACGACGGCCTTATAAAGTCCATACGACCCTTCACTATGCATGTACAACTCTTTCTAGCAAGACGACATCGACTCATATCTAGACCTGAATCAACTACAAGAGTCGTACGACTATGTACAAGATCCATACGGCTCTTCTAATAAAATTCTATAGAATAATACTTAAACATAATTATCATCCTCCCTTAAACATAATCCCAACGTCTTATCATCTTCGTCCTTCTCGAGGTTTTGTGTCTAATCTCGTCCTCGAGGTTCTTTCATCTAATCCTTAGAAGGACGTTGGAACTATGTGGTTGGGATGTCATGAGGGAAGGTGTTCTTCTTTCAAACACCTCCCCTCATCACATCCCAACCACATATTCCCAACGTTCTTTTTATCTCTTCTTGAGGTTTTGTGCATTTAATTCTTAAAGGGGTCGAACGTCATCAAGTTCAGGTTCTCCGGAGATAATTAAAATCTTGTCACCAAAAAGGAGGTCCCAACATCTTCCTCATCTCGAAGTATTGTCCACCCGACTCCGTTCTCAATGAGTAATAGTTTCCAAAGAAATTACTAGCACGCTACGAGAGTAAACTTCTGAGAGTTTTTACTGAGCTCACGCTATAATTTTTTTATTTAACTTTTTTATTGTTTAATTTATTACGACAAAAAAGGGTATTTTAAATGCTTTAATCAACAAGACTAGATTTTGATAAAATTCGGGAATCCCCTTTTCAGGAGAGCCATAAGGGTTATAGTAAAGACCTGTACAACCCTCATTCAAAACCCGCAAACCTGGTCTCTTTTTTGTATCTTCAAGTGCACATATATACATGTATTTTTTTTTATCATGGACTAATGGTTCCCTTGTAGGTATTTCAGCTATTTTAATATTTATCCTTGTTTATAGTGTGAGCATCAAATCAAATAAAGGCTAAAATCAATCAGTATTAAGGCCCTTTAAGGTTGCAATGTCGAAATTAATAAGTTGTATCCACAAACGTAAAAATCACTAATTTTCAAAAGCAATTAGTTTCTAAATTGGTTCATTTATTTCCGATCGTTTGAGTGACGACTCTAGTTAAAAGCTCACTGAGTTGGGCGTTTTTTGCTCACACTGAGCATACCACGTCAGTCGTATGCCAAGTATATACTAAAATCTCTCTTGTATTTGATTATTTTATTAGGATATTTGAATTTATATCCATCACCTGACCCTTTATTTTAACATGCATGTACCATTCAAATTTGCTAAAAGCCGTGTTTGATAAATGTAAATTAGATTTTGAGAGAATTGAGGAAGACGCTTTTAGGGAAAGCAACGGTTAAAACTTGTATAATAAGCTGATATTGATATAGTTTTTACTAAAAATATAAACAAGTTCCTGGAAGTTATTATATATTAAGCCTAAAATAAACTTTACTTTTCAGTATAGATATAGTTTTTACTAAAAATATAAACAAGTTCCTGGAAGTTATTATATATTAAGCCTAAAATAAACTTTACTTTTCAGTACATTTTAATATATATATATATATATATATTATTTATTTCTTAATATTCAGAACTTTTAAAATGTGTTTATCATATACGTCACTGTTTTTATTTGCATTTTTCATAATAACCCGCAACAATGTCAGATTAGCCTTAAATTCATTAAGTTATTGTTTTCGTTTTTACTTTTTGAGATTACTCTTCCTTTTTACCGTTTGGATATCTTGGATATGGCTTGAGAATACCTGTATTAAATGCAATCCGAGGGATACGGAATAAATTTTAGTCATTCTGAAAAAAAGAACAGAAATATCTAGTGCAAAATTTTACATAAAAATATATTAGCTGTAATTTTACTTTAAAAAGGTATTTTCATTTTCAGGAATAAATGCAGTGTTTGATACATAAAGGAAAGATAGGGGCAGTTTAATGCAATTTTGAAATTGGAATAAGTTCCTCTAGTTTTTGGACCGAGAGCATGTGAACTTTCATGTCACAAATTTCAAGTTTCATTAATAGAATATATTTTATTCATCATTCTATTCTTTTTATAGAGTAACTCTATGCCATCCTCAAACTTTAATCTTTCTTGTAACTATATTAAGGTCCGAAACTCCACATATTCAAGTAATAAATCCATCTTAGAGACTTTAAATTGTAAAATCCATTGTTGTTCACTTTAAAAGTATATTAATTTCCTATACCGCGACTGGGAGGGGTTTAAATACCATAATTTTTGGACCCGCCCCAAATCCGAATTAGTCGGCCCAATGTGGTTCGGAAACCGGATGGAAAACCTGTTACCAAAAAAAAATTTCATATACTTATAAAGTATTTAGTTATTTCCTTTGTTTACAGTGTATTTAGTTATTTCCTTGAACTATGTTAAAGTGGAGAGATTTTAAAACGCTCCCGAAGTATGGTAGTTAAATTACGAAAGTCTTAAGAAATAAAAAAAAAAATACACATTTAGTAATATTAAAAGTTAAGTCTATTTCAGTAAAAGATAACACTAACATCAGATTTCTATATAAATTCTAACAACTGTTTTTTCGAAAATTTAGCTTTTCTAAAAGATAATTTTGTATTTATCAAATGTTTCTTATAGTTGGAAAAACTACTTTTCACCTTGGAAAGCAATGCCAAAATGAGAGTAAATGTTAGGCTCTGTTTTTTATGTCTTATCAGTAATTTATTTCAGTTAAATAATATTCAGTTCAGTTCAATAATTTTCTTTCAGTAAAAACACTTCAATTTAATCCAGTTTAATAGTATATTCAGTATATAGTTCCGTTCAATTTAATTATAGAAAAAAAGAACTTACTCATAAAAATGATTTTGGGAGTGAAAGTATATGTTGAACAATTGAACTCGCAACACCACACATAGATAGTGTTTGAATAAAGTGGTCATCTCAAAACACAAAAAAGAAGAAAACAAAAGTGAAGTGTGCCCACACAATGCAGCTGTCTCCAGCCCATTTCCCTCCCATTTCTTTCATCATTTTACCCTCTTTAAATACTCTCCTTCTTCCTCCTCCTCCACCACATCCACCACCATGATTTCTCTCCCACATTTCTCCTTCTTCCTCCTCTCACTCTTCCTCTTCTCAACCCATGCCAACCCTAACCCCAAAATAACCCAAACCCTAACCCCAAACACTCTTATAAACCCTAAACTCCCCCCCAAAACCCTCTCCTCCTCCAAAAAATTCGAAGGCTCATCCGAGCTAGTCAACCTCCGGTACCACATGGGCCCCGTCCTCTCTTCCACCCCGATCAACATCTACCTCGTATGGTACGGCCACTGGCCTAACTCCCACAAGCTCCTCATCAAAGACTTCATCAACTCTATCTCACCCTCCACCAAAGCTCCCAAGCCCTCCGTCTCCGACTGGTGGCGCACTGTCTCTCTTTACACTGACCAAACCGGGGCCAACGTCTCCCGTTCCATCCTCATCGCGGGTGAATACCACGACACGGGTTACTCCCACGGTAATAAACTCACACGTTTGTCCATCCAACAAGTCATCGGCACTGCTGTCACATCCGCTCCTTTCCCCGTTGATCACAAGAACGGTGTCTACCTCATCCTCACTGCTCAAGATGTCACCATGCAGGACTTCTGTCGGGCGGTCTGTGGATTTCATTACTTCACTTTCCCATCCATGGTAGGCTACACATTGCCCTACGCATGGGTTGGGAACTCCGGGAAGCAGTGTCCCGAAGTGTGTGCTTACCCATTCGCAATTCCAGGATACATGGGCGGGGCCGCGGGTGGGCCTGCGGCCCTCAAGCCCCCGAATGGAGATGTTGGTATAGATGGGATGATTAGTGTGATTGCGCATGAACTTGCTGAATTGTCTTCTAATCCGTTAATTAATGCTTGGTATGCCGGAGAAGACCCGACTGCTCCAACGGAGATCGGAGATTTATGTGAAGGATTGTACGGTACCGGGGGCGGCGGAGGGTACATTGGTCAAGTCATTAAAGATAGGCAAGGCAGAACTTTTAATATGAATGGGAAGAGAGGCAGGAGATTTTTGGTTCAGTGGATATGGAGCCCCGAATTGAAAGCTTGTGTTGGCCCCAATGCCATCGATTAGAACTTTTTGAATTTGGCAAATAACGTGAAAAAAAAAATATATATGTGGGGGGGTTAATTAGATTCTTTTAAAATTGGGTTCAAAGCTTTTTGAATCTTATTTTTTTATTTGTTTGATACGGTTATTTTTTTCTATTTTATATATTTTTTTTAGAAAAGAAATTATGAAGGTGTTTGGGATTTTGGGCTAGGACAGGATAGGATGATGTTTCTATTTCTTATATTATTTTTTAAATTTTTTCTGTTGGAATGATAATTTAGTTGTACATTATTATTACAGATAAATAGGATTGATGTTAAGATTTCCATAAAATGGCTTATTTCAGATTTTTCTACTTTTACTAGTATTTGTACTTTTTTTTTTTTTTGAAAGATTTTGGTGACAAGGTTGAAAAAATAATTCCCAATTGCATCTTCTTTTATAATTCTCACAAACGGATAAGTGAATTGATTTTGTAAATTATTTTTCATAGTGAAAGTTGATAGTTTAAGCGTTTAGATGAATTTTAAAGCTTATTTATGAAGATATGTTGATAGAGCCGTGACAATAAAATTAATGAATTGCTTGGGAACAAATTTCGAGAATAAACCACTAACTCACAAATAGTTAACTTCCTTAATGAGTTGTTTAAGAAAGTGATTTTAGGTTGGAATTGAGCTTAAAACTAAACCGGAGCTCGTTAATTTTTCCTAGCTACGAGTGAGATAAAAGGTCCAGTTCCAATCCTGATTTAGAGCATCAAACAATGGATTTCAGAAATTTTTATGAAAGATTGTTTTTGTTTCTTGGTTTGAAAATAAATAAATTATGTTCATGTTATATGTATTTTTATATTTTGATAAATTTGTAAGGAGTAAAATTCGAAATCATAAACTCTTCACTCACTCATTGATAGTGTACTAATTGAACTATAACCAATTGATTATCTTATATGTTAAATTCATCAATATCAAACATCAGAGTTAAGAGATAAATTATATAATATAGAGGCTGAAATCAATGAAGGAATAAGTTCAAAAATAATACTTGTGGTTTACTCAATTTGCAAATAGAGATTCATGGTTTAGCAGTTTGCAAATAAAAGTAGGTGGTATGAAGTTTTTTGCAAAATAAGGTATCTTAAATTACATCTTTACAGTTTAGTGATAGCGAAGAACATTTCGTGTTTTTTAAGAAAAATTACACTTACATATCGGTAAAACATATTTTTTTAACGACGTTTTCCACTCTCAAACCGAAATCATAAACCGTTTTTGGACGTTTTACCAACTGTTATAATTTGACAGTTCACGGACTAAATTGATGTTTAAGTCAATTTTACAAGTCTACAATTTTATTTGGAGATCAATATTTTGTTAATATATAAATATAAGTTGTTTAAAAGATAAAAATATCATCAGAACTCAATAATAAGATTCCGTAAACTTTGTTTTGTAAAATTAGTCATACGAGTACCTCTATTTACAAAGAAAACATACTACATACTTTTATTTTGTAAACTAAAACTTTTTCTCACATAAGAAAAGAATTTTGGGTACAAAAAGGTAATGGCAAAATCCTTGAAAAGAAAAAAGGTTTGTCCTTAGATAGTGGAGTAGTAGCAGCTGGTGGAGGGGAGGGAGGGAGATGGGCAGTTGGGCACATCCCTATCAAAATCAAAGGATTCACAGCTAATGAATGGGACCTACTCTTTGTTGTGGTGGCCCGCCAAATTTAATCCCCTCTTTACCACGGCACGGACGATAAATTGTAATGTCTTCCTTTGGTTAATTTTATGGATGGAGAATTACATAAATAAATTAGGTGGTTTTGAATATTTTTAAACATAATACTCGTGATTTAAAGTTTGGCAAATATATATCTTGTGGTTTTGAATGTTAATAATTAGAGGCTAATCAAACAATGATATTAATTTCTGTTTACAAATAATAGTCTCTTTTAATCACATGAGCTCATTTTAAATCTAATATGCTCATGTCGTCAAAACTTTTGACAGAGTTGCAGTAATAATGTTAACAGTTATGGTTGATTGATGCTTTGATGCATTATTTTTCTCTCTGTTAAAAGTTATTTTGTAGTTATTAAATAATATACATCACTTAAATGACAATTCGGTCTAAAATTGGTGAAAATAATGACATTTTACACCTGAAAACTTAACATATACCAGCAAAAATTAGCATTGTTATCCAACTAGCCTCTCATTGCTAGTAATCAAAACCACGTGGTACTTGTTTACAAAAGTTTAAACCACGAGGATTGTGTTTGAAAATGACTGAAACCATGTGGTTTATTTTTGTACTTTTCCCTTAATTTTATATGACTTAATCCTCTACAAATCTCTAATCTCGTCACTTTTTCAGTTTAACTTCTCATGTTCAACGTTTTTCACTTTAACTTCTAAATTTTAAAAATAGGTCAATTTAACCCATGAGTTCTATGTGACGCCTACGTGGCAAAATAAGCAGAGTAAAAGAAAAAATTTAAATTTTTTTCTATTTTGCCAATTTGTAAAAGGACCCTTAAATTATTATTTTTCTTTTTTTTTCGTCTTCTTCTTTTTTCTTCCTTTCTTTTTTTCTTTCTTGTTCTTCTTTTTTCTCATTTTCTCTAGAAATCCGAAAATTTCTAGAATTTTGGAAAAGAAATTCCAGAAATCTGAAATTTCTGGAATTTCTTCAAAAATCTGTTTTTGAAGGTTTCTACAATTTTTCAAATTTTTGCAATTTTTTTCAAGATTTCCATAAATGTAGAAGATTTTTCCTAAAATATCCAGATTACTGGAATTTTTCAGAGTTCCGAACATTCCATAAAGCTGAAAACTTCAAGAGTTTTCCTGGAAATTTTGAAATTTCTGGAATTCCAGAAGATTTCTGAAATTTCTCAGAAATTTGGAAATCTCAAATTTCTAGAAATTCCATAAATCCGGCGGAAAGTCAACGAAAAAAATGAAAGAAAAAAAAAAGAAAAGAAGGAGAATATAAGAAATGAAAGAAAGAAAAGAAAAATGGCAAAAATAAAATAAGGATCAAAATTGGTATTTATCGGAGAGTGTATTACACTTACCTTAGGTGAGATTGGTCATCACCTAAAAAAGGTTAAACTGACTTATTTTTTCAAGTTAAAGGGTTCAAGTGGGAAGCGCTGAACTTGAGGGGTTAAATTGAAAAAAAGTGTCAACTTTAAGGGTCAGTGGAGGGGATGAGTTAAGCGGTTTTATATAAATGTTTTGTGAATTAGTAATATTTTGTAAATAAAAATCTAATGTTTGATTCTAAGCAATTAACGAATTGTAAATTACACTGACAATAGGATTATGGAAATGGTCGATTTTGTTAACGTAAATAAGAATATTTTTTGATTGGTTAAGATAGAATTAAGCACAAAGGTCAGAAAATTTGTTAGACAAAAAATACGAGTTGGGATCCTTTTCTGTTGGGTGAAAATTAACTTTTCGACTAATTGTAAATAATAAATTTGTCATTTGACGTGTCATTTAGTATAATTTTTTCATTAATTGCAACAAATAGACTAAAGAGTTGGTACAAACAATTAGAGAGTATATAATTGTTATTTTTTTCAGAGAAGAGTATAATTATTTATAAAATCACATAGACTTATTTTATTTTTTTTTGACATAAGAAGCAACTTTATTAAGAGAAATCTAACAGAAAGAATATAGCTAATAAATGGTGGTCGACATGCCCACTTACTGCGAATAGACACAGAATTTACCGCTCTAGCAAGACTATGAACCGCAGAATTCGCTGAACGCTTAATAAAAAAGATTGAAATAGACTTAATATCTAGAATTAACTTAGAACACTCACCCAAAACATCGGATAAATATGACAATTGAGAACTATGGCTACGAATAGCTTGGACCATGGGCAAGCAATCAGATTGAATTGTAACATTCACCAGACCTGTAGCTTTAATCCAAGACAAGGCTTCTTTAACCGCAAGGGCTTCAGTAAGCATCGGAGCACCAGCCACCTCCAACGCCCCATGACAAGCATACGAACACACTCCTTGAGAATCACGCACCAGAAAACCAAAGGAGCAATAACCAGCTTCAACAAAAACACCCACATCCACATTACAAACAAAATGCTCAGTCGGGAGTGGCTACCAAACTGTTAACGACTTTTCACGCTCGGGCAAGGGATGTTTTTTACAAGCTTTAGCAGCCCATCATTCTTGTAAATACCGAGTTACTTGAGCTGATAAAATCTCCGGTCGGGAGATTTTGTTTTCCCACACCACTGTATTACGATGTTTTCGTAATCCCCAAAGAAAACTCATAATTTCAACTTTATTAGCAATAAGAGGATTCTCCAAACAATCCAGTAGCCACTCCTTCACATCACCAATTAAATTCATTCGTTGATCATGAAAAAATAAAGACCAAACTTGCAACACAAAATGACAACGAATAAAGGCATGAGTCTCATCCTCTCCAATCCCCGCACTTAAAGGACACACATTCGGAAGAGAGCTATACTTCAAAGCGAGATTAGACAGAGTTGGAAGGCAGTAAGAGAACAAACTCCATAAGAAGTTTTTAATATTTAGAGCAACCTCCGAATTCCTGATCAAAGAGCAATTAACTACCGGATTTGAAACATTCAGAGCACAAGCTAAAATTACTGTTTTATAGCCACTACGAACCGTATACTCTTCTCCTTTCTCAAATTGCCAAAACCAACCATCTTGTCTACTCAAATCTCTCCGCGGAATAGGCTGAATTAAAAATTGATCTCGCACATTAAACACCTCGGAAACTACCTCCCCGTTCCAATGCCCATCCTCATTCAAAAGGTCCTAGACCAGCCCTGTCGGCAATGTAAGATCCACTCTACTTGTGGGTTTAGGATTCAACTCGTCCGATAACCAAGGGTTATCCCATATATCAATTGAGGCACCACTACCCACTTTAAATCGAAAACCACGCTCAAGAACAGCTCTACCGTCTAAGATATTGCACCGAATATACGACAGATTATGACCAAGTGAAGGATGAAGGAAATCAGAGGTTGGATAATACTTTTCTTTTAGAACACGGGCCACAAGAGAATTTGGATGTTGTAATAAGCGCCACCCCTATTTAGTGAGTAAAGCGAGGTTAAAAATATGAATATGAATATGAATATCACGAAATCCCATACCTCTGCAGTCCTTAGGCACACACAACCAAGTCCAAGTCTTCTAATGAATGCCAGAGTTTGACCCTGAAGACTTCCACCAAAAGCGATTAAGCATTTTGTTCACGTCATCACAAAATTGATCTGGCATAAGAAAAACACTCATGATATAAGTTGGAATCGATTGGAGAACTGATTTAATTAAAATCTCCTTGCCCGCTCGAGATAAAAACTTTTCTTTCGAGTTATTTATGCGATTCTAAATTCGATCATTAAGGAACCCAAAAGTGTTCATCATGCTTCTACCAAAAGTAATTGGAGCCCCTAAGTAGAATCCCATATCCTCAACCTCAATGACCCCCAGAATTGAAGTAACCGTTAATCTTGACTCATCGGACGTTCCATTACTAAAGAAGAGCGAGGATTTTTCAAAATTAATTTGCTGACCGGAAGCTTTCTCATAGTCCTTGAGACAACCACTAACAACGTTGGCTTCACTAGATGTGGCCTTAGAGAACAAATAGCTATCATCGGCGAAAAAAAGATGGGAAATGTGTGGAGCATTAGTAACAATAGAGCGACTATGAATCTGACCTCATATTTCTTTCTGACAAAGAAGAGAAGTCAAACCTTCCGCACAAATTAGGAACAAAAACGGAGAGAGGGGGGCACCCAGCCTCAACCCACGGCCAGGGAGAATCGGTCCCAGCTCTGTACCCCCTTGTGAAATTTATACACCACCGATGTAACACACATCATAAGCCAATCCACCCATTGTTGCATAAAGCCAAGTTTACTCAACATACTCAAAAAATTCCACTCCACCCTATCATAGGCTTTCCTCATATCCAGCTTCAGAGCTGACATACCCGTTTTCCTTTTAAGTTTGAGCTTGTGAATGACCTCATATGCAACGATAATGTTATATGTAATCAAACTGCCTGATAAAAATGCACTTGGATTTTCAGATATAACCGAAGGCAAAATTTCTTTGAATCTATTAGCAAGCATCTTAGACACGATCTTATACATGACATTGCATAAAGAAATAGGTCGAAGGTCAGAAACATACTCTACATCTGCTTTCTTAGGGATAAGAAGAATGAAGGTCTCATTAATTTTATTGGGTAAGAAAGAAGAATTAAGATACCCGGGGCAAGCTTAAGACACATCACGACCTATAATCCCCCAAAATCTCTAATAGAATGCCATATTTAACCCGTCAGGACCCGGGCTTTTATCCGGATGCATGGCAAAACACGCTGCTCGAACTTCATCCTCAGAAAAAGGTCCAGTCAAGAACTCATTATCCGCATCTGAAACCAGCGAACTCACACTACTCAAAACCGTCGTTGCCTCACTTCCTTTAGACGTAAAAATATCTTTAAAATAGCCGGTCAAAATATCCTCTAATCCGTGACCCTATTCACACCAGTTACCATATGCATTTTTCAACATACTAAAAGAATTCTTCCTCTTACAAGCTGAGGCATAAGCATGGAAATATTTAGAACTAGAGTCCCCATCTTGAAGCCAAAACAACTTAGCTCGTTGCTTCCAAAAGTCCTCTTGTTGTTTCAGGGTCTTAACATACAACCTTGTAGCCGTATTGTACTGTTCCATTCCATAATCATCTAAATTTCCTCGGTACTTCTCACATAAACCACAGTATTGATTCAACAGCTTTTTAAAATTACCATCAATTCCCGAGCTCCATCTCTTCAATTCCCCCGTGCACTCAACAATATTTTCCTCAATAGACACCGGACCAGTAGCCTTCCAAGCCTGCTCCACTATAGTACCACATTGTGCCTCCCGAAGCCAGCATTTTTCAAATCGGAAGCGCCTTATATGAGACGGTTCAACCCAAGTACGCAACTCCAAGAATAGAGCATAATGATTTGAGCATACAATAGACAAATTATGGAGAACTGAATTTGAGAACAAGCTCTTCCATTATGCATTAACTAAAGCCCTGTCAAGACATTCCTCTATCCGACGATCCGTTCCTCGACCCACTTCCCACGTAAAATGGTGACCCTTCATTGCAAGAGCTACTAACCCACAATCTTCAACCACAACCTTAAAACCCTCCAATAAACTATTCGACTGCCTGTTACCACCCCTCTTCTCTGTTTTATTCAAAAGATCATTGAAATCTCCGATACAACACCAAGCGGGATTAGTAGAATCACGCAATGAACGTAACATCTCCCAAGAGTCTCGTCTCCTACTGATCTCTGGGAACCCATAAAAACTAGTTACTCACCAGGACGGAATATTGTGCACTTGAACTTGAACATCAATATAGTTTTGACTAGAGCCCCGGACAACTACATCCACACCTGCCATCCACAGAAGAGCTAACCCACCACCATGACCCATACTATCCACAACAAAACAATCTTCAAACCCTAACTTTGTACACACACCATGCACTTTATCAGCTTTGACCATTGTTTCCATGAGAAAAAGAATCAATGGCCTATGGGCACGAACCAAGTCCTGAAGGACATTAACTGTCCGTGAATTGCCCATTCCACAGCAGTTCCAACAGGTTTGGTCTCCAGAACCCGTCCCTTCTCCATTTTTTGGCTGATCGGTACAGTCATGCTCAAAATCCATATCCATACGTTGCCTTTTATTCTCAACAATAAGCCCACCCTTAGATTTAACCCTATTCCCATCCACCTCACCAAAGGTATCATGAGTTCTAGTCTCCTTATCTCTATCCCAAATTTCCTCAGCATCAATAGGGTCACGCAACCACTTCTTACCAATTTGGGGCGGCGATTTACGAATATGAGCTCTTAAAAAGCTGCCATACTTCCTTTCTATCGGGTTGGAGGGATCATCATACAACACCTTACAGAACTTATCAGAATGACCAATGATACCATAATGAAAGCAAAAGGATGGTAATCGTTCATACTTAAAGTCAATCCAAATTGGCTTTCCCCCTTTTCGCTGCACGTTTTGCCCTAATTTGAGTTTTACGTGCACATCAATAGTAACCTTAAACCTCAAGTAACTGCACCTTGTCCCTGTGAAGTCCATCGGGTCAGCCTCAATAAATTTCCCCATGTCATTCCCTAACACCCTGCATGTCGCCTAAGTTTGGAATCCGATCGGAAGTCCATATGCTTGGACCTAAATAATCAGCTCGCTTAACTCCAGTTGAGAAACCTGGTCATCTAGGACAAGTCTGCGCATTATCAACAGATTTTGATTAAAGGTCCAGAGACCGTCGTTAAGAACTTTAGTTATATCTCTCTCATAATAGAATTGAAAGAGATATCTTTCGACTATCTCCGTCTCCGTCACAGTAACATCCTTAACCGGCTGCCATATTGCTGCTAAGGTATTTTTCATTGATTCAAAGTTCGTTCGAGGCAATAAGAACTGGCCAACAACAAAAAGAAACGGAGCCTCCTCCTCGTTCACCAACAGTGTCTCCCCCAATTCCAGAACCTCCTCGCCATCATTCAACTATAATCTTGCATACTCATGCGCAACATCCTCACCGGCTGCCATGATCAATCAAAACAAAGGAAAACGAAAACTAGGGTTTACGTTTTTTAGGGTTAACAAATCTCAGAAGAGAATACAGAAAAAACTCCAATAAACTTGTTAAGATGGCGATAAAATGAAATTTCAGTTACTTGAAAAGGAATTATATGTTTTTTTTAGCATAAAGGAACTATATGCTTAGTTGAAGAGAGTATATAACTTTTCTAATACGAGAATTCTCATGCATTTTACCTTTTAAAATCAGCATCCACAAATATACGGTCCGGATTCCAAACCAAATAATCCTTTATAGCTTTTAAGAAAAAGTAAAGGAGATTGACAAAAATTATACACAAAAGTAAAATAAAAATGATATCAATTCTAAAGAAGATTTATAAAGAAAGTGATGGAGAAATTTTCCCACCGGATGTTTTTAGCTTTTGAAACTATTATTCAAGTATTTCGACGATTCTTTATCCATGATATTGATATTGTTCATACAACTTTCTTTTTTTTTATATTTAATTACTAACAACTTGTTTTCTCCCTTGCTATAATGAGAACGGATTAATGAACATGCATTCATTTATTATATTTAGATATTCCAACACACTATAAGAGTCTACTGCACAATTACATCCAGAAGGCATCCTTGCCGATGGCGGTTTATCAATCTTTCAATGAAGGATCGGTGCAGTGGCCGAGGTTTCGGGCAACTGTGTTGGTTGGTGAAGAAGAATTTGCTTCTTCAAATGTGTTCCTTCGTGTAAAGGAAGCTGAACATGATGCTGCGAAAACTGCTTTAGAATGCTTACAGAAAAGGATCAAGGAGGAAGAAATCCCCATGGGCATCATTCTTGAGGTAATGAATTCCTAGTTTTAATAATTTCAAGAGCTTTTAATCTTGTTTTTGTTGTCCCTCTTCCATTGAGACTTACCTATATATCAGTTTAGCAGCTCTAGCTGGTCATGTCATATATTAGTGTTATGCTTAAAAGTCCTTAATGAAATTATGCAGTTTTGAACATGGTCATAGGAGAACAGTTAAGGATAGTGTTCTTCATGTGGAATATAATTTATATGCATTCATCTTGATGAGCACTTCAAGTTTATCAATTTTTAAAATCTTACGAGAATTAAACATTTTTCCCATATTTTAAACAAATTCAGGGCACCATATTTTGTAAATCAATCATGCATGAGTATGCAGTGAAGACGCAAATGGAACTGCCCCTTTACAGCACTCTTCAGCGTCAAGGGTTGCTTTCAGTTTTCACATCTTCGGTGGTTCTGAATGGTGTCACCTATTATAGGGAGAATGCTACAACCAAGAAAGATGCTGAACAACTAGCAGCTCGATCTTCGATTCTTACTCTTATTAATACGGTCATCTAAAACGTTTATTCCATATTCTCATTATTTTCATGGTTCTATGGTCTTTCTTATTTGTGGTTTACTATTGAACATAATGACGCAGATGGTGGTGATTCTACTTCAAGTGCCATTTTGTCCGAAATAATAAAATCCAAAAGCAGATTCTATAAAAATAAGGACTTCGCTAAAGGTAGCACAGCTCCGAAGGGCAATGATATACTACCAGTTTCACCAGCAGCTACAGAGTTTCATCCTCCCTAGCAGGCAATTTCACAAGCAGCTCCGGAGGGCAATGATAATGTACCTATAGTAACAGTCTCACAAGCAGCTAAGAAATTTCATCCTCCCCAGTAGACAGTTTCAAAAGCAGCTCCGAAAGTGCATCCTCCCCAGCAGGCAGTTTCAGAAGCGGCTCCGGACGTGCATCCTCAGCAGGCAGTTGCATGAGCAACTCCGAAATTGCATCCTCCCCAGCAGGCATTTGATGCCGTACCAACAGGAGCAGCAGTACAAAAAGTAATTAAACCCGTGGCAGAATCTGAACAAGGACTTAAACCTCCAAGTGCAACTGTTGAACAACCTTGCGATAATCCACGCCATGTATTTATCGTACCAAAATTAGAAGCAATGGATGAAGGAGTTCAACTTCCAATAGCATTTGTGGCACCAACGGTTGACCCTTGTCCTGATGATGGTCCTAGTACCGGGAAAAGGAAGAACACAAATAAGAGCAAGTCTAAGCATAAAATATATAGGGAATCTTAGCTGAGTTTTTCTATAATGTGGAGGTTATGTGGCTGCTAGCTTTTGAATAAACTGTATGTATCTTGTATTTTAGATCAATAACTTTGAGTTGGATGATTTTTGGATTACAGGAGTAACTATGACTTTAGCAATATATTTATATTGCATGTTCAACCTTGGTGGTTGTAGTTATTTTTTATTTTATTTATGTTTTTGAAAGCGGATGTAATTATTCTAGATATGGTAGTTTTCTTATTTATTTTACAGTAGTCAAACATTTTTTCATCACGCTAATTAATTTTTGTTGATGAACATAGAAGCAATCGTTAGATAGTATCGAAAAGGTTAACGAGTTAATAAAGCAAGGCGTCGCATGGTAAGTTATTAGATATATCATCAATGGTTTACTTATAAGGTAATTGATGATGGGTTTTGTATAAAATTTGAGTTGTTCCCAAAAAGAAAAAAATTGGAGTTTTTATTATTATTATTTTTATAATTTCCCCTTACTTTTAATATCTTGGTGAATCACAAAAAAACTAATTAGGATGTCCATAAATCTCAAGCTAGGCTTTGAGTATCTGTTTTGGGTTATATAATGTTTTATTTATCTCTGAGACTTTGATCTTGCTACTAGTAAAACAGTTTCCTTTAAACTTCCGACTTCCTTAAATATTATGAAATGTGTGAGATGTGTTACTTTGGAAGACATTTGAATTTTGGGGAAAGTACATAAAAAATGTGCGTGGTTTACACATATAAAACGCAGATTTATGGAATCTTTTTTATAAATGCGTAGTTACCTCTGTTAACAACTAATGGATTTCTTAGTCACACTTTTAACATTGGTTGACTTGACTTTTCAAGTGACTAAACTTTGACTAAAGGTGAAATTGTATTTCACACTTTAGTATCATTTTGCCATTGAAACACAATATTTTCAAGTCCGTCTTTCAATTCGACTCACTGAATCTCTATTTGCATAAAAAATAAAAAATTCATACATCTGTGTTTGTAATTATAAGCGGGGAATGGAGAGAAATCCAAACTCAAATAGTACAAAAGGAAAAACAAAAGAAACTGATAAGAAAAAAAATAAAGAAAAAAAAAACCAAATCAAGGTGAGAAGCGTGTAAACCACATACATTTTCGGTGTAGTTTTTCTTGAGTTTTCATTTGTCATAAATTCTCTATAAACATTAAGTTGGGTTGACAAAGTACGAAATGTTGACATTTCTTGTTTTATGCAACATTGAATCGTGATTTGGTTTAAAAGATTGTTAGAATTATCGTCTTGAAATAATTGGGATAAAATGGATTCATATTATAGTGCAATTCCATTATTAGAGATCGGTTTTGAACTTGTTGGACCGTTCCTTTTCGAAGTTCTATTACCGATTTATGAAATTTTTCAATAAATTGATTCTTAGTCGGTTAAAGAAAAAAGTAGATTGATTCTTGACTTACGTATGTAACCGGGACAGGTATTGCATAAACCATACCCGCATGCCAAATAAATGGGTAATACTTGTACCAGTGAAATAAACTGGGAGGAAACTCAAATCATACCTGCCCAAAAAAGAGAGTATATAACTGCGTATTTGAGTGAAAGTTCAGTTACTTTTCTCCATGCACACTTATGTGAGAAGTGGCAGGCCCAAATTGATGATTATCACGAGAGCCCATTCTAATTGGGCCTCTCTAATATGGACTTAAAATTGCAAATGTATTTGATGAAATGAGTATGTATCAATTTTAGCATTATCTACTGGAAATTTTAATTTATTTCTGGCAATTCAATATCATCCGTATGCTAAACAACCAATGATATAATGACACGTGATATATTTTAGCATTTAGCATTTATGATTTGAGTTTAGGGTTTATTTTTTAGTGTCTAGAATTTTTTATATTTATTTGGTTAAAGAATATGTAATACAATGCTAAGTTCTTATTAGTTGATATGCTAGGAGACATCAAACTATTAGCCTGGCATACAAGTATCATCCGTATGCCAAAAATATAGTAAAATCACACGCATATATTATTTTTCTCACACACAAAAAGCATTATTGATCATGGGAAAAAATGAGCGTGAATGAAGGATTAGAAATATTACGAGAGATTAAGATGTGAATTTTATTCCAAATGAATAATTTTAGGTGTCCAAATGAAAACACATGATCTTAAAATTGACATTTTAAAAGTTGGTGCTCCACATTTTAAAAGTTGCTGGAGTGGGAATGCATGTTATATCAGTTTGGAAAGATGAATTTTAGAGTTAGGAGAAATTATAAATAAAATATTTGTAATTTTAATGTTTTGTAAATAGAGTAATATATTTTCACTTTTTTTTTTAAATAAAGGATGTGGTTTATAAAGTTGATAAATAAAGGAAATTGACTAACAATTTGTCTTATCATCAAGTCAACCCTCCAAGTCATCAAGTCAACATGACATGTCATCAAAAAATTAATATTTTATTATGTCACGTCATCAAAGTCAACAAGTTAATATGTCACATCATCAAAGTCAATATGACATATCATGAAAGACTAACACCTTTTGTCAAATTTCTTTACTTATCAATTTTGTAAACCACATGTCTCATTTTGCAAAAATAAAAATAAAAAATGAAACTACATCTTTTTATTTGTAATAAAATCATAAAGACTTTATTTGTATCTTTTTCATATAACTATATAGAATAAAGTATAATTTCTTAAAAAAAAGTAATGTGTTTATCAATTTTGACAAAATCGTGTCTGTGTTTATTTTTTTGACAAAACAAGGATTGTGCTTAGCGCAGTTATCCAAAAAGTGGAAAAATCACTAACGGTGTTAAGTTTGATGACGTGGCACGATGTAATTTGAGTCCTAATTTATTATTTATGATGTAAAAAACTCATTTTCACACCTTAAAAGTTGTAAACACATGATTTTTTTTTTTAAGAATTTACAAATAAATTTAGACAAAGACACATTGCCACATCATCATATTTAACACCGTTAGTGATTTTTCCACTCTTTGGATAGCGGACTTAAACACAATCTTTATTTTGTCAAAAAAAATAAACATAAACAACATTTTGATAAAATTGATAAACACAAATATTTTTTTAAGAAATTATCCTAGAATAAATTAACTTGAGCAATTTTAGATTTTTACAACTCAAGTTTGTCAATATAAGAAAACGAAAACAATTATTAAGGTATTTCAATTAAGTACAACAAAACTGGAGTGGTTTTCACCTAGTCAAGATTGACCAAATACAATTCAGTCAATCACCATTAGATTGGAATCTAAAGATACAAATTAGTTTGGTGATTTCATTACGTTCTAATCTTCACTCTATTATTTAAGGTGACGAACGCCCCTCTTACCCATGCCTAGTGTCATGGGCATAGAATCTCACGCAGAGGTTTCGCCCGTGCGGCACCCCGACTCTTTCGAATGAGCTCGAGGTCAGCCTTTCTGTCTCCGATGCGCACTAGTTTTCGCCCTCCCTTGGGCTCATCCGAAAAGCGGGATCAGCTTCCGAACCAGCATAGTGCACAGTGGTCGCCCATCTGTCATTATCACGCCTATGAGGCGCTGACTCAAGATCGAGACGCCAACTGAATCGCACGTGCTCTTAATTAATGCTAATTCCGTCCCGCCTTTTACAAGCTCAACCAGTGTCATTCTGCTTTGTTCTGCGCGTCACGAATGCGAGGCGTGACACTAGGGATGGCCCTAAGCATACATGCTAAATTGATAATTTAATGTGACACATGTTAACCCAACTTAACCAATTGGCAAACCAAACCGAACCGCAACGAGGCATATTGGGAGAGGCAAGCAAGTTGATAGCATCACGTGAAACGCATGCCCTCACACTTTAACAATGTATGAATACAAAAATAAAATCACAAAACCGAAATTGCAAAAAAATAAAAAAAAAATAAAAAAAGAGAAAACGAAAATACACATTGTTTGTTATTTTGTTAGTTGGAGAGAGAGAGAGGGAGAGGGAGAGAGAGAGAGAGAAAAAAAATGGGTAAGATGGTGGAGAAGACGAAGACGAAGACGAAGAAGAAGAAAGGTCGGCCTTCTCTTTTAGATCTCCAAAAACGCACTCTCAAAGAAGAACAACAACAACAACAAAATCACCATCATCATCAAAACCCCATTCTCCCCCTCCCTCCTCCTCCTAATTACAATTCTGCCACTCCCCCTTCTCTCCGTCGATCCCGCCGCCGCAACCCCGCTTCTTCCGAGGAAGAAGACGACGACGATGAACACCAAGACACCCAATCCAAACGTAGAGAGAAAAAGCTCAAATTGGTCCTTAAATTGCCTCCTAATCAAAAATTGGAAACTGATTCCGCCTCTGAATCCAACGCTGACGACGATAACACATCCCGGAAACGCAAAATCAATGCGATCAACCATGGATCTGCCTCCGAAAAGGTACTCAATTTTTCTATTTTCGGTTTTGGGATTTCATAAAGCTACTAAATTTTTCATTTTTTGCTAAAAAATTTTAGTATTGGTTTTGGAATTAGGTAAAGGTACTAAATTTTTATTTTTTTGTTAAAAAAATTTAGTATAGGTTTTGGAATAGGATAAAAAGGTACTCAATTTATTTGTTTTTGTTAAAAATTTTTAGTATTGGTTTTGGAATTGAATAAAGGTACTAAATTTTTTATTTTTTGGTAATTTTTTTTATATGTTAATAGTAAGAACTCTTTGAATTGCGCGCCTTTGTAACTGAATTCCTAGATTTTCAGTGAAAGTGGTTGACTTATTTAGTAGGGATGTCTTTTATTTTCTTGAAAAATCTATATTTTGAGATTTTTTATTTTTGTCATTTATTAAAGTAAATTATTTTTTAGTATTGCAGTGGAATTTATCTGTCTCTTATGAGCAGAAATAATAATGAATTTCTTTTCTTTTGACTGTCAAATCTAGCAAAAAGTGTGGATTTGTCTTTTCTTTAGTTAATACTTATTTTCCCAGTTCCTCTCTGTCATTTTTTCCTCTATCTATGTCTATATCTTCTCTTTTTGGTTCCACTTTATAGCTATACTGTTTATAGTTTGTAGTAAAAAGAGTACAATGTTGTTTGCCTAATCTCTTTTACTTTTCGATGTAGCGAGATAAATCTGTTTCGGCCGCAAAGCCCGCAAATAATGCACAAGGTTTGTTATTTGTTGTTGATGATGTTGATCTTTCTTACCCATTTGCTTAAAAGAGCTTAATATTTGATGGTGGTTTTTTTTTCATTCTTGTTTGCAGATTGGGGGCCCTCTACCCCTTTGCCTGATAAAAAGTTATTACTGTTCATCATCGATAGGCTTCAAAAGTATGTCTTTGTGCTTCTGTGTTTTCGCTTTCTGTGTGATTCCTTTATTTTTTATACAATCTATTGTATGTTCTTAGTGAAGTAATATTTTTTTGGAATGAACTTTGTTTCAGGAAGGACACACATGGTGTGTTTTCTGAACCAGTTGACGCGGATGAGGTTTGTTCTGAAACTTGTTTGACAACAGATTTGACATTCTTGATTCGTTTTGTTTTCCTAGTTGATGATATATTACTTATGCAGCTTCCAGATTATCATGAAGTCATTGCCGATCCCATGGATTTTGGAACTCTCAGGAAAAAACTTTCCAGTGGTGCTTATGCCACCTTGGAACAATTTGAGGTTGATATATAAACTTGTGATATATTTATTTACACTAACCAATTTGCTTTTGAGATCTACTAGTTCACTTAGATGCTCATGTTAGTTTTGTTCCCCCCAAGAGGTGCATTACCTACCGTGAGAGTGTTATATAATGGATCACCTGTTTTCTGAAACCAATTATGCTGTTTTATTTCGATTAGCAGGGCACAGTGTCACATTATCTCATTCTTTTCCCTAGTCTATGTTCGGGCCTGTCAGTGCATTTTTTGCATTTTGTCTCCCTCAATTGTGCACTGAATCCCCTGATTCAGTTTGCTTTGAAGGATGTATATGAACTGTGGATTGATAAGATTATGTTTGGTCGAGAGGATGAACTTTAGGGAGGATGGATAATTATTTTTCCTTTTGTTGTTTGGTCTGAAGGAAGTGGAAGGGATGAATTTTTTAGTGGGTGATCTGACTACCTATTCGCTTTGCACTTTTACATAAGATGAGCTAGTGGACAAGGTTCAAAATTATCAATTGTATAAGATGTCACACAAGAATGCCAAGATAGGTTATAAGATTCCCATTCAGCTTGATTGAGTGACAAAGTTAGTTAAGTTAGTAGTGCTAGTTAGTCAAGTTAGTGGTGTGCTCTTAATTGTTTTTGTTGGTTGAGGCAAGCCATGGTGCAATGGTGAGTTTGATCCGCTGAGAGATTAAGGTTACGTCTTCATAACAGAAAAATTGTATCCTTGCAATGCAAGAGGAGAGTTGTGTACTTCTGACTGCCTAGTACTCACAATATGAGACCTTAGGTTCTTCAGTTCCCAAGGTTTATGTTATGGGTCATCTGGATGATAAGTTGATCAATGCAAGGAAGGACTTTTTTGAATTTGCATGTCGGAATATGGTCATTATGAGTTGGCTCATTTATTGATGATTCACCTAAGACATTAGACCTTCTTTTATACACCTCAGACTTTCTAATAAATAGACTCTGGGTTTCTCTTTTACATATAGTGTTTATATCTGTATCCAACTGAAATGCAGCATGTATTATGTTTTGTTCAGAGTAGTATGGAATATTATTCTAGTGATGTCTTAGTTCTGTTGCTGAAGGCATGTTATTACTTGAAGGTTCATCACTATAAAGCGTACTCAATTTGAGTGTTGTCATTCCCATGATATTGCTTGGCTCTGAAATAAACATTTTAGATGGGCATATTTGAATTTTCCATTTATCGTAGCCTTATTATATGGTACACGCAAGTTTGATATTTGTGAAACACATACTGTATGTATAATCATGAATATAACCATTGCTTTTCTATTTGTCTGTCCTGTTTATACTGTCATTTCCTAGCCTAATATCTTATTCATGGACAATGGAGAGGAATTTGAGTGTCTGAAAGATTCTTATGATGTATTTAAACTGATTGTGCTGGTTGTTTTCATTAAAAAAGAATACCTGTGGCTGTAATTTTTTTCCCCTAACCTAATCTGTAATTGCTTCGAGGCTTGTAGTTTGGTGTCACCATGCCAAAATGTTGTTATACTAATGACAATTTTGTTCTGCTTGATGACAAAAATTATATATATTGTTTTGTTCTTCCTCCTCAATTTCCTGAAATTTAATTAGGATGTGCCGGCGTCGATGTAATGATAATCTGAATGCAATTTGTCTCTTTGATATATATTTTTTGGGACATAAAATGATCTCTACTTTGGTTTGCAGAAAGACGTTTTCCTAATTTCTTCAAATGCAATGCAGTACAATGCCCCTGATACAATATATTTTAGACAGGTAAACTCTGTTCTTCACTCAGAATTTTCCGTTGGTCAGCCGTATGGAGGTGCTTTATGAATTTCTGTTCCTTCTGTTAGGCACGGTCTATACATGATCTAGCAACAAAGAGTTTTGAGAATTTAAGACAAGACAGTGATGATAACGAACCAGAGCCAAAAGTAGTGAGGAGAGGTAGACCCCCAAAGAATCTTAAGAAGCCAGTAGGCAGACCGTCATTGGCTCAGTCTCATTCAGATTTTTCCTTCGATGCAACTCATACTTCTGGAGGAGAGATCACGCTCTGGTCGAATAACAATTTGAGAAAAGGATCTATCATCTCTGACAAGTCTAATTATGCAGATTTATCAGGACAATCTCATGGTACTCGAATAGATGCTCATTGGTCAGCTGACAACAAATTTGAGAAAAACAGTGAAGCTACAGGTTTGGAAATTAATCTGATTTTCTCCCTCGTCTGCTTTTTCTCAATGTCTGAGAATGGGTTGATAAGAGGAGGGTTTGACACACTTGTGTTTCTATTGCAGGTTCTATGTTTAGGGGTAGCTCATTTAAAAATGGGAAAAAACAATTCGTAATTGATGAAAACAGGCGTAACACATACATGCAGTTTTCAGACAGTGGACGAGAACCATCTGTTTTGGCGACTTTTGATGCAGAGAGGAAGCAGCTTGTGGCTGTATGTATCTCCTTGATATTCATTTGTTTTCAGTTGTGTTCTTTGTCAGAGATCACTGTGCATGGATCCATATAGATGTATAGTCAAACAACTGTATTTAAAAGACAAGTGAAAGCAAGAAGTAAACAAACGAGGATTATTTAGTTTGGTACAGGATTTGAACTTCTTTGATAGTTTTAAAGGTCTCCACAAAACTGAAAATGATATAATACACGCCTGACTTCTTAGTGCATCTTATTCTCATATTTTGGATTTAGATTTTTCCTTTTGAATTCGATTAATAAACTGTGTAAGAACATCCCCAAGGCCAATTTATGTGTGGGATCTTACTGACTGGTCATGTTCTTAGCTGGTTGATTAATAATGTTGCTTTTATTTGAATCAGGTAGGACTTCTATCAGAGCATGGTTATGCAAGGAGTTTAGCCCGGTTTGCTGCGAATATTGGCACTGTTGCTTGGAAAATTGCTTCAACGAGGATAGAGCGATCTTTGCCTCCTGGAATGAAATTTGGGCATGGATGGGTGGGAGAAAATGACATTCCACCACAGAAGCCATTGCTTGTCTCTTCATCATCCTCTCCTGGTCCAGTTTCATCATCACAACCTTTCTATCTTCCTGAAAATTCATGTAATGCTGCTGCAACTTCAGTTGCCGAATCAGAAGAGCAGTGCCACAAACCCGAAATTAACACGAGGGAGAATGGCATGGCTACAACTCAATCTGCAGCTGAGGTACAATTGAGCACTGTTCTTTCTCCATCTGCATCGACATCTTCATCTGCTTCGGGTGCTAATAAATCTGAACCTCACTTGGAAAGTGCAGCAACAGCAGCAGCAGAGGGATTTAATTCAAATAGTATGATGATGAGACCAAGGCCTCCATTTCAGATCCACCAAACCGGTGTTCACCCTGGTTTGAATGGATTCAGTGGATTTCACATGCCAGCTCAGATGGGAAAACTAGCGGAGGCTGCCAGATCTGCTGGGTTTAACTTCCAGTCGTCACCACAGAACGATAAAGTTTTTAGAACAAATGCTAGCTTTTTCCAGGGCTCTCAAAATCCAAAAGCTTCAGATAATTCCACGGATGCTCTTCCGAATTCAGAAAACGAGCAAGTGGGACCATCAAGATCTGGAATTGAACGGCAATCATCTTGGCAGCCGAAACCAGATTCAGATTCAGTGCCACCTGACTTGAATATTATATTTCAGTCTCCAGGTTCTCCTAGCTGCAGCAGAGTTGAATCAGGACAACCAGATTTAGCACTTCAGCTGTAAGAAGAATCCGAGTTGATAGATATATATATTTTTTAGCCGTCCATCGGATCCGGAATGATTAAGTTTAACCATAGAGTGAATGGTGGGTGGGGGTTTGGCAATTGTGCTCGTAGAGGGAGAGCCATCTGAGCCGCGCGCGCCTGACTGTATTACAAGGAGGTAGGTTGTGTTCTGTACAGATTGAAATGTATTCTAATTCTTAGTTTCAGAAAAGAGGAGCAGATGTAAGAGTCAAAAACCATTTGTAGCATGATTTAGGAATTTAGATTAGTTTTTATGCGAGTCATAATTGACCTTGTCATTGTCACTGTCAAGTATATTTTTTAGAGAAAAGCAGAATTGAAGCTAAAAAAGAAAATGTTCAAGTACTGGTTGTTGCATACCGTATCTTACCGTACCACATTACTAATTAATTGTTCAGTTTTCCAAGTACGGATGGCTATTTCTGGTGACCTACAAATTGCAGCTTTTAATTGCAGTTTCCTAAGGATTACCAAACGTCGGTTTTTCCTTTTCTAGCTTTCGTAGTTTTTAACGGAAACAATTGTGATTTATTAAACATGGCTTTTAAATCCACTTTATCTATTGTGGGAATAAAACTTGAAAGCTTGACACTGCAAATGTTTAGAAGCAATTCTTTTTCTTTTCTAAATGACAATTAGTTTCAATTAGAGGAAGTAAAAAAAATCAGTTGCTGTTTGAGGTCAAGGAGAAGTTTGTATTCCTAGAATTGTAACTAAATTCATGAGATGGTGGAGTTTTAATCTCTAATGAATCTAGGTTTCAGTTGTATAGTTCATTTTTCTTTTTTTACTGTTACTTAATGAATTATAATGCTCTATCTTAATTATATTTTAATAAATCATGCATTTATTTTTCTAATAGGTCTGGTTAATGATAATTAAGGCCTACATCTTACATTCAATAAGTAATTATATTCAGAGGGGTCAAGCATCTGACTGATGATGAAGCCAACAAGCAACTAGGTTGGTAAAGAGAAAAGCAAATTCGGTCTCAAATATTAGAAACTTGCAGCATATAATATGTTAGAGAGACACTGAAAGTTGAGTGCAATAAATAGAATACTTTTTTCTTTTCTTTTCTTTTTGTAGAAGTTATTACAAGAAGGCTTCTTAGTGTGAAAATAGGAAAGTTGTGGAGTCTTATTACAACGTGAATTTGTCAAAAAAAAAAAAAAACAAAATAAATAAGATGATTGGGTGTTTATTATATGATCACAAAGCAAAGCATGCCTCTCTAGGACAAACAAGAAATTACAAAGAAAAAGACTCCATCCCCTTATTCAGCCTTGACTAAAAAGAAAAAGGATGTCAAGAGAACAACCAAAGTCACAAAAATATGCCCTCAACAGGGATAAAAAATTATTGTAAGATTATCAAGAACTTAGAGGATTTTTTTTTTTTAAAGTTGGTTGTTTGGTTCCTTATGTTAATTTTGGTGCATCGTTATTGTTGATACATCGAGATATCAATTGAATTTTTTCTAAAAATACATATGTTCTTAATCTTACTTTAACACTTTTATCTACTCTTTAGAATTAAAAGAAAAAAAATATGTCCAAAATTGTAAGAATTACTAGAATCATGAATGTACTTTTAGGGTTCACCTCTAGATACCTATTTAGATATATAAAATTGTATCCAAGTAGGATTCAATTCCCTTTAAATCGGCTAGAAAAGAGATATTCTTATAGTTTGATTATGATTCTTTTTACGTTGTTTTGGAAGGTATTGTAATAAGAATCTAGTTCCTAAATAGCCTTGAAGACTAGCATATAAGCTTATTCCTAAATAGAATACTCTCTATACGCATTCTGGGCGGATCCATACATGCGTGGGCACTACACCTATGCGGATAACAACAAAGAATCACACGGGCCTTGCTTAATAGGCTTTAAATGGCTATGGGCCGCCTCCAACCTTGTTACAATTCTTGATGTTATCCGTAGCTTTACGTATCTTTTGTATTATGATTAAAGATTAATCAACCTGTGTATTTGATTTCCAAATTGATACTTTACAAGTATGTCCATGATTTTAAACAAATGTTACCCGAACTCTGATTAAATTTTTTACATGTTCAGATGACCAAATTAAATTATCAAAATGAAGTTCAAATCGTCCTCTTTATGATTAGTCATTCATGCATGCATGTATAAATACATTATCGAGTTCAATTCCTCAACCATGTTCCCAACATGATGATTTCACTCGTATGTTAAAAATATCTTTCGATTAGCATTCATTATAATGTCCCAGATGTCCACACATGTAATTTTATAGGTCTGTCTGATCTCGACAATTTCAACTAAGATGTTATCTCATGAGCTATTATGTTTGGATATGTACAACTACTATTCAGATGAAACAATCAGAAGCTAAAGTTTTTACCTAGAATTTTAAAGACTAATAATTTTATCTAAATGCATGGTTAGTGTTGTTGTTAGTTGTTGCGGTTAGCTGTTGTTGTTTGTTGGTAGATGTTTATTAATAGCTATTTGATAATTAGTGCTTACTTGTAAAGAACACTTGTTGTTGACATGTGTAAAGGCTAATAATATAGGTATATAATTTATCAACATAGATAAATAATAATATAAATTAAAAAAGATAGATAATTTTATAAAGATTTGTATTATATTTTTTTAATTTTTTTTTGTTTCCCATTAGGTATCTGAACCCACACGGGGTTGACTTATCTGGATTTAGGCCGGGTCCAAGGATTATGGTATTTATACCCCTCCTAATCGTCGTTGTGGGGATCAATCTGCAGATCTTCCTACCAAGCGCAGCCCCATGCTAGCACTGTGCCAACCAACGATTGGTTATATTATAATTCTTCAAATATAATATAAATATTGTTCTCAAAAAATAATCTAATATAAATGTATAAATAAAACTTTAAGATATGTCATAGTTCAAAAAAATTTTGTTCTTCCATAGACTAGAAATAATTTGATCTCTCAAATCATTCATCTGAGTTGTTCTAATATCTCCATTATTTGCATTTATATTGATAATATTTGAACTATTCAAAGAATCATATGGCACAAAATTGAGATTTTGATGAATTGCAAAAATGCCAGATAAATTAATGTGGTTCTTTGAATATAATTATGCAAGTGTCATTGATGCAACTGCAATATTTGTTTGAAAAAAACTATTGAAGAATCTCTATATAAAAACACACGTTGCAAACTCTAGTAAAATTTACGAGTATGCAAGAAGGAGGCAACGAAAGATTCGCCTTGGTGGAGTTGGAAGAAAATGGCCTAAAATTCGAGTGATCCAAGTGGTGTCAGATTCAGTGGCAAGGGATGAAGCCCTGAGGTGGCGATTGACGAAGCCATGGGAACGGGTCGAGTCCTAGAGTCGCTTATACCTCAAATAAAAGAGTGTTAGTCTTGGACGGTGAAAGGAATTGGCATACGGGAATCGTGGAAGGTGCGTTAAAGTTCTACACGAGGACGTTAGACGAATTGAGTGGGCGAGAATGTCACACCTAGAACCGTGATTCGAGATAGAGCTTAAATGCCACTAGTTAAGCTTGAAGGTTGGGTGTGGTATTAGCACATTAAGAGTACATGCTATTTAGTTGGCGCCTCATCTTGAGTTGGCATTGTAAGGGCGTGATTATGACGGAGGGGCGACCGCTAGGCACTAAACTGGTCCGGGAGCTGATCCCTCTCCCCTAATGAGCTCAAGGGATGGTGAAAAATCAATGTGCATTGCATACATATAAGCTTGCCCTCAAGCTTTTTGGAAAGAGTCGGGCTGTCGCACGGGCAAAACTTATGCTTGAGACTCTATGTCCATGACAAGTAGTAACATGATGGAGTTTCAGTGGAGAGTTTTCAAGAGCAATAAACCAAAGAAGAATATGGGTTATAAATTTATTATCTGCAAAGAATATAAATACATATAGCAAGCATCCACATAACATAAGAACTAATAGGATGGAAATTTGAGGGCTTGCCAATTTAGGGATATAGAAAAATAAGTTAGGGTTGATGAATCCTATGTGTTTTGGTTAGTCCAAAGTGTTTCAGAAGATATTTAAATACATACACTTATATACTTGATGATTATTGACTAACAATTTTTGTTAAGTTTTGTATAATTTTCTCAGCAGGTGCTGAATGAAATCTAGACTGCTTCTTAAAAGTCAACTCAGAAGATAAAGCTAAGTCGACTAAAAGACTACTCTCAGAAGCGTCAAACAAAGTTCTAAAGACTCGTCTCAAAAGTTGAACAAGCTTCATCACAGAGGTTCAAGCCTTAGAAGCAAGCTTTCCTTTAAGTTATGAAAGGATTATCAAAAGAGACAGAAAAGACTTTCATTGTTAACGGTTTTAGAAGACAGATCATATATGTCCTGGAGCATTTAATGCACATGCAACTGCAACTGCATTCAATGCTAAGCGCCAAAAATCAAAAGCTATTCCTCGAACGCCTGGACTGTACATTATCAAACAAATCATGTTTGTTCCTTGTCTACCCTTTGTTTAACTTGATGAGGAATTATTATAGCTATCCTTATCTTCAATTCAAATATGGTGTATGCTTTGGTTTAAAGGACAAGGATAACGGAATCAACTGTACTTGAAAACCGTTTGAAGAACAAGACAGAGAAACAGCTACAATTCTTTTAAGATTCAAATTGAAGAAACGGTCATCTTCAAGCTCCATATAAATAGTAGCCACGCGAGTTTTGAGCTATCTTAACGCACTGTTATTTTGCTTAGAAAAACAGAGCATTCCATTCTTTCTCTTTTCTTATTTTCAATCTGTAAAAGTGAGAGAGTGAAGAAAATACAAGTTCATAATAGAAATTGTAAACTGATATCATTTGTGATAATCAATTAGTTGAGAGAAAATCATTTGAGGTTTGAGTTGGGTGAGAATTCCAGAAAACAGAGTATAAGTTTTCTGGTGAAAATCCTTTAACTCTTACTAGGGTGGTCAGGACTTAATGAGAAATTAGCTAGGTCTTTGTTGATGTAAAAGAGCTTATGTACTTGCCATAAAAGTACTGAATAATGGATTTGAAATCTCTGCTGAGTGATCTCACCGGGGACATGACATAGTCACAGGAGTTCTGTGGTGAACCTAGATAAATCTGTTGACTCATGATCTTCTGAACTCTATTTCTCAATTCTATTACTTGTTATATTTTCTTATGTACATTGCAATACTGATTAAGTGCTGAAATAGATTGTCTCACTATCTCAGTCTTTGTTCAGAAGACAAACCATCCAGAAGATCTGTCAAACAAAACTTCTGTTGCTGAAAGACAGAATCTGTTTTAAGGCAAAATTTATCTCAGAAACGCTTCTCAGAAGCTAACTTCTGAACATAAGAAATTGGAATTTGTCCAAGTTTTCCTAAAACTTGATTTTGGACGAAAAACCGATTCACTCCCCCTCTAGGTAATTCTGATCTTGTTAGGGCCAACAAGGGTAGTTTTGCCAAAGTCTTTCACCATCAAACTAACGTTTTGTGAAGAGTTCCAACTTGGAGCTTTTTATGAAATGCTCCTTATTGTTTTTGAAACGCTAAATGATGTAGTTTAAAAAACTTAACCAAACATTTATATATTAGCATTTTGGGATAAAATTGTTATATGCTTCTACGAAACGCTTTAACAAACACCCCCTAAGTATAGCTTGTAGCATTTCAACATTTGGAAGATGTTGACGAGAAGAGAAGAAAAGACTACTTCAAAAGAGAACATTTATAAGTGTTAAATGAAGTCCAAAAGGAGACTTAATCAGAAGCATTGTTGAATAGTACGTTTAGTCATGGGCAAATAAGATTCTGAAGACATGAAGATTGTTAATGCATAAGGAAGAAGCACATGATCACTTAGAAGTTAAAACAAATGTCTAGAGAAGCATCCTAGAGCATTTAATGAAGTGGCCCACAATCATTTGATGAAAAGCGCACTAAGTACAAAGCTGCAATGCAATGCGCCAAAGTTATCTTCCCTAGATGCCGAAAATAAAAAATTACAAATAGCTAACTCTGTAATCTAGTTCACTAATCAAGAAAGTGAACCATAGGTTACACAAATCCTGAGCAACCAAATTTCAGACATGGACAAACTACAAAAAAGATTTGAAGAACAAACATAAGAGATTACACATGCATACAAGAATACACATTAATTGTTAAGAAAAAAAGGGCATAATGTAATCCTCAGTTTCTTCATTTCTAAATTTTTGTAATCTGAGAGACTAGTCTTTAAACTTCAATCCTTAGTGATCAAAGCATAGTAGAACTTTTAAATAATTATCAATTGTTTACAAACTGTGGTAGAAGAAATCCCACACTTGGCATAAGTGTAGGTATTGTTGATTGGTGTAATTAGAAGGGGGAGGGGGAGTTAGAGTTAGTTTGAGTGTGTTAGAAAAAGGGTACTTTTGTGCACAACTAAGCTAGATTCTATAAAAGCTTATTTTCTGCCTCTGAAAGAAATAAATAGTTGATTCAAATCTCAAAGTAGGAAACCTTGGAGACTGAATGTAGTCACAGAGAGCGTGAGAAACCATGATATATCGATTTCTTTCTGCTAAAACTTCTCTTTATCTTTTACTTTGCATTATTGCGTCTGATTTCTTGCTTGTGTTTATTGTTTTTGTTCTGAAGTCTGTCTATTTAATTCAAAGTTTATCATCCAAAAGATACTAATGAAAGAGGTTTTTGGTACCATAAACTATAAACCAAAAGGCATTTTGCTTCTGAAGTGTGAGTTTTCGAACCTTAAGAAAAAGATTGAGAACAACCATCAATCCACCTAAGTTCTATTCACCCCTCTAAAACTAATTGAAATATCTTGTTAGGGACCAATATCTTCCCGCTCTTCTCGAACTCATTTTTCAAAAAAAATACTAGTGAACTCGTATTAATTAGACGGTCATTTTGAAATCCATTGTTATTATTTATAAACGATTTTTATTTTTTTTATTTTTTTATGCTTGTTCCAAATTGAATACTGTGTTGTACCAAATTAATATTCTGTAATATTTTATGTACCAAATTGAATATTGTGTTGTACCAAATTGAATATTGTGTTGTACAAAATTGAATAATGTGCTGTACAAATTGAATACTCCGTTGTTCCAAATTAATATTATGTTGTTCCAAATTGTTCCAAATATGAAATTGAATCTTTAAAGATTGGAAAAACAAATATTTGAAGTATCAGTAAGGGAAAAGAACACCAATATGTGTCTGCAGCCATGGATATATATGCAGCACTGTCATACAATAAAAAATTCACCTCATTAGAGATTTTCCTTTTATCCACATACATGAATGTTGAGTTGGATGTCACTACAGCAAAGGCATGAACAACTGGATTGTAGGTTACATCAGCTCCACGGGTATTGTACAACCAAACAACTTGAAAATAAGAAAATAATTTGAAAATACAATTGATGGATAAGAAAAGACGACAAAGGAGAAAAGAAAGCCAACAATACTGCAAAAATGGCACATATTCACCTCATCCAGTGTTGTAATAATCATACCACCAGCATTTTCAAGTTTGAACATTTCTTTAAGATTTTTTAACTTGTCTCCAACTGATCGGCCTGAAAATTCCAATGGTTACAACAATTGGATTTGCTTCAGCTGGTGGTTGGTTTTAAAACTAAGCAGATTTGAAATCCCTAGTCAACTCCGCCACCTTCACCGTCCAATCCCCGCCAGCACCGGCGGCGCCGGCACCCTCTACGGCGGCATGTACCAATGTTGTGACGACCTCTCCTCCCCGGACTGCGGCCACTACGTTGCCTTCGCTGTAACCCAGCTCGACTCCCTCTGCCTCAACTCCTGTGCGCGTTTTTTCTAAAACAGAATTGGAAAAGTTACCTTTTACATACATGATTAATTACACAATTGATCCATGTCTCACAATAAGAATGTTGTTTCACGATAAGGGGGTGTCTCACCTGAACTTGACTCTATATATATATTTGGTGGCTGCTTGCCATTAAGATTCAAATTTAACATTTCTTTGAATATTTGAGGTTTAACTATTCAAATAAAAACCTTTAATTAATAAAAGGTAGATATGTAGTGGTAATGCATGATGCAAAATAATATCCCGTTACAATTAGTATAGAATTTACTAGTAAACCCTTACGAAATTATGATGCAAATAGTAATTCCCATAGAAATAAAACTTGATCAAATCAAATCATAATAATATTGTATGTATGTAATCTCTAAAAGTTGCAATCAGCATTATGAAAATAGAATAACATTATGATGAGGGATTATTAAAAAATAGATAAAAGTAGGGGGCCTCCCTTGAATGATGTACAAGTTTGACCAAGTAAGGATAAAACACGGCAGTTGACTTAGAATAAGTTTGATTGAAGTGTTTGAATACCCACCAAAAATGTCTCTTCTCTTCTTTATTAAACACACCTCCATGCCATAAACTCTCTGACTTGGTCTTTTTTTCTTTAATAAATATAAATAGCAAAAAAAAGCAGATGTAAAACAAAACAAAAAGTCGTATGCATAGACTTGAGTGGGCAAATAAAAGAAGATAAAAGAGGTTTTTGTCAAGTCCAGCTAAGTATTTTCACTATTAGAGAATTTGGTTAGAAAAATCTTAATGATCATATTGCTACACTATTTCCATTTCAAAGAAAAAGTGATCAATATATTCATTCATTCATTGGCTTTCTCTTCTTCTTTTTCTTATAAAGAAAACAATTAAGGACACCCTTTTATTGGTTCTGAGTTTCAAAACATTTGTAAGTTTTTTACCAAAAACAAAAAAGATTTGTAAGTTTGTGATGGGTATTTGCTGGGCTTCTCCAGCTTCTTCTTCTCCAACACCTTCCACAACTGGTCATCTCAATTCAGGTATCATAGTTAACTTACAAACAAACTTCTCCAGATTCATTCATTAATGGATTATTATTCATAGCCATGTTGCATGGACTTTTCTTACTAGCCTACGCGTTTCTGTATCCGCGTCTAACACGTATTTCTGCCGCGTTTGTTTCCATTTTAAGGCTATTTTATGAAGGTTATGTGTTAGAAATAACGTTTCAAGTGTGTACGTGTCGGTATCTGGCAACATAGTACATAACTATTATTATGACTAATTTGAATCATTTAAACCGGAGAATATCTGATTAATGAGGTCAAGTTTTATCATATTATCTCTAGGACTAACAGATCATAGAGGTGCTAGATTAAGCTATATTTTAAAGCCTTTAGCACTCTGAATAAAAATGATTTGAGCTAAAAATGATGCAATTAATTACTCCAGGAATATCTCAAACAACTACCAGCACAGCAGTATCTTCAAGAAGCAGCAAAACAGGATCTTCTCAGGGTAGTAACATCTCCGGAAACAGCCTATTTTCGGGGGGAAGTGGTTATGATTCTGCCTTCCCAAATGGGCAGATATTACCCACTCCAAACCTGAGGATTTTCTCATTTGCAGAACTCAAAGCTGCCACCAGGAATTTCAGGTCTGATACTGTGCTCGGTGAGGGAGGTTTCGGTAAAGTCTTTAAAGGTTGGCTCGATGATAAGCTCACTGGAAAGCCTGGAATTGGAACTGTAATTGCTGTTAAGAAGTTAAATTCTGAGAGCTTGCAAGGCTTTGAAGAATGGCAGGTAACTCTAACTCTACTTCATTCATATTTAACTTTGAATATTTGCACTTGCATATTCGTTTCCTTTATGTCGTATAGCATAAGGCTCATTTATATTACACTACTAATTAATCAGAATCTTTTTAGTTTGTGATTCGACCAACAATATCATGTTTTTAAAGGATAAATGAACAAAATGTATGTGTCATCAATCAGGAGTTTTGGGTTTTCATTGTCACATTTGAGATTATTTTCATGTAATGTGTATAGATCTTGTGCGAAACACTAATTTGAAGTCTGCTCCTTTGTTTATTGTAGTCGGAGATAAATTTCTTGGGAAGGCTTTCTCATCCAAACCTTGTAAGGCTGATAGGATACTGTTGGGAGGAGAAGGAGCTTCTCCTGGTTTACGAATTTATGCAAAAAGGAAGTTTGGAAAACCACTTATTCGGAAGTAAGAACCCGTGAACATTAGTTTGCTTAAAAACACATCCGGTGTGTGGATAAAACATTCTGATTATGCATTTTGAATTTGAATCAATGCAGGGGGTTCAACTGTTCAGCCACTTCCATGGGAAACACGGATCAAAGTTGCCATAGGAGCAGCCCGAGGTCTTGCTTTCTTACACACATCAGACAAGCAAGTTATTTACAGAGATTTTAAGGCCTCAAACATACTGCTTGACGGGGTGGGTACACTTCTTTAACTTATAGTTTCTAATTTGTGACATTTATGTCTACATTCTCTTTCTCTATTATCCTATTCGTTGCGACCTATGTTTCACTGAAACTCCTCTTCAGTAGCATTTCCATGTTTGGTATCTGTCTCCGCTTCGTTTCAGCTCCCATTTACGTATCCTGGCTATGGTTTGAAGACTGTGTTTTAGAAAAAAAGTTTCTCGGTGTCTGTTTCCGTTTTAGTTTCCATATGTTTGCAGCATATGAATGTTATTTAAACTTGTAATTTCTGTCTTGTTGCAGTCTTACACAGCAAAAATTTCAGATTTTGGTTTGGCGAAATTGGGACCTTCAGCTAGTCAATCTCATGTGACAACAAGGGTGATGGGAACCTACGGCTATGCTGCTCCGGAGTATGTGGCAACAGGTAATTCCCCAAAACTTCTATTCACATCCCGTAAAATGATGTGTATATTCGCTCAAGCTTTGCATTTTGTTGAGGTCATAAGTATAGAGATTTGATGATGAAACAGGACATTTATACGTAAAGAGTGATGTGTACGGCTTCGGTGTCGTCCTGGTTGAGATTTTGACTGGTTTACGAGCACTTGACACAAACCGTCCAAGTGGGAGACATAATCTTGCGGAATGGATTAAACCGTATTTATATGACAAGAGGAAGTTGAAGAGCATCATGGACTCTCGGTTAGAGGGGCGATATCCTTCGAAAGCTGCGGTTAAAATAGCTCAGCTAGCTCTAACGTGTATAGAATCAGAACCCAAGCATAGACCATCTATGAAAGAAGTTGTGGAGATACTAGTAACAATTGAAGCAACTAAAGACCGGCAAAGTGAGCTTAGAGCTCGTAGTAACCGGTCCACAACTCGCCATCACGGGCAGCAACCTATGCAATATCGATCTCCACTTCATCCAAGAGAAGACGTGAACCGAGCATATCGACAATCTCCTAGAGTGAAGTAAGTATGGATTGAACAATTAGTGGAACACACTTTTGATACACGTATAAATATATAGTGTATGTGTTGTATGTGCCATATAATACATATTTGGTTGTGCATTATTGAAAATGCATATGTTGTTGTAATATTGAAAATATAAGTAGTACATGTTTAGAGAGGGAAGGTGTAATTAAATTATTTAGAAAAGAAGAGTTTTGATTTTTATTGGAAAGATGATTAATTCTTTTATGCACAATTAAAGCATTCGTAATATTATTTAATCTTTAGATTGGAGATGGTTTCTGTTCTAGAATTAGATAGAGCCTAATGTATGCCCAAGGGTTGTGCTATGTTATGTGCATTATCAGGTTGGCAACTATTAAGGTTATAGATTGAAGATGTGAGAGAAAGTGATTGTATTGTATTCTTGTATATTCTCTTTAGTTCAAAACAATGTGTACAAAGATTATAAATACATGAGTTTGGTATGTAGTTTGTTAAATCGGATGGTATCTTAAGAGAGACATATATTGTGAGAATACTAAGTCAAACGGGTTAAAGAGGTTAATCCTAGATTTTACACTAACACCCCCCGCAAGCTGATGACGAGAGTGCAAAATGAGTCGAAAGCGAAGTGTATGGAAATGAGTGCTAGCCAAAGTTTTGGTGAGAGCATAAGCTACTTGATCTTCAGTTGGGATGAACCCGGACATATAGAAATCCGGACTGAGCATGTTGATAGTCAAGCTTGATATGCTTCGTGCAAGCATGAAACACGGGATTGACAGTGAGATAGATGACATCAACATTGTCAACCCATAGTTGAACCGGGCATGGTACCAAGATACCAAGATCATGCACTAACGAGTGTAGCAAAGAAGCTCAGCAGTGGCGTTGGCCATGGATATATACTCAGTTTCGATGGAGGATCGAACAATAGTTGGTTGTTTATATGTATGCCTGGAATGAGACTTTTGCTGAAAAACACACATAAAGCACTAGTAGAACAACGATCATCAAGACATCTGTCCCAATCATTGTCAGAGTAACAAGGAAGTGAGTCAATTTGAGATTTGGAAAGTAAGTGACCGAAGTCGGTTGTACCATGAACATAGAGAAAAACTCGCTTTAAACATTTCCAGTTTTCATGAGTCGAAGCATGTAATTGATATAGCTTATTAATCTAGAATACTATCAGGCCTGGTAAATGTGAGGTATTGAAGGGCACCTAAAATCCTTCAAAACTCGTGACCCTGAGAGACGGGTGTTTCAAATGTCCGAGACAACCCGAAGTGGTGGCCTTGGAGTCAATCATTTTGACACATTTCAGAATGTCATTAACATACTTAGCTTTACAGAGGTGAATTCCACATTTGAGATGTCGAATTTCAGTTCCAAGGAAATAGGAGGTCACCATAACCAATTGGGACAAGGATGTCATCTACATAACAAAGAGCATAGGCAGTGTGGATCGCCATTTTTTGACAAACAACAAGTTGCCCGAGGCATAACAAAACCCAAGGTTAGAAGAAATTTTGTAAGATATGCAAACCATTCCCAAGGAGCTTGATTTAAACCATATAAGCTCTTCTTAATAAAACATACATGATTGGGTTGTTCCTTATCAATGAATCTTTGAGGTTGTTCCATTTACATGGTTTCAGATAATGTGCCATAGAGGAAGGCATTAAATACATCTGGTTGGTTAGTGAAGCAATTGTGGGTGGAAAGCGCCCATAACGAAAAGACTTGTAGACTAGAGTCGACACCCGGCGGACCGAGAAACTAAATAGATCAATTGAAAAATCGAGATGAAATTATAGTCATACTTAAATTAGTAATTTACTCATCTGCTTCGTCAATTTACTCGAGATTAAAAAATATAACAAGCACCATGAGAATGACTTGCACCATGTCTCAATATGTAATATGATATGTTGCTAGTAAGAGATCATTAGAGTTATCTACAAGGTTTATTGTCAACTAAAAGATGGTTGTCATCATTTGTGTCACTTAGGGAACATAATGGTTTCTAGAATCCTTTTATGCTCACTAAGTTGTATGCTTTTGTCTAACTGATGGCGGACTCTTAGAATTTTGCTCATAAGGATATCTGGATCAAACATAATTAATAAATACGTGTAATGTGTTTATTATATGAAGAACAATTAGTTAACAATTTCTTAATTAACAAATCAGAACTAATTAATTATTTGTTTGAATAAGTTAATTGGTGAGTAGAATGTAATTGGTTGATTCGGGTTAATTAACTAAACGAATTAAAGTCAATTAAATTCTTCTGAGATGCCAAGTATTAATATTGATTACTTGATTTGGTATGATTAATGTTAAGTGCATCGAACTGAATCTCTAGGGTTCAATGTAATTGTGAATGTATAGTTTGAACGTATATTGTCATAGTTGTAGGTATTAATTATGATTTAATTACTTTCCTAGTTAGACTCTATTACTCTTGTATAAATACATGTATGCTCTTCATAATCGATATTGAGAATTTCCTAGAGTGCATATACTTTCTCTTTTTCTCGTTTTCCCCGGTGTGCAAACGTTCTTATTTAAGAACTAGGGTTCCACTGATTACTCTTCAGTCCCATCTTTGGCCACTTTCTGTCCTCACCACCATTCTAACTAACATTTATGTGTTCCGATCGGCCAGAATGAGTTGGTCCAACATCACCCCGACCGACGATTGATCTTTACACACCCTTGTCAGCCACCCACGCTCAGTCACGCGCCGACGCATACGACCTACTCCGACCACCATTTCGACTCTGTTCGTTGTTCTATTTCGTCAGCTTTGTGTTTCTGGTCTTCCTATCCGATCAATTTTGGTTTCTGGAAACTTTGTTTTTTGGATTGTTGTTACAGTCTCCTTTTGATATTGCCTTTACTGTTAGTATTTTTTGTTGTGATAACAATGGCTGGTTGTTGGGCGATTTCCGCAAGTGTACGGAGTCACTCACGTAGTAATAAAAGATCAAACCCACAGAGAAACGCTAATTACTCATTTACATTTATTGTTTACTATATTCATTTTCTCGAGGTTTATAGAAAAGCGATAATTTGGATTGTTGGTGATTAAACTAAACTAATTCCTAAACTAACATTTATTCCTACACTAAAATCTTCAACCAACATTCTTCACCAAGCAAAGCTACTCATGTATCTCTAGGAAGTGGTATTACGTACAAACCTTTGTTTTGTTACTGCTCCTGATTCCCCAGGTTCAACAAAGCCCTTAACCCAACATGAGGTGGAGCTTTAATCCGACACAAGATGGGACCCTATTAGGATAGTGGGCTTAGTCAGCCCAACATAGATTTTCAACCAAAAAGGAGAAGTTCCCGTGATTGTTGGTTTCTTGATATCGGTCGAATAAAAGCAACTCCCACTCGGGAAGTATCAGATTAAGCAAACACTCAACCCTTATTCAACTTAGACTTTCACTCAAACCGATGATAAAAGAAGGACTGGTAGGGATGGAACAGAAGTCTCACGGGGTTAAGCAAACTCCCACGGTACAGAATGCTCTAGAAGAAGCTCCGAATCAGCAGCTATAGAAGGAGTGGTGGCAAGCAGGGCAAGAAAAGTCCAATCTTGACTCTAACACCATGACAATTCATTCATATATACTCAACCAATTCTAGAACATAACTTAACTTGATCTCTCGATTATTGCGATCAAGTTATCCTTACATGACTTAACTTGACAAGATTACTGGACCTATCATAGACGACCTTATTAGATTAATGATTATCACACAAGTTAGATTGATTACGGTTTACTAACTGGACCTATCCTAGATTAGTAAAACATAAGTAATGAACAGTTTAATCATTCATTGACATGAACATATATGAAGAACACTCATTTCATAATATTGTAATTGTTATAGCATTCATACAAATGTAAACAGAAATTCAGAGAATTTAACAACTATAACTAAGAAGGGAAAGAGGGTTGGGGTTAATTACACCTATGGTCATCCAACTATTAGAAATGGAACAAAAAAGTCATCGAACTTAAAATCCAAACACAAAAATCATCAAACGTTTCATAATATTACAACAAAGGTCATTCTCGCCAGATTCCGGTACTAACTCTAACCGGAGTTTCCACGTGGCTGCCACATCAATTAAAAATGACATATGACATTAAATTTATCAAGTCAATAAAAAACCAACCAAACCTAAAAAAACCCAAATCTAAATCAACTTGATTCTTCATAGAAACCGACTACCATAATCAGATCTTAGCAGCCCTAAATCGACATGATTCTTCATTATCACATAAAATTCAGTTGAAAGTCGAAGACTTTTTTTCCCACGCAATTGACCAGATTCAAGAAAACCTTAAAACCGAGTTGAAAATCAAGGTTTTAAGCAGCAACAAACCTTCGAAAGAACTAGGAAAAGTCGCAAAATGAAGAACAAATTAGATTGTTTTTTCAAAGGGGTTTTGGGAGAGGAGATCTAGGATGGAAATTGATTGTAATTAGTCAAGTATTTTAAAGATTTCACATGTCCAATTGCAAGTACGATAATTATCATTTATGTGTACTGAGAACATCTTCATATTTTTAGAAGATGGTATGAGTTCATATGCCTGTAAAATGAGATTAGTATTTATTTATAAAAAATTTGGGTTGGTTAGGGTCATTGATTCGGGTTGAATTTTTAGGTTGGGTTGTTTTTACAGTGACTGGATAAATTTAATGACACATGTCATTTTTAATTGACGTGGCAGTCACGTGGCAACTCCAGTGAGAATTCTTATTGGAATTCGGCGAGGATGACCTTAGAGGTAATATTATGAAAAGTTAAATGATTTTTGTGTTCGAATTTTAAGTTTGATGACTTTTTGGTTTCATTTTTAATAGTTGGATGACCTTGAGTGTAATTAACTCAAGAGGGTTGTCAATCTTTTACTCTTCCTTGTAAGCTTTGTCAAGCCTCGGGGCGTTCTTTCTTGCCCTCTCCTCGATGAACCGATGAAAGAAGTCTATCTCTCGATCAGCACTACAATGCCATGGAATCTAGAATGAACGGTGTAAGGTGTATAGTGTTTACGAATTCCCAAAGGGAATTCGATGGAACAAATGAGAATAACTATGAATGTGAATTCTATGTTATAATGATTATGATAACCTGTTTATTTTTCGCTGGAGAATGACGTATTTATAGCCAATATCTCAAGGATTACATTGTTTGATGAATAGACAAAGCTCTTGGGTGATCCGAGACATCATTTGGACGATATAACACGACTTTTGGCGTTAAAGGACAAGATTCTCCGGATTCCACACCATCTGTCGCACCAAAAACACTATGTGTTTCCGTCGTGACCAAGCTTAGGGAAACCCTTCTAAGCCTTGTCTCGTCCGACACGACTTGATCTCGTGAGTGACTATCCTTCCTTAGTGTATCTTGACATGTTTTGGCCCGAATTGACACCAAATTAGCCCGATTTCAAGGAGTTCAGTCCCTACACATGAAAACACAAAAACAAAGGTAAAACTACCCCCAACCTAGATAAATCTAAGCTAAATGGATTGATTTCTCGTGAATACATTGATTAAATGCCTTGAATTATAAATACATTTTGGACCTATCACTAGTGAAAAGAAGAGTGAGACTCATAAATCCATGATTAGTGGTATTATGTTTGTATCTCCTATAATTACATATCATAAATTAATTGGAGCATCCATTTATGTTGATTGGTCCATTAATTTACATTATATTTATGGAGTATTCGCAAATCTCACCATTTGACTGATGATCCGAAAGATGATGATGAGGATCGAATGGATAATGATGCTTGTCTCTTGCTTGGCATCAAGGACTCTATTGATGCGAAAATTCTTAGCATGATTCGTCATTGTAGGTACCGTAAACAAATAATGGACTATTTGAGAAAGGGTAACATTCCTCACTTATATGATACATATAAGTCGTTTTATACCATTGAGCGTCAAAGGCAATCTGTTCAGGATTACTACATGTAGTTGAAGGACACCTTTGAGCAATTGAGTGAATTGCTGCCTTTGAGTCACTTCTTAGGTTCTCTCTAGTGCTGACATTCCTGATGGTGAGGAGGCCCTGACTCGTGTTTTATAGAGTAATCTTGTCTTTTCCACCACTCCTGGTGCTCCCCCTTCTAGTGCTCTTCATGGCCAAAGGAATACTTCTGACCACTCTTATAAGGGTCTGACTAGGGGGAGTGGTATCCCTCGTGACACCAAAAGCAAAATTGATGGAAGCAGAGTGATTGAGTGCTTTTATTGTCATGAGCCTGGTCATACTAAACATACATGTCCTCTTCTCAAGGCCAAAGAGAAACATAATCGTTCTGCTCAGGTTGCTACTACTGATGTTACCTCGTCTACTACATCCTCTGATCAAACTTACACTCACTCCAGAAGAATACGCCAAGTATCAAGAATCATTAGCTTCACAACATTCTTCTTTGTCTATCACTGCCATTGTTGAGTTAGGTAATTCCAATAAGTGCCTAATTTCTTCGCCCTCAGAATGGGTGATTGATTCTGGTGCAAAAGATCATATGACATGTAATTCTGAACGATTCACCTCACATAATGACACTTTTCCTTCTCATGTTACTGTAGTCGATGGTACTCATTCTTCGGTATTGAAACTAGTACTATTAAACCAACTTCATCACTTACCCTTTCCACTGTTCTTAATGTGTCTGATTTTGCATTCAATTTGATCTCCGTGAGTAAACTTACTCATTCTCTTAATTGTTTGATCTCATTTTTTCCTGATCATTGTCTGTTTCAGGATCTTGTGACGAAGCAGGTTATTGGTAGTGCACATAAATCTAGTGGTCTTTACGTTTTTGATACAACCGTTAGAAGACATGTTGCTTGTTCTACTGTATCCACTCCTTTTGATGAGCATTGTCGGTTCAGAATGGTATTCTTCATCAAACTTCTTGTGTTGATACACCCTCCCAAAACAGCGTAGCTGAATGCAAGAATCATTGTCTTCTTGAAACTGCTAAAGCACTTATGTTTCAAACACAAGTTCCAATTTTTTTTGGGCAGATGTTATCTCTACATCATGTTTTCTGATCAATCGCATGTCATCTACTGTATTGAATGGTAAGACTCCTTACAGTACTCTTTTTCCTGACAAACCACTTTTCCACATGTCACCTCTTATTTTTGGGAGCACTTGCTTCGTTCGGGATGTTCGCCCACACGTTACTAAGCTCGATCCAAAATCACTCATTCACTCAATATTTGGCGACTTGGTGTCTACTTTGACACTAACTTATTATTCACGCAAAGTTTGCATTGTCATACAAAAAATTTACCACTTCAATTCCTCTTGGTCAATCTCAACAATAACCCGATCAAATCGAGTAAAGACCTTTTCGTCATAATGCCAAATTAACTTGTCAATTTGAGTACTATCCCTAGCCAAAATTGCTAAAATGTGTCTCATGTCTTCATTTTCAAACAAATCAAGCAAAAGCTCCACGTTCCAACCACTTCCGTTCCGTCTATACTCATGTGTTACGCAACCTTCAAATATTCTCTTGCTATATAATGTCAAACTTCAAGTTTAAAATCGGGTCGATTAGGGATTCGCGAGACTCTAATAAAAGGGCCATTTCCAACACTACACCAACAACCTTTGAGAATATGGTACGCCCACTTGGCTTGGAGAACTCCCCAATTCAGCCGTCCTGACACACATCTTTCCCATGATGCCATTTGTGTAATATTTTTTCTTACAAAAGATTTTAATTTAATTGAAGTTTTGGTGAGTTGGCACAAAAAAGTTAGCACGCGCGCGTGAGGTTAAAAATTCATTTTCTCTGATCCAATAATATAAGCTTCATCAGACTGTAAGTAGTTGTTTGATTTTCAATTTGGAGTGTCGCCAATATTCGACGCTGATTGTAAAATAAACTCCGTCGTGATTATTTCTTCTTCTTTACCGGTATCCATGGCTTCCGCCACCACTTCACCATTGTTGACCTTACAATGCTCCCTGGTATTTCCATCACCTCTCTTCTTCTTCTTCTTCTTCTTCTTCACTGAAATTATTTGTAATTCCTTACATTTAGGTTTTATTTCATCTTATCATTCGCGGCGCGGAATCATCATCATCATCATCTGTGAATCCTCCTATGTAAGTTCAACTCTATTATTTCATATCAATTACTAAATCACTTAGTTCATATTTGCTGATTATTTTCTGCTGTATTTCAGCCGACGAGATCTAAGAACATCACCATCTCTGCCCAAATTATATGATTGTGAACAATGTGATCATCCAAAGGTCAATTCTACTCATTGCTTTCTTTCTATCCTTAGTTTAACCTTCTCCATTTCATCTTCTTCGTTCAACGCTCGAAACTCAATTTGTACTCTTTTACTATCTACATAATACGCCCTTCCTTTACTAGATATATTTGCACTAACTCTGCATTTTCCTTTGTCGTGTGCTGCCTATTACTTAGAGGATACTTAGCTGCCAAACATTAGATATAAACCCCAGTTTGATCTTATAAAGCTTCATCTTTGTTATGCTCAGCTGCATCTCTATCTCTCGCTATTTTTCAGACTTAGGATAATTGTTAAACCACTGTGGGGCTTCAAGTTTCACAAGTGCTCAATAGTAGATAACACCTGTTAATATCCACAATTGGAAGATTAGGGCACATCGTTACTTGTAAATAATATGTGAATACTGCATATTGACTGCTTGTAATGGGCATGATGAGTACTACTGCTAGGCGTCTGATTTAATCAGCTTGCCAATTTTCTCATCTGAACAAAGAAGAACAAGTCTTATCAACTTATTTCAAATTAATGAACAAAGCATGTCACTTAGTTTTATACTATGGTCAGCTCAGGCAGTAAGTGTTCAGGCAACATGTGGCTTTTTTTATAGCTCTTAGAGACTTCCAGTATATGTATTTCAGAGGTTTTGGACTAGTAATTGACACTAAATTTTTATGAGACGGTGATATTTTCCTTTGCTCCTGTAGGGTAATAGATGTTGGTAAGTGTGTAAAAATTAAGCTTGACCATTTGTAGCCTATGCTGTGTTTTTCAATTTGATATTTTGCTGCAGTTCATTTTCTTGTGTCATTCTGAAGGGTCTTAATTGTTTTCATGTCTTTTTTGAATGTTTCGTAATTGGTTTGTTGTTCTGTCAGTGAGCATACAATACCTTGTATGTCATATTCTAAAGCTCCTTTTTCTTGATTTTAAGTAAAACAATGATGGGAAACATATTGAATTTTTTTGTTAAGCTTCTGTATTCCATGGAAGATTTCACTATTCTGTATTAAACCCTTAAAATTGGGTAAATGGAGATATGTATAGAATTTATTAAAATCTGAATCTCATATCTTTCTCAAACTGTGTTGATGATCAAATACTGAATTTCAGTTTTAAGGAGTATTTATCACGCTCGAATGTTATCCTGCCTTTTTGTTGGAAAACTATCCATTTGGTGAGATTTTTTAAGGGAGGAGTGGAGAAAATATCAAGTTTTGTTGGTAGACGCCTTAATAAAATATAAATATAAATCAAAAGAGAAATTATTTTATGCACTTGGTGGAGGAAGATGAGTGGAGTTATGAAAGAAATGTTGTGTGGACTAAGATCCAGTTTGATTTTTTACATCTTCAGCAAGCTGTAATATGCATTACATCACCTGGTTCTCAATCCTATCCGTGTGTAATGTTGTCAGTACATGTATTTTGACTATTTATCTTACTTGTGGTATACAGGACCAGTATATTAATTCTGCTTCCAAACTTGGGAATCCTTTACATGGAAAGGTACTTAGCATCTTTTGAGTTAATGCAGGTCTACTGTGAGGATGCTTATATGTGATGTTCTCATTCAGGATATTGACATAATTGCAACATACAGTGATACGTCTGGTGGTGTTAAAATTAAGAGGGTGAAGATGAAGGACCTATCTGCTTCCTGGGTCCTGGAAAATCCCACTGATAGAAGCCGTGTTCACCCACAAAAGGATTTGCAGGTAACAGAAATTGATTTATGTACTAACTATTCCAGTGGAAACAAATACTGGAGGGTAAAGAAATCAGTGTTGTATCAGGTGACACACTTCCAACACTTTGGAGGCTGTAATAAAAGATAAACATAGTGCGAACAATCCTCAATTATTTCTTTTGGATTTAGTTCATTGAAGATATCAGTCAAATTCAAAGACACTGACAATGTCGAGCATTTTTCTTCACCATTCATCTGACAGACATTGAAAGACTCATCGCAATCTGGTACGATGCTTCATGATAATGTTGAGCATTCTGAGGTTCTTCGTGCTCTCAACTTGGCGAAAAGTCCAGTGAAGCTGCAACGCCTAGTAAGAGCTGTCACTAGCCTTTATTCATGTTCAATATTCGTGTATGATCTTTTTGGTTTTATAACAACTGCTTGCGTTTTAGGTAATGCGGCTAAGAAGGAGGGATCTCCGTACTGCTTTGCTAATCCAACAAGATAAAGAAGCTGATGAGCAGATACGACTTGCTGCAATAAAAAGATCTGGAAGCCTGGATACCACACTCAAGGGTAAGTATAGTATATGGAGAAGAGATTTTGAGAATCCAAATTCAGAATCCGTGTTGAATCTCATGCGGGATCAGATTATAATGGCCAAAGCATATGCAAATATAGCCAAATCTGATAATGAGGTTACTCTTTATAATACACTTATTAAACACTACAGAGAAAGTCAACGAGTTGTTGGAGAAGCTACATCAGATGCTGAGCTTCTACCAAGGTATGGCTTCTTCGGTGTTTCTTCTGCTCTTTGTTTTCCTGCTAGAGTTAAATTCTCAGGAATCATGCTTCCTGTTCTCCAGTGCACTTGCTCAAGCAAATGCGATGGGCCATGTGCTTGCACAAGCAAAGGATCAGTTATATGAATGCTCAACTATATCGAGAAAGTTTCGAGCCATGCTTCAGTCAAGTGAAGAGAATGTAAACTCGTTAAGGAAGAAGAGTGCCTTCTTAATTCAGCTAGCTGCAAAAACAGTTCCAAAACCATTGCATTGCCTTCCTTTGAAGCTTGCAGCTGACTATTTCTTAAACGGCTATCAAAATAAAGGTTTTTCGGAGAAAGAAAAGATTGAAAATTCTTCTCTTTACCATTATGCCATATTTTCTGATAATGTACTAGCAACATCTGTGGTTGTGAATTCCACGGTGCTCCATTCAGCAGATCCTGAGAAACATGTTTTCCACATAGTGACAGATAAACTGAACTTTGCTGCAATGAAAATGTGGTTTATTGTCAACGCCCCTTCAAAAGCAACGGTTGAAGTTCAGAATATTGATGATTTTAAGTGGCTGAATGCCTCTTCTTGTTCTGTTTTACGTCAGCTTGAATCTGCCAGGGTTAAAGAATACTACTTTAAAGCAAATAATCCTAATTCTTTGAATGCTGGAGCTGATAATCTCAAGTATAGAAATCCAAAGTATTTGTCTATGCTGAATCATCTGAGATTCTATCTACCTGAAGTTTACCCAAAACTGAACAAGATACTTTTTTTGGATGATGATATTGTGGTCCAGAAGGATTTGACACCACTTTGGTCTGTAGATCTGCAAGGGATGGTTAATGGGGCAGTTGAGACATGCAAGGAGAGCTTTCACAGGTTTGATAAGTATCTCAATTTCTCTAATCCGAAAATCTACAAGAATTTTGATGCAAATGCTTGTGGTTGGGCTTTTGGCATGAACATGTTCGACTTGAATGAGTGGAGAAAGCAAAATATCACTGGAATATATCATTATTGGCAAGATCTGGTAAATCTTTACTCTCTCTATTCTCCTTGGTCCTTATTGCTTGCAATGTATTTGTGAATACACACGATTGGCTGCAATTTCTTGCTCCTTTGAACTAGTAGCGCATGGTTAATCTGAGAAGAATCGGTTGATTTACTGCCAAGAAATTCTAGTATTCGCATTATTAACTAGGCACGCATGCATGTCTCTCCTAAAAATTTCTCATGTCCCAAAAGGAAAAAAAATAGAGGAAGCATTCTCGCAGTATTACTGAGTGTTAATTAACATACCAAAACGTTTATAATTTCGGATTTTTCTATTATAAAGAACTGTAATAGTGGGTTCAGATGAGGGTTGATTATACTGTAATAGGGTTCTCAGTGGACAGTAGATGTCTTGGAACTTCTTCATTTTTATAGATTAATTGATTGGTCTCAATGTTTTTGATTCTTTTCACTCTTTCTAAAAAATTACTTTCTCAGTCTTAGGGAATTTCGTGTTTTGTTGAGAAAGAAGTCAGAAAAGTATTGTTTCCTTATGGTCTCTATAATGCAGAATGATTAGGAAACTTCTTATCTATATCACATTGAATATGAATCAGAAATCTCTGATTTTTCATTTTCGTTGTTGCAACTTTCTAATTAGTCTTGTTTGCAACTGATGAATGAAATGTTTGTTTATTTTGCAGAATGAAGACAGAACTCTTTGGAAATTGGGGACACTACCACCGGGATTGATCACTTTCTATAATCTCACGTACCCATTAGATCGAAGTTGGCACGCGTTGGGACTCGGTTATGACCCAGCTCTTAACCAAACAGAGATTGAAGTTGCAGCTGTAGTTCATTACAATGGAAATTACAAGCCATGGTTGGATTTGGCCATTGCTAAATACAAGTCTTACTGGTCTAGATATGTACAATATGATAATCCTTATCTCCAACTTTGTAACATCAACGAATAATTTCTTAACCGCCAAAATAAGTTTTACAGTGCATCATTTTTCCACCCTCCATTTATACAAATTTCTCACTTTTAAGTTTATTTTTTTTGTACAATATTTTTCTTTTTTCTCTTTTGAATATATTAGTAGTCTTGTCTCAGCAAATTCTGATAGAAATAAGAACTTCTCTTGGTGCCCATACAGCCATACTCTTCTTGTCTTGGCAATGGGGTATTCGCAGCTTAGTAATTGGGTATTGAGGATAAAGGAATCATCTTTCAATGGAAAATGGAATCAAGTGATTTCACATTATCATGATTTGAAAATTGCAGGAGTCGAGCCACTGGTAGATATCTCTCTCTTTCCTCTGATTCTCAAAGCACATTCTCATCTTCCCCGTAATCATGGCAAGTCTCTTCATGCTACCTTGATCAAGCGAGGAAATGAATCATATACTTACATTGCGAATGCCATCATGAGCTTCTACTTCAAGTTTGGGGAGATAGATTCTGCTAGGAACGTCTTTGATTTGATGAGATGCAGAGATTCTGTTTCTTGGAATATTCTGATCCATGGTTATCTCGATCGGGGTTTCGTGATTGTTGGGTTGCGGTGGTTCATGAGCGGTATGATTGCTGGGTTTGAACCTAATGTTTCCACATTGGTGCTACTAATCCAAGCATGTCGCAGCCTTAGAAGAAAAGATGAAGCTTTACAACTACATTCTTACTTGATTCGTAGCGGGTTTTTGGGCAGTTGCTCAGTTCAAAATTCATTGATTTGTATGTATGCAGATGAGGATATGAAATCTGCAAGCAAACTGTTTGATGAAATGCCTGAGAAAGATGTCATTTCTTGGAGTGTGATGATTGGTGGTTATGTGCACAACTTTGAGCCCAAGCTAGGACTCCACATGTTTCGAGAGATGTTATCTGTCCGAAAGAATGATCCAGATGAATTTATCATTGCAAGTGTTCTTAAAGCTTGTTCGAATTCGGTAAGTATTCGTATGGGAAGAACAATTCACGGGTTATCAATTGTCAGAGGTTTAGACTATGATTTGTTTGTTAAGAACTCCTTGATTGATATGTATACAAATTGCCATGACGTTGGGTCTGCATCTAGCGTTTTCAAGGAGATGTCTTTGCGGAATAATGTCTCATGGAATTCTATGTTATCTGGATTAGTCCTTAACGGGAATTATTCTGAAGCATTGTCGTTGATACATTCAATGAGAAAGGAGGGAACCGAAGCAGATGAGGTTACTTTGGTAAATATACTTCAGATTTGCAAGTACTTTGCAAGCCCATATCAGTTGAAAGCAGTTCACTGTATCATAATTCGTCGAGGATCTGAATCAAATGAATTAGCAGCGAGTTCTCTAATTGATGCTTACGCAAGATGTGATCTTGTTGAATATGCGTGGAATGTATTTATTAGGACGGAGAGGAAAGATGTGGTTCTATGGAGTACAATGATTGCTGCATTTACCCATTGTGGGAAGCCTGCTGAAGCCATAGATGTATTTCGAGAGATGGATGAGGTAGTAGAGATTCCGAATGCAGTCACCATTATACATCTTTTGGAGGCCTGTTCAGCTTCAGGCGTATTGAACAAGGCGAAGTGGGCACACGGAGTTGCGATTCGAAGCAATTTGGCTGCAGAAGTAGCTGTTGGAACTGCAATTGTTGATATGTATTCTAAATGTGGAGAGATAGTGGCCTCAAGGAAGGCTTTCAACCAAATTCACAATAAAAATGTTGTGACCTGGAGTGCTATGATATCTGCATATGGTATGAATAGTCTTCCCCGTGAAGCCTTAGCTTTGCTAGACGAAATGAAATTGCATGGGATTAGACCGAATTCTCTGACAATTCTATCGACGCTTTCTGCTTGTAGTCATGGCGGATTAATAGAAGAGGGGGTGTTGGTTTTTAAATCAATGGCTGAAGAACATGGTGTTGGACCTAGGAAGGAACATTACTCGTGCATAGTTGACATGTTAAGCCGTGCAGGAAAATTTGATATGGCAGCGGAGTTGATAGAGATGATGCCAGAAAGTTTAAAGGATGATGCAAGTGTGTGGGGGGCGATATTGAGTGCTTGTAGGAACTATGGGAACTCTAAGCTCGGTGAAAAGGCTGCATCTCGTGTTCTTGAGCTAGAACCATTGAACTCGGCCGGGTATTTACTAGCATCAAGCATGTATGGTGCAGATGGTTCGTGGGTCGATGCAGCAAGGATGAGATTGTTAGCCAAGGAGAGGGGAGTAAAGTTTGCTGCTGGCTGTAGCTTAGTGCCTACTGATAGTAGGGATCGTAACGGGTAGGAGTACATGTGTGATGCCATTCTCGTTTTCTTGTTCATTTTTACTCGAACTACTTGCCATCTCAGTACTCATTTTGCCCATTTTCATTCACATGTATCGTGCCTGGTAAGTATCATCAAGTAACCATAAACTTTACGATATATATTTTATGAATTTAGTAAATATGTTAAACTGTGGAAGATCTCTACCCAAAATGCTTAAAGTTCAAAATAACTCAAATTAATAAAAGTGTATACTTGTCATTTTCTGTACTTATTCAGCTGCTATTTTCTTACATACTTGGTAGGTAGTGTGAATTATAGATCTTTTCGGCTAGGCTTTGATGCCCGTATTATTTTAAAACCGTTTGTTCCAAATGTTTTTTATATGGCTTAATAGTGAGATAACGCTTTGAACTTGGACCCAATTGATAAGTGACACTCCAAACTTTTAATTGTAACAAAAATTTCCTTGAACTTGTAAAATTTAACAATTAATCCCGTAAAAACTCTCAATTGTAACAATTAATCCCCTTATCCGGCATAGTATAATTGCAGCCAACAAGTGGACTACACGCACGACACGTGGCAGCATAGGTCGTTGAAAAGTCAAATGCCACATGTATTAAAAAATTAATAAAATTTAAAAAAGAAGAAAAAAATTAAAGAAATTAAACAAAAATGAATTCTTCATTATTTCTCTCTCCTGTTCTTCATTTTCTTTCTTCCTTGTTCTTCCTTTTAAATAAAATTTTTTTTCCTTATTCTTGATTCTTATTCTTTCTTTTTCTTCTTTTTTTTTTCTTTTACTTTGATTTGGAAATCTTTCCAGATTTCATTGGAAATCTAGAAATTTTCCAGATTTCCGGAATCTGGAAAGATTTCAGTCGGAAATCTGGAAATTTCAAAGAAAAAGAAAAAAAGAAGAAGAAGAAGAAAAAGAAAAAGAAAAAATAGGAATGAAGAACAAGTTGAAAATGAAGAACATGAGAGGGAAGATAAAGATTTAATTTTTGTTTAATTTTTTTATATTTTTTCTCAATTTTTTAATTGTTTTTTTTTTCGTTTTTCAACCTTTTCATGCACCTCCAAGAGTTTGAAACTCACTCTCCATGTCATGTCAGCAATTTGGGGTTAGTTCATACAATTTTACAAGTTCAGGGAGATTTCTGTTACAATTGAAAGTTCAAGGTGTCACTTGTCAATTGGGTCCAAGTTCAGGGGGTTATCTCACTATTAAGCCTTTTTATATTAGGTTTAGAGAGGCATTAGAAATATATGATATTGGGTACTCACCAAGTCATATAAAACTAACCGTTGCATTTATCCACCAGTTTGTGATATGAAATATTCTCTATAAATTTTTATACAAGTCAAGCCAATAGTAGGGTTGCAACTTGGACGGGGAATCCCCATTTCGGGGATTTGCCCAAGTGGATCTAGGAAATCCCCATTTATTTTCTTCATGGAGTGGGGATGGGGAAAAAAAATCCCTAGAGATGGGGATGGGGCGGGGAGCTCTGTCTCCACCCACGGTAATCCTCATCCCCAACCCCGCTATTTTCTCCATGGGTATTCTTCAAATTATATACTAAATAAATAAATATATATATATATATATATATATATATATATATATATATAACCCACCCCCTATGTGAGAACCATTCTTATGGTGAGAACCCTATCAAAACTACGTAGTTTTGATAGTTATAGTGTGTGTTTAATAAAAAAAGAAATGAAATGCGGGCAGCAGGGATCGAACCCGCACCCCTACACTCCCAAGCAATGTTGCTTACCACTATGCCAACAACTTTAATTGATACAAGTGCAACGCCTTCCTATATAAACCTTCAATACTTTCTGCCACCAAGCTACAATGGTTGTTGCAATTTTCTTAAAAAATGTTTTCCCGTCTATTTTGAACTTCGATTTCGAATATTTTTATATGGATGGACTCGTATTGACGAGACGTTCATTTTAAGATCCATGATGTCTAGGTAAAAACGACATTTTTAGATTTAGAACATACAGTTCAATTTTAGAACATGCGGTCTGGTTTCATCTTTTTTTTAATACAGTGCTTTAAATAATGCTATAAACCTTCTAAATCTTATATTTTGTATTCTACAAGTTCAACATAATGTTTTAAAAAATATTGGTTGATATCCGCAACATATTTGCATTCTTATTTTATAATTTATCGAATTTGCGACTCAACGTTATGTAAAAAAAAAGATTATTATTAACAATGCAAAGCTTAGTTATTTTGGAACATACTGTTAGTACTATAGAACACATTAACAATATTATAGAACACACTATTAGTATTATAGAACACATTGTTAGTATTTTGGAACACACTGTAGTATTACATAACATATTGTTACTATTTTAGAATATGCATATCTTCTCCCTCCTTTTTTAAACCTCATTTTGAATCTTAACTCGAACCCCAACCCTAAACAATATTAAAATTATAATTTACATTTTAATTATGTGTATTGAGTTCATATTATTATTGTTATTATTATTATTATAAAAAACAGGTTCACTAGCTTTAGATAATACTATTTTTTAAAAATACAAGATGTTGAACTCTTAGAATACAGTATACAAGGTTTAGAAGGTTTATAACATTATTTAAAACAACAGAATTAAAAAAGACAAAACCAGACCGCATGTTCTAAAATTAAAGTTGTATGTTCTAAAATTGAAAACGTCGTTTTTACCCGGGCTTCATGGATCTTAAAATGAGTGTCTCGTCAATACGAGTTCATCCATATAAAAATATTCGAAATCGGAGTTCGGAATAAGCGGGAAAACATTTTTTAATAAAGAAGAAATAAATGATGACTCATCACTACCCTCCTTTCTCGCTCCTGGATTTTTAATTAAAATAAAAGGGATAAATGTCTTTTGGTCCTTAATGAAACTACGTAGTTTAGGGGGCTTCTCACCATAAGATTGGTTCTCACATAAGTGGGAGGGTTCTCACTGGATCCTCTCCATATATATATATATAGGGAGAGGCTCTTATGAGAACACCCCCCCCCCATATGTGAGAATGCATCTTATGGTGAGAACACCATAAAACGCAGCGTTTTGAAAACACGAAGGGGTAAAAATGTAATTTTGTCACTGAGTATAAAATCTTTTTTTTTTATTTTTTTTTGTCGTAGTTTTCATTTCTCTCTCTGTCTCACTCTACTCTTTACCTTTTCTCTCTCTAAATCTTTGTTTACTCTGATTTCTAGCTTCGATCGTCGTTTTTCTGTTGTTGTTCTCGATTCGATCGAAGTTTGTCATCGTTCTCATATTCTTCAGTTTAATGCCATTATCGAGCTCGAGCTATTGTTGTTCTTTTTGATTTATCGAGTTCGAGGTGTTCTTCTGTGCGATTTGAGTCAGTATTATTAGTTTTAGGGTTTTATCTTTTTTTTTTCTGTTGTTTTTTCTTTTCTGTTGTTTTTTCTTTTTTGAGCTTGTGTTACATTCTAGTTTTTGACTTTGTTTTGGTGATTTTTTTGCTACAGCTTCGAACACATTTTGTTTGTTTTAGAACATGTGTTGATTCCAGTAGTTGCTGTTCAACATTTGAGTTAATACTCTTAGTTATTAACATTTGTGGAATATGATTTGTTTTCGTTTTTTAATGTGTTTACAATATTAGTACTCGTCACACAAATTTTAGAACATTCACAATGTTTCTTAGTAATTCCTATTTACATGATCTGTTTTCGTTGTATTTATTCTCCAAAGTTTTTAGATATGTACTAACATGGTTTCATGTTATTTATACTTGTAGCAATTTTTGGAACATGAGCACAATTGATGAGTCACTGCTTGCATCAATCAGTTCTGAATATTGTGTTTTTAATAGGTACACTTTTTGTTTGTTAAATCATTTATCAGATGTTGCTGTTACATATAAAGTTGTGCTAAATTGTTCTTTAATTTGTTTTTTTACAGTGATGATGTTATGGATAACAAAAATGAAGAAGATACTAGAACTGATAATGTAGAATCTGTTTTGAAGACACAGAACCACAATGAAGGTGTTTGCAGTGTCAAAATTTCTCTAGGAACGACTAGCAATAAAAAAAAGATATAAAGCAAGTGCTGATAGAAGAAAAATGTGTAGTGGATTTGTTGAAGGTTCTGTTGATCAAGAGGATGATGATGATGATTGTACTCTGCAGTCATTTTTTATTAAGAAAAAAATTAAATTAGGAGAAAACATTTTTGAAAGTGATGTGGTGGAGGATGGTGTTACTGTTGATGTTGTTGATGCTGGTGTTGCTGATGTTGTTCGGAAAGCGAAAACTGTTGTTGTTGCTAATGATGGTTTGAAAAAAACTGTAACAACAGTACTTCGTAAGTCACCAAGAATTCGGGATAAAGATAATGTTCTTTTAGATGGTGCTGATGAAGAGATTATGATAGAATTTGTTAAAAGTTCAGAAAGAGGTAAGAAGAAGGAAGCTGATGATTTTGAAATAAAAGAAAAGAAGGAAAGAGGTAAGAAGAAGGAAGGTGATGATGTTGAAATGAAAGCAAAGAAGGATAGTAAAGTTGCTGTTAATAAGATTGCACAGAAAAAGGTGACAAAATTGGTTCGTAAAAAAGCAATTGATATAGATTCTGATTGTGATGATGTTGTTTTGGAAAAAAAAGGAAAAGAAAAAGTTGCTGTTGAAGAAGACAAAGTTCTGAACCAAAGAGTTCCTCCTAAAATGTTAATGTCAACTGTTCTTCGTGTCATGCCTGAAACTCACAAGAATGTTATTCGTGATATTGGTTTTGGTGGTTTTCTATATCTGGATTTAGATACTCACAATTCAACTTTCTCAAGAGATCTTGTAATGAGTTTTGATCAAGATAGATGTAGTTTATCACTTCGGAAAGGTCAAGAAATTGATTTGTTGAAAGAAGATGTCTATCTTGTTTATGGTCTTCCGATGGGTGGTGAAGAAATTCAGGAGTTAGAGGAATCAGACGATAATGAAGAATATGTAAATTTTTTGAGCAAGTGGATGGCAATTTTTGGTATTCAGAAGGGAAGTCCGTCAAATTCTATAGTGACCAACCAGATTTTGAAGTTGATGAAGGAACCAGTTTGTGATTTATTCCTTTTGCACTTTGTTCTCTGTGTTGTGAATTGTTGCATCCGATCAACCAATAATCCAGCTTTGAATTACAAATTTCTTTTTAGCTGCATGGATGTAAGCAAAATTTGTAAGTTGGATTGGTGTGGTTTTGTTTACAAACATCTTAAATTGTCAATTTCACAGTGGCATAAGGGATCTTCTTTCTTTACTGGATCTCTTCCATTTTTGCTGGTAAGTTTGATTTGTGTATTATAACATACATGTTTTAGAAATAGATCATACCTCAATTAAGTCTAGAACATGAATGTTTTATTACATCAATGTTGATGTATATTAACATGTATTATGCGTATTTGATCATGAATGATTTAGTATTAGAACATGAGTAATGTAATATTAATTTTCTAACCTTTATCTTTTTTTATAGATTTGCTATTTTGATCGTTTACAACGAGGTAAAGAAGAAATGCCTAGGAATTTTCCTCTTATTTCAGTATGGAATAGAAGTTTGATTAGAACAAGAATGGAAGTGGAAATGAAAAGGGGTTTTGGTAAAGGAATTGTGTTGGATAGAGTGGTTTTAGAAGAGAAAGTGCCTGATGATTCAGATAAGACCAATGCAGAACAACAAGATCCTCGTTCTACTGGTCCAAGTCAAATGATGGTATTTTGATTTCAACTTGTTTATTTTTTAATACAATCTTATGTTTTGATATTTGTAGAACATGACAAGTTTCATTTAGAACATAAGATTACAAGTTTTGATATTGTTCTTTTTTTTTTTTTACATAAATGAAGGGTTTTCTGGATAAATTTCAAAGTCTTGCGAAGGTTCTGGCTATGAATGTTAAAGAGATGTATGTATTGTTAGACAGGGCCAATGATATGTTTCATGAAGGTGACACTTCTGTTCAAATGAGTACTCTAATTGATAACATATGGAATGAGTACAGACCCAACAAGGAGAAAATGAGCCAGTCAAAACACATGGATAAAGAAAAAAGCCCTTCTTTGTTAAGTCAGGACGAATATTTGTTTGATCAGCCTGGTTTCATGGCAGAGTTAGATGAAGTTATGGCTACAGCTTATGAAAAATTTCAAAGAGAACGTCGAGGTGTGGATACAAGTTCTATTCCAAGTTTTAACTTGTTTAGTCAGGCATCAACAGAAGAACCAGTAGTTCAAGATTGTCATGACAGAGTTATGTCACCTTGTTCTCCTCTAGGTAAAACAGATATTGCAGAAGATTATGTTCAAGATTTTGAAGAAACTATGGATGTTTCAGATGGTCATGAAAATAAGGATGAAAGTGTTTTTGCCAAAGACAATGCAGTTCAGCAAGAAGAAGACACATTTCAAATGTAATATTTTTACATGGTCTATATATTTTATAAACTTCATTAGACTAATAATACTATGTTTTGTATTGTAGTAGGGAGGAGTTTGAGCATAAAGAAGCTAAAGAAACAAAGGAGCATAAAGAAGCTGAAAAAACAAAGGAGCATAAAGAAGTTGAAGAAACAAAGGAGCATAAGAAAGCTGAAGAAACAAGGGATGTTCCTAATGAAGTTAATATAGATTCTTTGCAAATAGGCAGCAATACTGAAGAGAATGCAGTTGAGCTTCAACATGAAACAATGAAACGGTAACATAATATAACAAATCATTTTGGAACTTACTTTTTTTAGTTTGGAACATAACAGTCCCAATTTAGATAAATTTTTGAAAATATTTTTTGTTTCATTTTGTTTTGTAATAGATCTGAGATTGTGAACAATGACAAACAACAAAGGGAAAAGAGATGTCCTGAAAATCTTCCATTACATCTACGTTCACCTTTCTTAGTTAAATATGCTAATAATGTTCATGGTGGAAGAAGAAGGTTGCTAGAATATGTGTTTGCTGATGGATCAAAAAAGTAACAAATATAACTTATTCTTTTTTGATTTATTTATTTATATGTTATATTTAACAAATTCTTTTTTGTTTTTGTGTATACATGTGCATAGTGAGGTGATTTATTTTGACCAGACTACAATTGTGGATAGAGAAGATATAAGAAGTCTTTCAGATGATAATCTGTTGACTAATAATGTTATTGATGCTTGGTCACATGTTTTGAATTTTGAAAACAAAAGGAGGAAGCCAAATGTCGTTAACATATTCTTCTTCACCACTGCACCTTTTGTATGTTCCTTTTTTTTGTATATTATTTATTCAATTATGTATTGAATTTCAGGTATTGATAATATGCATCTTGTTTTACAAGTATTGTTGTGTACTAATCAGTACTTTCCGGAGAGTATTAAAATAGAAGATAGACTTGTTGCTTTTTATAGTTTGCTTGAGAAAGAATTGGCATATTCGAAAGTGACCAGCTTGGAGAAATATAATCTGGTATTTTGCAATCATAAGATATTTTGTTTAATTGTAATTTTATATTTTTGTTCATTTTTCATTTCACTAATGCTTTTTGTTTTCTTCTTTTTTTTAGGTGTTTTTCCCAGTTTGGGTTGCTTCTAAACATTTTTACTTGTTATGTGTCAATTTCTTCAAAGGATCTTTAGATTTGATTGACAACCGCATGCATGACAAAGACGAAACCTTTTTGCGGAAGTATCAAAATTTTCCTAGATTGATGGTAATTTAACTGATACTGCTGTCTTAAATTATTTCTTATTATTTGTTATAATATTTCAAACAACTTTTTGCAGTTGAAAACCTTTGGGAGATTCTTGATTTCTAGAAGTCTTGGAAGCAAAGATTATATTAAAGATTTCAAAACGAATACAATCAAAACGAATTGGAGAAGCAATGAGAATTTTACTGATTGTGGAGTTTACTTAATGAAGCATATGGAATGTTATTATGGGCAAAATTATCAACATTGGCAGTGCAATTTGGATAAAGAGAATGTGAGATTAGATCATACATGTGATTTTTTGGAACATACATCCACAATATCAGATCTATTAACAACATTTTTTCTGTTTCTTTTTTTTTTTCAAGTTGATGAACTCAAACGTTTGAGGGTTGAATATTGCTGGAAGTTAATATCAAGTGATTTAAATGATGAGAGCATTGCATTGAACTTAAGGTCAAAGAAATGGGCGAAAGACAATGAAATATAATCTTCTCTATTATTCTTTTTGTAGTGTGGTTGGATGAAACAAAATTAAAAACATATTTTTTTATCTTGTTTTAGTTGGATTTGATAATGAAATTTCTTAAGCACTTACTTTTTATTTTGTTTTTTTTGGTTCACTAATATAGGGTTTAAAGTTTACCATTTTATTTTGTTTGTTAATTAATGTTATATATGTTCTAAATTTTATAAATTGTGTTCTAAACAATGTTATGCGTGTTCGAAAATTTATATTCTCTCGTGACGACTTTTTTTTGGGTATTTGGTTCACTAATTTATGGTTTCAGGTTCACCAATATATGAATTTGGTTCCACTTATATTGAGTTTTGGGTTCATCAATTTTTGTTTCAATATTGTTAACAAAATTTGTGAAGTTTTTAATATTCTTAATTTTTTTTATCAGTTTTTATTAGTAGTTATTTGAAATATTTTTTAGAATAAATTTATTTTTGTTTGGGCTGGACTTGGGCTGGAACAGTTATGTCCTTAATAATTTTTTGACGGTTTTGAAAATAAAAGTACCATTATTTATTCAAAAAGTCATTGTCTGTACTTCATGACCTTTCGTTTCCCTCTCTTTCCGGTCGTGTTTGTTCCCTCTAAAAGACACGTTCGTTTTCAACCGTCCTCCCTTCAAAATTAACCGCTATTTTCACTATAAATATCCTCACATCCTTTCAGTTTGAATTGTGTAGTTTCTTCTGGTACGACTTTTGATTCTAATATCTTTTTTCTGCTATTTTTTCTAAGTGTTCATTTGTTATAATTTCAATTAGGTTGCAGTCTATGTACTAATTTGTTATAGAACATATAGGATCGTTATTAGATTTTAAATAGGAAGTTTTAGAACATTTGATTTGTATTATTGATCTTATTTCATTATTTAATAGTAATGTTGTTTTTGGGTGAACAGATTATATTTACAGAATGAGTGATTCCATGGATTCCAGCAACTCTGATTTAAGGATTTCTGAATATCCTAGCAGGTATATTATGTTTCAGTTAAATAAATTTTAAAAACATAATGATGTTTCTTTATGTAATTGTACTTTGTTTTTGTTTTATAGACAAAAAAAGATTGGAAAATCAAGTGTAAGTGTTAGTCGGAAGAGAAGTCAAAGAGATAATATTTCTCGAATAGCTAAAAAACGGAAGAAGAGTACTTTTGTTTCAGAATCAAGTTATAGTGATAGTTGTTGGTCCAAAAATGACTATATAAATGCTAGAGGGGGGGTGAATAGGATTTATTGCTTTTAAAAAACAATTATTATACTCTTAAAAGTATTTGCCTATTTGTTTAAACAACAACTCAAATAGTTTTGCGGAAGTAGAAGTTGTTTAAAGAAATTAAGAGTATAAATGATATAGGCACGATTTAATCACAAACAGTTTATAATAATTAATTAAATGCAAAGTAAGTGATTAAATAGCAATAATAAAAAGAGTAGGGATAGAAGGATTTGACACAAAGTATTTATCCAGGTTCGGTCTCCTTGTGAGCCTAGTCCTGTCCCCGAGAGAACCTCTCGAGATTTTCCACTAATGATTTCTTTACGGGCAGAAATCAAGCCTGAGACAGTTCTCACAATCCGAGACACTGTCAGCAAATACCTCTACCAGTATTTACTCTCTCGAACTCCAAGCGTCGAGTGACTTCTCTTAGTTTTTCTCAAGCTCAACTAAGAAACTTATGGCACTTTTCAAGGCTCAGTGATAACCTCTCCTAAGCTTGCGGGTGCTTAAGAACCTTTTACACTTTTATAGGGAACTAGTGTTAAACCCAGATTAAGCCCCACTGCTTAATCTTTACAGTATCTTTTTGAATGAAGTAAATTACACTCAAACTCTCGAGATACAGTTGAAGGAAAATATAATCAAAGCTTGCTTGAATACTCAGTTGATAGCTTTAATTCTCAGTGTGTTTTTCCTTGTCTTCAACCATTGCTCCTCCATGCTTTATATAGACAGTTTTCTGTCCGTTAGCTTCTTCATTTTGAACAACAAATATGTTGTAGCCGTTTGGAGGAGATAGAGCACATGCACTTAGTTTCAAACAAGTACATCTTTTAATCCCATTTCGTTTTCAATGACAACTTTGCAAACTCTCCTTTGGAAGCCAACTCCTTGCTTTTGTACGGTTGAAGTATAAACCCTTGAATCAAGCTAGATTCATCCAAGATTAATACGGTTTGAGAGATGGCAAAGGACAACAAGAAACCCAATTAGTAAGCTTATTAGTTACCAATGGAAAAAGACTTTTGTCATTTGTAAAGTAGGTTGTACTTTGTGATGGGATGCATTTTGTTCACAAACCTCCTTTCATACGAATGTAGCAAACACATGGGCTCTCTTTGCATAATATGAAAGTTTGATTAATGATTTAGCAAGCATAAGAGTTAATGATATGATCAATAATTTTTAGCATATTTCAACTCATCTACTTATGCTAGTATTTCATCAAGGAGTTATAACAGTTCGTATGGCATGGCATTTTGATTTCAACAAGTATGGTATTTCGAATGACATATATCATTTGATGTTTGAAATACTTGTTTGATCATGGCATGAATATTTGTGATATGTTATCAACATATTAAGTATAAATTTTATTTAATCATAGTAGTCTTTGAAAAAGCTTTTGATATAACAGTCCATTTTAATTAGAGTTAAAATCAAGTCATCAAAATTAATGAGGTTGATTCAACAATAGTGAAAGTGAAAGTGAAAGTGATAGTGAAAGTGATAATGAAAGTGATGACCGTGTTAAACAACTTGGAGTTTCGAGTACTAGAACTCTAATTCAGAGAATAAAGCCTATTCAGTTCGTTACAGGTGTTCTTAAAGATATTCCTGAAACTCACAAGGATGCCATTAGGAGAATGGGGTTCGGAACTTTTTTGGATTTAGATTTGATGTCGTATCAAGAATCATTTGTGAGGGATCTGGTAATGAACTTTGATCCAGATATTTGTGGTTTTGTTCTTGACAATGGTGAGCAGATGCTAATTGAGAAGGAAGACATTTATGTTGTTTATGGTATTCCCATGGGAGGCATAGAAATCGAAGAGCCTACTGATGAAAGTGAATGGAAGGAATTTTTAACAAAATGGAGGGATATGTTCAATTTGAAGAAAGGAAGTCCAACATCAGAAGTTGTCATTAGGCAGTTGAATAAGTTGAAAAAGCGTCATGTTCATGATGATTTCTTGTTGCATTTTGTCTTAATTGATGTTAATTGTTTGATGTCTTCTACTAACAATTTACAGTTGAACTATAAATTTCTTTATAGTTGTCAAAATGTTAGTGAAATCTGAAATCTTGATTGGTGTGGTTTCGTATTGAAGCATTTGGTGAATTCCGTTAGAGATTGGAAAGATGGGAGATCATACTTCACTGGTCCACTTCCGTTTTTAATGGTAAGTATGAATATCTTATGGTAATTATATTTCTTGATTATTTTAAAAAACTTGTTTTTTGTTGTAACTATGTTATTATTTTTTTCAGGTTTGTTATTTTGATCGGTTGAAAAGAAAAACAGAATCTATGCCGAGGACTTTCCCTTTGATGTCTGTTTGGAAACAGAAGGTCATTAAAGAGAGGATTAAACTGGAATTGAGTTCTGGTTTTGGAAAGGGTCGTATTCTGGACAGGATTGAAGTAGTTGTTCCAGGAAAACTGGTAATGTTTATTTTAGAACATGTGACATTTTCACTTAGAACTTGTGCCTTATATTTAGTAATTGTCAAGTGCTTTTATTAAGGAACATACAAGTTTTAAATTTATAACATGAACTTTATTTATTAGAACATGTTAAGTGTTTGTTGTTTTTTCGTTAATTCAATTTTATATCAATGATAATTTTATGTGTATAATTGCAGGGTTTTCTTCAGAGATTTAAAGTGATGACCAAGTGCCTTGGTGAAAAGGTTGAGGAGACCTATAAGTTATTGGAAGAAGCATATGACATTTTTGATGTCAATGAAGCCACTAAATTGTCTGAAGTTGTTGATAATATATGGACTGAGTGTATTACAGTAGGAGAAAAGGATAATTGTAATAAGTTTCACCTGAATTTTTTTCTTGAAAAGGTGAACCAAGTTATTTCTGAAGTTTCTATGTGTGAGATTATGCAAGTAGGTGATGCTGCTGATGAACATGATGCAGAAGAAAATGTTGCAGAAGCTGTGAATGTTGAACGGTAATAAATTTAAATCATATGTTGTGTTTGGAATATGATTTAAATCATATGCTGTGTTTGGAACATGATTTTTGAATATTAGATTATGTTGGAACATGATTGTTTAAAGTTAGATTCTGTTAAAGTTGATATTATACTATGTTTACAGCTTAGAGGACAAAATACCATCACGAATTCGTTCTCGATTTCTGAAGCAGTATGAAATCATTTTAAGCAATGTTCAAGGAGAAAAGCGGTTGATATTTGAGTATGCATTTGCTGAAGAACAGACAAGCAATAAGTGAGATTTTATTATATCAGTTCATATTTTATTAAATGGTATTACAGATATTATTTTTCATTTGTTTTTTGATATATTTATTGTATTTGCCTACTTTATAGAGATGAGATTTTCTATGCTGCACATGATGTGTTAGTCGATAGGGAAGATGTGCGTAGTATGGCTGGAGATGCACATATGACGAACACAATAATCAATGCTTGGTCTCAGATCATGAATTTCGAAAATAAGGAGAGTGGGAATGCTGTGAAGATATTTTTCTTTTCAACTACACCTTTTGTATGTGTCCTGATCTTTTTCTATTTATTCTTCATTTTTAATTTTTTAATCTAATGTTTGTTTTGTTTTCAGATGTTCATGTGCACAAAAAAATTCTATTCTTCCGATGTCGAAATTGAAGCTCGACTTCCTGATTTGTTTAATAGAATAACTGATGAAATGAAATATGCAGGTGTAAGTAGTTTGAATGGATTTGACTTGGTAAGTATGATATTAAATTCTTATTTGAATGTTTATTTTTCCGTTTATTAGTTATGTATATTTAACTTATGATTCATATTTTCAGGTATTTTTTCCAGTTGTATCATATGAGCACTTCTATTTGCTATGTGTGAATTTCAAGAAGCAGCAAATAGAGTTGATTGATAATATGGTGCCGTCTAATGCTGGTGTTTACCTTGGAAAATATGTGAAATATCCTGAAATAATGGTAATACTTTTAATATATGAAAATAAATATTTTTCTCAAATGTATGAATTTGTTTAATATAATATGTGTTGTTGGTTATATAGATGGAAAGCTTCGCAAAGTTCATGAAAACCTCCTCACTTGATTGTCCTGTTCAGTTTGACAAGTTCAAACGGTTTACGAAAAAGATGAGATGGATAACTGACAAAAATAGCGATGATTGTGGGGTTTTTTTGCTGAAGCACATGGAATGCTATACAGGACAAGATGATGCAGACTGAGAATGTGGGCTGGTGAAAGATGATGTAAGTACATTTATTATTAGTTGGTAATAAATATATTTAGAACATGCTTATATACATATCGGAACACAACTTGTTATTTTTCAGAACATAACAAAATATCTTTGTTAAAAACATCAATATAAGTACCCTCTATTTTTTAGTAAGTGTTTAATCACAAATTTTTTGTCTTTGTAGGTTGCACATTTGAAGATTTTAAGGTTGGAGTATTTCTGGAGAATTATGTCAACTCCTATTAATGCGGACATATACAAGATTGTCCTTGAAAATGCCAAAATGTGGGCTAAGGAATTTGTTTGATGATGTTATGTTTATGAACAATTTATTTTCTGTTTTAGTTTTATTGTTTTTTTTAAAAAAATTATTATGTTGAACAGTGAATACTTGTTTAATTTCAAATTTGTTTATTCTCATTTTAATAAAAAAATGTTCTACATTATAAGTTTATGAGTTGGATATATAAAGTTCAGGATGATGATGCAGACTTTGAATGATGGCTGGAGAAAGATGCAAGTAGCCTTGTTATTAGTTAGTACATAAATTTAGAACTCGTTTTATATATATATATTAGAACATGTATATGTGTTGTTCATAACACAGTTAATTAAATCATATCTTTTTGACTTTCTAGATTGCAGAGTTTATAGTGTTGGGCGTGGAGTATTTTTTAGCAGAATAATAAATTTTGCATGCATTTGAAATTGTTTATTCAAACATTTTTGAATTTGTAGGGTGTTGAGTTAATAATATTTGTCTACACTTAGGTAGACCAGATTCTGTTTTCACTCAAGTGGAGTCTCAATGATTGTAATAGATCATCTTTTAATTGTAAAATTTAATCAGTTAGTCAACATGTAATACATTTTAAGTCTTAATAATTGCAGAAATTTAGAACATAATGCATACTTATTGGAACACAAATTTTAATATTTATAACATAAGTAAAAAATAAAATATATAAACTATGAAGATGAAATCTTTTTAACAGATAATCTTTATTTTTTCCCTGGTCAAGTTCTACTGTCATGGTAACATTGCACTCCACAAGTTTTGCAAAATCTGAGACATCTTACTTTTGTCTTTTTCAACTGCTTTTTCCTTGTTGCTCTTCAATCTTTTGTCAGTATCTGTGATATGAACTCCTGTACCTTTATTTTTTGAAATTACAGGCGGTTTAACCCGAACTTCATTTGGAATTGTAGCTCCAATTAGCATCTCGATATCTTGCTTTTTTGTAGCAGTCGTGTCTTGTTTTTTTGTAGTGGTATTGTTGTCTGTATTCCCTGTTGCTGTTCTTTTAGTTTCTAAATCAATCTTCAATCTTTCAATTCCTTTCACAAGATCGTTTAGATCATTCTGATCTGTTTGAGCCAAAGTGACACAAGAATTGATCTCAGACCATAATTTGTTCAAAATTGTCTTTCTATCAACAATCTGAGAACATTCTTGAAGTATATTTCCTTGCAGATCAAATATTGGTTTTCTTTTGCTTGACGAAGTCCATCTGTTTAGAATATATTTCTCAGGAATAGATTTTAGCAGCTTCGTCCTCCAAACCCAAATCATATGTCTACATGGTAGACCTATTCTTTGAAACATTTTACATGAGCATGTAGTCTCTTCTTTAGTGTTATCATACATTATATCAGATGTTTTGTCCTTCTTTGGGTCATACACACTGTAGATTTCTAACTCATTTTCGGTCCTTAATCCTTTCAATCCGCAATGATAGCAAGCATTTTCAACTTCTTGTTGGAATTGATAGAAAACAGAAGTTGTATATACCTGTGAGCCATGCTTCTCTATGTCGAGTGGTGTGATGCATTGAGGATGCTTATGCTTTGTATCATTGTCCTCCTGATCTTGGTTATGTCTTTGTGCATCAATCGCAGCTTCGAACCTCATGTAAAACTCGACAAGACTCAGATGTCCATTTGTAAATTTTGTAAAAAATTGGTTTTCACTTTCAGATCTAGATGTAGTTCTCATAATCCCTCCTAAGAACAAATCTCTGAAATATGCCGGAATCCACATTTTTCTCATTTCAAACAAGTTAGTTAGCCATTGATTGTTTTCATACTCGAATTCAGTTATGACTGCTTTCCATTTGCTTTCAAACTCTTCAGGTTCAAGTTGTACACTCCATACACATGTACATATCTTTTTTAGAAACAATTTATGTTGCTCACTTGTCCGTCCTGTTCAAAGAAATGTTAAGTATTTTTAGAACATGAAGACAATAATTTAGAACATAAAAACACTTTTTTGGATATCTTACCCAACTTCTCAGGAACTTTCTTCATTATATGCCACATACACTATCTATGTTCTGTTTTCTCGAAAACATGTTGAATGGCAACTTTCATTGCTGGATCTTGGTCAGTAATCAAGCAAGTTGGTTCATTATTCCCCATTGCTTTGATAAACGTTTTAAAGACCCATTCAAAAGACACAATGTCTTCCTTTGCAATGAAGCAAGCAGCAAAAGTAACACATTTTTTGTGATGATCTACTCCAGTAAATGGTCCGAATATCATATTATATCTGTCAAAAATATAAAATTTCAGTATTAAATATCAGATATAATATACATAATAATTTAGCATATGATTTTTGATGTTAAACCTGTTTGTTTTGTATGTTGTGTCAAATGATAGCATATCACCAAAGAGTGCATAGTTCTTTCTACAAACTGGATCAGCCCATAATGCTCTAGAAAGATGAGCTTCATCATCTATTTCATAGTCATAAAAAAAAGCAGTCCATAAAAGCCTTTTAGATTTGAAATTGTCAACAAACATTTGAGCATCAGATCCTTCAATGTATGCCTTGAGATCTCTATGGAAGTTTTTGAAATCTTGTTTTGATGCACCTACATTATCATATCCGCCAACGTACTCTTTCATCTGTCTATAAGATGTTACAGGACCAATATTCATCTGTTGAAAATAAGTTGCAAATAAGAAATAGTTGCCAATAGTTGTTTGCTAAATTACTAAACACATGTTCTAAAGATTACAGGATTTTTTACTAATTTACTAAACACATGTTCTTTAAAGTAAACTTTTTTAGTAATACTAACCTTTGAATTATCAACTACAATTTTTTTATGTAGTATATTCATGTTCCTGCCCTGTTTTTGAAATTTCTTACAACCAGGAGTATATAATGGGTGTGTGTGGCCCTCATGAAATATAACCACTATGAAGCTTCCACCTTGCGAATGTTTCAAAACCATTCGTGCTTTACATCCTACACGTGTGATTAATCTTTTTCTTTTTTTCTTTTCTTCTGTTTCTGGTTTCTCAGTAGCATTGACGTTCGGCTCTTTTTGACTATTTTGTTTGTTGTTTTCTTTGTATCCTTCTTTATTGCATAGGAAATACTGAAAAGCAATAAGATTGTCTTTCTTTGTTCTTGTTGTTGTAGATCTTCTGATATTAAAGCCAGCCACACTTGCATATGCTTTGTAAAACTCATAACCTTCGTCAATATTAGAAAATTTAATCCCAATGCTAGGTCTTAACTCCCCATTACAACATGGAATCCACTCTTTTGTTCCTCCAGGACTTATCAAAGGTAGTACTTGAGGAGTGTAGGTGACAGTTGCAGTAGAAGAAGGATTTTGTTGCAAATCTATCAAAACTACATATAAAAAGTTGGAACACAATCAGAAAATATTGGAACATGAAGTTTATAATTATCTTTTTTTTAACAAGATTAGCTTACATCAGTCAAAACTACATATTGAAAAATAGAATAATATACATTTTATTATATGAGCTCTAAATCAAATTTGATACACAATCACAAACTTTTCGAACATGATTCTGGCTTTTCTATAGATGATATTGTTACCTGATTCCGGAGTTTGTGCAGATGATATTGTAGATTCTTGCTGGAGATTAATATTTGATTCCATTGTTCTAACCTGATTGGAGATGTTGAGTTCTTGTTTTGAGTTCTTCAATCGCATTTTCCGAATCTAGATTTCAAAATTTAGGTTTGATTCGATGTTCAAAATCGATGATTCTGTCATTATTGATGATTTCGTTGGTATTAATTGATGAATAAGAGTAGAATCCGTTTGGATTAAGGAGATGAAGCAGAGATTTAGGATTCCTGAATAGATTAGGAAGCGCGCGATGATTGCGGCAGTTGCGCGTGTTATTTTCTTTATATAAAACGGTGTTGTTTTATGGTGTTCTCACCATAAGATGCATTCTCACATAGGAGGGGGGGTGTTCTCATGTGATCCCTCCCCATATGAACTCAATACACATAATTAAAATGTAAATTATAATTTTAATATTGTTTAGGGTTGGGTTCGAGTTGAGATTCAGAATGAGGTTTAAGAAAGGAGGGAGAAGATATGCATGTTCTAAAATAGTAACAGTATGTTCTGTAATACTAACAGTGTGTTCCAAAATACTAACAATGTGTTCCAAAATACTAACAATGTGTTCTATAATACTAATAATGTGTTCTATAATATTGTTAGTGTGTTCTATAATACTAACAGTTTGTTCCAAAATAACTAACCTTTGCATTGTCAATAATAATCTTCTTTTTTTACATTACGTTGAGTCGCAAATTCGATAAATTATATATTAAGAATGCAAATATGTTGCAGATATCAACCAATATTTTTTAAAACATTATGTTGAACTTGTAGAATACAAAATATAAGATTTAGAAGGTATATAGCATTATTTAAAACACCGTATTAAAAAAAGATGAAACCAGACCGCATGTTCTAAAATTGAACTGTATGTTCTAAATCTAAAAACGTCGTTTTTACCTGGGCATCATGGATCTTAAAATGAAGGTCTCGTCAATACGAGTCCATCGATATAAAAATATTTGAAATTGGAGTTCAAAATAACCGGGAAAACATTTTTTAAGAAAAATGAATTACATGATGAAGTAGAATGAATAACGTTTATATATAACCCAACAGAAGAATAATCACAAAGTGTAAGGCTGGCCCAGCGGTAAGGCAGCTGCTACTTTGAAGACTGCGGTTCGAATCCCAGGGGGAGCAGTTCTGCGTTTTTTCTCCTTTTCTTCATAATCTACACTCAAAACTATGTAGTTTTGGGAGAGTTCTCACCATAAGAATGGTTCTTACATAAGGGGTGAGTTCTCACCGGATCCTATCCCGAGTTCATATTATTATTGTTATTATTATTATTATTATTATTATTATCAAAAACAGGTTCATTAGCTTTAGATAATACTATTTTTTAAAAATACAAGATGTTGAACTCTTAGAATACAGTATACAAGGTTTAGAAGGTTTATAACATTATTTAAAACAACGGAATTGAAAAAGACGAAACCAGACCGCATGTTCTAAAATTAAAGCTGTATGTTCTAAAATTGAAAACGTCGTTTTTACCCGAGCTTCATGGATCTTAAAATGAACGTCTTGTCAATACAAGTTCATCCATATAAAAATATTCGAAAATCGGAGTTCGGAATAAGCGGGAAAATATTTTTTAATAAAGAAGAAACAAATGATGACTCATCACTACCCTCCTTTCTCTCTCCTGGATTTTTAATTAAAATAAAAGGGATAAATGCCCTTGAAAAGTGAAGTACAATGCTCTTGAAAGAGTTAAGCGCAATGTTCTAAACGATGTTTATTATGTTCTAAAATGTCATATATCTAAAAATTAAGTCATACAATCTAAACTGTAAGTCATATGTTCTATAATAATTTCCTGTATTTTTAAAAAATAGTATTAACTAAAGCTAATGAACCTGTTTTCTAAATAACGTTACATGTGTTCGAAATTTTATACCTTGTGTTCTTTACAATATTACATGTGTTAGGAAAGTGTAATTTTAGTGAGTCGTATGTCATACGCTAAAAGCGAATGTCATATATCTAAAAACTAAGACATATGTTCTAAATTAGATCGCGTATGATCTAAAAAAATAAAGTAATCCATAGATGAAAAAAAGTAATATGAGAAGTTAGAGTTTTTGATAATTAATAATAATAATAGTAATAATAATAATGTGAAGAGAATGAATTAAGAACACTAATACGATAACTAGTATTTTTTTAAAAGAATTAATGGTACTATTAATTTTGATAAATAAGTTATTAATTAGATTAAATTTTTATTTAATTAAGTTAATTAAAGGGCGGTTAGCTTTACACGATAAATATGATAACAAAATGTCAACCATAAAATATTAAATTAGTTGTCAAATAGGAATATTAAATATTAATGCATCGATAGATTATTAATGCATCAATAAAATCTAACCATTAGTACTTCTTCAAAAATACTATTAATATGTGACATAAAAAAACATATTATTAATATTTGTCAAGAAAACATTTTATTAATAATGTAAGTATTTTAATTAAAACAAATGCAACACAATAGAAAGAAGTTGGAAAAACGTAGATGGGCAACGTGGAGGATAGGATTCAATTCTTAGAATAACCAGTTTTATCACTTTCTTTTCCTTATAAATGGTTAAAAACGATTTACACATTCGTAGCAATACAAGTTGAGTGGCGAGGCGGTAAGCAGGATTGCTGCTGTTGGAGGGGGTACGGGTTCGACCCTTGGAAGTGCCATTCTTTCTCTTTTTGTGTTCTCACATGATCCCTCCCATATATATATATATATATATATATATATATATATATATATATATATATATATGGGAGGGATCATGTGAGAACACCCTCATATGCGAGAACAATTTTATATGTGAGAACACCTCAAAACTACGTCGTTTTGAGTAGTTTTGAGTTTTAAATTGTCAAAAAAACGGAATGCACCTGCTGGGATTCGAACCCCAGGCGCCTCCTTCCCCTCCTCACTCTTTACCGATGTGACAAGAGCTCTTATTATCTATTAGCAAACGCGTTTATATATAAACTTTACTTTTTTTATTAATTCTTTAGAGAAATAAGGGAGAGTGTTTGATTATTTCCCCAGTTTATCGCCTCCTCCCTCCACCTTCATTCTTTCCCTTAACTCCGATCACGTTGCGCCAGAGAAGAAGCAACAAGAATTGAAGAATGACGCCACTAGAATCTCCGCCGCGATCTATGCCGATATCTACGGCGGAGATTCATACGTGACATGTGAGGAGAAAAGTGAAAAGGACATATGAAGATATTGGATATGAGAAGAGGAAGGTGGAACAGGAACCATCGCCGGAGAAGGATTTTGAGTTGAAAAAATTCAACGTACCGCCGCAACCTCCGTCACATACGGCAGCGCCGTCGATTGTCAAATCGAAATGAGAAAAAAAGAGGTAAGGATCTATTAATTACGCTCTTTAGGAAGAAGAAAAAGAAGCTGAAACAGAGACAACCAAGCCCTTGAAAATCTAGAAATTAAAAGGGTTGAAATTTATTTTTTGGACCAAGGAAATTGATTTGATGGAGCAAGGAAACAGAGACAATAGAATTTGGGGTCTTCTTAACTCTGATCCTTAGTTTTAATTTTGAAATTTTGAACATGCAAAATAATTTTTTGAACATGCAAAATAATTTTTTGAACATAACATTTATAAGTTTCTAAATGTGTTTTAAATTTTATTGCTCCTGTAAACATGAATTTTAAGTTTTTGAACATGTAAATTATTTTTTTGAGCATCAGTTTTAATTTTTTGAACATGATTTTTATTGTTAAAACGTCGACTTTACCTGACAACAATGGTACTCAAAATAAACGTCTCGTCGAAACAAATCCAACGGTATAAAAAAAATTAGAATCGGAGTTCGAAAAAGCCGAGAAATTTAAAGTTAAACAAAATGAAATAAATAAAAATTCAAAAATCTATCAATTTCTCTCTCCTCTGTGTTCGGACTACAGCAAAGGGAAAATTTTCTATTTGGGTCCTCCACTATTAATAAAATTACGTAGTTTTGAAGGTGTTCTCACATATAAAGTGTTCTTGCATATAAGAGGTGTTCTCACCTGATCCCTTTTCTATATATATAAATGAATAAATATAAGATCATTATGACTAATAAAATAATGAAATCTTTATTTTCAATTTTCTAATTGATGGATTGATATATTATTCATTGATGCATTTTTTTTCTATAATTAAACTAATATTTTATATTATCATTGGTATAATTTGCTATATGACAAAATTACTATGTATTAATATTATAAATTTTAAAAATGAGGAATGAAGATCACCACAAAGATCCTAACCCTTACGGATATGGGGACGAGGACAATATTTTCCCATTTATAAAATGGGGATTGAGATGGAGATTCTCCGTCTAGACAGAAATGGGATGGTAGGAGGTGTTCCATCATCTCCCCGCCCGATTTGCAACCCTAGCCAATAGTATGAAAAACAAAGTAATTGTTATTTTGTAAAAGAAAGAAAAAACCATAAAATTTTAACAAACAACACTATTTTTTGAAATTATTTCGCAAAGTATCACGTTTAGATTATAACTAATCCTTCGATATAAAAATGTACAAATAGATATTCTATTACTTTTTTTTTTTCTTTTTTTTATGAAAAAGATTTAGAAAAAAACACTTTTAGATTATACCTAATCCTAAGATATATATAAAGCTGCATAAATAGGTCTTCTATTACTTTTATTTCCTTTAAGAAAAAGAAAAAAGAAACACATAGCTAACTGGTTTTTTCTTTTCCCTTAATTTGAAAATTCAATATACATCAAAATGTAGGAAAACTACTCATACGCCGCTAACTCTTACTTATTTTTACAGATTTGATCATTAAATTTTAAAATGTAACATAAAAATATCTAACTTTACACTTTTGAAATATTATGACCATAAAATTTCAACTAATATTTTAAAATAATCATTTAACAATTTCAAATTTCTAAGTTGCTATTTTTGGAGATTTTTCTCTCCCAACACTTATCGGCTCTTTTATAATCAAACAACATTTGAATGATCTCAAAACAAAAACATAAATTACAAAATATCATTTATTTTAAGGTCATCAAGTTGTCTAAGGCGTTAATTGAAATTTAGTATTATAATATTAAAAGGTGTAAAGTAGGATGACTTTTGTGTTACATTTTGATGTTTAATTATACCCACTACAATATTGATGACTTTAATTTACTCTCAAACACAGTTAAAAGGTTTATTTGTTAGCATTTAAAAAGTTGGATGAAATATTTATTACAATCGAAAATTGAAGGGAATGGTAGTGTCAAGTTCATATTTATGTAATCAATCTTAAATTTAAGATATTTATGACAAATATTTCTATGTTTTTAAGAGAATAGAAGTAAATATTTGACATCATGCTAGTTAAAGAATGCTAAAATAATTCATTTAAAAAAAAGTCTCCATGATCAGAAATAATTATATGTGACCATGGCTAGATTTATGGAGCTGGAATGCTAAATAGCTGCATTTCTTTTCTTTGGCTTTCATTTTCATTTTATGATTTTTTGCTAGCAGTTGGTTGGTTGGTGATGTTTTGCAATTATCATCTAAAAAGAGGCCAGCTTAAAGAATTCTTTTCTACATTATTAATTAGTATTTTTTAATAAAATAAATAAAAATTCCGCTAACTTCTTCTTTTATGCATCATTGTTAGAATTACTTGATGTTTATTTTTTCCCTTAAAACAATAATCTATGTGTTAATAAAAAAACAATAATCTACGTGAAATGTTTGGTTTTTCATTTTCATATTATTTGGCAGTATTTGCTTTTTATCTATGTTTATTTTCATTTTCTAATTTATTATTTTGTAAGTTTTTCTTAATAACCGATCAAAATTAGTGAGACATTAATTCTTACAGCGTAAATTAATTAATTTTGACTTCATGCAAGCTCGAGTTACCTACCAAATAGCAAACGTAAGTTAAAGAGAGGTCGTCAGTTCTCTAATATCTAAGTCAGTAGAGTAAGAACGAAGTTGAAGGGTAATTCGAGAGCTCGAATGTTATGTGAATGTAATATCAATATATATATATATATATATATATATATATATATATATATATATATAAAGAATCATAATCGTTACCCTGGTAGAGTTAGGGTTTCATTAGGAGATCTCATGAGGTCGGTGAAGAAGGTTCATGTTTAGTGAGAGTTTTCTTAATTTTAGAGGGATAGTTAAATAGTAAGTAGAATCCACAAAGGAGAAAGATTCTCCGAATCTTTGATCATTCTGGAAGGAATAATGTGGCATATATGACTTATTGACCGAGTCATGTATACTGATGGCAAGAAAGGAAGCACATCATGATTCTAGTATGGTAACTCTTGACATGTGTCAACAGGTGTGCCCGTACACTTGAATGCTTGGGTAGAAAAAAGGTTTTATCCAAATCGAATTTCAAAATCCCTATATAAGGATTTGGCAAAATTTTCCCAACTCTTTACACTCCCAAGTTTCTTCTCGGCGGTTATAGCTTTCGATTCTTCGACGCTTCTTTGCTTTCAAACTCCGATTTCCTTTAGTAACTACCAACTTCCACTCCTTCTATTTTTGTTATTGTCTATTCCCTAGGTTTCAAAGGGCTAAACTACTTTGGTTAACTGCAAGGCAAAGGGTAGACTCTGAATGACAGGTGCATGCTCGGCATGCCGAGTATTTCTTCACAAACTCGATTGTATCTTGGTTCATCTTTGATCAGTAATAACTGAAGTATTGCCTTTCTAGCAAAGGTGTCTCACCCTTCATGTTCCTTACAACTTCCTTCATGGATTTTCCCTCACGATGTTTTCCCCTTCTTGAAATCCTACTGCATTTTAGCCAAGGTCGATAGTAGGACTTGTGGAATAATTCTCCATCAATCATGCAATATCTACTTGATTTTCTCAAAAAATTTGCTTGTTCGTCTTATTTTTGAGCAATGTTCCACTTTAAAGATAGATGAAGTAAGGTCAGTACCACTATGTACTTCTATCAACGACGAGGATTTTTTCGGGGGATATGCTAGGCTAGTGGATACGTCATAAGGACAAAATCTCAGGCTCTTAGGATATAAAGCTAATTTAGGCAAGCAAAAATCTTAAAGGTTCTCCTATATCGGGATTCGGATAATTTCCACTATGCAACCCATCTTAGAACATGTTTCCGTCGGCCTTTTTACTAAGCCATGTTACTACTTCATTATTGTATCCTTCACTTTATAAGAATTCTAAATTAAGTGTGTCTAAAACGGATCACATCGATGCTTCGAATGTATAGTCCAACGCCCACTACTTCCTAATATTTCTTCATACGAAGGGTTTTCTGGTGAAATCCGTCAAGATTTGTCCCTTCCTTGACGGTCTCCCCGATGCCTTTCCTCTGGGTAAGATTTGCGTAGTGTAGTGTATGTGCAAACGACGATTGTGTATGAGGAAATAATGCCTCAACTTTTGTTAGGCGATATAAACTCTATACACTAATTTATCGAGCTTAGGGTATTTTTTTTTCTTTACTCCTCTTAGCACTCGGCAGTCGTGATAAATTGGGAATTGTTTTTTCCTTCATCTTCTTCTCTAATCATTTTTATTACGATCCCGCTAACGGACGCTCCGGGGCACTAGATAAGGAATATATTTTATTATTTTTTATATAACACACATTAATTAATTTGTATTGAAAAATGATAAGATTTCATTAATGCTTTGCATCGTAATTAGTAAATTCTATGCATTAAATAGTTTGTATTGGGACAATCTACTTCTTCTCTCTATGTACAACATTTCTAATTTGAATTTTTTTTCTTCTTTTTAATTAATTTAGTTACCCAAACCCGAGCATAAACATAAATCTAAACCCGAACCTAAACTTTAAACATTATCCTCAAACCCGACTCTAAACCCGAACCAAAATCATCAATCCGAACTCAAAACCATAAATATTAACCAAAATAAACATATAAACCCGAAATCCAAATCCAAACCCGAACCAAAATCATCAACCCGGATCTAAAACCATAAAATTAACCCAAACCAACATATAAACCGGAAACCCTAACCTAACCCTAACCCTAACCCTAACCTAACCCTAACCCTAGTTCTAACCCTAACCCTAAACTCTAATCCTAAACCCTAACCCTGACCCTAACCCGAAACCCAAATCAAAATCCAAACCCTAACCCTACTAAATCCAAACCCTATACCCGAACCTAACCCATGAACCCAAACTTAAACCCTATCGAACCCAATCATAAATCCAAAAAATTCATAATAATTACTATAAAAAATTATTAAATAATTAGCTTATAATTACTTCACTTACTTTAATTAAGTTTGGCACACTTATTTAAGCACAGTTATTTAAGCTATTAGTTTTTAATCATTTTGGCACAATTATTAAGTAATTTGTCTTAAACCATTTAATATATATTATATAAAAATAATAAAATTTATTGCTTATCTAGTGCCCCGGAGACGTCCGTTAGCTTTTGCCTTTTTATTATGATGAAGTCTTCGTTAACACTGATATAATCGGTTTGCTTTTCAATGTATAAGTTATATAGGAATATAAGATAGATATATGTTGAGACATATGCATCCGGGTACTAAATTTTTTCCTATATTTAAACCAAAATAATACCTTTTATCCATTAATTGATATAATAGTAAATAAATAAATGTGATGAAGACTATTTACTATTGAATGTAGCAATCCACCACAATCTTTGAAATGATTAGTCAACTTGAATATTCAATTAAAGAAGATCATCTTTAACTGTGATCACACAAATACGAAACAAGCAAAGGGAGAGAGAGTATCTTCTCTTTAGATATTCGGCCTACGGAATAGTGAATTTTTGGAAATTTCCTTGTTTTGGAAAATAAAATCAAACTATAAAATTATGTATGTTGGTCGAATTACCCCTATGATTATTAATAAAATTTTATTTCGTTCTCAACAATACTTTAATTCCAAACCTTTGGGACTAGAAAACCTAATTAGACTTATCATTAGAAAATCTTACAAGTCATCTTTTTTTAATGTTTGTAAGTGGTACAAACCACAAACTTTTCTTTGTATAAATTTAAACTATAAAAACCTTATTTGCAAATGTTTCAAACTATAATTTTTTTTTTATACTTTGCCCTTTACACTTTAAGTTTGTTTAACATCATTTTTATAGAATCAACCTTGAAAATACCCATTTTGGTAAAAGAAAAACGTTCAAAATTTTATGAATTTAGATTCAAATCTATAAAATTAGAAATTTTGAAAATGTAATAACCACTTTACTATTGAGTGGTTTCATTTTGATAAATCTTAATAAAAACTTTTTTATTAGCTAGGAGGCTCTTTTGTTTTGGAAATGTAATGTCGGTCTGAAATAGTTTGAGTAAGCAATGAAAGAAAGAGAAAAAAGAAAAAAGAAGAAAGAGGAGGGAGGGTATGATTGATGAAAAGTAAAAGTTGGAGGATTAAAAAGGTGAGGGCGCCATAGTTTCAAGAAGAACAGACACGTATTAAATTAATGAAGCGTGTCCAATTATCATTAACCGCAAAAAGACAAAAGCTCTCCCTCATTAATATAATAAGTATATTTACCAAACTGTTACCAGAAAAAAAAGTATTTACCAAACTAGTGTAGTAATACTGATATTTTCTCCCTCCCTCTTATATTCATTCTTCTTTTCTAATTTCATTTTCAATTTCCCTCTCTTCTCTTCTCTTCGTTTTCCGTTTTTACAGTTGACCATTTTACCCCCATTTCCGTCGGAAATCATGTTTTCCCTGCGCCACTTCATCCTGGCAAGTTCATTTTATCCAATCCAATTCTTTAGTTCACGGAATATAATAGAATGGAATAGGAATTGTTGGAATAGATATTCGTTAAAAATATCATTTCTTATGTTTGAAATAACTATATTTAGCTTCAATTAGAGCTATTCTGTAGAATAACTATTACGTGTTTGAAAAATCCTGATTCTATTCTATTCCGTGGCTATTTCGCGAACCAAACTTGCACCTTATTATATTGTTTCAACTAATTAACTAACTAATTTGAATTTGTACTGTTGTGATGACTCTGTAGTTGATATCTCTTGTATCTTTTGGTACTGCCTTGCCGATCACTCATGATGAGTATGTATATCTTCTCTTTCAATTCTGTCTCTCTCTGTTATTTTCGTGTTCTGAATTTCAATTCTCGACGTGGCTCCATCTATTTTCCGGGCAGGGAAATACATGCCGAAGAATATTGTGCAATGTATGACATTTGTGGTGAAAGCATTGATGGCAAGGTTTTGAATTGCCCTTATCGTTCTCCATCTGTCACGGTATGTTATGTTGGTTCTGCCTACTACTTGCTCTTGATATTACTGCTCTACTTGTAATTTAATTTCTTACCGACTTTTACAGCCTGATGAACTCTTTTCTGCCAAGATTCAAAGTTTGTGCCCCACTATTACAGGCAATGTTTGTTGTACAGAAGCTCAATTTGATACGTTGCGCGAGCAGGTCCAACAAGTAAGATGTTTTTCTTTCTGTTCTTTTCTTGTCTATACGTGCACTCACAAACATATGCATATGCGTTACTTCAATCAAACGTATAACCTTGGAATTTGAGAAAAAACAAGTATGTAATACTTACTTTTTTGTGATAACCAGGATCTGTAATGCCGTAAGTGTCGCTGTCAGTCTAGTGTTTATATATGTGTATGTGTGTGTGTTTGTGGGCGTGTGTCTTGCTTTGGTTTACTGTTTCCTTAAAAGAATAAAAATTCACTTGTGGAAATTTAGCATCTTTGTTGTCTCTTATTGGCTTCCCTTTCAATTAACAGTCTATACGTGGTTCTTTTACTAGCTTTTTAATATGGGTCTCTCTACATATGTATTTCAATATTGTGTCCGTCATTGTTTATTAATGTCCTTCATCAAGGGCAGTCTGGATAATTAAGATTTAGCTTGTTTTGTTTTATCAAACTAACTATGAATTTATAGGTTTAAGTTCTCACTGATTGTTTTTGTGGGATAACATTGTTTATTGGCTCTATTACCATTCAATTTTCTATGTTCACATCAATGGATTGGAAGTTTTTATATGATTATCATCTTTTGTTTTTTCAGACAGTATTAACAAGTTACATACTGAGGTTCTTTTTAGTATTAACTTAATAATGTTTTTGAATGTATACTACAGGCAATTCCTTTCCTTGTGGGCTGTCCAGCATGCTTGAGGAACTTCTTAAATCTTTTCTGTGAGCTATCTTGCTCCCCGAATCAAAGTCTTTTCATCAATGTGACATCTATCGCTGAGGTGAGGCCTGCTTATCAAAGCTGTCAAAAGATGTTCTGATAATGTGCCCTTCTTGTTTGTATTTGTTGGGTCAACCTACATAGCCTTGTTTTGCCTTATTTTATTGATGTTGGCTTTATTCATTTTGCTGGTTGACTCTGGCTTTATGTTTATATATTTGTTTGATTCTTTGTTGGACTAAAAACTGATGAAAATGAATGATGAACTGAATTCCTTCTATCAAACTATTTGAATGATGCGGCTTTCTCCATCAACTATGTTATGTAGTTTAATCATGACATCCTATTGTGTTGGTATTATGGTCATTGTGCTTGGAATATGAATGCTTGCCAAGAAAATGACACCAGCATGATTTACCTATCAATAAGTCGTAGATATCCCCTTTTTTGGAGTCCTAGGGATTCATTCAGCATTACTTTTCAATCACAATGAGAATTTGTCTCAGGTTTGCAGATAATAAGTTGATCGTGAAAATCTGGTGTCATTTCATGTTTGAAAGGGAGAGCATTAGTATGACTACTTTTAGATCATATACGTCTAGCATTTTTAATTGTCGTTTTTACAGGTTGGTGGAAATTCGACAGTGGATGGCATTGCCTATTATTTATCTGAAACTTTTAGTGAAGGGCTTTACAATTCTTGCAAGGAAGTGAAGTTTGGAACCATGAATACACGTGCAATATTATTTGTTGGTGGTGGTGCCACAAATTCCACAGGTGAGCAACTCACTATTTCTGTGTCGGTGATTGGTGCAATGTGTTTCTTATCAACTCCTACATGTACTCGGTTTTCTGTATTTCGGCTATTGCCTGAATTGTGGAGAATGAGTGCTATGCTTTAGCCTGTATGCAGTTTGAGGTCCTCTCTGATTTATTGTGGATTTAGATATTTTCTTGGTGTCAACATTTCATGTTTTTCTGCTTAAAGGTTCCGTTTGCTGCATCCATGTTCCACCTAAACGAGATTCATAATTAAATAGGAATTGTTGCTGAGTAATATTCTGTACCTAACCGTGTATATGCAAGTGCATCATACTTTTTCCTATCTTTGTACCTACCGTATCAGGGGGATATTAATGTTATTTCTTCTGAGCTCTAATGTTTCTTTTCTTTCCCCCTATTAGAATGGCTTGCATTTATTGGCAACAAAGTGCCTCCTGGAGTTCCCGGGTCACCATATGCTATCGATTTTGAGTCAAGCATTCCTGACTCATCTGACATGAGACTTATGGATGTGCCCATTTATTCATGTGGAGACACTTTACTGGGCTGTTCTTGTGGTGATTGCCCATCAAATGCAGTGTGCTCAGATTCAGAGCCTCCTACTCCACACACAGAAGATTCTTGTTTAATCATAGCTAGACCTTTCAAGGTTTGAAATTTGGGAAGTTCCAATGATTCTTCTTTGGTTTGATTCTTCTCTTGATTTGATTATTAAATATCCTTGGACAATGTTGAATAGTAATATTACTATTGAAACTGGCATTTGGGTGCATTATTAGTTACTTGACTATTGGCAAATGGTGCAGATAAAATGCATAGATTTCTCAATGGTGATTGTCTATATTCTTCTCATTTCTGCATTACTTGGATGGACTTTTCTTGATTGGAGAAGCAAAAGAGGAGATGGAGGTAGTGCAGAACCATTATTGATGATTAAGGATGCGGATGAATATAAACTTCAATTTAAGGATGGGGATGAATATGACTCCATTAAGGCCTTCATGGATACTAAGGTAGACAGTTTTATGTTCATGTTTTACCTGTGTTTCTCCCTTTTCTTGCCTTCCAATGAAGATCTGCTCCTTCACTTGGAATTTGAATTTTCTTTCCATACATATGATTAAGTTTGGTTAGTGATATTACAACCAGGTGATGAATGCAAATTCTAGTCTTAAACTCTTATTTATATCTTTTATTTGTTTTTTTTAATTATTACTTTTGTTCAGTATCTCTATATCTTCTGCATTTTGACTATGTGGCTTAGGCATCTCATGCTAATGCCTCTTTATGGTCATGCACAGCTGTAAAAATGATGGAGAAGTCCGAAGCTTTTTGTGTGCATGTGCATTTTATCTAGTCTTTTTAATTTATCTTATTGGGAAAATTGGTGACCATCAGCCAATTAGTTCAAACTTGATTACAAAAAAGAAAAATCATGATCAGAGAATATATATATACATATACACACACAAACAAAGAAAAGCATTAAAAGCATGTATATAAAATGAGAATATCTCAGATAATAAACTTTTTACATTTGGAACTGTTGGTTTAACAGCAAATTATTACGCTTACACTTTAAATGGGTCTGGAAACCTGAGAGCATAAGCATATACAGCATACCCTTACTTAAAGTGGTCCTCATGAAGGTTGTAGTTCTACTAACTAAAGCTCATTTATGCCTTCTGCTTTTTTACAGTCATGTTTAAATCTTCAAGACACCAAGCTATATTAAACATTTTATTGGTAATGTGGGGCATTGTATACAATGAGCTATCACTTCGTGAAAGTACAGTTTGGTCTAAAATCACTACTTTGTCTTTCCTTCATTTTGTTGGCTGCTTAACACAATTATCTATCTTGACCACTTCCTCAATATCAAAAGCATGTCATGGACTCATGGGTAGCTACAACAGATGAACATAATACTTGAAATACTGCTCTATCTTTATTTTTTTATTTTTTTATTTCCTGTTCCCGCAAGATGATTAATTCTCTCACTTGAAGGGGTTTCTGAAAATTTACGCTGAGCCAACAGAATTGGTTCTTGCATACAAATTATATTTCTTGAACCACAAGGACCCCAATTATTTTATTATCATCCTTTAATAAATAAAGGCATACAAGCAGTCCATTCCAAAAAAATCTCGAAGTTCAAAGATTATCCCTTTAACTACAAGGATCAAGAATTAGGTACTCATTATGTTAGTTCCATCTCTAGCCTCTTGAATCCTGAAGTTGGGCTTCTGAAATCTTTGTGGATTACCTTATATCTTCTCAGAGTACAGATTATTGCTTAATTTATGTTTCAGTTGATCTCAACTCTTATGAGATTCATTGTTTTACCTGGCTTATTTGCAAGAATCCGCCCTTTGTTAATATGTTGGGGTTCCTTTCACCAGATTTTGACTTTCTAGTATTGTCTTACACTTTTTTTTTTGGTTCAATGGTTATTGGGGAACAACGTACTCACTGGAAATGTGTGTACCTACTTTTTCTCTTCGATATCAGGCACATCAGATAGCTCCTCAATTGAGCAATAGGTCCGAGCTTCCCATTGTTCAAGGATACATGTCAAAATTTTATAGGTAAATGCTTTATTGGCTTTTTACAATTTATAGACGCTTATTATGCTGATAAAGTCTGTGTTACATCCAGGCGATATGGTACATGGGTTGCTAGAAATCCTACTCTTGTTTTCTGTTCATCGGTGGCAGTTGTCCTTGTACTTTGTATTGGTTTAATTCGATTTAAAGTGGAGACTCGACCTGACAAGGTATTAGACTTCAATCTCTTTAGAATCATGGAAAATGGTTTGCTCGTTTTGGTTAGGTTTTTAGGCAAGTAGTCTTTTATCATTAAGAGTCTTGATTGCATGGTTCTTTATGACTGTTCATGTTAGCCGACCCTGAATCATTTCGGGACTAAGGCTTTGTTATTGTTGTTCTAATCTTTAATCATTGAAGTATATGTCATGTGTAACATTCTCGTGATTATGTAATTATAGCAAATAATTATGCTTTATGAACAGAGGTTCTCGAGCTTGGGGTCTGTATCTCTAATTGATTTCAATGTTTCTTCTCTCTCTGTCTCTGTCTCTCTCTGTCTCTGTCTGTCTGTCTGTCTCTCTCTCTCTCTCTCTCTCTCTCTCACATTGCATATATCATACTTAATATGGAAGCCTATTCATTTATTTGTAGGATGCGATCTTTCCATTTAATTTTTGTGCTTGGCATTTGATCAGCCCAACCTAATATTCAACAAATATTTTTAAAAGTTGTGGGTAGGTCCTCAGAGTAGGGCTGCAGAAGAGAAACAGTTTTTTGACAGCCACCTTGCCCCCTTTTACAGAATTGAACAGGTTTGTAATTTGCTAAATGTTTTTCTTTCTTGTTTTATTTATACTGGTTTAACTTCTATATTTCATACTATCTAGAAGAAAGTTCAAAAAAATATGAAAAAGCTAGAAGTCAAACTCAACCAGCTTGATTGTAGATATATTTCTTTGTGCTTATTCCTATACATACACATATGTATTAGTTCCAATACTCCTTAAATGTATTGTGGAAACTAGTGATGTTATTAGCTGTAAATTATGAATTTGTTTCCTAATGTTATAGTGTGAACGTACCTTTAGAAAATCAGGGAACAATCATAGGAGGAAATTAGGGAGAAACTATAGTGAAAGGCTTATAAAGGAACTTGATGTATGTTATGTATGTATCAGCTTATACTGGCCACATTGCCTGATCGAAATCATGAGAAGAGGCCTAGTATTGTCACAGATGACAACATCCAGTTACTCTTTCAAATTCAAAAGAAGGTATTCTGCATGCTTATTGCTTCTTATATATAGTTCATTGTCACATTTCCTGTATGTCTATGAAGGGGAAATTTAAACCTTTGCATAATGATAACAGGTTGACGAGATACGTGCAAATTATTCTGGTTCACTTGTATCTCTAACTGATATTTGCATGAAACCTATGGAGCAAGATTGTGCAACTCAAAGTGTTCTACAGGTTTTGTTGTACATGGTCTTCTATTTTTGTTTAATTTCTATTCCTTATATATGCATTAAGTAAGATGTTCTCCTTCATGTTTCCAGCCTTTTATTTTTATGCGACAATTATGAAATTTGACATATGTGAATGCATGCGTCATTTGAAGTAAACACAATCAAGTTCTTAAATTTCATTCTTACGTCCTGTTATTTTGTTTGTTTGTTTTTTCCTTTGGACAGTACTTCAAAATGGAACCTGATAATTATGATTACTATGGAGGAATCCAACATGTGGAGTACTGCTTTCAGGTATTTTGGATAATCTCCTTCGTTTTTGCTGTTCTCAGAGCTATTTGGAGGTTTAGTACGAATTTCAAGAACTAGATCTTATATACCAAAGTCTCTTGGTTGTATTTAAACTGCAATATTTTTAGACTATATGCTACAACTTGTAATATGATTGGTTTTGTGGATGCTTATTTTTATTACCTCTGCTGATGTTGAGCACCCATGTTGCTTGGTCAATATCTGTAAGATTCTTTTCATGGAAATGCGAACGTCTGCATGTCTTCCCCGCAATCTTTCTCTTTCCATTTTCCTTCACAAGATTATGCGTAGGAACATCTTCCAGAACTTTAGATCCTGAAAGTCTATAGGAAATGCTCAAGTAAATTAATACTTCGAAGGATTCTCCAGTTAAAGATTTTTTTTGCTGGAACTAGATCTTAAGTACTCTTTTGGACTTTGTACATGTATCTGACCTTGTTATCGAGGGTACACTTTGCACTGGAATTCTATACGTGCTACTTGTCCGTGTTATAATTTTATCTGAAATACACAAGTGATTCTGATTCTTTTAGTGATCAAATTAATGGATTGAATTGTAAACTTCAACTGTATTTGCTTTCTCCTACTATTTACTTCCCCTAAGACATAGCTGCATATTTGCTGACCGCTGTATCCTTCTGCATTCAGCATTATAGTACTGCAGATACATGTTTAAGTGCATTTGAGGCTCCCCTTGAACCAAGCACTGCTTTAGGAGGATTCTCAGGGAGCGATTACACTGAGGTAATATGCTCAATCATTTCTTAGAAATATGTATATATCCTAACACTCAAATGTCATTTTTATTTATTTTCAGGCTTCTGCATTTGTTATTACCTATCCAGTTAATAATGCAATAGGTGAAGCAGAGAATGGAAAAGCAGTGGCATGGGAAAAAGCCTTCATTCAATTAATAGAGGTTTGAGCACTGTACACATTCCTTATGTAATATGTTGGTTTTTCTAGTCTTTTTATTTGTTATTTCCAACTCATATGCTATTTTTTTTGTATTAATTTAGTTTAATATTGTTGAAGCACTGTACACTTTTCTTGTGTTACATCATTTTTTCCTACTCGCGTTGTTTGTTATTGTTATCTTGTACATTTTTTTGCAAACTATCAGTCTTGTGCTTATGAGGTTATGCAATAGAATGAATATCTCATAGTTATTATGTTATAGTTTACTTTTTTCTTTTAATATAATTGTCAATTAAAATGATGAAGCTTGATTATTTAACACTAGAAAAGTTGAAGAGAAGCATGGATACTTTGTGTTTATATTATATATATGACTTAATTGTGAGTGAAAGAGTACACAAGCAGCAGGATCACCTATTAGGAAAATATTAGCATTCAAAAAAGAAGAAGATGCATCTGGAGGTATTTAAGCAGAGAGATTAAGAGATGACCTATATGGAACAGTGGATTATAGCTAGGGTATTAAAAGAAAAAATAATCTCAAATATCCTTACAGTTTGATGCTTCAATTGTTTTGTTCTCTCCAGGAGTGTAGAGTTTCATGTTGTTATCAATCTGCTCTGCATTTCGTATCATCTGATGCATAGATATTGTTTTCCAAATGCTGGAAAAGAGGGAGCTGGAAAAATTGTTCCTTTAGTTTTGATTATTGCATCTTCTTAATAACATTGGCCAGTTTTGGAGGACAGGAGGAGCTGGTACCGATGGTGCAGTCCAGGAATCTTACTCTATCATACTCAAGTGAGAGCTCAATTGAGGAAGAATTGAAAAGAGAGAGTACTGCAGATATTATAACCGTCTTAGTAAGTCACAGTTGAATGGTGTTTTAATATTATTAGCCTACTTTTGATGCACGTTTGCAGCTGTTTACTATCATTGGAAACTAAATGTAAAGTAGATTTTTTTTTCTTTTCTGTTTTTACCTTTTCATTTGTCTATTTTGTTTTTTTATTTATTTTATCTCAGGTGAGTTATCTTGTGATGTTTGCTTATATCTCTGTAACACTGGGTGATGTCCATCATTGGTCTACATTCTACCTCTCGTCCAAGGTATAATTTTAATTTCACTCTAAAATGTGCCTTTGGTTCTAAAGTTATTTACTTTTTGTTTATACATTTGGTTCGATATGCATGTGACCTTTCAAATCTTTTCATAATAATTTTTCCGCTTGGAGTTGCCTGTAATCCTGTTCAGTTGTGAATTTTTTTCTTCTTGTCATTCTTTTTTTGTTCTTTTTCGATGTTGACCTGGTATTTTTGTTTGCGGACTAAGTAGTCAACTTGACCAAATCAAGGAACTATACTACATCATTGAATGAAAATGAGGAATATCAGTATCCAATAACTGCCGTCATCAACTTTTATTGAATCCATTGAACAAGGCAGCATTATCACAACGTACTAAAAGAATTAAATAATTGATTAGAATGATGATATTCGGGTCTTACTGGTATTTGAAGACCCAAGCTGTTGTTAGCTTGAACTTTTGATAAAAAATGCACTTCTATCGACAGTTAGAAGGGGTGTTTATTAGCAGTACTGGACCTTATGAGCATAATGTTGATACATTAATGATGTTGATGCTTCCATCACCATCATGGCAACTCTTTATTTGAATCTCTCTCATTACTACTATGTTCCCATATCAGTAACGCTGCGACCACTATAAACAAGATATTACCTATGGCTGCCCCACCTTCAGCAATTCCTTTTTGTATTTTTGCCTATTTCCCATGATCATCTTCACATTATTTCCGGCCACTTGCATTCTTATCTTGGGTGTTCCTTAAATATTTGTGGCTAGATAGTAACATCAATTTCACCACAACTACGAGCTAGATTACATGATTAAGACTCAGAGTAGTCAAGAATAGATCTGGTGATGCATGTCTATATTTTAGGAGTATAGTGGAAGCATCGTTCTTTAAAGTTTAAAGGTCTTATGTATGGTGCAAACCCACCCACCCACTCCCCCTCTTAGAAACATGAAGTAGAAGTGTGGGTTCAGTGTAAATTTACTTCTTTGAGTAGTATCACAATGCTTTGTAGTTATATAACATCATAGGCCATATACATCTGAGTTTGAGTTCATCGTTTACATATCCATGGATTTCTTGCCATGTTCTGTCTGGGGACATAATATGTTTGCTAGTAATTTCTTATCTTGTATACTTTTAATAACCTCCTACCAGTTTTATTGACTGAATTCTCAGATTTGATTTTATGGTATTTGGTTTAACATCTTGAAACTGGTTTCTAGGTTCTGCTTGGTCTTTCAGGAGTTATTCTTGTCATGCTTTCTGTACTCGGCTCTGTTGGATTTTTCAGTGCTGTTGGAGTTAAATCCACACTGATAATAATGGAAGTCATTCCTTTCCTCGTTTTGGCAGTAAGTTTAATGTCTTTGCAAGTTCCAGTCTTGTGTTCATACCTTTTTGGGGTGTCGTTTAATCTGATTTGATCCTCAGTTCTATGCTTATACAACAAGATGCATATTGAATGAATTAGTTCTGTCACAAGGCTTTTGCCACCAAAAGAAATCTTAGCTTCAGCCTTCAGAGCTAGATCACTATAAAATTTCTGTTTAATAATCCAGGATAGATGCTAACATGGACTTATTCTTTTTTAGTAAATAAGTCGAAAAAATAAAAATAAATAGAGAGAGAGAGAGAGAGAGAGAGAGAGAGAAAGAAAGAGAGAAATTGGAAAATAATATCATAATTTATGATACTGCTGTGTAAATATCTAATCGTCTTTTACAATCTCAACTTTATGTTCTTGTCTAGTGCCTTTGAAATGGTTAGCACTTGTTTGTTAATGGATTTTGCACGAGTTCTTTTGAGTTCAACAACATATCTCTTTCAGCCTAATATTCTCAATGATTTTGCAACAGTTTTTACTGTCTGATTATAGTTGTCTGATTTCATTTCATATCATGTTCCTATTTCATTCACTCCCTTAAAATCTTCAGGTGGGAGTGGATAACATGTGTATTTTGGTGCATGCTGTCAAACGGCAGTCATTTGAGTTATCTTTGGAGGAACGAATAAGTAATGCGTTGGTTGAAGTTGGTCCATCAATAACACTTGCTAGTCTATCTGAGATCCTGGCATTTGCTCTTGGAAGTTTTATTCCTATGCCAGCATGTCGTGTTTTCTCCATGTTTGCAGGTCCATTATTATTTTTATTTTTATTATTATTATTATTATTATTATTATTATTATTATTATTATATAGACAAAAAATTTAATATTTGCAGATTTGTTTTTCTGTAGCTTTGGCTGTTCTGCTGGACTTCCTTCTGCAAGTTACAGCTTTTGTTGCCTTGATTGTATTAGACTCCCGGAGAACAGAGGATAACAGGATTGACTGTTTTCCGTGCATAAAGGTTCCTTCTTCTTCTGGAGGCCCTAATGAAGGTATGTTGAACACAAAATTTCTTTAGTTTTTCTGGTTTTACCTTGTACAATGTTCCCCAGAAATGTATTGTTTTCATAATATCTATATGCTCATTCAAATATTTTGGTAAATCATAGGCGAATATCAGAGGAAACCTGGACTGCTAGCTAAATATATGAAGGTAACTTCTAATTTTCAAGCTAAATATGATGTCTTCCACTCATGTTTGATTGATGTATGTCATTTTTAGTATCAAAAGAGCATCTGGAACTTACAATGTGATTCTGACCTGTATTTTATTCAGAATGTTAAAAGAGTGTTTGAAATCTTAAGATTGAAACAGAGTGGTGAATTGGGGGAGATGCTACTAGCGCCCATCATATATTAAATACTACCCATATATAAGAAAATTTTATAGAAAGGTATGTAAACTCTATGGTATTAAATATGCCTACTAAAGGAGCAGTGCATCCTAGAAGTTCTTCGGAAAATATTTTAATGGTAGGATGGATGTGTAGAAAATCATTTATAGATCAGATTGAGAATTAGAACATTTACAGGAAGGTAGAAGTGTCTTATCAACATGATAGCAAGGGTAAGGCAAGTAGAACAATCCTAGCCCAGTTAACCCATGGTCTAAGGGTATGGAATGCTCAGAAGACAGAAAGGGACACTCACAATGGGGAAGTGAGGTGGCAGTATTTTGTGCCTTTGACAGAGAGCTGTTAGTTAAAGGAAGCAGAGTGTGTGGGGTAAGAAGGCTACTAATTTGCCAATTTTGTTTAAATTTTAACTTCACCCAGTACAGGGTGAGGTTATCCTTGGGACTTCTGTATGCAGTGCTATATTCCTTTCTTTTGAATGTTCTTCATTCACCATTGCGGATTAATAAAAATTTCTTGCTTTCTTATGTGGTCTTGTTTATTCTTTACTGCATATTTGCATTTTATTGCTCTTTTTTTTATCTGATATGAATCACAGTGACAAATAAGGATATGTACAGATATAAATACAAAGACATGAAAGGTTAAATATACATAGACATGGATATAAATTATTGTCATTTCAAGACCTTGCATTCATTCGAATCTAAAATTTAAAATTTATGAATTTAAAAAATACTAAGTCAAGCCGTTATAGCTCAAATGCATGTACTTCAAATCTCAATTTCCAGTTTCTATATTCCATTATCCATATGCATGCTTTGTTGATAGACATGAACAAGTAATGCATACATATGTCGTTTAGTATGCTATCTTAAGTACAGTCTTAATGTTTTGTGTCATCGTTCATTTCAGGAGGTTCATGCACCCATTCTTGGGCATTGGGGAGTTAAATTAGTGGTACTTTCTGTGTTTGCCGGCTTTACTTTGGCAAGCATTGTAAGTTCAACTTAAATAGCAGGAATCATATTTTTTGTCATATATATCAAACCTTCATAACTTTGTATACATGTATGTTATATCTGTATATGTATATATAGGCCCTATCTACAAGGATTGAATTGGGCTTGGAGCAACAGATTGTTCTTCCTCGGGACTCTTACCTTCAAGTTTGAGCTCCTTACCTGATCAATATATCTAAGTTTACTCCTATTTAATATTTCTCTTCATTTGTTAACCTGAATTTCACCAAATTGTGTACAATTATCAGGGTTATTTCAGTAATATTACTGAACATTTGAGGATTGGGCCACCATTGTATTTTGTTGTCAAGAATTACAACTATAGGTACTCAGCCTTTGCGTATCTTGTTACCCCTTTTCACTTATAATTGTTCATATTTCTATGCACGTGTGCTAATGACAATGAGATGTCTAATTGTGCAACTCTAATATTAAACCTCATAAGTACGAGTCATAGATAGTAGAAATTGAAAAGAAAATATTTCCTTTTGTAGTTTGAGGGAGGCAAAATTTCGTTTGATGATCACTTAGGGTGTGCCTGGTTAAGGGGATTGGAGGGAACAGAGGGGGTCACTTGATTTTGAAGCAGTTATGAATGTAACAAGCTGAACATTATTAAAATCCATGCTCCCAGCTTTAGGGGAAGGGTTAGAGCACTTTGACTTGATTTTGGGTGACATTACTTCCTACATCAAACTGAAAGGATGTTTCACTCAGGTTGTTATCAGAATTATGAACCCGAAAAAAAATGTCAATAGGTTGTCTACCGCAACAAACTTACTTGCAACAAATATAAAGCATTTTTTCTTTCTTCCACACTGTCATTGATATGGTGAGTATAGTTAGTAAAGATCTTGGTCTGATGCTTAATGCAGGAAAATTGATTGATGTCATTTTCTGCTATAAATTATGTTACCGCCTTTTTGTGTTAAGAATTGTATTTCATATTTGTGATATTTTTTTTTTTCCTTTTTATGATTTAAATGCTTGCTTTCACAGCTTGGAATCACAGCAAACAAACCAACTATGCTCCATCAGTAAGTGTGATTCAGGCTCTCTTTTGAATGAGGTAATGGGAGGACTTTCTACTAGACATGTCATTACCTTCAGCGTGAAAGAAAAATTAAAATAGAAAAGCTGCTGTGTTAAAGAAAACCATAACTATATACAATGAAGCTATACTTTTGTTTCTCAAAATGGTGTTTTGGCATTAACTGGTTGAGTTAGTAAGATGCATATTTGTATGCGCACATGCAAGGTAGAATCGAATCAAGCTTTACTTGTATGTTGTCTTCTTACTTTTAAACCTGCCAAAGGAGCATGCCTATATCTGGTGCAAAGCAATTTGCATTTCTTTACTCATCACCCAGAATCATATTTTTATGCAAAAGAGTCTTACAGTGCAACTAGATGTTCAGATTACATTCATTTTTCTGAAAATGGGAAGTAGAATACTTTCCGCATATATACATACATAAAATAAAACTACATGTGCTGCAGATATCAAGAGTGTCTCTGGATCCGGAATCAAGCTACATTGCAAAGCCTGCTGCCTCATGGCTTGATGACTTTCTTGTGTGGATTTCACCAGAGGCTTTTAGTTGCTGTCGCAAGTTTACAAATGATACTTATTGCCCTCCAGATGATCAGGTAGGTGTTTGTGTGTCTTATTGACTCTCTCATATGTTTTCTATGAGAACAATTGTCTCTTTTAGCAATTTTATATAATATAATGAACTGAATGTCCTGATTTTAATTGTTATTTCATTTGGTGAGGGATATGCTTCTAAGTGGTAGTAAGATTGATACCTGTTATTGCATATAAAAAGACTGAAGAGTATGAATCTAGGACTTGTCTTCATTGTACCACATATGTGTAACTGTCCTTTTCCCAAGTCAGTTTCTGTTAATTCATAAGTAACTGTTTTATGATTTCTGTTGAGTTTTACCACTATTTCGCAATCTTCGACTTAAATGTTTATAGAACTGTGATGTATTTATCGTTTACTGAATTAAATGCTTTTCCTTCTTCAGCCACCTTGCTGCTCTCCTGAGGAAGGTTATTGTAGCTCAACTGCGGTGTGTAAAGACTGTACAACGGTAATGCCTCTTTTTTTCTCCTTGATCATTCTTTCTTATCTGTTTTGTTCAATATCTAAACCCTAGTTGCTCAATAAGGTGATTATACAATAACCATTGTTATATTTTCTATTACAAACTAAACTCTAATTTTCTGGTACTGCTTTCAATCAAGAAATTAACCTAATGATTGTTAGAAGAAAACAAGTTAGAAATTAACACAAGTATGGAAACTTCATGCTCACTTGATATGATGTCCGATAGTTTGGTTGCTAATGCTTTTCTCACACACACACTTGCACATATATTTTCAAAGCAGTATTTCTTACTTCTTACACGATTTCCAACAATTTCAAGGACTCCCTACTTTTTGTTTCCAGTGCTTCCGCCATTCAGATTTGATGAACGATCGACCATCTACTGAGCAATTCAGGGAGAAGTTACCATGGTTCCTTGATGCTCTGCCATCTGCTGATTGTGCAAAAGGTGGTCATGGGGCATATGCCCATAGTGTGGATCTAAATGGTTAGTGAGGCTTACATTTTCCCATTCCTTTTTCAATAGGATTATTTTTCTCACTTTGTTTGGAATTCTTGTCAGGCTATGAGACTGGCGTAATACAAGCTTCAGAGTTTCGTACATATCACACTCCGCTTAACAAACAGGTTGTGTGATGTGTACAAAAAGAAATATCTTAGTTCAAATGCTAGTTGAACTTCAAAATTTGAAGTCTCATCTTTTATTTATTTGGGTATGGCTTTTGCTAGAGTGACTATGTTAATTCACTACGAGCTGCACGGGAATTCAGCTCAAGAGTTTCAGATTCATTGAAGGTTTGACTCCAATATACTGCATGTTATATTTCATTTGAATTCCATATTACAAAGAATGAAACTTTAGAAACAAGTTTTTGATGAAGAGGTTTCATTTTGATTTTCATTTCCTCTTTGATTATTAGCTGTGACATGGTTGCTGATATGCTTTTTGTTTCTGTTTCTGATAGTTCCCTAACTAGAAATCAATAACCATGTCACAGCTAGGCAATCATCTTGTTATATGACATATATATAGATAAATTATTCAGTCATGCAAAGCTTTGTAGAAGGGTCGTTCTGTTAAGAACCAAGCCTATGTCCAATTTCATAACTGAAAAGTACCTTAAAGGGGAAATGATTTCCTAAGAAGGTTATAAAGGGCACTTAAGTTCACTAACTAGCCACTTTGGGATATCTTATTTATCTCCACCGTGCCCGTAATCGAGGACATAAGGTTTACACTGCAGTTGGCTAAATATCAAATTAGGTGACTTACCATATTAAGAAATTCAAGCTCAAGCTTGACTCTATTGGCAAATGATAAGAAAGGAAAAAATTTCAAATGACTGGCGAAATATGAGCTTCTATTGGCTAGCATCTGTAACATTGAAATTCAATGTGAAAGTAAAAGTTTAACCAGTTCTGAGTAATGATGTTTATCAATAATGACATCAAACAAATTTCTGCATAGTCATTCACAAGTTTGCAGTTTTGTTGACCGTGAACCCATGCAGCTTATGGGATAGTTTTGGAAACTGTATATACTTTCCATATTTTGTGGGTATCAAATCCCATTTTTAGTCGTGCAAACAAAATCTAATCATGGAGTTGGTTGATTTATTTGTCCTTTAGTGATGAGATTCCATTATGAATATAGATTTCTTTGTTACTGCTGTTGAGAAAGTTGTAACCCTTTGATGTTTTGTGTATGGTGGATGCAAGTATCCACAGAACACCCATCTTTTGTTATATGTTCTCATCTCCCTCTTTATCCTTGTATGCATTCTTAACAGTATCTGTTACTTGTGAACTGTGTTCTGATTTAGAGCTCTGAATATATGGATATGCCCTGCAAATTTTATTTGAAAATACATTGAGTTGTAGTGAGGCTTTACATCTTCTAAGTATGATGTAGTCATTATCACTCTTCGATCTTCTAAATTCTTTATTCTTTTTTATATTTAATTTTAAGTGAAAACATGGCAAGTAAAAGTTTAACTTTCATGACTTGCTTGATGCAGATTGAGATCTTCCCATATTCTGTATTCTACATCTTCTTCGAGCAATATCTGGACATTTGGAGGATTGCTTTGGTCAATATTGTTATGGCACTTGGTTAGTATTGAAAAATACTTTGATAAAGTAGTTCCTGATTTTCTTTTTATGCAAATAACTACTTCAGAAGGCATGAAACTTTCTTATAAGAAAACTACAATGTTGTATTTTGGGAAAAGCATAAGAACACTAAAAATAAAACCTGTGTTTTGGCCTTTGACAAAGTGAGAAGCGAGTGAGGACTATGTTTTATTTGGAGATGAATTAGTAACCTATGGTTTCAATGATTAGCAAAGAGAAATTGAAAATATTATTTGAACTTGATCTTGCGGAAGGCTCTCTGATGTGTAACTGAATTATTCATGTCACGTCAGTATTGAAGAACAAAATGGATCTTCCCTAATTTTCTAGCCAATTGCACCATCACTTTGTCAAAGGCCGAAAAAGAAGATCTTTTTACCTTCTTTTTTTTGTTTTATTGAATGAGTCTTCTTCTGGAAGCATGCTCTTTTGAGAATGCAGATGCGATGTTTATTGTTTGTCATGTGATACTTTGCAGGTGCTATATTTCTTGTTTGTCTGGTCATCACTTCCAGGTATTCTTATATTTACTGTAAGAGATACATACTTTTAGCTCTTACTAATTGACTGACTGCATTTTGATCCTCTTGGGTTGCTTTCAAATGCAGTTTTTTGAGTTCAGCTATCATTCTACTTGTTCTTCTAATGATTGTTGTGGACCTACTGGTATGAAAACTGAAGATGATGAACTCCTCAGTGTTTTTGGATTTCAACTTCATATATAATAAATTACAAGTTTTTCAGTTTTTGTTGCTAGTCAATGCCAACTATATCAGAGGACATTTTCATCTTGCAGGGTGTAATGGCAATTCTCGGTATTCAACTAAATGCTGTTTCTGTCGTGAACCTTATAATGTCAATTGGAATTTCCGTCGAGTTCTGTGTGCATATTGCACATGCATTTTCGGTTAGTATCAGACCCCATGAACTCTGACACCATAAGAGGCTCTTGAAATATCATTCTATCTATATGCAATTCTCGAAATTTATTAATGTCCTATTACGGTTTTGTGATGTTCTCTGCAGGTAAGTTATGGGGATAAGAACCATAGGGCAAAGGAAGCTCTAAGTACCATGGGAGCTTCTGTCTTCAGGTCATCCTTATACTTTTGATCTCCTTTCCAAATTGTTGGGATTTCTAATAATTTTTTATTAGGATGTTCGGTTAAGTTCTTCCTGCAGATGCATCTTGACTAAAAGTTTGCTAATATAAATGATCTTGTTGCATTCAAATTTGTGATTGGATATTCTATTCTATGCCCATAAAACCGTTTACTAATAGCTGTTGGGTATTCTTGTGACTTTTGCAGTGGAATTACTCTAACAAAGCTTGTCGGAGTTATGGTCCTCTACTTCGCCAAGTCTGAAATTTTTGTGGTCTGTATTTCGTACTTTGAAAACTTGGCTTAAATTTCATTAGTTGAGGGATGTGAAAATCATTTTGTGGGTTTTGCAGGTTTATTACTTTCAAATGTATCTAGCATTGGTTGTCCTCGGTTTCTTGCACGGGCTGGTATTTCTGCCAGTAAGTATTCACTGTCCCATTTCCACAACCTTCACTCCTGCTTTTCATATGCAGTTACACTCTTGATAAAAAAAAAAAGAAAGAAAGGTGAAACTGCAAATGTGCCTCAAGATCGTGAAGGATGAATGAAACCTATCGATAAAATTACATTCTTGGCCCTCCAACTTCACGGATTTGCATATTTTAGTCCATCAACTTCATTCCATAATGGAGAAATAATCCATACAGAGTTGTTTACACTGTTTTGATTTGTGGTTTTGCAGGTGATGCTGAGTATCTTTGGTCCAGCAAGAGATGTGATTGGTATAGTACAAGATGAGCCTTCTTCTTCTTCTTCACATACTTGACTTGATTGGTAAGTTAGAACATTACACATTTCCATTACATTACATGTAAATTTGTCCTCTTTTACTTCACTTAGCTAGTGTCTTTATTTTGCTTCAAGGATTTGATGTCATACTTTTACTGTTTATTTTACTAACATGTGATTGATGTAATAATAAAATTATATTTTTAACAGTGCATTAGTGACATGCAACTCTAACTATACCCAAACCCTTTATTTTGAAGTTATAAGTTATAATATTATTTTTCATTTTAGGGACAAGATCCATCATAATGTCCCTAACATTTTTCATAAAGTGCAGATTTAATCTCAATAATACAAAATAGAACAAATTTATCTGTAATGTTTCTTTCTAAATAAGACCATTTTTATCTGTACCTGTCAAAAAATGCCAACTTATTTTCTACATGCAAGCTGAACACCAAAACATGTCAAAGTGTCTAAAAAACATCGATTTTTGAAAGTATATTGTATTATTAACATACATACTAACAACCTTTAAAACCGCGTTGGTTTGTTGATGAAGTCAAATAGTTTCCGAACCAGCCTATCAAATAACTCGGGTTTTTTTGTTTTTTGCGTGCACTATTCGTAGATAGACTAAGCGAATTATCCAAGCTAAAGTGGATGGTGATAGTATGAAGATTTCCAAACATATCTAAGTCTTGGACTAAGCAAGATCTTCTCTTCTTTTCTTCATTCGATTGATGAGTAGTGGATGTGCTATATCCTTCACAACTTGGTTGGGGAAATATTTAGGAGTAACATTCCCTATAAAAAGTTAGTCAACCTCATTTTGAAAGGATTGTCGATAACATACAAAATTGTAGGAAAATAGGATAACTGAGGAAAAAGAGGGATCGTCTAATAATATTAAATATAACAGGAAAGGCTAGAAGGCTAAGGCTGGGAATGAGTCTAAGGAATGGGTAGTTACCATTATGGAGAAATCCTTTACGAAGGAGATACGTTAGTTACATTTATATAAACCTGCAAATTTTAACTTTGACGCATGTGGAGAAAGTACACTAATCAAATTGATTCGGTTTGGTTCAAATCAGGTTCAAAATGTGAATTTTTCAAAACTTTTTCTATACTAGTTGAAGATCCGTGCATTAAGCGTTATAAAATCTTTTTTCTTTAAAGTGATTTAATGTTTACGAAAAACACATAATTTATAATTTTAAGTTAATTGTATGTTTTGTACAATAGGTTAACCAAGCTATGGTCACTAAAGTTTGAGATTGCTCGAAATTGATTATTGGATTCGGCCCAACGAAGTAATTTATTGTTATTCACACATGATTGTCATGTTAGATGTATAAATTTCTATCGTATTTCTAGAGACTTAACATTTGCTCATCTCTTCTATTATTCTTTTATTATTTTGGATTCCAAGTGCCATCTGTTAAGAATGTATACTTTTATTTTATCTTTTTTGATTACTAAGAGTGTATACTTTTTTGTTTGTGAGATAAAAGTGTATACGAATATTCGTATACGTATTCAATTATATAAAAAAGTTGTGACAAAACAATGTTATTAATATGTAAAAGGAAGGAAAATGGTATTAGAAGTTTACATATCAGTAAACTAGCCAACGTAAAAGTTCCAGTTTAAAGATGGGTATCGCCTTGTATTCTATTCATTTTTCCAGTCGTGAGCTCTGCTTTTCCAAACCGATTCTCATATATGTTCCGTATGACTCTCTATTATTAAGATGCTCCGACGAAGAGGAAGTGGAGAAAGTCTGGGTAAATCTACGAAGAGAAAACTATTTATAGACTTTTGTTTGTAACTGGTATGGAAAATTAAAGGGTTTAATTTTTAAATTTTGTCCAACCGATCTCCATAATTTGTATAGTAAGTTAGTAACTGATGGTAGAGAAATGCGTTATGTTCTCAAAACTGATGAGAAAAAAGTGAAAATGAGAAAGGTTCCAGATTTAATAAATGATAAATAAAGGGTTTTTTTTTCTAATAAATAAATGAAGAGTTTAAATTCTAAATTAAATATTGAAAATTGTTAAGATTTTTTTTTTTGATGTAAGCACCTCTTCCTTACTTAAAAAATCAATGAATTTTCTTGTTTTGACACGTTAGTAATATGGGAAATTCTATTGCTATTTGTTTTTTACAAAGTAACCATTACTTTGTTTTGTCCACCATTAGATCACGGGTTAAAACCTAATCTAATGGTAAATAGGACAAAGTATAAGTAAAGGAAAAACAAAGTAACCATACCCTACCCCTAGCAATATTGTTGAGTTGTCATGTTTTAGAGAAGTTTCATGTTTCCGTTTTTAAATATTTTAATAGATATGTGCAAAAGTCATCCAAATTTCATATAAATCTATTTTTCATAAAATTCAATGACTTTTTGAATACAACTGGACTCTTATAGACTTCGTAAAATTTGTAATTGAATACACCATGATTTTTATGGACCTTTTTTAAAAGTCTTTTAAAACTTCAATTCGACACCTTTAGATTTCTATGGAGTATTTATAAATCCGAATTGAATACACCCTCAAATTATGAGTTGATGTTATGTACTCCAAAACATTAATGGGTTCTTTTAGTGTTTTGTTGGATATATTTTTTTGTACAAGTTTTGTTGGATATTGAAATTGATGAACTTATGTCAATTATATATGTAAATTGGGACTCAATCATATCCGACATTTAAGTTTTGTTGGTTGGAAAGTTGTTATTTCAATTCTTATGATCATAATTTCAAAGAAAAAATTGATTTTTTTAACAACTCGAAGAAAAAAGTGTTGATATTATTAGAAAAGAGTTACGTGTGTATTATTGGAAAATTATTTTTCCAGAACCCCGGTCAGTTTCAAACTTTGTCGGAATCTAGAATTTTCCAGCTTCCATTCAGTTTCAAACGCTGCCGAAATCTGGAATTTTCCAAATTCTGGCCCGGGCTGGAACCAGCCGGAATTTGGAAAATTCCAGATTTCTGTGAAAGAAGAAGAAAAACAAGAAGAAGATATCCCATATGGTGGAAGAGAGGGTGAGAGAAAATGAGGAGAGAGACAATAGTAGAGAGGAGGAAAAATGAGAGAGGGTCAAATTGGTCATTTTGTATTAAATGATCAATAAGGTCAACAAAAATTTGTTCAAACTTGTGTTGACCGAATGTTGATTGGTTATAGCCGGTAGTAGAGATTTAGATGGAGGTCACAGATATTTTTGGTACGACTTTCGGACAAAATTTTGTTTTGAAACCACTTTGGAAAAGTGGGTATAGTTTGGGTACCACTGGTGTAATTCACCCTACAAATGATAGTTTTGATCCATCTTTCAATATCAATGTTCCTAACACAAACACCTCACCAATGATTTCGACAGATGTCATATGGAGCTGCTGCAACAATTATTAATGAATCATCCTTTAATGTTATGCAAAATAATTCCATCAAACACTTCACCAATGATTTCGACAGATGTCATATGGAGCTGCTGCAACAATTATTAATGAATCATCCTCTAATGTTATGCAAAATAATTCCATGCCTATTGCCTTGTCTAAGCCAATACGTGATCAACATCCTCCAACATACTTAAAGGATGTGCAACTCTTGCTTGTAATTCTAATCTGATTGGATGGACCCGAAAACACTTTGAGTTGCTCTCAATGATTCTCGTTGGGTTGACGCTATGGAGGAGGAAATTAAATCTCTTCATGATCATAATACTTGGGAATTGGCACCTCGTCCAATAGACACTAATATTGTTGATTTTGGATGGGTGTTCCGAATTAAAACTAAGGAAGATGGTCTAGTAGAAAGGTTCAAAGCTCGTCCCGTTGCTCGAGGTTTCACTCAAGTCTCCGGAATCGATTATGATGACAAATTCAGTCTCGTTGTCAGAACCACTACAATTTATTTTGGTCATCGCTTTGGCTATCTCTCATGGATGGACATTACTACAATTGGATGTAAAATATGCTTTTCAATATGGATTCTTAAAAGACACCATCTATATAGAGCAACCCCCTGGTTTCATTGATTCCTTACTACCAGATCATGTTTGCTTGCTAAAAAAATCACTCCACGGCCTTAAACATTATTTCGTGCACGGTTTGATCGTTTATCTCAATTTCTTCTGCATATTGGTTTTTAAGGCAACAGGGTAGATCCATCTTTATTTATTCTCCACAATTCCACTATTACTGTTATCCTTCTTCACACTTCCACTATTATTGTTATTGTTATCGTTATCTCAGTTTCTTCTGCATATTGGTATTTTCTCGGTGTAGAAGTGAAGCCTATTGCTGATGGAATTTTTTATGTCAAACTAAGTATACTCATGATATTGTAGAGAACAAGTATGTCTGAAAGTTCTCCTTTGCGACACCAACAACTCTTAAAGGAAAATCTCGTATGGTTGATTCCATTCTTGTTGATACTTTTTCATATCGAAGCATTATGGGTGCTCTCCAATATTTAACTTTTACATGTCCTGATATTACTCATGCTGTAAATCAGGCATGTCAACATTTAAATTGTCCAAATTTAAGCAACTTTAAAGCAGTCAAACACATTCTTCAATATTTGAACGGTACTTCAAATTTTGGAATTCATTATCTTTCTTGTGGTCCACCTTCTCTTTATGCCTTTAGTGATGCTAATTGGGCTGATTGTCCCTTGTCTCGTCGAAATACAAGTGATTTTTATTGGGGCTAATTGTATTAGTTGCAGCTCAAAGAATTAACCTACTGTTTCTCGCTCTAGTTCTGAAGCGGAATATCGATATATGGCATATGCTACTGCTGAGCTAAGTTGGCTTACATATCTTCTTCATGATATTGGAATTAAGCTCTCGAAGCCTCAATCTTTTTTGTGACAATTTGAGTGCTCTCCACATGACCATTAATCCAATGTTTCATTCGCTTTGGTAGCAGTTAACTAGCGATTTGTTGTTAGCTTTCGTTTTTTTTCATGGTTGATTTAGCTCTAATTTTAGAAGTTAAGAAAAATTAGCTTTTCATATAGAAGTTTCATGAGTTGTAAGTCGTGTGAATTTGAGTTGGCTGTTACTGAAGTTCTTAATTATTCTAGTTTGATTGTATAATTAATCTCGTCCGTTACTTATAATAGGATTAGCAAATCTTACTGTTGATGATTTAATGTTTATGTTTTAAGTATATTCATCTAGATTATCATTTTGTACGTGAGAAGGATGACATCAATAATTGGTGACTCGAGATATTTCATCCGCTTTACAACCTATAGACTTTTTTACAAAGACATTATCGAAAACTCATTTTCAGTTCTTTTGCAGCAATCCGCGCGTTCAATCATCTTACCATGCTAGATTGAGAAAGGGTGTTCAGCATGGTTCAATTGAGATCAAATTTGCCATGTCATCTGCTCAATCTCCTACCGCTACTCTAACTCCTTATAAAGCCACACCATGTGTTATTGAAGAAGGATATAATTCTATGTTTTTTATTAGTATAATTTTTTATTTACATTTATCTTGTATTTTAGAGTTAAAGTTTAATATTGCTGCAACAAGTTATCTTTTGTATAATTTTCTTGAATTTACTCTATAGTCGTTTCTAGTTTAATGTGTTATTTTCAGTTTTTTTTGTTATGTTGTATTTTTTTAGTTATTTTTAAATTGTTAATTAAATATTTTCATTATGTTATATTCTAGAGTTATTTTTAAGTTAATTTTAATGTGTTACTTTCTTTAATTATTAATTTTGTTATTTTAAAAAAGTTGACAAATGAATAAAAAAAAACATAATGTTTGATGAGGCTTGAGATGTCGGTTTCCTCTCTTCAAATGCAGAACCGACTATAAGGGTAGGCGGCGTAGGTGGTCGCCTAGGACCTCGGGATTTCGGAGAGGCATTTGATAACAAGCTGGATAATGAAGGAAAACAAGTTGTAGTTGTTGGCGGTGGAAATGGAAGTTTGTAAACAAATTAGGTTTAGATAGGTAGGTGGAAGAAGAAGATACGTGATATTATTTTCATTTTGAATTGAAACAGTTTCACTTTAGTTTCCTATTAATATGATATTAAAAAAAATAAAAGTTATTTAAAAGTAATATTTAAAGAGTTGGGTTGAGCACTTTAATTGAGCATTTTATACTTCCTAATAAAACTACTTTTATTTTCTATAACCAGTTTGTTAGTGTTAATATATTTTCAACTAATATTATAACATCCGCTCAAGAACAAAATAAAAACTAATATTATAACCTTTTTCTAGCAATTTAGATGATATATATACTAAAAAAAACAATTTAAACGATATCGTGTTTAGCTGAAACTACAAAATTAATCTAGAGCACGTTATATTCATCTCTATAGTAAATTCAAACTGCTAAAATTCATAAATTTTTGAACAAATTTTAACTTATAACACGAATATTAACTAAATTTGTCTTTTATGAAATGTTTAACCCCGAATCTTTTTAGAATCCTAATAGGTTTTTTTAATAAGTGAACACTTAATAGAGATCTTAAATATTAAAAATTATTTTTAACTTTTCAAATTGGGGATTAAAATGATAGCAAATTCTAACGGGATACCTTAGTATGTAAAGTATTAAAACCACGTAGCTCTATTTGCAAATTTTAAACCACGTGATAAAGTTTTTAAAAAGATCCAACAAATTTATCCAATATAAATTGTTTTGAATATTTTTATATTTAGATCTTCTTCTTTTTCTCGCCTATGCAATCTCTGCAACAACTATGGACGTCGATGCAAAAAACAGCATATACAAAGCATCAAGAACCATAAAACGAAGAGAAACACTTTATACAACGCTCTAACATTCATCTATGAAAACTCCATTTTCGTCGGAGAGATATCTGAGCTATGGTCAGACCTTCCTCTTCTTGCAAACCTTCGTTGCGGCCTCTGCTATTCCCCCAAGTTCTATGCCACATGTTACTTCAAACTCATTGATGAACATACTAACAACTAGCCATTTAACACCTCCCGTCTTAATCTTCATGTCGCTCTTCTTGTTGGTAACTGTTGTTTTTGACGTTTTCGAGGATAATGGGTATTGCTTAGTTTTGTGATTTGGTGGTGATTTTTATTTGTTTATTTGACGTTTTTTTATCAGTTTTGGATAATGGGTATTGTTTAATTTTGTGATCTTTCATTGGTATGATAGAAAATATTGTGCTTTATTGTTGATTCTACCGGAAAGGGAAGCGGTTTTCCGGATAGTATGTCCAAAACTCGGTTTCCGAATAGTATGTCCAAAACTATACCCATTTGGGCTTGTCCAAAACTATATGCTATTTTTTTGTATATGTTGTTTTTTTTATATTTTTATCCAACAAAATGCTAAAGACGACCCAAATTGACATTCCGATGACTTTTCAATTAGCCATCAATCAACATGATGTCTCCACTGTCTCCCAAATTTTGGAACAAATCATAGACTATTTGTGTTGGTTCATTAAAGCCACATTGGATGCTGCCAAGTATGTCGATAAATCACCTTATACTAAGAAAGGCATTGAAGAGGTTGTCAAATTCTTGTGATTTCTATCAGGACAATAGATGCTCGATCCGGGTGTCTGCAAAAACGTCCATTGAAGACCATTTCATCTATCAATTTGGAGCCCCAACTTCGTAGGAGGTTACAAATGGACCCACGAGAGAAATATTGAGCTCATCGATGCTGACAATAGCTTTGGGGCTTTGTAATTTGGATGCATCCGTCTTTTTTAGGTAACAATTTGTTCATTTTGGGCTTTTCATATAGGATTCTTTCTTTTCTAAACTGTTTGAATGAAGTTTTATGTCTAATTATTATAGTAGTAACATTGTATAGTCAGATTTTTTTCTTTTTTAAACGATTGTATAGTCATGGTTGAGTAAGCGAATTCGGTTGGCTTGCGTTTGGTTTGGTTAGGATCAAATAGTAACACCATTTAAAGAAAGGGTTTAGATATGAGGACTGTTTTTAATTCGCCTCTCTCTTTCCTTGGAGATTTGATGGATGAAGTAAAAAAAAAAAAAACTCATGTGGTTTCATTTTTTACAAAAAGAAAAAAACTATTGTGGTTTGTTTTTCTCAAAAGGTTTCGAGTTTAAGTTCTAGCAACTGTATTTATTGTTGAATTAAAAACACATGATGGGACGAGTCTGTGTGCGTGCTTCAAGCTCAAAAGATATTCATATGAGCAGGTGTGTCAAAAATCAATATAAAAATTGTTGTTGGCATTTAACTATTAACTCCAACTTTTAATTTGATAACATATAGTTGCAAATTATAATCCTATATAATTGAAAAGCTTATAAACAAAAGTATGAAATTTGTGCAATTTCCATCAAAAAGAAATTATACGAGGCAATTTTCCACTTAACTAGAAGTTCGAGCATACTACTTCACTAAGGCTTACAATGAAATTTGCAAATAGTCAGCTATAATAACAACTAAACCATAGACACTCGAACCTCAAATTTAACAAGCAAAAAGTATGTTCTTTTACCATTTGGAGAAACTCAACTAAATGCTAAGTAATTAGTTCAGCTTAACTAATCAATCTTTATATACATTAATCCATGGTGGAAGACATTAAAGTCTAGTGCATGGTAGTAATCGATCCGGATGTCTGTAAAAACGATCCATTGAATACCATTTCATCTATCAATTTGGAGTTCCTCAGTTTTGGAGGAGGGTTACAAATGGACCGATGAGAAAAATATTGAGCACATCGATGTTGTCGATAGCTTTGGGGCTTTATAATTCAGATGTATCCCTCTTTTCGTTAGGTAACAATTTGTTCATTTTAGGTTTTTCATATAGGGTTCTTTCTTTTCACACTGTTTGAATGAAGTTTTATGTCTAATTATTATAGTAGTATTAGTTTGGCATTGGTATTGTAATCATAAATATGGTAAATAATTATAGAGTTACTACATTTGTCTATTTTTTCATATAATATATTTTTTTAGTGCGTTTGTCTATTTTTTAGATTAATAATGTAATATGTTTTAACTTTTAAGGCATCTCTACTACCGTTTTTATGATTCTACTCTGCCTTGTCTATCTGTTCATTCTGAAATATAATGGTTACAAATTAAAAAAAAATAGACAGAATGATCAAAATAGATTAAGTGTAACAAAAAAAATAGAGACGTAATATATGGAAACACCTAATAAATATATTATATAAAAATTTGGAGTCTAATAAATAATAAAAAAAATGTAAAAAAAGAGAGGTATTGTATAGTCACATTTTTTTTTTTTTTGAAACCATTGTATAGTCATGGTTGAATTCAATGAGTAAATGAATTCGATTGGCCTGCGTTTGGTTTGGTAAGGGACAAGTAGTAAACTATTTAAAGAAAGAGTTTGGATATGAGGACTATTTTTAATTCGCCTCTCTCTTTCCTTGAAGATTTCATAGATTTGTTAACGATAGAATTCTGCTCTGAAGCAAAGCAAATCGGACGTAAGAAATAACATCTAATGGGAGAGGTTGAGTGGTTGGAATTTTGAGGATTGGTTAGGATTATGATTTCATATTCTGCCGTTTGTTTGATAATTTATCTGCTACACTTAAATTTGCTTAAATGTTTTAGGAATTTAGTTGTAATTAATGGGTAAACACTATTTGGGGTCGTGAAAGTGTCTAAAATTCTAGATTCTATTGGTATACAAAAAAAACTCATATGGTTTCATTTAAAAAAAAAAAACTATTGTGGTTTGTTTTTCTCAGGACAAAAAAATAGGTGTGATTACAATTTTAACAAAAAAATGAATGAGATTTTATAAATTAAAAAAAATCGTTAGAGCCATAAAAGTTGGATTATTCAGAGAAATAAATATTATTTAAGCAACTTTAAATTTTCAACTTTTTAATTACGAGATCGTTTTGGCAATGCTTGGTTAAGAGAGAAAGTAAACGTCAGAGTAAGAAAAAAAATAAAAGACGCGTGCCTCGTTGTACACTTCCTAGTCCCCCAAGTCTTAGAGGTCGTTAGCACAGTGAACCTAGCTTTCTAGAAATAGAATAAAGCAAGGGAAGGAAGAAGTATTTGAATCTGATATAGGTCTTGTTTGGGAACGAGCTGTTAGCTGTTTGAATTAGCTGTTTAACTTTTTGCATTATCTGATTTGGCTAGCTGTTTTGACTAGCTGTTTGTAAACATGTTTGGTAAAATTTAGCTGTTTGGGTAAAATGACAATTAAGGACATTGATATTATTGTATGATATATGTAGTTAAAAGCTTAACAAATATTATAAAGTCATTAATAATATAGAAAAAGAAAAGAAAAAATAGGAAATAAATAACAAATTCATATTAAATTACATAATTGTAGCTTAAAAACCACATTTCAACTAATAATAAAGTTACATAATAATGTCGTTAATTCATAAACAAAATATTAATACATATTTTTTTTTAAAAAGTTATAAATAGAGGTTGCTAAAAAATATTAGAAGGAAGAGAGGTTGTAAAATTAAAAGGGAGAGAAGTTGTAAAATTAAAAAGGTAAATGAGGGTATTTTAGCCATATACAAAAAATATGAGAAAAAGCTAATTCAAAAAGCTCCATTTAGGAGCTTTTTCAAAAAGAGCTTTTTGGGCTAAAAAAGCTCTCCCAGAAAGCTTTTTGCCAAACACCATACAAGTTGTCCAAAAAGCTAATTGAGCTCAAAATGCTCTTTTTAGTCCAAAAAGCTCTTTGCCAAACACCCCCATAGCCTTGACCGCACCATTACTGCTGGGGTGGGGCTCGGCCTCCGAACCGTACGTGAGACGAGTTTCTGCCCAAAAGTAAGTAGCTGCAAGAACTGGAAGGCTAGCGCCTATGGAAAAGTGAACAAAGCAAGCTTTTTCTTTCGATAAGCATATCTGTAAACTTCTTATCGTTCATCACATTCACGACAGGAGTCGAAGCTGATGTCGACCTACCCGTTATAAGTGGTTTTGTAGAGTGGCAGTAAGGATGACTTATCTGTCAACTTTTCCACTATCACCCCCAAAAAACCAAACTCTGCGTTCGGTAAAGGCATGTGTCAGTGCAGATGAGTGATGTCGATCGGGAGCCGGGTGCTAAAAGCAGATTAGCCAGACATAGGTTACTTCAGCGCCTGGCTTAGCTACTGAAACTGATGGAGTAAGAGAGCCAGCGCGAGGATCCCGTGGCTACTTTTTTACGACTTTCTTAGTGGTCTGAGCTTGGGTGTATCGGACCGAATTGGAAAATGGAAAGATTTGTACAAGTTATACCTTTCGACTTGCGACCCTTCCTCTTCTTTGTCTTTTTTTCGAGTTGCAGAACCAGGTTCGACTAGCTAATAGAGGAGAATTGGTTGGACGAGTACCCGTTGACTTTCAATGTCGATTTCTATATGAACCAGCTTAGCCAGGCCAGCCGAAGAGCTATAAGATGGACAGAGTGGGCTACCAATTGTCGTTTAAGTTTCCTCTGGTCTCGTACCGGTCTTCGCTAAAGTAAACTCCAGTGAATTTACCTGTTGGAAATATTAACGTCCGGGGTTCTCCCCTCCTTTCTTTGCCAGGAAAGAGGGTCCGTCGTCAAATCCCAGGGCTCAACCCTGGACAGGCGGTGGAAACTGCCAAGCCCGAAGGTCGATAATTATACATCTTCCAGACCATAATGCTATTCAAAAAGTGCTGTAATCGCTTACAACTTTGGATAGTATGGGACATTCCCTCATGATGGAATGGCTACCTTCCTTTGTGTTGTTTGTCTTGGCTTTCTTTTTCCTCAAGGATCACAATTATATCATGTGGCCTTCCTAATGGGGGAACCTCATACCCCACTTTACCCCTCCCTCCAAGGCCCTTCACTAATGGTCTGCATGACTTTCTTTCTTTAGTATTATTATGCATCTATCGCTTTTCTTATTCTTCGATTTGCAAGAAGAACTAAGGGCTTAGACCAGAACTAAGGTAAGGTCAGGCTTATCTATAAATTAATTTGATTTGTTGCTTCATTGAAGCGATGGGTTTTGTGGAGCTAGGAGTCTTCCATTCATGCCTTCATGGGTGGCTATGCTTCGGGTGTTGAACTGGATGACATTGACTTCTATCTTGAATGGAAGTCTAAGAGCTTGTAAAAATTATTTCCTTGAGAGTTCTAAGGCCCCACCTATTTATCAATCCATGGCAACCCTTTTGGTAGTTCCGCGGGAAGGCAACTCAATACAGTGGTTAGAAATTGCATAATAAAAAAGAAGAAAGTCTGATTCCTCGAAAACAACTGATTGAGATTACGGTTGAACACTTCCTGAGCCAAAAAAAAATAAAATCTCGAAGGGAAATAGGCGGCAAACTAGTCTAGCCTAGGGCTAGAAAACAGCCGAAATGCGATCCTCAACCGGGTCAGGGTAAATGACATAGCGTTCCTGATAGAAAATGATAACTCCTTCACCGGTTCAGGTACAAGATACTACATTCTCTTCTTCTTTTTTATGTCATATGCTTGATTTCTGGCTCGCGAATCAGAAAGATTTTTTTCAAGTTTGAATGTTGGGCACGAAGTTGACGCGAAAACATGAATTGAAGTACTTAAGGCGGTCTATGAGTGAAAGACTTCCTTTTTTGGATTTAGAACTAGATTAGGCTGTTAAGAATCTAGATTGCTGAGCAATCTAGGTTCAGTAAGCTTTATTGCCTCATCTAGCTCGGTTTGCTGTTTGCTTTTGTTGTTAGCCTGGCTTGCTGCTTTGCTTGACTTACCTATAGCCCTAAACTTCCCTTTCCTATGGCCTGCTAGTCACCTCCCTTCTTCCCAACCTCTGGCAGTCAAAGCTATAGCCAGCTTTGAGTCTAATTTTGGGGTTCAGGAATAGGGGGCTTTGTTACCCAGACACTCATCCTGAGCAATCTCTCTCTTATCCATCCTTGCTTTCTCCAGCTTGACCGCCAAATACCGCCTTCTCCCCCCTGGCCGGGGGCGTCCATCGTAGGACTTTGTGTTATTTATTAAGGGCCGGGTCATTCCATCGAGTTGCATGATCATGATACTATTTTATCGTGAAATGAATTCAAAAAAATTCCCGACGTCTAAATAGACCCTCCCCCCGATCCATGCTGTCTTTAGAATCCCGAATCCCTTCGGAGCAAAACGGAGAAAAAAGCTAAAAGGCAAGGCTAAAAGGCAGGGAAAGAGAGAATGGGTGCTAAAAGACGTTCTCGCCACAGGTCCCTTTAGGGCGGAAAGAAGTAGCGGAATCAGGCGGCAGTCAAATGGAGGCGTGAATGCAAGATGCCAGCGGCATCTCGAACATTTAATATTTAAAGATGGAGCAGTATACGAAAATAATGGGAAAAATTGGATTCAATTGTCAACTGCTCCTATTGGCGTCAGGAGGTATTACGCTACTGCTTTATTCCCAGATGTTTCCATCGAGGATTTTATCCGAGACCCTTGCTTTAGCGAGTTGTTGACTCCTGTTCTTCCTCCCAAAGGATAGGGTAAAAGGTTACTCCAAGTGTTTTGGATAAAACCTAACCGAGCAGGTTCTCCGAATTCTATTGGTCATCTTGATGTAGGGTTAGCATAGTTTATCAGAAATTTAGATGGAAAAGGATGGCTTTCTCGCTGGAAGCTGCCAGAAGGATTCTTATTCTTACAAAGAAAATAGGATTTCCTATTGATTTGTCCCCTAGACTGACTGGTCCTATTTGAATACTTCCAAAACCATCGAAAATTCCAGCTAGCCACGAAGAGGAGAAGAAGGTGAAAGAAAAGAAGCCAGTTCAAACCATTTATTTTCTCTGCCCGGATAGCGAGCCTACAAGCTAACAGGCCTAAAGGGGTTTCCATTTTTTTTGCTTTTGCGGATGAATTCGAAGACTGTATTTCCGCAATCTGTTAAACACTTTCTTCAAGACTCTTGCAGTTTTGGCTACTCGGGACTCCCAACCTCTTCAAGAAAGCTTTGCTTGGTAGGCGCTGCCTACTCACTCTAACACTAACACTAGTTTACGCTTTCATACAGGTAAGCTTGACTTCTCTAGTTCACTTTCCTTAATCGAGGCATTTTCTGAATCAGAATCAGAATAAAAAGTACTATAGCATAATTAGATCAGGAGAAATCGAATCAGATTCATCAGAATCTGAATAGCCTTTCTGAAGATCGTATTGATACCTCGACATGAGCCTCTTTCCATTGAAGTAGGGAAAGCGGGATGAAAGCCTAAATCTTCAATTTAACAGTAACCTTTTATTGCAGGATAGGATATCAGTAAAAGATACCTATTACTATAGCTGATACTAGTAAAGAAGGAATCTTGTTTCTGTGTCAAGAAAGTAATCTATCATGTCCTAATTCTACGATTCGACTTTGAATGAACGAGCTTTTGCTTACCTTTTCACTTGCCCTGTCGGGCGTAGTAGGCCCTATGACTGCTTTTCTAGTTACCTATCTTATCTCCCCAATTTCCAATTTTAATTAATAATATAAATAATATAATTATTTATTTAATATTTCATGAATGATTTTGAAAAATAAAAAATGTAGATGCATAGCAAATGTGATTCTAAAAAACGTTAATATTTTGAATTTTTCACTTTGAAGTCGTTAAATGGTTATTTTGGACATTTTAAATTGAAAAATCACCTTTTCGTTAAGATTTGTAACCACATGTTTTTTTTTTTGAGAAAAATAAACACCACAAGAGTTTTTTTTTTTTTTGTAAAAACTTGAAACCACAAAGGTTTTTTTATACTTTACCCTTCTTTGTAATGTCTTTGCTGTTGGTGTGCCCTAGTTCTAGGCATAGTTATTTGTTTTATGTATTGTACTTTTGTCGATACATTTGTTTTTATGGAATAAAAGGCATTAATTCATTCAGTCAATATATCTTGTATTATATGTATTGTATGAAGTATCCATTGATTGTAATCATAAATCACCAGAAGCTAGTTCTACTCATGGGAATGAATAGAACGTAAAGCTTTTACGAACAGGATGTGTACAAGTGTACATGATATGTTTGTAGGTACGTATGACCAATACCGGACTTGGTCGATCCGCTTTAGAAGGCACATGGTGGGAGTGTCATTGCTCTTCTATGAATGTAGATCTCTTTTATCTGTCGACCTGATTTCAATATAGTATTGAATGAGGAATCTGATTAGATTTGACATACGCCTAACATGTCTGTAAAAGGATGCCAAATACGGGTATGATTGGTCTGGTCAGTGAACTAATTCATACTGATAGTTGAAGTGAAGGAATTACCACTCACTCCAGAAGTGAGATGATATCATTAGGCCACTCGATGAGTTGAACTGAGAAATGTGTGGCCACACTCAGATAAGCTGGTTACTTATCTGTTCTTCAGTTAACTCTAGATCGAGAAATATCTCAAGCTTTAGAGGATGACGTCCACCATGCCTCATGCTTGATATATCGATATGCATGGTAAGAGATATTAGAGAATACTACAGGGTATCTATCTGTATGAGATGGACTAACACTGTAATCAATTGGTGACTGATATGGTCTAGGCAACTCTCTATCAGTCATTGAGCTGATTGATTATGGCCCACAGGATCATGCACACTAGACACTGAGACTTGTACTCGGAGAACTAATACATGTAGTGTATTTATGATGAACTGATTATTAGTTGATAACTAATAATGTTAATTGATTAATTGTTCTGATTAGAACAAGTTAATTGATTGTTTGGAGGGATTAATTATTCAATCGGGCTAATTAATTAAGCGATTGATTAATTAGATTTTCTTTAGGGGTTGATATGTGATTAATTATAACCTAATTGATGTTAATTGAATCTATTGTATTCTATTGTGGTACAATCAGATTAATTAAATTAATGCAGGTACTAGAACTGTAATTAGTCGACATATTATAAATTAATCCTAAACGATTGAAACCCTAGACTTTCTGACACAGAAAATCAGAAACCCTAATTCCCTCCTAACCCTATTCGGCCGAACTCCCTAGAGTGATCCCGGGTCTCCGTTCATCGTTCTTCGTGCCTTTTGCGAGTACCTGTTCACTGTAGGTGTCGTGCACGTGATTTTGGCGGAACCTCCGATCGTGCGGTTCGTCCATCTCTCTCAGAGGGATTCCATGTGAGTGACTAATGTAGGATTAATCACTTTAATTAAATAAATAACATTGAGGCAATGATAAAGATCAAAGTAATCTGATCAATGATGTTAATATCGTTTTTCTCGCTTCCGCTGCGCGACTCTGATCGTTGATCAGATTCCAACATTTGCTTTATATGATAGTTTGGTCATTGGAATACTTATGGCGAAAGAATGCAAAAATTGGAAATTTTGCGGAATGATGGAATCTCCATTTAGAAAAAGATGAACTATATGTCAATGTTTCCAATATTAAAAGTTTTACTTCTCTAGTGGACCAAAAAGAGAAAATTTAGACAAATTTGTTTTAGCAGCAATAAAAAAATTCCATTCATCGAATAACCAAAATCCAACCATAATTGAATCGAAAAAAAAAAAAAAAAACGAGCTACTTGTTCTGAAAACGATAAAACAGCACTAACTTGAAAGTTTTGACTAGAAACTCTGGAATCCATAATCTATTACTATACTTAAAAGCAGAAGCACAAGCTATGACGTGGCAACAGTTTAGGAGGGATATTGCTGACTTGGCTTATTCTTATGCATCACATCTCTCTTCTTGCAAATAATTCCAATCTCTCCTCTTTTCAGATAATAAAAAAAATAATTATTTATTGCCTTAATTTTCCCTTCCCTACTCAAGCCATTAGATCATTGGCGTTCAAGCTCCCCGAACTTTAATTCGACGTTGCAAAGAGTATGGAATCGAAATGGACACCTGCTTTTATCGGATGCAAAAATCCGGACTGTTGAAATCATGAAACCTCCCCCCAAAGCAGGAACATCACACCAATATCGAATTATTGCAGATGTTAAACTTTTCCGCTCATCTTTTCGATGGATTGCAAGGTAATCTTTGTTTGCATGCATTAGATATATTGATTTTTTTGATTTGATGTTCCAATGTATAAGTGCATGTATTTCTGTTCAGGTTTTTGTTGTCTTTGAGGTTCACTCTCCATATCAATTTCAGGTTATAATTCTCCACAAGTTACATTGACATGGACATCATTACATCAAATACTCATATGGGATATGGTTCCTTCTGGATTTAAGGGAATGATGAAAGTAGTTTCTACCACTAAAAATGGGTATCCTCTTCTTACCCCTTTCATTAATATTGAATTATAAATTAAATAAAGTGTTCATTCTTTTTAAGGTTTCAGAATATATAGCTACTATCATGACTTTTGTTTTTGTTCACTATACTTCTTCCTCTGTCATCCTAAACTTTTGGATTTTGGTACATAATGAACATGAAAGAAAGATATGAATTTTGATAGATTAGACAAGGTTTTGGGGTGAATTGTGATTAACCTTCTTAGTTTAGATGCTTTAATTTGTGTCATATTTATCATACAAGGAGGGATTCAAATCAATTTTTATAACGCTTTTGGAAGGAATGACAGAAGAAAAGGGAAGGGTAAGAATGATTTTGCAAATTTTATTTCCAAATATAAAGACGTCTATAGTTTGACGTTTCAACAATCTACATCACTATATTTTCCAACTACATATGCGGTGAGTTCTTTTTTTTCTCTTCTTCTAGGTTTCCATTACCACAATTTACTGCAAATGTCATATCGGATAATTAGTTGGGTTTTAATCAGTCCAAATTTTGAGCTGATTTTTCTATGTCTATGTACTCTTATAGCAGAACAAGAAATTTAGGAAAGACAGGTTTGTGGAGTCCAAAACTTGGGTCAAGAAAAGAACTTTAGCTTTTTTAAGGTGGGAGTGATAGATGAATGGACATATATTACTATTTCTGCTCTTGAAATTGCTTATTGATAAAGGAGTAACATTTTTCATTTTCCACCTGTTAATTGGGTATTAAAATGAACATATGAAGACATGTGGAGTCCATGGCAATACATGGATTTAAAGGTTTTGGTCTAATGTAATTTTTTTTTTGAAAGATGGTCTAATGTACATTATGCATTTAGATTCTCAATGTTCTATTATGGATGCCAAATCTTCAGCAGAGGATTGCAGAGGATCGACTAAAGAACAGAAATTAGCAGATTGTACGATGTTCGTCCAACAAGGGAAATGCGTCCATACGTTCAATGTAGACCTTGGATCCTAGAAAAGCTCTATTTTGTATTTGTGAACAACATATTGCCTTAATCAGGTAATACAAAACATTTCTTTAGTTTCTTTTGAAATTAGTAATTAAGATATTTGAAGAGTGATTAACTTAGCGATATTTTGGCATTGATGACGTTGTCGAGAGAACCAGCCTTGGAAGAAAGTGTTGTAAGAATAAGGTGACAGGCGAGTTCTTAACATTATATGCACATGTTGTTTATGGAGATTATTGAATATACATATGCTAAAACAGTCCCAACTACTTTTAATTTCTATTGGTTATTCACTTTGGCAATGATATTATCACCCATTTGACAACAACTCATTCACTGTTTTTGAATGATATAAAGTATTATTTCATTTTTAATTAATAATATTCGAAGACTAAAAGACGCAGGTATTTATTCCATATGTTAAACAATATATCTAATTTTCTTTAACATTTTTTATTTTTTTTGCTCTTTTAGTGTGTACAAGTAGAAAATGGAGAATTGACTCCAAACTATGTATTATGGAATAACATAAAGAGAAACATAAGCAAAAGGATAAAAGGTTTATGAAAATGCTTAGAAAAATTAATAAAAAAATGCAAAAGTTTCAGAGATTATTTGAACTCCCGTGCAACGCACGGGCATACGTCTAGTTTTAAAAGAGAAACAAAAACACACAATCCTAAAAACCTAAATAGGAACTACTCGAAATCCCTCGAGTTGAATCCATCATGACAAAGTTTTCGCGGAATACATCTAAGAACTTCATGACGCATCCTTCATGTGAGGAGTCTATAAAGGCGATCAAATCCCCTCTTGTAATTGGAAGTCTGCATCTCTAATTCAGATCTCAACACCATTCCTTCACGACTCATTAGGAAGGAAACACCTAGGTCATCCAGATTATCCAGAAATTTGAGAATAGTCCAGAAAGTTGTGAACAAATAGATCAAATTTCATTTGAGATGTTGCCCAACTACGAAAATATAATAGATTGAGCCTTGGGACTGTAGCAAAAGATTTTTTCATGGTACTGAAGTGAGGAAGATTGCTAGTGTCTATGCAGAGACCACTGTAACAGACAACACATTGCATCATGTTCAGAACCATGACCAGGTGACGCACTATAGCATCAACATCCTCTCATCTGGACGAATAGTCACCCTACAAGTATCCAAACTTCTACAGAATTTGTATCTTTGTGTTTGCAGGGCTGGAGTTATGGGGACTATTGGCACGAAACTGATATATATCATTGTTGCCTGAACAACAAGGTGGATAAAAGTTAGCATACTGATGTGTGAAAATTATATATATATTTTTCCCTATTTAGCCTCCTTTTATACTTATTTCTTTGCTTAATTTCATATTTAATCATTGCTTTTCCTTTATTTTGCTTTAGGTCTCGCTTAAGGACGCGATTGAACAACTTTGGAAGTTCGGGGACCAATCTAGAACTTTTCCAAGGCGAATCTGTAAGAAGCCGAGAGTTCATGGACCTTAGTGGAAGAATGCCAAATGAAGTTGCAGCTGTGACTTTCCGGCTGTGAGGCAGAATTAATGAAGGAGGGGAATGCCCCTTTTACCCTTATGTCTTGTGGTCAAACTTAATTCCTTAAGGGCCACTTTAGTCTTTTGTTGCTTTAGTACTTTTCTAGTCTTATCCTCTTGATGCTTTTTTAGGGCAAACATTTGTACCCTATAAAAAGCATCTTTTTTCTTTTTGCTAAAGTGTGTGAGTGTGTGTAACCTAGGAATCTCAACTCTTCTCCTTCAACCTCCATTCTCTCTTATAAACTATTCAAGCTTTTGAGCTTTTTATCAATGGTGAACGAATTTTATTCTCTTTTTGTCTCGGTTTTGACACCCCGAAGCATGAGTGAGTAGTCGTTTATGGGTGTGACGATGGGGAGGAGACTTGCGGCTGTGACTATGTGATTTCGGGTGGTAAAGGTTTCTTTACTTGAGTTTTTCATAGGTCTAGGGCTTATGAGATCTAGTTGCAAATAGGACTTAGTAGATCTAGCATAGATCTTAGGAATAAGCTATGTTTTATCTCATTTTTGGAAGTAGATCTATGATATACTTAACATGTGGGTTAGATGGCTCTTCTTACATGCTAGTATAGGTTGTTTTTATCATTTAGAGGAATCTTATGGTAAAAAGTCTTGTTGCTTCATGAAATATGTTGGTAAGTCACTAACCATGCTTGATCTATATGTTTATGCTTATGTTTATGTCTTAGGAATAAGGTAAACATGAGAACATGTGAAGATAGGACCAAAACCCATGTAAGAAACTATTATTTGCCATTTATGAAAATCACGTGACTTGCACGTGCTGTATGCCTGCGACCCTAACTCGCACCTGTGCTTCCCTTGATATTTTCTCGCAGCTGTGATCTTTTACTATTTACTCTTTAGTTAACATAATTATTAAAATCAATCTTAATCTGTGAAACCATTAGACTTTTAGGATTTAGACTTAGTAATATTGGTGTTAAACAATCCCTTGGGTTCGATATTTGGATCTTTAAATACATCCACTTTATTACTTGAAATGATGAGTATACTTGCTATTTTGCACGTGTAGTTTTTTTGTGTCACATACTAATACACTAATTGATTTCATCAATCAAACTTATTTTGACCGATAGGACATTCATAATATTAAAAAAATTTGTCAAAACTCTGGACAACTTTATTGACCTTTAGAAAAGCGAAAAAACATCATTTATCAAGTTTAAAAAATCATCAGGATACGTAACAAAATAAAAATCATAATTTCATATATCCAAAAATTTCCAAAAAATTCTAGGAAGTCCGAAAAAGTTATTTAAAGTGATTTGATAAAAAAAATGAAAAAAAATTGGAGTCTAGGAGCCCCCTCATGCACCCCCACGTGATGTAGGTGTGTCGGGGCTTCACTGGAGCGAAGGTGGCGCGGGGTCCACACACTGTCTTCCCGACGTCTGATGCATCTGCAAAAATAGTCGAACCTAGGGTTTTTAGGGTCTCTAATCACAATGGTGGGGTCAATTTTCTCGAAAACCATGTTGGACACTGATTCCGGGCAGTTACATCACCTTTTGCAAAAATTAAAACAACTTTTAAGGATCCAGATTACGGCTTTTAAAAAATATAATTAACAAAACCAAATCGGAGTTGTTTAGCATCGAAAATCAACACAAAAACATATCCAATCATTTTCAGAAGATCAATTTTCAAATTAAATTAAAACCTTATTTTAGATTGATAAGAAAATCAATCTTAATAACCATGTTTATACCACAAATATTAAGAACAATATAAGCACAACAATCGATAATTCTTTCAAGTGATCCCATGATTAATTCTGGCAAACTAATCCATGTGAGATAAATGGGTTAGGGTGTACCTCAACGAATAGCAGAAATGTTGATCTCTCATAGTAGCGAAAGCGAATCTTTACACCACGATCTTGTATGCAACCACGCAACATTAGTTGGGAAAGACTGATTGATCCACAGACTAAAGTTGAAGAACGAAGATATATATATATATGGAGCAGCTAAAATAGGGAGGAGAGACAGAGCTCCAACATCTCTCTCTCTTATGCGTTATCATTATGTTATGTGGTTAGGGTGCGGCCTATTTATAGATGGAGAAACTCTATGTCTCCATCTAAGCTAATTGGCCTCCCTAAACAATTCATCTTATTAGATGGGTTTGACCCGTTCCATTTCGAGCGTGTCGGATTAATTGGATCCATACCCAACTAATCCTAACAAGTGGCACCTTTCGCATTTTGAGATTTATTTTCACTTGAAGATTTATTTCGTTATATCTATTGTTGAGTGTTCATTGAAGCTTTCATTTGTTGTAAAGGAAATAAATATACAAGAAGTATTCAAAGAAGAAAAAGAAGTAGACATTAGTGGTTAGCAGCAATTTACAGATTGATGGACGAAATAAATTTTTAAGAACCAACTACTTCAACAAAATCAAACTTAAAAGACTATATGATTATTTCAAAAAATACAGGGACTAAATACTTTTTAAGGTAATTTTTTTTATTTTAAATATGTTAAATGTGTCAGGTTATAATTTCCTTAAAGCGAAGTGAGAGTATCTTTTAATTCTTTTTGTTTAATTTTATCAATTTTGTATTTAATTGTGTTATCGAGAACACAAATTAATTAGATACTTTATGATCAACTATAAATGTAGCAATTGAGTTAGAGGATTGGTACTAATTTGATGGGCAATAGCACTATCAAATTTAAATTGGACACTCAATCTTTTATAAAAAGAAGGTAATGAAAATGTGAATGGCTCTAACTTCTTTTTTTAACAAAAATCTTTACATCAACTTAAAAAATTGAATGGACCTAAAAATATCTGTAGTTTTTCATCTTGATACGAGGCGTTTGAGAAAAATGGCATGTTTATAGTAAGAGTGTTTGAATAAAAACTGCAACTTCAGTTAGAGTATTTGATAAAACTGCGCCAACCATAAGGCTAAATTGTCTCGTTAAGGCGCTAGATATGGAAAAATATGGCTACAAATAACACCTTAATAAAAGGGTTAATATTTTGTCGTGCCTTTAATTTAGATTTTTTTTTTCACCTTGCTCGCTGGACTCATCAAATATAATATATATTGCAACTTTTTGTGCTGATAAAAATAATCACGTCATAAGAATGATAATGATAGTCGCCCGCAAAAAAAAAAAAACGATAATAATAAATTATGCTACATTAGTCTTAAAAAGCTGCAATATATTATATGTAACGAATTGAATTGAATGAGCTAATATGTTTTTCTTTAAATTAAAAGATTAAGTACACAATTAGTTACAGTATTTTGATGATTGTTTCAAAATGTTTACCAACTTTAATCTGTTTCAATAAAGTCATTGAAATTTGAATTGTTTTAATTAAGTCGCTTTGTTAACTTAAACTTAATTGGACATTCCAAAAACCACATGATTGACACATGTTCCTAAGTGAGACAATGTTTTTGAAGATGATATACACATATGTTCCTTCCCTCCCTCCCGCCATTGAGAAATGAGTGATGGATCCAACAATCAAACTCACAAAAGCTCTCCTTAAAAACACCCAAAACCCAAAACTAGCATGGCATCTTTTCAAGCGCATCCTCACTCTTCCCATCTCATCAAAAACCCATCTTTCTCAATCAATACCCATCATTGCTCGTATCCTCATTCGCGCCAAAATGTATACCCAACTCCATCATCTTCCCCAACTCCTCCTCAATTCTCAAACCCCCCTTCCTTCCCTCCAAAACCTCGTAACCCTTTTCGCTAAATCCGGGTTTCTTGATATCTCCATTTCCCTCTTCCAATCCCTCTCACACCAATTCCCCCAAAACCCCCCTTCTATTTACTTATACAATGACCTTTTCCGTATTTGCATCCAAAATAATCGTCTTGATTTTGTTTCTTGGTTGTATAAAGACTTAGTTGTTTCTGGGGTACGTCCCGATACTTACACTTTCAATCTTTTGATTGGTTTGCTATGTGATTCTGGCCAATTAGATGATGCACATGAGTTGTTTGATAAAATGCCTGACAAAGGGTGTGACCCTAATGAGTTTAGTTTCGGAATTTTGGTTCGTGGGTATTGTAGAGCGGGGTTTATGAGTAAAAGTTTGGAGCTTTTTACTCAAATGAGGAGTTCGAGGCTTTTGCCGAATAGGGTTGTGTATAATACCTTGATTTCTAGTTTTTGTAGGGTAGGTAAGACTGCTGATGCTGAAAAATTGGTGGAAATGATGAGAGAGGATGGTTTGGTTCCGGATGTGGTGACCTTCAATTGTAGGATTTCAGCTCTTTGTAAAGATGGTAAGATTCTTGAAGCCTCTAGGATTTTCAGAGATATGCAGTTTGATGAGGGGTTAGGGCTGCCTCGGCCTAATGTTATAACTTATAAGTTGATTCTGTTGGGATTTTTCAAGGAAGGGTTGTTGGAGGAAGCTAATACTTTGGTTGATGCTATGAAAAGAAGCGGTAATTTGATGGACTTAGAGAGTTACAATATTTGGCTGTTAGGTTTGGTTAGGAGCGGGAAGCTCTTGGAGGCTCAGTTAGTTCTCAAAGAGATTGTTAGTAATGGCATGAGGCCTAATATATATTCTTATAATATTATCATGGATGGGTTATGCAAAAATGGAATGCTCTCTAGTGCAAGAATGATTTTGGGTCTTATGGTACGTAATGGTATATCACCTGACATAGTAACTTATAGCACTTTGCTTCACGGCTACTGTAGTAAGGGAAGGGTACGAGAAGCTCATAGTGTTCTGAATAATATGACAAGAAATAATTGCTTCCCGAATACTTATACCTGTAACATTTTGCTCCACAGTTTGTGGAAAGAAGGAAGGACATCAGAAGCAGAAGAGTTGCTACAAAAGATGAATGAGAAGGGCTATGGTGTGGATACTGTGACCTGTAATATTGTAATTGATGGTCTTTGCAATAATGGACTATTGGACAAGGCAATTGAGATCGTAAGTGGGATGTGGAACCATGGAAGTGCAGCGTTAGGAAATTTGGGGAACTCATTTATTGGCCTAGTTGATAATAGTAATAGTAGAAAGAAATGCTTGCCAGATTTGATCACATATTCAACCATAATTAATGGTTTATGCAAAGCCGGCAGGCTCGAGGATGCTAAAAAGAAATTCCTTGAGATGAAAGGTAAGAACTTGCAGCCGGATTCAGCAATTTATGATACCTTTGTACATAGTTTCTGCAGAGAAGGGAAGATATCATCTGCGTTTCGAGTGCTCAAGGATATGGAGAAACAAGGCTGCAGCAAAACCTTGCAAACATATAACTCATTGATATTGGGTTTAGGAAGTAGGAATCAAATATTTGAAATTTACGGGTTGATTGACGAAATGAAGGAAAAAGGGGTTTCTCCTAATGTTCATACATATAATCACATGCTTAATTGTCTTTGTGAAGGAGGGAGATTTAAAGAGGCCCCTTCTGTTTTAGATGAGATGCTGCAAAAGGGAATTTCCCCAAACATATCTTCCTTTGAAATATTAATTAAAGCATTCTGTAAGGCTTCTGATTTCAGAGAAGCACATGAGGTGTTTGAGATAGCTCTAAATGTGTGTGGCCACAAGGAAGCCCTATATAGTTTGATGTTCAATGAACTTCTTCTTGGAGGGGATGTTGCTGAAGCAAAGGCAATATTTGAAACTGCCTTAGATAGATCCTTCTGTGTGGGGAACTTTCTCTATAAAGATCTCATTAACAGACTTTGTAAGGACAAAATGCTGGAAGTTGCTAGTAGTGTTCTATATAAGTTGATTGACAAAGGATATCAGTTTGATCCTTCATCATTCATGCCTGTGATTGATGGCTTTACTAAAACAGGAAATAAGCACGAGGCAAATGAACTTGCAGAGAGGATGATGGAAATGGCTCCAGAAGCGAAGGTGGGAAATAAGACGTACTATGAAAGAAATTCCATCTCTACAAAAAAAATTAAGGATGGAGGAAATGATTGGCAGACCATAGTGCACAGGTATTCCAACAAAAGTTATTTTAATTATTCAGATGTACTTATTTTTTGGTTATCTTTAATTTCATATTTTGGGATGTCTCGGTGCTATTTTCACCTAGGTAAAGTCTTATAACTTAAATTGTTATGCTCCTTAGAAGAGCTTATTGAATTGATTTCCGGTCAATATGTGTAGCAGGGTTCTATTCAGAAAAAGGAGATTCATGAATCATTATATAGTTGAGGTTGCTTCATTCGTTTTAGTGATGTACTCCTAGGGACTGCTTACATATAGAGTTCTAAAGTTCACTAGATTATATTACACTACCTCATCTAGATCAGCCTGCATCTACCTGTTTTCTGTTCATGCAATTTCAGTATGCTCAATCTTTGACACCCCTTGAATTTTCTGGTATATAATGAATATCCAAAACTTCAATGGTGTGAATTTCGTCTTTTTATAAATGCACTCTCATCGGAGCATTTGTTTTACTTATCCATGTCTTACCATTCTTGTGTTTCTATGTGAGGAACTGGGTTTTCGTTGATACAGTAGTTAGTAGTTTGCTGATTTTATCACTGTGTATGAACCCCTTTACACCCAGGTGATATCAACATAAAAAACAAACTTGTTTATAGGATCAGAATAAACTATTTGCTACCGAAGTTCATTTTGTTGGATATACTCTCACTGTGATTTCTAGATGCAAGTCATTTTATAAATGTTACGCATCCACTATGATGATTGTGAAATAATACAAAAATCTGCTGGGAAATATTTTGATTCATCAAGTAGTTGTTTTTCTGACATGTACTGACAGAACATTGTTTTCAACGCTACTTTTCTGTCATTCATATTTTACTTCATTATAGTTGTGGAATATTTTCCCAATTGCTTTCTTACACTATCTAGAGTAAAGCTTTCCAATCTTTAGTTAAGGCAATATTCATTTTACTTTCCGATTTTCTCCACAATTTTGATTCCTTTTCTTTCTCTTTCACAGAGATGATGGCAGTCGAATAGCTTTGAAAGCTCTTACACGGGTGTTGAAAGGCTGGGGCCAGGGAAATGTATCATCGCTAAAGCAGCAGAAGGATGAGTTTCCTGATTACTGGGATGGAACTGGTTAAACGATTTTTTACTGGAGACTATTGTCTAAAATGAATGTGAAAACTGTTATCTCTTGAAAGTTTTCTCAGAATCCAAAAAATGAGATTTTAATTGATATCTCTATCATTTCATGAGACTCTGAGCATAATGATAGCTTTACTGCTCACTTGAGGCTCTACCTGAGTGACTAACTGTGTTCGAAATTGCTGAACAGCAAGAGTAGGCATCAGAGTTCTTTCCAAAAGCTATATTCATTGTCAATCATCTAAGAGCAATACAAGACAGCTCAGTACTTGCTGTTTTGAATTCAATGGAGGTAAAATTTCATGTGGAACATTGTATTTCATTTACAATGCCATACATCCGATACTATAGGCATAAAAATTGTAATTATCATAGAAGTTAAAAAAGGTTGCATTTGCATGTATATTTTGTCCTTAAAAATATATGGTTCAGGCTCATTTAGAACTGGTTTTGCTGTCAAATACTGTTTGAACCTAGGTTAAAGATGATTTTCCATCACAAACATAAAATTTGTGCTGAATATTCATAGTAACTCTGGTTTTGTTGCTAACAGGGACAAATCTAGGGAGTCAGAAGGGAGTTTGAGCATCCACTGGTCGCTGAAAAATTCATTTGAATTGTGTATGGATCTTTATTTTTTCAGGATGAAGACACTCAAAAACTCTGAATTAAGCACCGATGGGTATTGAAGGACTCCCTGTCAATGAATTCTGGATCTGCCCTGATTGGTAATGAAAGTAAATTGAGAAACCATGTTGCTTTAAGCTTCTTGTACATGTTTGCAGGACTGCTTTTTTCTTTCAAGCATGCTGGTCTTGGCATATGCTTTGTACAACTCTTTCTGATAAATAGTGTAGCACAAAATAATGCTACCAACCAAATAATATATTAGATTTTTGGTAATTTTCCCCTTAAATAATCTCATAAAGTCACTCCCCTAGCTTATTGCCAGAGATTTTCTTTGATTTGATTGGATTTGCACAACAATAACAACTTGCAGCTTTCTTCTTCATAGGAAATAAACCCAAAGAACTGAAAATTGAATGAAAGTCATAATACCAAAATGAATGTACCCCATAACCATAATACATCAACCTTCTGTATTTTTATTGATGTACTTATCACAGGAATAATAAACCTATAATCTAAAACAAATTAAAAGTTATTTAGTACTACATTTACCGTGGAAGGACACTTTTTGAACATCCATATCATGTAAATTGGTTACTTTTGGAATTAATCCTTATTACTATAGAAATCCCTCACAGCTTATACATAGCCAAACTATAACTATATAACAGCATCTCTAGATCTTGACAAGAAATCAGCTTCCAATTCAAACATCAGAAATCACATACCTTATTTTAATACACCCCTGATTAATTTCATCATTCATAACAACTCCAATACAAGATATAATTACAGGATTTAGGGGTAGCATTTGGAGGGAAAGGGCCTCTTTGAAGTACTAATTTAATATTCTTTAGTATCATTACTTTCCTCTACATAGTCACTGATTTACAAAAACAAGATTTCACTAAGTGTTAGCAGGAAACTAAAAATATTCCCAGCAGAATCTCTTCCTAGTTATTTCAATACCACCTACTAAGTCAATCATCCCCATCTGTCCTCCATCACCGAACAGGTTGCCAAGTCGGATGAACTGATATTCTGATTGTCTGCCCTTGATGCATTCTGTATATATCTTTACATTCCTCCAGATCAGCATCACAAGTCAAAAGAACCCATTCGCAATCATCGTCCAAATACTTGAGATCAATTCTGCTAACATCTTTTATGCTGAAACGCCTTGCAAGCTCACCTTGCAACACCTTGAAATCCCAATTTGGTTGCAAGCTGAATCGTACTTTTTCTTCTCCATAGTGTGCTTTCACTCTAAAGGTACCACTCTCTTGCAAACTCCGACCACGGCTTTTTGGTAAGGTGGGCAGAGTCTCCAGAATCGGATGATCACCCAGTATTTTATGGCTTTGGGATCTTACAAGAGGTTTGGGTTCCCCGCAGTATGCAGCATGTAATTCTGCATCGCTGCGTGTTCGCTTCAGCTCCCCAATAGGGTACTCCACTTTCAAGGCATCCACAGGATTCAGAGCATTATCGGTGATTGAATGCTTCTTTGTCTCCGTGGAACAACATGTGCTAGATCCAGAGCTCTGACTGCATGACGAGGATGGAGATTTTGAAGCGGTAGCACCCGCATTAACTGTCCCATTTTCAGGATGAGGATTCAATGGCTTTGAATCATCATTCATCTTTAAGAATCCAAAAGAACCATTTCCACAAATATTTGGAGAGCTTAAATCTGGAAAAGCTTTATAGAAAGAATCTATCTGAATGGAACCTTCTGCACCTTGGACTGAATCAATCACAAGTTGGAGTTTCTTTAGAGAGTGGCCCACCTTCTTAAGCTTCCGAGAAGGCCACCGGGTGATACCGTGCTGTCTGCATATCCTTTTGAGAGTGGTGGGGCACACTGCAAGCAGAAGCTAACGGTGAGGGGCAAACATTAAACCAACTTTCATCTATTTCAAATACACAACATTGTGCAAGAAACCACCCGAAACATCACATGTCATAACTGGAAGCAGGAATCATTTTTAGAAAATAATTCTTCTTCAGAAATGTATTATCATAATCATGATAAAATAAGTACATCTACAGTGTATCAAAACTAAAGGCTGTAGCAATATGATGATTGTATTATCATAATCATAATCAAGCTTTTGAAGTAATCAATTATGGTGATGTCAATTAAAATTTATGACCACTCCGTTCTAACCAAACTTAGCACTTATTTTATTCTGCCATGAGTTATTAATCAAAGAAAGAAAGGAAAGATTAATGACTGAATTTGCAGTTATGGTAAACATTATCCTACCACCAATACTCTTAGCAGCATCTTTAAGACTCCCTGCAAAGTATTGTCGAAGAACGTCCAAGCTGATTGTCTTCTCCGTCTTGGTCCGTCTCTTCTCACCTGCTTTTCTTCCTCCTGATGAATTCTGCCCAGTGAAAGAAGAATTGTTGGTTCCCTCAGCATTATCTCTGAGTCTAAAATCATGTTGAGCTTCTCCAGACTCAGTAAAACCATGCTTTAGGAATACTTTCTCCAGAGAGTTGTCCAAATGACTCGCCACCTTAAACTCTTCTTTAGGTTCTTTCGGTTGGTCCCATGAGACATAGACTTGCTTCCCTTTTTGTTGAGCCTCTATCATCTGGGAAATCCAGGATGACCCCTCTAAAGAGGATTCTTTCAATGACGAAGGTGCAACTTTATGATTTTCGAGGGTGTCATGTGTTCCATCTGAAGCAAGTGCAGTATGCCAGCTATCTTCATTGAGCACCTCCATGACAACATGTAAAGAACGACATGCTTGTTGTATGGATACAGGTAGTAAGTCTCTCATCCGCCTTTGTTCTGTGGCATCTAAACAATCTTTTGGCAAGAATAGCTCCAACACAAAATCAGCTGATCCAGTAGAAGAGCTTCTAAGTGGAATTGCGACAGCAGCATGCAAATTGAGCACCTTGGCATGGTGAGATAGCGGATAATCAGTCTTGCTAAAGGAAGATATATCAGATGCAAAATACTGTTTGTTCGCCATGAATGCTTTCCCAACAATCCCTTGACCTGCATAAAGGTACTGCTCTGAACATGCCACGTGGAATGCTAGAAGTTCTCTATCCGCAACCATGCAAGCAGAATCCACAGTAGAAATACAATGAGCAAACTTCTCATCAAAATGTCCACATCCACCTTTTCCTTGCTGGAAACACCGCGCCCAGGTCAGAGCTACAGGTAAATTATGAGTTCTGCACACAGAGCCTAAAATTTCTGATATCTCTGGAACTACAGCTTGGCAAAACTCTTTACAAGCCTGAGAAAGAGGAGTTAGAACCATGATTCTAGTAACTGTCATAACTGATTTATAGCGTTCGTCAAACATTATGTACTTACCTTAACACTCGGAGGACAATAGTCTTGTGAACTCTTTATATCAACAGCCTGTTAGTAGATATCAAACATTAGACTTGGATATTTGTTTCAAGTACAAATGGTTGGATGAATCATATCAGGACTAAAAAAATATCCATTTTCACAGTTGCCTATTGGCAGAAAACAAGAGGTATAGATTGAGTTGGTGCTTTTCCTCAGAGAGCCAAGTTGGATATATATAAGTGGAAGAATTTCAAATTTCATATTTTAAGATACCCTCCTCCCACTTCATTGAAATAATGAGTTAAATGAAGAATGTACTACATACAGTCAACATAAAGATAAACTTAAAGCCTAGACTAGTGTTGTCTACTAACTTGTAAGTTTCTTCAGAAGTGGATAAACGTATTATGCTGAAAACTTGAGATGACTAACACAAAGGATAAATATCGATTATCATTTTCTCTCGGTTCATAGAGTTCGAGACCAGAGAAAATATCAATGTCTCATTTTCAAGATTCTTTTATAAGAAAAATGTTCCTACTATTCCATAACTAAGCTCTTTCAAGAAAGTTACGACTAAGAGAAAGAAGAGACCTCAAGTGCTTTGCAGATAGTTTCTAGCTCAGGCCGATAACTGGTTTTCTGAGAGGTAGTTACAACCTCAACAACCCCCAAGGAAAAATCAGTACCCCTTTCAAAGATAGGAACTGCAAAAGACCCCCCAATGTTATACTGCTTAGCATAATTCTTTCGGGGATACTCCTCACTTTTGAAGTAACGAACATCTGGAGTTGACTCCGGCAACTTCCCCAAGAACACCCGGCCAGGCAATCCGAGTGAATCTTTTGAATCACCATCTACTGGGAAATCGTAGGTTTCTGAAACAAATCTATAACTTGCAAGATTTTCACTCTTTAGACTAAGTAAGCACGGCTGACCAAGGGTTGTGAGCACCTTCTTACCGTCTTTATTTGTAGGAACCCATATCTGAACAAGGAGTTCCATAGTTTCTGTGTATCCTTTAAGCTGTCCAAAAGCTTGCATCAATCTTTTCTTGACAGTAGAAGGTGGCCTTTGATATGCCCTTGGTTCAATCCACAAGGTTCTACTCAATTGACTTCCTCCAATCGGGAAGCCTTCAGATTTGACTAAAGATTCAGAAGTCTGGTTTTGAGATTCTGATTGTTGGTGAATTTGCTGATTTTCAGTACTGATGGGATCAAGAAAAGGGAAAAACTGTGGAGAAGAAGTTGAAGGGTCTGGCTGTGAGAACGTAAAGCTATCGGAAGTCTCTAACCAGCAACCTTCATATAAGAGTTCATCCATGAAATCCAAATCCATGGCGGAGCCGGAGAAGTTGCCAGATGTAGTAGAATCAGGTTTATCAGCACCATTTTCCATAGCTTCAAATTTGCATCTGGCAGAGCCCTATTAAATGGGAATTCATTTGAAAACACTAGTTATGATCTAAAACACAAAAGAACAGTATAAATAAAAATAAAAAGAGGAACTTTTTTCTTTTGAGCAAATAAAAAGAGGAACTTGGTTTGGTAAGTGCTTGTATCCCAACTCATTCAATTTAACTCCTCAAAGATACAAATACAATGGAAATTTTGTCACTAGAGAAACAAATACCCTTTTGAGAGAATAAAAAAAGGTAAGCAAACCATAAATTCTCAGACAAAAAGCATAAAATATTATTCAGCAAAAAGGGAAAGAAAAGGAACCCATTTCAGAACACACTGAATTGAAAGCAGTAAGATAAAGAAAAAGAAACAGAAAAGTGAAAAGAGTATACTCACTACTTCAAGATTCTGTTTGCAAAAAAACAGAGTGGTTGAAAATGAAACAAGATTTTCAATCTAAACACAAGTGGGTTTTTGGAAGAAGAAGAAGAAGACACCAAAAGCAACTCAATTCTCAAATTCAATAGTGTCAAGTTTGTTTCTTTATTTATTATTTTTCTATCTTTTTGCTTTTGTTTGGGCATAAAAAAAGTCTAGGGGTAAACTGCAAATATGCTTCTCAATTTTAATTATGTTTATTGGATATCTAAAGTTTTGAGTGATGTTTATGTTATATTTTTGTGGTTATATTGTAAAGATATTAAACTTCAATGGCTATGATTGTAATTTAGCCAAAAGTTGAGAGAGCGAGTTTCTATGGATGATGTAATCACTATAAGGAGACGGCGCGTGAAGATTCTTCAAAAGTTGGGTTTGGGACCCACATCTATTACTTAATTACAAAATTAAGCTATTTCTTATTTGGATTAATAAAGTAATATATTTTCAGCGTACGTCACTTCTCATTTTAATCACAAAAAGGTTCTCTTTTCCATTAACTATTGTTTTTGCAAGGAAAATTACAAAAATTGAAGAGTTTGTTTGGATCCACATTTACATTTCTAAACAATTTTTTATACACTAATTAAACTAGTAAGTTATAATCTTTTATTTTTCAATGTATTAAACATTTTATCTTTTCATTTGTATGCAATATATTATTAATTTTATCAGCTTCGATTTTATTAAATCGAAGAATTTGTTAACTTTGACAAATTACTACCAAATGAAATATTGTAAAATTAATTATGAGAAGAGATCCCATCAGCAGCAAACATCACTGGTGTCCACAGATCAGCTCCCTCATCGTGCCACGGACGAGCCAACACCTACAAAAGGAAGTAATATGGAGGTCGGTACATGGAGGACAAAGTAAAGAGCCAAGGAAATACCATGTCTCAGAATAAGCTATACATAAAGTCCCGATCAAGTATCAATATATAGATATCGAATCATGCCCTTCATTCTCCCCAGCCAATGGCCCACACACAAGGAGCCAGCCATGAGAAAATGAGCGGTCTCAAGGCATTTCAGAATGCCGTACTTATAAGCCCACATCATAAACAAATCCAAGATCAGGATCAAAGAAAGGCAAAAGGCGCGACTAGATACTAAGTTAGAGTGTACCTCCAATACAAGGTTGGGACCAACCAAGTTAGTTGCTCCAAAATGAGGCAAGCATAACTTTACAACAACAGTAGGATCTTAGGCGGTCGAGGTCTCGTAAACTCTCCAATATAGCCAGATCACAACAATCGTCGGTCGAGGGAAATAGGGTGGCACATATTGCATACCACAAGAACCAATGTGCATGACGATCTATGTAAGCTTGATTGGTTGGAGCAGTCTTGCGGTTGGGTGAGGCAGTCACAGTGGTAAAAAGTACTCGTTGATGGATAACAGAGAAGACGAGAAATCCAATGAAATCAACACTCCCCTCTACATCAAAACGGGTGAATAAACAACGAGTAAAAGGAGGAACGACGCCATCTAAACTCAAATCGATGATGGCAACAACATCTAAAGGAGTAACGGTCATCTCCTCGAATCGAAAATGGAAAGTGTGTCCCGTCACACCATCGTTCTGCCAAAGAACCTAAACCTGCCTAAGAGACATGGACGAACCTCGTCGTAAGTTGTTTAAAGAATGGGCAAAAAGGAGTATTATCAACACGAGACCGGGCTGCATGGGAAAGAGCCTCATACCATGTCACTGTCTCCTTCATGTTCCCCCAACCTTTTAGCTCCGAAATCTGTCCAAAGAAGACACAAAATTAGAGTCAATATTCAGAAACAATGGGAACCACGAATCCTGTACTATGAACCGTACAACTTCCTCTAAGGAAAACCGTACGGATTTCACTAAGGAACAATACGATTGCCATGTACCCACCATCACGGGTAGGTATCCAAAAGCCGAATTTGAGAAAACATTCTTGTTTCACGATTAAAAATGTCCCGACCAACCGGGTTACTACCACAATAGATCTACAACAAATCCACCAACTACCATTCTTATAAACAGAGATGCATATACACAAGAAAGGAGAAAGCTAAATTGCAAACACGAGGGGCATGGGTCAGGAAAAAAAAGGTTACATGAGTCTCATAATGGTGCCCAGATATGTGGAAGATGAGTGGGAAGGGCTTCCGGCACTCAAAGCCATGGTAATACTGGGTCACTTTTTCGACCGTGTTCGGCCGTATACCGAACATCCAGCCAAAGGAATGTCGTTAATATTGATATCCTTAAGAACAAGTGGAGGACATGAGAAGCACGAGATATTGGGGGAGTTTCGTTCCTCTTTGCAAAAAAAAATGAGTGTCAGAATAAACAATAACATCCAATTCATTCTGACAGACTGCCTAGCAGCCAAATTCGTCCAACTTAACTTGTCGAAGCCGTACAGTTCACAATGACAAAGCGGTACGGGCCCCTACCCAGACCGTACGGTTCCCCTGTCTCCCAAAAATCAAAATTTCCAAAATCCCCTCGGACAGTTAAATGAGCCCCCACCTCGAAGATCTCGAAGCAAACCACAACACTAGGGGCATGCCATCATCCGATGTATGAGTCATTGAAGCTCGTCATGTGCTAAGGATCACGACTTAACGGGCATCCCGGTTCCCCGAGATCGATAGGACAGCTCTCCCGAAGCTTGACACTTAATCTAGATGTTCATACAAGGCCACACTAGGGGAACAACAAGTCCTCAACATCCCTAACTAAAAGCATCGCTCGATCCAAAGATCTCGAACGGATACGTCAATGGCATCAAATGAAAAAAACAAAAGCAGCAAATGGGCTCAAGTGTTGGCCCTAACAAGATCAGAATCACCTAGAGGGGGGGGGGGGGGGGGGGGAGGGGGGTGAATAGGTGTTTATGTCCAATTTCAAGTTTTTGAGAAACTTGAGACAAAATCCAGTCTCTTCAGAATCAGGAGCAAGCTTCTGGGAAGCGCTTCTGTGAGAGACTCTGTTTTAAGACAAATTTTGTCTTTTCAACAACAGAGGTTCTGTATGACAGAGCTTCTGGATAGTCTTCTGAACAAAGACAGAAAATGAAAGGCAGATTGTTTTAGCACTTGAATATAAAGAAGTTGTACATACGCAAATATAACAAGTTAAATAGATAGGGAGAAAATATTCAGGAGGTCCTGATGAACAATCGATTTATCCAGGTTCACCACAAGAGTCATGTGACTACGTCCTGTCCCCTGTGATCGCAGTCAGCAGAGATTTAAATCCACTATTCAGAACTTTTATGGCAAGTTCAAAAGCTCCTTTACATAAACAGAACTTTAGCTAATTTCTCAATAAGTTCTGACCAATTCTAGAATGAGTTAAAGGATTTCCATCAGAACAAATAACAACTCTGTTTTTCTGGATTTCTCACCCAACTCAAACCTCAAATGGTTTTTCTCTCAATTCTAACTGAATATCACAAGCGATATCAGTTTACAATTCTATTATGGACTTGTATTTTCTTCACTCTCTCTTTTACAAAATCAAATAAGAAAAGGGAAAGAATGGAATGCTCTGTTTTTGCTATAAAATCAATGCATTGAGAAAGCTCAAAATTTTCGCGTGTGAGACACAGTTGAGCTTGGCTACTTATATAGTGCTTGGAGGTGACCGTTGCTTCAGTTTGGAGTTTGAATTTGAGCAGAGATAAAACCGTTTCTCTATCTTGTTTTTCAAATGGTCTTCAAGCAGCTTTGATTCCGTTAACCTTGTCCTTTAATTCAAAACTGGTAATAGATTTGAATTGCAAACAAAGTTGACTGGAATAATTCTTCATTTAGATCAACCAAGGGTAGACATGGAAGAAACTGAGTTTGTTTTTAGTGCACAGTGCAGACGCCCTTTAACAGCTTTTTGAATTTTGGCGCCTAGCATTAAATGTAGTTGACATGTGCATTAAATGCTTAATAAAACATGTGATCTTGCTTCTGAGCACAACATTCCCTTTGTCTTGGTCTTCTGATCTTAATGGAAACCTTGCTTCTGAATGCTTGAACTTCTGAGGAGAGCTTGATCAATCTTCTAAGAGTCTTCAGAACGAAGCTTTCAGCTTCTGAGTTTTATCTTCTGGATTGACTTATGCATTCTCTTATGGGTTCACTGGTGAAGCAAATTTTAATTCATTGAGCACCTGCTGAGTAAGACTTACACAATACTTAAGAAAAATTATTAGTCAATATTCATAAGTATATAAGTCATATGTATTTAATATCTTCTGAAACACTTTGAACTAATCAAAACACATAGGGTTCATCATCAAGATCCCAAGTAAAAAGGAAAAGTCGATCCCAGGACCACGAAAAGACGTTAGCATGGTCTTGGGATCCCAAAACTAAAGGCGATACCTCGGCTCATAAACACGAAATGAATGTGTTACCCAATCTCCGAAGCAAAAAGTTAATGTGTTACCTGATCTTCGAACCATGAGGAATTGGCGTTATTAAGACGTTACTCGGTCTCCGGACCACCAAGTTAAGGCGTTACCAGATCTCCGAACCACGAATAAAAAGCGTTACTAAGGCGTTATCGATCTCTCAAACCACGAAGCAAGGAGCATTTCCCTAGTCCTCGACATAAGGATGGCAGGACAAGGTGCCCAGAGAGCTACCCAAGACACCTCATCGACCTCTAACAAACTCAACCCTGCATCAGTGAACGATGCATAGGTAAGTACTCTAAACCCGCGCATTATCAGTTCCAAAAGGTTTCAAATACACACGAGCACACACATATTGACTCGTTTCGCTTTGTCAAAACTATCCAAGGATTTTACAAGAAGATGTGACCATCCTAGATGCTTCTAATGAAGAGAGGGACAAATTGTACCTATGATTCAAGTTGTTTAGACTCCTCGAACTGTCAACTGAAGAAAATGCCAGTACTCACAAGAGAACGAAACGACTCTTTGAGTCGTAACTCTCTCATCCTGCATCCCGGGGACACAAGATTGATACTAACAGTCTCATATCAAAACGCCCTTACATAATAACTTCATACGACTTCTTATGTCCAAGCCTGAACCGTACGACTTCCTATACCTAAACAGTACGACATCCACCAAGTGTTAGGGGTTTTCTGTACGACCCCATTCTTATTTGCCACGTGTCAAAAAAATCCAACGGACTTGAAACGCTTATACATGCGTTCTTGAACCGTACGACTCTTCCTAAAAATTCCATATGAGATCCAGATTTAGGTCTGATATGGTACTATACTCAAGTAATACGACTCTATACTAGAACCGTAGGGCTTAAGCTTGAGTTACACGACTCTTCCTAAATTATAAAAAAGGCCAAATCATCCCATTTTCACCACCAACCAATCTTCTCCACCATCCACCATTCTCTCTCGATATTCTTCAGTTCCAAAGTTGTCCCGAAAATTTGTCTTGAAGGAAATCCCCAAAGTAAAAGCTCTGAAAGGAAAGTTTAGTCCTGAGTTCTAAAACACCTAGCCCTAAAACATCCTTCTCCTAAAAGTACTCACAACACAAATTCCCAGACCAAATATCCCAACACTAAAGTATCCCCAACGTCCCCACTATCGTCTACAAGTCACTTTCCGCACTTTTCATCCATCCCCTGGAAGGGTGCATCTATTCCTGAAAAAGTATTCTATCAAGATTCCCCGGAATCACGAAGTTCAAGTCCCGCCCGCTAGGAGTACGCCCCGACACTTCTCTGACCCTGAAGTTATGTTCGCCTGACTTTGTTCTCGACGAGTACTAGCGTGCAAGGATCTCATTGACACGCTACGAGGGTAAGCTTCCAATGAATTTTATAGTTATCACCCTACAGTTTACCGTACAAGTATTAGTTTATTTAAATGTTTTCTGTGTGATAACCCATAAATACAAGACAATAATGAGTTAGGTTGCACTAAAGATCACCTAGGGCCTAGAATGTCAGAACTAATATGTTGTATCCACGAACGTGGAATCTCTAGTTTTCAAAGACGATCAGTATATAAATCGGGTGACACATTTTTCCGGTCGGCCGGGTAGCTACTCTAGTTACAAAGTCTAAGTCGCCCTGATCGCCCGTTTTCGCTCGTAATTGTAATACACAATTTACTACGATGATTCTTATTGATTCAATTCAATATTATAGAATTCTCATCTGTTTTCTTTATATGAGTTCTCGTAGTGACTTAAAATTGAATATCAAAGAAAAGTTTATGCTCGACAGCCCCAAACTCAACCTTCTTTTAGTTCTTTTCATTACGAACATTGAAATTCATATAATTACTGCTAATATTCTTAAAAAATTTATCCTTTTTTGTAATAAAAAAAATTCCTTGAGATAATGTGGAAGTTAATATAAGTTATTTAAAATCTATTTCTGAATCTTATCTATCAAATCAAAATTTTAAGTCCAATTGGTTTATTGGCATAATGCAAAGAACCCTTAAACTAAAAGGTGTAGGATTTAAAGTGGCCAAGGATTAAATTTTGGTAATTGTATTGTGGTATAAAGCCGTGTGGTATATGTTGAAGTAGACAACATGTTCAAATATAAATAAGGTGAAGAAGTGTAGTATTTTAGGTAAATTACACCACAGGTTCCTAAACTATACCCATTTTTTTAAAGTGGTACTTAAAACACTATTTTGTATATTTATGTGCCCAAACTATCGATGACCTCCCAAATTGGTACTTAATGACCTCCTATAGCAGGTTTACCTCAAGTCAATGCCCGGTCAACACAAATTTATTGACTTTTTTTTTATTTTATTCACTTCTAAGGGCAAAAAAGTAAATTATCCTTCACCTTCTTCTTTCTCCTCTCCACCATTCTCTCTTTTCTCCACCATAACTCTCCCTCCTTTAATTATTTTTATTCCTTCTTTCTCTTTTCTCCTTTTAAACAATTTAACAAATATTAGATCCCGGCAAGCACGGGTCTCCGCCAAAATTTGAAAATTCCATATTCTAGACAGGTAACCTGCTGGAATCTGGAATTTTCAAATTCCAACAGATCGTCGTCGTCTCTAGAATCTGAAATTTCCAGATTCCAGCGGCGACCGGAATCTGGAAATCCGGACCCGGTTCCGCTGGAATTTGAAAATCCCAGATCGCCTATGATTTCTAGATCCCAGGTCGCCGGGATCTGGAACCCGAGAACCTGGGAACTGGAATTCCCATGTCGCGCTGGAACTTGGGATTTCCAGATCCCAGGCAACCGACATTTGTCGGGTTTTACACTTTTTTAAAATTAAAATTGAAAAAGAAATAGGAGGATAAGAGGAAGGAAAAAAATGAATAAAGAAAAAGAGTAAGAGAGAGAAGGGAGGAGGAAGAAGAATGCGGAGGTAATTTTGTCATTTTATCTTAGTGAGTCAAAAAGTCAACAAATTTGCATTGATTTTCGTTGACTTGGGATAAACCTGCTATAGCAGGTCATTAGATACCAATTGAGGTTACTAATAGTTTGGGTGCATAGATATATAAAATAATATTTTAGATACCACTTTGAAAAGATGAGTATAGTTTAAGAATTTTTAGTATAATTTATCCGTAGTATTTTGTTAATGTGTTTAGGTGGAGTGTTGAGCAGATAGTAATTAAATAATGAACCAATGATAATGGAATGAGCTTAATTAAGAAATGGTAGAAATGAAGAATGAAGTGGCTCTCAAGAATCTTAGGGGGTCATGACCCTTAATGATTCCTTTAATTAACAGGTAGCCGCGTCTCCGGCATTGTGGTTTGTGATTCAAAAGGTCATTAATTTTGATTGGTTTCACAATTACAAGATTATATCTCTCATTGCTCTGCCAACCCCAACAGACCCTACATTTGTTGCTTTTGAGGAAACAAATATTATTTTTTTACTTAATCTTTTATTAATTAGCTCTAATTCAACTATTAATCTCCAAAAATATCCCACCAAGTCAATCCCATTACGATCATATACTTCTATTCATTACACAATCACACACAACCCACTTTCAAGACTTCTTTATTTTTTTATGTAATAACACTTTCAAAGCATATGGAGTATGGTGTTGGATATAACTTTTCATGCCAGCATATCTAGTGGCGTATCTAGAGGGTGTATAAAGTTCTAACGCCGCTGAGCTCTAGTAACATCTCTATTAGGTGTAACTTTTGTATCTCTATTTGCCGAAACCATTCGTTTAATAAGTGATTTCATTCTTCGATTTAAAAAATTTACTAGTAAAAGTTGATTTTCAATAATACATCTATAAAAAATTTATGAATTAGTGTCGAAAATAACTTAAATTTCGTTGAAATCTGCAAATTTTGTTGAGCAATTCGTATTTTTTTTCTTTTTTTCAACAGAATGCATAAGGTATAATGAAAATTTTCACATTAAGAATACAAAATCTTGTGAGAATATTTTTTTTTGTATTCCTAGGTGTAAAATCAACCCTCCTTCCCATCCCCAACCCAATATTCCAACACTGAATTTGGCTCCATGTAATGTTTCAATTCAAAATGCATGAAATGTAGGTTTGATTAAATTTACACATCGAAGCATTTAATGTATGTTTATTCAAAACAACAATTTTGGAACTTTTCATAAAAAACCTTTATTCAATTACTATAAAATTATCTTCATAAAAAAATTATTGTAAAACAATCCTTCTAGTTTTAACAAAATACTTATTTTATTTTTTTTATAGAAAATTATACTTATTCTTTAACAACTATCTATTCAAAATTATTAAAAAAATAAAATAAAAGTAACAGTTTCATTTGATAAATTTTTATTTTTTATATTTATTATTTTTTTAAAGGAAATTTATATTTATTAAATGAAATTGTTATTTTTATTAAAAAAAATGCAAATATAACTTAACGGCTTAAACTATTTACAAATGGAAGTTTGTTTATTGTTATTGTAAAAGAAAACCAATGTCCTTGATTGACAAAACTAATAAGTTTTAGATTGAGACTGTCAGTATTTATTTTAAATTTCCTTAAAATAAAAAAATATAAAATTTAAAAATTATTCGGTATTAATCATGAAACTACCTTCGAAATAATTTCGAAAGTCACAATTTTTGAATGGGTATCATTATTTACAGCTCAATTTTTTCGAACTACAGTCCACTTTGGACATTTTTACCCTTTCATTTCTCTTAATCTTAAACTAAAATTTTCTTATTCTCCCAACTAAAATTTAAGCTAACGTATTAAAAAAACAACAATTATATATAACTAATTAAATCATTATTTGAACATTTAGTATTAATTTCTAGGGATGTCAATATGGGTTGGTGGGTCATAAACGAGTCGTGTCGTCCTACTATGGTGACCCATTTAGCTCAACCCTAACCCAACCCATTTATTAAATGGGTTGACACGACCCAACCCATTTATGAAACGGGTTACACGAGTTGACTCGTTTAATCCGTATAGCTAAAAAAATACAATAAATGGATATAAAAGAATAAGATCCGTTTAACTAATTTAATATATTTATACTACAAAATTAACTACAAGTGTAAAATTTACTAACACATTACCATTTGACAACGTTTGTTAATACACTTAACGTCTAAACTCAAAAACCAAAAGACAAAAGGTCATACAAACTAAAGAAAGTAAAAAATATTATAACAATTAATTCATCCAATATTTCAACTGTCTTTTTCTAAAACATAAATCGACTAAACAAATTAAAATTTAAACAAACAAATTAAATTTCAACGAAGTACGAAACAATTATAGTAATTACAAATAAGTTAAACGGGTTAAACGGGTTGTTAATGGGTTGACAAGCCAGCCCTGACCCAACCCATTTATTTTGCTGGTTAATCGTGTCGATCCATTTATGACCCTAACCCATTTAGGCTCAACCCTAATTCGTTTAAATTGCGGGTTACACGAATCGTGTTATCGTGTCATGACCTATATTGACAGCCCTATTAATTTCACGTCAAGTGATTTTTTTCGAAACGTAAACTAATTACACATAACTAATTAAGTCATTTTTCGAACATTTAGTATTAAACATACGTCTTAATTTTGAAATTACACATAACTAATACAAAATTTAATTTTATTAAAAAAGAGGTTTTTTTTCCAAAAAAAAAAAGAAGTTAATATAGGCGCAAACGGCCTCCTTAGGCGTTTGTCCATAGGGACAAACGGTCCATGAGGCTGTTTGCGCCTTTAACTCTTTTTTTTTTAAAAAAAAATTTTAAAAATTATTTTATATAAATTCAGGAGTTCATTAGATGATTTTGTGATTTTTTTTCGATTGAATGTGGTACTTTTTGGTATCTTTGTTTTCGGATCTTAAATTTTTCTCTATTTTTTCGTGTTTGTTAATTTGGCGAGAAAGAGGGTTGAGAGAATTTTGGAAAAAATAGTTTAAGAGAAAGTATAAGTGACAAGGGCAAAACTGGAAAAGTGGAATGTGATTCAAAAAAAATTGGATGTAAATAGCAAGCCACTTTTTGAATATTTGCTAATAAGAAAAACATATAAATGAAAATAAAATAAAAAAAGTTCAAAATGTCAAAAATAGACACTATCAACTTGTATAAAAAAATATTCACTTAAAAGTAATGAATTCATAAATAAACTCATGTGGGTTTTTTTTTTTTTTTACTAAACTTCTCATTTATTTTTTTGGTTGATATTATCAAAATTACCATTAACAACCTAAAAAATGGAAAGTTTTAAGAATTATATTCTAAGCAAATTTAATTTTTCTACTTTTTAATTTTAAGGTCATTTAGGTGTTGGTTCAATGCGCTTTAAGTCAGCGATATTTTGTTTTTTACGAGGTTGGATCCTTCCCTCCTCGGGTTAAGTGAGAGATGATATAAAAGGACTTGAAAAAATTGAGTTCCTCCCATTTCCTGAGCTCAATAAAGAAGTAAGCCCAGTCCCAGTTATGGAACTTGTTAATCTTGTGCGAAAAGGGACAATAACTCTTGTTGCGGACAAAAGTGTAGAAACTCTCCTTCATCCTCTTGAGCGAGTGGAGGTCCATAAATACACGGATGTTGAAGGGAAACTGGAGGCATTGGCATAAGAACCGATCCAGGGTAATATCCGCCCAGGCGTTGAGATGCAATTGTCAAAGCGCTAAACTGAGGTTACTAATTAACAAGGCCACATCATCCGCCAGGGGATATGTAAATCCCATTTCAGTTTGAGTAAAGTGAATTCTGAAATAACCCCGAGGACATAAGTTGGCTCATATGATCTGGGGGAATCTTGCAGACTAAGCCACAATCCAACCTTCTTCTTTTTATCAAAAGAAAATTCTGGGAAAGGGGGAGGAACTAGGTTTTGGGTTTTAGCCTCTTCTTCATCGACGACGACCTCCCACACATCGTATGGAGAATGTGCCCTCGGTGGACTCTGATGCAAAATCCTCTTCAAAGAGCATTTCGACGGCAATTAATCGGTCATGTGAATCTTCCTGGTCTTGAGACACGATGAATGAAGGGGGAGCAGATATCGTTGACAGTAGAAGGAAGAGATATTTTTTAACAAAGGGGGAAACTTACATATGAAAGCGGTAGGAGGTTGATAGAGTGGGAAATGGAAATGAACTTGACAAATAGAGATGAAGAACAAGGACCTGACTTTGAACGATTCTATATACATATTGGTAAGAGCCTAGGGATCCGGTGCATCATAAAAGGGGAAATGTATTGATGACGCGTGTGAAATGTCAAGGGTCAATCCTAAAGAATTGATTAAGGCTTGGAGGAAGGCATCTGATAACATCCAAAACTGTTATTGAGTTTTACCGTCAACCATGGTCCATGTCCAAGGTCATATGAGGCCTATGGTCCATCTACGAACTCGCTAGTCGCCACCCGCTCATAATAGGCGGATAGACGATGGCGAGACACTTATACGGATAACCTCTTAAAAAGAAGATTATGGTGAATGCCGAGAATAAAGGAAATGGTTGTCAACCGATATTCATTTCCTTTGATATTATCTACTGAAAGGGAAGAGAATCAAGGTCCTATTTATGACTGAACTCTAAATCCTAATTAACGCTATATAAGGTTCTGATCAACGAACATGGTACATATTCATAAACTCATTCATTTACTTGCGTTCTAACTCATTTTTTCTACTGACTAGAGCGTCAGAGAGTTACCCGACGATCACATTATCAGATATGTTTTGTATCTCAGACGTGAACGTGAGGCAGGATTTTTACAAAATTATCAGCTCTGTTTCATTAACTTCCTGAGTTTAATTAAAATAACACTGTGTTAATTAAACTATTGCATGATTAACAATAATCATAATGTGAATATGTATATTTTTTGAGTGTAAAATATATTTTAGACATCAAAAGTGTTGGTAACAAAAACATTTATGTACTTCTTGGGGAAAAATAGATGAGTTTTAGGTCCAAACATTGATGTGGACTGATTGAACCATCCGTATAAACTTAAGGGGCTAATTGGAGTTTTCATTCTTAATCCAATCAGCAATGGGATATAATGAGAAACAAAGTTTATGGAAGGTGATTTAGTTAATTATATTCAATTACTTTTGCTGAGTCAGGAAGAGCGTTTAATCAATAAGTTAAGCATTGTTTAAGCAAATGCTTAGGTGAGTTGATGGTGATATTGAACTTAACATAATATTAATATATGATAATTGCACTTAAATTATACGTGGTATCCATACTTTAGGTTAGATGAATATCCTGATTAAATATTGACCAATGGATCTTGTGGAAAATGAGTTGATCCAACGGCCAAAACCTATATTCTCGTATCTGACAAAGGGCGTGTGGTCAGGCACATAGCTTACATCACTCAACATGCCCTACTTTATTATTTTTCTCTTATTTTTTATTAATTTTTAAGTTGAGAGTACATCGAGTCACTCTACAAGTTACCAAAATTTTAGACTTCTATTTGTCTTAATAATATTAAGAAAAAAACACTATATATCTGAAATGATTGTCACTCTTTGGTAACGAAAAGTTCAAAGTACTCCATAGCAGAAATTATTTGATGAAAATTTACAAATTATTTATTAATAAGAGTTAAAGTTTGATGAAACGTGAACTTAATTCTTAAATATTTTTAATAAAAAATATAGTGTCTTAACACTTGGATCACGTGTTATTTACAAATTATTGCGTTTCTATTTTATTATTTAATAATATTCAGCCATTCAACTGCTTAGTATGATTGTATTTGATCACGATTCTATTATTTAGTCACATTTGGTATTAACCTATCTATTTTGGTGAAATCTCACACTTCTTCGAATGAAAAGTATAGATTAGTGACCAAATTGGATAAGAAAGCTGGTAAGATTTGAATACAATGAGACACAAAAATAGGTAAGTACTTAAATGCAATAGTTTTTGATTACTTTGGTTGTTTTTAAGAATTTTAAGGTATAAATTAAGCTTATATTTACTGTGGCACATATTTCTAATGTATTGTAAATACGAGAATTTCTAAACTAGAATACATTCGGAATACCACGTCATCCATTGATCAGAAAAAAGGAAAACAAAAAAAATCAGATGCTCTCAACATAGGAGAGAAAACGCAACAGAGGAGAGAAAATTATAGGAGATATGTATAATTAAAATTATAGATTTGATATTTTTATTAGGAATTTTGATTTGATATTTGAATCATAGGTTAGCTACAAAACATGCAATGAATCTTAACAATATTGTAGCTGTATAAACTTAACCAAACACCATTGTTATTGCATTTAAAAATGAAACGGCAAATACTCCTACCAAATGTTATATCAAACATCATCTAAACCTTTGTTTTGGGAGGAGGTTAATGAAAGTAAAGGAATGTAAATATTTCATTTATCCTCGTTTGGGCGTTTTATAGAGATTAAATGAAGGTTAATTAACATTTTACTTTCATTAACCTTGAAACCTAAACCTCTAAATTCGGGGTTAATGAGAGTAACATAAACATTTAACTAATTTGCATTCATCCACCTCTCATCAATTCTATAAACTCCCAAAAAAGGTTAATTTTTAACTTTCATCTCCGTCATTTCTTTTTCCATTTCATTACTCTTATTAACTCTCTCTAACTCTCACCTACTCTCATTCAAATTAAACAGTTCGGTGGAAATGGGATTTTTCACGTCAAATACAATTAGAAAAGAACTCAGATGTACTGAGAAAAGGTTCGAGAGTACTCGCCAACCATTTGAAAACTTATATAAGCTATAGAAATTATTATTTTCAAATATATCCACACAATATCAGTTAAATAATCACATGTGTTACTGTCTTAAAAAGTTGGAGTGCTGGTATGTTTTTGGTTTGATTTTATCAAACAAAATCAAAATATAAAAAATTCATTATTTAAAAGAAGAAGAAAAAGAAAAAAGAAAAGAAATGAGGAAATTATCAAAGCAGAAATACTTTAATGATCTGGTGAACTACATCTATTGATATGATCCGTGCTGAATAGGATTTCATGATCTGAGTTTATATTTTATTACAAATAATGTATAGGATTGTTTTACTTTTTCAGGGAAAACACACGAAATATTTTTTTTTCTTTTTCCAAAGTGTCCATTCCAAACGCCACCAAAAGGAGTTCATCATATGTTAAGCTCGTCATATAAAGAAAGCCGTAGTAAGAAGGAACTCATATAGTAAGTTGTTATAGCATGAGAAACAACTTTAAGCAACACTTCCTTACCTACATAAGCATGCAACTTACTCCCCTATCAAATAGATGGTTCCATATATAATCATTGTAAAAAAAAACTGAAAATGGACTTGTTATTTCGACTAACCATTACCGGTAACCCCAGATAGTGGCACAAGTCCAGAATTTGATGAATGCCAAGATCTCACAGATATCAGCCTTCATTGTAAGCCCCACCCTTTTGCTAAAAAAGTGCTTAGTTTATGGTACTTGATTGACTAACCAGATGCATGCTCATACTGCTCTAGAATTTCTTTTAGGGTCAATGCTTCACTTGTGGTAGCACTACAAAATAGCAAGTTGTCATCATCGAACAAAAGATCGGATAAAATAGGGGAATATCGAAGCTTTTTACACCATGTTAGAATGCTTGAGTTTTGCGTTTGACTCCGTGACCGAAAGAGACTCTCAACACAAATAATATAGAGATATAGGGAGGGGGGGTCCGCTTGACGAATCCCACGACATGGCTTGGTAGGGCCTACTCCTTTCCCATTAACTTGGACCATATAAGAGACTAATGTAACACACATCTGGAATCTAAACCCCAACTTACACATTATCTCATGTAAGAAACCCTAATAACACTATCATAAGCCTTATGAATATCGATTTTGATAGCTACTAATGATTGTTCTTTCGAAGTTATACTTGGTAGGAATACTTTCAGCCTTCAACTTTTGAGGAAAATTGACTAGGAAACACCGAACCCCATACATCCATAGTTTCGTGACAAGCATTAACCCGATCAAGGACCTCCGACCCCTGCAACTGAGCCCAAACATAAGAAACATGCGAAAACCTGGCTCTTGAACCAGCAATTTTCAAACCGAAGAAATGTGAGACCAAGGTTGGCCTACGATATCCCCTCTCGCATTCAGAACAATAAGCAGATGGTCAGAAGGCGAGAAAGGAACGCTACATAAAGAAGGCCAATTGAAGCGGGCAAGTAAGGAATGAGACACTAAAAACTCGATTGAGTTTTTGTCGAGTCGACCATCAAGCTGCTCATGCTCATAATCAGATCAGCTCATTTACAGCCCTACCCATAATTGCAATTTTCTACTGCATGTACACAGTTCCGAAGGTTCTAAGAGGTTCTCATGTTTTGATGGAAGTAAATATATGTATTTTGTTCATCTTTAATCAATTTTTCAATTATTTTGACTATAATTTTGTTCAATACATGCACTTGTTCGAGTGCCAAAATGGATTAGCGACCAAAAATAATACAAATGATTAAAAATTGACAATCGTGTAACCGAATTGTCTTTTATATACCGTGTTACCATGTCAATAAAACCGTGTTACCATGTCAGAAATTAAGAGTTCTACTATTTTTACCATAATACTAAAAGTGAAAGCAAATTTACTGAGCTCGTAGGCATAATTAAGCCACAAAATCCTAAATATTTAATTGTAAACGCTTGCTGTTAACACAAATGAATGAGTCTGTACTATAAATGATAACAATTCTAGTTCTTATTGTTAACAAAATTTACAAACAAAAATCCCTTTGCAGAAAAATAAATGAATTCCATAAAATGTTAATCCGAATAATTACTTCCACTATACATACATATAACGTAAGAAAAACCATCAAATCAAAGAGGAGCTTCGTGACATTTTGTTTGATGCTTTAATTTCACACATCATTATTACATCAACACTGGCTGGGACCAACTTCAATTTTGGTTTCATATTCTACAATTGGCAGCTGCATCACACAACATTTAACAGCATCAATCAGTTCATTTTATCCTTTTTTATAAACTTAAAAAAAAATGCCAATATCAAAATTTATCTACTTACTGCAATACACAAACTGGTTCAGATCAAGACTAATTCTTCCTTGCTTAGCTGTGTCGAACGAATTAAAAAGATTCCTGCGCCAAGTTTGTCCATATATTAATCAGTTGCGCATAATAAATTTCGTGCTGCCTATTTAGTTAACATAAAGGTCTCCCATAACGCACCGAGCAGACTGTAAAAAGATACAAAGAGAGATGAAATCATCCAGGCGAAATCTTCCATTCTTCTTTTCATCAAAGCTCTGACAAATAAACCCAAGTTCAGGCATTTAGGACTAATCTCTTGACTCATCAACAGGAAAGTCATAATTTAGCTAAAGTTATATCAATTTGTAAGTTAAATCAGCCAATGGCTCTAAATTCAAGACATTGGACAAGATTATGCCAAATTAACCTTCATCTTTCATGAGCGACATATTTCATCTATTGTTTCTTGCAACAATAATTTATCATCTAATTCATGATATAAACTAGTAGACTTACTTCACAGACTGTGTAGAATGCCGGAGAGTCCAGTGAGAAGCCAATTTTCACCAATCCCTGCAATCAATGTCAATTGTGAGAAACCACAAAGTTTTATGGACAAGGGATGGCTATCTTTTTATTTTTTTATATTATTATTATTATTAATTTTAGAACCTACCTCATATGCATCATCATGAATAAGATACCCACGACCCCTGTAAAAAGTTTCAAAAGTTACCACATTTTAGACGGAGAAGATTTATACCAAAATGAAGAGAAGAGCATTACATATTTCCTTCAGACACTCTCTATCTCTAACTATAAAAAAGTTTATTCTACTAACAGAAAATTAGGCAATTAAAATGCTTTTAAATGCAGCTATCTCTTATTAGAGAATTAAAATATGGTTTGCAGTATGAGAAGGATAAATTTAGCTAACCAAAATCAAACAAGCATGTTGACAAAAAGACACTAAATTTACCTTTCTAGATCAGAGAAGGCGCGTTGAACCTGGAAAGAATAAAACAGTGTGATTCAGATTAAACATCACAATTCCTGAACATATCCTCGCTCCTTGTTGAAAATTACATATCAAAGATCCATCAAAAATCAACTTTCATCTAAATATTAATAATAACTAGACAAGGTTGTGCTGACTTTTTCCCAAAATGAACTTCATATGGAATAGTTTTGGATATATAAATGCAAAAAATTTAGTTAGAAAGTCTGTAAAATGACATGTTGCCCCACCCTCAAAACAAACTTCCCATAAGAGAGGCAGTTTCATAGGTGGAACAGTCACCAAATATTCTCACATGCTTTTCAACTTCATGTGGCATCTTACTAAGGTACTTGTTAAAGACTACTGAAAATGTCAGAATCCAGAATTGATTGATAATTATTCAGGCATAGACACTATCATCTCCTGAAACCTTGTCAGCTGCCAACAATAGCCATTAAAAAACCATGTCGACAAACTAGGATTCTAGCTATAGCATAAATCACACTAAGGAAAAAAACAAATTGTCCTAAATCTCACAAGAAATTAGAACCTTTGGTCCAGTATGCTCCAGGTGGATGAAACCGTGAATGCTGATCCTTTATATCGTAAGAAATAAGTAACAAGCTTGATAAACTTCTAAGCGTGTCATTATAGCATGCATAATTAGCTGCTGATAACATCGTAACTTTGCATATCACCTTCCATTTATAAGTTCCCCACGTAGGTAATCCCCACATGCAGTTAAATCTGTTTGTTTTGCACCTATTCTGTGCCACTTATTTCTTTTACAGATCAAAAAACCTAATTTCAGCCACTTACAACTCAGAATTGCCAGGCATAATGCAACTGGTCCGGTTACTCTCACAAAAAATAATCCATAGATCTGGTTCATGATTTTCATAACAAAAGCATCAAGCACTTATTTTATACCAGTATTTATTTCGAAGAATTTGGTCACTCTTAACTTTACAGCCTTACTTCCAAAACAATGCATTGATGAGATTCCACGCATTGTTTCGTATCCTTGATTTCAGGCCTTGCCAAAATACCCTTTAGGAGTGAAAATAAAAAAGCTTCTGAATCTTGGTTAGTTGCTACTATTGCCATGTGAAACTATAGTTGTCCAAGGATTTAAACTACTCATGTCAAGCTTATGCAGAGCCCATGTTCTTAATCTCTATGAATTCCATGAGTAGCTGCATCCATCATCTGAAAGATAAGCGTGGGGTGAGGAAGAAGATTGAACTGCAGCATACTTCAGCTGTAAAGTAAATGCATTTTAATACAACCTTCCTGAAGTTTCCCTGTTGCTTGTGACAATATAGCAGAGTGCACTCTATAACCGAGTGGAAAAGAGAGTAACTCCTAATTTTTCCCAGGAACCCATCGCAAAAATACTGAATTTATCTCCTTTAATCTCTTCCTGTGACGATCATATGATTTACTCCGATATAAAAGCTCTGGCTTCAAGCACCCTTCCATCAGGTGGTATCCACATAAAATGTTCAATATCATCAACTCATACATTCTTACAAAACTTGGGTTTAAAAGAATCTAATTTAAGTAAAATACCCCGAGCATACAGGGTCCCTTAGCATGTAGCCAGGAAAAAGAAGAACGAATTACCAATTAGTTTTGCTGTTATTAAAAATATGTAGCAGGTAAGAGATTGAGAATGTGAAACCCCATGAACAACTTAAGTAGCTTGTTCTAGTATCTAATAACGAAACATTCGAGATATGAAAGCAGAAAAACAAATGGTATAAATAATAAGATGAAAGCGAAGTAGATGGAGGAAGTTCAAACCTTTAAAAGAAATTTATTAAGAGCAATGAATTCTGCATAAAGATAGAGAGATTTGAATGAAATTTGGGAAAAATAAAACGAAATTTATGAGAGAAGAGAAGAGAAACCTCCGAAGCTCATAGTCCCATTCCTATCAAAGTCATACATCCTGCAGAAAAAGTATGAAAAGAAGAAACGAATGAGGAAGGTCATGGATTCAAATCACGAGTTTTGGTTTAATATTTAATGTAAGTACAATTGCGCGGAATTTATTTATTTAAAACCTGATCATTTGCTGGACAATAGAGAGGGGGAATTGGAGATTGCCGACAGCTAAAGCACTCTGGAGCTGAGCTGCAGTGATGCTGCCGGTCTTTTCCGAGTCGACTCGCTCGAACCAATCTTTCAATATTGCCGTGTTCTCCATTTCTCAGTCGGACACGATGGATTCAATCGATGATTATACGCTCGCCTAATAGTAATACCACTTCTTCTTCTTCTTCTTCTTCTTCTTCTTCTTCTTCTTTATTCACTTCCTACATCAACATCATCATCATCATCATCATCACGGGTCTTCTAATTGAGACATCTCATGTCGACAAGGTTATTTAGATGTTAATTACATTCATACTGCTATACCATTATAATTTTACCATCTCTATAAAAGTCGCCTAATCAGGATATTGAGATTTTGGTCCAAATTCGTTTAGATTAATTTCAAGTGTATTGTGGTTTGAGGTTTTTATAAATAAAGAATTGTGGTTTGAGGTTTTTATAATAAATGAAATGATTGATTTTATTGATGTAAATGAGGACATTTTTTGCTCAAATATTTTTTTCAAACATTTTATCGGTTATGTAAGAGTTAAGCTCAAAGGTCAGAAATGGTTTTTGGATTAAAAATGTCATCGTTTACGTCAACAAAGTCGATCATTTTCTTAATTCTGCAAATAATGCAAAACACAGTTCTTTATTTGCTCAAAAACAAACCACAATCATTTATTTGCAAAATCCTCAACCAGAGGGCACTTATTTGAAGTTAACCCAACTTTAATTATCAAACAGTAAAGGCTCTATGAGAGGCACACTCAGGGTCAAGATCATCGATCCCCTGAGCCCGACAGTGTCGAGCACTACTAACAACTTGCTGATTTCCAACTCCAATTTGAATATATGAGGAACCCGGCAAAGTTGCGCGCATTGACCGATAAGGTTCAAACAACGAAGGTACACATCAGCATGCTAACTAGGCAGAATTCTCGCTATACAAACCTTCACTATCGTAAATGTAAGGTACTCTTAGGATATTCTTCCTTTTTCTACCTCTTTCACATTATTTAGAGTTTCTTCCTTTATAAGCGAAGTAACTTGATCGTTAGAGTGTCCTCATGGTCTCAGCCCGCCATTTAACTAGGAGGAGCACATTATTCTAGAAATCTCTCCCACCAAGCTCAGATTAAGAGCTCACTTGAATCCAATTTATCATCATTTGGTGCGGTGAGTGTGGACTACAAGTGTTTCCTTTATATTAACCATGGTTGATCCCATAGAAAACACCCCGATCCTAATACCGAAAAGTCTACATCCACCGTGAAATTTCAGTTTCCTCCCCTTCCCCCAAACATGAATCCCACTAATAATATTGTTTAGGTAGCACTTGACATCCCCGACACAGCCACTTGCAGAACCCCCAACTCTACTGTAGATAACACCACTGGCGAGATAGCTAAAAACCTCAATCCTCTGTTCTTTGAAGAGGTCGTTGATGATGAAAGAAGAAAATCGCAAAATATGGAAATTCTTGATGGGAAACTTTCAAAAGTTCAAATGCCCACTTGAAGCGATACCTGAGCCTATAGAGCAAGCAATACGTCAAAATCCTCCCACCGAAACTACCCCAGGTCAACACAAACCCTCCAGCCTCAACTCGTGCCCCACCGATCATTGTTCCAGCTGCGGTTAATTTCAAACTAAAGAGGGGCTTGACCGTCGTTTCAAACTCTAGATGGAGAAACGAACCCTGGTCGAAGTCATCAGAGCTTTTGTCGCCTCTAGCAACACTGCACTTACTGCATGTATCATGGAAATAGAATTCCCCATAGTTTGGAGAATTCCTAAGCTTCCCCAACATGCATGCACCAAAGATCCCAACGAAAGGGCTAGACCCCTTTTCGCCATGGTATGAAACTCAAGAAGAAGTATTGTCCTAAAAATAAGAAGGAAAGGCAGGACATGAAGAGGAAGCCTTATGCTTCAGTCATAAGTTTCATCACGTCTGCCTGTTATGTACATGCCCGTAAATAACCAAGTGCAAAGTGGGCTATTGCACAGAACCCCAAATTTAAGGGGCCCATTTTTTTCATGCATTTTCTCCTTATCTACACAACAATCCATCCATCTCCAATTATTATTTTTGTTTTTATATCCAACAAGTCAACATTACTTTAATAATTAAATTATAAAAAATTAGTAGTCGATTCTAGACTCCTTTCTTCATCTCCTATGTAAGAGTAGGAAACGGCTAATTTTTCTTTTCCTCTTTTATTTACTTATTTATCAAATGGCCAATATTGATAAATCGAGTTAATTATATCCAGCGTCCTCCAACTTTCAGAAAAGGAACCATAATGCCACAAAACTTAATTTCTTAACATAAAACTCATCAAACTTCTATTAACGTTTCATCCATCGTCCTTCTGACCGGTTTCCGGTAACAAAAGTCGCCGAAGACGCCACGTGGATGCCACGTCATTAATTTTTGTCACGTGTCAACAAAAATTAATGAGTCATTAAACCACCCAAACAATTGACCCAGCCTTTTAAATACCCGAATCCACCCAAATTAAACAACCCAAATGAGATTTTTTAACCCTAACCCGCTTGATTTTTCCGCTTCTCCATGCCGCTGCAGTAGTTCATCTTCTTCGTCGTCATCGTCTGATAGTTCTTTTGCTCAATGGTGTTGGGATTCAACTCTTTAAGGTATTCTTGATACTGCCATTCAACGAATTGAGTCCGTAATCACGGGGTCGTAGATGGCGGAATTTAGGAGAGTGAGGAGATGGAAGCTATGGCTGAAGAAGAACAAAAGTGGGATTGGGACCGCTGGAGAAGCCATTTTGAAGAAATTGAAAACCTTTTGAAGATATTTTCTTCATAATCTAATCACTCTTTCAAACAATTTGAACATTATAGGTACAGATATGTATGTGATTTCACTTTTCTTCCATTTCTGAGAGTGGATGGATTTTGATGTCTCAATCTTATGCTAATCCTCACATGCTTTGGAGCTTCAGAGAGCAATATTAAAAGGGATGCAGCTTTTTTTGAGTTTGCATCAACAGAAAAGGTAAGGGAAATAAAAAGCACCGGCGGCCATGGAAATGTATTATTTTTTAATTTATGAATGGGTATATGATTTAATTAAAGAACTAAAATAAAAATTCTGATTTGGGTTGTTTAATTTGGATGGGTATGGGTACTTAAAAGGTTGGGTCAATTGTTTGAGTGGTTTAATCGCTCATCAAATTTTTTTGACACATGGCAAAAAAGTAGTGACGTAGCATCGACATGGCGTCTCTGGCGACTTTTGGTACCGAAAACCGATCATAAGGACTATGGATGAAACGTTAATGAAAATTGGATGAGTTTTGTGTTAAGAAATTAAGTTTTGTGGCATTATGGTTCCTTTTCTGAAAGTTGGAGGAAGCCGGATGTAATTAACCCTGATAAATCAAATAATACATACAACTTAAAAAAAAAAACAGAGTAAAGTTATAAGGACAAAATCAGTCAAAACAGAAAAGAAGGGGGTAAAAATGAGTAAGTTATAAGAAAGGAATGACCGTTGTATATTTCCCTCCATTTTTGAAAAATCCAAAGGATAAAACTTTGCTCTCACAATCAATCAATGCCCCTAAAACCAACATCCTTTTACACTAAATCAACATTTCCAAAACATTATGCCCTTCCACAAGAAAAGCTTGTGAGTCTTGTATGTTTCTTTTGCTATAACCCAACGGATAAAACTCAAACTTTACTTTTCTGTTGACAATTTAATGACCCTTTATTCCAAACCCTACAATTCTTCCATTTACTTTCTCCATATACTACAAAACCTTCTGTAATTTGTTGTTCATGTTGATTGTATATCAATTTATTATCTCAAATTGATATTTTATCTACTCAATGAGCTTAAACCATGGCTAAAACACCCCACTTTTATAAGTTCATTTTTCAAGATGCGCTTCGACAACGAAAACTAGTAAGTCTTCTTCTCCTATTATATGTTTTCTATGTTTCCTTTGCTTAATATTTACATCTTAACTCTTTGTTGGAACAGGGGATTCCTAAAAAGTTTGTGAAAACATATGGAGTTCATCTTCAACAACAGGTTCTTCTCAAGGTCCCAAGTGGTGTCGAATGGAAAGTTGAGCTTCTGAAAGATGATGATGGTGTTTGGTTATGTAATGGCTGGCAACGTTTAGTCGATTATTACTCGTTATCACATGGATCCTTGCTTGTTTTCGGGTGTGAAGATTTTAGAAGCTGCAGTTTTAGTGTCTTGATATTTGATAGGACCTGTTCAGAAATCAAATATCCGTTCCATGTCCAAGAAGATAGCAAGGAGCCTGATGTTGAGGAGCAAGTGTATCAACCGATCCATCAAGAAAATGATCATATGGATGTCTGTCAAACTCGTATATCAAAAGATAAATCACCATTACCCTTTTCTAGACCGGGTGGAAAGAGGAAGCAAGAAAATTTTAGAGCAGAATCTGAAGGTGAGAATTTCTTTATGACAAAATAAAGAACATTTGCTAATTTTGGCTCTGCTTCTTTTGGTCAGTGAGGGGTTTGCAGGTTATTCCTGAGAAACCTACTGTATTATTTCTCTTGTGAAATGAGCTTGTTTCAAATTTCAATACAAACATGTACTTATATAACTTATATGAGGCTAAGCTCGAAAACTGATATGTCGCCACCTTGAAAACTAGATAAGAAATCGATGCCATCATGCTCTAGACCTCGTAAGAAGATTGATAGAAAGCAATTTCCAGTATTGATAATGGAGTATATTATAATGGAAAAGAGACTACAAGGTGATAAAACCAAGATAAAACTATACTAGATAAGGAAACAACTTCACAGGGACGTAGTCCTCTCTATTCTACCAACTCAAGAGCTGGAGACCCAAAACTAGAAAGATATATCCTGTCCTCAAAACTAACCCATCTGCTCTTCTTTAATAATCCATATACACAACAGGACAAACACTCCCATGTGCCAACTTCACTTCTTTCTTCTCTCATACACCCTCCATTCTTTGGGCTTATGGACTTGCTCCAACATAATATTAGGCCCATTGCTATCATTGCCTTCCGGTAAAGAAGCAGTCTTGTCCTCAAGACTGAAAGTTGGAAATTGAGCCCGAATACTAACTTCATCCTCCCAAGTAGCTTCATCAGCATTTCTGTTTTCCCATTGTACTAACCATTGAGAAATCTCCTCATCATTCCGGTGAATCTTTCTAGTTGATAATACTCTCTCTGGTTGTATGGAGTAAGTCAATTCAATTTCGAATCCTGCTGGTAACTCTGACTCAACCTGTTGGGGTTTCATAGCCTTCTTTAACATCGAAACATAAAACACCGGATGGATCTTGGAGTGGTTCGGCAACTGAAGTTCATAAGCTACTTCTCCAATTCGTTTCTTGACTCGGAAGGGCCCGAAGTAGCACGCTGACAACTTTTGATTGATACGACGGACAACGGATTGCTGCTTGTGTGGTCTCAATCTCAAATAAACCCAATCCCCTTGTTCAAAGCACACATCCCTCCTATGATTGTTGGCCTGCCTCTGCATTTCTTGTTGAGCTTTGGCCAAATTGAACTTCAATTGTGCAAGAGCTTCAGTCCGGTCGCTTAGTTCCCGTGCCACCCATTCAACCTTCACCTCCCCTGGAACATGTTGAAATGGAGTTGGGGGCTTTCTCCCATAAACTATCTCGAACGGTGTGAGTCCAGTAGACTTGTGATAGCTGCTGTTATACCAAAATTCAGCCCCAGGAAGCCATAATACCCATGTCTTAGGTTGTTCCACTGCAAAGCAACGCAAGTAAGTTTCCAAGCAACGATTTACCACTTCAGTTTGTCCGTCTGTCTCCAGATGATAGGCTGAAGACATGTTCAGTTTTGTTCCTTGCAAGCGAAATAACTCTTTCCAAAATCCGCTCATGAAGATAGGGTCTCTGTCACTAACAATCGACTTCGGGATGCCATGTAACCGAATGATCTCCTTAACAAACACGTCTGCTAGACTTCTTGCTGAATACGGATGTTTTAGTGGTATAAAATGGGCGTATTTGCTGAGTCGATCCACCACTACGAATATTGCATCGAATCCCTTAGATTTTGGTAACCCTGTGATAAAGTCCATCGAGAGTTCATTCCAAACGACCTCCGGTATGGCAAGAGGCTGCAAGAGACCGGAAGGAGCCAGCGTAGATGATTTGAACTGTTGACAAATGTCGCAATTCCGTACAAATTCGTATACCCTCTTACTCATCCCCATCCAATAGATATTAGCTGGTAATCGTCGGTAAGTTCGGTAAAACCCTGAGTGCCCCCCAGATGGAGTTGTGTGAAACTCTTCAAGTAAAGAAGGAATCAAAGAAGAGTGGGCAGATATTACCAATTTATTTTTGTAGAGAAGCACTCCCTCCTTCAACTGAAAACCTGGTCTTGATGATGGATCACGCTCCAAATCTGTTTTCAGTTTTTGTAAGTATGGGTCTTCGACAACGTCATCAGTGAGACCCTTTCCTTCCTCCCATTGTGGATAAGAAATCAACTTGGTTAGCTCACCCTCTTCAGTGCGCTGTGAAAGAGCATCAGCAGCATTGTTGAGTCGACCCGGCTTATAGAATATTTCAAATTGGTAACCAAATAATTTGGCTATCCAATTTTGCTGATCACATTAGGAGATTCTTTGCACTAATAGATACTTCAAACTCTTCTGATCTGTGAAAACTCTAAATTTTTTTCCCATAAAATAAGTCCTCCAATGTTGAATTGCCAAGGCTAGACCCATCATCTCTTTCTCATATGCAGACTTGGATAAGTTTCAATCACCTAAAGCTCGACTAAAATATGTTATACGCCGTGAATTTTGCATGAGGACTGCCCATATGCCTTTCCCCGATGCGTCGCACTCTATATCAAAAGTTTCAGCGAAGTTGGGCAAAGCTAAGACCAGTGCGGAGGTAAGGGCAGATTTAAGCCTTTCAAAAGCCTCTTGTGTCTCCTCATTCCACTTGAAACCTTCCTTCTTGGTGAGTTCGGTCAATGGTTTAGCCAATTTTCCTTAATTCGCCACAAATTTTCTGTAATAACCAGTCAGTCCCAAGAAACCCCGGACTCCCTTTACTGATTTCGGAACAGGCCAATCCTTCACCGCTTGGACCTTGGATTGATCCATAGAAACTCCTTCCTTTGTAATCACATGTCCCAAATACTCAACTTGATGTTCCCCAAACTGACATTTTTTTAAATTTGCCACAAATTTGTTTTCCGCCAATATTTGTAGCACTGTCTCAACATCTCTCATGTGTGTCTCCCAAGAATTGCTGAAAATCAAGATGTCATCAAAAAAAACAAGCACCGATTTCCTCAAATATGGTCTAAAGAGCTCATTCATAGCCGCTTGGAATGTTGCCGGGGCGTTAGTGAGGCCGAAAGGCATGACGAGGTACTCGTAGTGACCATCGTGGGTGCGAAACGCGGTCTTTTCAATGTCTTCTTCCTTCATCAAAATTTGATGATATCCTGCCTTCAAATCGATCTTTGTAAAGTACTGAGCCCCATATAGTTCATCCAAGAGCTCATTCACCACTGCTGCGTTATTTCTGCAAGTGCACAAATTCGCATATAGTAATAAAAAGATCGTACCCACAGAGATGGAACAATATACTTAAACTTTCTCTTATTCGCGTTCGTTTTCTTTTCACAAATAGATAAAACGATAATCCTTATTGATTTGGTTGATAAAACACAACTTACTGTACCATTCACGTATAACAAATACTTCAAGTCACCAAACGCACATGTTTGGATTTCTATTCATTCTAAGGCAAAGAAAACAATTCATTTAAGCACGTAAACACAATATTGAATAGTCTTAATATACTTAATTTAATCTCGATATAACTTATTCCGATCTCTCGATACATACAAACAAGTTAACCACATATGAACATCAATTATATACTAACCGAACCTATTCGTATCAATATTATAACCGACTACAATCACACATGTAAAACTAGATTATAACCTAAGCAACCGAACCTATTCGTATCACTAGATTATAAGTTAATGATAAACACAAGTTATTATACTTATATCTCACTTAACATGCAAACTTATTATTTCAAGAACATAAGCATATGAAGAACATAAATCTCTTTATAAACTCAATATCATATTCATACAAAATATAAACAGAAAATCAAAGTTGGACAGGACATAAACAAGTAAAAGAAATCAGGGTTGTCAATCCTTTTTACTCTACTCGGAAGGGTTGTCAAGCCTCTAGGCGTTCTTGCTCGGATTTCCTTCGATGAACGGATGAACAAAGTTGATCTCTCGATCTAACTACAATTCCTTATGAAAGGAACGAAATCATACCGTGTTTCTAATCTGAATACACGGCTGGAACTATGTGTGTGGGCGAATTTACGGGTAAAGGTTTATGGAAAATGTAAGTATGTATTTAGTGTTTCGTTCTTTGTAAGATTTTGTCAACCACCTTTATTTCTGAGATCAAAGGTGTATTTATAGGCATCAAGAGGTGTGTTTCGAAGAGTTACAATCCTCTAGAAGTGGTCGTGATCGTTGAGAAGATACACGACTTTTCGGAAGAGTTGTACGGATAAGAACGAACAATTTCAGCTTTTCATGAAACTGTGTCTCGGCGCGCTAGAGACAGAAAGTGGCACGCCAGAGACAAGTCTGGTTTGCCTTTGCGCGCCAGAGACAAATGTTGTCTCTGGCGCGCGAGCTGTAGAGAAGGAAACTTCGAGTTTTTCTTCGTTTTTTCCAACTTTAGCTTGCACGTAACTTCTCGCACGACCTTGCATGAACTTGTATGTCTTCTTTTGCTCGTTTTTAGCTCGAACTAACACCAAATTGCTACATTTTCACTAGATTAAGCTCTGAACATCAAAACTATCACAAAGTAGTTAAATTGCCCCTAACCTAGATATTTCTAAGCTAAATGCACTAAAACTATATGAAATGATATAAAAATATATACTAAATACATAGCTAAATTAAGTACATTTTGGACTTAACAACCACATGAATTGGATATTTATCCAAGACCGTCACCTTGTTGAGGGCTCTATAATCAACACAAAGCCTCCATGAGTTATCTTTCTTTTTCACGAGTAATACCGGGCTTGAGTACGGGTTGGTATCGTTGCGGATCACCCCTTGCTTCAATAGTTCACCCACTTGCCTTTGTATTTCATCTTTATGGAGGTGAGGGTAACGATAAGGCCGTACACAAACCGGCCCGCTGCCTGGAAGGAGATTAATCGCGTGTGAAATTTGCCTAGAAGGAGGCAACCCCTTAGGCTCCTGAAACACTTCAGAGAACTTGTTTAACACATTCTGTAACTGCCCGTGTTGTTTATCGCTTAATCCCTTGTAAATCTCTTGACTATGTTCCGACTGAACCAATTATTCCTCTCCTTCTCCCTCCAACCATACCCATAGTGATGAAGTACCATCCTGATTGTTCTTAGCTCCCTCCAATTCAATCTGCTTACCATTATGCCAAAAACTCATCCTTCTTCTACTCCAATCATGTTTGACTTCCCCGAGAGTGCGGAGCCAAGCAATTCCCACAATTAAATCCAGGTTCCCCATTTCAAACACAAGAGCACTAATCTTGCATTCATAGTTACCCATTATCAAATCAATTGCAGGGCACTGTTCAGTGACACGTACCTTGTAACCATCTCCCAAGTGAATGGTGGTACCGCTTTCGATTTTCACCTTTAATCCTAACGCCCTGACCAGCCTTTTTGAGATAAAATTATGGGTCGCTCCGCTGTCAACTAACACTGAGATAGGAATGCCTTGAATTTCTTCGTTGATTTTGATTGTTTTGAGCTCTTCTTCCCTTTGCCCCGCTAACCCATTCCACTCAAGCACTAGACATTCACCTTTTCCGTCATCTTCTTCGTTTTCCAATTCTGCCTCCCCTTCTGCTAGAACAATTTCACCTTCCCTATCCACCTCTTCATCATCAGCTAGTAATAAAATTCGCACTCTTTCTAGGTTAGGTGTTTGGTTCCTCTATTTCTCACAGCTGACCACATCGAAAACAAAGCCCCTTTCTTTTTCGCTCATCCCACTCTTTCTAGGTTAGGTGTTTGGTTCCTCTATTTCTCACAGATTGTTGCGCCCCAGTTGATGCAATTGAAGATCGTGAACTTGCCTTGGGATAATTTTTAAGTTGTGATTGTGATTGGGCTTTAATGTCTGACCCGACCCATTGACTGGTTCGGCCCATTGAAAACCCATCTTTTCCACCACCTTTCCACGTACTGTAGGGCACACGTGAGCCTCCACCACTACTTTCCCGTATACTCCAACCTCCTCTGAAATTACCACCGCCTCGCTTCCCTTTGCTCAGCGAACGCTCCACCGTCCGGGCTAACCTCATCGCCTCCATTCTCGTCTGAGGATTGTGCATCAGAACTGAATCCATGATATCTTCTTTCAATCCCTTAACAAAATAGCCTACATATTGTAACTCGGGTTGTCTAGGCACCAATGAAGCCATCAGTTCGAAATCTTCAATGAACTCGATCACCGTTCCACTTTGTTGCAATGCCGCCAGCTCTATGTATGGGTTTTGGATTTGCAAACTCCCAAAACGTTGTAAAAGCTCCTCCTTGAATACTTCCCATGTCAGTTCGGCAGTCGACTCTTGAAGAATTGTAAACCAGTTAATCGCTTGCGCCGCCATACAAATCTCTGCATTAGGGATTCTCAAATCCTCTGGAGTATTATTGATGCGAAAGTAAGTTTATGCTCTGGTAATCCACCCCTTAGGATCCACACCTTCGAACATCGGTAGTTTCACTTTCCTACCTCCCCATGAATTTTCTGGTGGTGGACGTTCATTACCAAGACTAGGAGTAACCGGACCCAATGAAAGTTGACGCCTTGTTTCTGGTGTTGGATTTTGGCCAACTACTTCCGCTGCACTGCTGCTTCCAACGGGTGGAATTCTGTGAACATTCCGACCAGCCGAATATGTATCTTCTACCACACTTGTGAGTAATGCCAACTGTCTTGTTATATTCGATAACTGAATCTTGATGTCCTCCAGTGATCCTTCAACAATGATGACCTTGTTTGAAAGTCTGTTGACCTGGTTACCCACCGCTGAAAGTTGGGAACTGATGTTTGAAATCTTACCATCAGTTGCTTCAAATTTTTCTTGGACTTTCGGATCCATCTCGCCGGCGGTTGACATCCGGCAGGTCGGACCAATTGATAGAAAGCAATTTCCAGTATTGATAATGGAGTATATTATAATGGAAAAGAGACTACAAGGTGATAAAACCAAGATAAAACTATAATAGATAAGGAAACAACTTCACAGGGACGTAGTCCCCTCTATTCTACCAACTCAAGAGCTGGAGACCCAAAACTAGAAAGATATATCATGTCCTCAAAACTAACCCATCTGCTCTTCTTTAATAATCCATAATACACAACAGGACAAACACTCCCATGTGCCAACTTCACTTCTTTCTTCTCTCATACACCCTCCATACGTTGGGCTTATGGACTTGCTCCAACATAACATTAGGCCCATTGCTATCAAAGATGCAGCAAGAGAATGGCACCGGACTACCTCAAGGTAAAAGTTTCATGTTCACGAAATAAATAGAGTATACTTTGTATTAGTTTTGCTTTTGATAAAACAAGAGGACTTGATTTACAGCGAATGGCGGGGTTGTGAAGAGAACACAAAGATCGACTGCTGGAACAAAAGCTAACAGTAATTGCAAACCGAACGATCGTTCCTTCTCCATTAGTATGCTGCCAACACATATATCTGGTGACTGTAGAATGGTAAGCTTTCAATTGAGAAGTGATATACATACATTATCGTTTTTTCCCTTGTTAATTCTGCAGGCTATTCCAGCTAGCTTTGCCAATAAATATTTGAAGAAATCGCGAGGCAATGTAGTTCTGAAAACTGTGGATGGAAATTAGTCGGTTGACTATGTTTGTGCTGATATAAGAAACAGCAAAGTAGTCAGGCTATGTTGGAGGAAATTTGTAGCAGAAAATTGTTTGGGAGTTGGTGATGTTTGTATCTTTGAAGCTACTGATCACAATGCAACCGTATTAAAAGTTGTAATTTGTAGAGGTAACCAAGTTATTGGTCCACCAATTGGTTAGTTTCAAATCATTGATTCAATCTAATTCTTAGCTTTCATAACATAAATGTCAATATGACGGGGAAAACAGAATTCACTCTTCTTTAATTTGTTTGGTGCCATGCAGGAAATAGCAAAAATATGCAACACGAACACATTTCACGTATGAAGGAATTCACCACAGTGAATCCATCTTTCAAAGTGAAGCTTCAGAAAAGCTATTTGGATCACACTTTTATTGTACGTTCTTGAACTGTAATTGTTCTTTAAATAAATTGCATTTTGCCTCTCTGCAATAAATATGTGCAACAATATGTAATTTTCTTCATAGTTGTGATAAATATTTTCCTTTTGGCAGCATTTACCAGTAAAGTTTATGGCGGAATATAAGGAGCGGAGTGTGGAGAAGGCAACGTTGCAGGTGGAGAACAAATTGTTTCCTGTGAAAATTCGAAGATGCCAATCAAAGGGCATATTTAGATATTCTGTTGGAGTTCTCCAATTTTTCAATGGAAATTCTCTTAAAGTTGGAGATGTTTGTTTCTTTGAATTGATTGATAGTGATACTATGTTGTTTAAGGTCTCCATTTTCTGCAAACCATGACCAAAGCTTTTGTTATAAGCTTGGTTTAAAATTCCTCTTATTCTTAGGTAGTTGTTCGGGATTGGTCTTAGGTTCTATAATTTGTAAGAAGTCTTTTAATTTATGCTCGGGAAGACATTGTTCTAATTTAGCTACCTGGCGATACTTGAATAGTAGTTGTGTATGATTTTCTCATTTTAGTGAATATGGATAATTTTAGAATCTTCAATGGAGAAAGGCGTGCTGCATTTTCGAACATCCTCCTGTTTCTCAGCTGCAGCAGACGGCAACGTGTTTCCTCTTTCCCTCTTTGAAATAATCTGTTATGAGCACATATAGGATAGTGTTGTTTTACTTTCTTTGATTCAACAGGAACTGTTTTTGAATTTTTGGTGTCAAATTTGAAGATTGTAAAAATTGCTAGTCTCTCAGAGGAGAATGATGATGCACTCAAGCTTGTACTTGACTTCATCGATTTTCTTCTAAGGAATGCAAGAGTATTAGAAAAGGTGGTCGTACACTAGAAGATTGTAGAGCTGATTTTGTGTGTAAAGTTTCTAAAAAGTTATCAAGCTTCCTGAAATTTTCTCAACATGCCGTTGTTGAGTTGTTATGTTCTAATCCCAAATATACAAGACATAATCAAAGGTTGAATGTTTAGCAGAACCAGGACTAGTCACTCTTTCGCCTCGAAACGAAACCAATCACTTCGATCATGTCCTCCCTTCCTGCAATTGTACTTACCAGAACTAATTCTGGATCCTCTCCATTCAAGTTCTGCTTCGCCATCATTGATCGTAATGCATCTCCATTGTTCTCCATATCTTCATGATTTTGAACTCGAGGCATCTCATCTTCCCGTAGCTCACTATCAATATCGAATTCTTCTTCGAAATCCTCAAAATCTTTGAATCCTTCAGCAATCTCTTTTTGCTGAACTGCTTTTGAATAACTCCTCTTATTCTTAGTTATTTATGGAAGTAAATGGATTTGATGTATCCATGAAGCTTTGATACCATAAAAAATCCTCTAAAAATCTTAGAGGATGGACATTTCGTATTAATCAAAATAAGGAGAAGAAATCTGACTATATAGAGTAGTTACAACCAAACAACATAAACGGAAAAAACAGAAAAAAGAGTAATGAAATAGCCGTTAAACGGCACCGTATGACTAAAACTCAATCAGAAAATAAAACCCAACTAATAAAAACACCGTGTGGCTAACGCCCAATCATAAAATAAACCCAACTAATAAAGCCCAAGACACAATAGGCCCATATTACTCAAACTCTTTTTTTTTTTTGGGAATATATTAATCAAACTCTTATTCCTTAATATTAACCCTTAAAAAAAACGAAAAACTTGTTTGCATTTTGTTTTTCCGAAAGAAAAAGACTTGTTTGCTTAAAAGTTAAAACTGAAAGTTGGCTTGGCTCCATAAAATAATTTCACACTTTAGCTTCGTCCACTATGATGTATATTTGAAAAGAAACTTTACATTAAAACATATGCCATATAATTTTCCTTTTTTTTCTCCCTTTAAGAGGAGCCTTGTGTAATTTTCTTTATTGGGTAGAAATAAACTTTTGAGCAATATTAGTTAAAAGGAATTATGCATATTATATGTCTTTTATTTATTTATATTATTTTCTGTCAATTTTTGAGTTAGAACCTAAGATGTCAATTTCTCTTTTTTCTTTTTTTAAAAATAAATTAATTTCAAGTAAATGCACTGTAATTTTGCATTTTGTAAATAAAACATTGTACGTTTACTTTTGTGCAAATAAAATATCGTAATTTACATTATCTGCAAAATTAAGAGAATAATCGATTTATGTTTTCGTAAATAAGGACATTTTTGTCCAAACATTTTTTTCAAACCTTTTATTAATTATATAAGACTTAAGCTCAAAGAGAATGAAAATTTTTGAAACAAAAAATGTATTCGTTCACGTCAACAAATCCAACCATTTACTTAATTCTGAAAACAATGTATAGTTAAACCTCTTTAAAGTAATATTCTTGGGATCGGGAAAAAATATTACTTTACCGAATTTATTACTTTATCGATAATGAACACTAATGAAGAGACTAGTCCTAAACCGGACAATAGCAATAAAATCACCTACGGATGAACAAATTTTTGAGTCTGTAATGAACATTGGTGAAAGACTGATCCTGAATCAGACGATAGTAATGTCATCCCAAGTGTGTCATCAAAGAAAGCAGTTCAAGCAATCAACATTTTGAACAATTACTTGTTACAACACGAGCAAAACATATCAAGAGTTGTTTATGCTTTACGTAAATTCAAGGATGATGTTAATTTTAGCTCTGGTGGAAAGAATAAACAAGATATTATATATTCAGAGGTCGTTTGGTATACATGGGAATTTAATTCCCGTGGGAAGTTCAAATTCATAGGAAATTATTTCCTTAGTGTAATTTCCATGAAATAGACAAAATGTGTTTGGTTGACATTAAGGAATTTAAAATTTTCATAAATTTTGAATGACCAAGGGGGGATTAGGTGATTAATTTCCCACATTATGTGGTAATTTGAAATTCCCATGAATTTTGAGTGCCTCCATTTTCTCAATTTCATGTCAACCAAACAACTAGCCAAATTAAAAAATCATGGGAATTTCTATTGCGTACATAAATACATGTATACCAAACAACCACTCATATTCTAGAAAAATTGAATTTTTCTAGAATTTTTTAACTCATACATATTATATATATGTATAATTCTGAAATTATTACTTTACATATTACTTGGACCCTTCAGGACTTCCTAAATTTTTATTATCTTATGCTTTTAACGAGAATATTACTTTACTACATTAGCCTAAGTTGGGACCGACGAAATTTATTACTTAAGCGATGTTATTACTTTATCGAACATTACTTTACCGAGGTTTAACTGTAACCCACGAACAATTCACGAATCAAGAAATAACGAAAATGGTGTAGTAGGCAATCTAAAATAGTAGAATGAATGAATGAAGCAATGATATTTAAATGAAGGTAGGCAGCGTCGTCGTTGAAAAAGAGTGGCGTCGTCTGTGTGTGGTGGTCCCCGTGGAGGCGACTTTGATTTCTCTACGGTCTTCAATATCTTCCGTCGCTATTTCATCTTCTTCTACTACTTTCGAAGCTCCTTCTCCCTAATTTCCGAATTTCATTACTGTAACTTCTCTATCTATCTTCTCCTTTTCAATTTCCGATCATCGCTTTTTTAATTGTTCGTAACTTCTTTTCATTTGTTCTTCTTTATCTAATTTAAATGTGCCTGCCTTGTTTATTTTTTATTACAATTCTGAATCAATTAAACTCGAACGTAATGATAAATCAATACTTTCTGTCTGTGTTTTTGCTGTGTTTAGCAGCTCAGTACCGGTAATTATAATGCTGTAGCCGCCTTAGAATCTCGTTATGCTCGTAAAAGATAGCTCATGAAGTATCAGGATCTTTTTATTCCTCTTTTAGGATACTCACCTCCGTTATGGGCAACTGTAATTGCTGCTGCTTTTGTTCTTCTTACTCTTTGCTTGTCGTTGTTCCTTTTGTTCGAGCACCTTTCTGCTTACAAGAATCCCGAGGTACTAATAATAATAATGATAATAATCTTTCTCTAATAATTATTTACTGTTTACTATCAGTCTGTTAACTTCTTTTTTTTTTTTCCTCAGGAGCAAAAGTTTTTGATTGGAGTTATTGTAATGGTTCCTTGTTACGCCATTGAATCTGTGAGTCATCAAAACGCATTTCGTACTTTTCTTAATAACTTGAAACCGACATTCGTTTTTGACAAGGGAATTAAAAAGTATCAAGAGAAGACACTTGAGTTTGCTATTTTGAGATGCATGTAATGGCTTTTTTCTAACTTCCGTTTCCCATCAGATGATATCGTTGATGAATCCAACAATTAGTGTTGATATTGCGATACTGAGGGACTGCTACGAATCATTTGCCATGTATTGCTTTGGAAGATATCTTACTGCTTGCTTGGGTATGTATGTTCCTCACAAGAGTTGTTACTGTAATGATTTCTTATATGCAGATCCTTGAGTTTCTTATACTAAAAAGTGAATGTTCTCTTTTGGGGCTATTTCGTTGTTTAGATGTGATAAAATTTGACTACATCTTAGTGTTGGATACTTTTTTGGTAAGCTTTTATTATCATAAATCCTGTTAGGTTGATATCATTATCTTTTTTTTTTTTTCATGGATACATTCAATCTTGGCTTGAAATTATATTCATAATGCCAGATAAAAGTTTTCATCTCTTTCGCATAATGTTATTACTACATGTTCTCTTCAGCTACTGATATTCTTCTTGTTCATTCAACTTTGTGTTATTTTTAAAGGCGGGGAAGAAAGAGCTGTTGAATTTATGGAAAGACAACGACGTCTGAATCTTAAGACCCCCCTTCTGGAACCTGGTATGGAGAAGGGAACTATAAAGCATCCTTTTCCAATGAATTATTTCCTTAAACCTTGGTCGCTTGGTCGGTGGTTTTATCAAGTTGTCAAGTTTGGTATTGTTCAATATGTATGTGCACTTTGCAATAAATTTTAACTTCTGTGCCTGGTTTTCAGTTTGCAGTTGTTGCTGCTGTAGTTTAAAGAAAATGATATCTTTTTTCTTTCTGTATCAGATGTTAATAAAGTCTCTGACTGCAATATTAGCTGTTGTTCTTGAAGCATTTGGTGTATATTGTGAAGGAGAGTTTAACGTGGCTTGTGGGTAAGATAATATTTATTCTACTACTGCTCATATATTACCAGTATTAACTTTTGTTGGCAATCTTCTATAAAAAACAAATTGGAAACTGTGCTGTGTGGACTTGTCGTCTCAGTATATATACATTTCTCATAACAATTGCTTAGTAATATTTGAATATACATTGCTGACGTGTGATTTATCTATCTTGGCACTGACCACTGAGGAGGTGACATGCATGTCTAATGTATTGTTTGACCATATAAATAGGATTACCATTTCTTGGAAGGGCAGAACTTAAAAGGGAATGGACTTCGACACCATATGAATTTGCTAAATTTTCATCTTATTTCTACCTTGTTATATGATACAACTTCTCACCTGATCTTCTGTTCAATCATCTAAAATGTGTCTCAATCCCATGTGGCAGTTAAGTTAGGAAGCATCTATTCTGTTACCAGATCTGATGTGAAATGTGTATGACATTGATCTTGCTGAAGTGGTTACAAATAGATCTTAGTCTAGCTTCGTCGGAATAAATTTGGATGGATTGACGTTACTATTTTAAATACGCATTCTTCTTATGGTTGGTTTTAGGTTAACATGGAAGGCATTTTCCATAGTAAATATAACATATATTTTGTGAAACCCTTGTAAATATAACATATATTTGTGCAAAATAGCTCTGTTTATGAACACGGGTTCGGGATCTAGTTACGGGACCTTGTACTTCGAAACAGTATGGTTAGGAACTCGTTAAGAGAGAACCCCCTGATCTCGTAATTGTTAGGAGCGCGTTAAGAGAGAACTCCACTATCTCTTAAGGTTAATTAGACCTTAATTGACTTTCAACTTGATAATTATTTCATTAAGATCTCCTCTTTAAATAGAAGAGAAAGAATTACATAAAAGGAAGGCTGGGTAAGCAGCACTAATTAGGAATAGAAAATACTTACTAGGATTCTAGGAAAAAGAAAACAACCCAATTAGGAACTAGACAACAGCAAGTAAAATAGGAAATAGATAAAGTCCTATGTGGAATACTAAATCCTAATTCTATTGGGAATAAAACTAATAATAAGATAATATTAATCTAAATTTAGCTTGTTGAATTCCTGACAAGCTCAACATATGCTTGTGGTTGCTAACATATGCTTAATCTAAATGTTGCATGGTTGGTGTGGCTAAAAGGTCTGATCCAATAAGCTAAGGCAACACCAGAAGCAATGCACATCTGCTCTTGAATGCTGTAGAAAATAGGCAAGTTTTTTTTTTGTACCATAGGGGATCAATGCTGGTGAATTTCATAACTGTCAAGGAACCCATTGAACCAAAAGCTTAAGCTAGTAGCTAAGGCTCAATAATAGTTTTTATTTTAATCTCTGACAATAACAATATTTACGTTCTTCTTAGCCCTTTGTTAAACACTATTGTAAAAGTGGGTAAAGATCAATGACCCTGCAGTTTGATATCTCTAGTATTTCGTGCCTTTTTAAAGGACCATTTTAGTTTTCATAACCCAAATGATTTGCAGTACTAAAATAATACAAGTGAAAGAAACACCTGAAGTTTAAATCTCAAAGCTAAAAAGAATTCCCCTCAATTATAAGATTAACCTCTCCATATATACTTGCATCTTCATTCATGTTCTCTCTCCTCAGTAGCTTGCTGCAATGCATAAATCCTCTCATATGTAATGACCTTGCTCTCAATTTCATGACAGCCCTATGAAAAAACTTGACAATTATAGTTGTAGAGTTCCTTCTATAAGTGTTTGGTAATTCTTTGTATTTCTAGAAAGGTAACATTCAACCTAGTGGATGATTTTCTACAAGAGTTCTAACTGGTTTGGATAAAATTTAGTGAGATATAGTATTAATGAGACTTGTTAGAGATTAATATAAGTGATGTTGTTGGGCTTTAACTACCAGCTTTTGTTGGGCTTTAACTACCAGCTTAGATTTTTAATTTAAATGGTTGCTCGACATGATATCAGAGCCATGGTACACTATTGGGACAGCATCACTCACCAAATGAATTCGGTGTGAGGGGTGTGTAAATGTCCCACATTGCTTAATTGCGAAGCTAATATATGAGGCAATCCTAACCCTTTGACGTACCTTTTAGGGTGAGTATGTTGACATGGTATTAGAGCCTCTATGGCCAATTAGTCCAAGGTTCAAATCCCAGCAGCCCCTATGTGTTAATTAAATTTAACACATGGTAAGGTGGGCCTGTGATAAAGATGCTCAAGCCTAGAGGGCATTTGCGTGCTGGTGTGTTAGAGATTATTATAAAAGATGTTGTTGGCTATCAACTTAACCTTTTAGTTCAGATAGTTCCTTGACAAGGTTTAAGAAGCTTGTATTATTCTGCATATTTGAAGGATTGCATATCTAGCCAATATAATACTACAAACTGCCCCAAGGCTGAATTGTTCTTCCACATTTCCTTTGTGGCTTTCAAAGAGAGTTATGTCTTTACTTGACTTTTACTTGTTGATTTTTCATGTGGAAGATTGATAGAGATGTTGCATATTTGGCATGCTTCCGACAGTATTCTTTGCAGATTGAGTGTCTCCAAATTCAGTAATATTTTCTCAATAAACCAAATAATTGAGATTTCTGGTGCTTGTTATAAATTCTGTGATATTATTTCAGTCATTGTTTGCGGATCAATAAATTTTATATGATGAATGGTACTTTCTATGAACGCTCTGATTATCTTATTCCTTCTATAAATTATATGATTGACCTGGTATTTTAAATTTGTAGGTATCCATACATGGCAGTGGTTCTAAATTTCAGTCAGTCATGGGCTTTGTACTGTTTAGTTCAGTTTTACACTGTTACAAAGGATGAATTGGCCCACATTAAACCATTATACAAGTTCCTCACGTTCAAATCAATTGTCTTTTTGACTTGGTGGCAAGGAGTGGCGATTGCTGTTCTTTCCTCACTTGGTTTATTTAATAGCCCTATAGCTCAAGGCCTACAATTTAAGTCAAGTGTCCAGGACTTCATCATTTGCATAGAGGTATAGGTCTTCCACAATCAATTGTATCTTCCTGCAAGCATTTTGTTGAAACAATACTTCAACCATTTTTCCTCCATGATATAGATGGCTTTCGGACTCTCTATTTGGTGCAATTCAGAGAATTTCCTTTGTATTTCTGAATGTGGCATTAAAAATGAACAGTTAACCTATCTGCAATGAAGGAGCTAATCCCTGGAAAGTCTGCTGTATAAGCTGAGTCTTACTAGTTAGTATGAATTATTCAAGGAATCTCATCTCATAGTTAGGCTTATGCATTTATATGTTGCTGGTCAATAGACTACTTGTTTCATGGCTGTCAAAGTGACTTCAATTCTGTTCAGATTTAATGTTTTATCACAGATGAAAAATCAAATTTCTCAATTATGCAAAATTGTTTTCATATTTTCGGGTTTCAGCTCTAGCTTTCTCTAGCACTTGATTATTGCAGGATGTGGGAGGTTACAATAGAAGAGCAGAATTTGTTTATTTAAGTTTTTTATTGAATCGGCAATTTATCTGTAATTTTGAAACTTATGTAGTTCTATTTGATGAAATTGCAAATTATTGGCTGATAAATGCGCTCCTGGAAGATTGTGCAAACTGAAAGAAGCATTTACTGTCTTTGAAATGTTATCTTTCTTATTTATGTCAGGTTGGATGTGTATGCTATTTATGGTTAAAAATACTTTGTTGAGTTTCACTTATGCGCCACTGAAAAGTGATCACAGGAATTCTAGTTGAAATAAGATTCCTAACTTCTGTGAGATCTCATTGAAATTATCATAGTATAACACGTTTGTTTGCTCATCCAGTACAGATGGGCATAGCTTCCGTTGTTCACCTATATGTGTTCCCTGCAAAGCCTTACGAGTTAATGGGTGACCACGTTCATGGAAGTGTTGCAGTTCTTGGAGATTATGCATCTGTTGATTGCCCATTGGATCCAGATGAGGTTAGAGATAGTGAAAGACCTACAAAGTTACGCCTCCCGCAGCCTGACCTTCATGTCAAGAGTGGAATGACCATCAAAGAAAGTGTTCGGGATGTTGTTGTTGGTGGTGGTGGATATGTAAGTTTTCATCCATGTAACTGTTATATTCTGGGCAGTTGCTCTATAAAATTGCGTTGCCTAAGCTACTGAAATATGACATTTTATCGTCGCATTTTAACTCTTTTATAAGTGTATCTTTGGTGCTCAAGTTTACAGAGTATCGTCTAAGGATCTGTTTAGTTTAGCAACCCCCATCTTGAAGGAAGATACTGGCTAAATAGTGGTTCACAAGTTCTTAACTCGATTTAGACCCTTTTAAGTGCTGGTTAACTGATTTTTCTCCTAGGAAACAGTGATGATGTCCTTTCTATGATTCATTGTTTTCATAGCATTTAGTACCTTGATCTCCCCTGGACTCATTTCCTTAGGAGTTGAACGTGATATTACTTTAGGTAACTTATTCTTGGAGTTTGAAAGTTGCTGATACCCCTTTCAACCAGTAATCTGGTCTGGTACCCTTAGAACTGGATTTTGAGTGATTAAAGGGAACCGGCTTACCTGCAGGGTACCATTTTGGTGCGTAAAGCATTCATATTTTGCCTAATTTTGGTAATTTTTCTCTCAGGTGGACAATAATTTCTAATTAGAGATTTTACTGATTAGGAAGTCCCTCTTTTCCTTTAAACTTTTATTATTAATTATTCTATTTTCTGCATACATGCAATTTCCAAAATTTTCATGCATCTGTAAAACACATTTATTGTTGTTCGAGCCATCAAATGGTGATGTCATGATTTTATTCTAATAATGCTATCAATCCGATCTGCATAAAACTTACAGTCATAATTATAGTTGTACACATCCATACAAAGGTATGAACCACGGACACGGACACGAAAATTTCTTTTATAATTAATTAATATATATGTAAAATAGAAAAACCCAAATAAATTAGCGTCCATAACATCCATAATAAAACACAACTAATAAATTGAAGGGAAGAACAAGAAATTGGACACAGGAGAAGTCGAAATCATAAACCCACAAGACTTGAGAAGTGAAATCAGAAATCTAATGGACTGTAGATGTTGAAATCGGAAATCCCCCCTTATCGCTACTTGGTTTCGTTGTCTGTGTATATTGATCAGGTTTTATTTACTTTTTTTAATTAATAGATTAACCTCTAACTTTTCAGTTTTACAAAAAAAAACCCTAAATTTTAATTGAATTTTCAATTTGCTGTGTCCCTGCTGAGACACGCTGTGCCCCTGTCCGTTGACCGCCGTGCCCATCCGTGTCCGTGTCTCTGGCGTGTCGGACATGCATAAGGCACCCCCTTAGGCGTGTCCGTGCTTCATAGATACAAAGAACTTAACTTGTGTTAATAACTAAAACTAGCTTTGTAGTTCTAATCGTTTATAGTTTGCTGTGTTTTTCATGCTAGCTCACTCACTTATTATAAGGAAAAGTAGAAATGAATTTTGTTGTTGATAGTAATTCTTTTTCCCAATGTTTTAGATTTCAGTCATGCTAAGATAATAATTTGTGATTTTTTTTCTCCCATGAGAGATTTTATCATGGTAAACTTCATTCTTGGTATCCAATTTAAAACAGTCCTCTAATATTATACATTTTGATTTTCATGGCTGAATATTTACATGAAAGAAGTTCAGTATTATACGTATTGTTCAAAGACTAGGGTACTACAATTTTAACGTTAAATTGAATATAACTTGAGCTACTAAACGGTATATCATAGTATACAAAGAATTTAAATTTTACATAAAAAAATCCACTTTATTTTGGGAAGCAAGGTTATGAATAATCGTCTTATTTGGTCCGTAGACATCATTTTTTATTGAGTATTTATTTTTAGATGAATTTGTTAATTCTGTGATAAACTTGTTATTTTAAAAAGAGTGTAGATGAATTAATTATTTTATTGCAATAACATATTTTTAATGTTGCAGTTAGCTGTTTAGAACCAAAATGTTTAGATTGTTCATTGAAAAATATGGAATCCTTATCCTTTAAATAGTTCTTCTGGCATCTTAATTGGATAATAGGAGAAGGATTCCATATTTAGTTAGTAATGCCTTATAGTTTTATAGGTCATTAGTATTTCTAGTGATTGTTGTATTGTTTGAGATGTTGATGTTCCCTAGCATTTGATGTCTCGACTTTTTTGCAAGGAATATCATTATTTGCTGAAAAGTACACATCTAGTATCACATTGATTTGAGGTTCTAGTATCACATCATTGAAGAGCAGGTTTCGTTTTTGTCGGTCAAAATTGTTCCTAGGGGAAAAAGAACGGAACAATCTGTTTATTCCCTGGTAATGGTTTTCTACAAATCTGTATGCCAGTTAAGAAAGGGAAAGTTGACGGTTCACTTCTATAAATGTTCGTATTTCGTATTTGATGAATCTAAGGTACTATTAACAACGAAGAGAAGATTTGGTAGTGTCAACAACATAGACCTAAGTAATATTGATTTGCAATTCTAAAGAAGAGGTATTGGTTGTCAAGTACTAAATGAAAGATATTTAATGTCTATATTCAAGCCATAGAGTTTGAAGGCATGTTTACCATGAAATATACCGTGCAAAATGTTTTGGTAGTTGCCTTTTCCATGTAGGCAAGCTATTCATCTGTTGATAAGGGGTGCTAATCTTGTTTTTTCCTCCACAGATTGTGAATGATGTGAGGTTTACTGTACACCAAGCAGTGGAACCTATGGAGAAGGGGTTTACCAAGTTTAATGAGAAACTGCATAAGATCTCTCAAAATATCAAGAGACACGACAAGGAAAGGAGACGAACTAAGGATGATAGTTCCATAGCTCCTCCAGCCGCTCGAAGGGTGATTCGTGGGATAGATGATCCCCTATTAAATGGGAGCTTTAGTGACAGTGGAGTAGCAAAAGGAAAGAAACACCGCCAAAAATCAGGATATACAAGTGGTGAGAGTGGGGGAGAAAGCAGCAGTGATCAAAGCTTTGGCGGATATCATATCAGGGGCAGGAGATGGGTAACAAAAGATTAGAGAAATATACTATAGTTATAGTTATATGAATGAAAAAGGTACCAAATCGAAATGGTGCATCATACACGTATCTGTCCAAGTTAACTTGAGCAACATCTCTTCGGCTGGCTACTGGTCCACATGTATAAGAATGTCCTAGTGCTTCAGAAGGAGGATGAACGTTTTTTGTTTCAGATGTTTCTTCTAGTGAAGAATCTCCTGTCGAGTTGTGAGGCTCAGTTTTCTTCTTCTTGGGAAGAGCTTATGATCATGTGATGAGGCATCTTATGGTGCCTAATCAATAGACTAGGCTTTTAAAATGTTGTATAGAGTTTCTTTTTGTAACTCTTGTTTGGCTGTGAATACCTAAGAATCGTGCTGAATGATTGAGATATACTCCTTTATATTGTTCGTAACAAATTGTTGTTCTGCATGGCGTACGCTGTCCCATCTACCGGATACTAACTTTATCTCATGCGAATTTTTGGTCATCAAATTGTAGAGATTACAGGTGTTAAAATGTTCATACAATTATCATCATTGTATTGTTGTTATCTAGAGGAGATCTCTCCAAGCAAATGTGATTCAGGTAAACATTCCCTAATAAAAGAAACTGCTTTGAATACTTGTTATATTTGTGGTTACTTGTATCAACTTGTTCCTTTTTATGTTAAGTTTTACCTTTATCTACTAAGTGTAGTTTTATATTAATTGATACAAATATAATTTTGATAGCAGTTGAGAAGAGAAGTTTTATAATCTAACGAGTATTTTAGTAATGCCACCAAAATCACGAAGAACAAGAACAATGAAATCATTCATTGAGTTATTGTAAACTTTGTAGAAATTCACAAATTTAAAATTATTCCAAGATATCATCCAATACAAGTACAAAAAAAAGTCGGCAAACATAATTCCCCAAAGCTGTAAGCTCACTGATCTTGGCAGGGAAGGAACATCGATTAGATGATGAGTGCACGAATCTCTCCGGTGAGCAACGCATACTTGAAGTGTTGAGATAAAATGGAAGGGACATTGACTGCCTGAATTAATGTTGATGCAAGATCAGACCCTTTTTGTGGTTTGGCAGCATGGAGCATAGTTTGCAAAATTTGGAGGGGGTCACCATGGCTCACTATTAATATTGCACATCTACAACATATAATGTCCACAAAATAAATGAAACAAAAAGTAGTAGCAGCTTAAAATGTTAAATTGCCAACAAAATCTAAGATGAAAGGTTACCCTTGAAATTGAGACTCCATTATTGCCATAGATTTGGCAAGTCTATCAGCAACATCTTGAGCACTTTCTCCAGCATCTTCTGGTCGCTGGCATGGATCTTTCGCGTCAAGTTCATATATCTCTTGATACTGTTGATCAACATGACATGAACGTTAACAAGGTTCAAATGTTTCGGGATAATGAATGCGGGTGCATTAAAGCATCCAGTGCTGCATTAGTCGTCATACCTTATTTTGGGACATAAGCTCAAATGAAGGACCAAAATAGCGTTCTCGAATATCTTCCATCACCTGTGAGTCACGTTCACATTTACAATCAAGAAATTAATGAAAGAGAAATTAAAGCAAACTGAATTTAGATTGGACTTAGTTCATATTTGAGGAAAGAAAACCAAACTAGAGTTCAACAACATTCAGATCAGTCAAAAAATAGAGATCGGTCGACATGCTTAATTAGTGCGCTCTCATTAGTAGATATGTACCTTAAACTGAGGGCCGTCAAATGGAATATCCAAAACAGAGGCAACAACTTTGGCAGTATGAGTGGTTCTTGCAAATGGAGAGTAGCAAATTCGGACATTTTCGATTGGTATGTTCTTTTCCTTCAGTTCCTGTACTTATTTCACATTTTCACATATTAATTATCTCCAATTCTTTCCAATTTCTTATTTATTTTATTCAGTTTTTTAGATGCGAGCATCCCCGAATTGAATTGTAATATACAAACTTATACTTCATCCGTTTCATATTAGCTGTCATTTAGGACATATGTCCACAAATTTAGGCCTCATTAAATTTAATAAGAAAAAATGGTTATATTCTTGATTTTTTAATTTAGTTATAGTTATTAATAACTCACTTATATACGATCGTATGTATAAATTTTTTTTTTTCAAAAGACTGCAGAAAGATTTAATTAACATAGTTACATCAAAAATTCATTTATTATAAAATAAGAAAAATAAAAGAAAGGAAAATTTCAAAAATAGCTCTTGTGGTTACATTTTTTTCAAATAAAACTTTGTGGTTTGTTTTTTGTCAATTAAAAAACTATGGTTTTTATTTTTTTTTCAAACGTGTGGACTTTTGACTCAAACTATCAGAATGACATTAATGACATCTGAAAATTAATGTATTAAGAATTGATAATATTTTAAGCAACTTTAAATTTTCAACTTTTAAATTTTAAGGTCATTTTAGAGTTGTTTGGCTATGAGAGACAAAGTAAATATTTAGAGAGAAACCTCCAAAAATTGTCATGTTTGACAATTGAAAGTGTGATTACATAGTATATGTCGCGTTGAACAACTTTAATTCCTGAAATTTTCTAGTTTGAGGTCATTAATTATCACTTTGGCCGTGTTGATTCCAAAACTATTCATTTTGCTAAAATTGGCAAACCATAGTTCTTGATTTGACAAAAACCAAACCACAAGGTTTTATTTGGAAAATATGTAACCACATAAGTTGTTTTTAGAATTTGCCCTAAAAAAATGACAGCTAATATGAATCGGAGGAAGTAATGTTTACTTAATAACATATTACTTTTGACATATATAAGTTTCCAACACAATTATATACAATTCAAATAACAAATTAACACTTAATTGAAATAACATATTATAATTGAAATTAGTGGAAAGTCTTAACTCAATGGTTGAGACTCTTCTTATGATTAAGGGAGTCATGAGTTTGAATTACACTCGAAAAGGGGAGAAATTTTTTTTTGTTATTAATTGTAAGTACAATTGTTCAAAACTTGAAAAGGCGTAAGAGAATCTTTTGAGGAGTATTAGGTGATAATATAGTACCGTGTTTAGCAAATCACAAGTATTGTTTGATTTAGAAAGAGAAAAAAAATGTTTGAAAACTAAAAAAATTTGGAAAAATAAGGTTTACACTGTTCCAACTTAAAATTGTCATTCGTGATTTTTACGTGGTCAAATGTTATTATATTACTAAGAGTCAAGTTCAAATGAGATAAGGGTTTAGGATGAGACTAGTTTTTACGGTGAGACAAGGAGTATTAATGTAATTCAATAGGGAAAGGTGGCAAACTTGTAATTAAAGGAACACCCCTCATGCGTGAATTGAAGGGAAGGAAGAGGAGATGATGTCAGCGCTGATGTCACCTCTGGAGAGAGAAAGAGTTTTAATTATTTTCTTTAAAATGCATTTTTCCGCTCTTTCCGAACTCATTTTTCAAAAAAAATTATACCAGTGAACTCATATTAATTAGGTGGTCATTTTGAGATCCATTTTTGTTATTTATAGACGATTTTTTATTTTTTTATGATTATTCCATCGGACTACTCCAATTGTTTCACCAGAATACTACATTTTTTTACACTCCCAGAGTGCATTTAAAAAAAATAATGAAAATATTCTGCTGGAACAAATGTAGTAGTCTGGTGGAACAAATGTAGTATTCTGCTGGAACAACCGAGTATCCAATTTGGAACAAAAATAATAAAAAAAAATCGTCTATAAATAACAACAATTGATCTCAAAATGACCGCCTAATTAATACGAGTTTAGTGGTATAATTTTTTTGAAAAATGCGGAAAGAGCGGGAAAATGCATTTTAAATAAAATAATAATTTTTTTTTCTCTCTTCAGATGTGACATCAGCGCTGACATGACCTCCTCTTCCCTTCAATAATGCCCCTCCATGTTTTTAAAATTTCAAAAATGCCACCACTTTTTAATTGTCTCACACTAAAAAAAGTCTCTCCATAATGACCTTGTCTCACCTGATCCTATCTCATATTACTAAAGCGTAAAAGTCATTATATTCCTATAAAATGTAAAGTTAAATACTATACTGGGTCCATGGGTCATCATGTTATCAAATTGGAGGGGTCATGGTGTAACTTAAGCTATTATATCTACATAAGCTTCTCCGATAGGTATATATACACTCAGAAACAGCACAGATCTGAGGAACTTGTTTCTCAAGTTGCAACAATATAAGTATAAGTCCTGTGGATTTAAAATTAATTAGTAGGTACACAAATTATAGGTTGGTATACATTTAAATGTATCTAGTATTTTTTCATATGTATTATATTTATTTTTTGAAACATATGTATTATATTTATGATCACTAAGTGGAGAAGTTGGAAACAAGATCTGCAGAGGTATGTACATGTGATTAGCATGGATAATTTATAAGATTAGCATCAACATATTAGATCAGATTAGATACCTTGAGGAAAATTTGACCAGCAGAACGTGCTTGATTGATGCCTTCCGGTGCTAATTGGTATTCAGAACGGATTCCATTTTCCTGTTCGGATATATGCATGCATGCACGCAAAAGCTCGATTATTACCTGCATTTTGTGTTTGTTTTCAATACAAAAGAAGAAAAGATAGATTCCAACTCACCAGGGAGCAAACTATGAGGCCTTTCTCGTTCGGAATGCTTTTCCCGTGCCTCAACACCCAGTATTTGTTCCTCAAAAACGACTTCACTTCCATTTCAATTGTTGTTTGTTATTGCTGTTACGTACTGTTAGTACTCTTAAGTCTCCAAAATCACGACCAACTATTCACGTATATTGTATTTGCCTAACATGATGATATTAATATTGTGTTAGTTAATTATATGTTGTCGCATAGTACTCAAATTATTGTTTTCTTTTTGTTAAATTATTGAATTACTGTTCACCATACAAATAATAACACTCTAGAAAAAGGCCCTTTTTTATATAAAAAATGGGATTTTCTTTCATTTCTCAACAAAAAGAAAAACTTACCTATGTCAGGTGCCTTTTACTTAAACTCAACTTTTATTTTTGACATGTGCATTTTCTATATTATACTCCATTGGTTTTCTCAAATAGATTTCATTTTAGAGTGTTTCACACAAATTAAAAAACTAAATAAATATGCACTTAAATTGATAAATTTACATGGATACACTAAAAATATAACATCTCTCTTTTGATAATTGAAAAATAAACCTTGATTTGTTCAAAAACACTCAAAACTAACTTTAAATATTTGGAGCAAAAAACTATACAAATTTTTTTAAGAAAACGAAAACGACAAATATAAAAGAAAAAAAACAACACTCTTTAAAAAAACATCTAAAGGAGAATGGAGGGAATACTATTTATCAAGTATCATAAAATTAAGTACTACTAATTAAGTACTTTCCAAACTTACAAAATTTGTATTAAAAAATCTCATGGTTTTCAGAGCCGGACAGGCCATTAAACCGGTGAAGGTACTGGTTCAATGAACAGGGTCTGATCCGAGTTCAACCGAAGTCGAACCGGGTTCAATCTATTAACTGAAATATATAGAATTTTGTCATTTTATAACATTTTACATTTTGATACATACTAAAATCTTACAATATATTAATAAAGTTATCAGTTTTGGAAAAAAAAATTTAATATTTGATAACTATTAGAATGTCCTAAAAATAGATTCAATTATAAATAATTAATTGTTCAAATTCAAAGTTCATAAAATTAGAATGTATAATTTAATAATTTAACATAAAAAAAATTAAAAATATAGTAATATATAATATATAATTAGAAAATATAAATAATTAATTGTAAGGGTTGATAGTTAACTCTTCAAAGAAAAGAAGAGTTGTAAGATAATATATATTTTATATTGAATTTTGAGCTATATAGATTAGATGAGTTTTAAATTTAATTTATGTTTAAATCTTTAAATAAAATTTACTAGTATAAATTGAAATATTAAAATTTGGTTTAAATATTTAACTTTTAATATAAAATATATAAGTAATTGTTGAAGTTCCATATTACAATTAAGGAGTAGCATAATGTTTGGTAATAAAGGCTTGCAATTAAGTGACGTGGGTTCAATTCCCTTTAAAGCAAAATAAGCATTTTTTTCCTTTTAAAAATTGGTAGATGTTATAACCTGACTAGATTGTTGGACCGGATTGGTTTGCCGGTTCGTGGTTTGACCGGCCGGTTCCAACGGCTCTTACCGGTTTTCTAAGAGTGATAAAACCGAACACTTTTAGACTGAATATGGATCCGGTTCCGATTGAACCCGATCGGACCAGCCGGTCCGATTTTCATAACCATGAAAATTCCAATACATCCTTTTACATTACATTCATCAATTGACATTATTTGTTTTGTCTTTACAACTAATAATTCAAAAACATACTGAAATAAAAATCAAATATTAATAATAATAGCTCAAAGTATGGGGAAACTCTAAGTAACCACTATTTGTTTGTCCACCATTAGATTATGAAGTTAAATCTAACTAATGGTAGACAAAGTAAATTTAAAATAGATTAACTTAAAAGTATGCTACTAATTTGCAATTATATCACAACGTATGAAATGAAAGTACAAGAAATTGTTCAGATAAAACAGAAAGCATAAACGAACTATTGGAAATATATCAACTAGTGTTTTGATTTGAGGTTAAAATATTAAAGAAAAATTATTATCTAATAAATCAAAATCTAAGGAAATATATGCATCCTAGAAAGATGAAATTAAAATAAAAATGAGTTGACCGACATAAAAAAAATTACTAATATAATATAAAAAGGAGATGGTGTTGTAATAATTGTGTGTTGTGAAGATGAGAAATAACATAATTGTGAGCAAATAATGTTATGAGTGTGGCCACCTATATTACGTAGTTGCAAAATCATGTATTATTCGGCTGAAATAATGTGGCTTACACTGCTTAAAACTTTATTTGTGTGTAAATGCTTAATACATTTACAGCATTTTATTTCTTTTGGAACCCCACCTTAAGCTTTTATATTTTTCTTTAATTGTCTCAATTTAAGGGTAATTTATCAATCACTTAGGTCGTTCCTGACTTGTTAGAGGCCCAAAGTTGGGCTCCAAAAGTTATTGCTTAAAAAGATATCGGTTTAATAGGGTATTACCCTCTTGAACTTGGATCCAATTAACAAGTGACACCCCCAACTTTGAAACGTTACAAAAATCTCTCTAAACTTGCTTAATTGTATGAACTAACCTCAAATTGCTGACATGACAGAGAAAGTGAGATTCCAACGCTTGGGTGCGCGTGAAAGGGTTGAAAAAGGAAAAAAAAATAATTAAAAAAGTTAGAAAAAGTGAAAAAAATTAAACAACAATTAAAATTCTTCTTTTCTCTTATATTTTTCATTTTATTTCTTTGTTCTTCTTCATGTTCTTCATTTTTTCTTTATCTTTTTTTTTTTATTTTCTTTTTATTTTTCCTTCTTCTTCTTCTTTCTCTTTCGTTCCAGATTTCCACGGGGTTAGCGAAATCTGGAAATTTTTCAAATTCGAAAATCTGGAAAATCTGGAACGAAACATACTTATTAAGCCAAAAGATATCTATAAGTTATACCTAATTTTTTTAAAAACAAAACATACTTATTCAAATTTTCTGATTAAAGAATTATGATTATAGATTAAATTCGCAGTTGCAGCAACACCAAAGGTCCAACTATGTAATACAAGAGCTAAATTGAACATATATAATAAATCACAAGTCCAACTATAGTAGAAGAAAATCAAATAGTAAGAAGGGAAAAGATGATCATACAATCAAAGCTAAATGCATTAGAGGTAAAATTGTAAATAAAATATATGACAATTAAAAAAGAGATGAGATAAAAACAAATATTTTTTGAAATAGAAACCACAAAAGTTTGATAACAATTAAAATTAAAGAGTTTAGAGAAGTAGAAAAGTTAAATGACAAATATAATAAAAAAAGAATGAAATAAAAAGATTTGGAAAGATAGAACAAAATTTGAATTAAAAAAACAGAAAAATAAGATAACAATTAAATTAAATAATTTAGAAAAATAGAAAGTTAGATGACAATTAATAGAATGATATGTGATCCATTTTATTTTGTTCAAACACTTTAGGGTCGTTTGGTACAATTGTTTCTGTTTGCTGTTTGCGAACCCTGTTTGCAGTTTTTATTTTCTGTTTGCGATTTGCTGTTTGATTATTGGTGTTTGGTAAGATCATAATTTTTTATTATTGTTACCATATAAAATGACTAATATGGACATAATTAAATTTTTTTAAATGTAAAATGCAAATGACAATAAAGGAAACTAAAATTCGTAAAAAAGATTTGGGAGAAAAACAGTATTTTACTGTTTCTTAAAAAAGCAGGTGCCTCTTAACTAAAAAGCAACAAATAACATTTTCTAATTGCTAACTAAACACATAATTAACTAATTAATTGGTGGAGAGTATGCATTCTATAAAATATTCACATTTAGGAAGAAAGAAATAATAACATTTTTTTCAAAAAAGGAATACAAAATGATAAAGTATGCATTCTATATGTGTGAGCCGCCTAGGGTTCTAAGGAGCAGAGGCGTCGTCTAGGGTTTTTCTTTGATTTTGCGATGGAAAGATTTCCGTTCGGAATCACAATTTCACGAATAATCTAGTAAGTTCATAGAGATTTAGAAATAAGAAATTCTCCCTATTAAGGAGCGTTACTGTTAGGGTTTTATTGTGCTTTTTCACCGGGTTTCGGTCACTTTATCGTGATTGTCGTTCTTGTTCTAGACCTATTATGGCTATAAACTCTTTGTTGAAGGATATTAATGAGGTGTGTGAGTTTGGAACGATTCTTGATCGCGATGCTCTGGTGGTTGCCCCGGTTCAACGATGGAGTTTGTTTGATGCCAATAATGGTTCAATTGTTTTTTATGCAAATCCATCGCTAGAAGACGCTTTGTCTTTCAGAGAAGCTTTGAGTTGGATCAAATATGTTTTTTCTGCAGATCCGATGCTAGAGGAAGGTTTGTCGTTCCGTGAAGCTTTGAGTTGGCTTAAAGATCATCGGTGGCAAAAGGTCCAAGTTGTTTTAATTTTATTAGTTGTGGTTCAATCAATGGCCCGCCCGTTAGAGGTTCTTTCGCTTTATAACGGCATAGTCAAAGATTGTTGGTTTTTTGTTAACGAGCTTGTTATTTGCTCTATAGCGTTTGTTAAACACTCTGCTATTGGGGTAGCCCATTTTTTAGTTAGATGTTTTTTTGTGCTTGAGATGAGTGACTTGTACCTTCTCAATTCTTATTTTCTCTCTTTTTGTGTGATCTTTAATTAATATAATTTTTCTTGGTTGTCAAAAAAAAAAAGAAGTATGCATTCTATATTTAACATTAAAATTTCTTAATGATAAATATGAATTTTAGGTATGAAATTGCAAACATATTAAACTTCAAGTACATAAAATGTAAATTACCAATAAAAATTTGAAGGGCGAATTAGTAGTTTAAATTGATGGAGACTCTATGAGTTGAGCAAAAGTGAAGTATCTTATAATTTGTTTTTATACAAGCACTAAACAATATATGAATTAATTATAAGTTTAGAGAATTTAAAATTATTTACTCTACATTTCAAAAAATAAAATTTTATTATAAGCTTTGAAATAATATTATTACACCAGTCCAACAAATAATTCTCTAGGCATTGTCGAGTTTGTTTGGCTGGGTACTTGCCAAAAAATGAGGAGCAGCGCACAACTGCACTGCCGGTTCTTAGGTCTGCCTCAGGTGAGTTTTTGAAAGCTCGGGCTTGTTCAGAGTTGAGAGTTCTTCGTGTTGACGAAGGTGAGGTGTATGCTTTACTTCACACGCTTCAATTGTTTGTTGATTGCGGTTATTCTCAGGTAGTCGTGAAATCAAATGCTTTGACTGTTTGTAATGCTATCAACGAGTTGTTAATGGAATTAAGTAAATTTGCCGATATCATCCATTAATGTAAAGTTCTTTTGTCTCACCATTTCGGAATTTCATACCGCGCTAATCATTCGGTGATTAGTTAACAGTTTGGGTCATACGCTTTTGCTTGGTCTTTCGTTTTTTTTTGCTATTCCCTTCTTTCTTGATGGTATTTCAAGATTTATTTTTCCTTTCTTTAAGCTTTTGCCTAATTGAAAATTATTGATGATATTTCCTTTAAAAAATGGATTGAACGAGTAATTTATCTTTGTCAATATGGTTAATGAATGGAAGTGTAATGTCAGCTCATGACTTAGATAACCGACAGAGCACATTTTAAATATTGAGTACAAGGGTACATTCATCTTTCCAACCAAATTAATTATGAAATATATTGATTTGAATACATAATAATTAGATTGCTATATTTGAACTAATTAGTAGTACTTGGCATATGTTTTGAAAGCTTGGCCCAGCCAAAGCCACAAGATTTATATAACTCATTGTCATACTTTACTCATTTGTTATCATATTAGCTAGCTGGGTTACAAATTGAAATACCTTAATTTTTATATTTTTTGAAAAGTGAATTTTCTTATTTTAAAATAAGAAGTTTTTGATAAAACTAAATCCGATTAGTTGATCATATTCTTTAAGAAAAAAAAGAATCATAATCTTAGGCTATCTTCTTTTGAACTGAAAAAAAGCATAACTGTTCTGAACTGAACTGAACTTAATTTTGCTAAACTGAACTGAATTGAAAAATAAATACTAAAACTAAATTTAACAAATAATAATAATAATAATATTGCATTATAAATAATAATTATGATAAAAAAATTAAAATTAAGATAATAATAACAATAATAAGAAAAAAAAATCACGGCATGTAATAGTCGCCTTAAATACTCTTAGATATTTGTCACCAATTAGGAGTGAAAAACTTAGGGAATGGAAAAACATTACAACGACTTACATTCATCATTGAGAATGAAAGTAAAAATGACGTTGGAATAGTTAAAAAAAAAGGTGGAAAGTGCTATATAATATGTTTCAAATATTACAAAGTATCAAATATCGATTATTGTTTCTACTTTCATGCTTACACGCTTTGAATACCAATTATACAATATGGTCTGGATGTTAATGGAATGGTAGATTCAAATATGTTTAATACAGATCGTAAAACCGCCATGTTTGCAGTGCAGAATGTTATATCACAATAAATTTGGGAATTACAGGGTGCAAATGATGATGATGATGAAATCATGTATCATATGAAAAAAAAACGATTAGAAAAATAAAATGTAGTAGAATTATTAAATTGGTAGAAATAATAATATTTATTTATATCTTGCAAATTTTGTAAACAAATTCGACCAAATAGTTATAATTATAATAAATATTAATAGATTATATATAAATAATAAATATTTATTAATAATTTATTGATAAGAACAATAGCAATAATAATAATAAATTAAAGCTCAACTGAATCTAATGTTGCTAAATTAAATTGAACTGCTGAATTGAACTGCACTTAATGTTGCTGAACTGAACTAAACTTAATATTGTTAAAAATTATTGTTGATACATGACTTTACCTTATAAATTAACTAGCGTAGAAAACATAACAAAGCTAGAGATAGGATCAGGTGAGACAAGGTCATTATGGAGAGACTTTTTTTAGTGTGAGACAATTAAAAAGTGGTGGCATTTTTGAAATTTTAAAAACATGGAGGGGCATTATTGAAGGAAATAGGAGGTGAGGTCAGCGATGATGTCACATCTGGAGAGAGAAAATTTTTTTATTATTTTATTTAAAATGCATTTTCCCGCTCTTTCCGAACTCATTTTTCAAAAAAAATTATACCATTGAACTCGTATTAATTAGGTGGTCATTTTGAGATTCATTGTTGTTATTTATAGACGATTTTTATTTTTTTTAATTTTGTTCCAAATTGGATACTCGGTTGTTCTAGCAGAATACTACATTTGTTCCACAAGACTACTACATTTGTTCCACAAGACTACTACATTTGTTCCAGTAGAACATTTTCATTATTTTTTTTTAAATGCACTATGGGAGTGTAAAAAAATGTAGTATTCTGGTGGAACAATTGGAGTAGTCCGGTGGAACAAATATAATATTCTGCTGGAACAACCACAAAAAATAAATCGTCTATAAATAACAAAAATGGATCTCAAAATGACCGCCTAATTAATACGAGTTCACTGGTATAATTTTTTTTGAAAAATGAGTTCGGAAAGAGCAGGAAAATGTATTTTAAAGAAAATAATTAAAACTCTTTCTCTCTCCAGAGGTGACATCATCGCTGACATCACCTTCTTTTCCTTCCCTTCAATTCACTCATGAGGAGTGTTACTTTAATTACAAGTTTGCCACCTTTCTCTATTGAGTTACAAAAATACCCTTTGACTCACCATAAAAACTAGTCTCATCCTAAACCCTTATCTTATTTGAACTTGACTCAACAAAGCTATTGCTTATTTCCACCATTCTGTTTTTCTTTTCCCCAAGTTGATCAAAAAATAGAATTATGGCAAAGTTTGTTCTTATCTTTTATTTTTTTAAATGTGATTTTATTAATTATCAAATTAGTACCACTAAAACACTTGTGACTAGAGGAAGACTAAATTTTTTCTCTTTTTATAATCTTTTTTGTTAGAGATTAATATAAATTTTTTATTCTTGAGTCTTAATTATTAATTTATGCTTCGGTTCTCTATCACTGTTGAGAACCTTACGTAAAAAAAAGAATTATAAAATCTACCAAGCAATGTCTTAGTGGTCATTACGTTTCACTAAGAAGTGTGAAGTCATGAGTTCAAATGCCATGATCGTAGAAAGTAAACTCTAAAAAATAAAATAAAAAAAACTTACAAAATTATGATATTTTAAGCGTTGCAAGTATTCATCATATATATACGTATACCTGTTTTCCCTCAATTTCCTTAATAGCAATTATCTTGTTCCATCTTTAAAGAGCAAATAACTGAAGTTTGAGCACAGCAGTTGTATAATTACTTTCAACTTGTACACTAAGATGTGACCTTTAACAAAGTACATTTACATAAATTGACCCCTATATAAGTGGACACTATAAATAAATAAAATCTCTTACATGGATATACCAAGAATTCCAAGAAAATGGGGATACTAGTGTATTTAGGAATTTTTTCAGCACTTGTTTTCATAGGTTCTCTTTGGTGGAACAGATTCTCAGTAATTCGAAATTGGCCTTTGCTCGGTATGATTCCATCCGTTCTCTTCCATAAGTCTCGAATCTATGATTTTGTAACTGATATTCTTCTGCAAACAAATGGTACATTTATGTTCAAAGGTCCTTTGTTATGTGGCATGGACTTTTTAATCACTAGTGATCCTCTTAATGTTCATCACATTTTAACCAAAAACTTCTCCAACTATCCTAAAGGCCACGATTTCAATCAAATCCTCGAAACCCTTCTCGGAAATGGAATCTTCAACGCGGATTCTGATAGCTGGCGAACTCAAAGGACTATGATTTATTCTCTTGTTAAAGACAAAAGGTTTGAGATTGCTCTCCAAACCTCTCTACACCACAAGATTTCCAAATCTTTGTTCTTGGTTTTGGATCATGCATGTGAATTTGGTAATGAGGTAGATATGCAAGACATGTTTCAACGGTTTAATTTTGATAATATGTGCAAGTTGGTGTTCGGTGTGGATCCTCATACTCTTTCAATGGATTTCCCTCAAGTTCCTTTTCAGAAAGCTTTTGATGATGTTGGCCGAGTTGTGGTTTATCGCCACCTCGTGCCTAGTGTGGTTTGGAAGTTGCAGAGATGGTTGCAGATTGGAGAAGAAAAGAAGATGACTAAAGCGTGCAATGTTTTTGATCATTTTGTGAAGCAATGCATTCAGACAAAGCAAGTGCAAGTACAAGACGAAAAAATAGTTAACGAATTTGATGCATTAACATACTTTCTGGAGATGGAAAATGAACTAGTATCAGATAAGTTCATAAGAGATATGTCAATTAATCTTTTATTTGCCGGAAGGGATACAACAAGTGCTGCACTTTCTTGGACCTTTTGGCTCATCGGAATGAACCCATCTTCACAAAAAAAGCTAATGGAAGAGATGGAACAACATTTTGGTTGTGTTACTGATGATAAGTTGCAATTTTTCGATTTTGAAACAATGAAAAAACTTGTTTATCTTGATGCAGTTATATGTGAGGTTCTAAGATTATATCCACCGGTACCCTTTGGACATAAAGTATCGATCGATTCAGATGTTCTTCCGCGGGGACATCATGTGGCGAGAAATACAAAAGTCTTATACTCAATGTATTCAATGGGAAGGATGAAGGAAATATGGGGTGAAGATTGCTTAGAATTCAAGCCGGAAAGATGGATTTCAGAGAGTGGAGGAATCAAGCATTATCCTTCATACAAGTTTATAGCATTCAATTCGGGACCAAGAACATGTTTAGGTAAGGAAAAGGTGTTTTTGCAGATGAAAGCAATTGTTTGTGGAATAGTGTGGAACTATTCTATTGAATTGATTGGGGATGAGCTGCAAGATTGTAGTCCATCTACTTCTGCAATCCTTCATCAGAAAACTGGTTTGAAGGTTAGAGTATACAAAAGAAAGCTTTGTTAAGGAAGGACTACGCGAGCAATATTATTACGCACTATTCTAAGGCCTTGTTTGTATGCCTTATCAATAATTTATTTTAGTAATATTCAGTTCGGTCATAGTTAATACTCATACTCTCATCTTATCTATCTTTGGCTCAAATGGATCCAATCCCAAACGTATTAGCTTTGCTGTTTGTATTAAATTACTGAATGTACTTGTATAATTATTCTTCTCTAAAATTTATACAACTGAAAATATTCTATATAATGACTTAATATTGCAAGTTTTGTTTTGGTTTTTGTTAATTGCCTCTTAATTGGTGTTGCTCTCTTTAAAGGCAAAAGCTAATGAGCGCTCCGGGGGCGCTAGATAAGTATGAAAAGATCATTAACTATTTGATAGAAATAATAAATAATGTGGACTCATTATAACTTTAAGCATTAACTATTTTATAAAATTTAGTAAACATTAATTATTTGATTGCAATAATAAAGTGGAGTAATTATAAGCTAATTATTTAATAATTTTTTTATGATAATTATTATGAATTTTTGAGGGTTTATGATTGGGTTCGGTGGGATTTAAGTTTGGGTTCATGGGTTAGATTCGGGTATAGGGTTTGGATTTTAGTAGGGTTAGGGTTAGGGTTTGGATTTGGATTTGGGTTTCGGGTCAGGGTTAAGGTTTCAGGTTTATATGTTGATTTGGGTTAATTTTATGGTTTTAGGTCCGGGTTGATGATTTTGTTTCGGGTTTGGATTTGGATTTCGGGTTTATATGTTTGTTTGGGTTACTATTTATGGTTTTGGGTTCGGATTGATGATTTTGGTTCGGGTTTCGAATCGGGTTTGAGAATAATGTTTAAGGTTTAGGTTCGGATTTAGGTTCAGGTTTAGGTTTAGGTTTATGTTTAGGTTCGGGTTTAGAGTTTATAGTTTAGAGTCGGTGATTAATATTTATTTGAAATTTCATAATTAATGTTTGAACAAACATTTAAGTTTCAATTAACAAGAAAAATATTATTATTGAAGAATGAGTGTTATTTATTTCATCATTAATGACAATTATAAAATATATTTGTTTTATCTAGTCTTATCTAACGCCCAGAACGCTCGTTAGCGGGATCGCTTTTTAAATATTAGATACAAAAAGAGACCGTTAGTTTGGAGGTGCAATATAAATGTACTTAGGCGTCCATTCAAAATCAATTGCAAAATTAAGTTACACAGAGTTTGATAAAGGAATATAAAAAAATTGCATCAGTTGCCTTCTATGCATACACAATTATGTGGTTTAGGAGCTTGTAAGCAAATGTCTTTACTGTACGCAATTTCTGTGTTAATTTCGGTCAAAATCTAACTTCAACTTTAGTTATTTACAAAGTCAACTCTCATGTATCAAGTTATTTTAAAATTCAAAATGCACTGATATCAAAAAAAATAATTTCAAAATGCACTTACTATATATCATTACACCCGACCGATGCATACACGAAATCGTGACGAAAAAACACACTTTCACCCATGGTTTTCAGGACTGGATTGGGTATTAAACCGGTAAAGGTGTCGGTTCAATAAATTGAGGTCTGATTGGGGTTCAACTGGTATCAAATTGGGTTAAATCAATTAACAGAAATATAAAGAATTTTGTAATTTTATAAATATTTTAAAGTTTCATTCATAATAAAATTTTACATAACACTAATAAAATTAACAATTTTAAAAAATATTACGTATGTATAATGCATATATATAATATAAAAAAAAAAAATAAGATAACATATTGTAGATATAGATAGAATATCTAATGAAAACGAAAAGTGTACTTGCATAAATTGATAGTTGGCGAGGGTGGGTGGATGGAAGAGAAGTAAAATTTAAATATTAAAAAATTGAATTGAATGATATAAACTAGCCAAGTAAAAAATGAGCCTCTACAATCTTTAAATGGCTTGGGCTTAGCTTGATGGAGCTAAGTTAATTTTATTTTATTTTATTTTTAAGTTCCAAAATTTGAACCGCCCAAAACCGAGTTGACCGATTCATTGGTTCGACCGGCCGGTTCACCGATTCACGGGCGGTTCTAACTTGTTGATAAAACCGTATAGAAACTGACCGGTAAGACTTTCGGGCGGTTGGACCCGGACCCGGTCCGACCGACCGGTCCGGTTTTATGACCCATGACCCCATTCTTACAAAAGCGTGACGAATATCTATGTCAATCAAAATTAGATATACAATGACATCCATAAGGTCACCCTCATTCTAAATGTACTCTGGGATTTCAAGGGCAATACTTACGCTGCCACGACCATCTCTTTTACGCATATGTCGTCCTCCAAGCCCTACATCCCCCCTACCGCCTCCTTGATTCCCTCCATGTCGTGCATTTTCGCTACCATCGCCTCCCCGAAGTGCTCCATTATCGGTAACATCTCGTTGATTTCCTTTATCTCCATGATTGCCTCCCCGATGTCCTCCATTTTCACGAGCTCTTCTTCTTCTCTAGTTCACTCGGCACCATGTGTTTAGTCTTGGCCTACCGCGACTTGGGGCCGCCAGGGGATCGCGAATCATGTATCCATTTTGACGGTGGTTGTGCGGTCCACTAACATCTTCATTTGTCACTTGCTCATGCCATTCCAACAACTCTCGTCTCAATGAATTCAACACATGCTTCATGTGGTTCTGTTTTTCCTGTATTCGGTCGTCATGTGCGGGTAACCGGCCCAAAACATTGTCATTGTGTGCTTCGTGTCTCTGTCCTTCCTCCACTTATCCTTGATGTATCATTCATCGATTTTTCTTATGTTTAGACAAGACAAAACTCTGAATATATGGGCGCACGGATATCCGCAAAACTCGAAATTTTTACAACTACATTCAAAATGTTGGCCGTCTAGTACTAGTCTGTATTCCATTGTATATTCCACCTTACTATGCAATGAGTTTGCTACGTGTCCGTCCATAATTTTCAGCTCCAATACTCCATTGTTTACTTGTGCATCCTCAGTTGTGGGCCGTTGGACACAATAAAGCATCTTTCATATCTTATTCTGCACTTTTTTTAACATTTCTTTTGTGAATGCTTCCTGATATTGTTTCTTGAATTCATATAGGGTTGTGCTTTTTATTATTTTGTGTCTAATGTCAAATTTGGCCGCCAACTCTTTGTGGATCTTATCCGTCATAACAATTTCGTGTTTTTTGACGAATTGTTTAAGCGTGCAAATGGAATTGACATATGTACGGAAAACGCGTGCATGTTTTCGCTCTTCTGAGTAAATAACATTCCAACCCAAAATATATGCTTGAGCATTAGTGGAACCCATTTTTCCCTTTCCATGTTCAGTTTCGCCAGCCATTGGTTGCTCTGTAAACAAACTCGGTCCACCTCCTTTTCGAACTCTTCCACATATAGGTTGTTGTACACTATAGCCTTGAACTCCAATGTTGCGTTTGGATAATTAGGAACGTCCTTAAACTTTTTAGGCAGCTTGGACATGATGTACCATGAAAAGAATCGATATACGGTGTCAGGAAATACTTCTTCAATAGCTGCCCCTATGCAATCACATTGGTATGTAAGCATAGCTTGCTGCGGTGCTCGCCCCATTGCCTCATTCAAGCATTGAACATCCACCTAAGAGAAGCAATATTTTCATCACATACTAGGGCACAACCTAATATAATGGATTGACCGTGTTGATTAATCCCCAGAAATGTAACAAATGACATTTTGTATATGTTCACAAGATAGGTTGTATCGAAACACACATCATCGTTGAAAACTACAAACGCTGCTCTGCACGCGGATGGATTCATAACAAAGACTTCATTCTACCATCACTATCTGTTTGGATCTGATAAAAAAAATTTGGGTCTTTCGTTTCCAAATCCAAGAACAATTTGATTACTGCGGTTGCATCACCTCCCCAAGCCTAAGCCTCCTCCTTTGATCAACGAAATTTATGCAGCCTAATGGTCTTCCTAGGTCTTAGTCGGGCTATATCATGGGACTCCAACTCTCTCTGAAGCTCTATCGTCAGTTTGTGCAATTCATGTCTGCTAAGTACCCCTCGCCCCACTATCGTTTTTTAGTGACGCAATCAGTTTAGTTGGACAACCTATCTTCTTTGACTTCATTTATTTGCTCTTTTCCTCCCTCTGTCGCAGCTTAAATGCACATAATCGTAAAGCCTTTCAATACGACATTTCTATCTGAGGACCGAGTTCATCATCTTCATCTGGTGATTCTAATCCTAATTGAACTACAATGTCCTCCACCTTCATTACAGCCGAAATTTGGTTTAAAATTTCTGCTCAATAACAAAGAGGAAGAATAACTGAGGAGAATCGATCGTACTTTATTTCCAAAAAGCACATATGTTAAATTTTTATTGGCATTCCATATTTTTACGTGGCATATTAAATACAAACACTATTTGTAAAAGCAAATTCCGATTCGTCACAAGTTTTCGACTAACCGACATCCAAATAACAAGACCCTAATTTTAAAATAATAACTTCACACTATATTACTTTTATTATTATCTCAATTTTATACTTATTTCTATCTCAAACACTTGTCATTATCTCTTTCCACATCAAATAACAAAATCCAAAAAATCGTAAAAGAGAAGAGCGGGAAGCTAGGGAGTATGTCAGTGCCAATGCCAACAATAACAGAACAATATTTATATTTGAGTCTAACATCAACTTTGACGAAAGTAATTATAGCAGCAAAGAATTGGAAGTTGCAAATTATTCCAATCCAACTGTTTACAAAATGGCCATGTTGCCCAGCAGCTTTAATGACCATAAATTTACTATAGGAAATAAATTGAAGTTGGCCATAATCCCCAAAGCTCGAAGCCTGCATCTACAACTCAAGATAAGACTAGCATTATCCAACTCAAGATACACTTTGCAAAGATCTAGCATTCGTTACACGATACAACGAATCTCTCCAGTGAGCAACGCAAACTTCCGGTGTTGAGATAAAACTGAATGAACGTTGACTGCTTCAAGTCTCGATGGCATGTCATCATTAGGAGACCTTATCTCTTCTTTGGCTGCATGGAGCATAGCTTGCAAAATTTGTAGGGGATCACCATGGCTCACTATTAATATTGCACATCTGCACCATAATAATTAATATCCACAAATAAAAACTAGCAACTTATAATGTTAAAAAGCTTGGGAATGTCTTCACATTTCTATTGTGAAGTGACTTAAAATTGAAATTCAATGATGCGATGTCAAAGAAAAGATGGAATATACCCTTGAAATTCTGACTCCATCATCGCCATTGATTTGGCAAGTCTATTAGCAACATCTTTAACACTTTCACCACCTTCTGGTTGCATGCACGGGTCTTTCTCATCAAGTGCCCATATTTCTGGATACTGACAGTTACCACAAGATGAAAATTAGCTTCATAAGTTAAAGCCATCACCGTTTGGGAGGAAGCTGAAGAAAGATAACACTAGCTGCATAAAAGCATCCAGAAACCACATTCAATCTATAGCCCTCATACCTTATCGTGCGACATGAGTTCAAATGAAGGACCAAAGTAACGTTCTCGGATATCTTCCATCACCTGTCACATTAACATTTACAATCAAGAGATTAAAGATAAATTAAAGCAATGTATATAGCAAACTGAACTTGTAAAGCTCTAACAATGATTTAACTTGGTTCTTTTCATATCCGAGAAAAGAAGACCAGATACCTAGCATAGTGCTCGACGCCATTGGCCAATAAGTAGTAAATAAGAGTCAAAACATCGGAGATACATACAAGTCTGTAGCATTAATATATATGTGACATGAAGGCATACAATGAGTTGAAATAATCTTTCAGAGTACAGTACATCTGGTTTTGCAAAGTATATAACACCTGGTATCCTCAATCCTCATTATTCTGCTGCCACTAGCATTTCTGATTTCCATACTTGGAAGTACAACGCTTATTTCTTTTAGAGTACGTGCTAAACTAATGACCCAACCGTCACTTTTATAATCTTTTTCAAATACAATTTGTTTGACATATGACTCCCAGAGTACATGCTTGAGCAGTTCTAGTTCAGGGAAGGAACGCCAAACGAATTAATAAATGATACCGTAAATTGAGGGCCATCAAACGGAATATCCAAAACAGAAGCAACAACTTTGGCAGTGTGAGTAGTTCTTGCAAATGGAGAGTAGCATATGCGGACATTTTCGATGGGTATGTTGTTTTCTTTCAGTTCCTGCGTATATTATGCAGTTATTTAGTTGAATGTGTAAAACATATTATTGCAACAAGAAGTCCAGATACAACATAATTAAGAGCATTGTTAGTTTGGAATGGAAAAGAATCAAGCATGTTCACAGGGTTAGTAGTCGGGCTATGTTCTTTATGTCTTATCGGTAATTTATTTCAGTTCAGTTGTATACAATTCAGTAAATGAAAATACCTTGAGGAAAAGGAGTCCAGCAGAGTGAGCCTGATTGATGCCGTCAGGTGCTAATTGGTACTCAGAACGGATTCCATTTTCCTGTTTGGATGAGAAAAAAGAGATGCAGATGGGAAATCAGAAAACAAAAAAGAAGAAGAAGAAGATAGATAGATAGAAGTAGTAGTAATGAGGACCAGAGAGGAAACAATGAGGCCAGTCTGGTTAGGAATGCTCTTGCCATGCCTCAATATCCAATATTTGTTCCCACTAAATCCCCTTTCCATTTTTCTCAACTCTAATATGCTTCCTTCCTATGTTTCTCCTCTCCAAAATCATGGATCATATAACTCTAAGCCCTAAACCCGAATTTGGTGAAACCGAAATACTAAATAGTTGAACCTAAATCCTAATGATTGAACCAAAATTACATACTATAAACTTTAATCCGAAATTGGTGAACCTCAAACTCTGATTATTGAATCTAAACTACATACACTAAACCCAAAATTTTAATTGAACCTTAAATCCTAATTATTGAACCATAAACTTGATATCCTAAATCCTAAATTATTGAAATTTTAACTCTACCTTTTAACCATTAAATAATTAGTTTATATGTTAATTTTGGTAATTTATATTGTGTTATAGTATAATAAATATATAAGCGTCAAATACAAGAGAATACTTTCTTCCATTTGATGCTTATATGTAGCACAATTAATTAAATATTAATTAAGGGTCCACTCTTATTGGGTATCACCCTTCCACGGATACTACAATAAGAACTATTTGATCAATATCTAATGGCTTATTTTTAAATAAGTTCATTAATTACTAGTTTGACTTTTTCAAATTATAATAATTAACACTATTTTTTATGGATGGTAATACACATTAAAAAGTATTTCTATTAATTAATTGATGAAAAAAAAACTAAAATTATCCTAATTTTCATTTCAGAAAAAAAAAAACATAAATTTCATCGTCTTTGTTAGCATTCCTAGAATTTGCAGAAAGATTACGATAAGAAATTCTAGAGTGCTCTCAGGAGAGTACGGTACCTCTTGTGACGACGGATTGATACGGGTACCATTTAGAATATAGTAAAAATATATAAAGTTAAATTTATAAGTTAAGAAGTATGTATTCCTGGAACGTTCTTACGGTGGTTGTTCAAAGAAATGGAGCGATATTTGTCTTTTTCCAAAGAAAGAAGTTCATGGCAGTAAAGGGGCTGCTAGTTGTAGCGCGAAGTGTACTATTGAATAGGAAAAGCGGATTAGAATTCTCTTTTATAATTAATTAATTATTAAATAGATAAAGATCAGTTTTAACAGGTTAAGAAAATTGAAGTTTACGACTGAAAAAACCGTCAGCAAATCGACAATTGCATATGTCAAATTTGGGACCAATTTATTATTAAAAAATCTTCTTTTACTCGAAAACTTTTCAAGGAGGGTCGGAACCAGGCCCGTCTCTGATCTTTGGAGCCCTTGAGCTGAAATTATTTTAGTTCATTAATCGTAAATATAAACTTTCAAAATTTAGACTTTGTTGTTTTTTTCTGAAAGATATTAAACTGAACAATATTATTGATTGAATGCCTTTAAATTTTGCTGAAATTACTGAAATGAATTGAAATTACACATCCAAAAAGGTCTCGGACACAAAAATAAAAATATAAAAATGGCACATAAAAATTGAAAGAAGGGGACAAACGTGTCTTTTGAGGGGCGATATGTGATAATGTAGTGTGACAGTGTTTAGCGATCTTTCAGTTTGAAAAGAGAAAACAATTTTAGAGAGTTCCGAGCTGCAATTTTACAATTAAGTTTGTGAGGGATAAAGGATGGCATCGACTATTGATTGAATGTGGTTCTAGTTACGTTGTTACACTTCCTCATTTTCGTTCCCTTAAGGTTTCTTACGAGGTGCGTCAGCTTGGATTCAATGCTTAAATTATATTTCACCGATGGAAGTGGTGATAACTCATATTTTCAGGGAGGGCAACCGAGCAACAGATGCTTTAGCCCAACGTGGTTCGACTTGCAATAATCTTAATTGGTGGAATACATCACCGAATTTTTGTAGTAGATTTGTTTCCGATGATTTCGTCTATAAAGCAATTTAGATTTGCTTAGTTTGATTTTTTTGTTGACATTTTAGTTTCATCTAGTATTCTTTTCTTCTATCTTAATAATATTTGTGTTGAGGTTGGTTGTTTTGGAGTGTCAATATAGTTGATATGTCCGTTCTTCCTTCATAATTATTACCCAGCTTTTTATTATTAAAAAAAAAAAGTTATACTTTAGAAATTTAAGATAATATTTGAGTGGATTCATAGAGGATCTCAATATATTAAGCAAAAAATAAAACTAAATTTATATCTACCATATCATGTTCTAAACCAATAATTTGATTATATAAATAATTATTATATATATAATTGGTTATAAAATTATTGCACCCCAAACATATAATAATACTCTATAAAATAATGCCTTCTCATTTAAGAAAAACAAGCACTTTTTTGAATTTATGAAGATGTATTGAATTGAGAGTTAAAAAGCTTTTATGGAGTTTTCAAAGTTAATGACTTTTAAAGCTTTTAATGAATTTTAAAAAAAATTCTATAGAGATTGAAAGATTTGTATGGACTTCATTCCAAATGATTTTTAAAGATTTATATGGATTATAAATGATTTTTATTGATTTCTCATAACTACAAATTTATTCTCATTATTTCAAAACAAGTTAAATGTCCCTCTATTTTCAATCAAGATATATTTTACTAAAAATTTAAATAGACAAACTTAATCATTATTTAACCATTACATCGGGATATTTCCTACAAACATGCTTATGTCGGTGGTAAATTTACATTTCTCCAAACACATTAGGAGCAAATTTGATCATTAGTTATTAAATGTTGTGTTTTGATATATGCAGCCCTAAGGGCTGTATATAAGCATTTAATAGAACTAAATATAGTATTATCCTAAATATTTTTATATTTATTAATTAATTTGATTGAGTGTTATATATGTTAGCAATATAAATATGTGTTTTGATATATGCAGCTTAGGGCTGCATATAAGCATTTAATAGAACTAAATATAGTATTATCCTAAATATTTTTATATTTATTACTCCCTCCGGTCCATATTATTTGTCACATTTGACTAAATCACGGGTATTAAGAAAATGATTGGTTTGCATTAAATATATGTAAATTGGACTAGAATACCCTTATTAATTAAGAGGGAAAAATTTACATTGAAAAACTAACATATAAATAATAGGGATAAAGTGGGAAAAGTTTACATTGGAAACATAACATGACAAATAATATGGAACAAGACTTTTTCTTCAAATGTGACAAATAATATGGACCGGAGGGAGTAATTAATTTGATTGAGTGTTATAGGCAAAAAAAAAAAAACAATATAAATATAAGTTAAATACATTTTTAATAAAATTACTTTCCTATTTGTGAAATTAGGGTCAGGATTTAGGATTAGGGTTTAGGGTTAGGGTCTTGGGTTAGGGTTAATGGTCAATAATTAGGGTCAGAGTTTAGGGTATTGGGTTAGGGTTCAATGGTAGGGTCAGGGTTAGGGTTTAGGGTTAGGGTCTTGGGTTAGGGTAATGGTTTAAGGGATTGGCTTAGGGTTCAGTGGTAGGGTCAGGGTTAGGATCTTGGGTTAGGGTCAATAATTAGGGTCAGGTTTCAATGTTAGGGTTTAGGGTTAGGGTGTAGGATTTTTTATTTAGGTAGTTATATTATTTTAGTATTTTTTTGATTTTGATTATTTTGTTAACATATATAGTTTTAAATTAATTTAATTAATAAATGCATGTCTATTTAATTCTGTACCATATTCAGTTCTATTAAATGCTTATATGCAGCCCTTAGGGCTGCATACATCGAAACCGTTAAACGTTTAGTAATACAAAATAAAAAAAACTTGGGATGTGCAGTGTTTGTAGAAAGTAAATAAAGAAATTATGAAAAAAATAAAATTTAATCAAAAATCATTAAAATAATAGGAATACTGTACTGTTAAAAATTGAAATGAAGAACTGCAATTTCAAGTTAATTCCTTGCAAACTGAAACTGAACTAAAGTTTGATTTTATGAGTAAAAGATAAAAATATTTGATTTCATAAAAGTTTGTAAAACAAATGAGTTTTGAAAAGTAACGAGAAATTGGGTGGAGTATTTTCATGAACGGTAAAAGGAGTAACAAAAGAAATTTTATTAAATCCTTGGGGTGAGGGGTGGAGTTTTTTTCAAAAAATTAATAGTAAAAGTCACTCAAAATTAACAAAAGTCTCTTAAATTGTTTGATCATGGACTTTTTGAATACATGGTTACTTTTAATGACTTTGTAAAAGTTGTGATTGAATACTTCTAGATTTCTATAGATTTTTTACAAGTCTTTTAAAATCTTTATTCAATACATCTATACTCATAAAGAGTCTTAAAATATAAATTGAATACATCTAGAGAAATGAGCAATCATGACATTGTCACATTGTAAACATCAAACCCTCAGAGTGATTCTATCATGGAGCGAGACCAGTACTTTTGATGTACATCGCATCGATAGTTAACTTCCTTTCGTCTTATTGCTATAGGTCTAGATTCATATCTACAATAATCGAGTTCATAGGACACAAAAGATAGGGTTGTCTCAAACATACGACACTTGCTTCATGCATACATCCTTCAAAAGCGACAATAAAATTTTGAGTCAATCTAGATCTGAGAGTCCAATATGAAAAGTTAATCATTCAAATCAAAGTCATACGTCTAAGCCATGCTTGCATCATACAACCTAGAATCCAAAAATACAGATGAAGCTTAGGTCGTACAGTTCTAGCTAAGATTTCAGAAATTTGTCTACAAAAGGCATGAGACTTATTCTACCAAGGAGTTAGAAAATTTAGTTACATAAGTTGAAAATTCTATCGCAAGCATTCTAGAGCTCACAAACCACTCCCGAAGTTCCAAACACTCCCGCCAAGTCTCTGTTACAAAATCATTCACAAAATCACTCTTATAATCTTTGATTTGTCACTTCAAACGTAAAAAAACATTCGTTCATGCTGACCACATCATAATCAACATCAGTTTCTTCTATTTGGAATTAAATGTCAATTTCATCATCACTAAAAAAGGGTCCACCGAGTCTATTTTACCTCGAAATGAAGTCTTCCTCCTACTTATTCGGTCAATTCACTTTGTTGGAAATGGACTCATCAAAGAAATCATATGGTGCTTACCTAGCTATCAAGTTAAAATTGTCATTTTGAACATCTATATCATTTTGCTTACAATTTACTGTTTTAAGCTTTCTTGTGGTCGTTATCTACTTATTTCATCAAAATAGAAGCTTTTGAGTTGTGTTCACCGCGTTTTGGAGGTTTCGTAAGAAACCCGATCGAGGTTCCCCCCCCCCTTCCAATGAGCAACAGACTATTCCCCTATCACTAAGGATGTTCCGTACGTCTATGATTTTTAAAGCATATGGCTCTAGACTCAGGGATAGAAGGTGATTTTGTGTTGTCTCAAGTCGTTTTCAATTCGAGTAGTCTTATACGTTTCCAAGACATCGAATTTGCATGCGGAATGTTAGTTTGGGTTATCTTCTCTACAATTTCGAAATTCTAGTTCTTCATAGGGAAATTAGAGCTTTGTTATTACTAATTTTGTGTTAGGTAGGGAACTTTGTACACGTTCTTTTTTCCATTTAACGAAGGGCTAACCCAATAGCAAGATATAGTGGGGGCTACCATTTCCTTAAGGACATTGATTAATCAGGTTCGTAATTTTTGTTTTCAATTCTACTTGTCACCTCCCCAACGAATATAGAGAAGAAACCCTCAGTAGCCATATCTGATGTCATTTGTTCTCCAAGTACTATGCAGCAAATATCTCGCGGTCACAGATAATAGCTGCTCAACTCACTCAAAGTATCTTTCATAACCCAAGATCCCCGCTCCCTTTTCATATCTAGGGTCCACTTAGGAAAATGAGGCGAAATTGGACGTAATCGCCCGCTTTACTCAAAGCGTGGCTCGCTATGGTTAATGTTTGTGTATTGAGGAGGCGAGAGCAATATTTCCCCGTCAGAATGAAAAGTTGGGGCCTTCATCGAACATACGGTCAATACTTTCGAAAAATTCCTTCTCATATTGGTCCTCTACGATGATAGGTCCTCGCTTGATATTTTGGGAAATCATGGTTTTTTCTACATTGTGGGAATTAATAGAAGTAATGGACGGACTGGGAAGGTAGAAAAAAAAAGTAAAAATAGCAATTGGAAAGGAAACGAGGAAAATTGTACTCACATGAAGATCGTAAAAGGCAATTAGGGTGGCTGGAGCATAATGAGTGGGGTGACTGTAAGGACTTTCATAGATAAATCAACTAAGGCACATCAGAATAGAATACTTTGATTTTTCTCCAATCTAGTTGAACCGTGTTCAATTGACCTCAATCAAAATCATATATTATATGTGTGATATCTACAGGATATAGAACTTAGGGGTTTGGATTCTACAAGAGACGGCTGAGTAGAATCCTCAACGCAGAGCAATCTCCTAGTTCACGTGCACGTATCGTCTACAAGAATCCATCAAGTGCTAGCCTCAAATGATGAATAAAGCCCGAAATTCGACCGAATGGGGTGGGGTTCTTCATTAGAGAGCCAAAATCTTCATTGGGCTCAAGGAAAGTAGGTAAAGATCAGGTACATGTGGTTGTATCGGAAGAACACAAATCGATTTTTGTTGGAATATATGATAGATTCAACGGTCTTGATGCTCATGATTATCTTTCCTCTAATCTTTAATCAGTTATTCATAAAGACTTAAAGATTTGCTATGGGATTATCATATGGAATGAGTAAAATCTATGTCTCAATCTTTACAAATTCAATTGAATCAATTAATTCAAGATGAGAAGAAAATTAGTAGTCTCCATTATATTACATAGGCAAATTAGGCAAAGAAACATTAGGTGGAGGTTCTCTCTTGATAACAATGAGAATGTTAAAGCTCATGGTGGCCCACCACCATTTAAGCCCATTAGAGTGCTCAAGAAGGACTCTATTGTTATCGGTATTAGGCTTACATTCGCCTTAAGAGTGAGAACTTGCATGTATGTCATGTGTTACTCGTTTGAACCTTGATTCTGCTTAGGAACTAACTACCATGTTGGTTGTCCAATTATTTAGAAATAAGATTCCTTTTGGAATATTTTCCTGAACAAGATAATCAGATTTCTACTCAAACTAGAAGAATACCACTTCTATTCCGACTTAAGAAAACCGAATTCTACTAAGATACAGATTATGTATCATTATAAACAAACATCAGAGGTGAACCCTAAAGGTACATTCACTATTCTATTCTAGTAATTTTTACTTTTTAAGAATCTTTTGTTTACTGATGAATCATTATAAACATATATCAGAACCGAATAAATCTTGTTTAACTTATTTTAGTTGTCTTGTAATGCAAAATCCAGTTTCAGAAACCAGGCCCACCAGGTCCTATTTCAGAGGTTGACGTGTTAATGGAAAATCGGATCTTGTGATTCCAATTTCGGTTAATCATACAGTGCGTTAGAAGCCTTACACTGAGAAATATCCTTACTGTAGAATTATTTATCTTTTTAACATTTTTCTAAACCTTTATCCTACGATTCCATCGTAGATACTTTGAAATATTTTGTAACCTTGTTACTTTTATATGATAATAGACATCTCATTTTGTGACCTTACATCACATGACATGTGCTCATTTATTATTTTCAGTCTCTAAATTATATTATCTTTTCCAAAACGGCTTGATATAAAACTATAAGAACAGAGAGCAACAATTATTTGTTTTGTCAACTATCTTGACATGTGGCATTTACTTAGCAATTCCCGATTCCGTAGAACACCAAGGTTACCTAATTAATTTGACTCCACATATAATATAATTAAGATCATGTATCAATTGTAATATTTATTTTGAAAAAATTTAAAATAATGTTCGTAGTTTACTTAATTTCATATAAGAGTTTTTAATGTAACAGTTTGCAAATAGAGATATGTGGTATGAATATGTTTACAAAACATATGATTCAGAATCACATTATTGAGTTATGATTATATTTTTATCTTTTAAATAACTTATATTTATATATTGACAAAAGATTGGTCCCTAAATCGAATTGCAAATTTGTAAAATGGACTTAAACATCAATTTAGTCCATAAATTGTCAAATTATTAAAGAAAGTAAAACGTTCATAATATGATTTATGATTTCGATTTGAGAGTGGAAAATGTCATTGAACGATATGTTATACTGATATGTAATTGTAAATTTTTTTTAAAAAGTTTGAAATGTATTTCGTCGTTTTAAAAAACGTAAAGTTTAGTTTAGGATATCTTATTTTGCAAAAAATTTGATACCATATACCTTTATTTGCAAACTGTTAAACCACATTATTTGCAAATTGAGGAAGCCACAAACACTATTTTTGAACTTTCCCCTATTTTATAGGCAAAAAAACACTATTTAGCCACTGATCTATTTCAAATTTGTGAATTTGTCCATTGACCTTTTATTTGATCACAATTGACCACTCGCCTTTATAAATTGGTGAAATTCTACCTTTATTGTGTTACTAATAACATTTTTGTATTTGTATTAGTGGATAACTTTTACTTTTAATATCATTTTTTATTTCAAATAGAAATTTTTTAATGTTATTTTCTCTTAATTTTGATTTAAAATGGTGAAATTTCACTAAATTAATAAATTAATGACTAAATATGACCATATTAAGAAAGCGAGTTGCTAAATATGAATAAATAAAATGTCAATCGCTAACTGCACAAATTTAAAATATGTTAATAAAAAAATAATACTTTGTTTTTTTTTTTTTAATAATCGTTGAAATATAAAAGTAGTACAGTAAAACCTCTATAAATTAATAATGTCGGGACCATCATATTTCATTAATTTAGCGAGATATTATTATATCGATAAATTAATAATTTATTAATTTAAAAATGTTTTACATATGACTTTTAAATTTTCAAGTCCAATATACTAGTTACAATGTAAATTAGTTAGAGATGAAAAACCAAATTACAATATATATTAGTGAGACGAATTTACATTCACAAATTAATTGAATTTGTCAAGTTCATTGTAAGCGGCAACAACTCTTCACAACTTTTTGTTGCTATATGAGAAAACAATGCCCCAACTCTTGAGTGCAATGAAAAGATTTAAAGATGAAATCATTATAGATTTGAAGTTCAAGAAAAAACAAATGAATATTGATTCATTTTTAACTAGAAAATTTTAGAATTTTGAATTTTATCACATATATATATATATATAAGTTTATAGTAATTATTAATTTATAGTTTCGTTGGGACCAATATATATACATTGGGGTTTCGAAAAAGTTATTATCTTATTATTTTATCGATTGATGTCGATTTTTACACTGGTCCCAAGTTGGGACTGGACAGATTATTAGTTTTATCGAGTTATTAATTTATCGAATATTAGTTTATAAAGGTTTTACTGTATTGTATTATGGTAGCCTATTTTATTTCTCAAGCCCAGAGTTAGTGGACAACTACTAGTTGTAACAATATATAATATATGCATGTTATCAAAAAAAAATATATATATATAATATATGCCTGCGCATCTCCTTGATTTATGAGATTACACAATCCAGCTGTTCAGATCTCCTTAATATTCCTTTGAACTTTTGTTTTCATGTTGGTTGATATATGTCTGAGAATAATAAAACTTAATTTTACATTTAAAAAAAAAATTAATTAATAGGAAAATGGGTTGATGGTGAACAAATTAGGATTTCCTCACTCTCAAATCGGATCGGACCAGTCAGAACAACCGGATTCGAACAGGATCAAACCATTTTCTAGTTCGGAAGTAGCTTAATTATAATACTTTTAAAAACCGTCCCAAACTATTCAACCCGATCGGTTGAACCGGTTCACTGCACCATGTTGACTGGTTGATTGGGTAATTAAAAAGTCTCATTTAAATTTTGAAAAGTTATTTTCACCAACGTGAGGATTCGAACCTACATGTTTTCCCTGCAAGAATAAATGGTAAACCATTGAGCTGTAATCTAATTTGTGATTAAAAATTGAAATCTGATTTAATTTCATTTAATCAATATTATATATTTTTTTATAAAACAAACAAATATAATGTATTCTAAGTTTTTTTATGTTCTAAATTTATTTATTTTTATGAAAACACAAAAGACATCAACTACAAACCAAGATTACGAGAATCTTTATTGATGAATCTAGCTAAAAAAGAGAGGAAACCATTAAAAAAGAAAGTAGGTTGATGAAGCGAAATTTCCTACGTGGCAAACTCATGTGCCACGACATTAGCAATTATCCGGACATGTTGAACTAGACGTTTTGAATTTTTGGATTCATAGCTTGAGATCGTCGAAAACAATCCCACCAACGTAATCCACATAGTCGGAACCATTAAGAGCTCGGGCAATATTCAAATTATCCGTTTCCAACATAATTTCAGAAACCCACACTTCCACACGTTCTCGAGACCAAAGATCATAGTAGTCATTTCTGCTACTTCAACCGACAAAGACGGACCAATCGGAGCTGCCATTGAGAAGACTACCGAACCAGAACCGTTTCTTACCACTGCACCAATCATAATTTAAACTTAATTTTTGTTATTATATATAACTATTGAGATTATCTTTTCAATTTATTTATGTATGACATGTGCCCTAACATATAATATTTCAAATAATCATTAATTAATTAATAGTAAATAAATATTTTACTAGTATAAATTCATATATGGCCTAAATTATATGTAAGTTCCTAACGTTGTTAAAAAATATTTTAGCCTCTTAATTTTAGAGACGATCTATTTGGTCTCTCAACTATTAAAATGTGACTTATTAAGTCTCTCAACTATTAAAATGTGGACTTATTGAATCCTTATTCGATGACGTAACACTGAGTTGGCAAATGTGAAAAATATTAAATTTAATACCAACTCAGTATCACGTCATTGAATAAAAACTCAATAGGTCCACATTTTAATAGTTGAAGGACTTAATAAATCGTCTTCAAAGTTGAAAGATTAAAATAACTTTTCTACACAACTTTAAAAAACGTACGCATGATCAAAACCGTGATATATTTAGTTAATTTTCTTTGGGAAAGTGGGTTGCATTAAATTAAATTATCCATGATTATCCCATATTTATCCTACACATGTCATCTCTGTTGTAGTCACACTCACACAAACATAGATTACAAGTACCAACATTAATAGGTGTTGAAATTGAGAAGTAAGTAGAGATGGAGAAGCAGATAGCAATAATAGGAGGAGGTGGAATAAGTGGTCTTCTTGCCTCTAAACATCTTCTTTCAAAAGGCTTCCATCCCATTGTTTTTGAAGCCAAAAGCAGCATAGGTGGTGTTTGGACCAACACTGTTGAGACCACTAAGCTTCAATCTCCTAAACCAGCTTACGAGTTCTCTGATTTTCCATGGCCACATTCTGTCACAGAAATGTTTCCTTCTTCCAAACAAGTCTTAGACTACATTGAATCCTATGCTTCCCATTTTGATTTGATCAAACATATCAACTTCAACTCCAAAGTTGTCGGGATTCATTATGAAGGTCCGTCTGATGAAGAAATGGAAGCATGGAGCCTTTGGGGTGGGAATGGTGAACCTTTCTCTTCCAAAGGCAAGTGGCATATCGAAGTCCAGCATTCCGGAACCCCTTCCACTCAGGTAACACTAAGACCCTGTAATTGATTTCAGTTCAGTTCAATAGTATTCAGTTCAGTTTAGTTCAGTTCACGTGAACTCATGCTTCAAGAAAGTATGTCTTAACCATTTGTGCTATTTGCTCTGATTTGACTGATTTGATGACTATATAATAGGTGTACAAAGTAGACTTCGTAATCCTCTGTTTGGGAAGATTTAGTGAAGTGCCACACATTCCAGAATTTCCGAAAGGAAAAGGACCCGAAGCATTCGAGGGAGAAGTAATACATGCCATGGATTATATGAATATGGATAATGAATCAGCTAGAAATTTTGTGAAAGGGAAGAAAGTTACAGTGGTGGGGCTTCAAAAATCTGCCATGGATATTGCTATGGAATGTTGTGCAGCAAATGGTATGTATATGTCTATTTATATGATTATAGGAGTACGTATATTTGTGTGTTAATTAGATTAGATTGATATTGCAGGAATAGAAAAGGCATGCACAATATTATACAGGAGAGAACATTGGAATCTGCCAGACTATATGCCATGGGGAATACCTTTGGCATATTTGTATCTAAATCGTTTCTCCGAACTTTTGGTTCATAAGCCTGGTCAATCTTTCTTCCACGCTCTCCTCGCAACGCTCCTTTCGCCTCTGGTACTTCACATCGATCTCTTCTTTCTTAGGAAATGTAGAGCGCTAATAAGTACTACATGAGCGTTCTAAAATTTCTCCTTCTAGGGTTAAAATTGATCTTTCTTAGATATGTCGTGAGTAAAATTGTTTATTTTGCATCGTTCGTTAGGAATATAATATGTACTTCCACACGAGTAATTTAATGTTTATAATGTAATATTGCAGAGATGGGGGTTCTCAAAATTTGTAGAAAGCCACATAAAGAAGAAGCATAGGTTGGAGAAATTCGGGATGGTGCCGGAACATAGTTTTCTTCAAGAAATAAATTCGTGTACCATATCAACAGTTCCGGATCATTTTTATGAAAATGTGGAAGAGGGAAGTTTAATACTCAAGAAGGCTCCCAATTTCACCTTCACCAAACAGGGAATTGATGCTGATGGTGATATTATAGAGAGTGATCTTGTTATTTTGGCTACAGGATTTAGAGGTGACATCAAACTCCAAAACATCTTTGTTTCCAAGAAATATCAACAATGCATAACGGGATCCCCTGATTCATCACTTCCCCTCTACAGGTTCGTATACGTTGTCCGTTTTGAGAGATTTCAGAGCGCTTCCAGAGTGTATACGCTGTTTCACATTGCTTGAACTTGTATATACTAAATGTTTTTATTTATATGCACATTTATTTACTTTTGTGAGTGAACAGGGAATGCATCCATCCCAAAATTCCACAGTTAGCAATAATTGGATATTCAGAAAGTGCAGCAAATTTGTACACATCAGAGATAAGGTGCAAATGGGTAGCAGAGCTTGTGGATGGGAAAATGAAGTTAGCCAGCATTAAAGAGATGGAAAAAGACATAGAAAAATGGGATGCTTATAAGAAAAAATATTCAGGTCCATATTTCAAAAGATCATGTATTGCACCTCTCCATATATGGTACAATGACCAATTATGCAAAGACATGGGTTGGAATCCCAACCGAAAAAATGGTTTCTTTGCTGAACTTTTCCAGCCTTATGGACCAACTGATTATGTTTCACCCTGAATGAATGATATGGTATGCCATGCCGTGATGTATCGTGCGTAGAATATATTTTTCCGTCTAAAATGAGTTAAAAATATCTCTCCTTAAAGTTGCATAGTCAGAATTACTTTGAGTATTGTCAAAATCAATAAAGAATCAGATTATGTTGTTTTAGATGTAATTTAGTATTCGCAGCTAAAAGGCTTAGTACGTTTATTTTACTTGAGTTTATCCAAAAAGTTTAATTCCCTTGCATTTTTATTTCAATATGGGAGTCTGTTTAACTTAATGGCATACAACATGTTCACTTAATCTCTGAATTTTTTTCTAAAACAAACTAGATCGATCTCTCAAACTTTCATATTGTTTAAACAAACTCCCTCAAATTTCTTAACACAGAATCAATGGATCAGTTTTTATAGTCAATCGTTATGATAACTCATTCAACTTGCTTGAAATGTGAATCATTTGAAACTTAAAAACGCTACTCTAAATCTCCTTAATTATTCTCAGATGCCATATTTTCATTAAGTAGTAGGGGCTATTAGAATTATTGATTAATTGATTACATTTAAGAAACTTTAGAGGATTTTTTTAGACAAGTGGGGGATGGGGATGAATATGATGATGATGATGATGATGATGATGTGTTAAGCCAGACCAAACTGTTGTCCTGACTTGGAATGTGATGACCACATTTTGACAAAAGTATCATATAGTGATGGAGGTGTCCGTGAAAATTATGGCAATATAATATATACTCCAAAAGTTTCAAATGCCTTATCTAGAGAGCATCACATCATGGCTTGGACGTGAGTGAGGAATTATCATCCAAAATAATAGAATTCCCTTTTTTCTTGTAACTAGATAGCTATGTTCATTGTATGTTCAATTAGGTTTTCAAGCACCAACCCGCATAAGTGGAAAAAAGAAACCAGGATTTTAAGCACTTGCACATATTTGTCATAAATCGATTAGTTTCTAAGTAATTAAAATAAAAATACATTAGATTAGCTTTAATAAACATCTTTTCTCCTTTTCATCAATAGTACAATTAAATCTTTTTCTTTTGTCAAAATAGTCGGAACGAATGAAGAAAGAAATAGTAAGAGAATTACTTTATAGGCTTAATACACAAAAAACCCCTTAAACTTGGTCAAATGTTGCAACTGTCCCCCCGAACTTTCAATTGTAACAAATTACCCCCTGAACTTGACAAATCGTAACAAATTACCCCCTGAACTTGGCAAATTGTAACAAATTACCCCCAATGATGCATAAATTTTTAAACACCTATAAAATCATTCCATGTGGCATTTTGACTTTTCAAACACCCTATAGAATCATGACACGTGGCACTTTGACTTTTCAAATATCGAATAAGGGCATGACATGTGGCATTTGACTTTTCAAACTCAAAATATGGGGTTATTTGTTACAATTTGCCAAGTTTGAGGGGTAATTTGTTACAATTAAAAGTTCGGGGGGACAGTTGCAACATTTGACCAAGTTTAGGGGGTTTTTTGTGTATTAAGCCTACTTTATATTATGATTGGTATTGAAAATTAGTGTCTGAATAGGAATCTCTTGTACATGGGTATTCGGGTTTGTCCAGGAAGTATTTTGTGTTGACTGATTAGTCTGCATTCCTAGTTAGGATTGAAGTCTCACTTATATATATATATATATATCAGTAATTTTCACATGGTCCATGACGGACCAAATAGAATTTGGTCCGTCACCGTTAGATATACACTCTTTCGATCTAACGGTGTATAATTTGAGAGATTATTAAAATTAAAAACTCTAATTTTTTACTTTATTCTACGGTTTACTGTGATTGGAAAAATAACTGCGCTACATCGTCCTTCCCCTAGAAACTCTGATTGCTCCTCCGGTGAAGTACTAAACTCAATCCATCATCGAAGTTCAATTGCCGATTCAGAATTCCGATTCTCTGCCGTCGTCGAAGTTCAGTTTCCTAAACCCTTTTGCTCCGCTCTTGAAGTACTAAACTCCGATTGCTCCTCCGGTGAAGTACTAAACTCAATCCATCATCGAAGTTCAATTGTCGATTCAGAATTCCGATTCTCTGCAGTCGTCGAAGTTCAATTTCCTAAACCCTTTTGCTCCGCCCTTGAAGTATTAAACTCAATTCGTTGTTGTCGTCGAATTTCTTGTAAGTTGGAGTTCGTTAATTCAATCTTTCACCCCTTTACTTTGTTTGTTTGCTCCTTTTTGAAGAAATTTGTTTTGCGTACAACCTTACACAAATTGATTAAATATAAACTGTTTACTCTAATTGATAAGAATAGTTAAATAATGAAATTCCAATAACACTTTAACTTTATTATTGTCTTTATCGTACTAATGCTTATGGTTGATTTTATAATAATCAGCAGGACATGGAAATTATGTCAGATAAACCGATCTTCGAAGATACTGAAAAGAAATATATCCCTGATGTTGAAGATAATATGAAACCAAAAATTAATCAAACATTTGATTCGTTGGATGCGGTGTACAAGTTTTATAATGACTATGCACATAAGGCTGGATTTAGTGTCCGGAAAAGCAAAAATGCAAAGAAGAATGGAATAGATACTTGGAAAAAATATGTATGTTTCAAAGAAGGGAATACAAATGAGACATGGAGAAACAATAATGAAGTTGAAGAAAGAGAACGTAAGAATATTCGAACAGGGTGCAATGCAAAGTTATCTGTACGTCATGATGGAAGTTTTTATGTTGTACAAAGTTTCATAGAGGAACACAATCATCCCCCTACGACACCAAGCAGAGTTCACATATTATCATCACATCGTAAATTGTCAATGGCGAAGAAAAATCTTGTACAAGACCTAAAAAAGGTAGACATTCCAGTGTACCAGCAATTCGCATTATTTGAAACACAAGCTGGTGGGCATGAAAATGTTGGTTGCATTGAAAGGGATCTGTGGAATGCGGTTAGAAATGAGAGAGAACAAGTTAAGGGACATGATGTAGACATTTTGTATGAGCATTTCAAAGCTGAACAAGAGAAAGATTCTGAATTCATTTTTGAATTTGACGCTGATGAAGAGAAAAGGCTTATTAGATGTTTCTGGGTCGACTCAGTTGCAAAACGAGCATATTCAAATTTCGGTGATGTGGTCGTATTCGATACAACGTATAACACCAATCGTTACAAGATGATTTTTGCTCCTTTTGTAGGTGTGAATCACCATGGGCAAACGACGGGTTTCGGATGTGCATTTTTGAGTGATGAGACTTTTGATTCATTTGTGTGGTTGTTAAACAGTTGGCTTAAGGCAATGCCTAATGGTCCTCCACATGTTATTATCACCGACCAGGATCAAGCAATGGGAAAAGCAATTGCACAAGTTTTGCCAAACACATTTCATAGGTACTGTATATGGCATATTCTAAAGAAAGTTCCAGAGAAAACTAATGTTGCTTTTATGAAAAGTTACTATGACTTATTTAAAAAGTGCATATGGGATTCAGAGACTGAAGAAGAATTCGATAGGAGATGGTTTGAAGAATTAGAAAGAAGTGGACATACAAATAATGAATGGTTGAAAAAGATGTATGAATTGCGGGAAAAGTGGATTCCTGCTTATGTCAACAAGTATTTTTCAGCAGGAATGTCAAGTAGCCAAAGAGTTGAATCTGAACATGCATTCTTTAAGCGGTATTGCAGTAAAGAAAACAGTTTGATGGATTTTGTCACACGTTTCAATAGGGCACTTGCTCATCAGAGACATGAAGAGTTACTTAAAGACCATAAGAATTTGAATGAGACACCTGTTTTGCGGTTTGGAATGCTAATGGAGAACCAAATGGCTCGTTTGTATACTAGAAAGTATTTTCAGCATTTTCAAGTTCAATTGCATGATGCTAATGGTTATATTGTTGATCTCGTACAAGACAATGAAGTTCATGGTATTTACAAGGCGAAAATGGTGTTTGCTAACAACTCTAGAATGCGAACACTTGTGCATGATAAAATGTCAAACATAGTGACATGTAGTTGTAAAATGTTTGAGTTTGAAGGTATTCCTTGTAGGCATATTTTGGCTTTTTTACGAGTCAAACAGATCATGGAGTTGCCAAACGTCTATATTTTGAGAAGGTGGACAATATTTTCAAGAGTTCGTAAAGAAACATTTTCAGGCAAAGATAGTGGAGATAGTTCGTTGATAATCAGGCACAATAATATGTTTAGAATTGCTTCAAACCTAATCGATGATGCTGCTACTTCAATTGAAGGTACTGAATTTGTAATAAAATCTTTCGAAGGGATAGTGAAGCAATTTAAGGAACTAAACTTTTCTCATGGGCAATCTTCTACCCAAAGTGTCATGGTTGGAACTTGTCAGGAAAATCGTTATCTTGATCCTTTTGAAGTGAAGACTAAAGGGAGTGGAAAACGCTTAATATCATGGGCAGATAAGAAGAGAAAAGTTAGGCATTGCTCTTTATGCCGAAGTACTAAACATACTAGAAAAACATGCCCGTCAATTAAGTACGTACTTACATATATATAGTGTTATTTATACTTTACTATTATATTTGGTTAGCTTATTCGATTTATTATATAATTTAGGTCAACGGTTGTTGAAGCCGATGTCAATAATTCATTGGTCGAATAGGATCATTTGGTTGATGACTTATAACTTGTAAGTTGTTTTATTTGATGCTCACATGACCTGTACTAAAATTCTCAAATCAATCTCTTATTGTGATGTTGTTGGAACTGGTAAGTTGAACTCATGGTTTTTCTCTTTGCAGTTGTAGTTAACAGAAGGATTCATGGGTAGTTAACAGAAGGATTCATGTGGCTAGAAGTTCGAAGTTGATGGCTGGACATTTATTTTGATTATCTTCCAAGTATTTTTGAACAATGTTTATGTTTATGTTTCATTGTCTTATAGTTGATGTTACTTTGTGTAAGAGATATTCAATTCTTTTTCTGGTACCAATATTGGTTTGCATTAAATGAAATTGCAACTTTTGTATGTTAAAATTTGAAGCTACTATTTATTTTCATTTTGGCACTAATTTCTCTTGAATTAGCATTACAAATAAATCAATTAAGAATGTTATGCAACTAACAGAGACAAAATTCTTTTTATTCTTTGAAAATTAATCAACAGTACATCAACATTGATACAATATATCAAACAACCATGAAAGCCTAATTGACTAAATTAATCTAGAAAAACCAATAATCTGCTCATAGCATCATTCTTTTGAGAATTCCTCGGGTAGAAAGAGTACTTGATCAGCAGCTGTATCATTAAGTATCTCATTGCGTAAGACTGAATTCTTTTCTCTATCCGAAGAACCAACCCGGGAAGCCTCCCCTTATTCTCATTCTAATGCCTGCTTTTGTGCCTTCGCCCTCAGTGTCCTCTTCTTGATCTATTGATCATATCAGATTGCCTTTTTTTGCGCTCATATTGCTCTTGTATGAGCAAGCAAGTCAGCTATCTCGCTCACGGAATGCCCTGCAAAGGCCTCCCTATAGTTCTGAAGCTCGACAACGAGCACGAGCAGACGAAAAAGGATTGGAAACGCATTGCTCATTATCTCATTATTAGGTAATGCATTCCATTCCCGTTTATCGATTTGAAGGTTAGGGAACTTATCCAACATCTGTCATGAAAACTTATCGAGATCTTCTTCGAACTTAATGGACAAATAGATAGAACATCAGCAAATAACATCTTTCTAGCCTGCATATTCGTGGAACTCAATCTCCTTTCTACATCAAGATCTGGCCCTGCAAGGTTTCCACAGCACAGCCTTTGCCTTCTTTCAGTAGTCTTGTCTTGGAATCAGCCACATTACTGACTAACGGCGGATAATCATATTTCTTAGAGGCCCCAGTTTGCGATGTTCGATGGAGTGTCCTCTGGCACCATATTTTCCTATTGATCAAACAAAGATGTTTCAGAATGCACATAAATTATTTGGGGTACGGTACATCATAAAGATACTGGAAAAGCTTGATGCAACTAGATAATAATAAGCTTTGCGTTCAGCTAGTTATCGAGCTTATATTCATGATAGATATCCAATACATGGGTGGTTAGGTGTGATCAAAAAATTGCAGTTCCAGATTAGACAAACACAATAAAAACTATATTTTGTTAATACTCAGCTTGAGATATACAGCAGAAATGAAGACCATCATCAGCATTTTGAATGCTTTGCATGTTTCACACCACCATTCCTCCAACTCTGATGTCAATTTAGATCATTTTAAGGATTGGTTATGGTTAATTATCTCTATGCTACTGCTCACACTCCTCCTACTCATACTAGTAATGTTAATAATAATAGTAATAATTATACCAATTCAATTCACTCTCAGCCAAACTATGAGATTAATCCATTTTTTGATATATCGAAGATAGACAATCGTACATCGATTCTAAAGAGGGTTCTGAGTCAAGTTTGGAGGAATCACAACACAATCCAAGAGAAAAGCAAACAAAAATCAAATCAACTGTGATTTACAAGAAACCCAATTATTACTTTGATTTATCATAAGCATAAATTCCACAAACACCCATATATCATCAAACTGAAATCCATCATATCATTAAAATTAGAGAAATAAAAACTTACATGGAAGTCCTATCATAAAACTTCTCGGTGTGAAAGGAGATGATGGATTGAGTTTAGTACTTCAAATCCGGAGCAAAAGGGTTTAGGAAACTGAACTTCGACGACGGCAGAGAATCGGAATTCTGAATCGGCAATTGAACTTCGATGATGGATTGAGTTTAGTACCTCACCGGAGGAGCAATCGGAGTTTCTAGGGGAAGGACGATGTAGCGCAGTTATTTTTCCAATCACAGTAAACCGTAGAATAAAGTAAAAAATTAGAGTTTTTAATTTTAATAATCTCTCAAATTATACACCGTTAGATCGAAAGAGTGTATATCTAACGGTGACGGACCAAATTCTATTTGGTCCGTCATGGACCATGTGAAAATTACTGTATATATATATAGTCAAGTTCAAATGAGACAAGGGTTTAGGATGAGACTAATTTTTATGATGAGACAAGGGGTATTTTTGTAATTCAATAGGAGAAGGTGGCAAACTTGTAATTAAATAAACACCCCTCATGCGTGAATTGAAGGGAAGGAAGAGGAGGTGATGTCAGCGCTGATGTCACATCTGGAGAGAGAAATAGTTTTAATTATTTTATTTAAAATGCATTTTCCCGCTCTTTCCGAACTCATTTTTCAAAAAAAATTATACCAGTGAACTCGTATTAATTAGGTGGTCATTTTGAGATCCATTTTTGTTATTTATAGACGATTTTTATTTTTTTATTATTGTTCCACCGGACTACTCTAATTGTTCCACCGGACTACTCTAATTGTTCCAACAGAATACTACATTTTTTTACACTCCCAGAGTGCATTTAAAAAAAAATAATGAAAATATTTTGCTGGAACAATTGGAGTTGTCTGGTGGAACAAATGTAGTATTCTGTTGGAACAACCAAGTATCCGACTTGGAACAAAAATAAAAAAAATAAAAATCGTCTATAAATAACAACAATGGATCTCAAAATGACCGCCTAATTAATACGAGTTCAGTGGTATAATTTTTTTTGAAAAATGAGTTCGGAAAGAGGGGAAAATGCATTTTAAATAAAATAATAAAACCTTTTTCTCTCTCCAGATGTGACATCAGCGATGGCATAACCTCAATAATGTCCCTCTATGTTTTTAAAATTTCAAAATTGCCACCACTTTTTAATTGTCTCACACTAAGAAAAGTCTCTCCATAATGGCTTTGTCTCACATGAACCTATCTATATATATATATATATATATATATATATATATATATATATATATATATATATATATATATATATATATATAGAAAAGGGATCATGTGAGAACACCTCTCATATGCAAGAACACTTTTATATGTGAGAACACCTTCAAAACTACGTAGTTTTATTAATGAGAGAGGACAAAAAAGGAAATTTGCCCATTTTCTTTTGATGACACGCATACATGTTAGAGAAGGAGAGAGAAACTGATACTTTTTTAATTATTGTTTGTTTTATTTTGTTTAGATAAAATTTCCCGATTTTTTCGAACTTCGTTTTTAAATTTTTTTATACCATTAAATTTGTTTTGACGAGACGTTTATTTTGAGTACCATTGTTGTTAGGAAAAGTTGATGTTTTAACGTTTTGAACATATCAGTTATAATTTTGAACATACGTATTAATTTCAATATAAAAATTGTATAACAGCTATAAAAGAAAACATGTTTAAAAATTCAAAACGTATGTTCAAAAATATACCTTACAATTTCATAAACTTAAATCTTATGTTCATAATAGCAATAGAACAAAAACTTAAATTTTATGCTAAGAGCAGTAACAAAATAACATGTTAAAGACTCATGTTCAAAAAAATATCTCACATGTTTAAAATTTTTTAAAAATCGTTTTTACCTAAGCATCATGGATCTCAAAATGAACATCTAGTTGACACGAGTCTAACAATATAAAAATCGTTAAAATCGGAGTTCGAGAAAGCCGAGAAAATGATTTTGAATTAAAAAAATTAAATGACAACTCATCAGCACCATATTCTTTCTTCCCTCTCTCATGCGCAACATAATCTAAATGGACAAATTTCCCTTTTGGTCCCCTCCTATTAATAAAAGTACGTAGTTTTGAAGGTGTTCTCACATATAAAAGTGTTCTCACCTATGAGTGTGTTCTCACTTGATCCCTCCCCTATATATATATATATATATATATATATATATATATATATATATATATTTGATGCTTGGACTTAATAAACGACAATTGATTTTCCCGAAATACATTACAATTTAGCATGGTATCAGAGCCAATTAATTCGATTCTATGAGAATGTTAAAACTGAGAGTTCGGTTTATGATTACCGAGTGAGTTGTTAGTTCGTGTTCTTTGTGGTGTGCTTTGTTATACAACATTATAATTTTCTGTCTATTTTTTGGTGATATGTATGACGAAGATTCATCCAAAAACGGTGAGACTAGGAAGGTGGATATTTACCATCTTGGATCTAATGACAACCCGGGTACAATTATTACCCCGATTCAATTACGAGGAGAAAATTATGATGAATGAGCTAGAGCGCAATCCAAACATCATTGAAAGCAAATTGAAAAATTGGTTTTGTGGAAGGAAAAATTCCAAAACCAACTAATGCAGAAAAAATTGGAGATTGGGGAGCAGTTACTCGATGTTGGTGGCGTGGCTTCTCAATACAATTGAACCCAAAATAAGGTTGACTTTGCCTTATTATGGGGAGGCGAATTTACCGCAAAATTTAACACATTATTTTTTATTTTATTTTTTGAAGACTTAATACATATATAGTCCCTTAAACTTGTCTCAAAACTGCAATTGTCCCTCTGAACTTTCACAACTTAACAAATAAATCCCCCAGTTTTAAAATTGATGTATCAAAACGTACAATTTTTATGTGGTATATACAATAGGTGCAATATTATGATAAATGGAGTCGAAAAATTTGTAAATGATATTAACGATCGTTTCCACCTTTTGGTATGAACAATTTTGATTTAGGGTGTTATTAAAGGCAATTGGACAATAACGAGGGGTCATTTGTAACTGTTGACAACAATAAGACATTATTTGTAATAGCTGAACAAGAATATAAAGTTATTTTCTATGTTTAATCAAGGATTATGTGTAACATGCGAAAGTTTAGAAACTATTTAAGGTTCTAAACTAGTTTGGAGGACCACATGTATTAGGTTTTTTTTCAAAAAGAATTACTTAATTGATTTGTAAAAAATGCATCATTATTTATAAAAAAAAATAAAAATTTCATTACCATTTTAACTTTCTATCATGTCAGTTTAGCCAAGGGTGATTTGCGAAAATGATTTATTATTTTAACCTATGCTGGTTTAGTCAAAGGTGATGATATTTGACTGATTGACCAATTATTTGTTTTTAGTCCATCAATAAATACATGCTTTGATATAATGTAAAAATCAAATAAACTAGAAGTTTAAATTAATAGTTAAAACTAAATAACATCTTTCGTATTAATCTCTCACTATATTGTTGGATTATTTTTGCTCAATTTATAATGTTTGTTGTACAAAATGCCCTATCGTTGATAAGAAGTGATGAGGAATCTCATAACTGAGCCCAAGCCCAAGCCCATGAAGGTCCATTTGAATGCTATAAGTGAATGATAAATCGTAAAATCAAGTCAGCACGATGAGACTGATGTTGTCGATCACTTCCACCCATCCAGGCCAAGTTGAAGTCTCTTAAAGAATGAAGGACGATCGATGGTCATTTGACTGATGCCAACAATTTTCAAAGGTGGGTTCCCTATGGTGACTTGACAGTGAAACTCCTATGAATACTCTCACTATAATAAATGTTAGTACATTTACTCTCTCTCTCTCTCTCTCTCTCTCTCTCTTTACTTTTACTATCTCTACTCTTTGTCTCTCTAAGAAGTATACTAAATTGATCGTCGGAGTGCTCCCGGAGCCCAGCTCGCCTTATCTTAAGAGATGACTGATGCACGAGAGCAAGCCAACAATTCCATTAAAGGCTCATTCGTGTGCAATTTATCATTAAGAAGGAATAACATTACCCTAAAACTAGTACAATTACAGCAACTCCAATGATACATTAGAGTAGCAAAGTGAAGAAACTGATGACAAATGAATAGAAGACTTGTTATAAGTGTCACGGATGATAATGGGTAGTCTATTTGCTGGTAACTTGCACTATCCGTCTCTAATAGAACTACTCATACCCAGTTTAAAAAGGTACGAAACGGATATGAAATTACTCTCTAAGATACTCGCTACCCGTTACCCTCTTATATTTGACAGATAATGGGTACTCATTACTCATCATGTTCCATTCAAAAATATATATACCAACAATATAAAAAAAAAAAATTCAAATCAGGGATCTCATGTCACTAGCTTAATTATTAGTTTTTTAGTTTGAAGCGATTTAGACTTGTTTAGAATATTTGTTAAATTTGTATGAATTATTTATGGATTTTTTTTAAAATTACAAGTCTCTTGTTTAATTTGTAATTTTGTTACAATATATTATTTATAAACGGGTAAAATACTCGTGGGTACCCGCTATCTATGCGGATATGTGTATGAGATTTCAAAGTTGTTAGACTATGGAACAAATATGGGTAGTTTCAAAATAAATAAGTAAAGTTATGAAAATGACACTATTTACATATAAACCATCCGTTGACATTTCTAGTAACAATCCATTAAGCTCTCAATGATTCTCAACCAACTTTGTTCAATCTCCGAAAGATCTTTGCTAAAAAAATGGTCCTCTCGAAAAGTCACTCATGTATCAACTGCCCACTTACAAATAAACTTATTAAGGCTTAACCCCTCTGCAGATCCATAAAGTTGGCACTTTTTTTCAGTTTAACTCCTCATGTTTAGAATTTTCCATTTTAATCGCTAAACTAAAAAAAAAAAAATCAAGTCACTTTAATCCTTTTGAGCAAATGACGAGTTGCACCTAGGGAAGTGTAATACACTCACCTGAAATATATCGTTTTTATCCTTGAAAAAAACTGGCCATTTCTTGTTCTTCCTCTTCTTTTTCTTCTTTATTTTTTTGTTGGAATTTTCAAATTTCTGGACTTACAATTGTCGAAATTCCGACGATTAAAATTCCTTCGAAATTCCAGTTAATTCTGAAATTTTTCTAGAATTTCTGGAAATTTTCAGTCCTAGAATTCCAAATTTCTGGAAATTTCCAGAACTAGGACTCCATAATTGAAAAATTCCAAAAATTTCTGGAAATTTTCAAAAATCATGATCCAGAATTCCGGAAAATTTCTAATTCTAGATTCCCAAAAATTGGAATTCCAAAAAAGAAAAAAAAAGGAGGAAGAAGAAGAAAGAAAAAAATTTAGGGTTTTCTTGTAATTTGCAAAAAAATTGAAAATTTATGAATTTGCCTCATCCACTCTCCTGATTTTGTGACGTAAGCTCCACATAGAACTGACAAGGCGTTTGTTTGGAGGAATGAGATGAAATTTTTAGGGATGAGATGAAATTTTAAAGCAAGCTCTTGTTAGTTTGGGGATGGAGAGGAATGATGAAAAAGAAAATTCAATCTCATCCCTCAAAATTAAGCACAGGGGGGAGGAAATGGAAATGACTAAGTGATCTCATCATTGACCCACTCTCTTTTTCTTTTTTTAAACTTAGGGACTACTTAGTCATTTCCATCTCATTAACTCTCATCCCCCTCTCCAAATAAAGAGATTATCAACGCATTTTTTCCAATTTTATCTCAACTCTAATTTTTAATCTCATCTCAACCCCAAATTTAATCTCATCCCATCCCTAATTTTAAACAAACGCCCCGTTGGATTAAACTGACCTGTTTTTCGAGTTAAAAGGTAGGTTAAAGTGAAAATAAGTGCAAACATTAAGGGTCTGTAGAAGGGTTAAGCCATTATTTAACTAAGATTTATTAATAGACTTATATTATTTAAATGTTCTACTCTTATAATAATTAAAAATTAATTAAACAATTAACTAAATAACATAAATAACTAAATCTGGGGGGTATACAGTAAGAAGTTGGGATAAGGTACCAAAATCGGCTTATCGTTTACAAAAAAGTATCAAAATAGGTCTAACGTATAAAATGGTACAAAATTAGGCTCAATGTTTAGAAAATTACACCAATTCAGGCTTAACGTTTACAAAAAGGTATCAGTTTAGGCTTTGGTAACAAAGTTTGATACATCATAGTTGATGAAGATGATTTGAAGATGATTTGTCTGTCTTTACACAGTAAGTATATACTAGAAGTGATATGATTAACAGTACAAGTCAGAGCTTCAAATTACTGAGTTCTGAATTGATTCCATTTTCTGAACGTTGAGCCTAACTTGGTACTACTTTTTACATTATTATGCAAACAAGTTACTACTTTTTACGTTAGGCCTATTTTAATACTTTATTTTTAAGAAAGTTTAGTCAAAATTTTGTTATAGTTCAACCTAAACAGAGTGAGATCTTTGAATTTAGCATCATAAAAGGATGCAAAATTGGATTGATGTTTTCGACATGTCTACGAAATTGAGGCTTTTGTTTGGGATTGTATGAGAATTTTGTTTGGAATTATATGGGAGTTGAGAAATTAATAGAGGTGAGAGTTACAAGAAGTTTATGAGACTAGTGGAAGTGGAACGGTAAGAAAAGTACAAAAATGATAGCTAAAACATATTAACAGAGGGACCAGCACCACTATAACAATACAAATAAAATCCAAAGAAGATCAAGAAACGTATCTCTCACAACCAATTAAAAGCTAAAATATATTTACTTGCTATCAATGATTGAAATGATAAAAACAGAGTTATGCTACTGTATACATGTTGATAATCATTGAAATATACCTACTTCTATTTATAAATCTATATAATTTCTTTCAGACTCTTAATTTCTGATAAGATAGTCATAGAAATTCAGAATCAAGAAATGGAGAAGCAGATAGCAATAATAGGAGGTGGAATAAGTGGTCTTCTTGCCTGTAAATACACACTTTCAAAAGGCTTCCATCCCATTGTTTTTGAAGCAAAAAGCAGCATAGGTGGTGTTTGGACTCACACTGTTGAGACCACTAAGCTTCAATCTCCTAAACCAGCTTTTGAGTTCTCTGATTTTCCATGGCCACATTCAGTCACCGAAATGTTCCCTTCTTCCAAACAAGTGTTCGAATATATCGAGTCCTATGCTTCGCATTTCGATTTGCTTAAACATATCAAGTTCAACACAAAAGTTGTTGGGATTCATTACGAAGGTTCATCCGATGAAGAGATGAAGTCATGGAGCCTTTGGGGTGGGAATGGTGAACCCTTCTCTTCTACAGGTAAGTGGGAAATTGAAGTCCAACATTCTGGAACCCTTTCAACTCAGGTAACCATTGCTCGGACGAACTCAATCAAGTACATCTTTTGCTACATTGCTTCTAATCCTATTCAGTTAATGATTTTGATCAATGATGTTAAATTAAATAGGTATACAAAGTAGACTTTGTAGTCCTTTGCTTGGGGAAGTTCAGCGATGTGCCAAACATTCCAGAATTTCCAGACGGAGAAGGACCGGAAGCCTTCAAGGGTGAAGTAATACATGCCATGCATTACATGAATATGGATAACAAATCTGCTAGAAATTTTGTAAAAGGGAAGAAAATTATGGTTGTTGGCCTTCAAAAAACAGCTATGGAGATTGCCATGGAATGCTCTGCTGCAAATGGTACAAGTAAAAGCAATATTTATCTATATAATTATAGCTTAATACATCAGAAGCTCCAAAAACCGACATATTCACTCTTTAAACTTGTAAAAAATGATATACCTTACAGTTTCTCAACGTCCACTTTTATTCTACCACATAGAATCAAGGAGCTTATTGTGTCACTTTAAACAAGTTCGGGAAGCTAATGAAACACTCTAGAAGTTCAGACAATCAACCGTTTTTGGCCAAGTTTAAGGAGTCTATGATGTCTAAAGCCTACAATTAAGTACCTTACGTTAGCAATGTCTAAAATACAAGTCTAAGGCCGTCCTCCCTCATGAAGGTTCATTCTGAGAAGTGAATTAGATATATATTCCATACAAAAGTTGAAAGTTCAAATCATGATTATGCCATTCACTAACGCTAACATATAAGAGTGTGAGCTTGTGATATCTGAGATTCAAACCCAAGTGGGCATTCAGAAGCATGTCTATTAGACATGATATCAACTGTCCGGCCCTTGACACGAGGAATATGTTAAATATCTCAAATTAGCTAACAATCAAGCTAATGTGTCATTTGTTAGTACAAGGCAATTTGCCCCTCCAAAGTGTATTGTGTTAGAGCATTAGTTTTAAATTGTTCACAATGACATGAAATATTTTTGTACAAGAAAAGTCTTAAATATTTACATGATTTCGTAGGAGTTGAATACCCATGCAGAATAGTGTACAGGAGTGACCATTGGAATATGCCAGACTACTCTCCATGGGGTGTCTCTTTAGGAAACTTGTATTTTACTAGATTCTCAGAGCTTTTGGTTCACAAGCCTGGTGAAGGTTTAATACACAAATTCTTAGCCACATTTCTTTCACCTTTGGTAATCTTTCCTTTCTTCTCCCTCTTTAGTAAAGAATATATGATTTCTCATTAGACTAATTTAGCTATGAAAATTGTTTTGTCATATTACAGAGATGGGCATATTCGAAATTTGTGGAAAGCTATATCAAGCACAAGCTCCCATTGGGAAAATACAGAATGGTTCCAAAACATAGGTTTCTTCAAGACATAAGTTCATTGTTAGTCTCAATTGTTCCTGACAAATTTTTTGATAGAGTTGAAGAGGGAAGTATCATACTGAAGAAAGCTCCGAAATTCAGCTTCTCCAAACAGGACATTAATGTTGAAGGTGATAGCCAACCTTCAGAGGCTGACCTTGTGATATTTTGTACAGGATTTAGAGGTGATGTAAAGCTCCAAAATATTTTTGCCTCCAAATATTTTCAACAATGCCTAATTGGGTCCCCTGATTCAGCAATTTCCCTCTACAGGTTAGTCCTATTTCTCCCTGTATTTGCAAGATAGGAATATGGGCATCTTTGATATCATGTAGTCTCTACTATAATAGGAAAAAAGATACTCAACAATTAGTTTGTACTTGCGAATCAACAGGGAATGCATTCATCCCCGAATTCCACAGCTAGCAGTAATCGGATACTCAGAAGGTGCTTCAAATTTATTCACATCAGAGATAAGATGCAGATGGGTAGCAGAGCTTATTGATGGGAAAATAAAGTTAGCCAGCATTAAAGGGATGGACAAAGACATAGGAAACTGGGATGCATATAAGAAAAGATATTCAGGACCTTATTATAAAAGATCAAGCATTGGAGCCCTTCATATATGGCATAATGACCAATTATGCAAAGACATGGGATGGAATCCCAAGCGAAAAAAGGGATTCTTTGCTGAACTATTCCAACCTTATGGATCTATGGATTATGTTTCCCCTTGAACTCTAAAATTCTCATGCTATTATGTTTCCCCTTCAACTGTAAAATTCTCATTATGTCAGTTCAATTTGCAATTCTCATCATTTATATTTCTCCTATATGATAACACTCCTTGCCATAGATTCTTGTCCGATGAATTATTAAGCATTATATACTCATCTAAGTCTTTGTTTCATAATCAACATTATAAAAATATTTACCTCTGAAAAATTAGAATTTTAATTGACACTTCAAATTTATTTTGATAATTGAATTCGCAAAATAACAATTTTCAAGTGTTCGAAAAAATAATGTCATTTAAAATTAAATTGTTGTGTGGTAAGTTCAGAAATCATCTCATTTCTATTTTGCTTGTGTTTTATGTTTTGAATTCTGGGTTTTGGTTGTTAATTTTTGTACTGTTAGATTAAAGTTAATTAGCTGGTTGGAAGGATGGGTTGACACGTGTACGTTACCTCACCAACGGCTATTTTAGGCTCATACTGGACGACTCACTTTTGAGCTCCATTCTCTCTCTCCCAGTGTTTTCTATTCTCTCCTTCTCCCTCTAATTTCACCAGCTACCATAATAAGAGTATAAGTATTTGATACGCATAACCTAAAGCTATACTTATCCTCATTATCTATAGTATTATCTCCCTGTTCAAGAGGGTTTCATAACCTCTAAATTTTCTTTATCTTGCAGATCAGCTACATTACAATACGCAAGACTGACATATTTCTCCTCCCAACTAATTTTGACAGCAATTGTTTGCTTTTGCAGCCCTTGAATTAAGGGGTAGAGCAACAGTGACAAAGAACTAAAAGTGTTATAGTTACTATTGGAATTAAATGTGTCAATGAACTTTAAAAGAACAAAATAATCTCCTGTTCACAATGCTGCCATCAACCAGCTAAAATTGAAATACAATATAATTACTGAAGTCAACCTCATGCAAGTTCATCTTAAGAGTATGATGGCAAAAAGCCTCTTGCAATTGGACACCATTTACAAGAAGCACATCCTATATTGTGACCTAAATTGATAGAGAGAAAATAGAAAATAGAAAATCCCTAGAGCATCAAATAACTCGCAATTTCCTTGCACAACTTGTGACTTAATCATGCAATATCAAGAACACCAAGAACAAAAAAATAATTAAAAACATGCAGGTTAAGATATCAGCTCAGTCATCTTCACTATTTGGGTTGGATCCCATTACCTCTGATACAGATGCAGCATTATGTGATTTGTCTCCCAAGTTCCGCGCAGCTACATGTGATCTTGAATTCCCAGTTCCAATTTGAGTCGATGGTAATTTATAATGAATTGATTGGAGGAAGTTAAAATAAGCATACTTGATATCAAATTGCATATCATACCCTGTGAAGCAAACAATATGTATCTCAGTTTATTACCAAGTAAAAAGATACCAAAATGGTTGTAGCAAGAGACATCGATCATACTTACAATAGTTTACAGCAATAGTGCACCCTTTCTCATCTGGACTCTGCCGTACATGATGAAACCACATACTTGGCCTGGAATCAAATTCAAATTTCAGAGAAAAACAAAAAGATTGCAATTTCTTGAATATCTTTTACATCATAATGGAACAAAATTGAAAGTATTCAGCACTAAATTCAACTTATGGAATTGGATTTACATTTAGTAAATATGACAAGAAAGAAACCAAAAGGAAATGGAAATGGAGCTTACAAGTAAAGAAGTTCTCCAGCTTTAACAGTACACCGAAACGGCTTTGGACCGTTAAAATAGAGAGGAAATTTAGCCATTTCACTTTCCATAGCCTCAGGAGAAGGGTAGGGATTCACACTGCTCCATGGCACATATCTGGTCGGCTTCTCCATTTCCAATTTAAACTCTCCATTCTCCTGCAATCCCACATACAAAATCAAAACATAATATAAATGTAAAATTTAAACCATGTGATTTTAACCATTTTCAAACAAAATCTATATGGTTTAACTTGTGGTTTCAAATGTTAGCAATTAGAGGCTAATTGGAAAACGACTCCAATTTTTGCTCACAAATAGTGGTCTCTTTAGTCCTATGAGCTCATTATAAATCTAATATGATTGACTGATGTTTTACTGCATTATTTTGTACATCACTTAAATGACATTTCGGTTCAATATTGTCGAAAATAATGAATTTTCAGTCTCAAAAACATAACATATGCTAGCAAATGTTAACAATAGGCTCTAATTACTAACAATCGAAATGACACGCACCTGAGAATATTGATATCGAGCAGCAGGATAATCGCGAACATACAAACGATGAACATCAGTAGGAGGAAGCAACAAAAACTCCTTCTCCCCGGAAACAACAGCATACAAATTTTCATAATGATCCTTATGAAAAGCCGTTTCGGACAACTCATTACCAATCCACAAATTCACAGCCTCAGGAAAACAACCAATCGCCTCCGTCGCAAACCCGATATCCGAGTCGCAGTCACAACCAAGCGCGTGCGCATACTCATCCCTAAAGCAATCATTCTGCTGCTGCAGATACGCAACGCACTCCCCGCGCTTACTGTCGAGAACAGCGCGGAGAGCGCCTGGGAACGGGAGGCGCTGCACGTGAGCAGAGGCGAAGCAGTGGGCGGAGGGGGCGGTGGAGACGAGGGAGTCGGCAGCGCCATGGGGGGTGAGGTGGAGGGAGACGGTGGAGTCGGCGAGGGAGTCGGAGAGGTAGGTGTGGTGGGGCCAGAGAGAAAGTGCAGGCCAATGAGAAATGGCGTTGGAGATGATGCATGGTTTGTTTTGAGATATGAAGTTACGGTGGAATTCTAAAGGGGTAGGTGGTGAATGTAGATGTTGTATTGATGTTCCTAAACTTAACTCTCGCACTTCCGAACATAGCCTTTCTATTTCCGAACACATCTTCCTTCATCTTTGCCGCCGTTAATCTTCTTTCTTATACTTCTACGAAAACTACCCCATTTTCAAAAATACAATTCTCTACACTCTATAGTACTAACACAAAGAATACCTACATATTTATCCAATGAATTTCTTCAATAAGTTCGTTATAATTTTGTAAATTAATGACTGTTATTTGGTTTTCAGCAAGTAAAGGTTTGTAGTTTATACCGTTTGCAGAATTAAAGAAATGGTCGATTTTGTTGACATGAACAAAGACATATTTTGTCAAAAAAAAAAATTCCGACCTTTGCGCTTAACTGTTATCCTAATTTTGTAGTATAATATGATACGTTCATTCTAAATTCTCAATTGGTTAACTACTAAAAATGATAAACTCTTTTTGCAACTAAAGTTGGTCTCATGTTTAAGTTAAAGATTTGATAAAACTATAAAATTTCATCATTTTTAATAGCTAATTTGTGTGGCAGTTTATATGTATCATGGGATTTAGATTAGTTTGAGTAACTTTTACCAAACTAGACACTCTCAAACTTTAAATGCAAAAATACCCCCCACTTTATACCAAAACATATAACCGTTTATATGTATCATGAGACGCCTCCTTTTGCTTTTCAGTCTCACCGTCTATGGAAGAGCGCGAAAAATGGGGAATAAGAGGTTAAATTTGTGGAACGCAATATGAGAAGAATGAGAGAAGAGGTGGAAGTTAAGAATTTTTTAACGGTTACATGTTTTGATATAAAGTAGGGGTATTTTTGCCTTCAAAGTTTGAAAGTGTCTAGTTTGGTAAACGTTTGTCAAAATAGTCTAAAAACGTTAAGACATTGTAGTAAGTAGTATAATTTAGTAATTATCCATATATATCATTTTGTTTAATCATTCTAAAGTTAAGTACAAGTACATGACGAAGTTCAAATAACATATGTGTCATTACTTGCCTTTTTGTTGGTTATAGGAGGTCGTAGATACTATATAGTCCAATCATCTTAAGTTTGAGCAATTTTTTCTTTTTTTTGTGTAAACTAAAGTTTAAACCAAAGTATATGAGAAGAATGTTTAGATACCATTGTTGTAATTTACTCCACCAAAATCAGTTGGTAACTTTAGGGATAGGATGAGAAAAGGAGGATTACACACAAAGTTACAAGACATGCATCTAGCTATAATAGGATTATAATTTCATATACTATATGGTATTTTCTGATAAATTCACAGCCAGAATGTACAGCTCTCCTTAATCAGTATAGTAAATCAGGGTGGCTGTTTCATACAAGGGCATGGCTATAATCATGAAAATGATAATTCTTGTAAATGAAGTGAGCCAACCATCTTGAAGCTGCAAAGCATACCACTGCTAAAACTAAAACTGTACTTCTCGTAATTACTGATGTCAAACTCTGTTTGGTTGCAGCAAGAATCCCGATCGAAACAATTGACATTACTTGCAAAACTACTTCTACTATTTTCAGACCCTTGTATGCCCTTCTGCAGCTACTGCAGTTTACCACATGCGACCAGTACCTGAATCATCAATCACATGCGACCAGATAATTTAGTGTTAACCATTCCCTTTTATCCTAAATGTAATTCTAATTCATTGCTTGAAAAAAGTGACTGATAAAAATGAACCGATGTAGACTTATGTAGCAGTGATTAGATGTATTAAGCAGCTTCGCTAAACTAGTGCAAAAAATACCTGTCCATGAGTTGGTCCTTGGGAGGAGTTGGAGGAAGTGCACCAGTGAACTTCCATCCCCAATTAATTTGTCCATCTGAGTACTTTTTTAGCCATTTTCTGAATGCAATCACTTGAGCATCTGACTTTGTTGGCACAAAACAAGCGTTTTGCCAATTCGATGCTCCTACCTCCATTATTTTACGCTCCTAAATGCACATATATAATCCAGTATATTATCTTGGAAATTCTGTTTGAACATGTTCCGTTCATCCAATACTTAGTTTGGTATTACCTCTAAATGAAGAAGGTACAAGTCTGAATCCAGAACCAGATTCTGTGAAAAATGAAACACCCATCTTGGGATAATCCTGTCAAACCAAACAGCAAAGTTTCTTGGGAATGTGAATATCAATCTACTCTTCCCCGGACCCACTGGAATGCAGAAGAAAACAAGGAGTCCCCGCCGTGGTGTCGCATTCGATGACTTGTCCTGAACCAACCAACATTTAAAGGTAGTGTGAACATATAAACATGCGTAAAAACCTGAAATCGAGATAAATAAGCTAAAGAATGTTACACCTTGCTGGGAAGAGTAAAAGCAGAATAGTAGGTACACGGTGCCATAAATTTGGAATTCCCTCCGAATCGATTAGAACGAAAACCGTTTATGTCTATCTTTTCTATGTTTATATCAAGCGGTGCACCTCCTTCTCTATCGAGTACAACTGTGGATGAACATAGCGTTCTTATACTATAAGAACATAAGTTTGGCACATAAAACATAACAATAGAGAACTCAGTGGCAAAAATTTAGCAAAAGAAATAAAAAAAGAGGGGCTTATCTGTTCTTGGATGGTGGATTTGGCAACAACTTGAAATGTGCATATGGTACATGTGCTGGGTCCACAAGGTTTTCAATCAAGATCTCGTACCTGAAAATGTCCACCCGATATAATTAAGTATAAGATACTTGATATTACTATTTTGAATAACATATCTCTGGAGGAAGTATTTGGTGAGAAATTTTGAGCAGAAGATTCTTACAAATAAAACGGAATATAGAAGTAAAAGCATACCCAAAAGGGAAGTCTCTAACTGCCATTGGTTTGATGTAAGAAGGATCGTCGAGTTCAAAAAAGTAAGGAGGTTTTTTCTTCAAAAGAATGTCTTTGTATTCAGGGTTGCTGTTTGGCCAGAACCACACTATGCCGTTCTGCAAAGTAGTTGGATAAGCAGCAACACATGCTTTTTTGGATGTATGAACCTGCATAAATGTCATGGAATTTGCATTTTAGCTCATCATTCCTTTTTTTTCTGTCTTGAAGTTCCTTTTTCTTTCTGTTTTGTTTCAAAGAAGCCTCAAGAAATTTTCGTGTCACGTCAAGACTTTGACCCCCTCGTGATATTCGAATCGTCATCAACCACAAGAAGAACACAATATATGCTATACGAAGCTGATAGAGAATTGTTATCAGCAATTGGCCCCAAGATATTACTCCTTCTCTCCGTCCAACTATGATAAGCAATATGTATATTCTGTTTATTCAATCATAAAGGTATTTTTTTTTAACTGGTAGTTGAGTGTCGATTAATCTATTATATTATTGACAAACAAAATAGACGTGTTGCCTATCAAAGTTGGACAGAGTTGTTACGGGAATGCTGAGGTCGCGAAAGTTAGTTACAGAGCTAGGGAATAGAATTGGGTTTGTCATAAAGGTGTGCAAGAGGTGGTGGTGGTCTGCATCTTGTTTTCTATCTTATCCTTAGTTCTGTCTTTCAATCAATACAAGCAATCTGAGTTTTCTTTCTCAATTCTCATACTTGCACTTTCTTAATTCTGTATTTGTTTGAAGCACTAAAAAACATTGTTGTATGAATCACTATTTTCTAACCATAAAGTGAAATGCTATTTTCATCAAGTTTTATTTGTAATGAATCCATCCCTAACCATAATAATATTAATTAAAAAGAAATTGCAGAGTGAATGAAATGGGATAAAGGGTCAATTTGGTGTTTTCGCAATTACAATATTTCTATCTTGAGCTTGATCTATCAAGAAAATCTAAACGGTCAAGTTGAAATGGCAAAGTAATAACGGCCTAGTTAAAAAGGTAAATAGGATTATAGATGTATACCGGAGGGCCATCAGGCGGAGCCTGAGGAATAAACTTGCAATCACCAGAACCACTGAAACACCATCCGTGATAAACGCACTGTAATCTGCCCCATTGATCAATCCTTCCTTGAGACAAAGGTGCTAATCTATGAGGACAAGTATCATCAAACACCTTCCAAGAATTATCATTTCTATCCCACCAAACAACCACATCCAGACCCATAATTGTCTTGGCATGAGGCACTCTTTTGTCAAGGTCACATTCTGGCATTACTGGATACCATTGCGACATCCAATCAAACTTGGTGTCTTCTGAAAGCTCAGTGGGTTCTGTTGACACTGCATATGATGATGACGATGACGATGACGATGACGAGACGGGAAGAACATTGAATCTTGATTTGTGTTTGTGAGTTGTGAGAACAAATGAATTGGGTGTCGAGTAGAACTGAAATTTCAAGGAATGGTGCGGTTGGAGTGTGGTCGGAGTGCGCGGTAGGATATTCAGTGAAGCTACAATGGAACCTCTCAATGCTTCCATTCTCATACTTGTTGATGGAAATGGGAGAGAAAGAACAGCAGCTTTTAGTTGTGTTTGTTTATAATAAGTTTTAGATCAAAAAGACAAATAAATAAAAATTGTGTGGTTAATTAAAGTGCACGTGAGTCTATTAAAATGTGGGCTGTTATTCTATTTCTTTTTTCCACCAATCACATGCTATATATTCATTTCATACCAATTATCACATTCTGTAGTCCAACTTTCCATTACTTTATGTAACATTTGCAGAGTCATTTTTGTAATCCGATCAATTAATTTTATTAGGAGTGCAAGTATATGTAACTGTAAGTATCTACTCTGTTCTAAAAATAAATAAAATAAAAATAAGAATCCTTTGTACAGATTTCAATGAAGGCAGGCAAGGACAAACTTTGTAAAAAATCATTGAGCCAAGATTGGCAAAAATTTCTCGTGGACAGGATACTCGAGCGATTCGTTGGGACATCTCAGGCTTAGTTGGCCAGCTCAAAAACAATATGATGTTGTTAGCAATAAGACCAGAGTTTGCAAAATCTACACTCAATCATCCCACCTGAAGATTGTTCAAGTCCTTGTGCATGAACCACCATGGACCAGATTTAGACAGCAATCTGTTTATATAAATAAGAGTCAAATGACAAACATACCATATGCAAGATTTTCACGTTTATGCACTGGCTTCACTTCAGAAACAAACGAAAAAAAATAACATTTGATTGTACCTGAAAAATCCTGCCGCTGTGCGTAAAGCCATAAATAAAGCCAAGCCTGACCAAACCCCTTGAAGCCCAGCAACCGATGGCGCATACAGTAGAAAGGCAGAACAAATCACTCCAGTCACCATCTGTACATCATTCATCTCATATTAATGACAGTGGATGTTCACTCAAATTAAGGAAAAATGAGTTATCGTTGGTTTGCAGCTTACCATAGAACTGGCAGCATAAGGGAAGTCAGAAACTCCATAATGGAGACCGTCGAAAATGAAAGCTAGAGCATTTAAAGGTTGACTAGCACTCACAAACTGCAACAGGTCCGGATAAGGCTTAAAATTTGGGTACTGAGATAAAGTACAGCAATCCGGAAAAGAGATGTAAACAAACCAATATTCCGGTATGGACGATGGCTAACACTTGAGCATCCTTGGTAAACAAAGTCGCTATGGAACTAAAAGATACACCCAGAATTGCAGCCAAGACAACACCGGTCAGCAGGCCAATCTACATGCAATATCGTTTGAATTGAGGCGATCTTGTGACCTATTGTCAATAAAAGTGTGATAGATAGAACATTACAAAGACAAAGAAACCTCACCTTCAACACAAAGCTTGTGACTTCTTTCACTGTTTTATAGTCACCTTTTGATGAATAACTTGCAATTAAAGCCTATAAAAGAGACAGCATCTTAAGTATCACGAAAACAGAAACGACTGCATACACACGAAACAGTATATATGTAACATACGAAACAGAAAATTCAAATTTTGGTCCCTGTACAGGGATCAGTCAGTACATTTCACCACATATACTTGAATTTTGGTCAAGTTAGTCATGTCCAGTGACGGATCCAGGATCAAGTGACAAGGGGTGCTCCATGTCAGAAAAGATATAGATGAAATTTTTTATAAGATTTAATCGGTTAAAAGATTAAAGGAGTTTCCTACAAAATAATATATTTTTTGATAGAGACTATATACAGAAATAAAAATATTAATGTATAATTAATTGATAAGTATCCAACCTAAAAAATGGGTTTTGAATGTTAAACACAAAATTATAGACAAACAAAGTAAAAAAATTTAGATAGAGAATTTTGCAACAGGAATTTGGAAGAGGAATTAGAAAATGAATTTGGGCCTCAAGTTGAATTGTAAAGAAATAGAGAGTTTAAAAAATAAATTCTAAAGATGTTTCTACTCCCTACTAGCCCTGCTTTGCCTTGCTGTCTTTCACTTCAACCTAATCCTTTTATTAAAACTACACCGTTTGATGGATTTGGAAGCCATATTCAAAACGCAGAAAACAAAAGCGTTTAGTTTGTCTTCTCCCCAAATTAAAAACCTGCAATCCTAAAATAAAAAAACGCCATATTCAAAATCTTAAAACCTTTTTTCTGTTGCAGTTGTTCACCGTTTGTCTTTCTTCCTTCATGATAGGTGTTCTATGTTAATTATGGGTGCTCACCAAGTATTATTTGGGTGCTTTTACAAGAAAATTTAAAACTTCACACGGACCTTCAATGGAGTTCCTGGTAACCAATGGGTGCTTAAGCACCCCCCAGAACCCCCCTAGATCCGTCCCTGGTCATGTCTTTCCGATTTGAGCATAGGTGAAATTGATCACTAATGCACTGTAAAGACACAGGTGTAAAGCATAACCTTACAATTGAATGTTTGATGCACATCATCTTGCTTTCGCAACGTCAAAAAGTTGAATCTGCCAGATCAAAAGGTTGTTTTGTTGCAGGTTATGAGATAAACCTTCTTATCTGGCAAATTTTCAACCTTCTAATATGATGAAGGCAATTTGATTTGTGTCAAAAAGTCAATTTTAAGCATGCTTGCTTTATACACATGTCTGACTAAGCTGGGAAATACTATTATGACCATACTGAAGTTCAAGGACCAAAACTGAGCACGTTGTGCCTAGTACATGGACCAAATTTGTACCCTTTTCAAGAAGGAATCATTTACAATAACTTGCACGAAAAGCTTGCACCGAAAAGGTGCAATTCACAAGAGAAGATTTGCCTTAAGAAAGTCCATTTGTGTGAAAACTCGCTACAAGCTAAAATATTAGAGTGTGCATATTCCTTAAGTTTGGTGCTCCTCCAACACTTTGTATTTAGGTGGGTTTATAAAGAAGTTATAGCATTGCAGAGGAGAAGACTCTGTACCTGACCAGATGCAGCCAACGCATCTGTAAGAAGAGACACAGCCAACCATACTTGCATGCATATCTGATGGGCAGCCATTGGTACCGGACCTTGGCGCGCAGCCATAGAAGTAGCTAATGTAGTGGTAGTTAAAACAGCAAGTGTTCTTCCAATAAGAAAGCCACCTACAAAAGAGACCAGTTAAATGGCACAAGTAGTGAAACATCATTCAGTCTAATGCATTACCACAATGCCATATCAATAAAAGTATCACTATAGAATGGGATGCATGTCTCAAGTTGCTTGTACATGAAGGAAATACCTTACCTGATTTCATATAAACACCAAATTGCAGGTCTCCTATCTTTGGAGGCAATAATATAACCTTCTCGCTTAGATGCCACATCATCAAGAGGGCAGTTATGTATCTGTAACAGATAAACATTTAGGGTAAATTTCACTAAAGAGCTGCAAATAGAACGCCGGAAGAAGGAAAGCACGGAGAACATACTGAGATATGACAGTGGAGATTGCAGCTCCAGTTACACCCAACTTAAAATAATACATCAGTATTGGAAATAAAAATATGGCTGAAAAATTACCAAGAGCTGCATGTAGAGGAAGTACATCAATTAGCTAGAACAGGAATAAAGGAGTCGTCTTTTGTTTCAGATAAGCAAAGGTGAAAAAGCCACAAAAAGGGATTTATTCTTAAATTGGGATAAAGACAGCACCAAATTTACTAAAGAGAGAGAGGAAGATGCAAGAAATGGAAAATAAGTGGGAGACGAACAACACATGTAGCAACAACGGTTTCTTCCCTAAAGTCTTCAACAATGAAACTATTTTGAGTAATGTAAATGACCATAATGCGAGCATCCATTCCTTAACATGGTACAGCATGTGCAGAACGCATATCCTCAGAGTCGGACACAATAAAAATTCACGAGTTACTGTCATGGTAATACCTATAACCTGACCCTTACTAGTAAGCTTCATCCTAATGAAATATATCATAATCTATAATTTATCAACATATACAATATTCATCATAACAAATTTTTACTTTTATCAAAGCAACAAGTGATCCATCTTTCAATTGTAGTATATCCACAGTGAACAGAAACCAGTACTGGAAAAATGGCTCAGAATGGTCTCCATACTGACCTCATATTCTCGAGCATTTATTTATATTAAACAACTTTTCAGCAAAGAAACCAAGAAAAATGGACACAATTTTAAGAACCTATCAAAAGCAACTCGAACTAAAAATTTGAAAGGAAACATAGTAAGTCAATACACAGAAATATTAAATAAAAAAAAGTCAGTACAATAGTAATAAAATCATGCCTAAGGCTCACAGCCTAGCGCCTCGGTACCCCCAACAGCAGGGATTGTCACTCTGGCACACCCAAGACATGCATTTGTGAGCCTAGGCATGTTGATAAGAGGTGTGCCTATGTGGCGAATGTGTTTTTAGGGCTTTCAAAGAGTTAAATGTAGGTCTAGCATTCGCCATTGGATCAGACACACACATCTAGAGTCCAAAATAAACAACAAAAAATAAGAAAGAAGTTACTCTGAATTTGAAAAGACACAGACAGTAGACACAAAGAGGAAATAACAGGAGAGAAATAAGCAGAGGGAAAGACAGAATACAACGAGAAGAAATAATAGAGAAAGAAGCAGCCAATGCAGAAAAACTCTTGAAGAATAAACTACAAAAATATGGTTTATTGCGTGTTAAAACTTATTTATGATTAAGAAATTAAGATATAATCATGGTTTAGTATTTATTGCATATTGGTTTGAGATTTTACCACTTCTTATATTTTAAATATTATTTATAATTTTATAAGGTTTTAATCATCAGTGCACCTAGCGCAAAGGCTCCAGGACCCCATTGCACCAATGAGGTTTGACTTCAGTTTATTGGAAGGTAAACTAGACACTTACCCAAAGAATAAACAGGAGTAGTTGTATCCTTGAAGCCTCGAAAAACACCTTGAAGAGCCAAAGACACCACAAATGCAGGAGCACCAAGGGCTCTTAGTACAAGAAATCTTTCTGCAGGTATGCGCATTGGTGAATCCTGTTCAGAAAATGGTACTATTATAAGTTTTTGCATTCAAAATGGTTCCTTTTATATTCCAAAAAAAAGACACAGAATGGATTCCAGTAAGTTTCATAGCCAATTAGTGAATGCACTGTAATCTCCTCAAGACACAGATCTGATTTTCAGCTCGGTCCATAAGTTCATACATAACTTCTGACATTAGGCTATCGACTACGTTTTATAAATGCATAAAAAATAAATGGAAAGGATTGTGAGTACCACAAACTTTTGTATGTGCAGGAACTAACCAATGTTACACCCATCAAGTTAAGAAAAGGTCCACTTCCCAACGACAAGGCCACTGCCTCAAAGATCCCAATGCCAACAGCTAAAACTAAAGCTGTAGACACCGAAGGTAATTGCCTTTTTTCAGGCGCCACATCAGCAGGCTTACCATTTGTACAGTTCTCTACAATATTTTTCTCTGCATAATAAGTAGACAAGTCAGCTCTCAGCTCAAAGATACAAGTTTATTTTGTTACTTTTAGAAAGAATTAATGCTATATAACTACATATCTTCAAAATGTTTCAGGGAATCAACCATTTTAATAAATTCATGTTAGACATAATTATAATTGTAGTATCTCGGACAAAGTCTAACAACGTAGATCAACATATACCTGAAGTAATATCTTTCATTGCACTCCTGGCAATGTCTTCAGCAACAAAAGATGTAGCGACACTGAGAAGAGGCATATTAAACAGCTTTGATATAGTGTTAAATATTGTAATAGAAATACCAGCTGAACCCAGCTCCACAGGACCTAAAAGGAGCAAGATAAAAGCATGTGTGTCAAAACAAATTAATCATGCATGGACTATCTCAACCTACATTCTCAAACGCATGAACAATATAAAGATTAGGACAAGCATTAGAGCTTCGTCACACTGCATGAAAGGAAAATTGTAATATTAGTCACTAAATCTTTGTTGAGATAACACAACACATCGATGATAAACTTTATTTTCTTTATTAGATTCACCTTTTCTATTAGACTTTTATTAATTTCATCAGATTTGTACAAATCATATTACCCAACTTTGAAAGGAACTCCATACATAAACAAAATAGCAATCAAATAAGGAAGACTTTTCGAAAAATTAGCAACTAATGAATCTCAAAAAGAGTATATGTCCTTCTGTTAGAAAAACCCTTCGAGCATGAAGGTGCTGTTAAATTAATCAAGTCAAAAGAATTTTTGCTAAATTAAATGTTCTATAGGACCACATTACAAAGTTTGGACATGCTGAAACACTATTGCCTGACCTAAATACAGCTAAAGCTGAGTGATGCCCAGCACAAAATAGCAATCATCTTAATTCAAGTGCATACATAGGGACAAACCTCAGGGCATTTATACTATCTAAAACTGAATTCTAAGCAACACATGCAACTGAAGAACCTAACTAGTTTATTATGAATTTATCAAAGCAAAATGAAGGCAACGAAGTTGATCACAGATTCTATACCTAATTATTCTTCAATTTGCATGACACCCTGGAAATCCTCTCAATGACCAATTCAAGGACACCATGGATGTGTGCGCAAACAAAAACAATTCAAGAGGGATAGACTGTATGAACAAAAATTTAATTCAAAGAATTAATTAGTAAAAACAGCATCATTAGCAAAACAAAGCATTTCCCATTTATAAGGAAAAAAATCAAGAAAACCATGGTGTGCAGCTTGATCGTCGCATATTAAATTTAATGTAAATGCAGTGCAAAAACACTTGTCATATCAAGATCAACAGCTACAATGTATTCAATATGGTAGTTAAGATTTGAAAGAACCTAGTCCTTTAGTTACTACTCTAAACACATCACTTATCGCATAGAAAAATTATGGGAATCTCACCATAAATGATTTTCAGAAACTGATAATACACGTTCACAGAGTTGAATGTTTGAGATTCCAATTGAAAGATGGAAAATTAATGAAAGAAACAATTAAAATCATGAAGAAGAACGAAGACAACAGCAGTAAGAAGTTATTCATTCTCTTCTAAATTCATAAATCATACACAATACAATATTATGGCGATACCCAAATATTTCAAGAACTGAATATCGAAGTCCTATCTATGTCTATTCTATTAAAAGATGCACATGCTTATTTATTTGATCATTAACATACAAAAAAATACGAAACAGGAAAGTTCAAGGACAGGTAAATACCTAATCTACCAATATAAGCTGTCTCCATCAGCTGTGTCAAGGGATCAATAGCCTGTCCAGCCATTGCAGGAAGAGAAAGCATTACCAATTCACGTTTGATATCTGTCTGATAGACCGGAACCTTAGTTGAGTCCCTGAAAATATCTCTTAGAAACAATGTAGGGTACATTCTCTGAAAAATAACAGGAAAAAGAGAAGAATTCTTACAAGGAAGGAGTCAAGTTCCCATATTTATCTGACTCCCTGCAACCAAAGTTAAGAAAAACAATATAAGAATTGCCACCGGGAAGGAGACATTCAGTAGAAAGAAACATGAAAAGAAAAATACTCCTCGAATGAAAAAGTTCAGTTCAGTTCCTAATCCTATTAAATTCAGATGAGCACTCATTTTTTAACATAAGAACTTAAAATTCTGTAAGCCTGTAGTTTCAAATACACAAAGATAATGAAGCAAAGTATATTGAAGGCCACACGACAGTCTTACAGCGATTCATCTCGTGAACCATTGATGACTTCTTCTTCATCATCATCATCATCAAGAGCTGGTCTAGCCGGTAAATTAGTGGATTCAACACCGTAACCAGAATTTGATTGATTGTAAACCAACCCAACTGGTTGTTTTCTGCGACGAATCACGAGTGGCGAAACAGAACATCGGTACTCTACAGACAAGCAGCAAGTAGAGTGAACATCTCTGAAACCTAATCCTTTGGGAATGTGAGTTGAGCATCCCAAAGAAACCAACTTTGCTCCATTTGGTACCCCGTTCCGCTCTCTGCTTGTGCCGGGAAACCTCCTATATAGCGTGCTGCCGCTTAATTGATTGGTAGTCATCGTAAGGAATTGTGTCGACAACCTTGATAATCAGAAGCTTAGCTCAAGTCAAGATATTATCATTACAAAGAAAAAGGATAAATTTTTATCAATGATTGCTAATATTTAGACCGAAATGTTAAAAGGGTACAAAACAAAAGTAATCAGAAACAAAGTTATCGATATGAATTGTGAAAATTGATTGATAGAATACGAAACAGAGCATAGAAATGAAAAGAAAGGAATGACATGGAAAAGAGAGGACAAACATGCAAATTATAATTAGTAATTAAGAAAAGAGAAACTGAAAAATCAGAAGAAGAAGAGGCAAAGGAGAGTTGAAAACGATACCTGGTGAAGTGTTGGATAAGAGGGTGGGTTTAGTAGAAGAGATTAGAAAGATAAAAGATCAGAAATAGAAATGGAACAAGAGGGTTTATCGACATCAACAACAACAACACCTTGCTTTCTTTGCTTATCAAAGTTTCCAAAGTGGTTGATGATGATGATGATGATGATGATGATGCTCTGTTCCGCTTATTTTTCGTCGTCGGAGAGTATTCCCATGCTAACAACCGTTTTTTTTCACAATATAGCTATTACCCCTATTTGGCAATTAGCTATCATCTGATTACATTTAATGTTAACTGTTAGTTGACTGTTCTAGCTGATTTGATCCGTTATTTTATCAAGCTAAAATTTAGCTGATTGTGTTGTTTGTATAAAATAACGATTAAAGATATTAACTTTTATGATTAATATTTTGTTAACACTTCATGTCCAAATGAGTCGCTAATTATAAAATACACTTTTGTTAGTAGAATTTAAGACTATTTATTGCTATATATTAGTGTTTAATATGTCAATTCTTAATCATTTTATAAAAATTATTCATATAAACATATTATATAAATCCTTTGTTAATATACATAAAAATATATTTGAAATAATGACAAATACTATCAAATTTTTATTAATAAATGAAAATAATAATTCATGTCATGCTTTTAAATACTTAAATATATAAAAAAAATTGAAAGAACTTGAATATATAATATTATTCATATATACCATACACATGAATCAAATTCAAGCATTCTTAAATATGTAATTTTTTAAATTTAATATGTAATTGAAAAAAAATTAGATTAGAATGATGCTAATTAAGTTGGCAGAACAATTTCTTCTAATAAAAGGAATAAATTGACATAAAGAGATTAGATAGGGTATAAAAATTCATTAATGATAAATTGTCAAACTTATAATTGGAAAGCCTTCTAAAATGAGTTTTCAAAAAGGACTTTTTAAGCTCAATTTTCTCTTTTAAATTTCTCTTTACCAAACACTAAATTAGAAGTTTAAATGGTCAAAACTTCTAAAAGTGGTCAAATTCGCTAATTTGAGCTCAATCCGCTCTTTGCCAAACATGACTTTTATTAAATAATTTGTAAATTATATCTTAATAAAAACTCGTTGAGATTTATAGTTTGCCAAGATGGATAAAAAGTGTTTAATTTAGCAAGATATAAGAAAAGTGGGTAAATATGTCAATGGCCCATCAAGAAGTGTAAACCTTTGTAATTCACGAGCATTTATATCAATTTTATGGCGAGAAAAAGTGTAAGTAAGGATGGATCTAGGGGCGGATCCAGGGGAGGCATGGGGCACGTGCCCTCCTTGCCCCGAGAAAAACGTAAAAAGAAAAAAAATTCAGTGTATAAAACGTTAATTCTTTAATATATATATATATATATATATAAAATGTAAATAAAAAATGATAGATGGGGCTAGTAGAGATGGTGTTAGGTTGTTTGGCATTTTTCATTTTAATTAGTAGGTCTTGAGTTCAAATCCTCATTCACTCATTAATATCTTTTATTTCTTTCTCACATTCTATACCTTTTCTTTCTAATTATTATTATTATTTTTTTACTATTTTCTCAATTATTTTACTTTTAATTTTATTTTTTCTTTGAATTAAGTGTAAATTTACATATTTTTTTCCTCTTTTTTCTTCCAATTCCCTTATTTTGCGTCATTAATATTTTTTCAATATTGATTGATTTTGTTATTTTGAATGGAACTAGAGTCGTGTATCGTTAATTTTGGTATATTTTATGCAAAACTATAGGTGTATGACAAAAAAAAAAATTTATATAGAAACATGCCCCCCTTATACGAATTTCTGGATTCACCACTGGATGGATCTAAAACAAAGTACTGCAAGCTATAAACCTCAACAAGTTTTTATTAAGATTTAATTTACAATTTTTTTTAACAAGGGTCATGTTTGGCAAAGAGCGGATTGAGCTCAAATTAGCGAATTTGACCACTTTTAGAAGTTTTCACCATTTAAACTTCTAATTTAGTGTTGAGGTTTATCTTGCTAAATTAAACACTTTCATCCATTTTGGTAAAAACTTGTTGAGGTTTATAGTTTATATCTTGCTAAATTAAACATTTTCAGCTGATCTATTATCTATTACTTTCTATAAAAACAGAGACATAAGCTATGTTCACGGCTTGACAAGTCAGCAAAACAAGCTGATGTGTAATATCCTTAAAAATAGCCTCTTTTTTTCCTTTTAATTTCTCTAACCTGCCATTTATTTTCACGGCTTGACAAGTCAGCAAAGCATAATCTTTTAGGAATTTTCTGGTTTTTGAACAAGTGCCTCAGTCTGCAACGGTGAAGGCTTGAAGTTTGAGGTTGTTTTGGATAGGAAAAATAAACCCAAGCCAATTATGCCCTTTTGGTAACGAATGAATCTATGAGAGCGTTGAATCTATGAGACCGTTGCATATCGACAGAGGTTGCTTGGTTTAAATGTTGTTGATTCACAATGTCAGTAAGGTCACGTCGAGTATGGATGAGATGTAGCATTTTTCATATTAACTACCACGAAGTTATCTAAAGGAGCCGAACTCTAATACAAATTTGAGATTAACCCAAGCTCAAAGCTCGTCTCAAACTCATTAGCTTTTTGCCATACGATCTTAAACAGGACAAAGCTTGGCTCCGCTCAATTTTACCCCTATCGGGCAACCAATATCTTCTTCTTTCGGAAAAGGGCAAAAAAGTAAATAACATAAAAACTTATCGAGGATATTCAAAGTTGAAGGCAACTCAAACTATATAAATTCAATAGATGTGAAGGAATGTTACCAAAAAAAATTAGATGAGAAGGATTACAACATATAAAATTGTCGAAAACTATATTGATACTAATATTAAAAATAACAGATTTATTGGTTGAACAATGACTAGTCTACTGCATACATAAAATAGAAACAATTCACAAAAGATTGTTTTGTTCACACTATATATAGTAATTGTTTGACCTAAGTAACTCTCATCATACTTAAATAGGATATACACTAAGCATAAGGAGGTAAAGGCAAATGAGCAGCGATTTCCAACTCAACGCGATTGTGGTTGCATAATTATCCGAACCTGTTTACGAAAAATAAAGGGTTAGATTTTTTAAAAAATCTAAAGGACAAGAGGCTTAAAATCTAAAGGACAACAGGCTAAATATGCCAAAATTAGAGGACCAATTGATGGAAAAATTCTAGAGCCCCTTTTCGAGTACGTACTTCTTTAAAATTATATAGCATGATGGGTTGATATGGAAACTATTTATGATATAATAAAAAACATAATCACAATATAAAATAGAACGAGTTGATACATGACTTTTTAGGATATTAATGGAAAACATAAAATTCAATTTATAACCCGTAACCCGAAAGCGCTGTAGAATTTCTCCAATTGTGACAAACAAATCATGTGAATATAAAAGCATAAATAGGTATTTACCTGGACAAGTAGAAAGTGTGGAAAGAGTAGTCATGATAGTTTGGTTTGAGAAACCAGAGTATGAGCATGTTGACGTGTTGCAATCGCCAAATTTCATTGTGCCTAGTGCCATATCACTTTCTGCACATTGCATCGACGGACACATCGACCAACTTGAATTCACTGCTGGCTTTAGCCCTGACGACTCGCATTCTAGTCTGATTATCACAATCCGACAAAAATTGTAAGTCTTAACTGCATTTGGCTTACAGTGAAATTTACAGATTAACTATCTAAATTTTGACGAAGTGAAGACTCAAACCACAAACCTTTCAAATAGAAAAACGGAGTGTCTTACCACTTGGGCCAACTCTTATTGATTTCCCGCACAATTTATTAACATTTATGATTTACAAAGCAGTGTAATTTCAAGTCTCATTAACTAAACATCCACAATGTCAAGTCTTCTTGGATATGATCGAAACATGAAGACAAATTCATTTTCCATTAACAAGTCTTAAAATTGTACTATCCAATTTTAAAATTACGGGTTTCTTTTTTGTTTGGAGAGTGAATGTGGTATAGCTAAAAAAAGCAATATAAAGAAAGAGTTGACTTACGTCCAGTTGTTGGCAGAGTCACATTTGCATTTGACACAGCTATTAGCAGTGAAGACATATGTCCCATTTGGAACTAATAACGGGTAGTCTGCCGAGGTACTGCTCACCGACGAGTTGCAAGCTGTAGTGTAGTATCCATTAATTAATTAGGATTAGATTAGATTAATTAGCTTATAATTGAATTTCAATAAAGGAACCACTACATGATTCCTTATATTCTGCTCCACAAATTGGATAATGCTTTCATACCCTCAGCTAGCTTTAATTATATATTATAGCTTCAAGATCCACTACAAACAAATCTGGTCTTATTTTAGGTATTTTACCCATTAAGAAAAAATGATGTAGATGTTAGTTAACGTTAACTATCAGTTTCCAATCTTTTAGTTAAATTGATTAAATAACATGGTATTAGAGCTTTTACTATTGAAATGTATTGAGTTCCATTCCTAGCAACTTCAATATTTGTTGAATTAACACATGGTGGATTAGTATTTGTTGTCACACTTCAAACTCAATATGAATTCACGTGAGAGGAATGTCAGAAATTAATACAAAAGATATGAACCTTACGTATCAATTCGAAGTTTTAGTTCAATCGATTAAGTAACACATACAAATGTACAACATTAATTAATAATTCATTCGCCTTTTTACTTTTATCGGATGTCCCGTTCATTTAATGGGAAAATAAAAATCTAGGTGGGGATAGATTGTTACCCCAACTTTCTTTTGATAGCTTACAATTTGTGATATAAAATAGGGTAAAGTTTAAAAAAACTCTTGTTGTTTCACTTATTTGCAGAGAAATGACTATAGTTTACTTTTTGGCAAAACGAGAACCGGTGTTTCACATTTTTTTTTTTTTAAAAAAACATTTTAGCTCGACCTTATAGAACTCATGGTTAACGACCTTACACTGAAAATTTTTAAGAATTAAAGTTATTTAGTACCATAATTTTTATGGAACCACTTTTTAAGTTTTTGAAAATCATCAAACTTTCTCTCTCTAAACATTGATTTTATCTCTCTTCACTAAATATCATCTAAATGATCACAAAATAAAAAAGTCGAAGAATTAAGTTTCTTAGACTATAAATATTTATGAAATATATCATTTCTAAAGTCGTAAATGATGATTTTAGTAGCGTCATTAAAAAAAGTACTCATTTTACAAAAATATGAAACCTTAATCCTTGTTTTGACAAAAACTAAACCATAATCTTTTTTTTAAAATCACTAAGTTTTTTTTTTAACTTTACCCTATAAATTATTAACTAGCTAAATTTAAATATTTGTTTATATAGCAAACCAGCTACAACATAAACCCTGAGCGCTAATAAGTATAGGCTTCAATTAATTCAAACGTATTCATTCAGCTCCACCTTTTCAAAGTTGTACAAGTGGGAAGAATAAGAAGACAAGTTAGTAAACAAGTGGGCTGACACCATATGAAGCTTTTAATGAACCCATTTCTATGTATAAAGTAGCTCAAATTTTTGGATCGTTACTGTTTCTAGTGTAGCTCACATGATCTTGTTCCTATCCTAACTTCATGTCTTAATATAAAAATTATAATTCAACTTCGAGTTTGGTTTTGCTTTAATTGATTATGTGATATAATATTAGATATTTTCTGTTAAAAAGGTTAAGATTTGAGTTTGAGTTATAAAAACTATGTCGTTTACGTTCGAACCAAAAAAATTTACATGTGTGAGAAATGAATATATAAACCATAACCGATCCTGGACCGAGTAATATTTAATAAAGAAAGTAGAGAGAACCTGGAAGAGGAACATCAAGAACTTGGCCAGCTAAGAGAGAAGAATCATTAGCAATTCCATTAAGAGCCATAAGAGTACTCCTAGAAGTGCCATACTCCTCTGCAATCGACTCCATCGTACTCCCACTTTCCACAACATGTCCATAATGAACCACCTTCTTCTTCTCCACATCATCACAGCTACACGGCAACGGAATCCAAAGCTCCTGCCCGACCCGAATCATATTCGGGTCGGGTATCTCATTCACTCTAGCAATATCCTGATACGTCATCAACCCGGAGAACACTTCCCGGGCTATGTGGTCTAGTCCGTCACCGTCGATTACTTCATACGTAGGTTTCTTGTTCGATACGCCACTGCCGTTGATGCAAATGCATGAGAATGGGATCTTGATCGTCTGTTGCGCGGCTACTGTGAGATTGGGTGACGTGGAGTCCGGGAGGTTGTTTGCGCCGAGGAGAGTGCGGAGGTTTTTGATGGAGAAGAGGTTTTTGACGGCGGAGATTGTGGTGGCGTTGGGTGATATGTAGTCGATCAGGGAGTGACACGTGGAGGAGGAAGTGCATTTGAAGGGCTGTGATGATGATTTTGGGGTGAGAGTAGATAAGAGTAGTAGGGTGAGAAGTAGAGGAACGGAAGTGGAAGGAGGAGGAAAATGATTCATTGCCATGTTTGTCTGGGTTTGAATTGAATGAGACTAGACTAAAGAGGAGGAAGAACAGGGGCAAAATGGGAATTTTTTAGAGTTAGCATTTTTTACTATATACTAAGCTTTATTTATTTATAATTTTCAAGTTTGAATGAAGGCAATACAACGACTGCTAGAGTGGGGAAAATAGATCAAATGAATAGGGTGTGGTTTTCTTTAATGTCTTAATTAAAATGATTTAAACTGAATTTGTTAAATGAATAAATATTTAATAAATTTTATTAAATTGAATGTAAGTTATATTCAAAATAGTTTAATGATGAGTTTGAAGGCTCTTCTCTATAGTTTTTGTGGGTGGGGTATTTCTTTCCTCCCCTATATACTTTTTAAATTTGTTTTTGATAAGTCAAATTTGACTAAGATATTGGAAGGAGGAACAAGATGAAGAATATTATTATTATTATTATTATAGACATTTGAATATTGTTATAGTGAGTTGCATTTGTTGGCATGCCAATTATATTAAGCATTGTGTTTTTTTTTATGTAATTGAAGACAATGACTGCAGTGGAGAAGCATATGCTTCTGGTTCGGTCCAACTTCCAACAGTATTTTCTTTTTTATTGAATCCACATTCAAATTCAATAACATTATTATTATTATTTTATTATTAAATTATTGTTATTATTATTATTATTATGTTTTCGAATACTCTCAAAACATTTACAAAATTGATACACATTTCTAATTACGAAAGAGGCTGCCTAAAATGTGCGTCTTGACAAATCCAAATGGAGTAATCGGATTAGTTATGATAAAAACATTTACTAGAATTATAAGCATTTATGACGAGTTTCTTTTTGCCTTAAATATTTCTGAGACTAATTACATTCATGTGCACATCTTTTTAGTAAAAGAGAAAGTTTGGGCAATAAGTTGAAAGATGATGAAAACGAAAACTAACCTTTAAGAGGAACATCAAAAGGAGTTTGGGCAATAAGTTGAGAATTATTAGCAATCCCATTGAGTTGATACAAAACGTCGCTGGAAGTTCCGAATTGGTTGGCAATGGATTCGACAGTAGAGCCTCCTTCAACAACATGAGCATAATGAATAGATAAATGGGCAGTTTGAATAGCAGAGTCACAGCTACATGGCAATGGAATCCAAAGCTTTTGCCCAGCTAAAATCAAATCAGGATCGGGGATGTTGTTTGCTTCTTGTATTTGTTGGTATGTAACCAAACCCATGTATACATTGTTTGCTATATAGAATAGCCCATCATCTGGCTGCACTCTATATATCGGTACTCCGTCCGATACACCACTCCCATTTGAGCACCTGCATCATGATGGACAAATTCAAAGAGCTACAAATATATTAAGCCATAATTTTATGTACGTTACCAGTGGCGAATTCATGAATTTACGAGAGTGAGGAGTCGATTTCACAAAATAACTTCATATTGTTTTATTGCAATTGTTGAACTTTTTTTAATAAATAATTCAACCAACTCTTAAGGGAAACGTTGTTGTGTCAATTTTTGGGTGTCCCTACAATTAAGGGTCTATTTGGCATTCCTACATATACAAGTGGTTGCTCTTGTGAGTGGAGTGGTAGTGGATAAATTATTTGGGATCGAATTTCTCTAACTTTATTTGAGGACCCCTTATAAAAAATTTCACATGTGGCGTATGAACTACTAATTTAATGAGTCATGCATCACATATCAAAAATCGAACGAGAGTTCTCAAACTTTAATTGAAGCTCGGATCTTCTAATAATTTTCCGTGGAAGAGAGGTGAAGAAAAGTGTTGGAAAAAAGTAAGAAAAAACTTAGAACTGCTTCATAACTACTTTATACTAACTTAAAATGTACAGTTATTTCATTTTCTTTTTAGTTACATAAAAAGTACAGTTATTAAATGTATTGAAAGTTAGAGATGTTTTATCTAAAGATATCCAATATCAGTTTTTTGGGTAATTATTTTTTCCTAAAAATTATGAATCGTAGCTTTTGCTGAAAAACAATTTTCTCCACTTTATTTGAGAAAGAAATTTTGCATTTATTAAAAGGTGCTTCAGCCAGAAAATTTGTTTTCAAGTTGTGGGAAACTAATGTCAAAATGGAAAAGATCTGAATTTATAATTTTATATATTATGAGACAACACCAATTATGAGAGAATAATAGTCATAATCTTGAATTACATACCTGCAAGGGATAGGGATGTTGACAATTTGTAGAGCTTGAAAGGTGTAGTTAGAAGGAGTAGAAGAAGGAAGGTTGTTGGCAGCTACAATGGAAATATAGTCAGAAAGATGGAAGAAGTTTTGGAGATGGAAAATGGAGGTTGTGTTTGGGGTTTTGTAGCCTACAAGAGATTTGCAACTCCCTCTTTCCCTGCATTTGAATCCCAGTTGCCCATTTGATTTTCCTGCTAAAGAAAGAATGAAGATTATTATTATTATTTTAGAGGAATTCATTTTGGAATGTGCAGTATGAGAGACAAGGCAGTGGATTTTGTAGAATAAATAAATAAATTCAATTTTTGACTTCTTCCATTATAAGGGTTGACTTTGACTTCTGTGCTACGTCTTCATTACAACTGCGGAAAATTTGAGTCTTCTGTTCCTATGGAGAACCTTCTTACCCGACTTATTATCTTATCTTTATATATTTCAGTCCATTCAGGAAAAAATCCCAAAGTGTATTTAAAGGAAAAATGATATTTTATGTAATAAAATACAAGTTTTACCGATACTATTTTTAAAAAGCACTTGTTCACCTCTAACCTACACAGTAATGTAATTTTCTGTATAGAATGAAATTTGAATAGAAATTTACTATTCTTTGACAAATTATGTAACTATCAAATTCTATATTAACTTAAAATAATCAAAATCCAAATTAATGTTGGTAACTTTTAGTATAAATTAATAATAATTATAATAATAATAATGTTAAGAGCATTGAGTAATCTATATCTTTTTCTACCATTATTACTCGATGCTATTGTGATAACCTCAGTCAGGTCCATTACTGTTAAATAAACTTTTTCAATTCCTAATGCGAAATCTAAAATCATCACAAGTGAAATTCGAATAAACCTATATCTTTTAGTGATTGACCAAACGCTTCAGGGGAACATCAATCCTTAAACACATTTACATAATTTTGCTACCACATTAATTAGGGATAGAAAATAACCCAAGGAGACAATGTGTATCAATCCGGTTCCGGTTCCATTCGGAAAAATCACTTTTAAGACTATTTTTGTTGGAAAAACTGAAGAGACTATTTGTATGACCTTTTTACCAACCTAGCTCGAGACATCAACTGTACTAAGAATGAAAATGGACCTGCAATAACCGTAGCTTTGAGCTTTATTGTTTTACACAAAACCAGAAACCACGACAAACATGATGCCAAATGTTTACAGTGTTTTCTTTTCCATAACCATACCTTAAATTAACTGCTGCTAAATATCATACTGTAAATTTAAACTTGCTGTGCGGGTCAACCCTAAATTAAGTTTAATACAACTAACACAAAATGTACAGCTCACTTCTCATCCTCCAAACGCCGTAGCACCGACTCAGCAAAGCTTTGTTGCCTGATATACAAAACAGAATGTTAATTTCATGACTATATCTTCTATAACCTACAGTAAAAAAACTGCTTTGGTAGCAATTTCTCCGTGCAAATTTCAAATGCAAAAATACAGGATCTATTTGATGTAGCGACTCAAAACCATGAAGATGTTAATTAAAAATGATCATTATGAGTGAAATTCGATTACAGGTACATATAGGCTTATTCATAAGTAAGAATGATAATTGTTAAAGGCGCAAGGCTCACTAAGAACTAGGAGATCTTGGAGCCTAATTGCAATGATCAAAGGCGCACCTGATGAACAAAAGGAGCAGAAAATAGAAAAGGAAAAATAGATACAAAATCTAGATATCAATATTCAATACTAATGTCACTCACTCTATTAAAATATAACCCGGACAAAACTAATTAAAATACAATATCAAATGTAAAAAACTTCAAGTTCAGTTCATATACTTAAATTAACCAATGCTAATATACTAATAATCACACTTGTCGACAAAAAAAACCACTATAATCGTCCACAAGAATTAATATGGTACTCTTCATGATCATTTTCATCTCCAATTTCCTGCTCCTCCCCATATTCATCCTCCTAATCAATAGTCACGTAGATGGCCTAACTCCCACACGAGTAAGTTGCTGTCGCTTTTGCTTTTTCTATCTTTACTAGGATCGAGATTTTAATGAGCTAGATAGGACACTAATCAACCTTTTATTAAAAAAATATTATAAGGCCAAGCTAAGCGTACAAGGCGAGCGCCTTTTAAATAGAGCCTCACCCAAGATTAGTAAACTGCAAAACAGAGTTCCTCTTCTCACATGCACACAAAATGGACAGTACTCTATAGACACTAAATATTAAATTTGTTTTTTAGGCAATAGCAATTACATTCACGCCACTACATGTACTAAGTACTCTATAGGCACTCAACATATTTATTTCATACTTTTTTCATGATTAAGGTTGTTATTTGACTATTTGTTGCATTTTAGAAATCCCGAGTGTTGTTCTTGTATAAATTTATATACTATTTTGCTTTAGTACGCCTAGTTTATTTGACTATTTGTTGCATTTTAGAAATCTCGAGTGTTGTTCTTGTATAAATTTATATACTATTTTGCTTTAGTGCGCCTAGTTTTGCTCAGGCACACACCTGAGCCTTGTACCTAGACTCCTGACACCCTTTCGCCTTGAACAACACTGTCTGTAAGTGAAATGCAGCGAGCGAGACACAGTAAAAATGTTGTCAAAAGATCAAACGAATGGAAATGATCTAGCGTAGGCACTTCATTGTTTTAATGAGAATCAAATGGTAAATCTGGAACCTTCCAAAGGAAACAAGAAAAACTGTTCTAAACGACCAAATCTATCAAATTGAAATCTAAAATGAACTTCAGAAACATCAGGACCTTGAAGGACCAAGTTGCTGATTGTCATTAAGGTGCAATGGCATTCAAAATGTCAGCGCTAAATGAAGTGAATTTTGTAGATAAATCAAAGATCAACTTGTATACTTCAAAGACTAAATTTGATAGTTTTGAAACAGCGAGGATTCAAATACTGTTAAACACTGGCTGGTTTTTTCATAATTAACTACTTGGAAACAATGAGTTGAGGATGAACCTGTAAGAAAGAAGTTAAAGAATTAAGCATCAATCTATTCTTAAACCAATTCACTCCACCAAGCTTTACTTATAATTTAATTAGACTATGTGGTACAAGTTCCATTGCTGTTAAGATCAATTCTTCCTACTTTCTAACTTCAGACTGTCTTTAGTGTTCCTCTTCTCCCTATAGCACCTTCTAAACTCCTATAGAACATTTATCTTGTTTAAAAGATGATGTCATAGTACTTAATATCCCCTACAATGTGCAAAATACTAACACAAAGACTTAAAAGCTCTATTTGGTTAATTCAAATCTTCTAAATATTTTACATTGGTTTATTTGGCAATCATTCAATAATTCAATTTCAAGCACAAAATCATGCTGACCAAGTAATAATCCTACACCCGAAGAGATGAAACATCTATTAAATACAGATTTAGGTAGAGCAAAATTTGAAAAACGAAAGAAGAAATCAGCAATGATATGGTCACAACACTAAAACCACTAACATACCTAATTAAGCATCAACAGAGACCATACGTAAAATCGCATTCAAGGTGCACCACTAACAGACTTAGGAAAAGGCAGAACTATTATCGACACGAATAAATAGCTCCAATAGAACAATCCATAACATATGCTGGAACAAATTGTGTTGACTGTCTGGTAGTATATATGAATTGATAGATAAAGCCAGCAAACAGAAGAAGAGTACGTGTATGGTATTTGAACAAGCTAGGGGAAATTCAAAGTTAGCAGCAGTTTTACTTACTTTCGCTCTTTATGTTTTGGACTGGGGCGAGAATATTTCAGATATCCATCCCAGGGAACCTTCTTCAGACCTGCTCGTACAGATATTATGTCCCTGACTCTGCAATGAAATACTCAAAATAATCAGCATAGAAATCACACTTGGAAAGGGTGGACAATTAGCTAGAGCTGCAGGTGCTGCAGCATAATGCAAAGAACACTAAGCCAACCTCTCAAAAGGTTCTGATGATTTTAGAAACAAAGTAATTTACCTCTCAGCAAATTCAATGGGTGTTTCACCAGGTTTCAGATTCTGGGGCTCCAAGTACCAGACATCACAAACAACAGCCCAGGATGTCATAAGTTGCAGTAGATGTGTTGTGAACGACTGTCTGTAAAATGAACAAGAGCATAATAATGCATCGGTCGTGATAACTAAATCACACATCTCAGAAAAATGAAAAATAATAAGATAACAAAACATTTAGCATAAAGAAGAAAGAAACATATAAAACAATCCTCAAAAGCAAAAAAAAAAAAAGATGAACATAAAAGGAGGGTAGCTTTGCTAATATACTCTCCAACATAATCAGCACTAATCATTTCTCTCTTTCTTTCATCATTTTAATCAGCAAGGATCATTTGTTGCATTCTTTTTTCTTTTCATTTCAGTCAATCATCCTGGGCTGTGAATACAGGTTTCTCTAGCTCTCATTTTCGGCTGAACCACACAAGTAAATGAAATATCCGCCAGAAATACCACTGTAGACTAGAGTAATATTGTTTCTAGACACAGTAAGTCAGTGAGACTAGGTTTCTAAACTTGATTATAATATATTCTTAGGGTCAAGGACCTAACCAATGATGCCTCTTAACTGTCCTCGAAACACATCTTATCAACATCTAGCTCGGCACAACCTGAACGACAGCATTTCCACTTAACATATTCTTTTTAGGAAAAAATAGAAAATAAACTTAAAATAATAATATCAAAATGAAATCTCAAGATCTGATGATCTTTGTCGAGATTCGAACAAAATAAACATCAGCAATATAACATAGAGATCCTTACTTCCGGCTATTCCAAAATGCATCAACAAAAATTTTATTGTATTTGATTGCAATGGGGCAAACAGTAGAACCCAGTTCGAAAGCACCCTAAAAATGACCAAGGAAACAAAAGTTAAGGGGCAAAAAGAAAAATAGAGAACAAGTAAAATAAGTGTTCTTTCTAAATTCTAATTCCCAATACCTTTTTGAACATAACAGTATAGTGGTTATTTACACAAGTCCCTTCAGGAAATATGAGAAGAGGATTATTATCAGCCCCCTGAACATGATCCCTTAACCTGAAACATATATACTGTTATAATCATGATGCACACAAGAAGCAACAAGATTTTCTTCTACTGCATTTTCACTTACTTTTTAGCAACAATTTCACGATCCTTAGCCTCTGAACGATTGAACCAGATACATCCTACACTCTCAAGTATAGTGCTCTGCAATAGTCCTGCATAGAGAGCAAAAATTGATTAATCAATAATCACTGATCTCATTCCATTCTCCACTTATGAATCTTCCAAAAAAGAATGTGAAGCTATGCAATGATATACTACCATTAAACTCTTAAAATGAATATATATATATATATATATATATATATATATATATATATATATATATAACTCCGTCGAAATGCATCAGGTGAATGCAATTTTATAGCAATTTCGTTTTTCAGTTACCACTGTGGAGAAAACATTGCTTCAATCATGTAAAAGGTTTATCTATGACTGCATAGAGAATTATTTATGACTTACCAACCCAACCAGGATGTTTCTGCATTATAACAGCAAAGGCAGTCATCTGTTCTAAGATGATAAAATCAATCATTGAGGTATGGTTGGCCACAAAAACCTGTTAAAATCATGATAAAAAAAACTCATATCAGTTAAAATCCGCAAGAGTCCAAAATTTGCGTAAATGCGTATCAATCTTATTTAAGAGATATTACTACTTAAAGAAACCTGTTTAGGTCGAATGCTAGGTCGTGGCCCATGGTACTTGACAACTCCTGTCCATGATGCCACAAAAAAGCTGCAAATCAACTCCACCAAGCACCTCTGGGATGAAAAAAAACTGAAATTAAGTTCAGCAAAGATGCAACAAATATAATTTTGTAAAGCGAACAAAGATCCAAGAGCAAATGATGAAGCCATAACAAGTCACTTTTATTTTTATGCAGATTACAAGGAAAAACAAGAGAATGTCATTTTTGTCAGCTCCACCAATTAAGTGAATCAAACCATTACCAATCCATTAACTAGACACTATTTGTTTGGCGCGGTAATGAAAAACCATTACCAGGAAACAGGTAAAACCTATCCAACAAAGTATCAATAAGGGGGGCGCAAGATTAGAGAATTTTCATATGACCAAGTCCAAGCTAAGTCATTATGACAACAAAAAAAAAAGAAAGAAAAAATAAAAGAATTTCAAGATTGGGAGCTTCATGGCTGTATTTTGGCTTGTCCTGAAACATTCAGTGGAGATAGCAGCTCCGACCCAAATAACGGTGGAAACAGCCAGAGCTGCTGTCATATTTTTCTGCATTCTATCATCCAAGAGATATCTGGTAGTTCAGGTATCTACGATCCAATATTATGCTCCTGACTCACAAAATTTATCTTATGAATGCAGAACAAAACAAAACAATCTGCATTATCAGGCTAAATTCCTTTTTACAAACATACACATCCAAACTTCAAATGGACTTCCATATGGAGGAAAGTTTAGAAAGAAAAAAGACGGCACTTGAACAACTGAAAAGTTATGTCAATTTGCCTAACAAAAGAAATTTTCATTTAGACATAAATATCAGAACACTCAAATATGCAAATCCAGAATTTTCAATGCACTTCCATAGAGAAGAAGATAAATTTGAACACCCAAAGGTGGGAATAGCATAAATTATAAAACTTGGTCAAAAGAAATAACTTCGAAGAGATATACTGGTACCTCTAGCTTTTTTCTCAACTTGTCATGGCCTTTCAGTAGAAGGTGAACGGGAATGTAACTTGAAAGGAAAATTATCCAACCTATAGTCAGGACTAGAGCCCTGTGTATTTCATAAAAACATCAGAGAGCTGAAGTGCAACAGAATTCATTGATGTAGTGATTCATTACCAAACTCAAAGTATTTTCCAGAAGCTCAAAAGTCAGAATATCTGTGTGTAGTGTACAATGATTTTTGTGTTATGTTAAACCAACGTTTTTTAAAGTCATAATAAGTCAACAGAGCATGAAAACTAAACGCATTCTTTTAACCAACAAAAAGTAATAGCGTTTAGAAAGCACAACCTGAGTGGAAACAAAATCCCATATCGAAAAACCACACCGCAACACCACAAAGGAAACAAATATATATTCCAGTTCCATGGTTCGGGAGGATTAGACTTGAAACATCGTGTAAATGAGTCCTGTTCAAATTTACTATGATGAATTAGAAGAACAAAAATGCAGTAAGTTAGATTAGAGCATATGACTGAATCTACTTCAAGTATTCTCAATTAGGCAGTCTGAATTAGCATAAATAATGAGGAACTCACATCAACGATTGCACCAGCAGCCTCAGTTAGGGTTGGAGAAATGTCAAGCAAATCACGCCTATAACAATTGCCAAACCAAAATCATAAACAAGACAAGAACCACCATGAAGGCCGTTGTGTGTGGAAGTTAAGCATTCCCAGGAAAATACTGATAGAATAATAGACTTGAACAAAAAAAAAAGTGGAAGAGATTCAGAGGGGTTTACAGGCGAAGCTTGCCATGAGGTTCTTGAATGGAAATTCCAGAAGGAAGGTAGTCTTCAATATTGGGTCGATCCAAATCCAATTCAGAGCTGGAAGATTTGAGTTCACCTGCACCGCTCATTCTTAATTTTGAGGCTTAATACATCAAAGTGCCCTCGACTTATCACACACCTTTAGTTTTCCAAACTAATATTATCTTGCGTTCTCATGCAATGTGTACTCTGAGCTGGTGAAATTTCAAACCCTAACAAAACAAAGAACAAAAAGAAAATTATACATAAAAATAGTATTAAAGACCTGCAAAAGGATTGAAATCACTCATACAAAATCAAAGCAGACAGAGTGTAGAAAAACAAATAACTATTCAATCAAGTGAAAAAACTAAAATCCTAAACTAAACTTGGACTTTAGAAAAAAAAATACAAATCAATAATCACTGACATCACTGGTGAATACGAGACACCAAGTTCTATCTGGAAAATATGACCTCGCCAAATGGTTGAGGGATGCTGGTCTCGCCAAATGGTTCAAAATCACAGCTTCAGTTGAAGCCAGGGAGATGACTCGGGGGAGGAGAGAATTAACAATATTGATGTGCATTGTGTAGGTTCTTTGTTACCTTTATTTTATTTTTATTTTACTTTTCTAAGATTTTAATTAGACATCGAAACGACGCCTGTTTCAAATAATTTTCTATCTAGAGATATAATACCATTTAGGCTCAACATATAAAATTGTACCAATTTAGGCTCAACATTTAGAAATTGACAGTAATTAGCACAATCAAAGGCATCAGTAACAGAATTTGACACGTCATATATACGCAGTTGATGGAGATGATTACCCAATGCGGCAAGTATTCTGACTCTATTTTGTAGTTTTTAGTATTTACAGTTTAGCATTCGTGTTTGGTCTGTTAATGTGGTAATTGAGCATCTAATGCAGATTACTAGACATGAGATCAATGCTAATGTCTAAGTGATTCTTAAATATGTAGCTTAGATGAAGATTAAGGGATTCTTAATTGATGATTAATGCTTTAATTAATCAGTAATTCCAAATTAATCAATTTAATAAAGTTAAGCCTATTTCAATTGTAAAACCTAAATCCAGAATTGAAAAATTAGAATTGATAATCAGAAATAGACAGACACGATTAAAAATCAGAACTAGAAAGCAAAAATAATGAATTAATTTATGCTAACCTTAACTGAAATCTAAATGATTAAACAAACTTAGCGGCGGCCGCGGCCGACGACGGCGGCGATTGTGACTGTCGGCGGCGAGTGAGAAGTGAGAGCGGTGTTGCGATGGGGGCTTCAGATTTGTCGATCGGCGTGAAGGATTTGCCTTTTTGTTTTAAATTTTATTATTTAAAAATTTCTGAAAAAAATAATCATAACCGGGGCGGACCGGCGGTTCTCGGGTTGACCGCTCTGAGAAACCCAGCATGTTCAACCCGGATTGCTTGAGAAAAGAAAATTTTATTGTTTATTTTTGGATAAATTTTATCAAAATAAAATAAAATATGTGGTTATAGGGCATTTGAATTCTTTTATCCACTTTAAACTTTTGTGTTTACAGTTTAAATTATGATTTTTAACTGTATAAAATTTAAACATCAAAATAAATTTTTATAAAACTTAAAGTTGTTTATTATTATGTATTTTTATTTAAAGACATTTCGACTTTTTAAAATTATTAGTATCTGAAATTTTTTCTTTCTAAACATCAATCCATTTCTCTTCATGCTGATATTAACTCGTAGAAATTTCAATTTTTTTTTGTGAAATTCGGTAACCACACAGATTTTAAAATTGGAAAAACAAACATTAGCATTTTTTAAAAATCTCCATGACCACAATTTTTTTTAGTTTACCCTTTTATGTTTAACCCCTTACTGAAAAGAAATGAGTTGCACGAATAAAAGGCAAGAAAAAACAAACCTGGAATTGAGGAGGAGGCTTTGAAGAGTTGAATCCAAGATGAAATGGAATAGCAGAATGTGTGTTTGAAACGGATAGGTAAGGTAGATGATAAATTTGATTGAAATTGGTAGAGATTAGAGAAGAAATATAAATTTCATTTTTTTGCATGTAATAATAATAATAATAAATAATAATAGTAAGTGTAACCATCAGTTTTGGATTTGATTCTTTCTTGTCCCTAGGTTGCGCATTCCAAGGCTAATATCTCACCCCTTTTACTTTCAATTTTTTTTAAGGGAAAACACTAAATTTATTAAACATACAACGCCAAGAGCCCGTTTAGTTTCTCTACTGTTTGCGATTTTCTGTTACGAAGAGAATGTTCAAACATAAGCACTAGGAACATATAGAGCATTTCGAGCAGTAACATGCGCGGCCTTATTGACTAACTGAGAGACATGCTTCCATGATCAATCTGGCCTTGAAAGAGATCTTAAAGGAGATCGGGGTTTGCAAAGACATTTCGGCCATAAATATTATACTGAATTAGTATTAACTCCTTTGCTCATATTTCATTGTTTCAATGATATTGGTTGCAGGAAAATGTATGCTGATTAGCAAAAGAGTTCCATATTATTATTTTAAATTTATCAATTACATGCCATCTCTAGGACAAGTAGACATTCCTTAAACTTATTTAACACTTCATATTTTAATACCATAGTTGATGGGTCAAACACATGAACACATATAGTGGCTTGATTATTTCAACAATGATATGCAAATCACTCATTCAGTGACCCACTTTCTCAAATTGGAATCATTTTGTTTCTGTATTGAACTCCTTTTTTCTAACATCTTCTTTGGTCAGTTTTTTTAACCAAGAATGTAAAGGTGAAACCATTAGGTAAAAATGCTACTTTTATTGTCAAAACCTAAAAGAAGCCATTCCCGTTGACAAAAACACAAAATTGTATTTAATGTCAAACATGCAAATCATTTTTATACTTTTTCAACTTCACAATTTTCTCATACATATAAAGACATTCGAATGAAAATAATCGGTACAAAAGTTATACTGACTCTGCAGTCTTATAGTAAAATGCACTCATAATTCCTCACTTTTCAATAATTTCAGAAAATGTTACATAACTCTCATCTTTGATTTCATTTTTAGAGAAGTCATTTGACCAAGAATGTAACTATCAAATTACTAAAAATACCAACAAAAAGAATATCGAAAAATGAATAGTAAATCCCGCATCTTTTTTCCAAATCTACTTGGCTTGTTGTAATGACATGTCAAATACATAAAAGTATATATGTAAATACTCATGTAATATTTCAGTAATTTGATTACTGAATTCTAGTTCAAATAACCCTTCAAATAATGAAATCAAAGCTGGAAGAAATTTATGATACAAAACGAACTTTTCACAAAAACAGAAAGGAAATTTAATTTTTTTTCGGGGGACTGTTAGTATATCTTACCGGTGAAACTAGACATAGCATCACTTAGAATAACAAGATGGATTTCTTTCAGAAGAAAATATCTGTTTGCTTTGATTGTGCTTTGAGATCTTTCAATTTCTTCAGTATATTTGTGAAGTAATCCTGCAAATATTTCTCCAGTGTCACTATATCTTTTTGCTCCACTCCAAGTAGGTTATATGTTTCCACCATAGGAGCAGAGAAAACAGTATCACTTGATAGAACCTGCAATTGCCATGCAGTAAAGTTAATATTTATATATTTCCACCCATAATGTGAACTGGTACTAAGCCACAATATATACCGAAGATCGAACAATGACAATACACATTTACAACATTATTGGCCGCGTCTCACCTTAATTTTAATATTTACTTTTTTCTTTGCATCTATAACTGTAGTTCTTTAACTCTAAACTCTTTCAGACTATGCATTTTTCTACAAGAAAATTTACTTGAGGACTGAAGTCAGCACATGTTTCAGTACTTATAAATATTGGTATTGAGTTTGCAAACAGGCGTTTAATTAAAATAGCATTTGGAGTTTTGGTCATAAATTTGAGAATACAGAAGAACTAAGGATGACTTAAGATTCAAGTACCCTTGGAAAGACTAAAGGAACCGGGTTACAGAATTATAAATCATAAACTAGGATTTCTACTCATTAGCAATTTAGACTTTTAAATACGAGCTTCCAGCCGATAAAAGTAAATATAATGCCATGTCAGTTGCATATTTCATAGTGCAACTACTAAACCAAATGCTTTGCAACAGCATTAAGGAATAGCAATTCAAGTATTCTTCTTGCTCTAGGCACGAGATTCAGGACATGCCATTATATACTTCACTTAAAACTGAGGATACTAGAAACCCATCTTTACTAATTCTGTTACTAATGTAATTACCATTTTTTTATGCCCCTTAATCAGCAGGAGCTTATCTAGAGTACCTGATTGTTCAGGTAGATGAAAAGTGTCAAAGCAGAAGAGAGGTAGATCAATCAGCTGTAGTTTTTTCTTTTTCTTTCTTTAAATTTCAGGTACTAAAAGCCTAGTTAGAGAGCATAATTTATCATATGAATGATCTTAGAGGTAACTGAAACAAGGGAAGGATCACTACTTGACAGGGCTAGAAAGCACATAAATCACAAGAATTTGTAACCTCTGAAAATGCTAGTCTGTCAGCAACATCGCTTGTCCACTCGAAAAACCGTGTTAATTGACGAGTGAATCTCAAGATTGAAACTGGAACTGTTGTAACGTTTGCATCCTGCCCTGCAAGTCTTTCACACAATGTGATGACCTAAAACCAAGAGAAGGATGTTTACGAGAAGAATCATGATGAATCAATTACATATGGATGGGGGCAAAAGAAAGAAACATCAAGTCAGAGATTATTGGTAAGTGGGCAAAAAGAACTAAGAGATTATTAGTTAAGGAGACCAAATTAAGAAATATTCTCAGCTCTGGAGGCAGAATAAAACTTGAGAATGTAGTAACATACATCAGTGTACTAAAAATAAACAAATTCGTTTTCTAGCTTACCTCTTGGGTTGTCCATGCTCGAGGACCAGCAAAAGTGAGAAGCTTCCCATTAATGTTCTCATTCCGCAATGCAATCATCGTCAGTCGAGCTATATCCTAAACAAGAAAAGTGAAAATTACGGGAAATTAGAAAGAAAATAGACGGACATAATTAAAAGATACATAGCTGACCCTAGATGAACTAATCACAAAAGATCACCTGAGTGTCCATGTAAGCAATTCTTGTGGGGGCATCTGTTCCCCAAACAGATTTCTCTTCTAGAATTGGAACTGCATATTGCCCAATAAGGCCCTGATAAATTAGCAACAAGCATTGGAACTCAACAATTGTTCAAAAGAGATGTCGTTGATGCAAATACAAGTCTACGTAAATAGAAAGAATAATTAAGCCGCAGAACTAACAAGACACTAAACATGCTTCTTGAATGGATCCATTATCAAGAATGTTCTTCAAGTATAATTTAAAACAATCATCAGCTTGAATGAAAATTAGGAATCAAGAAAAGACATTTACCTGCATGAAACCACACAATCGTATTACGAAGTGATTAAGGCCAGAGTCGCGAAGAAACTTCTCGGTACAATATTTGATCTCCATTAAAGGAACCTCAGGATGCTTATCACAGTTGTGGATAGAATAGAACACATATTTCTGGATCCCCATTGCTTTTGCACATTGTATTAGAGCAACTTTTCCTTCCCAATCTACCTAAACAGAAGAGACATGATATTACACCAGACAACAAATAAAAGTGAAGAATTATTGGCAGCTTATCTTTTAGTGTTGAGAATGGAAAAGGGTAATACTGTCAAAAGTGGACTGTATTTTTCGAAAGTGTGCTCTATTTAACAAAACCCCAAATACAATAGGGATAAGTACCAAAATAGGCCTAATTGCAGGAAAGTATCAAAGTAGGTGTAACGTATAAAAAGGTACCAAATTAGGTTCAACGTTTAGAATATGATACCAATTTAGAACTCGGAATTTGACACTCCGACTTACACTGTCAATCATATTACCCTATCTACATTTAAGTGAAAATTTAATCAAAATTTTTACTAAGTTTATAATTCGTTCTTTGCCAATTATCTATAACACCTAGTTATGATTTTAAGTACATAACTATATCTAGGTTGGGGGTTTTCTCTAGTTATCTCAAAGTGCCGATTTAGTACGGATGCCGATTTCCTTTGTCTCTCGCGTTACCTAGCTTTTTATTATTACTTACTGTCCAAACAGACAAATCATTTGTATATGACTTGTCAAATTTTGTCACTGGTGACTTTTTGTAAACATTCAGCCCAAATTGTTACCATTTTTCTAAACGTTGAGGCTAATTTAGTACACATTAGGCCTCTTTTAATACTTTTCTGCAAAGGTTAAGCCTATTTTGGTACCTTTCCACAATAAAATAATCCGGAGCATAAACCAGTCAACTAACCGTTTTGATAGGCTCTTCAGGACGGCCAGTGGCACAATCAATAATGGTATGAATTCCAACCAACGTTGCCGGAATAGTCTCCGGTTTACTAAGATCCGCCTGAAAAATCAAACACACGCTTCACTTAACAAATTGTTGAATATCCCACATTGCTAACTTGGGAAGCCATAGAGCTTGTTAAATATAGCAAGTAATCCTATCCCTTAGGGCATGTTCTTTATTTATGACTGAACTGAATACTACTTAAGTGAAATAAATTACTGATAACGCATAAAGAACAGGGGCTCACATTGACGACGATGGCACCCCAATCGCGAAGGAAATCAGCGGGAGCAGGACGAGGGCGGACAAGGCATCGAACTTCATAGCCTTCATCAAGAGCTCTCCGAACAATTTGTCTGCCAAGAGTACCAGTGGCTCCTACCACCAAAATACTGGTGGGCCTTACAGGAGTTCCGGGTGCCATATTCATAGCCTCCGCGGAACTTGCATTGCATAGCACAGCCGTACGCGGCGGAGTAGGTCTAGAAGGGAGTGAAGTGGAGAGGGAAATGAGAGGGAGAGGTGTTATATTATGGCGCCAAGACAAGGAGGAGTTGAGATGGTGGTGGTGGTTGTCGGAATAATTGTGGTGGAGTTTGGTTGTTGTGGCTAGTTGTGTCGGAAGCCTGATAGCCATTGTTGGTGTTTGGACAGAAAGAAAGAAAGAGAGGGAAAAAAAAACAAGAAGAAGTGAAAGTCAGAAGAAGAAGAAGAAGAAGAAGAAGAAGAAGAGTTTGATTGGATTGGATGAGAATGTTGCCACGTAGTTATCTTATTTGGATTATGATTTTAGCCACTTGTTTCTTCATCTCCACATCTTTTATTGGATCAAACTTCTTTTTGTTTTCTTTTACCATGGTGGAGAGTAACAATAATTTAATTATTTGTGCCTATACACTCACCCCGGTCAAAAGTCGTTTATGCTAGTGTATAAGATATTGCATAACATTCAAAATTCAATGTCTCTCTAACTCTTTCAAACTTTCGATTTTCAATTTCGGGTGAGAAATCATATGCAACAAAAGGTGGATGCAAAAACAAAAGACAATGATATATATTAGCTTTAAAGGGGAAGAGTGATCAAGTGTGACAGTCTCCTTTTCAGTGTGACATGTTTTTATTGTGTGACAATGAGAAACAATATATAACACGCGCGCATCATGAAGAGGGTATAACAGACTTTTACTTTCAGCTGCGATCTTCATCGGTAGCAAACAACTAACGACCTCCATTGATAGCAACAATAAAAAAAAACCTCCATTGATCGCAAAAATCTTATCGATTTCAGCAGAATGAGTTGTTGTTCGAAATCATCTGAATCTCATAATCAGTATCATCTGTTATTTCAAAACATTCATCTACTACATCTATCAAATTCTCAAAATCTTTTGTTTTCTTACAGTATCTCTGTTTTAATCTATTATATAATCTAAATTCTTCAATCAGAGATCCTATTCATCAGATTTGATTTGAGGTCGAGCAAACATAGTCATAAACATGAACTCGATTGATGAATCGAAAAATCAGTCTGACATGACATCAACTCTAGGTAACTTCATTCTATGAACAACTTTGAACAATAAATATCTCAATTGATGAATTCAATTTATTATTTCATAAATCTTGCTAATGTGTTTATCTGTGTTGAATCATAGTTTATTGTAAAATTGTTGTTCCAAAATTGTTCATTGATATTCCAAAATTATTCACTGATATTCCAAAATTGTTAATTGTTCTCCCAAAATAAAAGTCTAATATTCCAAAACTAATTTACAATTTTCTGTGATGTATAGAAAGTAACTCTAGCATTTTTTCAGTTTCAACTGATGAACTAATATAAATAGATATTGAACAAAAAATGACTAAAACCACAGTGACTGTTGTTAATGTGATAGTTGTCTTGATTACCAATTTTTACAAAATTGTTAATTGATATTTCAAAATTGTCAACTGTTATCCCAAAATAGAAGTCTAATATTCCAAAACTAATTTGCAATATTTTGTACTATAATGAAAGTAACTCTAGCATTTTCATTTTTAGTTTCGAATGATGAACAAAGTAATTACTCTTCTACTGCAATTGTACTTGCAACACCAGTAATAATACCTGTTTTGACTCCCAATTGAACAAAAGAATGGTTGCATGACTATTTAAATGAGCTTAAACCTGAAATGGGAATGAAATTTGATACTCTAGATTTGGCAATTGAATTCTACAAGAGATATGCATCAGCTACTGGTTTTTCTACAAGAAAAAAAGGGATCTTATCAAAGAACTGTTCTATGTATGCAACAAAGAAGGATACAAGAGAACATAATTAAACAATACAATGGAAAAAGAACGCAGAAAACGGACACTAATGCGTGTTGGATGCAATGCCAAGATGATAATGACAATCTCCAACGGCGGAAAGTATATAGTCACAACTTTTGTAGAAGAACATAATCATGAACTCTACACTCCAAGATCTCTTCAATATCAAAAAGAGGGAAGAAACATGGGAATACTATTGAAAAAGATGGTATACGAGAATACAAAGGTACGTTATATGTTGTTTGATAAGCATGAAATATCCCTATTTTTTCGGGTTATTTATGGTGTAATTAATTGTTATTTGATTGTTTTTAGTTTAGTTTTTGAGTACTTTATTATACTTTGTGGATAAAATAGCTCTCACTCACTTAGTAAGAATTTCTCCTTAAAAGTGTTATTTTCACCTAAAAATTGTTAAAGTAATTCAAGTTTATTTTGTATGTAGGTTTCTACTCCAAAGATGAAAGTTTACCCATGGTGAAATCCAACTTGCATACATGATTAGAGGTGATTAAATGCTACTAAAGAGCTAGGAGACAAGAAGAGTTGCAAATAATTCAAGGAAAAAACCAATTTGTCCGGAATTTCCTCTTGACACGCCTCGCGTCCCTGCTCCGCACGACCCCTTGTCATACCAAAATGGTCCACATTTGTTATGCATGACACAACCCCGTGTCCCCATTGACACGCACAATTAGTATGTGCGACGCTTTAATGAGCAAAAATCCAACTTGTCGAGTATTTATTGTTGATTAAGGAAGCCATATCACGACTTCTCCTGGCTTTGTTGATAGATTCAGAACGCAAACGTCATCTGCAGCTGTGATGTTGTGTTATAGATCTGGAGCCTCAGGCAAAGGAACTTCAACTTTGGGCTCGATGAGAATGAGATCTATTGGAGGTAGTGTACATGTGGTGCTCATTGGACCAACATCGGACAAGGTTACGACGACGATATGTATGACGTGATCTAGAAGTAGTTTTGGATCTGGAGTGAGCTCGAGATTGGATGGACTTGACCGTGACTGTGAAGACGAGATTAATAAATATTCTTACAAGTGTATCGCCAACATTTCTTAATCCAAGTTAGCTAAATATTATCAAAATAAATTCCAGCTGCCATCATAACTCAACCAAACACATTCCAAATTTAAAATGAATTTGAAAGTCATAAAGAAATGATTTTGAAAGGACACTACTTTAGTGAAAATATAACTGAACTAAATACATTCTAAATTTAAAACGAATCTCAAAGTACACTACTTTTATGAAATTCTATAATGGTAAGTAAATTCAATTAATCTATGAAATGATAAACTTTTGGTAGAATATTACAGGATAGAAGAAAATTCCAATTTGCAATGAAATTTAATAAAAGAAAAAAATAGGAATTTTCTTCAGAAACATTAAATTAATAGTATAAATAGTTAAAAAGAAAAAGAGAAAATGCAGAGGAAACATGAAGACAAAAAATAAAAAAGTAGGAGAGAAGATGTGGAAATCCCTTGCATTTAAGATACCAAAAAAGAGAATATCTTTCTTCTTTTTACATTTAAACTGTATAATGAAAGAAGCAAAAAGTAGAGGGGATATAAAAGTAATACTAGAGGTGAAGAGGGGTAAAATATGAAATAAGAAAAGATAAGAGTGAAGCAAACAAAAAGAAAAACAAGAAAAGAAAAAAAGGAAGAAGAAGCGTCAAACTTGTCAAACCTAAACACCCACTCCTTATCACTTACCTTTCTCTATTTATTTTTTTTCTTTAATTATTATTTTTCTCTTTTTATTTTTCCAACTAATAAATTACCCAAGACCCTCCAACCATTCCATTTAAAAAAGAAAAAAAACAACAACAATTAATATCTTACGATAATATATCATTCATTTATTTTTCTAGGAAGTTTTTTTTTCATAAATTCCCGTTAAATCATTACTTAACGAAAAGTTAGCTACAGAAATTTAATTCACTTACAAACAATTGTATTTAAAAATGTAATTCTTTAAAATTTATATTTTTTACAATATTTCAATAATTATACGATATATATAATTATTATTTCGTTTTTCTAGAAAATAATAATCACTTTATCGACTTTTCTCATCAGATTGACCAACCAATCAATCAATTTAATGGCGCTGAGGATAAAATAACGTTAAAATAAAGTTAGTATAACATAGACTATAAGAAAGAAAACATCTTTTAAATTAATTATAACTTAATATAGACAAATAAAAGTTATTTTTGTAGATAAGCTTGTTAATTTGGTGTTTTATTTAGATTATGACATTTATAACTTCCGACAGTGCTTCTGGAGATTGTCTCGAATCTTTAGTATGATACTATCATTGGCACTACATACCTGGCCAATAACCGTTTGAGATTGTTAGTGCATTCTTTCTTTTTGGCGTTTGCTGTTGTTTTTTTTTTTCCTCTGTAAGTCTTCCTTTACATAAAAAAGTTATTTTTTTAATAAAATTTTAGATTCAATGTTAAAATTTTTTTATAATTAATGTGATTCAAAAATAAAGTTTTACGTCATATATTAAAATGAAAAATATATTTGTAATCCAAAACTTTGAATATTTAAAAATTTAAAATGAACACGATAACATGATATAATGACTTAATTCGGCTCAAATAGAGGAGTTGATTATACTATGAAATTTTTTTTTTTGTCTATTAACATCTTGAATTTTCTGAAAGTGGACCTTTTCTTTGAATTTTAGGAGATGAATATAACTTTTGTGGGTAAGTTGAAGGGATTTGAAAGTCAAAGAAATAAGTAGAAGGAATTAGACTAATATTGAATTGGGTTTCCTTTTAAGAATAAGAAAAACCTGTAAGAATAGATTAAGTAATAAATACGAAAGAATTAATTATAGTATCAACAAAACAAAACGGAAACTAATCAAATCAAGACGAAGAATATTATGAGTATGCATTGGCTGATTTGACCGTAAGAAAAGAATTCAACCTTAAAATAATAATACTAATAATAATATAGAAAGCAAATTCTAAAAAGGAGCCTCTATAGTTACAATTTTTTCAAATAAAATTTATAATTTATTCTTTTTCTTTAAGTACGGCAGTTTGTCTATTTTAGTAAAATGAGTAATTTTATAATCAACACGATCAAAATAATAGTTAATGACCTCAAATTAAAAAAATTTAAGAATTAAAGTTGTCCAATACGACATTTACTACGTAATCACGTTTTCGATTTTAAAAAATGGCAATTTTTGAGTTTTCTCTCTAAATATTTACTTTATCTCTCATAGCCAAATAATTCTAAAATAGCCTCAAAATTAAAAAGTTAAAGATTTAAAATTGCTTAAAATATTACTCTAACCGTTTCATAATATTTAACGTTTTAGAGAATTTATTTACCAAAATATTTGACGTTTTTCCAAGAAGTATTAAATGAATTTTGTTCTAATTTTAACCTCATGGTGGTTGACTAAGAATTTGTAAAGTCATTTTGAGCATTAATGACTGAAGGATATTATGATAATGTTTAATTATTTGTAATATTAATTATAATAAATTTTTTAATATGTGTAGAAACCTTGAAAAATAAGTTTTTTATTGAAATATCAATAAATTGTAATATATTAATTTTCGGATGTGATTAGCGGGTTGTTTTTGAAATTTGGCGTAGGAAGGAGGAAGTAAAGAGCAACCGACGTATAGATAGCACCAAGTATAGTCTAGTAGAACACCACTCACTCTGTAAATCTTGTCTCTCTCTCTCTCTTTCTTTCTTTTCTGCTACAAGCCGACGATATACTCCGCGCTGTCAAGATTCCTTTTCTGTCCTTCTTCCTCTTTCTTTTTCTTATCTATCTCCGGCTCCTCCCTCTAACCCTAACCCTAATTCATCTCTCTACTATGGGCTGCGCTACTTCTAAGCTCGACGATCTTCCGGCTGTCTCCTTGTGCCGTGACCGTTGTGCTTTTCTCGACGAAGCTATCAATCACCGCTTTGCTTTTTCTCAAGCTCATAATGCTTATTTGCACTCCTTATCTCTCGTCGGTAATTCCTTGCATCTTTTTATCCAGCACGATTACGGTGTTACTGCTTTTGTTCCTTCTCCTGAGCTTCATTTACCCGCTGTTAAAAAAGGCGATCCGGTCAGTTTTCCTGTTCAAGCTCGTCCTAAGCCTTCCGTTTCCGGTCATCTTCACTCTAATTCTGGTTCCGGTTCTGGTTCTGGACATCTTCATTTTAATTCTGATTCCGATGATGATGAGGATGATGGAGATTCGCATCTCCATCATTCTGATCATGGTTCTCCTGGGGTTGGTGTGCAGTATATGCCTTCAGATTATATGGCTGGGTATCCAGGTGGCAGCGGCGGCGGCGGAGGGTTTCTTCATATGAATTATATGAAGAAATCAGCGATGCAGTCTGTTGTTTATGAACAAAAGCCTGTTACTCCTGAGACAATTCATTATGGTGAATCTTTTTCTTCTGATATTTATCGAAATAATTATAATAATAATCCTTACCCTACCAATAATTATTATGATTACCCTAATTATTATGGTGGTGCGCCTGTAATGAGTGGCCATTATCCACCTCCTCTTCAGTATGGATCTTCACCGCCGGCGGTGGCTTCCTCTTCAAAACCACCACCACCGCCTCCTCCTCCACCTACTGCGTCTTCTTGGGATTACTTGAATCTTTTTGAAAATCCTGATAGTTTTTATCCGGCTTACACGCCTAGTAGAGATTCCAAGGAATTAAGGGAAGAGGAGGGGATTCCTGATCTGGAATATGATGATTATCAGCGAGAAGTTGTCAAAGAGGTCCATGGACACGAGAAGTATGTGGATACCGGTGGGACTGATGCTAATTATTCGAAATCGGTTATGATGGATGATGGAGATCCCAAGTCTGGTGGTGGTGGTGGTGATACTGAGGCATCCCTTTATCAGACGAGACCCAGTGTGTCCATTGAAAATGATGGACTCGAGTATGAAGTGCACGTTGTGGAGAAGAAAGTTGTTGATGATGAGCGGCCAGAGGAGCATCGGAATGGTGGATTTAAGCGAGGAGGAGGTGGGATAAGGGATGTTTCTCAATTGGCCTTTGAAATCAAGGTTCTGTTTGAGAGAGCTTCTGAATCTGGGAAAGAACTTGCAACCTTGCTGGAAGTGGGTTGCCTTCCTTATCATCGTAAATATGGTGGGTACATAAATAATTCAGTTTTAATTGCCATTGTCTTGCCATTTGTCTGCTTTATTTACCTTGGCGAACTTCATCCGAGTTTTCGATAGCTTTTGCCTGTTTGATTGATGTATCTTTAGTTTTAACTTGCAATCTTACACAATCTTTTGATTATCAGTTTCTAAGATGTTGCATGGAGTCACTCCTTCATTATCTGTGGTATCCTCGCAGCCATCTACATCTAAAAGTTCCGAGGCATCATCCTCTACTGACAAGGCTGATCTTGCATACTTGGAGCTTGACGATGATTTGAAGATAAGATCTAAAAACCTTTCTTCTACCTTACATAAGCTGTATCTATGGGAGAAGAAACTCTACAACGAAGTTAAGGTATGATAGGTTATTTTATGCTTTCCATGTGTTTGGGTTCCTTGTTTCCTCTACCAAATATGAGTTCATTACTATATGTATCTGTCACATTTAAATAGAACTTCTTTGTCAATTTTCATCAAATTATTTTCAAATCCAGTCCTCTAGGAGGCTAACATGTCTTAAATACTTATTTATATGAAGTTTGGTTTTGGAAAAGAGTTATCTTTGGAAAAGAGCTATCTTTTACAAGTTCCCCTATGGATAAGCTCTTTGTTAGACAGGGATTATAGTTTACCTACAAATTCAACTGCATCTAGTACCAATGTCTATATAAAAGAACATGTTTGAACACTTTTTCTTGCATACCAAAGGTTATATCTGGTGATGTTTGCTACTCGAGTTTTGCTGTTGTACTTGGTGTGCTGTCATCTTGTTTTTGTACATTGTGGCAGTGTAGAGTTCTCCACTCTACGTTTCATAACACAATAAGGGGAGAACTATCGCGTCAATCATAAATCTATTTCTTGCAGGCTGAGGAGAAAATGCGGGTAGTGCATGACAGGAAGTGCCAAAAACTGAAGCATATGGATGAGAGGGGTGCTGAAGCTCATAAAATTGAAGCAACTCGAAAAATAATTAGGGAACTTTCTACAAAAATAAGAATTGCAATTCAGGTCGTAGACAAGATATCTGTTACAATAAACAAGATTAGAGATGAAGAGCTGTGGCCTCAGTTAAACCAGTTAATTCATGGGTAAGTTAGCTTTTCTTTTTGGAGCCTTTTGCTTCAGTTTCTGATTATATGGGCAATATAATATTTCTTAAACTTGGTACCAATTTGCATAAGAAATGGAACTTTGGATTGCCGATACTATGGTGAAAATAGTTCAGTACGGAGGAATTTTGATATGCTATTCAGACTGCTAATATAAGGTCTGTTTTATTTCAGACTAATGATAATTTAGTCAGTCAGTTAAAGTTAATTCTTAGTTCGGAGGTTTTATTAAGTAAGTCTAGTTCCACCTCTAAGCTTAAAAGGTAGGAAGGTCCAACCTGCATTTTGTTACATCTAGAAAGTTTTTGAGGTTTCTTTTGAATCTATGATACTAGCTAATTAATCTCAACACTTCAGTAGTATATCCATACAGGAATATGCAATTCAATACTTAGCCATGGATACCATTGTTATTCTCTTTCTCAATCCACTCATGCACTCTATCATGATTAGGCAAACGTTAACTGAAGTTTTCATTATTAATCGTGGAATTGATGCCATGAAATTTGTTAGTCTTGGGAGAAGATGTATAAGATCGATTTAAAATTTCAGGGACTTGCATTTAATGTTTGTTAATTGTTAGAAGTGCATACTGTCCCTGGTTGTAGCAGGCAGTTCTTATTTTGCTAAGCCACACTTCTGCAGTTGAAACAAGCATATAGTCATGTTGCATGCTTTTGAATTACTCTTTTCCTTTCTAACTTATCTTCAATGTAAGATATGTGGCGTAATATAAAGTGGTTAAAAAGAGTGTTCAAGGAAGAGCAATAAATATGAAGTGGTTAAAAAGCATATTCAAGGAAGAGCAATGAAGAAAGGTTGTTGTGTGTGAGATTTGGTAATACTGAATGGTTCACTTCACCTTAGTAAAAACACATATTATTGACCTCATTTTCTAGTGGTTATGTAGAATGCTCATTACCTGATATCTGCTTTCTGGAAGAATGATGATTTAATTATGAACTTCAGGTTAACTTTAGGGGAGAGAAATTTCATTTATATGGGATGTCTCTGTTTAATCTTTCAGTTAAAGTTAATTCTTAGTTCGGAGGTTTTTTTATATACATTTTTTCTCTCCGCTCAGGTTAACCAGGATGTGGAGAGGAATGCTCGAGTGCCATCAGAATCAGTGTCAAGCAATTAGAGAATCTAAAGGTCTGGGTTCTTCAGGATCTGGTAAAAAGCTCGGTGATGATCATCTTCGAGCTACCTTGCAGCTTGAGCATGACCTTGTTAGTTGGATATCTAGTTTCTCTTGTTGGGTAGGTGCCCAAAAGGGTTATGTGAAGGCCTTAAATAACTGGCTTGGTAGATGTCTTTTATATGAACCTGAAGAAACGCCAGATGGCATACCTCCCTACTCGCCTGGTAGGATGGGTGCACCTCCTGTATTTGTAATATGTAATCAATGGGCACAAGCTATGGAAACTATATCTGAAAGGGAAGTGATTGATGCAATGCGTGTATTTGCCTCAAGTGTGCTTAAGATTTGGGAGCAAGATAAACTAGATATACACCAGAAGATGATGATGAACAAGGATTTAGAGAGAAAAGCTAGGACTTTAGATAGAGAGGATCAAAAAATACATAAGAAGCTTCAGGCATTAGACAAGAATATAGTTCTGGCCGGTGGGGATGGTCATAGTCTTCTCTCAGCAACTGGAAACATTGTATATCAGACTGATACTAGCAATAGCAGCCTACAGGGAAGTTTGCAAAGAATTTTTGAGGCCATGGAGAAGTTCACAGCTGAATCTATGAAAGCTTACGAGGAACTCATTCAGCGCAGTGAAGAACAAAATCTCGCTCAAGAGCATGAAAGAGTTTCATAGGGTTGTCTGCGGCAATAGAAAAGTTTCTGTTGGCTTGATATTGCATCCATCCCTGTTGGGCTGGATTATGTTTAACCAATCATTGGGTTAAACAGGGTGATTGGCTACAAGTCATGTCCACAGTCCAGACCTGCAATCATGGACGCGGAATACAAAAGCATTCCAATGCTGGCCCTGCTTTGAATGAAATGGCCTAATGGGTAGTTGGTATAGAGCAGGAGGGGGTTTCATAGAGGTGGGCAGTAATGAACTGGAGATCTCCAAGGGTACAACTATGTATAAGCCAAGTAAAAAGCGGATCTCAGCTCAATTTTTGTGGTAGGTGCAAGGGGTAACTAGAATGACGCAAGTCAGGAAAATGGCGAGATAGTATTAGTATGGTAAAATGACATTTTCTTTCCCATTTCCTTATTTCATACATTTTATTGTTATTATTTATATTAATTTGTGTACAGGCCTTTTTCACAGTGAAAAGATTTGAATAAAGAAGTATCAGTGAAAATGTGCAAAGGTTAGGGCTTATACTGTTGTATATGATATTTGACATGGTAGGGAATGATGGATCATTTCATTTGGTAGTGGTTCTACAATTGCAGAGTAAAAGGAGGCACGAGATGTGGAGAATGATGGGTCTTATTTGGAAAAACAAAGGAAGAGGAAAATGACAACATTTGGCGGAGACAAAGGATAAGGCTGGAAAAGAGGATATAATTTCACAGAAACTGGGAAATCTACGAAGCAAATTCTGCGATGGGCTCTCCTGTCTTTCCGAAGCTTTGCAGAGAGTATTTACCTTCAGAAGCAATCTCTGTTTCGCAAATCTTGCAGAAGGGTATTGTTTGGCAATTAATATGATAAATGCCCTCTTTAGTACACAAGTATGTGAATGCGTAAAAAAATGTAAATTAGTTTTTCAATTTAGCCAGTTTTGTAATTAACTCACCAAGTCTAGCACCTCTTGGTAACCATAATTTTATTTTTGCAGCAGAAATATAATTAGAATAGAGGAGAATGTGGATAGATGTGCGTGTGCAAAGTAGGTTTATTTATTTATTAAAATGAGTAGATAGAAATGTTATAGTTAGGGGGGAATATGCACAGAAGTTGAAAGAATATGTGGGAAAGGGAATTGGTTAGGTGTTAATAGTCATGAAATCACTGCCTAGGGATAATAGAAAACTAAAGTAAAGTAACAAATAAAATAATTTTACAGTATATGTGATAAAGACACTTAGATTTGGGTGTATGCTGCTGCATCAGATAGATAAAAAGATGAGATTTGCTTTATCTTGCAGCCGCCTAATTCCAGTTCCGTGAGTCAGAAATGTTTATTTTAGTTTTCTACTTGATTTCATTAATTTAAATAAAAGTGTTGAAACTAATCAATTACTACTATCAATTAGAATATGATTCTATTAACGTACCGAAAAGCAAGTATGATTACTTTGATTTTTAGTTATTTTAACTCTCGCCCTTAGATTGAATTTCATCTTACTTGTTTAATAGTAAATTCAAGGTAATTATTACTTTGTTATCGTATTCTTCTTTTGCAGTTTAGTATTATTATATTTATAATAACATGAATTGAATGAACTTACAACTTTTCCCAATTATTGATGAACAAAGAGACTACAACACTTGAAAATAATAGTCTTGATATTATTGTGAGATGGTCTAATTTTAAATTTCATGTAATGAAAATGATATTTTGTAATTAATAGAAGATGTGCAATCTTATCTTGGTTAGATTGCTAAAAACTAGACGGTATTAAGAGTAAAATTGTGGAGTATATGAAAGAGATCAAAGCTGTTCTTATCCAATAAATATGACTAATTATCTTATCTCTCTTCCCTTCAATAATTCAAGTGTTAATTTTAAATAACTGTTATGTGCTTTTGCGTTTTTGCAAATAAATGACTGTAGTTTGTATTGTTTGTAGAATTAAAAAATTATCGATTTTATTGACATCAACAAAGACATCTTTTGATCAAATATTTTTCAAATTTTTGACCGGTTATGTAAGAGTTAAACTTAAAGGTCAGAAAATGTTTTTCAACAAAAATTGTTTTACGCTAACAAAAAATATTTCCACACTTTATTTTTTCAAAAACAAACTACAACCCTTTATTTAGAAAAGGTTAGAATTACAGGATAATTATTTAAAATTACTTCATAATTTAATTGTTATTTGAAGAAAAGAAAATATCAAATCTTAAAAAGAAGCATATATTGAGTTGAGTTGTTGCCCAACCAAGTGTGACATTGAATCTCTCAACTCAATCTATGTTTGGTGGTCCAGGCATGTGTTAGCTAATATTGTCTCCTCTATCAATAAATGTCAGCTTACATTTCTGGGTTGGGTTGGTTGGTTTTCATCATTGAACTATGTTTAGGTGTTTACAATTTAAATCCTTATTTTTCCAAATAAAAAGATAAATAATAGAGAATAAACCACCATGTATATGGAGAAACAAAAGAACAATTGAAAGGAACTAAATCAATCTCTCTCAAAACTAGGGGTGGCAATTAGGAGAGGAACTCGAAACCCGTGGGCATACGATTCGATAGGGGTGGGGAATTCCCAAATTATATGGGTGGGTGTGATTTTACATCCGAAAGCTAATTTTATGTGGGTGCGGGTGTTGATGTATCGAACCCTGGAGATACCCGATCCGACCCCGAATAAATCCGATGGGGAAACCTCATAAATAACCCGTTGGGTACCCGTTCCAGGCGGGTGTGAGTGCAAAATCAAATCTGAACTCTTTTTTGGGATTCCTCAAACCCGCACTCGAAAGTTTTGGGTGGGGAACGAGGGACACAAACCTGCCCCAAACCCGATCCATTGCCACCCCCTAGTCAAAACTGAGATATTTTATGATGGGCCTAATTCTTGTAACTGATCTCTAATCAATAGTGTTATAATACGACCAATGCCACGTGGTGGACTAGACCCACAATAAAATTTCTGTTCAAAACCAAACAGAATTTTGCAGTAGATAGTGAGGTGTATGAGGTGGGCAAGTCATGATTTATACTACCAAATTGAGAGGTCAGATCAGATCAAGTGTATCTATGGGAATATATTTTAGATGCCACCAATCAAATGGGGTGTTCAGATCTGCCATAGAATTAGGCAAAATCTAACCATTTCATTTGGGTGCTTTATTTTTAAACGGCTACATTAAGGCTGCTGTGGAATGTCATGAAGTTGGACATTGAATAAGGCTTTTCACTAACTCTATGTGTGTCTTAAAAGAACATTCTAAATTTTTTGCGCCTCCAATGTATCTCCCCTATTCCAGTTATAAGGGTTGTTCATCTAAAAGTTTAATTGTCCACATTCACAAGGGAGTTACATTTTCTATTTCACATTAACATGTCATAGCCATATTAGTTCCATTTTCGCACTCCTGTTCATTGGGTGAAAGTATTAGAGCAACCCCAATGGAAGAACTCCTCCAACTTCTTCAAACACTATTCAAAGAACCTCCCTTCAAGTCCTTCACTTTTTGCCCCAATGTGGAACAAGTCCTTCAAAAAAAAGGTAGGCTCATGTGTCATAACTTTTTTTAATTATCAAATACCCAAAACTATTAATTAAAACTTACAAATTCATATAATAATTACCTTACACAATTAAATAAACTATTAATTCAATATATTTATTTATAAAAAAAAATTTAATTAACTTTAAATTATTTAATTATTTCGTATTAGAGTATTAAAAATCGGAGTCTCGAATTGTAACACAATAATTTTTTATTACGATAACAACACACGACATTTATTATAAATTAAAATTACAACACACAACACTAAAAAAAAAAAATTAAGTGAAAAATACAAGAAAAAACACTGCATTAAAAAGTAATAAAATAACGCACTACCCATATGGTGCATTTCCCGGGTTGTTGAGGTCCGGAGGTCCTGCAATATTCCATACATGCTCGACGAGATCGTCCCTTAGAATGTGATGATTTACTCTATTACGAATTCGTAAATCTGCTTCGATACGATCCTGGACAGTATTAGGAGGTCCATGCAAAGCAGCAAAATCATCAGGCACACTAGGTTCTTCCTGAGGATAGTCTCTCTGATAACCGCCTCGCTCTGCCTCAACAATCATGTTATGAAGGATTATACATGTGTCCATGATGTCATGAAGTTTATCTTGATCCCAGAACCTAACAGGTCCGCGAATGATATTAAAACGAGATTGCAAAACCCCAAATGCCCGTTCCACATCCTTGCGAGCACCCTCATGTTTAGTTTTGAACAATCTTTTCTTGGGCTCAATCGGATTCGTAAAACTTTTGACAAATGCAGCCCATTCGGGATATATACCGTCAACTAGGTAGTATCCCATGTTATAAATCTTGTTGTTAAGAGTGTAGACCTCCTCTGGAGCTTGACCCCTTACTTTCTCACAAAACAAATGTGACATGTTCAGGACATTAATGTCATTGTTTGTTCCAGCCATACCAAAGAATGCATGCCATATCCATAGGTCATGCGATGCGACTGCTTCAAGCATGATTGTAGGAACACCCTGATCACCTCGGGTGTACTGTCCCTGCCAAGCAGTTGGACAGTTTTTCCACTCCCAGTGCATGCAATCAAGACTTCCTAGCATCCCTGGAAATCCGTGTATGTTTTCATGCATTTCGAACAACCGTCTGACATCATTAGCAGTGGGCTTCCCTGAGGTATACTGATCCGAATACCTCAATAACCGAGCGACAAAATAAAGATAGACATTCCAATGCCGTGCTCTCAGCGATCCTGAGATACTCATCTGAGCGATCAGCCGCCTCTCCATAAGCAAGCATACGAAGGGCAGAAGAGATTTTTTGTTTTGGAGACAATCCCAACCTCCCTGTTGCATCCTGTCGTTGAGTAAAATATGGTGAGTGGGCTTCCAAGGCATCGTGTTTTGTCATGAACTCACTTTTGCCCATGCGATACCGTCTACGGAATAACCCTTCACCGTACACCGGGTGATCTCCAAAATAATCTCTTTCCAATCGCTCTGCAGCATCTTCACGATTCCGATTGATATATGCTCTACGGCGGCGAGTTGTGGCAGGAGGAGCTGCTAAATATTGTTGGATGAGAGCTTCATGAATAGCGTCCTCAGTTTCATCCCAAAAGTTATAAACACCATTGCCTCGATTGAATTGTTCAAAATAGGGATCAATTTCATCATCAGACATTTTTTGCTAGAGAATATTAGTTGAGTAGTTTAGTGGTGTGAAGAATGGATTGAAATGGTAGTATTTATAGTTCTGAGTGGTTGAGTATTAATTGGGGGTTAGTGGTTGAGTATTAATTGAGGGTTAGTGGTTGAGTATTAATTGTGATACAGTTTTTTGGAAAACTCCAAACCGACAAAAAAATTTAGTGACTGTTGACACCGACAACTCGTTCACGCGTTTTCAAAAAATACGCTCAGCTACAGTTTTTTGGAAAACTCCAAACCGACATAACTTTAATTATTGTTGACACCGACAACTCGTTCACGCGTTTTCAAAAAAGACGCCCAGATACAGTTTTTTGGAAAACTCCAAACCGACATAACTTTAATTACTGTTGACACCGACAACTCGTTCACGCGTTTTCAAAAAAGACGCCCAGATACAGTTTTTTGGAAAACTCCAAACCGACATAACTTTAATGACTGTTGACACCGACATAAATTAAACGCCTATAAATTCGTGGTCATATATGTGTAAATATCACAACTTTGCATTATTAAAGAAAATGGCTTCTTCATCTAATAGTTCTACGAATTTCCCCCCTAAGAAATTGATCGTTTCCACACTTAGCAAAAAAGAATGCGTATCTGAACTAGTGGAGTGCCAGCAGTGGCAAGTCCGTAATGACGGTGAAACATATTTTAAGCAAGCAATGTTTCATCCAGAGGCACCATTCATGTCGTGCTTCAAGCTCCCAGTAACAGGGGAGTTTCCTGCATACTCCTTGCATATGTTGTGGTGGTTGTGCTATATGCATTTCATACCGTTCGAGTTTTCTCTAACTGAATGGTGTAACAGTTTGTCTGCTGGAGGTATTCCGGAACTCGTTCAAGAGTTTCTACAATGGTTTATGCCGTTGCATGAGTGGAAAAATATGTTTAGCAGGGAGTTGTGGCAAAACAGACGATCAAATGGAATCAAACCTCAATTCAACTCCATCATTTTTCTGAAATGGTCAGAGTCGAGTCCTTCTTATGAGCTATCCCGTACGTTTCCATTTTCTATCGTAGAAAATTGGAATATGCGTCCAGTGGAGGTTGATATACTTCAACAATTTAGTGCTAACCAGAATAATTACCTCGAGTTTACTAGTGGGAACAGACACAACTCTAATGCTCCTTGGAATATGTTGCCAGATTATTATATTAAAGTCGTTGAAGAGAGTAGAGAGATATGGGAACTGTTGCAGAGCGATTCGCCAGAATGGGAACGACAAGAAAGAGACAGACGCGATTACGAGCAGTGGATGGCAAACGAGGATTTTGGCCCACACATGAACGACTCACCGGAAATCTAATTTAAGTGTGATGTTTTTTTATTATCTTTTTTATTTTAAGTGTGATGTATTTTGAATAAGTTTTTATTTTAAGTGTGATGTATTTTGATTAAGTTTTTATTTTAAGTGTGATGTATTTTGATTATTTTTTTTTATTTTAAGAGTGATGTTATTTTCAATTATTAAGTGACTGCTGTACCGACACATTACTGTTGACAAGGACAATACGTTCACGCGTTTTACAGAGAATCAATAAGTGCTCTGAAAAGTTGCACATGGCATAATTGATATGTTCTGATAAAGTTGGCACAAAACTCTAAATGAAAACAATAAAAGTTCAATACAGTACATATAATAAAAAAACAACATAAATTAAAGACAATAATTGAAAAACAACAAAAATAAAAACTTAAGGCATACTAATTAAACATATCTGGGTATTTTCCTCTAATACGTGCGCAAACTTTCTCATAATCCCTCATCTGCGATGCAGTAAAGCTAGAAGTATTCCTCATCAGTGTATCCAAATCTTTCTGCAAAATCAGCTCTTGGTTTTGTTCAACTTTTATTTGATGCATTGCTTCAATTCTATCCAGATCAAGGGGGTTAGATGCAGATTTGCCCTTCTGTTTGCCTCTTAAGGCAGCCTTCGCCGCTTTTACTCCTTGAGGTCGCTCTCTGCTAGCCGAGTTTGCCTCACTAGAAGTATCACAACTGGACTCTGCACCGGTTTTTTTGGCTTTCTTGTGCCATTCTTCCCATTTACTGTGACCCTTTAAAATTTTCCAGCAACCCTCATACACAAATTGCTTATTTTTTGCGTGCCTTTGCTTGAAGAGTGATTTCACAGCCTTTAATTGTTGAGAATCATCACATCCACTCGCACGCTGATCATCCATTTCTGTCATACACCAGACAAATAAATTCACATCTGTGCTAATGCCTGAAAATTTTATCATCGCAACACGAACCTTCTTAATCGGCGTTGTACCATTCTGAATCCGCTCGTTATATTGCTGGACAATTTTTGACCAGAAGTTTCCCAGCGTCTGATTGTTTCCGACAATGGAATTCTCAGAAATATCGATAAAAGATTTGCATAAAATTTCTTCAAGATCCCGATTCCACACATATGGTGGATCTTTCTTCGCCTTTCCCTTCCCCTTGTCTTGAGTCGCTGCCACCATCTCTTCATCATCACCACTATCCGGTATCTTGCAATCAACCGGTCTAGAAGGTGACGACTCATAATTAATTTGAGCACCTCCATAGTTAAATCCCGATGCTTGATTTTGAAAACCATATTGGTTGGGGAACTGATTCCCAAAATTGTCCACAGGTGGACGAAAAGACCCGTAGTTATTGTAGAAATTTTGCTGGGGTGGGTAGTTCATCGGGATATTTGGGTTAAAAAATTGAGGTCGTTGAAAACCCGGAGATATTTGTGAATTTTCAGGGCTTTCATTGACATTTTGAGAATTTTGGGAGTTTTGGTAAGAATATTGGTAATTTTGGTTACCCGAGTATTGATTATTCGGGTACTCGGAACCATAAGAACCTTGATTTCTATCCATTTTTTTTTGCTCTGAATAAGAAATTAGATTCAAAGATAGAAAAAAGATGTGAGTTTAATACCTCCAAGCCCCTTATATATATAGAGCATTTTTTATCATCATTTTAAATAAAAAAAATAATTAAATCTTAACAGCTATAAAATAACGGTAACAAAATCAAAACACAAATGTGGCCGTTTACATGAAAAATCCCTTTAAACCAATGAAAAAACCCTTTAAAACAATTAAAAAGGACAAAAAAACAGCATTTTAAAATCTAACCGTTTGAAATAAATGTTTTTATTAATTTTTTTTTTTTAATTTATGGGGTGGTGGCTGACCGGTGGGACCCACCTGGTCGGCCACCACCTCAAACACACGCACGGCCAGACGCGCCAGACAGGCGTGGGCCGCGCACACGCCTGTTTTGGCCAATCAGGGTCGTGCGTGGCTTGCCTCCTTCCCTGTCCTTTTGCTGCACTTTTTTCTTCGTTTTTTTTTTGTGAGGTTCTTTAAATGAAGAACAAAATTTTGAAGGACAACTGAAGAACTATTTCCACATTCATGAAGGACTTCAAGGACTTTGTTGAAGAACTTGATGAAGAACCCCAATGCAGATGCTCTTACAACATTGACCTTGGAGATCCACGAGCTTTAAGCAATCCGGAAAAAATATCTCCGGAGTTTAAAAGCATCATAAGAAAGGTATTACAACATTTGATATTTTTAAGCATCACTAGTTGACATCACCAGAAACTCCTTTGTTGAAGCTTGTTTGCTTACACCACAACAAAATTTGCTTGCTTAAACCTCCCTCGCTCACACCACGGAGAACTACATTAGTTAAAAAGCTTGCTAACTATTACACTCCATTATAGAGAGATACGGTAGTCAACCTTGTAACTATGCAATGTTTGTAAATTGTATATAAAGGGGTAAATGACAAAATAGAGGTAAATTCCTAACAAAATTCCAACTTTATGAATAAATCCAACATAATTCCAATTTTATGCTTTTTTGCAAGTGGATGTTGTTGGCCCTAACAAGAACAGAATCACCTAGAAGGGGGGTGAATAGGTGTCTAAGTTGAAAACTGAAATTTTCTAAGTTTTTCAAGAAACTTAAATTTCAGAGCCAAATTTCCTCAGAGTCAGAGGCAAGCTTACAGAAGCAGCTTCTGAGGGAAATTCTGCCTAAACACAGTTAGACTGTTTTCAGCAACAGAAGTTCTGAGTTCAAGAACTTCTGGACAGTCTTCTGAACAAAGACAATGATATTAAGAGACAATCTGTTTCAGCACTAAATATAAGCAAGCACACAGAGGCAAAAGTAACAAGTATAAGAGGGAGAAAGAGGTTTAGGAGATTCTGATGAACACGTCGATTTATACAAGTTCGCCACAGAAGTTCTGTGACTACGTCTTGTCCCTTGAGGTCGCAGCCACCAGAGATTTTAAATCTACTATTCAGAACTTTTATGGCAAGTTCAGAAGCTCCTTTACATCAACAGAACATAAGCTAATTTCTCACTTAGTTCTGACTAGCCTAAAAAGAGTTAAAGGATTTCCACCAGAACAACAACACTCTGTTTTCTGAATTTCTCACCCAACTCTAATCTCAACTAGATTTCTCTCTAAATCTAACTGAATATCACAAACGATATCAGTTTACAAGATTCCTATTATGAACTTGTTTTTCTTCACTCTCTCACTTTAACTAAGACTAAGCTAAGAAAGATTGAGAATGGAAAATGTGCTCTGTTTTTCTTGTTCAAACAGTGCGTTAAGATTTTGCTCGATTATCACGCGTTGTTGATGTGGTGGAGCTTGGCTACTATTTATAGTGAATAAGGATGACCGTTGGTGAATTTGAATCTTCAAAGGAGATGACATCAGTTGTTGTAGCCGTTAATTTGTCAAATCTTCAAACGGTCTTCAAACACTTTGATTCCGTTAACCTTGTTCTTTAACCAAATCCGGTAAGTGATTTGAAGTTGAAGATAAGGTTGAATGGAAACATTCTTCAATTGGATCAACAAAGGGTAGACAAGGAAATTCTGGTTTCGCTTTGAGTAGACAAGCGCGCTCCTTCAAAACAACATTTTGAACTTTTGGCGCCTTGCATTAAATGCAAGTGTCAGAGCAATAAATGCTCAGCAGAACCCGTGACTTAGCTTCTGAAAGCTAATTCCAATTGTCTTGACTTCTGATCGAATTGGTAGAAACTTCTGATTGCAAAGAACCTCTGAGAAGAGCTTTAACAGACTTCATAGCATCGGAGCGGAGTATCCAGCTTCTGATCATTGAAACATTGTCTTCAGCTTTCGGAACTTCTGAGTCTTCCAGGCAATCCAGAAGTATTTCATTCAGCACCTGCTGAGTAACTTACATACAATGCTTAAACAAAAATTGTTAGTCAACATTAAACCGTATGTAAGAGAATCTCATTTTTCATCTTCTGAAACGTTTGGACATAATTAAAACACTTAGGGTTCATCATTCTCCCCCATTTTGGTTATGGACAAACCGTGGTCAGAAGGTAAAAAATCTTGAGAAAATACAAGGTTTAGAGATTAACTTCCTGATACATATGTTTGTTTTAACTTCTGAGTAACTTAACTCCCCCATTCCAGTGTAAATGGTGAGCTTCAGCAATCTGTATAGACTTAAGATAGGCTTAAGATCAAGTTGTTAGATTCTATCGAAGTGAAAGTTACTAAGTTAAAACGAAAAACATAATCAGTAAGACAATAAACAGAGACAGGCAATATGTATAAGAATAGTTCAATTACATAAAATCGTCGTCAGAAGAAACAAACACAATAATCATCAGAAGGGAATAAAGTCCTAAGACAAAACTACCCAACCCAGAACCTAGGTAAGAAGCTTAAGTCCTAATGAGATTAATTGTTTCTAGATCTCTTCTGAGGAGGAGGAACACCACTTGAACCTTCACCAACATTCTGTCTCTTCAATCTAGACTTGAGACCACCCTGCTGAGCAGACTTCTCCCCCGTTTGGCCAGAACCAACAGGAACACCCAGAGCACCTTGAGAGTCCAATTTCTGCTGAACATTCAAAGCAGTCTGATATTGCTGAGGGGTAGGCCTTACAATGTTGATCAATTCCATTCTTCGCCTGAAGTCAGCATCAATGGTTTTCATATGATCAAAAGTCTGTCCAGACATAGGTCGCTGTCTCTGAACATCTTCCAGAAGGAGCTTGATCAATCGATTGTTAGCATACACAGCAACAGTGAAATGCTCATTCTGAATATAAGTCTGTCCTCGAACAAACCTATAGCAATTATGAAGAACCTTCTTTCGTTCGTGTGCCTGAGTGTGCATAACTTTCAGAAGTTCAGTAAGCTCAGCAATCTGGGCGCTCTGAGCAGTCACAGCGGACTCAATGCTCTGTTGACGATTGTTGAGATCAGGAGTGATGTCATATACAATCCTAGCAGCCCCTGAAGATGATGATCCTTGAGCAGAAGATTTCACTTTTCTCAGAATATGATTAGCAGTACTTTGCAGATCATCAATCTTACTTGGAAGAATTTTCTCATGAGCCTCATAATGCTCATTTTCTTCCTTGACTTCTTCTGACAAAATCTCTAGATTTTCATTAACTTTCAAAGAAGAAGCAAGAGAAATATTTTCCAAGGTTGGAAGAGTCAGAGCAAGTTCTCTCAACTTGTATATCTCATCATATGTAGCCAGATGAAGTGTAGAAAGATTGCGAGTGTAGACAGTAGGATTCTGTACTTGAATCATAGTCATGAGCTGCAGGTTCTGAGCTTTCAAAGATTGAATTTCTTGCAGCACAATGCCCTGAGCAAACATGTCAGCAGCAGAAGACCGTTGCCCTAAACCAGCAAATCTATTCAGCAATTCATCAGAGCCACTCTGACTCATTCTTCTCAACTCTTCAACACTGGGAACACCACCAGCTTCGGATACACCAGAAGCTCTGCCCATGAAACCAAAACTACCAAAAGTTTTCTCCAAGTTATCTCGATCCATTGTATTGCGTAGGAAGTCATAGTTGGATGACAGCCCAACAAAGAAGGAGGTAGAGGAAGAAGTAGTTAAGGGATCACACACAGGAGGTGCATGTCCAGAGGTTGAGAGAGGAGGGATATGTGAGGTTGAGGATGGGATAGTATGTGTGGTAGAGGAAGAAATTGTAGGGGTGATGGATGGTAGTGTGGATGGTAGTGAGAAAGATGGAGCAGTAAATCCAATTGATGGAATTACAGAGGAAGTAGATTGGGAGGAGGTAGTGGAAGTAGATATGGAATCTGTGAAAATGGGTCCAGAATTTATATTCACTTCTGAATAGGATCCAGAAGGAGGAGCAGTTTTAGGAGGTACAACTTCAGAGGTTGAAGTTGTAGGAGGAATGGAAGTTTTAGAATCACTAACTTCTGTGACAGAAGGTAGTGAAGGAGATGGATGAGGAGTATGAAGTGAGGATGGATGAGAAGTACGAAGGGGAGATGAGATAACCTGTTCAGAGTTTGGATCAAACATAGAAATTGGTTCAGCAAACACATGAGCCATTCTGATCAGTGTTTCAGAAGCATCCCTATCTTCAGGGTTTCTACCTTGACCCAGAAGAATGTTGTCAATGAAACTATCATCATCAGCATTCTCACAAAATTGTTGTGCTTCCTTAAGAACCACATCAGCTTCTGGTTCACTGTCCTCTGACAGCTCTTCAATTACAGGAGCAGCAACATCCTCTTCAACAGGCACATCCATCATGTCTTCATCATCAACCAAGTCCTCTTTTTCAGGAGTTGATTCATCCAGTTCAGTACTCGGAGCAATATAGAAGTCCTTTTTGTTCAGAGATCTTCTACTTGCTGACATCTTCTTCCTTGGGAGTCTGGAGAGAGGAATATCTTCAGAATCCTCTTTTTCTTTCGTAGCCTCAACATTTCCTGAGAACTCTACGTTCCCAACTTCAACAGCGCATTCAGCAATTCTAGCATCAGCCTTAGCCTTTGCTGCAATTTCTCGCTCAGCTGCTAACTTATCTTCAGCTTCCTTTTTCTTCCTCTTCTCATCAGCAAGAGCTACAACTCTTGCAACTTTCTCAGCTTCAGCTGCCTTCTCTCTTTCAGCAAGGCGAGCCTCCTCAGCATCTCGAGCTTCTTTCTCAGAAGCATCCTTTGGCTTCTCAGCAACGATCTTCCCAGAAGGTTCAATACTGATTGTTGTTTGAACCATAGTAGGAAGAGGTTCTGAGACAACCACCTTCTCAACAGTTAGGACCACCTTACTTGATCCTTTCTTTCCTTTACCTTCTTGGCAACATTCTTTCCTTTCTTCACAGTTGCTTCAACTATCTCCTTCTGAGCAATGCTTACAGAGGAAGCATTTTCCTTCTTCTTTGGTAACATGTCAAAGGAAAGATGCCTCAGAGTTTGCATCTTGATGACAGAACTCTTGCTGGTTACACCATCTCCTGGAATTACCACAGAGGCTGCCTCAAACAGCCTTGTCAGAAGAGAACCATAAGCAAAGGCACTAACAACAGTAACATTTTTCATCTGCCTTATCAGCATGGCAGGAAGATTGATCTTCTTCTGATTCATCAAGTGCCACATAAACACCCTTTCCCGATTGGAAACACCATTAACCCCTCCAGCCTTCGGAAGGAACACAATTGTAGTCAAGTAGTGTGCCCACCTCTGGTGCTGAGAGAGCCAAGTGGCATAGGTTTCCTTGGCACTCAGAACTGGTCTAGCCCAGTTAGCTTCATTAAAACCTTCAGCGGAACCATCATCTCCAATGATGATTCCCTCGTCATCAATACCAATAGCTTGAGAAATAGAAGCCCTGCTGACCTCAATCTCAACTTCTCCAACTTCCGAGTGAATAACATCCTCCTCATTAGAAAAGAAATGGAGGTTCTGATAAAAATCAGTGACTAATTTAGGATAGATGAACTCATCCAAAGAGACGAACGAGTTCCAATTTTGAGCACTTAGCCATTTAGAGATGGGTTCAGTGGATTTGACTTTATCGTCTAGGAACCTAGAAGTGAAAACCCTAGATTCGCTAACTTTCTTCTTATTATCGGTATCAAAGATGTGAGTAACAGTGGTTTCAATGGGATGATCTTGAGCCATTGAAGGATTTTTAAGAAATTAGGTTAAGTGTTTGAGAGAAAGAAAGACACAGAGAGTTGGCTATGGAAAATCTAAATTCAACGAAAATGAGAGTGAAAGTTTTCTAAGTATGGAATACCCTTATTTATACCCAAAAACGCAACTGTTCCAATTCAAAAAGTAAATACACACCGTTTAAAAAGGGAACAGATAACCGTTAAACACCAAAACAGCGCCGTAAAAAGCAGTAAATGTACGCATGCTTAAAGTCAAAATCATGATTAGACTTAATTAACACTTAATTATCTTAAACGATTAATCACTTAAGATAAAAAAGGCATAATTAAACGAAATTACTGAAGTGGATAGGTCATACCAATGCCTTCTCGCAAGCTGCTGAAAGGATTACCAGCCAGAGGCTTAGTAAACATGTCAGCAAGATTTTCTTCAGAGGGAACATGGGTGATGATGATATCCTTCTTCAGAACATGATCTCTCAGAAAGTGATGCCTAATATGAACATGCTTCATCCTGCTGTGCTGAATAGGATTCTTTGAAAGATCAATTGCACTCTTATTATCACAGTAGATTGTAATTGTTCCAGGGATGACTCCATAGTCAGCAATTTGTTGCTTAATCCAGAGCATCTGAGAAACACAACTTCCAGCAGCAACATACTCAGCTTCAGCAGTTGAGAGAGCCACAGAGGTTTGTTTCTTGCTATGCCAGGAGACTAGGCACTCCCCCAGAAAATGACAACCACCAGAAGTGCTGACCCTCTTCAATTTATCCCTACCATAGTCAGAGTCTGTGTATCCTATAGGAGTAAAATTAGAACTACAAGGATACCACAAACCAGCTTCTGGTGTGCCTTTAAGATATCTGAGAATTCTTTTGACAGCAACATCATGAATCTCTCTTGGTTTAGACTGATATCTAGCACAAAAACACACAGCAAAATGTATATCTGGCCTGCTGGCTGTTAGGTATAAAAGAGAACCAATCATACCTCTGTAGGTTTTTATATCTACAGGTTTACCAGCTTTCTCTTCATCATCAATGTCTTTGCTGACATCCATTGGGATATCAACAGCATTAGAATCCATCATGCCGAATTTCTTCAGCACTTCTCTAGTGTACTTGGCTTGATTGATAAACAAACCATCATTACTTTGCTTGATCTGAAGTCCTAAGAAGAAGGTTAATTCTCCCATCATAGACATTTCAAACTCAGCCTTCATGTGGTCACTGAACTCTCTGCACAAGGATTCATTAGTAGCACCAAATATAATATCATCAACATATACTTGAGCTAAAAGGATATCCTTGTTCTTCTTCAGAGTGAACAGAGTTGTATCAACACAACCTCTGACAAATCCTTTAGACAGAAGGAACTTTCTCAGTCTCTCATACCAAGCTCTGGGAGCTTGTTTCAGTCCATACAAAGCTTTCTTCAGCTTGTACACATGATCAGGAAACTTAGGATCTTCAAAACCAGGAGGTTGAGATGCATAAACTTCCTCATCAATGTAACCATTCAAGAATGCACTTTTCACATCCATGTGAAAGAGCTTAAAACCTTTGTATGATGCAAAAGCACATAAGATTCTAATGGCTTCTAATCTTGAAACAGGAGCAAAAGTTTCACCATAATTTATGCCTTCTTGCTGACTGTAACCTTGAGCAACAAGTCTTGCCTTGTTCCCCACAACATTTCCAAATTCATCAAGTTTGTTTTTCAAAACCCATCTAGTTCCAACAACCTTTATGTTGTTAGGTCTGGGAACCAAAATCCAAACTTCTGACCTTTTAAACTGGTCAAGTTCTTCTTGCATTGCCATTAACCAGGAATCATCATCTGCAGCTTCATAGAAGTCCTTGGGTTCCAGAAGTGACACGAAAGCCACATTCCCCATGTATCTTCTGAGCTGAGCTCTGGTCATGACAGGATTGTGAACAGAGTCAATGACATTCTCTAAGGAATGATTCCTATGAGCTCTAACTTCTCTTGGTACATCCAATGTATCTTCTGAAACTTGTTCATCATTTGTTGAATCATATATAGGAGCATCTTCTGGAAGGAAGTTGACTTCTGGAGTAGAATTCTCTTCTTGAGCTTGTTCAGCAACAGGAGAAACTACTTTAGCAGCTCTGGGAGAAACATCTTCTTTTACACCAAGAGATGTTACTTCAGGAGCATGAACTACATCTTCATCAGGAGCTCTATTATATGCAGGGTTAGTCTCATCAAACTGTACATGAACAGATTCATCTAAAGTTTGAGTCCTCTTATTAAAAACCCTATATGCTTTACTATGTGTTGAGTAACCAAGAAAAATGGCCTCATCTGCCTTTGAGTCAAACTTTGAAAGATATTCTTTTGTATTCAAAACATAACACTTACAACCAAAGGTTCTGAAATAACCTATCTTAGGTTTTCGACCTTTCCAGAGTTCATAAGGGGTCTTGTTCAGAATGCTTCTAATTAGCACTCTATTCAGAACATAACAAGCTGTGTTAATAGCTTCTCCCCAAAAATGCTTAGGAAGCCTTCTTTCATTGATCATAGTTCTGGCTATTTCAACCAGAGTCCTATTCTTCCTTTCAACTACCCCATTTTGTTGAGGAGTTCTGGGAGCAGAAAAGTTATGATCAATGCCCTTGGTTTCACAGAATTCTTCAAACATGAAGTTTTTGAATTCTCCACCATTATCACTTCTGATATGAACAACCTTTTCATTCCTTTCATTCTCAAGTCTCTTTATCAGAACTGAGAAACATCCAAGTGACTCATCTTTGCTAGAAAGCAAGATAACCCAAGTGAATCTTGAATAGTCATCTACTATGACAAAGGCATACTTCTTTCCACCCATGCTCATTGGTTGAACAGGGCCAAAAAGGTCCATATGAAGTAATTCCAAAGGTCTTTTAGTTGAAATGATTTTCTTAGTTTTAAAAGAGCTTCTGGATTGTTTACCAGATTGACAAGTAGTGCATAAATGATTCTTTTTAAAACTAATTTCAGGCAGACCCTCAACCAATTGATATCTAGCTACCTTGGCCAGAAGGTCCATGCTCACATGAGCAAGTCTTCTATGCCAGAGCCAGGAGGTATCCTCTTTGGACATCAAGCATATATTTTTGCAAAGATTCTCAAGGTTCAGTATGAAAACATTTTCAACTCTAGGAGAAGTTAGAATAACTTCCCTTGACTTACTGTCCAAGATTTTACATCCAGAAGAGCTGAAGACAACATCTCTACCTTTATCACACAGTTGCGCAACGCTCAGGAGATTGAACTTCAGGCCTCTGACTAGGGAGACATCTTCGATCGTCCTATGGATCCAGAACCAAGAATCCTTCCTTTCTGAGCATCTCCAAAGCTGACTTTTCCACCTCTTTTAGGATCAAATGTGATGAATGCTTTTTCATCACCTGTCATATGCCTTGAGCACCCACTGTCAATGTACCACAGCTTTGACATTGATGGAGCACTCAGAGCCACCTGCATCACAATCAATTAGTGATAGGTACCCAATCCTTATTGGGTCCTTCATTGTTAGATTTTTCTTCAGCAGGTTTTAATGATATCTGTGGCGATAGAAACCTACGTGCTTTTAGGGCAAGTGTACCCATCGTTCAAGTAATAAAGTGAGTATTAGGGACTCGGATTATCGTACCCAAGGGATCGGGCTAAGCTAAAGTTACTAAATTCCAGTCTAAAGAGTCTAATAAAGTCACAAGATTGAGTTTTTGATGATTAAAACTAAAGATCTACAGCAGGGTAATATAACAACAATATTAAAAGGCACACAAGCTACAAGTGGTCGGATCTGGATCATAGGCTACTGGATCTGAGTTTCCATAAATGGTAAAAGCTATTTCAACACTAAAGGTTCGGCCTTTCCCACAAATATCTCTTCCTAGCTCGTTTCCAAGCCTAGGAGTTGATAACTTAGTAGATCTAGCAAAGTTATTTGGTCTAGATCTACTAAGGAGTGTGTTTGTCTTAGGGTTTTACTAAAAAGTTTCCTTAAATAGTAAATGACCAACATACAAGCATAGCAAGATTTCTCTAAACCACAAAAGCATGCATCTTTAGATCTAATCCATACAATAAACCATAAGATAGCTCATTTCTAAGCTCCACTAATGATTTAGGAGGTTTGTTTCGAACCAAACCTCACCATAAGCATAGATCTAAGAAAACCGAGTAAAGAAATGTTACCATAAGTAGAAACTCTTCACCATACGCCTAAATCTGTCACCTTTCACTCATAACCCATGCTAGGAGACTACTCACTCATGCTTGATGAGCTTAAAATCTCCATGGAAGTGTAAAGATCAAAGCTTGAAATCATAAAGCTTAAGGAAGAAGAAGAGAGATTGGGATTCGGATCCCAATGTCTCAAAAAGCAAGAAGGAAAGCACTAAAATAATATACCATAAATAGAACTAAGTAAAATGTAAGTTATGTCTAGTGTAAGAGTATTCTAGTGTATGGAAAAGCAAAAGAAAGCATTGCCTTTTATAGGGAGACAAGGGAGGCAACCCTAAAAGGCAAAAAGACTAAAATGACCCTAAAAGTAGAGGTCATAATACCCTTTACACAGAAATTAAATATATCCTTAATGTTGATGATAATAACAGAATTGCCACTAGGGCAAGGTGGCATTCCACCCCTTCACTTGTGCAGCCTCCTTAGCTCTGGACAGCAGCAGCCTACGCCTGGACTTCACTGAATCACAGCCTGCATGCTCCAGCAGTCCAACAACAGCCTAAAACAGCCACAAATCTCCAAAAGGTCTCCAATGCCCGGATTCAATGCTTAGTTGCACAATTGAGCTATATCTGCACTTAAACCTCATGAGAAGGATTTTCAACCATATAAACATGCAAGAATAGAGGTTAAAAAGAGTGGAAAAACACGTAATAATTAGGCCTATCAACTCCCCCACACTTAAGCTAGTGCGTGTCCCCACGCACGAAGATTAGACAATTAAAACTCTTTAAGCACATAGGCCTTAGATCCCCCTAAAAGCAATACTTACGACCCATGTCTCCCTTCCCTACTTACTACATGTTTGAGCCAAGGAAGTTAAAATAGTCAACGGTAACTTTAGCCTCAAGCTAACTTTAACAACCGCACCCTACGTTTTCGAATGGAAGCTTAATTGTTGACCCGACTAGAATTTTTTTCAAAATTTACAACTTTAAGCATTTACTTGAATTTCCCTTTAGTACCAATTAGTGTCCAGTTTTAGTCTCCTTTTTGATTCAGTCAAGGGCAAACAACTTGGTTGTCTCGTATTGGTCATACGTACTTCCAAGCCTACACCTCATCACCGCATCAAAATGCTTTGCATACTCATACCAATTGGCATAGGAGTAGAATGACTGAGTTTTTAGCACATTGGCTAGATTTATTCACATTTCATTTCATTTCTTGGCTTTGTTTCACCAATTTTTCAAAACACTTTCATTCCACACAAGTTTAATTCGCATCAAGGCTTCACTTTTTGGGCTCCATTCTACTAAGCAGGGTTGGATTGTTAAAGTCTACTCAAACCTAAACTAAACATTTGACTGATTCTAGCTTTCTCTAATCAAAAGGTAGTAGTAGCCTAGGCAACATGCAAACATAGTCCTTACTTTGGGGTCTCTAAAGTTAAGCAATTAAAAAGTTGTAAAAGTTATCACCAACTATGCAGGGTGCACTAGCTAGGAGTCATGCAAATTGACAAACTTAACTATCATGCAAATTTCAACAATTTTCAACTTCTAACTTAGCATATTTACAGAATCTAAGCTTAAAAACATCTCAGCACAATTCTCATTCAAAATTAACCACAGGCAGCAGCACCATTCACACAAAAGCAGCTCCAAATTAAAATCAAAGGCTACGTAAGTCATACCAGATTGGAGGCTACATGAAAATGAAGTCATGCCAAGTGGGCAAGATCCTCCTCATGAGAGGGGTCATGAGAATTCTTAGCTGGAGGGGTCTCTGGTTCAAGAGCGATGTTCAAGGAAACCACATGAGACTGCGTAGGCTTTGATGTTCCAGTCGTAGGGTCGTATTGAAAGAACGTAGCCTACGTCGAGTGAAACATAGCCTCATCAAGGACCTTTTGATTTGTAGCCTCTGCCTCATAAGAAATAGGTGCAGTCTGCGCACAGATGGAAGAGGCTGGAGGCAATCGGGCCTGCAAAAAGAAAGGGAAAGACATGCCGAGACAAAATATTTCCTAATCTACTCTAAGGTTAAAACAAAAGAAGACTAAAAATTAAAAGCTAAAAATAAAATAGCTTAAGTCATGCAAATGCTTTTCATGAAATTTAAAGAAGGTGCTCACATAAGGTAAAATCATTAAGCATGGCAACAAAGATTCTCAATTTCAAGTTTCAAAAATTGCATAGAGTATGGAAAAATTGAAAAATTGGGGTTGAAAATTTATGTTGACCAAAACTTCAATAAAACTACCATAAAATGCATGCAATTCCCTCCCCCACACTTGAATTGTGCATTGTCCTCAATGTACGAAGGTAGGGTATGGAGATAGAACATGTGGAACTATGGAAGGACAAATCCAAAATGCAGAGTCAAATTTCATCAAGAAAAGCATGATGTGGGCTACGACAGACAAAACTATTTACAAAGGGTACTAAGGCTCCATTGGGTGCAAGGAGCAGACACAGAGGCGTAGGCTACGCCTCAAGGGGGCTTCATGAACCTAATGGCATCAACTGTGGCCTGAGGTGCGTAAGAGTAGTAGGGTTTGACTCTATGGTCATCAACTGTGAAATTACCACTCTCAAGGCGATGTAACTCAATCGTACCCTGCGGGATGACTTGCACAACCATGTAGGGTCCCGACCATTTAGATTTCAACTTTCCCGAAGAAGGTCTCAATCGGGAATTGAATAAAATGACTTGTTGGCCTGGAAATAACTTCTCCCTAATGGTCTTTTGGTCATGCAACAACTTTGTATGGTCCTTATACCTTTTGCTATCCTCGTAGTCAGGAGGCTCTTCAATGAGGGACTTGGCCATGAGACATGGGGCATTATCCAGAGGTTCAAAGTCCCAAGGCTTGGATCCGGACGTGACTACACAGTCTTGTTGAGGATCAACCGCAGGCTGCAAGTCAAATGATGTCTGCGTAGGCTGCGGTTCCAGATCTATTGCTTCACCTTTTAACAACTCATCCAATGCTTTATTTCCAGTGTAATCCTGCACATTCATACATGGGACATCAGTAAAAGCATCAAGGAAGTAACAAGTATCATCACTAGGGGAAGAGTGTTTAGTGAGGTCATTCATTTTGAATTTAACATCTTCTTCTGGGGTTTATCACTTCCCAGAGGTAGCTTTTCCTTGCCTTTAGCTTTGGGACCATCAGCAGGAGTGCTGAACTGTTTACACATATTTTCTTCTAGCACTTTCATGTCAGAATAAACTTGAGTAAACCTAAGAAACTTTTCAGCCTCACTCTTGTCCAATTTCCTCTTAAGGTACTTGAACATACTATAGAGTTCTTCAAGAGAATCAAAGATATGTAGTTCGTGAGAATTGTTTACCTCAGAGTCATATGTAGCTTTAGGAGGTGCGGAAGTTTCTCCTATGACATCTTCAGAAGTTGGCTCTTCAATAGCCATGAAACAAATCTGAGCTTGCTCTTCCTTTTCTTCAGGATCACTGCTGGTCTCAAAGTCTGACCAAGCAGCCAACATAGCTTTCTTGAACTTTTTCTTATCTTTCTTCAGCTCCGGGCAGTTAGGCTTAATGTGCCCCGATTGCTGACATCCATAGCACACAATAGGCTTGTTTGGATCTCTCTTGAACTTTTCACCAGAATCAGGAGTTTTCTTGTCATAGCTCCTGAAAGGCTTCTTGTAGTTTCCACCTCTGCCTTTTCTAAAGGCCTTCTTGAACTTCCTGGTCAGCATAGCCAGTTCCTCATCTTCAGAGGATTCTTCAGTAGATTCTGCTTTCAGGACTACTCCTCTTTTTCCTTCTGACCTTTCTCTTAGGTCATGACTTTTCATGGAAATCTCATGAGTAATTAGAGAGCCAATGAGTTCATCATACTCATAATAGCCCAAGTCCTGAACTTCTTCAATAGCAGTCTTCTTGGCTTGCCAAGTCCTTGGTAAGCTTCTGAGAATCTTCTTCACTTTCTCGGATTCTTCAATATCCTTTCCCAAACTCTTCAAGTCATTGACAATCTTGGTGAATCTAGAGTTCATACTTGAAATAGATTCTTTGTCAAGCATTTCAAATAACTCATAGTCTCTCATAAGTTGATTGACTTTGGATTGCTTCACTTTTCCAGTTCCTTCATAAGTGACTTCCAGCTTGTTCCAGATCTCCTGTGCTGTTTCAAAAGAGGAAACTTTGTTATACTCAGTAGCAGAAAGTGCACAATGCACCATATTCATTGCTGAAGCATTGGTTTGGAGTTTTTTAAGAATATCATTAGTGTATTCTCTCTGAGGAATTACAACATTCCCTAAACCAACTTCCATCCTTGTTGGGATGAAGTCACCATCAGTGATAACATTCCAGGCGCTCATATTCTGAGCTTGGATGAAACACATCATCCTCTTTTTCCAATAAGAGTAGTTATCACCATTGAATAGTGGAGGTCTAGTTGTGAAAGAGCCCTCGGGAATAATAAAGTATGAAGGGTTCTCAGGCTGGTGTCTACTAGCCATCTCTATTGATTCTGATAGGATCTTACACTTAGATTCTTAGATCTTTAGTAAATATACGAAGTGACCTTCGCTCTGATACCACTTGTTGGCCCTAACAAGAACAGAATCACCTAGAAGGGGGTGAATAGGTGTCTAAGTGGAAAACTGAAATTTTCTAAGTTTTTCAAGAAACTTAAATTTCAGAGCCAAATTTCCTCAGAGTCAGAGGCAAGCTTACAGAAGCAGCTTCTGAGGGAAATTCTGCCTAAACAAAGTTAGACTGTTTTCAGCAACAGAAGTTCTGAGTTCAAGAACTTCTGGACAGTCTTCTGAACAAAGACAATGATATTAAGAGACAATCTGTTTCAGCACTAAATATAAGCAAGCACACAGAGGCAAAAGTAACAAGTATAAGAGGGAGAAAGAGGTTTAGGAGATTCTGATGAACACGTCGATTTATACAAGTTCGCCACAGAAGTTCTGTGACTACGTCTTGTCCCCTGAGGTCGCAGCCACCAGAGATTTTAAATCTACTATTCAGAACTTTTATGGCAAGTTCAGAAGCTCCTTTACATCAACAGAACATAAGCTAATTTCTCACTTAGTTCTGACTAGCCTAAAAAGAGTTAAAGGATTTCCATCAGAACAACAACACTCTGTTTTCTGGATTTCTCACCCAACTCTAATCTCAACTAGATTTCTCTCTAAATCTAACTGAATATCACAAACGATATCAGTTTACAAGATTCCTATTATGAACTTGTTTTTCTTCACTCTCTCACTTTAACTAAGACTAAGCTAAGAAAGATTGAGAATGGAAAATGTGCTCTGTTTTTCTTGTTCAAACAGTGCGTTAAGATTTTGCTCGATTATCACGCGTTGTTGATGTGGTGGAGCTTGGCTACTATTTATAGTGAATAAGGATGACCGTTGGTGAATTTGAATCTTCAAAGGAGATGACATCAGTTGTTGTAGCCGTTAATTTGTCAAATCTTCAAACGGTCTTCAAACACTTTGATTCCGTTAACCTTGTTCTTTAACCAAATCCGGTAAGTGATTTGAAGTTGAAGATAAGGTTGAATGGAAACATTCTTCAATTGGATCAACAAAGGGTAGACAAGGAAATTCTGGTTTCGCTTTGAGTAGACAAGCGCGCTCATTCAAAACAGCTTTTTGAACTTTTGGCGCCTTGCATTAAATGCAAGTGTCAGAGCAATAAATGCTCAGCAGAACCCGTGACTTAGCTTCTGAAAGCTAATTCCAATTGTCTAGACTTCTGATCGAATTGGTAGAAACTTCTGATTGCAAAGAACCTCTGAGAAGAGCTTTAACAGACTTCATAGCATCGGAGCGGAGTATCCAGCTTCTGATCATTGAAACATTGTCTTCAGCTTTCGGAACTTCTGAGTCTTCCAGGCAATCCAGAAGTATTTCATTCAGCACATGCTGAGTAACTTACATACAATGCTTAAACAAAAATTGTTAGTCAACATTAAACCGTATGTAAGAGAATCTCATTTTTCATCTTCTGAAACGTTTGGACATAATCAAAACACTTTGGGTTCATCAGATGTAAGATGAGATAACACCCATTTACTTTATTGACTTCCTTGTCAAAGAATTACGATTAAAAAATTTGAGATATTTGGATGTTAACATCGATATGTGGATGTATTCTATGCTACCATCCATTTTTTGGACAGTGAGATTATCTGCAAAAGTAGATGTACATATTCAAGGCTAATATTATTACCCTCACCCACCATCTCTCTTTTATATTCTTCTATATCATCTTTCTTTTCTCTCTTCTCTTTTCTCTTGCAATACTAATTTCTCATAGATCTCCAGATTCAGAAAAAAATTGGGTTAGGTTAGAAAAATTTCTAAAAATATTCACCCATTGGTAGCTCCTTTATCTTGTTTTGAATTTTTGTGTATTAAAAACCTAAAGGGGGAGTCTGGGATGGATTTAGTCCATATATGGTAGGTAAAATTGGACCGTTAGATCTGATCCAACGGTCCATATCAATACTGGATGACTTGCTGAGCTGGAGGTAAAGGGCAGAAATGAAACTTGTTAAAATTGTTGGTACCCTTGTACTTTGAAGTGAGAAAACAACCTCAACAGGTAATATTTTTGGTACCCTTTCTACTTTTTGCTTTTTACTTTTTGTATTTTACTTTTTACTTTTTGTTTTTCCTACCCTCTCTACTCTCTCCACTAAATTCGTTCTCTTCCTCTCCCCTTCACCATTTTTCTTTTGGGTTTATCTTCTTCTTTTATCCTAATTTCTAATCTCGAATCAATCTCTTGATGAGTCGAATTCGATGGAAAATAAATCAATATCTCTGAAACATATCGAGTGAAATCGAAATCATTGTTTAAATCTTTCTTTAAATCCTTTAAATCATTGTCTAAATCAACTAAATAGAAATTAAATAGTAAGCGTGTTAGGAAACCAATCGATAGAATCTCTATAGGAAAGAGTTCAGATCCCTACCCATATTAATAATAAGCAATAAGAAGAATAGGCTGCATCTGATTCCTCTTCTTTCTCTTTTGCCTTTTTGATTTGAGAGAGCCTTTGATTGGATTGTATGTTAATTGTTTAAATTTAATTTTGATTAGCAAAATATAAAAGTGAGAATTAGGTGGTAAAAGTTCTTCACTAGGTTGAATGAGAAGGATAGTACATAGTATATATATACAGCAAAAGAACTAACAACTAATCTGAAGCCTATCTCAAAGTATAGCACTACTGGTTGTTGACATAATATCTGGGATACACTTTGCACAATATCAGGGATATATTTTGACTAATTCGATTTGACTGATTCAACCTTATTACCCCCCGACAAGTTCAAGAGCGGGAAGAACTTGAAGCTTTGTGCGAAGATGGGCAACACGTTCCTTTCCAAGTGCTTTTGTAAATATATCTGCCAATTGATCAACTGAGGAAACATGACTAATCTGCAGATTTCCTGATTCAACTTGTTCTCTGATGAAATGGAAATCTAAGGCAATATGCTTGGACCTAGTTCGGATGAACGGATTCTTGCTCATAAAAATTGCTCCAACGTTGTCACAGAGAATAGTTGGAGGCTGATACACTTGTGCTCGAAGATCATGAAGAAGTTGTTTGAGCCATAACACTTTTGCAACAGTGTAAGCGAGTGAACGATATTCGGATTCTGTGCTTGAGCGAGCAACAACTCGCTGTTTTCTTGAGGTCCAGCTGATGAGGTTCGTTCCATGAAAAATAGCAAACCCATATTGCGAGCGGCTGTCATCACAATCTGAAACCCAACCCGCGTCCGAAAAAGCAAGAAGAGATGTAGCAGTGGTGGGTTTGAAATGAAGACAGTAGTTCATAGTTTCATTTAAATACCTGAAAATCCAGCCTGCCAATGGAGAACCGTAGGTGCATGCATGTATTGACATACCCGATTGACATCATAGGCGATGTCAGGACGTGTGATTTTTGCGTACTGCAGAGAGCCAACAACCTGTCGGTAAAGCTTGGGTTTAGGAAACGGATCACCCTGAAGAAGGAGACGAGTTGTAGGGTCAGCAGGAGTGGAGATGGGTTTGGCATCGAGCATGTTGCTACGAGTGAGAACATCATGTATGTAGTTGTGCTGTGATAAAGTGAGACCATCATCTGTTCTAGTAATTTGTAAGCCCAAAAAATGATTTAGAGCACCCAGATCCTTCAATGGAAAAGCTTGATGAAGATTGTTAATAAACCGTTGAATAAGAACAACGTTGTTTCCTGTAATAATTAGATCGTCAACGTATACCAGGATATAAATGAGATCAGTAGCTGAAGAATGCACAAACAGAGATGTATCTGAATGACATGCCCGAAATCCATGATTGACAAGGTGATGTTTAAGTTTATTATACCATGCCCGAGGGGCTTGTTTGAGACCGTATATAGGTTTGTTTAAACGACACACATGAGTTGGGCGTGAAGGATCTTCGAAACCTCGTGGTTGTTCCATGTAAACCTCTTCGGACAAGTCCCCATTTAAGAAGGCGTTGTTAATGTCAAGTTGTCGGATGCACCAATTCTTAGAGAGAGCAATAGACATAACCAATCAGATAGTCGTAGGCTTGATGACAGGGCTGAAAGTTGCAAAGAAATCAATGCCTTCTTCTTGACTAAAGCCTTTTGCCACCAACCTAGCTTTATATCGTGCAACCGAGCCATCCAGGTTGCGTTTGATCCTGAAAATCCACAGACTACCAACAAGATTAACATTAGTAGGACGAGAAACAAGTGACCAAGTGTTATTTTTCATGAGAGCATCATATTCCTCTTTCATCGCATTTTGCCAACATTTGTGCTTAAGGGCTTGTGAAACGGTTCGAGGCTCAAAGTTAGGATCAGAGGAAATTTGGATGGTGAAGGCCTTGGGTTTAAGAGAATTGGTGCGTGCTCGAGTCACCATGGGATGTTGATTATTGTCAGCAGGTCGGTAATGGGAGGGTGATGGTGGTATGACAGCGACATGTTCAAGAAGACTAGGTGGAGAGGATTGAAGTGGAGAGATTTCTAGAGGCTGAGGGACGGAGGGGTTCAGATTAGTAGCATATGGGAAGATTGTCTCATTAAAAACAGCATGCCGAGAGACATACAAGCGAGATGTAGGAGAATGAAAGCATAGGTAACCTTTGTGAGACTCGCTATAACCTAAGAACACGCAAGGAAGAGATCGAAAATCCATTTTATGTGCGTTATAAGGTCGAAGAAATGGATAGCAAAGACAACCAAAGGTTTTGAGAAAGGCATAATCTGGATTTTTATGGTAGAGTTTATGATAAGGAGATTGATATTGTAGAGTTGGTGTAATGGTACTATTGTGGAGATACGTTGCAGTTTTGAAAGCATGTTCCCAAAATTCTTTTGGAAGAGAAGATTGGGCTAATAAAGTGAGGCCTTTTTCGACAATAATCCGATTCCGACGTTCCATTGCTCCGTTTTGTTCTTGAGTATATGGACAAGATATCCGGTGAATGATACCACAATTCTTAAGGTAGGTGGAAACATTACGAAATTCCCCTCCCCCATCGGTTTGAAGTTGCTTGATAGTGCAATTGAATTGGGTTTTAACCATATTATGAAACTTGACAAAGGTATTGTAGACTTGTGATTTATGAGATAAGAAATATATCCAAACAAATTTAGTACAATCATCAATAAACAAAAGAAAATAACGATTGCCATTCATAGAAAACATCGGGGAAGGTCCCTAAATATCCGAGTAGACCAAATCAAATGGTTTATGTGAGAGAACATGAGCCGTGTCAAGAGGAAAACGATGACTCTTTCCTAATTGACATGAGCCGCAAACAGAAGGAAATTTATTTAAAGAAACTGGAAGTTGAAACGAAGAAACCAATCGTCGCAGAACTGATTCATGAGGATGAGCGAGACGGTTATGCCAGCCAGTTAAGGTTGTCCGGACGGCTGTGAGAGCCATTGAAGGAGAGGATTTATTTGTGGAGGAAGGAAGCCGGTACAAGCCATTTTCAACGTCCCCTTTGAGAATTGTTTTGCCCTGCAAGGTCTTAACATAACATCTATGAGGCCAAAATTCCATGAAAACATTGTTATCCTGGGTTAATTTGGAAACACTAAGAAGATGTTTGGTTAGTTTGGGTACAATAAGCACGTTAGGCAATTCGAGATTAGGCAAAGAACATGAACCAAGATGAGAAATAAATAAATGGTTACCGTTCCCAACTTGAAGCTTGCCATCGCCTTGATAGTCTTCCGAAATAGCAAGCTTATTGACATCAAGAGAGACGTGATCAGTGGCACCGGTGTCGAAGTACCAGGACGGGTCAACAACAATAGAGGGACTGTTGATATTGGCTATGTAGGCCTGCTTTGGCTGTCCTCGAGGATTAGGCGGACGAGAGGGAAAATTACTTTGGTTAGACCGCTGCCAGCAATCAATTGCTTCATGATTTGTTTTATTACAGATTTGACATTGAGAACGGCGACGATGTTGGTCAGGGCCGCAGTTGGCAGAAGAAGAAGGAGGTCCACTATGTGGAGTTGAAGCTGCATTTCGATTGTTAAACCGGTTGACCTGATGAGCTGCAAGCATGAATGATGATTGGGCTGAAGGATAAGGGAGTGTCGAATGAACAGTCTGGTGAGTATGCTCATGCTCAAGTCTGGCTTCTTCTTGAAGGAGCAGACCAATAAGGTTATCAACTGAAACAACATCAGTTTTCATCATGAAGGCTGTAGTGAAAGCACCATAGGAGGAGTCAAGCCCGTTTAGAATGTAACCGATCAGATCTTCGTCATGAATGGGGTGTAGATTTTCTGCTAGAGAATCTGCAATGGAACGTTTCCGCTCAATATACTCCATCATGGTAAGGGATCCTTTGGAAAGAGTCTGAAGTTGAACCTTCATAGCCATTCAGCGAGCCCGAGTCTGTGATTAAAAAGTCTTCTCGATGGCAATCCAAGCCATCTGTGATGAGGTTGCCCTAGCAACATGTGCAAGAGCTCGTTCAGTTAATGTGGATTTGATCCACAAAAGGACAAACTGATCACGTTTCTTCCAAATGAGAAATTCTGGGTTTGGTTCGGTGGTAACAACGCCATCGGCATCAGGAATAGAGCGGATCTCCACTGGTGGTTTGGGATCCAGAACATGTGCTTCAAGATCAAAAGCTTCCAAGGTAGAGATTATGGTCGTGCGCCATAGAGAGTAATTATCGCGATCTAATTTGATGCTGATTGAGGGTATCTGAAAATTCAGATTTGAGGAGGAGGTGTTGGCTAGAGCAAGAAGCTGCTGGTTTGTGTTTGTATGAGCCATCAAGGAAGATGGAAAAAAAGAGAGGATCAGATCTAATACCATATAAAAGTGAGAATTAGGTGGTAAAAGTTCTTCACTAAGTTGAATGAGAAGGACAGTACATAGTATATATATACAGCAAAAGAACTAACAACTAATCTGAAGCCTATCTCAAAGTATAGCACTACTGGTTGTTGACATAATATCTGGGATACACTTTGCACAATATCAGGGATATATTTTGACTAATCTATTTGACTGATTCAACCTTATTACAAAATAAGGTAATTGGATATCCAGATTTTCGTAATGTGAATTGATGTTCAGATTTGTGTGGATATACTTAAGTTGAATTAGAAATTAATTTTGAGTTTGGGTTTGGGTTTGTTTCATTTTCATGAAATTTTTTGTTAGATAGTGATGGTGGTGTTTGGAAGATGGTGGTTGATGTTTAGTCTCGGGTAGATTTATGGTGTTTTGAGTTTGATTGAAGAAATGAGAGGATAAAGTGAGGAAGAGAGTGTAATTGAAAGAAGTAAAATTAAAATGAGTTGTTTTGAATATTTTTAAAGGGATTAAAGTGAAAAATTCATAATTTTACTTTCATAATTAGGAGAAAAGAAAAGTGAGGGGACTATAATGACAATTTTTAAAGGATCGAATTGGATGTTTAATGAGAGTGAGAGTGATGTTTCTATTCTTGTATAGAAATAATACAAATATAGCAACAGAAAACGGTCAGCTTCAATTTTATTCAAAAATAAGATGTTGAGTTACCTAATGTTTCATCTAAACGCCGTGGCGTTGTATAAATACGAATTTATAAACTTATAGATATTAATTTTTAGATTATTTTCATCTTTAAATTTTCAACTTTTAAATTTTAAGCTTATTTTAGAGTTATTTGGCTACGAGAGAAAGTAAATATGTAGAGAGAGAAAGCTAATGTATTTAATGAGAGAGATGTTTCTATTCTTATATAGAAATAATTCAAATTTAGCATAAGAAGACGGCCATCTTCAATTTTATTCAAAAATAAGATGTTGAGTTACCTAATGTTTCATCTAAACAACGTGATGTTGTACAAACACGATTTTATAAACTTATAGATATATTTTTTTAGATTATTTTTTTTAGAGGTTGAAGTATTAGATCTAGGAAGAGTTAGGGTTAGGGTCAGGGTTAAGGTATAGAGTTTCTAAAACATAATTTTATATCAAATGACAATTTCAAACACGAAACTTGTTTTGGACTCACAACGTGGCGTTGTATAAACACAATTTTATAAACTTAAAGATATTTTTTTAAGATTATTTTCATAATTTATTTCGTAATTTTCATAACTTAAAGAACTTGTCGCGTTCATGTAGCGTTATAGTAAACACTACATGAACGCGATCAGATCTTGTAGTGTTCAAGTATCGTTTCGCAAAACGCTACATGAACGCGATCGGATCTTGTCGCGTTCATGTAGCGTTTTGGGAAACGCTATAAGATCTTGTCGCGTTTTGTTAAAAGCTATCCGCCATTGTTGTAGCATCAAGTTTTTCGACTGTAAATTATATGATTTCCACATATATGCATCAATACACTGGCTTTTAGCACTTAAGCTCTAATTTTGAAGTAAAATAACACTGAAATCACATAAGTGATAAATTAACTTCGATTTTTATATGGTATAAGAAGACGACTACTTTCTAGAAATAATACAAATATAGTATAAGAAGACGGTTATGTTCCGTTTTATTGAAAAATACTCCCTCCAACTCTTTTTGTAAGGCTTTCTAGCCAATAAAAAAGTCTCAAAATATAAGTCTTTCTTAATTTATATAAACACGTTTTTATAAACTTAAAGATATTTTTTTTTGAATTATTTTCATAATTTATTTCGTAATTTTTTGAATTAAAATATTTAATCACACATTCGAAAATGGGCTTCACATAATTTTTTTTCATTCCATTATTAGAAACTCTTAGAATAATTTTTAATCCCAACAAAGAATATACTTTTAATAGGAAAGAGACAAAATAATATATGAACTAATTAATAAGCTATCATTATTGCTAACTTCATTTTTTGTAAAAATGAGGGTTTACTACTTTTTATAATATTTAATTGATGATTAAATAACTATTTAGCCGTCTTCTTATTACTGTTATTACAAATTATCACTATTTAGCCGTCTTTTTATGACTGTCATTACAAATTAATCGTTTAAGACGTCCAATCTTCGTTTAAGGCACCACGTCGCTTTATAGTAAGATCAAACGGTCAATGGATTTAAGCAGATGCGGAAACATGGTAGTATGCATGGTTCGTGCGTGTCGAATTACCTATTGAGATTGAACTATTAGAGTTAGGGAGAGTGTTAGGGTTAGGGTTTCTAGAACACACTTTTGTATCAAACGACAATTTCAAACACGAAACTTGTTTTGGACTCACGACGTGACATTTTATAAACACGATTTTATAAACTTAAAAATATTTTTTTAGATCATTTTCATAATTTTTTGAATTAAAATATTTAATTACATCCTGAAAATGACTCAATATGAATATTTTCATTCCATTATTGGAAAATTTTTGAATAAAATTTAATCACAACAAAGAATATTCTTCTAATAGGAAAGAGACAAAACCAAATTCTTTTAATAGAAAGAAGACAAAAGAATATTCTTTTGATAGGAAAAAGACAAAAGAATAAATGAACTAATTAATAAGCTATCATTATTGCTAACCTCGTTTTAAGTACAAAATGGGGGTTGACTACTTTTTCTTACATTTAATTGATAATTAAATCATTGTTTAACCGTGTTCTTATTACTGTTATTACAAATTATCACTGCTTAGCCGTCTTCTTATGGCTGTTATTAAAAATTAATAGTTTAAGATGCCCAATCTTCGTTTAAGGCGCATCGTTTCACTTTATAGTAAGATCAAACGGCTAATGGATTTAAGCAGATGCGGAAACATGGTAGTATGCATGATTTGTGCGTGTCAAGTTACGTATAGAGGTTGAACTATTAGAGCTAGGGAGAGTGTTAGGGTTGATGAACCCTAATTATTTTGATTATGTCCAAACGTTTCAGAAGATGAAAATTAAAATTCTCTTACATACTGTTTAATATTGACTAACAATTTTTTGTCTACTCAAAGCGAAACCAGATTTTCGTTGTCTACCCTTTGTTGATCCAATTGAAGAATGTTTTCAGTCAACCTTATCTTCGACTTCAAATCACTTACCGGATTTAGTTAAAGAACAAGGTTAACGGAATCAAAGTGTTTGAAGACCGTTTGAAAACTTGACAAATGAACGGCTACAACAACTGATGTCATCTCTTTGAAGATTCAAATTCACCAACGGTCATCCTCATTCACTATAAATAGTAGGCAAGCTCCACTGCATCATCCACGCGTGATAATCGAGCAAAATCTCAACGCACTGTTTGAACAAGAAAAACAGAGCACATTTTCCATTCTCAATCTTTCTTAGCATAGCTTTAGTTAAAGTGAGAGAGTGAAGAAAAACAAGTTCATAATAGGAATCTTGTAAACTGATATCGTTTGTGATATTCAGTTAGATTGAGAGAGAAATCTAGTTGAGATTAGAGTTGGGTGAGAAATCCAGAAAACAGAGTGTTGTTGTTCTGGTGGAAATCCTTTAACTCTTTTTAGGCTAGTCAGAACTAAGTGAGAAATTAGCTTATGTTCTGTTGATGTAAATGAGCTTCTGAACTTGCCATAAAAGTTATGAATAGTAAATTTAAAATCTCTGGTGGCTGCGACCTCAGGGGACAAGACGTAGTCACAGGACTTTTGTGGCGAACTTGGATAAATCGACTTGTTCATCAGGATCTCCTGAACTTCTTTCTCCCTCTTATACTTGTTATTATTGCTTCTGTGTGCTTGCTCATATTTAGTGCTGAAACAGATTTACTCCTAATATCATTGTCTTTGTTCAGAAGACCGTCAGAAAGTTCTCAAACTCTGAACTTCTGTTGCTGAAAACAGTTCAACTGTGCTTAGGCAGAATTTCCCTCAGAAGCTACTTCTGTAAGCTTGCTTCTGATTCTGAGGAAATTTGACTCTGAAAATTAAGTTTCTTTAAAAACTTAGACACTTTCAGTTTTCAACTTAGATACCTATTCACCCCCCTCTAGGTGATTCTGTTCTTGTTAGGGCCAACAAGGGTTAAGGTTAGGGTATATGGTTTCTAGAACACAATTTTATATCAAACGACAATTTCAAACACGAAACTTGTTTTAGACTCACGATGTGGCATTGTATAAACACGATTTTCTAAATTTAAAGATATTTTTTTTAAGATTATTTTCATAATTTATTTCGTAAACGCTACAAGAACGCGATCAGATCTTGTAGCGTTCAAGTAGCGTTTACCAAAACGCGATCAAAACTTGTTGCGTTCGTGTAGTGTTCTAGTAAACGCTACTTGAACGCGATCAGATCTTGTAGCGTTCATGTAGTGTTTTGGTAAACGCTACAAGAACGCGATCGGATTTTGTCGCGTTACAAGTAACATTTTCTTAAAAGCTACAAGTCCGCCATTGTTGTAGCATCAAGCTCTTTGACTGTAAATTATATAATTTCCACATATGTGCCTCAATACCTTCGGTTTTAGCACTTATACTCTAAGTTTGAAGTAGAATAACACCGAAATCACATTAATGATAAATTATCTTCGATTTTATAGAGGTTGAAGTATTAGAGCTAGGGAGCGTGTTAGGGTCAGGGTTAGGGTATAGGGTTTCTAGAACACACTTTCATATCAAACGACAATTTCAAACACGAAACTTGTTTTGGACTCACGACGTGGCGTTGTATAAACACGATTTTATAAACTTAAAGATATTTTTTTTAGATCATTTTCATAATTTATTTCATAATTTTTTGAATTAAAATATTTAATTACACGCCCAAAAATGGACTCCATATGATTATTTTCTTTCCATTCCATTATTGGAAACTTTTGAATAAAATTTAGTCCTAACAAAGAATATTCTTTTAATAGGAAAGAGACAAAACAAAATTCTTTTGATGGGAAGAAGACAAAATAATATTCTTTTGATAGAAAAAAGACAAAAGAATAAATGAACTAATTAATAAACTATCATTATTGTTAACCTCGTTTTATGTACAAAATGGGGGTTGATTACTTTTTATAATATTTAATTGATAATTATATCACTGTTTAACCGTTTTCTTATTATTGTTATTACAAATTATCACTCCTTATCCGTCTTCTTATGGCTGTTATTACAAATTAATCGTTTAAGACGCCCAATCTTCGTTTAAGGCGCATCGTTTCACTTTATAGTAAGATCAAACGGCTAATGGATTTAAGCAGATGCAGAAACATGGTAGTATGCATGATTTGTGCGTGTCAAGTTACGTATAGAGGTTGAACTATTAGAGCTAGGGAGAGTGTTAGGGTATAGGGTTTCTAGAACACAATTTTATATCAAACGACAATTTCAAACACGAAACTTGTTTTGGACTCACGATGTGGCGTTGTATATATACGATTTTCTAAACTTAAAGAAATTTTTTTTTAAATTTTTTTCATAATTTTTTTCGTAAACGCTACAAGAACGCGATCAGATCTTGTAGCGTTTACCAAAACGCTACATGAACGCGATCAGAACTTGTCGCGTTCATGTAGCGTTCTAGTAAACGCTACTTGAACGCGATCAGATTTATCGAGTTCAGGTAGCGTTTGTAGCCGTTAATCTGTCATGTCTTCAAACGGTCTTCAAACACTTTGATTCCGTTAACCTTGTTCTTTAACTTAATCCGGTAAGTGATTTGAAGTTGAAGATAAGGTTGACTGAAAACTTTCTTCAATTGGATCAACAAAGGGTAGACAAAGAAATTCTGGTTTTGTTTTGAGTAGACATGCGCGCTCCTTCAAAACAACCTTTTGAACTTTTGGCGCCTTGCATTAAATGCAGTTGACAGAGCATTAAATGCTTAACAGAACCCGTGACTTAGCTTCTGAGAGCTAATTCCTTTTGTCTAAGCTTCTGATCGAATTGGTAAGTATTTTTCTTCTGATTGCTTCTGAAACCTCTGAGGAGAGCTTTAACAGTCTTCGTGAAATCTTCAGAGTGGAGAGTCCAGCTTCTGAGTCTTCAAAATCTGTCTTCAGCTTTACTTCTCTTCTGAGTCTTCAATGCAATCCAGAGTTTCTTCATTCAGTACTTGCTGAGAAAAACTTATACAATACTTAACAAAAATTGTTAGTCAACATTGAAAAGTATGTAAGACAAGATTAAATTTCATCTTCTGAAACGTTTGGACATAATCAAAACACTAGGGGTTCATCATGCTCCCCCATTTTGGTTATGGACAAACCGTGGTGCAGAAGTTAAAATTACTTAGATAAACACAAAGTTTAGAAAGTAACTTCCTGATTGGTTATGATTTTTACAACTTCTGAGTAACTTAACTCCCCCATTTTAGTATGAATGGTGAACTCCAACAATCTGTATTAACTTAAAAAAGGCTTAAGATCAAGTTGTTAGATTTTAATGAAGTGTAAGTTACTAAGTTAAAAAGCATAAACAATATAAATAGTATCCAGAGACAATTGGAAGTATGTAATGGTTCAGTGAATATATATGATCAGAAGAAACATAGTATGTCAACAATCAAACAGACAGAAGGATAACATAAGGTCCTAAGACAAAAGCTACCCAACCTAGAACCTAGCTAAGAAGCTTAAGTCCGATTTCTATTTGATTGGCTTATCAGTTCTAGATTTCTTCTGAGGAGGAATTGCACCACTTGAACCAACATCCACATTCTGTCTCTTCATCCCAGAGCCAGGACCACCCTGCTGAGCAGACTTCTCCCCCGTTTGGCCAGAAGCAACAGGAATACCCAGAGCTCCTTGAGAGAACAGCTTCTGCTGAACATTAAGAGCAGTCTGAAATTGCTGATGAGAAGGCATGACAGAGTTGATCATATCCATTCTTCGCCGAAAATCAGCATCAATGGCTTTCATACGATCAAAAGTCTGTCCAGATTGAGGTCGCTCTCTGTGAACATCCTCCAGAAGCAGCTTGATAAATTGATTATTCGCATACACATCAGCAGTGAGATGCTCATTCTGAATATAAGTCTGTCCTCGAACAAACCTATAGCAATTATGAAGAACTTTCTTTTGTTCCTTTACTTGAGTATTAATAATCTTCAGAAAATCTGTAAGCTCTGCAATCTGGGCGTTCTGAGAAGTCACAACAGACTCTATGCTCTGAAGACGATTGTTGAGATCAGGAGTGATGTCATACACAATTCTGGCAGCCCCAGAAGATGATGATCCTTGAGCAGAAGATTTCACTTCTTTCAGAATATGATTAGCAGGACTCTGCATGTCATCAAGCTTACTAGGAAGAACCTTCTCATGAGCCTCATAATGCTCATTAGCTTCTTTAACTTCCTCTGTCAATATCTCAAGATTTTCATTGACATTCTTGGTAGAGGCAAGAGCTATATTTTCAAGAGTGGGAAGGGTCAATGTCAGCTGTCTCAGTCTGTAAAACTCATCATGAGCAGCAAGATGAAGTGTTGAAAGATTACTAACAACATTTATACCCAACTGGAACTATTATTTGCAGTTTTGAAGTCTTTAGTATAGAACGATACTTGAACGCGATCAGATCTTGTAGCGTTCAAGTAGCGTTTACCAAAACGCTACAGGAACGCGATCAGATCATGTCGCGTTACAAGTAGCATTTTCTTAAAAGCTACAAGTCCGTGATTGTTGTAGCATCAAGCTCTTTGACTGTAAATTATATAATTTTCACATATGTGCCTCAATACCTTCGGTTTTAGAACTTATACTCTAAGTTTGAAGTAAAATAACACTGAAATCACATTAGTGATAAATTAACTTCGATTTTATAGAGGTTGAAGTATTAGAGCTAGGGAGAGTGTTAGGGTCAAGGTTAGGGTATAGGGTTTTTAGAACACACTTTTATATCAAACGACAATTTCAAACACGAAACTTGTTTTGGACTCAAGACGTGGCGTTGTATAAACACGATTTTCTAAACTTAAAGATATTTTTTTTAAGATTATTTTCATAATTTGTTTCGTCAACGCTACAAGAACGCAATCAGATCTTGTAGCGTTTACCAAAACGCTACACGAACGCGATCAGAACTTGTCGCGTTCCTGTAGCGTTCTAGTAAATGCTACTTGAACGCGATCAGATCTCGTAGCGTTCAAGTAGCGTTTACCAAAACGCTACAGGAACGCGATCAGATCTTGTCGCGTTCATGTAGCGTTTTGGTAAACGCTAAAAGAACGGACCCTTTAACCTTGAAACCAGGAAATAAATCTTCCTTCTTTTTTTTTGTCCTTAGTATGATGAGAATCAATTAAGGCAGCTCATTAGAGAGAAACTCCGATCTCTAGAGCTCATTAGATACAACAATGGAAGTTAAAATCTCATAAAAAAAAGAACATATACAACATGTGATGAGCCCTAAGTGTTTTGATTATGTCCAAACGTTTCAGAAGATGAAAATTTAAAATTCTCTTACATACAGTTTAATGTTGACTAACAATTTTTGTTAAGTTTGTATGTAAGTTACTCAGCAGGTGCTGAATGAAGAATTTCTAGATTGCCTGGATGACTCAGAAGAAACGAAAGCTGAAGACAGTGTTTCAATGTTCAGAAGCTGGATGCTCCGCTCTGAAGTTATCGAAGTCTGTTAAAGCTCTCCTCAGAGGTCCTTTGCAATCAGAAGACAAACTCTACCAATTAGATCAGAAGCTTAGACAACTGGAATTAGCTTTCAGAAGCTAAGTCATGGGTTCTGTTTAGCATTTATTGCTCTGACAAGTGCATTTAATACAAGGCGCCAAAAGTTCAAAAAGCTGTTTTGAAGGAGCGCGCTTGTCTACTAAAAAAAAAACCAGAATTTCCTTGTCTACCCTTTGTTGATCCAATTGAAGAATGTTTCCAGTCAACCTTATCTTCGACTTCAAATCACTTACCGGATTTAGTTAAAGAACAAGGTTAACGGAATCAAAGTGTTTGAAGACCGTTTGAAAACTTGACAAATGAACGGCTACAACAACTGATGTCATCTCTTTGAAGATTCAAATTCACCAACGGTCATCCTCATTCACTATAAATAGTAGGCAGGCTCCACTGCATCATCCACGCGTGATAATCGAGCAAAATCTCAACGCACTGTTTGAACAAGAAAAACAAAGCACATTTTCCATTCTCAATCTTTCTTAGCATAGCTTTAGTTAAAGTGAGAGAGTGAAGAAAAACAAGTTCATAATAGGAATCTTGTAAACTGATATCATTTGTGATATTCAGTTAGATTTAGAGAGAAATCTAGTTGAGATTAGAGTTGGGTGAGAAATCCAGAAAACAGAGTGTTGTTGTTCTGGTGGAAATCCTTTAACTTTTTTTAGGCTAGTCAGAACTAAGTGAGAAATTAGCTTATGTTATGTTGATGTAAAGGAGCTTCTGAACTTGCCATAAAAGTTCTGAATAATAAATTTAAAATCTCTGGTGGCTGCGACCTCAGGGGACAAGACGTAGTCACAAGACTTCTGTGGCGAACTTGGATAAATCGACTTGTTCATCAGGATCTCCTGAACTTCTTTCTCCCTCTTATACTTGTTATTTTTGCTTCTGTGTCGTTGCTCATATTTAGTGCTGAAACAGATTTTCCCTTTATATTATTGTCTTTGTTCAGAGGACTGTCCAGAAGTTCTTAAACTCAGAACTTCAGTTGCTGAAAACAGTCTAACTGTGTTTAGGCAGAATTTCCCTCAGAAGCTACTTCTGTAAGCCAGCCTCTGATTCTGAGGAAATTTGACTCTGAAAATTAAGTTTCTTTAAAAACTTAGAAATTTTCAGTTATCAACTTAGACACCTATTCACCCCCCTCTAGGTGATTCTGTTCTTGTTAGGGCCAACAACATGCAGCTGAAATATAAGTGTACATATTTAATCAATATTCTCACAACATGTTCAGTTATCAACTTAGACACCTATTCACCCCCCTTCTTTTCTTTTCTCGCCCTAGTATGATGAGAATCAATTAAGGCAGCTCATTAGAGAGAAACTCCGATCTCTAGTGGTCATTAGATACAACAATGGAAGTTAAAATCTCATAAAAAAAAGAACATATACAACCTGCAGCTGAAATATAAGTGTACATATTTAATCAGTATTCTCACAGGATGCAGTTTCAAACACACAGATTATACAACATGTAAATTAGAAATAGCAACACAACATTTCTAAACATACTCCTAACTCTTTCTACTGACTTAATTTTCTCATGCGCTTCAACGAGCTTCACTTTCAGCCTATTGACATCCTCTTTGACATCTTCAACTTCAAATCTTACCAAATCTAGCTCCTTTTGGAGGGTCTCATTCAGCTTCGGCACTGCAGAAATCCTTTCAATTTCCCATTCATCAGCCCATGAGAAAAAGTTGCATCCCTAAACCATATCATAACACAACAATCAAACAGAACATGTTCATTAACCAAATTGCTCAAAAGCTAATTGCATCCCTAAATTGCTCAAAAGCCAACTGTATTTCAATGTCATATCTAAATGAAGAGGGCAACAAAATAGCTCAAGATCAACAATATGAATAATTGTTCTACATCCTAAATTTAACCCCAAAATTAAAAATTTATAGCTTTATGGTGTATAAGTAAGATAGATAACTCACATTAGTCATTGAAGAGCATCCCCAAAATAGCCTATTTGGGTTTAATGAAGTCCGCGAAACAATTAGCTTTGCAGGATTCCTACATTCACAATAAACAGTGTGGCTGCGAGAAGCTTGATTCCCACATTCACAATAAACAGTGTGGCGGCGAGAAGCTTGAGACCTATTTCCTGATTCACCACTGGACGACATTTATAAGGCGTGAGGCAGCCCTAAAAGATGGCAATGAAAACAAACTGAATCAGGTAGTATTAAACCCAAAAAACGAAACTTAGATAATGGCTGCATAAAAATTCACAATACTCGAAATACTAACAACATTTATACCCAACTGGAACTATTATTTGCAGTTTTGAAGTCTTTAGTATAGAACGTTACTTGAACGCGATCAGATCTTGTAGCGTTCAAGTAGCTTTTACCAAAACGCTACAGGAACGCGATCAGATCTTGTCGCGTTACAAGTAGCATTTTCTTAAAAGCTACAAGTCCGCCATTGTTGTAGCATCAAGCTCTTTGACTGTAAATTATATAATTTTCACATATGTGCCTCAATACCTTCGGTTTTAGCACTTTTACTCTAAGTTTGAAGTAAAATAACACTGAAATCACATTAGTGATAAGTTAACTTCGATTTTATAGAGGTTGAAGTATTAGAGATAGGGAGAGTGTTAGGGTTAGGGTTAGGGTTAGGGTTAGGGTATAGGGTTTCTAGAACACACTTTTATATCAAACGACAATTTCAAACACGAAACTTGTTTTGGACTCACGACGTGGCGTTGTATAAACACGATTTTATAAACTTAAAGATATTTTTTTAGTTCATTTTCATAATTTATTTCATAAGTTTTTGAATTAAAATATTTAAGTACACGCCCAAAAATGGACTCCATATGATTATTTTCATTCCATTCCATTATTGGAAACTTTTGAATAAAATTTAGTCCTAACAAAGAATATTCTTTTAATAGGAAAGAGACAAAACAAAATTCTTTTGATAGACAAAATTCTTTTGATAGGAAGAAGACAAAAGAATATGCTTTTGATAAAAAAAGACAAAATAATGAACTAATTAATAAACTATCATTATTGTTAACCTCGTTTTATGTACAAAATGGGGCTTGATTACTTTTTATAATATTTAATTGATAATTAAATCACTGTTTAACCGTCTTCTTATTACTGTTATTACAAATTATCACTCCTTAGCCGTCTTCTTATGGCTGTTATTATAAATTAATCGTTTAAGACGCTCAATCTTCGTTTAAGGCGCATCGTTTCACTTTATAGTAAGATCAAACGGCTAATGGATTTAAGCATATGCGGAAACATGGTAGTATGCATGATTTGTGCGTGTCAAGTTACGTATAGAGGTTGAACTATTAGAGCTAGGGAGAGTGTTAGGGTTAGGGTTACGGTATAGGGTTTCTAGAACACAATTTTATATCAAACGACAATTTCAAACACGAAACTTGTTTTGGACTCACGACGTGGCGTTGTATAAATTAAATCCCCCACACTTGAGCAATGCTTGCCCTCAAGCAAAGAGACAAAATTTAACTGCAAGGAATTTAAGCAAATGGATATTGAAACTGTTGGCCCTAACAAGAACAGAATCACCTAGAGGGGGGTGAATAGGTGTCAAAGTTGAAAACTGAAAATTTCTGGGTTTTTTAAAGAAACTTAATTTCCAGAGTCAAACTTTCTCAGAGTCAGAACCAAGTTTAGAGAATTTGCTTCTGAGGAAAATTTTGCCTATACACAGTTAGCCTGCTTTCAGCAACAGAAGTTCGGTAAGAGAACTTCTGGACAGTCTTCTGAACAAAGACAATGATACTTACAGAAAATCTGTTTCAGCACTAAATATAAGCAAGTACACAGAAGCAATAATAACAAGTATAAGAGGGAGAAAGAAGTTCAGGAGGTCCTGATTGAACAATTCGATTTATCCAAGTTCGCCACAGAAGTCCTGTGACTACGTCTTGTCCCCTGAGGTCGCAGCCTTCAGAGATTTTATAAATCCACTATTCAGAACTTTTATGGCAAGTTCAGAAGCTCCTTTACATCAACAGAACTTAAGCTAATTTCTCACTTAGTTCTGACTAGTCTAAAAAGAGTTAAAGGATTTCCACCAGAACAAAACAATGCTCTGTTTTCTGGATTTCTCACCCAACTCTAATCTCAACTAGATTTCTCTCTTTAAATCTAACTGAAGATCACAACCGATCTCAGTTTACAAGATTCCTAATATGAACTTGTTTTTCTTCACTCTCTCACTTTAACTAAGACTATGCTAAGAAAGATTGAGAATGGAAAGTGAATGCTCTGTTTTGCTTGTTAAAACAGTGCGTTAAGATTTTGCTCGATGATCATGCGTATGTTGATGCATTGGAGCTTGGCTACTATTTATAGTGAGTGAAGATGACCGTTGTTGAGTTTGAAACTTCAAAGGAGATGACATCAGTTGTTGTAGCCGTTAATTTGTCAAGTCTTCAAACGGTCTTCAAACACTTTGATTCCGTTATCCTTGTTCTTTAACTAAATCCGGTAAGTGATTTGAAATCAAGGATGAGGATGACAGAATCATTCTTCAATTAGATCAACAAGGGGTAGACAAGGAAATTCCGGTTTCTCTTGAACAGACAAGCGCGCTCCATCAAAACAGCTTTTTGAACTTTTGGCGCCTTGCATTGAATGCAAGTGTCAGAGCATTAAATGCTCAAACAAAACCCGTGACTAAGCTTTCAGAGGCTTATTTCCAGTTGTCTGGACTTCTGATCATATTGGCATAACTTCTGATTGCAAGGAAATTCTGAGGAGAGCTTTAGCAGACTTCGGCTTCAGAGCGGAGGAATCCAAGCTTCTGAATCGTTGAAACTCTGACTTCAGCAAACAAAACTTCTGAGTCCTTTAGGCAATCAGAGAATGATTCATTCAGCACCTGCTGAGTAACTTACACATAGACTAAAAAAAAATATTAGCCAACAATAAACTGTATGTAAGATAGTACTAAGTTTTCATCTTCTGAAACGTTTGGACATAATCAAAACACTTAGGGTTCATCAGAAACTGCAATGCCAAACATACGAACCAGGTCAACTAACTTTACCCTCTAACTCGTTAACAGCTTGGATAAGCGGTTGTCTTGTATTTGTGATACATACTCCCGAACCTACAACTATTAACTAAGTTAGGTAGCATTAGCTTTAAGATGGTGATGAGAGTCTTTGTGACAGGTTACCTACCCATTTAAGTCTAGCAACCGGAACCTAATGATTAAGATGGAAGCTTAACTGGCTAACCCAGCAGGCTTGTGTACCAAAAGATTTTATTTACAGTTAAGCACAACCTTGTTTCAATTACAGCACAACCTTCACAATTCACAATTTTTTTCTCATCCCCAATCTAGTTAATAGCTTTCGATAAGCGGTTGTCTTGTGCTTTTGGCACATACTTCCGAACCTACGACTATTAACCAAATCAAAGAGCATTGGCTTACTCATACCAATTGGCATAGGAGTAGAATGAGAATTTTTAGCACATATTTAGCACATTGGCTTTGATTATTGGTTAGATTTTCAATTTCATTTCACTTTTAGCGCATTGGCTACCCTTTCAATCAGTTTCAGTTTCAATTTTGGGTCTAATGGCATTAACCGAACACAGGCTTCGCTTTTTGGGCTTCTACAAACTCATTAGAGACGGGCATGGTGTTTAACTTGGCACATCAACTACCCTATCCTCATTTATATACGGAGCTAAGGTAAAGCTGGTTGCATGCAAACATAGCCTTTGGCAATTGACAGAGACAAAAATATAAAATTAAATAGTTGTAGTTATTTCTTATCATCTAAGCGAGGTCAACATATATACAAGCCTCTCACGCACAACCTACTCTAAACAACCTAGCAGCATACTAAGCAAGAGTGGGCAATAAATCGAAAAAATTTAAACGTCCTCACTCAAGCTGAAACTAATTCCCTCCCCCACACTTATTCCGTTCATTGCCCTCAATGAATGCTCAAAGCAAAATAAAAACAGATAAAGCACAGGGCAAACCGCACAGCTCCACCGCATCAAGTAAAACAAATTTAGAAGACATACCGGCTTGGAGAGGCAAACAAAATAAACAGGGGAAAAAAGTTCATTTTTATCTTCCTCAAAAGAATTAGAGGAGGAAGTAGCAGCTTCGAGGTCAAAAGAGGTTTTCCTTTTACGCACAAGGGTAGATTGATCTGGCACAGGTTGTGCATACAATTCCCATAGCGCCTTCCCCCACACTTAATACGCAAATGTCCTCAGTGGGGTGGGTAGGAGAAAAGTAATACCTGCAAGGAAATACCTGCAAGTAATACCTGAAAGAAAAGACAAGCACAAGCAAAACATAAAACATAAAGAAAAAAAAACGAACAAACAAAAAGAACAAAACATGCTTCGTTTGGTGACAGAAGCTAGACACAAGGTACCAACTTGTGCTCAAGGTACCTCAAAGATTTGGTTTTCATCAATGAAAACAGGCGGCACGGGGTTGTGCACATGATGAGATTTAGATGGTGGTTGCACAAGGAGTTCTGCACAAGGTCTCTTCTTTGTAAGAACATTCCTTACAACTTGTGCTTCAGCAATAACAGGTTCAAACAGCTGCACAACTTCTGGTTCATTGGGCACAAGCTCAAAAGTTTGTTGCAGAGACTGTTCTGGTTCTAGCACAGCTTCAGAATCATCTTCCCAATAATCTTCAATGGAATTGAAATTGAGCACTGTCGGATACTCCTTTTCAGTTCTCAAACTCATATCTTGATTTTCTCCACTGGGGGTTTCCTCCACTTGACTTGACATAAGGCATGCATCCATAGAGAGCACCATGTTAGAGAGTTGATGCACTTGTGTCTCAAGAGCCTTGATAGACTTTTGAGTCTCCATCATGAACTGAATCATCAACTTCTTTAAGCTTGGACTATTTTCTTCCTCTCGTCCAGGCACAAGTCCATTGCAAGGTTGCACAGATGGATCATTGTCAGGCACAGTCTCATGAAATGGTTGCACAGGTTGTGCAAAAAGTTGAGGCTTGGTTTGTGCATCTGGATTCACAAAACCAAACTTTTCTTGAGTGGAACTAGAGTGAAGGTCCACAACTTGACAATCTACAACTCCATGGTCAGCTCCATCATACTTGCCAAACAAATTCTCATTGGGCACAACCTCTAAATTCTTCCTTCCCATAAGCGCAAGCTGCTCGGACAATTCTGCCAACTGTGACACAACTACATCAGAACGTGGGGTTGTGCTCTGCTCCAAATCTCCCTTATCCATATGCCACTTATAGCTCTGAGACACTAACTTTTCAATCAATGCATACATCTCCTCAGCGTTTATGGAATCCGGTTCACCATTTGTTAGGATCTCAAGAACTCCTTTAAATGAATTGGTGAGACCATTGTAGAAAGTTTGGATTTGCATCCAAAGTGGGATTCCATGATTGGGCACTCTCCGTAATAACTCCTTGAAGTTCTCCCACGCCTTCGGTAGTGACTCGTCCTCTCCTTGGGCAAACTGAAATACTTCATTTCTTAACTTGATCATTTGGCTCGGTGGAAAGAATTTAGTTAAGAAAAGCTTCTCCATCTCATCCCAACTTCTGATTGATCCTAATGACAAACTCTTAAGCCATTTCTTCGCTTTGTCCTTAAGTGAGAATGGAAATAGCTTAAGTCGGATCACATCATTAGAGACACCTTCACTTGTGCGAAATAAATTGCATATATTCACAAAATCATGAATATGGCCATTTGGATCCTCATTAGATGTCCCTCCATAATGAACTGAATCTTGTAGCATAAGAACCATGGATGGCTTAAACTTAAAAATATGGCATCCCTCATTCGACACAACTATGCACGAGTAATGCCTCTCACCAGATGGCACAGGGTTGTCCATCCAAGAACTTTTGGTTTCATTGCCACCTTAGTCAGTGACATCATCATCAGGCGGTGGCCTATCTGTTGGAATAACCTCCTCTATAGGTTCATCTTCAATATGCACAAGTTGCACAACCTGTGCCAAAACGGGTTGTTCTACCACGAGTTGTGCCTGTGGGGTTGTGCTTGCGGCCTGTGCCAGTTTTCTTTGTACCCATTTAGTCTTTCGAACAACTCCACTTCTTTTCTTATAAGCCTTTCAGATTGATTTGAAAAGGTGGTAGACCTGCTCCATGATTAAACTACCAAAGAAAACTAGAACGAAATCTGCATAGCTCAACACACACGTCAAACTCTTAAAAACATATACAATAACAAGAATCTAAACACCATATTTTCCCCGGCAACGGCGCCAAAAATTGATGCGTGACTAGCACCACGTAAAATCTAAGATTACGCACATGTCATCAATAGTATATAAAACGGTAAGAACCGAATATCGATCCACAGAGAAAATGGGTTAGATTATTACTAATGTTCAGATCTAAAAGAGTAAAGAGTAACCAGATGATTTAAAGCAAGAAATAACAATAAACGAGATAACAAAGCAATAAAACAGTAAATCTAATGTAAGGGAACAAATCCAGAGAGAACAGGGTTGTTCTCGAGCACAAGGCTAAGAAATAGTTGATGGCAAACAATAATAAAAGGGATACATGGAATAAGCACAGGGTCTAGCAAGCACATGTCTATAGATCTATATTCAAAACGTACATTCATGAAGATGAGACGTTCATATAAACTACTTCCCACATCTCTATGGTCAAAATAGTACTAAGATGAATCAAAATCTTATCTCTAAGCATTTCAACCATCATTCATTAATCAAGCACAAGAACAAAGCTAACAAAGATTTCTCTTAAATCAACTTAATCTATCAAACACCCTAACCACTATCGCTAGTCGATTAAACACTTGATTCTTCAGATTAGCTCTTAGATCTACTAATCCTCTCTCAAGGTAAAAGCAAATCAAGCATACAATGCTTAGGCCATTAGCACAGGGCAGATTAAGCATAGATCTGAAAACATCTTATGAACATAGATTTGAAAATAGAAATAAGAACCCGATTTATACCTTTCCTTAGCTCATTCCATGCTAAGGAAACGACTCACACTTCATAACTCTTTCATCCACGAAGCATAAATGAAGAAATGAAGAAGAAAGCATAAAGATTATATTGATAATGAAGGAAGAAGCTCCAATTCTCCCATGGCAGAAATGCCAAGGAAGAAGATGAATCCCAACCTCCAAGGTTTGTTACAAGAGAGAGAAAAATGATTGATTAAGATATTTAAGGTTATCTTGGGGGGATAAGACTAGTGTTCCTTTTATAGGCAAACAAAAGGATGCTCTAATGCATGGCAATCCCAAAATACCCAACAATAAAGCAATATTCTGACATAGGACAAAAACAATAAAGAGGAGCGCCCTAGTGGCATCACCCGTGTGACTAAGCTTGATCTTTTCTCTTTTCATTAATGACACAGCTCCCTGCCACGCACAGCCTGTGCCAAACAGCAGCACCGCTACTAAAATCATCCTTTTAAGCATAACTTCTCATCAACAATCAATTCAGGCCTGCTCCAATGCATTTATAAGAAAACAATACGAAAAGAAAAGAAAAGATGCAAATAAATGAAATGAAATAGCCTTAAACACTATCAAAATACACGCACAATCTCTGCACATCAAAATACGATTTTCTAAACTTAAAGATATTTTTTTAAGATTATTTCATAATTTGTTTCGTAAACGCTACAAGAACGCGATCAGATCTTGTAGTGTTCAAGTAGAGTTTACCAAAAAGCTACAGGAACGCGATCAGATCTTATCGCGTTCATGTAGCGTTTTGGTAAACGCTATAAGAACGGGCCCTTGAACCTTGAAACCAGGAAATAAATCTCCCTTCTTTTCTTTTCTCGCCCTAGTATGATGAGAATCAATTAAGGCAGCTCATTAGAGAGAAACTCCGATCTGTAGTGGTCATTAGATACAACAATGGAAGTTAAAATCTCATAAAAAAAAGAACATATACAACCTGCAGCTGAAATATAAGTGTACATATTTAATCAGTATTCTCACAGGATGCAGTTTCAAACACACAGATTATACAACATGTAAATTAGAAATAGCAACACAACATTTCTAAACATACTCCTAACTCTTTCTACTGACTTAATTTTCTCATGCGCTTCAACGAGCTTCACTTTCAGCCTACTGACATCCTCTTTGACATCTTCAACTTCAAATATTACCAAATCTAGCTCCTTTTGAAGGGTCTCATTCAACTTCGTCACCGCAGAAATCCTTTCAATTGCCCATTCATCAGCCCATGAGAAAAACTTGCATCCCTGAACCATATTATAACACAACAATCAAACAGAACATGTTCATTAACCAAATTGCTCAAAAGCCAAATTGCATCCCTAAATTGCTCAAAAGCCAACTGTATTTTAATGTCATATCTAAATGAAGAGGGCAACGAAATAGCTCAAGATAGTATTAAACCCAAAAAACGAAACTTAGATAATGGTTGCATAACAATTCACAATACTCGAAATACTAACAACATTTATACTCAACTGGAACTATTATTTGCAGTTTTGAAGTCTTTAGTATAGAACGCTACTTGAACGCGATCAGATCTTGTAGCGTTCTGTTGGCCCTAACAAGAACAGAATCACCTAGAGGGGGGTGAATAGGTGTCTAAGTCCTAAACTGAAAATTTCTAACTTTTTAGAGAAACTTAATTTTGAGAGTCAAATTTCCTCAGAATTAGAGGCTGGCTTACAGAAGCAGCTTCTGAGGGAAATTCTGCCTACACACAGTTAGACTGTTTTTAGCAACAGAAGTTCTGAGTTTAAGAACTTCTGGACAGTCTTCTGAACAAAGACAATGATATAAAGAGAAAATCTGTTTCAGCACTAAATATATGCAAGCACACAGAAGCAAAAATAACAAGTATAAGAGGGAGAAAGAAGTTCAGGAGATCCTGATGAACACGTCGATTTATCCAAGTTCGCCACAGAAGTCCTGTGACTACGTCTTGTCCCCTGAGGTCGCAGCCACCAGAGATTTTAAATCTACTATTCAGAACTTTTATGGCAAGTTCAGAAGCTCCTTTACATCAACAGAACTTAAGCTAATTTCTCACTTAGTTCTGACTAGCCTAAAAAGAGTTAAAGGATTTCCACCAGAATAACAACACTCTGTGTTCTGGAATTCTCACCCAACTCTAATCTCAACTAGATTTCTCTAAATCTAACTGAATATCACAAACGATATCAGTTTACAAGATTCCTATTATAAACTTGTTTTTCTTCACTCTCTCACTTTAACTAAAGCTATGCTAAGAAAGATTGAGAATGGAAAGATGTGCTCTGTTTTTCTTGTTCAAACAGTGCGTTGAGATTTTGCTCGATTATCACGCGTAGATGATGCAGTGGAGCTTGGCTACTATTTATAGTGAAAGAGGATGACCGTTGGTGAATTTGAATCTTCAAAGAGAATGACATCAGTTGATGTAGCCGTTAATATGTCATGTCTTCAAACGGTCTTCAAACACTTTGATTCCGTTAACCTTGTTCTTTAACTAAATCCGGTAAGTGATTTGAAGTTGAAGATAAGGTTGACTGGAAACATTCTTCAATTGGATCAACAAAGGGTAGACAAGGAAATTCTGGTTTTGTTTTGAGTAGACAAGCGCGCTCCTTCAAAACAACTTTTTGAACTTTTGGCGCCTTGCATTAAATGCAATTGTCAGAGCAATCAATGCTCAACAGAACCTGTGACTTAGCTTCTGAAAGCTAATTCCAGTTGTCTAAGCTTCTGATCGAATTGGTAGAGTTTATCTTCTGATTTGCTTTGAACCTCTTAGGAGAGCTTTAACAGGCTTTACAAACTTCAGAGCGGAGCATCCAGCTTCTGAACTTTGATTACAGGCTTCAGCTTCCTTGTTTCTTCTGAGACTTCAAGGCAATCCAGAGATTCTTCATTCAGCACCTGCTGAGTAATTTACATACAAACTTAACAAAAATTGTTAGTCAACATTAAACCGTATGTAAGAAAAATTTAAATTTCATCTTCTGAAACGTTTGGACATAATCAAAACACTTAGGGTTCATCACGTTCAAGTATTGTTTACTAAAACGCTACAGGAACGCGATCAGATCTTGCCGCGTTACAAGTAGCATTTTCTTAAAAGCTACAAGTCCGCCATTGGTGTAGCATCAAGTAGCGTCTACCAAAACGCTACACGAATGCGATCAGATCTTGTAGCATTCAAGTAGCGTCTACCAAAACGCTACACGAACGCGATCAGAACTTGTCGCGTTCATGTAGCGTTCTAGTAAACGCTACTTGAACGCGATCAGATCCTGTAGCGTTCAAGTAGCACGCTACAGGAACGCGATCAGATTTTACCGCGTTCATGTAGCATTTTGGTAAATGCTACAAGAACGGGCCCTTGAACCTTGAAACCAGGAAATAAATCTCCCTTCTTTTATTTTCGCCCTAGTATGATGAGAATCAATTAAGGCAGCTCATTAGAGAGAAACTCCGATCTCTAGTGGTCATTAGATACAACAATGAAAGTTAAATTTTCATAAAAAAAAAACATATACAACCTGCAGCTGAAATATAAGTGTACATAGTTAATCAGTATTCTCACAGGATGCAGTTTCAAACACACAGATTATACAACATGTAAATTAGAAATAGCAACACAACATTTCTAAACATACTCCTAACTCTTTCTACTGATTTAATTTTGTAAGCATATCATTTCCCTATTATGAATGAAGTCATGTTTGTTTTGATTGTTCAATAGAATTTCCATTCATATGCAAGCTTCGCGAACTTGTATTCTCAGTTGTTTGATGTTGTAGGGACCAACTCGGATCAAGCAATAGATAAACTATTGAACACATATATTTTATACCGGGACCAATAAGGATAAGATGTATGCTAGGGGTTCTTATTTATAAGATGCTTCTTGTGCTTAATGCTTGTGCTTGTGTAATCTAATGGAAACTAATTTTACATAAGTATAAAGAATCTTGGGAACATGTGACCATCTGACTTGAGTGAATATAGTGAAGATACCCTAGATCTACAATAAACATGGTTGGTTTGTATGAAGGAATTGTGTGCTTGTTTACCATTAGTTCTGGCTGTGCTTTACACCTGCTCGTTTTATATTGGTTAAATCCATTTAAGAATTGTATGATCAGTCTTGCGATTAGTTTATATTTAGTTTATAGTAGTTTAGAAATTCTCAAATCAATTAAGCACAACCAACCGACTGGTCTATTTCTGAAAAGAGACCAGCTTGAGACTGTTTTATCCCTGTGGAGACGATAAACTTATCACTTTATTACTTGTCTAGTGCACTTGCTAGTGTCATCCCACTCATTTGTACACAACAGTACACGTCTATGTTATTAACATATTGTGTACAAGATATGTTTTTAGGTACGTATGACCAATACGGGACTTGGTCGATCCACTTTAGATGGCACATAGTGGGAGTGGTATTGTTCTTCTATCAATGTAGATCTCATTTATCTATCGACCTGATTTCATTATAGTATTGATTGAGGAATCTGATTAGATTTGATGTATGCCTAACAGGTCTGTAAAAGGATGCCAAATACGGGTATGGTTGGTTTATTCAGTGAACTCATTCATATGGATAGTTGAAGTGAAGGGACTACCAGTCACTCTATTAGTGAGATGATATCACTAGGCCACTCGATGAGATTAACTGAGAAATGTGTGGCCACACTCAGATAAGCTGGTTACTTGTTGGTTCTTCAGTTTAACTCAAGATCGACAAATATCTAAAGCTGTAGAGGATGACATCCACCGTGCCTCATGCTTGATACATGGATATGTTGTGGTAAGAGACATCTGAGACATTTACATGGGTATGTGTCTGTATGAGATAGTGTTACACTGTAATCAATTAGTGACTGATATGGTTTAGGCAACTCTCTATCAGTCATGCAGATAATTGATTATAGCCCAAAGGATCGTGCACACTAGACACTGAGATTAGCACTTGTAGAATTAATACATGCACTGTATTAATGAAGAACCTGTATTAGTTGTTAACTAATGATGTTAATTAATTAATTGTTTTGAAATAAACAAGTTAATAGATTGTGTATAAGGATTAATTATTCAATCGGGTTAATTAATAAAATGATTGATTAATTATATTTTCTTTAGGGGTTAGTGTGTAATTAATTATTACCTAACTGATGTTAATTGAATTAATTGCATTTTATTGGGGTGCAATTGGATTAATTAAATTAATACAAGGACTAAACAATAATTAATTGACACACTATAAATTAATCTCGGATTAATGAAACCCTGATCTTTTTCTGACTCAAAAAATTGAAAACCCTAATTCCCTCTAACCCCTTGGCCGGCCGAACTGCAGCAGGTGGTGTCTGGTGGTCGCCGTTCTTCGTGCCTCGTGATCGTGTTCATCGTTCGAAGTGTCGTGCACGTGATATTGGAGGAGCCTCGATCGTGTGGTTCTTCTATCTCTCACAGAGGGATTCCATGTGAGTTAATTTACTGCTTTAATCACATAATTAAATATATTGAGGCTTTTGATTAAGATCAGTTTTCTGATCAACGTATTCAACGCCATTGAGAAATTCCAAAATTCTCTCGCTTCTGCTGCGCGTCTCTGATCGTTAATCAGACTCTAACACCTAGAACACAAGAATCTGGTCCAACCACAAACTCGGGGGAAGAGAGTAACCCGAAAGAAGAATCAAGAGAGATCACATAGCCGCAAGAAGAAGGATCTGAATGGGAACCCGACATGGTAAGGTGGCGAGAACCTCCCGTAACTGATAGAAACGCACCAATCCCGGTCCCAGAAAGGTGTATCCAAGATCTTGTGGACGAACTAGCCAAAATGAGGATCGGCGAAAAGGGAACGGAAACCAAAGTAATGGAAGCTGTAAAATGAGTGCTCAAAGAAGTCACAAGGAGCAAACGAGATAAGGACACATGAACGCGTGTGGAAGTCGCCAAAGATTCGGAGCCGGCTTGCAAGGTCAAGAAAGACAAGGAGACCCCAGAAGATCTGAATCTTGAGGCCTTACTAGATTCAATCTTGTATGATAATGATGTAGTGTCTTCATGTATTCGCCTCCAAACATGATGCAATAAAATCTCAATTTGCTTACTTGTGTGATTTGTTAGGAGATGACACCATGCATTCATTAGTTCATTTGACTAACGCATTTAACATTCATAACACTGCATTACATCATAATAACCTTGGCACTAAAAATGAACCAAGACTAGCCCCGATTTCGTGAATCTGTCTCCTACAGAATACAGTCAGATAGGAACAGTCTTGAGGCATCTTTTTTGTTTATTTTTTAGTTTCTTAATGTAATATATTTTATCTTTCAGGAAATCTGTACTGTCATACGAAATCATTTTTTTATGTTCTGTTTGCCAGTTCATGTCGAAATACAACAATTACAAGTCTAAAATAAATGGACAGAAGGATAAAACAAAAGATAGAAACCTTAAAATGTTTTTTTCCTTTTCAAATAAAGGAACTAACGGGGCGTTTGTTTGGAGGGATTGGGGGAGATTAGTGAGCTTGAGACTAAATTGAAAGCTAATCTCACCTAAGGAGTAGTTTGTTTGGAGGGATGGGGAGGTGAGCTTGCGGAGCTAATCTCACCCAAGCTCAAAAACTAATACCTAGGGGAGGGGTGGTAATGAGTTTAAGGGATGAGATTAGCTCATTTAAATGGGGAAACGACTAAGTAGCCCTTTTACAATTTTAAAAATTCCAGCCATATCTCCACTCCATCAAAACTGATGCTTTAGTTCTGTAATTGGATTTTCGTCGCCGATTTGCCCATTGCCGTCGTTCCATCGTTGTCGGTCCCCTTTCAGTTTGCCGCCGTTCTCTATCCTCAATTCGCCGTCGTTCGCCATTCTCAGTTCACCGCCGATCTTAGTGCTAATTTTTTGTTTCGCTTGGAATTTCTTCAAGTATGGCAGCGTTGCCTCTCTCACCGGCTCTACTAGTGTTGCTAGCTATGCTCATTTTTATGTGTGGGTTTACAGCCCTAAATGGAATTGTGTGGCGTTGCCTCTCTCACCAACGCTACTGGTGTTGCCAGTCTGCTTTTTAATCTCTGTTTTTTGAAATTGATAAATTTGAGGTTTGGTATGATGGACAACAATGGTTTCTCTTCACCTCGAAGTGATTCTTTTCCTGCTGGTCTTCGTGTTCTTGTGATTGATGATGATCCTACTTGGTTGAAAATTCTTGAAAAGAAGCTCAAAAAATGTTCATATGATGGTGATTTCTTTTGCTCTTTTTTTTTTAACTCAATACCCTTGTGAGCACTGGTTTTCGAACCCGATGATGAAAGCAAACTATGAGCTCCTTGTCGCACCAGCTGCTCAAATACTGATGCTCGTCGGAGAACGGATCCTCTTTTCAGGACTATAACCTCTTCCGCCCGCTCCTCGGGACCATGAGTGTGGCACTTTCATGCTTATGAGAAAATCCCCGATCACAAAAATGTATACGGTCACAAGCACTATTCATTAGGAACCGTACGGTCACAACACTGTTTGTTGAGACCGTACGGTCACAAGGCCTCTGACCGTACGGTCACTGCCACGTGGCAGATAGCAATCCAATCCTTATCTGCCACGTGGCTGGCGGTCCAATCATAGCGAGACACGTGTACTAAATCCAAATGACTTCAGCCGGGTGTTGTGTGAAGCCCGGCTCAGATCCAAATTTGGATCTGAGACGGGCGAAGCAAGTGACCGTACGGTCACCAAATGGTGACCCTACGGTCACAAGCTAACCTATAAATACCCCCCGGATTTCTCATTCAATTCACCAAAAAACACTCATTCTCCTCTCTCTCTCTCTCTCTAGCTCGTTCTAAAGCGATTCTTGACCCGATATAAGTTGCCTTTGAAAAAGTTGCCTCCGAGTTTCCTAAAGTTGCCTCTGATATAGAAAAAGAATCGCTAGAGTCCGAGCTTGAGAGTACTTTTCCCAAATATTCTCAGAAAAGGTCCTCCTGACCACCAAAAATATATCCCCCCCTTATCAAAAAGTTCCCGATCTAGGCATCACTCGCAGTCTCGCTAGGGTTGATTAAGTCATGTTCTTAGCCATCACTCCGGAGGACGCACACGCAACTCCGGTCCCCGAGGTTCCTCCCAAAAAAGGTCTCCGTTCTTCAACGAGCATCAGTCCGCGAGCAATCACTGGCACGCGACGAGGGTAAGCTTCTGAGGGTTTTGTACCGTGTCACCCGGCGGTTTACCGTACAAATATTTGCGCATTTACTTATTCCTATGTGATAACCATAAATATCAAGACAATAAGCTGTTAGGTTGCATTAAAGATCCTCTGGGTTCAGGAATGTCGGAATTAATAAGTTGTATCCACGAACGTAAATAGAATCTCTGGTTTTCAAAACAATCGGTACAAACATCGGTTTGTACATTTTCCCGGTCGGCCGGGTGGCGACTCTAGTCAAAGAAGGCTAAAGCCGCTATGAGCGTCCACTTTCGCTCACAGTGGCGACTCTGCTGGGGACCAAAAATATATTCTACTGTTGTAAATTAACTTCAACGTACGATTCTCTTGAGGTTAATTTATTAATAGAAGGATGTAAGTTTGGTTTTCACTATTTGTAAAATTATTTCTCAAATTATTTTATAAAATGTAAAAACTGGGATACAACTGAAGCATTCTGACAGTCTAGTTGTGTACAACAGAGTTATTACTTTCTCATACTGTATAGAAGAAAAATCCCGAATGGTCAACATGTGTTACGGGTCGTACTTACTGTCGTTTCCTTTAAGGGATGCATAGGTCGATCTGTAACACCACCTACAGCCTTGTACCGTCGACACGCTGCTCAAAACCCTTAAATGGGGAGGCGCTAGGTATATCTTGCTGTGGGAACTCTTTTGTACTATCAAACGAGACCGAAGCCTCATATAGTCAGCATAGATATCTCCAATAGGAACTACCCTCAAAACATCTTTTAAATTACGTCTGTTGAGAGCATTCCGACGTCGAAAGGAAAGATGTCGGAAAAACCCACCCAGGACAGAGACGCACCTCGTGAAGAATGAGAGGGAGTGACGACTTTATGTGTGGACAGCTTGTTTGATTGATCCATCATGCATAAAAGGCATATAGAAGGTCCGAACCCCGCAGTCCGAGCATTTCTTTGATTTAAAAAGATACTCTGTCACAATCCCGCAAATAGCATTGTCATGAATGCCCACTCCGAATAAGGAAAAGGATCACGAAGATTAAAATAGAGTGCGGTTTGAATCAAAGGAACGTCCAGACCAGTGAAAGTTGGAGAAGCGAAAGAACGACCCATGGCCGAAATTAAAATCCCCTAAAGTACGCCATGAGGCGATCCTTCGTGTCTACGCAAGTCAAAGGCCCTGTTCAAAAAACGTTACCTCCATCATCATTCACGAAGTAATATCCTTGAATGGAGCCTAACAAAAAAACGGGAAAAGGATCAATAGGACCATGCATACATACACCTCACGGGACAAGGGTAACAGGGAACTCATAGCATCTTTCCCCGCATAGAGCGACCGTGGACGAGGGCAAACCGAAGGTTGGTTAGGGCAGGCCCAATCACGGAGCCCGAAGACGTGTTAGTTGAAAGCGCGGCTGATTCAGAAGAAGACATGACAGAGCCGAATAACATCCCCGACGCTGCTACTGAGATCGCCAAAGCATTGACGGCCATGCTCCAGTCCCCCGAGTACCAGATGATGATGGACTTGGCCATCGAGAAAGGATGCCAGAAGGTCCTGGCCAAACACTTGGAAAACGGAGAAAAGCCTGAGTATGAATCGGGAGGATCTCATGGGATGGAGAAGCCGAAAGACCCAAATGACTCAGAAGGGAAGTTGGACTACATCATCGGGCACCTGGAAAGTAAGGTCGGAAGCGCCGCTACCCCAACTAGCAAAACATTGGCATCCTATCTGAGGCCCAATGGGCAAGGGCTTCCCCCAGGGTTTGTGATCCCATCATTTATCCGGTTCAGCGGAAAAGGAGATCCCGCTGGGCACATCAAACACTTCGCCAACCTTATGAATCTATCTCCCTTAGACATGAAACAAGCGACTGGTTTGTTCGCCTTCTCACTCGAGGGCAATGCCTTGGAGTGGTACAATGGGTTGAAATTCAGCATCCAAGGGAATTGGGATGAACTAGTGGCTGCATTCACCAAACAATATGAAATCAACACCCTGCTAAAGTACACGTGGGCAGACCTGACGGCCCTCAAACAGAATGTAGGAGAAAGGTTCGACGCCTACTATGACAACAGGTGGTTGCCGGTGGCTGGAAAGCTGGCTGTTAAGCCTCCAGAGAGTGATTTAATAGAATGCCTGGCCATCGGAGCATTACCCAGAGTCAGAGAAGTAATTCAATATCAGACTATCAAGACGTTCGAGGACCTGTTCCAGACGGTCCGAAAAGTCGAAAGACAGGTTATCAACCAAGTACCCAGGGCCACGTATGGAAGAGGGAGCAACGCGCGGGGCGGCGAACCAGAACAAACCCCCGGGGGGCGAGGGACCCAATCCATCAAATACCGAGGAACCCCTTCTGGAGTTAACGCAATCCACCTAAACATTAACCTCAAGAAGGCATTCGACCGCCTAGCTCATAAGGGGAAGATTACCCCTGTTAGGCCACCCATAATTATCAGGCCTAACGATAATCTGGAGAAGTTCTGTGACTATCATCAGGTCTTCTCACACCCTACCGTCAAGTGTGAAGCGTTGCATAGAGAAATCATGAGAATGATTGAAGAAGGAGAGATAGAAGCTCCTAAGGCCCCAAGCACCAAGAAAAAACCCCTACCAGACTACCGCGATGTTCCTCCACCACGGACCATGATGATTAGCTCGGGATTCATAGAAAAAGAAGTCCTGAAAAACGCCGATAGGACACCAAGGGCACATACCCCGATGGGCCATTTCTCCCCGTGCCTTTCAGTCAACATGATGCACTCAGGGTGTACCCCGGCTTAGATTATGGCCTGTCTCGAAGGGAGAATCAGGAGGTCTCCAGACGAGGCCAACAATTGGTGGTCAGACTCGTCGGATGACGAGCCGACAGAAGAACAAGCCAGGGCCACAATAAACCATGTCACCAGATCAGGACGGGTATTTCAACCCACGCCTAGGACACAAGAGTCAGAACCAACCACAAACGAGAGGGATGGAAGTGGCCAAGGTTCCAGCGAAAAGGGGATGGTGGCTAAACAACTGGCGAAGACCCCGATGCAAATGTCTGTATGGGAACTCCTGGTATCATCCAAGGAACACCGGGATGCGTTAGTCGAGAATCTCTCGGCCGTGCCTACAACAGCAACAATAACCCCAAACGAGCTATGCTGCATAGTGCAGGAAATGCGGGAGCCCGCGGCCGAAATATCTTTCACAAAAGAAGATCTTCCCGCTGAAGGAGCAGTCCACAACAAAGCCTTGTTCATACAAGTAGAGGTCAAGGGAAGGCCTCTGTCATGTGTCATGGTAGATGACGGGTCGGCCCGCAACATATGCCCCAAGAAAATGTTGGGACGGCTCGAGCTGACAATGGAGGACATCAGGCCCACAGAGATGGTTATCCGGGCCTATGATGACTCAAAGAGAGAAGTGTTGGGCGTCTTCGAAACGGAAGTTGTAACAGGGCCCATCAGGTCGATGGTAGAGTTTGTAGTAATGGATATACCCGTCACTTTCGCCTTGCTACTCGGACGACAATGGTTCCACCCCTTGGGAGGAGTCCCATCCACCCTACACTAGAAAATCAAGTTCCCGATAGGAGATAAAGTTGTCACCATCCCCGCTCATGATGACCTCATGGTAGCCATAATCACCTCGGATTTTCCTCCCCGAGGTGGGTTCCAAGTAGCCATGATATATGAGGAAGAAATGCCCGTATCGGTCGCAAACTCACTAAAGAAGATGCGCTTCATGCCAGGAATGGGCCTAGGGGTAAACCAACAAGGGCCGCCCACTTTCGATATCCCTTTCGAAGCTAAAAGGGGGAGAGAAGGGTTAGGATATTCTGCGAACAGAGACGTGGGCGCGTCTGGAGAAACGAGGTGGGTCGCCCCAAAGAAAAGACTAGAAGAAGCTACTGAGAGAGAACCCGACATGACGAAATGGCAGAAAACTCGCACGGCCAAGATAAATGCGCCGATCCCGACCCCGGAAAGGCGCATCCAAGACCTCGCAGATGAACTGGCCAAGATGAAGGTCAACGAGGGAGAGATGGAGGTCAAGCTGAGGGAAGCTGTGAAGCGAGTATTTGAGGAAATCATGAGAGGAAAACGAAACGAAGACACAAAGATGCCCCATGGAAATGACAAGGGCAGGGGAACAATCCACGAAACCAAGGAGGGAACCACACAGGAAGACCCGGATCCGGTGACCCTACTAGGTCCAGTTCTGCACGACAATGACGTTGTGTATAATTGTGATTTCATGTTCCAAAATGATGTATTCACTTCAAAACACGATGCAATGAAATCCCAATTTGCTTACTTGTGTGACTTGTCAGAAGATGGCACTATGCATTCGTTAGATCATTTAACTAGTGCATTTAGCGTACATAACACTGCATTGCATCATGTTAACCTAGGAACGAAGGATGAACCAAGATTAGTACCAATTTCTCCCGACTTATCCCCCACAGAACGTAGTCAGATGGAGGTGGTTTTAAGAAGGCATCAGAAGGTCTTCGCCTGGTCATACGAGGATATGCCAGGAGGGGAACCCTCCATAGCCGAGCACGCCATCCCTTTAAAGCCTGGAGCGGTGTCGGTTAGACAGAAACTAAGGAGGCTAAGACCAGAATGGGCCCCAACTAGTCAAGGATGAGATAACGAAGCAGATCAAGTCGAAATTTCTCGAAGTGGTTGACTACGCGGAATGGGTAGCAAACGTAGTTCCGGTAGGGAAAAAGGACGGAAAGGTGCGGGTATGTGTGGACTATCGGGATCTCAATCGAGCATGTCCAAAAGACAATTTTCCGCTACCACACATAGATGTACTTGTAGACAGTGCCGCATCGGCCGTAATGTACTCTCTTATGGACGGTTTCTCGGGGTACAACCAGATCCTCATGAAGATAACCGACAAGGTCAAAACCTCATTCACCACGGAGTAGGGAACATACTGCTACAAGGTGATGCCATTTGGGTTGAAGAATGCAGGGGCGACTTACCAAAGGGCCGCAACGACATTACTACGCGATATGATCCACAAAGAGGTGGAAGTTTATGTGGACGATATGCTGGTAAAATCAGACACGAGAGAGGGACACCCCGCAGCATTAGAAAAGTTCTTGACGCGGATAGAGAAATATAACTTGAGGCTCAACCCGAAAAAATGCGTGTTTGGGGTAACCTCTGGAAAATTGCTAGGACACATCGTCAGCGATAAGGGCATTGAGATCGATCCCGAGAAGGTCAAGGCCATTACTGAGATGTCACCCCCGAAAACAGAGGGAGAAGTCCGGGCGTTCCTCGGGAGTATCCAGTATGTTAGTCGCTTTATAGCAAAACTCACAACGGTATGCGAACCCATCTTCAAGCTGCTCAGAAAAGACGAGACGAACCAATGGAATGATAATTGCCAACTCGCGTTTGATAAAATCAAGAAATGCCTGGCAAGCGCGCCCGTGCTGAAGCCACCTCGACCTGGGACCCCCCTCACACTATATCTGGCGATGGAAGAGGCGTCAATAGGGGCAATGTTAGTCCAGACACAAGATGACGGAGTAAAACATCCTATCTATTATCTCAGCAAGAAATTGCTCCAGTATGAATGTAAATATGACTTGCTAGAACGAACTTGTGTTGCTATGATCTGGATCACTCGGAAGCTGCAGCACTATTTTCAATCCTACGAAGTTCTAGTTGTCTCGAAGGTAGATCCTATGAAACACCTCGCCACAGCACCCACGCTAGTAGGTAAACTCGCTCGATGGGCATTGTTGTTATCCGAGTTCGACATCAAGTTTGTAAACTCAAAAGTAGTCAAAGGCAAGGTCGTCGCTGAATTTCTAGCCCGACAACCATTGCCCGAAGCCGAAGATGAACCTTGGCAATTTGATTTCCCGGATGAGAACTTGGGGGTAATTACTATTTAAGGGTGGAGGATGCACTTCGACGGAGCCCAGAATAGGAACGGGGCGGGAGCAGGAGTGGTGCTAGTTTCGCCGACATGACTGACTATACCACAAGCGAATAGACTACAATTCAAGGCTACAAACAACGCGGCGGAGTATGAGGCTTGTCTCTTCGGAATAGAGGCATTAATAAGCCTGGGGGCGCGTGAAGTAGAAATCACTGGAGATTCGCTGCTAGTGTTATGTCACGCGACTGGAGAATGGGGGGTACGAGAAGAACGCTTGCGACCTTACGTCAAAAAGCTACGTGCGATGGTTCGAAATTTTGACACGTGTACTTTCCACCACATACCACGAGAAGAAAATCAAACGGCTGATGCGTTAGGCACGCTAGCATCAAACTGGGAAGGAATACGAGCGGCACCCATAAAGCCACTGGTTATGACATCATCCCACTTCCCAATCCACCTAGAAGAATATGTACTTCACATCCACGACACAGAACCATGGTACATGGACATCCAGTGATTTGTAGCAAGTGGCACATACCCGTCAGAGGCGACGAAAAGTGACAAGCTGGTCATCAGGAGGCTGGCATCCAAATGTCGAGAAGTAGGAGGGATATTATACCGACGATCCGCCAATGGTATGCTACTAAAATGCCTATCCGAGGGCGAGGCAAGGAAAACCATGGAAGAAATACACCAAGGGGTCTGTGGGCCGCACATGAACGTGGAGTCCATGGCCAAGAAAATCACAAGGCAGGGGTTCTGGTGGCCTACCATGAGGGACGATTGCTATAAATTCACGAAAAGGTGTCTCCAATGTCAATTCCACGCCGATCACGTTCATGTACCGCCCACGGAGTTGCATAATTTAGCCACACCATGGTCGTTCGCCGCGCGGGGCATAGACATGATAGGTGAAATCAGACCCCCCGCGTCCAACGGTCATCGCTTCATCGTAGTGGCCATAGATTACTTCTCAAAGTGGGTGGAAGCTGAATCTTTCACGACAGTCACATCACGTACCATGGCGAGATTCATAGAAAGGAATATCATATGTCGATACGGAATACCCCACCATGTGATCACCAACACCGGAGTACAATTCCAAGGAGTTACCCGGGAAATGTTGGCACGACACCAAATAGAACATCATCGTTCATCCCCGTACAGACCTCAGTCAAACGGGGCAGTCGAGGCCGCTAACAAGACAATCAAGCAGATGCTCACAAAGATGTCAGATAGGAGCAGAGATTGGGCGGAGAAGTTACCCTTTGCAATTTGGGGGTATCGAACGACTATCCGCACACCGACGGGAGTGACACCATATTCCTTGGTTTATGGAATGGACGCAGTATTACCGGTAGAAATAGAGATGCGATCTTTGCGGGTGGTCCTGGAGGAACACATTCCCAAAACGGAGTGGATAAGAGACAGGGTCGGCCCACTAGACCTGTTGGACGAAAACCGACTTAGGGCCCTGGATCAACTACAAATGTACCAACAGAGGTTGGCAAACACGTACAACAAGAAGGTAAGAACTGTGTCCCGACCTATAAAGGTAGGTGACCTAGTGCTCAAGCAATTGCGGCACTCAACCGTCGACCCTCGAGGAAAATTCCAACCAAAATGGGAAGGGTCATTCGTCGTCAAAAGAATGTACTCGCGTGGAGGAGTCAAGCTAACGGACATGGAACGAATAGAATTGGCAGAACCAATCAATATAGATAGGCTTCGATATTTCTATGTATGACTAGGAGATTGCAAACCTAGAAATTTGTTCCCAGGGAAAGGTCTTGGTTCCTCCTCGGTTAGGACTTGTAAGACGAATGTTGTTTACGTTATTGCTTTAGTAAAATGAAATAAGAATGCATCGTACCATCCCTTACGAGAATTATTTGAAAAGCAAGAAACAAAAAAAAAACCAATAACAAAGTGCATTAATCGCCATAACGAGAGTCACGAAAAGAAACCTTGGTTTCCTCATCCCTCTAAGGCACGCAGGGCCCATTGATAATATTTCCTCATCATTAGAATAGCTGACGAGCTGGTGGCTACTTCAAAGCATCAAGATGTCACTCGAATGTTTCCACACTGTGAACGGTATAACGCCCTACGCATGAAGAAACACAAAACGAAAAGCAAACGCGCATACACATACGCACACTGACACGTATACATGTATACATTCATACATGCATATGAACATACACGCATATGTTTAGGTAAAAGACCCGCGAAAGAAATCAAAGCTAACCCCGGAGGACTACGAAAGGCATAAAAATGTATCCAACAGAAACAGTACACCGGGGCACCGTCAGATCACTGGGACGCTGGGGCACCCCCAAGGTATCAAAAACTAAGAACTCCACTGGGGCAGTACCAGAGTGGGGCACGACTTTGGTCAAGGAAGGATGCCGACGGGGACCCCCAGGTCAATTGGAAATCAGGAGCGAAAGAGAAAAGATATTGGGACACAGCTAATCGACCTCAGGACGAAACCACCAGCATTCAGATAAGACTGGTAGGACAAAGTGTTCAACACCATCTAAAGAAATAAGGGTCGGCGAACAGAGCTACAAGAGGTTACTAAATCCTCGGGTCGTACCCGAGGTACTATGGAGAAGAGCCACAAGAGGTCACTAAATCCTCGGGTCACGCCCGAGGCGTTATGAGAGGTTACTAAGAGTTACAGAAGTTACCGAAAGTCCTCGAACCAAAAATTTGAGGCACCATCAAGAGTTACGGAAAATCCTCGTCGAGGTACTATGAAAGATTAATCAGGGCTACAAAAGGTTGCTAAGTCCTCGGGTCGTGCCCGGGGTATTATGAAGAAGAGCTACAAAGAGGTTACTAAATCCTCGGGTCACACCCGAGGCGTTATGAAAGGTTACTAAGAGGTTACCAAAAGTCCTCGAGTCATGCTCGAGGCGCTATTAAAGGTTACAGAAAATCCTCGTCAAGGTACACAGCAGAAATAGTTAGTCGGCCTTACAGAAAGATTATAGAAGATCAGACGCCGTAGGCCAGAACTGCAGGTAAGTTTTCTAAACTCACTTTCAAAACACTAGCACACACGCAGTAAGTCTTATTTCGCTTCATTGAGACTGTCCGACAGGTCTTACAGAACAATGTAATCACCTTAGACACTTCCAAAGAAGCGAGGGGCAAACTGTGAGCACTGGTTTTCGAACCCGATGATGAAAGCAAACTATGAGCTCCTTGTCGCACCAGCTGCTCAAATATTGATGCTCGTCGGAGAACGAATCCTCTTTTTAGGACTATAACTTCTTCCGCCCGCTCCTCGGGACCATGAGTGTGGCACTTTCATGCTTATGAGAAAATCCCCGATCACAAAAATGTATACGGTCACAAGCACTATTCATTAGGAACCGTACGGTCACAACACTGTTTGTGGAGACCGTACAGTCACAAGGCCTCTGACCGTACGGTCACTGCCACGTGGCAGATAGCAATCCAATCCTTATCTGCCACGTGGCTGGCGGTCCAATCACAGCGTGACACGTGTACTAAAATCCAAATGACTTCAGCCGGGTGTTGTGTGAAGCCCGGCTCAGATCCAAATTTGGATCTGAGACGGGCGAAGCAAGTGACCATACGGTCACAAGCTAACCTATAAATACCCCCCGGATTTCTCATTCAATTCACCAAAAAACACTCATTCTCCTCTCTCTCTCTAGCTCGTTCTAAAGCGATTCTTGACCCGATATAAGTTGCCTCTGAAAAAGTTGCCTCCGAGTTGCCTAAAGTTGCCTCTGATATAGAAAAAGAATCGCTAGAGTCCGAGCTTGAGAGTACTTTTCCCAAATATTCTCAGAAAAGGTCCTTCTGACCACCAAAAATATATCCCCCCCTTATCAAAAAGTTCCCAATCTATGCATCACTCGCAGTCTCGCTAGGGTTGATTAAAACCTGTTCTTAGCCATCACTCCGGAGGACGCACATGCAACTCCGATCCCCGAGGTTCCTTCCAGAAAAGGTCTCCGTTCTTCAACGAGCATCAGTCCGCGAGCAATCAATGGCACGCGACGAGGGTAAGCTTCTGAGGGTTTTGTACCGTGTCACCCGGCGGTTTACCGTACAAATATTTGCGCATTTACTTATTCCTATGTGATAACCATAAATATCAAGACAATAAGCTGTTAGGTTGCATTAAAGATCCTCTGGGTTCTGGAATGTCGGAATTAATAAGTTGTATCCACGAACGTAAATAGAATCTCTGGTTTTCAAAACAATCGGTACAAACACCGGTTTGTACATTTTCCCGGTCGGCCGGGTGGCGACTCTAGTCAAAGAAGGCTAAAGCCGCTATGAGCGTCCACTTTCGCTCACAACCCTAATTCAATTGAATCTCTAACCCCATTCCAGTCCTTCAACGCCGTCGCCAATTGGCCATGTACGGGAAGGTGCCAAACTTCCCACATAAACAGATGTAGGATACCTATCCAGAAGTTTTCACAACTCTTCGTACCTTTCCGGCATAAACCGTATATCTTAGAGAGGTCGTATTTCTTCTTTTTTGAGAGAAGAGGTAAGGGGGCTAAGTGACTCCAATAAGAGGATCACTTGCTCTTAGCTCACCAGGGAATGGAGTCAAGAGAGAGTTTGGAGGTTCCCTCCCCCTTTTTTTAGTGGAAACTCAGGGTAATCCCCCCAAGTCTGGTCTTGGCTTTATTATGGCTGAAGAATGATGCTAACAACAAGAGCAAACAACAAACAGAGTTAGTGTTGGCCCTAACAAGAACAGAATCACCTAGAGGGGGGTGAATAGGTGTCAAAGTTGAAAACTGAAAATTTCTAAGTTTTTCGGGAAACTTAATTTTCAGAGTCAAATTTCCTCAGAGTCAAAAGCTAGCTTACAGAAGTTGCTTCTGAGGGAAATTCTGCCTAAACATAGTTAACAAAGACAATGATACTTAGAGAAAATTTGTTTCAGCACTAAATATAAGCATGTACACAGAAGGAAAAATAACAAGTATAAGAGGGAGAAAGAAGTTCAAGAGATCCTGATTGAACAATTCGATTTATCCAAGTTCGCCACATAAGTCGTGTGACTACGTCTTGTCCCCTGAGGTCGCAGCCTACAGAGATTTTATAAATCCACTATTCAGAACTTTTATGGCAAGTTCAGAAGCTCCTTTACATCAACAGAACTTAAGCTAATTTCTCACTTAGTTCTGACTAGCCTAAAAAGAGTTAAAGGATTTCCACCAGAACAACAACGCTCTGTTTTCTGGATTTCTCACCCAACTCTAATCTCAACTAGATTTCTCTCTTTAAATCTAACTGAATATCACAAACGATATCAGTTTACAAGATTCCTATTATGAACTTGTTTTTCTTCACTCTCTCACTTAAACTTAAGCTATGCTAAGAAAGATTGAGAATGGAAAGGAATGCTCTGTTTTTCTTGTTAAAACAGTGCGTTGAGATTTTGCTCGATGATCATGCGTATTTGATGCTTTGGAGCTTGGCTACTATTTATAGCGAATGAGGATGACCGTTGGTGAATTTGAATCTTCAATAGAGATGACATCAGTTGTTGTAGCCGTTAATTTGTCAAGTCTTCAAACGGTCTTCAAACACTTTGATTCCGTTATCCTTGTTCTTTAACTAAATCCGGTAAGTGATTTGAAATCAAAGATGAGGTTGACTGGAATCATTCTTCAATTGGATCAACAAAGGGTAGACAAGGAAATTCTGGTTTCTCTTGAACAGACAAGCGCGCTCCATCAAAACAGCTTTTTGAACTTTTGGCGCCCTGCATTAAATGCACTTGTCAGAGCATTAAATGCTATCCAGAACCCGTGACTAAGCTTTTGATCAAATTGGTAAAAAGCTTCTGATTGCAAATGACCTCTGAGAAGAGCTTCAACAGTCTTTAATATCTTCAGAGCGGAGCATCCAGCTTTTGTTAATGAAACTCTGTCTTCAGCAATCGAGACTTCTGAGGTTCTTTAGGCAATCTGAAAAATCTTCATTCAGCACCTGCTGAGTAACTTACACATAGACTAAGTAGAAAAATATTAGTCAGCAGTAAACTATATGTAAGAGAACATTAAGTTTTCATCTTCTGAAACGTTTGGACATAATCAAAATACTTAGGGTTCATCATTCTCCCCCATTTTGGTTATGGACAAACCGTGGTCAGAAGGTAACAGAAAACACGAGGTTTAGAAAAAGACTTCCTGATACATATGTTTCATAACTTCTGAGTAAATTAACTCCCCCATTTTAGTGTAAATGGTGAACTTCAGCAATCTGTATAAACTTAGAAATGACTTAAGATCAAGTTGTTAGATTTTAGTGAAGAATAATTTACTAAGTTAAAAGGAAACATAAATCAAAGACATAAGAATGTATAAGAAAGATTCAGTGTATTAAATCATCAGAAGAGAACATATGAAACAAGATAATCAGAAGAGCAGAAAAAGTCCTAAGACAGAAACTACCCAACCCAGAACCTAGCTAAGAAGCTTAAGTCCTAATGAGATTACAAGTTCCTAGGTTTCTTCTGAGGAGGAGGAACACCACTGGATCCTTCAGCAACACTCGGTCTCTTCATTGTCTGACCACTCTGCTGAGCAGACTTCTCCCCCGTTTGACCAGAACCAAGAGCAACACCCAGAGCACCTTGAGAGTTCAATTTTTGCTGAACATTCAGTGCAGTAGAATATTGCTGAGGAGTTGGCCTCACAGTGTTGATCATATCCATTCTTCTTCTGAAATCAGCATCAATGGTCTTCATATGATCAAAAGTCTGTCCAGACGGAGCTTAATCAAGCGATTGTTAGCATACACAGCAGCAGTGAAATGCTCATTCTGAATGTAAGTTTGTCCTCGAACAAACCGATAGCAATTATGAAGAGTCTTCTCTTGTTCATCAGAGCCACTCTGACTCATTCTTCTCAACTCCTCAACACTGGGAGCACCACCAGCTTCGGATACACCAGAAGCTCTGCCTATGAAACCAAAACTACCGAATCTGTTATCCAGATCATCTCGATTCATGTGTTTGCGTAGGAAGTCATAATTGGATGACAACCCAGCAAAACAGGAAGTAGCGGAGGAGGTGGTTAAGGGATCACACACAGGAGGTGCATGTCCAGAGGTTGAGAGTGGAGGGATTTGAGTGGTTGAGGAAGGGATTGTATGTGTGGTTGAGGAGGAAATGGTAGATGAGATGGATGGTAGTGTGGATGGTAGTGAAAAAGATGGAGCATTAAATCCAATTGATGGACTTACAGAGGAAGTATGAATGGAGGAGGTAGTGGATGTGGCTATGGAGTCTGTGAAAATGGGAGCAGAGTTTAGGTTTACTTCTGAATAGGATCCAGAAGGAGGAGCAGTTTTAGGAGGTACAACTTCAGAGGATGAAGTTGTAGGAGGAATGGAAGTGTGAGAATCACCAACTTCTGTGACAAAAGGTAGTGAAGGAGATGGATGAGGAGTATGAGGAGAGGATGGATGAGAAGTATGAAGTGGAGATGAAATAACCTGATCAGAGAGGTTTGGATCAAATGTGGAGATAGGTTCAGCAAACACATGAGCCATTCTGAACAGAGTTTCAGAGGCATCTCTTTCACCAGGATTTCTCCCTTGTCCCAGAAGAACATTGTCTAGAAAATCATCAGTGTTGATGTTTTCAGCAAACTTCATAGCATCCTGAATGATAACATCAGGTTCTTGATCACTATCTTCAGACAGTTCTTCAACAATAGGAGCATCAGCATCCTTCTCAGCAGACATATCCATCATGTCTTCGTCATCAACCAAGTCCTCTTTTTCAGGAATTGATTCATCCAGTTCAGTACTCGGAGCAATGTAGAAGTCCTTTTTTATCAGAGACCTTCTCTTTGCTGACATCTTCTTCTTGGGGATTCTTCTGGAGAGAGGAATATCTTCAGAATCCTCATCTTCTTCCGTAGCCTTCGTACTTATCCGAGTAGAGAGAGAGATATTCTCAAGTTCTTCTCCTTCTTCTGAAGCCTCAACATTCTTTGAGAACTCCACATTCTCAAGTTCAGCAGCACATGCAATGATTCTTGCATCAGCCTTAGCCTTTGCAGCAATTTCTCTCTCAGCTGCTAACTTGTCTTCTGCTTCCTTCTTCTTTCTTTTCTCTTCAGCAAGAGCCACAACTCTTGCAACTTTTTCAGCTTCAGCAGCCTCCTCTCTTTCATCAAGGCGTGCGTCCTCAGCATCCTGAGCTTCCTTCTCAGAAACATCCTTAGGTTTCTCAGCAACGATCTTGCCAGAAGGTTCAACACTGATTGTTGTTTGAACAATAGTGGGAAGAGGTTTTGAGACAACCACTTTCTCAACAGTCAGGACCAACTTACTTGATCCTTTCTTTCCCTTGCCCTTCTTGGCAGCATTCTTTCCTTTCTGCACAGTGTCAACCACAGTTTCCTTCTGAGTAATACTCACAGAGGAGCCCTTCTCATTCTTCTTTGGAGTCACACCAAAGTTAAGGTTCCTGAAGGTATGCATCTTCAGAACCGTACTCCTACTCGTAACACCTTCTCCTGAGATCACCACAGAGGCTGGCTCAAACAACCTAGTCAGGAGTGAGCCATAAGCTAATGCACTCACGGTAGTCACATTTTTCATCTGCCTTATCAGCATGGCAGGGAGATTGATCTTCTTCTGATTGACCAGATGCCACATAAATACTCTTTCCCTGTTGGAAACACCATTAACCCCTCCAGCCTTCGGAAGGAACACATTAGTTGTAAGATAGTGTGCCACCTCTGGTTTGGCCCAATTTGCTTCTGTAAAACCATCTGATGAACCATCATCACCTATGATGATTCCTTCATCATCAATACCGATTGCTTGAGAGATAGAAGCCCTGCTGACCTCAATCTCAACTTCTCCGACTTTTGAGTGAATAACGTCCTCCTCATTAGAAAAGAAATGGAGGTTTTTGTAGAATTCGGTGACTAACTTAGGGTAGATGAATTCATTGAGAGAAACGAATGAATTCCAGTTTTGTGCGCTAAGCCATTTTGAGATAGGTTCAGTGGATTTAACTTCATCATCTAGGAACCTAGAAGTGAATACCCTAGATTCGCTAACTTTCTCTTTATTCTCAGTGGTAAAGATGTGAGTGACAGTGATTTCTTGAGCCATTGTAGGAAATAGGAAATTAGGTTAAGAGATTTTGAGAGAAGAAAATACAGAGAATCTATGGAAATTCTAATAGCAGTGAAAATGCAAGTGAAAGTTTTCTAAGTATGGAATACCCTTATTTATACCCAAACAAGGAAACCGTTCCAATTCAAAAAGTAAATACACACCGTTTAAAAGGGAACAGATAACCGTTAACCACAGAACAGCGCCGTAAAAAGCAGTAGATAACACATGCTTAGATGTCAAATCATGATTAGAATTAATTATCACTTAATTATCTCAAACGATTAATCACTTAAGACACACAGAAATAATTAAACTAAATTACTGAAGTGGATAAGTCATACCAATGCCTTCTCGTAAGTTGTTGAAGGAATTACCAGCTAGAGGCTTAGTAAACATGTCAGCAAGATTCTCTTCAGAGGGAACATGAGTAATGATAATATCCTTCTTCAGAACATGATCTCTCAGAAAGTGATGCCTAATATGAACATGCTTCATCCTGCTGTGCTGAATTGGATTCTTTGAAAGATCAATTGCACTCTTGTTATCACAGTAGATTGTAATTGTTCCAGGGATGACTCCATAGTCAGCAATTTGTTGCTTAATCCAGAGCATCTGAGAAACACAACTTCCAGCAGCAACATACTCAGCTTCAGCAGTTGAGAGAGCCACAGAGGTTTGCTTCTTACTATGCCAGGAGACTAGGCACTCCCCCAGAAAATGACAACCACCAGAAGTGCTGACCCTTTTCAATTTATCTCTACCATAGTCAGAGTCTGTGTATCCTATAGGAGTAAAATCAGAACTACAGGGATACCACAAACCAGCTTCTGGTGTGCCTCTAAGATATCTGAGAATTCTTTTGACAGCAACATCATGAATCTCTCTAGGTTTAGATTGATATCTAGCACAAAAACACACAGCAAAATGTATATACGGCATGCTGGCTGTTAGGTATAAAAGAGAACCAATCATACCTCTGTAGGTTTTTATATCTACAGGTTTACCAGCTTTCTCTTCATCATCAATGTCTTTGCTGACATCCATTGGAATATCAACAGCATTAGAGTCCATCATGCCAAATTTCTTCAGCACTTCTCTAGTGTACTTGGCTTGATTGATAAACACACCATCATTACTTTGCTTGATCTGAAGTCCTAAGAAGAAGGTTAATTCTCCCATCATAGACATTTCAAACTCAGCCTTCATGTGGTCACTGAATTCTCTGCACAAAGATTCATTAGTAGCACCAAATATAATATCATCAACATATACCTGAGCTATAAGGATATCCTTGTTCTTCTTCAGAGTGAACAGAGTTGTATCAACACAGCCTCTGACAAATCCCTTAGATAGCAGGAACTTTGTCAGTCTCTCATACCAAGCTCTGGGAGCTTGTTTCAGTCCATACAGGGCTTTCTTCAGCTTGTACACATGATCAGGAAACTTAGGATCTTCAAAACCAGGAGGTTGAGACACATAGACTTCCTCATCAATGTAACCATTCAAGAATGCACTTTTCACATCCATTTGAAAAAGCTTGAAACCTTTGTATGATGCAAAAGCACATAAGATTCTAATGGCTTCTAATCTTGCAACAGGAGCAAAAGTTTCACCATAATCTATGCCTTCTTGCTGACTGTAACCTTGAGCAACAAGTCTTGCCTTGTTTCTCACAACATTTCCAAATTCATCAAGCTTGTTCTTCAGAACCCATCTAGTTCCAACAACCTTTATGTTGTTAGGTCTGGGAACCAAAGTCCAAACTTCTGACCTTTTGAACTGGTCAAGTTCTTCTTGCATTGCCATTAACCAGGAGTCATCATCAGCAGCTTCATAGAAGTCCTTGGGTTCCAGAAGTGACACAAAAGCCACATTTCCCATGTATCTTCTGAGCTGAGCTCTGGTCATGACAGGATTATGAACAGAGTCAATTATGTTCTCTAAGGAATGATTCCTATGAGCTCTAACTTCTCTTGGTACATCCAATGAGTCTTCTGAAACTTGTTCATCATTTGTTGAATCATATATAGGAGCATCTTCTGGAAGGAAGTTGACTTCTGGAGTAGGATTCTCTTCTTGAGCTTGTTCAGCAACAGGAGAATCCACTTCAGCAGCTCTGGGAGAAACATCTTCTTCTACATCAGGAGATGTCACTTCAGGATCTTGAACTACATCTTCATCAGGAGCTCTACTATCTGCATGGTTAGTCTCATCAAACTGTACATGAACAGATTCATCTAGAGTTTGAGTCCTCTTATTAAAAACCCTATATGCTTTACTATGTGTTGAGTAACCAAGAAAAATGGCCTCATCTGCCTTTGAATCAAACTTTGAAAGATATTCTTTTGTATTCAAAACATAACACTTACAACCAAAGGTTCTGAAGTAACCTATTTTAGGCTTTCGACCTTTCCAGAGTTCATAAGGAGTCTTGTTCAGAATGTTTCTGATTAGCACTCTATTCAAAACATAGCAAGCTGTGTTAACAGCTTCTCCCCAAAAGTACTTTGGAAGCCTTCTTTCATTGATCATAGTTCTGGCAATCTCAACCAGAGTTCTATTCTTCCTTTCAACTACCCCATTTTGTTGAGGAGTTCTGGGAGCAGAAAAGTTATGATCAATTCCCTTGGTTTCACAGAATTCTTCAAACCTAAATTTTTTGAATTCTCCACCATTATCACTTTTGATATGAACAACCTTTTCATTCCTTTCATTCTCAAGTTTCTTTATCAGAACTGAGAAGCATCCAAGTGACTCATCTTTGCTAGACAGCAAGATGACCCAAGTGAATCTTGAATAGTCATCTACAATGACAAAGGCATACTTCTTTCCACCCATGCTCATTGGTTGAACAGGGCCAAAAAGATCCATATGAAGTAATTCCAAAGGTCTTTTAGTTGAAATGACTTTCTTAGTTTTAAAAGAGCTTCTGGATTGTTTACCAGATTGGCAAGCATTGCATAAATGGTTCTTTTTAAAACTAATTTCAGGCAGACCCTCAACCAGTTGATTTCTAGCTACTTTGGCCAGAAGGTCCATGCTCACATGAGCAAGTCTTCTATGCCAGAGCCACGAGGTATCCACTTTGGACATCAAGCATATATTTTTGCAAAGATTCTCAAGGTTCAGCATGAAAACATTTTCAACTCTAGGAGCAGTTAGAATAACTTCCCTTGACTTACTGTCCAAGATTTTACATCCAGAGGAGCTGAAGACAACATCTCTACCTTTATCACACAGTTGTACAACACTCATGAGATTAAACTTCAGGCCTCTGACTAGGGAGACATCTTCGATCGGAGGATTAGTTCCTATGGATCCAGAACCAAGTATCCTTCCTTTCTGAGCATCTCCAAAGCTGACTTTTCCACCTCTTTTAGGATCAAATGTGATGAATGCTTTTTCATCACCTGTCATATGCCTTGAGCACCCACTGTCAATGTACCACAACTTTGACATTGATGGAGCACTCAGAGCCACCTGCAACACAATCAATTAGTGACAGGTACCCAATCCTTATTGGGTCCTTCAGAGTTAGATTTCTCTTCAGCAGGTTTTAATGATATCTCAGATTGCAAGAGGTTTTTAATATGGTACTTGCAATCCTTCAACCAATGACCATCACTCTTGCAAAGCTTGCAAAAAGGAGGGTTCTTGGATCTTTCCCTTTGCTTCTTGGGAGATTTCTTCTTCTTCTGAGAAGGTTCAACATCTTCAGAGGCTACAACAGCACTCTCAGAGGTACCGACATCAGGAGGAGAAGCTATCTCTTTCAGAAGAGAGGGAGTGACAGGTTTCTTCTTCTTCTGGGGTTTATCACTTCCCAGAGGCAGCTTTTCCTTGCCTTTGGCTTTGGAACCATCAGCATGAGTGCTGAATTGTTTACACAGCTTTTCTTCTAACACTTTCATGTCAGAGTAAACTTGAGTAAACCTAAGAAACTTGTCAGCCTCACTCTTGTCCAATTTCCTTTTCAGGTACTTGAACATACTATAGAGTTCTTCAAGAGAATCAAAGATATTTTGTTCAGAAGATATGTTTACCTCGGAATCATATGTAGCTTCAGGAGGTGCGGAAGTTTCTCCTGTGACATCTTCAGAAGTTGGCTCATCAATAGCCATAAAACAAATCTGAGCTTGCTCTTCCTTTTCTTCAGGATCACTGCTGGTCTCAGAGTCTGACCAGGCAGCCAGCATAGCTTTCTTGAACTTTTTCTTATCTTTCTTCAGCTCCGGGCAGTTAGGCTTAATGTGCCCCGGTTGCTGACATCCATAACACACAATTGGCTTATTTGGATCTCTCTTGAACTTTTCACCAGAATCAGGAGTTTTCTTGTCAAAGCTCCTGAAAGGCTTCTTGTAGTTACCACCTCTGCCTTTTCTAAAGGCCTTCTTGAACTTCCTGGTCAGCATAGCCAGTTCCTCATCTTCAGAGGATTCTTCAGAAGATTCTGCTTTCAGGACTACTCTTTTTCCTTCTGACCTCTCTCTTAGGTCATGATTCTTTAATGACATCTCATGAGTAATTAGAGACCCAATGAGCTCATCATACAAGTAATAGCTCAAATCCTGAACTTCTTCAATAGCAGTCTTCTTGGCTTGCCAAGACCTTGGTAAGCTTCTGACAATCTTCTTCACTCGATCAGATTCTTCAATGTCTTTTCCTAAACTCTTCAAGTCATTGACTATCTTGGTGAATCTAGAGTTCATATCTGAAATAGATTCTTTATCAAGCATTTCAAATAACTCATATTCTCTCATGAGTTGGTTGACTTTAGATTGCTTCACTTTTCCTGTTCCTTCATATGTGACTTCCAGCTTGTTCCAAATATCCTGTGCAGTTTCACAAGAAGAAACTTTGTTATATTCAGTAGCTGTAAGTGCACAATGCAACATATTTATTGCTGAAGCATTAGTTTGGAGTTTTTTCAGAATGTCATCTGTGTATTCTTTCTGAGGAATAACAACATTCCCTAGACCAACTTCCATCCTTGTTGGGATGAAATCACCATCAGTGATGACATACCAAGCACTCATGTTCTGAGCTTGGATGAAGTACATCATCATTTTCTTCCAGTATGAGTAGTTGTTGCCATTAAATAATGGAGGTCTAGTAGTGGAAGAACCTTCTGGAACTATGAAGTGAGAAGAATTCTCAGGCTGGTGTCTACTAGCCATCTCTATTGATTCTGATAGGATCTTACACTTAGATTGTTAGATCTTTAGTAAATATACGAAGTGACCTTCGCTCTGATACCACTTATTGGCCCTAACAAGAACAGAATCACCTAGAGGGGGGTGAATAGGTGTCAAAGTTGAAAACTGAAAATTTCTAAGTTTTTCGGGAAACTTAATTTTCAGAGTCAAATTTCCTCAGAGTCAGAAGCTAGCTTACAGAAGTTGCTTCTGAGGGAAATTCTGCCTAAACACAGTTAGACTGTTTTCAGCAACATAAGTTCTGATTTGAGAACTTCTGGACAGTCTTCTAAACAAAGACAATGATACTTAGAGAAAATCTGTTTCAGCACTAAATATAAGCAAGTACACAGAAGCAAAAATAACAAGTATAAGAGGGAGAAAGAAGTTCAGGAGATCCTGATTGAACAATTCGATTTATCCAAGTTCGCCACAGAAGTCGTGTGACTACGTCTTGTCCCCTGAGGTCGCAGCCTACATAGATTTTATAAATCCACTATTCAAAACTTTTATGGCAAGTTCAGAAGCTCCTTTACATCAACAGAACTTAAGCTAATTTCTCACTTAGTTCTGACTAGCCTAAAAAGAGTTAAAGGATTTCCACCAGAACAACAACGCTCTGTTTTCTGGATTTCTCACCCAACTCTAATCTCAACTAGATTTCTCTCTTTAAATCTAACTGAATATCACAAACGATATCAGTTTACAAGATTCCTATTATGAACTTGTTTTTCTTCACTCTCTCACTTAAACTTAAGCTATGCTAAGAAAGATTGAGAATGGAAAGGAATGCTCTGTTTTTCTTGTTAAAACAGTGCGTTGAGATTTTGCTCGATGATCATGCGTATTTGATGCTTTGGAGCTTGGCTACTATTTATAGCGAATGAGGATGACCGTTGGTGAATTTGAATCTTCAATAGAGATGACATCAGTTGTTGTAGCCGTTAATTTGTCAAGTCTTCAAACGGTCTTCAAACACTTTGATTCCGTTATCCTTGTTCTTTAACTAAATCCGGTAAGTGATTTGAAATCAAAGATGAGGTTGACTGGAATCATTCTTCAATTGGATCAACAAAGGGTAGACAAGGAAATTCTGGTTTCTCTTGAACAGACAAGCGCGCTCCATCAAAACAGCTTTTTGAACTTTTGGCGCCCTGCATTAAATGCACTTGTCAGAGCATTAAATGCTATCCAGAACCCGTGACTAAGCTTCTGATCAAATTGGTAAAAAGCTTCTGATTGCAAATGACCTCTGAGAAGAGCTTCAACAGACTTTAATATCTTCAGAGCGGAGCATCCAACTTCTGTTAATGAAACTCTGTCTTCAGCAATCGAGACTTCTGAGGTTCTTTAGGCAATCTGAAAAATCTTCATTCAGCACCTGCTGAGTAACTTACACATAGACGAAGTAGAAAAATTTTAGTCAGCAGTAAACTATATGTAAGAGAACATTAAGTTTTCATCTTCTGAAACGTTTGGACATAATCAAAATACTTAGGGTTCATCAGTTAGGACATGGGATAGCTAACGATGAATCTAGAATGAAATGAATCTTTAGTTTTACAGAGATTCTAGCTCATATGGAAGAATAGGGCTCTATGGAGCTTCCTCCATCAAAGCTGTCCAATCACTCTAAGTTTTAGTTTGCGATATAGTTGGCCAGGCAGTTCTAAATAAAGTTTACTTCTTTCTACTCTAACTTTCTTCATTTTCAATTGGGTTTTCTTTTATTGGCTATTTTAGTAATCTTTAGCTCGTATTTTGGTGTTTTGCTATGAGATTCTGAAAACGTGTATTTTAAAGTTTCAAACTTTATGCTTTCTATTTCACTCACAATCCTATCATTTGCACTTTTATGCAGTCATGTTCGTTTGGGGTTTCAGAATGCTATTATTCTTGTTTTTTTGAGGCTTTCTTTGTGAGAAGTTTTTGTTTCTAACTTAGATAATCCAATCGTTTTTCAAAAATGCGATCAAAATGCAATTATGTTCCAATTAAGGAACCCAATCATCTTTCAAAAATGCAATCAGTGCGATCAAAGTGCAATTCTGTTCCAGTTAAGGAACCCAATCGTTTTTCTGAAATGCAATCCGTGTGACCAAAATGCAATTCTGTTCCAGTTAAGGAGGACGCCGGTGATAAAAGAGGACGTCAGAAATGATAGAATAATGCCGGAAAAACTCATTCAGTTGTGGAAGAATCGCAATGAGGAAGAAAATGGAAGAAGAATGAGTGGTTAATATTATATTCGCATTTAATCGAAATTGAAGGGTAAATTTGGCATTTCCATCTTTTTCTAATCACACCTAATCCCACTAAGCCCTCCAAACAAACAAAGTCTTACCAAACTCAACTTAAAAAAACTAATTTCATGTCAATTTTTTCCAAGCTCATTTCATCTCATTCTTAATATTTGTTAACCCCATAAATATCGTAATATGTAAAACGGTGAGAATGTTATAATTATTTACCGATAAATTAAAAAAAACGCATCAAACGACGCCGTGTAACAGTTTCAATTACATTTCCCTCTCCAATACAAAACCATTGCAAAAACACCATGCCGCCGATACTGAGAACCCAAACAGAGCGTTAACGAACACGCGCTTCTCCGATGTAGAACCACCGCTCTCGGCGGCTGTTCTGGACGCGCTCACACAAGCCGGTTTCGATTTTTGCACGCCGGTCCAAGCCGCCACTATTCCTCTTCTTTGCAGCTACAAAGATGTCGCCGTCGACGCTGCTACCGGCTCCAGAAAAACCCTAGCTTTCGTTGTACCTCTTGTCGAGATTCTCCGCCGCGCTTCATCGCCTCCTAAACCGCACGAGGTATGCTATTGAGTATAAGTTTTGATTTTACTCCCGCCTCGAAACACGCTGTAGAAGTTCGGTTTAGCTCGATATACAATAGAATCTCTATATAGGAATAATGTCCAATTGTTACGCAAATAGTCCGGTCCCGAGAATCTTTGTTATACCAACCTCTATTTAGTAATAAGCTCTCTTTTGTTATAAAAATAGTTCGGTCCAAAGTGTATTACTATGTAGACACACTGTAGAAGTTTAGTCTAGCTCAATATATATGTAGACACGCCGTAGAAGTTCGGTCTAGCTCAATATACACTATAACCGCTATATAGGAATAACCTCTCGATTGTTATGCAAATAGTCTGCAGTTAACAAGTGTTTAGAATCTTTGTTGTACCGACCTCTATTTAGTTATAACCTCTCAATTGTTATAGAAATAGTCCGGTCCTAAGTGTATTACTACGTAGACACGCTTTAGAAGTTCGGTCTAGCTCAATATACAGTAGAACCTCAATAATCTCTCAATTGTTACAAAAATAGTCCGGTTCCAAGTGTTGAGAATCTTTGTTGTACCGACCTCTGTTTAGTAATAGCCTCTCGGTTGTTATACAAATAGTCTGGTCTTAAGTGTATTACTATATAGAGGCTTTACTGTATTTAAGTGTCTTTAGCTCAAAGTATTCAGTTACTGATTGCTATGATGGTCAGCGATGTTGCACGGACACTTCCGTTAGTAGCATGCATTAGGAATAACCTCTCAATTGTTGTACAAATAGTCCGGTTCTAAGTGTCGATAATCTTTGTTGTACCCACGTCTATTTAGTAATAACCTCTCAGTTGTCACGCAAATAGTCCGGTCTGAAGTGTATTATGTATAGAGACGTTTTACTGATTGCTCTAGTGTGTTTAGCTCAGAGTATTCCCGGTTACTGATTGCTGTGGTGAGAAAAAATGAAGGAACTGAGTATGAGTTTCAATTTTGATCAGCTTTTCATCTTTTCTGAGTTGTGCTTGCTGATCAAGAAAAACTGAAGGAATTGAGTATAAGTTTCGATTTTAATCGGTTTTTCGCCTCGAAATACGTTGTAGAAGTTTGTTCTAGCTTAATTTAGTATCTAATTGCTAATTGCTCAGTTGACTTCAGATCAGGGTGTCTGATTGATTATTGCTATAGTGATCTTAGCTCAGTAGTTGTTTACTCAAATCTGCCTGCTTTAATGGTTTAGCATTGAATTTGATTAGGTTTTGTATATGGTAAATTAAACCCATTACGACTCAACTTTGCATTTAGTAACATTTTCGCCACTCAACTTCAGAAACAGGACATAGAAGTCCCCACTAACATAGAAGTCCCCACTAACATAGAAGTCCCAACATTGTCTATACTAACATAGAAGTCACTTAACCCAACCCTTCATTGCAAGAGCTGGCAACATAGTTATTAAAAGCTCCCCTCAGGCTCACCTAGGCGCACTTCAAGCAAGGCGCTGACCAGTGCGCGTTGCTTGAGCGAGGCGATGTAGCAAAAGCGCACGCTTTGGTCGCCTCGCTTGAGCCTTGGAGCTTCATCCAAGGCGCGCCTCAGGTGCAAAGCGATTCAGTAGGATTTTCTAAAAAAAATTACCGTTTGTTTTTATTTATATAATTTATTAATATCTTAAATACCTAAAAAAGAATACAAAGAGACATATATCAGAGTCCTAAATAAGAATATAGAGAGTCACATACGCAGTAAACTAGAGAGAGAGGGACTGTTTAGGCATAAACCATACGTGGGTCCTTGAACTTGTCCAAAAAAGTCAGTTGAGTCCCTAAACTTTGGAGACGTCCCATTGAGTCTCTGAACTATGAAAGAAACGTCCTATTGCGTCCTTTTTTGCTTATCTGGCGCTGATGTGGCATAGACTAAAATTGAAATTAAAAATATGAGTGGTTAATTGCGGTTGTTGATTTGAAAAGACCAGTTGATTCAGAACCGTTAGATGGACCAGATTTATATTAAAAAGAAAAAAAAAATAAAAGAAAAAAAAAATAAAAGAAAAAGAAAAAAGAGAGCAGATTGTTCTTCCTTCCTCCCTCGCAAATCTTGCCGTCCTGTTGTCCCCCGTCAGATCCACTGCCGACGCTTCTCCGTCCATCATCCCCAAAATCTCCCTCCATCATCTCCACTGATCTGCAGAAGATTATAATTTAATTTTTTGATTTCCAATCATTTACATCATTCATATGCATTGAATTTGAAGACGGAGTAGTGAAGATCAGTGGGACTGAACTGACGGTGATGGGTTAGTTCAGCGACGGCGGATATTGAGAATCGGCGGTGGAGTGGTAATGGAAGAAGAGCATGTAGGGGTAAAAATGATTAAAAAGAACTAATAAATGATAAATTTAAACCAATTTTGACACATCAGCGAGAGTGTATTACACTTTCCTAATTGTGCTTGGGATTGTATAAAAAAGGACTCAATAGGACGTTTTTTTCATAGTTCAGAGACTCAATGGGACGTCCCCAAAGTTTAGGGACTCAACTGACTTTTTTGGACAAGTTCAAGGACCCACGTATGGTTTATGCTGACTGTTTAAGAGTATGCGACTAAGCCAGCCACCAATGTACAGAAGAAAGAAAAACTTGACTATTTAAGACATTTAAGTTTGGTTAGACTTGAGATTTAAGTTGTTTAAAACTTTAGCATATGTTAAATGTTCTCTTTGGAGTTTATTATTATGTTTTTAGGTGGTTTAATCTTGTTTGTGTGGTCATATGTGTGTTCTTGGTTTATACCTGATATTGATATGAAATATTCTTGGTTTTTAACGGATAGTAAAGTCTATATATATTTTTTAAGCTATTCGCCTCGTGTTTCTGAGGCGCTCGCTTTTCGCTTCGCCTTGCACCTAGGCTCCAGGACCCCTTAGCGCCTCGGTTCGCTTTGCGCATTTAACAACTATGCAGCCACCAATGTAAAGAAGAAAGAAAAACTTGACTATTTAAGACATTTAAGTTTGGTTAGACTTGAGATTTAAGTCATTTAAAACTTTAGCATATGTTAAATGTTCTCATTGGAGTTTATTATTATGTTTTTAGGTGGTTTAATCTTGTTTCTGTGGTCATATGTGTGTTTTCTTGGTTTATATATGATATTGAGATGAAATATTCTTGGTTTATAACTGATAGTAAAGTCTATATATATATATATATATATATATATATATATATATATATATATATATATATAGGGAGAGGCTCTTGTGAGAACCCCTATGCTTATGCGAGAACTGTTTTTAAGGTGAGAACCCTCCTAAACTACGTAGTTTCACTAAGGACCAAAGGGCATTTATCCCTTTTATTTGAATTAAATATCCAGGAGAGAGAAATAGTAGAGTGATGAGTCATCATTTCTTTCTTTTTTCTTAAAAAATGTTTTCCCGGTTATTCCGAACTCCGATTTCGAATATTTTTATATGGATGGACTCGTATTGACGAGGCGCTCATTTTAAGATCCATGAAGCCCGGGTAAAAACGACGTTTTCAATTTTAGAACATACAGTTTTAATTTTAGAACACAGCATCTGGTTTCATCTTTTTTTTAATACGGTGCTTTAAATAATACTATATACGTTCTATACATTATATTCTGTATTCTAAAAGTTCAAGAGAATGTTATAAAAAATATTTAGTTGATATCAAGAGCATATTTGTTTTCTCCTTTTATAATATATTAAAATTTGCCACTCATGTTATAAAAAACATAACGTATGTTCTAATTGTTTTAACGTGTTCAAAATTTTTAGAGTCTATTTACTAAATTACGTTACATAAGTTCTAAATTTTGTGGAACAAATACTATTGCATAGTTCTACAACTAATTTAATGCTAATGAACATGTGATCTAAATAACGTTACATGTGTTCTAAATTTTATAGCTCGTGTTCTAGACAATATTACATGTGTTGAAAAAGTTATAATCTTTGTTCTGCAAGTTAAAATGAACTCAATACACATAATTAAAATGTAATTTATAATTTTAATATAGAAGTTTTTGGTTTTTTAGTTTTTTACGACAAAACATAATATATATTGTTTAGGGTTCGAGTTGAGATTTAGAATGAGGTTTAAGAAAGGATCGAGAAGATATGCATGTAGCGTGTTCTGTAATATTAACAACGTGTTCTAAAATACTAACATTTGTGTTCTGTAATATTAATAACGTGTTCTAAACTACTAACATTGTGTTCTATAATACTAACAATGTGTTCCAAATTAACTAACATTTGTATTGTCAATAATAATCTTTTAGAGTTTTTCATATGTTATAAATCGAATATCATATATCTATATCTAAAAACTAACTCATATAATCTAAATGGTATGTCATATGTTTTATAACTAATTTCTTATATTTTTAAAATTTTATTTTTTTCGGCAATACAGTGGACTAATAATGGTTTTGATTTAAAATCATACACAATAGAAAATTAGAAAAATAATTAATTATAATATTTAAGAAGAATTAATTGTGTCATTAAATAAATTCAGTTTATTAATAATAAAAAAGGGGAAAAGATAGTAATAGAGAGGGATGGTCAGTTTGATTAATATATAAATTCAGTGGTCTATACAAAATAATATCTGAATTTGCCTCAGTGGTTAATGCAGTGGGTGTTGGTTGTGCCCAACTAGGTTCGAAACCCAGTAGTACCTCTACTTCCTTTTTTTTTATTAAAAACGATTTATAAATGCATTTAAGGAATATATAGAAGTCAGGTTAAAGATTAACCAAATAGAGGGACTGTCCAGGCGGTAAGAACTGGTGGGGGAGAAGCAGCATGTCGCGGGCTCAAATCCCTAGCCCAGCATTGTTTTCATTATTTTTCTCATTTTCAATACGTAGTTTTGAAGGGTTCTCACCATAAAAAGAGTTCTTGCATAGGGAGGGGTTCTCACATGATCCCTAAGTCCAGTACCAATTTTTGGTGAGAACCAACCCTAAAACCACCTGATTCCTGCTCGCCTCTTCTTTTTTTTCGATTTGAACGAAGCCAAGAATCCATTATAGCCCAGGAGAATCAGTCCGTTCGTCGCGGATGACGTCGCGCCACCTCTCTCCCTCCGACACGCCACCGACAATCTTATCATCTCCGGTAGAATGTTTTGGCTCATGTTCAGAATTCAATTCTGAAGATACATGTTCAGGATATTTGAACTCATGTATATTTGAACTCATGTTCAGAATATACATGTTTAGGATATTAGAACTGATGTTGGTTCTCACCAAAAATTGGTACTGACATATCAAGTGGTTTTCACAGGACCCCTCCCCTGTATATATATATATATATAGATATGTGGTTTTCACAGGACCCCTCCCCTATATATATATATATATATATATATATATATATATATATATATATATATATATATATATATATATATATATATATATATATATATATATATATATATATATATATATATTAAGCTATTCACCTTGTGTTTCTGAACAAGGCGCTCGCTTTTCGCTTCGCCTTGCGTCTAGGCTCTAGGACCCCTTAGCGCCTTGGTTCGCTTTGCGCATTTAACAACTATGGCTGGTAAAAATGATATTCTAATCAATTTTAGTTGTTGAAGTTTTTGTGTTTTGAGGTCATTTAAATGGTGCTTGATTAAGAGATAAAGAGGCTGATGAGAGAGTACGCTAGGAAAATGGTGATTTGGAGAATCGGAAATGTGGTTCTGTGATAATATGATGCGAAGCAACTTCTATTGTTTCTTTTTTGAGCTAGTATACTTTCAAAAGGGATTCTTATGTTAGTGAAAGTCAAATTTGAGTGACTTTTATATCCGCTTTTGAAGTTGAGTGGCCATGATGTTAGTAAAGGCAATGTTGAGTGCCCATGGGCGTGACCCCTTTTTTCTTTTTTGTGCATATTATTCATTGGTTTTGTTACAGGTGATGGGGATAATTTTGTCACCTACCAGGGAGCTGTCTTCTCAAATATGTAATGTGGCTCAACCTTTCATTGCAACCTTATCAAATATCAAGTCCGTGCTCCTTGTCGGTGGTGTGGAGGTGAAAGCTGATGTGAGCAAAATAGAGGAAGAAGGAGCTAATTTATTGATTGGAACCCCGGGAAGGCTATTTGACATAATGGAACGAATCGATGAGTTGGACTTTCACAACCTCGAGGTAGTTCTTTTAGCCGTTCAATCAATTTTGAGTTGTTAGGTAACAGAATTTTTAACTCAATAGCATGTTTGTCAAAGGGATGCTTCAGGCTCAAAAGGCGCTAGGCTCCACGCATGTCCCTAAGAAGCCAAAAGCCGGGCTCTTTTCAAGAGATCGACGCCTGAGCGCATCTTTAGGAGCCTGATGACGTGGTGAAGCATGCCTATGCACACATTTAGAAGCTACATAGTGTTTTCAGATTTCTAAATATGAATAGGACATTTTAATTTCAGCCTTTTCTATCTATATGGTCTATAACTTAAAATGGAACAAAAGAAATAATTGAAAAGGAAGAAGATTTGGATGGCAGAAATATTATAGAGAAAAAAAGAAAAGGAAAACTGCTTAGTGTGCCTTGCGCCTTTAATGACTATGATCGGGGAGATTGCTCAGTTGAAATCACAACGCTGTCTGGGGCTTTTGATGAGAATAGAAATTTATTGGTTTTTATGTATTGGTAAAACAGGTCTTAATTCTGGATGAGGCTGATAGATTACTGGATATGGGATTCCAGAAGCAGATCAATGCCATTATATCCTGTTTGCCAAAGCTTCGAAGGACCGGTCTTTTCTCAGCTACTCAAACTGAGGCAGTTGAAGAGTTAGCCAAACCAGGATTGAGGAATCCGGTGAGAGTTGAAGTTCGAGCAGAATCAAAATCAAATGGCTCAGAATCTACACAATTAGAATCTTCAAGAACGCCGTCAAGCCTTCAACTTGAGCTATAGGTTAACTTCATAATACATGCTTAATCGTCTTTTAGGTTACTCCTTTTAATCAAATAGCAGTAATGGACATTTTAAAGAAGAACATTGTGTTGAAATTGCTCTAACTGGTTCTGAGTATTTGTTTCGAATCATTAATTACAGAATTCTCACACAATATGGAGAAGTAGTAAAGTAAAATGGTGTTCTTTTCATTATATTTTATTGCATAAGCGCTTGAGTATCTTTAGGGTGGCTTTTTGGCTAGTATTGTCGTATATTTAGGGTGGTGTTTTCATTATAGTTTACTTGTACAAATTGTTCTGGGTCACGTTTCTGTAATTTAAAAGAAATTTGGAAACTTGTATGGTAGGATGTAATTGTTCTTAGAAGTGGATCAATGCTGATTACATGTTCGGCAAATCCCTAATACTTCCTAGATCATTTTTCTGCAAACTTTTAAAATGAAAAAAATTCCCCTTTTTGTGTCTATTATTGACTTGTTTGTAGCTGTTTCAATGCATACAAACACACACACACACACATGTTCTTATGATTTTAAGAATTTTTAGATATTATCCATATATATTACAAGTCTCACCCACATGTACGTTTCCTTAACTTTTTTCAAATATCGTTTCTCCGCTTCAGATTCTGTTTCTATGTATGTAGGTTGAGGTTCTTAACACAGTTGACATTTATAGCTTCAGTTAGGATTTATTCTGCAATTGTTTCGTTTTGGAGTAATTTATTCAATGGTACAAGTGAGGGTTTGATCATTCATATTGGGCAAAATCCTTTTACGTATCTTTGGCATTTTTCTCAATGTGCTAAACAATGTACCTCTTGCAGTGCTCATTAGTTGGCTGATGTTTTCCTCTTCTCCTCGTTTTACAGTATTTGGAATGCGAAGCAGATGAGAAACCGTGTCAGCTAGTTGATATTCTTGTTCAGAACAAGTCTAAAAAATTTATAATCTCTGTGGTGGATTTGCAAATGCAATCAATGTCAAAGGCTAATGAGATAATAAGACTTTGTTGCAGATACTTCATGACATGTGCTTGTGTTGATTACTGGGGGGTTGTCCTACCACAGCTTCCTGCTTTAAAGGGTTTCTCTTTGGTTCCCCTTCATGGGAAGATGAAACAGGTACAAACTCGTCTTCTTCGCAGATGATTTTTCATCGAAACAACCAGAGAGGAGAGAAAATATTTTAGGAGGGGTTAAAAGCATTTATGGTCAGTAGGAGCATATGCATCGATAGTCACTAAAGTCATTGAAATAGCATATTTGTGTCAATAAAGTCATTTAGGCCGGATCAGGCACCAGAAAACGACATGGCAGCCGTGCGGCATGTTAAAAGAAGTTAAAAAAACGATTACTTTCGTAAATCTTTTAATTTTTTGATGGGGTACGGGGTAGCCACCTTGTCTACATAATATATCCTAAAAGTGGATTGTGATGCGTTACTTGCGTGGATCCTTGCCAACTTTCGTGTGTCAGATCCAGTTGTAGCGACTTCATTGATACGAATGTGTTGTTTTGTTGACCTTCTTGCCTCAAAAGCTACATTATTGACCACCAGTCCATATACACCTTAATTTAGTGACTGACTGTGGATGCATTTAGCTCGTTTTTGGAGGTTGCAAATGGTTTGATAATGTTGATGTCATTTCATTTTGCATTCTGGCCCTTTAAGATTTCTGTATCTATAGAGTGCGAGAGAGAAAGCCTTGGCTTCATTTATATCTCTCACAAGTGGCATTCTTCTATGTATGGATGTTGCGGCACGCGGACTTGATATTCCAGGCGTTGATTGTATTGTGCAGGTAACGTTATTATGATGTTTACTTATTTATTTGTAAATGATGAATCATTGATTGTTCTCATATTTCTAACATTTGATCGTGCTGAACTTTTCCTCTTTTTGTTATTTGGTCCAGTATGATCCTCCACAAGATCCAAATGTTTTCGTTCATAGAGTTGGCCGAACTGCTAGGTTGGGCAGACAAGGAACCGTCATTGTTTTCCTGCTGCCAAAGGTTCACCTTTTTTATCACTCTCGTTTATTCGTGATTGGTTCCATACTATGAAAAAGTTCTCGATTGGTTTATACTTGTCCAGGAGGAAGCTTATGTAGAATTCCTCTTGAAAAGAGGAAAGCTACTGATAATCCTCCGGATGTTGTTCCTCTCGTAAGTGCAATATCCATACGTGCATTGTCTTTTGATTTTTGCTTTTTGTTTTTCTTATCTGATAAGAGGATCACATTATTTTCAGATATGTTCTGCTGCTAAGAAGGATCGGGATGTTATGGAGAGAGGACTGAGAGCATTCGTTTCATTATTTCGTGCATATAAAGAGCATCATTGCTCATACATTTTCAGGTTTGTGGAATTAAATTCTCTCTTAAGTTGGATCTATTATGATCGAGTCATCCGGTTTACTTGAATCTTTTTCAGATGGAAAGAACTTGAAGTCGGGAAGTTGGGAATGGGGTATGGCTTATTGCAACTTCCTTCAACGTCCGAGTTAAACAACCATTCGCTTTCAAATATCGGGTTCACTCCTGCTGAAGATGTCAAATTGGAAGACATCAAGTTCAAGTAAGAACTCATCCTTACATGTGTATCGACAAAAATTTAAAACGTGTTCAATGTACCAACTGGCACTCAATTTTGCGTAATGTTTCAATATGGTCAAAAGACTTCGATTCCTCCAATAAAATAACTGAAGTTTTCTCTTTGTTTTATGACAGTTTTTCTGCGATTTCATGTCGTATGTTTTGCGACAGAAATGGAATATTACATTAGCATGTCAAATATATTATGACGTGTAGCAGTATAAGTTACAAATTTGGAGTGGTTTCCAAAATGGTTTATCGTGTTGAAGATGCACACAAATGATAATTATGTGAAACGGGTCAACTCTAAATCTGTCTAGTCGTTTTAGAAATTGACTCCCCTAGATTTGATACCTTTTGTAAATGACTATTAGGGATAAATCACGGGAGAAGCAAAGAAAGAAGAACCTGAAGATTAAGAAAGAACCAAAGGCGAAGAAGCCGAGCAAGAATTCATCTACAGCCCCTGCTGTGGCGAGGAAAAAAACAGCTAAACAAAGACGAGCTGCACAGAGCATTGAGGACGATGACGATTTGGCTCGGGAATATCGGTTACTCAAAAAGCTAAAGAAGGGAACTATAGATGAAACTGAGTATGCTAAGTTAACGGGAACCGAGGATTTGTGATAAAGTGCATGTGCATCATCATCATCGGATCTGTTTTGACTGGACCGGACTGGACGGTAAAGTGAATTTTTGTTGATTTAGATTTTAATGTGTAGGGACCGAATATATGTCACACTATAGTTCAAGGGCTATGAATATAATTTACCCTTTGCAATTTCGTAGCTAGTTTATGCCAAGGTCGGCTTACCATTGTAAAAAAAGTGAATACACTTTAACGAGGTGGCTGCTCCATCGAAGTTGGTCAAGCTTAACTCGGTCAAAGTTTGGCGAGGGCTCGGCTTGAGACTCGTACGAGCCAATACTAAGCTAATCTAGGTTTAATTCGTTGACACCTGTAGTTTTGACGTGTAGAGACAACGATTGGCCCCAGTCACGGGAACTACCTAAAGAAATGGTTTAGCCCCATGTTTTCACAAAAAGTAGCATCGCTTCCTATTTTTTTTGTTTTGAGAAAGTCTTTATTGCTTTTATAGTTATTCAACTTATTTAGTTTTGGGAGTTTTATTTGCTTTTACATTTATTCAACTAGCTTATACGAACGAACATTATAATAGAGCTTGTTAACGAGCTTTTGAATCTGTGGGTAAACAATTATGAAGTTCTCCTATGGTTTTGCATATTCCACTGTTTAGTCCTTTGTTTAAATATAAAGTTCCTAAGTTTTTCTAATTCTAATCGTTTAGTCTTTCTATCCATTTCACTATTAAACTAGATCAAAATGACAAAATTAACCCTTTTTTATCTTTGTTTTTTTATGTTTAATTTTTTTTATGAATGTTCTTTTCTTTTCATGGACGCTCTCTCTATATCTTTTCTAACTCTCAAATTTCATTCCTTCTACTATTTCAAAATCATCAAAAACTGGGCTTGATCAAATTAAACAAGAGCCTCATTCTAATTATTTTGATAAATTACTTTCACATACCTTACCATACCATGAAAAACCCCAAAAGAAACAATGTGTTAGAGTGCATTGTCATTAAATGGAAGATGACCAATGTCACTAGTTAATAACATGTGTGACGTACGGATGATGTGGTTTGTCGAGCTTTTTGTTAACACTATGTGATAAATTTACCCATAAAAAAACTCTAAACCTTAAATTATGAATATGAAATGCTAATATATATGACGTGGTATCAAATTATTGATATAGGTATACATTTGCATTCTTTCTAATCTATTTGAAACGTTTTTAAGTTATACACATGAAATGAAACATAAACAATATTTTATGGTTATGTGAGATTTTAAAGATTGAAACGAGAGTCATAGTAATACGGATATGTCGATTACCCTAAGAAATTGTTTACATTTTACCATGATTTTGTAAACAATTTGATTAACTACAATAAAGTGTTTTTTTTATTTTTGAACACTTATCCATCTAACCAAAACTCAAGAAGCACTACGACTTTAGTTGCGGAGTATATTTCATAAATTGTCTTTAATATAAGAACTTTGAATCCAACCTAATCATAAGAGCATAAATCAATCATCGAGGTGTGGTTTTATGAAGAAGATGACGACTGGAAGAAACATTAGATAAATGCTTTGGATCATTTGTTTGTTATTAATTAATAATGTAAGGAAAGTACGGATTTGACATCATATTTGATTTTCTTGTAAATGTCTATGGACACAAAGCATACAAGTTAAAAGTTGATTGTATCATGTTAATTTTACATTATAGGCAAATATTTCGAGAAAACTCAACTTCTAGTTATTAAAAGTCAAATGTACCCAAAAAAGAGGAGAAAAGTCAAACAATAAAACAACAAAGCATTTAACGGATAGTTAACTCAAAGCTTGCAACTATAGCATGTATGATTTTCAATTGGAATTTTGTTACTTTTTGACAAGTATATATGATGTATTTATAAGTTTAAAAGATTTAGAGGGAAGAATTAAAATTAAAGGATAATTCAGGGACTATATATTTATTAAGGCCATAGGATAGATCGGAAGCTGGCTAAGGCAATGGTTGTTGTCCAGACCTCCTTTTGGTTGTCGTCCAGACCTCGTTTTGCGTTCTATCTTACTTTTGGTTACTAGTAAAATCGAAAACAAAATTGATACATCAAACCCTAAACATTCATTCCTCTTCCTCTTTGTCTTCCTCACCATCGGTAAATCAATCGTCAGGTGATTCTTCCACTCCTTCTGTTAATCAACCCGCCGCCGCACTTGCATCTGCATCTTCCGCCGTCACTCGACAACCTGTTCCAATTATGATTGATCGAAGAAGTAAGTCTTTGATGCTTGGCTTGGCTTTCATTCTGCTTTCTGATTGCTTTTCTGCCATCTTGCTTTATGTTTAGGCATACGGTTTTTCATTATTCCTCGTGATCCCTTTTAAAAATAGCACAAGTTATTAGTGACTTCTTTTTCCGGCTCTGCTTCTCGACCGTTAAAACACACTGACTTATTTTCCCACCTCAGAAAATCAAGGTCTGATAATAACTTATTGGGAGTTAGTTGTAAATGACAATGCGAGCAAGCGAAACACGAAAACCCTAGCTAGTAGGAATGTATTTTGATGTAGTCAACTTGAGTTCGTAAATAATTAAAGAAAGGCAAATGGATATCGTGCGTCAATATTGCCCGCTTATCCCTTTTCCTCTCTTTTTCTCAGTACAATTTTAGGTCAGATTCTCCTCTTTTTTTTGTGTATGATTCTGTCTGATTTGCGAATTGGGCTCTGCAATTTCATTCGTGCGTCTCTCTTTTTCCTGTGATTTTATGAATTCATTTTCAATTTCAGTTTAGCTGTTGGAATTACGATATTGGTTCTTCCTGCGTAATATATTCTTTTTCTTGTTTATAGACTCATTTATCTACTAAAATTTCATTACTTAAGATGATGGGTGATAGATTATAGTTTTGAATGGTTGGTGATCCTACAACCTCAAATGGCCTTCATTTCACTAGCATGTGTTGGATTTTATGCTTTATCTAATAACTTTACATGCTTGGCTTGGCTTTCATTCTGCATTCTGATTGTTTTTCTGCCATCTTGCTTTATTTTTAGGCATACGGTTTTCCATTATTCCTCTTATGTGGTGATCCCTTTTCAAAATAGCACAAGTTGTTAGTGATGAGTAGTATGAATTATCTTAGCTTGTCGCTTAGGATTTGCTATTTTTAGCTGAATAATTGAACTTTGTTATGAATTTAGGGTTTATTGCATGTTTGGATTTAGCCATGTTTAACAATTTTGTCATGGCTTATTATTTATTTCAATTTTGTCTAAGGATTCATAAATTTTTCTAATTGTTTGTGTTAGTGGTCCATGGCTCGAGGATCCCCTTTGTGCCATGAGCCTTTAATTTCTATGGTCATTAGTTTTCAGTCTTGTTTCTTCTTAGTATATTAGTTGTCAGTGGACAGTTTGCTGATCAGAATACTCTGTTTAAGCACTTTGGTAATTGTTGCCTCTCTTCGTTCTTCTAACAAAAAGAAGAAACCAATTCTTTCACATTAGTTCAGTTTTCCTATGTTTGTTGCTAGATGATGATTGCAATCTCAACTTCCTGGGATACATTTTCAATATCTTTTTTGCTTTTCAGGAGCTAAAGTTTGGAGCAACCAGGAAATACTCGAAATCAATTCGATCACTGAAGCAATGCGCGAGCTAAGTGGTAAGTAATTCTCTTTCCAATAAGCTTTAAATGCACTTTGTTCACGTGATGAATGACTTGGAATTTGTTGAGATTATTTCAAGCATTAATTACCAGAGTTTAATGTGTTAATATTAAACTGTTTTTAATGCAAATTAATGAAATTTGTCTTTTTCTTTTTCTTTTGTGGTAGAGGTAAATTTTCGAGTACTTTTTGGTGCAATGGTTGCGCACTACAAGTGGCATAAAATTGATGTGGACTTTACAGCAATAGATATCAAAAGGCTGATGGATCTGGAGATTGAAAAGGAGTTGAAGAAGAAGGCTGTGGATGAGGATGAGGATGAGGATGAGGATGAGGATGAAGATGGTTATGGTGATGGTTATGGTAGTGGTGATAATGATGATGATGATGATGATAATTGACAGTAAATGGGTATGCTGATGCACAAATAATGTCTTAGTTATTGAATGTAAAATTAATAAATTAATTTGCTCAAATTATTTTTACAAGTAACTAAGAGTACTACATCTGTTAGGTTTTGTAGTTGACCTGTCATGTGCCAAATTCTAAGTTACTTATGGTAAATTTCATCTCTTTAACCATGGTTATCCTCCAAATTGGGGTGTAACCAAAATGAATAAATCTCACCCTCACCTACCATCACTTACCCTCCCATTTATTTACACTTCAAAACAAACAACCATATACCCTTACACTTGCCTTACCGTACCATGGAAAACTTCGAAACAAACAATGTGTTGGTTAATAACACGTGTGGCATACGATGACGTGGTATGTTGGGCTTTTTGTTAACACCATGTGATCAATTTACTCTTTAAACTTTAAATAATGAATCTCAAATGTTAATATATGTGATGTGGTATCAAATCATTGATACAGGTATACATTTGCATTCCTTCAAATCAATGTGAAACGTTTTTATGCTATGAAATGAAACATAAACAATATTTTATGGTTGTCTGAGACTTCAAAGCTTGGAACGAGAGTCATAGTTGTACGGATATGTCGACTATTCTATGAGATTGTTTACAAATTTACCATGATTTTGTAAACTGTTCGATTAACTACGAAAAACTGATTTTTATTTAAACACTTTATCTATCCAACCAAGACAAGGAGCATCACAAACTTAAGTTGCCGAGTGTATTCCATAAGTTGTCTTTAATATAAAAACTCTGAATCCAACCTAATCATAAGACCCTAAATCAATCGAGGCGTGGTTTTATGAAGAAGATGCTGACTGGATGAAATATTACATAAATGGTTTGGATCATTTTTTGTTACATAGTTAATATTCAACAATAATGTAAGCAAAGTACGGATTTCACATCATAATTTGGTTTTCTTGCAAATGTCTATGGGACTTAAAGCATTCAAGTTGAAAGTTTATTCTATCACGTTGATTTTGCATTACACAAAAATATTTCAAAAAAACTCCACTTTTAGGCAAAAGATAACATGTTAAGTTATCAAAAGTCAAAACTACCCAAAATAGAGCAGAAAAGTCAAGTAATAAAACAATAGAGTACTTAACGGCTTGTTAATTCAAAGCTTGCACCTATAGTATGTATGATTTTCAATTGGAAATTTAGGGAGTATTTTGTTACTTTTTGACAAGTATATATGATGTATTTATAAGTTTTAAAGATTTAAAGGGAAGAATTAAAATTAAAGAACAATTCACGGACTATATATTTATTAAGGCCATAGGTAAAATCGAAAACAAAATTGTTTCCTATAAATCAAACAGTAAAGATACATCAAACCCTAAACATTCATTCCCTCCGCCGAGAGATTAGAGATGGATTCCTCTTCCTCTTTGTCGTCCTCACCATTGGTAGATCAATTGTCATGTGATTCTTCCACTCCTGATAATCAACCCGCCGCCGCACTTGCATATGCATCTTTCACCGTCACTCGACAACCTGTTCCAATTATGATTCATCGAAGAAGTAAGTCTTTGCTACTTGTCTTCGCTTTCATTCTGCTTTCTGATTGCTTTTCTGCCATCTTGCTTTATGTTTAGGCATACGATTTTTCGTTATTCCTCTTATGTGGTGATCCCTTTTAAAAATAGCATAAGTTGTTAGTGATGAGTAGTTTGAGTTATCTTAGCTTGTCACTTAGGATTTGCTATTTTTAGCCCTTTGCGCCATTAGCCTTTAATAACTATGGTCATTAGTTTTCAGTCTTGTTTCTACTTAGTATATTAGTTGTCAGTGGTAGTTTGCTGATTAGAATACTCTGTTTAAGCACTTTGGTAATTGTTGCCTTACTATGTTCTTGTAATAAAAAGAAGAAACCAATTCTTTCACATTAGTTCAGTTTTCCTATGTCTGCTACTAGAAACTGTTTTACTAGGAACTTAATGTTTATTTATCTAAAATTTACAGTTGTTCCTGCTTGCAACTCTTATTTATATATATATATATATATATATCTAATGTTTACCTTTTGTTTCGTTTCAAAACGTTTTTTAATTTATTGTTTTTATGTTTCCTTCCTCCCGATTAGTGCTTTTTGGTTACTTGTGAGAGCTCGAACATGTTGAAAAATAGATGATGATTGCAATTTCAACTTCGTAGGATATATTTTCAATATCCTTTCTAATTTTCATGAGCTAAAGTTTGGGATGCCCTAGATGTTTTTGTAATAAATTGGGTGACCGCAACATCCGGCAACGTTACATAGTAAGTAATTCTTTCCAAGAAGCATTAATTACTAATATTAAACTCTATCATCGTCAGAAACAGACTTGCCGGATATTGCGGTCACCCGATTTAGTGATACTCTTGATGAACACCTTCCTTGCTCTCTTATCTTTGTTCCTAGAGAACATCTTAAAGATCTCAGTTCTAGATATGCACTTAGAGAGGACTAACTGTGGTTCAGTTTCTAGATCAATGTGTCAAAGTATGTAAACACAGAAGTCAGAATCATAGCATAGGGAAGTTCATCCTTTTTCCTAAGACTAGATAGACATATGTTCAAGCATGATGTATGAAAAATTTACATTTACATAATGCATTATATTCCACATCAAATATGCATAAAAAACAGTCAGAATTCCTACACTACTCCTAACTAGAGTTATAATTCTGGTTATGATAGAATGCAGTGCTTCTAAACATGGTTCTAGTTTGCTTCTCCTAAGCACATATGGTATAGGTCCATTGCAACTTAACTTGAAGATCTTTCTGACCAAGGCATGATAGTTGTAATTCCCTATAGTTAATGCATGATCATGTCTGGAAATCCTCGTTCTAGAATATGGAATGTTAAGAATAGATCCTAATATGATATCTGTTGGCCTTAACAAGATCCGAATAAGTAATTTTTGAGAGAGATTCTGGAATGTTCAGAATTGATCCTAGTATGATATCTGTTGGCCCTGGCAAGCTTTGGGAAAGCGCTTCTGAGAGAGATTATGCCTTAAGGCAATTTCTGCCTCTTAAGCAACATAAGTTCTGTTTGACAGAGCTTCTGGATGGTCTTCTGAACAAAGACAGTGAATTTAATGAGCAAACTGTTTCAACATGAAATATAAAGCAATTGCACTGAAGCAAAAATAACAAGTTATAAAGAGGGAGAAAGAGATTCAGGAGGTCCTGAGTGAATAGTTTGATTTATCCAGGTTCGCCACAGAAGTCATGTGACTACGTCCTGTCCCCTGTGATCTCAGTCCCATGTGATCTCAGTCAGCAGAGATTTTAAATCCACTATTCAATATGTTTATGGCACGTTTAGAAGCTCCTTTACATCAACAGAACTTAAGCTAATTTCTCACTTAGTTCTCACTAGCCTAGAATAAGTTAAAAGATTTTCACCAGAACAACAACCCTGTTTTCTGGATTTCTCACCCAACTTGAACCTCAACGAGATTTCTCTCAAATCTAATTGAATATCACAAACGATATCAGTTTACAAAATTCTATTATGAACTTGTGTTTCTTCACTCTCGCACTTTTACAAATTGAAATAAGAAAAGAGAAAGAATGGGAAGTGCTTTGTTTTTGCTTAGAATAACAGTGCGTTAAGATAGCTCAAAAATCTCGCGTGTGAGAACACAAATGAGCTTAGCTACTATTTATAGTGTCTTGAGGATGAACGTTGCTTGAATTTGAACTTTAAATTTGATGATGACAGAGTTGTAGCCGTTAATCTGTCTTGTCTTTCAAACGGTCTTCAAACACTCTTGATTTCGTTAACCTTGTTCTTTAACTTAATCTGGTAATGAATTAAATTGAAGAATAGGGTTGACTGAAACATTTCTTCATTTGGATCAACAAAGGATAGACAAAGAAATTCTGGTTTTGTTTGTTGTGAACAAGACGCACTCCTTCAACAGCTTTTTGAAGATTTGGCGCCTAGCATTAAATGCAGTTGACAGGTGCATTAAATGCTTAACAAAACCTGTGTCTTATCTTCTGAATGCTTAATTACTTTTGTCTAAGCTTCTGATCAACAACGAAATCTTTGCTTCTAGTTAGTCTTGAACTTCTAAGGAGAGCTTGATCAATCTTCTGAGTTACTTCAGAGTTCAGAGCGGAGGTTCCAGCTTCTGTGTGACAACTTCTGACTGTCTTCTAGCTTTCTCTTCTGAGTTCAGAGCGAAGCAATTTAACTTTATTCAGCACCTGCTGAGAAAATCTTGACAAAAAACTTAACAAAAATTGTTAGTCAACATTTATTAGTATAAGTCAAAAACAATAATTCATCTTCTGAAAGATTTGTACATAATCAAAACACTCAGGGTTCATCATTCTACTCCATGTTGGTTATGGAAAAATCGTGGTTCAGAAGGTAAAGTTACTTAGTGAAAAACAAAAGGTTTAGAAATTAACTCCCCATAGTTATGTTTTTCAGTGCCTCTGAAAGACTTAACTCCCCTATTATAATGAAAATGGTGAACTCCAACAATCTGTGTTAACTTATATGAAGGCTTAAGATCAAGAATGTTAGATTTTTGTGAAGTATAAGTCAATAGGCAAATAAAACATTTAAGTTCATAAGGATTCAGAAGCATTAAATAGTCAGAGACATTTATGAGAAGATAAAGATCATGATTCATTAGATCAGAGAAAAAACATACAGAAGACAAAACAAGATAAAAGGAGGAAGAATAAAACAAGTCCTAAGACAAGATACCCAACCCAAAACCTAAGGCTAAAAGGCCTAATGGTCATTTCCTTTTAGATGGATCATCAGCTTTGAATTTCTTCTGTTGTTCGCTACCAGAACTAGAACTAACATTCTCCTTTGTCCTCTTGACACCAACAATTGAACCACTTTGATGTGCAGATTTCTCCCCCATTTGGCCAAAACCTAAACCACGAGCACCAGCATCTTGTAATTTCTTCTGAATAGAAACTGCAGCTCTAAGTTGAGCTTCATTAGGTCTGACAGAATTAATCACATTCAATCTGGTTCGAAACTCATGATCATATCTGGTCATCCGGTGATAAGTCTCAGAGGACATATGGGGCGCTGTCTATGCAAATCTTCCAGAAGCAGTTTGATAGATTGATTGTTGAAGTAAAGAGCACCAGATATAGCGTCTTTCTGAATATAACTCTGACCTCGAATAAACCTGACACAACTTGCCAAGTTCTTCTCTTGTTTCACAGCAAGTTCATGAGTCATCTTCATAAGGTCAGTCAATTCTTCAATCTGAAGCATGATAAACAATACTCCAGGAGTATTTATACAAGAAAGAAAGGAAATAAACAAAGTGAAAGATGCTCCTCGGAATCTGGCTATTCTTGGGCAGATTGTTCTCCAGCAGAAGAAGACAACTGCATAATAGAACAAGTCAACCTGCAGAAAGAGACAAATGCACAAGAAGACAACTTCACATCCCAATGCCTTCACAAACCTCCAAAACCTTGCTTTTTCTCTTCCCCACATCACAAAACCGAGAACATGTGAGGAGAGGGTATCTTTGACCTGATTTTCTGCAGATTCAACCCTAAATACAAGCTGTTCAGACTCAACTAAGCACATGCAGACTAAATGGGAGCACATGCTGAACTTGTGCCTTAAAGAACAATCTCAGGCTGTTCGAAACACAGTTTTGGCACGAAAAATACTATGGAAAACCCTTGATTTTATAGACACAAATCACACCCAACAAATACCCCCAAAATAGACTTTGCTTGTCCTCAAGCAAAAGAAAAGAAAAGAAAAGAAACGAACTAAAAAGACACAAAGACAGACTGGACTAGACTCAAAAGACTCTGACAGGACAGAAAAAGAGATAAGAAACGAAGAAACTAAACAGAAGACACGAACAGACACGACTCTAAAGGTCAATTGCACCAATCTTTTCATTGTTTGGTTCTCTAACCAGTCAACTCAAAAGGTTGAACAGGTTTAAACTGGTTTGGGGCAAAACAGGGTTGATTTTGGGTAAGGGCGAACTACCAATTTTTGATAAGTAATGAGTTAGATTTCTTGATGAACAACCACAAAAAGTAGAGAACAACCAGTAATTTTATTTTTAACTTTATTCTTTTTTTTTTTTTTTAATACTGGCTGGGCAGATTGAACAGTGGTCTGATTGTTCTAGCTCAATTTGGAGTTATTTACTTGGCAGTTTGGTTTAAAAGGGTGAAAAGAGAATTTGAACAGGGAAAATGTGGTGGTGAACAGGATAGGCTATTTGGGTGGCAACACATATATACATGCGAAGGTTGGTTAAAAGGGTGTTTTTGGGTATGGAACAGGGAAACTTTTGGTAAACTGATCATCTTTTGGCTTTTAGGTGCTTGATTTTCATGCAAATTTTTGACCTTATCCACACACATATATACAATTTGGAAACAGAACAGGGACACTAACTAGACAGAATATCCTAGAGACTTAGGTTGTTTGGACAAACATTCAACAGATTAAATTTTTCCATATGAGCACAGGGGAAATTCTATAAAGCACAGCACAAGGGACCCCCAAAATAAGACTAAGGCATCCCACCCCCAACAAAAATCTGGCATTGTCCTCAATGCACTTAAGCAAAAACAACCTAAACTAAGATTTGGACTTGACACAGCACATACACAGAATAGACAGACCTATGAACAGCTTGAAATATTAGAATTGGTTCAGATAATACCTAATCAGGCCAAAGCTGCGCTGGATCACTTCTTAGGTGTCTTAGCAGGGGTTTCAACCTTTGATGTCAGAGATCTGCCATGCCAGAGCATCCTTATGTTTTTGGAGAACAAGCAGAAGTTGGGCTTTATGTTCAGGGGTCAAGTCTGATGAGATGATAACTGGTAATTTGTCAGGGGGTTGTAGGTAGGCATATTCCAAATGACTTGGCAAAGTTTTGAACTCTAGAACAGGTGGTTCTTCGAGTGAGGGTTTGAGAGGTGGCTTTGGTGGGTTGTTTAAAGGTTCAACAAGGGTCTACTTGTTCCCATAGACCACAAAACTGCTCTCATTGACCTCTTTGTCATCATGTGCCTCCTCCTTGAGGTCAGGTTCAACCTGTTCCTGCAAATTATCATAATAGGGTGCATCAAAAGTTTCAAGAAAGTAACATGTATCATCACTGGTTGGTGGATGTCTCATTGCTTCATTCATCTTAAACACTACTTGTTGATTGTTTACTTTGAGCCTCAGTTCTCCAGCGTAGACATCTATTATAGCTCTAGTAGTAGCTAAAAATGGTCTACCTAAGATGATAGGAACATGTGCATCTTCTTCTATGTCCATTATTACAAAGTCAGCTGGAAGTATAAACTTATCCACCTTGACCAGAACATCCTCAACCATTCCCATAGGGTACTTGACTGAACGATCAGCCAGTTGGATAGACATCCTAGTTGGTTGGGGTTCTCCTAGGCCAAGCTGTTTGTAAATTGAATATGGTATGAGATTTATGCTAGCTCCTAGGTCACATAAAGCATTATCAATGTTAAGACTACCAAATGAGCAAGGAATAGTAAAACTTCCTAGGTCTTTCTCCTTTTTGGGGAGAAGCTGTTTGTTCTGCAATATTGAGGAACATGTACGATTCAGCTGGACCATTGATACACTTTCCAGCTTTGTCTTGTTCTGCAGTAAGTCCTTCAGGAATTTTACATAGACTGGTGATGCTGATAAAGCATCCACAAATGGTATGTTGATGTGGATCTTCCTGAGCATCTCTAAGAATCTTGTTTGATTTTTGTCCAAGCTTGGTTGCTTGAGCCTGGTTGGCTACGGAATTCTTGGAACATAAGCAGGCTCAGCTTGCTCTGGTGGAACAGCTTCTGATCCGGTTGCTGATGGTATGTCAATGACATGATCTGTGGATGGAACAGGTGGAGCTTGTTCACTGGTCCCTGCCTGATTTATCCGAATTGACTTATGCTTCTCTCCCACTGGTTGGTCTACTTCTTTTCCACTCCTGAGTGAGATAGCTTGCACAGTCTCCTTGGGGTTAGCTTCCGTCTTGCTTGGAATCACCCCCTTGTTCTTTGGCATCACAATGTTGGTGAGTTGGTGAAACTGTGTCTCAAGGTTTTTGATTGTGCTCTGCTGCTGCTGCATCTGTTGCATCATCTGAGATAACATTTCCTCCACCTTGGACTTCTTTTCTTCGCCTCCCTGGTTGTGCTGCTGGTAATTTGAGGGGCCACCATGTTGATAGTTGTTTTGCCTGGTTTGGCTGTTCTGTTGGTAGTTGTTCTGAGGTCTCTGATATGGTGGATGAGAATTCTGGTTGGGCTGGGGAGTCCAACTAAGATTCGGATGATTCCTCCATCCATCATTATAGTGGTTTGAATATGGATCTGAGCGCGTCCTCTGGTTGTTCCCTGCATAGTCACAATGCTCAACTTGTTGGTTAGGCAACTGGTTTCCTGTGCAATCAACAGAACGATGATTTCCTTCACAAAAATCACATTGAACAACATGAACTTGGTTGGTTGGCTTGTTCAGTTTGACAATTTGCTTGCTCAATTGCTCAACTTGTGCAGTCAGTCTAGAAACTTCTTCAGCCACTGGAGAGTTTGATTCATTTCTGCCATCTTCCCTCACAGAGTGCCATTTATAACTGGTGTTGACCAGGCGCTCTATGAGTTCATACAATGCTTCGGGATCAAGTTCTTCTGGGTCTCCATTTGCTACGGACTCCAACTGAATTTTGTAAACATTCGTTAGGCCATTATAAAAGTTCTGAATCTGCATCCACATGGGAATCTTGTGGTTAGACACTCTCCTCAAAAGGTCTTTATATCTCTCCCATACCTCGGAAAGAGACTCTTCGGGGTGTTGAGAGAAATGGGACACATCATTTCTGAGTTTGATTGCTTGTCTTGGTGGAAAGAACTTAGTGAGGAAGGCATTTGCCATGGCCTCCCATGTTGTGATTGAGCGAGGTTGCAAATTTTTCATCCAGGTTCTAGCTTTGTCCCTTAATGAATATAGGAACAGCTTGAGCCTGATCACGTCATCACTGACTCCTCGGTTGGTCTTAAAAGTGTTACACATCGTGACAAAGTCTTGGATGTGAGCATTTGGGTCTTCACTGTGCAGTCCTCCAAATTGAACAGATGTTTGTAACATTTGGATCATGAACGCCTTGACCTCAAAATGGTTGTCTCCTTCATCGGGGACCACAATGCAAGATGAGTGACCCTCGGTGGAAGGTTTTGAATATTCCTTCATTGGCAAGGGTGGAACGGCTTCGTCCTCCATGTTGTCTCCTTGCCCTTCCTCTGGTTAATCTGGGTGTATTTGTTCTTGTTCAGGTTGTCCTTCCGGAATAGCGTTGTGAACAGGTTGTTCCTGGTTACGAGTGGCCAGTCTTTCCCTTTGTCTGATTCTCCTAAGGGCGTTTCTCCTTCTCAAGGTTGCCTCAATCTCAGGATCAATAGGCTCTGGTGGAAGTCGGGCTCTTCGCATAAACAACCTAAAATCAAACTGCACACTGAAACAAACAGGTAAAATACAACTGTTTTATCACAATAAAGGTAAAAATTATTTGGCTTAAAAATCTTTCTATCCCCGGCAACGGCGCCAAAAACTTGTTGTGTACAAATGAGTGGATGACACTAGCAAGTGCACTAGACAAGTAATAAAGTGATAAGTTATCGTCTCCACATGGATAGAACAGTTTCAAGCTGGTCTCTTTATTGAAACAGAAAGTCGGGTGATTGGTCTAGATTGATTGATTGATTTTAAACTAACTATATCTATTATTAAACTAACTATATCTATTTATTGAACAGTTCCATGCCTCATGCTTGATGTATCGATATGCATAGTAAGAGATATTATAGATTATTACAGGGTATCTATAAGGATATTACTTGCTATAGCGGCATGGTACGACTATGAGATATGGCAAATGGATGTCAAGACTGCTTTCTTGAATGGAGCGCTAGAGGAGGATGTCTATATGGCTCAACCTGAAGGTTTTGTAAATCCAGAATATCCTAACCGAATATGCAAGCTTCAAAAGTCCATCTATGGACTTAAGCAAGCATCTAGGTCTTGGAACAAGAAGTTCAATGAATCCATAAAGGAATTTGGATTCATTCAGAACCTCGATGAGCCCTGTGTATATCGTAAGAATAGTGGGAGCTCAGACACTTTCCTAGTGCTCTATGTCGATGACATTTTATTGATAGGAGGAAACATTTCAGAGCTGCAAGCCATAAAGCAGTGGCTGAACAAATGTTTTGCAATGAAGGACCTTGGGGAGGCTGAGACTATCTTGGGGATCAGAATCCACAGAGATAGGGCAAAACGCCTGATGGGGCTTTCTCAGGCAAACTACATAGACAAAATCCTTAAGAGGTTCAACATGTCCAACTCCAAGAAGGGATTCATCCCTATGGCACATGATTTGAAACTGTCTAAGAAGGAACACAGTCCTAAGACTGAGAAGGAGAGACGCAAGGTCTCCAAGTACCCTTATGCTTCTGCTATAGGGTCGATTATGTACGTTATGCTATGTACGAGGCCTGATGTTGCTTTTGCCCTCAGTATGACTAGTCGGTTCCAGTCTTGCTTCAGTGAGGAACACTGGAAGGCAGTCAAGGAAATTCTAAAGTACTTGAGACGTACTAGAGATCTTTTCTTGGTTTATGGTGGCGATGATGAGTTGGCTGTGTCCAGCTACACTGACTCAAGATTCCAGACTGATCAGGACGAACAACAATCCCAATCCAGTTTTGTGTTCCTTTTGAATGGTGGTGCCATTAGTTAGAAGTCCACTAAATAGCCAACTGTTGCAGATTCTACAGCAGAAGCTGAGTACATTGATGCTTGTGAGGCTTCTAAGGAAGCAGTCTGGATGAGAAAAATCATTTCTGATCTTGGAGTAGTTCCTTCTATCCAGGGTTCAGTTGTGCTTTTCTGTGACAACAATGGGGCCATGATACAAACTAAGCAGCCCCAGTCTACAAAGAAGAATCAGCATGTGCTCAGGAAGTTTCACCTTATTCAGAAGATTATCCAAACAGGTGATGTTAGACTATAGAGAGTAGATACAGATAACAATGTTGCTGATCCGATGACAAAGCAAGAGCTGAACACAAGAACAATGCTCATGCTAGATCTATAGGGATTAGGGCTATGCCTGCTTGGACCTAGGTTAAGTGGGAGATTGTTGGTGTGCCCTAGTTCTAGGCATAGTTATATGTTATTGTATTGTACTTTTGTTGATTGTACTATACAATTTTTTTTATGGATTAAAAGGCATTAATTCATTCAGTTAATATATCTTGTATTATATGTACTGTATGAAGTATCCATTGATTGTATATCATAAATAACCAGAAGCTAGTTCTACTCATGGGAATGAATAGAACGTAAAGCTTTTACGAACAAGATATGTACACGTGTACAAGATATGTTTGTAGGTACGTATGACCAACACGGGACTTGGTCGATCCGCTTTAGAAGGCACATGGTGGGAGTGTCATTGCCCTTCTATAAATGTAGTTCTCTTTTATCTGTCGACCTGATTTTAATATAGTATTGAATGAGGAATCTGATTAGATTTGACATACGCCTAACAGGTCTGTAAAAGGATGCCAAATACGGGTATGATTGGTCTAGTCAGTGAACTTATTCATACTGATAGTTGAAGTGAAGGGATTACCACTCACTCCATAATTGAGATGATATCATTAGGCCACTCGATGAGTTGAACTGAGAAATGTGTGGCCACATTCAGATAAGCTGGTTACTTGTCTGTTCTACAGTTAATTGTAGATCGAGAAATATCTCAAACTGTAGAGGATGACGTCCACCATGCCTCATGCTTGACATATCGATATGCATGGTAATAGACATATGAGAATTCTACAGGGTATCTATCTGTATGAGATGGACTAACACTGTAATCAATTGGTGACTGATATGGTCTAGGCAACTCTCTATCAGTCGTTGAGCTAATTGATTATGGCCCACAGGATCGTGCACACTAGACACTAAGACTTGTACTCGGAGAACTAATACATGTAGTGTATTTATGATGAACTTATTATTAGTTGTTAACTAATAATGTTAATCGATTAATTGTTCTGAATGGAACAAGTTAATTTATTGTTTGGAGGGATTAATTATTCAATCGGATTAATTAATTAAGCGATTGATTAATTAGATTTTCTTTAGGGGTTAGTGTGTGATTAATTACAACCTAATTGATGTTAATTGAATCTATTGTATTCTATTGTGGTACAATCAGATTAATTAAATTAATACAGGTACTGAAACTGTAATTAGTCGACACACTATAAATTAATCCTAATCGATTGAAACTGGAGACTTTTTGACACAGAAAATTGAAAGCCTAATTCCCTCTACACTGGAGATTCGGCCTAACCCCCTAGGAGGAATCCGGAGCTCGTTGTTCATCATTCTTCGTGCCTTTTCGAGTACCTGTCGTTTGGAGGTGTCGTGCACGTGAACTTGGAGGAATCACCGATCTTGCGGTTCGTCCATCTCTCTCATAGGGATTCCATGTGAGTGACTAAAGTAGTTTATCACTTAATAACCTAAATAATATTGAGGTAACGATAAAGATCAAAAGCTGTCTGATCAATGAACTCTAATTTCGTTTTTCTCGCTTCCGCTGCGCGACTCTGATCATTGATCAGACTCCAACAATCATCCATGAAACGCTCATTGTCTACGTTCTGAGCAAACACTCTGGCACCTTCCAGCACATTCTCTGACTCTTCATGATCAGTAGATGATTCATCAGATAAATTTTGAGTGGTGGGAGCCCCATCATCATTGAAATTTTCTTCATCATCATCCATGTGAGCATCTTCCTCATCACTCACTATTTTGGCTTGTACTTCTTCGCTCAATATTTTGGCTCGTACTTCTTTGCCATCATCTGGTATAGTATCCTCAAGCTCATGAGTAGCTAGGATAAAAGTCCCTTACTCTCATAGGTTTTCTCATTGCTGCAGAAGACTTTGTTCTGTAAGTCCTTTTCCTTGACAGAGGAACATCTTCCTCAGCATCCTCTGGAATTGTCTCAGCATCAGCATTGGCCTTAGCCTTTGCTACATTTTCTCGCACAGCAGCGACAGCTTCATCAAGCTCATTATGAGCTGCTACAGCAGCCTCAGCTCTCTTGTTCTTTTCCACTTGCTGCAACATAGCTTTCACTTTCTCAGCCTCAGCAACTCTAGCAAGTTCTGCCAGGCGACCATCTTCTATCTCATGTGGTGTCTTCTCAGCAGCCTCACTAGGCTTCGCAGCACAAACCTTCCCAGAAGGGGCAACACTAATCTTAGTTTGCACTAATTTAGGTGAAGGTTCTTTAGCAACACTTTTATCAACAGTCATTTCAACTGTGCTGCTGGTCTTCTTCTTTCCCTTATCACCCTTTCCCTTCTTGGAAACCTTCTGGGTATCCTTTGCAACATTCTTGTGAACTTCCTTAATCACAAGAGAAGCAGAGGTCACAGCTTTCTTAGCTGGCAGCTGACCAAAAGATAACTTGGTCAGAGGACCATAAGCAATATGAGTGCTTCTTCTTCTGATGGCATCTGCTGGAATCTCAACACCAACAGACTCAAAAACCCTGGTCAGCAGGGAACCATAGGCTAGGGTTCCATTGGGTTTCACACTCTTCATCTGTCTCAAGATCATTGCAGACAAGTTTATCTTCTTCTCAGCAATCATGTGATACATGAAAACTCTCTCCCTGTTGGAGACACAATTCACTCCTCCTGACTTAGGCAGAAACACTTTGGTAGTGATGTAATGTGCCCACTTCTGATGCTGAGTCAACCAAGTAGCATAAGTCTCTTTGGCAGTCAGATCAAGCCTTTCCCAGTTCGAATCAGGAAAGCCCTCAGCAGACCCATCTTCCCCAATAATCAGCCCTTCATCAGCAGTACCCAGAATGGTAGCAAGTGAAGTTCTGGAAACCTCAACATCAACACCACAGACCACGGAGTGAATGACATCAACTTCATCAAAACGGAAGGAGATGTTCTTATAGAACTCAGTGACTTGGGTTGGAAAGATGACCTCATCCAAAGAAGCGAATGAAATCCAGTTTTGTATGGTTAGCCCTTTAGAAATTGGAGGGGTGGTTAGGCATTGCTCATCTAGGAACCTAGAGGTAAAGACCTTGGAGGGATTAAGTTCTACTTTGGCCTCGAAGATACGAGTGATTGTGACTTGAACATTTTGTTCATCGGCCATTTTAGGAAATTAGGTTTTGGAGTAAAGAGAAAGAAATAGAGATTGCAGAAAACTTGTGAATTCTAATGCAAAGAAAACTTAAGTGAAAGAAATTGCTAAGTATGGAAATCCCTATTTATACCCAAAACAAATAAACCGTTCCAATTTGAAAAGTGGATAACCACCGTTAAAAAGGGAACACGTTACCGTTAACACCAGAAAAAGCTCGTAATAGCATTTAATGTAGGCACGCTTAAAGCAAGAATTAAACACCATAATTAACCTTAATTATACTTAACTATCTTAAATGGCTAGCAATTAAGACGGAGAAGAATATAATTAAAGATAAATTACTGAAGTGGATTAGTCATACCTATGCCTTCACGCAGACCTCTGAAAGGAGTACTAGCCAGAGGCTTAGTAAACATATCAGCAAGGTTGTCTTCAGAGGGAAAGTAAGTAAGAATAATATCCTTATTCAGAACATGATCTCTCATAAAGTGATGCCTAATGTGCACATGCTTCATCTTGCTATGTTGAATGGGATTCTTTGAAAGGTCAATAGCACTCTTGTTATCACAATTGATTGTAATTGTTCCAAGAGTGATTCCATAGTCAGCAATCTGTTGCTTTATCTAGAGCATCTGAGAAACACAACTTCCAGCAGCAACATACTCAGCTTCAGCAGTTGAGAGAGCCACATAGGTTTGCTTCTTACTATGCCAGGAGACTAAGAACTCCCCCAGAAAATGACAACCACCAGAAGCGCGCTTCATCAAAACAGCTTTTTGAACTTTTGGCGCCTTGCATTAAATGCACTTGTCAGAGCAATAAATGCTATCCAGAACCCGTGACTAAGCTTCTGATCAAATTGGTAGATGAACTTCTGATTGCAAAGGACCTCTGAGGAGAGCTTCAACAGACTTCAATAGCTTCAGAGCGGACCATCCAGCTTCTGAAATAATGAAACTCTGTCTTCAGCAATCGAGACTTCTGAGTACTTCAGGCAATCCAGAAATTCTTCATTCAACACCTGCTGAGTAACTTACACATAGACTAAGTAGAAAAATATTAGTCAACAAAGAAACTATATGTAAGGGAATGTTAAGTTTTCATCTTCTGAAACGTTTGGACATAATCAAAACACTTAGGGTTCATCATAAGATATCTTATCTAGATTAAGCATATAAACATTTTCAACTCTTGGAACTGTGAATAAAACCTTGTCAGATTTTGCATCAAAAACTTCACAGGTTTTGGAGTTGAAAACGACCTTCATACCTTTATCACATAAATGACTTACGCTTAGAAGATTGTATTTTAGTCCGTCGACCAAAGATACATCTTCAATGGATGGTTGTGAAAGCTTGCTTGAATAACTCGTGTTGATAGCTTTGAATCTCGGTTTATTTTCCTTGCCTTCAACCATTGCTCCTCCTTTCTATTTATAGTGCTCTTCCACCTTCATTTGCCGAAATCTTGAAGAAAGATGGAGAAGATTTCATTTGGAGGAGTTGTCCCATTAAATCCAAAAAGATAAGAATTCTTTACTTAGTAAAACTTTTAGGATAGGATAAGATTTGTGTAAGATGATAAGATCTTGTAAGAAATGAAATCCAAGTACAACAAATCCATCAAATCCAAATCTTTTATAGCCGAAATCTTGTGGAAAGGAAGATTTGATAAGTTGGTTTGATTTGACATCAAACTTGGTGATTAAGAAACGATCTTGGCCGTAGGATCAAGAGATGACATAAAGTGTGATTGAATCCTAGCCCTTCATTTCTTCTTTCCTTTAATCACCATTAAACTTATGCTATTAACATCATCTAAGCATGTATGTCATATTCGTGTATACTACATTCATACACATGCATTCATCATCATAAGCATGGCAACACATAAGTATGATCGATGATAAAATCAATAGATGATGATATAACATAGTTTGTATGTATTCCGATATCTTTAACTATGGCATTGCTTATGATAAACATGTAAATTATGTTTAAGTTCATATCATAAAACCTTAAGGAGATAGCATGGCAAGATATGTCATTTGATCACATAGTAAACCATAATCCATAGAATAAAGAGAAGTGTTTGATCATGGCATATCGTTTTAGTTCGTGGCATAAATATCATTTCTTAAAAGCATATATTCAAGTGAGCATATGATATTTAAACCTATATAGATGTGATCATGACATGCATACATACATACTTAATCATATACTTTATTTAAAGTAACTCTAGTTAAGATGATAATTCTCATTTAAACATTTCTAGAGTTATATTCTCCTTTAGCACATAAAGTATAAAGTTATTTTGTCACAAGTATTTATATATATAAAACATAATATAAAAACCATTTATATCAAGTAATCAAAATCAAATAGAGTGAAATAACAGTGACAAAGAAAAAATGGATTCTATTGCAATAAAGTGATAAAAAGCTGAGATGTCAATTGATAATACACTTCGATTTTTCTTAAATTTAAGCAGTCATATGACATGTGAATATGTCAAAATAGTAACACGTGACAATATGTAACATAATTGCTATATTTGCATCCAAAAATGGATTAAATATGACAAATTAGAATACCACGGGAGGCAAATATGACGACTTGAGATACCACAAGAGGCAAATGTCAACACTTTGGATACCCTGAGGGGCAAAAAAGTGTTTAATCCTATATCATTTGATGTATTGTGTAAAAGTAATTAATGATAACCGAAACAAAGTAAAGTAAAAACAAAATAACTAGTCAATGTCCATCCTTTGTCTTATGCCAGATTCGTTTTACATTATATTTGTTTCTAGGCTTAATGCACATGAAACCCCCTAAATTTGCATATTTTGGTCATTTTACCCTCACCTTAAGGGACATCCCATTTACCCATCAACTCTTCAAAAGTGGTACTATGTACCCCCTAAACTTGCATCTTTTGGTCATTTTACCTCTTCATCTTAAGGAACTTCATTTTTACCCTCTTAACTCTATAAAAATGGTACTATAGTAGGAGTTATACGATTAAGAAATGCAATAGGGAGCATATGTAATGGTTTACAATAATCTATTGTAATATTATAATTATTTTTTGTCCTTTTAATTACAAATGCTGACATGTCCAAATTTAAGGTGTTTTTAAGTTAATCAAAGGTATTTTTGCCCATTTAATTACAAATGATGACATGTCCAAATTCATTGTTATGTGTCTTACGAAAATTCAAGTACCGTAACGCGTGTTGTACAGTCTCCTTTTTTTTTCGTTGAGTTGAGAAACGTAGGGCACATAGTACCACTTATGGAGAGTTGAAGGGGTAAAAAGGAAGTCCCTTAAGGTGAGGGGGGCAAAATGACGAAAAGATGCAAGTTTAAAGGTTACATGATACCACTTTTGAAGAGTTGATGGGGTAAAAGAGATGCCCCTTAAGGTGAGGGGATAAAATGACTAAAAGACGCAAGTTTAGAGAGTTACATGTGCATTAAGTCTTGTTTTTATGATTTTGTCATTGTGTTACCGGGTCATTTTTTTTTAATTGAAATTTTCAAATATACTCTTATATAATTGGATCATTTTCAATACCACAATAAATGAGCGTATCAAGGTCATTTATACAATTTTATTAAGAAAAAGTAAAATAATTATACAATATATATATATATTTAAGCCTCTAACATTATCCTCTATGTATCGCCTCTACCTTAATTCACTCTCATTTATGCTTACGTGTCATTTTCTTATAATTTTGAATTATTTTTTATTGACTATTATATATTATTACTTTAAATGAGATTTATTTTTTTATTAATTTGAATTTGTTTCCAATTTTTATTTTTCAATTACTTTACCTATATTTTAATTAGTAATTTGAATTTGTTTCCATTTTCAAAGATATTTAACATAAAAAAATTAATTTGTTTTTCAATTGATTTGTTCCTTTATTGTTTGAAAGTTTATTTACTACTTTTTTGAAAACTTTTCCAAATTAATTATTAAAAGGACATCTACATATATCTATACTATTATTGTGCAATTTACCCCACAATCCACGGGTGTAATTTCTCTAAACAATGACATTGATATATCTCTATACTATTATTAAAAGGAGCTCGTAAGTATGATACATGGCACGATATTAGACATTTTAACACATGGCGTGATATTAAACATTAATAGCTTATGTGTCAATTTGAATTAATTAATAATATTAATTAAATTATTAATTAATATAATCTAATATATTATAACAAATATATAAGATAAATATGAAACTTATCGACTAAACAATTTCAAAAAAAATAAAAAGGAAAGATAAGATTATATATTTAATTTATTAATATATAAATATATGGAATCTTTCAAAAATATTAATATTATCAATTATAATTAAATTTATCAAGTTATCAATTTTCAAATTTATCAAAATCTATTTAATTAAAACTTATTATTTATAATAGATTGAAGTCATTTAACCATTTAGTGTTGTATACTAAAAAATAACCATTATTTTCATCGAAAATTTAAACTTATTATATATACACTATTATTAAAAGGAGCTCGAAAATGACACTTGACGCAATATTAAATAATTCGCCATTAGTGTTACTTTTAACCTTTTAAATTATTAAACGCGTTCTTCAAAAAAACAAAATAAATTTATTAAATGTGTTTTAATATTTTACATTAGTTAGTCATCTATCCACCTTCAACTTCTTCTTTTTGAATACCTAATTCTGATTTTAATTTTTTTTAAGTTTGTTATGAAGTATAAATGTTTTGAGATTTTATAGAAAAATATAAGTCGTTAATAGATATGCTATATTTTCACTAAATTATAATAATTTGTAGTGTTAATTAAACTAAATAAAAAATAAATTTTATAAAAATTACAATAATTTCTTCATTTTTAATATATCTTACCGTGTTTAATTAAACTTGATCAACTTTGAGTTTTGTCTCAATTACATGATTTCGACAATTTCAAAAGAAATTGAACAACACAAAATTGATGTGGGTATCGAATCATCATAAGTAAAGTTTGATTGTAAACTTTAATCGTAATGTGTCAGCCACTTCGACGCCATGAGCCATCAATTTTTATCAAAAGTTTATTTTAAAAAAATGAAAATCTATACTATTATCTAAAGGAGCTCGAAAGTATGACACATTGCACGATATTAGACATTTTGACACATGGCGTGATATTAAACATTAATAGCTTATGTGTCAATTTGAATTAATTAATAATATTAATTAAATTATTAATTAATATAATCTAATATATTATAACAAATATATAAGATAAATATGAAACTTATCAACTAAAAAATTTCAAAAAAAATAAAACATAAAGATAAGATTATATATTTAATTTATTAATATATAAGATATATATGAAATCTTTCAAAAATATTAATATTGTCAATTATTTAAATTTATCAAGTTATCAATTTTCAAATTTATCAAAATCTATTTAATTAAAACTTATTATTTATAATAAATTGAAGTCATTTAACCATTTAGTGTCGTATACTAAAATATAACCATTATTTTCATCAAAAATTTAAACTTATTATATATACACTATTATTAAAAGGAGCTCGAAAATGACATTTGACACAATATTAAATAATTCGCCATTAGTGTTACTTTTAACCTTTTAAATTATTAAACCCGTTCTTCAAAAAAATAAAATAAATTTATTAAATGTGTTTTAATATTTTACATTAGTTAGTCATCTATTCACCTTCAACTTCTTCTTTTTGAATACCTAATTCTGATTTTAATTTTTTTTAAGTTTGTTATGAAGTATAAATGTTTTGAGATTTTATAGAAAAATATAAGTCGTTAATAGATATGATATATTTTTACTAAATTATAATAATTTGTAGTGTTAATTAAACTAAATAAAAAATAAATTTTATAAAAATTACAATAATTTCTTCATTTTTAATATATCTTACCGTGTTTAATTAAACTTAATTAACTTTGAGTTTTGTCTCAATTACATCATTTCGACAATTTCAAAAGAAATTGAACAACACAAAATTGACGTGGATATCGAATCATCATAAGTAAAGTTTGATTGTAAACTTTAATCGTAATGTGTCAGCCACTTCGACGTCATGAGCCATCAATTTTTATCAAAAGTTTATTTTAAAAAAAATGGAAAATATGTGACATGTTGGTGGCCGTCACATGACATTCAAATTTAACAAAATTGATTTATAATGATGAAGCAGTCACGTCAATTTCTGGTGTTTAATTTAAGCTCGACAATTTATTTGAAAAAAAAACTTAAAATTGAGTGACTTTATTCAGACAAATGAAAATTTAATGATCATAGTTAGACAAACGACAAAATTAAGTGAATAACAGTACATTTCATTCTCCGTGCATTGCACAAGCTCAAAACCTAGTATATATATTTAAGCCTCTAACATTAGCTTTCATGTGTCGCCTCCATCTTAATTCACTCTCATTTATGCTTGTGTGTCATTTTCTTATAATTTTGAATTATTTTTTATTGACTATTATATATTATTACTTTAAATGAGATTTATTCTTTTATTAATTTGAATTTTTTTCCAATTTCTAATTTTCAATTACTTTACCTATATTTTAATTACTAATTTGAATTTGTTTCCATTTTCATAAATATTTAACATAAAAAAATTAATTTATTTTTCAATTGATTTGTTCCTTTATTGTTTGAAAGTTTATTTACCACATTTTTTAAAACTTTTTCAAATTAATTATATTTTCTTACTTATAATATAATATGTTTACTATATTCCATTTCCATTTTTTTCGCTTCTCCGAACCTATAAAGCGCATTTTGAATAAAAAATAAATCTGTATTCATTTTAATTGAATTCACATTAAATTCAAATTTGATATTCAATTATTTTCCTTTGCGTTGATCATTATACCCCATAAATTGTCATTTTTCTATTATAATTTTTTTCCATACATAATCATAAATATTTTTTAAATAGAATTAAAAAAATTCCTATAAATAATATAGTAATAAATTATATGGAGTATATGGAAGACGAATATTTGGGAGGATTCTAAAATTTTTAAAATCATATGCTATAAAATCTATTACATTATTTTATTAAATTTGTTGGAAATAATGTATATAATACATTATTTAGTGTCATTTTTGAGGCAATATATACAAGGGGTAAAGTGGTCATTATAATGATGTTTTCACATAAATATATTCTATGACACGTGAACTTTCCAACGGTATATTATACGCCAAAAATGAACTTGTGATGAAAGAAATGTTCAAGCTCAAAGATGGATTCTTGAATATGTTTAAGAGTCGGAAAAATGCTCCCATCCCACATGCCTTTCGAAGAGCAATGTGTTTGGGTTTATATTGTGGAAGCCTTATAATGCTTTCAAATTAATAAACCAAGCTATGCTCCTTGGGATACGCGCGGGGGTGCAAATCCAATCCCTCCGGGTTGGGTGCGCACCCACACGACCTGGACGACGCGGATGCCGTTTGATTTATGTACACAAATCGTAACGTATTATGAATCCTGACCATCAAACTAAAATAGTAACATTTAATTTAATTTTCAGTGACATTTAATTTAGTTTATTTTAGTAATATTCAGTTCAATTCACCAACATTTTAACTAGTTGATCCAATTTGTTTGCAAAAGTTGTTGCACGTAAGTAAATATTATTACCAATATATGTTACAATGTTCTATTACCTTAATAATTTATACTATATAAAAGAAATTAAAATTAGCAAATAGAGCAAATTCAAAAATTCACAAATAGCATCATCTCATTCTATTTTTCTAATCATCTTCTACCATATGATCCGTAATCTCATCATTTTGTTCACCTTCATCATCATTATCGTCATCCTCCTATTATTATTATTATTATTTATTCAATTGAGTTTCAATATTTATTTTTCATTTTAGCAGAATTCAGTTCAGTTCAGTTCAGCAACATTCAGTTTAGTTCAGTTCAGCATGGTTCAGTTCAGTTCATTTCAGATTTTTTCAGTCCAAAAGAAGACATGTGTTAGGATTTGTAGTTCCTAACATGATATGTTGCTCTGTTTTCATTCTCATGTTTTAGATCTGAATGAATCTTCTTTCTGGTTTTGTTTTTTTTTTTTTTTTGCTTTGAAGCTTTGATCTTTTTTTAATTTAGTGGTGTGTGTGCAACTATAGGTCCAATTTCATATTCTTAATTAGGGGGATTCATGGATCAATCCAATTTTTAGGGTTAATAAAGCTTACTAAATCAAATTTGGAGAGTTACCTCTGAATTTGTTTCCAAAGCTTTCATCTTTTCTAATTTCTTGCTGTGTCTGCAACTATAGATCCAATTTTTATTGGATATAAAAACTAAATCAGTCCTTTGAATTTTATATTTGGAGAGTTGGCTCTGAATTTCTTTCTAAAGCTTTCATCTTGTCGAATACTGTTGTTCATGAATCAATCTAAGTTTTATTCGATAATAAAACTAAACCAATCCGTTAAATTTTATATTTTTATTTTGGGTAGTTTTCAAATTTGGAGAATTAGCTCTGAATTTGTTCCCGAAGCTTTGATCTTTTTGGTTAAAAAAACTGAACCAATTGATCATCCATCAATTCAAAGATAATCAATAACCAATTCAATACATTGGACTTGACAGAACTATTTAGTATAGTTTGGAATCCTTTCTACAATTCGATACATACTATCATGCTGATTGGGACTGAATGTACACATGTCAAGATCATATAGGTGGCAGGGTAGAGGATAGGAAGGTCGGGATAGCAGAACGCATCGATTTTCCTTCCTCTTCATTCTTCAATCAGTTTTTGTTCTTCTTGGTCAAGCCTCCTAGGATTTAAGTAGTTTTACTGAACTTTCAAGTATTAGATGTTAGTTTATGATGAATTAGCGACTTATTATGGATGTTTTACTAGTTTGTAACGAGTTGCATGGATTTATTTGTGATGACTTTTAGTTTTTTGTATGTGTTATTTAGGAATTTTTTACATTTCAATATGATATGTTCAAAAATGTTATTCACCATTAATACCTAAACCTAATAATTCTTAGGTACCAAAAATGGCAGCAGCTCATCATGTTCCAGATGAAATAATAGAGGAGATATTTTCAAGAGTGCCGGCGAAATCACTCCTGAGATTCAAATCAGCTTCCCAAAAGTGGTATTCTGTACTATCTAAGGATTATAAATTTGCCAAATTTCATCTGAAACAATCTAAGATTCATCGTCTTGTGTTCTTCAAAGATTACCGCATTGGCCCAACTTCGTTTCGATCTTTGAATATGGATACCAATGCATCACGCATATTCAAAATTCCGGTTGAAATTGAAGTAGAGCTTATAGGGTCTTCCAATGGATTGGTATGTGTTGCTCCTTGTCTTGAAAAGCACTGTTTTATATGGAATCCATGTACCGGTGAATATAAACAAATATATGTGAATGTATCACGCCCTGGTGCCAATCTATTGGGTTTCGGTTATGATTCGTTTTCAGATGATTTCAAAATTGTCGCGAATTCCAATAAACGCTTGCAAATTTTTTCGTTGAAAACGAATTCATGGAAGATTATCAGAGGTTCTAGCCTAATGAGAGATCAGGCTTTCCATTTTAACGGAGCTTTACATTGGGGTCTTGTTGATAAAATTGCTGCTTTTGATTTAGCAAAAGAGGTATTTTCTTACATAGAGCTGCCGGATGAAATGAAGTGGACCGCCGACCTGGCACCGTGGCATTCTGTACATTTTACAATGTTGGAGTACTGCGGCTTTTTATGTATATCATGGAGAAGTGATATTTGGATGATGTTGAATTACGGTGACAGTGAATCTTGGGTTCAGTTGAGTATATCTCTAGCTGGCTGTCGTCAAAAGCCGCTCGGGATGTCTAGTCTTGGAGAAGTATGGTATCAGACCAGAGGTGGATCTGGATTGGTGAAATCTGATATCCAAGGCCGGATGTACAATGATGATGAGTCACTGTTAACCGTTGCCTCTCTGTCTGGATATTCATACGTGGAGTCCTTGATTTCACCCAAAAGTTTTGATGCTATGCACCCACAGTCCTAAAAGACGACAATAAGACCAAGAAAACAGAGGAAAACTTCCTCAATTTTCCGGATTTATTTATTTTCTTCCTGTAGTAAACATATTTGTGTTTGACATTGTTGTTGTTTTGGTTGCTGCCTGTCTTGTTTAACTTAGAAAGAACACATCATGGTTGAGCTTTTCTTGTAATAATAGATTGCTACTATTTTGTAATTTCCTCATGTTACACATCGTGCTGTCTGTCTTATTAGCTGCACCTTTTCTACTTGTTGCAACACCTTAGCACTGATATGTGCTCTATGTTAACTGTTAGAAAAATGTTTAACGACTATCATGGCAATTTTGCTTTTTCCAGAATTAATGACGAGCTCTTAACTCTGCGCTGTTTTTTTTTCTTTCTTCTGTTCTCCTATAACCACATAAAAATCTGGATATCAATGTGGCAAATAGGAAACATTTGAATCAACATCGTTTGAACTCTGTTTCTTCATATTTGGTTTGATGGAGTTCAAGCAACTGATTCTGAATTTGCAAATTTACTTGGTTAGTTGCATGTATGATATCTTGAAAGGCTTCTGATATTTCTGTTTAATTTTGAATCTTTTTATGCAACTGTGGCTACAAAATCCGTTTTCATGGAAGTGTATGATCAGATTACATAGCTCATATAAAACTGCAAGTCCAGGGTTTGAGGACAGTATCCGTATTTTCCATCCTGAGGTTTTCTTTGGGAGGTAAGCAATCCTGTTGTGAATTTTACAACTTTTCAGTTGAGTTATTTAAGTTTTGTTCGGTTGCTTTGTTCACCACAGAGGCTTAGAGAGAATACTGAAGAGCTGCAAACTGAGACTCATAACTTTGCATCAATCGCAATCAAACTTGCTAAACAAATATAAAAATTCTACTCGTGTAAGTTCTGCTTGGATTCTTTGACGACTTTCCCATGTACAAGCCATCACAGAACCATTCTTGTTTACTTGGGACAATATCTATATTGTTGACACATTTTCTTCAGCAAATTTAGCAGATTATATAGTATTCATAGAGTGGATGAATAGTACCGTACCTAATCTGAATTTTCCTTGAAAAGTTTTTCTGAAGAGCTAAGAGCCTGCTTGATTGATCGCAATGTTATCCAAATTCTAAACGACTTAAACCCGGTTCCACGATTGAGGTTGTTGAAAATGTGTATCTAATGCTTTTGTTGTTGTTGTTGTGCAATTTGTTTGTTGGTTTGATCGTCATCAATTTTCTATTTCAGGGAAGCGCCTCTGAATAATTCTTCATCTTCATGTTCAAAAAATGTTGGAAAGTTCGTCGCTACAATGGCCGAACTGGTCGAGACAGTAGAGGTAGATAATGAGCTATCCGAGCTTTATGTTTGATTGTCCAGCAAAACAAACCTTTGAAAGTCTCGTCCAGTCAAGAGTCAGGGCACTCGAAGCCCTTGATTCAGGGATGTCCACTCTGTTATAGATTCTTTGCTGTTGTAGATTGTAACAGAGGATAATGATGGGACGGCATTTTCCCATACAGGCAGATTACTTTGAGAGCTACATCATGATCCAATGAGGTTTCGATATGTTAAATTGAAATATCATAATTCTGTCACCTACTGGGGAGCTGTCTTCTCAAATATATAATGTGGCTCAACCTTTTATTGCAACCTTATCAAACATAAAGTCCGTGCTCCTTGTTGGTGGTGTGGAGGTGAAAGCTGATGTGAGCAAAATAGAGGAAGAAGGAGCTAATTTATTGATTGGAAGCCTGGGAAGGCTATTTGACATAATGGAACAAATCGATGAGTTGGACTTTCGCAACCTCGAGGTAGTTCTTTTAGCCACTCGATCAATTTTGAGTTGTTAGGTAACAGAATTTTTAACTCAATAGCATGTTTGTCAAAGGGATGCCTCAGGCTTAAAAGGCGCTAGGCTCCATCATGCATGTCCCTAAGAAGCCAAAAGCCGGGCTCTTTTCAAGAGACCACGCCTGAGTGCACCTTTAGGAGCCTAGTGACTTGGTGAAGCATGCCTATGCACACATTTAGAAGCTACATAGTGTTTTCAGGTTTCTAAGTATGAATAGGACATTTTAATTTCAGCCTTTTCCTATCTCTATGGTCTATAACTTAAAATGGAATAAAAAAGAAAAAATTGAAAAGGAAGGAGATTTGGATGGCAGAAATATCACAGAGAAAAAAGGAAAAGGAAAACTGCTTAGTGTGCCTTGCGCCTTTAATGACTATGATTGGGGCGTTCGCTTAGTGGAAATCACAACGCTGTATGGGGCTTTTGATGAGAAAAGAAATTTATTGGTTTTTATGTATTGGCAAAACAGGTCTTAATTCTAGATGAGGCTGATAGATTACTAGATATGGGATTCCAGAAGCAGATCAATGCCATTATATCCCGTTGGCCAAAGCTTCGAACGACTGGTCTTTTCTCAGCTACTCAAACTGAGGCAGTTGAAGAGTTAGCCAAAGCAGGATTGAGGAATCCAGTGAGATTTGTAGTTCGAGCAGAATCAAAATTGAATGGCTCAGAATCTACACAATTAGAATCTTCAAGAATGCCGTCAGGCCTTCAACTTGAGGTATAGGTTAACTTCATAATACATGCTTAATCGTCTTTAGGTTACTCCTTTTGATCAAGTAGCAGTACTAGACATTTTAAAGAAGAACATTGTGTTGAAATTGCTCTAACTGGTTCTGAGTATATGTTTCGAATCATTAATTACAGAATTCTCACTCAATATGGAAAAGTAGCAAATTAAAATGGTGTTCTTTTCATTATATTTTATTGCACAAGCGCTTGAGTATCTTTAGGGTGGCTTTTTGGCTAGTCGAATGTTGTATATTTAGGGTGGTGTTTCAGTATAGTTTACTTGTACAAATTGTTTTGGGTCACATTTCTGTAATTTTAAAGAAATTTGGAAACTTGCAAGGTAGGATGTAATTGTTTTTAGAAGTGGATCAATGCTGATTACATGTTCGGCAAATCCCTAATACTTTCTAGATCATGTTCTGCAAACTTTTAAAATGAAAAAAATTCCCCTTTTTGTGTCTATTATTGACTTGTTTGTAGTTTTTTTAATGTATGCAAACACATACACACATACAAGTCTCACCCACATGTACATTTCCTTAACTCTCTGCAAATATCGTTTCTCCGCTTCAGATTCTGTTTCTATGTATGTAGGTTGATATTCTCGTTAAGAACAAGTCTAAAAAATTTATAATGTGAGTTTGACATCTTCTCTGTGGTGGATTTGCAAATGCAATCGATGTCAAAGGCTAATGAAATAATATGACTTTGTTACGTATGCAGATACTTCATGACATGTGCTTATGTTGATTACTGGGGGGTTGTCCTACCACAGCTTCCTGCTTTAAATGGTTTCTCTTTGATTCCCCTTCATGGAAACAGGTACAAACTCGTCTTCTTTGCTGATGATTTTTCTTCGAAACAACCAGAGAGGAGAGAAAATATTTTAGGAGGGGTTAAAAGCATTTATGGTCACTAGGAGCATGTGCATCGATAGTCACTAAAGTCATCGATAGCACATTTGTGTCAATAAAGTCATTTAGGCCGGATCAGGCACCAGAAAAAGACATGGCAGCCATGTGGCGTGTTAAAAGAAGCTAAAAAAATGATTACTTTCGTATGTGTTTTAATTTTTTGATGGGGCACGGGGTAGCCACCTTGTCTACATTATATATTTTAAAAGTGGATTGTGATGCGTTACTTGCATGGATCCGTTGCCAACTTTCCTGTGTCAGATCCGGTTGTATTGACTTCATTGATACAAATGTGTTGTTTTGTTGACCTTCTTGCCTCAAAAGCTACATTAATGACCATCAGTAGATATACACCTTAATCTAGTGACTGACCGTGGATGCATTTAGCTTGTTTTTGGAGGATGCAAATGGTTTGATAATGTTGATGTCATTTCATTTTGCATTCTGACCCTTTAACATTTCTGTATCTATAGAGTGTGAGAGAGAGAAAGCTTTGGGCTTCATTTACATCTGTCACAAGTGGCATTCTTCTATGTACGGATGTTGCAGCACGCGGACTTGATATTCAAGGCGTTGATTGTATAGTGCAGGCAGCGTTATGATGTTTACTTATTTATTTGTAAATCATGAATCATTGATTGTTCTCATTTATCTAACATTTGATCGTGCTGAACTTTTCCTCTTTTTGTTATTTGGTCCAGTATGATCCTCCACAAGATCCAAATGTTTTCGTCCATAGAGTTAGCCGAACTGCTAGGTTGGGTAGACAAGGAACCGCCATTGTTTTCCTGCTGCCACCTTGTAGATCACTCTCGTTTATTCGTGATGGTTCAATACTATGAAAAAGATCTCAATTGGTTTATACTTGTCCAGGAGGAAGCTTATGTAAAATTCCTTCGTATAAGACGGATTCCTCTTGAAGAGAGGAAAGCTACAGATAATCCTCCGGATGTTGTTCCTCTCGTAAGTGAAATGTTCATACGTGTATTGTCTTTTGATTTTTGTTTTTCTTATCTGATAAGAGGATCACATTTTTTTCAGATACGTTCTGCTGCTAAGAAGGATCGGGATGTTATGGAGAAAGGACTGAGAGCATTCGTTTCATATTTGTGCATATAAGGAGCATCATTGCTCATACATTTTCAGGTTTGTGGAATTAAATTCTCTCTTAAGTTGGATCTATTATGTTCAATTGAGTAATCCAGTTTACTTGGATCTTTTTCAGATGGAAAGAACTTGAAGTCGAGAAGTTGGGAATGGGGTATGGCTTATTGCAACTTCCTTCAATGTCCGAGTTAAAGAACCATTCGCTCTCAAATGTTGGGTTCACTCGTGCTGAAGATGTCAAATTGGAAGACATCAAGTTCAACTAAGAACTCATCCTTACGTGTGTATCGACAAAAATTTAAAACGTGTAGAATGTACTCAATCTTGCGTAATGTTTCAATATGGTCAAAAGACTTCGATTCGTCCAATAAAATAACTGAAGTATTTTCTTCATTTTGCGACAGTTTTTCTACGATTTCATGTCGTATCTTTTATGACAGAAATGGAATATTATGTTAGCTTCACGTTAGCGTGTCAAAATATTATGCCGCGTAGCAGTATAAGTTACAAATTTGTAGTGGTTTCCAAAATGGTTTATCGTGTTGAAGATGACACACAAATGATAATCATGTGAAACTGGTCAACTCTATAAATCTATCTAGTCATTCTAGAAATTGACTCCCCTAGTTTTGATACCTTTGTAAATGACAATTGGGGATAAATCACGGGAGAAGCAAAGAAAGAAGAACCTGAAGATTAAGAAAGAAGCAAAAGAGCTAGAACCAAAGGCGAAGAAGTCGAGCAAGAATTCATCTACACCCCTGCTGTGGCGAGGAAAAAAACAGCTAAACAAAGACGAGCTGCAGAGAGCGTTGAGGACGATGACGAGTTGGCTCGGGAATATCGGTTACTCAAAAAGCTAAAGAAGGGAACTATTGATGAAACTGAGTATGCTAAGTTAACGGGAACCGAGGATTTGTTATAAAGTGCATTATCATCATCATCATCATCTGTTTCAACTGGACCGGACTGGACTGGACGGTAAAGTGAATTTTTGTTGATTTAAATTTTAATGTAACGGTGATGTAATTTTAATTATTTTAATGCCGAAATTAAGTGTAGGGACTGAATGTATGTTACACTATAGTTCAAGGGATATGATTATAATTCACCCTTTGCAATTTTGTAGCTAGTTTATGTCAAGGTGGCTTACCATTGTAAAAAGTGAAGTAAAATATGCAACTTTTTTGTGCTTTGATTATATCTTATGAATCTTGTGTTTACACTTTGAATAGGTGGCTGCTCTGTCGAAGTTGGTCAAGCTTAACTCGGTCAAAGTTTGGCTTGAGACTTGTTGGGAGGGCTCAGCTTGAGACTCTCACGAGCTAATAGTAAGCTAATCTAGGTTCAACTCGTTGACACCCTTAGTTTTGACGGATAGAGACAATGATGGGCTCCGGTTAAGAGAACATCTTAAGATGGTTTAGCTCAATGTTTCCACAAAAAGTAAAATCGAATCTATTATTTGAAGTCTGTATTTGTTTATTTAACTTATCTAGTTTTTGAAGTTTTTATTTGCTTCTACATTAATTCTGACTTTTTTATGTTCATAAAATTTCCATTTATACCGGCGATCACTATAATAGAGCTTGTGTTCATAAACATTACAAAAGAGCTTGTTGAGCGCGTTCACAAGTATATGTAGTTGTGGGGATCTTTTTTTTATTTGAAGTAAGCAGCTTCTGATAAGTGCGTATCGTTTGGTCAAAACTAACCAAGTCACAGCTCCTTTAAGAGACAATTGTGCACAAAAAGGTGGAACTTTGACTATTCTGCAAGTTGTCCTGTCTGTCTGCTGAACAAAGGAATTCTGGCTGTTCTTGGGCAAAACTGAACTCAGTTGGATTAGTTGATCAAAGGGAGAGGCGTGAGATAGAGTGGAGTTCGTGGCTGATTGATGGGACATCATAGTCCACATCTAAAGTTGATAAGAGAAGGGTCTTATAAATCAATGTGGAGTGTAGAAGATATAAATCAATGTGGAGTGTAGAAGAAAGTAAAAGTTACTTTTTAACAATTTTTTTTTCTGAACAGCTGCTTTACTGTTCACTTGTAGATGGCCGTCAAAACCATCAAAAATAATTATTAACTTAATCGGACTCAAAAACAGATTTGTAAAAAGAGTAAGTAAAGGTCGAACCCAAAGGATTAATACTGATTTGATCACAAATATAACCAGGAAAATAACACGGTAAAATAGAACAGTGGGATTTGAGATGACTGATTAACAAGAATAACAAAAACAATGAAACCTGAATTAAAATTGAAACAATATATAGGATGAAGACTTCAGCCAAGGGATTCTCAAGCGAGGATTTCGGTTCGTATTGATCATCGACAGATAAGATTATTCACATATCAGATTAGTTTGGTATATTCTTCCTTATTAACAAATTAGCTAAGTACGACTTTAACCAATTCCTAATTAACAAATAACCTTTCCTCAGCGGCTAAGATTTAACCTGTTAACATCATTAAGAAATAGAAGAACCTAATCTAAGCCAACCGATTCTCAGCGATATTGATTCATAAACTTAATTAATTTATTCACTTGATACGATAAAATCGACCCTTGATGTATTAAATGTCACTAGAGCAATTATCAGATTGTCGAACTGATTTATCTCTGAATACAATCAAGTCTGAACCTTATAATACCAATTACCACTTGTTTCGTTTAGACTAAACAATGACTCTTCGATTCTCTAGCCTAACCGAATAGTTATATGTTGATTTTAATCAAAGAACAACAACGCGTTATCATTCAATGGTAAAACAACAATTGGGAATAAATTCTCTAAACACAGTGAATAAGATAAATGATATGGAATAAAGAAAATCAAATAGATAAAAAGGTCTCACAACCCTGAAGAAATCCTGCCTTTGAATTATCCCTTAACTAAAATTAAAGGTTGAGCTACGAATAGCCATGGAGAACAAAAACTAACTCTTTAACGTGAAGTATCACGTCTTAAATAGCTAGAAAATCTACTCCTAAAAGATAACTAGGAAAAATAGAAAAACCCTCAGTCAATTAACTTAAGTAGAACTCTTCTTAAACTGCCATAGTCCTCTAATTTCGTGGCTGCCAAGTCACCTATCCAAATCAGTCTCGATAAGTCAGAAAAGAAGTCTTCAAAACAGAATTCTGAAATCCCGAAATTGCTTAGCCTTGGTGTGAGCGTAAGTGGTCGCTCATAGCGGCCTTAGCCTTCTTTGACTAGAGTCGCCACCCGGCCGACCGGGAAAATGTACGAACCGGTGTTTGTACCGATTGTTTTGTAAACCAGAGATTCTATTTACGTTCGTGGATACAACTTATTAATTCCGACATTCCAGGGCCCAAAGGATCTTTAATGCAGCTTAACAGTTTATTATCTTGACATTTATGATTATCACACAGAAATATTTAAATACGCAAACATTTGTATGGTAAACCGCCGGGTGACACGGTACAAAACCCTCAGAAGCTTACCCTCGTCGCGTGCCAGTGATTGCTCGCGGACTGATGCTCGTTGAAGAACGGAGACCTTTTCAGGGAGGAACCTTGGGGGCCGGAGTTGCGTAGGGTGTCCTCCGAATAGTAGCTAGGAACATGACTTAATCAGCTCTAGCGGCGCTGCGAGTGATGCCTAGGATTTGAAACTTTTTGATAAGGGGGAAATATTTTTGGTGGTCGTGAGGACTTTTTCTGGGAATATTTTTAGGGAAATACTCTCAAGCTCAGACTCTAGCGATTCTTTTCTTTTATCAGAGGCAACCTTAGGCAACAACAGAGACAACTTTATCAGAGGCAACTTTTATCGGGTCAAGAATCACTTTAGAACGAGCTAGAGAGAGAGGAGAATGAGTGTTTGTGGGTGAATTGAATGAGAAATTTGAGGGGTATTTATAGGGTAGCTTGTGACCGTATGGTCCCATTTTGGTGACCGTACGGTCACTTGTTTGTCCGTCTCAGATCCAAATTTGGATCTGAGACGGGCTTTACCCAAGGCCCGGCCGGACCTTACAAGGCTCGGGCAAAGTTGTTTGGAATTTGGTACATGTGTCACTTTCTTATTGGACCGCCCAGCCACGTGGCATATAGGGATTGGATTCTGTCTGCCACGTGGCAGTGACCGTACGGTCAGAAGGTTTATGACCGTACGGTCACAACATACAGTGTTGTGACCGTACGTCATTTCGTGATCGAGGATTTTCTCATAAGCATGAAGGTGCCACACTCATGGTCCCGAGACGCAGGTGGAAGAGGTTATATCCCTGAAAACGTGATCCGTTCTCCGACAAGTATCAGTAGCAGCTGGCGTGACGTGGAGCTCATAGATTGCTTTCATCATCGGGTTCGAAAACCAGTGCTTACACTTGGGCAAGGCTAACTCCGCCTTCGCATCCAACTCCTCTAATTCAGCTCCAATGTTCATCTTAGTCCATGATTGCTCTAAATTATTCCATTTCCGCTCCTTTAATCATTTAAGCCCTGTGAAGATATAAATACCAAAACGAGTAATAAAGCATAGAATAACAACTAAATTAACTAAATAATCCAGTATTAAAGTAAACATTTCATTGCTCATTTCGACGCTCATCACTTGTACTTGTTTTTTTATTAGTTTATTTCCACTTGGTGGGATTTGCTTTTTGCTTTTTATGATTTGGGAGATATAAACCTCCGTTGGCCGGTTATTGGCTATCTATCGTTATTCATAACAATTATTATTTTAGTTCTCTCTTTAGAATTAGTTTACTTTTTCTCTCTCTTGTAGTTAATGTTAAAAAACGATTTCCAGCCATCTTAGACTACTCTTCATCTCCTTCATTAATGAAATTCAAGTCTTCAATGGCATTTGTTGGTGCGAGTTTATTTATGGCGTTGTTTGAGTAGTCGTTTTACAGGGTCAGCCGGCCTAGAAGTAAGTTGTTCTCTATCTTATTGAATGAATGAATGTATGAATGAATTGTTTGATGGGTAAAAATGCATTAAAGGCTTTGCAAACCTTTACACCAGTCGAGTAGCTAGTGGACCAAGCGAAACTACGAGATAGATCCACCGTACAAACACACAAGTCATGAATAGATCAAGGAATTAGCTTGTGCTAAGGGTTTTTGACCTTTTGGTTAGAATGCTCTCCAAGACTTAATGCTTAGTTGTTGTTTAGGATCTGAGACCACCTACCTATTCAACATCTAATGAACCTAAGTATATGTGACCAGCTGCCTTAGGGGTTGTTAGTGGGAGAAACCTTAAATCTATATTTGTTACTTTATTCATGTATGTTTGAGAGAGAATGACTGATCTTCTTGCCTAATCTGGCTGTGCTGCATCCTGTTCTTTAACCCTAGTGATTAATCTTAGCTTTTATTGTTGTCAATCTGAATCTTAGTGTAACCTTAGTTAATCAAACCAAATCTTGTTACTTTACTCTAAAAACATCTTGTTCTTGATGAACCCTGAGTGTTTTGATTATGTCCAAACGTTTCAGAAGATGAAATTAATTCTGACTTATATACTTATGAATGTTGACTGGTTGAACACCGAGCTCAGAAGAGAAGCCAAAATAAAGACTAAAGACCTTACTCAGAAGCTGGAAGCTCCACTCTAAAGTTCCTCAGAACTGATCAAGCTCTCCTCAAAAGTTCAAAAACAATCAGAAGTAAAAGTATTCCATTATTGATCAAAAGCTTAGACAAAAGAAATTAAGTGGTTAGAAGATTGATCACGGGTTTTGTTAAGCAGTTAATGCACCTGTCAACTGCATTTAATGCTAGGCGCCAAAAGTTCAAAAAGGTGTTAAAGGAGCGCGTGCTATCCACAACAAACAAAACCAGTTTTTCAATGTATATCCTTGTTTGATCCTAATGAAAAAATGTTTCAGTCAACCTTCTTCCTAAATTCAAATCTCTTACCAGTTTGAGTTAAAGAACAAGGTTGACGGAATCAAGAGTGTTTGAAGACCGTTAGAAGAACATGACAGATTAACGGCTACAACTATGTCATCATCAAATTAAAGATTCAAATTCAAACAACGGTCATCTTCAAGACACTATAAATAGTAGCCAAGCTCATTGATGAACCCTAAGAGTTTTGATTATGTCCAAACGTTTCAGAAGATGAATGTGTAATCTTACTTACATACTTTTCAATATTGACTAACAATTTTTGTTAAGTATTGTATAAGTTTCTCAACAGGTGCTGAATGAAATGTGTCTGGATTGCCTTGAAGACTCAGAAGACAGAAGTTTAAAAGCTCAGAAGCTGTATACTCCGCTCTGATGATTTTCTGAAGTCTGTTAAAGCTCTCCTCAGAGGTCTTGAAGCAATCAGAAGATATTCCATTTTGATCAGAAACTTAGACAATGAATTCAAGGAACTCAAAAGCGCTAGTCATGAGTCTTATCTAGCATTTAATGCTCTGACTTCTGCATTTAATGCAAGGCGCCAAAAGTTCAAAGAGCTGTTTCAATGGAGCGCGCATGTCTGCTTCAAACAAAACCAGCATTTCCTTGTCTACCCTTTGTCGATCTAAATGAAGTAAAATTCCAGTCAACCTTATCCTTAATTTCAAATCTCTTACCAGATTTAGTTAAAGAACAAGGTTAACGGAATCAAAGTGTTTGAAGACCGTTTGAAGAAGTGACAGATTAGCGGCTACAACAACTGATGTCACCTATTGAAGATTCAAATTTAAACAACAGTCATCTCCAAAGCACTATAAATAGTAGCCAAGCTCCATTGCATCACACACGCGATTAACGAGCAAATTCTTAACGCACTGTTTTAACGAGCAAAACAGAGCAATCTTTCCATTCTCAATCTTTCATAGTTTAGGCTTTGTAATAGTGAGAGAGTGAAGAAACACAAGTTCATAATAGGAATCTTGTAAAATGGTATCGTTTGTGATACTCAGTTAGATTTGAGATAAATCTAGTTAAGGTTTGAGTTGGGTGAGAATTCCAGAAAACAGGATTGTTGTTGTTCTGGTGGAAATCCTTTAACTCATTCTAGGCTAGTCAGAACTAAGTGAGAAATTAGCTTGAGTTCTGTTGATGTAAAGGAGCTTCTGAACTTGCCATAAAAGTTCTGAATAGTGGATTTAAAATCTCTGTTGGTTGCGATCACATGGGACAGGACGTAGTCACATGACCTATGTGGCGAACCTGGATAAATCGAACTGTTCATCAGGACCTCCTGAATCTCTTTCTCCCTTCCTTAACTTGTTATTTTGTTTCTGTGTACTTGTTGCGTATTTAGTGCTGAAACAGATTTAACTCTTTATCGCATTGTCTTTTTCCAGAAGTTCTGTCTAAACATAACTTCTGTTGCTTTAAGGCAGAATCTGCTTAAAGGCAGAATTTCCCTTAGAGGCTACTCCACTAAGCTTGCTTCTGACTCTGAGAAAATTTGACTCTAAAAATTGAGTTTTTCTAAAAACTCTACGTTTTTTCAGTTTTCGAATTTGACACCTATTCACCCCCCTCTAGGTGATTCTGATCTTGTTAGGCCCAACATAAAGCTCTCAGAAGCTTAAGTCACGGGTTTCGTTAAGCATTTAATGCTCTAAATCTGCATTTAATGCAAGGCGCCAAAAGTTCAAAAAGCTGTTTTGAAGGAGCGCGCATGTCTGCTTCAAACAAAACCAGTTCTTCCTTGTCTACCCTTTGTTGATCTGAATGAAATAACATTCCAGTCAACCTTATCCTTGATTTCAAATCACTTACCGGATTAAGTTAAAGAACAAGGTTAACATAATCAAAGTGTTTAAAGACCGTTTGAAGAAATGACAGATTAACGGCTACAACAATGATGTCATCAAATTGAAGATTCAAACCTCAAGCAACGGTCATCTCAAGTCACTATAAAAAGTAGCCAAGCTCTCGCGAATTTTGAGGAAATTCTTAACGCACAGTTTTAACAAGCAAAAACAGAGCACTTGCCATTCTCAATCTTTTCTGTTTTATTGTAAAAGTGAGAGAGTGAAGAAACACAAGTTCATAATAGGAATCTTGTAAAGTAATATCGTTTGTGATATTCAGTTAGATTTTGAGAGAAATCTAGTTAAGGTTTGAGTTGGGTGAGAATTCCAGAAAACAGGATTGGTGTTGTTCTGGTGGAAATCCTTTAACTCTTTCTAGGCTAGTCAGAACTAAGTGAGAAATTAGCTTAAATTTTGTTGAGGTAAAAGAGCTTCCGAGCGTGCCATAAACGTTCTGAATAGTGGATTTAAAATCTCTGTTGACTGCGATCACAGGGGACATGATGTAGTTAAAGGACTTCTGTGGCGAACCTGGATAAATCGAACTGTTCATCAGGACCTCCTGAATCTCTTTCTCCCTTCATTAACTTGTTATTTGCTTCTGTGCATTTGCTGTTTGTTTAGTGCTGAAATAGTATTGCTCTTTATCTCATGTCTTTGTTCAGAAGACTGTCCAGAAGTTCTTTAACACAGAACCTCTGTTGCTTAAAAGCAGTAAACTGCTTCAAGGCAGAATTTCCCTCAGAGGCTTCTTCATTAAGCTTGCCTCTGACTTTGAGGAAATTTGACTCTGAAAATTAAGTTTCTCTAAAAACTTGAGAGTTTCAGTTTTTGAATTAGACACCTATTCACCCCCCTCTAGGTGATTCTGATCTTGTTAGGGCCAACAAGTGGTATCAGAGCTAAGGTCAATTCGTATATTTACTAAGATCTAACAATCTAAGTGTAAGATCCTATCAGAATCAATAGAGATGGCTAGTAGACACCTACATGAGAACTCCTTTCATTATATGATTCCAGAGGGTGCCTCCACAACTAGACCATCACAGTTTAATGGTGATAACTATTCCTATTGGAAGAAGAGGATGATGTATTTCATCCAAGCCCAGAGCATGAGTTCTTGGATAGTTGTCACTGATGGTGATTTCATCTCAACTAGGAAAGAAACAAGTCTGGGGAGTGTTATAATTCCTCCTAGGGAATATACTGATGAAATTCTCAAGAAACTCCAAACTAATTCTTCAGCAATAAACATGCTGCATTATGCACTTACTGCCTCTGAATATAACAAAGTTTCTTCTTGTGAAACAACAAAGGATATTTGGAACAAGTTGGAAGTAACTTATGAAGGAACATGCAAAGTGAAGCAATCCAAGATCAACCTACTCATGAGAAGCTATGAGTTATTTGAAATGCTTGACAAAGAATCTATTTCAGATATGAACTCAAGATTCACCAAGATTGTCAACGATCTGAAGAGTTTAGGAAAGGATATTGAGGAAGCAGAGAAGGTAAAGAAGATTCTCAGAAGCTTACCAAGGTCTTGGCAAGCTAAGAAGACTGTCATTGAAGAAGTTCAGGACTTGTGCTTTTATGCATATGATGAACTCATCGGTTCATTGATAACTCATGAAATTTCTATGAAAAACCATGACTTAAGGGAAAAGTCAGAGGGAAAAAGCGGAGTTGTCTTGAAAGCAGAATCTTCAGAAGAGTCCTCAGAAGATGAGGAATGGCAATGCTGACCAGGAAGTTTAAGAAGGCCTTTAGAAAAGGCAGATGTGGAAACTACAAAAAGCCCTTCAGGAGCTTTGATAAGAAGACTCCTGAGTCTGGTGAAAAATCCAAGAGAGATCCTAGCAAACCAATTGTGTGCTATGGATGTCAGCAACCAGGACAGATGAAGCCTAATTGTCCTGAGCTGAAAAAGGATAAGAGAAAGTTCAAGAAAGCAATGCTGGCTGCTTGGTCAGACTTTGAGACCAACAGTGATCCTGAAGAAAAGGAAGAGCAAGCTCGGATATGTTTCATGGCTATTGATGAGCCAACCTCTGAAGATACCACAGGAGAAACTTCCGCACCACCTAAAGCTCCATATGACTCTGAGGTAAACATATCTCCTGAACAAGACATCCTTGATTCTCTTGAAGAACTTTATAGTATGTTCAAGTACCTAAAAGGGAAGTTGGACAAAAGTGAGGCTGACAAATTTCTTAGGTTTACCCAAGTTTTATGCTGATATGAAAATATTGGAAGAAAAACTTAGTAAACAATTCAGTTCTCCTTCTGATGGCCCAAAAGCCAAAGGTAAGGAAAAACTGCCTCTGAGGAATGATAAAACTCAGAAGAAGAAATCTGTCACTCCCTCTCTTCTGAAAGAGATCTCTTCTCCTCATGATGTGGGAACCTCTAAGAGTGTTATTGCCTCTGAAGAAGTTACACCTTCCCAGAAGAAGAAGAAGAAAGCTCCTAAGAAGCAAAGGGAAAGATCCAAGAATCTTCCTGTTTGCAAATTGTGCAAAAGTGATGGACATTGGTTGAAGGAATGCAAGTATCACACTAAAAATCTCTTGCAATCTGAGATATCACTAAAATATGCTGAAGATAAATCTAACTCTGAAGGACCCAATAAGGATTGGGTACCTGTCACTAATTGATTGTGTTGCAGGTGGCTCTGAGTGCTCCATCAATGTCAAAATTGTGGTAAATTGACAGTGGGTGCTCAAGGCATATGACAGGTGATGAAAAGGCATTCATCACATTTGATCCTAAAAGAGGTGGAAAAGTCAGCTTTGGAGATGCTCAAAAGGGAAGGATCCTTGGTTCTGGATCTATTGGAACCAGTCCTCCTATTGAAGATGTCTCCCTAGTCAGAGGCATGAAGTTCAATCTCCTAAGTGTTGCACAATTGTGTGACAAAGGTAGAGATGTTGTATTCAGCTCATCTGGATGTAAAATCTTGGACAGTAAGTCAAGGGAAGTAATTCTAAGTGCTCATAGAGTAGAAAATGTTTTCATGTTGAACCTTGAGAATCTCTGTAAAAGTATATGCTTGATGTCCAAAGAGGATACCTCCTGGCTCTGGCATAAAAGACTTGCTCATGTGAGCATGGACCTTCTGGCCAAAGTAGTTTTAAAAAGAACCATTTGTGTACTGCTTGTCAATCTGGAAAACAATCTAGAAGCTCTTTTAAAACTAAGAAAACCATTTCAACAAAAAGACCTTTAGATTTGCTTCATATGGATCTTTTTGGCCATGTTCAACCAATGAGCATGGGTGGCAAAAAGTATGTCTTTGTCATTGCAGATGACTATTCTAGATTCACTTGGGTTATCTTGCTTCCTAGCAAAGATAAGTCATTTGAACACTTCTCAGTTCTTGTCAAAAGACTAGAGAATGAAAGGAATGCTAAGGTTAATCATATCAGAAGTGATAATGGTGGAGAATTCAAGAACTATCAGTTTGAAGAATTCTGTGAAATCAAAGGCATTGATCATAATTTTTCTGCTCCCAAAACTCCTCAACAAAATGAGGTAGTTGAAAGGAAGAACATGACTCTGGTTGAAATTGCCAGAACTATGATCAATGATAGAAGGCTTCCAAAGTACTTATGGGGAGAAGATGTGAACACAGCTTATTATGTTCTGAATAGAGTGCTCATCAGAAGCATCTTAGACAAAACCCCCTATGAACTTTGGAAAGGTAGAAAACCTAAGATTGGGTTAGAACCTTTGGATGTAAATGTTGAATTTTGAATACTAAAGAATATCTTGCAAAATTTGATTCAAAGGCAGATGAAGCTATTTTTCTTGGCTACTCAATACATAGTAAAGCATATAGGGTTTTTAATAAGAGGACTCAAACTTTAGATGAATATGTTGATGAACCCTAAGTGTTTTGGTTATGTCCAAACGTTTCAGAAGATGAAAATGAAAATTAACTTGTATACTTTTCAATGTTGACTAACAATTTTCGTTAAGTTATTATAAGTTTTCTCAGCAGATGCTGAATGAAGAATTCCTGCTTGCCTATTGAACTCAGAAGATTAAAAAGCTGAAGACTGAAGCACTTTCTCAGAAGCTGGATGAACCGCTCTGAAGTCTTGATTGTCTGCCTAAAGCTTTTATCAGAAGTTCTCTTTTGCAAACAGAAGACTAAGGTTGTTTTAGTTCAGAAGCGCTAAGAAGGAAAACGGACATCAGAAGTTCGTTATCACGGGTTTGGTTAAGCATTTAATGCTTTGTCAGTTGCATTTAATGCAAGGCGCCAAAAGTTCAAAAAGCTGTTTGAAGGACGCGCCTGTTCACAACAAACAAAACCTGCTCTCTTATCGTTTCCCTCTAAATCAATCTCCAAGTTCAGTCAACTCCATCACCTTTATTTTAATCCCATACCGGATTAGATTAAAGTACAAAGTTGACAGAGTTGAGTGGTTTGAGACCGTTTGAAGAAGTTGACAAGATTAACGGCTACTTTCATCCTTGTCATCCTTGAAGATTCAAATATCCTCAACGGTTATCTACTCAACACTATAAATAGTAGCAAAGCTCCACTGCATCAACTACGTGTGTGATCATAGAGCAAAAATCTCAACGCACTGTTATATCAAGAAAACAGAGCACACTTTCCATTCTCAATCTTTTCTTAGCTTAGCTATTGTAATTGTGAGAGAGTGAAGAAAAACAAGTTCATAATAGAAATCTTGTAAACTGAGATCGGTTGTGATCTTCAGTTAGATTTAAAAGAGAGAAATCTAGTTGAGATTTGAGTTGGGTGAGAAATCCAGAAAACAGAGTATTGTTGTTCTGGTGAAAATCCTTTAACTCATTTTAGGCTAGTCAGAACTAAGTGAGAAATTAGCTTAAGTTCTGTTGATGTAAAGGAGCTTCTGAACTTGCCATAAAAGTTCTGAATAGTGGATTTATAAAATCTCTGGAGGCTGCGACCTCAGAGGACAAGACGTAGTCACAGGAACTCTGTGGCGAACTTGGATAAATTGAACTGTTCATCAGGACCTCCTGAATCTCTTTCTCCCTTCTTTATACTTGTTTATTGCCTCTGTGTACTTGTATCATATTTAGTGCTGAAACAGATTTTCTCTTAAAAATCACAAGTCTGTGTTCAGAAGACTGTCCAGAAGTTCTCAACTCAGAACTTCTGTTGCTGAAAAGATAGAACCTGTCTTAAAGCAGATTATCCCTCAGAGGCTACTTCAATAAGCTTGCCTCTGACTCTGAGGATTATTGACTCTGAAAATTGAATTTTCATTAAAAGTTTGAAAATATCAGTTTTCATTTGAAACACCTATTCACCCCCCTCTAGGTGATTCTGATCTTGTTGGGGCCAACAAGTGGTATCAGAGCGAAGGTCACTTCGTATATTTACTAAAAAGATCTAACAATCTAAGTGTAAGATCCTATCAGAATCAATAGAGATGGCTAGTAGACACCAGCCTGAGAATTCTTCTCACTTCATTGTCCCAGAGGGATCCTCTACAACTAGACCTCCATTATTCAATGGTGACAATTACTCCTACTGGAAAAAGAGAATGATGTATTTCATTCAAGCTCAGAACATGAGTGCTTGGTTTGTCATCACAGATGGAGATTTCATTCCCACCAGAATGGAACCAGGTCTAGGGAATGTTATTATCCCTCAGAAAGAATATTCAGATGAAATTCTGAAAAAGCTCCAAACAAATGCTTCAGCAATAAATATGTTGCATTGTGCACTTACAGCCACTGAATATAACAAAGTTTCTTCTTGTGAAACTGCACAGGATATATGGAACAAGCTGGAAGTCACATATGAAGGAACAGGAAAAGTGAAGCAGTCCAAAGTCAACCAACTCATGAGAGAATATGAGTTATTTGAAATGCTTGACAAAGAATCTATTTCAGAAATGAATTCTAGATTCACCAAGATAGTCAATGACTTAAAGAGTTTGGGCAGAGACATTGAAGAGTCTGAAAGAGTGAAGAAGATTGTCTGAAGCTTACCAAGGTCTTGGCAAGCCAAGAAGACTGCCATTGAAGAAGTTCAGGACTTGAGCTTTTATATGTATGATGAACTCATTGGGTCTCTAATCACCCATGAGATGTCACTAAAAAATCATGACCTAAGAGAAAGGTCAGAAGGAAAAAGAGTAGTCCTGAAAGCAGAATCTTCTGAAGAATCCTCTGAAGATGAGGAACTGGCTATGCTGACCAGGAAGTTCAAGAAGGCCTTTAGAAAAGGCAGAGGTGGAAACTACAAGAAGCCTTTCAGGAGCTTTGACAAGAAAACTCCTGATTCTGGTGAAAAGTTCAAGAGAGATCCAAACAAGCCCATTGTGTGCTATGGATGTCAGCAACCTGGGCACATTAAGCCTAACTGCCCAGAGCTGAAGAAAGATAAGAAAAAGTTCAAGAAAGCTATGCTGGCTGCTTGGTCAGACTCTGATACCAGCAGTGATCCTGAAGAGAAGGAAGAGCAAGCACAGATATGTTTCATGGCTATTGATGAGCCATCCTCTGAAGATATTACAGGAGAAACTTCCGCACCTCCTGAAGCAAACTATGACTCCGAGGTAAACATATCCTCTGAACAAAATATCTTTGATTCTCTTGAAGAATTGTACAGCATGTTCAAGTACCTAAAAAGGAAGTTGGACAAAAGCGAGGCTGACAAATTTCTTAGGTTTACTCAAGTTTATGCTGATATGAAAATATTGGAAGATAAACTAAGTAAACAATTCAGTTCTTCCTCCGATGACTCAAAAGTCAAAGGTAAAGAAAAACTGCCTCTGAGGAATGATAAACCTCAGAAGAAGAAATCTGTCACTCCCTCTCCTCTGAAAGAGATCTCTTCTCCTCCTGAAGTGGGAACCTCTAAGAGTGCTAATGCCTCTGAAGAAGTAGTACCTTCCCAGAAGAAGAAGAATGCTCCTAAGAAGCAAAGGGAAAGATCCAAGAATCCTCCTTCTTGCAAGTTGTGTAAGAAAGATGGACATTGGTTGAAAGATTGCAAGTATCACATTAAGAACCTCTTGCAATCTGAAATATCAGAAAAACCTGTAGAAGCTAAATCTAACTCTGAAGGACCCAATAAGGATTGGGTACCTGTCACTAATTGATTGTGTTGCAGGTTGCTCTGAGTGCTCCATCAATGTCAAAGCTGTGGTACATTGACAGTGGGTGCTCAAGGCATATGACAGGTGATGAAAAGGCATTCATCACATTTGTACCTAAAAGAGGTGGTAAAGTCAGCTTTGGAGATGCTCAGAAAGGAAGAATTCTTGGTTCTGGATCCATTGGAACCAATCCTCCGATCGAAGATGTCTCCCTAGTCAGAGGTCTGAAGTTCAATCTCCTGAGTGTTGCACAATTGTGTGATAAAGGTAGAGATGTTGTCTTCAGCTCCTCTGGATGTAAAATCTTGGACAGTAAGTCAAGGGAAGTTATTCTAACTGCTCCTAGAGTTGAAAATGTTTTCATGCTGAATCTTGAGAATCTTTGCAAAAATATATGCTTGATGTCCAAAGAGGATACCTCCTGGCTCTGGCATAGAAGACTTGCTCATGTTAGCATGGATCTTCTGGCCAAAGTAGCTAGATATCAATTGGTTGAGGGTCTGCCTGAAATTAGTTTTAAAAAGAACCATTTATGCAATGCTTGCCAATCTGGTAAACAATCCAGAAGCTCTTTTAAAACTAAGAAAGTCATTTCAACTAAAAGACCTTTGGAATTACTTCATATGGATCTTTTTGGTCCTGTTCAACCAATGAGCATGGGTGGAAAGAAGTATGCCTTTGTCATAGTAGATGACTATTCAAGATTCACCTGGGTCATCTTGCTCTCTAGCAAAGATGAATCACTTGGATGTTTCTCAGTTCTGATTAAGAAACTTGAGAATGAAAGGAATGAAAAGGTAGTCCATATCAGAAGTGATAATGGTGGAGAATTCAAGAATTTTAAGTTTGAAGAATTCTGTGAAATCAAAGGCATTGATCATAACTTCTCTGCTCCCAGAACTCCTCAACAAAATGGGGTAGTTGAAAGGAAGAATAGAACTCTGGTTGAAATAGCCAGAACCATGATCAATGAAAGAAGGCTTCCAAAGTACTTTTGGGGAGAAGCTGTTAACACAGCTTGTTATGTTCTGAATAGAGTGCTAATCAGAAGCATTCTGAACAAGACCCCTTATGAACTCTGGAAAGGTCGAAAGCCTAAAATAGGTTATTTCAGAACCTTTGGTTGTAAGTGCTATGTTTTGAATACAAAAGAATATCTTTCAAAGTTTGATTCAAAGGCAGATGAGGCCATTTTTCTTGGTTACTCAACAAATAGTAAAGCATATAGGGTTTTTAATAAGAGGACTCAAACTTTAGATGAATCCATTCATGTAAAGTTTGATGAGACTAACCCTGCAGATAGTAAAGCCTCTGAAGAAGATGAAGTTCAAGCTCCTGAAATATCATCTCCTCCTGTTGAAGATGTTATTCCTAAAGCTGCTGAAGTTGATTCTCCTGTTGAACATGTTCCAGAAGAACATCCAACTACAGAAGTTAACTCTCTTCCAGAAGATGCTCCTATATATGATTCAGCAAATGATGAACAGGTTTCAGAAGACTCATTGGATTTACCAAGAGAAGTTAGAGCTCATAGGAATCATTTCTTAGAGAACATCATTGACTCTGTTCATAATCCTGTCATGACCAGAGCTCAGCTCAGAAGATATATGGGGAATGTGGCTTTTGTGTCACTACTGGAACCCAAGGACTTCTATGAAGCAGCTGATGATGACTCCTGGTTAATGGCAATGCAAGAAGAACTTGACCAGTTCAAAAGGTCAGAAGTTTGGATTTTAGTTCCCAGACCTAACAACAAGAAGGTTGTTGGTACAAGATGGGTTCTGAAAAACAAGCTTGATGAATTTGGAAATGTTGTGAGGAACAAGGCTAGACTTGTTGCTCAAGGTTACAGTCAGCAAGAAGGCATAGATTATGGTGAAACTTTTGCTCCTGTTGCAAGATTAGAAGCCATTAGAATCTTATGTGCTTTTGCATCATACAAAGGTTTCAAGCTTTTTCAAATGGATGTGAAAAGTGCATTCCTGAATGGTTACATTGATGAGGAAGTCTATGTGTCTCAACCTCCTGGTTTTGAAGATCCTAAGTTTCCTGATCATGTGTACAAGCTAAAGAAAGCCTTGTATGGACTGAAACAAGCTCCCAGAGCTTGGTATGAGAGACTGACAAAGTTCCTTCTGTCTAAAGGATTTGTCAGAGGCTGTGTTGATACAACTCTGTTCACTCTGAAGAAGAACAAGGATATCCTTATAGCTCAGGTATATGTTGATGATATTATATTTGGTGCTACTAATGAATCTTTGTGCAGAGAGTTCAGTGACCACATGAAGGCTGAGTTTGAGATGTCCATGATGGGAGAATTAACCTTCTTCTTAGGACTTCAGATCAAGCAAAGTAATGATGGTGTGTTTATCAATCAAGCCAAGTACACTAGAGAAGTGCTGAAGAAATTTGGCATGATGGACTCTAATGCTGTTGATATTCCAATGGATGTCAGCAAAGACATTGATGATGAAGAGAAAGCTGGTAAACCTGTAGATATAAAAACCTACAGAGGTATGATTGGTTCTCTTTTATACCTAACCGCCAGCAGGCCAGATATACATTTTGCTGTGTGTTTTTGTGCTAGATATCAATCAAAGCCAAGAGAAATTCATGATGTTGCTGTCAAGAGAATTCTCAGATATCTTAAAGGCACACCAGAAGCTGGTTTGTGGTATCCCTGTAGTTCTGATTTCACTCCTATAGGATACACAGACTCTGACTATGGTAGAGATAAATTGAAAAGGGTCAGCACTTCTGGTGGTTGTCACTTTCTGGGGGAGTGCCTAGTCTCCTGGCATAGCAAGAAGCAAACCTCTGTGGCCCTCTCAACTGCTGAAGCTGAGTATGTTGCTGCTGGAAGTTGTGTTTCTCAGATGCTCTGGATAAAGCAACAAATTGCTGACTATGGAGTCATCCCTGGAACAATTACAATCTACTGTGATAACAAGAGTGCTATTGATCTTTCAAAGAATCCTATTCAGCACAGCAGGATGAAGCATGTTCATATTAGGCATCACTTTCTGAGAGATCATGTTCTGAAGAAGGATATTATCATTACTCATGTTCCCTCTGAAGAGAATCTTGCTGACATGTTTACTAAGCCTCTGGCTGGTATGGCTTTCAGCAACTTACGAGAAGGCATTGGTATGACTTATCCTCTTCAATAACTTAGAATTATTGCCTCTGAGTATCTTAAGTGCTTGATCGTTTAAGATAATTAAGTTATACTAAATTCTAATCATGATTTGACTTGAAAGCATGCGTTATCTACTGCTTATTACGGCGCTGTTCTGTGGTTAACGGTTATCTGTTCCCTTTTAAACGGTGTGAAGTTACTTTTTGAATTGGAACGGTTTCTGTGTTTGGGTATAAATAGGGGTTTTCCATACTTAGAAGTTTTTTACTTTCATTTTCTTTGCCATTAGAATCTCCATAGATTTTTCTGTGTTCTTATATTTCTCAGAAATCTTAACCTAAGTTCTCATTTTCTCAAATGGCTCAAGAAATCACTGTCACCCACATCTTTTCCGATGATGCACGAAAGAAAGTTAGTCAATCTAGGGTTTTTACCTCTAGATTTCTAGATGACGAAGTCAAATCGACTGAACCTATCTCTCTTTGGCTTAGTGCTCAAAATTGGAATTCTTTCGTATCTCTCGAAGAATTCATCTACCCTAACTTAGTTACAGAATTTTATAAGAACCTCCATTTCTTTTCTAATGAGGAGGATGTCCTTCATTCTGTGGTCGGGGAAGTTGAAATCGAAGTCAGCAGGGCTTCCATTTCTCAAGTGATAGGAATTGATGATGAAGGAATCATCATTGGAGATGATGGTTCAGCAGAAGGGTTTTCAGAAGCCAACTGGGCTAGGCCAGATCTAAGTGCCAAGGAAACTTATGCCACCTGGTTGAGTCAGCACCAGAGGTGGGCACATTATTTGACTACGAATGTCTTTCTTCCAAAGGCTGGAGGAGTCAACTGTGTTTCCAACAGAGAAAGGGTATTTATGTGGCATCTGGTCCACCAGAAGAAGATAAATCTGCCTGCCATGCTGATAAGGCAGATGAAGAATGTAACTACTGTGAGTGCATTAGCTTATGGCTCACTCCTGACAAGGTTGTTTGAGGCAGCCTCTGTTGTCATGTCAGGAGAAGGTGTTACTAGTAGGAGTACGGTTCTGAAGATGCATACCTTCAGAAACCTCAGTTTTGATGTTACTCTAAAGAAGAATGAGAAGGGCTCCTCTGTGAGTATTGCTCAGAAGGAGATTATGGATGCACCAGTTCAGAAAGGAAAGAATGCTGCCAAGAAGGGCAAAGGAAAGAAAGGATCAAGCAAGTTGGTCCTGAATGTTGAGAAGGTTGCTGTCTCAGAACCTCTTCCCATGTTGGTTCAAACAAAGATCAATGTTGAACCTTCTGGCAAGATTGTTGCTGAGAAGCCAAAGGATGTCCTTGAGAAAGAAGCTCAGGATGCTGAGGAAGCACGCCTTGCTGAGAAAGAGAAGGCTGCTGAAGCTGAAAAAGTTGCAAGAGTTGTGGCTCTTGCTGAAGAGAAAAGGAAGAAGAAAGAAGCTGAAGACAAGTTAGCTGCTGAGCGTGAAATCGCTGCAAAGGCTAAGGCCGATGCCAAACTTTTAGAAAGTGCTGCTAATCTTGAGGGTGCTGAGTTCTCCAAGGTAGGTGAGACTTCAGAGGAAGAGGATAATGTTGCTCTATCCTCTCGAATTGCTGAGACTGTCACTCTCACTACCAGAATTGGGAAGAAGGCTGTGGCAAAACGAAGGGTTCTGAGAAAGAAGGACTTCGTTATTGCTCCAAGTGCTGAATTGGAGGAACCTGCTGCTCAGGAATCAGAACCTGCTGCTCAGGAACCAGAAGCTGCTGATAAAGAGCTGTCAGAGATTTCTGATGAAGAAGATGTTGAAGCTCCTCTGATTGAAGAGCTATCAGAAGAGAGTGAACCAGAAGATGAAGAGGTTCTTCAAGGTGCTAAACAGTTTGTTGAGAATGTTGACGATGAACACTTCATTGACAACGTTCTTCTGAATCAAGGAAGAAACCCTGGTGAAAGGGATGCCTCAGAAACGCTGTTCAGGATGGCTCATTTATATGCTGAGCCGCTCTCAACTTTTGATCCTAATGCCTCTGAACAGGTTATCTCATCTCCTGCTCTTACTCCTCATCCATCTCCTTCACTTCCTTCTGTCACAGAAGTAAGTGAATCTCAGAATTCCATTCCTCTGACAACCTCAACATCCGAAGTTGTCCCTCCTCCATCTACTCTTCCTTCTGGATCCTATTCAGAAGTGAATCTGTCCTCTGGACCAATTTTCACAGACTCCATTTCTACTTCCACTACTTCTTCTTTATCATCTTTTGCTGTTTTTCCATCAATTGGAATTACTGCTCCTCCTCCTTCCATACCTCTGTCCATACCTTTTTCAATACCTTCAACTTTACCTTCCTGTACAAATTCTTTTTCCTCCTCCTTTCCACAAATTTTCTCCTCTCCTCAAACTTCTGTCCCTCCTCTTTCAACCTCTGGACATACACCTCCTGTGAGTGATCCCTTAACTACCTCCTCCACTCCTTCAGGTTTTGCTGGATTGTCATCCAATTATGACTTTCTACGCAAACACTTGAATCGTGAAGATCTGGATAACAGATTTGGAAGTTTTGGCTTCATGGGCAGAGCTTCTGGTATTTCCGAAGCTGGAGGTGCCCCAAGTGTTGAAGAGTTGAGAAGAATGGGTCAGAGTGGCTCAGATGACCTGCTGAATAGGTTTGTTGGTTTAGGACAAAGGAGTTCTGCTGCTGACATGTATGCTCAGGGCATTGTGCTGCAAGAATTACACTCTCTGAAAGCTCAGAACCTGCAGCTCATGACCATGCTCCAAATGCAGGATCCTTCTGTGTATATACGCAACCTTTCTACCCTTCATCTAGCCACTTATGATGAGGTGTATAAATTGAGGGAATTAGCTCTGACCCTTCCCTCTCTGGATAATATTGCTCTTGCTTCTTCTCTGAAGGTCAATGAAAATTTGGAAATATTGACAGAAGAAGTCAAGGAAGCAAACGAGCATTATGAGGCTCATGAGAAGATGCTTCCTAGTAAGATTGAAGACCTGCAAAGTACTGCAAATCACATTTTGAGAGAAGTGAAATCTTCTGCTCAAGGTTCTTCATCTTCAGGAGCTGCCAAGATTGTATATGACATCACTCCTGATCTCAACAACCGACTCTCCAACATTGAGTCTGCTGTATCTGCTCAGAATGCACAGATTGCTGAGCTCACTGAACTCCTGAAAGTTATGCATAATCAAGCTCGTGAACAAGAGAAGACTCTTCACAATTGCTATAGGTTTGTTCGCGGACAGACTTATCTTCAGAATGAGCATCTCACGGCTGCTGTATATGCTAACAACAGGTTAATCAAGCTCCTTCTGGAAGATGTTCAGAAACAGAGACCTATGTCTGGTCAGACCTTTGATCATATGAAGACCATTGATGATGACTTCAGAAGACGAATGGATATGATCAATACTGTGCGACCAACTCCTGTGCAATATCAGACTGCTCTGAATGTTCAACAAAAATTGAAGTCTCAGGGAGCTCTTGGTGTTGCTGTTGGTTCTGGTCAAACGGGGGAGAAGTCTGGTCAGAAGAGATCAAGTGCTGCTGGAGGTTCCAGTGTTGTTCCTCCTCCTCAGAAGAAATCTAGGAACTTGTAATCGTTTAGGACTTAAGCTTCTTAGCTAGGTTCTGGGTTGGGTAGTCTATGTCTTAGGACTTTCTCTGCTCCTCTGATTATCTTGTTTCCTATGTTATCTTCTGAATGATCTTATATACACTGAAACTTTTTGTTATACTGTCTTGCATAACTGACTTCTTATTTCTTGCTTCTGTTTTGCTGTAGCTCAGTAAATTACACTTCATTATATCTAACAACTTGATCTTAAGTCTTATTAAGTTTATACAGATTGCTGAAGTTCACCATTTATACTAAAATGGGGGAGTTAATTTACTCAGAAGTAATGAAATATTTGCATCAGGAAGTCACTCTCTAATCCTCATGTTTTTCTTTTACCTTCTGACCACGGTTTGTCCATAACCAAAATGGGGGAGAATGATGAACCCTAAGTGTTTTGGTTATGTCCAAACGTTTCAGAAGATGAAAATGAAAATTAACTTGTATACTTTTCAATGTTGACTAACAATTTTCGTTAAGTTATTATAAGTTTTCTCAGCAGATGCTGAATGAAGAATTCCTGCTTGCCTATTGAACTCAGAAGATTAAAAAGCTGAAGACTGAAGCACTTTCTCAGAAGCTGGATGAACCGCTCTGAAGTCTTGATTGTCTGCCTAAAGCTTTTATCAGAAGTTCTCTTTTGCAAACAGAAGACTAAGGTTGTTTTAGTTCAGAAGCGCTAAGAAGGAAAACGGACATCAGAAGTTCGTTATCACGGGTTTGGTTAAGCATTTAATGCTTTGTCAGTTGCATTTAATGCAAGGCGCCAAAAGTTCAAAAAGCTGTTTGAAGGACGCGCCTGTTCACAACAAACAAAACCTGCTCTCTTATCGTTTCCCTCTAAATCAATCTCCAAGTTCAGTCAACTCCATCACCTTTATTTTAATCCCATACCGGATTAGATTAAAGTACAAAGTTGACAGAGTTGAGTGGTTTGAGACCGTTTGAAGAAGTTGACAAGATTAACGGCTACTTTCATCCTTGTCATCCTTGAAGATTCAAATATCCTCAACGGTTATCTACTCAACACTATAAATAGTAGCAAAGCTCCACTGCATCAACTACGTGTGTGATCATAGAGCAAAAATCTCAACGCACTGTTATATCAAGAAAACAGAGCACACTTTCCATTCTCAATCTTTTCTTAGCTTAGCTATTGTAATTGTGAGAGAGTGAAGAAAAACAAGTTCATAATAGAAATCTTGTAAACTGAGATCGGTTGTGATCTTCAGTTAGATTTAAAAGAGAGAAATCTAGTTGAGATTTGAGTTGGGTGAGAAATCCAGAAAACAGAGTATTGTTGTTCTGGTGAAAATCCTTTAACTCATTTTAGGCTAGTCAGAACTAAGTGAGAAATTAGCTTAAGTTCTGTTGATGTAAAGGAGCTTCTGAACTTGCCATAAAAGTTCTGAATAGTGGATTTATAAAATCTCTGGAGGCTGCGACCTCAGAGGACAAGACGTAGTCACAGGAACTCTGTGGCGAACTTGGATAAATTGAACTGTTCATCAGGACCTCCTGAATCTCTTTCTCCCTTCTTTATACTTGTTTATTGCCTCTGTGTACTTGTATCATATTTAGTGCTGAAACAGATTTTCTCTTAAAAATCACAAGTCTGTGTTCAGAAGACTGTCCAGAAGTTCTCAACTCAGAACTTCTGTTGCTGAAAAGATAGAACCTATCTTAAAGCAGATTATCCCTCAGAGGCTACTTCAATAAGCTTGCCTCTGACTCTGAGGATTATTGACTCTGAAAATTGAATTTTCATTAAAAGTTTGAAAATATCAGTTTTCATTTGAAACACCTATTCACCCCCCTCTAGGTGATTCTGATCTTGTTGGGGCCAACATATGTTCATGTTCAGTTTGATGAGACTAACCCTGTAGATAGTAGAGCTCCTGAAGAAGATGTAGTTCAAGCTCCTGAAGTAACATCTCCTGTTGATGTTGAAGATGCTTCTCCTAGAGCTGCTGAAGTTATTTCTCCTGTTGCTGCTAATCTAGTTCCAGAAGAGAATCCAAATCCATAAGTTAACTTCATTCCAGAAGATGCTCCTATATATGATTCAACAAATGATGAACAAGTTTCAGAAGATACATTGGATGTACCAAGGGAAGTTAGAGCTCCTAAGAATCACCCCTTGGAGAACATCATTGACTCTATTCATAATCCTGTCATGACCAGAGCTCAGCTCAGAAGATACATAGGGAATATGACTTTTGTGTCACTTCTAGAGCCCAAGGACTTCTATGGTAGTTGGCATTAAACTGTGTCTCGATCGAGACGCTTCCCGTCTCGATCGAGACAATGAATCTAGTGATTCATTTAACCAGCTCGTCACGATCGAGACGCTTCCTGTCTCGACCGCGACGGACGGTCTGTCCCAACTGGGTAGACCGTTTAAGCTTGGTCTCAGGCGCGACCCACCCGTCTCGGTCGCGACCCGAGACCCATATAAACCCTAAAATCCAAATTTTTCAACCCATCTTCCCCAAATCCGAAATTCACAAAACCCTAACACCTCCCAATTCAATTTGAATTCAAATTAAAGTTACTTTTCCTCTTCCCAAAGCCTTGATTCTCTTACAAACATCAATTCTCTTCACATCATCTATCAATTTCAAATTCATTTACTTATTTCTCCATATCCCTTCTCTCTTCAAACTCTTTCTTTCCCAAACCACATATTCTCAATAACCTTTCATCTCAAATCCGAAATTCACCATGGTTGGTGGTAAAAAGGGCTCAAAGAAGAAGGATAACACCAAGGAAACAAGTTCTCGCTCTCGCCGTCTATTTACACTCAAGTCGGAGCATGAAAAGAGTCGTTTTGCTCTCATTAAAGGTTTGATCACTTACACCCATATGCTTTATATTAATCGGGGAACCATCTTTTATTTAGATATCCTCAAGGATGTTAAGGAGTATCTTGACACTATGGGTTTGGAGAAGTTTGCTAAGTTGCATTTTGAACAAGGTGTGGATGATATTGTTGAAATGGTGCACTTTGAGTTATGCTAATGTGGAAAAGACTAGGTTTAAATTCCATCACTCGAATGTTGAGTATGAATTTGGTCGTGAGGAATTGCATGCTTGGTTTGGTTTTCCGTTGTCCGGTCTTACCATGCCCTCAGATTTTGATTTTGGCAACGTTTGGCATACTCTTACCGGATTGGCTAACTTTGACGCTAAAAATTCACCAAATTTGTTGATTAAGGACAATAGTTTACTTTACTTCCACAAATACCTCTCAATGTCCTTGTTTGGTCGGGTTGAGATGTCTAAAGTCCAAAAGCATGATTTGTTTGTTTTAGATAGTCTTATGAATAAGGTGCAAGCTTTGATTATATTGAGATACTTTTTGGTACATTTCGTGGGTTGATGTCCGTTAAGAAAATCAATTCCATTCCCTTTGTGAATCTCATTGGAGGAATTATTCAAGCCGTCAGGGGAACTTTAGAGGAGTTTAAAAAAGGACTCAAAGAGAGTGATCGTCTTATTTGTAATTTAGACTTGTGGGCGCTTCCACGTTGTCGTTTGATTGACAAGAATAATAAATGGGTGCCTTATTCCAAAAGAACGACAAAATATTTTTCCAAAACAAGTGGTGCTAGTTCTTCCGCGGTTAGTAAGGGAAAGATGAATCTAGACTTAGAAGATGAGGAAAATGATGAACTTGATAGTGAAGATGCTCAGGATTCTAGTGAGGAAGATGACGTTCCGGATTGGAAGACGGTTTCAGGTTACTTGAAGAAAAGTAATGCAAGTTTAGAGGGGAAGCTAGATTCTCTCATCCAAGAAAATGCGTCTACTACTTCCATTGTTAAAAATATGGAAGATGATATCAAGGTTATCCGGGCAAGGCAAAGGAAGGACGGTGGACGATTGCGTAGGTTGATGCGTGCTAGTGGAGAAGTTTCCGATTGCGTAGGTTATTCGGGTTCTCTTATCTTTTAGTTTCTTATTGTTGTTACTTTGTTACTTTTCTTATTTATTTCTATTATGTCTTATGGATGTTAACCTTTTTCTTGTATTTAGTTAGTTTGTTTTTCCATGTTGCTTTTCTTATGTTTTAGTTCCCAAACAATGCGGACATTGTTCCCACTAAGTGTGGGAAGGTCGGTATGTTATCCTCATCGTTATCTTTTATATGTTTCGTATGTTTTATTTTATCAATTATGCATTTCACAACATGATCAAAATTGGAGAAATTTAAAAATTTCATGCTTATAAGAGTTGAGAAAAAAATATATATTGCCTAAGTATAATTGCTAAAATATCATGCCTTTGTTAAAAAATTTACGATAATGACAAGTTGGATAAAAGTCTCATGTCCCGACTTAAGGTTTAAGATCCTCAAATCCTAAGTAAGATTTTAATTATGTTATTTTCTTTATGTTCAAACCAAGGTTTATATGCAAATCTCATTTGGAATGTCATATTACCTTAAAAACATTGAGTTGTTTTGACTTGAAATCCGTTTTTACGCTTAATAAAAATGAAAAGCTAGGGAAACTTTAGCCATAATACGTGTCGATTTTGAAGTCAATATAAGATGAGGGTATCTTCAAAAATTTCTTGCAATAAGTATTTTAATGTTCAAATGTCAAGTTTAGAAGTCGTAATCTTAACTTTTGGCCACGATTAAGTCCAACCATGGCATAGTCGAGGGATGAAAGGGAAGATACAACGGTACTTTTGGCCACGCTCGAGTCCACCCATGGCACGAACGAGGTATGAAAGGAACTTTTAGAAAAAAGAAAAAAAAACGCTTCTATACTTGAAAACACATAAGCATAAATTTGTTAAATAATCGGCATGTTGAGTTTAATGTCACGGTCGAGTCCACCCATGTCACGGACGTGGCCTCTTAAGCGGACACCATGGTCAAATGATAGTATTTCAACTCATAAGTCACGGTTGAGAACACCCTTATCACGGTCGTGGCTAGGGAAGATTCACTAAAAGTTTAAGTAATTCAAATGCAAGACCAAGTAAAGGAGATACCTAGATAATCCTTGAGACTAAGAGATTAAAAACACGTGTGCTTTTCTTTGTCCCGAACTTTTTGCATAATATCTTTCAAAGACGGATGATAGTCGTAATGGTTATTTAAACGTATGGCTTCATGATGAAATGTGCATCGACTTTCTTGATAAAGTTCGCTTAATCATAAGTTAGTTGATTTCTATATAAAGTTAGGTTAACATAATCACTATCTTGGGAGGTTGATCGAGGATTCTTAAAAGTTTTACCTTACAATTTGCTTGAGGACAAGCAAAAGTTAAAGTGTGGGAACTTGATAAGTCCAAAATGTACTTATAATTCAAGGCATTTAATCGATGTATTTATAAGAAATTGATCCATTTAGCTTAGATTTACATAGGTTAGGGGAAACTTTACCTTTGTATTTGTGTTTTCATGTGTAGGGATCAACTTCGAAGAAATCGAGTTGATTTGGTGCTAAAATTGGGTTCTACTCGAGCAAATGAGGCAGCCTTGACACCTTGCAGTATTTTGGCCATACCATCCTCGTACCAACGTATGTTTGGGCGTTTCAAGTTGCGTTGGAAAGCTAAGACATAGACAAACAACTTTCATGTTTTAAGTTTTTCCAAATTCGGAGCATAAAGTGGACAAAATAGGGTTCGAAGTTGGAGAACCGTCTCGGGCGCGACCGGAGTTGTCTCGATCGCGACAAACACTATGTTTGTGGCATTTTTTGCCGTCTCTAACGAGACAAGGTGTCTCGATCGAGACAGATTCCGACCATCTTGCCCCTTCATGCTAAAAGTCGCGTTCTATCATCCAAATGACGTCCCGAATCACCCAATAGCTTCATCCTTTCATCAAGCAATGTAATCCTTGAGTTTTTGGCTATAAATACGCAATTCTCTAGCGAAAGAAACGACGGATAATCTATTACAAGAAATCACATTTAGTTATTAGAAGAAGTTCGAAGTTCTACATCCATACTTTACGTCCTTCGTTCCGATTTCCATTGCATTGAAGTTCTGATCGAGAGATAGACTATTTCATCGATTCATCAAGGAGAAGATGAGCAAAGACGCCTCGAGGCTTGACACACCTTACGATCAAGAGTAAAAAAGATTGACAACCCTCTTTCCCTTTGTCGTTTATAGTTCTTACATTTCTCTGAATTTCCGCTGTAATTTCTATGAATGTTTGACAATTGAAAAACTTATAATATAAGTAATCTCATATATGTTCATGTGTTTGAATGTTCATATCTTATTGCTTGGTAAATTTACTTTGTTTCTATCAAGTAAAACCAATAGAATATTTATCACTTACGCTTTATTAATCTAGGATAGGTCTAGTTAGTAAGTCGTAATCAATCTAACTTACGTGATATTCATTAATTTAATAAAGATTGTCTAGGATAGGTCTAGTAATCTTTTTAAGTTAATTCACTTAAGGACAATCTTAAAATAATCTAAAGCTGAGGAATGTTTTGAATAAGGAGCTGCCACATCAGCATACATGCTGAGGTGTCATCTTAATATTTTTTCTTCAGATTTAAATTTTTTTCCTTTTTCCTTATGATTTAATATTTCAGTTCTTTACAGATATTTCTTCCAAACGCATGTTCTCCTCCTAACGCCTGTTCACCTCCTTACTTTGCATCTCTTTATTACCTTTCCAGCGGTTAGAACTTCTTATTATTTTCTTCGGTATGCAGATCTTCGTAAAAACCCTAACCGGGGAGACCATCACGTTGGAGGTGGAGAGCTCCGACAGCATTGACAACGTGAAGGCGAAAATCCAGGACAAGGAAGGCATTCCCTCGGATCAGTAGCGTCTGATCTTTGCTGCAAAGCAGCTCGAGGACGGGCGTACTCTATGAGGCTTCCATTTACTCAGTTCTAGAGGTAATTCATTTCTGCTATTCTCTTATGGTTCTTCTTTCTTCGGGTCAGGGTTAGGGTTCGGATTTAATCAACTTCGTCCTTTGTCTGATTAGTCTCGAGTGAGTTTGATTTCTGTTACAACACCTATTTGGTCATTTGAAATTATGTTCCTTTCTCAGATTTGGTTTTTTTTGTTTTGATTTGAAATGAGATAATATATTTGTTAATGGACATCATGGAGAGGTTAAAATCGTGGATCTTAGCTTGGCTACTGATATGAAGCAGCCTGCTGCTAAAAGTGTCATCGGTAATGCTTTCATGATTTGGGTTTCTTAATTTTTATCAGTTTCTGAAACAAAATTTCTGAGATTTTCTTTGATTAGTTTGTTTCCCTTCTTTTTTTAGAAAGGGATTTCAGGAGTCAATGGAAACAGGATCAAGGTTTACCATTGACGATTAACATTTGGGGTTGCTATTGTGGATGAGGTAAAAGTTTGCCTTTGTTTATTGTTTTTAAAAATAGTTAGTGGATGTGTTAAATCTCTCCACCATGATTTACTATTCTAATTTCTTTCAAATTTCTTACCTTTTATGATATAGGCATCCTCTTCAGCAGAGAAGGATTAGTGTGCACCACTTGAGGTGATAGTTGAGCAAAAAATGAATATAGGGGAGCAGATACATGAGGAAATTGCTGGATATGTTTGTTTGAATTGCAGAGGTAATTTCATTGCCACCCTCTAAAATTAGGGAATATGTTTGTTTGAATTGCTGGATAAGTACAATGTTTTCTGAATGTTCTGATCTCTTGAGGCAGATACATGAGGAAAACAAGGTCACTGGTCGCCTCAAGTTTGTCATAACTTGCTATGGTATTGTTGGTAAGTTTATTGTTCTCCTTGGAAAAAACACCTTTATAATGAACTTTACTGTTGATATAATTTTCTGGTTTTCTTTTCTTATTTAAGCTTCATCAAATTTCTAGGGCCGTATTACATGTTGATTATAACGAAAAGAAGAAAAAAAAGGTGCAATATGTGGGCATAATGTTTATGCCGTCTCCAAAAGCGAGATGATCCCACTTCCAAATTCTACTGTGCAGTCCGATATGAGAATTTATAGATTTTATATATTTTGGTTAAATATGCAGTTCAAGGTTCTCAAAAGTATGTATTTTTCTTATTGTCTCTTCAATATGCATTTCAGGTCATGAGTTTGTTATCTTTGAAATCTGTTGGAGTTGTGTGCATTAATCATGCTTCTACTTGAGTTGAGCAATGGTAATTATATGTTAACTCGTCTTCTATTTCCAAATAAGATACTGTAAGTGCCTTGCTCACAAGGGCTAGAGAATATTTCATGAAACTAATAATCAAAGCACTTGGAATTGCATTTTCAAAAGGAAAAAAAAACGGACTTAGTTTGAAGGCATTAGAAGGGAACTTTAAGACAACCCACTTATTCCTCCTAAGAATTGAATATGAAATGAATAATATGAAATGAGAACATGTTTTTAGTGCATTCTGTGCATAAATATGCGTTTCATTTTTTGTACTTATAGAGAAAACTATACACAGTCCTTAGGAAGATGGACGGAACATATCGTAATTCTTGTATTCTTAGGTTTTTCTTGATGCTACTTATCAGTCTTTAATTATCATGGGATACCCAATTAATTTATAGGTCTTTTCTTATCATAGTAATATTATTCTGCAATTTTGATTGTAAATTTTGGCGTTATAGTTCCACCAATAGTTAGAGAACATTATTGTGCCTCAAATCCACAGAGTTTAGTTATCAAATTAATCACTTGGATTCACTTTCAAAACATCATTTCCTTTGAAGCTATGTTGTTGAATTTTATAATTCTTAAAGAAGAAGTTCAATGCTTGGCTAATTAATCTTTTGCAATTGCTTGATTAATAATGGATAATTATACCGTTGACAGTGAAAAAGCTTCAATATTATGGTTGTTCTAATGTCCTGCCAAGTTTTTTTTCTCTTTTCCTTTTTGTTTATGTTTTTTATTATCTATATTTCATTGTGGATTAGATAGAAGAAGCTCTTATGCATGGTGGACTTCACAAAGGACTTCGTTTTTAGCTACTCATACCATGTTATGAAAAGTCTTCAAAGGAATTTGTGTGAAAAAGAAACAAGCCAAGTTCTCTGCGAAATAATGTTTGTATGGAATGAATTCTTGACCCATGAAGTATTGGTGTGTCAAAATGTGATGAGGACACTCTGGCAAGAGGACCAGGTCACATATAGCACAGCAAAAGTAAATTATCTTATTCCACAGAGAATAAAACGATCCACAGTTGTTCTAATGTTAAAGCACAGTCAACATTCAGTTGGTTAACAAGTAAATGAGAGATTTTTACACTATTTCTAACAATGAACAGTAATAATGAGCAACTAAAACTGAGATAACTAAAAATAAGCAAGAATGAACTCCAATCACTTAAAGAACAGGCAGAGGCACAACCAGAACAGGCAAAAGCAAGTGTTCTCTCTCTCAAGCATACATGAAGTCTTGATTTCATAGATTTAGGGTCTCTTTCCTCTTTTTACACTCAAATCTGAAGTTACGTCATTGAGATCTATAGGTGCATGTTATCCGCGGTTTACTTTTAACATACATCTAAGCATTACGGATAGGAAAGCATTATAAGTCAGAGAAATATAAACCCCTAACATGTTATACTTAGGTCTGAGTATTAACATGCATTAAATGGTAGATCCGTTTCATAACTTCGGAGGTCTCCTGGTTATTCCACTGATTACCAAGGTTAGCAAGGCCTTAGATGAAATATTGCTCCATTTAATAACCAACAAGCATTTTCATGTCAAAAGAAAGAGAGGAACGAACTTACTTTCACCAGCTCCTAGGCTGGCCCTAGCCTGTAAACGAACTACTCACTCACTGTCCTGATTGTTCTCACAATAAATTCCGTAGAGTTTAATGCATACATTTAAGGAGATGATGCATAAATGCAGTAGATTGAGGCTGGAAATAAATTCCCAGAAGAGTTCCAAACTTGAATACAAGAAGAGAGAACGAAGAACTACAACTAAAACTACCACTTCTCTCTCTAAACTAAAATTACAATTAATTCAAAGTAAAAGTTAACTACTACCATCTCTCTTTCCACTCACCCTGATCTTTCCCCTTTATCTTCCCTAAACAACTACTTTCGCCGAAGGTCAGACCCTCTTGGAAATTGGACAAGAAAATAAACGGACCAGATCAAAGCAAGTACAAAAAGGTACAACGGATGAACAATGACTCAACTGTTCTCTTTACAGAAAAAGCAATAAAGTAAAAGTGCTTTCTTCTCCTCTCCTATCACTTCACACCATGCTTTCACACAACAAGTCAGCCCATACTTTTCAGTCCCACTTGCCAAACTTCAACTTTTCTCAAACACTTCGCTGACAAAAATACCCTCCTTGAAAATCCTTCATCAAAGCTGCTGAAATGAGCTAAAGAACAGCCAGAAACGCATGTTCTCTGAAAACAGAACAATCTGCACAAATCTTCAATATCTATCCATCTTAAGCACAAAACTCCATCATTTGGGTCGAAAAGTGATGAAATATACCCATAAAACATGAGCACATTATGGGCTCATCACAACGCCCAAAATAGCATTTGCTTGTCCTCAAGCAACACAGACTCAAGAAAAGAAAAATCCTAGACTCAAAGTGGAACAACCTGGTTAAAATTCTTCATTTTCAATTCTCAGAGCAACCTTGAATATTTATGCACAAGAGAACAACCTGGCTAGTAACTGCCCAGGACTACACTCACAATCACTCTAAGTGTTTAGGTTAAGTGTTTAATCCCACAGCAGCTTGCAAGAATAGTTGAGGAACAAGAGTTTGCAATTCGGTCCAAAGTCAAATGCTTGAATTATAGTCAATCAAAGGGTCTTAGACACGGTTATAATGCGGACGGGTGAAGAAGTAAAAAGAAAACAAAGGTAAAAGGAAGACAAAAGAAAAGAAAAGACAAAGTTGAGTTTTCAAGAACTTACAATTGTGATGAAGTTGTGCTAACAACTTGATTTGAAGCTTTAGAAGTTGGTTTTCAACCAAAAAGAGCAAGGAAATAAAGGATTCCTTTTGAAGAACAGTCAGTCATAACCCAACTAATATATTATTTATTTATTTTTTTTTTTTAACTTTATTCGAGCAAGGAAGAGAACTATTTGACAGGATATCAAGCAAGGCTTGAGATTGGATAGACACATGAGTTCTCTTCTTGCAAAGGTAGAAGAACAACCAGATTTGAATTGATCTGCTTGGTTTTTACAAAGAATCAAGTGGATTAATGAATTAATGACTGACTGACTTAATTCGAAAGATTTTGAAATTAAGAACTTTTGATTTTTCCTCTTGTTCCAACTTTTGAAAAAGACTCAACAAGAACAAGAGAGAACAGAGTAGGAGAAAAACAAACATAACAATGAGGGAAAAAGGACAGAGATGAGGTAGACACAAAGAGCTTTTGGCTAGGATGGGCGAAACTATAATGAGGAAGACACAATGTACAAGGGAGAACAATCTAAATTACTAGGTTAAACCTATAACAAAAGGTTAACATCCTAATCTAATCCTAGTGCCCTTATCGTTTTGACTTTATTCAAGGTCTTAAGATTGACTTAAGGCTACCAGAGCAAACACTTGCATTCATTGATCACATTCCCACTGTTCAAGCAAGCCCACTCAGTGCTTAACAAGTCTGGCCAGAGGCAGACTGTTCTTCATCTCCTAATAAACAAGTCTGGTGTGATTTACAGACTGTTTCTCCTTCGGCTCTAAATACTCACAGGGTTTTGCAGTCTTGAATTCAATTCTTTTAACCAAAATGCGAGATTTTATGTTGTATCTAAGCATTGCAATTGTTCCACAAAATGAAAGCTAAATCTAAAAGAAAGAAAACAGAGCAATTGCTCAAACACTAATAAACAAACTAAACTTTATTAAAACGAACAAACATGCTACATTCTCACTATGTAGCGATGAACAACTAGAACAAACTACAACTGGTTGGCTAGAAAATTACAAAATAAATTTCCTAAAAAAAAAAACAAAATAAACTAAGACTTGAGGACATCAGCATAACTATAACATTATGGAGTAAGCATATCAAAATCAAGACAGCAACTCAACATAAGTAGAACAAGCAGACAGGCAACCCCCAAAATGGCTCAAAGAGCACAATCACCCCCAAAATAGCAGTAGCATGCCCTCATGCAACTTTGCAAAATATCCGACACCAGTGCATGCAATCATTGGGCAAACCGGGTGATTAAGGGGCACCAAAATACAGACTCCACAATGTATAGGCAGCTAGTCAAGCTGCGGGCGAGTCAGGAACAGTTTGGGCTCGCTTGCCCATCTCCTCTTTGATAGCATTGTCAAAGTCCGAGAGTTTGGCTGTATTACCTTCTGCAATATCATCATCATTCAAGTCCAGAATACCTCGCACAATAGGGGTGGTTTGATGACTTTCATCCACCTACTCAGTTTCAAGATCAACCAGACGAGAGGTTGAGGGACCAGCACTGCCCTTGTTCTTCTTCAAAACCTGAACATCTGCCTCAAGCTCTTTGATACGCTTGTAGGACAAACCTATCAACTGCAACAGCTGACTCATAGTAACATCACCAGCATCAGGAAAGGCAATTTCATCAGGGTGGAACAAACGGCACTGAGGATAAGGCGCCAAAGCTTGCATAACATCAATGTCAGCAAAATCCAGGGCGGTCTTCACTTTCCATGTCTGTGGTCCCAAACAACTTCCAGGTCTTCCCCGCTTTCCTGCAAATATCCAGTCGACTCAAAGCATTGCAATCAAACCTTTCCATTTTCACCTCAAGTGTTAGGTGATGCAGAACAAGAAGAATAACCCCCAAACTTTTGCCAAGTTTAGTTATGAAAGGACCACAAAGAATGGCATTAGAAGAACGAGCAGAGATCAAGGACATATGAAGACCTAGCCAATGAGCAACATTGATGCGGCGGTGATTGGTCATAGCCCACAGAACAAACAGATCATTGGCTGGGCAGTTGCTCTGGCTGCGTCGAGAGAACAGGGTAGTGGCAAGATACTTCTGCATGAATTGGAGAGGATAATAGGGGATAAGGGAAGATTTGGAATCACCGGACCTATAAGAGTCCTCCCCAGTGAGATCTTTCCAGTACTCAGCAGCATTAAACTCCGGCGGAAAATCAACCAGACTGTTCTGATAGGAATCAGTCTCCAACTCGTTGAAAGAAACACACCCCAGGAACTCGTTGAAAGTATTCAATGACATGGACATATCCATTCCCATCATTCTGAACTTGTAACGATCACGATCTGTGAAAGACTTGACTTCAGGGTTGTACTTGAAAGTTGCAAGAAATTCCAAGGTTAATTCACGATAAGCGGACTCATTGATTTTTAAGAATCCCTCCATGCCAGCGGCCTTGAACATTTCACGGACCTCGTGCTCAATACCCAGAACTTTCAGAGCACCCTAATCAACAGTGCGAGAGGGCAAGAAATCAAAACCATAGAACAACTCATACTTGGTTTGAGCCTCATCGTCAACGAAGGTGGTAAACTTGCTCCTAGTATAAGAGCGGCTGGGATCTGAATCAATGCCACTGTCGGAAGCGGCTGGCTTTTCCTGCTTGATAATTCCATAACGAGTAGCTCGAGGCATTTTCAAGATTTGTTTGATAACTGAGAAAATAGAGAAAAAGTGAAGGCATAAATGTAATGGTGGAATGGTGAAGTCCATTCGCTTAAATAGAAGATAAAATGGGGGAATGGGAAAAGTCAGTTGCTGGAAGAGAGATGGAGCCGTTTCAACAATCAAATCCATAAGTGGTATAGAGCAGTTGAAAAAGGAGAAGTGGCAGACCTAGAGCAGCGCGTGGGAGAGAAGAGTGGTCAGATCAAGAGTGAAAAGACAACTCTACCCCCAACACGTCTCACCAGTGCATGGTGATGGGATGGCCACGTGGGTCTGCAGCTTCCTTTTTCCAATAAAGCAAACTAAAGCAACTAAGGTAACTTAAATGTAACCGGCCCAAGTTTTCTAGTTACAACAGTAAAAAGGCCTAATCCCAAATTAATTAAAGATAAGCCCATCAAAATTTACTCTTGGTAAAATGACTTATGCAAAAATGTAAGTTGTACCTCCAAATAAATATAGACTTTCTCAACGCATGAAGTACCCCCAAAATAAGATTATGGACACGACTAAAAATGAATTATGAAGTGAGAAGAAACAGGAGAAAGATAGCATGAAAAATCCTTGTAAGACAAAATTTGCAAAAAAAATGCAAGGCAATTAGCAACGAGTAGATGGTGTGAGTCAGAACAACCAAAAACTCAAGGATTTTGACAAAATGAAACTGAATAACCAAGAAATTAAGATACTATGTACAACTCGAGTTGAGACCCAAGTAATCACTCCAATTGGTGGATGGAGGCAACACACTGCCCCTCATATTCAAGGAGGGTCAGTTAGAGGGATAGTTTCCTCCTGATTAGTCACATTCACCAAATAAGACTTAAGCCTTTGACCGTTCACCTTGAACAACAACCTAGCAGAATCACATAACTCAACAACCCCATGTGGAAATACTTTTGAAATAGTATAAGGACCATACCACCTTGACCTGAGTTTACCAGGAAACAATTTCAAGCGAGAATTGTAGAGAAGCACTTGGTCTCCTGGTAAGAAAGTTTTCCTTAGAATATGCCGGTCATGCCATTTCTTGGTTTTCTCTTTGTACAAGAGAGCATTCTCATACGAGAACAACCTGAACTCATCCATTTCTAGCAATTGCATCTTTCTATGATCTCCACCTGCTTATTCATCAAAATTTAAAAAGCGTAATGCCCATAAAGCTTTATGTTCTAACTCAACAGGGAGATGACATGATTTTCCATAGAGCAACCGGTATGGTGACATTCCTATTGGGGTCTTAAATGCAGTTCTATATGCCCATAGAGCATGTTCTAACTGATTTGCCCAATCTTTGCGAGAACAACCAATGGTTTTCTCTAAGATACACTTGATCTCCCTATTTGAAAGCTCAACCTGACCACTGGTTTGTGGATGGTAAGGAGTAGCGATCTTGTGAGTGACACCATACCTACCAAGCAATTTTTCAAATTGTTTATTACAAAAGTGCGTGCCTTGGTCACTGATTATTGCTCTAGGAACTCCAAATCTAGCAAATAATTTCTTTAAAAATTTCACAACTACTCTAGCATCATTGGTTGGACTAGCTACTGCCTCGACCCACTTGCTCACATAATCTACATCAACCAAGATATACTTATTGCCATAAGAGCTAGGGAAAGGCCCCATGAAATCAATCCCCCATATATCAAAAATCTCACAGACCACAATATTGGTTAGAGGCATAGCATTTCTAGAGGAGATATTACCTGTCCTCTGACAATCATTGCATTGGGAGACGAACCTTTGAGCATCATGAAATAATGATGGCCAATAAAAACCAGCCTCAAGAATCTTGGCGGCTGTTCTGTTGGCAGCAAAGTGTCCGCCTGCTTCCTTTGCATGACAATGAGTCAAGATAGAGTGAGTCTCCTCTTGTGCTACACACCTCCTCATTATTTGATCTGCAGACAAACGAAATAAAAAGGGTTCCTCCCAAAAGTAGTACTTAATTTCAGAGAAAAACTTCTTTTTCTGATTTGAGGAAAAATGATCAGGAATGATTCCACAAGCAAGGTAATTTGCCAAGTGGGCAAACCATTGGTTAGCTGTCTCCTTGATAGAGAGAAATTGTTCATCAGGGAAAGAATCACGAATCTCTGGTTGTTCAGTCTGGCTGTTCTCTTACAACCTTGACAAATGGTCAGCACAAACATTTTCCACACCTTTCTTATCCTTTATTTCAAGATCAAACTCCTGAAGCAAGAGTATCCACCGTATCAAACGTGGCTTGGCATCTTGCTTTGCTAGCAAGTTTTTCAAAGCTGAGTGATTTGTAAAAACAACTACTTTTGACAGAACAAGATAAGATCTAAATTTGTCAAATGCATAAACAATGGCAAGTAGCTCTTTTTCAGTAACAGTGTAATTCTTTTGAGGCTCACTGAGTGTTTTGCTAGCATAGTATACGGGTTTAAAGTGTTTTTCAACCCTTTGGCCAAGAACAGCCCCAATGCAAGTATCGCTAGCATCGCACATTATTTCGAAAGGTAATGTCCAATCAGGAACAACCAAGATAGGTGCAGTAATTAGCATAGATTTCAATTTATCAAATGCATCTAAACAAGATTCAGTCATTTTGAATTCAGCATCTTTATGTAAGAGAGCAGACAATGGTAATGCAATTTTAGAAAAGTCTTTGACAAACCTCCTATAGAAACCGGCATGACCAAGAAAGCTCCTTATGTCTTTCACACAAGAGGGAACAGGCAGCTTCTCAATTGCTTCCACTTTTGCACGATCAACCTCCAACCCTTTTTCTGAGATTTTGTGCCCAAGAACAATTCCCTCTGTTACCATAAAATGGCATTTCTCCCAGTTGAGAACAAGGTTAGTGTCCTTGCATCTTTCCAAGACAGCTTCTAGGTTGTTCAGGCAGTCCTTGAATGATCTCCCGTAGACTGAGAAGTCATCCATGAAGACTTTTACGGTTTTTTCAATCATATCATGAAACACTGCCATCATGCACCTCTGGAATGTGGCTGTGGCATTACAAAGCCAAATGGCATTCTCATATAGGCGAAGGTTCCATAAGGGCAAGTGAATGTCGTTTTCTCTTGGTCATGTGGGTTGACTGCAATTTGATAGTAACCAGAATAACCATCCAAAAAGCAATAGAAAGCAAATCCAGACAACCTCTCCAGCATTTGATCAATAAATGGCAAAGGGAAATGATCCTTTCGTGTTGCATCATTCAAAAGGCAGTAATCGATGCAAACACGCCATCATGTGACTGTTCTCGTGGGGATCAGCTCATTGTTCTCATTCTTCACCACAGTCATCCCTCCTTTCTTGGGAACAACCTGGACTGGACTGGTCCAAGTGCTATGTGAGATTGGATAAATGATTCCAGCATCCATGAGCTTAATCACTTCAGCTCTAACCACTTCCTTCATGTTAGAATTCAATCTACGCTAAGGTTGAACAACCGGCTTGTGCACCTCCTCCATCATGATCTTGTGAACACACCAGACTTGAGGTACTAAAGAGGTTACTAAATCCTCGGGTCATGCTCGAGGTACTATAAGAGGTTACTAAATCCTCGGGTCATGCTTGAGGTACTAAAGAGGTTACTAAATCCTCGGGTCATGCTCGAGGTACTATAAGAGGTTACTAAATCCTCGGGTCATGCTCGAGGTGTTAAAGGGTTACTAAATCCTCGGGTCATGCCCAAGGTGCTATGAAAGGTTACTAAAAGTCCTCGAACCAAACTCGGGGCACCATCAGAAGTTACCAAAAATCCTCGTCGAGGTATCATGGAAGCAGTTAGTCGGCCTTACAGTAAGATTATAGAAAAACACGACGCCGTAGGACAAGAACTGCAGGAGTTACTCATGAAGGACAGTTAGTCGACCTTACAGTAAGATTATAGAAAACACGACGCCGTAGGACCAGAACTGCAGGAGTTACTCGTTGAGAACAGTCGGTCGGCCTTACAATGAGATTATAGAAGACACGACGCCATATGCCAACACTGCAGGTAAGTTCTCTAAACTCACTTTCGAAAAAACACGAGCACACACGCAGTATGTTTTATTTCGCTTCATTAAGACTGCCCAACGGGTCTTACAAGATAATGTAATCACCTTAGGCACTCCTAAAGAAGCGAGGGGCAAACTGTAAGCACCGGTTTTCGAACCCGATGATGAAAGCAATCTATGAGCTCCTCGTCGCGCCAGCTGCTCAAATATTGAGACTCGTTAGAGAACGGATCACCTTTTTAGGGCCATAACCTCTTCCGCCCGCTCCTCGGGACCATGAGTGTGGCACATTCACGCTTATGAGAAAATCCTCGATCACGAAATAATATACGGTCACGAAGTACTATTCACTAGGGACCGTACGATCTCAACACTCTTTGTTGAGACCGTACGGTCACAAAGCATCTGACCGTACGGTCACTGCCACGTGGCAGACAGAATCCAATCCTTATCTGACACGTGGCTGGCGGTCCAATGAAAACATGACATGTGTACTAAAATCCAAACAAGTTTGGCCGGGTCTTACAAGGTCCGGCCGGGCCTTGTGGGAAGCCCGACTCAGATCCAAATTTAGATCTGAGACGGGCGAACAAGTGACCGTACGGTCACCAAATTGGGACCGTACGGTCACAAGCTACCCTATAAATACCCCTCGGATTTTCATTATTTCTCACCAACAAACACTCATTCTCCCCTCTCTCTAGCTCGTTCTAAAGCGATTCTCGACCCGATATAAGTTGCCTCTGATAAAGTTGCCTCCGAGTTGCCTAAAGTTTCCCCTGATATAAAAAGAGTTGCTATAGTCCGAGCTTGAGAGTATTTCCTAAAATATTCCCAAAAAAGGTCCCCACGACCACCAAAAATATATTCTCCCCTATTAAAAGTTTCCAACCAGGCATCATTCGCAGTCTCACTAGAGCTGATTAAGTCATGTTCCTAGCTACCATTCCGGAGGACGCCCTACGCAACTCCAGCCTCCGAGGTTCCTCCCTGAAAAGGTCTCCATTCTTCAACGAGCATCAGTCCGCGAGCAATCACTGGCACGCGACGAGGGTAAGCTTCTGAGGGTTTTGTACCGTGTCACCGAGTGGTTTAATGTCTAAATGTTTGCGCATTTAAATATTCTTGTGTGATAATCATAAATATCAAGACAATAAGCTGTTAGGTTGCATTAAGGATCCTCTGGGTCATTGGAATGTTGGAATTAATAAGTTGTATCCACGAACGTAAATAGAATCTCTGGTTTTCAAACAATCGGTACAAACGCCGGTTCGCACATTTTCCCGATCGGCCGGGTGGCGACTCTAGTCAAAGAAGGCTAAAGCCGCTATGAGCGACCACTTTCGCTCACAGTGGCGACTCTGCTGAGGACCAAAAATATATTCTACTATTATAAGTTGACTTCAACGTATGATTTTCTTGAGGTTGATTTATTAATGGCAAAGTGTATATTTGGTTTTCACTTTTTATAAAATTATTTCTTAAATTATTTTATAGAGAGTAAAAAGTGGGATACAACTGAAGCATTCTGACAGTCTAGGACTATAAACAGAGTTACTGCTTTCTCATACTGCATAAAAGAAAAATCTCGAATGGTCAACGTGTGTTATGGGTCGTGCTTACTGTCGTTTCCTTTAAGGGACGCATAGGTCGATCTGTAACACCACCTACAGCCTTGTACCGTCGACACACTGCTCAAAACCCTTAAATGGGGAGGCGCTAGGTATATCTTGCTGTGGGAACCCTTTTGTACTATCAAACGAGACCGAAGCCTCATATAGTCAGCCTAGATATCTCCCCTAGAAACTACCCCCGAACATTAAACAAATCACGTCTACGAGAGCGTTTTTTAACATCGAAAGGAAAGATGTGAAAAGAAACCCACCTAGGACAGAGACGTACCACGTGAAGATTGAGAGGGAGTTTCGTAAACGCATGAATGTCTACACTAACTGTTTGATCGCTTACTTTTACTTGTACATATATTAGACGTAGCCTTAACCTAGGAAAGAGTCCAGTTTCCATGAAACTCCTTTGAAATAAAGGGGCACTCTGTTACGCCAGACATTTTATCACACGAAACACGGCGTTATGTCATCTGTTTCATTTCGTAAAGAAACTCAATCTCGTGAGATAAAATCATGGCGTCACAAATGTTGCCCCTTAAGTCAAAACGGGTGTCATACAAAGACGCATGTCCTAGATTACGAAAGACGCTTTAACGATTTCATATAGGATAAGGCCATACCGATGTAATGGTTTAGTCTGTTGGACCAAACATACATTGTCTCGTGCTCCTCCCGAAAAGGAGTTTAGGGTTCCTCTTGAGTCTTAAGGCACACCGCCCCGCGAAGTCCACGCAAAGTCAATATCGCGTTGGACCAATACTAAAAAAAAAAAAATAAATAAAATAAAATAAAAAATTGCATAGACTACAACGACAAAATCCCCGACTAGGTAAAGTATAGGGTCACATGTCAAACCACGACAGGTCATCACTCCATTTGTAGGGTTTAACGAATCGACCAATGTTGCCGCTCATTTTGCAATGTGAAGAACGTCATCCCGACGTTTATTTCAATTTAAGAAGAAGCTTAGTCTATCTTCACGTAACGAAATTTTGCCGCTCCAAGGGTCAAATCCTTAAGCCAAACAAATGTCATTAGGGTTGTCTATGTTAGGTCAAGTCATGTCATTTGTAGGGTTTAACGAATCGACCAATATTGTCGCTCGCTTTGTCATGTGAAATACGTCATCATGGCGTTTATTTCAGTTCGAGAAGAGACTTATTCTATTTCACATGATGAAGTTCTACGACCCTAAAGGTCAATTCCTTAAACCAAACAAACCTCATCTGGAGACAATGCTAAAACCCCATAGGACCTAAAAGGACATAACGCTATGATACTTGTCCATATACATGAAATACGTCGTTACGCCGTCCGAGCCTTATTGCAAGGAACACTTTAATTATTTCATGTAAAATGGGGCTATACCATCACAACGATATGACCTATTAGATCAAACATACACCGTCTTCTGCTCCTCCAAAAAGGAGTTTTGATTTTGTGGAATGAAATTGGACGTGGGAATCATTACGCTTCGGAAAAGGCGCTTGAAGTCCCATTGCATGTCGTGAATGTTGTCTGAACCAAGGTAGGGGCACGCTGTCACATGAATCCCCATGGTTCACTATTATGTGGGATCTTCCAAACCAGTGTAAGATAGCGTTGTTGCATAAACATTCTCCGTTCGAGAAATAAGCAACATGTAAATAATGCCCTTTAGCATAGAGTCAAACATCACTCATGTGTCTAGTATGTGTCCCCTCGTCTCTGTGTAAAAATCAGGTCTTGTCTGTCCTCATGCATAAATACGCAACAGTCCATCACCGAGTCGCTCCAATCCACACGTGTATATTTGTCGTCACTTAAACCCTATAGTCATGAGTCATGATTATTGTCTGTGTATATAGTCATCAGTCTAGGGTCTGAAGTGTAACATGCATCCATTTCACATACGTGTCGGGCACACACACGATGTCCTAAGCATAAAGGCACGTATCCCCTCACCCGACTGGGTTTGTCCCCTTCAGGTGTGTCTACCATTGGAGTGTCATAAGTTAGGTCACTTGTTTCGCATCATCCTACAGAATAAGGACCACATGCATACACATTGTCGTTACCACGTGCCTTAAGCATGCATCCCGCAAGTGTAATTCGTTTAGAGGTCATAGGCACACTTTAGGTTAGGACACACATGCAAGTTGTCCAAACGTCAAAACCCCACGTGAATGCCTTCCCTTTGCCCAAAACTCTCGAATCACTACCTGACCCAATCCGAAATCACAAAACCACAACACACCTGAACCCAAGCCAGCTTCCATCAAGGATATCGTCAAATCAACAAGGAGGAATCAGAGATATGGACAAGCCCTCGAACGAAGTATGAAACGACCAAAGAAAGTTCTCCGTGATATCCTCTCAAAACCGAAGATGACGCAAGCTCTTACCCTACCTCACAAACGAACCACTCCCCGCGTATTACCCAACACTCCAAAAGACTTTACCCTAAACTTCACCAAACTACCCTGATACATACTGCACCCCATCTCACTTCAGTTAACAAGCTCCTCACGAACTGTTCGAGAGCAAACAAAAGACCTTATTCGAGCCCAAAATCAGTTCACACCTAGTAAACCGGATAGCTAAGAATACACCCCTAGGAGGATTCGTGGAGAACTCTAGGTCGCATCAAGGACATCCCTGCAAAACAAAGAACGGAGCAACACCATCAGGCATCGACTAGGCTCTGTCTCGCTTATTCTACCCCCGTGTTTATAGATCCGTGCTTGGATAGAAAAAGCGTTTAACTCACGCGCATCTACACTCATTTCCATCTTTCAAATAGAAATTAGGAAGATATAGGCATAATTAGAGCATGCGTGTCTAGTATGAATGTGCCCTCGACCGTAAGAGAAAGGACCACCGCTAGACGAACGGCCCCAACCAGGACATACCTCACCAGATGAAAAAATGACATGAGAAGGAAGAATTACCGGATCAATGTAGAAGCACATCTCCTTCGGAGCCCTGCAAAAAGAAGAAACCTCACTCTAAGGAACTAGGGCAGTGCACGGAAGATGAAATGGAGCGTCCAAATACTCGAAGTGTCCCCATGAACCAAGGTCTTTCAGCCTTCAGAATTAAACCCATGAAGTCCTCAGAATCCCCTTCCTACACTCTTCGACGAACGTGTCCATGGACGAAAGGAGAAGCAAAAAGGAGAAGTGAAGCCATTCTTCGAAGAAGCTTGTAGCTTGAAAATGGATCCCATCCACAAAACCTCGAAGGGAGCAACAACATTTCCATATCAAAGCCTCATGAAAAGACGAAGCGGATGGTGTCCCGAAATCATAGAGACATCTTACTAAGACGTGATCCATGCAGAAGATTGTGACAAGATCTACACCCAGGAGAACAATGGAGACACTAGGATCCCATCATGAGAATCACTTGCACGCTTCCGAAAACAAGATAGCGGCACTAGGATACGAGGTTCCATCCCCACGAAGAACGACGATCCCACGGAAGAATCCTCACTACAAGGGACAAACCATCGTCACAAGAAGAGAAGAGGTGGCCAACTAGGACAGATTAATGACGGGGGCACATTCATACTAGATATACATGAACCATTTATGCATATGTTAACTAGTCTAGGTGCTTATGTTAGTGAGTCTAAATGTCTGTTCCAAGAGTCTATCAGCTATGCGTATTCTAGGATGCCATAAGTCATGTTGCCACAGAGAAATTAAGAACTTGGACGATGGAATATGTACACTCCGTTCAAAACACTAGCCGACTCCTCTAGGGTTTCAGAAAACAGAAAAGACCTGCTAGATCAAGAAGACTCAAAAACTAGATCTAGGCAACCATCAAGGCCCATAAAAAGAAAGCCTGCTAGGTTGAAAACCCGAAAGGGCGACCTAGACAACAATAAAGGCAGCTCGCTAAGTTGACAACATGTAGGGTCATCTTAGGCAACAGTTAGAGCGATAAAACACCTCACCCTAGGGGCAATCACGAAAGCATCATAGGAAGTTGCATTCGAACATCTTGATCCCTACCCTGACGACCTAGAAGCTACACGAACCTCTGATGGTCTCTCACACCCTATCCTCATCAAAAACCTCCACAACTCTCGCTTCCATCATCCAACCCTAAATCCTTGCACCCTTCGCAAAACCTACCCTACAACCTCAATAAGCCTCACCTCCACCATCTGTTCCCAAAACCTTCCTCTCCTCACAAAAACTACCCCAACATCCCTGAAACACCCACGAAGACCTCGCCTCCTTCACCCAACCCCAAACCTTTGCTCACATCCTCCAAAAAGAACAACCATGAACCTACCCTTGTAAAACCACCTCACATATAACCAAAACCTTGGGATCATCCACTGACACGGGACGTACTTCATTTAGAACCAAGAGCTGTTTAAAGTCACCCAGTCACGTGTCCACACACTCACTCAAGCACACTACGTTTCCTAGGTCGTCCAACCAAGATCCACAAAAATAATACTACACAAGTCATAGGAGGAGATGGTCCCTCTAGTCTGCGCACAATCACATGTCCACAGGTCTAGTTGCACGCACACATTAGACACTTAGGTCATCTAGCCGAAATCCATAAGGGACATATCACGTGAGTAGAACATCCCCTCGTGCACACACATATGGAGTCACACATACTTTGGGTTCTAGATCGTTGTAGGTTGTCATAAGTCCACCTAATAAGGCATCCCCTCACTCACACTAAAAGCATACATGCATACCATATGTTTTAGATACTCTAGCTAGAGTCCATATCACATGAGTTCATGTAGTGAAAGCATCCCTTATCATGTGTCTGTACATTTAGTCGCATGCATTGTATGTTATCCAACCTAAGTTCACATGTGTAAACCTGCATACATCCATAGAATAGGGTATCTCCCTTGATCATTTGTAATTATGCAGCATGACCGACCGTTATAAAAATGTTTATTTCTCATTGGCCATCTCACCCCGAGAAAGGAGGTATGTCTTTGTTTGTGTAGGATCCTCATAGGAGTCATAAAAACCCCGAAGGAACTACAGAGGACATAGGGGCATATCGGACGGCTGCCGAAACAGTACACTGGGGCATTATCAGACCATTGGTGCACTGGGGCACCCCCAAACTTATCAAAAGTATCAGGAGCAAAGAACTTTACTGGGGCAACACGAGGAATGGGGCATGACTTGGGTCGAGGAAGAACACTGCCTGGATCCCCAGATCAACTGAAGATCAAGAGCAGAAGAGAAAAGATATTGGGAAACAGTTGGTCGACCTCGAGACGAAAACCGCCAGCATTCAGATAAGACTGGTAGGACAAAGTGTTTAACACCGTCTGAAGAAAGAAGGGTGGAGAGCTTAATTGAAGAGACCACCAAATCTTCGGGTCATGCTCGAGGTTACTAAATCCCCGAGTCATGCTCGAGGTACTATAAGAGGTTACTAAATCCTCGGGTCATGCTCGAGGTACTATAAAAGGTTACTAAATCCTTGGGTCATGCTTGAGGTACTAAGGAGGTTACTAAATCCTCGAGTCATCCTCGAGGTACTATAAGAGGTTACTAAATCCTCGGGTCATGCTCGAGGTACTATAAGAGGTTACTAAATCCTCGGGTCATGCTTGAGGTACTAAAGAGGTTACTAAATCCTCGGGTCATGCTCGAGGTACTATAAGAGGTTACTAAATCCTCGGGTCATGCCCAAGGTGCTATGAAAGGTTACTAAAAGTCCTCGAACCAAACTCGGGGCACCATCAGAAGTTACCAAAAATCCTCGTCGAGGTATCATGGAAGCAGTTAGTCGGCCTTACAGTAAGATTATACGAAACTCGACGCCGTAGAACCAGAACTGCAGGAGTTACTTATGAAGGACAGTTAGTCGGCCTTATAGTAAGATTATAGAAAACACGACGCCGTAGGACCAGAATTGTAGGAGTTACTCGTTGAGAACAGTCGGTCGGCCTTACAGTGAGATTATAGAAGACACGACGCCGTAGGCCAAGACTGCAGGTAAGTTCTCTAAACTCACTTTCGAAAAAACACGAGCACACACGCAGTATGTTTTATTTCGCTTCATTAAGACTGCCCAACGGGTCTTACAAGATAATGTAATCACCTTAGGCACTCCTAAAGAAGCGAGGGGAAAACTGTAAGCACCGGTTTTCGAACCCGATGATGAAAGCAATCTATGAGCTCCTCGTCGCGCCAGCTGCTCAAATACTGAGACTCGTCGGAGAACGGATCACCTTTTCAGGGCCATAACCTCTTCCGCCCGCTCCTCGGGACCATGAGCGTGGCACATTCACGCTTATGAGAAACAGTGTTGAGACCGTACAGTCACAAAGCATCTGACCGTACGGTCACTGCCACGTGGCAGATAGAATCCAATCCTTATCTAACACGTGGCTGGCGGTCCAATGAAAACGTGACACGTGTACTAAAATCCAAACAAGTTTGGACGGGTCTTACAAGGTCCGGCCGGGCCTTGTGGGAAGCCCGGCTCAGATCCAAATTTAGATGTGAGACGGGCGAACAAGTGACCGTACGGTCACCAAATTGGGACCCTACGGTCACAAGCTTGTGACCGTACGGTCACAAGCTACCCTATAAATACCCCCCGGATTTTCATCATTTCTCACCAACAAAAACTCATTCTCCCCTCTCTCTAGCTCGTTCTAAAGCGATTCTCGACCCGATATAAGTTGCCTCTGATAAAGTTGCCTCCGAGTTGCCTAAAGTTTCCCCTGATATAAAAAGAGTTGCTATAGTCCGAGCTCGAGAGTATTTCCTAAAATATTCCCAAAAAAGGTCCCCACGACCACCAAAAATATATTCTCCCCTATTAAAAGTTTCCAACCTATGCATCACTCGCAGTCTCACTAGAGCTGATTAAGTCATGTTCCTAGCTACCATTCCGGAGGACGCCCTACGCAACTCCGGCCCCCGAGGTTCCTCCCTAAAAAGGTCTCCTTTCTTCAACGAGCATCAGTCCGCGAGCAATCACTGGCACGCGACGAGGGTAAGCTTCTGAGGGTTTTGTACCGTGTCACCCGGCGGTTTACTGTCCAAATGTTTGCGCATTTAAATATTCTTGTGTGATAATCATAAATATCAAGAGAATAAGCTGTTAGGTTGCATTAAAGATCCTCTAGGTCATTGGAATGTCGGAATTAATAAGTTGTATCCACGAACGTAAATAGAATCTCTGGTTTTCAAACAATCGGTACAAACGCCGGTTCGCACATTTTCCCGGTCGGCCAGGTGGCGACTCTAGTCAAAGAAGGCTAAAGCCGCTATGAGCGACCACTTTCGCTCACAAGCAGCTTCAATTAAAAGCTCATATTTGTGGAAGTCTTTTGAAATCCATATGTTAACAAAAAATATGAGAATCAAAAGTGCAAGTGATGAAGAAAAAGATGTTCATGAGGCAGAGAATTTTGCTAAATGGGTTTTAGATATTGGTAATGGGTCTCAAGGATTAATAGATGATGAAGAATGGATCAAAGTGCCAAAATAAATGCTCATTCAAAAAACAAATTCAGCAATTGAAGACCTTATCAACGTCGTATATGATGAACCCTAAGTGTTTTGATTATGTCCAAACGTTTCAGAAGATGAAAATTAAAATTCTCTTACATACGGTTAATGTTGACTAACAATTTTCGTGTTAAGTTTGTATGTAAGTTACTCAGCAGGTGTTGAATGAAGAATTTCTTGATTACCTGGATTACTCAGAAGATACGAAAGCTGAAGACAGTGTTTCAATGTTCAGAAGCTGGATGCTCCGCTCTGAAGATATCGAAGTCTGTTAAAGCTCTCCTTAGAGGTCCTTAGCAATCAGAAGTTAAACTCTTCCAATTTGATCAGAAGTCTAGACAAATGGAATTAGCTCTCACAAGCTAAGTCACGGGTTCCGTTTAGCATTTATTGCTTTGACAACTGCATTTAATGCAAGGCGCCAAAAGTTCAAAAAGCTGTTTTGAAGGTGCGCGCTTGTCTACTCAAAGAGAAACCAGAATTTCCTTGTCTACCCTTTGTTGATCCAATTGAAGAATAATTCCAGTCAACCTCATCTTTGATTTCAAATCACTTACCGGATTTAGTTAAAGAACAAGGATAACGGAATCAAAGTGTTTGAAGACCGTTTGAAGACTTGACAAGTTAACGGCTACAACAACTGATGTCATCTCCTTCGAAGATTCAAACTCACCAACGGTCATCTTCATTCACTATAAATAGTAGCCAAGCTCCAAAGCATCAATATGCATGATCATCGAGCAAAATCTCAACGCACTGTTTTAACAAGCAAAACAGAGCATTCTTTTTCCATTCTCAATCTTTCTTAGCATAGCTTAAGTTTAAAAGAGAGAGAGTGAAGAAAAACAACTTCATAATAGGAATCTTGTAAACTGAGATCGTTTGTGATCTTCAGTTAGATTTAAAGAGAGAAATCTAGTTGAGATTAGAGTTGGGTGAGAAATCCAGAAAACAGAGTATTGTTTTGTTCTGGTGGAAATCCTTTAACTCTTTTTAGGCTAGTCAGAACTAAGTGAGAAATTAGCTTAAGTTCTGTTGATGCAAAGGAGCTTCTGAACTTCCCTTAAAAGTTCTGAATAGTGGATTTATAAAATCTCTGTAGGCTGCGACCTCAGGGGACAAGACGCAGTCACAAGACTTCTGTGGCGAACTTGGATAAATCGAACTGTTCAAACAGGATCTCCTGAATCTCTTTCTCCCTCTTATACTTGTTATTTTTGCTTCTGTGTACTTGCTTATATTTAGTGCTGAAACAGATTTTCTCTAAAGTATCACTGTCTTTGTTCAGAAGACTGTCCAGAAGTTCTCAAATCAGAACTTCTGTTGCTGAAAACAGTCTAACTGTGTTTAGGCAGAATTTCCCTCAGAAGCAACTTCTGTAAGCTAGCTTCTGACTCTGAGGAAATTTGACTCTGAAAAATTAGTTTCCCGAAAAACTTAGAATTTTTCAGTTTTCAACTTTGACACCTATTCACCCCCCTCTAGGTGATTCTGTTCTTGATAGGGCCAACAAGTGGTATCAGAGCCAGGTTACTTCGCATATTTACTAAAGATCTAACAATCTAAGTGTAAGATCCTATCAGAATCAATAGAGATGGCTAGTAGACACCAGCCTGAGAATTCTTCTCACTTCATATTTCCAGAAGGTTCTTCCACTACTAGACCTCCATTATTTAATGGCAACAACTACTCATACTGGAAGAAAAGGATGATGTACTTCATCCAAGCTCAGAACATGAGTGCTTGGTATGTAATCACTGATGGTGATTTCATTCCTACCAGAATGGAACAAGGTTTAGGGAATGTTGTTATTCCTCAGAGAGAATACACAGACGACATTCTGAAAAAACTCCAAACTAATGCTTCAGCAATAAATATGTTGCATTGTGCACTTACAGCTACTGAATATAACAAAGTTTCTTCTTGTGAAACTGCACAGGATATTTGGAACAAGCTGGAAGTCACATATGAAGGAACAGGAAAAGTGAAGCAATCTAAAGTCAACCAACTCATGAGAGAATATGAGTTATTTGAAATGCTTGATAAAGAATCTATTTCAGATATGAACTCTAGATTCACCAAGATAGTCAATGACTTGAAGAGTTTAGGAAAAGACATTGAAGAATCTGATCGAGTGAAGAAGATTGTCAGAAGCTTACCAAGGTCTTGGCAAGCCAAGAAGACTGCTATTGAAGAAGTTCAGGACTTGAGCTATTACTTGTATGATGAACTCATTGGGTCTTTAATTACTCATGAGATGTCATTAAAGAATCATGACCTAAGAGAAAGGTCAGAATGAAAAAGAGTTGTCCTGAAAGCAGAATCTTCTGAAGAATCCTCAGAAGATGAGGAACTGGCTATGCTGACCAGGAAGTTCAAGAAGGCCTTTAGAAAAGGCAGAGGTGGAAACTACAAGAAGCCTTTCAGGAGCTTTGACAAGAAAACTCCTGATTCTGGTGAAAAGTTCAAGAGAGATCCAAACAAGCCTATTGTGTGCTATGGATGTCAGCAACCGGGACACATCAAGCCTAACTGTCCGGAGCTGAAGAAAGATAAGAAGAAGTTCAAGAAAGCTATGCTGGCTGCTTGGTCAGACTCTGAGACCAGCAGTGATCCTGAAGAAAAGGAAGAGCAAGCTCAGATTTGTTTTATGGCTATTGATGAGCCAACTTTTGAAGATGTCACAGGAGAAACTTCCGCACCTCCTGAAGCTACCTATGACTCTGAGGTAAACAATTCTCATGAACTAGATATCTTTGATTCTCTTGAAGAACTCTATAGTATGTTCAAGTACCTGAAAAGGAAATTGGACAAGAGTGAGGCTGACAAGTTTCTTAGGTTTACTCAAGTTTATTCTGACATGAAAATGTTAGAAGAAAAACTGTGTAAACAGTTCAGCACTCCTGCTGATGGCTCTAAAGCTAAAGGCAAGGAAAAGCTGCCTCTGGGAAGTGATAAACCCCAGAAGAAGAAGAAACCTGTCACTCCCTCTCTTCTGAAAGAGATAGCTTCTCCTCCTGATGGTGGCACCTCTGAGAGTGTTGTTATAGCCTCTGAAGATGTTGGTCCTTCTCAGAAGAAGAAGAAATCTCCCAAGAAGCAAAGGGAAAGATCCAAGAACCCTCCCTTTTGCAAGCTTGGCAAGAGTGATGGTCATTGGTTAAAGGATTGCAAGTACCATATTAAAAACCTCTTGCAATCTGAGATATCATTAAAACCTGCTGAAGAGAAATCTAACTCTGAAGGACCCAATAAGGATTGGGTACCTGTCACTAATTGATTGTGTTGCAGGTGGCTCTGAGTGCTCCATCAATGTCAAAGCTGTGGTACATTGACAGTGGGTGCTCAAGGCATATGACAGGTGATGAAAAAGCATTCATCACATTTGATCCTAAAAGAGGTGGAAAAGTCAGCTTTGGAGATGCTCAGAAAGGAAGGATACTTGGTTCTGGATCCATAGGAACCAATCCTCCGATCGAAGATGTCTCCCTAGTCAGAGGCCTGAAGTTCAATCTCCTGAGTGTTGCACAACTGTGTGATAAAGGTAGAGATGTTGTCTTCAGCTCCTTTGGATGTAAAATCTTGGACAGTAAGTCAAGGGAAGTTATTCTAACTGCTCCTAGAGTTGAAAATGTTTTCATGCTGAACCTTGAGAATCTTTGCAAAAATATATGCTTGATGTCCAAAGAGGATACCTCCTGGCTCTGGCATAGAAGACTTGCTCATGTGAGCATGGACCTTCTGGCCAAAGTAGCTAGAAATCAATTGGTTGAGGGTCTGCCTGAAATTAGTTTTAAAAAGAACCATTTATGCAATGCTTGCCAATCTGGTAAACAATCCAGAAGCTCTTTTAAAACTAAGAAAGTCATTTCAACTAAAAGACCTTTGGAATTACTTCATATGGACCTTTTTGGCCCTGTTCAACCAATCAGCATGGGTGGAAAGAAGTATGCCTTTGTCATTGTGGATGACTATTCAAGATTCACTTGGGTCATCTTGCTGTCTAGCAAAGATGAGTCACTTGGATGTTTCTCAGTTCTGATAAAGAAACTTGAGAATGAAAGGAATGAAAAGGTTGTTCATATCAGAAGTGATAATGGTGGAGAGTTCAAAAACTTTAGGTTTGAAGAATTCTGTGAAACCAAAGGAATTGATCATAACTTTTCTGCTCCCAGAACTCCTCAACAAAATGGGGTAGTTGAAAGGAAGAATAGAACTCTGGTTGAGATTGCCAGAACTATGATCAATGAAAGAAGGCTTCCTAAGTACTTTTGGGGAGAAGCTGTTAACACAGCATGCTATGTTCTGAATAGAGTGCTAATTAGAAGCATTCTGAACAAGACCCCTTATGAACTCTGGAAAGGTCGAAAGCCTAAAATAGGCTATTTCAGAACCTTTGGTTGTAAATTTTATGTTTTGAATACAAAAGAATATCTTTCAAAGTTTGATTCAAAGGCAGATGAAGCCATTTTTCTTGGTTACTCAACACATAGTAAAGCATATAGGATTTTTAATAAGAGGACTCAAACTTTAGATGAATCTGTTCATGTACAGTTTGATGAGACTAACCCTGCAGATAGTAGAGCTCCTGATGAAGATGTAGTTCATGCTCCTGAAGTTACATCTCCTGATGTAGAAGAAGATGTTTCTCCCAGAGCTGCTGAAGTAGTCCCTCCTGTTGCTGAACAAGCTCAAGAAGTGAATCCTACTCCAGAAGTCAACCTCCTTCCAGAAGATGCTCCTATATATGATTCAACAAATGATGAACAGGTTTCAGAAGACTCATTGGATGTACCAAGAGAAGTTAGAACTCATAGGAATCATTCCTTAGAGAACATAATTGACTCTGTTCATAATCCTGTCATGACCAGAGCTCAGCTCAGAAGATACATGGGGAATGTGGCTTTTGTGTCACTTCTGGAACCCAAGGACTTCTATGAAGCTGCTGATGATGATTCCTGGTTAATGGCAATGCAAGAAGAACTTGACCAGTTCAAAAGGTCAGAATTTTGGACTTTGGTTCCTAGACCTAACAACATAAAGGTTGTTGGAACTAGATGGGTTCTGAAGAACAAGCTTGATGAATATGGAAATGTTGTGAGGAACAAGGCAAGACTTGTTGCTCAAGGTTACAGTCAGCAAGAAGGCATAGATTATGGTGAAACTTTTGCTCCTGTTGCAAGATTAGAAGCCATTAGAATCTTATGTGCTTTTGCATCATACAAAGGTTTTAAGCTCTTTCAAATGGATGTGAAAAGTGCATTCTTGAATGGTTACATTGATGAGGAAGTCTATGTGTCTCAACCTCCTGGTTTTGAAGATCCTAAGTTTCCTGATCATGTGTACAAGCTGAAGAAAGCCTTGTATGGACTGAAACAAGCTCCCAGAGCTTGGTATGAGAGACTGACAAAGTTCCTTCTGTCTAAGGGATTTGTCAGAGGCTGTGTTGATACAACTTTGTTCACTCTGAAGAAGAACAAGGATATCCTTATAGCTCAGGTATATGTTGATGATATTATATTTGGTGCTACTAATGAATCTTTGTGCAGAGAGTTCAGTGACCACATGAAGGCTGAGTTTGAAATGTCTATGATGGGAGAATTAACCTTCTTCTTAGGACTTCAGATCAAGCAAAGTAATGATGGTGTGTTTATCAATCAAGCCAAGTACACTAGAGAAGTGCTGAAGAAATTTGGCATGATGGACTATAATGCTATTGATATTCCAATGGATGTCAGCAAAGACATTGATGATGAAGAGAAAGCTGGTAAACCTGTAGATATAAAGACCTACAGAGGTATGATTGGTTCTCTTTTATACCTAACTGCCAGCAGGCCAGATATACATTTTGCTGTGTGTTTTTGTGCTAGATATCAATCAAAGCCAAGAGAAATTCATGATGTTGCTGTCAAAAGAATTCTCAGATATCTTAAAGGCACACCAGAAGCTGGTTTGTGGTATCCCTGTAGTTCTGATTTTACTCCTATAGGATACACAGACTCTGACTATGGTCGAGATAAATTGAAAAGGGTCAGCACTTCTGGTGGTTGTCATTTTCTGGGGGAGTGCCTAGTCTCCTGGCATAGTAAGAAGCAAACCTCTGTGGCTCTCTCAACTGCTGAAGCTGAGTATGTTGCTGCTGGAAGTTGTGTTTCTCAGATGCTCTGGATCAAGCAACAAATTGCTGACTATGGAGTCATCCCTGGAACAATTACAATCTACTGTGATAACAAAAGTGCTATTGATCTTTCAAAGAATCCTATTCAGCACAGCAGGATGAAGCATGTTCATATTAGGCATCACTTTCTGAGAGATCATGTTCTGAAGAAGGATATTATCATTACTCATGTTCCCTCTGAAGAAAATCTTGCTGACATGTTTACTAAGCCTCTGGCTGGTAATTCCTTCAGCAACTTACGAGAAGGCATTGGTATGACTTATCCACTTCAGTAATTTAGATTAACTATTTCTGTTTATCTTAAGTGATTAATCGTTTGAGATAATTAAGTGATAATTAATTCTAAATCATGATTTGACATGAAAGCATGCGTTATCTACTGCATTTTACGGCGCTGCTCTGTGGTTAACGGTTATCTGTTCCCTTTTAAACGGTGTTTATTTGCTTTTTGAATTGGAACGGTTTCCTTGTTTGGGTATAAATAAGGGTTTTCCATACTTAGAAGTTTTTACTTTCATTTTTCTTTGCGATTAGAATCTCCATTAAGTTTCTGTGTTCTTTCTTCTCAAAATCCCTTAACCTAATTTCTTACATTCTTCTACAATGGCTCAAGAAATCACTGTCACTCACATCTTTACCACTGAGAATCAAAAGAAAGTTAGCGAATCTAGGGTATTCACCTCTAGGTTCCTAGATGATGAAGTCAAATCCACTGAACCTATCTCAAATTGGCTTAGTGCTCAAAACTGGAATTCATTCGTTTCTCTCGATGAATTCATCTATCCTAAGTTAGTCACCGAATTCTATCAGAACCTTCATTTCTTTTCTAATGAGGAGGATGTTCTACACTCAGTAGTCGGAGAAGTTGAGATCGAGGTCAGCAGGGCTTCTATTTCTCAAGTGATAGGTATTGATGATGAAGGAATCATCATAGGTGATGATGGCTCAGCAGATGGTTTTACAGAAGCTAACTGGGCTAGACCAGATCTGAATGCCAAGGAAACTTATGCCACTTGGCTCTCTCAGCACCAGAGGTGGGCACACTATCTTACAACAAACGTGTTCCTTCCGAAGGCTGGAGGGGTTAACTATGTTTCCAACAGAGAAAGGGTTTTTATGTGGCATCTGGTCAACCAGAAGAAGATTAATCTCCCTGCCATGCTGATAAGGCAGATGAAGAATGTAACTACTGTGAGTGCATTATCTTATGGCTCACTCCTGACTAGGCTGTTTGAGGCAGCTTCTGTGGTGATTTCAGGAGAAGGTGTTACAAGTAGGAGTACGGTTCTGAAGATGCATACCTTCAGGAACCTTAATTTTGGTGTGACTCCGAAGAAGAATGAGAAGGGCTCCTCTGTGAGTATTGCTCAGAAGGAAATTGTTGAGGCTGCTGTACAGAAAGGAAAGAATGCTGCCAAGAAGGGCAAGGGAAAGAAAGGATCAAGCAAGCTGGTCCTGACTGTTGAGAAGATGGTTGTCTCAGAACCTCTTCCCACTTTGGTTCAAACAACAATCAGTGTTGAACCTTCTGGCAAGATCGTTGCTGAGAAACCTAAGGATGTTCCTGAGAAGGAAGTTCAGGATGCTGAGGACGCACGCCTTGCTGAAAGAGAGAAGGCTGCTGAAGCTGAGAAGGTTGCAAGAGTTACGGCTCTTGCTGATGAGAAAAGGAAGAAAAAGGAAGCTGAGGACAAGTTAGCAGCTGAAAGAGAAATTGCTGCAAAGGCTAAAGCCGATGCAAGAATCATTGCGTGTGTTGCTGAACTTGAGGATGCTGAGCTCTCAAAGGATGTTGAGGCTTCAGAAGATGGAGAGGACTCTGAGGATATTCCTCTCTCCTCTCGGATCAAAAAGAAGACGAGGTCAGAAGAAAAGAATGCTGAGGATATTCCTCTTTCTTCTCGACTCAATATGAAGGCTGTAGCAAAACGAAGGGTTCTGAGGAAGAAGGACTTCGTTGTTGCTTCCAGTGCTGAATTGGAGGATCCTGCTGTTGAGCAATCGGAAGCTGCTGATGAAGACTTGTTGGAGAAGTCTGTTGAAGAGGATGTTGATGCTCCTCTGATTGAAGAGCTATCACAAGAGAGTGAACCAGAAGATGAAGAGGTTCTTCAGGGTGCAAGACAGTTTGTTTAGAATGTTGATGATGAAAACTTCATTGACAACATTCTTCTGAATCAAGGAAGAAACCCTGGTGATAGGGACGCCTCTGAAACACTGATCAGGATGGCTCACATCTTTGCTGAGCCCATTTCAATGTTTGATCCAAACAATTCTGACCAGGTCATCTCATCTCCCACTCTTACTCCTCATCCATCTCCTTCACTCCCTTCTGTCACAGAAGTGAGTGGATCTCAATCTTCCATTCCTCCTACAACTTCAACTTCTGAGGTTGTACCTCCACAAATCATTCCTCCTTCTGGATCCTATTCAGAAGTGAATCTAAACAATGCTCCCATTTTCACAGACTCTATATCCACATCCACTACCTCCTCCATTCCTACTTTCTCTGTAAGTCCATCAATTGGATTTACTGCTCCATCTTTCTCACTACCATCCACTTTACCTTCCATTTCCCCTACCATTTCTTCCTCAACCTCACATTCAATCCCTTCCTCCACCACTCAAATCCCTCCACTCTCAACCTCTGGACATGCACCTCCTGTGTGTGATCCCTTAACTACCTCCTCCACTCCTTCTGGCTTTGCTGGGTTGTCATCCAACTATGACTTCCTATGCAAACACATGAATCGAGATGATTTGGATACCAGATTTGGTAGTTTTGGCTTCATGGGCAGAGCTTCTGGTGTATCCGAAGCTGGTGGTGCTCCTAGTGTTGAGGAGTTGAGAAGAATGAGTCAGAGTGGCTCTGATGAACTGCTGAATAGATTTGCTGGTATGGGGCAAAGGACTTCTGCTGCTGACATGTATGCTCAGGGCATTGTGCTGCAAGAATTACATTCTTTGAAAGCTCAGAACCTGCAGCTCATGACTATGCTTTAAATGCAGGATCCTTCTGTCTACATACGCAATCTTTCTACACTTCATCTAGCTGCATATGATGAGCTGTACAAAATAAGAGAATTAGCTCTGACTCTTCCTTCATTGGACAACATTGCTCTTGCTTCTTCTCTGAAGGTCAATGAGAATCTGGAGATATTGACAGAAGAAGTCAAGGAAGCAAACGAGCATTATGAGGCTCATGAGAAGATGCTCCCAAGTAAGATTGATGACCTGCAAAGTACTGCCAATCACATTCTGAGAGAAGTGAAATCTTCTGCTCAAGGTTCATCATCTTCCGGGGCTGCTAAGATTGTATATGACATCACTCCTGATCTCAATAATCGGCTCTCCAACATTGAGTCTGTTGTATCTGCTCAGAACGCACAGATTGCTGAGCTTACTGAACTTCTGAAGGTTATGCACACTCAAGCACGTGAACAAGAGAAGACTCTTCACAATTGCTATAGGTTTGTTCGAGGACAGACTTATATTCAGAATGAGCATTTCACTGCTGCTGTGTATGCTAACAATCGGTTGATCAAGCTCCTTCTGGAAGACGTTCAGAGACAGCGACCTATGTCTGGTCAGACTTTTGATCATATGAAGACCATTGATGATGACTTCAGAAGAAGAATGGATATGATCAACACTGTGAGGCCAACTCCTCAGCAATATCAGACTGCACTGAATGTTCAGCAAAAATTGAAATCTCAGGGCGCTCTGGGTGTTGCTCTTGGTTCTGGTCAAACGGGGGAGAAGTCTGGTCAGAAGAGTACTGGTCAGAAGAGATCAAGTGCTGCTGAAGGTTCCAGTGGTGTTCCTCCTCCTCAGAAGAAACCTAGGAACTTGTAATCTTTTAGGACTTAAGCTTCTTAGCTAGGTTCTGGGTTGGGTAGTTTTTGTCTTAGGACTTTTTCTGCTCTTCTGATTATTTTGTTTCTTATGTTGTCTTCTGATGATTTTATAAACATTGATTCCTTCTTATACTTTCTTGTGTCTCTGACTTCTTACTTTTGCTTATGTTTCATTGTGACTTAGTAAATTATACTTCATTTAATCTAACAACTTGATCTTAAGTCATTTCTAAGTTTATACAGATTGCTGAAGTTCACCATTTACACTAAAATGGGGGAGTTAATTTACTCAGAAGTTTTGAAACATATGTATCAGGAAGTTATTTTCTAAACCTCATGTTTTCTGTTACCTTCTGACCACGGTTTGTCCATAACCAAAATGGGGGAGAATGATGAACCCTATGTGTTTTGATTATGTCCAAACGTTTCAGAAGATGAAAACCTAATACTATCTTACATATAGTTTATTGTTGACTAATATTTTTGTTTTAGTCTATGTGTAAGTTACTCAGCAGGTGCTGAATGAATCATTTTCGGATTGCCTAAAGGACTCAGAAGTTTTGGTTTGCTGTAGTCAGAGTTTCAATATCTCAGAAGCTGGATGCTCCGCTCTGAAGCCGAAAGTCTACTAAAGCTCTCCTCAGCAGTTCTTTGCAATCAGAAGATCGTTTACCAATTTGATCAGAAGCTTAGTCACGGGTTCTGAATTGCATTTAATGCTCTGACAAATGCATTTAATGCAAGGCGCCAAAAGTTCAAAAAGCTGTTTTGATGGAGCGCGCCTGTCTGTTCAAAAGAAACCAGAATTTCCTTGTCTACCCTTTGTTGATCCAATTGAAGAATGATTCCAGTCAACCTCATCTTTGATTTCAAATCACTTACCGGATTTAGTTAAAGAACAAGGATAACGGAATCAAAGTGTTTGAAGACCGTTTGAAGACTTGACAAGTTAACGGCTACAACAACTGATGTCATCTCCTTCGAAGATTCAAACTCACCAACGGTCATCTTCATTCACTATAAATAGTAGCCAAGCTCCAAAGCATCAATATGCATGATCATCGAGCAAAATCTCAACGCACTGTTTTAACAAGCAAAACAGAGCATTCTTTTTCCATTCTCAATCTTTCTTAGCATAGCTTAAGTTTAAAAGAGAGAGAGAGTGAAGAAAAACAAGTTCATAATAGGAATCTTGTAAACTGAGATCGTTTGTGATCTTCAGTTAGATTTAAAGAGAGAAATCTAGTTGAGATTAGAGTTGGGTGAGAAATCCAGAAAACAGAGTATTGTTTTGTTCTGGTGGAAATCCTTTAACTCTTTTTAGGCTAGTCAGAACTAAGTGAGAAATTAGCTTAAGTTCTGTTGATGTAAAGGAGCTTCTGAACTTGCCATAAAAGTTCTGAATAGTGGATTTATAAAATCTCTGTAGGCTGCGACCTCAGGGGACAAGACGTAGTCACAGGACTTCTGTGGCGAACTTGGATAAATCGAACTGTTCAAACAGGATCTCCTGAATCTCTTTCTCCCTCTTATACTTGTTATTTTTGCTTCTGTGTACTTGCTTATATTTAGTGCTGAAACAGATTTTCTCTAAAGTATCACTGTCTTTGTTAAGAAGACTGTCCAGAAGTTCTCAAATCAGAACTTCTGTTGCTGAAAACAGTCTAACTGTGTTTAGGCAGAATTTCCCTCAGAAGCAACTTCTGTAAGCTAGCTTCTGACTCTGAGGAAATTTGACTCTGAAAAATTAGTTTCCCGAAAAACTTAGAATTTTTCAGTTTTCAACTTTGACACCTATTCACCCCCCTCTAGGTGATTCTGTTCTTGATAGGGCCAACAAAGAAAAACAAGTTCATAATAGGAATCTTGTAAACTGATATCGTTTGTGATATTCAGTTAGATTTAGAGAGAAATCTAGTTGAGATTAGAGTTGGGTGAGAAATCCAGAAAACAGTGTTGTTGTTGTTCTGGTGGAAATCCTTTAACTCTTTTTTAGGCTAGTCAGAACTAAGTGAGAAATTATCTTATGTTATGTTGATGTAAAGGAGCTTCTGAACTTGCCATAAAAGTTCTGAATAGTAGATTTAAAATCTCTGGTGGCTGCGACCTCAGGGGACAAGACGTAGTCACAGGACTTTTGTGGCGAACTTGGATAAATCGACTTGTTCATCAGGATCTCCTGAACTTCTTTCTCCCTCTTATACTTGTTATTATTGCTTCTGTGTACTTGCTTATATTTAGTGCTGAAACAGATTTCCTCTACATATCATTGTCTTTGTTCAGAAGACCGCCCAGAAGTTCTTAAACTCAGAACTTCTGTTGCTGAAAACAGTCTAACTGTGTTAAGGCAGAATTTCCCTCAGAAGCTACTTCTGTAAGCTTGCTTCTGACTCTGAGGAAATTTGACTCTGAAAATTAAGTTTCTCGAAAAACTTAGAAATTTTCAGTTTTCAACTTAGACACCTATTCACCCCCCTCTAGGTGATTCTGTTCTTGTTAGGGCCAACAGTATATCCAACACTACAGCAAAAGATTACATGCAAAGATTATATTGGAGAGAGGGCGATACTTGCTCCAACAAATGAGATTGTTCAACAAGTGAATCACTTCATTATGAACAGCATTGATGGAGAAGAGTGCACATATTCAAGTTCAGATTCAATTTCAAAGGAATCAAAAGGTACCGAAGACCAAGATATACTATATCCGCTTGAATTCTTGAATTCATTGAAGTTCTCTGGCATTCCGAATCATAGTTTATGTCTTAAGAAAGGGGTACCAATCATGCTTTTACGGAATATAGACCAAAATGTTGGATATGTAACGGAACAAGACTGATAGTAACCAATTTGGGAAGGTGGACCATTGAGGCAGAAATCACAACGGGGACGAACATTGGAGATAAAGTTTTCATCCCAAGAATAATCATGACACCAACAGATTCAAAATGGCCATTCACTTTAAGAAGAAAGCAATTTCCTGTAGCAGTATGCTTTGCCATGACCATCAACAAAAGCCAAGGACAATCCTTAAACTATGTTGGGTTATATTTGCCAAAACAGGTATTCAGTCATGGATAATTGTACGTAGCTATATCTAGAGTCACAAACAAAAAGGGATTGAAGATAGTGATAGAGGATGATGAGATGCCAGAAGAAAATATGTCTAAAAATATTGTATACCAAGAATTATTGGCATAAATAAACATTTATGTTACAATATTGTTAAAGAAAAATAGTAAAATAGCAATTTTACAGTTTTGGTAAAGTTAGGGATAGAATATGGAGGAATACTGGAATAACCCGGATTGGGGGTCAAGTTATGCTTAATAAGGTTAATTGTTTCATGGTCAATTGGTCGGGTAATTCTGTTTTTCTTACAACTTTTTGAGAGGTTATATCATTTTGTAGGATTCCAGAAACCCAATACTTATAATGATGCTAAGTTTTGGTATCATTAAGTTTATGTTAGGAATTAGTAACATTCTTTTTTGATCTCATATGGTGGACAACTTATTAGCAAGGACTTTTTACTATCAATTTGGTCCAAATGCACTCTGGTACAGAGCTCAGGGATATTGTTATCTAGGAAGCTTAATATGTTTGGCAGAGGATACCGTTTTCTTTCTTCGTTTGGAAAAAGGAGCGTATTCTGGTTATGTGATAGAAAATTGAGAATTTGGATTTTAATAATAAAATTAATCCTAGAAGAATTATTTTGTAATGGAGAAAACTAAGGAAAGTGTATACTCTCAATGTTGTTAAATTTTAATAGTAGAAAAGAACTTAGAACAGTCATGTAGATGTGCTTAAGTTCAGAATTTTAATACACCAACCAAAAATAATACAGATAAACGGTTTGAAGACAACAAGTCAAAAATTAAAGGCACTACAAATTTTGTTGAAAAAGTTTGCGGTTGAAGTGTCCACTTTATCAAATTTAGCTCTTAAGAATAGGTAATTCCTAAACTCCCCTATAGACTCCGTTTGAAGTTTGTGATTTGTCCTACCCTTGCAAGTGATTATACTTACTCTTAGCTAAATTTTTCACTATAAGAGAAAAAAAAAATACATATTATTTTCAGATGGACCAAACCTCATGATATTATGACACATAAGTAAACCTGGAGTAGCCACTCTTCACCTTTGCATGCTTAGTTTTTTACACATCATTTTAGCATATTACATAGGTGGCTTCATTTTGATGAACCTCTAGTGTTTTGATTATGTCCAAACGTTTCAGAAGATGATATTTAAAGTTTACTTATATACTTTTCAATGTTGGCTAACAATTTTTGTTAAGTATTGTATAAGTTTTTCAGCAGGTGTTGAATGAAGAATCTCTGGATTGTCTTGAAGACTCAGAAGAAAAGGAAAGCTGGAGACAGTAGATAAAGATTCAGAAGCTGGATGCTCCGCTCTGAAGTTTTATTGAAGACTGTTAAAGCTCGCCTCAGAGGTCTAAGAAGCAATCAGAAGAGAAATCCTTACCAATTTGATCAGAGGATTAGACAAAAGGAATTAGCCATCAGAAGCTAAGTCATGGGTCTTGTTTAGCATTCATTGCTCTGACAAATGCATTTAATGCAAGGCGCCAAAAGTTCAAAAAGTTGTTTTGAAGGAGCGCGCTTGTCTACTCAAAACAAAACCAGAATTTCCTTATCTACCCTTTGTTGATCCAATTGAAGAAAGATTTCAGTCAACCTTATCTTCATCTTCAAATCACTTCCAGATTTAGTTAAAGAACAAGGTTAACGGAATCAAAGTGTTTGAAGACCGTTTGAAGACATGACAGATTAACGGCTACAACAACTGATGTCATCTCCCTTGAAGATTCAAATTCACCAACGGTCATCCTCATCCATTATAAATAGTAGCCAAGCTCCATTGCATCTCACAGGCGTGATAATCGAGCAAAATCTCATCGCACTGTTCTAATCAAGAAAACAGAGCACCATTTTCCATTCTCAATCTTTCTTAGCATAGCTTTAGTTAAAGTGAGAGAGTGAAGAAAAACAAGTTCATAATATGAATCTTGTAAACTGATATCGTTTGTGATATTCAGTTAGATTTAGAGAGAAATCTAGTTGAGATTAGAGTTGGGTGAGAAATCCAGAAACAGAGTTGTTGTTGTTCTGGTGGAAATCCTTTAACTCTTTTTAGGCTAGTCAGTGTTGGCCCTAACAAGAACAGAATCACCTAGAGGGGGGGTGAATAGGTGTTTCAATAGAAAACTGATAATTTCGAGTTTTTAGAGAAACTCAATTTTTCAGAGTCAAATTTCCTCAGAGTCAGAGGCAAGCTTAGTGAAGGAACCTCTGAGGGAAATTCTGCCTTAGGACAGTTTCTGTCCTTTTAAGCAACAGAAGTTCTGAGTTAAGAACTTCTGGACAGTCTTCTGAACAAAGACTACGACTTTAAGAGTAAATCTGTTTCAGCACTAAATATAAAGCAAGTACACAGAAGCAATTTAACAAGTATCAGGAAGGGAGAAAGAAGTTCAGGAGATCCTGAGAACAAATCGATTTATCCAAGTTCGCCACAGAAGTCCTGTGACTACGTCTTGTCCCCTGTGGTCGCAGCCGCCAGAGATTTTAAATCAACTATTCAGAACTTTTATGGCAAGTTCAAAAGCTCCTTTACATCAACAGAACTTAAGCTAATTTCTCACTTAGTTCTGACTAGCCTAAAAAGAGTTAAAGGATTTCCACCAGAACAACAACACTCTGTTTTCTGGATTTCTCACCCAACTCTAATCTCAACTAGATTTCTCTCTTTAAATCTAACTGAATATCACAAACGATATGAGTTTACAATATTCCTATTATGAACTTGTTTTTCTTCACTCTCTCACTATTACAATAGCTATGCTAAGAAAGGATTGAGAATGAAAAGTGTTCTCTGTTTTCTTGAATTAAACAGCGCGTTGAGATTTTTGCTCTATGATCATATGTATTTGATGCAGTGGAGTTGTGCTACTATTTATAGTGTTGAGTAGATGACCGTTGGAGAAGTTTGAATCCTCAAAGATGACGTTGATGTTTGTAGCCGTTAATCTGTCATTTCTTCAAACGGTCCCAAAACACTTTGATCCTGTCAAACTTGTTCTTTAGCTAAATCCGGTAAGTGATTTGAAGATAAGGAATGGGTTTGACTGGAGTTTGCTTGAATTAGATCAACAGCTTATGGATGTGAAGAAACAGGTCTTGTTTGTAGTGAACATGCGCGCTTCTCAAACAGCTTTTTGAACTTTTGGCGCCTTGCATTAAATGCAAGTTCGTCAGAGCATTAAATGCTTAACCAAACCCGTGACTTTGAACTTCTGAGAGTTCATAACCCTTTATAGCGCTTCTGATCTTAGTAAGCTTTGTCTTCTGTTTGCTTGTAGAACTTCTGAGATATGCTTCAACAAGCTTCAAAAGCTTCAGAGTGTATCTTCCAACATCAGAACGATATCCTCTGTCTTCAGCTTCTGTTATCTTCTGAGTTCAATAAGCAATCCAGGGATTCTTCATTCAGCACCTGCTGAGAACATCTTATACAATACTTAACAAAAATTGTTAGTCAACATTGAAAAGTATATAAGACTATTTTAATTTTCATCTTCTGAAACGTTTGGACATAATCAAAACTCTTAGGGTTCATCATTCTCCCCCATTTTGGTTATGGACAAACCGTGGTCCAGAAGGTAACAATTACTTAGAAAACCATAAGTTTAGAAAGTAACTTCTTGTTGGTTATAGTTTTATAACTTCTGAGCAACTTAACTCCCCCATTTTAGTGTAAATGGTGAACTTCAGCAATCTGTAACTTAAAATAGGCTTAAGATCAAGTTGTTAGATTTTTGTGAAGTATAAGTTACTAAGTAAAAACATATAAGCAAACATATTCAAAGTTAAACATTTCAGACAGTTCATGTGTAAAGTTCAAAGTGTATAAATATTCAGAGGAACCAAAACACAAGCATTTCAAAAACATAGAAGAGGATAACTTAACAAGAGCTACCCAACCCAGAACCTATAACTAAGATTCTTAAGGTATACGAATTTGACTATCTGTTTTAGGTTTCTTCTGAAGAGGAGGAGGAACACCACTTGAACTGACATTCTCATTTGATCTTTTCATTCCAGAACTAGGACCACTCTGCTGAGCAGACTTCTCCCCCATTTCGCCATAAACAAGAGATTCACCCAGAGCTCCTTGAGAGGACAGCTTCTGCTGAACATTGAGAGCAGTCTGGAGCTGAGGTTGAGTAGGCCTGACAGTGTTGAGCTTCTCCATCCGACGTTTAAAATCAGCATCGATGGTCTTCATCTGCTCAAAAGTATGTCCAATCAGAGGTCGCTGTTTGTGAACATCTTCCAGAAGCAACTTGATAGCTCTGTTATTCAAATACACAACAGCAGTCATATGCTCATTCTGAATATAAGTTTGTCCTCGTACAAACCTATAACAATTGTGAAGAGTCTTTTCATGTTCTTTCGACTGAGAATGCATAACCTTCATGAACTCAGCAAGTTCTGCAATTTGTGCATTCTGAGCGTTCGTAAGAGACTCTATACTATGGAGACGATTGTTAAGATCTGGAGTGATGTCATACACAATTATGGCAGCCCCAGAAGATGAAGAACCTTGAGCAGAAGATTTCACTTCTCTCAGAACATGATTAACAGTGCTTTGCAGGTCATCAATCTTCTTAGACAGAACCTTCTCTTGAGCCTCATAGTGCTCATTAGCTTCTCTAACCTCCTGTTGTAAGATGCTTAAGTTTTCATTTACATTGCTAGCAGAGGCATGAGCAATATTCTCAATAGTTGGAAGGGTCAGAGCCAGTTGTCTTAGTCTGTAAAACTCATCATAAGCAGCCAGATGAAGTGTTGACAGATTCTGAATAAACACAGAAGGATTTTGCAATTGAAGCATAGTCATAAGTTGTAAATTCTGAGCTTTCAGAGCTTGAAGTTCTTGGAGCACCATACCCTGTGCATACAAATCAGCAGCAGGAGTCCTTTGCCCAAAACCAGCTAAATTGTTCAACAGTCCATCAGAGCCACTTTGACTCATTGTTTTCAAATCTTCAACAGAAGGAACACCACCAGCTTCTGATATAAAAGGAGCTCTGACAGGGATCCCAAAACTGCCAAAACTAGCAGCCATCTCATCTCTATGCACATGGTTAAACAGGTATTCATAATTGGAACGAATACCAGCAAAGGTAAGAGGAGTGGATACAGTGGAAGTAGTTAAGGGATCACACACAAAAGGTGTATGTCCAGAAGTTGAAGGGTGAGGTAAGTTTGATGTGGAAGAGGGAGCAGTTTGAGTTGTGGGTGAGGAAGAGGTTGAAGGTAATGTTGTTGGAGGTATAGAAGTTGTAGGTGTAAAACCAATGGATGGAAATACAGCTTTTGGGTTAAGTGATTGAGTAGTGGAGGTAATGGTGGAGTTTGAGAATATGAGAGTTGTAGAAATATTTACTTCTGTATAGAATGCAGAAGGAGGAGCAGTTTTAAGGAGTACATCCTCAGAAGTTTGGGATACACTTACTTCTGTGACAGGAGTAGGTGTGGAAGATGGTTGGGAAGAGTGAACATGAGATGGAATAGGAGTATGAGAGAGAGATGGCATGATCTGATCAGAAGTGGTATGATCTTTAGGAGCATTGGGATCATAGGTGGCAACAGGTGTAGCAAAAACATGAGCCATCTTATCTAAAGTTGCACGAGCATCCCTATCACCAGGGTTTCTACCTTGACCCAGAAGAACATTATCCAAGAATTCATCAGTGTTAATGTCTTCAGCAAACTTTATTGCATCCTTAATGATAGTGTCAGATTCTTGGTCACTCTCCTCTGATAGTTCTTCAATAATAGGAGCATCCAAATTTCCCTCTAACATATCCATCATGTCTTCATCAGCAGATTCCTCTTCAATAGGAACATCATCCTCTAATTCAACACTTGTCTCAATATAGAAGTCCTTCTTATTCAAGAAAAAAACAAAGAGTTGTATCCAGTCCTTTAACAACTGCAACCATTGGATATAGTGATTGGAAGAAGATTAGTTCTAGGCTTTATGAGCATGAAAAGAGCAGTGATCACCTTAATAGTTTAACTGATTGGATGGAAGCAGAAACTAGGTTGGAAAAAAAAATGACAATTGATTCTTCTAATCAAAAAGTCATCGAGAAAGAGAAAAGGTTTTGGGGAGAAGTTTTGAAGAGAATTATGAGTGTTGTTAAAACGCTTGCTAGTTGCAATATGGCATTTCGGGGGAATAATGAAAAACTTGATGATGCTAATAATGACCGTGATGAAATATGCTTACAGATGACCATTAACTCACCAATGAAGGACAAATTGAAGTGAAGAGGGATCCCATGGCATAAACAATGCAATCTACACTACTTAATTGGTCCAGCACGGATGAGTTAACAGTGGGAAAGACCTCGTGCAGCGAATTTCCACCCTCACTTGACATGTACAACACCCTCTTTATTCTTGAAGGAAGTGCTGGAACTGAACAAGTTTCCTTATTTACAGAATGCATGATACTAGTAGCTGGATGAGAAATTTCATTCTGACCTCGTATGATGGTTCCATCCCTTAATTGACGTCCTAATTCGAGCCTGTCATTTGTTGAGATCACATGGAGGACCAAACTTTCGGCTGGAATATCTGCCATTACTAATGTCTGTCTATTGTTAAAGATGCAAAATACTTTTCTGTTATTCTTGATTGTACACCTGATGTGAGTCATGAAGAACAAATGTCTGTCATATTGAGATGTGTTAATATATCTACAACTCCAGTAAGAGTAGAAGAGTTTTTTCTTAGATTTCTGAAAGTTATTGAAACAACAGGAGATGCACTTTTCATTGAACTTAAAGATGCTATTCAAGATCTTAAACTTGACTTAAGTGACATAAGAGGGCAAGGTTATGACAATGGCTCCAACATGAATGGATAATACAAAGGGGTAAGTAGTAGGGTACTAAAAGAGTGAACAAAGTTAGTAAGGTTCTCCAAAGTAAGAACATGGATATTGAGGCATGTATTAATCTCTTACAAGGTCTCATTCAATTTTTCAAAGAGTACATAAATAATGGTCTTGAAATCGCAATAGGTGAAGGTGAGAAAATTGCTTTAGAAATGAAAATTGAACCCACTTTTCGTGAAACTCGTGTTCGTAGCAAAAAAAAGTTTTTTGATGAGAATGCCAGAGATGAACCAATTAAAGAGGCTGAAAAAGCTTTTCGAGTCAATTACTTTATGAAGATAATGGATATTGGTATTCCTTCTCTTGAAACAAGGTTTGCGCAATTTAAAATATACTAGTTTGTAGCCCGTGCAATGCACGGGTTTATTTTAAAGATATAAAAATATTACTTAAAATTTAAGCATTTAATTATTATTTAACCTTTAAATTAATATTTAAGTTAACCAATGTTGTTTGAATTTAGAAGGAAGTTTTTCTCTTTCTTCCCCTCCCAACTCCTGATATTTGATTATTTTTCTATTCACATCCCTCTTTTAGTTTGACATCATATATCTCTACGCTATTCTTTGGTCGTAGATTTGCATCTGTTAACTATATTTTTTTCATTAATTATATTTCTTTCAGATTTAGCACAGATAGAAAATGTTGAATCTATCAATAGATTTATAAATCTACGGCAGTGCGATTTCGGGAATGACTTAAATCTGAATTATTGGAGGTCATATGTGTTAAATAATTGTTTTTGATTTTTTTATTCAGATATGAAAGCTCAATAACTATGTATACGAAGTTTGTAGTGTTTCTATTTTTTGTTTTTTTGCAGTTTATATGGTTTATAGTGGTTTTGCCTATATCTTTATAAGATTTAATTTTTCTATTTTATTTTATTATCAAATTACTATTTTTTTAATGATATGATAAATTTATGAAAAAAAATAAAATAATAATTAACCTTTAACATGGATTCGATCTTAAATCTAATGAAAATATCTCAGATAATAACAAAACAATATTGTCCTTAATTTATTTTTCTCCAACGATTTTCAATTTAAGAAGATATACTTAATATGATGGTGTCAATGAAGATCACAACAATGATGGTGAAATTAACGAGGAACACATAGATAATTAGAATCAATAAATATGCTACATTTCAGTAATGTATTTCTTTAATTATATTTACATTTTTAGAATATATTGTGTTTTGCATTTTATATTGTTATTTTAAAAAATGTAATATGAATTATAGAGTTTCGATTATTGCGTAAGGTCTCCATATTTCAATTTGTATTCTATATCATATATTTTAAAATAGATACTTTATGGTATATAACAATCTATAGACTTTATAAAGTTTATAAAAAACAATCTAATAAAATCTGCATAGATATAAAAAAATCCATGGAATTAGTAAAATCTTTTAAAATCTATAGATTTTAAAAAGTCTGTCAAAATCTTTTAAAATCTGAATTGAATAACCCCCCTAAATGTATATTAATTTTATAGATAATATTTGTGAAAATCGGTTGATTGCATGTTTATATTTTTATTATTTTGAAACGACATGTTTATTTTTTTTAGACGAACATGCATTTTGAATTAGAGATATAAATGACATTTTTTTTTCTTTTTAAAAAGATAAATGATGGCTTTTGATATTTTCTTATTGCATATCACAATTTTTTCAAATAGATTAATAATATAAATGTTAATTAAATGAGAAAATGACACATAAGCAAATGCTCTATATTTTTGACACATGTCATTTACGTGCTTCTTTTAATAATAGTATAGATGAAGATGTTTTTGGCTTTTTGTTTAACTTGAAGAAGTTGAAAGGTCTAGATGATGAGAGTATGAAGCATGCGTGTGTAACATTTGAGAATTTTTTGAAAGATGGAGAAAATTTCGATATTGATGGACTTGAGTTATTTTGAGAGATACAGTTGCTGAGACAATCTTTACCAGATAACTTGTCCAAACCAGTTGAAGTGTTGGAGTATATCAAGAATTTGCATCTTGCTTTTCCTAATACTTGGATTGTTTACATGATAATATTAACTATACTAGTTACTGTAGCTACTGCTGAAAAAAGTTTCTCCAAGTTGAAGTTGATAAAGAATTATCTTCGATCAACAATGTCGCAACAGAGATTGAACGGTTTGGCTATGTTGTCAATTGAGAAGAAGACTTTAGAATTATTAGATTATGGTGATTTAATTAGAGATTTTGCACATAAAAAAACAAAAAGATTAATTTCTTAAGTACATGTTATTATTTATTTTTTTTTTGTTGCATTAAGACTTACATATAATTATAAATAGTTGTATTGGTACTTAAATAACTATGTTTGTACTTATATAATTATGTGAATTTATTACTTGTGAGATAAAGGCCGCCTAGGGCCCCAAAATGCTAGAGCCACCCCGGACTGAAAATTATATAATTTTCACATATATGCATCAATACCTTTGATCTTAGCACTTATACTCTAATTTTGAAGTATAATTATCACTACTTAGCCGTCTTCTTATAGCTGTTATTACAAATTAATCGTTTAAGACGCCCAATCTTCGTTTAAGGCGCATTGTTTCACTTTATAGTAAGATCAAACGGGTAATGGATTTATGTATATATAGAAATATGGTAGTATGTATGATTTGTGCGAGTCGATATGCCTCTTTTTAGCCGACTCTCAATGCCAATTTGCCCCTTTTCAGCCGACCCTCAATACCAACTTTGGCAGGTCAAATCACACGCTTCGACTATTGAAAAATAGGTTGATATGTGAACTTTTAATTTTTAGTTTTAACATTTTATGGATCAAAAGACATATTTTGTGTTCTTCTTCTCGCCTCCTTCTTCAAACTCCATCAATTACTTCTGAGCTTTAACTACTGATCCTCCGGTATCATTTTCTCTATCATCAATTTTTGTTTGTCGGACTGTATTAAAGAGAGGGTGGCGGCCGGCGGTGGTCGGAAGAAGAAAACCACAAAGGCGCGTCCTCATCAGATCGTGATATCATGATTTTCAAAGAAGCAAATTTATTGAATTCTATCCTATTACTGGGATCATTAAACATGTTTTTGCTGTTAATTTTCTTCCTAATTTATTGAAATCATAAACAAACTTTGCTCTTAATTTTCTTCAAGCAAGTTGGTTATTTGTGAACAATTTATTTTTGAAAACTTTTGTTTTATGTTGGTTGATGATCTATCTCATGAAATTAGATTCATTTTTGGTTGATGGTTTACTATAGATGGAAGAAGACCATGAAAAACCAAATTGCAGAAACAAACGTTTTTTCTTTTTTCTTTTTCTTTTTTTTCAGGAAAAGATTGAAACATTTTATTTTGGGAAAAGTGTAAAAATAAACCACGTGGTTTCAGTCATTTTCAAACATAATCTTTGTGGTTTAAACTTTTGCAAACAAGTACCACGTGGTTTTGATTGCTAGCAATTAAAGTTCAGTTGGATAACAATGCTAATTTTTGTTGGAATATGTTAAGTTTTCGGAAGTAAAAAGTCATTATTTTCACCAATTTTGAACCGAATTATCATTTAAGTGATGTATATTATTTAAAAGAGACTATTATTTGTGAGCAGAAATTAACATCGTTGTCTGATTAGCCTCTAACTACTAACATTCAAAACCACAAGGTGATTGTTTGCAAAACTTTAAACCATGAAGATTATGTTTGAAAATGGTCAAAACCACATAATTTATTTTTTTACTTTTCCCTTTTATTTTTGTATTCAATTGCTTCTTTCACGCTGGTTATTCACGCACTATGCCACCTAGGCTAAAAAAGATAAACTGGTTTGAGTTTTACAAGTTGGAGCGGTTTACCGGTGTTAGAAAAAAGTTTGTGAGAGTAAAAATTAAAGGGTATGAAGGGAATTTTACATATATGGGAGAGAGGAGAGAGAATGCCACTATATTTAATGAGAAGAGAGAGGAGAGGTTATCTTTCACTTGGTAACCTAATGACGTGGAGGTTGAGTAATCTGCTACAACAAGTTTTCAGGTTAATATTGGATCCTACCATACATGGACTAAATCCAAATTAGAAGCTCCCTAAAATATGGTGAATTTCTTGGTTGCGTAAAGCCTCTACGTTAGAGGTAAAAATCGCTCCAACCGATCTTTCCGCAGGTTCCGTGTAACTCATCGGCTACAACTGATCTTGAACTTGCAGGTTTGTTTTTACATTATTTCTACAAATATAGGGAAATGTAATCATTTACTAGATTTATTAATGTAAATATGGTAAACCTTTGTGCATGTTTTTGTTTTTAGTTTGAACTACGTGATTTGTGAATTTATTTGATTTTGATGATAATTTATGGACTTTGTAAAATACATTATAATTTGTAGTTTGTGAATATGTTTGGATTTTGATGATATTTTATGGATTTTGTAAAATATTATAATTTGTGTATGTTAATAAATGTTTGAATTTATGAAAATGTGATAATATTGGTAAATTTGTCATAAACAAAAACATATATAACTAATTTTATCGATTCATATATATATAATAATAATAACAATAATTAATAGTTTGTGTGTTTTGTTGTTTGAGTTGTGTTTTGAAGTGAAGAGAGAGAGGGGGTATTTATAGGCTTCTATGTTGATGGTGAAAAATTTCAGCTTTTATCTTTCTTTTGTACTTCTTCTGTCGTCATAAAAAAATCACCGTTCAACGCTCGCTCCGCTCGTAAAGATTCCATGAGTATCTTTGAAAAGGTGGAAACATGTAGTTTCCATATATGTAAATTTCTCCACGTGTCTCCATGATTTGATCCGTCGACAAATTTAATCAAAAATGATTTTCCATATGGTAAGGTAGTAAAAAGATGGTGAATTAAAAGGTGAAATGAATTTTTCATTTAATTAAACTATTATTCCCACTACCCACTTACATGCGTGATTGTATAGACCAAGTCACAAAATTAAACTTCTTCTTTTATTCTCCCTTTTATCACATTTATTTTATTTAGTTTACTTTTTACTCTCTTTAATTGACATAAAATAAATAATATAGGCTCAAAACATAATATATAATTTTATGTGAATGAATGTAAAAATTACTTTTACCCTCAAACACATTGCACTAAATCCTTCCCGAGCAATCATGAAGTTACATCTATAGCTTATTCACCATACTATAATTATTGGTAGATTCATTTTACATCAAAAGCCTCTAAAATACTTTTTTTTAGAGAGAGCACACTCTAAGTGACATTTTGGAGTACCAGAACAGTCGACACACCAACGCTATTTAGATAAATAGAATGCACACCTCTATGGATGTCGTTATATATTTATAAAAATGTTACTCATGTGTCTTGAAGTTTTTTTATTATTATTTTTTTGTTTGTTATTAATTAGTAATTTACTCTATTTCAACTCAACTTAACTTAAATATGAAAAAAATTGTTTAAAAAAACATAAAAAAAGTTTAATTTATTACTCTTTCGGTTCACATAGACATCTTTCTATTATATGGGAGCTTTTCAGTGCTAACCACACTTTTAAGAAAAAAAATTTATTCTTAATTTTAAGTGTAATTGCACACATTTAAAAAAACCGTATTAATTGTTTTTTTACATTAAAAATAAATGTTGCAATAAATTCAGCTTTTTTACATGCAATAAAAGAAAAATTTACAAAGCTAGTGGAAAAAATGTAATAATTGTTTTTTTTTTTTATGAAAAAACAACTTATGATAATCCACACCTCCTGAACTATATTCCTTTCGTCAGTTTACACCGTCAACTACTTTTATGTTCTAATTGCTCCTTGAAATAATTAAAAGTGGAACTAAATAACCCTTATTCGACTCAAACCCAATCTCACCATTGTAAGTGAATTCCACACGCCTGCCACCTCAACATTTTAGGACATACAATTTTTAAGAACTAAAATTGAAAAGGAATAAAAAAGAAGTTAATAAAAATAAAATTAACCTAATTTAACATATAAGCTTTATTCCTCTTCAATTCTTCCTTGGTCCATTCTTTCTACTCCTCTTTCTTTTTATTCATCAGTCTTATTTTATTTGTTTTTCATATTTATTTGAATGGTAAATTGATGATTATGCGTTTAATTGTGGGTTTTAATTTTGATTAAGTTTGTGCTGGATTTTGATGGTGGTGTTATGTGAGATTTTATTTTTTTTTGTGTGTTTCGATTTGGGGTTTTGATTTTGCTGGTGTTAATATTGGGGTTGAGTTTTCAATTTTGCTTAATTTAAATAAATTTAATTTGATATTGTCTAATTTGATAGGGTTGAATTTTGATTTTGCTGGAATTGGGTATGATTTTGCTGTGATTGCTGTTGGTTCATGATCTTTTTGAATTTAATTTGATTAATCATGTTGGTGATGTGATTGTGATTTTGACGATGGTTATAGAGGGGTTGATAGATGGAGAAGAAAGTTATTTTTTTAAGAAAAAGTTATAGGACTGAAATTGAAATTTTTTAAGGGATTGAAATGTTAATTTTTGTATTCCACTCTCTACATTTTCTCTCTTCCACGTCACGTGCCGCGTCAACTAAAATGGTTAATTAGTTTCATTTTCAAATACATGAAGGGGTAATTAGAATCTAAAAATAGTTGAGGGTGTAAAGTGGCGAAAAGAATATAGTTTAGAAGGGTGTGGATATATTAAGGCTAAATAATACTAGTATAGTTGGGGAAATTCTTAATGCACAGAGATACATTTATTACAAACAAATTTTTATCGGAAAATGTTGATATTTACTTGATCTATATTATGGTGGCATTTATCCTCAAGTATCAAAATAAATCAAATGTAAACTAATTGAATTTTATTTTAGAACAAATTTTAAGTTTTTGATTGTACAAAATATGTTGTAAATAAAATCTAAATGTTTTAAATTCATAAGTATGTGACGAATAATTCAAATGTCTCATAATTTACATAAAAATACATCTTTTTCCACTTACTTGGTATTGAATAGCAAGCAATGTGAATATTATTGATTCATAATGTACATACATATACAAGACATTAAGTGTAATTCAAACAAAGCAAATTACAATACAAATGCACTAACAATAAAATTTATCAACTTGTAATTTTTGGTTTTATTGCATATAATCAAAAACTCAATTTAGGCAACATTTATCTATGATAATTTTTACAATTGATTTACAACTTATTAATTTTGATAAGTTAGTGAATAAATATTACCAAATCATAAGTTAGAGTATAAACACCATTATATGAGGTAAAATCTCTTTTTGCACAAAAGAAAATCAATCATATTCTGAGGCTGTCAAGCTAGTTAGCTGGATGTTCAATCACTTGCTTCGATTCTAGCTTTCCATCTTTTTATTAAAAAAAAATCAAATTAAAAAAATTTAAATTAAAAAATAAAAATGAGAATAAATGGAAAGGTGAAAGAAAGAAAAGAATATAAAATGATATATATGCAAGGTTTATGTGAACATTTGAGACCTCTGAAGAAAAAAATGTAAACATTTGAAAAGTTAAGAGGTAAATAATATTTTAAAGTCAACAAACTAATGAGAAAATAAAAAAGAGAGTATAATACTATTACCATAGATGTCTTCTCCTCTTTCTTGTTGACAGGGGTTTCCAATTCTAACTTGATGTTAATGCTAATTATGGATTTCATATACGTGAAAAAAAAAAAAAAAAAAATACTAACTTCATCAACAACACTTCTCTAACATTTGACATGAAATTTTGAGTAGCTTAAATATTTATTTCGAAGATGTTCTATTTTAATTTGTTTGGTACTCCTTATGGTAATTAATCGTTTCGTTTCGTGATTAAAGTATAAATTTAAAGGGGTTATGTATTGCAATTAACCTACTTTAAGGGGTAATTTGTTACTTTTTAAAGTAGAAAGGGCTAGTTGCACCAGTTTGCTAAGTTTAAGGGGTTTAGCACCAATTAAGCCTACATTTTATAATAAGAAGGCTTAATTGGTTCAGGCCTCCTAAATTTGGCAAACTTGTGCAACTAGCCCATTCAACTTTGAAATGTAACAAATTATCACTTAAATTAGGCTAATTGCAACACATAACTCCAAATTTCAAAATGTTATGATCTAGAAACCAACGTCATGTATTTATACATTCGGCCTCATCAATAACAGCCCACACTACTAGATACATTTGATTATTGCAATCTTTTGCCAAACCTACCAAAATTCGTCTTTTACAAATTCTCTTAAGAAAACAACCATCTAACCAAATAAATCTTTTACATCCCCTTTTGAATTCTTCCCTTAAAGCACTAAAACAAATATAATCATTTCATCTTCTATTTCACATTTTGAAGTTTGGGGTTATGCGTTGCAATTAGCATACTTTAAGAAGTAATTTGTTACATTTCAAAGTTGATAGTTGCTCAAGTTTGCCAAATTTAAAGAGCTTGACACCAATTAAGTCTAAAATCTATTTATCTAATCTAACACCCCGCAACGCCCGTTAGCGGGATTGTTTAAAATATATTCATATTAAATTTATAATTCAACATATTGACAACACCATCTATTGTAATCTTCGTAAACCTCTAATAATTAATCAACTAACAACAAAGATAAAATAGAAACAGTTAGAAGCAACTAACGGAAACAAAGATGCCCTGAGAGTTATATCACACCCTAAGCTAAAAATTGTTTTTATTACAATGGGAAATTATGTTAAACTATTTAGTCCATGCATGTACCTCGAAATAATTATGAAGTCTTTAAGATTTTGTTTTGTAAAACTCGTTAGTCCTATGCATTTATTCCGTAAATTATTCCACAAAAGAGTTGAAATTAAGTAAGAAATGCCAAAATTGCCCCTATTTCTTCATTCTTCTTTAAAGATGCATGTTTTAAAACCCTGGGACTAAATAATGGATTATCTCAAAAAAAAAAATGTAAGAATCTACACTCAATAACCAATGTTTTAAAACTCAAACTGAACCAAATTTATAAAAAGTTATGGATACTTGGTTCAATCTTAAAATTTGAAATGGTCGAACCAGATGATGTAATAAATAAATAAATAAATAAATAGTATATCCGTTTTCGAAAATTCTACAGTACATTGCAGGGTACTGCAATGTACTGTAAGTTTATCCTTAATTTATTAATTATATTTAAATTTTTGTTGGGGAATTTTATCAAAACCATGTATTTCATTTAACTTAATAACCCCCACTCAAATCTGGTCACGTGTACTTTGAAAAAAAACCCTTTTAATTCAAACTAAATTGTCACTCTATTCTCCTTCTCCTTCTTGCAATCCATCCAACCCTTTAGCGACTCACCGCCGCCGTCAATCTCCGGGCAGCCATTGAACAAAACTCCATTTGCCCTATTTATATGTCTGTCGTCCATCGGCTTTCCATTATTTCTCAATTGCCTTCTCCATATGCTCAAACATTTGTTTCTATTTCATCTTTTCAAATTGATTTTGTATAATAAAGAGAAGTGAAAATTCTGCAGTTTTCAATTCAATTGCAACCCAAATTCAACAACCTAATTTAGAAAACTTACAATACAATGTTAAATTCAAGGGTTTTTTACAAGACTAGCCCACTTTCAATAGGCCCATTACATTTGTAACCACTTTTATGTTTCACATACTAAACTAACCACTCTCACTTTTTCTGGACAAAAATACCCCCAACTTTAAAACTTCACATAACCGTTCCACCTTTCCCTCAATTTCCCTTCTCCCTTCTACAACGGTTTTACATTCAAAACCTCGAATCCACAGCAAGAATTCCTTCGTTTCAAATTCAAATTCTTTCGTTTTCCATTTTCTGTATTCATCTTCTACAGTGAGCGCTCATTTCCGGCGTGACAGCAAGTAGCGGTGACCTATTTTGCCTCAACTTCGAATATTTTTACATCGGATCTCACGATGGTTGAAAGTGGAAGTGGAAGTAACAAGAAAAGACAAAGGGAAGAAGTGGTACCACCACAACTTCTAGAAGAAAGGTCAAAGAAGAAGGTACATTCAACTGTTAGATCTTTCCATTGCTTTTAAATTGATATTTTAGTATGTTAGTGAGTGCTCGGAATTTTCTGATTTTGTTTTGGGCTACATAGAATTCGCATATATTTGCTTTCTTTTTGACGTGTTGTCGTTCTGGAGTGCTGTTGATCAATATATGCTTGCGTTTTTATGAAAAAAGCACGTAGATAGTGCATTTATTTTTCATTGTCGTGCTGTCGTGCTTCATTTGTTAATTTCTGCTTCTATAGTGCACGTAGCTAATGTCGTCGTGCTGTCGTGCTTAATTCCTGTTTATCTTTTGTAGAATGATAAAAGAAGGAAGGTGGCATCACAACTCTTGTATGAATCATGTATTGGTTCTGAAGCACAGGTAACAATGCGCTGTTCAACACCCGTCGGGGCTACTATTGCCAATAAATTGAGCCCGACACAAATGAAAATGTTTAGGAAGACACATTTTGGACAGTTTTTGGGCATGGAGATGTCTACCCAGTCTGGAAGCATAGTCCACAGTGTCCTTACAAGAGAAGTCAAGAGAAACGAAAATAGTAAGGTAGAGATATGGTTAAACATTGGAGGGACTGATATGAGATTTGGGGAATGGGAATTCGGGTTACTTAGTGGCCTAAGGTTTGGAGATTATGCCGAATGGAAGCTGAAGATTGCTAAACTAAAGAAGACTCGTAGGTTGAGGGATAAGTATTTCCCGAAAGCAAAGTCAAAGGAGGCAATTAAGATCAGTATGCTGTCGGAAAAGTTTGAAGATGTGAATTGGCATAAAGAAGATAATGATGATGCAGTGGCAATGGCCATGCTACTCTTTGCTTCCCATGCTTGTTTTGACAACACTAATAAAAGGAATATAAAGAATTGGATGATAGAGCTCGCAAACCGCCCTCAGTTATTTAGTGCCTTCCCGTGGGGTGTGTTTGCGTTGAAGAAGTTAATCAAGTCCATGAAGAAGGGTGTTAAAGAAAGGCAGGTAGCTTTTGAAGAAAATTTAAAAGGCGACAGACCTCGCGTCTCTTATCAACTGTTAGGTTTCCCACCAGCTTTCCAGGTATAGTATTCTGGATATATCTTGTTGTTCTCCCTATAAATCTATAATACTTAGTAACTCTTGGTTTTGCATTGCTATGTCAGGCTTGGATTCTCGAAGTCTGTACTGACTACCGGCCGCTTTTCACATATACTGAAAGTATCTTTACAAGGTTTCATAGGTGGAACCTGAAACAGAGAGTTACCTCTGATACTGCTAATGATATAGCACAGGTAACAATATAGCACGACTAGCACGACTAACATTTGTTCTGTTTTACAGGCTGCTGGAGAACCAGGAAAAATATTTCTGGATATTGAAGAGGAAGAGGAGGATACTTGGTATGTTTCCCACCTGAGAAGGTCTTTGTCCCGTAAAAGAGATACGTTATTGTCCGTCTTGTACGATGAATGTGAATAGGAGGGAGTGGATGTAGATAGAGAGGATGAGGAAGATGATGAGGATGAGGATGAGGATGAGGATGGAGATAGGGATGAGAATGACGATGGGGATGAGGAAGAGGATGACAATGGGGATGAGGATGGGGATGAGGAAGAGGATGAAGGGGAAGTTGAAGGTAGAGATGTTTTTGCTGGTGTTGATGTAGAGGAGAGAAATGAAGAACGAGATGCACATGTTGTCCGGGAGGAAAGTAAATGTGTAGAGAAGGAGGGAGAAGATGAAGATACTTCTATGGTTGAAACACTAAAAGATTTTGTCATTTCGCTTAGAACAAAGAAGAAGAAGAAGAAGGATGAAGGGGATGAGAAGGAGTTCTTTCTTAAGGAAGCTGCCAAATTTATCAATGACATGGCGGATTTGGAAACTAGAGTGTTTTCCAAATTAAATGGTCTATCCGATCGTGTTTCTATACTTGAGCAGGATATGAAGACTGTTAAAGGGATAGTATATAGAAATGGAAAGGATGATGACACCATTTATGCTAGCATTGTTGAAACATATCAGCAGCCACTTTTGGATGAGGGTGGTAAATGTCCTGGTGTTACTCAAGAAGAGTTTAATGACTCAATGCTTGATGTGGCTAAGCAATTGGCGTCCCTGAATGCTCCTAACGCAGACCAGGAGGTAATTTCTTAACATAGCACGACTATATTTAATTGTTTAGCACGACCAGCAAGACAATTATTGATTTCTTTTTGTTTGTGTTGGAATGAAGAAAGCAGAAGCAGATGCAGATAAAAACATAGATAAAAGGACAGAACAAGGTGAATCTGCAGAAGAAGTAGCTGCGGAGAACATACAATCTGAAGTTCATGTAAGCACGACTAGCACGACTAGCACGACAATTATTGATTTGTTTTTGTTTTTATTGTTTCAGGACCCTGTTATGCAGAAACCAGATGAAGATACAATCAAAGATAAAGTGACAAAACAAGGTGAATCTGCAGAAGAAGTAACTACGGAGAACATACAATCTGAAGTACAAGTAAGTGTGAAACAGCACGACTAGCATGACAGCACGACAAGGGTTGATTTGTTTTTGTTTTTATTGTTTCAGGACCCTGTCATGCAGAAACCAGATGAGAAGACAACAGAAGGACATATACATGTGGTATATATATACATTTTAATAAGTTGAATAACTTTCAGCTAGACAGCATGACAATTCCATTTGACTTGTTCCTTCTGAAACAAGAGCCTGGAAATCTCCCTCTTGTATTATATGGAGCAGAAATGTTCAAAGAAGATGAAATTTCAGAAGAAGATAAAAAGGACAAAGATGCAGAAGAAGAGTCAAATCCAGTTGGAAAGGAACCTTTTGAAAGAACTCAGGTAAGTTGTTAAACTAAGGCCTCTTGTATTATTCGACTAGCACGACTAGCACGACAATTGTTTAATTTTGCTTTTTTGGCGCAATTTAGGAGGGTTATGTCATTGCTTCGCCACTAAGGAAATTAAGTCCTGTTAAAGTGGATGAAAGGAAGAGGCAGCTTGAACATATTGTCATTGTTACTAAGGTATGGATATTAAATGAACATTTAGTCATTCATGGGTTTCAAATATTGGATTTGTTATTAATTTGTAATGCTTTGTTTTAGCCCACACCCCCTGCTAAGCGTAAAGTACAAAAAAGTCAAAATGAAGGAAGAGTAGGAGAAGAAGAAGGAGGAAGAGGAAGAGCAAGAGGAGGAAGAGCAAAAGATGGAGGAGGAAGAAAGCCTAGGGGCAGGGGGCCAGGAGTTGGTATAGGGAGAGGCATTAACCGGCCGCCCGGAAAAAGAGCAACTAAACCAAGTTCCCATATAAGTACTCCTTACACTGACCCAGCCAAGTTGTATGGTAAGCATTTCAACCAAGGTGATTACAGAGAAGATACTGATGTGTCCTTCATGAAAGAATTGGCTGGAGATGGATTATACATGGGAGATGATGGGCGTGCAAGGTTGAACCCCGATGTCTTACACCCGTACGAAGATTGGGTGAAAAATGCCGGCCCTGATGCAGACAGACCTGTATATGGGATACCATTGCATGGTACATCATCATGGTTCAAACAACTTGAAGTCACAGGATCACAAATTGAAATAATGGTAAGTTTCTCCAACTTAAAGCACGACTAGCACGACTAGCACGACAACACTGACTGTTATGTTATTATTTTTTGACAGCACCTCAATGCTTGGTTTTCCCTGTTCCGAAGACAAGCAATGTTTGAGAAGTTCCCTTTGCAGTGGACAACAACAGATGCAGACTTTTTGGGCATATGCTGCATAGGGGCTACTATGGAATCCTTATGCAAATCTGATAATGATGGTAAGGTGTGGGATTTCTGGGTGGATAGAATAAACGGAAAGGTGGACAACATGAAGCCTTGGAAAGAGGTAAAGAGGGTCTTCATCCCATTAAATGTTAAGAATGAACATTGGGTACTTGGGGTACTTGAGTTGGCAGAATTGCACCTCTACATTTATGATAGTAGTCCTGATAATACCAGTGATGAAGACCTTGATTCTTTCTTATTGATGAGATTGGACATCCTTGGTAAAGCAATGGTGAAATCCGGATATTTTGGAGATCAGCATTTTGATGATGGAAAAGCTCATGTGAAATGGACACGGGTTAGTGGGGTACCGAGACAGATTATATCCTCAAATGACTGTGGTCCCTTTGTGTGTATTATTGCCCAATTTTTGGCAACTCTTCCTGAGGTGGACCATGGCATTATTCCCGTATATCCTTTTACACGTTACGATTTTAGGTTTTTCCGGTTGCGTATGGCAATTGAACTGTACCATGGGACATTATTTGACCATGGGTTCGTATTTGTGTAAAAAGATATTATTGTTGTTTTTACGTCTCTTGTTGTAAATGAATATGAAGCACGACAGCACGACTTGGACATTAAGCACGACAGCACGACTGGGACATTAAGCACGACAGCACGACAGCACGACAACTAGTAAAAGAAACATGAAAACATTAACATAAAAACATAAAAACATAAAAACATAAACTCTGTACATTAAGTATAATAGCACGAAAACACGAAAATTAGTAAAATAAACATAGAAACATAGAAACTCTGTACATTATCTAAAATAGCACGACTAGCACGACTAGCACGACACCTATATACAGTTTGGTATGAATTCTTTGCATCGCCTTCTATTGTGACCAGTTTTTCCGCACCGACTGCATTTTTGACCTGATGGAAGCCCAACTGTATTTGATTGGATTGGGTGCGATGCTTCGGATGGTTGTGATGCTTCTGATGGTTGTGATGCTTCTGATGCGCTTAATTTTCTTCTCCTTTGACTAGACGGCTGGATAACATCTTCCCCCCTTGATGGTATTCTTTTTTGACTACGCGGGCGACCAGTTGGGGCTTTCTCAAGTGAATGCGGGAGTACTTTCATTGGGGGGTCACACACCTTCCATTCCGATTGGTGTGGAACGGGATATATCGAATCATTCCACGCCTCCTTCACAGTTTCATTTGTATAGTACCGAGATACCCATTTATTTGCATTGTCCATCTTAAAATAACACGCCACTTTGCATAGGTGCCGACAAGGTAACTGTGATAGCTGCCACTTCCTACAAGTGCAAGTTCCCTCTTTTAAATCCACAAGTCCACCCTTGTTTTTGTCTCCCACTTGGTATGTGTGAGTGTTGACTGGGAGACATGTACAATTTATTGACTTTTGCACGTGCCGCGCCATAACCTTCTCGGCCCATGAACACAAATAATTGTCTCGTTTTGCTGCACATGTTGATCTGTCATAATACCATGTTTGGAGAATGGCTCTTATATACTCAATCAGTTGTGTAATCGGGAGATGTCTACCATCAACCAAAGCCGCGTTGATCGATTCGGCGTGATTTGTTGTCATAATGTTATACCGACGACCAACAAAGTATGCACGCGACCATTTTTTGATTCCAGCTTCTTCCAAGTACGCGGCAGCAGGTTGGTGTAATGCCCTCAGTTTAGCAAACCTCTCCCGAAAGTCGGACATACGGTAAGCCTTTGCACATTTCCAAAAAATCTCGTCCATCCTACGAACTCTCCTGAATTTTGCCTTCACATTCATTTGGACGATTACAAGCCCCGTGAATCGCATTCGGCAAAACCAACCGCACCGCATATATTATACTTGAGTTCCTGTCCGATATTACAACAAGGTCTTCAACTTCAAAAATCAACTATTTCACTTTGGTTAGGAACCACACCCATGCATCGTTACTTTCATTAGGACCAATGCCGAAAGCAAGCGGATATATCTGTCCATTACCATCGTGTCCAACTGCGACATACAATACCCCACGATATTTTCCTCTAAGATGTGTCCCGTCAACAGATAAGACGGGTCGAATATGTGCTTTGAAACCTCTAACGGAAGCCCCCATAGCCATGAAAAAGAACTTGAATCGACCGTCATCTTCAGTTTCGATATTTGTAACCGTACCCGGATTCACACTCTTCAAAGTTTCACAATAATCTGGTAACATCATGTACGACTCGACAGGTGAACCAGCATGCTCTTCCTTTGCAAAAATGAGAGCTCGATAAGCCTGCATGTATGATATATCGATTTTATGAAAATTATTAAATTGGAATTGTAGCGATTTTGGGGCCATCAATTTGTCATCCATTTTGAGATTTTCCCTCGTAATAATGCCTGCATTGCGTTTCCCTGCTTGCCTATGATGCGGCAAGATTAAATCGATGCCACAACCGCAAGAGTGTGAGCTCAGACTATCCAATCTAGTAAGCACGAACACTGATGTATTTTTTGGGACAATTGCCTTGGCCCTCCACTTGCACGGTCTTGTCTCATCTTCAGAATGCTTACACTTCACTGAAAACAATGTGGTTGTTGATTTGTATACCTTCCATTTGAACCTCTTCTCAAGGGCATATCTTCCAAGAGCATCCTTCAATTCGAGCTTCGTTGGAAATAGATCATTCTGCTTCAACTCTCCGGAATGTTCCTTAGTAGTATCAGAAGTAACAACAGCAACCGGTACACTTGGAAGCCATCGGAACACATTAGTAAGCCTCAAATCCTGCTCAGTGCTGTCGTGCTGTCGTGCTGTATTGTCCATCTGGACCCTCATCATAATTGGGGCATAATACACCAGTGCCAACTGTCGTGCTGGCAAGCTGTCGTGCTGTCGTGCTGTCGTGCACATTGCGGCAACTTTCAACACCCCTACCAAAATCTCCACCTGTAACCTCGTAAATATGATTATCATGCGCGAAATTATCTTGATCATATTCGGGCAAATACTCGTCCACATACGGATCATGATAAACATCATTATCATCTCCTAGACTCATGTGTTCCTTCCCTCGGATAATAGGAGGCCAATCAATACTCATATTGAGAGGGTTGTCTCTTTGCGAACACAATCGGTGAACTTCATCGGATGTTGTTTTCTCCAATGCAGATTGTATGGGTAAGATATTGACAAATAGTGGAACCAAATCTGTCTGGTTTATTCGACAATACTCCATGAATGCCATAACATCATTGTCATCATCAATAGGCACTACACTTCCATGGACTTTATTTTTACCATTTGATATCTGAATACAAAGTGTAAGTTCATGTGAACTAGGATCAACGTTCAGGGACTTGTAAATAATATCTTTCAGCTGCTGAAGTGATATGTCTGCTGGGACAAATAACATCTTAGTTTTCGTCTCACCGACGTATTCCAGCGTATCTCCTACTGTTTTCCACTCCCCATTCCATTTCACTAAACACAACCTCTTTTCTGAAGCAGACATAATCCTGCGTTTGCAATAACAACATAAGCTTAAATAAAAGAAATGACATCAGGTAATGACAGCACGACTAGCACGTCTGGCACGACAGCACGACCTACACGACAACTGTTCAATATGTACTGTTTATTGATTAATTTCAAAATACGCTTTTTCCTGGTGAAACGTAATATAGACAGCACGACAGCACGAATTCAGACATCACGACGAAGGAGAAACGAGATGAAGAACATAATAGAATGAAAAACGCACAGAACTTCGAAACTAAGAACATAACGACCAGAACAAAGTATGACATAACAAAAAACTCAGAAAAAACCAAAATGCATGAAGAAGTGCAATGGGAAAGAACTTATTTTCAGCTACAACGAGCTAAAAAACGACTGAATACTAAGACTTCCTAACAAGGACGCACCTGAATGTAGCCCTTCAGGTTCAACGTACAAAATCTAAAATCACTGAACGTGAATCTTCTTCATCATCGGTGTTGGGTTTTTTTACGTAGGGTTTGCTTGAAAGAGAAGGAAAGAAGCAATAATTGAGTTGAAAAAAGGTATAGTGAGGAGTGAAGTTAGATATTTTGTCCTTTTCACCTTTAAAAAATATATTTGCTTTTATTTACAAAAGTGTCATCTTCCCATTCTCCAAGTCGTGCTGTCGTGCTAGTCGTGCCATCAAGCTGGTCGTGCTAGTCGTGCTAGTCGTGCTGGTTATGGTAGTGCAAAAGGACACCCCAAATACAAAATCTATAATTACTTAAACTTAACAAGAATCCTTACAAAACAAATATTTACATAATCTTTAAAAATACTAAAGAAAATATCAAATATTTACAGTAACTCTGGTAACAAAACACCAGTGAATATCTCGATTGCAATACGGAATCGGATCAACCTACCAGCAGACTGTGAAAAAGGATAGTCATTATGGATTGTTGCATGGTTGATGGAACCTTTTAGGGCTAAAAACTTTGCTAACAAACAGACAAACGCCCCACAATCATTTGAACCAGGAAACTGTTGTGGAACCCCGATTTGCCTTGTCCATCTTATCTCTTTTTCAGCTTGCAAATATCCAGCTTTCAACATAGCTTTACTAAGAAGTCTCAAACGTGGTGTCAAAAACTTGTGCATATCTCTATCATCCATAAACATCGTCCAACTATCGTATATATACATGTGCAAGGTCCTCAATTCAAGTACCCCAAGTACCCAATTTTTATTGAAGATGTTTATTGGAATGAAGACCCTATCTACCTCTTTCCAGGGATAGCTACACCAAGCATCTCCATTGATGATGTCTGTAAAAAATCTAGAACCTTCCCACTCTTCAGTATAGCTATCATCAATAACAGATTTAAATGCACATAATCCAAAGAAGTCTGCATTTGTAGCTGTCCAAACACATCTTGTATCAAAGGTTTGACTTTTCTGGTTCAGCAATGCAAACCACGCATTTATATGCTACAGAAAACAACAATACAAATGTAGTCAGTCGTGCTAGTCGTGCTCGTGATAGTCGTGCATAACAAACAAAAATAGCACATACCTGATCCTCAAATGATTCTCCTGACTTCTCAACTTTCATAAACCACTCCGTACCTACTTCACACCCTAACCCATGCAAACGTCTATCTATTCGGGCGTCACATCCAAACCACCTGTCGTACATTGCATAAAACTCTGGATCCATATGGTCACGGGGCTGGTACGAATAATACAAATCTTGGTTCTCATATTCAACATTTAAGGGTTCAGGACGAAAAAATTCCTGTTCACAAAAACAAATAAAGTCAGTCTCTTTTTGACATAAACTATTAGTACATGTTCTAAAAACAAATACTGTAATAAACCACATACAACAATAGCAGAATTAATATCAAAAGCCTCAGCATCAAGATCAGCATGTACAGCAGCTTCATCCTGATCGCAGGGACAAAAAAGTGAAATATAAGTCGTGCTAGTCGTGATGTCGTGCTTAAAATACCAATTAAGTCTTCCTTACCGTTTCATTCTCTAGAACATCCTCATCTTCTACACTTACATAAGCATCTTCAGCATCTTCAGCAGCATCTTCATCCTACAAGACAAAGAAGACAAGTATAAGTGCTCATGTCGTGCTGTCGGGCTGTAAATAAAGTTGTTGTATTCCTTACCATTTGATTCTGAGCTTCCGTCTCTTCATCCTCTTCTTCCTCCTCCGGATCTTCTCCACCATCATCTTCATCCTACAAGCACAAATAAGTCAAATTGTCGTGCTAGTCGTGCTAGTCGTGCTAGTCGTGCTAGTTACCTTTTCCAAACTTTGAAAATCTTTCTCTACCTTTAGTAGAATCATCAACTTGTCTTCCTTGCCTTTGACATACCTCATCAGATGGCTATACCACCTACACTTCTTTTCACCAGGTTCAGCTTTCAATTCTGTAATTGAAGGTGCTGAAGCATACTGCAATATACAACAAAAAGTTAATATGTGAAAAAAAAGATAATGTGTCGTGCTGTCGTGCATAACATAATGTGTCTTACCTTTGCTGTGTCATTAGCAGTATGAGAATTAACATACTCTTTCAACTCCCACCTATTAAAACGTGGGAGGACATCTTTGTGGTAATTATAAAAAGATCGGGCTTCCGAACACACCTCAAGAATCCAAGCCTGACAAATGAGTAAAAAAATAAAAGATTAACTGTATTGCTTTGAATTCTAAGATAAAAAATGATTCATGACATGTAATATAATATCATACCTGGAAAGCTAGTGGAAAACCAATTATTTGATTCGGTACACGGCCAGTATTGGATTCTGCACTCCTGGCAAACAATTCAGCTTTTTCTTTCACAGACCGCTTCAAGCACTTTTCAGTCTTCTTCCAAGCATAATTTCCCCATGGAAAGGCACTAAATAAAGCTGGATAATCTGCAAGGTCCAACATCCAACCCTTGATAGGGCCCTTTCTACTGTTATCAAGTATAACATTGCAGACAAAATATAACATTGCCATTGCCACTGCATCATCATCATTTTCATGGGACCATTTCACCTTGGAGAAAACCGCCTTCAACGCTTTATTGTCAACTGTCCTGAATCTAGAAAAATAAGTGCTTCTCAACCGATTCAGCTTCTCAAGATTCTTCACTTCCTGCTTCCATGTGGCTAGATCCCCGAACCTTAGCCCAGTCAATAAACCAAATTCCCATTCACCAAATTTGAGGTCAACACCTCCAATATTATACCACAGTTCTGCCTCATTAGGATCCTCCTCTTTCCTAACTTGTCTTGTATTTATACTATGGGCTACTGATCCAGAATACGCCGACATCAACATTCCCGAGAACTGTCCAAAAAATGTACCTTTAAACTTTGTTAGTTGACTCTCCGTCAATGTTTTGCTGATCAAGATTCCACTTTCTCTAAAAAAACGCGTTGATGTATGTGATTCGGAACCAATAGTAGCTTCATACATGAAATTCGAAGTGTTCTGCACAGTTAAACACACACAATCACGACAGCACGACAGCACGACAGCACCTACCAATTAATCACTTTGCACCTGAAGTCATGTAAAAGTATACCATCATCTCCTTGTCTAGCCATTGAACTTGAATTAACTCACTGAATCAGATTACATAACAGTGAATTCGTGATGTCGTGATGTCGTGATGTCGTGGAGTGACGACAGCACAAAAGCACAACAACACGACATTTATGGAAAACATAGAAATTAAACGAATCAACTGTTCTGTAATCTGATTCAATGAATTAATTCAAATTCAATGGCTAGACAAGGAGATGAGGGTATACTTTTACATGGCTGCAAGTGCAAAGCGATTGATTGGTAGGAGATACTATGCTGTCACAGCACGACAGCACGACAACACGGCAGCACGGCAACACGACAAACACGACAAACAGTAGCACGACAGCACGACATGACTCAAAACATGACTCAAAACAAGACTCTCCAACTACCCATAACTCGAACTGCATTTTCTCATTAAATTATAGATATAACAGCACGACAGAAGGACAACAAAACAATTAAACGACTTAAACCTACAAATATCACCTACAGACCTAATTTCATAAAGAAAATAACATGCGATCAAAGTTTCCAAACAAAATACATAATACAAAGCATGCATGAAACCGAGGTTGAAAGATGAAGTATCAAAGTTGCATGTACCTTCATCGATGTGCTTTCCTCTGCCATTTTTAGATCAGATGTAAAAGAATTCGAAGTTGTTGGTTATGGGGTCACCGCTACTTGGTGTGGATTCCAGAAAATGGAATAGAGCGAAGAAATTGAAAACGACGGAGATCAAGCCGGAAATCTTGCAGTGGATTCGATGGTTTGAAAGTATAACGGTTGGAGAAGGGAGAAGGGAAATAGAAATAAGAGAGAAAGGTGGAACGGTTATGTGAAGTTATAAAGTTGGGGGTATTGTTGTACAGAAAAAGTGAGAGTGGTTAGTTTAGTATGTGAAACATGAAAGGGGTTACTAATGTAATGGGCCTATTGAAAGTGGGCCATTTCTGTAAAAAACCCTAAATTCAATTCAAATAATATCAATAATCTGCTCCGAAGAGGGTTACAACTCTGATTATGGCGTAAATCTAACTCGAATGTAAACCGCATCGATCACCCCAATAAATAAAAGAGCAACTGTAAAGAGGAAAGTATCTTTCGGAATAATGTGCTGAGTTGGGTTGACGGCTCCGGTAGCAGGTAGGTTGCAAGAGAGGGAATTCATAGTCTCTTGTGAGATCGCCGGTGAGACCCCTTCTAGTTTCAGTAAGGGATGACTGTAATTTGAGGCAGGGAAGGGAATATTGAAAAGACAAAAGGGCGTTGATTTATTTCTAATTTAATTAAATTAGATAGGATTTAATGAATAAATAAATAAATGATTGGGGACTTATTTTTCAAAAAAGAAAAGATTAGGGATCTAAACATACATTTAAATGGTACATTGCGGTACATTTTAATTTACCGTAGAATCATGTGTATTTGGCCACTGATTTTTATATGGTCACATTTAGCCACTGACATTTGTAATTTGGTGAAATCTCACCCTTATTGTGTTAATTATGACATCTTGCATTTGTATTAGTTGACAATTTTCAGTTTTAGTATCGTTTTTTTATTTGAAATAAATTAGTTTTAATGTTTAACATATTTATCTACTCTTAATTTTGACCGAAGAATGTTGAGATTTTACCAAATTGGAAGATGAATGGCCAAATATGAACAAATTATAAATATGAGTGGTCAAATGTGATCAAGGAAAAGATCGATATATTTTTTTTAGAAGTTAATATATTCTTTGTTAAAATATTATTTTTGGATTATAATACCTTGAAAAAATTTATTCGAATTTGGTAGAAGATTACAAGATTTTGATCCTCAATCCTCAATCCTCAAATTAAAGGAGGATAGGTAAAAGAGTTGTTCAAAATTTATGAGGAGATTGAACTCATTAAAAAATAAATAAATATCAGAAATAGATGGAGATGAAAAAAGAAAGAAAATTAAAATTAATTTTTTTAATGTGTTGATTCAGATAAAAAAGAGAAAGAAAGCACGAGAAAGAAAGAATGCAATTTGAGAAATAAAAATGGGTTAATTAGTCTTTTTTAGAGGGTTAATTAGTCAATTCACTAATATTATTACTAAATTAACTAATTATTTATTTAAATGGATAAAGTTACCGTACATTGCAGTACCTTGCAATGTACCGTAGACTCCTCCGTTGATTCAGATAAAAAAGAGAAAGAAAGCACGAGAAAGATAGAATGCAATTTGAGAAATAAAAATGGGTTAATTAGTCTTTTTCTTAGAGGGTTAATTAGTCAATTCACTAATATTATTACTAAATTAACTAATTATTTATTTAAATGGATAAAGTTACCGTACATTGCAGTACATTGCAATGTACCGTAGACTCATCCGTATTAATATATATATATTTAATAAATATTTTAATCCTATAGCTGATTTTTGAGAGAAATTTAATTATTCTTCCGAATTATGTACTCCCATAGCCAAAAGTACGAGTTTATATTTTCTATTATACCCTAAATAACTATGGGTGAACCCGTTGCACATGTATTGTAAAATGTAGAAAATTGTAAAATACATTAATTTTACAATTTTCTACATTTTACAATACATGTGCAACGGGTTCACCCATGATTATTTAGGGTATAATAAAAAGTATACTCATATTTTTTACTTGGGGATGCATATATGAAAACCCTATATTAAATTAGAGAACATATATAATAGGAGAGAGAAGTGTATTTATTGAAATATTGTTAATTATGTAAATATAATTAATGAAATAAATAAATCTCTAAAATCGAGGAATTAGAGATAATGATACAACTATAGATAACCGTTATCATATGCAAAATCAAAGCTTAACGCGTGCCCTTTGGGCACCCTATAGAAAAATCGATAATATATTTATTATATATTGTTAATTGAAAATTATTTTAGAAAATTTATCTTCCAAATATAATTATTGGCGCTTAGTAATTATTTTTGGTAAGAACAGAAAATAAGGGTCAATCCGGTTCTCGGTTTAACCGCGGATTTTTGGTTCAATTCCGGTTCGCTTTGGGTTGTTAAAAGATAAAAAAAACCAACTATAAAAAGACGACTTTCAATCCGAGTTCCGGTCCAACCGGCTGGTTCGATCCGAATTTAAAATATTGTCAATAACAAGAGAGGTCAAATTGATAACTTGTACGAGAAATGAGATGCAATGAAGGTAACAAATAAAATTAGAGCAATATATTACTTTATCGAAAGATAATAAATATAAAGGATAATAATTTATAAATATCATCGTACTTAGTCAAATTCACATCACCCGAACGATAATAAAAAAATTTAGTCAAATTACAAAGTAAAAAAGAGGTCAAAATATCATTTGGAAATGATACTGTTATTTATATCTTCCTTTCCTTGTATGATTGAACTCAATTTAGTCTTTTGCATATCCCATATGCAAAAGATATAAAAATAAAATTAGTAAAAATTAAATAAAATATTAGATAAAATGATAGAAAAATAATTCCATCTCATCATATAAAAGGGCTAATGAGTTATTACAGCAACAAACAACTTACTTACAGAACACAAGAAGAAGAAAAAAAGAATCCATTAATTTCAACTACAGTCTTTCTTCTTCTTCCTTGTTGTTGTAAATGCTCAAATATTATTACTGTCTGAACATAGACAACTAAAGTCCAGATGGGTTGCTGTGGATCTTCATTTCTAGCTGAAACCCATCCTGAAAAAGAACATCAAAACCATCATCATCATCATCGTCATCATCAATCTCAGAATCCTCAAAATCAGACAGCTTCTCCTTCTAATTCTCTACTGGACCCATCTACTGGTGTTCCTTCCTTCTCTGAATTCTCCGTCTCCGACTTGAAAGCTGCCACTAATAACTTCAGCTCAGACAACATCGTCTCCGAAGGCGGTGAGAAAGCCCCTAATCTTGTCTTCAAAGGCCGCCTTCAGAACCGCCGTTGGATCGCTGTCAAGAAATTTACTAAATCTGCTTGGCCCGATCCTAAGCAGTTCGCGGTATGTATTTAATGCAATTACGATAACGAAAAACAAGCAATAATTGTTTATTCAGTTTACCACCCAATGTGGAGCACTACTAAGTCAGGATATTTTATTTTACTATAGGGCAATATATATACTACTAATAAACCCTAAGGGTCTAATTTTTAATTAGCGTTACTTGTTGGATCGCTGAAAGTATGGCCTAATTACAATTAGTCTCGAAAGCACGACATTATGTTTATGATTGGGTTTTTATTGGCAGGAGGAAGCTTGGGGTGTTGGGAAATTGAGGCATAAAAGATTGGCTAATTTGATTGGGTATTGCTGTGATGGAGATGAGAGATTGCTTGTTGCTGAGTTCATGCCTAATGATACTCTTGCTAAGCATTTATTTCACTGTATGTTTTTTTCTTTAATTTCATTCATTTTGGTATTTTTATTTGTCTTGTTGCCTTTATTGTTCATGCTTATTTAGTAAGTATCTCATTAATTCTTCATGTTTGACCTTCATTTCTACTACTTCCATATCTGTCAAGTTTGTTTTTATGAATCCTCATTTAATGAAATATTGTTAATTGATTAACGTTGACTTGAGTGGAACGTGTCTCTAGTCGCTTAAGCTAGGTTCGAGTTAGACTCATAGTGTGTATGTATGCGACATTCCTTAATTGGGTGAGGAGCTTCCTAAAAATGTCACCTAACCAACCTCGAACTGTTTAATACGATTCAACTACAACAAAAAGTCTTGAGCTTTTTCCTCTGCTTCTTTCGCTTTTGTTTTTCATTAATTTTCTGATTTAGAAAGTAACGTCGAAGAGGTAATAAATTAATAATATTCTTTACTCATTTTCTTTTGGGCGTCCGGTTACATAAGTTTATTATGCAGTAATTTTAAACTAACTTATGCTTCCAAAAATAACATGAAATGCATATGAAAATAACTTAGAGGTTCAAGGACAAACATGTACTGAACTGATAATAAAGAACTAAGGAAATTCCTAAGGGCAAAGAACTAGCTTCTCCGTATATTTCTTCCATAGAGGATCTAAAAGCTCTTATTTCTTGAATTTTGAAGATCCCTGTTCTAAGTTCTCTATTTGTTCTTTGCAGGGGAAAATCAAACTATTGAATGGGCAATGCGGTTAAGAGTAGCCTTTTATATTGCTGAAGCCTTAGATTATTGCAGTTCTCAAGGTCGTCCGTTATACCATGATTTAAATGCATATAGGGTTCTGTTTGATGAGGTATTTCTCTCTTATGTTTAACTTACACATCTGTCGTTGCATCTTTAGCTTTGGTTATCAACCTTAAATGGATTTTGTAGGATGGGGATCCAAGATTATCATGTTTTGGCATGATGAAGAATAGTCGGGATGGGAAAAGTTATAGCACTAATCTAGCCTATACTCCACCCGAGTATCTAAGAAACGGTAAGAACTGTTTTCTTTTTATACTACTAAATAATTTTGCTTCTACACAATTGTGCCACAAAAGAATTGCAATAGTACAAATATGCGTTTGAAGAGACTTTTATTTCGTATGCAGTAAAGAAAAAGCAATAACCATTTCATATTTGCATGAATAGCTCGTTATATTGAGTAATTTCTATTTTTTTCTTCGAATCATATGGTCATCTTCTTGTTTGTGTTTGATCCAATTGTTTGTTGTCTGATACTTTTTTCGTATGTAGGGAGGGTCACCCCTGAAAGTGTTATATACAGTTTTGGTACCATTCTTTTGGATTTGCTAAGTGGAAAGCACATTCCTCCAAGTCATGTAAGTGGCATATACTTCATTACTTTCATGCAAGCTGTATAAGTAAGAACCCTGCATTTTATTGCTTTTAAATTTAAACTAAATTATTATGTTCAACAAATTAGCTTGGTGATTTGCAGTTTTAATTTGGCACAAGCACAAAATAGATCCCATTCTATCATACTTAATACACTTTAGATTCTGTGATTATTTCTCGAAAAAGCTTTTGGATCCTATATTTGTCTTAAGAAACTATTTGGTAACTAAGCAACTAGTACTGCTAGTTTTAAAATCGATTTAACTATTTTTCTCCTTAAATTGACAAAAATACCAGCTTTTTTTTACTAACTCCTTTTATGGTCCAACTGGCATGTTAAGATAATATTTTTGCTTAGTCCATATTTTCCTTTTTTTCCCTGCCCGCTGTATGTTGCCAACATAACCGTAACGGGTGATTCATTGGTCCGAGATGAGTAGGCCTTTTTCCCCACTTGATGAGCAGCTGAGGCTCACTATACAAGTCAATCCAACCGCAATCCTTCTTTTTTGGAGTTCACATTTGCATGGTGCAATGCTGTGATCTTTACGAGAATCAAACACATGTAGACATTCACACATACAGTTGGGTGTGCCGTGTTTTGGAATTTGATCTATAGAATGTTTTTTTTAAATGTTTCCATTAATGTTTTTAAGTTCATGAAAAGCCTGTAGTCAGATGCCGGATGGCTAAAGTATCATTTTGCATTGAGGATTGATATTTTCTGCCATTTTAGTGCCTGTTACTCAAAAAGCTAAGATATCAGTTATGAACTACTAGTAAAAATAACCTTATTATCTTAACTCCTAAAGTATCATGAGCAACAGAGCAAGTCTCCAAGTGTAAAACCACAATATGAGAGGATACTGTTTTGTAAAAATTTCCTTGTTTTTAAAGAAGAGAACAAGTCACGTTTGATATATTTTGGTTTAGGTAATGCTAACAGCTCTAAGATTGAGCTCAAAAGCGCCTTGTTTATCAATAGCAAAATCAGCCATTTTTGCCTTTAGAAGTGATTCCAACACATTTATAAATGCTATCGAGATGCTTTCTTAAATTTTTTTCTAAAAGTGATCATGCCTTTTAGTCTACATAAGTAAGTCAGCTGAACAAGTGAAGTTTCAAATATCTTAGTTCGCACCTTTTGCAAATTATTGGTCAAATTTAGTCCATTGTTTTTGAACCTTTTTTTCATTTTTGCCCCTGTACTTTATTTTTGACACATTTGTCTCCCTGTACTTTGACACAATTTGTTATTTTAATTTCTTACTTTGATTTTCATAAAAATTGGCCCCTGATTCATAGTGCCAAAATATATGCAGTGTACGAGGATATAATTTGACTATTCATCAACTATACATGCGATACACTGTTGAGTCAACGGTCGAATTTTAATACAAAATTGAAGTACAAGGTCAAATGTTTTAAAATTTGAAGTACATGGATGATGAACCATAGCTTATGCCACCAATTATTCCAAAAGCTGGTTCGAGCTTTAAATTGGGTGCCTTAATGAGAGCTCAGTATCCTGCGAGCTCTAAGAGGCTTGCAAGTGGTTTTGATGATTGACAACCCAATTGTAGTTCAACTATCAGAATACATGGAATTAAAACTCTTTAATTTAAGTATTTTGAGAGCCCAAAATATTCCTCTGGTATTCACCATCGGGCATCATACTGCTGTTGAACTTGTTTGACCGTTTTATATTATATGACACTTCAAACTAATTCGTTTCACAAAAATTTCTACAAGTGAATACTTCAAATGTTGATGCTATCAGAGGTATATATTCTAGAATGTTGCGCGTAATTGTTGAATTTGATTAGAACATATATGTGATTTCAAGTGAAAGAACTAGGTTATGGATAAAAACAGCTCAAGCAAACTCAGAGAAATAGGAAAATAGACTTTTTGATGAAATTTGTGACCACTAGGATCGGAAAATAAGAAGACTTACGGAAGAGACATGAGAGAAACAAGCAATCAGATAAGGAATGAAATGAACAGAAGAACAAATTCCCGGTCCCGAAAGGCAGAGCTCCTTACCTAGATTTAAGCTGATACCCTTCTCTAGATATAAGCGGAAACGGAAAGACTTATCTTCTCCAAGGTACCAGTGTCTTTTCATACAGCACCTTTATATACTACCAACTCAAACAGACCTGACTCCAGCTATCATTAATCATTTGCCCTTTATTCCCTTAATTCTTTTAATGCCTTCATTCCGTTTTCTCTCAGTTCTATTTACATTACAAACAAGTCCTGTATTGTTTCAGTGTAAAAGGCAAAATGCCCATAAAACACTGGTAATAACGTCATCTTATCTTGCACACACACATGAGCGCGCACACACCCCTAAACATGGTTTTGTATTTACAGTTATTTTAAATATAAAGAGTCACATTTGTTATTGTCTAATTCACAAAATACTTTGGTTCTTCATTTAATGACCTGCATGCGTACAGGCTCTTGATATGATACGAGGAAAAAACATCATTATGTTAATGGAGTCGCATTTGGAGGGAAACTTCTCCACAGAAGAAGCAACTGTTGTTGTTGATCTCGCCTCTAAATGTTTGCAGTATGAACCCAGAGAACGGCCTAACACAAAAGACCTTGTTGCAACAATTGCTCCCCTGCGTATGAAACCTGATGTAAGGGAACTTAAATTCTTCCGTTCATTTTTTTTCTATCATCATTTCAAACCTCTTTATTGGAAAGGCATTGCAACATTTGCTACATGTTGTATACAAATGCTGAAATTTGGTATCTATTTTTTTTTCCCAATGAGTTCATGACTGCATCAACCCTGTACCAAAGACAAGTAGGCGTTTACTTTAGCTGCATCATAAGAAAACGCAGGCCGGCCATCCATGGACTGCACTATGCAAAGTTCATGTTCATAAAAAAGTTGTTGATTATTGATAATCTACGTTTATTGGTACAAATACAATCTGACTGTGCTGTCACAGTACTTGATCTGATTGTCAATGAGATTATTTGCTTATTCTTAGTTATTTCAACCAAGCTAATCCAATTGTATTTTTTTTTTTCCAAAAAACTCATCTTAATATAGATAGGAATGATTAGATTGTTTTGTAGGCTGGTTTATTTGCCTTCATATGAGACTGGGATTGGGAGACTTCATTTTGTACCTGATGGATAAGCTCATTGTCGTAGGTTCCAATAAAGTTTTTTATGACAGGCCATGTGTTTGATCAATAAATTTGCCTGATCTTCCAGGCTAGACTAGATGAATATATCAGGAACTACAAGAGCCTGACCCGGCCATTTAGCTAGTCTATGGACGGCAAAATTACAAGCTCTGCTTTGAAGTGCCACTTTGTCAGTCTTTTGCTTATTACGTCCCTGGGTTATCACAAAATACATCATTCAATCCATTTATAAACATACATTATGATGTCCTTCAGTTTTGTTTTCCCGTAATTGTAAGGCCCCTCAGTCTGTCGTAAGTTTATTTTAATGTTAGGTGTGAAGGAAAGTACTAACAGACTTTTATTTTTAAGCCTCCAATATTACTAATTTTCTCTCTATTCTATGACAAACTATCTTCGATTCAGAAGAGAATGTTTTCAACCGATAGTAGCTGGAGAGAAAAATGAGTAGCAAAAAGAAGTTGAAGGAAAAAATGTATGAATTTTAGAATTTGTTCAGGCTAGGAAAATCTTGTTATTTTACTGAACTTTGCAGCTTTGACTAGCAATTAGCCAACACAAAATTTAAAATAACTCGGTTGGAGTTGATGGTGACAAACGTGAAGAACTCTGTAATCAATGTTTTAAAATGCTTTGACAGAGTAGTCTACTATGCTGTAACTCAAGGACAGAGTAATTATTTACTTTAGAAATAAGTAATTCACACACTCAATTTCATATACGTAAACTGAAGAGAAAGAGATTCATGGGATTTTGTTGTAGAGAAATTGATGAGAGCTTATGCAGACACACACAAACACACACACACACACACAAAATGTCCACCATAACATAAGGCATACAAGTTTGTTACTCGTTGAACATGCTTCACAAGGGACGAAAGTGAAGGGTTCAAAATGCAGCTTTAGTGGTGCTTCTGCTTTAAGATAAATTGAGCAATACAATGAAGCTAATTACTATTGGGTTTGCAGGTCCCGTCATATGTAATGCTTGGAATATCTAAACATGAAGAAGCCCCTCCAACACCTCAGCGTCCTCTGTCACCTATGGGTGAGGCCTGTTCACGGATGGATCTGACTGCTATTCATCAGATCTTGGTCATGACCCATTACAAAGATGATGAGGGCACGAATGAGGTAATATTCTGCTGATAGAACGTTGTAATAATTTGGTTCCCGAGTATATTGAAATGTTAACTTGATGTGGTTTTTTCCAGTTATCTTTTCAAGAGTGGACTCAGCAGATGAGAGATATGCTCGAGTCAAGGAAGAGAGGGGACTTTGCTTTCCGGGATAAAGACTTCAAAACTGCCATTGATTGTTATTCCCAGGTATGGCTATTTATTCATTTTGCGGCTCACAACATAATGTTTAAGTATCAACATTCACTAGATACATCTTTGTTCGGTTGTAGTTCATAGATGTGGGAACAATGGTTTCACCAACGGTGTTTGCACGACGCAGTCTTTGTTATCTGTTAAATGATCAACCAGATGCTGCACTTAGAGATGCAATGCAAGCACAGTGCGTGTATCCGGAATGGCCAACTGCATTTTACATGCAGTCTGTAGCTCTTGCCAAACTGGATATGCATAATGATGCTGCTGATATGTTGAATGAGGCTACTGCATTGGAAGAAAAGAAACAACGGGGTGGTAAAGGATCATGAGACACTCTTGATTATTAAATACAAATTTGTGACTCTTATTGACTGTGGAATTTATTTGTATTATCTGTAAGATAAATTGTAATATATACACATTTATTATTGCATTAATGCATGTGTGAATTTTCCCTGTTTCATGGGAAATAATTTAAGCAATGGATTGGCTGCTCTTCTTCTCATTCTTCGTTTTTGTTCGTCCATTCAAACATGGATGGGAGAAACTTTCACCAGATGCTACTGCTAGGATCCCCATTCCCGACCTTATGCAGAATTTCCGAATAGAGTTATCATCAAACTCAACCTAGTTAATTTCATTTTCGGTTGTTCACATCAAGAGAACCTAGCATGGTCGATCTACGTATTTTGTTTCTGTAATTATTTTGTGATTTATGTGCAAAGATCTGGTTTACTTATTGTTCACATGTTCTTGCCGGTGACTGCTGCTGCAAAATATGGACAAAAGGAATACTAAGACAAAATAAAGTAGGCTTTCTTCTTTATGATTGAGAAAACAGAACTGAAAATTACTAAATTAAACTAAAAAAAACTGAACTAAAGTAGAGAGCCTAACAAATCAAGTATGATAACGTTAGTGTTTCATTTCTAATACTTGGAGTGCCATGTATCTAATTAAACCCTCTTTGAAATGATATAGAATTGTTCATAAACAGCAATTTAGAGAAAATATAAGTTTTGTATATTCTAATGTGTTGTATCAAGCATATTACATCTTATATATGAACAAATGGGAAAGCTAAACTATCAATCAACAAAAATAGTATGGTAAAAACAACTAGCTATTAATATTCTTTAACATATTTTGTAACAAGCGGAAAATTTGTATAGAAGAATATATATAATGTTCCATTCATTGTTCATATACAATTTTGATGGTATATATAATGTTCCATTCATTGTTCATATACAATTTTGATAGCAAATCTATACTATTGATTCAAAATATTAAGAAAAGAAACTCTAGTTTTAATCATTCTTCTGAAGAGGGTTTGAGATCCATCTTCAAGATGATGAATGCACATTTCCAAATCCTTCAGTAGACTAATTTGCTCATTCTCCATCATTACTTTCTTCTTGCATCCGACCATCGCTTCCAAGGCTGCATCTACCTTTGCAAATTCATTATTGTCATCGCTTTCTTCCTGATCGCACCCTATTCTTTTTTGAACCACAATTTTTGAAACTAATGACCATTTACTTGCACTTGACGTTATTCTTCTTCCATTGACGAACGACATGAAAGATTTCAAGACAGAGAGAGTGATTGCTTGAACCTCTCTCAATATCCCAATAATGCTTGTCATCTCATTGCTGCTACTATTTGTAATATTATTGGAAGACAAGATTGATTTTGTATTGTTGAACGATCTAAGGATCGCCTTTTTAGCCATCTTTCTAGAGGTTAAGTATTTGGCAACCTCATTATCAAAGGAATTAGATTGTCTTCTTCGGATGGTAGACTCGAGTTGAAGTGCGTATTCCTTTGATTGCAACAAAGCATCCTTGGCAGTGTTCCAAACATCAAGAAGGCGAAGAGATCCGTCTAACAACTCTTCAACCCATTTCTTGTTACTTTGTTGTAAGAACAACTGTTGGGTTAGCGGAAGAAGCAAGAGCTTATCCACAGAATCATGCAAATCTTGGAGCCCATTTAGCTGATTCACTAATGATGTTGATGAAGTTGTCTCTGAATCCGATCTTAATCTCGAAATCTGATCATCGATCTCAGCGATAATAGGGTGTGGTCTAGTCGGTAAACTCTCGGATCGAACGTGGTATAATGTCGAAGAAGAAGACATTTCTTTGTATACTATGTAAAGGAAGGAAGGATATATATGTATATATTAAAAAAGGCTTAATGAACTATAATTTGCATTTGGTGAATATATATGAAAAGAAAAGAGGAGAGGAGACAAGAGGAATCTGAGCCAACTCATGAGTTTTGATGGCAAAATATGTGAAAGGATAGCATTGTCTACGCAATGTCGAATGCCTAACTACCATATCTCCAACTCATCTTATTGTTGAGGTTGTAGTCAAATTAAACAAAATTATTTCACACTATACTTGTCTTTTTACAATTAATAATTGTGTATTTCTATTTATTTTATGTATGGAAATCTCAAATAGTAGGATATGCACATGGACACACATGTATGGGTGCTATAGATTCCAAATAGTGGGGATTTGTATAATTATGAAAGAAACAAGGCAGGCACTCGTGTGCATTTATTAATAACTCTGGAAGGTGTGTATTAAACGCTTTTTGTGTCATCAATCTCAAGAGTTAAGTTGCACATGGACTTGGTCTTTCACCTGATGCAACATGGTCCACAGCTTTTACTATCATTTCAAACTCTTTGGTTATAAGATATCCGCGGTGGTGATTAAGATAATTAAAGCATCTCTAATGAAAATTAACATATATATAAATAAAAGGTTGAATACATAAATAACCTTAAACTTGGTTCAATGTTGTTATTGACCCTCTCAATTTTTAATTGTAACAAATACTTTCTCCAACTTTATAAATGCTAACTAATAAACATTTAAACTTGGCTCAATGTTGCTACTGAGCGCCCCAACTTTCGATTGTAACAAATATCCCCTCCAACATTGTAAATGCTAACAGATAACCTCCTGAACTTGTCTCAATATTGCTATTGACCCCCAACTTTTGATGGTAATGAATACTCCCTACAACTTTCTAAATGCTGACAAATAACTCCGAATTGCTGAAAAAACAACAAATGTGTGACTCAAACTCCCATAGTTGTATGAATAGCTTTAAAAAGTAGAAAAATCAATTAAAATGAAAACGTCAAGGTAGATTCAAAATCCAAACAAACGGTTTGGATTGATTGCGACGTCTTAATTTTTGTTCTTTTTATTCGTTGAAATTGGGATTTCGAATTGATTTTGAGTTTTTAATTATTGGTTAAAGAGATCAAAAGTTGAGGAAGATGGTATTTTTGAAAGAAAAATTAAGTATAGAAATCTTTTACATGATTTTTTAAGGACCAAATTGAAACTTTTTTAATCCACTTTCTTTTATTTCTTTTAATTGATTTTTCTTCTTTCTAAAAACACTTGCGCAACTATGAGACTTTGAGTCACACATTTGTTGTCATTTTAGCAATTCAGGTCTATTTGTTAGCATTTAGAAAGTTTGAGGGGATATTTGTTACAATTGAATGTTTGAGGGGTCAATAACAACATTGAGCCAAGTTTAGGGGGTTATTTGTTAACATTTATAAAGTTGAAGGGGGTATTTGTTACAATCGAAAGTTGAGGGAGTCAGTAGCAACATTAAGCCAAGTTTAAGAGATTATTTGTATATTCAGCCTATATAAAATTGTTAAACTCTTATCTATCAATTTAAAATATATTATTATATTTTTTTTGGTAGAGGAAGAAGGCTAACAAGCCCAGCAAAGAGCAAAAAGAAAAAACTTAAACAGTAACAAATCTGCTAGTCGATCGAGCATTACGATCATCCAAAAGAAACTCCTGGAGGCCTGCAGGAGGCACACCACACTCGTGACGACCCAAGGCAAGAGAGCCTGCGAAATTCGCCAACCAGTCCGCTGCGCGGTTACCCTCACGAAAGACATGAACCAATTTAACTTCCCAATCCCGATTCCTCAGCTCCTTACAATGCGTGAGCAACCAATTCAAAGCATGATATCTGCTGAGAGTTTTTTCCATTAACTGAATCACTGATAAAGAATCCATCTCCACAATCACTTTACGATAACCTTTAGACCACGCTAAACAAAGACCAAATTATAAACCCCAAATTTCAGCAAGAAAAGAAGAGCAAATACCAAGATTAACTGTAAAACCACCCAACCAGGTTCCGTCATTATTTCGAATTAAACCACCAGCCGAAGCATACCCCGGATTTCCTTTACTTGCCCCATCCGTATTGACCTTGATCCAATTCCCACTCGGAGGCTCCCATTTAATCCATTTTTCTTCCCTGCTTCTACTACCAACCGTAAGCAAAGAATTAACCGCTGCTATAGATTCACTAGCACGAGCGAGCACAAACTCCACTTGGAGATCCTGGCTATTAACACCATCAAAAACTCTAGAGTTTCTAAACTTCCAAATCCACCAAATACCAATACAGAAAATGACCGCCCAACTACAATCCTGAATAGCAAAATGCACATTCAAATTTTCATGTAGCCAATCGCTTAAAGGAAGAGTAAAGAAGGAAGATATAGCAAAGGAAGGGACAAGAACATTCCAGATTTGTCGAGCTTGGACACAATCTCTCAACACATGGATCTCAGTTTCTATTTCACCACAAACAGAACAAGCACCGCTTTGAGCAAGATGACGACGTCTGCGATTTTCATTACATAAAATAGCATCTCGCTTAACCTGCCAGAGAAAGCAGCGGATCCGCTCAGGGACAGGCTGACTCCACACCTCCAGCCACCTCTTCGAATCATTCTCCCCAAGAGAACTACCCTGCTGCATCAAAAAACCAGAAGAAACAGTATACACTCCATTCTTAGACGCCGACCAAGACCAGCAGTCCGACGAAACAGCATCCCCGAATAGCACCACTGAAGCAAGCTCAAAAATAACTCCTGTAGGAAGATAACGAGAGAAAAGCGACCAGTTCCAGCCTCTCCCTGTTATCCAGAAATCATGCACATATAAATGCAGCCAGTTCGACGGGACCGGTAAAACACTACGCTCAAGAAGGGATTTTTCGCCACACCATCTATCTCGCCAAAATAAGGTAGAACGACCATCATAAACGACACGACCAATACATCGACGAATAAGATTTGCGCCAACAACTATCCCTCTCCAGGTCACCGATTGAGGATAACGAGTTCGGAAAATGTCCATCCCATGACGGGAACCACCATACTTAGCTTTTAACGCCCGACCCCATAACGTATCAGAATCAGTCATCATCTTCCAAGGAAGTTTTGCTAGCATAGCAAGATTAAACGCACGAGTTCCACGGATCCCCAAGCCCCCTTCACGCTTCGACTTGCAAACTGTCAACCAATTCACAAGATGAACTTTTCGAGCATTCTGAGCAGAACCCCACAGAAAATTCCGGTTACACGCATCTAATCGGTTACAAATACTGACCGGAAGAAGCACAGTTTGCATTGAGTAAGTAGGAATGGCACTCGTAACATACTTTATCAAAGTAAGTCTCCCCGCAAAGGAAAGGCATTTGGCTTTCCACCCCGAAATCCGCATATTAACCTTATCAATTACGTTTTTAAACGTATCTGAGTTCACCCGACCGTGCATTAAAGGCATTCCCAAATAAACTCCCAAATCTAGCGTTCTCTCTACCCCAGGACATCACAAATACCCCGACTCATAACATGAGAAATGTGAGGGGAAAAGAAGACTTTTGACTTCAAGAGGTTCACCTTTTGACCTGAGCAGTCACAAAAATATTGAATAATGTTCTTGATAATAACCGCTTGCCCAATACTTGCTTCCGCCATAAGAACAATATCATCTGCAAAAAAGACATGCGAAATCGAAACTCCACCCCTTGAAACCAGAACTGGTTTCCAATTATCACATTGCACCTGCATCTTGAATCATATGTCCCAACCGCTCGATACAAAGCACAAAGAGATAGGTGATGAACCCTATGTGTTTTGATTATGTCCAAATGTTTCAGAAGATGAAAACTTAATAGTCCCTTACATATAGTTTACTATTGACTAATAATTTTTGTCTACTTAGTCTTTGTGTAAGTTGCTCAGCAGGTGCTGAATGAATCATTTCTGGATTGCCTAAAGGACTCAGAAGATCTGTTTGCTGAAGTCAGAGTTCCAATGATTCAGATGCTGGATACTCCGCTCTGAAGTCGAAGTCTGCTAAAGCTCTCCTCAGAAGTTCTTTGCAATCAGAAGCTTTACCAATTTGATCAGAAGTATAGACAACTGGAAATCAGCTTCTGAAAGCTTAGTCACGGGTTCTATTTGAGCATTTAATGCTCTGACACTTGCATTCAATGCAAGGCGCCAAAAGTTCAAAAAGCTGTTTTGATGGAGTGCGCTTGTCTGTTCAAGAGGAACCAGAATTTCCATGTCTACCCTTTGTTGATCCAATTGAAGAATGATTCCTGTCATCCTCATCCTTGATTTGAAATCACTTACCGGATTAAGTTAAAGAACAAGGATAACGGAATCAAAGTGTTTGAAGACCGTTTGAAGACTTAACAAATTAACGGCTACAACAACTGATGTCATCTCCTTCGAAGATTCAAACTCACCCACGGTCATCTTCATTCACTATAAATAGTAGCCAAGCTCCAAAGCATCAACATACGTGTGATCATCGAGCAAAATCTCAACGTACTGTTTTAACAAGGAAAACAGAGCAACTTTTTCCATTCTCAATCTTTCTTAGCATAGTCTTAGTTAAAGTGAGAGAGTGAAGAAAAACAAGTTCATAATAGGAATCTTGTAAACTGAGATCGTTTGTGATCTTCAGTTAGATTTTGAGAGAAATCTAGTTGAGATTAGAGTTGGGTGAGAAATCCAGAAAACAAAGTTGTTGTTGTTCTGGTGGAAATCCTTTAACTCTTTTTAAGCTAGTCAGAACTAAGTGAGAAATTAGCTTAAGTTCTGTTGATGTAAAGGAGCTTCTGAACTTGCCATAAAAGTTCTGAATAGTGGATTTATAAAATCTCTGTAGGCTGCGACCTCAGGGGACAAGACGTAGTCACAGGACTTTTGTGGCGACTTGGATAAATCGAATTGTTCAATCAGGATCTCCTGAACTTCTTTCTCCCTCTTATACTTGTTACTTTTGCCTCTGTGTACTTGCTTATGTTTAGTGCTGAAACAGATTTTCTCTAAAAGTATCATTGTCTTTGTTCAGAAGACTGTCCAGAAGTTCTTCAATCAGAACTTCTGTTGCTGAAAACAGTCCAACTGTGTTTAGGCAGAATTTCCCTCAGAAGCAACTTCTGTAAGCTAGCTTCTGACTCCGAGGAAATTTGACTCTGAAAATTAAGTTTCTTGAAAAACTTAGAATAATTCAGTTTTCAACTTAGACACCTATTCACCCCCCCTCTAGGTGATTATGTTCTTGATAGGGCCAACAAGTGGTATCAGAGCGAAGGTCACTTCGCATATTTACTAAAGATCTAACAATCTAAGTGTAAGATCCTATCAGAATCAATAGAGATGGCTAGTAGACACCAGCCTGAGAACTCTTCTCACTTCATAGTTCTAGAAGGTTCTTCCACTACTAGACCTCCATTATTTAATGGCAACAACTACTCATACTGGAAGAAAAGGATGATGTACTTCATCCAAGCTCAGAACATGAGTGCTTGGTATGTCTTCACTGATGGTGATTTCATTCCCACCAGAATGGAACAAGGTTTAGGGAATGTTGTTATTCCTCAGAGAGAATATACAGATGACATTCTGAAAAAACTCCAAACTAATGCTTCAGCAATAAATATGTTGCATTGTGCACTTACAGCTACTGAATATAACAAAGTTTCTTCTTGTGAAACTGCACAAGATATTTGGAACAAGCTGGAAGTCACATATGAAGGAACATGAAAAGTGAAGCAATCTAAAGTCAACCAACTCATGAGAGAATATGAGTTATTTGAAATGCTTGATAAAGAATCTATTTCAGATATGAACTCTAGATTCACCAAGATAGTCAATGACTTGAAGAGTTTAGGAAAGGACATTGAAGAATCTGATCGAGTGAAGAAGATTGTCAGAAGCTTACCAAGGTCTTGGCAAGCCAAGAAGACTGCTATTGAAGAAGTTCATGACTTGAGCTATTACTTGTATGATGAGCTCATTGGGTCTCTAATTACTCATGAGATGTCATTAAAAAATCATGACCTAAGAGAAAGGTCAGAAGGAAAAAGAGTAGTCCTGAAAGCAGAATCTTCTGAAGAATCCTCTGAAGATGAGGAACTGGCTATGCTGACCAGGAAGTTCAAGAGGGCTTTCAGAAAAGGCAGAGGTGGAAACTACAAGAAGCCTTTCAGGAGCTTTGACAAGAAAACTCCTGATTCTGGTGAAAAGTTCAAGAGAGATCCAAACAAGCCTATTGTGTGCTATGGATGTCAGCAACCGGGACACATCAAGCCTAACTGTCCGGAGCTAAAGAAAGATAAGAAGAAGTTCAAGAAAGCTATGCTGGCTGCTTGGTCAGACTCTGAGACCAGCAGTGATCCTGAAGAAAAGGAAGAGCAAGCTCAGATTTGTTTTATGGCTATTGATGAGCCAACTTTTGAAGATGTCACAGGAGAAACTTCCGCACCTCCTGAAGCTACCTATGACTCTGAGGTAAACAATTCTCATGAACTAGATATCTTTGATTCTCTTGAAGAACTCTATAGTATGTTCAAGTACCTGAAAAGGAAATTGGACAAGAGTGAGGCTGACAAGTTTCTTAGGTTTACTCAAGTTTATTCTGACATGAAAATGTTAGAAGAAAAACTGTGTAAACAGTTCAGCACTCCTGCTGATGGCTCTAAAGCTAAAGGCAAGGAAAAGCTGCCTCTGGGAAGTGATAAACCCCAGAAGAAGAAGAAACCTGTCACTCCCTCTCTTCTGAAAGAGATAGCTTCTCCTCCTGATGGTGGCACCTCTGAGAGTGTTGTTATAGCCTCTGAAGATGTTGGTCCTTCTCAGAAGAAGAAGAAATCTCCCAAGAAGCAAAGGGAAAGATCCAAGAACCCTCCCTTTTGCAAGCTTTGTAAAAGTGATGGTCACTGGTTGAAGGATTACAAGTACCATATTAAAAACCTCTTGCAATCTGAGATATCATTAAAACCTGCTGAAAAGAAATCTAACTCTGAAGGACCCAATAAGGATTGGGTACCTATCACTAATTGATTGTGTTGCAGGTGGCTCTGAGTGCTCCATCAATGTCAAAGCTGTGGTACATTGACAGTGGGTGCTCAAGGCATATGACAGGTGATGAAAAAGCATTCATCACATTTGATCCTAAAAGAGGTGGAAAAGTCAGCTTTGGAGATGCTCAGAAAGGAAGGATACTTGGTTCTGGATCCATAGGAACTAATCCTCTGATCGAAGATGGCTCCCTAGTCAGAGGCCTGAAGTTCAATCTCCTGAGTGTTGCACAACTGTGTGATAAAGGTAGAGATGTTGTCTTCAGCTCCTCTGGATGTAAAATCTTGGACAGTAAGTCTAGGGAAGTTATTCTAACTGCTCCTAGAGTCGAAAATGTTTTCATGCTGAACCTTGAGAATCTTTGCAAAAATATATGCTTGATGTCCAAAGAGGATACCTCCTGGCTCTGGCATAGAAGACTTGCTCATGTGAGCATGGACCTTCTGGCCAAAGTAGCTAGAAATCAATTGGTTGAGGGTCTGCCTGAAATTAGTTTTAAAAAGAACCATTTATGCAATGCTTGCCAATCTGGTAAACAATCCAGAAGCTCTTTTAAAACTAAGAAAGTCATTTCAACTAAAAGACCTTTGGAATTACTTTATATGGACCTTTTTGGCCCTGTTCAACCAATGAGCATGGGTGGAAAGAAGTATGCCTTTGTCATTGTAGATGACTATTCAAGATTCACTTGGGTCATCTTGCTGTCTAGCAAAGATGAGTCACTTGGATGCTTCTCAGTTCTGATAAAGAAACTTGAGAATGAAAGGAATGAAAAGGTTGTTCATATCAGAAGTGATAATGGTGGAGAATTCAAAAACTTTAGGTTTGAAGAATTCTGTGAAACCAAGGGAATTGATCATAACTTTTCTGCTCCCAGAACTCCTCAACAAAATGGGGTAGTTGAAAGGAAGAATAGAACCCTGGTTGAGATTGCCAGAACTATGATCAATGAAAGAAGGCTTCCTAAGCACTTTTGGGGAGAAGCTGTGAACACAGCTTGCTATGTTCTGAATAGAGTGCTAATCAGAAGCATTCTGAACAAGACTCCTTATGAACTCTGGAAAGGTCGAAAGCCTAAAATAGGTTATTTCAGAACCTTTGGTTGTAAGTGTTATGTTTTGAATACAAAAGAATATCTTTCAAAGTTTGATTCAAAGGCAGATGAGGCCATTTTTCTTGGTTACTCAACACATAGTAAAGCATATAGGGTTTTTAATAAGAGAACTCAAACTTTAGATGAATCTGTTCATGTACAGTTTGATGAGACTAACCCTGCAGATAGTAGAGCTCCTGATGAAGATGTAGTTCAAGCTCCTGTAGTTACATCTCCTGTTGAAGAAGAAGATGTTTCTCCCAGAGCTGCTGAAGTGGTTCCTCCTGTTGCTGAACAAGCTCAAGAAGTGAATCCCACTCCAGAAGTCAACTTCCTTCCAGAAGATGCTCCCATTTATGATTCAACAAATGATGAACAGGTTTCAGAAGACTCATTGGATGTACCAAGAGAAGTTAGAGCTCATAGGAATCATTCCTTACAGAACATAATTGACTCTGTTCATAATCCTGTCATGACCAGAGCTCAGCTCAGAAGATACATGGGTAATGTGGCTTTTGTGTCACTTCTGGAACCCAAGGACTTCTATGAAGCTGCTGATGATGACTCCTGGTTAATGGCAATGCAAGAAGATCTTGACCAGTTCAAAAGGTCAGAAGTTTGGACTTTGGTTCCCAGACCTAACAACATAAAGGTTGTTGGAACTAGATGGGTTCTGAAGAACAAGCTTGATGAATTTGGAAATATTGTGAGAAACAAGGCTAGACTTGTTGCTCAAGGTTACAGTCAGCAAGAAGGCATAGATTATGGTGAAACTTTTGCTCCTGTTGCAAGATTAGAAGCCATTAGAATCTTATGTGCTTTTGCATCATACAAAGGTTTTAAGCTCTTTCAAATGGATGTGAAAAGTGCATTCTTGAATAGTTACATTGATGAGGAAGTCTATGTGTCTCAACCTCCTGGTTTTGAAGATCATAAGTTTCCTGATCATGTTTACAAGCTGAAGAAAGCCTTGTATGGACTGAAACAAGCTCCCAGAGCTTGGTATGAGAGATTGACAAAGTTCCTTCTGTCTAAGGGATTTGTCAGAGGCTGTGTTGATACAACTCTGTTCACTCTGAAGAAAAACAAGGATATCCTTATAGCTCAGGTATATGTTGATGATATTATATTTGGTGCTACTAATGAATCTTTGTGCAGAGAGTTCAGTGACCACATGAAGGCTGAGTTTGAAATGTCTATGATGGGAGAATTAACCTTCTTCTTAGGACTTCAGATCAAGCAAAGTAATGATGGTGTGTTTATCAATCAAGCCAAGTACACCAGAGAAGTGCTGAAGAAATTTGGCATGATGGACTCTAATGCTGTTGATATTCCAATGGATGTCAGCAAAGACATTGATGATAAAGAAAAAGCTGGTAAACCTGTAGATATAAAAACCTACAGAGGTATGATTGGTTCTCTTTTATACCTAACAGCCAGCAGGCCAGATATACATTTTGCTGTGTGTTTTTGTGCTAGATATCAATCAAAGCCAAGAGAAATTCATGATGTTGCTGTCAAAAGAATTCTCAGATATCTTAAAGGCACACCAGAAGCTGGTTTGTGGTATCCCTGTAGTTCTGATTTCACTCTTATAGGATACACAAACTCTGACTATGGTAGAGATAAATTGAAAAGGGTCGGCACTTCTAGTGGTTGTCATTTTCTGGGGGAGTGCCTAGTCTCCTGGCATAGCAAGAAGCAAACCTCTGTGGCTCTCTCAACTGCTGAAGCTGAGTATGTTGCTGCTGGAAGTTGTGTCTCTCAGATGCTCTGGATCAAGCAACAAATTGCTGACTATGGAGTCATCCCTGGAACAATTACAATCTACTGTGATAACAAGAGTGCAATTGATCTTTCAAAGAATCCCATTCAGCACAGCAGGATGAAACATGTTCATATTAGGCATCACTTTCTGAGAGATCATGTTCTGAAGAAGGATATTATCATTACTCATGTTCCCTCTAAAGAGAATCTTGCTGACATGTTTACTAAGCCTCTGGCTGGTAATTCTTTCAGCAACTTACGAGAAGGCATTGGTATGACTTATCCACTTCAGTAATTCGGTTTAATTATTTCTGTGTATCTTAAGTGATTAATCGTTTAAGATGATTAAGTGATAATTAATTCTAATCATGATTTGACATTTAAGCATGCGTTATCTACTGCTTTTTACGGCGTTGTTCTGTGGTTAACGGTTATCTGTTCCCTTTTAAACGGTGTTTATTTGCTTTTTGAGTTGGAACGGTTTCTTGTTTGGGTATAAATAGGGGTTTTCCATACTTAGAAGTTTTTACTTTCACCTTCATTGCAATTAGAATTTCCATAGATTTTCTGTGTTCTTTTCTCTCTAGATTCTTAACCTAATTTCTTATATCTTCAAAAATGGCTCAAGAAATCACTGCCACTCACATCTTTACCACTGAATCCAAAAAGAAAGTTAGCGAATCTAGGGTATTCACCTCTAGGTTCCTAGATGATGAAGTTAAATCCACTGAACCTATCTCCAAATGGCTTAGTGCTCAAAACTGGAATTCTTTCGTTTCTCTCGATGAATTCATTTACCCTAAGTTAGTCACCGAATTCTATCAGAACCTCCATTTCTTTTCAAATGAGGAGGATGTTCTACACTCAGAAGTCGGGGAAATTGAGATTGAGGTCAGCAGGGCTTCTATTTCTCAAGTGATCGGTATTGATGATGAAGGAATCATCATTGGTGATGATGGTTCAGCAGATGGTTTTACAGAAGCAAACTGGGCTAGACCAGATCTAAGTGCCAAGGAAACTTATGCCACCTGGCTCACTCAGCACCAGAGGTGGGCACACTATTTGACTACTAATGTTTTCCTTCCGAAGGCTGGAGGGGTTAATGGTGTTTCCAACAGGGAAAGAGTGTTTATGTGGCATCTGGTCAACCAGAAGAAGATCAACTTACCTGCCATGCTGATAAGGCAGATGAAGAATGTAACTACCGTGAGTGCATTAGCATATGGCTCACTCCTGACTAGGTTGTTTGAGGCAGCCTCTGTGGTGGTTTCAGGAGAAGGTGTTACGAGTAGGAGTACCGTTCTGAAGATGTATACCTTCAGAAACCTCAATTTTGGTGTGACTCCGAAGAAGAATGAGAAGGGCTCCTCTGTGAGTATTGCTCAGAAGGAAATTATTGAGGTTGCTGTACAGAAAGGGAAGAATGCTGCCAAGAAGGGCAAGGGAAAGAAGGGATCAAGTAAGTTGGTCCTGACTGTTGAGAAGGTGGTTGTCTCAGAACCTCTTCCCACGATGGTTCAAACAACAATCAATGTTGAACCCTCTGGCAAGATCGTTGCTGAGAAGCCAAAGGTTGTTCCTGAGAAGGAAGCTCAGGATGCTGAAGCTGAAAAGGTTGCAAGGGTTGTGGCTCTTGCTGAAGAGAAAAGAAAGAAGAAGGAAGCTGAGGATAAGTTAGCAGCTGAAAGAGAAATTGATGCAAAGGCTAAGGCCGATGCAAGGCTTATAGAATGTGCTGCTGAACTTCAGGATGCGGAGTTCTCAAAGAATGTTGAGGCTTCAGAAGAAGGAGAAGAGCTTGAGAATATCTCTCTCTCTACTCGGATCAGTACAAAGGCTACTGAAGAGGATGAGGACTCTGAAGATATTCCTCTCTCCAGAAGAATCCCCAAGAAGAAGATGTCAGCAAAGAGAAGGTCTCTGATCAAAAAGGACTTCTCTGTTGCTTCGAGTACTGAACTGGAAGAATCAATTCCTGAAAAAGAGGACTTGGTTGATGACGAAGACATGATGGATATGTCTGCTGAAAAGGATGTTGATGCTCCCATTATTGAAGAACTGACTGAAGATAGTGATCAAGAGCCTGATACTATCATTCAGAATGCTATGAATTTTGCTGAAAACATCAACACTGATGATTTTCTAGATAATGTTCTTCTGGGTCAAGGGAGAAATCCTGGTGAAAGAGATGCTTCTGAGACTCTGTTCAGAATGGCTCATATCTTTGCTGAGCCCATTTCTACATTTGATCCAAACCTCTCTGATCAGGTTATTCCATCTCCACTTCATACTTCTTATCCATCCTCTCCTCGTACTCCTCATCCATCTCCTTCACTACCTTCTGTCACAGAAGTTGGTGATTCTCACACTTCCATTCCTCCTACAACTTCAACTTCTGAGGTTGTACCCCCTCCAATTATTCCTCCTTCTGGATCCTTTTCAGAAGTGAACCTAAACACTGCTCCAATTTTCACAGACTCCATAGCCACATCCTCTACCTCCTCCATTCATACTTCCTCTGTAAGTCCATCAATTGGATTTACTGCTCCATCTTTCTCACTACCATCCACACTACCTCCCATCTCAACCTCACATACTATCCCTACCTCAAACACTCCTATTCCTCCACTCTCATCCTCTGGACATGCACCCCCTGTGTGTGATCCCTTAACTACCTCCTCCACTACTTCTTGTTTTGCTGGGCTGTCATCCAATTATGACTTCCTACGCAAACACATGAATCGAGTTGATTTGGATACCAGGTTTGGTAGTTTTGGCTTCATGGGCAGAGCTTTTGGTGTATCCGAAGCTGGTGGTGCTCCCAGTGTTGAGTAGTTGAGAAGAATGAGTCAGAGTGGCTCTGATGAATTGCTGAATAGATTTGCTGGTATGGGGCAAAGGTCTACTGCTGCTGACATGTATGCTCAGGGCATTGTGCTGCAAGAATTACATTCCTTGAAAGCTCAGAACCTGCAGCTCATGACTATGCTTCAAATGCAGGACCCTTCTGTCTACATACGCAATCTTTCTACACTTCATCTAGCTACCTATGAAGAGCTGTACAAGTTAAGAGAATTAGCTCTGACTCTTCCTTCACTGGACAACATTGCTCTTGCTTCTTCTCTGAAGGTCAATGAGAATTTGGAGATATTGACAGAAGAAGTCAAGGAAGCAAACGAGCATTATGAGGCTCATGAGAAGATGCTCCCAAGTAAGATTGATGACCTGCAAAGTACTGCCAATCATATCCTGAGAGAAGTGAAATCTTCTGCTCAAGGTTCATCATCTTCCGGGGCTGCGAAGATTGTATATGACATCACTCCTGATCTCAACAATCGACTCTCCAACATTGAGTCTGCTGTGTCTGCTCAGAACGCACAGATTGCTGAGCTTTCTGAACTTCTGAAGGTTATGCACACTCAAGCACGTGAACAAGAAAAGACTCTTCACAATTGCTATAGGTTTGTTCGAGGACAAACTTATATTCAGAATGAGCATCTTACTGCTGCTGTGTATGCTAACAATAGGTTGATCAAGCTCCTTCTGGAAGACGTTCAGAGACAGCGACCTATGTCTGGTCAGACCTTTGATCATATGAAGACCATTGATGATGACTTCAGAAGAAGAATGGATTTGATCAACTCTGTGAGGCCAACTCCTCAGCAATATCAGACTGCACTGAATGTTCAGCAAAAATTGAAATCTCAGGGTGCTCTGGGTGTTGCTCTTGGTTCTGGTCAAACGGGGGAGAAGTCTGGTCAGAAGAGATCAAGTGCTGCTGAAGGTTCTAGTGGTGTTCCTCCTCCTCAGAAGAAACCTAGGAACTTGTAATCTTTTAGGACTTAAGCTTCTTAGCTAGGTTCTGGGTTGGGTAGTTTTTGTCTTAGGACTTTTTCTGCTCTTCTGATTATTTTGTTTCTTATGTTGTCTTCTCTGATGAACTTATATTCACTGAATCTTTCTTATACTTTCTTGTGTCTCTGACTTCTTAACCTATTGCTTATGATGAACCCTATGTGTTTTGATTATGTCCAAATGTTTCAGAAGATGAAAACTTAATACTCCCTTACATATAGTTTACTATTGACTAATAATTTTTGTCTACTTAGTCTTTGTGTAAGTTGCTCAGCAGGTGCTGAATGAATCATTTCTGGATTGCCTAAAGGACTCAGAAGATCTGTTTGCTGAAGTCAGAGTTCCAATGATTCAGATGCTGGATACTCCGCTCTGAAGTCGAAGTCTGCTAAAGCTCTCCTCAGAAGTTCTTTGCAATCAGAAGCTTTACCAATTTGATCAGAAGTATAGACAACTGGAAATCAGCTTCTGAAAGCTTAGTCACGGGTTCTATTTGAGCATTTAATGCTCTGACACTTGCATTCAATGCAAGGCGCTAAAAGTTCAAAAAGCTGTTTTGATGGAGCGCGCTTGTCTGTTCAAGAGGAACCAAAATTTCCATGTCTACCCTTTGTTGATCCAATTGAAGAATGATTCCTGTCATCCTCATCCTTGATTTGAAATCACTTACCGGATTAAGTTAAAGAACAAGGATAACGGAATCAAAGTGTTTGAAGACCGTTTGAAGACTTGACAAATTAACGGCTACAACAACTGATGTCATCTCCTTCGAAGATTCAAACTCACCAACGGTCATCTTCATTCACTATAAATAGTAGCCAAGCTCCAAAGCATCAACATACGTGTGATCATCGAGCAAAATCTCAACGCACTGTTTTAACAAGGAAAACAGAGCAACTTTTTCCATTCTCAATCTTTCTTAGCATAGTCTTAGTTAAAGTGAGAGAGTGAAGAAAAACAAGTTCATAATAGGAATCTTGTAAACTGAGATCGTTTGTGATCTTCAGTTAGATTTTGAGAGAAATCTAGTTGAGATTAGAGTTGGGTGAGAAATCCAGAAAACAAAGTTGTTGTTGTTCTGGTGGAAATCCTTTAACTCTTTTTAAGCTAGTCAGAACTAAGTGAGAAATTAGCTTAAGTTCTGTTGATGTAAAGGAGCTTCTGAACTTGCCATAAAAGTTCTGAATAGTGGATTTATAAAATCTCTGTAGGCTGCGACCTCAGGGGACAAGACGTAGTCACAGGACTTTTGTGGCGAACTTGGATAAATCGAATTGTTCAATCAGGATCTCCTGAACTTCTTTCTCCCTCTTATACTTGTTACTTTTGCCTCTGTGTACTTGCTTATGTTTAGTGCTGAAACAGATTTTCTCTAAAAGTATCATTGTCTTTGTTCAGAAGACTGTCCAGAAGTTCTTCAATCAGAACTTCTGTTGCTGAAAACAGTCCAACTGTGTTTAGGCAGAATTTCCCTCAGAAGCAACTTCTGTAAGCTAGCTTCTGACTCCGAGGAAATTTGACTCTGAAAATTAAGTTTCTTGAAAAACTTAGAATAATTCAGTTTTCAACTTAGACACCTATTCACCCCCCTCTAGGTGATTCTGTTCTTGATAGGGCCAACAATAGGGAGATAAAGGATCCCCTTGACGGAGCCCTCTAGTAGGCGTGAAACCTGGAAGCTTCTCTCCATTCCAAAGAACCTTCATATCCGAAGCAGCAACACAATCCATAATCAGATCAACCAACTGATTAGAGAAACCAGCAAGAACAAGAGTGTCTCGTAAGAAAGACCAATTAACTCTATCATATGCTTTTTCCATGTCAAGCTTGATAACCATATCCCCAGGTCTACCAGTACGATGATGCATAGAGTGAATCACTTCTTGAACAAGGATAACATTATCAGAAATGTGACGACCTGGAACAAAGCTACTTTGAGCCGGAGCAATAATATCCCCAAGGAAACTTTTGATGCGATTAACAATGCACTTTGTGACAATTTTATACAGAACATTGCACAAACTAATCGGGCGAAATTGAGCAACCGACTCTGGATTAGGCACTTTAGGAATGATAGTGAGAAGGGTTTCATTTATGCCTTGCTCGATCTTACCAGCTTGCACCATACTTAGCACACAATTAATTATTTGATTGCTCACCTTTGACCACATTTTCTGATAGAAAACTGCTTGATAACCATCCGGTCCCGGAGCTTTAAAAGGTGCCATGTCAAAAAGAGCACGACGAACCTCCTCAGGAAGAAAAGGCGCTAGCAGACCCCCTTCCGCTGATTTAGGGATCGGTGGAAAGCAATTGAGAGTAAACAGAGGTCCCCTCGAAACATCCTCCTCTGTATACAAGTTTTTGAAGTAAGCAAAAACTATATCCTTGACCATATTAGAGTCCCACTGCCAAATCCCATTAGAATCCCTCAGACCCATAATTCGATTTCGCCGTCTTCGAATCACAGTAGATAAATGGAAAAAAGACGTATTTCTATCACCAAACATTTTTGGCACCATTTGTTACAAAAATGCTCTAATAGTAAACATTTTTCTAAAATTGTTAATATGATGGCATACATTATCTTATATATATTTTATTCTAAACAAGTGTAAGCCTCAGTAGAATGGAAAAGTTTTTTCGAAAGCTAGCCTCTTGAAGGATCTCATGTTTGGAATAAGAAAGTTGAATAACTATGAAAAATATTTTGATCTTTTGGGGAGGGTTTTTGTTAGGACTGTGTCCTCCACCACTGCGTCTCATTAGTATGATATTGTCTGCTTTGGACCAAGCTAGCACGATTTTGACTTTGGCCATTCATCTTCCCAAAATGCATCATACTAATAGAGTGGCAGGTATTCTTTATAAATCTTATAACACTTCTCTATATTGGCAATGTGGGATATGAGTTTGCTCCCAACAATCCTCCCCTCAAACACAAGAACCACATCTGTCCCTCCTAGACTACATCTGTTCTCCCCTCCAGTGATAAATATGTTCATCTTGTACCACCGTTATTAATCAACGGGACCCGCTGCCTGAATTCCGCTGTTAGGAAGACTTTCGACACAAGACACCCACAAATCTCCAATCGCGAGGTTACACCGAGGGGGCTTCCTGTGCACATTGCAAACACAGTATACTACCGCTTAGCCTGACTCTGATACTAATTGTTAGGACTAGTTGTCCCCACCATTGCGTCTTATTAGTATGATATTGTCTGCTATGGGCTAAACCCGCACGGTTTTGACTTTGTGCATCAATCTTCCCAAAAAGCCTCATACTAATAGTGTGATGGGTACTCCTTATAAATCTTATAAGACTTCTCTTTTTGGCAATGTATGATATGGGTTTGCTTCCAACGTTTCTGATAACATCTATATCCGCCTAAGAGATGGATCTTGAGGGGTTTCATGGCTTGGGCCTCAAATAGGCCGTGGATTGCATAAAGGTAAATAGATCTCGGTTATGATGATAGCATAAAGGTAATAGGACGCAAAAATTGTCACGTAACCGTATCTCCGTATAAGAAAATCTCAAAAAAAATAGTTATTTTATTGCCCACGATAAAAAAGGCAAAAGAGAAAATATACTTTTCTATTCATGGAGAGACTATAAATACACCATCAGGTGTGTCTTCCAATTAGGGGTGGCAACGGGGCGGGGCGGAGACGGGTATGCAATTCTCACTCCGTCCCCAATAATTGCAGTTACGGTTACGATTAATCAGCATTTAATGTTTCGGAGAAATTTTTATCCCATACCCTACCCACGGGGATCTCCACGGTTTCCAGAAATTCCCCATATCCAAATTAAATATTAATATTTCATATAAAACCTTTAATAAATAGATAATATTTTACAAATAATTACAACCAATAAATAAAAACTCTAACCCCGAAAGATTAGAAACAAATACATCAATATAGTTGAAACAATAAATCTATTAAACATATAAGTCAAAAGAAACAATAAAATTTGAGAATTCTTCCTACAATCCAAAAACTTAATCACAACATTGCTTTGGTTTTTATTTTCACCAATATGTAAAATATCAAAGTATATTTTAGATGTATTAAATAACAAATTAACAATATGGAATATAGATAATAACACATACATTTTATAATTTTTAAAATAATTAGTTAACAAAAATAATTAATGGATTCAGCCTTTTTATTAAACTATTACGGGTCTGGTAACATTTTTTAACATTTACTTTTAATTAAATATCATATACTAAATTAATTAGATAGTCTTCATGTATATTAAATATTTATTATTTAAAGATTCTACGAGTATTCTTCGAGCATCCCCACTAAAATTTAAACGGTTACGAGGCAGGGATCTCCACGGTTCGGATATAGCAATCTCTATCCCTGTTTGAACTTCGGAGATAAAATGTCCCCACATACCCACCCCCATCCCAATTTTTTCGGTTATTCCCCATCCCGTCCGTTTGGGTCCCTCGGTTTTGGGTAATTCCCACCCTGTTGCCACCCCTACTTCCAATAAGTTAACAATAGTTATCTTCAAAACGTATTTGTTTTTTCTTTTAGTTTACCGATTTGATCGTGGAAAGTTCTCTGGCCGAATCCAACAATGCCTTATGGCAGAGTTTCTACGAAGAGAAGTCAAGCAAATATAAAAATAAAAGTAAACCTTCTAAAACCATAATTTTAATAAACTCTATATTGAAAGTTTGCATGTCTCTTATTAGAGTGTGATAATTTTATATTTAGAACTATTGTTCTAAACTCATTATTTGATCCTTGTAAAGTTTGGTGGTGAGGATGCGGATTCCACTCTGTTTCGTTCTGATAAAGAACAGCCTAAGACTTCAATGCTTTAGAACTTGAGAGTCCACAACCAATTAGATCAAATAGTAGTATTTTAAATGTGCTAATTACACAAGGCAGGATCCGAATACATTGGATTTATATTCCATTGGTCACCTAATCAACAACACCTAACTATCGTTTTCATTGCTTCAAATGGATCTCTCGTTAATCATCATGTGATTTACATCTCATTATACTTTATTTTAGACCTTAATTACATCTCCATCAGATCATCCCAATCTTAACAGCTCATACTTTCACATCTCTCTCTCACACAATGCAACTTGTTCCATGATGTTCCACGTATTCTATCAATATAAAAATAGTTGAATCTAATCTAACCACTAATAATAATTCTTATTATTATCATTATTAAAATTTGATTCCCATTGTCTAAAGACTAATTACATTAATGAATAATTATCATTTGGTGAAAAAGTTAGATGTTAGTTTCTTCTCTAATAAATTCATTAATATTTTCCACATGCTTAAAAACTCATTTGACCAAAATAATGCATGGAGGAGCGGGTTGAGTGTTGAATAAATTGCTAACCATGTACCATGTATATGATAAAAGTGAAGAAGATATATTTACTAGCAAAATGGTGTATACATTTGGACTTGATTCATATTTAACTAATTAATATACAATCTAATTGAAAATATTTAGAAGGGAAACTCTAGTTTTGATCATTCTTCTAAAAAGAGTTTGAGATCCATCTTCAAGATGATGAATACACATTTCCAAATCCTTAAGTAGACTAATTTGCTCATTCTCCATCACTACTGTTTTCTTCTTGCATCCCATAATTGATTCCAAGGTTGCATCTATCTTTGCAAATTCATTATTGTCATCGCTTTCTTCCTGATCGCACCCTATTCTTTTTTGAACCATAATTTTTGAAACCAACGACCATTTATTTGCACTTGACGTTATTCTTCTTCCGTTGACAAATGACATAAAGGATTTCAAGACAGAGAGAGTGATTGCTTGAACCTCTTTCAATATCCCAATAATACTCGATATCTCACTGTTGTTGGTGGTATTCGGAATATTATTGGATGATAAGATTGACTTCGCATTGTTAAACGTCCTCAGGATTGCCTTCTTAGCCATCTTCCTAGAGGTTAAGTATTTGGCAACCTCATTATCGAAGGAACTAGCTTGTCTTCTTCGTAGGGTTGACTCGAGTTGAAGAGCGTATTCCTTTGACTGTAACAAAGCATCCTTGGCAGTGTTGCAAATATCAAGAAGACGAAGAGATCCATCCAACAACTCTTCAACCCATTTCTTGTTACTTTCGTGTGAAAACAACTGTTGGGTTAGCGGAAGAAGCAGCAGCTTATCTACAGAATCATGCAAATCTTGGAGACCATTTAGCTGATTCACTAATGATGTTGATGAAGTTGTCTCTGAATCATGTGATTTTAATCTGCAAATTTGATCATCGATCTCTGCGATGATCGGATGTGGTCTCGATGGAAGGCTCTCTGATCGAACATGGAATAATAAAGTTGAGGAAGCCATTCTAATATGTGGGGATGATTAGTAGAAACTTTTTGGTAGCAAATTTTTTTTTTATTTTTGGTAACTATGAGAGTAGAAAATGAATTGCATTATTCTGTAATTTGGCATCTGCTTAATATATATGGATTGAGAAGAGTAGACAAGAGGAATCTGAGCCACATCACTTTGTGTGGATCAATGATTTTAAATTGATATATGATTGGTTTTTGGAGCCATATCTCAGCATTGTCTACGCAATGTTACCTGCATAACTAGCCACCATATATATCACCTAGTTCACCCACATGCTTACGCGTGGCAAATTAATGCAAAATGTATAATTTAATTAAGAGATGAAATTTCAACTGTTAATTTTGTACTGAACAATTACAATTGTGCATTAACCATTCAAATAGGAACCGAGCTGAAAAGAATCTTACCAGTTTAAACCCGTTCATTGAGCCAAAACACATTTTACCTAAATCCATACAGTTTGAAATTATTATCTTCAATCTGTCATTAAAATATATTTTTGATGTAACTTAATTTACATCAGCTTTTGGAGCTCCAATACTTCCAACTTGGCCTTCAGCTCCACCATATTGAGCAAATTTTCTCAACCAAACAACCTCTATTGAACAGGCTAGTAATTGAATTTTCAAACAAGTCCTCTCAACAGATTGAGTTGTAGTTGTTGTGTCAAAAATAGATGACTCCTCTCAAAAGTCAAAATGCATGTCTCAATAGTTTCACCAAAAACCTTCAGCTAAGTATTATTTTACATGCCCTTGGAAAAATACAACAATAATCTACAACTTCTCTAGCTAAGCAGTGTCTTCTACAATGTTCTTAGTGGTCGGCTGAAAGCTTTTGCTTCTTCCATTTGTATGCAGCTTCCAATATCTTCAGGTTTGGAGCTTTAGTTTCTTCTGGGAATATGTAATCGATGTACTCCTCCAACCTGCTCGTTTTATCATATTCTCCTTCTGAGATTTCAAAATCTATATATGCCTGCAGTTAAACGAAAAGAAATGTCAATTTATTCTAAGATTTCCTTTTTCAGCCAACAAAATTATCATAAACTACTCAGCAAATGAACATGATATATCTTATACACCACACAGCTCTCACAAATCATGGGAGTTAACCAAATACAAACATCTGACCATTAAAATGAACTTTTCATACTTACAGTTTCCTTGCTTTGGAATGACACAGTTATAGTTCGTCCATTTTTTATGTCATTTGAGGTTTCCATTGGGACTAACGAAGTATTATTTACCCTTACTATTTCTCTCCTAAACCTACACTTTCATGCCAAAATCCTCCTTCTTGACTTAATTATAGGATAATTTGCATTAATACTAAACCTCTCTATTGCCACAAATAAGGGCAAATTTGAAATCTTAAAATAAGGAGAAATACAAACAACTTAACTGCAACATCACAACTTTTCATACTTTCTGTTTCTTGCATTGGAATGTTGCACAAAGTTATATATACATTCAAAATTAAAGGGCTTTTAAAAAAAATGAAAAGTGGGAATCAAGTTACAAGAAGGTATGATGGTACCGGTCAGATAATAAATCTGGGTGTAGAATAGATCAGGCTATGAATTTATGACACGATAAAATGAACTATACAGACCACCCATTTGACACGATTAGGACACGATAACCTGTTTTGACACATTAGAATGGATTACCAAGTTAAAGACGTTAAACAAGAAATAATTGATGGTATGTATGTGCAATATATTCTCTCCAGGGGAATAATAAATCCCGGTACAGAAGTACAGAACAAGACTTATGAAGGAAGCAGCAATATGAATTCAAAAGTAAATGCACCTAACATATATGGCCTCAAGTGACTTGAGATGTGAAAGTCGGGCCGCTGCATCACATGAAATAAAACAGGGAAAAGAAAAAGGGCAAAGAAGATCGCACAATTAATTTCAGATTGTGTTGAGGAGTCATACAGGGAAGGTTTGGCAGTCAAACATTTCCTTCAACACATATAGAGATAACTACACTAAAGCAAGAACTTAAATGCTTTATCGCGTACACTAAAATCTATGAATATTAGAGATTTGAATAGTAGAAACCCAGAACCGTAAAAGCGCCTTAAAGCCAAAAAAATCATAAGCTAAATTAATGTACTTACGAAGAACAATTAACACTAGTTGAAATTTTGAAGTGAACTTAGGTGCACTGATAAAAAATATTAAGTGCCAGACTTTATTCAAGAAGCAGAATTCCACAAGACAACAATGACAATAGAATGTGAAAATATAGATTATATTGATAGATAAGAACTATAAAGATGAACAACAAAGTAAAGATAACAATGGATAGCGAGATAAACCCTAATCCCCACAGGAGAAATACTCCCTCTCTACTAAGTAGAGCCCCAGCCTTAGCCTCCAAGATTACAAAATACTCACTGCCCCTCTTTTCTCTAAACACCACCCCCCCCCCCCCCCCCCCTCTTATATACTAAAGAGGTATACCCTAAATACTAATGACTAATCCCCTAAATACCCTTTCCCCAAACATCTTATTTCCTTCTAATATTCCTACTAATGGAATAGACACGTTCTCTATCACTAACCTTCCACAACAACTCTGGCATGTCCAAGGCAGGTTGAGCTATTGCAAGCTCAAAAATTCCTCTTGCTCTCTCTGTTTCTGACAGGGATCTCTCCAGTTGTGCAAATTTGCTCCACGCATAACAGTTTTCCGGTGACCACTCCAAATATTTTTCGTAAAGCTTTCTACAGCGGTCGATATTACCAAGCTGTAGCTCCTATTTCAATATATTTCTTAAATATCTGTACATTAGTAAGGAAAATGGTGATCAGCAAGAACAATATAATGTTACATAATCATCAGAATTGTGGCAACAGCTTGATTTTACCTTATCTTTGGGAGCTTTGCCAATGGCATTGCCTAAAATTTGTCGAGCCCCCTGGAGGTTCAACTGACGGATTTCATACTGCGCAGCTAAAAGCCATATCTTTGCAAATGAGAACTTCTTGTGAGGAATTAAGTTCAAGCATTCCCTGAAAATATCAAAAGGATTCAGAAATTGTCCAATGTTTAGGGGATCTAGCTCTGCGTTACAAAAAGGCTTAACAACCATTAGTGTACACGTGATCGAGCATTGAATACAACCACAAGAAAAAAGAGGAAGAAAACTGAATAACAAAAATCATTTCAAATTACAGCCCAGAGAATAGTGAAGCATGCAGAATCCAAGAACTAACAACTTCAACTGCTTTTGTGTTCGTTGGTCACAAGCAAGAGATTGATACAACAATCATCATGATTGTTAATTGAATCTTTTTGACAACTAAACCAATTGAAAGGTTCACATTCAGCCACCCATCATAAAATTGAAAAAGGATATTCACCTCTATGTGTATGAACTTTGGTATTATTGAACGCAATCAAGTAAAAAACCTTAAAGCAGATAAAGCATTAGAAGAAAAAGGTCTGACGTTCTGAACTAAATGCAAGATGAAGAAAATTGAATAACAAAACACTTCAGACTACAGCTCAAAAAAAGTGAAGTATGCGGAAGCCAACAACTAAAGGCTGATTCAGCAATCATCACAATAGCTAATTGAAGTTTTCTGAATCATTAAACCAATTGAAAGGTCCGCATTCAACCAGCCATCATAATGTATTGAGAGGATGTCCATCTCTAATCAATTAAAATCATACCAAACTAACAAGTGAAAAAACTTAAACCAGATAATGTATTAGAAAGGATACATCTAAAGTTCTGAACTATAAATGCAAGGAGTCGCAGACGCACAAACCAAGTGCAACCTTTAACTTACTATAAGAGCTCTCCTATTACAATTTTTGTAATGTGCCCGCGAATAGGATCTCATCACAGGTCTATTTACTGGAAAATCCTCTTAATTTCATTGAATTTCCTGGTCTTCGAAGGACCTATCTTTGAGACTCACTCATTGGTGGTGATTTGTGAGAGATCCTCGAACTCCCTTAATTATGTCTTCTACTCAATTTAATGATAAATTTTTTATTGAAACGCTGATGTCTCTTATTAGACCCCAAAGAGAATACAATACGAAAGAGTACCAATAACATTATATTGTTCAACAAACATCGCATAATAATAGACACAATTCTTTTGTTTTTCGAGTAAATATTGAACTAAGACAATATGTGAATACTGCAGCCATAGAACCAGCTAATATATTCAAATCAAAGTGCAAACCGGTATACATCTCGTGTTCTCTCCACATCTTCAGCATCAAGCTCTTGATATAAAGCATAATTTATCCTACATCACAAAACAAACAAGTTTAAGAAAATAAACATTTCAGTAGCCAAAAAGAGCAAGTGAAACATCTTAGAATCAAAACTCGAAAGTCAAAGCTCACCACAAGTATATATATCTTTGCCAGTATCTCTTCTCCTCAGCGGGAGGTACATTTGCAATTGCACGCTGATAAACCTCCCTGATTCTCGCCTTATTACCAACAGTTTCCTCCAACCTAATATAATCAAACCACCCATCATAGTTCAACGGATTCTTCCTAACTTGATCCTCATACTGAAACCTCCTCTTCCCAACTATTGCATCCTCAATCCCCCATTCTTCATCTCAAATTTCGCATAACGAATACAAGCACTAACTTTGGGATGACAATGAACAAACCGTTCAAACATCCCTCTTGCCCACTCGACCTCATTATACCTAAGCTCAAACTTAATATAAGAAAGCCAGCCTTGGTGGTCAGGCTCCCACGCCATCCATCTCTCAAAAACGTGTCTCGCCCCAGCTACATTCCCGAGCATCTCCTCCATATGTATATACTTATACCACAACTAATCAACCCGTGGCAATAGTGTAACGGCACGATCCCACACATTACGAGCATGATTAATGAACTTATTCTTCATCTCGACCTCACCATACTTAAGCCAAAGAGTATGGTTGCGGTAATGTACCTCGAGAGCGCGTTCCCAAACGGACCGAGCTCGGGTGAAGTCTTTCTGAGACTCCTCCCATTGAGCATACTTGATCCAGACATTAATATTCCATCCAACTCTTCGAATTAGGTCTTCGAATTCTTTTCGCTTGCCAAGGCGATAGTCGGCGAGCTCGGTTGAATCGGTGATTTTCTGATTGGGTGGCCGGATTTCAGCTACCTGTCTCTCACGGAGAATCTGCTCGGCGGTAATTTGGACGGGAGCTGCTGTTTTGTTCTTCACACGTGTTGGACGGGGAAGCTTGACCTGGGTTTCTTTACCGGTTAAGTAACCCAGGGACGGATCCGCTTCCTTACCGAAAGACATTTCCGGCTGTTGACTAACGAGCTAAATTACACTGGATATAAAGCATGAAAACGACACAAAAATTTGTTAACGAAAATACACATGTATTTATAGTAGGAAATTCGAACTCCTAACTGGCTAGTAAACATAATTCTTCCTAATCCAAACCGCGAGTTCTAGCATGATACATCTGATTCTTTGCCAAATAAATGGCACTTTGACTGTCACAATGCAATTCAACTCCAGCTTGCTCAACACCCAATTCCTGAACCAAACCAGTAAGCCATAATGCTTCCTTTGCAGCTTCAGCTAACGCCATATACTCGGCTTCAGTTGTAGACAACGCAACAGTAGACTGAAGGGTTGACCTCCAACAAATAGGTCATACACCAAGAGTAAATACATACCCTGTCGTAGACCTCCTATTATCCAGATCACCAACATAATCTGCATCTACATACCCTTCTACCAATGGATCGCCATGTTGGCCATCGAACATCAAACCATGCCCAATAGTACCTCTCAAATACCTGAAGATCTATTTGACCGCCTCTCAATACCTCTTTCCTGGTTTAGACATATACTTGCACACTTGACTAACTGCATGAGCTAAATCAGGACGAGTGCAAACCATAGCATACATCAAACACCCAACTGCACTAGCATAAGGAACCTTGGTCATCTCTTCAATCTCCTTATCTGTCTTTGGACAATCTTCTTCAGAAAGCTGAAAGTGATTCGCCAAAGGAGTACTCACAGGCTTTGCATTGCTCATAGCAAACCTTTTCACGACCTTCTCAACATAACCCTGCTGAGATAACCATAGTCTTCTAGAGCTCCTATCTCTACGAATCTTCATCCCAAGAATTTTCTTAGCGGCACCTAAGTCTTTCATCTCAAATTCTTAACTCAACAAATCTTTCAATTCCACAACATCATTCATGTTCTTGGCGGCAATCAACATATCATCAACATACAGTAACAGAAAAATAGAAGAACCATCATCAAGGTTTTTCACATACACACAACAGTCATACTCACATCGCTTATAGTCAATCTTCTTCATGTAGGAGTCAAACCGTTTATACCACTGCCTCGGGGACTGCTTGAGTCCATACAAAGATTTCTTCAACTTGCACACCAAATGCTCATGGCCAGGCTGAACGAAACCTTCAGGTTGCTGCATATAAATCTCCTCCTCTAAATAACCATGCAAGAAAGCAGTTTTAACATCCATCTGCTGTAGATGCAAATCCTGAGTGGCAACACGAGCAAGTACTGACCTGATCGAAGTATGTCTAACCACAGGAGAGAAGATCTCATCATAATCTATTCCTTTCACCTTTGTAAAACCTTTGGCTACCAATCTAGCCTTAAATTTCTCCCCCTCTTTTTCTAATACTGCAGGTTTCTTCTTAAGGACCCACATACAACGAAGAGCTCTCTTTTCTTCTGGAAGTCTAACTAGCTCCCAAGTCTCATTCTTATGTAAAGACTTCATCTCTTCTACCATTGCACCCATCCATCCTTCTTTCTCTCGACTAGTGATTGCTTCTTGAAAATTGGCTGGATCATCACTACCAACGTTGAGTGCATAAGAGACATGTCTTCAAACCCGAATCTGTTTGGAGCCTTCACATTCATGCGTCTTTCTCTATCTCTGGCCAAATTATAGTCTTGCAAATCCGTGGTCTTGGAACCACTTGATGCAGAACCCGAGCTTTGACCCATCTCAACTTCTTCAACTCTCTCAACTGCTTGGTCTTGATTCTGAACTGAATCAATTTGGACTGTCTCCATATTCTGCTGCAACATGGATTTCTCATAAAAAAACATCTCTGCTAATCACCATCTTCTTCTCAACTGGATCCCAAAACTTGTAGCCCTTCACACCTTTCTTATAGCCCAGAAAGATGCATTGCTTCGACTTTGCATCCAATTTCGACCTCTCATCTCCAGGTACATGCACAAAAGCAAGACAACCAAAGATACGTAAGTAACTAAAATCAATATCCTTATCAGTCCATACCTCTTCAGCCGTTTTTCCTCCAAAAGATGCTCTTGGTGATCTATTGACAAAATAACTCGCCATGCTCACCGCCTCTGCCCAGAAGCGTTTAGGCAGCCCCGCATTCAATCTCAAGCACCTAACCTTTTCAGTCAAAGTTCGGTTCATCCTTTCAGCAACACCATTTTGCTGTGGTGTCTTGCGCACAGTGAAGTGCCTCTGAATTCCATTCTCCTCACAGAACTTGATGAACTGCGAATAGGGCTGTAAATGAGCCGAGCAGCTCATGAGCGGCTCGGCGTTCGGCTCGATAAAAGCTCGGCTCGGTTCGATATGTAAACGAGCCGAGCTTGAACACGATTTTCAGGCTCGACTTGTAAACGAGCCGAGCTTGAGCAAGTCAAAGCTCGGTTCGATAGCTCGCGAGCAAGCTCGTCTATAAGCTCGTGAACAGGTTCATGAACATGCTCGATAAATAGCTCGGTTATAGTTTTTAATATTTAAAAATTAATACTACATACTATATATGTATAATACATAATATGTTTCAAACAAAAAAATGTATAATAGATATGACATTGTAAAAGAAACAAAAAATAACATAAACAAATACCATATGATTTATACTTTTGGTTTAAACACAACCTTCCTTCATTAGTTAATGTATAAAAGAAACAAATATCTTTCGAAAAAAAAAAAGAAACAAATACTCTCAAAACCCTAAACACGGCTTCCTTTCCTCCTTCCTCTCAAACAAACACAGCCGTCGCCCCTTCCTCTCAAGTCTCAACCCTAACCCGCCGGCAGCCCCTTCCTCTCTTCTCTGCTCCCCTAACCCGCCGCCCCTTTCTCAGCTGCGTTCATCTCCCTACATCCATATCATTTGCTGAAAGAAGAAATTGAATCGCTGGAGAGTCGTCTGCGGTTTCCTTCTAGCTGCTGTTGAGCCCTCTTCTCGATCTCGCTGAAGAAAGTAAGCTAATTACTTACAGTAAGAGAAATGTGTTCATCTTTGATTTGTTTAACAGTTTAGTCGTTTGATTTGTTTAACTGCCTCGGATTAATAAGATTAAGAAAGTAAGAGAATATTTGTTTCTTTTTGTTTCATTTTGTTTCATTATGAACCTAATTACTGCCTCAGATTGATAACAGTTCGTGCTCTAGATTTGATAAATTAGATGCTCCACATTGTTAAATATTTGTTTCATTTTAACTATATGTTGGTTGCTGTTAAATAAGTTATTGTATATCTTGTTCAAGCTCTTTTTTGGTTAGTTATGATCAACAAGATTGTTGTAATTCTTGAAATGTCTTTGTATAGAACTAAAATTTGTCTCTGTATTCTTGTTATAATTTATGTTGGCAGCTAAATTAATATTTGTTTCATTTTAACTATATGTTGGCTGCTGTTAAATTAGATGTTGCTCCACATTGTTAAATATTTGTTTCATTTTAACAGTTCGTGCTCCATGAATCATTTAACTGTATGTTGGCTGCTGGTAATTATTTGATGGTACTAAATTTGATTTTGTTTTGTTCATGAACATTATAAACGAGCTCGTTCGTGAGCAAAATTAACGAGTTTCTAATGAGCAAAGCTCGCGAGCACAACAAATGAGCCGATCGCGAACACTGAAATGAGCTAATCGTGAGCAAGCTCGTTAACGAGCTCGGCTCGTGAGCAGCTCGCGAAAAACCGAGCTTTTAAACGAGCCAAGCTCGAACATCATTCTGAGCTCGAGTTAGAGCTCGAGCTCGTTAAGAATTTGCCGAGCCGAGCTCGAGCAGGCCAAAGCTCGGCTCGGCTCGGCTCATTTACAGCCTTAACTGCGAATCTGTGTATTTCGTGCCATTATCAGTCCTCAAATACTTGATTTTTCTGCATGTTTGATTCTCCACCTCAGCTTTCCACAACTTAAACTTGGCAAAGACTTCAGATTTCTGTCTCAAGAAATATACCCAAATTTTCTTAGAAAAATCATCAATAAAGGTAACATAATACACAGACCCGGCCATTGAAGGCTCTTTGACAGGACCCCATACATCTGAATGCACATAATCAAGAATACCCTCAGTAGTGTGTTTTCCAGTATTAAAACTGACTTTAGTCTGCTTCCTAAGAACACAAAATTTACAGAAATCTAACTTGCAGCTCTTAACACCATGCAATAAATTTCTTTTATGCAACTCAGTCATTCCACTTTCACTAAGATGCCCTAGACGCATATGCCACAATTTTGTGTTGTCTTCATCAGACTCAACAGACTGAACTCCACCTACAACAGTACTCCCTAACAATTTATAAATGTTTCCAGCAGTTAATTTCCCTTTCATAACTATCAATGCACCCTTTACAATCTTAATGGTCTCTCTATCCTCATCTGCCTTAGGGATAAAACCATTTTTATGTAAAGTACCCACAGAAATCAAATTCTTTTTAACCTTAGGAATGTGTCTTACATCAATTAAAGTTCTAATAATACCATCATGCATCCTAATTCTGACATCACCAATACCAGCAATATTACAGCATCTATCATCACCCAGATAGACACAACCAGAATTAACTGACCTGTAATGTGGTAAACCAATCCTTATTAGAAGTAATATGGTAAGAACAACCTGAATCAAGAATCCACGCATCTGCCATCTGAGCATCCGCAACAGAAAGCATGTCACCATCAGTATTTGAACCGTCATTCTGCACCACGTTCACAGATTTAGATTTAGAACCATTCTGGCTGTCGGCCTGGTTCTTAATCATCGGGCAGTTCCTCTTGATGTGACCTGGTTCCTTGCACTTGTAACAATGCAAAAAGTTTGCTACAAGGGCACCTAGCCATTTTCGAGATCTTGCTGGCCACAATATTTTCAGTGATCTTCAGGATGATGTTGATGATCCGACTATTGACTTGGAAGGCGGTACTAATATCTTGAATCGAAACAAGCGAAGTCGAGTCGACGCCCAAAAAGGAAGTAAATTGAGTACCAGAATTATGGAGAATGGGAAGTCTCGTGTTTCGCCAGGAGGAAAGGGTAATCATGGGACTATTAGAACTGTGTTTAATGATGTTACCAATACTGGTCAGGGTGATGGTGTTGCTTCCATGCATAGTATGGTTCATGAGGCAGCGAGTGCTTTAGGAGGAAGGGGAGCGACCCCTTCTCAATGACTAGTGTGTTTGGGTGTGCATTCCTCTTTGTTTTCCTTATGAAGATAATATCTTGGAATTGCTTTGGTGCAGGCGGCACTGAGTTTCTTCGTGCTGCGAAACATTTACTCTCGATTCATGATCCGGACATTTTTGTTCTTCTTGAACCTCGTTTATATGGTGTTCGTGCGAACGAGCTTTGTAGGAAGCTTCACTTTGATTGTTGTGAGATTGTTGACTCGGAAGGTTTTAGTGGTGGTGTATGGGTCTTTTGGCATAACTCTCGAGTTACTTTAAATGTCTATTTTAAGAATAAACAATTTCTTCACTGTGATGTTACTTGTGTTGGTGGCGCTCTTCACGAGAGTTGTTTTGATGTGTCTTTTGTGTATGTTCGCCCGCAAATGTATTATAAACGTCAATTCATGGCTGAAATGTGTGCTTTGAAAAATTCTATTGTGCACCCTTGGGTTCTCATTGGGGATTTCAATTGTATAAAGTCCCTAACGGAAAAGAAAGGAGGGTCCCTACAAGTTCTCAACAGATGTTCCTTCTTTGCTGAGTGGATTGATAATATGGAGTTGGTGGACCTGGGTTTTCAGGGACCGGCTTTCACATGGTACTGTGGTTCTACACCTCGGACTCAGGTCGCTTGTCGCCTTGATAGGGCCTTTTGTAATGTAAATTGGCGGACTACTCATACTGATGCCATCGTGCGTCATCTTCCAAGGAACAGGTCAGACCATGCTCATATTTTACTTCTTCTTGATGGTGTTGATCCTGTCCCTTTGCGGCATCCTTTCCGTTTCCAGGCAGCTTGGTTGTCTCATCGGGGTTTCTCCCAGTTTTTTGAGGAAGCGTGGTCGACTACGGAGACTGTTGGTGATAGCTTGAAAGCCCTTACTCCTGATCTTATACGCTGGAATACTGAGGTCTTTGGTCATCTTGAAGGTAGAAAGAAGAGGGCGTATAGCAGGCTGGCTGGTATCCAGAAAATCCTTGTTAATCGAGCTGATATAGGACTGCTGAAATTGGAACAGAAAATTATGGTGGAGCTCGATTCCATTTTAGCGCAGGAGGAAATATGGTGGTTCCAAAAGTCAAGGGTTAATTGGCTTTGCTTTGGCGATCGTAACACATCCTTTTTTCATTTATCTACATTGATAAGAAGAAGGCGTAATAAAGTTGTGGGTTTACGCGATGATAATGGAATATGGATTTGAGATTCTAATGCAGTAGAGTCTATTATTTTTGATTTTTTCAAGAAACTCTATTCGGAGGAGGTACTTGACCGAGGAAAATTTTTTACTATGCAATCTTTCCCTGAACTTTCAGTTCGTGCGCAAGATGATCTCAGAAAGGAGTTTTCCAATGGGGAGGTGTATCCGAGTCTTTTTTCGATGGCTCCTTTCAAAGCTCCGGTCCGGATGGCTATCAAACGGGATTCTATCAAAAACTTTGGGGTAAGGTGGGAGTTCAAGTTGTAGACTGTATTTTAAAAATGCTCCAGTCTGGTTGTATTGAGTCAGGGGTTAATGATACCTTAATTACAGTGATTCTAAAAATCTCCAATCCAGAATATATTTCTCAGTTTCGTCTTATTAGCCTTTGCAACGTGTTGTATAAGGTTGTTACCAAATGTATCGTTAATTGTTTGAAGAGCTTTCTTGGTGATGTGATTGGCCCTGCTCAGAGTAGTTTTGCTCCGAGTAGACACATTACGGATAATGTTATCATGGTTCAGGAGGTGGTCAATACGATGAGTCATAGAACTACTAGACCAGGTGATATGATTCTTAAATTGGACTTGGAAAAAGCTTATGATAGAGTAAGTTGGCAATTTTTGCAAGACACCTTTGAGCTTCTTGGTCTCTCGACTCAGTGGGTTAATCTGATAATGAATTGTGTAGCCAGTCCGGATATGAGGGTGTTTTGGAATGGTGGCAAGTTGCAAAATTTCACTCCTACCCGCGGCCTTTGGTAAGGTGACCCTCTCTCGCCTTATCTCTTTGTCCTTTGCATTGAGAGGGACACATGATAGAAGATACGGTCTTATGTGGGAATTGGAAACCGATTGCTGTTTCGAGAGGAGGGGTTTCGGTGTCCCATCTATTTTTTGTGGATGATATTGTTTTAATGGTAGAGGCTAATATCTCCCAAGCAGTGGTTATTAATAATGTGATGCGTCAGTTCTGTGATTGTTCAGGGAAAAGAGTCAATCTTAGCAAGTCGAAGGTTTTCTTTTCTTCCCATGTTTCTGAAGTTTCGAGTCGAGGAATCTGTGACATCTTGGGTATTGATAGAACTATGGACTTGGATATTTACCTGGGAGTGCCAATTATCCATGAACGGGTTAAAAGCTCAACTTTTAGTCATGTGATTGATAGAGTTACTACGAGATTGGCTGGGTGGAAGTCGAAATGTCTCTCCTTCGCGGGTCATTTAACTTTGATTAAGTCGGTAACTTCGTCTATACCGGCATATATTCTATGCAAACTGTTTTGCTTCCTATGAGTATTTGCAATAAGCTTGATGCGTGCAATAGGAATTTTCTGTGAGGGTCGAATGCTAATGAGAGAAAAGTTCATCTTGTTAATTGGCCGGTGGTGTAGTCCTAAGCGTGACGGGGGCCTTGGAATTCGTTGTAGTCGTGATTTCAATTTAGCTTTTTTAGCTAAATTAAGTTGGGCTTTGCTTACTGATAAAGAGAGCTTATGGGTCCGTACGTTGAAAAACAAGTACTGCAAAACTAGTTCTGGTTTAAACGCGTTTCGGAATAGAGGGAATCAATCGTCGGTGTGGAGGGGGCATTGTTGCTGGTTTCGGCATTCTCAAGAAAGGTGTAGGCCGGGTTGTTCAAGATGGAGTTTCTACCAATTTTGTTGGCCCTAACAAGAACAGAATCACCTAGAGGGGGGGGGGGGGGGGGGAATAGGTGCCTAAGTTGAAAACTGAGAATTTCTATGTTTTTCGGGAAACTTAAATTTCAGAGTCAAATTTCCTCAGAGTCAGAAGCTAGCTTACAGAAGTTGCTTCTGAGGGAAATTCTGCCTAAACACAGTTAGACTGTTTTCAGCAACAGAAGTTCTGATTTTGAGAACTTCTGGACAGTCTTCTGAACAAAGACAATGATACTTAGAGAAAATCTGTTTCAGCACTAAATATAAACAAGTACACAGAAGCAAAAATAACAAGTATAAGAGGGAGAAAGAAGTTCAGGAGATCCTGATTGAACAATTCGATTTATCCAAGTTCTCCACAGAAGTCCTGTGACTACGTCTTGTCCCCTGAGGTCGCAGCCTACAAAGATTTTATAAATCCACTATTCAGAACTTTTCTGGCAAGTTCAGAAGCTCCTTTACATCAACAGAACTTAAGCTAATTTTTCACTTAGTTCTGACTAGCCTAAAAAGAGTTAAAGGATTTCCACCAGAACAACAACAACTCTGTTTTCTGGATTTCTCACCCAACTCTAATCTCAACTAGATTTCTCTCTTTAAATCTAACTGAATATCACAAACGATATCAGTTTACAAGATTCCTATTATGAACTTGTTTTTCTTCACTCTCTCACTTAAACTTAAGCTATGCTAAGAAAGATTGAGAATGGAAAAGGAGTGCTCTGTTTTTCTTGTTGAAACAGTGCGTTGAGATTTTTGCTCGATGATCGTGCGTGGTTGATGCAATGGAGCTTGGCTACTATTTATAGTGAATGAAGATGTCCGTTGGTGAATTTGAATCTTCAATAGAGATGACATCAGTTGTTGTAGCCGTTAATTTGTCAAGTCTTCAAACGGTCTTCAAACACTTTGATTCCGTTATCCTTGTTCTTTAACTAAATCCGGTAAGTGATTTGAAATCAAGGATGAGGTTGACTGGAATCATTCTTCAATTGGATCAACAAAGGGTAGACAAGGAAATTCTGGTTTCGCTTTGAGTAGACAGGCGCGCTCCTTCAAAACAGCTTTTTGAACTTTTGGCGCCTTGCATTAAATGCACTTGTCAGAGCAATAAATGCTTATCCAGAACCCGTGACTAAGCTTCTGATCAAATTGGTAAAAGAACTTCTGATTGCAAAGGACCTCTCAGGAGAGCTTCAACAGACTTCAATATCTTCAGAGCGGAGCATCTAGCTTCTGATAACGAAACTCTGTCTTCAGCAATCGAGACTTCTGAGGTTCTTTAGACAATCCGAAAAATCTTCATTCAGCACCTGCTGAGTAACTTACACATAGACTAAGTAGAAAAATATTAGTCAACAATAAACTATATGTAAGAGAATATTAAGATTTCATCTTCTGAAACGTTTGGACATAATCAAAGCACTTAGGGTTCATCAAATTTTTGGAAGGATAAATGGTGCGGAGATAAACCCTGGGTACTCGGTGTATCAGTCTGATTCCTACTAATTTTGTCAATTTGCAGGTGCGTGATTTTTGGATTGAGGGAAAAGGGTGGAATTGGGACTGCCTCAATCAGCTTCTCCCCCTCACTGCTATTAAAATCGCCTCTATGGTTATTTTCTCAAATTCGAGACATGAGGATATATGGAATTGGCCGGCGGACAAGTCTGGGATTTACACGGTGAGGTCTGGGTATTCTATTTGCAGAAATCTTGATGAGGCAAACAGGCTCGCTGGTCATTGATCCTTTATTTGGAGAATCAAAGTCCCGGAGCGTATTCGTTGTTTGGTCTGCTTGGTTAAAAATAACGCGATTCTTTGTAATGCTAATAGAACTCGTCGTCATTTAGCTTCGAATTATGCTTGTGGCTCGTATGGTGCGGATGAGACGGTGCTTCATGTTTTGCGTGATTGTCCTAAAGCGCGACAAGTTTGGGATTCCCTTATTCCGTCTAATGTCAGCTCCTTCTTTTATTCTTACTCTTTGGAGGATTGGTTAAAAGGTAATATCCTAGTTAATTTCTCTTCTCAAAATATTAGTTGGGAGATTATTTTTTGTTTTGGGATTTGGTGGCTTTGGAAACACCGTAATAACAGAGTCTTCAAGGTTGGAGTTGGTTTAGATATTACTGCTGCAGAAATTATTACTAAGGCCTTGGAGAGTAAGAACGCTTTGGATTCAATTAATTGTGATCAAGTGAGAAGTAGAGTAGAGCGGCTAATTAAATGGCTTCCACCAGCGGACAATTGGGTTAAGATCAACACAGACGGGGCTAGCAAAGGGAACCCGGGTCTAGCGGCAACAGGTGGTGTCATGCGCAATAGCAGTGGGGACTGGTTAGGTGGTTTTGCGGTTAATCTTGGGATTTGCACAGCTTTTCTCGCTGAGCTTTGGGGCCTTTACTTCAGGCTTACAATTGCTTGGTCTCGGGGGTATAAGAAAGTTATTGTTGAGTTAGACTCGAGCTCTGTTATCAATTTGGTCCAGTTTCAGGTTGGTGCTCGACATCCGCACGATTGGATCGTTCGGAAGTGTCGAGAGCTCTGTGATCAAGATTGGGATTTGCAATTTCTTCATGTTCATCGGGAAGGAAATCACATTGCTGATTGGATGGCAAATTTCGCAGGTTCTCTAACCTTGGGTCATCACGAGTGTGGTGTGCCTCCTGCAGGCCTCCAGGATATTCTCCAAGATGACTGCCTTGGTCAATCTATAGGAAGAATTATTTCAGTTTAATTTTGTTTTGTCTTTTTGTTTGTCGGGGTCTCCACCTCTCCGTTCTACCAAAAAAAAAATTAAGAGATGAAATATATATTGGGGTTCGGATTAACCTCGTGTACATCTCCTACATTACCAATTAATTCAAACTCGTAACTTTATTTTTCATTGATACCTAAACCATTTCATCTATACCTAAATCAGTTCAATGTGTATAGTTTGGTAAAAGTATATGGCTCTGTTTAAGAATTAGCTGTTAGCTGATTTGATGAGCTGACTAGCTGATTTGTTTACCTGTTTTTGTAAATTTATGAGGTAAAATTTAATTTGATTGTGATAATTATTGTGTAAAATGACAAATAAAAACATTCATCTTTTATGAAAATTGTTTCGATTTTGATAATTCATATGCTTAATTGATCATCTCTTAAAAAATGAAATACATAAAAGCAAATATGTATCTCTACAGTTGTGCTCACATGGTCAATGATTGACCAAATACAATTTGGTCAATCACCGTTAAATCAAAATCTAAGAGTCGAGATTAGTTTGGTAGTTACATTAGTATCTAATCTCCACCCTTAGATTTTGATCTAATGGTGATTGACGATATTGTATTTGGTCAATCATTGACCATGTGAGCACCACCCTGTATTTCTATATGTAAAAAAAAAAAATCTAAAGTTTGTCTATCCATATGAGTAACTTCATTATGAAGTTTATCATTTCATTAGTGCTCATTTTGCTTGGAAAAAAGTCATTATTTTCTTTTAATCAGAATATTTATTTAATTTACATTTAAAGAATTGTAATTTTGAAGAATTATTATCTCTTTTCTAAATTTTAATTTTTTTATTCAATTGAAGTTTACCAAACCTCTAATTGAAAAAACTCCTAAAATTAGCTTTTTCAAAATTAATTTTTTAGATCAAAAAGCTCATTTAATCCGCTATTCATCAAAAATCTAAATAAGAGTTTAGCAAGTCAAACTTCTTAAATTGGTCAAAATCTCTAATTACCAAACATCGCCTATATATGAGTGGTGCTCACATACTCAATAACAGACCAAATATAATATGGTCAATCATCGTTAAATTAGAATTTAAGGGTGGAGATTAAAACCTAATGAAATCACTTATTTTACTTTGATTATAAATAGTGTTTCTTATTTTTTTATTACACCTTAGATAGTCCCGTATCAACCCGTCGTATTTAGGTGATTTGATTATGTTTTAATTGTCACCCTTGAATTTTAACTAATGGTGATTGACCAAATTGTACTTGGTCAGTTATTGACTAGATGAACACCAGTGTATATATAGAGCAAGACTCACTCAGAACACTCAAAACTAGGTTAATTTCAAATAAGTGTCTTGTAGTTTCGCATTTTTACAAATATAGAATTGTGGTTTTCTTTTGAACAAAAAAGGACTGTGTTTTGCTTTATTTGTAGAATTAACAAAATGATCTACTTTGTTGACGTAAATGAGGAAATTTTTTCCCAAATATTTTTTCAAACCTTTAACCGGGTATGTAAGAGTTAAACTCAAAGGTCAGAAAAAAAAATTGGACAAAAAATGTCTTCGTTCACGTCAACAAAATTGATTGTTTTCTTAATTTTGTCTTAAAACGTAATTATTCTATATAGGAATATTATATTTAGTCTCTATAGTAATATTTGTATTGTTTTACATTTGGCCTATTTAGACGGCTATCATAGTTATGGTAGGGTAGGTTTTCCTAATTTGTGTAAGATTCTTTGTAAACTATATATACGTACATCGTGAATGAGAACTAAGAGGATGTGTAAGCACTAGTTTTCGAACCCAATGACGAAAGCAATTTCCGAGCTCCTCATTCTGCCAGTCGCGCAAGTGCCAGTACTCGTTAAAGGAACAGACCGACTCTCCGGAGTCATAACTCCCTTTACCCGCACCCCGGGAATACAAAATTGACACATCAAGCTTGTGACAAATCCCTATTTCATATTCACCTCATACGGTCTCCACTTTTCTTAAGAGAGACTGTACGGTCTCCTCTAGAACAGTATTGTCTCCATCACCTGAACCGTACAGTCTCCATACGTGGTTGTACGGTTATCCTTATCTGCCACGTGTCACTAGAAGACAAAAGACTTGAATCACTCGGTCGGGCTTTTATAAGGCCCGACCTAGCCTTTCTCAAGGCCCGTTTGAGATCTAAATCTAGATCTCAGACGGGACTTACGGAGACCGAACGGTCTCCAAAAGAGGAACTGTACGGTCACCATACAGAGACCATACGGTCTCCATGAAAAACTATATAAGGAATTTGAATTCCTCATTCATTCCATCAACCATTCCTTCTCTTCTCCTCTTTCCCTTTGGTTTCCGAGCGATTCTTGACCCGATAAGTTGCCTCTGATAAAAAGTTGCGTTAAGTCGCCTCTGATAAAAAGAATCGCTCGAATCCCAAAGTCCCGTCTTCATAAATATCCATGCTCCCTAAAGTCCTCACGACACCAAAAATTACTCCCATCACCCTCCAATATCCAAGTTATACTCATTTCTCACTACTAAAGTCCAAATTCCGGTAATGCTCTTTCGCCTCGCAAAGAGTATACATTGTCTCCCAAAGTCCAAAGAATTCCCCCGGAATCCTTCTCTTCAGTCACCAGGAGTACGCCCCACGCATTTCCGACCCTAAAGCTCATCTCTTCGGCTCCGTTCTCGACGAGTACTAGCTTGCAAGCATCCAATTGGCTTGCAATGAGGGTAAGCTTATGAGGGTTATTACCGTGTCACCCGGCGGTTTACAGTACAAATGTTTGCGTATTTTAAATATTGTGCGTGATAACAATAAATACAAAAAATAATGAATTAGGTTGCATTAAAGATCCTATAGGGCCTAGAATGTCGGAACTAATAAGTTGTATCCACGAACGTATATAGAATCTCTGATTTTCAAACAATCGGTACATACACCAATTCGTACATTTTCCCGGTCGGCCGGGTGGTGACTCTAGTCAAAGAAGGCTAAAGCCGCTATGAGCGCCCGTTTTCGCTCACATGAGGATTTATTATGAAATTTAACATGGCATCAGAGCAGGTTTATAAAATTTTATGTAAGACAAGATTGAACAAAAAAAAAACTTTCGTTAGTGTCCATGAGGGTGAGACCAAACATCTTTACAAATTTGTAAGGTGAGAATTACGAAAAAAATATGTTATAAGAGTTTGTGAAGAGCTATTAGACCGAAAATCTTCGTGAGAGTTCATGAGGGGCGTGATTGAACTAAAAAGCTTTACAAGAATTTTGTGAGGTGAGATTAGTTGGAAAAAATCTTTTACAAGTGTTTGTGAAAGACTACTGGACCGAAAACCTTTATAAGAGTTTGTGAAGGGTGAAAAGATTGTGTCAAGATCATAATGAAAAAAATGTTGATGAATTGAAGATCATGTCAGAATGACGAGAAGATGAAGATTATATCAAGACGTCAAACTTTCTTTTTTTATGATCGAAAACTTAATTTGTTGAAATTTGAATTGTAACTTTTAATTGTCTAAGTCAGACGTTTGAGATCCTCACCTCTGATTTGAGGGAGGGTATTGAGATATTTATCATATTATGAGATTAATATCATGTGATGTTAGGGGTATAGTATTATGAGATACGATTAGGAAAAAGAAAAGAGTCGAGATATGTTTCGAAGCTCAAGAGAAGAAAGGAGCAGAGACAAGTTGCATGAAGACAAGAGATTACTATTCGGGAAAATCCAGTTTGAGTTTTTTTTAAGTGCAAGTTGGACATTTGTGATTTACATGCTCCAACTTGAGGGAGGGTGTTAAAGCGTAATTAGTTTACATAGATATATTATATTTAGGGGGGTGTATTCATTTAGGATTCTATAGGATTTTTTTGGATTTTAAGAGTCTAGGGGTATTCAACATAGATTCTTAAAACTCCTCTAAAATCTCATGGTATTCAATTAAGATTTTTGAAACTCCCCTAAAATCTCATGGTATTGAATATTTCATTGACTTTAAAGGATTCTAACTATTGATAGATTTACTAGGATTTGAGTGCCCTAGTATAAATAAAAAATCCATATAGAAATCTCTCCCCTTCCCACAAGATTTTAACGTGCCTCCTTCACTCTTCTTCCTGCGACTTCAGCTCTTCGTTTGCATACAAACAGGTAAAAAACATTACTGCGATTATGTACTTTACATGCTTAATTGTACTACGTACTTCTTCATGCCGAAGATGATAGTTGCTTGTTTTATGGTTTCAGTTTTTGCTTGCATCTCTCCTTGTTGCTTTTGTATGCATATATTCTATTGCTTACTCTCAAGCTACCCATGTCTGCTTTGTTTGCTTGTGTCGATTCTATTATTGAGGGATTCTTCGTAATTATATTAGGTTTTATGTTCCTTTAATTTGAGGGTTCTTGGATTGCATTACCTTTAAATAAGCACAACAATTATATACGACTTTTTCTTCACTTATCGGTAGTTTAACAAGTATTTATTTGGAATGTATATGGCTTTCTAAATAATGGATATGGAAATGCAATTCAAGAATAGAGGATTAAGATACCGCTGACATACCAATTTCAAAATTGAGAGGATTAAGACCTTTAAATAATGGAATGTATATGTTGAGTTTGTGTAAATAGAATTTGGTTTTATCACTTTAACAATATGACATTCTAGCTCTGAAGTTGATTAAGATACCGCTGACATACCAATTTCAAAATTGAGAGGATTTTATAATATGACATCCTAGCTCTGAATTTGGTTTTATCAATTTAACAATATGACATCCTATCTTGATCCTGTTTTTTTTTTTTTCTCATAAAGGTATTGCTCTTGTTCTCTTTTGTAGATCACATTGTCAATCTTTTTTCTTCTGTTAGCTGCTAAGTGTGTTTTCCATCTATTATTATTAATCGTGAACAATAAGATCAACATTTTGGTGCTTACAGGTCCTCTGTTATTTGGCGCCTCTTTTTCCAAAGAACATCAAAATGTTTTGGCAAGATGAGGTATGCCAAAATTATGTCATAAAATGGACTGGGGAAAGCAAGATTGCAAGTGTTCTTTGCATATTGTGCTTTTAGTGAAAATTGCAAATAGACTTATTTCTTAACATGTGATATTGCTGCAGGTTTATAAGAATTCCAGAGAACCATTTATGATGTCTGGCTGTAAGGTGGCAGATGATAGTGGCAGTATGCTGGTATAGTTCTTTTTTTCTTGGTCTCTCAGTGGAGTATGTTATTCTCTTCCCATAATATGGCACCGGTTTCTTGATTCTTAATGTTGCGTAAGATATAATTAGTTTTCTTATTTTCAAGATAAGAGATGGAGAAAGTGTGAAGTAGGGGTAAACAGTTGGAGAGTTCAAAGCTTATCTTTTCTAGTTTATGCCATGCTATTGAAACTTCCTTGGTGTAATTTATATAAGGACACATTCAAATATCTTTATAACCTTGTCCAACATATCTTTTTGTTGACAAATCATCATGCCCTTATGTAATTAAAAGTTCTGATTTTTGCGAGTTCTCTCATGTTCTTGTATAGAAGATATTCTTAATCCTAAACCCACTTTAACTGGTATATAGGGGATTATAGGCTATGTAGAGATGTCATTGGTCTGGACTTGTTGCCATGGCTAACATATGTTATCTTACATATATAATATCTTTTTCCAGGTCACAAGTGTTGGAATAAACACTGAATGGGGGTTGCTTATGGCTAGTATTTCTGAAGACACCGGAGAAGAAACACCATTACAGGTTTTTTTGTCCTGCCATTTTTTCATTTAAGCTTAATAGTATTGATACATTTTGGTTGTTAATTATGTATCATTGTATATAGGTGCGGTTAAACGGCATAACACCTTCCATTGGTATTGTTGGGCTGACTGTGACTCTTATTGTATTGGTTGTCCTATTAGTATTTTGTACTTGGAGGGTGTTTACTAGTTTAATTTCTAAGTAAATAATTCTTTGCTTATTTGGGCATGCAGTTCTTTGTAAATTTGTTGAATTTATTGAATTTATTGTTTGTTGAAAGCATGACTACTTCTACATGAATATATACATTAATGTCCTATGTTTCTCTTCTCTCCCTCTCTCCAACATTTTATATCTAAAATTTTTAGACTTTGTGACCAGATCCAGAAGCATGTTATATATATTATAAGTAGTGCAATGATGTTGACGAATGTTTGATAATTTGTGAGTATCGTATTCTGGACACAAGGATTGTAGGTATAAATATTTGCTATAACAAATGAAGTGACCAGGGTAATCTTTATGCATATATATTTGTTAATTGATGTTTGATCAATCCAGGTGATTTAAATTGAAATGACAAAAATTCATAAGGTTTATGAATTTATAATTTATGTAGTAGAGCTCCATTCAATCCAAATTATTATTTTTTAAATAAAAATACATCAATGGAAACGGTTTATTCCTTAAACCGAATCCAATGCATATACCTTTGGAGTCGGTTTTATGATATATAACAATCTATAGACTTTATAAAGTCTATGAAAACAATCTAATAGAATCTGCATAGATTTTTATAAATCCATGGAATTAGCAAAATCCTTTAAAATCCATGTATTCTAAAAAGTCCATTAAAATCTTTTAAAATCTGAATTGAATACACTAGTCTCTATTAAAATATTTGTATTGTTTTATATTTGGTCTATTTAGACCACTATCATAGTTATGGTAAAAAATGTTTTCCTAATTTGTGTAGGATTCTTTGTAAACTATATCTATACGTACATTGTGAATGAGAATTGAGAGGAGAATTTACTGTGAAATTTAATATTCTCCAAATATTACAAAATACAATTCTTTAATTTGATCAAAGACAAAGCACAATTATTTATTTGTAAAAAAACTAAATCACAAAAACTCATTTGAAATTAACTCTAGTAATTAATAAAAAAAAAGCCAAACTACTAATTGAGAGAGTTAAACTTGGGCACAAATATTTAGGCAAGGATTTCTTTGCAACTTGTATAAGCAGTTTTATACTTTTAAAGTATAAACTTTTTTGACTTAATTTTAAATAAGTGTCTGGTGGTTGTGTGTTTTTGCAAATAAAGTATTGTGGTTTGCCTTTAGCAAATAAAGAACTGTAGTTTATTTGTTTGCAGAATTAAGGAAACGATCAATTTTGTTGATATAAACGAGAACATTTTTTGCCCAAATATTTTTTCAAACCATTGACCGGTTATGTAAGAACTAAACTCAATGGTCAGAAAAAAAATTTGGACTAAAAATGTTTTCGTTCACGTCAACAAAATCGACTATTTTCTTAATTCTGCAAACAATGCAAGCCACATTCTTTTATTTGCTCAAAGACAACTACAATTATTTATTTGTAAAAACCACATGACACTTATTTGAAGTTAATTCATTCTTTTATTTGTATATGTTAAGTACGCATGTATTGTTTTCGATGATTCCTTTTTCATTGGACTTATATTGATGAGACAATTATTTTGGATAAAGTAAATAACATTTTAATTCAATTTTAGAATATGATTTGGCCTTCTGGAATTTTCTAGTCTCCGCTCGGAATTCTGAGAATTCCATAATCAACCGAAACCTAAAATTTTTTAGAATTTGATGAATTCTTTTTTAATTTTTTTTTAAAAGATATAGATGAAGAAATTAGAAAAAGAAGAGGGGGCAATTGTGTAAATTTGAAAGGATTTAATTTGTAAATTTTTGGAGAGTGTATTACAGTTTTTTATAAGTCTTTTGGGTTCAATCTGTAATTAGGGAGCATATGTAATTTGAGTGCTTAGGTTTGATTGGTTGAGTATGAATAATGTTATATAATGGTTGTAGAATCTCCCTCCCGTAGAAGATGCCAACAACCCTTGAGAAAAAAAGAGATTGGGCAATGAAGTTAAGGTAATAACCTTTTAAATACGGGTCCTAATATATATAGCCCTATATATAAGACCAAATTAGTATTAATGATGCATTAATAAATAACCACCAAATTAAGTTTTCAAAGCAGTAATTAATGATTCTTTACAATAAAAAAAAACGGTAATTAATGATAAAACCTATTCATGTTTTAAAAATAATAAAAAGAAAACCTTCAAAAATATTACTAAATGATATGGAAAAAAAAAAAAGACAAATGAAAGATATTTAAATTTATTGTTATACGTTAACCTTCGGTTATACTAATATTTTTAAACCTCTAGTAACAAACCGTTAATAAATCATTTTTTTATATACTCTACAAACTTGTAGTAACAACCCGTTAACATACTCGCTTAAATACAACAAAAAATATTTGTTTTTACTATACCCTAAATAGCACAAGCATGAACCCGTTGTACATTTATATAAATAGATAGTTGGCCACAAATTTATTTTTGGTAAAAAAAATTAATTGATACATACAATCATTTTTTATGAAGATTAATACAATCATTAATAGAATATTATATTCCTGATACAAATTAATGTTTAACTCTTAACTATAAGTCTTTTTTATTGGAAACACACAAATTTATGGAGACAATAAATGTTTATATACAACTTTTTGGGCTGTATATATCATTTGCCTTTAAATATACGGAAAAGCTAACATGTGCCCCTAAGGCACAAGTTTAGAATTAAAAGGATAAAATTGCCCCTAGGTATTAATTATTATTTCATGCAAAATTAATTAATGTAGCATTAAATGTATTTAACACTATGATTTTAAATGATTTATTAGACTTTCCAATACATAAGACAAATGAATTTAAATTTATTTAAATTCATCTATGAAATTAATTTTAAATTTCAATTTTGGAGTACGACACCTTAAAAAAATAAAAGACGACTGGTAAGTGCTTTTTAGGGTATAATAAAAAATATAAAACTCTATTTATAACAAAAAGTATATTGTACTCCGGAAATGTTAGAATCTCTCGATTTAAGAAGTTATGAGTTAGAATTTAGGGGTTTGGTACTATGGGTTACAGTTTAGAATTTATCGTTTTGTATTAGTAAGGTTTAAGCGTTAGAATTTTGATACTATTAAAAGTTAGGGGTTTAGAATTTTGGTACAATTAAGGGTTAGAACTTTGGGTTCGGGTTATAGTTAGTGCTCGGATTGAGGTTCGGGTTCGGATTTGGATTCAGGGTCAAGGGTCAGGATTATGGTTAGGGTATAAGGGGTCAAGGTTAGGGTTTAGGTTAGAGTTAGGTCAGAGTTTAAGATTAGGGTTTTGGCTCAGAATTTAAGGGTTTGGATTCATGTTCGGGTTAGGGTTTTAGAAAAATATTAAACAAAGATAATTAACATTTTGGCAATTTAATAATTAAGACAAAATTAATTAGTAGTGTGAAAAAAATGACAAAAAAATCATTTTCTATTCAAATATATTTAATGAAGTTTAAAGTTTTTAGGTGATCTCTAATAAATATGTAAACATTAAATGCTTCTTAACATATGCCAAAGGGCATCGGTTAGCCGGACTGTTAAATATATCACCATATTCTTTATATATGGTGATTAGTGTTTGAAACTCACCATAAATACAAGGAAAGTGAATGATAACTCGACAAAGAGCAAAAGTGAAAATAACATTGGTGAAAAAATAAATATTATAATGTATAGTCTCATTAAAATAGAAAAAACGCTCAAATCATTAGAAAGATTTTTATAAAACGTGTTTATATTTGAAAGGTTACCTTATAATTAATAATATATTTTGAATCCAACCACTGTAGATGCTGTTATGAAAAAAAACAAAGGGACGGTTGGTGGTAGTTTTGGAGAGGAAGAACATAATGAGGAACAAGTATTGGATATTGAGGCATGGCAATAGCATTCCCAACCACAAAGGCCTCATTGTTTCCTCCCTGGTTAGTACCTCTTCATAGCATGTTTCTATCTATCTTTTCTGATTTTGAGTTATGCTATTCTCTACTGTGTTCCAAACCAAACAGGAAAATGGAATCCGTTCCAAGTACCAATTAACACCCCTCGGCATCAACCAGTCTCACTCTGCTGGACTACTTTTCCTCCAGGTATATCCGTTCCGATTCTTTTCCATTCCAAACTACCTACACAACTCATATTATAAGTTAACTATTTTCATTTGGGACTTCTGGTTACACTGATATGCTATACACAACCTGATAACGTCATAGTACGTGTAGGAATTGAAGGAAAAGAACATGCCCCTCGAAAGTGTCCGCGTATGTTACTCTCCATTTGCAAGAACAACTCACACTGCCAAAGTTGTTGCTTCTGTTTTGGATATTCCATTTGATGGCCCTCAATTTAAGGTATCATTTATTAACTCATTTTACATTTCTTTCGCGAACTAGAACTGCTCAAGCATGTACTCTGTTAGGTCATGAATGAAGTCAATTATTCTGAGAGAATAAGCGCTGTACTTCAAGTACGAAAATACATTTGCTAGTGATACCAGACTAATAGGTGTTATATACTTTGCAAAACCAGATGTACCCAAATAGATTCTTTCAATTCATTTTATGCAGCAGTTACGTATGTTAATGCTAGAGATCTGTATGTATGTCCGATGTTTTGACTCTATTTTTCAGCTTTACGGCCAATGGTCTTGAAAACTATGCGAGATGTGTGGCCTTCTTTTCTCGTATATGAAAAGAGCTAAGCTTAACCATTGTTATCCTCTGTTATTGATTATAAATATTAACATGACAGGTGATGGAAGATATTCGAGAACGTTATCTTGGTCCTTCATTTGAGCTTATGTCGCATGCTGATAAGGTATGTCATATAGAGGGCTATAGTTAGCATTATAGTAGGCAAAGTGTGGTTTTGTGCTGCTCTAGATGCATTTATACACCTAGCATTATCCTTCTTCAGCTTCCCCCAAAATGATGCTGCCTTTAACATTTGACACTATAATTTTCATGGCATGTATAACTAACAGTATCCAGAATTATTGGCACTCCATGAAAAAGATCCATGTCAGCAACCAGAAGGTGGTGAAAGTGCTAAAGATGTTGCTAATAGAATGTCTAAATCAATGGCGACGATGGAGTCAGAATTTCACGGGTACGTTCCATCTTTTCTTTGGCATCATATCATCTCATTTCAAGTTTAAGTCACTTCACAATAGAAATGTAAAGACATTCCCAAGCTTTATAAGTTGCTAGTTTTTATTTGTGGATATTAACTATATATGGTGCAGATGTGCAATACTAATAGTGAGCCATGGTGACCCCCTACAAATTTTACAAGCTATGCTCCATGCAGCCGAAGAAGAGATAAGGTCTCCTACTGATGGCATGCCATCGAGACTTGAAGCAGTCAACGTCCCTTCAGTTTTATCTCAACACCTGAAGTTTAAGTTGCTCACTGGAGAGATTCGTTCTGTCGTGTAACAAATGCTAGATCTCTGCAAAGTTTATCTTGAGTTGCAGATGCGGCTTCGAGCTTTGAGAATTATATAGCTAACTTCTATTTAATAAAAATGGCCAAGTGCACGTTTGTAAATTCGACAATTTTCTTAATTAATTTTGCAAAGAATACATTTCATAATTCTTTTTATATTCATAAATAAACAAAACGACTCATTTGTGAAAAAGTAAAACCGCGATACACTAATATGAAATTAACCAAATTATTAAAAAGCAAGTAAAGTTGTTCATTACGAGGAACACTAAAAGTAAGTAGTACATAATTAACTAAACAATTATCATCGCACAATCCTCTTAAGCGCTAAACATAACTAGGGAGGTTCTCGAAAAAAAGAAACCAATGAGGGAGGATGAAACATATACTAACACCACATTATAATGGTAAACTCCAAAGAATAAAAATACATAATATAAGGGGTGAGAATTTGGGCTAAAAATTTAAAATGTTAGCACAATTATTAGGAGTGAGAATTTGGGCTAAGTTTTGAAGCCAGGGACTATTGAGCCAAAAGTTGTCTTGATTCCAATCCATTGTAAATTTGGGTAATTCCAGCTCTAACATGTCCTTTCCTGTGGGTAACTGAATGGAGGAAGGACAGATCAAGCCCTTTGGTTTTTCAATTTCATCGCTCTTAATAATATTATTATTATTATTATTATTATTATTAATGTTGTCCAAGAATATTGTATCTTCAATAAACTCTTGCTTGAAAAGCAGATGGGGGTGAGAAATAGGGGTGAAGGGGTCATCTTGATGGCTAGAAAAGGACATATTATCCAATGAAGAAGTTGAAGGGGAATTATGATTTGTCTTGATCATTTCTTCTTCCATGGCTGCCCTTTGCTCTAACACTTTCAAGGAAGTTGCCTTTCTATATATCTTGCATAACACTATGTCCTGCATTCATTCATTAAATTTCTTTTTTAGCATATAGTATAATATTGTATTCCACTAATAACAACAAAAGCAATTGACTTGGAAGACGACCACCTCATTTAACCACATATAAGGGGTTTTTAGCCCCTAAATTCATTAAAATTTGACAAAACTTTTGTAAAATTAACTCTCATAAATTTGAAGTTCTATATTTACCATAGGTAATCACATTAATTTAACTCATGTTACCGTGAAGTCACTAAACTTGAATATTATGTAATTACTAATAAAAGGCAATTGTCTTGATTTTTTTTTCATTATAATTATTTGGCACATTTTTTTGGCATTTTAGTTTTTAAAACTACTACTTCACTACAATATTAATGACATACGAATATGTTCCATGACATTTTACTTGGTAATAATTTAACCAACTCATTACTCTACTCAAATTTTCCCAAAATAAGAATGCCAAAAAAGTCCAAGTAATTTACACGGAAGAAAATTAAAATTTCAATTATTTTATATTAATTAAGGTTGGTTTGTGGAGTAAGGCTTCTTTCTCGTAAGATTTTAGATTTATTTTCTAATGACAATATACAAGAATAATTCAGAGACCACCTAAAAAGTGTCCGAACATTTCCGAATTAATGATCAAGTGAGAGAACGAGAGAGTACCTTAGCTTTGGGTAAGACGGAAGAATCGGGGAGACGATATTCATTCATGACCCAATCAGTTTTGGAGCCTCTGGGAGCTCTTCCTTTGTAGAAAACAAGTGTCTTTCTCAATCCTATTATCTTTTTAGGATCTTTCAAACCCAATATTTTCCTATCAGAACCAGTTGCTTTCCAGAATCCATTTGAAGTTGTCCTATTTGGCCTCCCTCCACTTCCATGCCTTCTATCTCTTGGCACAAAAAAATACCATTCTCTTTCCCCATTCCTTGCCAATCCTACACATCCACAACAACATTACTATTTAGTATAATTACTGCACGGTTTGAACAATATACTTGCGTCAAAGATTAAAATAAAAGATATCATTGGACCTTAACTATTTTAGCTAAGGTCCAGCGACATCTTTTATATTCATTTCTGACATAATTCAACAAGTGTTTTGACATTTTCTTTACTAATCTTTGAAACTTACGATGTACAGTGAAACTTATACTATGATTTTATAATTACTTACCAGGTAATTCGCAAGGATCGTGATGATATATGTTGAGATACGAAATAATATCAAAACGCAATTTCTTGCCATAAACCATGTTTTTGAGGTAGAAATCAAGCAATTCCTCCTCGGTTGGATGGAACCGGAATCCGGGAAGATCAACCATTTCTTCCATTTAACTTGTATTCTATATTACACTCTCTATAGCAGCTTACTACTAATTAAGTGTGAAATATTTCTAATTATTTATTATGGTTGGTTAGAGAGGGTTTGATGTAATTAAGAGAAGAAGCAGAAAGCACACACTTATATGTATAACACTCTTTAATACATATATTTATGAAGATATGATGATATTATATATATGTTGGTTTTGAAAAGTGTTTTTTTTTTAAATTGATTTGAGAGAAGACTTGGTCTTGACTTGAGAAAATTGAAAAGAAGTGAGTTTGAGTGGAACCCACGCGGTTTATCATAAAGTCACAAAAAAAGACTTACTAAATTGTGAGGTGAAGAGAAGATTAATTGATAATGATAGGTCTTTGCTTGACTTGTTTTTCTATTTATTTGGACTTTTACTTGGAATTTTTTATGTCTCATTAACTTTTCCTCTCTTTTTTTTCTTCTTTTCATTGAGCTTTCCAATTATTAATTTATGTAATTTTTTCAGTTTAATTTGAGGTCAGTAGTCAGCTGGACTTTTCTGCATGTTTAATCTGGAAATATTACCTTTTGAATTGGTCTAATAATAAGTTCTTCTCCTTAATTCCTTTGCACCAATGTGGAATATTTGTGGCCAGTTCCGTTTTTGCTGAATTCAAACTCTTTTACTAATTACTAGTATCACTTGATCAATCCTGTTGTTGAATTTCTAATTTGCATATAATGGGTATATAGAGAAAACTTACAACTCATTCATTACTGGATTGATATCTCTCAAGTTGAAATCTTCCTAAATTGGTTATATATCATATCATCTTAACCGTTATTTTATAAAACAATACTCCATCACATAATATTGTGTAGTATTAAATGAATTTATTATTTGTATTTAAAATAATAACTTTACGTATCAAATTGTATACATTACTAAATTCAAGTATTAAGGTATAATTTTCCTCACAAGTAAAAGGTAAATTGATAATCAAAATGAAGTGATGGCAAATTATTGAATATAACAAACTTGATAATATATTTATTAAATATAAAAAGAAAACTAAATAACATGTTTTATATATTTGAAAACTAAAATTATTTAGAGATAATAATAATAAGGGATATTCTATGGTCACTTTGTTTTTCACAAAGTAACCATTACTTTGTTTTGTCAACCATTGGATCATGAGTTAAAAACTAATCCAATGGTGAAAAAGACAAAGTATAGACAAAATAAGGGAAAAACAAAATGACCATAGCCTACACCTAATAATAATAGAGGTTTTTTTATGATTATTTTGTTTTTAACAAAGTCACTTTTATCATTATAGGATGAATTCGATGAAAGTTGATCCAATGATAAAAGAGTCAAAGTAAACAAAAAACTAAGTAACCATAAACTTACGTATTATTATTATTATTAGGGTAATTTTCAAAAAAAAACTCTGTGTTTATCAATTTTGTCAAAAAGGTGTTTGTGTTTATTTTTTTGACAAAATGAGGATTGTGTTTATCTCCGTTAACCAAAAAGCAAAAAAATCATTAACGGTGTTAAATGTGATAACGTGGCAAGGGATATTTTGGTCTTTATTTATGGGTTATGGTATAAAAAAGTCATTTCTCGCACTTTAAAGTTGTAAACACATGAATGTTTAAGAAATTTATAAATAAATAAAGACCGAAAACCCTTAAATTTCTTAAACATTCATGTGTTTACAACTTTAAAGTGTGAGAAATTTTTTATATCATAACCCATAAATTAAAATCAAAATACTCATTGTCACGTCATCACATTTAACATCGTTAATGATTTTTCCGCTTTTTGGTTAACGGAGATAAACACAATCCTCATTTTGTCAAAAAAATAAACACAGACACATTTTTGACAAAATTGATAAACAAGGGTTTTTTTTGGAAATTACCCTTATTATTATTATTATTATTATTGGGTAAGAGTAATTATAAGTTGTTAATTTTTTTTTGATAAAATCAAAATTTTATTAATGCAAAACTGCAATCAAACAAGCATAGGGAAATGGCCAATTATAGTGCTTTTTTTCTTATAAGTTGTTAATTCAACTGCAAATTCCGCGTTATTTACAATTTTTTTCGGCCAGTTATATAATAAAATATTTTCTCTAGAAATATCAATTATTATGGTTTTTGATAGAGAAATTTGACTTGGAAGTCTGCTTGCCTATTGACTTGAGAAACTTTGGCTTTCTTAGGTAAATAAAGAGAAGAAATATGTCATGAATGATAGGTTTTGTTTTAGTGTTGTGAAATAATGTTCGTCATTTATTTATTTTTCAGAAAAATAGTTACATAAAGTTTTAAATTGATAGATTTTTTTATATATATTATCAAATAACCGTTATTTATCTCGAAAATCAAAATATTTATAATTTAAAGTTAAGCAACTTTTTTTTGGTAACATTTTAAGCAACGCTGATTCATCCCCTTTAAACTTTTGATGCCATAAGTTGTGTTTAGTGAGTAGAGAGAGAATAAACGTTTTGAGGAGAGATTATAAAATACTTTCGGTGAACCATGCTCCTTAATACATAAAAAGGTAATAGATGGCTAATGAGAGGTTTTAGAGTATCATAAAAAACACAAACTTCTTATACTCCAGATGTATATTGACATAGAAATTTTGGAAAACTAAAAGTGTAATTCTATAGTAAAATATAGTGCTATAAAACTTAATTCTTGAAAAAAAAAATCTATTTTGACGTCGTTATAAAATTTGAGAGTTCTTAATTTGAGAATTTATTTAACCACAAAGTCCGATTTTGAAAAAATAGAAATAAATCACAAACATCATTTTTTTTCGTTTTCTAGACTCATTGTGTTCATTGTGGAACTTTGACTCTCCAAAATGAGATGTGGAGAATGAAGAAACTCTAAGCTCACCGTACCAAATGATAACTTGCGTTTTTTAGCCTCTTTCGTCGTTCACTGCAAAAAGTCATCGGGGTTGGAAGCTCCATAACCCTCCTATGATCAAGTGAGAAATGAAATTTACTTTTTTAGAAAGGGAAGTTTTCGAACCTAAGTACACATGCAATAGAATGATAATAGTGATGAATGTGTAGCTCGTGGTGACAAAAACGATGATTATATATGTATCATTTTGGAGATTGATGTCTTAATGAGGAATTTTTCCCTTCTACGCTCAGCGTGGTCTTCAAGGAAATATAATCGTAACTGTAATCTGTTTTTTTCTCTTGGGTAGGCAACGTGGAAGTGCATGCTTTCTTAAAGTGGGACCATTCTGACAAATTTCGTTCTCAGGGATCGAGACGAATGAGATTCATGGGTGGATCCTTTAGCCTTTTGGCTTTCCTAAGCAGCATAGTACCCAAATACAAATCTCAATGTCATCATACATCGTTTAGTAAATGTAAATTTTCGGATTATACTCATTTATAGGTGGAGGTCTAAATTCACTCTACTCTAGGCGAATATAATTTTGTAGAAATTAAAAAAAAAAAAAAAAAAAACTAAAAGAAAGAGATAGTAAAAATGAAATGCAAGGACAAAAAATGGATGGTCTAGTGGGGGGAAGAAAGAAACACCCTGCTGCCCACACACACAAAGATACAGTTGACATCAAACTGTGTTTAAGTTAAGACGGCTCTCTGTTTCTATCATCATTGCCTTTTTTTTTGCTTTTTGGGTAGCTCACCCCTCACCCCTAAAATGGTTTTTGCACTCTCCAAAACTCTAAAATAAATAAGGGTGTTACCATGGTTCTTAAAACCGGACACGACTAGCCGGTTGGATCCGGTCCAACCGGAACCAGAGATCTAGCCGGTCGGTTTTCATACGGTTTTGTCAACTGATCAGAACCGTTCGTGAACCGACCGGTCGAACCAATGAACCGGTCCATTCAGTTTTGGATGGTTCAAATTTTAGAACTTCAAAAAAAATAAAAATAACTAAATTAACTTTGAGCTAAAATTAACTTAGCTCCATAAAGTTTGGCCCAAGCCATTTAAAGATTTTAGAGGCTCATTTGTTACTTGGTTAACTTATATCATTCAATTCAAATTTTTTAATACCTTTTATAGACCAAAATTATTTTCCCATGTTTTTTTTTCCAATATGAAATAATGAACTCTCTTTTATATAATATTTAAATTTTACTTCTCTTACACTCATTCACCCTCACGCCAACTATCAATTTATGCAAGTATTTTTCATTTTCATTAGGTATTCTATTTATATCTACAATATGTTATTTTATTTTATTTATATTATATATATACATTAAACATACATAATATTTTTTTAAAATTGTTAATTTTATTAGTGTTATGTAAAATTTTATTATGTATGAAAGTTTAAAATATTATAAAATACAAAATTCTATATATTTCAATTAATTGATTGAACCTGATTCGATACCGATTGAACCCCGATCAAACCTTGATTCGTTGAACCGGCACCTTTACCGGTTTAATAGCCGGTCCGGTTCTGAAAACCATGGGTCTTACTATACATCGACCCCCTAAATTACTAAACATTGACCCTGGCCCACCTCTGACCCACATTTAAAATTATTTTTTCTCATTATACCCCTCCTTTCCCTTTTCACTAATTAATTTTAAAATTTTATTTAAAATAATATAATTATGAATATCCATTTATAATTAATATTGTTTTAATATTTAACTTTAGAAAATTAGTTCGTTTTCTTTAATCTCAAAATTAGTACGTTTTTTTAAATCTCAACATTGTTCTATTACTTTTAAATCTCTAAATAGTCCATTTTTTAAAATCTGAAAAATAGTTCATCTTTCAAAATCTAAAAAAAAAAAATCTGTTTTTTCAAAATCTCAAAATTAGTCAGTTAAATATATATATTTAACTACAAATATTAAATATCTATAAAAATATAGTTCGTTCCCGAGTCAAATAGATAAAACCTCGATAATAATTCGTAACGATAAAAAGTTTCGTTTATACAGTTCGCTCCCGAGTCAATCATTACATTTTAATAGTCAAATTTGTGTTAATGTATTGTCTACTCAGTGTCATTATAATGTCAAATAAAGATATACATGGAGAATCTTTTAAAAAAAAATTAATATAATTTTAATAAAAACTGTGTGCAACTATTACTGATGCAACTTATCAATCGCAAAATTTTTCATGCTGAATGCAACTGTACAAATTAGACAACTCAAACACGCGTAATTATTAACTCTAGCAAGAAATTGTGTAAATAGCGTACACGTCATTGAGTTTTTCTACATATCTACTAAACATTTATCTCATATAAACAAAAAATTTAGTGTACGTACCTCTATGGCATCTTCATCCTCAAATAGCCAAAATTTTCCACCGGAGAAACAAATTGTCCAAACTCTTCCTAGAGATTATTCCACTACGAATATGGTGGAATGTCAAGGAAGAGCAATCTGAGTCTTCCGAGAAACCTTTGTTCATCCTAAATTGTTTCACCCCCATATCTCGTTCATGTCTTGTTTTAAGCTCCCGATTTTGGGCTAGTTCCCAACTTCAGCACTTCATATGTTGTGGTGTTTATGCTATATGCATTGCATACCATTCGAATTTTCGGTTCAAGAATGGTGCAACAGTTTGAATCAAGTCAATATTCCGAACAACATTCTAACATTTTTGAAATATTGGTTCATGCCCAAAAATAATTGGCTACAATTGTTCAACAGCCTATTATTAAACAAACAACAAAGACAACATTCTCAACTCAACCATTTTCTTAAAATGGTCAGACTCAAATCCGACCGTCAACGTTTTTCATACATACCCATTTTATATCATTCAAGAGTGAGATCAACGTGAAATAATGGTAGTTCATTGAGAAATTTTAGTGCGACCAAGAACAATTATGGCGAATATATTATGCATGGAAACAGGTCAATGCTCATTGGGAAACAATCCCGACTTCTTATATCGATTTTATTTCCGAGTAAGCACGGATTTACGAAGTTATTCAGTCGTCTCAGCCTCTAAATTTCAAACAATTCATGAAAAACTTACATGATGATGATTGGAACGTTGATGACCCAACTAATGCGAGTGATTGGTAGATTCAGAATAAAGTCGATGTTGTTTAATTAAGGTATTAAGTTAATTTGTTTTAATTATGCCTTTTAAGATTGTATGTTTAATTATCGTGTATTTAGTCGTGTAATCTATGTTTTTAATTATTATTAAATATAATTATCTACCTTTTTGTCTCATTTAATATTGTTTAAAAAAAGGGACTAATTTTGAGATTATTTAAGAAAACGACTTAATTTTTAGATTTTGAAAAACGTACTAATTTTGAGACTTCAAACAAACGGACTAATTTTTGAATTTTTAAACACATTTCACATAATATATATTTAATTTTATTATTTAGAATTTAATTAATTAATTAAAATTATATGTTGAAATAGTAAATTTATAAAAAAAATATAGCGGCGACGGTCAGAGTGAGAGTGACTGTCACCGACTCTGAGCGTTGCCACCCTTTGATTTTTTATTTTTTTAATATATAAATAAAATAATATTAAAAAATTTAGTTTCCGAAAAATATTATTTATTTTTATGTACACTAATCAAATATTAGGGGTGTAGGCTATGGTCACTTTGTTTTTCCTCTACTTTGTTTGTACTTTGTCCTATCCACCATTAGATTAGGTTTTCACCCATGATCTAATGGTGGACAAAACAAAGTAATGGTTACTTTGTGAAAAACAAAGTGACCCTAGAATTTCCCAATATTAGGATGTGTTAGGAGTCTTTTATTTAAATTAATTAAATACTAGAATTATATTGATTTATTTAGGAGTTTATTAGCTTCAAGGATTTTTTATTACTTTACTTGAGCGTTCATCGCTAATTTAATCTAAGGTAGTTTTTGATTGAGCGTTTATCGCAATAAGTTTCTCGAGCGTTTATTGCTAATTTAACTTAAGGTAGTTAAAAGGATATTAATTATTTGGTAAATCGCTAATTTAACCTAAAGTAATTTAAAGTATATTAATTATTAAGAGTAATAAATTAATGAGTCTACATATATATAAATAAAATATAATATATTAAATAATTAAATAATATATAAGTTATAATAAATTATAATACCTTTAAAAAAATATATAAGTTATAGGTGTAGGCTATGGTCACTTTGTTTTTCCCTTACTTTGTCTATACTTTGTCTTTTTCACCATTGGATTAGTTTTTAACCCATGATCCAATGGTTGACAAAACAAAGTAATGGTTACTTTGTGAAAAACAAAGTGACCATAGAATATCCCATAAGTTATAATAAGTCATAATATATATAAATAAAACTTAAAATATTTAAATAAAATAAAATATAAATTATATAATATAAAAGGTATAGGCTATGGTTACTTTGTTTTACCGTTACTTTGTTTGTACTTTGTCATATTTATCATTAAATTGATTTTTAACCCATGATCTAATGGTGGACAAAACAAGGTAATGCTTACTTCGTGAAAAACAAAGTGACCATAAAATTTCCCTAATATAAATGGTATTTTAGATTATTATTTTTTAGGTAAAAGTGGACCGGTGTTTAGCAGTTAGAATGGTCGGTATATAGTAGTTCACATAAATAAAATATAATGAGTAGACATGGCTAAGCCATATCCAATCAAAAAAATAAAACAGTTAGCTACACATCAAAATATCCTTTTGTCCCTCCAATTCAGCTGCAAGTATCCTTACCAAACTCAACCACACCATTGCTATCACATTCAATCCCAAACTGCCCCTATCTCTAATTTAATTACACACAAGATGCCACCATTGACTATCTAATATGAATATTAAAAAATGGTTTTTGGTCACAAAAAAGTTTAGATGATGCCGATTCTCAAGACTTGAAACCACATATTAGTTACATTAACTAATATTTTGATAAGAGTTTACACTGAAATTTACATATAAACTAGAATTAAATTTGGACTGGAGAATAGACTTTTTAAACTTTGTACATTCTAATGAACCAATCGTGGTGTATTTATACTAACTAAGTGCCTGTTTGGTGCAGCTGTTCCTGTTTGCTGTTTGATGCTCCTGGTTGCTGTTTGATGCTCCTGTTAGCGGTTTGCTGTTGCGTTTTGTTGTTTACGTTTTGCTGTTTGATTATTAGTGTTTGGTAAAATTATAATTAATTGTTGCTGTTAGAATATAAAATGACAAATTTGGACATATAATTTTTTTTATTAATGTAAAACAACGATAATAAAATAAAATAAGATCTGGAGTTTTTTTTTTGTTGGAAAAACAGTATTCTGTTGCTTCTTGAAAAAGCAGTTGCTTTTCACCTAAAAAGCAAAAAGCAGCGTTTATTAATTCTTGCCTAACCAACACCAAATCAACTCCTTTTTGAGGTGAAAAGGCAAAAGGCAACTTCGAAACGGAGAAACAAACGCCCTCTAATTTGATAAGAAACAATAAATAAATAAACTTAAAGTCGTCGGATATGCCCAAATAAAATATAAGATTCGGTTAATGACGGATTCTTTTTGCTTAAATCAATAGAGTACCTTGTAAACATTCACAGAGTATACCATACCATTAATATGGAATGGTGGCTAGTACGACCCCCCAAAAAACACTAAAACAAAACTACATAGTGTAGTGTAGTGTACTACCAAAAAGCCTAAGCTAGGCCTAGCTAGCTAGTAATATATAACTGATTTGATTTGTTGTTGTTAATAATTTGACAGAGCAACCTCAGTTTTCAAAGTGGTAGTTGCAATAGCATTAGTGTTGAAACCCACAACCACCGTCTCCGGCGGTGGCCTTTTCATCTCCACCTCCCATCTTGCCTTTGCTATCACTCCATCACTCACAGGCACATACTCCTAAAATAAAAGTTAAAAAGAGTCATCATTACAACTACATTAAAGAAAGAAAGAAAAAGAAAAGAACCCAAGTAGTCTTTTATCCAAATTTGAACATGCCAATCCCCATACTGGCTTTATTAAACCAAAAAAAAAAAAAGTACCTCAAGTTTTTGGACGAGTTGTTTGGCATTTGGGGCAGAGACAAATATATTGCGCTGTGATGGTCTGATAAAGCCATCATCTACGGCTTTGTCTATGAAAGTCAGAAGATAATTGTAATAGCCATCCACATTCAGCAATCCCACCTGCATTTTCACCATTTTAACCAAATTTAACATTACCCTTTTTGTACAAATTTAGTGGAAATCAAAAATAAATTAGACCATGTTCTTTATGACTGAAATAAATTGAATGCTATTGAACTGAACAAAAGTGCATTTACCGAATGAAAATTACTGAATACTACTGAACTGAACTGAAATCTATTACTAATAAAACATAAAGAAAAGAGCCTTAGTCTTACGGGTTTGTCATGGATGCCAAGCTTAGCCCAAGCAATTACTTCTAGTAATTCCTCCAAGGTTCCATATCCGCCTGAAATTGATAACCAAGTAAGTTACAATTGTAGAAGATTAGAAGGATGAGCAAATAAAATGCAATTATTTAGGACCTGGTAAGGCTATAAAACAATCAGAATGACGAGCCATTTCGGCTTTCCTTTGGTGCATATCAGCTACTGCCATTACTTCTCCAATAGTTTCACCTGTTAACTGGGTTTTTTCCACACAGAAATAAATATCAATACTTGAACCCTATGTTGCCCGAACACGTCGAAAAACGTCATTTCTAAAACATAACCTTCATAAAATATCTTAAAAATGGTGTCCTACGCGTGTAACGGGTAGGGTTACACTAATAAGGAGAATGTGTACCTCTTTGGTCATGAGAGTACGGGGTATGATCCCAAGAACATTGCATCCGCCACTATGAACAGCTTGAGAAACCAAACCCATAAGGCCAATGCTTCCTCCTCCATAAACAAGGTCTAATCTTCTTTCAACCTTCACCAAAAAAGGAGTCTTTTTTTACAGAAATAAGAGGTAATGTGTTAGATGTATTAAGATAAGATGTGTAAAAATACCAGTTCTTGAGCAAGTTCAGTGGCAGCAACCCCATATGAGTCTCTATTTCCAGAACTACTTCCACAGAAAACACAAACACTTTTGAACCTTGATTTAACTGTACCCATCTCCATAATGCTTCTAGGAGGATGCTCAATGAGAGTCATTTAAGCACAAGAAAGGAAGTACAATCCATAACACAAAATAAACACTCTTATTTATAATACACCTTGCACTCACATAAAATAATGGGAAGAGTAAGACAAAAGGGCGAAAGAGAGGAGGAGAAATTAACCCCATGCCATACACGTGGCAGAGAGTATGATGCAAGAACAATAAAGGGTTTCATGTGAGTTTTTAATGGGAAGGCAGCGGAGGGGAGGGCATGCAATCATAACTTTGGTGGCTACAACCTCTCTGCGTCAAATCATCATTAATTCTACTCTCTATCTCTTCTTTTATAGTATCTCTATTTTTAAATGGGGTATACTTTTGCGAGGGTTAATTTTCTTTTGTTTTAGTGTTTTCTTTATGGTTATTTTTTTATGAATTAATTATTAATTTATTAATTATCACTATTAAATTTAAATTTGTGGAATTAATTTAATGGTGTAAAAAAGTAAAGTAGTGGCTATTTTAAAGTAATTATAAAAAATATATTTATTTTAAACAACACTATAATGATATTGTTTTTTAGAAACAATTTCGTAGTTTTTCTAAAAATCGCATTACGTTACACTAATCCTAGAAATAAAGATTTCTAAAATTTGACGAGGATTTCATAATAGATTTTTAAAAAAAATTAAAATTAGAGTTAATATTAATATTTTGTAATTTTAGGTTTTTGCAAGTTAATTCTTATGATTATTTTAACAAAAAAAGACTGTGAAATAATTTGTATGCAGAATTATGGAAATGGTTAACTCTGTTAAAGTTGAAGAGGACATTTTTGTTAAAACAATTTAGGGAAAAGTTAAAAAAAAATGCTCGTGGTTTTCAACTTTTGCAAATGAAGATCTGTGGTTTCAGTGTTTGTAAATAAAGGTACGAGGTTTCATTCCGTTAAAAAATAAAGGCACGGTCACTAACACCGTTTATTTTTGATGACGTACCACTTTGGCCACAATTTGACCAAAGGGCAATTTCGTCATTAACAAAAAAATAAAAAAAATAAAAGTAAAAGAAAATGGCCAAAGGGTAATTTCGTAATTAAATCAAACCTCGTACCTCTTTTTTAATAAAATATCAAACCACGGGCTGTTATTTGCAAAATAACCAAACCACAAACATTTTCTTTTACTTTTATTTTTTTTATTTTTTTGTTAATGACGAAATTACCCTTTGGTCAAATTTTGGTCAAAGTTCCACGTCACCAAAAATAAACGGTGTTAGTGGTCGTACCTTTATTTGCTAACGGAATGAAACCTCATGCCTTTATTTGCAAACACTGAAACTACAGACCTTCATTTGCAAAAATTAGAAACCACGAGCATTTTTTTTAAACTTTTTCCAAAAACTTACCTTTAGTTGAAAGAAATTTAAACGAAAAACGGAATCGACCATATCCATAATTTTGCAATGTTTCATAATAATTTTGTCAATATAAATAAAAACAGTCCTCAATTTAAATATTTTTGCAAAGAGTATCCTAATATTTTATTTTACTTTTATAAAAAAGCTTAAAAAGTCATATAATCGAAACACGGGTTTTTCTATGATTACCTTATTTTTTACAAAGTAACCATCACTTTGTCCAATATCACCATTGGATGAGTATGATAGAACGTGATCAAATCATGAGAAAGACAAAATGATATAAAAATAAAATAATCATAACTTTTAATAAAGAAACACTGATAGTAAATAAACTTTTTTTTGAAAAAATGAAAAACATCTTTTGGACTATTCAGGTTGTGTATAGTGACCATACACCCCAGGGAAGGCTGAAAGTTATGGAGTTATTTGTGTAAAGAGTAATCATGTACCAATTGAGTTATTTTACTTTTTGCCAGTTAATTTCGCCTGCCTACCCATTTATGATTGCTTCTTGTCCACACACACAAGCAAATTTTCATCACAAGTAACAAATCAATTTTTTCGTTTTGTGTCACACAAGCAAATTTTCATCACAAGTATACAGTGAATGCTTATATATTATTGAGTTTGAAAATATTAGAACCAAACATAAATTTTTAACAAAACTCAAGGACAAATAAATTATTTGTCCTATAAGTTAACCTATAAAATATGTGTTGTGCTACTGGGTTTATTTGGGTTCATCTAAAATGCCTTATGGGCTCAACTTATTCTATTTTTTTTTTATTTCAAAGTGGGTTAAATTTTTTTATTGTGTCGAAAATGTTAAATTTTTAGTTGTCAAAATCCAAAACTTACTTCATTGATGAATTTTCAGGCCTCAAACCCCCATTGATTAAAGTCCCGAAGTACAAAAACATTGAAAAGGTGACGCATAGCGTGCATATGTGACACTACCCTCCAAGCCCTAGACAAGTTAGGAATGTTTGGAAGTTCCTAATAAGGTCGGTTAAGAAGTTAATAATGTTTAGTTAGGGGTGGATAAAAAAACCATCAAAACCGATAACCGAACCGATAACCATGAAACCGAACTGAAATTTATGGTTAACCAAACTGAAGGTTTAGATTACGATTTTAATTTTCAAAAACCAATAATAATAGATATGGTTGCGGGTTGGTGCTCTTAAAAACAGCAGTTAATGGTTAACCAATATACATATAATATATTTATGAAAATAATTTATATACATAAAATAATTTTAATTTTTTTTTTGATCGAGCAAAAATTTATTAGAAGACAGCTTAAAACAGCTGAAAAAAAACTAATTACAACAAAGGAAATCTAATGGAGACAACTCCAAACAAAAGGAAACAAATATGTGTACAGAGCAAGTCAAATGTAAATCAAAAGAAAGAAAACCCAAAGAATATAAATTAATCCCATATATGAACATTGTAATGAGCAGGGACTTTAAAACCTTGAATACAAAGCTTCACATAAAGGCATATGAGATGAATGACTTTAGGAGCATGAAACTGAGTGCCCTGGAAATAACATTGATTTCTGGCTACCCAAATGTACAATTCTACTCCAACTCATAGAACTAGTAGGGTGCATACATCTGCTGGCAATTTTTTCCCAAACTATATGAGTCACAAGACACCTGAAAAATAGGTGTATGATATCTTCTTTACTACCATTGCGTAGACCGCATAGATCATTAGTCGAACAACCAAATTTCAGAAGTCTAACTCTGACATTAATACTTTTATGCATGCAGCACTAGCCAAGTGATGAAACTGCATCTTGGTATGTATCCTTTGCCCCAAACTAAGGCGTACCAACTAACAGAGTCCCTCCGAGTCCGAACCGTTTCCCAAGCAGAGGCAATTGTATAATGACCACTAGTTGAGTGCTGCCAACAAATAGAGTCAGGCTGCTCAGAAACAGAAAGTTGTTCAATCTGAGACCAAGCTGTAGCAGTGTAATCATCCATAGGGTCAGGGAGTTTCCAAATCTCATGCCTAAAAACATTCATAACCAAAGTCTGCTTAGGATATCAGCATCATCAAAATTTAATCTGAGAAAGTAATTCTAAAATTTGTAACTGTCACGTGGAATACCTACGTGCTTTTTAAGGCAAGTATACCTATCGTTTCAAGTAATAAAGTGGATTTCTTTCAACTCGAATATCGTACCCAAGGGAATAGCTCAAGTAATTTCACTAAGTTAAATCCTAAAAAGTCTAATTAAGTCACAGATTTAGAAGATTCAAAGTAACAACTAATAACTAAATGCAGGGTATGATAATAACAATAATAAAAGACACACAGGCTACAAGATCCAGGATCTGGACAGTAGGCTACTGGATCTGGGTTTCCATAAATGGTAATGACTATTTCAACACAAAAGGTTCGGCCTTTCCCACAAATATCTCTTCCTAGCTCGTTTCCAAGCCTAGAGGTTGATAACTTAGTAGATCTAGCAAAGTTATTTGACCTAGATCTACTAAGGAATGTGTTTTCTTAGGGTTTTACTAAAAAGTTTCCTTAAATAGTAAATGACCAACATACAAGCATAGCAAGATTTCTCTAAACCACAAAAGCATGCATCTTTAGATCCAATCCATACAATAAACCATAAGATAACTCATTTCTAAGCTCCACTAATGATTTAGGAGGTTTGTTTCGAACCAAACCTCACCTTAAGCGTAGATCTAAGAAAACCGAGTAAGAAATGTTACCAAAAGTAGAAACTCTTCACCATACGCCTAAATCCGTCACCTTTCACTCATAACCCGTGCTAGGAGACTACTCACTCATACTTGATGAACTTAAAATCTCCATTGAAGTATAAAGATTCAAGCTTGAAATCATAAAGCTTAAGGAAGAAGAAGAGAGATTGGGATTCGGATCCCAATGTCTCAAAAAGCAAGAAAAAAAAGGAGATAAAGAAAACTACTATATTTAGAACTAAGTAAAAAGAAAGTTGTTTCAAAGTTAAGGGTATTAAGAGTATATTTAGTATATGGAAAAGCAAAAGAAAACATTGCCTTTTATAGGGAGACAAGGGAGGCAACCCTAAAAAGGCAAAAAGACTAAAATGACCCTAAAAGTAGAGGTCATAATACCCTTTACACAGAAAAGTAATTTATCCCAATTGTTGATAGTAATAACAGCATTACTACTAGGGCAAGGTGGCATTCCACCCCTTCAACTCTTGCACAGCCTCTGTTGCTCTTTACTGCAGCCTGCATCCTCCAGCAGTCCAAAAGCAGCCTAAAACAGCCCAAAAGCTCCAAAAGGCCTCCAATGCCCGGATTCAATGCTTAGTTGCACAATTGAGCGATATCTGCACTTAAACCTCATGAGAAGGACTTTCAACCATATAAACATGCAAGAATAGAGGCTAAAAAGAGTGGAAAAACACGTAATAATTAGGCCTATCAATTCCCCCACACTAAGCTAGTGCGTGTCCCCACGCACGAAGATTAGATAATTAAAACTCTTTAAGCACATAGGCCTTAGATCCCCCTAAAAGCAATACTTACGACCCATGTCTCCCTTCCCTACTTACTACATTTTTGAGCTAAGGAAGTTAGAATAGTCAACGGCAACTTTAGTCCTAAGCTAACTTTAACAACCGCACCCTACGCTTTCGAATGGAAACTTAATTTTGTTAACCCGACTAGAATAATTTACAAAATTTACAACTTTAAGCTTTCACTTGCATTTCCTTTTAGCACCAATTAGTTTCAGATTTTAGTCTCCTTTTTGATTTAGTCAAGGGCAAACAACTTGGTTGTCTCGTATTGGTCATACGTACTTCCAAGCCTACACCTCATCACCTTATCAAAATGCTTTGCATACTCATACCAATTGGCATAGGAGTAGGATGACTGAGTTTTTAGCACATTGGCTAGCTTTATTTACATTTCATTTCATTTATTGGCTTTGTTTCACCAATTTTCAAAACAGTTTCATTCCTTACAAGTTTATTTTCATCAAAGCTTCACAATTTGGGCTCCATTCTACTAAGCAGGGCTGGATTGTTAAAGTCTACTCAAACCTAAACTAAACATTTGACTGATTCTAGCTTTCTCTAATCAAAAGGTAGTAGTAGCCTAGGCAGCATGCAAACATAGTCCTTACTTTAGGGTCTCTAAAGTTAAGCAATTAAAAAGTTGTAAAAGTTATCACCAACTATGCAGGGTACACTAGCTAGGAGTCATGCAAATTGACAAACTTAACCATCATGCAAATTTCAACAATTTAAAACTTCTAACTTAGCATATTTGCAAAAACTTAGCGCAACACATAACATCACATTCTCAGTTCACAACCAGCACTACCACGATCACATGTTAATAGCTCTCCGAAATGAAAAACAACAAAGGCTACAAGAATTATACCAGATTGGAGGCTAAACAAAAATGAAGTCATGCAATGTGGGCAGGATCCTCCTCATGAGAAGGGTCCTAAGCGTAGGAACAAGATTGAGAGAAACGATGGAAAAATAATACGTAGCCTTTGTTTTTCCTCCATCGTAAGGTCAAATTGGAAAAGCGTGACCTTGCTGCGCCAAACACAGCCTCATCAAATCCCTTCTTCCGCAACCTCTACCTTAGAAGATAAAGGTGCAGTCTACGTGTGAGTGGCAATGTTCAGCCACGTAGCCTGCGTCATGAGCTGAGAAATTTGGTCCTGCAAAGAGTGGAATGGAATGCCAAGGACAAAAAGAAAGAACTTCTACAAATAAAGCAAACAAAAAGAAAGGTTAAAACTACTATAATTAAAATTACCTAACTTAAATTATGTAAATTCAAAACACAAAATTAAGGAAAAACATGCTCATCATCGAAAGAAAAAAATGTGACACAAATTAAGCAATTTAATCGAGAGTTATGGCAAAAATTACTACCCTAAGCTATGCTTAACGGTCAACATAGCACGAAAATCGAAAAATCAAGGCAATAATTCAAATTTACCACAATTCATAAAGATTAATCACAATAATTTGACATTTGCAATTCGACATGAACATTAAATATTTCCCTCCCCCACACTTGATCAAAGCATTGTCCCCAATGCGAAAAATGAAAGATGTGATAACATAGTCATATGCAAAAAATAGAGTAAAATGGAGAATAGCAAGGGAGCAAAGCAATATCAAGCATGACAATAATTTTGAGTCAAGAATAACATGCTTCAAGTGAAAAGAAAAGAGATTATTTATATATAAGTAGGTAACAAAACAACTAACTCATGCTCCATTGGGTGCAAGGAGTCGGCACATGGTCTTGAGGTTGTGCCTCATGGTGGTTGGAACACCCAATTTTCATCAATAACCGTGTGGTCCAGGAAAGGTTTCAACAAATTGTGCAAAGGATCAAACGTAGGATGCATCTCCTCAAAACATGGCACAAATGTAGCCTGCACTGTACCCTTCTCTGCCACAGGCTGTGTAGCTTGTACAACCACTTCTTGTGCCATTTCTTCTTGAATTTCCAAGGTATTGTTTTCATGGGACTTCTGCAAAAATGACCAAGGAAAGACAGAATATGGCATATCAATATAAGCACGATGAAGAGTGTTAGAAAACTTCTCTTTTGGAGACACTTTTTCTGATTGCGCAGGGTTAGATTGTGGGCACATAGGTTGTATCTCATCATCGGAATCCTCTTCCATGTCAGCGAGTAATAGTTCCTCATTCCTTGGTAGCATAATCTTTGGCAATTCATGCATTTGAGTCTCCAAATTCTTAATAGAACTTAGAGTGTGACGCATGGACTGAGCAAACATCTCTCCCATGGTAGGATTCTTTTCCTCCTTCCTTCGATGTGGTGGAACATATGGAGGTGCAGACTACATATATGATGGCAGAAGCTTTGAGTATGCATGTGCAGGCTGCGAGGATTCTGGCGTAGGCTGCGCATGCTGAGGTTGACCAGGCTCTATAGAGTAATGTTGATGTTGATTCTGGGGTTGCGGGTCGTTGGGTCTCTTGTCAGGAGCCCATGCGTAGCGAAGATTCTGGTACCCCCTCGTAGGGTTAGAAGCCAAGGGTCCATCTTCTGGTTGACGCTGGTGGTTGCCGCAGTCTACGAGTTCGACTTCAACTGTAGGGACAGGCTCCGTAGCATGGCAATCAATGGTTCTATGGGCATCTCCGTAAAAGTTGCAACATAGGAGTGGAGGTGCCGATGAGGCCAATGCCACAGGCTGCGGTTTGTGCATCTTCTCCAACTGGTTGGTGATCTCATCCATCTGGGTCACCAAGGAAGACATCACAAGGTCAGAGGTCGCAAAAGCCTTTTGTGTAGGCTGTGCAAATGTTAGCGTAGGCTGCAACTGATTAGATTCTCTCTGATTTTGTGTAGCTTGTGGGAACTGTTGTTGAGTATGTGTCTGAGTTGGTTGGTCTTGATTGTTGGCCCATGAAAAGGCCGGATGATTCCTCCATCCTTTGTTGTAAGTCGGAGCAAATGGATCATTCACTTCTTGTCTTGGATGCTTCATATAGTCCACTAACTTCACTTCAACATTCTTCACCGGCTCTAAAGCTTGACAATCAACCGTTTGATGATCTTCTTCTCTTAACAAAGGGATAAATATAGCATCCACAGGTCGTGCTTGTGATAGCTTTGCAAGTTGCTTGGTGATTTCATCCATTTGGTTAACAAGGGAAGACACAACTGTGGCTGTGGTTGATGAAGCTGTATGCACAGGCTGCGTATCGCTCCTATCAGTATGCCATTTGTAGCCTTGAGCTACAATTTTTTCAATGAGCTCATATGTCTCTTTAGCGGTCATATTTTCCAACTCTCCATTAACCACCACTTCAAGTGTATTCTTACTTGAATCCATAAGCCCATTAAAGAAGGTTTGAACTTGCATCCAAAGAGGAATGCTATGATTGGGGACTCTCCTCAACAACTCCTTAAATCTCTCCCATGCTTCTTGCAATGACTCATCCTCGACTTGAACAAATTGAAAAACTTCATTTCTCAACTTAATCATTTGCTTCGGAGGAAAGTACTTGGTCAAAAAGCAATGCTCCATCTCATCCCAAGTGTAGATTGTTCCTGGTGGAAGGCTCTTAAACCAACTCTTCGCCTTCTCTCGTAAAGAAAATGGGAACAACTTAAGCCTTAGCACATCATTGGCTACTCCACGGTAAATGCTAAGTGTGTTGCACAAGTTAAGAAAATCACAAATATAGCTATTTGGATCTTCACTTGGCAACCCCCCAAACTGAACTTCAACTTGTACCATCTGAATCATGGACGCCTTCACCTTAACAAATGTGTATCCATCATCCGAGATGACAATACATGAAGTATGTCTCTCGGAAGATGATTGCACGGCCATGTCCATCCACGAACGGTTTCCATCGCTTAAAGCAGCCATATTTTCATATTTTGGTGGCCAATCTACTGTTGGTGTTTCGTCCACATGCGTTTCTGGATCAAAAATTGAGTGTGGGAAAACAGCTAGAATTTCGTAGCCTGTTCTGCATGTGTGAGGAGTGTCGCAGCCTGCATCTTCACTGTCAAAGAATAACTAACACACAAGCTGCACACTTAACACACAAATCAAACTCTCAAAGATAAAAACTTAGTAAAAACAATGTATTGCCATTCCCCGGCAACGGCGCCAAAAACTTGTCACGTGGAATACCTACGTGCTTTTTAAGGCAAGTATACCTATCGTTTCAAGTAATAAAGTGGATTTCTTTCAACCCGAATATCGTACCCAAGGGAATAGCTCAAGTAATTTCACTAAGTTAAATCCTAAAAAGTCTAATTAAGTCACAGATTTAGAAGATTCAAAGTAACAACTAATAACTAAATGCAGGGTATGATAATAACAATAATAAAAGACGCACAGGCTACAAGATCCAGGATTTGGACAGTAGGCTACTGGATCTGGGTTTCCATAAATGGTAATGACTATTTCAACACAAAAGGTTCGGCCTTTCCCACAAATATCTCTTCCTATCTCGTTTCCAAGCCTAGGGGTTGATAACTTAGTAGATCTAGCAAAGTTATTTGACTTAGATCTACTAAGGAATGTGTTTTCTTAGGGTTTTACTAAAAAGTTTCCTTAAATAGTGAATGACCAACATACAAGCATAGCAAAATTTCTCTAAACCACAAAAGCATGCATCTTTAGATCTAATCCATACAATAAACCATAAGATAGCTCATTTCTAAGCTCCACTAATGATTTAGGAGGTTTGTTTCGAACCAAACCTCACCTTAAGCATAGATCTAAGAAAATCGAGTAAGAAATGTTACCAAAAGTAGAAACTCTTCACCATACGCCTAAATCCGTCACCTTTCACTCATAACCCGTGCTAGGAGACTACTCACTCATGCTTGATGAACTTAAAATCTCCATTGAAGTATAAAGATTCAAGCTTGAAATCATAAAGCTTAAGGAAGAAGAAGAGAGATTGGGATTCGGATCCCAATGTCTCAAAAAGCAAGAAAAAAAAGGAGATAAAGAAAACTACTATATTTAGAACTAAGTAAAAAGAAAGTTGTTTCAAAGTTAAGGGTATTAAGAGTATATTTAGTATATGGAAAAGCAAAAGAAAACATTGCCTTTTATAGGGAGACAAGGGAGGCAACCCTAAAAAGGCAAAAAGACTAAAATGACCCTAAAAGTAGAGGTCATAATACCCTTTACACAGAAAAGTAATTTATCCCAATTGTTGATAGTAATAACAGCATTGCCACTAGGGCAAGGTGGCATTCCACCCCTTCAACTCTTGCACAGCCTCCGTTGCTCTTTACTGCAGCCTGTATCCTCCAGCAGTCCAACAGCAGCCTAAAACAGCCCAAAAGCTCCAAAAGGCCTCCAATGCCCGGATTCAATGCTTAGTTGCACAATTGAGCGATATCTGCACAAACCTCATGAGAAGGACTTTCAACCATATAAACATGCAAGAATAGAGGCTAAAAAGAGTGGAAAAACACGTAATAATTAGGCCTATCAGTAACCACTGGTGTTTTTTTTTTTGTTAAAATTTGTAATCACAAGTATTTTTTTAGAAAAATAAACCACAAAAGTTTTTTTGTAAAAACTTGAAACTATAGGAGTTTTTTGTACTTTACCCTATATATTTTACTGAAATGAGTTGAATGTTAAATAAATTAATTGTATTTTGAAAATTAAACGTGATTTGCAATTTTTAAAGTGAATTTCTTTTAGACGAGTACAAGTTAATTTTGGTTAACATTAGAGAAAATGGTTAAAAGCTATTAATCGTAAAAATTAATCGAAACCAGTGGTTGACCATCTCTACGGTTAATCGATAGTAATGGACTGGTTACAACAAATATACAATGAACCGGTTAATCGAACCGTGCCCACCCCTATGTTTAGTAGAGACTTTTCTATACGGGATAAGAGACTTAATAGGAATTAGAATCAACGTAGAAGAGAAAACCTCCTAAAAGCTTTGACTATTAAACTTAAATGACATGATATGTGTGACTTATTGACCGAGCCATGTATATTGAAATAATAAAAATTTCTCATTCATTCACGGGACATCGTAAAATATAGCATGGTAGCAACACGTTTTTCCATCTAAAGGTAAAACTATCTTTTTCTCGAATCCATGCCGAGATTGTTGTTGATGACATGACTTTTCTGAATCCCAAATCTAACCGCTCTTCTGGGGTTAGAGTTAGAGATTGCTCAAAGTATGAGACTTTCATTAACAACAATCTCGGTTCAAAACAAAAGGTTCATGAGTTTCCTAATTCATTAATAACACGCTTAATAGCTTAATACATTCGTAGCGTCCTAAAGTTTCCATTTTTTTTTACTTAGCCTATTTAAGGTAAAAGATAATCCTATTAGTCACTTCAACTTGTAATTTCTTTCTACTTGATCACTCACTTTGTTAAATGTGACAAATTTTGATCATTTTATATCGGTGTGACATGAATTCTTTTATTACCACTTATTGAATCACATGTCAGCACAAAAAACCGAACGAACAAAAAGAAGAGTGATTTATAAAAAAAAAACAAAAAAAAGGGAATAGAAGAGGGGGTGAGTGACAGGCAAATGTATGGAGGCCTCAAGTGAGGTGCAGAATGAAGAAGTAGAAGCTTATCTTTCCATATAAAAGCTCCCTTTTGAAAACATTCCACCATTTGTTTCCAAGATTAAGTAAATGGGAGTCCTTCAACTTCCACCACACACACTTCACAGCATCCATGGCGGGAAATCCCTCCACCCCTTTCTCCTTTCTTCTACCTTCTCTCTCAGACCACTTTTCTCCTCCAATGGTATACTTCCATTCTTTCAAAACATATTGCTTCTTTTGTAGGATACTATAAATGAATAAAGCTATGGCCTTTACTTTCAAATTATAACCCCTGTTGCTAATTTTTGATTTGGGGGATTGATTTTGCAGGTACTATTACACAGTATTTACCTCTTTTTAACTCTGATATCTTGTCCCGTAAACCTTATCTTCTCAAAGGACCGAGAAGTTCGCCAGGTTAACTTTAGATAACAACTTGTATATTCTTCTCAAGGTAGCTTCTTTAAAGAATGTAATATGTTATATTATGTTTCTTTTCAGCATCAGTAGAGTCTGTCACTGAAAATTTGGTGGGAGATAAAAATGACGTAAGTGGGGACTCCTTGCGCCGTAGATTTCTTGAATTCTATGCTTCTCGAGGCCATAAGGTTCTCCCAAGTTCTTCTCTTGTCCCAAATGATCCCACTGTTCTTTTGACTATTGCTGGGATGCTTCAATTCAAACCCATCTTCCTTGGAAAGGTAAATCACTAACATTTTTACAAATGTAACATGAGATGCTATCATATTTTATGCGTATGATCATCAATGGTTGCTATGCAATTTTACTCAAGTAGCAGTCTTATGCAAAGAACAACTACATAGTGAAGATTGCTAGTTTGATGGGTTTATGATTAAATGAACCATCAGCTCTCGGGCTCCCACTTTGTCACTAAACTCGTCTTATATTCCGTAATATAGCTTAATATTCAAGTTAAAATTACCAAGATATTTATATTTACCTGTTCGTTTCCATTTCTATGCACTAGTGGACTCAGTAGGGCAGTCTCCTAGTTGTGGCAATCAAGTTGGATCTGGCAGGGGATGGGTTGTCTTAGAATGGATTCAGATTATATGATGGCTTTACGAATCCATTTTGCCTGTACATGAATTTTTGGTTACTAATTTGGGGCTCGTGTTGTAATGTTAGATAATTTAGTTTTTTCTACTATCTTTTTGTTGAACTTTGCAAATATATGTTGTTTGCAGTTGATTTGAAACTTAGTTTCAGTTTTATAATATGTTTCTTTCCTTTAGATTTTAGCTAGATTTGGTTTGAGTTGCAGACAAGGTAAAGTATTGCTCTTTTTCTTTTTTTTGCAGCTTCATTTAAGAATTAGGTTAGTCCCCTTAGCTTAATTCTAAGCTGGTTTCCACATGATTGTAGGAGTTCTGCACTATTTTTTGGTGCATTGAAGGAAGGAACTGTTACTTTTTCCCTTCTTTTATAGCTTGGGAAAAGTTAACTTGAGCCATTATTTTTCCGTTTGATAGTAGTTGGCTTATGTGTTGCATTTAGCATCCCTTAACTGCTAGAAGAGCATGTTAAAGCAGCCTAAGGGAACAAAGTAAATAATCTTCTTCTTGTACAAGCATAGTCCTTTTGCTCATAGCTGCAGGTTGTTAGATATCTGTACTTTTTTTATTTTAGCTTGGGATGTACAAGGGTTGCAAATAATTGATTTTTTGAGATGCTTGGTGCTCTGATCAATGAGAATTTTGAGTTTTCTTATGATAACAGTGCTTCTTGTATAGGCTCCCAGACAAGTAGCTCGAGCTGCAACTGCTCAAAGATGTATTCGTACAAATGATGTGGAGAATGTTGGCCGAACATCTCGCCATCAAACATTTTTTGAGATGCTTGGGAACTTCAGTTTTGGTGATTACTTCAAGAAAGAAGCAATTGAGTGGGCTTGGGAGCTTTCGACAAAAGAGTATGCACGTATATAATTTTTTTTTATGATCATGGATTATTGTTATTCTCTTTCAAAATCAAAAGAGAATCAATTACCTCTAATTTAACTCCCTCTGCAGATTTGGGCTACCAGCTGACAAATTATGGGTTAGTGTATTTGAAGATGATGATGAAGCTTTTCAAATATGGCGTAATGAGGCAAGTCAGATAAGTTTTCATAGGTTGTTGTAGATTTAAATTATGCATTTTTATCCCTTCTCGTAAACTTTATTTCATATTTGTATCATAAGCTACATCTGTTTTCTAACTAAAGACGTCTGCTTGTAATTCTCTGTAACTTTTTTTTTCTTTTTAAAAAAAGAAGACAAAAACGAAGGGACCTTGGTTGTTGGCATAATTTCAGTATATTCCTAATTTCAGCATATTGTTTTCCTTTGTGTACCATATTAGTTATTCTATCCAGCGTGTTGTAAAAGATTTTAGCTATACATGTATCAGATGGGTGTTCCTACTGAGCGTATAAAGAGGATGGGTGCAGAAGACAACTTTTGGACCAGTGGGGTTACTGGTCCTTGTGGTCCATGCTCGGAACTCTACTATGATTTTCATCCTGAAAGGGGATATTTGGATGTGGTATGCATTCCTCAAGTCTGGATGCTTTTAGCCTGGGATGTACAAGGGTTGCAAAGAATTCTTATTCTGATATTTTATTACACTTTTACTTTTTACAGGACCTTGGAGATGATACTAGGTTTATAGAGTTCTACAATTTAGTGTTCATGCAGTACAACAAATTGGATGATGGGTCACTTGAGCCCTTAAAACAAAAGAATATAGATACTGGTCTTGGTCTAGAACGATTGGCTCGCATCCTCCAAAAGGTCTATATACCTTCCTTATAAGAAATTATTTTTGCATTTATGTCAAAATTGGGCATGAGAATAACAATGGAGGTATATTTTCTGGTGGAGAATTTTCTTGTTTGCTTCACTCACTATAAAGTTCATTTTTTTCTGAGTCATGCTTTTTCTTGTAGGTTCCGAACAATTACGAGACTGACTTGATTTATCCGATTATTGCGAAGGCTTCAGAATTGGCAAATGTATCATATGCTCTTGCTGATGATCGGATAAAAATGAATCTTAAGGTATGCTGCTACTCGTATTACCAGCAATTTATATAGAATAGAAGCACTTTACCCATATTTAGGTTGAATTTCAAGGCACCTAGTGAGCTTAGTTTTGATCAGTAAAATCACTTGACTTTGATCTTGTGTCTGTATTGTCAAGAATTTCAATATGTGGAAATTTACCCAAATATTTTTTGTTTTAAGTTAGAAAATGAGATTATTCTAGAAAGATCTATAGTTGGTTCCAATTTGAAAAATCTGTTTGAAATTTTCTTCAAATTTGATAATATTGCATTCAATTAGAACAAAGATATTATTTAGAAAATTTTGGAGAGAAAATTTAAAATCAAGTGGGTATATGAATGGTGACAAGTTCAGTAGCTATGGGTGTAACTGATCTTTGAAGATTTGTTTTTCTTCCATTGTAGCTTTCGTGAACCTGAAGTTTTGTACCTTTTTAGATTATAGGCGATCATATGCGTGCAGTTGTATTTCTCATATCAGATGGAGTACTGCCATCAAATATTGGCAGAGGCTATGTTGTCCGTCGTCTTATTAGACGGGCTGTTCGTACTGGCAGGTTGCTCGGTATAAAGGGGGATGGTAAAGGTAATCTGGATGGAGCATTCTTACCAACCATTGCAGAGAAAGCAATAGAATTGAGCACCCATATTGATTCAGATTTAAAGGCTAGATCATCTCGCATTCTGGAGGAGTTGCAAAGGGAAGAACTTCGTTTTGTGCAGACACTAGAGAGAGGAGAAAAGTTGCTTGATGAAAAGCTTTCAGATGCATTATCAAGTGGTAAAAAAAATGATACTTTACCATGTTTATCTGGGCAAGATGTATTCCTTTTGTACGATACATTTGGATTTCCAGTTGAGATAACAGCAGAAATTGCTGAAGAGCATGGAGTCGACGTGGACATGGTTGGTTTTAATACTGAGATGGAAAAGCAAAGGCGCCAATCACAGGCCGCACATAGTGTCGTTAAATTAGAAGTTGAAGATGGAGATCTTTCTGAAAACATTTCTGACACTGAATTTCTGGGATATGACACCCTTTCGTCGAGAGCAGTCATTGAAAGACTCTTGGTAAATGGAAAGCCAGTGATACAGGTTGCTGAAGGAAGTGAAGTAGAAGTTTTGCTGAACAAGACACCGTTTTATGCTGAATCTGGTGGACAGATTGGGGATCATGGTCTTCTATACATTACTGAAGGTGAGCATAAAACTAGGGCAGTTGTGGAAATAAAAGACGTTCAAAAATCTCTTGGTAGCATATTTATTCACAAGGGCATAATCAAGAAGGGAGCTCTAGAGGTTGGCCAAGAAGTGGAAGCTGCTGTAGATCCAAAGCTCAGACAGCAGGCTAAGGTAATGGTCTTAACTAAACTAGGGCACTTTTTCGTCTATTTTAGAGGAGAATGATTGGCTATCCTTTTGAGTAAAGTATCTTAGCCAAAATTTGTCGATAATTCAAACTGATCCCATTTGGACAAGTCAATTACGAACATTTTGTATTTTATTCAACTGGATTACTAAGTTTATTTATTTATTTTTAAAATGTTTTGAAGGTTCACCATACTGCAACTCATTTGCTACAATCTGCACTCAAGAAGGTTATTGGAGAAGAAGCATCACAAGCTGGCTCTCTAGTAGCTTTTGAACGTCTCAGGTTTGATTTCAACTTTCATCGGCCACTTCTTGACACCGAGCTGGAGGAAATTGAAAGATTAATTAATGCATGGATTGGGGACGCAACTGTTCTTCAAACTAAGGTGATGCCTCTTGGTGATGCCAAAAATGCTGGGGCTATTGCTATGTTTGGAGAAAAATATGGAGAGCAGGTACTGGTTTCTCTTATGTCAGAATAATCAAATGCAAATAGAAGTCATTTAATTTTTTTTGGGAAATTACAAAATTGTTTCTAACATCAAATGGAATGTCTCATTTGGGTCATTGCTTTCTTTGTTTTTGTCTGTCAATGCAATGTCCATTAAACTCTTCAAATCACTATATGTTGTCCTTTAATTGAAGTTAAATTCCTCAATCTAATGGTATGGCCTTTTAATCCTTGAATTTCATACATTAAGCAGTTTAGTCTAATTAAAGTGGATAAACGGCATAAGCATCTAATCATTTCCTATTTCTTTTTCTAATTTTATACTTTTTAGCCTTGACACTTTTTTCACTATTCCAAAATTGGTAGCAATTTATGCGAATAACAAAATTAGTTCAATGTAAGCATTAAAGTAACTGTAATTTTATGTACACTCTTAGTTAATCTGATCATCCTATCTAAATATCTATATCAAAGGAAAATAATCAAGAGAAATATAGCTATTAACTCTTAAAAAAATAACTGTTCAAAATATTGACTAGTTTTAAGGAGGGGATAAAATTGCAATTGATTTATGAATTAGGATATATTGCTTAAACTGACTTTTTGGCTGAGGTTGCAAAAAGATAAAAAGAATAAAATAAAGTTTGTGTATTTTGCATTACTAGTCTCTGTAAAGTATATGGTACACATGCAGTTCACTAAAATGTTTGTGCATTTAATGAGTGTTGTAGCAGTTTAGCAGTTCTTGTATTTTGATGTGCAATAGGAAACAAATTGAATAGCTTTCTTATTTCTGTATGTTACAATTGGTTGTAGGTACGAGTTGTAGAGGTTCCAGGTGTATCAATGGAACTTTGTGGTGGAACCCATGTCAGCAACACTTCTGAAATACGTGCTTTCAAGATAATCTCTGAGCAAGGAATTGCATCAGGAATCAGGCGTATCGAAGCTGTTGCTGGTGAAGCTTTTATTGAATACATGAATGCTAGAGATTCCCAGATGAAACGTTTGTGCTCCACTCTCAAGGTGTGGTGCCCTTCACCCTTAGTGGATCTGATCCGAAACACTTCACCGTCGGGCTAAGTTTTTTTTTCTAAATGATAAAAGTTTGTTTTTGAGTGAATAAGTGTCTACCTAGGAACATTTTGCATCTATGTGGGGTCAATGAGTATAATTGTTTTTGTTCCCTCCATTAAAAGCCTCATCTTTAAGAACTCCATAACAAAAGAAAATACTTACTTGAATATTGGTTATGAATCTAAGTTTTAGATAACATTATTTATTTTGTTTTTCCATCAAAACCAAATTCTCTCTAATGTCGAACATGAACGTGCTTTATATTGAACTATTCTCTCTAAGGGAAAAAAACCTTTCATATTTGTTTCATTTTTGGTTATGTAACTTCAGATGGTCAACCGAAGAGACATCACATGTCCAAAACAAGTAACCAGAACTTTCTCAAACTAAGGAAAACATAATTATTATCTGTTTACTTACCTTTTGATAAGAGTAATATTGTGATCCTTTCATGCATTGCATCTCAAAGACCTGCTTGGCTTAACATACTATTAGTATGCCCAGCTAAAACGAGTTTTTGTTTTCTATTAATTCGTTTTGTAAAGGTGAAAGCTGAAGAAGTGACAACCAGGGTCGAAAATCTAATGGAGGAGTTACGAACTGCGACAAAAGAAGCTTCAGCTTTACGTGCAAAAGCAGCAATATATAAAGCATCAATTATTGCGAGCAACACAATGTTAGTGGGAACTTCAAAATCAATTAGGTAAATGGTTAACTTCCTGGAGCACATATGCAAGATTATATTTTTCCATGGCTAAACTCTTCACAGAATTGTTGTCGTGTTTCCTATTTGATGAATTAATTTCCAAACAAGTTTACTACGTGTATGAAGAGTCAGACTACTGGAAGTAGTTAACAGATATCTATAAGCAAAAGAGGTTCGATTTCAATGCATCATTTGATTTGAAATATTGTCTATAGAAATAAGTAAATTACGAGTTCGATTGATTTCTTAGTGAGTAAAACTTGTGTCATGTATACGCTGTGTTCTCTGTGCTTTTGCAGACCTGAGTACTACTTTCCTGCTTACTGTCTTTTGAAAGTTTCAACACCATAATATAGTTTCAAAGTTACTTTTTCCATAAACTGGGAAAAAGTGAATGGCTGGAATTTTAGTTTGACATATTACTGAAATTTGATGGCAGGGTGCTAGTTGAATGCATGGATGATGTTGATGCAGATTCCCTTAAGAATGCAGCGGAATATCTGATTGATTCACTAGAAGATCCAGCAGCTGTAGTATTGGGTTCCTGTCCCGATGAAGGGAAGGTGAGTTTGGTTGCTGCTTTCAGTCCATCGGTTGTCAATTTAGGTGTTCAGGCAGGAAAATTTATAGGGCCTATAGCAAAAATGTGCGGTGGTGGTGGCGGTGGCAGACCTAATTTTGCTCAAGCCGGTGGGAGGAAACCTGAGAATTTATCAGTTGCTTTGCAAAAAGCTCAAGAAAATCTTCTATCAATTTTAACTGAAAAGACAAGCTGATGAACTCTCCTGTTAATGCGCGGTGAGGTTGAATTATACTTATATTTGCTTCTACAAGTTCTGAAGTGATGCTCATGGATTGACATGCTTCCATATTTCGATACGTATATATATCTATAAAAGAAAGAAAGTAATTAAATAGCATTTGAGTAGAACAATTGTTAGTTCAACCATATCACATATTCGGTCTCTTGTTTTCTTCAGAACCAAACATTTATAAGAAACGAGATATAAGTTTCTTGCATAGCTTTTGAAAAGCAATTTGTTGAAGCTTTAAGCAAGCCTTGAGTGGTGCATCTCATAGCTTGGAAATGGAGACTTCCACTGTAGTATCATTAGTTTGATGTGAAAATTGCATTGATGGTCACTAAAATTTCTAGGTATGTTTCACAAAAGTCATTAGGCTACATTTTGTTGCAATAAAGTCATTTAACTTTGCTTTTACTTTAACAATGCATTAAAAAAAACTAATTAGAATAGTGACAAGGCGTTACAAAAAAGTTACTTTTACTACGTGTATATGATGATGGTAAAAGAACACACAATTTTAGACATGTTACTATTGGGATTGCTTCATGAAGTATATTTGCATGCTCCTTCAATTATTATTATTATTATTATTCTAATTATTTTTATTATTATTATTATTATTATTATTATTATTATTATTATTATTATTATTGATAAAGATCTGAAATGGTCTCAAGGTTATGAGAGACTCATCAATTTGATGCTTACATTACAAAATAACACAAATTTACATGTCACCAATTTGGTGCACGATGATCACAAATAGAAATTATTAATTAAATGCTCTAAATTAGCATGGCAATTTGGTGTAGTTGAAGCCAGATATATATGTACAAATAAATAATAATGTTGGTAATGTCAGTCAGATTTAACAATCTGAGTTGAAATATTTAGATTTAAAAACTGGGTGTGTAACAGAATGGAGTTGAATTAGTTAAAGGGTTAAAAGGAGAAGCAAGATGATGTTGGAAAAAGTGGATGCCTTTTTGTTATTTTTTGATGATTCCTCAAACATATGTCTTGTACGTTACATACCTATCTATATGTTTCCTAATTTCGTATTCTGCAACTTTATAAATATCATCATCCCACACAAATTTCTGTCAAACAGAATGTTAAAGTGGAGGCATGTGCAACAAAACAATATGGAAATATGTCACATAATATCACATCTAAAATTGATATTTTACATTAATATCACAACTTTAGGTTAAATTTTCATTACAAAATGACTGAGAAATATCTACCCGATGAAAATATTAAGATGATGTTTTGTTGAAGTATGGTATGTTTAATTTTGGCAACATTCTTGGTTGTGTTGATTAGTGGGAATTAGAGTGGCTTTGTTCTTATCTTTCTCCTTGATGATTAACTTTACCTGACTTCTTCAACATATTCTTATATATTCTTTACTTTTTTGAAAGTTATATAGAGAAAATACTGGTAACAAAATACATATATTTATATATAACGAACCATATATTATATCCACCCAACACCTCATTCATTCCATAAATAAACGTATTATACAGTTAAACCTCTTTAAAGTAATACTCTTGGGACCGGGAAAAAATATTACTTTATCGATAATGAACATTGATGAAGAAACTAGTCCTAAACCGGACAATAACAATAAAATCACCTACGGATGAACAAATTTTTGAGTCGGTAATGAACATTGGTGAAAGACTGATCTTGAACCAGACGATAGTAATCGCCTCCCAAGCTTGTCATCAAAGAAAGCAGTTCAAGCAATCAACACTTTGAACAATTACTTGTTACAACACGAGCAAAACATATCAAGAGTTATTTATGTTTTACGTAAAGTCAATGATGATGTTAATTTTAGCTTTGGTGGAAAGAAGAAAGAAGAAACAAGATATTATATATTCATATTTAAAAAAAATTGAATTTTGTAACTCATACATATTATATATACGTATAATTCTGGAATTATTACTTTACATATTACTTGGGTCCTTCAGGACTTTCAAATTTTTTATTATCTTATGCTTTTAGCGAGAATATTACTTTACGACATTAGCCCAAGTTGGGACCGACGAAATTTATTACTTAAGCGAGGTTATTACTTTATCGAATATTACTTCATCGAGGTTTAACTGTATATGGTTAAGATGTTTATTAAAAATTTAAGTTTTCAAGCAAAGAAAGTATGATCGCATTTGAGTAAGACAAAACACAATTGAAACGTGTAATGAGCAGGATTCGAATTCTAAATTCTTTTTTTTTTCCATTCCGTTTTCAAATCACATGGGGCCGACTAATCCGAATTCAAGGCGGATTCAAGGATTATAATATTTAAATTCCTCCCAATCACCGTTGTGGGATTGATCCGCATACCTTCTTACCAAGCGCAGCCCCATGACTCTAAATTCTTTATTAGCTCATTGGTGTACCAATTAGGGACTATAGTCCATTAGTTAGAAGAAGTATAAAGTAATAAAAAGGTAAGAATGAATGTTTATCTAAAAAGGGTAAAAAAAGGAAAGAAGATAGAGATAAAGAGTAGAGGACAGCTGTAATAGCAAAGGCAAAGAAGTCGGTGAAGTTACTATCATTGTCTGAATGTGCTACCTCCCCCCGCGTTTTTGGCTGTCCTTTTCTTCTTCTTTTTCTTGTCATTTACACACTTAGCTTCCACTTCTTCTTCTTCTTCTCTACAAAACCTCAACTGTCTTTCTGTCCTCCATTGTCTTCTTCTCTTCCATTCTATTATATATATCCCTTATTTTCCTCCTCCTTCTTCTCATCTCCCTCTCTTCATTCCTCTGTTTTTATCTATAACATAACATAACATAAGATGGCTATCCTTCTTCCCTTTCTTTTCTTTCTATTCTCATCATACGTTTCTGCCTGTGATCGCTGTGTCCACCAAACCAAGGCTGCTTATTTCTCTTCTGCTTCTTCTCTTTCTTGTAAGCTTCTTTTCTCATATTTCACTCCTACCCACTTCATATTTTTATATCACTTTTAATGGGTCTTGTTCAATTTTGCTGTAGCTGGCTCTTGTGGGTATGGTTCTATGGCTATTGGGTTCAATACTGGATACCTTGCTGCTGCTATTCCCTCTCTTTACAAAGATGGTGCTGCTTGTGGTGCCTGTTTTCAGGTTTGCTCGACTCTTTTAGGCCATCTTCTTCCTGCTTTATCAATAATTTATTCCGTTCAATTTAGTAGTATTCAGTTCAGTAAATGCACTTCAGTTCAATCATAAAGAACACAACTTTATTTCTCATGTTCGATTTGGCTAAATTGTAATTTTGGGATTGTGGTGCAGATAAGATGCAAAAACAAGAATCTGTGTAGTAGCAAAGGGACAACAGTGATGGTGACTGATCTTAATCGCAATAACCAGACTGATTTTGTGCTTAGTAGCAGAGCATTCATGGCCATGGCTAACAAAAATATGGGCAAAGACATTTTGAAACTTGGTCTTGTCGATGTCGAATATAAAAGGTTAGAATAAACCATCTCTACTTTATTTTATACTAGTACATATTAAGCTTATAAAATAATCCCATTACTCATGTTTTTTAAATTATTTCAAGGCTCAAGTTAAAATTACCATGGATCAACACGCGTAAATAACTAATGAATTTGTTGACTAACTACATAAACAAATGATTGTGAGGTGGGCCAAAATTTAATACCAAGTTGTTGCCTGAAGATAAACATGTAGCCACATTAATTGCTCTTAACGGTCATATGTCTTAAACAACATCCTAAACTTATATTATGTCTTACTATTGATTATTGAGTTTGCTTAAGTTTAAAGGCTTATATTATATCGTTGTGTCACTTTAAATGAATTTAAGTTGTCATTGGTTTACTTTTAAGTAAGGAACATTTTCAATTTTATGTTATTGACTTGATCCATGTTTTTGACATGACAATATAATTTACGTAGGCAATCTGAAGCACACAATTATAATTTTGCTATCGTATATAACCATGACAAATTTATAAAAGACGATTATGACATGATGCGATTACGTTACGATACAGGGTAGCATGTGAATACAAAGAGCAGAAATTGGCAGTGAGAGTAGAAGAATCAAGCCAAAAACCAAATTACTTGGCCATAAAAGTATTATATCAAGGTGGTCAAACAGAGATAGTAGCAATAGATGTAGCAAAAGTTGGTTCATCAAATTGGGGATACATGAGCAGGAACTACGGCGCGGTTTGGGACACCAGCAGAGTTCCAGAAGGACCATTGCAGTTCAGATTTGTTGTAACAGCTGGTTATGATGGCAAATGGATTTGGGCTCAGAATGTTCTTCCTGCTAATTGGAAGGCTGGTCAAATTTATGACTCTGGAATTCAAATTTCTGATATTGCTCAAGAAGGTTGCTCTCCTTGTGATGATGGATCTTGGAAATGAATTTACTCCTCATTTTTACTCACATCTTTCTTTTCAAATTAGAAATTAGGATACCTTTTTTTTAAGGAAGAAATTAGCATACTAATATTGTTTTTGTTTCATTTAACTTAATAAAATATTGAATAGGAAATTACTTATGATGTTTGTTTTGTGTAACAGTTGATTTCATTTGGGAATAAATCTCTTGAGATATTATTCCTTAATCATGAACAAAAGTAAATAAAATATCTGATTTGGTTCATGTCTTCTTCCCATGTGATATTTATTTGGTTCCTATTTTCTAATGTCACTAGTGATTAATGGACCTAATGCATGCGCATCACTTCTATAGTTTAAACAATAATTAGATATGAGCCTTTAATAACTAGTATTTTCAAGGTTTAATATTTTGATTTCTATTATGCTTGTTGATATTCTTGCTCCAAAACCGAAAACTTGACAAAGGGTTGGCGTTGGGACGTCCGTTTTACCTCCGACGATCAAGTTAGTAAGGATTTAGAGAATAGTAAATTAATTTGAATGACAAATATAGTAAGGAAAAAGATACATTTTTAGTGATGATGTAGGAGTATTTATAGCACATTTGAGTTTGTTGTCACAAATGAGGTCATTTCTCGTTATGTCCTTCGGATTGGTCCAAGAAATAACAAAATCCTAACCATATCTGTCATTTTCTGATTTGTGGTGCTCGCAGACAGAGAATGTTTCCCTAGGTGGGGGACCATCCAGAGCTGGGCCAGGTCCGTGTTCCGCAATGGCGCATGGTGTCCAAGCGCTTAAGGCAATGGAAACGTTCCGCCCTGGACACATTCCTGGGCCAAATTTGGATGACAGCTTAATGAGCCTTGCCTAGCCCATTTACGATTTTAGCTGTTATCACTATTTAAGCTAAAATTAATCACAATTAAAATGTAGTACATTCATCAATGTGATATAGTAGCGGATTCAGTGATTCTAAGCGAATGAGCTGGTTAGATTGTTATGAATGGATTTAGTACTCGTTTTTGGAAAATGGTTTAGTGGGTTCGCCAATAATTTGGGTGTTTGTACTGCTATTTTATCGTAGCTATGGGTTTGTACTTTGGATTATCTTTAGCTTGGAAACTTAGGCATCGAAAGGTGTTTGTTGACTTAGATTCCTAAGCTAGTTGTTCATTTTGCTCAAAGGCCGGAGAAGAGCTTACATAGACATCAAGAGCTTGATGAGACATCGTCGGGAGGTTAGGATTCAACATATTTGTAGAGAAGCTAATCGGACAACAGATATGATGCCAAATTACACATGAACTCTTTCCTTGAATTTTCACAAGCGTGATGTCGCACCTGTAGATACTCATTTTTGTCTAGCCCAATTTATATGTTTTTAACAAATTCACAAGATAATTTGAGTGTGAAAGCTGTGTTGTTAACTCCAATTGATCATATTTTTGAAAAGAAATGTCAAATTAAAGTCAAATTATAACTTACTAAATCTAATGGTCAATTGTAGCTTATTATGAATTTTATTCGATATATATTCTTATTATTTGGACTAGACTTAAATTCAATGTTTAAATTCTAACTAAATGTGTTTCTTTAAATTCCAAGGAGAAGTGATCGTATACAACGGCGTTCGTGTTTAAATATTATGAAGCAAGTACTTAGATTTCGAAGTCCAAATTCAAGCTAAGTAAATCCAGATTCAAGATCCAACTCCAAGAAAATGGGCTAAACACATTACATTTTCAAGTCCAAGTTACGGTTCAAGAAGACCTAATTCAAGTATGAGGCCTATTTTGGCTCAAGCCCAACAGACCCAAAAGAAAATGTCAGAGATTTTCAATTCAAACGGGTTGAGACCGTATCCGTATTAGTCGAGAACATGTGAGTGTGTGTGCATAAAAATAGGTGTTTCATGTAGATGTAGAAAAAACTCAGCTTTTGTCTTCTTTCGTGTTTCTCCTGTCGTCTTTAAAAAATCTCCGCTCGCGAAGATTGCATGAATACCGTTAAAAATATGGAAACTCATCAAAAGAAAAAAAGAACATAAATTTCTCCACGTGTTTTAATATTTCCTTAAGGTAATAATAATTACAAAGTAATACTAATTAAAAAATAATGCTAACTATATTCTTAATTAAACACTCTAAGTACCGATTTATAGGCGACATATTTGTCTATATCGACGAAATATTCAAAATAATTCGATAATTCAATAAAAGGGGTGAGATATCTGAAAAAACGCCCCACTTATAATTTTGAAAATAATTTAAATCTATTTGAGAAATTAAGACAAACAAAAGAAAAAATTTTGAATTTATGTAATTATTTTTGAAGATTTGTGTAACGTTTTGAACCATCATGTATAATCATATTATTTTCGATTTTTTTAAGTAGGATAAGCTTTTAAAGAGCCCGTTTGGAAGTTGCTATAATAATTATGGTTGTTTAAAGTTAGTTTATGGTACGTACGCGAATTGTGAGGCATAGCATAATTACCTCCCACCTCTTACATAACTGTCATCTCTTCTCGGGCGTTTGATCGTCCCTGTAGCTACTATATCTGACTTACTTAGCGAAAACTCGAGCCTCAAATTTGACCTAGAATTCATTAATCCGTGTTAGGTTTGTTATTTTTATCATACAGAAATCCGAATTGTTTGATCAAATTAGGGTTTCTGAACCTTTTCTTTCTGTGTTTCTTTTGGTCAGGTGTATCGAAACATGTCTTTCGATCTGACGCTGAAGGCATCCTGCAGCGGATGCGGATCCACTACGGACCTCTACGGTAGTAATTGCAAACACATGACTCTCTGCTTAACCTGTGGCAAAACCATGGCTGAGAATCTTGCCAAATGTTATGACTGTGGCGCCACCGTTACTCGCTTGATTCGAGTTTGTTTTCGTTACCTAATACCATTCATTATCTCGAGTTTTCTTCGTTTTACCGTTTCTTTCATGATTTTAAGAACTTATGATTAGGAATTTCCCTTAAGATAACTGCATTATACTCTTTTGTATCCGTTGCGTTGCAATGCTTGCGAGCCAAAAAGAAAGTAATTATTATGGTTCCTTTCGTGATTTTTATGTTGTGTGTCTAACAATTTATCATTAGGAGTTTCCATAAGATAACTGCATTCTATCCGTTGAGTTGCCTTTCTTGTTACATTCTGAACTTTTTATCGTTTTGCAATGCTCGTGAGGTAGAAAGAAAGTAATTATATGTTGTTGCTTCGAAAAAACTGATGGAAAGAAAGTAATTTATCATTAGGAGTTTCCATAAGATAACTGCATTCTACTCTTTTGTATCCGTTGACTTGCTTTCTTTACGTTCTGAATTCTTGATCGTCTTGACCTCGTTTTGCAATGCTAGCGAGCTAAAAGAAAAGGAACTGTATGTTGTTGCTTCGAACAAACTGATAGAAAGAAAGTAATTTATCATTAGGAGTTTCCATAAGATAACCACATTCTATCCGTTGAGTTGCCTCTCTTATTACATTCTGAACTTTTGATCATTTTGCAATGCTCGCGAGCTAAAAAGAAAGCAATTATATGTTGTTGCTTCAAACAAACTGAGAGTGTTTACTGTCTTCTTATGTAAAAGTGAAAACAATTTATTAATACGTGGAGTACGATCTTATAGTAATGTTGAACGTATATTGTTATGTTTGGGATGCTATGTTGTTGATTGCTTGTTTACTTGTTTTGCTACTTAAGAGGGAGAATTTACTTACTTTCTGTTGGTTCTATTAGGAGTACAATGTGCGAGCTAGTCCTAGCGCAGACAAGAATTACTTTATTGGTAGATTTGTAACAGGGCTACCAAGTTTTTCCAAGAAGAAAAATGCTGAGAATAAATGGTCTCTTCATAAAGAAGGGCTCCATGGGCGGCAAGTTACTGATGCCATGCGGGTAATGGTTTCTGGTTTATAATTTAATATTCTCACCACTTCATGATTCCTTAATGTTAAGCATGTATAGGGTTTTGAAAAGTGGTTTTACCAGAATTAATGAAATGTGGTCATGATTGATCTGATCGAGCTTCAGTTGCTTGAAGGTTTGTTTTTGACAACAGAATCTGAAATGGACTAACAACTGGAATTTGATGCAGTCTGAGAACCGAATACTAAATCCTCCTGTATGGTTATTTTGATAATGTATGGAGATGAGATGAGTTTCCATTTCTAATTGTTTTGTTAAAATTTTGTATTTGTTTAAAAGAGACTATTAATTTATGTGCCTGTGCTAATGCACGCTCTAACCAAGTGTGTTCATCACATCAATCTTATTTAGTGTATGACATTGAACTACACAGGAGAAATACAAGAACAGACCTTGGTTATTAGAGGATGAAACAGGGCAGTTTCAGTACCATGGGCCTCTGGAAGGTTCACAACAAGCAACTTATTACCTCTTGATATTGCAGGGGAAGGAGTTCAATGCAATTCCTGCAGGTTCTTGGTATGCGTTATAATTTTCATATACTATTATAATACTATTTATGTTACATGGTTCCTTGCTGCAGTTAGTCTTTAAAGGCATGGTTTACTTTTTGGGTAAATGAAGGAAACAAATTACAACTTGTATCTTTATTAGGAGTAATGGTTCCTTGACATGTTTGACAGGTATAACTTTAACAAGGTTGCTCAGTATAAACAACTAACCTTGGAGGAAGCAGAAGAGAAGATGAAGAACAGGAGGAAGACTGCTGATGGATATCAGAGGTGGATGATGAAAGCTGCAAATAATGGACCTGCTGCATTTGGTGAAGTTGAGAAGTTTGATGAAAAGGAGAGTGGAGCAGGTGGTGGAAGGGGACGTAAAAAAGCAACAGAGGATGATGAAGGTGGCAATGTGTCAGATAGGGGAGATGAAGACGAGGAAGAGGAGGCTGCTAGGAAGAATAGACTCGGATTGAATAAACATGGTGGTGATGATGATGAGGAAGGTCTAAGAGGAGGAGATCATGATATGGATGATGATGATATTGAGAAAGGTTAGTAGATCTCTCCAATATCATGTTATAGATATCGATTTTGGTGATGGATTGCTGCCAAGTGACTTTAACAATTTTTTCTGTATGTTTGTTAATTTTAGGTGATGACTGGGAGCATGAAGAAATTTTTACTGACGATGATGAAGCAGTAGGCAACGATCCTGAAGAACGGGAAGATTTGGCCCCTGAGATTCCTGCGCCCCCTGAAATTAAGCAGGTATGCGATTGGTCAAGCCAATTTTCAGTTTTGTCGTTACTGTTAACTGCATCAATTCCTTTCGCATTATTTTGTCTGCAAGAAATAGGTCACTTATTCGCTTCAAAAGAGTAAACAATCAGAATTTACGAGTATGTGCTGCGGTGGTTAGTTTCAAACAAGCCCTTTGTTTTCCCATGTAACCGTGATGCATATTCATGAAGCATTTCCTTTTGGGAATTAGTGGGCAGACTTTGACATGTTCTATTGAAACCAGTGTCACATGCCACATCTCGTGGTAGTGCAAGTTCTTAATATGTTGAGCCAGCTAAGTTCAATATATGATATAAGGTATTAATGGGATATACAATAACATATGTGATTGGATGAGCCAAACAAATCGAGTTAGAAGAGAAATAGATTTTGTTAGTTGGCTGTTATCTGAATCCACTGTTGCCAATTTGCTTGGCGTGTCATCTATGCTTTTCAGTTAGGGTTGCTATCTTGTTTGTGGGTCTCGATGTAGTATACTTTTGTATCTTATTTATGGCTTTCTATGATGCATCTGATTTGAGTCAGTGCTGGAGATTTATGTAGAACAAATATGATGGTTATCAATGTGACATATGGATCTTATGTTGAAGGGAGATAGTCAGAGACATACTATACATTGAATTTTTGGTATTGTGCTTCTGTGGTTACAATCATAAGTTTCAAGGAATTTTGCTGATTCCAAATCAGAATTTTCTGTTGAGTGATTTTTCAATGGATTACCAAAACTGTGGCTTTTTATTCAAAAGGATTACCAAAACTGTGGCTTTTTATTCAAAAGGATTACCAAAACTGTCCTTCTCTGCTGTAAAAAGTGCATTTTGCCTTATCAGCATGGTTTACATGTTTCAGGATGAAGAGGATGAAGATGAGGAGAATGACGAGGGTGGATTGAGCAAATCTGGTAAAGAGTTGAAGAAGCTACTTGGGAAAAGTAGTGGACTTGATGAAGATGAGGAGAATGAGGAGGGTGGATTGAGCAAATCTGGTAAAGAGTCAAAGAAGCCACTTGGGAAAAGTAGTGGAATGAAGGACTCCGATGCTGAAGAAGACGACGACGATGACGACGACGAGGCAAGTTGTTCTAACCCTGCTGTGTTGAAAATCTTTGTTTTGATTGGCTTTGGGACTTCCTTTTCATATTTTCCAGTGCTATTTTTTTCGTGATTATTCTTATAAAATTCCCTTGTACTAGGAAGTGCAGTTTTAAGGGATACAGTATTTGATTTATGTATTAATTTATGATTGAATTTGTTTGTTGTACGAGTTAATGCATTGCTGTATTTGATGCCTGCATTGACTCATTCTTTTATCTGATACCTGATTTTACTTTCTTGGGTATTTAAGAGACGTCGATACTTGTTTTCTTGTATTCATATGTGTTTTTTTTTTTGGCCTTGACCAGGAAGACGATGCATCTCCTGTTCTGGCCCCTAAACAGAAGGATGTGAAGGAGGAACCTGCTGATCGCAGTCCTACAAAGCCAATGCCTTCTGGTCCTTCCAAGGCGACTCCTCCTTCCAAGTCAGCGAAAGGAAAAAGAAAATTAAATGGCGATGGCTCAAAAACATCTAATGGGGCACCTCAGAAGAAGGTGAAGGCAGAAAATGTATGATATTGCCTTCTAATCCAGCTTATTAAGAATTCATTCTTAGTTGGTTGAGCTGAAGACTTTGAATAATCTACTCATGTTTTCTGGATCAGGAATTAAAACCTACCGTGAAAGAAGAAGGGGGGACTTCTGCTAAGAGTAATGCAACTCCTAAAGCGCAACAACCATCATCTAAAACAGCACCGACTGGGTCAACTTCCCCTGTTACTGAAGAAGAGATTAGGGCTGTTTTGTTGCAAAGTACACCTGTGACTACACAGGAACTTGTTGCTACATTTAAATCTCGACTAAAAAATCAAGAGGTGCGCTACTTCTTTATCCGTTCATGTTAGTCCGGGATGTTTTCATTGACTTTGACTGACACGCGGCAGCCACCTAGGTGCCATGTGTCACAAATTTTTATTAAAACATTATTTTAGTAGAAAAGGTGGCACGTGTCCATGTGGCGGTCAAAGTAGATTTTTGCTGTACTTACTCTTTTCAAGTCATCAAAATGATATAATTGAGACAGTTGAAAATTGAGCTACTTTATTGCGACAAATTAAAATCGATTGGCCAATGATGCATTTAACCTGTTTTTCTTGTGAGTGGTAATTAATTTCTCTGCAATTGAGGAAGACTGCATACTCTTTAGGTAAGAGCAACTAATTTTGAAGAGAAATGTTTACTGGAATGTGTTGGTGAGAGGAGTTGAATATATACAATGTAAAAGTTGTAGGCTGAAACTGTATCCTGTGGATGGATGTTTTTTTTAATGCAGTCATACTTAAAAGATCTCACTATGATATGATGCGTCTTCTAATTGCTAAAAGCTGATGGGGATGCAGGATAAGAAGGCTTTTGCAGATATTCTCAGGAGAATTTCTAAGATTCAGAAGACCACTGGATCCAGCTATGTTGTGTTGAGAGACCACAAGTGAATTGAGATCCTAAACGGTCTCCACCTATTTCTGGACGTAACCCTTTTACCAAGCTTTCTTGTTCTTCTACAAATGGGTGGTGCAAGGAATTTGAAAAGAAGAAGAAGCCTATAACGTTTTAATTGATAAAGTCCTAATTTGTATCTAGCATTTTAAGTGCCAATATATCTCAATGTAAGAAATGGTAAAATTAAGTCGGATGTTTGCAACGCAGATCAATACTGGATCTAGAGGGGTTGAGCATTAATTTGATTTTTTTTTGAGCATCTTTAGCTCAACATCAAATTGATGTTGAAAAGTAGATTTGATGTTGGTTTCCTCTCGCATTAAGGGAACCCGCATACTGCGAAATACAGCTTCGAAACCGTAATTAAGGATGCTGAATCATATTTAATTAGAACTTAAAAGTCCACAAATCCCATAATTGATTATGTATGGTTAAACAGGAAAATAATAGTGAAATACAAAAGAGAAATAGAATCCTAAACAAGAGTGAAAAGTAGGATGTAGAAAATCATAACATTAGCAGCAACTGAGAAAATAGTACTTATACAATTGACAGAAGCAGATCCGGAGGGGGATGGTCCAGCAGCAGTAGCAAATGACAAAGCTTCACTCTCTGATGTGATGACTTTTGGGAAATCAGAGGGCATGGCATCAACAGTAGGTAAAACATCGACGTGTAGCTTCAAGCCGTTATTGCAGTGGTCGGAGTTGGTGCTCACAAAGTACCGGATCCCTTGCTGATCAAGCTTGATGGTGTTTAAGCCGTCCGTATACATTTTGATTGGGTTTCTCATATCACATGACTCGTATTCCTCCTTCGTTTTCAGCTCAGCTATCATTCCCTCTGCTCTCGAGTATGACAACCCTACTCCCCAACACCAAACCAAACTTGGTTATACATCTCATAACAATCACTCACTTAATAATTTTACCAAAATAAATGATAAAAATAATAATATAGGTACAAATTTAGTTACTTATATCTATATGGTGGTTTTTGGGACAGCAAATCCAGTTTCACCTAAAAATATGTAATATTTTTTCCAATTGAATGTGTAATTTTAAGCATTTTAACTCTTACTGAATGCTAATGATAAGAATGTTTGATATTACAGGTTTGCTTAGACATGAAAACACACATGAAAAGTTTTATTAATTTTTGTTAACTGGGCTTAAAATCACATAATCTGCTATAACCATGATGCTAATGTATATCCAATAAATTTTTATCTATAAGTCTCATTTCACAAATATAAACACAAATCTTATTCATACTATACTGCAAAAACAATATGATGTTATCATTATTGTTATTAAGTTTTTCTATTACATATTTTACATCAATAATTTTAAACGATCAAAAACATATACTAACCAAATTAGTTAATTGTTTTTTCTTTTTAGAATTTACTTTTTGACAATGGTGGAATTTGAATTCATGAACTCACATTCTTTTTGTAACGTAATAAGCACCAAACTATTGCTTAAGAAATGAGAGAGAGAGAGAGAGGTGCATACAAAGATTGTCGCCAATGGTGAAAATGCGAGAGGAAGACCAGGAAGTTAAGTCAGAATTAGAAGGGTCCCAACCACGATCTCCTCCTACCAAATGCTCAACTTTTGCATTTGCTACCCCCCAAGTTACCAGCCAAATCACCGCTCCTATAATGCTCACCACCATTGCTCTTCCTCTTGTCATATTTTGTTTCTCCTAAACTTAAATATATTTTCTTCTAACTTAATATACGAATAATGGAGGAAATGCCTTCCCAGTACAGATATAATTAAGATAAAAAAAAGACAACACTTTCACCTTTTTGAATGTTTGGTCATAACAAGAATGGTAGGTAACTGAGAATTTTATTTAAAAAATATATTTGAACAGTTTGATTCTGCTTAATTGATGCATTTTAATATATTCTTTTTATAAAATTAAATAATACTTCTAAATGAAAAAAAATCTGAACAAGGATTAAATGACTTGTATGAAAATTGAATAGTAGTAAGTCTGAACAATTTTTAGAGATTAATTACACACAAGAAAGCTTAAAAACTCAATAGCAAAACCGCATCAATTAGAAAATCACTTAAGGTAGCAAAATATTGTGAGTGGTTAAGAATTTCAAGTTAAGTTCAAATCTTAATATATGCATGCATCAAATTTTAATTGGAAAAAGAAAAATTGATCCTTAAGGGTATCAAAAAGTCTCCAACCGAGAATTCAATACATTACCAAAAAATTAAGGCTTTTTTATTAGATGGAAGGTAAGAACGGTTTATAAGAGAAGGGTTGAGGAGGTTAAATACGACTCCGTGTTTGGAAGGAAAAGATTGAGAGGGTAAGAGTTTAACTTTGAATCCAAAATTAGCCATTTGTTCAATTTTATGGGTAATGTACTTATGTTTTCATGAGTACAAAGGTCCCAACCCCTTCCTCCCAAACATGTGTTTTTATTTAACTTTCTAACCACTTCCATTCTAAACCCCTTCCTTGTATAAAGACTGTATAGTCTTTGTATGGAGACTGTATGGTTCTTCAGAATCCATGTGTAAGATTTTGATCTGGATCTTAGACGGGCTTTTATAAAGCCCGTACGGGTCAAAGAAGACCCGTACATGTGTTATAAGTTTTTTGACTTGTTTTGACACGTGTAGAATAAGGATAAGGACCATATGGACATGTATGAAGACTGTACGATTTAGTCATGGGGAATGTACGGTCTTGGCTTGTGGATGGAGACTGTATGGTTCCAGACACAATCAAATGTTGTCCAGTCTTGACAAATTTTAGTATTTTGGGCATAATTTCTTCATACGAACTCCTTTTGACCCCTAAAAATTGTTTTGGAAAGCTAAGACATAGATGAAAAACTTTCATGTTTTACGTTTAAGAGGATTTAAATTGGTCTCCAGGTTTTCCTATGTGTTGATTCCTATGAGACAAAGTTTTATTTTAAGCAGACCTGCATAGACATTTGTTTGGGAGATTTGAAAAGATATTTCACGTGTAATTGAAGGTGTCAATGGCACGTTCCTGGGTAGCAGGAGGAGTGAGTTATGACTCTGGGGGGTTGATTCGTTCCTTAACGAGTACCAGCACTTGCTTCGATTGGCAGTTCGAGGAGCTCAAAATGGCTTTCATCACAATGTTTGAAAATCGATGCTTACACCTAGTCTTAACATCTAGCTTAGATCTCTCATCTTTGGTTATGTGCGCAAAAGCCTTGCATCCAAAGACACACAAATGATCATAAGACACATATTTGTCACTCTATACCCTATCAGGAACACTAGGTGTAATATTTAGAACATGAACCGCAATACTCAAAGCTTCATTCCAAAATGATCTAGGCAACCTTGTATGAGACAATTTTGACTCTTTCACATAAAGTCTTGTTAGTCCGTTCTTCCAAGCCATTCAATTGTGGAGTCTTTGGAGGAGTCTTTTGGTGCCGAACACCTTGCTCTCTACAATAAGCATCAAATGGACCCTCACCATTATTATCGGAACAGGTACACTTGATCTTCTTCCCAATTTGTCTCTTAACTAGGGCTTGAAACTTCTTGAAAGTGTCTAACACTTGATCTTTTATCTTTAGGATATACACCTACATATTCCTTGAATAATCTTTGTTGAATGTGACATAATGGAGAGAACCATCCATTGTCCTAGTTGACATAGGACCACAAACCTCGGAATGCACCAAGTCAAGTATCTTCTTTTTGTTTAGGAGAGTGACTTTTAAATCAAACTCTGGTTTGTTTCCCAACCATGCAATTAACACACTTTTTCAAGTGAATCTTCTCATTTTTTGACAAAATAAACATGCCTCACTCATATGGACAAGACTCTTATGCCATAAATCAAACACATCGTGATTCTTCACTACATTAACAATGCTCTCAGAGATTTTGGGATGCGTCATGTATAATTTAATTAGAATGCTTACTTCCTCTTGCCACAACTAAGTTACCTCGAGTCAGCTTCTATTAACTATTACCAAAGTTGTTGTACTAACCATCATCATCGAGAAAACATGTAGAAATCAAATTCAATCTCATATTTGGAACATGTTTTATATTCTGCAAAACCACTTCCATTATAGTCTCAAACTTCAAACAAACTTCTCTAACAAACCTTTGATAATCTACTGTTACCCATCTGAACATCACCATAATCACCTGGTATGTCGGATGAATAAGCTGTAAGATAACATCCAACACCATTATCAACTACCCAACTCGAGTTAAGATTAATTACATCACACCACCAATCAGAAAATTATCAGTGGTAGCATTTACCTCAGCTTTCTCATTACTACTGTCATATTTCTTCTGATTATTTTCAGCACCCTTCTTGTTGTTTCTTCAACAATCTGCAGGACCTTCTGGTATGCCCTTTCTTACCACAATGGTAACACTCAATATTGGCAAACCTGCCCCTAGAACTGCTTCGTTGTTTCCCTCTATTATCCGGACCTCTACTCTGGCTTCTCCCCCACTTCTCTGTGACTAAGACATCTTACTTTGAAGAGGAAACTTGTGACGTTCTTCTAAACTCTTCATTTAACACACTACCCTTAGCCAATTCCATAGAAATACTACCATATGGGGTGAAGTTACACAATGACGTCCTAAACGTCTCCCAAGAGTCCGATAATATACTAAGAAGCAATAAAACTTGTACCTCCTCTTCAAACTTGATCCTCATTCCAGCAGGCTGATTTATAATTCCTTGGAAGACATTCAAGTGATCAGTCAAAAGGAGTCCCATCTCGGTACTTCAAATTCATCATCTGTTTTATCAAGAACAATTTGTTATTCCCTGTCTTTCGAGCATACAACTGCTCAAGCTTGTCCCACAACTCACATGCATTTGCTTTTTCACTAATATGGTTCAACACATTATCATCCACCCACTGTCCAATATAACCACACACATGACGATGAAAAATAGTCCATTCGCCCTCTGACATACCTCAAGTTTGTCCATACTAAACACGGGTAGGTAGTAATCCTTCAAATAAAGAAGGTCTTCCATTTACCTTACCGCACATGGTAATTTGAACCATTTAAATGCACCATTCTACTTGTATTAGCCTCCATCAATCAATCAAGTCCCAACAACAATAACAATAGCCTATGCTCTGCTACCAATCTGATGGCAAAAATACCCGACTAATAACGGACAACAACAATCCGGAATTAACTTCGTTTTTAATATTTTCCCGACTTGAGTGGATCTTTGAGAAAACTAATTAGTAGAGCGAAATAGAAGCACAACGACACAAGCACAACTATGCAAGATCAGCTTTTGGAGGTAAAAGTACCAACAGCTTCTGAAACAAATGCACCAGCAACACACCAGTGAACCACACAAACAGAAGAACAATAGAAAACAGATTTAAAGCACATGTATACTGAACATACAATTTTTACATGGAAAACCTTCTCAATGTGATAAGTAAAACCACGGGGACCGTAGTCCGCTTCAACCTTCCACTATATCAATAATAATGGGTAATACACAAGTTCATCCCTAGATAAGACTAGAGGCATGCACAATCTTCACATGCTCTTGGAATTATCCCTTAAGAAGTATGGTAACAAGAGAAAACACAAAAGAGAGGAAGAACACCAAGTTAAGGTCACAAAACGGCCTACCAAATCTGCCCCCATGAACTAATCTTCCAAGCGTAACAATTCGATTTCCATTGATCATAAACAAGAACAGGGTGTTTAGAAGCTCTTGTCTGAAATCATGACAATCCAACGGTTCAATATCCAGCTATGGGTAATTGCATGTGGCTGGACAAAATGTACAAACTGCAGAAATCTCTCTTTTGGTGGCTACAAATTTTCTCTCTCAATTCTTGTCTAGACAAAACTCCATAAAGGTGAGCTTAAATACCTCTTAGAGTTACACACACTTGAGTCTAACCCAACTCGGGCTCCTCATTAGTTAGGAAAAGTCCAACGGTTTATGTAGGAGAATTGTTTCTTTGTATTTTTCATTTCTTTGTTTCTTTCCCAACAAATAAATAAATAAATAAATTTAAAACAAAGAGAATTTAGAATCAACGATTTTGAGATGTTAAGAATGTCAAAGTAATATCGTGTGTTCACGAACCAAAAAGCATCTCTCAAGATTTTAAGTTATTAGTTTATTTTTCCAATGACACATTCCGCACAAACTAATGCAAATCATATCTTCAAAATTCACATTATAATAAGGCTAGGATCACGCCACATGTCATAAGTTGTTATGAAGGACGTCAACTTTCTAGAAGTACAATTCAATTAGCATTGGAATGTTTATTTCAGTAAAATTACACACTTATAAAATCAGAACAAATCTTAGAACTGAATAAAAAGCTTACGTATTGGATACATAGAATAAGTTCACATTATTTGGGTATTACATTTGAAATACAACCCTATGATAAAAATCATGTAGAAAATGGTGTAGATTGTTGTTAGTTTACTTTATGTTGTTTTTTTAATATTCATCAATTGATTTTATGCAACTCAATCTAATGGTAGAAACACACGTGATCATAATTACTTTGTAAAGAATGTGGGAAGTGAAAAACGACTCATTGGTGATTTGTCAAGTGTGGGAGGAAAGTATGGTAATGCTTGCATCAGAGATGACCAAATGCTTGAATAAGCAGCCACATTTTTAAAACCCACCTTTTGGATTTCTGATACAAGACAACTACCAAATTCCATCAATACACATAAAAGCTAAAACATTTAATAAAATTAAATAAAGCCATTAATTATGAATGATGAGTCAATATGGTTGCTTGCTTATGGTTTTTTTCATACCTTCCCTCTTACAGTGCTTCCTGGGCTCCACTTCTTCTTCACGTTTTTGCCTTCTCTAACTCCCACCATTCATTCATCCACGTGACATTCAATAATAATTTTAGTGTACCACATCACCCGTATATATTAAATTAATAATTTAACAATGTGTTATATAATTTAGTATTTACAATTTACAATTTAGATTTATTTTTGAATAATATACCAAGCAATGTTTTAGTGGTTATTATATTTCACTAAGGAGTGTGAGGTTATGAGTTTATCCCATAATTATAGAAAGTGAACACTAAAAAGTAAAAGTTTATTTTTTAGGGTCTAATGTGTTTATTTTGATATCTAATATTGAATGTAAGCTAGGGTTACTTTGAAGTAACTATTATTTTGCATTTATCAACATTAGACTAAAATCCAGTACCCTCATCTAATAGTAATTATAGACAAAGTAATAATTACTTTGTAAAAATAAAGTAACTATAAATAAACTCCCAATATTGTATATAACTTTTACCAAAAATATTTTATATAATCAATTAAATTAAAATTTATTTTTAATTAATTAAGCAGTGTTGAAATTTTATTGATTTGAATATGAATTACGTGAAAACTATCTATTAACTTAACACGTCTATTTCAAACATATAGTAAAATCAAGCCTTTCTTTTTTGATTATTTATTTTTTTTTAACCTTTGATTATATCATTTCTTCTTTTAGAAAAAAGATTAATTGAAGCTGACTGTTTAGCCTTTAGAAACACCATAAATTAATTAATATATATTCATATCGAAGATGCAAGCCTACATTTTTTTTTAATATATATGGATATGATATATCATGTATATAGTTGCAGTTACATGATTTGAAAACGACGATTACAATGCTAATTAATGGAGTTGGATAAGATAATTAACAGAAGAAAGTGTTACGTATGTATCTCTAATTGGGCAAACTTATTTCATCAAGATCATCTAATGACAAGAAAACTTCATCCAAGCATGATAGTTCTGTCCCATCATCATCATCTTCTTCTTCCTCACTATTTCTCTCGTACACTTTGCATATCACCCACTTACTATGGTCCTGCAAAAATTATAAATATAACAACACTCATTATAATGCTATAATAATTTTCATTAATATACTTCAAATATGCACTTAAAGTCAATAAATATTAATCCATAACTTTAAGCTAGATTTATTATGAAAATTGCCAATTCTAGCAACACCATGACTTTGCTAGAATTGGAACATTGAGCGTTTGGTTGTCTAATATCATATTAAAAAATATTATTGGTTTCAAAAGTTGGAAAAAGGTGAGGCCAAAAATAATATTTATAATTATGTGTTCAAGTAACTAATATTCGAAAGAGGAAGATATTCTAAGTTGGAAAAGAGAACAAAAAAATTATATAGTGTGTCAAGACCAGTACTAGCCCTTCTAATGAGGTGATCACGTTCTAGCATTTAGACGGGTGGGACTAGTAATGATTCTGAACTATCATACAATTTCTCGTAAAAAAGTAAAAGGAATTACTATTTTGGAACGTCCTCTTGATTTGGATGGCCTACTAGAGGAAGCGGAATCGGAGGAAGATAAACGATACTCTTCCATTATCCAATTAGTTTTGATACCCGACGAAGAGTGAAAAACGAAGTATTTCTTAATGCCAACTCTCTTGTTTGAATTAGTAAGAACAGGTTCATCAATTCCCATTGCCATCCAATATCCATTCTCCGTCATTCTATTTTGTGTCCTTCGGCTGTAGTAGTACCATTGCCTCCCTTCTGCTAATGCTTTACCTATTTTGTTTTGTTTGACTTATTAGTAATCATTGGGTAGAAATATCAAAATATAAAGAAGAACAACAAAAGTAGTAATAGTATACGTACCATCAAGGTCCCATGGATCGTAAGGATAAAGATTGAGATCGGGAATGACATCCGGATGACATGGCAAAAGGGAGGCCTTACGCTGGAGGAAATGAACGACGAGTTCTTCCTCCGTGGGATAAAATCGAAAACCAGGAGGAAGATTAACATTCATGTTTATGTTACCACTCATATTCTCCACTAGATGAATGAATGGATAGATGGAGAAATAGTGTTGTCGAGGAGAGGGTTTTAGGAGATGGGTGGCATATATAAAGGTGGAGAAATTAACTAAATATTTAAATACAAGTAACGTGACAACTAAGGCAGTGTTTCTACTTAGTATAGTATATATAAATTGGGTAAATTACACTTATAGGCTCTCAACTTTGTCCTTGGGTATTCTAGTCATGGCCCCTCAACTTTTAAATTAAATTTTGAGATCCTTAAACTTTACACTCTACTAACATATTATAACCCAAAATTCACTTATGTCACCTATAGAGACCTTTCAGTGTGAGGGCGAATTAATCTAGCATTAAGTCAAAGATACCACATAGTCAGACAAAAACACATATTATAACCCAATTTATTCGTTGAACAAGATTACTCTTGTAGTAAGGTCTTATTTTTTATGACTGAACTGAATACTACTAAACTGAGCAGAAATAAATTACTGAAAAATCATAAAGATTATAGCCTAAATAACCATTATCTATAGAAATGATGGAAATGAAATCCCATCAACTTTTTAATTCTTGAATTTTTTAATACCGAGATCATATGTTGTTTTATTAAATGAGAGACAATCTTTTATTAAAGAGACAAATCCGAAAATGCAAAGTTTTACTTTTTATTTGGACTATTATTTACGAAGGTTGCTTGGCCACTTAAAACTCGCATAGACACTCAAAATCGAGTTTACGATTGTACGGCTTAAACCTGTATAGATGCTAAGAATTCGATTTATTACCGATTAGTTTTCCGACCAATTTCCAACTAGTCTTGAAAGGTCGCAAGTTGTTCGACTAGCGCCTATCATCTTTTACTACACTGGTTATTTGGATGTTGTTTGGTTAAAAAAGAGAAATTTGTTATTTAAAAAGATAAATATTGGTCCACTTAAACGTGATTTTAAACAACTTTAATAATCATTGTCGAAGATTAATAAATAAGATGTTGTTAGCCTTAACTATTAGCTCGAGCTTTTGGTTCAATCACTTAATTAACTACATGGTATCAGAGCGGCTATGATCGAAATGTCTTGAGTTAGATTCATGACAACTTCTATATTTGTTGAATTAAAAACACATGGTAGGATGACCTTTTGGTGTGCACGCTTCAAGCCCAAGGGACATTCGCGTGACAGGATGTGTTAGAGATTAATATATAAGATATGATTAGCTTTAAATATTAACTCGAGCTTTTAATGCAATCGGTTAAGTAACAGTTTAAATCCTTTTGACTTGGTTAGCTCTGCTTGAGATCGATCATTATATTAGTAAAATGTATAAGTCAAAAGTTTGTTATTATAAAGTGAGTAAACTTACTTTTAACTAAACTTTATGTTACTAAAAGAAACTTGTTATCGTATGAGATTCTAAGTTTAAAAGAAATAATGAAAATGAGGCAGTTTATGTAATTTAGCATATATGAATTATATATGGAAGAAAGAGGATGAGTTAATGATAAGTTTGAGGTTGGGATACTCACTACTAGTAGTGAGTGTATCATATCATTCATTACATGATCTGAACTACAAGGCGGCGGGTGTCTTAGATACTTCTAAGTAACGGTATCTGATGTGATAAATTGGAGGGATAGTGTCCTTAATCTCATTTTTATAATATTAAAGACAAAAATATAAACAAAAATAGAGATGATAAATTATCACAATCTCACTTCATGCTTATATCATGCATCTGCTGTCATCCACGCGCCAACCAAAAATATGCGTTTGGTCATACACCACATGTAAAGTTTAGATGCCCCACCTTGGCTTCCTAGCCTTGCCTATTACCATACCAAGCATTCTACCTATTACCGACATTTATACCTTAGTCTTTTCCTTTTAACCAAATCAAGATAATATATTACATTTCCAAATCTTTTGGTAACTCTGAGGTTCCTATTGTTCGTAGATTGAGAAAATTGTCGATTTTGTGAATATAAATGAAGATATTTTTTGATTTTTAAATTTAACTTTTACATAATCGGTCAAAAGGTTGAAAATATATTTGGGTTAAAAATGTCTTTGTTTACGCCAACAAAATTCACTATTTTTTTAATTCTGCGAACAATGCAAATCACGGTCCTTTATTTGCTCAAAGTCAAATCACAGTCATTTATTTGTAAAAACGCGAAATCAGATAAACTTATTTAAAATTAAACAATTTTTTAAAATTATATATAGTCTTTATACTTATTCTCTATTTTTTCAAATATTGAATAAAATCACAATTACATTAAATAATAAATATTTTTCGTTTATTGCATGGTGTCAATACTAGTTTATAGCTAAAACCATGCAAAAAAAAAATTATTGTTTAGCGATTGATTTATTTTAAATTGTCCATTGATCACTGATCTTTTAATTAGACACATTTGGCCAGTTACATTTGTAATTCCTTAAAATCTCACTCTTATTGAATTAATTATGACATTCATACATTTGTATTAGTAGTCAAATTATTGTCTTAGTATCGTTTCCTTATTTGAAATAGAGAAATTTTAATTTTAATATTTTTATCTTCTCTTAATTTTTATAAAGAAAATGATGAGATTTATATAAATCGATAGATTAATGGTCAAATATGACTAAATTATAAAGGTGAATTGTCAAATGTGACAAATAAAAAATCACTAGCCAAATACACAAATTTGAGATAAATGATTTGCCAAATAGTGATATTTTCCCTAAAAATATAAAGTTTGTAAAATATTTTATAGATAAATTAGTTATTGCATATGCATATGGGAGGAAGGGGAGTAATGAATAGTTAGCACGAGTGAGAAAATGTAAAAAGCAATCAAGCAGAGTGAGTTTTCTTTAAGTTGGGGAGTTGAACTGCTCTTCTATTTATTCTTTTCTATTCTTTGGGTCACACGTACTCACTACTGCACCTCAAAGTACACATGTCCCTTATATTATGTATATATCAAACAAATAGTAATAATAATAATAAATAATAATAATTAATCAAATAATTATTCTTAGGGAAGAGACCAAAATGAAAGCTAACTAGCTACAGAGTTTAAACGTAACAGTCAAGTAATATTGAACCATTTTAATTTCTCCTTCACTTAGCTGTTACCTCCTTTTATGTATGCATGGGTACCTTCCTTACCATTTTTCTAAGTTATTTAAACATTTTCTTGTTTTTTAATTTATTCAATAAAACACACATCTGCCTCCTTGTTTGTTGATATCATATAATCTCGCATCTAAATGAAACTTTTTGTGGTTATTGTGTCTAATTCAAACAAACCTTTAATTTTCACAAACCCTCCTCTCCATCAGTTTATTTTCTATGATCCCACGTAATTAAAAATTATTTAACTAACTAATGCACAATTATCGTTATTAATTTCAAGATGTATGTATGTTTCAGATTTCAATGTTAAATTTCACCACTATAATTGTAAGCAATTCCAAATATTACAACTTTGCTTTTGCTAAATATCCCGCTTATGGAGAGTTTGATGTTGTAGTTAATTAGAAAAATATCTGCCGGAAGAAGTAATGTACATGTAAAAAGTAAATAAGGTCCTGTTCTTTTGAACTGAAAAAAACAGAATTTTTCTGAACTGAACTAAACTAAACTGAACTTAATTTTGCTGAACTCAACTGAACTAAACTTAATTTTTCTGAACTGAACTGAACTTAATTTTGCTGAAATGAACTTAATTAAAAAATAAATACTAAAACTAAATTTAACAAAAAATAATAATAATAATAATAATAATAATAATAATATAATAACTATAATAATAAATTAAAATTAAGATAATAATAATAATAATAATAATATCACGTCATGCAATAGCCGCCTCAAATACTCTTGGATATTTGTTACCAATTAGAGAACATGGAATTAGATGTCATATGCCAGAGTTTAGATGTGAAAAACGTAGAGAAATGGAAGAACATTACAATTATTTACATTCTTCATTGAGAATGAGAACGAATGTAGAAATGACGTTTGAATAGTTAAAAAAAGATGGAGAGTGTTCTACAATATGCTTTAAGTGTCACAAAAGTATCAAATGTCAATTAGTATTTCTACTTTCACGTTTTATGCACGCTTAGAATACCAATTATACAATATAGTCTTAATCTTAATGGAAAGGTAGATTCAAATATGTTTAATACAGATCGTAAAACCGCTATATTTGCAATGCGAAATGCTATAACACAATAAATTTAGGAATTACATGGTGCAAATGATGATTATGATAATGAGATCATGTATCATATGAAAGAAAGCGATTAGAAAAATAAAATATATTAGAATTATTAAGTTGGTAGAAATAATAATATTTTTTTATATTTTATGTAAACTAATTGGACCAAATAATTATAATTATAATAAATATTAATAGATTATATATAAATAATAAATATTTATTAATAATTGATTGATAAAAAAATAGCAATAATAATAAATTAAAATTTGAATTGAATTTAATGTTGTTGAATTGAATTGAACCGAATACTACTGAACTAAACTTAATATTGTTGAACTGAACTGAACTTATTGAACTTAATGTTGCTGAAAATAAGTGCTGATAAGTTCAAAAGAAAAGAGCCTAAGTGTTTCGTGGGAAAGGGGGGTGCGCTAATATCATTCCTAAAATAAGAAGTTTCTATCTCCCCTAACTGATGGTTGCGCCGCCTTTGCCTTGTCGCCCTCATCGGCCTCCTCACTATGAACCGCCTAACTTACATGGTGGCGTTATTGGCCAGCATGCAGAGGCAACACAAAGAATTTGGAAAGACACTATATGTGTGCAGAGGGAAAGGTTGTTATTGAATATGAGATCAATAATCTGACTATATCCTAGTGTTTCTATTGACCCGGCCTTGAAAAAAAGACTTAATCAAACCCTAGGAGAGTGCCTTGATAAACAAGCTTTTGGAGGAAAACCTTGGATATATTGTCTTGTAGACTCGAGTCCAAGAGTTATGGAAGACTATGGCGGGTTTCGATATGATGGACCTTGGTGAGGGATTCCATCTTGTAAATTATTTACATGTTCTATGAGAGGAAACTTATATTTTTGTAAATTGAATTTACTATATATGACATTTTTTATTTTTTAGCTGTTGTTGACAACTTTTAAAGTTAAGTTGAATATTCCTTTAATTAATGGAAATTCCTTATTAGCTAGGGTTCAATTCATTTGCTAATTAGGATAAAAAAATCCTAATCCTAATCTTAATTATAATCAAATTCTATTTCGGAATTCTGATTAATTAGTATTTATATTTACAGTAATGTTCAAGTGGTCCTTGGATGTCCAAATTGAATTTGGACATTAACCTTAGATCTAACAATTTCGTTCATATGCACATTAAAAACTAAACCCTAGACACTAAAAACTAAACCCTAGACCCTAAATCATCGACCCTAGACACTAAAAACTAAACCCTAGACCCTAAATCATCGACCCTAGATACTAACATGTGACGTGTCATCGAATTATTAGTCCGGAGTATCACGTCATCTAGGGTCGATGATTTAGGGTTTAGGGTTTAGTTTTTAGTGTATAGGGTCGATGATTTAGGGTCTAAGGTTTAGTTTTTAGTGTCTAGGGTTTAATTTTTAATGTGAATGTATACGGAATTGTTAAATCTAATGGTCAATGTCCAAATTCAATTTGAACATTCAAGGACCACTTGAACATTACTGTTATATTTTATTGTTTTTTGGTAGAGGGGACGGCTTAAGAGCCGGAACAAAAAAAACAAGAGAAAAAGAAACCAACAAAATTAAGAAAAAACAACTGTTCGAGTCGATCGACCAATAAGGTCTTCCTGAAGAATCTCCTGGAGGCATGCATGAGGCACACCACACTCGTGATGACCTAAGACAAGAGTGCACGCAAAGTTCGCAAACCATTCAGCTGCCCGATTACCCTCTCTATAAATGTGAACAAATTTCACTTCCCAAACACGATCTCGAAGGTCTTGGCAATTTTGAATCAACCATCCAAGAGGGTGATGCCCTCCCACTCCACCCTGAATAAGAGCAAGAAAAGAACTAGAATCCATTTCAATAATCACTCGACGATAACCATGATTCCACGCTAGGCTCAGGCCGAAGTACAAACCCCAAAGCTCGGCGAGGAAGGCGGTCCAAATGCCCAAGTTAACAGTGAAACCACATAACCAGTCACCATTATTATTTCGAATAAGTCCTCCCGCTGAGGCAAACCCCGGGTTACCTTTGCTAGCCCCATCCGTGTTTACTTTGACCCAATTATTATCGGGCGGGGTCCATTGAATCCATTTCTCAATTCGAACACTCCCAACCACCCTAACCAAAGACTGGTTTGCTTGCCGACACTGCCCAGCTCGAGCTAAGACAAACCTATCAGTTAACTCATGATGATTGCCAATATCAAACACATTTTGATTTCTAGATTTTAAGCCACCACAAACATATACTGAATATTACATTCCAGGTAGTTCCAGAGACAATATAATCAACACTCAAGTTATCATTCACCCAAGCTTCAAGAGATAGTGAAAAAAAATAAGATTTCGCAATTAGTATTTATATTGAAGTTTAGAAACTGAACTTCTAATCGGCCTTCACCTACCTTCTTCTTCTCTTAATTAAAAGACATCTAATAATGGTTCTTTTATTGGATGGATTTCTAATGGGTTGCTTTGGCTTGGATTGGTGAATCAATGATCTTCCATCAGAGATACTGTGCGAAATTCTTAACAAACTTCCTCTTAAACAACTCCATAAAAACAAGATTGTCTGCAAGCTCTGGTCGTCACTCATGTCTAATCCTTCCTTTCTTTCCGAATAATCGATACGGAGAAAGTCTTCTTTGTCTCCATTAACTTTATATTTTGGTGGTTGTATGTCCACTGATGCTGAATACCTAACCAATGACGGGGAATCAATGTCATGGTCGAAAGACGTTCCAAAATTCCTGAACGATTATAAGGTTCTAACGTCGTGTAATAGATTTCTATTATGCACCAAGACATGGCGTCATCCCGAAGACCCTTACCATGTCTGCAATTTGGTGAACAAACAATGGTTTCCTGTTCGTGATTACAAAAGCAGTAGCCTCGAATTGTTTGCTACCAGAAACAAGGTCGTTGTAGTCGTAAATCAGAAAAAAGTTTCACTCAGATTACTCACTTCAAGATTGTAAAGATTGTTAATTTTGAAAATTTCAATTACAACGTTTTGGAGATGAAGATATTCGACTCTGCAACTAATAAGTGGAACCTGAATATAACGAAAAAAGTTGATGGTATACTTAATTTTTTCACAAATACATCTTGAACATATAGAGGAATCTTGTATTGGCAAAGTAGAGCAGCGGAAGGTAAATTCCTGCTCGCATTTGATACAAATCTAGATTCGTGTGTTGTGACTCAGTTACCTGGAATCACGGGTTTATATAATGTGTTTGGAGCAAGCCAAAACCATCTCTTCTATGTGACAGTAGATTCTGCATTTACTAGTAGTATTGTTTAGAGATATGACAAGTTTGAAGGAGAAAAATCTTGGAATGTTCATCATAGATATGGTTTGGATTGGATAGATCGACACATTTGTGTGGACCTTCTTTCTAAAGATTCTTGTCCATTCGCCATATAGATCCCGTGGATTGCACTATTTTGTATGTTGTAACATTGAACCGAGGTCTTAGCATCTATCAAATTTACTCACTCAATTTAGAAAGGAGAGTCGTGAGGGAGATCTTTTCTTCTCGAGTGTGTAGTAGTAATTGTAATCTCATCTGCAAAGTCTTCCCTTACATAGGTCGCAAACCCCGTAAATCATCAAAGTTTCTTTCCTTTTCTGGCTTCAAGAGATTGTTTTAGTTAAGTACTGGATGTTGCATATATGTATTCTAAGGCTAATTGTTTCGGAGGTCACAAAAGTTTGCCTATTTTCCATGAACGGTCATAACACTTTAATTTGTCACAGTAAAATCATAAAACTTTAATTTTGTCCCAATAAAATCACATTGACCGTTTTCCAGCCAACTATTCGCCGGAGGTGATGATGTTTGAGACTCATGTGACTTTAAAAAGTAATTAGCTATCAATTTGTGACTTTTTGAGAAAATATTCGAAACTATTGTGACCATTAAGAAAATTATTCGAAAATTTTGAGACCATTTAGAGAAATATTAGAAACTTTTGTGACCTCTAAAACTAATTGGTTATATAATATTGAGTTAGGTTGGATTAACTTAATTTTTTTTATTAAAAAATATATTTTAATTTGCCACATGGTGATGACGTGTCACTGATGTATCATACAAAATATAAAATTATTGTCACATCATTACCTCAGGCGAGTAGTTGGCCAGAAACCGGTCAATGTGATTTTATTGGAACAAAATTAAAGTTTTATGATTTTACTGGGAAATAGACAAACTTTTATGACCTCCAAAACAATTAACTCTATTTTTTTGATGTTTTATTATCTTCTTCAAACAGTTTTATTTTATTGATAGTTTTATTCATTTTGTTTTTAAGATTGGAAACTACAAGTATATATTTTTTTTTGTCAGATTTGGATCTTCTAAAGTTAAAGTATCCTCTGATTGGTTATGTTTAATACATCTTAGCCATCATTAATCATAAAAACAATAGTCGAAATGTATGATCTAGTAAATAAATATCTAATTATTAGAAATTTTAAAATAAATCCAAATCATTAATTTGTGTACCTATTGATTAAGAATTCAAGATAACCAATTTGTGCTAGTTTCGATTTGAAAGGATCTCATTCCAACGAACTAGTACTCGTAGCAAGCCTAGCTCACCCCGAGTACACGAATATGACAATTAAACAAGTCTAAATTGCTCAATAGAATTAAAGCCATATGCTATGTAAGCATTGGAAAATCCTGAGCTCAGTCATGCCAGTTCTGACCCGAAGCCATCAAACCATTTCTTGTTACTCCTTTTATGTCATAAAATGCAAGTAGTCAAACCACTTTTGTCTTAGTTTCCACGAATTTGAGTGCAACAAATCTAAGTAATGAGAGAATATAAAGAGTAAACAATTTATTAGTTCTTTAGTTATAACAAAACACACTGTTTAGTTTTTGTATTTTTCCAAATACACTACTACGTTTCTCAGTTATCAAAATCAACACTTTAGTCTATCTCGTTAATCTTTTTAAAAGATTATGTTAGTCAGACTTTTTAAATATGGTTAGGGCAATCACGAAAATCTGATTTATTATAAGCACAGTTGACTTAATGTGAAGTTTCACTAAGAGATTATCTAAGAAATTTTAACGGGAGAGATTAAAGTGTTGATTGTGGCAAAACTCAGGAATGTAATAGTGTATTTCAAAAAAATACAGAGATCAAACAGTGTGTTTCGTCATAACTTAGAGACTAATAAACTATTTCCCCGTATATCAATGAAAAACAAAGAGTATAATTTTCCAAAGGAATTTTTTGAATTCCAATTAAAACTTGGTTGAACCCCTCCAATCTTCAATCTCGGGCTGCTGTTTTAACAATTATACATTACGGTTATGTTTTTTTTTTTTTCACTTAAATTTACCAAAATTTAGTTCTGTATTTTTAACAAAATTTATTAAATATTGGTGTAGGCTATGGTCACTTTGTTTTTTCCTTAATTTGTCTATACTTTGTCTTTTTCACCATTGGATTAGTTTTTAACCCATGATCTAATGGTTGACAAAACAAAGTAATGGTAACTTTGTGAAAAACAAAGTGACCATAGAACATCCCTTAAATATTTGGTCTATAATTTTTTCAGTCAGAAAAGAAAAAGGCTAAGTGCAATTTTAAATTATCAGATTGCGCTAAATTTTTATCCATCCCTTATTTATATTATTTTCTATTAAAAAACCATAAGGACAAAAGGCAATGAACTGAAGCTAAAAGCCAAAGCAGTTAAGATTTCTAGCTTTTTTGTGTTGTTTAAGAGCATCTCCAACCATCCTCACTTTCTCTTTTGGAGAGTGGGATGTGAGAATTTGTTACTCCAATCATCCTCTTTTTTACCCCCACTAGTGGGGATTCCTCACTTTTTTCCTCAAAAGTGGAGATTATTTTGGTCGTCCCCACTTTGAAAATAATATAGTTTAATCAATTTACTTTTTTATTTTGATTTAAATTTAATGGTTATTTTAATTTTTAATTAGGAGAGATTGATTAATGTTTATTTTTGTCTAAGGGTAATTGTTTATGTACGGTTGTGCTCACATGGTCAATGATTGACCAAATACAATTTGATCAATCACCGTTAGATCAAAATCTAAGGGTTGAGATTAGTTTGGTGGTTTCATTAATATCTAATCTCCACCCTTAGATTTTGATCAATGGTGATTAACCATGTGAACACCACTCTGTTTATGTATTGGCGTTTTTTGGCAAGAGGTGATTTATGTTGCAATTTACTCTTTTTTTTGCATGTTTTGTGAATTATATAATTAAATAATTTCTTATGAGAGGTATAATCAAATAATTTAAACATAAACATAAAATAAATACATTAAAGACACATACTTGACACAATGACAGAAAAAAATGAAATACATTAACGAAAAAAAAGTACATTAATCAGTTCAATGAATTTCTCCAACGACATCAAGCGATTAAGAATAGACAAGGACACTTCGATCTTCGCAATGCACTAATCGATCATCTTTGGGAGGAACACTCCAATTCGACCAATTAAGAACAATGATCTCTATCTTATATGTGTGTTGATTTTTAGTTTTATAAGATTTAATGTGTTATGGTATTATTTAATATGTTATAGTAATGTGTTTGTTTTTCATTTTTTTTAGTTAATTTATAGTAGTTTTGTTTGTTTGTATTTCCATTTTGTGAATGTGTGTTTCTTAATATTAATAATTAAATAAAATCAATAATTATTATGTCTAAATTTTCAATTAATATTTAGTATTAATGGAAAAGATAGTAAACATTAAACGTTTTTTGAATTAATATCAATAGTTAAGTTAATATTTTAAATCAATTAATGTATTAATATGAATTTTTTTAATAAGGAATTATATAAATCAAAAAGTAATAAAAATATAAAGAAGTATTATTATATTAATAAAAAAAAGTAGGTGGAAAAGTATAAAGTAGATTTGGGGAAGAAATGAAATTTGTGGTTGGAGAAAAGATAGGGAATGGGGATAAAAAAGTGGGGAATGGGGAGAAAAGTGAGTGTGAAGGTTGGAGATGCTCTAATATGTAGTAGTGCTTTCATTTACTTAATAGTTATCTATATATCTTTTCCACTTTGTTACTCTTATTTTTCCATGTCTTGGTTAGTAACTGTAAGTCTTAGAGAAGAATTGCACACATTTTCAAATTTATCTTTTATCCGGTGTAAATTCATGTATAGCCGAATCCATTGGTTTGACAAGTTTGAGTTGCCTCTTTTTTCCATTTGTTAAACAAATATGAGTCACATCTTAGTATTAGAATATTTACTTATCTCTTTCTCTTGCTCCATTTCTTTCAGGCTGGATTGTGAGAATTGTAATGCATTTTCTATTACGGTAGCGAAACAAAATGAGAACGAGAGAAATATTTAGTGTCTCCATCATCAGTGTGGTTACACCGAGTATTTATTTTTATATAAGAGAGAGAGAGAGAGAGAGAGAGAGAGAGAGAGAGAGAGAGTCGTTTCTATTATAGAAAGTATTCCAACATGAATCTTAGAGTTTTGCTCCAGTATATTTCGTCACATATAATGTTTTGTTGTAACTTATGATTCAATTTAACATCGTTAATTCTTCCTTCATTATCATACATATACTCAGTAATGTAATTCACAACATGACCTTGGTTTGAAACGGGGATACACGCAACACTCCCTATTGCGTATCATTGGTTTTCCATTAATTTGTTTCTTCCTTTTGGACTTTGATACTGTCAAATGTATTGTAGAATAGGTAAATTCCTTCGACAGGCGTTACACAAGCGTGGGAAAATCGTTAGTCTCAATGTCTTCTTTTTATAATGAACCCATTCAATGATCATATTTGATAGGCTGAATACATAAATAACTCCTTGAACTTGGCGCAATGTTGCTATTGACAACTCCAACTTTCGATTGTAACAAATATTCTCTCCAACTCTTTAAATGCTAACAAATAATCCCCTAAACTTGGCAAAATGTTGCTACTGACTCCCCAACTTTTGATAGCATAAAAACCAGGATAAAAGGGGTATGAGGGAATTTTGCTCTGAAATTGGATTATGAGTAAGGCTTATGATAGGGTTAAGTGGGGTTTCTTGAAGTCAATGTTGTTTAGGATGTTGTTCCCGGTAAATTTCATTGACTTGATTATGATGTGTATTCCGTCCGTGTCGATGTTGTTTCTGATTAATAAGAATGTTGAAGGTTTTATCCATCCAGAGAGAAGTTTAAGGCAATGAGACCCTATTTCCCCTTACTTGTTCCTCTTGTGCGCGGAAGGTCTCTCTGCACATCTGTAATAAACAACTTATCGGAGTTAAAGCGTCTAGTAATGGTCCTCGTATCTCACATCTCTTCTTTGCAAATGACTTGCTTATTTTTGGGAAAGCTATTGTTTCTGATGTCAATAACTTGAAAGAGATTTTGGGGAAGTATGAAAAAGTTTCGGGTCAGATGATTAATTATGAGAAATCTGAAATGTTTTTGAGTTGTGGTGTTCCCGATGAGAGAAGGGCTATACTGTGTGATGTGCTTCAAGTTAAAGAGACGGGAGAGTTTCCGAATTATTTGGGTCTCCCAATGATTATCGGGAAGAATAAGAGAGTAGCATTCGCCGAAATTAAGGGAAAAATTTGTCGTCGGTTAAAGGGATGGGAGGAGTGTTTTTGTCAGTCGGAGGTCGTGATGTCTTAATAACAGTTGTTATACAAGCTATATTCCGAAATATTTTATGTTAGTATTTGTCTTATCGGATAGTTTCTCTAGCGAGATCCAAGGGTTAATGAACCGTTTTTAGTGGGGAGGTAGTGAATCCAAACGTGCGGTGTACTACTTATCTTGGGATGTGATTTGTCGATCTAAATGGGAAGCAGGTCTCGATTTTCGGTGGATTCGTTTGTTCAATTCAACTTTGCTAGGAAAGCAATGTTGGATATTGTTAGAGTTCTCGAATTCCCTTTGTGCTCAAGTTTTAAAGGCCAAGTATTATCTTGTGTCAAGTGTACTGGATATATCAAAGAGCATTATGTAGTCTCGGGATATTGTGAGGGAAGACTTAGTTTGGCGGGTTGGTATTGGTACTGATGTTAAGTCCAAAATGTACTTATATTTAGCATGTATTTGTCATACATTTTCATGAATGTGATCCATTTAGCTTAGAATTTACCTAGGTTAGGGCCAACTTTACCTTTGTATTTATGTTTTCATGTGTAGGGATCAAGTTCTAAGAAATCGAGCTAATTTGATGCAATTCCTAGCAAAAACCAACAAAAGATCATCAAAATGAGACAAAGGGGAAAAGCTGTAAAATTAAGTGACATCTTTGGCGCGACCAAATGTGTCTTTGGTGCGTCGTATGCAACTCTGGTGTGACTAGGCTTAAAATGGCCCAATCTCTGGCGCAACCTACACCATCTGAGGCGCGATTGTCTATAGATTTCAGCAGAAAAAGATTATATGTTTCTGTCTTATTTGTTCTACTTTTCCAAAGGTCGTATACGTTCACCAAAAGACATATACCTTCACCAAAGAACATGTCTAATCACGCGAAGACATAAACCTTCACCAATCTATTCCGATCACCGAATAGTTATGTCTTTTCACCAACAAACATGTCTCTTGAAACATACCTGTTGGAAATCTTAAATACCCCCCCCCCCATCCTACACCATTTTCAAGAATGTTTCTTAGTGCGGACATACGCATAAGTTACGCCACTTTCATTTGTTCCACCATACAATTTACACCTTCATTTTAGCTTTCATGACATTGTAGTGATGATCGAGAGATACACTTCTTTCATCGAAGACAAGCGAGAACGCCCCGAGGTTTGACATACCTTACGATGAAGAGTAAAAATGATTGACAACTCTCTTTCCCTTCTTAATTATTGTTCTTATATCCTCCAAATTTCCGTTTACATTTGTATGAACGCTACGGCAATTGCAATATCGAGAGATTAATAAGTTTCATATGTTTTTATGTGATTGAGTTTTTTAACGTTTATGATTGTTAGTATGATCGAGAGAGAATGCTATCAAGATTAATGTTAGAATGTTCATTACTTATGTTTTGTTAATCTAGGATAAGTCCAGTTAGTAAATCATAATCAACTAACTTGTGTGATGATCATTAATCTAATAAGGTTGTCTAAGATAGTTCCATTAATCTTGTTATGTTAAATCATATAAGAATAACTTAGTTGCATGTATCGAGAGATCAAATTAAGTTATGTTTTAGAATTGGTTGAATATATATGAAATATATTGTCATAACAATGACTGTGCTTAAATGAATGATTGTATATGCTTGAATGATAAATGTTGGTTAAGAATGTTTTTGTAGGAATGAATGTTAGTTTAGGAATTAGTTTAGGTTAATCAACAACAATCTTAATTATCATTTTTTTTATAAATCTCGAGAAAACGAATAAAGTAAACAATGAATGTACATGAGTAGTTAGTGTTTCCCTTGTGGGATCGATATCTTATTACTACATGAGTGACTCCGTACACTTGCGGAAATCTCCCAACAACTGATATTCACATTTGGGAGGATAACTGGGTTCCCTCGTTAAATGTTAAACGTCCCCTAACTCTCTAATTGTCCCTCGCCCGGTGATGGTGTCTGATTTGATAGTTGAGAATGAGATGCGGTGGAATGTGGCTCAGTTGGCTGCTATTTTTGTGCCAGATGATGGAGCAAAAATCCATTGTATTCCCCGTTTGCCCCAACGCCCTACAAATGAGGTATATTGGAGCGCAACTGTTGATGGTTGGTTCTCGGTTAAGTCTTCCTACTTTATTGCATAAAACTTAAGACCAAGAAGTAGCAAAGTGAGGTTGGCCTCCTCGCCTGATCCGAAGTTTTGGAAACGTTTTTGGCACCTACATCCTGACAAAAATCCTACACTTCGTGTGGAAAATTTTAGCTAACGTTCTTCCTTGTCTTTGTAGTGTTATGTAGGAGAGGCATCCCGTCGAATAATGTTCATTGTCTGCAATTCCCTGAATGAGGACTGGCGACACGTCTTCCTTTGCTTCCCAACAGTGAACCTCGTGTGGAAAAATACAGGTTTTCAACATTGGGACCGGCGTGTAGTAGCATACCCGAATGAGTGGTTAATGGATTGTGCATTGTCTTATTCCTTTGACAATTTGGAGTTTGGTTTTAATCTTTTGTGGTGGATCTGGTACCGACGAAACTTATTTGTTCATGATCATTCATGGTTCGATTATGGTGATAAGGTTAGAACTCACTTCAAGGATTGGGAACATGTGGAATCAAAGAAGGTTTATTTGGGTGTTTCTAGTAATTCTTCTTCGAGTACTCGAAAGGTTTGTATCCCCCTCCCGACGGTGTTGTAAAGATAAATTGTGATGCCACATGGGAGGAAAATGGCCTCTCTGCGAGTGCGAAAATTATTGCTCGGGATTCCAAAGGCCAAGTTTTTGCTACGACATGTATTCCTCTAGCTCTTCAGTTGAATCAACAGAACTTCAAGCTATTCTCGAAGGTGTCAAGTTGCGTGAGATTGCGGTTTCCACACCATTCTAAACAATTTAATTCTGTATTAAAAAACAATAACACATATTTCAAAAAAAAAATTAACAAGAAGAAAACAATAACTTCTTTTTCTTATATGGAAATAAAAGTAAAAACCCAAATTAAAGGTCTAACATATAGTGATGAAATTGAGCTAAAAAGCTGATGTGGCATGACCGTTGTAATCCGTTTACTCCGTCTTTTGGTGGGTTAGTCTAGAAAGCTTTATAAGAACTTCGGCGTGGTGAATTGGGGCAAGAGAAACACCACAAATTATTGGCGGAGTTTAACAAGAACTCAACCAACTCTCTTCCTCGGAACATATACTCAATTTTTGCAGACTTCCAAAACCAAACATTCAGTAAATCCACTAGCAACAAATAAAAATAAAAAGTCAATATGCATAAAAACCAAAAATTAGAAATTTGATTCTAGTTAAGATATTATCTAATTGGTTATCACCCCTCCGTCCAAATTACGTAGTTAAAATTCAGCAATTAAAAACAGAAAATGAAAAATTATTAGAGCAATTGAAGAATGGAATAGTATATAGTGCAAGATGAATCCTAATCTTTAGTCACCAAAAGTCCTTTCTCTTGTCCCAATTCACCATGGCAAGGCCGAGTGGAACTTTTAAAACAAACGTTTGCTGCCGCCTTTATCAAATCCTCAGGTGTATCGGTCCAAAACTATCTTTTAAAGATTAATCGATATGAGGATAAACTTCGTAATGATTATAAATCAGAGATTTCTAGTCCACAATTACTGATTAGAGCTAGGCTCGGATCCCTACGATTCAATCTTGAATCAAATATTAAAAAAAATATATTCACATTTGTAACTGTTTTTGACCGAATTTGACCGAATTCAGTCAAACCAAGTCGACAGTAAAGTTAAATTGATGATATTTTACTTTAATATTTGATCAAAATGAATAAATTTAATATCGGTGTCCAACCCTGTTGATTGATGTTTGTTTTTTAGCTAAGGTTTTTTGGCAGCTTCAATTGGGATGGGAAACTACATTGCCTGGTTTTTCGCGAGTCCATAGTATGCAGACTGATTTTTATTTGATTGAAAATCCGATCCCATTCTATTCAATTTAAGAAGTGTTCGTGAATCTAGTTCTAAAGGTGATCGAGGACTTAATGGGATTTACGATGGCTAATAGTAAACAAGATTTTACTTTACCATGCCTAATGGTAAACAACAACATTTTAATGTCAGCTTCTCGACTGTCTTAGACAATCTTTGTATTTCAATAAGGAGATGGCTTGCGAAGATTCTCAAGATCACCATGCTCTACTATTTGGCAACTACACAAACCTGGTGTGGAGTTCCATCCCAACATGTGCTGAGAAATCATTTTGATGTTATATTTGGAAACGGTGTGCTTGAAATGACTCTCATTACTGTAAATGATAATATGGTGCGGTTCTTTTGTTTGGGAGATGTGCAAAAGTGGAAGAGCTTTTGTTGATGATTACGGGGCTGTGGTAGGTTTTCTAATGAAAGGACAAAACGACATTGAGGTATTGGATAAAAGTGGTATAGTAACAGTTTTGAATGGTAATTTTGAAGAAGCTGCAACTTAGGGAGATGGTACGATCTCCGATATTTCCACTTCACTGATCTTCTTGAAGATCTACACGAATACAACACAAGCTCTTGGATCAACTGGAAATCAAAGTTTTTCTATGAATGGAAAAAGGATTTTGCGAAAAAATATTTCTGGAATCCATGGACAGTTATTTCCTTCATTGGAAGACTCGTTATGATCGGACTCGCCATCATACAAACGATAACTTGTCTCATTCAAGTACTTCGCCATCACTGAGTATGTAAACCATCTGGATTTTTAGCTAATTTGAATAAATATTTCTGGAAAGTATGTGGTTAAACTTAAAGCAGGTTGTTATAACCACTTGTTAGATGATATCAGTCCCAAAAAGGATTAAATGGGCATAATATTACTATTAATAATTGAAATTTGTGAAATAACCAATAAGATTAATGAAAATTATAAAGTTACTTGAAACTTTTGCTGGATTAAATTAGACTGTGGAAACGTTGAGGCATGCACTTGACAGTTTCCTTAAGCCATAATTTGCCCGCTATGGAACAATCGTCTCCCAGTATACAACAACGAACGAAAGCGAACTCAACCGAGTGTAGAGACTTAATCACCACTAGAAAACCCACAAACCGACTCTTAAGAATTTGTGAAAGAGAGAAACCTGTTAACTTTCTTTTCTATTCTTTTTCTCTGCCCTTTTTTTTGTTGTGATGAAAAAGCCTTACTAAATAGGCAACCAATTGAAAGTAAATGACAAACTAATTTAATGTAAATAAACATGTCATATGGCTATTCAAATGATCACTTCCATTTCACATTATTTTGTCAAAACTTTGGATCCAGAGCTTCAAATCAAGTTTTCTTTTCTTTTTTTAAAAAATAATAATAATAATAATAATAATAATATATTATAAAAAATTTATTTCAATACTCTTACAATCCCCCACATGAAATAAATTGAAAAGTAGAAGACACACAATATGGTGATAAACTCTACAATCAATATTTGCAAAGGATAGGTAGGCACGACCTTTGAACCTTCTCTTATGAAAGTATATTTACTTTACTGACTGACTAGTAGACATGATGTCTTTGAACTATTCTGTCGTTTGTGTAAATGATAATATACCTCACACAAATATCAATATTACACGGTTTTTTGTTCTCATAGTTATGTTCATTTTTTGTCATGAACATTTCCTGGTTCTGCAAGAGTTTTAGATAACTATGCCCTATTAGTTCCCATTGAAGAGACCCTACTTCACTCTCACATAGGTGATTTCTTTTGCTCAGACTCGTGATGCACAAAGAATCATTAAAAGCATATAACTTAACCTTTTTCCGTTTTATATCACTGTTTATTTTAAAGGAATGGACAATGGACAAGGGTTGTTTTTGTTGGAGTCTGATCAACGATCAGAGTCGTGCAGCGGAAGCGAGAAAAACGAAATTAAAGTTCATTGATCAGACAGCTTTTGATCTTTATCGTTGCCTCAATATTATTTAGATTATTATGGTGATTAAACTACTTTAGTCACTCACATGAAATCCCTCTGAGAGAAATGGACGAACCGCACGATCGGAGGTTCCGCCAAAATCACGTGCACGACACCTACAGTGATCAGGTACTCGATTCAGGCACGAAGAACGACGACGAACAAACTCCGGAATCACCACAGGGGGTTCGGCCGGCCACCAGTAGAGGAATTAGGGTTCCTTTAGTTTTTGTGTCAGAAATTCTAGGGTTTCAATCGATTAGGATTAATTTATAGTGTGTCGACTAATTACAGTTTCAGTACTTGTATTAATTTAATTAATCTGATTGTACCACAATAGATACAATAGATTCAATTAACATCAATTAGGTTATAATTAATCACACACTAACCCCTAAAGAAAATCTAATTAATCAATCGTTTAATTAATTAACCCGATTGAATAATTAATCCCTCCAAACAATCAATTAACTTGTTCTAATCAGAACAATTAATCAATTAACATTATTAGTTATCAACTAATAATCAGTTCATCATAAATACACTACATGTATTAGTTCTCCGAGTACAAGTCTCAGTGTCTAGTGTGCACAATCCTGTGGGCCATAATCAATTAGCTCAACGACTGATAGAGAGTTGCCTAGACCATATCAGTCACCAATTGATTACAGTGTTAGTGCATCTCATACAGATAGATACCCTGTAGCATTCTCTAAAATCTCTTACCATGCATATCGATATATTAAGCATGAGGCATGGTGGACGTCATCCTCTAAGGCTTGAAATATTTCTCGATCTAGAGTTAACTGAAGAACAAATAAGTAACGAGCTTATCTGAGTGTGGCCACACATTTCTCAGTTCAACTCATCGAGTGGCCTAATGATATCATCTCACTTATGGAGTGAGTGGTAATCCCTTCACTTCAACTATCAGTATGAATCAGTTCACTGACTAGACCAATCATACCCGTATTTGGCATCCTTTTACATACCTGTTAGGCGTATGTCAAATCTAATCAGATTCCTCATTCAATACTATATTGAAATCAGGTCGACAGATAAAAGAGATCTACATTTATAGAAGGGCAATGACACTCCCACCATGTGCCTTCTAAAGCGGATCGACCAAGTCTCATATTGGTCATACGTACCTACAAACATATCATGTACACGTGTACATATCTTGTTCGTAAAAGCTTTACGTTCTATTCATTCCCATGAGTAGAACTAGCTTCTGGTTATTTATGATATACAATCAATGGATACTTCATACAGTACATATAATACAAGATATATTAACTGAATGAATTAATGCCTTTTATTCCATAAAACAAATGTACAGTACGATCAACAAAAGTACAATACAATAACAAATAACTATGCCTAGAACTAGGGCACACCAACAGTTTTCACCCCCACAGTGACTTCACAAGACTTAGGCAATTAGGTTGTCCCTTTGAACCTCGATCTTAGGATCTCTAGTCAACAAGGTTGGGTTGTCCTTTGCGTAGAATCCTTATTTCCAATGGGCTTCAGTCCCATTCCTTTTGATGCCTTTTCAACTTGATCTCTGTTGAACCCTTTGGTTAGCGGATCTGCGGTATTATCTTCTGATTTTACAAAATCAATAGAAATAACTCCTGTTGAGATCAGTTGTCTAACAGTATTGTGTCGACGACGCATGTGTCGACTTTTACCGTTATACATCATGTTTTGTGCTCTACTAATTGTTGTTTGATTATCACAATGTATGCAAATAGTAGGAACGGGCTTTGGCCAAACAAGAATATCTTCGAGAAAGTTCCGTAACCACTCAGCTTCTTCTCCTGTTTTATCCAAAGCTACAAACTCAGACTCCATGGTGGATCTAGTTATAATTGTTTGTTTTGAGGATTTCCAAGACACTGCTCCTCCTCCTAAAGTGAACACATATCCACTTGTACCTTTGGAATTCTTTATATCAGATATCCAACTTGCATATGAAAATCCTTCCAACACAGCAGGTTCTTTAATATAGTGCAATCCGTAATCACGAGTATACCGTAAATACCTAAGTATTCTTATTATGGCATTCCAATGGTTTTCCCCTGGATTACTCGTGTATCGACTTAAACTACTAACAGTGAAAGCGATATCAGGTCTTGTAAAACTCGTGAGATACATCAAACTGCCTATTATTCTTGCATATTCCACTTGATCAATACTTTCACCTTTATTTTTAAACAAGTGTTGGCTAGTGTCTATTGGGGTTCTGGCTTTGCCAAAGTCATCCTTGCCAAATTTCCCAAGTATCTTGTCGACACAGTGTGACTGAGTTAATATGAGACCATTAGATGAACGTTTAATTTGGATACCCAAAATCACATCTGCAAGTCCCATATCTTTCATGTCAAATTGTGAATTCAACATGTCCTTGGTACTCTTGATCATCTTGTTATTACTTCCAACAATAATTATATCATCAACATACAAACATAAGATGATATATCCTTCATTTGTTGTTTTCACATAAATACATTTGTCACACTCGTTTATTTGATAGCCGCTAGCCATCATTACATCATCAAATTTCTTGTGCCATTGTTTTGGTGCTTGCTTTAACCCATATAAAGACTTCACCAACTTACATACTTTTCTTTCTTGATCTGGAGTTATACAACCTTCAGGTTGTTCCATATAAATCTCTTCATCTAAATCTCCATTCAGGAAAGCTGTCTTTACATCCATTTGATGTACTTCAAGATTTCGCAAAGCGGCGGTTGCAAGTATCATCCTAATAGAGGTTATTCTAGACACATGAGAGTACGTGTCAAAGTAATCAAGGCCTTCCTTTTGTCGATAGCCTTTTATAACCAATCTGGCCTTATACTTATCAATTGTTCCATCTGCTTTCATTTTTCGTTTAAAAATCCATTTGGAACTTAATGGTTTTGTTCCTGGAGGAAGGTCCACTAATTCCCACGTATGGTTATGCAAAATGGAATCAATTTCACTTCTTATCGCCTCTTTCCATAAAGGGCTATCTATTGAGGTTACAGCTTCTTTGTACGTCCGAGGTTCACCCTCTACCATATAAGTTAGAAAATCTGATCCAAAAGATTTTTCTATCCTTGTTCTTTTACTTCTTCTAGGCTCAACCTCTTCGTCAGTCTCAACTTGAAGTTCTTGACTACTTTCATCAACAGTTTCTAGAGTCCTTTTAGGTCTTGATCCACCATCTTTTTCTTTACATGGAAATACGTTTTCAAAAAATGAAGCATTCTTTGATTCCATGATAGTGTTCTTATGAATCTCTGGATTTTTGGATTCAAACACAAGAAACCGATATGCATTACTATGAAGCGCATAGCCTATGAAAATACAATCCACCGTCTTAGGACCTATTTTCATTTTCTTTGGTAGTGGAGCCATTACTTTTGCAAGACACCCCCACACTTTCAAGTAATTATAGGAAGGTTTTCTACCTTTCCATAATTCATATGGTGTCTTGTTTGATTTCTTACGAGGCACTTTATTCAAAAGATGATTAGCTGATAAAACAGCTTCCCCCCACATGTTTTGTGGCAACCCTGAACTATTTACCATGGCATTCATCATTTCCTTTAAGGTTCGATCTTTACGCTCTGCTACTCCATTTGATTGAGGAGAATAAGGTGGTGTTACCTCGTGAATAATTCCATGTTGAGAGCAGAACTCGCCAAATGGTTCAACATATTCACTGCCACGATCACTTCTAACAACTTTAATCTTTTTATTAAGTTGATTCGCTACTTCTTGCTTATAAAGAATAAATTTCTCTATAGCCTCATCTTTGCTTTTAAGCAAATATACATAACAATATTTTGTGCTATCATCAATGAAAGTAATAAAATATTTATTACCTCCTCTTGTTTGTATAAACTTTAAGTCACAAATATCACTATGTATAAGATCAAGTGGTTCTGTATTTCTTTCCACCGTATGAAATGAAGATCTTGTTAATTTTGTCTCAACACAAGTTTCACATTTATGTTTATAGTCAATTTGGAATGAAGAGATATGTCTTAAATTAATTAATCTTCATGATGCATCATAATTAGTATGTCCAAGTCTACCATGCCATAAATTTAATGACTCAATGATATAAGCAGAAGAAACATTATTCTTATTGATATTCATTGTTTTGGACTTACAAGATATTGCATTAATTTTAAACATCCCATTAAACACGTATCCTTTTCCTACATACATTCCATTTTTTGACATAACAAACTTGTCCGATTCAAAAATCATCTTAAAGCCGTGAGCACTAAGAAGGCTTCCAGAAACCAGGTTCTTGCGAATGTCAGGCACATATAGAACATTTTGCAGCTTCACTTCTTTTCCAGAAGTCATCTTTAAAATAACAGTTTCATTTCCCTTGATCTTTGAGGTAGAAGAATTTCCCATAAAAAGCTTCTCTCCAGTTGCTGGAGTTAGTTGAGCAAAAGACTCCTTATCACAACAAATGTGACGTGTGGCACCAGTGTCCAACCACCATTCATTCGGATTTGAATCAACCATGTTGACTTCTGTAACCACAGCACATAAATCAATGTCACAAACATCTTGTGTAATGACTTCCAATGTATTTGCTTCATTTGGCTTGTTCCTTTTTCGGTAGCCGACAATCAGACGACTTATGACCCATTTTGTTGCAGTTGTAGCATTTTCCATTGAACTTTGGCTTCTTTGAAATGCCACCCTTAGGACCTAGTTTGGACCCACGTTGAGGTTGTTTGCCTCTTTTGGAGACTTTGTCAACCTCTAAAACATTTGCTCTAGCTACATATTGACTAGTCATGTTAGAGACTTTCTTCGCATTGCCTCTATTTTCTTCCTCAATTATGAGTCTAACAATAAGCTCCTCTACATTCATTTAGTTTCGTTTATGCTTAAGGTAATTTTTGAAATCTTTCCAACTAGGTGGCAATTTTTCAATTATATCAGCTACGTGGAAAGATTCACTAATTACCATACGTTCAGCATGGATTTCATGGATAATAAGTTGTAATTCTTGCATTTGATTTACAACTGTCTTGGAATCCACCATAATATAATTCAGAAATTGCCCGACCAAGAATTTCTTAGCCCCGACATCTTCTGATTTATACTTGTGGTCCAAAGCCTCCCACAATTCTTTCGCCGTTTGTTTTACTTGGTAGACACTATAAAGTGCATCGGTTAAACCGTTTAATATATAATTACGGCAAATAAAATCGGAGTGCTTCCATGCCTCAATTGCATTAAAGGCGGTAACATCATCTACCTCATCCTCTCCGATAATGGAAGGATCATCCTTTAAAATTTTTGCAAGATTAAGCATAGTTAAGTAAAATAACATTTTTTGTTGTCATGTCTTGAAATAAATAAATAAATAAAAGAACTAATCCTATGCAAATATTGATTGTAGAGTTTATCACCATATTGTATGTCTTCTACTTTTCAATCTATTTCATGTGGGGGATTGTAAGAGTATTGAAATAAAAAATTTATAATATATTATTATTACTATTATCATTATTATTATTTAAAAAAAATAAGAAAAGAAAAAGAAAAGAAAACTTGATTTGAAGCTCTGGATCCAAAGTTTTGACAAAATATTGTGAAATGGAAGTGATCATGTGAATAGCCATATGACATGTTTATTTACATTAAATTAGTTTGTCATTTACTTTTAATTGGTTGCCTATTTAGTAAGGCTTTTTCATCACAAACAAAAAAAAGGGCAGAGAAAAAGAATAGAAAAAAAAGTTAACAGGTTTCTCTCTTTCACAAATTCTTAAGAGTCGGTTTGTGGGTTTTCTAGTGGTGATTAAGTCTCTACACTCGGTTGAGTTCGCTTTCGTTCGTTGTTGTATACTGGGAGACGATTGTTCCATAGCGGGCAAATTATGGCTTAAGGAAACTGTCAAGTGCATGCATCAACGTTTCCACAGTCTAATTTAATCCAGCAAAAGTTTCAAGTAACTTTATAATTTTCATTAATCTTATTGGTTATTTCACAAATTTCAATTATTAATAGTAATATTATGCCCGTTTAATCCTTTTTGGGACTGATATCATCTAACACCACTTTCTATTCGAGGTTAAACTCTAGACCTTTCTAATCATAGCGTGTTCTTGGTTTCCACTCAAGTTTAATGCTCCATCGTTGCAAGTATGTGTCAAACCTGTTTTTCTTTCCTAGTCCACTATCATACTAGATTTTGGTGCTTACAAAGAAGTAAAATCCGATTCCGGTTTCCTAAAATGATATTTCAAGTAGCAATGTTAACGGATTCACCTTTAGGACCTTAACTTCTTGTTGACATATCTAATTTTTATTTTTAATCTTTTTTCAGCCTGAAGAATGCAGAAGTGTTATCGTATTGGAGGAAAAAAGGTGATGAGGGGAGGAAAAGGAATCATTACCAATCAGAAGCCTTGAGAGAATTTGGGCATCAGGAAGAAGAAAATGCTAGGTAAAATTAAAAATTTCATCAATCTTTTTCATTTACATCATGTGTCACGAAGAGATTTTGAAAACTTCATCAATTTTAGAATTTATCTTTTGCAGAGAGGGTGTAACTGGAGAAGATCCTGCTTTTACCACCGTTATTTCTCGTGAGGCGTACGCTAACATCTACGGCCCAACTACTGGTGACAAAATTAGGCTAGGTGATACCAATCTCTATGCTGAAATTGAAAAAGATTACGCCATACATGGAGATGAGTGTGTTTTTGGAGGTGGGAAAGTTATAAGAGATGGAATGGGTCAGTCATGTGGACACCGACCAGCCGATTCTCTTGATACTGCCATTACAAATGCTACGATCGTTGATTATACTGGAATCTACAAGGCAGACATAGGTATCAAAGGTGGTTATATTGTTCATTGGAAAATTTCATTCTCTTTTAGACTACTTGGTTAATCCTTTGTTTTGCTGTTAACTACTATTTCAGGTCAACTGATTGCTTTTCCCTGACATTTTTCAGATAATGTTGATGTTACTAGAAGAAAGTTTTAAAAATGCATAGATTGGAGCAGGCTTTCAAACATTTTTGCAGGTTGTAGAAGCTAGATCGTCGGATTGGCATTGAAGTTTTGGAATTTGTTTGTTATTTTTTTGTTTCTTTCTAATTTTTCAAGTAGATTTGTTTTGTGGGTTTAATACCACTGTTGTATGCTCAGATATTGATGCTTTTGTGTTTAGTTTGGATTCGATAAGGTGAGACAATTTACGAGTCTAATCAGACAATTTCAAGAAACGAATTGGATTATTTGACCAAATACAATGTGCTCCTTCTTCTCTTATTTTTTTGAAAAGAAATCCAATGTGCTATAATGCGTTTATCCAAAAATGAAGTAAAAATGTTGCAACTAAGATTTCATTGATCCTCTGGTCTTGTTCTTTGTTCTGTTTTCTCTCGCTTTCGACATTTTTCTATGGCGTCCTCAAGTTCTCTAGAGCCGAGCATGGAAACATAAATCTTGATGATGATGAGATGGATGGAGTCACACTGGATGATGATGATCTGGTAGAGGAACAACTTTATCTGAGGTGGTGTTTGGTGTTGCCAAAAAGCAAGTTTCTTTTAGTCTCACAGATAAACCAGTGGATGTTCAAGCAATGAGTGATTTGATGGCTTCGCTGTGGAAACCGGGGAAAGGTGTTTTCGTAAAAGTTATTAATCCGAGCTTATTTATTTTCAAATTCTTCCATGAGTTTGACGTGAGAATAGTTCTGGAGTATGGCCCTTGGTCGTTTGATAATAAGTTACTGCTTACCCATAGGTTGTAGACAAATGAAATTCCGTCTGAGATTCCTCTGTTTAAGATTTTCTATGATGTTAAAATCAGCTTTGTTAGTCATCATAATAGGGTAGCTCATACTTTGGCCTGTGCTAGCCTTTCTATTTCAGGACTTATTGAGTGGACTCGTAGTCCTCCTCAATGTATTGATTACCATTTGTTTTCTGATTTGCAGGGGGTGTTTGGCAAAGAGCTTTTTGGGCTAAAAAGAGTTTTTTGAGCTCAATTAGCTTTTTGGGTAATTGTCAATGAGCCCAAAAAGCTCTTTTTGAAAAAACTCCTAAATGAAGCTTTTTGAATTAGCTTTTTCCACTACTTTTTGTAAATGGCTAAAATACTCTTATTTACCCTTTTAATTTTACAACTTCTCTCCTCTCATTTACCTTTTTAATTTTACATGCATTTTGAAGTTACTTGATTTAATATTTTTTAGCAACCTCTATTTATGACTTTTTTTAAAAAAAACATGTATTAATATTTTGTTTATAGATTAGTGACATAATTATGTAACTTTATTATTATTTGAAATGTGGTTTGTAAGCTACAATTATGTAATTTAATATGAATTGGTTATTTATTTCCTATTTTTTCTTTACTTTTTCTATATTATTAAAGACTTTATAATATTTGTTAAGCTTTTAACTATATATATATATATATATATATTTTATACAACAATATCAATGTCCTTAATTGTCATTCTACCCAAACAGCTAATTTACAAACAGCTAAATTTTACCAAATATGTTTACAAACAGCTAGTTAAATCAGCTAATGCAAAAAGGTAAACAACTAACAGCTAATTCAAACAGCTAACAACTCGTTCCCAAACAAGGCCTAAATCTTTTTGTTGTTAATAAACCATATTATTATCTAAAAAAAGAAAGATAATTACATTTTTAGAATGGGAAAATAAAATAATTCCTGTTTGTGAATAAAATGATACATATCCAAAAACAATATCTACTTAGATATTCCTGATGCATTTGTTATACTTATGAGAATCTGTCACCAGACTAGATACGACTTGTTACATCAAAATCAATGTATTAAAAACAGATAGGAGGATCGCTAGCACTTCCTGATGCGGCGCTGAACCTGAAAACAATCAGTGATAAAATCTCAGCCGCATCAAGTAGAAATAACTAAAACAAATTACATAATTTTCTCTTTGAGAGGATGAGTAATGATGATTGAAGCATATTCATGAAAGAAAGTCATGCTGATAAAATATATGCAAACGTCAGTAAGACTATTCCAATTGTAGGCATACTTATATTTCATAGACATTTTGTTCAAACGTGACAACCTCACCAATAAACACATCTCCTGAAAAATGGAAGTTCATAATTTTACGGGTATCAGAATCAACCTATATTAAAGATATGTCAATAGTATCAGAACTTGAATGCATAAATGATACTTGTTAAAACAAATTATGAATGAAAGTGAAACGGCAAAATTTATCAAAAATAGATTGTATTTTTTTAGAAAACGAAAAGCTATTAAGAAAACTCTTTAATTATTTAAGTAGTATGTAGCATTCCTTGGAATAACATATAAAATGAGTGCATATGTTACTCGTGAAGATATCTTGTGGGAAGTCAACTCAAACATAATTGGACCAAACTTGCTGTCACCATTTTATAAATAGTGTTTTGTTAGCAAATTACTTTTTTTGAAAATTCTAATAAGCAATCAGACCATGGTTTGATTTTTGGCATACATATTAACATTTTTGAATTTCAAGCATCTCTTTCGTTGTACCAATAAAACTCTATTATTATTTCTTTCTTCCCAAATATTCAAGTGACTATATGTAATTTCCTTAAAATATATATGTACTTGCTAAACATGCTAAAATTGACCTCCTAACCACCTGGACGGCTGTTTTCTAAACATGATAAATTTTTATATTTATGGTTTTAAAGTAATATTTTTTTTTTTGGTAAAGAAAAAAGTGGGTTCGGATCCGGTCCCCACCCGGCAGGGAATGCCGGTTTTTTCCGATCATCCGGCAGCGAGGCCGGCAGGTGAAATCCTGTATGCCACCACAACCTGCCATCACATTGATTGCCAAGGGAATCGAACCCCAGACCCCTTACAAGGGATGACCCAGTCTCAACCAACTGATCCAACTTGGTTGGACGTTTTAAAGTAATATTAATATTATCTATATTTAAGAGAAAATTTGAAAATGACATATATTGTTATTTGACTTCTTGCCATCATAAATTATATACTATTGAACTAAAATAAACTACTAATAAAAGTTTAAAAAATTTAGAATTTTTTTAAAAAATCCTTTGTGTTTATCAATTTTGTCAGAATGGTATCTGTGTTTATGTTTTTGACAAAACAAGGATTGTGTTTATCTTCGTTACTCAAAAGACGAAAAACTCATTAACAATGTTAAATGTGATGACGTGTCAAGGGGTATTTTTGTTTTAATTTGTTGGTTATGATAAAGAAACTCATTTTCCACACTTTAAAGTTGTACACACGTAAATGTTTTAGGAATTTATCAATAACTTAAAACCGAAAATCCCTTACCACATCATCACATTTAACACCGTTAATAAAATTTTCGCTTTTTGGATAAGGGTAATAAACACAATCCTTTTTTTGTCAAAAAAAAACGCAGACACCATTTTGACAAAATCTAAAATTACCCAAAAATCTATTAAATCATTAACATAGTTATAACCTATCAAAACGCACAAAACTGACTTGGTGTATGCACAAAATTGTTTAGAATGTGGGATGTGACTATTAAATAACCATAAAACCAAGTTGTTCAATTTGTTTTGTTAGGTACAGATAAAACTGATCTTGTTTGAAATATTAAGGATAAAATTGGATATCCGTTGTGGGGTCTAGGATTGGTTCATGGAAATAACTTCTTAATTAAAATAAGGACATGTTTGGTTGACAGGAAATTATTAGGCCATCTAGGACCTTAAGCTTTATTCCTGCTGGTTGTCTTTCAGCAGCGTGGTCTGCTCCTCCGGTAGGCTTTTTAAAGCTCAAAGTAGATGCTGCACTTTTTAATGATCAAGAGCAAGCTGGTTTTGGTTGTGTTCTTAAGAGTGTCGATAGTGGTTTTCTTGCTGCTTGTAATGGATTGGTGGAGTTCGATTCGGATCCGTCTTTAGTTGAAGCTCTTTCGATTCGTGAAGCTTTGAGCTGGATTAAGGACCGTGAATGGATTCATGTTTTGGTAGAATCTGATTCGTTGAATGTAGTGCAATCGATAGCTCAACCATTAGAGGACTCTTCTCCTTATAATGCCATAGTTAAAGATTGTGGTTTTCTTCTTAACGAGCTAAGTTTTTGCTCTATTTCTTTTGTTTGTCGTTTGGCGAACAAGGTTGCTCATGTTCTTGTTAGGAATGTGTTATCTTCTTTATGTCGGGGAGAGTGGCTTCCCGTCCCTCCTGATTTTATTTGTAATGTATTAGCCGTTGTTTCTTAATATATCTTCTTGGTTGTCAAAAAAAAAAAAAGACCTCCCATTAGATGTGTGACAAGTGCATTGCGGATCCACACAAAACACGTCTAATGGGTGGTCTTTCAACTTTATTTAAGATTCTGGACCGTAATAATTTCCCTTGGTTGACATAGTGAAGATGACCATTAATGACATAAGAAATGACATTTTAAGAATTGATAATGTTTTAGGCTTAATACATACTTTCCCTCCTGAACTTTATTGTTTTCGTCTGGTTACACCCTAAACTATTTTTGGGTTCTCTTTGTCCCCTAATTTAATTAAAAGCGTTATTGTTTGCCCCTTTTAGCTGACGTGGCAGAAATAGAAAATGTGGCAAGTATTGTAAACTAAAGTTTCAGTTTAGGCCTTTAAAAATTTCCGTAATGATCCTTATACTTTTGTTTTCTCTCAAATGTACCATCTTCTCCAATTTTCAATTCTACAACCAACAAAATTAAAATCTAAAACTGAAATCAAATCAAAATCGTACCCAAACTGGTCAATTTATTAAATTGAATTAATTGAAACCACAATCACCAAAAGAGGCGAGAAAGGACTGCTCCGCGACATCCAGTGCCGGAAAATCACTCCCGCTGCTGGAATAACTAGAGGAGTCATTAAGTTATTGAAATGTAAAGTTCAACTACAATAATTTCAAATTTTAAAGTTTGAGGAGTGAGATTTAAACTACGTATCTCCACACGTTAGTGATTATAGGGTGGAACTAAGTTTGATTGGTAAGAAATTTCAATTCTGAAAAAATTAAAATGTAATACACATAAAAAGTGATCATATTGTATTTAACACTTTTTACTACAAAATAAAAATAGGAGTTTACTTTGCTTCATTTGACACTTTCTTTACAAAATCATGATCATATTGTATTTAAAACCTCCAAACAATAGTATAATGAATACTATACTTTAAAAGTGATTGTGCAATTCAAATCCCACATTTAACGAAATGAATTTTTCAAAAAGAAAACAAAAATGTTATAGTTTTGGAAAACTTTTCATTAATTATGTACTCAATTGGTTAACATTTGCGATGGAAGTCTGTTTCTAAATTACCTAAGTTGTGAATCGCGCGAGTACTCAACTAATTAAGTTAATAATTAAAATCAAACATGATATAATAAATCTTTTAATGTAACGACCCGGTTCGGAGTGAGTGATGTCGGGGTAGGAAGACTTGTATAAGGAGCAACATTAAAGGATGATGATGAGAACATGAATGAACTGAATCTCACATCGAAAATAGAGAGGGAATGACTATCGCTTATAAGTGAGTGATATGTGGACCCAACACATATATAACGTATTTTAAAACCGTGCGGTCCAATGGTGACGGATTTGACCAGAACGAACAATATATACATGATGTTAAACCAGGTACATTTAATCTCCAGTTAAATAATAGGAATAATAAAATAAAATAAAATATAATCTAACTTTTTTGGAATGTTTAACCACGAAAACACATAAAAATTCCCCATCTAATTCCCCATCTACCATCACATGGTCGTATTGCCGTTTACATTATAGCACTCACTAATCATATGGGTGTCAAATTTTGACAATTTGTTTGTTAGGACCGAAATATCATATTAAACAACTCAAAGATGCCATTTACTTTGGCCGATTACGTTGGCTACTTCTATCTCTTCTTCTGTTTCTAAATGCAACTAGAAATAAAATACTAATTTCTCCATAAATTAATTATTCAACGTGCATTGTATGCAAATAAATAATTCCTTGTACACTTCTTTATAATAAAAGAACCATTATTTCATTAATATGAAGTTAGCAACACTCTCCATCAATGAGCCCCTATATATACTTCTAGCTTAATTGGAATTAACAAGCAAGGTTAACATATTGGTAATAATAGTAGTGTGCTTGCCAACTCATACAAAGAAATGGACGAAAGCCTTGAATTTTCAAGCACTTGTACTACGCCAAGACCCGCCTCCCCGGAGGCTACAACGCCAAGACCCACCTCGGCTGCTGTGACACCGAAAACAGCCTCTGCCGCTACGACACCACGGCCAGCATCCCCCATTGCATCATCAAGACAACTCTACCCAACACCACCAATATCAGCACCTCCCTCACAATTTCACTCCCCGTCTCTGTCCCGTACGTCATTGCTCTCCGTCGGTGAGGGTGATCATATCGGGCCAGCAAGTGCTAACAGAACTCCCAAAAGTGGAACCCCGAAATTCTCAACACCAAGAATCAGAACGCCTCGGTTTATTACACCCATAGGCAGTCCTATTAGAAGGGCTCTTAGACTTACTAAGCTTGACCCTCAAGATGCTTGGCTTCCTATTACCGAGTCCCGAAATGGAAATGCTTACTACGCCGCGTTTCACTGTCTTTGTTCTGGGATTGGTGTTCAAGCACTTATCCTTCCTGTGGCTTTCACTACTCTTGGATGGTATGTTGTATTAATTTATATAAACTTGCTTAACTTAATTATATATGAATAATTTTGTACCCCTTTAATTGGTACATCATATCATATAATATCATTTAACAGCTCCTAATTCTGTTTTCGTTTACAGGGGATGGGGAGTCACCGTGTTGACTTTAACATTCATATGGCAACTGTACACTCTTTTCATTTTAGTCCAGCTCCATGAATCTACAGAACATGGCATAAGATTTAGCAGATATATGCAGCTCGCTAATGCCACGTTCGGTAAGTGTTATATATTAACTATTGGAATAATGTACAAATCTTACCTAGTAATTTGAGTGGACTCATAATTTTACTCATAATGTTTACAACTATAAACTTTTACAAAAGTGCCCGAGCAAAACTACTTATATCCATTTAACCGAATAGTAAACAAGCTACTTTGACCGTTATTTTATTCATATACATGAGATTTTCCAAATAAGTTTGTACATAAACTGAAACAGTTTCTTTGATACAGGTGAGAAATTGTCAAAGTGGATAGCGTTGGTTCCGATATTGTACTTGTCGGTAGGGACATGTTTGGCAATGATAATAATAGGAGGAACCACTTCCAGGTTATTTTTCCAGACAGTATGTGGAGCGACATGCAATCTCAAGACTTTAACTAATGTTGAATGGTACCTAGTCTTTACATGTGCAGCCGTTGTCCTGTCTCAGCTCCCGAATTTGAACTCCATAGCGGGTGTTTCGCTCATAGGGGCTATTACAGCTGTAGGGTATGTCACTATTTTATGGGCAGTTTCTGTTGCTGAGGGTAGATTGCCTGATGTTTCCTACAACCCTATTCCTGCTTCTTCCAACTTTGAGAGACTGTTTGATGTCTTAAATGCTCTTGGTACCATTGCTTTTGCTTTTCGAGGTCACAATCTCATTCTTGAGATTCAGGTATGATTCCCTATCAGTGATTAATAGTAATATATTTCACTCAATTTTTTTGAAGGAATATTTCACTCAATTTAATTAACCTTAATGTGGAAAAAAAAGGTCAAACTCCCTATGGTTTCACCTGTTTTTCTCCCCCATCTGTTTAATATTCTTTTTTCTTTTTTGTCTGTTGTTATAATATTTAATTTGATGTCTTCTCTCTGGAAAAATTTGATTCTCGCATGGTGAAACTTGAAAAACAATCTTTTACACCCAAACCACGTTGTTTGCACATGTTGACTACCACAATCGAGAATATGTACATAGTATATTTAATAGGGTTAATTACAAATTGAATCTTTGTGGTTACGTTGTTGGTGATTTATTTCTTTTTACAATTCATACTAGACTAATTAAAAATTCCGTTAATATTGTGTGGATAAAAGTAAATTTATCTCAAATTTTCGAAAAAACTATAAAAAGTTTTTTGCTTGAGATCTTTGCATATTATCTTCAAAATTTGAGACAAATTTACTTTTTATAATTAAAAAAACAAAAGACGATAAGTTGATACGAGAATATTTAGGGTATAATAAACAAACAAAAAATACTATTTATAATTACAGTATAATATATGATTTCATTAAGTTTTAATCTACATCCTTAAATTCTAATCTAATGGTGATTGACCAAAATTGTATTTGATCAGTCATCGACTATTCGCATATACAAGTCAAAAGATATAGAAAGATAAATATTGTTGGTTACATGCGAATAAACAAATAAAGTAATGGTGTTAATTGGGATATGAAATGATGATGGCAGGGAACTATGCCATCGAGTGAGAAGCATCCATCAAGAGTGCCGATGTGGAAGGGAGCTAAGGTTGCTTATGCACTTATTGCCATGTGCCTCTTTCCCCTCGCTATTGCTGGCTATTGGGCTTACGGTGAAAAGGTACTCTTTTAACACTCGGACGACTATTTAACACTACCGAATTATATAATAATTTTAAAATTGTTTGAGCATTGTTTAGTTATTATATTAAAGTGGTTTACTAATCAAGAAATAATAAAAATGAAATGCAGATACCAGAAGGAGGAATGCTACAAGCCTTATTTGCATACCACGGGGGAGACACATCAAGATTCATACTTGGATTAATAAGCATATTTGTGATCATTAATTCTCTAAGCTCATTCCAAATCTACGGAATGCCGGTTTATGATGATTTAGAATCAATGTATACAAAGAGGAAGAAGCAGCCATGTCCATGGTGGTTAAGGGCTATTATAAGAGCGATTTTCGGATTCATGTGCTTCTTTGTAGCTGTTGCAGCTCCATCAGTAGGAAGTGTAGCTGGTCTTATTGGAGGACTAACATTGCCACCAACATTGTCATACCCATGTTTTATGTGGCTCAAGATGAAAAAACCAAAGCAATATAGTCCTATGTGGTGCCTTAATTGGGGACTTGGTGTCTTTGGCATTGCTCTTAGTGCTGCTCAGATTGCTGCCGGTGTTTATGTCTTTATGAATACTGGTATCAGTAAGCTTAGCTTTTTTAACCCTCAGTAGTTTTAACACAAAGGGAGTGTCATCTATAATTCTACTTTTTTTTTCTGGTTTTTGTGACATTTATTTCTTTACCAAGGAAAATTGTAAAAAAAAAATTATAATATATTCTTCCGTTCTTTTGAAACTTTGATTAGTTTAAATTTCAACTTTTCAAATAAAAAGGTTGAATCGCTAGGGGAAAGGGCCAAGAGATGCATAATATGTAATAACCCAATATGAACATTGAGCCTAGGTGGGCAGCAAATGTCCTTATAAGAGCAAAAAGCAGCGGCCAAAGTTGCCCGTAAATTTTTTCTAAAAATAAAAACCTTGTAATTTACTCATTTGTAGGAAAAAGAATGGGAATTTTTATGTAAATACATGACTGTGGTGTTGGTTCTTCTGGACCGGTTTCAGGGGGAGTTGACATAGACGGTCGCTTAGGGCCTCCACTTTTTTGGGGCCTCCAATTTTACCGATGTATCAAATGTAATAAATTCGAATAATAAAAAATAGAAAACATGTCATTCTAGGGGAGGGATCAGGTGTGACAACCCTCTCCAGTGTGGCAGGTTGTGTTGTGGGACAAAGGAAAAAACCAATTAGATCCATGTCCTGGCCTACCAATATTCTTTTGACCATCACCTTTAGTCTCTTCACCTCCGCCTCCTGAAGTGGCACCAAGGCTATCACCGCCAAATGAATTTACTCCAGCGATGCCGTTAGTCCCAGTATTTGAGCCACCAATGATGCCGGAGATACCGGCGCCGCCGTTAGTTCCAGTATTTGAGGCACCAACTATATCGGTCATACCGGCGCCCCTAGTGCCTATGTTTTCTCCTCCGACAATAGAGCCGGAGCTGCCACCACTTGTGTCGTAGCCTTTACCGCCGCCGGCGGAAGATTTACCACCAGTGGTTCCCATTTTCTCTACGCCCATTTTCTCTCCGCCATCTGATGAGCTGCCGCAGTTTCCACCATTATATTTACTCCGCCTGGAGAATCACTGGATGTTACTTCATTACCTCATTCCCAAGCAGTTGATGATGTCTTCGGTGAGAGTTGATCTTTTTTCTTCTTCTCAAAAGCAAGTGAAGCTGCCTTCCTCAACCAAGCAGACCCAACAATACACCCCAACACTATTGGATTTCTGATGTTGCATCAATTTCAAAGCTCAGATAAAAATGTCAATTGGCTCCTCCAATTTTGTTATCTATTTTGTTATAGATATTAGATAGCAAATGACTACTTCACACCTCAAATTCCCTTCAGAAGTTATACTCTATTTGCGTGCCCAAGCTAGAACTTATTGCTCGAATCTGAAGAGATTATATATGTGAACTCTCAATATATTTTTTTTAGCCCAAAATATTCCAAACAAAACATCTTGATATTCCAAAAGTCATTATCAAATATTCCAAAATGAAAAAAGTCGTTATTATTTGACCAAAAATTGTAAATTAGTTTTGGAATATCAGTGTATAGTTTTGGAATATCTTTGAACAATTTTGGAATATTCCAAAAGTTATTACCTGAACTGTTTCTTTAGATGGTCTTATTGCACCAAAAAATGTAAATTAGTTTTGGAATATTAGTGTATAGTTTTGGAATATCTTTGATAAGTTTTGGAATATTCCAAAAGTCTTTTTATTTGACCACAATGGATCTCAGAATGACCGGCTAATTAATACGAGTCCAACGGTATAAAAAATTTCGAAAACCGAGTTTGGGATCACCGGGAAAATGTATTTTAAAGAAAAGAAATAAAAGAATTTTCTCTCTCCTGTGATGACATCAGCGCTGACATCATCAGTCCCCCTTCCCTCACCATACACGTGTATGCCCCTCAAATTATGCTATCGTTTTCCATTTAATTACACAATTGCCACCATTGTCACACCATAAAATTTTGTCACACCAAAAATAATTTGTCACACCTGATCCCCTCCCTATCATTCTATTAGAAATTATTTATGTGAAATAAAGAAAATATACACTTCTTATGTTTCTGTTTTTAATGTCAATAAAAACACGATCATAATATAATTTCTTAAGAGGTTTCGATCCAAACATTTTCAATTTCAATATAAATTCAATTTGTTAAAACTTAAAGTTTATACACATTTACTATTTCCTTTTAATAGAACAATTTTCATATATTATATATAAATAAAAATTTAGATAATCAACTAAAATAGAACCAAAAAATTACAAACACACTTTGATGACTATAACTATACAATGTGAATACCTTCATAATTATTTCGTTGCTTATCTGTCAACAATAAATGTAATGTAAATATATGTTTTATGTGTATCTAATAAGTAGTTTCACGATTTAAAAACATCCAAACAAATGTCACTCATTTTTTCATTTTTCAATTAAATTGTGGTTTAATTTTCTCGTCAAAAATTATTTTGTTCAATTAATTTGAAAATTCAAGCTTTTATCTTCTTCAAATCACGCTATTTTTATATTTTTTTTATGTAATATCTTTTTTTAAGTAAAAGCGGGTAGCACGGCGAAACGAAACGACTTAATCCCAACAAGGTTGGTACCAAGACGAGGCCGCAAGCCAAGGACCGATTTTTTTTATGTAATATCTTAATTTATGAAATACACATTGTATTTATCCTAATAATATTTACTCGATAATTATTATTTTTGTGCAAATTATTTCAAATGAATTTTTTTTTGGGTAATTTCCAAAAAAACCCCTGTATTTATCAATTTTGTCAAAAAGGTGTCTGTGTTTATTTTTTTTGACAAAATGAGGATTGTGTTTATCTCCGTTAACCAATAAGCGAAAAAATCATTAACGGTGTTAAATGTGATGACGTGGCAAGGGGTATTTTGGTCTTAATTTATAGGTTATGATATAAAAAATTCATTTCTCACACTTTAAATTTCTTAAACATTCATGTGTTTACAACTTTAAAGTGCGAGAAATGACTTTTTTTATATCATAACCCATAAATAAAGACCAAAATACCCCTTGTCAGTCATCACATTTAACACCGTTAATGATTTTTCCGCTTTTTGGTTAACGGAGATAAACACAATCCTCATTTTGTCAAAAAAATAAACACAAACACCTTTTTGACAAAATTGATAAACACAGGAATTTATTTTGAAAATTACCCTTTTTTTTGTCTAATGCCTAGGGCCTCCTATGTTTTGGAGTCGGCATTGTTCTTAACAAAATATTAAAACAAATCTTAAAAGGGAGATAGTGAATAGGATTATGGTAAATTATGGTCATTTAAAAATATTCTGAATTTCTTTTTCGTAATTTTTTTTTTGTTTTTCATCCGGTTTCCGAACCACATTGGGCCGACTAATCTGGATTCAGGGCGGGTCCAAGGATTATGGTATTTAAACCCCTCCCAATCGCGGTTGTGAGGGATCGTTCCGCAAACCTCCCTACCAAGCGCAGCCCTATGCTACTACTGCGCCAACCATACTTAAATTATTAAAACAAATCTTAAAAGGGAGATAGCGAATAGGATTATGGTAAATTATGATCATTTAAAAATATTCTGAATTTCTCTTTCGTAATTTAAATCCTTATATTTTGATATGTCCAAAACTGTTTCAGAAGAAAGAATTGATTATGGGCTAATATGCATACTTAATTTTTATACACTAACATTTTATCTAAGTATAACATGTAGCCTATCGAAAGAAAGTCATGTGTTGATGAGAAGATAAGAGTTCTCCAGAGAATCATTCATTAGAAGATAACAAAGCTGATTAGAAGGAAACTGAATCAGAAGTTCTATTGAAGAGCATATGTTAAATTTATATAGTATATGAATCATCAGAAATATACTAGACTTCTTTAACTCATCAGAAATATCTTATCCAGCAGAAAGCATCAGCACAAAAAGACATTTAAAAGTACATATTTGAATGGGGATGAATTTCTTTAACAATAACATGATCATTATGAAAACCACTATATAAGATATAAACATCCTGTTCTTTTTCTACTTGTGTGTCCAAAATTCCTGTGATATCTATGCTTTTGATATTTAGTAATCTATTTATATTTCTTGAAAATTAAAGTTAGTGAAGCTAATACATCTAGAAAAAGCATGTTAGTTAAGCAATTTTAACTTTAGGCCTTTGTAAGGATTAATCAAGCAAAAATATGAATCTTAAATTCGTTTCCTACACGAAACTCTACTGATTCACACTTCCACTAATTTCCCCCATTTTCCTTTACAAATTACACAAAACTAACAAGTTCCTAATCTTATTAATCAATTTACTACCAACTGATCTTAGTACACATATATAAACATATATTATAACACTTATTTCGTATCCAGGTTTGCCCTTTGCAGGTACCACCGATCCAGCCACCACTGCCCTTGCCAGTTACGAGTATAGTTTATCATCTGCGATTCTAGGCCAATTACATCAATTAGGAATCCCTATTGATTTTTATTATTATTTCTAAAAAAATCTTAAAATTGCAACTTGTGTAAGTATTGACAAATTAATTCTCAAATAGTTTATTTATACTTAGTTAAGCAATTTTAATTTTTTTGGACAAGAATGTCTTTTCTTAAAAATAACGGGATTGTTAATTTCATCAACTTTTTAAACATCAATATCCTTAATTTTTTATAGAATCAAAACAGTCGATTCACGTTGATGTTATAATCGTAAATTAAATCTTTAATAAAATATACCACGTTTAAAATGAGTTATGTAATAACTGTGTAAACGTTCAAATCAATTAAACAAATAGTTATGTAATAATTATAAGTATATTTTCAAAATATCAAAAAACAGTATTTCAAAATAAGGTTTTGTTATAACTTCATATAAATAAAAAATTACTTAGAATTAGAGAATCTCTGAAACCATTAATTTATTTAAAAAAAAAATAACGGAGTCAATCAACATAGCGGTTATCCAATCACACCATACGAAATGATTGGTGGCGACTCGAACTTCAATTAGGAAAATACCTAAGTGGTGTTTCCAAACAGTTGAGAGCGAGAACGGCTTCGCGCCCGACGTTTTTCGAGGCACACTGGTTCAAAGTCATACGAAGAAGAATAAGGTTTTTACCAAGTTATTAGTCAAATTAACAGTTAAGATTCTCCTCTTAAAAAAAAAAAGAATAGTTAAAATCCAAACATGATATAAATAATCTTTTGATTCCTTGTTAAATAGTTAAACAAAGTGCGGAATAATAAAATTCAAACATATATATTTATAGTCCAAGTCCGATCAACCTTAGAGGAAGATGGCCTGGCTGCATTCATATCACATGAGTGTCCAATTTTGACAATCTTTTTGGTCAATTTGTTTCATCAATCCTATGGTTTACTCTTCCTCTCTTTGGGTTGGCTACTTTTATCTCTTTCTTAATGCAACTTGAAATATAATATTACTTTCTTCATAGATTATTCAATCTGCATTCTATAAACAATTCATTGTGTACTTGTTTATAATAAAATAATTAATACGACCATTCATTAGCAACGCCAACAGTCTCCTTCAGGAGAAATTCTATATATACTTATAGCTTAATTAGAAATAACAATTGCAAAGGAAACATATTTGTAATAAAAGTTGTGTGCTACGTGAAAAAAAAAATGGACGAAAGTTTTGAATTTTCAAGCACTTGTACTACACCAGGACAGGCCTCCCCGGTGGCTACAACGCCAAGACCTGCCTCGGCTGCTGTGACACCGAAAACAGCCTCTACCTCTACGACACCACGGCCAGCATCCCCGATATCAAGACAAGTGTACCCTGCTTCAACACCACCAATATCAACTCCTCCCTCACAATTTCACTCCCCGTCTCTGTCCCGAACGTCCTTGCTCGAGGGTGATCAAATCGGGCCAGCAAGTGCTAACAGAACACCCCGAAATGGAACCCCAAAATTCTCAACACCAAGAATCAGAACGCCTCGGTTTATTACCCCTCTAGGAAGTCCTATTAGAAGGGCTCTTAAACTTACCAAGCTTGACCCTCAAGATGCTTGGCTTCCTATTACTGAATCCCGAAATGGAAATGCTTACTACGCCGCGTTTCACTGTCTTTGCTCTGGGATTGGTGTTCAAGCACTAACCCTTCCTGTGGCCTTCACCACTCTTGGATGGTATGTTCTCTTATTTTATGTAATCTTCTTAAACTTAATTATATGAATAATTATGTACCCCTTTAATTGGTTTTGTAACATCATATCATATAATCTCCCTTAATTTTTATTCTGTTTTGATTTACAGGGGATGGGGAATCACTGTTTTGACTTTAACCTTCATATGGCAACTATACACTCTTTTCATTTTAGTCCAGCTCCATGAATCTATTGAAGATGGCATCCGATTTAGCAGATATATGCAGCTTGCTAATGCAACTTTTGGTAAGTGTTCTATATTTCAATTATTGGAATAATATACAAAATTGACCTTCTAATTTGGGTGAACCCATAATTTTACTCATAACGTTTAAAATGATAGATTTTTACGAAATTGAGCCTAAACAAGATTATTTAAAAGAAAATAGTAAACGGCCTACTTAACATTTTAAATCTTTTATATGTTTTCTAACCTACTTAACATTTTAAATCTTTTATATATACAAATTTATGTATGGAAGGATTGAAAGTTATTTTATTTTTTTTACAAAAAATTTACATAATTGTGCTTACACTAAATGACAAAGAATAACCCCAATCTTTGTGTGATTCAAACTCATGACCTCTTGATAATATTTAGAGTCTTTAACCACTAGACTAAAAACTTTATCGCTGAAAGCATTGAAAATTGATATAATGCTAAATGTTTTTAACATTAGTAACAGTGTAAACATTTAAGGCATAGTTGACTTTGGAAGGTATAGTGTACCTCATCAAATATCGGAAAACCAATATTGTTTGAAAATTTTAGAAATAAAATTTTAGTATATAGGAATAGGATGTTATGTTTGGGTCGGAAACAATTGGTCGATAATAAAATTTAATGGAGGAACTCACCAACCTACTTACCATCCCAAAGTTCCAACGGGCTTTTGATGTCAAATTCGCCGGTATTTCGTTTTATTTTCAACAGATATTAGCCAATTACCGACGGATATTTCCGCTAGTAATCTGCATTTTTCTTGTAGTGGTTATGTTATGATGGGTGAATTTGTTGAAGCTGAAAAAGAATAATTTGCATTATGCAGGTGAGAAGTTGTCAAAGTGGATAACCTTGGTTCCAATATTGTACCTGTCCATAGGGACATGTCTGGCACTCATAATAATAGGAGGATCTACTTCCAAGTTATTTTTCCAGACAGCATGTGGAGCGACATGCAATCTCGAGACTTTGACAACCGTTGAATGGTACCTAGTTTTTACGTGTGCAGCCGTTGTTCTGTCTCAGCTCCCTAATTTGAACTCCATAGCGGGTGTTTCGCTCATAGGGGCTATTACTGCTGTTGGGTATATCACTATTTTATGGGTAGTTTCTGTTGCTGAGGGGAGATTGCCTGGTATTTCCTACAACCCTATCCGTGCTTCTTCCGACATTGAAAGACTCTTTGATGTCCTAAATGCCCTTGGTATCATTGCTTTCGCCTTCCGAGGACACAATCTCATCCTTGAGATACAGGTATAATTCCTTTTCACAGTACAATCTCATTTTAATTTACCTTAATATGGAAAAAATTTAGAATACACATAGTGTATGGTACTCCATTCAAAATACATGTGAAGAAACAAAGTCAAACTCGTTATACATGCATGGTTTCTTAATGAATTTTTACATACTTTTCTCTTTGTTTATTTATTTATTTCTTTTGTGACTCTTAGTTTCATGTCTTCTCTCTGGAATTTGATTCTCCCATGATCAAACTTAAAAGACAATCTTTTACACCCAAAATCCATGTTCTTTGCACATGTTAACTACCACGATCAAGAATTTGTCTATAGTATATAAATATTATGTTATATTTTCTTCATCAAAAGATTGTGTCATATATACAGGAGATTAATTAGCACATAATGAATCCAGATCACATAATGGTCTTCGGCGTCATATTTCCGACTGAATTCTCATTTTGTTTTTAGATTACTTTTAATCTATGAAACTAAAACAACTAAAAGTTATCTGGATGGATTTTTTTTTTTATGGGAATGTTTTAAGTCAAAAATAATTTTGGTCCCTATATTTATAAGTAAATCTAGAAAATGATATTTTCCTGATAAAAAAAATGATATTTCAACATTCTTTTCTATGTTTTCAATTCAATAACATGATGGTATATTTGTTGAAAAATTGTCTTCAATACTTTTCTATATTCTTCATTCTTTATCATTTGTTGGCGTGGACTATTGACTATTATTAGACATTTAAATTGTTCATTGACTATGGAGAATATAAAAATGAACATCTTGAATTCTTTGTTTCTCTTAATATTGATGTGAATGAAAATTACTAAGGTAATAAATCAAGTTATAATGGCTAGGAAAGATAGACAATGATGTATAATAAAACTTTTATATAAAAATATTTCTTTTGAAAATGACATATCGACTAGTTCGGTTAAGTATGACGAATTTTTATTATACCAACCTTTATTTAATAATAATCTATCAATTATCATTGTATAAATAATTTGATTCTAATGTATTATTATATAATAATTTATTGTACATACAAGTGAAAAGATATAAATAAATAAAGTAATTGGAATATGTTATGATGGTGGCAGGCAACAATGCCATCGAGTGAGAAGCATCCGTCAAGAGTGCCGATGTGGAAGGGAGCCAAGGTTGCTTATGCACTTATTGCCATGTGCCTCTTCCCCCTTGCTATTGCTGGCTATTGGGCTTATGGTGAAAAGGTATATATTATCCTCAATTTATTTTATTTTTATGTAAAGAAGTACTTTGAAAGGGGTATACATAGGTGAGACCTAATCAAACTTTTGAAGACAAGACCCGAATCTGGTGTCCCAAGTAGTATTTTACATTAGTGCGTATACTTGTTCTATCTCAGTTGGGTGCATGACTGAAAATGTCCTCTAGACTTGTCCGCGCTGTCCAGACCTAGCTCGTATTTTGGCCATTGCACTTTCTAGGAAATACTTCTTGAGTCAGTTCAAGGTGTCCGATTATTTCGGTTACCCCATTTGACCAGGTTGTTATGATTTGTTGAGAGCAAACACTTAAACTGAGCTTAAAAGATTTAGTCCAAATTTTCGATAATTAATAAAATTATTTATTAGAAGGTGGGTTTTTCTTTTTTTGGATAATTATTATTATAAAGTGGTTTACTAATAAGTAAATAAACAAATGAAATGCAGATACCACAAGGAGGAATGCTACGAGCCTTATTTGCATACCACGCAAAAGACACATCAAAGTTCATACTTGGGTTAGTAAGCATATTTGTGATCATTAATGCTCTAAGCACATTCCAAATCTACGGAATGCCAATGTATGATGATTTAGAATCAATATATACAAAAAGGAAGAAGCAGCCATGCCCATGGTGGTTGAGGGTTATTATAAGAGCTCTTTTTGGATTTTTGTGCTTCTTTGTAGCAGTGGCTACTCCATCTCTAGGAAGTGTAGTTGGGCTTATTGGAGGACTAGCATTGCCAGTAACATTGTCATACCCATGTTTTATGTGGCTCAAGATGAAAAAACCAAAGGTCTATAGTCCTATGTGGTGCCTTAATTGGGGACTTGGTGTCTTTGGACTTGCTCTTAGTGTTCTTCAGACCGCTGCGGGTATTTACGTCTTTATAAATACTGGTTTCGGTGAATTCAGCTTCTTTAACCCTCAGTAATACATACTAGTTTCAACACTAAAGTAGAGTCACATCTATAAAATTCTTTCTAGCTTCTTGATTTGTTTTTTTTTTTTTTTCTTTGTTATGGTTTTTGTGAGATTAGTTTGTTCTTTCGCAAGGAAATTGTAAACAAAAGTTTTATATTATATTCTTTTCGTTCTTTTATAGCACTTTGGTGAAGTTATGTTTTTATTTTTATTTTTTGGTAAATCTTATATTTAATTTTTCAAACTTTTCAAATGAAAAAGATTGAATGAATAAGGGAAAGGCCCAAGAAATACATAATAATATCTAATAGCCCAATATGAACAATGAGTTTGGGCTGGAGAGGTCCCGACAGGAGCACAAAGGAGGGCCCAGATTGCCCAGTCAAAAACAAAACAGAACATCAAACATAAAATAATGCAAATTAAGTAAAAAAAAATTTGACAAGCATGCAATTAAGTAATTACGTTGTGAAACAAGGGTACATTATATATACATAAACAAAGCAGGGCCTGCTCCAGCCTTTTGGAGGCCTAAGCATTGAGGAAAGAAAAGCTAGATAGAAATATTCAGTTTTTAAAACGATTTATAAATGGTTAACAAGTACAACACTGTTAGAGTGATCTGCAAAAAAAAACACCATGTGATTGAACCTTTTTACTAATGTAGTCCCGTGACTTTTAACTTGTAAATAGACCAACATAATTTTTGTATTTGGCACACTTCGATATTCTATTAAAATTTGTTATCGTTTTTATTTCTGCAAAAGGCCCTCATTTGAAAAAACTTCAAAATAACTTTTAACATTTAAGATTTCTACAAGTGTTGCAACTAAGAAAAGTTGGATGAAACAAGATTTCAAATGAATTAAGTTTAAACATTTTCCCAAAACAAATAACAGAATAATTAGTTGATGTTCAAATTATTACTCAAAAATTGATGTGTTTTAATAATTTGAATTTATGATAAAGATGAATAATATGCTTCTAAATTATTTTTTGTAATTTTCATTGGAGTATATAAATCTTTAAAAATTGTCCAAAGATAATTTACAAAATGAAGTTTGAATACACAAATAACCCCGTGAACTTGGCTCAATGTCGCTATTGACCCCCTCAACTTTCGATTGTAACAAATACCCCCTTCAACTTTATAAATGCTAACTAATAACTCCCTGAACTTGGCTCAATGTTGCTACTGACCCCCTCAACTTTTGATTGTAACAAATATCCCCTCCAACATTATAAAGTTGGCTCAGTGTAGTCCACTTTTTTGCTGCAACTATACAATGCCGGATATGGAGGTTAATTGTTACAATTTAGAGTTTTTACGGGGTTAGTTCATACAATTAAGCAAGTTTAGGGGGATTTTTGTAACGTTTCAAAGTTGGGGGTGTCACATGTTAATTGGAGACAAGTTCAGGGGATAATACACTATTAAGCCTTAAAATTAAGATGTCAATATAAAAAAGAATAGCTTAAAAATGTGGATTGACTATTTTAAAAGGAATTGAATTTGAATTTTAGTAATTTTGTTGTTTAAAATTTCCTAAAACTTTTTCTATTACTATTTACTTTATGATTTTATTTTTGATTTATATATTTTTAAGTTTTCTAGCTTCTACTAAAGTTATATTGATTTAATTTTACTGTTTTTCCACTTTACTTTTCTGCTGGAATAAACTCTAGCAGCCTCCTCAATTTCTTTTCTCCTTCTGGTCAGTTTTCTTTTGTTCTGTTAGTTGTTTCTTCTCATTGTTTGTTTTTCTGCTCGTATAAGTTCAAGAGAATGACAAAGTGGGAAGAATTAAGTGGATCTGAGAAAAAAAATACAGCTTTAATTGATATGGTTCTTATTTGTATCGATGTTGTTCTGTTTTTCATCGTGTTTCCTTATTATCTTGCTTAGGCTTATTGAGCCAAAGTATGGTAGTGAAGGTTTATCAATGTACTCATTTCCTGTGTGAAATGGAATTTCGTATCATAATGTATTGGAAAGGAAATAAGTAGTAATGTTGTTTTCCTTAACTATAAGTTTTAATATATGGAGTATATAAGTTGAAATAATATGACTTTATATATTTATGTACTATGATGATTATTTTTTAATTACAATGATTGTCAAATACATAATATAATAGTTCTTTACCGAAAAAAGATTCCATGTTTTATGTAGCTAATTATCCTTTGCAATTCATTTTATTAACTTATGTAGGTCTTTAAATTGAGTTGCTCAAATAAATATTCATTACAAAGATAGTAAAGCACACATAATTATACATTATTATTAATTGTCCATACAAAAAAAGTTGTTCTTCGCAATATTTAGTACATGATGTCACACATAATTATACGTATTTGTTTGTTGCACATAGGCGCACAATTACTCTTTTCCTTATTTGAACCGAAGACTGACTGTCACCATTTTGAAAGGAAATTAACCATGAAAACACACCTAATTAAACATAATGGTTTGTTTACAATGAAAGCATTGGTCCAAGAGTCGCGACAAAGTGCATGTCATAGTCAAGTAATCATGCAAACTAATTCAAGCATCACACATGTAATTTTAAAATGTAAGTTTCAATATCAACTTTATTATATGTAATCAATAATAGTTTTAAAACAACTATATGTGAAATATTATCTTATCTCAATGCCTATATCACATCTTCTTTGAATTTGGTGTTTTGAGATGCAGTTTGTGCAGAAGAAGCTCTGGAAAGTATAAACTCTAACTGCATAAGATTTAAAATTAATATAATATAGCTTATGATTCAAAATGTTATTACGCAATTCGTTTTTTCTTTATTGAACTTTCTTCTTTATTTTTCTCTTTGGGCATTTCGGATTTATCAAACTTTAAAGCTCTTTGCATCAGTGGTGGGACAGTTCGTTGAGAAATAGGTTTGGTAAGAATTGTTGAAGGTATTGATACCGAGCTTGACATTTCTTTTTTATTTGATAATATTAATATTAAAATATGTGTATAATAATATTAAAATTAGCAAGATTTTTATATTAATCTCCCATGCCCACACCTTTCATCCCCTCTCTCTACTTTAATTAACCTTATATAACCTCAATCCACCCAAAACCCAAACCCTAACCCAAACCCTAAACAAACGCACGCTTAAAAATGATGAAGAGCACTATGATGAAGAACATTCGTACAACAATCCTCCCCCGCCATCAGCTCCACCGTAGAGACTGTCGAAAGATATTTTTCAAATGAAGGCAATTTCGGAAGAACATACGCAAGGATTGATGAAATCCTTAAACTCCAACAACTCCAGAAGAAAGATATTTTTCAAATTAGAGCGGAGTTACAGATGCAAATGAAGGCAATTTCGGATTTGAAGCCAAAAAGAGAGATTACGAAGCAGAAAGTTAAAGCTCACGGAGTCGCACTCATGAAAACAATTATTATGTGTGTTGGTCATGATGCTTATGAGGGCATCAAAAAATTTAATTGAGTTATTTACATACTTTTTAGATATTTAGACACTTAATGTAGCTTAAGTGCCAAGGGCTTTGTCTGTTTTTTGCAAGATGTAAATGTATTAATCTTTTGTAAGAGTTCTTGCAAGTTAATCAGATGAGTTTTTATTGAATAAGTTACAATTTTTCGTAATTGTATAGAACAGACCAGTTTACTTTATTATGATAGTGACTCTTACATATGTTAAACAAAATTTCTAAACTAGTTGAAAAATTTATTTGATATCATCGATATCATAAAAAATGTCTTGCCACTTTATATGCTGAGACAAATATGTTCGATCATATCGATATATACGCTATAATTAGGTGGCACCGATGGTGGCTCCGAAACGGGAAGATGTGCACGCAAGGATTGATGAAATCCTTAAACTCCAACAACTCCAAAAGAAAGATATTTGTCAAATTAGAGCGGAGTTACAGATGCAAATGAAGGCAATTTCGGATTTGAAGCCAAAAAGAGAGACTACGAAGCAGAAAGTTAAAGCTCACGGAGTCGCACTCATGAAAACGATTCTTATGTGTGTTGGTGATGATGCTTATTGTTGGCCCAAAATATGACGATATAAAGACTAGAGGGGAGGTGAATAGGATTTATTGCCTTTAAAAACATTTGTTTTCTCTTTAAAATAATTTTCCTATTAAATAATCAACTATAAAAAGTTTTGCGGAATATTAAGATGATTAGAAGATGAGAGAAAATAATCGAGTTTAGCACAGATAATCACAAGCAAATGTAGATAATGCTAAAACAAAGCAAGTGATTAAAAAGACAATAATAAAGAGAGTAGGGATAAAAGGATTAGACGCAGAGCATTTATCCAGGTTCGGTCTCCTTGTGAGCCTAGTGTTGTCCCCGAGAGCACCTCTCGAGATTTTCCACTAAGGATTTCTTTACGGGCAGAAATCAAGCCTGAGACAGTTCTCGCAATTTGAGACACTGCCATCAAATACCTCTACCAATACTTACTCTCTCGAACTACAAGCGTCGAGTGACTTCTCTTAGTTTTTCTCAAGCTCAACTAAGAAACTTGTGGCACTTTTCAAGGCTCAGTGATAACCTCCTAAGCTTGCGGGTGCTTAAGAACCTAGTTTACTTTTCAAGGCTAAATAAGAACCTTTACAATTTTCAAGGCTAATGTGAACCTCTCTAACACTTTAATCGGGATCTAGTGTTAAATCCAAGATTAAACCCCACCGTTTAATCTTTTACAATGATTTTGAATGAAAGAATATAACACTCAAACTCTCGTTGTATGGTTGAAGGAAAAATATAATCAAAGCTTGCTTGAATAACTCGTGTAGATAGCTTTTGATTCTCGGTTTCTTTCCTTAGTTTTAACCGTTGCTCCTCCATGCTATTTACAGTCCTCTTCCCATCACATTGTCGTTTGAACTTTGAAGAGAGAAGATGAAGAAGCCTTTGGTGTGTTGTCCCATTAAATCCAAAGATAAGATTCACTTACATTAGGAAAATCCTTAAGATAAGATAAGATTGTGTAAGAGAAGATAAGATATTGTAAGAGATGAAATCAAAGAACAATATTCTCCATCACATCATATCTTTTGTAGCCGAAATCCTAAGTGTAGGAGGATTTGATGAGTTGTCTTGAAAAGACATCAAACTTGATGATTAAGAAATGTTCTTGGCCGTAGGATCGAAAGATGGCATAATGTGAGGTTCAATCCTAGCTTTCCATTTCATTCTAGCTTTAATCATCATTTAAACATATGTCATTAGATCATCTTTGCATGGATGTTATACACGAATATACTACATTCATATCACATGCATTCATCATCATAAACATGATAACACATAAGTAGGATGGATGATGATATCATTAGATGATAACATGACATAGTTTGTATGTATGTAAGTATCTTAACCATGGCATAACTTATGATCAACATATAATTCAAGTTAAGTTCCCATCATAAGTATTTAAAGAAAGAGCATGGTAAGATATGTCATATGATCATATAGAAAGCCATAATCCAAAAAGTATAAAAAGTGTTTTGATCATGGCATATGGATATAGTCCATAACATAAAACATCATCACTTAAAGTAACGTTTAACTTATGTGAGCTAATGATATTTTATCCATATAATCATGACATTCATACATACTTAATCATATACTTTAGTTAAAGTAACTCTAGATAAGATAAAGATTCTTAATGAAGTGTTTTTAGAGTTAAATTCATTTTAGCATGTAAAGTATATAATTAACTTATTTTGTCACATATATATAAAGCATAATATAAAAACCATATATTAAATCAAGTAATCAAAATCAATTTAGAGTGAAATAACAATCTCTCCCTTTTTTATAACTTGCAAAAATACGCTCGGTGGTTTTTATAAAGATGTTCCCCCTAAATTTAAGACTTATATTCATATAGGCTTTTTGTGACAAAGCAGAAAATAAGTAAATGGGCTTAAGTTTAAAACACATGTTTTTAAGAATATTTTGACCCACTTCACTTATAAACTCAGTTTAGAATAATTGAGGCCCAAAAACGATTTTGAAATCTGATTAATTTTACTAATTAAGCCCAAAAGACTCTTAGCAACAGTTAAGCACATAAAAGGCCCATTTAGCTTGAACTCGCATATCAATAGTGCATACACATATACATCAATAGATTTCAGATTTCATAAGCATGTATAATTACATATATTCTGCAGAAGAAATATCTCTTAATCAACACCAGATTAATGACTTTTCCCTATCATGCATAGATAAAATACCACATAAATCTTCTCCCCCTTGTTTTGTAAGATATCAAAAACTGAAGCACATGAGGGGTGACAGGATTAACAGAACTGAGCATGACATATAGACAGATAGATGTAACCTAAGCATGCATAGATCCTAGAATACAGTGTTTAGTCAAGATTCCATACAACTCATATCAATTCAAGCAAGAAACATTGTCATTATAGACAACTCATAGAATTCAGACATGTCTGAAGGATGGTGTACCTACAGATTAGATAGATAGATATATATATGAAGAGCAATGTATGAGCTCAAAATACCACAAACATAATAAAAAAAAAGTTATCCTAGAGATAATCTAAAACTACTTAATTGTTTTGGATAGGAAGTAGTTTTAAGGACTATCTAAAGCTGTGGAGTGGTTAGATAGATAGAGATAATATGATGCAGGAAAGAGATCAAGGGGGTTCACTGAATGTTGTCTGGTGAGGTACTTGGATTAGCAGCAAGGAAGTTGCGAGCAGAGATGAGAGGACTTGGTTCTGGAACCATCTTAACTCCAGGGATACTCTTTATAGCAGTTTTCAACTGTTCTGTCTCAATCTAGAGACTCCTTATCTCTACAAGCACATCCTCTTGCATGCCTAGAAGGTGCTGCTGGTTGGTGTATAAAGTGAAGACACGACCATGTTGGTCATCCAACTTATTGCTTAGCTCCTTCAAAGCAAGGCTCTTCTTAGCCAGCATGTCCTGCACATAAGTACAAAGAGAATCCATTTTTGTAGACATGTTAGAGATGATGGCTTCTAAATTCATGGATTGCCTAGTCATTCTCTGTGACACTTCATCAGCTTGTGCCATTGTGCTAGCCAGGAATTTTAAATGGGAGTCAAGGTTGTAAGCTGTATTGTTCACATCTCCAAACATATTCCTAAGATGACCACTCAAGTTCACAATCTGAGATGCAGTGAACTTGTAGGGAAAGTTTGGTTCCACCTCCTCTAGAAAATCTGACTGTAGATTCTGTTGAGTGTAGAAGAGTGGAGCGGTCTCTTGGCTTGCTGGCTGGTAAGTCTCTGCATCTATATAGATGGGGCAGTTAGGCATCACAAATCCAGAAGAGTTTGGAGGTTTGTCCATATTGTCTGCAATGGAGTTCATCAGCTCTATTTCCTCCTTGGTCAGCTCCAAGTCAGACATAATTCCCTTCCTTTTCTGCAAAGTCAATTCATTAACATAGACAGAATTGATGCGCAAACTTGGTGAAGCTTCTCTAGACATGCTTGGTACTAATGTAATAGATTCTAGCATAGATGACATGTTTATATCCAAAGATTTTGATGGAATTTTTCTGACAAAGAGTTTGAACCTATCAGGGTTCCTAGCTGGAGTGCAGAAAATGTCTCTAGATAACCTAACTCTTTCATCTTTTTCTTTGTATCTCACTAGCATCTTATAGACTTCTGGTTTCCCTAGGCATTTGTTGTAATCAAGAGTTTGCTTGCCTTCTAGATCAATCTTAAAATGCCTAAAGACAGATGTAAGCAACATGCTATAAGGCCAATCATCTTGCATCCTTAAACTAGACATGTGTTATAGCATGACATATGGCAGATTGATATTGATAAAGTGTATAACATCCCATATGAAATAGATAGCAAAAGCAATCATTGTTCCTAGATTACTCTTAATAGGAATCAAAACTCTAGTCATGAGGTAATGCAGGGTTTCTAATTATGGATCTAGCCTACTTCTCCTCAGAATAGATGGAATAGGTTTAATAGCATCAATCTTAAAGATTTTACTAACAAACCTATAGTAATTGTAATTTCCTATGTTAACAGTATGATCATGTCTGGAAATACGTTTTCCATTGAATGGAATGCCTAAAATTGAACCTAGAATGATGTCATCAATAATGAACTCTTTATCTCCAATGTTAAACTTAAAAGTTCCGTTATTCAATTCTGTTAGTCTTGTAAAACTCATAAACAAGATCGGGATAGATTTTATCCCTAAGAGTAAGGACTGACAACCAATCATGGCTTTTGAACCAAAGTTTCAGAGGCAGATTAAGGGTTTCCAGAAACCCAGAATCAATATACATGGAAGTTAAATTTATCCTACTTACACCATCCTGATAAACAGGCCTAGGAAAATGAATATTTCGTTTTACCTCTTTGTTGTCATTAGAGAACATGCAGTTTGGATTGAGGGAATTAGTCATGATGTCCTTCATGCGTTGAGCACGATTCATGGCTTCTATCTCTGAGAGTTTCTTGATTTTTCCAGATTTTGATCGTGTTCTAATGGTTGTGGTTCTAGTGGCTTTGCTTCTAGACTTCATTTTGTGAATTGGTAGAAAGCCTGAAGTCTAAATTTTTGATGTGATTGAGAGAGATAGTCTATCATTTTGCAGAGATAGGGGTATAGGTATTTTGAACCGTCAGTTTGGTCTGTGAAACGATTTCAGGGGATTTTTCATCCTTCCCAATGAAGGTACATGAACAGACGAAGTCTCTTCACATTTTTTGTGAATTGGAGGGAAAGAAGAATTACATACCTGGTCCATGTTCTTTGAATCATTTCAAATTCCGCACAATGATTAGCATTTAAGATTGACTAACGCACGACCATAAATGAGAAATTGAAAAGAATGGGAGTAATTGGGTTTAATGGACTGATTACAACTTAACCAAAATCAAGCCCACCTATATCATCTCTTGTCAAATCATAATATTTTTGTGTACTTGATTTATATTTTAATATATGGTTGAGATTAATTTTTCATTAATCAAACATTAAGCTTATTTCAATTTCAACCATATCATTAAAGCACTTTAATCAATTATGGGGATTGACATTCCCAATTCGTTACGTAGAATAACAATTCGCTTTGAATTTAACGGTTTAGTGAAAATGTCAGCGATTTGATCTTTCGTAGGAACGAATTTTAGATTGATGTCACCATTTTGAATATGATCTCGTGTAAAGTGGTGCTTAATATCAATGTGCTTTGCACATGAGTGCTAACTGGGATTTTTACCCAAATTAATAGCACTTGTGTTGTCACACTTTACGGGGACATGTTCAAAGGTTAGACCATAATCTCTCGAATGTTGTCTCATCCACAAAATTTGAGTAACACAATTACAAACAAAAATATATTCTGCCTCCGCGGTAGATAGTGCTACTGAATTTTGCTTTTTGCTAGACCATGAGACTAAAGCATTTCTAAGGAAGTGACATGTACCTGAAGTACTCTTTCTCTCCAATCTACATCCAACATAGTCAGCGTCACTGTATCCAACAAGGTTGATTTCTTTACACTTTGGATATCATATACCTACATTTTGAGTTCCTCTCAAATATCTAAAAATCCTCTTAACTGCAGCATAGTGTGATTCCTTTGGATCTGATTGTTATCTAGCGCATAGACATACACTAAATTGAATGTCAGGTCTACTAGTTGTAAGATACAGTAGTGACCCAATCATCCCTCTGTATTTCCTTATGTCTACTCTCTTGCCTTTCTCATCTTTCTTGATCTTCACAGCTGTGCTCATTGGAGTGTCCTCCTCATTGCAGTTCTCAAAATCAAACTTTTTCAGAAGCTCTCTGACATATTTTTCTTGATTAATGAAAATGCCTCGATTACCCTGTTTAATCTGTAATCCTAAAAAGAAATTTAATTCGCCCATCATGGACATCTCAAATTCTTTACGGGCAGAAATCAAGCCTGAGACAGTTCTCACAATCTGAGACACTGCTAGCAAATACTTCTGCCAGTATTTACTCTCTCGAACTCCAAGCGTTGAGTGACTTCTCTTAGTTTTTCTCAAGCTCAACTAAGAAACTTATGGCACTTTTCAAGGCTCAGTGATAACCTCCTAAACTTGCAGGTGCTTAAGAACCTAATTTACTTTTCAAGGCTAAGTAAGAACCTTTACAATTTTCAAGGCTAAATGTGAATGTTAAGTCCAAAATGTACTTAATTTAGCTATGTATTTCATATATATTTTCGTAACATTTCATATAGTTTTAGCTCATTTAGCTTAGAAATATCTAGGATAGGGGCAATTTCACTACTTTGTGTTGGTTTTGATCTCCAGAGCTTAATCCTATGAAAGCATAGCAATTTGATGTTAGTTCGAGCCAAAAACGAGCAATAGAAGACATTTGAGTTCATACAAGTTCATGCAAGGCCATGCGGAGAAGTTACGTGCGAGCTTAAGTTGGAAAATCGAAGAAAAGGGTCGAGATATTCAACCTACAGGTCCCGCGCTAGAGGCAGAAGTTGCCTCTGGCGCGCTGGTCACTTTTTAAGCCTTGGCTCTGTAGAGGCAAAAGTTGCCTCTGGCGCGCCACTCTCCAGAATCCTCAGAATTGGATTTCCTTCGTCGTTCTTATCCACACAACCCTTCCGAAAGGTCGTACACCTTCCCAACGGACACGATCATTCCCTAAGGTTGTAACCCTTCGAAACACACCTCTTGGTGCCTATAAATACACCATCCTTGTCTAAAATTCGGATGGTTGACAAATCTGACAAAAAGAATGCTAAATACTTGCTTACATTTCCCGATATGCTTACACCTAAATCCACCCATTTCATAAACGTTCCCGCTGTAATTCCTGACAAGAATTATAGCATGATTTCATTATTTTCCTTAAGCATTGTAGTTAGATCGAGAGATCAACTTCGTTCATCCGTTCATCGAAGGAAATCCGAGCAAGAACGCCCCGAGGCTTGACAACCCTTCCGAGTAGAGTAAAAAGGATTGACAACCCTGATTTCTTTTACTTGTTTATGTTCTGTCCAACTTTGATTTTCTGTTTACATCTTGTATGAATATGATATTGAGTTTATAAAGAGATTTATGTTCTTCATATGCTTATGTTCTTGGATTGATAGTTTGCATGCTAAGTAATTAATTTGGATCAAGAATAGTTGCTTAGTATAATAACTTGTGTTTATCATTAACTTATAATCTTGTGATACGAATAGGTTCGGTTGCTTAGGTTATAATCTAGTTTTATATGTGTGATTGAAGTCGGTTATAATATTGATACGAATAGGTTCGGTTAGTATATAATTGATGTTCATATGTGGTTAACTTGTTCGCATGTATCGAGAGATCGGAATAAGTTATATCGAGATTAGATTAAGTATATCAAGTTTATTCAATATTGTGTTTACGTGCTTAAATGAATTGTTGTCTTTGCTTAAGAATTAGTTTGTAAATCCTTAACTTTGTGAGTTTGTGAATTTAAGTATAAGTAAGTGTGGCATGGTACAGTAAGTTGTGTTCTTATCAACCAAATCAATAAGGATTATCGTTTTAACTATAAACCTCGAGAAAACGAATAAAGTAAACAATGAACGTAAATGAGTAATTAGTGTTTCTCTGTGGGTTCGATCTTTTTATTACTACATGAGTGACTCCGTACACTTGCAGAAATCGCCCAACAGTGAACCTCTCTAACACTTTTATCGGGATCTAGTGTTAAACTCAAGATTAAACCCCACCGTTTAATGTTTTACAATGATTTTGAATGAAAGAAAATAACACTCAAACTCTCGTTGTATGGTTGAAGGAAAAATATAATCAAAGCTTGCTTAAATAACTCGTGTAGATAGCTTTTGATTCTCGTTTTCTTTCCTTAGTTTCAACCATTGCTCCTCCATGTTATTTACAGGCCTCTTCCCATCACATTGCCGTTTGAACTTTGAAGAAGGAAGATGAAGAAGCCTTTGGTGTGTTGTCCCATCAAATCCAAAGATAAGATTCACTTACATTAGGAAAATCCTTAAGATAAGATAAGATATTGTAAGAGATGAAATCAAAGTACAATATTCTCCATCACATCATATCTTTTGTAGCCGAAATCCTAAGTGTAGGAGGATTTGATGAGTTGTCTTGAAAAGACATCAAACTTGATGATTAAGAAATGTTCTTGGCCGTAAGATGGCATAAGGTGAGATTCAATCCTAGCTTTCCATTTCATTCTAGCTTTAATCATCATTTAAACATATGTCATTAGATCATCTTTTCATGCATGCTAAACACGAATATACTACATTCATATCACATGCATTCATCATCATAAACATGGTAACACATAAGTAGGATGGATGATGATATCATTAGATGATAACATGACATAGTTTCTATGTATGTAAGTATCTTAACCATGGCATAACTTATGATCAACATATAATTCAAGTTTAGTTCTCAGCATAAGTCTTTAAAGAAAGAGCATGGTAAGATATGTCATATGATCATCTAGAAAGCCATAATCCATAAAGTATTAAAAGTGTTTTGATCATGACATATGCATATAGTCCATGGCATAAAACATCTGTTGGCCCTATCAAGAACAGAATCACCTAGAGGGGGGTGAATAGGTGTCAAAGTTGAAAACCGAAAATTTCTAAGTTTTTCGGGAAACTTAATTTTCAGAGTCAAATTTCCTCAGAGTCAGAAGCTAGCTTACAGAAGTTGCTTCTGAGGGAAATTCTGCCTAAACGCAATTAGACTGTTTTCAGCAACAGAAGTTCTGATTTGAGAACTTCTGGACAGTCTTCTGAACAAAGACAATGATACTTTAGAGAAAATCTGTTTCAGCACTAAATATAAGCAAGTACACAGAAGCAAAAATAACAAGTATAAGAGGGAGAAAGAAGTTCAGGAGATCCTGATTGAACAATTCGATTTATCCAAGTTCGCCACAGAAGTCCTGTGACTACGTCTTGTCCCCTGAGGTCGCAGCCTTCAGAGATTTTATAAATCCACTATTCAGAACTTTTATGGCAAGTTCAGAAGCTCATTTACATCAACAGAACTTAAGCTAATTTCTCACTTAATTCTGACTAGCCTAAAAAGAGTTAAAGGATTTCCACCAGAACAAACAATACTCTGTTTTCTGGATTTCTCACCCAACTCTAATCTCAACTAGATTTCTCTCTATAAATCTAACTGAAGATCACAAACGATCTCAGTTTACAAGATTCCTATTATGAACTTGTTTTTCTTCACTCTCTCACTTTAACTAAGACTATGCTAAGAAAGATTGAGAATGGAAAAGTTGCTCTGTTTTTCTTGTTAGAACAGTGCGTTGAGATTTTGCTCGATGATCACGCGTGTTGATGCTTTGGAGCTTGGCTACTATTTATAGTGAATGAAGATGACCGTTGGTGAGTTTGAATCTTCAAAGGAGATGACATCAGTTGTTGTAGCCGTTAACTTGTCAAATCTTCAAACGGTCTTCAGACACTTTGATTCCGTTATCCTTGTTCTTTAACTCAATCCGGTAAGTGATTTGAAATCAAAGAAGAGGTTGACTGGAATCATTCTTCAATTGGATCAACAAAGGGTAGACAAGGAAATACTGGTTTCTTTTGAACAGACAAGCGCGCTCCATCAAAACAGCTTTTGAACTTTTGGCGCCTTGCATTGAATGCAAGTGTCAGAGCATTAAATGCTCAAACAGAACCCGTGACTTAGCTTTCAGAAGCTAATTTCTAGTTGTCTAGACTTCTGATCAAATTGGCAAAACTTCTGATTGCAAAGAACTTCTGAGGAGAGCTTTAGCAGACTTCGGCTTCAGAGCGGAGTATCCAGCTTCTGAGTTATTGAAACTCTTACTTCAGCAAACTGATCTTCTGAGTTCTTTAGGCAATCCAGAAATGATTCATTCAGCACCTGCTGAGCAACTTACACATAGACTAAGTAAACAAAAATTATTAGTCAATAGTAAACTATATGTAAGGGAATATTAAGTTTTCATCTTCTGAAACGTTTGGACATAATCAAAACACATAGGGTTCATCATTCTCCCCCATTTTGGTTATGGACAAACCGTGGTCAGAAGGTAACAGAAAACATGAGGTTTAGTAAAAGACTTCCTGATGCATATGTTTCATTACTTCTGAGTAAATTAACTCCCCCATTTTAGTGTAAATGGTGAACTTCAGCAATCTGTAAAAAACTTAGAAATGACTTAAGATCAAGTTGTTAGAGTTCAGTGAAGTATAATTTACTAAGTCAAAAGGAAACATAAGCAAAAAGTAAGAAGTCAGAGACACAAGAAAGTATAAGAAAGATTCAGATTATATAAGTTCATCAGAAGACAACATAAGAAACAAAATAATCAGAAGAGCAGAAAAAGTCCTAAGACAAAAACTACCCAACCCAGAACCTAGCTAAGAAGCTTAAGTCCTAAAAGATTACAAGTTCCTAGGTTTCTTCTGAGGAGGAGGAACAACACTAGAACCTTCAGCAACACTTGATCTCTTCTGACCAGACTTCTCCCCCGTTTGACCAGAACCAAGAGCAACACCCAGAGCACCCTGAGATTTCAATTTTTGCTGAACATTCAGTGCAGTCTGATATTGCTGAGGAGTTGGTCTCACAGTATTGATCATATCCATTCTTCTTCTGAAGTCATCATCAATGGTCTTCATATGATCAAAGGTCTGACCAGACATAGGTCGCTGTCTCTGAACATCTTCCAGAAGGAGCTTGATCAACCTATTGTTAGCATACACAGCAGCAGTAAGATGCTCATTCTGAATATAAGTCTGTCCTCGAACAAACCTATAACAATTGTGAAGAGTCTTCTCTTGTTCACGTGCTTGAGTGTGCATAACCTTCAGAAGTTCAGTAAGCTCAGCAATCTGTGCGTTCTGAGCAGATACAGCAGACTCAATGTTGGAGAGTCGATTGTTGAGATCAGGAGTGATGTCATATACAATCTTAGCAGCCCCGGAAGATGATGAACCTTGAGCAGAAGATTTCACTTCTCTCAGAATGTGATTGGCAGTACTTTGTAGGTCATCAATCTTACTTGGGAGCATCTTCTCATGAGCCTCATAATGCTCGTTTGCTTCCTTGACTTCTTCTGTCAATATCTCCAAATTCTCATTGACCTTCAGAGAAGAAGCAAGAGCAATGTTATCCAGTGAAGGAAGAGTCAGAGCTAATTCTCTCAATTTGTACAGCTCTTCATAGGTAGCTAGATGAAGTGTAGAAAGATTGCGTATGTAAACAGAAGGGTCCTGCATTTGAAGCATAGTCATGAGCTGCAGGTTCTGAGCTTTCAAAGAATGTAATTCTTGCAGCACAATGCCCTGAGCATACATGTCAGCAGCAGAAGTCCTTTGCCCCATACCGGCAAATCTATTCAGCAGTTCATCAGAGCCATTCTGACTCATTCTTCTCAACTCCTCAACATTAGGAGCACCACCAGCTTCGGATACACCAGAAGCTCTGCCCATGAAACCAAAACTACCAAACCTGGTATCCAAATCATCCCGATTCATGTGTTTGCGTAGGAAGTCATAGTTGGATGACAACCCAGCAAAACAAGAAGTAGTGGAGGAGGTAGTTAAGGGATCACACACAGGAGGTGCATGTCCAGAGGTTGAGGGAGGAGGGATAGAAGTGGTTGAGGTAGGGATAGTATGAGTGGTTGAGATGGGAGGTAGGGTGGATGGTAGTGAGAAAGATGGAGCAGTAAATCCAATTGATGGACTTACAGAGGAAGTAGTGGATGTGGCTATGGAATCTGTGAAGATGGGAGCAGTGTTTAGATTCACTTCTGAAAAGGATCCAGAAGGAGGAATAATTGATGGCGGTACAACCTCAGAAGTTGAAGTTGTAGGAGGAATGGAAGTGTGAGAATCACCAACTTCTGTGACAGAAGGTAGTGAAGGAGATGGATGAGGAGTAAGAGTGGGAGATGAGATAACCTGTTCAGAGGCGTTTGGATTAAACATAGAAATGGGCTCAGCAAAGATGTGAGCCATTCTGATCAGTGTTTCAGAGGCATCCCTATCACCAGGGTTTCTTCCTTGATTCAGAAGAATGTTGTCAATGAAATTTTCATCATCAACATTCTCAACAAACTGTCTAGCATCCTGAAGAACCTCTTCATCATCTGGTTCACTCTCTTCTGACAGCTCTTCAATCAGAGGAGCATCAACATTCTCTTCAACAGACATCTCTGACAAGTCTTTATCAGCATCTTCCGGTTCCTGAGTAACAGGATCCTCTAATTCAGCACTGGGGGCAACAACGAAGTCCTTTTTCCTCAGCGACCTTCGTTTTCCAACAGCCTTCTTCCCAATCCTGGTAGAGAGAGAGATATTCTCAAGTATCCGAGAGGACAGAGAGATATTCTCAAGATTCTCTCCTTCTTCTGAAGCCTCAACTTCCTTTGAGAACTCCGCATCCTGAAGTTCAGCAGCACATGCTATAAGTCTTGCATCGGCCTTAGCCTTTGCAGCAATTTCTCTTTCAGCAGCTAACTGATCCTCAGCTTCCTTCTTCTTTCTTTTCTCTTCAGCAAGAGCCACAACCCTTGCAACTTTTTCAGCTTCAGCAGCCTTCTCTTTTTCAGCAAGGCGTGCGTCCTCAGCATCCTGAGCTTCCTTCTCAGGAACATCCTTTGGCTTCTCAGCAACAATCTTGCCAGAGGGTTCAACACTGATTGTTGTTTGAACCATCGTGGGAAGAGGTTCTGAGGCAACCACCTTCTCAACAGTCAGGACCAACTTGCTTGATCCCTTCTTTCCCTTGCCCTTCTTGGCAGCATTCTTTCCTTTCTGAACAACGGCCTCAACACTTTCCTTCTGAGCAATACTCACAGAGGAGCCCTTCTCATTCTTCTTCGGAGTCACACCAAAGCTAAGGTTCCTGAAGGTATGCATCTTCAGAACCGTACTCCTGCTTGTAACACCTTCTCCTGAAACCACAACAGAGGCTGCCTCAAACAACCTAGTCAGGAGTGAGCCATATGCTAATGCACTCACGGTAGTTACATTCTTCATCTGCCTTATTAGCATGGCAGGTAAGTTGATTTTCTTCTGGTTGACCAAATGCCACATAAACACCCTTTCCCTTTTGGAAACACCATTAACTCCTCCAGCCTTCGGAAGGAAAACATTAGTTGTCAGATAGTGTGCCCACCTCTGGTGCTGAGTGAGCCAGGTGGCATATGTTTCCTTGGCACTTAGATCTGGTCTAGCCCAGTTTGCTTCTGTAAAACCATCTGCTGAACCATCATCACCAATGATGATTCCTTCATCATTAATATCAATCACTTGAGAAATAGAAGCCCTGCTGACCTCAATCTCAACTTCCCCGATTACTGAGTGTAGAACATCCTCCTCATTTGAAAAGAAATGGAGGTTCTGATAGAATTCGGTGACTAACTTAGGATAGATAAATTCATCGAGAGAAACGAATGAATTCCAGTTTTGAGCACTAAGCCATTTGGAGATAGGTTCAGTGGATTTAACTTCATCATCTAGGAACCTAGAGGTGAATACCCTAGATTCGCTAACTTTCTTTTTGGATTCAGTGGTGAAGATGTGAGTGACAGTGATTTCTTGAGCCATTTTTGAAGATGTAAGAAATTAGGTTAAGATTTTAGAGAGAAGAGAACACAGAAAATCTATGGAAATTCTAATAGCAAAGAAAATGAGAGTAAAAACTTCTAAGTATGGAAAACCCCTATTTATACCCAAACAAGAAACCGTTCCAATTCAAAAGCAATTACACACCGTTTAAAAGGGAACAGATAACCGTTAACCACAGAAGAGCGTCGTAAAAAAAACAGTAGATAACGCATGCTTAGATGTCAAATCATGATTAGAATTAATTATCACTTAATTATCTCAAACGATTAATCACTTAAGACACACAGAAATAATTAAGCTAAATTACTGAAGTGGATAAGTCATACCAATGCCTTCTCGTAAGTTGCTGAAAGAATTACCAGCCAGAGGCTTAGTAAACATGTCAGCAAGATTCTCTTCAGAGGGAACATGAGTAATGATAATATCCTTCTTCCGAACATGATCTCTTAAGAAGTGATGCCTAATATGAACATGCTTCATCCTGCTGTGCTGAATAGGATTCTTTGAAAGATCAATTGCACTCTTGTTATCACAGTAGATTGTAATTGTTCCAGGGATGACTCCATAGTCAGCAATTTGTTGCTTGATCCAGAGCATCTGAGAAACACAACTTCCAGCAGCAACATACTCAGCTTCAGCAGTTGAGAGAGCCACAGAGGTTTGCTTCTTACTATGCCAGGAGACTAGGCACTCCCCCAGAAAATGACAACCACCAGAAGTGCTGACCCTTTTCAATTTATCTCTACCATAGTCAGAGTCTGTATATCCTATAGGAGTGAAATCAGAACTACAGGGATACCACAAACCAGCTTCTGGTGTGCCTTTAAGATATCTGAGAATTCTTTTGACAACAACATCATGAATTTCTCTTGGCTTTGATTGATATCTAGCACAAAAACACACAGCAAAATGTATATCTGGCCTGCTGGCTGTTAGGTATGAAAGAGAACCAATCATACCTCTGTAGGTTTTTATATCTACAGGTTTACCAGCTTTCTCTTCATCATCAATGTCTTTGCTGACATCCATTGGAATATCGACAGCATTAGAGTCCATCATGCCAAATTTCTTCAGCACTTCTCTAGTGTACTTGGCTTGATTGATAAACACACCATCATTACTTTGCTTGATCTGAAGTCCTAAGAAGAAGGTTAATTCTCCCATCATAGACATTTCAAACTCAGCCTTCATGTGATCACTGAACTCTCTGCACAAAGATTCATTAGTAGCACCAAATATAATATCATCAACATATACCTGAGCTATGAGGATGTCCTTGTTCTTCTTCAGAGTGAACAGAGTTGTATCAACACAGCCTCTGACAAATCCCTTAGACAGAAGGAACTTTGTCAGTCTCTCATACCAAGCTCTGGGAGCTTGTTTCAGTCCATACAATGCTTTCTTCAGCTTAAACACATGATCAGGAAACTTAGGATCTTCAAAACCAGGAGGTTGAGACACATAGACTTCCTCATCAATGTAACCATTCAAGAATGCACTTTTCACATCTATTTGAAAGAGCTTAAAACCTTTGTATGATGCAAAAGCACATAAGATTCTAATGGCTTCTAATCTTGCAACAGGAGCAAAAGTTTCACCATAATCTATGCCTTCTTGCTGACTGTAACCTTGAGCAACAAGTCTTGCCTTGTTCCTCACAACATTTCCAAATTCATCAAGCTTGTTCTTCAGAACCCATCTAGTTCCAACAACCTTTATGTTGTTAGGTCTGGGAACCAAAGTCCAAACTTCTGACCTTTTGAACTGGTCAAGTTCTTCTTGCATTGCCATTAACCAGGAGTCATCATCAGCAGCTTCATAGAAGTCCTTGGGTTCCAGAAGTGACACAAAAGCCACATTCCCCATGTATCTTCTGAGCTGAGCTCTGGTCATGACAGGATTATGAACAGAGTCAATTATGTTCTCTAAGGAATGATTCCTATGAGTTCTAACTTCTCTTGGTACATCCAATGAGTCTTCTGAAACCTGTTCATCATTTATTGAATCATAAATAGGAGCATCTTCTGGAAGGAAGTAGACTTCTGGAGTAGGATTTACATCTTGAGCTTGTTCAGCAACAGGAGGAACCACTTCAGCAGCTCTGGGAGAAACATCTTCTTCTTCAACAGGAGATGTAACTTCAGGAGCTTGAACTACATCTTCATCAGGAGCTCTACTATCTGCAGGGTTAGTCTCATCAAACTGTACATGAACAGATTCATCTAAAGTTTGAGTCCTCTTATTAAAAACCCTATATGCTTTACTATGTGTTGAGTAACCAAGAAAAATGGCCTCATCTGCCTTTGAATCAAACTTTGAAAGATATTCTTTTGTATTCAAAACATAACACTTACAACCAAAGGTTCTAAAATAACCTATTTTAGGCTTTCGACCTTTCCAGAGTTCATAAGGGGTCTTGTTCAGAATGCTTCTGATTAGCACTCTATTCAGAACATAGCAAGCTGTGTTCACAGCTTCTCCCCAAAAGTACTTAGGAAGCCTTCTTTCATTGATCATAGTTCTGGCTATCTCAACCAGAGTTCTATTCTTCCTTTCAACTACCCCATTTTGTTGAGGAGTTCTGGGAGCAGAAAAGTTATGATCAATTCCCTTGGTTTCACAGAATTCTTCAAACCTAAAGTTTTTTGAATTCTCCACCATTATCACTTCTGATATGAACAACCTTTTCATTCCTTTCATTCTCAAGTTTCTTTATCAGAACTGAGAAACATCCAAGTGACTCATCTTTGCTAGACAGCAAGATGACCCAAGTGAATCTTGAATAGTCATCTATAATGACAAAGGCATACTTCTTTCCACCCATGCTCATTGGTTGAACAGGGCCAAAAAGATCCATATGAAGTAATTCCAAAGGTCTTTTAGTTGAAATGACTTTCTTAGTTTTAAAAGAGCTTCTGGATTGTTTACCAGATTGGCAAGCATTGCATAAATGATTCTTTTTAAAACTAATTTCAGGCAGACCCTCAACCAATTGATTTCTAGCTACTTTGGCCAGAAGGTCCATGCTCACATGAGCAAGTCTTCTATGCCAGAGCCAGGAGGTATCCTCTTTGGACATCAAGCATATATTTTTGCAAAGATTCTCAAGATTCAGCATGAAAACATTTTCAACTCTAGGAGCAGTTAGAATAACTTCCCTTGACTTACTGTCCAAGATTTTACATCCAGAGGAGCTGAAGACAACATCCCTACCTTTATCACACAGTTGTGCAACACTCAGGAGATTGAACTTCAGGCCTCTGACTAGGGAGACATCTTCGATCGGAGGATTAGTTCCTATGGATCCAGAACCAAGTATCCTTCCTTTCTGAGCATCTCCAAAGCTGACTTTTCCACCTCTTTTAGGATCAAATGTGATGAATGCTTCTTCATCACCTGTCATATGCCTTGAGCACCCACTATCAATGTACCACAGCTTTGACATTGATGGAGCACTCAGAGCCACCTGCAACACAATCAATTAGTGACAGGTACCCAATCCTTATTGGGTCCTTCAGAGTTAGATTTCTCTTCAGCAGGTTTTAATGATATCTCAGATTGCAAGAGGTTTTTAATATGGTACTTGCAATCCTTCAACCAGTGACCATCACTCTTGCAAAGTTTGCAAAAGGGAGGGTTCTTGGATCTTTCCCTTTGCTTCTTGGGAGATTTCTTCTTCTTCTGAGAAGGACCAACATCTTCAGAGGCTATAACAGCACTCTCAGAGGTACCAACATCAGGAGGAGAAGCTATCTCTTTCAAAAGAGAGGGAGTGACAGGTTTCTTCTTCTTCTGGGGTTTATCACTTCCCAGAGGCAGTTTTTCCTTGCCTTTGGCTTTAGAGCCATCAGCAGGAGTGCTGAACTGTTTACACAGTTTTTCTTCTAACACTTTCATGTCAGAATAAACTTGAGTAAACCTAAGAAACTTGTCAGCCTCACTCTTGTCCAATTTCCTTTTCAGGTACTTGAACATACTATAGAGTTCTTCAAGAGAATCAAAGATATTTTGTTCAGAAGATATGTTTACCTCGGAATCATATGTAGCTTCAGGAGGTGCGGAAGTTTCTCCTGTGACATCTTCAGAAGTTGGCTCATCAATAGCCATAAAACAAATCTGAGCTTGCTCTTCCTTTTCTTCAGGATCACTGCTGGTCTCAGAGTCTGACCAGGCAGCCAGCATAGCTTTCTTGAACTTTTTCTTATCTCTCTTCAGCTCCGGGCAGTTAGGCTTAATGTGCCCCGGTTGCTGACATCCATAGCACACAATAGGCTTATTTGGATCTCTCTTGAACTTTTCACCAGAATCAGGAGTTTTCTTGTCAAAGCTCCTGAAAGGCTTTTTGTAGTTTCCACCTCTGCCTTTTCTAAAAGCCTTCTTGAACTTCCTGGTCAGCATAGCCAGTTCCTCATCTTCAGAGGATTCTTCAGAAGATTCTGCTTTCAGGACTACTCTTTTTCCTTCTGACCTTTCTCTTAGGTCATGATTCTTTAATGACATCTCATGGGTAATTAGAGACCCAATGAGCTCATCATACAAGTAATAGCTCAAATCCTGAACTTCTTCAATAGCAGTCTTCTTGGCTTGCCAAGACCTTGGTAAGCTTTCTGACAATCTTCTTCACTCGATCAGATTCTTCAATATCCTTTCCTAAACTCTTCAAGTCATTGACTATCTTGGTGAATCTAGAGTTCATATCTGAAATAGATTCTTTATCAAGCATTTCAAATAACTCATATTCTCTCATGAGTTGGTTGACTTTAGATTGCTTCACTTTTCCTGTTCCTTCATATGTGACTTCCAGCTTGTTCCAAATGTCCTGTGCAGTTTCACAAGAAGAAACTTTGTTATATTCAGTAGCTGTAAGTGCACAATGCAACATATTTATTGCTAAAGCATTAGTTTGGAGTTTTTTCAGAATGTCATCTGTGTATTCTCTCTGAGGAATAACAACATTCCCTAAACCTTGTTCCATTCTGGTGGGAATGAAATCACCATTAGTGATGACATACCAAGCACTCATGTTCTGAGCTTGGATGAAGTACATCATCCTTTTCTTCCAGTATGAGTAGTTGTTGCCATTAAATAATGGAGGTCTAGTAGTGGAAGAACCTTCTGGAACTATGAAGTGAGAAGAATTCTCAGGCTGGTGTCTACTAGCCATCTCTATTGATTCTGATAGGATCTTACACTTAGATTGTTAGATCTTTAGTAAATATGCGAAGTCACCTGGCTCTGATACCACTTGTTGGCCCTATCAAGAACAGAATCACCTAGAGGGGGGTGAATAGGTGTCAAAGTTGAAAACTGAAAATTTTTAAGTTTTTCGGGAAACTTAATTTTCAGAGTCAAATTTTCTCAGAGTCAGAAGCTAGCTTACAGAAGTTGCTTCTGAGGGAAATTCTGCCTAAACGCAATTAGACTGTTTTCAGCAACAGAAGTTCTGATTTGAGAACTTCTGGACAGTCTTCTGAACAAAGACAATGATACTTTAGAGAAAATCTGTTTCAGCACTAAATATAAGCAAGTACACAGAAGCAAAAATAACAAGTATAAGAGGGAGAAAGAAGTTCAGGAGATCCTGATTGAACAATTCGATTTATCCAAGTTCGCCACAGAAGTCCTGTGACTACGTCTTGTCCCCTGAGGTCGCAGCCTTCAGAGATTTTATAAATCCACTATTCAGAACTTTTATGGCAAGTTCAGAAGCTCCTTTACATCAACAGAACTTAAGCTAATTTCTCACTTAATTCTGACTAGCCTAAAAAGAGTTAAAGGATTTCCACCAGAACAAACAATACTCTGTTTTCTGGATTTCTCACCCAACTCTAATCTCAACTAGATTTCTCTCTATAAATCTAACTGAAGATCACAAACGATCTCAGTTTACAAGATTCCTATTATGAACTTGTTTTTCTTCACTCTCTCACTTTAACTAAGACTATGCTAAGAAAGATTGAGAATGGAAAAGTTGCTCTGTTTTTCTTGTTAGAACAGTGCGTTGAGATTTTGCTCGATGATCACGCGTGTTGATGCTTTGGAGCTTGGCTACTATTTATAGTGAATGAAGATGACCGTTGGTGAGTTTGAATCTTCAAAGGAGATGACATCAGTTGTTGTAGCCGTTAACTTGTCAAATCTTCAAACGGTCTTCAAACACTTTGATTCCGTTATCCTTGTTCTTTAACTCAATCCGGTAAGTGATTTGAAATCAAAGAAGAGGTTGACTGGAATCATTCTTCAATTGGATCAACAAAGGGTAGACAAGGAAATACTGGTTTCTTTTGAACAGACAAGCGCGCTCCATCAAAACAGCTTTTTGAACTTTGGGCGCCTTGCATTGAATGCAAGTGTCAGAGCATTAAATGCTCAAACAGAACCCGTGACTTAGCTTTCAGAAGCTAATTTCCAGTTGTCTAGACTTCTGATCAAATTGGCAAAACTTCTGATTGCAAAGAACTTCTGAGGAGAGCTTTAGCAGACTTCGGCTTCAGAGCGGAGTATCCAGCTTCTGAGTTATTGAAACTCTTACTTCAGCAAACTGATCTTCTGAGTTCTTTAGGCAATCCAGAAATGATTCATTCAGCACCTGCTGAGCAACTTACACATAGACTAAGTAAACAAAAATTATTAGTCAATAGTAAACTATATGTAAGGGAATATTAAGTTTTCATCTTCTGAAACGTTTGGACATAATCAAAACACATAGGGTTCATCAACATCATCACTTAAAGTAACGTTTAACTTATGTGAGCTAATGATATTTTATCCATACGATCATGACATGCATACATACTTAATCATATACTTTAGTTAAAGTAACTCTAGATAAGATAAAGATTTTTAATGAAGTGTTTCTAGAGTTAAATTCATTTTAGCATGTAAAGTATATAATTAACTTATTTTGTCACATATTTATAAAGCATAATATAAAAACCATATATTAAATCAAGTAATCAAAATCAATTTAGAGTGAAATAACACTTACAAGGGCATAAAAAAATGTCATAAGAAATGTCTTGCCACTTTATAAAATGAGACAAATATATTCGATCATATCGATACATACACTATAATTAGGCGGCACCGGTGGTGGCTCTGAAATGGGAAGATGTTCACGCAAGGATTGATGAAATCCTTAGACTCCAACAACTCCAAAAGAAAGATATTTGTCAAATTAGAGCGGAGTTACAGATGCAAATGAAGGCAATTTCGAATTTGAAGCCAAAAAGAGAGACTACGAAGCAGAAAGGTAAAGCTCATGGAGTCGCACTCATGAAAACAATTCTTACGTGTGTTGGTCATGATGCTTATGAGGGCATCAAAAAAATTGATTTTGTTATTTACAGAGTTTTTAGATATTTAAACACTTAATGTAGCTTAAGTGCTTAGGGCTTTGTCTGTTTTTTGCAAGATGTAAAAGTATTAATCTTTTGTAGAGTTCTTGCAAGTTAATCAGATGAGTTTTTATTGAAGAAGTTACAATTTTTCGTAATTGCATAGAACATTCCAATTTATTTTATTATCATAGTGACTATTACATATGTTAAAAAAAAATTCTAAACTAGTTGAAAAATTTATTTGATATCATCGATGTCATAAGAAATGTCTTGCCACTTTATATACTGAGACAAATATGTTCGATCATATCGATATGTACACTATAATTAGGCGGCATCGGTGGTGGCTCCGAAACGGGAAGATGTGCACGCAAGGATTGATGAAATTCTTAAACTCCAATAACTCCAAAAGAAAGATATTTGTCAAATTAGAGCGGAGTTACAGATGCAAACGAAGACAATTTCGGATTTGAAGCCAAAAAGAGACACTACGAAGCAGAAAGTTAAAGCTCACAGAGTCGCACTCATGAAAACAATTCTTACGTGTGTTGGTCATGATGCTTATGAGGGCATCAAAAAAATTAATTTAGTTATTTACAGACTTTTTAGATATTTAGACACTTAATGTAGCTTAAATGCTTAGGGCTTTGTCTGTTTTTTGCAAGATGTAAATGTATTCATCTTTTGTGAGAGTTCTTGCAAGTTAATCAGATGAGTTTTTATTGAAGAAGTTACAATTTTTCATAATTGCATAGAACAGTCCAGTTTACTTTATTATGATAGTGACTATTACATATGTTGAAAAAAAAAATTAAACTAGTTGAAAAATATATTTGATATCATCAATGTCATAAGAAATGTCTTGCCACTTTATATACTGAGACAAATATGTTTATCATATCGATATATACACTATAATTAGTTATTTTGCATTTAAAAAAAATGCTCGGATAGATTATTTTGTATAAAAAAAAGGGAAAAGTACAAATAAAACCCTTGTGGTTTCACACTTTTGCAAATAGAGGAATGTGGTTTCTTTTTTTGCAAATAGAGGAACGTGGTTACAAACATTAACAAAATCGCGGAATTCCTTAACACCGTTAAATAATGATGACGTGGCAAGGGTACCATCGTCTTTTTACTTAAAATAATAATAAAAAAAACTATGTGGTTTCAATTTTTGCAAATAAAGGAATGTGGTTTGTTTTTCTTTACAAATCTAGGAATGTGGTTTTAGAATTTTTACAAATAAAGGAATGTGATTTCAAATGTTAGTTTGCAAATTAAATAATGAATTGAAGAAATTTTAGATAAAAGGTTTCAATAGACAAAAAATAATAATATTGTAGCTGGTGGTTAATAATCATTTAAATTTTTTACACTGAAAGTTAATATTAATGATTTTCTCATAAATAATGAAATCTAGAGACAAATAGTTTCAATAGACTCAAAAATAATAATATTGTAGTTGCAGGGTAATAACCATTTACAAGTGAAATGGATATAAAATATTCAAAATAAGGTCATAGGTGAATGGTAACAACCTTTAACAACTCAAAACACTCAAAATTGTTATGAATTAATTAAGTGGATGACCATTATACCCCCAGAATATTCTAAATGTCTTATTCACATACAAACTCTAACTCTATATAAAGGACTTCTCTATATGGAATAAGACATACATCAATATTCTCTCTCTACAACTTTCTAGTTTATTTACAATGTTATCAGCACGATTGAATTATATGCTATAGTAAACCAGAAGTTTACCCATTATTCATGTTATTGTAAACCAGAAGTTTATATGCTATAGTAAACCAGAAGTTTCATTGGATGTGCGGTATATGTTCTAATTGTTCCACCACAACGCACTAAGATGGGTCCTCAAAGGAGGAAGGGAATACATGTTGGATTTGAATCCCTATCAATCATTAAGTATTTAAAGCCAAAGACTGAAACTCTATTTAAAGCTTGATTTGCTGATTGTCACTTTAATGATTCAGTTTTTCCAACATTAGGGGGAGAAAAGAAACAGCTGGAAAAATAAATTAGTTGAACATATACCGCACATCTTAGTGCGTAATATTCTCTCTCTACAACTTTCTAGTTTATTCACAATGTTATCAGCACGATTGAATTATATGCTATAGTAAACCAAAAGTTTACCCATTATTCATGTTATTGTAAACCAGAAGTTTATATGCTATAGTAAACCAGAAGTTTCCTTAGATGTGCGGTATATGTTCTAATTGCTCCACCACAACGCACTAAGATGGGTCCTCAAAGGAGGAAGGGAATACATGTTGGATTTGAATCCCCATCAATCATTAAGTATTTAAAGCCAAAGACTGAAACTCTATTTAAAGCTTGATTTGCTGATTGTCACTTTAATGATTCAGTTTTTCAAACATTAGGGGGAGAAAAGAAACAGCTGGAAAAATAAATTAGTTGAACATATACCGCACATCTTAGTGCGTTTGGTGTAAGAAATTTGAATATGCTCTATATGGAATAAGACATACATCAATATTCTCTCTCTACAACTTTCTAGTTTATTCACAATGTTATCAGCACGATTGAATTATATGCTATAGTAAACCAGAAGTTTACCCATTATTCATGTTATTGTAAACCAGAAATTTATATGCTATAGTAAACCAGAAGTTTCCTTGGATGTGCGGTATATGTTCTAATTGCTCCACCACAACGCACTAAGATGGGTCCTCAAAGGAGGAAGGGAATACATGTTGGATTTGAATCCCCATCAATCATTAAGTATTTAAAGCCAAAGACTGAAACTCTATTTAAAGCTTGATTTGCTGATTGTCACTTTAATGATTCAGTTTTTCCAACATTAGGGGGAGAAAAGAAACAGCTGGAAAAATAAATTAGTTGAACATATACCGCACATCTTAGTGCGTTTGGTGTAAGAAATTTGAATTTGCGGTATATGTTCTAATTGCTCCACCACAACGCACTAAGATGGGTCCTCAAAGGGGGAAGGGAATATATGTTGGATTTGAATCCCCATCAATCATTAAGTATCTAGAGCCAAATGTTGAAACTTTATTTAAGGCTCGATTTGCTGACTGCCATTTTAATGAGTCAGTTTTTCCAACATTAGGGGGAGAAAAGAAACAGCTGGAAAAAGAAATTAGTTGGAATGGATTATCCCTGTCTCATTTTGATCATCTTATTAAATAATACGAACCAGAAGTTCAAAAGATAATTCATTTATAAAACTTAGCAAATCAATTGCCAGACGCATTTTCTGACCCAAGAGAGTGACTAAGTCACAAATTCCAGTTGTAAATGCTCCAAATATAATTGAAGTCCCTGAAGGACAACCTCAAACTGCTAATAAGTCTCACAGACGCATGAAGCGTTGTAGACCTATCGATTCCAAAGATGGAAAGGAGCATAAATTGACAATGGCTTTTTCGAGGAACAAGACACAATGAAGTATCTCCTAAAGAGACCATAAACATGACAAATAAAGAAATTCAGGTACCTGAGAATAATGAAGAGATCTCTATTAATTATGTCATGTCTGAAATAAAATGGAATCGAAATAAAATCGACGTCGATGAAATTTATGCATGCAATATAGCAGTTGATGTTATGGATAAAGAATGAGGATCATGAACTAAAAATCCATTGAAATGTGTACACAAAGTAATGATTGGCCAAAATGGAAAGAAGCAATTGAGACAGAATTGAATCTCTTACGAAGAGATGATCGTATTTGGACCAGTAGTCCGTACACCTAAAGGTGTAAAACCAGTGAGACATAAATGAGTCTTTGTGAGAAAGAATGAAAATGGTGAAATTGTGAGATATAAAGCACGTTTAGTTGCACAAGAATTCTCATAAAGACATGTAATTGATTATGAAGAAACATACTCTCTTGTGGTGGATGCAACTACTTTTAGGTTTCTCATTAGTTTGGCAATAAGAGAATGATCACTGGATAATGACATTTATGTGAAAGTCCTGGAAGGATTTAAACTGCCTGGATAGGGATGGCAATGGGGCGGGTAGGGGATGGGGCGAGCTATTCCATTCCCATCCCCATTATAAATGGGGATTCCCCATCCCCGACCCATTAAGAGAAATAGGGATAAAATCATCCCCATCCCCGCCCCAATGGGTAACGGTTATATCCATGGGGATACCCGACCCATTTTGTAATTTAATAAAACCAATATCAAACGTATTCGATTCCGTAAATATATATTTTTTTAAATATCATACAATAAATAAAACAAAATCATTCATAACAAAAATAATTATTAAAACATATAACAATAAAATATCCGAACAAAAATAAATATCTAATTGAAATATTAAATAAACATAAAGTTTGCCCGTTCCAAAACAAAAAAAGTTTGCGTTCCTCGTTGCTCCATTAATCAATTCAACGAGTCAAATCTTCCACTTCATTGGTGTTCATAGTAGATTTTCCCTACGACATTAAATTTTGAAAAACTAATTTAGTCAACATATGGCATTTGAAAATTATATATAAAAGAAGAATTCGCCAAGTTGTAAAAAAATACCTTTTCATCTGTTATCTCCTCGTGAAATGGTTGAAAATGAGGATGATCTCTAGTTGAACCTATATCAGTGACCAATAATGTCAAATAGTTATAATAGAGATGTATGATGAAATTTAAAATTACAAAATAAATAAATAAAATATTCAATACCTTTTCTGTCATTCCATATCCAATTTTGTGCACAAACAAATGCCTCTAGAAGCTCAGGAGTAAGCTTACTACGATGTGGGCTTATAAACCTTCCACTTGTACTAAAAGCCGATTCAGAAGCCACAGTAGATACAGGAATAGCCAATATATCTCTAGCCAATAACTTCAATGTAGGGTATCCATACGCATTTTTCCACCAGCTTAAAATATCAAAATCAATGGTTCTTGGAATTACCCCCTCTTGCAAATAAAGATCCAATTCTATTTTAACATTATTCTCTTTTTGGCACCCATGAGAAGCAACAAACATGTCAAATTGACTCAAATGATCTTCTTGAGTGTTTGAAGATTGTGTCAATATAGAAGAAGATTGAGAACTATTAAATGCTAGTAGTTTTGCTTTCTCTGAATACTCAAATAATAGTTCAAAACAAAGATCCTTAACCTTTTGTATTTCATCTTTTGCTTGAGCACCAAATAGACGAGGGAAATAAAACTCCAACAACATCAATTTGAATCTAGGATCCAAAACTATTGCCACTGCTATAATGCCATGAATTTGGGACCAATATTTTTCAAACTTTTCAATCATTTTTGATGCAATTTCCTCAATACAAGGTTCACCACACACTAGCCATTCACTCAAAGCCAATTTGACCTCACAAATTTTGGGAAAATAAAGGTTAGCAGTAGGATAATTGGTCCCAGAAAATAACTCAGTGATGGAATTGAATAAACCTAGTCTGTCACAAATTTTTTTGGCCAATTCCCATTCTTCTTCAAGCGGCACACATTGATAAGAAGGCTCTAGCAAAAACAACCGATTAAAAGCATCCTTATATAAGAGAGCAACACTAAGCATCAGGTACGTAGAATTCCATCTAGTCCTGCAATCTAAAACTAGCTTCCTATTATAAGGAACTTTTAGCAAGCGTACAGTTTCTTCAAACTTCTCACATCTTTTAGGTGTGGCGGTCCAAAAAACAACACTTTGGTGAACTTTTTCAATAGCACTATCAATAATAGTCAAACCCTCTTTCACAATTAAGTTTAAAATATGAGCACAACAACGCATATGCATCAGTTTTCCACCCAACAAGAAATTCTTACTAGGAACTTTTTTCAAAATTAAATTTACCAATTTATCATTTGTTGAGCAATTGTCCAATGTGAATGTTGACACTTTTCTCTCAATATTCCACTCCACCAAACTATGAACAAACACATCACAAAGTACTTCAGCAGTATATGGACATGGCACATGTACAAACCTATTCAAATAAATTACAAAAGCGTTATATATAAATTTACGTACAAAGATAAAAATAATAATTAAAAATGTAAAAAATTGAAAATAACTCTTACCTTATAATTCGACTTTGCATCTTCCAAGAGTCATCAACAAAATGTGCAGTGATAACCATATATCCTTTGTCTTGATTGCTTGCCGTCCACATATCCGTTGTAATGGCAAATCTACTTGAATTTTTCTCAAAAGTTGCCAATGTTCTTGATTTTTCATGTTCAAATATCTTTATCACGTCACTTCTAATTGTATTTCGAGAGACAACTTTGAATAATGGTTGAAGGGATTCAACAAAGTCACGGAATGCCCAATGGTCAACCAAACTCAGAGGATACTCATGCGCAATAATCATTGTAGCTAGCTTTGTTCTCGATAATTCCTCATTATAGGAATAAGCCTTCAGTGTTACCTTGCCATTACCATCAGTTTTAGGTTTTAAAACTGCTTGTCTTATGTCATGATTCTTTTTAGCCGCGCATCTTTCAAAATGAGTTCGCAAATGAGTAGTACCATCAGTAGGGTTTGCTCCAAGTTTTTTACCACAATAGTTGCACACTGCTTTCCATGCTGCACCTATTTTTTGCTTCTTGAAGTGGTTCCACACAACCGATTTTAAAGGGCATTTGTTCACCAAATTAACTTCTTGTGCATTTACACTTTTAGGATCTTGAACTTGTGTTGTTGGTACACTAGCGCCAATAGCTTGTTGAGAACCTTCAACTTGTGTAGAATTCTGGACTAAATTTCCACCATCACCATTCACTGGTTCCATTTTAGCTACATTAAACAACAAATTATATTAATCAAAGCTTGAGAAAACTATTACACCATCACCATTCACTTTCCTAATAAACTTGTACAACTAAATCCTATTATAATTTTTTTTTACCCAAAACCGATTAATATGATGCAATCGGATTCAACAGGTTCTTGTAGAACAAAACAAAACAAATTAAGGAATAAGAATATATAATGTACTCTAAAATCCTATTATAATTCTTACGAACTGAAATATAAATAGAAAACATATATATACAAATAATTAGATTATAACATAAAATAAAGAACTATAAGTGGTCCATTCAAATCTTTATTTATAACTATAAACCCTAATTTATAAACCCTAACATATAATACACTCAATAAAGCATAACTTAATTACCTGCTAACGGAGGATGGGACTTGTTTGCTGGAGAATGATCAAGCCTCTTTCTTTTTTGTGCGGCAGTGGAGTGGAATTGGGAAAATATATATAGAGAGATTAATAGGGTTTTATTTTACTAGTTGATTGCCTAATTAGATTTATTTAACATATTAAAATAATTAAATTTAAATGTCTAATTAGGATATTTTGAGAACTTACATAACAATATATATCTATAATTACAAAAAATATATATTAATGGGTATACCCATGGATATCCCCATGGGTTAGCCTAACGGTAATGGGTTGGGGATCCCCATGGGGCGGGAATAGCTATTACCATCCCCGACCCATCCCCGGAAAACGGAATACTTTTTCTTACCATCCCCGACCCTATAATGATGGGTAATGGGTATTCCCCGACCCTAATGGGGCGGGACCTATTGGGCATGGGTATTCCCCGCCCCATTGCCACCCCTATGCCTGGAGCAGCTAGTTCTCGAGAACATTAATGCATAAAGTTAAATAGATCTATTTATGGACTGAAACAATCAGAGCGTATGTGGTAGAATTGTTTTCGTGAATATTTACTAAGAGAAAGACCATAATAATGACCCTATCAGTCCATATATTTTTATTAAGAAATTTGGGTCTAAATTTGTCATAATTGTTGTGTATGTTGATGATTTAAATATCATGGGAACTCTTGAAGAGATTTCACATATAATGAAATATTTGAAGAAAGAATTTGAGATGAAAGATCTTGGAAAGATAAAATTTTGCTTGGAATTGCAAATTGAACATCTTAAAGATGGAATACTTGTGCATCAAAGAACATACAAAGAAAATGTGTTGAAAAGGTTCTATTTTGATCAAGCACACCCGTTGAGTAGCCCAATGATTGTAAGATTCCTTGATGTGGATAAGGATCTCTTTCGTCCTTGGGAAAACAATGAAGAAATTCTTGGTCCAGAAGTACCATATTTAAGTGCAATATGGACATATGTACCTTGCTAATCATACAAGACTCGACATATCATTTTTGTGAATTTGCAGCAAGGTTTAGCTCATGTCCAACCCGAATGCATTGGAATGGAATTAAACATGTAATGTTACCTCCAAGGTACGAAAGATATGGGCTTATTCTTTTCTAACCAGTCTCAAGAGGACTTGATTGGTTTTGTTGATGCAGTATATTTGTGTGATCCCCATACTGGTCGATCACAAACGGAATATGTTTACATGTGGTGGTGTTGCTATTTATTGGCGTTCGATGAAGCAAACCATGACAGCTACTTCTTCTAATCATGAAGAAATTTTAGCTATTCATGAAGCTAGTCGGAAATGTGTATGGTTATGATTTGTGACTCAACATATTCAAGAAGATTGTGGTTTATCCACAGGAAAAGCAGCTCCAACAGTTTTATATGAAGATACTGTTGCATGTATTGCACAATTGAAGGAAGGATACATTAAAGGAGATAGAACGAAGCACATCTCACCAAAATTCTTCTTCACCCATGATCTCCAAAAGAATTAATGGTGATCTACAAGTTCAACATGTTCGTTCAAGTGACAATTTGGCGGATTTATTTACCAAGGCGCTTCCAACTGCTACTTTCAAGAAGTTAGTGTATCGCATTAGTTTGCGTCGTTGTAAAGATTTTTAGTTATGTATTTATGAGGGGGAGTAAATGCGTGTTGCACTCTTTTCCTTAACCATGGTTTTTTCCCACTGGGTTTTCCTGGTAAGGTTTTTAATGAGGCAACATCCCCAAGCGTATTTACTTATTTTTGTATAATGGACATCCAATGGGGAGTGTTATGAATTAATTAAGTGGATGACCATTATACCCCCAGAATATTCTAGATGTCCTATTCTCATACAAACTCTAACTCTCTATAAAGGACTTCTCTATATGGAATAAGACATACATCAATATTCTCTCTCTACAACTTTCTAGTTTATTCACAACAAAAATAACCATTATTATTTTTTGTCTATTGAAACCTTTTATCTAAAATTTCTTCAATTCATTATTTAATTTGCTAATTAAAATTTGAAATCACATTCCTTTATTTGTAAAAATTCTAAAACCACATTCCTAGATTTGTAAAGAAAAACAAACCACATTCCTTTATTTGCAAAAATTGAAACCACATAGTTTTTTAATTATTTTTTTAAGTAAAAAGACGGTGGTACCCTTGCCACGTCATCATTATTTAACGGTGTTAAGGAATTCCGCGATTTTGTTAATGTTTGTAACCACGTTCCTCTATTTGCAAAAAAAGAAACCACATTCCTCTATTTGCAAAAGTGTGAAACCACAGGGGTTTTATTTGTACTTTTCCCTAAAAAAAACTCGGTAGTCAAATATAACATTTGTTTTCTCATGTGAAATATTTTCTTTCCTTCATTTTGTAAGTATAATAAATTTATTTCGAATTCATATTTTTTTACTTGTATTTGTTAATGAAAGCTCATATTTAGCTCTTTGCCTCTACACCCTCTAACCTCTTCTTGCAAACATCTGAACCATCTATTTGATAATAATGATTATTACTACATAATGAACAATAAAAAGTTATTTAACTCAATCAAATAACATTAAGAATTTAGATTTCAAAGTGGAGCTGTATAAATAACGTAAGCAGTAGTGAAACATCATGGAATGATAAAGTTATAAAGTATTGCTTGTGATGCTTGTGATGTGCTTGATTTTCTTCTCCTTTGACTAGACGGCTGACTAACATCTTCCCCCATTGATGGTATTCTTTTTTGACTACGCGGGCGACCGGTTGGTGCTTTCTCAGTGTAGGCGGGAGTACTTTCATTGGGGGGTCACATCTTCCATTCTGATTGGTGTGGAACGGGATATATCGACTCTTTCCACACCTCCTTCATAGTTTCGTTTGTATAGTACCAAGATACCCATTTATTTGCATTGTCCATCTTAAAATGACACGCCAGTTTGCATAGGTGCCGACAAGGTAACTGTGATAGCTGCCACTTTCTACAAGTGCAAGTTCCCTATTTCAAATCTACAAGTCCACCCTTGTATTTGTCTCCCACTTGGTATGTGTGAGTGTTGACAGGGAGACATGTACATGAAATTGACTTTTGCACATGTCGCGCCATGACATTCTCGGCCCATTTACACAAATAATTATCTCGTTTCGGTGCAAATGTTGATCTCTCATAATACCATCTTTGGAGAATTGCCCTTATAAACTAAATCAATTGTGTAATCGAGAGATGTCTACCATCAACCAAAGCCGCGTTGATCAATTCGGCGTGATTTGTTGTCATAATGTTATACCGACGACCAGAAAAGTATGCACGCGACCATTTTTCTATCCCAGCTTCTTCCAAGTATACGGCAGCATGTTGGTGTAATTCCCTAAGTTTTACAAACCTCTCCCGAAAGTCGGACATACGATAAGCCTTTGCACATTTCCAAAAAATCTCGTCCATCTTATGAACTCTCCTGAATTTTGACTTCACATTCATTTGGAGATGACGATTACAAGCCCCGTGAATCGCATTCGGAAAAACCAACCGCACCGCATATATTATATTTGCGTTCCTGTCCGATATTACAACAAGATCTTCAACTTCAAAAATCAGTTCTTTCACTTTGGTTAGGAACCACATCCATGCTTCGTTACTTTCATTAGGACCAATTCCAAAAGCAAGCAGATATATCTGGCCATTACCATCGTGTCCAACTGCGACATACAATACCTCACGATATTTCCTTCTTAGATGTGTCCCGTCAACTAGGGGTGAACATTGACCGGTCCGAACCGAACCGAACTAATCCGAACCGAACAAGGAGTATTTTCTTGATCCGAACCAAACCGAATTATAATTCGGATCAGATCGATCTGAACCCAAATATTTCGGATTGGTTCGGATAAAAACCGAATTACAAAATAGTTTAGCATAAATTTTTTGATACTAAAACATAACTATAAAATATATATAATTCCTCAATAATTAATACAATATAAACAATAATGACAATGTATTGGGAAAGAAATGGACTTAAATTATATAATAAATAACAAAATTGAAGAGGGATATATACAAAATAGAAAATAATTAAAATTTTATTCGGTTTGTTCGGTTTTATCCGAACCAAACCGAATTGAACCGAAAACCGAAATAGCCAAAAAATGAAAACCTAACCAAACCAAATAGAAAATGGTTCAGATTGTTTCGGTTCGGTTTTGCTCACCCCTACCGTCAACAAATAAGACGGGTCGAATATGTGCTTTAAAACCTCTAATAGAAGCCCCATAGCCATGAAAAAGAACATGAATCGACCATCATCTTCAATTTCGATATTCGTAAGTGTACCCGGATTCGAACTCTTCAACGTTTCACAATAATTTGGTAACATCATGTAAGACTCGGCAGATGAACCAGCATGTCTTCCTTTGCAAAAATGAACGCTCGATAATCCCGCATGTAAGATATATCGAGTTTATGAAAATGATTAAATTGGTGTTGTAGTGCTTTTGGGGGCATCAATTTGTCATCCATTTTACAATCTTTCCTCGTAATAATGTTTGCATTTCGTTTCCCTGCTTGCTTATGATGCGGCAAGATTAAATCTATGCCCCAACCGCAAGAGTGTGAGCTCAGATTATCCAATCTATTAAGTAAGAACACTGATGTATTTTTTTGGGACAATTGCCTTGGCCCTCCACTTGCAGGGTCTTATCTCATCTTCAGAATGCTTACACTTCACTGAAAACAAAGTGGTTGTTGATTTGTAGACCTTCCATTCGAACCTCTTCTCAATGGCATATCTTCCAAGTGCATCTTTCAATTCGATCTTGGTTGGAAATAGATCATTCTGCTTCAACTCTCCGGAATCTTCCTTAGTACTATCAGGAGTAACAACGGCATCCGGTACCATTGGAAGCCAACGGAACATGATGAACAATAAAAACTTATTTAACTCAATTAAATAACATTAAAAATTTAGATTTCAGAGTGGAGCTGTATAAATAATCTAAGCAGTAGTAGAATATCATGGAATGAGAAGGTTATAAAGTAAAACACAATGAGCATGATCACTCTCATTTAATGGATAAACTAAAAAAAATCATATGCCTATAAGGAAGTTGTCTATTTTCATAAATGTTCTACCTTGAGCATGAACCAAATTCTGCAGTTTGGAAGTAAAAAACAAAAAAAACTAAATAATGCTTATACATACATACATACCTAGAATGGACGCGACCTCGTCAGATATTATCAAGTTTGACAATTCAAAATAGAAATTAGGAAAAAAATAATTTGTATCTCGGCATCCCATATCAGAACAAAACCATGAATAAACAATTAAATATTTTCAAACTTTTGCTGATCACATTCCTCCATCTTTCAAGTCCTTAAATCCCTATAAAGCATCCAATATCTTATCTTTTAGAAAATTTGATAAAGTTGAAAGGAAAAACAAATTCACCAAACATAAGTTTTAACCAGAATTTTAAAGAAATAGGAAATGAAAGCATAGATTGATTATCCTGTTCTCGAGCTTCAACGTGGTCTGACTTGAACATATCAAAACATACCAAAAGCTATCAAGAAAAAGTTAAGAAGAGATCTGAAGCAACCAAGAGTCGCTAGATCTTCTCGTCAAAGTCATTGAATTATCTTATCTTATTTGTCTAAAATCATTAAACAAAACAAAAAAAAAATCAAAACATTGGAAGATCTTTGCCGTCTAGTGATGCTTAGAGACAAAACGAAGTAAAAAATCAAAGAGTCTCAATATAAGAAAGATGAAGAAATCAATATAAAATCAACAGGTCGCAGAACAAACTAAAATAAACAATAAATCGATTATAACATATAAAGATCTGATAATTATAGAAATTTATACAAATACATATAAGAAAAAAAAAACAAATTATTCATACCTCCTGAGAACCATTGTCGGATCGACATCGTTCTGAATACATCTAGGTTTAAAAGAAAGAAAAAATCAAAGAGAAATACGAAGATCTAGGCAGGTGAACAATATATGTGGAGGAGGATGATGAAGAAAAGAAAAGATAAGGCTCTTGTGACTGGAAAAGGGAGCCTTGTCAAGTCGTTTTTTCTGAAGGGTGAGAGACATATGACAGGCGGGGACACCGTATGAACCTGTCAAACAGGCAATTACAATAACAACCATATTAAAGCGACGACGTTTTCTTATTTGAGGATGTATTTAGATGTAATTGGCTGGAATATTTAAAGACTATTAGTAATATGTGAGCTTGCATGCACCGAATACCTTTACTACTATTTCCAATTGGATTTTCAATTGATACTGTTGATTTTTTTCTCTTTTAAAGTCTTATATAGATATCTCATTAAAAAAAATTGAAAGGTGAAACTCACTGTTTAGCAAAGTAAAATACCGTGCACCTTTCTTCTCCCTTTTCTAAAACCTAATTAACATACTTTCAGTTTTTGCAGCGGCCAACAACTTTTTTGTTTCTTTCATTCTCCAGTAAGGTTGAAGATTTCGTTTCTATTCGGAGGCCCTCTTAAGCCTAAGGCCCTAGGCGGCCGCCTAGCCTTAAAGTCGACCCCGATACAGATACAATTCTAACTAGGGATACAAAACGTGCCTAACTAGGACACAACTAATTCGGCAATACTTATCACCCCCTCCTAAAGCGAAACCGGGCGGGACCACATGGTGAGCTTGTCGCGAAGAAACTGAAATTGACCACGTGCTAACGGTTTAGTAAAAATATTTGTCGTTTGATCAACCGTAATAAAAAAGCGAACAATCAACACACGAGAGCGGTTGTGAGCGTAAAAGGGCGCTCACCGCGGCTTTAGCCTTCTTTGACTAAAGTCGCCACCCAGCCGACCGGGAAAATGTACGAACCGGTGTTGGTACCGATTGTTTTGAAAACCAGAGATTCTTATTTACGTTGGTGGATACAACTTATTAATTCCGACATTCTAGGCCCTAAAGGATCTTTAATTCAACCTAGCTCATTATTATCTTGTTTTATATTATTATCACATAAAAGTATTTAAAAGCGCAAACATTTGTAGAATGGAGCTTTCAGGGAGGAACTTTGGGGCAGGAGTTGCGCAGGGCGTTCTCCAAATTTCTTTGAAAAAAGGGGCTTATTTACTCTAGCGGGGCTGCAAGTAATGCCAATATTTGGAACTTTCGATTAAGGAAAATATCTTTTGGTGGTCGTGAGGATCTTTCGAGGTGTAGGGGTATTTTATGGAGGAAATAACTCTCAAGACTCACTTTAAGCGATTCTTTCGAATCAGAGGCAACCTTAGGCAATAACAGAGGCAACTTTATCAGAGGCTACTTTTATCGGGTCAAGAATCGCTTTAGAACGAGCTAGAGAGGGGAGATGAAAAGGATTGTTGGTGAATGAAAATGAGATTCGGGGGGTATTTATAGGATAGGTTGTGACCAATCGTATGGTCAGATGAAGGCCCGTCTCAAATCTAAATCTGGATCTGAGACGGGCTTTTGAAGGCCTAGTCAAAGTTGTTTGGCCTTTTATGCCACGTGGCAGATAAGGATAGGGTGATCGTCTGCCACGTGGCAGATAAGGATAGGGTGATCGTCTGCCACGTGGCAGTGATCGTACGGTCAATGGAGGAGAGAGAGAGTGTTGACCGTACGTTGTGTTTGTGAAAGAGTAGTTTCTCACAAGTTTGAAGGTGCCAATCTTGTGGTCCCGAGATGCGGGTAGAGGAAATTACAACCCCGGGAAGTCGATCCGTTCTCTGACGAGTACTGGCTTTTGAGCGACTGGCGGAACGAGGAGCTTATAGATTGCTTTCGTCAGTGGGTTCGGAAACCAGTGCTCACATCAGTTCATATGGAATACAAAAACTAAGCACATAACTCAGAAGATGATTGATAAGATATACTGCAGTTTCAAATGCATAAGACCAAAAAGTAGCCGGTAATTTGGCATGGTTAAGAATATCAAGACCAGTTTCAACGATATGTCTATGTTTACGTTCGGCACAACCATTCTGTTTTGGTGTATATGGACAAGAAGACCGTTGTGTAATCTCATTATCAAATAAATATTTCGTGGGCCCTATACTCACCTCCTCAATCAGATTGAAAAGTTTTAATGGGTACACCAAAGTATTTTTCAACTAGAGTGTGAAATTGAACGAACACATCAAAGACCTCAGACTTACGTTTCAACGAATAAATCCAGGAATATTTAGAATAATGGTCAAAAAACAAGACATAATAGGAGTAACCATCATGCGATTTGATTCTAGGAGGACCCCAAAAATCAGAACAAACTAACTCCAATGGTTGGGAAGCAATAAAACTCGATTTATTAAACGGTAACTTATGTATTTTGCTCAAACAACAAGCATTACACAAAGAACTAGATTTGTCATTTTTAGCTAAAATAACATTAGAATTGAAAAGCTTGCGAACAACATGAACTGCAACATGGCCTAAACGAGCATGCCAAGTGGATAAAGTTGCATAGTTGATCTAAACTGGAACTTGAGACGCAACTGGAAGGTAATAGAGACCATCTTTACTCGGGCCCTTGAGGAGTACTGCTTTCGTTTCCAAATCCTTTATCACAAAAGAGTTAGCAAAAAATTCAACAGATATACAATTAGAAGCAGTTAAAGACCGAACAGAGACGAGCTTCTTTCCAAACTTTAAGTTTATTAGGAGGAGGTTTAGTCCAAGTCAAAGAAATATTATTGTTGATAGAACCATGCACCATCTTATTAACATTGTTCACACTAAGACGAGCTTCTTTCCAAAATTTCAAAGTCACAAGCTAAACACAAAACAACCATAACCTCAGTGCTATCTCTATCCCACACAGCCTTGTTTCTCCCAGACCAAATGTCCCACAAAATTATGGCCCATAAACACCTCTTATCCATATTTAATAACACAAACATAGAGCTAAACCATTCTTTAACACAACCCCCTGTATAAATAAGCAAGTTGCCTAAATTTGCAGCATTCTACACTCCATGAGCAAAAGAACAATCTCGAAAAAGGTGCAAGGTAGGCTCGAGACCAGACCCACATAACACACAAGAATTGTCAATATTAACAAACATTTTTAAAAGTGTCTCTGCAGTAAGAAGGATCCCATTGCAAACTCTTCATAGGAAATTCTTAACTTTCAAGGGGACATTTAAATTCCAAAGACACTACATCGATAAATCCATTAGATTCGATTTGAGAAATACACTTGTAACCACTCTTTACTGTGAAAATTTCATGAGGCTCATTCTTCCAATACCAGGAACTATGGTTAGCACACAAGGACAAAGGGATACTTAAAATTTTATTTCGATCAGTATCATTAAAAATGTCATGTACAACCTCCTAATCTCAACTCCTACTATTAGTTTCAAATAGAGAAGCAACAAGCATATCACAAATCCGAACTGATAGGACAGTCGAAACTCTACCATTGAATCTTTTTACGATCCAACTGTCATGAAAAAACCCGATAATCCTCCTAAGGTTTTCTATTTATCGAAAATCATTCCCTAGAATATCAAATATGCGAAATGAAACAAACTTTTTTTTTTTTTTTTTAAATAAACTGTAATTATCGAATATACATATTTGACTTGTGCCCAAAACATCAACCGGAAAAAATTACAAAAAATTATTTCTCACCTCACCACGTCCGCAATCATATATAGTTTCGCTCTATCATATCATTTTCTTTTTCTCTTACATTAAAATTATTGAGATCTCAATAATTTAAAATTATGTTGCCATCGTTCATCTTCAACACAAAGATCCTTACAGTGGAATTTCACCACTCTGTTCCCATCCCAAACCACACGTGGCATATACTCGATAGTATTTTCACCGCTCTGTAATCTTTTATTCGCCACTTAACATCTTCTTTGACGCCGAATTAGAAACGCCTGAACCAGCGGCGGAATATTTTTGTCGCCAAACAGAAACCCCGATCTGAAAAATATCTCCTCAGGAGTCAAAATTGATCCGATCGATCAAACGCAACTGCATCGGAGCTAACGGCGTAAGTTAGCGGGTTAACCGCTCAGCTATTGTGCGCTGAGGGAAAGAGAATAGATATTTTCAGCTTTCTCAATCGCAATGTTCGAAGCTCATGTACGTTATTAACGCTATTGATGCCTCCTTGTTACTGTTTTTCGGTTTATGTTGTCTCTATTTCGCTGTTGTTTGTCTAATTCGTTAGGATTAGAGAGTAGAAACTTGAATTTTGTTTGAGATGTTACGGTGAAGGGAGTGTAATGCAGCATTGATTTCAGCATCAATTTCGTTTACGGTTATATAGGGTAGATCGTTTTATTTGCTCGTTTTGATTTAATTGGAGTTGTTACTGAGTGATAGACGCCACAGCAGGCGTGTTTCGTGAGGTTTGTGTGACAATGTCGTTGCATGACATGATAGGACACTAACTCGATGGATAAGAAGAGGATTTGGAATGTTCTAGAGCGAACAATTAGTAGGAGTTTGAGAGCATAATGCAACACTGATTTCTGCATGAATTTCATCATTTGCTCGTATTGATTTAATTGGAGTTGTTACTGAGTGATAGACGCGACAGCAGGCGTGTCTTGTGAGGCTTGTGTGGTAATAGGATTTTTAACTTTGTTAATGTCATTGCATGACGTGAGGACACTAACTCGATGGATAAGAGGATTCGGAATGTTCTAGAGCTTCGTAACAATTAGTAGGAGTTTGAGAGTATAATGCAACACTGATTTCAACATGAATTTCCTTTACGGTTATATGCGGTAGATCATTTTATTTGCTCAGATTGATATAATTGGAGTTGTTACTGAGCGATATACGTCACAGCAGGCGTGTCTCGTGAGGTTTGTGTTATAATAGGACTTTTAGCTTTCTCAATGTCGTTGCATGACCTGATAGGATAGGACACTAACTTGACGGATAAGAGAATTCGAAATGTTTTAGAGCTTTGTACAATTAGTAGGAGTTTGAGAGTATAATGCAACACAGATTTCAGCATGAATTTCATCATTTGCTCGTTTTGATTTAATTGGAGTTGTTACTGAGTGATAGACGTCACAGCAGGCGTGTCTCGTAAGTTTTGTGTGATAATAGGACTTTTAACTTTGTCAATGTCGTTGCATGACATGATAGCACACTAACTCGATGGATAAGAGGATTTGGAATGTTTTAGAGCTTCGGAACAATTAGTAGGAGTTGAGAATATAATGCAACAGTTATTTCAGCATGAATTTGGTTGAGCAGTTATGGCATTGCATCTATCTATATATGATATGTCTGTTGCTCATGTGTTGATTAGTTGGAGGTATTACGGAGTGGTAGATGTTAGAGAATGTATGTCTCGTTAGGTTTGCGTGATAAGAAGACTTAACTTTGTCAATGTCGTTGCATGACATGATATGATACTAACTCGACGGAAGAGGAATGAGAATGCTTTAGAGCACAGTAATAATTAGTATGAAGCTTAAAGCAATTTTATTGTAGGGTTTGACTTCTAGGATTCTTAGGTGGCTGTATAGGAGTCAAAATGGAGGTTATTTTATTGGGCCGACTTTGGGTTAGTGTAGTGACAATGGTAGCTAACATTTATATGAAATGCGGTTGGAAGCGAGGCAGCAGTCTCTCTATGTATTGTTTTCACTCCTACGAAATTTCTCTGGGTGAGCTTAGATAAGTTGAAAACAATCGCCAAGTCTGCCTTTCTGTGGAGGAGTTTGTTTTTCTTTAACGGTTCTGTATCCAACCGGAGGCTCCCACTAGTCTTAGGTAGTGGAGTAAGGGCTACAGTTACCAGTTTCTGGTTAACTAGCAGATATTAGTTATGAGCTGTGGTGCGTATATTAACTACTTATGCCTGGTAAACGTGTTTCAAAGAATATGTTAATGAATTGAGTTTATCGATATCTTCTTTTGTAGGTTTTGCATTTGCTTCGCAGATATTTGGGAGAGTATGTCCATGGCCTCTCAGTAGAGGCATTAAGGATCAGTGTCTGGAAAGGTTTGTCCTTTTGATCTTCAGTATAGCTGTTTGCTGTGACTTTTGAGCTGAATTTCAATACCATGTAGTTTGTAGCATCTGATTTTTTGTGGTTGCAATCGTTTTTAAATTCTTAGTCATGTATCGGTAATTCATAGATGCCAAAGGTATGTTTTCAATTTTTATTAATGTCACCCAGCCACCCCCACTTCTCCTCATCTTCCCTTCATCTACTGTTTTCTATCTCTTTAGTTGCTTCCTTCCACTTTTGCAGGTGATGTTGTTCTTAAAGATTTGAGATTAAAGGCAGAAGCACTAAATGCACTGAAACTTCCGGTCACTGTGAAAGCGGGTTTTGTTGGTACAATTACATTGAAGGTGACTACTCTTCTTTATACTTAGTCTTGCACAATTCTTTTTTTATATTAGGTACTTCCATGTTTTTTTGCTGCATTTTACTTCTTTCTAGTTTCACTCCACCCTGGTGAATTGAACCTTTGACCCGAGGGTAAGAGGTGAGGAGTAGTATTTACCAGTTAGCCATTCCTATCTCTCAATGTCGGTAGATTTCTTTTCACTTTTTGCGATCTGCTTGGATGTGAGAGAGAATTACTTAGCATATCTTACTAGTTGTTTCTTCAGATCATTGATAGGTTGTGCCATTGGTCGATCATTTAATGGTCTTCTCATTTTTGCTTCCTAGTTTTCCTTTTGTCTCTCCTTTAAATTTTCATAAATACTTAGAATTCTTTCCTGTATCAAAAAAGAACTTGGTAATATTGCTAATCATTTTTTGCCCTTAAATAAGATCTTTTAATTTAATTTCTTAGTTTGATTGTTATTGATAAGATTTTACATTTTTAGGATTTTCAATACTTCTATTTGGAAAATGGGGGAAAAAAAAAACTAAAGAAAATGGGGAAGTTCCCCCCTTAAAATTTGGATTCCTTGTCTCTTAGTTGGTTAGGGAGCTAGTTCCATGGAGCAATTCTACCAAGTACCTTGAATATTCTGAAATGCTTAAAAAATCTTCTATTAAGCATCCAAATTTAAATTCCCTTTTGGCATCTCTCAACTTTAGCTATGTTTTAAAAGGTGAACGTATATGGTGAGATAGAGTTTTAGATCTCTTTGAATCAACGCCAGTATGTGAAAAAAGGGGGAGAATGTGTTAAATGTCAAACTAATGAAATTCTAATATGTATGACACATGCTTAATGATTGTAAGGTTTCGTCATCATGGCTTGGTAATCAGCTTTTACTTCATAAAAGTATATGGAATTGTTACTAATAATTTTTCAAATCACAAGAACCTATCTTTTAAGTGCTATGATTTGCTTTTCTATCAGATGCTCATGCTTTAAGTATTGCTTCCTTGATTTGTCTCTTAAACTGACAGGTTCCATGGAAAAGCTTGGGTAAAGAACCTGTTATTGTTCTCATTGATCGTGTATTCATTCTTGCTCATCCTGTTTCTGATAGCCGAGCTCTCACTGTAAGATGGTGATTTATGTGTAGTTCAGTAGACATTTATTTACATGCTTAACCAGTACAATGGTTTCTCTATGAATATAGGTATATATGTGTGTGTGGTTCTGAGTTTTGATATTCACATTGTCTTCTCCAGGAGGAGGACAGGAAAAAACTTTTTGAAGCTAAGCTTCAACAGATAGAGGTATATACTTCCTCTCTTATTATTATTTCTTTTAAATTTCCCTTGTCTTATATTTCCTTTTCCATACTTTTGCATGCGTTATATATTTTCTTCATGCTTGTTTACTAATGAGCAGAATTTGTGCACTAAATCTATTATGAGGAACATACGATTGGTGTTATGATTTTGTTTGCAACCATGCTTCTCAATATGGTTTGTTTCCTATTTTGTTTTAGTATAATAGCTTGTCTTTAAGTTAAAAAAATAGAGGCAAAAAGTGCCCATCTCTAATGAATTTGGTTTATGAACTTGTTTTTACATATTATGTTTAGCTGCTCTTTGACTTCATCATTCATCCCTAGTGTGGTGCAGTCTTTTACTTTTCCTATAATCGTATTCATAACACCTTCTTTCACTGCACAAGCAAATTAATAATTGCAATCTTTCATTTATGTGGTGCCTGCCTGAATGTTGTGATCTAAGATTATGTGTCCGGATCTGTTGGTGTTATAGTTTGACTCTTCTGGATGCCCATTTCATTTTGATAGATTCAGAGAATTTGGAGCTTCTCCTTTAATGGGCTTGTATTGCTTACTCTTTTTTTTTTCCTTTTCTTTAACAGGAAGCTGAGTCAGCGATCCTTGAAGCTATTTCTAAGTCAAAGTTGGGAAAAGTATGTTCTTTCATTTTAATTCACCTTTTAGTCATCAATATTGCACTTGCTTTTGCTATACACTCTACTTAACTGTTTTATTATCGCCAAGCATTTTGGGTCGTGATTCCAATGACGATTTTTTAGTCTTGGACCGTCAATTGATGATTCAGTTGTGCTACATATCTAAATTTAGCAGGTTGATGTTTTTTTGATCATCATGGTGCTCTTTGTTGTTGAATTATTTATATCATGCCTCTTTCTTATTTTATTTTTCCGTTGACTTTTGAAATTCGGACATGTATAATTGCTTTAGTTTGCTGCTCTTGCATAGAAATTTTCAATTGAAAGAAATGGACTTCTTTTGCCACCATGTTGAATAGGTGTTAGTGGCATCTTGTCTGTTGTTCATTTCCTTTCTTTCAAGACAGATTTTGAGTTTTCTGTTGACTCATGTTTCATCTTTTAAAATTTAATAGTTTAACACGAGAAGTATTTTCCTTACTCCTTGAATTGAATGATAGTGCACTATTTCCTGTTTATGGGATTGCGTGCATTTTTATTTATTTATGAATAATTAAGGAATGCACAATTATTGGTTAGCATAGTGGGTAAGTATACCTATTTTCTTCAACTTTTTGCAGCCGCCTCCTGGGAATTCATGGTTAGGTTCTTTGATTGCCACTATCATCGGTAATCTTAAGATTTCAATTAGCAATGTGCATGTAAGATACGAGGATGCAGCCAGGTTGGTGTCTTTTTCTTTTAAACTTATTTACTGCTCTCTTTTTATTATGTTGCAATATCATATACTCCTACATTTCATATATGCTCTTTTATTTTATTTTTTTTATTTTTAAATAACTTGGAATCTATGATTGTTGTGCAGTAACATAGGGAATCCATTTTCTTGTGGTGTTACTCTAGCCAAGTTAGCGGCTGTTACAATGGATGAGCTTGGAAATGAAACATTTGATACCAGTGGTGCACTGGATAGATTGAGGAAGGTTAGCTTGCCCTTGTTCCTCAATTGAGCTGATTCTTCCATAATATATAGCTAGGAAATAGGAATTGAAATTAGAATGTTTCTCATGAGAATGAGAATGCTTGAATTTGAATGTTGTTAGAATTCTGAGCAAATGTTTGTTTATATTCATGTATTTGTTTGTTTCGTTTAATGTATTTACTTGGGTGGTCACAATCGTATGGGAGGTATCTTTTGCGGCCCAATTACATCCATACTTAAATTTATTTTATGAGGAGGATACTGGATAGGCAGTTTTATTTATTCCAGGTCATTCGTTTGCAGCAGATTGAATATGTAATTGATAAACTGCGAAAGAACATGATATTGGAAGGTGTTTGGGGGTATCTGAAGTTGGAATGCTTTTAAGTTGATGCTTTTGTAATGCTTATGCTTGCTGAAGTAGCCTTAATGTATTTAGTAAACTACTTCAACACACAACATGGAGGCAGGATTAGAGGAGATATTAGTTGAACTGAATTGTATGTTGTTTTCCATGTACTATTGAACTTCTGTACCATGGCAGCCAATAAGTTTATTTCTCTGCATAATGAAGTTAAATTTCTATTGTTAGATTGATCTACTGTTTGGTTCTCATTCGTTTCTTTAGGGCCTGTTTGTTTTATCAGCTGTTTGCGGTTGCGGTTTGCTATTTACTGTTATGAGTTGCTGTTTGCTGTTTGATGTTTTCTGGTTGCTGTTTAATTATTAGTGTTTGGTAAAACTGTGATTGTAGGTTGCTGTTACTATATAAAATGACTATAGACATGTTTTTAAATTAATATATATGCTAAAATTTGATATAGAATTATGGATTGAGATGATAGAAAAATATAAAATTGAAAATTCTATTAATATAGAAATGTGGATTGAGTAAATAGAAAAAAAGAACATAAATCTTAAATTTTATTTCATTGCATCTGACAAATTTATAAATTTAAAGGCCAAAACACATACACTAAACAAATAATTGCATAGTTGAAATATCAAAGCATAAAAGACAATCAAATGCTTTTTTTATTTTTTTTTGAAAGAAAATGCTTCTTTTAATTAAACGTGTGTATATGAAGGGGTTATGGGAGGGTAAACTAGCAAACAAAAAAGTTAACCGCAAAAGGAGTATGGAAAAGCAGCAAGTTGTTGCTTTTTGAAACAGCTACTCTTTCCCAATCAAAAAGCAAAAAGCAGGCCTTTTGTATTTCTTTACCAAACATGTTGAAACTCCTTTTCAAAGATGAAACCCAAAATAGAGTTGAAAAATGAGAAAACAAACACCCTCTTAGTTGGGTTTATTTTCTTAGTTCCTCTTGTGTTATTTTGGCTAATGCATATATTTTATTGATACAGTCATTGCAGCTTGAAAGACTTGCTGCTTATCATGATTCTAACAGCCTTCCTTGGAACATAGACAAGAGATGGGAAGATCTCAGTCCCAAGGAATGGATTGAGGTTTGTAGCTTTATGTGGCATTCGCCTCCAAGTATTTGCTGTCACTTGGTTTTCCTTAGAGCATATAATCAAGATTCATTACCATAACAATTTTTGCATTTTTCTTGACCCATCAGATATTTGAAGATGGTATAAAGGAAACTTCTACAAGCTCTAAAATGGCATCTAAATGGGCTGCAAATCGTAACTACTTGCTTTCACCTATTAACGGCGTCCTTAAATATCACCGCCTTGGAAAACAAGAAAGAATTGACCCAGAAATTCCATTCGAGAAGGCTTCTCTTGTTTTAAGTGATGTCTCATTAGCGGTTACAGAGGTAAAAATCATTTTCTTCTAATTGTTTAATTCATTTTTTTCTTTATGTAAGTTCTTGGTGTTAGTTGTGGACTGGACTTTTTGTCTATTTTCTTGTGTTCGAATATGTTGGCCTCTACCTTTGGCTTGGGTTCTATTATTCTCTCTTTTTCTTATAGTTTTATGTGCAAGGTACTTGTTGAACTTATTGCTTTTAGAGCAGTAGGATTGTGCTAAATTCATTTGTATTTGGTTTTCTCTCAGACACAATATCACGATTGGTTAAGACTCTTGGAAGTTATTTCAAGATACAAGACATATGTTGAAATTTCTCATTTAAGACCGGAGGTGCCTGTTTCAAAGGAGCCTCGTGCATGGTGGCGCTATGCTGCTCAAGCTGTTCTGCAGCAGAAGCATATGTGGTATACTAATTTTACTTCTGAAGGCATCTGACTATTTGATATTTGAATATATGTTATCTTTTAGGATTCTGTAGAATTCTCTTTTCTTTTAATTGATTTTTCTTTAATTGGAGATTTGATCTGTTCGATTCGGTGAGAATTGGCCAAGCTTGTCTGTAACAGAAGCCGATAGTTTTGCGGCATGCTTACATGATAAGCTCACATTTGGAAAAAGGAAACAAAACATTCAGTAAAAGAGTTCGATTAGAGTCTATTGTATTTGATCTTCATATGTGCTGAAATGAAATGTATTAAAATTTTAAAGAAACATATTATGAAGTTAAAAGTAAGTTGTACTTATGTTCTGCTTCAGCTATCGTCTGTCATGGGAGCGGATACAGCATTTTTGTCGGCTTCGTCATCGTTATGTTCAGTTATACGCTGGTTTACTTCAACAAGCAGCTAACACTGATGTCTTAGAGCTTCGAGAAATGGAGAAAGATGTGGATATCAAAGTCATTCTTTTATGGAGGTGGAAATAACTTATTCCTTTTAAGAAATCTTATTATTGGTGAATCAGAGAAAACACCTGCATGCTGAAGTGTGCATCTTCTGAAATATTCGACACACACACACACACACACACACACACACACACACACAAACACTCACTCACTCACTCACAGCTCAGAAGGTTAAATCATGGTTGTTGTTTTCATCAGTGGATGTTACTACTTCATAGTGTTATAGGCAAAGCAAGGGGAATGCACGTTCCCTCGGATTTTCGTTAAATCAAAATACTATTTGGCTACATGCAAAATGTTTAGCGATTTTTTTTCCCTGAATAAAATAAACAGAGCTGGATTACAATATAAGAACTGTTCCCGATTTTAACTAGTTTTGCATCATGAAAGCTCAAAAAGTATTATCATGCTACAGCAAAAAATAATACTAGATAATATTGCACCTCTTTTTGTTCCTCACCCCTCTAGAATATGGCAGAGTGCCAGCATATGTTTTTACTGTTCTGACTTTATTACGGAATTGGTTTTAGTGTTACTTACAAATATGGAGTCAAAGTTTTTATTACAAATTTTTTCTCTAAAGGCGATAAATTTAAGTGGTGCCAAAGTATTTTTCCTGTGCATCATGTTTAAGGCCACACAATTCTGTTCAATGCCATCCATAATTGTTCGATCTGCTCTCAGTTTATCTATATATTATATGCTAACATTTTGTATTTGATTCAGGTTACTTGCTCATGCCAAGGTTGAGTCTGTAAAATCGAAGGAAGCAGCTGAAAAGAAGAAGCATAGAAAGAATAGTTGGTTTTCATTTGGATGGTTGGTTGGTCTTTTTATTTTACCACCAGTTTTTTTTTTTTTTTTTTTGTGTGTGTGTGTAGCTGTCTGTACAAATTATACTAACATGTGCGCGTGTGCATATATGTATATCTTAAGATGCATATACATGTGAGATCTATACTTTTTGTTTTTGTTTTAGAGTTTTTGCTTTTAAGTTTGCGTTTTCACATTAGGTACGCAGACTCTGAAAATGCCGGGGACACTTCTCAGGGATCAGAGTTAACGGAAGAAAGATTAACTAATGAAGAATGGCAGGCAATTAATAACTTGCTCAGTTACCAGCCAGAAGAGGAGTTGATGCCTCATATAGGAAAGGACACGCAGAATATGATTCGGTATTTGGTGACTGTATCTATTGGCAAGGCTGCTGCAAGGATCATTGATATTAATCAGACGGAGATTATTTGTGGTAGATTTGAGCAACTACATGTGCAAACAAAGTTTAGAAACCGCAGCACCCACCATGATGTGTTGTTGAAATTTTATGGTTTATCTGCTCCTGGAGGTTCACTTGCTCAGGTTTGTTGGCTGTGATAGCTAGACTTGAAAGCATTATTAAGAGAAAACTTTAAGTTGATAATAAACAGGGTTTTGGACTTGGATATTTCACATCCTTTGTTTGGCATTTATTTTCTTGTTCTTCTCTCTCTCTCTCTCTCTCTCTCTCTCTCTCTCCCTCTTCCTTTTTTTGGTGAACTCTTCTTACATATGAATATTTCTAGTGTATTATTTTTTGAGTTCATTTTGATCGAATATTGGACTAAATGTTTTCTTGACCAAGGTTTGATTTTGGCTCTGCACGTGTTTTACATTTTTTAGTGGGCTTATGCTACTGTTTTTGCATTTCTTTTTCAGAGTGTATCCAGTGAGCAGAAGGTGAATGCATTATCTGCTAGTTTTGTGCGCTCACCAGTTGGGGAGAATGTTGATTGGAGGCTGTCAGCAACTATTTCTCCTTGCCATGTTATGGTAATTTCTTAAGGTTTGGGTGGGATAGAGGAGGACTGGTTTATTTTTGCATCAATCTGCATAGGGTTGTTGCTTAATCTTGTAGAGAAGCTTCCTATTTGTTATGTTATTTGAAACATTGCATTTCTTAGTGGTATGGAATTGGTGACTGGTATTCATGTTTGTTTAAGATAAATAAATCAACATGTAGCTTGTTGTTCATTTCAAGTGAATACATATGCTTCTATATATTAACTGGAAGCTTATATGAAGTGTTTTATTTTTACTATCATTTTTTTAATAAGAACTTGAAGCTCATACCATAAATTAGCTTTCTTCCACTTGTACAAATACTTGCAGTAATGTGCTTTAAGATGCTCGAACTATTTGACTGACCAATTTCTAAGAATGCGAATGGTTATTGGACACCTTGCCAACCTCAAATATCCTTCAGATTCAGGAACCAGTTTCTAATTTATACCAACATCAGATGCCTTGCGACGTGAATCAGATGGATAACTGATCTGACCTGCACTAGTGGACTGATTTATTGGGATTCATTGGTTGCACCTGATTGGTGGATGTTTTGAAGACCTCCTTGTGTAGTGTGACGAAACTATTATTTTCTTTACGGGTCAATATGGATATGGTCTTATTTTTCGAAAGGGATGATAGATAACTGAAAGAAAGACGGCAACGACAAGTTCATATCAAAACAGTAGTAGTTTTATACTATTTGCTTGCATTGGTATTGACAGTATGATCATTCTTGAAGGGGGAATTCCTTTGTTGTATTGTTCTTTATTATATTTTTGCTTTGGGTCAAGTTCTTTTGCTAATGCAGGTTGGTTAGCCAGTTGGTTTATATATATTTTTTTCGTTTTCTTTTAACCTACTGGTTTCATAAATCAGGATGTGAGCATGGAGAGTAATAAGAGAATTGATAATAGGAATTTCCCTAGCTCTCCTTCCTTTCCTGCTATATATGATATATTAGATTCTAGGAAAAACGTATGTCATGCCTTTTATCACTACAATTCATAAAAGTATCCGCTTTCTACTTCATGCTGCATCTGGTTACTTGGAATTTGCTACTCGTTTCTTCTTGTTTTTTACTAATTATCTTCTTTTCTTGTGAAGCTTCCTGATTTCTGCTTTGCCTACAGGTTCTAATGGAAAGTTTTGATCGCTTTTTTGAGTTTGTGAAGAGGAGTAATGCCGTTAGCCCTACTGTTGCTCTGGAAACTGCAAATGCTTTGCAGGTATTGATGTCAAAATATTGTGGGACTTTATGGTCAACAAACTGATTATTTATATTCCAATACTATGTGCAGATGAAGATTGAGAAAGTCACTCGCAGAGCACAAGAGCAATTTCAGATGGTATTGGAGGAACAAAGCAGGTAATTATATCTTATACACACACAAGGGCACGTGCGAACACACGCACTTTCTTTCTGTTTTTGCTATTCTATTCGTATAATTACTGAGTATTCGCTGGTCGATGATTTTAAAATTACTTCATTAATGTAATAGAAGTCCACTAATTGAGGATAAAGAGTTAGTTAACTGTATGGCTCAGAGACATCTCATTACAGGTCTGAAGGTTTGATGTTGACTACTGAATTAATCTGTTGAGTCAGTCATTAAGTCAGATATATCATCTGGGTATATACAAACTTAAAGGTAATTAACTAATAGTAAGTCCTAAGCAAGAGGTAATAAACTAAGAATCCTTTGAGCCGTTGTGCGTGCAGCTAATATAGCATGATCTGTCATGCAATAAAGAATATGGCTTAAGCTAATGAGATGAAAGAAAATACTGATATTGCTTGTGTTTGAACTGCAAACTTGGCCCTTAAACAGCGTAAGTTTATGCAAATCTGAGTTATGAAGATTATTGTTAGTTTTTTTACACGTGACTCAGAAAAATCAGCATTTCATGTTTATACAAGCAATTATGGGTTTGTTAGAATATTCACGTACATCTCTTGAAAATGTTAATAATACCAAGAAATACCAAGACAATAGCCTGAGCAAAATTTTGGAAGAATGTTCATGTTTCTATGCTGATATTATTTCACCATAGTTATTAAAAGCGCAAAGCGAACTGAGGCGATAAGGGGTCCTAGAGCCTAGGCGCAAGGCGAAGCGAAAAGCGAGCGCCTCAAAAACATGAACATTCTTCCAAGAATATTTACTATTAGTTATAAACCAAGAATATTTCATATCAGGTATAAACTAAGAAAACACACATATGACCAACAAACAAAGTTAAACAACCTAAAAAACATAATAATAAACTCCAAAGAGTACGTTTAACATATGCTAAAGTTTTAAACGTCTTAAATCTCAAGTCTAACCAAACCTAAATGTCTTAAATCTCAAGTCTCAACCGAACCTAAACAGTCCCCCCTCTAGTTTTCTATTTGTATCTGACTCTCTATATTCTTATTTACTAATCTGATATATGTGACTCTTTGTCTTCTTATTTAGGTATTTAAGGTATTAATAAATGACATTAATAAAAACAAACGGTATAATTTTTAAAAATACCCTACAGAACCGCTTTTGCACCTGAGGCTCGCTTTGGATGAAGCTCCAAGGCTCAGGCGAGGCGACCAAAGCGATCGCTTTTGCTACATCGCCTCGCCTGGCTCAAGCAAGGCGAGCTGGTCTTCGCCTTGCTTGAAGCGCGCCTAGGCGAGCCTGAGGCGACGCTTTAATAACTATGTTTGAGATATCTTGATATAGTTGAATTGCAATTATTAGTTGATTGACCTTTAATAATTAGTAGCAGGTGGATTTACACCTGTTTTTCTTTTACCCCTTTTGTTCTCTCTGCAGCTTGATTCATGTGATTGTTTTAACAAAATGCGGGTGCTTGGTATTTTCAGATTTGCCCTCGACATTGATTTGGATGCTCCAAAAGTCAGTATTCCTATAAAGACAGTTGGCTCTTTAGAATGTGATATGCATTTCATCTTGGATTTTGGTCATTTTACATTGCACACCGCGGTATGATTCTCGATTCTTATTCAGACTTTTGTAAACAACTTTACCTTTTTGCTTAATATGCATATCTTCTGCAGGAAAGTCATTCTGATGAACAAAGGCAGAGCCTTTATTCTCGTTTTTACATATCTGGGAGAGATATTGCTGCATTCTTAACAAATTACGCAGTTGATGGTCAGAAGCCCACTGTGGTCATACCAAATGCAATAGCGTCTTGCACTCCTCAAACAAAAGACAATTTTTATTCTCTCATTGATAGATGTGGAATGGCGGTAATAGTTGACCAGGTAAGGCATCTTTGTTCCTTTCCTCAATAGATCCAATTTGTCTCTTACTCTCTTTGATGTAAAATATTTTTCTTCGACGTTAATGCTATGAATAGTTCTCCTTACTCCTTATCAGTGTGTTAAATATTTTTTGGATGAATTATTATGGTGCTAATTAGACTTCATATTTCATGGTTGTGTTAGTTGCATTTAATTTTTTTTATTGAAAACTAATTACCTCATTGAGTAACATGTTGTTGTTCATATTGATTCAAGTGGAAGAGAAAATAACGGTTGACATATTGCTGATTTAATATGTTGAATATGCTAAGTGTATGGTTTGACTTCATCAATAATATGTTGACTTCTTGATATATTTATACCTCTTTTATTATCTTTCTGGACTTGTTTATACCTTTTGCATATTTGTTTACAGTTCTCTATGAAATAGTTTGTTTGTGTTTTGCTATTGAGACTTGTGACCAAGAAAGTCTTTGATTGTGATCCTTATGAATCTGTTTTGTGAAGATAAAAGTACCTCACCCTAGTTATCCATCAACACGCATATCTATTCAAGTGCCAAATCTTGGGATTCACTTATCACCAACAAGGTACTCTAGACTTATGGAGTTGTTGGATATGGTATATGCGACAATGGATAATTGTAGTCAGACAGCTGTTGATAATTTTCAAACACAATTTGCGCCTTGGAGTTCTGCAGATATTGCTACTGATGCTAGAATCCTTGTTTGGAAGGTAGGCTTTAATGTTCTCAACTGTAAGGAAAGTAAGCTGGTTGATGCATTGCCAAATAGTTACTTGATAAGTTTCTATTGGTTTAGGGGATTGGGAACTCAGTGGCTACATGGAATTCCTGTTTTTTAGTTTTATCTGGATCGTACCTTTATGCTATGGAATCTCAAAGTTCTCAGAGCTACCAGCATTACATCAGGTTTGCACTTTTGTATTCTTTTGGCTTATCTACTATACATTGGGACTGTAAATTTGAGGTGTCAATTATGTTCTTCCATTGAGTATTGTCTTTCTTCTCAGTATGGCTGGTAGACAGGTCTATGAGGTTCCGTCTTCAAATGTCGGTGGTTCACCATTTTGTATCGCTGTATGCTATAGAGGAATGGACATTCAACAGGTGAGTCATTCTGTGCGCGTGTGAGAGCTACGCTTTAATATTTATTACATTTCTATGATGTCATTCATCTTTTGCGTTTTGGGAATTTGTCTCCTATAGATGTTTGATTGATAATGCTAATCTTTCACAGGCATTGGAATCTTCTAGCACCTGGATTTTAGAGTTTTGCGATGAGGAGGAAAAAGGCATTTGGTTTAAAGGACTTGTACAAGCAACATATCAGTCTTCTGTATGATAGTGCAATTGTTCAAAAGTCATCTTTTTTAGGAAGTGTTACTAATTGTCGTTGAGGCGCTTTACTGAAATGTATGTTCATCTGACATAGGTTTTTTCAACAATTGATTTACTTGAAGATAGAGGTGGTATAGCAGCTGAAGGTGGGGAAAGCCAGACGCTAAATCTGAGAACAGCTGATCTTATCATTAATGGGGCACTCGTGGAGACAAAGTTATGTCTATACGGAAAAGTAAGATGTAACCCATGTTCTAAGGAGAAAACAATATAAAAAATTATACGTACAAACATTTGAACAAAATTCTTTCAGCCAGAGTATGTAATGAGCCCGGTATTCAGGGGTGTTTATTTTATTGTTTCAATTACGTGATCTGATTCTTATTGCTTTCAGTATTGCTACTTGAGCACTTAAACATTCGATCATTTGGCAGATTGCAGATGACATTGGAAAATTTGAGGAGACCCTAATTATTGAGGTTCTTGCCGGTGGGGGAAAGGTTTGTGCTGTTAATTTATATTGTTCTTGAATATGCATGTAGAGTTTGGAGACATTTCTCTGATAGGTACTGCAAGCCGTTTGACTGTCCGGTCTGCTTCACTGCAAAACTACTCTTACAAGAGATTCCAGCTTTAAAGTGACCTGAGACACTGCCTGGAATCTTCTGTTTAATTTTTAGTTTCCTTTTGGCTTATAAAAAAGAAATTTAATTGATAAAGAGGGTATAACTGTAGGATCAGGGTCCTATTAGCCAATTAAAAACATTCTAGAGATATGGAAAGCATGGAAGAGAAGTTCTTGACCACACCACTGGTGTATTTCATACAATTTAAGCAGAAAGAAGAAATATGAGATATGAACATCTAAGGGTTCTTATGAGATTTGTGAGGTACTTTGTACCTGTAGTATATTTTTATAATTGGCGCAGCATGTCCTTGTGAGTGCGTATAATTTGAGGGTTTCTGTGCCATCTTGAAGGCTGTTAGTCAAAGGTCTGCATCTGTAGGTTAATGTTGTTTTGGGCTTTAATGAAGTACAATTTCTTAGACTTTTCCCTTCACTCCCCCTCCCCTGATTGCAAGTTACAACTATATGACATGCTGAACAATTTACATGTTTGTTACTTTTTCTATGTAATTTGTTCTTATTGCATATTTAGTTATGTTGCCAAGCAGGTACACATGATGCGTTCGGAGGATGACCTGACAGTAAAGGTGAAGTTGCGCTCTTTGATGATTAAAGATGAACTTCAAGGTCGTCATTCTGCAAATCCACAGTATCTGGCGTGCTCTGTGCTGAAGAACGAGAAGCCACTTGGATCTCCTAGCTTCCTTGACTCTCAAGGGAGAGACATGTCTATGGTACCTCTACCTCATGATGACGATGATGCTTTCACGGATGCTTTGGCTGATTTTTTGTCTGCATCAGATTCTGGTCTCTCTTCACCTAGATTAGAGATATTTGAGTCTGCGGAAGCATTAATTCATGAACAACATCTTCTGCAAGGAAAGGGCATATCCAATGAGATATTCTATGAGGTAGAGGGTGGTGATAGTTTGGATTTTGTATCTTTCACTTTTTCAACTAGGAGCTCCTCTTCATCTGATTATGATGGTGTAGATACTCAGGTAATTTGACTTGAATAATTTGGATTTTAGCTATAATGTTATGTTTCATCTCAACACTTGTAATGTATATATTTTAATTCCCAGATGAGCATACGCATGTCCAAACTGGAGTTCTTTTGTAATAGACCCACTCTTGTTGCTTTAATTGGTTTTGGGTTTGATTTACTCTATGTGACTCCTGCTCAAAGTAACACAGACATGGATGGAATCTCCAAAGAATCTTCGATGAACAAAGAATCTTCAATTAACAAAGAATCTTCAATGAACAAAGAAAAAGGTGAAGACAGTAAGCGTGTTAAGGGGCTGCTGGGGTATGGTAAAAATCGTGTTGTATTTTATTTAAACATGAATGTCGATAGTGTGACTGTTTTTCTCAACAAAGAGGATGGTTCTCAACTTGCTGTGCTTGTGCAAGAGAGTTTCCTGCTGGAACTTAAGGTGAGTATATTGCTATAAGAAACCCCTTTCTGGACTTCTTATCTCTTTCAATACATATGAAATTGAGTCTCGTATGAAGTTTGTCACGAATGTAGTTCAATTCTCCATTTTTTTTCCTTTTTTTTCAAAATTTTGTTCGATTATAAACATTCAAATATCAGATATAGCCACTGCATTTTTTATCCCCTCCAATCTTTGATACTCATCCTATAATGTATCTTTGTCTGATTTCACTTAATTGTTTATTCAAGGTTCATCCAAGCACTCTTTCTATTGAAGGCACACTAGGAAATTTCAGACTCTGTGATAAGTCACTTGGAACAGATCAATGTTGGAGTTGGCTTTGTGATATACGTAATCCAGGGCTTGAATCTCTTATACAGGTAGTCACTTGACTTACTGGTGGCTCTTGTAATATCCAGCTTCTAATTATGAATTGATGTTCTATTTTTCTTTTTCAGTTCAAGTTTAATTCTTATAGTACTGAAGATGATGATTATGAAGGATATGATTACAGTTTGAGTGGCCGACTATCTGCTGTACGCATTATTTTCCTATATAGGTTTGTCCAGGAGGTATGTTGGAGTAGATCACTATAATTTGCGTGTAGTGTCTCATTTTTTGTTTTCTGGATGCAAAATTGAATTTATCCTTCCTAGATGGTTAGAAACTCATACTCGTTGAGGTTTTCAAGTCTCTCACATTTTGTTTTGTAAATTGCATCTGTAGCTGTTAGTGTCCACTTGCATTCATGAAAAGGTTGTCCTTTTGAAGTTTATAAATTAAGTGCGAGGAAAACAACATAAAATGATGAAGAAGAAGAACTAAAAACATTAAAACCTTCTGAAAATTTATTGTCATAGTTAAAACCTTCTGAAAATTTATACAGTTATCCCGTGTTTTCAAAATTTTCTATTTCACCTGAAGTTGAAATTTATTTTTACCATCCAATAATGGTTGAACTATTGGATTTATGGAAACAACGCTATCTTAGACCCGAAGACTCAATGGCCTTCCTCTCTTATGGTAACAATTATCATTAATATACTTAGTCTCTACTCTTGCGCACAATCATTTATTCAGCATCACTTAATAGGATATAATACTGTTTGACCATTGCATTGATATCAGGTGCTTGATGATATACCTTTTTGGATGTACTGAGCAAATTGTGCCTGACTTAATTAGAGGACTTGGCCTTAAAAATATTCTAAACGTAGATAAATATACCTGGCCTTAAAAATATATCTTTGATGGCTAACATGGGATGGTAGAAAGGTTTTATTTTCTTTTTTCTATTTATCTTTTGTCTTATATAAGAGGATTGTTTGAGAGTGATGGCATTTTGGATATATTGTTCTTCACAGATAACTGTGTACTTTATGGATCTTGCAACTCCTCATACTGAAGAAGCAATTAAACTTGTTGATAAAGTTGGTGGTTTTGAGTGGTTGATTCAGAAATACGAAATGGATGGGGCCACTGCATTAAAGCTGGACCTCTCTCTTGACACTCCAATTATCATTGTTCCCAAGAATTCAACGTGCAAAGAGTATGTAGATTTGCAGTCTGATTGAAGTTATTTATGTGATATTTGTAGGACTACTTGGAAACTAGTTGTGAGTGGAAAACTGAATATGAGATTTTTAAAGGTTTATCTGATGAAAAACACATTTCTTTTTGGTGTCTCGCTCAGAAGACGTGCTGTTGTGAATATTTAATAAGACTAAGTTTGTACGCTGTGGCAAGTTCTGTTGGATCTTAATTTGACTACAATGCTGGATACAGCATATAGACATGTCATATATGCCAAAAAAGATTTGCGCTACTCTCATTTGACTAGGTGTAAGATTTATATCCAATTGGCATGTATGATATTGCAATCTTTTGAAATTCCTGACGATAGGTTTGCTTTTCTTTGGAAGTCTTGTTTTCTTGAATCTTTCAGCTCTTTAAGTTGTTCGATGTCATGAATTATTTATGTATTGGTCATGCTTGCAGTTTCATTCAACTTGATTTGGGCCAGTTAGAGGTGACAAATGAATTTAGTTGGCATGGCTGCCCAGAGAAAGATCCGTCAGCTGTTCACATTGATGTTCTTCATGCTAAGGTATGCTTTGGTGTATCTTTACTTGATTGTCTGTGAATTAGAGTTTCGGTTTCTGAATTGTAATTTGATGTCTAAGTTCAGATTTTGGGGATCAACATGTCAGTTGGAGTTGATGGTTCTTTAGGTAAGCCTATGATACGAGAAGGAAAAGGACTAGATATATATGTACGTCGGAGTTTGCGGGATGTTTTCAGGAAAGTTCCAACATTTTCGCTTGAAGTTAAGGTAAATATTAGCTGGACATGCTTCTGTCTAGGACATTCTTTCCTGTTTCTGCCTTTTGTTGTATTTTATGTCCCTTAGGCTTGGAGGTCCGCATCCTTGTGATTCATAGATTAAATAAGAGTTTAACATAGCTTTTCAATGTTTTTGGGTCAAATTAGCAGGAACCATTAAGCGCTTTTTCATATTTTCTTCACCTTCTTTATCCATTTGGCTAAGTTGTATCATATTGTTAAGCATTTCTTGGAATTAATTTTGAACTTTATTTCTGACAGTGGAATGCTTAGCGAAGAGCATCATAAAGTTACTCAAATTGGTGCTTTACACTATTATAGTAATTCTTCTCGTTAATGTTTGAGCAGGTGGATACTCTTCATGCTGTAATGTCTGATAAAGAATACAATATAATTCTAGATTGTACATCCATGAATTTATGTGAAGAGCCGAGGCTTCCTCCAAGTTTTCATGGTAGCAAAGGCGGTCCAAAAGATACAATGCGAATGCTGGCAGATAAGGTCAACATGAACAGTCAGATGCTACTGTCACAGACTGTTAACATAATGGCTGTTGATATCCGTTATGCACTGTTAGAGCTTTGTAATGGCGTTCATGAGTCACCTTTAGCTCATCTTGCTGTAAGTCTTTTTTTTTATTGAAGATAAATGTAGTGTTTCCTTTCAATGCATATGGGTGCGCACCTGCAAGCATATTTGTGCTAATAATTCCATGTACACATGGTTTATTCTTTATGAATCTTGATTATGTGCTTGCAGCTGGAGGGTCTGTGGGTATCATACCGCACATCTTCGTTGTCCGAAACAGATCTTTACATAACTATTCCTAGGTTTTCTATCTTGGATATTCGTCCTGATACGATAAGTGAAATGCGCCTAATGCTTGGATCATCTAGTGATGCTTCTAAGCAAGGTTCCGTTGGAAATGATCCTAAACTTCTGAATAGTCGCAGTGTTAGGAGGGTAAACACTGAATCTGCCATTGATGTGGATGTAGCTTATTCAACGATGTTTTTGATGGACTATAGATGGCGGCTTTCCTCCCAATCATGTGTTGTTCGACTTCAGCAGCCTCGTGTTCTTGTTGTACCAGATTTTCTTCTGGCTGTGGGCGAGTTTTTTGTGCCAGCGTTGGGTACAATAACTGGTAGGGAGGAATCAATGGATCCTAAGAGGGATCCCATTTGTAGAAGCAATAGCATAGTACTTTCGGAAGCTGTTTACGAACAGAGTGAAGAAATTGTGCGCTTATCTCCAAGTAGGCAGTTGATCGTAGATGCCCATGGAGTTGATGAGTACACTTATGATGGTTGTGGCAAAGTTATCTGTCTAAGTGAAGAAACCAATGCAAAGGAATCTCATTCGAGGAGGTTTCGACCAATAATAATTATTGGACGGGGAAAGAAGCTGCGGTTTTCTAATGTAAAAATTGAGGTGATATGTTAACGTCCCTTTAATGCAGATTTTCCTTTTTTTATGGTTGCTTCGCATCTCTCTATTATATTGGTTTTACATGCATGGGGTGCAAGAGAGATATGCTTAGAAAGGAAGATTGATGAGAAATGATGATTTTGACTCTCACTGGCTTACACTTTTTACATATGACTTTGAACATCTCTATCTAAATAGGAATGTTTCTTATTCTTGTTTCTATTTAAAACTTGTAACTCTCAAGCACACATTTGAAAACTAATTTCTGATTGAGAATTATTTCAACATCTCGAAGTGAATGTTGGCTAATTAGTTTCTACTATCAAGAATTCTAGTTGTCATCTGCATATCAATTTAGTAGTTATTTCTCCTCCTAAGAATGCAAGGTAAAAGGCTGTCTTCTTTGTGCTGTCTTCCCTAATCTTGTCTTGTTCGCTTTTGTGGCATGTGCTTAAGATATTGTTTGTTAGTTTCTAATCACAAGTGAATGAAATCTGACTGTTGCAACACATCTTTTATCCTTCTTTTTTTTCCATCAGAATGGTTTCCTTTTGAGGAAGTATGCATACTTGAGTAATGATAGCAGCTACTCAACCTCCGTAGAAGATGGTGTTAACATTATATTGGTAGATAGTTCTTCACCTGGTAACGAGAAGACAGTTCTGGATGATACGCATGAACCATCAGACATCTCAAGTACGTCTGATTCTCAAAATGATACAAGCAGAGTGCAAAGTTACACTTTCGAGGCTCAGGTAATGGTTTTTCAGTATCATCTTGTCATTTTCTGACAGCTATGAACTTTTACATGATGTGGTATTGGGTGTGCTGCCTGGTTTGCATGTTTAAGTACATCACGGTTTTTTTGCTCCTAGCTATATATTATTTGCTATTCTCATTCTTTCTGCTCTTTGTAAAGTAAAACAAGAAACATTTGCAAGGCTTGTAGTTGTAAGCTATCTAATTTTCAGAAATTTGGAACTTGCTGCTTGAAGTATAAATTGCAGAATCAGATGCATGTAAAAGTTATTTCTCTGTATTAAAATGTTTAACTGCATTTGGCCACTGCTGATTAAAGTGACTTATTGTTGAGCTCTTAAAACAATCCGTAGAATGTGGTTGGTGTATGTGAAATAAAAAGTGGACTATTGTAAGACTCTTTTGATGATGTAGATTCAGAATGAATTCCTTTGTTTTGCTGGTCAATGAATGTATTATGGTTTCTGAATAGATTCACTGTTACTATTTCACCTAGTTATTCTAACAAGTGGGGTCGGGCTAAGTGATATTGGTTGGACTAATTATTGTGGGACACTAACTGATCAATCAATCACTAGCCTTGCTAATAAACGATGTGGTACTTAGAAGAAAACAACTTGTAACTTGCCTTCTTCTGAATTCAATAAGGCTCTCTGGTTCGAATTAATGATTTTGTAGAACTCAGTTCTACCATATAATTTTGGTGCCACAAAATTGTATTTGAAGGCTGTAGCTTAAATTTATAATTGGTTTTGTCTTGTTGGTAGCTAATTTTGTTAGTTATTTTAGGATTATAATTATTAGGGTAAATAATTTTAACATTCAGGTTCAGTCAATTGCACTAGTACCTTCTTAAATTTCAGAAACTAATTTTAACCTCGTAATTTGAGTTTGTCCCATTCGGAGATCCTTCCGTCTGTTCTGGGAATTTTTTTTCCGTTAAATACAATGTGGCATTTTACACTTGTCAGGTACTTAAATGCTCTTCTTCACAAACCTTCCTAGCTTGTTTTTTTGGAAGCACCAGTGGTTATTTTTAGTTGCCAAATCTTCTAATATTGTTCCTTGAAAATTGAAATTTAATTTGACAACTTCTGCTGGTCTCAAAGTAAGAAACAGATTTTGAGGGAGGGGTTTCTTTTTTACCTAGGAAGACGAAGAAGAAGACCATTTAGTGTAATTGTTTTTGATAAAATGCCTATTTGACATGTGATTTACGGACAAAAGTCCTGAGAAGCCGAGGGGTCTCATTATAGGACAAACTCAAACAACAGATAGGCTAATTCAATTTTTGTAAATACAAGGAAAAAATTAGTTTATTTCACCAAGCCTCACAGATGTTTTGACAATTTACCCTAACTGTTATTATGTTAGCTGGTGTCTATTGGTTTGTTTTCAAAATATAAAGTAGGACTTTTTTGTCCTAGGTTTTCTATTTGTATTTGTTCTGAATGGCTTGAACTTTTTATTGTTTCCATTGTCAGGTGGTTTCTCCTGAGTTTACCTTTTATGATGGCACAAAATCTTCATTGGATGATTCGTTATATGGTGAAAAGCTTCTCCGTGCTAAACTGGATTTCAGTTTCATGTAAGACACAGAAACTTACTTTCTGTTTTGTCTTTTGTCTTTTTCTTCTTCTTTTTTTTGGTTCGGCATGTTTAGCAGTTAAGTGTCACATTGAAGAGAGAAAACAGGACTATTTGTTTGTTTGTTTTTTCGCTGCGCATGATAATTTACCAGGTTTTCCTTTAAGTTAAAGTATTTTTGAGAAGACATTGCCATTTTGAGGGCAACATTGCCTGAGGTAGGAGTGTTTCCCACATTGTTGAACATGTTTATTATTTGAGCTTACCCATATTTCTCCTTAATATCACGTGGTGGCATTGATGAATCAAAGATAGAAACACCTTCACGTAGCTACTATTAGCAAGGGGTTTTCTTTTCCAACTTTTTCTTTCCCTTAGCTGTTAGTCATTAGATTTATTGGGTTGAGAATGTTATCTTCATGCTTTTTGTATTTTCTTTTCTGAAACAGGTATGCATCAAAAGACAATGATACCTGGATCCGAGCCCTGGTGAAGGATTTGAGTGTTGAGGCTGGTTCTGGTCTCATGATTCTGGATCCAATGGATATTTCAGGGGGATACACTTCTGTGAAGGAGAAAACAAATATATCTCTGATATCAACAGATATTTTCTTCCATCTTTCTTTGAGCGCTATTTCTCTGTTGCTTAACCTGCAGAATCAGGCAGCTGCCGCATTACAATTGGGAAACTCTGTTCCTTTGGCACCTTGTATTAACTATGACCGAATTTGGCTCGCCCAAAAAGGTTGTGCTCTATTTAGATGGATGAATTTGGTAATTTAGATGATTGTTTTTGTATTACTATCTCAGTTCTGTTCACTTTGTGGCTGCATTTCGTAGAACTTCTTATAAGACTTATTTAATACTTTACTCTACCCTTAACATCATTCTGGATATTGCTGCAGAAAGTGGAACTCCCAATAGCCTTACCTTCTGGAGAGCTCAAGCTCCCGCAAATTATGTTATATTGGGCGATTGTGTGACTTCAAGGTAAAGTTTCTCTCGAGTTTTATAAAGTTTTTTCTTATCTGATATTGGCTAGATATTCATTTGATTCGGTGGCGCTATGTTAGCATTATTGGATTTTTACCGTGCTAAGCTATGTAATATATTCTCAGTAAAACATGAATAAAACAAACAAGCAAACACAATTCTAAGTTTTCTATTATTTTATGCTTTCAAAATCTCTCTCTTAAGGAGCCCCCAAATTTCTAAAAAAATAGGTTAGGGTGGAAAAGTACTGAGAGTCAATACTCAAATGATTTTGAGGTATTAGGTTAACAGTTCCCAAGAACAAGCTACTAGACTTTGAGTTTAGACTTTCAATGCATTAAAGACACGTGTAATTCGCAACTTGTGTATTTTTGCATTTTATTATCTTAAGGAATTAGGCATCTGAGTGTCATGTTTTACTTTATCCATTATATGACAGCAGTGATAAACCAATATGCAATATATCCAGAAAAGAATATATTTTCCATCTCATCACATCGCTAAATATGAAAAAAATTGGTCAGAACGTAATCGCACACATGAAAGAAATTGATATTTTGTAAGTGTAGAAGAGAAATGGAGCAAGAGCATACCTGGATTGTCATTTTGCTTTGAAACCAAATCGTGATGTCCTCTACTGGTCAAGCCATCTTGCTTGGCTTTGGGGATACAGTCATAAAACAAAAGCTGTCAATGTTTTGATAGAATTTGTTAATTTGAATGGTGGCCTCCTTTTTCAATTGGAAAACATACAACTGTGGATCCAAATGTGAATCCCCTGCCAAAATGCATATCATGAAATCCATTTCAAACCTGTTGCCATTTGTTTAAACATATCTTTTTTCCAAGAACTTGGATTTTTGGAGCAACCAAATATAATTCTCAAAATTCAGTTTTGCCAATCTCCAAAATTTACAAGGCGTTAAAGAATCTTCAGGAAGCACACTATAACTGAAAGCGGCCGAGAATGAGTATCTATCCCTTACGGGAATCGAACCCATGGATATGAATTTGACTTTGTCCAATATTAGGCTTCTTTGTCTCCACAAGTACCTCATGGTCCAATCTAAAAGGCACTATCTCTAACAGTTTGGAGTCACCCCTTAGCTAATGAAGCCAGTGAAAACATCCATTGATATATGTAGTTGTCCTTCAATACATGGCTCCGTAAATTTGATTCTTTCTCAAGGTGCTCGGTCTGAAGTGAAAATATTTTACAAAATTTAACCTAGATCTCTGAAAGTGATAACTTATGGAGCTTATAAATTTATAGTCTTGGGGGTATTGTACTCAATTGAGAGTGGAAAGACATAAAATCCATAGATTTTTTCCATGAGCGACATATATCACGATTTTCACATCTGCTCGTTTGTGTATGATCTTATAACAAATAATATTGATTTGTGGAATGCCCATTATGCAAGTCCCAGTCTTGATTCCTGAAGTATGTTGAAACCTTTTTTATTCATCAAATTTTGGAGGATAGTAAGGACATATATCTCTGAATTAATTTGACCTAATTTCTTTAAATATCTCTTTTATACTGCTCTAGTTCAATTTGAATTGCTTCTTTTTTCCATTTAACTTCAATGGGAATAAGTACACATTTTTTGTTTCTGGTCAAATGTACCAGTGTGTGGAATTATGTTGAATTTTTTGTAAACAAAAACAAACAAACAAACAATATTGCTGATTATTGCAATTAGTTTAGTGATTCTGCTTTTGGGTGCTATTCATAACGGTAATATGTCCAACTCTCTTATCCTTCTATCAGAATTCATAATGGTAATCACTACTATATTTATTATGTGTTTATTTAATTTAATTTCTTACACTAAACTTTTCCTTCTCCATCTTATGGCTTTTTTTTGCCAATGTGGTAGGCCGATTCCCCCTTCACAAGCAGTAATGGCTGTCAGTAATACATATGGACGTGTGAGAAAACCGATTGGATTCAATCTCATAGCCTCTGGAATTCTAGGACTAGGGGTTGAAGGCCATTCTGATTCTAGTAGTGATTGTTCTCTATGGATGCCTATTGCACCAGCTGGCTACACAGCCGTGGGTTGTGTTGCACATATAGGGAGCCAACCACCACCGAATCACATTGTTTATTGCCTACGATCTGACCTTGTAGCCTCCACGACATATTCAGAATGCATATTCAGTGTGGCACCAAATCTACCTTCTCCTTCTGGGTTTAGTATTTGGCGCATGGACAATGTAATTGCTTCTTTTTATGCCCATTCCTCAACTGAATATCCTCCCAGAGTCAGTAGTTGCAACCTGAGTCGCATTCTTCTTTGGAAGTCTGTCCGGCTGTCTAAAGAAGGTGCATCAGATTTGACTGCTGACCAAGGAAATAAAAGTCAGAAAACAGGCACAGAGGATGGGAATTCATCTGGATGGGATGTCCTTCGATCAATTACAAAAGCATCCAATTCTTACATATCAACGCCCAATTTCGAGAGGATATGGTGGGACAAAGGCAGTGATGTAAGGCGACCTGTTTCAATATGGCGACCTATTGCACGTGCTGGTTATGCTATACTAGGAGATTGCATTACTGAAGGGTTAGACAATTCTAATGTGCATCTCTTTATTCTTTTGATACTTTTTGACTTTGATAAAGTATCTTTATGTTCTAATTTTCCTATGATCTATATGTGATAGTACTGATTCTTTTTTACAGCTTAGAACCACCTTCATTGGGCCTGATATTTGCAGTAGACAATCCTGAAATCGCTTTGAGGCCTGTGCAGTTTACTAAAGTTGCACATATTGTTGGGAAAGGTGTAGATGAAGTATTCTTTTGGTATCCAATTTCTCCTCCAGGATACGCTTCACTCGGCTGTATTGTCACTAGAATAGATGAAGCACCTAGAATTTCTTCACTGTGCTGTCCAAGGATTGACCTCGTTAACCAAGCAAGTATACATGAGGTGCCAATTTCAAGATCTTCAAGCTCAAAGGCCTCTCAGTCTTGGAGCATTTGGAAAGTTGAAAATCAGGTTGAGATAAATATTTTGCTAAAATACTTTTTTCTAATTTCTTTTGTTGGTATAGGTGTTTCTTTTGATTAGGATTATCATGACAGTTTCTGCTAATTTTTCTTTTTGTTATAATTGAAGGTTCAGCATCTGTGTTTTTTATACCTTATGGTTCTGAACTTGCTAAAGTTGTCTGGAAGTTAGTTTCTGAACTTTCCCTACGTCTATGCAGGCCTGTACTTTCCTTGCCCGCTCTGATCTCAAAAAGCCTTCTAGTAGGTTGGCGTTTGCAATTGGTGATACTGTGAAGCCAAAGTCACGGGAAAATATAACTGTTGATCTGAAGCTAAGATACTTCTCCTTGACCATTTTAGACAGTTTATGTGGAATGGTATTTGGACTTTGGAACACCTCTAGTTGTAGACATCTTCAATATTTTTATTTTTTGCATTATTATTATTATTGTTACTATTATTATTATTATTATTATTATCACTATTATTATTATTATTACTATTATTATTATTATTATTATTACTATTATTATTATTATTATTTTTATTATTATTATTATTCTGCTCTTATGGTAATTTTTTTCAGATGACACCCCTATTTGATACTACAATAAGCAATATAAAGCTTGCTACACATGGTCGACTAGAGGCAATGAATGCTGTACTCATTTCCTCCATTGCCGCATCAACATTTAATACGCAACTAGAAGCATGGGAACCACTTGTGGAACCATTTGATGGAATATTCAAGTACTATTATTGGTTTTTTCATCTTTTTTAGCTTCTTGTTTCTGTATGCATTTTACCTTGAGTAATTCTGATTCTGGATCTTGTTCGATTTGTGCTTTTCCAGGTTGGAAACTTATGATACTAATATACATTCCCCATCAAGGCTTGCAAAGAAAATTCGCATTGCTGCAACCAGTATTGTGAACATAAACTTCAGTGCAGCCAACCTTGAAATTTTTGTGGGAACAATCCTCTCTTGGAGAAAGCAGCTAGAACTTGATTATAAGGCGATAAAGCTAAATGAGGTGCATTAATTTTAAATCTTGAATATAGTTTATTGTATGTGTATATCTGAATTCTTCCTAAATTTGTTCAAAAATACAGAAAAACTGTAGTCATCATAGACACGAAGAGGATCCAACTTTTTCTGCATTGGATGAAGATGATTTTCAGACTGTAATGGTAGAGAATGAACTTGGATGTGATATATATCTGAAAAAGGTTGAAGGTGATGGAGATGATGTAGTTGACCAATTACATCATGGTGGATCTGCTTCTATTTGGATTCCACCACCAAGATTCTCGGACAGATTGAAAGTAACAGATGAATCTAGGGAAGCACGTTCTTATGTTGTCATCCAGATTGTTGAAGCTAAGGTTATAACTTGTAACTTCTACTGTACTTTGAGACCATCCTGCTAAAAGTAAATATTTTCAGTAACTGGAATAAAGGTGAATTTTGGTCTGCAGGATTTACCCGTAGTTGATGACGGTAATAGCCATAATTTCTTTTGTGCTCTACGCCTTGTGGTTGATAGTCAGGGTACAGATCAGCAAAAGCATTTTCCTCAGAGTGCAAGGACAAAATGTGTGAAACCAGTGCTTTTAAACTCAAAACACACTGTTGGCATGGCAAAGTGGAATGAACTTTTCATATTTGAAATTCCTCGCAAGGTACTTTTGATTAATTAGCTCATTTTAACTGTTACGTCGTTCTCTCATGTATGTCTACCAATTAAGAAAGCCTTTAGGATAAGGTAGGACTTTTTTATGCCTGTTTCACGTTTATTATGATTTTTGGTGACTGCATGTAGTCCATTCCTTGTCCTCTCCCTCATGAAATATAGTATGCTGGGAGTCCAAAGTCATTTAGCTTGAGATTTCATCTTCTAAAAGTATCCATTGAAATCTTATTATTATCTTTTTATTTTGTTTTCTTAATGTATCTCCTTATTACCTTCTAAGGCTCAACTTTAAGTAAGCTTTGTTGGAGGGAGACACTTTTCTCTGGTATTCCATGCGAATTTGCAAATTCATATGACTTCTAATCATCAAGTAGTTGGACAGATCATCATAATATTTCTCATTGTACTGATTTGTTAGTGCGACAAAAGAGATATATTTTGTGCTACTAAAAATATGAAAAATGGGGGAAAATGGATTTATGATTTCCAATTTTGAAGGATAACAATGAATGGATGAAGAAAGTTTCGTATTCTTATTCTTTCTTATTTATTTCCATTCCAATAATATAATTTCCAGTACCTTCCATTATTATTTCACTGTACTTGGCTTCAAACTATGCTCTTCATTTTATCAACGATGAATTTGAGATGGTTTGATGATTCCCTTGCTATATTTTTTATTACCAGGGCCTGGCTAAGTTAGAACTGGAGGTCACAAATCTTGCAGCCAAAGCTGGAAAAGGTATGCATATTTATGGTTCAACCTTCATGTATTCATTACATAAAGTTGCAATAAAGTCAATAAATCTGGCTCTGTTTCTAGGTGCCATCTACCAGTTGGAGTGTGAATTCCTAATTCTTGTGATGTTTAATGCCTCTGATAAGTGTATTACTGAATTTAAAATTTGTGCTTTTAATATAAAAATTTATATCGCGGGTGCTTTCTAGTCTAAACTAAAAGTAAATTTGATATCACATATGTACTCGTATGGTTGTTACTGAACCGAGCTATGCTTGATATTTCCTTGTTCAGTCACAACATCACATCTCTGTGACATTGTCACCCGCTATTAGTTTTATTAATGCAATGTTGTTCTCCTCTTATTTCAACATGGTTATCATATTGCTTGAAACTTGCGTTCACTTCATAATGAGTTGGTTGGTATGAGTCTTCTTGTCAAGACTCAGAACTCATTGGTTTTGTTTTCAACTAAGTAGCTAGTAGCTACAACATTATATTTCGGTGGGTGGGGATGGAGGCATTTAGAGGTGATTGGAAGGACCTACTTTGACGGTCTTACTTCATTTTTTCTTTTCTTTCATGCATGATTTTTAGAGGATTAGTAATCAATATAGTCAAGCTTATGTTGACAAACTGGACTCAGGAGGATTTTATGTACTCTGAAATGTATACAGGTGAAGTTGTTGGTGCACTGTCGTTACCTGTTGGACATGGGACGGTTATGCTGAAAAAAGTGGGCTCATCGAGGATGCTACATCAACCCAATAATGGCCAGAATTTTGTTTCATATCCTCTAAGAAGAAGGGTGAGATATGTTTATTAATACATTCATACATGGGCAGCTACTTGTATACTTATGTGTCTATGGTGATGAAATTTCTGCCTATAATTTTAATATTTCTGGTAGAAAATTGTTTTGCTTCTGATACTATTTACTCTTGCAGGCTCAACAAGAAAATGTTGAAGAATTAAATGATAACGGATGCCTGTTAGTTTCTACTACTTATTTTGAGAAGAATAATGCATCAAATTTCTATGGAGATAAAGAAATTAAGCATTCTAATCATAGAGATATAGGTTTCTGGATTCGGTTTGGCTCAGATGGTGTGTGGGAGGGTATCCGTTCATTGCTTCCACTTTCTGTCGTTCCCAAATTGTTTGAGAGTGATTATATTGCCATGGAAGTTCTCATGCAAAATGGCAAGAAGCATGTGGTTTTTAGGGGTCTAGCAACGACAGTTAACGATTCAGATATTAGGTTGGAAATTTCTGTATTTGATACACCTTCCTCTTCAGGGTCGAACAACATTAACATCGTAATAGATGAAATCTTCGAAAATCAAGCTTATCATCCCGTCTCTGGTTGGGGTAACAAGTTGCCTGGCTCCAAAAGTTTTCCGGGGCAATGGAGCAACATGGACTTCTCAAATTCATCAAATGTTAGTATATTTGGGAATTTTTTTTTTCTTCTCCATATACTACTAAGCTTAGAACTATACTATGTGGTACTGATTTGTGTTCTTGTAGGATTTTCTGGAGCCTTTGCTTCCTCCTGGATGGCAATGGACTTCTGCATGGATTGTTGATAAATCATCCCCTGTAGATGGAGATGGCTGGACATATGGAACTGATTTTCATAGTTTGAAGTGGCCTCCATCAAAATCTAGCACTAAATCTGCTCGTGACATTGTGCGCAGAAGGCGATGGATTCGTAGGAGGCAGCAATCAACTGGGCAAGGATTAAACAACATCAATAGCAATTTGATTTCTGTAAATGCTGGATCATCAGCAGTTTTACCATGGAAAAGCACATCAAAGTCTTCTGATAAGTGCTTACAGGTTCGCCCATGTGCTGACCTTTGTCAACCAGAATATTCATGGGGCCAACCGGTTGCTTTTGGTTCAGGCTATACACTTGAAAAGGAGCAACCTTTTATTGATCAAGGTTTGCTCACAAGACAGGGTACTTTCAAGCAGGGAAGTAAAACACCCAGTGCTTTTAAGTTGAATCAGCTCGAGAAGAAGGATGTTCTTTTTCATTGTTCTCCCAGTACTGCTAGCAAACAATTTTGGCTCAGTTTAGGCGCTGATGCTTCTATTCTTCACACGGAATTGAATGATCCTGTTTATGATTGGAGAATATCTATCAACTCGCCGTTGAAGTTGGAAAATCAACTCCCTTGCCCAGCGGAATTCACAGTCTGGGAAAAAACAGAGAATGAGGGTTGTGTAGAGAGAGATCATGGTATTATCTCTTCCCGTAAGGGGGCACATATATATTCAGTAGATATCCGTAAACCTATCTATCTTACATTGCTGGTCCAAGGTGGTTGGATTTTGGAAAAGGTAATAGTTGTTGCATAGAAATTGCGCACTCTTTACAAATAGAAAGTCTTTTTAATAACGGGTTCATTCTGTTATATAATGAATCAATGTAGTAAATGTGATGTCTAAGTCAACTAAAACATGCTTAGGCTTCTAAACAGCGGATATAAGCTTTTGTGGGCCTATAATGTCTCCTTGATTGAAGGAGAACCTTGTAATATATATATATGTGTGTGTGTGTGTGTGTGTGTGTGTATTTCTCTTAAGTAACAGGCAGACTCCTACATGGTATCCCATGGCTTCTCCCTATTTCCATGGTATATAACATGCTAGTTGAGCTTTTGGGTTTCCTTTCATGTTTAGGTTGTCTGAGTTGAGTCCCTCAGATTGAACTGTTACTTTTCCCATCCTTTCTTTTTGGTCTTCCATGGAGAGCAGTCACTTTTGGGTTTGTTGCAGCTAGCAATTACTTTCGGGGCTGCCCCGAGAGCATCCAGTTTTTGGGATTGTCGTAGAAATCACCAGTTTCGGGTCTGCCCAAGAAGGCAGCCACTCTGACTCCACCTTTCTTGAAGTTGGTGTTTTGTCTCACTGCTACTGACTATTGTGGGCCTACAATGTCTCCTTAATTGAAGGAGAACCTTGTATATATGTGTATTGTTATTAAGTAAATATATTCATGTAGGCTTCTACATGGTATCCCATGGCCTATAACAAATTTATACAAGTATTTCTGTCATTTTTTTTTTATTTTAATATATAATAAGCATTATTTTCTGTATCAGGACCCTGCTCTTGTGCTGGATCTTACTTCCGGTGACCATGTCTCGTCATTCTGGATAGTCCACCAGCAAAGCAAAAGGTTGGTAGGCATTCATAATACTAGCATTGTGGAATGCTAGTATGTTTCAATGATTTAATTGTGGTATTGGATTTTTTTCTTTCTTTTAAAGTATCAAAAGCATGGATATTAACTTATTTCTTTGGTATTTTCTATAATGGGACGAACATATGCACATAATGAGCCTGATTTATTAGGTGAAAGGCTTCGATTAAATTTATATGAACAAAATACTCTTTTTTTGTATTTATGTTCAAGAAAGAGATGAGCGAATGAGTTTCTAAATCTGCTAACCTGCACTATATTAATGCATCTTATAATGCAGTTTCGGAACCGGTTAAAAAATTTAGGTTCTCCTAGTTTGGTTCCTTAGCTAGTCTATTGTTATTTTTCCTGTTTCCACATTGCTGCTCTTTTCTCAAGAAGTTGAGAATTAGAAGACTTGTATTCCTGAAACAAATTTGCATAGTTACCCGTGTACAAATGTTTGGGTGAGAGTAAATTGATGAAATTTGTTATCTGAAATATTGGAGTATAATATGCGTTTTGCCCACTTCTACCATGTATTGATCACATTCTTTGTACTTGCAGAAGAGTACGGGTGACAGTTGATAGAGACATGGGAGGATCCGTCGCTGCACCTAAAACAATCAGGTTATTTGTTCCATATTGGATAGTAAATGACTCATCTTTACCATTGGCATATAGAGTGGTAGAAATTGAGCTGCTGGATACTCCAGATGCCGATACAGTTTTTCTCTCTAGAGCAGTTAAGTCTGCGAAATCAGCCTTGAAAACTCCCACAAACTCATTGGAAAGGAGGAATTCAATTGCCAAACGAAATGTTCAAGTGCTTGAATTAATTGAGGATTCTAGCCCGCTGCCTAGCATGCTTTCTCCACAAGACTCTGCTAGACGAAGCGGGATGATGTCTCTTCCATCGCAGAAAGATGCATATATGTCTCCACGAGTTGGACTTGCTGTTGCTATTCGTAATTCTGATGTATGCAGTCCTGGGATTTCTCTACTTGATCTGGAAAAGAAGGTAATTTGGGTGGACATGTAACATCACGGCCAAGACTGCATATTTTTTCAGTGGCCTGATTTTTTGGTTTTTGTTGTTTTTATTCTGAAGGGGTTGTATTTTAATAATCTTTTCAGGAAAGGGTTGATGTCAAGGCATTTAGTTCAGATGGATCTTACTACAATGTTTCAGCTTTCCTCAAGACCTCAGAGAGAACAAAGGTTTTGCTCTAGTATTCTTGCCTATTTGGTTTTGTTTATTTCATCTTACCAATGAATGATAAACTGCTCCATGATGCAAGGTTGTTTTGTATCCTTCAATATCTTCGTATGACTAGGAGCATATTTCCTTTAGAAGCAGAGTTTAGCGATCTTCATGACTTTTGATCATTTCGTTTTTTGATGATTAGATTAATATCCATGTTGAATCGATCGTTGGTCTTATTTTCTTTGTTTAGAGATGTATGACCCTGAATATTATATTGGAATCAGTGACTATTATGTTTCTAAGTAGTCATACAATGATCTCAATGCTGTGTTTTTTTGCGGTTATTAAGATCAGGGACCTGGGACTTATCTCTCAAAACCAAGGTTCCGGATGTCTATTTCTAGCTGTATGCCCTCATCTGAAAGTTGACATGTCTTGTTTTAGGATTAGAATATGTTGAAGCATCTACTTTTAGCTCTGTATTTCCATCAACGTTATGATCTTGATTGGATTCTACTGCTTTAATTTTAATATCTAAGAATAAGATCATGGAAGCAAAAAAAGCTAAGGAATATTCGCTCACGCGAGACTAAAAAATCTGCAGTATTTTGTTAATTTTGTGGAATGAATTATTCAGGTTGTTCATTTCCAGCCACACACTTTGTTTACCAATAGAGTTGGTTTCAGTATCTGTCTACGGCAGTGCGACACTCAGTTGTTTGAATGGTTTCATCCCACTGATCCTCCAAAATCATTCAGATGGCAGTCTTCTTCCAAACTTGAGCTATTGAAGGTTTGTCCAATTCAATGTTTTCTCATTATTAATAATATTCAGATTTTAAATATTTGACCTCCTGGCTTTCGCCTTTCAGTTGCGGGTGGATGGATATAATTGGAGCACACCTTTTAGTGTTCGCAATGAAGGTATGATGCGCATTTCTCTGAAGAGAGATACTGATGGCGATGAAATGCAGCTGAGATTACAAGTTAGAAGTGGTGCGAAAAGCTCGCGCTATGAAGTTATTTTCCGTCCAAACTCTTCGTCCAGTCCATACAGGTTCAAAATATATCCTATGCCACCAAATTTCTCTTACTCAAACCCTTAGTGGTTCTGTTACCACTTAAGATTTAGAATCTTATTCTTTGTGTGTGACCTGCATGAGATATCCTTATTGTATGTCTAGTGTATATCAAATGATAATGTAGAACCCTGATATAGTCGGTGTCTGTAATCATTTTAATTGTATGTTTCTATAATCATTTTATACATATGAGAAGTTTCCCTCTACTTCCCAGTGGACAATCAATTTTTTCAGTAGTCGATAATTCTAGCTGTGCTCTACTCTTTGATGGTAGTAATGACCAAGTTTCTGTCACAGGATCGAAAATCGTTCATTGTTTCTACCCATTCGCTATCAACAAGTAGATGGATTTAATGATTCATGGAAGCTGCTTCCTCCTAGTGCTGCTGCTTCGTTCTTGTGGGAAGATCTTGGTAGACGGCACTTATTGGAATTATTTGTAGACGGAACTGACTCATCGAGGTCATTGATTTACAATATTGATGAGATTTCTGATAACCTACCCATACATATGGGTGGTGGACCAGCTAGAGCTTTGCGTGTTACTGTTGTGAAAGAAGACAAAATAAATATTGTGAAGATCACTGATTGGATGCCAGAAAATGAATCTACAGAAAGAACAACTGCAGGTATCCCATTGCAGTTGTCTCAGTTTAGTGGCGGCGTCTCTGAACAGCAATTGTCAGTGGATATGGATTCCGAATTACATGTTATTGTTGAGCTTGCAGAGCTTGGGATATCTGTCATTGACCACACACCAGAAGAAATTCTGTATTTCTCAGTGCAGAATCTCCTTCTAGCATATTCTTCTGGCTTGGGTTCTGGGTTGAGTAGGTAAGATGTGCTTTTGATTATTTTTATTTCCCTTCAACTTCTAAGTTTAGAACTATGACAGTATCTGATAAGAAATGCTACCTTGACTGCCCTCTCTCTCTCAGATTATGAGACATTGGCATTGTCATTTCATCAGATTGGTAATGTGATTAGTAATTTGATTAAACTTAGTGATGTAATAAATGAATATTTCCAGTTTCCACCCTTCAAAGACAGGAGGTACCTCAATTTTTCTTTGATGTGCAGAATTCCAGCATAAAATGTTTCTTTTCACTAGTTTACAATCTCAAATCCCCTCTTTCTGTTTCTCTGTCTATTTATTTTTAGGTGTAGTTGTATTGTATGTACTTGGTGTTTTCAAAATGTTTTTGCTTTTTAGTTTTGGATGTTACAGTCTTAAATAACAAGTGCTATGCCATGACGTCTAGACAAATTTTAAGCTGATTTGTTAACCGTTCTTCTCTATTGAAGACTTAATGGCAACTCTTCCTTTAAACTTGGTTGTTTTTGCGATTCTTTTTCCTTTATGCTTCCCTTGGAGGGCCACCTTTGTGATTTGAAAAGTTGAAAGCAACTCCATTGCATGAAGTGGTCTTGGTGCGTCAGGTGGATTAGTTGATTAACGTTGATGGATATCTTCCATTTTTGTTTTACTTGAATTAATTGCTCACAACTACTAAAATTGACTCTTTCTGTTGTTTTGGATTATAGGTTCAAATTGAGAATGCATGGAATACAAGTGGATAACCAATTGCCATTAACACCAATGCCAGTTCTCTTCAGGCCACAGAAAGTTGTTGATGAGGCTGATTATATCTTGAAGTTTTCAATGACATTGCAATCTAATGGTTCTTTAGACCTTTGTGTATACCCATATATTGGTTTTAATGTGAGTTTCTATGCATTTAAACTTTTTACTTCATGGTTGACAATTGGTTTTTGATTTCTTGATTTTGTTGGTCTTGTGTTTATCAGGGGCCTGACAGTTCTGCTTTTATAATAAACATTCATGAACCTATTATCTGGCGTCTTCATGAGATGATCCAGCAAATAAATCTGAGTAGATTATCTGATACTCAAACTACTGCTGTTTCAGTTGATCCTATCATTCAAATTGGGTATGTGTCGACTTATCGCAAAGCTGCATTTCCCTCTCTATTTGGTCGCTTAATCGTAACTATGGTTTTATGTATAATATTCCTGGTTTGCAGTGTTTTGAGCATCTCAGAAGTCCGATTCAAAGTGTCTATGGGTATGTCACCTGGTCAGCGGCCTAGAGGAGTCCTTGGTTTCTGGTCGTCCTTGATGACTGCTTTAGGAAACACTGAAAACATGCCAGTAAGTTTTGGATTTGTTTCCCTTGCAAGTTTCAATTTCCTTTGTAGGGTTTTTGTCTTCAAGTTAACTGAACAGGATCAGAATACTGAAAGGCATAGTTACTTTTAAATTAATTTGTTGTCAGAAGTAGAGTTTTCTGAGGTTAGAAGAGTTCAGATGAAGGATAGGGAGAAAGAGAGAGAAAGAAGTGATAAGAAAGAGAGATAATTCTTAATAATTTCATTGATTGTATCCAAATGGGTATGACCTGTGTATATATCAGTTAGGTACCAACTGAGGTCAATGGTTTCACATTACAAGTTTCACATTACAGCTATAGCACCCAGAACATTACAAAATAGGTTCAATGACAAAACAACAAGTAATTTAGATGCAACAATAGAAAGCAAATAGGGAAATAACAGATTTAACGGTCACTACGCCTTGCATACGTGACAATGCCCCCCCCCCCCCCCCCCCCCCCATGAGCACATTCTTGTCCCCAAGAATGATAAAATTCGGGAAACTGATGTTGAGTAGTATCTTCAGCCTCCCAAGTAGCATCAACTGCAGACATGCCTTTCCATAGGATAAGTAGCTGCTTCACAGGTTGATCATCCACAATTGCAGTGCGAGTATTGAGTACTTTAGCAGGGCAGATTTCCCAAACATCATCAACCATAGGTGGAAGAGTAGAAAGAACAGGCATGGCGGAGCTGAGCTGTTTCCGGAGCAAGGAGACATGGAAAACTGGATGAATACGACAATCATCGGGCAGTTTGAGCTTATAAGCAACCTTACCAATGCGAGCCAAAACCAGGAATGGGCCATAGTACTTGGCAGCAAACTTGAGTGAGTGTCTTTGAGCCAACGTAGACTGAGGATAGGGCTGCAATTTGAGAAAAACCATGTCGCCCACCTGAGATTCCCTGTCAGTTCTGTGATTATCTGCAACCTGTTTCATGCGATTTTGAGCGTGTGCCAAGTTTTCCTTCAACAATGCGCTTATGTGATCACGTTCTCGAAGTAACTCATCTACTGCTGCAACAGAAGATGTATCATGAGGAAGCACAGGCAGTTTTGGACTTGTGCCATAGAGCGCTTGGAAGGGGCTCATTTTGAGAGAACTTTGATAGCTCGTATTATACCAAAACTCAGCCAAACTCAACCAAGAGGCCCACTTTTTAGGAGCAGTAAAACACATGCAGCGCAAATAGTTCTCAAGACATTGATTGAGGCGTTCCGATTGCCCGTCAGATTGTGGATGATAAGCGCTGCTGAATTGCAGTTTAGATCCCAGTAATTTCATGAATTCACGCCAAAAATTCCCTGTGAATATGCTGTCCCTGTCAGAAACAATTGAACGAGGAACACCGTGCAATTTAAAAATAGGATCCAAGAAGACTTGAGCTACAGTAGTTGCTGAAAAAGGATGAGCTAACGGGATAAAATGGCCTCCTTTGGTGAATCTGTCCACGACCACAAGTATAGTGTCAAAACCCTTGGAACGTGGAAGCTTTTCGATAAAATCCATGGCAATATCTTGCCAAGCCCCTTGTGGAATGGGAAGAGGTTGGAGGAGTCCGGGATAAGCGGCATGGTCCGCTTTACAACGTTGACACGTATCACATGCAGCTACCCATTTCACAACATCTTGGTGTAACTTTGGCCAGTAGAAGCCTTGTTGAACCCGAGTCAGCGTCCCTTTGATTCCAGAATGACCTCCCAAAGGTGAATCATGACAAGCAGATAAAATATGATTACGAAGAGAAGATAAAATATGATTACGAAGAGAAGTAGAGGCCCCTATATAAATGCGGTGCTTGAACCGAATCAGACCGTGGTGTAGAGAAAACTTAGAATGGCTTTGAGGAGAGATGGTTAATTGTTGGAGCCATTCAGTGGCAACAGGATCAGAATGATACGACGATCGAACATCTTCAAGCCAAGTAGGAAGGACCCTCGAAATCGCACATAAGGTGGAATTGTCCTCACCTTGCCTAGATAATGCATCAGCCACCTTATTCTCCACCCCTCTCTTGTATTGTATTGTATATTCCAGGCCCAAGAGTTTGGAAACTCCTTTATGTTGCAGATAGGTGTGCAATTTTTGTTCCAAGAGATGCTTAATGCTCTCATGATCCGTTTTAATGACGAAAGTGGTCCCTTCTAGATAATGACGCCAAGTAGAACAAGCTTGAAGGATGGCGAGCAATTCGCGTTCATAGGCAGAAAGCCTTTGATTGCGGGGACTAAGAGCCTTAGAAAGGAAACAGATTGGTCGGCCTTGTTGCATTAACACAGCCCCGATGCCACTACCACTCGCATCACACTCGAGGGTAAAAGGGAGGGAAAAATCATGTAAGGCAAGGACAGGCGCTTGAGTCATGAGTGTTTTGAGTTGTGCGAAGGCGTCGTGAGCTGCTGTATTCCACTGAAATTTATCCTTCTTAAGCAATTCTGTCAACGGCTTACTAAGACTACCATAACCCTTAATAAATCTGCGATAATAACCAGTGAGGCCAAGAAAACCGCGCAGGCTCTTAAGTGTTGTAGGTAGCGGCCATTCTACCATGGCAGAAATCTTAGCGGGGTCTGTGGCAACACCAGCTTCAGAAATTATGTGACCAAGATAAGCCACTTGTTTCACTGCAATGTCACACTTGGAAGCTTTGGCATACAATTGATGTTGCTCAAGAAGCGTGAAAACCAACTTCAAATGTTCCCAATGCACCTCCTCTGATGAACTAAAAATCAGAATGTCATCGAAAAATACAAGTACAAACTGTCTTAAATAAGGTTGAAAGATTGTGTTCATGAGAGACTGGAAGGTAGCAGGAGCGTTGGTGAGGCCAAAAGGCATAACCAAGAATTCATAGTGTCCTGTGTGTGTGCGAAATGCAGTCTTGTGTACATCAGATGTTTTCATTAAAATTTGATGGTAACCCGAACGCAAGTCAATCTTAGTAAAGATTCTTGCTCCCTTCAACTCATCAAGAAGTTCCTGGATAACTGTAATGGGAAACTTATGCTTAACTGTTGCCTTGTTAAGTTCTCGATAATCCACGCAAAAACGCCAAGTACCCTCTTTCTTCTTCACCAACAAGACAGGAGAAGCATACGAACTGTGACTTGGCTGTATAACTCCTGACGTGAGCATCTCACTAACCAGCTTTTCAATCTCATTTTTTTGGTGGTGGGAATACCGGTATGGTCGCACATTAACCGGTTCAGTTGCTGCCTTCAAGGGAATTGCATGATCATGTGATCTTGTAGGAGGTAAAGTAGTAGGAGTTTGGAAGATGTGGTGAAACTGGTTGATTAGAGGTTGGAAGTAGGGAGGTGTTTGTGGCAATTGGGTGGTAGTTTGAACATCATGAAAGTTTGTGTGTTCGGTGGATGGGATTTCCTGAACGGACATGAGGAATAGGCTAGAGGTTACTCCTTTCCACCCTTTAGTCATGAGTTTATTCATAGATCTCAGGGACATGAGTTTGAGGGTAGATTTTTCAGAAATTCCTCTCAATTCTAACTGCCTTTGATCTTTATAAATTAGCAATCTGTTCCGAGCAAAATCAAATGTAACCGGGGTGTGCTGCCTCATCCAATCTACTCCGAGAATAAGATCATAGTCACCCAATTCCAACACACGCAAGTTAAATGTGAACTTAGTGTGATGCATAGTCCACGTACAATCATTACACTTGGCTGTAACTTGTAATTGCCTACCATCAGCCACTGAAACAGTTGTGGATTTTACTGGAATCAGAGGCAGTTTGGTATCTCTTGCCAAATTATAGTTTATGAAACTATGTGTGCTGCCACTATCCAACAAAATCATAATTGGTTTCTTGTTCAAAACTCCTTTCAATTTAAGAGTATTGACCGTCTTCCCTCCATCTAAAGCATGAATAGAAACTGTAATCTTTTCCTTCTCACCAACATAGTCGGCCTCCAACTCAGCATTATCTCCTTCCTGGTCAGCTTCTAATTCTTCCTCAATTTCTGTCTCCCCGTTCAAAGCATTCAATCTTTTATTAGTGCATTGGTGCCCAGGGAAATACCTATCCCCGCACTTCCAACAAGCTCCTGGGTTTCGCTTCTGATTCACAATAGTGTTGGACAAGGGTTTTGATTCAGGTAACTTGAGGGTAGGGTTTAAGGTGGTTGAGTTAATTGGGGTAGCTATTTTCTGGTTTGAATTTGGTAGCCAAGGTTTAGAGGTATTTGGAAAGCGAAAATTGGGTTTGGTCTTAACAGCTTCAAGGATATCTCTAAGGTGAGATTCTTGAAATTTGGCTTGGCGAATGGCAGTGTATAGATCTTGGGGTTCAAAGGATCTTACAGCTGAACGGAGTTCTGGTTTTAATCCAGCTATGAAACTAGAAACGAAATAGGACTCAGTGATGGTGGGATGTACCTTTTCCATCCTAAGTTTGATGGATTCAAACTGATCCTGGTAAGATGTGACAGAAGAATCTTGCCTTAATTGTTGTATCTCTTGAACAACGTCTTCAACCTCTGTATCACGAAAACGTTTCTCCACTTCCTCCACGAATCCATTCCAGGAAACCTGTGGATGGCTCGGCAACCAGTTTCTGAACCATTTCTCCGCCTTGCCATGAAGATAGAGACCCACCAGTTGGATCTTCCGATCCTCTTCCACTTCGAAAAGCTGGAAGTATTTATTGCTCTTACTGACCCATAAATCTACGTCCGTTCCGTCAAAAGATGGTAAATCACACTTCGGTAAGAGTTTGTTGTAAGGAAGAGTGTTACTATGACTTCCTTCCCCCGATCGAACAACAGGCCCGCTTCCCAGCAGTCCTTTCTCAGAATTAAAAATGGGGTTAAAGGTTATGTTTCTTTCAGGAATGAATGTAGAACCTTTGTCGGGTTGTGAGGTTGAGATGATGGAAGGAGATGGTTGCTCGGAATCAAGATGAGCATGGAGTAAGGGTTGAATGAGTTTGGTGAATGTAGCAACGGACTTACGCATGAGATCTTCTAAGTTCTGATTAGAAGCCATATGATCTTTCCGAAGTTGATTCTGCTCCGCTTGAAAGGCATCCATTCTGGTCTTTTGTGCAGATTGCACATCCTGGAGTTTAGCTTGCACTTTCTCCAGTTTCTCCGCAGTGGATTCTGACCGCTCATGGAACTCAGCGGTTAGTTCTTTTAACTGTTGTTCCAATGCTTCCATGGCTGCTCTAGCTCTTTGAGTTGCTGCTCTGGTTTTTCTATAAGAACTGAGTACCATTCACAGCCGGCCGGAGAACCGGTGGCTCTGATACCAATGTCAGAAGTAGAGTTTTCTGAGGTTAGAAGAGTTCAGATGAAGGATAGGGAGAAAGAGAGAGAAAGAAGTGATAAGAAAGAGAGATAATTCTTAATAATTTCATTGATTGTATCCAAATGGGTATGACCTGTGTATATATCAGTTAGGTACCAACTGAGGTCAATGGTTTCACATTACAAGTTTCACATTACAGCTATAGCTGACAAAACAACCCAGAACATTACAAAATAGGTTCAATGACAAAACAACAAGTAATTTAGATGCAACAATAGAAAGCAAATAGGGAAATAACAGATTTAACGGTCACTACGCCTTGCATACGTGACATTTGTCCGGTTGTTTTAATCCACATCATATTTCTTGGGTCCTTGTTGAGTTCAATGCTATTTTTAATTTGGTGTTGGGTGCTGGACTAGTTTTTGGACCTCCATTAAAAATATACTCTTCAGTCTATATGCTGAGTCTGCTCAGTCAAATGTCCCACTTGATATTTTTAATAGAAGCCAATTGACTATTCAGTGTCTTTTCATCTGGTCCCGGTTCAGAAGATATTGATAATGTTTCATTGACTGATTTGTCTTTATTGGGTTTTTTTTTTTTTTCCAGAAGACTGAACTTATTGTTTTTGGTATATGTTAATTAGGTGAGGGTAAACCAAAGGTTTCATGAGAACATTTGTATGAGGCAGAGTGCTATGATTAGCATTGCTTTTTCAAATATTAAAAAGGATCTCCTTGGCCAACCTCTTCAACTTCTCTCCGGGGTTGATATATTGGGTAATGCAAGCAGTGCGCTTGGACATATGAGTAAAGGCGTAGCAGCCTTATCAATGGACAAAAAGTTCATTCAAGGTCGACAAAGACAGGTTTGTCATAAAGTTATGATCTCTCATTTTTTATTGAAGCATTACAAATCGCATGTATAGGCACCAAATTTTGTGTTATTACTGAAGCATATTATTTGACTTATTGCTGCCACTTTAGATGAAGTTAAGCGAAACAACAAAAAAAATGATGAAATTTGTAAAAGAGATAAGTTTTCCCGAGTAAACCTTCTATTGAAACAACACATTTTTTGCTGTTTGGTGATTGGGTTGACCGATTATAATTGTATGTGATTTGCTTTTAATGATCGAATATATACTTTCAAGGAACATGAAATTGTTTCTTCTCCTCTTTAAGAATAACTGCCATGGGCGTTTTAGTATATAATAAAGTGGATTGCTTTTTTCTTCATATATATTATCCTTTCTTGTATGTTGGTTTCATTCCCTTGCTCTGTTTTCACGGTATTATTTACTTTTGTCTTGGCAGGATAATAAAGGTGTGGAGGACCTTGGTGATGTTATCAGAGAGGGAGGTGGAGCTTTCGCAAAGGGCTTATTTAGAGGAGTCACTGGAATTTTAACAAAGCCTCTTGAAGGAGCAAAATCCTCCGGCGTTGAAGGTTTTGTTCAGGGTGTTGGAAAAGGAATAATTGGTGCAGCTGCGCAACCTGTTAGTGGGGTTTTGGATCTTTTGTCTAAAACTACAGAAGGTGCAAATGCCATGAGAATGAAAATACAATCTGCAATAACTTCAGAGGAGCAACTCCTTCGCAGGAGACTGCCTCGTGTAATTAGCGGTGATAATTTGCTTCGACCTTACAGTGACTACAAAGCCGAAGGACAGGTAACTGTACTTCTCCATGTACATTTCCTTCCTATTTTTTCACTTTAATTCATCTTTTTTGGGGTTTTCTTTCAGCATGCGTCCCAGTTGCATGTAAATGCACAATTGAGAGCTATACTTTTTCATAGATTGTATGTAAATACACCACCTAGAGCTATACTTTTGCTTGGCTATCACATTATTTATTGAGTTTAATATCTTAGGGATGACTGATAAAAAAATGATTGTTCGTTAATTTTTCTGAGATACTTGTGACATCTTTTCTGCTGCATGCATGAAAATTCAATTCTTCTTTTTAGACTTGGCTTTCTAAATGTAGAGAAGTCATTATTGTATAAGGTCATGTGGTCTTATTTGCATCCATTCTGGCTATAATTTACATCATTATCATTCTAAGGCTCTTCGTCTTTTGTTGTCATGAAGGTTATACTGCAGTTGGCAGAGTCCGGTTCATTTTTCGGTCAGGTTGATCTTTTTAAAGTACGTGGGAAGTTTGCCTTATCTGATGCTTATGAAGATCACTTTATGCTTCCTAAAGGAAAAATTGTCATGGTGACTCACCGAAGAGTAATGTTGTTGCAAGTAAGTTTCCTTGATGAGAAATGAAAATACAACTTCAAGTCCTTTTGTTGTCAGGTACACTCGATGTGGAAGGTTTATTTAGACTAACAACCTTTTTTTATTATTTTTCAGCAACCCTCAAATATTATCGGTCAGAGGAAGTTCAGCCCAGCAAGGGATCCATGTTCGGTGTTGTGGGATGTGCTTTGGAACGACTTAATAACAATGGAATTGACTCATGGAAAGAAAGACCACCCAAAAGCTCCATATTCACGGCTGATCATTTATATAAAGACTAGGCCAACAGATGCAAAGGAACAAACTCGTGTAATAAAATGCAGGCGCGATTCTGACCAGGCCCTTGACCTTTTCTCTTCAATTGATCGATCATTAAACACTTATGGACATAACCAATCAAGGGTTAGTGTCTGATTCAATTAGTTTTTTTTTTTCTTTCTTTTTTATGGTTCTTTCCTATTATTTTTCTTTGAACATATATATCTGGAAGTTGGAGATGCATGAGATGTGTGAATTTTGGGAATTGCAAAATATACAATGTTGTCTAATCTGAAGCATAAAGTTGACTTTTAATTTCAAATTGAACCTGTGCATCTTGTTCAGGAAATGCGGAAAAATATGGTATCGAAGCCATATGGCACCTATGGTGAAGTGTTCTCTAAAGAAGAGTGGTCTCCCCAACAGGTACCTGCATCAATACCTCGCAGCTCAACTTTTGGTAGCAGCTCCAATTGATATGATTACGCTGAAGCATTTCAGCGAGACTAGAGGAATCGGTATTGCACTTAGTGGGCCATCTTGGACTGAAGTAAGGCCCCGCAAGTTTTCTGCTTGAAAATGTACAGTTGCACAGGTAAAGCATTGGTTTTATATTACATTTCAGTTCTCAAGTCTGGAGTTGTTTTACTTGTGCTCATTGACCGCTAATCAATTAGCAAAATCCTGCTTCCAAACCATTTTTCATGTGTATCTGCAACCTCTGGCATTAGAAACAGGGATCTTACCGATCCAAAGTTAATAGGGTTGTAAACAGCACGGGACGTGGAATAGTTCCTCTGTTCAAAGTTAATAGGATTTTAAACAGGGGGAATGAGGAATGGTTCCTCTTTCCCTGAATATTGTGGTGAATCCCCATGCCAGGGAGAATTCTGTCCCTCTCTGGGAATTCAATTTTCTTTTTAGATTATAAAGACTAAATTATTAAAATAAAAGATAATTGTTGTAACTCAATATTTTAACACAAATAACATATAGAAATTCTTTTAACACTTTTATAGTTAGAACTATTAAGCAAAAGAATTAAGGGTTAATACACAAATATGTCCCTGTGTTTCCTTCATATTATTCCTTTCCTTTATTTTCATCACCATCGTAAGTAAGCTTACGTGTTTTGTTAGTTTAGGGCGAATTGAGAGACTTTGACAAACACGGAGACATAATTGGCCATTTATTTGATATAGGAGCAAATTTGCATAATAAGTAATAACGCATGGGTATATTTGTATATTAACCCTATATCAACATTTGAAGAACATATATAATTATATTAATAATTTCATGGATCTTCCATGCGCACTCAAAGGACCAGGAGGGTGTTCTTGGTCCTATCACCTTTGCCATGTGGGGAATTTGTCATGGCCCTATCTCATTGACAACCCTAGCAAAGTATGTGTTATAGGTCTTTGGCTGAGGGATAGCCTTGATAGCTAGCTCTGTTTGTCGTGGTGAATTCCAAAAGAGTAGTATTTATCTACATGAACCAAAATAAACTTGAGATGACCCTGGCTGAGTAAAGAAGTTGCATACAATAATCTATAAAATTACTGGTCCGGACTAAGCCAAACTCCGACATTTGTTGCCGTGTTGTATGCAGGTCCAAATTTCAAAATATTCTGTCCATATGAAGTGTGAAGCTGACAAAGGTGAATGAGAAATGTAGCCGAGTTTTTGATGATTAAATTTTGTACAGAAAAGATCCCCTCATAAGTGAATAACATATAATATGTCACAGTTTTGTACCTAAGAATAGTCCTGTGGTGCCTCTGTACATACATATAGCTACAAAGTGATTGCCATCCAATTGGATTTGTCATTGGCAATTAGGAAGTGTAGTATTGTAATAGTTGCCATTCAATCTTTAATGCAAGGCCTATTATTTTTCAGTCGGATTCTCGTTCATCAACATTTATGTCTTCATTTTCTTTATACATGCTCCTTCAGTTAAGTTGTTTGCGTATGCATCCACTATCAGCATAACTAGTATTTTACTTTTGGTGTAATTAATAGTAGCCTGGAGATTGTTAATATGTTTTCTGCATTAAATGTATGTATGTATCATTGATGCTAACAGCAACCGAGTGTCACTAGCAACAAGTTAGTCAAATTGAGCAGGAATTTTCTGCACCAACTAATGGAAATTTAAGGTGATGCACACTTCAGAGCTGCCCTAGTGTGCAGATCCGTTCTTTTCTCGTTTGCCCCGGTGTGCAAATGTTCTTGTTCGGGAATTTAGGGTTACACCGATTACTTTTACGTTCGACTTCTAGCTGCCTTTTATTCTCACCACCCATTCCAAAATTCTGACATTGCTCCGACTGGCCACTTTTCTGTCGTCCTGCCGCCGTCTAACCAGCGCGTGAACCTCACGCGCCGCCCACTTTCAGCGACTCTCCTCCACACACTGGCGCGTGGGCTACTTTTCGGACACTGTTTCAACTCCGGCCAATAATTTCTGTCGTCCTCTCTGCATTTCCCGCCCCCATGTGTGGTCAGTTTTTGGTTTGTGAAACTTTTATTTGGTGGTCAGTTCATTGCGTTTTTGAGATCTACTGCTTCTTGCTTATTTCTTTTACTATAATGGTTGATGGGAAGAGCAGTAATTGTGGTGATGTTAGTAAACCTGTGGTTAGTGGTATTACGACGGTATCTCCTCGGATATTGATCATAAATTAACCGTAGCGTCCAATTATGTCGATTGGTCCACTAATGTTACCTTATATTTAAGGAGTATTTGCAAGTCTCACCATTTGACTGATGACCCGAAAAAGATGATGAAGATTGGATGCAAATGATGTGTGTCTCTAGCTTGGCATCAAGAACTCTATCGATGCGTAGATTGTTAGTCTGGTTCATGATTGTCGGTATTGTAAGCAGATTATGAACTACTTGAGCTCTTTGTATGCTGGAAGGGTAATGTTTCTTGCTTATATGATACATATAATTCGATTTATACCATTGAGCGCCAAAGGCAATCTGTCCAGGATTACTACATGCAATTGAAAGATACCTTTGAGTAATTGAATGAATTGCTTCCTTTGAGCATGGATATCAAAGTGTTACAAGCTCAACGTGAACATATGTTTGTTCCTAGGTTTTTATGTGGACTCGGCTCTGAATATGAGGGAGTTACTTCTCAGATTCATTCTCTCTAGTGCTGATATTCATGATGGGGAGGAGGCTTTGACTCGTGTTTTGCGAAGTAATTTAGTTCTTTCTACCGCTGATGTAGCTCCGCCTTCTATTGCTCTTTATAGTCAAAGATCTAATTTTGGCAGCTCCTATAAGGTTCCAACTAAGGGGGTGATGCCACTCGGGACACCAAAAATTTGGTTGATGGAGTAAGAGTGGTTGAGCGCTTTATTGTCATGAGCTTGGTCATACTAAACGTACTTGTCCGGTTCTCAAGGCCAAGGAGAAATGGAATCAGTTTGCCCATGTACCAAGTACCAAGTACCAAGAATCATTAGCTTCTCATCATTCTTCTTCGTCTGTCACTGCCATTGCCAAGACATGTAATTCCAATAAGTGTCTCATGTCTTCGTCTTCCAAATGGGTCATTGATTCTGGTGCAACAGATCATATGACAGGTAATTCTCAACGATTCACTTCTTATGATGAAACTTTTCCTTCCCATGTTACCGTAGCCGATGGCACTCATTTTTTCGGTTACCGGTTCTGGTACTATTAATCCCACTTCATCACTTTCCCTTTCCCATGTTCTTAATATACCTGGTTTTACGTTCAATTTGATCTCAGTAAGTAATTTTGGATACAAATGTGAGAAGACTTGTTGCTTGTTCACTGTATCCACCCCTTTTGATGAGCATTGTCAGTTAGGATATCATTCTTTCCCTTTATTGAAGAAGTTAATTATGCCCCGAGTTTCAAAAGTTGTCTAGTTTAGATTGTAAGTCTTGTCAGTTTTCTAAACACCACCGTTTGTCTTCTGTTCCTCGAGTCAATAAAAGGTCTAACTTTCCATTTGGATTAGTTCATTCTGATGTTTAGGGTCCCTGTTCTGTTGTGTCTAAACCTGGTTTCGGATATTTTGAAACCTATGTGGATGACTTGTCTCAAACTACTTGGTTATATTTAATGAAAAATTGTTCTGAATTGTTTACTCATTTTACTGACTTTTGTGCTGAGATTAAAACACAATTAAATGTTTCGGTTCATACATTACGAAGTGTCAATGGAAAAGAATACTTGTGTGGTCATTTTCAAACTTTTATGGTCCAGAATGGTATTCTCCATCAAACTTCTAGTGTTGATACACCTTCCCTAAATCGGTTTCTGAGGCCTTATCTCATCCTGGTTGACGCAAGGCTATGATAGAAGAAATTAATGCTTTGGATACTAATGGTACTTCGGAATTGGTGAGTTTGCCTCTTGGTAAGAAATCTATTAAATGTTAGGTGTTTGCTGTGAAATTCAATTTTGATGGTTCTGTCGCTCGTTTCAAGGCTCGCCTTGTTTCCAAGGGTTATGCTCAGACTTATGGAGTTGATTATTCCGAGACTTTCTCTCCTGTAGCTAAGATTACTCATATTCATCTTTTTATGTCTTTGGCAGCTAGTTCTGATTGGCCCTTGCATCAGCTCGACATCAAAATTGCCTTCTTCCATGGTGATCTTCATGAGGAAGTATATATGGAGCAACCTCCTGGGTTTGTTGCTCAGTGGGGGATTGGCAAAGTTTGTCGTCTCCGTAAATCTCTATATGGGGTTAAGTATAATCATAGTTAAATATTCTATTATATGTATACAACTTATTCACTCAGATTTTTTTTATAAAATATATTGTTTCATGGATTTATGTTGTAATTTGGCATTTTGACCACAAGGGAATGGAAGTACTCTGTTCGGATGATTGTCCTCTACTGTGGAACATTCATTCGAGGAGCTTGAGTAACTATTTTGATCAAGGGTCATAAAATCATATCTCACAATTATCAAAACCTGTTATTTTGTGTTTTTTTTAGCAATCCTAAATTGAGATTTTGGAACTACGATGGAGTGGAATGTATAAACATACAAAAGTATAACAACAAAAAGCTAAGAAATGACAATATATTTCTCATAATATGTTTATTAAATTATACATATAATAATTTATAGCCTAGCATTGTTCTAATAAATAGGCTATATTTTCAAGCCTAATATATATTTTTCAATCTCTTCGGTCTTTTTTCGAAGCAAAAGTTCTATTTGTAAGGCGGGATCTGGGTAATTAAACTCATCCAAACAAGTTATAACATTACTTAAGACACTATCAGGGCGTTTGGCAAATATTGGGGATGAGATGAGATTAGCTTAGCCCCATTTTTGCTATGAATTAATTTGAGATGGACTTAATTTTTTAAGTTGAAATTGGGTAAGACCATGTTTGTTTTGAGGGAGTAGTAGGAATTAGGTTTTAAGCCTAAAAAGGTAAAAGACAATATTACCCCTCAATTAAAAATAAATTTGAATATAATAATAACCATCCCACATAATTAATTATGAATAACAAATAACCCTCCATCCCACATAACCGTACCCAACTCCTCCAAAAAAACACAACAGCCGACTGAGAGATTCATAAAACCGGACCGTTCCTCCATCCTAAATCAAAAGCGATTTTGAGATTACTCTTTGATTTTTTAATCGCACTGACTTGAATTTTATAAATGCGATGAACAATCAAAGGATAAAGTTTTCCAAATTGCATCGCACGGAAGAAATTCGATGTCGTGCGATGCAGTCCTGGAAACAGACTGTTGGAGAGAAATCGCGTGGAATCGTATTGCCTTCGTGCGATGCATTCTGATTTCAGAGAGAAATAACAAAGTTTATAGAATTCATCGCATGGAAGAAATTCGATGTCGTGCGATGCATTCCTGGAAACAGACTGTTGAAGAGAAATCGCGCGGCATCGTATTTCAGAAAAACGATTGGGTTCCTTAACTGAAACAGAATTGCATTTTGAAAGCACGGATCGCATTTCAAAAAAAAAAAACGATTGGGTTCCTTAACTGAAACAGACTTGCATTTTGATCGCACGGATCGCATTTCAAAAAAAACGATTGGGTTTCGTAAGTATAATTTATGTGGTGCATTTTATCAAACACAACATATGCAATTTAAAAAAACAGTTAAAAAAACAAGATGATTACAATTAAACACAAATCCCCTAATCACAAATACAAAACAAGAATCTCAACAGACAAAACAAGAATAGACATTAATGAAGAAGAAGAAGAAGAAGAATAAATCAAAGAAAAGAAAAAATAAAAAGAAACCTTGGATGTATAGCAGGAATAAAATAAATATCTAGAAAAGCACCTTCAAATCTACAAGTTGGATACGCATGTATCCGTGTCCATCAGCTCCTATGAGGAAATCTTGGTTTCATCTTGACTGTGCAATCAGTACCCACTGCTATACAAATCAAGATAAAAATGGCCTCGCATGTGCTTTCTTGGTCAATTTAGTAATGGTCTGCCTCTCAACAACACCCCCTTTATCTGTCATTTCCACAGCCGCCACCATTTCGCCTTCCGAATCACAATTCCTAACCGGGTGGTGGGATTTGGGGGATTTTAATCGGACAACGAGGAGAGCGAGGAAGAGAGAAGCCCGAAGATGAAAAACCTAACCCCAATAAACGACGTCGTCCGAGAAGGAAGCCGAAACCGACCGGATTTAACCCCCCATCGCCGGAAATCGTCGTTGCTGGGATATGGCGGGAAGAAAATTGCAGTTGCGCGCCAAATGGTGAGAAAGGCGGTATAAATTAGGAAGAGGGACGCCATGGGAATTCTTTTATTTTTCTGAGGGCTACTTAGTCATTTCCATACTTAAGTGACTCTAAGCCCCATCTCAAAAAATAAAGACACCTCCCCAGGTATTAGCTTAAGCTCAAAATTGAGATAAGAGCACTAAGTTCAAATTTTAGCCCCCCAAACAAAAACTAGGGAATAGTTGAGCTTAACCCCATTTTTTAGTCCTATCTCCTTTAGCCTCCCTTAGTCCCACGAAACAAACGCCCCGTATAAGCCCCTGATGATACTTTTTTAATATCAAAATTCACCGAATTAAAAAAATATCAAACATATTGAATATCTTCTTTTCAATGGGACATTGGTAGTTTTGTTAACTACTGACTCAATCAGACTAAGTCTCCAAACTCCTACTGTGTATATTATTCAAGAAAATTTTGCATAGATCACGAAAATCGGTTTCAGCTATGTGAGGAATTGATTTCAATTATTAAAAACAAAAGGGTAATTTCCGAAAAAAATCCATGTGTTTATCAATTTTGTCAAAAAGGTGTATGTGTTTATTTTTTCGACAAACTGAGGATTGTATTTATCTCCATTGACCAAAAAGCGGAAAAATCATTAACGGTGTTAAATGTGTTGACGTGCCAAGGGGTATTTTGGTCTTAATTTATGGGTTATGATATGAAAAACTCATTTCTCACACTTTAAAGTTGTAAACACATCAATGTTTAAGAAATTTATCGATAAATAAAGACAAAAAAACTCATTACCACATCATCACATTTAACACCGTTAATGATTTTTCCGCCTTTTGAGTAATGGTGATAAACACAATCCTCATTTTGTCAAAAAAATAAACACATACATTTTTTTGACAAAATCGGTAAACACATGGATTTTTTTTCGAAAATTACCCAAAACAAAATGAAGTATCCTACATATCTATACAAATTTGTTTTTGCTCATCTTTTAATACCTTCACATTTCAATTGATAGCGGATAAAAGATTGTCACTAAAATTCCCATAAGAAACAAACTAATCGAATGTAATAAGATATTCATTTTTCTTTCTCATATTTACTTGTGTTTTTAGATATCATATATGGTACCCTTGATATATTTAGATTTTGCTTTTTAGATACTATTAATGATTTCATGCTATAAAGAAGAATAGATGACTTTGTCGATCTCAAAAAATGATTTAACATTTATCTTTTAACTTTTGTAGATTTTGTATTTCTAGAGTTTTACTATTGTCGATTTTGTAATTCGAACTCAAGACTTAACACTTCATTTTAGAGCATATTAGCCACTAAGCTATTATTTAGTCACTATCATGTTTGTTACTATAGATTTATATCTTCTTTTTTATGCTAAAATATTGTTTGATATTCCTTAAATCATTTATGAAACTATACAGTTAAACCTCGGTTAAGTAATGTCCGATAAAGTAATAACCTCATTGAAATAATAAATTTCGTCGGTCCCAACTTGGGGTGCTTTCTATGGTTAATTTGAAGTTACCACTACTTTGTTTTTATTACCATTGGATCACATCTCATACCACTCATTCAATGGTGATAATGGGCAAAGTAATGGTTACTTTGTTTTTTACAAAGTGACCATAGAAAAACCCCCAACTTGGGCCAATGTGGTATAGTAATATTCTCATTAAAAGTATAAGATAATAAAAAGTTAGAAAGTCATGAAGGATCCAAGTAATATGTAAAGTAATAATTCTAGAATTATAAATATATATAATGTATAAGAGTTACGAAATTCAATTTCTTTAAAATATGAATATATAGTAGTTTGTTTCTTCTTTCCACTAAAGCCAAAATTAACTTCATCATTGACTTTATGTAAAGCATAAATTACTCATGGTATGCTTTGCTCGTGTTGTAACAAGTAATTGCTAAAAGTGTTAATTGCTTGAAATGATTCATTTGATGACACGTTTGGGATAACATTGCTATCGTCCGGTTCAGGATCGGTCTATTCACTAATGTTCATTACCGACTCAATAATTTCTTCATCCGTAGGTGATTCCATTGCTATTTTCCGATTTAGAATCAGTCCATTCATTAGTGTCCATTATCGATAAAGTAATAAATTTTGTACAGTAATATTTTTTTCCGGTCCTAACGGTATTACTTTAAAAAGGTTCATTTGTATAGAGAAAATTAGTTGATTTTGTCAATCAAAATGATTTAGGATTCAATAAAAGCAAGATTTAGGATTCACTTTTAGAGAAATTTTAGAATATTTCTGGAGTACGGGTGACGTGGTATTCCAGACCTATAATACGATGACACGTCATATCAGTTAGTATCTAGGGTTCATCGTTTAGGGTCTAGGATTTATTTTTTGGGTCTAGGGTTTTTATTTTTTTATCCAGAATTTTATATAAATAATTAACTAAGAATTACATTTTAATTAATTATACATTGTCAAAATCTTATGGTGCTTCCTATGGTTACTTTGAAGTAACCACTACTTTGTTTTTATCACCATTGGATCACATCTCATATCACTAATCTAATGGTGATAATGGGCAAAGTAATGGTTACTTTGTAAAAAACAAAGTAACCATAGAAAAATCCAAATCTTATTAGTTAATGTGACACGTGCCAACTATTTATATGTTTGGAGTACCACGTCATCGTGCTCCAAGAATATACTAAAATCTTTCTCACTTTTAATCTTTGTAGATTTTGTTACTATGGATGAATAAGACAGGACAATATATTTTAGGGTAAAGTACAAAAACAACCTCTGTGGTTTCAAGTTTTTACAAAAACAACACATGTGGTTTGTTTTTCTCAAAACAAATACCTGTGGTTACAAATTTTAACAAAAAAAAGTCTGAGGGGTTCATAAATTCAAAAAATAACCATTTAACGACTTCAAAGTGAAAATTTCAAAACATTAACGTTGTTTAGAATCACATTTTTTATGCAACTACGATTTTCATTTTTCAAAATCATCCTTTTAACTATTTTGTTTCTCTAACGTTTACTTTCTCTCACTTAACCAAACATTGCCTAAATGATCTCGAAATTAAAAAGTTGAAGAATTAAAGTTGCTTAAAATATACTTATTTCTCTTACGAATCCAATTTCTATGTATTTAACGGTTATTTTTTGAATTAATGAAACCTCAGACCTTTTTTTGTTAAAACTTGTAACCACAGGTATTTTTTTTTTTTGAGAAAAACAAACCACAGATGTTTTTGTAAAAACTTGAAACCACAGAGGTTGTTTTTGTACTTTACCCTATATTTTATATAGGTTATAACTCAGATTTTATTTTCTATTATGTATATAGGTTATCCCTCAGAACTCTTTCTTATTTTATTTTTATAAAATTAGTTAGACTTATTCCAAAAATCAGAGAGTAACAGAGAGGGGATGCTTTATTCAAAATAAGGTACACAACTCCCAAAAGCAGGACAATCAAAATTGGATTCTTTACATAACAATTCCATTAACAAGTAAAGAAAAGAACATGAAGAATCACATGAGCAAATCTGCTGTGGATTGGGTTCACATACTTACATGATAGTAATTAGTAAATGATAATCAACAAGAGGGCCTGGCCTGACACAAAATGGTCAACAAAAAACATTTAACAGGGTTCAGACATGAAAATCATTCCCTTAGTAGTTAATTAAGCCCAGAAGAAGGAATAATAAAATTAATTAATAGTAAAAACAAGCATTAGTCAAATTATGGGGAGTGCCTAGTTTATTACCATGGAGAATAACATGGCATCTGACTCGATTATAAAATTTGGACTGCACCAACCTTCCCAAAATGTAGGCTCTTGATCTAACCACGAATGTTAGGTTCAGAGGTATTGATAGCTTCTCCACCTTTGGGTTCGAAATTAGGGGCAACCCTCCGTATAAAGGTATCTGCTTACCCCCCACCACCGTTGTCATCGTCCTATGCCTCTTCCTCGGTTCCGTAAACTTCTGTATCTGATGTTTTCATTCACATACACCATAGATTGCATGTTATATACAAATTTATTTATCTCTACTTTCCATTATCTTACTATTTTATTCGGACAAGGCCATATTCATTTTGACTTAAATTCAATTCAGTAAAATTCATTAAGGAAACAGTCAATTATTCAGTTCAGTTTTTTTAAATAAAAAGGAACATAGCCTAAAAATTTGGGGTAAATATATTCATAATTTACCAATTAATAACAATTTTATTTTATCGAGAATTTCAACCTATTAGTTTGACTATTATTTATCCCATAAGATCATCTAAACAATAATTACGGGTTTTTTTTTGGTCACTTTGTTTTTTACAAAACAACCATTAGATTGCCCACTATCACCATTAAATGAGTGTAGTAGATTTTGATCCAATGATGATGAAGTCAAAGTAATGGTTACTTTAAAATAACCATAGTCTACACCAACAATTACATTCCTAATATTTAGAGTGATGATGACTAGTATAATTATTCTTCTACCAAAAAATCAAGTTTGCCGTATGGATCTAACACAAAAAAAAATAAAAAAAATTTAAAATTGAAATGACTGTGTTACGCAAATAATAAGCCAAAATGCACAAAACTGTACAGTTTATCAATAAATTTATTTGGAAAATCCGAATGAAACGGTCAAATAGTTGTCAAACCATTTGGTTCACATTTTCAAGAATGATATACATAAACAAATAAATTTTAATTGGAAAATTTAATATAAATTTATACCATTTTATAAATTGATAACAAATATACTTAAAAAGAAAATAAATTCTTATCTATTTTCAATTTTAGTGCAAAGGTTTAGTATTGTACGCATCTTTTAAAGTTATTTTAGAGTGCGCTCGAAATAAATATACACCTAGTTAGAAATAATGTTCTAATTGTTTTATTACATCATAAATGACCTGTACCAATCCATTTTAGTTTTATATATACCGATAGTTTTAGATTTTTTCCAAATGCTAAAAATAATTGATATATGGAGATGTTGGAAGAGTGGGTATCATTGCCAGGTAAAAACAATTTGGCGAGCAAGATAAATTAGATTGGGTCCACTCCAAGTATAATTTATGGATAGCATGCACCCAATGTGACCGTTGTCATATACGAAAAAAAAAAAAAAAACCATAAATACTATTCTCAACATAAATAAATTAGCATTTTATTAAACCACGAAATTACACAAATCAATACAAATACTATCAAATATATTTAATCAATGTTACCAAATCCAACCTGTGATTTGATAGCTATGCAGATTCCTTGTATATATAGAAATTCCCCTATTGGTAAAACTAGATTTTTCACACGAGAATTCATTCAAAGTATTTTTTCTACTCCCTCGCTTCCAAAAATGATAATTTTTACAGGTTTTGGTATTTTTTTTAAAAAAATTCTCATAAGAAAAAAAAGTACAATTCACTTCATCTTTAAGTTTTCAGAAAATAATTTATAGTTTTTACAATTTTAAAAAGCTAAACTTATAACTAAACCTTTAAACTTTTATGATTCCAAAATTGAATATGTGATCAGTGGTCATTCATTTTTTTCACATAAGGTTGTTGAATTCTAATTTTAAGCAAATGGATCCCTTCACTAATGTTTCGTTAACTACATTGTTATTGAAGGGCCCAATGCATATATAATAATAAACGTGAATTGGAGATAATCATTTTAAAATTAGACGATATAAGATATTTTTATTCTCTTTCACTAATAGTGCAATTTATATTCTCTTCCGCAAATAGTTTGCACGTTTATAGGTGATACCGAGTGCTATAGAAATTCTTTTCAGTTGTCAAGTTGAGGAAATTACCATCCACTAATTGTTTAGTTGACAAAACCTATAGTGAAGAGCTCGTGATATTAAAATTTAAGAAGTCAATGCTAAGAAAAACAAATGATCAAAGATTTTGATTCTTAAAACCATTAAATTCCAAGGAATTACATGTGGTTAGTTTTTTTAAAGGAAGATGTCTTTGGACTTTCAAAAAATCAAGCGACATTTATTTCTTTCCCAAGTCTGTACTGCATTTAATCATAATGCAGTATGATTGACAAATTGGTAATACCTCTTCGAGTAATACTTGTAGGAATTGTTTATTCAAATAACTATAACTTGTTATGTATAAAATTAAATATTTATAAACAGTGTCAATCCTCTTTTTATAAGGTGCATCTTGAGGATAAATTAACATAATCCGTCTGACAAAATATCCAAAAATCTTTTTAAAGGATGTTAAATATTTTAGTGGACTTTTAGAATATTAATTACTTTATGAATATCACTGTGATTTGAATATTAATTTAAAGAAATAACAAAGTATAATAAATAATTTTTCCAGAAATACGTGAATTGGAAAATGGAGTTTTAATAATCCAGAGCGTCAGTTTTCAAAAAAAATAATAATCCAGAGCGTCAAGTTAGTTTTTATATGACTAATTAATCATCATTTTTTTTCTTTGGTAACATAAAATGATGATTCAAAAATTAATAAACAAAAAGAAAATAGAAAAGAGTGGGGCCAAGAAAGAGACTTTTGAAGAAATGCAGTCAATGCAAGAGTTTAAGATTGCAGTCTTTTGCAGGCACTCCTTTAAAGAATAGCCAATCCTATTTTCTAAATTCTCACTCCTCTCCACTTCTTCTCGATACTTTAAATTTATCCTACCCAGGCTCTACCACAATTACCACTTTGCCCCCTTCTCCACACCTAATTAACCAACCAACCTAGCTAGTACTACTAGTGGGAGTATTATTTATGGTACAAAAACGACATTATCCATTTTCATACTCTATTGTATTACAATAATGTTTGTCGTTTAAAGTTTTTTACGTCGTATGCTAATACCTTGACTAAGAGTATAACATGTTACCTGCCCCGAAGCGATTTTAAGCTGGTAATAGTGCAATTCAAGTGGTGTTGTAGTCACATGGACCGCAAAGAATGTCCCCCGATTCTTGTAACGAATCCTCACCGTTGAGTTTATCGTAAGCATGTCTGTTGGCACTCCTGTCCCGTCATTCCCCGCTTGTAAATTCAAGTTCTCGAACACCATATTCTGCTCATTCATTCTAATTAATTATTATTATACTTTAAGCTACATTAATACATGCATGCTAAATTCCAAATAAACATTATAATTCCTACAGTTTTCTCCATTTACATTAGAAAGATATCAAAACTAACAAATAACAATGTGTGTCTAGTTTTAAGAATTAAAATTAATTTTGAGTAATAACAAATAAATTACCATAACAAGAAATAAATTAATTATGGTAATTAATTAGAGATACCTTAACAAGAATTTGAGGCGTGTAAGCTTTGCTAGCTCCCCACAAGATGAAGCAGAAGATGGTAAAAACCAAAACAAAGACCAAAAACCCACAGAAGTACAACCTAAGATTACGAGAAGAAGCATGGGCATGGCCATCCATGTCATCATCATCATCTTGATTATCATCATCATGGTGAATCTGGACATGTTTCCAAACAGAGAGGCTTTTGGGGTTCTTGAGAGAAGCAGAGAATCTAGAAGTAGAAGACTCACGAGAATGATGAATAGGTGAGCAATGGTAGAAATGGTGAGGAGGTGAACCAGTTGGGCTAGACCCATATGACATCTTTTCAACATCATGGTTTGAAGGGCTTTGAACGTAGTACACCGGACGTCGCGGCGGAGATCGCAGCGGCCATGAGGTGTCGACGCTTGTTCCGTCGGAATCTGTCTTGGTGTGCATTATTGAGGGGACAGAGGAACAGAGAGTACAGAGGTTGATATGATATATGAGAGGATTTAAGAGAGTTTTGGTTTGTTCTATTTCTTTTGGCTTAATACATGTCTAGCCTCCTAAACTTGTTTAAAAATTTCAACTACCTTCAGAACTTTCGCACCTTACGAATAACATTTTATATTTATTTAAACGTAGCAAATAACCCTTATATTTTTGTTCAACTATTACAAATAATATTTTATTATTATCAACAGTTACAAGTGACCCCTTGATCTTGTCCAATTGCTTTCAATTATACACTAATTCAAATTGTTTGTATCAAAATATGGAAACTATTGGTAATATCAGTTACCAAAATTTCTGACTTCATTTATTATAATCTTGTACTTATAATATGTATCACCTAAAAATTGCATGTTTTGATACATCAATTTTGAAACCATAAGCTAATTTATAACTTTTTAAGATCAGTGAATCAATTGAAGTCTTGGAGCAAATTTAAGGGACCATATACATATTAACCCTTTTCTTTTTCTTTTTCAATCACGAGACGGACTGGACTGTATTGGCTTCTTTCCCTTCTGTTTGTTTTGTGAATAAAACTCACTCTGACCATTATTATTTTAAATAGGAAACTTGGGTTTTATATGGTAATTTACCCCTCACCTTCCATTTTCAAAATATTTGAAATCAAATGTTGCCTTAATTTATCATTTGCTTCTTCAACATTAGATGGACCTGAAGTTATCACGAAATGTACAAATCATCATATTAATGTTCAAGTGGTTCTTGAATGTCCAAATTGAATTTGGACATTGACCCTAAATTTAACAATTTCGTTCATATGCACATTAAAAACTAAACCCTAGACACTAAAAACTAAACCCTAGACGCTAAATTATCGACCCTAGACACTAAAAACTAAACCCTAGACCCTAAATCATCAACCCTAGATACTAACATGTGACGTGTCATCGAATTATTAGTCCGGAGTATCACATCATCTAGGGTCGATGATTTAGGGTCTAGGGTTTAGTTTTTAGTGTCTAGGATTTAGTTTTTAATGTAAATATAATCGAAATTGTTAGATCTAATGGTCAATGTCCAAATTCAATTTGAACATTCAAAGACCACTTGAACATTACTGCAAATCATCATTCTCTATATTTGCATATAAAACATTTAAAGAGTTCAATGTACCTCTATAAAATGTTTCCAATAAACTCTTCTAACAAAAATGGATAGTTGCATTCGGGATGTGTGATGGATTCTATCGCAGAACCTCCGACGATTAAGTCAAAATAAATTTTGAGAGAAATCTTTAATTTTATCCTTATACTTATACTTAAGTACGTGTAATGTGTCATGCCCGTAAATCGTGACGCGCAAACCGAAATGAGATACTAGTGATTCAACTTGAAAGTTGAGTGTGTGATTAACATTAATTAAGAGTACATGTTATTTAGTTGACATCTCATCTTGAGTAGGCCCTTAAGAGGGAGATTACGATGGAGGGGCGACCGCTAGACACTAAACTAGTTTGGGAATTGATCCCGCTCTCCCGATGAGCTCAACGGAGGGTAAAAACCAGTGTGCATCAGAGACGGATAAGGCCGACCTCGAAGAGTCGGGACGCTGCACAGGTGAAACTCTTTGCCCGTGACAATTGCTATCATCCTTATCCTTTATTCCATTGCCTTTAGAGAGATCCTTCACGCATAATTGAATACCTCTAATAGCCTCCTCATAGTCATGTGCCTAAGTTCTTAGGTTAGTTATTGAGATTGCACATAGAGTCTTTGGTGTATATGTGTATCTATTGTTCATATTTGGGCTTTTTGCTTGGGTATTTGGATCATTTAGGACTTATTACCCAATTTAAGGCAATTCACCTATATCATATAAACTCATTTACGCCTCTACTAAGGCTCATTCCATTCGATGTGAATCTAGATGTTATTGGAAGCCTTGAGAAAAAGCCCATCAAACCCTTTTAGGTTGCTCGGTTTCGTATTCTCAAGTGCGCACTATGGTTATTATACAGTTGTGAGCTAAGTGAGCCTTGAGTGAATACATTAACTAGAGTCGCCACTTGACCGACCGAAAAAATAGATGAACTGGTAAATAAATCAATTTCTTTTGAAACCAGATATTCTTTAACTTATTAACTCTAACATTCTAACCTTTTAAGGGCCATAATGATGGCCTAGATTGTTTTTAGTCTTTTTTAGTATGATGCTCACACAATAAACAATAATAAATGTTGTAAATACACACACACACACACATTTCGGAATATCCTTTGAAAAATATCTCGCCCGAGAAAGGCAATTTTATCAATGTATTGTTTGGAGAACTATGCAATATATGCATGAGACGACCTGAAATACGTTTTGAAACAAGACACGTATGAGGAAAAGGAAGGCCATGCGACTCTCATAAAAAGGCAGCTATCTTAATATATGAAAAACCTAGTTTTGTTGATTAAAACCTTAAAAATACCCTCCTTTGTCGAAATGATTTAAAAAACAATAAAAATGGTTTATAAAAGTTGATTATAGTGTGAGCTCAGTAAAAACCCTCAGGAGTTATCCTTATAGTGTGCTAATGATTTCTTTGGGAGCTAATAATCGTCAAGAATAGAGTTAAGTAGATGAAACTTCGAGGTAAAGGTAGCATTATGACCTTCTTATGGTGTTGAGAACTTTGAGAATTGCGGCTCCGGAGAACCCAAACTTAGGAACCTTCAATTATGAGTTTTAAATGCATGAATCCTCGAGAATGACAAAGATAAAAAGGATATTTTAGGCATTTTGTGGATATGGGGATTTTGGAAAATTGGAATAGAGTAATATTGGGGAACCTTAGGATATGGAAGGCGAGATTAGGATTTCTAAAAGATATTTTGGGGGCTAGAGGCACAAGAGCTTCCATTGGAAGCTAGAAAGAGAGGGGAGAATTAAATGGTTGCTGGTAAGTAATGAGGAGGTTTCAGACTCTTTTTATAAAAATATAAAGACCCGTACAACTCTTACAAAGAGTGTATAATACTTATATACACCCATACAAGTACTCTTGTTTTGTCCCAGGTCAAACCCAGATCTAGCTTTGGATCTGCGTATATTTCTTCTTCCTAACAAGGTTTAATAGGTAACATTTCTTTACATGTCTTGATTTTTGTGAGGTAATATTCCTTTGAATTTTGGGATGAGTGATGTGACGACGCATCTTAGGAAAACACATGTAGACCTAAATTACAAGTGTAGTTTTAAACAATTGATTAATTGAAAAGTCTGCCTTTGTCATATGAATAAGGTTTCTTTAAGTTGAAGCAGGTGTCATGACGACGTATGACAAAATAATAAGTCGATTCGTTAACCCTTACAACCTAGATGTGAATAGAGTACGACACTCGATTCAGCTTAAGGTGATGTCACATTGTCACACTGAGATTTTATCTTGTGAGATGAAATTTGTCTATAACATGAACTACCATGACGACGAGTCTTCATGTGATTAAATTTCACGTGTAACGAGATATCCTCCTACTTCAATGGTATGAAATGAACTTGACTATTTCTACACTATGGGTACGCAGACGTAGGCAAGATGAACAAACAGTCATCACAAAATGGCACACATATTGGATGCACTCCTTACAACCTTATAATTCCATGTGGCAAAGTCTTATGTGCTAGGTGGGCTTTCAACTTGACATTAACTAGGAATATCAAAGACTTTTAAATGTGAATCCATTTTATTTCTTGTGTTTTTGGTAATTTCTAGAGGAAATTATTAAGACTATATGAATTTTTCTGGATCGAACTCGACTTCATATTCAACAGTGGGACTTCCAAAAATTCTATCTAGATATTAATATGTACAATAAAACATATTTCACTATCAATTTGTAGTCACACCATTCAACTTAGGTGTTGTGATTTTACATATATACGTGATTTTTTTATACATATAAAAAGGTTTAAAAGATAAAAAGAATAAAATTAAATTTCATTTATCAACTGCAAGAGTAGAAGTGTTTCTCATCTTGATTATGACCATGTTTGATAAAGAGCTTTCTGAGCTAAAATTAGAGATTTTGACCTTTTTTAAAAGTTTTAATGAAAACATCTAATTTTAGTGTTTGGTAAACAATGGTTTAAAAAAGCGGACTAAGCTCAAACTGTTAATTTTAAAAAACTCATTTTAGAAGCTTTTTTCAATTAATGGATTGACAAATATATATTAATTGCCTTTTTTAATCCTAACCTCTCATGTTTTTTCATTCTGTTTAATTTCAACATGAAATATATTTAATATTTTTTTATTAATTGGCAATCTTTCAATTTTTAAATTTATTTACTATTGAAATCGTAAAATTTAACTGCCAATAAGCAATTTATGCTTTTCTATGTAAATTGATAGACAAGGGCTCAGTTGTGACAATGAGCTTATTGTGAGACAAGTCTCTTAAAGTGTGACAAGAGAAATAGGTGGAGACATTTTGTAATTAAATAGAGGAAGGTGGCAAAATTGTAAATAAATGAAAATAGTCATGTGTAAGAAATAGAGGGAATGAAGAGGAAGGTGATGTCAGTGCCGATGTCATCACTAGATAGAGAATAAGTTTTAATTCTTTTCTTTAAAATACATTTTTTCGCTCTTTCTGAACTCATTTTTTGAAAAAATTTTATATCACTTTACTCTTATTAATTAGGTGGTCATTTTGAGATCCGTTGTTGTTATTTATACACAATTTTTAATTTTTTTTTACCTTTCTATGGTTGTTCCAAATAAATATTATGTTGTTCCATATGCTATATTATTTCAACAAATTACTCTATTGTTCCAAATTAATATTCTGTTGTTCTAAATGAAGTATTCGGTTGTTCCAAATGAAATATTATGTTATTCCATATGCTATATTGTTTCAACAGAATACTCTATTGTTCCAACAGAATACTCTATTGTTCCAAATTAATATTCTGGTGTTCCAAATTAAATATTCTGTTGTTTTAAATGAAATATTCTGTTGTTTCATATGCTATATTGTTTCAACAGAATATTGTGTTGTTCCAAATGAAATATTTTGTTGTTCCATATGAACTTTCTGTATTGAGTAGTTATCATTAAGCGAGTATAATACACAACTTAAAATTTCGATTTTTATCATGAAATTATGAATAGGTAAATAATGCTACTTTTGTATCTTCAAAAATTAGTTTTCCTTTTGTATTTTTAAGAAAGTGAAAAAATGAGAGCTTGATATTTAAATGTCATTGTTAATGATTGAGGAGATAAATATAGAAAATAGAATATTGAAGTTGAGAAAACAGATGCAAAAAATTATATAGACGCACATACAAAAAGTATATATTAATAGAAAACAAAAAAAAGGTAGTATATAAATTGAGTTTCTAATAAGAAAAATTACCATATTACCTTTCAAAAATTTTACAATATTAAGATATTTAAGAAAGAAAATATATAAAAAAAGTTATAGAGTTATTTTATCAATTAAGTCAATTATCAAAATCTATCCTATATATAAAAGGCGTGCAACCAATTTCAATCCAATTGCAATTTGGCTTTTCACCAATTTAATCCTTCATTGTTTTCATTTTTATTCACACACCCTTTATGAAAACGACACCGTTAAGTGTAAGTCGATTGCAAGTACTGTATACTATTTACTCACCGTCTTCCCACCTCATTCCTTTTTCTCTTTTCCTCTCAAAATTTTGACGCACCCTCTCCATCTCTCTTCTCCATCGCTTTCTCTGAAGTAAAACCCCGATCAGGCATAGAGTTTTTTACCTGCTGGTAAGAAATAATAGAATATTTTCTATTTTAAGAAAAAACGTATATCTTTCAATATGGTAACATGATTAACTTTCAAAAAAATTTATAATATTGAGATATTTAAGAAAGAAAATATACAAAAAAAAATATACAGTTATTTTATCAATTAAGTCAATTAGCAAAATAAGAAATAACAGAAGATTTTATATTTTTAGAAAAAACGTATATCTTCCAAAAAAAAGAGGAAAAAACAAATTAATTTATGAGTTAATATGGTAATGATTACTTTCCAAAAAAAATTACAATATTAAAATATTTAAGAAAGAAAATATACAAAAAAACATTTAGAGTTATTTTTATCAATTAAGTCAATTATCAAAATAAGAAATAATAGGAGATTTTTTATTTTAAGAAAAAACGTGTATCTTTCAAAAAAAAAGAAGGAAAAAACAGAATAATTAATGAGTTAATATGATAATATGATTACCTTTCGAAAATATTAACAATATTACGATTATTTAAGAAAGAAAATATACAAAAAAGAATATAGAGTTATTTTATTAGTTAAGTCAATTAATAAATACCTCATTGATATTATAAAACGGTATCTTTCAAAAATATAAAATTTTCAATAACTTTCAAAATTGAGGGAGTGGTATATATAGATGTTTTTCCTTAAAGGTATATCATTGATTTTTATTTTTATTTTATAATTGTAAGGAGCATGATTCGAACTTTAGTTTTGCGACTCACACGTTATTGTGTGCGCCAATCGAATTACAATCAATTGATTATATCATTGATTTGTTTGGTTAATTAGATAATGATAATATATTATGGTAGGCTAGTTAAGAAATATTAATAAAACGTCATAAAATGATATCAAGAGATGACATCAATGCATGTGAAAATGATGGCATCACACATGCAAAAGAAAGAATGGCCATATCCTTAAATGAAGACCACATAAGATTTATATATATAATGATATAGTAGAGATGAGTAGGAATAGGAAATTACAAGACACTTAATCATTCAAAGAGCTAGATCTAAGCAGAAAAACATGGAACAAAGGCTTCAAGAGTTACCTCTCAATCACCACCTAACTCCGAACCATAGTCCCAGTCCACAGTCCCTATTTCATGTCATTGCTTTTGCACAACCAACTGCTGGTTCCACCAATTCCAGCATGACACATCATCAACCTCAACCTCCAAATCCCTTCCATGATGATTGGCTTCCTATTACAGAATCAAGAAATGGGAACTTTTTTTCTTGTGTTTTCCATTTGGTTTCTTCTGGTTTGGGATTTCAGGCTCTTCTTCTTCCTCTTGCCTTTTCTCTTCTTGGCTGGTACGTTTTTCTTTTCTTTTCTAATATGTTTCTCATGGTTAATTAGCAGCAACATGATTTTAATTATATTAGTTGTAATCAAAATTATTGTAAATCAATCTTCTTCCTCTCTTTTTCTTGTTACAAGATTTTCACATTACAAATATATATATAAAACACGACTTCATGGAACCATACTCCCATATCCTAAGTTCAGAGATCTAGTAAGGCATTTAAAAAAAAATAAAATTAGTGTTGCATACAACCGTAACAAGTTGTTAGCAAGCAAGCGAATCAAATAGCCCTACATATTGTTTCAACAACTTTCAAGTGGCTGGAAAAGGACTGCAACCAAACTTTGAAATCTTAAGTGAAAATCACTACTTGTTCAACTTTGGCATGAGTCTCACCATACTTGACGAATTGTAGCACATAGTTCCAAAATTGGTTAGTTATGAGAATTTAATAATGTCATGTGAAATATAAACAAAGGATTGAAGTTTGCAACAAATAGGGGCCTACTTGTACATTAATTCACTGAATTTAATAAAATGAGAACGTATGCTAATTAATACAGTAGAACAGATTACTCACCAGAGCAGTTTTTAGCATCAAATTAACAATTATAAGCTATTGAAGTTGCTCTTAATTATAAGGAAGGTTTGTGTTTTTGAGGTATATTCGAGGAAAAATTATAGAGTGCTCCCGAAATATTGTAGTCTTTGAAAATATAAAAGACGGCAGGTTGATACATGAACTATGAACTATTTAGGCTATGTTTGGATGGAGTGCGTGAGGGGTTAATAAAGTAAGGTTAGGGGGAGGTTTTGATGGTTTCGTATCCAACCCTTCCTAACACTCCAATTTGGAGTTTGAAATTTAGAAGAAAAAACCCCCATAAAACCTTATTAACCCATACCCTCCTAAAAACCTCTCTTCCCAAACATATATTAGTTTTAAACCCTTACTTTATTAGCCCTCCTCAACTCTTCTCCAAACATAGCCTTAAGGTATAATAAAACACATAAAACTCTATTTATAAATAAGGGAATATCGTACTTCGACAAACACTCTACAATTCCTCATATGCAAGGTAGCACAAAGTTACCTTTGAGTACGTACAAGTATATAACAAATCAATTTCATAAATCCACTACTATGTACTATACTATAAAGCTATTGTTTTTAGTGGGAAAGTACACTTGAAACAACGACCTGAAATGAAATTAATTAAAGTGATGCCCATATGTCATTGTTTTCACTCCCTTTCTGCTGGATTAAGACTATGTGGATTCATTTTTAAGGGCATGCAGTGTTATTGTAATGCTCCTCCATCAGCCATGTTTAGTGCTCATACTTTTGAACCCACGATATTAAAAAACATTCAACTCCAATTTATCATAATTTGCGTCTAATCCACTCTTCTTTAAATACATTTTAAGAGATGAGTGTATTGATGTTAACAACGGACAGAACTCCTGAAAATTAATAAGGATTTAATTATAGTCGAGAAATAATCATATTTGTATTTTGGTACTTTTAATTTGAAACAAATAACTTATCATATAAATACACTTAAATTGTGAGGTCTTCTTCTTTTTATTTTAAATTTAACAAAATTTAGTTTCAATTCAACAAATTTAACAAAATTAATTAGACATTCAGCCAATAATATAGTTCATTTCAGTTTTTTTAGCAAAAAATAACAGGACCTCGGTCATTCTTAGTAAATTTTCATTTTCTCAATTCTACTTTTGCTAAGAAATCTCTCCTTGATGTTACAATAGGACGTATCATTTATAATGAATGCGATTTGAGTAACATTTTGTAATAATCAAACATTAATAGGAATTTAATAGAGACGGTCTTGTATTTTTAAACCTCGTTTAATGAGTTGTTAATTCACAAACTTGTTCTTAAACCACGTATAGTTAAAATGGAGAGAGTACATTTTAATATTTATTGAATTAATAATCTTAATAAGTAAAAATGTATTCATAGAATAACATTTATAACAAAAAGTGGTAAGAAAACCACGAATCAAGTACTTAAAGAAAATAATGATTATTGTAAATCAATGGATGACTTTAATAATAGTTATTATGTTTACCTTTGTTGTTTATTGTACGTAATTGCACAAATTTTTTTTTTTTTAAATGATTGACTTTTAAAAGTGACCATTTAGAATCTTTTGGAGCCACTTGAGAGTTCCTGGGCCTGCCTATGTCTAATGTCTCACTAATGGCTTCGTCCAAGCATTCAAAAATTGGCTCAGTGATTTATAATCCTATATGGAAAAGAATTGGAAGGTGTTGTGAAAATTTTCGTCAACACGACCATCTCGACTTGTTTACAACACTCATAACAAATAATACATCTCTCTCATGTCACGACTCAACATCTAGAGCTTGAACTGTAGAAGATACGTACATATATAGCCGAAGTTACCAGCAGTAATATATACATTGACTCGAATTTTAAGGAACCAATATAATATTAAATGGATTGATCAAGCTTAAGGATATCTTTTATAGATATAGAAGATCTCATACAAAATTATTTTATTGACTGTGAAACATGTAGTGCACAGTCTACCTAAACATACATGTATTGAAATTTCAACAATAAACTTTAAACATGTGTTGAATTTTCAATAATAAACTCTTTTTTGTTTTTGGTTACAAATAAAATCTATTGTCCAAGTTGGAAATTTCTACAAGACAAGTCGGATCCATCATGTGTTGAAAATGAAAGTAGTAGAATATTATGCAATTTGATATTATAATGGAAATGTTGACAGAACCCATCCTCCGCCATATAGCAAACCCTATTTTCAAGTGTGAGTGCTATGAAGGTGGGAATGACTAGCCACGGATTCGCAGAAATTAAACACGTGATGAGGGATAATGAAATGGCATGTGAATGAGTTACCAAAAAAAAAAATATACAGGGAGAAATTTTAAAATACGCCCGGCATTGGCATATACTTTCCGTATGTTAGACCTATAATTTGATGACCCTTCACATACAGGTTATGGGGAACGGTATGTTTATCGGTGGCATTTGCATGGCAGCTCTACACTACATGGCTTTTAGTACATCTTCACGAAGCTCTCCCTGGAATCAGATTCAGCAGATTCCTTCATCTTGCTATTGTTGCCTTTGGTTAGTCTCCTAATTCTTTGGTTAAATAAATTAATATAAGGAAATTATTCATATATATATAATTGCATATACTAATTATTTTGCAGGTCCAAAGTTAGGAAAAATACTAGGAATATTTCCAGTAATGTACTTGTCAGGTGGATCGTGTGTGATCACAATAATAACAGGGGGTAGAGTAATGGAGCTTATATTTGTACTTTTTTGCGACGAACCGAGTTGTGATGCCAAATCTTTGAGTGGCACATTATGGTTTTTGATATTCACATGTGTTGCTATCATTCTGGCTCACCGTCCTAATTTAAATTCAATTACTGCATTCTCATTTGTGGCTTCAATCACTGCCATTGCCTATCTTACTCTGGTTTGGGTTTCAACTCTCCCTAAAGCCAACACCTCTCAAGTATCTCATTCTCCATTACAAGGAGGGACCTCCGGCGATGATATGGCGACCACTGCCCTTACTTTTAGTGCACTTGCTCTCATCATGCTTTCCTTTAGAGGACACAACCTTGTGCTTGAAATCCAGGTGAGTTCTTTTATACACCATTTCTAGAATTTTATTTGAAAGAGTTTTAGTTGCTTAAGTAAGACTAAGAGTTCATGAATTCCTACTGTATGGGCATATGTCTACTAGTCCTCATATGAGTTTTCCAGTTATATGAGAGGCAGTTAGACTCCTCTTATAATTGAGCTGGGCTTGGAGAAACTTCGACGATGAAGTCCTTAAATATCTAAACCTAGTCGGACTAATAAATAGGGTAAGATATTAGTGTCTGACGTGGGTCAACGTGTGTTGGCTCTAACTTGAATAGGTAAAATCGAGACGTGTCTGCCTGACCTGTGCAATGGAATCGAGCAGGTTGCAGGAATGAAGAGATCCTGCTCAGGTCTCGACCGTTACGCTTTCTTAGGGGTCCCCCAGGATGAGTCTGGAGTGTCCGATGAAGTCATTCGCCCCGTTTGACCAAGTTGCCTTGGTTTTACCATCTTATTTAGGGTAATGTTGAGTTTAGTATTAGGATCTAATGCAATTACGATAATGAAAAAGAAACAAAACTCGTAAGAATTGTTTACCCAGTTCGCCACTCACTATGAATAACGACGTTCGGGCTAATACCAATATCAAACCAGGATATTTTACTATAATGAATAGGAGAAGAGTAATATTTATACTACTAATTAGGGTTGAGCGTGGATCTTGGAGATTCTTGAACCGGATTGAATACCCGGAAAAAAAATCCAGAACTGTCTTGAACCGTTGACTTTTTTTTAGAACCGAACTGAATTGTACCGTTGACTTTCATTTGATACAATTCTGGATATTAGTTAATATATGAACTGAATAACCGAACGAAACTGTGCTGAACTGTATTGAATCGAAAGAACCGAAAGTACCGAACTTTTGATGTATTATGTTATGTATATTAGATAATCAATGTATTTGTGTGGATACTCTTGACAATATATTATTCTAGTTTTTAGTTTCCACAATAAATATATACTTTATATACATGTTTTATGATAATTCTTAGTGTATTACATGCCATAAACCTTTAACCTCCTAATTTTTATAGCATAAGATTTTTATTGATTAAAAAAATTCATATTTTATTTAGTTTAAATCTCCGGATTGGATTGGACCGAAATTTTCAATACAATCCAATCCGGAGATTTTTTCTTTCAATACAATCCCGGAGATCTAATTTTTAGGATCCCTGACTTTCAACACAATACCGGAAATTTTCAAATCTCCGGATTGTTAGGCCCGTACTCACCCTACTACTAATAAAACTCTAACCGCTGTAAAAAAATTGCGCCTAGGGCGCAGCTTCGCAGCAGGGCCTACCGCCTCCATCCAACTCAGCAGCGAGTTGGATTACTGAAAATAGAGCTTAATAAAATTAGTCTCCAAAACCCAACATTTAAGCCTTATGGACTTGGCCCAAATCTCATAATTAATCCTCACCAATTAGATTTGAAGATAAGGTCCAAATTTGCTCTAATATTCTTCGTGAGATCATCAACATTATTTTTATAGTTTGTGGATTAAATAATGTTTTAAGCCTTAATCTTCCATTCAGAATAATTTAAAGCTAAATAGAACAAGTGATTGATGCAGGGAACATTACCTTCAGATTCAAAACACTCATCAAGTAGGACAATGTGGAAAGCAGTGGTACTCTCATACATACTCATAGCTATGTGTATCTACCCCTTGGTTGTAGTAGAGTTCTGGGCTTACGGAAACCAGGTAAACTAATTACGTTTCCTCCGAACTAGGCAATTTCATATAACGCTATATAATAACAGTTTTCTTCATTTTTATGACAGATACCTTCCAAAGTAGAAACGACCTCTGTATTTTTGCAATTCTACCTCCAAAACTCGAAAAAAACGATAAAATTCGTAGTATACATGTTGCTATTGATAAATTGCTTGACTTCATTCCAAATCTACGCAATGCCAGTGTTTGACAATTTAGAGTTGAAATACACAAGCATAAAAAACAAGCCATGCTCACGCTTGGTTCGGACATGCTTTCGCATATTTTTTGGAGGACTCACATTCTTCATTTCAGTTGCCTTCCCATTTTTGCCAAGTCTATCGGGTTTTATTGGAGGATTGGCATTACCGTTAACGTATGTTTATCCATGTTTGATGTGGGTTTCTATTAAAAAAACTCCTAGAAATAGTATAATGTGGTGCCTTAATTTGGTGTTGAGCTGCTTAGGCGTGGCTGTGACTATTTGTGCACTAATTGGTGCTCTCTGGACTATGATTACCAAAGGGCTAACTGCCCATTTTTTTAAGCCTTGAATGTTATAATCATCAATCTAACACTTCATCCACACAACACGTAGGATTGTAGATTAGAAAATATATATATATATATGTAAAGATATATAGGAAATCAATAGTTGAGAATTTTGTCTTCTTATCTAAAGCATATATGTAAATTCAACTACTAATGGATTGATCAAGGTTATTTTACATTTATTCTAGTAATTAATTTAGATCGATTCATTTCAAATTTCCTTCATTTTAACACTTTCCTCCAATATCTTGAACTAGTTGGATCAAAATAAGAAGGGAAATCATTATTGATGTACCATGTGTTTGGTATCTAAAACGGATGAACAAACCGTGTGTTTGAACATTTTTCAAGATATGTGAGCTCAAGACATTTTTTTTGGCAAAGATGGATTAGGGAGCTCAAGCAAAATCTCAATGTCTTATTCGAAGGAATATCTTAAAATTTTATGTCTTTGAGATTGTCCTTCGTCAATAATGGCTCGGGTGCTGCATTGGCGAAACTAGAATCCCAACTCAGCGGAGGCTCGAAATTTACTAAAAAATATTTCATCACGTCAATAAAATACATAAATTATATTCAAATTATATGAATTGGCCATTAACAAGAGAAAATAGGGAAATCCTCGTTCAAGAAAAAGGAAAATCAATGGGGAAAAATAATGAAAAAATAAGGGTATAAAATCAAGTATGCAATTAGTTGGGTCAACTTTCTCTAATATAAAATCCAACAAAGAAAAAACTAGCCTACATAATTTCTTTTTTCCTTCTGAATCAGAGATTGGAACGTTGTCCATCGGCTTAAGGCCTAACAATTTACTATTTTGCAGCTTGAACATGGTGATCCTAACTCTCAAATTCAGCTTAATAATATTTCAGTGGACATCAAATAGCTAAGTTACCCTGATCAAATTTGGGAATGATTCAGAGTCCATAAGAATTTAGTAAAAGTTATCTAACTTTCTGAAGCTAGCGTAACAATAATGAATAGAACTAGACACTATTGAAGACAAATCGACTTTCTTGAAATTTGTAAAGTCAAACTACGGGTTAACTCGAACAATTGATTTTAGGCTTAGAAGTCGAATAGCATATTCTTGGAGTTAATATTACAAGACACTATTCAAATAAGCTCTTGGCATAGTCTCAAGAGACTTGTATCAACAAAATAATTGAAAATTTTGGTATGCACTTAAGCTCTCGATAGTATGACAGTCGACATAGACTATTTGCTAAACAAGATTGGAGATCGAGATGAGATTATTTAGAATTGTGTCTATTGTGTATGAGTGGGAGATGCTAGGATTAATTGGATATGGATCCAATTAATCCGACCCGCCTGAAATGGAACGGGCCAATCTCATTTTGTAAGATTGATTGGTTAGAGCTCATTAGGTTAGATGGAGAATTATGTAGGAATTTATCATCGGAATTAATAATTGCGAAACGAAATTGTAAGTATCAAAACATTGAATCCGTTGATCGGGTTTACTATCAATGATCAAAATCGATAAAAGCATTAGTTTAGATTGATGCGATATAAAGCATCTCTAAATCTTACATTTCTTTTCTCTGGCTCAATTAAGGTTTCTCAAAATAACTTTCTGATTTTATACTTGTGACTTAATTGGTTAATTACGTTTCTAATCCTCGTACATTTTAATTCACACATGTTAAGTCACACATATTAATATAATGTATGCAATTAAGTGTAATTAGATTACATTAATTTTACCAATTAAGCCCATAGCTTTATGTGCAACTCAATTAACTACTTGTGTTAATAAATAAATGATTACATACGTGCAATCAATTAGTGACACATAAAAAGAAACCTTATGGTATGGACTAATTACGTCGACTATCTTGTCAATTAAATTATCAATCCAGTTTTCCCCGTTTATCATTTCCTGATTCGTGTGCAGTTAACTCATTGTTCACGATCCTTTGGGTCTATTTACATGCAGTTGTAAGTCCTAAACTTATTGACTGTAAGCGAATTCTAGCAAACCATTACAGTCCCCACATGAAACAGGAAGTTCAGTCATATGATAGAAGGTAAAATCTCGGTATTGATCTCTACTTATTTTTTACCAGCTGATATCTAACAGTATGGATCAGAGGCACGGTGATTGTCATCCTCTCTATTTCTCATATGTTTCATGATCTAAAATGAACTAACCAAGCTGTACTAACTTGTCCGAACATGGCCATGTACTTCTCAGCTTTATTTATCATTAAGTGGCTTGTGATATCATCTCATAAGTAGATGAGTGGTAATTCCATCACTCCTTTATCCATATATATATATATATATATATATATATATATATATATATATATATATATATATGTGTGTGTGTGTGTGTGTGTGTGTGTGTGTGTGTGTGTGTGTGTGTGTGTGTGTTTAGTGATTAATCCAACATACCCGTATTTGGCATCTTGTTTCAGACTTGTTGGGCGTACATTAGAACTAATCAGATTCCATATCTACATAAAAATTAGGTCATATTGGAAGATACTAGAGTCCTACTTAAGAAAGTTTTATGACACATCAACCATGAAACTTTCTTGTAGCTGATCAGTCTAGTCTCATGTGTACCACATGTATCTACATTTAGAGATGACATGCCTAGTACTATGGCTAGCATTTAATGCTACCATACAACTATCTAGGGATGGCAACGGTATGGTTCGAGGGTGGAGATTTTGATTAATCTCCAAAAACAGTTTTGATAAAAATTTTATCCCTACACCCGCTCGTGCGGTTACCAACGGTTTTCGGGGAATCCCCAACACCCAAAATAATTCAAAGTTCATATTTAAAAACCTAAAAGATCAACCAATTCGAACACTAAAATTGTCAAGTTCAAACAAATTAAATGACAATCAAATATAAATATGATGCTTGTGGCGAAAACTAAAAAGATCAACCAATTCGAAAACTCAAAAGCATGTTTATAACACTAGGTGACTGAAATTGATTTAGGTATTTAGTAAAAAAAAGTAAGATTTAATTATATAGTCTTGGTTATTTTTCGATATTTTCAGAAATCCCCGTGGGTTTTCTTTCGGTAGCGGTTTGACCCACGGTTCATGATAGTAATCCCCAAACCCGCCCAAATTTTACTTTCAGTGGTAAAATTTCCTCCGCGCCTACCCCCACGCCCAACTAATTCGGTTATTACCCGTTCCCATCGGTTCAGATACCCGCGGTTTTGGCAAGACGAGCTAATGCGTTAAAGTTGTAGAGCGCGTATGGCGCTTCATGGAGGATATGGCTTCGTCAAGGTCGAGATTAGGGACTTCGAGGGACGTATCCTGGAAGTGTTCGACCCAGTCTTTCAGGTATTCGTCAGAATTTTGCACGAGGTTGCTACTTTCTTGCATGGCTTTTTATTCGGGAATAGAGGTGGCAAAATGGTCACGGAACTTCTGGACGAGCTCAGTGAAGGTATATATGCATTCTGAGGGGAGTCTCTCGTACCAATGGGCGACAGAGTCTTTAAGGGTGTGGGGAACAACTTGCATATGACTGAATACGTGGGCGTTGTGGTACTGAGACTATGAGGGAAGTTTCAGATACGGATAGTGGGATATGTGCCATCATAATTCTTTAGAATGGGATATTTAAAACCACGTGGAATAGGCTTTCGCATGATGCTGCGTGAGAGAGGTGTTTTGGTGTTGCGGACAGGGCCGGTCCTGACAACTCAGGGGCTTAGGCGAAAATTTTTTTGAGGCCCCTTAATGGGAAGAAGATTTTACGTTATATCACGACTTATTTAATTAATGTCAACATTTGTTATCAGTATTGAGATCTTATTTTCTCTGCCATGGTTTTTATTACTTTTTTATGTCCATATTAGACCATCCCTAAATGCATTTTAAAAATAAATTTCTCTTGATTTTATCGTTTAAATTGAGCTGTAAAACACAATAAGGTTATATATAAAAAAAATCAAGTAATTTCTATTATTTAGTATATAACAAAATTTTATTTATTGAAATGAGTATTTGTTTTTTCGAAACTATAAATAGCATAAATGGTTAAATATATTTTTTATTGTAGCAACTTCATATTGAATAAATGGTTGAAAATGTTCTTAAAAGTTTCATTGAAATTGATACATAACAAATATAGCAATTGCATATTAAACCATATAATTTATAATTTTATTGGAATCATTCAAATTAACAATTAAATTTACCAAAGAAAACATTCTGATTTCTATAATATCTTCTTGTTGGTTTTAGTTTACAATTTCAATGTGTTGTTAATTATTTTGTGTAATGATGTTTTCATGTCATGATATCAAAATTTTAATTTTAATTTTCAAAAAATAACTCATATATGTTAACTTGATGTGTATTTTCTTGAAAACAAATTGATGTATATTCTGATATTGATACCTAGTAGGAAACAAAAAAGTAACAACACTTTGGTTAAAAAAAAAAGTAGACAAATTATGGGTGGGAAAGGAAAAATCGAGAGTTAAAGAATTGACAAAACTAAAATTGGTACTATTATTTAGAGAATTTATGGTATAGTTTATTTAAAAACACAACAAGGGCCCACTTTGATGCATTTAGTATGTCTTTATATCTTTGAATTTACGGAGAAAGCTAAATGTGCTATCACTTAAATCTTTGTTAACCATCATTTGGGCCTAAGGCTTAAATGATATTAATTTTTTTTATTAAAAGCTGAATCATATATAAGTGTAGTTCATTTTTTTGGGCCCTCTTCATCCCTAGGCCTAGGCAAGCGCACTCCTGGCCTAGGCCCAGGGCCAGCCCTGGCTGCGGACGTCTGGAAGAGCTTTGTCGATCATGCGCTCTTTAAGCGCCTTACTACTGAGATGCTCGAGCTCGTGGTCTCGGTCTCGGTTACTAAGGGCGAAAGCACTTCCGAGCTATCTTTAATCGCTTTATAGTATAGCTTTTAAATCGCTTTCTAGTTTAAATTTATGAGCTTTCTAGTATAAATTTTTACATTTTCTAGATTAGTTTTTAACTTTGTATCAAAAAATGTCAAAATACCAAAAAAATGAAATAGTTGAAAATCAAGTAATACAAAAAGAATGTTATTTAGTTACATTGTTATTTAATCTACCTCTCCAAAATTTAAGTTTCCGTACTTACCTCATAAAACAATAAATTTTCATCTTTCGAACTTAAACACCTAGTTTAAGTGAGAACCCGAGGAGTTAAGATTTTTCACTAATTTATTAGACTAAATTTGCTAAGTTGATTGTAATTAACTAGTTCCTTAATTAATTTAAAAGACATGAACGATAAAATGGTTTTGATAGGGAGGAAAGTTTGAAAACACACCAAAACCCGAATGTGAGATTCTAGAGCCAAACAACTAAGCGAACATCAAAAAGCTTAGATAGGTTTTTGTGTGAATCTTTCACTAGATTTTTGAGTCATGGAGTTTGCATCTAATACCGAATAACATTCTTAGCTAAAAATAAAACTAATATTAGACGATGAAGTTCCTTTTAGGTTTTCTTTTAACGACTCTTTGTTACTAACTCACTAAACACCTTAGTAGCCTTAACACTTTAACACACTAAACTTTTCAACTAACTTTGTTTAGCACTAATTGTGACAAGTCGACAAAAGAGAAGACACTTAATAAATAGCTCGATATTTCTAAAATGGGTTTTATTAATCTCAAATCATTCACTTTGTGTTCAAATGGTTCAAAACTTTTCATCAAAGAAAGAAAGATTAAAAAAAACAAAAAAAAAAGAAATTTTTTGATGAAATTCTCAAAGTTTCGGTTTCATAGTCACCTCGACTATGTTCCCAAGAAATACTTCATGATTAGACCCAAACTTATTGGTTACGAGCTATTGAATATATTTATCTCTTTTGTCACAATTAGGTCATTTGTTGACCGCTAAACTTGACCTAAATAGACGACTTACATACCCGTACCTTAGCCAAGTTACAACTCTTTTAACAAGGAAATTTTTGATAATATTAGATTTTTTAGCTAATATTTGGATGACAATGCAAACTCAACGTGAATCATGATTTAGTGTCAAAGTCGAGAGTAAACACCAAGTCGCCAAATCATGAGTGATTGAGTGAACTACCATAGCAAGGTGTCGATGACTTTCTTCCGTGAATAAATACGTTTTATTGAGCATGCCGCTTTAAATTAATCATTGAACTAGTCAATTAGGATTTACTTATTAAATTTTCTCTTTTTGTGAATTTCTTTTCCATGCTTTTAGGGCTTCTACCAAACTCGGGAGTTTGAGTCGGATTACGAATTTTGAGTTTACTTGAGGACAAGTAAAGCTTTAAGCGTGGGGAGGTTGATAGTGATGAAATATCTCTATCTTTTCGGGTTATTTACGGTGTAATTAAATGTTATTTTATTACTTTTAGTATAGTTTCAAGTTTTTTTATTATACTTTGTGAACAAATTAATTCTTAAATCACTTAGTATGAATTTGTCTCCGTAAAAACACTATTTTCACCGAAAACCGTCAAAGTAACTCATGTTTATTTTGTTTATAGGTTTCACTTCAAAGATTAAAATTATCCATGGTGAAAAGCAACTTCCAGACATGATTAGAGGTGTTTTTGTGCCAATAAAGAGCTAAGAGACAAAGAGATTTGCAAATAATTCAAGGAAAAAGCGAAACTGTCCAAAATTTACTCTTGACACGGACCCGTGTCCTCATTCCACACGGTCCGTGTCGAGCCTAAAAAGTCCACACGGGTTGTTCTTCATTGAATCCAAGTATAACTCCATCATCGAAATTTGCCATCTCTTCCAACCACCTAGTGTAGCAATTCCGATTCCTAGAAAGAAAACGTTCAATTTCGAGATTAGTAGGAATCAAAGAATCACTTTTTGATCTAGTATGCATAAATAAATAAAAATAAAATAGAATAAAAGAATAGAAAATTTAAACTTTACAAACAAGTGCTTAGTTTAACAATGAAACACTTGGTTTAATAGTTATTAGAAGATAAATCCCCGGCAACGGCGCCAAAAACTTGATGCGCCTCGAGCTAGTGCTACAAAAAGGCAACAATAAAAGGGCAAGTGTACCCTATCGTTATCAAGTAATAAAATCCGGGGTTTAAGTCCGGGTATCGAATCCATGGGATTTATAACAATAAGTATTAAACTACTCGGTTTCGGGTTGTTATTTAGGCGAATAATTCTTTATGGTTTTGGTTGAATTAATTAACTACTCCTAAACTACAACACACAAGTACTTTCCATATTCTTTAGTATGAAATGGTGATGATAAATTTATATAACAATAGAGATAAAAATAGCCTTAAGATTAATCAAAATACCATAGCTAACTTTTTATGATATCTATTTACACGTATAAACTTATAATCACACACTTATTTAATCCTATTATTTCAAGGTTAAATGTCTCCAATGGATTTAGAAACGAGGGCCCTTTAAGTTCCGTGATGTCGTCAATATCTACGGTTTCCGATTTGTCACTTCCGATGGGGGCAACACCTATATAAATCCTATAGAAATGTTAAGTTCATATCAAGTATTTATAAATAAGCATAAGAGAAGCATATGATGATGATAAATCAAATATTCTAATTTATACAAACTTGTTGTATAAACTATGAAAAGAAACAAGATGATACTACCGAATCTAGCACATAGACGGGTCACAACTAGTTTAACAAGATAAAGGATTAACTACTCCCTTTTACCGTGCTACACCGGACACACAATCGTCGCTTATGATCTCGGAGAGGAACTCTTTGCCAACTTGTAGATTTGAATAGAATGGATGAAAAATGGAGGAAATATTTAGTGACTTTGTATTGATGGAACGAGAATGGATTACAAGTTTACAAAGAGGGGAAATGGAATACGGATTGTACTCGGATCACCTCTTTAAACAACTAAATGGAGAGAATTACAACTAAATGAAAAATTAATACAAGTAAAGAGGGATGGATTTTCTGGCTAGAGAACCCCCCTATTTATACAGAAAAGTTGGCTTTGTGAACAAGTGTGAATCCTCAAAACACATGCTTGAAAATCTCATCGAAGTGCAAAATAAAGCTTGACACGGGTCGTGTGGACCAAATGACACGCCGTGTCACGAAGAGAATGCATAAAATGACTTTAATCAGCTCAGGCATGTCCTTGGTCGTGTGGATTGACACGGGTCGTGTCACATTAATTACTCGACAAGTTGGATTTTTGCTAATTAAAACGCCGCGCAGACTAAATGTCTCCTTTTTGACACGGATCGTGTCCCACTTGACACGGGGTCGTGTCCTTCAGTAACCGTGTGAACACGCCCTCAAAATCAACCCGTGTGGACCTTTTAGGCTCGACACGGACCGTGTGGAATGAGGACACGGGTCCGTGTCAAGAGTAAATTCTGGACAGTTTGGCTTTTTCCTTGAATTATTTGCAAATCTCCTTGTCTCTTAGTTCTTTATTAGCACAAAAACACCTCTAATCATGTCTGGAAGTTGCTTTTCACCATGGATAATTTTAATCTTTGAAGTGAAACCTATAAACAAAATAAACATGAGTTACTTTGACGGTTTTCGGTGAAAATAGTGTTTTTACGGAGACAAATTCATACTAAGTGATTTAAGAATTAATTTGTTCACAAAGTATAATAAAAAAACTTGAAACTATACTAAAAGTAATAAAATAACATTTAATTACACCGTAAATAACCCGAAAAGATAGGGATATTTCATCCCTATCAGTTACCACCTGTGACCGATCTTGAACGAGATGTGCGTCTGGGGCTGTGGTGCTACGTTGTGGATCGAGAGTCGGAGCTAGATGAGCTGTACTCATGATGAGAGCGAGAGTGAGAGCCTCGACGATAACTTATGGTTGGGGAGGGGAAGTCTCCTTCGATGGTGAGAGTAACTAGTGCTCCTAGTTGATCTGGATCGCGAGTAGGAACCCGGGAGGGAGGTTTGAGAGCGATGAACCGGTGGAGTAGCGCAGCGGTGACGGGGGCAGTCTTTGACAGTATGGTTCCCCGTGCAGTAGGCGATGATGCCATTGTCATTCCCATGTTGAAGCTTATGGATCTGGGATTGGAACTCAATGCGCATAAAAGTTATCTCCGCAGCTTAGGAAGCGTATAACTGTTGGTGTGCCCTAGTTCTAGGCATAGTTATTTGTTTTATGTATTGTACTTTTGTCGATACATTTGTTTTATGGAATAAAAAGCATTAATTCATTCAGTCAATATATCTTGTATTATATGTACTGTATGAAGTATCCATTGATTGTAATCATAAATCACCAGAAGCTAGTTCTACTCATGGGAATGAATAGAACGTAAAGCTTTTACGAACAGGATGTGTACAAGTGTACAAGATATGTTTGTAGGTATGTATGACCAATACGGGACTTGGTCGATCCGCTTTAGAAGGCACATGGTGGGAGTGTCATTGCTCTTCTATGAATGTAGATCTCTTTTATCTGTCGACCTGATTTCAATATAGTATTGAATGAGGAATCTGATTAGATTTGACATACACCTAACAGGTCTGTAAAAGGATGCCAAATACGGGTATGATTGGTCTGGTCAGTGAACTAATTCATACCGATAGTTGAAGTGAAGGAATTACCACTCACTCCAGAAGTGAGATGATATCATTAGGCCACTCGATGAGTTGAACTGAGAAATGTGTGGCCACACTCAGATAAGCTGGTTACTTATCTGTTCTTCAGTTAACTCTAGATCGAGAAATATCTCAAGCTTTAGAGGATGACGTCCACCATGCCTCATGCTTGATATATCGATATGCATGGTAAGAGATATTAGAGAATACTACAGGGTATCTATCTGTATGAGATGGACTAACACTGTAATCAATTGGTGACTGATATGGTCTAGGCAACTCTCTGTCAGTCGTTAAGCTAATTGATTATGGCCCACAGGATCGTGCACACTAGACACTGAGACTTGTACTCGGAGAACTAATACATGTAGTGTATTTATGATGAACTTATTATTAGTTGTTAACTGATAATGTTAATTGATTAATTGTTCTGATTAGAACAAGTTAATTGATTGTTTGGAGGGATTAATTATTCAATCGGGTTAATTAATTAAGCGATTGATTAATTAGATTTTCTTTAGGGGTTGATATGTGATTAATTATAACCTAATTGATGTTAATTGAATCTATTGTATTCTATTGTGGTACAATCAGATTAATTAAATTAATACAGGTACTAAAACAGTAATTAGTCGACATATTATAAATTAATCCTAATCGATTGAAACCGTAGACTTTCTGACACAGAGAAAATCAGAAAACCCTAATCCCCTGGAACCCCATTCGGCCGACTACTGCAGGAGGTGTCTGGAGGTTTTGTTCATCGTTCTTCGTGCCTATTTCGAGGACTTGTCGTCTGAAGTGTTGTGCACGTGAATTTGGAGGAATCACCGATCGTGCGGTTCGTCCATCTCTCTAAGAGGGATTCCATGTGAGTGACTAATGTAGGATTAATCACTTTAGTTAAATAAATAACATTGAGGCAATGATAAAGATTAAAGTAATCTGATCAATGATGTTAATATTGTTTTTCTCGCTTCCGCTGCGCGACTCTGATCGTTGATCAGATTCCAACAATAACTCGCTTACACCGTCTTGAGTGATGAGAGCTTGTTGGGCCAACTGAGAAATGACGCCATTAAGGAACTGCCAACGTTCACGCTCTAGTGAGCCGATGCACTCTTGCATCTGTCCCTGAACCTCATCGGAAAGCTGAAAAACTGGAAACTGATTAGTGAGTGGAGTATGAGGGGTTTGAGAGCCGGTAACGCCAGCGTTAGTATTGTGGGTAAGGTTTGCTATTGAGGTCACAGATCCACGCTCACCGCAACACTGATATTTGTGTGAGGGTAGAACTGTCTTGAGACCAAAATATGGACCTAAGATAGTAAGAACACCATGGATACGGGGTCGGAGTTCGGGGAACCTGCTCTAACGATCAAGTCAGATGGGATGTTTTATGGATGAAGATGATGAAAAAGTGGATAGAGAATAGTGAACATACCATATTTGTAGGATGATGTCTTGTTTTTATACTAGAATTGGGGTTGCCTAGACACGTGTTATCGGTTTATTGGGGAGGAGAGAACAATTCTGTTATACGGGAAGCTTCATGGCGTGTGTCGGGCATGTGGTATGTGAGGTAATTGCGGTGATGACGACACGTGTCTCTAGAGAGGCGGTTTATCTATAGGACTATTAGGATGCTTTCACGTGTGTTGGGTGCTTTTTGAGGTCATGTGTTGGTCACGTGACCTTGATTTATTTTCTCGGTCGTCAGTTTCCAAAGAGCATTCTTTGATATTTTTCTCTCAAGACTAACTTTCCGGCTCATCACCAAAAACCATCTAAATAGTCTCTTGATAAAAAAAGTAAGAATTAAACTACATATCAGTATTTCTCGAAATATATCATTTTTAAAGTTGTCAAAGGTGATTTTAATTTTGTCAATAAAAAAAATTCTCATTTTGTTAGAGTATGAAACCACAATATTTTGACAAAAAAAAAAAAAAACAAACCATAATCCTTTGTTTTTGGCACTATTTGGCCGTTGACCTATCCAAAATTTGTGCATTTGGTTACTGACGTTTTATTTATTCACATTTGGATACTCACATTAGTAATTTGGTGAACTCTCACCATTATTATGTTTATTGAAATTCATATATTTGTATTATTTAGCAATTTTTTGGTTTCCTAACTCTTTATTTGAAATATAGTGATTTTATGTTCAACATTATAATCAGGGGCAGAGACAGCCCGGAGCCCGGGGGTGCAGGCGTTCCCCAGCTCCGGCGAAACCCCTTGAGAGCTACTGTTCCGCCCCTGCCGCACCCCCTTCCCTCCCCCCCCCCCCCCCCCCCCTCCGACGAAACCCATTCTTTTTTTTAGCCGCCATATGCTTCTGTGTATTTGAGGGATGAAGAAGATTGTCTCTGGGCTTGACAATTTTTTCAAAAATTGGGCCTTACTAGGGCCCAAAATTAGATATTAAATTAGAAGCCTAATCCCACATACAATACAAGAAGCGTAATTCCACTAGGCTGCCGTGCTTCTTCATCTCTTCTTCACAGCAGTTCATTCAAATTTTTTATTGAACTTTTCAGCCGATTGTTTGGTAAGTAACACTCTTTCCTTTCTAATTATTTTCTTTATTGATTGAAAAGTTCAATTGATTGAAATATGATGGTTTAATTGGGGTTAATCTAATTCAATTATTAATTTATCAAAGACATGGACAAATTTCTTATCAGAACAAAGAGAAATCCAAATAATGAATCATCCTCCTCCTCCTCCATAAACAATGTGAAATCCATTGAGCAAGAAAGCGAAAAAAGAGGTCGTGTCGATGTAGAAATTTTAGATGAACTTATCGGTGATCCGGGAAAACGTATACCAATGAATTAATATCATGTTAGTATTAGAGATTCAATGAGAAGAAAATACTTGGCTAAAGGCCCTTCTCAACCAAGTGGCCATGATTTTCCATATTCTCAGTTTGGTGAGACAGGTCAAAGAAAGTTTCAAGACATCTGGTTTGTGAAACATCCTTGGTTAGAATATAGTGTTTCCAAAGATGTTGCATTTTGTTTACCTTGTTATTTGTTTGCTGGTGGAAATAAATTTGGGGATAATGTTTTTACACAAATTGGTTTTAGAAATTGGAGAAAAGCTTTAGATAGTTTCAGACGACATGAAGGAGGTACCACTAGTTCACACCACTATGCTAAACAAAAGTTTGATCAATATCAAAATCAAATGGCGAATGTGGATCATGTGTTAGCCTCAAAATGTTCTGTAATAGAGGCTGAATATCACATTAGGTTAACTGCAATTGTACATGTTATTCGATTTCTTTTAGAGGCAGGTATTGCGTTCCGTGGACATGATGAGTCGGAAGAGTCCAAGCATCCGGGTAATTTTCTTTTACTCATTAGATGGTATTGTATGCTGATGCGGCCTCGAGCTAGTGCTACAAAAAGGCCTACAATTAGAGGACAAGTGTATCCTATCGTTATCAAGTAATAATCCGGAGGTTAAGTCCGGGTATCGAATCCACGGGATTTATACTAATAAGTATCAAACTACTTGGTTTCGGGTTGTTATCTAAGCAAATTTATACTTTAGAGTTTTGGTGATTATTAATCTACTCCTAAATTACAAACACTACTTTCCATATTCTTTAGCATGAAATGGTGATGGTAAGTTTTATACAACAATAAAGATAAAATAGTCTTAAGATTAATCAAACTATCATTGCTAGCTTTTTATGATGTTTATAAACACGTATGAACTCGTAAGTACACACTTAATTAATCCTATAATTTCAAGGTTAAGTGTCACCAATGGACTTAGAAACTAGGGCCCTTTAAGTTCCGTGATGTTGTCAATATCTACGGTTTCCGGCTCGTCACTTCCGGTGGGGTCAATCACCTATATAAATCCCATAGAAATGTCAAGTTCATATCAAGTATTCATAAATAAACATAAAAGAAGCATATGATGATGATAAATCAAACATACTAATTTATACAAAACTATTGTATAAACTATGTAAAGAAACAAGATGATACTACCGAGTCTAGCACATAGACGGGTCACAACTAGTTTAGCGAGATAAAAGTTTATCTACTCCTTTTTATCGCACTACACCGGACACACGATCGTCGCTTATGTCCTCGGAGAGGAATCTCTTTGCCAAGCTTGAAGATGGAATGGAATGGATGAAAACAAGAACATGAACTTTGTATTGATGGAATTGAATTACAAACTTTGCAAAGAGGTGAAATAGAACATGGAAATTTGGTGTTTGGATCACCTCTTCTTACAAACTAAATGGAGAATTGAAATAACAACTAAATGGAATTAAACACAAGTGAAGAGGGATTATTTCTATGGTGAATTACACCCCTATTTATACAAATTTTTGGACACCAACCATCAATGGGAACAAATGGGAAAGCTAATTACACATGGGAATCCAACCATCAATGGGAACAAATGGGAAAGCTAATTGCACATGTAAATCTTCAAAATTCATGTTTACATTGCTGGAATCAGAGTGACACGCCGTGTGGGCTTGGTGACACGCCGTGTCAAGGCTTAGCCCCTCTAGAAAACGCGTTTTGACCGACAACATTCCAGATTTGACGACCTTTAGTAATCTGCTCATAACTTCCTCATACGACCTTCGATTTCGATGATTCAAATTGCAGATGAACCCTAAGACATAGATACACAAACTTGTAGTTTTTCATTTTCCGAGATTCGGATTGGAAGAGCTTCGAAATTGGCTTGCAAGTTGCTGCTTCTACTGGAACTTTCTGACCTGTTTGGGATAAATGACACGGAGCGTGTCCCCATGGGACACGGGGTCGTGTCGGACTAAATTTAAGCTTTTTCTTCCTTTAAAACGTGTGTTGACCTATTGACTTTGAACGACACGTCCGTGTGGCCATGGGACACGAGCGTGTCAGCTGTATTTCGAGATTTCTTGGTCCAAAACCTTGGATTTTGGTGCATTCAAGACTTCTCTTTTGCCCCTTTGCTCCTTATTAGCATTAATTCACCTTAAATCATGTATGTATGTCAAATATCATCATGAGGAACCTACATACAAAATAACCATAGTTAAGTTAGTGACTTTTTAGATGAAAAATGTAACCCCCTCACTGGGATCACATTACGTGTCACATAACAACAATTCCACGTATACATTCAAGTCTCAGTCATTTTCATATAAAATAAGGATCTCAAATTTCCATTGAAATCTTAATTTTAATCTCATATTTAATAAAAGAAATCACGTAGATAGTTAATATCATATAAATACACATAATTCTTTACATATCAAACTATATACATCACTTGTCATTTACAATACATATTTCAGTCATTCGTTTATACATGAAATATACAAAACAAAATACACTCAAAATGCTCCAAAATGCATAGGTGAGAACGGACTATCGCTGCCGGTGCGATCCTAACAAAAAGAACTCCACTATCCTGAAAAATGGTGGCAAGGGGTGAGCTGCCTACTCAATAAACATATAGCCATATATGTATACAAATATAACATGAAAGAATACAAGTAGAGTTATATCATCAATATCAATTTAATTGCATATAAATCTCACTACACAGTCACACGCACGATTCATTTATTATGCTCATCATTATTTAATCAATTAGGGCCCTGCTATACTTAAATGACATATGTAAAATGGTCCGTGGGCCCACTCTGTATTCCGTCTCACATATCGGAATACAATCACCTGTGGAGGAGTAAAACTCAACTCACGCAGTCCGCTACGGATATATCTCAACACTGTGTTTCCGGCTCCAAATTTCGGATAGCACTATCAACAACATGGACCATTTAACATATTTCACTTAAGCATGCTCACAATCCTTTCTCATTACTCATTATCCCATCCACACATCAATCATACAACTCACAATGTCACCAATAGTTCCATCTCCACATTTCACAACCATCACAACATTTCATAATCATCACAACATTTCACAAACCAACACATATCATATATCACATATTCACATCAGAATCAATCATGTTCCATACTCAACAAGTTCCAATCACATTACATTTATACACACATATAAGCACTATGCTTACCGTTCACTCAACGAGATCTATTCAACACGCTCGGGTGCTCTTTCACTTGCACCTTGTCCTCCTAATATCACATAAAATCATACAATTAGACTCAATTCAACTATATGGAAATGTATGCTTATGCATGACATATGATTCTCACAAGTCACTAGCTTCACATTATAGACTAAACTTCATTCTTTGGTCTTAGTTGTTCATATGACCTATGTGCCTAGATTCTGCCATAACTCTCTCAATACGTACACAAATACCCTGATTCTTGTTGCTACTGAAACTAGATATATATAACTTGAACATATCCAAAAATCACATTAATATCATCCCTGGATCATAAATGACAAGCCAAACGATTGTGTTCTATTTCTGGCAAGAAAACAGACTAGTCAGCTTTCCATCGCACATGGAAATGTCAATGGTTCTCTCAAACCACACACTTCCTACACAAACACTTTGACAGGGACATACTTCCACATGTTATAAACAACTTTGTAATAATATGGATTCCATAAATATGAGCTTAAGAGCCTCAAATGAGCATCACAAGATTGCTGCCTCACATACAATTCCATTTCGAGGCAGTCATGTTCACACCAAGCTAACGTCTTCCACACAATGAATTAGAGACCCATATTTTACAGGAATCTAGAAAACATATAGGGTTAAATGGTTGTTTCTTTGTGTTTTTGCCAATTCGATCTCTATCATGATGAAAACGAGGCCATAAGGTGACTGAAGAGAACTGCCTACAATTCAGCCTATGACACCTTATGCATACCTTTCACTAAAACAACACATAACCAATTCAAACAACACCAAGCCACCACAAAAATCACCATAACTCATTTATAATCAATCCCATCACTATACTTAGGGTTTTCAGAACTTCAAATCCATGGAAACTATGCTAAAACAACTTACAAACCTTAACTTGATGCCTTTCCTTTGCTATGCTACCTATCTCCACTTGCTTGCCTTGGAAATGGTTGGAATTGAATGAGATTTCGTTTGGGGTTCTTAGGGTCTGAATATGGAAGGTTAAGAGAGGTTTTTGTTGTGTCTTTGTTGCTGAAGAAAACGAGTTAAGGATATAAAAGAAAGAGGTTATATTTGTCTTATAAAGGGTGACACCTCGTGGTTAAGTGAGGTGCTTGCTTCCAAACTTCACAATCAATCCTCCATACTTCTAATTCAACCAATTAGGTCCAGGTTTCTTCAATTGATATGTGTACTAATTCAACACACTCTCACTAACCATTCATTACGGCTTAACACATCGCTAATCGCCTACTAATCGCACCTTAATCGCCGTTTGTGTGTAAAACTTGTTTGTAATTGAAATGAATCTGAATGTAGTCTTATGGAGAAGTGTAAATATATATCTAACAAATCTATAAGTTAGGGTTTAAGGATGTTACATTTCTCCACCCGTTAAAAAAAATTTCGGCCCCGAAATTCACTTACCAGAATCATCAAATAGATATGGATACTGTGATCTCATCCTTTCCTCTACTTCCCAAGTAGCCTCATCAAGTGTTTGATTATGACTCCATCTAACTTTCACCATTGGTATTTCACGGTTCCTGAGTCGTTTCATTTCTCTTCCCAAAATCTCTAATGGTTGCTCTCGGATTGTCAACTCTTTATTCACTATCTCAATCTCAGGTTCTGGAATCATATGACTTGGATCTGATCTATATCTCCTCAACACTGATACATGGAATACATCATGAATTAAGGACAACTCTGGTGGCAAGGCTAATCTGTAAGCAAGTGGTCCAACTCTCTCTATGATTTCATACGACCCGATGAATCTTGGATTCAACTTACCTCTTTTGCCAAAACGAACTATCCCTCTCCATGGTGAAATCTTCAAAAACACTTTATCCCCGACTTCATATTCCATTTCCCTTCGGCGTTGATCCACACATAAGCTTTCTGACGTTCCTGTGCAGCTTTCAAATGCTTCTTAACTACACTGATCTTTTCAACGGTCTCCTGCACAATCTCAGGCCCTTCTAATTGTCTCATTCCTTCAACATCCCAACATATAGGACTTCTACAAGGTCTACCATACAATGCCTCATAAGGTGCCATGCCTATACTAGAATGGTAGCTGTTGTTATAAGCAAACTCCATAAGTGGCAAATGTACATCCCACTCACTTTGAAAATTAAGAACACATGCCCTCATCATATCTTCCAAGGTCTGAATGGTTCTTTCTGACTGACCATCTGTCTGGGGATGAAAAGCTGTACTAAAATGCAATTTCGTACCCAAAGCTTGTTGTAAACTTCCCCAAAATCTAGATGTGAACCTAGGATCTCGATCTGAAACAATAGAGAATGGAACTCCGTGTAACTTCACAATTTCCGAAACATAAAGTCTTGCCAATTTATCCATAGTATATGTCTATTGCACTGGAATAAAATGAGCAGACTTGGTAAGTCTATCAACTATCACCCATATACTGTCATGTCTACGCCTTGTTCTTGGTAACCCTACCACAAAATCCATCGTGATCTGCTCCCATTTCCACTCTGAAATAGCTAAAGGTTTTAATTTCCCAATAGGAGCTTGATGTTCAGCTTTAACTTGTTGACAAGTTAAACATTTGGAAACAAAATCAGCTACATCTTTCTTCATCGTTGGCCACCAGTAAAGAGATCTCAAGTTTCTGTACATCTTTGTCATACCTGGATGCATAGCATAAGGAGCATTGTGTGCTTCCTGGAGGATTTTAGATCGTAACCCCGCTACATCTGGAACACATACTCGACTACCTATCATCATCGTACCATCATCAACCTCGGAAATATCAGGTCTTTTCCCATGTTGTACACGATCTTTGATTTTCTGTAGATAGGAATCATGTAACTGCGCTTCCCGAATCCTTTCCCTCAAATCTGGTTTTACCCGCAAAGTAGCCATAAGACCTGTTACTTCATCGATCTCTAGCTTCACATCCATAGCTCGCATATCGACAAGTGAATTCAAACTATAACTCTGCATACTAGCCAGAACATCTACACTCTTTCTACTCAAAGCGTCTGCTACTACATTGGCCTTTCCTGGATGGTAATCAATCGTGCAATCATAATCTTTCAATAGTTCAATCCATCTCCTCTGCCTTAAGTTCAATTCTTTCTGTGTGAGGATGTACTTCAAACTTTTGTGATCTGTAAGAATCTGAAATGTCTCCCCATATAGATAATGTCTCCATACCTTGAGTGCATGAACTACTGCTGCCAACTCCAAGTCGTGTGTGGGGTAATTTATCTCATGAGGTCTCAACTGTCTAGAAGCATATGCAATGACTTTCCCATTCTGCATCAAAACACATCCTAAACCTTGTCTTGAGGCATCCGTATAAACAACAAATCCACCACCATCAGACGGTAACACTAACACTAACACTGGTGTAGAAGTCAACCTCATCTTTAGTTCATCAAAACTTTGCTGACATTTATCATCCCACTGAAATAAAATTCCCTTCCTCAACAATCTAGTCAAAGGCGATGCAATTATAGAGAAACCTTCAACAAATCTCCTATAATATCCTGCAAGCCCAAGAAAACTTCTAAGCTCATAAACATTCTTTGGTGGCTCCCATTCAACAATAGCTTTGATCTTAGAAGGGTCGGGTTGAACTCCTTCTCCTGACACAACATGACCAAGGAATGCAACTTTATCCATCCAGAACTCACATTTACTCAGTTTTGCATACATCTGGTTGTCCTTCAAAATTTTCAAAACAATTCTCAAATGTTGTTCATGCTCACCCTCAGTCCGCGAGTACACCAAAATATCATCAATGAATACTACCACAAACATATCTAGATACGGCTGAAAGATCTTGTTCATTAGTGCCATAAAAGCTGCAGGGGCATTAGTCAAGCCAAACGGCATCACAAGAAACTCAAAATGACCATACCTAGTACGAAAAGCAGTTTTAGGTATGTCAGCTTCTGCCACTCTTAATTGCCAATAGCCTGATCTCAAGTCAATCTTTGAAAAATAACGTGCTCCTTTCAGTTGATCTAACAAATCATCAATTCGGGGTAATGGGTACTTGTTCTTTATTGTCACTCTGTTTAGGTGTCTGTAATCGATACATAACCGCATACTACCATCTTTCTTCTTCACAAACAATACAGGTGCTCCCCAAGGTGAAGTACTAGGACGTATGAAACTTTTCTCTAAAAGCTCTTCTATTTGTTTCTTCAATTCTTGTAATTCTACCGGAGCCATTCTGTATGGAGCCATTGATATCGGAGATACTCCTGGAACAGTCTCAATTGGAAAATCAATCTCTCTATGAGGTGGTAGTCCTGGCAATTCATCCAAGAAAACATCTGGAAAATCTCTCACTACTGCAATATTCTCTAATTTGTTCCCCTCTTCTCTGGTGTCCACAACATGAACTAAATATGCCTCACTCCCTCCTCGAATCAATTTGAGTGCTCGAACTGCAGATATCAAACAAGAAGGCACAACCTCTCTCTCTCCCACAAATAACACTAATGAGCTTGAATCTGAACGGAGTACAACTTCTTTTGCACAACAATCTACTAAAGCCCCATATTTACACAACCAATCCATTCCCAAAATGATGTCAAAATCTCTAAACTCCAGAACTACTAAATCTACAGGAAACTCACTCCCCCTCACTTTTATAGGACACTCTCTCAAAACTTTATTTACAATAACATTATTACCAACTGGTAAGATAACTCTCATATCATATCCTAATGACTCTATCTTCCCATTTATTTTCATTAAAAGCTCAGGTGTTATGTATGAATGAGTAGATCCCGGATGAATCAATACAAAAGCTAAAGTGTCAAAGATAGAAACTGTACCGGAAATAACCTCTGGTGCTGACCGAGCCTCCTCCCTCGGCATAGTGTAAACTCTGGCTTGACCAATAGGAACATCATATCTATAGCCTCTCCCTGCTCCTCGTCCTCGACCTCTACCTCTATCCACTCCAGTCGTACCTCCTGATGTATTACCCTGTCCAATAGCAAGTGGAACTCTCTCGCCTGTATTAGCTAACCGGGGACATTCATTACGATAATGTCCTGGCTCTCCACACTCAAAACATGTACCCCTCTGGAATGTACCATAACACTCTCCCAAGTGTGATCGACCACATCTACCACAAACAGGTGCAGGTCCCCAACACTCTCCTACGTGTGTCCGTCCACAAGTCTGACAAGCTGGAGCGGATCCTGTCCTAGCTCCTCTAAACCCACTACCAGATCGTCCACTAGAAAATCTGTTACTACCAACAGATAGTGCACTACTCTGAGCATCCCCAAATCCACCTCGTGATCTACCTCCACCACGGTAACTACTACCACTACCTCTGTACTGCTGAAAACTACCTCTAGAAAACTGAGATCCTCCTCTCTTTGTTGATTTACTAGACTGACCCTCTGTATCAAACCTAGCTCGTTTTGCTGCATAAAGTTGTTTCTTGTCTTGTACTATCTCTTCCGCTCTCAGTGCAGACTCTACTAACTCACTGAACTCTATAGCTTGCTTATGAACCATTGCCCTGATATCTGGGTGTAACCCTTTTTCGAATCTGCGACATTTATTAGCTTCTGTAGCCACAACCATAGGTGCATATTTTGCCAATGCAATAAACCTGTTCTGATACTCAATCACTGACATATCACCTTGTTTCAAATTCAGAAACTCAGTTTCTTTCCTGTCTCTATAAATTTGTGGCATATACCTGTCATTGAACTGCTTTTCTAACGTTTCCCACGTGATAACTTGGCATGCTCTCGCTTGTCTGACAGATCTCCACCATGTAAGAGCATCTCCAGTGAAAAGATTAGACACATACCTAACCTTTAATTCCTCAGGACATTGCATTATTTCAAGCACTTCTTCTATTTTATCCCACCACTGATCAGCTACCTTAGGGTCTGTAGTACCCTCAAAATCAGTGCCTCCCATCTTTCTAATATTATCATAATTTTTATCAAAAGGTGGCACAACAGGACCTTGAACTTGAGCCTGACGGTGTGCATAATACATATCCATCATCTCTGCAAGCTGTGGGAAACCCTGGGGTGGATTGGCATGTCCTGAACCTGCAACAACTTCTGTGGCTCTACCCCTACATGGCTGACCAACTGACTCCTCACTAGACACTCTACCGGCATGCCTATTCTCACCATGTTCCATGTTCCTACATTAAACATGATAATGTCAGAATGTTTCATAACACACACATGATCACATGGTCTAGACCTAGGAATGCAACAAAGATCACACAAATGTCTAATCCCTAGAAAAGTAGACCCGCTCTGATACCACCTTAATGTAACCCCCTCACTGGGATCACATTACGTGTCACATAACAACAATTCCACGTATACATTCAAGTCTCAGTCATTTTCATATAAAATAACGATCTCAAATTTCCATTGAAATCTTAATTTTAATCTCATATTTAATAAAAGAAATCACGTAGATAGTTAATATCATATAAATACACATAATTCTTTACATATCAAACTATATACATCACTTGTCATTTACAATACATATTTCAGTCATTCGTTTATACATGAAATATACAAAACAAAATACACTCAAAATGCTCCAAAATGCATAGGTGAGAACGGACTATCGATGTCGGTGCGATCCTAACAAAAAGAACTCCACTATCCTGAAAAATGGTGGCAAGGGGTGAGCTGCCTACTCAATAAACATATAGCCATATATGTATACAAATATAACATGAAAGAATACAAGTAGAGTTATATCATCAATATCAATTTAATTGCATATAAATCTCACTACACAGTCACACGCACGATTCATTTATTATGCTCATCATTATTTAATCAATTAGGGCCCTGCTATACTTAAATGACATATGTAAAATGGTCCGTGGGGCCACTCTGTATTCCGTCTCACATATCGGAATACAATCACCTGTGGAGGAGTAAAACTCAACTCACGCAGTCCGCTACGGATATATCTCAACACTGTGCTTCCAGCTCCAAATTTCGGATAGCACTCTCAACAACATGGACCATTTAACATATTTCACTTAAGCATGCTCACAATCCTTTCTCATTACTCATTATCCCATCCACACATCAATCATACAACTCACAATGTCACCAATAGTTCCATCTCCACATTTCACAACCATCACAACATTTCATAATCATCACAACATTTCACAAACCAACACATATCATATATCACATATTCACATCAGAATCAATCATGTTCCATACTCAACAAGTTCCAATCACATCACATTTATACACACATATAAGCACTATGCTTACCGTTCACTCAACGAGATCTATTCAACACGCTCGGGTGCTCTTTCACTTGCACCTTGTCCTCCTAATATCACATAAAATCATACAATTAGACTCAATTAAACTATATGGAAATGTATGCTTATGCATGACATATGATTCTCACAAGTCACTAGCTTCACATTATAGACTAAACTTCATTCTTTGGTCTTAGTTGTTCATATGACCTATGTGCCTAGATTCTGCCATAACTCTCTCAATACGTACACAAATGTTGGCCCTATCAAGAACAGAATCACCTAGAGGGGGGTGAATAGGTGTCAAAGTAGAAAACTGATAATTTCTAAGTTTTTAGAGAAACTTAAATTTCAGAGTCAAATTTCCTCAGAGTCAGAAGCTAGCTTACAGAAGTTGCTTCTGAGGGAAATTCTGCCTAAACACAGTTAGACTGTTTTCAGCAACAGAAGTTCTGATTGAAGAACTTCTGGACAGTCTTCTGAACAAAGACAATGATACTTTAGAGAAAATCTGTTTCAGCACTAAATATGATCAAGTACACAGAGGCAAAAATAACAAGTATAAGAGGGAGAAAGAAGTTCAGGAGATCCTGATTGAACAATTCGACTTATCCAAGTTCGCCACAGAAGTCCTGTGACTACGTCTTGTCCCCTGAGGTCGCAGCCTACAGAGATTTTATAAATCCACTATTCAGAACTTTTATGGCAAGTTCAGAAGCTCCTTTACATCAACAGAACTTAAGCTAATTTCTCACTTAGTTCTGACTAGCCTAAAAAGAGTTAAAGGATTTCCACCAGAACAAACAACAACTCTGTTTTCTGGATTTCTCACCCAACTCTAATCTCAACTAGATTTCTCTCTTTTAAAACTAACTGAAGATCACAAACGATCTCAGTTTACAAGATTCCTATTATGAACTTGTTTTTCTTCACTCTCTCACTTTTACTAAGACTATGCTAAGAAAGATTGAGAATGGAAAAGATGCTCTGTTTTTCTTGTTAGAACAGTGCGTTGAGATTTTGCTCGATGATCACACACATGTTGATGCTTTGGAGCTTGGCTACTATTTATAGTGAGTGAAGATGACCGTTGGTGAGTTTGAAACTTCAAAGGAGATGACATCAGTTGTTGTAGCCGTTAATTTGTTAAATCTTCAAACGGTCTTCAAACACTTTGATTCCGTTATCCTTGTTCTTTAACTAAATCCGGTAAGTGATTTGAAATCAAAGACGAGGTTGACTGGAATCATCCTTCAATTGGATCAACAAAGGGTAGACATGGAAATTCTGGTTTCTTTTAAACAGACAGGCGCGCTCCATCAAAACAGCTTTTTGAACTTTTGGCGCCTTGCATTAAATGCACTTGTCAGTGCATTAAATGCTATCCAGAACCCGTGACTTTAGCTTTCAGAAGCTAATTTCCAGTTGACTAGACTTCTGATCACAATTGGCAAAACTTCTGATTGCAAGGAACTTCTGAGGAGAGCTTTAGCATACTTCGGCTTCAGAGCGAAGGAGTCCAGCTTCTGAATTGTTGAAACTCTGACTTCAGCAACTGATCTTCTGAGTTCTTTAGGCAATCAAAAAAATGATTCATTCAGCAACTGCTGAGAAACTTACACATAGACTAAAGCGAAAATATTAGTCAACAATAAACTATATGTAAGATAGTATTAGATTATCATCTTCTGAGACGTTTGGACATAATCAAAACACTTAGGGTTCATCAACAAATACCCTGATTCTTGTTGCTACTGAAACTAGATATATATAACTTGAACATATCCAAAAATCACATTAATATCATCCTTGGATCATAAATGACAAGCCAAACGATTGTGTTCTATTTCTGGCAAGAAAACAGACTAGTCAGCTTTCCATCGCACATGGAAATGTCAATGGTTCTCTCAAACCACACACTTTCTACACAAACACTTTGACAGGGACATACTTCCACATGTTATAAACAACTTTGTAATAATATGGATTCCATAAATATGAGCTTAAGAGCCTCAAATGAGCATCACAAGATTGCTGCCTCACATACAATTCCATTTCGAGGCAGTCATGTTCACACCAAGCTAACGTCTTCCACACAATGAATTAGAGACCCATATTTTACAGGAATCTAGAAAACATATAGGGTTAAATGGTTGTTTCTTTGTGTTTTTGCCAATTCGATCTCTATCATGATGAAAACGAGGCCATAAGGTGACTGAAGAGAACTGCCTACAATTCAGCCTATGACACCTTATGCATACCTTTCACTAAAACAACACATAACCAATTCAAACAACACCAAGCCACCACAAAAATCACCATAACTCATTTATAATCAATCCCATCACTATACTTAGGGTTTTCAGAACTTCAAATCCATGGAAACTATGCTAAAACAACTTACAAACCTTAACTTGATGCCTTTCCTTTGCTATGCTACCTATCTCCACTTGCTTGCCTTGGAAATGGTTGGAATTGAATGAGATTTCGTTTGGGGTTCTTAGGGTCTGAATATGGAAGGTTAAGAGAGGTTTTTGTTGTGTCTTTGTTGCTGAAGAAAACGAGTTAAGGATATAAAAGAAAGAGGTTATATTTGTCTTATAAAGGGTGACACCTCGTGGTTAAGTGAGGTGCTTGCTTCCAAACTTCACAATCAATCCTCCATACTTCTAATTCAACCAATTAGGTCCAGGTTTCTTCAATTGATATGTGTACTAATTCAACACACTCTCACTAACCATTCATTACGGCTTAACACATCGCTAATCGCCTACTAATCGCACCTTAATCGTCGTTTGTGTGTAAAACTTGTTTGTAATTGAAATGAATCTGAATGTAGTCTTATGGAGAAGTGTAAATATATATATAACAAATCTATAAGTTAGGGTTTAAGGATGTTACAAAAAATAACCTTTAAGTAGGGAAAATTCACACTTTGGCAAATACACTTCACTTGTTCTCAAAATAACTTTGAAATATGCAAATGCTAACTAACTTAAACTAAAATGACACTAAAATACACCGTAATAACCCGAAAAGATATGAATATTTTATCCCTATCATATGCGAGATGAAGGTCTAAGGAAGGTAATGCAAAATGCTCCAGGTAATAATCTATTGCAATCTGGAGAAATTCAAAAGCAAATTATATATGCTTGTGCTTTAGAGACAAGAAAAATTATTCTCAATGAAATTGGGAATAAGTTCTTTTCTCTTTTGATTGATGAGGCTCGAGATTATTCAATTAAAGAGCAGTTGGCTGTGGTTTTGAGGTTTGTAAATGATCATGGAGAGGTGATCGAAAGGTTTCTTGGTTTAGTACATGTTAAAGACACATCTGCTATGTGTTTGAAAAAAGCTATTGATGGTTTCTTTGCTGAGAATAGATTGTCACTTTCGAGGCTTAGAGGTCAAGGTTATGATGGAGCGTCTAATATGCGTGGAAAGTTTCATGGATTACAAGCACTCATTTTAAAGGAAAACAAGCATGCCCATTATATCCATTGTTTTGCTCACTAACATCAATTAGTTGTTGGTGCTGATGCAATGAAATGTAAGGCTGTGAAAACTTTTTTTGATTACCTTCCTTTGATTGTGAATATTGTTGGTGCTTCATGTAAAAGAAAAGATACTCTTCACCAATTACATCATGATAAAGTAGTTGGACAAGTAGAAAAAGGTGAAATTTCTACAGGAAAGGGTAAGAATCAGGAAATTAGTTTACCTCGTCCAGGTGATACACGTTGGGGTTCTCACTATAAGACAATAATCTATCTTTTTGAGAGGTGGGATTCAGTTCATAGAAGTACTTATATCTGTTTCAAATGATGACAATGAAAACTCTAGTTCCACTGCTGATAGTTTGGTTATCAAAATATTAGATTTTGAATTTGTGCTTATTGGAAAGTTGATGGCGAATCTATTGGGAATGACAAATGCATTATCACAAATCTTACAAGTTAAGAATCAAAATATAGTGCATGCTATGGAGTTAGTAAAAGTGGTGAAAAATGGCTTGCAAGTATATAGAGAAGATGGTTGGGAGAAGTTATTGAAAGAAGTCACTAAATTTTGTCAAATGCGAAAAGGCTCATCTTCACCGTTTTCGTATAGTTATATTTCTCGAGGTAATTTTTTTGTGTTATTTAATTATAATATACGCGATAATTTTAATCTTGATTCCATTCTAAATTATTTTTATTCTTACACCTGCTAGGTTGTTAATGGCATTGCTTCAGAAATGGATCATCGTTTTAACGAATCAACTTCTGAGTTACTTATGTGCATATCGTGTTTGGATCCATCAAATTCATTTGCTAATTTTGATCATGAGAGACTACTTTATCTTGCTAAGTTATATTTAGAAGATTTTTCGAGTTCTGAGGTAGTGGAGCTTGAACATCAACTTAATCTTTAGATTAACACGGTGAAATCAAATGAAGCCTTCTCAGGTATTAATGATATAGGCGAGCTTGCTAAAAAGATGGTGAAGAAGTAATATCACATTTTTTTTCTGTTTAGTGTATCGACTTATAGAGTTGGCATTGGTTCTTCCTGTTGCAACAACTACTGTTGAAAGATGTATTTCTGCAATGAATATAGTGAAGACAGATTTACGAAATCGGATGGGAGATCGTTATTTGAGTGATTCCTTGTTGTGTTACATTGAGAATACTATTTTTAATAGTGTTGAAGATGAAGCAATTCTGCAAAATTACCAGAATTACCGGTCTCAAAGAACACTATTGCCACCTATCGGTAAATCTCAGGTTGTCGATAGTTCATCGGTTATCAACAAATAGTTATATGCTTATCGTAACATTGTTATGTAAAACAATCTAGTAATTTTCAATAGAAATAAATTTTAATATAGTTTGATTTAAATTTTATGTACATGGATTTTATTTTTTTTGTCTAGGCTTAAATTAACACCCCCTACTTCCAAATTCTGGCTCCGCCACTGATTATAATCTCTTTTTAATTTTGCTCCGAAAAGGCAACTAAATTGGTAGACCAATGACCTAATATGACCAAATTATAAAATGTGACTAATATGACTAAAAAATCAGTAGATGCACAAATTTAGAATAGGTGAGAAGTGGAATACAATTTTTTATCTTTAAATAAATGAAACTATATTAATTTTTAATTTTTTTTCTTTTTTACCGTATATATATAGAGACAGTAATGTTCAAGTGGTCCTTGAATGTCCAAATTGAATTTGGACATTGACTATTAGATCTAACAATTTCGATTATATTCATATTAAAAACTAAACCCTAGACACTAAAAACTAAACCCTGGACCCTAAATCATCGATTCTAGACACTAAAAACTAAACCCTAGACCCTAAATCATCGACCCTAGATGATGTGATACTCCGTACTAATAATTCGATGACACGTCACATGTTAGTATCTAGGGTTGATGATTTAGAGTCTAGGGTTTAGTTTTTAGTGTCTAGGGTCGATGATTTAGGATCTAGGGTTTAGTTTTTAGTGTCTAGGGTTTAGTTTTTAATGTGAATATAATCGAAATTGTTAGATCTAATAGTCAATGTCCAAATTCAATTTGGACATTCAAGGACCACTTGAACATTACTGATATAGAGAATGTCATTCGTATGGTCAAAGCATGGAAATAAATAAATTATATGAGGAAAATATATAGAGTATTACTATTTTTAGCAGTGATGAACTCGGATAGTTAGAGCATGATATGCTTTACTATATGAGGAGAAGGATTAAAGAAAAACAACTGTTACTGTCACACACACGCAAAAAAAACAACTGTAATATATGGGGTATAAAACAAAATTTGAAAAAATCATTCAGTGTCAATCCATATAGAATTAAAGTTATAGTATTCTTTTATAATTAGTCCAAGCATAATACAGCTGGTTTTAATTAGTATGATTGCTAAGATGTAAATTTCCAACATTAGAATTAGAATGTCCCCACTTTGTTTCCGCGTTAATCTTCCACCGTAAAAGAAATCAAATTATGGAAGCATCATCACCGTCAACAAATATAATTAAATGAGTGTGAGCCGTTGGATTAAGAAAGTGTTGGATTTCATTATCAGGCAATTTGGTGACATCACATGGAATGTCCGTGTTTGGCGTAAGTAATTAAATTAATCACGGCGGGAGGTCTCATTCATCCGAATTTCAAATGAAACACGCGGTTACCCCCAACTCATGCCCTTACATAACATCCTAATATGCATTTTGTAGGTTATTTTAAAATAAAATTTTACATATTTTTTGATCATCTAAGAAACTTTATATAAATACTAAAGGTTTTCAAATATATTTTTTACAAATAAATTTTTAATTTAAATGTTTTTCTATGATTACTTTGTTTAACAAGATAACTCATTACTTGGTCCATTATTACCATCGAATGAGTAAGATGAAACTGATCCAATAGTGGAGAAGACAAAGTAACATAGAAACAAAGTAAGCATCCTTCACCTAATACTCCATTCATTCTAAAATATGACTCTCTTAATAAATGTGATCGTCGAAAATGTCATTTCATAACTAATGAGAATTGAGTAAATACAGTAGTAAGGGTAGATGTGTACTTTAACATATTATTTAATAAGACTTTTTTTTGTAACAGAAAGTGTAGCTAGGCATACCTATTAGCAATTTCAGGGCAACCACAAATCTCGATGAGGGAATAAAATATTTACTAAGTGATTTTGTCTTATACGATTTATATTTAGAATAGAGAAAGTGTTTTGTTCGTAAAATTACTTTAAAAAAAATAAACTTTTGACTGAACGAAAAAATCATCTGAAAGAATGAAGTATTTTGTTTGTAAATTATAAAGTAATTTCTTCTTTTATAGAAAAAATGAAATCAGCCAATATTTTTATGAAAAAGAATAATGTACTAATTTTCTTATAATCAATCAATTAAAGTTTAAGTAGAAATCAATTGTTTGTAGTTTAATTAATTTACTTATTAATGCGTGAGTAGAGAATTCTAGAGTTGAATCATGGTCTTTACAGTTTTATCAAAAAAAATAAAAATCCAAGCAGAAATTAAATATAATGTACAAAATAAAATTTAATAAAATATGCTTTCAAAAAAAAAATATATAAAATAAACATCTTGCAAAATCTTGTATCCCACGTTAAACAGAAAATGAATTACGTTATGATGGTGGGCTCAACAATAAACAAACGACTCTTGTTATATTCTTATTTGGTTCGACTTTAGTCATCGCTATTGAATTGTACATAAATAGAGCAATATGTAAAACCTTTTATTTGCCTCTCAGTTACCTTGAGATTTTTTGTGGCCCTAGAATGTAGTTACCCTTCTCCCCTAAACTTTTTGTTATAAGGAAAGAAAATGAATTGATGATTAAAAATAAAAAAATATAAAAGGAAAATTGAATGATTAATACAATTCCATAATAAAGATAGAACCGACAGTGTGGAGATGTTGGTAGTTTCCAATTTCTATATATAAAAATAAATGAGTAGCGTTGAGACGGCACGTTAAATAGGTGAGGCCAGATAGAATTCTAGCAGGCAGCACAACTAAACTACTCCTTAGAGAAACTCTCTATACTATATAGTATACATTAATTCTTAATTTTTTCTACTATCTCTATACATTTTATATATACTTTGTTGATTGTTCATAATACTATTGTTATAGAACAAAGATATAAGAAGAGTGAGAAATCAATGGGGTGGGAAGTAGTGGTGGTGTGTTGTGTGTTACTGGTGGTGATTGCAAATGCAGAAGATCCCTACCGATTTTTCAACTGGAATGTAACTTACGGGGATATTTATCCGCTTGGCGTTAAACAGCAGGTAATTAAACAAAATATATTCATGTAGTATATATGTCTTAATTCGACAATGTTGATATTGAGTTATGTTTAGTTGGAAAAATAATGGTGGTGCACTTGCAGGGAATTCTTATAAATGGGCAGTTTCCTGGTCCTGATATATACTCAGTCACCAATGACAATCTCATCATCAATGTACACAATAGCTTGCCGGAGCCTTTTCTTCTTTCTTGGTCAGTTTTTTATTTATTTATTTATTTATTTTCAGCTAGGTACATATAGCAGAAATAAAATGACCTACATTGCCTTTTCAGGCCAAAAAAACATGTGATTTTCGTGAAAAATTGTAGAATTAATGGTTCAGATTCACCATATGACAATAGACTTGTTTAATAGTGTTTTTAACACATCTTAATTTTTTTTATTAATTAAATGTCAACATTTAAAGAGGGCCAGCTTGCTTTTAAGGCAGCCAAGGAAGCCGCCTACGGCCTCGAAAAAAATATTTGAGTCCCATAAATATATTTATTCACAAGTGTCTATTTTAAATTGGAGTCTTTGCAATTAAATTTTCGTTAAATTCTTATTTATATCTGGTCTAAATATAATTTTTGTTCAATGATTTTTAATTTTATTAAGTACAAAATTATTTTTCGCAATTTTATACTTTTGATTTTTTCTGATTATTTTAGCATATCCATAGTTTCATTTAGCTTATATTAATATTTTACTTTCCTGTAATTATATATCGTACAAGAGCCTACATTATGTATCTCGTCTTGGTCTCAAACGGTCCCAAACATGCCTTGTTATATTACCAATTTTGGTTGTGGGAAGTTATAATGGATAATGGGAATAACAAGTTGAGATGCAAATGTCTAAATGAAAATTGAGAAGTTCTATAGTGAACTTACTATGTGGCAGTGGACTCATCTAGTAGTGTTCTAACAGATATCAATAAACTTGTAACTAAATAATTTAATTAATAAAAAAGTTAAAACACTATTGAGCATATTTTCAAAAAAAAAAAAACACTATTGAGCATATCTATTATCACACGGTAGACCAATTCACTATTAAATTTAACCAATTTTATTCATACCTACGTCACTTGTTATTCCCATTTCCCACAACCAAAATTAGTAATTTAAGTGTTGAATTTTACAGTTAGATTAAGAAATTTAGAATTTAAATATGAAAAACAAATGCATTGTTTTTGCAATAAGAATATTGTTACACACATATATAAGATATTTTAGTATTTGATTGCTTAAACATGTAAAAGAAAAGAAAATATGAGTAAACACACATTTGAACGCGTAAACTTGAGATTATGTTAAGTTGTTATGATTAAGGGTTTGAAATCTCTTAAGGAGGAGGTCCCTCTGAAATTATGCATTATGTCAAAAGCAATACAAACTTTTTGAGGAATGTACTCTTAAATTAATTGGTCCTTTTAGTAAAAGAAGTTGCCATAGTGCCTTGTTGGGCACGTACATATTTTCATTTTAGAGAACAACTGTAAACTTTAACTTTATTAATGTGAGCATTGGTTGGCTTATGGTCACGAGTCAACATTTTCAATTTTTTTATTTTTCAATTAATGTTATTTTCTATTATTCTTTTTGCTCATCAGTATTTCTGTGATTGCTTTCATTTTCTTGACAAAGAATACATGACTGCTTTCTTTTTAATCCTCTTTAATATTGCGACAACTAAAAAGCAACTATTCATGGATCGGATTTCGTCACAAGGTCTTTGACTTAAAAAAACACTATGTTTAGATTGAGAATTTTTATGGTGGACCACCCCACCATGTGATATTGGTTCCTATTTAATAATACTTCGACATTTATTATGATATTTAAGTAGTTGAGGATCAGGCCACGTGGCGAGCCTCGTCCACCTTAGAATTTCTCCTAGATGATGTGAGAGTTTCTAAAGTAAAAGTATTCGGGTGTGGTTTGTTTTGATAATACTTGAATACATTTTATTGGGTACCTTGATAAAATTTGAGTAATGATGATATAATAGGAATGGAATACAACAGAGAAAAAATTCATACCAAGATGGAGTACATGGAACAACATGTCCAATTCCTCCAGGGAAAAACTTCACTTACACATTGCAAGTCAAAGATCAAATTGGAAGTTTCTTCTACTTCCCATCTCTTGCTTTCCACAAGGCTGCTGGTGGTTTTGGTGCCATTCGGGTTCTTAGCAGACCTAGGATTCCCGTTCCCTTTCCTGATCCCGCCGACGACCTCACTGTTCTCATTGGAGACTGGTACATTGCCAACCACACGGTATATTTCCCGCTACACTACCATTCTTTTTATATAGCAATAAAATTTATTATTTACCTTCAATGTTAAAATCACGATTCTAAGGGTGAGTAATTTTCTCAATATTATTGAATAGAAAATTTAAACATAGTTGTTCGACTATTATTTGATTGAAACATTAAACATTTCAAATAAATTTGTCGATAACTGATATGAATACTCGAAATACAGAAATTGCGGGCCATTTTAGACGGAGGACACCGGCTACCTTCTCCACATGCTATATTAATAAACGGGCGTGGACCAAACTCTACCTATTTCACCTTTGAATCGGGCAAAACATACCGGCTTCGCATCTCCAACGTCGGTCTCCAAAACTCACTCAACTTCCGAATTCAAGGACACAAGATGAAACTCGTCGAAGTTGAAGGGACCCACACAATGCAGACATCCTATTCGTCCCTAGACGTCCATGTGGGCCAATCCTACTCTGTCCTCGTCACAGCTGACCAACCATCTCAAGACTACTACATTGCCGTATCAACAAGATTCACTACCAAAACCCTGACCACCACTGCCATTCTACACTACACAAACTCCGGAAAAGGTGTCTCCGGTCCCTTCCCGGGCGGACCCACCACCGAAATCAATTGGTCACTTAATCAAGCTCGGTCCATTAGGACTAACCTGACCGCGAGCGGACCAAGACCAAACCCACAAGGGTCATACCATTATGGACTAATAAATATTAGTAGAACGATAAAGCTAGAGAGCTCAGCAGCACAAGTTAATGGGAAACAGAGATATGCAGTGAATAGTGTTTCTTTCGTAGAAGCTGATACTCCATTGAAGGTTGCTGATTATTTTAAGATTGGAGGTGTTTTTAAAGTGGGAAGTATCTCGGATGTTCCAACGAGGAAGAAGATGTATCTAGATACTTCTGTAATGGGGGCTGACTTTAGGGCATTTGTGGAGGTTGTCTTTCAAAACCATGAGAATATTGTCCAGAGCTGGCATCTTGATGGCTACTCTTTCTGGGTTGTTGGGTCAGTGATCTTTTTATCATTCCCTTTCTTTTTCTTTTTTATAACAAGCTTCATTGTTTTTAAAACTTTTCTATAAACTTATCTTATGCAGAATGGATGGAGGAGTGTGGTCAGAAGCTAGCCGTGATCAATACAATCTGAGAGATGCAGTTTCACGTTGCACCACACAGGTTAGTCCACCACGACTACATATGGATGAAATGAAAAGATCCATACTGATCAGTTCGAATTTCCTAAGAAAATATACAAGCTAATATATAATTTCCCTCTATATAATTTCATTATATTCTCTATATATATCATAGAATAAAACACTATTGATTGAATTGAAAGAAAAATTCTATAGGATGATTAGTCCAACAAAAATATGAATTTTCATAAAACTTCACCCATTGATTTTGAATATCTAGCTGTTACATAACTATTTAATCTAAAAGTTTAAACTAATAAAGATGGTCTAATAATAGTTTATGTTAAATGTTTCTTTAAGTTTGAAACCTGCATGATAGACTTATCTTATTATGTTTATTAATTAGTGTGTGAGTGGAAAAATTTGATCTCTAGACCACTGATTTGAAAGACTATTACCACATCATAAAACTATTTGAACTGAAATTGAAGCTAATGGTTAATTTGTAGTAATAGTTTTGATATTAATGTTTGTTGCAATTAGAAAATGATCAAGGCAGAATGGTTAAATTAAGAAATGGAATGATTGGTGCAGGTATATCCAAAGTCATGGACAGCAATATATATAGCACTAGACAATGTGGGAATGTGGAATATGAGGAGTGAATTTTGGGCAAGACAGTATCTAGGCCAACAATTTTACCTGAGAGTATATTCTCCTGTGGGCTCAATCAGAGATGAATATCCCATTCCAAAGAATGCACTTCTCTGTGGCAGAGCAGCAAGAAAATCCACCAGACCTCTTTAAAATTATTAGTTAGCTTCTTTTGTTTATTACTTTTGTTTCTCAGATCCTATCTTAGGGTCTCTCTATTCTTTTGCTACACAAATTTGTATTTCTATTTCTATTTGTAGTTTTTATTATATGAATTGACATAATTGTTAATTTATTTATTTTATAAAAACAATAACGACTTAACCTTTTTGTGATTGGTGTTATCTTAGTTATATCTCACGGAAGAGAAGTTCTATTTTATACCGGGTCTCAAACACCAGACCAATTAAATAAAAGATCGTTACCAATTAATGGGAGGAGATTGGTGTTAAGAAATTGAGTGGGTGCATTGATATCATAAATTTTTTCCTCACAAAATGTATAAATTCAATTATTTTATCAATTTAAGAGACTTTTAAAATATTTAATTAATATATTATTGGCAAAAAGTATTTTGTGCTCCCAATCTTTTACCTTTTAGTGCAGAGCGTCCTAAACTCTTATGTGTGTTTGTTCTTGTGCATGTTGCATTTGTTATGCTTGGGTATTTCCAAAAAAAATATACTCCAACTGAGAAAGTGGAGTGGGCCCTAGACACGGAGGAGTCGGGCCCTCGTGAGTCGGTCTCTTTTGAGCTCGGACTCCTATCGAGATTATAAAATGCTAGGGCTTGAAGCATTATAATACAATTGAAGAGAGATAAATAAACGAAGGTATATAAATTGTTAGGCTTAATCATTCGATCCATAAGTTAAATGAGCCAAGCTTAAAATCACAATTCCATCATCACAAACTATTATTAAACAATTGAGTGGAGCACCAAAGTTATTTTTAAACTTTCCCAAACTAAAATTATGATAACTTGTAGTTACATTACCCAACACCATGTAGAATTTTTGGTATATAATTAACTTTGAAAAGAATTATATATATATGATCCCGTTGGCAAGTATATAGAAACCTTGAGAAGGACAAAGAAAGCCTGCTTCTTGTTTGTATCATACAATCTAATCTATGTTACTCTTTGCATTTTCATATTCACAACTTAATTATTCTGTCGTACAACGACGGCAGCTACTTCCACTTCTGTCAAACAGCTTTTGACCTTATTACATCATCATTTTATTCTTATTTTCTTACCATAAACTTCATTTTAATAATTACACGAGAAAATATCAATAGGACACCAACTTACAAAATTATATCATTATAATTATAATGTTTTTCAAATGATACCAGTTAATGGAATTTGCCACGTACATTTATGGCCATGTCAGTATCAGCTCAATTAAAAGTAAAAATTGTCATGTATAAATTACATAAATAGTCATTTGTATTCTAGATGGAAAATCTTGCAAGTCCATTTCCCTTCAGAGAAGATCTAGGCTGTCTTGGTATTCCTAGGATCATTTTAATACGTTCTAAAAATTGTTAGGGTCAATTTGATATCTTAACTCTAAAAACTTATTTAAACTAAAAAGTGTTCCAATTGTTTAGATGGTCCAAAAGCAAAACATTGCTACATATAGTCTATATGTCATGTTCTTTATGGTCAACAACATTCAGTTAATTCAGTTGACAAATTTGACAAATTTCAGATCAATTTAATTCAACAATTTCACTTCAGTAAATGAACTTCAATTCAGTTCAGTTTAGTTCGATTCTTTCAGTCAACTCATAAAATATTTAGTAAAAAATTTACAATTTATGTCTTTGACCGAATTGTTTTATGATATAATTGATGGTCTGATAACCGCATGTTTTTGGTTTTGGACGATTTAAACAAATTCATACACTTTTTGATTTGAATGGTGAGTAAGGTACCAAAATGACCCTAACTATTTTGCAGAGATATTTAAATGAGTGATAAATTTTTGTGCTTGCATTTAGAAAGTTATTGTATTGGTCATGTCTTTTGATCACCAAATCAAGTAGCCTTTATGTTACGTAGAGGTTTTGAATTTATGTCAGGTTGTGGAGTTTGGACTTTTGTCCCTTCTCTATTTCATTATAACAATTTAGGCTTAGTTCGATAAATGTTTGTTATTTAAAAAGAAATGCGATTACCAATTATTGGTTGGCACAGTAGTAGCATGAGTTTGTGCTTGGTAAGAAGGTCTGCGGACGATCCTCCACAAAGGCGACTGGAAGGAGTTTAAATACCATGATCCTTGGACCCGCCCCGAATCTGGATTAATCGGCTCAGTGTGGGTCGGAAACCGGATGGAAAAAAAATATATATGATTCTAAATTTAGTTATTTTTGGAAAGATACAAAAGTAAATTATGTGGTTTAAGTCATATTCAAACAGGGTCATGTAGTTCAAATTTTTACAAAGAAATATCATGTGCTTTCAATTGTTAGCAATTAGATTCTAGTTTGACAAAAATGTTAACTTGTGTTGTAATATGTTAAGTTTTTTAGAGTAGAAATTCATTATTTTCGACATTTAAACTGATAAGTCACTTAAGCAATGTACATTGTTTAATAACTATAAAAAACTTTTAATAGAGAGCAAAAACAATGTAGCATAACATTAATACATCATAATTTTCATCACTATTACTCCAACTTTGTCGAGGGTTCAAAAGAAATTAGCATATTAGATTTAAAATTAACTCATGAGATTAAAAAGAGACCGGTACTTGTTAGCAAACCGATTTGCGCTAACTACTAACATTTGGAACTACAAAGTACCTGTTTACAAACACTTAAACTATGTAAATTTTCAAGTTCGAAAATGGTTAAAATCAGATTGATTAACTAAAACCGTATACTTTAAACAAGCACATTCATTTTTATTTCATCTTCCATTTTTTGCTTCAATTTCTATAGTTTAGACATATAAGTTTCAAAATTTAGAAAAATATGAAAAATTCAAAATATCTATTATCTTTAGAACGTAATAAAATAATTAAGTTTTATAAACGTAAAAGATATAATTATGCACTTTATCTTGTTTTTTTGTTTTTTTATTCAGTATCCAAACTTAGGGGTGTATTGGATTAAGAGTTTAAAAGACTTTTATAAACTTTTTTAAATAGATGACTTTTGTAGATTTTGATGTATTTATAATGATTTTAATAGATTCTATAAGATTTATGGATGACTTTCATAGATTTATTTATAATGACTTTTATAGACTTTTATAGACATTAGTTGATTTCTTTAAATTATTTTTGTCTCATATTTTACCCGAGCAAAGTAAAGCAAATTGTTGCAACTCCTAAGAATTGTCTTTAATATATTGCAATGTTATTCTACGTAATAATAAACTTAGCAGTTTTTAAATGAGAGAGAAACCACCTAAAATGTGCCTAAACAACATCGAACAGAATAATCGAATTATTACTATTTCAACAATAAAAACCAAAAAAATACCCATTTTGGTGGAAGACTACAAAAATCAAATCTTTTATTGCCATTATACAGTAATTTTTCATGATTCACACAGCCAGTTTGATCATTTTAGAAAAACTAAATAATTATGTTTTGGTTGAAATTATCGTAAAAGCATTTTACTGGGATTTTGAGGATTTCTACATTCTATTTCTTTAATGGTCCTCTATCTCTTGGTGGCAAATAGCTCCACATTGTTTGGCGTTGTTCTTGTTTCACGATTCATATTTTACAATTGCCTCAAAAATTGGACAAAGAATTGGAAAACATCATCGAGAAATTGGACGCCATAATTGGTTCATTTACTCATTTAGACAAAGAATTGATGCAGACAACCAAATCTTACAAATTCCTTGAAAATATTGAGGATGCCAGCCTGAGAAATAGTAAAGGCAAAGCTTTCTTGAGCCACTTTGCATTCTCTTCTTCATTCCGAAAGAATTTGCTTACCACCAAAATGGGTAGGCGTTGGATTTGGGAGGAAGGGTTTCAATTCCATTCAAATCTTTGGAGAATGGAGAAGAGAATTTTTGAGTGAAATTTCCATAAAATCACCCAAAAAATCATTTAAAATCCATGGAAATCTATATTTTATGAAATCTATGAATTTTTGAATACACCCATACTTTAAAAGACTCTATAAAAGTTGTAATTGAATACCCATAGATTTTTATAGACTTATTTAAAGTCATTTAAAATCTGTATTCAATACCTATAGACTTTTATGGAGTCTTTGTAAATCTCAATTGAATACCTCTTGATTTTAAAAGAGTTCAAAAGTCTTTTAAAATCCTTATAGAACCGACTAATTTGGATTCGGATTTAAGGATTATGGAATTTAAATCTCTCTCATTTGCCGTTATGAGAGATCGATCCGTATACTTTCCTATCAAATGCAGCCCCATACTATCACTGCGCCAACCAATAATTAGTTGATCTTTTTTCTTTTATACCAATTGAGCCCATAATCTAGGAAAAAAGCATCTTTATTCATTGTTTGGTGCATTAAATTCTTGATTTTTTATTTAGACATATTAAACTTTTCATCTTTTATTTTTGGTTCTATGAAATCCCCATCTAATAAAATTGGATGATTTGTTAACTTTGACAAATTAATAAGATTGAAATATTGTGACATAATTACAAATCTAGCCCGTTTAGGAAGGTTCATTAATATATGTGATTCACTTTGCTTTCTACTTACATTTCTAGACAATATTGTCGTTTTCAAATTGACAATTATTTTTCCCGTCTATTGGAATTTAGTAACGCCGCACCTTTCTTCTCAAACGTTTCTCTTTGTCTCTCTCTAATTTGTCTTTCAAGTTCATTTATGTAATCGTTTCTTCTTCATCATCATCTTTGCTCTTCTTTTCATTTTCATCTTAGTTCTTCTCTTCAATTTAGGCCCCACAAATTAAGGCCAAATTCTTGATGACTGAAAATTACTAAAGCACATTTACTGAAAAGAAATTACTGAACTGAAATGAACAACCGATAAGTACTAATAAGACATAAAGAACGTGGTGACATAAAGAACATGGTCAAATATCACTCATTAGATTTCATCTATGTTTTCATTCTCATCAATTTCACTTTTGAAATGACTAGAAAAGGAGCAAAACAACAACAATAACTACTAATTTTTTTGTTCATTTTTTAAAAAAAATTGTTGAATAATTTATTGAATATTCAATCAATTGTAATTAATTAGGTGTCGCAATATTTCAATTGGTCTTATTAATTTGTGAAAGTTAACAAATCATCCAATTTTGTTAGATGAGTACTTGATAAAACCAAATATAAAAGATCAAGGGTCTTATATATCCAAATAAAATATCAAGGACTTAATACACCGAAAACGGAAAGATCAAAAGCCTCAAAATGCTTTTTGCCCATAATTTATTAATTAAGAAGTTCCGTCGCCCACTTAAGAGCTACCGTCACAGGATCTCAAGTCCAGACATAAAACGAAAACAAAGGTTCAATTATTAATTATAAGGCAAAAATTATTTTGGTAAAAGGAACTTATATAAAATTCAATTGGTTGTCCACATTGAAATGGACAAGAAAATCATTAGGTAGTGAAGTAGTTGAAGATGATTTTAGAGATATGGAGGGCAATCATGCATACAAATTAACAACAAAGAAAAAAATTTTACAAAAAGACAAGAAAAAATGAGAAAATTCCTAATCAAAGAAAAGAAAACAAACAAGTGCATTTTAATGACAAATTTTCATATATAATCCGAAATGAATTTAAAAAATTTACTTATATACGGGATAGACTACCAAAATTTTGACGTTTTGGGAGGATTGCCATTTGGTAGAAACGTGTAATACAATTACGGTTATAAACGAAGTTCGTCTAGCCGCTTAGATCGCTTAGATACTCAAAATTGAGAATTCGATTTAGACCGACTAAATTTGCGTCGTTGCTCAAAACTCAACTTTTCCCGAATTGGTTTTCTGACTATTTTATGATTAGTCCTCAAAAATTTTCGGCTGACTGACTAGTGTCAAACATCTTTTACTATATTGGACATAATATCGTTTTAATATCAATATTTATGAAATTACATACGCGTGGACAATAAAATTTGACCCTTCATCATTTCTTGAATATTAATAAAGTTTCGTTCTTTATGACTTATAAATACTTATTAATAGTTTACTTCAATTTAGTTCAATTCAGTTCAATAATTTTCAGTTCAGTAATTCTAAGTTATAAAAAATAAAACCTAAATTAACCTCAAGTTTCATTGCTCAATGTTATATATTGCATAATTTCGCAAATATTTGAACTAAAATAAATGTTAGGGTTAAAAATGACACTTTTTCAATAATCTTTAGACTCATGGAATTTATTATTTTATTGTTATTTTCAAATGTGTTCGCAATTATTTTCTTTTTATGTTTTCTTTTATTTTGTTATATTTTTTTTTTTATAATCGTAAAGAGTGGGATACGAACTCTGAATTTTCCACTCCCACATTGGTAGAAAGTAATAAAGTTATGTCCTATTCTTTTTTTTATTAAATTGAACTGAACTGAATTATTGACTTAATTTCTAATAAAAAATTTCAAAGTTTACTGAACTGAACTAAAATATATTGAATATAAGTAAAAAAAACAAGATTTTACACAATAAATATGATGGCGGAAATTTGATATAAAAACCTGAAGTACAACAAATAGAGTCTATTGCATACAATGTTAAATAGAGTCGGCTATAATTAAATTTTTCAAATTCATATTATATAAATTAGTTGAGAACAAAGTAATAAACAAATAATGGTTTCCCTTCCTAATACATAAAATATATCCAAATTTGTTAAGATAAACAGAATATAATTATATAAATTAGATGAGAAGGTAGTGGTTAATTTGGGAATAAAATCATACGTATGTAAGAAGAATATGAAGTTAGTTTAATGGAAATAGTCAATCCGGCAACTAATAGGACAATCCGCCACTGCTTACAATTACAAACTTCTTGTTCTTGCAAGCTTTCTATCCTAGTTTTGTTCTTTCTTTCTGTCCAAATATTATTAATAATAATGTTGTTGTTACTATAAATACGTAGGAAAATGAGGAAAACACAAATTAGAATAGAGATGGAACATAAAAAACTAGTTGTAGTTGTGGTAGTAGTGATATTGAGTTTGGCAATAGCAGTAAATGGTGCAAATGTAGGAGTAGCATGGGGTGTGTTTGTGTTAGGAGATTCAACAGCTGATACTGGAACTAACAATTTCTTACCTGGAAGTAAAGATAGGTCTGATTTTTCTCCTTATGGTATTGATTTTCCTTACCATAGACCCACTGGAAGGTTTAGTAATGGCCTTAACAGTGCTGATTTTCTTGGTTAGTTTTCTTTTACTCTATTTTCCTATGGGAAAATCTACTTAAATATTGTCAAACTTCATACTCATACATTGTTAAAAGCATCAAATAGATTACATGCTTCTTGTTTTGCTCATTGTTTCGACATCATTTTCCATTTTAATTCATCTACTTCAGTTTTGGTTCGGTTCCAAATAACACAAAGTGTCTTCTTGCCTTGTTCCAAAACTTAATTAGCTTCTTAAATTTATAAATTGTCTCGTTAAAATAACCTATTGACCAATTAAACTTATCCCAAAAATCTCATTAGCTTCCTATATGTGTTTATGTTAGTCTTTTGAGGACTGGGGTTGCTTAAAGTAATATACATTTCAATTTGTCAAATTCTTTAAAAAAATCCAACTTTTGTAAAATATATGTAAATTGTGATTTCAAATTTCAAGAACAAATTAACTTTCCATTTTTTACTTTCATGATTTGTTTTAAGCAAGTTGGGGATGTGAACAAAAACACTATAGAAATTCAGTGGAACAATCAGGTTTTTGGAACAAATTCAGTGATATATCAATTTGTACAATTAAAATATGTAGTTTAACTACACAGCTTTTAACAATATGTGTGATACTGTTCAAATTTCTTTAAAAATACAAGCATAAAATCAGATGTAATGACATAGAAATACAGGGGAGCAAATTGATAAATTGTGCTAATTCTAGGACAAATTGTGCTTTGCCAAAAGGAAATGTAATTAACTAAATTTGTATATAATCAGCAAAGCAACTTGGATTCAAGAGAAGTCCTCTACCATACTACATTCTAGCAAACAATACAAAACTCATAAAGAGGCCTACTTTTAGAGGAGCAAACTTTGCCTCAGCAGGCTCAGGCCTTCTTAATGTAACTGGACAGGTATTGTTTTATTAACTAACATTAATAGGTTACTTTCAAATAAGTGTTTTCTGGTTTCAGATTTTTGCAAATAAAGTATTATGGTTTGCCTTTTGATCAAATAAATGACCGTGATTTCATTGTTTGCAGAATTAAGAAAATGATTGATTTTATTGATGTAAGCGATAACAATTTTTATCCAAATATTTTTTCAAACCTTTGACTTGTTATGTAATAGTTAAGCTTAAAGGTTAGAAAAAAAATTTGGACAAAAAAAGTTTTTGTTCATGTCTTCAAAATCGACCATTTCCTTAATTCTGCAAACAATGCAAACCACAGTCTTTTATTTGCTCAAAAGTGAACCACAATCATTTATTTGCAAAAACTCCAAACTACAGAGCACTTATGTAGAATTATCCAAAAGAAAAAGATTTAACCATTAATCAATAATTAATTAATTTCAGGATCCAATAAGTGGCATCAAGAATGTAGTCCCATTTGAAGAGCAGATAGAACAACTATCTTTAGTGATAAATGAGGTTGTAGCAAATAAAGGGGAAGCATTTGTATCAAAATCAATGTTCTTCATTAGCATAGGCAGCAATGACATTTTTGGATATCAACCCAACTCTACCCTTCCCATGGACCAGTATTTGGGAGCTTTAGGAGTCTTATATGAGGCTTCCTTGAGGGTATGTATGCCTTCCTTTAAATCATATATTATTATTTTTTATTTTTACACATTAATTCATAATTTGATGGATCTAAAATATGTTATGCATGCATGCAGAAAATATACAAGCTAGGTGGGAGAAAGTTTGGGATAGTAAGTGTACCACCAATAGGGTGTTGTCCATTTGCAAGGTTTCAAAACACCACAGGAGGATGTTTGGAGGGTCTCAATGATATTGCTAGAGTTTTTCATTCTATGTTGGACGCGACTTTAATGAAGCTCGCAACCGATTACAAAGACTTCAAATATTCCATTGGAAATACAATTGATATGACTTTAAACGTCATCAATAATCCATCTCTAGCCGGCAAGTTTTCTTCAATTTAATTATATATTATTATTGAAATACAAGTCTGTACTAATTAATGTTAATCAAAATGATTGTCTGGTTTCATTTCAGGAATGAAAGATGTGGCAAATCCGTGCTGCGGAGATTCAAAGGCGTTCTGCGGGCCAAATACAACAACATTGTGTGTTAATAGGCATGAATACTTATTTTGGGATGCTTTCCACCCTACCATGGCTGCTTCTAAATTGGCTGCTGCTACCCTTTTCTTTGGAGGACCTCAATTTGTTGCTCCCATTAATTTTAAACAATTGGCTGAGGCTTAATATATCTTTACCAATTAAATAAGTCATGTCCATTTGACATTTATTTATCATCTTTCATTTGTCAGTATTTGTTAGCATCTCAGTAACTGCTCAAATAAAACAGTGTTAATTCTTTATATTTATCGGAACAAGAAGCATGGAGCGATACAAGGTCTCCAAACCATCGCAAACAAATTAGTAATTGACAATTATTTCTTCATTCACATATACACTTCAATGCTTGCTTGCTTTAAAGAAATATCTCACTTGAGGAGAATTAACTTATATAAACATAACAGAGGTGTACTGTTACAGCAACAAGAAAAAAGAGGAAAAAAAACAAAGTCCCGCTTGGGTAACGGATAGAAGATAATATTATTCACTAAACCCAAATTTTACAGCAAGATTGGATATCCCAGCTCTGTAGACGAACAAGTAGATGAGTTATAAGCTTTAAATGCACATGAACTTGCTTAATCAATCTCCTTGGCATGCCCCCATTTCCTCAAGGAAGTCTTGACTCCTACCCTATTTGGAAATTGCATCATTCATCACTCTTTGATCTGCACCAAATACAATACTGCAATTTAGGGATTCTAGTCCACCGAGTGAGCACCAAACTACTCAAATTTTGCACAGGTTCAACTGAACATAAATGATAGAAAGCAATTACTATCTATCAACGTAATTGCAGCATTCAAATACCACACATGGAAGACAATCTCCTCCAAGTTTATGTCACTTAAACAAGTTTTTTTGTATCATTTTGGGAAAGGATTTTTTGCTTCTAAGAAGAAACAACATTCATTTGATTTCTTCTATTGCATGGACCAATCGCAAATGAAAAACGAATATCCCTATTTGGTAGCAAAGGTTCAAATACATTTTGGATGGACAAGATTTCAGATTAATACAAAAGCCAAGTCTCATAGATATGTAGGAACCAACTAGTCCATGTTAACTATTACAGACTGGTATGCTTATCTTTTCCAATTGCCACTGAACCTACATGATACCATAATCACAGGACATTGATCAGAATATAGAGATTAAGAAAGCTCCCAATTTTATTCTTGCTCGAAGTTTCCTAGATGCCTGTTATTTTATTTTATGTTTACAATTTTATTATTGAATAGCTTTTGGTCTATTCTCTGGTGGGTCTAGCAGATGAACAGAAACAAGAATGCAATCCAGTAAAAAAAACACAAGCACGTGCAGAATTTTCAAGTCTTGGTACCAACAGAAGAGTTTTAATAGTAGTACATCAGAAAGTTTAAAAGAACATACAAGCGAAAATGGAACAAGTAATTTGAAGTTATTGAGCAATTAAAAAGGACTTCTATTACTAGCATTCAATTGGACAAAATTGTACTGGTAGCAATGAACTTTAATTGCATATGATTTGTTCTAAATAGGTAAAACACTTTCGGATCATCTAAATTGGCCAAAAAGTACTAAACTGAATGGTAAGTACGTGCCACCTTCGTGACATCATACAGAATGAATATATATCATATCAGCCACAGGTCCTTGCTAAATTGAGTGATGAAACTATAGAGCAATAGAAAGAATGAAATATAAAACAAATATAGAAATACAACTTATCAGGGGTGAAATATCAACGGAAGGCAATGACTAAGAGTTAGCAAAGGACATCAAAGATCACAACCATATCTGACGTATTTTCAAAATTCTACCGAGTTCGATTGATATTTTGACTATTGATTTTAAGGGTTCCCAAACATTTCAAAGGCAATGTTAACCGTTGATGTCAATCCAAGGTCATATGTATGAATTCTAATTTCTACCTGGTTAGAGTCTGAGGACACCCTGATAACTACAAGTTAGAAAACAAGATTAACGATCATATACATAGTTAATAATGCAAGTTCCAACTACCTGGTTAAGTGGATTGTCCGGAGATTTCTTCCATAACTTCCATATCATGTCTTTGTACTGTGTATGAGTAAGGCCTGGTTTCTCTTCCTTGAGTATAGGAAGCTCAGCTTCTTCAAAAGCCTGTAAAAATTCAACAAGTTGAGATAATCAGTGCAAGAGAAAAACAAAAAAAAAAAGAACAATTTGTAATTTGCATATCCTTATGAAATATTTCATCAACTTAAACATTGTTTTAAAATCCCAAACATTTCTTCTCCTCTTTCTTTATGGTGCATCCAAAGGCTTAAACAGAAAGCAAAGAACTTCAAATAAATAGAAGGATTTCCATAAACCACGTTTAAACTAATATGAAACTCAATTTCAAAGGCAACAACGAAAATACTTCAAATCAAAGATCGCAACTTTCTAAAAATTTGAATAAAGTTATCCAAAACCCTAAAATTTGCATATCCTTGCGAAATATTTCATCAACTTAAACTTTGTTTTAATATCCCAAACATTTCTTTTCCTCTTTCTTTATGGCGCATCCAAAGGCTTAAACAGAAAGCAAGGAACTTCAAATAAATAGAAGGATTTCCATAAATCACGTTTATAGTACCCTGAAATTTAACTAATATGAAACTCAATAATAATCTAGACATCAAACTCTATCCCATTACTAGAATGCTTTAATATTTGGCATGTGGTTCGCTATGATAGCGAAAGAAAACCAAACCTTCAACATATTTTTCAAATATTATGTTCCATTCAATTTCCCTAAGAATATAATGTAGTATATATCGAAAAAAAAAAAGGGCTTCCAGGAAATGTCTTTTTCATCCTAATTCTAGTTCTAGTTCTATAATCTAAAGGCAAAAAAAACAAGTTAGAAGATTTCGATTTCTCAAAGATTGCAACTTTAAACCAAAGATTGCAACTTTCTAAAAAGTTGAATAAAATTATCCAAAACTCTAAAAACAAAAAAATGGAATACCTTAAAGGAGGCCTTGAGTCTCCTCTCCGGATGCTTATCCACAGGCAAATTATCAGTTACCGTCATCCGAGCAATCGCCTCCTCGACAGTACTAGCTTCTATAATAGAATCATCCCGATTCGTATTAGAAACCAAAACCATTCTCTCATACTCTTCCTCAGCAGCAGTCCGGCTATGCTTCCGCTTAATCTCCTCAGATTTTTTAGCCAATTCAGCCTGTTCTTCCTCGCGGCGCTTAATAAGCTCAGCCTCGGTGACCTTAGGAACCGGAATGGAAACCCGATTGGCTTTCTTATCGGGTTTTTTCAAGGCTTTCTCGAGCTCTTTCTCTTCCAAGTCAGCTAAACGTTTAGCCTCAGCGCGGCGAGCGGCGGCTTCAGCTCGCTTCTCAGATTCTTCCTCGCGTTTCTTAGCGGCGCGGGATTTGCTGCCCTCGGCTTCGCGCCAGTAGTCTTCTTCCTTCTGACGGGTCTCGCGTTCCTTGCGATCGGACTCGGAGGCGCTCCTCCGAGCCCGAGCGGCCTCCGCCTTGGTGTTTACGCCGCTCATCTTCTTCGGCATGATGATTGAATTCCAAAATTAGGGGATATGATGGAAGTGATTTGGGGATTTTGATTCAGTCGGTAGCAATTGGAATTGCAGTGTGTTAATTTTGTGAGTTTTGGTGTGAGTTCATCATCTTATCAGTTGGATCATCGCTTGGGCTTTTTGTTTGGGCCGCCTTTGCTCTTGGGTGACGGGAATACCCGAAACTCGTGGGTACCCGTTCCGGATAGGTGTGGATGTAAAAACAACTTTAAACTCTTTTTTGGGTGGATAATAGGGGATATGCAAACCCCTCCCAATTCGATCAGTTGCCACCCCTACTTAAACTGAATAATGGGAAGTAGGGATTTTCACCAACCCCCATGAGGACGGAGACAGAGGCATTCACCTTATGTTATAAATGGGGACAGGGATATCTAGACGGGAAAATTATTTTCCACCTTAATTCCATATGACTCGTTTGAAGAGAGAATGGAGTATACATATAAAACAGTTTATCTCCAAAGTTTATGGGAATGTGGATCCACCGCACTAAAAGGAGTGACTAATAATATAGATGTCCATTTTATATAAATGTGAGAACAAATAGTATATCGAATAATAAATAAATAGATAAAAACAAGTAAACTTTTTTTTATATATTATTTCCCGGTAACAGAAAGATGATGTTATTTTACCAAAATGGAATGACGTCGTTTTGGTTGGAAGGATGTCGCACCAATGTACACATATTTCCAGCCCTATATATGGTATTGAGCACTTCAAATTTCGACTGAATTCAAAATATCGACATATCATTCACTAGTTTACATACTTATTTTATTTTCAGTTTAATATTGAAGTACATGTGAAAAACCAAGCAAGATCAAGAGATTTGCTTCTAATTGGTGCACAAGTTTACATCAATAAAACAGTCCCAAATTTGACAATCCAACAGAAAAGAGTAAAAATGATTTATGACTCTTAACTTTTTATTTTGTATAGTTGTTTTTGTTGTAAATTTTTGCTCTTGCTTATGAATAAAATGCTTTTCACTATATGAATTATCTTATTAATACAAGTTTCATGGTTCTATGTTATCTTATATATGTTTTCATTCTTTAATCCTATTCCAGCAAAATTTTCAATTAAGTAATATGCATCTATTACTATATATTATTTTCAAAGTCCAAAAGGTTTCTATTTATAGCGTATGTGACATTTCTCTATTCTTTTCCTAAATAAATTAAAATAACAACATCTCCAGATATTCATCAATATTAAATTTAATTTCGCCCAAAATGATCAAAATTTCATAAGGGTCCAAAAGGACACTCTAGTTACTATACATAGGACTATTTGTTTTCATACTTTCCAGCGCCGATCATGAGGTTTCGAGGACCTAGGGGCAAACTAAATACAGACCCTCATTAACAAATACAAATAAAAAAATATGAATTTAAAAATAAATTTATCATACTTAAAAAATGAACAAATGCAAATATTTCACATGAGAAAACAAACGATTTATTTGACTACCGAGTTTTTTTATACAATATGATTTATTCGAGCATTATAGTGTATATATCGTTCTAACATATTTCTCTCGGTATATAAAGTGGCAAAACGTTTCTTATGACATCGATGATATCAAATAAATTTTTCAACAGTTTTAGAAATTTATTTTAACATATGTAATAGTCATTATCATAATAAAGTATACTCGAAGAGTAATGGAAATATATGGATGTCATTATGATGTTTTTACAAACTTGAAAACTTCAAGAGTTGACATCAAGTTATTTGGTAAAAAAATTTGCAACACTTACATCTTTTATTCATTATAAATTTCTTTTAATGAAATATATGCAAAAAACTCAAATGACTTCAAGTTTTTTGAATGACGAGAAAACTCCGGATGCGAGTGATGAAAAAATTAAAAGAGTTCATGTGTATATAAGTAATATACAGATAAATTTGGGCCCCAATTATTTTTGGGCGCCAAACGGACGCCCTTCATGCCCATGCACAGGGACGACCCTGGTAAGAAGCAGGTTAAGGTTAAGGTGAGACTAGGAGAGCACTATGCTTTGTTTTATTCCCTCGCGAAACAAATTAGACTCATCTTCACATGCATGATCCATTATATTTCCGATTTGCACCGATCCAATCTCTCCACTAGCGGGTTCACAAAAGATAACATTTACGTGAACTCAACTTTCATAACCGTAATTGATCGACAACCTGATGAGAACACATAAGGGGAGGCTAGGCTCTACGATTCAAAGCTTAAATTCACCAAATTAAATTGGCAACAAGCTACAACAGCAACGAAGAAAGCCGATTGGAAGATTGTCTCTGATATAATAACTGCAATTATTAATGAATTCATTGTTCTGAAGAATATTGGACGTTGTTTAGAACAGCTGTTGCCAGATATGCAAAATTGTTAAACCTTCTAGGAAACATGGATGCGTAAGTCTATTTCAATATCTTGTTATCTTTCACCTATGTCTTTTTACTCATAACGCATTTTATTTTTTAAATTTTTTTCAGTCAAATGGAACCAATAGTGCAGGATCATGTAGCACTAAACCGGGCAGAGAGGGATGTGATGATATTGGCTATCTATAGAACATCTGGAATGAAAAAGACACATTTTCTTGATTGTATGCAAATAACTGGATGTGAATCAGAAGTAGGTGGATGGAAAAGGAAGGTAAAAAGTTGTTGCCAAATATGCAAAATTTGTTGAATTCATTAATAACTGCAATTATTAATAAATTCATTGTTCTTAAGAATATTGGACGTCTTTTAGAATAGTTGTTGCCAGATATGCAAAATTGTTAAACCTTCTAGGAAACATAGATGCGTAAGTCTATTTCAATATCTTGTTATCTTTAACCTATGTCTTTTTACTCATAACGCATTTTATTTTTTAAATTTTTTTCAGTCAAATGGAACCAATAGTGCAGGATCATGTAGCAATTCTAAACCGGCTAGAGAGGGATTAATAACTGTGATTATTAATGAATTCATTGTTCTGAAGAATATTGGACCTCATTTAAAACAGATGTTGACAGATATGCAAAATTTGTTGAACTTTTTAGGAAACATGGATATGTAAGTCTATTTCAATATATTGTTAGCGAAGTTAACACGTACACTAATGAGCTACGAACGGAATACCCAGTTGGCAGCTTATCAGAATCAAAGCTAAGTTTCGTTCGGTTTTTACGTAATACGCAAACCGACTTTCTGGAGATGTCGTAAGTTTTCAAATTTTAATATATACCATATTTGCAAAATGTTATTGCTTTTATACTCTGTGTTTTAGTATATTCGTAAAACTAAGTCATTCTTCCCTCTTAAATAGAGAGTTAAAGGTGAACACATGGCTCTTGACGCAATGCTTTTTAGCATGTTTGGCAAAGAGCTATGTGCTCTCCAGAAGCCAACAGCCACAGCTAATCAGTTTAGTATATATTATTACTCAACACATTGTACCTCTTGGTAAGTTAATTTGTTTTTGTTTGTTTTCTAATCAAAATAGAAAGAAAAAAAATACTATTATTTATATTTCCATTTTTTAATGCAGTTGAAATGAGACAAGTTGGAGGAAAAGGCGAATTCCAAAACATGTCTTCGTTCCTTTGCTCCTAGAGACCACTTTTCAACGATGGTTGTTGTAAGCGGGTTCTCTCTCTCTAGAAATGGAAGAATTTTCAAGAGTAGAGCCCAAATACTAGTAAGTCTATGGAAGATAAATCTGAAGCAGAAGCAAAAACAGAAAGTTTGAAGATTCATGATTGCAGGTTTTGAATTGATGAGGAGATGGGTGCATATGTGAAGATTTCAAACAATGGAAGAAGTTTGCAAATGGGTTGAAGTGGGGACTGGTGGTGTTACGCCTCAACAATTGCACGAGACTCTTTGTGTTGAAGGAAACATCAAGGAAGTGGAAGGAATTGATGAGAAGTTAATTTGTGCTCCTGTGGAAGAATGTCCAGGTGGGATCCTAGCAGTGTCGATTTTGAGGTTTAGAGGGCCTAGGGGCAAAGAGCTAAATATGAGTCTCATTAACAAATACAAGTAAAAAAATATGGATTCAAAAATAAATTAATCATACTTAAAAAATGAACGAATGAAAATATTTCACATGATAAAACAAACGCTTTATTTGACTACCGAGTTTTTTATACAATATAATCTATTCGAACATTTTTAAAATGCAAAATAACTAATTATATGGTATATATCGATATGTTCTAACATATTTCTCTCAGTATATATGATGAACCCTATGTGTTTTGATTATGTCCAAACGTTTCAGAAGATGAAATTCAAAGTTTACTTATATACTTTTCAATGTTGACTAACAATTTTTTGTTAAGTATTTGTATAAGTTTCTCAGCAGGTGCTGAATGAAGAAACTCTGGTTTGCTTATTGGACTCAGAAGTAAAGGAAAGCTGAAGACTGCAGTTGATGTTCAGAAGTTGGATACTCCGCTCTGACGAATCTCAGAAGCTGATAAAGCTCTCCTCAATAGCCCAGCTACAACCAGAACTTATTCCATTTGATCAGAAGCTTAGACAGAAGGAATGTTGAACTCAGAAGCGCTAGTCACGGGTTTCTCTAAGAATTTAATGCTCTGACTTTTGCATTTAATGCAATGCGCCAAAAGTTCAAAAAACTGTTTTGGTGGAGCGCGCTTGTCTGCTCAAAACAAAACCTGCTCTTCCATGTCTACCCTTTATTGATCCAAATGAAGCATGATTCCAGTCAACCCCTTCCTTATCTTCAAATCACTAACCGGATTTAGCTAAAGAACAAGGTTAACGGAATCAAGTGTTTGAAGACCAGTTGAAGAGATGACAGATTAACGGCTACAACTTGTATCGTCATCAATTCAAGATTCAAACTTCTCCAACGGTCATCTCCAAAGCATTATAAATAGTAGCCAAGCTCCATTGCATCTCACATGCGTGATAATCGAGCAAAATCTCAACTCGCTGTTTAAACAAGAAAACAGAGCATCATTTTCCATTCTCAATCTGTCTTAGCATAGCTTTTGATTTAGAGAGAGAGTGAAGAAAACAAGTTCATAATAGGAATCTTGTAAACTGATATCGTTTGTGATATTCAGTTAGATTTAGAGAGAAATCTAGTTGAGATTAGAGTTGGGTGAGAAATCCAGAAAACAGAGTTGTTGTTGTTCTGGTGGAAATCCTTTAACTCTTTTTAGGCTAGTCAGAACTAAGTGAGAAATTAGCTTATGTTCTGTTGATGTAAAGGAGCTCCTGAACTTGCCATAAAAGTTCTGAATAGTAGATTTAAAATCTCCGTTGGCTGCGACCACAGGGGACAAGACGTAGTCACAGGACTTCTGTGGCGAACTTGGATAAATCGATTGTTCATCAGGACCTCCTGAATCTCTTTCTCCCTTCCCTATACTTGTTAAATTTGCTTCTGTGTGCTTGCTTTATATTTAGTGCTGAAACATATTTACTCTTTATACCATAGTCTTTGTTCAGAAGACTGTCCAGAAGTTCTTTAACTCAGAACTTCTGTTGCTGAAAGACAGAATCTGTCCTTAGGCAGAATTTCCCTCAGAGGCTCCCCTTATAAGTTTGCCTATGACTCTGAGGAAATTTGACTCTAAAAAACTAAGTTTCTTCAAAAACTTAAAATTATCAGTTTTCAACTTAGACACCTATTCACCCCCCTCTAGGTGATTCTGTTCTTGTTAGGGCCAACAAGTGGTATCAGAGCCAGGTTACTTCGCATATTTACTAAAGATCTAAAAATCTAAGTGTAAGATCCTATCAGAATCAATAGAGATGGCTAATAGACACCAGCCTGAGAGTTCCTCTCACTATATTGTCCCAGAAGGTTCTTCCACAACTAGACCACCACTATTTAATGGTGATAACTATTCCTACTGGAAAAGGAGAATGATGTACTTCATCCAAGCTCAGAATATGAGTGCCTGGATTGTTATCACTAATGGTGACTTCATCCCAACAAGGATGGAAGTTGGTTTAGGGGAAGTTGTAATTCCTCAGAGGGAATACACTGATGAGATCCTTAAAAAACTCCAAACTAATGCTTCAGCAATAAATATGTTGCATTGTGCACTTACAGCTACTGAATATAACAAAGTTTCTTTGTGTGAAACATCACAGGATATATGGAACAAGCTTGAAGTCACATATGAAGGAACTGGAAAAATGAAGCAGTCCAAAGTCAATCAACTCATGAGAGACTATGAGTTATTTGAAATGCTTGATAAAGAATCTATTTCAGACATGAACTCTAGATTTACCAAGATTGTCAATGACTTAAAAAGTTTGGGAAAGGACATTGAAGAATCAGAGAAAGTGAAGAAGATACTCAGAAGCTTACCAAGGTCTTGGCAAGCCAAGAAGACTGTTATAGAAGAAGTTCAGGACTTGGGCTATTATCTGTATGATGAGCTCATTGGTTCATTAATTTACTCATGAGATGTCAATGAAGATCCATGACCAGAGAGAAAGGTCAGAAGGAAAAAGATGAGTAGTCCTGAAAGCAGAATCTTCTGAAGATGAGGAGCTGGCAATGCTGACCAGGAAGTTCAAGAAAGCTTTTAGAAAAGGCAGAGCTGGAAACTATAAAAAGCCCTTCAGGAGCTTTGATAAGAAAACTCCTGAGTCTGGTGAGAAATCCAAGAGAGATCCTAGCAAACCCATTGTGTGCTATGGATGTCAGCAACCTGGGCACATTAAGCCTAACTGTCCAGAGCTGAAGAAAGATAAAAGAAAGTTCAAGAAAGCTATGCTGGCTGCTTGGTCAGACTCTGAGACCAGCAGTGATCCTGAAGAAAAGGAAGAGCAAGCTCAGATTTTTTTTATGGCTATTGATGAGCCAACTTCTGAAGATGTCACAGGAGAACCTTCCGCACCTCCTGAAGTAACATATGACTCTGAGGTAAACAACTCTCATGAACTAGATATCTTTGATTCTCTTGAAGAACTGTATAGCATGTTCAAGTACCTTAAAAGGAAATTGGACAAAAGCGAGGCTGACAAGTTTCTTAGGTTTACCCAAGTCTACTCTGACATGAAAATGTTGGAAGAGAAGTTGAGTAAACAACTCAGCACTCCTGTTGATGGCTCAAAAGCCAAAGGCAAGGAAAAGCTGCCTCTGGGAAGTGATAAACCCCAGAAGAAGAAGAAACCTGTCACTCCCTCTCTTCTGAAAGAGATAGCTTCTCCTCTTGATGTTGGTACCTCTGAGAGTGTTGTCATAGCCTCTGAAGATGTTACAGCTTCTCAGAAGAAGAAGAAAGCTCCCAAGAAGCAAAGGGAAAGATCCAAGAACCCTCCCTTTTGCAAGCTTTGCAAGAGTGATGGTCACTGGTTAAAGGATTGCAAGCATCACATTAAAAACCTCTTGCAATCTGAAATATCACAAAAACCTGCTGAACCTAACTCTGAAGGACCCAATAAGGATTGGGTACCTGTCACTAATTAATTGTGTTGCGGGTGGCTCTGAGTGCTCCATCAATGTCAAAGCTGTGGTACATTGACAGTGGGTGCTCAATGCATATGACAGGTGATGAGAAGTCATTCATCACATTTGTGCCTAAGAGAGGTGGTAAAGTCAGCTTTGAAGATGCTCAAAAAGGAATGATCCTTGGTTCTGGATCAATTGGAACCAATCCTCCCATTGAAGATGTCTCCCTAGTCAGAGGCCTGAAGTTCAACCTCTTGAGTGTTGCACAACTGTGTGATAAAGGTAGAGATGTGGTCTTCAGCTCCTCTGGATGTAAAATCGTGGACAGTAAGTCAAGGGAAGTAATTCTAACTGCTCCTAGAGTAGATAATGTTTTCATGCTGAACCTTGAGAATCTGTGCAAAAATATATGTTTGATGTCAAAAGAGGATACCTCCTGGCTCTGGCATAGAAGACTTGCTCATGTGAGCATGGACCTTCTGGCTAAGGTAGCTAGATTTCAATTGGTTGAGGGTCTGCCTGAGATTAGTTTTTAAAAGAACCATTTGTGTACTGCTTGTCAGTCTGGTAAACAATCCAGAAGCTCTTTTAAAACTAATAAAACCATTTCAACTAAAAGACCTTTGGAATTACTTCATATGGACCTTTTTGGCCCTGTTCAACCAATGAGCATGGGTGGAAAGAAGTATGCCTTTGTCATAGTAGATGACTATTCAAGATTCACTTGGGTCATCCTGCTGTCTAGCAAATATGAGTCACTTGGATGCTTCTCAGTTCTTGTAAAGAAGCTTGAGAATGAAAGGAATGAAAAGGTTGTTCATATCAGAAGTGATAATGGTGGAGAATTCAAGAACTTTCAGTTTGAAGAATTCTGTGAAACCAAGGGCATTGATCACAACTTTTCTGCTCCTAGGACTCCTCAACAAAATGGGGTAGTTGAAAGGAAGAATAGGACTCTGATTGAAATTGCCAGAACAATGATCAATGACAGAAGGCTTCCTAAGTACTTTTGGGGAGAAGTTGTTAACACAACTTGCTATGTTCTGAATAGAGTACTCATCAGAAGTATTTTGAACAAAACCCCTTATGAACTCTAGAAAGGTCGAAAACCTAAGATTGGTTATTTCAGAACCTTTGGTTGTAAGTGTTACATTTTGAATACAAAAGAATATCTTTCAAAGTTTGATTCAAAGGCAGATGAGGCCATTTTTCTTGGTTACTCAACACATAGTAAAACATATAGGGTTTTTAATAAGAGGACTCAAACTCTAGATGAATCTGTTCATGTACAGTTTGATGAGACTAACCCTGCATATAGTAGAGCTCCTGAAGAAGATGTAGTTCATGCTCCTGAAGTAACATCTCCTGCTTATGCTGAAGATGTTCCCCCTAGAGCTGCTGAAGTGGTTCAACCTGTTGCTGAACAAGTTCCAGAAGAGAATCCTACTCCAGAAGTTAACTTCCTTCCAGAAGATGCTCCTATATATGATTCAACAAATGATGAACAAGTTTCAGAAGATACATTGGATGTACCAAGAGAAGTTAGAACTCTTAGGAATCACCCCTTGGAGAATGTAATTGACTCTGTTCATAATCCTGTTATGACCAGAGCTCAGCTCAGAAGATACATGGGATGTGTGGCTTTTGTGTCACTACTGGAGCCCAAGGACTTCTATGAAGCTGAGGATGATGATTCCTGGTTAATGGCAATGCAAGAAGAACTTGACCAATTCAAGAGGTCAGAAGTCTGGACTTTGGTTCCCAGACCCAAAAACAAGAAGATTGTTGGTACCAAGTGGGTTCTGAAGAACAAACTTGATGAATTTGGAAATGTAGTGAGAAACAAGGCAAGACTTGTTGCTCAAGGTTACAGTCAGCAAGAAGGCATAGATTATGGTGAAACTTTTGCTCCTATTGCAAGATTGGAAGCCATCAGAATCTTATGTGCTTTTGCATCATACAAAGGTTTCAAGCTCTTTCAAATGGATGTGAAAAGTGCATTCTTGAATGGTTACATTGATGAGGAAGTCTATGTTTCTCAACCTCCTGGTTTTGAAGATCACAAGTTTCCTGATCATGTGTACAAGCTGAAGAAAGCCTTGTATGGACTGAAACAAGCTCCCAGAGCTTGGTATGAGAGACTGACAAACTTCCTTCTGTCTAAAGGATTTGTCAGAGGTCGTGTTGATACAACTCTGTTCACTCTGAAGAAGAACAAAGATATCCTTTTAGCTCAGGTATATGTTGATGATATTATATTTGGTGCTACTAATGAATCTTTGTGCAGAGAGTTCAGTAACCACATGAAGGCTGAGTTTGAAATGTCTATGATGTGAGAATTAACATTCTTCTTAGGACTTCAAATCAAGCAAAGTAATGATGGTGTGTTCATCAATCAAGCCAAGTATACTAGAGAAGTGCTGAAGAAGTTTGGCATGACAGACTCTAATGTTGTTGATGTTCCCATGGATATCAGCAAAGACTTTGATGATGAAAAGAAAGCTGGTAAACCTGTAGACATAAAAACCTACAGATGTATGATTGGCTCTCTTTTATATCTAACAGCCAGCAGGCCAGATATACTTTTTGCTGTGTGCTTTTGTGCTAGGTATCAGGCTAATCCAAAGGAGATTCATGACATTGCTATCAAAAGAATTCTCAGATATCTTAGAGGCACTTCAGAAGCTGGTTTGTGGTATCCTTGTAGTACTAACTTTACTCCTGTAGGATACACAGACTCTGACTATGGTAGAGATAAATTGAAAAGAGTCAGCACTTCTGGTGGTTGTCATTTTCTGGGGGAGTGTTTAGTCTCCTGGCATAGTAAGAAGCAAACCTCTGTGGCTCTCTCAACTGCTGAAGCTGAGTATGTTGCTGCTGGAAGTTGTGTTTCTCAGATGCTCTGGATAAAGCAACAAATTGCTGACTATGGAATCACTCCTGGAACAATTACAATCTACTATGATAACAAAAGTACAATTGATCTTTCCAAGAATCCCATTCAACACAGCAGGATGAAGCATGTTCATATTAGGCATCACTTTCTGAGAGATCATGTTCTGAAGAATGATATCTTTATCACTTATGTTCCCTCTGAAGACAATCTTGCTGACATGTTTACCAAGCCTCTGGCTGGTACACCTTTCAGAAGCTGTCGAGAAGGCATTGGTATGACTTATCCTCTCCAGTAATTTAACTTTAATTACTTACTTTTATCTTAATTGATAGCCGTTTAAGGTAGTTAAGTGTGATTAAGGTTAATCATGATTTTATTTAGAGCGTGCCTACATTTAATGCTTTTACTGCGCTGTTCTGTTACTAAAGGTAACTGGTTCCCTTTTTCACGGTGTTTAGTTACTTTTTGAAATTGGAACTGTTTATTGTTTTTGGGTATAAATAGAGGTTTTTCACACTTAGCATATTTTCACTCGAAATCTTTTTGCTATTAGAATTGCCATAGATTTTCTCTGCAATTTCTTTCTCTCAAATACTTAACCTAATTTCTCAAAATCTTTCTCAATGACTCAAGAACAAGCTGTTGAAATCCCAGTCACTGTTACCCACATTTTCAATACCGAGCAAAAACCACAAGTTAGTGAATCTAGGGTTTTCACTTCTAGGATTCTAGAAGATGAAGTTAAAGTCACTGACCCAATCTCAAAATGGCTAAGTACCCAAAATTGGAACTCTTTTGTCTCTCTAGACGAGTTCATCTATCCAAAATTAGTCACTGAGTTCTATAGGAACCTTCATTTCTTTTCTAATGAGGAGGATGTTATTCACTCGACCATTGGAGGAGTTGAGTTTGAGGTCAGCAGGACTTCAATTACTCAAGCTATTTGTATTGATGATGAAGGAATCATCATAGGTAATGATGGTTCTGCCCCAGGGTATTCAGAAGAGAATTGGGCCAGACCTGATTTGAGTGCTAAGGAAACCTACGCTACTTGGCTCACTCAGCATCAGAGGTGGGCACACTACTTGACAACAAATGTGTTCCTTCCTAAAGGTGGTGGAGTCAATGGTGTTTCCAACAGGGAAAGGGTTTTCATGTACCATCTCATTAATCAGAAGAAGATCAATCTTCCTGCCATGATTATAAGGCAGATGAAGAATGTCAAAGTGGTCAGCACTCTGGCATATGGTTCCCTCCTGACTAGATTATTTGAAGCTGCTTCTATCGAGCTTCCAGGAGAGGGTGTTACCAGCAGGAGTACGCTCCTAAAGATGCACACATTGAAGAATCTTGCTTTTGGTGTAGTACCAAAGAAGACTGAGGTCCCTCCTTCTGTTCGTGCTGCTCAGAAGGAAATTGTAAAGGACTCAGAGGATAAGAGTAAGAAGGTTGCCAAGAAGGGAAAAGGTAAGAAAAGATCAAGTAAGTTGGTTCTGACTGTAGAGAAGGTGGTTGTCTCAGAACCTCTTCCCACTTTGGTTCAAACAACCATCAATGTTGAACCATCTGGCAAGATTGTTGCTGAGAAACCTAGTGTTGCTGCTGAGAAGACAGCTGAGGAAGCTGAGGAAAGCAGACTTGTTGTATTGGCAAAAGCTGATGAGGCTGAAAAAGTTGCAAGAGTTATAGCTCTTGCTGAAAAGACTAGAAAGGAAAAAGAAGCTGCTGAGTTAGCTGATAAACTAGCAGCAGAGCGTGAACAGTTGGCAGAAGCTAAGGCTGATGCTAGAATTGCTGAATGTGCTGCTCAAGTTGAGAACGAAGAGGCCTCTGAAAATGTTGAGGCTTCTGGGAATGTTGAGACTACTGGAGAAGAAGATGTTGAACCAGATATTCCTCTCATCAGAGGAAACAGGAGAAAGACTACATCAAATAGAAGGTTTCTGAACAAAAAGGACTTCTATGTTGCTCAAAGTGCTGAATTGGAAGACACAATTCCTAAAGAAGAGGAGTTTGTTGATGATGAAGACATGATGGATATGTCTGAAGGGAATATTGATGCTCCCATTATTACAGAGCTTTCAGAGGACAGTGAACCAGAAGCTGAACATCCTGAAGTTGTTATTCAGAATGCTCAGAGAATGTTGATAATGAAGATTTTATGGACAACGTTCTTTTGGGTCAAGGTAGAAGACCTGGTGATAGAGATGTTTCTGTAACACTTCACAGAATGGCTCATCTCTCTGCCACTCCTCTTGCCTCTTTTGATCCCAATGCCTCTGAGATCCCATCCACCTCTGAACAGATTATGCAATCTCCCTCTCATACTCCTCATCCATCTTCCATTCATACTTCTTCCACACCTACTCCTGTCACAGAAGTAAGTGTATCTCAACCTCCAATTCCCCCTACAACTTCACCCTCTGAAGTTGTACCTTCTAAAAGCGCTCCTCTTCACTCTGGATCCTATTCAGAAGTGAATGTTTCTACCAAACCTCTTTTCACAGACTCCGCAACTACTTCCACTACTTCCTCACTAAATACTTTCTCTGTTTTTCCTTCCAAAGGATTTACAGCTCCATCTTTCACACCTCCATCTACACTCCCATCCACTTCATCTACCATTTCTTCCTCTACCACAACTTCTGCTCCCTCATCCACTTCAAATATCCATCCTCCTTCAACATCTGGACATACACCTTCTATGTGTGATCCCTTAACCACTTCCTCTGGACCTTCAACCTTTGCTGGTTTGTACTCAAACTATGAATTTCTCCGAAATTCATTGAATCAAGGTGAGATGGAACACCAATTTGGTGGTATGGGATTCTTTAACAGAGCTTCTGTTGTTAGCGAAGCTGGTGGTGCTCCTTCTGTTGATGAGTTGAGAAGAATGAGTCAAAGTGGCTCTGATGAACTTTTGAATAGGTTTGCTGGATTTGGGCAAAGGACTCATGTTGCTGACATGTATGCTCAGGGTATTGTGCTGCAAGAACTTCAATCTCTTAAAGCTCAGAACCTGCAGCTCATGACTATGCTCCAAATGCAAGACCCTTCTGTCTACATTCGCAACCTTCCAACTCTTCATCTAGCTACTTATGATGAGTTATATAGATTGAGACAATTGGCAACAACCCTTCCCACTCTTGATAACATAGCTCTTGCCTCTGCCAAGAATGTCAATGAGAATCTGGACATCTTGCAACAAGAGGTTAAGGAAGCTAACGAGCATTATCTCGCAAGCTTGATGATCTGCAACTTACTGCCAACCATATTCTGAGAGAAGTGAAATCTTCTGCTCAAGGATCATCATCTTCTGGGACTGCCAAGGTTATGTATGACATCACTCCTGATCTCAACAATCGTCTCCAGAACATTGAAGCTGCTATGACTGCTCAGAATGCACAAATCTCTGAACTTACAGAATTTATGAAAGTTATGCATGCTGAAGTAAAAGAGCAAGAGAAGACTCTCCATCATTGCTATAGGTTTGCTCGAGGACAGACTTATATTCAGAATGAGCATTTCACTGCTGCTGTATATGCTACTAATGAGTCAATCAAGCTGCTTCTGGAAGATGTTCTCAGAGAGCGACCTTTTGTTTGCAAGACTTGTGAGCGCATGAGATCCATGGATTCTGAGTTTCGTCGAAGAATAGATGTCATCAACTCTGTGAGGCCTCGAGTTCAACAATACCAGACTGCTATCAAAGTTCAGCAACATTTGTTGTCTCAAGGTGCACTTGGTTTGGATGTTGTTTCTGGCCAAACGGGGGAGAAGTCTGCTCAGCAGAGTGGTCCTGCCTCTGAATTGAAGAGACAGAATGTGAATGTTGGTTCTAGTGGTGCTCCTCCTCCTCTGAAGAAACCTAGAAATGTATAGACAATCTCTTAGGACTTAAGCTTCTTAGCTAGGTTCTGGGTTGGGTAGCTCATGTCTTAGGACTTATGTTATCTCCCTGATTGTTCTTAATATGTCTATGTTTTCTTCTGATTACCTATATATACACTCTGAACCTTCACATACTTTACCTTGTCTCTGAATATTATTTACATTGTTTATGCTTTTTAAACTTAGTAACTTACACTTCACTAAAATCTAACAACTTGATCTTAAGTCTATTTTAAGTTTGAACAGATTGCTGGAGTTCACCATTTACACTAAAATAGGGGAGTTAAGTTACTCAGAAGTTTTAAAATCCATAACAATCAGGAAGTTACTTTTTAAACTCTGTGTTTATCTAAGTAATTTTTACCTTCTGGACCACGGTTTGTCCATAACCAAAATGGGGGAGAATGATGAACCCTATGTGTTTTGATTATGTCCAAACGTTTCAGAAGATGAAATTCAATGTTTACTTATATACTTTTCAATGTTGACTAACAATTTTGTGTTAAGTATTTGTATAAGTTTCTCAGCAGGTGCTGAATGAAGAAACTCTGGTTTGCTTATTGGACTCAGAAGTAAAGGAAAGCTGAAGACTGCAGTTGATGTTCAGAAGCTGGATACTCCGCTCTGACGAATCTCAGAAGCTGATAAAGCTCTCCTCAATAGCCCAGCTACAACCAGAACTTATTCCATTTGATCAGAAGCTTAGACAGAAGGAATGTTGAACTCAGAAGCGCTAGTCACGGGTTTCTCTAAGCATTTAATGCTCTGACTTTTGCATTTAATGCAAGGCGCCAAAAGTTCAAAAAGCTGATTTGGTGGAGCGCGCTTGTCTGCTCAAAACAAAACCTGCTCTTCCATGTCTACCCTTTGTTGATCCAAATGAAGCATGATTCCAGTCAACCCCTTCCTTATCTTCAAATCACTAACCGGATTTAGCTAAAGAACAAGGTTAACGGAATCAAGTGTTTGAAGACCGGTTGAAGAGATGACAGAGTAACGGCTACAACTTGTATCGTCATCAATTGAAGATTCAAACTTCTCCAACGGTCATCTCCAAAGCACTATAAATAGTAGCCAAACTCCATTGCATCTCACATGTGTGATAATCGAGCAAAATCTCAACGCACTGTTTAAACAAGAAAAACAGAGCATCATTTTCCATTCTCAATCTGTCTTAGCATAGCTTTTGATTTAGAGAGAGAGTGAAGAAAAACAAGTTCATAATAGGAATCTTGTAAACTGATATCGTTTGTGATATTCAGTTAGATTTAGAGAGAAATCTAGTTGAGATTAGAGTTGGGTGAGAAATCCAGAAAACAGAGTTGTTGTTGTTCTGGTGGAAATCCTTTAACTCTTTTTAGGCTAGTCAGAACTAAGTGAGAAATTAGCTTATGTTCTGTTGATGTAAAGGAGCTTCTGAACTTGCCATAAAAGTTCTGAATAGTAGATTTAAAATCTCTGTTGGCTGCGACCACAGGGGACAAGACGTAGTCACAGGACTTCTGTGGCGAACTTGGATAAATCGATTGTTCATCAGGACCTCCTGAATCTCTTTCTCCCTTCCCTATACTTGTTAAATTTGCTTCTGTGTGCTTGCTTTATATTTAGTGCTGAAACATATTTACTCCTTATACCATAGTCTTTGTTCAGAAGACTGTCCAGAAGTTCTTTAACTCAGAACTTCTGTTGCTGAAAGACAGAATCTGTCCTTAGGCAGAATTTCCCTCAGAGGCTCCCCTTATAAGTTTACCTATGACTCTGAGGAAATTTGACTCTAAAAAACTAAGTTTCTTCAAAAACTTAAAATTATCAGTTTTCAACTTAGACACCTATTCCCCCCTCTAGGTGATTCTGTTCTTGTTAGGGCCAACAATATAAAGTGGCAAAACGTTTCTTATGACATCGATGATATCAAATAAATTTTTCTGACAATTTTAGAAATTTATTTTAACATATGTAATAGTCACTATCATAATAAAGTAAACTCGATGAGTAATGAAAATATATGGATCTCATTATGATCTTTTTACAAACTTGAAAACTTCAAGAGTTGACATCAAGTTATTTGGTAAAATCTTTTGCAACACTTTCATTTTTTATTCATTATAAATTTTTTTTATTGAAATATATACAAAGAACTCAAATGACTCCAAGTTTTTTGAGTTACGTGAAAACTCTGGATGTGGGTGATGAAAAATTTAACTAGTTCATGCATATATAAGTAATATACAGATAAATATAGACCCTTATTATTTTTGAGTTCCAGGCGGACGCTTTTCATACCCATGCCCAGGGACGGCCCTGATACTCTCTTTTCTATAACATCCTTAATTGAAATGGTGACACTATATTAACATTTTTATAGTGCATGAAAGAGTCTTATGAAATAATAATAATAATAATAATAATCCTCAAAAACAACACATTTTGTAATACAGATTTGCTATTTATAAGTACATTGAATTGAACTGATAATATTCTAAAATCAATTTCAATTGTACTAATCGAAATTGATGAATTGATAATAGATAACATAATCCTAAAATTTCATCTAAATTTGCCACCTTGGCATTTTCCCCGGTTCCATCAATACAACTTTTCTCATTATTATTTCTCTACAGTTTTTTTTACTCTAGAAGTAAATGAAATCAATTAAATTTCTGAAACTCTTCTTCTTCCACTAATAAATAAAACTCTTCAGCAACAAACGTGTTTCGTTATGTATCTATTTATTATTATAGAACCATTTTCTCTTCTCCTTACAGGGTATAAATTCAATCTCTCTTCCTCTCCATATATGCGCATCTAACTATTCTATTCGGTGCAATTTTTTTGCTTCAATGATATGTCCTTAATTCATATTTCTATTTTTCAGTGCTTTAATTTTATTCTTCTGTTGTAGATTCTTTTGGTTTACTAGGTTGTCTACAGTTCTACTCAACCTTTTTCCTCTCTACTTTTTTGTGTAGTAAATATATTTGTCTTTGCTTTATTTTTATTTATTTCTTGACATTTTAGCATGGACTTATCCTTTTTTCCATTTGAATTGGGCAAATTTCAAATTTGAAGAGCTCTCATTTGATGTCAGTTGAAAAGAAATGGTCGTGAGCAATTGATATGGGCAGCCTCCCCTCAAGAGATACTTCCGGAGTGGCTAGAGCCAATATATGTATTTGATGCTCTAAAGTTGAAAGTTACATTGTCCTAGTTCAAATGTCGCTAAATATGTTTTTATTGCTTACAAATTTCTATTGTTTTTTTATGTTATCATATAAGTAATAATATTATTAGAGCAAAATTAGTTTACCCGCGCAACGCGGGGGCACAACACTAGTATATATTAATACTAAAAGTGGTCTAGAAGAGCACTTCACGGGAAATAGAATATATTGCATGCTTAACTTGCTTTAATTGGTTTATTAATTATTACGATAGGCCGAATAATTGATTAATTTATTGATTCGATTCAAGTGTTAACAATTATATATTGCGAAGGAGTACATATAATTCTGAATGGAGAGAACGAATTATATACATTATCCAATATATGGGGTAAATTGCACTGCCGGTACCTAAACTATACCACTTTTCTCAAATTGGTACCTACCAACTATTTTTCCTAATCCGGGTACTCCAACTATCGATGACCGTCTAAATTGGTACCTAGTTACCTCTTATAGCCAGTTTCCCCCAAGTCAACGAAAAGTCAACGAAAGTCAACGCAAACTTAGTTGACTTATCCAACTCCCCTTAGCAAAATGTCCAAACTACCCCTCCACCTTCATCTTCTTCCTCCTTCATCCTCTCTTCTTCAATTTTTTTTTTCTAATTCCTTCTTTCTCTTCTTCTTTTTCTTTTCCAATTCCATTAACAAAATATCAAATTCCTAACAAAAAAAAAAACAAACAAAATCAATCCCAAACAAAAAAAAACAAACAAAATATTCAATCCTAAAGGTGGGTCTTCGCCGGAGTCTGGAAATTCCAGATTCCGGACGGCGACCGCCGGAACCAGGTCAGATTCCGGCGCTCGCCGCCCGGAATCTGGGTTCCAGATTCCCAGTGGCGCTGGGATCTGGAACCCAGATCCCGGAGGCGACCTGGGATCAAGTCTCAGGTCGCCGCCGGGATCTGGATTCCAGATCCCCAGATCCCGGCGCCACCTAGGAATCCAGATCCCTGGTGGCGTGGGGATCTGGTTCCAGATCCCGGCGGGGTTGACGTTATCCAGCGGATTTTATCTATGTAGTTTTTTTTTTTAAAAGGAAAAATAAGAAGAGAAAAAAAGAAAAAAGAAATATAGATGAGTTATGAGTTGGTGGAAGAGTGTGAGAAGGAGAGAGAATATTGAAAGGAGGAAGAAGATGATGAATGGAGGAAGAAGATGAAGGAGGAGAGAGATGAGGAAGAAGATGGAGGTCATATTGGACTTTTTCATAATTTGGTCAACCGAGTCAACTAAAAAATTGGTCAAACATGCGTTGACTTTTCGTTGACTGGCGTTGACTTGGGCAAAACTGGCTATAGGAGGTCATTAGGTACCAATTTAGACGGTCATCGATAGTTGGAGTACTTGGATGAGGAAAAATAGTTGGTAGGTACCAATTTGAGAAAAGTGTATAGTTTAGGTACCAGCAGTGCAATTTACCCCCAATATATGTGTAATTTGTTAATTGAAGATTTATTTACTAAAATCTCAAGTTGTCATTTTATGCCAACAATTCATATGGAAAGAATTTAGATCTAAGTAGAGTAATTTCTAAATTAATAATTATTTTCATTATATATTTAGAGAAAACGAAACTAAGCAAATGTAAACTAAGGAGGGACTATTGACCGACGACCTATCACTGATGTCGACGATCCCTCACTGATGATTAATTCAATATAGTACTATTGATCGAAGGAAGTCATGCCTTTAGGTATGGAATACTTACCTATTTAAAGGAGAAGAATATAATCCTAGTTGTAAGCACTGGTTTTCGAACCCTATGATGAAAGCAATCTATGAGCTCCTCGTCGCGCCAGCTGCTCAAATACTGATACTCGTCGGAGAACGGATCATCTTTTCAGGGCCATAACCTCTTCCACCCGCTCCTCGGGACCATGAGTGTGGCACTTTCATGCTTGTGAGAAAATCCTCGATCACAAAATGCATACGGTCACAAGTACTATTCATTAGGAACCGTGCGGTCACAACACTGTTTGTTGAGATCGTACGGTCACAAAACCTCTGACCATACGGTCCCTGCCACGTGGCAGATAGCAATCCAATCCTTATCTGCCACGTGGCTGGCGGTCCAAATCACAGCGTGACACGTGTACTAAAATCCAAACAACATTGGTCGGGTCTTGTGTGAAGCCCGACTCAGATCCAAATTTGGATCTGAGACGGGCGAACATGTGACCGTACGGTCACAAAAGTGAAACCATACGGTCACATGGCTTGTGACCGTACGGTCACAAGCTAACCTATAAATACCCCCCAGATTTCTCATTCAATGGACCAACAAACACTCATTCCCCTCCCTCTCTAGCTCGTTCTAAAGCGATTCTTGACCCGATATAAGTTGCCTCTGATAAAGTTGCCTCCGAGTTGCCTAAAGTTGCCTCTGGTACAGAAAAGAATCGCTAGAGTCCGAGCTTGAGAGTACTTTTCCAAAATATTCTCAGAAAAGGTCCTCACGACCACCAAAAATATATTCCCCTTTATCAAAAGTTTCCAAATCGTAGGCATCACTCGCAGTCTCGCTAGAGTTGATTAAGTCCTGTTCCTAGCTACCGCTCCGGAGGACGCACACGCAACTCTGGCCCCTGAGGTTCCTCCCTGAAAAGGTCTCCGTTCTTCGACGAGCATCAGTCTGCGAGCAATCACTGGCACGGACGAGGGTAAGCTTCTGAGGGTTTTGTACCGTGTCACCCGACGGTTTACCGTACAAATGTTTGCGCATTTACATATTCTTGTGTGATAATCATAAATATCAAGACAATAAATTGTTAGGTTGCATTAAAGATCCTCTGGGTTCTGGAATGTCGGAATTAATAAGTTGTATCCACGAACGTAAATAGAATCTCTGGTTTTCAAACAATCGGTACAAACGTCGGTTCGTACATTTTCCCGGTCGGCCGGGTGGCGACTCTAGTCAAAGAAGGCTAAAGCCGCTATGAGCGACCACTTACGCTCACAGTGGCGACTCTGCTGGGGACCAAAAATATATTCTGCTATTATAAGTTGACTTCAACGTATGATTTTCTTGAAGTTGATTTATTAATGGAAGGATGTAAGTTTGGTTTTCACTTTTTATAAAATTATTTCTTAAATTATTTTATGAAGAGTAAAAAATGGGATACAACTGAAGCATTTTGACAGTCTATGGCTATAAACAGAGTTACTGCTTTCTCATACTGCATAAAGAAAAATCTCGAATGGTCAACGTGTGTTATGGGTCGTGCTTACTGTCGTTTCCTTTAAGGGGCGCATAGGTCGATCTGTAACACCACCTACAGCCTTGTACCGTCGACACGCTGCTCAAAACCCTGAAATGGGGAGGCGCTAGGTATATCTTGCTGTGGGAACCCTTTTGTACTATCAAACGAGACAGACGCCTCATATAGTCAGCGTAGATATCTCCCTTAGGAACTACCCCTAAAACTCAACTAAATCACGTCTTTTGAGAGCGTTTTGACATCAAAAGGAAAGATGTCAAAAGAAACCCACCTAGGACATAGACGTACCACGTGAAGATTGAGAGTGAGTGTCGTTTACGCACGAATGCCTACACTAACTGTTTGATCGCTTACCTTTACTTGTACATATATTAGACGTAACCTTAACCTAAGAAAGAGTCAAGTTTTTATGACATTCCTTTGAAGTAAGGGGGCATCTTGTTACACCAGACATTTTATCACACGAAACACGACGTTATGTCGTCTGTTTCATTTCGTAAAGAAACTCAATCTCGTGAGATAAAATCATGGCGTCACAAATATCATCCCTTTGAATCAAAACGAGTGTCATACAGAGTCGCCCGTCGCAGATTACAAAAAACGCTTCAATGATTCCATGTAGGACAGGTCCATGCCAGTGCATCAGTTTAATCTATTAAATCAAACGTACGTTGTATCGTGCTCCTCCCAAAAAGGAGTTTTAGGGTTTGTCTTGAGTCTAAGGGCACACCGCCTCGTTAGTCCACACAGGTCAATATCGTGTCGGACTAATAAACAATAATAAAAAAAAAACTCATCTTTGTCTGTCCATCTCTCTTAATACTTATTCCACAAAAAAAAAAAAAAAAGTCGTCCGAACCAAGGTAGGGGCACACTGTCCCGTGAGTCCCCATGGTCCACTATTAGGTTGAGGCTTCCAAACAATATAGGGTCGTCGCACGAACGTTCTCAAATTGAGAAGTAAGCGACGTGTCAATAATGTCCTTTAGCATGAAGTCAAACATCACTGCTAGATACATCATACGTCCCGTCGTCTCTATGTAAAAATCAGGTCTTGTGTGTCTTTTCGCATAAACACACAACAGTCGCTCCAATCCACACGTGTATATTTGTCGTCACTTAAACCCTATAGTCACGAGTCGTGATTATTGTCTGTGCACATAGTCATCAGTCTAGGGTCTGAAGTGTAACATACATCCATTTCACATACGTGTCAAGCATTACCCGTACGAATTGGCGTACGTAGTCAAACCACACATAGGATACACACGATAGGCTAAAATATGAATGGTAACACCACCATCATCTTACCTAGACGTGTCACACACGCACACGATGTCCAAAGCATAAATGCATGTGTCCCCTTACCTTCTAGGTTTGTGTCCTTCGGGTGTCTACCCTTAGAGTGTCATACGTTAGGCCACTTGTTTCGAGCCATCCTACGTAATAGGGTCTTCATGCATGCACATTGCCGCGTGTCTTAGGCATACATACACATTGGTACCAGGACAGGAGAGATAGGGAAATGACAAACGAGGTACCATAATCCCATAAGTATAGTCTGTCTAGATGTCATAGGCACACTTAGGTTAGGGCACACGTACACAAGTTGTCCAAACGTCAGAAACCTCACCTATATGTGAAAACTTCCCCCTTATCTGAAACCACAACACACCCGAACCCAAGCCAGCTTCTACAAAGGAGACCATCGGATCAACAAGGAGGAATCAGGGATAGGGACAAGCCCTTGAACGAAGTATGCAACGACCTAAGGGAATCCTCCGTGATATCCTCTCGAACCAAAGATGACGCGAACCTTTACCCTTAACCTACCGCACAAATAAACCACTCCCCGCTTATTACCCAACACTCCCAAAGACTTTACCCTAAACTTCACCAAACTACCCTGATACATACCGCACCCCATCTCACTTCAGTTAACAAGCTCCTCACGAACTGTTCCAGAGCTAACAAAAGACCTTATCCGAGCCCAAAATCAGTTAACACCTAATAAACCGGATAGCTAAGAACACACCCCTAAGAGGATTCATGGAGAACTCTGGGTCACATCAAGGACATCCCGGCAGACGAAGAATGGAGCAACATCATCAGGCATCGACTAGGCTCTATTCCACTTATCCTGCCCACGTGTTTACAGGCATGTGCTTGGATAGGAAAAAACGTTTAGCTCACTTGTGTCTACATTCACTTGCATCTTTCAAATAGACATTAGGAAGATATAGGCATAATTAGAGCATGCGTGTCTAGTATGAATGTGCCCTCGACCGTAAGAGAAAGGACCACCACTAGACGAACGGCCCCAACCAGGACATACCTCATGAGATGAAGAAATGACATAAGAAGGCGGAATTACTGGATCAATGCAGAAGCACATCTCCTTCGAAGCCCTGCAAAGAGAAGAAACCTCGCTTTAAGGAATTAGGACAGTGCACAGAAGTTAGCGTCCAAGTACTCGTAGTGTCTCCACGAGCCAAGGTCCATCAGCCTTCAGAATTAAACCTATGAAATCCTCAGAGTTCCCCCTCCTACACTCTGCAACGGATGTGTCCACGGACGAAGGGAGAATCAAAAAGGAGAAGAAGCCATCCTTTGGAGAAGTTTATAGCTCGAAAATGGATCCCATCCACAAAACCTCGAAGGGAGCAACAACATATCAAAACCTCATAAAAAGACAAAGTGGATGGTGTCCCGAAGTCATAGACGAAGACGTGATCCATGTAGAAGGTTGTGACAAGATCTACACCCTGGAGAACAATGGAGACACTAGGACTCCATCATGAGAATCACTTGCACGCTTCCGAAAACAAGATGGCGGCACTAGGATACGTGGTTCCATCCCCACGAAAAACGACGATCCCACACCACGGAAGAATCCTCACTACAAGGGGCAAATCATCGTCACAGGCAGAGCAAAAAAGATTACTAGGACCAGTTGATAATGAGTGCACATTCATATTAGACATGCATGAACCATTTATCCCTATATTAACTAGTCAAGATGCTTGTGCTAGTGAGTCTAAATGTCTGTTTCAAGAGTCCATCAGCTACACATATTCTAGAATAGAGAAATCAAGAACTTAGACAATAGGATATGTACACTCCATTCAAAACACTAGCCTACTCCCCTAGGGTTTGAGAAAAAAAAAAGGCCTGCTAGATCGAGAAAACTCAAAATAGATCTAGGCAACAATCAAGGCCAAAAGAAAGAAAGCCTGCTAGGTCGAAAACCTGAAAGGGCGACCTAGGCAACAATAAAGGCAGCTCGCTAAGTTGACAACCCGTAGAGTCATCTTAGGCAACAGTTAGAGCAATAAAACACCTCACCCTAGGGGCAACCACGAAAACATCATCGGAAGTTGCATTCGAACATCTTGATTCCAACCCTGACAATCTAGGAGCTACACGAACTCTTGATGGTCTCTCAAACCCTATCCTCATCAAAGAACCCCCATAACCCTCACTTCTACTATCTAACCCAAAATCCTTGCACCCTTCACAAAAACCTACCCTACAACCACAATAAACATCGCCTCCACCATCCAAGCCCAAATCCTTTCTCTCCTCATAAAAGCCTTTCCCTGCACCCTCGAAACACCTACATAGACCTCGCCTCCTTCATCCAACTCAAAACCTTTGCTCACATCCCCCAAAAGAATAACCATAAACCTAACCTCGCATCTAGCCAAAACCTTGGAGTCACCCACAGGCTTAGTTAAGGACCAAGAGTCGTTTAGGTTCCCCAGTCACGTGTCCACACACTCACTCATACATACTACGTGTCCTAGGTCGTCCAACCAAGATCCACGAAAATAGTACTACACAAGTCATAGGAGGAGATGGTCCCCCTAGTCTGTGCACAATCACATATCCACAGGTCTAGTTGCACGCACACATTAGACACTTAGGTCATCTAGCCAAAATCCATAAAAGACATATCACGTGAGTAGAACATCCCCTTGTGCACACACAAATGGAGTCACACACACTTTGGGTTTTAGATCGTTGTAAGTCGTCATGAGTCCACCTAATAGGGCATCCCCTCACTTACACTAAAGACACACATGTGCACATCATATGTTTAGGTGGTCTAGCTAGAGTTCATATCACATGAGTTCATGTAGTGAAAGCATCCCTTATCATGTGTCTATACTTCTAGTCCCATGCATTGTGTGTTATCTAGCCTAAAGTTCATAGGTGTAAACCTGCATGCATCCATAAAATAGGGTATCTCCCTTGATCACTTATAATCATGCAACATGGCCAGTAGTCATAAAAATGTTTATTTCCCATTGGCCATCTCACCCCGAGAAAGGATGCGTGTCCTTGTTTTTACAGGATCCTCATAGGAGTCATGAAAATCAATGAAAGCGTAGGAACATACCCGACGGCCACAAAAGAAGATATCTGACTCCCGGGACACCCGCTCCAAAGGAAACCCACGACGCTTATGACTTGCCCAAAGAAGAGTTATCATGCTATTCTAAGAGCATTACCCGATCAGCAGTATACTGGGGCATCGCCCGACTTGCGGTAGGCTGGGGCACTACCCGAATTTCAGACAAGTAAAGATTAACCCTGGAGGATTACAGAGGACGTAGGAGCTCATCCGACGGCCGCAAAAGCAGTACGCTGGGGCATCACCGGACCACTGGCACACTGGGGGCACCCTAGAACTTATCAAAAGTGTCAGGAACTAAGAACTTCACCAGGGAAACACCAGAATGGGGCATGACTTTGGTCAACGAAGAATGCTGCTAGGGACCCCAGATCAACTAGAGATCAAGAGCGGAAGAGAATAGATATTGGGACACAGCTGACCGACCTTAGGATAAGACTACCATCATTCGGATAAGACTGGTAGGACAAAGTGTTCGACACTATCTGAAGAAAGAAAGGTCGGAAAACAAAACTGAATAAGAGCTACACAAGAGGTTACTAAATCCTTGGGTCGTGCCCGAGGTACTATGAAAGGTTATTCAGAGCTATAAGAGGTTACTAAATCCTCGGGTCATGCCCGAGGCGTTGTGAAAGGTTACTAAGAGCTACGGAAGTTACCGAAAGTCCTCGAACCAAAAATTTGAGGCACCATCAAAAGTTACGGAAAATCCTCGTCGAGGTACTATGAAAGGTTATTCAGAGCTACAAGAGGTTACTAAATCCTCGGGTCGTGCCCGAGGTACTATGAAGAAGAACTACAAAAGGTTACTGAATCCTCGGGTCACTCCCGAGGCGCTATGAAAGATTGTTCAGAGCTACAAGAGGTTACTAAATCCTCGGGTCGTGCCCGAGGTATTATGAAGAAGAACTACGAAAAGGTTACTCAATCCTCGGGTCACACCCGAGGCGTTACGGAAGGTTACTAAGAGCTACGGAAGTTACCAAAAGTCCTCGAGTTATGCTCGAGGCGCTATTAAAGGTTACGGAAAATCCTCGTCGAGGTACTCAGCGGAAACAGTTAGTCGGCCTTACAGTAAGATTATAGAAGAATGGATGCCGTAGGCCAGAACTGCAGGTAAGTTCTCTAAACTCACTTTCAAAACACTAGCACACACGCAGTATGTCTTGTTTCGCTTCATTGAGACTGTCCGACAGGTCTTACAAAACAATGTAATCACCTTAGGCACTCCCAAAGAAGCGAGGGGCAAACTGTAAGCACTGGTTTTCGAACCCGATGGTGAAAGCAATCTATGAGCTCCTCGTCGCGCAAGCTGCTCAAATACTGATACTCGTCGGAGAACGGATCATCTTTTCAGGGCCATAACCTCTTCCACCCGCTCCTCGGGACCATGAGTGTGGCACTTTCATGCTTGTGAGAAAATCCTCGATCACAAAATGCATACGGTCACAAGTAGTATTCATTAGGAACCGTACGGTCACAACACTGTTTGTTGAGATCGTACGGTCACAAAACCTCTGACCGTACGGTCCCTGCCACGTGGCAGATAGCAATCCAATCCTTATCTGCCACGTGGCTGGCGGTCCAATCACAGCGTGACACGTGTACTAAAATCCAAACAACATTGGCTGGGTCTTGTGTGAAGCCCGGCTCAGATCCAAATTTGGATCTGAGACAGGCGAACATGTGCCGTAAGGTCACAAAAGTGAAACCATACGGTCACATGGCTTGTGACCGTATGGTCACAAGCTAACCTATAAATACCCCCCAGATTTCTCATTCAATGGACCAACAAACACTCATTCCCCTCCCTCTCTAGCTCGTTCTAAAGCGATTCTTGACCCGATATAAGTTGCCTCTGATAAAGTTGCCTCCGAGTTGCCTAAAGTTGCCTCTGATACAGAAAAGAATCGCTAGAGTCCGAGCTTGAGAGTACTTTTCCCAAATATTCTCAGAAAAGGTCCTCACGACCACCAAAAATATATTGCCCTTTATCAAAAGTTTCCAAATCGTAGGCATCACTCGCAGTCTCGCTAGAGTTGATTAAGTCTTGTTCCTAGCTACCGCTCCGGAGGACGCACACGCAACTCCGGCCCTCGAGGTTCCTCCCTGAAAAGGTCTCCGTTCTTCGACGAGCATCAGTCTGCGAGCAATCACTGGCACGCGACGAGGGTAAGCTTCTGAGGGTTTTGTACCGTGTCACCCGGCGGTTTACCGTACAAATGTTTGCGCATTTACATATTCTTGTATGATAATCATAAATATCAAGACAATAAATTGTTAGGTTGCATTAAAGATCCTTTGGGTTCTAGAATGTCGGAATTAATAAGTTGTATCCACGAACGTAAATAGAATCTCTGGTTTTCAAACAATCGATACAAACGCCGGTTCGTACAGTTTCCCGGTCGGCCGGGTGGCGACTCTAGTCAAAGAAGGCTAAAGCCGCTACGAGCGACCACTTACGCTCACACTAGTCCTAGTCTATTTTAGGACTGTTTAGGACTTCCTATTGAGGTCGATCAAGATGAGTATTCATGTTTAGTCGAGGCTTTCTTAATCGAGATAGGAGACTAAGTTGGAGTAGAATCTTTGTAGCTTTGACTATTCAACTCGGTTTACATGACATGACATGTATGAGTTATTGACCAAGTCATGTAAATAGACGTGGCAAGGAAAGAGGCTTCTTATAAGTCCATGAAGACACAGTAAAATATATTCGGACAACAAACTTTAGTTGCATTCTTCGTAGGTTTGACATCTTTTAATTATTACAAGCGAAACCGTCTACTTGCGGAATTCGTCCAGGGTCTAAATAAAATTATGCCTTCGTAAGTATATGGTACAATTTTACAACTGTTATATCCGGTAGAATTGTATATATTAATATATTTTCTTTTATAAATTTTTAAATAGTATTATTGGAACACTGAAATTCACTCACATAAATGGGAGAAATACTTTGAGGCTCCCGGTGTGCACACCTCAAATAAACACCCCCAATACAAATGTTGACACATGTCTTTCATTTAATTTAACTAATCAATTAAAAAATTTATAATATTTAATTCTGGAAAGAATTAGGGCTGTAAACGAGCCGAGCCGAGCCGAGCTTTGGCCTGCTCGGGCTCGACTCGCTAGTTTTATCGAGCTCGAGCCTCGGTTCGAGCTCAAAATTCTGTTCAATCTCGGCTCGTTTAGCAGCTCGTTTGTTCACGAGCTGCTCACGAGCCGAGCTCGTTTAATGTTCATGAGCTAAGCTCATTAATTGTTCACGAGCCGATCATTTTTGTTGTTCGCGACCAACTTATTTATTGTGTTCGCAAGCTTTGCTCATTAGAAGCTCGTTAATTTTTATATGAGAAGTTCATTTTCTATGCTCGTGAGCTTTGATCACAAGCAACTCGTTTCATTTGCTCACGAACGAGCTCGTTTATAATGTTCACGAAACAAAATAATATCAAATTTAGTACATCAAATAATATTATGTAATATACATATAGTATGTATTACTAATTTTTTAATACTAAAAGCTATAACCGAGCTATTTAACGAGCTTCTATCGAGCATGTTCATGAACATGTTCACGAGCCTATAAACGAGCTTGCTCGCGAGCTATCGAGCCGAGCTTTGACTTGCTCAAGCTCGGCAAAGCTCGGCTCATTTACAAATCGAGCTTGAAAATCGTGTTTAAGCTCGGCTCGTTTACAAATTGAACTGAGCCGAGTCGAGCTTTTATCGAGCCGAATGTCGAGCCGCTCATGAGCAGCTCGGCTCATTTACAGCCCTAGAAAGAATCCCTTTCTTCCTTTCACGGTCATCGCCGACCTTCTACGTTTCGCTCCCTGCACCTCCTCTGTCCTCATGCCTCGCCGCTGCCGTTCTCAACATTGCCGAACTATACCACCTCTGTCCTCATATTTTGGCGCCGTTCTTATCCATCCCATACCGATCTCTAAAATCGTTAAAATGAATCGAAAGAAAGAAATTAGGACCGTTCAGATCTCATGGGCGTTCTATTCTAATCGGCGGTGTCCATTCCCTCCGATTATATTTCTTTCAATTTCACACTGATACAGACAAATGAAGAGTTCAATTCTTCATTATTTTGCTGATATTGATTCTCAGTTAATTTTTCTTTCAATTTCATAGTCCATTTATATTAATTGTAAAACTCAATTTCATAATAAACTACACCAATATCAATTTTGATTTAATCAAACGGAGGTAATGGGATGGAGGAAGGTAGAGATGACATGGTGAAAAAAACAAAGAAAAAAGGAGCAGATTGTATAGAATTAAATATAATTGGTTTTTTTTTTTTGTTTGGTGATTTGGACTCAATGGAAGACAGGTGTCAACATTTGTAATGGGGGTGTTTATTTGAGGTGTATACACCGGGAGCTTCCAAGTATTTCTCCATAAATGGATAACATATTTCAAAGAAAATGAAAAGTAAAGTAAAATAAATAGCCATTAAACGATAATGCTACATGAGGGGAAAAAAGAAGTTGAATGAACAAGTCAAAGGACTCGAAAGAAATGGCAATTTGTAACAAAAACTATGGAAACACTTGGACAACAATTCTCAAGGGCATGGATATATAAATGTATAGAATGCAAGTAATAAGAAATTAAGAAAATAAAAAATGGAGAACAATAAGAAGGAGGAGATGAGTGAGAAGAAGCAGGAAAATGAGGAAAAGAATAATAAAGAGTTAGAAGGATTGCCATTAGAGAGCAGTCCATATGTTAATTACAAAGATTTGGAAGATTACAAAAGCCAAGCTTATGGGACACAAGGTCATCAACCTGTTAAACCTAATCAAGGTCCTGGTGGAACTGATGCTCCTACTCTTTCTGGCACTCACCTTCAACAACCTCAATGATTAATTATTTCCTACTTTTCTATTTATTCATGCTTTTTTTCTTACCATTTTCATTATTATTTTTCAATACAAATCCATGCTCATGTATAGTTATGGATTCAGAATTTGTTTTACAATGTCATGTTCTACTGTTTTTAGGTATTTAATTGATATTTTTTCATGCTTTACTCTAAAATCTTCGACACATAAATTTAACAGAGTTTTCAGTGTACTCAAGTCTGCTACGAGTTCCTGTATTTTTCCACGAGAAAAAGTTAACAATCAACCATTTCATCATTTTAATATCCTAAAACGTTCTTTTAAATCTCTCTTTCCCCTTGCATTTTGAAGTTTCCAGTGATTCCTTACTTGAAAAAGCAACTTTCAACTTGTTATGTGTTGTTGAAAAATTGCACATGTCCAGCTTTGTTTTTGTAAATGAAAAATTGTTAGATCCAAATACTTAACTTGTCTTTTGTAAATGAAAAATTGTTAGATCCATCCAAATACTTAATTAGTCCCTTAAAATTGATCAATAATTATTATAATTATTATTATTATTAACTTCAATCACATAGCTTTCAAATTTATCCACGTACATTATCAAAAAAAAAAAATCATCCTCATACAAATGTGCTTTATAGATTTTAAACATATACATATTCATCTCATTGTTCATTAAAATTTCATTAATAAACATTGTTGTTAGCATTTGACCAATCGAGTGGTCGATACATTGATGATTTTTTTTATTAAACTGTAAAGAGCAGGATTTGAACCATGTACTTCTCACTCACACATTGGTTGATACATTGTTGTTTGGATTTGAACTATTGAGTGTTTGATACCTATAACAAATGTCTAATAACATATTTAGATGTCGTATGTTTCTCCGTTTCGATGTTGCCTTTTATTTTTTCACTCCAAAAAGTAGTTGCTTTGGTGTTTGGTTAGAAATTAGTAAATGCTGCTTTTTTGCTTTTTAGGTAAAAAAACAACTGTTTTTTCAAGAAGCACCAGAATACAGCTTTTCTACAAAAAAAAATATTGCAGACCTCATTTTACTTTATTATCCTTTGTGTTTTATACTAATAAAAAAATTCAATATGTCCAAATTAGTCATTTTATATTCTAATAGCAACATTAATTTTACCAAATACTAATAATCAAACAGCAAACCGCAAGCAGGAACATCAAACAGCAATCAGAAACAACAAACAGCTGCACCAAACGGACCCTTAGAAATTGAATTTCAAATCATAGAAGTTCTTTTAAAAACAAATTTATTAGTTTTTATAAAAAAAAAAAACAAATTTAGTAGTTAAGTTAAAACTCAAGAATCAGTTTTACTATTACTATTATTATTATTATTATTATTATTATTACATCCGTTATCTTTCTTTGAATTCCTTCCTTCTCTTATTTTATGTATCTTCTTCTAGATAGTATTTTGCAACTATTTATATATAAAAAAGTGAAATCAATTAAAAGAAAATGATGCGAATACTAACGTAGGTGATTGTGAAATGAACATAAAATTGAGAAAATGTAATAAAATTAGGAATGAAGTTGAATATGCTTTAATTTTGCCTTCAATAGTTGTAAAGGGAAGGAAGTTTCCATAAAATAATTCAAAGTCCCATTTTAAGCCAAGAATAATAATAATAATTATTTGATTTCAGGAATTTAGAGAAAGAAAGTGTGTAAGTGGTAGTGCACGTGAATGATCATAATTAGCTCATATGTAATGTCCCATATTTATCCGTAATTATCGCTCCAGTTATGATTAAATATGAAGTAATATAGGTGAGATGAGTTGCATCATCATCATCATCATCAAACTCACTCTGTGGGCTCAACTATTTATATTCCCTCCCTGCCCTGCACTTCATCATATAAAATGATTAGCTTTGTCCCCGTTAACTTCTGCTCAATACAATTATGTGATTAACTTCCAATTTAAAGTGGTCGTTTTTTCTTTCGAAAAAAAAAGGGGTCGTTTTTTGTTTTTCTACAAACGTAAATCTATTTATTACAAATATCAATTTATAAGTTAATTAAAATCACAATACTTATATTTTAGATTTGACTTTTTGTATACAGAGACGGGTTCAGGTGGTCACTGCAAGACTGATTTTTAGTGTGAGACAATTAAAAAGTGGTGACACTTTTGAAATTTTAAAACATGGAAAGACATTATTGAAGGGAAGAAGAGGTGATGTCAGCGTTGGTGTTACCTTTGGAGAGAAAAAAAGTTTTCATTATTTTATTTAAAATGCATATTCCCGCTCTTTCCGAACTCATTTTTCAAAAAAAATTATACCACTGAACTCGTATTAATTAGGCGGTCATTTTGAGATCCATTGTTGTTATTTATAAACGATTTTTATTTTTTTTTATGGTTGTTCCAAATTGGATACTCGGTTGTTCCAGCAGGATACTACATTTGTTCCATCAGACTACTACATTTGTTTCAGCAGAATATTTTCATTATTTTATTTAAAATACATTTTTCCGCTCTTTCTGAACTCATTTTTCAAAAAAAATTATACCACCGAACTCGTATTAAATAGGCGGTCATTTTGAGATCCATTGTTGTTATTTATGGACAATTTTTATTTTTTTTATGGTTGTTACAAATTTGATACTCGGTTGTTCCAACAGAATACTACATTTGTTTCACCAGACTACTACATTTGTTCCAGCAGAATACTCTGGGAGTGTAAAAAAATGTAGTATTCTGGTGGAACAAATGTAGTATTCTGCTGGAACAACCAAGTATCCAATTTGGAACAACCATAAAAAAATAAAATAAAAATAAAAAATCGTCTATAAATAACAACAATGGATCTCAAAATGACCGCCTAATTAATACGAATTCAGTGGTATAAATTTTTTAAAAAATGAGTTCGGAAAGAGCGGAAAAATGCATTTTAAAAAAATAATAATTAAAACTTTTTCTCTCTAGGTGACATCAACGCTGACATTACCTCCTCTTCCTTCCCTCCAATTCCACGCATGAGGATGTTTCCTTTAATTACAAGTTTAACACATTTCCTTGTCTCACCATAAAAACTAGTCTCATCTTAAACCTTTATCTCATTTGAACTTAACTCTTTGTATACATTATTTATTAATTAATTAACTTAAAATATATTTATATTAGACATTTTATATGCCACGTCATATATTTTTACTTTTTGAGAACCACGCACATCAGATCCATTGATTTAATTGTAGTGTTTACTTTTTAAAGTCTAATTTTATTTTATATAATAGAATTTTATATAAGTAATCAACTAAAAAATAAATTATTAATTAATTAAGTAGTGTTGAATTGCTATTAGTTGAAGTGTTGCATGTAGCAAATTATAATTTTTGCATATCACATTAATTGTATGGAAATATGAGGCCCGTTTGGTGTAGTTGTTCATTGACAACTGTGGTTGTTTGTTGTTGTTGTTAGATGTTGTAGTTAGCAGTTTGTTGTTTGTTATTCAATTATTAGTGTTTGGTAAAATTATGATGAACGGTTGTTGTTAATAGATAAAATGTCGAAAATGAAAATATTTTAAATAGATAAATACATGTTTTGAAAAATTAGACGATAGTTTCATGATCAATGTCACTAGACAAATTTTAGTTGTAAAAAAATTATTTCGAGAATTGGAGTAAAAATGACAGTTTTAGTTTAAAAGCTCGTAGTTTTGTTAGTGTCAATGACATCAATTATATTTTTGCATTATAAAATTCACAAACGTTTGTAATCGACTAAAATTGTACAATTACATGTCGAATATGTCGGATACAAAGTATAGGCAAAAGGCACTTTTTGGCTACTCACCTATGTAAAATTTGTGCATTTGGCCCTGAACTTTTATTTAGTCACATTTGGCCACTGACCTTCGTATTTTGGTTATATTTAGCCATTAATATATCAATTTAGTGAAATTTCACACTTCTTGGATCAAAATTAAAATGAGATAAAAATGTTAAACATTAAAAATTCTTTTATTTCAAATAAGAAATTGATACTAAAACTAAAAATTGCTAAATTATACAAACGTAGGAATGTCAATTAACAAAATAAGGGTGATATTTCAACAAATTACATAAGTCAGTGGCCAAATGTGACTAAATAAAATATCAGTGACGAAATACACAAATTTTGCATAGATCAGTGGTCAAATAGAACTTTTTGCCAAAAATATATTTTAATCACTTTTTTTTAGAAATAATATTAAATATTTAAAATTATTATAAAAAAATAATTAATCGAATAACTGTAACAACTTTTCACGAAAGACTTCAAAATGGAGCTTTTCGTGAAAAGTTTCAAATTATTGTTGTTTGCATAAAAAAATGTTAAATCCTCCTATTATACAAACCTAACCAAACACCGTATTTACTGCATAAAATTAGTGGATTTGACCATATTTAGAGGTTTTAACCAACTAAACCTCTAATTAAGGTGTTTGGTGGATAGAGGATTGAATTAGCTTATTAGGTTAAAAATACTAATTTTGAAAAAGCTAGTTTGAGGAGCTTGTTCAGTTAGAGATTTTGTAAAATTATGTTAAATAACTTTTACATCCTTATTCATTTCTCCATTCCCCCTTCCTATTTTATATTCATACGGTTGTTATTTATCTAATAAAATAAAAAAAGTTTGCAAATTATGAAAGAAGTAGTTATGTTTGTAAAAAAGGAAAATACATGCATATATTAGGTATGATTTTTTAATAAAAAAAGTTATATACAAATTAATTTGAAATTGAGAAAATATAAGTAATTCATTTATTTGTTTTATAATGCAAAAATAATAGTGTTTTTTAATGTTATTTGCATTGTACTGACCAATTAAGATGTGCTTTAGTAGGAAAAGCATCTAGTTGCTTAAGCTAATTTTTCGGTTTTGATTCCTAACGCATACACAAATTTAATTGGAAAATGAGAGACAAAAATAACTTTCATTTTTACATAATGATATTTTCTATTTTTACTTTGATTTTTACATATGAATAAAGACTTATAACTTTGTAAGATTAAATATAGTTATATATGTATTAAAAGATCAATTGTCCTTTTTTGTCATTTTACGTAAATAACTATTAGCAAACAGCTAAATGTTACCAAACAAGTTTTACAAACCGCTAGTTAAAACAACTAATGTAATCAGCTATCAGTTAACCGCTAATTGCCAAACAGAGCCATATGCTCATACAAAATGCTATACCAAACACACTCATAATATAATTTCTCGCATTACTTTGTTTTGGTAACAATTGATCTCATTACTAAAACCGAGAGGAGTGTAAAAAGAAAGGAGGAGAAGAGTATCTTATCGGTTAGAAAGTGAATTAAAATTCTGAAAATTACTCCTAAGATATTTGTAGTCAATGAAGTTGAAAAATAATCAAAGCCATTAATAAAGGTGTACACTGAAAAACATGAATTAATCATGACTAATTTAAGCCCTACCAAAATGGGCGCTTAGAAATATGAGCACAATTGACTTAAAATAAACCCTCCCGCTCCCGCGAAAAACCCCCCAAAAGAATAAACAAACGGCCGTTGCCAAATCGTCAATACCCCTCCCTCCATCAGCATCCAAATAATGAATCTCAACCCCAAAAAGCAGTAAAAACATGACGTGGCAAAGGGCAAAAAGGAAAGACGTTATTGAAGCAGAAACGGGCCCACAGAAAAAGAGGACCGTGTCGGGTGCTAATCTCTGTACCTACGGAGAAAAAAAAAAACTAAAATAGGCTTAATACGATTGTCTCCTTCAATTTTATAAGTATAGATGATCATCCATATTTGAGGAAATTATTAGAGGGTTGTAGATATCAAATAAAGTTTAATAGCAAGTCCAATGGTAAAAATATTTTTTCTCTTAAACTTTATCAAATTCCTCTCTTTTAAAGAAAATGTAATGTTCTCAAAAAATTTAAGTGGGTTTCTTTAACAAAAATTAATAAAAGTCAATAAAGTTATTAATATAGAAATTTTTTTAATAACTATAATTCTACTTTAGACATAAAAGTCATCAAATTTCTCTCTCCTATGTTCTTAATTTTAAGAACTTGGTATTGAAAGAACAACAAAGTTCTAACCATTGAAGAGTTTTTATTGTTTTCAAATAGTAAAAGAACAATAAAAGAACTTGTTATTGGAGATGCTCTAAGGACTCTTTATTGACGTTTAATATGTACGTAATGAATTCATAAATGTAAAAATATTGTTTACTTATCAAACATTTAATGGCGGATCTTTAAGTAAAGTTTGAGGTTCATGACTTTCTAATAATTTCTCTTGTATTTGTCACAATGTAACATAATCCCTTAATTTTTGAATAGATGTATCAAAAATTATAAATATTAGGTGATATATTATAGGTGAAAGTTTATGATACAAGAAATCAAAATTTTTATAAATGATATTATTAGTCGTTTTCACATTTTAATGCGATCAATTTTAAATTAAAAGTTTATTTAAAATAGTTAAAACAAAATCAAGGGATTTTTGTAATACTTGAACGAACATAGCTACATCTAAACAAATATAAAGATTTCCAAAATGTGAAAAAAATCCGAGGACAATGGAAGTTTTTGGATAGTTTGAGGGACAGACAATATAAATACATTAAATAAAAAAAACATATGCAAACGGCCGTTTCTGTTTCTGTTTCTATCTCTATCTCTCTGCAAATGTAAACGTTGTGGAGTGAGAAAAAAAGAGCAGCAGATAAAGAAAGAGAGAGAGAAAAAGAAAGAGTGAGCGTGCTTTTGCTTTATTATCTACTACCACCACTTAATATTTTTCTTCCCTTTCATAATAATCATTCTCAAAAAAAAAAAAAAGAAAAAAAAACATTCTCACTTCCAAATCTTCCAATCAGCACCAATGTTGTTGTAACTGATAGTGTTTTTTTTTGTGGATCTGGAAAAAATGGGGAGTGTGTCGTCGGATGATGAATCTGATGAGCAAAGTGAGAGATGTGGAAGCTATAGTTTGAGTGCTGACGTTAGTGAATCTGACAGCTGCAGTAGTTTTTCATGTCGGCGTTTTGATGGTGAAGGTGCTTCTACCTCTATCTCTATGTCTTCTTCTCCATGTCCTCCTACTTTGTCTTCTGCTTTCTGCTTCCAAACTCCCCCTGGAATTGTAGCTAAGGAGTTGCTTGTTTGGGATGTCAAGCCTCCCAAACGCGAGACTGCTTTATCTGGTGAGATTTTATGAGATTTTATTTGAGGCGCGCCCGAGCATTTCATTACACTAAACGTTTGGGACTAAAAACATTAATAAGGATATTGTAATGTATTTGCCAAAACACAGCTGTGTTTTGGCATACGTTTGGGACTAATAGATTATTTACCCGAATTCTTGATTGCAGAGGTTGAAATGATGAAGGAAAGATTTGCTAAGCTTCTTTTGGGGGAAGACATGTCTGGAGGCGGTAAAGGAGTCTGTACCGCGCTTGCTATTTCAAATGCCATCACTAATCTTTCTGGTAGAAATTTTTGAACTCCTTGTTTCTTTAAGCGTGTACTTGTATCTATATTGTTAACTATATCTGTTCTTGTTTTCGGATGACAGCAACTGTATTTGGAGAGTTGTGGAGGTTAGAGCCAATGGCACTACAAAAGAAATCAATGTGGCATAGAGAAATGGAATGGCTGTTATGCGTTAGCGATTCGATTGTTGAGCTTGTTCCTTCAATACAACAATTCCCTGGTGGAGGCACGTATGAAGTTATGGCAAGTCGGCCTCGCTCGGATTTATACATGAATCTCCCTGCCCTGAAGAAGCTTGATGCGATGTTGATTAGTATGCTTGATGGGTTCTTGGAGACCGAGTTTTGGTACATTGATCGGGGGATAATTGTCGCGGATGCTGGTGATTGTGATGTGTATGAATCTGGGGTTTTGAGTGGGAGGCCTTCGATTAGGCAAGAAGAGAAATGGTGGTTGCCTTGTCCTAAAGTGCTGCCAAATGGGTTGTCTGAAGATGCTAGGAAAAGGTTGCAGCAGTGCAGAGATTGTACAAACCAGATATTGAAGGCAGCAATGGCGATTAATAGTAGTGTTCTTGCCGAGATGGAGATACCCTCTGCTTATTTGGAGACATTACCCAAGGTATGTTTTCTTTGTCTTGTCATTAAATATCTCTATGACTACTTAATGCCTTCTTTACTGCTTAAACGTGAGTTTTTAAGGTCTTAATCTATAATTTCATCACTCAAGTACAAGGACCTATGGTTGATATAATATGTATTCATTCTGTAGGATGTCACGAATGTGGCACCTATCATGTTATAATGGTATTCGTTTTAGTGTTTCGTATAATTCTTTCAGTGTAATACTTTTTGGCCAATTCATATGATCACAAAGTGTGCTGCCTGTTTAGAACAAATCAATGCAATAAAAGTTCATTGCTATTGTTACAATTTTGACCAACCGAATACTAGTAATAGAAGTCATTTTGAATTGCTAACTTCTAATTACTCGATTTGCTTCCATTTTGCTTGTATGTTCGCTTAGACTTTCTGATGTACTATTTATTAAAACTCTTCTGTTGGTACCTAGACTTGAAAATTCTCCACCTGCATGTGTTTCGTTACTAGATTGCATTCTTGTTGCTGTTCATCTGCTAGACCCACCAGAAAATAGACCAAAAGCTATTCAATTGTAAAATTGAAAGCACATAGGAATCTTCGAGCAAGAAGAAAATCGCGAGCTTTCTTAATCTGTATATGCTGAGTAGTGGTCTTGTTATTGTGGTATCATGTAGGCTCAGTACCACTAGTGCACCTGGACTAGTCAGTTCCTAGTTCCTACATATTATGAGAGTTGGCTTATCCATTAAACTGAAATCTTGTTCATCCATAATGTAGTTGTATCTCTACTACTAAGTAGGGATATTTGTTTTTCATTTGCGATTGGTCCATGAAAGAGAATTCAAATGAATGTTGTCACTTCTTCCAAGCATAAAACTCCTTTCCTAAAATGATTACAAAGAATTGTTCAAGTAGAATGCATACGAATTTTCTAAATGAAATTGACTTGGATGAGACTGTCTTTGCACTGAGTTTGCACCGATTCAACTGAAAATAAATGACAGAAAGCAATTATTATCCATCAACATAATTGCAGCATTCACTTAACCTTATTAATCAAATGCCAAACATGAAAGACAGACTCATCCAAGTCAATTTCATTTAGAAAAATTCATACATTTAACTTCGAAGAGAATTTTTAAGCTGGCATGCATTGGTTATCTGTATTCTGTATTCTTACTCTATTTCATAAAGAAGGTTAGGAGCCATGTTATAGTTTGAATTATTGTTATTATTGTTTGTGTGTGTTTTAAGATTTCTGTTTCGGTGGTATGGCTATCAGAGTGGAAAAGCTTGTCTGGGAGATATCATCTATCGGTACATAACTGCTGACCAGTTCTCACCAGAATGCCTTCTTGAATGCCTAGACCTCTCAACAGAGCATCACACCCTTGAAATAGCTAACAGAGTTGAGGCAGCAGTGCATGTTTGGAACCAGAAGAATCACAAAAAACAGATAAATAACACAAAAGTTAAGCAAACTTCATGGGGTGGCAAGGTCAAGGGACTGGTAGCTGACTCCAAAAAGAATCATTCTCTCGCCCAACGAGCTGAGACTCTCTTGCAGAGCCTAAGGCTTCGCTTTCCTGGTCTTCCACAGACATCACTGGATATGCACAAGATTCAATATAACAAGGTACGAATTCAAATCCTTAGTATCATCACAACAGAATTGTTGTGTCCGTATGGACATCTGGGTGAAAAACGCTGGTTTTTAATGCAGGATGTTGGGCAATCGATCCTTGAAAGCTACTCAAGGGTGATGGAGAGCTTGGCTTTCAACATTATGGCAAGGATAGATGATGTTCTTTATGTAGATGATACCACGAAAAGATGTGCTGCAGCAGAATCAGTGTCCCTTTTCAATAGGAGTGGTTTGGGTGGCCTTCCGGTTCAAAAACGTATATCCCCTAGCCCTTTCTCCATCCAACACAGCCCCTTCACCTCTCCGTTTGCAACTCCGACATTTTATTCTTCCACTCCGGTTACAGGAAGCCCCAAAAGGACACCATCTGCCATAAAGAAAAACACCAGTAAAGAAGCATTTGATGAGAAGTTAGAGAAACCCACGCCGGCAGAATTTGAGAAAGTTTGGTCCTACACCGGAAATTTAAGTTCAAGAAGGATCTCTGGAGATGCCCCTGAAAGAGATTGAGTTTTGAAGAATCTTGTACCTGAATTGCAGACTGATTCATTCTGGTAGGTGACTAGGAGTAATTTGGTTGTCAGTTGTTAGAATTGGTGTCTAACCTTGTATATATTTTTGATATAGAATGATCATAATATCCTAAAGTTTTGTTCACTTTCCAACTCCCAAGTTGTAATCGACGAAAGATTATTATCTAGTTTGTAAAAGAAAAGATTCCTAGAATTCTAGGTTAGAATTATGATTTCTCGACAAGTCTGCAACTAGAGGCTACACTATGGAACATTGTGGAATATCAGGACAAATGACAATTGTTTGTTTAAGGTGATCAAAAATTCCTGCTCTCGTCTCAACCAGTAGATCTACAGTTAAATTCCAGAAGGATTTGTTGGAAATATAGAGTAAATTGAACAATTTATCTCATGGAAGGTGGTGCTATGGACAAGCCATTGTCTTTTTGATAAACTGCTGCCATAAAAATACACGGGGAACCCACAAATTATACACTCCAAGTCACCAAAATCTTGTGCACTTTCACAAATTGCAACATCAAAATATGGAGTAATCGAGTGGAAAGAAATCGGAATAGGGGGAAGAAAACCAGGAGACAAATCCTTCATAAGGTGCTGCTTTAGAACCTTCGACTCCACGAAATAAAGGCAATGAAGATACAATCAGTTTTAGTTAGTCAATTACTTGTGAAGACTATGGTCCATTAAAGTTGGTCAATATGTTCATCAACGTGACATGAGTAATCTTTTCCAAGTTGAATAAGGGGAAAAAATCCCATCTTGGAAAAGAACAATTACATGTAAAAGATTTCCGATACTGAGACTCATAATCCATAATAATCAACCTTACCAGCCTAACCATAATGATTATAGTTGCACAAAATTGTAAAACAAGTCCCGTAAATCTGCTTTAGCAACCATATTCAAGTTCTCTAAAGAAAATAGAAGATGGCAGGTTTTTTAAAATGGTAATTTAAAAAAAAAAAAAAACCTGGAACCAAATATAAAAGAACTCAGGGTAAGCCTGTACACAAAGATCCATTCCGAGTTTGAAAGAAACTAGAGCTCAACTAACAAAGAGGAGGAATTTTATTCTTCTGAATTAGCTATTAATCTAATGTATCCAACAACAACCATCTACTTCTGTCACTTGTCGATGAACTCTGAGGAATATTTTTTCTCGGACCTTCTGTTGGGAACTCTGATTTTTAACTTTCTTCTATTATAAAAACGAAATGCAAGATTATTACAAGATTTGTTATCCAAATACCAGGCCATGATGAGTTTCATCAGTGACTCTTGATGCAGGAGGATATTTAATCATTTTTTATCAGGGATAAATCTTCTAACTGATTTTGAGTTTGCACCTGTCATATTCATACAATCAGTCTTCCGAATAACATAATATGCATAAAGAATGAAGAATGATAAATCCTGCTTTAATAATATTACTAGACAATCATGTAAAACAACACTTGTGCTACACTAGTCATGACAAATTTTAAGGCTCTATGAACAAGGAAAGATGAATAAAGCTTGGAGAGAAAATCCAGGATATCCTTTCATCTCTTAATTATGTTTGAAGAAACTTATTAAATTCAAATTGCATATGTTATGTGTATGCTATATGAAATCGGACAGTTCAAGAATCTTCGTTTGAAGAACGAATTAGAAGCCAATCATGGTGAGTCCTACAGCACCTAACTAGATAATTGAATGCTTAAACATCCATTTTTCACAAACAAACAAGGGAAGCAGCATAAAGTATTTTGCTTTGCCAAACATAAGTCTTCCACTGAACTTTGAGAACCTACTGTGAAACACTCAAATTCACGTTTCACGCTCTTGGAATATTAGGAGTCAAAATGAAGGACGGGTAAAGAAGGCCCCGTTTCATCGACGAACATATAAAGATAAACAAAGGAACATCATGGATGCACATATAAGTCGGATATTCTCCCAAATACGGTTAGCTTGTTCTCTTAGGGATGGAAGAGATACAAATTCTACGAAGAATAGAATAAACACTAATTTTGCAGTCACCAATATATAGCATGCATGACCTCCCTACTGTGAAGTCCTAAAACTTCAAGCTCTCAACAAAAAACAATTTTCACTTCAGGGAAAGCGTCAAGAATCTACACTATGCAACGTTACATAAAAATTCCCATTTATGGAGTGTCTAACTGTCTATGGAAATACAGTTAAACCTTCATCAAATTAAGCAAATGGATAGCAATGATAATCTGTAACAGGTAATAGACTACTGTAAACTATAGTCTATATGAAATCCATATGAATCCAACAATTTGATAAGTTCTTTATCATTTGGCTTTAAGACCCCAAACCTCAAAATTTTGACGTTTACCTTCAATTTCGCAAAGGAGAAATTCTCAAAACCTGTTTGAGGTATTTTTCTTCCATCCACCACCCATTTAACATTAGAGTGGCCTTTGAAGTCAATGCAGTATCCTTAATTTGTCAGTTATTGTTTAATGAAACAAAAGCGACATTCTAGCACTAATGCAGTTAAATCATTACTTGAATGGTAAACCTAATGTAAAATTGTATGATTAAAAATTAAATCAAATTTTTAACTTGTATTTTTGATAAAGCACCTGACATATACTTTCACGGAAAACGGTGCCATAATTAGATTTATCATAGGACAGCTTCAGTTTTGATTGATTCTGAGGATTACACTTGCATCAAATCTTATGATTTGATTCTCGATTCGTAAAATGATACTTTTGACTCTTGATGTGGAAACCATGCAAATTCCAATTGGCCACACTTTTGTCAGTCAAGGTTATATCTTGATACATCTTACCCAATACACATCTAGTTATCCAGAAACAAAAGTTTTAGTTAGCTTTTCAGAATCTTGATTCCATCCAGGATTCTTATTTCACAAAACGAGGATTTCTAATCTTAATTTGACAACTTTGGAATTGATATTCTTTCGACTTCTTGATGTTTATAGCATTTAACCCTTTCCAACATTTCAGTCATTTCAAAGCAATGAACCCAACAAGATAACAGGTTGCAGATAACCAAAAGCACTTATGATAATATGTTAAAGCAATAAATGCGACAAACTATTGGCTTCGGCAAAGCAGAAAGGTGCAAATTAGTTATTCTGAAGCCCTAAAACTGACAAACAACCAACTCCAGAAAAGCATTTCATGTGGTTTTGCTCTACATAAAACACACCAAACAATTATCAAAACTAAAAGAATTATGCACCGATTGTAAATGTAGTTTTTAGCACTTTAGCAACACAATAGTCATTAATTTGAACCTCAAACAAGTTCAACTATAAGCAAAATCATATGCAACGAATGAACAGTAAATCAGTATAGTGTATACTGAAACAAGTTGGTATAAAACTCGGGACAAAGGAAAAACAAAATTAAACGAAAGCATAAAACTAGAAGTGATACATGCTCCTTGACAAAGTTAAGACAAAAGATGAAGAAAAAGCTTACCTCCAACGGTGTAGAAGAAACCCAATCAGGAGGTGGCCAAAACATCTTCGAATATTTGGGAAAATTACATAAAGGTCCTATAGAACCAGTCCCCAAGTCGAAAACACATATGTCTCCACCTACCAAGGCTTCACCTTCTTCCTCATTAGTATTATCATCCCTTGGATAGAAGAAACTATCCATGAAAAATATACAATTCCCACTGCACCCAGAAAGATCAGCAGCCGAAGCAGAAAAGCTAGAATATTCACCTAAAAACAAAACACGATCATCCAAACTATCGACCCCAATCCAGCTTTGTGAAGCTTCATCCAACTTAAAAACCTTAAACCTCACAGTTCTTTCACTCATATACTGAGCAAGATGCTCCGGGACTTCCTCCTCACCAACAACACTCGTGTTCCCATCAGCAGTATCAATACTCAAATACGTATCAACTAACAACAATCGACCACTACACTCCACCAAACACTTCTTATCACCCCCAAAAACCGGATTCGCAACCAAACCCAATTCCAAATCCAACCCGACACAAACAGTCCTCCCCGTGTTATCAACAGCATAAAGCCTCCCATCATAAACAATAACATCATCGAAAGGAGACGGCATTTCTTGAATAATACTCCATTTCTTATCACCACTCCTAAACAACGCTAACTTCCCCGAAACATGAATGGTCAGCAACACAAACTCCGAACCACGATTCCCCCACGTGATAACAACTTTCTCCATATACAAATTACCAGCATCAGGCAATGACGGGGAGCGCAGTGTAAAATTAACATGATTGAGGACATATTCTTGACCTAATTCGAGTACTCGAAAACGAAAAACATCGAAAGGACGAGGAAATGTAGGAGGTAAAGAATAAGTTAAGGGGTACCTTGAGAGAGGGTTCAATAAGTGGTTTCGATTAAGGGAATCTTGTTCGATTTTGACGAGCCAGCATTCGGAGGAATGAGGTAACTTGATGAGGAAGATAGTGCGTTTGATGAGATGGAAACCGAAGGAGGCGCGTGAGATTCCGTCGTTAGGGAGTATACGGAAGGTAGAAGATGGGTTTGGGTGGATGGATGAGCGCCATGAACTGCAAACGGAACGGAAACGGAGGAGATCAATGGAGGTGTTCAAGTGTTTTGAGATTTGTTCGAGGAGATCTTTTGGGAGGAGGCTCCATTCCGCCATCTGATTCTGATCAAATCAGATTTGCCAAGATTAACGAGTCATCTTAAATCATAAAACGAATGATTAGTGGTTCTTAACTTACCACTTGCGATAGTAGGTGTGCATCGGTATAAAACCCAAACCGAATTAGCATAAAAAACTAAACTGAATATAAACCAAATAACAATATAAACCGAATCGAATCGAACTGATTTTTTTGGTGCGGTTCGGTTTTAAACTGAATTAACCGAATTAATAAATAAGTTTAGAAAATAACTACTTTTTCAACCATTTCAACTTATAATATCACTTGTTTGTAGAAAGATGAATAGTCTTTGTAATTTTAAATGGAAAAATGAGTATTAGCCCTATATTTTGTAATAATATCTAAATATCAATAGAAAAAATTACTGATGTCTAATAATCGGTTCGATTCGGTTTTTTAATCATTTTTTTTTCAAAACCAACCCGAACCGTACTGAAAATCGATATACTCAAAAATTCTAAACCGAAAACCGAATTTCAATGCGGTTCGGTTCGGTATTCGGTTTAAACCGCACTGATGCACACCCCTATGTGATAGTGATTTAACGTTTTTAAACTAATTTGACTAACGTTTACCAAACTAGATATACAAAAGTGCTCCTCATTTGAAAACATTACATAACTCTTTCTACAACCTCTTGACTTTCCTCTTCTTTCCTTCCTTCTTTCAGAAATTTTTTTGAAATATTTGAAATATCAAAAAGGCAATATATTTTGTCACTTTTACGAATAAAGTATTCTTGCTTTCCGTAACTCCTCTCTCATTTACTGTCACTCCATTCCATTTTCCCATCTATAATTGATAACTGTGGTGAATTCCAAGATGGTCTTCTGCACGTAGAACATGCAAAACAACGTCGGCGACGGTATCGTCACATAATTCTCCGATGCTAAAGTCAATCACGGGAGTGTTTAGCAAGTAATAATGAATAATGAGATTGTACCGTATTTAATGTGTTTATATACCCATGCACCTGAGGGTTTAAGAGTTTGTTTCATACTTGAACTTATATTCCTTATAGTAGGAAGATTTCTTAAAGAGGAACAATTCCTTTTTTGGGCCTTTAAGCCATCCGCCCCATTCAAGCTCTAAGTGAGGCTGTGGATGGGCGTGTAGAGTTGTAGATATAATATTTGGGCCTGTTATTCTAAGTGTAACGCCCGATAACAAGTTTAGTTTGTTATCAGATGCCTCCCTCCAAGCCCATGTCTATTTCTTTAGGAATAGACTCTTGACATTCCGCGTGCAAAGTGGAGGGAATTCTCACTGGGGAAGCATTCAAAGGCATTAATTCCCCTCTCTCATTACTTAAGCAACAACGATGTTTTCTTTTCCACTTCTACCATTTTCAGACTTCTGCAAATTCTCCCTCGTTGAACCCCTTCACAATCAGTTTATTTTTCCATCCTCGTCGTCTTCCATCTTCATGTGAGTATTAATTTTTGGCTCTCTATACCCTGTTTTCTTCTTTTATCCCTTCTCGACTGTTGGAGTCTGATCAATGATCAAAGAAGCACAACGGAAGCGAGAAAAACGATTATTTAGTTCGTTGATCAGAAAACTTGATCTTAATCAAAGCATCAATGTATTTTAAGATTTAACTTGATTAACTACTTTAGTCACTCACATGGAATCCCTCTGAGAGAGATGGACGAACCGCACGATCGGAGGTTCCGCCAAAATCACGTGCACAACACTTCAGACGACGAGTCCTCGGTTCGGGCACGAAGAACGATGAACGAAAAATCTCCAGGATCACTCTAGGGAGTTCGGTCGGCCACTGATGTCAGGAGGGATTAAGGTTTTCTTTTTCTGCGTCAGAAAGTCTAGAGTTTCAATCAATTGAGATTAATTTATAGTGTGTCGACTAATTACAATTTCAGTACCTGTATTAATTTAATTAATCTGATTGTACCCCAATAGAATACAATAGATTCAGTTAACATCAATTAGGCCATAATTAATCACACACTAACCCCTAAAGAAAATATAATTAATCAGTCGCTTAATTAATTAATCCGATCGAATAATTAATCCCTCTAAACAATTAATTAACTTGTTTCAATCAAAACAAATAATCAATTAACATTATTAGTTAACAACTAATAATAAGTTCATCATTAATACAATACATGTACCAATTCTTCGAGTACTAGTCTCAGTGTCTAGTGTGCACGATCATGTGGGCCATAATCAATTAGTTTTATGACTGATAGAGAGTTGCCTAGACCATATCAGTCACCAATTGATTACAGTGTAAGTCCATCTCACACAGATAGATTTCTCTGTAGAATTCTCATATATATCTTACCATGCATATCTATATGTCAAGCATGAGGCACGGTGGAAGTCATCCTCTACAGCTTGAAATATTTCTCGATCTTGAGTTAAACTGAAGAACAGACAAGTAACCAGCTTATCTGAATGTGGCCACACATTTCTCAGTTCAACTCATCGAGTGGCCTAGCGATATCATCTCACTAATAGAGTGAGTGGTAATCCCTTCACTTCAACTATCAGTATGAACGAGTTCACTGAAGACCAATCATACCCGTATTTGGCATCCTTTTACGGACCTATTAGGCGTATGTCAAATCTAATCAGATTCCTCATTCAATACTATAATGAAATCAAGTCGACAGATAAAAGAGATCTACATTGATAGAAGGGCAATGACACTCCCACCATGTGCCTTCTAAAGCGGATCGACCAAGTCCCGTATTGGTTATACGTACCTACAAACATATCTTGTACAAGTGTACACATCCTGTTTGTAAAAGCCTTACGTTTTATTCATTCCCATGAGAAGAACTAGCCACTGGTGATTTATGATATACAATAAATGGATACTTCATACAGTACATATAATACAAGATATAACAACTGAATGAATTAATGCCTTTATTCCATAAATCAAAGTATACAGTACAATAAACAAAAGTACAGTACTAGAACAGATAACTATGCCTAAGAACTATACCAACATTGACTCCACTGCTCTTTCATGTTTCTTCTTCTTCTTCTTCTTCTTCTTCTTTTACTGCAATTTCATCATGTTTGAGAGTTTGGGGGATTCTCAGGACCGTTGGGTTGCTGTTGAGGTATCGGACATGTTTGAATCTTCTTCCTCGGATTCCGTCGTGGAGTTTACAAACATTGACCCTTTACTTCCATGTGAATAGAGGAGACCCCTACCGTCCAGAAGAAGGTTCTAGATCTAACGCCACCACCTCTCCCCGATTATCCTTTTCACAAAAAGCGGAAAACGGGATCGTGGGTCACGGAGGCCACCCTACACCAATTATGCGTTTATCACCCCTGGATGGAGGGTTTGGCGTATAAGATTCCACCCACTCATCTGACACCAGACCCCTGCCCGCGGGATCATTTTGTGATCCACTTTACGCAAGTTGAGGTGGGCTTTACATGTCCTTTGGCAGATGACGTGGCTTCATTGCTCAACCACTTGAACCTGGCTCCCGCGCAACTCCATCCAAACGCCTGGGCGGATATTACACTGAACCGCTTCTTGTGCCAGTGTTTGGATTTCCCATTCAACTTTCGCATCTTCATGAACTTTCATTCGCTCAAGCGGAACAATGACGACACTTACACTTTCATCAGATCGAAGAATTACTTGCCCTTCCACGAGAAGGTAAACAAGTTCCAGCACTGGGAAAGGGCATTTTTCTTCGTGGAAATACCAAAAGCGGCTGATGTCAACTTTTATCGGTCTTTCTTTCGCCCCTCCACCAAGAATGCGAAGGAGAGGCCAAACCCTGCTGAGCAACATGTCGTCGACTGTCTTAAGCGGGCTGATGCCCTAACTTGGACGTACAAACAAGCTCTTGATATGATGAGCTGTCGAGTCGCAATCGCGGATAGAAAGGGGACGAAAATGCTGTTGTTTCCCTACCGCTTATGAGTAATAAGTACATTTTTTCCCGCATTTCTTCCTTCTCATTATTCTTCTTTTTCCCTTGTAGTTGTTTCCCTACCGCTTATGAGTAATAAGTACATTTTTTCCCGCATTTCTTCCTTCTCATTATTCATCTTTTTCCCTTGTAGGGGTATTGATAACGTTGCCAAACTCGCTGCAGAGCGCGAGAAGCGAGAAGAGGCGAGGAAGGCCAAGAAGCTAGCCAAGATGGGCGCAACTTCTTCTGTGGCGGCTGCTACTACCACCGTGCCGCCTCTCGAGACCCAGAAGAGGAGTGCAGTTCCTCCTATAGAGGAGTCGGAGCTAAAGCACCCTAAAAACTATGTCGCGCCTACTCCTCCCGCTTCCTCCGCCCACGGGGCGCCATCTCAACAGGTAAGCATTGTCTCCATGATTTGGTCATGTTTTTGGTTACGTGTGATTGACACTGTTGTTACTATTTGATATAGGTGGAGCCCGACCTAGGCAACTGGTAGGTATCCAAGTGGGGTCCCGCCATCTCCTATTATGTCCGCGACGTGGTCGCAAGCGTGATTGGTGCCATTGCTAAGGTGTCATCCGCTATGTGCCAGCGGGAGATCCCACTCCAGGTGGCCATTGAGGGCATCCAAAATCGAGCTCTCAAGGTTAGATTTTGACCTTTTTTTTACGTTCCTATTAACTCCTTGATTTTATCTAACATGCTTATTTTCGCCTTTGTAGATTTTAAATCTCGGCGAGGCGGCTTCTTGTGCTTACCATAACCAAATCAAGGTTGTGGGAGGACTTCAAGCCGACCTTACCAAGGAGAAGGAGATGGTGGCGGCTCTACAAGTGGAGCTAGTGGTTGCTGCGAAAGAGAAACATAAGGCCAACGCTTTAGCGGCCGGTTAGGCCTGCTCAATGGAAAAGCTGCGAGTGGAGATCTCTGACGCGACTAAGCGGGCAGAGGAAGTGAAGGAGACATGCGCGTCCCGCATGTTTTGGTATGGTCATTGTATCCATGTTGCCTACGAGCACAACCACCCAACCCTTCAGCTTCACGCATCTAAAGTCCCCATTCCTTCCAAGGAATTAGCATTAGACTGGGATGCCTTGGATTCCAAGGACGAGGTGGATATAGATGATGTGCTGAAGGAGGATTGGCAAACCATGTACGACATCACCCTTTCCGGCGCCTTGCCACTGCAGGAAGAGCTCTCCTCTCAGATTCCTCCGCCAGAGACTCCAGTGATTAGTTTGGAGAAAGACGATGTTGTCGCTTGATCGTCCTTTTTGCTTTATTTATAAATTTTCTTTGTACTTTTGTGCGTTTCGCACTATTGTATCTTTCACACTCTATGTGCTTTTTTGAGGAATGAAATATATTTTATCTCAATAGTCTTTCACATTTTTATTTTCCAAGTCATCTTATGTTGGGAGGCCAATTCCCTTTTAATGCTTGTTTCGTTTTATGCGCTTATGTATGTTATGGATATCCTTTTGGTATACAATCTTTTATGCCTTACTTTTCTTATCGCTGGTTTTATCGCGAATAACAAGTGCTATTTTTCATCCGCTAATAACAACCTTTAGGATAAAATCGTTTTTTTCTTTTAAGAAATGTATGCGGTTCGGTGCCGCCTTCCCACAATGAGGGGTAAACATATTTATATGTTTTATCAGTATCTCAAATATGGAAAGTTAACAAATAACAGTCATAATTGTATAGAATTCTGATTTTATTTCAATGTAATAATTGCAATACATGATGTTTCTGAGATGCGGGATGCATATGGGTAAGGTATCTAAGCCTCATTAAAACCTTGGCGAGAAAAACCCAGTGGGAAAAACCTCGCGAATGAGAAAGAGTACCCGTCTTTTCCGCGTCCTTATACATTCGCCCTCTTGTACAATCTTAAGTTTGCTAAGTTCCATGTTCGCGGGAGGAGTTTCCCTTTGGAATCTTCTATCTTGAAGGTAGCTGGTCCCAGCTTTTTAGCGATCTTGTAAGGGCCTATATAGTTGACTCCCAACTTCCATTTGCCTTCGTGGGATTGAGCTTTATCCGCTTTTTTCAGGACCAAATCTCCTTCATTAAGGATGACCAGCTTCACCCGCATGTCATGGTACTTGGCAATCCTCTGCCTGTAAACGGTCGTTCGCACGTATGCTTTTTCTCGCTTTTCTTCCAAGGAATCGAGCAAATGCCTTGGACTTAGCTCATTTCTGCCATCGCAGTAGTACACAACTCTATCCGTTAGCGATTGGATTTCCACTGGGATGACTGCCTCCACCCCATACACTATGGGGAACGGGCTTTCTTATGTTGCGGTTTTAACCGATGTGCGGTAAGCCCACAACATATTGGGTATCTCATCAGCCCAACCCTCTTTCTTCTCACCTAGTCCCTTTTGAATGCCCTTGACCATTGCACGATTTGTGACTTATGTCATTCCATTTGCCTGGGGGTGATTGACATAAGAGAAGCGATTCATGATCCCCATCCGCTCACAATAATCTTTGAACTTGTCGCAGTTAAACTGTGTGCTGTTGTCGGTTATTATGAAACGGGGTATGCCAAATCTTATGATGATGTTCTCTCGCACAAACTCTATTACCTGCTCGGGAGTTTGAGTTGGTATGGCCTCTGCTTCCACCCATTTTGTAAAATGGTCCACAACCACGATGAGATACTTCCTTTTCTTCGTCATTTTAGGGAAATGGCCAACTAAATCGATTCCCCAAGTGGAAAATGGCCACACTTCCAAGATCTTGACTTGGTTTGACCTAGGAACGATTTTGTCATTCGCATGGATTTGGCAATTATGGCATCCAACGACTAACTTCTGTGCGTCTTCTTCCATTTGTAGCCAGTAATAACCTCGAAATCTCGCCTTTCTTACAATTGTCGCACTTCCTTCATGAGCACCACAAATTCCTTCATGCAGCTCTTTTAGCACAAAGTCACCTTCGTTTCTGCTTATACACTTCAGCCACGGGCAGGCGTACGATTTTTTGTAAAGCGTGTTATCTCTGACCGCATATCTTGCGGATTGGCGTACAACTTTACCTGCCTGCATTTTATCTTCTGGCACAGTCTCGTGCTCTAAGTATTGGCAGATTGGAGATCTCCAATCCTCTTCATCTTTCAATTCCTCTATCGCCATTATCGCCACTTTTTCATAAGCAGGCGATGATCGTAGCTTTAGCTGACATGCCGTTTTGTTCCAGGTTCTGTACTGGTTGCTGCTTTGGCCAATTCATTCGTGGATGCATTCTATCCGCGTGGAATATATACCAGCTCCCATTTTACCCCTTTTGACTTGAGGTCCTCGCTCAATCTTTCAACAACGCCTATGTATTGTGTCAGCTTCTCCTCTTTCACCATGAAATTCTTTGTTATCTGATTTATCATCAGTTGTGAATCACTGTAGATTATGATCCACTCAAGCGCAATCTCCCACACCATCTTCAATCCGCATATCAGTGCTTCATATTTTACGGCGTTGTTGGTTGTTTTAAAGGTCAATTTCGCTGCATGACACAAGGAGATGACCTCTAGACCCTTGATTACCACACCTATACATGCTCCATCCTGACACAAGGCACCATATGTGTACATTGTCCATTCTTCTGCTTTCTCTCGTCGAGGCCCCTCTTCGTCCCAGGTGAATTCATTGACAAATTCTGCCAAAACCTGGCATTTTAACGCCGGCCTGCTTTCGAACGTATGTCAAATTCTCCTAGCCGAATTTCCCATTCCATCAGTCTTCCGGACACATCTGGCTTATACAGCACCTTCCGCATGGCAACTCCCGTGCGAACAATCATTGTATGCGCCTGGAAGTACGGTCGCAACCTTTCCGCCGTCACTATTATTGACAGGGCCATTTTATCAATTTTGGTATACTTGGTCTCTGCATCTTTTAGTATCTTTCTAACATAATAGACATAATATTTGTGGCCGCCTTCTTCTCTGGCCATTACTGTGCAAACGGTTGTATCTGAGACAGATATGTACAGGTACAAGTCTTCTCCCTTGACTGGGCGGCTCATAAGTGGTGGGTAGCAGAGGAGTCGCTTTATTCCCTCAAACGTCTATTGACAGTCTGGCGTCCACTTGAAAGCCTTTGAATTTTTGATAGCCACGTAGAAAGGTAGACACCTGCTAGCGGAACTAGATATGAATCGCCCCAGGGCTACTATTCGCCCGTTTAACTTTTGCACTTCCCTGACTATTTTGGGAGTCTTCATCTCCATCACGGCCTTTATTTTGTTTGGATTGGCTTCTACCCCCTGCTCGCTAATCATGAACCCCATGAATTTGCCACATCTAGCCCCAAATTTACATTTCTCAAGATTCAACTTCAGCCCATACTTCAAGAGCACCTTCAGTACCTCGCGAATGTCGCTTGCGTGGTTTTCCATTTTTCTGCTCTTGATTATCACATCATCCACGTAGATAGAAAAGTTGTCTCCTGTTTTGTCAGAGAAAATCGTGTTCATCATCCGCGGATACGTTGTACACGTATTCTTCAACCCAAAGGGCATCACGCGGAAACAGTAAGTCGCTTGGTGAGTGATGAACGATGTTTTGAGTTCATCAGATGGTTCCATTGGGATCTGGTGGTAGCTTGATTTGATGTCTGTAAAAGACAAGGCCTCATACCCTGCAATCGCGTCTACAAGCACATCAATATTAGGCAGCGGGTACATGTCTTTCGGGCATGCCTTATTTAGGTTGGTGAAGTCTACACACATCTTGTAAGAGCCGTTGGGCTTTTTCACTAGCACCACATTGGCCAACCATTGAGGGTATGTCACCGATTTAATCGCTTTAGGTTTCAGTAGTTCTGTCACCGTCGTTTCTATAACCTTCTGCCGCTCAGGCGCCTGGTTTCTTCTTTTCTGCTGGACTGGGGTCACATTTTTGTCCACATTTAACTTGTTGGTAGCGATTTCTGGGCTTATCCATGTCAGTATCTCTTCTGGCCCTGCGAATACTCTCTCGTAATCGGTAAGTACTTCCAGTATCGCTTGGCGGATATCCGCCCTCAGGCCCTTAGCAATCTTCACTCGCTTCTCAGCTGTGATTGCCAATACTTTCGTATCTCCTACTGCTTCTACGGGTGATTTCTGCTCTTCCTCTTCCTCCTCTTGTGGTTTCATTTCCATAGAGGTTAGATATGTAGACTATGAAACAATTGGATCCCCTTCTACCATCACTCGTCCTCCTTGTGTGGGCAGATAGAGGGCCAAATGCTTCATGGATATCAATGACTCTGACTCCGACAAAAAGGGTCGCCCCAATATGATGTTATATGCCAGCGGGATATCAACAATCGCGAACTCATGCTCGCCTCTCCATCGCAGCCCGGTATCTCCCATCTCAACTTCCAAAGTCACCTGGCCATTCGTTTGGGATGAGTGGCCATTGAACCCTAACACATCCATGTACACATGATCAACCCTGGCCTCATGAATGTTGAGTTGGTTAAAGGCCTTATGGGTTATAATGTTACAGTTGCAGCCCGTGTCAATTAGGATCTGCCTGGCATCCCATCCTTCGAGGCATGCTGTTATTACTAGCGCATGAGCGTGTGGTTCTGTTATGCGGACAAACGGGTAATTGATGGCATCCCCCTTCATGGTGTTACTCTTGCGTTGTTCACGACGCAGCTTCTTAGCTTGTGATTCATATATACCACTAATGATCATGTTAATGACCCCTTTTCGTGGCTTCTTATTCTCCGCTTTTTCTGCATCTTCTCGGGGCGCCTCTCGTTTGTCCTCCCGCTTGGTATCATCATTCTTGAGGAAGTGATCTAACTTCCCTCTTTCGATCAGCTTCTCAATTTATTTCTTCAGTTCGAAGCAATCATTTGTATCATAACCTTGTAGCTTGTGGAATTTGCAATAACGATTGGTATTCTTTCGCAGACTGGTTGTGCCTCTAGCCTCGGGGTACTTCACTTTTCGTTTCATTGCATTCTTTTCAATCCATAGCAACACTTCCTCTCTTCTAGCGTTCAACTCAGGCATCCGCCCACCCGAAATATGGTTGCGGTTTCCCTGCCTGGAGTTTCTTCCGGCTCCGCGCTTTCTATAATCTGAGCTTGCTATGCTCTGCTCTTTATCTCTGTGATAAGTGGCACGTTGCTCCTTGTTGACATCATCAACTTCCACAAACTGCTTTGCGATGTTCATTAGTTCCGCCATCGTTCTAGGTTTCGTGCGGATGATCTCCTCTCGCATACTGGAGTCTGCTAGGCCATCTATCATCTTATTCCTTACTGACGAGATGTCAATTTCGTCCAGCTGGACTAAGACATTGTTGAAGGCTGCTATGTATTCGCGCAGAGAACCGTAGTTCCGCTGCTTGATATCAGCCAACTGTCTGTCTGTGATCTCCGGCGGTTTACACCGCACGAACTTCGCATAAAAGTCGCAACTATACTGTTCCCAACTATGGATAGATCCCGATGGTAAGGACTTGAACCATCTTACTTCGGATCCTCCCAAGGTCGTGGAGAACAACCGGCAAATAATGCTCTTTGACGCCCCGCTAATATCCATCAGCTCTTTGTAATTCCTAACATGGGCTTCCGGATCAGAGTCTGGCTCTCCAAGGTATTTGGGTAAATTGGGCGCCTTATACATATTATCAGGTTTAAATGCCCTGATTTTTTCAGAGAATGGAGAGTCGCTCTTTGTAGCTTCCGCGCGTTGGGGGGCGTAACCCAATCGGCTCAGCATTCGCTTGAGTTGAGTTTCTGCTTCCTTGTCTGGATCGAGCTCCTCATCCTCAGCCTCACTCTCCTCCTGGGCGGGTTCCTGGAACCTCACTGCACGCTTCGCCAACCGCTGACCTGTATAAGGGTCATACAGCCACTCCGTTGGATTTTTATCCGCTCCTGACCCTGGGCCCCTTTCATCTGAACTTTTGTCTACTTGCCGCGACTGGCGAACCTTTGGGGGAGCCTCATAAGGCCGTCTCGTGGTTTGTAGGTATAACTGCTCCAGTGTCAAAAGGCTGGGGGAAATAAATAAGCCATTTTGGCTGGTGAATGCCCCTTGTCCTTGTGCGCCAGTTTATGGGAACAACCGCCGTGGTAGGATTGGTGGTGCTTGCGGTTGCGGCTTCCTTTGGGGTTGATTTGGAGTAACATATTGGTTAAGAACATTCTCTGGAGGTGCCTCAACTAGATGTTTGCCTCTGTCTCCTTCTACAAGGCGAGCCAATAAAACAATCAGGCGATCCCCCGAGGCTTGGCTCATGTTTTTAGCCAAAACATCTCCCACAGTCGCTAGGAATTCCGCAACTGTCTCCGGTGAGTGGAGTAGACCCATCTCATCCTCCACCAGTATAGGTCCCTCATAATGCAGGTGGGACCTCTGCGTGGTAGAGGTTTGGGCCTTCGCCGCGGTTGACTCTGGCATGACCCCTGAAGCTGCGACTGTGCTAATTGAACTGGCAGTTGTAGAAACGTTTGTAGCTCCATTAATGGATGACATATCTAAAGGTTTATTTGTCGTTTCGGTGAACCTTTTTACTCGTACAACACTAAGGTTGGGATCCAAAGGTCCACGCTCACCGCACCAATGATAACTGTGTGAATTCTAAGATGGTCTTCTCCATGTAGAATCTGCAAAACAACGCTGGCGACGGTATCGCCAGGTAATTTTCTGATGCTAAAGTCAGTCACTTGTTTGAGGAGTGTTTAACAAGTAATAATGAATAATGAGATTGTACCGTATTTTATGTGTTTATATACCCATGCACCCGAGGGTTTAAGAGTTTGTTTCCTACTTGAACTTATATTCCTTATAGTAGTCTATTTAGGAAGAGTTCTTAAAGAGGAACAATTCCCTTTTTGGGCCTTTAAGCCATCCGCCCCATCCAAGCTCTAAGTGATGTTGTGGATGGGCTTGTAGAGTTGTAAATATAATATTTGGGCTTGTTGTTCTATGTGTAAGGCCCGATAACAAGTTTAGCTTGTTATCAACAATCGGTGACAAACACGATGCGACGACAACACTATGAGTGAAAAAACTGTCCAACTGCTTGGCATGCACGGTACACCCGAGGAGATCAGGGTGTTCCTACAATCATGCTTGAAACAATCGCTTCACATGACTTATGGATATGGCATGCAATTTTTTTGATATGGCTAGAACAAACAACGACATTAATGTCTTGAACAGGTCGAATTTGTTTCTTGAGAAAGTAAGGGGTCAAGCTCCATAGGAGGTCTACACTATTAACAATAAGATTTATAAGATGGGATACTACCCAGTTGACCGTATATATCCCGAAATGGGCCGCATTTGTCAAAAGTTTTTCGAATCTGATTGAGCCAAAGAAAAGATTGTTCAAAAAATAAACACGAGGGCGCTCTCAAGAATGTAGAATGGACATTTGGAATTTTGTAAACCCGTTTTAATATCATTCGGGGACATGTAAGGTTGTGGGATGAAGATAAACTCCATGACATCATGGACACATGTATAATCATTCATAACATGATTGTTGAGAACAAGCGAGCCAATTATCACATGCTAAGGGACGAAGCCCAAATAATTTAATTATAAGAACCTATAGTTCCTGTTGAGTTTAGGGTTCTGCATGGGCCTCCTAATAGTGTTCAGGCTCGTATCGAAGAAGATTACAAATTCGTAATAGAGCAAATTATCACATGCTAAAGGACGATAACGTCGAGCATGTATGGAATATTGCAGGACCTCCCTACCTCAACAATCCGTGAAACACATCATATTGTTAGTACGTTAAGTTATTATTTTTCAGTTTGGTGTTTTTTTTTTAATTTTCCATTTACCGTTTGTTTTTATGTTGTGTGTTGCTAGTGTCGTGTGTTGTTATTGATCATTACCGTAATAATTTTTTTTATTACAATTCGAAACTCCAACTTTTGATATACAAAAACGAAATAATTAAATTAATTTTAGGTCAAGTAAATATTTTTCAAAATAAATAGATTGAATTGATAGTTATTTAATTGTTTAAGGTAATTATTTATATGAATTAAGTTCATCAGATAGTGTGGATGAACTTCATTTTGTTGCTTGTATTGTGGATGCTGTAATGGAGGAAGCCCAAAATAAAAGTGTAGTTGGGCCGAAGATCGGTAATCAGGATTTAGAACTATGATAAGAAAGAAATGAACTGTAAAGATGAGATAGAGATATGAGAGTCCTAGAAATATCGTTTAATAGCACAAACAATAAATAGAATAGAAGTTTCAAAAATTAAGTTCATCAAATAGTGTGGATGAACTTCATTTTGATGCTTGTATTGTGGACGCTATAATGGAGGAAGCCCAAAATAAAAGTGTAGTTGGGCCGAAGATCGGTAATCAGGATTTAGAATTATGATGAGAAAGAAATGAACGGTAAAGATGAGATAGAGATAAGAGGGTCCTAGAAATAGGGTGTAATAGACATTTTATACGGTTCTTCTCCATCAACTCGCTCTCTCTACTCTTCTTCTCTTTTCTTGCGATTGTATGACTCGAAGTTTATAAATGAAGAAGTAAACGACAACGATTGCGAGTAATGAGGAAGAGAAGAATAACAGATTTATAAATGACTAAAATAAGAAACAACAGAAGAAGAAAGGGAAAAAGAAACAAAGTAGAAGAAAGAATTAAGAAGAAACATCAAATTTAATTTCAATTTTCTGGTCGTGATGTCGTGCCGGCACGACAACTTTGACAATACAAAAAAAATGGAAAAACATGTCGTGCCACACGACAACACAAATTTGCAGCTACCCCCTTGATTTGGATAGAAATGAAAAAATGCATCAACAAAGAATGGAACAAAACGATTGACTAATGAGGCAGAAGGATATGAATACCCTGATGAGGAATACTACTGGCTTTATTCCATCTTAGTTAAGAGATTATGAGAAACTTTGCGCAAAGATTAGAGCAAAATATCTCGATCTGTTAGATTAATAATTTATATTTATGTTTTTTAGTTTGTTGTCTTTCAATTATTGTCTTAAGTTTGTATTTGTTTTATTTATATTATTTATGTTTGTTTAGTTTGTTGTCTGTCAATTATTGTCTTAAATTTGTTTTTTTTTTTTGTATTGTCTTGAATTTATATATTTACGTTTTAATTTGTACGCGTGTCAGTTGTCGGTGTCAATAGTATTGTGTCTATTTGGAGTTTTGCGCCAACTTTATCAAAACACATCAATTATCTCATGTGCAATTTTTTAAAGCACTTATTGATTCTCTACAAAACGCGTGAACATGTTGTCTTTGTCAACAATAGTGTTTCAGTATAACATTACACTTAGTAACAATAATTGAAATACATCACACTTAATAAAACATAAGCAAATGCATCACACTAAAAAAAATCTAATCAAATAAATCACACTTAAGAAAAACATAAGCAAAATACATAAGGAACATTAAATTTCCGGTGAGTCGTTCATGTGGGGGGCGACATCCTCGTTTTGCAGCCACTGCTCGTAATCGCGCCTTTCTCTTTCTTGTCGTTCCCATTCTGGTGAATTGCTCTGCAATAGTTCTCATATCTCTTTAGATTCTTTAACGACTTTAACATAATAATCTGGCAACATCTTCCAAGGAGCATTAGATCTGTGTCTGTTCCCATTGCAATACTCGCGGTGATTATTCTTGGTTGCACTAATTGTTGAAGTATATCAACCTCCATTGCTCGCATATTCCAGTTTTCTACAATAGAAAATGGATACTTACGGAAAAGCTCATACGAAGGACTCGACTCTGACCATTTTAGAAAAATGATGGAGTTGAGTTTCGATTTGATTCCATGTGACCTTCTGTTTTGCCACAACTCCCTGCTAAACAGATTTTTCCACTCATTGAAAAGCATAAACCTATGCAGGAACTCTTGAACAAGTTCCAGAATACCTCCATCGGACAAACTGTTACACCATTCAGTTAGAGAAAATTTGAACAGTGAAATGCATATAGCACAACCACCACAACATATGCATGGAGTATGCAGGAAATTTCCTTGATACTGGGAGCTTGAAGCACGACATGAATGGCGCCTCTGAATGAAACATTGTTGGTTCAAATTATGTTTCACCGTCATTACGGAGTTGCAACTACTCGCACTCCACTAGTTCAGAAACGCATTCTTTTTTGCTAAGTGTGGATACGATCAATTTCTTAGGGGAGAAATTTGGAGAACTAGTAGATGAAGAAGACATTTTCTTTAAAATATTTCTTTAATAATGCAATGGTGTGTTAATTACATAGATACATGTATTTATAGTCATTTCAGCGGACATGAATACATAAATCACTGTAGCCATGTGAAGTTATTATTATCACTACTTTTATTTCAAAACGCGTGAACCTTTCGTCGCTTTCACTGAAAAACACATCACTTATTCCATGTGCAATTACTCAGAGCACTTTGTTGTAGTTTTTCAGAACGCGTGAATGAGTTGTCGCTATCAATAGTCAATCAATTTGTGTCGGTTTGGAGTTTACCAAAAACTTTATATGAATTAGTTTTTCAAACAGCGTGAATGAGTTGTCGGTGTCAATTGTCAATTATATTGTTTCGGTTCAGAGCACTCAACTACTCAACACCAATTAAAAATAAACTATAAATACTACCCTCTCAATCCATTCTTCCCACCACTCCACTACTCATCTATATTCTCTAGCAAAAGATGTCCGATGAAATTGATCCCTATTTTGAACAATTCAATCGAGGCAATAATGTTTATAGCTTATGGGATGAAACAGATGACGCCATTCATGAAGCTTTCATCCAACAAGTCATAGGAGGTCCTCCTGCCCCAACTCGTTGTAGGGAATATGTCAATCGAAATCGTGAAGAAGCTGCAGAGCGGTTGGAAAAAGATTATTTTGTAGCTCACCCGGTGTACGGTCCAAAGTTTTTTCGTAGACGGTATCGCATGAGCAGAATCTTGTTCATGCATATACATGATTACTTGCAAGCCCACACGCCATATTTTTCTAAACGACAAGATGCAACAAGGAGGTTGAGTTTGTCTCCAAAACAAAAACTCTCTTCAACGATTCGCATGCTTGCTTAGGGAGAGACAGTTAATCATGAAGACGAGTATCTTAGGATCGCTGAGACCACGAAATTGAAATGTCTATCAAAATTTTGTCGTGCTATTGTTGAGGTGTTCAAACCAGTATACCCAAGGAAGCCCAATGCTAATGATGTTAAACGGTTGTTCACAATGCACAATGACATACATGGATTTTCAGGGATGATAGGAAGTCTTGATTGCATGCACTAGGAGTGGAAAAACTGTCCAACTGCTTGGCATAAACAATACACCCGAGGAGATTAGGGTGTTCCTACAATCATGCTTGAAGCAATCGCTTCACATGACTTTATGGATATGGCATGCATTTTTTGGTATGGCTAGAACGAACAACGACATTAATGTCTTGAACAAGTCGGATTTGTTTCGTGAGAAAGTAAGAGGTCAAGCTTCAGAGGAGGTCTACACTCTTAACAGTAAGATTTATAAGATGGGTTACTACCTAATTGACCTTATTATCCCGAATGGGCCGCATTCGTCAAAAGTTTTTCGAATCCGATTGAGCCAAAGAAAAGATTGTTCAAAACTAAACATGATGGCGTTAGCAAGGATGTAGAATGTGCATTTGGAATTTTGCAAGCCCGTTTTAATGTCATTCGAGAACTTGTAAGGTTGTGGGATGAAGATAAACTACATGACATCATTGACACATGTATAATCCTTCATAACATGATTGTTGAGGATAAGCGAGCCAATTATCAGAGAGACTATCGTGAGGAAGAACATATAATTCCTGTTGAGTTGGGGGTTTTGCCTGGGCCTCCTAATAGTGTTTAGGCTTATATCGAAGAAGATTTACGAATTCGAAATAGAGCAAATCATCACATGCTAAGGGACGATCTCGTCGAGCATGTATGGAATATTGCAGACCTCAACAATCCGGGAAACGCACCATATTGTTAGTGCGTTAAGTTTTTATTTTTCAATTTGGTGTTTTTTTTTTTTTGGAATTTTCCATTTACCGTTTGTTTTTATGTTGCGTGTCGTAATTTTAATTCTAGTATCGTGTGTCGTTATTGATCATTACCATAATAAATTTTTTTATTACAATTCGAGACTCCAATTTTTAATATACAAAAATGAAATTATTAAATTAATTTTAGGTCAAATAAATATTTTTCAAAATAAATATATTGAATTGGTAGTTATTTAATTGTTTAAGGTAATTATTTATATGAATTCACAGAAATTATTAAATAATTTTGACTTTTTTTGAAAAATTAAAAAGTTATGACACATAAGTTTCACAAATAATGTTGATAGACATATCCCACAAATAATAAATAGATAAAGGATTCAAAAATTAAGTTCATCAGATAGTATGAATGAATTTTATTTTAATGCTTGTACTGTGGATGATGCTATAATGAAGGAAGCCCAAAATAAAAATGTAGTTGGGCCTCGGCAACGATGATTTAGACCTATGATGATGAGAAAGAAATGAACGGTGAGAAGGAGATAAGAGGTACTAGAAATAGGGTTTAATAGACATTTTATAGGCTTCTTCTCCATCTACTCGCTCTCTCGACTCTTCTTCTCTTTTCTTGCGAAGTTTCCGCCGGAGTCCGGAAGTGTCTCCGCCGTGTAGAAAGAAAACAGGGGACACTTTTTTTGCCCTATCCGAGACTGGTATGTCCTTTTATTTAGTGTGCTTTTCTTTAGTATGCGGTTAAAGCAAAATCATATGAATTCGATTTCATAACTATTCCAAACCCTAGCCGGCATACTTCGTAGTATAAAATTGAAAATTTCCAAATCGACATATTTGTGCTTTTGTCTGTTTTTGTAGAGCTTTTGGTTAGGGTTAGGGTTAGTGCCTTTTTTTGGTTGACATGCATGTAACTGTGTCATTTAGACAATATATGTTTTGGTTTGCTTTGGTTTTTTTTTTTTTTTTTTTTTTTTATTGTTGTGCAATATCAAAGTAGGTTTGTGTTTTGTTTTTTGATATTGCATTATGTTTCATTGACATAGTTTGTATTTATATTGTTAGAATAACAGGGATGGAAGAAGTTGATCAAAACCTTGGTGACCACGGTGTCGATGAAGTGGAAAACAATCTGACTGTTGAACATGTATTGGAATCTACTATTGAAGACGACGGCCTAGATAATGTTGTCGATGATGGTGCAGATCCGGGCGATGATGATGATGATAATGACGCTGATCCTGTTGTTGATCATGGTGTTGATCTTCCTATTGATCAGGAAATAGATGATGCTGTTGATCCCGAGTTGGATAACACTACAGATCATGGCGAGGTTGTAGAGCATAATGTGGACCATGTCATAGAACAGGATGAGGAGCATGCCATAGATGAAAATGTGGATGATACCATAGAAAATGCGGCAGATCAAATTCCTGAGACTTTTCAGGCTCAAGAAAAACAAGGTCATGGTGAGGACACTGTTGCTGGAGGTGTTGAAAAGAAGTGGCCTGGCTGGCCCGGGGAGAGTGTGTTCCGAATGTTGGTTCCAGCACAAAAGGTTGGTAGCATAATTGGACGCAAAGGGGAGTTCATTAAGAAAATAGTTGAGGAAACAAGAGCTCGCATTAAGATATTGGATGGTCCTCCAGGAACAACGGAAAGAGCTGTAAGTTTATTTTATACGATCTTTATGTTTACAAATTATACTGTCAATGTCGATTCAGCTGGTAGGAAGAACTGGGTTTTGCTCTGTTGACTTATCATCATATACTTAATTTGATATATGACTGCTATAAAAATGTCTTGCCCCCAAACAATTAAAGCAGGTTAGGTGTTATATAGGCCTTTAAAACAAATTTATTGGGGTTACAGAAGCTGCTATATTGCCGTAAGGTTGTAACTTGTCTATGTATTTTGTTTGTCTGTGTGTAGTTTCTTATTGTGTTATACGTCTAGTGAAATGTTAATGTTTGATTTTGATTGAGAATCTTGATTGCTTGTGGTTTCTTTTCAACAAAAGAATTGTGACTGGTACACAACATAATTGTGATGGTTTACTAGTTTATAGAAAAAGTTGACTTATGTGTTGTTTTATAAAACTTAAAAGCAAATGCTAAAATAACGGTACTAACTTTTAAGTACTGAATGTTATAAATGCTGAAATTATAAAGGAATGTGGCATTTTGATAAATCCTAAAACTAAAGTACTGAACATAGTATCTAGTTTTTATTATTGCTAATGGTCAGATAAAACCATTAAGTTCCAATTAAATTACCAATTTACTGAATTTTAATTAATCAAGTACTTTAAGTGGCTGTAGAATATTTATCAAACTACTGAAGTAAAAAAAAGCAAGCACCTAATACATTGATTTTAAGTGATTGTTGCCTTAAAAAATGTGGAATATATCTTAAAAAATCCTTGTTCTGGAAGAGTTATTGAAGGAGACAAAAGGGAAAACCTAATCAAGAAAAATCCAGGAAAATGACAGAATTCATTTTATTGCAATAACAAAAATGGTCTGTGCAGGTTCTGTCCGCAAACTTTAAAGGAATCAATCATCATTAGGACCCCAAATTTGAAGAACCAAAGGTCCAGATTGCAGGGGTCAGCATTCTGCTTTACAAGGTGCTGAAAAGTGACTTGAATAAAAAGACACCTTGAACCAACAACTGTTACAAGAAGCTCTGCATTTGCTCTGGTAACTTCAGAAACTGGATGGCTGATTTCTTGCCGCAGGTTGTGAACACCGTATAACTAACCTTTAAATCAACAACTGGAATATGGAAATGCTTAACACCTTATGCTACATAAGTTAATTAATATTTATAATAAAACACTAAAGCCTCTAAAGTGATTTGATAAACTTTTCACATTAACATACTAAATCTTATGAATACCTCGTGTGATGTTCCTTGTCAGTAGCAAAATTCCAAATCATGTGTTTTAGTTGAGATGCTAAATGAAGACATTAAAAAAATAAAAAAACTCACTAGAAGAAATTGGAGTCTGCATTGTAATAGGCTGTTTCCAAGTAATGGACTTTGCCACTTGCTTGGAGGAGGAAACTTGGGGGAAAAATTTTGATGATATATAAGACTTGTTATCAACTTTGGAAAAAGTGAAATTAGTGAATGTGAACTTGCACTCAAATTTGAAATTTGCATTGATATCCAAGTTACTTCAATTTTACTTCGTTGAGTACCTAGTCTGGTCTATTGTTTTTACACGTGTACTTGTCTCCTTGAATATCAGTTATGATATTGCTGTTGTGTAGGTCATGGTATCTGGCAAAGAGGAGCCTGATTCTTCTCTTCCTCCTGCAATGGATGGCCTTTTGAGAGTCCACAGACGGGTTGTGGACGGTTTGGACGGTGATCCTTCTCATGTTCCCTCTGGCACTGGAAATAAGGTTTCAACAAGGCTGCTAGTACCAGCCTCTCAAGCTGGAAGTTTGATTGGTAAACAAGGAGGGACTGTTAAATCCATCCAGGAAGCATCTAGTTGTGTAGTTAGAGTTCTTGGATCAGGTTTTCCCTCTAAAACTTTGTTTCTTAAGTTGATCTCTTAATTATGGATCTAGTCTTATAATTTCAGGTGTGCTTTTTCTTTTTTTGATTTTGCTGCCTGCTTGTCTACTGGATGGTTTAGTTCGTATTTTTTGTTTCAAAAATTATAAACTATCTGTGACATTTATTTAGTGTGGTTTTCTTTAGTATGTGGTAAAGGAAAGTTAGTATACTTCTGAGGCTTGACCCTTACCATATTATCTGTTTTTGTACATCTCCTGAATTTCTGATTGTTACTTCAGTTCGTGTTTTCATGAGTATTTCAAAACATGGATGAGTCAGTTTGCAGAATAAAATTGAATTTGTCATTTGAATGTATATTTTCTTGTGTCATAAATTTCATTTCTTATAGAGAAATCTGTTTTGTTTTGTCTGCTTTTTGGTGTCATTTTTTTTTACTGCTCATGTCAGACTCTTGAAATTTGTGGTCTTTGTTTTGGTTGACATGCATATAACTGTGTTATTGATGTTGAAGTTGATGATTTTAAATTTGTGCCTGACTCTGTGTTCATCTGGAAAATTGGTGCAGAAGACCTTCCAGTTTTTGCTCTCCAAGATGATAGAGTTGTTGAAGTGTTGGGGGATGCAGCTGGTGTGCACAAGGCAGTGGAATTAATTGGTTCTCATCTGAGGAAGTTTCTAGTTGACCGCAGCATCATTCCAGTATTTGAAATGCAGGTAAGCCATCCTTAAGTAAAAATTTATTCTTGCAGTACAAACAATGTTTTTATGCACACACGGGTGAGAAGTTGAAAATAATAAATATAACTTGTATTCCCAGATGCAAAATTCAAATCCACAGATGGAGCATATGCCACCTCATCAATCGTGGGGTCCACCTCAAGGTCTTCCACCAAATGCCAGCGGGGGCCCTGGTTTTGGAGCACCAAATCCTCAATATATGCCACCTCCACGGCAAATGGAGAATTACTATCCTCCTGCTGACTTGCCACCTCCAATGGAAAAGCAACCTCATCAAGGTATATCAGCCTATGGAAGAGAAGCTCCCATGAACGTCCATGCCTCATCAAATTCGCAAGCAGCACCGTCGATGATCACACAGGTATGTTAAAAGAGCTTCAGTTTTCTTTCCTGGTAAAACATTGTTAATGAGGTGATATAAAAGGTTTCTGAGAATGGCTATATGATAATGGTCTCACTCAGGTTTGACTTTTGGGTGAGTGGAAGGAGAATACTATGGGTATTTCTTTACACTTTAGCAGAACGATAGTTCAGTGCTCATTTTTATCTTTCTAACGTGGTTGCCATTTTTGTTGGACATCAAGCTGTAAATATCAATAGTTTTTTCCACATGTTTCCTGCCACGTGAATAATCTTTTTCCCCAAAAAAGACGCAATTCTACTATTTCTGGGTCTGGAAATTAATATTATCATGTTTCTTGCAGCTTTCACAACAAATGCAAATCCCATTATCTTATGCTGATGCTGTAATTGGTGCTGCTGGTGCAAGTATAAGCTACATTCGCCGTGCCAGTGGAGCAACTGTTACTATACAAGAAACTAGGGGTGTTCCTGGGGAGATGACTGTTGAAATCAGTGGAACTGCTTCCCAAGTTCAAATAGCTCAGCAGCTCATACAGGCAAGAATCTAATCATATATATCTGTTCCTTATTCCCTTTTATTATGAAATATATTTGCATATATATGTACTGTGTAGCGTGTAAAATGTTTGATTGCTAGTGAAATGTGCATTGGCCTGCAATTGGCGTAGATGTACTGGTGTAATGGTAAAGTGTTTGATTGCTAATGTTGGGACTATGCTGTCGATTATATTTCATCTTTGAAATCATAAAGAGTGATGGTTGAATAGGGAATACTTAGGCAAATATATTGCTCTTGTGTGAATGAGTTGGTTTCTATTAGCTCAAATTTGTATAGCGAGAAACTTTTCTCATGTCTGCCACATACCATGTGAAGATGACACTTAGACATCTTTTTGGTGAATCCAGTAATGTGTGTGAAATTTTCCTTGTCCACTTTAGCAGAATTGGCCATTTTCTTAATTCCAGAATCAAAATTTGCAAAAATGTGAAATCTACAAGGCACTAACATGAAATTAACCCTACTATTTAACCTTATTCTTGTTTATGTGGAGTTTGGAATTACATATGTTCTCATGTGACTCCTTATGGTGCAGAATTTCATGGCTGAAGCCGCTGCAGCAGCAGCAGCAGCAGCACCAACACAAGCGCAGACAGGTGGGTCTGCTGAGCAAGGAGGATATAACCCATATGCAGCACATGGTTCTGTTTATGCATCGCCTCCCTCGAATCCAGGACATGCAGGTGGTGGCTATGGTTCAGTTTACGGCACAAATTACGGTTACTAGAAAGACAGTTTTGGTATTCAGTTTCATGGTTAATGTAATGATCATCCTTAAATGAGTCCAAATAATTGAATTCAGACATCTGTAATGTTGTATTTTGTTAGAATATCGGTAACTTAGTTACCTTTGTTGTGTGCTATTCAGTAGGGTTAGTTAGCCATAGGATTCCTAGATTTGTTTTTAGATTTCATTTGCATGATGTTGGACTTGGTTAAAAATTCATCTCAGTTTTTTGCGCTTAATTTATCTTGTTGATTTCACAAGTTTAATCATTGTGATATGTTGCGAATCTTATAAATATGGGTGGCTGCCGTGTTGGATTTTTTTTTGCAAAAACATTCTTAGAATTATTTATCTCAAAAAGAAAACTGTAAAAAACAAAAGAAAAAGGGAAAAGTTTAAAAAAAAATGCTCGTGGTTTCCAATTTTTGCAAATGAAGGTCTGTGGTTTCAGTGTTTGCAAATAAAGGTACGAGGTTTCATTCCGTTAGCAAATAAAGGTACGGTCACTAACACCGTTTATTTTTGGTGACGTGGCACTTTGACCACAGTTTGATGAAAGGGTAATTTCGTCATTAATAAAAAAATAAAAAAAATAAAAGTAAAAAAAATGTTTGTGGTTTGATTTTTTTTCAAATAACAGCCCGTGGTTTGATATTTTATTAAAAAAGATGTATGAGGTTTGGTTTAATTACCAAATACGGTTTTAGACTAATTTATAAATTTAAAACTACCAACAAATATTCTTGTAAAAAACAAAACAACAAATTTTCTTATTATGTAAGACTAGTACTTAAAAAATTGATCCATTTATACCAAATCTTAATTTTAATGAAAATAAATCATCGACAAAATTATAATTCAAAATAATAAATTGATTATAAGGTCAATAATGAAGTTTCAATATTCATGTTTCAATATTAATGTTCATTCAAACAAATTAAAATTCCTTCAAAAAAAAGAAAATACCCAAATTCATGAAAATTCTATAAATCCAAAATACCCGAAAAAATTATAAGAAAATTTGTTGTTTTGTTTTTTGCAATAATATTTGTTGGTAATTTTTAATTTGTTGTTTTGGTAATTAAATCAAACCTCATACCTCTTTTTTAATAAAATATCAAACCACGGGCTTTTTTTTGCAAAAAAACCAAACCACAAACATTTTTTTTACTTTTATTTTTTTATTTTTTTATTAATGACGAAATTACCCTTTGGTCAAAGTGCGGTCAAGGTGCCACGTCACCGAAAATAAACGGTGTTAGTGACCGTACCTTTATTTGCTAACGGAATGAAACCTCGTACCTTTACTTGCAAACACTGAAACCACAGACCTTCATTTGCAAAAGTTGGAAACCACGAGCATTTTTTTTAAACTTTTCCCAAAGAAAAAGTAATGCAAAATCTTTTTACATAATGTAAATCTTGGTGATGGATTTGCTGTTAACTATGTTTGTAAAATAAAATGAACGGATGAAAAACCTGGATTGCTATTTACAGTCCATTTTTTCCCAAAATACTCTTGCCATAACTTCCTTCTTGATTTTGAAATTCTAAAACCTCTCAACAATCTCTTTTTCAAAATTGAACTTTTAACTTCAAAATCACACTTTTTGCTCTCGATTATGGACCAAAACACTACTAACTATGAAAACAAACTTAAAAATGTTTAATTTGATCAAAAATTCCAAAAAGTAGGCTTTTTTCGGTCATCGAAGGCCTTTTTAGGACGAAACGGCCATGGGGGCTGTTTGTCCATAGGGAGAAACGGCCCCCTAGGCCGATCCTCCATAGGGAGGAACGGCCCAGGAGGCCGTTTCTCCTTATGGGGAAAAGGTTGCCCTAGGCCGTTTCCCCATAAGGAGAAACGACCTTCTGGGCCGTTCCTCGGCCGTTTCGCCCTATGGGAGGCCGTTTTTCCGAAAAAAATAAATTTAAATATCTTTTTAATGTCGTTTTAATGTTCAAGTACCCTGTTCTCTAATAATTCATCGTCACTATTCCATTCCAGATTTGTTGGCTCATTCGACATCTCCAATTCCGAATTTTTAATGTTCGAGTTTAAAGAATATTTTTTTTGTTTGGAAAAAGTGGGCTGTAGATTTAATGACTAGTCTAAACATTTTTTTAATGAAAAGGGCAAATTTGTCAAAATGAGTTGTAGTTCGGAAAAAGTGGGCTGTAAATAGTGATACTCATAAAAAATTAGCTCTTAGTGACTTAAATGTGCTTTAAATTGTGTCATTTTCAACAATACTTTTTTATCTTAACTTCTAAATTAATTTTGTTAACTTTAAATAAGCACCCGACTGTGGTTTGCATTGTTTGTAGAATTAAAGATATCGTCGATTTTGTTGACATAAATGAGGACTGTTTTAGTTCGAAATGTTTTTTTGACCTTTGAACTGTTCAAAGGTCAGAAAAACATTTCGGGCAAAAATGTCTTTGTTTACATTAACAAAATCGACAAGTTCTTTAGTTCTACAAACAATGTAAACCACAGTTTTCTTTTTCTCAATGACAAACCACAGTACTTTATTTGCAAAATCACGAAACCATAAGACACTTATTTGAAATTAACTTAATTTTTAGGGTTAATTTCAAATAAGTACCATGTGGTTTCACGTTTTTGCAAATAAAGGACTGTGGTTTGTCTTTAAGCAAATAAATGACCGTGGTTTGCTTTGTTTGCAGAACTAAGGGAATGATCGATTTTGTTGACGTAAACGATGACATTTTTTGCGCTAATATTTTTTCAAACCTTTGACTAGTTATATGAAAGCCAAGTTCAATGGTCAGAAAATTTTTCTAGACTAAAGATGTCTTCATTCACGTGAACAAAATCGACCATTTCCTTAATTCTGCAAACAATGCAAACAATTGTCTTTTATTTGCTCAAAGGTTAACCACAGTACTTTATTTGCAAAAAGAAACCACATGACACTTATTTGAAGTTAAATTTATTCTCGAATACTATATCTACCAATAGAGACATGAGAGAGATTACTAAATGGTAAAATATAATTAAAAAGTGAACTAAGAACGATGAGAGAGACTCTTAAAAGTGAGGAGAGAGTAGCTCCTAGTGATTTGAGGAGTAAGAGCATCTCTCAGAGTCTCTCTATTTAGGCTCCTAAGTTAAAATTGAGGAGTTTAGCTAAAAATTCAACTCCAAGAGCCTCTTAGTCACTCCTCAAATCACCAAGAGCCACATTCTCCCTCCTCAAACTTAAGAGCGTCTCTCTTCCTCCTAACTTATTTTTTATTAATATTTTCACTATTGTCTAATCTCTCTCTTCTTCCTATTAGTAAATATGACAATAGAGAACTAATTTTAGTAAAAGAAAAATTAAATAAGGAGTTGCAATGAAATGAATTATTGGAGATGGTAAATCTTAAAGCCTTTCTAAAAAAGGGTTTAACTTTTTCAAAAAAAAAAGGCTTAATGCATATGCAGCCCCCTATACTTGGTCAAAAAAGTCACTTTGCCCCCTCAACTTCTGGGACGTCCTATTAGCCCCCTCAATTTGTGAAAAGTGATACACTTAGCCCCCTCAACTTGTATAAAATGATGCACTTAGCCCCTCATGTCCTATGTGGCGATGATGTGGCAAAAATATTAAAATTGAAGAGAGAGTAGAGGGTGAAAAAGAATAAAGAAATATCAAAAAAACTCCTAAATTTTATTTTCTTTAATTTTTCATCTCCATCTTCTTTCTCTCTTTCTTTCTTTTCTTTTAAAAAAAATCAAAAACCATTATGACAGTCGAATTCTGAAATTCCAGACTACAGTCGTCGAAAATTTCAAAATCCGGCTACCAGATTCTAGAATTTCAAATTTCGGCCACCGAAATCTGGCCGCCAAATTATGGAATTCCAGAATCCAGCCGCCAGACTCTGTATTTTCGGCGGCCGGATTCAGAAATTTCGGATGGAATAAGAAGAAAAAGTGGGAAGAATAAAGAGATGCAAAAATAAAATAAAAAAAGAGAAAATAAAGCACCGATTTTTTAATTTTTGTAGGGATTGATTTTGTAATTTTCAGGAGAGTGTAGTTCACTCTCCTTATGAGAGTGAATATTAATGAAAAGGGGGCTAAATGTATCACTTTTCACAAGTTGAAAGGGCTAAATGTATCACTTTTCAGAAGTTGAGGGGGCTAATAGGACGTCCCAGAAGTTGAGGGGGTAAAGTGACTATTTTGACCAATTTTAGGGAGCTGCATATACATTAAGCCAAAAAAAAAAAAAAATTTTCGGCAATTTCCGCGGGCACAGGGGCACGTGCCCCCCTTGCCCCGAGAAAATTGCCGAAATTTTATTTTTTTTTAAAACGTTAAACCCTTTTATATAGATATAAAATGTATATATAGAACACTAGAAGAAGCTAACAGAAGATGGTTCTAGGAATTTAAGCTTCCCTCCTCTTAATTAAAAGGTCTTAGGTTCAAATTCCCATTCCTTCATTAATATTTTTTTCTCCCATTTTAACTCTTTTTTTTCTCTCATTAGTATTCTTTTTATTTCTTTCTACCATTTTAACTCTTTTCTTTCTCTCATTACTATTCTTTTTATTTCTTTCTCTCATTTTAACTCTTTACTTTCTCTCATTACTATTGTCGTATTGTATACATTTTCTTTCATATTTATTATTAATTTTTTACTAGTTTTTCAATTATTTTTACTATTAATTTTATTTTTTCCTTGAATTTTAATGTAAATTTACATTTTTTTCTTCCAATTCCATTATTTTGCGTCATTAATATTTTTCAATATTGATTGATTTTGCTATTTGGAATGAAACTAGAGTCGTTTATCGTTAATTTTGGTTTTTTTTATGCAAAACTAAAGGTGCATGGCAAAAATTTTTTTTTGCTTAGAAACGTGCCCCCCTTTATGCGAATTTCTGGATCCGCCACTGGATCTTGGTATGACTTGTCTACATACTCCCCGCCTTAAATTCTTCACCTAATCCTCGATAATCAGCTAGGTGTTACCTTCCCTCGCATGATTCCAAGATAGTTTTTTCGTTGTTGTTGTTTTTGTTTTTCCGTCTTTACTTTCCTTATTATATAATTAACATAGTTGAAACTTGACTAGCTAAATTTTAACTCATCAGTATTATATATTAATTTAGAGAGTTGCCAATGACAGGCAGCTAAGCGATAAATGGTGGATTGAGCTAGGGAAAGAATCACGGTTCGAATTCCACTACCAGTCGCTTGATATTACAATCCACCAAAATGTTCTCTACTGGACATAGGGTTGTCAACAGGTCGGAACGGGTTGGGTAGGGCTGGGCACGGTCCGATCCAATCCGAGATTCAAAAATCTCCAAGATTGGATTGAAGTTCGGGTACGGCTAAATGGAAATCTCCAAGATTGAATTGAATTATAAAATCTCCAAGAATGTGACTGGGTTACTTAATTAGTTTTGACGTAAAAACTTATACAACTTATAAAATTATAAAGAATATAAAATTTTATACATAAAATATAGGGAAAAGTTTAAAAGAAATGCTCGTGGTTTCCAATCTCAATGGATCAACTTTTTAAGTACTAGTCTTACATTATAAGAAAATTTGTTGTTTTATTTTTTACAAGAATATTTGTTGGTAATTTTTAATTTATAAATTAGTCTAAAACCGTATTTGATAGTTAAATCAAACCTCATACCTATTTTTTAATAAAATTTCGAACCATATGCTGTTATTTGCAAAAAAATCAAACCACAAACATTTTCTTTTACTTTTACTTTTTTTTTAATTTTTTTAATGACGAAATTACCCTTTGGTCAAATTGTGGTCAAAGTGTTACGTCAGCAAAAATAAATGGTGTTAATGACCGTACCCTTTTTTGCTAACAGCATGAAACCTCGTACCTTTATTTGCAAACGTTGAAACCACAAACATTTATTTGCAAAAGTTGGAAACCACGAGCATTTTTTTTAAACTTTTCCCTAAAATATAAATTTAATAGTAATGAGTCTCAGTTTTTTCAATTCAATTTGGTCCAATTCAATCCAATTCGGGTATCGGTCCAGTTTCGGATAAATGTCGGTCCTGTCTGGTTTAGTTCTTTGACTAAAAGTCAACGGTCCAGTTCGGTCCGGTCTTCTAAAAAAAGTCAACAGTTCGGTTCAATCTCGGTTATTTTCACTCGGATATTCGGTCCAATTCAGTTCTCCAAAATTTTTGCCCAGCCCTAGGGTTGGGTTTAACAGAAACCAAACCCGATCCATCAGATATTCGGATATACCCGAACCCAATTAGTAAATGAATTTAAATCCGTACCGAACCCGACCCGCGGGTAATACCCGAATTCGTCGGTTACCCGATTACCCGAATATTTTCTTTTTATTTTTTATTTTTAATACAAATTCTAATTATACATTGTATTTTCGATAAAAAGAAATAAAAATACATAAATATCAAATAATAATAATTAATTTATAATTCTAAATAAATATTCAAACACAATATCAAAATAATAATTCATAATCTCAAACACAGTAATTAAAACAACAATTCATAACTTTAAATACAATAATAAGAAAGGAGTTATAAACGGGTTTATATTCGGGTATCCGATCGGGTTTAATATTCGGGTTTCGCGGTTACGGGTTCGGAACCTGATCGGGTTCTATAGATAATCAAACCCGATCCGAACCCGATTGTCGGGTATGAGAAAAAAATCATACGCAATCCGCAAACATTTTAATTGGACATTTCACAATCCTAGCGGATCGAATACCCTACAAGTATGGATGTGTGCCCGACCGATTGACAACCCTAACTGTATAGTTAATATAGGTTAATATAGGTGAGTTGGCGTAACATAAAAATGGTGATGTTGACGTGGCTCAAATTGTGATAATATCTTTCTCTAGTTTGTGAAAAATTGCCCCAATTTGTTCATTTTTCATTTTGATTCACCGAAACAATGTTCCTCTCATCACCTATAACTTCATCATCCTCATCATCCTCACTTGCTTTTACAGCTTTCCCCTTTCTAAACCTCTGTAAATTCCGATCCTCCTCAATTCGGTGTTGTTCTTCGGGTTCCGTGGAATCAAAATCGAGGCAGTTCGATCTGAAGACCTACTGGGTGACGTTAAGAGAAGATATAAACAACAAGTTAGAGCAGGCTATCCCGGTTCAGTACCCCGAAAAGATATATGAGGCTATGAGGTACTCCGCTCTTTCTAAACGAGCCAAACGAGCTCCTCCTGTTATGTGCATTGCTGCTTGTGAACTCTTCGGCGCCACCCGTCTCGCCGCCTTTCCTACTGCCTGTGCTCTTGAAATGGTTAGGATACAATGCAATTACGATAATGAAAAACAAACAAAGCATGGAATAATTGTTTACCTAGTTCGCCAATCAATGTGAATTATTATGTCTGGGGCACTATCAAGCCAGGATATTTTACTATCATTATAGAATACCGAATACATAGCAAAGGGCACTTTTATATTAATCTTTAATACGCCCGAATGCAACTTAGCCCCGATTTTTTATTCTTGTTAGGATTTTGAACTGAAAGCTTAAGAGTTTGTTTGGGAGGTGGGTTGGGAAGAGTTAATAAAGTAATGTTTAGTTATCATCCCATGTTTGGGATGAAAGGGTTGTAAGGGTGAGATTAGTAGTTAGTAAAGTTTGATTGATGCTATTTTTGTTCTAAATCTTTTAACACTCCAAATTGAAGTGTTAAGGAGCGTTGGACCCTAGCTTATATGCTCCTTCCAACCAAAACTTAAACATCTTTTATATTAATCTCTAACATAGCCCTATTGGCATTGCAATGTGGATTCAGTTTTTATTGGTGTAGTGTTGAAGTGAATTCCACTATCTGATAGCCAACAGGAAACAGAAATTTGTCGAAGAATATTCTTTAACTATGTGCACACTACTTTGATAACCAGCACACATAGACTCGCTGTAAATCTGTAAATTGTATCCATTAAACTCTGATTTTAACAGGTCCATGAAGCTTCATTGATTCACGATGACCTTCCGTGCATGGATGATGATCCATTGCGCAGAGGGCAGCCCACAAACCATATGGTATTTGGTGTTGACATGGCAATCCTTGCTGGGGATGCACTCTTTCCTCTAGGCTTCCAGCACATTGTCTCCAACACGCCCTCTGATCTTGTTCCAGAGGCAACCCTTCTGCGTGTGATTGCGGAGATCGCTCGGACTGTAGGGTCAACCGGCATGGCCGCTGGGCAGTTTCTTGACCTGGAGGGTGGCCCCAGTACTGTGGAGTTTGCGCAGGAGAAAAAGTATGGAGAAATGGGGGAGTGTTCAGCAGTGTGTGGGGGATTGTTAGCAGGTGCTAAAGACGATGAATTAGACAGATTAAGAAGGTATGGGAGAGCTGTAGGGGTGTTGTATCGAGTGATTGACGATGTTTTAGCAGAGAAAAGAATGAGGAAAGAAGAAGAAGAAGAAGAAGAAGAAGAAGAAGCAGAAGATGAGAAGAAGAAGAGAAAGCAACGGAAGTCTTATGTGAGTTTATATGGGGTTGAGAAAGCAATGGAGATGGCGGAAGAGCTGAGAGGCAAGGCCAAGAAAGCATTGGATGGGTTTGAAAAATATGGTGACAATGTGCTGCCTTTGTATAGCTTTGCGGATTATGCTGCCGATAGAGGTTTTAGTCTTGAAGAGTTGAATTGATTATGGATTAGTGCCTAAGGTTCTTGATAAAATGCTTTCTATTTGGGATAATAAGGGACAGGAATTCCCATATGGTGGAAGTTCATTTTTCTCCCTTGTAGTGTTTGATTGAGCATTCCCCATTCTTGCATATTTCATAGTACTATTATATATCACAGTCTATCAAAATGCAAAGAAGTTGGTTAGAAATAATAAAATGTCCAAGAAAATTATCCTCCCTTCACTATGGTAGTACCCACTTCACAGAGGATGGTAGAATTAGATCATATAAACCATTTCTTTAAAAAAGAAATTTAGAGGTTGTCAGAAGTAATACTTTTTTGATATGTCGTGAATTTTATCAGTATTTGAATCAATGCATATTTTAATTCCAGCAAGCATGTTAAATAATAATATCTGCGTTACTCATTCCCAGCTTTTGAATATATATTTATGTTTGGAAAATTAAAAAGATTTGTGTTTCACTGAATTGCAAGTAGAGTAGAGACATAGTTTGAAGGGTAAAAACAAATGGTACAAATCAAAGCTTTTTTAACACTGTTAATATTTTGGGACTCGTTTGTAAATGGTCAAATTACAAACTCTTATTTATATAATTTTAAACCACATAATTCTGTTTGCCAATGGTGCAAAACTTTGTGAATTTAAAAGTTTGTAAATACATGTGACATGAGAAAATTTGCAAATATAAATATTGTGGTATACCTTTTTTATTTATAAAACAATGTATTTGATCAAAAGTTTTAAAAACTGTCATCATTTACGTCAAAAAAGTTAACAATTTCTTTAATTAAACAATGCAAAACACAATCCTAATACAAATCATAGTCAAACACTTATTTGAAATTAACTCAAAACTCTTCTTTTCCCTACCATCCTTAACCTATCTAACCCCCCTTTCAAATCAAAATTTAAATATCTCCCGTGCTAATAATATCTACTGACATATTAAAAAAAACACTATTTAGCTATTGACATATTCAAAATTTGTGCATTTCGCCATTGACTTTCTATTTAATCACATAATATTTGTCACTCTTATTATGTTTATTGACATTCCTACATTTGTTTTATATAGCAATTTTTTAGTTGTAGGTAGTATCAACTCCTTATTTGAAATAGAGTAATTTTAATGTTTAAGATTATAATTTTCTTTTATTTTTGAGCCTAAGAAGCACTAAATTGGTAGATCAATATGACGAAATTATAAATGTAAGTGGCGAAAAACGATTAAATAGAATGTCAGTGGCCAAATAGTGATTTTTACCTATATCTATACTATTATTAAAAGAAGCACGTAGATGACACGTGTCAAAAATATAAAGAATTTGATTATGTGTCATGTTCTCATTTAATCAACATTTATACTATTATTTTTTCGAAAAATTACTTATCTGCAGCAGAAAATATCAAAAGCCATCATTTATTATTATTTTTAAAAAATAGTTATCAGTTATATCTCTAATTCAAAATGCATGTTCATCTGAAAAATATATACTATTATTAAAAGAAGCATGTAGATGACACGTGTCAAAAATATAGAGTATTTGCTTATGTGTCATTTTCTCATTTAATCAACATTTATACTATTAATTTTTTTGAAAAATTAGTTATCTGCAGCAGAAAATATCAAAAGCCATCATTTATCTTTTAAAAAAAAATAGTTATCAATTATTTCTCTAATTCAAAATTCATGTTCATCTAAAAAATATAATTAACCGATTTTCACAAACATTATCTATAAAATCTATACTATTATTAAAAGAAGCACGTAGATGACACGTGTCAAAAATATAAGCAAATACACGTGTCAACCGATTTTCACAAACATTATCTATAAAATTGGTATACATTTAAACTCATTGTTGGAAAAAGATAAATAAATGACAATATGGTTTTGTTATTATCTTAGATATTTTCATTAGATTTCAGATTGAAAATCCATAATAAATGTTAATTATTATTTTCACTTTTTCATAAAGTCCTTCTCGAATTCAAACAAGATTGATTACTTACATATTAAATAAAAGATTAAATAATACTTAAATGCTTAAATTTTAAGTAATATTTTTATATCTTTAAAATAAACCCGTGCATTGCACGGGCTACAAACTAGTTATTATTAAGGTGTATGTTACTCGAAATGGCTCTAAATAATTGTCCTTCCGTAGAAAGAAAAAAACAAGTTCCATTGTTGTAAGAAAAGGAGTAAGGGATGAATGGCGAAGAAGAAGAAGAAGGGAGTTTGGAAGAGTTGCCGGGGGCTTTGGTGGCGACGGTGATGACGAAGCTTGACATCGCATCCATATGCTCTGTGGCTTCCACTTGCAAATCTTTCAGAGCATGCGCTTCTCACATCCTCACTTTTATCCCCAATTTCAACTTGGATATTGCACTCTCTATTGATTTCTTGAATCCTCTTTTGCCTCTCAATAATCCCTATCTTACTACCTTGAAGCTTGATTGCGCCCGCCTCGATGATTCCTCCATCGCTACTTTACTCCGCCCTTCCTTGCTCGACCTCTGCCTCCATAACTGCACCGATTTCACTGGCAAATTGCTTTCCCACATCGGCGCTACATGCCCCAATCTTAGGTATTTTGTCCGATTCTGTGCTAAGAATTGAAGTTTTATGGCATTGTTGTTCAGTTTCTGATAGGTGAAAGACAATGAGTGTAATTAACCTTATTTTCATTCAGGTGTCTCTACTTGGGTTCAGTTGCTGAAAAAAGAGGGCGGGCTATTCATATTTCTGATTTGGAGGAGTTACTCCTTGGTTGCGTGCAATTAGAAGTAAGCATCTAGATGTAAATATATTTATCTGTAGGTTAACTTTCTGTGAAATAAGAAAACCGGTTTCTTATATGCTGGACCGGGAAGCTATACCCCTCGTTTGGCTAAACTGTCGAATTCCTATATAATTCAGCTCCATTTGAGAAGAGAGCATGAAATTCATTTTCTTTGTATATAAAAAAATGTTATTTGTAGCGGCTACCCACATTTGGGGAGAAACTAGAATACCTGTTTAGTTGTAATGTGCAACTCCATCTGTGCCATCATCGAGTCTAAGTAGAACCCAGGTTGTATTCAAATCCCACCAATGACTTTGTTTTGTCTTACTAGACCATGTATTAGCAAGTTGATCGACTTCTGTATCTTACTCATGATCGGCTTCTCTCCCTGTCCCTCTCCCTCCCGTATCATTCTCAAAATCACACAGTACCACCACCACCACCACCACAAGAAGTGGTTCTAGCTAATTGTCTTAGGCTATAGATCTTTAATGAATGTAGTTTTTTGGTTTGTCGTGTAAATTGACAATGATAACAACCCCATGTTGCTGTTAGTTCAGGCCTATTTTAGATTTTTATGTTCCTGTTTAGGTATGTCCTAACTTGGCAATTAATTTCATGGTGTTCTTACTCATGGCAATTAATTTGATAATTAATAAGGGAAGGTTGAATAAGAGGTGCACGTGCCTGGTAGAGAAATACAATGTTCTTCTACAACGCTTTATTTATCTATGCTGCTTTTAATTACTATCCTACACATAGTAGAATATCTCTGTGTTTGCTATAATTGGAATCATTTTGCCAAGAACTTAAATTCTTGCTTGCCTATTGTCATGAATATGTGTTTGTTAGTTACACATGGCTATAGCACCTGTGCTACAATACATTTAGAAGCATATTTTTTGTTTGTCTTTTGGTTTTTAATTTACTGGAATCCTTTTCAGGATTATATAGATGTTTGTTAGTTTTACATGGCTACATGCGATTCTGTTGCCATTACATTTTGTTTTCGTCTAGAATCTTTTTAGCATTCCGGATAGGCTCTTATAAATTAGAGGACAAGAATAATAGATATATACAAAGTTTTTATTACTTTTTTTACCTGACTACAGTTGCTCAGTCAATCTCCTGCTCTTATTTGGAAATTTAGCTTTCTATTTAGTTGGCTAATGATGTATGAAATGAAATCCAATTACATAAATATTATGAATGAATTGAGCATACCCTATAATACTCATGTCCCCAGTTCTAACCAAGTGTATGACAACTTAGATGGTCGAAAATTAAATCTTCAGAAGTTTTCATATGACTAGAATTTTTGAAAACAGAAATTTGGAAGGCATCTCAAATATCCGACCAGTCACTTTCTTGAGATTATAAGAGAGCCATCAGTTGTATGCAACCTTACTCTTACTTGTTCCAGAAAGAAATTATTTGCTCAACTCGAACCCAACCTTTTCATCACAAAAGAGAAACCAACAGTTTCACTAAAGGCGTGTCCTCAAGGATGTTAAAAGATAATTTCTTCTTAAAATAAGTATATTTTGTAAAATGCTACTCAGTCTTTGAATGTCACTTGAGTTATTCATAATGATCAAATGAAGAATGACTACATTTGGTTTTTCTCCATTATAGCTTAAGGGTGGATCGTGGTGCAGCTGGCATGGTTTTATTATTAGTTGCTACTATTATCATTGTTGTAGAAAACTAGAAATAACCTCTTAGCTAAAACTAGGCTCTGTACTTTACGATCCTTTCCGAACCATTACAAAATAAGAAGTGCACTGCAGAAAGTCTTTTTACTCGCAGATTTTCAGATTCAATCTCTAAGAGCAAATGTCAGATACAGAAAGTACTTCCCTCAAAATAAATATAGAATTCCTAAAAGGAGCATAGTGGTTATGATATGAATTTGTACACATTTTACTAGGTATAGCCCTATGCAAGATTTCATTTTCTTTACGTCAAACTACTATGAAAATACAACTTTTCACTTCCAGATGGGGGTATAAATGAAATGATAGAGGGCTGATCTGATTAGTGCCTTCATGCACATTTGTGCTAGTGCTTATCATCATCAGTTTGTTCTGTTCATCTACAGAATTTCTCTGCCGTTCACATCTTAAAATTTCAGCATGATAACTTTTCATGTCTAGTATTATATATTGCTTTCTTTCTGACAATCTTTGCCTTTTGCAGGGGTTAACATTAATGTTTGATGTATCGTTGTTTCTGCGCCATAATTTCGCTCGAGTTTGGGCTTTAGCTTCAGAAAAACTCACTTCCCTTGAGATTGGTTATGTTTCATCAGTAATGGTAACTGAACTGCTTACACCAAGTACGGGACCCCATAAATCACCAAACAATATGCAACCTCCCATTTTGCCTCACATTCAGAAACTAAGCCTTTCGGTAGACTATATCACAGACACTATGGTTAGCACAATATCAAGAGGTCTTGTGTCTTTAACACATTTGGATCTTCGAGACGCACCACTCATAGAACCAAGAGTTACGTTTGACCTAACCAACTCTGGCCTTCAACAGATTAATCGGTATGGAAAATTGAAACATCTTTCATTATTTCGGAGCCAGGAGTTCATCATCACATATTTCAGAAGAGTTAATGATCTCGGAATCCTCTTGATGGCTGATAAGTGTGCAGACATGGAAAGCATATGTCTTGGTGGTTTTTGTCAAGTCACAGACACAGGGTTCAAAACAATCTTGCATTCATGCTCGAGCTTATACAGGCTTAGGGTGTCTCGTGGGATCCATTTAACTGATCTGGTTTTCCATGATATGTCGGCAACATCCCTTTGCTTGACTCATGTTTGCTTGAGATGGTGTAATCTCTTAACTAACCATGCAATCGGAAATTTGGTGTCAAACACACACCTTAAAGTTCTTGACTTAAGAGATTGCAAGAACCTTGGGGATGCAGCCCTTCGAGCTATTAGCATTCTTTATGAGCTGAAGATCTTATTAGTGGATGGATCCGATATAAGTGATTCGGGATTATCGCACTTGAAAGGGAGATTCATGAATTCATTAGTTTCACTTTCTCTGAGAGGTTGCAAGAGGCTTACAGATAAATGCATCTCTACTCTATTTGAAGGTTCTTCTAAACTACAATTACAGGAACTGGATATATCTAATCTCCCTAATCTGTCTGATAATGGAATTCTCTCCCTTGTAAAATGCCGAATACCAATTTCATCGCTTCGAATGCGACAATGTCCACTTATAGGTGATACCTCAGTTATGGCATTAGCTTCAATGCAGGTCGATGAGGACAGAAGGCATGGAAGTAGTTTGAGGTTGTTGGATATTTATAACTGTGGGGGCATTACACAGCTATCATTCCGGTGGTTAAAGAAGCCGTATTTTCCGAGGTTGAGGTGGCTGGGAGTAACCGGAAGTGTAAATAGGGATATTATAGATGCTTTAGGTAGAGCTAGAGCATTCTTGCATGTGGCATGCCATGGGGAAGAGCTGGGGATTGATCAATGGGACAACTTGGATAGTATGTACATGCATGACTATGATGAGGTAGATGAGCTTGAACAGTGGCTACTTGAGGGGGAGTTTCAGGATGACGATGCCGAGATGCTTGATGCTGAGGTTAATCCATTGATGTTGGAGTAAGTTGAATCATTAAATTATCCATTTGTATTATTGTATGTTTGTGTGATTATCTTGCTAGTTGTGGTTGTATATGTAAAATATGTAGTGTGCTGTAAAAGAAACCTTTGTTGTATTCTCAATCTCGTTTGTAGTAGAATAGCTACCAACACAAACAAACCCTTCTTTTAAATTATAATAACTTTCACTACAACATGAGACTGCTCGAGGGTTCTATCCTAGTTCGTTTATCCATGTATTGTTTCTTTCTTGTTCTGCATTTTCTATATCAGTTCATCATCATTCAAATATTTCTATTTTGTGTTCTAAGAAGTGGAACTGGCCTGTTTGGAAAGTTTTTCATATCCATTCTATATCACTTCTAGTAATAGAATTCCAGAACTATACATCATCTAGCAATCTTGATAAATTGGTAACTTGCATCAATCTAGTACAAACAATTACTCAAGTTCAAATAAAAACATTACGCTTTTCCAATACGACTTTAATAGAAGTCGTTGCACAAAACTGTTACCCTTGTGTTTCCTCTAAGTAAGAGGAATTATTAGAGGGTCCAGCCCTTTAACTTTAGTTACGACTTACCGTTGGATCTCTGACACGAGGTGTATGGGCTACATTTTTTGCGGGTGATATACTACGTGTAAAAGATTCAATGAGGGGTCTTTCACTAAAGTTAGAGACTTGTACCTTGTAATAAACTGCCCATAAGTAAGATGTTTCGTCTCTCATAAATAAATTCGCTTTGTGCTCTTATCCACAAAAACATAACATTCCAGAGCTTGGTGGAGATAAGATGTATGCCAAGGTACCTAATAGGGAATGATCCCACTTTAAAATTAGTGATACTCAAAATAATTTGTCTCTCCATACAATAAATTAAGGGTGAGTATTGCTCGGTCTAATTCAAATATTTAAGAATCTTCATAAATGTATATGCAAAAGTCAACTATACAATTTAATTCGATTTAAATAAAAGACAAACAGTTCAATCTGGTTTTGGTATCTTTTATTTTGATATTTGGTCCAGTTATATAATTTTCATTATATTTACTTAGGAATGTTGGAGAAGAAAACTTTGTATTCATGGTTACAAAGGAGTTCTGAGAGAATTCAGAACTATATTTCCTCAAGAATATTATCTCTAAAATAGTATATATAAAAGTAAAAATACAATTTGATTCGGTCCTTAATAAAATTTTAACGCTTCAATATTATTCCGCATCATTTTGTTGAAGTATTCAGTTTGACTCAAGAGTCTCCGAAATTCGAGAAACTTTTCCATTTAGGAAACATCATCTTAATTTGGAGAATCTTTTCAAGTTAAACTTACATATAAACATTATATCAAGTTTTCTATAAAAAAAATAGGACAAATAAATTATTAGTCCCTCACTTTTGTCAAAACTCACTGTTTGGTCTTCATATTCTGAAAAGCTCACTATAAGATCCTTATCTTTTGTCATAATTAACTCTTTAATCTTTTTTTTTGTCAATTTTTTAGATTTTAAACATAATATATTTTAACTTTCAAGACATGCATACTGCAATATAAAATGAGCTTGAGATTATGTTAGAGCATCTCTAGTGGTTGTCTAAAATGATCAACTAGCAAAATAAAAATAAATAAAAAGTACATATCAACCACTAGAGTAGTCATTTTGATCCCCTTTCATTTTTGTTCACCCATAAAATTTGAAGGGTGTTCTTTATACTTATATGTCTCATTATAATTGGTGTGTGAGTTTCATTTTGAATAAAAGGAGAGTGATGATAATTTGACATGCCGTCCACCTCAAAAAGTGAAACTTAATCATTGATGTCAAAAACAAGAAATTCATATTATAATATGTAGGTCAGATTAAAATAGAAAGAACACCCAAGCCATTAGAGCAACTCCAATGGAAAGTGCCTATAAAGTTGCCAAACACTTATACATCATCTTAAATTATACAATTTTGTATTCTCTTTCTTCCACATCATTCTTGGCACGCTTTCTATTAAAAATGCTCCAATGGTGGACAACTTTTAAAATTGCTTATATGACCCTACATAAGATTATTTTATGTATTTTTATTTTAATTCATAAATATTGACACACTAAATTTTATGTGGGCCCCACTTTATATATTAAAAAATAGTTTGACAATAGTACTAAGAATGTGCAACAATGTTAGAAAATTTTGGACACTCTTCTTCACTCCAATGGTTGACACTCTTCAAGTGTTGCAGCCAAGATTAATATCATGTGATCAAGCACTCCAAAAAGCACTCTCCGTTGGAGTTGCTCTTAGAGACAATTTTATGAAGAGTGTTCAAATTTGATAGGTACCATTTTAATATTATTTTTTGGATGAGGTGACAATAGTTGGAGGCAGCGGCGAATTCGGAGGGGGGGGGGGGGGGGGGGGGGGGGGGGGGTGTACAGGGGCATGTGCCCCCGTCGCCTGGAGAAAAATGCAAAATTTTTTTTTTTTTTTTTTAGAAAACGTTAAATGATTTATATAGATATAAATGTGTGTAGAGAACATTAGAAAGAGCTAGTAGAGATGGATCTCACATTTAGTTGAGATGTCTTGGGTTCAATCTCCATTCGCTCATTAATTTTTTTTTTCTTCCTCCCATTTTAACTTTGTTCTTTCTCTTATTAGTATTATCACATTCTATACATTTTCTTTCACATTATTATTATTATTTTACTATTTTTTCAATTATTTTCACTATTAATTTTTTTCCCTTAAATTTAAATATAAATTTACATACATTTTCCTTTTTTTTTTCCAATTCCATTATTTTACGTCATTAATATTTTTTTAATATTGATTGATTTTGCTATTTTGAATGGAACTAGAGTCGTGTATCGTTAATTTTGGTATTTATTATGCAAAATTAGAGGTGCATGGCAAATAACATTTTTTTTCTTGGAAACGTGTTCCCCTTATACTAATTTCTAGATTTGCCACTGATTGGAGGGTCTAAAACCTTCCAACCCCTATCGATGCTCTTATGTTCTGTATGTATGTCAATGCCGAAATATAAAAGTTACGAATCTAAAAAAATGGATAGGACCAAAAAGTTAATTATAACGAAATATGAGGTAGTGAGTTTTTCAAAATATAAGGACCAAAACGTGAGTTTTGACAAAGTAAAAAAATGATAAATCATTTGCTAAAAAGAATATATATAATTTAATTTAATTTAATTTGATTTAATTTGATTTAAGAAGAAAATAAAAATAAAAATAAAAGGGCATAATACATAATTAGCATAAATGTGAAAACAAAGTTACAGTGTCGTCCTCCATAAACCCACCCCAATGGAAACGGCAGCAGAGCTTCCCCCGGAGGACAACCCTAACAATGTAGAAGACGAACTTTCCTCGCCGGAAACCGACGTCACCCTCTCTCCGACCAATTTAGAAAACCACATCAACGGAACCCTAGATCCTTCCCAAAATCACCTCCGTCACTCATCAGAAACCCACTCGCCGCCTCCTAATGTAACATTCGACGCCCCGGTTTCTGATTCCCAAGACGATGATTCATCGGACCCTATCCCCGAAGAGATCCCACCCCCAAACCCTAATTTGGATCCCACGCGCCCTATCAAACGTCGCCGTAGAAGGAAGCGTTTTTTCACCGAAATCAACGCCAATCCATCTTTCCGACGCCATGGTAAAGAAGTCGATGTCGAAGCATTGATTGCTATCTCGGTAGGGTTTCCCGTTGATTCACTAACAGAAGAAGAAATTGAGGCCAACGTGGTTTCTACAATCGGGGGGACTCAGCAAGAAAACTACATTGCTGTTAGGAACCACATTCTTGCTCGGTGGAGATCGAATGTGTCGGTTTGGTTAACTCGTGATCAAGCGTTGGAGTCTATACGAGCTGAGCATAAGAACTTGGTGGATAAAGCTTATGGCTTTTTATCAGAACATGGGTACATTAATTTTGGGGTTGGTTCTGAGATTAAAGAGACGCAGTTGGCGTTGCACGAGCGTGACGAGAATGGTAATGTGATTATTGTTGGTGCTGGGCTTGCGGGATTAGTTGCCGCGAGGCAATTAGTTGGAATGGGGTTTAAAGTTGTGATCTTGGAAGGTAGGGCTAGGCCTGGGGGGCGTGTGAAAACGAAGAAGATGAAGGGTGATGGAGTGGTGGCTGCTGCGGATTTAGGGGGCAGCGTTCTTACTGGAATAAATGGGAACCCGCTCGGAGTTCTTGCCAGGCAATTGGATTTGCCTCTTCATAAGGTGAGAGATATTTGCCCCTTGTATTTACCGGATGGGAAGGCGATTGATTCAGAAATTGATTCTAGGGTAGAGGTTTCCTTTAATAAGTTGTTAGATAGAGTGTGCAAGCTTAGACAGACCATGATTGAAGAAGTTAAATCTGTTGATGTTAATTTAGGGACTGCACTTGAAGCGTTTAGGCACGCTCATAACGTGGCTGAGGTTCCACAAGAAAGGATGCTTTTAAATTGGCACTTAGCAAATTTAGAATACGCCAATGCTTCGTTAATGTCAAATTTATCTATGGCGTACTGGGATCAAGATGATCCCTACGAAATGGGTGGTGACCATTGTTTTATTCCAGGAGGTAATGATACTTTTGTTAGAGAGCTAGCTAAGGGCCTTCCAATATTCTACGAGAGAATTGTACAGAGTATTCGCTATGGAGCTGATGGGGTAATTGTTTATGCGAGTGGGCAAGAGTTCCGGGGGGACATGGTTCTCTGCACAGTTCCATTGGGTGTCCTAAAACATGGTTCTATCGAATTCGTTCCTGAACTTCCACAAAGAAAGCAAGATGCAATTGAGAGGTTAGGATTTGGACTTCTGAATAAGGTGGCCCTTCTGTTCCCCTATAACTTTTGGGGTGCAGAGCTTGATACATTTGGGCATTTGGCAGAAGATTCGAGCATGCGAGGCGAGTTCTTCCTGTTTTATAGTTATTCTTCTGTTTCAGGGGGTCCACTCCTCATAGCTCTTGTTGCGGGAGAAGCTGCAGTTAAATTTGAGACATTGTCTCCAGTAGAATCTGTTAGGAGGGTTCTACAAATTCTGCGAGGAATTTTTCATCCTAAGGGGATAGTTGTTCCAGATCCAGTCCAGGCAATATGCACTCGGTGGGGTAAAGATTGCTTCACATATGGATCTTATTCGTATGTTGCAGTAGGCTCTTCTGGAGATGATTACGATATTCTTGCAGAGAGTATCGGAGATGGAAGAGTTTTCTTTGCCGGAGAGGCAACAAATAAACAGTATCCGGCAACAATGCATGGAGCTTTTCTCAGTGGAATGAGAGAAGCCGCCAACATTTTGAGGGAGGCCAAGAGGAGGTCTTTACTGGTTACTAATTCACAGGGTAATAATGAGATTGAGGAGAGGGACGAACTGAGTTCATTATATGAAACCCCTGATCTGGCATTCGGAAGCTTTTCTATTCTGTTTGATCCCGAATCAGATGATGAGGAGCGTATGTCGTTGCTAAGGGTGAAATTCCAAGGGAGGAAGTCGGATTCGAGCCAAGTGTGTCTGTACAGTGTGATTTCAAGGAAGCAGGGCATTGAATTGAGTGAAATGGAGGACGATGGAAAGAGGATAGAAAGTTTATATAGGAAGTATGAGGCAAAGTTAGTAGGGAGGAAAGGTTTGTGCAGTGCTGGGAATTCTTTAATAACGCACATAAGAGAAGCTAGGTCAGGACGACTTAGTGTCGGGATATGAAAATATTGCAGGCTTCTTTCTCACAAACATAAAAATTCTTTTCATTGGAACTGGTTTTATAAATCATTGGTTCTCAGATGTGTATCTGTACATTAAACTGAGGACATGTTAGAACTAGATTTTACAAGATCATTGGTTTGTACTGTATTAGTTTTCCGGTTAGGAGACGCATGACAAGGATGCACAATGTACTTTATTTTTCTGTATCAATCTTCCTTTGATGGTTAACGAAGAAAGAAAAACGCTCATGTAGTCGAATCACTTCAAAATTAAGATTCAAGTGACAATGTACTTTATTCTTCTTTAGTCAATATTCGGATATTAGTTTTTGTGTTTTTAACCACCTAATAAGATTCACCTTGCATTTTTCAGCAAGTGACGATTTACTTCTAAATTAAATTGTAATGTCTTATTTTCAATGGTTTCAGTATGCACCAGATTTAGGTTTATTCAAGTGTAAAAACTAAACTCAGAATTGCTTTGCAACAATAGGAACAAAACTTTAGTCCCGAAATGATTCGGAGTTGGCCCAATTTTTTGTTTCATGTCCATAAGCAGGGGCGGATCCAGAGGAGGGCAGGGGGGTCGACCGCCTCCCCTTGCCCCGAGAAAAATGCAAAAAAGAAAAAAAAAATTATTAGTAAAAAATAAGTTGAGTTATTTAGATATATAAAGTGAGATGCATAAATAGCATCTAATTCTAAGTGGAAGAATATATTTTTATATTATAACAAGAGGTCTAATGTTCAAATTTATCCATTTATTACTTATTTTTTTATTGAAACTTTTCTCCATTATTGTTACAGTTCAATTATATTTGTTCTTTAAATTCAAATGTTAATTTTCTACTTTTTCAAAAAAAAAAAATTAAAAAAAAATTCTTTTCTATTATTGTTTTTTCTATGTTGATTGTTTTTTTTTTTGCGGAAACTAGAGTTAGATGTGGTTAATTTCGGTATGATAATTTACATGATATTTTGCCCCCCCCCCCCCCCCCCCCCCCCCATTGATTCATGGATCCGCCATTGTCCATAAGATGTATCTAAGTTTTACGCTGACTGTCGCGATGAGACTGGCTATAATTGTCACTAAGTAGCACTTAGAATCGCTTTAGTGTATAAAATTATTTTAAGCTGCACTGAGAATAAATTTTTTCAATTTCTTGTGTTAAGGAATAAAGGGGGGAGTAAGCCTGCAAGGGTAGAAAAGCATCTTTCCATCCAATGAGTCCGTAAGTGGAGTCATAAGTTGGTTCAAGATGGTGTGGGGTAGGAAACTAGTAATAATAGGTTAATAGGTACTCGCTCCGCTTTGAAATATTAGTCGTTTTTATAAAAAAGCAAATGATATATACAACTCAAAGGCTTATATATAAGCATTAAATGCTCCATATAATTTCTCATATTTCCAATAAAAATAGTATTAATTTCAAAACAAGTATTTATTACATTGGAACTATAAAATACATGAAGAAAAAAAACTACTTAGGCTCTGTTTTTTTGAAATGTAAAATTTTGAATTGTTCTGAACTGAATAATGCTGAACTGAATGATGCTGAACTGAACTGAACTTAATTTTGCTGAACTGAACTGAAAAATAAATTACTAAAACTAAATTTAACAAATTGTTGGGATTAATTAAGATATGGATCTAATTAATCCGACCCGTCCGAAATGGAACGGGTCAAGCCCATCTGAGAGGGTTAAGTGATTAGGAAGCCCATTAGGTTAGATGGAGAATTAGGGTTTCTCCACCTATAAATAGGCTTAACCCTAATCACCACATAATACAACACAAGTAAGAAAGAGAGACGTCGAAGCTCTACTCTTATTCGGCCGAGCCTCCCTTACCAATCTCTCTCGTTCTTCGCTCTTAGTCTGTGGATCAATAAGACTTCTCCGGTTAACACCATGTGGTCGTCTTAATCCGGTGATACAAGATCGTGGTGCCAAGATCTGCTTCCGCTACTCTGAGAGACTTGCTGGTTCTGCTATATAAGGTACGCTCGAACCTGTTATCTCATATGGATTAGTATGCCGGGCTAATCCCTTCATTGGTACCAGAGCCACAAATCTTGTATTCTGTGATTTCTGTATCCATAGATGAAGAAATCTTGGGATCATTCGAAAGAATGATCGATTGCTGCTGTGCTTATATGATCTTGATTGGGTTCTTGATATTTTTGATATAAACATGGTACTTTGATAAGGTTTTAATCGGATCTGATAAAAGGCTTTTTAATCTGATAAAAAGTCTTTAATTTGACAAATGGTTTTTAACTTGTTTCAAAAGTTTTATCAAAAAGTGTGTTTCTTGATCTTCTGAAAGCGATTGAAACTCGATTGAATCCTTTTTCTTATTGTTTTTCGGTATGTTACAGATCTGATCTGTGTTTTTTGACGATTAGGGTTTACTAAAATTGTATTCTGAATCGTCAAAATTCTTTAATTCGCCGAAAACGCTGCTGTAACTGTCTGAACACCAATTTTGACACGTTTTTTGTGAAAACCGACTCCACCATCGTGCCCCAAAAACCCTAGGTTTGATATATTTTAATAGGCAAACGGAGGTCTGGAAATTGGAGCGTGGCTCTCACTCTCCTCTCTTCTTCTAGCGACTCCCCGAACCGCCCAGGGCGCGTGGGGGCGCGTGAAGAGGCTTCCAGAGCCCGTTTTCGGCCTAAATTTTGGCAGATCACTTTAAAACATTATTTTGGATTTTCTGGAATTTTTCGGGAATTTTTGGACAGACGGTTTTACGATCTCTTCTTTGTCTCTTATCCCGAACAAATCCAAAACTGCGAAAATTTGTTTTCTGCTTTTCCAAAATTGAGAAAATGAGTTTTTCACTAAAATGTTTTCGTGATATGGATGCCCTTATCGATCAAAATGAGTTTGATTGTTGGAATTAGTTTGTGTATGAGTACGCTGACTTTTTTCCCTCTTTGTTGTATAAGACAACAATGGCGGGCACCATTTTCGTGCCAATAGTACCTAGGACCCAAGCCCAGAAAGCTGCCAGGACAAGATTCCGCGACAAGTTAAATCGTTGCAGGATGGCTCCCACATCCAGATGGGATGATGCTGATGCTATTGTGCGTCACTTGGTTAGAGTCCAAAACCTGATGCAGTGTTGTATAAGCTACAACAGACTCGAAGATAACATTCTTCTCCGCTTTGGAGCGGTGGAAAGATCTTTGATCAAAGTCCCGAGGCTTAAAGACTTGTACGTAGAATGTTATCGTAAGTCTGAAATGGACTACAAGAGATCCATTCGACTCTTTATGGATGACCTCGATAAGCTGGGCGTTTCCTACCCATTGGGGCATAAGGGAATGGTCTTGAGATCTGGAAAGGAGATCCAAACTCCTCACTATGGGAGAGGGCGTGAGCACTTGCATAGAACCTTCACAAAATAAATGTGTTATGACGTGTTTTGTTCTTTCCCAAAGAGGGTTCGTAGAGATGGTTTTAACCCGAAGAATTATGAGTAGTTCTCTTCTGGTTTTATGGAGTTGTGTTTTGCATCTAGTTTTTTGTTTTTAGGATTCTAGAGTTTCATATGATAACTTTTGAGTTATATTTTGTTTCATCGCTTTCAGAACAAGTAGCTCGTTTTTGGGTTTGTGGATTCAATTTTTGATTGAATGACAATTTTGGTTATTTTCATTAAATGGTTTTTGATTAGTTGGGTTCAACGAGCTGCTTAATTGGATTTATGTTTTCAATTAACGATGTTTGCTTTTCTATATCTTGCTGAACCTAGTGGTAGGACTAGCCTAAAAAAGAAAGCAATATGAACTCAAAGTCATCAAAATTCCATGATAAGCACCTTTTGTAAAAAGTTACAATATCTTGTTACGCGAGGTAACATAAAATTCTCTAAAGCATAAATATCTACCTAATAAGCTAACCATTAAAGTGTAAAGGGTAATTTGAGCCATTCCTATATGGTCTCATTTTCGATTTGAAATTTAATATTAACCTTTTTAGCTAGATATAGGTTGCTAAGAGAATTCATTGCGTGTATTGAACCTTTTAGACTTCTTAATAAGACGTGCAATTCCATTGTAGATTTGTCAACAATGGCTACAGCTAGAAAGTCGATCGTAGCTGAACTTAACAAAGACCTGAAACTGAACGGGGACAACTATGATGTATGGGGAATTAAGATTAAGTATGTGCTGGAAGAACAAGAGGTTCTAGACACCTTGGAAACAGTCATGGCTGTGCCCGAGGAAGGTGTTACTGCTTAGCATCGAAGAGATAGAGAAGCTTATACGGCATGGAAGAAGAGAGATTCTACTGCCCGTATCATTCTCTTAAGTTCGATGCATGATGACTTCACTCGACAGTTCTGTAAGTTAGAGACTGCAAAGGCTCTATGGGACTCCTTGCAGGAGAAGTTCGGAGGTGTGTCTCTGACTAGGCTCCGCTCTCTTACTATCAAATTTGATACTTACAAGAAGAGACATGATCATACAATGAGCGAGATGCAGAACATGATCAGTGAACTCAGTGAAGCAGGTCATGTGTTGACCGAGGAGCAGAAAGTTCAAGTTGTTATCCGTTCTTTACCGAACAGTTGGGAGCATATGAAGATGCACCTGACACACACCGAAGGTGTTACCACCTTCGATGCTGTTGTTCGCCACCTCGAACTCGAGGAGGATCGCCTCGCATCGATCAAGGTCAATGCTGAAGCTCACTATGTGGGTTCCAACTCCAGTGGGAGGCGTCCAAGGGCTCAAGGCCAGAAGCGTAAGCGCTCAAATGGCAGGGGTAAAGAACCAGTGAAAGAGCAAAGGAAAGCAGAAAGACCCAAAGAGAAAAAGCACAAGAACAGAAGGAAGACAAACGTTTCTCGCTTGAAATGTTTCAATTGTCAACTCAAGGGGCACTATGCAAACGAGTGCACTGCTCCCAAGGTACATTCTAACTCATGTGTGAGTGAACTTTACGTATCTAGTACTGTTCTTATGACTGAGCATGATCCTTTGTGGGTCGTTGATTCAGGTGCAACAGACCATGTGACAAAAGATAAAGATGCTTTTGTCAAGTTCCGACGGATTCCAGTCGGATCAAGGTGGATCTATGTAGGCGACAACTCAAGAGTTGAAGTTCTAGGAATCGGCATATGTGAATTGCGATTGCGTGAAGGCCAAACCCTAGTCCTACATGATGTTCTCTTTGCTCCCAAGATTTGGAGGAATTTGGTTTCTGTAACTTCTTTATTAAGGATTGGTTTCAATTTCCTTTTTGCTCATAACAGTTTAAGAATTTGTTTGGATGACCAATTTTATGGTCAAGGATATGTGCTGAATGGTTTGACAATTTTGGATATTGATCATCGCAATAAATCTTTTTCCTATTCTACTTCTTCTTCTTCTTCTTCTTCTTCTGTGAATGATAAAGATGTTAGTTTATGGCATGCTAGGTTAAATCACATTGGTCAAAACCGAATGAAACGTCTAGCTAAAGAAGGATTACTAGGTGGTATACGAAATGTCGAATTACCACCTTGTGAACCTTGCCTAAAAGGAAAGATGCATTAAAAACCATTTGGTAAAGGTACTAGGGAAGAACTTCCATCACAATTAATACATTCTGATGTATGTGGTCCAATGAACGTGAGGGCAAGGCATGGAGCCTTCTACTTCATCACTTTCATAGATGACTGTACTAGGTATGGTCAAATCTACTTGATGGCTCACAAGTCTGAGGCACTAGGTTGCTTTAGAAAGTTTATGAACCTTGTTGAGAACCAACTAGACAGAAAGATCAAAGTTATGAGAACCGACAGAGGTCGGGAATACCTCTCCGAGGAATTCAAAACTTTGTGCGATGAAAAGGGAATTGAACATCAGTTGTCCATTCCATATACTTCGCAGCAAAACGGTTTTGCTGAGAGGAGAAACATAACTCTTCTCGATATGGTCAGGTCTATGATAGCTCAAGCAAGTTTGCCCATTTCCTATTGGGGAGATGCCTTGCTAACAGCCACATATGTACTTAACCGAGTACCCTCCAAGACTGTCACTTCCACTCCATATGAGTTGTGGACCGGCCGCAAACCTGACTTAAGTGTGCTTAGGCCATGGGGTTGCACTGTTTTCGCCCATGATACTTCAAGCAAATTTGGGAAATTAAGCCCAAGAGGCAAGAAGTGTGTCTTTATAAGATACCCTGAAGTATCCAAAGGATATGTCCTAGTGGGAGAAAACGCAGAAGGTCGAGTGACTGAAATCGAATCCCGAGATGTAGTGTTCTTGGAAAACGAATTTCCTGCCGTTGGACAAGTGGACAGAGATCAACCCTTGTTTGAGGAACTTGATTCGAACGGACCTCTCCATTCGAGTGGGAGGAATACTGAGGAAAATGCAACTGATCCTGACAATGGTCTAGATCAAGATCCTATTCTTTATTATGATAGAGAAATGGATCATATCCCTCAGAACGTTTCGAATGTCACAGATCCTAATGCAAGTGGGAGCGAGTTTCCTGACTCAAATGAGAATACGGAACTTAGCATAAGAGATAGAATTCCGGGTTATGATGAATATATGAGACATGTTTATCAAGACCGAGAGGAATCGCGTCAAACAAAACGACAAAGGGTCAAGCGCCGTCGATTTGGTATCGAAGGTGAAGCTCTCCTTATCACCCCAAGTGATGAAGTTGAGCCTAAAAATGTTAGTGACGCACTATCTTGTCCCGAAAATGATAAATGGAAGAAAGCAATGGAAGAAGAAATGGATTCCATGAAAGTCAACCAAGTTTGGGAACTGGTTGATCTGCCTGAGAGAAGAAAAGCTGTTAAGAGCAAGTGGGTTCTTAAAGTAAAGCGAAGGGCTGACAACAGTATCGAAAGATACAAAGCTCGCCTGGTCGCTAAGGGCTTCACACAACAGGAAGGGATAGACTATGAGGAAACCTTCTCACCTGTTGTGAGGTTTACATCTATCAAACTAATACTGGCAATTGTTGCAAGTTTAGACCTAGAGCTACATCAAATGGATGTCAAGACTGCTTTTCTCAATGGAGAATTGAACGAAGAAATCTACATGGAACAACCTGTAGGTTTTGTCGTACCAGGATGCGAACAAAAGGTTTGCAAGTTGAATAAGTCAATCTATGGCCTGAAACAGTCTTCGAGGAAATGGTATATTCGATTTCATAATCAGATGATCTCGAACGACTTCAAAATACTTGAAGAGGACCATTGCGTATGTACAAAACGCTCAGGTAGAAAATTTGTCATTCTGTCTCTATATGTAGATGACATCCTCATAGCAGGAAATGACATTGCTTTTGTAAACCAAATCAAATCTTGGTTAAGCTCAAGCTTTGAGATGAAAGATATGGGCGAAGCCGCATACATTCTTGGAGTTAAGACTACAAGAAATCGTTCAAAGAAACTGTTGGTATTGTCTCAAGAGACTTATATCATCAAAGTAATTGAACGCTTTGGTATGGCAGGCTGCAAACCCGTAGACAGCCCAATGACTAAAGATGTCACCCTAAGTACTGAAATGTGTCCCCAAACACGAAAGGAAAAGGAACGAATGAGAACAGTTCCTTATGCAAGCGCCATAGGTAGTCTCATGTATGCAATGTTGTGTACTAGACCCGATATCTGTCACGCCGTTGGGATGGTGAGTAGATACCAATCCAATTCTGGACAAGCACATTGGACCGCAGTTAAAAGGATTTTGAGATATCTTAGAGGTACTGCGGATTATTCTCTATGCTATCAAGGCAGAGACCTGAATCTCAGAGGATACACGGATGCTGATTGGGTAGGTGACTTGGATGAGAGGAAATCCACGTCTGGCTACGTGTTCTTGCTTGGCAACGGTGCCATCTCATGGAGTAGCAAGAAACAGACATGTGTAGCACTGTCCACAATGGAGGCTGAGTACGTTTCGTACTCGTCAGCAGTTCAAGAGGCGGTGTGGTTGAATATGTTCTTAAACCACATTGGTGTGACCAAATCCGCCGCTCCAGTCATAGTGATAGTCAATCTGCTATTGCTTTTGCTAAGGATCAAAGGTTCCATAGCAAGGCCAAGCATATAGAGATAAGGTATCATTTTGTCAGGGACTTAATTACAGGCAAAGAAGTCAGTGTGAAGTACATTTCCACTCATGACATGGTTGCTGATCCCCTTACCAAACCTGTCAAGAGAGATGTTTATGTCAAACATATTAGATCCCAGGGTTTGAGAATGATCTAAATTGTACTTCTGTTTTTCAATGTTAAATGAACTTGAATTATCAATAAAGGTTTGAAGAATTTGTTCCAATACACGAGTGCGAATGTTTTATTTGTTTAACATTTGCTGTTATTGAAAAATGCATGTTAGACAGAGAAGTAGCTTACTCACACGAGTGTTTACCCTTGTTCTGTCATATGAGACAGCTAAAAGGATGAGGCCGCTTTTGAACATACGAGAGCATGTTCCAATAGCAGTAGAGGCCGTCTTGTAGAGAGGATGATGTTGGAACCTGATCAACGATCAGAGTCGCGCAGCGGAAGCGAGAAAAGAACGATTAAAACATCATTGATCAGATTACACTTGATCTTTATCATTGCCTCAATGTTATTAGTTTAATTAACGTGATTACTACATTAGTCACTCACATGGAATCCCTCTGAGAGAGATGGACGAACCGCACAATCGGAGGTTCCGCCAAAATCACGTGCACGACACCTACAGTGAACATGTACTCGATCAAGGCACGAAGAACGACGAACGGAAGGCTCCGGGATCACCCTAGGGGGTTCGGCCGGCCACTTGCAGTAGAGGGGATTAGGGTTTCGATTTTCTGTGTCAGAAAGTCTAGGGTTTCAATCGATTAGGATTAATTTATAGTATGTCGACTAATTACAGTTTCAGTACCTGTATTAATTTAATTAATCTGATTGTACCACAAAAGAATACAATAGATTCAATTAACATCAATTAGGTTATAATTAATCACATACTAACCCCTAAAGAAAATCTAATTAATCAATCGCTTAATTAATTAACCCGATTGAATAATTAATCCCTCCATACAATCAATTAACTTGTTCCAATCAGAACAATTAATCGATTAACATTATCAGTTAACAACTAATAATAAGTTCATCATAAATACACTTCATGTATTAGTTCTCCGAGTACAAGTCTCAGTGTCTAGTGTGCACGATCCTGTGGGCCATAATCAATTAGCTCAACGACTGATAGAGAGTTGCCTAGACCATATCAGTCACCAATTGATTACAGTGTTAGTCCATCTCATACAGATAGATACCCTGTAGTAATCTCTAATATCTCTTACCATGCATATCGATATATCAAGCATGAGGCATGGTGGACGTCATCCTCTAAAGCTTGAGATATTTCTCGATCTAGAGTTAACTGAAGAACAGATAAGTAACCAGCTTATCTGAGTGTGGCCACACATTTCTCAGTTCAACTCATCGAGTGGCCTAATGATATCATCTCACTTGGGAGTGAGTGGTAATCCCTTCACTTCAACTATCAGTATGAATCAGTTCACTGACTAGACCAATCATACCCGTATTTGGCATCCTTTTACAGACCTGTTAGGCGTATGTCAAATCTAATCAGATTCCTCATTCAATACTATATTGAAATCAGGTCGACAGATAAAAGAAATCTACATTTATAGAAGGGCAATGACACTCCCACCATGTGCCTTCTAAAGCGGATCGACCAAGTCCCGTATTGGTCATACGTACCTATAAACATATCCTGTACACGTGTACATATCCTGTTCGTAAAAGCTTTACGTTCTATTCATTCCCATGAGTAGAACTAGCTTCTGGTAATTTATGATATACAATCAATGGATACTTCATACAGTACATATAATACAAGATATATTGACTGAATGAATTAATGCCTTTTATTCCATAAAACAAATGCATAGTACAATCAACAAAAAGTACAATACATCAACAAATAACTATGCCTAGAACTAGGGCACACCAACAATCTCCCACTTGACCTCGGTCCAAGCAGGCATAGCCCTAATCCCTATAGATCTAGCATGAGCATTGTTCTTGCGTTCAGCAAGAGCCTTCGTCATCGGATCAGCAACATTGTTATCTGTATCAACTCTCTGTAGTCTAACATCACCTCTTTGGATAATCTCCCGAATAAGGTGAAACTTCCTGAGTACATGCTGGTTCTTCTTTGTAGACTGGGGCTCCTTAGCTTGTATCATGGCCCCATTGTTGTCACAGAAGAGCACAACTGAATCCTGGATAGAAGGTACTACTCCAAGATCAGAAATGAACTTTCTCATCCAGACCGCTTCCTTAGAAGCCTCACAAGCAGCAATGTACTCAGCTTCTGCTGTAGAATCTGCAACAGTTGGCTGTTTAGTGGACTTCCAACTAATGGCACCGCCATTCAAGAGGAACACAAAACCAGATTGGGATTGTTGTTCGTCTTGATCAGTCTGGAATCCTGAGTCAGTGTAACTGGACACAACCAACTCATCATCGCCACCATAAACCAAGAAAAGATCTCTAGTACGTCTCAAGTACTTTAGAATTGCCTTGACTACCTTCCAGTGTTTCTCACCGAAGCAAGACTGGAACCGGCTAGTCATACTGAGGGCAAAAGCAACATCAGGCCTAGTACATAGCATAGCATACATAATCGACCCTATAGCAGAAGCATAAGGGTACTTGGAGACCTTGCGCCTCTCCTTCTCAGTCTTAGGACTGTGTTCCTTCTTAGACAGTTTCAAACCATGTGCCATAGGGATGAATCCCTTCTTGGAGTTGGACATGTTGAACCTCTTAAGGATTTTGTCTATGTACTTTGCCTGAGAAAGCCCCAACAGGCGTTTTGCCCTATCTCTGTGGATTCTGATCCCCAAGATAGTCTCAGCCTCCCCAAGGTCCTTCATTGCAAAACATTTGTTCAGCCACTGCTTTGTGGCTTGCAGCTCTGAAATGTTTCCTCCTATCAATAGAATGTCATCGACATAGAGCACTAGGAAAGTGTCCGAGCTCCCACTATTCTTACGATACACACAGGGCTCATCGAAGTTCTGAATGAATCCAAATTCCTTTATGGATTCATTGAACTTCTTGTTCCAAGACCTAGATGCTTGCTTAAGTCCATAAATGGACTTTTGAAGCTTGCATATTCGGTTAGGATATTCAGGATTCACAAAACCTTCAGGTTGAGCCATATAGACATCCTCCTCTAGCTCTCCATTCAAGAAAGCGGTCTTGACATCCATTTGCCATATCTCATAGTCGTACCATGCCGCTATAGCAAGTAATATCCTTATGGATTTGAGCATAGCTACTGGTGAGAAGGTTTCATCATAATCAATTCCATGAATTTGCCTGAATCCCTTCGCTACCAGACGCCCCTTGAAGGTGTTGTCAGCTTTCAGCTTGTAAAGCCACATGCTCTCCACAACTTTGACTCCAGGGTGAGGATCAACCAAAACCCAAACCTCATTGTCATACATAGATTGCATTTTAGACTCCATGGCTCCACGCCATTGAACTGATTGTGGCCCTTCAATAGCCTCCTTGTAGGACTTAGGGTCATCTTGTTCCACAACCATGACCTCATAGTCTTGGGTGACCAGGTATCCATACCTCTCAGGCCCTTGACGTGACCTACCAGACCTTCTAGGTTCCCGTACAATATGTTCTACCTGTTCATCAACCTGAACATCAGGAACAATTGTCTCAGCTTCCTCAGCAGTTGCTGCAGGAGTTTGTGGTTCTTGAACTTCTCCAAGCTCAATACTGCTCCCACTGTCTTTCTTGGAAATAAATTCTTTTTCCAAAAAGACTCCAGTTCGAGCAACAAAAACCTTGTTCTCTAATGGATTGTAGAAATAGTAACCCTTAGTTTCCTTAGGGTAACCTACAAACTGGCATTTGACAGTTCTGGACTCTAGTTTGCTACTAATCAATTTCTTGACATGAGCATCACAGCCCCAGATCTTCATAAAGGACACACAGGGTTTCCTGCCCTTCCATAGCTCGTATGGTGTTCCCTTAACTGCCTTGCTGGGTGTATTGTTTAGAATGTAAGCAGCAGTCTCTAAAGCATATCCCTAAAAGGATACAGGGAGATTAGCCTGACTCATCATTGAGCGGACCATGTCTAACAAGGTCTTGTTTCTCCTCTCTGAAACCCCATTCCATTGAGGTGTACCAGGAGGAGTAAGTTGGGATACAATCCTACACTCACTCAAGAATTCGTCAAACTCTTGGCTCAGATACTCACCCCCTCTGTCAGACCGGAGTGCTTTAATCTTTTTACCAAGCTGGTTTTCAACTTCATTCTTAAAATCTTTGAACTTTTGAAGTGTCTCAGATTTGTGTCTCATCAAATACACATAGCTGAAACGGCTATAGTCATCTGTGAAAGTAATGAAATATAGAAAACCTTGTCTAGCTTGTGTGCTCATTGGTCCACATACATCAGAATGTATAAGCCCCAATAGCTCAGTTGATCTTTCACCAGTCTTCTTAAAAGGTGCTTTTGTCATCTTGCCACGTAAACAAGATTCACAAGTATCTAGAGCCTGAAGATCAAAAGATCCTAAAATTCCACTTGAGTGGAGCTCAGCGATACATCTCTCGTTTATGTGCCCAAGACGGCAATGCCAGACATATGTAGGATTATTATAATCACTTATTTTAATCCTTTTATTTACATTGTATACATGAGATTGATTTGATAAATCTAAGACATACAACCCGTTCTGAAGAACGCCTGTTCCATATAAAATATTACCACATAAGATACTAAAAGTTCCATGCATAATATTAAAGGAAAATCCCAAATCATCCAAACAAGAAACTGAAATAATATTCCTGCGCATCGCAGGTACATGGTAACAATTTCTTAAAATGAGTTCCAGCCCAGTAGGCAAACACAAGTAATAATCTCCTACATCTAACGCATGCACCCTGGCACCATTTCCGACGCAGAAATCCACATCACCCGAACTCAAGCTCCTTCTATTTCTGAGCCCCTGCACATTTGAACAAATGTGAGAACCACATCCTGTGTCTAAAACCCAAGATGAAGAAATAGTAAGGTTAATCTCAACAACATAAATACCTGAAGATCCAGCAGCCTGCTTGTTCTTCACATTTCCCCTTAGCTTAGGACATGCACTCTTCCAGTACCCCTTCTCACCACACTCGTGGCATAGGTCTAATGGGTGTGGCTTGAAGGCTTTCTTCTTGCCTTTGCCAGCGGGCTTCCTACCCTTGTTCTTGAACACATTCTTGTTCTTAGGCCCATTAGCCTTACCACTGCTCACCACATTCACCTCCACCTTCCTGCCCTTAGTCATAGTCTGCTCAGCCTGTTTTAGCAGGCCATGCAACTCCATGACTGTTCTATCCTGACCCTGCATATTGTAGTTCAGGATAAATGAGTCAAAGGAAGGAGGGAGTGAACTGAGGATCATGTCCACTGCAGTAGTCTCCAACACAGCTGAGTTGAGACTAGCCAACCTGTCAATAAAGCCCTTCATTTTTAGCACATAAGCGCTAACAGAAGTCCCAGGTTGCATTACAGTGTTGCTCAATGCTTTGGTGGTCAAGTACCTCTCCTGACGAGCCTGATCCTCGAACATAGTTCTCAGATTGGTCATCATTTGACGGGCCCCCTGATCCATGAACTGCTTCTGAAGTTCAGCAGTCATTGTACCAAGCATTATACATGCCACCTCCCTGTCGTCCTTCACATGCTTTTCATAAGCTTGTGTGACAGCAGCAGTGGCACGTGCAGCAGGAGCATCAGGAATAGGAGTAGTCAGTACATACTCCCTAGCCTCGTGCCTTAGGACGATTTGCACCGCCCTAGCCCAATCTAGGAAGTTTGTCCCTGTCAGCTTCTCCTTTTCCAATAGTGGTTTGAGAGGATTGTTAGTTGCCATCTCTTTTCTTTAATCGAGTTTAAGTTTTAAGTAGATTCTGCAGAAAGAGAGAGAGAATTAGAATAAGGACTTTAATGTCAATAAACAAATTAATATCTGTTAAATTAATCTCTTTTGGTGATTATATTGACTTCGTTATACCAAGATCCACAATCCCATTAATAATTTGATCAAGCTAGGGCTTGTATCTCATATTAGTGTATTTGGTAGAGCAACCTACTCAATTCTCCCACCTAGAGAACTCTTGGTTTGATAGGTCTATTGACACTTTACCTATCCATGCTTAGGAACCCGCAACTAGCTTAATGATGTTCCTTCTTCGAGTAAAACCTACAATCTCTGTTAACCACACTCTCAAAAGAAAGTATCTTAACCCTCAACGGCCCACCAGTTACTACAATATATTCTGCTAGGGCATGATATACACTGTAGCACCACCTGGGAGGAAGAGGTGAGGTTTAGGTAAAGCATTTATAAAATACCCGATATTTTGTTTAACAGATTACATTGGGTGATCGGCTTAACACGTGAAATAGAATTGATCTGGTGATCAATAGCGATGCAACTTATTAGATTCGTTTTATTTGTCCATTTTACATATCATAAAAGATATAATAATACAAAATTAAAATAGACATCCTATGGGCTTTTCTAATACATCCTATAGGACTATTAATTGAAAACCAGAAATGAAATCTTCTGGCTTCCTCAATGGGCTTGGGCTCATCAGGAACTTCTCTTCGGTCTTCTTATGATTACATCAAAATAAAACCTATACAATTTGTCTAAGCAAAAGTAATGAAAATTTAAAATCCAAAATTTACATTCCATACTTCAATTTAAAAGCCCATAAGATTCTATAACAAGTTGCTGCAAAAGAACATTAGACGACATAAAATAAATGCATGACTATGGTAATCCTAATTCACATTTTAATTTAATTAAGCCAACCCAATTTGATAAAATCGTTTCAGTTTTCTCAATCAGTAAATTAGCCCGTGAAGGCCCAATGATTTCATCATTGTTCCCACTGAACTTTGGGAATTACTCAATCGAAAACTAAACACATTTAATGCCACCGGTGTCTCGATCCATTAAATTAATTTTATCATCATACCATATTCAATTTAATATCGTCGAAATAAAATCTAAGATATACAAATGCATGGCACGACATAAACTTTTCAATTTAATTAATTTAACCTAAGCTAATTAATTAGTTAACTGTATTTGGGCCAAATTAATTTTTAGTAAAAACGAGTTTAATTTCAAAAAGAAATAAAAATTAATTATGCCCCCAAATACACGGGACCCGACCCGTTACCCGCTCCGACCCGCGCCCCGGACCCAAAATTCAAAAATTAGGGTTTCGGGGGCGTTCGGGGCAGGTTCGGGTCGGCCCAAACCCGTGGTGGTGCTGCTTTGCAGCAGCCACCTTGCTGCCTCAACGCAGCAGTCCAGGGGACTGCTGCGCCCGGCCAGCTGGGGGCCGGCCACCGGCGGCCGCCCCTCGCAGGGTGCCGCCTTCACCAGCCGCCGCTGGCCATGGCCAGCAGTCCCACCGGACTGCTGCCATGAGCAGCGGGGAGCTGCTGCAAAACAGCAGCTCCCCAGCGGCCGGGAACTGCTGCTGCAGTTCCCTGTGGCCGGCGACGCCGGCCCCTGGCCAGCAGCCCCGAAAAGGCTGCTGGCCAGCGGTCGGCCGCCGCGAGCGCCGCTGGGGGCGGTGGTTCCGGCCACCGTCCCCAAAACCCTAAAATCAATTTTTTTTTTAATTAAAATTAAAACAGAAAATTAAATCCAGCAACCACACGACATAGAAAAATAAATCCATCGATCTAAACACATGCCATATGATCCGATTAAATTCCTATATCGGGAAAAATAGCAAAAACCCGATTTAACTAAAATAACATTAACCAATGATTCAACCAACGGCTCTGATGCCACTGTTGGAACCTGATCAACGATCAGAGTCGCGCAGCGGAAGCGAGAAAAGAACGATTAAAACATCATTGATCAGATTACAGTTGATCTTTATCATTGCCTCAATGTTATTAGTTTAATTAACGTGATTACTACATTAGTCACTCACATGGAATCCCTCTGAGAGAGATGGACGAACCGCACGATCGGAGGTTCCGCCAAAATCACGTGCACGACACCTACAGTGAACAGGTACTCGATCAAGGCACGAAGAACGACGAACGGAAGGCTCCGGGATCACCCTAGGGGGTTCGGCCGGCCACTTGCAGTAGAGGGGATTAGGGTTTCGATTTTCTGTGTCAGAAAGTCTAGGGTTTCAATCGATTAAGATTAATTTATAGTATGTCGACTAATTACAGTTTCAGTACCTGTATTAATTTAATTAATCTGATTGTACCACAAAAGAATACAATAGATTCAATTAACATCAATTAGGTTATAATTAATCACATACTAACCCCTAAAGAAAATCTAATTAATCAATCGCTTAATTAATTAACCCGATTGAATAATTAATCCCTCCATACAATCAATTAACTTGTTCCAATCAGAACAATTAATCGATTAACATTATCAGTTAACAACTAATAATAAGTTCATCATAAATACACTACATGTATTAGTTCTCCGAGTACAAGTCTCAGTGTCTAGTGTGCACGATCCTGTGGGCCATAATCAATTAGCTCAACGACTGATAGAGAGTTGCCTAGACCATATCAGTCACCAATTGATTACAGTGTTAGTCCATCTCATACAGATAGATACCCTGTAGTAATCTCTAATATCTCTTACCATGCATATCGATATATCAAGCATGAGGCATGGTGGACGTCATCCTCTAAAGCTTGAGATATTTCTCGATCTAGAGTTAACTGAAGAACAGATAAGTAACCAGCTTATCTGAGTGTGGCCACACATTTCTCAGTTCAACTCATCGAGTGGCCTAATGATATCATCTCACTTGGGAGTGAGTGGTAATCCCTTCACTTCAACTATCAGTATGAATCAGTTCACTGACTAGACCAATCATACCCGTATTTGGCATCCTTTTACAGACCTGTTAGGCGTATGTCAAATCTAATCAGATTCCTCATTCAATACTATATTGAAATCAGGTCGACAGATAAAAGAAATCTACATTTATAGAAGGGCAATGACACTCCCACCATGTGCCTTCTAAAGCGGATCGACCAAGTCCCGTATTGGTCATACGTACCTATAAACATATCCTGTACACGTGTACATATCCTGTTCGTAAAAGCTTTACGTTCTATTCATTCCCATGAGTAGAACTAGCTTCTGGTAATTTATGATATACAATCAATGGATACTTCATACAGTACATATAATACAAGATATATTGACTGAATGAATTAATGCCTTTTATTCCATAAAACAAATGCATAGTACAATCAACAAAAAGTACAATACATCAACAAATAACTATGCCTAGAACTAGGGCACACCAACAGATGAAAGCAATTTCATCATGGTACAAGATAACCACATATACCTCGAGTATATGTAACAGATTAAGATGTAATCTGAAAGGCAAGTTTGTGATGACTTAATGCCTTCTGTCTTTACAGCCAGGAGCGATCATTACAAGTAATGAACTAAAGTCAGATGTTTTGGCACATCTGGACCTATGCTTCTGTATGGTGTTAGAATAGAGGTACATGCTCTTCCATATGTGGAATTGAACACCATGGCACTTGTATATGACACTGTTTGCTTAGCGACCACAAGATGGAAAAGCGCAGATCTCGCCTTTTCCTAGTGTGAGACTTACATCTCGGAATTATGATTTCTTGAGAATAATTTGTAGGGTTCAGAAAGATCGATCAGAGCCGCGCAGCGGAAGCAGCGATCTTATTAGTTAAACGGTGAATTCGATCTAACCTGAACCAATTGTCCCATTGATCTTAATCTTTAAACCTCAGTTAAATTTTAACAAAACTGTTATCTTAATCTATGGATTAAGAAAACCTACTTGGATATTCTTTCAAGGATAGAGGAGAGCCTTAGATGTTGCTCCTCCTAGTTCACGTGCAAACACGAGCAAGAACCGAGACCAGCTACTAGTCGGCTTACTCCAAGAACGCGAAGAACGAGGAACAAATTCGCCGAAATCCTCTAGGGAGGGGTTCGGCCGAATCTCAGTGTTTGGGAGGCTAGGGTTTTGATTTTCCATCCTGAATAATGAATTGACAATTCACTTATATAGTGCAATTAATTAACTTTCAATTAATTATTAATTTGACCCTTAATTAATTTAATTTTATCAATTAAACACTGTAGTATTAAATCGATTCAATTGACATCAATTAGGTTAAATTAATATTACACTTTAACCCATAAACAATTAATCGCTTAATTAAATTAACCCGATTAATTAATTAGCAGTTCCATTTACTAATTAACTTGTCACATAACAAATAATTAATACGTTCTTCAAATAATCAATTCATCAATTGATCATTTAATCTTGGAATTAATTAACACAATTCATGTATCAATTAATCTTCTCGATTACCATGTTGCACGATCCTTAGGGTCTGAAATCAATAAGCTGTGAATTAACAATTCACTGATCGACAGAGGGTCCTAGTAAACCATGTCAATCACATATTGATTAAAGATGAATGCTATCCATGTTAGACAGAAAACCCTGTATGATGCTCTACTTATCTCTTACCAAAAGCATATCGATTAATCAAGCTGGAGGCATGGTGTAGTCATCCTCTATTGCTAGATTAATTTCTTGATCATCGAGTATTACTGACAAACAAACAAGTCACCTGCTTGTTTCAGTACGGCCGTACATTTCTCAGCTAATACTCATCAAGTGGCCTATGATATCAACTCACTTAAACAGTGAGTGGTAATTCTATCACTTCAACTATCCGCAGTAATAAGTTCAGAGATTGAACCAGTGTATCCATATTTGGCATCCTCTGGCGGACCTGTTAGAAATACACCAAATTCAATCTGATTCCTTATTGACTGCTATACTGAAATCAGGTCAGGAGATAAAAGAGATCTACATTGTTAGAAAGCTTAATGACTCTACCACCATAAACTTTCTAAAGCGGATCGACCAAGTCTCGTGTAACGCACACGCACCTATATCCATATTCACATACACTAAGCAACCTACAGAGTGTCATGTGAATCCTAGATATAAAAGCTTATGCCATAATCATTCCCATGACTATGACTCACTTCTGGTATACTTTATGATATACAATCAATGGATACTTCATTTAGTTACTATAGTACAAGATATATAACTCAAATGAATTAATGCCTTTATTCATAAAACACCAATAACATAGTATGTAATCATCATCAAATACAATGTCATAAAACTGTTGGTCCTAACAAGATCAGAATCACCTAGAGGGGGGTGAATAGGTGTTTCAAACGAAAACTGATATTTTCAAACTTTTAATGAAAACTCAATTTTCAGAGTCAATAATCCCCTGAATCAGAGGCAAGCTTATTGAAGTAGCCTCTGAGGGATAATTTGCTTTAAGACAGGTTCTGTCCTTTCAGCAACAGAAGTTCTGAGTTAAGAGCTTCTGGACAGACTTCTGAACACAGGCTTGTGATTTTTAAGAGAAAAACTGTTTCAGCACTAAATATGATACAAGTACACAGAAGCAATTAACAAGTATAAGGAAGGGAGAAAGAGATTCAGGAGGTCCTGATGAACAGTTCAATTTATCCAAGTTCGCCACAGAATTCCTGTGACTACGTCTTGTCCTCTGAGGTCGCAGCCTCCAGAGATTTTATAAATCCACTATTCAGAACTTTTATGGCAAGTTCAGAAGCTCCTTTACATCAACAGAACTTAAGCTAATTTCTCACTTAGTTCTGACTAGCCTAAAATGAGTTAAAGGATTTTCACCAGAACAACAATACTCTGTTTTCTGGATTTCTCACCCAACTCAAATCTCAACTAGATTTCTCTCTTTTAAATCTAACTGAAGATCACAACCGATCTCAGTTTACAAGATTTCTATTATGAACTTGTTTTTCTTCACTCTCTCACAATTACAAAGTCTAAGCTAAGAAAAGATTGAGAATGGAAAGTGTGCTCTGTTTTCTTGAATATAACAGTGCGTTGAGATTTTTGCTCTATGATCACACACGTAGTTGATGCAGTGGAGCTTTGCTACTATTTATAGTGTTGAGTAGATAACCGTTGAGGATATTTGAATCTTCAAGGATGACAAGGATGAAAGTAGCCGTTAATCTTGTCAACTTCTTCAAACGGTCTCAAAACACTCAACTCTGTCAACTTTGTACTTTAATCTAATCCGGTATGGGATTAAAATAAAGGTGATGGAGTTGACTGAACTTGAAGATTGATTTAGAGGGAAACGATAAGAGAGCAGGTTTTGTTTGTTGTGAACAGGCGCGTCCTTCAAACAGCTTTTTGAACTTTTGGCGCCTTGCATTAAATGCAACTGACAAAGCATTAAATGCTTAACTAAACCCGTGATAACGAACTTCTGATGTTCGTATTCCTTCTTAGCGCTTCTGAACTAAAACAACCTTAGTCTTCTGTTTGCAAAGGAGAACTTCTGATAAAAACTTAAGACAGACGATCAAGACTTCAGAGCGGTTGATCCAGCTTCTGAGAAAGTACTTCTGTCTTCAGTTTCTTTAATCTTCTGAGTTCAATAGGCAAGCAGGAATTCTTCATTCAGCATCTGCTGAGAAAACTTATACAATAACTTAACAAAAATTGTTAGTCAACATTGAAAAGTATATAAGTTAATTATCATTTTCATCTTCTGAAACGTTTGGACATAATCAAAACACTTAGGGTTCATCATTCTCCCCCATTTTGGTTATGGACAAACCGTGGTCAGAAGGTAAAGATTACTTAGAAAACTTTAAGGTTTAGAAAGTAACTTCCTGTTGGTTATAGTTTTTATAACTTCTGAGCAACTTAACTCCCCCATTTTAGTGTAAATGGTGAACTTCAGCAAATCTGAGACTTAGAAGACTTAAGATCAAGTTATTTAACGATTGTGAAGTAAGTTACTAAGTTAGAAAAACATATAAGCAAGCAGTAATATGTAAGAAGACAGAATGTGTGGAAAATTCAAATAGTATAAATATTCAGAGAACAAAGAAACAACATGTCAGAAGCATAAAGATGAATAACTTAACAAGAAGCTACCCAACCCAGAACCTATGACTAAGATTCTTAAGTTCTATGGATTTGACTATGTGTTTCGAGGTTTCTTCTGAAGAGGAGGAACTCCACTACTTGAACTGACATTAGCACCAGATCTCTTTAAACCAGAACTTGGACCACCACCCTGCTCAGCAGGTTTCTCCCCCATTTGTCCATAAACAACAGGCCTTCCCAGAGCTCCTTGAGACATTAACTTCTGTTGAACTTTGAGAGCAGTGTCAAGCTGATGTTTAGTTGGCCTTAAAGCATTGAGTTGATCGATTTTCTGTTTAAAATCAGCCTCAAGCTTTCTCATTTCAGGGAGAGATGGACCGGTCTGAGGTCTTTGCTTCTGAGCATCTTTCAGGAGCAACTTGATAGCTTGGTTGTTCAAATAGACAGCAGCAGTCAAGTATTCATTTTGAAGATAGGTCTGCCCACGAACAAACCGATAATTGTTATTCAGAATCTTCTCATGCTCTTTGGACTGAGAATGCAGAACCTTCATGAACTCAGTGAGTTCAGCAATTTGTGCATTCTGAGCATGGACAAGGGATTCTATGCTCTGAAGACGTTTATTGAGATCAGGAGAAATGTTTTCCACTACTTTGGCAGCCCCAGAGGAAGATTGACCTTGAGCAGAAGATTTCACTTCTCTCAGAACATGATTAATGGTGCTTTGTAGGTCGTCAATCTTAGCTGGGAGAACCTTCTCTTGAGATTCAAAATGTTCATTTGCTTCTCTAACCTCTTGTTGTAGAATGTTGAGATGTTCATTCACATTGCTAGTAGAAGCATGAGCAATGTTCTCAAGTGTAGGAAGGGTCAGAGCCAACTGCCTTAGTTTATAAAATTCATCATAAGCAGCGAGATGAAGGGTTGACAAATTCTGAATGAACACAGAGGGATTTTGCATTTGTAGCATAGTCATCAACTGTAGATTCTGTGCCTTCAGAGCTTGAATTTCTTGGAGCACCATACCCTGTGCATATAAGTCAGCAGCAGGAGTCCTTTGCCCAAGATTAGCCATATTGTGCAACAATCCATCAGAGCCACTTTGACTCATTCTTCTCAGATCCTCAACAGATGGAACACCACCAGCTGTTGAAATAACAGGAGCTCTGCGAGGAATCCCAAAACTACCAAAGTTTGCAGCCATCTCATCTCGATTCAGGTGATTGAACAGAAATTCATAGTTGGTACGAATACCAGCATAGGAAGGAGGAGTGGATGTATTGGAAGTTGTTAAGGGATCACACACAGGAGGTGTATGTCCAGAGGATGAGGATCTAGGTATTGTGGATGTGAATGAAGGAGCACTCTGAGTAGTCAGAGGAGGGAGAGAGGAGAGAATGGTAGTTGGTATAGAGGATGGAGGAGTGGAGATTGAAGTTGTAAGTCCAGAAAATGGAGGCACAACTTCTGATGGAAGTGATTGTGAGGATGAGATAATAACAGAGTCAGAAAATAAAGGAGCTGTGTTAATATTTACCTCTGAATAGGATCCAGAGGACAGAATGGTTTTAAGAGGCATATCCTCAGATGTTGAGGAAATGGGAGGAATTTGAATAGAAGATGTACTTACCTCTGAGACAGAAGTAGGTGCAGAAGATGGTTGAGAAGAATGAATAGGAGATGGAGCAGGAGTATGAGGTGGAGATGGTAAAGCTTGATCAGAAGTGTTCTGATCTTCCGGAACATTGGGGTCAAAGGAGCTAATAGGTGTGGCATCAAGATGAGCCATCTTTTCAATAGTGATTCTAGCATCCCTTTCACCAGGATTCCTGCCTTGACCCAGAAGGACATTGTCCAGGAAATCGTCGTTATCAACAGTTTCAACAAACTCTTGAGCATTTTTAAGAACGATTTCAGGAGCAATCACTTCTTCATCACTATCCTCTGAGAGGTCTTGAATAGTAGGAGCACCAAAATCTCCTTCTGATGCATCCAGCATCTCTTCATCCAGAAATTCCTCTTCAGAAGGAATAGCATCTTCCAGCTCAGCACACTCAACAAATAAGTCCTTTTTGTTAAGGATCCTTCTGTGTGCAGCTTTCTTCCTTCTCATTCCCTGTGAAAGTGGAATTTCCCTTTCAGCAGTCTCTTCTTCAGCAACTTCTGAAAGAACAACATCACTGTCCAGTAGGGCAGCAGCTTCTTCCAGTCTGGCATCTTCCTTAGCTTTTGCCAGAGCTAATCTTTCTTCTGCCAATTTCTCAGCAACTTCAGCAGCTTCCTTTTCTCTTCTGGTTAACTCAGCCAGAGAGACAATTCTTTCTTGTTCTTTCTCAGCTTCAGCAGCTCTTGCTAACTCAGCAAGTCTGCTCTTCTCAGCTTCCTCTGCTGCTTTCTTTGCAGCTTCACTAGGTTTGTCAGCAACCACCTTACCAGAAGGTTCAATACTAATGGTAGCTTGAACCATAGGGGGAAGAGGCTCTGAAGTAACAACCTTTTCCACAACCAACTTACTTGGCTTTTTCTTGCCTTTGCCTCCTTTGGCAACAGTCTTTCCTTTCTGCTCAACAACCTTCATACTTTCTTTCTGACTTACAACCACAGAGGAACCAGCACCTTCTGGCTTCTTCGGAACTATACTGTGTTGTAACTTAGTCAGAGGAATAAGTTTGATTGGAGTGCTCTTACTGGTAATCCCTTCACCAGAAATCTCTATTCCAGCAGATTCAAACAGCCTGGTCAGAAGAGACCCATAGGCCAAAGCACTTCCAACCTTCACATTCTTCATCTGCCTTATAATCATGGCAGAAAGGTTGATCTTCTTCTCGTTCATTAAGTGGTACATGAACACCCTTTCTCTGTTAGAAACCCCATTAACAGCCCCAGATTTCGGAAGGAACACATTTGTGGTCAAATAATGTGCCCACCTCTGATGCTGTGTCAACCAGGTGGCATAGGTTTCTTTTGCGCTCTGAACTGGCTTAGCCCAGTTTACTTCCGAAAAACCTTCAGCAGTTCCATCATCCCCAATGATGATTCCTTCATCATCAATACTAATGGCTTGGGAAATGGAAGCCCTGCTGACCTCAAAATCAGTGCCATTTACCACAGAGTGTACAGTATCCTCCTCATCAGACCTATAGTGGAGGTTCTGATAGAACTCAGTTACCATCTTGGGATAGAAGAAATCATTCAAAGAAACAAATGAGTTCCAGTTTTGCGCACTTATCCATTTAGAGATGGGAACGGAGGATTTGACTTCATCATCTAAGAATCTAGATGTGAAAACCCTAGATTCACTAAGAATCTCATCATCAGCTAGGATGTGAGTGATAATGACTTGAGGAACATTTTCTTGAGCCATTTTTAGAAAAAGAGATTGAGAAATGTAGATTAAGTAGAAAGATTGCAGAAAATTGCAAGGATAGTTTTAGCTATGAAATCTGGTGAGCAAAAGATTTTCGAGTGAAAAGAACCTAAGTATGGAAACCCTCTATTTATACCCAAACAGTGATCGCTTCCTATTCAAAAAGTAACTAACTACCGTTTAAAAAGGAACCAGTTACCGTTAACAACAGAACGGCGCAGTAATAGCATTAAATGTAGACAGCTTTAATTCAAAATCATGATTATCCTTAAACATGCTTAATTAATTCAAACACATGGCAGTTAAGAATTAATAGGACAGTTAAAGATAAGTTATTGAAGTTGATAAGTCATACCAATGCCTTCTCGTAGACTTCTGAAAGGATTATAAGCCAGAGGCTTAGTAAACATGTCAGCAAGATTATCTTCAGAGGAGACATGAGTGATGAGTATATCTTTCTTCAGAACATGATCTCTCAGAAAATGATGTCTAATATGGACATGCTTCATTCTACTGTGTTGTATGGGATTTTTGGAAAGGTCAATTGCGCTCTTGTTGTCACAAAAGATGGTCATTGTTCCAGGAGTAATTCCATAGTCAGCAATTTGTTGCTTTATCCAGAGCATCTGAGAAACACAACTTCCAGCAGCAACATACTCAGCTTCAGCAGTTGAGAGAGCCACAGATGTTTGCTTCTTACTATGCCAGGAGACTAGACATTCTCCTAGAAAGTGACATCCACCAGAGGTGCTGACTCTTTTCAACTTGTCTCTACCATAGTCAGAGTCTGTGTATCCTACAGGAGTGAAATTAGTACTACAGGGATACCACAAACCAGCTTCTGAAGTGCCCTTGAGATATCTGAGAATTCTTTTGACAGCAATGTCATGAATCTCCTTTGGATTAGCTTGATACCTAGCACAAAAGCACACAGCAAAATGTATATCTGGCCTGCTGGTTGTTAGATATAGAAGTGAGCCAATCATACCTCTGTAGGTTTTAATATCTACAGGTTTACCAGCTTTCTCTTCATCATCAAAGTCTTTGCTGACATCCATGGGGATATCAACAGCATTAGATTCCAACATGCCAAACTTCTTTAGCACTTCTCTAGTATATTTGGCTTGATTGATAAACACACCATCATTACTTTGCTTGATTTGAAGTCCTAGGAAGAAGGTTAGCTCTCCCATCATAGACATCTCAAACTCAGCTTTCATGTGATTGCTGAACTCTCTGCACAAAGATTCATTAGTAGCACCAAATATAATATCATCAACATATACCTGTGCTAAGAGGATATCTTTGTTTTTCTTCAGAGTGAACAGAGTTGTGTCAACACAGCCTCTGACAAATCCTTTAGAGATCAGGAACTTTGTCAGTCTTTCATACCAAGCTCTAGGAGCTTGTTTCAGTCCATACAAGGCCTTCTTCAGCTTGTACACATGATTTGGAAACTTAGGATCTTCAAAACCAGGAGGTTGAGACACATAAACTTCTTCATCAATGTAACCATTCAAGAATGCACTTTTCACATCCATTTGAAAAAGCTTGAAGCCTTTGTATGATGCAAAAGCACATAAGATTCTAATGGCTTCCAACCTTGCAACAGGAGCAAAGGTTTCACCATAATCTATGCCTTCTTGCTGACTGTAACCTTGAGCAACAAGTCTTGCCTTGTTTCTCACAACATTTCCAAATTCATCAAGTTTGTTTTTCAGAACCCATCTTGTACCAACAACCTTCTTATTGTTAGGTCTGGGGACTAAAATCCAAACTTCTGACCTTTTGAACTGATCAAGTTCTTCTTGCATTGCCATTAACCAGGATTCATCTTCCTCAGCCTCGTAGAAGTCCTTGGGTTCCAGAAGTGACACAAAAGCCACATTCCCCATATATCTTCTGAGCTGAGCTCTGGTCATGACAGGATTATGAACAGAGTCAATTATGTTCTCTAAGGAATGATTCCTATGAGCTCTAACTTCTCTTGGTATATCCAATGTATCTTCTGAAACTTGTTCATCATTTGTTGAATCATATATAGGAGCATCTTCTGGAAGAAAGTTAACTTCTGTAGTTGGATGTTCTTCTGAGACATGTTCAGCAGGAGAGTCAACTTCAGCAGCTTTAGGAATAACATCTTCAACAGGAGGAGATGATATTTCAGGAGCTTGAACTTCATCTTCTTCAGAGGCTTTACTATCTGCAGGGTTAGTCTCATCAAACTTTACATGAATGGATTCATCTAAAGTTTGAGTCCTCTTATTAAAGACCCTATATGCTTTACTATGTGTTGAGTAGCCAAGAAAAATAGCTTCATCTGCCTTAGAGTCAAATTTTGAAAGATGTTCTTTTGTATTCAGAACATAACATTTACAACCAAAGGTTCTGAAGTAGCCTATCTTAGGCTTTCTTCCTTTCCAGAGTTCATAGGGAGTTTTGTTCAAGATACTTCTGATTAGAACTCTATTCAGAACATAGCAAGCTGTGTTCACAGCTTCTCCCCAAAAATACTTTGGAAGCCTTCGTTCATTGATCATAGTTCTGGCTATCTCAACCAGGGTTCTATTCTTCCTTTCAACTACCCCATTTTGTTGAGGAGTTCTGGGAGCAGAGAAGTTATGATCAATGCCTTTGATTTCACAGAATTCTTCAAACTTAAAATTCTTGAATTCTCCACCATTATCACTTCTGATATGGACTACCTTTTCATTCCTTTCATTCTCAAGTTTCTTAATCAGAACTGAGAAACATCCAAGTGATTCATCTTTGCTAGAGAGCAAGATGACCCAGGTGAATCTTGAATAGTCATCTACTATGACTAAGGCATATTTCTTTCCACCCATGCTCATTGGTTGAACAGGGCCAAAGAGATCCATATGAAGTAATTCTAAAGGTCTTTTAGTTGAAATGACTTTCTTAGTTTTAAAAGAACTTCTGGATTGTTTACCAGATTGACACGCAGTACATAAATGGTCCTTTTTAAAACTTATTTCAGGCAGACCCTCAACCAATTGATATCTAGCTACTTTGGTCAGAAGATCCATGCTAACATGAGCAAGTCTTCTATGCCAGAGCCAGGAGGTATCCTCTTTGGACATCAAGCATATATTTTTGCAAAGATTCTCAAGGTTCAGCATGAAAACATTTTCTACTCTAGGAGCAGTTAGAATAACTTCCCTTGACTTACTGTCCAAGATTTTACATCCAGAGGTGCTGAAGATTACATCTCTGCCTTTATCACACAGTTGTGCAACACTCAGGAGATTGAACTTCAGACCTCTGACTAGGGAGACATCTTCGATCGGAGGATTGGTTCCAATGGATCCAGAACCAAGAATTCTTCCTTTCTGAGCATCTCCAAAGCTGACTTTACCACCTCTTTTAGGTACAAATGTGATGAATGCCTTTTCATCACCTGTCATATGCCTTGAGCACCCACTGTCAATGTACCACAGCTTTGACATTGATGGAGCACTCAGAGCAACCTGCAACACAATCAATTAGTGACAGGTACCCAATCCTTATTGGGTCCTTCAGAGTTAGATTTAGCTTCTACAGGTTTTTCTGATACTTCAGATTGCAAGAGGTTCTTAATGTGGTACTTGCAATCTTTCAACCAATGTCCATCTTTCTTACACAATTTGCAAGAAGGAGGATTCTTGGATCTTTCCCTTTGCTTCTTAGGAGCATTCTTCTTCTTCTGGGAAGGTACTACTTCTTCAGAGGCATTAGCACTCTTAGAGGTTCCCACTTCAGGAGGAGAAGAGATCTCTTTCAGAAGAGAGGGAGTGACAGATTTCTTCTTCTGAGGTTTATCATTCCTCAGAGGCAGTTTTTCCTTACCTTTGACTTTTGAGTCATCGGAGGAAGAGCTGAATTGTTTACTTAGTTTATCTTCCAATATTTTCATATCAGCATAAACTTGAGTAAACCTAAGAAATTTGTCAGCCTCGCTTTTGTCCAACTTCCTCTTTAGGTACTTGAACATGCTATATAATTCTTCAAGAGAATCAAAGATATTTTGTTCAGAGGATATGTTTACCTCGGAGTCATAGTTTGCTTCAGGAGGTGCGGAAGTTTCTCCTGTGACATCTTCAGAGGATGGCTCATCAATAGCCATGAAACATATCTGGGCTTGCTCTTCCTTCTCTTCAGGATCACTGCTGGTCTCAGAGTCTGACCAAGCAGCCAGCATAGCTTTCTTGAACTTTTTCTTATCTTTCTTCAGCTCTGGGCAGTTAGGCTTAATGTGCCCAGGTTGCTGACATCCATAGCACACAATGGGCTTGTTTGGATCTCTCTTGGTTTTATCACCGAAGTCAGAAGTCTTCTTCTCAAAACTTCTGAATGGCTTCTTGTAGTTTCCACCTTTGCCTTTTCTAAAGGCTCTTTTGAACTTCCTGGTCAGCATGGCCAATTCTTCATCTTCTGATGATTCTTCAGAAGACTCTGCCTTCAGAACTACTTGTCTCTTTCCTTCTGACCTTTCTCTTAGGTCATGATTTTTTAGTGACATCTCATGGGTGATTAGGGACCCAATGAGTTCATCATACAAGTAAAAGCTCAAGTCCTGAACTTCTTCAATGGCAGTCTTCTTGGCTTGCCAAGACCTTGGTAAGCTTCTGACAATCTTCTTTACTCTTTCAGACTCTTCAATGTCTCTGCCCAAACTCTTTAAGTCATTGACTATCTTGGTGAATCTAGAATTCATTTCTGAAATAGATTCTTTGTCAAGCATTTCAAATAACTCATATTCTCTCATGAGTTGGTTGACTTTGGACTGCTTCACTTTTCCTGTTCCTTCATATGTGACTTCCAGCTTGTTCCATATATCCTGTGCAGTTTCACAAGAAGAAACTTTGTTATATTCAGTGGCTGTAAGTGCACAATGCAACATATTTATTGCTGAAGCGTTTGTTTGGAGCTTTTTCAGAATTTCATCTGAATATTCTCTCTGAGGGATAATGACATTCCCTAGACCTGGTTCCATTCTGGTAGGAATGAAATCTCCATCTGTAATGACAAACCAAGCACTCATGTTCTGAGCTTGAATGAAGTACATCATTCTCTTTTTCCAGTAGGAATAATTGTCACCATTGAATAATGGAGGTCTAGTTGTAGAGGATCCCTCTGGGACAATGAAGTGAGAAGAATTCTCAGGCTGGTGTCTACTAGCCATCTCTATTGATTCTGATAGGATCTTACACTTAGATTGTTAGATCTTTTTAGTAAATATACGAAGTGACCTTCGCTCTGATACCACTTGTTGGTCCTAACAAGATCAGAATCACCTAGAGGGGGGTGAATAGGTGTTTCAAACGAAAACTGATATTTTCAAACTTTTAATGAAAACTCAATTTTCAGAGTCAATAATCCCCTGAATCAGAGGCAAGCTTATTGAAGTAGCCTCTGAGGGATAATTTGCTTTAAGACAGGTTCTGTCCTTTCAGCAACAGAAGTTCTGAGTTAAGAGCTTCTGGACAGACTTCTGAACACAGGCTTGTGATTTTTAAGAGAAAAACTGTTTCAGCACTAAATATGATACAAGTACACAGAAGCAATTAACAAGTATAAGGAAGGGAGAAAGAGATTCAGGAGGTCCTGATGAACAGTTCAATTTATCCAAGTTCGCCACAGAATTCCTGTGACTACGTCTTGTCCTCTGAGGTCGCAGCCTCCAGAGATTTTATAAATCCACTATTCAGAACTTTTATGGCAAGTTCAGAAGCTCCTTTACATCAACAGAACTTAAGCTAATTTCTCACTTAGTTCTGACTAGCCTAAAATGAGTTAAAGGATTTTCACCAGAACAACAATACTCTGTTTTCTGGATTTCTCACCCAACTCAAATCTCAACTAGATTTCTCTCTTTTAAATCTAACTGAAGATCACAACCGATCTCAGTTTACAAGATTTCTATTATGAACTTGTTTTTCTTCACTCTCTCACAATTACAAAGTCTAAGCTAAGAAAAGATTGAGAATGGAAAGTGTGCTCTGTTTTCTTGAATATAACAGTGCGTTGAGATTTTTGCTCTATGATCACACACGTAGTTGATGCAGTGGAGCTTTGCTACTATTTATAGTGTTGAGTAGATAACCGTTGAGGATATTTGAATCTTCAAGGATGACAAGGATGAAAGTAGCCGTTAATCTTGTCAACTTCTTCAAACGGTCTCAAAACACTCAACTCTGTCAACTTTGTACTTTAATCTAATCCGGTATGGGATTAAAATAAAGGTGATGGAGTTGACTGAACTTGAAGATTGATTTAGAGGGAAACGATAAGAGAGCAGGTTTTGTTTGTTGTGAACAGGCGCGTCCTTCAAACAGCTTTTTGAACTTTTGGCGCCTTGCATTAAATGCAACTGACAAAGCATTAAATGCTTAACTAAACCCGTGATAACGAACTTCTGATGTTCGTATTCCTTCTTAGCGCTTCTGAACTAAAACAACCTTAGTCTTCTGTTTGCAAAGGAGAACTTCTGATAAAAACTTAAGACAGACGATCAAGACTTCAGAGCGGTTGATCCAGCTTCTGAGAAAGTACTTCTGTCTTCAGTTTCTTTAATCTTCTGAGTTCAATAGGCAAGCAGGAATTCTTCATTCAGCATCTGCTGAGAAAACTTATACAATAACTTAACAAAAATTGTTAGTCAACATTGAAAAGTATATAAGTTAATTATCATTTTCATCTTCTGAAACGTTTGGACATAATCAAAACACTTAGGGTTCATCAAAAACAACGCCTAAGGCCTAGGGCACACCAACATAATTATCCTTATGACTTTCGGTTTATTCCAAGAAGTATATTCTGATGTAGCTACCTTGGAAAGGGTAATCCTGAGGTTGATGTGAGAATTCCAACCAAAAGGAGCCAAAACTGGATAAACGAATCAGACTATGATGGAAGGAATACAACCAGGAGGAAAGCTTTCCATGGAGTTCACATCTTGAGATATTCTGACTTTCACCGTCTAGACACTTGTGCTTATGAGCAAATTTGTGAAATCAGATGAGCTGTTGAGATCAAAGTTATGACAGTGGATGTGAAAAGGAATCTGGGATAATGCATACACCATAGACGATCCATGTTCAAGTCTAAAGGCTACATATCTCCAATGAGTATATAGTCCCAAGCTTGAAACATGCACATCGAGCAGTTATATATCTCCAACGAGTATATAGCACTTGAGCTCTCGATAGTATGCCGGTCGCACAGACTATTTGCAATACAAGATCTGAGATTGAGAAAAGATACTTTGGAATTAGTTCCATTGCGTACAAGTGGGAGATGTTGGGATTAATTAAGATATGGATCTAATTAATCCGACCCGTCCGAAATGGAACGGGTCAAGCCCATCTGAGAGGATTAAGTGATTAGGAAGCCCATTAGGTTAGATGGAGAAATTAGGGTTTCTCCACCTATAAATAGGCTTAACCCTAATCACCACATAATACAACACAAGTAAGAAAGAGAGACGTCGGAGCTCTGCCTCTTATTCGGCCGAGCCTCCCTTACCCATCTCTCTCGTTCTTCGCTCTCTGTGGATCAATAAGACTTCTCTGGTTAACACCGTGTGGTCGTCTTAATCCGGTGATACAAGATCGTGGTGCCAAGATCCGCTTCCGCTACCGCTACCGCTTCCGCTACTCTGAGAGACTTGTTGGTTCTGCTATATAAGGTACGCTCGAACCCGTTATCTCATATGGATTACTATGCCGGGCTAATCCCTTCACAAATAATAATAATAATAAAAATAAAAATATTGCATTATAAATAATTACTATAATAAAAAATTAAAATTAAGATAATAATAATAATAATAATAATAATAATAATAATAATAATAAATCACGGCATTCAATAGCCGCATCAAATACTCTTGGATATTTGTCACCAACTAAGAACATGAAATTAAATGTCATATGTCATAGTTTAGGCGTGAAAAACGTAGGGTAATGGAAGAACATTACAACGATTTACATTCATCATTGAGAATGAATGTAGAAATGACGTTTGAATAGTTAAAAAAAGGTGGAAAATGCTCTACAATATACTTCAAGTGTCAGAAAAGTATCAAATGTCGATTATTGTTTCTACTTTCACGCTTTATGCACGCTTGGAATACCAATTATACAATATGGTCTAAATGATAATGGAAAGGTAGATTCAAATATGTTTAATACAGATAGTAAAACCGCCATGTGCGCAGTACAAAATGTTATATCTCAATAAATTTGGGAATTACATGGTGCAAATGATGATGCTGATGATGATGATGAGATCATGTAGTAGAATTATTAAGTGGAAAGAAATAATAATATTTTTTTATATTTTGCAATTTTATAAACAAAATGGACCAAATAATTATAATCTTAAGAAATATTAATTGATTATATATAAATAATATAAATAATAAATATTTATTAATAATTTATTGATAAGAATAATAGAAATAATAATAATAAATTAAAGCTGAACTGAATTTAATGTTGTTAAATTGAACTGAACTGAATATTGTTGAACTGAACTGAACCTAATATTGCTGAACTGAACTGAACTGAACTTAATGATGTTGAACTGAACTGAACTTAATGTTGCTGAACTGAACTGAACTGAACTTAATTTTCCTGAACTGAACTGAACTGAACTTAACTTAATGTTGCTGAAAATAAGTGATGATAAGTTCAAAAGAACATGACCTTAGAGTCATGAAGACAATATAAATTACTTTTACCATGTAAACCGTTGCTTATAAAGGTTTTTAGGATATCAAAAAAAATATTTTTTATATAAGCGTTAACGGGGTGCTTCTAAAGACTTTTAGGGTATATCAAAAAATATAAACTATTTTTATAAATAAAGAATTAATTGGTTGCTAAATGAGGCTTTCAGGGTATAGTGAAAAAATATAAATGACTTTTATAATTAAAGGTTAACGGGTTGTTGCTAGAATTTTAGGGTATAATAAAAAAAATATAAATTACTATAGTAATCAAGGGACGGGTTGTTACTAGAGATCTTTAAATTATAATAAAAACTAGTCGAAATCCTGTGCAATGTACGGGACAAAATTTCTTTAAATTTACACCTTTTTTTTTTGTATCATGTAAAATTCTCATAATTTTTTTTTCATATTTTTCTAGATAATGCATATTACATTGAATATAAACATAAAAATTATTTTTCACTCGTAGATTAAAGGAACTATCAATTATACATATCTACCCAAGTATTAATCAACCACGTTTTTCATAAATAAATATTGGAACCTGTTGAATTTCTTTCTTATATGCATTTTAAATTTCTCCATCCTTTTATTCTAAATGCTCGATGGCTGCAAAAAAAAATTTGACAAAATAATCTTTTGGCCTAAAAATCACAATAAAATCTACCAAATAAGATTTCTTTTTACATATATTGAACAAATAAAATATAGTAATTTGATTTCTTCTAATTCATTTTTTCTCATCATTTTGAAAAACAATGTACATAAATTGTATCAAGTAATACTAATGATAGTTGAGATGCGAAAAGAAGGAAAGAAAAAGACAAAGAGAAGAATTAGCTTATATATGTCCACAAAATCTGATTTTTAGAAGAGGACAATTTTTCAATTCAGATTGCATGTGAGGCTTACACCGTTGGTAGTATTTTATTTTGTACCAATTTGGTTTTCATCTGAAAAAAAACAAACAAAAGGCTATGCTCGAACACTACACATTAGAAGTAACATTAGTATTTAATTACTAATACAAACATGTTAGAAAAATTAAAAAACAAATTTATCTGAAGAGGAAGGAATTCGTACCTGGTATATTGCTATAAAATGATCGAAAATTTATGGTGAAAGATGGAAAATTTAACTTAGAAAATATATATATATATATATATATATATATATATATATATATATAAGAGAAATGAGGAAAACGTTATGATGAAGGAGATAAAGAGTTTCCAAAGAGTGAAAAATCTGAATTTAATGAAACGTCACAATTGTAAAATGAAGGTGGAGCATTTTTTGTTTATTTTCAATATGCATAAGTTATGAAAATAAATGGTGATAGTGATCAATGACATTAAAACGTATTAAATTCTCATGAAGGATAAAATAAAAAAATTGAAAAAATAAATAGAAAATCTATTAATATATACTTGTTTGAAATTTTGACAGAGAATAATATGATGACATGTCAATCTCGTAGCAAAAGTTTTTCTCAACTTTTATATATTTTAAGAAGTATAAATTATTTTCATTAAGTGTTAATAAATTATTGTGAGGAGTCAATTTCGATTTAATAATCAAAATTTACAGTTTATAATTAAACTATCATTGTACTTAAAGAAAATTAATGAATTATTTCTTATTGTAAACTAACAAAACAGAGCCAAATTTGTAGAAAACAAATAAAAGTATTGGAAGCAGATTTAATTATAGTTTATTAAGGGTCTAATTCTGAATGTCTCATTATCTTATATATATACTATAAAAAGGTCTCAAAGAAATAGAGAAATTTTATGTGCACCCAATGTATATCTTCTTTAACTATAGTTACATTTTCATATTTTTTTAATGTATCTTAAATATCCCATGTACTAATCCATTCTCTCTCATATTTTCAAAGGGCATTATACTACATGAACGTTCTAATTTTTCGCCAAACGATGGCTCGGAAATGGAAGATGTAGTTTAAAATAAACTTATACAAAAATCAGCAAAGATAACATATTATAAATCATTCTACGATGTACATATAAATTAATCTTGATACATGTTAATTTGTTTAATACATTTCACACTAACTTTACTATATAGTATAGCAAGTATGACGACTTAATCAAATTGTAAAAATAATGAAAATAATTTAATTATAGGAAACATGGAAACTGCAATTTAAAACTACTTTCTGTCAGGGGCAGACCCAGGATTTGAAGATCGGGGGGCTATTTTTGGCTCTAGCGTAAAATTTTCTCTATTTATGCATGTATACAAAATTGAAGTAGAGTTGATAAAATTAGGAGAAGCAAATTAATGATCTAATAAAAAATTGTTAATAAATTACAAAAGAAAAAGAAAGGAAAAACAAAAAAGTAGAGTGTTCGATCAAAATAACATTAAAAAGTTAAAAATTGATGAAAAACATTAATAATCTTAGGGGGAAAAAATTGATGAAATGCATTAATAATGTTGGGAGAAAAAAAATTTGTAGATGGTGGAATTTGAACCCTATTCTTCACATCTAAACACACCCTCCTTACCAACTCTCCCACTCTTTCACTTTATTCATTTAATCATTTTTACTGTTAATATACATTATTTTGGGGGACTAGCCGGAACATACCACTATACCTAGGGTTGTGCCGGAACTGAAGGGGGCTCGAGCCCACCCGAGCCCCCTAGGTCCGCCCCTGCTTTCTGTACATGAATTGTGAATTGAGAAGTAAAATTGCACATAAGAAATTGAAAAGAGAAAGAAAAACTCATCTAAGTAGTTAGAATATCAGTAGAAAAAAAAAAGGAAATACTATCCTTAGAATATGGGTTACATTTGACATGACAATGATATATATCAGTAATAATGAAATTAACATAACTAACTCTAAAAATCATCATATACAAAATCATGTTAATTGGATTCTGCAGCAAGTCGTATTGTCTTCATCCATAAGAAATTGACAACCCTATCTAATATCAATGTTGGCCAATTGCTAGAATATTTCACTTTCATTTCAATTTGACCAATTAGTTCATAATTGGACTAATGTAACTATGAGATTATAGTGGTGTTATCAATTTTCTTTTCAATCGATACATGTTAGACTCGTTTTTTTTAGCCATTTCTCATTCTAATAGAAATAAAACATCCAATAACTAAGAAAAAAAGGGAAAGCTACAAAACGAGAACTAAAAAGTTTTTTTGCTAAACAAACAAGCTTTATTTGGTTCGTGAAACATTGTATATTCTCATTCCTAGCTTTGGTTGGTTTTACCACAAAGAATAGTTAAACATTATTCAATCAATCAGACTTATTAATAGATATTTTTCATTCTATGAATAGTTATTCTATTCCATTCTATTTCCTAAAACAAATGACAACGTACTATATAAGACCATTGAATGGTAGTAAACACTTGCATAACCATATTATGAACACATGAGAGAACTTAGGAATAAAGATCAAGATACAAGATCAAGATACTCTGCTTCCACTTAATAACTTACATTACATAAAAGATATATCTCAATCACTCGTTCATTATTTTATTTTTTTCCCGTAAGAACTCAGTTTATTGCTTTATTATTCTTAAGCAATTGAAAAGAACAAAAAGAAATGGAAGAAACAAGTGATGAAGCAATTCAGAACAACACCAAAAATGGGATAGCATTATCGTTCACCTCTCACCCTCTGAGATGTAGAAATGCCATATTGCGGGATGGACAGCGACGGTCCAATTGTAAATGAGTTGATGAGGGTGAAAACTCAAGGTAAGGAACCCCAGATGATTCAACATAACTCATTCCGTTTTCGACACGGTTTATAAAACGATATGTTCATTTCAATCCTCAACTCCCTGCTCTCAGTTTCTTGTATTCGTCGAGGCTCAATAACGATGTCTTGACCTTCTGCCAATCTGCTGGCTTTGGCATCATAATGGCAATGTATCCTTCTCTATCTGCCTGCAATTTTGTCCGGAATATCAATACAGAATGTGAATCATCAAAAGACTCGAGTTGAGCTCTGAATGCAACATTAAAACTGATTCATCAACATTGATAAACAAAGTATCTACATGTCTATTCATTCCTACGACAACAAATTAACATAGAACAATGCATACTTGCCTTATTGGCGGACCATATCATAGATCCCCAAAACTGTTCATTGTTAACATCACATCTGATCATATATACATCTCAAAAGAATTATCCAAAACAAACACAACTTAAAGAGTTATGAACCTCCAACATGATCATGTGCTGAAAGTTGAACAACCACATGCCTGAAACAAATATGAACACGTAAAGTAGCACTCCAAAGTCTAAAACTATGATTGTTCAAGAACATTCATAATGACTACATACGTAACAACTTGAAGATTTCTTTCAAACATGTTCTAGTACACTACCATATCATGATAAGTTGGAATTGTGTTTTCTCAAGCAGAGAAATTTTAGGGGAAAAAAATCATGTGACAAAAACACAAATCAAGGGTTAGTGGAATCACTACAGAAGTTCTGCTCACCAAGGCATTGAGTAATTCAGGCTGTTTGATTAATCTATCGTTCACTTCCAATAATGAGCCTTTTACACAACATCTGTCAAAATCAAAGGACAAATTTAGTTCCAGAGCAGAGCAACATGACAAAAATTGAGGTAAATCAATTAGTTCTACTTACCTGACAATATATGATTCAGTCTTGGTGCAAATTTTACACAAAGCTGTATTGGTTTCAAAGTGTTGTGCATTCTGCAATAGATAAATTCACTTATAATGAACAGATATGAGATCCACAAGCTACAATTAAATGCATCATTGCAAAAAGCAATCAATTATACTGCCAAAAATATGTTCTTATGTACTACAATTAGGAGTTTTAAGCTGCCTGACTAACACCCTAATCACTAATTATTAGAGGTGCCATTAACCCGAGACATTCAGTGTCATTATCGTATCAATCCAATCGTGCCTCTGTCGATTTCATGTCATGTTCACGAATAATTTACAAGTTAGCAATTCAACCAACCCTTATCTAATCCACAAATTCAAATATCAATTTTGCATCAATCTAAAATTGATGCATTATGTGCTTAATTAAACACCAACTCATTGAATTCGTGTGCATCAAATAAAGAAAGAGAATGCACACCTTTTTACGTTTACCGGTAACCTTAAAACCACTCCGATCAGACTTTCCAACATTAAAATCAACGCCGGTGACTCCCCCTTCATCCTTAAACGCAATGTGAGTAGAAGCCAAACCAATCACACACAACCTTACAACAACAAAAACACAGTCCTATCAAACATCAAACCAAACCCTACTACACATTAAAAATACCATAAAGATTAAAACTTTATACCCATTCGCATGACGATAAACGTATTGATCGTGGCCAGGCTTGATAAAATCTGAACAAAAAACAACTTATTAAAACCCCCAAAATATTTTATAGAATACGAAACCAATTCGAGAAAGTTACCTGTAGCGAAGTAGGAGATGAAATTAGTTTCAATTGCAGAGGGAGGGAGTGGAGGAAGGTCGTCGATGTTGGGTAGAAGAAGCTTGTGAAGTTCTTCATCGGCAATTTCGAAGTGAAGTGATACTTGTTTAGGTTGATGTTCTTGTATTTGGATTGTTGTTTCTTTCTCTAGTGTGCTCTTATCTGTTAGTAATTCGACTGAAGCTAATTGTCATTGAAATTTCAGTAGAAAGACTAGAGAGCAAGAGAATCCACTTAGGTTGTTTTGATCCGGTTACTGACGATGGTTGGGTTGTATGTTTTTTCCTTTTTATTATACTAATATATAAAGATGAGTTGATTGCACAGTGAAATTGAGCATTATTTTTCAATTATTTCCAGCCCTTATCCATTCAACATTTTCGTTTCATAATCCAAAAGTAGAACAATCTAATCCACTATGAAAGAAAGGATTGATATATTAGAGATAGCGTGGAACCTAGGACTATGAACAACAAAATTGAATAGAGTTACAGATTTTAAACAGAAACCGTAAGATTTGAAAGTACAAACTTTAAATTGAACCCAAAATCAGAGGCAAAGATGAGTTTAAATTGAAAGAAAATCAAAATAGAATAATAGAGAGGGAATGAAAAAACGATTCTGAAGACCGGAAAAAGATGGAGAAGAATAATCTGGTTTCAACCAATGAAACTAAGATGAAAGAGAAAGGGGAAGAGATTCTGACCTTGAAATGGACCGGAGTCCAGTCGATCGCCGCCATCACTTGCGGTCACTGTCGCCCTCAGTCGCTGCTGATCCGTCGCCGCCGTCATCTCGAGACCGCCGGAGTTACGGAGAAGAGAAACAGAAAACGAAGAAGGAGAATAGGAGGAGTTGGCTGTTTTAGTTAGATCGTGTTAACTTTAGAATTTGCCAAATATTACATTAGTATTTATTTATTTATTCAGAATTTGCCCATAAAACTAATTTCGCAATTGATGTTTATTGGTAGGCATTTGCCGTACCGAGTTAAAACTAAATTTAAATATTACACTGTTATTTATTTATTTATTTACTACCAATATTATTATTATTATTTTTCTATATTATTATTTATTATTATAATTTATAATTTTTATTATTATTATTATTATTATTATTATTATAAATATTACTTATTATTATTTTTATATATATATTATTATTTATATTTTTATTACTTATTATTATTTACATGTGAATTCGAGTCCCGGTTTAAAATGCTTTTGAAATAAAAATCAACATGATTACATATATGTGATACACATAAAAATATTCTTATAAAATATATGAAGTCATCTTATACAGATATGTAATAACTGTATATCTATTCAAACACCATTTCGAACACACAAATGGTTAGTCATAACTATAAACATATATTAAAAACTCTATGTTAGAAAACATCTCGACTTCAAAACGTGTAATTATGTAATAATTATACGATAACTTTTAACATTATAAAAAGTTATGTTATAATTTCAAATTCGCTTACTTTCATAAAGATTATGTAGTAATCTAATCTAATCAAAATATAAAGGTTATGTTATAATCTTAAATAAATAAGTGAAAATAAGTAAATACCCTAGAACCAACGATTATCCGAGACATTAAATTATCCAAAACATGATAAATAGAGTCAAACTTTAAAACGGTAATCCAATCACAGCGATTTAAACTGATTGGTGGCGGCTCGACTAATTGCGAACGGTATTTACCCTAAATAGTCTTTTTCACGCATTAACCCCTTAAAAAACAAAAGGCGAGCACGCCTCGCGCCCTGACCGTTTTTGGGTGCCGCAGCTGGCGACTCTGCTGGAGAAATAGTTTATTTACTTTATTTATTTAACTATTTATTTATTTATTTTAATTTGTCGCTTATATATACTGTACATATTTACCGCTTTATAAACTGTGTTGTGATTTACATTTATGCTATAAGCCACACTAATGCACACGTTCACCCAAAAGGTCGTGTTACAATCTACCCTTTAGGAGAAATAGGACGGGGCAAAGTAGGGATTCAGCTCGAATGCGGGAATGGATCTTGAAACATACTCAACTCGAGGACTGATTTCTCACAACTTTGGATACTTAATGTTTCCCCTATTGTTAGCCAGCCTTTTTGTGCAGGTATCACCTTTTAGGATCTCTATCATTACATGTTTTTTTTTAACTAATTGCTCTTTGCTAACTGTCAGTTTCCTAATATAGCGTTTATAAATTTTTCTTTACACATTTTTCTCATAACATGTTAATCATAATTCAACTCAAAAAGTTATGTCATGCATACTTTTTATTTTAGCACAAATAAAACAAACTTTCTTTTATATAAAAAATTTCATCATTTTGCTTACATATTAGGTCATATACATTTTCCTTACACTTTTTTTCTCTCACTTAATTTTGTGGCATATAGTTTCTTTTGCATGTTTCAAAAATCCATTTGTCATATGTTGTAACTTGTTTTTAATACCTATTTTATTTGTCTCGATATTCAGCTATTGTGATCCATAGTCTAGATTTCTTGATTTGTGTCAGTTTTTTCATACGTGAACAACGTCGTTCGAGTCGTCTATATTTTCACTTGTGATTTACATGTTTTATTAACATCAAAATAATTTCTACATCTTTTTCGCCTAGTTTTTAATGTTTATTCAATATTTTCTCCATGCATGCTTATCTGTGTGACAATATATCAATTACCTTTCCTTCAGTTCAATTTATAGCTTCTCTACATATCCTAGGATTTCTCATCTTGTCTCGTAAGATAACCTAGTTCCTTTTAGAAGTCCGCACATAGTCTTTCGTAGTCTAGCCTTGTGTTCTTATGTCAACATTTTCATGCATGAACGGTGTTGTAACTATTTTTACATTCTCTTAATTCAATATCTATTTTCTATATATGCCATGATTTATTTGATAATTGCTCATTGATAGTTTGCGTAAAGATTGTCATGCAAAACCTTTTATTTTAATCGTCCAATTTCATGTGTTATATGTTTACATCGCCTATTATAGATATGTTTATTTATTAAAACGCCTTCCATATAAGCATGTTTCATTCTTCGTTAAATAAAAATTGAAGTTCTTAAGGAATCTTTTAAAAAGAGCCAACTTTGCATACTTGGATATTTTTTACATTTGCATATACTTCTTCTTAAAAAGAAAATTCCATAAAATTCATTATTTTATATAAATACATGTTTTTTCTTTCTTTCCGAAAAAATTACTTGTTCCTAAATGTCCATTTAATGTCATGTTTGTCATAAACATTTTATTTTGTTTTCGTTTGCATTTTCTCATAACATTCGTCTTTGTTTCGTGCATTTAGATGTTGTAAATAACAAAATTAAAAATGTTCTTTTTCCAAACTTTATTTCCTTTTAATTCATGCATTACATTATTCTTTTCACCAAAAATAAAAATCGGTTTTTTAGAAAAAATGAAAATAAAAATTATCCGTTTGGCTTATTCAAGAGATAGCTCGAAGAACGTTCAAAGTGGCTGATGAACCCTAAGTGTTTTGATTATGTCCAAACGTTTCAGAAGATGAAATTTAAAATTTACTTATATACTTTTCAATGTTGACTAACAATTTTTGTTAAGTATTTGTATAAGTTTCTCAGTAGGTGCTGAATGAAGAAACTCTGGTTTGCTTATTAGACTCAGAAGAAAATGAAAGCTGAAGACTAAAGTTGAAGTTCAGAAGCTGGATACTCCGCTTTGAAAAAACTTAGAAGTTGATAAAGCTCTCCTCAAGCGTTCAACCTCAACCAGAAGTTATCCCATTTGATCAGAAGCTTAGACAAAAGGAATAAGGAACTCAGAAGCGCTTGTCACGGGTTTTGCCAAGCATTTAATGCTCTGACTTTTGCATTTAATGCAAGGCGCCAAAAGTTCAAAAAGCTGTTTTGGTGGAGCGCGCATGTCTGCTCAAAACAAAACCAGAATTTCCATGTCTACCCTTTGTTGATCCAAATGAAGCATGTTTCCAGTCAACCCTTTCCTTATCTTCAAATCACTAACCGGATTTAGCTAAAGAACAAGGTTAACGGAAACAAGTGTTTGAACACCGTTTGAAGAGATGACAGATTAACGGTTACAACATCTAACGTCATCAATTGAAGATTCAAACTTCACCAACGGTCATCTACAAGCACTATAAATAGTAGCCAAGCTCCATTGCATCTCACATGCGTGATAATAGAGCAAAATCTCAACGCACTGTTTAAACGAGAAAAACAGAGCATCATTTTCCATTCTCAATCTTTCTTAGCATAGCTTTTGATTAAAGAGAGAGAGTGAAGAAAAACATAATAGGAATCTTGTAAACTGATATCGTTTGTGATATTCAGTCAGATTTAGAGAGAAATCTAGTTGAGATTGGAGTTGGGTGAGAAATCCAGAAAACAGAGTTGTTGTTGTTCTGGTGGAAATCCTTTAACTCTTTTTAGGCTAGTCAGAACTAAGTGAGAAATTAGCTTATGTTCTGTTGATGTAAAGGAGCTTCTGAACTTGCCATAAAAGTTCTGAATAGTTGATTTAAAATCTCTGTTGGCTGCGACCACATGGGAGAAGACGTAGTCACAGGACTTCTGTGGCGAACTTGGATAAATCGAATTGTTCATCAGGACCTCCTGAATCTCTTTCTCCCTTCCTTATACTTGTTAACTTGCTTCTGTGCACTTGCTTATATTTAGTGCTGAAACAGATTTACTCCTTATTCCATTGTCTTTGTTCAGAAGACTGTCCAGAAGCTATCTAACTCAGAGCTTCTGTTGCTGAAAGCAGTTACACTGCGAGAAGGCAGAAATTCTCTCAGAGGCTACTTCACTAAGCGTGCCTCTGACTCTGAAGAATTTTGACTCTGAAAAATTAAGTTTCTTTAAAAACTTAAAATTATCAGTTTTCAACTTAGACAGCTATTCACCCCCCTCTAGGTGATTCTGTTCTTGTTAGGGCCAACAGTGGCATGTTAAGAGACTTGCAGAAAAGTGACGAGTGGTAATATTAGGTTAAAAGGCTAAGTCTCTTCGCAAACACATTTGAAAGGATAGTTACTCCAGGATAAATAAACAAATGACAAAGTTGATGAATTTCTGGAAGGTTGAATAGATAAGGAGAGAAGCATCTCAAGCCTCGAATTTGAAGACATTCAGAATATTTTGATCAATCTCTACATGGAGGATATCTAAATCAGATACATATTGGTGTACATTCAATCACAAAGAAGAGGGTTAACATAACCCATCAAAACTAGAAAGCTGAAGAAAATGCAGAATAGTCGAGAATTCTGTTGAAATAATTAATTGTCTACTTGGTGATGTTGAGTCTCTCATGTTGTTATCCCTCTTGCTTCGAATTATCAAAAATTGAAAGGAATGTGGTCTCTTGTTTGATAGTTTCTATTATCAACTTCCTGCCACAAAGTTTCCAAGAAGTCCTTATGATTCATTACAGTTAGAGGTAGCATGAATTCTAAACGAAAGCCTAGAGAATATCCCCCCCAAATGGTAAATCAACATGACCTCTGTTAGCAAAAGACACAATGAAGACTATCCTTACATTCAAGAATGTGCTCGGAGGTGAATGAATAAATGCAGTTCAGGTTTATGATCCCGAGTTTTCAAGGTACATCGGAGGCAAATGTTGAACCAATTCTTCCAAATAACTGAAGAGAAAATTGAATCTCCAAATACAAAGCATAATTGAGAAGAGATTGTTGACACTGATAGAAATCATACAGTCTCAAGCAAATCTATATCCATGAACAAAAGGCAGTAGAAAGTCAGCTCTTCCTGCATTATGAAAAGTCATTCCTTGATCGACTTAGAATCATCACATTTTTCGTAGGCTTAATACATATCTAGCCCCCTGAACTTGTCCAAAAACTTCAACTGTCCCCCTGAACTTTCACACGTTATGAATAACCCGCTATACTTGTTTAAAAAAAAACAAATAACCCTTATTCTTGTGTACAGTTACAAATAACCCCTTGATCTTATCCAGTTGCTTTCAATAACACCCTAATTCAAATATTTTCGTATCAAAATGTGGAGACGATCATAAATATCATTTACAAATTTTTTTGACTCCATCTATCATAATCTTGCACCTACAATACATATCATCTAAAAATTGTACGTTTCGACACATCCGTTTTGAAAATAAGGGTTTATTTGTTACGTTGTGACAAGTATATGAGGTCATTCATAACCTTTTAAAGTTCAGGGGGACACTTGCAGTTTTGGGACAAGTTTAAGGGGCTATATGTGTATTAAGCCTTTTTCATAAGATCATTGACTTATGCTATAAGCAAGAACTGTTCAGGAGATGTTGAGCGTTCAAATGAAAAAATGAATGACTTCAAACAGAGAGAAGAGGTGGTCAAGCTTTGACTATACCAAAAGTGATAGAGCTCATTCTGAATCAGTGCATTGAACATTCATACCAGCAGGTTTGCACCTCATGTAGCTTTAGTCCCTCTAATGATTCAAATGGATTTTCATTGATAGAGGTTTGCTAGAATTAAGAAGATGTTGATCCTTGAAGCAGAAATTCATTGAAGATTATGCACAACCAACAGTTCTAGATGAATATTACTGAAGAAGATGATTAAGTTGTTGAAACTCCAGAATTTATCTAATTGTTTCTCAAAGCGAATTCATGATTAAGGAAATGACTAAGGCACCCATAGGATACCCCTAGGATAGCCTGTTTAGACCTACCTACCCTTCACATATTTTCCCCTAGTTATCCCCTTTGAGCCGACGGTGTCTCCTTTCGTGTCACCCGGTCCTCCATGTTTCCTCAGAAAACCAGTTGATTACAAAAATGATCGCAAATGAAATGGATCAAAATGATCTCAAATTGAACAATATAGGGTAAAAACCTGCATAGAGCCAAACACATTTTAAGATGACACAGTCAGTGCGACTTGTAGGAATCGAAAAAGACAAAAAATGTTAAAAAGTTTGAAGTAAAAGTCCGCTAGGTCGAAAACCCATAAGGGCGATCTAGCAACAGTTAGGACAAAAAAAAAGAACTGAAAAAGACAAAAATCTGTTAGGCTAAGGAAAACTGAGCCTAAGGAAAAGTCGGATAGTTCAAAGCAAAGAAAAACCACTAGATTTTTCCCAAAGGACAATCTAGCCCAAAAATGAAGAATAAAAGTCACAATGTTGACCAAATCAATCAATCTCAAAAGAAACTTGCTAAGCAATACAAAGATAATCCAAATTAACTGGTTTTCCAACCCTTTGAAGCTCATTAAAGCTTTTGAGATGAAAAATATCTCAATCCTCAATGATATCGCTTAGGTTTTCGAGGTTTAGTGCCTAATTACCCCTTTCAACCCTAAAACCCGAAAAGACCTTTCGATCTTTAATCATGATTAGTGGAGAGATATATGAAAATCAAGCTTCATTCAAGTTAACTCAATTGTCATTTTAAGATTGAAAATGCGAAGCTGTGGCCCAAACAAATACATTGAGAAATATAAAGCGGTATACTCACGTCGGATGGTCAAAGAAATCGTTTTGCTCAATTGCCAGAAGACTGGGGGCATCCGAATCAATATCCATTTACATCAAAGGTACCTTTCCAATCTTCGAAGAAAAACCATTCAAAGAGACTAGGGGGCATCATCAGTGATCTTTTCAGCTTCAACAAATCAGTCATGTTTTATTGGGTGCAAGCAAAGTCAAAGCTCTTGTTAAAACATCAATGAATCTACAGCAAGATGAACACAATTCAGAAAAGCCATCAAGGAAGTGGTCCAAAGTTCAGAAAATTGGGAAAGGTCATAATTTCTTCAGTCGTGACCACTCCACTCAACAACATCGAACAACAAATGAAGAAGCCTGCTAGGTTGGAAACATGTAAAGGGTGGCCCAATCAAGGTATTGTAAAGAATAAAAAGCATACTAGATTGAAAACCTGCAAGGGCAATCTAGGCAATATATAAGGAAAAAAGAAATAAATAAAAAGCCTGGTAGGTTGAAAACCCGTAAAGGGCGGCCTAGGCAACAATCAAGGTATAATAAATAAAAAACCCACTAGGTTGAAAACCCGTAAAGGGCGATCTAGCCAACAATTAGGGTAAAAAAAAGAAAAATGACATGATAGAAACTTCAGTGCACATTGTTCAAGACAACCGAATCTCAACTCAAAAACTCTTAGATAAAGGCGAGGATATCTTCAAAGTTTTTTCGATATCAGCATTTTTGGGGGCAATATGTTTGACTTCCGGAGCATTAACTTTATTAAATCGACACATTGGGGGGAAAAATGGTCAATTTTCTCATTATCGAAGCCATCGACAACTACAAAACCAAGATTCAGACAATACTAATCAACTTTTGACAATCAAGACAGAACAATGGAGTTCTAATCAGTTGAAATATCTTTTCTCCAAAAGAGCACTTTTGATCTCTATCTTGGATAAGCCAAATGAATAAAAAGTTATTATCCCGCTTCTATCATATTTTCGAAAAGAAATAGAGGAAACATCATATATCTTTGATGTTTTCATCATTTTGTTTCTAACAGAATTTTTATCATATTTTATATTTTCATACTTATAAATTTCTTCATCATTTCGCATATTTATCTTTATAACCTTTTGTTCCGAATAAATCACGTAGCACTCGCCATTCACATTGACATCTTCATAAGCATCATTCTTCATTTCATACAATTTTCACCATATATCATATTAATACTTTTCTCAACATTACTCACAATCATTTCCTCATCACCAAATATCATTCTTGCATTATCAGTTGCATTCTTCTTTAAAAGGTTCCTCAAGAAACTCAACAAAAATCTCAACATCACAAGATATCCTGATCAAATAAGTCTACCTTAGACGTCTTTAAAAAGTTTGAATTCACATTTTCGCACATTCTCACTTTTCATACACAAAGTTATTTTCTTTCACTTAGTCTGTTTATAACAAACTAGTACATAAGTCAGTTTAGCCTTAATATTGTTATTCAATACATCTTTTCATTATCAAGTTATAGTTATTCCTCTTTATAGGCGTATAGGTGTCCCTGACTTGTTTTGCAACCTGTACATAAGTTGGTTGAGACTTTCTCTTTTCAACTATTAAATCATTTAGTCCTCATCAAGTTATAATTCCTATTTACTTTTTTTTATAAGCATATAGATATTCATGACTCGTTTTACAAACTGTGCATAGATTGGTTCAGTCATACTCTTGTTTGAAAATAAATATTTTCTGTTTTTATATGTCATAGATATTCATGTTTATTTTACATCATATGTGTGTATAAAATAGCCTTTTTGTCAATAAGTCATCTTTTTCATCGTTAAGTAGTAAAAGTTTAGTTATTAAAAAACATGTATTTCTCTTGATTATTTTGTATCACTTACAGAAAAATTCTCTTCATTCATTTTGTTAAAATTCATTGTAAATAGTTCATACATGATGAACCCTACATGTTTTGATTATGTCCAAACGTTTCAGAAGATAAAATTCAATTTGTACTTATTCACTTATCAATGTTGACTAACAATATTTGTTAAGTTTTTGTACAAGTTTTCTCAGCAGGTGCTGAAAGAATTTAGTCTGGATTGCAAATGGAACTCAGAAGTGAAGATTCAGTCAAGACAGAAGTTAAAGCTAAGAAGCTGGATGCTCCGCTCTGAAGAACCTCAGAAGATCGATAATGCTCGCCTCAATAGTTCAACTGCAACCAGAAGCCTTGATTCCATTTGATCAGAAGTTAAGACAAAGAGAATAAAGTGATCAGAAGCTTGATCACGGGTTTTGTTAAGCATTTAATGCTCATGTCAGTTGCATTTAATGCTAGGCGCCAAAATTTCAAAAAGCTGTTTTGAAGGAGCGCGCCTGTCCACAACAAACAAAACCAATTTTTCCTTGTCTACCCTTTGTTGATCCAAATGAAGAATGTTTCCAGTCAACCTTCTCCCTCATTTCAAATCTCTTACCAGATTAAGTTAAAGAACAAGGTTAATGGAATCAAAGTGCTTTGAAGACCGTTCGAAGAAATGACAGATTAACGGCTACAACTATGTCATCATCAAATTGAAGATTCAAATTCAAGCAACGGTCATCTCAAGTCACTATCAGTAGTAGCCAAGCTCATTTGTGTTCTTACACGCGAATTTTTGAGCTAATCTTAACGCACTGTTTTAACAAGCAAAAACAGAGCACTTTTTCATTCTTGATCTTTTCTTATTTTATTTGTAAAAGAGAGAGAGTGAAGAAACTCAAGTTCATATTAGGAATCTTGTAAACTGATATCGTTTGTGATATTCAGTTAGATTTGAGAGAAATCTAGTTAAGGTTTAAGTTGGGTAAGAATTCCAAAAAACAGAGTGTTGTTGTTCTGGTGGAAATCCTTTAACTTATTCTAGGTTAATCAGAACTAAGTGAGAAATTAGCTTAAGTTCTGTTGATGTAAAGGAGCTTCTGAACGTGCCATAAACGTTCTGAATAGTGGATTTAAAATCTCTGATGACTGCGATCACATGGGACAGGACGTAGTCACAGGACTTCTGTGGCAAACCTGGATAAATCGAACTGTTCACTCAGGACCTCCTGAATCTCTTTCTCCCTTCCTTCTTGTTATTTTGCTTCTGTGCATTTGCTATTTAGTGCTGAAATAATTTTGCTCTTTATTTCCTGTCTTTGATCAGAAGACTGTCCAGAAGTTCTTTTACACATAACCTCTGTTGCTTAAAGGCAGAATTTCTCTCAGAGGCCTCTTCATTAAGTTTGCCTCTGACTCCGAAGAAATTTGGCTCTGAAAATTAAGTTTCCCTAAAAACTTAAATTTCTCAATTTTTGAATTAGACACTTATCCACCCCCCTCTAGGTGATTCTGATCTTGTTAGGGCCAACAAGTGGTATCAGAGCGAAGGTCACTTTGTATATTTACTAAAGATCTAACAATCTACGTGTAAGATCCTATCAGAATCAATAGAGATGGCTGGTAGACACCTACCTGAGAACACCTCTCACTATATGATCCCAGAGGGCTCCTCCACAACTAGACCACCACAGTTTAATGGTGATAATTACTCTTACTGGAAAAAGAGGATGATGTATTTCATCCAAGCTCAGAGCATGAGTGCCTGGCTTGTTAACACAGATGGTGATTTCATCCCAACTAGGGAAGAAACAGGTCTAGGGAGTGTTATAATTCCTCCTATGGAATATACTGATGATATTCTTAAGAAACTTTAAACTAATGCTTCAACAATAAATAAGTTGCACTGTGCGCTTACCGCTACTGAATATAACAAGGTTTCTGCTTGTGAAACAACTAAGGATATTTTGGACAAGCTTGAAGTAACTTATGAAGGCACATGCAAAGTGAAGCAGTCCAAAATCAATCAACTCATGAGAAGTTATGAGTTATTTGAAATGATTGACAAAGAATCTATATCAGACATGAATTCAAGATTAACCAAGATTGTCAATGACTTGAAGAGTTTGGGAAAGAATATTGAAGAAGAAGAGAAAGTGAAAAAGATTCTCAGAAGCTTACCAAGGTCATGGCAAGCTAAGAAGACTGCTATAGAAGAAGTTCAGGACTTGTGCTTCTATGATTATGATGAACTCATTGGTTCATTGATATTTCACGAGATGTAAATGAAGAACCATGACTTAAGAGAGAAGTCATAAGGAAAAAAAGGAGTTGTCCTGAGAGCTGAGTCTTCTGAAGAGTCCTCTGAAGATGAGGAACTTGCTATGCTGACCAGAAAGTTTAAGAAGGCCTTTAGAAAAGGCAGAGGCGGAAACTACAAGAAGCCTTTCAGGAGCTTTGACAAGAAAACTCCTGATTCTGGTGAAAAATCCAATAGAGATCTAAGCAAGCCTATTGTGTGCTATGGATGTCAGCACCAGGACATATTAAGCCTAATTGTCCTGAGTTGAAAAAGGATAAGAGAAAGTTCAAGAAAGCAATGCTGGCTGCTTGGTCAGACTCTGAGACTAGCAGTGATCCTGATGAAAAGGAAGAGTAAGCACAAATATGTTTTATGGCTATTGATGAGCCAATCTCTGAAGATACCACAGGAGAAGTTTCCGTACCTCCTGAAGCTGCATATGACTCTGAGGTAAACATATCTCCTGAACAAGACATCCTTGATTCTCTTGAAGAACTTTATAGTATGTTCAAGTACCTGAAAAGGAAATTGGACAAAAGTGAGGCTGCCAAATTTCTTAGGTTTACTCAAGTTTATTCTGACATGAAAGTGTTAAAAGAAAAGTTGTGTAAAAAGTTCAGCTCTCATGCTGATGGCCCTAAAGCCAAAGGCAAGGAAAAGCTACCTCAGAGAACTGATAAACCTCAGAAGAAGAAGAAACTTGTCACTCCCTCTCCTCTGAAAGAGATCTCTTCCCCTTCTAATGTGGGAACCTTTGAGAGTGCTATTGCCTCTGAAGAAGTAGTACCTTCCCAGCAGAAGAAGAAAACTCCAAAGAAGGTTAGGGAAAGATCCAAGAATCCTCCTTTTTGCAAGCTTTGCAAAAGTGATGGTCATTGGTTGAAGGATTGCAAGTATCACATTAAAAACCTCTTGCAATCTGAGATATCACTAAAACCTGCTGAAGATAAATCTAACTCTGAAGGACCCAATAAGGATTGGGTACCTGTCACTAATTGATTGTGTTGCAGGTGGCTCTGAGTGCTCCATCAATGTCAAAACTGTGGTACATTGACAGTGGGTGCTCAAGGCATATGACAGGTGATGAAAATGCATTCATCACATTTGAGTCTAAAAGAGGTGGTAAAGTCAGCTTTGGAGACGCTCAGAAGGGAAGAATCATTGGTTCTGGATCAACTGGAACCAATCCTCCCATTGAAGATGTTTCCCTAGTCAAAGGCCTAAAGTTCAACCTCCTGAGTGTTGCACAACTGTGTGACAAAGGTAGAGATGTTGTATTCAGCTCTTCTGGATGTAAAATCTTGGACAATAATTCAAGGGAAGTAATTCTAACTGCTCCTAGAGTAGAAAATGTTTTCATGCTGAACCTTGAGAATCTCTGTAATAATATATGCTTGTTGTCCAAACAAGGATACCTCCTGGCTCTGGCATAGAAGACTTGCTCATGTTAGCATGGATCTTCTGGCCAAAGTAGCTAGAAAGCAATTGGTTGAGGGTATGCCTGATATTAGTTTTAAGAAAGATCATTTATGTACTGCTTGTCAAGCTGGAAAACAATCCAGAAGCTCTTTCAAAACTAAGAAAACCATTTCAACAAAAAGACCTTTAGAGTTGCTTCATATGGATCTTTTTGGCCCTGTTCAACCAATGAGCATGGGTGGCAAAAAGTATGCCTTTGTCATTGTAGATTACTATTCTAGATTCACTTGGGTCATCCTGTTGTCTAGCAAAGATGAGTCATTTGAACACTTCTCAGTCCTTGTCAAAAGACTAGAGAATGAAAGGGATGCTAAGGTTATTCATATCAGAAGTGATAATGGTGGAGAATTCAAAAACTATCAGTTTGAAGAATTCTGTGAAATCAAGGGCATTGATCATAACTTTTCTGATCCTAGAACTCCTCAACAAAATGGGGTAGTTGAAAGGAAGAATAGGACTCTGGTTGAAATTTCCAGAACTATGATCAATGACAGAGGGCTTCCAAAGTACTTCTGGGGAGAAGCTGTTAACACAACTTGTTATGTTCTGAATAGAGTGCTCATTAGAAGCATCTTAGACAAAACCCCCTATGAACTTTGGAAAGGTAGAAAACCTAAGATTGGGTATTTCAGAACCTTTGGTTGTAAATGTTATATTTTGAATACAAAAGAATATCTTGCAAAATTTGATTCAAAGGCAGATGAAGCTATTTTTCTTGGCTACTCAACACATAGTAAATCATATAGGGTTTTTAATAAGAGGACTCAAACTTTAGATGAATCTGTTCATGTTCAGTTTGATGAAACTAACCCTGTAGATAGTAGAGCTCTTGAAGAAGATGAAGTTCAAGCTCCTGAAGTAACCTCTCATGCTGCTGTGAAGATGCTTCTTCTAGAGCTGCTGAAGTTATCCCTTATATTACTGCTAATCTAGTTCCAGAAGAGAATTCTACTCTAGAAGATAACTTCATTCCAGAAGATGCTCATATATATGATTCAATAAATGATGAACAAGTTTCAGAAGATACATTGGACATTCGAAAATAAGTTAGAGCTCCTAGGAATCACCCCTTGGAGAACATCATTGACTCTGTTCATAATCCTGTCATGACCAGAGCTCAGCTCAGAAGATGCATGGGGAATGTGGCTTTTGTGTCACTTCTGGTACCCAGACCTATGAAGCCGAGGATGATGAATCCTGGTTAATGGCAATGCAAGAAGAACTTGACCAGTTTAAAAGGTCAGAGGTTTGGACTTTGGTACCCAGACCTAAGAACAAGAAGATTGTTGGTACAAGATGGGTTCTGAAGAACAAGCTTGATGAATATGGAAATGTGGTGAGGAACAAGGCAAGACTTGTTGCTCAAGGTTACAATCAGCAAGAAGGCATAGACTATGCTGAAACTTTTGCTCCTGTTGCAAGATTGGAAGCCATAAGAATTTTATGTGCTTTTGCATCATACAAAGGGTTCAAGCGGTTCCAAATGGCTGTGAAAAGTGCATTCTTAAATGGGTACATTGATGAAGAAGTTTATGTATCTCAACCACCTGGTTTTGAAGATCCTAAGTTTCCAAATCATGTGTACAAGCTTCAGAAGGCTTTGTATGGACTGAAACAAGCTCCCAGAGCTTGGTGTAAGCACTGGTTTTCGAACCCAATGACGAAAGCAATCTATGAGCTCCTCGTCCCGCCAGCTGCTCAAATACAGATACTCGTCAGAGAACGGATCACCTTTCTAGGGCCATAACTTCTTCCACCCGCGTCTCGGGACCATGAGTGTGACACCTTCATGCTTATGAGAAAATCCTCTTTTACAAATTGGCGTACGGTCAAAACTTTATCTGCCATTGACCGTACGGTCACAATCCTTCTGACCGTACGATCACTGCCACGTGGCAGACATCAATCCAATCCTTATCTGCCACGTGGTAAAGCGGTCCAATTAGAAGTCGTCAAGTGTACATGTGGACAAACGACTTTGGTCGGGCCTTGTAAGACCCGGCCGGGCTTTGGGCGAAGCCCGTCTCAGATTCAAATTTGGATCTGAGACGGGCGTTCAGGCGACCGTACGGTCACAAGTTTTATGACCGTACAGTCACAAGGTTGTGACGGAACGGTCACAACCTAGCCTATAAATACCCCCCCGGATTTCTCATAATTTTCACCAACAAACAGTCATTCTCCTCCCTCTCTAGCTCGTTCTAAAGTGATTCTTGACCCGATAAAAGTTGCTGTGAGCGCGCGGTGCCGAAAATCGATATTTTTATTTAATATCCATTATGGCGTTTTATCATGTTTTGCTATTTTTAGCTGTATTGTGGTCGCGAAGGGCGTGGAAAATCTCAGCTGCTTAAACTTCGATTTTTCTGATTCTTAGAGAGTCGCCACCCAATCCGTAGACAAAGAAAATTTGGTACAATGAGTAGAGCGCTCAACCCCACTGAACCTTTCAGAGACAGGTTCGTGAATAATACTTACTTATCTTTAATACTCAAACTTGCTTTGTTTTGTACTTGTTTTGTTTTTACTGACTCTTATTTTATTATTTTCACACATATGATTAATTTAGAGCACAACAGAACTTTTTGACCTGCAAAATGAGAATAAATATGTATTAGTTTCATGAATATAATATATGTGACTTTTTTTATGGTTTTTATTATTTATATTTAATATTTCACACGTGTTTAGCGTTTTTTAGGAGGCATAGCCTTCCATGGAAATGTGTACCAGTCATTTTCTTAATATGATAACGAAATAAAGATAAACGACATATTTAAATATTTACATGTAGTAAGAAGTAAATCGCGTACCCGGCTTTACCGGGTCCACGGTAAAAAGTGAATAGTAAAAATACAGTAAAATAAATCGTGTGTCTGGTATCAACGTGTGACTAAGCTTCGCCACAGTAAAATACCCGACTCCACGGTAAAAAGTAAATGACGGTAAAAAGTAAAAGTGCGGTAAAGTAAGTACTGTAAAGTAAAGCTCGTGTGTCCAGTATCAACGGGCGACTAAGCGTCACCACAGTATAATACCCGACTCCACGGTAAAAAGTAAATGACGGTAAAAAGTAAAAGTGCGGTAAAGTAAATATTGTAAAGTAAAGCTCGTGTGTCCAGTATCAACGGGCGACTAAGCGTCACCACAGTAAAATACCCGACTCCACGGTAAAAAGTAAATGACAGTAAAAAGTAAAAGTGCGGTAAAGTAAATACTGTAAAGTAAAGCTCGTGTGTCCAGTATCAACGGACGACTAAGCGTCACCACAGTAAAATACCCGACTCCACGGTAAAAAGTAAAAGTGCGGTAAAGTAAATACTGTAAAGTAAAGCTCGTGTGTCCAGTATCAACGGGTGACTAAACGTCACCACAGTAAAATACCCGACTCCACGGTAAAAAGTAAATGACGGTAAAAATAAAAATGCGGTAAAGTAAAGCTCGTGTGTCCAGTATCAACGGGCGACTAAGCGTCACCACAGTAAAATACCCGACTCCACGGTAAAAAGTAAATGACGGTAAAAAGTAAAAGTAAAAAAAAGTAATAAAATAACATAAGGCATGGATCGGGCATCCCCAGACAGTAATCCTCCTTAGGTAGCCATAAACCCACAGCGAATAAACATAAAGTAAAATCATGGACCGAACGTCCCCAGGAGGTAGTCTGCCTTAGAGAGTCATAAGTCCACGGTAAATAAACATAAAATGAAATATACAAATGGACCGAGCATCCCCGGGCGGTAGTACGCCATAGAGAGCGTTAAATCCACGTTAGTAATAATAGATAGTTAACCGACGTGTCATTTTCACACATCACTTTTAAATAGACAAAATACAAAACTAATAATTATATGATTAAAGATGTTTTTACTTTAATAAATGTGATGTTTAAATGAAACGAAACCATGATTTACTTTAGGATTAAACATGTTTTTACTTTAATAAAGTGATGTTGGAATGAAACAAAACATGATTTAAACTTAAGACATGATGTTTGGTTAAGATGATTTCATGGATGTAAGCTTAAAGTCTTCATTTTTTTGTTATGGATTCATGATTTTCATACCCGGATTCATCACTAATCTACAAATGAAGTGTTTGGGAGGTTTTGGGGTGTTTAAGGTGTGTAAAACTGAAGGGGGGGAGGGTCTTATTTATAGGAAAAGTGTCCCTAAAGCATCCAAAAGTGCAATAGTGTCCCGGAATAGTGAAAACACTATTCCCGGAACCCATTCCCAGCCAAACTCGGCCAAGTTTGATCTTGGGGGGCCAAACTCGGCCGAGTTTGACCAAGCTCGGCCGAGTTTGGTCCCTCCGGTGGCGGCAAAACGGCCGTTTTGACCCCGTTCGGCACCGTCGAGGGTCCCGGAAGCTCTCGACTGTATACTGAGTCAACTAATAGCTTCTCTAGTGATTATAATACAAGAAATGAAGTGTTTAAATGAAGAAACAAACAAGCTTGGCCGAGCTTATGCAAGCCCGACCGAGTTTGGTCCCTCTGAAGGTGGAAAAACAACCGTTTAGACCCTGTTCGACACCTTTGAGGTTCCCGGAAGCTCCTGACTGTATATTAAGTCAACGGATAACTTCTCTAGTGATACTAAGATAATAATTGAGGTGTTTAGATCAAGAATTAACAAGAAAACAATCTGGGAACGAGAATCAGGGCTCATTCCGGAGCTGTTTCGGCTCAGTTCGCGAAGAAGAATCTACTGACTCTTTGAGCTTTGATCTTGTGGAATGAGTGTTTCTAAGAGTTTTAGGGATGTTTATGAGTATTTATTATTAAGGGAGAATGTCCTATTTATAGGTAATACCCACGGGAAAGTTCCGAAAATGCGTACGTCACCCGAAATGGCCCGAAAACGTCGTTTTCGGGCCAATTTCCATGCAAACTCGGCCGAGTTTGGCTAAACTCGGCCGAGGTTGTCTAAACCTGGCCGAGTTTAGCCACTTGGCGATGGAGGATAGGCCGTTTCGAACCCGAAATAGTAAAAAAACGTCATTTTTTGACCCGTTTGCACGTAAACTTGGCTGAATTTGTTCTTGAAGGACTAAACTTGACCGAGTCTGGGTTAAACTTGGAGGTTGTCTAAACTCGAACGAGGTTGTCTAAACCTGGTCGAGTTTAGCCTAGTGATGATGGAAAATTGCTCATTTTGGCTCCGTTTGTCACTTCCGAGGCCCCGCGGGACTTTCTAGCACATAGTAGGTTAAGAAATGACTTCTCTAAATGTGTGATCACGAAGTAAACACACTATCATCATCGAGATCGGAAAAATCCGTGCTCACAGGCTTCCCCTCACTTAATCAATATTGTGAAGACTCGAACCTTTACGTTCCATTCGAACAATGTTGATTAAGTGCGAGTTAGCACGGTGAGTGTTAGAAAACGTACCTGGGGTAAAGTCGTCATTGCTACTTCAGTGGTGTTGAGCATCGGGACATCTGCATATCTACTTGTTGCTTGGAGCTTCTAATCCTGCATGGAGAAATGGTTAATCTAAAACTTAGCGTTCCATTCTTAACGGAACCACGTAAGTGTAACTTTTTAGTTAGGTATTGCATAAAAGGTGTGCCACCGCGGATGATCCCACACTTGAATGCAATTTTATTTTATAATATTTAGAGACTGGATGACTTCTATACATGCTATCAAGTGTGTACTTGTATTCGAATGACTCAGCGTGTCGTTATACTTAACAGAGTCACGTGAGTAGGAACACATGAGCGGGAATACCGTCATCATGTTGAATAATAAATATGCCACCTTGGATGGACTCATATCTGAATGACTCAACGTGTCGTTATACTTAACGGAGTCACGTGAGTAGGAATACATGAGCGGCAATACCATCATCATGTCGAATAGTAGATATGCCACCTTGGATGGACTCATATCTGAATGACTCAACGTGTCGTTATACTTAACAGAGCCACGCGAGTAGGATATATTATATTCGGTGTCTAACCATGTGTTTATCTTCTCTTGAAGGAGAAGAATATGATCTGGAAGCGAGGAGATTATCCTCATGAAGGAGGAGAATATGATTTCGAAGCGAGGAGATTATCCTCATGAAGGAGAAGAATATGATTTGGAAGCGAGGAGATTATCCTCATGAAGGAGAAGAATATGATTTGGAAGCGAGGAGATTATCCTCACGAAGGAGAAGAACATGATCTGGAAGCGAGGAGATTATCCTCAGGAAGGAGATAAATATGATCTGGAAGCGGGGAGATTATCCTCACGAAGGAGAAGAATATGATCTCGAAGCGAGGAGATTATCCTCAGGAAGGAGAAAAATATGATCTGGAAGCGAGGAGATTATCCTCACGAAGGAGAAGAATATGATATGGAAGCGAGGAGATTATCCTCATGAAGGAGAAGAATATGATTTGGAAGCGAGGAGATTATCCTCATGAAGGAGAAGAATATGATTTGGAAGCGAGGAGATTATCCTCATGAAGGAGAAGAATATGATTTGGAAACGAGGAGATTATCCTCATGAAGGAGAAGAATACGATCTGGAAGCGAGGAGATTATCCTCATGAAGGAGAAGAATACGATCTGGAAGCGAGGAGATTATCCTTATGAAGGAGAAGAATACGATCTAGAAGCGAGGAGATTATCCTCATTTCTCTATTATAAGGCGAACTTGTCCCTGGCTTGCTCTGTTATTGAGAAAATCTAAGGATATTCCATATTTTCAGTTCTCTCATGTTCATCAAAATTGATATTCATTCTTTAAAGAAAAATGATGTGACTTCGAGACAAAGAAATTCTTTTCCTTTTAGTGAGGGTGATTTTGCCCCTTGCTGAATGAAATCAGAGAATATTCTCTATTTTTCAGTTTTCTTATCTTGATTCCAATTTTTAATCCAATGTTTCATTTCACCATCTTCAGTGAGAAATCAATCTTGTCTTTGTATGTCCCTGTATTGGGACATGTCAGGATGAAATATGAGAATATTTTCTGATTTCATTAATCAAGCTCTCGTCCAATGTTTTATCTTATCGTCCTTGCCTCAGAAGCATCTTTCTTTAAGGAGATTCGAACTCGAAGGAAAGAGATTATTGTCTGAGTTCTATTCTATCATGAGCATTGATTTCGCGTTCGTGCTGCTTATTGAAAGTGTCCGCCGTCTTTATTGACAGTTGACTGTTGTCATGGAGTATTTTTTTTGGAAGAATGAATTTTGTGGTTGTCTTTTGCTTGTGATTCTCCTGGTGCTCCTGAAATAGAATAAAAGAAGTCCATTTCTTGGGGTGAATCTTGACAATAAAAATACTTTGGAACAAACATATGCATTTTTAAAATTATTTATTGATTTTTTTTTTTCATGAAACGAAGTCCTTCGTTACCTTTGTACGTTGCTCCTGAAGAATAATAAAAGAATTTCTTTTCTCAAGGCGTTATTTGTATTCACATTATATGCATATATAAATAAATGATAAATAATGAATATACGTCATTTTCACTCATGACCCCAGAGTCGCTGCATTTAATGACCTGTCGGGGGCAGCTTGCAGCGTACTCAGAAGCAGCTCCATAAATATCAACATGCTTTACTCATTTTTTATCCATCTCACTCTATTCTTATCTTTTCAAAAAATGTATCTCCGACCTGATTATCAAGCGATAGCGCGTGACGAGGCTAGAATGAGGCGTTTCCATGAGGAGAACACAAGGTACTGGAGAACGATGGTGCTACTGATGTCGCTCATCGTCCTTGCAACTGTGGTGTTTCCGTTCACCATTGATTATCTCCTTTTTGTTGGGCGAAGAACTTGAATATTTTTTTTCGCTTTGTAAGACATCGGAACGCCTTTTATAGGGGATCCTGCAAAAGAATAAAAGAACTCCCTTTCTCGGGGCATTATTGGTGCTTATAAAATTATTAGCTGTAAATGTGGTAAAATTTATTTACTATTACAAATGAACATAGCATTAACTGACCTGTTGGATCAATTGCAGTACGCTGTAAAATGAACGATCCATAATGGATCGAAAAACTCATGGCCCTGAATTTGCCGACAAAATGTGCGGCCCACGGCGCACCGAAAAATGAACGGTCAGCCTTGTTTCACTACGAACGGTCCAGATCGATCCAAATTTACTATATAATCTTATCTCCCTTTCAATCATTTTCACTCAAACTTATTACTCTAGAATGTATTACTGTCCTGATCGCAAGGGAATTGAGCGTGATGAAGCCAAAGCCAGACGTTTCGAACAGGATAGCGACAGGTTTTGGTGGTCCATAAATATTTCAATGATTCTAATTGCTGTCGTTATTTGGATTGTGATCCTTTTCAACGACTACCTGAATCGCATGGAGCGAAATAAATGATCCTACCTCTTTTCTTTATATATTTTTTATTTTTTAATTCTCGAATAAATACATTCGGAGGCAATTATGGTCTTGTAAGGTCAAGAAATACTTCCTGGATGTTTCTTCGTTCTTGCGATGAAAAACTTCGACGTTGAGTCATAGGGCCTCTTAAAGATCGTCATGAAGTGGCTAGAGGGTTCACCGTGTAACACCTCTTTCCATGTTGACCTGTAATGTATGAATGTATGGATGAATGAATGAATGCGTCATGCATATGCGTATTTTTTTTTAATAAACCGTGTACATATATATATATATATATGTATATATGTATATTTTTTTTTATTATTTTTTTTGAGGGAACTGATGTAGAAATTGTCTGCTTCATGCCAAGTCTGAACATCGGATGTATTGACATAGCCATGCTTTGAGTAGAGGTTGGAATGTTCTGACAGGAGATAGGAAGAGATCATTGACGAGGACGACTCCAAGGATGATGAAGGACATGTTTGCCTTTTGCAACGACATCTGAGGGCCCTCCTTGTTTATCTTTTGAATTCAATCTCCACTTTTTTGGTTGGAACAGTTGAAGGCGTATTGCTAACTCTCTTGGTTTTGGCTGAAGCTTTAGTTGGTTCTCATAACACCCTTTAGGTAAATTCAGGATGATGGCTGGGAGACCATTACTCTAGCATGTAGGTCTTATTTGGAGAAGAGATGTGATGATTCTGAGAAATACGATGACCCAGGGGGTTTCGAATATGAATTTTGCTTGTAATCAATGATGCTTGGTGTGCTACATTTCGTTATCTGCTTGTTGTCATTCATTTTCCTACTTATCTGTTATGCATAGTGGTGGAACTATCTATTAAGAATACTCTGACTAAACATATTTATACGCATAATTCTTTAATTATTGAGTTTAACTTAGTACAACAGATTGAGTTATATATCAAACAAACAATGCATGTTGTGAACCGTCTACCTCAGGTTTTACAGGCCACCGAGTTACATGTTCTAATCGTCGCCTAGGCTTCCTGCCACAAATACTCAATACAGCAGGCTCAACACAATTACTCTCTTCATATGTGATAATACTTCAAGTGATCTTGATTGATGGGATCTGTGAACTCATTCCCGTCCATGTCCATGATGCGTACCGTCCCTTTTGCTAGAACTTTCTTCACAACATAAGGACCTTCCCAGTTAGGCCTGAATTTTCCTCTAACATCCACATGAGTCTGTTTTACTTGCTTCAGCACCAAATCCCCAGGCTTCAACACGTGCTTTTGAGGGCGAACTTTCTTGTTGTAAGCTCGAGCCATCCTCTTTTGGTACATCTGCAAATGGTCTAGTGCCTTCATTCTATTTTCATCCACCATTGCTAATTGCTCATATCGACTACGCTCCCAGTCGTCTTCTAAAGTTCGACATCATTACTCTGAGAGATCGTACCTTTACTTCGACCGGTAGGACCGCCTCCATTCCGTATACCAGGGAAAATGGGGTTTCTCCAGTAGGTGTTCTGATGCTAGTTCGATGCCCCCACAAAGCGTAAGGTAGCTTCTCAGCCCAGTACTTGTAAGTAACTACCATTTTAGCCAAGATCTTCTTGATTGCTTTGTTTGTGGCTTCCACAGCCCCATTGGCCTTTGGTCGGTAAGGTGATGACTTATGGTGTTCGACGTGATGTCGTTCCAATAGCTCCTTGGTTGCCCCTTGAAAGTGAACCCCATTGTCTGAGATAATCCGATGAGGGATACCATAACGAGAGAAGATGTTACGCTCGATGAACTTGGCCATTTTTGCTGCAGTTATATTCGTAAAAGATTCGGCTTCAACCCATTTGGAGAAATAATCCGCTGCTACTATGATGAATCTGTAACCATTCGAAGCAGATGGCTTGACTTCTACGATGATGTCGATTCCCCAAGCGGAAAAAGGCCATGGTGAGACCATGTTATGTAGCTCGAACTGAGGCAAATGCGATAAATCTCCATGTATTTGGTAGTCGTGGCACCTTTTGACTAGATTCACACAATCGGCTTGCATTGTTAACCAAAAATAACCTTGGCGGATGATCTTCTTGGCTATGGCGATCCCATTCATGTGTAGCCCGCAAAAACCGACGTGTACTTCAAACATGACAACCTCGGCTTCCTCTTTTGTCAAACATCTGAGGAGTAGACCATTTGCAGTTCTTCTATACAAGTCTCCTTCAAACACCCTGAACTGTGATGCTAGTCGCTGGAGTGTGATCTTATCATTTCTGTCTGCTTCTTCGGGATAAACTCCTTCCTCAATTAATCGTCGAATATCGTAGTACCAAGGTTTTTGCTCTTCTTCTGTCACGAGTACTTACGCTGTTTGATGGTATGGAGCTTTGGAGGTGACTACTATGATAGGATCCATTGGAGCTTTTTCAGGACCTTCCCAAACTGATGATAAGGTAGCTAAGGCATCAGCCATCTGATTTTCTTTGCGAATCACGTGTCTGAAAGCGCATATGCTGAACCTCTGCTTGCTTTGATGTAGTAGTTCGAGATAAGGCTTCAAGGTTTCCTCTCGAATTTCTCATTCTCCCTTGGCTTGTTGGATGACCAATAGAGAATCTCCGACTATCTCAACTTCGTTTGCCCCTAGGTGAAGTAGGGCTTCCATGCCGAAAAGGCATGCTTCATACTCTGCTCCATTGTTTGTTATTGGAAATTCAAGCCTTTTCGACAATGGTATGACTTCTCCATCAGGCGTGGCTATGACTACCCCAATTCCGGCACCTTTCTTATTCACTGCACCATCGAAGAACATAATCCACTTCTTTACTTCTATCACTGCTAATTGTTCATCCGGGAAACTCAAATCTTCCACATAGTCAGAGTCGATCGGCTGAGCAGCTAAGAATTCAGCAACCGTCCGTCCTTTTATGACTTTCTTGGTGATGTACTCGATATCAAACTCAGACAAGAGTATAAGCCATCGAGATAGCTTCCCAACTAGAGACGGTGTCCCATACAAGTACTTCATTGGATCTATTTTAGCCACGGCTTTGATGGTGTATGACTGGAAATAATGCTTTTAAAGATAGGTTCGCATACAATAGTAAGTCTTGAAATGAACCGACTTACATACTGAAGCGAGCCTAGGAACGACCTCACATCTTTCTCCGTCTAAGGCACTGGCATGGCTTGGATTGCCTTGATCTTGTCTGGATCCATCTCAATCCCTTTCTGACTGACTATGTGACCAAGTAATTTCCCAGATGTGACTCTAAATACACACTTCTTCGGGTTTAACCTCAAGTTGTACTTTTCTATGCGAGCCATGAATCGATCAAGAATTTCTGCGTGGTCTGCTCTGGTAGAAGACTTCACCAACATGTCATCAACATACACCTCAACCTCTTTATGAATCATATCATGAAGGATCGTTGTGACGGCTCTTTGATAAGTAGCTCCTGCATTTTTCAATCCGAATGGCATCACTCTGTAGCAGTAAGTTCCCCATTCTGTTATGAAGGATGTTTTCACTTTATCGATGACGTTCTTCAGGATTTGATTATATCCTGAGAATCCATCCATAAATGAATACATGGCTGCTCGTGATGCGCTATCGATCAAGACATCAATGTGCGGAAGAGGGAAATCATCCTTTGGAGAAGCTTTGTTGAGGTCCCGATAATCTACACAAACTCTGACACGACCGTCTTTCTTAGCCACTGGTACAATATTTGCTAACCACTCTAGGTATTCAACCACTTCTAAGAACTTTGCTTTCAATTGCTTAGCTACCTCTTCCTTCACCATAGCAGCCCATTCTGGCCTGAGACGTCTCATCTTCTGCTTCACTGGCTTAAACCTTGGGTTTGTAGGGATCTTGTGCTCGGCGATACTCCGTTCTACTCCCGGCATATCATCATATGACCATGCAAAGGCATTCACATGTTCTTCCAATACGTTTTCCAAGTTTTCTCTCTCATCAGGCGTAAGTTCGTTTCATATATAAACCAATTTAGGATTTTCTGTTGTTCCTAAGTTAATTTCAATCAATGAAGAATTATGAATGCTAAATATGCCAGCCGGAGGATCTAACAGATGAATAGTTCCGTCACTAGACACATCACACAAGTAAGCAAATGATGACTTCATTGCATTAAACTTATTAAAAGCAACATCATTAATACAAACAAAGGGTGATACGTTGATACCGATACCCTTTACCCTTCCGTCCGTCTCGTCCTCGAGGAAGATTTCTTCGACACTAGCAGCTAAGGCGTTAGCTTGATTGGTGATAACTTATGCGTCTATCTCCTTAGCAGGGATCTTCTCATTCTCCTCCATCATGAGTCCAGCTAAAGCTTTGATGAATTATTCTAGTCTTCACTTCCTCACTCAATGGGGGTTTCAGGCCGAAGCATAGGATGTCCATAACCTCATCTTCCATTGCCTTTTTGGGGCTTGCCTCTGCCGACATTTTCGCTGGCGGGAAAGACGTGTTACTTATATCAGAATGGAGAACTTCCGGTGGTATTTCAGAGTCTGCTCGTTGCTTTTCTTTGCGAATCTTGCTTTTAACTGTAAGGAAGTCTGGTGGTCTATAGGCATTGGTAGTGGTAAGTATGGGTGTTCCGAGTATAGCCTTCGTGCACTTAGCCTCCTCCGTAGGTGCAACTTTACTCTCAACTCCCTGAGCCTCTTGTTTGAGCAGAAATGGAAAGTCTTCACTTCTTTTGAAATCCACCACATCATTGAAGATCTCGAAACCAGGAATTCTAACTCCGTCTATCTCCACCATTTCTTCATCACCTTTGTAATTGACTGCTCCACTCTTCACGAAAGTCATAGGTAGATCCTTCCCATTCTTGGTGCAAGTTTTACCGGGTACGTATCCAAGACCTGCTCTGTGATTCTGTCCAGCTTCTATATTGAAGCTGGGTGGACCCTGTTGATTTTTACCTAACTCCATGCCTGGCATGAAATACATTTTTAGCATCACATTAGCTACCCCAGGGGGCATGTAATCATCATAAATCTCTGCTATTAAGGCATCTTCTGGGGGATTACTCCTTGGGCACTTTGAGCTAGAGTTTATTCTTTTTGCGAATTTGGTAAAGAAACGAAGGAATTGTAAGAATAATTCCCTCCAATTTCTCAGCAGTTCTTCTTTTTGTGTGCGATACCAAAGCAGAGGGTGGCCTTCCAAGTAGGCCCAAAACAAACCCATGCGATCTTCAAGGATCCAATTAGTCGTTCTCATGACATTCATGAAGTCTACAACATGCTGATAAACGCTAGTTGTTCCATTGTACAGGGCCAGGTAAGGTAGTCTCTATATGCTCCCCCAATCATATCTGCGAGGCACTGGAGCCATGTCCAACAAATTGTTAGCTACCTCAAGTTCGTAACCTCCTTCATACTCTTCGTCTCCCCACATTGCTGCTATGATTAAGGGGTCTTCTTCTTCTGCTGGCAATTCCTTGTTTAGGAATGTTGAGTGTAGAGACTTGGAGTAGTCGGCTATAGTCAACATACAAGTTAACACTTCAGGAGTGATTATAGGTGCTACTTCAACTTTGGACAATGCTCTGATCACCGCTTCCCTGTGTTCTGGGGACTTCATCAGCAAGTGCCAAATGCTAGCTTGCATAGGTGTTTTCTTCATCTGGGTGATGACTTCATCTTCCTTTTCCATGTTGGGTGGAGCGATGCCTCCTGCAGGACTTGGTTGGTTGGGAGGACGTTCTCCGTTGAAGACTTGGTATGTTGGCCTCCATACTTGACCGCTACGGGTGACTTTCGCCACCTTACCATTTGCTATCATATCGGCTTCTTTCAAGAATTGCTTCTCTAAGTCCTCTTCATCAGAATCTTAGTCGATGGCTAATAAATCGATCGGTTGTCCAAACCCCTTTTCTTCAATTGTGGAGACCCATGAGTTGGCGTTCCTGATCTGAGACATGATAAAGTCTTCGGTCAAACCTGAAGACACCATGCCAATGTCATGTTCGTTCATTGAGCCGATCCTTGGTTCCAGGTCAAGTTGATTCACTTCCATTGCCTTTGTGGAGGACTCAGGTTTTTCCTTTGATGGACAACCACCCTTTTTTACATTTAACTCCCAGAGATCCATAACTTCGTCAGCCTCTTCTCTAGTCACCAGAACGGGGGTTTTTATAACTATTGGGGTAGCAAGGCTAAGATCCGGAATGAAGGAAGAACTTGATTCTCCTACTGGATGTCTCGGAGCTAAAGTTAACTTTTTCAAGAAAAAATCAAATTCTCCAACTTCCATTGAGGTTAACCTTCGTGGTTTTTCATACTTTCTGGTAGTACATGTTAGATATGCTCTTCTTATCATGGTTTCTCGAAGGTCGGACGAACATTTTCGCGGTGGGCATGCAATCTGGAACATGTATTTCAAGTTCTCCCAATCTGATTGCAGGCACATCGGAAGTTGCCCGTACCATATCCAAGCTTCCCTTTCCAACGAAAGATAGAACAAGTGTGCAAACATCTCCTCGTGAACGCCAAGGGTCTTTGCTGATTTCTCGTATTGGTCAAGATGTGCTCTATGCAAGCTGAAACACTTAAATTTGTTAGACAATGATGCCCGAGCTTGTTTCATTTATACTCCCTCGTTTCGGATTTTAAAGGTTCTGCTGCAACAGGTCCTTATGAAGTACTTTAAGAACGTGTCCAAGTTCCTCCTGCACCAGATGAGGCATAACTGGCTCCAACTCCTGGCCACACCTCCGACGGTATCACAGAAAAAACGGACGACATCTTCGTCAGACATTTCATTTCTTTCAATTGTTTCAATACAATTGGCCAGGTGCTCAGCTATTTGTCTGGTGCCTGTGTAAACGCCACCATGGTATCCAACTGACCGTAAGGCTGTTGGCGAGGGAGCATTCTCGATGGGTTGCAACTTCTCTTGTAAAGTTTCCGACGAAGCGAAGTACATAAGGAAATCAATTATTACTCTTGACCAGCCTTGCTGCCAAACTTTCCGTGATCGATGATACCAATCTACAACAGCTCCCCTAAGGGTGAGAATATAAAGCTCGATATGTGATCTTCTGGTACACCGACCCTCATCATCACAGAGAAGCATTTCCCGAGGTGCTCTTCAGGCAAAGTAGTCTCGTCGTACATTTTCAAACAGTGATCTTCCGGGAGTGGGTGATCGTCTGGATTTGCTACTTGCACTTGAGCCATAACCAGATCTTCATTCAGCCCTGATGACACCATGCTGATGACTTCGTGAATTTGTGGGTCATGGTCATAAGAATTAAGCGATTGATATGATTCTCCAGAACCCCCATTATTTATGGTGCTAGGTGTCTGGTCATTGCTATAATACTTCAGGAATAGTTTTTCAATAGCCTCCCATGCTTCTCCTGGTGGTATTTTTTCGGACTCCCAGCTCTCATATGCTTTTTCTAGGATGGCTTCCTTCAAGAATTGCTCCTCTAGAACTGCATCTGGGTCGATAGCTGACAAGTCGATGGGCCGCTGAGATCTTCCCTCTTCAGCCTCCTCTTTTACGGACAACATCCTTGGATTGGCACTTCTGAATTGAGACATGACAAATTCCTCAGTTAGACCAGACGATCATGCTGACGCCATTTTCAGTTGATGAGCCTTCATCCGATTCATGGTTAGCTTCATCTGTATCCCAACCTCCAGTGCTATACACAAATTTCTCACCCAGTGAGAAAATGACCATCTTCATTCCATCTTCCCAATGATGAACAGTCCTACTGCGTTTGTCTTTTGTTATTGCGATAATGCCTTCAGGTATAGATGAGGAACTTGCGTAGGATTCCGGCACAGATGACCCGATGGATTCTTCTTTTGCAACTGTTGTGGTTTCCTTTAATCCTTTCAAGAACAAGTCCAATCTTCCGATTTCGCCTGGTTTTATTCTTCGTGGCCTTTCATGTCTCCTAGCAACACTTTCACGATGCGCTGTTCTTATTATGACTTCTTGAATCGTGGGCGAACATTTCCGCGGCGGACACGAGAGTCTGAACATGTATTTGAGATTTTCCCAATTTGTTTGTAAACATGTCGGAAGTTGCCAGTATCATTCTCGAGCTGCCCTAACTAGTGAAAGATAGAACAAGTTTGCAAACATTCCTTCGGGAATTCCAAGGACGTTCATCGACTCCTCGTACTTGTCTAGATGATCCTTAGCGGAATCGGTAGTTTTGAACTTTTTAGTCAACTTTCTCTGGGCTTGTCTCATTTCCGCACAATCATCTGCTGCTACAATACGTCTTTTAAAAAATCTTTTCATGAATTGCTTTTGAAAAGTTGCCCAAGTTATGCTGTACCAGATAGGACATGATTGGCTCCAGGCTCTGGCATTTCCACTGAGGGTGTCGTAAAAGAAACGAATCGCCGCTTCGTCTGGTAGTTTTTTTTACAACTGTCTCAACACATCTGGCCATATGCCAGGCTATGCGTCCCGAACCTGTGTAGATCCCTCCACGGTATCCGAGTGATTGCAGAAACGCAGGTGAAGGCCCCTTGCTGATAGGTTTTAACTCCTTCTGCAGTTTTTCTGAAGCAGCAAAGTGCATGAGGAAATCGATCATTACCACTGACCAGCCAAATCGCCAAATTGGCAGTGCTCTATGATACCAATCTACTGCAGCTCTTCTCAATGTGAGGAAGAAGAAGCTAAAGGCATGTTCTTCAGGTACACAGATCCTCTCCATGATTCGAAAGCATCTACCAAGATGTTCTTTAGGTGAACTGGTCCCGTCATACATTTTTAGTCCTCGATCTTCCGAGATTGGGGGGTTCCTCGGATTTTCCGTTTGTACTCGAGACATAACCGACTCTTCATCTAGCCCTGAAGACATCATGTTCACCTGATATGTCAGAAGTGGGTTATTCTGGGTGCTTGGCTTCGAAGGATCAAGAATACTTCCCGTGGCGATCAATCTTCTTATCTCCTTCTTTAGTGCTTGACAGTCATTGGTGTGATGCCCCTCGGCTTGATGATAAAAACAGAAATTGGTCTTGTCAGCTTCTTTGGTAGATTCACAAAAGGTTTGAGTGTGGAAATTACTCCAGCTTTTCTGGCCCTCGAGAATAACACAGATAAATGCACTCCCCATTCAGGGTCAATGTTCAAACCCGTCCCTCCTTGAGTGGCAGCTACAACCTCTACTGCCTTGACTTGAGCCGACAGACTTTTGGTTACCGCATTAGCTGGAGCTGATGATCCCCCAAAGTTCTGAGAATTGTTAGGATTCCGGGTAGAACGATACACATTGGGAGATTTGGACTTCTCGTATCTCTCAACTTCAAGTGCCATGTGCCTGACATCATTATATGACTGGAAGTGTATGAATTTCATAGCATCTCGTATGGCAGGGGATGATCCGTTCACCAGTTTCCTGATCAGATCCCTTACTGAAGGTTTCTCCCTGACTTGATTCATCTTTGTCATCCACCGTTCGAAGTAGTCACTGAAAGGTTCGTTGGACCTCTGTTGAATGCATTTTAGGTCGCTCAGTGTTACCTCAACAAGGTTGTAGCTGAAGTATTCGATGAAAGCCTCTGTTAACCTCTCCCAGTTGTTCTGGACTTCTTTGGAGAGATGTCCGTACCAGGTCCATGCCCCTCCTCTTAGAGACATCGAGAAGAAGTCGATCAGTTGTTGCTTGGAGAGTCCAACTCCCCTCATGATGCGAACATAGTCATTAATGTGGGCCGCAGGTGGTCCAGTTCCGCTGTAGGTATGGATGTAAGGCATTTGAAATCTCGAAGGAAGAGTCTCGACACCCTGCTTATACAGTTCTTCTAGGTCCACTAGTTGCGTTGTTGGTCTAGGCAGTCGTGCCTTAATGGCCTGTTGCTCTTTCTCGATAGCTATGAGCCTGGCGTGAGAGCCTTCAGAGTTTACCTCATTGTTACTTCCAGAGGATCTGCCTTTGGCAGCTTCGACAGCCTTGGTGATGTGTTCCTTTAGCAGGGAACCAAATTTGTCGGTTTTCAGTAGTGCTTCTATTGCTGCGGCAATGTCGTTTCCATTTTCTCCTGCCATGATCGGAGAGCTCAAAGTGCTTGACTCAGATTCAGATCGCGAACTTTCACTCGGGCCCTCCCCGTCAATAATCTCTCGAACCAATCTCTCGGTGACCGGGTCTCACTCCCAGCCGGCTATGCCTATGTCTGAAAGGATAAAGAAGTAATAAAATTAGTATTTTTCTAACTCAACTAGAGTAATATGTAACTGTCGTGATGTTATGATGTTATGATAACGAGAACTGAAAAATAAGATAATTATATATGTATCAACATATGACTCGATCATGTAAAAGCACACCAACAATAATTTTTTATGTATTTTTTTTTATCTTTTTATATATTTTTTTATCTTTTCATTTAAGACATATCGTGCAGACTCAAAATGAATGATGTAATTATTGCAAATGAATAGAGTATGAAAATATGCAAACTTAAGAGCGACTTATGTCTCAGAAAAGACACAAACAAATTGCGTGTGAAAACACGCAGACTCGGGGCGACGTAGGAGTACGTCTCACGAAGATAACAAATAAATTGCGTGTGAGAACATGCGAACTCAGGACGACGTAAGTGTACGTCTCACAAAAATAACAAATAACTTGCGTGTGAGAACACGCGGACTCAGGGTGACGTAGGTGTACGTCTCACGAGAATGGCAAATAGATTGCGTTTGAGAACACGCGGACTCGGTGCGACGTAGGTGTACGTCTCACGAGAATGACAAATAGATTGCGTGTGAGAACACACAGACTCGGGGCGACGTAGGTTTACGTCTCACGAGAATGACAAATAGATTGCGTGTGATAATACGCGGACTCGGCGCGACGTATGTGTACGTCTCACGAAAATAACAAATAAATCGCGTGTGAAGACACGCGGACTCGAGGCGACGTAGGTGTACGTCTCACAAAAATAACAGATGAATCGCATGTGAAGACACGCAGACTCGAGGCGACGTAGGTTTACATCTCACGATAATGACGAATAGATTGCGTGCGAGAACACGCAGACTCGGGGCGACGTAGATGTCCGTCTCACGAGAATGACAAATAAATTGCGTGCGAGAACACGCGGACTCGGGGCGACGTAGATGTACGTCTCACGAGATTGAAAAATAAATCGCATGTGATAATACGCGGACTCGGGGAGACATAGGTGTACGTCTTACGATAATGACAAATAGATTGCGTGCAAGAACACGCGGACTCGGGGCAACGTAGATGTACGTCTCACGAAAATGACAAATAAATTGCGTGCGAGAACACGCGGACTCGGGGCGACGTAGATGTACGTCTCACGAGAATGACAAATAAATCGCGTGTGATAATATGCGGACTCGGGGCGACGTAGGTATACGTCTCACGAGAATGACAAATAAATTGCGTGTGAGAACACGTGGACTCAGGGCGACGTAGGTGTACGTCTCACGAGAATGACAAATAAATTGCGTGTGAGAACACGCGGACTCGGGGCGACGTAGGTGTACATCTCACGAGAATGAAAAATAAATCGCGTGTGATAATACGCGGACTCGGGGAGACGTAGGTGTACATCTTACGAGAACGACAAATGAATCGTGTGTGATAATACGCGGACTCGGGGCGACGTAGGTGTACGTCTCGCGAGAATGACAAATGAATCGCGTGTGATAATATGCGGACTTGGGGCGACGTAGTAGTACGTCTCACGAGAATAACAAATGAATTGCGTGTGATAATTCGCGGACTTGGGGCGACGTAGTAGTACGTCTCACGAGAATAACAAATAAATCGCGTGTGATAATACGTGGACTCGGGGCGACGTAGTAGTACGTCTTACGAAGATAATAGACAAATCGCGTATGACATTACGCGGACTTGAGGTGACGTAGGAGTACGTCTCACGAAGATAACAAATAAATTGACATTACGCGGACTTGAGGCGACGTAGGAGTACGTCTCACGAAGATAACAAATAAAATCACGTATGACTTATTCTAGAATGATGTATGTAAGAAAAGGAAAACATCACGAACAAACTCGTTAGTTAAAAGCACGTAGCACAAGAGTACATTTCTCGCCCTTTGAACCCTATTTTTCTACGACTGGTCAAAAAGACAAACTCTTCCCTAGGCATTTTGCTCATCTGTTATCAACTGGGATAACAAATCGTTCTCTCGAGTAATTAAAAGTAACATTTTGGTATCCTAGAGGGAAGTGACTAGGCGAATGTCATGGGCAATAGTCTGTAACGGGTATGGTGCAACTTGTGACCATAACAAGATATACCTAACATCTCCTCATTCAAGAGTTAAACCGATGCGTCAATGGTACTAGTCATATGGGTGGCTACACAAATACGTATCCCAAGGGTTCAGAACCGTTTGGCAATACGCACTGTGAAAGCCGGGGTGAAAACTAAGGGTTACATGAACAGTGTGTGTAAAGGTGTAGTGAATGCAACAAAACAAAACAAGAATAATTTTTGCAAGTTTGAGTATTAAATCTTTCAGTAGTATTCATTTTTTTTATCCCCAGCAGAGTCGCCACTGTGAGCGTGCGGTGCTGAAAATCGATATTTTTATTTAATATCCATTACGGCGTTTTATCATGTTTTGCTATTTTTAGCTGTATTTGTGCCCGCGAAGGGCGTGGAAAATCTCAGCTACTTAAACTTCGATTTTCAGATTCTTAGAGAGTCGCCACCCAATCCGTAGACTGAGAAAATTTGGTACAATGAGTAGAGCGCTCAACCCCACGGTACCCTTCAGAGACAGGTTCGTGAATAATACTTATTTATCTTTAACACTCAAACTTGCTTTGTTTTGTACTTGTTTTGTTTTTACTGACTCTTATTTTATTATTTTCACACACATGATTAATTTTAAGCACAACATAACTTTTTGACTTGCAAAATGAGAGTAAATATGTATTAGTTTCATGAATATAATATATGTGACTTTTTTTTATGGTTTTTATTTATTTTTATTATTTATATTTAATATTTCACACGTATTTAGCGTTTTTAAAGAGGCATAGCCTTCCATGAAAAACGTGTACCAGTCATTTTCTTAATATGATAACGAAATAAAGATAAACGACGTATTTAAATATTTACATATAGTAAGAAGTAAATCGCGTACTCGGCTTTACCGGGTCCACGATAAAAAGTGAATAGTAAAAATTCGGTAAAATAAATCTTGTGTCTGGTATCAACGTGTGACTAAGCGTCGCCACAGTACAATGCCCGACTCCACGGTAAAAAGTAAATGACAGTAAAAAGTAAAAGTGCGGTAAAGTAAGTACTGTAAAGTAAAGCTCGTGTGTCCAGTATCAACGGGCGACTAAGCGTCACCACAGTAAAATACCCGACTCCACGGTAAAAAGTAAATGACGGTAAAAAGTAAAAGTGCGGTAACGTAAATACTCTAAAGTAAAGCTCGTGTGTCCAGTATCAACGGGCGACTAAGGGTCACCACAGTAAAATACCTGACTCCACGGTAAAAAGTAAATGACAGTAAAAAGTAAAAGTGCGGTAAAGTAAATACTGTAAAGTAAAACTCGTGTGTCCAGTATCAACGGGCGACTAAGCGTCACCACAATAAAATACCCGACTCCACGATAAAAAGTAAATGACGGTAAAATGTAAAAGTGCGGTAAAGTAAATACTGTAAAGTAAAGCTCGTGTGTCCAGTATCAACGGGCGACTAAGCGTCACGACAATAAAATACCCGACTCCACGGTAAAAAGTAAATGACGGTAAAAATTAAAAATGCGGTAAAGTAAATACTGTAAAGTAAAGCTCATGTTTCCAGTATCAACGGGCGACTAAGCGTCACCACAGTAAAATACCCGACTCCACGGTAAAAAGTAAATGACGGTAAAAAGTAAAAGTAAAAAAAAAAGTAATAAAATAACATAAGGCATGGATCGGGCATCCCCAGGCGGTACCTCCTTAGGTAGTCATAAACCCACGGCGAATAAACATAAAGTAAAATCATGGACCGAACGTCCCCAGGCGATAGTCCGCCTTAGAGAGTCATAAGTCCACGGTAAATAAACATAAAATGAAATATACAAATGGACCGAGCATCCTCGGATGGTAGTCCGCCATAGAGAACGTTAAATCCACGTTAGTAATAATAGATAGTTAACCGACGTGTCATTTTCACACATCACTTTTAAATAGACAAAATACAAAACTAATCATTATATGATTAAAGATGTTTTTACTTTAATAAGATGATGTTTAAATGAAACGAAACCATGATTTACTTTAGGATTAAACATGTTTTTACTTTAATAAAGTGATGTTGGAATGAAACAAAACATGATTTAAACTTAAGACATGATGTTTGATTAAGATGATTTCATGGATGTAAGCTTAAAGTCTTCATTTTTTTGTATGGATTCATGATTTTCATACCCGGATTCATCACTAATCTACACGTGATTCTTGTACCTCTCAGCGTGTTACCATTAATTCATGATACTAGAGCATCATAGTGACATAATAGAGAGATTACTTGCCTTTTATATGCAAAGGAAACTCCAAACGGATCCCCGGAAGTGACAACCCGAGCAACTTTGAACAAAGTGGTACAACCCAACTCAAGACTTGATTTTAGGTACTAAAGTGGATCAAATGATGGAAGAGAAGTGTTTATGGGATGATATTTGGTGTGTTTGTAACAAGAAACAACTTGAAATTGCTCCAGAAACAAGGATTGAAGTCACTTTTTGGGTGTGTTCTTCAATTTCTTCACTCTTTACTAACTAACTTTTTATGGATTTTTGGGTGTTTGATCTTGGAAAATGAAGTGTTTGAGAGGTTTTGGGGTGTTTAAGGTGTGTAAAACTGAAGGGGGGAGGGTCTTATTTATAGGAAAAGTGTCCCTAAAGCATCCAAAAGTGCAATAGTGTCCCGGAATAGTGAAAACACTATTCGTGGAACCCATTCCCAGCCAAACTCGGCCGAGTTTGATCTTGGGGGGGCCAAACTCGGCCGAGTTTGGTCCCTCCGGTGGCGGCAAAACGGTCGTTTTGACCCCGTTCGGCAACGTTGAGGGTCCCGGAAGCTCCCGACTGTATACTGAGTCAACTAATAGCTTCTCTAGTGATTATAATACAAGAAATGAAGTGTTTAAACGAAGAAAAAAACAAGCTTGGCCGAGCTTATGCAAGCCCGACCGAGTTTGGTCCCTCTGATGGTGGAAAAACAGCCGTTTAGACCCTGTTCGACACCTTTGAGGTTCCCGGAAGCTCCTGACTGTATATTAAGTCAGCTGATAACTTCTCTAGTGATACTAAGATAATAATTGAGGTTTTTCGATCAAGAATTAACAAGAAAAAAATCTGGGAACGAGAATCAAGGCTCATTCCGGAGCTGTTTCGGCTCAGTTCGCGAAGAAGAATCTACTGACTCTTTGAGCTTTGATCTTGTGGAATGAGTGTTTCTAAGAGTTTTAGGGATGTTTATGAGTGTTTATTATGAAGGGATAATGTCCTATTCATAGGTAATACCCACGGGAAAGTTCTGAAAATGAGTACGTCACCCGAAATGGCCCGAAAACGTCGTTTTCGGGCCAATTTCCATGCAAACTCGGCCGAGTATGCCTAAACTCGGCCGAGGTTGTCTAAACCTGGCCGAGTTTAGCCACTCGGCGATGGAGGATAGGCCGTTTCGAACCCAAAATAGTAAAAAAATGTCATTTTGGGTGAATTTGTTCTTGAAGGACTAAACTTGGCTGAATTTGTTCTTGAAGGACTAAACTTGATCGAGTCTGCGTTAAACTTGGCCGAGGTTGTTTAAACTCGACCGAGGTTGTCTAAACCTGGCCGAGTTTAGCCTAGTGATGATGGAAAATTGCTCATTTTGGCTCTGTTTGTCACTTCTGAGGCCCCGCGGGACTTTCTAGCACATAGTAGGTTAAGAAATGACTTCTCTAAATGTATAATCACGAAATAAACACACTATCATCATCGAGGTCGGAAAAATCCGTGCTCACAGTTGCTCTGATAAAGTTGCCTCTGTTGTTGCCTAAGGTCGCCTCTGATTAGAAAAGAATCGCTCGAGTCCGAGTTTGAAAGTATTTTCCCAAAATATTCCTAAAAAAGGTCCTCACGACCACCAAAAATATTCCCCAATTGTTCAAAAGTTCCAGATCCAGGCATCACTCGCCACCCCATTAGAGTTGACTAAGTCCTTTTCCAAAACTATTCGGAGGACGCCCTATTCAACTCCGGCCCCCAAAGTTCCTCCCTGAAAGGTCTCCGTTCTTCAACGAGTATTAGTCCGCGAGCAATCACTAGTGTAAGCACTGGTTTTCGAACCCAATGATGAAAGCAATTTCCGAGCTCCTCGTTGCGCCAGTCGCCCAAGAACTAATGCTCGCCGAAGAACGGATGACCTCTTAGAGTGATACACTTCACCCCGAATTTTGGGCACACGAAGATTGACACCTTCAATCTCGTAAAAAGGAACTCCCCGCACCTCGGGTACACAAGAATGATCTTGTAAACAAGGAACCCCCCCGGACTCCGGGCACACAAGGTTGGCACCTTCAACCTTATAAAAAGGATCTCCCCGCACTCCGGGTACACGAGTTTGGCACCTTCAAGCTTGTAAAAAGTCCCTCCCCGTACTCCCGGAACACGAGTTTGACACCTTCAAACTCGTAAAAAGTCCTCCCCCTTTCCAAAGAGTATACGGTCTCCCCTCTCTCCTAGAGAGACCGTACGGTCTCCTTAACTCGAACCGTATGGTCTCCCTTTGTGGGACCATACGGTCTGCCCACATGGCCATACGGGCCTTATCGTTATCTGCCACGTGTCGCTAAACGACAGTGGACTTTTGACGGGCCTTTGTTAAGGCCCGTCTGAGATTCAAAATGGATCTCAGACGGGATTTCTTGAGACCGTACGGTCTCCTTAAGCAAGACCGTACGGTCTCCATTTGGAGACCGTACGGGCTCCTCTTGCCCTATAAAAGGAGGCCGGATTTCTCACAATTTCCATCATCAAACATTTCTAATCTCCTCTCTCTAGCTCGTTTTAAGCGATTTCTGACCCGATATAAGTTGCTTCTGATAAGTTACCTAAAGTTGCCTCTGATACGAGAATCGCTTAATTCTGAGTCCCGAGAGCTCTCTTTCCTCCATAAAAATCCTCGTCCCCCAAGGTTTCTCACGACCAACAAAACTACCTTCCCAACCGGACGATTCCCCCAGAATCCTCCCAAAGCAATTACTAGGAGTACGTCCTCGGCGCCTCTCCGACCCCGAAGTTCTTCCCTAAAGGTCTCCGTTCTCGACGAGTATTAGTTTGCGAGCACATCACTGGCACGCAACGAGGGTAAGCTTCTGAGGGTTTAGTACCGTGTCACCCGACGATTTTTCGTATTGTATTTACTTTATTATGCTTTTTGTATGATAATAATAAAACTCAAGATAATAATAAGCTAGGTTGCATTAAAGATCCTCTAGGGCCTGGAATGTCGGAATTAATAAGTTGTATCCACGAATGTAAATAAGAATCTCTGGTTTTCAAAATAATCGGTAACTATACCGGCTCGTAAATTTTCCCGGTCGGCCAGGTGGCGACTCTAGTCAAAGAAGGCTAAAGCCGCTATGAGCGACCACTTTCGCTCACAACTGGCACGCGACGAGGGTAAGCTTCTGAGGATTTTGTACCGTGTCACCCGGCGGTTTACCGTACAAATGTTTGCGTATTTAAATATTCTTGTGTGATAATAATAAAAGTCAAGATAATAAACCATTAGGCTACATTAAAGATCCTCTAGGGCCTGGAATGTCGGAATTAATAAGTTGTATCCACGAACGTAAATAAGAATCTCTGGTTTACAAAACAATTGGTACATACACCGGTTCGTACATTTTCCCGGTTGGCCGGGTGGCGACTCTAGTCAAAGAAGGCTAAAGCCGCTATGAGCGACCACTTACGCTCATAGTGGCGACTCCGCTGGGGACCAAAAATATACTGTTATAAGTTAACTTCAACGTCTGACTTCTTGAAGTTTATTTATGGAAGGATGTATATTTGGTTTTCACTTTTGGTAAAATTATTTCTTAAATTATTTTATGAAAAGTAAAAAATGGGATACAACATAAGCATTCTGACAGTCCATGGCTATATACAGAGTTACTGCTTTCTCATACTGCATAAAAGAAAAATCCCGAATGGTCAACGTGTGTTATAGGTCGCGCTTACTGTCGTTTCCTTTAAGGGACGCATAGGTCCATCTGTAACACCACCCACAACCTCGTACCATTGACGCGCTGCTCAAAACCCTTAAATGGGGAGGCGCTAGGTATATATTGCTGTGGGAACCCTTTTGTACTATCAAACGAGACCGAAGCCTCATATAGTCAGCCTAGATATCTCCCCTAGGAACTACCCCCAAACATCATGTAAATCACGTCTATTGAGAGCATTTTGACATTGAAAGGAAAGATGTCAAAAGAAACCCACCTAGGACAGAGACGCACCGCGCGAAGAATGAGAGGGAGTGGCGACTTTGTGTGTTGATAACTCATTTGATTGTTTGACCATACATACTCAAGGGCATATAGAAGGTCCGAACCCCGCCGTCTAGGCGTTTCTTCGATTCAGGAAAACATTCTGTAGCAATCCCGCAAATAGCATTGTCATGAATGTCAATCCCAAAAAGGAAAAGGTTGCAAAGGATGTAACATAATGGGATTTGAATCGAAGGAACGCCCAGACCAGTAAAATATCGGCTAAAAGAGAAACGAAAGAATGACCCACAGCTGAAATAAAACCCTTGTGGAAACATGCCGTGATTCGATCTCTCGTGTCTGCACAAACCAAAGACCCCGTTTAGGGATATTACCTCCATCATTATGCATCTATAAGGTGATATTCTTAAACGGAGTCCGACAAGCCAAAAACGGAGAAACGACTTATAAGACCATGCATACATGCATCTCACGAGCCCAAAAGCCAATCATGCTCTGCCGCCGTCCAGACATGATTGATCAGAGGATAAGCACCATGTCTGGGATGGGAGTTTCCGCTTGCTCAGGAGAGATGCTCTTCAGGTCCCGTGAACGGGACGAGAAAACGACGTATGCCACAAAGGGGAACTCTAAGAGGAAGGCATGAGAAGAGGGGTCCAAATTGGGGATGTCCATGGGGATCAGTCAAGGGAAAAGGCCATCATACATGCTGGACAATACGGACCAAGAAAGTACTGCTCTCAAAGCCAGACCTTCAGAAATCAACGCTACAGACAGTGAACCTGAAGAAGATTTTGGAGAGTCTTTATTCCTGACTTTTGATGGAAGCCAGGACGCCCAAATACATCTAGGAACCTTTATAAGGATGATGCAGTATTCAGGCCCAAGTTCTAATGCAGATCACTACACCCAATTCCCCTTTGGTTTGGAAGGCCAAGCAAGAAAATGGTACAACCGGCTTCCCCATACCATTCGCCGAGATTGGGGAAGGTTGATCCTGGCCTTCCTAACGAAGTTCGTAGCCGGCATAGATAGAAGAGTTTCTTGGGAAGATCTCGTCTCGCTCTAGCAACAAGTAGGGGAGCAATTTCACGATTATCTGGAATACAGATGGTTACCCATGTTAGGATTGGCCCGCGAGACGCCGGAACGAAAGGAGCAAATAAGATGTCATGTACGTAATACTCACCATCGCATTTGAAAGGTGGCGCAACACTATAATTTCCAGAGCTATGATGAGTTGAGTCGGTTGGTGAGTAGAATGGAGTCATGGATCAATCCCATAGAAGAAGATCAAAAGTACATGGAGTCCGAAAATTGGATACATCTTGCCGGACCGTTCAAACCCCGAGAGACCATAGAATAGAGGAATCTGAAAGGCTTGGAAAAAGGAAGGGGAATCATTCGATGACTATTTCTCACTCCGATGGGCCAAGGTTGTGGATGAACTGCCAAAAAGATACAACACGAAGGTCTTGGTTTCCTGCTTGACAAGGAGCCTACTACCTCACCTACGAGAAATCACACAATACCAAGACTTTGATTCGTTCCTGGACCTCGGGAATCTAGTTCGGAGGATAGAAGAGCATGCCCAGTCTAAAACAATGCGAGAAATTGAGAAACAAGGACATACAAGCAAGGCAGAAGAGTTTGAGGATGTACACAGAGATATCCGCGAGATCAAAGAAGAAATCAAGAACATTAGACATGAGAATGCGCGATCCATCCTCTCTCCAACTGGCTTCGTACCTTCCAGGGGAAGAATCGGCACTCTATTCGTGAGATTGGTGGAAGATGGAAGAATGCGCCCTGTCAGGGAATCACGACTCCAGGACCCCCCTCCGATCTTGCTATCCGGAAGGCGAGTATGGTCAAACTTCTGCGAATACCACCAATACTTTGGTCATAGCACTGAAGTATGTGAGGTTCTGAAATGGGACATGTCGCGAGTGATAGGAAAAAATGTACAATGAAACATGATTAATGAATAGAAGAGTTATTTCAGTTTATAATTTGCAAAATGTTGGCATCATTCATTGTTTAGGTTGATTAACTAAAACAAATCGTCCATATAAAAATTACCACTAATGAAAATCCCTCGCCAAAAGGAAAACTTCGGAAATTCAAAATAAAGCAAAAATGAAACACCTCTCCACCAAATTCCAAAAGGCCAAGACTTACCATCAATGCCCCAAGAACCCAAAATCCCGTAAACCAAAATACCTGCCCTATCAATCACGCACGGGACCAAAAGGCTCGAACCGCACTCAACCCCGAATGAAAAAAACACGAGACTTACCCAAAGAAACAAGATTCACAACAATCCAATCGAATGTTTTCTATGCATCATGAATAGTCTCACCAAGAGTCCGACACGTCAACACCCCTGTTTAGTGGTAAAAAAAACCATTTTGGTTAATAACTGAAATGACGTTTGGCGGTAATATTCTGCGAATTGTAAAACGAAACAACTAAAACAAGGAATAACATAACAAAATCACTCGCGGCGCCGCTTGGAAGGTCCAGCTTGATGGCACAGATCCCGGGTCAGCATCACAATCTCTCTACTTGACCAAGCTCTGCGAAATAAACTTAACCACTCAGTGTAGTTATCCGAAGCAGAATAGGCAGGATCATCAACGTTTGAAATAACTTGGAAGAATCTGCGAGGCCACAATTGTCTCAGGCGATCCAACAACCTAAGGTCAAACACGCCTCCACGGAACGAATGAAGAAAATCGGAGGGGATACTTTGATGAAGACCCATTTGACGCCGCAGTAAAGAAGGCACGTAGAAGGAACTCTCCCGAAGGCCACAAACCGGAACACACCCGGACATTAGTGTGTCAGTATAGGATGAGATGCGCCACCAAGGACAAGTCCAACGTATGTTTCTGGACTCACGCTCGGATAACCATCGCAACCACCATTTGGAACTATGAGCAGAAGCCACCTCGAAGAATACTTGTCACCTTTGCCCCCAATGACGAGGAAGATATCTCCTTAAACCTAGTGGAGGAACTACGATCGCAAGCTTTTCCATTAACCAAATCTGAAACAATAAGGGACTGCCCCGCGGAAGAAGGGAACCTTCTGTCACGTCACATGAAAAGCTGAGCAACATCTCTGCCAGTAAGAACGGGCCAGGGTTTGCCCCGCGATACACTTCATGCACAACGGTTACCAAGCGACAATCACACAAGGTTGAGTCCCCAACAACTAGAAAACGCATGTACATCAGAAGGGAAAGGGAAAAAGCCCAAGGATGGCCGCCAACCTCAGACTCTTCGAGAATCTCCCGGACAACCAAAGTGGGTATGTGAGAAAAAGGCCCCTCGGCATCGAGAAGCTCCAGCAAGAAATTACCCGACACTTGGAAAAACATTGATAATTGTCGAAGGGTCAAGAGCTCACATTGCGGCAAGGCCAAAGGGGCGCCTTAGTCGACGGGAAATCCCAAAGTAGCACATAGTTCCTCCGGCAAAGGACACAGATCCCCGTCAACGAAACGAAAGGTATGATCCTGAGACTCCTAAAGCTCCATAGATGCTCCAAGGAACTCCAAATACAGGGGTTGGCTACGATAGAATCGCAACCCAGCAACCCCGTACGGTTTCAGGACGCCCCATAAAGACGACGTCAGCGATCGCAAAGGACTAAAACCAGACAGGAAAGAAGCTCATTAGTACAAGAAGAATATATATCCGATACAAAATTCCACAGAAAGTAAGAAGGAAAAATCCTAACTAATAAGGAAAGTCGCCAGCATTGGGACCCTCGTCGCCGTCTCCTCCTCCGTGCCTCATCCACGTGAAAGGCCTCCAACTGGGCTGTGAGCTCTGCCACTTGCATACGGGCGTCCAGAGCCGAAGCGCGTTCCCCTCGTATTACATCCTGCATTTGTAACACGCACACACTTCATGCATACATATCATAAAACATTCATAAACGCAGGGTCCCACGAGAAAATACCTTTGCCTCTTGAGCATAGGACATCAGCGCCGCCCGAGTTGAGCGGTAAAGACCCGCTACCTGTACTGCGGAAGTACGAGAAACCTGCAAAAAGGGGAAGTCAACAAGAAAAACGTAGAAAGGCGTCCAACAAAAGAAGAGAAAATGCGTACATGCGTAGTATCAGGAGGGTTGAAGATAGGAAGATGATCGGGAGAAGGTGTAACATGGAGCTCCCGGTACTCGGTCCAATCATGTACCGCTATGATCTCTGGTTGAGGCGGGGAAAAATCTCCAGTCACCCATTGGGACGTAGGCAAGGGCGTTTCTTCTCGAGGATGGGTAACTGGACTCGTATCAACGGGCTCGGACCCAAGAACCTCTGAGCAGGGAGTGCTTGTCTCGCGAAGGGGATCCTGTAAAGGATAAAAAGTGTCAAGGCAGCCCAAGACGAGAAAGATACCAAAGGGGCAAGAGGCCCAACGTACCGCAGCGAGCAGGAGCGAGTCAGCACCCACCAAAAACCCGCGAGACTTGTCCCTGGGAGGCAACAAACGGTGGATAAAAAGCTCGTAACTCTCACCCCGGGGTAATACCAAGGCACTGGGGCCCCATCTAGACTCCCCAGCGCCGGAGCACCGTGAAGGAACGTCTCACGATCAGAAGGGGCCATGGACGAACCCCAGAACATCATGGCCGGGGGATCAAAAGGTACGCGACGTTCCAAAGGACCCGCCCAAAATTCATACACTCTCTCGCCTAGATACCAAGAGAAATCAAGATGACCCTCTAAGAGAATCAGGCAGGAAGAGATCTCGAAGGCCGCAATCATCTCGGGTAACCATCCCACAGCCACACCAGCATGCCAAGGTAGCGTGGTCACCTGCGCAAGAAAAGAATGATGAACAAAAATACTAAAGTGAGAAGAAATAAGCTCGTAACATACCCGATTCCAGGCCAATTCCTCAATAAAGTCTCTCCCAACCGGTTGAGGATAAGTTGTCTTTCTCCGGGGGCCCATCCAGTGACTAAGGCGAGGAAATTCATTAGGTTGCACTTGGGGCATCTAAGGTCGAGGTAGGACACCGTATTCATAAGCCCTAGCCTGCATAGAAAAATTGCAACTCAAGGATCAGCATGGCTAAAAAGTAAAAATACTAAAGTGCAAAGGGCATACCTCGAGTATCAAAGAAGGGCCGCAAAAATTAACCGTGCCACGACATACCGCGTCAAAGCCCCGTACAACGAAGCCAAAACCACTTTGCCCCAACAATAAGAACCTAGACCATCAAGATCCTGCAAACTCTCCAAAACGACCAAATTGCAACCATCGTCGGTGGAAGGTAGCAACGCAACACATATAGCGTACCACAGTCCACGATGGTGGGATCGGTCGAAGTGCTCCGACGAATGGGGGAGTTAGCTACATTGGTTAAAGGAACGTGTCGTTCCTTATTGGGGAGGACCAGATATCCGATCAAATCTCTGACGGTGCTGGGGTCAAAAGGGGAAGACATGCGTCTTGAGAATGGTGGAACAGCACCTACAGAACCCAAGCCGGTGATAGCCGCGATATCCAAGGGGTTGACAGTCATCTCCCCAAAGCTAAAGTGAAAAGTATGGGTACTATCACACCAGCGTTCAATTAAGGCACTCACATTCTTCCAGCATATGCGGGGTGTCCCCGGTAAAAGCTGTCTCGAGAAGGGGCGAAAAGGGGTCCCATCAACACGAGCTCGAACGGTAGGGGCCAACGAAAGATACCACGTTATCACCTCCCCCACATTTCCTCGACCTTTTAGGCGAGGCTTCTGCGTAAAAAGGATGGCAAATAAAAGGGAAATGTCAGGGACGACTGGACAAAAGTGCTGAAACGGGACTAATGGTTGCTGGTGGAAGGCGCACAAGGACCGTACGGTCACAAACTCTTCGACCGTACGGTCACACAGTCTGCGACCATACGGTCCCAGCGCCTAGTGACCGTACGGTCACGAAGTTAGTGACCGTACGGTCCCCAACCAGTAATCATACAGTCATCATCTACCCATGAACAAAACCATGTCAACTATATGAAAAAACGAGCAACTGAAGGTAAAACAGTTTATCTCATGGCAGAAAATAACACTAACCCACCGCAAGAAGCAACATGATCACAAAAAAACGAAGGAGCACAAACGCCGGCCGATACGGCCACATGGATAACTCAAATGAAAGGAACGGAGAAAGCTTTAAAGGAACGTACCTGAGTCACATAATGATGCATGTGCATATTAAAGAAAAAAGGAAGCGGCCCCTCGAACTCCAAACCAACATACGCAGTGGATCTACTTCGACCGAGTTTGACCGCACTCCGCACACGGGGAAAAAGCTCCTCCATGCTCTCGGCCAAAGGAAAGTCATTGATGTTAATCTCCGTCAACGGCATGGAAGAAACGAGATATGCGGCCGCTCAAGAGATAGGAGAAGTAAAACAAGACTGAGGAAACCGTCGGTGCGAATATATGAAGAAGAGGTTGCTCTATAAAAAATAATACAGGTAGCATATGTGACCGTACGATCACAAGGTCCTTGACCGTACGGTCACATATTTCGTGACTGTATGGTCACACTATTTCCCCCAAAAAATTTTAGTTCCCAGTGTTAACAGGATACCGGGACTGTATATCGCTCCATCATTGAATCGCAAGATAAGTCAAGATTAACCCCGAGGGACTACAAAGGGCGTAAGAGCATATCCAACGGTCACCGGAGCAGCGCGCTGGGGCATCATCGGGCCAGTAGCACACTGTGGCACAACCTAACTTTCCAAGATGTCAAGGGGCTAAAAATCCTCACAGACATTATCCGAAAGCCCCAGTGCGACAACACTTCATCGAACCAATGCGACACCAAGATGTAGCCTGACCTAGATCAATTAAAGAAAAGGTGTTATGAGGGTCCCCGGATCAACTGAATATTAATAACGAAAGAAGAAAGATATTGGGACGCAGCTGATCGACCTCAGGACGAAACCACCAACGCTCAGATAAGACTGGTAGGACAAAGTGTCAGGCATCATCCGAAGAAAGAAGACGGAGGACTGAACTGAAGAGGCTACCGGACCCTCGGATCAAACTCGGGGTGCTACAAGAAGTTACTAAAATCCTCGGATCAAACTCGGTGTGCTATCAGAAGTTACTAAAATCATCGGATCAAACTCGGGGTGCTATCAGAAGTTACTAAAATCCTCGGATCAAACTCGGGGTGCTATCAGAAGTTACTAAGATCCTCGGATCAAACTCGAGGTGTTACCAGAAGTTACCAAGATCCTCGGATCAAACTTGGGGTGCTACAGAAATTATAATCACGGAAAGCAGTTGATCGGCCTCAGGACAGAACCATCTGAAATACGCAGGCGGAGGCCCAGACTGCAGAAGTTACCAAATCCTTGGATCAAACTCGAGGAGAACCAGTTGATCGGCCTCAGGACAGAACCGTCCGAAACACGAAGCCGGAGGCCCAGACTGCAGGAGTTACCAGTTGATCGGCCTCAGGACAGAACCGTCTGAAACACGAAGCCGGAGGCCTAGACTGCAGGAGTTACCAGTTGATCGGCCTTAGGACAAAACCGTCTGAAACACGAAGCCGAAGGCCAAGACTGCAGGTAAGTTTCTAAACCCACTTTCGAAAGACACGAGCACACACGCATTATTGCTCATTTCGCTTCATTGAGACTGCCCAATGGGTCTTACAAGATAATGTAATCGCCCTAGGCACTCCCAAAGAAACAAGGGGCAAACTGTAATCACTGGTTTTCGAACCGAATGACGAAAGCGATCTACGAGCTCCTCGTCCTGCCAGCTGCTTAAATACTAATACTCGTCAGACAACGGATCACCTTTCTAGGTCCATAACTTCTTCCACCCGCGTCTCGGGACCATGAGTGTGACACATTCATGCTTATGAGAAAATCCTCTTTTACAAATTGGCGTACGCTCAAAACTTTATCTGCTATTAACCGTACGGTCACAATCCTTCTGATCGTACGGTTACAATCCTTCTGACTGTACAGTCATCTGTCAGGTGGCAAAGCGGTCCAATTAGAAGTTGCCACGTGTACATGTGGACAAACGACTTTGGCCGGGCCTTGTAAGACCCGGTCGGGCTTTGGGCGAAGCCCATCTCAGATTCAAATTTGGATCTGAGACGGGCGTTCAGGCGACCGTCCGGTCACAAGGTTGTGACCGTACGGTCACAACCTAACCTATAAATACCCCCCGGATTTCTCATAATTTTCACCAACAAACACTCATTCTCCTCCCTCTCTAGCTCGTTCTAAAGTGATTCTTGACCCGATAAAAGTTTCCTCTGATAAAGTTGCCTCTGTTGTTGCCTAAGGTCGCCTCTGATTAGAAAAGAATCGCTCGAGTCCAAGTTTGAGAGTATTTTCCCAAAATATTCCTAAAAAAGGTCCTCACGACCACCAAAAATATTCCCCCAATTGTTCAAAAGTTCCAGATCCAGGCATCACTCACAGCCCCGCTAGAGTTGACTAAGTCCTTTTCCAAAACTATTCGGAGGACGCCCTACGCAACTTCGGCCCCCAAAGTTCCTCCCTAAAAGGTCTCCGTTCTTCAACGAGTCTTAGTCCGCGAGCAATCACTGGCACGCGACGAGGGTAAGCTTCTGAGGGTTTTGTACCGTGTCACCCGACGGTTTACCGTACAAATGTTTGTGTATTAAAATATTCTTGTGTGATAATAATAAAGGTCAAGATAATAAACCATTAGGCTGCATTAAAGATCCTCTAGGGCCTGGAATGTCAGAATTAATAAGTTGTATCCATGAACCTAAATAAGAATCTCTGGTTTACAAAACAATTGGTACATACACCGGTTCGTACATTTTCCCGGTCGGCTGGGTGGCGACTCTAGTCAAAAAAGGCTAAAGCCGCTATGAGCGACCACTTACGCTCACACTTGGTATGAGAGGCTGAAAAAATTCCTTCTGTCTAAGGTTTTTGTCAGAGGATGTGTTGATACAACTCTGTTCACTCTGAAGAAAGGAAAAGTTATCCTTTTAGCACATGTATATGTCGATGATATTATATTTGGTGCTACTAATGAAATCTTTGTGCAAGGAGTTCAACAACCACATGAAGTCTGAGTTTGAAATGTTTATGATGGGAGAATTAACATTCTTCTTAGGCCTTCAAATCAAGCAGAGTAATGATGGTGTATTTATCAACCAAGCTAAGTATACTAGAAAAGTGCTGAAGAATTTTGGCATGTCAGAATCTAATGTAATTGACATTCCTATGGATGTCAGCAAAGACTTTGATGATGAAACTAAAGCTGGTAATCCTGTAGACATAAAAACCTACATAGGTATGATTGGTTCTCTTTTATATCTAACAGGAAGTAGGCTAGATATACATTTTGCTATGTGCTTCTGTGCTAGATATCAGGCTAAACCAATGGAGATTCATGATGTTGCTGTTAAGCGCATTCTGAGATATCTTAAAGGCACCTCAGAAGCTGGTTTATGGTATCCTTGTAGTACAAATTTTACTCCTGTAGGATACACAGACTTTGACTATGGTAGAGACAAATTGAAGAGAGTCAGCACTTCTGGTGGTTGTCATTTTCTGGGGGAGTGCTTAGTCTCCTGGCATAGTAAGAAGAAAACTTCTGTGGCACTCTCAACTACTGCTGCTAAGTATGTTGCTGCTGGAAGCTGTGTTTCCCAGATGCTCTGGATCAAGCAACAGCTTACTGACTATGGAATCACTCCTGGAACCATTACAATCAAATGTGACAACAAGAGTGCAATTGACCTTTCAAAGAATCCCATACAACACAGCAGGATGAAGCATGTTCATATTAGGCATCACTTTCTGAGAGATCATGTTCTAGCCAGAGGCTTAGTAAACATATCAGCAAGATTTTCTTCACATGGAAAATAGGTCAGAACGATATCCTTCTTCAGAACATGATCTCTCAGAAAATGATGCCTAATATGAACATGCTTCATTCTACTGTGTTGTATGGGATTCTTGGAAAGGTCAATAGCACTTTTGTTATCACAGAAGATAGTCATAGTTCCAGGAGTGATTCCATAGTCAGCAATTTGTTGCTTTATCCAGAGCATCTGAGAAACACAACTTCCAGCAGCAACATACTCAGCTTCAGCAGTTGAGAGAGCCACAGAGGTTTGCTTCTTACTATGCCAGGAGACTAAACACTCCCCCAGAAAGTGACATCCACCAGAAGTGCTGACTCTTTTCAACTTGTCTCTACCATAGCCAGAGTCTGTGTATCCTATAGGAGTAAAGTTAGTACTACAAGGATACCACAAACCAGCTTCTGAAGTGCCCTTAAGATATCTGAGAATTCTTTTGACAGCAATGTCATGAATCTCCTTTGGATTAGCTTGATACCTAGCACAAAAGCACACAGCAAAGTGTATATCTGGCCTGCTGGCTGTTAGATATAAAAGAGAACCAATCATACCTCTGTAGATTTTTATGTCTACGGGTTTACCAGCTTTCTCTTCATCATCAAAGTCCCTATTAACATCCATGGGGATGTAAACATCATTAGATTCCAGCATGCTAAATTTCTTCAGCACTTCTTTAGTATATTTAGCTTGGTTGATAAACACACCATCATTACTTTGCTTGATCTGAAGTCCTAAGAAGAATGTCAATTCTCCCATCATAGACATTTCAAACTCAGCCTTCATGTGATTGCTGAACTCTCTGCACAAAGATTCATTAGTAGCACCAAATATAATATCATCAACATATACCTGAGCTAAAAGGATATCTTTGTTTTTCTTCAGAGTGAACATGGTTGTATCAACACAGCCTCTGACAAATCCTTTAGACATAAGGAACTTTGTCAGTCTCTCATACCAAGCTCTGGGAGCTTGTTTCAGTCCATACAAGGCTTTCTTCAGTTTGTACACATGATTTGGAAACTTGGGATCTTCAAAACCAGGAGGTTGAGATACATAGACTTCTTCATCAATGTAACCATTCAAGAATGCACTTTTCACATCCATTTGAAAGAGCTTGAAACCTTTGTATGATGCAAAGGCACATAAGATTCTAATGGCTTCCAATCTTGCAACAGGAGCAAAAGTTTCACCATAATCTATGCCTTCTTGCTGACTGTAACCTTGAGCAACAAGTCTTGCCTTGTTCCTCACAACATTCCCAAATTCATCAAGCTTGTTCTTCAGAACCCATTTTGTACCAACAATCTTTTTATTGTTAGGTCTGGGAACCAAAGTCCAAACTTCTGACCTTTTGAACTGATCAAGTTCTTCTTGCATTGCCATTAACCAGGATTCATCTTCCTCAGCTTCATAGAAGTCCTTGGGTTCCAGAAGTGACACAAAAGCCACATTCCCCATATATCTTCAGAGCTGAGCTCTGGTCATGACAGGATTATGAACAGAGTCAATTACATTCTCCAAGGGGTGATTCCTAGGAGCTCTAACTTCTCTTGGTACATCCAATGTATCATCTGAAACTTGTTCATCATTTGGGGAATCATATATAGGAGCATCTTCTGGAAGGAAGTGAACTTCTGGAGTGGAATTCTCTTCTGGAACTTGTTCAGCAACAGGAGGAATAACTTCAGCAGCTTTAGGAATAACATCTTCATCAAGAGGAGATGTTACTTCAGGAGCAAGAACTTCATCTTCTTCAGAAGCTCTACTATCTGCAGGGTTAGTCTCATCAAACTGTACATGAACAGATTCATCTAAAGTTTGAGTCCTCTTATTAAAAACCCTATATGCTTTACTATGTGTTGAGTAGCCAAGAAAAATAGCTTCATCTGCCTTTGAATCAAATTTTGAAAGATGTTCTTTTGTATTCAGAACATAACATGTACAACCAAAGGTTCTGAAATAACCTATCTTAGGTTTTCTACCTTTCTAGAGTTCATAGGGGGTTTTGTTCAGAATACTTCTGATGAGTACTCTATTCAGAACATAGCATGCTGTGTTAACAGCTTCTCCCCAAAAGTACTTTGGAAGCCTTCTGTCATTGATCATGGTTCTGGCTATTTCCACCAGAGTTCTATTCTTCCTTTCAACTACCCCATTTTGTTGAGGAGTTCTGGGAGCAGAAAAGTTATGATCAATGCCCTTGGTTTCACAGAATTCTTCAAACTGAAAGTTCTTGAATTCTCCACCATTATCACTTCTGATATGGACTACCTTTTCATTCCTTTCATTCTCAAGTTTCTTTATCAGAACTGAGAAACATCCAAGTGACTCATCTTTGCTAGACAGCAGGATGACCCAAGTGAATCTTGAATAGTCATCTACAATGACAAAAGCATACTTCTTACCACCCATGCTCATTGGTTGAACAGGGCCAAAGAGATCCATATGAAGTAATTCTAAAGGTCTTTTAGTTGAAATGACTTTCTTAGTTTTAAAAGAGCTTCTGGATTGTTTACCAGATTGACAAGCAGTACACAAATGGTTCTTTTTAAAACTAATTTCAGGCAGACCCTCAACCAATTGATATCTAGCTACTTTGGCCAGAAGATCCATGCTAACATGAGCAAGTCTTCTATGCCAGAGCCAGGAGGTATCCTCTTTGGATATCAAGCATATATTTTTGCAAAGATTCTCAAGGTTCAGCATGAAAACATTTTCTACTCTAGGAGCAGTTAGAATAACTTCCCTTGACTTACTGTCCAAGATTTTACATCCAGAGGTGCTGAAGACTACATCTCCACCTTTATCACACAGCTATGCAACACTCAGGAGATTGAACTTCAGTCCTCTGACTAGGGAGACATCTTCGATTGGAGGATTGGTTCCAATAGATCCAGAACCAAGAATTCTTCCTTTCTAAGCATCTCCAAATCTGACTTTACCACCTCTTTTAGGAACAAATGTGATGAATGCTTTTTCATCACCTGTCATATACCTTGAGCACCCACTGTCAATGTACCACAGCTTTGACATTGATGGAGCACTCAGAGCCACCTGCATCACAATCAATTAGTGATAGGTACCCAATCCTTATTGGGTCCTTCTGAGTTAGATTTAACTTCTACAGGTTCTTCTGATAGTCCAGATTGCAAGAGGTTCTTAATGTGGTACTTGCAATCCTTTAGCCAATGTCCTTCTTTCTTACAAAGTTTGCAAGAAGGAGGATTCTTGGATCTTTCCCTTTGCTTCTTAGGAGTCATCTTCTTCTTCTGGGAAGGTACTACTTCTTCAGAGGCACAGGCACTCTTAGAGGTTCCCACTTCAGGAGGAGAAGAGTTCTCTTTCAGAAGAGAGGGAGTGACAAATTGCTTCTTCTGAGGTTTATCATTCCTCAGAGGCAGTTTTTCCTTACCTTTGACCTTTGGGTCATCAGAAGGAGAACTGAATTGTTTACTTAGTTTATCTTCTAATATTTTCATATCAGCATAAACTTGAGTAAACCTAAGAAATTTGTCAGCCTCGCTTTTGTCCAACTTTCTTTTTAGATACTTGAACATGCTATATAGTTCTTCAAGAGAATCAAAGATATTTTGTTCCGAAGATATGTTTACCTCGGAGTCATATGAAGCTTCAGGAGGTGCATAAGTTTCTCCTGTAATATCTTCAGAGGTTGGCTCATCAATAGCCATAAAACAAATCTGAGCTTGCTCTTCCTTTTCTTCAAGATCACTGCTGGTCTCAGAGTCTGACCAGGCAGCCAGCATAGCTTTCTTGAACTTCTTCTTATCTTTCTTCAGCTCTGGGCAGTTAGGCTTAATGTGCCTAGGTTGCTGACATCCATAGCACACAATGGGCTTGTTTGGATCTCTCTTGGATTTATCACCAAAGTCAGGAGTTTTCTTTTCAAAACTTCTGAATGGCTTCTTGTAGTTTGCACCTTTGCCTTTTCTAAAGGCTCTCTTGAACTTCCTGGTCAGCATGGCCAATTCCTCATCTTCAGATGATTCTTCAGAAGATTCTGCCTTCAGGACTACTTGTCTCTTTCCTTCAGACCTTTCTCTTAGGTCATGATTCTTTAATGACATCTCATGAGTAATTAGAGACCCAATGAGCTCATCATACAAGTAATAGCTCAGATCCTGAACTTCTTCAATGGCAGTCTTCTTGGCTTGCCAAGACCTTGGTAAGCTTCTGACAATCTTCTTCACTCGTTCAGATTCTTCAATGTCTTTTCCCAAACTCTTCAAGTCATTGACTATCTTGGTGAATCTAGAGTTCATATCTGAAATAGATTCTTTATCAAGCATTTCAAATAACTCATATTCTCTCATGAGTTGGTTGACTTTTAACTGCTTCACCTTTCCAGTTCCTTCATATGTGACTTCTAGCTTGTTCCAAATATCCTGTGCTGTTTCACAAGAGGAAACTTTGTCATATTCAGTAGCTGTAAGTGCACAATGCAACATATTTATTGCCGAAGCATTTGTTTGGAGTTTTTTCAGAATGTCATCTGTGTATTCCCTCTAAGGAATAACAACATTCCCTAAACCTGGTTCCATTCTGGTAGGAACGAAATCACCATCTGTGATAACATACCAAGCACTCATGTTCTGAGCTTGGATGAAATACATCATCCTCTTTTTCCAGTATGAGTAGTTGTTACTGTTGGCCCTAACAAGAACAGAATCACCTAGAGGGGGGTGAATAGGTGTTTCAATCGAAAACTGATATTTTTGAGTTTTTAAGGAAACTCAATTTTTCAGAGTCAAGAATCCTCAGAGTCAGAGGCAAGCTTATTGAAGTAGCCTCTGAGGGATAATCTGCCTTAAGACAATTTCTGTCTTTTCAGCAACAGAAGTTCTGAGTTAAGAACTTCTGGACAGTCTTCTGAACAAAGACAATGATAGAAGAGACAAATCTGTTTCAGCACTAAATATAAGCAAGTACACAGAAGCAAATTAACAAGTATAAGGAAGGGAGAAAGATATTCAGGAGGTCCTGATGAACAGTTCAATTTATCCAAGTTCGCCACAGAAGTCCTGTGACTACGTCTTGTCCTCTGAGGTCGCAGCCTCCAGAGATTTTACAAATCCACTATTCAGAACTTTTATGGCAAGTTCAGAAGCTCCTTTACATCAACAGAACTTAAGCTAATTTCTCACTTAGTTCTGACTAGCCTAAAAAGAGTTAAAGGATTTTCACCAGAACAACAATACTCTGTTTTCTGGATTTCTCACCCAACTCTAATCTCAACTAGATTTCTCTCTTTAAATCTAACTGAGTATCACAAACGATACCAGTTTACAAGATTCCTATTATGAACTTGTTTTTCTTCACTCTCTCACAATTACAATAGCTATGCTAAGAAAAGATTGAGAATGGAAAGTGTGCTCTGTTTTCTTGAGTATAACAGTGCGTTGAGATTTTTGCTCTATGATCACACGTAGTTGATGCAGTGGAGCTTTGCTACTATATATAGTGTTGAGTAGATGACCGTTGAGGAGATTTGAATCTTCAAGGATGACAAGGATGAAAGTAGCCGTTAATCTTGTCATCTTCTTCAAACGGTCTCAAAACACTCAATCCTGTCAACGTTGTACTTTAACTTAATCCGGTATGGGATTTGAAGAAGAGTGATGGAGTTGACTGAATTTGAATATTGATTTAGACCAGTGAGAAACGGTAAAGGAAACAGGTTTTGTTTGTAGTGAACAGGCGCGTCCTTCAAACAGCTTTTTGAACTTTTGGCGCCTTGCATTAAATGCAACTGACAAAGCATTAAATGCTTAACAAAACCCGTGATAGTGAACTTCTGAAGTTCATAACCATTCTCAGCGCTTCTGATCTAAATAGCCTTGTCTTCTGTTTGCTTTAGAGAACTTCTGAGAAAAGCTTTAGGCAGACAATAATAGCATCAGAGCGGATCATCCAGCTTCTGAAAAAGTACTTCTGTCTTCAACTTCCTTAATCTTCTGAGTTCAATAAGCAAGCAGGGATACTTCATTCAGCACCTGCTGAGTAAAAACTTATACAATACTTAACAAAAATTGTTTGTCAACATTGAAATGTATATAAGTTTATTTTAATATTCATCTTCTGAAACGTTTGGACATAATCAAAACTCTTAGGGTTCATCATTCTCCCCCATTTTGGTTATGGACAAACAGTGGTCCAGAAGGTAAAAATTACTTAGAAAACTTTGAGTTTAGAAAGTAACTTCCTGTTGGTTATAGTTTTTATAACTTCTGAGCAACTTAACTCCCCCATTTTAGTGTAAATGGTGAACTTCATCAATTCTGAAACTTAGAGCAGACTTAAGATCAAGTTGTTAGAGATTGTGAAGTATAAGTTACTAAGTTAGAAAAACAAATAGACAAACAGTTATATATAGACAGAATGTGTGGAAAGTTCAAGTTGTATAAATAGTCAGAAGAACAAAGAAAACAAGCATGTCAAAAGCATAAAGAAGATAACTTAACAACAAGCTACCCAAACTCAGAACCTATAACTAAGATTCTTAAGCTCTAAGGATTTGACTATGTGTTTCTAGGCTTCTTCTGAAAAGGAGGAACACCACTTGAACTGACATTAGCACCAGATCTCTTTGTACCAGAAGCTGGACCACTCTGCTGAGCAGGCTTCTCCCCCATTTGACCATAAACAACTGGTCTGCCCAGAGCTCCTTGAGACATTAACTTCTGCTGAACTTGAATAGCAGTGTCGAGCTGATGTTTATTTGGCCTTAAAGCATTGAGTTGATCGATTTTCTGTTTGAATTCAGCATCAAGCTTTTTAATTCAGGAAGGGAAGGGCCAGTCTGAGGTCTTTGCTTCTGAGCATCTTCCAGGAGCAACTTGATAGCTTGGTTGTTCAGGTAGACAACAGCAGTCAGATATTCATTCTGAAGATAAGTCTGGCCACGAACAAACCTATAGCTGTTGTGCAAAATCTTCTCATATTCTTTGGACTGAGAATGCAGAACCTTCATGAATTCAGTTAGTTCAACAATTTGTGCATTCTGAGCATTCAGAAGAGATTCTATGCTCTGGAGACGATTGTTAAGATCAGGAGTAATATCATACACCACTTTGGCAGCCCCAGAAGAAGATGGACCTTGAGCAGAAGATTTCACTTCTCTCAGAACATGATTGATAGTACTTTGCAGGTCATCAATCTTCGCAGGGAGAACCTTCTCTTGAGATTCATAATGTTCATTAGCTTCTCTAACCTCTTGCTGTAGAATGCTGAGATGTTCATTCACATTGCTAGCAGAAGCATGAGCAATATTCTCAAGTGTAGGAAGGGTCAGAGCCAACTGCCTTAGTTTATAAAATTCATCATAAGCAGCTAGATGAAGTGTTGACAAATTCTGAATGAACACAGAAGGATTTTGCATTTGAAGCATTGTCATCAACTGTAGGTTCTGTGCCTTCAGAGCTTGAAGTTCTTGAAGCACCATACCCTGTGCATATAGATCAGCAGCAGGAGTCCTTTGCCCAAAACCAGCCAAATTGTTCAACAGTCCATCAGAGCCACTTTGACTCATCCTTCTCAAATCTTCAACAAATGGAACACCACCAGCTGCTGAAACAGCAGGAGCTCTGTTGGGAATCCCAAAACTACCAAAATTTGCAGCCATCTCATCTCTATTCAAGTGATTGAACAGATATTCATAGTTGGTACGGATACCAGCATAAGTAGGAGGAGTGGATGTAGTGGAAGTTGTTAAGGGATCACACACAGAAGGTGTATGTCCAGAAGTTGAAGGTTGAGGAAAAGTAGATGTGGAAGAAGGAGCATTTTGAGTAGAAGGAGGAGGGAGAGTGGAAGGTAGAGTTGTTGGAGGAATGGATGTTGAAGTTGTAAGACCAATTGATGGAAATACAGCCTCTGAATGAAGTGATTGGGAGGAGGAGGTAATGACAGAGTCAGAAAATAAAGGAGCTGTAAAAACATTAACTTCTGAATAGGATCTAGAAGAAGGAATAGTTTTAAGAGGTACATCCTCAGAAGTTGAAGATGTAGGAGGAATAGAAACTTTAGATGCACTTACTTCTGAGACAGGAGTAGGTGCAGAAGATGGTTGTGAAGAATGAACAGGAGATGGAATAGGAGATGGAATAGAAGTATGAGTTGGAGATGGAAGGATTTGACCTTCAGAAGCATTGGGATCAAAAGTTCTAATAGGAGTGGCATCAAGATGAGCCATCCTTTCGATAGTTGTGCGAGCATCCCTTTCACCAGGGTTCCTACCTTGACCCAGAAGGACATTGTCCAAGAAGTCATCATTGTCAATATTTTCTGCAAACTCCTTAGCATTTTTAAGGACAACTGCAGGAGGAATCACTTCTTGATCACTATCCTCTGATAGTTCTTGGATCGTAGGAGCACCAAAATCCCCTTCTGACATGTCCAACATGTCTTCATCAAGAAATTCCTCTTCAGAAGGAATTTCATCTTCCAATTCAGCACTTGTTTCAACATAGAAGTCCTTCTTGTTTAAGACCCTTCTATTTGCAGCTCTCTTTCTTCTCATGCCTTTTGAAAGTGGAATTTCTCTCTCAGCATTATCATCTTCTTCAGCAACTTCTGAAAGAACAACATCACTGTCCAATTGGGCAGCAGCTTCTTCCAGTCTAGCATCAAACTTAGCTTTTGCCAGAGCTGTTCTTTCTTCTGCCAATTTCTCAGCAACCTCAGCAGCTTCTTTTTCTCTTCTGGACAACTCAGCCAGAGAAACGATTCTTTCCTTTTCTTTTTCAGCTTCAGCAGCTTTTGCTAGTTCAGCAAGTCTGCTCTCCTCAGCTTCCTCTGCTTCCTTCTTTGCAGCATCACTTGGTTTTTCAGCAACCACCCTACCAGAAGGTTCAATGTTGATGGTAGATTGAACCAGAGTAGGAGGAGGTTCTGAAGTGACTTCCTTCTCAACAGTGACAACCAACTTACTTGGTTTCCTCTTGACATTTCCTTTGCCCCCTTTGGCAACATTCTTTCCCTTCTGCTCAATAACCTTCACCTTTTCCTTCTGACCAACAACCACAGAAGAACCAGCATCATCTGACTTCTTTGGCACAATACTGTGTTGTAATTTGGTCAGAGTATTTAGCTTGAGGGGAGTGCTTTTGCTGGTAACCCCTTCACCAGAAATCTCTATGCCAGCAGATTCAAACAATCTGGTCAGAAGAGAACCATAAGCCAAAGAACTGGCCACCTTTACATTCTTCATCTGCCTTATGATCATGGCAGGAAGGTTGATCTTCTTCTCGTTCATTAGATGGTACATGAACACTCTTTCTCTGTTTGAGACCCCATTAACAGCCCCAGATTTTGGAAGGAACACGTTTGTAGTCAAGTAGTGTGCCCACCTCTGATGCTGGGTTAACCATGTGGCATAAGTCTCTTTTGCGCTCTGAACTGGCTTAGCCCAGTTTACTTCTGAAAAGCCTTCAGCAGACCCATCATCCCCAATGATGATTCCCTCATCATCAATACTTATGGCTTGGGAGATAGAAGCCCTGCTGACCTCAAAATCAACACCATTTATCGCAGAGCGTACAACATCCTCTTCATCAGATCTAAAGTGGAGGTTCTGATAGAACTCAGTTATCATTTTAGGGTAGATAAACTCATTCAATGAAACAAAGGAGTTCCAGTTTTGCGAACTTATCCATTTAGAGATGGGTAAGGCGGATTTGACATCATCATCTAAGAACCTAGAGGTGAAAACCCTAGATTCACTAAGAATTTCATCACTAGCTAAGATGTGAGTGATAGTGACTTGAGGAACATTTTCTTGAGCCATTTTAGAGAAAGAAAAAGAGAAATTTAGGTTAAGTAGAAAGATTGCAGAAAAATTGCAGAGTAATTTCTAGCTGTGAAATCTGGAAAGCAAAAGATTTTCGAGTGAAAAGAAACTAAGTATGGAAAACCCTTATTTATATCCAAACAGTGAACGATTCCTATTCAAAAAGTAACTAACTACCGTTTAAAAAGGAACCAGTTACCGTTAATAACAGAACGACGCAGTAATAGCATTTAATGTAGACAACTTTAATTCAAAATCATGATTATCCTTAAACATGCTTAATTAATTCAAACATATACCAGTTAAGAATTAACAAGGCAGTTAAAAATAAGTTACTGGAGTTGATAAGTCATACCAATGCCTTCTCGTAGACTTTTGAAAGAATTATAAGCCAGAGGCTTAGTAAACATGTCAGCAAGATTGTCTTCAGAGGAAACATGAGTAATGAATATATCTTTCTTCAGAACATGATCTCTCAGAAAGTGATGCCTAATATGAACATGCTTCATTCTGCTGTGTTGTATGGGATTCTTGGAAAGGTCAATAGCACTTTTGTTATCATAGAAGATAGTCATAGTTCAAGGAGTGATTCCATAGTCAGCAATTTGTTGCTTTATCCAGAGCATCTGAGAAACACAACTTCCAACAGCAACATACTCAGCTTCAGCAGTTGAGAGAGCCACAGAGGTTTGCTTCTTACTATGCCAGGAGACTAGACACTCCCCCAGAAAGTGACATCCACCAGAAGTGCTGACTCTTTTCAACTTGTCTCTACCATAGTCAGAGTCTGTGTATCCTACAGGAGTAAAGTTAGTACTGCAAGGATACCACAAACCAGCTTCTGATGTGCCCTTAAGATATCTGAGAATTCTTTTGACAGCAATGTCATGAATCTCCTTTGGATTAGCTTGATACCTAGCACAAAAGCACACAGCAAAGTGTATATCGGGCCTGCTGGCTGTTAGATATAAAAGAGAACCAATCATACCTCTGTAGATTTTTATGTCTACAGGTTTACCAGCTTTCTCTTCATCATCAAAGTCTCTATTAACATCCACGGGGATGTCAACAGCATTAGATTCCAGCATGCTAAATTTCTTCAGCACTTCTCTAGTATATTTAGCTTGGTTGATAAACACACCATCATTACTTTGCTTGATCTGAAGTCCTAAGAAGAATGTCAATTCTCCCATCATAGACATTTCAAACTCAGCCTTCATGTGATTGCTGAACTCTCTGCACAAAGATTCATTAGTAGCACCAAATATAATATCATCAACATATACCTGAGCTAAAAGGATATCTTTGTTTTTCTCCAGAGTGAACAAAGTTGTATCAACACAGCCTCTAACAAATCCTTTAGACATAAGGAACTTTGTCAGTCTCTCATACCAAGCTCTGGGAGCTTGTTTCAGTCCATACAAGGCTTTCTTCAGCTTGTACACATGATTTGGAAGCTTAGGATCTTCAAAACCAGGAGGTTGAGACACATAGACTTCTTCATCAATATAACCATTCAAGAATGCACTTTTCACATCCATTTGAAAGAGCTTGAAACCTTTGTATGATGCAAAGGCACATAAGATTCTAATGGCTTCCAACCTTGCAACAGGAGCAAAAGTTTCACCATAATCTATGCCTTCTTGCTGACTGTAACCTTGAGCAACAAGTCTTGCCTTGTTCCTCACAACATTCCCATATTCATCAAGCTTGTTCTTCAGGACCCACTTTGTACCAACAATCTTTTTATTGTTAGGTCTGGGAACTAAAGTCCAAACTTCTGACCTTTTGAACTGATCAAGTTCTTCTTGCATTGCCATTAACCAGGATTCATCTTCCTCAGCTTCATAGAAGTCCTTGGGTTCCAGAAGTGACACAAAAGCCACATTCCCCATATATCTTCTGAGCAGAGCTCTGGTCATGACAGGATTATGAATAGAGTCAATTACATTCTCCAAGGGGTGATTCCTAGGAGCTCTAACTTCTCTTGGTACATTCAATGTATCTTCTGAAACTTGTTCATCATTTGGGGAATCATATATAGGAGCATCTTCTGGAAGGAAGTTAACTTCTGTAGTTGGATTTTCTTCTGGAACATGTTCAGCAGGAGAAACAACTTCAGCAGCTTTAGGAATAGCATCTTCATCAAGAGGAGATGTTACTTCAGGAGCAAGAACTTCATCTTCTTCAGGAGCTCTACTATCTGCAGGGTTAGTCTCATCAAACTGTACATGAATGGATTCATCTAGAGTTTGAGTCCTCTTATTAAAAACCCTATATGCTTTACTATGTGTTGAGTAACCAAGAAAAATAGCTTCATCTGCCTTAGAATCAAATTTTGAAAGATGTTCTTTTGTATTCAGAACATAACATTTACAACCAAAGGTTCTGAAATAACCTATTTTAGGCTTTCTGCCTTTCCAGAGTTCATAGGGGATTTTGTTCAAGATACTTCTGATTAGTACTCTATTCAGAACATAACAGGCTGTGTTAACAGCTTCTCCTCAGAAGTACTTTGGAAGCCTTCTGTCATTGATCATGGTTCTGGCTATTTCCACCAGAGTTCTATTCTTCCTTTCAACTACCCCATTTTGTTGAGGAGTTCTAGGAGCAGAAAAGTTGTGATCAATGCCCTTGGTTTCACAGAATTTTTCAAACTTAAAGTTCTTGAATTCTCCACCATTATCACTTCTGATATGGACTACCTTTTCATTCCTTTCATTCTCAAGTTTCTTTATCAGAACTGAGAAACATCCAAGTGACTCATCTTTGCTAGAAAGCAGGATGACCCAAGTGAATCTTGAATAGTCATCTACTATGACTAAGGCATACTTCTTTCCACCCATGCTCATTGGTTGAACTGGGCCAAAAAGATCCATATGAAGTAATTCTAAAGGTCTTTTAGTTGAAATGACTTTCTTAGTTTTAAAAGAGCTTCTGGATTGTTTACCAGATTGACAAGCAGTACACAAATGGTTCTTTTTAAAACTAATTTCAGGCAGACCCTCAACCAATTGATATCTAGCTACTTTGGCCAGAAGATCCATGCTAACATGAGCAAGTCTTCTATGCCAGAGCCAGGAGGTATCCTCTTTGGACATCAAGCATATATTTTTGCAAAGATTCTCAAGGTTCAGCATGAAAACATTTTCTACTCTAGGAGCAGTTAGAATAACTTCCCTTGACTTACTGTCCAAGATTTTACATCTAGAGGTGCTGAAGACTACATCTCTACCTTTATCACACAGCTGTGCAACACTCAGGAGATTGAACTTCAGTCCTCTGACTAGGGAGACATCTTCGATCGGAGGATTGGTTCCAATGGATCCAGAACCAAGAATTCTTCCTTTCTGAGCATCTCCAAAGCTGACTTTACCACCTCTCTTAGGCACAAATGTGATGAATGCTTTTTCATCACCTGTCATATGCCTTGAGCACCCACTGTCAATGTACCACAACTTTGACATTGAAGGAGCACTCAGAGCCACCTGCAGCACAATCAATTAGTGACAGGTACCCAATCCTTATTGGGTCCTTCAGAGTTAGATTTAACATCTACAGGTTCTTCTGATATTTCAGATTGCAAGAGGTTCTTTATGTGGTACTTGCAATCTATTAACCAATGTCCATCTTTCTTACACAACTTGCAAGAAGGAGGATTTTTGGATCTTTCTCTTTGCTTCTTAGGAGCAATCTTCTTCTTCTGGGAAGGTACTACTTCTTCAGAGGCATAAGCACTCTTAGAGGTTCCCACTTCAGGAGGAGAAGAGATCTCTTTCAGAAGAGAGGGAGTGACAGATTTCTTCTTCTGAGGTTTATCATTCCCCATAGGCAGTTTTTCCTTACCTTTGACTTTTGAGTCATCAGAAGGAGAACTGAATTGCTTACTTAGTTTTTCTTCTAATATTTTCATATCAGAATAAACTTGAGTAAACCTAAGAAATTTTTCAGCCTCGCTTTTGTCCAACTTCCTCTTAAGGTACTTGAACATGCTATACAGTTCTTCAAGAGAATCAAAGATATTTTGTTCAGAAGATATGTTTACCTCGGAGTCATAAGTAGCTTCAGGAGGTGCGGAAGTTTCTCCTGTGACATCTTCAGAGGATGGCTCATCAATAGCCATGAAACATATCTGAGCTTGCTCTTCCTTTTCTTCAGGATCACTGTTGGTCTCAGAGTCTGACCAAGCAGCCATCATAGCTTTCTTGAACTTCTTCTTATCTTTCTTCAGCTCTGGGCAGTTAGGCTTAATGTGCCCAGGTTGCTGACATCCATAGCACACAATGGGCTTGTTTGGATCTCTCTTGGATTTATCACCAAAGTCAGGAGTTTTCTTTTCAAAACTTCTGAATGGCTTCTTGTAGTTTGCACCTTTGCCTTTTCTAAAGGCTCTCTTGAACTTCCTGGTCAGCATGGCCAATGCCTCATCTTCAGATGATTCTTCAGAAGATTCTGCCTTCAGGACTACTTGTCTCTTTCCTTCTGACCTTTCTCTTAGGTCATGATTCTTTAATGACATCTCATGAGGGATTAAAGACCCAATGAGCTCATCATACAAGTAATAGCTCAGGTCCTGAACTTCTTCAATAGCAGTCTTCTTGGCTTGCCAAGACCTTGGTAAGCTTCTGACAATCTTCTTCACTCTTTCAGACTCTTCAATGTCTCTGCCCAAACTCTTCAAGTCATTGACTATCTTGGTGAATCTAGAATTCATTTCTGAGATAGATTCTTTGTCAAGCATTTCAAATAACTCATATTCTCTCATGAGTTGATTGACTTTGGACTGCTTCACTTTTCGTGTTCCTTCATATGTGACTTCCAGCTTGTTCCATATATCCTGTGCTGTTTCACAAGAAGAAACTTTGTTATATTCAGTGGCTGTAAGTGCACAATGCAGCATATTTATTGCTGAAGCATTTGTTTGGAGGTTTTTCAGAATTTCATCTGAATATTCTCTCTGAGGGATAATAACATTCCCTAGACCTGGTTCCATTCTGGTAGGAATGAAATCTCCATCTTTAATGACAAACCAAGCACTCATGTTCTGAGCTTGGATGAAGTACATCATTCTCTTTTTCCAATAAGAGTAATTGTCACCATTGAATAATGGAGGTCTAGTTGTAGAGGATCCCTCTGGGACAATGAAGTGAGAAGAATTCTCAGGCTGGTGTCTACTAGCCATCTCTATTGATTCTGATAGGATCTTACACTTAGATTGTTAGATCTTTTAGTAAATATACGAAGTAAACTTCGCTCTGATACCACTTGTTGGCCCTAACAAGAACAGAATCACCTAGAGAGGGGGGGGGGGGGTGAATAGGTGTTTCAATAGAAAACTGATATTTTTGAGTTTTTAAGGAAACTCAATTTTTCAGAGTCAAGAATCCTCAGAGTCAGAGGCAAGCTTATTGAAGTAGCCTCTGAGGGATAATCTGCCTTAAGACAATTTCTGTCTATTCAGCAACAGAAGTTCTGAGTTAAGAACTTCTGGACAGTCTTCTGAACAAAGACAATGATAGAAGATACAGATCTGTTTCAGCACTAAATATAAGCAAGTACACAGAAGCAAATTAACAAGTATAACGAAGGGAGAAAGAGATTCAGGAGGTCCTGATGAACAGTTCAATTTATCCAAGTTCGCCACAGAAGTCCTGTGACTACGTCTTGTCCTCTGAGGTCGCAGCCTCCAGAGATTTTATAAATCCACTATTCAGAACTTTTATGGCAAGTTCAGAAGCTCCTTTACATCAACAGAACTTAAGCTAATTTCTCACTTAGTTCTGACTAGCCTAAAAAGAGTTAAAGGATTTTCACCAGAACAACAATACTCTGTTTTCTGGATTTCTCACCCAACTCTAATCTCAACTAGATTTCTCTCTTTAAATCTAACTGAGTATCACAAACGATACCAGTTTACAAGATTCCTATTATGAACTTGTTTTTCTTCACTCTCTCACAATTACAATAGCTATGCTAAGAAAAGATTGAGAATGGAAAGTGTGCTCTGTTTTCTTGAGTATAACAGTGCGTTGAGATTTTTGCTCTATGATCACACGTAGTTGATGCAGTGGAGCTTTGCTACTATATATAGTGTTGAGTAGATGACAGTTGAGGAGATTTGAATCTTCAAGGATGACAAGGATGAAAGTAGCCGTTAATCTTGTCATCTTCTTCAAACGGTCTCAAAACACTCAATCCTGTCAACGTTGTACTTTAACTTAATCCGGTATGGGATTTGAAGAAGAGTGATGGAGTTGACTGAATTTGAAGATTGATTTAGACCAGTGAGAAACGGTAAAGGAAACAGGTTTTGTTTGTAGTGAACAGGCGCGTCCTTCAAACAGCTTTTTGAACTTTTGGCGCCTTGCATTAAATGCAACTGACAAAGCATTAAATGCTTAACAAAACCCGTGATAGTGAACTTCTGAAGTTCATAACCATTCTCAGCGCTTCTGATCTAAATAGCCTTGTCTTCTGTTTGCTTTAGAGAACTTCTGAGAAAAGCTTTAGGCAGACAATAATAGCATCAGAGCGGATCATCCAGCTTCTGAAAAAGTACTTCTGTCTTCAACTTCCTTAATCTTATGAGTTCAATAAGCAAGCAGGGATACTTCATTCAGCACCTGCTGAGTAAAAACTTGTACAATACTTAACAAAAATTGTTAGTCAACATTGAAAAGTATATAAGTTTATTTTAATATTCATCTTCTGAAACGTTTGGACATAATCAAAACTCTTAGGGTTCATCAGTTACCATTGAATAATGGAGGTCTAGTAGTAGAAGAACCCTCTGGGACAATGAAGTGAGAAGAATTCTCAGGCTGGTGTCTACTAGCCATCTCTATTGATTCTGATAGGATCTTACACTTAGATTGTTAGATCTTTAGTAAATATGCGAAGTGACCTTCGCTCTTATACCACTTGTTGGCCCTAACAAGAACAGAATCACCTAGAGGGGGGTGAATAGGTGTTTCAATAGAAAACTGAAGATTTTAAGTTTTTGAAGAGACTTAATTTTCAGAGTCAAATTTCCTCAGAGTCAGAGGCAAGCTTATACAAGGAGCCTCTGAGGGAAATTCTGCCTAAAGACAGTTTATGCCCTTTCAACAACAGAAGTTCTGAGTTTGAGAACTTCTGGACAGTCTTCTACACAAAGACAATGATAAAGAGAGACAGGTCTGTTTCAACACTAAATATAAGCAAGTACACAGAAGCAAATCAACAAGTATAAGGAAGGGAGAAAGAGATTCAGGAGGTCCTGATGAACAGTTCAATTTATCCAAGTTCGCCACAGAAGTCCTGTGACTACGTCTTGTCCTCTGAGGTCGCAGCCTCCAGAGATTTTATAAATCCACTATTCAGAACTTTTATGGCAAGTTCAGAAGCTCCTTTACATCAACAGAACTTAAGCTAATTTCTCACTTAGTTCTGACTAGCCTAAGAAGAGTTAAAGGATTTCCACCAGAACAACAAATACTCTGTTTTCTGGATTTCTCACCCAACTCTAATCTCAACTAGATTTCTCTCTTTAAATCTAACTGAATATCACAAACGATATCAGTTTACAAGATTTCTATTATGCACTTGTTTTTCTTCACTCTCTCACAGTTACAATAGCTATGCTAAGAAAAGATTGAGAATGGAAAGTGTGCTCTGTTTTCTTTTTCAACAGTGCGTTGAGATTTTTGCTCTATAATCACACGTAGTTGATGCAGTGGAGCTTTGCTACTATATATAGTGTTGAGTAGATGACCGTTGAGGAGATTTGAATCTTCAAGGATGACAAGGATGGAAGTAGCCGTTAATCTTGTCATCTTCTTCAAACGGTCTCAAAACACTCAATTCTGTCAACTTTGTACTTTTAGCTTAATCCGGTATGGGATTTGAAGAAAAGTGATGGAGTTGACTGAATTTGTAGATTGATTTAGACCAGTGAGAAAAGGTAAAGGAAACAGGTTTTGTTTGTAGTGAACAGGCGCGCCCTTCAAACAGCTTTTTGAACTTTTGGCGCCTTGCATTAAATGCAACTGACAATGCATTAAATGCTTAACTAAACCCGTGATGATGAACTTCTGAAGTTCATAACCATTCTCAGCGCTTCTGATCTAAATAACCTTTGTCTTCTGTTTGCTTTGGAGAACTTCTGAGAAAAGCTTTAGGCAGACAATAATAGCTTCAGAGCGGTTCATCCAGCTTCTGAATAAGTACTTTTGTCTTCAGCTTCCTTGATCTTCTGAGTTCAATAAGCAAGCATGTATACTTCATTCAGCACCTGCTGAGAAAAACTTATACAACACTTAACAAAAATTGTTAGTCAACATTGAAAAGTATATAAGTTAATTTTAATTTTCATCTTCTGAAACGTTTGGACATAATCAAAACTCTTAGGGTTCATCATAAGGTAGTTAATTGTGCTTAATGCTAATCATGATGTTTTATTCTTTGTTTTTAAGTGTGCCTTCATTTAATGCTATTACTGCGCGTTCTGTTGTTAACGGTAACTGGTTCCCTTTTTCACGGTGGTTATCCACTTTTTGAAATGTGAACAGTTTAATCGTTTGGGTATAAATAGGAATTTCCGTACTTAGCAAATTTTCACCTAAGTTTTATTTGCAATTAGAATCTCTTTGCAATTTCTGCACTCTCTACTTTCTCTCTATTTTGACCTAACTTCTCAATTCCAATTTCTATAATGGCTGAAATTCATCACCCATCTTTTCGATTCCTCACCTAAGGATAAACTTAATCACTCTAGGGTTTTTAATTCTAAATTCCTAGATGAAGAGGTTAGAGCCACTGCACCCATCTCAAAATGGTTAAGTGCACAAAACTGGAACTCGTTCGCTTCTCTTGATGAAACCATCTTTCCTGCTCTTGTGACTGAGTTTTACCAGAACCTTCATTATCGCTCGGATGAAGAAGATGTTTTTCACTCATCCATTTGTGGAGAAGCTCTTGAGGTTTCCAGAACCTCTATTGCACAGGCAATCAACATTGATGATGAAGGAATCATCATTGGGGATGATGGATCTGCTGAGGGTTTCAGAGAAGTAAACTGGGGAAGACCAGATCTTGAAGCTAAGGAGACCTATGCAACTTGGCTATCTCAGCATCAGAGGTGGGTGTTATTTCACTCAAGTTGATTTTGATTACTTGATTTAATATATGGTTTTCATAATATGCTTTATATATATATATATATATATATATGTGTGTGTGTGTGTGTGTGTGTGTGTGTGTGTGTGTGTTTTTATAATATGCTTTATTTATATGTGACAAAATAACTTAACTATATACTTTATATGCTAAAGAATATGATTAACTCTAGAAATGCTTAAATGAGAATTATTATTCTATCTAGAGTTACTTTAGTTAAAGTATATGATTAAATGAAAATGTATGCATGTCATGATCACAAATATAATGGCTTAAATATCACATGCTCACATAAATCTAGAATATGTTTAAGTAAATGATATTTATGCCACGAACTAAAAAGATATGCCATGATCAAACACTTATCTTTATTCTATGGATTATGGTTTTATATGTGATCAAATGACATATCTTAAACATGCTCTCTCATTAAGATCTTATGATATGAACTTAACTTGAATCATATGTTTATCATAAGCTATGCCATGGTTAAAGATATTTGCATACATATAAACTATGTCATATTGCCATCCAGTGAAATCATCATCTACTTTACTTATGTGATTACCATGTTTACAATGATGAATGCATGTGATATGAATTAAATAAACTCGTATGATATCTATGCTTAGATGATGCAAATGATATAAGTTTATTGGTGATTTAAGTGAAATAGAAATGAATGGCTAGGATTCAATCATACATTGTGCTATCATCTCAATCCTACGCCCACAAATATTTCTTAATCTCCAAGTTCACACATCTCATCAAATCCATCTTACAACTCACCTTTTCGTAAACAAAATCTTATCATATCTTCTTATCTCCTAATGTAAGAGATCATGTTCCCTAATGTAAGAGATAAGATTACTAAAGAAAGAGAATCTCCTAATGTAAGAGATAAGGTTCCTAATGTAAGAGATAAGGTTCCTAATGTAAGGTGATAAAGTTCCTAATGTAAGAGAATCTCCTAATGGAAGAAGATGAAGATTTGATGGGACAACACAATACTCCAAACGGCTACAACTCTTCAAAGTGTGAAGATCATTTCGGCTATAAATAGCTTGGAGAAGTGAAGGTTGAAGGTAAGGAAAAACAAACTGGGAGGTGTTAAATTCTTTACAACGAGAGTTTGAGTGTTAAATTCTTTCATTCAAAATCATTGTAAAGATTAAACGGTGGGGTTTAATCTTGGGTTTTACACTAGATCCTTATAAAGGTGTAAAGGAGGTTCTTGCTTAGCCTTGAAAAGCATATAGGTTCTTAAGCACCCGCAAGCTTAGGAGGTTATCACTGAGCCTTGAAAAGTGCCATAAGTTTCTTAGTTTAGCTTGAGAAAAACTAAGGGAGAGTTGGTCAAACACTTGGAAGTTTGAGGGAGTGGATACTGGGAGAGGTGTTCAGCTCTAGCAGTGTCTCGGATTGTGAGAACTGCTGTACCGGCTTGATTTCTGCCCTTAAAGAAATCCTTAGTGAAAAATCTCGAGAGGTGCTCCGGGGACATGACTAGGCTCACAAGGAGACCGAACCTGGATAAATGCGCTGCGTCTAATCCTTTTATCCCTACTCTTTTTATTATTGTCTTTAATCACTTGCTTTGTTTTAAGCTTTATCTATAATTGCTTGTGATTATAAGTGCTAATACTTGATTATTTTCTCTCATCTTTTAATCAACTTAATATTCCGTAAAACTTTTTATAGTTGATTAATTAATAGGCAAAATATTTTAAAGAGAAAATAATTAATTTAGAAAGGCAATAAATCCTATTAACCCCCCCCCCCCTCTAGTATTTATATAGTCATATTTGGCCCAACATTGGTATCAGAGCCAATCTCTTTGCCTATAAAGACTAACATCTTTGGAGAGATTCAAAATGACTAATAGAACTATTAATTTTCCAGGAAACATGTCTACATAAATGATTCCCGAGGGACAGTCTACAGTTAGACCGCCCCTATTTTATGGAGTAAATTACTCCTACTGGAAAAATAGGATGAGGAATTTTATTCAGTCTAATGATATTTTCGTTTGGAAAATAATTAAAGACGGATCATCTATTCCCACAAAAATAGTTGATGGTGTCACAATTAACAAGACTGAATCTGAGTACAACGATGATGATTGGAAGCAATTACAGTTAAATGCTAAAGCTATTAATATTATACATTGTGCTTTAGATACTAACGAATATCATCGTGTTTCAGGGTGTACGAGTGCCAAGGAGATATGGGACAAACTTGAGGTCACATATGAAGGAACTCAAAAGCAGAAAGATCTAAGGGTAAATTTGTATATGCGCGAATATGAGCTATTTAAGATGGAGGTAAATGAAACCATTTCAGAAATGAATACGAGGTTTACCACCATCATAAATAATCTAAAAACCCTTGGAAAAACCTTTCAAGATGAGGAGCTAATTAAAAAATTAATGAGAACAATGCCCTCAGCCTGGGATCCTAAATTGACAGCTATTGATGAAGCTAGAGATCTATCCACATATGCTTATGATGAGTTTATTGGATCTCTACTTACTCACGAGATTAAAATGTCTTCTGTCAATGATAAACAGCCCGAGGCAAGAAAGCTTAAATCCACAGGATTAAATGCTAAGATTGTAAGTGAAAATTCAGATAATGAATCTGAAGAGGAAATTGCTTTACTTACTCGAAAATTCAACAAGTTCTTGAAAAAGAAGAACTTTAAAAGATTTCCTAAAAATAACTTTCACAAGGAGCCCAAAACTTCTGATAAGTTCAAAAAGGGCTCTTCTCAAAATGTTGTTTGCTTTGAGTGTGATAAGCCAGGACATATCAAGCCAAACTGTCCTAACTTGAAGAATGAAAACAAGAAGAAAGAGAAGGGAAAAAGGGCTATGGTTGCAACTTGGAGCGATAGTGATGAAGAAGATGATGAAGTTGCACACATATGTTTCATGGCAAAAGATGAATCAGAAAATTCTTCAGATGATGGAGATGATGAATCTCCCGAGGTAACTTTTGGTCTTATGTCAAAAGAAGAATTAATTGTTGTTTGCTGTGATTTATATGATACCTCTATTGAGACTTTACTAAGATTCAAGAAATGCAAGAAAGAAAATAAAAGTCTCAAAAAGGAGAACTCAGAATTGCTAGATAAAATTGAAAATCTAGAAACTAGCAATTCTGAAATTCTTAAAGAGGTAGAAACTTTGAAAAACCAAAAATCAAAAGATGATCCTATCATAAAAGATTTTTCAAAGGGAAAAGAAATCCTTAATGATATTATTAGCTCCCAACGATCATGTAATACTTCCAAAAATAAAGAACTGTTATTATTGTAATCACAATGACCATTTAATCAAAAATTGTAAGTTTAGAAATGGTCAATATAAAGGAAAGTTTATCTGGAAAGAAAAAGTGTCAAGATTGTCTACTGCTAACCTACCAGGACCCAAGATACGTTGGATACCTAAATCTAAATGATTAAATTGCAGAGACACGTGAGAGGCACACAAAGGTCAAAACAGTGGTATATTGACAGTGCCTGCTCAAGACACATGACTGGTGATAAGAATGCGTTCACCTCAATTAAATCCTTTAATGGAGGAAGTGTTAGTTTTGGAGAAAAAAGAAAAGGACAAGTGATAGGTAAAGGTCAAGTTGGCTCACAACCATCAATTGAAGATGTATCTTTGGTCGACGGGCTAAAATACAATCTTCTAAGCGTAAGTCATCTATGTGATAAAGGTATGAAGGTAGTTTTCAACTCCAAAAGCTGTGAAGTTTTTGATGCAAAATCTGACAAGGTTTTATTCACAGTTCCAAGAGTTGAAAATGTTTATATGCTTAATCTTGATAAGGTATCTTACGATGAATGCCTTGTTTCACATAATGATGAAAGTTGGTTGTGGCACAAAAGGTTAGGACATGCTAGTATGCACTTAATTTCGAAATTATCTAAGAAAGAACTTGTAGAAGGTCTTCCAAAGATAAATTTCAACAAAGATCACATTTGTGATGCATGTCAAAAGGGTAAACAAATTAGAAGCTTTTTTAGCTTAAAAGGAGTTGTATCAACTAATAGACCACTTGAATTACTCCACTCAGATTTGTTTGGTCCAATTCAACCATCAAGTCTAGGAGGCAAGAAGTATGCTTTGGTAATAGTTGATGACTACTCTAGATTTACCTGGACCTTATTTCTAGCATCTAAGGATGAGACCTTTGACCAATTTGTCCACCTAGTTAAGAAACTCCAAAACGACAGAAATGTCAAACTTTCTTCTATTAGAAGTGATAATGGAGGTGAGTTCAAAAATCAGTCTTTTGAAATGTTTTGTAATGAGTCGGGGATAAACCATGAGTTTTCTGCCCCAAGAACTCCACAACAAAATGGAGTTGTAGAACGTAAGAATAGGACGTTGGAAGAAATGGCTAGAACCATGATAAGTGAAAGTAATCTTCCTAAGTATTTTTGGGCTGAAGCTACTAACACAGCTTGCTATATTTGAATAGAGCTTTGATCAGGCCCATCTTGAAAAAGACTCCATATGAATTATGGAAAGGAAGAAAACCCAACATAAGCTACTTTCACATATTTGGTTCTAAGTGTTTCATTCACAACAACAACAAAGACCAACTAGGAAAGTTCGATGAAAAGTCTGATGAAGGAATCTTCTTAGGATATTCCTTATCTAGCAAAGCTTTTAGAGTTTTCAATAAAAGAAACCTAGTGGTAGAAGAGTCTGTTCACGTTGTTTTCGATGAAAATAATTTAACTGTGGAAAAGATAAATGATGATTTATTATCAGTTGAAAATCCTCAGTTAAATGTATCTACATCTGAACAGTCTGTACCTAGGGAAGAGAAAATAGAGAATAATGATCTTCCAAAGGAAATTAGAGTTCCTAGAAACCACTCTCAGGAAGACATTATTGATGACCCTTCTGAAAAGGTCATGACTAGAGCACAGTTCAGAAAGTACTTTGGAAATGTAGCTTTTGTATCTGAACTTGAACCAAAAAGCTTTAAAGAAGCTAAAGATGATGAAAACTGGATGTAAGCACTGGTTTTCGAGCCCGATGATGAAAGCAATCTATGAGCTCCTCGTCGCGCCAGCTGCTCAAATACTGATACTCGTCGGAGAATGGATCACCTTTCCAGGGCCATAACCTCTTCCACCCGCATCTCGGGACCATGAGTGTGGCACTTTCATGCTTATGAGAAAATCCTCGTTCACAAAATGACGTACGGTCAAAAACGCTATTCACCAGGGACCGTACGGTCACAACACTGTTTGTTGTGACCGTACGGTCACAAACCATCTGACCGTACGGTCACTGCCACGTGGCAGGCAACAATCCAATCCTTATCTGCCACGTGGCGGGCGGTCCAATAGAATGCTGACAAGTGTACTAAAAGACAAACAACTTTGGCCGGGCCTTGTAAGGTCAGGCCGGGCCTTGGGCAAAGCCCGTCTCAGATCCAAATTTTGATCTGAGATGGGCGTACAAGTGACCGTACGGTCACAAAAGTTGGACCATACGGTCACAAGCTACCCTATAAATACCCCCCGGATTTCTCATTCAATTCACCAACAAACACTCATTCTCCTCCCTCTCTAGCTCGTTCTAAAGCGATTCTTGACCTGATAAAAGTTAGCTCTGATAAAGTTGCCTCTGTTGTTGCCTAAAGTCGCCTCTGATTAAGAAAAAGAATCGCTAGAGTCCGAGCTTGAGAGTATTTTGCCAAAATATTCCCAGAAAAGGTCCTCACGACCACCAAAAATATTCCCCCCCTTCATCCAAAAATTCCAAATCCAGGCATCACTCGCAGCCCTGCTAGAGCTGACTAAGTCCTATTCCAGAAACTATTTGGAGGACGCCCTATGCAACTCCGGCCCCCAAGGTTCCTCCCTGAAAAGGTCTCTGTTCTTCAACGAGCATCAGTCCGCGAGCGATCACTGGCACGCGACGAGGGTAAGCTTCTGAGGGTTTTGTACCGTGTCACCCGACGTACAAATGTTTGCGCATTTAATTATTCTTGTGTGATAACAATAAAAGTCAAGATAATAAACCATTAGGCTGCATAGAAGATCCTCTAGGGCCTGGAATGTCGGAATTAATAAGTTGTATCCACGAACGTAAATAGAATCTCTGGTTTTGAAAACGATCGGTACCTATACCGGTTTGTACACTTTCCCGGTCGGCCGGGTGGCGACTCTAGTCAAACAAGGCTAAAGCCGCTATGAGCGACCACTTTCGCTCACAGTGGCGACTCTGCTGGGGACCAAAAATATATTCTACCATTATGAGTTGACTTCAACCTATGATTTTCTTGAAGTTAATTTATTAATAGAAGGATGTAAGTTTGGTTTTCACCTTTTGTAAAATTATTTCTTGAATTATTTTATAAAGAGTAAAAATGGGATACAACTGAAGCATTCTGACAGTCCATGGCTATATACGAAGTTATTGCTTTCTCATACTGCATAAAACAAAAATCCCAAATGGTCAACGTGTGTTATGGGTCGCGCTTACTGTCGTTTCCTTTAAGGGACGCATAGGTTGATCTGTAACACCACCTACAGCCTCGTACCATCGACACGCTGCTCAAAACCCTTAAATGGGGAGGCGCTAGGTATATCTTGCTGTGGGAACCCTTTTGTACTATCAAACGAGACCGAAGCCTCATATAGTCAGCCTAGATATCTCCCCTAGGAACTACCCCAAATATCATGTAAATCACGTCTGTCGAGAGCGTTTTTGACGTCGAAAGGAAAGATGTTAAAAGAAACCCACCTAGGACAGAGACGCACCACGCGAAGAATGAGAGGTTGTGATGACTTTGTGTGTCGATAACTTGTTTGATTGCTTGATCATACATATTCAAGAGCATATAGAAGGTCTGAACCCCGTCGTCTGAACGTTTCTTCAATTCAAGAAAATATTCCATTTACAATCCCGCAAATAGCATTGTCATAAATGTCCATCCCAAAAGAAAGGAAAAAGTCGCAAAAGGATGTAACGGAATATGACTTGAATCGAAGGAATGTCCAGACCTGTAAATGTCGTTTAAAAGAGAAACGAAAGAACGACCCATAGCTGAAACACGCCGTGAGTCGATCTCTCGTGTCTACACAAAACCATAGATCCAGGTTAAGGGTATTACCTTCATCATCACACATCCTTAAGGTAATATTCTTGAACGGAGTCCGACAAACCAAAAGCGGGAAAAAGACTTACAAGACCATGCATACATACATCTCACGAGCCAAGAATGTTGGGGGACTCATACAATCTTCCCTCGTGTAGAACGACTACGGAAGGGTTAGTCAGAGGGTAAACACCATGTTTGGAATGGGAGTTTCCGCCTGCTCCTGGGAAGTGTTCGTTATGACCCATAAGCGAGATGGAAGGAGGACATATACCACAGAAGGACACTCTAAGAGGAAAGCAGAGGAAGAAGGGCCCGAGATGAGGATGTCTATTGAGAGCAGCCAAGGAAAGAGACCATCATATATGTTGAACGATACAAGCCGAGAGAACTCGGCTCACAAGGACAAATCTCCAGAGAACCGTGTTACAGATAGCGAGCCTGAAGAAGATTCTGGAGAATCCCTGTTCCTAACTTTTGATGGAAGTCAAGATGCCTAAATACACTTAGGAACCTTCATAAGGATGATGCAATATTCGGGCCCAAGCCCTGACGCAGATCACTACACTTAGTTCCCCTTCGGACTGAGAAGGCCAAGCAAGAAAGTGGTACAATCAGCTCTCCCACACTATCCGTCGAGACTGGGGAAAACTGATCCTGGCCTTTCTAACAAAATTTGTAGCTGGTGTGGATAGGAGAGTCCCTTGGAAAGACCTCGTTTCACTCCGGCAACAAGTAGGAGAGCAGTTCCACGATTATCTAGAATACAGATGGCTACCCATGTTGAGCTTGGCTCGCGAGACTCCGGAGCGGAAAGCGCAAATAAGATGTCTCGTACGCTTCTCACCATCATATACGAAAGGTGGCACAATACTATAATTTCCAGAGCTATGATGAGTTGAGTCAATTGGTGAGTCGAATAGAGTCATGGATCAACCCCATAGAAGAGGATCAAATATACATGGAGTCTGAAAATTGGAAACACCTCGCTGGACCCTTCAAACCCCGAGAAACCATAGAATGGAGGAATCTGAAAAGTTTGGAACAGAGGGAAGGGGAATCATTCGATGACTACTTTTCGCTCCGATGGACTAAAGCTATTGATGATCTATCGCGAAGACATAACATGAAGGTCTTAGTTTCCTGCCTAACGGGGAGCTTGTTACCTCACCTACGAACAATCGCACAATACCAAGACTTTGATTCATACCTGGATCTCGGAAGTTTGGTCAGGAGAATAGAAGAACACACCCGGTTTGAAATGGTACGAGAAATTGAGAAGCGGGGACGGGCGAGCACAGCAGAAGAGTTTGAATATGTGCGCAGAGATATTCGTGAAATCATGGAGGAAATTAAGAACATTAGACATGAGAATGCACGATCTATCCTCTCTCCAACCGACTTTGTACCTCCTAGGGGAAGAATCGGCACTTTATTTGCAAGATTGGTGGAAGACGGAAGAATGCACCCTGTTAGAGAATCGCGACTCCAGGACCCCCCTCCAATCTTGCTATCCGGGAGGCGAGTATGGTCAAACTTCTGCGAGTACCACCAATACTTTGGTCACAACACTGAAGTGTGTGAGGCTCTGAAATAGGATATGTCGCGAGTAATAGGAAGAGATGTACGATGAAACATGATTAATGAATAAAAAGTTATTTCAATTTATAATTTGCAAAACGTTGATGTCATTCATTGTTTAGGTTGATTAACTAAGACGAATCGCTTATAAAGTCGCCACTAACGAAAGAATCCCTTGCTGAAATGAAACTTCGGAAACCCAAAATGGAATAGAAGGAAATACCTCCTCACCAAAGTCCGAAAGGCCAAAAACTCACCATCAATACCCCAAAAAACCCAAAAAAAAAAACCTACGAACCAAAATGCCTGCCCTGACAATCACGTTCAGAACTAAAAAAGGTTCAAACCGCATCCAACCCCGAATAAAAACGGGGTTTATCCCTAGAAACGAAATTCACGATAACCTGATCAAATGTTTTCGATACATCATAAACAGTCTCGCCCATAATCCGACATATCAATGCCTCAAAAAAAAAAAGAAAAAAAGAAAAAAAAAACATTTCAGTTAGTAACTAAAATAATGTTTGACGATAATGTTCTGCGAATTATAAAATGAAATGACTAAAATGAAGAACAACGTAACAAAATCACTCGCGACGTCATTTGGAAGGTCCAGTTTGATGACACAGATCCCGAGTCAGCATCACAATCTCCCTACTGGACCAAGCTCTGCGGAATGAACTTAACCACTCAGTATAGTTATCTGAAACGGAGTTGGCAGGGTCATCAACGTTGGGAATAACTTGAGAGAATCTACGAGGCCATAATTGTTTCAGGCAATCCAACAACCTAGAGTCAAACACGCCTCCACGAAACGAATGAAGAAAATCAGAAGGGATACTTTGATGAAGACCCATTGGACGCCGCAGTAAAGAGGACACGTAGAAGGAACTCTCCCGAAGGCCGCAAACTAGCACACACCCGGACATCAACGTGTCAGTATAGGATGAGATGCGCCACCAAGGACAAGTCCAGCGTATGTTACTGGACTCACGCTCGGATAACCATCGCAACCACCATTCAGAACTATGAGCAGAAGCCACCCCGAAGAATACTTGTCGCCTTTTCCCCTAATGACGAGGAAGATATCTCCTTAAACCTAGTGGAGGAACTACGATCGCAAGCTTTTCCATTAACCAAATCTGAAACAATAAGGGACTGCCCCGCGGCGGAAGGGAACCTTCTGTCACGTCACACGAAAAGCTGAGCAACATCTCTGCCAGCAAGAACGGGCCAGGGTTCGCCCCGCGATACACTTCATGCACAACGGTTACCAAACGACAATCACACAAGGTTGAGTCCCCAAAAACTAGAAAACGCATGTACATCAGAAGGGAAAGGGCAAAAGCCCAAGGATGTCTGCCAACCTCAGACTCTTCGAGAATTTCCCGGACAACCAAGGTGGGTATGTGAGGAAAAGGCCCCTCGGCGTCGAGAAGCTCCAGCAAAAAGTTACCAGACACTTGGAAGAACACTGATAATTGTCGAAGGGTCAAGAGCTCGCATTGCGGCAAGGCCAAAGGAGCGCCTGAGTCAATGGAGAATCCTAAAATAGCACATAATTCCTCCGGCAAGGGACACAGATCCCCGTCAACGAAACGAAAGGTATGGTCCCGAGGATCCCAAAGCTCCATAGCTGCTCGAAGGAACTCCGAATACAGGGGTTGGCTACGATAGAATCGCAACCCAGCAGCCCCATACGGTTTCAAGACGCCCCATAAAGACGACGTCAACGATCGCAAAGGACTAAAACCTGACAGGAAAGAAGCTCGTTAGTACAAGAAAAATATGTATCCGATACAAAAATTCCACATGAAATAAGAAAGAAAAATCCTAACTAATAAGGGAAGTCGCCTGCATCGGGACCCTCGTCTTCTTCTCTAGCATCCCTCATCTCGCGCCGTCTCCTCCTCCGCGCCTCGTCCACATGGAAAGCCTCCAACTGGGCTGTGAGATCTGCCACTTGCATGCGGGCGGCCAGGGTCGAAGCACGTTCCCCTCGTATTACATCCTGCATTTGTAACACGCACACACCTCATGCATACATATCATATAACATTCATAAACACATGAATCCTATGGAAAATACCTGTGCCTCTTGGGCATAGGACATCAATGCCGCCCGGGTTGAGCGATAAAGACCCGCTACGTGCACGGCAGAAGTGCGAGAAACCTGCAAAAGGGGAAGTCAACAATCGAAATGTAAAGGATGTCCAACAAGAGAAGAGAAAATGCGTACATGCGTAGTATCAGGAGGGTTGAAAACAGGAAGATGATCGGGAGAAGGTGTAACATGGAGTTCCCGGTACCCGGTCCAATCATGTACCGCTATGATCTCTGGTTGATGAGGGGAGAAATCCCCAAACACCCATTGGGACGTGGGCAAAGGCGTTTCTTCTTGGAGATGGGTAGCCGGACTAGTATCAACGGGCTCAGACCCAAGAACCGCTGAACAGGGAGTGCCTGTCTCGCGAAGGAGATCCTATAAAGAGTTAAGAATGTCAATACAGCACAGGAAAATAAAGATACTTAAAGGGGAAGAGGACCAACATACCGCAGCAAGCAGAGGCGAGTCAGCGCCCACCAGATACCCACGGGACTTATCCCTGGGGGGCAACAAACGATGAAGGAAAAGCTCGTAGCTCTCACTCCGGGGCAGTACCAAGGCGCTACGCACCCCATCCAGACTCCCCAGTGCCGGAACCCCGTGGAGGAACATCTCTCGATCAGGAGGGGCCATAGACGCACCCCAGAACATCATGGTCGGGGGATCAAGAGGCATGCGACGTTCCGAAGGACCCGCCCAAAATTCAAACACTCGCTCACCTAGATACCAAGAGAAATCGAGATGACCCTCTAAGAGAATCCGACAAGAAGAGATCTCGAAGGCTGCAATCATCTTGAGTAACCATCCTACAGCCACGCCAGCATGCCAAGGTAGCGTGGTCACCTGCGCAAGAAAAGATGGTGAACGAAATGCTAAAGTAGGAAGAAATAAGCTCATAACATACCCGATTCCAAGCCAATCCCTCAACGAAGTCTCTCCCAGTTGGTTGAGGACATATTGTCTTCCTCCGGGGGCCCATCCAGCAACTGAGACGAGGGAACTCATTAGGTTGCACTTGGGGCATTTGAGGTCGAGGTAGGACACCGTATTCATAAGCCCAGGCCTGTATAGAAGAGTCGCAGTTCAAGTATCAACATGCCTATGAAGTAAAAAATACTAAAAGTGCGAAGGACGTACCTCAAGAACCAAGGAAGGGCCGCGGAAATTAACCGCACCACGACATACCGTGTTTAAAGCCCCGAACAGTGAATCCAAAACCACTTTGCCCCAACAATAAGAACCTAGACCATTGATATCTCATGCTTTTACGGTAATTTTTAGTGTTATCTTGTCAGTTTTTATGTTGTTTTGAGTCGGATTTAGTCCTAGTTATTCATTTGTTTGTAGTATTTAGGCTATTTCTATGTTTGGTTGCATTTTGATCGTTTATCGCTCATTTTGTTACTTTTTCTTTTCCCGCACTTGCTTATGGCATGATTAGTGTTTTCAGGGGCTTTGGAGGAGCGTTGGCATCATCTTGGAGCTAATTGGAGTAGAGGTTCAGACCCGAGGAGCTTAATTGAAGACTCGGAGCAAAAATCAGAGAATTTGGGTGACATCAGCGCCCTGTCTCGCCGAGACAGAGCCGGAGGCAGCTTGGACGACCTTTGATATTTCGGGCATAACTTTTTCATACGGACTCCGATTGTGGTGATTCAAGTGGCTCTGGAAAGCTAAAAGGACGTGTGACAACTTTCGTGTTTTGAGTTGCTCGAGATTCGGAATGGAAGACATTCTAAATTGGGTTTGAAGTTCAGTCGTGGGCCAAAATTCGCCGAGACAACACTTATCTCGGCGAGACAACACTCATCTCGGCGAGACAACACTTGGTCTCGGCGAGATGAGTGAAAATTTCATCTCCCGGGCCTCGATTTTCGTGCAAGCATAGGCCCGTCTCTTCCAAATCCGTCCTAGAAGACTCCTAATCATCCTAGACAAGGGTTTTTCACCTCCTAGATGACTTCTACACCTATATAAGACGTCTACAAGGTGGAAAGCGCGGATCCGATCATCAATTATCTTTTCTTTACAAGTTTTTCATAGTTTTCAGCTTTAGTTCAGTTTTTTAGTTTTCAACTTAGGATTTATTTTATTCGAAGAACATTGTTGGAGAAATTCCTCGCGTGTTGCTACTATTGAAGTTGTAATCTTTCGACTTGGGTTCAGGATTTCTCTTAAACCTTACTCTTTTGTTATGATTTTCAATAAAGTTATGCGTTCCATGTCTCCCATTACATCTTTTGCTTTGTTTAGTTCAGTTATGAACTAACTTCCATCCAATCTAGGATGGGGGTGAACTTGAGTTATGAATATGTTTGAATGATTTAATCGTAGGTTTATTTATGTGTTGTGTGATAATTTGTTTATGCATGCTTAATGCCTTGAGACCGAGAGGAGATAGGATTATAGATAGATTTGAGACTGAGAGGAGATAATCTATACCGATATTGCATATTCAGACCTTACGTGAGAGATCAGGAGAGTGGCTTCGTGTCCGGGCTACGGCTTAGGCCTTATTCATCATAAATCAATAATGCTTTGCATGACCTAGGTTATATTGCCTAACCAAGATATTAACTGAATGCTTGCAAATAGATTTCATTAAGTTCTGGCCAAACTTATGTTATTTGTTAGGATGAATACCGTTATCTCACAACATGGAAGTAAACTGAAGATTAATTGAATCAAACATAGGAATTACCTAGGAATCCCCCGTCCTGGATTGATTTCCTCCATAATATCACAATCCAACTTTGTTATTCTTGTTTTGTCATTACTTTGCCTTTAGTTTAGATTTTAAATACACTACAATCAACTTTATTAAACTGGTTACTTGCTGAATAGATTCAACAACTTGACTGTTTAACTTGATTTTCAATCATAATCTCTGTGGATTCGATCTCGTGCTTACCAGCACTGTATTACTTGGTGTGAGGTTATACTTGGCCTTATTTTTGCTATATTTAGGGAGCATCAACCATCAAGATCCCGCAAACTCTCCAAAATAACTAAATCGCAACTATCGTCAGTGGAGGGCAGCAACGCAGCACATATAGCGTACCACAGGAAGCATCGGGCGTGACAGTCCACGATGGTAGGATCGGTTGAAGTACTCCGACGAATAGGGGAGTTAGCTACGTGGGTTAGAGGAACGTGTCGTTCCTTATCAGGGAGGACCGGATACCCAATCAAATCCCTGACGACACTGGGGTCAAAAGGGGAAGACAGGCATCTTGAGAATGATGGAACAGCACCTACAGAACTTAAGCCCGTGATGGCCGCGATATCCAGGGGGTTGACAGTCATCTCCCCAAAGCTAAAGTGGAAAGTATGGGTACTGTCACACCAACGCTCAATTAGGGCACTCACATTCTGCCAGCATATGCGAGGTGTCACCGGTAGAAGCTGTCTCAAGAAGGGGCAGAAAGGGGTCCCATCAACACGAGCTCGAACGGCGGGGGGCAACGCAAGATACCACGTTTTCACCTCCCCCACATTCCCTCGACCTTTTAGACGAGGCTCCTGCATAAAAGGCGGCAATAAAAGGGAAATGTTAAGGACGACGGGACAAATATGCTGAAACGAGATTAAATGGTCACTGGCGGGAGGCACAAAAGACCGTACAGTCACAAACTCTTTGACAGTACGGTCATACTCTCTGTGACCGTACGGTCACAAAACCTAGAGACCATACAGTCACCAGGTTGTGACCGTACGGTCCTCGACCAGTGATCATACGGTCACCAGCAACCCAGGAATGAAACCATGTCAACCACATGAAAAACGAACAGCGAAAAGTAAAACAGTTTATCCCACGGCAGAAACAACACTAAACCATCACAAAAAGCAACATGACAACAAAGAATGAGGGAACACAGACGCCGGCCGACGCGAGCACATGGATAGCTCAAGTAAAAGGAATGGAGAAAGCTTTAAAAAGAACGTTCCTGAGTCACGTAACGGTGCTTGTGCATATTAAAGAAAAAGGGAAGCGCCTCTCCAAACTCCAGGCCGACATATGCAGTGGATCTACTTCGACCGAGCTCGACCGCACTCCGCACGCGGGGAAAAAGCTCCTCCATGCTCTCAACCAAAGGAAATTCGTTAATATTAATCTCCGTCAACGGCATGGAAAGGAGGGGATAGCGCGACCACTCGAGAGATAGGGGAAATGGAACGAGACTGAGGAAACTGCCGGTGCGAATATGTGAAGAAGAGGCTGTTGTATAAAAGATAATACAAATAGCATGTGTGACCGTACGGTCACAAGTCCCTTGACCGTACGGTCGCATATTTCGTGACCGTACGGTCACACTATCTCCCCTAGAAAACTTTGTGTTCCCAACATCGACAGGAGCCGGGATTGTATATCGCTCCACCAAATATTTGCGAAACAAGAAAAGGTAAAACCCCGAAGGATTACAGAGGACGTGGGGGCGTATCCAGCGGCTGCAGAAGCAGTGCACTGGGGCATTGTCGGGCCACTGGCACACTGGGGCATCACCAGGCCACTGGCACGCCGAGGCACCACCCAAATTTACCAAAAAAGCCAATCTTCGGGGGCAACACCAAGATGAAGCCTGACTAGGATCAAGAAAGGATGGTTCCAGAAATCTCGGGTCAACTGAAAATTAAGAGCGAAAAAGAAAAGATATTGGGATACGGTTGATCAAACTTCAGGGCGAAACCCCCAGCACTCAGATAAGACTGGTAGGACAAAGTGTCAGAAATCATCCGAAGAAAGAGGGCAGATAATTAAAGGAAGTCATTAAATCCTCGGGTCACGCCCAAAGTGCTACGATAGGTTACTAAATCCTCGGGTCATGCTCGAGGTACTGCAAGAGGTTACTAAATCCTCGGGCCACGCTCGAGGTACTATAAGAAGTTAAAAAAATCCTCGGATCAAACTCGAGGTACTATGAAGCAGTTGATCGGCCTCAGAGTAGGATTATAAAAACACGAAGCCCGAGGCCCAGACTGCAGGAGTTACCAAATCCTCAGATTAAGCTCGGGGAAGACAGTTGATCGGCCTCAGAGTAGTATTATAGAAACACGACGCCGGAGGCCCAGACTGCAGGAGCTACCAAATCCTCGAGGAAGCACGAGGAAAACAGTTGATCAGCCTCAGAGTAGGATTATAGAAACACGAAGCTGAAGGCCCAGACTGCAGGTAAGTTTCTAAACCCACTTTCGAAAAACACGAGCACGCAAGCAGTATTTCTTGTTTCGCTTCATTGAGACTGCCCAATGGGTCTTACAAGATGATGTAATCACCCTAGGCACTCCCAAAGAAGCAAGGGGAAAACAGTAAGCACTGGTTTTCGAGCCCGATGATGAAAGCAATCTATGAGCTCCTCGTCGCGCCAGCTGCTCAAATACTGATACTCGTCGGAGAGCGGATAACCTTTCCAGGGCCATAACCTCTTCCACCCGCATCGCGGGACCATGAGTGTGGCACTTTCATGCTTATGAGAAAATCCTCGTTCACAAAATGACGTACGGTCAAAAACGCTATTCACCAGGGACCGTACGATCACAACACTGTTTGTTGTGACCGTACGGTCACAAACCATCTGACCGTACGGTCATTGCCACGTGGCAAACAACAATCCAATCCTTATCTGCCATGTGGTAGGCGGTCCAATAGAATACTGACACGTGTACTAAAAGACAAACAACTTTTGTCGGGCCTTGGGCAAAGCCCATCTCAGATCCAAACGGGCGTACAAATGACCGTACGGTCACAAAAGTTGGACCATACGGTCACAAGCTACCCTATAAATACCCCCCGGATTTCTCATTAAATTCACCAACAAACACTCATTCTCCTCCCTCTCTAGCTCGTTCTAAAGCGATTCTTGACCCGATAAAAGTTGCCTCTGATAAAGTTGCCTCTATTGTTGCCTAAAGTCGCCTCTGATTAAGAAAAAGAATCGCTAGAGTCCGAGCTTGAGAGCATTTTCCCAAAATATTCCCAGAAAAGGTCCTCACGACCACCAAAAATATTCCCCCCCTTCATCCAAAAATTCCAAATCCAGGCATCACTCGCAGCCCTGCTAGAGCTGACTAAGTCCTATTCCAGAAACTATTCGGAGGACGCCCTACGCAACTCCGGCCCCCAAGGTTTCTCCCTGAAAAGGTCTCTGTTCTTCAACGAGCATCAGTCCGCGAGCGATTATTGGCACCCGACGAGGGTAAGCTTCTGAGGGTTTTGTACCGTGTCACCCGACGGTTTACCTTACAAATGTTTGCGCATTTAATTATTCTTGTGTGATAACAATAAAAGTCAAGATAATAAACCATTAGGCTGCATTAAAGATCCTCTAGGGCCTGGAATGTCGGAATTAATAAGTTTTATACACGAACGTAAATAGAATCTCTGGTTTTCAAAACGATCGGTACCTATACCGGTTTGTACACTTTCCCGGTCGGCCGGGTGGCGAATCTAGTCAAACAAGGCTAAAGCCGCTATGAGCGACCACTTTCGCTCACACTAGATTCTTGCCATGCAAGAGGAACTAGACCAGCTTAAAAGGAACAATGTATGGACATTGGTTCCTAGACCAATAGGAAAGACTATCATAGGAACTAAATGGGTCTTTAGGAATAAGTTAGATGAGTCTGGAAATGTTACCAGAAATAAAGTTAGATTGGTTGCCCAAAGTTACAACCAACAAGAAGGTATTGATTTTGATGCGACTTATGCTCCAATTGCTAGATTAGAGTCTATTCGTATGCTTTGTGCTTATACTTGTTATAAAGACTTTAAACTCTATCAAATGGATGTCAAAAGTGCTTTTCTAAATGGTTTTATTTCTGAAGAAGTTTATGTCAAACAATCTCTTGTGATTTTCCGAATCATGTCTTTAAACTGTCAAAAGCTTTATATGGTTTGAAGCAAGCTCCTAGAGCATGGTATGATAGGTTAAGCTCTTTCTTGATTAAAAAGGAATTTCAAAGAGGAAAAGTTGACATTACTCTGTTTATTAAATATGAAAAAGGTCATTTGTTGATTGTGCAAATATATGTTGATGATATTATTTTTGGCTCAACTAATGAATCTTTGTGTGAATCCTTTGCAAAAGAAATGAGTGAAGAATTTGAGATGTCCATGATGGGCGAATTAAATTTCTTTTTAGGATTACAAATTAAACAGGGTAATCGAGGCATTTTTATTAATCAAGAAAAGTATGTCAGAGAGCTTCTGAAAAAGTTTGATTTTGAGAACTGCAATGAGGAAGAAACTCCTATGAGCACAGCTGTGAAGATCAAGAAAGATGAGAAAGGCAAGAAAGTAGACATAAGGAAATACAGAGGGATAATTGGGTCACTACTGTATCTTACAGCTAGTAGACCTGACATTCAATTCAGTGTATGTCTATGTGCCAGATATCAATCAGATCCAAAGGAATCACACTATGCTGCAGTCAAAAGGATTTTCAGATATTTGAGAGGAACACAAAATGTAGGTTTGTGGTATCCAAAGTGCAAAGAAATTAATCTTATTGGATACAGTGATGCTGACTATGCTGGATGTAGATTGGAGAGGAAGAGTACTTTAGGTACGTGTCATTTTCTTGGAAATGCTTTGGTCTCATGGTCTAGCAAAAAGCAAAATTCAGTAGCACTATCTACCGCTGAGGCAGAATATGTTTCTGTAGGTAATTGGATTACTCAAATTTTATGGATGAGACAACTGCCAGCCTTTCTTCCCTTTCTTGTTTGTCGCCAACCGGGCCTGTTATCAAAAAAGTAAGAGTTCGTCCGCATTTAAGGGATTATGGTCTAACCTTTGAACATGTTCCCGTAAAATGTGACAATACAAGTGCTATAAATTTGGGTAAAAATCTCAGTCAGCACTCACGTGCAAAGCACATTGATATTAAGCATCACTTTATACGAGATCATATTCAAAAAGGTGACATAAATCTAGAATTCGTTCCTACGGAAGATCAAATCGCTGACATTTTCACTAAACCATTAAGTTCAGAGCGATTTGATATCTTACGCAACGAATTGGGAATGACCAACCCCATACTTGATTAAAAGAGCTTTAATGATATGGTTAAGATTAAATAAGCTTAATGTTTAATTAATGAAAAATTAATCTCAACCATATATTAAAATGTAAATCAAGTACACCATATATTATGATTTGACAAGAGATAAACGTGTGGGCCTGAGTTTGGTAAAATTCAAATTCAATGCATTAAGCCCAATGAGTTATTGAAACACCGACCCATTCTTTTCACTCCTTATTAATTGTCATGTGTTAATCACTCTTAAATGCAAAACGTTGGGCGGAATTTGAAGCATTGCAAAGAATAAGGACCAGGTATGTAATTTATCTTTCCCTCCATTTCACAAAGAATGTGAAGAGGCTTCGCCTGTTCATATACCTTCATAGGGAAAGGTGTAATATCTCCTGAGATCGCTTCATTAGAACTGACGGTTGATTCACCCTATACATCCCCTATCTCTACCAAAATGATAGACTATCTATCACCATCAAATCAAAAAGCCCTACTTCAACCCTTATATCAGTCTCGCAAAATGAAGAACAAAAAGAAAGCCACAAGAACCACTATCATTAGAACACGATCTAAATCTGAGAAAATCAAGAAACTTTCTAAACTAGAAGCAATGGATCGTGCACTGAGAATGAAGGATATCATGACTAAATCCCAAAATCCAAACTGCATGTTAAGTAGTGACAACAAAGAGGTAACACTTAATCCCTATGTCTTTAGAAATAGGCTTGTGTATCAAAATGGTGCTAACAAAGTTCTTCTAACTACTATGTTCATAGATTCTGGGTTTCTGGAAACCCTAAATCTAGCTCTGAAACATTGGTTTAATAGCCAAGGTTGGTTGTCAATCCTATCTCTCAGGGATAAAATATATCCCGACCTTGTTCATGAGTTTTATAGAACTCTAACAAAAATCAATCGTGGAACTTTTATGTTTAGTATAAAGGGTGAAAAGTTCTTTATTGATGATGTCATATTAGGATCCATTCTAGGCATACCATTCACTGGAAAACATATTTCCAGACATGTTCATGCATCTCAGATAGATAACTATGACTATTACAGTTTTGTTAAAAAGATTTTTAAGATTAAGGATGATCAACCAATCACATATGTGTTGAGAAGAAGCAAGTTAGACCCTAAACTAAAAACCCTGCATTATTTTCATGACAAGAGTGATAGTTCGCATTAGAAGCAATCTAGGAACCATGACATCATTTGACATTCACTTCATCTGGAATGTTGTGCATTACATAAGCATTAATCTACCTTCTGTCATGTTAGAACATATGTCAAACCTTAGGATGCAGGATGACTTACCATATAGCATGATACTTACCTCTGTCTTTAGACACTTTAAGATCAACTTTGAGAAAGAACCTACATTGGATTATTCAAGATGTCTAGGAAAAACTGAGGTTTATAAGATGTTGGTAAGGTATATGGATAAAAATGAAAGGATTAGGATTTCTAGAGAAATTTTATGTACTCAATCAAGGAATCCATACAGGTACAAGTTGTTTGTTAGGCAAAGCCCTACTAGAACTTCCTTAGATGATGTCTTGATATCCATACCACAATCCATCTCATCAGAGTCAAACTTGTTTAGAACAGATTCACCATGCTTAAGCATCAATTCCTTGTACGTTAATGAGTTAAATTTGCAGAAAAGGGAGGGAATCATGACTGATCAGGAAGCTGACTCTGCTATTGAGAACCAGGAGCTTACTCAGGAGGAACTTGATCTAATGAACTCCTTTGCTGACAATATGGAAAAACCTCCAAGCTCCTCAGGATTTGTCATGCTTAACTGCATGGTATACATCGATGCTGATACATATCAGCCTGCACATCAGGAGACCACTCCTTTGTTTTTCACTCAACAGAACTTGCAGTCTGACTTCTTGGAAGAAGTAGAGCCAAGCTTTCCATATAAGTTCACTGCTTCATAGATAGTGAATCTGAGTGGTCACCTGCGAAACATGTTTGGAGAAGTCAACAATACAGCCTATAATCTGGACTCCCACTCCAAGTTTCTTGCCAGCACAATGGCACAGGTTGATGAAATGTCACAAAGGATGACTAAGCAGTCACAGAATTTGGAAGGACTCATTTCTAACTTGACTGCAAAGATGGATTCTTTGTGCTGTTTTGTGCAGGATAGGATGACCAAGCAGAGCCTTGCTCTAAAGGAACTTAACAACAAGCTGGATGATCAACACGGACGTGTATTCACCTTGCACACCAACCAGCAGTTCCTTCTAGGCAGGCAGGAGGATGTTCTAGCAGCACTAAGAGGTCTCCGGAATGAAACAGATGAGTTGAAATCTGCTATTAAGAGTGTACCTGGAGTTACCATGGCTGCTGAACCAAGTCCACCTCACTCTGCCTCCTCAGACTGAAAACAGTGAACCCTCCTGCTCTCTCTCCTGCTTCATGAATTATCTATCTATCTATCTATCTATCTATCTATCTAACCACTCCACATCTTTAGATAGTTCTTAAAACTACTTCCTATCCAGAACAATTGAGTAGTTTTAGATTATCTTAGGATATCATTTGTTTTGAATATTTGTGGTTGTGTTTTTGCTATGAGCTGATACATTGCTCTCCTCTTATATATATATATATATATCTAACTAATCAGTTGCAGGTACACAATGCTTCAGAATTCTCTGAATTCTCTGAACTTCATGAGTTGTCTATAAAGACAAAATACTTGCTTGAATTGCCATGAGATAGGAGGAATCTTAACTGTTTCTAGGATCTATGCATGCGTAGTACCACCTCATATCTATCTGACATGATGTGCTTTATTTGCCTGATGTGTTTTGTCTAAAATGCTACAGGAATATCTTCATGTCCTAGATATGTGCATATTACTTCTGTCTACCCTTCTATGCTTACAGTTTTTGATTACTTCCAATACTAAGGGGGAGAAGTTTTTATGGTGGTTTATATATGCAAATTGATTAGAACAAAGATAATTTTGTCTTATGCATGCTAGGGAGAAATCTAAATCTGCTACAATTCATGTGCGTATGAACTGTTGAAATCTTGATGTGTATGAAATGTACGCGGGCCATTCATGTACTTAAACTGATGATAATCTATTGGGCCTAAACCATATAACTAGTTAGATTTCAAAATTGTTTTGGGCCTAATTAGCTTAGTTGCTCTGTTTAAGGCCTCATTTGTGTTAAAAACTTTATTAAAGAGTAAAGTGGGCCTAATCTCTTCTGATATTAACTCAAGCCCATTTACTTATGTTTTTGTTTTGTCACAATAGCCCTATACTTATAAAAGTCTTTTACATAGGGGGAGTCTTAAATTTAGGGGGAGCATCTTTATAAAAACCACCGAGCGTATTTTTGCAAGTTATCAAAAAAGGGGGAGATTGTTATTTCACTCTAGATGATTTTGATTACTTGATTTAATATATGGTTTTTATAATATGCTTTATATATATAAGGATCAGGTGAGAACACCTCTCATATGCGAGAATACTTTGTATGTGAGAACACCTCCATTGAGGATCAAAAGGAAAATTTGTCATGTTAGCAGCTTTAAAAAGGTCATTTCTTTATTGGGTCGCACTTCAAGAACCGGCCCCGCTCGTTTCCGGAGAGCCCCTGTTTCTTCCCCGGAGATTCAAATCAAAACCTAAGATTCAACTCCTTCTTCCCGGTCGGTCATTTCTCCGGCGACGGCGACAGAGCAAGTCTCTGCTTTCCGAGCTTACCAGCCTACCCCTGTTCATCGTCTTCCTCCTATACCCAACAATCAAAATCTACAACAACAAAAATCAAATCAAATTACAAAAACAAAAGTACCCAGTTCAAATGCAACTCGCCTTCGAATTCTGCTGCTACTTCTTTTTAATGTCTTCTTTAACAGGGGAAACGGAAAATAGCTTACACCGTTTTGTTTCCTCTGGGTTTCAGTTTGCTCACTCCGTCGGGAAACCTCCCTTGTCAAAAAATTAATAATATTGTATGATAAATAGATAAAATCATATTTGTATGAATCTACTATTTATTTTCCAGCATAACTATCAATTAATTATATGTTTAGAAACTTAGAATTTATGTTCAAAACAATACCATACATGTTTAAAAATTTAAAAAATATTTTCAAAAAAATAACTCATATGTTCAAAAGCTCAAAATTCATGTCCAGAGCAGCAACAAAACTTAAAAAAGCCTTATGTTCAAAACAATAACTGACATGTTCAAAAATTTTAACATTCATTTTTACCTACGCACCATGGATCTCTAAATGAACATCTAGTCGACACGAGTCTAACGGTACAAAAATTATTAAAATTAGACTTCGAGATAGCCGGGAAAATGATTTTGAACTAAAGAAAATTTAAATGATTAGTCATTGACACCACATTCTCTCTCCCTCTCCCATGCGCAACATATTAAGGAGTAAAAAAATTCCCTTTTGGTCCTCTCTCATTATTAAAACTACGTAGTTTTGAAGGTGTTCTCACATATAAAAGTGTTCTCGCATATAAGGGTGTTCTCACCTGATCCCTCCCCTATATATATATATATATATATATATATATATATATGTTTTTATAATATGCTTTATGTATATATGTGACAAAATAACTTAACTATATACTTTATATGCTAAAGAATATGATTAACTCTAGAAATGCTTAAATGAGAATTAGTATTCTATCTAGAGTTACTTTAGTTAAAGTATATGATTAAATGAAAATGTATGCATGTCATGATCACAAATATAATGGCTTAAATATCACATGCTCACATAAATCTAGAATATGTTTAAGTAAATGATATTTATGCCACGAACTAAAAAGATATGCCATGATCAAACACTTATCTTTATTCTATGGATTATGGTTTTATATGTGATCAAAGGACATATCTTAAACATGCTCTCTCATTAAGATCTTATGATATGAACTTAACTTGAATCATATGTTTATCATAAGCTATGACATGGTTAAAGATATTTGCATACGTATAAACTATGTCATATTGCCATCCAGTGAAATCATCATCTACTTTACTTATGTGATTACCATGTTTACGATGATGAATGCATGTGATATGAATTAATTGAACTCGTATGATATCCATGCTTATATGATGCAAATGATATAAGTTTATTGGTGATTTAAGTGAAATAGAAATGAATGGCTAGGATTCAATCATACCTAGTGCTATCATCTCAATCCTACGGCCACAAATATTTCTTAATCACCAAGTTCACACATCTCATCAAATCCATCTTACAACTCACCTTTTCGTAAACAAAATCTTATCATATCTTCTTATCTCTTAATGTAAGAGATCATGTTCCTAATGTAAGAGATAAGATTTCTAAAGAAAGAGAATCTCCTAATGTAAGAGATAAGGTTCCTAATGTAAGAGATAAGGTTCCTAATGTAAGGTGATAAAGTTCCTAATGTAAGAGAATCTCCTAATGGAAGAAGATGAAGATTTGATGGGACAACACACTACTCCAAACGGCTACAACTCTTCAAAGTGTGAAGATCATTTCGGCTATAAATAGCTTGGAGAAGTGAAGGTTGAAGGTAAGGAAAAACAAACTGAGAATCAAAGCTATCAACACGAGATATTCAAGCAAGCTTTGATTATATTTTCCTTCAACTTTACAACGAGAGTTTGAGTGTTATATTCTTTCATTCAAAATCATTGTAAAAGATTAAACGGTGGGGTTTAATCTTGGGTTTTACACTAGATCCTTATAAAAGTGTAAAGGAGGTTCTTGCTTAGCCTTGAAAAGCATATAGGTTCTTAAGCACCCGCAAGCTTAGGAGGTTATCACTGAGCCTTGAAAAGTGCCATAAGTTTCTTAGTTTAGCTTGAGAAAAACTAAGGGAGAGTTGCTCAAATACTTGGAAGTTTGAGGGAGTGAATACTGGGAGAGGTGTTCAGCTCTAGCAGTGTCTCGGATTGTGAGAACTGCTCTACCGGCTTGATTTCTGCCCTTAAAGAAATCCTTAGTGAAAAATCTCGAGAGGTGCTCTTGGGGACAAGATTAGGCTCACAAGGAGACCGAACCTGGATAAATGCTATGCGTCTAATCCTTCTATCCCTACTCTTTTTATTATTGTCTTTAATCACTTGCTTTGCTTTAAGCTTTATCTATGATTGCTTGTGATTATAAGTGCTAATACTTGATTATTTTCTCTCATCTTTTAATCAACTTAATATTCCGCAAAACTTTTTATAGTTGATTAATTAATAGGCAAAATATTTTAAAGAGAAAATAGTTAATTTAGAAAGGCAATAAATCCTATTCACCCCCCCCCCCTAGTATTTTATATAGTCATATTTGGGCCAACAGTGGGCACATTAGTTGACAACTAATATGTTCCTACCAAAATCTGGGGGAGTCAACTGTGTCTCCAATAGAGAAAGGGTGTTCATGTATCATCTCATCAACGAGAAGAAGATTAACCTTCCTGCCATGATCATTAGGCAGATGAAAAATGTGAACGTAATCAGTACTTTGGCATATGGATCCCTCCTGACGAGGTTATTTGAAGTTGGTTCAATAACTATTCTAAGAGATGCTATCAGAAGCAAAAGCTCTCCCATTAAAATGTTTCCTTTGAGTAGATTGACTTTTGGTGTTGTACCATCAAAGAAGGTTGAATCTTCCGCTCCTGTGATTGTGAAAGAAGTTCAGAAGGCCACTGTGAAAGAAATAGAGAAGAAGATTAAGGGTGCCAAGAAAGGCAAGCGTAAGAAGACCCACACTAAGGTTACTCTGAAGGTTGACAAGTCTGTTGCTGACGAACCTCTTCCTAACTTGGTTCAAACAAAGATTAGTGTTCAACCCTCTGAGAAAGTTGTTGCTGAAAACCATCAGAATAGTCAGCAAAGGATGTTGAGAGAGATAGTCTTGCTGAGCTAGCAAGAATTGCCGAGGAAGAAAAGCAAGCAACTATTCTAAAACTTGCTAAGGAAAATATGCGTGCTGAGGCAGCTTCTCAAGCTGTTGTGGAAGCCAATGTTGCTCTGGATGCAGCTGAACTAAATTTTCATGTTGAGGCTAAGGCTGATGTTGATCTTAATGCTGCTGAGGACTCTAAGGAGATTCCTCTAAAAACACGTGGTGTGAAGACTGTTGCTTCACAAAGAAGACCTTTAAGGAAGAAAGATTTTATCTTAACTTCAAATCATGAACTTGAGGATGAAGTTACTGATGTAGAAGAAGCTCATGATGATGCTGATGGGAATATGTTTGATGTTCAGGCTACAGATGAATTTGATGCTCCTATAGTTGAGGAACTGTTTGATGATTTTGAACTTGAACATGAGACTGTTGAAGATGTGCTTAAGGTTGCACGTGCTGTTGCTGATGAAGATGAGGACTTCATTGATAATGTTCTTATGGGACAAGGTAAATCAGAAGGTCGAAATGCTTTTGATATGATACAGAGATTGTCTCATCTCTATGCTGAACCCTTCAACACTTACATTCCCCCTACTCCTGAGAACATTCCATCTCCAGTTCCTAAAAACATCATTCCATCTCCTGTCCATTCATCACCTATTCCATCTTTCCCTCACTCATCTCCACCTTCTGTCACAGAAACTAGTGATCCAACTTCTTCACTTCCTCCTACAACTTCAACATCAGAGGTTGTAGATCCTAAAACCACTCTTCCTTCTGGATCCTATTCAGAAGTGCATACCTCTGGCCCAATCTTTTCGGATTCAACTACAATCTCTTCTACTTCCTCTCTATCCTCCTCCTCCTCTGTACTTCATTCTCAAGGATTTACAGCTCCATCTTTGTCCTTACCTTTTTCAACTCAATCCTTTTCAACTTCACAAACTATCTCTTCCATTGTTACAACTTCTGCTCCTTCTTCTACTACAACCATTCATCCTTTCACAAATGCTTCTGGACATACACCTCCTTTGTGTGATCCCTTAACCACTTCTGCTTCATCTTCAATTCTTTTTGCTGGTTTGTCCTCAAACTATGATTTCCTTAGAAATCTGATGGATCAGCATGAGAGAGTTGCTCATTTTGGTGGACATGGGTTTATTGGCCAAATGCCAATCCCCTCAGGAGCTGGTTCTGTCCCAACAGTTGATGATTTGAGAAGAATGAGTCAGGGTGGCTCAAATGATTTCTTGTTAAGACTTGCTGGAATGAGTCAAAGGAATTTTGTTGCTGACATGCTCGCTCAGAGTTCTGTGCTTCAAGAACTCCAATATTTGAAGGCTCAGAATCTGCAGCTGATGTCTATGTTACAAATGCAAGATCCTTCTGTGTACATTCGCAATCTTTCAAGTCTCCATTTAGCTGCAAATGATGAACTTTACAAACTGAGGCAATTGGCATTGGCTCTTCCAAATTTGGAGAATATTGCTCTTGCTTCTGCCAAACAAGTCAATCCCTCCCTTGAGGCTCTGACTGGCCACGTCTCTGAAGCTAATGAGCGTTTTAAGGCTCAGAGTCAAGAAATTCCATCAAGGATTGATGATCTACAAAGCACTGCAAATCAAATTTTGAGAGAAGTCAAATCTTCTGCTCCCTCATCATCCTCTGTCCCTGCTCCTCAGTTGTTTGACATCACTCCTGATTTCAACAGAAGACTTCAGAACATTGAGAACACTCAAGTCGCTCAGAACACTCAAATTGAAGAGTTGACTGAACTGCTGAAAATGACCTATGAGTTAGCTAAGACCCATGAGAAGAGTTCAACTCACTGTGTGTACGTTTTGTTCGCGGTCAGAGATATATCCAAAATGAAGCTATGGTTGCAGCTCTGTATGCTAATTATTCGTCTATCAAGCTGCTTCTTGAAGATGTTCATCGTGAGCGTCCTCTGTCTGGTGAGACTTACAATCGAATGGTTAATTCAGACCGTGAATTCAGAACTTGCATGAATGTCATCAATTCTGTTAGACCTAATGAAGCTCAGCTGAATGCTGCTTTGGCTACTCAGAAGAAATTGATTGATAAAGGTGCTCTGGGTTTTTGTTCTAGACAAACGGGGGAGAAGTCTGCACAACAGAGTGGTCCAGTTGCTGGTGTGAGGAGAGCAAGTACTGATTTTGTTGGTTATGGTAGTTCTGCTCAGAAGAAACACAAGGTTGATGATTCATCTAAAAGAAAATAGAACTTTAGGCCTCTTAGCCATAGGTTCTGGGTTGGGTAGCTTGTCTTAGGACTTGTCTTATTCTTCCTTCTTTTAGTATTGAATGTCTTTATGCTCTGATATGTTTTCTTCTGACAACTTAATATATACTCTGAACCTTATCTTCTACTTGTCTCTGATCATTAATGTTTTTGGATTCTGTGTTCTTAATACTGTGCTTAATATGATTATGTTTTTTCCTATTGACTTTAACTTCATAAAATCTAACAACTTGATCTTAAGCCATTTTTAAGATTAACTGATTGTCTGGAGTTCACCATTTTCATTAAAATGGGGGAGTTAAGTCACTCAGAGGCTGTGATAAACATAACCAACAGGAAGTTATTTTCTAAACTCTGTGTTTATTTAAGTAACTTTACCTTCTGAACCACGGTTTTGTCCATAACCAAAATGGGGGAGAATGATGAACCCTACATGTTTTGATTATGTCCAAACGTTTCAGAAGATGAAATTCAATTTGTACTTATTCACTTATCAATGTTGACTAACAATTTTTGTTAAGTTTTTGTACAAGTTTTCTCAGCAGGTGTTGAAAGAATTTAGTCTGGATTGCAAATGAAACTCAGAAGTGAAAATTCAGTCAAGACAGAAGTTAAAGCTCAGAAGCTGGATGCTTCGCTCTGAAGAACCTCAGATGATCGATAAAGCTCGCCTCAATAGTTCAACTGCAACCAGAAGCCTTGATTCCATTTGATCAGAAGTTAAGACAAAGAGAATGAAGTGATCAGATGCTTGATCACGGGTTTTGTTAAGCATGTAATGCTCCTATCAGTTGCATTTAATGCTAGGCGCCAAAAGTTCAAAAAGCTGTTTTGAAGTAGCGCGCCTGTCCACAACAAACAAAACCAGTTTTTCCTTGTCTACCCTTTGTTGATCCAAATGAAGAATGTTTCCAGTCAACCTTATCCTTGATTTCAAATCTCTTACCGGATTAAGTTAAAGAACAAGGTTAACGGAATCAAAGTGCTTTGAAGACCGTTTGAAGAAATGACAAATTGACGGCTACAACTATGTCATCATCAAATTGAAGATTCAAATTCAAGCAACGGTCATCTCAAGTCACTATAAATAGTAGCCAAGCTCATTTGTGTTCTCACACGCGAATTTTTGAGCTAATCTTAACGCATTGTTTTAACAAGCAAAAATATAGCACTTTTCCATTCTTGATCTTTTCTTATTTTATTTGTAAAAGAGAGAGAGAGAGAGAGAGAGAGAGAGAGAGAGAGAGTGAAGAAACACAAGTTCATAATAGGAATCTTGTAAACTGATATCGTTTGTGATATTCAGTTAGATTTGAGAGAAATCTAGTTAAGGTTTAAGTTGGGTGAGAATTCCAGAAAACAGAGTGTTGTTGTTCTGGTGGAAATCCTTTAACTTATTCTAGGCTAATCAGAACTAAGTGAGAAATTAGCTTAAATTCGATTGATGTAAAGGAGCTTATGAACGTGCCATAAACGTTCTGAATAGTGGATTTAAAATCTCTGTTGACTGCGATAACAGGGGACAAGACGTAGTCACAGGACTTCTGTGGCGAACCTGGATAAATCGAACTGTTCACTCAAGACCTCCTAAATCTCTTTCTCCCTTCCTTAACTTGTTATTTTGCTTCTGTGCATTTGCTACATATTTAGTGCTAAAATAGTTTTGCTCTTTATTTCCTGTCTTTGTTCAGAAGATTGTCCAGAAGTTCTTCTACACAGAACCTCTGTTGCTTAAAGGCAGAAAACTGCTTAAAGGCAGAATTTCTCTCAAAGACCTCTTCATTAAGTTTTCCTCTGACTCTGAAGAAATTTGACTCTGAAAATTAAGTTTCCCTAAAAACTTAAATTTCTCAGTTTTTGAATTAGACACCTATTCACCCACCTCTAGGTGATTCTGATCTTGTTAGGGCCAACAATACAGAATGTTGCAAAATCAAATTAAATGCCATTATTTTCCTTCAAAGCAAATTTGTACATATGTCTGTTAATTATATCTTGTCAAAATATCATGTTCTCATCTTTGAATGTTAATACATGTGTTCTTTCATGATCATTTTATCACATATAGAATCAACTTACAAATTCATTTGTCCATTTCAAATATTTTTGATATTGCCATAGTACATTAATCATGCATAAAAACCGTAACCATTAAAAAAAATCGACATTTTAGATTCTTTTGAAAGATGAAAGAATTACTTCATCATCATGCATCTTGCGTTGCTTTCAAAACTGTCGAGAATTTTTCTCTCATTTCCCCAACTAACTTCAAAAATAAAATCAATTTTTCTCCATTTCCTTGTTGCACGTTTTTAAACCTTTTCACAACAAAACAAAATTTCTGTCAAAACCCCAGTAGAGTCAGCCTTATCACCATTTTCCTAACAAATCCTTATCGGAGTCAAACTCCATCAAAATCAATTTCTAAAATTATCTAACTTCGATTCCACTTTTTAAAGACAAAGGAATAACCCCATTTAAATAACATTTATAACCTTTACCACTTACCCAATTATTTAGTTCTACAGGTTTATTCCAACGGTGGGGAGCCACCTTAATCACTCAAATGGTGGGGAGCCACGATACTCATACCACTTCAACCCGACGGATGCGCGGCTAATTTGCAATCCACTACCTATTCAAACCGACGGATGCGCGGTTAATTTGCAATCCACTACCACTTCAACCCGACGGATGCACGACTCACTTGCAATCCACTACCTCTTCAACCCACGGATGCGCGGGAATAACTTGCAATCCAACATATCTCCAACCCGACGGATGCACGGTAATAATTTGCAATCTAGCGTACCTTCAACCCGACGGATGCACGACTCATTTGCAATCAAATACCAGTTCAACTCGACGGATGCACGACTCATTTGCAATACAATACCACTTCAACTCGACGGATGCCCGACTCATTTGCAATCCAATACCACTTCAACCCGACGGATGCGCGACTAATTTGCAATCCACTACCTCCCCAACCCGAGGGATGCGCGGCTCACTTGCAATCCACTACATCTTCAACTCGACGGATGTTGCAATCCACTACGTATTCAACTCGACGGATGCCCGACTCATTTGCAATCCAATACCACTTCAACCCGACGGATGCACGACTAATTTGCAATCCACTACCTCTTCCACCCGAAGGATGCGCGGCTTACTTACAATCCACTACATCTTCAACTCAACGGATGCGCGGCTCACTTGCAATCCACTACGTATTCAAGCCGCAGGATGCGCGACTCACTTGCAATCCCCTATCTCTTCAACCCGACAAATGTGCAGCTCACTTGCAATCCACTACCTCTTCAGCAACAATATCAACCTGGAGAATGCCCAGTGAAAAACATTCAGCCAATTTCTAACCCTTTTCTTTTAATATTGTTTACATTATGACTCGGCAAAAAATGGTCGCTCTGTTGGGCTTTGTATACTCCCTTTTCAATGGAGATATACAAAGGGGGGCAGCTGTTAGCACCCATTTTTTACCGCCTCAAAAAGCACCCATTTTTTACCGCCTCAAAAAACAAGCTTTTCTGTAAAAATAAATTTATTTGCTTTAAAAATATATGCATGTTATAAATACACTTTATTTTTGCCCAATTTTAATAAATTACACTTATTATCTAAACTATTCTGAATTTATTTAGAATATAAGATTTTATCTCGAGTTACGTAAAAATGATGTTTTTAATTTCAAATTATCGTGTAGATTGACGTATCAAATTGAAATCAAATATAATTTACTGAAGTTAATACATAATTTAAACTTATTACAATTTTTGTTCGAGAGATATTTCATTTATTCTAGATTATTTCAGTTACGTTTAAATATGAATCGTACTTTATTAATCAAATTTAAATGTCATTTAATTCTAACAAACTCTATTCATTTTATACAATTTTACATTTTTGGTTCATATTTTTGACATGTACCATGATCAAGTCTGAGTTAAAGGTTCGGATCTCAAGCCGCGCATGCGGTCAAAGTCGAAGGAGCTCAAATCCAGTGTTCGAGGTCCAACTCTATTTCAGCTCGGGTTTGGACAAGTTCGACATAAGAGTCCATGTTCATTTCATCTCTCAATTTTATTCCAAGTTCAAGCTCCAAAGAAGTTCGATTCCGTTTCAGCTTGCGTCTAGTCAAGATCTACAAATCAAAGTCAGATTCAACAATTAAAGTCGATTTCCAGCAGGCCTCAAACTTCAGAGCAAGCATAATTTCGGCCCATCAAGCCCACACAGGCCCATTACGAATTTCAGCTCAGTTTTGGATTGAAGGAAGCCCAACTCTACAAGATATTTGTTGAAGATTGTCTAAAGATCAAATCAGATTTTAAACAATATTTAAGAAGATTTGATTAAGATCGAGATAAGATCATGAAGAAGATTATGAGAGATATGATTTGATTTTGGTTGATTTTTCTTCCTAAATCTGTCTCAGATTTTAGCTTCAGAATTAAGCTAAATAGGCTGATATTTAATGTAACAAAATCAGTTCTGGAATTCCAGAATTCATTCTTCCTTTTCCCATTTCTAATACGAAGTTCTTCATTAATTTGAACTAAGATCGTTGACTCAATGATATTTTTCTTTTTACTTTTTCAGAATTGGTTTCTATTATGTTATGTTCTTCTATTGCTTTCAATTTTCCTAGAATTATTCTTATTCTACTATTCTAGAACCTAAATAAACAAGTGTGTCCTCTCAAAATTCATTTGATTGAAAGCATTTTGTTATTTAAATTTTAAACTACTATGATAACTGATGCTCGTAAAGTATATAGCAATGAATAGGTCAAGTGTAACCTATCGCAATCAAGTAATATAGTGCTTAAGCACGAGATCGAACCACATAAACTGTGAATTCCAACCTATCAATCTAACAAGTTATTGTGAATATCTAGTGAGTAACCGAAAATATTTGTGATAAAGATTAATTAAATCTAGACTAAAAGTAAAGAAAAGCAAGAATAACAAGAACAAATTTGGTTTGGTGATTTATGGGGAAAGTCAATCCAGGATAGGGGTTCCCTTGGTGAATCCTATGCTCGATCTAGTAAACTTCCAGTTTAACTCCATGTTGATTGATAACGGTATTCATCCTGATAAATAACACAAGTGTGATCAAGACTTGTAGAAATCTATTTGCAAGCATTCAGTTAATAGCTTGGTTAGGCAATATAACCTAGGTCATGCAAAGCATTATCGTTTTGTGATGAATAAGGCATAAGCCGTAGCCCGGACACGAAGCCGCTCTCCTGATCTCTCACGTAAGGTCGAATTATGCAATCTCGGTATAGGTTATCTCCTCTCGGTCTCAAATCTATCTATGATCCTATCTCCTCTCGGTCTCAAGGCATTAAGCGTACATAATCAAATTATCGCACAACATGTAATATAAACTTTCAATTCAGCAAACAAACATATTCATACACCAAGTTCACCCTCATCCTAGATTGGATGGAGATTAGTTCATAGACAAACTAACTATAGCAAGAGAAAAGATGGAAGATAAGAAACGCAACATCTTATTGAAATCATAATGAAAAGATAAAAAGGTAGAGAAGAATCCTGAACCAAAGTCGATTCAATAACAATCCAATGAAGACAGAACGCGAACAATCAAACCAAACTTGAACTTGTTCTTCGATAAAGATAAAGCAAACCTAAAGCTAAGACTAAAAACTATGTAAGAATAATGATAGATGAAAAGATGACAACTAACTAACTACTAACTACTAACTGCTTGAAAAATACATCCTAAACTCCTTATTTATAGTATTCAAGAGGTTTTCAGCCCTAATCAGGTGGTTCCAACCCTAATCAGCCGAAATTAGCAAAAATAGGTCGGCCCAACATGGTCACGACGAGTTTCGGCCCACGACTGAACTTCAAACCCGATTTAGAACTCCTTCCAGTCTGAATCTTGAGAAACGTAAAACATGAAAGTTGTCACCCGTCCTCTTAGCTGTCCATAGCCAGTTGAATCACCACAATCGGAGTTCGTATGAGAAAGTTATGCCCGACATATCGAAGGTCGTCCAAGCTGCCTCCAGCGCTGTCTCGGCGAGACAACAAGTGTCTCGGCGAGACAGGGCGCTGATTTCGCCCAAATTCTCTGATTTTTGCTCCGAATCTTCAATTAAGCTCCTCGGGTCTGAACCTCCACTCCAATTAGCTCCAATGCTCCTGGAAAACTCCTGAAAACACTAATCATGCCATAAGCTAGTGCGGGAAAAGAAGATAAAAACAACAAAATGAACGAAAAACGATCAAATTGCAACCAAACATAGAAATAGCCTAAATCTACAAATACATGAAGAACCAAAACTAAATTTGACTCAAAACGACATAAAATACGATAAGATAACACTAAAAATCACCGTAAAAGCACGAGATATCAACCTCCCCACACTTTGAATCTTGCTTGTCCTCAAGCAAGGAAGAAAAGCAACTAGAGAAAATCTAATCCTAAAGAACTCGGATAGCAATAGCAACGTAATAGAAAACAACTCACATTACTAACTTGTTTTTGTTACCCATGGTTCGTGAAGGATGGCTTATGAACAACCATTCTCCTAATTTAAAGTCGATACGCAGACCTAGGAAGCCAATGGAACACTTATTATCACTAGTCGAAGATGTCTCCTTGCAAATTAAACCAATTGAAACCAAAAAGTAATGTACATGTGCTCTTGCACTCCGCATATATCGGCATGAGGGCAGAGGAACACCTATTCTATTCACGGAAATAAACCCGTAATGTACAATTCACTTACTCTTGCACTCCGCATATATCGGCATGAAGGCGGAGGAGTAACTAGTTCTAAATTTAGCCCATAATGTACAATTCCCTTACTCTTGCACTCCGCATATACCCGCATCAAGGCAGAGGAGTAACTAGTTCTAAATTAAGCTCATAATATACAGAGTTCATTCCCATAATGTACAAGTTGTGCTTTGGCACCCCATTCGCCCCAGTTTCATCAAACATTAAAAATTAACATCTCGGTTTCGCAACTTTTTGGCTCCCAATCACTTCCTAAGATACTGTTTACTAACTTTACACTCCGAGAAAATAAATTTACTTCAATTTATCAATTTAAGCATAAAAGTCCCATGGGTTGTTTGCTATCATGTCATTCTTTCATTTTTCATGAAACAACCGAGTTTTCCAAACTAAACCTCTCCTATCACACTTCTCAATTCCAAGCGAGTACACTTGTAAATTTAAGCTCGGGGCGGAGATTGAACCTCTTATTTTTACTACGGTGTCACTATTTTTTTCTTTGTTTTTTTCGCTAAGGGGTTACGTTTTTTTTTCTTTTTCAATAAGACACGACACAAAACTACTTTAACAAAGCTGAATTGGATTGACATTTTTACCCTTTTCCTCTCTGAATCGTATTCTGATGTCTTCTACAAAGTTGTAAATCGGTGCCTTATCTTTCCAACGCCTTTTGAATCGCAAGAATCCGAGTGGAAACAAAAACGTTATAGGCAAATTACTACAACTGGTTGCAGAATGCAAGGCGCAGAAATTTCAACGCCCTATCTCGGCGAGACAAGCTATGTCTCGGCGAGATGAACCAAAAATCGTCAATTTCAATGTAATTTATTGATTTCCTTCATGCTCGATCCATCCCCTTCACTAATCAAGCTTCCAACGAGTCGATTAAGCTTTGAAACGCACAAAAAGACACAAAATTAACACACAAACAAGGAAACAAAAGTTAAATGTACAAACAAGAATTTAAAGAATTGGGTTGCCTCCCAACAAGCGCTAAGATTATAGTCGTTTAGCTCGACTACAAACCCGAAGGTTATGTAAAAGAACTTAGCATTATGAGGAATCCAAATTCCTTAAGAAATAATCCGTGCAAGCACATTGGATTCTCCAAAGGCTCCAAGCATAAACAATCCATTGATTGTATATCATAAATAACCAGAAGCTAGTTCTACTCATGGGAATGAATAGAACGTAAAGCTTTTACGAACAGGATATGTACACGTGTACAAGATATGTTTATAGGTACGTATGACCAATATGGGACTTGGTCGATCCGCTTTAGAAGGCACATGGTGGGAGTGTCATTGCCCTTCTATAAATGTAGATCTCTTTTATCTGTCGACCTGATTTCAATATAGTATTGAATGAGGAATCTGATTAGATTTGATATACGCCTAATAGGTCTGTAAAAGGATGCCAAATACGGGTATGATTGGTCTAGTCAGTGAACTTATTCATACTGATAGTTGAAGTGAAGGGATTACCACTCACTCCATAAGTGCGATGATATCATTAGGCCACTCGATGAGTTGAACTGAGAAATGTGTGGCCACACTCAGATAAGCTGGTTACTTATCTGTTCTTCAGTTAACTCTAGATCGAGAAATATCTCAAGCTTTAGAGGAGGAAGTCCACCATGCCTCATGCTTGATATATCGATATGCATGGTAAGAGATACTAGAGAATGCTACAGGGTAACTATCTGTATGAGATGGACTAACACTGTAATCAATTGGTGACCGATATGGTCTAGGCAACTCTCTATCAGTTGTTGAGCTAATTGATTATGGCCCACAGGATCGTGCACACTAGACACTGAGACTTGTACTCGGAGAACTAATACATGTAGTGTATTTATGATGAACTTATTATTAGTTGTTAACTAATAATGTTAATTGATTAATTGTTCTGATTGGAACAAGTTAATTGATTGTTTGGAGGGATTAATTATTCAATCGGGTTAATTAATTAAGCGATTGATTAATTAGATTTTCTTTAGGGATTAGTGTGTGATTAATTATAACCTAATTGATGTTAATTGAATCTATTGTATTCTATTGTGGTACAATCAGATTAATTAAATTAATACATGTACTAAAACTCTAATTAGTCGACACACTATAAATTAATCCTAATCGATTGAAACCCCAGACTTTCTGACACAGAAAATCACGAAACCCTAATCCCTCCACACACCATTCGGCCGAACTCCCTGGAGTGATCCCGGCGCCTCCGTTCATCGTTCTTCGTGCCTGAATCGAGTACTTGTTCGTTGTAGGTGTCGTGCACGTGATATTGGCGGAACCTCCGATCGTGCGGTTCGTCCATCTCTCGCAGAGGGATTCCATGTGAGTGACTAAAGTAGTTTAATCACCATAATTTATTAAATAACATTGAGGCAACGATAAAGATCAAAAGCTGTCTGATCAATGATTTGTTACATCGTTATTCTCGCTTCCGCTGCGCGTCTCTGATCGTTGATCAGACACCAACAGTGGCATCAGAGCCGTTGGTTGAATCGTTCGATTAATGTTCTTTTAGTTTAATCGGGTTTTTGATATTTTTCCCGATATAGGATTTTAAACGGATCATATGGCATGTGTTAGATCTTCAGGATTTATTATTCTGATGTCTTGTGGTTGGTGGTTTCTTTTTCCTGTTCTTTAAAAAAATGTGGTTTTGGATTTTCAAGGGTCGGGGTGGTCGGAACCGCCACCCGGCGGCAACTGGCGGCGGCGGCTGCGGCTGCCGACCAGCAGCGCCGCCGGCCAAGGCGGCCAGGGGAGCTGCTGGTTGCAGCTCCCTCTGCTGCGGGGCAGCAATCCCTTTGGGACTGCTGGCCGCGGCTGGTGGCCGGCCTGGCGAGGGCGGCGCCCCGCAAGGGGCGGCCGCCGGTCGCCGGCCGCCACTGGCCTGGCTGGGCAGTCCCTAAGGGACTGCTGCTGCCAGCAGTGGTGGCGGATGCCACCAGCAGCAGCCACCAGGCGGACTGCCCTAGGCAGATCGCCTAGGGTTCGGGGCGACCCGAGCTCGCCCCGAACGCGCCCCCTCGAAACCCTAATTTTTGAAATTTTGGGTCGGGGCTGGGGTCGGAGCGGGAAGCGGGTATGGCCCAGTGTATTTGGGGGCGTTTAATTTTAATCCTCGTTTTTAAATCAAAGTCGTTTTTATTAAAATTCATTTCGCCCAAATACAGTTATTTAATTAATTAGCTAAGGTTAAATTAATTAAATTGAAAAGTTTATGTCGTGCCATGCATTTGTATATCTTAGATTTATTTTCAACGATATTAAAATGAATATGGTATGATGATAAAATTAATTTAATGGATCGAGACACCTATGGCATTAAATGTGTTTAAGTTTTTGATTGAGTAATTCCCAAAGTTCAGTGGGAGCAATGATTCGATCATTGGGCCTTCACGGGCTAATTTACTGGTTGAGAAAACTGAAACGATTTTATCAAATTGGGTTGGCTTAATTTAATTAAAATGTGAATTAGGATTTGTCATAGTCATGCATTTATTTTATGTCGTCTAATGTTCTTTTGCAGCAACTTGTTTAGAATCTTATGAGCTTTTAATTGAAGTATGGAATGTAAATTTTTAGATTTTAATTTTTCATTACATTTACTTAGAAATTTGTATAGGTTTTATTCTTTGATGTAATCTGATGAAACCAAAGAAAAGTTCCTTAAGAGCCCAAGCCCATGGAGGAAGCCTGAAGTCTGAAGTTTTTATTTCATATTGTCAATTGATAGTCCAATAGGATGTATTAGTAAAGCCCATAGGATATCTATTTTATTTTTGTACTATTATATCTTATATAATATGTAAATGAACAAATAAAACGAATCTAATAAGTTGCATCGCTATTGATCACCAGATCAATTCTTTTTCACATGTTAAGCCGATCACCCAATGTAATTTGTTTAAAACAAAATATCGGGTATGTTATAAGTGCTTTACCTAAACCTCACCTCTTCCTCCTAGGTGGTGCTACATATAGATCATGCCCTAGCAGAATATATTGTAGTAACTGGTGGGCCGTTGAGGGTTAAGATACTTTCTTTTGAGAGTGTGGTTAACAGAGATTGTAGGTTTTACTCGAAGAAGGAACATCATTAAGCTTGTTGCGGGTTCCTAAGCATGGATAGGTAAAGTGTCAATAGACCTATCAAACCAAGAGTTCTCTAGGTGGGAGAATTGAGTAGGTTGCTCTACCAAATACGCTAATATGAGATACAAGCCCTAGCTTGATCAAATTATTAATGGGATTATGGATCTTGGTATAACAAAGTCAATATAATCACCAAAAGAAATTAATTTAACAGATATTAATTTGCTTATTGACATTAAAGTCCTTATTCTAATTCTCTCTCTCTTTCTGCATAATCTACTTAAAACTTAAACTCGATTAAGAAAAGAGATGGCAACTAACAATCCTCTCAAACCACTTCTGGAAAAGGAGAAGCTGACAGGGACAAACTTCCTAGATTGGGCTAGGGCGGTGCAAATCGTCCTTAGGCACGAGGCTAGGGAGTATGTACTGACTACTCCTATTCCAGCTGCTCCCGCTACACGTGCTGTTGCAGCAGTCGTCCAAGCTTATGAGAAGCATGTAAAGGACGACAGAGAGGTGGCATGTATAATGCTTGGAACAATGATTGCTGAATTATAAAAGCAGTTTATGGATCAGCGGGCCCGTCAAATGATGACCAACTGAGAACTATGTTCGAGGATCAGGCTCGTCAGGAGAGGTACTTGACCACCAAGGCATTAAATACCATTGTAATGCAACCTGGGACTTCTGTTAGCGCGCATGTGCTTAAGATGAAGGGCTATATAGACAGGTTGGCAAGTCTCAACTCAGTTGTGTTGGAGACTACTGCAGTGGACATGATCCTCAGTTCACTCCCTCCTTCCTTTGACTCATTTATCCTGAACTACAATATGCAGGGTCAGGATAGCACAGTCATGGAGTTGCATGGCCTGCTAAAACAGGCTGAGCAGACTATGACTAAGGGCAGGAAGGTAGAGGTGAACGTGGTGAGCAGTGGTAAGGCTAATGGGCCCAAGAACAAGAAGGTGTTCAAGAACAAGGGTAAGAAGCCCGCTGGCAAAGGCAAGAAGAAAGCCTTCAAGCCACACCCATTAGACCTCTGCCACGAGTGTGGTGAGAAGGGGCACTGGAAGAGTGCATGTCCTAAGCTAAGGGGAAATGTGAAGAACAAGCAGACTGCTACATCTTCAGGTATTTATATTGTTGAGATTAATCTCACTATTTCATCATCTTGGGTTTTAGACACAGGATGTGGTTCTCACATTTGTTCTAATGTGCAAGCGCTGAGAAATATGAGGAGCTTGAGTTCAAGTGATGTGGATCTCTGCGTCAGGAATGGTGTCAGAGTGCAGGCACTAGATGTAGTAGATTATCACTTATGTTTGCCCACTGGGCTTGAACTTGTTTTAAGGAATTGTTACTATGTACCTGCGACGCGCAGGAATATTATTTCAGTTTCTTGTCTGCATGATTTGGGATTTTCCTTTAATATTATGCGTGGAACTTTCAGTATCTTATGTGGTAATATTTTATATGCAACAGGCGTTCTTCAGAACGGGTTGTATGTCTTAGATTTTATCCAATCAATCTCATGTATACAATGTAAATAAAAGGATTAAAATAAGTGATTATAATAATCCTACATATGTCTGGCATTGCCGTCTTGGGCACATAAATGAGAGATGTATCGCTGAGCTCCACTCGAATGGAATTTTAGGATCTTTTGATCAACAGGCTCTAGATACTTGTGAATCTTGTTTACGTGGCAAGATGACAAAAGCACCTTTCAAGAAGACTGGTGAAAGATCAACTGAGCTATTGGGGCTTATACATTCCGATGTATGTGGACCAATGAGCACACAAGCTAGACAAGGTTTTCAGTATTCCATTACTTTCACAGATGACTATAGCCGTTTCGGATATGTGTATTTGATGAGACACAAATCTCAGACACTTCAAAAGTTCAAGGATTTTAAGAATGAAGTTGAGAACCAGCTTGGTAAAAGATTAAAGCACTCCGGTCTGATAGAGGGGGTGAGTATCTGAGCCAAGAGTTTGACAAATTCTTAAGTGAGTGTGGGATAAGTATCCCAACTTACTCCTCCTGGTACACCTCAATGGAATGGGGTTTCAGAGAGGAGAAATAGGACCTTGTTAGACATGGTCCGCTCAATGATGAGTCAGGCTAATCTCCCTGTATCCTTTTGGGGATATGCTTTAGAGACTGCTGCTTACATTCTAAACAATACACCCAGCAAGGCAGTTAAGGGAACACCATACGAGCTATGTAAGGGCAGGAAACCCTGTGTGTCCTTTATGAAGATCTGGGGCTGCGATGCTCATGTCAAGAAATTGGTTAGTAGTAAGCTAGAGTCCAGAACTGTCAAATGCCAGTTTGTAGGTTACCCTAAGGAAACTAAGGGTTACTACTTCTACAATCCATTAGAGAACAAAGTTTTTGTTGCTCGAACTGGAGTGTTCTTGGAAAAGGATTTCATTTCCAAGAAAGACAGTGGGAGCAGTATTGAACTTGGAGAAGTTCAAGAGCCACAAACTCCTGCAGCAACTGCTGAGGAAGCTGAGACAATTGTTCCTGATGTTCAGGTTGATGAACAGGTAGAACATATTGTACGGGAACCTAGAAGGTCTGGTAGGTCACGTCAAGGGCCTGAGAGGTATGGATACCTGGTCACCCATGACAAAGAGATCATGGTTGTAGAACAAGATGATCCTAAGTCCTACAATGAGGCTATTGAAGGACCACAATCAGTTCAATGGCGTGGAGCCATGGAGTCTGAAATGCAATCTATGTGTGACAATGAGGTTTGGGTTTTGGTTGATCCACACCCTGGAGTCAAAGTTGTGGAGAGCATGTGGCTTTACAAACTAAAGGCTGACAACACCTTCAAGGGGCGTCTGGTAGCGAAAGGATTCAGGCAAATTCATGGAATTGATTATGATGAAACCTTCTCACCAGTAGCTATGCTCAAATCCATAAGGATATTACTTGCTATAGCGGCATGGTACGACTATGAGATATGGCAAATGGATGTCAAGACCGCTTTCTTGAATGGAGAGCTAGAGGAGGATGTCTATATGGCTCAACCTGAAGGTTTTGTGAATCCAGAATATCCTAACCGAATATGCAAGCTTCAAAAGTCCATTTATGGACTTAAGCAAGCATCTAGGTCTTGGAACAAGAAGTTCAATTAATCCATTAAGGAATTTGGATTCATTCAGAACCTCGATGAGCCCTGTGTGTATCGTAAGAATAGTGGGAGCTCGGACACTTTCCTAGTGCTCTATGTCGATGACATTCTGTTGATAGGAGGAAACATTTCAGAGTTGCAAGCCACAAAGCAGTAGCTGAACAAATGTTTTGCAATGAAGGACCTTGGGGAGGCTGAGACTATTTTGGGGATCAGAATCCACAAAGATAGGGCAAAACGCCTGCTGGGGCTTTCTCAGGCAAAGTACATAGACAAAATCCTTAAGAGGTTCAACATGTCCAACTCCAAGAAGGGATTCATCCCTATGGCACATGGTTTGAAACTGTCTAAGAAGGAGCTCAGTCCTAAGACTGAGAAGGAGAGACGCAAGGTCTCTAAGTACCCTTATGCTTCTGCTATAGGGTCGATTATGTACGCTATGCTATGTACCAGGCCTGATGTTGCTTTTGCCCTCAGTATGACTAGCCGGTTCCAGTCTTGCTTCGGCGAGAAACACTTGAAGGCAGTCAAGGCAATTCTAAAGTACTTGAGATGTACTAGAGATCTTTTCTTGGTTTATGGGCGCGATGATGAGTTTGCTGTGTCCAGTTACACTGACTCAGGATTCCAGACTGATCAGGACGAACAACAATCCCAATCCGGTTTTGTGTTCCTCTTGAATGGCGGTGCCATTAGTTGGAAGTCCACTAAACAACCAACTGTTTCAGATTCTACACCAGAAGCTCAGTACATTGCTGCTTGTGAGGCATCTAAAGAAGCGGTCTGGATGAGGAAGTTCATTTCTGATATTGGAGTAGTACCGTTTCTCCAGGATTCAGTTGTGATCTTCTGTGACAACAATGGGGCCATGATACAAGCTAAGGAGCCCCAGTCTACAAAGAAGAATCAGCTTGTACTTAGGAAGTTTCACCTTATCCGGGAGATTATCCAAAGAGGTGATGTTAGACTACAGAGAGTTGATACAGATAACAATGTTGCTGATCCGATGACAAAGGCTCTTGCTGAACGCAAGAACAATGCTCATGCTAGATCTATAGGGATTAGGCTATGCTTGCTTGGACCTAGGTCAAGTGGGAGATTGTTGGTGTGCCCTAGTTCTAGGCATAGTTATTTGTTAATGTATTGTACTTTTGTTGATTGTACTATACATTTGTTTTATAGAATAAAGGGCATTAATTCATTCAGTTAATATATCTTGTATTATATGTACTGTATGAAGTATCCATTGATTGTATATCATAAATAACCAGAAGCTTGTTCTACTCATGGGAATGAATAGAACGTAAAGCTTTTACGAACAGGATATGTACACGTTTATAGGATATGTTTATAGGTACGTATGACCAATACGGGACTTGGTCGATCCGCTTTAGAAGGCACATGGTGGGAGTGTCATTTCCCTTCTATAAATGTAGATCTCTTTTATCTGTCGACCTGATTTCAATATAGTATTGAATGAGGAATCTGATTAGATTTGACATACGCCTAACAGGTCTGTAAAAGGATGCCAAATACGGGTATGATTCGTCTAGTCAGTGAACTTATTCATACTGATAGTTGAAGTGAAGGGATTACCACTCACTCCATAAGTGAGATGATATCATTAGGCCACTCGATGAGTTGAACTGAGAAATGTGTGGCCACACTCAGATAAGCTGGTTACTTATCTGTTCTTCAGTTAACTCTAGATCGAGAAATATCTCAAGCTTTAGATGATGACGTCCACCATGCCTCATGCTTGATATATCGATATGCATGGTAAGAGATACTAGAGAATGCTACAGGGTATCTATCTGTATGAGATGGACTAACACTGTAATCAATTGGTGACTGATATGGTCTAGGCAACTCTCTATCAGTTGTTGAGCTAATTGATTATGGCCCACAGGATCGTGCACACTAGACACTGAGACTTGTACTCGGAGAACTAATACATGTAGTGTATTTATGATGAACTTATTATTAGTTGTTAACTAATAATGTTAATTGATTAATTGTTCTGATTGGAACAAGTTAATTGATTGTTTGGAGGGATTAATTATTCAATCGGGTTAATTAATTAAGCGATTGATTAATTAGATTTTCTTTAGGGGTTAGTGTGTGATTAATTATAACCTAATTGATGTTAATTGAATCTATTGTATTCTATTGTGGTACAATCAGATTAATTAAATTAATACAGGTACTAAAACTGTAATTAGTCGACACACTATAAATTAATCCTAATCGATTGAAACCCCAGACTTTCTGACACAGAAAATCACGAAACCCTAATCCCTCCACACACCATTCGGCCGAACTCCCTGGAGTGATCCCGGCGCCTCCGTTCATCGTTCTTCGTGCCTGAATCGAGTACCTGTTCGTTGTAGGTGTCGTGCACGTGATATTGGCGGAACCTCCGATCGTGCGGTTCGTCCATCTCTCGCAGAGGGATTCCATGTGAGTGACTAAAGTAGTTTAATCACCATAATTTATTAAATAACATTGAGGCAACGATAAAGATCAAAAGTTGTTTGATCAATGATTTGTTACATCGTTATTCTCGCTTCCGCTGCGCGTCTCTGATCGTTGATCAGACGCCAACTTCTCTGATTTTTGCTCTGAATCTTCAATTAAGCTCCTCGAGTCTAAACCTCCACTCCAATTAGCTCCAATGCTTCTAGAAAACTCCTGAAAACACTAATCATGACATAAGCTAGTGCGGGAAAAGAAGATAAAAACAACAAAATGAACGAAAAACGACCAAATTGCAACCAAACATAGAAATAGCCTAAATCTACAAATACATGAAGAACCAAGACTAAATTTGACTCAAAACGACATAAAATACGATAAGATAACACTAAAAATCACCGTAAAAGCACGAGATATCAATAACCTTGAAAATCGTTGATTTGAGAAAGTACTAAATGTCTCAAAAATGTTACAAAGATCCATAAAAAAGCTTTCCTGAAAACATTTTGAGCAAAATACACGACCTTATACATACTCTACTCGTTGCCTCACATTTCTCTTGCGATCAGCACAAACTTAGCTATCGAAACCCTTACTAATCTCGCGCGCCCTCATATTGTTATCCACCAACCCATTTTTTTTTTACATCCTACATTCTTAGAGAAGGGGAGCTTCACCTGATCACTCTGAATCCGCTGATCAGGAAGAGAGAAAGGAATAAACAAACAAATAGGTGGTATTTCCGGAAATGTGAAACAAAAGTTTTTCCCTTCATCCTCGTCGATCCAATATTTTCTTTTATTCTTTGCTCAGATTTTTTATATAATCCTCATAACGAGTTACAAAAACCACAAAAATTAATCTAAGCTATACTAATTTACAGTCATCCCAAATTATTAACCCTATTCTAGATCTAACCACTAATCAATAAAATGCAATTCCTACTTTTGTTTTCCCTTTCACCCTTGCAGGAGACTCGCCGGTTCTGTTTTCTCCAACTGCTCTGCCGACCAGAACCGTCACTGTTGCCGGAGAACCGCTGCTGCCGGAATGCTTACAATCTCCGACCACCGCTCATCAGAGATCGCCATTAGCCTTACTGAAAAATGATCCGAGAACAGGAAGTAAGAAAAGGAATTAGATCCACGGATCTATAGAACAAATCAAAACAAATGTGAAGAAGAGGAGATGTCCTCACCGGAAAGTGCCTTGTCAGTCATCCTCAGTCACCTGAGACCTCCACAAGACCCGCTTCTAGACCTGAAAAATAGTCAGCCGCCGCCATCTGCCGCTCGTCTGCCTCCGGTCTCTCACCTTGCTCTTTGACGTCGTCAGAACCGCCGGCCTCCCTATAAAAATGAACCGAGAACAGAGAAAATCAGAAAGGCAACTAGATCCACGAATCTACTGATTCAACCAATCAAACTAAGAGGAAAGAGAAAGGGGAAGAGATTCTGACCTTGAAATGGACCGGAGTCTAGTCGATCCCCGCCATCAGTTACGATCATAGTCGCCCTCAGTCGCTGCTGATCCGTCGCTGCCGTCATCTTGAGACGGCCGGAGTTACGGAGAAGAGATACAGAAAACGAAGAAGGAGAATAGGAGTAGGGTTGTAAACGAGCCGAGCTTTCGCCTGCTCAAGCTCGGCTCGTTATTATTTTATCGAGCTCGAGCGCTTACTTCGAGCCTCAAATTCATGTTCAAGCTCGGCTCATTTAAAAGCTCACATGTTCACGAGCTTAATCGAGCCTGAATGTTTTTATACTGATGAGCCAAAAACAGCTTGGCTAGTAGCTTTTGCTTTGGGAAAAATTAGAACTTAAGCTCAGCTCACATATCAATGCAAAATGATCCCAAATAATATTTATTATTAAACAAATTAAATATATATAAATAACATTACTAATACAATTACATTAAATTAAATAAAAATAATAATCGAGCTTGTTAGCAAACTTTACCGAGCCTGTTCGCGAGCTTTCGAGCCGAGCTTTGGCATGCTCAAGCTCGACTCGTTTACGAATCGAGCTTCAAAATTGTGTTCACGAACAACTCGTTTATAAATCGAGCCGAGCCGAGCCGAGCTTTTATCGAACCGAACACCGAACTTCTCATGAATGGCTCGGCTCATTTACAGCCCTAAATAGGAAGAGTCGGATGTTTTAGTTAGATCGTGTTAACTTAGAATTTGCCCATTAAAGTAATTTTGAAATTCATGATTATTGATAGGCATTTGCGTTACCGAGTTAAAACTAAATTTAAATATTACATTAGCATTTATTTATTTATTTACTACTATTATTATTATTATTATTATTTTATATTATTATTTATTATTATTATTTATAATATTTTTATTATTATTATAAATATTACTTATTATTATTTTATATTATTTTTATATATTTATTATTTATTTATATTTTTATTCATAATTATTATTTACATGTGAATTCAAGTCCCGCTTTAAAATGCTTGTGAAATAAAAATTAACATGATTACATATATGTGATACACGTAAAGATATTCTTATAAAATATATGAAGTCATCTTATACAGTTATGTAATAACTGGATATCTATTCAAACACTATAGGGTTATGTTATAATTTCGAACACACAAATGGTTATCTCATAACTATAAACATATATTAAAAATTCTATTTTAGAAAACATCTCGACTTCAAAATGTGTAATTATATAATAATTATACCATAACTTTTAACATTATAAAAACTTATGTTATAACTTCAAGAGATAGGATCAGGTGAGACAAGGTCACTATGGCGAGACTGATTTTTAGTGTGAGACAATTAAAAAGTGGTGGCAATTTTGAAATTTTAAAAACATGGAGGGGCATTATTGAAGGGGAGAGGAGGTGATGTCAGCGCTGATGTCACCTCTGGAGAGAGAAAAAGTTTTCATTATTTTATTTAAAATGCATTTTTCCGCTCTTTCCGAACTCATTTTTCAAAAAACATTATACCACTGGACTCGTATTAATTAGGCGGTCATTTTGAGATCCGTTGTTGTTATTTATAGACGATTTATTTTTTAGGCGGTCAAACTTTAAAACGGTAATCCAATCACATCGACCTAAGCTGATTGGTGGCGGCTCGACTAATTGTGAACGAGTAAATAATCTTTTTCACGCATTAACCCCTTAAAACACGAAAGGCGAGCACGCCTCGCGCCCCGGCCGTTTTTGGGGGTGCGACAGCTGGCGACTTTGTTGGGGAAATAGTTTATTTATTTTATTTATTTTAATTTATCGCTTATATATACTGTACATATTTACCGTTTTATAAACTGTGCTGTGATTTACATTTATGCTATAAGCCACACTAATGCAGACGTTCACCCAAAATGTCGTATTACAATCTACCCTTTAGGAGATATAAGATGAGGCAAAGTAGGGATTCCACTCGAATGCGGGAATGGATCCTGAAACGTACTCAACTCGAGGACTGATCTCTCACAACTTTTGTGGGATAGAAATCGAGAACTGCTGCTTAGAACCTAACTACCCCCACTAGTATCCAGCCCTTTTGTGCAGGTATCCACCCTATTAGGAACTTGTTGTGAATATAATTGTATATAAACTGTTACACTCTTATTTATGCATTGCATACTTAATGTTTTCCCTACTGTTATCCAGCCTTTTTGTGTAGGTATCACCTTTTGGGATCTCTATCATTACATGTTTTTTTTTAACTAATTGCTCTTTACTAACTGTTAGTTTCCTAATATAGCTGCTATCACCTAATATTTTACATGACACGTGGACCAATGGTCGTTTTTATGAAAGCCACGTAGTACAAAGAAGCTATGTTGAATAGTCTTAGTGTCCACGTAGACGTGCATTGAATAGTCAAAGCTAGGAGAATATCTCTCCTAAGTGGACTATATTTCTCTTTTAGTCTCCTAATCCGATAGGAATGAGCAAGCTAATTAGGACTATGATCACCTGGCTAAATAGGCGTGATTCTTGATATGTCCTAATACAACTAGGATTCGAATACATATTTAATACACTATAAATATACAAGATCTCAAGGATATTAAGGTACATTATTCTTGACTTTAGCTCTGAGTTTAATACTTTTCGATCAAGAATCATTACTGACTTTAGCATCGGAGAGGGGTCGCCGGTCAACAACCCCTTTTAGACTAACGTTTGCTATTTTGCAGTGATCATAGCCTACGTGGATTCAAGTTACAATTTCTCGGTAACAAATTGGTGCGATGAGCGTGGAATCTTTAGAATAAAGATTCTTACAACGAACATGGTGGTCCTTGAGATTCAGCAGCAACCGGAGACTAACCCCGGGCAGAACCCAGCCACAGACATGAACACAGAAAATGTGAATGCGGAAAACATCACAATCGTCGTGGACGAAGATGAGGCTTTGAACATGATGCTTGAATGGTCGGGCACTGATTATCCAGAGAAGCGTAAGTGGATGGATAGGGCCGCAGCGGAGGTAGCTTTCAGGAGGGCCAATGACCGGTCCACCATTGATTTCCTTCAGAATACGTTGGAAGAGTGGAATAAGCGAATTCCTGCAGGGCGTCCTCGAGATAACTCTAAAGGTGTAAAACGCTCTAAGAATCCAGAACCTTCCCGTAGTGTCACGGCATCTTCGAGTCGAAGAACTCGTTCAGAAGATAGAGAAAGGACACCTAGACGAGCAAGGTCTGAAGAACGATCACCAACTCCTCCAAGGCATAAGCCTCGCCAAAGGCCATTGACAAAAAGGGTTTCACCAACGATTGTGAAAAGACTTGAGTATGAGGACGATTCCGAGTCATCAAGAAGTTCCTCGAGGAGTCGAGATCCAAAGCATGGTCGTCCATGAGGAGGTAACTCTGAGGTGGAGGAGCTTAAGCGGAGGAACAAAAGACTGATTGATCAGTTTGACAAGGACTTAGCTGTCGGGATCGCCAGAGCTCTGAAAGAGCGAGACGATGCAGCCGAGTCGAGGAAGAGGAGTTCCCGAGGAGATAGGAAACGTAAGACAAAGAAAAGGCCTCGTCCTCAGGAAGAATATGAAGAAATTCCTCGAGGTGAGGAAGGGCCAATCCAGGATAAAGACAGTCCGCTTTGTGCAAAGATCCTGGTAGCAACATCCCCTTGGGTTTCAATATCCAAACTTTGATAAATATAGCGGAGACTCAGACCCAGTGATGCATGTTAAAAGCTTCGGAAGGGCACTTCTGGCAACTCGTGCCAATGATGCACTTGTGCAAGCTTTTTCCGACCACATTGAGAGAAACAACAGCACAATGGTACGATTGTCTTGCTCCCGGTTCGATTGAAACTTGGAATCAACTTTCAGGTTCGTTTAAATCACATTTTGTCACGGCGATACCAGAAAAGAAAACGGTCGATGATCTGCAAAGGGTTCGCCGAGGAGAAAATGAGACTTTAGAGACTTACCTGATGAATTTTAATAACGTTGCATTTAAAGGTCGAGCCATTCATCATATCTTCTGCTCGAAAGACGTTGGCTGAAAACTGTCGAAATCGGGATCTTCAAATGAAGATAATGACGGAACGTCCGGAGGATTTTCAGGCACTGATGACAATGGAAAAATCTTATGTAGTGGTGGGACGAACATCAGGAAGAACCCTCGAGGAGGCCAAAGACAATCAAGTCTGAGGTTTACGACAGGGATCGAGGGAATGATCGAGGCTGTGACCGAGGTTTAGACAGTTGGGAAAGACCTCGGGAAGGAAAGAAGAAGCCTTTTGATAAAAGGGATCAAATTCCTCTTACTGCCCCGAGGGCTCAAGTCCTTATGTGGGTCGAGGAACAAAAGGAACCAATTCGTTCCCCGCACAAAGGTGGAAAGCCCAAGTACAATGGCAAGTATTGTAATTTTCACATGATGGAGGGCCACGAAACAGAGGATTGTGAGATGCTCGCGAAAGAGCTAGATAAAATGGCGGCCAAAGGAAAACTGAAAAAGTTCATTAAGAAATATAGTGAGCAGTCTCCGGAACGAGAGGGAGAAAAGCGCACTCGAGGAGTTATAAATGTTATTATGGGAGGATCATCCGTAGATCGCAGTACAAAGAGGAAACGAGGTTTTGAAGAACGGAGGCGAATCGATGAAATCTCAAAGACCTTCGACTTCGGATCCTTGAAAGGTCGACCGACCGATCCTCATGACGATGCCTTGGTAATTGAGATGCAAGTTGAAGGCTTTACTGTGCAAAGAGCTTTGTTGGACACATGTAGTTCAGCAAATATTATAACAAGAAAAGTCTTTGAGGCTCTCGGTCTGGATTCGGGTCGTTTGACACCATCTACTTCACCTTTAGTTGGTATTAGTGGACATCCCGTACTTCTGCTCGGGGAAACCCAGCTCGAGGTCGAAATAGGGAATACCACAAATAGCTGGAAGACTGCGACAGAGTTTTTGGTGACCAAAACGCCCATTGCTTATAATTTGATAATTGGTAGGCCTTTGATGTCGAGCAGCCGAGGTGCTATATCCCTTTTCTATCTAGCATGGATGATCCTAACGGAGAAAGGCATGGCGGTGGCACTTGGGAACCAAACTGTTGCGAGGCATACCTATGTGACCTCACTGGGTATAGTTCCTCAGGAAAGTATCTTGGTCGAGGAAGTCAAAGAACGTGCTGAGCCAGTTGATCCAGTTGAAACTATAACTTTAGAAGAAGGGAAGGTTGTACAAGTTTCGGTGGAACTACAGGAAAATTCGAAGAAGACTGTTGTTGCAGCGCTCGAGGGTAATAAAGATGTCTTTGCATGGACATCAGCTGACATTGTTGGAGTGTCTCGGGATGTCATGGAGCATACGCTAGACATTGACCCAGATTACACTCCTGTGAAACAGAAGAAAAGAAACCAAGGGGCAGAGAGGCAATAGTTTATTAAAGGCGAGGTCGAAAAGCTCCTCGAATTTGGCAGAATCAAGGAGGTTCATTATCCATAATGGATCTCAAATGTGGTTCTAGTCAAGAAGGCCAACGGAAAATGGAGAATGTGCATAGATTTCTCCGATCTAAACAGAGCTTGTCCTAAGGATTTTTATCCGTTGTCGTGTATTGACATGCTTGTAGACTCGACGGCTGGCTACGAAGTGTATTCATTCCTCGATGCTAAGGAGGGCTTTCATCAGATCCTGTTGGCTGAGAAAGATATGGAAAAGACAAGCTTCATCACACCCGAATGTACTTATTGTTATCAAGTAATACCTTTTGGTTTGAAGAATGCAGGGGCGACATATCAAAGATTGGTCAATAAGATGTTCAAAGAGCTCATCGGGAAGAATGTCGAGATCTATGTTGATGATATGATTGTGAAGAGTAAGAAGGATGAAGATCATGCTAGTGACCTCGAGGTGGTTTTTAAGATTTTGAGGGAGTATAATTTGAAACTCAATCCTGAAAAGTGCACCTTTGGGATTAATTCTGGGAAGTTCCTAGGCTTCATGATCTCCAAACGAGGCATCGAGGCAAATCCGGACAAAGTAAAGGCTATCATTGATCTAAAGCCACCTCGGAGTATTCGTGAGGTACAAGTTTTGAACGGAAAGATCAATGCTTTGGGTCGCTTCATCTCTTACTCAGCAAAGCTATGTATGCCTTTTTACAAGAGCCTTAAGGGAGTGAAAGATTATGAGTGGACTGAAGAGTGTCAAGCCTCGTTCGAGGATCTCAAAAGATTCTTGGCCTCTCCTCCTTTGTTGAGTCAACCAGTGCAAGGAGAAAACTTATACTTGTATATAAGCGTTGGTGAGGAAAGCATTGGCATGGTGTTAGTTCGTGAGGAGGATGAGGGAAAGGTGCAGTTCCCGGTTTATAATGTGAGCAGGGTGCTTCGAGGGGCAGAGTCGAGATATCCTAAAATGGAAAAACTTGCTTATGGAGTATATGTTGCTGCTCAAAAGTTGAGGCATTATTTTCTCAGTTATACCATAGTTGTCCGGACAGACACCCCACTCAGGAAGATACTTTCTCGACCTGAGGCCCCGGGGAGACTGACGGAATGGTCGATAAAATTAACTAAATTTGATGTACGCTTCGAGCCTCGGCCATCAAAGAAAGCACAGGTCCTCGCTGATTTCCTTGTCGAAATCCCACCCGAGGAAGAAACTGAGCCAGTATTAAATACTTAGGAGATCTTCGTGGATGGAAGTGCGAATAAGAGTCAGTCAGGAATAGGAGTTTTTTGCCGCAGTCCAGACGGTTTGGTGTTTAGACACGCTGCAACTTTGGGTTTAGATTCTTCAAACAACGCGGCGGAATACGAGGCAATATTGCTCAGTTTGAGCCTGGTGAAAATCATAAGAGCGGATAAAGCAGTGATCAAAAGTGACTCGGGTCTTGCAACCAATCAAATCAGTAACTCGTGGGAGACTAAGCATGTGGGAATGAAAAAATACCACGAGCTCGTAATGCGTATGATTGAAGAATGCGAGGTTGTGGGCTGCAAGATCGAGATTGTTCAAATCCCACGAGAAGAGAACATGGAAGCTGATTATTTGGCTAAATTGGCCTCAAATCCTGCTAACCCACATTTGTGTCCATGTGATGTGCAGGTAATTCCTTGTGCGAGCATTGATTCCAACGAAGTCTTGTTTACTGATCGAGGTACAAAATGGTATTGGCCAATCTTTGAGTACTTGTACGAAGGAAAACTTCCCGAAGACAAGTCGCAGCACCCAAAGATCGTGAGAAAGTCTAGTAGGTACACGCTCGTAGATGGAAACTTATATAGAAGATCATACTCTCAACCATGGCTCAAGGCCGTCGGAATCGAAGAGGGAGCTAAGATCTTGGAAGAAATCCATGAAGGATTGTGTGGTGCTCACGAAGGCTGGAATGTTTTGGCTCGAAAAGCAAGGCTGCTGGGCTATTATTGGCCTCAGATGAACAACGATGCGATGGAGTTCGTAGAGAAATGTGATGCTTGCCAAGCTCATGCTCTAGTTTTACAAAGTCCAGCCTCGGGTTTGGAACGCATCAAGGTAGCTTGGCCATTCGCCACATGGGGAATTGATATTGTGGGGCAATTTCCGGTCTCGACCAATCAAAAGTAGTATGTTATCGTTGCAGTCGATCACTTTACTAAATGGGTCGAGGCCGAAGCAGTTTCCTCGATAACAACTCAACAGATTGTGAAATTTGTCAAGAATAGCATTGTATATCATTTTGGGATACCCAATACGATAATCAAAGACAATGGGAAGCAATTCGATAGTGTTCTGTTCAGGAATTTTTGTGAAAGAGAGGGAATCAAGCTAAGGTTTAGTTCTGTTTTCCACCCCCAAACTAATGGAATGACAGAGAGAACTAATCGAACGATCATGGAAGGAATCAAGAAGCGGCTAACTCATCTCGAGAAGTTAACTAATTGGGTCGAAGAGTTGTATCATGTGTTGTGGTCGTATAGAACAACTCTCAAGACGGCAACTGGAGAAACCCCTTTCTCGTTAACTTATGGGACATAAGCTTTTATTCTAGTCGAGATCAAGCTTCCAAGTACAAGACTTCTTCATTATACCGAGGAATGGAATGAACTTAACTTGCGAGACAACTTGGATGACCTCGAAGAGAAGAGAGAGATGGCACATGCTCGAATCGAGGCATATAAAGCTAGAAAAAGAGAATCTATGATAAGGATGTAAGGCCTCGACAATATTTCAAAGGAGATTATTTCTTGCGTAGTACAGAAGCCTCGAGCACGAGACAAGGCAAAGGAAAATTGGGGATCAAGTGGGAAGGACCATTTCAGATCATTGAATGCGTCGGGATTCAACTTAGATGGAACTGAAGTTCCAAGGACATGGAATGCAATCTCTCTCAGAAAAGGGGGGGCTACTACAAGGGCTGGAACTTATCGTATGCAGCATCTTGATGGAACTGAAGTTCCAAGGACATGGAATGCAATCTCTCTCAGAAAATATTATTTTTAGAGATTTTTTATGTTTCGAGTTTGTTTTTAATTTCGTGTAGTTAACTCAGAATTCAACTTAGGAGTTATTCTAAATAAAGGCCCTCGAGGCACTGTTTTCATCCATGACTTTTAATTCAGATTTAACTTTGGAATTATTCGTTTAGGAAAGTGCTCGAAACAAAATGAACTCACAATGAAAATTTAGGAGTATTTATCGAAAATACATAGATTTATTTTGAAACTTGTTCTAAGTATTCGACACTGGACATTTTGGTTGAATTAAAATCAGGCCTATTGCATGCTGGAAGGCTTCGATTATAACCAAATCTAAGACTGTCGTGGTAAGAATCCACCCTATAAGAGTTATCCCGACCAAAAGAAAAGGGGGGGCTACTACGAGGGCTGCGAACAAATATAGTTGAAATATTTATAAGTATTATGTACTCGAGATCGTAAATAAAGTTTAACTGCAAACAAATTTTAGAAACAAACTTGTACAATAGATATTAGACGTAATATTGCAAGGCAAGTAAGATAAAGAGAAGTTTGTCATTTAAAAGTTGAAAATGATTACAAGGTTACAAGAAATCAAAAATTTACAAAAGAACTATTCTAAAGGGGAAACAGAAGACAAGGGTTCTGCGGGAATTCCTTCTTTGATCGAGTCTGGCTTGGGGAAAGTGTCGTCGAGGAAGGCATGTGCCTCTTCATCGTCCACTGGGGGGTTGAAGTTCACCCAAAACTTAAGCTCTTCCTCGGTGAGATGAGGGAACTTTTCGCGGATGGCCATCACAAAGCGAGTTTTAAACCTCGACATGCGCCAGATTTCATCTTCCTCCAATTTGGCGACCTCTTTCTCGTAAGCAGACTCCATCTCCTTTTTGGCTTGCTCGGTTGCCTCGACTCGCGACTAGAGCTTGATGGCCATATCCTTTGCAGGGGCCCTCCAATCCGCTTGTTCAATTCTCTCGACGGATAGTTAGGAGCGGGCCTCATGATGAAAGGTTGCCAGCGCGAGACCATTGTCTATCAGTCGAAATTGAAGGACAGCCTCGAGTTGAAGCTCGCGTTCATTCGAGGCGTCGACAGCGTTGGACAGCCTAGTACAGTCCACCTTCAGCTTCTCGCACTCAAAGGTTTTTTCCCTTCCAATCTGCTGCGCGGATTTCAGGATCTTGGTTTGCGCGCTCAGTGCGTCCTCCGTCTCGTCTAGCTTGTCCAAAACTACCGCCCATTTGTGGCGATAGTTTTCAAGGGACTCTGCTTTTTGGAGAAAACGGTAGGACATGATCTTCGTCGCTGCCATGGCCTGCAAGATTGTTGGGTTTGGTCAAAGGTTGGTAAAAATATAACAGATTAACAAGTTGGTTTAAAATCAAACAGATCTTTACCTTGGCCTGTCGAACATGAACCAACTTTGCTAACTCCTTGTCTCTTAGCTTCTTTGTGAGCATAACCTCCTCGGGAACGAGGCAGGTTTGAGCTACATCCTCAGAAAGTTCTGGGACGTTTAGAGAAACCTGAGGGTAGCGCTCCGACTAGAGCTGCATAAGAAAAGAGTTGAAGAAAGAAAATACTTACGTTGTACAACCTGCATTTGTCATATTGATCCAGAACTGAATCTGGGGGCACCCTCCCCCTCGTATTGATTAACTCGGGGCAGTGTGATAGAGGGTGCCAATTCGGTTCCCACACCTTGGATTTTTTCAGGTGAGGGGGCGTGCTCGTGCCTTTGATTTCCCGAGCACGCTTCGTCTGGGTACCCTCGGGTTCCAAGGCATATCCCGGCGGGTGCCTTGCTCGTTTGTATCGAGGAGTCGAGGCAAATGGCGGTCGCCTTTCTTTTTGATCGGGTCTGCTTTTAGGACATTTAGATCCTCGGGAATTTGGATAGTAGGTGCCTCCGAGGATGGAGCTTTGGGATCCTCGATCTGACGATCATCATCGGTCCTTGAAGTCAGAGAGTGAATCTCTGATTAAAGAAAAATGGTTAGATTTTGCGAAAGATTGCAAAACTTATCTTAATAAAACAGTGAAGAGTTTACCTGGATTCTCCGAGGAAGGTTGGTTCTCGGGAGCAGGCAATTCGACCATGGCCGCGGGCTCGGTATCTTTTGCCTTGATCGAAGGAATATTGGCGCATGTAGAGGCCCTGACCTTCTTGGTCGTCGCACGAGGATCGGAGGGAGGGATGATGACTTTGGGAGCCTCGATCTCTCCACCAATAGCCTTGAGGCGAGCTGCAGCAAGGCGTTGTTTGTAAGTGAGCTTAGGAGCCATGAAAATATTCATTCAAATACAAATATGAGAGTTAAAATCAAGAAAACTTACAAGGACTTTTTGGAAGCGAAATTGGCTCCCCGAGGTGAGCTCGGTTCACTTCAGGAGCAGGGAAATAATAAAGAGTCCCATCCTCGCCCTTTGTGGCTACGGGCATATTGCCTCGATAGCGGATAAGGAATTGGTCGAGGGGTATGGGACCCGGGGGTTTGTATTTCTGCAGCTTCTCGAAGGAACACTGCTCTTCCTCGTTGAGAACGACAGTCTTCGTACCTCGAGGTACTAGGATCCGTCGGGAATTCATTGAAATTCATCTTCCAGGGCCAGCGAAGATTTCCGTCTTCAGGACCAACCCAGATCCAACGATGACGGTGGCCGCTGTGCGATGAGGGTTTACCACCCACAAGTCCTTTGGGATTATGGACTTCTTTGAAGGTTACACAGGGATGCGTCGAGGATTTGAGGGGTGTCCTCATATATTTGAAGAGATTCCTCGTGAGCAGGACACCCAAGTCTTGACATACTCGAACTAGTGCCAACATTTCAACCCACGAGTTGGGAAAAATTTGTGTGAGGCATAGGTTGAACTCGTTGAGAATGTCATTAACGACCTCAGGAAGGGGAAACCTCATCCCGTACTCCATCAACCTCTCGAGTACCACCACCTTATGAACTTTGCCCTTGAACATCCTATCCTCGAGCGTAGGAACGGCGCAGTCAAAATCTTTTAGGTCCGGAAACTTTTGTTTCATGGCACGAAGCGCATCTTGAGTGTCGATTTTGGATACTTGGTGAGGCAGCGTGGTCGCCCATTTCCCTTGATATGGGTGTGGGGCTCGAGGAGGCATTTGGATAGGGGGGTTAGGATTTCGGGAGAGAAGATTTTGTGTTGGATCATTGGGATTTCGTACGGGAACACGAGGCGGAGAAAGATCGTCCTCAGACCAGTCAATTATGGTTTGATGACGGCGATGATTGAGTTCAGGGTCTGGGGATTGAGGGGTTTCGTTCGATTTTGAGGGATTGTTTGATGATGAAGTCATTGTCAAAACAATGCAAAGGAAAAAGTCGGTCAGAGTTAAAGGATACTTACGATTAAACAAAGAAAAACTTAGCAGGGATGTGGAGGATAGAATTGGTAAAAATGCTTGGGATTTCTTGAAAGCGTAAAAGATGAAACGAGTGTTGACGGGGTTTTATAGGCAAGGTGGAGATTTTTGAAATGCAAAACCCTTTCGTTTGCTTGGAGGGAAGTTGAATAGAAGTCACGCATGTTGCCAAGTGTAACATACGTAGGGGCAGCGTGCAAATGAAGTGGTTGGACTTGAAGGCTAGCAGGCTGCATGCTTTGGTGGTTGCTTCTTGGGCCAGGCCTGTGGGCTTCAAGATGAATTGCAAGTTTAGAATTAAAAGGTTATTGGGTTATGTTGGGACTTAAGCCCTAAAAGAGCTTGTTTATACTTAGGGGGGGCTTCTGTTATCACCTAATATTTTACATGACACGTGGACCAATGGTCGTTTTTATAAAAGCCACGTAGGACAAAGAAGTTATGTTGAATAGTCTTAGTGTCCACGTAGACGTGCATTGAATAGTCAAAGCTAGGAGAATATCTCTCCTAAGTGGACTATATTTCTCTTTTAGTCTCCTAATCCGATTAGGAATCAGCAAGCTAATTAGGACTATGATCACCGGCCTAAATAGGCGTGATTCTTGATATGTCCTAATACAACTAGGATTCGAATACATATTTAATACACTATAAATATACAAGATCTCAACAAAATTAAGGTACATTATTCTTGACTCAAGCTCTGAGTTTAATACTTTCCGATCACGAATCATTACTGACTTTAGCATCGGAGAGGGGTCGCCGGTCAACAGCCCCTTTTAGGCTAACGTTTGCTATTTTGCAGTGATCATAGCCTACGTGGATTCAAGTTACAATTTCTCGGTAACAATAGCGTTTATAAATTTTTCTTAATACATTTTTCTCATAACATGTTAATCATTTTTCAGCTGAAAAAGTTATATCATGCATACTTTTTATTTTAACATAATTAAATAAAACAAATTTTCTTTTATATAAAAAATAAAGATTATATTTTCATCATTTTGCATACATATTAGGTCATATACATTTTCCTTACACTTTTTTTCTCTCACTTAATTTTCTAGCATATGTTTTATCTTAACTTTACATGTCTAGTTTCTAGAATTATTCCCATAACATGACATACTTGTTAAATGTTTTCACCTACATGTCTAGTTATATGAAATTACTAAATAACATTAGTATGTAGAGTCTTTACATGTTTCAAAATTTATTATGTTTTTCCTTAACTTGTCTTGAATAGCTTAGTCTTGCTTTTAAATGTCGTCCATTATGAACATTTCTCGTTGACTACATATTTTTCATACATATTTTTCGGCTTACATATTTTCTGTTATAATTTTAGAACAGTTACTTTCAATAAAATATATATAAAATGAATTTTATCTTGTAATTTACATTTTCCTTAGGTTGGGCATAGTTTCTTTTGCATGTTTCAAAAACTCATTTGTCATGTTGTAACTTGTTTTGAATAACTTATTTTCTTTGTCTCGATATTCAGCTTTCGTGATCCATATATAGTCTAGATTTCTTGATTTGTGTCAGTTTTTTCATACGTGAACAACGTCGTTCGAGTCGTCCATATTTTCACTTGTGATTTACATGTTCTATTTAACATCAAAATAATTTCTACATCTTTTTCACCTAGTTTTATATGTTTATTCAATAATTTCTCCATGCATGCTTATCTGTGTGACAATATATCAATTACATTTCTTTCAGTTCAATTTATAGCTTCTCTACATATCCTAGGATGTCTCATCTTGTCTCATAAGATAACCTAGTTCCTTTTAGAAGTCTGCACATAGTCTTTCGTAGTCTAGCATTTTGTTCTTATGTCAACATTTTCATCCATGAACTTTGTTGTAACTATTAGCGATGAAAACATACAACTCAACCATCGTCAGTAACTGGAACAAAACAACCTAAGTGGATTCTCTCACTCTCTAGTCTTTCTACTGAAATTTCAATGACAATTAGCGACGAAAATTCAATCGAATTACGAACAGAAAAGAGCACACTAGAGAAAGAAACAACAATCCAAATACAATCTATCAAAAAAAAAAACAAAACAAAAAAAAATCCAAATACAAGAATATCAACCTAAACAAGTATCACTTCACTTCGAAATCGCCGATGAAGAACTTCACAAGCTTCTTCTACCCAACATCGACAACCTTCCTCCACTCCCTCCCTTTGCAATTGAAACTAATTTCATCTCCTACTTTGCTACAGGTAACTTTCTCGAATTGGTTTCGTATTTTATAAAATATTTTGGGGGTTTTAATAAGTTGTTTTATGTTCAGATTTTATCAAGTCTGGCCACGATCAATACTTCTATCGTCATATGCGAATGGGTATACAGTTTTAATCTTTATGGTATTTTTAATGTGTAGTAGGGTTTGGTTTGATGTTTGATAGGACTGTGTTTTTGTTGTTGTAAGGTTGTGTGTGATTGGTTTGGCTTCTAATCACATTGCGTGTAAGGATGAAGGGGAGTCACCGGCGTTGATTTTAATGTTGGAAAGTCTGATCGGAGTGGTTTTAAGGTTACTGGTAAACGTAAAAAGGTGTGCATTATGTTTCTTTATTTGATGCACACAAATTCAATGAGTTGGTGTTTAATTAAGCACATAATGTATTAGTTTTAGATTGATGCAAAATTGATATTTGAATTTGTGGATTATATAAGGGTTGGTTGAATTGCTAACTTGTAAATTATTCGTGAATATGAGATGAAAACGACAGAGGCATGATTGAATTGATACGATAATGACATTGAATGTCTCGGGTTAATTGGCACCTCTAATAATTAGTGATTAGGGTGTTAGTCAGGCAGCTTAAAACTCCTAATTGTAGTACATAAGAACATAGTTTTGGCAGTATAATTGATTGCTTTTTGCAATGATGCATATAATTGTAGCTTGTGGATCTCATATTTGTTCAGTATAAGTGAATTTATTAGATTAACAGATAATCTATTTCAGAATGCACAACACTTTGAAACCAATACAGCTTAGTGTAAAGTTTGCACCAAGACTGAATCATATATTGTCAGATAAGTAGAACTAATTGATTTACCTCAATTTTCATCATGCTGCTCCGCTCTAGAACTAAAGTTGTTTTTTGATTTTGACAAATGTTGTGTAAAAGGCTCATTATTGGAAGTGAACGATAGATTAATCAAACAGCCTGAATTACTCAATGCCTCAGTGAGAAGAACTTCTGTAGTATTTCCACTAACCATTGATTTGTGTTTTTGTCACATGATTTCTTTCCCCTGAAATTACTCTGCTTGAGAAAACACAATTCCAACTTATCATGATAACTATGGTAGTGTATTAGAACATGTTTGGAAGAAATCTTAAAGTTGTTATGTATGTAGTCATTATGAATGTTCTTGAAAAATCATAGTTTTAGACTTTGGAGTTCTACTTTAGGTGTTCATATTTGTTTCAGGCATGTGGTTGTTCAACTTTAAGCACATGATCATGTTGGAGGTTCATAACTCTTTAAGTTGTGTTTGTTTTGGATAATTCTTTTGAGATGTATATATGATCAGATGTGATGTTAACAATCAACAGTTTTTGGGATCTATGATATGGTCCGCCAATAAGGCAAGTATGCATTGTTTTATGTTAATTTGTTGTCATAGGAATGAATAGACATCTAGATACTTTGTTTATCACTGTTGATGAATCAGTTTTACTATTGCATTCAGAGTTCAACTCGAGTCTTTTGATGATTCACAATCTGTATTGATATTCCAGACAAAATTCCAGGCAGATAAAGAAGGAAACATTGCCATTATGATGCCGAAGCCAACAGATTGGCAGAAGGTCAAGACATCGTTATTGAGCCTCGACGAATACAAGAAACTGAGAGCAGGGAGTTGAAGATTGAAATGAACGGATCGTTTTATAAACCGTGTCGAAAACAGAATGAGTAATGCTGACTCATCTGGGGTTCCTTACCTTGAGTTTTCACCCTCATCAACTCATTTACAATTGGACCGTTGATGTCCATTCCGCAATGTGGCATTTCTACATCTTAGAGGGTGAAGGGTGAACTATAATGCTATCCCATTTTTGGTGTTGTTCTGAATTGTTTCATCACTTGTTTCTTCCATTTATTTTTGTTCATCTCAATTGCTTAAGAATAATAAAACAATAATCGAGTTTCTTCCAGAAAAAAAGGAGTTTTTTTTTTTATTATAGCCTACAAGTCGCTAACAGTTACCCATTAATCGTTAGTAAGAAAGTAGTTCCTACTTTTTCTTATACACTAAAAATCTCTAACAACACCCTGTTAACTTTGTTTTAAAAAATATTTTGTTTGTTTTAGGTTGAATATTTAAATAACCCACGAACTTGGCTGAATGTTGCTATTGACCCCCTTAACTTTTGATTGTTACAAATACACCCTCCAACTTTTTAATGCTAACAAATAATCCCCTGAACTTGACTTATTGTTGCCACTGACCCCCCCAAACTTTCGATTGTAATAAATCCCCCTACAACTTCTAAATGCTAACAAATAACCCCAAATTACTGAAATGACAACAAATGTATGACTCAAACCCTCATTTGCGTAAATGGCTTTAAAAAGAAGAAAAACCAATTAAAAAAATAAAAAAATAAAAATAACCTTAATAAAAAATAAAATACAAAAATTCAAATTTTTCTGGATAAAGGCTTACTATGGAGTTTTTATTGTACTTAAAATTTAAGAGTCTGCAGAATTTCAATTTCATTTTTTGAATTGAGAATTTGATTCTTAAATGAGGAATTTGATTCTTGAATGAGAAATTTGATTTTTGAATTGAGATCTGAAGTATAAGATGTAAGGTATTTTTCATCCTTTTTTCGCTGACGTGGCAGATAAACGTGGAATGTAGAAAAAATGAAGTGAATTAAAAAAAAGTTTGAATTTGGTCCTTGAAAAAATCTGTAAAGATCCATATTTTCTCTGAAATATACCATCTTCCTCAACCTTTGACCTCTTCAACAATAATTAAAAACCCAATCTCAACAAATCAAAAGACCTAAAATTAAGATGTCCCAAAATCAATCCAAACCGTCAATTTGGATTTTGAATCTACCTTGACGTTTTCATTTTAATTGATTTTTCTACTTTATAAAGCCATTCACACGCTTATGAGAGTTTGACTCACACATTGCATGGAACATTGTATATTCTCATTCTTAGGTTGTTTCACCATAAAGAATAGTCATTCCATGGAATAGTTAATCATTATATTCAATCAATCAAACCTTTTTTTTTTTTGGAAGAAACTCGATTATTGTTTTATTATTCTTAAGCAATTGAAATGAACAAAAATAAATGGAAGAAACAAGTGATGAAGCAATTCAGAACAACATCAAAAATGGGATAGCATTATAGTTTACCCTTCACCCTCTGAGATGTAGAAATGCCACATTGCGGAATGGACAGCAACGGTCCAATTGTAAATGAGTTGATGAGGGTGAAAACTCAAGGTAAGGAACCCCGGATGAGTCAACATAACTCATTCTGTTTTCGACACGGTTTATAAAACGATCTGTTCATTCAATCCTCAACTCCCTGCTCTCAGTTTCTTGTATTCGTCGAGGCTCAATAACGATGTCTTGACCTTCTGCCGATATGTTGACTTTAGCATCATAATGGCAATGTATCCTTCTCTATCTGCCTGTAATTTTTTCCGAAATATCAATACAGAATGTGAATCATCAAAGGACTCGAGTTGAACTCTGAATGCAACATTACAACTGATTCATCAACAGTAATAAACAAAGTATCTAGATGTCTATTCATTCCAATGATAGAAAATTAACATAGAACAATGCATGTTTGCCTTATTGGTGGACTATATCATAGATCCCAAAAACTGTTGATTGTTAACATCACATCTGCTCATATATACTTCTCAAAAGAATTATCCAAACGAATCACAACTTCAGAGTAATGAACCTCCAACATGATCATATGTTGAAAGTTGAACAACCACATGCCTGAAACAAATATGACCACCTAAAGTAGAACTCCAAAGTCCAAAACCTCAAGCAACCTAAGTGACTGGAGCTATATGGATATGAAATTGCTTGCCAAAAAACTATTGGACTCATCAGTGGTATGAATTCAACTAAGATATTGAGTCCACGAGTATGAAATCACCAAAATTCAATTATAAAATTTCACATCACACCATCCATGCTTGCAGAATGATTGATAACTATCATCCACAAAAGCCTAAAAAATGGCGATGGTCACAAAAAAAACAACACCAAGCATATATGACTTTTGAAGAACATTCATAATGACTACATACATAACAACTTTACCAAGATTTCTTCGAAATATGTTCTAGTACACTACCATAGTCATCATGATAAGTTGGAATTGTGTTTTCTCAAGCAGAGAAATTTCAGGATAAACAAATATTTCATGTGACAAAAACACAAATCAAGGGTTAGTCACTACAAAATTTCTTCTCACCGAGGCATTGAGTAATTTAGGTTGTTTGATTAATCTATCGTTCACTTCCAATAATGAGCCTTTTACACAACATCTGTCAAAATCAAAGAACAACTTTAGCTCCAGAGCGGAACATCATGACAAAAATTGAGGTAAATCAATTAGTTCTACTTACCTTACTATATATGATTCAGTCTTGGTACAAACTTTACACAAAGTAGTATTGGTTTCAAAATGTTGTGCATTCTGTAATAGATTATCTGTTAATCTACTAAATTCACTTTTAATGAAGAGATATGAGATTCACAAGCTACAATTAAATGCATCTTCGCAAAAAGCAATGAATTGTACTGCCAAAAATATGTTCTTATGTACTAAAATTAGGAGATTTAAGCCGCCTAACTAAAACCCTAATCACTAATTAGTAGGGGTGCCACTTCGTGTAAGCAGATTGTGTTTTGTGTGGTGTCAATTACAGAATTAATGGCTTCAATCCAACCCGAGATATTCAGTGTCATTTTCATGTCAGTCCAATCGGGCCTCTGTCATTCTCATGTCATGGTCACGAATCACTTAGAAGTTAGCAAGTGAACCAACCCGTACCTAAACTACAAACTTAAATAACAATTTAGTATCAATCGAAAATGGATGCATAATGTGCTTAATGAAACACCAACTCATTGAATTCGTGTATAAGGGATCGAATGAAGAAACAGAATGCACACCTTTTTACGTTTACCGGTAACCTTAAAACCACTCCGATCAGACTTCCCAACATTAAAATCAACGGCGGTAATTCCCCCTTCATCCTTAAATGCAATGTGAGTAGAAGTCAAACCAATCACACACAACCTTACAACAACAAAAACACAGTCCTATCAAACATTAAACCAAACCCTAATACACATTATAAATACCATAAAGATTTAAACTTTATAGCCATTGGCATCACGATGAACGTACTGATCGTGCCCAGGCTTGGTAAATCTGAACAAAAACACAACTTATTCAAATCCCTAAAATATATAATCCGGAATGAATTCGAGAGAAGAACTTGGAGCAAAGTAGGAGATGAAATTAGTTTCAATTGCAGAGGGAGGGACTAGAGGAATGTCGTTGATGTTCGGTAGAAAAAGCTTATGAAGTTCTTCATCAGCAATTTCCAAGTCAAGTGATAATTGTTTTTTGATTGTTGTTTCCGTCTGTAGTGTGATTTTTTCGGTTTGTAATTCATCCGCATTTTCGCCGCTAATTGTCATTGAAATTTTTAGTGTAAAGACTAGAGAGCGAGAGGCTCGATTTAGGTTGTTTGGTTCCAGTTGCAGACGACGACTGAGCTTTATAATTTTTCGTTTTTTTTCTTTCTTTTTCATATATATTTGTGGGCTTCTATTCAAAATGTATTTGGGCTTCGATAGTTGGACTTCGGCCAAATAAACGAAATCTCCAATTTTAAACCATTTTTACATTAACCAAACCCGTTACCAACAACAAATCACACACATTAAAATCAACGGCGACGATTCCCCCTTCATTCTTAAAGGCAATGTGAGTAGAAGCCAAACCAATCACACACAACCTTACAACAACAAAAACACAGTCCTATCAAACATCAACCAACCCCTAATACACATTATAAATACCATAAAGATTCAAACTTTATACCCATTGGCATGACGATGAACGTACTGATCGTGCCCAGGCTTGATAAAATCTGAACAAAAACACAACTTATTAAAACCCCTAAAATGTATAATCCAGAATTAATTCAAGAGAAGAACCTGGAGCAAAGTCGGAGATGAAATTAGTTTCAATTGCAGAGCGAGGGACTGGAGGAAGGTCGTTGATGTTCGGTAGAAGAAGCTTATGAAGTTCTTCATTGGCGATTTCCAAGTCAAGTGATAATTGTTTTTGGATTGTTGTTTATGTCTGTAGTGTGCTTTTTTTGTCTGTAATTTGACCGCATTTTCGTCGCTAATTGTCATTGAAATTTTTAGTGTAAAGACTAGAGAGCGAGAGGCTCGATCTCGGTTCTTTGGTTCCAGTTGCAGACAACGGCTGAGCTTTATGTTTTTTCGTTTTTGTTATTTCTTTTGCATATATATTTGTGGGCTTCTATTCAAAATATATTTGGACTTCAATAGTTGGACTTCAGCCCAATAAACGAAATTTCCAATTTGAAACCATTTTTACATTAACCAAACCCGTTACCAATAACAAATCACACACATTAAAATCAAATACGGTGATTGTCCATTCATTCTTAAATGCAATGTAAGTAGAAGCCAAACCAATCACACACAACCTTACAACAACAAAAACATAGTCCTATCAAACATCAAACCAAACCCTAATACACATTATAAATACCACAAAGATTCAAACTTTATACCCATTGGCATGACGATGAACGTACTGATCGTGCCAAGGCTTGATAAAATCCGAACAAAAACACAACTTATTAAAACCCATAAAATGTATAATCCGGAATGAATTCATGAGAAGAACATGGAGCAAAGTAGAAGATGAAATTAGTTTCCACTGCAGAGCGAGGGACTAGAGGAAAGTCGTTGATGTTCAGTAGAAGAAGCTTATGAAGTTCTTCATCGCCGATTTTCAAGTCAAGTGATAATTGTTTTAAGATTGTTGTTTCAGTCTATAGTGTATTTTTTTCTGTCTGTAATTCGTCCGCATTTTTGTCGCTAATTTTCATTGAAATTTTTAGTGTAATGACTGGAGAGCGAGAGGCTCGATTTAGGTTGTTTGGTTCCAGTTGCAGACAACGGCTGAGCTTTATGTTTTTTCATTTTTTTTCTTTCTTTTGCATATATATTTGTGGGCTTCTATTTAAAATATTTGGGCTTCGATAGTTGCACTTCATCCCACTAAACGAAATCTCCAATTTAAACCAGTTGTACATTAACCAAACCCGTTACCGATGACAAATCACACTCAATAAAATCAACGGCGGCGATTCCACCTTCATTCTTAAATGCAATGTGAGTAAAAGCCAAACCAATCACACACAACCTTACAACAACTAAAACACAGTCCTATCAAACATCAAACCAACACCTAATACGTATAATCCGGAACGAATCCGAGAGAAGAACCTGGAGAAAAGTAGGAGATGAAATTAGTTTCAATTGCAGAGGGAGGGACTGGAGGAAGGTCGCTGATGTTCGGTAGAAGAAGCTTATGAAGTTCTTCATTGGCAATTTCCAAGTCAAGTGATAATTGTTTTTAGATTGTTGTTTCTTTCTGTAGTGTGCTTTTTTCTGTCTGTAATTCGTCCGCATTTTCGTCGCTAATTGTCATTGAAATTTTAGTGTAAAGACTAGAGAGCGAGAGGCTCAATTGAGGTTGTTTGGTTCCAGTTGCAGGCGACGGCTGAGCTTTATATGTTTTTCGTTTTTGTTCTTTCTTTTGCATTTATATTTGTGGGCTTCTATTCAAAATGTATTTGGGCTTCGATAGTTGGACTTCAGCCCAATAAACGAAATCTCCAATTTTAATCCATTTTTACATTAACTGATGCGCCTCGAGCTAGTGCTACAAAAAGGCAACAATAAAAGGACAAGTGTACCCTATAGTTATCAAGTAATAAAATCCGGGGATTAAGTCCGGGTATCGAATCCACGGGATTTATACCAATAAGTACTAAACTACTTGGTTTCGGCTGTTATCTAGGCGAATATTTCTTTAGAGTTTTGGTTGATTTAATTGACTACTCCTAAACTATTGATGAACCCTAATTGTTTTGACTATGTCCAATCGTTTCAGAAGATGAAAAAAACTCTATCCTATAACACTTTTGAATGTTGACTAACAATTTTTGTTAAGTGTTGTATAAGTTATTCTCAGCAGGTGCTGAATGAAGATCCTCTGGTCTCTACTTGAACTCTGAAATTAAGGAAAGCTGGATCCTCTAGATGAAGCTCAGAAGCTGGATGGTTCCCTCCGAAGAATCTCAGAAGTTGACAAAAGCTCTCCTCAGTTGTTCAATTTCAACCAGAAGCTGTCTACTGGATCAGAAGCTTAGACAAAAGAAGATTGAACTCAGAAGCGCGAAGTTGTTGTCCTTGTCAAGCATTTAATGCTTTGACTTTGCATTTAATGCAAGGCGCCAAAAGTTCTAAAAGCTGTTTTTATGGAGCGCGCTTGTCTGCTCAAAGCAAAACCAGTTCTTCCATGTCTACCCTTTGTTGATCCAAATGAAGTATGATTCCAGTCAACATGTTCCTTATCTTCAAATCACTAACCGGATTTAGCTAAAGAACAAGGATAACGGAATCAAGTGTTTGAAGACCGTTTGAAGACTTGACAAATTAACGGCTACAAACCTGATGTCATCTCATTTGAAGATTCAAACTTCACCAACGGTCATCTCCTCACACTATAAATAGTAGCCAAAGCTCCATTACAACACACACGTGATAATAGAGCAAAAATCTCAACGCACTGTTTTAAGCAAGAAAACAGAGCACCATTTTCCATTCTCAATCTTTCTTAGCATAGCTATTGTAATAGAGAGAGAGTGAAGAAAAACAAGTTCATAATAGGAATCTTGTAAACTGAGATCGTTTGTGATCTTCAGTTAGATTAAAAGAGAGAAATCTAGTTGAGATTAGAGTTGGGTGAAAAATCCAGAAAACAGAGTTGTTGTTGTTCTGGTGGAAATCCTTTAACTCTTTTTAGGCTAGTCAGAACTAAGTGAGAAAATAGCTTAAGTTCTGTTGATTGTAAAGGAGCTTCTGAACTTGCCATAAAAGTTCTGAATAGTGGATTTATAAAATCTCTGGAGGCTGCGACCTCAGAGGACAAGACGTAGTCACAGGACTTCTGTGGCGAACTTGGATAAATTGAACTGTTCATCAGGACCTCCTGAACTTCTCTCTCCCTACTTTATACTTGTTTATTTGCCTCTGTGTACTTGTTCATATTTAGTGCTGAAACAGACTTGTCTCTCTTTATCTTTGTCTTTGTTCAGAAGACTGTCCAGAAGTTCTCTAATTAAGAGCTTCTGTTTGCTGAAAGCAGTTAAACTGCGCATAAGCAGAGTTTCCCTCAGAGGCTCCTTTTCTAAGCTTGCCTCTGACTCTGAGGAAATTTGACTCTGAGAAATTAAGTTTCTTGAAAAACTTAAAATTATCAGTTTTCTTTTGAAGCACCTATTCACCCCCCTCTAGGTGATTCTGTCTTGTTAGGGCCAACAAGTGGTATCAGAGCGAAGGTCACTTCGTATATTTACTAAAGATCTAACAATCTAAGTGTAAGATCCTATCAGAATCAATAGAGATGGCTAGTAGACACCAGCCTGAGAATTCTTCTCACTTCATTGTCCCGGAAGGTTCTTACACTACTAGACCTCCATTATTTAATGGCAACAATTACTCATACTGGAAGAAAAGGATGATGTACTTCATCCAAGCTCAGAACATGAGTGCTTGGTATGTCATCACTGATGGTGATTTCATTCCCACCAGAATGGAACAAGGTTTAGGGAATGTTGTTATTCCTCAGAAGGAATACACAGATGACATTCTGAAAAAGCTTCAAACTAATGCTTCAGCAATAAATATGTTGCATTGTGCACTTACAGCTACTGAATATAACAAAGTTTCTTCTTGTGAAACAGCACAGGATATATGGAACAAGCTAGAAGTCACATATGAAGGTACTGGAAAAGTGAAGCAGTCAAAAGTCAACCAACTCATGAGAGAATATGAGTTATTTGAAATGCTTGACAAAGAATCTATTTCAGACATGAACTCTAGATTCACCAAGATATTCAATGACTTAAAGAGTTTGGGAAAAGACATTGAAGAATCTAAACGAGTGAAGAAGATTGTCAGAAGCTTACCAAGGTCGTGGCAAGCCAAGAAGACTGCTATTGAAGAAGTTCAGGACTTGAGCTATTATTTGTATGATGAACTCATTGGGTCTTTAATTACTCATGAGATGTCATTAAAAAATCATGACCTGAGAGAAAGGTCAGAAGGAAAGAGACAAGTAGTCCTGAAGGCAGAATCTTCTGAAGAATCATCGGAAGATGAGGAATTGGCAATGTTGACCAAGAAGTTTAAGAGAGCCTTTAGAAAAGGCAGAGGTGCAAACTACAAAAAGCCATTCAGAAGTTTTGATAAGAAAACTCCTGACTTTGGTGATAAATCCAAGAGAGATCCAAACAAGCCCATTGTGTGCTATGGATGTCAGCAACCAGGACACATCAAGCCTAATTGTCCTGAGCTGAAAAAGGATAAGAAGAAGTTCAAGAAAGCTATGCTAGCTGCTTGGTCAGACTCTGAGACTGGCAGCGATCCTGAAGAAAAGGAAGAGCAAGCACAGATATGTTTCATGGCTATTGATGAGCCATCCTCTGAAGAAACTGCAGGAGAAATCTCCGCACCTCCTGAAGCAACTTATGACTCTGAGGTAAACATATCTTCTGAACAAAATATCTTTGATTCTCTTGAAGAACTATATAGCATGTTCAAGTACCTTAAGAGGAAGTTGGACAAAAGCGAGGCTGACAAATTTCTTAGGTTTACTCAAGTCTATGCTGATATGAAAATATTAGAAGATAAACTAAGTAAACAATTCAGTTCTCCTTCTGATGACTCAAAAGTCAAAGGTAAGGAAAAACTGCCTCTGAGGAATGATAAACCTCAGAAGAAGAAATCTGTCACTCCCTCTCTTCTGAAAGAAATCTCTTCTCCTCCTGAAGTGGGAACCTCTAAGAGTGCTAATGCCTCTGAAGAAGTAGTACCTTCCCAGAAGAAGAAGAATGCTCCTAAGAAGCAAAGGGAAAGATCCAAGAATCCTCCTTCTTGCAAATTGTGTAAGAAAGATGGACATTGGCTAAAGGATTGCAAGTACCATATAAAGAACCTCTTGCAATCTGAAATATCAGAAGAACCTGTAGAAGTTAAATCTAACTCTGAAGGACCCAATAAGGATTGGGTACCTGTCACTAATTGATTGTGCTGCAGGTGGCTCTGAGTGCTCCATCAATGTCAAAGCTGTGGTACATTGACAGTGGGTGCTCAAGGCATATGACAGGTGATGAAAAAGCATTCATCACATTTGTACCTAAAAGAGGTGGTAAAGTCAGCTTTGGAGATGCTCAGAAAGGAAGAATTCTTGGTTCTGGATCCATTGGAACCAATCCTCCAATCGAAGATGTCTCCCTAGTCAGAGGCCTGAAGTTTAATCTCCTGAGTGTTGCACAATTGTGTGATTTCGGTAGAGATGTAGTCTTCAGCTCCTCTGGATGTAAAATCCTGGACAGTAAGTCAAGGGAAGTCATTCTAACTGCTCCTAGAGTTGAAAATGTTTTTATGCTGAACCTTGAGAATCTTTGCAAAAATATATGCTTGATGTCCAAAGAGGATACCTCCTGGCTCTGGCATAGAAGACTTGCTCATGTGAGCATGGACCTTCTGGCCAAAGTAGCTAGATATCAATTGGTTGAGGGTCTGCCTGAAATTAGTTTTAAAAAGAACCATTTATGTACTGCTTGTCAATCTGGTAAACAATCCAGAAGCTCTTTTAAAACTAAGAAATGTATTTCAACTAAAAGACCTTTGGAATTACTTCATATGGACCTTTTTGGCCCTGTTCAACCAATGAGCATGGGTGGAAAGAAGTATGCCTTTATCATTGTAGATGACTATTCAAGATTCACTTGGGTCATCCTGCTGTCTAGCAAAGATGAGTCACTTGAATGTTTCTCAGTTCTGATAAAGAAGCTTGAGAATGAAAGGAATGAAAAGGTTGTTCATATCAGAAGTGATAATGGTGGAGAATTCAAGAACTTTAGGTTTGAAGAATTCTATGAAATCAAGGGCATTGATCATAACTTCTCTGCTCCTAGAACACCTCAACAAAATGGGGTTGTTGAAAGGAAGAATAGAACTCTGGTTGAAATAGCCAGAACTATGATCAATGAGAGAAGGCTTCCAAAGTATTTTTGGGGAGAAGCTGTTAACACAGCTTGCTATGTTCTGAATAGAGTGCTAATCAGAAGCATCTTGAACAAAAATCCTTATGAACTCTGGAAAGGTAGAAAGCCTAAAATAGGTTATTTCAGAACCTTTGGTTGTAAATGCTATGTTTTGAATACAAAAGAATATCTTTCAAAGTTTGATTCAAAGGCAGATGAAGCCATTTTTCTTGGCTACTCAGCACATAGTAAAGCATATAGGGTTTTTAATAAGAGGACTCAAACTCTAGATGAATCTGTTCATGTACAGTTTGATGAGACTAACCCTGCAGATAGTAGAGCTCCTGATGAAGATGTAGTTCAAGCTCCTGAAAAATCCTCCCCTTCTGTTGAAGAAGATGTTTCTCCCAGAGCTGCTGAAGTGATTTCTTCTGTTGTTGAACAAGCTCCAGAAGTGAATCCCACTCCAGAAGTCAACTTCCTTCCAGAAGATGCTCCTATATATGATTCTACAAATGATGAACAAGTTTCAGAAGATACATTGGATGTACCAAGAGAAGTTAGAGCTCCTAGGAATCACCCCTTGGAGAATGTAATTGACTCTGTTCATAATCCTGTCATGACCAAAGCTCAGCTCAGAAGATATATGGGGAATGTGGCTTTTGTGTCACTTCTTGAACCCAAGGACTTCCATGAAGCTGTAGATGATGATTCCTGGTTAATGGCAATGCAAGAAGAACTTGACCAGTTCAAAAGGTCAGAAGTTTGGATTTTAGTTCCCAGACTTAACAACAAAAAGATTGTTGGAACTAGGTTGGTTCTGAAGAACAAACTTGATGAATTTGGAAATGTTGTGAGAAACAAGGCAAGACTTGTTGCTCAAGGTTACAGTCAGCAAGAAGGCATAGATTATGGTGAAACTTTTGCTCCTGTTGCAAGATTGGAAGCCATTAGAATCTTATGTGCTTTTGCTTCTTACAAAGGCTTTAAGCTCTTTCAAATGGATGTGAAAAGTGCATTCTTGAATGGATACATTGATGAGGAAGTCTATGTTTCTCAACCTCCTGGTTTTGAAGATCCCAAGTTTCCTGATCATGTGTACAAGCTGAAGAAAGCCTTGTATGGTCTGAAACAAGCTCCCAGAGCTTGGTATGAAAGATTGACAAATTTCCTTCTGTCTAAAGGATTTGTCAGAGGCTGTGTTGATACAACTCTGTTCACTCTGAAGAAGAACAAAGACATCCTCTTAGCTCAGGTATATGTTGATGATATTATATTTGGTGCTACTAATGAATCTTTGTGCAGAGAGTTCAGTGACCACATGAAGGCTGAGTTTGAAATGTCTATGATGGGAGAGTTGACCTTCTTCCTAGGACTTCAGATCAAGCAAAGTAATGATGGTGTGTTTATCAATCAAGCCAAGTATACTAGAGAAGTGCTGAAGAAATTTGGCATGATGGACTCTAATGATGTTGATATCCCCATGGATGTCAGCAAAGACTTTGATGATGTAGAAAAAGCTGGTAAACCTGTAGATATCAAAACCTACAGAGGTATGATTGGTTCACTCTTATACCTAACGGCCAGCAGGCCAGATATACATTTTGCTGTGTGCTTCTGTGCTAGGTATCAAGCTAAACCAATGGAGATTCATGACATTGCTGTCAAAAGAATTCTCAGATATCTTAAAGGCACTTCAGAAGCTGGTTTGTGGTATCCATGTAGTTCAGAGTTTTCTCCTATTGGATACACAGACTCTGACTATGGTAGAGATAAGTTGAAAAGGGTCAGCACTTCTGGTGGTTGTCACTTTCTGGGGGAGTGTTTAGTCTCCTGGCATAGCAAGAAACAAACCTCTGTGGCTCTCTCAACTGCTGAAGCTGAGTATGTTGCTGCTGGAAGTTGTGTTTCTCAGATGCTCTGGATAAAGCAACAAATTGCTGACTATGGAATCACTCCTGGAACAATGACTATCTTCTGTGATAACAAAAGTGCTATTGACCTTTCCAAGAATCCCATTCAACACAGCAGGATGAAGCATGTTCACATTAGGCATCACTTTCTGAGAGATCATGTTCTGAAGAAGGATATTATTCTTACTCATGTTCCCTCTGAAGACAATCTTGCTGACATGTTTACTAAGCCTCTGGCTGGTAATCTCTTCAGCAGCTTGCGAGAAGGCATTGGTATGACTTATCCACTTCAATAATTTACGTTAATTATATTTTTATTATCTTAATTCCTAACTGCTTTAAGATAATCAAGTATGGTTAATGCTAATCATGATTCGTATCTTTGTATGCCTACATTAAATGCTTTTACGGCGCTGTTCTGTTTTAAACGGTAACTGGTTCCCCCTTAAACGGTGGTTAGTTACTTTTTGAATTAGAATCGTTTTATTTTTGGGTATAAATAAGAGCACTTTCACACTTAGTTTTTCTTTCACTCGAAATCTTTTGCTAATTAGAATTTTCTGTTGCTTTCTTCTCTATTAGAATCTTCCCCCTTTCATACTTAACCTAATTTCTTCTTCTCAAATCTCTATAAATGGCTCAAGAACAAGCTGTTGTTGTTCCCATCACTGTCACTCACATCTTTGATGCTGAACTGAAAAAGCAAGTTAGTGAATCTAGGGTTTTCACATCTAGGTTCCTAGAAGATGAAGTCAAAACTACTGAACCCATCTCAAAATGGCTAAGTAAACAAAACTGGAACTCCTTTGTCTCCCTAGACGAGTTCTTCTATCCTAAACGTATCACTGAATTCTATAAAAACCTCCATTTCTTTTCAAATGAGGAGGATGTGATTCACTCCATGGTTGGAGATGTTGAGATCGAGGTCAGCAGGACTTCCATTGCTCAAGTTGCTGGCATTGATGATGAAGGGGTCATCATTGGAGATGATGGTTCTGCCCCTGGGTACAAGGAAGAGAATTGGGGAAAACCAATTCTGAGTGCTAAGGAAACCTATGCTACGTGGCTCACTCAGCATCAGAGGTGGGCGCACTATTTGACAACAAACGTTTTCCTTCCGAAGGGTGGAAGTGTTAATGGGGTTTCCAACAGGGAAAGAGTTTTCATGTTCCATTTGGTGAACCAGAAGAAGATTAATTTGCCTGCCATGATTATAAGGCAGATGAAAAACGTCAAGGTTGTAAGTTCTTTGGCTTATGGCTCCCTTCTGACAAGGATTTTTGAAGCTGCTGGTGTGGAGCTTTCGTCAGATGGTGTCACAAGCAAGAGTACTGTGCTGAAGATGAGTACTCTGAAGTCCTTATCCTTTGGCGTAGTTCCAAAGAAGTCTGTGAATCCTTCTTCCTCTGTGGTTGCTGCTCAGAAGGAGATTGTAAAGGAGACAGAACTGAAAGGAAGTAAGGCTGTCAAGAAGGATGGCAAGGGTAAGAAGAGAGCAAGTAAGTTGGTTCTCAACATTGAGAAGGTGGTTGTTTCAGAACCTCCTCCCACTCTGGTTCAAACGACAATTGCTGTTGAACCTACTGGAAGGATTGTTGCTGAAAAACCCATTGATGCTGCTGAGAAGGTAGCACTGGATGCTGAAGTCAGTAGACTTGCCAAATTGGCAGAGGCTGCTGAAGCTGAGAAGGTGGCAAGAGTGATTGCTCTTGCTGAGGAACAGAGAAAGGCAAGAGAGGCTGCTGAACTAGCAGAGAAACTTGCTGCTGAACGTGAATTGTTAGCAAAAGCTAAGGCTGATGCTAGATTAGAAGAATCGGCTAAGGAAGTAGAAGGTGAGTTGGCCTCTGAGGATGTTGAGGCACCTCAGGATGTTGAGGCAACTCAGGATGTTGAGGTAACAGAAGAAGAGAATGTCTCTCCTGATATTCCATTAGTCAGAGGACATAGGAGGAAGACAACTGCTAACAGAAGGTCTTTAAGGAAGAAAGACTTCTATGTTGCTCCGTGTGCTGAACTTGATGAAGATATTCCTGAAGAAGAGGAATTAACTGCTGATGACATGATGGATATGTCAGAAGGAGATCTTGATGCTCCTATAATTGAAGAACTGTCAGAAGATAGTGATCAAGATGATGAAGCTCCTGAAGTTGTACTTAAAAAGGCTAAGCATTTTGCTGAAAATGCTGACAATGATGACTTCATGGACAATGTTCTGTTGGGTCAAGGGAGAATGCCTGGTGATAGAGATGCCTCTGAAACTCTTCACAGGATGACTCATCTTACTGCCACTCCTCTGGCTAGTTATGATCCAAATGCTTCAGAACTTCCATCTACCTCTGAACAGGTTAATCCATTTCCATCTCCATCTCATACACTTCATCTATCTCCCACTCACAATTCTCCTACCACTTCTCCACTACCTTCTGTCACAGAAGCTAGTGATTCTCAAACTTCCATTCCTCCTACAACTTCAACCTCTGAAGTTGTACCTCCGAAAACTACTCCTCCTTCTGGATCCTATTCAGAAGAATTTTTAGCCACTGGGCCTATATTCACCCAGTCAATTCTTACTTCCACTACCTCTTCACTTAATCACTCCTCTGTATTTCCTTCAAAAGGTTTTACAGTTCCTCCTACCTCTTTACCATTCACTATATCTTCCTTCTCCTCCTCTCAAAATGCTCCTTCCTCATCTACAGATATTCCTCCCACTTCAACCTCTGGACATACACCTTCTGTGTGTGATCCCTTAACAACCTCTTTTTCTGCTGGTTTGTCTCAGAACTATGCATTCCTCCAGAATGCATTGCATCGAGATGAGATGGAAAAACGATTTGGTCGTTTTGGTTTCATGAGCAGAGCTCCTGTTATTTCAGAAGCTGGTGGTGTTCCAACTGTTGAAGATCTGAGAAGTATGAATCAAAGTGGCTCTGATGAGTTGTTGAATAGATTCGCTGCTGTTGGGCAAAGGACTTCTGCCTCCGATATGTTTGCTCAGGGCATTGTGCTGCAAGAGCTTCAATCCTTGAAAGCTCAGAACCTGCAGCTCATGTCCATGTTGCAACTACAGGATCCTTCTGTCTATACGCGCAATCTTTCCACTCTGCATCTCGCTACTTATGATGAGATTTATAAGTTAAGACAGTTGGCTCTGACTCTTCCAACTCTTGATAATATTGCACTTGCTTCCTCTCGCAACATAAATGAGAATCTTGAGATCCTACAGCAAGAGATTAAGGAAGCAAATGAACATTATGAAGAGCATGAGAAGGTGCTTCCGAGTAAGCTTGATGATCTGCAAAGTATTGCCAATCAAATTCTGAGAGAAGTGAGATCTTCTGCTCAAGGATCATCATCTTCTGGGGCTGCCAGAGTTATGCATGACATCACTCCAGATCTTAACAATCGTCTTCAGAGTATTGAAGCTGCTGTACACGCTCAGAGTGCACAAATTGCAGAGCTTACAGATTTTCTCAAAAAGATGAATAATTCAGCAAAGGAACAAGAGAAGCTCATCAATCACTGTTATCGGTTTGTGCGAGGACAGACCTATCTTCAGAATGAGCACTTCTCCAATGCTATTTATGCCAACAATCAGCTTATCAATATTCTCCTTGACGATGTTCACAGAGAGCGACCTCTGACTGGACAGACCTATGATCGCATGAGAAATCTCAATGATGACTTCAGAAGAAGAATGGATGTGATCAACTCTGTAAGGCCTAGCCCTCAGCAATTCCAAACTGCAGTGAATGTTCAAATGTTCCTAATCCTCCTCAGAAGAGACCTAGAAATCCTTAGTTAATCACTTAGAACTTTAGGTTCTGGGATGGGTAGCTCCTGTCTAGGATATGCTTTTGATTTGCCTTTGTGTTTCTTTTGTTTCTTCTGATCTCAATATATGATTTGAACTCCTTCTCAATTATTTGTCTCTGAATACTTTTTGCCTTGTGTTTATGATTTTATACTGTGTAACTATTTACTCCAACTAATAACTTGATCTTAAGCTGTTTCTAAGTTAACACAGATCTCTGAAGTTCACCATTTACACAAAAATGGGGGAGTAAAACTACTCAGAAGTTCTTAAAATCATAATCAACAGGAAGATACTTTCTAAACCTTGTGTTTATTTAAGTAACATTTCCTTCTGAACCACTGTTTGTCCATAACCAAAACGGGGGAGAATGATGAACCCTAATTGTTTTGACTATGTCCAATCGTTTCAGAAGATGAAATATAACTCTATCCTATAACACTTTTGAATGTTGACTAACAATTTTTGTTAAGTGTTGTATAAGTTATTCTCAGCAGGTGCTGAATGAAGATCCTCTGGTCTCTACTTGAACTCTGAAATTAAGGAAAGCTGGATCCTCTAGATGAAGCTCAGAAGCTGGATGCTCCGCTCTGAAGAATCTCAGAAGTTGACAAAAGCTCTCCTCAGTTGTTCAATTTCAACCAGAAGCTGTCTACTGGATCAGAAGCTTAGACAAAAGAAGATTGAACTCAGAAGCGCGAAGTTGATGTCCTTGTCAAGCATTTAATGCTTTGACTTTGCATTTAATGCAAGGCGCCAAAAGTTCTAAAAGCTGTTTTTATGGAGCGCGCTTGTCTGCTCAAAGCAAAACCAGTTCTCCCATGTCTACCCTTTGTTGATCCAAATGAAGTATGATTCCAGTCAACATGTTCCTTATCTTCAAATCACTAACCGGATTTAGCTAAAGAACAAGGATAACGGAATCAAGTGTTTGAAGACCGTTTGAAGACTTGACAAATTAACGGCTACAAACCTGATGTCATCTCATTTGAAGATTCAAACTTCACCAACGGTCATCTCCTCACACTATAAATAGTAGCCAAAGCTCCATTACAACACACACGTGATAATAGAGCAAAAATCTCAACGCACTGTTTTAAGCAAGAAAACAGAGCACCATTTTCCATTCTCAATCTTTCTTAGCATAGCTATTGTAATAGAGAGAGAGTGAAGAAAAACAAGTTCATAATAGGAATCTTGTAAACTGAGATCGTTTGTAATCTTCAGTTAGATTAAAAGAGAGAAATCTAGTTGAGATTAGAGTTGGGTGAAAAATCCAGAAAACAGAGTTGTTGTTGTTCTGGTGGAAATCCTTTAACTCTTTTTAGGCTAGTCAGAACTAAGTGAGAAAATAGCTTAAGTTCTGTTGATTGTAAAGGAGCTTCTGACCTTGCCATAAAAGTTCTGAATAGTGGATTTATAAAATCTCTGGAGGCTGCGACCTCAGAGGACAAGACGTAGTCACAGGACTTCTGTGGCGAACTTGGATAAATTGAACTGTTCATCAGGACCTCCTGAACTTCTCTCTCCCTACTTTATACTTGTTTATTTGCCTCTGTGTACTTGTTCATATTTAGTGCTGAAACAGACTTGTCTCTCTTTATCTTTGTCTTTGTTCAGAAGACTGTCCAGAAGTTCTCTAATTAAGAGCTTCTGTTTGCTGAAAGCAGTTAAACTGCGCATAAGCAGAGTTTCCCTCAGAGGCTCCTTTTCTAAGCTTGCCTCTGACTCTGAGGAAATTTGACTCTGAGAAATTAAGTTTCTTGAAAAACTTAAAATTATCAGTTTTCTTTTGAAACACCTATTCACCCCCCTCTAGGTGATTCTGTCTTGTTAGGGCCAACAACTATAACACACAAGTACTTTCCATATTCCTTAGCATGAAATGGTGATGATAAGTTTATATAACAATAGAGATACAATAGTCTTAAGATTAATCAAAATACCATAGCTAACTTTTTATGATGTTTATTAACACGTATGGACTTATAATCACACACTTATTTAATCCTTTGATTTCAAGGTTAAGTGTCTCCAATGGATTTAGAAACTAGAGCCCTTTAAGTTCCGTGATGTTGTCAATATCTACGGTTTCCGGCTTGTCACTTCCGATGGGGGAAACACCTATATAAATCCTATAGAAATGTTAAGTTCATATCAAGTATTTATACATAAACATAAGAAGAAGCATATGATGATGATAAATCAAATATTCTAATTTATACAAACTTGTTGTATAAACTATGAAAAGAAACAATATGATACTACCGAGTCTAGCACATAGACGGGTCACAACTAGTTTAACAAGATAAAGGATTAGCTACTCCCTTTTACCGTGCTACACCGGACACAAAAGCGTCGCTTATGATCTCGGAGAGGAACTCTTTGCTAACTTGAAGATTTGAATAGAATGGATGAAGATGAAGGAAAATATTTAGTAACTTTGTATTGATGGAACGGAAATGGATTACAAGTTTACAAAGCGGGGAAATGGAATACGGATTATACTCGGATCACCTCTTTAAACAACTAAATGGAGAGAATTACAACTAAATGAAAGCTTAATACAAGTAAAGAGGGATCCCTTTCTGGCTAGAGAACCCCCCCTATTTATACAGAAAAGCTGGCTTTGTGAACAAGTGTGAATCCTCAAAACACATGCTTGAAAATCTCAACGAAGTGCAAAATAAAGCTTGACACGGGTCGTGTGGACCAAGTGACACGCCGTGTGATGAACAAAATGTATGAAATGACTTCAATCAGCTCAGGCGTGTCCTTAGGCGTGTGGAATGACACGGTCGTGTCGCATTAATTACTCGACAAGTTGGATTTTTGCTAATTAAAACGCCGCTCAGACTAATTGTCTCCTTCAATAAAAGTGTGAACACGCCCTCAAAATCAACCCGTGTGGACCTTTTATGCTTGACACAGACCGTGTGGAATGAGGACACGTGTCCGTGTCAAGAGTAATTTCTGGGCAGTTTGGCTTTTTCCTTGAATTATTTGCAAATCTCCTTGTCTCTTAGCTCTTTATTAGCACAAAAACACCGCTAATCATGTCTGGAAGTTGTTTTTCACCATGGATAATTTTTATCTTTGAAGTGAAACCTACAAACAAAATAAACATGAGTTACTTTGACGGTCTTCGGTGAAAATAGTGTTGGAGATAAATTCAAACTAAGTGATTGAGAATTAATTTGTTCACAAAGTGTAATAAAAAGACTTAAAACTATACTAAAAATAATAAAACAACATTTAATTACACCTTAAATAACCCGAAAAGATAGGGATATTTCATCCCTATCATTAACCAAACCCGTTACCAACAACAAATCACACACATTAAAATCAAAGGCGGTGATTTCCCATTCATTCTTAAATGCAATGTAAGTAGAAGCCAAACCAATCACACACAACCTTACAACAACAAAAACATAGTCCTATCAAATATCAAACCAAACCCTAATACACATTATAAATACCATAAAGATTCAAACTTTATACCCATTGGCATGACGATGAACGTACTGATCGTGCCAAGGCTTGATAAAATCTGAACAAAAACACAACTTATTGAAACCCATAAAATTTATAATCTGGAATGAAGTCGAGAGAAGAACCTGGAGCAAAGTAGGACATGAAATTAGTTTCAATTGCAGAGCGAGAGACTGGAGGAAGGTCGTTGATGTTCAGTAGAAGAAGCTTATAATGTTCTTCATTGCCGATTTTCAAGTCAAGTGATAATTGTTTTTGGATTGTTGTTTCTATATGTAGTGTACGTTTTCCTGTCTGTAATTCGTCCGCATTTTCGTCGCTAATTGTCATTGAAATTTTTAGTGTAAAGACTAGAGAGCGAGAGGCTCGATTTAGGTTGTTTGGTTCCAGTTGCAGACGACGACTGAGCTTTATGTTTTTTCGTTTTTTTTCTTTCTTTTGCATATATATATATATATATATATTTGTGGGCTTCTATTTAAAATGTATTTGGGCTTCGATAGTTGGACTTCATCCCACTAAACGAAATCTCCAATTTAAACCATTTGTACGTTAACCAAACCCTTTACCAACAACAAATCACACTCATTAAAATCAACGGCGGTGATTCCCCCTTCATTCTTAAATGCAATGTGAATAAAAGCCAAACCAATCACAAACAACCTTACAACAACTAAAACACAGTCCTATCAAACATCAAACCAAACCCTAATACATATTATAAATACCATATAGATTCAAACTTTATAACCATTGGCATGACGATGAACGTACTAATCGTGCCTAGGCTTAAAAAATCTGAAATAAAACATAACTTATTAAAACCCCTAAAATGTATATGATGAACCATAAGTGTTTTGATTATGTCCAAACGTTTCAGAAGATGTAATTTAGTTTATGCTTATATACTTTTCAATGTTGACTAACAATTTTTGTTAAGTACTGTATAAGTGTTCTCAGCAGGTGCTGAAAGAAGAAACTCTGGATTGCCTAGAAGACTCAGAAGAGAAGAAAAGCTGAAGACAATAGATAAAGCTCAGAAGCTGGATGCTCCGCTCTGAAGACTTTCTGAAGACTGTTAAAGCTCGCCTCAGAAGTTTAGAAGCAACCAGAAGACTTTCCATTTGATCAAAAGCTTAGAAAAAAGGAATTAAGGACTCAGAAGCGCTTGTCACGGGTTGTGCTAAACACTTAATGCTCTAACACTTGCATTTAATGCAAGGCGCCAAAAGTTCTAAAAGCTTTTTTGAAGGAGCGCGCATGTCTGCTACAAACAAAACCAACATTTCCTTGTCTACCCTTTGTTGATCCAAATGAAGCAAATTTCCAGTCAACCTTTCCTTGATTTCAAATCACTTACCGGATTAAGTTAAAGAACAAGGTTAACGGAATCAAAGTGTTTGAAGACCGTTTGAAGAAATGACAGATTAACGGCTACAACCAATTGATGTCATCAATTGAAGATTCAAACTTCACCAACAGTCATCTACAAAGCACTATAAATAGTAGCCAAGCTCCATTGCATCTACACACGCGATTATCGAGCTAAAATCTCAACGCATTGTTTTAACGAGCAAAACAGAGCAACCTTTTTCCATTCTCAATCTTTCTTAGTTTTAGACTTTCTAATAGTGAGAGAGTGAAGAAAACACAAGTTCATAATAGGAATCTTGTAAACTGGTATCGTTTGTGATACTCAGTTAGATTTTGAGAGAAATCTAGTTAAGGTTAGAGTTGAGTGAGAATTCCAGAAAACAGGATTGTTGTTGTTCTGGTGGAAATCCTTTAACTTTTTCTAGGCTAGTCAGATCTAAGTGAGAAATTAGCTTAAGTTCTGTTGATGTAAAGGAGCTTCTGAACTTGCAATAAAAGTTCTGAATAGTGGTTTTATAATCTCTGGTGACTGCGATCACAGAGGACATGACGTAGTCACAGGACTTTTTTGGCAAACCTGGATAAATCGAGCTGTTCAAACTCAGGACCTCCCGAATCTCTTTCTCCCTTCCTTACACTTGTTATTACTTGCTTCTGTGTACTTGTTATTGTTTAGTGCTGAAACAGATTTTATCTTTAATCAAATTGTCTTTGTCCAGAAGACTGTCCAGAAGTTCTCTAACTCAGAGCTTCTGTTGCTGAAAGCAGTTAAACTGCTAAGGCAGAATTTCCCTCAGAAGCTGTTTCAATAAGCTAGCTTCTGACTTTGAGGAAATTTGACTCTGAAATCTGAGGTTCCCTAAAAACTCTAAGTATTTCAGTCTCACGAAATTGACACTTATTCACCCCCCCCCCTCCCCCCTCTAGGTGATTCTGATCTTGCTAGGGCCAACAAGTGGTATCAGAGCGAAGATCACTTCGTTTTATTTACTAAGATCTAACAATCTAAGTGTAAGATCCATCAGAATCAATAGAGATGGCTGGTAGAAATCTACCTGAGAGTTCCTCTCACTATATGAATCCAGAGGGCTCTTCCACAACTAGACCTCCACTGTTTAATGGTGATAATTACTCTTATTGGAAAAAGAGGATGATGTACTTCATTCACGCTCAGAGCATGAGTGCTTGGCTTGTTATCACTGATGGTGACTTGATAGGGATGAAATATCTCTATCTTTTCGGGTTGTTTACGGTGTATTTTAGTGTCATTTTACTTTAGTTATTTTACTTTCTTATTAGTTTATGACATTTTGTGAATAAAGTAGCTCTCATTTGCTTATAATGAATTTCTCTCCATAAAAGATTATTTTTCACCTAAAAAGTGTTAAATTGATTAAAGTTTATTTTGGATGTAGGTCTCCACTTTGAAGATGAGAGCTCCCTTATGATGATATTTGACAAACACATCAATTAGAGTGTATTGGAGCTAATTAAGAGCAAAGAAACCAAAGAGAAGTCATTGATCCATAAAAATCCAAGGTTTTAAGCTAATAATTCTCGAAATACAGCTCGACACGCCGTGTCAAGGCCCCCACACGTCGTGTCGTTCAAAGTCAATGGGTCAACACACGTTTAAAAGGAGAAAGAAGCTGAAAAATGGGTCCACACGCCGTGTCCCATGGTGACACGCCCCGTGTCATTTGTCCCAGACAGGTCAGAAAGTTCCAGTAGAAGCAGCAACTTGTAAGCCAATTTCGAAGCTTTTCCAATCCGAATCTCGACAAATGCAAAACTACAAGTTTGTGTATCTATGTCTTAAGGTTCATCTGCAATTTGAATCATCAAAAGCGAAGGTCGTATGAGGAAGTTATGGGCAGCTTACTAAAGGTCGTCAAATCTGGAATGTTGTCGGTCAAAACGCGTTTTCTAGAGGGGCTAAGCCTTGACACGGCGTGTCACCAAGCCCACATGGTGTGTCACTCTGATTCCAGAAATGTGAACATGAATTTTGAAGATTTCCATGTGCAATTAGCTTTCCCATTTGTTCCCATTGATGGTTGGATTCCCATGTGCAATTAGCTTTCCCATTTGTTCCCATTGATGGTTGGTGTCCACAAATTTGTATAAATAGGGGTGTAATTCACCAAAGAATGCATCCCTCTTTAGTCATGTTTAGTTCCATTTAGTTGTAATTTCCTCCATTTAGTTGTTTAAAGAGGCGATCCAAGTACGATCCATGTTCCATCTCTCCTCTTTTGCAAACTTGTAATCCATTTCCATTCCATTAATACAAAGTTACTTATTGTTTCCTTCATCTTCATCCATTCTATTCAAATCTTCAAGTTGGCAAAGAGATTCCTCTCCGAGGACATAAGCGACGATCGTGTGTCCGGTGTAGTGCGGTAAAAGGGAGTAGCTAAACTTTTATCTCGCTAAACTAGTTGTGACCCGTCTATGTGCTAGACTCGGTAGTATCATATTGTTTCCTTACATAGTTTATACAATAGTTTTGTATAAATTAGTATATTTGATTCATCATCATCATATGCTTTTCTTATGTTTATTTATGAATACTTGATATGAACTTGACATTTCTACCGGATTTATATAGGTGTTGCCCCCATCGGAAGTGACGAGCCGGAAACCGTAGATATTGACAACATCACGGAACTTAAAGGGCCCTAGTTTCTAAGTCCATTGGAGACACTTAACCTTGAAATTATAGGATTAATTAAGTGTGTACTTACGAGTTCATACGTGTTTATAAACATCATAAAAGTTAGCTATGATAGTTTGATTAATCTTAAATACTATTTTATCTCTATTGTTGTATAAAACTTACCATCACCATTTCATGCTAAGGAATATGGAAAGTATTTGTGTGTTATACTTTAGGAGTAGATTAATAGATGAACCCAACATTCTAAAGTATAAATTCGCTTAGATAACAACCCGAGACCGAGTAGTTTGATACTTATTGGTATAAACCCCGTGGATTCGATACCCGGACTTAACCCCCGGATTATTACTTGATAACGATAGGGTACACTTGTCCTCTAATTGTAGGCCTTTTGTAGCACTAGCTCGAGGCCGCATCAAGTTTTTGGCGCCGTTGTCGGGGATTTATCTTCTAATAACTATTAAACCAAGTGTTTCATTGTTACACTAAGCACTTGTTTGAAAAGTTTAAATTTTCTATTCTTTTATTTTATTTTATTTTATTTTTATTTTTATTTTGATTTATGCATACTAGATCAAAAAGTGATTCTTTGATTCCTACTAATCCCGAAATTGAACGTTTTCTTTCTAGGAATCGGAATTGCTACACTAGGTGGTTGGAAGAGATGGCAAATTTCAATGATGGTGTTATACTTGGATTCAATGACGAACCACCCGTGGTGGAACCCCCACCGGCTATGCCTATCCGACAACACCCACCTAGAAATGTGGGGCGAAATGGTGGTGGTAATGACGAACGTTCTATTTTGGAGATTTTGGCTCCTCACCGCCCTCAAAATCGCTCCGCTATTGTTCCTCCACGTATTGAGGCTCACTCCTTTGAACTCAAAACGAGTATTATTCAACTTGTTCAAAGTAGTGGCCAATTTGGTGGAGAAATGCATGAAAATCCAAACGAACATCTTGATAAATTTCTCATGTGTGCCAATACTACCCGTATCAATAGGGTGCCCCAAGATATCATCCGTCTCCAATTGTTTCCGTTCTCTTTGACGGGGCAAGCATTAGAATGGTTCCACTCCTTGGAAGCCGATTCTATTAATTCTTGGGAAGGTTTGGAGAGGGCATTCCTATCATACTATTTTCCGCCGTCTAAGACGGTGATGTTGAGAAATGAGATCATATCCTTCCGCCAATTTGAGAGCGAGGCCCTTCATGAAGCTTGGGGTCGTTTTCGAAAAATGTTGCGGAATTGTCCTCATCATGATATCCCTAAGAACACTTTGGTAAGTACTTTTTATCATGGTTTAACTCCTAATAATCGTGCTATTGTAGATTCCGCGGCCGGAGGTGATTTATTCCGAAAGTCGGCTTCCGAAGCTTATGATTTAATCAATGAGCTAGCAAGGAAAAGTATTCAATGGCAATCGGATAAATTTACCGGTCCACCAAGAAATCAAATTTTTGCCGTGGAAAATGAGGTACCAAATGCGGCCATGGTAGAAGTCACAAAGAAGCTTGACACCTTGCTTGCCCAAATGAGCGTAAACAAGCCAACACAAGTCTTGATGTGTACACATTGCCAAGGTGATCATGAAAGTGGGGATTGTCAAACCGGTAGTCCGTTTGCCGGTAATAATGAACACGTAAGCTATGTCGGTGGAAATCAAAGGTATAATAACTATCCCCCTCATAATAATGCTTACAATAACTATGGTAATCAAGGGGGGAGGCAAAGGGCTCAACACCCTAATCTTTCTTATGGAAATACTAATAACGTGTTGAAGCCTTCACCCGAGTTTGCTAATGAGTATAAGGAGCAAGGTTTGGGCAACCCGACATTCCAACAAGGCCAACCCTCTCAAAAGCCACCAATGCCAAAGCAAGATGACCCGGTACTTTCTTTACTTAAAGATATTTCTACCCGTCTTGCTAACAATGAAGCTTATTGTAGGGACTTAGGCAATCAAGTTGCTCAAATAAATCGAGAAAGGCAAGAGCGTCCCCAAGGTTCTCTTCCAAGCAACACGGAAAAGAACCCAAAAGTTCAACAAAGGGAAACGGCTCAAGTGATTACCTTGCGGAGTGGTAAGGAGATGGAACCATTTTATGCCACTAAGGCCACAACTGAGTCATCTCCAAAGGTAAGTGAGGAATTGGGTGAGGTAAACCCCGACTCCGAGTCTACAAACTCTCCTCTAGCGAAGAATAATAAGGAACAAGTTAAACCTTTTGAACCTAAATTGCCATATCCACATAGGTTGAGAAAAGATAAACTTGATCTTAAATATTCTAAATTCTTAGACATGTTGAAAAAGCTCGAAGTAAATATTACTTTTGCGGAAATGATAGAGGAAATGCCTCTATACACAAAGTTTTTGAAAGAGCTTGTAACTAAAAAGAGGAGATTGAATGATCATGAAGTGGTAGCTTTAACGGAGGAATGCTCCGCTATTATTTCACAAAAGCTACCTCCCAAGAAAAGGGACCAAGGGAGTTTTTCTATTCCATGTCAAATTGGTGGTTTGTTTATTGAAAATGTTTTGTGTGATTTAGGTGCTAGTATTAATCTAATGCCTTTGTCTATTTTTAGGAAACTCGGTCTTAGGGACCCGAAGCCCACCAATATGACACTACAACTAGCGGACCGATCCATTGCTCGCCCAAAAGGTATTGTGGAAGATGTTCTTATGAAAGTCGACAAGTTCATTTTTCCGGTGGATTTCGTGGTACTAGATATGGAAGAAGATAACATGGTTCCTATTCTCTTGGGAAGGCCATTTCTTGCAACCGGTAGAACTCTCATTGATGTGGAGCAAGGTAAATTAACGCTAAGGTTGCAAGATGAGGAGGTAGTATTTAATGTGTATGATGCTATGAAGTTTCCTAGTATTGATTTAGCACGTTGTAATTTCATTTGTGACGATGCTATTGCTGTTTGCTTTGAGGAATCTTTTTATAGGATTAATGACACCTCCTCCGAGAATGGCGAAAAGAATGTGGAAAGTGAGTTGGGGGAGGAAGTCTCCCACGTTTGGAACAACGAGTACGTTGAGACTTCCCCACACGAAGAATGTAAATGGGTAAAGAGTAGGTTTGTGAATCTCGATCGAGAGACCAAACCGGCACCAAAGTCCTCGTTGGAGGAACCTCCTAAATTGGATCTTAAACCTTTACCCCCTAATTTGAAATATGTGTTTTTGCACCCTCCTAGTGATTTACCCGTTGTGATTTCTTCTTTGTTATCTTCAAAACAGGAGGAGGAGTTGCTTGAAGTGCTTAGACGACACAAAGGAGCATTCGGATGGTCTATTCATGACATCAAAGGGATTAGTCCCGCAATGTGCACTTACCGGATTTTCCTTGCTGAGGAAATCAAGCCCTCCGTGCAACCACAAAGGCGACTTAACCCAAACATGATGGAAGTCGTAAAAGCGGAAGTAATCAAACTTCTCGATGCGGGTATAATCTTTCCTATCTCCGATCTCAATGGGTTAGTCCGGTTCAATGTGTACCTAAGAAAGGTGGTACAACGGTAGTGGAAAATGATAAAGGGGAATTAATTCCTACTCTGAAGGTAACGGGGTGGCGTGTGTGCATTGATTATAGGAAATTAAATGACGCCACCCGCAAAGACCACTTTCCATTACCGTTCATTGACCAAATGTTGGAAAGAATGGCGGGTCATGAATACTTTTGTACCTTGGATGGTTTGTCCGGCTATATGCAAATTCCCGTGGACCCTCTTGATCAAGAGAAAACTACATTTACTTGTCCATACGGTACTTTTGCATATAGGCGGATGCCATTCGGGTTATGTAACGCACCCGCCACTTTTCAAAGATGTATGATGTCCATCTTTGCGGATATGATTGAGGATTTCATGGAAGTCTTCATGGATGATTTTTCCGTAGTAGGGTCGTCATTTAATGCATGCTTAAACAACTTGGATCGAGTCTTAGAACGTTGTGAAAAGACAAACCTAGCTTTAAGTTGGGAAAAATGTCAATTTATGGTCCAAAGTTGTATTGTGTTGGGACATAAAGTGTCCGGTAAGGGAATCGAAGTCGATCCGGCTAAGATTGAGGTAATTGAAAAGTTACCTCCACCGAGCAATGTTAAACTTGTTAGGAGTTTTTTGGGTCATGCGGGTTTTTATCGTCGTTTCATTAAAGATTTTTCCAACATTGCTAAACCCCTCACTCAATTACTTCTTAAAGATGCTAATTTTGATTTTTCCAATGAATGTATGCAAGCTTTTAAAGCACTTAAGGAAAAATTGATTAATGCTCCGATTATGGTTAGCCCGGATTGGAACCTCCAATTTGAACTCATGTGTGATGCTGGTGATCTAGCCGTAGGAGCTTGCCTTGGTCAAAGGGTCGATAAAATCTTTCGCCCTATTTACTATGCTAGTAAAACTCTTTATAGTGCTCAACAAAATTATTCTATCACGGAAAAAGAATTGCTAGCGGTAGTTTTTGCTTTCGATAAATTTCGGTCTTACCTTGTTTTATCTAAAGTGATAGTCTACACGGACCATGCGGCTCTTAAGTATTTGATGTCCAAGCAAGATGCAAAGCCAAGATTGATTCGGTGGATACTCCTTCTCCAAGAATTTGATATTGAGATCAAAGACAAAAAGGGAGTTGAGAATGTGGTAGCCGATCATTTATCTAGGTTGCAAGGACAAGAGGCGGAGGAAAGCGAGTTAGACATTTGTGAGACATTCCCGAATGAGAACCTTTTTGCGGTAACATCTACTCCTTGGTATGCGGATATAGCTAACTTCAAAGTCGGTAATATCCTTCCCCCTAATTTAAATTTCCAAGCCAAACATAAGTTCTTTCATGATGCTAAACATTACTTTTGGGAAGAACCTTACTTGTTTCGTTTTTGTGCGGATAACATGATTAGGAGATGTGTTTCGGATAGTGAAGTTGTGCCTATCATTCGTATGTGTCATAGTGATGAACCGGGTGGACATTTTGCTCCCGATAGAACGGTTGCTAAAATCTTACAATGCGGTTTCTTTTGGCCCTCTATGCATAAAGATGTAGTTGAATTTGTGAAACATTGTGATAGGTGCCAACGAGTCGGGAATATCTCTAGGAAGCATAAAATGCTTCAACAAGGAATACTAGTTTGTGAGCTATTTGACGTTTGGGGCATAGACTTTATGGGACCTTTCCCTAAGTCGCATAACAACCTTTATATTCTTGTTGCGGTTGATTATGTGTCCAAGTGGGTGGAAGCCATTGCTTTACCTACTAACGATGCTCGAGTGGTGATCAAGTTCTTAAAGAAAAACATCTTAACACGTTTTGGAACCCCTAGAGCCATCATAAGTGATGGGGGTTCCCATTTTTGCAATAGGTTGTTTGAGTCGTTGCTTCATAAGTATGGCGTAGCTCATAAGGTTGCAACACCATATCACCCGCAAACTAGTGGCCAAGTTGAAGTATCTAATAGGGAGATAAAACGAATCCTAGAGAAAACCGTAGGTGCGTCTAGGAAAGATTGGAGTTTGCATTTGGATGACGCCCTTTGGGCTTATCGAACCGCTTTTAAGACCCCTATTGGCATGTCCCCTTATAAAATGGTTTTTGGAAAATCTTGTCATTTGCCGGTTGCACTTGAACATAAAGCTTATTGGGCACTGAAATTTATTAATTTTGATGACAAGGTAGCCGGTGAATGTCGCTTGATGCAACTCAATGAGCTTGATGAACTTCGATTGAACTCCTATGAGAATGCAAAGCTTTACAAAGAACGGACGAAGAAATTGCACGACAAGCATGTCCAACACAAGCACTTTAATGAAGGGGATCATGTTCTCTTGTACAACTCCCGATTGAGGATATTTCCCGGAAAACTCAAAAGTCGTTGGACCGGTCCCTTTGTGGTTCGGAAAACATACCCCTCCGGGATGGTGGAAATTGAAGATCCTATGGGTGTAAGACAACATGTGAATGGGCATCGTCTAAAGATTTATTTCGGAGGCGACTTCGCCAAAGAAAAGGAGTGTACCCACCTACGAGACCCTTGATCATCACCGAACATTTGAAAGTCGAGTTATTCCGACTATAAACATAGCTCCGATTTGCTTTTCTCGTTCTTTTTGGTTTTTATTGACTCTATGTTTTGTATTCTGTTTTTGCTGCTTGTCATATTTCTTTTTATTTTTCTTAGTTTGTGTAAAGTCATCGACCTCTTTTGGAGATCTCACAATCACCCGAACTCCACATGATTTATTGCTTGCTCGTGTCATTGTGGAATCTCTACGAGGTGAGGTTTTTACCCAACCTATAAATGATACCCCTACGGTTGTATCAAGTATGGATTGGCTAAATGACTTCCTCCTGGTCGGATTTTTCGACCTCGGTTACAACTAACATTTTCTTTTGGAGTCAAAACAGTGTATTCTGGGCTGTTTTAGCCCCGACACGCCGTGTCCCTGGCTTGACACGGGTCGTGTCCCCACCTTGACCAAAAATTTGATTTGTTGACCTGTGACACGGGGCGTGTGGCACTCGTGTCGTTTGACACGCCACTCCAATTTAATTGATTCAGAACAGGTGCAAAATGTCATTTCTAGACGAGTTTGGCCTTGACACGCCGTGTCACCTACATGACACGTCAGTGTCGGCACTTTGACCAAAATTTTGGGAAGTTGACTTGTGACACGGGTCTTGTGGTACACGTGTCGTTTAACACGACCCCTAAAAATTAACAAATACAGTACAGGTCCCAGATGGCAATTCTAGAACAATTTGGTCTTGACACACCGTGTCCTCTGTTTGACACGGTGCGTGTGGGGTCGTGACACGGCGTGTCCCCTGATGACACGCCGTGTCCATTATTTAGTTTTTGTCAGCATTTAATTAAAATAGTCGACACGGCGTGTCCCATGTTGACACGCCGTGCCGTTAAAAATTACCCTTTAGGTCTCAACACATGGTCGTGTCCCCCGCTGACACGCCCCGTGTGAGGATCTAACCATTGTAATTTACAACGGTTAGAAACGACACGGACCGTGTCACCACTTCACACGATCCGTGTCGCGCCTCTGGAACGGCTAGTTCGAGAAACTAGCCGTTTTTTGACCGTTGGGGTGACTTTTTGGGGTTATAAATACCCCATTTTCACCCCAAACTATTCACTCTATTTCTTCTCTTCCTTTTTACTTCATTCCATAGCAGTTTTTAGTCTCTTTGAGTCGTTTTTGTTCCCACTTTTGTGATTTTTCCCCTAATCCAACAAAGTCATCCCATTTCTTTTGTGTTTAATTTCCATATGGCTCGCCAAAAGCAAATGACAACACCACCACCCCGACGTCCCATCTGAGGGCGTAGTTCTCGTCAAGTTCCCAATGCCGAGGAGGAAAACCAAGTTCTCAACCAACGTACCCAAGAATTAGGTGCGTGGTTTAACTTGAACACGGTGGAACAAGGGAGGCATTTTCAACTTCTCCGCGAGTTAAGTTGCCTCGCATTTTTGGGTTTTGATTTAATGTTCCTCACTATGGTTCCATGGGGCGCTCAAGTACGAGCGGCATTTGATGCTTTGGGATGGCTCGCCTTGCAAGACCAAGCCTATGTTGTTCACCCACGGGTATGTGTCGAATTTTTTTCTACACTAACTTTGAATGAGTGTGCTCTACAATTTTCCTTAGGCAATCAAATATATACGTTACCACGTGACTCCTTTTATCAAGTAGTTCCGCATATGATACCCGGGGTTAATGAATTTGTGGAGGAGGAGTACGATCAAGTAAACTTTTGGCATAGCATCTCCAACGACACCGGCTTCACTCTCACCGATCTTCGCTCTCGACATATCCAAGACCCGGTAATGTGGTGGCTACATCGATTTATCTCCTTCAACTTTTCGGGAAAAACCGAGGGGAATAAGGTATCCGCCGATGAACTCACTATTTTATATTGTATACGTAAACATATGCAATATGATCTTGGGTCTTATTTATGGAAGAAATTAATCGGGATGAATAAGCGTATCAAGGCTAATATTGGTCTTGGGTGGGTTGTTACTATTATAGCTAGTAATATTGCTCCTAACGTTCTCAATAATGAAGCTATGCTAGTAAGACCACGTGGTCTCAAGAAAGATTCCGTTAGAGGAATTACTTTCGGTGGTCCGGTAACTAATGTAATGGAACCGGAGGAGAATGTTCAAGAGCACAATGAGGAGGTTGGGGGAGGACATGAGGCATACGAACCCCAACCTCATTATCACACCGGTCCGAACCAATGGGATGAGGCCGAGGCACGACAATGGAGGCCATGGCAACAAGGTCCGACTAATGAGCAACTTTTTGCTCAAAACGAGCAAATTTTACAATGGCAACAACAAGCAAATTCCCGCTTTGACAACTTGGAGAATTTTGCTTCTTATTATTGTCGCCAAAATCAATGGCCTTATCCACCACCACCTCCATCTCCTCCGGCGGTTTGAGGGAGTTTTCTAAATTCTTTCGCTTTTTACTTTTATGCAATTTTGGGAGTAATTGCATTTTAAAAGCGGAGGAAGGGCGAAAGCACTCCCGATTTATCTTTAATTGCTTTCTAGTATAGATTTTAAATGCTTTCTAGTTTAACTTTATAAGCTTTCTAGTATAGATTTTTATGTTTTCTAGACTAGTTTTTATTTTTGTATCAAAAATGATGTCAAAATACCAAAAAAATGAAATAGTTGAAAATCAAGTAATACAAAAAAAAAAATTTTTTTAGTTACATTGTTAATTAATCTACCTTTCCCAAATTTAAGTGTTTGTACTTACCTCATATAAAATAAAAATTCAACTTTCGAACTTAAACACCTAGTTTAAGTGAGAACCCGAGAAGTTAAGATTTTTCACTAATATATTAGACTAAATTTGCTAAGTTGATTGTAATTAACTAGTTCCTTAATTAATTTAAATGACATGAACAATAAAATGGATTTGATAGGAAGCAAAGTTTGGAAACACACTAAAACCCGAATGTGAGATTCTAGAGCCAAAAGACTAAGCGAACATTAAAAAGCTTACATAGGTTTTTGTGTGAAACTTTCACTAAATTTTTGAGTCATGGAGTTTGCATCTAATACCGAATAAAATTCTTAGCTAAAAACATAACTAATATTAGACGACGAAGTTCCTTTTAGGTTTTCTTTTAACGACTCTTTGTTACTAACTCACCAAACTCTTTAGTAGCCTTAACACTTTAACACACTAAACTTTTCAACTAACTTTGTTTAGCACTAATTGTGACAAGTCGACAAAAGAGGAGACACTTAATAAATAGCTCAATATTTCGAAAATGGGTCGTATTAATCTCAAATCATTCACTTTGTGTTCAAATGATCCAAAACTTTTCATCAAGGAAAGAAAGATTGGAGAGTCAAAAGAAAGATTAGAGAAACAAAAGAAAGAAGGGAAATAAAAAGAAAATTTTTGATGAAATTCTCAAAGTTTCGGTTTCATAGTCACCTCTACTATGTTCCCAAGAAGTACTTCATGTTTAGACCCAAACTTATTAGTTACGAGCTATTGAATATATTTATCTCTTTCGTCACAATTAGGTCATTTGTTGACCGCTAAACTTGACCTAAATAGACCACTTACATACCCACACCCTAACCAAATTACAACCCTCTTAACAATGAAGTTTTTGATAATATTAGAGTTTTTAGCTAATATTTGGATGACAATGTAAACTCAACTTGAATCATGATTTAGTGTCAAAGTCGAGAGTAAACACCAAGTCGCCAAATAACGAGTGATTGAGTGAACTACCTTTGCGAGGTGTCGATAACTTTCTTCGATTAGTAAATACATTTTTATTGAGCATGCCGCTTTAAATTAATCAATGAACTAGTCAATTAGGGTTTACTTATTAAGTTTTCTCTTTTTGTGAAATTTCTTTTTCATGCTTTTAGGGCTTTTACCAAACTTGGGAGTTTAAATCAGATTACGGATTTTGAGTTTACTTGAGGACAAGTAAAGCTTTAAGCGTGGGGAGGTTGATAGGGATGAAATATCCCTATCTTTTCGGGTTATTTACGGTGTAATTAAATGTTGTTTTATCACTTTTGATATAGTTTTAAGTCTTTTTATTACACTTTGTGAACAAATTAATTCTCAATCACTTAGTTTGAATTTATCTCCGTAAAAACACTATTTTCACCGAAAACCGTCAAAGTAACTCATGTTTATTTTGTTTGTAGGTTTCACTTCAAAGATAAAAATTATCCATGGTGAAAAACAACTTCCAGACATGATTAGAGGTGTTTTTGTGCTAATAAAGAGCTAAGAGACAAGGAGATTTGCAAATAATTCAAGGAAAAAGCCAAACTGCCCAGAAATTACTCTTGACATGGACCCGTGTCCTCAGTCCACACGGTCCGTGTCAAGCATAAAAGGTCCACACGGGTTGATTTTGAGGGCGTGTTCACACTTTTATTGAAGGACACGACCCCGTGTCAAATGGGACACGGTCCGTGTCGATCTGGAGACAATTAGTCTGCGCGGCGTTTTAATTAGCAAAAATCCAACTTGTCGAGTAATTAATGCGACACGACCCGTGTCATTCCACACGCCCGAGGACACGCCTGAGCTGATTAAAGTCATTTTGTGCATTTTCTTCTTGACACGGCGTGTCATTGTGTCCACACGACCCGTGTCAAGCTTTATTTTGCACTTTGATGAGATTTTCAAGCATGTGTTTTGAGGATTCACACTTGTTCACAAAGCCAACTTTTCTGTATAAATAGGGGGGTTCTCTAGCCAGAAAATCCATCCCTTTTTAGTCATGTTTAGTTCCATTTAGTTGTAATTTCCTCCATTTAGTTGTTTAAAGAGGCGATCCAAGTACGATCCATGTTCCATCTCTCCTCTTTTGCAAACTTGTAATCCATTTCCATTCCATTAATACAAAGTTACTTATTGTTTCCTTCATCTTCATCCATTCTATTCAAATCTTCAAGTTGGCAAAGAGATTCCTCTCCGAGGACATAAGCGACGATCGTGTGTCTGGTGTAGTGCGGTAAAAGGGAGTAGCTAAACTTTTATCTCGCTAAACTAGTTGTGACCCGTCTATGTGCTAGACTCGGTAGTATCATATTGTTTCCTTATATAGTTTATACAATAGTTTTGTATAAATTAGTATATTTGATTCATCATCATCATATGCTTCTCTTATGTTTATTTATGAATAATATGAACTTGACATTTCTACCGGATTTATATAGGTGTTGCCCCCATCGGAAGTGACGAGCCGGAAACCGTAGATATTGACAACATCACGGAACTTAAAGGGCCCTAGTTTCTAAGTCCATTGGAGACACTTAACCTTGAAATTATAGGATTAATTAAGTGTGTACTTACGAGTTCATACGTGTTTATAAACATCATAAAAGTTAGCTATGATAGTTTGATTAATCTTAAATACTATTTTATCTCTATTGTTGTATAAAACTTACCATCACCATTTCATGCTAAGGAATATGGAAAGTATTTGTGTGTTATACTTTAGGAGTAGATTAATAGATGAACCCAACATTCTAAAGTATAAATTCGCTTAGATAACAACCCGAGACCGAGTAGTTTGATACTTATTGGTATAAACCCCGTGGATTCGATACCCGGACTTAACCCCCGGATTATTACTTGATAACGATAGGGTACACTTGTCCTCTAATTGTAGGCCTTTTTGTAGCACTAGCTCGAGGCCGCATCATGACTTCATTCCAACCAGAATGGAAGTTGGTCTAGGGAATGTTGTAATACCTCCCAGGGAATATACTAATGATATCCTTAAGAAACTCCAAACTAATGCTTCAGCAATAAACATGTTGCATTGTGCACTTTCCGCCACTGAATAAAATAAGGTTTCTTCTTGTGAAACAGCTAGGGACATATGGAACAAGCTGGAAGTAACCTATGAAGGAACAGGGAAAGTGAAGCAATCCAAGATCAACCAACTCATGAGAAATTATGAGTTATTTGAAATGCTTGAGAAGGAATCGATTTCAGATATGAATTCAAGATTCACCAAGATAGTCAATGATCTGAAAGGATTAGGAAAGGATATTGAAGAACCAGAAAGAGTGAAGAAGATACTAAGAAGCTTACCAAGGTCTTGGCAAGCCAAGAAGACTGCCATTGAAGAAGTCCAGGACTTATGTTTCTATGCATATGATGAAGTTATTGGTTCATTAATTACCCAGGAGATGTCAATGAAGAACCATGACTTGAGAGAAAAGTCAGAAGGAAAAAGAGGGGTAGTCCTGAGGGCAGAATCTTCTGATGAGTCCTCTGAAGATGAGGAGCTGGTAAAGCTGACCAGGAAGTTCAAGAAGGCCTTAAGAAAAGGCAGAGGTGGAAACTACAAAAGCCCTTCAGAAGCTTTGATAAGAAGACTCCTAATTCTGGTGAAAAGTCCAAGAGAGATCCTAGCAAACCCATTTTCTGCTATGGATGTCAGCAACCTGGGCACATTAAGCCTAACTGCCCAGAGCTGAAGAAGGATAAAAGAAAGTTCAAGAAAGCTATGTTGGCTGTGTGGTCAGACTCTGAGACCAGCAGTGATCCTGAAAAGAAGGAAGAGCAAGCTCAGATTTGTTTCATGGCTATTGATGAGCCAGCCTCTGAAGATACCACAGGAGAGATTTCCGCACCTCCTGAAGCGACATATGACTCTGAGGTAAACAATTCTCATGAACAAGACATCCTTGATTCTCTTGAAGAACTCTACAGTATGTTCAAGTACCTTAAGAGGAAATTGGACAAAAATGAGGCTGACAAGTTTCTTAGGTTTACTCAAGTTTATTCTGACATGAAAGTGTTAGAAGAAAAGTTGTGTCAACAGTTCAGCACTCCTGCTGATGGCCCCAAAGCCAAAGGCAAGGAAAAGCTGCCTCTGGGAAATGATAAACCCCAGAAGAAGAAGAAACCTGTCACTCCCTCTCTTCTGAAGGAGATCTCTTCTCCTCCTGACATAGGTACCTCTGAGAGTGCAGCTATTGCCTCTGAAGAAAGTACACCTTCTCAGAATAAGAAGAATTATCCCAAGAAGCAAAGGGAAAGATCCAAAAATCCCCCTTTTTGCAAGCTGTGCAAAAGCGATGGACATTGGTTGAAGGATTGCAAGTATCACATCAAAAAAATCTTGCAATCTGAGTTATCACTAAAACCTGCTGAATATAAATCTAACTCTGAAGGACCCAATAAGGATTGGGTACCTGTCACTAATTGATTGTGTTGCAGGTGGCTCTGAGTGCTCCATCAATGTCAAAGATGTGGTACATTGATAGTGGGTGCTCAAGGCATATGACAGGTGATGAAAAGGCATTCATCACATATGTACCTAAAAGAGGTGGAAAAGTCAGCTTTGGAGATGCTCAGAAGGGAAGGATCCTTGGTTCTGGATCAATTGGAACCAACCCTCCTATTGAAGATGTCTCCCTAGTCAGAGGTCTGAAGTTCAACCTCCTGAGTGTTGCACAACTGTATGACAAAGGTACAGATGTTGTATTCAGCTCCTGTGGATGTAAAATCTTGGACAGTAAGTCAAGCGAAGTAATTCTAACTGCTCCTAGAGTAGAAAATGTTTTCATGCTGAACCTTGAGAATCTCTGTAAAAATATATGCTTGATGTCCAAAGAGGATACCTCCTGGCTCTGGCATAGAAGACTTGCTCATGTGAGCATGGACCTTCTGGCAAAAGTAGCTAGATAGCAATTGGTTTAGGGTTTGCCTGAAATTAGTTTTAAAAAGAACCATTTGTGTACTGCTTGTCAATCTGGTAAAAAATCCAGAAGCTCTTTTAAGACTAAGATAACCATTTCAACTAAAAGACCTTCGGAGTTACTTCATATGGATCTTTTTGGCCTTGTTCAACCAATGAGCATGGGTGGAAACAAGTATGCCTTTGTCATAGTAGATGACTATTCAAGATTCACTTGGGTTATCTTGCTTTGTAACAAAGATGAGTCACTTGGATGCTTCTCAGTTCTGGTAAAGAAACTTGAGAATGAAAGGAATGAGAAGGTAATTCATATCAAAAGTGATAATGGTGGAGAGTTCAAGAACTATCAGTTTGAAGAATTATGTGAAACCAAGGGAATTGATCATAATTTTTCTGCTCCCAGAACTCCTCAACAAAATGGGGTAATTGAAAGGAAGAACAGAATTCTGGTTGAAATAGCCAGAACTATGATCAATGACTGAAGGCTTCCAAAATACTTCTGGGGAGAAGCTGTTAACACAGCTTGTTATGTTTTGAATAGAGTACTTATAAGAAGTATCTTGAACAAAACCCCCTATGAACTCTGGAAAGGTAGAAAGCCTAAGATAGGTTATTTCAGAACCTTTGGTTGTAAGCGTTATGTTTTGAATACAAAAGAATATATTTCAAAGTTTGATTCAAAGGCAGATGATGCCATTTTTCTTGGTTACTCAACACATAGTACAACATATAGGGTTTTTAATAAAGAGGACTCAAACTTTAGATGAATCTGTTCATGTACAGTTTGATGAGACTAACCCTGCAGATAGTAGAGCTTCTGAAGAAGATGAAGTTCTTGCTCCTGAAGTAACATCTCCTGCTGTTGCTGAAGATGTTTCTCCCAGAGCTGCTGAAGTGATTCCTCCTGTTGCTGAACAAGTTCCAGAAGAGAATCCAACTCGAGAAGTTAACTTCCTTCCAGAAGATGATCCTATATATGATTCACCAAATGATGAACAAGTTTCAGAAGATACATTGGATGTACCGGGAGAAGTTAGAGCTCCTAGGAACCACCCCTTGGAGAATGTTATTGACTTTATTCACAATCATGTCATGACCAGAGCTCAGCTCAGAAGATACATGGGGAATGTGGCTTTTGTGTCACTTCTGGAGCCCAAGGACTTCTATGAGGCTGAGGATGATGAATCCTGGTTAATGGCAATGCAGAAAGAACTTGACCTGTTCAAAAGGTCAGAAGTTTGGACTTTGGTTCCCAGACCTAAAAACAAGAAGATTGTTGGTTAGCGACACATATTGATATTCGTGTCACTAATAGCTTTAGTTTCTTTCAAAAGCAACATAACAATTGAAACGTGTTGATGAACCCTATGAGTTTTGATTATGTCCAAACGTTTCAGAAGATGAAAATTAAAATTGACTTATATACTTTTCAATGTTGACTAACAATTTTTGTTAAGTATTGTATAAGTTTTTCTCAGCAGGTGCTGAATGAAGAATTCCTGCTTGCTTATTGAACTCAGAAGATAACAGAAGCTGGAGACAGAAAGTGCTTAGTCAGAAGCTGGAAGATCCGCTCTGAAGCTCTTGAAGTCTGCTTAAGGCCTATCTCAGAAGTTCTACAAAGCAAACAGAAGACAAAGGTTATTTAGATCAGAAGCGCTGAGAGAGGTTATAATCTCTCAGAGGTTCATTGTCACGGGTTTGGTTAAGCATTTAATGCTATGTCAGTCGCATTTAATGCAAGGCGCCAAAAGTTCAAAAAGCTGTTTGAAGGGCGCGCCTGTTCACTACAAACAAAACCTGTTTCCTTACACCTAAGCTAGTCGATCTAAATCAATCTAAGTTTAGTCAACTCCATCACTTTTCCTCAAATCCCGTACTGGATTAAGCTAAAGTACAAAGTTGACAGGACTGAGTGTTTTGAGACCGTTTGAAGAAGATGACAAGATTAACGGCTACTTTCTTCCATGTCATCCTTGAAGATTCAAATCTCCTCAACGGTCATCTACTCAACACTATAAATAGTAGCAAAGCTCCACTGCATCAACGACGCGTGATCATAGAGCAAAAATCTTAACGCACTGGTATACTCAAGAAAACAGAGCACTCTTTCCATTCTCAATCTTTTCTTAGCATAACTATTGTAATAGTGAGAGAGTGAAGAAAAACAAGTTCATAATAGGAATCTTGTAAACTGATATCGTCTGTGATATTCAATTAGATTTAAAGAGAGAAATCTAGTTGAGATTGGAGTTGGGTGAGAAATCCAGAAAACAGAGTATTGTTGTTTTGGTGGAAATCCTTTAACTCTTGTTAGGCTAGTCAGAACTAAGTGAGAAATTAGCTTAAGTTCTGTTGATGTAAAGGAGCTTCTGAACTTGCCATAAAAGTTGTGAATAGTTGATTTAAAATCTCTGGAGGCCGCGACCACAGGGGACAAGACGTAGTCACAGAACTTCTGTGGCGAACTTGGATAAATCGATTTATTCTCAGGATCTCCTGAATCTCTTTCTCCCTTCCTTATACTTGTTAAATTGCTTCTGTGTACTTGTTTTATATTTAGTGCTGAAACAGATTTACTTTTGAATTCATAAGTCTTTGTTCAGAAGACTGTCCAGAAGTTCTCATCTCAGAACTTTTGTTGCTTCAATGGCAGAAAATGTCTTAAGGCAGAATTTCCCTCAGAGGCTCTTTCTGTAAGCTTGCCTCTGACTCTGAGGAAATTTGACTCTGAAAAATTGAGTTTCTTCAAAAACTCAAAATTATCAGTTTTCTATTGAAACACCTATTCACCCCCCCTCTAGGTGATTCTGTTCTTATTAGGGCCAACAAATGGTATCAGAGCGAAGGTCACTTCGCATATTTACTAAAGATCTAACAATCTAAGTGTAAGATCCTACTAGAATCAATAGAGATGGCTAGTAGACACCAGCCTGAGAATTCTTCTCACTTCATAGTCCCAGAGGGTTCTTCCACAACTAGACCTCCATTATTCAATGGTAACAACTACTCATACTAGAAAAAGAGGATGATGTATTTCATCCAAGCTCAGAACATGAGTGCTTGGTATGTCATCACAGATGGTGATTTCATTCCTACCAGAATGGAACCAGGTTTAGGGAATGTTGTTATTCCTCAGAGGGAATACACAGATGACATTCTGAAAAAACTCCAAACTAATGCTTCAGCAATAAATATGTTGCATTGTGCACTTACAGCTACTGAATATAACAAAGTCTCTTCTTGTGAAACTGCACAGGATATCTGGAACAAGCTGGAAGTCACATATGAAGGAACTAGAAAAGTGAAGCAGTCAAAGGTCAACCAACTCATGAGAGAATATGAGTTATTTGAAATGCTTGATAAAGAATCTATTTCAGATATGAATTCTAGATTCACCAAGATAGTCAATGACTTGAAGAGTTTGGGAAAAGACATTGAAGAATCTGAACGAGTGAAGAAGATTGTCAGAAGCTTACCAAGGTTTTGGCAAGCCAAGAAGACTGCTATTGAAGAAGTTCAGGACATGAGCTATTACTTGTATGATGAGCTCATTGGGTCTCTAATTACTCATGAGATGTCATTAAAAAATCATGACCTGAGAGAAAGGTCAGAAGGAAAAAGACAAGTAGTCCTAAAGGCAGAATCTTCTGAAGAATCATCCGAAGATGAGGAATTGGCTATGCTGACCAGGAAGTTTAAGAAAACCTTTAGAAAAGGCAAAGGTGCAAACTACAAGAAGCCATTTAGAAGTTTTGACAAGAAAACTCCTGACTTTGGTGATAAATCCAAGAGAGATCCAAACAAGCCCATTGTGTGCTATGGATGTCCGCAACCAGGACACATCAAGCGTAACTGTCCTGAGCTGAAAAAGGATAAGAAGAAGTTCAAGAAAGCTATGCTGGCTGCTTGGTCAGACTCTGAGACCAGCAGTGATCCTGAAGAAAAGGAAGAGCAAGCTCAGATATGTTTCATGGCTATTGATGAGCCATCCTCTGAAGATGTCACAGGAGAAAATTCCGCACCTCCTGAAGCTACATATGATTCCAAGGTAAACATATCCTCTGAACAAGATATCTTTGATTCTCTTGAAGAACTATATAGCATGTTCAAGTATCTGAAAAGAAAGTTGGACAAAAGTGAGGCTGACAAATTTCTTAGGTTTACTAAAGTTTATGCTGATATGAAAATATTAGAAGATAAACTAAGTAAACAATTCAGTTCTCCTTCTGATGGCCCAAAAGCCAAAGGTAAGGAAAAACTGCCTCTGAGTAATGATAAACCTCAGAAGAAGAAATTTGTCACTCCCTCTCTTCTGAAAGAGATCTCTTCTCCTCCTGAAGTGGGAACCTCTAAGAGTGCTTCTGCCTCTGAAGAAGTAGTACCTTCCCAGAAGAAGAAGATTGCTCCTAAGAAGCAAAGGGAAAGATCCAAGAATCCTCCTTCTTGCAAGTTGTGTAAGAAAGATGGACATTGGTTAAAAGATTGTAAGTACCATATTAAGAACCTCTTGCAATCTGAACTATCAGAAGAACCTGTAGAAGTTACTTCTAACTCAGAAGGACCCAATAAGGATTGGGTACCTGTCACTAATTGATTGTGATGCAGGTGGCTCTGAGTGCTCCATCAATGTCAAAGCTGTGGTACATTGACAGTGGGTGCTCAAGGCATATGACAGGTGATGAAAAAACATTCATCACATTTGTTCCTAAAAGAGGTGGTAAAGTCAGCTTTGGAGATGCTCAGAAAGGAAGAATTCTTGGTTCTGGATCCATTGGAACCAATCCTCCGATCGAAGATGTCTCCCTAGTCAGAGGCCTGAAGTTCAATCTCCTGAGTGTTGCACAACTGTGTGATAAGGGTAGAGATGTAGTCTTCAGCTCCTCTGGATGTAAAATCTTGGACAGTAAGTCAAGGGAAGTTATTCTAACTGCTACTAGAGTAGAAAATGTTTTCATGCTAAACCTTGAGAATCTTTGCAAAAATATATGCTTGATGTCCAAAGAGGATACCTCCTGGCTCTGGCATAGAAGACTTGCTCATGTTAGCATGGATCTTCTGGCCAAGGTAGCTAGATATCAATTGGTTGAGGGTCTGCCTAGAATTAGTTTTAAAAAGAACCATTTGTGTACTGCTTGTCAATCTGGTAAACAATCCAGAAGCTCTTTTAAAACTTAGAAAGTCATTTCAACTAAAAGACCTTTAGAATTACTTCATATGGATCTTTTTGGCCCTGTTCAACCAATGAGCATGGGTGGTAAAAAGTATGCATTTGTCAATGTAGATGACTATTCAAGATTCACTTGGGTCATCCTGCTTTCTAGCAAAGATGAGTCACTTGGATGTTTCTCAGTTCTGATAAAGAAACTTGAGAATGAAAGGAATGAAAAGGTAGTTCATATCAGAAGTGATAATGGGGGAGAATTCAGGAACTTTCAGTTTGAAGAATTTTGTGAAACCAAGGGCATTGATCATAACTTTTCTGCTCCCAGAACTCCTCAACAAAATGGGGTAGTTGAAAGGAAGAATAGAACTCTGGTGGAGATTGCCAGAACTATGATCAATGACAGAAGGCTTCCAAAGTACTTCTGGGGAGAAGCTGTTAACACATCATGTTATGTTCTGAATAGAGTACTCATCAGAAGTATTCTGAACAAAACCCCCTATGAACTCTGGAAAGGTAGAAAGCCTAAGATAGGTTATTTCAGAACCTTTGGTTGTACATGTTATGTTCTGAATACAAAGGAACATCTTTCAAAATTTGATTCAAAGGCAGATGAAGCTATTTTTCTTGGCTACTCAACACATAGTAAAGCATATAGGGTTTTTAATAAGAGGACTCAAACTTTAGATGGATCTGTTCATGTACAGTTTGATGAGACTAACCCTGCAGATAGTAGAGCTTCTGAAGAAGATGAAGTTCTTGCTCCTGAAGTAAGATCTCCTGCTGTTGCTGAAGATGTTTCTCCCAGAGCTGCTGAAGTGATTCCTCCTGTTGCTGAACAAGTTCCAGAAGAGAATCCCACTCCAGAAGTCAACTTCCTTCCAGAAGATGCTCCTATATATGATTCCCCAAATGATGAACAAGTTTCAGAAGATACATTAGATGTACCAAGAGAAGTTAGAGCTCCTAGGAATCACCCCTTGGAGAATGTAATTGACTCTGTTCATAATCCTGTCATGACCAGAGCTCAGCTCAGAAGATATATGTGGAATGTGGCTTTTGTGTCAGTTCTGGAACCCAAGGACTTCTATGAAGCTGAGGAGGATGAATCCTGGTTAATGGCAATGCAAGAAGAACTTGATCAGTTCAAAAGGTCAGAAGTTTGGACTTTGGTTCCCAGACCTAACAATAAGAAGATTGTTGGTACAAAATGGGTTCTGAAGAACAAGCTTGATGAATTTGGGAATGTAGTGAGGAACAAGGCAAGAATTGTTGCTCAAGGTTACAGTCAGCAAGAAGGCATAGATTATGGTGAAACTTTTACTCCTGTTGCAAGATTGGAAGCCATTAGAATCTTATGTGCTTTTGCATCATACAAAGGTTTCAAGCTATTTCAGATGGATGTGAAAAGTGCATTTCTGAATGGTTACATTGATGAGGAAGTCTATGTTTCTCAACCTCCTGGTTTTGAAGATCACAAGTTTCCTGATCATGTATACAAGCTGACGAAAGCCTTGTATGGACTGAAACAAGCTCCCAGAGCTTGGTATGAGAGACTGACAAAGTTCCTTCTGTCTAAGGGATTTTTTAGAGGCTGTGTTGATACAACCCTGTTCACTCTGAACAAAAACAAAGATATCCTTTTAGCTCAGGTATATGTTGATGATATTATATTTGGTGCTACTAATGAATCTTTATGCAGAGAGTTCAACAAACACATGAAGGCTGAGTTTGAAATGTCTATGATGGGAGAATTAACATTCTTCTTAGGACTTCAGATCAAGCAAAGTAATGATGGTGTGTTTATCAACCAAGCTAAATATACTAGAGAAGTGTTGAAGAAATTCAGCATGTTGGAATCTAATGCTATTGACATCCCCATGGATGTTAATAAGGACTTTGATGATGAAGAGAAAGCTGGTAAATCTGTAGACATAAAAACCTACAGAGGTATGATTGGTTCTCTTTTATATCTAACAGCTAGCAGGCCAGATATACATTTTGTTGTGTGCTTTTGTGCTAGGTATCAAGCTAAACCAAAGGAGATTCATGACATTGCTGTCAAAAGAATTCTCAGATATCTTAAAGGCACCTCAGAAGCTGGTTTGTGGTATCCTTGTAGTACTAACTTTACTCCTATAGGATACACAGACTTTGACTATGGTAGAGATAAGTTGAAAAGAGTCAGCACTTCTGGTGGATGTCACTTTCTGGGGGAGTGCTTAGTCCTCCTGGCATAGTAAGAAGCAAACCTTTGTGGCTCTCTCAACTGCTGAAGCTGAGTATGTTGCTGCTGGAAGTTGTGTTTCTCAGATGCTCTGGATAAAGCAACAAATTGCTGACTCTGGAATCACTCCTGGAACAATGACCATCTTCTGTGATAACAAAAGTGCAATTGATCTTTCCAAGAATCCCATACAACACAGCAGAATGAAGCATGTTCATATTAGGCATCACTTTCTGAGAGATCATGTTCTGAAGAAAGATATATTCATCACTCATGTTTCCTCTGAAGACAATCTTGCTGATATGTTTACTAAGCCTCTGGCTTATAATCCTTTCAGAAGTCTACGAGAAGGCATTGGTATGACTTATCAACTTTAGTAACTTATTTTTAACTGCCTTATTAATTTTTAACTGTTATATGTTTAAATTAATTAAGCATGTTTAAGGATAATCATGATTTTGAATTAAAGTTGCCTACATTAAATGCTATTACTGCGCCGTTCTGTTATTAACGGTAACTGGTTCCTTCTCTAACGGTGGTTAGTTACTTTTTGAATTGGAACCGTTTACTGTTTGGGTATAAATAAGGGTTTTCCATACTTAGTATCTTTTCACTCGAAAATTGTTGCTATCTAGAATTCACTGTTAGCATTTTCTCTGCAATTTTTCTGCAATCTCTCAAAATTTAACCTAATTCCTCAAACCTTTTTCTCGTAATGGCTCAAGAAAATGCTCCTCAGGTTACCATTACTTACATCTTTCCCCCTGACTCTAAAGAGAAACTTAGCGAATCTAGGGTTTTCACCTCTAGGTTCCTAGATAATGATGTCAAAACAGCCAAACCTTTCTCCACATGGATTAGCACTCAAAACTGGAATTCATTCGTTTCTTTGGATGAGTTCTTTTATCCCAAAATGATCATTGAGTTCTATCAGAATCTCTACTATAGATCTGATGAAGAGGATGTAGTACACTCTGTGATAGGAGGGGTTGATTTTGAGGTTAGCAGAACTTCAATTACACAGGCTATAAGCATTGATGATGAAGGAATCATCATTGGAGATGATGGTACTGCTGCAGGATTCTCTGAGGAGAACTGGGCGAAGCCGGTTCTGAATGCCAAAGAGACCTATGCTACTTGGCTCACACAGCACCAGAGGTGGGCACATTATTTGACAACTAATGTGTTCTTTCCTAAGTCTGGTGGAGTCAATGGGGTCTCTAACAGAGAGAAGGTGTTTATGTATCACCTGATAAATGAAAATAAGATCAATCTTCCTACCATGATCATAAGGCAGATGAAAAATGTGAAAGTAGTCAGTCCTCTGCCATATGGTACTCTTCTGACCAGGCTTTTTGAATCTGCATCCATTGAGATTACTGGTGAAGGTGTTACCAACAGAAGTACTCCTATAAAAAGGGCTACTTTGATCAGACTCCAACATGGTGTTGTGCCTAAGAAGTCATAAGACGGTGCTCCTTCTTCTGTGGTTGCTTCTCAGAAGGAAATTGTGAAAGAGTCTGAGCAGAAGGCAAAAGTTGTTGCCAGTAAAGGAAAAGGTAAAAAGAAACCAAGTAAGTTGGTTGTCATTGTTGAGAAGGTTGTTGCTTCAGAACCTCCTCCCACTTTGGTTCAATCTACCATCAGCATTGAACCTTCTGGTAGGGTGGTTGCTGAAAAGCCAAGTGATGCTGCAAAGAAGGCAGCAGAGGAAGCAGAGGATAACAGACTTGCTGAATTAGCAAAAGCTGCTGAAGCTGGAAATGATGAGGAAAGAATAGTTCCTCTGTCTGAGTTAACAAGAAGAGAAAAGGAAGCTGCTGAGCTCACTGAAAGGTTGGCAGAAGAACAAAAATCTTTAGCAGAAGCTAAGGCTAATGCTAGATTAGAAGAAGCTGCTGCCTAATTGGACAGTGAAGTTGGTCTTTCAGAAGCTGTTGAAGAAGATGATAATGCTGAGAGAGAAATCCCACTCTCAAGAGGCATGAGAAGGAAGACTACAGCAAATAGAAGGTTCTTGAACAAGAAGGACTTCTATGTTGAATCTACTGCTGAATTGGAAGATGAAATTCCTATTGAAGAGGAATCTGATGATGAAGACATGATGGATATGTCAGAGGGAAATTTGGATGCTCCTACCATTGACGAACTTTCAGAAGAGAGTGATCAAGAACCTGACACTATCATCAAGGATGCAATGAAATTTGCTGACAACATTGATACAGATGAATTTTTGGACAATGTTCTTCTGGGTCAAGGTCGGAACCCTGGTGATAGGGATGCTCATTCAACCATAGAGAAGATGGCTCATCTCTTTGCCACTCCTATTGGAACTTTTAATCCCAATGCTCCTGAAGGTCAGAATACTCCTGATCAAATCATGTCATCTCCAACTCATTCTCCCATTCCATCTCCTGTTCATACTTCCCAACCATCTTCTGCACCTACTCCTGTCTCAGAAGTAAGTGTATCTGAAATTTCAGTTCCTCCTACATCTTCAACTTCAGAGGATGTACTTCATAAAACTCTTCCTCCTTCTGGACCCTATTCAGAAGTGAATATCTCTTCAACTCCCTTATTTTCAGACTCTGTCATTACCTCCACTACCCAATCACTTAACTCAGAGGCTGTATTTCCATCCATTGGTCTTACAACTTCAACATCCATACCTCCAACAACATTACCTTCAACTCTCCCTCCTCCTACAACACAAAATGCTCCTTCTTTCACATCTACTTTGCCTCAGTTTTCAACTTCTGGACATACACCTTCTGTGTGTGATCCCTTAACAACTTCCAATATCTCCAGTCCTCTTACTTATGCTGGTATTCATCCCAATTATGAATATCTGTTCAATCATTTGAATAGAGATGACATGGCTGCAAGTTTTGGTAGTTTTGGGATCCCCAACAGAGCTCCTGTTATTTCAGCAGCTGGTGGTGTTCCCTCTGTTGAAGATTTGAGAAGAATGAGTCAAAGTGGCTCTGATGGACTGTTGAACAATTTAGCTGGTCTTGGGCAAAGGACTCCTGCTGCTGATCTGTATGCATAGGGTATGGTGCTTCAAGAACTTCAAGCTCTGAAAGCTCAGAATTTACAGTTGATGACTATGCTACAAATGCAAAATCCTTCTGTGTTCATTCAGAATTTGTCAACACTTCATCTAGCTGCTTATGATGAATTTTACAGACTAAGGCAATTGGCTCTCACCCTTCCAACCCTTGAGAATATTGCTCATGCCTCCGCTAGCAATGTGAATGAACATCTAAGCATTCTACAGCAGGAGGTTAGAGAAGCAAATGAGCATTTTGAGGCTCAAGAGAAGGTTCTCCCAGCGAAGATTGATGACCTGCAAAGCACTGTTAACCATGTTCTGAGAGAAGTGAAATCTTCTGCTCAAGGTCCTTCGTCTTCTGGGGCTGCCAATGTTGTGTATGATATTACTCCTGATCTTAGCAATCGTCTCCAGAGCATAGAATCACTTGTGAATGCTCAGAATGCACAAATTGCTGAACTTACTGAGTTCATGAAGGTTCTGCATTCTCAGTCAAAAGAACATGAAAAGACTCTTCACAACTGCTATAGGTTTGTTCGAGGACAGACTTATCTTTAGAATGAGTATTTGACTGCTGTTGTCTACTTGAACAACAGAGCTATCAAGTTGCTTCTGGAAGATGCTCAGAAACAGAGACCTCAGACTGGACCTTCCCAAGCTGAAATGAAGAAGATTGATGCTGAATTCAAACAGAAAGTGGATCAACTCAATTCTTTGAGGCCAAGTAAACATCAGCTCGACACTGCTATACAAGTTCAGCAGAAATTGATGTCTCAAGGAGCTCTGGGTAAACCAGTTGTTTATGGCCAAATGGGGGAGAAGTCTGCTCAGCAGAGTGGTCCAAGTTCTGGTTCAAAGAGATCAAGTGTGAATGTCAGTTCAAGTGGTGTTCCTCCTCCTCAGAAGAAACATAAAAACAAATAGTCAAAACCATAGAGCTTAAGAATCTTAGCTATAGGTTCTGGGTTGGGTAGCTTCTGTTAAGTTATCTGTTTATGTTTTTGAATTGTTTGTCTTTTGGTTCCTCTGACTGATTATTTATACACTCTGAACTTTACACATAAACTGTCTATATGTTTGTCTCTGAATATAACTGCTTGCTTATATGTTTTTCTAACTTAGTAACTTACACTTCACAATTTCTAACAACTTGATCTTAAGGCTGTTTTAAGTTTCAGAATTGCTGAAGTTCACCATTTACACTAAAATGGGGGAGTTAAGTTGCTCAGAAGTTATAAAAACTATAACCAACAGGAAGTTACTTTCTAAACTCAAAGTTTTCTAAGTAATTTTTACCTTCTGGACCACTGTTTGTCCATAACCAAAATGGGGGAGAATGATGAACCCTAAGAGTTTTGATTATGTCCAAACGTTTCAGAAGATGAAAATTAAAATTGACTTATATACTTTTCAATGTTGACTAACAATTTTTGTTAAGTATTGTATAAGTTTTTCTCAGCAGGTGCTGAATGAAGAATTCATGCTTGCTTATTGAACTCAGAAGATAACAGAAGCTGGAGACAGAAAGTGCTTAGTCAGAAGCTGGAAGATCCGCTCTGAAGCTCTTGAAGTCTGCTTAAGGCCTATCTCAGAAGTTCTACAAAGAAAACAGAAGACAAAGGTTATTTAGATCAGAAGCGCTGAGAGAGGTTATAATCTCTCAGAGGTTCATTGTCACGGGTTTGGTTAAGCATTTAATGCTATGTCAGTCGCATTTAATGCAAGGCGCCAAAAGTTCAAAAAGCTGTTTGAAGGGCGCGCCTGTTCACTACAAACAAAACCTGTTTCCTTACACCTAAGCTAGTCGATCTAAATTAATCTAAGTTTAGTCAACTCCATCACTTTTCCTCAAATCCCGTACTGGATTAAGCTAAAGTACAAAGTTGACAGGACTGAGTGTTTTGAGACCGTTTGAAGAAGATGACAAGATTAATGGCTACTTTCTTCCATGTCATCCTTGAAGATTCTAATCTCCTCAACGGTCATCTACTCAACACTATAAATAGTAGCAAAGCTCCACTGCATCAACGACGCGTGATCATAGAGCAAAAATCTTAATGCACTGTTATACTCAAGAAAACAGAGCACTCTTTCCATTCTCAATCTTTTCTTAGCATAGCTATTGTAATAGTGAGAGAGTGAAGAAAAACAAGTTCATAATAGGAATCTTGTAAACTGATATCGTCTGTGATATTCAGTTAGATTTAAAGAGAGAAATCTAGTTGAGATTAGAGTTGGGTGAGAAATCCATAAAACAAAGTATTGTTGTTTTGGTGGAAATCCTTTAACTCTTGTTAGGCTAGTCAGAACTAAGTGAGAAATTAGCTTAAGTTCTGTTGATGTAAAGGAGCTTCTGAACTTGCCATAAAAGTTGTGAATAGTTGATTTAAAATCTCTGGAGGCCGCGACCACAGGGGACAAGACGTAGTCACAGAACTTCTGTGGCGAACTTGGATAAATCGATTTGTTCTCAGGATCTCCTGAATCTCTTTCTCCCTTCCTTATACTTGTTAAATTGCTTCTGTGTACTTGTTTTATATTTAGTGCTGAAACAGATTTACTCTTGAATTCATAAGTCTTTGTTCAGAAGACTGTCCAGAAGTTCTCATCTCAGAACTTCTGTTGCTTCAAAGGCAGAAACTGTCTTAAGGCAGAATTTCCCTCAGAGGCTCTTTCTGTAAGCTTGCCTCTGACTCTGAGGAAATTTGACTCTGAAAAATTTAGTTTCTTCAAAAACTCAAAATTATCAGTTTTCTATTGAAACACCTATTCACCCCCTCTAGGTGATTCTGTTCTTGTTAGGGACAACACGTGTCCCCAATGCATCACTTATAGAGACACACGCCCGTAGAATGCGTCGCAAATGTGAGTGATAACAACAGTAGTGACACGTATCACTAACACAAGTCGCTACCGGTTCTAAACAAAAGTGACACATATTAAACGCATGTGTCGCTTCTGATATAATAAAAAAGAAATATCGTTAATTTGAAAGGGCTTTGATATAATTATATTTTATCTTTTTCCCTTTCAATTCACCTCTCTCTCTCCTCATCGCTTTTCTCCTCTCTTTATTTCTTCTTCTCTCTAACCCTGACTCCTCTCCCAATTTCTTCTTCTCTCTATCGTTAATTGGAAATGGCGACCTTTGCATCGGAATTCGCCGTGCTAAGCAAGGGGTGCGGATCTGAAACCTGTCAGACTTTGCACCTATATTTGGATGGATTACGAACTGATTTAAAGAAGGTGAGAGCAGTAAAGGAATTAGAATTGGGGGCCTTAACAATTAACAAGGGTTAAGGCCGAAGAGGTTTTAGATGCGGCGGCGCTTGCGGCCAACAGATAGACGGTATGTATCTGTTAGAATTATTTCTTCATTTTATGTTTGCTATGTAGGAGATTAATTTTGAATTAAACAACAGTTGTGACAATGGAAACTGGGAATTGAAGGGTGAGGGGTTGGCCTCCCAACGGTGAAGCCTGCTACTTTTACTGAAGTTAATTAGGAAAATGTTAATTGTAGTGTTGTTGAATGTAGTTTTACCTTAATATGTTATTATGTAGAATTGAGTTGATGTGTTGTGTTCTGTTGATGTGTGTGGAATTAGATGATGATTGTTGAAGCTATGTGGAATTAGATGATGATGATGTTGTGTTCTTAATATGGGGTCTATAACTAGGTTGACGAGAGCAAATGTGCCGATGGAATGTGGCTGGTTTGTTGACTGCAGTAACATTGATGCTGCAAATACTCTTTTGAAAAATCTTCGAAGTTGTCCCAGAATGTTCTTTCAGATTGAATTCAGGTTTTGATTTCTCTATTCTGTTTATTTCTTAATATTTTCCAAATTGCTTTCTTTGATATTTTCTTTTCTTATTATCTTTTGCTTGTCTGCTTTTCTTGGGGATTAAGTTGGATTTTGAGGGACTAGGTGGATCTAGGCGCTCAAGTCGATCCAAATCGAATACTCAATTTCGAGCACCTAGTTGGGACCTAGGTGGCAAGTGGTCTTCGTTTACAACAGTGGTTTATATATTAATCTCTGACACTTTCCATCTCAATATTATTTCCAAATCACATTTGTTTATGCTTTTTTAACAAATTAACAATACTCCGCTTGTTATTGAACAAGAGAAAAATACTTTAAACTATTATGTAGTTGATTTTGGAGTAATCGACTTCTGTTGTTCTGATTGAAATCTAAGGATTACAGAGTGTAGTTTCGTTAGTTCTTTGAGCAATGTTATAATCCACACGTAGCCTCATTTAGCCAATCTTTACTCAAAGAAACTCCAAATTTTTCAGGTCTCCGTTGGTGTCATTGGTTTGGGACTTGGTGTTTCACTTCTATCGTGAGTTCTTGATACTCTTTAATGTTTCTTGGTATTCTTCCAGTGGTGGATGCTAATTGAGCATGATATGTAGGTATGGCTTTGGTGCATATTTTAATATCCTCCCAGGGTCTGAATGGTCTCAATTATGCTTACATATGGCTTCCCTCTTGCCATTATCGGTATGGCTCTCAAGGTAAAAAAATTCCTTCCTTTTCTGATTCAGATACATGAAACTGCAACATATGGTGCTTTTTCTAGATGCCATTCCTTTTATGGATTGGAATAAAATCTGAGACCGAGGTGTTTATGGAGTTATAAAAGCAGGAATATGCGTTATAAACGGGATTCAATTAGTTAACCACAAAATGTTTTTCTTTTTATGTATTTGACTTCATGTCTATGTAGTTTCATTTTTCTGAAAGTCGTCAATTGAAAATCAAAGGGAGAACCTTTCTAATTTCATACTAGTCTAGGATATTTAGAGATAGTTTGAGATGCTGAAGGAGTATGATAATTTAAGATACCAGTTTGTGAAAGAATGATGGATGTGTCAGTCTGGTTGGTATAGTTGTATCTCCTTTTTATATTGGCTTTAAAACCATCCAATATCTCCAATATCAGACTGTTAATTGCCTTTCGTTTTTCTTTCAAGAAAAAGAACTCCCTGAAAATTGATGTTGCTTCTCGTTGACTGAAACAGTATGCAGAACTGAAGCCAGATCCATGCTTGACTTATGCCGATGCCCAAGTGTTAAGGGAAACAAGTGCTACCGCAATTCTCAAACAGGTAAGTGTATCATCTGGATATTCATTGTTTCTTGGGAGGTTTGTGAGTTATTTTATTAGGAAGGTTATTTGAAACTCGGTTAGTGTTGAAGCAAAAAGCACTTTTCTAGAGTGTTTTTCAATTTCTATACGGGTGGTCTTTTTCTTTAACTTGCTTTGTCCAATCCTTATCAGGTGGTAGGATTATTAAAAAGAGTACATGTATGATGTGTATTATGGTGGACAATTTGATGTAGAATGACTTTTAATCATTTTAACTAGGTCAGGAGTGATGTTAGAAGATATCGCTATGGAGATGAGCAGCATTTGGAAGAGGCATTGAAACGAATTTTCCAATATGGGCTGGTATGCTTTTGAACTGCTTTATACCATGTTTTCACCTTTCCTTTCTTAGTTTTTTCTATGATTATTATCATCTACCTTATCTGCTAGACAGGACAGTCTATTCATTCTGAAAGTGCTGCAAAAACCCTTTTTCCTAGCATTAAAAGAACAAGGTCCTTTAACAATATTCCGCAAAACAGACAGACATGAAAATGATTGCCTAATCCTTGAATTGTGCTGTTTTTATTCCGGGGTGTTTTGTGATGCCTGTAGTTTATAATCGCGCACTTTTGTTAAAAGATATTCATTCCATACAGAACCTGGATCCTAAATAATGTGTGTTGGATCTTTGTACCTCGTACTTATGCTAGTATCCCATTGGTTTGTATATTTGCTACAACTGTTTCGTTATTGTGGTTGGTAGTTTCTGTGCTTTACAATTTTGAATATAGTCTCTGGTAAATAGGAGTGTTGAGCTGAACAGAGGTCTTGATATTTTTGAGTGCTATGATCTATAAGTGTTGGCCATCAATTCAAATGGCAGCATCTTGCAAATTAATTTATATTCGATAGTTAACTAGTTTACTTCACTTTTGCTCGCATGAAGTTTTTATGACAGTAATCACTTTTATAAGCATAAGGAAATAGATTTATTGTTATAATGTTAATTTTATGGTTATTTATGTTTCTATGCTTACAAATGTCAAATGATATTGTGGAACTAAGATTGAAAATAAATAATCTCAAAGTTCTTCACTGTGAGTCTTTTCTATGTTTTTTAGCTTTCTTCAGTATTTTAACAAATGCGATAGAGCTCCATTCAATCCAAATATGCATTTTTATTATTTTTTTAATATAAAAAATATCTGTAGCGACACACTTCAGGAAAGCGTGTCGCAATTGACATATCAATAGCGACACATGTTAACAAGGTGCGTCATTACTGATATGTTATTAGTGACACACTTTGCTGACCTGCGTCGCTTTTGACCTTGGAATTCCCTACAAAACCCAAAAGAAACAAGACAATAGTGACGCAAATTAAAGATGTGTGTCGCAACTGACCCTGTCAATAGGGACGCACCTAAGTGTGTCGCTAATGTATTTGCGACTCTTCTATTACGGACACAATTTCATGTCACTAATAGCCTTGAAAGTGTGTCACTAAAAGCCATTTCTGTACTAGTGTGAGGAACAACGCAAGACTTGTTGCTCAAGGTTACAGTCAGCAAGAAGGCATAGATTATGGTGAAACTTTTGCTCCTTTTGCAAGGTTGGAAGCCATTAGAATTCTGTGTGCCTTTGCATCATACAAAGGTTTTAAGCTCTTTCAAATGGATGTGAAAAGTGCATTCCTGAATGGTTACATTGATGAGGAAGTCTATGTGTCTCAACCTCCTGGTTTTGAAGATCCTAAGTTTCCAGATCATGTATACAAGCTTCAGAAGGCCTTGTATGGACTGAAACAAGCTCCCAGAGCTTGGTATGAGAGACTGACAAAATTCCTTCTGTCTAAGGGATTTGTCAGAGGCTGTGTTGATACAACCCTGTTCACTCTGAGAAAGAACAAAGATATCCTTTTAGCTCAGGTATATGTTGATGATATTATATTTGGTGCTACTAATGAATCTTTGTGCAGGGAGTTCAGTGACCACATGAAGGCTGAGTTTGAAATGTCTATAATGGGAGAATTAACCTTCTTCTTAGGACTTCAGATCAAGCAAAGTAATGATGGTGTGTTTATCAATCAAGCCAAGTATACTAGAGAAGTGCTGAAGAAATTTGGGATGTCAGATTCTAATGTTGTTGACATTCCCATGGATGTAAGCAAAGACTTTGATGATGAAGAGAAAGCTGGTAATCCTGTAGACATAAATACCTACAGAGGTATGATTGGTTCTCTTTTGTATCTAACAGCCAGCAGGCCAGATATACATTTTGATGTGTGCTTCTGTGCTAGATATCAGGCTAAACCAAAGGAGATTCATGATGTTGCTGTCAAAAGAATTCTCAGATATCTTAAAGGCACTCCAGAAGCTGGTTTGTGGTACCCTTGTAGTACAAATTTTACTCCTGTAGGATACACAGACTCTGACTATGGTAGAGATAAATTGAAGAGAGTCAGCACTTCTGGTGGTTGTCATTTTCTGGGGGAGAGCTTAGTCTCCTGGCATAGTAAGAAGCAAACCTCTGTGGCTCTCTCGACTGTTGAAGCTGAGTATGTTACTGCTGGAAGTTGTGTTTCTCAGATGCTCTGGATAAAGCAACAAATTGCTGACTATGGAATCACTCCTGGAACAATTACAATCAACTGTGATAACAAAAGTGCTATTGACCTTTCAAAGAATCCCATTCAACACAGCAGGATGAAGCATGTTCACATTAGGCATCACTTTTTAAGAGATCATGTTCTGAAGAAAGATATTGTTCTGACCTACATTCCCTCTGAAGACAATCTTGCTGATATGTTTACTAAGCCTCTGGCTAGTACTCCTTTCAGAAGCTTGCGTGAAGGTATATGTATGACTTATCCACTTCAGTAATTTATCTTTGATTATATTCTCTATCTTAACTGCTAGCCGTTTAAGGTAGTTAAGTGTCATTAAGGATAATCATGGTGTTTTAATATTCGCTTGAAACGTGCCTACATTAAATGCTATTACTGTGCTTTTTCTGGTGTTAACGGTAACTGGTTCCCTTTTTAACGGTGGTTATCCACTTTTTGAATTGGAACGGTTTACTTGTTTTGGGTATAAATAGGGATTTCCATACTTAGCAAATTTTCACCTAAGTTTTTCAACTGCATTAGAATCCCTAGCAATTTCTGCAATCTCTATCTTTCTCTCTACTCCAAAAACCTAATTTCCTATAATGGCTCAACAACAAAATGTTCCAGTCATTATCACCCGTATTTTCGAAGCCACAACTGAACTCAATCCCTCTAAGGTCTTCACTTCTAGGTTTCTAGATGAACAATGCCTTACCACCCCACCAATTTCCAAATGGTTAACCACACAAAACTGGATCTCATTCGCTTCTCTGGATGAGGTTATCTTTCCAACCCTAGTCACTGAGTTTTACGAGAACATCTCCTTTCTTTCTGATGAAGTTGATGTTATTCACTCTCTGGTTTGTGGTGTTGAAGTTGAAGTATCCAGAGCTTCTCTTGCTACCATTCTGGGTACTGCAGATGAAGGGTTAATTATTGGGGAAGATGGGTCTACTGAAGGTTTTGCTGATTCCAACTGGGGAAGGCCAGATCTGAGTGCTAACGAAACTTATGCCACATGGTTGACTCAGCACCAGAGGTGGGCACATTATATCACTACTAATGTGTTCCTTCCAAAGTCTGGAGGAGTTAACTGTGTCTCCAACAGGGAGAGAGTGTTCATGTATCACATGATGGCTGAGAAGAAGGTAAATCTGTCAGCAATGATTTTGAGACAGATGAAGGGTGTGAAGCCTAATGGAACACTTGCCTATGGTTTTCTGCTGACAAGAATTTTTGAGTCAGTTGGTGTTGAAATTCCAGCATAAGCCATTAGAAGTAGAAGTACTCCAATAGCTTATGTCCCTCTGACTAAGTTAAGTTTTGGAATGCTGCCATCGAAGAAGGTTGAGACCTCTGGATCACAGGCTGCCTTAAATGCTCAAAAGGCTCATGTGCAAGAGATTGAGGTGAAGGTCAAAAATACCAAAAAGAGTAAGGGTGAGAAAGGGAAGAAGAAGGTCAGCACCAAATCCTCCTTGGTTGTTGAGACAGTTAATGTTGTTGAACCAGTTCCCAACTTGGTTCAAACAACAATTAGTGTTGCCCCTTCTCGGAAGGTTTGTGCTGAAAAGCCTAAAGAGGTTGCTGCAAAGTCAGCAGAAGAAATTGAGAGTGATCGCCTAGTAGAACTAGGAAGAGTTGTTGCTGAGGCTGAGAAGTTAAATGTTGTTGTTCAGCAAGTAGAAAAGAACAGAAGAGCTGATGCTGCTGTTGCAGCCCATAATGAGCTTGATGAAGCTGAGGAAGCTGTGCGTCAACAAGCTGCAAAGGCTAAGGCCAATGCTGATTCTCAACAAGCTTCAGAGGATTCTGAGGATGCTTCTGATGACATCCCTCTGTCAAGAAAAAGGACAAAGGCTTCTGCAGCAATGAGAAAGCCTATGAGAAAAAGGGATTTTGAAATGCCCTATGATCCTATTCTTGAGGATGTTATCCCAGAAGAAGCTGAAGAAGTGAGAGCTAAGATTGTGAGTGATGAGCAAGATGCTCACATGGATGTTGATGAAGGGAATCTTAATGATGATGATGGTCGCATCATTGAGAATCTATCTGGTGATTTAACTCCTGAAGCTGATGATCCAGAGATTGTGCTGGAGCATGGTGATAATGAGTTCTTCATGGATGATGTCCTTCTTGGACAGGGCAGAAGTACTGAATGGACTAGTGATATTCCCTCCTCTGCTCTTGAACAGGTAATTGAGTCTCCAAAACGTAACTCTCCTCCTCCACCACATACCTCTGCATCTCCTTCTGCCACAGAAGTTGATGCTTCTCAAACTTCCATTCCTCCTACAACTTCAACCTCTGAAGTTGTAGATCCTAAAACTACTCTTCCTTATGGATCCTATTCAGAAGTGAATTTTTCAACAAGTCCCATATTTTCTGATTCCACTACTACTTTTACAACTCCCTCTCTAAATACTTCATCCACTTTTTCTTTTCCAACTACACATCTTTTTCCATACATTCTACCAAATCCTCTTCCATTCCTTCTTCAACAACTTCAATTCCTCCTCCTTCAACTTCTGAACATGCACCTCTTGTGTGTGAACCTTTAACCTCTTCTATTCCCACTTCAACTTTTGCTGGTATTTCATCCAATTATGATTTTCTCAGAAATATGATGAGTCAGCATGAGTCTGAAACTTATTTTGGAGGTAGAGGATTCATTGGGAGAAATCCTAACTTCTCAGGAGCTGGTGTTACTCCTTCTGTTGAGGAGTTGAGAAGAATGAGTCAGGAAGGCTCTGATGATCTGTTTAGTAGGTTTGCTTCTATGGGTCAGAGGTATCCTGTTGCTGACATGTTAGCTCAAGCTGCTGTGATGCAAGAACTTCAGCAAGTGAAAGCTCAGAACTGGCAGCTCATGTCAATGCTGCAAATGCAAGATCCCTATGTATATATTCGCAACCTCTCTACACTTCATCTTGCTGCGAATGATGAATTATTCAAATTAAGGCAGTTGGCTCTGACTTTACCTACCTTAGAGAATATTGCTCTGGCCTCCTCTAAGAATGTCAACAATGCTATTGAAATTTTGACAGAGGAAGTCAAAGAAGCAAACGAGTATTATGAGGCTCAGGATAAAGTTCTTCCAGGGAAGATTGATGACCTGCAAAGCACTGCAAATCATATTCTGAGAGAAGTGAAATCTTCTGCTCAAGGTTCGTCATCTTCTGGAGCTGCCAGAATTGTTTATGACATCACTCCTGATCTGAACAACACACTAGAAAGCATTGAATCATCTGTTAAAGCACAGAATGCTCAGATTGTTGAACTGACTGAGTTTCTGAAGATTATGCATACTCAAGCTAAAGAACAAGAGAAGGTTCTTCACAATTGCTATAGGTTTGCTCGTAGTCAAACTTACATTCAGAATGAACAGTTTACCAATGCTGTGTATGCCAATAATCTTGCTATCAAGCTGCTGATTCAAGATGCAAATAAAGTGCGACCTATGTCTGGTCCAACCGTTGACCGTCTAGCTACTATCGACGTTGATTTTAGAAGGAGCTTGGAATTAGTTAATTCTATGAGGCCAAGTCAAACTCAATACACTGCAGCTCTGAATACTTAGGAGAAATTGAGGAGACAAGGTGCTCTGGGCTTTCGGTTTGGCCAAACGGGGGAGAGAACTGCACAGCAGAGTGGTCCTAGTTTTGGTGTGAAGAGACAAAGTGAAGGAGATGGTTCTGGAAATACTCAGAAGAAACACAAACCTGACGATCAAACCCAAAGACAATAGGACTTAAGCTTCTTAGCTATAGGTTCTGGGTTGGGTAGCATGTCTTAGGACTTTTGTTATTTCTTCCTTGTGTTTGCTTTGATTTTATCTGTTATCTTCTGATTATCATATATATATTCTCTGAATCTTTACTCATCCTCACTGTCTCTGAAAATTTACTAGTACTTCTATGTGCTTTGATACTTATGTTGTTTATGTTTTTGCTCTGTTTTTTATCCCACTAAATTTATCAACTTGATCTTAAGCCTTTTCTTAAGTTAACAACAGATTGTTGGAGTTCACCATTTATACTAAAATGGGGGAGTTAATTCTTTCAGAGGCTTTAAAAACATAACAAACATGAAGTTGCTTTCTAAACTCTGTGTTTATTTAAGTAACTTTATCTTCTGGACCTTGGTTTGTCCATAACCAAAATGGGGGAGAATGATGAACCCTAAGTGTTTTGATTATGTCCAAACGTTTCAGAAGATGTAATTTAGTTTATGCTTATATACTTTTCAATGTTGACTAACAATTTTTGTTCAGTACTGTATAAGTGTTCTCAGCAGGTGCTGAAAGAAGAAACTCTGGATTGCCTAGAAGACTCAGAAGAGAAGAAAAGCTGAAGACAGAAGATAAAGCTCAGAAGCTGGATGTTGCGCTCTGAAGACTTTCTGAAGACTGTTAAAGCTCGCCTCAGAAGTTTAGAAGCAACCAGAAGACTTTCCATTTGATCAGAAGCTTAGAAAAAACGAATTAAGGACTCAGAAGCGCTTGTCACGGGTTGTGCTAAACACTTAATGCTCAAACACTTGCATTTAATGCAAGGCGCCAAAAGTTCTAAAAGCTGTTTTGAAGGAGCGCGCATGTCTGCTACAAACAAAACCAGCATTTCCTTGTCTACCCTTTGTTGATCCAAATGAAGCAAATTTCCAGTCAACATTTCCTTGATTTCAAATCACTTACCGGATTAAGTTAAAGAACAAGGTTAACGGAATCAAAGTGTTTGAAGACCGTTTGAAGAAATGACAGATTAACGGCTACAACCAATTGATGTCATCAATTGAAGATTCAAACTTCACCAACGGTCATCTACAAAGCACTATAAATAGTAGCCAAACTCCATTGCATCTACACACGCGATTATCGAGCTAAAATCTCAACGCACTGTTTTAACGAACAAAACAAAGCAACATTTTTCCATTCTCAATCTTTCTTAGTTTTAGACTTTGTAATAGTGAGAGAGTGAAGAAAACACAAGTTCATAATAGGAATCTTGTAAACTGGTATCGTTTGTGATACTCAGTTAGATTTTGAGAGAAATCTAGTTAAGGTTAGAGTTGGGTGAGAATTCCAGAAAACAGGATTGTTGTTGTTCTGGTGGAAATCCTTTAACTCTTTCTAGGCTAGTCAGAACTAAGTGAGAAATTAGCTTAAGTTTTGTTGATGTAAAGGAGCTTCTGAACTTGCCATAAAAGTTCTAAGTATTTCACTCTCGTGAAATCGACACCTATTCACCCCCCTCTAGGTGATTCTGATCTTGTTAGGGCCAACAGTATAATCCGGAGTGAATTCGAGAGAATAACCTGGAGCAAAGTAGGAGATGAAATTAGTTTCAATTGTAGAGGGAGGGACAAGATGAAGTTCGTTGATGTTCGGTAGAAGAAGCTTATGAAATTCTTCATTGGCAATTTTCAAGTCAAGTGAAAATTGTTTTTGGATTGTTGTTTCTGTCTGTAGTGTGATTTTTTCTGTCAGTAATTCGTCCGCATTTCCGTCGCTAATTGTCATTGAAATTTTTAGTGTAAAGACTAGAGAGCGAGAGGCTCAATTTAGGTTCTTTGGTTCAAGTTGCAAACGACGGCTGAGCTTTATGTTTTTTCGTTTTTGTTCTTTCTTTTGCATTTATATTTGTGGGCTTCTATTCAAAATGTATTTGGGCTTCGATAGTTGGACTTCGGCCGAATAAACGAATTCTCCAATTTTAATCCATTTTTAGATTAAACAAACCCGACGGTGATTGCCCCTTCATTCTTAAATGCAATGTAAGTAGAAGCCAAACCAATCACACACAACCTTACAACAACAAAAACATAGTCCTATCAAACATCAAACCAAACCCTAATACACATTATAAGTACCATAAAGATTCAAACTTTATACCCATTGGCATGACGATGAACGTACTGATCGTGCCCAGGCTTGATAAAATCTGAACAAAAACACAACTTATTAAAACACATAAAATGTATAATCCGGAATGAATTCGAGAGAAGAACCTGGAGCAAAGTAGGAGATGAAATTAGTTTCAATTGCAGAGCGAGGGACTGGAGGAAGGTCGTTGATGTTCGATAGAAGAAGCTTATGAAGTTCTTCATCGACGATTTCCAAGTCAAGTGGTAATTGTTTTTGGATTGTTGTTTCTGTTAGTAGTGTGTTTTTTTCTGTTTGTAATTCGTCATCATTTTCGTCGCTAATTGTCATTGAAATTTTTAGTGTAAAGTCTAGAGAGCGAGAGGCTCAATTTAGGTTGTTTGGTTCCAATTGCAGACGACGGCTGAGCTTTACGTTTTTTCTTTTTTTTTTTCTTTCTTTTGCATATGTATTTTTGGGCTTCTATTCAAAATGTATTTTGGCTTCGATAGTTGGACTTCGGTCCAATAAACGAAATCTCCAATTTTAAACAATTTTTACATTAACCAAACCCGTTACCAACAACAAATCACACACATTAAAATTAACTGTGGTGATTCCCCCTTCATTCTTAAATGCAATGTGAGTAGAAGCCAAACCAATCACACACAACCTTACGACAACAAAAACACAGTCCAATCAAACATCAAACCAAACCCTAATACACATTATAAATACCATAAAGATTCAAACTTTATACCCATTGGCATGACGATGAACTTACTGATCATGTCCAGGCTTGATAAAATCTGAACAAAAACACAACTTATTAAAACCCCTAAAATGTATAATCCGGAATGAATTCGAGAGAAGAACCTCAAGCAAAGTAGGAGATGAAATTAGTTTCAATTGCAGAGGGAGGGACTGGAGGAAGGTCGTTGATGTTCGGTAGAAGAAGCTTATGAAGTTCTTCATCAGCGATTTCAAAGTCAAGTGATAATTGGTTTTGGATTGTTGTTTTTGTTTGTAGTGTGCTTTTTTCTGTTTGTAATTCGTTTGCATTTTCGTCTTTAATTGTCATTGAAATATTTAGCGTAAAGACTAGAGAGCGAGAAGCTCAATTTAAGTTTTTTTGTTCCAGTTGCAGACGACGGCTGAGCTTTATGTTTTTTCGTTTTTGTTCTTTCTTTTGCATATATATTTGTGGGCTTTTATTCAATATGTATTTTTACATTAACCAATCCCGTTACCAACAACAAATCACACACATTAAAATCAAAGATTGCCAATTCATTCTTAAATGCAATGTAAGTAGAAGCCAAACCAATCACACACAACCTTACAACAACAAAAACATAGTCCTATCAAACATCAAACCAAACCCTAATACACATTATAAATACCATAAAGATTCAAACTTTATACCCATTGGCATGACGATGTACGTATTGATCCTGCCCAAACTTGATAAAATTTGAACAAAAACACAACTTATTAAAACCCCTAAAATGTATAATCTGGAATGAATTCGAGAGAAGAACCTGGAGCAAAGTAGGAGATGAAATTAGTTTCAATTGCAGAGGGAGGGACTGGAGGAAGGTTGTTGATGTTCGGTAGACGAAGCTTATGAAGTTCTTCATCGGCGATTTCCTAGTCAAGTGATAATTGGTTTTGGATTGTTGTTTATGTCTGTAGTGTTCTTTTTTCTGTCTGTAATTCGTTTGCATTTTCGTCTTTAATTGTCATTGAAATTTTTAGTGTAAAGACCAGAGAGCGAGAGGCTCAACTTAGGTTGTTTGGTTCCAATTGCAGACGACGGCTGAGCTTTATGTTTTTTCGTTTTTTTTTTCTTTCTTTTGCATATATATATATTTGTGGGCTTCTATTCAAAATGTATTTGAGCTTCGATAGTTGGACTTCGGCCCAATAAATGAAATCTCCAATTTTAAACCTTTTTTACATTAACCAAACACTTTACCAACAACAAATCACACACATTAAAATCAACGGTGGTGATTCCCCGTTCATTCTTAAATGCAATGTGAGTAGAAGCCAAACCAATCACACACAACCTTACGACAACAAAATCACAGTCCTATCAAACATCAAACCAAACCCTAATACACATTATAAATACCATAAAGATTCAAACTTTATACCCATTGGCATGACGATGAACGTACTGATCGTGTCCAGGCTTGATAAAATCTGAACAAAAACACAACTTATTAAAACCCCTAAAATGTATAATCCGGAATGAATTCGAGAGAAGAACCTGGAGCAAAGTAGGAGATGAAATTAGTTTCAATTCTAGAGGGAGGGACTGGAGGAAGGTCGTTGATGTTCGGTAGAAGAAGCTTATGAAGTTCTTCATCGGCGATTTCCAAGTCAAGTGATAATTGGTTTTGGATTGTTGTTTCTGTCTGTAGTGTGCTTTTTCTGTCTGTAATTCGCTTGCATTTTTGTCTTTAATTGTCATTGAAATTTTTAGTGTAAAGACTAGAGAGCGAGAAGCTCAATTTAGGTTGTTTGGTTCCAGTTTCAGACGACGGCTGAGCTTTATATTTTTTTCGTTTTTTTTCTTCTTTTGCATATATATTTTTGGGCTTCTATTCAAAATGTATTTGGGCTTCGATAGTTTGACTTTTTCCCCAATAAACGAAATCTCCAAATTTAAACCATTTTTACATTAACCAAACCTGTTACCATACAACTTTGGTTTGATTAGATTTAGGATTCGTTTGGTAAAGCGTTGTATCGTAGGAGCATATCAAAATTTTATTCCAATATGCTGCTAAATAGGTGTTTGGTTAAATTTTTAAAACTATAGAATATAGCGTTTCAAAAGCGAAAATGAGCATTTTGCGTAAAGCTCTTAATTGGACCTTTTTCCGAAACGCTAATTTAATGATTATAGGTTTTGAGAAAATTATCCTAACTTTTATTCCTAGATTGACAAGGACTCTATTTTCTATCTTATTAATTCCTAATATGTACGATTTACGTACGCTCTATTTATTTTCTACGTTAACCATTGTATCGTATTTTTATCTTCTGATTTTGTAAAGAGATTTTGTAATTGCATCAATGACATTGCATAACTATATCCGAAGAACCGCAATTTTCACAATTCGATCAAAACCGCAATTTTGTGCAGTACGATTCTCTGAATAATTTCAATGATGTCGACATAGATGAGAATAATGTGGATACTAGAACAACTAAGATGAATGGATTAACTGGTCAAATTTCTTCTAATCTATATTGAAACAAATAATTTTTGAAGTGCGGCATGTCATAAAGGTTTATTTATATATTTGAGTTAAATTTGAAAAATAATAATAGATATTTATAAAGTTATTATTATTTTAATTTATTTATTTATTGATAAATGGTATACCCATTTTAGTATTTTCACATGTTAACAACAACTGCTCTTTACGAGTCTTCCCAACACTACTTATCAAACAGCTAACAGCAAACAGCAACAGTTGTAAAGTAACAGCAACCCCAAACAGGCCCTTAGTGTAGATTATGATTGTAAATGAACCAAGCTGATAAATCCTACATTGATAGAGAAAGTATTTGGCGATAATTACATTCATGGTCCTTCAACTATGAGAAATGGAACTACAATGTTATAAAGTTTTAATTCTTAACGCTAAAGTCATTAACTTTGAGTAACATTTTATCCATAGTCCTTTTGCCCGAAATCTGGCTAATAAACCCACCGGAAATGTTTTGTAACATCCATATCATGCAATATTTTCATGTGGAATGTTTTTTTAATATGTTGATAAACTAATAAAGTGAGTAGTCGATAAATATATTGATAGATGTATGCATATTTGGGTAATTCTAGAGCATATTTTTTAAAAATTTATTTTCTTACGGTGAAAAAGTCATGTGATTGATTACCACGTGAAAAAATTATGTGATTTGACTGTCACATGCATTTTTCGTTGAGTTTATTTGCGGATTCTGATCAAAAACACTATGGAAATGCTATTCAAAGTTGGATGGTTTTTGTGTTACGAATTGAAGTTTTGTAGCATGATTGTTCCATTTCTTATAGTTGGAGAGAATGAGCGTAATTAATATAAAGTATTTGAGACTTGGCTTGTAAACAAGCAGAGCTCGAGCATGGTGAAACTCAGTTAGGAATCTTGATAAGCATGCTTGTGTATAAGTTCGCGTACAAACTTATGAACGAACTAATAACCGAAAAAAAAAAAACTTATGAACAAACTCAATAACTTGCGCATGGGCATTTTGTATGAGAAATTTTAGGTTTTTATGATTGCGTTCTCTCTAACTTATATGGATTAAATTTCAATTAATTATTTTTTATTATTTAAAATTTATATTTAAGTTTTTTTTATTTAAATGTCTTGCAACACTCAATGTGTGAACATGTGAGTGAAAAATCGTAAATTCAAATCTTGCTCACAAATTTATATAAAGAAAAATAAAATAAATGACTTGAGGTTTTTAACGACTCAAATCAACCTCAATTGATACGGTTTCAAGTTTTTTTTCTGACAAAATTAACTTTCATGGGTTCTCTCATCCTTAAACAGCAAAACTTATCTATGATAAAATTATACATTCTTTAACTTAAAAATAAATAAATAAAATTAGTTAATTTGATGACAACAAATGAAATTGCAAGAGAAACACTGCTGAAATGAGAAATCCTAGCACTCTCTATACAAGTAGAAACTCCCGAAACTCACATAAAAGCCCATGACTCCCTTATATCCATACTTAACAAATCTAATCAACTAAATGAATCAATTAACAACCCTGCAATCAAGCCTGATCTCTTCTTGTCCACCACCAATGATGCTGCTCATCTTAATCATAGACTCAACAAAGGCCTTTTCAAACTCATATGGGTCACTAGCAAACTTAGAAACAAATGCTCTAGTTTTAGGGGCAGTAACCAGAGCTTGATCCGATGAGAAAAGACTCTTCCCTTGGAGAAGCAACTTATAATAGGAATTGTCGAAAAGGGTAGTTGAAGAATCCACTGATGCTCCTGCATTTTTTACCTTGTTATGCATTGAACATATGTTCCTTAAACTGGCTGCAAATGATGGGTTCATTGTGGGATCTATGTCCGCTTTTGTGTTGAAGTTGTGGATTCTGTTCTGGAATGAAAAGCAGTGAGAGAATCCAAGACTGTGCCCTCCTGCATCCATCCAAGATTTCAAGATATGTTTGCAAACTTTCTCTTTAGCGAGTGTATTACACATTCCAAATGCCGTCCGACGTCCGTCTATTCATTTAGCTAAAAGGATAAGTAGAAATTTTTTATCCAAGTACATGATGCTATCTAAACGTTTTGTGCAAGTATAAGAGGTCGTTTGAACGTTTTTAGCAAGTTTAGAAGACTATCAAAACACTTGGAGCGGGCTAGTCAATCTGTTTTACAAGTTTGTAAGGCAAATGATATATTAAGCCTAAAAAACATATAGAGACCTATCATTTAGTGGATTGAGCTACTGATTAGTTTAGTGTAATTACCAGAGAGGGCCACAAGATCATGGAGGGAGAGCCCTCTCTGGGAAAAGCTTTGTTGTAACTGAGAAATGTTAAAGAGTGGACTTAGCAGTTGCTTTGTCTCTGCTGCCTTTGATATTCTTCCATCTTTCCTTCCTTTTGGCACATTCCAACTTGGACCTCCAGACTGCATATCACATCCAAGAATTTTAAGAATATTTCACACTCAACACTGTCACATATTCGAGAAGAAAGAAGAGTTCAGTGACTAGTTAGAGATTTTCCAATTAAAAGTTTATTATGTTTTTACTTCAGTTTATTCTGTTTTAATTGTTAATGGTACTGTGTACCTGGTATTGATGAGTGTAGGTGATTATTATTCCCTAGCTCTCAATCTGTTATCCTATTTTGTCTTTATCTTAAAAGTTGATACACCAGCACCTGCAGCTGGATTTGTAACCGCCTCTGACCTGTACTATAAAGGTCATGCTCTTATCATCTTTATTTTCAATGAATGAAGAATAGCCTAATTCCTTCTCTCTATCTTCTTTTTTCTCTCTGAAATTCTCTCTTCTTCCCAAACCTCTCTATTCTGTCAGCTTAATACTTGACATTGGTATCAGTGCCAACGGTCCTCCGGCCGTTTATAGTACAAACTCGATCGAAAACAACAGAAACAAAAGCCATGGAAGCTTTGGAGCTGCAAATGAAACAGCTCAATGCTAAATTGAATGAGCAAGCAACATCATTCGAAGCTGCAGCTATTCAAATGGGGATGATCCAGACTCAAATGATCGAGATGCATAAGGATACTCAACAACGCCTTGATTATGTGCTCTTGGAGCAGGAATCCATTAAAAGCGATCATCAGTTATCACATAACTCTTTGATGACTTCTCATAAGGCCCTGGAAGGGCTAGTTCACAAAACAATCAACTCTTTTTCAAAAGGGGAAACTTCACCTCTGTACTCTGGAGGTAAAAACAACTCAGAAGGAATTTTAGGTCCACCACCATTCATTTTGGCTGCTATTTCTGGTTCAATGGGAGAAACCTTTAATACAAGAAGAAATCAGTTCCACAAAATGGTGCCTCGATGTGAACTACCATCAGTTGATGGATCTGATGTAGAAAATTGGGTGAGTAAATGTTCTAAGTTTTTCCAGATTTTTGAGATTCCTGGGGATAGGAAGGTGGATCTGGTGGGTTTATACCTCCAAGGAAAGGCTGAAATGTGGTATAAGAACTGGATTTCCAGGCATCCAAGAATCAACTTGAGAGAATTCCTCGAAGAAGTGAGCAAGAGATTTCGGGATGTCGAAGTAGAAGATGTAGTCCAACAACTTACTCAGCTAAGGCAAACTACTACTGTATTGGCCTACCAAGAGCAGTTTGAAGCTATCAAACTCAGAGTAGAGAAGAAGCATCCCACCATTGATGAGGATTTACATCCACCTTCATTGTTGGTTTAAAACCTGAAATCAGGTCTGGGGTAAGGTCCTTTCACACTCCTGATATATATTCAGCTATTAAGCAAGCCAAACACCAAGAGATTCATCTCAAGGAGGTGTTGGAATCCCTCAAGCCTAAACCTCAATTTCGTTCACCTAACCCTCACCCTTCCACCCTTACTAAATCATGGGGAACAAATTTAAACCAGAAACCTACCACTCAACCAATTACCAATTACAAATTGCCCGAACCCAAGTTATCTTACCAAACCAATAACCAACACCCTAAAAGGACCCCTGGACTATGCTGGAAATGTGGGGAGAAGTATTTTCCAGGGCATCAATGTGCCTCTACTTCTACCAAGAAATTGAATGCCTTGCAAATTGACGAAATAGAGGAGGAAGAGCCTGAAATGGCTAGTGAAGAAGTGCCTGATGAACGAGAATATGACCCTGGAGAAGGAGAGCAGATGTCTTTATCCATCAATGCTCTAGATGGGGGCTCCAATGACACTACAATCAAGTTGAAAGGGGTGGTGTGGAAGAAGCAGGTCATGATACTCATTGATAGTGGGAGTACTCATAGTTTCATTGATCATAAGTTGGTGCAAGATACTAAGATTCCCTCAATTCCAGTTAAACCTGTAGCTGTTACTATAGCAGATGGGAGGCAGATGATTGTGAAGGCTAAATGTAATGAATGCCAGTGGACTATAAATGGGTCCAAATTTCAATTCAATTTGAGAGTATTGGAATTGGGCGATTATGACATTATCTTGGGTACGGACTAGATGAGGAAACATACACCGGTGACCTTTGACTTTGAGAAGAACAGGCTGCTCATCTATCAAGGAGGCATGCAAGTTGAACTACGAGGAATCACTGAGGAGGTAACCTTGAAACTCATGACTCTTAAATCTATCAATAAATTAGTATCTAAGGGGTGGAAATGAGTCAAGTCCTCCTTATTTGTAATGTCTATTTCTAAGATAACTGATGACAATGCTTGTCCAACACAACACCCCAATCCAGAAATACCAACAGTGTTGCAACCTCTTACCACCCAATATAACCATCTCTTCCAAACACCAAACAGCCTACCCCCACAAAGAACCCATGACCATCAAATTCCCCTCAAAACAGGTACTGACCCTGTAAATGTGAGACCTTACAAATACTCACCCTACCAAAAAGATGAAATATAAAAGCTAATTGTTGAGATGCTTAACAGTGGAGTTATTAGAGAAAGTTACAGCCCATATGCTTCACCTGTTTTATTGGTTAAAAAGAAGGAGGGTACGTGGAGGTTTTGTGTAGACTGATGCGCCTCGAGCTAGTGCTACAAAAAGGCAACAATAAAAGGACAAGTGTATCCTATCGTTATCAAGTAATAAAATCCGGGTTTAAGTCCGAGTATCGAATCCACGGGATTTATACCAATAAGTACTAAACTACTTGGTTTCGGGTTGTTATCTAGGCGAATATTTCTTTAGAGTTTTGGTTGATTTAATTAACTACTCCTAAACTACAACACACAAGTACTTTCCATATTCCTTAGCATGAAATGGTGATGATAAGTTTATATAACAATAGAGATAAAATAGACTTAAGATTAATCAAAATACCATAGCTAACTTTTTATGATGTTTATTAACACGTATGAACTTATAATCACACACTTATTTAATCCTATGATTTCAAGGTTAAGTGTCTCCAATGGATTTAGAAACTAGGGCCCTTTAAGTTCCGTGATGTCGTCAATATCTATGGTTTCCGGCTTGTCACTTTCGATGGGGGCAACACCTATATAAATCCTATAGAAATGTTAAGTTCATATCAAGTATTTATAAATAAACATAAGAGAAGCATATGATGATGATGAATCAAATATTCTAATTTATACAAACTTGTTGTATAAACTATGAAAAGAAACAATATGATACTACCGAGTCTAGCACATAGACGGGTCACAACTAGTTTAACAAGATAAAGGATTAGCTACTCCCTTTTACCGTGCTACACCGGACACAAAATCGTCGCTTATGATCTCGGAGAGGAACTCTTTGCCAACTTGAAGATTTGAATAGAATGGATGAAAGATGAAGGAAATATTTAGTAACTTTGTATTGATGGAATGGAAATGGATTACAAGTATACAAAGAGGAGGAATGGAACACGGATTGTACTCGGATCACCTCTTTAAACAACTAAATGAAGAGAATTACAAATAAATGAAAGCTTAATACAAGTAAAGAGGGATGGATTTTCTGGCTAGAGAACCTCCCTATTTATACAGAAAAGTTGGCTTTGTGAACAAGTGTGAATCCTCAAAACACATGCTTGAAAATCTCATCAAAGTGCAAAATAAAGCTTGACACGGGTCGTGTGGACCAAGTGACACGCCGTGTGAAGAACAAAATGCATAAAATGACTTTAATCATCTCAGGCGTGTCCTTAGGCGTGTGGAATGACATGGGTCGTGTCGCATTAATTACTCGACAAGTTGGATTTTTGCTAATTAAAACGTCGCGCAGACTAATTGTCTCCTTTTTTACACGGACCGTGTCCCATTTGACACGGGGTCGTGTCCTTCAATAAAAGTGTGAACACGCCCTCAAAATCAACCCGTGTGGACCTTATATGCTTGACACGGACCGTGTGGATGAGGGACACGTGTCCGTGTCATGAGTAATTTCTGTGCAGTTTGGCTTTTTCCTTGAATTATTTGCAAAACTCCTTGTCTCTTAGCTCTTTATTAGCACAAAAACACCTCTAATCATGTCTGGAAGTTGCTTTTAACCATGGATAATTTTAATCTTTGAAGTGAAACCTACAAACAAAATAAACATGAGTTACTTTTACGGTTTTCGGTGAAAATAGTGTTTTTACGGAGATAAATTCATACTAAGTGATTAAGAATTAATTTGTTCACAAAGTATAATAAAAAGACTTGAAACTATACTAAAAGTAATAAAATAACATTTAATTACACCGTAAATAACCCGAAAAGATAGGGATATTTCATCCCTATCAACCTCCCCACGCTTAAAGCTTTACTTGTCCTCAAGTAAACTCAAAATCTGTAATCCGACTCAAACTCCCGAGTTTGGTAGAAGCCCTAAAAGCATGGAAAAGAAATTCACAAAAAGAGAAAATTTAATAAGTAAATCCTAATTGACTAGTTCATTGATTAATTTAAAGCGGCATGCTCAATAAAACGTATCTACTCACGGAAGAAAGTCATCGACACCTCGCTATGGTAGTTCACTCAATCACTCATGATTTGGCGACTTGGTGTTTACTCTCGACTTTGACACTAAATCATGATTCACGTTGAGTTTGCATTGTCATCCAAATAAAAGCTAAAAACTCTAACATTATCAAAAATTTCCTTGTTAAAAGGGTTGTAACTTGGTTAGGGTACGGGTATGTAAGTGGTCTATTTAGGTCAAGTTTAGCGGTCAACAAATGACCTAATTGTGACAAAAGAGATAAATATATTCAATAGCTCGTAACCAATAAGTTTGGGTCTAATCATGAAGTATTTCTTGGGAACATAGTCGAGATGACTATGAAACCGAAACTTTGAGAATTTCATCAAAAAAAAATTTCTTTTTTATTTCTCTTCTTTCTTTTTCTTCTCTAATCTTTCTTTCTTTGATGAAAAGTTATGAATCATTTGAACACAAAGTGAATGATTTGAGATTAATAAAACCCATTTTAGAATTATCGAGCTATTTATTAAGTGTTTTCTCTTTTGTCGACTTGTCACAATTAGTGCTAAACAGAGTTAGTTGAAAAACTTAGTGTGTTAAAGTGTTAAGGCTACTAAAGTGTTTGGTGAGTTAGTAACAAAGAGTCGTTAAAAGAAAACCTAAAAGGAACTTCATCGTCTAATATTAGTTATATTTTTAGCTAAGAATGTTATTCGGTATTAGATGCAAACTCCATGACTCAAAAATTTAGTGAAAGTTTCACACAAAAACCTATCTAAGCTTTTTGATGTTCGCTTAGTTGTTTGGCTCTAGAATCTCACACTCGGATTTTGGTGTGTTTTCAAACTTTCTTTCCTATCAAAACCATTTTATCGTTCATGCCTTTTAAATTAATTAAGGAACTAGTTAATTACAATCAACTTAGCAAATTTAGTCTAATATATTAGTGATAAATCTTAACTTCTCGGGTTCTCACTTAAACTAGGTGTTTAAGTTCGAAAGATGAAAATTTATTGTTTTATGAGGTAAGTACGAAAACTTAAATTTTTGGAGAGGTAGATAAAATAACAATGTAACTAAATAACATTCTTTTTGTATTACTTGATTTTCAACTATTTCATTTTTTTGGTATTTTCGATACAAGAATAAAGACTAGTCTAGAAAACGTAAAAATTTATACTACAAAGCGATTAGATCTATACTAGAAAGCTTATAAAGTTAAACTAGAAAGCGAATAAATCTATACTAGAAAGCAATTAAAGATAAATCGGGAGTGCTTTCGCTCTTCCTCCGCTCTTAAAATGCAATTACTCCCAAAATTGCATTAAATTAAAACCGAAAGAAAGTAGAAAACTCCCCTAAACCGCCGGAGGAGATGGAGGTGGTGGTGGATAAGGCCATTGATTTTGGCGACAATAGTAGTGAGCGAAATTCTCCAAGTTGTCAAAACGGGAATTTGCTTGTTGTTCCCATTGTAAAATTTGCTTGTTTTGAGCAAAGATTTGCTCATTAGTCTGACCTTGTTGCCATGGTCTCCATCCTCTCGCTTCGGCCTCATCCCATTGGTTTGGACCGGTGGGTTGAAATGGTTGGGGTTCGTATTGCTCATGGACTCCCCCAACTTCTTCATTCGGTTCCTCAAAATCATCCGCCGGTTCTACCACATTTGTAACCGGACCTCCGAAAGTAGTTCCCTTAATGGAATCTTTGATAAGAGCACGGGGTCGAACTACAACACCTTCATGATTTAATACATTAGGTGCAACATTGCTAGCAATAATCGTAACAATCCACCCAAGCCCTATATTAGCCTTAGCACGCTTATTCATACCGAGTAATTTCCTCCATAAAAATGAACCAAGATCATATTTCATATGTTTACGAATGCAATACAACATAATGAATTCATCGGCGGATACCTTATTAGCTTCCGTTTTACCGGAATAATTGAAGGAAATAAACCGATGAAGCCACCACATAACCGGATCTTGGATACTACGTGACCGGAGGTCGGTAATTGTGAAACCGGCGTCCTTAGAAATAGAGTGCCAAAAATTAACTTGATCATACTCCTCCTCCACAAATTCATTAGTGCCATGTAGTGTTTGTGGAACCACTTGATTGTAAGAATCTCGGGGTAACGTGTACACTTGATTCCCTAGAGAAAAGGAAAGAGCACCCTCATTTAAATGCAAAGTGGAAAAGAATTCGATACATACTCTCGGGTGGATAATATATTGTTGATCTTGCAATGCGAGCCACCCCAAAACATCGAAAGCCGCACGAACTTGGTCACCCCACGGGACCGTAGTGAGGTACATGAGATCGAAAACTAGGAAGGCGAGACAACTTAATTCCCGCAAGAGTTGAAAACGCCGTCCTTGTTCCACCGTCATTAAATTGAACCAAGCCCCCAATTCTCTACTTCGTTGATTAAGGACTTGATTCTCTTCTTCGGCATTGGGTGGTTGTTGAGAACTACGGCCTCGGACGGGACGGCGAGGCGGTGGTGTAGTCATTTGCTTTTGGCGAGCCATGTCAAAAAGAGAAAAATGCGATAAGTATTTTTGGATTCGGGGTGAAAAGAGAAAAATGGGAGCAAAATGACTCAAAGAATGAAGAAAAATGTCAAGTAATGAAGGTAGGAAGAAGAAAAATGAGTGTGTGAATAATATGGGGTGAATTGGGGGTATTTATAGCCCCAAAAATCACCCCCAAACGGTCAAAAAACGGCTAGTTTTTCAAACTAGTCGTTCCAGAGGCGCGACACGGACCGTGTGCAACAGGTGACACGGACCGTGTCTTTTCTAACCGTTGTAAATTACAACGGTTAGATCCTCACACGGGGCGTGTGAAAGGGGGACACGTGTCGACACGTAAAGGTAATTTTTTATGACGCGGTGTGTCAACAGGGGACACGCCGTGTCGACTATTTATAATAAATTCCAGAAATAAAAGAAATAAGGGACACGGCGTGTCAAAGGGGGACACGCCGTGTCGACTATTTTAATTAAATTCTAACAAAACTAAATAATGGACACGCCGTGTCGACTATTTATATTAAATCCTAAGAAAAAACTAAGAAAAATGGACACGGCATGTCAAAACCCACACGCCGAGTCAACATTTTGACACGCCCCGATGTCGTCATGGGACACGGCGTGTCTAGGTATCAACCCTTCTAGAAAATGCATTTTGGACCTGTACTGAATTAATTAAATTGGAGGGGCGTGTCAAACGACACGTGTGCCACACGCCCCGTGTCACAGGTCAACAATCCTAAAGGTGGGTCAAAGTTGGGACACGGACCGTGTCGAGCTTGGGACACGGCGTGTCAGGGCTAAAACAGCCCAGAATACACTGTTTTGACTCCAAAAGAAAATGTTAATCGTAACTGAGGTCAAAAAATCCGACCAGGAGGAGGTTATTCAACCAATCCATGCTTGATACAACCGGAGTGATATCATTTATGGGTTGGGTAAAAACCTCTCCTCGTAGAGATTTCACAATGACAGGAACAAGTACCAAAATATGTGGAGTTCGGGTGATTGTGAGATCTCCAAAAGAGGTCGACGACTCTACAAAAATTAAGAAAAATAGAAACGAAATATGACAAGCAGCAAAACTAAGACATAAAACAAAGAGTTAATAAAAATCAAAAAGAACGAGAAAATCAAACCGATGCTATGTTTATAGTCGGAATAGCTCGACTTTCAAGTGTCTGGAGATGATCAAGGGTCCCTAAGGTGGGTACAATCCTTTTCTTTGGCGAAGTCGCCTCCGAAATAAAGTTTAAGACGATGCCCATTCACATGTAGTTTGATACCCATAGAATCCTCGATTTCAACCATTCCGGAGGGGTATGCTTTCCGAACCACAAAGGGGCCGGTCCAACGACTCTTGAGTTTTCTGGGAAATAGTCTCAAACAAGAATTGTACAAGAGAACATGATCTCCTTCATGGAATTGCTTGTGTTGAACATGCTTGTCGTGCAATCTCTTCGTCCGTTCCTTGTAAAGTTTTGCATTTTCATAAGAGTTCAATCGAAGTTCATCGAGTTCATTGAGTTGCATCAAACGACATTCACCGGCCACCTTGTCGTCAAAATTAAGAAATTTTAGTGCCCAATAAGCTTTATGTTCAAGTTCAACCGGCAAATGACAAGACTTTCCAAAAACCATTTTATAAGGGGACATGCCAATAGGGGTCTTAAAAGCGGTTCGATAAGCCCAAAGGGCGTCATCTAAGTGCAAACTCCAATCTTTTCTAGACGCACCTACGGTTTTCTCTAGGATTCGTTTTATTTCCCTATTAGATACCTCAACTTGGCCACTAGTTTGCTGGTGATATGGTGTTGCGACCTTATGAGCTACGCCATACTTACGAAGCAACGACTCAAACAATCTATTACAAAAATGGGAACCGCCATCACTTATGATGGCTCTAGGGGTTCCAAAACGTGTTAAGATGTTTTTCTTTAAAAACTTAATCACCACTCGAGCATCGTTTGTAGGTAAAGCAACGGCTTCCACCCACTTGGACACATAATCAACCGCAACAAGTATGTAAAGGTTGTTATGCGACTTAGGGAAAGGTCCCATAAATTCTATGTCCCAAACGTCAAATAGCTCGCAAACTAGTATTCCTTGTTGAAGCATTTCATGCTTCCTAGAGATATTTCCGACTCGTTGGCACCTATCACAATGTTTCACATATTCAACTACATCTTTATGCATAGAGGGCCAAAAGAAACCGCATTGTAAGATTTTAGCAACGGTTCTATCGGGAGCAAAATGTCCACCCGGTTCATCACTATGACACATACGAATGATAGGCACAACTTCACTATCCGAAACACATCTCCTAATCATGTTATCCGCACAAAAACGAAACAAGTAAGGTTCTTCCCAAAAGTAATGTTTAGCATCATGAAAGAACTTACGTTTTGCTTGGAAATTTAAATTAGGAGGAAGGATATTACCGACTTTGAAGTTAGCTATATCCGCATACCAAGGAGTAGATGTTACCGCAAAAAGGTTCTCATCCGGGAATGTCTCACAAATGTCTAACTCGCTTTCCTCCGCCTCGTGTCCTTGAAACCTAGATAAATGATCGGCTACCACATTCTCAACTCCCTTTATGTCTTTGATCTCAATATCAAATTCTTGGAGAAGGAGTATCCACCGAATCAATCTTGGCTTCGCATCTTGCTTGGACATCAAATACTTAAGAGCCGCATGGTCCGTGTAGACTATCACTTTAGATAAAACAAGGTAAGACCGAAATTTATCAAAAGCAAAAACTACCGCTAGCAATTCTTTTTCCGTGATAGAATAATTTTGTTGAGCACTATCAAGAGTTTTACTAGCATAATAAATAGGGCGAAAGATTTTATCGACCCTTTGACCAAGGAAAGCTCCTACGACTAGATCACTAGCATCACACATGAGCTCAAATTGGAGGTTCCAATCCGGGCTAACCATAACCGGAGCATTAATCAAATTTTCCTTAAGCGTTTTAAAAGCTTGCATACAATCATTGGAAAAATCAAAATTAGCATCTTTAAGAAGTAATTGAGTGAGGGGTTTAGCAATGTTGGAAAAATCCTTAATGAAACGACGATAAAAACCCGCATGACCCAAAAACCTCCTAACAAGCTTAACATTGCTCGGTGGAGGTAACTTTTCAATTACCTCAATCTTAGCCGGATCAACTTCGATTCCCTTACCGGACACTTTATGTCCCAACACAATACAACTTTGGACCATAAATTGACATTTTTCCCAACTTAAAGCTAGGTTTGTCTTTTCACAGCGTTCTAAGACTCGATCCAAGTTGTTTAAGCATGCATTAAATGATGACCCTACTACGGAAAAATCATCCATGAAGACTTCCATGAAATCCTCAATCATATCCGCAAAGATGGACATCATACATCTTTGAAAAGTGGCGGGTGCGTTACACAACCCGAATGGCATCCGCCTATATGCAAAAGTACCGTATGGACAAGTAAACGTAGTCTTCTCTTGATCAAGAGGGTCCACGGGAATTTGCATATAGCCGGACAAACCATCCAAGATACAAAAGTACTCATGACCCGCCATTCTTTCCAACATTTGGTCAATGAACGGTAATGGAAAGTGGTCTTTGCGGGTGGCGTCATTTAATTTTCTATAATCAATGCACACACGCCACCTCGTTACCTTCCGAGTAGGAATTAATTCCCCTTTATCATTTTCCACTACCGTTGTACCACCTTTCTTAGGTATACATTGAACCGGACTAACCCATTGAGAATCGGAGATAGGAAAGATTATACCCGCATCGAGAAGTTTGATTACTTCCGCTTTTACTACCTCCATCATGTTTGGGTTTAGTCGCCTTTGTGGTTGCACGGAGGGCTTGATTTCATCATCAAGAAAAATTCGGTGAGTGCACATTGCGGGACTAATCCCTTTGATGTCATGAATAGACCATCCGAACGCGCCTTTGTGTCGCCTAAGCACTTCAAGCAACTCCTCCTCATGTTTTGAAGATAACAAAGAAGAAATTACAACGGGTAAATCACTAGGAGGGTGCAAAAACACATATTTCAAATTAGGGGGCAAAGGTTTAAGATCCAATTTAGGAGGTTCCTCTAACGAGGACTTTGGTGCCGGTTTGGTCTCACGGTCGAGATTCACAAACCTACTCTTTACCCATTTACACTCGTCTTGTGGGGAGGTTCCAACATACTCGACATCCCAAACGTGGGAAACTTCCTCCCCCAACTCATTGTGCACATTCTTTTCGCCATTCTCGGAGGGGTTTACATTAAGCCTATAAAAAGAATCCTCAAAGCAAGTATCAATAGCATCGTCACAAATGAAATTACAACGAGCTAAATCAATACTAGGAAACTTCATAGCATCATATACATTAAATACTACCTCCTCGTCTTGCAACCTTAGAGTCAATTTACCTTGCTTGACATCAATGAGAGTTCTACCGGTCGCAAGAAATGGTCTTCCCAAGAGAATAGGCACCATGTTATCCTCTTCCATATCTAGCACTACAAAATCCACCGGAAAAATGAACTTGTCGACTTTTACAAGAACATCTTCCACGATACCCTTTGGGCGAGCAATGGATCGATCCGCTAGTTGGAGCGTCATATTGGTGGGCTTCGGGTCCCTAAGACCGAGTTTCCTAAAAATAGACAAAGGCATTAGATTAATACTAGCACCTAAATCACATAAAGCATTTTCAATAAACAAACCACCAATTTGACACGGGACAGAAAAACTCCCTTGGTCCCTTTTCTTGGGAGGTAGCTTTTGTGAGATAATAGCGGAGCATTCCTCCGTTAAAGCTACCACTTCATGATCATTTAATCTCCTCTTTTTAGTTACAAGCTCTTTCAAAAATTTTGTGTATAGAGGCATTTCCTCCATCATTTCCGCAAAAGTAATATTTACTTCGAGCTTTTTCAACATGTCTAAGAATTTAGAATATTTAAAATCAAGTTTATCTTTTCTCAACCTATGTGGATATGGCAATTTAGGTTCAAAAGGTTTAACTTGTTCCTTATTATTCTTTGCTAGAGGAGAGTTTGTAGACTCGGAGTCGGGGTTTACCTCACCCAACCCCTCACTTACCTTTGGAGATGACTCGGTTGTGGCTTTAGTGGCATAAAATGGTTCCATCTCCTTACCACTCCGCAAGGTAATCACTTGAGCCGTTTCCCTTTGTTGAACTTTTGGGTTCTTTTCCGTGTTGCTTGGAAGAGAACCTTGGGGACGCTCTTGCCTTTCTCGATTTATTTGAGCAACTTGATTGCCTAAGTCCCTACAATAAGCTTCATTGTTAGCAAGACGGGTAGAAATATCTTTAAGTGAAGAAAGTACCGGGTCATCTTGCTTTGGCATTGGTGGCTTTTGAGAGGGTTGGCCTTGTTGGAATGTCGGGTTGCCCAAACCTTGCTCCTTATACTCATTAGTAAACTCGGGTGAAGGCTTTAACACATTATGATTATTACCATAAGAAAGATTAGGGTGTTGAGCCCTTTGCCTCCGCCCTTGATTACCATAATTATTGTAAGCATTATTATGAGGGGGATAGTTGTTATACCTTTGATTTCCACCGACATAGCTTACATGTTCATCATCACAGGCAAACGGACTACCGGTTTGACAATCCCCACTTTCATGATCACCTTGGCAATGTGTACACATCAAAACTTGTGTTGGCTTGGTTATGCTCATTTGGGCAAGCAAGGTGTCAAGCTTCTTTGTGACTTCTACCATGGTCGCATTTGGTACCTCCTTTTCCACGGCAAAAATTTGATTCCTTGGTGGACCGGCAAATTTATCCGATTGCCATTGAATACTTTTCCTTGCTAGCTCATTGATTAAATCATAAGCTTCGGAAGCCGACTTTCGGAATAAATCACCTCCTGCCGCGGAATCTACAATAGTGTGCTTCGGGATCTCATGATGAGGACAATTCCGCAACATTTTTCGAACGACCCCAAGCTTCATGAAGGGCCTCGCTCTCAAATTGGCGGAAGGATATGATCTCATTTCTCAACATCACCGTTTTAGACGGCGAAAAATAGTATGATAGGAAAGCCCTCTCCAAACCTTCCCATGAATTAATAGAATCGGGTTCCAATGAGTGGAACCATTCTAATGCTTGCCCCGTCAAAGAGAACGGAAACAATTGGAGACGGATGGTATCTTGGGGCACCCTATTAATACGTTTAGTATTGGCACACATGAGAAATTTATCAAGATGTTCGTTTGGATTTTCATGCATTTCTCCACCAAATTGGCCACTACTTTGAACAAGTTGAATAATACTCGTTTTGAGTTCAAAGGAGTGGGCCTCAATACGTGGAGGAACAATAGCGGAGCGATTTTGAGGGCGGTGAGGAGCCAAAATCTCCAACATAGAACGTTCGTCATTACCACCACCATTTCGCCCCACATTCCTAGGTTGGTGTTGTCGGATAGGATTAACCGGTGGAGGTTCTACCACGGGTTGTTCTTCATTGAACCCTAGGATAACCCCATCATTGAAATTCGCCATATCTTCCAACCACCTAGTGTAGCAATTCCGATTCCTAGAAAGAAAACGTTCAATTTCGGGATTAGTAGGAATCAAAGAATCACTTTTTGATATAGTATGCATAAATAATTAAAAAAGAATATAAAATTTAAACTTTACAAACAAGTGCTTAGTTTAACAAGGAAACACTTGATTTAATAGTTATTAGAAGATAAATCTGTTGGCCCTAACAAGATCAGAATCACCTAGAGGGGGGTGAATAGGTGTTTCAAACGAAAACTGACATTTTCAAACTTTTAATGAGAATTCAATTTTCAGAGTCAATAATCCTCAGAGTCAGAGGCAAGCTTATTGAAGTAGCCTCTGAGGGATAATCTGCTTTAAGACAGGTTCTGTCTTTTCAGCAACAGAAGTTCTGAGTAGAGAACTTCTGGACAGTCTTCTGAACACAGACTTGTGATTTTTAAGAGGAAATCTGTTTCAGCACTAAATATGATACAAGTACACAGAAGCAATTAACAAGTATAAAGAAGGGAGAAAGAGATTCAGGAGGTCCTGATGAACAGTTCAATTTATCCAAGTTCGCCACAGAGTTCCTGTGACTACGTCTTGTCCTCTGAGGTCGCAGCCTCCAGAGATTTTATAAATCCACTATTCATAACTTTTATGGCAAGTTCAGAAGCTCCTTTACATCAACAGAACTTAAGCTAATTTCTCACTTAGTTCTGACTAGCCTAAAATGAGTTAAAGGATTTTCACCAGAACAACAATACTCTGTTTTCTGGATTTCTCACCCAACTCAAATCTCAACTAGATTTCTCTCTTTTAAATCTAACTGAAGATCACAACCGATCTCAGTTTACAAGATTTCTATTATGAACTTGTTTTTCTTCACTCTCTCACAATTACAAAGTCTAAGCTAAGAAAAGATTGAGAATGGAAAGTGTGCTCTGTTTTCTTGAATATAACAGTGCGTTGAGATTTTTGCTCTATGATCACACACCTGGTTGAAGCAGTGGAGCTTTGCTACTATTTATAGTGTTGAGTAGATAACCGTTGAGGATATTTGAATCTTCAAGGATGACAAGGATGAAAGTAGCCGTTAATCTTGTCAACTTCTTCAAACGGTCTCAAAAACACTCAACTCTGTCAACTTTGTACTTTAATCTAATCCGGTATGGGATTAAAATAAAGGTGATGGAGTTGACTGAACTTGAAGATTGATTTAGAGGGAAACGATAAGAGAGCAGGTTTTGTTTGTTGTGAACAGGCGCGTCCTTCAAACAGCTTTTTGAACTTTTGGCGCCTTGCATTAAATGCAACTGACAAAGCATTAAATGCTTAACTAAACCCGTGATAACGAACTTCTGATGTTCGTATTCCTTCTTAGCGCTTCTGAACTAAAACAACCTTAGTCTTCTGTTTGCAAAGGAGAACTTCTGATAAAAACTTAAGACAGACGATCAAGACTTCAGAGCGGTTGATCCAGCTTCTGAGAAAGTACTTCTGTCTTCAGCTTCTTTAATCTTCTGAGTTCAATAGGCAAGCAGGAATTCTTCATTCAGCATCTGCTGAGAAAACTTATACAAAAACTTAACAAAAAATTGTTAGTCAATATTGAAAAGTATATAAGTTAATTTTAATTTTCATCTTCTGAAATGTTTGGACATAACCAAAACACTTAGGGTTCATCATTCTCCCCCATTTTGGTTATGGACAAACCGTGGTCAGAAGGTAAGAGAGAAACATGAGGATTAAAGAGCGACTTCCTGATGCAAATATTTCATTACTTCTGAGTAAATTAACTCCCCCATTTTAGTATAAATGGTGAACTTCAGCAATCTGTATAAACTTAATAAGACTTAAGATCAAGTTGTTAGATATGATGAAGTGTAATTTACTGAGCTAAAGCAAAACAGAAGCAAGAAATAAGAAGTCAGTTATGCAAGACAGTATAACAAAAAGTTTCAGTGTATATAAGATCATTCAGAAGATAACAAAATAATCAGAAGAGCAGAGCAAGTCCTAAGACATAAACTACCCAACCCAGAACCTAGCTAAGAAGCTTAAGTCCTAAACGATTACAAGTTCCTAGATTTCTTCTGAGGAGGAGGAACAACACTGGAACCTCCAGCAGCACTTGATCTCTTCTGACCAGACTTCTCCCCCGTTTGACCAGAACCAACAGCAACACCAAGAGCTCCCTGAGACTTCAATTTTTGTTGAACATTCAGAGCAGTCTGATATTGCACAGGAGTTGGTCGCACAGTATTGATCATATCCATGCGTCTTCTGAAGTCATCATCAATGGTCTTCATATGATCGAAGGTCTGACCAGACATAGGTCTCTGTTTCTGAACATCATCCAGAAGGAGCTTGATTAACCTGTTGTTAGCATATACAGCAGCCGTGAGATGCTCATTCTGAAGATAAGTCTGTCCTCGGACAAACCTATAGCAATTGTGAAGAGTCTTCTCTTGTTCACGAGCTTGATTGTGCATAACTTTCAGGAGTTCAGTGAGCTCAGCAATCTGTGCATTCTGAGCAGATACAGCAGACTCAATGTTGGAGAGTCGGTTGTTGAGATCAGGAGTGATGTCATATACAATCTTGGCAGCTCCTGAAGATGAAGAACCTTGAGCAGAAGATTTCACTTCTCTCAGAATGTGATTTGCAGTACTTTGCAGGTCTTCAATCTTACTAGGAAGCATCTTCTCATGAGCCTCATAATGCTCGTTTGCTTCCTTGACTTCTTCTGTCAATATTTCTAAATTTTCATTGACCTTCCGAGAAGAAGCAAGAGCAATATTATCCAGAGACGGAAGGGTCAGAGCTAATTCCCGCAATTTATACAGCTCATCATAAGTAGCTAGATGAAGTGTAGAAAGGTTGCGTATATACACAGAAGGATCCTGCATTTGGAGCATGGTCATGAGCTGCAGGTTCTGAGCTTTCAGAGAGTGTAATTCTTGCAGCACAATGCCCTGAGCATACATGTCAGCAGCAGAACTCCTTTGTCCTATACCAGCAAACTTATTCAGCAGGTCATCTGAGCCACTCTGACCCATTCTTCTCAACTCTTCAACACTAGGGGCACCTCCAGCTTCGGAAATACCAGAAGCTCTGCCCATGAAGCCAAAACTTCCAAATCTGTTATCCAGATCTTCTCGATTCAAGTGTTTGCGTAAGAAGTCATAGTTGGATGACAACCCAGCAAATCCTGAAGGAGTGGAGGAGGTAGTTAAGGGATCACACACAGGAGGTGTATGTCCAGAGGTTGAAAAGGGAGGGACAGAAGTTTGAGTTGAGGAGAGGAGAAGGAAAAAGAATTTGTACAAGGAGGTAAAGTTGAGGGAATTGAAAAAGGTATTGACAAAGGTATGGAAAGGGGAGGAGCAGTAATTCCAATTGATGGAAAAACGGCAGAAGATGATAAAGAGGAAGTGGTGAAAGTAGAAATGGAGTCTGTGAAGATTGGTCCAGAGGACAGATTCACTTCTGAATAGGATCCAGAAGGAAGAGTAGATGGAGGAGGGGCAACCTCAGATATTGAAGTTGTCAGAGGAATGGAATTCTGAGATTCACTTACTTCTGTGACAGAAGGAAGTGAAGGAGATGGATGAGGAGTAAAAGCAGGAGATGAGATAACCTGTTCAGAGGCATTGGGATCAAAAGTTGAGATCGGCTCAGCATATAAATGAGCCATCCTGAACAGCGTTTCTGAGGCATCCCTTTCACCAGGGTTTCTTCCTTGATTCAGAAGAACGTTGTCAATGAAGTTCTCATTGTCAACATTCTCAACAAATTGTTTAGCTCCTTCAAGAACCTCTTCATCTTCTGGTTCACTTACCTCAGATAGCTCTTCAATCAGAGGAGCTTCAACATCCTCTTCATCAGAAATCTCTGACAGCTCTTTATCAGCAGGTTCTGATTCCTGAGCAGCAGGTTCCTCCAATTCAGCACTTGGAGCAATAACGAAGTCCTTCTTTCTCAGAACCCTTCGTTTTGCCACAGCCTTCTTCCCAATTCTGGTAGTGAGAGTGACAGTCTCAGCAATTCGAGAGGATAGAGCAACATTATCCTCTTCCTCTGAAGTCTCACCTACCTTGGAGAACTCAGCACCCTCAAGATTAGCAGCACTTTCTAAAAGTTTGGCATCGGCCTTAGCCTTTGCAGCGATTTCACGCTCAGCAACTAACTTGTCTTCAGCTTCTTTCTTCTTCCTTTTCTCTTCAGCAAGAGCCACAACTCTTGCAACTTTTTCAGCTTCAGCAGCCTTCTCTTTCTCAGCAAGGCGTGCTTCCTCAGCATCCTGAGCTTCCTTCTCAGGAACATCCTTTGGCTTCTCAGCAACAATCTTGCCAGAGGGTTCAACATTGATTGTTGTTTGAACCATCGTGGGAAGAGGTTCTGAGACAACCACCTTCTCAACAGTCAGGACCAACTTGCTTGATCCTTTCTTTCCCTTGCCCTTCTTGGCAGCATTCTTTCCTTTCTGAACTGTTGCATCCATAATCTCCTTCTGAGCAATACTCACAGAGGAGCCCTTCTCATTCTTCTTTGGAGTAACATCAAAACTGAGGTTTCTGAAGGTATGCATCTTCAGAACCGTACTCCTACTAGTAACACCTTCTCCTGACATAACAACAGAGGCTGCCTCAAACAACCTTGTCAGGAGTGAGCCATAAGCTAATGCACTCACAGTAGTTACATTCTTCATCTGCCTTATCAGCATGGCAGGCAAATTTAGCTTCTTCTGGTGGACCAGATGCCACATAAATACCCTTTCTCTGTTGGAAACACAGTTGACTCCTCCAGCCTTTGGAAGAAAGACATTCGTAGTCAAATAATGTGCCCACCTCTGGTGCTGACTCAACCAGGTGGCATAAGTTTCCTTGGCACTTAGATCTGGCCTAGCCCAGTTGGCTTCTGAAAACCCTTCTGCTGAACCATCATCTCCAATGATGATTCCTTCATCATCAATTCCTATCACTTGAGAAATGGAAGCCCTGCTGACTTCGATTTCAACTTCCCCGACCACAGAATGAAGGACATCCTCCTCATTAGAAAAGAAATGGAGGTTCTTATAAAATTCTGTAACTAAGTTAGGGTAGATGAATTCTTCGAGAGAAACGAAAGAATTCCAGTTTTGAGCACTAAGCCAAAGAGAGATAGGTTCAGTCGATTTGACTTCGTCATCTAGAAACCTAGAGGTAAAAACCCTAGATTGACTAACCTTTTTTCGTGAATCATCGGAAAAGATGTGGGTGACAGTGATTTCTTGAGCCATTTGAGAAAATGAGAACTTAGGTTAAGATTTCTGAGAAATATAAGAACACAGAAAAAGCTATGGAAATTCTAATGGCAAAGAGAGTGAAAGTAAAAAAAACTTCTAAGTATGGAAAACCCCTATTTATACCCAAACACAGAAACCGTTCCAATTCAAAAAGTAACTTCACACCGTTTAAAAGGGAACAGATAACCGTTAATCACAGAACAGCGCCGTAATAAGCAGTAAATAACGCATGCTTTCAAGTCAAATCATGATTAGAATTTATTATAACTTAATTATCTTAAGCGATCAAACACTTAAGATACTCAGAGACAATAATTCTAAGTTATTGAAGAGGATAAGTCATACCAATGCCTTCTCATAAGTTGCTGAAAGCCATACCAGCCAGAGGCTTAGTAAACATATCAGCAAGATTTTCTTCAGAGGGAACATGAGTAATGATAATATCCTTCTTCAGAACATGATCTCTCAGAAAGTGATGCCTAATATGAACATGCTTCATCCTGCTGTGCTGAATAGGATTCTTTGAAAGATCAATAGCACTCTTGTTATCACAGTAGATTGTAATTGTTCCAGGGATGACTCCATAGTCAGCAATTTGTTGCTTTATCCAGAGCATCTGAGAAACACAACTTCCAGCATCAACATACTCAGCTTCAGCAGTTGAGAGGGCCACAGAGGTTTGCTTCTTGCTATGCCAGGAGACTAGGCACTCCCCCAGAAAATGACAACCACCAGAAGTGCTGACCCTTTTCAATTTATCTCTACCATAGTCAGAGTCTGTGTATCCTATAGGAGTGAAATCAGAACTACAGGGATACCACAAACCAGCTTCTGGTGTGCCTTTAAGATATCTGAGAATTCTCTTGACAGCAACATCATGAATTTCTCTTGGTTTAGACTGATATCTAGCACAAAAACACACAGCAAAATGTATATCTGGCCTGCTGGCTGTTAGGTATAAAAGAGAACCAATCATACCTCTGTAGGTTTTTATATCTACAGGTTTACCAGCTTTCTCTTCATCATCAATGTCTTTGCTGACATCCATTGGAATATCAACAGCATTAGAGTCCATCATGCCAAATTTCTTCAGCACTTCTCTAGTGTACTTGGCTTGATTGATAAACACACCATCATTACTTTGCTTGATCTGAAGTCCTAAGAAGAAGGTTAATTCTCCCATCATAGACATCTCAAACTCAGCCTTCATGTGGTCACTGAACTCTCTGCACAAAGATTCATTAGTAGCACCAAATATAATATCATCAACATATACCTGAGCTATAAGGATATCCTTGTTCTTCTTCAGAGTGAACAGAGTTGTATCAACACAGCCTCTGACAAATCCCTTAGACAGAAGGAACTTTGTCAGTCTCTCATACCAAGCTCTGGGAGCTTGTTTCAGTCCATACAAGGCTTTCTTTAGCTTGTACACATGATCAGGAAACTTAGGATCTTCAAAACCAGGAGGTTGAGACACATAAACTTCCTCATCAATGTAACCATTCAGGAATGCACTTTTCACATCCATTTGAAAGAGCTTGAAACCTTTGTATGATGCAAAAGCACATAAGATTCTAATGGCTTCTAATCTTGCAACAGGAGCAAAAGTTTCACCATAATCTATGCCTTCTTGCTGACTGTAACCTTGAGCAACAAGTCTAGCCTTGTTCCTCACAACATTTCCAAATTCATCAAGCTTGTTTTTCAGAACCCATCTTGTACCAACAACCTTCTTGTTGTTAGGTCTGGGAACTAAAATCCAAACTTCTGACCTTTTGAACTGGTCAAGTTCTTCTTGCATTGCCATTAACCAGGAGTCATCATCAGCTGCTTCATAGAAGTCCTTGGGTTCCAGAAGTGACACAAAGGCCACATTCCCCATATATCTTCTGAGCTGAGCTCTGGTCATGACAGGATTATGAACAGAGTCAATTATGTTCTCTAAGGAATGATTCCTATGAGCTCTAACTTCTCTTGTTATATCCAATGAGTCTTCTGAAACCTGTTCATCATTTGCTGAATCATATATAGGAGCATCTTCTGGAAGAGAGTTAACTTCTGTAGTTGGATGTTCTTCTGGAACATGTTCAACAGGAGAATCAACTTCAGCAGCTTTAGGAATAACATCTTCAACAGGAGGAGATGGTATTTCAGGAGCTTGAACTTCATCTTCTTCAGAGGCTTTACTATCTGCAGGGTTAGTCTCATCAAACTTTACATGAATGGATTCATCTAAAGTTTGAGTCCTCTTATTAAAAACCCTATATGCTTTACTATGTGTTGAGTAGCCAAGAAAAATAGCTTCATCTGCCTTTGAATCAAACTTTGAAAGATATTCTTTTGTATTCAAAACATAACACTTACAACCAAAGGTTCTGAAGTAACCTATTTTAGGCTTTCGACCTTTCTAGAGTTCATAAGGAGTCTTGTTCAGGATGCTTCTGATTAGCACTCTATTCAGAACATAGCAGGCTGTGTTCACAGCTTCTCCCCAAAAATACTTTGGAAGCCTTCTTTCATTGATCATAGTTCTGGCTATCTCAACCAGAGTTCTATTCTTCCTTTCAACTACCCCATTTTGTTGAGGAGTTCTGGGAGCAGAAAAGTTATGATCAATTCCCTTGATTTCACAGAATTCTTCAAACATAAAGTTTTTGAATTCTCCACCATTATCACTTCTGATATGGACAACCTTTTCATTCCTTTCATTCTCAAGTTTCTTAATCAGAACTGAGAAGCATCCAAGTGACTCATCTTTGCTAGACAGCAAGATGACCCAAGTGAATCTTGAATAGTCATCTACAATGACAAAGGCATACTTCTTTCCACCCATGCTCATTGGTTGAACAGGGCCAAAGAGATCCATATGAAGTAATTCTAAAGGTCTTTTAGTTGAAATGACTTTCTTAGTTTTAAAAGAGCTTCTGGATTGTTTACCAGATTGGCAAGCAGTGCATAAATGATTCTTTTTAAAACTTATTTCAGGCAGACCCTCAACCAATTGATGTCTAGCTACTTTGGCCAGAAGATCCATGCTAACATGAGCAAGTCTTCTATGCCAGAGCCAGGAGGTATCCTCTTTGGACATCAAGCATATATTTTTGCAAAGATTCTCAAGATTCAGCATGAAAACATTTTCAACTCTAGGAGCAGTCAGAATAACTTCCCTTGACTTACTGTCCAAGATTTTGCATCCAGAGGAGCTGAAGACAACATCTCTACCTTTATCACACAGTTGTGCAACACTCAGGAGATTGAACTTCAGACCTCTGACTAGGGAGACATCTTCGATCGGAGGATTGGTTCCAATGGATCCAGAACCAAGAATTCTTCCTTTCTGAGCATCTCCAAAGCTGACTTTACCACCTCTTTTAGGTACAAATGTGATGAATGCCTTTTCATCACCTGTCATATGCCTTGAGCACCCACTGTCAATGTACCACAGCTTTGACATTGATGGAGCACTCAGAGCAACCTGCAACACAATCAATTAGTGACAGGTACCCAATCCTTATTGGGTCCTTCAGAGTTAGATTTAGCTTCTACAGGTTTTTCTGATACTTCAGATTGCAAGAGATTCTTAATGTGGTACTTGCAATCTTTCAACCAATGTCCATCTTTCTTACACAACTTGCAAGAAGGAGGATTCTTGGATCTTTCCCTTTGCTTCTTAGGAGCAATCTTCTTCTTCTGGGAAGGTACTACTTCTTCAGAGGCATTAGCACTCTTAGAGGTTCCCACTTCAGGAGGAGAAGAGATCTCTTTCAGAAGAGAGGGAGTGACAGATTTCTTCTTCTGAGGTTTATCATTCCTCAGAGGCAGTTTTTCTTTACCTTTGACTTTTGAGTCATCGGAGGAAGAACTGAATTGTTTACTTAGTTTATCTTCCAATATTTTCATATCAGCATAAACTTGAGTAAACCTAAGAAATTTGTCAGCCTCGCTTTTGTCCAACTTCCTTTTTAGGTACTTGAACATGCTGTACAATTCTTCAAGAGAATCAAAGATATTTTGTTCAGATGATATGTTTACCTCGGAGTCATAGTTTGCTTCAGGAGGTGCGGAAGTTTCTCCTGTCATATCTTCAGAGGATGGCTCATCAATGGCCATGAAACATATCTGTGCTTGCTCTTCCTTCTCTTCAGGATCACTGCTGGTCTCAGAGTCTGACCAAGCAGCCAGCATAGCTTTCTTGAACTTTTTCTTATCTTTCTTCAGCTCTGGGCAGTTAGGCTTAATGTGCCCAGGTTGCTGACATCCATAGCACACAATGGGCTTGTTTGGATCTCTCTTGGTTTTATCACCGAAGTCAGAAGTCTTCTTCTCAAAACTTCTGAATGGCTTCTTGTAGTTTCCACCTTTGCCTTTTCTAAAGGCTCTTTTGAACTTCCTGGTCAGCATGGCCAATTCTTCATCTTCTGATGATTCTTCAGAAGACTCTGCCTTGAGAACTACTTGTCTCTTTCCTTCTGACCTTTCTCTTAGGTCATGATTTTTTAGTGACATCTCATGGGTGATTAGGGACCCAATGAGTTCATCATACAAGTAAAAGCTCAAGTCCTGAACTTCTTCAATGGCAGTCTTCTTGGCTTGCCAAGACCTTGGTAAGCTTCTGACAATCTTCTTTACTCTTTCAGACTCTTCAATGTCTCTGCCCAAACTCTTTAAGTCATTGACTATCTTGGTGAATCTAGAATTCATTTCTGAAATAGATTCTTTGTCAAGCATTTCAAATAACTCATATTCTCTCATGAGTTGGTTGACTTTAGACTGCTTCACTTTTCCTGTTCCTTCATATGTGACTTCCAGCTTGTTCCATATATCCTGTGCAGTTTCACAAGAAGAAACTTTGTTATATTCAGTGGCTGTAAGTGCACAATGCAACATATTTATTGCTGAAGCGTTTGTTTGGAGCTTTTTCAGAATTTCATCTGAATATTCTCTCTGAGGGATAATGACATTCCCTAGACCTGGTTCCATTCTGGTAGGAATGAAATCTCCATCTGTAATGACAAACCAAGCACTCATGTTCTGAGCTTGAATGAAGTACATCATTCTCTTTTTCCAGTAGGAATAATTGTCACCATTGAATAATGGAGGTCTAGTTGTAGAGGATCCCTCTGGGACAATGAAGTGAGAAGAATTCTCAGGCTGGTGTCTACTAGCCATCTCTATTGATTCTGATAGGATCTTACACTTAGATTGTTAGATCTTTAGTAAATATACGAAGTGACCTTCGCTCTGATACCACTTGTTGGCCCTAACAAGATCAGAATCACCTAGAGGGGGGTGAATAGGTGTTTCAAACGAAAACTGACATTTTCAAACTTTTAATGAGAATTCAATTTTCAGAGTCAATAATCCTCAGAGTCAGAGGCAAGCTTATTGAAGTAGCCTCTGAGGGATAATCTGCTTTAAGACAGGTTCTGTCTTTTCAGCAACAGAAGTTCTGAGTAGAGAACTTCTGGACAGTCTTCTGAACACAGACTTGTGATTTTTAAGAGGAAATCTGTTTCAGCACTAAATATGATACAAGTACACAGAAGCAATTAACAAGTATAAAGAAGGGAGAAAGAGATTCAGGAGGTCCTGATGAACAGTTCAATTTATCCAAGTTCGCCACAGAGTTCCTGTGACTACGTCTTGTCCTCTGAGGTCGCAGCCTCCAGAGATTTTATAAATCCACTATTCATAACTTTTATGGCAAGTTCAGAAGCTCCTTTACATCAACAGAACTTAAGCTAATTTCTCACTTAGTTCTGACTAGCCTAAAATGAGTTAAAGGATTTTCACCAGAACAACAATACTCTGTTTTCTGGATTTCTCACCCAACTCAAATCTCAACTAGATTTCTCTCTTTTAAATCTAACTGAAGATCACAACCGATCTCAGTTTACAAGATTTCTATTATGAACTTGTTTTTCTTCACTCTCTCACAATTACAAAGTCTAAGCTAAGAAAAGATTGAGAATGGAAAGTGTGCTCTGTTTTCTTGAATATAACAGTGCGTTGAGATTTTTGCTCTATGATCACACACCTGGTTGAAGCAGTGGAGCTTTGCTACTATTTATAGTGTTGAGTAGATAACCGTTGAGGATATTTGAATCTTCAAGGATGACAAGGATGAAAGTAGCCGTTAATCTTGTCAACTTCTTCAAACGGTCTCAAAAACACTCAACTCTGTCAACTTTGTACTTTAATCTAATCCGGTATGGGATTAAAATAAAGGTGATGGAGTTGACTGAACTTGAAGATTGATTTAGAGGGAAACGATAAGAGAGCAGGTTTTGTTTGTTGTGAACAGGCGCGTCCTTCAAACAGCTTTTTGAACTTTTGGCGCCTTGCATTAAATGCAACTGACAAAGCATTAAATGCTTAACTAAACCCGTGATAACGAACTTCTGATGTTCGTATTCCTTCTTAGCGCTTCTGAACTAAAACAACCTTAGTCTTCTGTTTGCAAAGGAGAACTTCTGATAAAAACTTAAGACAGACGATCAAGACTTCAGAGCGGTTGATCCAGCTTCTGAGAAAGTACTTCTGTCTTCAGCTTCTTTAATCTTCTGAGTTCAATAGGCAAGCAGGAATTCTTCATTCAGCATCTGCTGAGAAAACTTATACAAAAACTTAACAAAAAATTGTTAGTCAATATTGAAAAGTATATAAGTTAATTTTAATTTTCATCTTCTGAAATGTTTGGACATAACCAAAACACTTAGGGTTCATCAAAATCCCCGGCAACGGCGCCAAAAACTTGATGCGCCTCGAGCTAGTGCTACAAAAAGGCAACAATAAAAGGACAAGTGTATCCTATCGTTATCAAGTAATAAAATTCGGGGTTTAAGTCCGGGTATCGAATCCACGGGATTTATACCAATAAGTACTAAACTACTTGGTTTCGGGTTGTTATCTAGGCGAATATTTCTTTAGAGTTTTGGTTGATTTAATTAACTACTCCTAAACTACAACACACAAGTACTTTCCATATTCCTTAGCATGAAATGGTGATGATAAGTTTATATAACAATAGAGATAAAATAGACTTAAGATTAATCAAAATACCATAGCTAAGTTTTTATGATGTTTATTAACACGTATGAACTTATAATCACACACTTATTTAATCCTATGATTTCAAGGTTAAGTGTCTCCAATGGATTTAGAAACTAGGGCCCTTTAAGTTCCGTGATGTCGTCAATATCTACGGTTTCCGGCTTGTCACTTCCGATGGGGGCAACACCTATATAAATCCTATAGAAATGTTAAGTTCATATCAAGTATTTATAAATAAACATAAGTGAAGCATATGATGATGATGAATCAAATATTCTAATTTATACAAACTTGTTGTATAAACTATGAAAAGAAACAATATGATACTACCGAGTCTAGCACATAGACGGGTCACAACTAGTTTAACAAGATAAAGGATTAGCTACTCCCTTTTACCGTGCTACACCGGACACAAAATCGTCGCTTATGATCTCGGAGAGGAACTCTTTGCCAACTTGAAGATTTGAATAGAATGGATGAAAGATGAAGGAAATATTTAGTAACTTTGTATTGATGGAATGGAAATGGATTACAAGTTTACAAAGAGGAGGAATGGAACACGGATTGTACTCGGATCACCTCTTTAAACAACTAAATGAAGAGAATTACAAATAAATGAAAGCTTAATACAAGTAAAGAGGGATGGATTTTCTGGCTAGAGAACCTCCCTATTTATACAGAAAAGTTGGCTTTGTGAACAAGTGTGAATCCTCAAAACACATGCTTGAAAATCTCATCAAAGTGCAAAATAAAGCTTGACACGGGTCGTGTGGACCAAGTGACACGCCGTGTGAAGAACAAAATGCATAAAATGACTTTAATCAGCTCAGGCGTGTCCTTAGGCGTGTGGAATGACACGGGTCGTGTCGCATTAATTACTCGACAAGTTGGATTTTTGTTAATTAAAACGCCGCGCAGACTAATTGTCTCCTTTTTGACACGGACCGTGTCCCATTTGACACGGGGTCGTGTCCTTCAATAAAAGTGTGAACACGCCCTCAAAATCAACCCGTGTGTACCTTTTATACTTGACACGGACCGTGTGGATGAGGGACACGGGTCCGTGTCATGAGTAATTTCTGGGCAGTTTGGCTTTTTCCTTGAATTATTTGCAAAACTCCTTGTCTCTTAGATCTTTATTAGCACAAAAACACCTCTAATCATGTCTGGAAGTTGCTTTTCACCATGGATAATTTTAATTTTTGAAGTGAAACCTACAAACAAAATAAACATGAGTTACTTTTACGGTTTTCGGTGAAAATAGTGTTTTTACGGAGATAAATTCATACTAAGTGATTAAGAATTAATTTGTTCACAAAGTATAATAAAAAGACTTGAAAGTATACTAAAAGTAATAAAATAACATTTAATTACACCGTAAATAACCCGAAAAGATAAGGATATTTCATCCCTATCATAGACTATAGGGAGTTAAATAAAGCAACTGTTAAGAATAAATTTCCTATTCCAGTAATACAAGAGCTCATTGATGAACTTAAAGGGGCGGGAGTCCTTGCTAAGCTTGATCTTAGAGCTGGCTATCATCAAATTAGAATGGAACCAGCAGACATACATAAAACTGCTTTTCGAACCCACCTAGGACACAATGAATTCCTAGTTATGCCTTTTGGGTTAACTAATGCCCCTGCCACCTTTCATTCCCTCATGAACACCATCTTTAAACCTTACCTAAGACAATTTGTGCTGGTCTTCTTTGATGATATACTAATATATAGCCCTGACCTTGAAACTCACCTAAAACACCTCGAGCAAGTTTTTAAAGTGCTTTCTCAACACCAGCTCTTTGTCAAGGCATCAAAATGTGAGTTTGTTGTCACTTCAGTGTCCTACTTAGGACATGTAATATCAAAAGAAGGGGTATCCACTGACCCAAATAAGGTTCAAGCTATGGTTGATTAGACAATCCCAACTTCCCTCAAAAGTTTGAGAGGCTTTTTGGGTCTTACTGGGTATTATAGGAGGTTTATACAAGGTTACGGACATATCAGCAAACCTCTAACTGAATTACTCAAGAAAGATCAATTTCATTGGTCCTCTCAAGCAACTGAGGCATTTCAACAACTTAAGAGTTTAGTGACTCAAGCACCTGTATTAGCCTTGCCTGATTTTTCTATACCATTTATACTTGAATGTGATGCAAGTGGTACAGGTATGGGAGCAGTGCTTAAACCTATTTGTTATCTCTCCAAAATGTTCAGTCCTAGAAATCAGAAACTATCAGCATATGAGAGAGAGTTATTGGCTATTATCCATGCTTGTACTGCTTGGAGACACTACTTGGAGGGCACTACGTTCATAATCAAAATTGATCATGAAAGCATCAAACACCTGCTTGAGCAACGACTTCACACCTACCTTCAACATAAGGGGATTTCTAAACTATTAGGGTTGGACTACGTCATCCAATATAAGAAAGGGGTAGAGAACAAGGTAGTTGATACCTTATCAAGGGAGCAAGAGGAGCAAGTCAATCTCTTGGCAATTTCTGCAATTACACCTACATGGTTAAAGGAAGTTCTGAATTCATATAGTGGAGATTTATTGGCAGGTCAATTGCTTCCTCAGTTGACCATCACTCCATCATCTCATCCCAAGTTTACACTCTCTCATGGTATCCTCAACTACAACAACAAAATTTACATCGGCGTAGAATCTAACTTGCGACAAAAGGTCATTGCAGTTCATCATGATTCTCCTCTTGGGGGTCATTATGGCATCCAAAGTACCATTAGTAGGTTACAACACTCTTTATTTTGGCCTAAGATGATTCAAGAGGTGACAGAGTGGATTAAAGCATGTGACACCTGTAGCAGGTGTAAGTCCGAAAAATGTTGCTTATCCAGGCTTCTTGAAACCACTCCCCATTCCCCAAGGTGCATGGCAGGACATTACAATGGATTTTATAGAGAAACTTCCAAAGTCTTCTGGGTATGATACTATTCTAGTGATGGTTGATCGATTTACTAATGTTGGTCACTTTATCGCCTTGTCCCATGCCTTCAATGCAGCGATAGTTGCTAAAGCTTTCTTAGACAATATCTTTAAACTGCATGGGATGCCTTCTACAATAGTTTCCGACAGAGACAGAATTTTTACTGGAACATTTTGGAAGGAGATGATGAGTTTACTAGGCACTAAGTTGCTGTTTAGTAGTGCCTACCATCCCCAGACAGATGGACAGTCTGAACGTCTTAACCAATGCTTGGAAAACTATCTCTGAAGCATGTGTCATCTTCAACCCAAGAAGTGGCAATCTTGGTTAAGCCTGGCAGAGTATTGGTACAACACCAGTCATCATAGCTCCATCAATATGAGTCCTTATCATGCTTTATATGGAACAGCTCCCAAGCTTCCTACTCTACCTACTCTCACTACCCATGTTGCAGCAGTAGAAGACTTGCTACTCGAAAGAGCTCAAATGAGTTCGTATTTGAAGGAAAGGCTGGCCAATGCTCAGAACAGGATGAAACAATATGCTGATAATAAAAGAACTGACAGAGAATTTAACACAGGGGATATGGTTTACTTAAAACTGCAACCTTATCGTCAAACTTCAGTTGCAGCTCGCTCTTCCTTGAAGCTTTCATCTAAGTACTATGGGCCTTATTGTGTCGAAAAACGGATTGGCAAAGTAGCTTATAAACTTAAGCTTCCTGCTCATTGCAAAATTCATCTAGTTTTCCATGTCTCACTGTTAAAGAGAAGGGTCAACCCTGCAGTTCCAGTCTTGACTACCTTACCTCCAGTTTTGCAAGCTCCTGATCTAATTCAACCCCTAAAGATTGTGAATACGAGGTCTGCCTTTATTGGAACTCAACCTTGCAAGCAACTCCTTATCTAGTGGGTGGGCCTTCCTTCCATTGATGCCACTTGGGAAGAAGAAACTGCTTTCAGTCACCAGTTTCCAGATTTCTACCATTCTTGGGGCCAAGAATGCACTGATGGGGGAGGAATTGTCACATATTTGAGAAGAAAGAAGAGTTCAGTGACTAGTTAGAGATTTTCCAATTAAAAGTTTATTCTGTTTTTACTTCAGTTTATTCTGTTTTAATTGTTAATGGTACTGTGTACCTGGTATTGATGAGTGTAGGTGATTATTATTCCCTAGCTCTCAGTCTGTTATCCTATTTTGTCTTTATCTTAAAAGTTGATACACCAACACCTGCAGCTGGATTTGTAACCACCTCTGACATGTACTATAAAGGTCATGCTCTTATCATCTTTCTTTTCAATGAATGAAGAATAGCCTAATTCCTTCTCTCTATCTTCTTTTTTCTCTCTGAAATTCTCTCTTCTTCCTAAACCTCTCTATTCTGTCAGCTTAATACTTGACAAACACTTGTTTAAAGTAACATGTTTGATTCTTAAGTGCTTCGTACATGGCAGAGTTACGGGTTGAAACACATCATTTTAGGCGAGTTTAGTGGTTAAGAATTCCTTTTAAGCAAGTTCAAACGGATATATACATGCAATTAATTGTTGTTTATATCAAAAGTTTAATAATATGGTATAATAAATAACTGGTATATTAGAGACAGACCAGAGAAACATCATCGCTAGCAGCCAAAGCCAAGATATCAGCACAAGAAACAACACCCGGACACATGGCTTCAACAGCTTTCTTTGCATTATCAATCACATAAAAGCATGTAATGATATGTTTGGAGGCCCTTCTTTTTCTGCTTTCTCCTTATTTCCTTTTCTTCTCTCCAACAGTATTGATCCATCACACCCCTGCTCAATTAGTCAACAATTATACAAGCATTAATCACTAATTAGTTGTACTTAATCAAACATCATTTATGGGTTAATTAGTACTAATTACTCTGACAAAACAATCATGGAAGTGCATCGTCAGCAGGCCAGCTAAAACTGTGTTGTCCTCATTCATTTCCTTCTTAACTGCAGCCGTTACTGCGTATTCTAGATGAGGACACGTGTCATCGTAGTGGTTTACGCTCAAACCTCCGGCCACCGGAGATGTAATCGCAAAAATTACAAGTGCAAAAGCAAGTGTAACTATGCCAATATCCATATATACGTTTGAATTTGTATACATATATATATATATATATATATATATATATATATATATGGGAGGGATCAGGTGAGAACACCCTCATATGCGAGAATACTTTTATATGTGAGGACACCTTCAAACTACGTACTTTTAATAATGAGAGAGGACCAAAAGGGAAATTTGTTCCTTCTTGTTATGTTGCGCAGGGGAGGGGGAGAGGGAGAGGGAGAGAGAATGTGGTGTTGATGACTAATCATTTAATGTCTTTTAGTTCAAAATCATTTTCCCGGCTTTCTCGAACTCTAATTTTAATAATTTTTGTACCGTTAGACTCGTGTCGATTAGATGTTCATTTTGAGATCCATGGTGCTTAGGTAAAAATGACTTTTAAAATTTTTAAACACGTCAGTTATTGTTTTGAACATAAGTTTTTTTAAGTTTTTGAAAAAGCTTTACACTTTGCTGCTGCTCTGGACATGAGTTTTGAGTTTTTGAACATGTGAGTTATTTTTTTGAAAATATTTAATAAATTTTTGAACATGTATCGTATCGTTTTGAACATAAATGTCATGACAGTTGTATATGTAAACCAAGTTCTTGTCTTAAAAATTGACAAACCTCTGCTCCATTAACATGGTTCATGTTCAAATAGATGGTATACCTTTTAGCAATTTGAATGGCTACTCGAAACTACAAAAGTGATCTCAGTTTGAAATCAAGTTCTCCCCAACAACTAAACTCGAAACTGTTAATTTCAAAGTTCCAACAAGGCAACAATGAAATGGAATGACATGAAATATTGCACAAACACTTTTGTTCAAAATGTCATTGCATATCATTTTCCCCCAAATGTCATTGCATGCATTTGCGCAAACAAATTCATCAAAATGCAAGACAAAGCCATAAGATTCAATGACAGTCTAATTACATAATCATAATAAAAGTCCATAATAGTGCCATCAAAAAACCAAGTCGAACCACTCTAATTACGCTCACAATAGTGGGATCAAAAACCAAGTTGAACCAAGATCATAACACAATATATGAAAAAGATATGTCACGAGCCATTCAAATGGCGTTACAGCAAACACAACTCACACAAGTGACCAATTTTCCCAATTCTAGCAAGAAAAAAATGTAAAGACAGCAAGACGCAAGAGATTTAAACCAGAGCAGATAACCTGACATCAATTATATGATAATTAAACGTAATATCAAATAAGGATGATAGTTTTCTCGGGCTGGCACTTAGTTGACATATCAACTTCTTTTATGTCACACCAGTATCCCAGAAAATAGGCTCTTTATCACAGGAGCCTGCATCTATGGTCTGAACGAATAAAGAAACTTTGATGCAATTCCAAACTGATAGAAAGAACATAAAGTCAATACAGAAATTCAAGATCTGCAAGAAAATCATATCAGATAATCCGCTTCTGTACCAGAAACCTCTGATCTGATAGCAGCAACAGTTAAAAGAGGTAGGGGAATGGCATTTGGAGAATATGGTTTTGCACCTTACCTTAGCCCTGAAAGTGAAAGTACTGGTATCAGATTGTCTACTACATCCCACAATAGGTATTCGCTTTTCTTCTTTATCGGTCGTCAAATAGAGAACTACGATTGGCACAATTGATTAACTAGCTGACCTTCCAGCCCTTACTTAAAACTAAGTCATAAGTCAATGAAAGACCAAACCCATTCTCAAGCAACTTCTCTATCATATAATAAAATGATAGCATGCTTAGTCTTAAAGGAACCTACTGAACTTTGGACTGAACTCTTAACAATATATTTTCATTATCAGAAACGGAGTAGGATCACTTTCTCATCAAACATCAGTTCTCTCACCAACATCCTCAATACCCTCTCCTCACCAGAACCACAAACAGCTTAGCCAAAATAATAGCACCCCGAATCGCAGTGAAGACAAACCCCGCCGGTTGTTGGAACGACGCGAGCCAGGCTGGGCCTCGATTCAGAAAGATGAAGGGAAAAAAAGTAGAAAAAGGGGGTTACAAATTCCCCAAAAAAAACCCTTTATGTTCAAAAATTTAACTCTTTATGTTCAAATTGTTAAAACGTCGACTTTACCTGACAACAATGGTACTCAAAATAAACGTCTCGTCAAAACAAATTCAACGGTATAAAAAAAGTTAGAATCGGAGTTCGGAAAAATCGAGAAATTTAAGTTAAACAAAACGAAATAAATAAAAATTCAAAAATTTGTCAATTTCTCTCTCCTCCGTGTTTTGTATACAGTAAAGAAAAATTTTCTCTTTTGTTCCTCCACTATTAATAAAACTACGTAGTTTTGGAGGTGTTCTCACATATAAAGTGTTCTTGCATATGAAAGGTGTTCTCACCTGATCCTTTTTCTATATATATATATATATATATATATATGATTTTTTTTAGTATTTTATTTATTAAATACAATTAGTTGAAGTTCAATCGAAACATCAATGGTTATGAATTTATACAACATTTTAACTTAAGGATAGTACATAATAGATTAACAGAAGAATGGAGTACTTAATGATGGATTTGGTAGTTAGCATATTTGGTGATCAAGAATATTAGTGGAGTAGTCTTGAAGCATGAACATAACAAGACAAATCTACTCCATGTTTCAAAATTTCGCAACTAAAAGTTAGAGAAATTTTATAATACTTTTGAAGTACGGGTGACGTGGTACTTCGGACTAATAATTCGATGACACGTCACATATTTAAGTATCTAGGGTCCATGATTTAGGGTCTAGGGTTTAGTTTTTAGAGTCTAGGGATTTTATTTTAGGGTCTAGAATTTTATATAAATTATTAACTAAAAAATAGATTCTAATAAATTACACGTGTTCAAAATCTTATTGGTTGATTTTTAATTAATTACACGTGTCCAGAATTTTATCATCGTGCTTCAGAAATATACTAAAAGCTCTCCTAAAAGTTAATATATTGTGTTCTTACAATAAAAGTTAGTATATTGTCTAGCATTAGTTTTATTTTATTTTATTACATTAAAGATTATTCATTGTTAGTACTTAAACAGATTAAATCTAATCTAATGGCTAGATGAGCTCCACGTAACCTCAAAAGCAAAAAATAGGTTTGGCTAAAGAAGGACATGTAGATTTGCAACCCCTATTTGATATGTAAGTTAAGGAGAAACGTAGTTGAAAATAGTAGATGGAAATTTATAGGAGATTGTGTATAAATAGTACCATTATATATTATTGTGAAAAAGATAACATGTCTTGTGGTGAAAGTGTTAGCCTAGTGGTTAAACACTCTACTTATGATCAAGGAGGTCATGGGTTCGAATCACACTAGAGATGGGGAATTTTCCTTTATTATTTAATGTAAGTGCAATTGCACAAGTTTTTAAAAAAGAAAAAGATAACATGTCTTAATTAGAACTATAACTAACTAGGAATTTTATAAGAATGAGAAAAATGACGTGACATACGATGATTTAACTTGCCGAATATAATAGAATCTTTATCCAGGACAATTTTTAATTAATAGTTAACACTTAGTAAGCACAATCTTCAATACGAGAGAGCAGACTCTAGGTCTTAAATTGGGGTAGATTACACCATTGGTACCCAAACTATACCCTCTTTCTCAAACCGGTACTTAAACAAAGTTTTTTTCCAACCGAATACATAAACTATTGATGACTTCCCATTAAGGTCCAATCAACAGGTCATACCTGCAAAAGGGAACAAGAAAGAATCAGAAGGAAGAAAAATGAAAGATATCTCTCAAATACCTGCGATCATGACCCCATAATCAAACATAAGTAGGGTTTGCCCATCACGATGAACAATGGGAAACCCAAAATGAAGGAAATCGAGACCCTGAATGTAAGTCCATCTCGTTGTGTCAACCTCATTAACAACGTAAGCGACATATCCTCCCCCACAGGCGAATAGTCTTGTTTCCCATGACCAGTCCCCTTCTGGCCGGCATACGGATAAGTCCACCTATTGGTAATCTAAAGTTGGTCACCATCCGCCAACTTCAGATAGAAAAAATATTTCACCTAATCATGACGCTTCTCGGGCTTGTCAAAGAAAGGGCGATAATTATCTTTCTGGAGCGTCGTATAGAATTGTTCCGCTCCCTTCCGCGAGAAGTCGTGAAAGTAGCGAAAGACACGCGGTGAAATTTGCTTCCCCAGGTTCCGAGCAATAAAGGCATCCAGAGCGACATCCATCCAACCTTTTCGGTGGAGCTGGGATGGACTTATTTGCAGATTGTTGAGTATCCGCACTTCACCAGGATCTAAAGGATATTGAAATCCGCACTCCACTTGGTGAGCAAAGACAGTAATATAACCCTTGGGGCCTTTTTATAACAATCCCCTTTCTCCGAAGTCTCAAAGACATGTTCCTGTATCCAGGGATATTCGCCAGCCAGATCTGTAACATGTCCAAAGTAATCTACATGTCCAAGGGATCATTTGGACGACGATTTCTTTTCCGTTTGGCGATGGGACGACGAGGGGAATGCACAACCCGACGGGGTGATCCAGGAGGGGTAGAGTGAGGGGAACTACTCTCAGCATTGCTCGTCCCAGGATCGTCGACAAACTCTTTTTCAATGGAGCTAGAACGAACGTCAGAATCACGAAGAACTGACTGGGCACAGTCAAAGGAGGCGGAGGCGGAATGAGGGTCGCTCATGATGAAGGATAGAAAAGAAATTGAGATGGTAAACAACAGAAAGCAAACTTACATTCAAGCTTGCTGGAAAAAGAGAAGAAAATTGAACTTGTCAAAATTTCCAGAAAACTGATAGCTAAAGAAGAAAAGAAGATAAAAAAAAAATATAAGTGTGGAAATGAGGTATATTTATAGTCATTCTTTACATTAATGAAGGAGTAAAAGCATGCCCTCGGGAAACGTAACCATTTGAAACGGACCAATGAATGAAGAGAGAGAAACCTGCATGCCTACGAAAGGAAGCTGAACCGTCAACCCTAAAGAGATTGACAAACACGCTTATAGGGAGGCATATGATAACAACCAAAAGCATAATTAGGCCTAATGGGCTGTTATCCAACTAAAGCCCGTTAATATAATAGGGGGCGGGACCTTACACCTGCTCCCGCTCTTAGGACCGTATCCGCAGCAATTAAGGGCGGAAACGGTCTAGGATAAATGGTCCTCCATATAAAGGAATAATATCTGTCTGTGGACTCTACTTGTCAGAAAATGACAAATATGATTGTGATTCTGTTATTTATTGGGCACCATGCCAAGGACATAACGGATAATAATCTCATTTAGAACAACAATCCCAAATGAGGTATAAATACACCCCACATCATCATTAAAAGGTATCTTTTTCACACTATACTTGTCATTCAAGTTTATTCCTTATTCTTCACACATATCTTTACTAACTTGATCGTCGAAAGTAAAACGGGCGTCCCAATATCAACTTTTCCACATGTTTCTGGTGATTGAGAAGCTCAGTTTAATTACAAGAATACCATAATCTTTCTTTTGCAGAAAATTTAATTGAGATTTCGATCAAGAGATGCATATAATTTTAAATTTACACGATGAAATAAAATAGTATAGAATTAAGCGGCATGATTATGATTCTGAATATAATTACTTAGTATTTCTCCCATGTTTATTAGTAAATAAAGAAAAACGTGCAGACAATAAGAGTTGTTCAGATAAGATAAAATATGATTCGAAAACGTGGGTATTGACGATTTCTAACAGGATATACTAAACAAACAAAGGTTTACAAATTCGAATATACATGTTAAATGGTTTAGATTTGGAACATTATATATGAAACTCATGTATCTTTGTGACTATATAAATATATTTATTGTAATTGACAAGATTAGGTAGGATTTTACTAGATAGATTTTACAGTTGGGAATACAGATGATGTAGTATATATATCACACTTATACATAACGTTAGTATAAATGACGAGAGATGGATGAGATGGGAATGAGGATTAGGCCCCGTTTCTTTACGGGGATGGAGGGAGGAGATACGAGAAGCATCTCATCTCATTCTCCAAATGTTGTAACATGGGGAGGTGTTACAAGATGAAGGGGATGGGATGAAAACTTAAATGAGATGAAAATGACTAAGTTGTTTCTCTTCATTATCTCTTATAATTTTAAATGGGGGTAACTTAATCATTTTCATTTCATTAATTCTCAGCTCCCTCATTTCATTCCACTAAATAAATAAGACATTGCTAATCTCTTGTTACAAATTTCATCTCATCTCATCCCCAATTCTAATCAAACGTCTCGATAAGTTATTGACACGTAGCACTTCAACTCATAAAGTAATAATTAAAATTTATAGTCAATAAAAATAAAAAATTCTAAACAATGAACCCAAAATGCTAAAATATAAAAGTTGGCATTGGATGACGGGTACTGTTAAGCGTATTCTAACATTTCTCCTAACTAAGACTTGATTCAAATTTCTAGTTGTGAAGGCGTAAATCTTTTCTATATCAATTAATTTTAATAGACCTCATTACATGTTTGTTTGTAATATACATAAAAAATAGGGTGAATAATTTAAAGGTCTCTAACGTTTTGCGAATCACACCGTTTAGTCCCTTCATTTTCAAAAACACATGAATAGGTCCCTAACGTTTTTGTGAAACACACTGTTTAGTCCTTCTGTCTGTTTCTCGTGACCAATCTGTTAGTCGAAATGTACTTCAATCAACATCTAATGAAGGTGTTATTCACCCGGTACCAATTATTTTTAAATTGGATGTTGACTGAAGTACATTTTGACTAACAGATTGGTCATCATAAACAGACGGAATGACTAAACAGTGTGTTTCGCAAAACGTTAGGAACCTATTCGTGTGTTTTTGAAAATGAGAGGACTAAACAGCGTGTTTTGCAAAACGTCAGGGACCTTTAAATCATTCACTCTAAAAAATAAAATAACTTTACTTTTAAGAGAAGTAATAATAGAAAAAGCAGTAAGCATATAAAATGCAGAGTTGGGATAAGATAAAATAAAGATAGGATAACTATAAACGTGGTTTAATCAGCGGCAGCGGAGACCACGCGCCGGTTGCTTGTTTGGCTGTCAGAACTCAGAACTAAACTGGCTTTTCCTTATTACCAAAAGCCATACTTTCCACGTCATCACGGTTTATACCTTCAAAGGATGCGGATCCTCTGCGTGCTTGTGCACGTTTACTACTTCGCACATACATACACCACCCTAACTAACTTCATTATCTTATAATTAATTTAAGAAAGCTGATTAGTTCACATGTAATCCTCATTACATTACTGATGATCAGATCAGCTAAGATAATATTTTTTATTTGTTTTTTGGCAATCCCAGGAACGCGGATCTTCTCTATATTCCCATGCAAATATAGTTTATCATTACACTACCATCCTTTCTTATTAGCTAGTATATATTTATATATCATTATGGTCAACCTCCACCTCATTGTTTAATGTTTCTTTTATTTAGCAAGTACAACTACATTCTACATCAACCTTGCACTTATCTCCTTGCTAAACCTAGCTAAAGTTAGCACTAATTAATTTGAACTTATTCTCTTTAAACTTGTAACTTTTCACTTTTCAATAAACAATACCTGAATATCTTTGAATATATGAATCACTTTGAAAATAAAAATTGTTTATAATATCATTAATTATTGAAGTTTTAACTTCATAGCCAACCATTTTGATAGATATCAATTTATACGTCATTTTTTTTTGCAAAAAATATTGGAAACCTTAGAGCATATCCGATGATTTATAATAATCGGAACAAAAAGATTATTTGTTCTCGATAATATAGTAAATTATCAAAGTCTATAAAATAATATCATCTATTAAATATTTTTATTCAAAAATAACAAAATTTCTTTACAAACATTTGTTTAATATTTTTTTCACCATTCTCTATGCTATAGGATGTTCTCGATTGTAGTAACTTTGATTGGTTTAGAACAACTAAAACTTTTACTCCAATAGTTTACGTCTTCTTAACTTTTGAAAGAACAATAGTGTTTAGACCATTGGAGTTGTTGTCCTCTTGTTTCACATGAAAACAAAAAAAACCACAAACGCACTCATCTCCAAAAATATGAAATCATAAAAATTATTTTTTTCAATTAATCTTTTATTTTGTTCATTTGATCACGAGTTAAAGTGTAAATCGAAGGATAAATCCAAAAGCAGTTTCGTAATTTGTATTTTAGTAATTTCGATTTGAAAATCGTATTCATTTGATATGTAAAATAAAGAAATTGAAGCAAAAAATAAACTGAATTAAATTGAACTGAACTAAATTTTAGTGAAATTAAGTCAAGATTAATACACTACTAAATAAAAACAAAATATTAGGCATCAAGAGTTTTAATATGATAAAAGCAAATATTAGATTACTACTGCACAGTCGGGTTAAATAATAAATTTTGGAAGTATATATATATATATATATATATAAGATGTTGAAAAGAAAAAGAAAAGCTTTTCATATTTGACCTTTTCTCCAAGAGTTAGGGAGTTGCGATGCCAAGGGTCTTATCCACTATGTTGTTTCCCATTTGTAGTCTAGTGTCTTGAGACCAATCAAATAAAAGACATTCAATTGTATCCAAAAGAAAATATAACAAATTCAATTATATCCATTATCTAGAGAATATAGTGTCAAATACTAAACTATATTTAAAAAGAATGTACACAAGTGTCTCGTTCTATATGCGGAATGCTTTTGTGTTTCACTACATCTCTTATGTTACGGAGCATAAGGTAAGTATAAAAAGAATTATTCTGGGAACGCTTATGATATAATACAAAGTGTTGCCCACAGAACTGTCAACAACAATATAAGGTAGAGCAAGGAGTTCCATCAGAAAGTAAACGCTAAAACAATTTATCCATACTCGTCAATCTTGTAATGACTACGTCTTGTTTCCAAGGTATCTTCTCTTGAAGTTTCAATTCACTAGTTCTTTCAGAAGCAAAAACAAGTCTTTACAAGAATAACCTAAATGTACAAAAGTACCATCTTTCTTACACACTCAAGTTGACTCCAATCCCTTACACATTACACCAATCAGCACCACCAAAACTAACTCCTGAAACTGGATTTCTTCAATACCTAAAATAATACCTAGAATAAGATTTCCCAATCACCTAAACTAATCACCTAGTATAAGATTTGAACACCTAAACTTATTTCCAAGAACAAGTTTGGACGACTTAAACAAACTTATCCTAATAAAATATTTAACAATAATAAGAAAATGTGAATATTATTACAAAGTATTAATTTCTCCATGCATAGTGGAGTGGAAGTTGTGATGACAAAGTATTAATTTCTCCAACATTCTTGTTGAAGAAAATAGGAAAATAGAGAGGTTAGTTCCTCTATCTTTTCTTTTGTTTTTATGTTCTATGCTTGTGTGGTCCTTTTTTTTGTTCTTGAGAATGCAGGATTTTAGGAGGGAGGTTACTGTGAGAAAAAAGCACCTCACACGATGAGCCTTTGACTAGAGTCGTCACCCTACTAACCGGGAAAATGAATGAACCGGCTAAAAACTAATTTCCTTTGACAACTAAAGATCTTTTGTGTTCGTAGATACAACTTATGAATTTCGACATTTTAACTTTAGAGGGCCTTAATGCTAGTTTAAATTAATTTTAGCCTTTATTTAGTCTGATGCTCACACAATAAAACAATAATAAGTGTGGTGCAAGTCAAAATATCTATAAGACACATGAACAATGAATTATTAGTTCATAGATTTGCAAGAACTGGGTTTCGTTATGTCTCAGCCTCTAAGTTTATTGTGTGACGATTTGCCTGCCGCTTACATGACTTCGGATCCCATTTTTACCCTTAGAGCAACACAATATAACTGAAGTGAATTTTATTTTTTTTCATGAGGAAGCCCCTAAAAGGATTATTCCTATGTAAAACACATTCCTACATTTGACCAAATAACCAATGTTTTAACAAAGTCTCTTGCAAAAGACCGTTTCAAGCTTGTTTCAAATTGAGCCTTTGTGCTTATTGTAGGAGGGTAACAAAATTTAGACAACTTTGTAACTAATGTAACACCAAAGGGCTAGGGTTACACGTACGTAGCTGTATATATATTCATGTATTGTTTATAACACAATTGATGTTGCTACACTCTTACTTTCTATCTCCTACAACTTTTTATTAGTAGTAGTGTCTGTTTAGAAAGTTAACTTTGCAGATGTGAGACGTGATTGCACAATCTCTCACTTGTTTGTGGATATGATAGTCATTAAAATATAACTTAATAAATATTGTTAAATATATGATACATATTTATCTTGAGTCGGAGTTTTATATAGGCTTAAGGATATTTTTATTTGTTCCATGAGAAAAAAGGAGGATATTTGTATTTGGAGTTTTTGTTTTTCTTAATGCATCTTTTTCATTGCGATTGTGGTTTGAAATAAAAGAAATAAAAATCTAAAGGGAATATAAGGATACGAAATAGGTTATTTATAAAAAAAGAAAGGATACAAAATAGGTTATATATAGTATTTGGGCTTTTAATTTATACCCAAATTATACAACATGGATATATTTTATAATGGTCCCATTTCAATAAAGTAAACGTTATTTTACGTCAATACCCTTAAACAAAAAGAAGTAGGTGTCCAACAAGAAAAAGCTTTATCGTGTGTAATGGATAAACACAAATACAAACTAATTAAGGGAGCGTTTGAAAAGAATTAATTGGAAAAAGATAAAACATGTAAATGAAAATTGACATTATTAAATAAATTTCAATTAAGGGAAAGAGAAAGAAAGAAAGAAAAACGATCTAAGTGGAAGAGACTCTATCTTATACTTAAAAGATTTGAAGTTTGAATCTTCCTTTATCAATATTTAGTTCTTATTAGCAAACAATTTGTAAATTTCATTGTAAACTCGTCGAGGTTTGTGGTTTATCGTGATCTTGTAGATGAGTAAGGGAAAATTCTGTTGTGGGCTTGGTTTTCCCGTGACGTTGATCTCTAACCAACAATGTTTGAACACATTTTAACTTTATCATTATTAAATTAGTATTTTATAAATGCAATAATAAATGTTCAAACACTATTGGTTAGGTATGAGTGCTACATGATGGACATACCACAATATAACTTCTCCTGAGTAAGTCACTCTTAGTTAAATTTTATTGGCTTAATATGTAGGTCTTTAAAGTGTTCGAAAATGTCATTTTAGTCCTTCAATTTTAGAAACGCTCTATTGAATCATTCAACTATCAAAATGTGGATCTATTAAATCCTTATTCGATAAAGTGACACATAATTGATATTAAAATTATTATATTTTTCGCATTTGCCATCTCAGTTTTATATAATTAAATAAGACTTAAAAATGAACTGGGTTACTATTTACAGCCTACTTTTTCCGAACTACAGTCCACTTATGTCCAAAATACCCCTTCCATAATTTCCTTCTTAATTTTGATGTTTGAAACCTCTTAACAACCTATTTTTCAAGATTGAAATTTTTAACATCAAAATCACACTTTTTGATGTCAATCATGGACAAAAACACGAATAAAGTACGAAAAACTAACTCAAAAAACAGTTAATTTGATCAAAAATTTCAAAAAGTGGATTGATTAGGGTTTGGAAGCCGTTTTTATGGAGAAACGGCCATGGTGGCCTTTTCACCTTATGGTGGAACGGCCACCATGGCCGTTTCGCCTTAGGGCAAACGGCTTTGATGGTCGTTTTTCAAAAAAAAAACAACAAAAAATTCAACGTTTTTTTAGTGTTCGAGTACCTCGTCTTCTAATGATTGATCATCATTGTTCCATTCCGGATTTGTTGAGTCATTCGACATCTCAAACTCTGAATTTTTAATGTTAGAGTTTCAAAATTAGGTTTTTTGATTTGAGAGTTTTTTATTTTTATCTTTTCTGATTTGTTCATAATGAAAATGGCAAATTTGTCAAAGTAGACTGTAGTTCGAAAAAAGTAAGCTGTAAATAGTGATACTAAAAATCAAGGATTGTGTTGAACGAAAACAGAAGAAAGAAAGAGGGGAGAGAGACAATGAGATAACCATAATAATATAATAAGAGAAAATCAGAATTAAAAAAATGGAAGAAAGGAAGGCAAAGAAATAGGAAGTACACATTGGCATGAATCAGCCGGTTAAGCCAACAATATATACTTCTACTAATGCTTTTCTTTTGGGTTGATAAATATTAGTACTTTGCACTTTTCTATAAATTTCAACGATTTTCCTGAACTTTCGCACATTATAAATAACTTTTTATACTTATTTAGATGTAGCAAATAACCCTTTATTCTTGTCAGTGATTACAAATAACTCCTTGATCTTGTCTAATTGCTTATAATAACACCCTAATTCAAAATTATTCGTATCAAAATGTGTAAACGATCGTTAATATCATTTACAAAATTTCCAACTCCATCTATCATAATCTTGCACCTATAGTATACACCACCTAAAAATTGTACGTTTTGACACATCAATTTTCAAACTAAGGGTTTATTTATTACGTTGTAACAAGTATAGAGAGTTATTTATAACCTTTTAAAGTTCAGAGAAACAATTTTGAAACAAGTTTAAGAGGCTATATATACATTAAGATTTTTCTTTTTTTTCCATAACAAAACAACATACTAATATACTATATCCCCTCTCTCTCTCTCTAGGCTTCACTACCTGTTTAGAGAGAGAAATTCCATACATACATAGATAGATGCACATAGATAGATATTGTTTGTTTTTCTTTTTAGGAAGAAACTAACTGCGAATCTTCTTCTTCTTCTTTCAATTCCTATTTATGCTTCCTCCGTCTCCTACTTTCTGTACACATCATATCCTCCTCCTCCTCTAACGTAATCCTTTTTTTTTTCTTTTCATTTTATTTTCCAATGGGGGAAGATAATAATAACAGCAACAATAATAATAATAATAATAATAATAATAATAATGATAATAACAACGGGAGTTACGGAAGCAGATTAATGCGGGATACGACGACGACTGCCGCCACCACTTCTTCGTCATCATCGCCGTCGTCTTCGTTTTCCGGGAGAAAACAAACTCAGAAGTTAGAGGTCTACACTGAGGTTCTCCGCAGGCTCAAAGATTCCCACAATGACGAAGCTAATCACCCCGATTTTGATGATCAACTCTGGTCTCACTTCCTCCGTCTTCCTACTCGGTAACTTTAAATGAGTTGGCAATGCTTTTCCACATTGTTTTTTAATGCTTTTACATATTGTTTTTTAGTTTTCCATCCGTTTTCCGAACCCACGCTAGCCCGACTAACCATCCGGTCGCCGTTGTGAGGGATCCATCTGCAGACCTCCCGCAGACCTCCCGCAGCCCCATGCTAGCACTGCGTCAACTGAGGATTATGGTATTTAAATTCCTCTCGTTCGCTGTTGTGGGGGATCGATCTGCCGCAGTCACATGCGAGCACGGCGCCAACCAACTATTGGTGCTTTTCCACATTGTTTTACTTGTCTATGGTTGACAATCGCTCAGGATTTATTTATATATTTTTTTTAATTTTTATATATATGGCTCATGTTGATCCACTTATAAGATTTAACGGTTTTGATTTTATGTAGACCAAATATATGGCTGATGTCGCTCTTTATTTTATTTTTTGGATGGTAGATATGCATTAGATGTGAATGTGGAGAGAGCGGAAGATGTACTGATGCACAAAAGATTACTGCAATTGGCTCATGATCCTCATAATAGACCTGCCATTGATGTAAAACTTGTGCAGGCGAGTTGGTTCCACTAAAGATTCATTGATTAGTCGTATTCTACTTTTTCGTCTTTACACTTTAATTTTTGGTCTCATCTTCATTGGAATATTTGCACCTGGAGTTAGGAGATTCACACATTATCACCATTTATCTTTGGACCTTTTCTCTTTTTCATTTTGTTTGACTGCTAACTGGAATTTCATGATGATGTGATGTTTTTTTTTTTTTTTTTTGATGATTTTTAGAAATTGCGATCGAATAACCGTACATGTCAATATTGATGATCCTTAAGTCTGCAAAAACATTCATAACATCATTTCGGATCTGATTTATTGTCCTTCTCCATCACATTTCTCCCTAGATTGCGTTCGCATGAGTGAATGAGGGTTGATTCCTTATGTATTGAAGCATCCATAGAATTACTTGAGTTCTTAATGCATAGTCTGAGATTGACTTCATTCAGCTGATTACAAGTCCTTTACGGACCACTGTAGTAAACGTCAAGCTTGTATGTGCTAATTGATTTACTCTTGGGTTTGTCTCTAATGCTAAAATGTTCACCATTACTATAACTAAGAAACATTGGTAACTTCTCTCTCAGAGCATTGTCATCTTATATAGATTGGGCTATAAACAGATCCTTGTGCTGGAGATTGGTTCAATTGGATGTTCTCTCAAGTATCTTGATAATGAGTGATGTAGAATTCCTTTGGTTATTTTAATCCATTGACCAATGAGATATTTAAAATTTAGTTGATCGAGATAATAATAATCCATGTCAATATACAAATTATATTTTCTTTGCCAAAACTTGTAGCGACTACCGACTAGTATTTATTAAGAAGTTTGTGGCACATGGAATAAGCTGTCCTTTGTTGGGTATACAAACAGTACTCACATTCTTCCTCTCCATTTGTCCATTAAAACTATTTGTGGATTATCTTTATTGTTTAATTTTTTTTGTTTTAGATAGTATAGATGAAACTCCCTGCAGTTTGAGAGTTATGTTATGTCTACGCTCTTCATCTGTCTCATATACTAATGTTGTTTTATAGCTTGATGGCAGTGAATATTTCATAGATTATTATGGCAGAAGCCATCTTATTGGCTGTTATCTTTGACTAGAGGATTGATAGATTTAAGATGTTGAATATACTGCGTTTACCTTGGTCAGAATAGTTCACATTTTTCATTTCTCAATTTATGTTTCTACTTGTGTTATGCCAAAGGTTGACTAGATTTCTGTTGATTTTTCTTTACTTCTCTCTCTCGCTCTCTCAAAGTTTTAACTTTTCTAATGTGTCATTTCCAGCTTTACTGGATCTGTTGTTATTCTAATTCAATAAATTCAACAATTTACGGCATGTGCAGGTTTATCCTATATACGATGGAAACTTGGCAAATTCTGATCTCTCAGATTTTCCCTCTAAAAGAGCTTCTCATCTTAGTAGAAAAAGGTTGGTTATTCTCCATGAGACCGTACAACTGCTAGCATCCATTTGAAACATGTAAAAACTGTGCATAAAGTTGATTCACGTTTAGCATCCATTTGAATTATGTAAAAAGTGTGCATAAGGTTGATTCATTTTTACTTAAGTTTTCATTATATTTTTTCCCAGTGTATATTGTCGCTCCTATTGCTCTTATGATTTATTTGGTTTTAATGGTCAGCGTACATCCCCCACCTGCATTTGGCTCGTCACCAAATCTTGAAGCACTTGCACTTGAAGCAAATAATTCTGATAATGAAGATGGCGATCATTCTGTGCATGCCAATTCAAAGTTTTCTCGGTAATTCATTTACTTAAGCCAGTCAGGTTTAACCACTCTTTTTTCAGCTGTGTAGTTTTGTGGTCTTGCTCCTGGATTTCCTCAGTTGTTTAAACATTGCATATTTGTTTCAAGAATTTTATCATCTGCATAGAAACAAGTTAGAAGTTGTACCAATTTAGGTGTTGTAGTCATTGTAAAGCAAACGTCTTTTTTACTGTAGCAACTTTAATACAGCTACCCAATGCAAGAGAGTATTGTCAATCCTGGTTCATAAGCATTGCCATTATATATTATGTTATGCTTGTGCTTAAGTTTTTCATATGATATGAATTGATCTTGATTGTGCGAGTTTAAATTATGATTTTCTGTCATTTTAGGTGTCCACATCAGGAAATAGTTGATTTAGTTTTCCATATCTGAAAATATAGTTCTCTTTCGATCCTAACAGAAGCTCCTTGAGAGTAGTTGACTTAAGTGGAAATTAGTATCCTATTGATATAAGATACAAAATACTTGGAGTTAAGGTTAACTTGATTAGGTCATCATTGGATCCTTTTGTTGTAATTTGCAAGTTATTAAAGGCGCACCTTACAAGAGACTCATGGGACTGAGCTTAATACCCCTAGGCAAGGCTCAATTCACAAGGTGCATGCCTTGTGTGCCTAGCTTGTGCTTCGGAGGCTCCCCTCAGGTGCACCTCATTAACAGTTGGTTTTGATTTGTTCATTTTCTTAATGTTTTCTGTGAAGTATCTTTTGATAAATCTCAACCATGGTCCAATGTAATTGTAAAACTGAACCAGAATATGAAGAGGCATGAGACGTGAAAGAATCCATTCATTCTCCAATGCAACACAAGAAACCAGCAATCATCTTGATGATGATTATTGGTTCGTTCGTGTTCTTATTGATTGAAAATGAATGCTTAATACTTTATTAGGATTACTTACCTTAAGTATGTCTTTATGAACTTGGTGTTTTTGACATTTAGTATTATGATTTTATGTGGTTGTCTTGTTTGTATGGTTACATGTGTTTTTTGGTTCATAATTACGTATGCTTAAATGAGTGATTAGAATATTTAGTGACATAAGAATCAAAAATTGATATTTAGATTTTGTATGTCTTTTATTATTTTCTGCGCCTCCCATTCATCAGGTGTGCACCTTGTGTTGCGCCTTGCGGCTAGGCTCTAGGATCCCTTAATGCGTTAGTGTGCCTTTAACTACTGTATGTTTATGTTCATGCCTATTATGTTGTTGCTCATTTACCGAGTTTTTATTTCTCTATGCTATTTTCCGAATCGTGTGCTACTTTTTGCACCTTCAATTGACTAATGATGAGATTGCCCGTTTTTTCCTTATTGTAATGCATTGATGTAGGCCGATGCATGAAATTACATTTTCAACCGATGACAAGCCAAAGCTTCTTAGTCAGGTAAATATTTGACTAAAGTTTGTAGGACTATCTAATGTTTTCACTTTTCAGTTTCATTTCATCAACAAGGATAAGTCCTATAGATGATAGAATCATCTATGAGACTGAATGCTCGCACTAAATAATATCAGTGTTTGCAGAATATCCAGAGTTTCTTTAGCTCCCGATCTTATAAAAGAAACCTTCAAATGCATAGCATTGCATGTAGAAGTATTATAACTAACTGTGAGCATCAATGCATACCTGACATGTCTTCATTTTACGAAATTAGTCATGTCTAGAAAAACATCATCATCATATGGTGCATGAGCTGCCACTTTTTGATTGAAGTTGATAAATTTTAGTAGTTCTTTTTAAACAATCTTTTTCTTTTGAAGTTTACAAGTTCATGCCTGTAAGCTAGAATTTTATTTTATTCATTTTTGTCCAAATTCATTTCGTTGTTTCATGTTTGCAATTTCTGCAGTTGACTGCCTTACTTGCGGAGATTGGATTGAACATCCAAGAAGCACATGCTTTCTCCACAGTTGATGGTTACTCCTTGGATGTATTTGTTGTTGATGGTTGGCCATATGAGGTATTTGTACTTTCATCCTGTCTGCAGTTTAACATCTTAATAAGTCAGTTGTACATCAGAACAATATTCTCACCATGTGCGTTCTCAGGAAACGGAGCAGCTCAGGTTAGCATTGGAAAAGGAAGCTTTTAGGATTGAGGTAACTAATTCAATTGGCTTATAGTCATGTAATTTCAAGTGTTGCATTATTTGATTGTTGTGATATGGATGCTTGTTATTCCTTGAGATGCTAATTGCTGAAATTATTGTGGGTATAAGTGTCAATCTGAAATGTATCTCGTGCTATGTTTTTGTTTGATATTCAAGTAACTCCATAAACTTGCTACTAAAAGGCTCTCTTATACCCGATTATGAATTTAGCCATTAATCAAGTGAATTGGAGTAATCTAAAGACAAATCATTCGTTCAGTTGTTATTTATTTAGTTGAATCCAATCTAATGATATGAATTTTTGTTGTCTGATTTGGATTTGTATACCTTCATATTTCAGTTTTAATGGTATGCCTTACATCTGTCATGGATTATTATAAACTACGCTCAAAGTTCTGAGTGCTTTAGTTAAAAGCTTCCTCAAATCATTTTCTATGTTTATCCAAGAACTAAAGTATACTTTAACGTATATCCAAGTGTTTCAAAAATATTTCAAAAATTCATAGTTTACTTCATTGACTGTCTTGATATATACTTCAATTATCTTGACATTTTCTTGTAAACTTTTTACATAGCTGGGAACTTGGTAAAAATGATATAGTTCAAGTACTTCACCATGCTAATAGTGTAAAAAGTAATTGAGCTTTTTTAACCTTTTGGAGTTGAAATTGTTGTAGTTTTCTTACTTTTTCCTTTACCATGTGGATTTTTTCTCATTGTTGATTTCAATTCACTTTTTATTGTGTAGCAGAGGCACAATTGGCCATCTAATCATTCATCATCACCGACTAGTGAACTTGAGAAAATACAGATAAAATCTGATGCTGATTATGTTGCGATACCTAGTGACGGGACTGATGTTTGGGAAATTGATCCTCAGAACTTGAAGTTTGAGAACAAAGTGGCATCTGGATCTTATGGTGATTTGTAAGCTCACTGTCTCTCACACACAAAATTTGACTGCATTGTATATTTCAATCTAATTGACCCATCCCATTGGTGTAGGTACAAGGGTTCATACTGCAGTCAGGAAGTAGCTATAAAGGTCCTTAAGCCTGAGAGAATAAATACGGATTTGCAGAAAGAATTTGCCCAGGAAGTCTTCATAATGAGGTGACATTCTAATTATGTTTCTGCACATTTCTTGAATAGGTTATCAAGTTATCTTAGAATCATTTAGTAAATTAAAGATGGATCTTCTTAGTTCGTGCAAGTATAATTCTTGCTGCTTTCTTTTTGTCTCTTTGCTTTTTTCTTTATTCTTTTTTCTTTGTCTAAAACACAAGCTATTGTGAATTTGCAGGAAGGTCCGACATAAGAATGTTGTACAGTTTATAGGTGCTTGTACAAAGCCTCCTAGTTTATGTATAGTTACAGGTAATATAAAATGATTTCATCACTACAAAGAAAAGTTATCCTTTTACTTATTTCTATTTTTTTCACTCAGTTTTTCGTTTCTAATTTTCAGTGCTGTGTCATTTTTTCTTGTTCTCTTAGAATTTATGTCTGGTGGAAGTGTGTATGACTACCTACACAAACAAAAGGGTGTTTTTAAGCTCCCAACCCTGCTTAAAGTAGCGATAGATGTTTCTAAAGGAATGAACTACTTGCACCAAAATAATATAATCCATAGGGATTTGAAAGCTGCAAATCTTCTCATGGATGAAAACGAAGTAAGATATCTGATCGATTTATATATTATCATTTGAGTGGACTTATAATTTGTTTTGATTCTTATATTTGTCATACTTTCTTTTAATTGGTTCATTTTATCATTGAGAGTCGGTTCATATAGTTGCATTTTGTAATTAGTGTGTGAATACATCTGTCCATTATAGAAACGTCCTTAAATCTGATAGCTAAATTGGGGCCAACATTTTCTTTGTAGTTCATTTATGTAATCTCATCATAACCACCTAGGTACTACTTTAGATCCTGCCTATATACTTGCTTTAACAGCCAATACGCTGTTCATATTATTTCGAATAAGTTGTGTTTGATATCAAACGAACATTAGTGGTTGATTTCATAATTAATTTCTAGTTACACAAGAACCTTTTAAACTCTATTTATTTTACTGGCTGCTAACATTTCATGATTAGCTCAGTGATGAAACATTAGTTTATTGAAAGATAAAGATGGGATATAAGTTGAATGTTATTGTGCTCCTAAGAAAAATGATAGGGTTCAAATCAAACTTATATAGTTGTATTAGAGTGTGCTATAACTCATATTGCAAATTGTTGGACTATCAGCCATATGCTTATATATGTTGTTAAGATATATTGCGTCTTTGGTTACTTATTATCATTGTTGAACTATTAAGGATCGTTAGCCTTTCAACTAGCAAAAGTTCTAGGGAACATAAACGGATAAGTGGTGGCTGGAATTCCATGGACCATATCTTGAAGGGACCGAAGAGTTTTTTTTTTTTGGTGAATTACACATCATTCAGGTTGGGCTAAATGCACACCTCACCACAATTGTAGAAATGTTTGGCTATAGTCACAAAAGATTAATGCATGCTGCAAAACTCATAATTCTCCTATTGCGATGTTATTTACTTCGTAAGCTCCACATTCTAGCCAATATAAGACCCTGGAGCAAAGCTCACTCTTCATTCCTCATAATAGGTCAATTTAACTTGCATGTCACTCAAAAGTTAACAATGATGGCAATATTTTTTCGGGGGAGAAAATAGGCTGTATTTACAGTAACAAAATTCTTAAAATTGAATCCAATTCAAAATTGTTCTTCAAGTTTTGATTTTATGATCTGTTTCAGTGACAACTTCAAATCAAGATTGACTAATTCAAATGTGTCTTCTTGTCCTCTTATCGGATGAAATTTAAGTTTATGATTTAATGGCATTGCCATTGCAAGAGAATAATTATGACTTTTGGCACAGAAAGATCTTCTGTGACTGTATTGAGAGATTTCATATGTTCGATGGCTGTCTATGCCACTCACAGTTAAGGTTTATACCATAAATTAGGATGCTAGGCATTAGGCAAGTTAAGGGTACAGGAAATGGGTGATGAGAAGTTGCACAAAAAGAGGGATTTGAAATTGGAGAGCTTTCATGAACATAGTCCTCAAGCAGATAACATGTCAATTAAAGAAAGTTGAATATTATTGGTATGAGCAATATACATACCAGTAGTTTTGCTATCCACGTGATGAAGAAGGAAAATCATGCTTGTGATCTTAAGTAGGACATAGTTGGGGAACCGGGAATTTTACAATTCCTGGTAGACATTTCCCGTTCATCAACTTAAAAATATGTTCCAGTCATTTGTGGTTCACATATTATGGACAATTTTGGACACATTATTACATCAAACTTACATAGTTTGTTCACAGTTGAGCTGTTTCCCCCGTCAACAAACGAGTTAATTCATTGAAGGAAATGACTAATCATTTGCATGCTATAATCTTCACTAATTTACCAGTTAATCATTCTTTCACTTATAGAGATATGCCAAGGATTTTGCAAATCATTCACGCACTAGAAATGTATTTGTTGTTTATAAGTTCCCCCCTATGAAGATTGGCTGTTTATTTGAAAATCAGACTTTACTTCTCATCTTCTATCTTTTTGTAACAAGAGCTTGTGTCTGATGTATGTACTACAATTGTTGTTAGAAGGTGAGTGTTTAACCACTGGTGTGTGGAAGTGTACTGATGGGTTATATATGTGTACGAAAATTTCATATGGCAGCTTTAAATTTCAGGTCGTTAAGGTTGCTGATTTTGGGGTTGCAAGGGTGAAGGCCCAAACTGGAGTCATGACTGCTGAAACTGGGACATATAGATGGATGGCTCCCGAGGTGCATATATTTCCTCACTATAATTTGTTTCATACTCCGGGAAATATTTATTTTTTTCAATATTAGTATAATACTTCTTCATTTTTCTGGTGGTGGGAAGTTTAAAGTGCTGAAACATTTGTCAAGTTACAGCAATTTATAACTGTTCTTTCAGCCCAATCCGCTGTGTTCCTTTACGACTGAGCTATGACCATTTGAGCATGATAGTCTACTAAAGTAGCATGTACAATTAGGGTATAGACTTTTCTGTTTGCGTTCCACTTGGATGTGCTTAAACTCAAATGAATCCGTTTGTCACTGGTGTGGTGCTATTTTTTTTATTTTTTTATTCACTAAAACATGCACGTTTATCTCCTTCAAGGATAATATTTATTGTCAAGTCAATATGATTTTTTTGTTCTTTCTAGATTTTTATTTAATGGTGAGGTAAACAGTTTACTACCGATGACTGCACTTAGTGTATATTTATTGCACTGTTAGCCGGTCGTCTTGAGAAATATTACTTTTCAATATTTTTTCCTCATGCTGTTTGTTTCCCAATTTATAATGGTATTTAAGGTTGCGTTGTTGGTTAAAAAAATGTCTATTAGTTTGTTTGGTTGGTTACTCATTTTGGCATTTTCTTACAACAGTTGTTTTGAATTGAAGGTGATAGAGCACAAACCATACGATCACAAGGCGGATGTGTTCAGTTTTGGAATTGTGTTGTGGGAGCTGTTAACAGGAAAGGTATTTGCTAAGTCTGTCATGAAAGGTTATCCTGCTTATGAATATTTTGAAGTCTTAGGTCACTGTAATTTTAATTGCATTATTGGTTTCACAGCTTCCATACGAATACTTAACCCCGTTACAAGCTGCAATTGGAGTAGTTCAAAAGGTAAAATCCCTTTTCCAGAATGTTCAATAGGTTTTGCATATGATATGAAATTTCATTGATCATCCTATTCACCATGATTTTAGGGTCTGCGGCCTACAATTTCTAAGAACATTAATCCAAAGATAGGGGAGCTACTGGAGAAGTGTTGGCAGCAAGATCCAGCACAACGACCTGACTTCTCCGAGATTATCACTATCCTGCAGCAAATAGCCAAGGAGGTATGTAACTTTATTTTTCTTGTCTTATTTTTGTTTATAACTTTTCTAATTAGTTCATTTGTTTGTCTTAATGTAATGTGATGATTATTTTTATTGGAAACTAATTGTTTAGCCATAATTTTTGAAATAGGTTGCGGACGAAGGTGAAGGGCGGAAGGAGAAATCTTCTGGAGGTTTTCTTTCTGTTTTGAGAAGGGGGCATCACCATTGAAGAAAGTTATTTAAATATATCCATAACCTACATTAGGGTTTACATCAACTGTAAATTATTTTGTTGAAATCTTAAAATTCATTTCTTTTTTCCTTTCTAGTTACCAATCTTTTCTCTTGCTTAGTTTGAGCTTTGTTAGTCTTACACTGTATCGGGCAACGAATACTACCAAATAGTTATTCTTGAATATTTATTTGTACATGATTTTTTTTCATTTCTAAATGTATGTTACACTAGATAGTATGAGCATTTATGTTATACCATTATACAACATTCTAGTTGGTTAGATTTTCAGTTAATGTATGTTTATATCAAAGAGTTCTCAACGTGTTCGTCCCAGGGCTGGCTCCAAGGGTAGGCAGTATAGGCCGCCGCCTAGGGCCTCCGATTTAGAGATAGTGGTGGAACTAGGAGAGGATTAGTAGGGTCTTTATCTCTGAGCGGCCGGAAACTGCAGTCTCAACTTTGACGGAGATTAACAATTTCTGCAAAAACTTTCTCTGCAAATGTTAAAGAGAATATTGTGAGGTTTTAGTTTAATGGACTCTTTCTTGATGAATAGTTTAATGGACTCTAAAATTTAAAAGAAAGCAGCCCAGTCCAAGACTTATCCCCAATCACCACTGTGAAGGATTTTGTAATCCATTTTCTAAAAATTATTATAATAATTATTGAGATATTATTCTTAAAATTTATGTTTAAATAATTAGTATTTACTAACCTAGAAAATAAGAATTTATTACAAAATAAAATTGAAAACCTATCTATAATAATAACAATGGACAGCTGTGCTCACATGGTCAATGATTGACCAAATACAATTTGGTCAATCACCGTTAGATCAAAATTTAAGGGTTGATATTAGTTTAGTGGTTGCATTAGTATTTAATCTCCACCCTTAGATTTTGATCTAACGGCGATTGAACAAATTGTATTTGGTCAATCATTGACCATGTGAGCATCACTCTAACAATGGAATGACACTATAACAAAAGTGTCAAAATTAAATGATCCAAAATTTATTTCTTTGACTTTTTTGTTGATAACGAAAATATTTTAAAAAATAATAGTATGTCTGATTTGTAAACACGATTTTGAGGTTCAAAAGTTTATAAGTCGAGATCTTTTGTTTGTAAAGTTTGGGGTTTCCTTCAAAATTTCCTAATTTTCAATCGTCTCCCACAGATTGCGTTCAAAAAGTTTGAGATTTGAAAGTTATTAAGTCGATATCATATTTTTTATTTTTGTTTATCATCCAACCCTTAGGGCTTTTGAAATTGCTAAAGTCACTCTTATCATTCTCAAGAAATTGTCCATAACATTTAACCTTTTATTGTTTTTGCTTCGTCTAGTGCCTAGGACCTTTAAAGTGCTGGAGACGACCTTGATTCATCCCACATGGAGGCTAGAGCAACATAATAATAACAATTGGATCTGATAGACAAATTTTTAAATGCTATTGACATGTTATTTGATGATGTATGAACTTAATTTTTTACTTGCTAATGCGTTATTCAATTTGTTGACATGTTTGACTGATGTGTCAATTTTTTCTCTCTACTAAATCAAAATGTTATTCTCTCTAACAAAACATATAGATTTCTCTCTATAACTAATGATTTTTATGCATGGCTGAATTTTTTCATGAAAGCTATTTTACATTTAACATGTTCAGTTGATTTTTTTTACTCAAATTGATAAATTAATATGCACTCAATCACTACAATGTCTTGTTTATTTATACATCAACCTCAAATCTTGCTATTACACGTCACTAAATAATAGCAATTATAATAATTTTATTTTCTCTACGAAATTATTCACAGTATTTCTTTTTCGGACCATAATAATTTCTTAGGTCTTGGAAAGTATAACAATCTTCATTTATATATTTATTTATTTTGGTGAATCATTTTATATATTTATAGATTTCAATCTATCTTGTCTTGTTCCTTCGATTTGGAGATTTGAAAATATTATCATTTTCGAGTTTAGGGTTATTTTTAAATTTACTGAATTAAGTGACCAATAATAGTATATAGTATGAGGAGAATTGGCATCTTTTTGGTCGGAAGTCCTTTCGCGCGCGACGTATGGCAGGAGGCGAGACTGCTCCCTTTAATTGATGCGCTAACACTTGAGGTGACTGACTTTAATGCGCTAACACTTGAGGTGACTGACGCTATGGAGATAGATGGTAAATTTCTTATGACGCTATGGAGTTTATGGCGGGCAAGGAATGAGAAATTGTGGAACTCAGTGATTGTGGCACCTCGACAAGTTTACGTGGGCGGTATGGAGGTTCTGTGTAATTGGGTCCGAGCTCGAGCTTTGAGAGAGGTTGGAAAGACTTCAAGTTCGTCTGTCCGCGGTGGCATCCACCTCAGGCTGGCGTGATCACATGTAATGTTGATGCTGCTTTTTTTTGCAGCTGAAAAGCGGACTTGGATTGGGGCGGTGATCCAGTCGTCGAATGGACAGTTTACTAGTGCTCGGGTTTTTCGTATGAAGGGCCTTTTTGCGGTTCGGAAGGTGAGGCTATGGCTGTGTTGGAGGCTTTACATTGGTTGGCTTCGCAACGGAGGGAGCGAGTGGTGGTGGAATCGGATTTTCTCTCCGTAGTCTCCGCGATCAATTCTTCGATCAATGATGTTAGCGAATTCGGTGATTATAGCCCAATGCCAAGCCGTTCTTGAAGTTAATAACGGGTATTCGGTCCGTTTTGTTCGACGTTTTGCTAACGGTTTAGCCGATGCTTTTGCGCGGTCATCTCGTTTACATGTTATTCCTACTATTATCATCGATGTTTTTCCAAGTAGTTTTCATTCTAACTTGTTGGACTTTTGCCCATTAGTGACTCATCAGATTCCCTTTTCTTTAATAATAAAATAATAGTATATAGTAGAAAGAACAAATACTTATGAACGGTAATCAAGATCACATTTCTAATGAATTTTATGCAGTTTTGTAACATATTTCAATTCTATTAATAGCTCCATTTGTCATGCGTTACCAAATGCAAGCTAAAACTTCATTTGTGACGGGCATTTCCATATGCATGTTACAATACTCATTTTGTAACAAATCTCACAACATGCACGTTGCACTAAGTAAATTTGTAACGTTTTCTCTAAATTTATGGTACAAATACAAGCTTGGAACCTACACATTATTTTTGTATGATTAGGAGGAAATGGAAGAATAGTTTTAGTTCAGAGGGTTTATGTGATTAGGAGGAAACTTCAATCCATTTGATTTTGATGTTAATTTTATATAATATAATACTTACAATATATTATTTATTTGTTTATCGTATAATCTGGTCCTATCAATCCTAGTTATTTGATTGAACTAAGTAATCGTAATCCAATTATAAATCTGATTCGACGTCATATCTATTCTTCACAACATGGGCTCAAGATACACTTATTACCATTTAAGAATTACTATTCAATTTATTCAATTTTTATATCTTTGTAAGAGAATTGTTAAGAATACAATCGGGGTCGGGTTATATGAAATTATAACCATGAATATAATTGTATTGTTGCGTCAATGTTGGGATGTTAACTTGAATTCTCAGACCAATGTATTTTTTTATTTTGCGAGGCTACCTATTAGAAAGAGTGATTTAAAATTAAATTAATTTGTTGTAAGGTTGATTAAATATGGTGTTTCAACGTAAGATGAATAGCAGAAAGAGTAGGGAATTTTATGAGATTCACGTGAAGCTCTCCTAGATTGCCATGCATGCAACTTTTTTTTCCACCTATGAATTAATGTATCTTTCTTACCAAAAAAAAAAATGTATCTTTCGATTTAATAATTACACTTTCATTTTCTCTTTTCATAAGTTTCCATTTTTTCTGGGAAACCCAATTTAAAGAAATGAATGGTTTCCCAGATTCCTCCACTTTTATCTCATATAAATATTCGTCGTAAAAAGTAACGATGGATTATTCGACACTAAAGAAATCTTTCAAACAAAATGCATCATACCACACCAGAAAAGTATCCGGTCCCGTAAGTCCGGCATCCGATTCCAATGAGGAGCTTCCTATTCTTTCTCATCATCGATCGGATAATTCTTCGGGATCTGGATCATCTCCCGCCTCCGGATCATCTCCCGCCTCCATCAAAACCGACAGGGATCACGATAGAGATCGAGATCGAGAAAGAGATGGAGATGAGGTCATTGTAAAAGTAGACGCGGGAACCATAGGAAAATCCTCTCCGGACAACTTTACTGAAGCTTCTTCGAATCTTGGAACTCCGAGGACTCAGGACACGGAGGATCCTCCTTCCAAATTAATCGGACAATTCTTGAGGAAACAAAAAATGGCGGGAGGCGAGATTTCGCTTGATATGGACATGGAAATGGATGAGCTCAGACGTGATTTTCATGATCTAGGGTTACCTCCTTTACCTGATTCAGCATTAAAAAGCAGCAATACTTCTAAAGAAATAAGGGTTTCGTTTGATCCTTATTCTTCTGGGGGAATTGATGGTAGCTCTATTGAATCGATTAGAAGGCGGTATAGGGATTTACAAGAAGGTAAAGAAAATTCATCAGTACATAACTCGGAACAGCAACAAAGACGAGATCAAGTGTTAAAATGCACGTCTAATTCGTCGTTTCGAGCAGATGCAGGTAACAAGATTTCGAGATTAAAAACGAAATCGAGGATTTTAGATCCGTCACCCGAAGAATTAGAATTAGATAGAATGTCAGAGAGATTATTACCCCCAAAATCCAGCCCTTTAAAATCAAATGTCGGAGTAGGATTAGGTAGAACGGCTGATGAGGAAGAAGAATATGACCCGTTAGAAGGTGAAGATTTGCCTCAAGAATACACGACATCAAGTATAAATACATGGACTGTGCTTCAATGGTTAGGCTTGGTTGGAATTATAGGTGCACTTGTATGCACTCTTGTTATACCTACATTAAGAGAACAAGACTTTTTACAACTTAGATTGTGGAAATGGGAGGTCTTATTGTTGGTTCTGATTTCGGGGCGATTGGTTTCCGGTTGGGGAATTCGGATAATAGTATTTTTCATTGAAAGAAATTTTTTGTTAAGGAAAAGGGTTTTGTACTTTGTTTATGGATTAAAATCTGGGGTTCAAAATTGCTGGTGGTTAGGGCTTGTTTTAGTGGCATGGCATTTCTTGTTTGATGGAAAGGTTAGGGAGGATGATGATAGAGGACAAATTCTCAAGTATGTTACTAGAGTCTTGGTTTGTTTTTTGGTGGCCAATTTCATATGGTTGATTAAAACTTTAATGGTCAAAGTTCTTGCTTCATCTTTCCATGTTAGTACTTATTTTGATAGGATTCAAGAATCCATCTTTAATCAGTATGTTATTGAGACTCTTTCTGGTCCACCTTTGATTGAGATTCAGAGAAACGATGAAGATGAATACGATAGAACTTCTGCCGAGGTTCGGAGATTGCAGAATGCTGGTGTTGCCATTCCACCAGAACTCAAACAAACCGTCTTAAATGGCCCGAATTTGAATGTTCAGAGAAGTCTTAGAGCAGGGAAAAGTTTTAAGTTTTCTAGGCAACTTTCTAAAAAAGGAGATAACAAAAAAATGGATGCTGGGATTACAATTGATCACTTGCATAAATTAAATCATAAGAATATTTCAGCTTGGAATATGAAGAGATTGATGAACATTGTTAGACATGGTTCTTTATCTACTTTGGACGAACAAATACTTGGGCATGGCCATTTTGATGAATATGGCACTGAAATCAGAAGTGAACAAGAAGCTAAAGCTGCTGCAAGGAAGATTTATTACAACGTTGCTCGCGACGGATCCAAGTTAGTTTTTTTTTTTTACTTGAAAAATATACAATCTTTTCCTTAAAATCTTTTAAAGTTAAACACAACATTTGTTAAGTGAAAAATCGATTTCCTCAAAATTTGGAACAAGACTTCTTATAGAAATGCAAAAGATTTGGGCACAAAAATACCAACTAATCCTAAGTGGTGACAACAGTAATAAATATAGAAAATTTGGATACTGTAAATTTCAAATTTAGAATTCTAATAAAGAGATTAAAAAGTAAAAATGTGAAGATATTTGAGACAAGATTGTTAACTATGCAATTGATTTTTATTTTATATAGGTATATCTACTTACAGGATTTGATGCGGTTTATGGGTGAAGATGAAGCTCTGAAAACAATGAGTTGCTTTGAAGGAGCTTCTGAAAGCAAAAGGATTAGTAAATCATCTTTGAAAGACTGGGTGGTAAGACTCCACTAAATTCATATATAATAATTTTTGAAATTTATTTGGAATATTGAATATGGTGTTAAAAAGATGAGATGTTAAAATGTTATTTAGGTGAATGCATTTAGAGAGAGGAGAGCACTAGCTCTAACACTGAATGACACAAAAACAGCAGTAAATAGGCTTCATAAAGTGGTGAAAGTAATAGTAGGTGCAATAATATTGGTCATATGGCTTGTCATTCTTGGCATTGCCACTAGCAAATTTGTTCTCTTCATCGGCTCTCAATTTCTTGTTGTCTCCTTCATCTTTGGAAATACTGCCAAGACCTTGTTTGAATCTATCATCTTCCTCTTCCTCATCCACCCTTTTGATGTTGGTGACCGTTGTGAAGTCGACGGAGAACAGGTACGTACGTCTTCATCATTCTTACACAACATCCTTTCACCCACAAAATGAAATTCATTATGTTGGATTGATGCAGTATATAGTGGAAGAAATGAATATCCTCACCACGGTTTTTCTAAGAGGAGACAATCTCAAGGTTGTATTTCCTAACAATATTCTCGCAATGAAGCCCATTGGTAACTTTTACCGTAGTCCCGACATGGGTGATGCCATAGAATTCTTCATCCATATCTCTACTCCTGCCGAAAAAATTTCTCTTATGAAACAGAGAATACTAAGGTATATTATTTTTATATACATACACTTATCGTTAAATTGAAGTAATAACTAATTTCAAATCATATTTTTCCAAATCTCACTTAAATCGTGGATAAATGAATGCTTGGTGGGCTTAAAGTGTGTACAAGCTTATTATAAATAAAGGTCTAATTGAACTCAAAAGATATCTTAACGAATTGTCTCACACATACAATGAGTCGCATATCTTTCACTTTAGCAATGTAGGATCTTTAATAAACCCCCTCATCCTAAATCCATTTGATGTATGAAGTTAATTAATAAGAGGAGTGCTACAACATTAAACTATGACTCTTTTTCATAATAACTTTATGGAAAGAGAAAACTCGGTATATGTATAATGACAAAAGTGACCTATAAAGAACAATCGTATCATCTTTTTCAGAAAAAAGAAGAAGAGAACAATATCCTATATATGTTGCCCTCTTATACTATGACATTCACTTTAATCTTTTATGTGTTCTTTAAACAATTGTTAACTCTAAAACCACCATGTGTTGAGATTTCACGAGGATTGTCAAGATTAAAATCATGGACTACTTCATTCAAGAGTATCTAGCAGTATACATGTGCAAACAAATTGAACTAAAAGTTTAAACTCACAATTAAGACGCTATAATGATATTTTTCTTATAATCTCTGACACATACGTACTGATCAAATTGGATACAGTTTCATAGAAGGGAAGAAAGAGCATTGGTATCCAGGACCAGCAGTGGTGATGATGGAGCTGGCAAGTTTGAAAAAGCTAAAAGTAGCAGTTTGGATGAGACATAGAATAAATCATCAAGATATGGGTGAAAGATACATGAGAAGATCTCTTTTAATTGAAGAAATTGTTAGAGTTTTGAAAGATCTTGATCTTCAATACATGTTATTTCCCTCTGACTTTAGTTTTCATGATAATATGGCTCCTCCTTAACTTTATTATCTTACCCCTACACATCTTATTTACTTACTCTAACTTAATTCCCTCATTCTCACCTTCTTTTATTTCTCCATTCAGTTTCACTCTACTTTATATGTATAGTAGCCACAATAATAGTACATAATTTCTTTTACACTACTACACTATTTAAACTTGCTCCTCTTAGTATAAAAGGTGATACATAAGACAGTCTCAGCTTTGTATTATGTTTTTCGTTTACGTTCTCAACGATAAGAGTTATTGAGGTTGTAACGTCTCATGTACGTACTTAGACTGAAATTCTTTTACACTCTTCAATTTCTTTTCCTATTCAATGGCCCTAGTTCTATAAATCTTTGAAACACAATAACTGGATGTATCAGTTATTCAGTTTACGTTGAGACTCTTGGTGAAATTAACATCATATTTTGGTTGAATTCTAACCGTCAAGATCGGTTCATGGTCTCCCGTTTTATCTTCTTTATTTTTTCATGGCATTGTTAGTGTTCCTTACATTTTCCTTTGTAAAAGCCATATATTAATCTTTCTCAGAGCCATCTCATGTTTTAATTTGTACACCCGAATTCTCAATATAGAATATGAGGTTGAGTTCGATCTGTAGAGAATAAAGATTTAATATGGATGATGTGTATTTTTCTTAAGAAAAATCAAATTCGATGTTTGAATCTCTCTCCTGCCATGGTCTCTCAATTCTACTCATCGATTTGTCACTTAATTTCTTAAATTTTCAAAACCAAGTAATTTTTGTTGTTTAATGTGAAAAATATTTATTTCCTTTTTATTTTTCTACTTTTTGCACTGAATTTCTTAGTATTTCAAAATAGAGTTTGAGATCTCCATGAATCTGTGAGGTGTTTATGCTCTTACTTATTAATTTACGTTTGATACTCTTTCATTGTTTGATTATATTTAACCTAATTTCTCCATGTCCTGCACTAAACAACAATGTCAGGTAAAACTTTATAAATTTTATGTCATGCATTAGATTTGTCGGGTCCCTATTGCTCTAATTTTTTATTATATATTTGGTATGATTTTATTTTATCTATGGATGAAAAAAAAATGCATTTGAAATCTATTTATAAAATAGTATCAATTGAAGTTATATTTATGCAGGATTTTTAAGTAAGAGACCCTAAATTTTATGCTTTGTTTTTTATTCTCTGGGATAATTACTGTGTTCTTTCCGTTATTGTAAGGAAGCTAGTTTTAGTGGTTGTGTTGAGATTTTCAATTATTCATGTTTAATCAGTATATTTCTTTGGTTAGGCACTTTATCTTCTATTTGAAAGGTTTGAGGTTCGAGTCCTCACTTCGTCAAAATTTAGCTCTTATTGGTAGGCAATTTATAAACTCCACTGTAAACCCTCATCGAGGTCTGTAGTTTGCGCCGGCCTTGCGAATGAGTAGGTCTATCCTTAAGGTAAACTTTTAGTTCACCAAAAAAAAGGACTACAAACTTTCGACAATAATCACGAAACTATTTCTGGGTAGTTTCGATTTTTAATCTCAAAATAATAAAATTTTAATTTTTATAATTTTTAAGCAAATGTACGTGGACTCATCTCTCTTCTGCCACCGCCACTTTGGCGATACTTCATAACGATAATCCTCTAAGATGTGGACATTCCAAAACGATACCGTTCACAAGCTTTTCATCTTTCCTAGCTATTAATGTGGAAATTCTAACTTTCTCAAATGTTATGAGTTAAATTTCTCATAAATTCAATGACTTCAACTATGTACATAGAATGGTAAAGAGTGGTGGAGCCTTCATGCTCATGATCTAGTTCATTTGATGTTGAGGATGGACATGATAAAAATATACTTTGCAGCACATTTACGCGCAACAATGATTGGAATTTGATTTCTATTTCTGATAGTTCCAATTTAGAAATGGAGGAAAAATTAGATCTTTGGCAAGGTGGATAAATTTTCAATAGATAAAGATTGCTTTCATCATGCCTGTAAAGATAGGGAGGAATGTGCTACTGGTAATCAAATTAACAGTAGTTAGCACACTCTATGCATTAGGAGGGCTAATTAATAAGAGACTCCTAATTTGATTATGAAATGTTTACACAATTGCGGAACTTATGGTATCTTCAACGGACTAAACGTATCCAACATAATCTCGAAGACCACAAATAGGAATACACCCAGTCATCAATGTATCAGTATAAGACGAGATACGCCACCAAGGACAAGTCCAACGTATGTTGCTAGAGTCGCGCTCAGATAACTATTGCAGCCACCAATTGTAACTGTGAGATGATGCTACTCCAAGAAACACTTGTCGCCATTGTCCCCAATGATGAGGAAGATACCTTCTCAAACCCAGCGGAGGGACCACGATCCCGAGTTTCTCCATCAAGCAAATTTGAAATAGCAGAGGGCTACCCCGCACCAGTAGGACACCATTTGGGACACCAGATGAAAACCAAGTAACATCTCAGCCAACAAGAATGGGCCAGGGGTCGATCCACGGTACACCTCATTTACGACGGTAACTAGGCGACAATCACATGAGGCTGAATCTCCAACGACTAAAAAACGCATGTACATCAGAAGAGAGAGAGCAAAGGCCCAAGGGTGACTTCCCGTCTCCGACTCCTCAAGAATCTCCTGAATGACTAAGGTGGGAATGTAAGAAAAAGGCCCATCAGTGTCAAGCAACTCTAGAAGAAAATCCAGACACCTGGAAAAGCGCTGATAACTAACCAAGGGTCAAAGGTTCGCAGTACGGCAAAGTCATAGGAGCGCTAGAATTGACAGGAAGGCCAAAATAACACATAATTCCTCCGGTAAAGGACAAAGGTCACCATTAATGAAAAGAAAGGTGTGATCTCGAGAATCCCAAAACTCCAAAGCTGCCCGAATAAACTCCGGGCATAAAGACTGATCGCGATAAAATCGTAGCCTAGCAATTCCATATGGTTTCAGGACACCCCACAAAGATAACGTCAACGATGGTGAAGGACTAAGACAAAATGAAAGAGGCACTTGATTAGTTCACAACAAACACATATTCGATGCAAATTTTCAATAGGTCGCTGAACATGTCTACTCGCTACTTTTGAAAGTTTTCATTAAATTCTTCAGTAGAGCTCTTAATCTAGTGTCCTCTTGATCAACGTTGTTAGCTTTTTCTACGTTTAGTCTCTGAAGAACTTCTAAATTTTAATCTTCACAACTATCTTTTGGAGTTCTTCCTTCTTCCGATCAATATTTTATTTTTTTATTGATGATCCTCTAGAGGGGCTTCTTTATTCTGATCAACATTGTGACAATTCTTCGAAAGTCTTCTTCCTTTTGATCAACAACATAGTTGCTTCTGATTGGACTATATGTTATACTTAGACAAAACATTAGTGGATAAAAAATCAAGTATGCATTACTCGCCTCTTTTTCTTCTGTTATAATTATAGTCAAGTCAAAACATGAGGGTTCATTACATACATTATGCCAAAAACACATTCTTTTGTCCTTATATTTTCATCAATACATCATACTGTCCTTAATGTTTGTTATATTTAACAACTAATTTACTATTTACATATTAAGTGCACATTACATTTTTGGTACATAAACTTTTTACATGTTTACACTTTCATACCTAAAATTTATATTTTCACTTACAACTACTATTTTAAATATTAAGAATGCAATTTTTATTTTTCAATTTAAATTTATTTCAAATCATATTTCCTGGAGAGAAAAATTTATGAACTACACCTAAATTGTAAGGTTTCTTTTAGTAAACAAATATATTATATATATATATATATATTATATGGAATTTAATAAAAAAGATTTATTTGAAATAATAATTTTAGGTGTAAGAAATAAAATGTATTTGTCAAATTGTAGACATGTTGAAGTTCAAGTACCAAAATGTAATTTTTCCTTAATAAGTAAATGATAAATTAGTAAATTTAAATATATTGAGAAACTGTTAAATATAACAAATGTTGAACATTATAATACATACTTAAAAATAAGATAACTAAGCAATGTGTTTCAATATACTATAGGAACTATTAAATTTTTTACCCTAAAAAAGCAACAATATAAGTCTAATTCATTTATTTGATAAATATGTAATGAAAAGTACCCTCTATTTTTTTTTAAAAAAGAAATATCAATCCTGAAACCATAATAATTTTATTTGTAAGTTAAAAAAATAAAATAAAATTCCACAAAGGATTATTAACAGCTAAAGTGAATATCATATATGAAATTGCATTCTTCATGTGTTTTTTTATATATTAATGGTTTTACTATTCTCGTAAATTAACTCAGAATGACATAAATGGAGAACACAAAAATTCAAAATTAGAAGGTCGATTTTACACTACCTTTAATTAAAAATTCTCACCATCTTTAAAAATTTGAAAGGTGTGAATCTCTAAATTTTTAAGAGACAATAATGGTTGAATCTACTGCTCATAAGACTGATTTTGGCAGCTGTAAGTGTTGAGATGCCCTCAGACCACCCCTAGTTATGCCCTTGATGAAAACCATAAATAACAATGGTAGTAGAAGATTTAAAAGCAAGATGCTTGCGCTTATATATTAACAATTTGCTCCTTTGCCCACAATTAATTCCTTAACAATCTAAAAAATATATATCAGGAAAATGAGAAAATTTAGTGACAAAACTAAAAAAAGAAGAATTAAATCGATCACATCTTCAAGAGAGTCAAAATTGTTGGTAAGAGTGGGAGAAGTAACAACAAAAGAACAAGAATGAAACCATAAATAGCAATGCATGTCCATTTCCTTGAGCTTTTTTGGTGTTCTCTAGCATCCTGAAGTTGTTCGGTCCCTCGTCGGACAAACGAGCTGGCGTGTGCCACATGACTTTCTATATCATTCAGTTGTTGTCCTTGACTCTCCACAAGTGCAGCCATATCCAAGAACACTTGATGCAGCTCCATTAAATTCTTCTCTATCTCCTTTACTGCATCATGCCTTTCTTGAATTTCTGATATTGTGTCCATAATTTGTCCCCTCCCTGTATCCTGGATAGCTTTCTGTAGAAAATTTTCACTTTCTCCACTCTCAATTAAATTTTCAATTGTGTCTTCGCTCGCTTTTTCTCCTGTGATTGTGAAGTACCTATTAAAGAGAAAGTAAGTTAAATATATAAAAAACCGAGTGCTCACATTTTGCTTCTAAGACATTAATGCATGCATGATTTTAGGCATATTTTATCAATACCTGCGTTCTACAGTTTCTTTATATTCAGCTGTCATTCTAGATCTTAGACTTTGAAACTCATCCATACGATCTTTCAATTTCTTCCCTAAACCGCTAACCACAGAGGTTCTTGTTCTATCTGCGGACGAACCTGGACCACAACCTGGCACATTTCGTGCTGCTGCATTTGAACGTTCGAGAGCTTCAAGCTTTCCTTTGATAATCTTGACTCGTTTCAACACTTGTCCCACATCAGCATCCATTCGGGACCGGACATTTTTAACGGTCTTAGCATTATGGACAATCTTGCTTTCTTCATTGGCTTCTTGCAAACTCTTATACAACTTCTCAACTGTTCCTATGTCTTCTTTTACGCTTTCGACATCTTCAAAGAATTTATCAAGACTCATAGGCACATTTCCAGCCTCCACGTCATGTCCTTGTTCCTTAATATCAGAGTATTTTTTGAACGAATTTGAGAATAAATCATTCATCTTGAGAAACGCCAAAGTTCATATACCTAATATATATTTCTTTTTTTAATTTGGCTGCAAAAGCAAAGTAATAATGAGACGGGATTGAGGATATATAGGATTTACAATTTATTTAATTAATTAATGATGTATTGTATGATCAATTTCCCCTCCTCATTGAGTAATTTTTCTAATGAGGAGGAAGAAAGGAAGTGAGAATAGGAAAAGTGTTTGCAATTAAGAATATGCAAATAAAAGCTTAGAAGATGGGGAATTAAGTATGCTTATTTTGGTGTGGGAAATTACACACCATCCAAACTTAACAAATTCAATTTAGTTTAACTCTAGTAATTATTGGATTGCCTTTTTTCATTGACAACCTAATTGACCAAGTCTTCCTTTCTTCTCCTCTCCATTACAAAACCTATATATAAATGGATACAATTAATGGATAGTTACAAAAATATCTTATTGTTTTATGTATTTGCAAAAATGTCTTTAATCATAGTTTAAAAATTTTCAAAGCTGCAAGATTGTAAGATGCTATCCTTTGCAAAAATATACTTTTTGCTAAAATTGTTAGTACGTAAAGACAAATTGGAATCATGTTATTAGTTTTATTCTACAACTTTAGAGTGTTCTTATTTGTTAGAAGGGATATAAAAAGATTACATAATATATATAGTTAGAATATTTATGTTCAAGATTTGTTACATATGCAATTTTTGATGATTTTAGTAAAAAAAATATATTTATTTTACTGAAAACTTAAGGCTTGTGAGGATGTCCTCAAATTCAATTATTTACTGTATCAGATTTCACTCAATTGATTAAGGTTCCATTATTTGTGCTCAGGTTGAAGTTTTGTATTACCATATTACCATGTTATTAAGTATTTTTATTAAGTATTTTGATTAAGATCATTTCTTTTTCAGAGAAAATAAAATAACTTGGTTGAAGCGTAATGGTCATACGCTTGTGATTATTATATATGTCATAACATATCTTATTCTTCTACCTTTTTCCAGAGTTGTTGGCTATTAATATAACTATTACTTTGTCACCAATGAATATTTTGACCCAATGCTTTATCTATGTCCTAGTTGATCCAGATTCAATTAAAAGTATATTGGTTTTTTTTTTCAATAACTGAATACTTCTGTCTGTAAATACAACATATTTGATCCCATCTATTTTCTTTTATGTGAATTTTAGTCTAAGTAATAATATTACTCCATATTGTTCAAACTTTTAGATATGAACATACCATACCCTTTTTTTTTTATGAATGATGGGATTCCATTGATATAAAGCTAACTCTAATAGACTTATTGTAGGATCCCATTAGCATGCACCATATAGGAATTGAACCTACGAATTTAGCAAATTAGAGTTTGGCGTCTTAACCATTCATCCATGGATGTTATGGTTGATGATAGCGAGCTTATCAAGATGATCCAATAGCTATCTGAGATTCACACATCTTATAAGCCAAAGGAAAGAATAGGCTCGGACCTTGACCAACGACCCTTCTCCATTGCTTAAGTTAGTAATAAACTCAGACATGTTTATTGATGAAGATCTATAATAGAACAACCAGAATTTTGTGTGTATTAGGTCTTACCTTTGAGGTATAATATACCTATTTATATAGAAGGAAGGAATATGTCTTTACCCTAATAAGACTGGGCTAACAAGGAATCTCTAACAAAGTTCTTAAGGAGCAATGAAAATTATGTGACAACATGTGATACGTTCGGGTTTTTGTGTAGACTTTAGATGAGACAATCTTCCTTAATTAATACCACATAACAACTAGGAATCTTCCACTAAATTGGCAATTTTTTTGGATTGATGATGTGGACGTTTGTGTTTATAGCAAAGGGTAGGATGACACTATTGACTAAATAAATAATAGAGGGGATGATTCGGGTTAATTTCCTATTGAATATTATATTTTTGTCATGTTTCAAATAATCTGATGAATAAATGTATTGCAGAAGATTCACAAAATATATTGTTTGTAGAATATAAGCAGATATATCAGAATTGATTATCTAGCAGATGTGATAGTATCATAGTATAAGCATTTATAATATTTGTAGTTAATTAAATAGAAAGTAATTTAAAGAGACAATGGTAGAAAGATTAAACTCAATATAGTTGTCTGGTTCAGTCTCCTTGTGAGTCACTCTAGTATCCCAGAGAACCACTTGATATTTTCAACTTTCTGATGTCTCCTTCTGAGCCCGCAAAGAGTCAATAAAGAAAGCAGTCCTCACAATTCAATATCTTGCTTAGTAAATATCTCCCTAAAGTCTTTAGCGACTCAACCGTTGATGTTTTGATGCAATGACTTAAGTGTTAGTAATTTGGGATGATCGTGAAACTTTTGGATGTAAAGCTAAGAAGTACAAACGATTGCAAACGAAAATCAAAAGGATTGGACAAGGCAAAAATACTTCTTGTAGCGAGCGCGACATCCTTCTCTTGGGCAGGGACTTATTGCGCGCTCGACATGCCATTTGTTGTGATGGAAATTTGCACTGTTTTGATTCAATGCATTTCTTCATCGAATCACTGTGACACTTCACCCAGAGTTCATACTCTCCAGAAAAGACGTTTCAAGAAAGTATTAAGGATTATAACAACTCTTCATTGAACATTTATAATGCTTCATTTGTGTCCCATCGGAAAGGTGCCTCACCAAAAGACATGACTATTCGACTCCTATACAAGGATGGGACCACTTCAAATTTCAATATTAGATGCATCATTCAGTATCTATCACTCCATACATTCCAAAAGTATACGTTTTCATTTATTAGTTTTGAAATCAAGTACATGTGAAGAACGAAGCAAGATCGAGAGATTTGCTTCTAGTTGACGCGCAAGTCTACGTCAATACGACAATCCCGGATTGTTGCTCCTACAAGAGAGAGTAAAAAGGATTCACGACCCTTAACTCTTATTTTATCTAGTTGTACTTGTTGTATTCTTGACTCTTACTTATGAAAAAAATTTCTTCATAATATTAGTACAAGTTTCATGATTATATGTTATCTTATCTATATTTTCATTATTTAGTCGTTTATTCTAGCAAAACTCGATTAAGTAACATGCATAGGAATTAATATTGAAAGTGATCTAAAATAGATTCATTTCACCAAAAATAGAATATATTGTGGGCTTAACTTGTTTAGAATTCGTTTATAATATTAGTTATTGTGATAAGTCGAGTAATTGGTTTATCTATTGATTAGATTCAAGTGTTGACAATTCTAGATCGAAAGATTGACTTACTGAGTAAATATGATTTTGAATCGAGAGATCAAATTATATACATTCTCCAATATATGTGAGCTTGGTAAATTGAAGAAATATTTGCTAATATGTCAAGCTATAATTTTGTGCTAACAATTCACATGGAAAGAATTTAGTTTACCAACTTTAATCAATTATTTTATTTTAACTATTGTGCCTTCCGAGACGACCCATGTGTGTATATTTCTTCACCATTTGTCATTTTTACCCTTCCCTTTTTGACCAAATGTTTTCTGTTTCAGGTGTCGAGAGCTTCAGTGGAGAGGTGACAAGTGTTTATCGTTCATCTCGAGCTTCATGGACGAGTCACGTGAAGGCTAGTAGGGTATGTATTCTGATCCTATTTACTCGCATGTGTATGTATGTATGTATGTATGTATGTATGTATGTGCGTATGTATGTATGTATGTATGTATGTATGTATGTAGGTATATGTGTACATTTTTCCATTTACATGTGATCATATTATGTGTACAGGAGATCATAGCGGCACTAGGGGTGAGCAAAACCGAACCGAAATCCGAAATCCGATTAAACCGGACCGAACCAATTTGAACCAATCCGAACCATTTTCTATTTGGTTTGGTTAGGTTTTTAATTTTTGGCTATTTCGGATTTCGGTTTGGTTCGGATAAAACCGAACAAACCGAATTAATTTTAATTATTTTCTATTTTGTCTACATCCTTCTCTAATTTTGTTATTTATTATATAATTTAAGTCTTTTTCTTTCCCAAGATATTGCCATTATCTACAATACAAAGAACCCTAGCCTCTCATCTTCCTCTCCAGCGCTGATGTGTGCGTCTCACCTACTCACCGACGGTCTTTAGCTTTCGACTTCAGACGGTCTTTGCCTCTCAATTTCCGGCGGTAACTTGGAAACCTTTTCACAAATCTCCAGGTAATTTCTTCTAATTTGACATAGATCCATAAAAATCAATGTTTAAGATACTCTAATTTTTGCAACTAAAAGAGTTGTATTTGATATTGAAAATGGATCTAGATCAACATGTCTGAGTTATGCTTTGTTCACTTCATGTCTGATAGGGTTTAGCGAAGGCTTGATAGGCTAATTTGGATTAGAGTTGTACGATTGTAAATTATTAATTGATGGAGGATTTTTGTTGCAGGTTTAACTCAGTTCATGTGCTTTATTTTTGCTAATTTGGAGCAGAGCTATATGTTTAGAGGGGTGAACTTGCCGAATTAATTATAATCATATTCTTTTTTTTTTTGTCAGTAAGTTACAATGTCAAAGTCTATGCTTCCTCCTTCAGTTGACACTGATCAAGAAGCAATAAGAGATAGCATAGTCAAATGGATTATTAAGGAAGAACTAAACTACCTTCTAAAGTTGTAGAGGGTGAAAGTCTTAGAAAAATGATTTCAATGTGTTGTCCTCAATTAAAAGTGCCTTCTAGACAGACTATTAGTAGAACTAAAATGGTTCAAGCAATGCCATTCAATCAATGTGACTCTGCTATGTCTAGTAAGTTAATATATATTATTTGATTCTGAATTTGTAATTTAATTTGTCTAGACTTATACTTAACTATTTTATTTATTGATTATGTTGCAGGTTCATCAAGTTCAACTTTGGTTGATTAAAGTTGAATTTGGACTTTGAGCTGGAAGGCTATAATTTTGAATTATGAAATTGCTATTATTATTTTGGTTTTATTAGTGTACCTTTCGAATTTTTAAGTAGTGTAATTAAAATGATAATTTTATTGTTTGTATTGTATTAAGTATTGAGGAATTATGTATATTTTATAGTTATTTTTTTGTATCAAATTTTTTATCCTAAACTATTTTGTAATTCGGTTTTTATCCGAACCAAACCAAACCAAACCAATCCAAAATATTTTGGATAGGATCGATCCGAACCGAATTGTAATTCGGTTTGGTTCGGATCAAGAAAATACTCCTTGTTCGGATCGGATTAGTTCGGATATCCGAACCGGCCGTGCTCACCTCTAAGCGACACGAGATGACGAGATAGTTTCCATGGCACCGCGGTTGGCCGTTTTAGAGATGGAGGAGGATCGTCGGAGGCTTAGATGTGCCTGGAGACAGGCTCGAGGAGAGGGAGATAGAGGATCAGAGATCGAGAGTTTTCGCAGCTATCAGGAGTAGATTTTTTCCTCTATTTATGCATTTCTTTGGATTATATTGATATTTGCACATTCGTGATGTACTTTTGACGTATTTTGAATATTTCAATTTTGCTTTTGTTTTTCTAAATGTTTTTCATGAGAGACGACACAATGCATTTTTTATTCATTTCACTTGCCGCAATAACATAAATATCATCTACATACATCAAACCTTAACTAAAAAATGAACCCTAAGACGATTTTTCGACTTTCACCTCAACTCGCGTTGTTTCATTCTTTTTATACGTGGAAGTATCAAAGCCTCTCTATGTTGATTGGTTCTGTCATTTCTATTCCTTCCATGTCTGTCAACTTGACTCCTTCCTGTGAATACATTCGTTTGATGACAAATGGTCCTTCCCATTTTGGTTGGAATTTCCCCCAAGGATCAATGGTCGAATGGGGCATCTATTTGAGCACTAGATCGCTTACTTTCAACGGTCAGGACACCATCCTCACCTTCTTAGTGTATGTGTTGGCTAATCTTTGCTAGTACATTTGTAGTTGGTCTAACGCCCGAAGTCGTTTTTCGTCCAAGAGGTCCAATTGTCCTATTATGTCCCTTATCCATTCCGTTTCTGGAATCTTCTCTTTCAGGGATACTCGTAAAGATCACATTTCTATTTCTACTGGTAATACCGCGTCCATCCCGTAAAACCAGAGAATAAAGTGTTGCCCTCGTCGTTGTCCGTATGGTCGTCTGGTATCCCCAGATTGCGAAAGGTAATTTTTCTGCACAGTCTCTACTCTTGTCAGACATCTTCGTGAGCATGTGCTTGATGGTTTTGTTTGCGGCCTCAACTGCTCCATTTTATTGGGGTCGATAGGGGGAGGATTGATGATGTTCTATTTGGTGTTTCACAAGTGTTTCCCTAGTTGCTCCTTGAAATTGCACCTCATTGTCTGTGATCACGTGATGGGGACACCATACCGGTAGATGATGTTCCTTTCTATGAACCTAGCCATGGTTCGGGCTGTGACTGTGGCGAACGATTCTGCTTCTATCCTCTTGGAGAAGTAGTCTATAGCTACCACGATAAAATGATGTCCATTGGACGCGGGTGGTTTGATTTCGCCTCATAACATTATTTAGTCTACATATATATTAGTATACTTTGAAGAGTTATTTCTCAATGCAAATTATGGTTGTCAAGAGTTTTTTTTTTTTAATGGACGGGTGTTAGGGTATTAATTTACTTTCAAATTAAATATATTCATTCTAACTTTGCAAACTTCAACAAATATTTACATAACTTATTTAAACTTTGAAAATCCTAATATACATTAGAATTTGTTTTGTCAAAACCCATATATGGGTAAATCTAACAAACATTTACATTTATTTTTGTTGATTTATTTTGATGTATTGTAAAAAAATTTACATGCTTCTTCATATCATGTTTTCACCAATACACATCTTTTTATCATTTTGAAATAGAGTTTAAGAGGTGATTGATATCCTAGTTTTCTTACCGTGTAGTTTTTGCTCTCTTATACTCTCCAATCTAGTGACAGTTTGGAATATGATATAAGAGAAAAGGAAAAGTAAATGGAAAAAAGGTTCACTCTTAAAAGTCGCAACAATTTCTTTTATGTAACTTGATATGGTCTTTATAGACATGTCGACCAATTCTCTATTACAAATATATGTAACTCTATATAGTCTTTAAGAAAAATCGAAGTGTATTATCAATTGACATCTCAGTTTTTTTAAACTTTTATTGGCAGAAAATCCTTTTTTTTTTTTCAAATTGAGTTACCACGTGGTATATACACATGTCAAATTGTGAGATGGGGCAAGAGACAATGAGATTGAATTCTTTCCATCCATTCAAGGGCTAAGTATGATCAATTAGGATACCACAAGGGGCAAATGTGACGAAATAATACTACAGAGGGCAAATACCAACATTTTGAATACCACAAAGGGCAAAAAGGTGTTTACGCCTAATCAAAATAAATAAGGAAATCTCCATTATTAAAGGAAATACAACTAAACAAAGTAGAGAAATTTAGCCAACGTAGTTATTCATAAATTCATCCAAAATATGCTAAAATTTAACAATTGATGAAAAATTATGTCTTTATGAAAAAGATGAACCTATAAAAAAAAATGCAGAAAAAAGAAACACATCTTTATTAAGAGAGATTTTGGTATATTCTTGGAGTACGATGACGTGGTACTCCAGGCCAATAAATGGTTGACATATGATACATCAATCAATAAGATTTTGACCATGTGTAATTAATTAAAATTTATTTTTTAGTCAATAATTTATATAAAATTCTAGACTCTAAAATAAAAATTCTAGACCCTAAAAACTAAACACTAGACCCTAAATTATCAACCCTAGATACTAACATATAAGACGTGTCATCAAATTATTAGTTCGGAGTACCACGTCATCCGTACTTCATAAGTATTATAAAATTTCTCATTTATTAATTAAAGAAAACCATCAATTAAGCTTTGTCATGAAAGAATGCTTCATCTTGTTTTAAACTCTTCTAGCTCACAAAAGAACTTTTGAAGAATTGGTTGTCTTCTTAGAACCGAATAAGCTGTTAGAAACCAATTAAACTTGAATCTATATTAAAAATTAACATAGTTATATATTTCAACCAATAAAACTTTGAATCTATGTAAAGAATTAACATAGTTAAATATTTCAACAAAACTTACTAACTGTGAATGAAAAATGCTACTTCAGGAAAGGATTTGATAATACACAGTTATACTGACCTAGTCAATGACTGACCAAATACAATTTGGTCAATCACCATTAGATTAGAATCTAATGAATCTAATGGTGGAGATTAAAACCTCATGAAATCACCTAAAGACGACGGGTTGATACGGAACTATATAGGGTATAATAAAAAAACAAAAAACAATTTTTATAACTAAAGTAAAATAAGTGATTTCGTTAGGTTTGAATCTTCATCCTTAGATCATAATCTAATGGTGATTGACCAATACAACATTGTAGTCTTGTGATGTTTGGTGTACTCTAGAATTTATATAGGAGAAGGGGATCATTAATGTTTGAGACCTTTTTTGTCGCACCCGACCCCGAACCACCCTACGCGGATCGAGCGCGAGAAAGAAATTAAACTAAACCACAATAAAAATTCTGAATCAAAAATACATTCTTATATTTCATAACTCCAAAGATTTTTCCATACAACTAAGTCTCCAAAAATACATCGATAAACTCCAAATAAATGATTCTGACAACCTCCAGAAAACCTCAACTGGGTCTATAGATGAGTAGGCATCTCTATAACTTCTTCCTCGCCTAAAACATTAAAACATTTGAAAAGAGTGAGACAAAAATCTCAGTAAATAATTATCAGCTACAAAAATAAATACTACTCAAAATAGCTATATATAATATAGCAGGAAAAGTATCGCAAATAAATAACGAAAATCCGAACTTTGAAACATAGTTTGATCAACAGAATATAAATCAAAACTTTAAAACTTTTCCATCAAAAGCAATCAAATTACACAATTATAACATTATATCCACTCTAGATCATCCTCCATGTGATTCTATCCATAACTTATGAGCAAATTCGAGACGTCTCTATAACATAACTATGCCTATCCCGTATGGTCTTACCCGCCTCCTCGTTGCCATACCCAATAGGTCTTTATCCAACTGTGTACACAGGCCACATTCCTTACTGAATATGGACTTTCAACAACATAATCACCATTCCGGATAACTCTAGATGGATACTAAAACATTTCTCAAAAATGTCAGTATTTCTCAAAACGTTTCTAAACATCAAATCATTTCCAAACTTTCATCAAAATACCAAATATATCAACTTCTCGATATCTAATCAAATATATCAATTAAAATTCAATCAAAACCTTTCCAAAAATATCATAACGTATCAAATCATTTCAGCTCAAAAATCTGAATATCAATTCAATAAATTTTCAAAATACTAATTCATAAACATTTATCAATCCAACGTATTAAAATTCATCAATAAATAATTCAAATATTAACTTTCCATAAAACCATATAGACTATAAACCTTCAAAACCACTTTTTCATATATATTAATATATACTCAAAATCTTAAAAGGAAGTTGATAATTACTTACAGAATACTAAATAGTCTCCGAATATCTGTCTAGAACCTGCCAGATATAAGCTTAATCCGAGAACCTCAAACACGATCTCCACAATTCGGAATCCATAAATCCACTCCCGTAAACGTTTAATACCCATTAAATTGAATTCTAGTTGCACCAAAAGAAACTTAGAAGAAACTTGAATGACTTAAATAAAAACTCAACAAACCTCCGCCTTCTCTGTTTGTGAGAACAAATAACATTTCCTTTTTACTCTCTTAATATTCATCTTTCCTATACTAATCTCATTCTATTTAACATCATCTAAATTAATTTTTCACTTCCAATAAAATGTCAACATGTAAGCAAACTTAAGCCGCTTGTTAAAACCATTGCAAAATGGTATAAGTTCAACTTTCATACATCACTTATCTATCCAAATCCATTTCTATAATAATAATAATAATAATAAAATAAAAAAAAAATAAAAATAATAATAATATTAATATTAATAATCAACATCATCATCTATTTACGCATACTCCACATAAATAATATGCTTTCTAGTATTTTAAATTTGAATAATATCACTTAAGATGTCTTATGAAATCGTTAAACTCCAAAATTATCCGAAAATAATTAACTTTTCTTCTTTTGAACTCTTAATGATACATTAAAGTCTTAAAGTAACCTCAATAAATACTTATAACTCTAATCAATCAACCACATATCATATAACCTAATATTAAAATATAAGTCTCCAATATTTTGGGCACGGATGTTACATTTTTTATAGAAGAAATTATACTGTGTGCCTGGCACACCACGTCACAATCTGATTTGGTGTGCCATAGCCAGTAGAAAGACACCTATTAATACAAATTCTTAATTAAATAAGAAAATATCTTTTCAAATAACCTAATAATTAATGTGAAATAAATTCCCAATTAATGTCCTTCAACTTTCCAAATTCATACACTCCGATCACTTTCTCCTCCATCAACCACCATTACCTTTAGCGCCGACCACCACCAGCAGCCTCCAACCACCACTATCTCCGTCTGTTCTCTTCCTTCTCATTGGACTCCTCTTTTCTATTTCTCTCTTTTTTCTATTATTTGTCTCCTTGAACTATGGGTTGATATGGGGCCTTTTAGAGTATAATAAAACCCATAAAACTCTATTAATTAAAACTGGTGGAAGAAGAAATATAAAATGAGAAGACATCCAACAAATATGGAGATGATTTGTCGATGGAGATGGTGGTGGCTGGCGGTGGTGGAAAAATGGAAGGGATATATAGATTCAGTTTTGGGAAGGTAGAAAGACATTAATTGTAGGTTCATTTTCTTATTAATTATTTAATAATTATTAACACATGGCTTATTTTGATTGGCTATGGCACACCACATCAGATTGTGACGTGGTGTGCCAGGCACACAGTATAATTTTATTTTTTTTTTATAAACAACAACAAATCAAAAATTCAAAAGGCATGAAACATTTTTTCATAAATGTTTTTAGACCTTTTTTTTATAACATCCTGTATAATAATTGTGTCATTGTCATTTTAATTATATTAAGTGCTCTATAATAATAAGAAAAAACTGATAAATCATTAAAGCATAATTAGTGGCCCGTTAAGCTATATTTAATACTCAATTTATTGTTATAAAATTTAGAAAGTAAAATAAAAAGGAGAAGCCAAATCTTAGTTGTATAGAAACAATAAAAATCTAATGTGGCATCTTTTTAGAATTTCGATTGTTTCCCATTTTATACTTAATACTAATGCACTGCAATCATAGTCAACCCATCTGCGTGTCGCTTTCACTAATAAAATTTGTCTAGTGATATGAAAAATAACGGGTAAATGAAAAGTAATATTATGTCTTGAAAGGGTAGTAAATAGGATGTTTCTTGCCTTGAGGGCGCAAAGTGGTTAAAATGTGCAACTTGAGGGAGTTAAAAATGTATTAAATCTAAATTGTTTACCCTTTGTCAAAAGTAAAAGAGTAATGTTAAGAAAAAAATGTGTGATTTCACTTATTTTCAGGAAAAAGACTGTGGTTTACTTTTTGTCAAAATAATGATTGAGATTTCAGATTTTAGCAAAATGAGGATTTTTTTATTGGCGCTCTTCAAATCAATGTTAGCGACTTCAGAAATGATATATTCCAATAAATATTGATAGTCTAAGAAACTTTAATTCTTCGAATTTTTTTTTATTTTGTGATCATTTAGATGATGTTTAGTGAGGAAAGAGAAAGTCAAAGTTTAGAGAAAGAAAAATTAAAAAACGATAATTTTCAAAAATTGAAAATGTGGTTCAATAAAAATTATAGTATTAGAGAAGGGCTCAAGTGTGACAATGGACTTATTGTGAAACAAGCCCCTTAAGGTGTGACAAGAGAATGAGGTGGGGTTTTTTTGTAATTAAACAGGGGAAGATGACAAACTTGTAAATACATGAAATATCCTTTTGCGTGTAAAATGGAGGGAAGGAGGAGGTGGTGATGTCAGCACTGATGTCACCTCTAAAGAGAGAAAAGTTTTAATTATTTTTTTTAAAATGCATTTTTCCGCTCTTCCCGAACTCATTTTTCAAGAAAAAAAAATTATACTACTGAACTCGTATTAATTAGGCGTTCATTTTGAGATCCATTGTTGTTATTTATAAACGATTTTTATTTTTTAAAATTTTCTTTGGTTGTTCCAAATAGAATACTCTGTTGTTCCAAATAAATACTCTGTTGTTTCAAATGAACTTTCTGTTGTTTCATATTAACTTTATGTTGTTCCATATGCTATATTGTTTCAACAGAATACTCTGTTGTTGCAAATGAAATATTTTGGTGTTCCAAATTTGAAATTGTTCCAAATTCTGTATTTACCTTCCAATATAGGATTCTGTTGGAACAATACATTATTTTTTTTGGAACAACACAGTACGTTTTTAGAACAACACAGTATTCTTTTGGAACAATATAAGATCTGTTGGAACAATACGCTTTTGGATTGAATGGGACTCTGATATGTAATAATACATGGTGAAATTGATGAACGACTAATTAAATTGTAGTCCCAACTGAAGTGTCAACCCAAACTATAATACATGTTTCCAATTAATTTGGAATTGAAGAACGAAACAAGATCAACCATCATCGAATACAAAAACAACACGAAATACCCAACTCGCACCTTTGGCAACAAATTTGAATTAGATAGTACAAAAAACACAAAGAATCTCGCATCAGTGCCTAAACTAACCTCTAATAGACTCAAATTTCAGAACGAAACAAGGTCAACAAGTAATCTGATGCACAAATCACAAAAAAACAACACGAAATGCTCGACTCACACCTTTCGCGACATAATCTCGAAATCAAAGTCTGAACAAGTAATCATCTAATGAATACATAAACGAACAAATGCTGAAGCCGCACCATTGACAACATATTTCAAGTAGATGATGAGAAAAACACAGAATCTGAAGAACAGATCCAAAAACAAGGAATGAAAGTCAATGAAGCATGAAAAAGATGAATACGTATGTCTGCTGATTTTGAGAAAGAAGATGGGGAGGCGGTGAGGGTGGAGGTGGTGGTGATGACCGGCGGTGAGGCTGTTAATTTTGAGAAAGAAGATGGGGAGGCGGTGGTGTGTTATAATTGTTCTGGTTAATTACAAAAATGTACCGCTTATTCTGTTGTCTCACAATAAAAAACTGTTTTACAATAAGGGAGTGTCTCACCTGAACCTGACTCTATAATATTAAACTAACTTTAATTGTTGAAACCATGAGTTTATAAGGTTAAACTAAAATGTTCATTTTTCAGAAAAATATGAAACCTCAAATATCATTTAGATAGAAAGTATACGTAAGCCTTTCTTTAAAAATAAGCGAAACTAGGGGACCAAATTAGTGACGAGTTTGGTCGAACCATGGTGTGCGGTTTTGAAAAAGTGGGAGAAAGTCACATTTCAAATTTGGAGGGAATATAAAGAGTGTGGTAGAGGAGGGAGAAAGAAGAGAAGGGTGCCGAAAATGGCTACTAAACTGTCGAGCCTGCTCCACGAACTCCGAGAAGGCATAGCAGCGTCCTCTTCTACACCTCCCAACAACGTCGGCGATGATGCTTTAGTCATCAGATTTCGCGCTGTTCTTCTTAATCTTCTTCACTCCTATGTCGTCCCTTCTTCTTCCGGTTCGTAAACCCTAATTTATATCTCATTTCGCTCCATTCATCGAAACTTACCTTTCTATTTGCATGTCTTGCAGCTAATGAGAGAGAAGTTATCGTTATTTTGAAACTAATTTCTCGTATTGCCATCCGTTATCCTGGCGTTTTTTACCACGGAAAGGCCACTGCTATACTGCCTGTTATCGGCAGGATATTGCCGTATTTTGCTGAACCTGCTTTCCGGTGAGTCATATAATTGTTCTGGTGCTTTCTGTTATGCTCTATGTCATGTTTTTCTTGTCAAACAATGCCTGTATGTATACATATATCTGACCGTCTAGAAAGAAACAGATCACGACATGGAATAATTTTTGAAACGGTTGGATCTCTGCTGTCTTTGCTTCGCACTGGAGCAAGAGATGCGTACTGTCAATTTTTTATGGATGCCATGTTGGCTGCTGAAGGTAACGAAAAACTTATGTAAAGGTCTTTGTGCGAGCTGATTGTGTGCTCTGTGTTTTCATCAGCATTGCGTGCGTGATATTGTTACTGTATTTTGAATTGTATGCAACCGTAAACATCTTTTCTGCGTACAGATCTTGCTTCTACAGCTTCACTTTCTACTCCAAACACAAGCCTTGCAGATTCTTCTAGAGTAATGTTGAAGTGTTTCTGTAAGTCCTTCATGATTTTCGGTGGTCCTACCTGCCTTAGTGATCTTCCAGCAGGCAGTAAATCCATCGATGGTTCTGGTATCTTGATCAACATTACTGGCCAAAACAGGTGGCAACCTTTTGCAACTTGGATAATTAAGCTTCTTAGCAAATGCTTAACTGAAGGAACTCTATATGTAGAAGGACTGATCAATATTTCAAATATATCGGCTGCTTTTTCTCTCTTGTGCTATGGAGACCCAGACTTGCATATGGTGAGTGTAATCATTTCTTCAACTAGATGTTGTTATGTTAATCAATCTAGTTACTGGCTTTTGAATGAAATTTTTGTGCAGAATTGTTTCTGTTATATATATATATATATGTTCTGGTACTTGCTGTTCATCTGACAATTAAAGTTTTGTGGCAGGCATGTTTTGACTTGGCATGTGTAATTGGATCAGTGGTAGATAATGACATTGTTCCTCATGAGAAGATAATCCAGTCAATGGCTGCAATATTAAGTGAGGACAAAGAAGGTCTTCCAGTATTCAGGTATGCAATTACACCTAGATTGGAAAAGTTCTCATTGTTTATCTAAGATCATCTTGCTCTAGTAATGTCTATATTAGAACTATAATTTTGATAGTTGATATTCTATTCGTAAGGAATCCTGCAAATGAAGTGTTATAAGCGAATCACCTTTTGAAGTGTTATGTTCTTGAAATAACAGTAGTAATATGACTTTAAATGGTTGTTATGGCCAACCATTTTGGTGATAGCTCTTTAAGATAATCAAACATAGTAGCTATACGTGCCATGATTTTGCAGTTTTGGCAACAATGCAAAGCATATATACTTTTTTCCCCAAATATCATCAAACTCGTGAAAACGGACTTCTTTCTTTTGCTTTTGTGGAATTAATAATTCATTGACACAACTAGTTCATGGGAGAAAATCGAGTTATTTGGGTCCTGGACAATTAGCAGACTCTATTCCCTCCAGTTCTTTTTTCCTTCTATGAATAAAAAAACAATTGCCAACTTTGATCTCACAAGAAAGTACTTCTCTAGAAAATGTTTTGAGTTTGGTTACTTATCTAAGAAGTTACTCCGGCGTCATTACCTTGTCTTTGGAGTATATTAGAGACTCAATCTCTTTTCTCAAATGAAGAAGGCTAATAATTTTTTTAAACTAAGCTTTATTTTTTAATTTATGATTTGCATACAACAGAAAGTTATAGAAAAAGAATAAATGATTGGATTTGTCAACCAGTGGTGGTTGGCTGCTTCCTTGACCTTTTCTGTCTGTTTTTTTTTTTTTTAACAGTATGCTTAGATCCCTAGCAAGTTGAAACTTGATATTTGTCCCGCCCCGGTATGAATGCGAACGAAGTAGAGAAATTAGATTTTGGGACCCCAATCTTTAGTCTTTCAAAAAACATGGAATGGCCCATCTTCTTTGCCTAAAGTTTGTAGAAATAAAAGCTTGGAGCCTTTCTTCTTAGCAACCAATGGCTGTTGGCAATCACCATTGTGGTGAGTGACAGTTCAGAGACTCATTTGAATTTTCTTGAAGAGCAAATGTACTATGGGTAAGAGCTAACCTTGTAAGGCAACTACTTAGATGTGGCTTTTTCATGCTCATATGCTATGTTTCCTATTCTAAGCTCTGTTCTCTCTAGTTTATGCGATGCAGGAAGAGTGGAGTAAATAGCTGAAGTAAAGAGTTCATGAAAAAGTGGAAGTAAGGCATGGGATGTTGTATGACTTTGACTCTACTTTTTCATTAGCTCTTCAACTATTTCCTCCCTTCTTATTGCATCATTATGACATTCTCTACTTATGTCCTTAATGGCTAACAAACTTGTTTTTTTTTTTTAATTAGCATAATAGTGAAACGGTTCTTTTCTTCTAGTTAGTGTTAGACCAATGTTCTCTTTATTCATTTTTGTTAATATATGAAATACAACTTTTGCAAAGGAGAAGAAAATGATAAGAATAAAATATAAGAGGCTACTCTGATTGAAGACTCACAAGGAACTAATTGACATAAAGCTTGAGCTGATAGGTAATGCCTAAAAATAGCTTAAACTAATTGACATAAAGCTTAAGCTGATAGGTAATCCTAAAGATAGCTTATTATCTCTAAAACACATATGCACGCGAATGCCATTGGCCTTGATGCGTTGTACAACACAAACTCTTCTTACTATGTGTAGAAATTCTGGTAACAAATGTAGTTTATAGGATTTGAACCCTTGATCACTTGGTTTAGAGGCTCTGCTACTATGTTAAGGAACCTAAAAGCTTTAGCTGATAAGTAAGACCCACTAATAGCTTATTCTCTTTGACACATTTGAGTGAAGTATAAATCTAGTGTTGCAAGGTCATCTGGTCACAATAGATATCAAGTCAAATTTTGATGCCCTTGAACTAGAAACATGAAATGCAATCAACAAAGAAAGGAGAATGGTAGAAAAGAAGAGAAAATGATGGAATTAACTGTCAAAATTTGGTATTTGAACATGTTTTCTGTTAAGTATCCCACATTGGCTAGATATGTGAGCTATGAAGCATTTATAAGTGTGTGGCAATCCTCTCCCTTTAAGGTGCCTTTTGGGGTTGAGTTAGGCCCATATCTAAGATGGTATTAGAGCCAACTAGTCCAATGTTGGGGAGCCCATTGTTGGCGCCACCCGCAGATGTATGTTCCTGCAAAATTCACGCTCCAGTTGTATATATAAGTGTGTGGCAATCCTCTCCCTTTAAGGTGCCTTTTAGGGATGAGTTAGGCCCATATCTAAGATTTTCTATTGCCAAAATACAGGTCACAATTGAAAATGTTCTTTATTACCAAAATACAGGTTACAGAAGTAGCAGTTATGTCACAAATTCATAAGTTTCAGTCTCTTTTCTTCAGGCATAATGTTCAAATTAGGAATATGGAAAGCTCTAATATCTTGCAACGTCATTCTTTAGTAATGTTGCAGCTTGATTATAATGCATTAAGCATGCAGGACAAAGAAAAAAAAGTTGAAATCCGGATTTATTGATCTTTGCAAACACTTCTTTTGTCAGGAGATAATGCTGTATTAGGCATCCGTATCCACAATTTGTTTGGTTTCTTCTTTTACCTTTTCTGCTGTATATAATATAGGTGTCATTTAACTTTTTCTCTTATTATTCTCTTGTTCTTCTCTATTTTCTACTATGGGTCTATCATTAGCTCTCCTTGACCTTAAGTAGCTATTTCTGGTCAATGTCGAGGATATGTGATAGAAATTAGAGTTTGAAGCGAATGTTTGGGGGCAGATTGACTAGTGTCCATGGGCCTGGAACGTATATGCCACGAGAAAAGTTATTCTCGCAGGAGTACCTAGGAGTGAGCTTGGTATATTGAAGATACTATGGGAGATGGTGCAGTATTTGGGCAGGAGAGGCATGGGTTGTCTGGTATTTTCTGTAGTTGCATTAGCAGAGATCTACTGTGTGGAGAGGGAATGCTCTGGTCTCTGTGGGGATTTGGGTTAATACTCAGTCTATCCTTTCTTCATGTCCTACGTTTTACTGTGTTACTGTTTGCCTAGAAGAATATGGCTTATGGGAGAGAAACATAAATAAATATTCTCCTTTCCTCTATCTGTGTGATCTTCTTATCTCTACCTATACTCTATGTTTCTGCTGTTTGTTTGTTTTCTTTTCTTTTCTCTATCAATATGCCATAAATTTATCCTCAAATTCTTTTCATGCATTTATGAGTGGGCAATGGTTAGGGATTCTGTTCTGAATTTTGTATTTACATTGCCTTCATGGAAGTTTCTTGAATCCATCCAACTATTTCCTCAATAGTATTTGATTTGCATTACAGAAACTTGGCATATGATTGCTCAATAGCTGGTTGCCTCTCGGTGCTGCACTCTAGTTGCCCTGATGATGTCATTAAACTAACAGCTGCTGACATAATGAATGTTTTCTCATGGTCAATGTGGAGAACCACAAGCGAAGAGCTTAAGGTTCGATAAAGTTGCAAGCATGGTTAATTTTGTGAGAGTTATTTTGGTTCATACTTGGACTTTTTATTTGGATATTGAAATGCTAAATTGCTTGGGTAATGCTTAACACGTAACAGGTTATATTTGTATTGTCTTTCCTTCAGGTGGCTTTGTGCAATGCCTATGTGCGAATTGCTAGAATTTGCCCCCCCCATATTTGGAGGCCCGAGTCTTTGATGCATCTATTTTCTCTTCCAGAACCCTGCTCTTCATTGATCCATTGCCTTAATGTAACTCTCTCAGTCCTGGGTCCTGAGAGAGTTGGAGGGGGGATAGTGATGAATAGTTGTAATGTTGACATAGCTACTGCTCGTGATGTATCAGTTGAGGGTTTGGGAGTTGGAGAAAAGAGACATATTCAGGGTGTAGATAATGCCAAGGTTAAACGCCAAAGGGTTAATGCTGATTCTATGGCTTCTAATTCCAATATTCTGGAGGAGAATAAACATATTGATGTAGTTACTTTTGAAAAAGAAGATGATCAATATGCTGCATATATGCATGCATCTCTTCTTTCATTTCTTGAACTTCTACAACCTTCTCCTAAATCTAATTCGTTAAGACCGGATATTTCATTGTCAGCTCTTAGCATGCTTAGTATTTCTTTTTGTAGATACCCATTGACCAACATGGCACACTGCATCTTCCGGCAGATGCATTCATGGATCCCATGGTTCTGTGAACAAGTATGTTGACTTGTAAAATTTTCAATATTATTGTCACTTTTAACTTTTTGAGTGGCTGATTGAGACATCGTCGTGTAGGTGAAACAAGGAAGTTCAGTTAAATTTGATATTTACATCTACCTGGAAGGCATTCACAACATTTTGCTTTTGCAAGGTAAATGAAATACACTTGCTCATAAATAGCACCTAACGTTTCATTTAATTTAGAGTTCATGTTAATGAGCTGGTCCTTTGTTAAAACTCCTCTAAGTCCTACGAATTGTCTTCCTGAGATATTTGTATATTCTCCGAAATGATAATAATGACTTTCTTTAAGGTTCAGGATGCTTCTGATAAATGGGCATGTCATAATTTATCAGTCATATTCTTAGTAGAAATTTCAACGTTAAATTATTAGGGAGTCATTCCTGGACAAGTATTCATCATGACAAAAAACCTATTTTGCACGGACTCTTTTTCATTAGCGCTCCAAGGTTTCGTGCCTGTTTCTGTTTCTTTTCTGTTTATCGTTTCCTTTGCATATTTTGCTGGAAATAACGTTTCGTGGTATATCAGTTTTCATGATGAATTAGGAGGCTAGTTCCTTGCTCTTTTTAGCATCAAAATTAGGAGGGTTCTGGATTTTTACTTGTTTCTGGCTTTTCTTTTGACTTGAATATGGATTAGTTGCTTTCATTGAAAGAAAAGAAACTGCAATTGTCCTTATCACTTTTTTTTTTTATGTTACAAAAGCAGTATGTCGTACTTAGAGAAAAAGATGGATGATGGTTTTACATTTCATCTTTTGCTTCAATGATATATGTTGCACTTGAGTTCCTTCCTATATGTTAATTTACTGTGGAAATCTTATGAAGATAAATGTTTTTTCTCCAGTTGCACCTGGCTTTTAAAAAGAAGATTGTTGAGTTTTTAGTCATTGATGTTTTAGATTATAGTTCAATCAGCCTTTTCTTTTGCAGCAGGTACTATTTCGACAGGAGGATTGCTTTTCAAACTAGAGGGAGATGATGCAGATCTTGTGCACATGGTCCTAATGCTTCCATGGACGCATTCCTCAATGGTAAGTGGACCACATCCTCCCTGGAAAGCAAAATGTACCTCTGTCAAAGTTTTGTCCAAGCTGGGCTCTAGTTTAAATCCTGAAAGTGTTGTGGAAGTCCTGGATTTGGGTCTTCATGATGAAGCTGAAGAAGTTAGACTTGAAACTGTGATTTCTATGCCATTCATTGTTCTGTGGTCCGGAGTTGGTGCTCTTGCTCAGATGTTCACAAGACTAGAGTAAGTGAATTGTGAAGAGTTCAACTTCTCTTATAAAATCAGTTCTTTATCATTAATTATCATGTTCTCATTGTATGGTTTGATTTAAGGGTAAATTACACTTATGATACATGAACTTTACCCTCTTCCACACTTTGGTACCTAAACTTCATTTTTGCAGAAAATAATATCTAAACTGTAGATGACTGGACAGTACCTATGGCTTGCTACAAGTGGCTGATCATTAAAAATATGAGTTAAATTATGCCCATGGAACCTGAACTTTACTGTGTTTCATACTTTGTTACCTAGTCTTTATTTTTGCACAGAAAATACCCAAACTCGAGGGATGATGATTAAGATTTCTTTCGATGATTTATTTTATAAGATTTAAGAATTATTAGATGATGAAACGATGAGTTTTAAGGATGAAAATGAAAAGAAATATAGAATGATTAGATTTTGCATTAGAAAGGGAGAGATATTTAAGGGAAAGGTTTGAGAAAGGAAGATAGAAAAAAGACATTTAATATTTAAAAGGAGAATTTTTATAGAAAATACAAAAGGGTAAAAGAGTATTCAAAAAGTTAATGACAATAATATATAAGTTTCTAAGATCACATTTTATGTTGAAATTGTCTAAAACACTTATGTGTCACAATTAATTGGTTTTAGGAGATCGTAAGTATAATACTATCCAGTCAGCTGAAGTTTGGGTATTATTCTGTGGAAACATGAAGCCTATCTAGCAAATTGCAAAACATAGTACCATGGGTGTAATTTAACTCATGTTTTCAATGGCAAACCAGTGGTAGTAGGTCATAGGTACTATACTATCCAGTCGTCTTAAGTTTGGTTACTTATTTATGAAAAAAGAAATAGGCACCGAAGTATGAAAGAATGTAATGTTCAGATACCATAGGTGTAATTTACCCCTTGATATAATTCCCAACAACTTGAAATTTTTTTAGTGACCTCGACATGAGTAAGGATATGGTCAAAGCCAATGAAAACCCAAATGGCCTGACTGATTGATTGGCGACACCAGTGGGTGGTCCAGCTTAGACTGTTCATGTCATGTAGTTGGGTTCTTGCTTAATCTATATTGGATGGTCTATCCAAAACAGCTTAAGACTTGACATGTCCTCCTCATTTGAGAAAAATTAAAGGATCGCACATTGAGCTCAAGGAGAGATCATGAAACTGAGACACAGGCACTACATTATAAAATTGAGCCCATGTACCTTATATATACTAAGGTGTTTACCATCTTTTTCAGTTACAATCTTGTGTCTCCATCATATCTACTTTTTCTTATGTGTCAGCTTGAATGTTATATGTGAGGTTTTATAATTGTGTGAACATGACTGAAGCACCATGTATGATACTACTAAAACTTGAATTGTTTCAGTTTTCTCCCTGTGGAAAAAGAGAGTTCAGTTTGTTTGTGAAACATATTTGATATGATGCTGTTTTCTTTGTATTAGCCAATTACTTTTGTCCATTGGAAGTGTTTCGCGTGTGTTACAAATATACTATTGAAATAATGTAATTTTCTCTAATCAGTATCCCAGAAGATTAAATGGTCTTTTATGCTATTTGATTTTAACTCAGGGGATTGGATATTATTATATTTCAAATTGTTTGAACTGGAAGTCTCGTGTTTTTCTTAATTTTTGTTAGATTGCATGTGTGAATGAGAGTGCTTATTTGATGTTGAATTAAGATTACGTTTTCGTATAACTATTTCGAATTCACTCTCCTATAAGTTTGCTTTTCACATTAACTAATGTAATCAGTGAAAAAGTACTATCCTTTTCCAAATTCAGTTTCATTAGTTAACCATAACTTATTGCTCAGCGATGTGGTTACTTGATCAGTAATTTCTCAGAGTAAGAAATGGAAGATCCTAATAAATCATTTTTCCAAACATAATTTACCATTTCTTTCTGAGACCATATGCCATTGAATTATTCTCTATTCAATTCTTTTTTCTTAACTGAATTTTTTTTCTAATTGACATTACTGTCATTTATATGATATTTTATGAATTTGAATTGCATAATTTAGTGGGAGATTTGTCATGGCAGCGTGAGCAAAAATATTTGGATTTAGACATTTAGTAAAAAACGGACAAGTCAAGCACTGAAGGTTTGAATGTGTTCAGAACTATTAAGTCTGAGTCTGTGTTCTATGGAACTATTGAGCAGTAGCAAGTTAGCAACTCGATATAGAATTTAAAAATTCTGAGATGTCAATCTGGGTTCACAGTTAAAAGATTCTTGATATAGTCACATGGCTTTAGCTTTTGAAAATTGTAGGTTTTAAAATTCCATTTGGATTATATAGTCTCTGCTAACAAGTAGCAGAGTACATCATGTGATTGAAGGATCCATCTATTAAATGAAACATGAAGTTGAAAGTGAATAAGAAGGGTCCTAGTATCAAACTAATGTTTTACCCCGAGTTAAGAATTAGCCATAATGGTTACTTAGAAGGTACTGTTCATTGAGTATGGCATTTGTTGTTCTTAACATTGCTTACTTACTTTTGAACAACCCATATGCTTTGGGTTGGAAGAGCTGCAAGGTCCCCAAAGAGAGTATTCCCAAATTGATTCTATGCAACTTGTACATATAGCTAAAAAAAATTATGATGACTTTTGACACATTTTTCTGGTTACTTTCTCTCAATTTCTAGGCTCTTGAGGAAGGAGAAGCATGATAGGGTAAAGAAAATAATTCCCTTTACTCTCGGCATTCTGTCATGCTTATATGGGTCTTACAGCAGTCTTCATGGCCTGGAGAAAGTGGAATGCAAATTATTTGTGGATATCAACTATGAGAGACATATCGAAACAGTAGATTACCTACTGCAGGGATTCTGGTGCTCAAAGTGTGACAAAAGTATTATGAATAATCATGAGGTACGGTCTAAGGCTGTACATATGCCTGATATTTCAAGTGTAGAAGTTGCTCCGAATTGTGACCCCTTTCATCTTCAGTCCCTATTTTTTGAGCTTCTTTACGATAATTCGTTGGTAGAAGTTCAAGTCAATTGCGTGCGAGTTATTCGGCGTGTCCTTACACATGGCACTGCTGATATTTTGATTAGGGAGAGAATTGAATGGATTAGATGTATTGAGTTTTTATTACTCAATCCAAAGAAGGCAGTAAGAGAGGCATTTTGCACTCAGGTCAGTTGCTTCCTTGATGATCTGATATTGGGTTGTTTATTTGTGGAGAGGGATTCTTCAAATAAAGGTAAAGAAATTATGTTTTTGGATATAGTCAAAAGTGCTGTTTCAGCAGCCGAGGATCCACAAGTATTGGAGACTCTTCTGGAATCTGTAGCTCAAATTATGATTTCTGTTGATATCTCTAGTGATATTTTCTTCACTTCTCTGATGTTGTTGGTTGACCAACTTGATAATCCCCATATGACTGTAAGGATCAATGCATCAAGGTTAATAAAGAAGTCTTGCTTTTTCCATACTAAAGGAGGGTTTGAAGTAATCCTTTCAAAAGTTGTTCATATCCAAAATGAACTCTTTGAGCATCTGACAATGAGCCTCACAAGTCGTCCAAAAATGGTGAGAGAGTTTGCAGAAGCTGTATCTGACATAGCAATGAATGAGCTTGTTGTAAAAATGATCCCTGTGGTTCTTCCAAAGCTTGTGGTGTCTTATCAATATAATGAAAAAGTAGTTCCTACAATACAAGAGTTAGCCAAGTGTGCGAACATTGAGGTGATGCCATTGATAATTAATTTGTCACCCAAAGTGCTAGCTTTTGCCCTTCACCGTGCAGATAATCAGGAATTACTCTCTACTTTTCAATATTACCATGATCAGAATGGTCTCAATGAAGAAGAACTTTATGCAGCAACAATACCTGAGCTTTTTGTTGAACTTGTGTGCTTTCTTGATGGTCGTGATTTAAATGAGATAAGCCAAAGGTATGAATATCTGCACATGCATTGTTTTGAAAATGCAAGTAAACTATTGAACTCTGTTTTCTCTTTTCTTCAATTGATGTTTTAAATTTGTGTTATGGAAAGTCGACACCTTTTCCTATTATTTGGGTGTTTTCTGTTAATTAGGAGTCTTATTATTTATTAGGCAGATTTACGTGTTTTATTGTCTAGTAGTTTTCTATTATTCAGGAGTTTAATTATTTAAGAGTTTATTATTTAAGACTTCTATTATTGGGGAATCAAGGAAGTTACATTATGGATGATAGAAATGTAACTATGTAACTCTTTAAAAGGAGGGAGCCTTATTAAAAAAGGTATGCAGGATTTTAATCGTTCACTTATAGTTTGTTTAAGAGATAGGGTCTCTAACGAGGTCCAAGGTTTCAGACTCCCTTTGATGCGCGCTGAGAGTTATCCAAATTGGCCTTACAAGACCCGTGAAGAGATCCTATTTGCGGGATCATAACAATTTGTTTCTGTGCGAAAGACTTTGTTTTGTGCTTTGTATTGCATTCAGTGAAAAGATTCAAAACAGCCGAGGTTGTTCTTATTGGTTTAAGTTTCAACTTAAATGCACATTGAGCAATTAGTTTTATCATCTTAGGGATCGCTGCGATTTTAATTACGAGTGCGCTTGAGTTCCTATATGGTCATTGTAGGCTGTAGGTTGATTATCATCTGGTTTGGATTTCCAACAAATGTCTTTCCAGATTAATGCTTCGGGGCCTTCAATTAGTTATTTCATACACAAAACCATTCAGGAGTGAAACTCTGTATATGGAACATTTCTAAATTCTCTCTTATTTTGTTACTCTAATTGTATTTTATTGTTCATTTCAACTTTGAGCTAGAAAGTGCGGTAATAATCTATAGCTGAGATGTGAGACTAAGTTAGCATTTTCTTTCTCATTCTTTTTCCGTCATAAAATGTGGCCAACTATGCAATATATCATTCTTCCGGTTATTATTTTATTTTCTGTCTAAGCAGGTTATCAAGAGTGCCTGAGATGATAAAAGAAATAGCCAGAATTCAGACAGGTGCGGAAGATCTCCCATGCTTTTTGAGAAAGCATTTTGTTCGACTCCTTGACAGTATTGATAGAAAGATGCTGCACTCGGAAGAACTATTTATACAGAAACAAGCTTTGCAGCGAATTAAGATGCTGATCGAAATGATGGGCTCTCAGCTTAGCACCTATGTCCCAAAACTAATGGTTCTTCTCATGCATGCTATTGATAAAGAATCACTGCAAAGTGAGGGTCTGTCTGTCTTGCATTTTTTCCTCATGCAATTGGGAAACAAATCACCTTCTAGCACTAGATATTTAGTCTCACAAGTTTTTGCTGCACTTATTCCCATCTTGGAAAGATACAAAGAAAATCCCTTTTCACACTTAAACAAAGTTGTGAAAATTCTAGAAGAACTTGTGTTGAAGGACAAAACGATTTTGAAGCAGCATATCTGTGAGTTCCCTCCGTTACCTAGTATACCAGCACTGGCAGAAGTAAATGAAGCTATTGAGGAAGCACGAGGATCAATGACTGTTAAGGATCAAATGCGAGATGTTGCTAATGGTTTGAACCATGAGAATTTGAATGTTAGGTATATGGGGGCTTGTGAGTTGAGAAAGTTACTGAACATGAGAAGGGAAGATGTAACGGCTCTGATTACTGGAGAAGTTGTTGTGGACATGGATGTTTTGAGCTCTTTGATAACATCTTTACTGAGAGGATGTGCAGAAGAATCAAGGACTGTGGTGGGACAACGGCTGAAGCTGGTTTGTGTTGATTGTCTTGGAGCATTAGGTGCTATTGACCCAGCAAAGGTGAAGGGTTTTTCATGTCAACGCTTTAAAATTGAATGTTCAGACGATGATCTTATATTTGAGTTGATCCAGAAACATCTGGCTAGGGCATTTAGAGCTGCACCTGATACTACGGTTCAAGATGCAGCTGCATTGGCAATACAGGAGCTTCTAAAGGTTGCAGGTTGTGGGGAACCAATGCATAAGAATGTTCTTGCTTCTTCATTACAAACACAGAAGGAGAAAAATACTGAAAATGCTAGTGGGATGGATAGTAGGGGTCAAAAATTGTGGGCCCGGTTCTCAAACTATGTGAAAGAGATAATAGCCCCTTGCTTAATCTCTAAATTTTTGTTTCCGCTTCAAAGTGCTCCTACATCAACTGGCCCAATTTACCTCCCTTCAATGTCATTCAGAAAATGGATAACTTTTTGGATAAAACAGCTGACTGTTCATGCAACTGGATCTCGTGCAAGCATATTTAATGCTTGTCAAATTATAGTGCGTCATGATATCCAAATAGCAGTTTATCTACTGCCTTATTTAGTGTTAAATGCTGTTTGTCATGGTACTAAGGAAGCTCGTCTTGACATAGCGGAAGAAATCCTAACTGTTCTTGCAGCTTCTGGTAATAGTACTGCTCATGCCATTCGTGGTGACAACAGTGAAGTTTGCACTCAAGCTGTGTTTACTCTCCTTGATAACCTTGGCCAATGGGTGGATGATTCTGAGCAAGAACTAGCTTTGTCCGAATCTTTTCAATCATCAGTTTCTAAGAAGCAAGCTTCTGGGTCAAAAGATCAAAGTTTAACTTCTTCTACTGAGCAGGAGCAACTCCTCAGACAATGTAAATATGTTTCAGAGCTTTTGACTGCAATTCCAAAGCCAACCCTTGCTAAAGCCTCTTATAGTTGTCAGGCTTATGCAAGATCTTTGATGTACTTTGAGTCTCATGTGAGAGAAAATTCAGGCTCATTTAATCCTGCAGCTGAGAGGAGCGGCATTTTCAAGGATGAGGATGTGTCCTATCTGATGGAAATATACAGCTGTCTAGATGAACCTGATGGTCTTTCTGGCTTGGCATACTTACGGAAATCATTGAGCTTACAGGACCAGCTCTTAATAAACAAAAAGGCAGGAAACTGGGCTGAAGTATTAACACTTTGTGAGCAGGCTTTGCAGATGGAGCCTACTTCAGCAGATAGGCACTCGGATGTCCTTAACTGTTTGCTGAATATGTCCCATCTTCAGACCATGGTCACTCATGTGGATGGTTTAGTTTCTAGGATTCCTCAGTACAAGAAAACATGGTGTATGCAAGGTGTGCAGGCAGCATGGAGGCTTGGCAAGTGGGACATGATGGATGAGTACCTTAGGGGGGCTAATGAAGAAGGTTCACTATGTAGCGGCTCAGAGAGTAATGCGTGGTTTGATATGAATGTTGCAAAGATTCTCCAGGCTATGATGGAAAAGGATCAAATTTCAGTTGATGAGAAGATTTCACAATCCAAACAAGCTCTCATTGCTCCTCTTGCTGCTGCAGGAATGGATTCTTACATGCGGGCTTACCCATTTATTTTGAAACTTCACTTGCTAAGGGAGTTGGAGGACTTCCGCGATTATCTAGGTGAAGAATCTTTCTTGGAGAAAAAATATCAACAGGATGATGTTCAATTCATGAAAATGATGGATAACTGGGATAATCGGCTCAAATTTACACAACCATTACTCTGGGCAAGAGAACCACTTCTAGCTTTCCGGAGATTGGTATTTGGTTCTTGTGGTCTTGACGCTCAAGTTGGGAGCTGCTGGCTTCAATATGCAAAACTCTGCCGCTTGGCTGGTCACTATGAAACTGCTAACCGAGCAATTTTAGAGGCTCAGGCTTCAGGTGCCCCTAACGTTCACGTGGAAAAGGCAAAGCTTCTGTGGAGTACAAGGAGATCAGATGGTGCTATTGCAGAATTACAGCAAGCTCTCTTGCACATGTCAGAGAAGGTTGTTGGCTCTTCTGTGAGGTCATTAGTTACATCTCTTTCATTGGTTCCACTGAAACTTCAACCTCCACTATGTGATACGCAAACTTTGAACGAGAATCAAGATGTTGCAAAGAGTCTTCTCCTATATACCAGATGGATTCATTACACTGGGCAGAAGCAAAAGGAAGATGTTATAATACTCTATTCCAGGGTGAGAGAAATGCAGCCAAAATGGGACAAAGGATTCTTCTATTTAGCCAAGTATTGTGATGAGGTACTTGTTGATGCCAGGAAACGTCAGGAAGACAATCCTGAACTGAATTCTAGAGCAGTACCATTGACTTCTTCTGCTGTTGCTCTTTCTAGTTCTGAGAAGCATTGGTGGTATAATGTACCTGATGTGCTACTATACTATGCTAAGGGGCTTCATAAAGGTCACAAGAATCTCTTCCAAGCCCTTCCAAGGCTGCTAACCTTATGGTTTGACTTTGGAAGCATTTATCAGAGATCTGGCTCATCATCCAATGATGACATGAAAAGGGTCCATGGAAAGGTGCTGTACTATTTCTAATTGAACATACTTTCACATTATTACTTCTAAATGCATGAGAATGCTTTCATACACAGACATTATTGTAAGATTCCTTTTTACTGTTATACTTTTACAGGTAATGAGTATTATGAGGGGCTGTTTGAAGGATTTGCCAACATATCAGTGGCTAACTGTGCTGCCTCAGTTGGTCTCTAGAGTGTGTCACCAAAATGAAGAGATTGTTAAATTGGTCAAATACATTATCACCTCTGTGCTTAGGCAATATCCTCAACAAGCATTGTGGATTACGGCAGCTGTTTCAAAGTCTACAGTCCGTTCTAGACGGGAGGCAGCTGCAGCAATACTACAAGAGGCTAAAAAGGGATTTGGCCAAGGAAACAGTGGCAACAATTTGTTTGTTCAGTTTGCAAGCCTGATTGATCATCTGATTAAGTTGTGTTTCCACCCAGGCCAGCCAAAGGCGCGGACAATCAATATCACAACCGAATTCAGCTCCTTGAAACGGATGATGCCACTGGGAATAATTATGCCAATCCAACAATCTCTCACTGTCAGTTTACCAACCTATAATGTCAGCCTCACTGACTCACTTACCTCTAACATATTTTCTTCCTCAGATCTTCCTACAATTTCAGGAATTTCCGATGAAGCTGAGATTCTTTCATCTCTTCAACGGCCCAAGAAAGTATGTATTTGTAAGATTAAGTTATAACAATTAGATAATTGTAGACAATCATATTATGTTGCTTTCTAGGCATCTATTATGTACACATTCACCTTGTTATGACTGCCAACTTGCTTTGTTCATTCAGGTTGTTCTGTTGGGTAGTGATGGAATTGAGCGCCCCTTTCTCTGCAAACCCAAGGATGATCTTAGAAAAGATGCCCGTATGATGGAGTTCAATGCAATGATAAACCGCTTGCTATTGAAATATCCTGAAAGCCGACAAAGGAAACTCTACATTCGGACATTTGCAGTAATTCCTCTAACGGAAGATTGTGGTATGGTTGAATGGGTTCCCCACACCCGTGGACTTCGGCATATTCTCCAAGACATATATATAACTTGTGGAAACTTTGACCGGCAAAAGACTAACCCTCAAATTAAAAGGATTTATGATCAATGCAAAGGTAAAATGCCAGAATATGAGATGTTGAAGAACAAGATCCTACCAATGTTTCCTCCTGTTTTCCACAAATGGTTTCTGACCACTTTTTCTGAGCCTGCTGCTTGGTTTAGAGCTCGGGTAGCTTATGCTCATACTACTGCAGTTTGGTCAATGGTAGGGCATATAGTGGGGCTAGGAGACAGACATGGTGAGAACATTCTCTTTGACTCCACCACGGGTGATTGTGTTCATGTAGATTTCAGTTGCCTATTTGACAAAGGGTTACAATTGGACAAGCCTGAGCTGGTGCCATTTAGGCTGACCCAGGTAACATCTGTTTGACAGTTTAAAATTGCTGGTAATTATGTATAGAAAGATCTTTGGAGTAGTCCTGGACGAAGGCTATTTTGCATGTTAGACTAAAACTTCAGTTGCGGATTTTATTGGTGATTCTTTCCCCTTATTTTCTTGAAAATGGTCTTCTATGGAATAAAATACTTTCGATGTATATGTTATGTAGCATACATACTGATGAATTAATTTTCTAATTTTCAATTTCCACATACGTTATTCAAACATGGTCTTGTTCTTGTGATGCCTATTGAATTGCAGAACATGATCGATGGCTTGGGCATTACTGGGTATGAGGGCATCTTCTTACGAGTGTGTGAAATCACACTTTCACTTCTGAGAACTCACAGGGAGACTTTGATGAGTGTTCTTGAAACTTTTATTCATGACCCTTTGGTGGAGTGGACAAAATCTCATAAATCCAGTGGGATTGAAGTTCAGAATCCTCATGCACAGGTAACCTTCAATTTTACGTTCTTTTCCATAACCATGAAACTTTGTTGTAGTGTTCCACAAAAACAAGTCGTTTGGGTTTTAATTGGTTCTCCACCGAACCCATTTAAATCTGCAATCCATGGTTATATAACTCAAAAATTTGGGTTACGTTTAAGCTATCGTAGGTGGGCTATGTATGATTGGAGTGGATTAAAAACTTGTGTATTGGAATATATACTGTTCTGATATAGGCAGCCCTCAGACAGGGCTGTATATAATCATTTAATGCAAGTGAAAAACTAGCGTGAAAGCATTATTTATAAAATTATACGCATTAATTTCTTTATGTAAGTTTTCACTTTTTTGAAAATTCAATAAATAATAAATGTGAAAGCATTAATTACTAAGATACATTCACTTGCATTAAATGCTTATATGCAGTCCCGTTGATTTTATCATATAATCTTATTTATCACATTTTAACACATCTTGAATGTAAAGAAATCTTATTTTAATGTCTTCATGCTTTAATTATGCATCTATTTAAGATCTTTAATTCTTGAAATTATTTCTAGCAGATGAGCTATTAATTTATGTTTCGATTAAATAACTCATGAAACTTAGAATCAATTGATTTGTCTAATTATTTGGTCTATAAAGTATTTAACAAAATTTACAAACCTATTCTAAGAAGCAGTGAAATAGCCACCGAAGAACTATATGTTCTAGTCCCTATAGTTCAGTTAAGGCCAATAAACAACTACATGCCCCAGTCTCTAGAGTTCAGTTAAAAATCTATCTGCTTGTATTTGCTTTCCAGTTTGTCACCAAGTCTTGTCTTGTTTCAGATGCTTAAGACCCGTATAAATAATCTTATTTATGTACATGTCCATGAGATGTCCAAAAGGAAATTTTCATCAAATAATTGGAATTTAGAAACTGATATGAAAGAAAAAGCATTCCAAAGTTGAATATAAAACCCAGAAAAATATACAAAATAATAGATAAAACTATAAACAGATCAAGAAAAACATGAAAATGGAAAAAAGGAAAAGCTAATAAAAATATATAGAAAAGCCATAACAGATAAAATATTAAAGGGAAGTAAAATATCCAAATTTATTGAAATGAAGAGTATTAGATTAGAAATATGAATAATAGATGAAAAATGCTATATCAGTAAGCGTATTGTTGGGTTATCATAAGGCAAAAAGCATTTTGAGGCCCCTGATCTTTCCCTTTTCGGTGCATTAAGTCCTTGATCTTTTATTTGGATACATTAGACCCTTGATCTTTTATATTTGGGTTTATCAAGTCCTCATCTAACAAAATTGGATGATTTCTTAACTTTCACAAATTAATAAGATTAAAATAGTGTGGCACAATTACAAATACAGCCCGTTTAGGAGGGTTTTTTAATATATGTGATTCACTTTGCTTTCTATTTACATTTCTAGACAATATTTTCTTTTTAAATTTGACAATTATTTTTCCCGCCTATTGGAATGTAGTAACGTCGCATCTTATTTCTCAAACGTTTCTCTTTGTCTCTCTCCAAATTAGTATTGTTTGTCTCTCAAGTTCATTTCTGTAATCGTTTCCTCTTCTTCATCATCTTTGCTCTTCTTTTCTTTTTCATCTTAGTTCTTCTCTTCAATTCCGGCCCACAAATTAAGGCCAAATTTTGTATGACTGAAAATTACTGAAGCACATTTACTGAAAAGAAATTATTGAATTGAAATGAACAACCGATAAGTACTAATAAGGCATAAAGAACATGGTCAAACATCACTCATTAGATTTCATCTATGTTTTCATTCTACTCGATTTCACTTTCGAAATGACTAGAAAATGAGCAAAACAACGACAATAACTACTGAATTTATTTTTTTCATTTTTAAAAATAATTGTTGAATAATTTATTGAATATTCAATCAATTATAATTAATTAGGTGTCGCAATATTTCAATTGGTCTTATTAATTTGTGAAAGTTAACAAATCATCCAATTTTGTTAGATGAGGACTTGATAGAACCAAATATAAAAGATCAAGGGTCTAATGTATCCAAATAAAAGATCAAGGGCTTAATGCACCAAAAAAGGAAAGATCAGGGGCCTCAAAATGCTTTTTGCCTTATCATAACCCAACACAAGTCATTGATATAAGCTATTGACCATTATATCCCAATTATAAACCATAGGTATTGAGTTTCACAGTTTGGATGAGTTTAGTTGAGTTGAGTGGGCTACACCCATGTTTTGGTTACCTTGAATTTGTTAAGGTGTCATCTCATGCCTTGATAAATCGTGGAGTTCATGTTTATAGTTATGTTTGACTTGCAAGACGAGGTTAGATTTGTAACTGTGGTCCAATTATGATTGTGCTTTGTTTGAGTTTTACAGAGAGCTATTAATAATATTGAAGCGAGATTACAAGGTATTGTTGTTGGTGTTGGAGCAGCACCCTCTTTGCCTCTAGCTGTAGAAGGACAAGCACGTCGCTTAATTGCGGAGGCAGTATCTCACAAAAATCTCGGGAAGATGTATATATGGTGGATGCCATGGTTTTAGAAGTTCATAGAAATTGGCTTCCTATAGTGAAAGAATTAACCTGTAAAGAAGACATTCATTTTGTACAGTTTGCGTCTAGTAGCATTTGGCTTTTTTTCTCAGGCCATGAAGACTAATTAACTTGTAATAAACAATTGAAAAGTATTAGTAATTTTGACATACCACTTGTGATTTTACTTGCACCATGAGATGCTGGCATACTATATTTAGTGATTCTTAAAATAGTGATTCTTTACATTAAAATATGACGAGCAGCTCAATTTATAGTGATTCTTTTTGGCTAAAATATGATTAAATGAGCTGCTATTTTCAAAATGTAGCCTTGAATTGTTACGATTTTAAAAGTCTTGCAGCAAAGTATATTGAATGCGCCGCAAGGCTAAGTTATATATCGAATTTGTGAAGAGTATTACTTCTGTAAGGGTTTGATAAATTGTCTTTTATTATCTATGTTTATTTTTGGATGTTGTTTGGCGAAATATTCTAAACAAACTTCTTTTTGCTCTCTCAGTGTTCATTATTATTCATGTGGTTCGACAATGAAAGTTTACATATTCCAGTAAGGCCCTGCTTTTGGCCTCCTTTTTGCAAAAGTTGCAAGATGAAATTTTTGCAGAAAACTAATATTGAGATATTTCTAATAAAAATAGTCTTGACTTTCGACATATTTTTAAAAATAAATATTTTCTTTTTACTCCTGGACTTTTATGACTTTTATAATGTGTTTACTAAACATTTCTCAACTTTTGTGTTTTTTCCGCACAACTATTTTTTTTCACAGCAATATCAAACTGGTTCTAACTGTGACCATTTACTGGCAGAATAGCTCTCTTGCATGTTCTTGTTTTCTTTGCAACTTTTATTGTTATTTTATAGTTGTTTATGTTTTTTATTATTTGGATAACTTTAATTTGTTTATTTTCTTGGCAATTGAAATTTCTGTTTAGATTCATCATAGAAAATGAATAGGGCACAATGAAATATGACATTAAATTTTCTAGCACCAAGTTTGACTGTGTCCGTTTACCATTGATTAGAATTATCAAAAACCATTTGAAAGCAATGTGTAAATCACTTGTGGGGATCATCTTTTCTAGAGACTGTTAAAGAAATCCAGACATTTGAATTCGTCAAAATAACATGCATGAATACCTTTCTAGTAGGAGTCGATACTAGTCAGAAGAAGTTCAAATAGAGAGAAGAGGTTCGGCTACTAGGACTAGAGGGGGCTGCCGATTTTCAATGTGTATTACGATTAGAGCCTGTATATTGTGATAACAATTCTACTATATACATTGCATAAAATCCAAATTTCTGTTAGAACAAAACATATAGAGTTGAAATCATTCATTTGCTATCTATCAAATTTGAAGAACAATTAGTCAATATCTTACCAGGCTAGTTTTACATTTAAACCAATGGTACAACAAGCTAGATTGTATAACCAACCTCATCCGTCTTGAGTTCTAAACTTACTTAAAAGTGGCATGTTAGTGTTTATGTGGCACACTAAGAGACGATGATTTGGACGAACTGAAACGCATATCACTTTAAGACAACCATTGTTTAACAACCTTACCTTTAGCAATAAAACAGCCATTGTTGTTCCTCCTATCAATCCTCATGGGACTTCTAGTTTGAACCATTATCTCTTTTACCATTTGCTTAACAGGAGATTCCCCTCTAACAATGCTATGATTTCCAGATCCACAAACCACTATAATTTCAGCCGGAACCTTTTGATTTCCACTGTTCAATCTTTTCCTCATCTCTTCAATCCAAATTAACATTATTACATAAGCTGAACTCAAGTGCATTCCATGTAAATCCAATTTACACTCTACTTCATCCCACTTCATTGCCTCCTTCAAAACACATGATCCCGCCAATTCTTGAACCAACTTGGCCTCCTCTTCACTCAAAATCTTTATCAATTCTTGAATCGAAACCGGACGAAGACTCGGATTCTGATCTATCACCAGTGAAATGATTGTTGGGCAAGCATTCAACACTGAATTACAAGTCCTTAATGAGAATGGAATCCCTACATGTTTCATCTTTTGAAGCCACAAAACCATTTCAGGAAGTGCATTTTGAGCTCCATAAGATGCAAGAATCATGTTTGAACAAACTGTATCGATTTTAAATCCTCCATTTTCGAGATTTGCAATGCTCCTCTGCATCTTTTCAAACAATCCTAATCTTCCATATGCATAAACAACACATCTAAACTCGAACATGGAAGGATTCACTCCATTCCTCGTCATCTCCTCAATCAAATCCTCTGCTTCCCTTGGCTTGCCTATTTCACACAATCCACTAACCATGGATTTAAACCCCTGCCTTTTAACATAAACCGAACGAGAACCGGATACTAACTCACTCAAAAGCGCAAAAGAATCATCAAACCCTCGAATCGAACAGCGTTTGGAATGAGAGTCGATTAAATTGCAGTAAAAGAGAAGTAGATCTCGTTCTTTGAGGTGCAATTTAGAAATGGAATCGGAGATTAGAGTCGTAGACTCGCTATGTTGGCCTTGTTTATCAAGAAAAGCAGCAACATCTGCAACTAGCTTTGGATTCCATTCGAACCACCGAGCTTCTGAGATTTTCAAATAGAGCTGCAAAACAATATCACAAGTGTTAGAGCTGCCTCTGAATAAGGCCCTGTTAGTAAATACTGTTCAATTTAATTCAGTAATTACAGTAATGCTCCGTTATTTATGACCGAACTGAATACTACTACTAAACTGAAGTGCATTTACTGAAGTGAAATTACTTAACTGAAATGAATACTAACGAACTGAATTGAACTGAAATAAATTAATGATAAGAGACTTTTAGTAAAATGTTGCAGATTTCAGTTCAGTAAATTTCAGTCGGTTGAGAGAGAGATTACGGGGAAAGCAAGGCGAGAGAGGTTGGATTGAGAAAGAGGCGGGGAGAGGAGATGAGAAAGCGCATCCAGAGCAATCGATTTGGGAGATGAGGCCACGAATTTTTTAATGAGACGGTTGCCGGAGGAAATGTCGGCAGTAGCGAGAGAAGACAAGAAGCGCTGCCCCTGTTTGCTTAACGCTTCGCATTTCCAAGATACTTGCTGTTGCTGGCGCGGCTCTGAAAATAATATGAAGGGGCATATCCTCGCCGGGATTGCCACGTAACCATGCATAGTTAGTTTAGGAAGGCGATACTAAATCCGGCATCTCCTATCTCCATCTCGCACATAACATTTTTTAAAGGGTCAAGTTTACAAAATATGTAACTAAGGGGGTGTATTGATTTAGGATTCTATAGGATTTTTTTGGATTTTAAAAGTCTAGGGGTATTCAATATAGATTTTTAAAACTCCTTCAAAATCTGATGGTATTCAATTAGAACTTTTTAAATTCCATCAAAATACAGTAGTATTGAATATTTCATTGACTTGTAAGGATTCTACTTGTTGATAACTTTCTAGGATTTTGAGGCCCTAGTATAAATAAAAAATTCATGTAGAAATCTCTCCTCCCTCCACCGGATTTTGACATTCTACCTCCATCGCTCTTCTCGCTCAATCTCCATTATCCGATTCTTTTCCCTTCTTCGACCGAAGAAAAAAAACTTTGGCTCGTGCCTCTATTCCGTGAGATTTTTCTCCTTGTTGCTTGAACTTTATCTCTTACCCGGATAAGATTCCTGCAACACCACCGAAACCACCTGCAACAAACTCCTTGCCCCAGCTACTTGCAAGAAACTCTGGCCAAAAATCCATTTTTCCCTCCATCGCATTCCCTAAAGTAATTCTAATTTTCAATATCTTGCTCTAATTGATTTTCTTCCTATTCTATATTTATTAGTACAGTTGTGCTCACATGGTCAATGATTGACCAAATACAATTTGGTCAATCACCGTTAGATCAAAATCTAAGGGTCGATATTAGTTTGGTGGTTGCATTAGTATTTAATCTCCACCCTTAAATTTTGATCTAACAGTGATTAACCAAATTGTATTTGGTCAGTCATTGACCATGTGAGCATCACTCTTTATTAGTATAGTATTCAATATCAATACCAAATAATCTTTTTTGCTTACACGTAATATCTTCTATGTATAAGGCTGCCTAATCATGCAAATGTTTCCAAATAATTTTAGTTTGAAACTATACAGATTCAAAGAATCAAAATAAAATAGGATTTTAGTTCGATTGATTCACTAATTTATGAGGCAAGAATACATTTGACAAGAAGCAGTTGTGTATTGATTAATCTATTCTTACTTATTAGTTTCCATGTGTTTATTTTTTCTCTTCGAAATTTGTTTAAGTTTTTCCAGACTTCCCTACTCCCTTCTAAATGCTAGTGTTCGTACTGGTTATCAACTTAGTGGCTTTATTTCCATTTATTCAGTTCCATTTGGGGAAATTTTATGGTATATAACAATCTATAGACTTTGTAATGTTTATAAAAACAATCTAATAGAATCTACATGGATATAAAACAATCTATGGAATTAGTAGAATCCTTTAGAATCCATGGATTCTAAAAAATCTGTCAAAATCTTTTAAAATCTGGATTGAATACACCCACCTAAGTTTTTACCAACAAACTAGCCGTACATCGGGTGTCAAAACGGGTTGGCGGGTCATAAACGGGTCGTGTCAACCGACTCGGCTGACCCGTTTAGGTGAACCCTGACACGACCCGTTTAATAAACGGGTTGAGACGGTTAACCCGTTTAAATTTATAAGTAACAAACGGGTCAAATGACACGACCAATTAACCCATTAACCCACTAACCCTTTAAAATTTCCAAATCAAAAATTATAGCTCTAATAAAATTCAAACCATTACAATCCAAAAAACTCAAACAATCTAAATTCAAATTCACAAACATCCAATCCAAATTCACCAAAAAACATTAAACATGCCAAAATACAATTCAAATTAACAAGAAAACTACAACATTTACTAAATGACCCCCAATAATATATAATATTTACATCCAAACGGGTTAAATAGGTTATATGTGTCGGGTTAAATGGGTTCACGAGTCGGGTTGACACGACCCGCTAACCCGTCTAACTTTAAACGGGTTACAACGAGTTCACGGGTCAACCCGCGACCCGACACGTTTACTAAACGGGTTAAACGGGTTGACCCGTTTATGACCCGTGACCCATTTATCCCAACCCTAACCCGCTTAATTTTCGTGTTACGTGAATCGTGTTATCGTGTCGTGACCCACATTGACACCCCTAGATGCAATGCACAATATATCTATTATAATAATAATAATAATAATAATAATAAAATATTTTTTAGAAGAGAAATAAGTTTCTTTTAATTAGTCAAAATTAAATATTTTTAATTGTCATGTTTGAAAATAAGAAAGGTATCACTATTTATAGCCCACTTTTTTCGAACTACAATTCATTTTAACAAATTTTCCCTTTTCATTAATAAAAGTGGAAAGCTCTCAAATAAAAAAACTTAATTTTGAAACTCGAACATTAAAAATTCAGAATTTGAGATGTCGAATGACCCAACCAATCCAGAATGGAACAATGATGATCAATCATTCGAGGACGAGCTACTCGAACATTTAAAAAAAGTTGAATTCTTTTTTTCAATTCTTTGTTTTTTTGAAAAACTGACAGCAAAGTCGTTCGCCCTAAGGCGGAACGACCAAGTTGGCCGTTTCTCCATATGGGTTGGCTGTTTCCCCATATGGAGAAACGGCCACCAAGGCCGTTTCTCCTTGTGGTGAAACGGCCTACTTGTATTATGGGAGGGGTATTTTGGACATTAGTGAGCTGTAGTTTGAAAAAAATTGGTTGTAAATAGCAACTGACAAAAAGAAATCAAGAAAGATACTGTTGACTTCTGGAGCACACTAGCAAGTATACTAGGTCTGTATGTAGTAATGGTGAAGTCCAAGTGTCATTTCCACGAGGATTGGAGTAAGGTTTTACTGAAAATTGTTACCAACCAGTCTGTTTGATGTATCAAGTAGGGCTGGGCGCGGACTTTGGACAAACCGGATTGGACCGAATATCCGAGTGAAAATATCCAAAATTGGACCGAACTGTTGACTTTTTTAGAAAACTGAACCGAACTGGACTGTTGACTTATTGTCACTAAACTGGACCGAACTGGACCAAAATTATCCGAAACCGGATCGATAACCGAATTGAATTGAATTGGACCGAATTGGATTGCAAAAACTGAAAGTTTATCTATTAAATTTATATATTTTATGTAAAAAATATATCTTCTCACGATTTTTTTTTTATAAATGTCTATATGTAGGTCTAATATATAACTTTTATTAAATACTATTAAAATAAATGGGCCAATATTGCATTATAGTTTAAGATAGTATTTTTATGTAAGAGTTAAAAGATATTTAAGCTACTAAACTAGGGTTTTCCAACTCTTTTCTTTTTCTTTCACTCCACGCCTCTGCTCTTCTCATTGTTCATGCCTTTTTTTTCCATTCTTAATTTTCTATCCGCTCCACCTTAAGATATCGCAAGCTTTTCGTTGTTTTTAGTGTTTCTTGTTGACGTCATCTTCGTTCGCTTTGCCTTCACCATATATCGACGAAACCGACCATCAATCGTTTCCTCACTGCTTTGTGTTTTTTGCTTCACCCGTTATTCTCCAAGCAATTGTCTATTTCCAAAGTTGTTAAGGTAATTAACTAGTTTCATTATTTATTTTTCTTTCTATTTGTTCAAAATTTTATTGAGAATTTGATTGATGGCTATTTCGATTAAGTGCACATATTTTAGAAAACTAAAAGATTTCCCGAGAAAGAGAAAAGTTAAATAATTGCACATGAAGCAAATTAATTATTATTGAAAATTTTAAAAAAGTTGTTTTTTTATTTCAATTATTAATTTAAGTGTTGCTTGTAACAAATGGATACACCTACATTAAATTAAGGGCTTGTTAAGTTTAAAATCAAGTAATAATTTACAATAAAGCAGGAACATAAATATAATACATCATTTGAAATGTTAAAATTAACTTGATGAATCTTGATAGGCAATTAACACTACTGATATTCTAACTATTGATGTTTAAATTTTAATGGAGAAATTAATAGGTTAGGAAATCATATTGACTAGGTTAGACTTGAAAAGAACTTCACTGATACATGTCATTTTTGGAGCAGTAACATTTTTAAATTTTGAAGTGTATTATATTGTCTTACTTTCTTCCAAAAGAAAATATTATTTTTGATAGTTTATTCTATAATTAATAATGCTATTTGTTCCCATATGTTTATATTTATACTAATTATGATTTTTTCCTTGTGTAAAAGGGAAATGTCTTCTTCTGCTATCAAGCGGAAATCAACATGTGACAGTTCATTAACAAATAATGATACATTCAGCTCTATGCTACCACCGCGACCACAATCACATGGTGATAATATTAGCATCAATGAGCCAACTATCCAAAACGACGTTGTTGACTCCCCTCACTCTCCACCAGGTGATAAATCTCTTTTTCAAGAAGATAAGTCTAGATCTCATGTTTGGGAGCATTTTACAAAACTTCGTGATTCAAAAGGAGTTTTAACTGGGAGAGCGATTTGTGTTTGGTGTCATGGGAATTATCAAGGAAAAAGTGAGAAGGGTACTTCAAGCCTATGGAGACATTTGAGAGAAGTTTGTAAAAAGTTTCCACATAAAAAAGATTTATCTGAAGCACAAAAAAATAAAGATAAAACTCAACCAATTTTAGTTTTTAACAAGCCACCTGATAATAAGAAAGCAAAATTAGTTTGTCATAGTTTTGATCAGGAAACTTGTAGAAGAGATTTGGTTAGAATGATTGTTATAGATGAATTGCCATTTAGGACAGTTGAGAAACGTGGGAAAGGTTTAGAAGATCAAAGGCATTTGACAAGTTAGAAGATCTTGATAAGAAATATGCAGACGAATTTGTGAATGAAATGCTTGTTGAGAGTGATTGGTCGAATATTAAGAATCTCTCTAGATTTTTGAAAAGGTTTTATGACATTACTTGTAAATTATCCGGTTCATCATATTCTACATCTAGTCTTTATTTTCCTGAGGTGATGAAAATTCTGAAGGATATTACATTATGTCAAAATAGTAAAAATCTTTCTTTAAAATACATGGGCAATCAGATGAGAGCAAAATTTGACAAGTATTGGGGTTCTATAGACACAATGAATATGATGCTTTTTGTAGCAGTGGTTTAGACCCAAGGTATAAAGATGAAGTATTTGATATCTAAGTACACTGAATTTTATGGTGATAGTGATGCTAATGAGTTGGTGGAACAAGTCACACAGATTATCATGACACTGTTAGATGAATATAAAGTGAACAATGTGAATCTTGGAGCACAAATTTCTGGATTTGATGAAGCAAATGATAACATTGATGATGATATTGATGATTACTTTTTGAATGTTGATAAAGATAATGGGGTAACTGAGGGAGATTGGGAGAGATATATCAAGGAGTTACCAGAAAAATATGTAATTGATTTTGACCTTTTACAATGGTGGAAGGTGAATGTTGTAAGGTATCCTGCTTTATCTCAAGTTTCCAAAGATGTATTTGCTATCCAATGTTCAACTGTGGCTTCTGAATCTACATTTAGCACGAGTGGTAGAACTTTAGATCAGTTCAGGAGTTCTTTAACACCTGCTACTGCTGCGGTGTTGATCTGTTGTCAAGATTGGCTAAGAACTTCAACTCTAGCTTTTAAGCATGAAGAAGAACTTGATGATCTTGAAGCTATTGAACATGGTAATATCTTCTTATAATGTTTATTTTATTATTAATTTAAATTTGATGTTTATTTGTGAATATGAATTTAGTTTATGTATTTTTAACTTTATAAATATTATTTGATGTTGTAGAGATTAGTTCTGATCCTGATGTTGCAGCGTCTCTCAAATCCATATTTCAATTGGATTGTTGAGATTTTTAATGTAAATCAAAAACAGTTTGGTAAGTATATTTCTATTCTTCTTCATTTGTGTTATTTCATTATTTTTGTTCAAGTGAAATCTTATTTATTAACATTTGTTATTTCAGTGACATTTTTATTATAATTTCAGTGCAAAATGGGTTGATTGCTCACTCAATCAAATCAAGAATTGGAGGATATGCCAACTGTTTGGGAACTCAGAGTCAATTATATTTAGATTTGTCATAGCCATTATATACAACAGTAGTCGTATTTTGTTTGAGAAATATTGTGGTATTTTAAACAAATCTTTTTTATATTGACTAAGAATATTTATTTTGTTGAGATAATTTGTTATATCTTTATCTTGTAAGTTTAGTTTTTATTTTATTTCATTAAAATATTTATCCGAATAACCGAATAACTGTATCGGACCGAATCGAATTGGATTGAAACCGAAACTCCGAATCGGACTGGACCGAAATTTTTGGGACAATCCAATCTTGGAGATTTAAGCTTTCAATCCAATCTTGGAGAATTCTATTTAGCAACCTCCGAAATTCAATCCAATCCTGGAGGTTATGAAATCTCCGAATTGGACCGGACCGTGCCCAGCCCTAGTATCAAGTGACAAATATTTGAAGTTGTTTGAGTTGATTGTGTTTACTGAAAACAGAGCAATATTGGAATGTGATTTAAAAACAATTATGGGAAAGTACAAGCCCAACCAACCTGTTTGCTAGTGATCTACGTACTATTTCTCTTATTATTAATGCATGTTATTCAATCTTCATGCCAAGGTCTCTACTCCATATTCACTTAAAGTCAGTTTTCACATGTTCTTAAGATCCTAAGAATTTATTGCACAAAGATGCACCTAAGTGTAATGATTCTTGCATTAAGCTGAGTAGCATCCCAAAGATATGAGAACCCTTGGTATAAAATCAGACAAGTATCTTTAGAAGATAATATATGTATAATGGTAGTTACATGCAATTGAAAGTAGCTTCCCAACATCCAAATGCACTAAGATACGAAGTATTAATTACTCCAACCATAGGCATTCCATTATACACGATGAAGGATTGAAAACATACACTACTAATAAAGAGAAAAGTACTAGTGACCACCAACTTAGGCTGGTTAAACTTGAAAGGTGACTACTCACTCATACTGTAAGCAAACAGTCTAAAGGAAACTGAAAACTTCATTAAAGAAGAGAATAAATCTCTTAACAGAACTACAGGAAATAAAACTGAAGTAGATGTGATGTCTAAGTCTGAGAATACTTCAGCAACAAAAGCTACAGCCGTTATATAGGCTGGGAATCAAAGAAAAGTTAAATTTAACTAACAAACAAACTGCAGAAATACATTAAACGAGATTAACTACACATTAAACTAAGTCTTCAGCTGATTCTGCCCTTAAAACACGCTCCACTCTCATCCCCCAAGCTTGCATCCGTGACATTACAGTCCAAAAGCACTTTTCAACACGTTTTGTCTCATTCTTCTCTTGTCTTTTAGCTGTAAAAGGCTGTTTGTGTCCAGAATTCTTGTTGTTACCCATAAACATGATATTTGCTACACTTTGATCATTGTTAGCACAATCTTATGCAATTTTAATTGATTTAGCCCGAAATACTTATGAAAGTACAAGGGAAAATATAGTCAAATACGGACTCAACATATTACCCCCAACTTAGACATTTGCTTGTCCCCAAGCAAAGACTCAAAGACAAAGAAAATTACCCAAGTTAAGACTCAAAAAGAAAAAGAAAAACACTTAAGCTAACAACTAAAGCATCAACTATTAGAGAAGGTGCAAAATGTGATTAGGCTAGATTCCATCATTAAAGCAGAAATTCTTCAAGACAAATAGAGTTCAAAATTCAACAATTTTAATAATCTGCCTCACAAGGGAATAATGTTCACTCTAACACTCAGTGGCAAGTGTGCCATAAGGGCAAGAATTTACACTCTTCAGCTTGAATACATAGAAACACGAGGTGTTGACCTTGTTAATCGGTCCATCTTAAGAGAGCACAGTTTGTTTGAACTTGACACTTAATACTGAACAGCTTGTTTCCTTGATGCAACCCAACTTTAGATAGAACATTTAAGCTTGACATCCTTTTTCATTCTTTTCATTTTTCATTTTTTTTTCATCAGGCTTTTTGAGATGCCTGTTTCTTTTGACAATTTTGAGGCAAACAGGATGTTTGAGAATTATTTGGGCAATAAATAGGCTGTTCAGATAGTTTAAGTTCCTGAAATCTCTCTAAAAATAGGCTACCATGGCAAACTCTACCTAAGTGTTCTGATGCATAAGCCCACTCAGAAGAAAGTTTGCATTTTCATGCTAATTTAGGCTCAAAATCTCATATGGGTTGTTTGCAGTTTATTGTTGAACTTCAAGTTACAGAACTTCTAATCTTCTAGGAAAAACTAGATTCATCACACATTTGCAAAACAAAAACAATTTAAGTTCTAATTGCTGCTATACAAAAGACTCTAACTAACTGAATTTGACTCAAGACACAAAAATATAAATACTTATGAAAATACAAGGGAAAATATAGTCAAATACGGACTCAACGGATACTAACAAAATATTAAGAGATTTTCATAAACTAAGATAAAATATTTCAATTTTTGAATTGAGTATAAGTGGATATATAAAAAGATTTAACAAACTAAAAACTCTACAAAATTGACATGTGACATCTTTCATGCTTCTTTTAATTATAGTATAGATGATATCTATTCTTTTTTACAAAATAAAAATAAAATTTTATTTACTTAAATACATAAAATATTGATCGGCCAATTTTCTTTTGAAAAAAAGTAAATTTAAAACAAGAATCTAAAAATTTCAAAATAAAAAATTTAAAGAATTAAAATTGTTTAATATCACAATTCTTAAGAAAATATTTTATTTTTCAAAATTATTATTTTAAATTTCTTAAAATTATGTTTGATTTCTCCATTTTCAAAAAAAATCATTTAAATAATTTTAAAATTAAAATGTTGAAGAATTTGTTATGAATGAATTAAGTGGATTACCATTATACCCCCGAAATATTCTAGATGTCCTGTTACCATACAAACTCTAATTCTTGTATCCTATATAAAAGACCTCTCTATATGGAATATGACACACATCAATATTCTCTCCCTACATATCTCTAGTTTATTTACAACACGTTATCAGCACGAATCCCTAGCCGCTTGAGCAAAACGAAAGACCACGAAACCCTAGCCGCTTGAGCATAACGAAAAGAAAACTTCTACCACAAAACCCTAGCCGAAAAAAAAACTAGCGTGATTGAGGTAAGTGTCTCGGTACACTCTTTTATCTTGCGTCTTCCTATTTTCAATTTGGATTTTCCAAGTGTGCCAAAATAATTTCTCACTAGGAAGACAAATTCTCGATACAGGAATAATATTTTTGTTGAATACATGATTCATGAGAACCATAAGAATTGATGATCTTTAATAGTTCAATTCTGGATAAAGAAATAGTATTCGAAATTCATGATTCCATCACATAAGATGTTTTTGCTTTGTTGCTTTTTAAGTTTGCCAAATTGTAATTTGCTTTTGTGTATATATGCTTCTTTCATTAGCCATATATTTATTTATCTGCAAACAATTTTGTATCATATAATTGTTGTCTTCACATGACATATATGTCTTTTATGTGCTTGAGTGGATCTAAAGCGTTCATCTTGTTTTCGAAGCAGCAATAGTTTTATTATTTGCTTAATTAAATAATCGTGATTTTGGTTTGGGATAATGGCCTAAAAAAATGCCAATTATCAAAATAATCATCAATAAGCTGCCTAATTTAAATTAATTCCGAGTCTAATGCTCAATTTTAACTCCAGGTTAAGCGAAACCGGTGTTAGAAACACCGGGTTTAAAAATGCACAGAAACCGGTGACTCTAACACCGGTTTCGGTGCGCCACGTGTCCCCCTGATGTCGGCAGGGGGACAAGACTGAACCCGGTGTCTGCAACACCGGGTTCTGAACCCGAGGTCACAGACACCGGGTTCAGACGCACAGTCTGTGCGCGTGGGAGACCGGTCTCCTTTTCAGAACGTCTTTAAATTGCTTTGGATTATTTCAATTTTAGTCCCTAGTTTCCTTTAAATTTGCTTGGTTTATTACGAGTTTAGTCCATATTTGTTTACATATTTGCATTCGTCATTTTTCTTTATATTCTTATACCCACTCTATCTTATACTCTTATATTCACTCTAACACATACTCTCATATTCCTTTCTCCTCCTTTCTTTGCGAATTTCCTAATCACCTAATTATCTTCCTAATTAAAATTCCTCTTCCATCTTAAAATTCATCTTAATTTACTCCTTAACTAATTTTTCATACATATTATTCTTCCATCTTCTTCAAATTCTAATATAAAAGGTAAGATTTAGATTAGTATTATATTGTTAAGATTAATGATATTTTTGAGATTAAAGTTGTTAATACTAATATAATTTTTGTTCATTTTTAGGAGAAAATGGAAAATTTAAGAAGAATGATGAGGGGACGAAGGGAGCAAGTGATACAACCGCACGGGGAAAAAAAGAATTATTGCATCCACACAAATTTCATCGTTCGGAAGCTACGTGGAATAATCCGGTAAATAGTTTAACTTAGTTTATATTTAGTTCTAATCGAGTTTTAATTATAATATAATCTTGTTACTAGAAATTATGTTTTAATTCTTAGAGATTTAGTATTTTTATGGATTAAAATGTAGAGTGTATTAAGTTAGAAGTTATGCTTTATAATTTGAGAGATTTAGTATTTTTATTTTCTTTATCTTCTTCAATGACACTAAATATTATTAGGATTCAGAAATAAAAGAGTGTTTCTTATATGCAACAAATTCATGTATTATATAAATTAGGTCATAAAATGCTTAATTGGCTCTTATTTCTTAAGGATAAGCAAATGTATAATCATAATCAATAATCGGAAGTAGCAAAGGAGGGATTAATCTGATATTTGTTGTAATGTATTATGTATATATTATGTCAAGTGATTGATAGAGTACTATTTTAAATAATTTATTATGTGTTTAGTAATTTGGAGGGGTGAAGATTTAGAATAATATTAGAAAGTTAGGGTGTATGAATTTGGGATTTAAGATTCAGAAATTAGGTCTTAAGTTTTAGAGATTTAGTCCTTTCAAAAAAAAAGTTTTAGAGATTTAGTATTCTTACGGTTTAGAAAATTGAAATGTAGAGTTTTTTATTTTTTAAAACATAAAATGTAGAGTTTATAAAGTTAAAAGTTATGGTTTATCATTTGCTTAGTTTAATTTAATCAACTTTTTGAATGATTTGTTTGATTTATTTTTTCAATAAAGTTTCAATTTTAATGTTAGGAAAAATTACGATGTGGTGGAAATTAGTTAGGATTTTGTTATTAGATATAATTGAGTTAATTAGTTGATTTTTATTGTCATACTATTATACCCTAAAAAACTATGGAAGTGCTTAAATGAGTAAATAAAAAAATTAGGAGATTCATTACTTATTGGACATTAGTAAGTTAAGTGAATACACGTGTGTTATGGTTAAAAATGTATTTTTAACTATTTGAAATAATTTTTACATGGTGTACAGGACGATGTAAATCATCTGACAGTTAAGAAAGCAACTGATTTTGGGGCATTTAGAACCTTACATCCGCGAATTCGAATTTATCTTGACAATTGTAGATTTGGACCGATCGCTCGTATGGGCGGCATGAAAGTTGATTCCGCTTTGATCACCGGCTTGGTTGAAAGGTGGAGACCAGAAACCCATACATTCCATTTGAGTGTTGGGGAAGCAACGATGACCCTTCAAGATGTTGGTGTCATAACCGGATTAAAAGTGGACGGCGTTCCGCTAACTTGTGGCCGCTTAGATAATGTAGATTGGAAACGACTTATGTTTGAGTTATTGGGACAAGTTCCGAGCGACGAACATTTAGAAGGTAACACGCTGAAATTGAAGTGGTTATCGGATCATTTTCAAAACTTGGAGGACCATCCCTCATATGAGACTGTGAAACAGTATACGCGAGCTGTAATGTTGCGTTTGCTTGGCGGCACGGTGTTTGCTAATAAATGTGCCGATAACGTTCATTTGATGCTGATACCGCTATTAAGAGATTTGGACAGTCCAAACGGAGTTAAAGGATATGCATGGGGTGCAGCTATGTTGTCCTATTTGTACGGAGAGTTATGCAAAGCCACAAACCCGACGTGTAAACAAATTGGTGGCTACGTACAATTTGTACAAATATGGGCATATGAGCGGATAATTCCACTTTGTCCACGTCTGCGGGGTTACAACAGTGATCTTCCTCCCGACGGTCCCGTTTGTTTAAAGTAATATTTTATATTTTTATTTAAAAGTTTATAATATTATGTTAAGAAGTATACATTATTAAATAGTTTTAATTTATTTTGCTTTTAATGCAGGTGGAAGAATCATCGGTTAGACAAAACCAGAATTGTTCACAACAATCTGACTGCAATTAGGATCACATTAGATAACCAAAGAGAAAATGAGGTGAGATTCGTTGATTTCATTTGTGAGTTAACTTAATTATAGTATGAAATGACATTAATAACTCTAATAAATTAACTATTTTGCAGATGATTTGGGAGCCATATAATAATATTCTCCTAAACTTGCCTCATTGTTGTCTAGAGGGCGAAAATGTGTGGCGATCAGTTGTTCCAATCCTCTTCATGTATAACGTTGAAATGCACCAGCCTGATAGATGTCTTAGGCAGTTTGGTATGAACCAACCTATACCTCGGTCACCAAAGAACATCGATTGCTATCACACTGTTGACATGCGGGGAAATAGTTCTACAAATTGGGAGAAAATGTTAGAAAGTGTGATAGCGATTTGGGCAGAAAGGCACAACCCGAAAAGAATCGCCAGAGAAGGTCCATTAGAAGGACCATTGCATAACCAATCAGAATATATGCAATGGTACTTTAAAAATACAAGAAGGTGGATCCTTCCAAGAGGTGGTTCGCATTCTGCAGTTGTAAGTGAAAAAAACATATATTTCTGTTATTACATGTAATAAATATAATCAATCTTAATTTAACTCATAAGTGTATCATGCAGGCGGATGGTTTGGAGCATTTGTACCACATGCTGAATATCGAAGAGGATACAGTTAGGGCTATGGCTGCTAGCATGTTAACTGCTTTGGATGAACAACGACGAATGCCCGCCACCTTTGATCCTCAACATGCTCCGTTGTCTGTAGCATTACCGTATTTCGATGAGTCGGTACAAGAAGCACAAAGGAGGAGACAACATTTACGAGATCGACGTACTAGAATTCCAAGCCCTCCGCCACCGGTAGGGTTACAACAAATACCCCATGCAAGAATGGTTGAAATGTATGGTGATGCATCGTGTAGCCATCCATATGACATGCATGGTCCCTCGAGTTCACAGTTTGGATTGGATCAATTTACAAACCAGTTTGTTCCACCTCCTCAACCACCTGTGTATGGAACTCCCGGTGCATCGAGTTTGCAATTTGGGATGGATCAATATACAACGCAGTTTTTTCCACCTCCTGAACCACATGTGTATGGAACTCCCGGCATGTCCAGTTCACCTATTGGAATGGATTTAAATTTGAGCCAATCTGATATAGATCCACCAACGAGATTTTTTACTCCGGTCCAAAATATTTTACCAAGTTATAATCCCGACCAATGGACCGGTCATGAAGGTGGAAGCGGGAGTTCAACAATGAACCCTACCGAGTTTTTATACAATATTGATCAAGGAAATGCTTCAAGCTCCTTCATGGACGTCCTTGAAACTGACGGATTGATTGGTTCAACTATTAGCTGCAATTATTGTGGATGTTCTCAAAACTACGCCAATGAAGTTCCTCAAGGACATCGATATCCCGCTCGCGGAGCCAATCCTACGTTTTGTCGTCAATGTAACCATCCTCATCGAACTTACAATCACTAGTATTATCTTGTTGTAAAATCCACTTTGAATAAATGAAATTAATTTGAAAGTGCAATTAATATTACATTTTTCTTTATCAAATTACATTACTACTATTGTATTTTTCTTATTTTTTTCGAAAACTTCTATTTTTCTTCTTTAAACATATTGACCCAATTAATACACATGTTATTGTAAGACTCAATTACATGTTAGTTAATTATACTAAAAAAAGATAATAATGAAACTAATAGCATACAAATATTTGTTGAATGATCAAATAAGATAGTTGTTATTATTACAAACATCCAAGTACATGCATTCATAACAAGTTATAAAATAGTTCCTCAACTAATAATAAAAAATATTAATTTGTGTCTTCATCGGACATTTCATCGTCGGATTGGTAGCGGCGAATAGATAAAATTTTGCTCTCGTGTACGCTAGACAACTCTCTCCCACTAGCCATAGCTTGGTCTTTAGCCAATTTCAACATATAATACCTCGATCTTCGCTTTAACTTTCGGTTATTCTCCTTCCGTATCCTTTTCAATGCAACTTTGTAGTGTGGCATCTTTCGTCGTTCCATAATCAACGATGTCCGTCGTACCACGGGAACACCTAACGTCCTCAAATCTTCAGCAAGAAGTTCAGATTCTCTCACCCTATACGGCCATTCACGTCTTAAACCGGCATAATATTCTCTCGGATCATTGAAACGACATGTCATGTAGTCATCATTGAACAGAGGCAGCAATCAATTTGGATTTCTTGAAGTCATAAGGTTACAAACTGCTTACAAAAATATTAACAAATTAGGGAACAATTTTATAACAATTTGATTTACACATGCATATACCACCAAATGTTATGATTGATAAGTAGTGTATAAGTTAGAGTCAATATTAATAAGTAGTGCATGAGTTCTACATAATATTAATAAGTACTACAACATTATTACACCATACTTATTCTACATAATACAACCAACATTTTATAAGTCTTAACCACATACAACTAAACATATTACGAGTCGTCCTCCTCGGGATCCCAAATTATTTTGAAGGGGCGGTCCTCCTCCTCGGGATCCTCCTCCTCATCCTCATCCTCCTCGATCACGCGATTCTGAACGGGATCATGATCGCGAGCAACGTTTTCACGCTCCATCCTACGAGCAACCTCAACATCTATCTTGTCGCACACTCTATTTGCAAGATCGTGTGCGATATCATAAACAACATGGTATATGTTAGCGACCAACATATCTTGATTATCTCTTTCGACACGATTTTCGTATTCTCTCCTTCGGATAGCTCTAATTCACCGAGCAGTCAAAGGAAGCATTCCATTGATGCGATTTTGACGCTGCATTGCTGCTATCCTCTGTCTCACTCGACGTCTAGCCCTATAATCCGCGTCTCTGCGTCTAGTCATGGAACTGTTACGAAAAATGTTATTATGTTAGCATGCAAATATATATGTAACCATATTGATGTTCTACTACATTAATGTCACAAAATAATCCATAACAAGGTTTAACACGCCATAAAATATCATCATCAAATATCATCATCAAATATCATCATAAAATATCACATCAAATATGAGGATCAAATATCATCATCCGACATTTCAATGTCAGATAAGTGAGAAGATCTTCTAGAGTATGCCATAAAATTACGAGCTTCTTGAACGTCGCCGTCTTCAGCTCTTTCACGAGCAATTTTAATCATTTCAAATCGATTCAGTCGGATCTTTAGACGATTATTTTCTTCACGGATTCTATGAACAGCAAGGTGAAGTTCATTATTATTATTACGGGGCATGTGTATTGACTTATATCGCGGAGTCCGCACGCCCCAAGTAGCAGCATCTTCTCGTAGTATCTCAGACTCGTTCACGCGATACTCCCACTCTTCTTGCAACCGACGTATAACATGTTCTGAGTTATGTTGTCTCGGATCAAGAGGATACACAAAATCATCATCAAGTACCCACCACCGACCCATTCCTCTAAACACATCTCCAGGGGTATATGTTATGGACATACTAATATAAATAACAACACAAACAACATAAGTCATTAATAAAATACATACGACATAATTCATTGTTAAAATACAAACGACAAAAGTAATTGACACATACGACAAAATTCATTGTTAAACATCGCAACGACATAAATTTGAGTCAATAAAGCTGACGAATTTTAACTACCCCCGACGAAATGTTTCATGACAACAACAAGGCAATGAAGAAGGTAACTTTGTATGGAAGTCATTGTCGTGATTGGGAGGTAAGTCCATTGTTGTTATCGTCGGTTCTGATTTTAGGACTTCTTCTCCATGGAATCTAGCAAGTCGAATCTCCATTATATCTATTTCCCGTTGTAATTGAGCTTTGACCTCCAAAATTTGTTGGGGTGTACGTCTAGGCAAGGTGGCGGATTTGATGACAGGTCTTACGATGCCATGGCATAAACAAAATGCTTCAAGCTCACATCTCACCTCCCACAACCTCATCCACGCGGGAGGGGTAAACCCATTAACAAAGCAATTATTCGGAACAATCTTTGTATGATATCCTTCAAAAATATGGCCCGCTTTGGTGGGAACCAAGTGATAGTAAAGTTCTGCGGTTGAAAAGTTCCTTTTTTTGCCATACCACTTTTCACAAAAAGCATCTTCGTAAACATCAAGTACTTCACCATTACTGAATGGAGTGTAACGCCATCTATTCATAATCTATTCCATAAGCAAAAAATGAACAAAACACACAACGCGATTAATTTCCCATTACATCACAATAACAATGTTCACACTAACATAAATTGGAACAACGACAATTAGAATACAACATTTTTGTTTTTGCTTCAAAAACACAACACAAATTAATGACCCCTTCGTACTCTAGATGAGGAACCCAAATTTATACCCCTTGAACTCTCCCCTACGTGAGAAGTGGAGGCCGAGTTTCTTCCCCTTGAACTTTCGCCTACACCACCTTCAGCACGATCATTCGCTTGTTTTTCTTTACATGATCTTATGTTATGCCCACCTTTTTTGCAATAAGTACAGACGTAAGTAGTGGTATCCCTCTCGATCTCATCCATTTCATTCCTAATTTGAGTGGACTTTGGCCTCCCTTTCTGCCTCTTGCAACCCGGATCAACAGTTATTTTTTCAGAATTGAACTCCGGCCAATACTCTTCATGAGGTAAGGGCTGGAATGGATAGTTATATACTTGTAATGTCTCCGCCAAGCTAAATGCCTTATCAACATATTGGAACACGTCTACATGCATGCGTTTGCAAACCGCCATTGCATGTGAACATGGTAGACGAAAATTTTGAAATTTATTACAAGAACATTTACGCGCATCTAGGTCAACTATCTGTGTGTTTCCCCCTTTCTGTTTGATTGGATCATATGCTGTGAGTACATGACAAAGTTTTGTTCGAGAATCGTATGCTGTCACAGTATGGCCATTTGATCTACTGCTGTACTTGTTAAACAGTTTCTTGCAAATAGGTGTGTAGGTTTCACCTGAATCGGCCAACTTACTGAATATGACCCTCCTTTTGTCAAAGTAATGCACCATTTTTGCGAATGTGTGCTCCACGATGCTTTGAATGGGCATTTGTCTAATCCCTTTCAAAACACTATTGACACATTCTGCAATGTTTGTCGTCAAACTACCACATCTTGCGCCGTTATCATGTGAGAGAGTCCACTTATCGAATTGCGATTGCATTGCCCAATTGAACGATGGCACGTGCATTGCCCTGATATTTTCCATAATTCGTTGGAACTTCCTAGGTTGAGCTTGTGCCCCTATGAGACATATGTGCACGATATCAATACAAACAATAATAAAAAGTTAGAAAGTTTTAAAATATTACAAACGTGTCACGAGGCTTACCGGCTTGATAAAGCATCTTTTTTATTCCAGCCCGATGGTAAGTATGATTGTAGTTGCTTACGAAATGTCGGAGGCAGAATCAATGTTGTGCAACATTGTCATTCCAACCCAATGTAGGGTTGGACATGGCATTCATTATCCCGGCATGTCGATCAGAAATGACGCTTAACCCAGTGCGTTGGGTCACATATGTCCTAATGCAACTCATGAACCATGACCAGCTAGATATGTTCTCGCTTTCGACAATCGCAAATGCAATTGGAAGGATGTGATTGTTCCCATCAAAACCGGTAGCAACCAACAGAGTGTGTTTGTACTTTCCGTACAAGAATGTTCCGTCGATCAATATCGTTGGTCGACAATGTTTGAAGCCCTCGATGCATGGTTTAAAACTCCAAAAAACACGCTTAAATATATGTTGTCCATGAGAAGTAGCTTCACTTGTCATTATGAAACTAACACAACCCGGATTATAATGCCTTACTGTATGCAAGTATCGTGGCAACTTGTTGTATGATTCTTCCCAGTTTCCAAAAATCAAATCAAGGGCCCTCTTCTTCCCGAACCACGCCTTTTTGTACGAAACTTGGTACTGGGACATTGTTTTGATGTTTGCTTGTATGACGACGACACTTAGCCTTGGGTCTTTCGCAACCATCTCCATGATACAATGAGCTATCAGCTTACTGTCTAGCTTAGTGTGGTCTTGTGTCAAACCAGAACTAGAACATGTATGAGGACCTTTGTACACAGTAATTATCCAATATCCAAGTTTCTTCTTCAACTGTGCCCTCAACCACCAACCACATGGTTGGTCCGTTTGCCAACACTTCAACACTAACTTATGCGGCTGCGACTCAACTGTTGAATATGACACATTGTTTTTCATTGAATATCTCTTCACTGCTGCCTGGACTTCTGCTTTCCCAGTGAAAATTAATCCCTTCCTCAGCTCAGATATACCATCCCATATGCAATTTGCCTCTTCCGAATCATTTGAAATGCCGTACTGTTGATCTTCTTCAATCATTGAATATGCAGGGGCTGGGAATACAAATGAAGATAGAGGAGCAATGGCTGGAATATTATGGAATCCCGAAACATGGGGCGGAGCTATATTCAAATCAATCATCCCTGACGTTACTGCACATATTCCCGGCATCCTGCGCGAATCATCACCCACCCTTCCCAAATCATGTCCAACATTGTCTTCCTGCTCTGCGGCTTCCTCGTGAGGTCCGTACTGTTCGTAACTGAATTCCTCCTCGTCGTCATTGCTATCGCTTTCGATTTCATCATCTACCCCAAATTCAATTACAGGATCCACATCTTCATCTTCGGTTTGGGTAGCGATCCTAGTAGTATATTGGCCATCCCAATCCAAGCCCCGTCTAGGATAAAATGTGTAACAGGTGCCTGACTGGTCGACTGCACTTCTGCATCGTAGCTCGGACGGGTGGAGTGTGGATAACTCGGGCCAGCTTCTTCGCGATAGCTAGGTGCAACTTCTCCAGGATAGCTCGACCCGATGTCTACGCTATAACTCGGTCCTCTTCTGCATGATAACTGACCCCATCATCTTCCTGATAGGTCGGTGCAGTTCGTCCCACGTGCCCCGACATAACTGGTTCACTCAGTCTCGTGTACTCAACATACAGTTCAACAGTACGGTATGTTGAAATGTTGTTCAAATTATCGAAAATGATTTGAACACCTTCATCATCATCGATATTCATATGACAGAACGACAACGTTGACTCCGCAACTACAGGAAACTTGTAAATTATTCGGGATACTAGTTCACTACTCCCTAATTTCATTGCTTGTCTGATCCAAGTTACAAGTTCGTGATAGGATGCTCTGCTTCTGACTTTGAACCGTTTGGACGAATATGATTGGCTAGACCAATCATATTCGCACTCAGAATTACCAAAACTGATATGCCCTCCCCAATATATCACAAAAGTTGTAAACCGAGGCATTTTATGTTACCTACAATTTTTTGTAATGCATATTAATATCATTTCACTAATTTCAAATATAATACTAATCCAAAAGTAGAATACCAAGTTTTTACTATTTATCATATTTTTACGGACGTTGTTTGTTCCATAATATTTAACAGTGTGTAATCTATGTTAATATTGTATTCTATGTTTCTTTTTTTACGTGTCCATACAATTTAATGTTGTTAGAGTGTTTTTCGGGGTTTCATATATATTTTGTGCATTATTTGTATTCTATGTATTATTCATTTGTATTATTCGTATCTTTTTTCTATATGTAGTACATTTTAAATTTCACCAACAAAATTAATATATTATTGTCTAATTTAAACAAATTTTCATTAATCATATCAAATACTTATTTTTTCATGGCAATGTATACTTATAAAATAATATATTATTATCTCATCAATTCAGTTTAGACGTAAAATATTTAGTTATATAAAAAAAATGTACAAATTTAAATAAGAATTCAAAGTTTATTACATAAGAGGCACACATATTTACATGCGAGCTATAATATTTCCACAACATTTCACATAACATGCCATGTCAAAACTCAAAATATCTCATCAATACATGAAAATATATAAATATGTACCTTTTCTTCTTCTTGATTTTCTTGCGATCTAAAAAATTGAAATACACTAAATAAATATCGCATATATTTTTACCACTATCTTCAGTAAATTATGCAAATAAACACATATCTTTTATGCAAATTTTATTCATTCAAAATCTCAACAATAATTCAAAAGTCCCTAAATTATGAAATAATTCACTATAATTAACAAATTTTCTCATGCATCATAATTAACTTTTTCATGTTCAGTGTGATGACATAGAATTAAAATTCACATGAAATATATTTGGAAACATCGATAGTTAATAATTAAATCTATATATTTATGATGAGTTTAAAAAAATAATTAACGTGTATAATAAGTAGTATATCTATACTAAATATAAAAACAAAGTTATAGAACAATGCAATAATTAATAATTAGCTTATTATTATTTTTTTACTAAGGTAACATAAAAATATCATAATTAATTATTTTTTAGTTTTTTCAAACCTTCCCAGTTGAGTACCATTCTGTTTCTCCCTACTTATAAATATGCTCTAATTTGCACCATTCTTCTTCATCCATTCATAGCACAATTAACTACTAATTACACTTGGGCTCTGGTTAATTTTCTTTCATCCATGAAATTAACCCAATTAGCAATATTTCTGTATTTATTTGTTGGGCTTCAAATATTCATACAAATTTTTAAAAATACAAATAATTAACAAATTAATTATATATAAAAATTTTAAATAGATTAAAAGCAAATTTACACTTAATTTAGCGATATTATCATACTAATCATGTTTACTAAGTTTAACATTAACGATATTATTTTTCTGAAACACGTAACAATATTATCATACTAATCACTTAGACTAACATTACAATTAAACACATTCCATTCCTCTAACACATAATAACGATATATTTAAAATTAATCCAAACGAACTTACCTTTTATTCTTCGAGCCTTTAACACTGTCAAATAATCATAAAAAAAACTAATTAGCGTAACATCGTAATATATAAAATTTTGTTAAAAATATATTAAGTTTAAAATTTGAAAAAAAAAGAAGAGAAGAAGAAGAAGAAGAAGAGCAAGTAAATCTGTTACCTCAAGCAAAATTTCGGAAGCAAAAGAATTCACTCATTCATCATTTCAATCTAAACCCTCAAATTTTATTCCTTTCAACTAAACTCCAAATTTCCTTTTCCCCTTTTTCAGTTGACAAGAAACTTCAGAAACTCTTCTCAAAAAAGAAAAAAGAAACTTCAGGCAGGCACGCGAATGAAAAGTTTGACTGACGCGCCCCTGAACCCGGTGGCTGCGACCTCGGGTTCAGAACCCGGTGTTGCAGACGCCGGGTTCAGTCTTGTCCCCCTGCCGACATCGGGGGGACACGTGGCACACCGAAACCGGTGTTAGAGACACCGGTTTCTGTGCATTTTGAAACCCGGCGTTTCTAACACCGGTTTCACTTAACCGGGAGTTAAAAATGGGCATTAGTCTCGGAATTAATTTAAACTAGGCTCTTAAGCCATGAATATTTTGATAATTGGCATTTTTTAAGGCCATTATCCTTTGGTTTGCTTATCTTGTTTATATAAAGTACAAGTTTAAAAAATAAAATAATAGACCAAGTTAAATAGAAAATAGTGCAGAATTACCAAATTCCAGAGTAGAAGTTTTATTTTGGTCTAGAAATTTAAACAAATCTTGATTGATCAGTATGCATATAAAAGAAAATAAAATAATCAGGGTTTATGATATTGTCAAGTTATGAATCTTATGCTCAGCATACATGACTTTTGGTTAGGCTGACATATTAGTTTTTGTTGTTACTGTTGAAGTTTACATTGTCTAGATCACAGATTAAAGTTAACCTCATGAGATTTATTAATCTGTTTTTTCGGTATCCCAAAATTTTAGGGTTCTATACATGTGATTGTTATTTTCTTATTCTTATGTTTTTTTAACCCTTGGTTATATACCAAACACAGTATTTGAGATTTTTATTTATACAGAGTTACTACCAAGTGGTTACAATTGAGGCATATAGTTATGTGTTTTGAAAAATTGAGTTCAAATTTATTTGAAGTTATTATTATTATAGATATTCGATAAATTTTATCCATGAAAGAGATTTGGTAAGTCTTGAATAATTGTATTATCATTATTATTTGGATTTGATGGAGTTTGATCAAATTTATGTGATTCTTGCATTTGATGGTGAAACTTGCCATAATTATTTTTGCTGGTTGATGTGTTAAACTCGAGCATATAAGTGTAGTATGCCTTTTTGTTATCTATGGTGCAATGCAACTACGATGATTGAAACTACGTGATTATTATGACTTGTTTGAGGAAGATATATGTAACTGTGTAAAAATTAAATTTGATGATTGACCATTGGAAAATATACGACCATTGACATATGTAACAGTGTGATATTAATTCGATGAGATATTGATTGTTATGAAATACAAATATATTTCTGTGGTAAGCATAATACATGGCTCTTATTTTCATATCGAGTTTTACAAGTATTTATCAGTTAAACATTTGACGAGAACTTGTTTATAAAGTTTGACATCATATAGTTTGGGTAAATTTATAATATTTGAAATTTGATGTGATCGTGACTTCAGTTTGTCCATAGTGAATATTTAGTTATTTCTAAGAGTTCGCTTGATAAAAGTCGTGTTTGATCTAAAAGTTCATGTGCAACTCAAGTTTTGCCTTACAAAAACTGTTTTGAGATTAACATTGCTATTTTGTGAAATTATATCTTTGAACTATTGTTCGTAATGAATGGTAAGAGTTTTATATGACTTTGTGAACATTAAGTTGAGATAATAGGGAGGTCATAAGAGGAAACAAACATACTTTAAGTTTGATATGAAATCCTTAGATCGCATATAAGTGTTTGACATATGTATTGTACAACTGTAAGCACTGGTTTTCGAACCCGATGATGAAAGAAATCTATGAGCTCCTCGTCGCGCCAACTGCTCAAATACTGGTATTCGTCGGAGAACAGATCATCTTTTCAGGGCCATAACCTCTTCCACCCGCTCCTCGGGACCATGAGTGTGGCACTTTCATGCTTATGAGAAAATCCTCGATCACAAAATAATATACGGTCACATGTACTGTTCACTAGGGACCGTACGGTCACAACACTATTTGTTGAGACCGTACGGTCACAAAACATCTGACCGTACGGTCACTGCCACGTGGCAGACAGAATCGAATCCTTATCTGCCACGTGGCTGGGCGGTCCAATCAGAAAGTGACACGTGTACTAGAATCCAAACAACTTTGGCCGGCCCTTGTAGAAGGCCTGTCTCAGATTGGATCTGAGACGGGCAAACAAGTGACCGTACGGTCACCAAATTGGGACCATACGGTCACAAGGCTTGTGACCGTACGGTCACATGCTACACTATAAATACCCCCCGGATTTTCATCATTTCTCACCAACAAACACTCATTCTCCTCTCTCTCTCTAGCTCGTTCTAAAGCAATTCTTGACCCGATATAAGTTGCCTCTGATAAAGTTGCCTCTGTTGTTGCCTAAAGTCGCCTCTGATACAGAAAAGAATTGCTAAACTCCGAGCTCGAGAGTATTTCCTAAAATATTCCTCAGAAAAGGTCCTCTCGACCGCCCAAAAATATATTCCCCCTTATCAAAAGTTTCAAACCTAGGCATCACTCGCAGCCCCACTAGAGCTGATTAAGTCCTGTTCCTAGCTACTACTCCGAAGGACGCCCTACGCAACTCCGGTCCCCGAGGTTCCTCCCTGAAAAGGTCTCCGTTCTTCAACGAGCATCAGTCCGTGAGCAATCACTGGCACGCGACGAGGGTAAGCTTCTGAGGGTTTTGTACCGTGTCACCCGGTGGTTTACCGTACGAATGTTTGCGCATTTACATATTCTTGTGTGATAATCATAAATATCAAGACAATAAATTTTTAGGTTGCATTAAAGATCTTCTGGGTTCTAGAATGTCGGAATTAATAAGTTGTATCCACGAACGTAAATAGAATCTCTGGTTTTCAAAACAACCGGTATAAACACCGGTTCGTATTTTTCCCGGTCGGCCGGGTGGCGACTCTAGTCAAAGAAGGCTAAAGCCGCTATGAGCGACCACTTTCGCTCACAGTGGCGACTCTGCTGGGGACCAAAAATATTTTCTACTATTATAAGTTGACTTCAACGTACGATTTTCTTGGAGTCAATTTATTAATGGAAGGATGTAAGTTTGGTTTTCACTTTTTATAAAATTATTTCTTAAATTATTTTATGGAGAGTAAAAAATGGGATACAACTGAAGCATTCTGACAGTCTAGGGTTATAAACAGAGTTATCGCTTTCTCATACTGCATAAAGAAAAATCTCGAATGGTCAACGTGTGTTATGGGTCGTGCTTACTGTCGTTTCCTTTAAGGGACGCATAGGTCGATCTGTAACACCACCTACAGCCTTGTACCGTCGACACGCTGCTCAAAACCCTTAAATGGGGAGGCGCTAGGTATATCTTGCTGTGGGAACCCTTTTGTACTACCAAACGAGACCGAAGCCTCATATAGTCATCTTAGATATCTCCCCTAGGAACTACCCCCAAACATCTTGTAAATCACGTCTGTTGAGAGCGTTTCGACATCGAAAGGAAAGATGTCGGAAAAAAAAAACCCACCTAGGACAGAGACGCACCACGTGAAGAATGGGAGGGAGTGTCGCATACGCATGAATGTTTATACTAACTGTTTCAATCACTTACCTTTACTTGTACATATGTTAGATATAGCCTTAACCTAGGAAAAGTCCAGTTTCTATGACACTCCTTTGAAGTAAGGGAGCACCCTGTTACGCCAGACATTTTATCACACGAAACACGACGTTATGTCGTCTGTTCCATTTCATAAAGAAAATCAATCTCGTGAGATAAAATCATGGCGTCACAAATATCGCCCCCTTAAGTCAAAACGGGTGCCATACGGAGCTGTAGGTCCCAGATTACGAAAGACGCTTTAATGATTTCATGTAGGATAAGACCATACCGGTGTAACGGTTTAACCTGTTGAACCAAACATACTTTGTCTTGTGCTCCTCCCGAAAAGGAGTTTAGGGTTCCTCTTGAGTCTAAAGGCACACCGCCCCGTGAAGCCCACGCAAGTCAATATCGCGTTGGACCAATAATAATACTTTGTATTATGCTCCTCCCAAAAAGGAGTTTTAGGGTTTGTCTTGAGTCTAGGGGAACACCGCCTCGTCAGTCCACACAGGTCAATATCGCGTCAGGCTAAAAAAAAAAAAAATGTCGTCCGAACCAAGGTAGGGGCACACTGTCCCATGAGTCCCTAAGGTTCACTATTAGGTTGAGACTTCCAAACAATATAGGGTCGTCGCACGAACATTCTCAAATCGAGAAATAAGCAACGTGTCAATAATGTCCTTTAGCATGAAGTCAAACATCACTGCTAGATACATCATACGTCCCGTCGTCTCTATGTAAAAATAAGGTCTTGTGTGTCTTTTCGCATAAACACACAACGGTCGCTCCAATCCACACGTGTATATTTGTCGTCACTTAAACCCTATAGTCATGAGTCGTGATTATTTTCTGTGTATATAGTCATCAGTCTAGGGTCTAAAGTATAACATGCATCCATTTCACATACGTGTCAAGCATTACCCGCATGGATTGGTGTACGTCGTTAAACCACACATAGGATACACACGATAGGCTAAAATAGGAACGATAACACCACCATCATCTTACCTTGACGTGTCACACACGCACACGATGTCCTAAGCATAAATGCATGTGTCTCCTTACCTGCTAGGTTTGTGTCCTTCGGGTGTGTCTGCCCTTAGAGTGTCGTACGCTAGGTTACTTGTTTCGAGCCATCCTACGTAATAGGGTCTACGTGCATGCACATTGTCACGTGTCTCAGGCATACATACACATCGGTACCAGGACAGAGGAAATAGGAAAATGACAAACGAGGTACCATAATCCCACAAGTATAATTTGTCTAGATGTCATAGGCACACTTTAGGTTAGGGCACACACAAGTGGTCCAAAAACGTCAAAAACCCCGCGTGAGCGCCTTCCCTTTGGCCAAAAACTCCCAAATCACTACCTAACCCAACCCAAAATCACAAAACCACGACACACCTGAACCCAAGCCGGCTTCCACCAGGGAGACCGTCGGATCAAGAAGGAGGAATCAGAGACAGAGACAAACCCTCGAACGAAGTATGAAGCGACCAAAAGGAGTTCTCCATGATATCCTCTAACCCAAATTAAAATGACGCAAGCCTTTACCCTTAACCTATCTCGCAAACAAACCACTCCCCACGTATTACCCAACACTCCAAAAGACATTACCCCAAACTTCACCAAACTACCCCGACATATACCACACCTCCTCATAACCTATTCTAGAGCAAACAAAAGACCTTATTCGAACCCGAAATCAATTAATACCTAGTGGCTCGAAACGCTAAGAATACACCCCCAAGAGGAATCATGAAGAAACTTTAGGTCGCAAGTGTTGCATCAAGGACATCCAGGGCATACGAAGGATGGAGCAACATCGTCAGGCATCGACTAGGCTCTATCCCACTCATCCTATCCACGTGTCTACAGACATGTGCTTGGATAGAAAGAGCGTTTAGCTCACGCGTGTCTACATTCATTTGCATCTTTCAAATAGACATTAGGAAGATATAGGCATAATTAGAGCATGTGTGTCTAGTATGAATGTGCCCTCGGCTGTGAGAGAGAGAACCGCAACCAGACAACTGGCCCCGACCATGACGAAGCAACATGAGGAGGACGAATTACCAGATCAATGTAAGAAGCACATCTCCTTCAGAGCCCTGCAAAAAGAAACCTCGCTCTAAGGAATCAGGACAGTACATGAAAGTAAAAATGGAACGTCCGAGTACTCGAAGTGTCTCCATGAACCAAGGTCCATCAACCTTCAAAGTTGAACCCATGAAGTCATCAAAATTCCCTTCCTACACTCAACAACGGATGTGCCCATGGATGAAGGGAGAAGCAAAAAGAGAAGTGAAGCCATCCTTCGGAGAAGCTTATAGCTCAAAAACGGATCCCATCCATAAAACCTCGAAGGGAGCGACGACATTTCCATATCGAAGCATCATGCAAAAGACGAAGCGGATGGTGTCCCGAAGCCATAAAGACATCTCACTAATCACCACACAAAGACGTGATCCATGCAGAAGGTTGTGACAAGATCTACACCAAGGAGAACAATAGAGACACCAGGATTTCACCATGAGAATCACTTGCACACTTTCGAGAACAAGATGGCAGCATTAGGATGCACGGTTTCATCCCCACGGAAAACGACGATCCCACACCAACGGAAGAATCCTCACTACAAGGGGTAAATCATCGTCGCAGGCATAGCAAAGACGATTACTAGGACCAGTTGATAATAGGGTGCACATTCATACTAGACCTGTATGAACCATTTATGCCTATGTTAACTAGTCTAGATGCTTATATTAGTGTGTCTAAATGCATGTTTCAAGAGTCTATCGGCTACACATATTCTAGAATAGAGAAATCAAGAACTTAGACAATAGGATATGTACACTCCATTCAAAACACTAGCCTACTCCCCTAGGGTTTGAGAAAACATAAAAGGCCTGCTAGATCGAGAAAACTCAAAATAGATCTAGGCAACAATCAGGCCAAAAGAAAGAAAGCCTGCTAGGTTGAAAACCTGAGAGGGCGACCTAGGTAACAATAAAGGCAGCTCGCTAAGTTGACAACCCGTAGAGTCATCTTAGGCAACAGTTAGAGCAATAAAACACCTCACCCTAGGGGCGATCACGAAAACATCATTGGTAGTTGCATTTGAACATCTTGATTCCAGCCCTGACAACCTAGGAGCTACACGAACTCCTGATGGTCTCTCGAACCCTATCCTCATCAAAGAACCCCCATAACCCTCACTTCTACTATCTAGCCCAAAATCCTTGCACCCTTCACAAAACCTACCCTACAACCTCGATAAACATCGCCTCCAGCCTCCAAGCCCAAACCCTTTCTCTCCTCAAAAAAGCCTTTTCTTGAACCCTCGAAACACCCACGAAGACCTCGCATCCTTCATCTAACCCAAAACCTTCGCTCACATCCCCCAATAGAACAACCATAAACCTAACCTTGCATCTAGCCAAAACCTTGGAGTCACCCACATGCTTAGTTGAGGACCAAGAGTCGTTTAGGTTCCCCAGTCACGTGTCCACACACTCACTCATACATACCACTTGTCCTAGGTCGTCAAATTAAAAACCCACGAAATATTACCGCACGAGTCATAAGATGAGGTAGTCCCCCTAGTTTGCACACAATCACATGTCCACAGGTCTAGTTACACGCACACATTAGGCAGTTAGGTCATCTAGCCAAAATCCATACATCACATAAGAAGGACATCTCCTTATGCACACACACATTGGGTCACACACACTTTGGGTTTATAGATCGTTATAGGTTGTCATAAGTTCACCTAATAGAGCATCCCTTTCACTTACACCAAAGTCACACACATGCACACCATATGTTTTAGGTGGTCTAACTAGAGTCCATATCACATGAGTCCATCTAGGGAAGGCATCCCTTATCACGTGTCTGTCGCGTGCATTATGTGTTATCCAGTCTAAGTTCATAGGTGTAAACCTGCATGCATCCATAAGATAGGGTGTCTCCATTGATCACTTATAATCATGCAACATGGCCAGTCGTCATAAAAATGCTTATTTCCCATTGGCCATCTCACCCCGAGAAAGGATGAGTGTCTTTGTTTGCGCAGGATCCTCATATGAGTCATGAAAATCAATAAAAGTGTAGCAACCTACCCGAAGGTCACAAAAGAAGCATGATGGGGCATCACTGGGCCAACAGTATACCGGGGCATCGCCCGACTTGCGGTGGGCTGGGGCACCACCAGATTTCCAGATTATCAGAAGATTAAAACCCCGAAGGACTACGGAGGGCGTAAGAGCATATCCAACGATCGCAGAAGCAGCGCGCCAGGGCATTATCGGGCCAGTAAGCGCACTGGGGCACTGTAAGCACTGGTTTTCGAACCCGATGATGAAAGCAATCTATGAGCTCCTCGTCGCGCCAGCTGCTCAAATACTGATACTCGTCGGAGAACGGATCATCTTTTTAGGGTCAAAATCTCTTCCACCCGCTCATCGGGACCATGAGTGTGGCACTTTCATGCTTATGAGAAAATCCTCGATCACAAAATGATATACGGTCACAAGTACTATTCACTAGGGACCGTACGGTCACAACACTGTTTCTTGAGACCGTACTGTCACAAAACCTCTCACCGTACGGTCATTGCCACATGGCAGATATCAATCCAATCCTTATCTGTCACGTGGCTCGCGGTCCAATCAGAACGTGACACGTGTACTAAAATCAAAACGACTTTGCCCAGGCCTTGTGGGAAGCCTGGCTCAGATCCAAATTTGGATCTGAGACGGGCGAACATGTGACCGTACGGTCACAAAATTGAAACCATACGGTCACATGGCTTGTGACCGTACGGTCACAAGCTAACCTATAAATACCCCCCGGATTTTCATCATTTCTCACCAACAAACACTCATTCTCCTCTCTCTCTAGCTCGTTCTAAAGCGATTCTTGACCCGATATAAGTTGCCTCTGATAAAGTTGCCTTTGTTGTTGCCTAAAGTCGCCTCTGATACAGAAAAGAATCGATAGAGCCCGAGCTTGAGAGTACTTTTCCCAAAATATTCTCAGAAAAGGTCCTCTCGACCACCAAAAATATATTCCCTTATCAAAAGTTCCAAATCTTAGGCATCACTCGCAGTCTCGCTAGAGTTTATTAAGTCTTGTTCCTAGCTACCACTCTGGAGGACGCACACGCAACTCCGGCCCCCGAGGTTCCTCCCTGAAAAGGTCTCCGTTCTTCAACGAGCATCAGTCCGCGAGCAATCACTGGCACGCGACGAGGGTAAGCTTCTGAGGGTTTTGTACCGTGTCACCCGGCGGTTTACCGTACGAATATTTACGCATTTACATATTCTTGTGTGATAACCATAAATATCAAGACAATAAACTGTTAGGTTGCATTAAAGATCCTTTGGGTTCTGGAATGTCGGAATTAATAAGTTGTATCCACGAACGTAAATAGAATCTCTGGTTTTCAAAACAATCGGTACAAATACCGGTTCGTACATTTTCCCGGTCGGCCGGGTGGCGACTCTAGTCAAAGAAGGCTAAAGCCGCTATGAGCGACCACTTTCGCTCACAGGCACCCCCGAGCTCATCAAGAATGTCAGGAAACTAAGAACTTCACCGGGGCGACGCCAGAATGAAGCTTGACTTGGATCAAGGAAGAATGTTGCCCAAGGACCCCGAGTCAACTAAGGATCAGGAGCGAAAGAGAAAAGATACTGGGACACAGTTGATCAACCTCAGGACGAAACCACCAGCATTCGGATAAGACTGGTAGGACAAAGTGTCAAACACCATCCGAAGAAAGGGCGGAGAATTGAGCTGAAGAGGCTACCAAATCCTCGGATCAAACTTAAGGAGCTACGAAGGTTACTAAATCCTCGAGTCATGCTCGAGGTAGAATGAGAGGTTACTAAATCCTCGGGTCATGCTCGAGGCACTATAAGAGGTTACTAAGTCCTCAGGTCGTGCCCGAGGCGCTATGAAAGGTTACTAAGTGCTACAGGATGTTACTCGGGTCACGCGCAAAGAGCTACGAGATGTTACTAAATCCTCGGGTCATGCCCGAGGTACTATGAAAGGTTATTAAGATCTACGAGAGGTTACGAAATCATCGGGTCATGCCCGAGGCATCATGAAAGGTTATTAAGAGCTACGAGAGGTTACTAAATCCTCGGGTCATGCCCGAGGCATCATGAAAAGTTATTAAGAGCTACGAGAGGTTACTAAATCCTCGGGTCATGCCCGAGGTACTATGCAGGTTATTAAGAGCTACGAGAGGTTACTAAATCCTCGGGTCATGTCCGAGGTGCTATGAAAGGTTACTCAGAGCTACTGAAGTTACCAAAAGTCCTCGAACCAAATTCGAGGCACCATCAGAAGTTACGAAAAATCCTCGTCGAGGTACTATGGAAGCAGTTGAGCGGCCTTACAACAAGAATATAGAAAACACGACGCCGGAGGCCCGGACTGCAGGAGTTACTCGTTGAAAACAGTTGGTCAGCCTTACAGTGAGATTATAGAAGACACGACGCCGTAGGCCAAGACTGCAGGTAAGTTCTCTAAACTCACTTTCGAAAAAACACGAGCACACACGCAGTATGTCTTGTTTCGCTTCATTGAGACTGTCCGACGGGTCTTACAAGATAATGTAATCACCTTAGGCACTCCCAAAGAAGCGAGGGGCAAACTGTAAGCACTGGTTTTCGAACCCGATGATGAAAGCAATCTATGAGCTCCTCGTCGCGCCAGGTGCTCAAATACTGGTACTCGTCGGAGAACAGATCATCTTTTCAGGGCCATAACCTCTTCAACCCGCTCCTTGGGACCATGAGTGTGGCACTTTCATGCTTATGAGAAAATCCTCGATCACAAAATAATATATGGTCACAGGTACTGTTCACTAGGGATCGTACGGTCACAACACTATTTGTTGAGACCGTACGGTCACAAAATATCTGACAATACCATCACTGCCACGTGGCAGACAAAATCCAATCTTTATCTGCCACGTGGCTGGGCGGTTCAATCAGAAAGTGACACGTGTACTAGATTCCAAACAACTGATCGTACGGTCATCAAATTGGGACCATACGGTCACAAGGCTTGTGACCCTACGGTCACAGGCTACACTATAAATACCCCCCGGATTTTCATCATTTCTCACCAACAAACACTCATTCTCCTCTCTCTCTAGCTCGTTCTAAAGCAATTCTTGACCCGATATAAGTTGCCTCTGTTGTTGCCTAAAGTCGCCTCTGATACAGAAAAGAATTGCTAAACTCCGAGCTCGAGAGTATTTCCTAAAATATTCCTCAGAAAAGGTCCTCTCGACCGCCCAAAAATATATTCCCCCTTATCAAAAGTTTCCAACCTAGGCATCACTCGCAGCCCCGCTAGAGCTGATTAAGTCATGTTCCTAGCTACTACTCCGGAGGACGCCCTACGCAACATCGGCCCCCGAGGTTCCTCCCTGAAAAGGTCTCCGTTCTTCAACGAGCATCAGTCCGCGAGCAATCACTGGCATGCGACGAGGGTAAGCTTCTGAGGGTTTTGTACCGTGTCACCCGGCGGTTTACCGTACGAATGTTTGCGCATTTACATATTCTTGTGTGATAATCATAAATATCAAGATAATAAATTGTTAGGTTGCATTAAAGATCCTCTGGGTTCTGGAATGTCGGAATTAATAAGTTGTATCCACGAACGTAAATAGAATCTCTGGTTTTCAAAACAACCGGTATAAACACCGGTTCGTATATTTTCCCGGTCGGCCGGGTGGCGACTCTAGTCAAAGAAGGCTAAAGCCGCTATGAGCGACCACTTTCGCTCACAACAACTTAAGTAGCATGAATGTTAGAAGCGAAGTGTACAAAATTATTAAAAGCTTTGGAAGAGCATTGAACAGTGAATATTTATGCCTAGCAGGTAGTACAACTACTCATAACATACTGAAAAGTAGCATATATTTTTCTCATTTAAGAATGAAAGGGAGTAGTGTGAGAATTATATCATGTAGTACAAAGATTATTGAAAGCTCCAGAAGAGCAACTTGAAAGCTCTAGAAGAGCAAATATATTGTTGTCTATATATGAGAATGAAATATGAAATCGCTGATGATACTCTCCCAAGTCTCAGGATAATTTATTGAGTTTTAAAGATATTATCTATAGAGAAAATAATGTTGAGACGATTAGTGAAGGAAATATAGAATACCTTCAAAATACGAGTTTTCTCGAAACACTATACATGTTTTGGAAAAGTTACATGCATTATCCACTCATTTGTACTACAATAAAATCAGCACAATTGAATTATATGCTATAGTAAACCCGAAGTTTACTCATTATTCATATGTTATTGTAAACCAGAAGTTCTATATGCTATAGTAAACCAGAAGTTTACTTATAACTTTATTATTTGGCATAACTGGGTAGGCAATTCTGGTTCTATAATGATGCGAAAAATAATTGAAATTTTGTGTGGACATTCATTGAAGAACCAGAAGATTCTTCCTAATGATTTTTCATTTGTTGCTTGCTCATGAAAAGAGTTAATTGCCAAACCATTACTTATAAAGTCTAAACTCTCAATATTTGTTTACGGACATGTTATATTACATGTAGCAACATTAATTTGCATCAGGCCAACAAGTAATTAACAATTCTCCCCATCACAATTGGTTATTGGTCAGAAACCAAATATTTCTCATTTGAAAGTTTTTAGATGTGCGGTATATGTTATAATAGCTCCACCGCAACGCACTAAGATGGGTCCTCAAAGGAGGAAGGGAATTTATGTTGGATTTGAATCCCCATCAATCATTAAGTATCTAGAGCCAACTGTTGAAACTCTATTTAAGGCTTGATTTGCTGACTGTCACATTAATGAGTCAGTTTTTCCAACATTAGGGGGAGAAAAGAAACAGCTGGAAAAAGATATTAGTTGAAATGGATTATCTCTGTCTCATTTTGATCCTCTTATTAAAGAATATGAACTAGAAGTGCAAAAGATAATCCATTTAGAAAACTTAGCGAATCAATTGCCAGACGCATTTTTTGACCCAAAGAGAGTGACTAAGTCACATGTTCCAGCTGTAAATGCTCCAAATATAATTGAAGTCTCTGCAGGACAACTTCAAACTGCTAATGAGTCTCACACACGCATGAAGCGTGGTAGACCTATCGATTCCAAAGATAAGAATCCTCGGAAATGGAAAGGAGCATAAATTGACAATGGGTTTTTCGAGGAACAAAGCACAATGAAGGACCTCCTGAAGAGACCATGAGCATGACAAAGAAAGAAATTCAGGTACCTGAGAATAATGAAGAGATCTCTATTAATTATGTCATGTCTGAAATAAAATGGAATCGAAATAAAATCGACGTCGATGAAATTTATGCATGCAATATAGCAGTTGATGTTATGGATAAAGAATGAGGATCATGAAATAAAAATCCATTGAAGTGTGTACACCAAGTAATGATTGGCCAAAATGGAAAGAAGCAATTGAGACAAAATTGAATCTCTTACGAAGAGATGAGTATTTGGACCAGTAGTTCGTACACCTAAAGGTGTAAAACCAGTGAAACATAAATGAGTCTTTGTGAGAAAGAATGAAAATGGTGAAATTGTGACATATAAAGCACGTTTAGTTGCACAAGAATTCTCACAACGACCTGGAATTGATTATGAAGAAACATAATCTCTTGTGGTGGATGCAACTACTTTTAGGTTTCTCATAAGTCTGGCAATAAGAAAATGACCACTGGTTAATGACATTTATATGGAAGTTCCAGAAGGATTAACACTGCCGGAAGCAGCTAGTTCTCGAGAACATTAATGCATAAAGTTAAATAAATATATTTATGGTTTGAAACAATATGGCGTATGTGGTATAATCGCCTTAGTGAATATTTGATAAGAAGAGGTTATAAGAATAACCCTATCGATTGATACATGCATTTTTATTAAGAAATTTGGATCTGAATTTGTCATAATTGCAGTGTATATTGACTCCTGAAGAGATTTCACATACAGTGAAATATTTGAAGAAAGAATTTGAGATCAAAGACTTGGAAAGACAAAATTTTGCTTGAGATTGCAAATTGAACATCTTAAAGATGAAATACTTGTGCATCAAACATCATACACAAAAAAGGTGTTGAAAATGTTCTATTTTGATCAAGCACAACTATTGAGTAGCCCAATGGTTGTAAGGTCTCTTGAAGTGAATGAGGACTCATTCCGTCCTCGGGGAAGCAATGAAGAAATTCTTGGTCCAGAAGTACCATACTTATGTGCAAATGGGGCATTTATTATACCTTGCTAGATACAAGACCCGACATATCATTTTATGTGAATTTGTTAGCAAGGTTTATCTCATGTCCAACCCGAAGGCATTGGAATGGTATTAAACATGTACTTTGTTATCTCCAAGACGGGATATATGTTTACATGTGGTGGTGTTGCTATTTCTTGGCGTTCTATGAAGCAAACCATAACAGCTACTTCTTCCAATCATGTAGAAATTTTAGCTATTCATAAAGCTAGTCGGGAATGTGTATGGTTACATGTGACTCAACATATTCGAGAAGATTGTGGTTTATCCACCCGAAAAGAAGCTCCAACGGTTTATATGAAGATAATGTTGCATGTATTGCACAATTGAAGGAATGATACATTAAAGGAGATAGAACGAAGTATATCTCACCAAAAATTCCTCTTCACCTATGATCTACAAAAGAATGGTGATGTACAAGTTCAACAGATTCGTTCAAGTGACAATTTGGCGGATTTATTTACCAAGGTGCTTCCAGATGCTACTTTCAAGGAGTTAGTTTATCGCATTGGATTGCGTTGTTGTAAATATTTTTACTTATGTATTTATGAGGGGGAGTAAATGTGTGCTGCACTCTTTTCCTTGACCATGGTTTTTTCCCACTGGGTTTTCCTGGTAAGGTTTTTAATGAGGCAGCATCCCCAAGCACATTTACTTATTTTTGTATAATGGACATCCAAGGGGGAGTGTTATGAATTAATTAAGTGGATTACCATTATACCCCCGGAATATTCTAGATGTCCTGTTACCATACAAACTCTAATTCTTGTATCTTATATAAAGGACCTCTCTATATGGAATATGACACACATCAATATTCTCTCCCTACATATCTCTAGTTTATTTACAACAGAATTAAAGTTTTTATTTCTTGAAAAATTTCAATATTAGGCTATTAACGGTTATTTTTTAAATTTGTGTAACCACAAGTATTTTTTTCTCTTAAAGAAAAAATCACAAATATATATATTTGTAAAAAACTGTGACTACATAATTTTTTTTATAATTAGCCCCAATACGTGATTTTTTAGAGAAAAATAAATGGGATATCAATGTTCCACAATATTTTTACAATTAGAACATGTAAATTTTTGCTCGACTACGAGGAACTCCCCTTCTGGCGCCTACTTTATGGGCCATCACCTATGTAGAGGCGAATAATTAACGTCCTTATTAATGGAACGTTGTGACCACCAACCCCTGTGGGAGAAGTCTTTAGGGCCTTGAGCCTACTCTCGTCGACTTCTAATACATGAAAGGCCTTGTTGGTGATTAGATTGCTTGCACATCTTGTGTCAACCAGAACTCGTTGAACGGTGAAACTTTTTGCTTGTAGTTGAATCACCAAATCTCATTCGCTAACACCTTCCGGCTTTATCCTGGAAGAATCGGAAAGAGTTTTCGCCGATAGCCTCGTCTATAGAGGTGTCCTTTCGCTTTGAACCAGATTTCTCCACATTTCCTGGGGGCAGGAGTATATAAGTTTTTTTGGTCCACGCTTACCGCACCAATACGATAGCATGAAAATAGATAAGAGCTATTGGACGATAAGAAGTCAAATCGTAACATGTAAAACAAAGAAACCGTTATCATGTTCGAGGTCGCGTTGCAGCGACCCCTCTCTAGTGCCTCAGTCAGTAATGATTATGAAAGAAAATAGGAATTGAACAAAAGTGTTAAAGTATATAGAATTACGTATCGTATACCATCTAGGAACTGTCCTATACATAGGGAATATAGGGGATAACTTTATTCAGGTAGAAGTAGGACAATTGGGGCAATAAGAGACTAACTAGGAGTCATAATCTTCACATAACGCATGGTAGCTTAATTAGAGAATCCAGATTCGAGCAGCATTTTGTTTCCTTTTGCCAACGAGACTCCTATTTAGAAGAGATTCTAGACATATTAACTATGCGTACGCGGTGGAGCAAAGCTCTAAGGTCACTACATGTGTCTTGATTTATTTCGTCGGACATCACTTGGTAGATAATTTTAGCCATTTGAGATACCAAGGAAACATAAATGTCGTTCGTTAAGGACTGCTTTCTCTAGTTAGCTCTTCCATAAATGAAAGAGGTAAATTAGGACAAAGAGGGGAGGGAAGTATAATAAAGGCCATCCCTAGTGACATAGAATGAAATTATGGTCATCTTTTCCATTATAAATAATTTCACGGTGCATAAAGTTATGACTGACAAGAAAAGTTTAATGAATATGTTAACTACATGAGTTTTGAAACGAATTTAATGCATGTAACTTAAACGCGTTAACATAAAAGCGCTTTTGCACTAGTTAAATTGGCTAACATCAAAGTGCCCTTTACTAGAAATGTGAGACTTCCCATTTATGTTCAAAGAAAGAAATAACGTTAAGCAATTGAGATAAAGTAATCCTCTCTCGGGACTGTAAGCACTGGTTTTCGAACCCGATGATGAAAGCAATCTATGAGCTCCTCGTCGCGCCAGCTGCTCAAGTACTGATGCTCGTCGGAGAACGGATCATCTTTTCAGGACCATAACCTCTTCCGCCCGCTCCTCGGGACCATGAGTGTGGCACTTTCATGCTTATGAGAAAAACCCTCGATCACAAAATGTATACGGTCACAAGTACTATTCATTAGGAACCGTATGGTCACAACACTGTTTGTTGAGACCGTACGGTCACTGCCACGTGGCAGATAGCAATCCAATCCTTATCTGCCACGTGGCTGGCGGTCCAATCACAGCGTGACACGTGTACTAAAATCCAAACAACATTGGTCGGGTCTTGTGTGAAGCCCGGCTCAGATCCAAATTTGGATCTGAGACGGGCGAACATGTGACCGTACGGTCACAAAAGTGAAACCATACGTTCACATGGCTTGTGACCGTAAGGTTACAAGCGCACCTATAAATACCCCTCGGATTTCTCATTCAAAACGCCAAGAAACACTCATTCTTCTCTCTCTCTCTCTAGCTCGTTCTAAAGCGATTCTTGACCTGATATAAGTTGCCTCTGATAAAGTTGCCTCTGTTGTTGCCTAAAGTTGCTTCTGATACAGAAAAGAATCGCTAGAGTCTGAGCTTGAGAGTACTTTTCCCAAATATTCTCAGAAAAGGTCCTCTCGACCACCAAAAATATATTCCCTTATCAAAAGTTCCAAATCTTAGGCATCACTCGCAGTCTCGCTAGAGTTGATTAAGTCATGTTCCTAGCTACCACTCCGGAGGACGCACACGCAACTCCGGCCCCCGAGGTTCCTCCTAGAAAAGGTCTTCGTTCTTCGACGAGCATCAGTCCGCAAGCAATCACTGGCACGCGACGAGGGTAAGCTTCTGAGGGTTTTGTACCGTGTCACCCGACGGTTTACCGTACGAATATTTGCGCATTTACATATTCTTGTGTGATAACCATAAATATAAAGACAATAAACTGTTAGGTTGCATTAAAGATTCTCTGGGTTCTGGAATGTCGGAATTAATAAGTTGTATCCACGAACGTAAATAGAATCTCTGGTTTTCAAAACAATCGGTACAAACACCGGTTCGTACATTTTCCCGGTCGGCCGGGTGGCGACTCTAGTCAAAGAAGGCTAAAGCCGCTATGAGCGTCCACTTTCGCTTACAGGGACTATATTCAATCTCCCAGAAAATCCTCAATACTTCCCCTCATATATAAGCTACATTATACCTATAAATGACCTTAAATTGTTTTGCTCATGATTTTATCATAATTCTGACCTTGAGTTAAGTCTATTTCAATAGGAGAAATTATAGCATACTTTCAGTATATTATATTTTTTAATAATACAATTTTATTTTTTTTGAGCATCTACTTTCTACAATCATGAGATTTGAACCCATGACCTCTCACTCCTTAGTGGAATGTAATAAACCACCAATGCATTGTGTCACGTCCCGCATTCGTTCCTCGCAATGGCATAATTCATAGTACGTTAATCCAATAGCTACGAAACTTTAGAGGTAGTTCTTATATATATAATAAAGTGTTGGGCCAAAAGATAGTGCGAGAAAGGTCCAACAGATTGGGAGAATTGGCTACAAGCTTTTTCGTTGGGCCCAGTCTGCAGCCAGATTGGCCTGCCAGCGGGCCCAGCTCCGAGGGATTCCGCCAAGCAGCGCCTAATGCAGCCCGGAACCTTTCGGAACGTGTTTTTCACTAGTTTTCTCTAGAGCATTCCATTTAGGTCGGTTATGCAACTATAAATAGGCCTTAGCATCACTTGTAAACTCACTTGTACTCACTTTTACACACTTGAGAGCTTTGTAAAGTGCCTTAGAGCTTTGTAGGAGGTTTTTATCAATAGAAAGGAGTTTTCCTCACTTCTGCTTGTGCATTCTTTGTTCGTTTACTTGCTAGCATTCTTGCTTAGCTTGTTCGGGGTTAAGGCTTACTAGCAATTGTGGGGAATATTGCTAGGCCGCACGGTCGACAATTAGGGAACATTTTTGCCTACGAATTGTGTCCGTGACAGTTGGTATCAGAGCTTAAGGTTCGAGCTTGTGGTTGAAGCTTGGATTTGATTGCACAATGCCGAAGAACGATTGTGAGGAAGGAAACATGACGATGGGTGAGGAGCAAACAAGGGGTCGGAAGCGCACCACATCGAGGGATGTCCTTGCCGATTTAAATTTTCGATTGGCAAGAGTGGAGCTTGCCGTTGCCGATGGCCAAGTGAAGTTCGACGAGATGGGGGCATTCTTAGAGGAGCTCAATATGGAGGAGTTCCACGGAGAAGTATTGTCTTCCGTTGATAAGGCCATTGCCGAGGGGGATGACAAGGATAAGATGTTGGAGGGGAGATTGCGCTCCTAAATTGCTACTCTTAGGCAAGATATGGAGAAGATCTTTGCCGAATTCGTCGCAACAAGGGAAGAGCTCGCTTCGACGAAGGAGGAGCTTGCTTTGTGCAAGAGGGCAATTGCACAAGGGGTGTCGACTTCGCCAATCTCTACGCCGCGTCTAGAGGTTCCGAAGCCGAAGGCATATAGTGGGTCGAGAAACTCGAAGGAGATCGACAATTTCCTTTGGGGATTGGAGAAGTACTTTAAGGCACATGGAATCATGGAGGATGATGCTAGGACAATTGACGCCGTGTCGTTATACCTTCAAGACACCGCGATGGTTTGGTGGCGAATGAAGGAGCAAGAGATGCGACGAGGCACGTGTAGAATCAACTCTTGGGAAGATTTCAAGAGGGAACTCAAGGCTCAATTTTATCCGGGGGCAAGAGAGTTGGAGAAGCGTACGAGGCTTCGACAATTGCGTCACAAAGGTAACCTTCGAGACTACGTCTACGAGTTTTCGAATATTTTGCTCGAGTTGCCGAATTATCCCACCGAGGAAGCATTCTATCTCTTCGTGGATGGATTGCAACCTTGGGCGAAGTTGGAAGTTCAACGAAGGAATGCTACCGATCTTCCAACTGCGATGTTGATCACCGAGGGGTTAGTAGAGTATGATCGTTCGGAAAGATCAAAGTCTTGGATGGATAAGCCGAGGGAAAACCACCAAGACGAGGGACCGAGTATGAGTGGGGGAGAGCCTCGTGGAAAGCCCCACTTTTACTCAAGTAAACCGAATTATCATCAAGCATCAACGTCGCAAGACAAGAGGGAGAAACCAAGTTTCTCAAAGGAAAGGGGGACGCTTAAGTGTTTCCTTTGCGATGGGCCGCATATCGCAAGGGATTGTCCGAAGAAGTCTCGACCTTCCGCAATGATCGAAAGGGAGGAACAACTAGAACAAGAGCAAGAAGAGGCACAAATGAGTTCAATGCAAATTTTGAACGTCATAAGGACCACGGGTGAAACATCGAGAGCACAACGCAAAGGCTTGTTGTTCACGGAAGCCGAAATTGGGAAGCATCTCTTCAAAGCACTAGTCGACACGGGAGCAAATGGAAACTTCCTCGAAGTTAAGCAAGCCGAGAAGATGGGCATCAAGTATGCCAAGGAGGAAGGTTGGCTCAAGAGAGTCAATTCCACACCAAGAAAGATTCATGGCGTAGTAAGAGGCGTGCGAGTCAAGCTAGGTACGTGGATTGGTCTTGTGGACTTTTTAATCGTTACGATGGACGACTATGTTGTTGTGCTTGGTATGGAATTCCTTGACCGTGAAAGAGTGGTACCAATGCCATATAAAAATTATATGTGCATCATGGAGAAAGAGAAGGATCATTGGGTACCTTTGGTGCGAGACAAGGCCAAGGCACATCTTTCTGGTATGCAAGTGTGCAATGGGTTAACACACGTTGAGCCAACACGTCGCGTGGTCACCAAGGAGAAAAAGGATGAGCGGGTCATCCGAGAAATGCCCCAAGGAAGTGGCAAAGTCTGCAAGAGGTGTAAGGACTTCAACCCACACAAATTTTGCCAAGAGTCGTCCACCAATGAGGGAGGTGGATCACAAGATAGATCGAGTGCCAAGGGCGAAACCGCAAACAATGATGCCTCCGAAGTTTGAGGGAATGCGGAGGAAATCAAGCATGAGTGCCAAGGTTGGCAAGATCATCGCACGTGGGGACGTGCATCAAAGGCCAACGTAGACAAGCGTAAGAAGAAATGGGACAATCGAAGGCGACCAAGGTTGGAGCGCAAGATCGACGAGATTATTGCACATCGACAAGTCAAGGGACAAGGCAATCGTTCGAGTTTTATGGAGTATCTCGCCAAGTGGAAAGGTCTACCGGATAGCGAGGCGAGTTAGGAGCATGAGTTGTCACTTTGGGACAGTAGAGACAAGATCGCGAGCTACCGAGCGGCAACGGGGACGTTGCCCGATTGAGTGGGGGAGAATGTCACGTCCCGCATTCGTTCCTTGCAAATGGCATAATTCATAGTACGTTAATCCAATAGCTATGAAACTTTAGAGGTAGTTCTTATATATATAATAAAGTGTTGGGCCAAAATATAGTGCGGGAAAAGTCCAACGGATTGGGAGAATTGGCTACAAGCTTTTCCATCGGGCCCAATTTGCAGCTAGATTGGCCTGCCAGCAGGCCCAGCTTCGAGGGATTCCGCCCAGCAGCGCCTAGTGCAGCCCGGAACCTTCCGGAACATGTTTTTCACTAGTTTTCTCTAGAGCATTCCACTTAGGTCGGTTATGCAACTATAAATAGGCCTTAACATCACTTGTACTCACTTTTACACACTTGAGAGCTTTGTAAAGTGCCTTAGAGCTTTGTAAGAGGTTTTATCAATACAAAGGAGTTTTCCTCACTTCCGCTTGTGCGTTCTTTGTTTGTTTACTTGCTAGCATTCTTGCTTAGCTTGTTCGGGGTTAAGGCTTACTAGCAATTGTGGGGAATATTGCTAGGCCGCACGGTCGACAATTAGGGAACATCTTTGCCTATGAATTGTGTCCGTGACAATTGTTTGGTGAGTAATAATATAAATATTTTTGATAACATAAATGGTTAACGTGTTATTGCTCTAGTCTTAAGAATATGATAAAATAATATAAATTGTTGTAAAAATAAAATAAATTAACAAAAATAGGGTTGAAGTTTTATAAAACATTTCCCCTATAGTTGTTTGTTTTCCATTATCTAAAAAAGATATTAAAATTGTAAAAGTAAAGGAAAATAATCTTCTGCCCCGGACTTCATATTCCATTTTCATGTCCCCTTATAAATTTTTGATATGTGTAAAAAAGATTCTTTTATGTTAAAAATATAAAGAACGACGGGTTGATTCGGGAACTATTTAGGGTATAATAAAAAAACATTAGATTTTTTTTACACATGTCAAAAATTTATAGGAGGACAGGAAAATGGAATAGAAAGTCCGGGACAACAGATTTTCTTCCAAAAGTAAATCTCAATTATTAATCTATCTATTTGGACTTTTTTTTTTGATGGAAACACAAGAGACATCAACTACAAACTAAGATTACGAGAATCCTCGTTGATGAATCTAGCTAAAAAAGACGGGAAACCATTCAAAAAGAAAGTAGGTTGATGAAGCGTAATTCCCCACGCGGCAAGGTCATGAGCCACAACATTAGCAATTCTCCAAACATGTTGAACTAGGCACGTCTTGAATTTTTGGATCCATAGCTTGAGATCGTCGAAAACAATCCCACCAACGTAATCCACATAGCCGGAACCATTAAGAGCTCGGGCAATATTCAAATTATCCGTTTCCAACACAATTTCAGAAAAAACCACACGTCCACGCGTTCTCGAGACCAAAGATCATAGCCATCATTTCTCCAACTTCAACTGACAAAGATGGCCTAATCGGAGCTGCCGCTGAAAAGACCACCAAACCAGACCCGTTCCTAGCCACTGCACCAATACCCCCTGATTTATCCCGACACCACGAAGCATCCACATTAAGTTTAACGAAGCCCGGACTAGGCCTGGACCAACCTGTTGGCCCAGCAAACCCCCTAGCAGGACGAGTTACAGCAACGGACCCCCCCTACAGCCTCAACAGGCCCCCCAACAGTAAGAGATGAAACAGCAGACCCCCCAACAGTCCTAGTTGAACCAGTAGACCCCCCAACAGCTTCAACAGACCCCCCAACAGTACCCGATGACTCAGCAGACCTCCGGCAGTCCCAGTTGAACCAACAGACCCCCCAACCGCTGCAGCAGATCCCCCAACAGTTCCAACAGACCCACCAGACCCTCCAGCAATACCCAGAACCTCCCTCTAACCAGCCAACTAGTCCCTCACCTCATCAACAATTCGCTCGGCCATCTTCTCCTTGGCTTCGTAGACAAATTTGTTCCTGTTAAACCATAAATGCCAGCATGTTACTACAATTAAACACACATCAATTCCCTTATTTGCATCAATGAACAACTCGAACCAATCTCTAAAGTTTGAAGCAACGATTTTCCAACAACGACTCTCTGGAAAAATAGCTTTCGAAACCGCCTTGGCCTTCCTACATCCCACCAAGGAATGAAGAACATCTTCATGAGCCCATTGACGCACTAGACACATTTCACTAGTATCGATTCCTCTCTTCTTTAAATTCGCTAAAGTCGGAAGGATATTTCTGAGAGCTTTCCAAAGAAAATGGAGAATTTTCAACGGAAGTTTCAATTTCCAAACCCATTTTCTTAAAGATTAATAGTTGAATTTTTTTTCTTTTGAGTACATAAAAGTTTAGATAAAGGTAGATTTATGTACTCACAAAGTCAGAACAAACTACAAATCTCGATGAAAGTATATAATGAAATTTATGTACCGCCTACCATTAAAAACTAAATTTCGATTAGACGAGGACTCAAATTTCAAACTTTTCAAGTAGAAAATGAATGATTTACTATTTAGATAAACTCTTATGGATAAAAATTAACAATACAATAATTTTCTTTCTCCTAAAAATGAGAATTTTATTAAGGAATCTGTATCCTTTAACTTTACTAAAAATTTACTAATAAATCTTTGACACGTGTATAAGTGTACTACAATTTCTCATAATTGTGAGTCACTTCACTTGAACACATATCAAGAATCTAACGAGAATTCCTTAATATAGTTAAAAAATCCAAACCCTATAGTAATTTCCCCTAAAAAGGGCTCAAAATGGTTAAGTTAAGGCAAAGCATGACCCACCAAAACATCTGCACTACGCAATAAATTTTTGCCTATTTGTGTTTGTTTGTATTGGATTGAGACGCTCTTTCTTCAGTGACTTGGTCTCTAATTTGGATATTGATTGATTGTTTAAGGATGAAAAAGAGAGGCAGAACAATCGCCGACAAGGCCGTGCTTAATGTTTGGCAGCGCGAGCTCGGTGATCTCTCCACCCGCAATTTCGCTCACCGTCTCGCCGCTTCCCAGGTAACTTCGATCACTCGGTTCGTGATTGTTTAGTCACTTCCGATCATATGATTTCTAGTCACCATATTGAATGAAACATTAGGCAACATTGAAAATATATCCCTATTCACTGCTGTTTGGAATGTCAGTTTTAAAGTAGCTAGTTACTGACAAAGTATCTTGTAAAAGAACAAGTTGAGCTAGGGTTTCTACCCGGGTAAAATCGATCTTCAAATTACCTTAGGGCGTAATTGGTTCTTACCCTTTTGCAGATTGAAGCTAAATATGATGATAATTTTTATTTTTTTTGGGGGAACAAATGAATCAGTAGGAGAATTTGGTGCGGTGTGTATTAATTTCATTCTCTTATCTGCAGGATCTTGTATTGAGACTTGATATATTAAAAAAGCTAGACAAGCACAGAGGTTGTGTGAATACTGTAAGCTTCAATGTTGATGGGGATATTCTGGTGTCAGGATCTGATGACAGACGAATTATACTTTGGGACTGGGAAACTGGTCGGACTAAGCTTTCTTTTCACTCTGGTCATAATAACAATGTTTTCCAAGCTAAAATAATGCCTTACACGGATGATCGGAGCATTGTTACATGTGCTGCAGATGGTCAGGCAAGTCCAATGGATGTGCTCTTCTGTTTCTTTTGCAACTTCGTTCTTGTGTAGGTTAAAGCTGAAAGTCAGAGAAAATGTTCTTTCAAACAATGATTTAGTTTTCATACTATTCCAAAGAAGTTCAGAGATCAATCATCAATCAAATGGGCTTACATATAGCATTCTTAATTGTTGAATTACCTGTATTTCAGGTTCGACATGCTCAAATTCTGGAACGTGGTACAGTGGAGACTGGATTGCTAGGAAAACACCAAGGACGAGCTCATAAACTAGCAATTGAACCTGGTAGCCCTCATATATTTTATACATGTGGCGAGGATGGATTGGTTCAACATGTGAGTTATCTGTTTCTTTTCTGATTTTAACTGGTAGTCCTGTTGTTTGAATTTTACTGAATTAGTGGTTTGCTGAGAAGTTATAATCAATTGCTTCAAATGACATATATACTAAATAATTGATGCCAGGGGAAGCTTTTGTTCATTGGTAATGTGCATTCCCTTTTGTGAAAAAAACTTGATCGGGGGGCAGTTTGCATAATGATTAAAGTAGGTCGAAGGATTAAGGTTCAGATCAATGAAGTACCTTTTTGTTTTGGTTATGCTTATTTTATTAGGAAATAAGCTGTCAAGAATGCAGTAGAGAACTTTAGAAGGGAACTAGGGTAGAAGAAGAGAGTGGAGAAGAGAGGAAGGAAATATAAGTTCATTCAATATAATTCTGATACATTACATAACAAAAGCAGGACTCTGTATAGGAATAACCACTGCTAGTGTGGCAGCAGTTACAATTCATTACAGCTGGAATAGTACAGCTGTAAAACATCACTAAAATAACGACTATTTAAGCAATCAAACTCCTAATTAACAGCATAATAAACTACGTAAATAATTCTTAGATAACTCGCCTTAACTACTATGATAATCGTGGCGATACCCCCTCCTTTAGAACATTCTTCACCCCAAGAATGCATGGAGTCCTGTAATTAGTGAACTTGAAAAGGTTTTGGGACAGAAGCAATCCATTGAATATGGAGAGGAAAAACATCAAATTTGAAAGTGCTTTGTGACGAAAACAGACCATCCTTAACCCATCTTATGGGTTTAGACCTGTGAGCATCATCACCCTATATGAATTTTTTCATGTTCATTGCACGAGGTTGGTAGGCATAAGGTTTCACCATCATTGAAACACTTCCACCATGCTTGGGCGCAAGTTCATTATTGTTCATCATTTTCAACAAAACAACTTACGCCAAGCTCAAGTCACCAACTACTACTTAATCTTCCTCCCACAACAGTTGCAGCCTTGACATTCCAATGAGACTCATAGGACTACAGTGTTCATGAAGGTATTCCAGTACATCATGCAGCTCAAAAAAACAGTATACGTCAACTGGAAACAGGCCGCAAATTCTAGGACCCAGGTATCGAGTTTGCTGCCTCTGTACAATAATGAGCAACAATATCACCCACCATAGCATCTACTACTGATCTTACTGAAACAGAAAGGCAGCCCACTTTACCTGCATTCAGTACCTCCATTAGCAATTGATTTGGAGATATCACTCCAATTTCATGCCATCTATCATCATGAATCTGAACTTGTCTTCCATTGTTCCATTGATTTTCCATTCCAAAAGCTATGTTCACATCTTTAGGAGCGAAGGCGACTCTTGTTGCTTTTCTCGAACTCCCATTAGCACCCTTCCCCTATGTTTATACTCCATTCCTGGATGTTAAAACAGCAGCTTGATATGCAATTTCTTCAACAAATTCTCCATAAAGCGCTTATCCTTTACTCAGCATGAGAGCTTCCCATGAGCATTAGGGTTAGATTGCAATGGCCTAGGAAGAAGCACTAGTGCTTAAATGATTGGCATTCTTGTCAGCCCCAACGTTAACAGAGTTATCATATATGATCTCACCCCATTTGTATACTTCACTTAAAGTATCACAAACATTTAATGCTGGCCCATGACAGGAACTACTTTGCCCACTAGAAATACTAACCTGAAAAACATCTAAACTGAATCCTTTAACCTGCATATAAGTTTTGTCTGATGCTAGAATTAATGCCTTCTAGCCATGCTTCAGCTTTGTTTTCCCTCTTCAAGATATAATAAACGACAATAATCAAAACCGACCTCAAATAGAAAGTTAAATGAGTTTATGTCAGCATACCTCCAATATAGATGGGTGCAAGGTTTTTTCTTTACTTGTTGTTAGGCATTACATCAACAGTTGGGAAGCAATAGAAGAAGCATTTGAAAGTCCATGCCTTTCTAGAATAACTCGAGCCAAATAATATCAGGATCTGCGTGATCATTCTAGAGAGTTTGCTCCTTTTGTTGTTCCTTGCAAAACAATTTCCGCTGTTGATCAAAGTTTTGTTGCTCCTTGCCCATCCGTTCCATTTGCTGATTCAAGCTTCATTGGTTCTTAGTTCTAACGAATCTGATACCATTGTTTCTTCCATGGCTGGAGGAAAGAAAGCTCTGATACCAATGTCAAGAATATGATTCTGACAGTCGAGAATTTAAGAAGAAATAGAGTTTATGGGGAAGAAAGTACAGAACGAGGATAGAAGGAGAGAGTAGAGAACTAAGGTAGAAGAATAGAGTAGAGAAAAGAGGAAAAGGAATGAAATATAAGTTTATTAAGATAATTCTGATACGTTAAATAACAAAAGCAGGACTTTATATCTGAATGACCACTGCTGATGTGGCAGCAGTCACAATTCCTTACAGCTAGAATAGTACAGCTGTAAAAACATCACTAAAATAACTAGGCTAAACCTATATTTGAGCCTCCGAACTTTCTGAGTTTTAAGGATTAGACCTGATCATTTATTTTTCCGTATTAGGCCCTTGATCACTGCATTCTCTATTAATCAAGCCCTTTTGTAACACCTCCATCCAATTTGAATAAAATCAGAGAGAATAAGAAATATAAAGGACCAAAAATGAATATCATCTGCTTAACACCTCCTTCCCCACCCACAAACGCCATCCGAATATGAAACAAATAGGACTCCAAATTAGTTAGTTTTGGATGAAATTAATGTCAAAACAATGTAATCTCTCCCCTCTCCATTCCTTAGATTTGCTCTGATAGCTCTTTCTCTAACAAGGACTGATATTACTTTGGGGAAGTAGTTTCCAACTCAATCTGGATTTTGTTATAACTGCAACTATATGCTTAATTTTGTCCAAGTCCTTTGTGTGAAATTTCAGAGTCTTCATGGTATTTAAGTGGGTTTAAGAGCACCCCATTACATGTTTTGGGTTTTCTGATTTGCAATTCAAGAAAACCAAATGAGGAATTGCTATTTTCTGTTGTGTGTTTTGCGGTTAGAAGATTTCTATTCTTTTTTTTGGTAAGATTTCCTGATCCCTTGGTGTTATGTTGCAAGGAAGAATGAGGTATTGTGTGGATGAAAATCTATTTTGGTCCTTTGTATTCCTTTATTTCACTGATTTGATTCAAATTGGATGGATGTAAAAAGGGTTTGAACAACAAAGAACTCAATCATCAAGGGCTTGATGTGTAAAAATAAATGATCAGGGATCTAATCCTTAAAACTGAGAAAGTTCAGGGGCTCAAATATGGGTTTTGCCAAATCACTACTATTGAACCAATCAAACCCCTAATTAACAACATAATAAACTACCTCAATAGATCCTAAATAACTCCCCTTTACTAATATAATAATCGTGACAGAAGCTCTGTGAAATAGGAAGGTTCTCTTTTTGTTACATTTCCAGATACAGCAAAATATAAGCCAAAATGCATTCTATAATATAGCTTGGAACCTTTCAAATGAAAATAAGATAAGGGATCTTATGTTGCTTTTTCTTGTAATTGCTATTTTTATATTCTTGATTATTTTAATTTGGTTATCACCTGAACATTTATGGAAGTACATGACTTTCTAAATGTCATTGCAGTTTGATTTGCGAACGAGGCGTGCTACACAACTTTTCACTTGCCAAGCAATGGATGATAGAAGGCATCATATGCCAGTTGTTCATCTCAATGCAATTGCAATTGATCCTAGGAACCCCAATCTCTTTGCGGTAGCTGGGTCAGATGAGTATACTCGACTTTATGATATACGTATGTACAAGTGGGATGGGTCAACTGAGTTTGGTAGACCAACAAATCACTTTTGTCCTCCACATTTACTTGGCGATGAGCAAGTCGGAATAACAGGCTTATCATTCTCAGACCAGAGCGAGCTTCTCGTTTCTTACAATGATGAGTTCATCTATCTTTTCACACGAGAGATGGGCTTGGGTTCTGATCCAGATCCAACCTCTCTTGTTTCTATTGAGGATAGTGAAAACGGAAATCTATACCCAAATAATACTCCCAAAGTTTATAAAGGACACCAAAATTGTGAGACAGTGAAAGGGGTGAGCTTCTTCGGCCCGAGATGTGAGTATGTGGTAAGTGGGTCAGACTGTGGTCGGATATTTATATGGAAGAAAAAGGGCGGTGAGCTCATTCGTGTGATGGAAGCAGATAAGCAGGTGGTGAACTGCATTGAACCTCATCCTCATGGCACTATACTTGCTAGTAGTGGAATCGAGAATGATATAAAGATATGGACTCCAAAGGCTGTTGAGAGAGCTAGTTTACCCACAAACATTGATCAGGTACCATTTCTCATCTTGAGAGCTCATCATAATCTTGAATTTTGTCTTTTTTAATTGATTTTTGGTTGGATATGGTAGCTTCCTAATAGGAAAACGAAATTAAAAGATATCTTTATGGCCCAAAGTTTTGAATAATGCCCCATTTGCATCTTGACAAAATCCAGCTTTAGTTAGGCATTTGTGAAACTTATTTTGTTGGATTCTCTCCATAATAGAACACAGAATGGAGTAAAAAGGAAGGCAAGGAAACTGATAATTTAAGAATTTAGTGTAGCTGCGAATCACCTCATGAAATATTAGAACAGTCCATGTTACCTAGAGAAACAGCAGAAGTGGCTCCATTTCTTAATGTCATGCGTATTTATTAAGCATCCAGAACTTTAGTATCAATTATTTATTCATTTTTCCAATAATGGTGGAAAGAGACCATCTCCCTACTCGATTCAACGTTCAAAAAATAAATTGATTAGAAAGGAAGACTTTATAGCGAATCCTTTCAAGTCTGATCAGATAGGCTAAATTGATCAGTCTATTCACCATTATCATCTGCGCTGTTACTTGTTTGTAAAAGGTTTTGATGCATGGTCGCATTAAATGGTTTTCCACTGATGATGAGGATGATGATGACTATGACGATTTTTTCTCTAACGATGACGAGGACGAGGATGAGGATGATGATGATGATGACAATGACGATGTTGATGATAGTGTTGATGTTGATTTTGATGATATTAATGATATTGATGATGACGAGGATGATGATGATGATGAAAGTGGTGGTAGTGGTGATGATGAGGATGACATAGAAGATGATTATGATGATGATGATAATTTGGATGAGGATGTTGATAATTTTGTTGATGGTTATGATGATGGGAATGATGATACTGATTTGCCGTTTGTGTGTTCAGCTGAAACCCAAGGCTAGGGGATGGATGTACCGAATAGCTTCACCAGAGGACCTCATGTTGCAACTTTTTTCACTCCAGAGGCGGAGAAGTAGCCCCGAACGAACCGAAGAGAGTTCAGCTGCTAGAGGTCTTTTAGACCTTATAATGACTTTCAATGCCAACAGTGACGAAGATGATGAAGAAGATGCACAAAGTCGTGAGGACTTATTTGGCTAGGAGATTATGGCCATGTTTGTCCGTACAAGAAAATATGTGGTTGGTAATTGTACATAATTTAGATTTAATTATATGGACCTCAGAAATGTTAGTGCTTAACTGTGTATTTTGTTCAGAATTCGACAACGGAGGTTCTAAAGCATAATGTTTTTTTTTTTTTGCATTTCTCCATGTTTAGTTTCTGAGTTATGGACCGATATCTTCTGAATGTGCTGAATCAATGTTACACTAACAAAAGATACAAGATATGACAAATCATCTTATGTAGATGTTATTCGGTTAGAAAATCATAAATTGACTTTTAGGAAAAGAAAAAGGCTCCAAAAAAGTTGATTTTAAATACCTCCTGGTCTAGAAAGATCAATTTGTTACTGATCATTTTCAAAGAGCCCTAAAGTAAGTCACGATAAGTTGAGTGCTATAAAGTATAAAGTTGAGCCTTTGTTCTAGGCAAAACATATGATCAAGGTAGCAATCAAGCTCAGCTAGTCTGGAATGCAGCAACACTTCAGTCCTGTCCCGATAAAAGCTTAGTTGCAAATGTTCCTCTGATTGTTGAAGAAATAGTTGTAATAGCCTGGTGGATATGGTTTCGACGAAATAAAATGCTATATGATGATGCTTGGTTTGAGCTTACTGTTGTTCTTGAGAAGGTACCCAATTTTTTATCAGATTTTTGGCAAGCTTTGGTTCTTCCCAAGCTGTCTATTCCTCTAGTTCTTGCCTTAATCCTAAAAAAGTTTGGGATCTTCCCCCTAGCAGCGTTGTGGTTGTTAAAGTTAACCGTGATTAGGGCCGTTCTGACATTTTGTAGGCCCGAGGCAAGCTAGTTCTTTTGGAGCCCCATTGTATATGCATTATAAATATTTTTTTAAAACCAGCTCGATGAGGAAAATATGTTGTGAGGAATCTCAACTAAGTTGGTATTCTAATTCATGAAAAATCGATTGCTCTAAGACTTTCGCAATTTAATTCTTCAAAAAATGTTTATGGAATTAGCTATACATTTTTTTTAAAAAAAACTAAGTTTTGATAATTACAATAAAACAATACGAATTCCATCATTATTTTACAATTAACAAGATTACTAAACAGCTAGGATATAACCCCATGCCCTTTTTATTTTTGGAAAAATTGAGAAAAATTGAGTATTACATTATTTATCTGGATTGGTGGGATCTTTCAAAAAACATATAAAATTAAGCAAGTGTAATGAGGAATAAATGTCATATACCTTTATAGTGAAAACAATTAGGCGAAATATGTTACTTTCATAAACTTCTAATTCATCAGTTTCTACACTATTCATAAAGATGAGCTTTCCAAATAAAATCTTGTGGTTTGAATTTTGTCAATTTACGGACTATGGTTTTTATTTTTTTGCAAAACATATAGACTTTTGATTCAAACTATCAAAATGACGTTAATTACATCCGGAAATTAATATATTAGGAATTGATACTATTTTAAATAACTTTAAATCTTCAACTTTTTAATTTCAAGGTCATTTTAGAATTGTTTGGTCATGAGAGAGAAAGTAAACATTTAGAGAGAGAAAATTTTAAAAATCGTCATTTTTGAAAATCAAAATTGTGATTACATAGTTAACGTCGCGTTGAACAACTCTAATTCTTGAAATTTTCTAAATTGAGGTCGTTAACTATCATTTTGGCCATGTTTACTCATTTTGCTAAAATTGACAAACTATAGTCATTTAATTGACAAAAAATAAACCACAAAATTTTATTTGGAAAAAATGTAACCACAAGGATTTTTTTTTGAAATTTGCCCTTAATTGATTGCAGAAGAAAATAACACAATCTATTTAATTGATTTTGAGATTTTCTTTGATATGAATATGCAAAGACAATCTACAATTACCTTTACTGATATTGTTGTTATAGTGCAAACTAATATTAGGAAAGCAGATCTATTGTATTGCTATATAAGAAAGCAATTTTTGTTTCACATAAACAAAATTAACAAAATACTCAAAAATGGCAAAAGCTTTCATCACTACTCTTGTTCTTGCGTCAATGTTATTAGGTATATTTTTCTTCTTCTTTTTTTTAACTATTTGTTTCTTTTATCTTATTAATTATACAAATTTATTGTTATACGCAGGGCCGTCTCCAGCATTTTAGATGCCCTAAGCGAAAAATTTCTAGTAAAAAAATCACGTTGGAGGCCTTACGTGAAATTGTTCTAATTTCACATCTAAATTTAACAATAATAATAAACTAGATATATTATTAGCTAGGATTCATAATTATATATCAAACTTTATGTAATAAACAAAATCAAATAACAATAACTTAATGCTAAGAAATTACTATATTCTTCTCATTTTTGTATGTGCGAAATCTCTAATGAAATCGTTGTAATCCAAATCAGTTAAAATTTTCTAAACAATAGACAACATGGCCAACTCATTCAATCTCTCCTGGTACCTAGTTGATCGAATATAATTTTTATAAACTTCAACTTTAACCGGTATTGTCAATATAAATTTGTAAGCAACCCAAATATTAAGAAAAACAAGATGTAAATTCTGAATGTACTCCAACACTTCAAGTGGCTTAGTTAGGTTATCCGGCAACGATTTTCTCAATAATTGCAATTCTAGAAATAATTCAAGTCCATCAATATCTAAATCATCTACTTCTTTCAAGAAACCTCAAATATAACACATACATGCTTCATCGTATCATCCTTATTTTTGCATACTATAAATTAAAAAAGTGAAAATTCAAAGTGAGAGACGTGATAGAATAGAACTAAATAAATTGGCCTTAAATTGGAAAAATAAAAATTATACAAACAAAATTAATTATAAAAAATTTAATATAACTATTATCGTTCCCTTACATTTGTGTGTTATTTTTTTGATATAAGTTAACTAGTATTATAATATATTAATAATTTAGAGGCCCCAAAATCAGTGAGGCCCTAGGCGACCGCCTAGGTGAACTCCCCCTAAAGACGCCCCTGGTTATACGTAATCCTTTCAAGTTAAAATATGTTGAAATCTTTTTTGAAACAAAAAATATGTTCAAATTAGTAAAGTTTAATGCACCTCTATCATTAATTATCACGGTTGAGATTTTTGTTTTACAAAAAATACTAATTAAATATTAAAATTTACAAGTCAAATCTCAATCGTTGACTTTGCAATTAATGGTCGAGATTACAACTTTAACAACTTAACCATATTTCAACTTGGAAGGACCTTAATCCAATTCTAAAATATGTATAATATACCACACATTCCATATGCCGAACCAAAGATTCAATGGTTGATATTGTTCCACATCGCAAGGCAATATAGAGTTTTCATCGTAGTCTGTCAAAATAAAGTTTTCATTTTATCCGTGACTGTGCTGCCTATAGGGCTGTAAATGAGCCGAGTCGTTCATGAGAAGCTCGGTGTTCGGCTCGATAAAAGTTTGGCTCGGCTCGGCTCGATTCATAAACGAGTTGTTTGTGAACACAATTTTGAAGCTCAATTTGTAAACGAGCCGAGCTTGAGCATGCCAAAGCTCGGCTCGAAAGCTCGCGAACAGGCTCGATAAAGTTTGTTAACAAGCTCGATTATTATTTTTATTTAATTTAATGCAATTGTATTAGTAATGTCATTTATATGTATTGAATTTGTTTAATAAAAAATATTATTTAGGATCATTTTGCATTGCTATGTGAGCTGAGCTTAAGTTCTAATTTTGCCCAAAGCAAAAGCTACTAGCCAAGCTGTTTTTGGCTTATCAGTATAAAAAAATTCAGGCTCGATTAAGCTCGTGAACATGCGAGCTTTTAAATGAGCCGAGCTTGAACATGAATTTGAGGCTCGAGGTAAGCTCGAGCTCGGCTCGAGCTCGATAAAATTATAACGAGCCGAGCCTGAGCATGCGAAAGCTCGGCTCGGCTCGTTTACAGCCCTAGCTGCCTAGACCCGGTTAGGTGCTCTAAAGCGAGAATCCAATTTAAATCGACTAGACTGTCTAAATTTTAAACACTCAAGATTCGATTTATTCATGACTAGTATTTCTTGAATCAATCCCTAATTAGTCCTCAAAAGTCCCCAACCTCTCGACAAGCGTCTAACTAGTACTTTTTATTATGTTGATCAGTAATACAATACAATTAACATAATAACCACAATAACAACAATATAATTATATGATTTAGCTAGCCCATTGATATACAATATTATTGCATTTGCAGGAATAATATTATGTGGAGTGGAAGGGAAACTATGCAGAAAAGGAAATGAAGAATGTGGTGAAATGACGATAATAACCCCACAAAGGATATGCAATGAAACATTATTCCGTACAAAACCTTGTGATGATGAAAAATGCCATAAATTATGTGTTGCTAAATACCCTTTCCATGCTGAGGGAACTTGTACTTGGCCACCTAATGAAGCTTGTCTTTGCTTTCATATATGTAATTAGGATTTATATTAGGGTTAATTTCATAGAGTGATTTTATGATTTCACGTTTTTGCATGAGTGCTCGTGGTTTATTTTTGAGCAAAAGAGGATTGTGAAATGCACCGGTCACAAAATTAAAGAAATTATCAATTCTACTAATGTAGACGAGGTCATTATTTTGCTCAAAACAAACCACAATTACTTATCTAAAAAAAATGAAATTACAATACATTAATATGAAATTAATCCTTAACATTATTCCTAATTACCAAAAAATATAGAATATGAATAATAAAAATTCATGAGCAAATTTTCGATATATTTATGACTAGTAGGATTATAATTTTTCATTCCTTAAATTGTTTGTTGTATTTCTTTATAGTTTCAATAGTAATTTTTTATTTTGGAATAGAGGTCGGCGACCTTAAGGAAGGCATCTGCCTTAAACAACTGCACAAACGTTATTCTTGATATTAATCATTTTTACCTCTTTATATATACATATAGGAATATACTTAAGGCCAATCCTGACTGTGATGCCAGATGGAGGGATAATGACCTCATTGGTTTGGGTCTTTTGATTTTAAGGTTCAATACTATTATATAGAGGAAATCACACCAAAAGGTTCTTCATGTCCATTTCATATACCGGGTAAATTACACTACAGGTAATCTAAACTATATCCTCTTTCCTAAACCGGTACCTAAAAACTATTTTACTCATCTAAATACGCAAACTAATGATTACCTCCCAAGCTAGTACCTAGTGACCTGCTATAGCAGATTAACTCCAAGTCAACGCCCGATCAACTTTAGTCAATGCAAATTTGTTTATTTTTTTATTCCCTAATATAAAATGACTAAATTAACCACACCTTCTTCTTCCTCATCCCTTCTTTCTCTTTGACCAAATTTCATCTCTTCTTCTTCCTTCATCTTTTTTTTCTCTTCCTCCTTTTGTCCCCTTTCATTTTTAATTTTTTTTTTATTAAAAATATCAAATCCCGACCATTCTGGAATCTTGAGTTTTCGGATTCCGCCGGCAACCGGAATTTGGAAACTCCAAATTCTGGCGACCTTTTGCCGAAATCTGGAAATCCAGATCCCGCCGGCGATAGGCCGATCTCGGCCTTCAGGGAACTGGACCAAATCCCAGCCTGTCGCCGCTAGGATCCGGAAAATTCCAGATTCCGACGGGTTTGCCCTGACCTGCCGGAATTTGGATGTTTGTTAAAAAAAATTTAAAAAAAACTAAAGGAAGAAAAAGAAGAATGAAGAAAAAGAAGAGGAGATGGGTTGTGGGAGTGAGAGGGAAGGCAGAAGATGAAGGAGATAGAGAGAATAGGAGGAAGAAGAAAATGAAGGAAGGAGAGAGAGGAGGGGAAGAAAATAGAGAGTAAATTAGTCATTTAATAAAATAGTCAACTGGATCAGCCAAAAATTTGGTCAAACACGCGTTGAATGTCGTTGACCATCGTTGACTTGAGGTAAACCTGTCATAGTAGGTCACTATGTACTAGTTTGGAAGGTAAACGTTAATTTGGGTATTTAAATGTGCAAAATAGTTTTTTAAGTACAAGTTTGGGAAAAATGGTATGGTTTAGATACTGCTGCTGTAATTTATCATTCATATACCATATATAGAAATTATAATTTTTTTGGCACGTGGGCTCAAAGTCTGCGCAGTCCTACCCTAAGTTCAAGGCAGATCCATAATCCCACATTGGTGAAAAGTATTATACAGGGGAGAGGGAATCTCATTTTGCTTAGAAAGAAAGATGTAAATAACAAGTCCCCTCTAAGAGGCGTGGGCTTGAGTTATTTTGCAATTCCACTTCTTTAGGCTAGTTAATTAGAAGGTGTTACTTGGGCCTTGAGTTTGTGTGAGTGAGGTGAGGGTTTTTGTTGTAATTTTGTCCGGCAAAAACTTGTAATACTTTTTATTGAGGATTTAAGAGGCTTACGAGTTCCGTGATTTTACTATTGTTGAAGAGGTTTCCTCACCAAAATTTTGTGTGTGCTTATAAAATAGGGTAATTTCCTTAAAAAAAAACCCCGTGTTTATCAGTTTTGACAAAAAGATGTATGTGTTTATTTTTTTGACAAAACAAGGATTGTGTTCAACGTCGTTACCCAAAAAGTGGAAAAACCACTAACGGTGTTAAGTTTGATGACGTGACAAGGGGTAATTTGAGTCCTAATTTATTATTTATGATGTCAAAAACTCATTTTCACACTTTAAAGTTGTAAACACATGGTTTTTTTTTAAGAATTTACAAATAAATTTAGACAAGAACACCTTGCCACATCATCACATTAAACACCGCTAGTGATTTTCCACTTTTTGGGTAACGGCTGTAAGCACTGGTTTTCGAACCCAATGATGAAAGCAATTTCCGAGCTCCTCGTTGCGCCGGTCGCCCAAGAACTAGTACTCGCTGAAGAACGGATGACCTCTTAAAGTGATTATAAACTTCTCCTCGAATTCCGAGCACACAAGATTGACACCTTCAATCTCGTAAAAATGATCTCCCCGCACCTCGAGTACACAAGATTGGCACCTTCAATCTTGTAAAAAGGAACCCCCCCGGACTCCGGGCACACAAGATTGACACTTCAATCTTGTAAAAAGGATCTCCCCGCACTCCGGGAACACAAGTTTGGCACCTTCAAACTTGTAAAAAGTCACCTCCCCGCACTCCGGAAACACGAGTTCGACACCTTCAAACTTGTAAAAAGTCCTCTCTCTTCCCAAAACTATACGGTCTCCCCTCTCTCCTCAAGAGACCGTACGGTCTCCTTAACTTGAACCGTACGGTGTCCTTGATTGAGACCGTACGGTCTGCCCACATGGCTAAACGGGCCCTATCCTTATCTGCCACGTGTCGCTAAGCCACAGTGGACTTTTGCCGGGCCTTTGTTAAGGCCCGTCTGAGATTCAAAATGGATCGCAGATGGGATATATTGAGATCTTACGGGCCCCATAAGCAAGACCGTACGGTCTCCATTTGGAAACCGTACGAGCTCCCCTTGCCCTATAAAAGGAGGCCGGATTTCTCATAAATTCCATCAACAAATCTTTCTATTCCCCTCTCTGTAGCTCGTTTTAAGCGATTTCTGACCCGATATAAGTTGCCTCCAAAAAGTTGCCTAAGGTTGCCTCTGATACGAGAAACGCTTAAGTCTGAGTCTTGAGAGCTCTTTTCCTCCATAAAATCCCTGTCCCCCAAAGGTCCTCACGACCACCAATATTATTCAAAGAAAGTCCTTCTGAAACGGACGGTTCCCTCGGAATCCTCCCTTTTCAAAAGCAGTCATTAGGAGTACGTCCTCGGCGCCTCTCTGACCCTGAAGTTCCTCCCTAAAAGGTCTCCATTCTCGACGAGTACTAGTTTGCGAGCATATCACTGGCACGCGACGGGGGTAAGCTTCTGAGGGTTTTGTACGATGTCACCCGACGGTTTTCTGTATTGCATTTACTTTATCTATACGCTTTTTGTGTGATAATAATAAAACTCAAGATAATAATGAGCTCGGTTGCATTAAAGATCCTCTAGGGCCTGGAATGTCGGAATTAATAAGTTGTATCCACGAACGTAAATAATAATCTCTGGTTTTCAAAACAATCGGCAATAGTACCGGTTAGTACATTTTTCCGGTCGGCCGGGTGGCGACTCTAGTCAAAGAAGGCTAAAGCCGCTATGAGCGTCCACTTACGGTCATAGTGGCGACTCTGCTGGGGACCAAATATATATTCTACTGTTGTAAGTTAACTTGAACGTATGATTTTCTTGAAGTTAATTTATTAATGGAAGGATATAAGTTTGGTTTTCACTTTTTATGAAATTATTTCTTAATTATTTTTGTGAAAAGTAAAAAATGGGATACAACTGAAGCATTTCCTCGTATCGTTGACACGCTGCTCAAAACCCTTAAATGAGGGTTTTAGGTATATCTTGCTATGGGAACCCTTTTGTACTATCAACGAGACCGAAGCCTCATATAGTCAGCCTAGACATCTCCCCTAAGAACTACCCCTAAACATTATTTAAATCACGTCTTTTGAGAGCGTTTTGACATCGAAAGGAAAGATGTCGAAAGGAACCCACCTATGACAGAGACGTACCACGTGAAGATTGAGAGGGAGTGTCGCGTACGCATGAATGTCTACACAAACTGTTTGATCGCTTACCTCTACTTGTACATATATTAGACATAGCCTTAACCTATGAAAAGTCTAGTTTCCATGACACTCCTTTGAAGTAAAGGAGCACCCTGTTACGCCAGACGTTTTATTACACGAAACACGACGTTATGTCGTCTGTTTCATTTTGTAAAGAAACTCAATCTCGTGAGATAAAATCATGGCGTCACAAATATCGCCTCCTTAAGTCAAAACGGGTGTCGTAAGAAGCCGCAAGTCCCAGATTACGAAAGACGCTTTAATGATTTCATGTAGGATAAGGCCATACCGGTGTAACGGTTTAATCTGTTAAACCAAACAAACATTGTCTTGTGCTCCTCCCGAAAAGGAGTTTAGGGTTCCTCTTGAGTCTAAAGGCACACCGCCCCGTGAAGTCCACGCAAGTCAATATTGCGTTGGACCAATAAAAATAAAAATAAAAAAAATATAATAATAATAATTTTGCATAGACCATGATAGGGATGAAATATCCCTATATTTTCGGGTTATTTACGGTGTATTTTAGTGTCGTTTTACTTTAGTTATTTTACTTTCTTATTAGTTTGTGACATTTTGTGAATAAAGTAGCTTTCATTTGCTTATTATGAATTTCTCTCCATAAAAGATTATTTTTCACCTAAAAAGTGCTAAATTGATTAAAGTTTATTTTGGATGTAGGTTTCCACTTTGAAGATGAGAGCTCTCTCATGATGATATTTGACAGACATACATGGTTTAAGGTGAATTAATGCAAGCAAAGGGACAAAAGAGAAGTCACGAATGCACCAAAATACAAGGTTTTGGACCAAGAAATCTCGAAATACAGCTGACACGCCCGTGTCCCATGGCCACACGGACCTGTCGTTCAAAGTCAATAGGTCATCACGCGTTATAAAGGAAGAAAAAGCTTAAATTTAGTCCGACACGACCCCGTGTCCCATGGGGACACGCCCCGTGTCATTTGTCCCAAGACAGGTCAGAAAGTTCCAGTAGAAGCAGAAAATTGCAAGCCCATTTCGAAGCTCTTCCAGTCCAAATCTCGAAAAATTCAAAACTACAAGTTTGTGTATCTATGTCTTAGGGTTCATCTGCAATTTGAATCATACAACTCGAAGGTCGTATGAGGAAGTTAGGGGCAGATTACTAAAGGTCGTCAAATCTGGAATGTTGTCGGTCAAAACACGTTTTCTAGAGGGGCTAAGCCTTGACACGGCGTGTCACTCTGATTCCAGCAATGTGAACATGCATTTTGAAGATTCCCATGTGCAATTAGCTTTTCCATTTGTTCCCATTGATGGTTGGATTCTCATGTGTAATTAGCTTTCCCATTTGTTCCCATTGATGGTTGGTGTCCAAAAATTTGTATAAATAGGGGTGTAATTCACCATAGAAATCATCCCTCTTCACTTTTGTTTAGTTCCATATAGTTGTTATTTCAATTCTCCATTTAGTTTGTAAGAAGAGGTGATCCAAACACCAAATTTCCATATTCTGTTTCACCTCTTTGCAAAGTTTATAATTCAATTCCATCAATACAAAGTTCATTTTCTTACTTTCATCCATTATATATCATCTTCAAGCTTGGCAAAGAGATTCCTCTCCGAGGACATAAGCGACGATCGTGTGTCCGGTGTAGTGCGATAAAAGGGAGCAGCTAAACTTTTATCTCGCTAAACTAGTTGTGACCCGCCTATGTGCTACACTCGGTAGTATCATCTTGTTTCTTTACATAGTTTATACAATAGTTTTGTATAAATTAGTATGTTTGATTTATCATCATCATATGCTTCTCTTATGTTTATTTATGAATACTTGATATGAACTTGACATTTCTACCGGATTTATATAGGTGATTACCCCCACCGGAAGTGACGAGCCGGAAACCGTAGATATTGACGACATCACGGAACTTAAAGGGCCCTAGTTTCTAAGTCCATTGGAGACACTTAACCTTGAAATTATAGGATTAATTAAGTGTGTACTTACGAGTTCATACGTGTTTATAAACATCATAAAAAGCTAGCTATGATAGTTTGATTAATCTTAAGACTATTTTATCTTTATTGTTGTATAAAACTTACCATCACCATTTCATGCTAAGGAATATGGAAAATAGTGTTTGTGTGTTGTAATTTAGGAGTAGATTAATAATCACCAAAACTCTAAAGTATAAATTCGCTTAGATAACAACCCGAAACCAAGTAGTTTGATACTTATTGGTATAAATCCTGTGGATTCGATACCCGGACTTAACCCCTGGGATTATTACTTGATAACGATAGAGTACTCTTGTCCTCTAATTGTAGGCCTTTTTGTAGCACTAGCTCGAGGCCGCATCAGACCACAACGACAAAATTCTCGGCTAGGTTATAGTGTCACAAGTCAAACCACGTCAGGTCATCACTCCATTTGTAGGGCTTAACGAATCGACCAATGTGGCCGCTCATTTTGTTATATGAAGAACGTCATACCGACGCATATTTCAATTCAAGAGGAAGCTTAGTCTATCTTCACATAACAAAATTTTACCGCTCCAATGGTCGATTCCTTAAGTCAAACAAATATTAAGAATATCTGTGCTAGGTCCAGTCATGTCAAACAGTCATGTCGTTTGTAGGGTCTAACGAATCGACCAACGATGTCGCTCACTTTGTCATGTGAAATACGTCATCACGGCGTCTATTTCGGTTCGAGAAGAAACTTATTATATTTCACATGACGAAGTTCTACGACCCCAAAGGTCAATTCCTTAAACCAAACAAATGTCACCTTGAGACAAGGCTAAAACTTCATAAGACCTAAAAGGACATAACGTTATGATACCTGTCCATATGAAATACGGCGTTACGCCGTCCGTTCCACATCGCATGGAACACTTTAATTATTTCATGTAAAATGTGGGTTATACCATCACAACGATATGACCTGTTAGATCAAACATACACTGTCTTCTGCTCCTTCGAAATGAGTTTTGAGTTTGTGAAGTGAAAGGGGATGTTGGAATGATTGTCTGAACCAAAGTAGGGGCACAATGTCCCGTGAGTCTACATGGTTCATTATCATGTTGAGTCTCCCAAACCAGTGTAAGATAGGGTTGTCGCACAAGCATTTTCCACTCGAGAAATAAACGACGTGTCGACAATATCCTTTAGCATAGAGTCAAACCTTACTCATGTACCCGGTATACGTCCCCTCATCTCTATGTGAAAATCGGGTCTGGTTTGCCTTCATGTATGAATACACAAATAGTCCAACACCGGGGCACTTAAAATCTACACGTGTATGTTTGTCATCTCTTATAGAGTCAAAAGTCGTGATTATTGTCTGGGTATGTAGTCATCAGTTTAGGATCCAAGGTGTGGTGTGCATCCGTTTCATATACATGTCAAGCATTACCTGTACGAATTAGCGTACATCGTCAAACCACGCATAGGATACGGGCGATGAGCTAGAATGGAAGCTGTGGCACCACCGTCATCTTACCTAAACGTGTCACACACACACACACACACGATGTCCAAAGAATGAATGCATGTGTTCCCTTACCTGCTAGGTTTGTGTCCTTCGGGTGTGTCTACCCTTAGAGTGTCATACGCTAGGTCACTTGTTTCGAGCCATCCTAGGTAATAGGGTCTGCATGCATGCACATTGTCACGTGTCTTAGGCATACATACACATCGGTACCGGGACATAGGAAATAGGAAAATGACAAACGAGGTACCATAATCTCACAAGTATAATTAGTCTAGATGTCATAGGCACACTTTAGGTTAGGGCACACACACAAGTTGTCCAAACGTCAGAAACCCCACCTATATGTGAACGCCTCCTCTTTGTCCAGAACTCCTAAATCACTACCTGGCCCAACCCAAAATCACAAAACCACAACACGCCTGAACCCAAGCCAGCTTCCATCAGGGAGACCGTCAGATCAACAAGGAGGAATCAGAGATAAGGACAGGCCCTCGAATGAAGTATGAAACGACCAAAGGAAGTTCTCCGTGATATCCTCTCAAACCCTAACCCAAATTAAAGATGACGCAAGCCTTTACCCTTAACCTACCTCACAAACAAACCACTCCCTACGTATTACCCAACACTCCAAAAGACATTACCCCAAACTTCACCAAATTACCCCGACATATACCACACCCCATCTCACTTCTGAGCAAACAAAAGACCTTATTCAAACCCAAAATCGATTAATACCTAGTGGCTCGAAACGCTAAGAATACACCCCAAGAGGAATCATGGAGAAACTCTAGGTCGCAAGCGTCGCATCAAGGACATCCCGGCAGACAAAGAATGGAGCAACGTCATCAAGCATCGACTAGGCCCTATCCCATTTATCCTATTCACGTGTTTACGGACCCGTGCTTGGTTAGAAGAAGCATTTAAGATCACTCGTATCAACATTCATTTTGCATCTTTCAATTAGACATTAGGAAAATATAGGCATAACTAGAGCATGTGTGTCCAGTATGAATATGCCCTTGATTGTAAGAGAGAGAACCACATCTAGAGAAACGGCCCCGACTAGGACGTACCCCGCAAGATGGAGAAACGACGTAAGGAGGAATTACCGGATAAATGTAGAAGCGCATCTCCTTCAGAGCCCTGCTAAAAGAAGAAGCCTCACTCTATTTGAAGGAACTAGGACAATGCGCGAAAGTTAAAATGGAGCGTACAAGTACTCAAGGTGTCCCCATTTAAGATAAACCAAGGTCCGTCAGCCTTCAAAATTAAGCTCATGAGGTCCTCAGAATTCCCTTTCTACAATCTGAGACGAATATGCCCACGGACGAAGGGAGTAACTAAAAGGAGAAGTGAAGCCATCCTTCGGGGGGGCTCACAGATTGAAAATGGATCACGTCCACAAAGCCTCAAAGGGATTAACGACGTTTCCATGCTTCATGCAAGGCGGATGGTGTCCCGGAGCTATGAGGACATCCTACTAATCAACACACAAAAGTATAATCCATGCAGAAGGCTGTGACAGGATCTACACCAAGAGGTGACAATGGAGACACTAGGATTTCATCATGAGAATCACTTGCACGCTTCCGAGAACAAGATGGCGGCACTAGGATACTTGGTTTCATCCCCACAAAAGAATGACGATCCTACACCAAGGAATAACCCTCACTACGAGGGGCAAATCATTGTTGCAAGAAGAGAAAAGATAGTCAACTGGGACTAGTTGATAACGAGTGCACATTCATACTAGACATACATGAACCATTTATGCCTATATTAACTAGTCTAGATGCTTATTTTAGTGAGTCTAAATGTATGTTTCAAGGGTCTATCAGCTATGCATATTCTAGAGTGTCATAAGTCATGTTGACATAGAGATATCAAGAACTTAGACAATAGAATATGTACACTCTATTCAAAACACTAGCCGACTCCGCTAAGGTTTGAGAAAACAGAAAAGACCTGCTAGATCAAGAAAACTCAAAAATAGATCTAGGCAACAATCAAGGCCAAAAGAAAGCCTGCTAGGTTGAAAACCCGAGAGGGCGACCTAGGCAACAATGAAGGTCAAAAGAAAGAAAGCCTGCTAAGTTGAAAACTCGAGAGGGAGACCTAGGCAACATTTAAGGCAGCTCAGTAAGTTCACAACCCGTACAGTCATCTTAGGCAACAGTTAGGGCAATAAACACCTCACCCTAGGGGCAATCACGAAAACATCATTGGTAGTTGCATTCAAACATCTTGATTCCAACCTGACAACCTAGAAGTTACACGAACTCCTGATGGCCTCTGACACCCTATCCTCATCAAAGAACCTCCACAACCCTCGCTTCCATCATCCAACCCTAAATCCTTGCACCCTTTACGAAACCTACCCTACAACCTCAATAAGCCTCACCTCCACCATCCGTACCCAAACCCTTTTTCTCCTCACAAAAAAAATGAAACACCCACGAAAACCTCGCCTCCTTCATCTAACCCAAAAGCTTCGCTCACATCCTCCAAAAAAGAACAACCATGAACCCACCCTTATAAAACCTCCTCGCATATAACCAAAACCTTGGGGTCACCCACTGATGCGGGACATGCTTCGTTAAGGGATATGAGTCGTTTAAGGTCACCCAGTAACACTCACTCATGCATATTACGTGTCTTAGGTTTTCCAACTAAAAACCCACAAAAATAATACCACACGAGTCACAAGATGAGGTAGCCCCCCTAGTCTGCACACAATCACATGTCCACAGTGTTATTCTTGATTTTGATTAACTTGATTAAACTAAATGATTTTTATTATACTCTAATTAAGTGACAAAAGTGAGAATATTTCCATGCTAAATATTTGCTTAATTAAAGTATTAGTGCATAACATATATTTGGAAGTATAATTCTTAAATAACATGTCATCTATGCTTTAATATGTAGTTTATCATGGTATGCTAAAATTATATGTCATGAATTGATTTAAAGATCTAAACAAAGTTTTAATACATGACATTATCCTTAAATCATGATAATTAACATTTTATATATGATGATATCCATGCATACATATCTCGAAATCATGAAAATATGATACATGTATGTCTTGTATTATTTTAGTCCATGATAAGCATAAAAAGAAAGCTTAATCCTACGGTTATGGTGGAATTCTTTGTGCCCAAGCTTAAACAACTCACCATATCTTATTTTGGTAATGAAAGATTGCAAAAGTATAACCTATTTGCTAACTAAAGATTTATCTTTGTCATAGGTTTACTAATGCAAGATATGAAATATCTAGCTATGGATTTAATCCTGCAAAATGTGATCCTACTTCTCCATAGCTTACTAATGCAAGATTACATGAATCCTAGCTTTCCAAATACAAGATTATGAGAATCCTAGCTTTACTAATGCAAGATATCATGAAGATTTTAAAAGATGTCTAAGCCGTATGCATTAGAACTTGTTGCAGAAGCTTATGCAAGTTGTCAAGTTGTCCTACACCAAATCCTATCAAGATTTCCAAATCTACTAAGACAAGGATTTCGTGTACTTCATACAAAGATCAACTCTGCAACAAATCTTCATCAAACGGTTCTCTTCCCTCCTAATTCAAATTCAAATTTCAAACAGCAATCTTGAAGGCCATAAAAGGAGGAGAAGGTTGAAGGAAAAATTCAAGGAAATACACATTGAGTTCTAAAGCTATAATATTGAGATCACTTACAAAAGCTTTAGTTAATCATTTCCTTCAACAGAGTTTCGAGAGTTTGAGTGTTTCTAATATTCATTCAAAATATTCTGTAAAAGTTTAAGCAGTGGGGCTTAAACTGGGTTTATCACTAGATCTCGAGAAAAGTGTAAAAGAGGTTCTAGCTTAGCCTTGAAAAGTTAGAGAGGTTCTTAAGCACCATTGAAGCTTAGGAGAGGTTAACACTTAGCCTTGGAAAGTGTCAGAAGTTTCTCAGTTGTGCTTGTGAAAAACTGAGGGGGAGTTGCTCAAACACTTGGAAGTTTGAGGAAGTGAATACTGGGAGAGGTGTTCAGCTCTAGTAGTGTCTCGGATTGTGAGAACTACTCTACAGGCTTGATTTCTTCCCTTAAAGAAATCACATAGTTGAAAATCTCGAGAGGTTCTCTCGGGGACAGGACTAGGCTCACAAGGAGACTGAACCTGGATAAATGCTCTGCGTCTAATCCTTCTATCCCTAATCTCTTTACTTACTGTCATTTAATCACTTGTCTTGCTTTTGGTTATTTACTATATTTGCTTGTGATTAGACTGTGATATAACTGCTTATACTCTTACTTTATTTAAATAACTTGTTCTTCCGCAAATCTTTTAAACAGTTGTTTAAGTTAATAGGAAAAAAGAATTAAGAGTATACTTAAGTTTTTAAAGAGAACTAATCCTATTCACCCCCCCCCCCCCTCTAGTCTTAGTATTAGTCATATTTGGGCCAACACACAGGTTTAGTTGCACGCACACATTAGACACTTAGGTCATCTAACCGAAATCCATAAAAGATATATCACCTGAATAGGACATGCCCTTGTGCACACAGACATTGAGTCACACACACTTTGGGTTTTAGATCGTTATAGGTTGTCATGAGTCCACCTAATAGGGCGTCCCTTCACTTACACCAAAGTCACACACATGCACACCCTATGTTTTAGGTGGTCTAGTTAGAGTCCTTATCACGTGAGTTCATATAGTGAAAGCATCCCTTGTCACGTGTCTGTAGTCGCATGCATTATGTGTTATCCAGCCTAAGTTCACAGGTATGAACCTGCATGTACCTATAAAATAGGGTATCTCCCTTGATCATTTGTAATCATGCAGCATGACCAGTAGTCGTAAAAATGTTTATTTCTCATTGGCCATCTCACCCCAAGGAAGGATGCGTGTCTTTGTTTATGCAGGATCCCCATATGACTCATAAATGGTGGTGACAAATCGGACTGTTGTCATGCGGAGATAGTCAGACGATATCAAGAGCCTAGCCCGACAGAGCCCGAGAAGCATATCCTCATTCAGCCATCCAAAAGAAGGTGTCATGGATCTCATACAACGGAAAATCAGCATCGTACTGGGGCATTAGTCAATCTTTAGAAGGTATGATGCAGATGCAGAGATTAGTAGAACACCGGAACTTCACCCATCTTCATGGTCCTCCGATCATCCTGATGGCCAGGCAAAGGAACGCCGTGGCCTCGCCTAAGAGATCATCAGCTGGGGCAATACTCGATCGACAGAGAATACAACACATTGCCAGGGCCGGAAACGCTGCTGCTCAGATAAGACTGATAGGACAAAGCGCCAAGCATCATCAAGAGTTGGTAGGCAAAAGGCCAATGCGCAGGTAAGTCTTCTAACCCGCTTTAAAAAGCACAAACGCACACACGCAGTGTTACTCGTTTCGCTTCTTTAGGACTGCTTAATGGATCTTACAAGTTAATGTAATCGTCCTACGCACTCCCAAAGAAGCGAGGGGCAAACTGTAAGCACTGGTTTTCGAACCCAATGATGAAAGCAATTTCCGAGCTCCTCGTTGCGCCGGTCGCCCAAGAACTAGTACTCGCTTAAGAACGGATGACCTCTTAGAGTGATAAACTTCTCCCCGAATTCCGGGCACACAAGATTGACACCTTCAATCTCGTAAAAAGGATCTCCCCGCACCTCGGTTACACAAGATTAACACCTTCAATCTTGTAAAAAGGAACCCCCCGGGACTCCGGGCACTCAAGATTGACACCTTCAATCTTGTAAAAGGATCTCCCCGCACTCCGGGAACACAAGTTTGACACCTTCAAACTTGTAAAAAGTCACCTCCCCGCACTGCGAGAACACTAGTTTGACACCTTTAAACTTGTAAAAAGTCCTCTCTCTTCCCAAAACTATACGGTCTCCCCTCTCTCCTCAAGAGACCGTACGGTCTCCTTAACTTGAACTGTACGGTCTCCTTGATTGAGACCGTACAGTCTGCCCACATGGCCAAACGGGCCCTATCCTTATCTGCCACGTGTCGCTAAGCGACATTGGACTTTTGCCGAGCCTTTGTTAAGGCCCGTCTAAGATTCAAAATGGATCGCATACGGGATATATTGAGACCGTACGGGCCCCATAAGGAAGACCGTACGGTCTCCATTTGGAGACCGTACGGGCTCCCCTTGCCCTATAAAAGGAGGCCGGATTTCTCATAAATTCCATCAACAAATCTTTCTATTCCCCTCTCTCTAGCTCGTTTTAAGCGATTTCTGACCCGATATAAGTTGCCTCTGAAAAGTTGCATCCGAAAAGTTGCCTAAATTTGCCTCTGATACGAGAAACGCTTAATTCTGAGTCTTGAGAGCTCTTTTCCTCCATAAAACCCCTGTCCCCCAAAGGTCCTCACGACCACCAAAATTATTCAAAGAAAGTCCTTCTGAAACGGACGATTCCCTCGGAATCCTCCCTTTTCAAAAGCAGTCATTAGGAGTACGTCCTCGGCGCCTCTCCAACCCTGAAGTTCCTCCCTAAAAGGTCTCCGTTCTCGACGAGTACTAGTTTGCGAGCATATCACTGGCACGCGACGAGGGTAAGCTTCTGAGGGTTTTGTACCATGTCACCCGACGGTTTTCTGTATTGCATTTACTTTATTTGTACGCTTTTTGTGCGATAATAATAAAACTCAAGATAATAATGAGCTAGGTTGCATTAAAGATCCTCTAGGGCCTGGAATGTCGGAATTAATAAGTTGTATCCACGAACGTAAATAAGAATCTCTGGTTTTCAAAACAATCGGCAATTGTACCAGTTCATACATTTTTCCGGTCGGCCGGGTGTCGACTCTAGTCAAAGAAGGCTAAAGTTGCTATGAGCGTCCACTTACGCTCACAACGGCGCTAAACACAATCCTTGTTTTGTCTAAAAAATAAACAAAGACACCTTTTTGTCAAAATTGATAAACACAGAGGTTTTTAGGAAATTACCCTATAAAATATGCATGCGCTTTAGCTGTTTTGCAATTCCACTTTCTCTAGGCTAGTTAATTAGGAGGTGTTACTTCGGCCTTGGTTTGTGTGAACGAGGCAAGAGTTTTTTGTTATAATTTTGTCCGTTAAAAAATTATGGTCTTTTTTATTGAGAATGTAAGAGGTCTACGAGTTCCATAATTTTACTCTTGTTGAAGAGCTTTCTTCGTAAAAAGTTTGTCTATGCTTTTATTGGTTTTTCTATTTTTTTTTTTTTTTTACGCAGAGATGTAGTTAAGCGTTCAATCCCAACCGATGGTGTGAGTGCATTGGGTCTCAACGAATACATTATGTGGTTGTATAACAGTTATAGCTACAGAAAATTTGCAGCTTGTAGAAAGATAAAATTAAAAACGTAACATTTCAAATTAAAATGATGATTCTCTTAGTAAAGGTTGGAATAAATATCATAATGGTTGAACTGTGTGTATGTATTTATAAATGGTTGATTTTTACAATTTATACATATTGCCTATATTATTAAGAACTAGGCTAGGCCACCTCCTCCATGGTGTTGCTGCTGTGTTTTAGTGTTGGCGCTCCAGGCTTTATCATTACACTTTGAATGAATGCAATCATCTGCATAATCATTATTTAATTATTTATTTTTCATTATCATATTTTTTCTGCTAATTAATTAAATTGATCAGTTGATATCCATTTGGAAATTAAATTAATACGTACCGATGCAATTCCAAGGCATAGTATACTGAACCCACGGAAATTAAATGGTGCTTCTCCAGATAGGAACAGTGCTACATAAAATTAAATTAATTTGGTCAAAAATGTTGTTAATTAATTATTTTAAGGGATAATTACTAAATTAGATTACTTATTATAGCATTTTAACGTTTCTATACTAGTTTGACTTACGTTTATTAAACTAGACACTTTCAAGGTTTTAAAATAAAAATACCCCTCATTTGAAAACATCACATAACTCTTCCCACTACCCCTCGACTTCCCTCTTCTTTCTTTCGTTCTTTTGTTCTTGCTTTCCAATAATTCATCCCTCCTTTATCGTTATCCCATTGTTTCCGTTTTTCCATCTATAATCAACGACAAACATAATGCGACGACAACAAGTAAACGACGGCGATTGCGAGTAATGAGGAAGAGAAGAATGACAGATCTATAAATGACTAAAATAAGAAACAACAAAAGTTGAAGAAAGGATTAAGAAGAAACATCAAATTTAATTTCAACTTTCTTCTCGTACTATCGTGCATCGAAAAAAAACGAAAAAAACTTGTTGTGCTGTCGTGTCGGCATGACAGCACAACAACACGACAATTTTGGCAGCACAAAAAACAATGAAAAAACATGTCGTGCCGCATGACAACATGACAGGTTTTTTCGTTGTTTTTTATGTTGTCTTGCATATTTAAAGCTTAAGTTGATTACGAAGTGGATTTCCATGTCAGATGAATTAATCAGGACATTATTTCACAATAAATAAACCTCAACATTTCACATATTGTTCATCAATACTCGCCGAAATCAGAAAGGAAAGATCTAAAGTTTCAAATTGAGATGAGAATATACAAAGATGAATAAGAAAATTTGAGCAATTGAGGGACAATGACAGAGCACTCACCATTGAAGCCACTACGACTGACCTTTTAGAACTTTTGGAGATGAATGAGATGAATCGGGAAAGGAAGTGCTATGTGCGTGACCGGAAAAGGAAAAAGATGAAGAAGGATGAAGTTCTGGAGATGAAAAAGATGAAGTTCTTGAGATGAAGAATGATGGAGTTCTGGAGATGAAGAATGATGGAGTTCTGGAGATGAAAGGACGTGCCGTGTGGCTGGTCGGAAATGGAAGGAGATGAAGAAGATGAAGTTCTGGAGATGAAGAATGTTGGAGTTCTGGAGATGAAAGGACGTGCTCTCTGTGGTTGGTCGGAAATAGAAAGGATGAAGAAGATGGAGAGAAAGAAGGAGAAATAAGAATGGAAATAACGTTAAGAGGGCGTTTGGTATATAGTTGGGATATGGTTAATGATAAGGGATGGAATAAGGTAGAAATAAATAATTGGGATACGAGTTGGATAGGATAATTAATAATTCTTAACCCGTATTTAGTATATGGACTAAGGATAAAGATAAATAATGTCATTTACTATATTGTCCTTTATTGAGTATAAAAAGAATAATTAATTTGATAACCCATTAAGAATAGTTTTATCTTTTCCCTAATTTTTCTTTATCCCCCATTGGTATAGAATTTATGGGATAAAAACTTATCCATCATTTATTCCATTTACCTAACTCTCAAAACAAACAATGGATTATGCTTATTTGGGATAACAAATCTCTCTCCCTCGTATACATCTCCATAAACGAACACGGTATTTTTGCCTTTAAACCTTAAAAGTGTATAGTTTGGTAAACATTAGTCAAACTAGTCTAAAAACGTTAAAACACTATAACAAGTAGTCTAGCTTAGTAATGTTACTCATCCCAATAGCATCATAGCAGGGTTAATTACAAAATTGTCAAATTTTGAAATTCCATTTATATTTTTTTACTCTTTCAACACATGCTACCAAAATAACACTTCATTCACTTCTAATAAATGAAATCACGATTTTTTGTGTGATTTTTTTTATTTATTTAGTGTTACCGGTTTGGGATTAGGTTGTGATTATTCTACGATTTAAGGCCTTTCTAGCGGTTAGATTTATGTTCACTAGCATAATTAAGCATAGCAAATTGATTAGGGATCTATTTGTGGGCTTAATTCGAATAGAAATTGATATTGTTTTTTTTTTTTAAAGAATAGAAATTGATATTGTTAGAAAATCAATTTTATGATTTCTTTTCGCAATTTGAAAAACTGCCGAAAAATTAATTCATCGTAGGTTGAAAAATTGCTACGAGAAATCATAAACTTTTTTACTGTAATTCTTTTAGCAGTTTGATAAGAGAATTACTCAACAGTTTGATAAATTGCTAAGAGAAATAATGAATTTACTTAGTAGTTCCCCTGCTAAGAAGAAAAATCATAAAATGCTAAGATTGATATCTGGCACAACTATCGACTTTTAGTCCAACAAAGCACACAAATAGATAGTAAATCAGTTCGTAATGCATCCAAAGGTTAATAAACTATAGCTCTAATAAGGACTTAAAGCACACGAAAAATTAAACCCTAAACTCGTAATGCACTAACCAAATGTGCAACCCTTTTAAAGTTATCTAATTTTTTCACTTAATTCCTTCAACTTAAGGACAATCTATTAGCCACCTTAACTTGTCACTTTTTATCACTTAGCCTCCTCAACTCGTTAAATGTGACATATGCATCTTATATTATGGTGTTGCATTGTTATCATAAATTTAGAATTACTACATATATGACGTGACATTATGTCACGTCATATACAGAAGCAAAATGTGTTACTTTTGACGAGTTGAAGAGGCAAAAATAAAAACAAATTACAAAGTTTGGGGCAGCGCTATTAAGCCCAGTTGTTGAGTATGTTTTCAGGAAAATTATTGGAGGGTTCTGGACCTTAAACTTTATTTAAAGACCTATTAAATGTGTGACAAGTATACAAAGGATTTACAATATTTTTGTATTTTTGGAATGATAGCATGCGTGTATGTAATAACGGGGAAATTAATACAAACTCTAGATCCTTAATTTTTATTTTTATTTTTATGGGGAACCATATGATGATCTTGACAAGTTTGTCACTATCAATGCTGGGTGTTCTCAATATAAAATTAAGGAGCTGGAGCTTGTAATAATTTCCCGTAATAACAAGTTTTAAAATGTAAATGTAATCCCCAATTAATTGGATCAGTGTGTAATTGAGTGAATGAAGTTGTATAAAGTTACCTGTCAAGGGACTAAAAATTAAGGGGGAAATAATGTGGGCAGCTGAACTTATGCTTGATATGCATCCTTGAGCTTTTCCCTATACAAGTCTTTTAATTTTTAATTACAAAATAACACAATATATTATAGAGTAATTTTTCAAAAAAAAGCTGTGTTTTTCCATTTTGTCAAAATAGTATGTGTTTCATTTTTAATAAAATAAAGAATGTGTTTAACTCCATTATCCAAACCGTGAAAAAATTATCAAAATATGATAACGTGGCAATGAGTATTTTAATCTTAATTTATTGGCAAAGTTCTAAAACTCGTATGTTTACAACTTCAAAGTGTGGAAAAGAAGCATTTTATAATAGTCAATAAATTAAGACCAAAATGCATCTTGCTACGTCATCACATTTAACACTGTTAACAATTTTACGCCTTTTAGATAACGGAGCTAATCACAATCTTTGCTTTGTAAAAAAAATAAACATACCATTTAAACAAAATTAGCAAATATAGATTATTATTCTTTCAGAAAATTACCATATTTTGAATTTGCAAGTACAGAAACTAATGGAAAATACCTGGTCATTTGGACCAATTTGTTTGGATACAATGCTACGTAACTGAGATTAACAACCATAAAATTTATAATGAGTAGCTAATTAATTTAGTAGCACATCACATAATTTATAATTCAAAGAGAGTAATTTTGGGTTGGGCTTACAGAGGGAGGAGCCAACACAGTAAAAAATGCTAAAGCAGCACCAGCAGCATAAGGAACCTGTCCATGTGTGCAATATTTTTATTCAGAAAAAAAAAATGTCATATTTGTTGAAATAAAGATTAGAAGTAATTAAAAACAAAAGAAAAATAAAATTGAAGTAACTAATGAGCAATTAGGAAGGATATTAGTTAGAATACCCAATCAGACCATGCTATGCTGTAAACAAACATCTGCAGCAAACAGAGGTGAGCTGAGTTAATTATCGACTTGATTTCATTTTTACACAAATGAGTTTTTGTGGTTTATTTTTAAGGAAAAATACGACTGTAAAATGCATTTTTTGTAATTTAGGAAATGGCCAACTCAGTAATTAACATGGACAAGGACATTTTTGTTCAATTTTTTTTCCCTCACCTTTGACCTTAATCCAAACCTTACCGGTCAAAGTTCCGAAATGTGCTCGCCCACATCAGCAAAATTTACCATTTTCATAATTCTGAAAGCAATAAAATTCACAGTCATCTTTTTGCTTAAAAACAAACCACAACGGAAAGATTCCAGAATACACAATAACTCACATGCATGAACCTATAGAGAACTAATATGAGTAGGAAAAACAAAAAAGAAAGAAAGGTTGGGGTGGCCGTTTACATTGAGGAAACTCATAAAAAGACCAAAAGAGAGTAGTTTTTGTTCTGTTACACGAGCTGCTAACAAAGGCATCAAAATCAACTGCATATGAATATGATATGAAGCAATTAGCACAACTTATAAATACAAACTCATCCTAATAATGTTATGATGAACAATGAAATTGTTAAATGTCACATATTAATAAATTGAAAATGACTCTTTAAGTAAAAAGAATAATCCAATCTTTGTAAGGTGTCTTTTGGGGTTAGTTAATTAAACTTACTTTATTAATAGATAGCATACGTACATACCTGCGATAACATTCCGGCTACACCAACCAGAAGAAAGAGGTTTGCATACTCATTTTTGGTGTACTGAAAACGAGCCTTCCAGTAAAACTGCATCCCCCACATTCATTCTTTATTAATCTATTCTACAATTTCATAACTTAACATACATCTTCTGGGTTAATTATTTAAGGATAACTAATTACCATACCATTGCAGCAGATTGAAGCCCTCCGTCACAAAGACCTTGAAAGAATGCCACCACTGCTAACTGTGAAAATGTTACACTGCATGCAGAACAATTCTTAATTATTATTCACTTTATTTCATTATAATGTGAATTAAACTATATATTAATTGAATATATATAATCAATGCTATAATAAGTTTAATTACCTGCTCCTTAGAAAGGAAATAACATCCCCAATTGTTGGAATCTTCTTTGAGTGTTTATTCTTATTTGGTGAATCACTTTTCAAGATTGGTTGAGTTAAATGATCTAACTCATGTATTCTATCCTTGAGAAATATGCGCATGTAAACAACAGCAATGATTGAGATCAAGGTGGCAACCTGCAAATATATATTATATACTTATGAAAATAATATAGGAATTAGGCATACCATAGCATATATAAGTAATAATATATAATTGGGAGGGAAGAGTCAGATACTTATACAAAAGATGTTGTAATTAGTCTTAACTATTAGCTCGAGCTTTTAGTTCAATCAGTTAAGTAACAGGAGGAATGAAGAAGAACCTGAAAGGTGAGACCAGGAGAAGGCAGGAAACGCGCAATAAAGGTAGCCAACACGAAAGAGGCCATTATTATGCCTGATAATACTCCAAACGCTGCTGCTCTTCCCTCCGCCAATATGTTATCTGCCTGAATGCATCCATCCAACATATACATTTCATCTCATATGAAACCAAAGGATGATTAGATTAGATTAGATTTAGCTTAATTACCACGTAAGCATGGGCAAGACAGTTGATGCTCGAATCCGACACCATTGCAGCTATAGTCTTTACCACAAAATATGCGTAAAAAAAGTTTGTATCTCTACTGTATGCCAATATTCCTGCAAATATCCCCGGCCCGCTTCCATTTCATCATTCTTTTTCATGCACAACCCATTTAAATCCAATCAATTTTAGATTTATTTCATCCTCACTCACCAGTAAACTAGTGAAGTAGCACATCTTAAGAGTTAAGTGTTAAATAAATGTCTAACTTTCACAAAATATGCGGTAGTGATGGGAAATTATTGAGATATTGATGATATTATGAGAATGATATCATGTGGTGCTAAGAGTCTAGCATTGTGAGACATGAATATGGAAAATAAAAGATTCGAAACAGTTTACCGAGAAAAGGAGCAAAGGAAGGTTGCTTAGATAAGTATTATTTTTCGAGAAAATACAATTTGAATTTTTGAAGGGCAAATTAGACATTTGTGATTTGCATGCTTCAACGTGAGGGAGGTTGTTGAAGCCTAATTAGTTTCCATATGAATATTATGTTTAGTGTTTATAGGAATATGTGTATTGTTTTATATTTAGCTATTTAGACGTGTATTCTAGTTTTGGTAGAAAGGTTTTTCCTAGTTTATGTAGGATTCTTTGTAACTATATATACGTACAATAATTGAGGAAGCGAATTTACCCAAAAATTTAACAGAATTAGTTGAAAGAAATCTTAATAACCCTACGGCCTACAGGGTGTTTGGCACGAGGGATTTGTTTGGGGTGGGATAAGAATGAAAATTAGAAGAATACTATTCATTGTTTGAGGATTAAAACTTTTATCCCACTTTATCCCTTGAATTCTATCCCTCAAATCCTATATCAAAATGAGATTAGATATAAAGGGATGGGAAAATTTTAATGAGATGGAAAAGTACTTTTTATAGTAACGTGTATTATGTTATTCAAACATAGGATTTGAATTCTCGATTATCTTAATAATATTTTTATTCCAACTAATTATATTCCAACTCTTATCCCTATCTCTACTGACACTTCATGCCAAGCCCTTCTCATAATACTATCAAATGTTCAACCATTTTGAGAAAATGAGAAGAAAAATATAACTCCCTAAAAACAGAAGAAGACAAAGAAAATTGAGTACAATATAACAAAAGCCAAACGAGTGGCCTATATAACTAACTCAAGAAAAAGAAAAAAAATATGTGTGTGGTTAAAGGAATTGTGACGTGGTACTTAATTCTCAATACATCTCTACCGTCAGCGATTAATATACGGCTGAGATTTATTTCTGAATTTCGTAAGAATAAATTAATTATAGATAAATAAACAGTACGTCAATAAAAGTTGATCTTAATGGTAAGACACTCATTTTCTACTTGAAAGGTTTGAAGTTTAAGTTTCCACCACATTAAAATTTAGTTGTGCAAACCTTCATTGAAATTTGTGGTTTGTTCCGGTCTTGCGAGTGAATAAACCTACCCGTAGTTAAACATTTTGTAACCAAAAAGATAAACAAACAGTACCTAAAGGAAGGATAGAGATGGTGAGAGGAAAAGTGAGCAAAGCTTTCCTGCCATAATGATCCGACAAACTCCCAATTAGTGGTGTCATTACAACCGATCCGAATCCTGTTACCTGCCGGATAAAACTAAGTAACCTCAGCTTAAACTGTAATTAACTCCAAATTATCCAGAAAGAAATGAAGAATGAAGAAAACGTACAGCTTGCTGGAATCCAGAAAGGTAAATGGCAAGAGAGCACTCATCGAGACCAGAGCAAAGAGCTGACATGGTCACATCTGTTATCGTCGGAGCAACCATATATATAGCTAATTCCGCCATGAAAACCGTCACAAACATGTGCCTCAATTTTCCTAGCTCCCTCATTTTCTTATCCTTTATTCTCTTCTCTTCTCTTACTTAATCAATTTATAAGTCATGTATAACTTCTTCCCTCATTAAATAAAGACAAGACTTACTTCCTTGCCGGAATTGCTTGCTTTCATTAGTCTTTGATATAGACCCTAGAGAAAGAAAATACACAAAAACCAACATTCCAAAATCCAATTACTTTCTTTTCCTTTCTATCATAAATATCTAGGCACCTATAATTATTTTCATACTCTACTAATTACTACTCAATAAGCGTTATTTTAAGGCGTTTGACATAAATTAAGAAACTTAATAAATGTGAAACTTAAATTAACAAATTTATATAGGTAAATTGAAAACATGATCTCGCTACTGTGATGATCGGAGAGTAGACTTTGAATTGTTCAAAGTACATAAATCTAGATAAAATTTAAATATTTGGAACGAAAAAATTTACAATTTTGCTTTTTGAAAAACGAAAATGAGCGTAGTTCATATGAGTGTTTTAGTCCATTTGCCTCATTTAAAGTCGGAAATAGACTGTCTTTGGATGAAAAATGTGATAAAATACTAATATTGTAATTTTTATATATTTGTGGACGAACATGTCCCCTTCCTTATATTATCTCCATTGTGATTATGAGGGTGTTTGTTTACTACTTTTCAAACTACTTTTTGCTTTTCCATACTAAAAAGGAGAGTTTCAAGTGTTTGGTTAGTATCCATTTTTTGCTTTTTGATATCCAAAAAGTACTTTTAGAAAAAGTAGAGAATTCCTACTTTTCAAACATCTTTTACGGTTTAGATGTGTTATCTTTTATATGCCCTTCAAAATTTCATTATTTTAATATTATTTTTAAAATTGATTTTATAAACATGTCCATATATGTCAGTTTACATCGTAACAGTAATAGTTAATCATAATTTTACCAAACACTAATAATCAAACAGCAAACAGCAACCAGGAATTAGAAACAGCAAACAGCAAACCGTAACAGCAACCAGCAAACAGCAACAGCAACCCGCAGTTAAAACAAACAGGCCCTATGTATCCCCGACTCTCTAGATCCAAATAATTGTAATATTGAGTTTATTTACTTTTTGGTATTTACTCTATTAACGTGTGAGCATCCAAACTAATAAAAAAACTAAAACAAATATACAATCTATATATATTTATAAAAGCTGAACAAAAAAACAGCTACCACAGGATGACACATCAGCTTTTGCTGACATGTCAAATTGAGAAAAATCCAATTTTTAAAAGGGTTTTTCTATGCCCAATGGGCACATGATAAGAGTCATAATTGCATACATTAAGCATTAAATGGACTCATTATTCCTAATGTCTATACTTAATTAATTATTTATTTCTCCACATTCTCTCTCATCTCTTTTCTTCATTCTCTTCTAAAAAAAAAAAAAAAAAAACGTTGCTCATAAATCTCATTTTGTAAGAAGTTTTTTTAATATAAATTGAAATTTGTATTTTTTTATGATACCCTAAATAGTACTAGGATGAACCCGTTGCACATGTCTTTTAATTTTTCGCCCGATGTAAGACGGAATTTTTTTAAAAAAAAAAATACCGGAAGTATGGTGCTCTATGAAAAATACATATGCATACTTCCGGTATTTTTTTAAAATTTTTCATAGAGCCCCATACTTTCGGTATTCTTTTTTAATTTTTTTCCGTTTTACATCGGGCGAAAAATTAAAAGACATGTGCAACGGGTTCATCATAATACTATTTAGGGTATCATAAAAAATACAAATTTCAATTTATATTAAAAAAACTTGTTACAAAATGAGATTTATGAACAACGTTTTTTTTAGAAGAGAATGAGAAAAAGAGATGAGAGAGAATGTGGACAAATAATAAATTATTTAAGTAAATGAAAAGACTAATTAAGTATATAAATTGGGAATAAGAAACTTATTTAATGCTTAATGAATGCAATTATGGCCCTTATCATGTGCCCATTGGGCACATGATAGAAAAACCTTTTTAAAATAATGATAATAAGTGGGTTTAAGCTTAATTTCAAAACTGAAATTCCAAATCATAATTCTCTAATTACTGCTAACGTTTCTATTGATTTTAATCTCCTAGGAGACCATTTAAATTCTCTCTTCCTAACAAACTTCCAACCTTGCTCAAATTGATGTTACATCTCCATCAAGATTGACGTTACAAAACAGATTTCTTTAAGAAAAAAATCATTTTTTCAGGTCGCAAAGAGAATCAGAAATCTTAAAATTTAGTTTGACAAGCAAGGGCAACCTAACGCAACTTTGAACGACGAAGGCGACGACATTGATTTGTAAGGTTTTCTAAAGGTAAAACAGTGTGTGTCTTGCTCTGGTATATTTTCTTTCTTTATCTAATTTATTTACTTTGATGGGGTTCTTTTATTTGAAACTGGTATTAGTTCTTGGCATGTATTATTTTTTGTGGTTGTTAAAGTCTTTTATTTGCAGCTCCATTGATGGTAAAGCTCTGGTAATCATTCTCAGCAGTTCTTCCTAGCCCTAGGTAATATTTTCAAGTAGATGATAATTTTTGTTTGGATTTTGTTGTTTTTATTTGTTGATTAGAATGGTTGCTTTGATTTCCATCGATTATGATTGCAATTAAGGTTTCAATAGGTATGTTGGTTGGTTCCAATTCAAGGTAAATTGGCTCTTTGAGTTTTTAATTTTGTTTCAGAATGTTGATTTTGCAATTTTCAAATGTGATACTTGTGGGCTAATGAGCTGAGACCTTGTTTCTTTATACATTGTGGTTCTCATGGAGTATGCTTCATGTTTGTTTCACTATTTTTGTTTTAATATTGTTGTAAACCAAAGACATTTCGTTATGAAAGCCATTGACTGAAAAGACGGAGAAATTAAGAGCTTATTTTAAATATGTGCATGTGCTATATGTGTTGGGTTATGACCTTTGTGTTATGGGTCCAGCCCATTTGTTAGGCCCATTTCTTCTCTTCAACTTGTTGAGCAAGTTGTGACTAGGGAGTTGTGTCACACCACCTTTAAATCCTAGGGAGAAGAGAAAGAGAGAAGGCAATAGAGCAAAAACACACAACATATTTCTGCATTTCCATTTTCCGGGCAGCCGTGGGAGAATTGAGATTTCTTCCAATCCAACCGTCACTTTCTCGTGATTTTCGGATATATCCTTCCTAACATCTTGATCTTCACTTTTCAACGGTTAAGATCATTTTCTGAGGTATTGGAGGAGCTCGGGTTAGGGCTGTTTGCTGCTGGTTTTTCGGGTGTTTTAGTTGTGGGGTATTTTTCTATTCTCTTTGTATTATCTTATTCTTTGGTGGGTTGTAACCTTGTGTAACACATTTTGGGTTTGCTTTGCCCCCATATTATAATAAGATAAGTATAGGGTGGACTCCTTAAACGTCCCGTGGTTTTTACTCTTCACATCGGAGAGGTTTTCCACGTATAAATCCCGTGTTGATTGTTTGTGGTTTTAGATTATATCCTTGTGGTTATCTTTTGCTATTTTGATATTGGATCTAGGTTCTTTGGGTTGATTGTCTTTGAGAGAAGATCTTAAGGTGTTGTCATATATATTCCGCATATTGTTTTGGGGTTTTGTCATTTCCCCTTCACTTTGATGTTGATTCAGTAATGAAATATAAAAAAGGCTAAAATTGTGGGAAGGTAGAGTTTAAGAGATAAATTGCACAATAAATTTTCTCCAAAATTTGGTATAAGCTGGGAATATATATGTTTCAAATAAAAGGATAAAACTAAAAGTTTTTCAATTCCTAAACTTTCTAAAAGCATAAAGCATGCCACATTAATATAGATTAATTGTGACATGTCAACATATATGAAAATGGAAGAAGAAGAGTAATTTAATTGTTAATTTTGGAATTTGATTCTACTCTATCATTCAATGTGGTATATTTTTCAATCAAATATTTATATATAATTGTTTTTAACAGTTTCCTATTTACTTTTATGTAATATTTGAATATGATTAAGTTTTTAATGATGCTTATTGAAGAATGTTAGGCCTTTAAAAATAATAATAATAAAATGTGAGATATTGAATTTCGATCACAAAATTAATAAATGTAAAACTTAAAAAAAAGAACACAATAATAGGACAACTCGTGCATCGCACAGGTTATCGACTAGTTATATTTTAAGGTTTTGAAAGATCAAACATGTCAAGATGAACAAGTTGTATTTAGGAATAAAAAATAATCTTTGTCTAAACGGTCAATTTCAATTAATTTAATTTCTCCCGGTTAGTTGGGTGGCAAATATCTCAAAATATGTGATTCACAATATTTTATTCCCTTATTTCACGAAAGCGTGTATTTTCCTGAAGGGTATCACTATTTACAGCTCAGTTTTTTTGAACTACAGCCCACTTTTCCAATTTTGTCCTAGACAGTTATATTTTCTCTTAAATTATTTTTCTTCTAAATTCTCTCAACCTCTTTCTCGCCAAATTAACAAACACGAAAAAATAGAGAAAAGTTTGAAATCCAAAAACAAATACACCAAAAAGTATCACATTTAGTCGAAAAAAGGCCACGAAATCACCTAATTAACTCTTAAATTTATATAAAATAATTTTTTTAAATGCCTAAGATCGATCGATGAAAAAAGAAAAAAAAAATAAAAAAAAATAAGAGTTAAAGGCGCAAACGGCCTCATGGGCCGTTTGTCTATAAGGACAAACGCCCTAGGTTAGGGCGTTTGTCCTTATGGACAACAAACGGCCTTCTTAGCCGTTTGCGCAAATTTAATTTTAAATGTTCGAACAATGACTTAATTAGTTATGTGTGATTAGTTTACGTTCCGAAAAAAATCACTTGAAGTGAAATTAATACTAAATGTTCAAACAATGATTTAATTAGGCCGTTTCACTATAAGGTGAAACGGCCACCATGACCGTTTCTCCATAAAAAGGGCCTCTGAAATCTAATCAATCCACTTTTTGAAATTTTTAATCAAATTAATTGTTTTTTTGAGTTTGTTTTTCGTACTTTATTCGTGTTTTTGTCCATGATTGAGAGCAAAAAGTGTGATTTTGATGTTAAAAAGTTCAATCTTGAAAAATAGGTTGTTGAAAGGTTTTAAACATCAAAATTAAGAAGGAAATTATGAAAGGGGTATTTTGGGCATAAGTGGGCTGTAGTTCGAAAAAAGTGGGCTGTAGTTCGAAAAAAGTGGGCTGTAAACAGCAACCCAGTTTCCTAAAATCAACACGTGGAAATGAGTCTAACGAACATAATGATTCGTTCGCGTATTCCAGAAACTACACGAGGGTGCTCCAAGGAATTTTCACGCGAAAGTTAGACTTTTGACCATTTGAGTTATAGTTTTTTGGAACACTTACAAATCAATAGCTTTATTAAAATGGCTTAATATATCAACATACCTGAACTTGTCATTTTTTTTAGCCTCAACTTAACGAATAACCTATTAGCCACCTGAACTTGTAATATTTTTCCACTTTACTCCCTCAACTTGTCAAATGTGGCTCATTTTGCCCCTTTGTGCTGACATTGCATAATATAAGTGGTAATAAAAAAAATTCAAACCACATCAACACAAAATGAGCAATTGAGTCATATTTGACATGTTCAGAGAGCTAAGTGGAAAAAGTTTACAAGTTGAGGAGCCAAGTGAAAAAAAATTACAAGTTCAAATAGCTAATAGGTTGTCCCTAAAATTAAGTGGATTGCTATTTACAGCCCACTTTTTTTCAAAATACCCTTGACATAACTCTCTCTTTCATTTTGAAATTCTAAAACCTCTCAACACATTTTTTTCAAAATTGAAATTTTTAATTCCAAAATCACACTTTTTGCTCTCGATTATGGACAAAATCACAAATAAGATACGTAATTTTTGAAAAATACACTCGAAAATAGTTAATTTTGCAAAAAAATAATAATCCAAAAAAGAGCGTTTTCGGTCTCGGAGGTCGTTTCTCAATATGGAGAAACACCCCATGGAGGACATTTCTGCATAGGGAGAAACACCCATGGAGGACGTTTCTCAATATGGAGAAACAACCATGTAACCCCCTCACTAGGATCACATTACGTACGTGTCATATTACAACAATTCCACGTATACATTCAAGTCTCAGTAATTTTCATATAGAATAATGATCACAAATTTTCATTGTAATCTTAATTTAATCTCATTTTCAATGAAAGAAATCACGTAGATAATGACATCATTATATAAATATATATCAAACCGAATACATTATCTTATAATTTACAAAACATTACTTTATACATAGCTCTTTATTCTACATAACAAATATACAAAACACAGTACACTCAGTATATTCCAAAATGCAATTGCGAGAACGGATTATCGCTACCGGTGCGATCCTAACAAAAAGAACTTCATTGTCCTGAAAAATGGTGGCAAGGGATGAGATGTTTACTCAATAAACATATAGCACATATATGTATACAAATATAATGCGAAAGAATACAGGTAAAGTTATATCATCAATATCACTTCAACTACATATAAATCACTAAACAGTCACACACATGATTCATTTATTATACTGATCATTATTTAATCAATTAGGGCCTTGTTATACTTAAATGACATATGTAAAATGGTCAGTGGGCTCACTCTGTATTTCGTCTCACATTTCGGAATACAATCATCTGTGGAGGAGTAAAACTCAACTCACGCAGTCTGCTACAAATATATCTCAACACTGTGCTTCTGGCTCCAAATTTCGGATAGCACTCTCAACATAGACCACTTCACATATTCACTTAAATAATCTTATAATCTTTCTCATTTATTCATTATCTCATTCACACATCAATCATACAGCTCAGCATATTGCATTTCAGCTCATGATATCACCAATAGTTCTATCTCCACATTTCACAACCATCACAACATTCCATAATCATCACAACATTTCACAAACCAAAACATATCATATATCACGTATTCACATCAGAATCAATCATGTTCCATACTCAACAAGTTCCAATCACACCACATTTATACACACATATAAGCAATATACTTACTGTTCACTCGACGAGATCTATTCAACACGCTCGGGTGCTCTTTCACTTGCACCTTGTCCTCCTAATACCACATAAAATTACACAATTAGACTCAATTAAACTATGTGAAAATTTATTCTTATATGTGACATATGATTCTCACAATTAGGGGTGAGCATCGGTTCGGTTCCGTTGTAACCGAACCGAAATGTCGATTAACCGAACCGAAATCACTTCCAAAATTGAAACCGAACCGAACCAGATTAGAGAGAAAACTGAAATTGACAAAACCGAATTATTTCGGTTCGGTTCGGTCACCAACCAAAGTAACCGAATTTTGAACTACTACTATTTTTCCCCAAAATTGAGCCCTTATTTATCAACATAATCAATTCGCTAAACATTTTTTAAATACGTTTTTAACACGTTCAAATTTGTAAATGATACTCTACATAACTCAGACATTATAATCTGCTGGATCTATAATTCCACAAACAAAATAAGAACATATTAGCAAAATCATACAAAATCCACAGAACAAATCTGTTAGAGGGCCTTTCTAAATTCACGAAAAGCTCTTTTAGCATGCAAAATACTTGATTGAACCAACATATTCAATTAGAGACCACTCAATTGAAAGATTAATTTCATTTTTTCATTGAGTAAATGGAGAAGATATGAATGAAGATAGAGCAGAGAAATCGGCGCAACAAGAAGAGAAGAAGAAAAGAAGTGGGGCTTACATTTACTAGATATTTTACAATTATATAGTCCTAAAAATTAGGTCACAGAGATGAACTTGGGCTAGGCATTAATAAAAAACGAATTGGGCTAGTAAAAGCGGGCCTATTCAAAAATTAATTTTTCACTACATGCTAATTCGGTTCGGTTTCGGTCAACCGAATTTTTTTTGGCTCAAACCGAACCGAAAACCGAACTCCAAACTTTACATATATGTAAACCGAACCGAAAACCAAAAAACCGAACCAAACTAACACTTCGGTTCGGTTTTCGGTTTGGTTTTCGGTTTTCGGTGCTTTTGCTCAGCCCTACTCACAATTCAATAGCTTCACATTATAGACTAAACTTCATTCTTTGGTCTTAGTTGTTCATATGACCTATGAGCCTAAATTATGCTATAACTCTCTGAATACTTACACAAATCCCCGGATTCTTATTGCTACTGAAACTAGACATATATAGGTTGCACATATCCCAAAATCACATTAATAGCATCTCTGAGTCATAAATGACAAGCCAAACGATTGTGTTATGTCTCTGCCATCAAAACAGACTATTCAGCTTTCTATTTAACACACCAATGTCCATGGTTCTCTCAAACCACACACTTTCTACACAAATCCCTTTACAGGGACATACTTCCACATGTTATAAACAACTTTGTAAGAATATGGGTTCCCCAAATATGAGCTTAAGAGCCTCAAATGACCATCACAAGATTGTTGCCTCACATACAATTTCATTTTGAGGCAGTCATGTTCCCACCAAGCTAACTTCTTCCACACAATGAATTAGAGACCCATATTTTACAAGGATCTAGCCAACAGATAGGGGTAAATGGTTTCTTCTTTGTTTTTTGTGGAAAGTGCAAATAAAACCTTTGGGGTTTCAATGTTTTGCAAATAAATGAATTTGGTTTCATTTTTTGCAAAGTAAATTGATTTATAACATTTGTCATATCATCAAGTGAACCCTCCACGTCATCAAGTCAACATGACATCTCATCAAAAAATTAATATTTTATTGTGCCACATCATCAAAGTCAACAAGTCAACATGACACGTCATCAAAGTCAAAATGACACATCATCAAATACTAACACCTTAAGTCAAATTCCTTTAGTTGTCAATTTCGTAAACCATATTCCTTCTTTTGCAAAAAATGAAACCACATTCCTCTATCTGCAAATTCATGAAACCACAAGGGTTTGATTTGTACATTTCCCTTGTTTTTTTGCCAATTCGATTTCTATCATGATGAAAACGAGGTCATAAGATGACTGAAAACATCTGCCTATAATTCAGCTTATGACACCCTATGCATACCTTTCACTAAAACAACATATAAGCACTTTAAACAACACCACACCACCACAAACATAACCATAACTCATTAAAAAGTAATCCCAGAGCCACAAAAATTTATTTCTGAGCTCAAAACCAATGTAAAATGATGCTTAAACAGCCTACAAACCTTCAATTGATGTGTTTCACCTACTATGCTTCCTATCTCCACTTGTTTTCTTTGAAAATGGTAGGAAACGAATGAGATTGCTTTGTAACTTCTTAGGGTTTGAAAAGGGAATGTTAAAAGAGGTTTTTGTTGCTGAAGAAAATGAGTTAAGGTGGTATTCAACTTTATAAAGGAAAGATGTGGTATTTGTCTTATAAAGGGTGATACATCATGCTTAGTGAGGTGCTTGCTTTAAAACTTCATAATCAACCCTCACTACTTCTAACTTAATCACTTAAGTCCATGTTTCTTCAATTTATATGCGTCATAAGTCGATTCACTATCATTAACCAATCATTACGGCTTAACACGTTGCTAATCGCCTACTAATCGCACCTGAATCACAGGTTGTTTGTAAAACTTGTTTGTAACTGAATTGAATCTTAATGTATTCCTATGGAGAAGTGTATGTATATATCTAATACTCCCTCCGTCCTAAAACTATGTGCAAAATAACTAATTTTTTTGTCCCATAAAATGTGCACATAACTACCAACTAACCCTCACTTTACTAATATGCCCCTATTTATTATGGTTTAAGTTACTAAATATAGAATGCATTAAATGTTTTTTCATTAAAACACTACATTAATTGAGGGCATATAAGTAAAATAACAATAATATTTAATGTTTTCTTATTTAGTGTGCACACTCATTTGTGCACATAGTTATGGGACAGATGGAGTATATCTATATGTTAAGGTTTAGGAATGTTAAAAGCCATCTTGGACGTTTCTCCCTATGAAGAAACGACCACCATGGTGGTTTCTCCTTACTAGGCATTTTGTCCGCGCGTTGCGCTGATTTAATATTTTTATAAGAGTATAATGTAAAAGAAATATTAATATGCATTTACATCATATCATATATGTATTTGAGTTATTAATGTTAGATAACTCGCTTATGATTTAAAAGATATTTCATATTGAATAATATTAGAGAGATGCAAACATGAGACTGGCAAAAAAAAAAATAATTCATTACAATTTGGCTAATGTTTGAAGGATAGACAAAAATTAGAAAAAATATATATTTGAAGGATAGCTAGACACCCTGACTTCTAGGTGAATCGAAAGACCTTTAAACTGCATTGTTTTCCCTGTAAAAAAAACCGGAAAAAAAGCAGAAAAAAGGTTAGCATAATAGAATGAAATTACTTACCCAATGTTAATTCTGATTTTGGAAATGTGAACACCCTTTTTGTTGATTTTTTTTTCATTAAAATCTGCTTCAATACATGCCATTTGAAGCTATATAAAATCATTGTAATACCTCAAAGCTAAAACTATATACTAACATACGATATATATAATCTTAAAGAAAGTTAAACAATTGAGAGATAATGAGAATGAATAAGCTATTAGTATTTGGAAACAACAAAAGTGTTATATATATGTGATAATTTGTTGTAACGTTTTACATTATTTAATGAGACAATTTATTATATTAATGTTAAAATTATTATTGCCCATAAATTTTAGTAACCACAATATTTTGTAAACCTTTTATCTTTTTTTGAGAGCATCCAATAAAATTTTATTAAGCTTTTTTTTTAAGGATTATTAAACAATTAAACAATTATTAATGATCAATCAATAAAAATAATTAATAGCTAAAACTAAATTTTTTTTATTTTTTAGATAGAAATTGTGAAATTTTGTGGTGATGACACCTCATCTTTTGATGAGGTGGAGGTTTGTGGGAAGAGTTTTTAAGCTCTCCTTTTATATAGATATATAGATGTTGAAACAGCCGTTTCTCGGAAAAATTCAGTTTTAAAATTTTCTTAATGTGTTTTTAATGTTCGAGTATGTCGTCCTCTAATAATTGATCGTCACTATCCCTTTTCAGATTTATTGGCTTATTCGACATCTCAAATTCCGGATTTCTAATGTTCGAGTTTCAAAAATAAGTTTTTTTATTTGAGAGATTTCAACTTTTGGCCTTGTTTGGGAACGAGCTGTTAACGGTTAGTTGTTAGCTGTTTGAATTAGCTGTTAGCTGTTTACCTTTTTGCATTAGCTGTTCTGACTAGCTGTTTTGACTAGCTGTTTGTAAACATGTTTGGTAAAATTTAGCTGTTTGTAAATTAGCTGTTTGGGTAGAATGATAATTAAGGACATTGATATTATTGTATAATATATGTAGTTAAAAGCTTAACAAATATTATAAAGTCTTTAATAATATAGAAAAAGAAAAGAAAAAATAGGAAATAATAACCAATTCATATTAAATTACATAATTGTAGCTTCCAAACCACATTTCAAATAATAATAAAGTTACATAATTATCTCATTAATCCATAAACAAAATATTAATACATGTTTTTTTTTTTAAAAAGTCATAGGTTGCTAAAAAATATTAAATCAAGTAACTTCAAGATACATGTAAAATTAAAAGGGTAAATGAGAGGAGATAAAGTTGTAACATTAAAATGGTAAATGAGGGTATTTTAGCCATTTACAAAAAGTAGTGGAAAAAACTAATTGAAAAAGCTCCATTTAGGAGCTTTGGAGTTTTTTCAAAAAGAGCTTTCTGGGTTCAAAAAGCTCTTCCAAAAAGCTCTTTGCCAAACACCATGACAATTGCCCAAAAAGCTAATTGAGCTCAAAAAGCTCTTTTTAGCCCAAAAAACTCTTTGCCAAACACCCCCTTTATCTTTATGGCTTGTCCATAATGAAAATGACAAATTTGTTAAAATGAGTTGTAGTTCGAAAAAAGTGGACTGTAAATAATAATACCCTTAAATTAAAGAAGCCCAAGTGAAAAATTGAACAAATTGTAAGATTACAAATGTATTAAGCCTATTCAAATTTGATAACACAACTGAGACAAAATTTGATGTTGTAGGACCAATTTGAAACAAATTATGAGTTTATTGACTTATTCTACACTTACCCACTAATGACATTCCGAACTCAAAACAAACACCTCCTAACTAACTTAGACCAACTTACATATAAAAACACAAATTCTATCCCATCCCTAATTCCAAACAAACTCGTCCAAACTTTACATATAAATACCCAAAGCTAGGCATAGTCGAGTCCCCATCAATCAAAATCTCTCTAATGGATTCCTATACTCTCCTCTTCACTATCTCCTCCCTATCCTTAGGGCTTTACTGGTTCTTCTGCCTCCTTGGCTCCGCCGAACAAAAAGGCAAGCACGCCTCTCAACTCTCCGGCGGCTCCATCTCCGCCGCCAAAGTTCAGGACAACTACAATCAATATTGGTCCTTTTTCCGTTCCCCTAAACAAATCCAAACCCTAGAAAACGTCCCGGGATTCGTCGACACCTTCTATAATCTCGTCACTGATATCTACGAATGGGGTTGGGGTCAATCCTTCCACTTTTCCCCTTCCATCCCGGGCAAATCACACCGTGATTCCACGCGCCTCCACGAGCAATTCGCGGTCGATCAGCTCAAAATCAAACCCGGGGACCGCGTCCTCGATGCAGGATGTGGTGTCGGGGGACCAATGCGGGCAATCGCCGCGCATTCTGGTGCAAATGTGGTTGGAATTACCATCAATGAGTACCAGGTGACCCGTGCCCGTGCTCATAATAAGAAAGCCGGGTTGGATAAGACGTGTGAGGTTGTCTGCGGGAACTTTTTAGCAATGCCGTTTGATGATGACAGTTTTGATGGGGCTTATTCAATTGAAGCTACCTGTCATGCTCCTAAGCTTCAAGATGTGTATGCTGAGATCTTTCGGGTGTTAAAGCCGGGTTCTTTATACGTATCTTATGAATGGGTCACTACTGAGTTGTATAAGTCCAAGGACCCGACTCATGTGGAGATTATTGAAGGGATTGAAAGGGGAGATGCATTGCCCGGGTTAAGGAGTTACAGTGACATTGCTGAGATTGCTAAGAAAGTTGGGTTTGAAGTGGTGAATGAGATTGATTTGGCGAAACCGCCCGCGAGACCATGGTGGTCAAGGTTGAAGATGGGGAAGATTGCATATTGGAGGAATCACATTTTGGTTACAGTGCTTGCTTTTCTTGGAATTGCACCAAAAGGGGTTGTGGATGTTCATGAAATGCTTTATCATACAGCTCATTATTTAACTCAAGGAGGAGAGACTGGGATTTTCACTCCTATGCATATGATTTTGTGCAAGAAACCAGCACAATCTGAGTCTTCTAAATGAATTAAGGAATTGTAGGTAGTGATTTTTGCTTTTGTGGTATTTATTTGACTTATTGTTTTGTTCAATTGAATTGCTTTCAAGTGTTTTGATTCCTAGTTGGGGAAGTTAACATCTTTTGGTGTGAAGTGTAGTAGAGCAAGGATAGTGAAGAAAGTGTTGACTTTTCTCCTCTTAACTTAATTTATCAAGTTATTGTAATTTGGCTTACTTTATCTTCACTCCGTTGCAATGTTTGTTTCAAGATTTAATAGTTGGACATAGGAATTCAATTGGTAAACATCTAAGCAACCTTGTGATACTAATTACTAAAGTTAGGCCTTGTTCTTTGTGCTTTCTCAGTAATTTATTTCGGTTCATTTAGTAATTTCCATTTAGTAAATGCACTGCTTCAATTCAGTTCAGTCACTAGGATTCAGTTCAGTTCAATCATAAAAAACAAAGCACACTGTAATAATTATTTGCAACTAAGTTGTTTTCATATGCTTGAGTTTTTTTCTGGCTCGTGTAGTTTGTCTCTTAAAATGGTATTAATATTAATATTTAGCAGGTGAGGCGAGGAAGCTAGCTGTTATGTCAGAGCCTCTTGTGGTCCAGATATGCTTTGGATCACCAAAGGCTCTACTGGCAGCAGAGAAAGTATTATTGAGCCCAAGGTTTCATCAAAGGATGTTGTACTTGCAACAATATTTAATCTTGGGACAAATGCCGAATCTTAATTTATATATCTAAATGCCAATGTTTACGTCCTATGTTACACGGACACCTCATTCTAGTAGCTTTTCTGTATTTCGTGTTTGTATCCATGTCCGTGTTTGTTTCCCTTTGAAAAGTTATGTTTTAGAAATAACATAGGATTGCCAAGTACTCTAGGAAGCTGAATCTGCAAATAGCTTTCCAGGGGAAGTTGTAGAAGCATATACATTTGTTTTCTTTAGTTGCCATTTCATATTCTATAGAATTTCTCTTTATTTTAAAGTCAGTGATGAGCACATTAGGCGGTCTATTTTGGCATGGATGCATAAAGATTCCAAATGAAATGCACTGTTGCTTTTCTTTTGTATTATATAAAGAAAAAAAACCTTGTGACATATGAGACATGTGGGCCTTGTGACATATGCCATGCTTTTTATTATGTTTCAGAACAAACTATACAATCTTTGTGGATCTCAATGCAAACTTAGTGGAAGTGAGGGAGGGAGCTACACTGCATATTTCAAAATTTAGTTAATAATATGCATTACTATTATTATGTTCTGTTATGAATCTAGCCCCATTTGTTTGTTTCTTTTATCACATGTTAATCATTTTATTTTTATTTTTGGCATTGATCACCTTAGTATCTCAGGGGCTCTGTTATGATATTATTTTGTAGTGTACAATTGTGCCAGCTATGATTAGTTTACTATTAAGTGTAAGATGTCACTGTAATACAGTTGGATCTGGAATTCACTCTTGTGCTCTATGAGTGCTCCAATGATATATTTTTAGGGTGATTTTGTAGAATAAATAAAAGCTCACATCTTGTTGGAATTAGTCTTTAAATTGGTGTTGTTGGAATCTCACATTGCTAAACTAAGAAGGGAGTGATTTATTTTATGTGAGACCTTTTGTTAATTTTGTTTTGTTCCTTTTTTTAGATTAGTGAAGTTGCTATCATTGATAGTGAGTGCTAATATTTCCTTAAGGACAATGATTAATCGTGTACTTAATTTCTTTAAGAGCCCGGTTTTCTAACACATCTTTCGTCGAGTTTCAAGCGTCTCTCTCCCCTAAGATCCATCATCGATAATGGGAAAACAATAATAATTTAATGTGCTAAGTATGCCCCAAGCATGGTTAGTGCTTCAAAGAAACTTCAGAAACAGCCTCCAATGGAACATATCAGTATATGTTGATGAAAGAAACATTCAGACATATATAGGGGATAAGGAACCTTTAGTCATAAGATCTTTTGCTACTCCTATGTTAGTGGTGTACACTGACTAATGTTAATTCATTCTAGTCCATTAGGGACTAGGAGGCATTTGACTTAAGATTAAGAGATTTGAACTTCTCCACAGGAGAAGAGCCCTATGGACACTATGGGCTACTAAAGCCTATAATGCGCTCTCCTAAATAAGTCGAGGCTCAAGTATAAAGGGACCCTTTCAGGACAGAATAGATGAGTTGAAGGAATGCATATAAGGGGATAGAGCCCTTCAGTATCGGTTGGCTAGCTGTAGACTTGACGAGTCTCAGTACTTCACGGTGATTTGACAGAGTTCAGATGTGTTAATAATTCTTAAAAACTCTTTAAAACGTCTTAAGATTGAGGAGGATTTTTTAGCAAATGATTTGTTTTTTTCAAAAGGAGAAAATGATTTGTTTAGACACGTTCTACGTACGAAACTTCTCCAAAAGAAACGAAATTTCCAATATATCAAAGGATAGCCATTTTTCATCATCGAAATCTGAGAAAACAAATCTATGCTCACGAAAGGCAAGTAAACTCAACATTAGTCCTATTAAGGGTGGCAGTTCACATGTTGAACATGGAAAATTATTAGGGGTCCATGATCTTTAATGAAGTTGAAGGACCCCCATGGAATGTGTGACAAGTGTATTATGGATTCACGCAAAAACAATTGGCTTAGATCCGCAATACACTTGTCATACATCCAATGAGAGGTCCTTAACTAAAGTTAGAGATCCCGAAACTCCTAATAATTTCCTGTTGGATGGATTACAACTTCATCTGTTGATGGACTTTTGACAAATGGTAATATGTGCATTAGTCGTACATGTCTCAAGTTCTCTTGATAATTAAAGATTAAGAATTAATTTTTATATGAAAAAAAAGAAAAATAAAAAAAAGAATTAATTTTTATATGATTATGTCTACCACGCTCGCAGACCCTTGGACGTGAAGCATTTAAACACATGAACATCTTACATGTGTTATTTCTTCATCCAGATACAAATTCTTGACCAATTGGTATGAGGTAATGTGATATTATGTTAAAGAACTATTTAAATTAGAAATTAACATGAAAATTATGGCCCAAAGTAGCTTTTATTATTTCTTCATCCAGATACAAATTCTTGACCAATTGGTATGAGGTAATGTGATATTATGTTAAAGAACTATTTAAATTAGAAATTAACATGAAAATTATGGCCCAAAGTAGCTTTTATTATTTTGAACACAAGAGGCAATTTGCATGCATGCATAAGTACGTCAAAAATTAATACACACTATATTCTTGAATATATGTCTTTTACAATAAAAAGTGAAAAATTAAGAATGTTGTGTAAGATACTAATATACCCTTAACATCTTAATAAATGAGATATTTTAGTATATTCCTGAAGTACGATGACGTGGTACTCCAAGCTAATAAATGGTTGGTATGTGTCACATTAACCAATAAAATTTTGATAAGCTGTAATTAATTAAAATGTATTTTTTAGTTAATTATTTATATAAAATTCTAGATCCAAAAATAAAAATCTTAAACCCTAAAAAGTAAACTCTAACTCTAAATGATGAAGTCTAAATAGTAACCGGTATGACGTGTCATTGAATTATTGATCCAGAGTACCACGTCACCCGTACTCCATGAGTATTCTAAAATTTCTCCTCAATATTTCTTTTTTCTCCATACACTTCTAAATTTTTGGTTTTATTTCCTAAAATCTAACAAATGAAGCTTGTGTATATGATAAAAATTATATTACTTTCTTTTTTTTCTTGCATAATCAAAAGGGGCAATATAGACAACGAAAAGTTAAAATAGGAAATAAATAAAAAAACGACATACATTTGTGAACTTTTTAATTTACCTAAACGACATACATTCCAGAATGGAGGGAGTAATAATTTTTTTTCTGTGGTATCCTTGTCGCAATGCTAAACTAATCCGTGCTCACATTAGGAAAGCCTCTATTGGTGATATAAGTGCTGGTCAAATTGGGCTGCTTCATACGAAAGCAAAAATCGAACCCCGCACAGTTAAGGGACAAGAGATCAGTGCCTAGCTACTAATAATTGCTATTATTGGACCTTAATCATAAACTACTGTTGAACTTTTGAATTATCCCCTTCTTTTACATGGTATATTAAAACATCTTGGACTAAATAGTAATTCCTATATTTTGACCCTTTATTTTGCATTCTAATTGAGAGGTGATTTAAATGGGAAAAAAGGGTTTCAGGCATAGAAACATGGACAAAGATCCTGATGGGGCAAGAGAAGAATATTTGTTTGATATTAAAAGAATGAGTTGGTAAAGATTGAAGTAGAGGACTTTGATTAAGGAATGTTCAATTATTCTCTAGCTTTGTTTCAGATTAAGAAGAGACTTTTTGAGAGGATAAGGAAGATGAAATATTAATGGTTGTTGTTCAAAGTGACAGGGTAGAAACAGCCTAGCTAGTTATTCCTATTCATTGACATTCTGCAGTTGGAAGATGATATCAAATAAACTTTATATGAATTGTTAATTTTTATTTTTATATACCACGAGGTTACTCTGGAGAATCTGTACAACTGCGGCGGTATTTTTAAGCCATATTCACATCTAGACAAATCCCCATTAAGTATCTCATGGGCGGGACAGCTGACGTGATAGGAACCAAAAAAATTCATGCCCAAAGCAAAGTTCTTACCGTAGTGATTAAAGTTGGATGAATCCCTACCACTCAGCCACTCCCTTTAGTTAATTGTTATTCATTTCGGAGCTTATTATCCTAACCTATGCTTTTTTATATGCATTTGATTGTTATTTTTGATATAAAAATATTCTTCTATCAGGTATCCCCGGTGCTAATTACAGCGCAAAATTGGCCATTGCATGTGAGGCTACCAATCCAATCATTGATTTTTGAAATATTTAAAAATACAAAGTTAGTGCAAGTAAGAGAATCATTGCTATTTATGACTAGTTTTTTTTTTTATTTACAAAAAAAAGAGAGTCAAAGAGAGGGATAAGGATAACTCTAGTCCACAGCTAGAGGAAACCTCAAAATCACACAAACACTTACATATCACTTTCTTTATTTATGAAGACTCTTATAACGGAGAAGTGAACATTGTACATCTATTACGCATGGAGGCTCGGCTTAGACATCACCTAGCCAGATCCTCCTCATTTACACCGAGTTTATATATTTATCCCTATCTACGAGATTCGTCTTAATTTGAATAATCAAAACCAGTTAACTAGAAGTCTTTCACATAACATAGCAAATCTTCTACGGAGCGTTCCGTTTTGCAAGAAAGATTTTTATAATGCAAACAGGAGTGCCTCTCTCTCTCTACCAAATATTACAACATGTCTTAATAATAACGAAACATTATAAATATCTCGATATTTCAATCTGCAAAATCGTGGAATTAACATTTATTAGATTATCCCTAATGTCATTTGATAAAAGTTATAAGAAATGAAAGCTTAATTAGCTTGGCATTTTTTTTAGGCTGAGCCCTCCTCAATTATCCCATATTGCAAATCGTCATTTGTTAATATGTATCGAACAAAAGTCAAAATTAATATAAATATAAATTGAGATGTTTAGTATCCAATCATTAAATCGGTTACTTTAAATAACAGACATAGTACCTGTCAAGTCTATATATATATATATATAGGGATATAGAAGCAAGAATAATTCAGAATCAAAATTCAGAAATTAAAGTAGAACATAAAGAAAAGATGGAATCCTTGAGAGTTGCAGAATGTCCAAAGAAAGAAATGAGTCGAATTCATCGAAATCTGAGGCACATTAGCGCATTGGAATCCATAGTACAAGTGAAGAATTCACATAGAAATGAAGATGGAGTTGTGAGAATGAAGGTGTTGGTAAGAAAAGAAGATTTAAAGCAAATGCTTCAACTCATGAAAAATAGAAATGGAAGCCCCATTTCTCATCCCAATACGTCCTTATCGTCTTCATCTTCGCTTGTCGAACAAAGGTTGAAGATTCTACGAAGAAAGCATCTCGCGAGGACGAATGTGGTCAAGAGTTCCCATAACTGGGCTCCTGCTCTTCACAGCATTCCTGAATAGCTCTGCTATTAACACCACATTTAATTTACAACTTTTTTTTTTGTCAGGTGGTTTTTTAATCAAAGGTTTTAAGCTTGTTTGATTGTCCAAAATGAAAGAATGTTGGACAATTTCTATATCAGATTCTGTACCTTGATTAAGATTATCTTCACACAAGTTATAATCATGTAAAATTTCATTTTTTATTTTAACATTTGTCATGATGTTGTTAGGATATTTTTTTTCCCTTTCTTTAGTTTACAATAATGATAACAATCATGATTTTTAAATGTGTGAGAAAGCATACTAGTTTGCGATTGGGAATGCATGTTTTGGGAATTCTAAAACGTATTTTGTGTTCCCATATGTAAGTAAATTGATCGTTAATTCGCATGAGAGATGTGTCAGAGATTAATGTATAAATTATAACTGAGTTTCAACTATCAGCTCGAACTTTTAATTCAGTCGGTTAAGAAACAATGTTCGGTTAAGTAACAACATAGTGCTTAAATTTTTTCATCATTTACAATGAAAAAGATTGGGAAATACTGAGGACATAAATTTCTTGTTGATTGCTTTAATAATAATTAAAGTTTCTCCACTCTGATGCAACTACAAACAAATTAGCCGAACTAGGTAAGTTATTCAATTTCCATTTGTTCAATTGATTCACATACAACAACTCATTATCAATAAAAGTTTATCTAAGTGGTAAGGTACGTACAACATTAAAGGTTTGTTGTTCCAGTCACTACTTCGTCAAAATTTAGCTCTTATTGGTAGATAATCTGTAAATTCCACTATAAAACTTCATCGAGGTCTATGGTTTACCGTGACCTTACCTGTGGGTAGGCCTACTTTTAGCTAAACACTGAGAAAAACATACAAGAACTCATTATGTTATTACATTACCGATCGAGTAATGAATAAGTGGATATAAATGAGCCTTAAATGGATTGAGTTAGGTTGGGATGGCTGCTTAGGTGTTTCTCCTATATAATTGGCAGGTTTGGGTCATGTGGATACTCCGACAATCAAGTCAGTTGTAGACCTGTCAATTTTCTTGTTCGTGTCACAAAAACCTGAACACGAACACGATACGAAAACATTTTCGTGTCAAAATCCCAAACATGAACAGAACACGATTTTAACACGAAAAAACACGATATGACACGAGTTTTGCAAAATCTTAACCTAACACGACTAAAACTACTAACAAGACCTGAAATTGCTAAAACGATCCGACTGGACCCGACCAATATGCACTATCCAAGGAATTCCTTACCAAGATACACCAATTTTTACAAAGATTCATCAACTGCAATAGAAAATATGCTTTGTGGGTTTGACAATAAAGGCTGGAAGTAGAACTATTTGCGGCTACAGGAGGAAATGTTGGTGGATATAGAGTGCTAATGGTGGCTATGGAGTGAACGGCGAGGGATTGAAGGATTGGAAAAGTGAAAATGAGAGAGATTAAAAGAATAAGAGGGATTGAGAAAAAACAATTGGAGGTAGGCAACTATAAAAATTGGAAAAGGGAGAGGATTGCTAAAAGTTATAGTCTTTATATGTTAAGTGTTAAACCTAAATAAGTCAAGGGTAGTTTTGCAATTAACATTTTCGTGTTTGTCGGGTTGACCCATGCACGACATGAATTTTTTCATGCCATGCCACAAGAACCTAAACCCGAACACGAAAATTTCGTGTTGTATTAGTATCGTGTCGTGTAGCATTTTGTTGGGTCTAGTGAGTAGGAGATCAAGAGAAAGAAAGCAATAAAGTTTAGAGGGAGAAAGAAAAAGTAAGAGTACCTATCATTTATTATGATGGGGTATTTATAGGAGACATTATGCCAGATCAGCAAATGAACCCTACGACTAACGTTTGAGATATGTGGGTCAATATGTCGAGAGGTGTTGGGAGCTCATGCCTTGACTCGATCTATGCAGTTTTTAGTTTTGGTCATTTTGTTCAAGAGTGACCTTCGTGGTGGGTCATGTGGTCAACTGTGGTGAGCTTTGTCCTCATGTTACACTGTTTCTAATGGGACTTTGTGGACTTGGGGTTGAGTCTCGGTTTACACATCATGAGTTCTCCTAGTTAATTAGTTGTTTATTAGTGATAACTTCGCTCTTCAAGTCTTCTCCTCGCTACGTTGGACCTACAAAACAGAGTCGACAGGTGATCGTTGGTCGACACTCCGACACCCAATCAATAAGATAAAAACTTGAGGATCGTATGTAATTCCATAATCGAATTGTACCTTTTAAGGTTCACCTCTGACGTTTATTTATAGGGTATTATAGCCCGTGTCTAAATAGGATTAGGACTCCCATTAAGTCAATTCTAAAAGAGATATTCTTCGAACTTAGCTAGGAGTATCTTAGCTTGTTTAGGAAGATCTAGAAGGATCCAAGATTCCCAAATATACGGAATGACCGCCTTTATATCTAGGCGACTACCTGCCTTATGCGGATAACAATGAGGCGCTTTACGGGCTCTCAGATGGGTCGTACCAGTCATGAGTCTTCATGAGCTATCATAGGGTTACATGTTCATTTCTCGTTGTTATCAAAAGCCTTCGCATAAGGCGGGAATAAGCCTTCAGGATTTGACCTTTGGTATTCCCCACACGCCGTTTTGTACAATGAATGCTTCATACATGCATGGGAATAATTATTTAATGCATAAATAATGGTGCACCAGTCTATGGGATACAAGTATCTTGGAGCCATCGTTTGCCTTTCCACACTTTAGCAAATTGCCAGATTTCCATCTTCATCGATCATCCCTTCTTACTTCGATCACCGCCACTGTTACTACTAGCACGTTTCATGTAAGTTCAAGAACTAAACTTTTCTTTTAATTACTTCATTTACCTATGTCGTCACCAATTTCTTCATCGAGTGTGGTGTCTAGACCGTAATTTCCTTAAAAGTGGTCTTATAGAGTCATTGTGACCATGTTGATGTTTGGGTCTTCCTCTCACATGGCGTTCACTGGTACCAGATCAGGAAGGACCGAGTCTTTAGTCCTGCGAGTGGTTTCTTCCTCTTACTAGGAAACTCCTAGCAAAGTAATGACATATTAAGCATGTTGTCTACTCTAAGATGGTAAGTTTCAATATCTTAAGTAAAGTAAACCTCATTGACACCAAGTTGCATAGTTATATTGTCCATGAAGTGCCTTCAATGTGGGTTTGGAAAATCATCAATTTGGGATTGTATTCTTGAATCATTTGAAAGAATTAAAGGTGGGTCCTTGAGGTTGACATAAAGGTTTCTTGGGGAGCTAAACTTTGGTGGACTAAAATTGACATGGTTGATCTTAAATATCTCGAAAAAGGATGGTCATAGCATTTGGATATCAATCCACCACTACACCAAATGATAGGTGAAAACATATCATGAATTTTAAGAGGTCAAAGCAAGATTTTAATCCTGAGGTAAGAGAACACGGGTAATCTAAGTCGAGGTCATTGACTGACAATCTCTCACCGATGATAAAGTCTGGTAAAGAAGAGAGAAGAAAGTTAAGGTGGTATCAACATATAGAAGCGGTGAACAGTAAAGATACATCATATAGTAATTTCATGATTCATTTTAGGGAAAATTTCAAAAAAAAACCCTTTGTGGTTATAAAAATTGTTGGCTTTTAGTTTGCAAAAGAAAGTGATATTTTACCTGAATGTCGTAAAAATGACCGCTAACGACCTCAAAATAAAAAAATTCAAGAATTAAAGTTGTTTAGAATTTCATTTATTATATAACTGTATTTTTTTATTTGTGCGAATCATCATTTTTGAAATTCTCTTTCTAAGCATTTACTTTCTCTATCTTCACTAAACAATTACTCAAATAATCTTAAAATGAAAAAGTGGAAGAATTAATGTTGCTTAGAACATCATTAATTCTTGAAACATTTTGTATTTGAGCTCGTTAGCAGTTTACGGTATCCGATTAAAAATCACTCTTTTGACAAACAAAAAATCACGCTTACTTTTATGTCAAAAAGCAAACCACATTCACCTATTATGCATAATCATACAAGTTTTTTTTCGAAATTTCCATCTTTTTATGTTGTTCTCATGTATTTGCTTTAGACACATATCGTCTAGTAATTTGACTGAGCATATATGGTGGTTATAAATAACCTAGAAGCTTCCTATTACACACATAGCTTGAACATCTTATTGGTCATGTGTTAAAAAGAAGTTAATCCTTTTGTCTAGAATGTTGAAATGGTATCAAGTATCCAACTCTCCACGCAGAGCTTGAAAATGATGACACGTGTCTTATGATTTATTTTTCATGATATCACATTTCAACATAATGCTACTGCCATTTTTATTTTTGTTACGTAATACACCGTATGCAGTTGCACCTACGTGCTTAAAGATCAAAAAACAAATATTCTTCTAATTTAAAGCACATCTTCAAATGATTCATTATTTAGAAACCTAATTCAAATTGAATGAGTTTGGATCAAAATTCGACTTCAAAAAACTCTTACAGGGCGTTTGTTTCGTGAAATGAGATGGAGGAGATGAGAATAGAAGGAGTGAGATGAACTAGTCCTTGTTTGTTTGGTGTTATAGAGGGGGGAGATGGAAAAAAAATTCTCATCTCATCCCACCATTTCTAACATTAGGGAGGGGGTATTTTAGGATGATGGGAATGAGATGGGAGTTAAATGAGAATCCTTGAAACAAATAATGGCCAACTAATATCTCTTCTCAAATTTCATCTCATCTAATCTCATCTCTACCTCAATTTTCATTCCATCTCAACCACAATTCGAAACAAACGCCTCATCCCCTAGGTTACTCACTCTCCTCATTTTGAATAGTCTCTCTCCACTGTTTAACTTTATTTTTTATAAATATCTTATGATTGAATATCATCTATCCTCTCCTTTAGAGCTTGACTAGATAGAGGGTATGGAAGAATTAGTGAAGGAAAGGAATATAACAAAATTAAGAGAATAGAAGGGACACTAAGGGTTTAACTTTACCCTTGCTTGGAAAGAGATGATGGGTCCATAATAACAGTCATCTTACTTTGGTAGGAAGTGTTTATAAGGGCTAGTAATGCATAAAAAATAAGTAAACTTATAATCTTTTATGAATAATGGATGTAAATAAATTTTAAAGGCAATTTTGGAAAATGTTTTTTCAAACCTTTCCAAACCTCCCAATTTGGTGGGTTGAAAATATGAATGATTTTGGAGCGTTTTAACCTTTCCTCAACTCTTTCAAACTCCCAGTCTCATTCTCTTGGTGAGTAGGTCTTCAAATTTAATTTGGAGAGTAACCATTGGATTAATGATAATTGGCTTAACTACTCTGCAAACCTCTAAAGTTAGCAAAAATTTTCATTTTAACCTTTAAAGTTATGCACTTCCCACTTTAACCCCTTAACTTTAAAAAAAACAAGTTAACTTAACCTCTCAATCTGATGTGGCGCTTATGTGGAAAAACATGTGTGTTGCAAACTCTGGAAGGCGCGTGAAGATGGATGTAAATATCTTTTATGACTTTAACGGTAAGAAATTGAAAATATTTCATCCACTTTTTTCCTTCATCCTTCTCCATCTGTTTCTCCATCGATTTCATCTTACTCTTCATCATTTTTTATTTCTTCTTCTTCTTCTTCTCCCCTCTTTATCTGGATCTCAATTTCTAGTTCTTCTTGTAGATTCGATTTCTAGGTTTGGTTCTTGATTCGTGTAATTCTTCTCATCTTCTTCCGCGAATTTGTAAATGGCGTTAATTTGATAATTCGGGTATTTAAAATTACAGATTTCTTCCTCCGATTTCCTATTTTATATGATTTGTGTTCTTCGACTTATTGTTAATCGTTTTGCATCCATGGTTCATGGAATCACAACCTAGAATGTGTTTTTGCAGTGAATTTGCTCCGGTTAAAGTATGTTGGAAACCTGGAAATTACGGGAGAAGATGTTTTGGATGCCCAAATTATGGGGTAAGTTCAATTTGACAAAATTCAAGATTTCATGTGCACAAGTTACTTTACAAACCCTAACATTAACTATCACCCTTTAAAGCAACAACAATTACGAAAATACCTAACTATAACAATAATACACAATATAAAACCAAAGAAACTAGAAAATAAAGTATTTCCTCCCCAAAAACAAATAACAGTAAAACCTAATCCAACATTAAGAACCAAATTTGAAACACAAATGGGAACGAAAAGCAATTGCAACTTCATACACCTCAGACGATCTTCGAACTGCAATTTTTCACCTTTCTCGGACTTCAGAGCCCGTTTATTGATATCGCAGCAAATGTATGAAATCGTTGAACAACCATCAATCTCCTAACAATCAGTTTCAATTCCTATTTACCTCACTCAATCTTCTACCAATTAGTTTCTTTGTTCGTTTCAAGAGTTTGTTTAGAAGTAACTGAGTATCGAACACATTGGAATATGGAGAGAAGATTGAACCACTTGAAAAGTTTCTTCTTCCTTTCTAACAATTTCTTTCGTTCATTTTTTATATATTTTTAATCATAATTATTTTGTTTTAATGACTTGGCAATTTTTTTTGCCACCTATGTGTTGCTAAGTCAAAGTCAAACGCGTGAAATACACACACGCCAGTCAATGGGTCGGAGGGTTAAGTTGACCTGTGTTTTAGAGTTAAGGGGTTAAAGTGGGAAGTGCAGAATTTTAAAAGTTAAAATGAAAAAATTTGCTAACTTTAGGGGTTTGCAGGGTAGTTAAGCCATAATAATTCAATCGAATGGTGTATAATAATCATAAGTCTAACTCTAGTCCTAAACCCCAACGCCAACCCTAATCCTAAACCATGACCCTAACCCTAAACCCCTTCGCCGGAATTATTGTCAACGACGTTGCTTCGGATTCGGGTTTGGATTCAAATTCGAGTTTGGGTTAGGGTTCAGGTTTAGGGTTAAGGCTAAAATTAGGATTGTTATACATCATTTGATTGAATTATCATTAATCCAATGATGACACTCCAAATTAAATTTGGAGAGCACTCACCAAGAGAATGAGACTGTTCAAACTCTTACCCTTACAATTTTTTTTCTCCAAATCATGAGCTTCTTCCAACTCCTACTACCACAGTTGGGCTCACATAGTCAATAACTGACCAAATACAATTTGATCAATCACCATTAAATTATAATTTAAGGGTGCGGATTAAAATATAACAAAATCACCTAAAGACAACGGGTTGTTACATGACAATATAGGGTATAGTAAAAAAACAAAAAACACAATATATAGTTAAAGTAAAATAGGTGATTTGATTAGGTTTTAATCTCCAGCCTTAAATTCTAATCTAATGGTGATTGACCAAATTTTATTTGGTCAGTTATCGACTAGGTGAGCACTACTCCTTACTACCATTTCCCATACTATCCCCCTTACAGACCCTCAATCCAATCATTTCCTATATACAAGAATAAAACAAAAATAAACAATTAGGACCTTTTTTAGAATTCACTTTTAATCAATTGTGGAATTGGAAGTCATGATCTCCCAATCTTTTTCGAAATATAATAATCATTAAACTATTACTTGGTAGATCACATTAGATGAACATATTAGCCATGGATAAAATTATACATCTCCCATTTTTAATTAAAGTAAAGACAATTTAGTAAAAATGTTTTATGTTATCTCTATCTTTATTCCACCCACCAAACATAAAATAATAATTCCCAACTGGTCATGCTCACCTACACCGCACTTTATAATGACTAAATTATATTTGGTCATTAAATTTCATTCTACGATCTTATAGTTAACAAAAAAAAGTCTAAAATGCTCTAAAATTATGGTAATTCTTTAAAATATAAAGGATGACGGGTTGATGCAAGGACGATTTAAAGTATAATAAAAAACATAAATTTCTATTTAATGTTTAATGATCAAAATATAGTTTGGTCATTAAAGTGTAGGAAGCGAAACTGAATACCGAACTATCTTACTTTTATCCATATCCCTACCTTTTATCCCTTATCCTCATCTCAATTAGATACCAAACAAGTCTTTTTAAAAATTGTCTTAATTTGTAGTAAAAGAGAAATCATATGTACGTCTTGTACCAATATAAACTCCAAAGTGCTAAAGTTACTATCAACCTAACAAGGCGCTCGTTTGAAACACATTGTAAGGAATCCCAATATGTATTTCTTTCAATTGAACTCATCTATTCTATGAATTAGGAATCCAACACAATACCTAATTTAACAGGCTAAATTGGAGTTGTTGCTACTTTGACACGGTCACGACAAGATTTGCTTCCGCATTTGCATCTGAATGCTTTTATTGGATGATTCTTATCTTCAAATTCAATACCATAGTCCTGAAAAATAATATAAATTCCACTATCATACACTAAACAGGCAAGCATGCTTATGTTCATAAATCCCATGCATATTACTCTCTCAATTTCACAATATATGATGTTTTGAGAGATATTTTTTCTAAATTATTTGATGTTTTCCACTTTTTAATAAGCATTAAATGACTTATTCTAACTTTGTCTTCAAGATGGATGGTTAGAAATTTGTAGAGAAACTTTAAACATTAAGTAATAAAGGGTAGTTTGGTAATCTTAAACTGTTTTTAATGCTAAGAGCATCTCTAAAAGCCTCTTAGTCTATTCTCTAAAAACAATATAAAGTATTGACTCTTAGTCTTTTAAGAAGTCTCTAAATTGTGCCATCTCCAACAATATATTTTTTTCTAACTCTTTGTTTATTTTTTATAGTTAAATTTGTTCCCTATTATTATATTGCCTATAGGAAAATGAGAGAAGTCACAAAATAATAAAATATTAATAAAAAATAACTAACAAGAGGAGATACTCTTAAAAATGAGGAGAGAGTGTGACTCTAGTGGTTTGAGAGAAACTAGGAGGCTACTGGAGTTATCCAAACATCTCAAATTCAACTTAAGAGCATAAATAGCGAGTCTTTTGGAAATGCTCTAATTAAGAAATTTCTTAATATTTTGTGTAGAAAAAATGAAACAGGGGTATAACACTAAGGTGCCGTTTGGTTCACGGATTAGAATGGAATAGAATAGAATGGAATAAAATAGAAATTGATAAAATATATATTCGTTAGAAATAGGCCTAAACCATATGTAAGCCCCTAAAGTTGTCCAAAAAGATCATTTTTAGTCTCTCCACTTTAGGGACAATCTATTCGGTCCCTCAACTATCAAAATGTGACTTGTTAGTTCCTGAACTATCAAAATGTTGGCAAATGTGAAAAACAGTATCATGTCATCGAATAATGATTCAACAGATCCACATTAGTTGAATTACTCAATAGGTCGTTCCCAAAGTTGAGGACTAAAATGACTTTTTAAACAACTTTAAGGATCTACACATGGTTTAAGCCTTAGAAATTTTTAGTCGTATATTTAAAATAACTATACCCAACTTTAGTTAAGGAATAACTATCCCTCCACGTTTGGAATAACTATCCCTCCACATTTGGAATAACTATTTTGTGGAATAGGTATTCCATGGAATAACTATTACGTGTTTAAAAAATTCAAACAAACCTAGGAATAGGAATACGCAATGTTAGCTGCGAACTAAAGGGCAGCTTAGAGACTAATATTAAATAATAACATTACAATTAAGTAGGGAGAAGAAATTACCCATGTTAGTTCTTCCATTGGTTGTATATCCTTTGTTGTGAAGAAGGCCAGCTGCATAAGATGAAATTTATTTGATTTCAATTATTTCATTTTTTGAATTAATCAAAGAAAAATAATGTGAACTTGAAAATGAAATCACATACATGATAATAGTGATGATCTGGTGTCTCCACTTCCACAGGGATCTCAATCAAATTAGGATCTTCACATCTGATAAAAAAATAACGTAATTAACTTGATCATATAATAAATAAGAGATAAGATCTAACTAATCAATTTAGGATTCGACCATAAATGTGACTAAATTGTGTGTGTCAGGCTTAATTGTTGGTATAAGTAGTAAAAACATATAACGATATGATAGTTAATAACACGTCAAATAAAAACAATCTATCTTTGGCCATTTAGAGGTAAAATAAGTCTTAATTGGAAACTTAGGGTAAAAGTGTACCATTATTGACATTAACGATAAATCTATTTATCCCAAAATGATGGGAATAAATTTGAAACTTACGGCAAGGTTGTATTCTAACTTGGAAGAGAGTGAACGAGGGTGATATGAGTTTATTAGAAATTAAGGAAAATATGATAGTAGATAGGATGAAGTGGCGAAAGATAATTTATGTCGCCGACGTTACTTGAGTTTTATGATATATATCATACATAAATAACTATATATATATCATACATAAATGCTGAAAGATGAAAGGGAAGAGAGAATAATATAAGATGGAAAGATATAGATAGATACATAGATAGATACCTGTGATTAACAAATCTGCCAATGTTGCCAAAAAGAGTAGCATCCAAGCAAAGAGCTTCTTCATCTTTTAAGATCCTCTCAGAGCCCCAATCAGCATCCAAGAGAACAGGATATGTATGTTTCTCCTGTGTAATAGCTCTCTCCTTGTTTCGATCATAAAGTTCTTGATTCGTCACTATTTCCCCTATGTATTCACATACGAAACTCCCTTTCTTCAATGACTTTACTGATCTAACGCCCCATCCTTTCCCTTCAGGTGTTGCAAACACCTAACACATCCATTTTTCAATCCAAATGAAAAGCTGACTAAAAATACATATGAAAAGGCGAACTCAAACAGATCCTGATTACACATGATGTTTGAGCATCTAAAACATTGAGTTGAATGAAATTCTTACCTGCAAAGGAACTTGTATGCCTTTTTGAACAACTCTATTTCTACACTTTTGAGTACATCCACATTTACTCCAGCATTCCTTTATAAATTTCCTAGTAAGGTGGCCTTTGCAAGGTTTTATTCTTCTTCCCTTTCTTCGCTGCACATCATTTTGTAGAGGACAGATTTCACAGTAATAGAAATATTTTCTTTCAGGGTTTCTGCTCAAAGCAATGCAGTCTTCCAAGAATTCTTCCTTGACCAATCCCTCCATTGTATAAGCAAACTCACCTCTAGTTTCACCAGCACATGCACAGGGCAAGGCTGAAGATAGACAATCTCCATAGCATTGTGCACAATGGTTATCATCTGATATTCGAGCAAGTGAAAAATCCACATGAGCATCTTTGTATACCATATTCTTTTTTATGTACAAAAAGTCTGGCAACTCTAGATCACCATACTCATTCACAATGGGAATTTCTATACTTTCTTCTCCTCGAGCAATATCATTCAGATAAATTGGATGTTTCTTTCGGTTTACACTCTCCTCGCTGCCCAACTTTGTAGATTGTAGACTTTTTGGAAGCTTTACCTTCATTTTTGTTTCGCTTTTGTTTGGATGGCTTGGCTTTAATGAATTCTGCGCATTTTGGAGAGCAAGGACATTTGCAGAGTTAGTATTTATAACTGAGAGCCTTTCACAAACCGTTTCCAACAGCTGCGTCAAAGAGAATTCAGGAATTTTGTATTTACTGCGGCATTCATCTTCCACTTCTCCAAGTAGTGCAACAAGATTTTGACTTTGAATAGAAGGGTTTCCAGAAGAATTGCATTTCAGAGAAATCTTCACCTCTTTATTGGAAGATGAGACTATATCAAACTCTTTTGAAGTAGAAACCCCATTACGTGTATGATCCATAAGTAATGGGATGAATTCTTGATGTTTCAAGTCAACAGAATTGATTCCACTTGAAGAACTTTGGTTAAGTGAAAGACCTAGACAAACCATATTAGATCAGATATACATAACACACTTTTCATCTGGAATTATGATGCATCTTTGCAAGGCCCTAAGCGCAACCCACAAAAAGAATTATGGCCTAAGCGAATTTAGGTGCAATTTTGATACTACTATAAGATAGAAATATAACTCTAATGTAAGCTTCACAAAGCAACTAGGATGATATCAAATCAAATTAATCAAGTTACCACTGCATTTCAGAATTTGAGTTTCACAATCAGATATATTACAAATTCCAATCATAAACCCATAATATATTACTGTAATTATTTTTTATGTCATTCTAAGATTTCATTACTTCGAATTCCAGGAAAAAAAAAAAGTCAGAACACTAGAATAATGCTTTGTTCATGGCTTTAGATTGCTGCTTGTCACACCTTGAAAGAGAGTTTTATTATCTTTTGATGTAAATAGGTTGGACTATATGATATGAATAATTGATTGTGTTTATCATATATATTTACTTTTAGTCTATGCTGCAAGAAAACCGGCACCGGGAAACGTTATTTCTAAAAGGAACGTAAATGGAAACTGCAGAAACGCTACAGTTTCCATGCAACATATTTCAAAATATACGTGTCAAACATCCAAAGGCACTGTAAATTAATTCCTAAATCTATCTCAATCTACTCCTACATTAACTAGTCTCTTAATGTAAACAAATCTGTAGAAAAGGAAACCCTTGATGAACTATCTTTGAATACAAAGAAATCACTATAAAATGAAAGAATCACTTCCATCTGGACTACCTGAGTGAAACATATACCTATTCGGTTCATGGAATAGAATGAAATAGCTATTCCATGGATTAGAATACGAAGGAATAGAATAAATATTCTAGAATATTGTGTTTGGTTGATGGAATATAGTGCTGAATAATAGGGTAATGTTGTGCATCAATCTTGATAGAAATAGGAATCTATTCCATGGAATGACGATTCCACGAAAAAAACCCAACCAAAGCTAGGAATAGATTATTCTATTCCTTGCCTATTCCGCGAACCAAACAGAAATATTTTTGTGCATAAATGTATCTCCTAGTCGATTGCCTACTATGCCTTTGACTGGTTGAAAAAGATTATTAGATCAAACTAATAAAATGAAAAGAAAAATTAAGGAATAAAAGCTAAGATAAAACTCGTAAGCGAATAATCAATGCATACCAGGATCAAGAACCGAAATAGGAGCAACATAACCAGGAAGCTGCGCAAGCAATGGCTCACAAGACTTATTCTCAAGAGGAACGTAATCGTCAAAGCTCGCTTCAGCAACTTTACATTCCAACTTTGGCCATGTTCCTTTAGATCTACACTCAGATTCATGATGTTTTTGACAATTCATTCTTTTGATTCGTTTGAAAGCAGTCTCATCACTTTGGGTTCTTAACTGTCCACTCATCTAAACCAGGTGTTCTTGTTTTCTTGCTTTCTAACACATAAAAAAGCATCAATAAGCACAAAATTATCGGATACATAACATCAAAAACTGATGAATGCATAAACAAACACAAACCAAACAAAAATGAGATAAAACAGAATAAACATAAACCCCACATAGGATCAATTGTTCCATAAAGTCATGAAAAGAGAAAAATCCGTTGCGGATTAGTTAATTTGCCCCATAAAGGCAGACCATAATGGAAGTAATGGAATGTAAACTTCAGATTTAACCTTTGATATCCGTGAAAATACACCGAGGTCACGTGTCGACCACGTGACCTGAGCAAGTGCACCATGAGCAGAAAACCCCATATCACTACACATTGTACCCATCGTAATGCTGCCATCAGCAACCAACCTACCAGAAAAAACGTGTTGCAATCTCCGGAAAAAGCTCTCCTGACACGTGTTCAACACGCTCCAGGAAGCTTCCCCCTAATGGAATTATTCCCTACTGACCAGCCGGGGCTTGACACGTGTCTAGGCATCCCCAAATCTACTATTTACAGCAAGATAAACCACCAAAATGGGTATGTTCACTATTCCTTTCTAATTAATTCTCTAAGCAGCCTCCATCTGTTCCTTCTACCTGACTTGATCGTCGGAGCGGGTTCGTCGGTCTCCGGCCCCATTTCAGGTCAAAACCAAGATCAATACTATAATCAACCTTGTTTGGGAGTATCTTCAGGGAGTAAATAATGGTTAGTGGGGTTAACACTTTACTTCTACTAAAATCGAAAACTTAACTTCCAAATCGGAAGTTAATGGAAGTTAAACTATTTAACTCACTAACATCCATTCACATGCCATCAATCCCACAAACTCTTAACATCCATTTCTTACTTCCCTTTCCGTTCCATTACTCCCATTAAGATACTCCAACTTTCAACCCCATTAACCTCTCAACTCGTAAACAAAAGCCAAAGGAAATTGAGTCTTAAATTCGACCAAATAAATAATAAATGGAACCATAAAAACGAAAAACATGAAAGTAACTAATACATATCTGAAAAACAACTAGGCTACTTATTACAGAGTAAAGAACAGCGCTGAATGGTTAATATGTGAACGGGGACGTTTTTTGTCCAAATATTTTTTCAAATCTTTGACTGGGTAATATACAATTAAACTTTGTGGTCAGAAATTTTGTTTGGCACAAAATCGATAATTTTCTTAATTCTGCAAACAATACAAACCACAATATTGTATTTGATAAAAAACAAACCATATATACTTTGTTTGCAAAATCATGAAATCACAAAACACTAATATGAAATTAACCGTCTCGGTAAATTTAGAATTGACAGTCAAAATGGTTACTAAACAAACTTAAACGCAATAGTTATGGAAGGAATGCTAATAATATGTAGAGAAGCAGTAACAATGAGTGCGGTACCTTTGATAAATGGATCAATGGAGAATATGAATATTCTTCTTCTTCTCCAAAGTAATGTCAGACCTTGTCATCAAATGGAAGCATATTATATTGCTGCTGCTATAAAAACCTAAAAAAGTTGCGTTACTTCCTCCCTACGTATTCTCCTATTTATATGGCTAAACATTTATTGTCAATTTGGTTTGGATTCTCTCCCCCCAAACCCTAACTCAATTACTCATTTTAGGGGGGAAGTTTGATATTTCTTGGAAATTGAGATAGAGATAGGGATAAAATCTTAAAAGGCTTAATAGTGTGAGATAAGCTCTCAACTTGAACCAAATTGATAAGTGACACCTCAAACTTTTACTTTTAATTGTAACAGAGATCCTCCTGAACTTGTAAAATTAGACAATTAACTCCGCAAAAACTCTCAATTGTAACAATTAACCCCCATATTCGGAATGGTCTAATTACAGCCAAAAAGTGGACTACACACGCGACACGTGGCAGCATATCATAGGTTGTTGAAAAGTCAAATGTCACATGTATAAAAAAAATAATAAAATTTAAAAAAGAATAAAAGAACAAAGAAATTAAACAAAAACTAATTCTTCATTTTCTATTTCTTGTTCTTCATTTTCATTATTTCTTGTTCTTCGTTCTTATTCTTTTTCTCTTTCTTCTTTTTCTTTTTCTTCTTCTTCTTCTTCTTTTCTTTTTCTTTGTACACGGATTCCAGATTTCGTTGAAAATTTGAAAATTTCCAAATTTTCCAGATTTTCAACAGAATCTGGAAAAATTTCAGTTTCTGACGAAAAACTGGAAATTTCCAGATTCCCTCAAAAATTTGGAAAATCTGGAAATTTCCAATGAAATCTGAAATTCGTGTACAAAGAAGAAGAAGAAAAAGAAGAAGAAGAAGAAGAAAAATGAAGAATAAAAATGAAGAACAAGAAAGAGTGAAAATGAAGAATTGATTTTTATTTAATTTTTTATATTTTTTCTAATTTTTTTATTGAATTTTTTTTCGTTTTTCAACTCTTTTTCACGCGCCCTCAAGAGTTTGAATCTCACTTTCTCTGCCATGTCAGCAATTTGGGGTTAGTTCATACGATTTTGCAAGTTCAGGAGAATTTCTATTATGACTGAAAGTTTGGGGTGTCACTTGTCAATTTGGTCAAAATTCAAAGGTTATCTCACTATTAAACCATGTTGAAATAATGATAAAATTATTTTATGTTTGGTTGGTGGAATAATAATGAGATAGGGTTTTTTTTGCTTGCTATCTATCATCATTAGACCATCTCCAACCCAACATCAAAATAGTGTCAAAAAATAAATATGATGCAAAAATACATAAAATGACACTCTAACCATCACTAAACCGTATGCATCAAAATGATGCATACAGTTCAATGTGGTGAAACTGCAGCAAATTTGATGCAAAATCACTTATTTTTGGTGCATCGCCAAATAATAGAAAAATATAAAAGGCGCACCTTCTTATGTGCGTTGCTGGTTTGTTTTGGTTAATTCTTTGCAAACTATTTAATTATTATGGGTGTTGGAATATAGTAATAATGAAAATTATTATTTTAGTGGAATCTTTTAATTGGAGAGAGGAATTGATGAAATGGGTTGGAGTAGAAACACTTTAGCAACATCAAAATGAGAAAAAAAATGATGAAAAATATCATTTGGTGCTCAAATTTGGTGAAATGCATTGGAGATGGACAGTGGATTTTGATCCAATGGTGATGAATGCAAAGTAATAATTACTTCAAAGTAACCATAGTGTACACCTGATGAGATAATATATAAATAATTTTCATGTCCTCAAAAATTTTTATATAATACTCCAACCTATTTTAAATTTTGGTTGCTTTTGTAAAAATATGAGAAATTAAGATATCGTTAATTATAGCATACAAAATATTAATTTATCATCTTTTTAATTTCTCTTGTGTTACTTGTTTCCTTAAAACTCTACAAGCATAAGGACATAATTGACAAAACACTAACTATTATTACTATAAATGACAAAAACGACCAACATTTATGGAAAAATTCACTTCCCAAAAACGACCAACATTTAAAAACATAGGGAGTGCATTTTTTGGTACGCTTATTTCTAAAAGCACATTATTAAGTTTTTATCTTTTGTCATAATTAACCCTTTCATCATTTTGTCTAATTTTTTTTAGATTTGTAATTGTTTATTTCGGTATAAACATGCAAACAACACATAATAGAATCACATAATTATTTAGTATGACAATATAAATCTCCTGAAAGTTAAAATATGTTACGTTAAAAATATAAAAAATAGACAAAAATGACCAAAAAGTTAAATAGGTCAAAGATAAGGATCTAATAATGTGTTTTTGCAAATAGAAGACTAAGTAGTGTATTATTGATAACAACGAGAACTGTAAAAAGGTTGCGGGAAGCCCATGACAATTATAAAGCCCACATGGATAGAGCCTATAAAGTTCTCGGATGTTATTCGCCAGAGACGGTATCAGCCCAGGTATACATAAATACACATTAGGAGTATCAACCTAATTAGGTTATGAATAAGATAAGGAAAGAAAATCTTGATTAAACTAGAAGACAATCTCTTCACATAATTGACTCCTATTCAGTCATAGTGACAAACTTGCCTATAAAAGGGTAACCCACGGCAAACCCTAAGGTACGCTCTCAAGATATTACATTCTTACTTACCTTTTAAGTTTTTTCTTACTAGCTTAAGTGTCAGAGCGTTTTTCGACGATCCCATCGTCAAATTTGTTTTGCAAATTCCGAGGGACGAATAGACCATGGGAGGAAGATTTCTTTGATAAGCTGTCAATTATGTAAAATCTTTGGGGACATCAAAATTATTTACCTTATTTGAATCATTAGATGTTAGAGATAAAAAAAAAAATTAATTCATGGACAAAATTAACCCTTTTATGTTATTAATTTTAACTCTTTTATTATGGTCATGTTTGGTAAAGAGCTTATTGAATTGAATGGCGCACATAGTTAAGATAAAATTGAATGGAAATTTTTAGAAGCTGTATATTATGACCAAGATGGGCATCCCGGCTCAATTCATTGCATTGAGTATGACAAGTGTCACTAATGTCTCCAATAAATTACTTATTAATGGTCAACCGAAATGGTCTCTAAGATGAGAGGGGCTTAGGCAAGGAGAGATCCGTTATGTCAGTACTTATTTGTTCTATGTGGTGAAGGGACTTGTTCATTATCTATGTAGTCAAATTGGGGAAGAATAATCCAATTATCAGCCATTAATATTGTTACTTGCAAAACGTAACTTGCTTCCACGTCAGCTAGAGTTTCCTGTAAAATAGCAAACGTTAGCCTAAAGGGGGCCGTTGACAGGCAACCCCTCTCGATGCTAAAGTCAAGACTGAACTTGACCGAAAAGAATAATTCAGAGCTTGGAATATCTGAAAAACGTACCTTGGAATGTCTGATTCCCATGTATTTATAGCAAGATGATTTGCCAGAGTCCTAATCGGCTCAAGACTAATCCAGGCCGTGATTCATTTCCTGTTTAGTCGAAACTTCCCTATTACGAATAGGAGACTAAGTAGGAGTAGAATCTCAAAAGGAGAGAGAACCTCCTAACTGATTTGACTTGTCTACGCACGTCTATGTGGCATCCATGACCCTTTGACTAAATCATCTATGCCCACCTGGCTTTAACGCAACTTCTTAGCGGTCCACGTATTATATTAAATATTATTCGTTAACATATGTCCCCACAAAAGTGTAAGTAGGCTCTTTAGGGCAAAAAACGTGGAGGTCCCAGCCCACTAAGGAATTTATTGTAGAAAAAATAGAAAAACCAAAGCCCATGGAACAAGCCCAACCAGAAAAAACTAACCTTGAGCCCAACAAAACTTAATAGAAAATGTGCTCCATTTACACCGGTATGAGCGAAAAACGAGCGCTCATAGCGGCTTTAGCCTTCTTTGACTAGAGTCGCCACTCGGCCGACCGGAAAAATGTATGAACCGATTTGTGTACCGATTGTTTTGAAAACCATAGATTCTATATACGTTTGTGGATACAACTTATTAGTTCCGACATTCTAAGCCCTAGAGGATTTTTAATGCAACCTAATTCATTATTTATCTGGTATTTATTGGTTATCGCACAAAATTATTAAAATACGCAAATATTTGTACGGTAAACCGTTGGGTGACACGGTAAAAACCCTTAGAAGCTTACCCTTATAGCGTGCCAGTAGGATCCTTGCAAGCTAGTACTCATCGAGAACGGAGCTGGGCGGACAAAATTTTGGGGTTGGAGAAGTGTCGAGGACGTACTCCTAACGGTAGACTTTGGACTTTGTAATTCCGGGGGAACCTTGACTTGGATGACTTGGATGCACCTATCTTCGAGGAGGATGAAAGTGCCAAGATGGCTTAGGATCACTTATCCTCGAGGAGGATGAAAGTGCCGAGATGAAAGGCGATAGTTGGGACGTCGGGAGATTTGTGTAGTAAGGACTTTAGTGGGGATATACAACCGCAATATCGAGGATATTCGGGACGGGATGCTTAGAGAAATATTTGTATCGTGAGGACTTTGGGGAGCCGGGCTATTTATGGAAGTAGAACTTCGAAATTGAGCAATTCTCTTGTAATAGAGGCGACTTTTAGGCAACTTTATCAGAGGCAACTTTTGGGGTCTAGAATGTTCAAAACAGAGATAGAATGGGGGAGAAAGATGATTGTTGGTGATGAAATGAGGAATTTCAGACTCCCTATATAGGAGTATATGGTGACCGTACGATCCCTATAAGGCGTACGGTCTCCATAAGTCTCGTCTGAGATCTATTTTTGGATCTCAGACGGGTCTTTAAAAAGGCCCGGCTGAAGAGTATAAGTTGTTTGGATTTTAGCGACACGTGGCAGATAAAGATAAGGACCGCATTGCCATGTGTGGAGACCATACGGTCTTGGTGATGGTCACCATACAGTTCATGTTACTGTAGAGGAGACCGTACGGTCACTGACATGGGAAGTGGAGACCGTATGGTCTCAGACTTAGCACAATGCAGTCCCATTTTGATAGACTTTAGTAGTTTGGCCATAACTTCTTCATACGAACTCATTTACACCCTTTAGAAGTCCTTTGAGGAAGCTAAGACTTATACCTACAACTTTCATGTTTTAAGTTTTTCCTATTTCGGACCTTAAGGGGGTCTAAATTGGCCTCCAAGTTGGACTATGTGCTGAGTCCTGTGTGGCAGAGTTTTATTTTGAGCAGAGTTGATTGGACCTTTTTCTGTGAGACTTGAAAAGCTATTTTACGTGTCATTTAGGGTGCCAATGACACGTGGTAGGAGTGAGTTATGATTCTGGAAAGTTGTTCCATTCCTTAACAAGTACTGGCGCTTGCTTCGCTTGGCGGTTCGAGGAGCTCAAAATAGCTTTCCTCGTAGGGTTCGAAAACCAGTGCTCACCGTTTTCCCTTCGCTTCATTTGAAGCATCTAGGATTATCACATCGTCTTGTAAGATCCTTGGATGGTTTTAACAAAGCGAAACGAATCAAGTCTGCATGTGCGCGCGTGATTTTGAAATGTTTTTGAATTGGAAATGTGCGGGTTTAGAGTACTTACATGCGCACCGACCACGAGTTGCATGGTCATGTTCCTCGAAGGTCGAGAAGATGTCTTGGACAACTTTTTTGGCACTTTGTCCTGCCAGTCTTATCTCGGAGGTAGTGTAATGGTATGAGTTGTGGTGATCCTGGGATCAGGTAACACCTTTTTGTATGGGGGATCCGAAGGTTGGGTAACGCCTTATTGTGGGGGTGATATGGAGATCGGGTAACGCCTTATTATGGGGTGATCTGAAGACCGGGTTACGCCTTATTGTAGGGATGATCAGGAGATCGGGTAACGCCTAAGTGCACTGCTGGTCTTATCTTGGGAAAGGATTGTGTAATTTGTCTGAGGTAATGCCCCAAGAGTGAGTAACAATTTTTTTGAGTTAGGTGGTCCGGAGACCGAGTAACGCCTTAGAAATATGTGATGTTTTGACGAATGGGGTGATCCGGACACCGAGTGATGCCTTGGGAATGAGTATCTTGAGTAATGTCTTTTGAGTGAAATGGTCCGGAGACCGGGTGATGCTTTTGGAGGTGAGCATCGATCTTTGGGAAGTGATCCGGGGATCGGGTGACGCCTTATCGTATGGGTGATCCGGGTAACGCATTGTTATTGGGGGGATCTGAAGACCTAGTAACGCCTTGGAAGTAAATAACGCCTTTCAAGCCAAGTGATCCGGAGATCTAGTAAGGCCTTGGAGCGAGTAACACCTTCTGAACGAGTGAGCTAGTTCGGAGACTGGGTAACGCCTTGAGTAGTGTCTTTTGAGTGAGATTGTCTGGAGACCGAGTGACGCCTTGGGAATTAGTATCGATCTTTGAACGATGTGATCTGGAGATCGAGTACTGTCTTAAGGGTGAGTAATGTCTTTTGAGTTAGATGGTCCGGAGACCGAATAACGTCTTAGAAATGTGTGATGTTTGATGAGTCTTATGTCGAGGATTGAGGAGGTGTTCTTTTCTTGGTAGTCCGGAAACTGAGCATTGCCTTGTCTTGGTGGTCATGAGACCGGGTAACATCTTAGATTTTGTGACCTTGAGATCGGGTAACGCCTTTGACTTGGTGGTTTTGAGACCGGGTAACGTCTTTGACTTCTAGGTCCGGAGGACCCTTTTTACTTCGGATTATGGAGACTGGGTGATGCTTTTGACTTTGGGGGTCCAGAGACTGGGTACATTTTTTACTTTGTGATACGAAGACTAGGTTGATCTTTTTGATGATCCAGAGATTGAATGGGGTTTTAGCAGTTGGTGTGCCATTTTGATGTTCTTGAGGCAATCGGATGCCCCTAGATTTCGACAATTGGCGTCGTTTGATAGCATCAGAGTTTGAGTGTCAGTGTGAGACATAGACTCTAGGATTTGAGAGACCGAATTTGGGCTGCAGAGTCAGTGGTGATGAGGGTCGGAGTCCTTTAATATTGGCGTCTTGGGTTTAAACGGTTGATGTGCCCTTGTTATTGTCTGATAGGTGTTGTGATTAGATTAGCTCCAATTGATGAAGGTCTGACTTGTCATCGCCTTTTATGACTCCTATGAATGTCGACGAAGGTATTGCACAAATAAAGATAGGTGTCCTTTCTCGGGGTGAGATGACCAATGGAAAATAAATACTTATATGATGATCGGGCATGCTATATGACCGCAAGTGAACGAGGGGGATGCCCTATTTTATGGATGCATGAAGTCTTGCATTTGTATACTATGACTAAACGACTTAATATGTATGACTTGATGTGTAGACATGTGACTTGAATGAGGGACTGCCTCATTACGTGGACTCGTGAAAGTTTGTACTCTTGGACTTTGGCTAAACAACCTACCTAGTGGGTCACACACTAAGAGTATTAAAAGATAAAATGGTAAATTGGTAAAAGTACCAAATATGTATATTTGGTAGTAGGGGCCGAATTATATATAGTGTTGATATATATATATATATATATATATATATATATATATATATATAGTTTAACTGAATTGAATTATAATGTGTTATAATGTTAATTAATTAAATCTTACTAGTATAATAATTGAGATTATTAATTAGTTAATTGAGTAATTTAATAAATATGGATTTATATAAATTACTAGTTAAACTAAATAGGAATACTAGTGTGAATAGAATTATTGTCTTATTAATTAAATAAGAGTTCACCTAGTCCTTTTGGGGGTAGGGTAGGATTCTTATTTAGCAGAGATAATTCCAAACATTATAAATACAACCCCTAGGGGTATTCGTCCTACACATTAATTCTCTTTAGAAGAGCCGAAATTCCTAGATCAAAATTAGGGTTTCGATTTACCGTTTTATTCGTTCTTGCTCGTGTGGACTTAACGCTAGAGGTGTTCTACTTTGGGCACTCGCAAGATTAAATTAAAGAAGACTTGTGGGCGCGGCAACAACGTTAGATAGTAATCTCCTAGAGGTATTTTGGCTAACCAATCTTCTTAATTGTTATTCAATAAGCTAACGCATCTTGGTTTAAGAAATTGAAATTTTTTAATTTTGCTACGAACATCGTAAATCTTCAATTTCCAACTTATGTTCCCTCTGGTGTAATGAAGTTGGTCTTCTCCATATCTTTCTTTGGCAAAGGAATCTGATGATAACCCTCTTTGGCGTCGAGAAAGGAATAAACTTCGTACCCCGCCGTAGAGTCCACTAACATGTCGATACAAGGAAGCGGATATGAATCCTTTGGGTCAACTTTATTGAGATCTGAGAAATCCACACACATTCTCCATTTCACAATAGCTTTTTTAACGAGGACCACGTTTGATATCCACTGGGGGTAGTGAAACTCTTTTATTCTTCCATATTCCAAAAGCTTAGCTACCTCTCCTTTAATGAACTGCTGGCGCTCCAGGCCTTGATTTCGCTTCTTTTGCTTGACCGGGGCATGCTCAGGATCAATGTCAAGTGTATATTCCATAACCTCCCTTAAAACTCCTACAATATCGGCTGAGGACCAAGCGAAAGCGTCCTCGTTCGACTTGATAGTATCGATGACAGAGGCCTTTGCGAGTTCCTTGAGTTCTGCGGAAACCCTCACCACCTTGCCTTCCGCAAGAAGAATGTTCTCGTTTGGGTCCACTGGTTTAGCCCTCTCTTTATCCTCTTCTACGACGTTGCTTTCTTGTGGGACGATTCCCAACGATGCCATGCAAATGTGTTTCGCCACCACCTGGCTTCGTAGAGCTACAGCCATCCCCTTCTCTGTGGGGGATCATCCAAGCCAGATGTCAAATTGAGACAGCCCCTCTCGATGCCGAGATCAATGGTCGCATTTCTCCTATCAAAGGTATGGAATGTCTATTTATTCCAACAAGGGGGGAACTGGTAGCTTTTAATCTGCTTGAGTCTATGCCCAAAGCCTCGTATGCTCTCCTGGAGATGATGTTGCCTGAACTGCCAGTATTGAGGAGTGCTCATTTGATGGTGAATCCCTCAATCTGCAATTCTATCACCAGAGCGTCATCGTGAGGATCCACTGGTCTTCCATTTAAATTGCCAAAATCAAAAGTGCTTGTAATGTCATCAAGTTGTTGCCTTTCCTCATAAGCCTTGCGTTTTTTGGAACTGCAGTCTAGAGAGGTTCCTCCTACAATCATATTGATCACTCCTCGTGGACAACGCTCCCATTCCTTCTTCTCGGGAGACTGCTCACGGTGTTTCTTAATGAACCTGTCTAACTTTCCTTTTACCGTCATTTTGTCCAACTCCTTAGCCAACATCTCACTATCCTCTGTATCATGACCCTCCATTCTATAAAAACCACAATATTTTCCATTGTATTTTGGCTTTCCCTTCCGGAGGATAATGAATGCGCTTCTTCTCCTTTTCAACCCAAAATAGGACCTCTCTTCTTGGAGCATTTAAAGGTAAACAGTCCTTTCGATGGAAAGGACGCCGCTCTTGCCCCTTGTTTTTATCCCAAATCTCCAAACCTTTTTTTGACCCTCGTTGTGCATATCTATCTTGACCTCGATCTCGCTCGTTCCCTTCGATTCTATGCGCTTTTATCCTCGAAGGATCTTCTTGGTGTCCCTCCCATGCTACGTAGGACTTCGCCATTGTCATCAATGCTTGAAATCCTTTGGTTTGTTGGTCAAGATCTGAAGTGATAAATCTCTGTTCCTACAATTATCCGCCATTGCCTTTCTAACCAAGTAATGATTAGTGGCTCAACCTTTAAGGCTACCTTCTGGAAATGAAGCAAATACTCTTTTAATGTCTTTGTTTCGCCTCAATAAACTTTCTGTAGATTATCCTCGGTTTTTGCTCTAGGATTGAAGTCACGAAGTGATCCAGGAAGGCACTTGACAGTTGGTTCCAACTGAGAATACAACCTAAAGCCAATGTATCGTACCACTATGCCGATGTATCCCTCAGGGTCGTTGGAAACAACTAACACATGATTGCATCTGTCATTCCCGTAGTTGCCAAGAAGGTTTTCCCGAAACCTTTGACATGCAACAACGGGTTCGACTCCACATTGTAAGTGGCCAGGATGGGAAATCGAAATCTTTAAGGAAGGGGGGCCCTCAGGATTTCAGCACACAAAGTGTTATTTTTGTCTTGAATTGGCCCTTTATTCTCCTTGTTCTCCAAATAAGCTCCTCGTCCACCTCTTCCTTTACGACGGTGATCCATCGTGTCCCGCTTGCTTTCCTTTTGTTCTGCTAAAGCCTTGGCTACCCCAGCTTTCACATCCTTTTCGTACTGTTTAGTTTCTTCCGACGTATCCTTTTCTTGGTCTCAGGGCTGTCTTCTCGAATGCCTCGATGCCTTATCATGGGGGTTTCTGTGGAATTCGAGCCCTCGGGGTACTTGAGGCGCTTGATCAACGACGGTGAAACCGACACGTGCTTTGGCTTGTGCCCTCGTTTTGGCCTGAGCGGGGTAGGTGATTCTTCTGAGCTCCTTGTCGAACTACGTTGAGGGGTTTTTGTTAATTAACATCTTATTATTTTGATGACTTACTTTATTAATGGTTTTTATATATTATGCTCCATATGTGACAAAATGACTTTTATCATATACTATATACTTAAATGATTTATATAACTCTAGATGTTATTAAATGATATTTCAAATAAACTTTAAAAAGAAATATCTAGAGTTATCCCAAAAAGTATATGATTTAAACTCTTGATCTTACGTGCTCTAACTATGCCATATTTTACCCGAGATCAATAGTTTTATGTATGTATACCATGAACTTAATTAGGTGAATATGAGATATATTATGGACTATTTAATCATGACATAATCTTATTTGAAACATACTCTTGCCATGATTATTTTACGGAGTTCATAATTATTACGACATCTCAACTTCACTAACATTTTCGGTTTATACATACTTGCCATGATGAGTGATCAAATACATTTATCATCCATACATACATGAAATTGATACATTTATTTGATGATAATATGTATGTTTATATGGTATTATTTCATGGTGATTATATTTGCTAACATAAGGGAAATCTCAAGATTAATCTACACCATCCGAAATCTACCTTTGATCTTCATCCAACGGCTACCATTCGAACTTGGTGGACAAGTTTGATGTCTTCTCCATACAACTCATGTTGTACCTTCAAAAGCTTCTCCACCTCTCCTTTAATGCACCAAAACCGAGATAAGTCAAAGAAGAAGAAGAGTTTGTGGTTAAGATGAAGGAAGTACACTTACAACATGACATAAAGTGAAATGTGATGGACATAAAGTTGATGGTGAATGGACAAATGCTTCCAACGGCTACTTGAGCTTTGTTGCACGAAATTAATTTAATTTCAAACCTCCAACAGCTCTATTTTCAGCTATAAATAGCCCGGGAAGTTGACAGTTGAAGATAAGGAAAAACAACGAGAATTAAAGCTATCATACGAGAGATTTCACAGCTTTGATTAATATTTTCCTTCAACTGTATTAAGAGAGTTTGAGTGTAATTTATTTCATTCAAAAAGATATAGTAAGATTAAACGGTGGGGTTTAATCTGGGTTTTACACTAGAGCCTTATAAAAGTGTAATAGGTTCTTAAGCACCCGTAAGCTTAGGAGAGGTTATCACTGAGCCTTGAAAAGTGCCATAAGTTTCTTAGTTGAGCTTGAGAAAAACTAAGAGAAGTCACTCGACGCTTGGAGTTCGAGAGAGTAAATACTGGTAGAGGTATTTGCTGGCAGTGTCTCGGATTGTGAGAGCTGTCTCAGGCTTGATTTCTGCCCGTAAAGAAATCATAGTGGAAAATCTCGAGAGGTTCTCTCGGGGACAGGATTAGGCTCACAAGGAGACCGAACCTGGATAAATAACTGTGTCAAAATCTCCTATCCCTTATTCTCTTTATTATTGCTTTTAATCACTTGCTTGCATTTATTTATATATCTATCAACTGCTAGTGATTAACGGTGCTTAATTTTCTTATACTCTTATTTTCGATAAACAATAAGTTTCTTCCGCAAAACTATTTGAACTATTGTTTATTTAAATAGGCAAATATTTTAGGAGTATTTGAAAGTAATTTTAAAAGCGATAAATTCTATTCACCCCCCCTCTAGTCTTTATATAGTCATATTTGGGCCAACAGTTTTCTCCGAGGTACGCGATTGCTCATATCTGCTCCTCGAGCGTCCTTGACTCCCCTCCTCATGCCTGCTCCTTGGCCGTTTTCCCCCTCGAGCCTAATCCGCGACAGGTTTCTCCCCAAGCTTGGCTAGTTTATCTTCAAGGACTTGAATGGTTGCCATCTCTGCTGCATTTGTAATAGCCAACTGAGCAGCCGCTCGATCAAGCCATCTTCGCTTTTCTGGGTCTGTCGTTCCAGCCCATTCACTCATCTTATTGAGCGTATCGTCATCCATCAGAATGGGATGATCTTCGTTGGGAATGTCTTCGTTATGGACTGACATCTCTTGAAGTCACCTCCACGCTCACCGCACCAATTTGTTACTTGCAAAACGTAACTTGCTTCCACGTCAGCTAGAGTTTCCTGTAAAATAGCAAACGTTAGCCTAAAGGGGTCGTTGACAGGCGATCCCTCTCTGATGCTAAAGTCAGTACTGAACTTTACCGGGAAGAATAATTTAGAGCTTGGAATATCTGAAAAAGGTACCTTGGAATGTCTGATTCCCATGTATTTATAGCAAGATGATTTGCCCTAGTCCTAGTTGGCTCAAGACTAATCCAAGCGGTGATTCGTTTCCTGTTTAGTCGAAGCTTACATATTACGAATAGGAGACTAAGTAGGAGTAGAATCCCAATAGGAGAGAGAATCTCCTAACTTATTTGACTTATCAACGCACGTCTATGTGGCATCCATGACCTTTTTACTAAATCATCTATACCCACGTGGCTTTAACGCAACTTCTTAGTGGTCCATGTATTATGTTAAATATTATCTGTTAACAATTATTTTTGTAGAGGACCCTATTATATTTGGCAAGGGTAACACTAAGGAAGATAATATGATTAAACGAGTTTTGGACAACTACGAAAGAGCTTAAAGGCAAAAGCTTAATTTAGAGAAATTTGAAACTGCCTTCAGTCGTTGGTACTAGATACCAGAAAAACTACTTTGATAGGTTTGCTGAAACTTAACGAGGTTGGCACTTACCGAAATATTTAGGGATGTCGACAATTATCGGACACTCGAATATAAAGCCGTCTTCCAATCCCTACTTGAAAGGGTGTCAAACATGATCAATGAGTGGGGTGAGAAATTTATATCCAACGGCGGTAGAAAAATTCTTATTAAAGCGGTTGAGTTCTGTTGGGATTTGGTCTGCTCCGTCAAAAAACTGTCAGCGATAATCTTTGGTTTAAAATCTGCCTAGAATGGTGGTTGTCACCAAATTATTCTTCAAACTGATAACCAAGGTTCTGCAAATGTTTTGAATGGTGTAGGCATGGTGGATTCTCAGGCTCTATTCGTGTCGAAGAAGCTCAAATGTGGCTTCAATGTTCACCTCTTTCAAAGTTCAATGTGTTAGACGAGCCATAAATGTTATGGCTCATGAGATTGCTTAATGGGAAAATCTTTATCTAATCTGATGGTTTTAGTTGATGTTATTTACTCACTTATGTAATTTGATGAAATCTCAATTTTATTGTGTTAATTATGACATTTATGCATTTATATTAGTTGACCATTTTTTATATTATTATATTTTTTTTATTTCAAATAAAGGAATTTTAATGTTTAACATGTTTACCTCTTAATTTTGATTCAAGAATTGTGAGATTTCACTAAAATGGTAGATCAATGGTCAATCATATTATAAAGATGAGTGGTTAAATGTAGCAAAAATAAAAAATAAAAAGCATGCGCAAATTTGAGATAAATGAGTGACAAATAATTTTAATTTTTTTGAAATAATTTTTTCATTGATTTCATTTATTATTGAAACTAGGAAACGTGGTAACATAAACTATTTATATTTTAGAATTTATATAGATTCTATCCTTTGCTTCGTATCTTAGAAGTAACCAAACATCACATTAACTGTTTTTTAGGTTGAAAAAACAAAAACAATTGCAAAATGAATAAACAAATGCCCTTAAATCTCCTTAAATTAATTGTATATCAAATCATTAATTACAAAAAAATAATTATTGAAATTTAATTATTTAATGAATGAATAACGTTAATAAGAGTTAATTTAAGTGGTAGAACACTCATTTTCTGATTGAAATGTTTAAGGTTCGAGTGTCCATTTCGTCAAAATTTAGTTCTTATTGATAAACAGTTTGTAAATTCCATTATAAACATATATCTTCGTTGAAGTCTGTTTTTTGCCTTAGACTTACCATTACACTTAAATTTTAAGCCATGTTCGTTATAACTGAATTGAACTGAATTGAATTGCATTTAAAGAACTTGGTCTTAATTATAGTTTTTAGAAGTGAAGTTGAGAGCTATCGCTTCCTTTAGAAAAAAAAAAGTAAGTTGAGAGGTAATTTTAGAAGTAATAAAAGCTAAAGATATTCGCCCAATTTTTTATTTTATTTTATTTTGGTGGAGTGTTAGGAAAGAATCTAGAGTAGACCATGACAACTTCACAATTTGTGACCATCAAATCTTCCATGCATGCTCAACAAAAGATTACAGAACAAACTCCTTAATTTTAGGCAGATAATTAAGATTCTAATTAAACTAGTCTATAAAATTCTCCTTAATTTCTATCCAATTACAATTGAAATTTAAATTATTTTTTTGTCTCCCTTTCTTAAAAGAAGAAGATTTTCTAGATATCATACAAAGATCCAACAAGATAAATACATAACAGTTTATGATTTGTTGATGGAAAAGATCCAACGGAGTGTTACATACATATACATATTATCAAAGAAACAAAATTCTCCACCTTACAAAAATGGTTAACTTCATTAAAAAAAATGGTTAGCTTCATTAAAAGTGAAAAAATGAAATAAGAAAATAGGAATTTACAAATGGTGACACTACTAAAAGAAAGAGTATAAAATTTTCTAATTCTAATTAAGCTATCTACCAGTCAAACCATAGTGTCTTCTGCAACAGAAGATCACATACAGACTTAGTCAACCTTCTCGTAATCACATTGATCATACTCATAATCACACTCTAACTCGCCGGTTTCATCGCTACTGCTTCCAAGATAAAAAATATCTCTGAAAGACTTGACAACGACACCGTTTAACCAAAAAAGACAGCCACATTCTTCAGTGAATGTGTCTTTTAATCTACCAAAACAGCCCCTCCGACCAACCTCAGGTAAGCTACAAGCAGGCTGCAAGTATGCAAGAGCCGCCTGCTTTACGAGATGATTCTTTATCGGAATCTCATGCCAGCTCGAGTTATGTAGAGTTGATGACGAAGACGTTGGAGGAGATGTTGGAAGTATATCCTTCAAGCTTGTGTAGCTGCTTCCTGACTGACTCGGAGTTATTTCTTTATCGGATATTTGAGAGGTTAACGGGTTGTGATCGGTGGCTGGTTTTGGATTTCCGACAGCCAGTGTTTCTATAATCATGATTATAATTATGATAATGAAGGTTTAGTTTAGTTTGAGGAGGAAGATGATTGAAAATAATAAGGTGGTTTTAGTTAGATGGGAAGAATATATTATATATATGAAGAGAATTATATAAAACATTTATCTCTTCCGAATTGGAGTGATAGTGTACTAATCACACTCTTAACTATGACATTGCTAATTTTATCCAACCGATATCTCAAATTTTATTAACTTACTAATCTCATTCTAACCATAATATCTTGCTTTTTTGATGAAAATATCCTGTTTCACTTAACTCTCAAATTATTATTATTATTTATTATATTGTTATGAAACAAATGAAGGGTTCTTTCTTTCTTTGATAGTGAAGGGACTTTGTTCCTTTAGTCAACTTGTCTAAACATTAAAAGAGATTAGTTCTATCAATAACTTATGTTGGCCCAAACATCGAGACACCACACAATCGTCTTTCGGTTTTCATAATTCATTACGGTAATGCCATTTCATTTTCAAACTTTAAGTTATTTTTACATTTAACTTTTATCTGAGTAAACATTGATTCACAGAATAAACACGAGAGATGATTGTATTTGATCCATAAAATAAATCATTCATATAAATAATGTAGCCGATGTTTCAGTTTGTAAAAAACCGTGAAATCGTATACCGATTGTCATCCCTAGTTAGTCCAATAGCTAGCAGCATAAACCTCCTCTTGAACAAGGGCTAATATGAGATTGCGTCTCTAAAGCAAATTATAAAAATTCTACCTGAAATATTGTAAAAAAATTTCCATGTCAACTAATTATGTTGTTTGATCAATGTCTTCGGTTATTCCAATCTTTTTTACCTATAAATCATCGCTGTCCCTTTTGTCCTTTACACCAAAATCTAACAAGAACTAATGATAAAGATGCTAACTTGAAAACATTTTCTCTTTTCTTTGCTAAGATGAGCATACCAAACAGAGCAAGGAAGATGAAAAATGTTCATAAAAACTCTCCCAAATCCTCTCCTGCTACAAAACATTCTACCACTCTTCAACACCTTTTTCATTTAGATTCGGATCTCGAGAACGCAAACACTTGTCCCCCGAAAACAGTCAATCAGTCCCCGTCTGACTCCGAAAATGGACTCTTGTCTACCATATGTTATTGCTGCATTACCTATACTTTCACCGATGCGTCTGAGTCGCCTTCCGAACAAGATCTCAAAAGGTACAAGCTCATTCAGCTCCTCTCAATTGTAAAATCCCCCAAAAAACACCTTCCGGATCATCTTCTTTCCCCTCTTTTCAACATGATATCTGTCAACATATTCCGCCCGCTCCCCCCGCCTTGTAATAACCTAATCACAACAGCTGAGCTCCCGGACGACGAAGAGCTCTCTTCCACTCTAACACCTGTTTGGCAACATCTGCACATTGTCTATGACATTCTGCTCAGACTAGTACTAAACTTGGGTCCCAAGTTACTTGGCAATTATGTAGACGGATCCTTCCTTGCAAATCTCCTCTGCCTATTTCAATCAGAAGACCCTCGAGAGCGGGAGAGTTTAAAGAACGTGTACCACAGGATATATTCGAGGTTGACGTGCCAGAGGTCATTCATGAGGAAATCAATGACACAAGTGTTGTTAAGGTACGTATTCGAGACGGAAAAGCATCCCGGAATAGCTGAGGTGTTAGAGATATGGGGAAGTATAATCAATGGATTTACAGTACCGGTGAAAGAAGAACACAAACTGTTCTTAATGAGGGTACTAATTCCATTGCATAAGACAAAGGGGATGCAAATATATCATAGAGAGCTTTCATACTGTGTGAATCAATTTGTGCAAAAGGAGCCAATGTTAGGTGGGATTGTGGTGAGAGGGATTTTGAGGTATTGGCCAATTACTAACTGTCAAAAGGAAATCGTGCTTATCGGTGAGTTGGAGGAACTAGTCGAGAATATAGATCCTGATCATTTTAGAAAACTGGCTTTACCTTTGTGTAACCAAATTACTAGATGCCTCAACAGTTGGAACTCACAGGTAGCTGAGAGAGCGTTGTACGTATGGAATAACGAACAGTTTGTGAAAATGGCAATATCAGCAATGGATGAAGTGTTCCCGGTGGTGGTGGAAGGGATGGAGCAGAATCTCAACTGGCACTGGAGTAAAAGTGTGAAGCAATTAACTGAAAATGTTAAACTTCTACTTCAAGAAATTGATCACACTTTATATGATAAATGTGTGCAAGAGATTTACCATAACCAAACTTTGGCTACTCAACAAGAACAAATCAGGAAGAGAAGATGGGAAATAATTGAAATGGAAGCTGCTAAACTCCAACAACCACATCTTTTATGTGCTTCTCATTGATCATCATCACCCACCTTATTATGTACATTTTCACTTTCCCATTTATATAATTGTCTTATATATATCCTTAGAAAAAAAATTCTATTATACAAACAAAGCGACACACCAGACCAAAGAGTTCATTACAACTTGTAGGGATATATGATTAGTGTAAAAAAAATCTACACATATTGCATAAATTGATTGATGAGACGTATTAGTTCTAAATCGTTGTAGAATTTCTTCATATTGCATTATTCCCGGTGGGGGAAAAAGATATTTTAATGTCTGCAACTCCAAGGATAATCTTAAGCTAACTGACTCAAATTATTTGGTAAATGCACATATCAATAATTTTATCAACATGATGCTCTTCTGTCTGAAATTGCGTAGGAAGATTCACAATTACTGAAACAGACATGTCTGGTGTTACTGATCTTCTAAGAGCTTGAACTTTGAGAACATTAAAATACAGTTTTTGTTATTATTATTGGCTAAAATAAGCACTTAAAAAAAATAAAAATTCACTCAGATTATCAAATAAATACATTAATTAGAATACAAATTTAAAATGTTACAATGTATGTCGCACAAACTCAAATCTGAAAAACAGGACACTGAATTCCCTCCCTAGTCTTCTAGTTACAAGCCCTAAAAAAGAAATAACAGATCTATTATGACAAATTTCTAACAATCATTTAACTGTTTAAGGAAAAGAAAAAACCGTTGTACAAAAATTTGCAGGAAATCAGAAGAAAACTTATCCCCTGAAACTGAAACCAATTAAACTCCAGACCCAAAAGAAAAAGAATATGCAAACCTCGAATAAGATTATTCTTCATTTTTCTTACCGTAAAATATCAACAACAATGACTGCTCTCTAGAGTTTGGGAGTTGCACCCATTATCATTTCAACACCCAAACTCAACCATATAAACGTCCACACAACCGATACACTGAATGTTTTAAGGAGAGCAACTTCAAGCTTCTCGAAATTATGGAATAGCAATCCTTTGCATGAAAAAATCTTTGACCAAATTCTGGTCTGTGCCGAAATGAAGTGTGGCTCCAATCATATAGGACAATGCACAAAATGATTATCACGGCTGGCTGATGCAGATACACAGCAAAGAAGACTCGCATATCAAAGGAAAAAATCCAGCAGGAAAGGCATTACACTTGATATTTTGAAAGCTTCTCCTTCACTGGGGGTTCCAAAGAAGACATGCATTGGTCCCACACTCCGTTCCTAAGCATCTGCAGTAATAGAATCAACATGCTATTCAACTAATTTATATTGATAAATAAAAATATTAGGAATACTTAGCAAGAATTTCTGCTTTACAACAGTAAAAAAAAAAGGTATATAGGGGCCCATTCAGAACATAAAACACGGAAAGAAGAGGAGAGGCACTGATGATGGTTTATAAAATAAATAATCAGCTAAAGCTAATGAGTCTTAATATGCCCATGTGCGTGCGAGTTGGGAAACCATCATACTGTACATTTACGTTACATGATTCCGAGATTGACTGGTAACACCTTTTGGTAGTCATAAACAGACAATTAAATTTACAACTCTGTCCACCTAAAAATCTCAATTTTCATTTTTATTAACTGCAGGAATGCATAGAAGACTGAATTAGAGATGAGACAGTCAAACTTCAGATAAAGAAGAATCAAGAATTCCAAGTTAATATGGTGCTTAATGCAATTAACAATTAATGAACCCTCATAAGGAGAGCCCATTTCAATTATTCACAAATTCAAAATCATAGTTGCAGGCATACCAACTTTAACAAGAAATTGCAGAAGTTTTGAACCCTGAGTATGTTGTCAATGAGTAGCCACAAGATGAACACAGAGACATGATCAGAATCACATGCAAGGTCACAGCAATGGTGCACCTTTAGTCCTCTGTACATGAAATTCTAGACCATGAAAGGTATCATTATAGTAACCGGTGATTGATCTAAGGATCCACTTATCCAGCCTGCCAATATTCTAGGCTTGTGAAGAATGCTTTCTTCCGACATAACCCAGCTTGATAGATGATATATTAAAGATTTCACTTCTCATGGGTAGACTGGGCCAAGCCCAACTCTGCATTTGTAGGAACCAGACTGACCCTAGGCAGAGGGTAACATCCTCACCTAACTTGTACCTTTCCACCCTAATCAAATTATTTGAAATCTTAATAGTTGAAGTTGTCTTGCGGTCATTTTCCATACACGACGTTACATGAATATCTTATTTTGGGAAGCCTCAAATTAGGAAATCAAGAAAACTGTTCAAAGATCCATTATTTCAAGAGGAAAAATGTTCTCGAAACTAGTGTCTCCTATTTACTGTCATTTACTATTCAGATTGTCCATAAATAACCTAAAGTAATAATACAATACCTTATTCTACTTCTGGCAAGAAAACATGACTTCATTAAGCAAATCATGTTTCTTCTTTATCACATGTACATTGCATCCTGTTCTTTCTCGGTTCTAAATAAACTCATAACAAAAAATTCATTCAGTTGTAGCACTGAAAGAACTCTGAATCCTACTAAACCCTAAGACACTATATTCCTCATAGGAAGATTAGTCAGAGCCATTCCATGCTGCTCTATACTCTCAAATTATGGACCAAACTCCACTTGCAAGTTCAGTCATTGCGTTCAACAAACACAATCTTCGAATATCTATTGAGTAGCAAATTTGTGAAGGGCATATAGATAACACACAAAAATTTTGCTTAACAGAAACACTTGGTGACTATCAATTAATCAAGGGTATGAATTTCCAGAGATTTAAGTCGCAAAGCATAAACATGCAGTTAGATTGAGGTTAGGTAGATTACAAAAGATAGAGTTTCTCCGCTAACCTGTTTATAACCATGCAACACTTGGCAAACTTCGTTGTGTAGTTCTTCACTCCTTATTTCCTACGGATCTCAATTGTATCAGGAAAATTGTGATCAATTTTATATAAAAATACTGAAATATAGAGAAGTGATATTCTTACATGCCAACTGGCAATAGCTTTGCACATGAAAACAAGTGAACTTAAAGCTCCTGAAGGATTTGCTCGGACCTGATAAAATTATAGATCAGCCCCAAATGCTCAGATATGTATTCAGCCTTAAGATGAATGAATTAACTTCAAAGCACATCCATACCATCGCACATAGACCTCGGAAAGCATCCTCTTTCTCAATATCATCACGAATCCTGTCCAAGAATAAGTCATATAACTTGTCATCCTGACATGTGACAACATAAAATAGACATCAACAAAGTTCAAAGTGCGAACTAGATGCACAAATACTTACGTAGACAAAGCAATGCACCATGATTGCATGAAATGCTCCATGTGTGGCGAGACTAGTTCAGGGCAAACCCATGCAAGCCTCCCTAGTGTAATAGCACTATTTTCTACAAGGGATTTGTTCAATTCCTGTAAGCATCCAAGGAAAAAAAAAAAAAAGAGAATCATTATATAGTCAACGTAAATGCCTGGTTGCATGCTCACACAGTCAAAGACAACAAGGCTAATGATAGACACAATTACCTCTGAATGTTGAAGGATTGGAACTAAGCAGGATATGACAGTCATAATGATAGGAGAAATTTCCTGACGAACCTGACATGGTCAATATTTACACATTATCAATGACAATAATTCACGATATGGCATTATCATTATAGGGATATCTACAATAGGAAAAGCAAGAGAAAGCTAAATAACACTTGCCTTAACTGCTAACTCTCCGATAGCCCAACAGGCATTATTTGCTACAGACAAAGTTTCCTTGAGCTTAGGAGTGTTCTACATGCAGCACATACATATGTAAATGTATAACCAACCAAATAAAACCTTGGAATCATGAGATAAGTTTTACTAACGAGTTGTTTGGCTGCAACATCAAGATATTCAGGCAATCGAGGATGCAAATGAACAGCACACACCTGACAAATATCACATTAAGGAAGTGAAATACAACAAATGTCAGTATAAAGAAAAAGCTACTTCAAGAGGACAGCAACGCTTGCAGCCACCACTAATCATTGAATACTAACTAGCTGGTTTCTCTAAGAATAAAAAAAAAACCACGTTTTTATATTTATAGCTTACTCGTGCTAGGTCGCCAAGGAGAGCAAATGCACTTTGTCGAATATCAGAAGCTTCGTCCATACAACATTGCAGAAGCAGGTCCCTCAAACTGCTTTGTGAAACCTGAAGATGAGAAAGTCATTCAGCAAATGCATTATTTAAAAGCTAATAGGATACATAGAAAAATGTAGATAGACTCTAATCTATGATCTGGTACGTATTCCACCAAGAAGAACATCTAGAAAAATAATAAAAAGAAGATTCCTTCCCAAACATGCTCAAGAAAAAATAACTATGAGTACATATTAGACAACTTCATGATATCATAAGACCCACAAATAAAACATCACTACTTAGCATAGTAAAGAGTAATTTTCAGTGAGAAAAAAGCTTAAACCCACTTCTTAGGAAGGAGTAAAATAAAAACTACAAAAAAAATTAAGATAATATTACCAAACTCTCAACCCCACTACCAAGACCCTCAGCAAGTCCAGAGAGGAGATCCAGAGAGCAGACGATGAACTCTTTATCATATGGAACTCCTGTTGACACTGGATCAACCTGTATTCAAAATCAAAGAAATATATTAAAATATTGCAAAGGCAGGCCATTATTACAAACAACTCAATGAGCAACATGTTCAATGTCATACGGATGATTAAACAGTGCTGTTATATCAGCAATGCAGAAACATAACAGGAGATGGGTGTTAACAATATTAAGAAAAAAATTAAACCACAGAAACAGACCGCTCCTGCTTCTCTTTCTATAATTCAATTCTAGCAATTACAAACAGGTCCCTATAGCACACTGCAGAGCACTCCATACAAGAAATTCCATCAAGTTACATGACGAATGCGGCCTAGACATCTCAATAGAAACAATTAATTACTAAATAATATTTCACTTGCAAGGATCAACTGGGTCATTCTATATGCTATAATAGAGTTGAAAATATAATGCAGATGCTACAGCATATGCCCGCACAAAACAATAATAAAAGAAAGATTATCTAAAAAGCAAAAAAAAAAGTCTGGAAAATCAAGCATTATTGCAAGTAGGGAATTATGAAGACATCAACTTTTGTCTGACCTTTGCCAACTGTTGGCTCTGGATGATACTTATACACCTCTGGAATACCGGCTCAGCATAGGGAGAGAACCCGGGACCCAATGCCTGGAAAGATAAACACATTATTCCACTGTATCATAACAAATCTTAATTGTCATCAGCAAACAGGACTGAAAATGCTCAATGAAATAACAAAAACTTAACATGCACGTAATTCTATGTTGCACAGACTCGGAAAAAGACACCGAAACGTTATTTCTAAAACATCACCTTTATAAAATAACACTAAAACTAAAATAGACACGGACACGAAAATGGACACTAGTTAGGTGGACTTCAAACCTGTTTACAAGTTTATTTATACTTGAAAATAGTTTATTTACAATTTGCCCAAGAAGGTCCAATTCAAGTCATTTAATATCAAATCTGTTACGTACAGGTCGAAAGAAACAGCATGAACATCACATTTGTACTAACCAGAACATTCAAATTTAAACTGCATTTCAAATACCACTGAGATCTCCAACATATTCATCTAATGAAAGAACCAAGTAAAGTACAGTTATAACCAACAGAAGAGAAAAGGAAAACAAAGATTTAGACTCTGCTAAGGGATACAGAATATAGTAAGATTCTTCCCTTAAAGTTAGTAAATCAATAAAGACTTAGGTTGCTCCTTAAGAAAAAAAAAAATATATGAATGGAAATGAAAAGGCAACTGATAAGATATTAACATAAAGCAAATATTCCTAGCCTTCACCAACTACTTTCCAACTGCAGGACACATGCTGATATTGGTATCAGAGAACTCTGTCCAAGTCAGTCTCTAACTCAAAGACACGAAATAGTTTATTCCACTAACATGTAAGTTAAAATTTAGTGTTCTTTAAATGCATTCCCCATTATTAAGCTTGATCACCAGCCTGTCCTATCACTGTAAAGGAATAGTGTTTAATAGTTCAAACAAAAGTATCAATCATGATTCAAACAATAGGTCAGACTCCCATTTAACATCAGATGACATGACATCACACAATTGAAGGGGGAAATACGGATTGAAGCTGAGAATAAACAGCATAATACCTGTGCTATTGATGTAAAGCACTCAAGCAAGGGAAATAGATCTTTGTCTGAATTTGCAAGCTGCCGCCACTTTTCAATCAATGGTGGCATCAGAATATCAAGATAAGTGGGCTGCAAATCAAGGAAATTAATGCAAGTAAATTCAAAATGTACACATCACTGAAGAAAGAAGACATGAACAGTGAACAACGTCGATACCTGATTTAGTTCCGCTCCGACAGCATCTGCGAGGGTTCCAATAGCATCATATACTATTCTCAAATTCCGTCTCTAAATTAAACCATGAAAATATAAATATAAGTACAAGATTCTACTAAACTGTAAAGATGCTGATAATGAAGAATAAAAGCACAACAGTAGAATCAGTGACCCGAAATATAATAATTTTACAGTGAATGAAGCTACTTATATGTAAGAGAGCCAACAAGGAACCTGATATTTCCCAAAAGCACACATGAGATGCTGTAAAATAATCTCTAAACGTGGGGCTAACTCTTCAGCAGCCTCCTGCAGAAATAATAGAACCATCAAGATCAGCTAATAAAAAATAGGAAAAATTAAAGCGTCAAACCAGTGCAAAACCTCTTCCAGTGTTGCAAAAGCTGAGCATGCAGCCTCTTGAACCCGCTTGTTAGAATCCAATATTCGTCGTAAAAGACCCATGAGAACCTTGTCAAATTGAGTATAGCCCTTTTCATTGCCACTTTCCTAAGCAGGTAAGAAGAAAGACAAGTCAACTACAGAATCTAGAACTAGGATGAAAAAGAGGTAACACAGATAATAAAAATGAATTATTACTAGTTCCAATAAGCCTGAGCAAAATAAGATTATGTATTGCATTATTGGTCATACCTGCACAATGTATTTGCTGAATCTAGAGAGCGTCCAGCAAGAAATACTCCGTATGAGGGGGAACTTATCATCTAACAGAGGGATAAGAAAATCCACAATCTGCACTTGTACAAAAGTTGATGCAGTTGATTAATTTAACACTCCAAATAACAAACCATGTCAACATAAACTAGGACTCGAACCAGAAATCTAGCTTAAGCGATTTGAGGCCCTTAACCACTCAAGCCAACCTTAATCAATACCCTGGTTTACACCTTGAAACTAGGGTTATCTATTCTACATTAAAAAGAGCCAATTGATTGGAAAGTAGAAAACAATTTACCTGAGGCAAATGAGGATAAAGGCCATTAATACAACCCTCAGCCACAGCACCTAGAGCCAAGACAGCAGCTTCCCTATCTTTCCAGGCCTCATCACCCTTAGCGGACAGCTTGCCCTGCAGATATTTTCAAAGTAAAACTAAGCACAGGAAGGGGAATAATTCCACAAGAGATTCACAAGCACATCACTGCTACAGAGAAAAAAAAACCATAATCATTGCAAAATAGTCAATAGGAACACAAGACCGTTATCTTTGCTGACACTTATCATACCACTTCCTAAAATTCGACCCATCAGTTTTGCAAATATAACAAACTATTGATCAATCGTATAGTCGAACAACCAAATCAGATTCTGTGAACTGAAAAGGGAGACTAATGACCTACTATCTTTCACACTGCAATTTACTCAGCGAAATTTACAAATTAGAACACTTCCTCAGATTGACAAAACGCAGCCATCAGACTTATATATGCACCAAAATCTTGTCTTCGATCCTCAACACGTAATGTAAACTCTCAAATTACAACACTTCCTCTGGCTGACAAAAAGGAAGCCATCATACTGATATATGCACCAAAATCATGTATTCATTTCCCAACACATATTCCAAACTCTCATATAGGGTCATGCATGCTTGTCATACTATTTCTTTTTTTTTGTTATGGCAATTACTGATAAGATTTTTTAGTTAACTTTTAGAAGTGTCAAAATAATAATCAATTTTCTGAAACTAATCCAACTCATTCTCCAATTTCAATATCTAGGAAAAGAAATTGCTCATACTTCTAAATCGGGACCTCAAGATCAGGTCTCTTAGACACAAATACACATGCATGTTGAGCTGTAGCTTTTGTACTTTAACAAGCTACACAATTTGCATGAACAAATAATGATTAAACCAAGAAAACAATTGATATCGGACGCTAACAAGGACCTATTTCACAAATATAAAACTTCACATTTGATAGCTGCACTAGGATAACTAAAAGGAAATGGGAGAAAAAGTTGGGTTTGGCCAAGAGCAAAGAATCAATTACCTCAACAACAGGAAGAAATGTTGGTAGAATCTCATCTCCAAACACATTTGATAAAATATCAAGAGCGGCAGCACTGCATTTCCTCAAATTCCACACATTCACAATGTCATCATCCTACAATTATACCAAAATAATAACTGAGCGTATCCCAGCAAAGATCCTCGCCTTTCTACTCCCATAATGTAAATATTAAGTTATATCTACTAATGATAAACTGGCTTAGAAAAAAAAGTACAGGTTTTTGGGAAACTCACATCATCGTCTGCACTATCTGATCCATGTAATCGAGATGAATGAAAACGTGGTTTCAGATCCTAAGTACAGAAAATATAATGAACGATTCAGTTCATCAACTGATATTACGTGAAGAAATTTGCAAACACCTAGGAAATTAAAAAAAGTAACAAATTAGACGGAACCTGATCTCGATCTGGGAGAGACTCATCCTCCTGCAACAATGATTTGATGCTAGTAAATAATAATTAGAACAACATCTATCCAGAACATCTAACATCACAAAGTAATCAAAATATTAACCTCAGCATCAGCAAGTGACTCGTCATCATCAGTATAAATCATGTTTGACAACAAGACCTGCATAAGGGCAAATATATGCATAAGAAAGTGAATATGATTTTGAAGTATAATAAATAGTTGACTACTGAATTATCTCAGTCAAGAAGCTACTGGAATTAGCCGGGGCAGGAATTCTCTCAAGTTCTCTGGTGGTAGTTGAGCATCACAATATGCAGACCTGCCAATCATGACCAATATTAGAAAAAGAAGATCAAATGTAATATAGAAGAAACTATAAAGTTGTAACATTGAAACCAAAAGAGCATGAACCTCGCACAAAGAAGATTTGGCAGAATACAAAACAATATGGTATTCATTCTTTCAAGATACACAGACAAACACAATTCTCAAGACCGAATCCTAACTAGCTTAAATTTACAAGCTTTTCTGTTTAACAATGTTGGCATGCCTTAATTCATATACATGTCACTACTACAACAGTTTTCTAACTGATACTGCTTGATTAATTCAGAGCATAGCAACTACTCTAGTATGACCTATTGGTAGACAAAAAAATGGGTGTAAAATATTACAAACCCTAGAGTTCTTGTTTTTCAAATCTAACAATCACCCTCAACGATGTGAACAATACACCAACAATAACCCTAATTTGAGACATGAATTCAACATTATCTTCCACTTCTTACCACAATCAAATCTTTGGCAATTAACATTTTCTGGGATTAAATACCGATGCAATTCCACCAACTTAGTCCATAAGAAGTTAATCACATGAAGGATATTCATCTGACTCACTGATAGGAAATTCTTTGGTTTCAATTTAAGGTGGAAGGAACCAACAATAACGTGCTTTAAGATTACAATTGAAAAAAAAAATTGTTTTTTTCACGCAATGATCTTGCAGGTAAGGGATGGAAATCGCAAATTATCGATTAGCGCATAAGTGTTCAGTACGTAGCTGACTAGCTGTTTACTGCAGATTCATTGGTTCATCTTTTGAGGCAACGAGTAATTAACAACAGTTTAGAAGTGACAATGCTGTTTATATTGTCAGAAATATATATAATCTGATAATGAAAGAAAGTTAAATATTTATGACCATCATGGTAATACAACAGATGGCAAAACCTTGTAAATCCTATTTTAATGCAAATAATTCTACAAACAATTCTGGAACACGATATCCGAAAGCCAACAAAGCACTTTTCAATATATCTTGTTTAGAAGAAGAGGTTTACCAGAATTCACAAGCTTCAAGTGATACTTCTTCATCACCATCCTTGTTGACTTGCAATATGTATTCCATAACTTCTTTCAAATGTGGCTGATGTGACAATGACATCAATAACAATCAGTTACAAATTTAATTGCAAAAATGAGGTTAGCAGAGTAGCTTCCTCTAGTAGTGCTGAGGTAATTTCGGGATGAGATAAAGTAAGCATGACGCAAAACTGAATCATAGTGAAATGGACCAAGCAAAAAGTGGAATTAAAAATTTTCATCGAAGAGTTTGAATGCGTATATATAATCAGAAAGAACATGGCATGAGGACAGAAGTTAAGATACCCACCTCTAGGACAGATGGACGGACTTCAATTAATTGGACAAAAGCCGCACATACCTATTTAAGAAGTCAAGGGGATGAAGCAATAAAATAAGAGTAAGTCAAGCTTGTGAGTAGTAATAATATTACAATATAAAATTTCTACATGCTAAAATAAGAAGAATACAGTGAAGTTAGTTTGTAATGTGTAAAGGGACGGAAACATAAATTACTGCTGAATATAGATATTCTCCACAACACCACCATGCACAAAAACTTATTACAAAAGCTTTCCATTTCAAGAATATAATGCAATTTTTTGCAAATGTTGTCTTGTCGGTACACATCTATATTCTCACTTAAATTTAGCAAGACAAAAATCAGATTTAGCCAAACAAATATTAGATCAATGAACATATTGTCTCTCTCTGAAACATAGGAGTAACAAGACCAAACAAATATTTATTTTAAATCTTTATGTAGCCAGATAGAACGAGGTATATAATACATAAATAGCATAACCAAGAGGCGATACCATTATTAAACCAAGACTATGGAGTAATTCCTGATAGCAACTAATACCAAGAGAAAATGACTACAACTATTTTATTGGTGAAAATCTAAAAAATATCTGATCATCCAATGGAGACAACGTGAAAGCACTCACCAATTTCCGCACTTCTGCAGCAGTATCATGAGCAAGAACAAATAAACCCTGAAGATACTGACTCATAGATGCATATAAAGCCTGCATAGATAACATATGATATTACCGGTTGGCTCACCAGAATGAAATAGCATTGAGAGTGGTGGAAACAAGACATGTATCAAAATATACTTACAGCAGGCATTAACATAATGTATTGATTCACAGAACCCAATGCTAGTTTTCTTAGTGAGCTGTGTGGTGACTGAAAAAACTGTTAAAAGGAAAACCAAGTTATACTACTTCAAGGAAAAACATATAATCATGATAAGAGATTAAAAACTTTCTTTGGTCATAATATGCCTATGATAAAATGGTTAGTTTGCAGAAAACATTAGTGACGCAGAACATCTATCATTAAATCTACAGCAAGGCAATGCTCATCTCACATTGTAAAATCGAGGAAGGAAAAGCTTTATGGGACGATCAGGTAACCCAGGCACATCAGAATCCAAAACTTGAGGAATATCCTCGCAAATCTGCATCACAAAAAAATTATATTGACTAGGCAATATTGTAAGAGTAGAAAACATAGTTGTGAAAGGCGAAAAGCAAGTTAAGTCGATAAAAGGCGGTCGCCTTTTGCACGTGAGGCGACAAACAGAAAGTTCAAAAACGCAGAAAATAGCAGACGATGGATACCTCCAATCCTCAAGATCAATATCATCAAATCTTCAACTTTTTCATCCTTAGAATTAGTGGGGAGGAGAGGTTAAGCAGAGAGATCGTTGTACGAGACTTAAAACACTTGCACTTCAAGTGAAAGTCAAAAGGCGACCCGGCCAGATAGGAAGGCCGCCGCCTCTTGCCTGGCATCGCTTTTTAAAAACTATGGTAGAAAAGAAAATAATTTATGGGATGTGACCATGTCACACACATAAATTCAATAACATCAGGGAAAAAAAGTACAAGACAGATCTGAAGGTCCTCATATATATTATATCATGGTAATTTCAGGAAAGATAAAAAGGACCACTGAAAAAATTAGTTTTGGGTTATCCTAGATTAATGGAAGCCATGAGCAAGGTAAGTCAAAGTAAAAGACAAGTCATTAACCAATGACAACATCCAAATATTTGTCAATGCATAAATGATACAATAGACCACAGTAACATCATTGCTCTTCTAAATGCATAATCACAGAAAATCATAATACTATCAAGAGATGGCTACAAAATTATTGGCCGTAAGCAAACCCATACTAATTTTTTTAAGCATGCAGGCACAATCAAGTCAATGGCATCTTCTAAATGTAAAGGGTTTGTTCATCGGAAACTGGAATTCTACGAGTTAAGTAGTAATAAAAGAATGTTATGTATATACCTTAGACAAAGCATCCATAGCACCTTCCATGTGATTTTGATCATTACTGTCCAAGCAGTTTACAAGAGCTTGTAACAACTCAGGCCAGCCTGACACTCCCCCTATTTGGACAACAACACTAACAATTGTTCCGACTGTTGACCTTATATGCCTATCTGCTGCTCCTAAACAAGGCAACAACTCAGACTTGATATATTGCTGGTATGCAGGGGCCAACGCTTTGTATGCAGTTCTGAGGTTGTTCTTCAGTAGCAGACCAGCAGCTTGTCGAATCTCCACAGATTTACCCTATTTGAAGTGCCGGCCAGAATAAGGGGAAAAAAAGCATATGTAATTAATAATGATTCTGTAACATGGCATAGCAAACATGTTCAATGAATATCCAAAAATAGGAGAACCAGACCCATTTCCCATGTCAATTTTGAGCAAGTGTTTGATACATAATGTACAAAGGAATATCTTATGGGTTCAATTCGAGATGATAAGATCAGGTATGTCTTCACATGATGAAAAAAGACCACAAAATACATGTTCCTAATTGATATGCTTAGTAAATATGAATGAACAGCATAACTCGCCAGTATTGAAGCTGAAGTGTTACATCACATGGTCTAGTCCATGAACTTTGCAATTCGAGCAAGATTTATCAACATTACATGTACATTGTTGAGTCCCTTATATGATTACAGTGAACTCTGCGGTTACTTTGTTATAACGAAGTAGTTATTACTTTGCAATTGCATTAACAACCCTTGGATGATAGGAAGTAAAACAATGATAGAATGCACCTATATAAGAAACAAACAATTCATAGAACATATCCCTACAATGCTGGAAGTGTTAATTTCTCCAATGCTAAATTAATAGTGTCTTCAGGCAAGAATCAACTTCCACGTGCTTTTAAGCATACTAAGGTGTCGTTTGGTTCGCAGAATAGCCAAGGAATAGCAAGGAATAGAATAGCAATCCCAAAAGTGGAGGAATAGAATAGCTATTCCAAGTTATTCCTTAATTGAAGCTATGAATAATTCTTTCAAATGTACGAATAGATATCCCTAACGAATACCTATTTTATCAATTCCTATTTTATTCCGTGGAATAGCTATTCCATTTCATGTTACTTTACTTTGTTTAAACGGATTCTTTATCGAAAATCAAGCAGATACTAATTTTAGAAAGCAAAAGAGCTCAAATCAATCAGATAAGCCTTAGAAAAACTCAATAAACCCTACTCTAAACATGAAACCCCAAATTGAGAATACCGCGGCGATCAAGCAATCGGAAAGATGATTGAAGAAAAGGAGATACCTCGGCACGTGTAAGGATAAAGACGAGGTAATTGTTGAAATCGGGAAAGTGAGAGTAGTGTTGGAGTTGCTGCCAAATCTGAGACTTGTCAGCAGAAGAGGAAGGAGAAATCTGATTCTCGAGAAGGATACAGATCTCTTTGAAGCCTTCTTCCTGAGGGTTCCACGATGAACTCGCCGTCGCCGCCATTATTGTAGACCTTAATTCGGACACACTATAGCCGAAGGAGAAGGAGGCGACTCCCTGCTATAATAATACAGTACTATATTCTCTTCTCTTCTTTTCTTTCTTTATTCATTGTTTTGGGTTTTTCTAATATTTTTGTCAAAGGGAAATGAAATAATTTCATGTGCTTGCTTATAACACTGGAAATATTTTATGCTATTTGATGACAATTTAGAAAATATTTTTCGATTACTAACTTTGTAACGACATGGTTTAGAGTTAGTGGCGTCGGGTAGAAAACGGTTCAAATGGATGGCGATGTGAACATGAATAAATTGAATCCAACATCGGAAATAGAAAATGGATGAGTGGGACTTATAAGTAATACTAGGAGACTCCCTCGCTCCGCTTCAGGCTTGCAGGAGCGGGGACAGAATGGGAGATAGAGTTGTTGGCAAAACCAATTCTTTTAATGAAAATTAAACATAATTTTTAAGTAAAATATTATATATATAATTTGCAATCTATCACCACCATAATCAACTAGGGTTTTATACTAAAAGTTTATGAATTTTATTCTGTCTTTTCATGAAATGTAATCGTTTTTTTTATTGAACTTGATCCGATCCTTCATAAAAATTGGTATTCAATTTTTCTACTAAATTGAACCTTGTTGTAAATATTGGTGGATTGTAATATATGTCTATGGCAACAATTTTTTCGATAAAACCATATAATTCAATAATTATGTTAAAAGTTATGTATCAATTGACCATCCAGAAACAACTTTCACAATATAAAAAGAATGAGAATCTAGAAAATCAAATTAATTTATGTATATATGTTTGTGGGTCTTACCTTTTAGGCTAAAGTTGTCCATGTTTTAGGCTAAATGTTTGTGTGTGAAACTATTGTTTCAATTTTTCAAAATGGCCTTTTTTAAAAAATCTCTCGAAAACATGTATATCTAGTTATTTGCTAAAATTAGAGTATAAAGGAAAGAGAATTCTGACCAAACATCAATCACTAAGGAGGTGTATTCTATTAGGATTTTAAAGGAGTTTTAGAGACTTTAAAAGTCTAGGTATATTCAATTCAAATTTATAAAGACTACATGAAAGTCTGGAGGTATTGAATTGAGAATTTAAAAGACTTTAAAAAAGTCCATTGAAATCTTGTTGTATTCAATTACAACTTTTAAAAAGTCTATAAAAGTTGAGGTGTATTCAAAAAGTCATTGAATTTTAATAAAAATAAACTTATATAGACTTTAGATGACTTTTGCACCTATTTTAGAATAAAATCTCTTCAAAATTGTCAAGTCTTTCCCCTCAAGATTTCATAGGAATTCTATACGCTATTTATTCAACCGTTGAACTTCTTTTACCTCTTGAAAACGTCCAAAACTAGACATCACACTGCTCAAATATTTCTTATTCATTGCAAGGTATGCAAGCTTTTTTTATTTTTATCATTCTTTTATCATGTGGTTAGAGGGGTGGGGTTTTTATACATCCTTTTCCTATTTATTTGCTTTTGTCAATATATGATAATTATATGTTTATGTTTTGATGAATTATTATATAGTTAATTTATGTCTGCTGCATAATTTTTTGTTTGCTTGGTCTCATATGCTATAAATTTTGATCAAATAAACATTTAATTATCTGATTTAATTTTTTAATCTCGAAAAGTTTCAGTTTTAAATTATTTTGAATGTAATTCATAGTATTGTTGAACAAATTGTGTTTTTATCAAGAATGTATACACCCTATGTGTTATTCAAAACTGGTTGCAAACTTTTTTAACAAATATCCAATCCTATTTGTTTACCAGTCTTATTTAGTTTTATATTATGTTTCAGTGGAATACATGATACAAAATGTTTAGATATAACGACATTGAGAATCAAGAAGTGGAAGAAGAAGAAGAAGAAATGGTAGAAAAACAACATGAAATTTTTGAACATTTGATAGCAACAATTCAAGCAATCTTATACATGCTAAGTAAGGTTATAATTAGTATGTCTAATCAACGTATCCAACGTTCACTTACTAGACGGCCAATAAGTTCAAGAGGATATGATTATATTCATGCAATCTTAAATGAGGATCCAGCACATTTTCGACAAGTTTATAGAATGTATCCAAATGTATTTCTCAAGCTCTGCAAGATTATTAGGGAAAATACATTCTTACAAGATACGCGATTTATTTGTTTTGAAGAGATGCTTGCAAGTTTTCTACTTATTATCGGTCAAAACTCTAGATATTGCTTAGTTCGTAAAACATTTAACCGGTCACACTTTAGTATTAGCCAAAGTTTCAACAAGATTTTGAGAGGATTAAACAAAATTGCTGTAGATATGATGGCTAAACCAAGTAATTCGATTCTTGAAAAAATTAGAAAAAGTACAAGGTTCTTTCCTTATTTTAAGGTATGTTCTCACTTTTATCTTTGTAGTTATATATTACTCTTACTTATATACATGAATTCTTTTCTACTAGAATCATTTTGTAGATGTTAATTTTATTTTAACTATTTCAGGATTGCATTGGAACTATGGATGGTACATATATTCCAGCTATGGTGTCTGGACGTGACACAAGCAGTTATCGTAATCGTCATGGAACTATTTCACAAAATGTTTTAGCAGCTTGCAATTTTGATTTGGAATTCATTTATGTTCTTAGTGGTTGGGAAGGATCCGCACACAATTCAAAAGTTTTAAGTGATGCTATATCGAGGAATAATGGACTGAAAGTGCCACAAGGTAGATATTATTTTTCTTATAATTTATTATTCTATACAAAAATATATAGTAAAAGAAGTATTTTATATAATATGAGTTATTATTGTAGAGAAATATTTTTTGGTAGATTGTGGGTTTCCCAATCGGCTTCAGTTTTTAGCCTCTTTTCGAGGTGTTCGTTATCATCTCCAAGACTTTCACGGTCAAGGTCGTCATCCTGAAAATGCGAGTGAGTTATTCAATCTTCGTCATGCTTCTATGAGAAATACAATCGAGAGGTTATTTGGTATATTCAAATCGAGGTTTACGATTTTCAAAACAGCACCTCCTTTTCCGTATAAAACACAAGCAGAGCTAGTTTTAGCTTGTGCAGGATTACATAACTTTCTTCGAAAAGAGTGTCGTTCAGATGAATTTCCAGTTGAAGAGGATAGTGAAATTTCATCATCTTCAGTAAATCCAACAAACCAAAAAGAGGATTTCGAACCATTTATTATTGAGACTCAAGAGCAACAACGAGAAACTGCTAATACATGGAGGAATGGAATTGCTAATGATATGTGGAGGGATGTCGAAAATATGAATAATATGGAATGATTGAAAAAAATGTTGTTTATGTTTTGACTTTTTAAGAATTTGTTTATGTTTTGATGAATTATTATATAACTAGTTTGATTAAAGTTTGTACAGGTGCCATTTGGATTAGAGTTTGCACAAGTTTATTTGGCCCATGTTCATATTTTGGTTGAGGATCAAAAGTCAATTTTTATTTCAATGGCGCAAAAGCAAGTTAATCACAATAAAATTAATCAATCCATAAAACTCCAACAAAGTATATAAAAGTCATTTGAATAAAACTCCATAAAAATCATTCATAAGATTTTAAGAATCTATAAAAGTCATTTAAAATCTATTAAAGTTTATTAAAGTCTATAAAAGTAATTCATTTTAAAAAGTTTATTAAAGTCTATTAAAATCTAGAATCAATACACCCCCTAAAATGGAACTCCAAAAACTAATCAAATATTACGACATGTGACCAAATATTAGAGCATAAAGGAAAAAGAATTTTGTTTAGATACAACACAAGATGCAAAAGAAAAAGTTTAAACTAAGCACAAGTGATTCAATCAAAAAGGTAAGAGATATTCCTCTTCTGACAAAATTAGGGTGAACAATATTAAACCAACATCAAAAGTTGAAATTACATTTGAATTACTCAGGTGGGCAGGCGGTCGCCTATTGAAGCACGACCACCTTCCAGAATGAAATGTGATGGTGCCATCGCCTAGGTCGCCTCTCGCCCCTGGCGACCCGGGCAATCGCGTATGAGCAAACCTGTAACTATACCAAGAAAAAGACCTCCTATTCCACTTAATAAATAATTGGTTCTGTTCTTCCGCCCATCCATAAAAGATGCTATTTGCTTTTGGTACTTTTTCACCTGCTCTACCTTAACTTTTGTGCTCGACAATACATCTAGCACACTCAGACCATCATCCTCTATCTCTTCATCCTCTATCTCCACCACATTCATGTTTTGATGTTCGGATAATTTTTGTCGGGCTGAAATTTCGGAATCGATAAACTTTTGCAGATAGAGGATACCCTTCAGCACTTGAATAGTTTCATTATAGTCCATACCTAAACATTCCATGCGTTAGAATGAATACCCTGAAGCGTGCATTATTACAATTCCAATAAAATGTGCAGAATGCAAGAAAACAAGGCACTGAAGGGCTAAATCAAAAATCAAATAAGCTCAATGTCATTTATGTACAAAAGCAAGCAAATTTTCATACAAAAAAAGGAATGCAATATTTGTTGAGTTACGTGCAAATTTAATACATGGATTCAGCTTAAATGGAGTTGCAAGTGCTTATTCAAAGGGGTGAATTGTATTGTAAAGTGCAAAATCGATTAGCTAGGGTGAGGGATTTAAATTAAGACAAGTAACAAAGAAACTTACATGTGGGTGGGGAGTGGAGAGTGCCTGTGTGTGTTCGCCGCCACCAATATCAGCCTCTGAGTGTCGTTGATTGCACACTCAATGGAGCTTCTGCGTGTTGTATATTTGGGGGAAAATCTAAGAAGAGAAAAAATTTATCTCACATAAAAATCTTAGGTTATGTTTTAGTTTATAGTTTTTATGTGTCATTTGATGAGATAAGAAAGTAAGTTGAGAGAAAAGAAAAAGAAGAGAAAAAATTTCATTGAGTGTAGTTTAATTTGTGGTCTTGTTTTTTGAACTTATAGGTAGTTTCAACAATTCTCGTGTTGATTGAGTTAAGCTTTTGCATTTCACTTTATTTTGATTTCAGGTGAGTGGTAATTATGATGCACCACACCTTTTAACTCTTCCGATTTTATTTATTAAAATTTGTGTTCGGCTTCATAATAATCTTTTACCAACTTGTTTTCGTTTGAACCTTGTGTTTGTTAAATGATCCTAGTACTAGAGCTTACCTTCTAAGGATATGCCTTTTGAACTGTTTTGTTGGATTCAGTTACATCGAAGTTTGTTGAGATTTCATTAGATATTATATTTGTTTTTCTAATAACTATTTACATATGGTTTCTGCAATATATTTTGAGAATCTGAAAGTTTGTTTCAATCTATTTTATTAAACTAAGATTTATGAGTATGTTGTTATATATATAAATATATGAGTCAAGTTCAGGTGAGACACCCTTTTATGGTGTGACAGCCCCCTTATGGTGAGACAGGTATCAATTATGTAATTAATTAGGTCTACAAAAATAATTTTCCAATCTATTTTTCAAAAGCCCTCTTCACCTCTCCTCCGCCGTTCCCTCAAGTCCGAACCTCCTTCCTCCTCCTCCCAACCACCACCACACTGTTAGGATCTAATGCAATTACGATAATGAAAACAAACAGAAAACACACACGAGTTGTTTACCCAGTTCGCCACTCAATATGAATGACTACGTCTGGAGGCACTACCAAGCCAGGATTTGTACTATAATGAATGGAATACAATTTACATGGAATAGAGCTATATTTATACTAATTGAAATCCTAAACCACAAGGAATCCCTAACCACCTAGGAATTAGTCTCCAATCCCAACAATCTCCCACCTGGAGACTAAATCCATCTTCATCTGCTGGTAGTGCCGGGCCTCTAACTCAGTTACGAAGGCCAGCTGAAGCTATGCAAAACTTCAGCTTCTCAAAGGTTACAACCTTTGTCAACATGTCTGCAGGATTCTTTGTGCCTTTGATCTTCACTAACTGCAATGTCTTTCTCTCTAAAAGATGCCGTATGTAGTGATACTTCAACTCAATGTGCTTTGTCCTTGAATGAAAAACAGCATTCTTAGCTAAGTGAATTGCACTTTGACTATCACTGTACAAAGTGGGATACTTCTGCTCTTTGCCCAATTCCTTCAAGAAACTCTGCAACCATACCATCTCCTTACTAGCCTCAGTCACTGCAATATACTCTGCTTCCGCTGTAGACAATGCTACCACTTTCTGAAGCTTTGAAGCCCAAGAGATCGATGTACCTCCCAATGTAAATACATAACCGGTTGTACTCCTTCTCTTGTCAAGGTCACTTGATGCTAAATCTGCATCCACATATCCTGTCAACACAACTTCTTTGCCTCCAAAACATAAAGCTTGCTCACTTGTTCCCTTCAAATATCTCAGGATCCACTTAACTGCTTCCCAATGCTTCTTACCCGGGTCTCCCATGAAGCGGCTAACAACTCCCACTGCATGTGCAATATCTGGCCTTGTACACACCATTGCATACATCAAACTGCCAATTGCAGAAGCATATGGAGTTTTCTCCATCTTGGCACGCTCTTCTCTACTCTTGGGTGAGTCTTCTTTAGATAACTTAAAATGGCTTCCCAAAGGAACCTGTGTTGGCTTTGCATCTTGCATACCGTATCTCTTCAAGACCTTCTTGACATATTCAGCTTGCGATAGATACAACTTTCTAGCCTTTCTATTTCTAACAATTCTCATGCCCAGAATCTGATTAGCATCTCCAAGATCTTTCATAGCAAATCTCTCGGATAACTGATTCTTCAGTTTTCTCACCTCTCTAACACTAGACCCCGCAATCAACATGTCATCAACATACAACAGTAAGATGATGTAGCCCTGATCCAATCTCTTAAAGTAACAACAGTGATCAGCTTCACTCCTCACAAACTTGATCTCTTGCATAAATGAATCAAACTTCTTGTACCACTGCCTAGGGGCTTGTTTAAGGCCATACAAGCTTTTATTCAATTTACATACAAGTTTGGGATTATCAGATTCATACCCCTGAGGTTGCCTCATATAGATATCTTCCTCCAAATCTCCATGAAGAAAGGCAGTTTTTACATCCATCTGCTGTAGCTCCAAATCTTCTGTAGCCACCATACTCAAAACTAACCGAATAGTAGTCAATTTTACTACTGGAGTAAAAACATCTGTGTAATCTATACCATACCTCTGTTGGAACCCTTTCACCACTAATCTGGCCTTGTACCTTATGCTACCATCTGCCTCCACTTTCTTTCTGAAAATCCATCTATTTTCAAGGTCCTTCTCACCCTCTGGAAGCTCAACAAGTTCCCAAGTACCATTAGTTAACAGAGAATCCATCTCATCATTCATAGCAAACTTCCACTTCTCAGCATCCACAACCCGAGATGCTTCTTGGAAGCTTTCTGGCTCACCACTATCCGTCAACAACACATAGTTTCCAGGTGAGTACCTGATAATAGCTTTCTTATCTCTCGTAGATCTGCGTAGAGTAACTGGTGGATCAGCTGTTGTAACTTGAGGCTCCTCCTCAACTGGTTCCTCAACAGCTACCTTCTTACTCCCACCAGAATTCGTGATGTCTAGGTCTACAATTTCTGGTTCTGAATCACTAGTATTAGATACTCCAAGGCTATCCTTGTACATCATCTGTTCGTTGAACACAACATCCCGACTTCGAATAATCTTCTTATTCTGACTATCCCAAAATCGAAATCCATAGTCATCACCACCATATCCAATAAACGTGCACTTGATAGACTTAGCATCTAACTTACTTCTCTCAACAGGAGCAATATGGACATAGGAATCACATCCAAACACTTTCAGAAAGGATAGATTTACCTGCTTGCCGCTCCAAGCTTCTTCAGGAATGCCATTCTCCAATGGAGAAGATGGCCCTCTATTGATCAAGAATGCAGCAGTGTTAACTGCTTCTGCCCAGAACATCTTTGGAAGTCCACACTTCAGTCTCATGCTTCTTGCACGTTCACACAAAGTTCTGTTCATTCTTTCAGCAACACCATTTTCCTGAGGAGTTCCCTTCAAGGTCTTTTCCATGCGAATCCCATTCTCTCCACAAAATTCCTTGAACTCCTTAAGCTCATACTACCCACCATTGTCAGACCTCAAACACTTCACTTTCAGACCTGTCTCATTCTCTACTAGGGCCTTCCACTTTCTAAAGACATTGAATGCTTCTGATTTCTTCTTTAGAAAATAGACCCATAACTTCCTAGTGCAGTCATCAATGAGAGTCATATAGTAATAAGCTCCTCCTAGAGATTTCACTGGTGCTGGACCCCATAAATCGCTGTGAACTAACTCCAATTTTTCCTTCTTCAAAGTCCTTCCACCCTTATTGAAACTGACCCTTTTCTGCTTCCCGAAGATACAATCCTCACATAGCCCTAGATCAGCAGACTTCAATCCTGGTAATAGACCCTTTGAAAACAGCACTTTAATCCCCTTTTCACTCATGTGACCAAGACGACAGTGCCACAAATCAGTATTCACAACCTCACTCACAACATCAATGCTATTACAAACATTATCTGTGACATATAAAGATCCCACCTTCTCACCACGAGCTACCACCATAGATCCCTTGGAAATCTTCCAATTTCGACCTACAAACACCACACAATATCCCTCATCATCTAATTGCCCAACTGACAATAGATTTCTCTTCAGGCCAGGTACATGCCTAACACCAAACAGCTTAACTACATAACCATTCTTGGTTTTAATCGAAACATCTCCCTTACCCACAATTTCCAAAGGTTCATCATCAGCGAGATAAACCTTTCCAAATTTGCCTGGGGTATAGTTCTCCATCAAATCTGCGCTGCTACAAGAGTGAAATGAAGCTCCTGAATCTAGAACCCAAGACTCTACATGACTTCTCACGCTTAAAATCAACGCCTCTGCATACTCTTCGCTGGCTGAATTCACGGACTTGTCCTTCTTAGGTGCTTTACACTGATTCATGTAATGACCGGTTTCATTACAGTTCCAGCACTTAACATGACTCTTGTCCTTGTTAGGGTTTCCTCCTCTACCCTTTGATTTAGACCTACCACGATTCTGTTTTGACTTCGAATCTGACCTACCCCGATTTTCAGTACTCAAGGCTGAACCTGATGTTGAACCCGACTCCTTCCTGCGAATCTCCTCGCTGATTATCAAATTCCTAACATCGTCAAACCTAAGTTTCTCTTTCCCTGCTGAGGCACTAAGAGCAATAACAGTATCACTCCAACTCTCCGGTAAAGAAGACAACAAAATTAGGGCTAATACCTCATCTTCGAAATCAATTCCCACAGAACTCAATTGTGAAATCGTCATATTAAACTCATTCAGATGTACAGCAACTGATGAATTCTCCGTCATCTGAAAGTTGAACAGCCGTCTCATCAGATGGACCTTGTTCGCCGCCGAGGGCTTCTCATATAACGAACTCAAAATCTCCAGTATTGCAATCGTGGTCTTTGCCTTCACTGTGTGATGCGCAACGTTTCTGGACAGCGATAGTCGGATCACACTCATCGCTTTTCTGTCCAACAGCTTCCAATCTTCATCAGACATCTCCTTTGGTTGCTCATCTAGAGGTTCATGCAATTCTTTACCATACAAGTAATCCTCGATCTGCATCCTCCAGAAACCGAAATCTGTGCCATCGAACTTCTCCACCGGTGATTTTCCGTCTCCCATCGTAAATCTAGCTAACCCAAAGCTCTGATACCAATTGTTAGGATCTAATGCAATTACGATAATGAAAACAAACAGAAAACACACACGAGTTGTTTACCCAGTTCGCCACTCAATATGAATGACTACGTCTGGAGGCACTACCAAGCCAGGATTTGTACTATAATGAATGGAATACAATTTACATGGAATAGAGCTATATTTATACTAATTGAAATCCTAAACCACTAGGAATCCTAAACCACCAAGGAATCCCTAACCACCTAGGAATTAGTCTCCAATCCCAACACACACCTCCCCTTCTCCGCCACCTCCGGCCACCGTGAATAGCGCAAAACGAATTGTCTTCTCCTGTTGAAACAATTCAGGATCGTCTCATCCCAAATTAAAATTTCAGAGGTAAGACAAGCGGCAAAAAAAATTAGTGTTGTTGGTGGAGGTGGAGGAGATTAAGTGTAATAAATTGCCGGATTTTGCTGAGGTTCATAGTTTAAATAGTGATTGTGTGGAAGATTTTTGTTTGGATAATTGTTCTTGTAATGGGTATGCTGCTGTTGAGAATATTGGGTGTATGATATGGAATGGGGAACCTGGAATGCATAAATGGAATGCCTTTTGAAATTGAGAAATGAATAATAATGGGTGAAGGGAAGAGGAATTATAAGTTGAGAGGTAAGTCATGTTGAAATTGAGAAATGAATTTTTTTATTATTTACAGTTTCAGTTGTTGGGCGTTGATCTATTTTATTCCTTTCCTTAAAGCCACCTCCCTCTTATTATTATTTAATGTACAGCAGGTTAAAGATTTTTTTTTTTTGGTACAACAACAGGTTAAAGATGACGAAGAAGAAGACCTTCTTGATCTTCTAGATTCTGATCATTGGCGTAAAATGCTCATGGTTTATGTTGAAATGAAACTGAAATTAGGTTTTTTTCTATGGTTGTTTCAAAAACATTACCGTGTTGTTTCAAAACAATATTGTGTTGTTTCAAAATACTCGGTTGCTCCATATGTTGTATTGTTTCAACAAAATACTCTGTTGTTTCGAAATAATACTCGATTGTTTCAAAACTTTGTTGTGCCTACGGTGTTTCTCAAGAATTAATGTTTTCATCTCACTAATGTCAAGATTTGAAACAACACAATATTAATTTGAAACAACCGAGTATTAATTTGAAACAATAGAGTATTTTGTTGAAACAATATAGCATATGGGTGTTCATTGACTTCATTCATATAGTGGAGGTGCTTTTATGTGCTGTGAGGCAACAATTTCTATTCATGTAGGTTTAGTTGCACTTTGCTTGATTTCCATTTAACCTTTCCCTTAGTTGCTCACTTTTCTCTATTGTAATGTTTGATTTTCTACAACCTGTGGACTTTCTTGCCATCAAATTTTTACCAAACATTATCAACTTATTACAGAGCTCCATTCAATCCAAAGTGTTAATTATATTTCATTCAAAACAACAGAATATTAATTTGAAACAACCATAGAAAAATTAAAAAAATTAAAAATCGTTTATAAATAGCAAAAATGGATCTCAAAATGACGGCCTAATTAATACGAGTTCAGTGGTATAATTTTTTTTGAAAAACGAGTTCGGGAAGAGCGGGAAAATGCATTTTAAAGAAAAATAATTAAAACTTTTTCTCTCTCCAGGGGTGACATCAGCGCTGACATCACCCCCTCTTCCTTCCCTCCATTTTCCACGCATAAACACTTTTCATTTAATTACAAATTTGACACCTTTCCTTGTTCAATTACAAAAATACCCCCACCTCTTTCCCTTGTCACACCATAAATGGGCTGTCACACCATAAGCCCATTGTCACACCTGAGCCTTTCTCATAAATGTATATTATTTGTTTTCAAACTGGTACAATTGCTCAGTATATCTGTATATGTCTGGCCTTCCACTGATCTCATATCATTAGATGTTGCATTGCCTGAGTCTGGTGCAGTGTCAGTATAAGTTGTCAGTTTGGTCTTCAGTCTAAGTCACATTCGAATCATGCATAGATCGATGGAGGTATATTTGTTATCTGTATCTGATTGGTAGCGCGCTTACCGTTTGTCTAGCCTTGGTGAGCATTATCACCTTTCTATTACACTGTACCATAAGATCTGATTTACTATATGATTACTTTACTATTAGTATTTGTTAGCGATATTTTTGAAATACTACTAATTTCAACCTTGTCACGTGTGGTTTGGGTGCGGGCGTGCCAGAGAATTTAATTCTCAATTAAATTTAACGGTTATGAATTGTAAAAGCGCGCGAAAACTTGATTTCTAAACGAAACGATTGGCGAGGGACGCAAGGATTGATAAAGTCCCTCTTGGGTACTTAGATCCGCTATAAAAGCTTAGCTAAATAAGATTTAAAGCTACCAATAGTAAAGTAAATAAATATAACTGCGAAAATTGACACCAAGATTTTTGAGAAAGTCAATTTTATTGGATGTGGGAGAGGATTACAAATGTTTAATGAGAAAATTACAACCAAAGCTAATTCTATTCATAAATAGATAACCTTATTGCAAAAACAATTCTATTTAAAATTGAAGAAAAGACAATTTAAATTAGAAAATGACAATTGAAATGCGATATGAACAAAAATGAAAAACAAACTCAAGCCAAATAAATGGCTATTATGACGACGCTTGAGCTGATGTTGACTTCACTTCACGAGCACGTAAGCCGCTTGAACGAACAATTAGATGGTGTAGAGAATTTTGGGAATTTTGAGTAATGAAAAGACTAGAATTAGGACTTTGAAAGGACAAATTTAAGAAAGGAAATTAGAAGAGGATTGCTAATAGAACTTTTAGAACTAAGCAGAGCAAAAAGAAAGGCTAGGAAACTTGAGAGAAAGGCTTGAGAGTTTAGTTTGTAGTGTGTTGTTGTTGTTGTTTTTGTTGTGTTGGTTGTGTTTTTGAGATGAAAAGAAAGCTCTATTTATAGGTGTTTAAGGCCAACAACCTTTCCTAAAATTACTCCCCCCACTAACCCACTAACTCCACTAACCCCACTAACCCTTAAAAGTAGTTGGTAGTTAAGTTAGTTAAATTAGTTAGGATAACTATAATTAGTTATCCCTTCAACTAATTTCTACATCAAGGCAAATTTCAATAAACCACGAATACTTCCATACTTCTTCAATTTTGATCTCGTAAGCAATTCATGGATTCCTTGTCGTGTCTAGTTTCCAAAATGTCCGGCCTTGCGTTGTGACCTTTCCGTTTGATGCTCCAAATATGTCGCCAAAGTTGACCCGGAGGAGCTTGAAAAATAAAACTTAACTTTCTCTTTTTTATATTTATTTTTATATATGGACCTATCTCTATTTACTTTTCATCAAACTTTACAATAAAAAGATAACCTATACTTAGAAATGAAATTTTATTTCATGGGCCAACAATTGCCCCCTATTTTACGTGTAATGTAGCTGAAGAGTAAAATTACACGTAAAATATAATTTAGAATTTTTTTTTAAAAAAAAAAAAAAAAAAACCTTACATAAACACAAAGAAAACAAATTTTATGAAAGAAAATAGAAGAAAACTACAGCCCTATAGCCTAATACGTACCAGCCCAAATGTAATCTATGTTGTTATTATTATTAAAATAAAAAAAAATAAAAATAAAAAAAATAAAATGAAAGAACCCAAATAGACACCGAGATTAAACCTACAGAAACCCAGACGCCGCCGTCCTTCCTCTTATCCCCGAAAAAAAAAAAAAAAAACCTTTTACCCCTGAAATCTCTACTGAGTTTCAATTCAAAATTCAAAAGAAAAAAATCCCAACCTCTTAGATATCAGATTCTAATAGAACTCTCTGAAAATAAAACGGTTGAAACTCTTAGCATATAAAAATGACTCTTGCTTCCCCTCTTTTGACACATTCCAAACTCTCTACAAACTTCATTAAGCAACACAGTTTATTATCAAATAAATTCAAGGCTCTACATCAACCATGGGTAAGTACCGCTTGGTTTTATCATTCTGAACTTGAAAGTGTGCTTTATCGCTGAGCTGATTGTAGTATTTAATTTTCATGGGAGAGTCTCAATATATAATAAGAACAAAGAATATGGCTCATTTTTAGGAAAGGGTGGAACTTTTGGTAGCGATAAGTGGAATTTCAAACTGACACTATTGGCTTGTTATAGAAATTTGGATAGAAACCATGCTAAGAGTAACAATGAACAACAAAAAAGTTGACAGGGATGATAAATATTTAGATAGGCCAGAGGCTATGCAATTTTCCACACTTACAGTTTTGTATTCTCTTCACAATTTTATTTTATTTCATATTCATTTTATCAAATTGAATTATGTTTCTTTCTTTTGTCATTTTTATTTTTTTTTTTATGTTTTTAAAGTAAAATTAAGTAACTAGAAACTTATCTGATTTTGAATGCAAATTGCAGCTTCATCTGGATATTTGGACATCATTTCTGCGAAGTCTGACATGGGTGTCTTGCTTGGATTATTCGAGGTAAAGTGGATGGCTTAATATTCTATGGATATGTTGGTTTAATGAGAATATCATGTAAATGCTGATATCTCTTTACTATTACAGGATAGCGTCCTTACTATTGGTCCTGTCGCCCAAACTCATCAGATCCCACCGCCGTCCTATCCATTCGAGAACGACCCCAACCTTGTGCTTTGTCAAAAAACATATGCATTTCCAGGAAACACCACGGCGCTCTTATTTCCTCGTTTATACGAGGGGTGGCAAGCTCTTGTAGATAAGATGGAATTGGTGTACGGCACATTATGGAAAGAAACAAGGATATACGAGTTTATCCGCCTCACTAAGCACGAAATTGAACCGAGTACCACACTTCTTGAGGGGGCTCTAAATTACTGGTCACCTACTTGTAATTCTCTCATACTTCCCTTTAGCTCGATGTCGATTACCTTAAGAGACGTGGTAGCTATCACGGGGCTGCCTATCTTTGGGGAAGAAATTCCTAGTCATATTGAAACCGACGACTTCTCATATGTCAAAGTGGTTTCAGGGACCTATAGACAAATGATTAAGAAAAAGCTAGACAAAAAGGAGGTTGATGATGAAGACCATGTCCATTTCCTCTGGATGTTGTTGAGTAATTATATCTTTGAACCCTTGGGGTCTCGACCCACTGCTGAGATTCTAGAGATTGCCAAGGCCTTAGCTTCAAGGCGACCTATGGCGTTAGGGACAATGTTGTTGGCTCACACATTTCACCGCTTGTCTCTAACTGTTACAGAAAAACCATTTAACCAACCGCGGGGCGGTCTGTGGCTATTCCAGCTATGGTTGTTTGCATACTTTCCTTCCATGACTACGAGAACACCAAACGGAAGGCCCCATTCTCTCGGCATTGGTCTATGCTCAAACTTTTCTGATTTGCCTGTAAGCGCGGTGGTGCAGTATTTTGGGTCGGTTACTTCGACCATTTTTTCTTATTTTCTGATGGTGATGACACATACTTGCCCCAATTTGCGCGTTCCTACATATTTGCTTTAGCTGACCACGGTGTAGACTGGTGGCATTTGTTTTGTGTGACCCGAAAACTTCATTATGGTGTGAGTCGTAGCAAGAATTCAAGGTCGACAACCCCAGGGGTGGTTTTATATGCCCCGTGCTTATGGGCTCGTCAATTGGGATTTTTTCAAACTATTCCAGAACCACTACCTTTGTCATAGATAAAATTAATGCTAATTTTATTTCTAAAACAAAGACTGTCCATGTTGTGATTTCAGGTGAAGAGGAAGAAGATCCAGACGAGTACCTCTGCTTCCATTTTGGCGATGAGGGATTAAAGGTGAAGGAATTTCCAGGCAACATCCTTCAATCGTTCTCAGTTGAAGCCATTTGAAGTCAAGGTCGAGAACCCTTTTGCTTCCTTGGACTTTTCGTTCATGGTCACACCTCCTGCTGTCAGTGTTTTAACTCCGAAGGCCGCGGATGCTATAGGTGGAGCGCGCGCGATTTTGACTAATCTCATTGCTACTCCTCTCAATATGTGGAGTTCGGATCAACTCGGACGGGCCATGGACAGTTTCGATCTGCTTATTACTGCTTGTACCTCACATGCTAAAGCTGAGTCCCTAAAGTCGATTAAGGGGTCTGTGGTGTTCTCTTACCAATCGTATATGACTGCTCGAGGTGTTGCTTCTTCCCTTTCTGTTCGTGCTAAATCGAACATGGCTGAAATTACTTCCTTCAATAAAAAGTATGATGCTTTGATCGAAGAGGAAAAGAAACATGAGCAGCGAACAATATTATTTGAAGTTGAGGAACAACGCCTTATGGAGCTTGAACAACAAATAGCAGAAAGCCGTGCAAAGATTGATGACTTGACGATGGAAGGGGCTATGTTTCGGGACTATTTTCCCCGTATGGAGGCTGAACTCAAACATGAGAAGGCTCGATTAGCAGACCACTACATTGAAATGGTTGAATGGCACAAACAAAGCGAGCAACATAAGCAGGCTGCCGCTAAGCTATGTGAAGAGTGGGCGAAGAATCCGAAACCAGACTTCTGTTTCTTCCCTTAAAAGTGGAATTCGATAACCATTCTACCATTGTTTTATTGTTGAACGAGCCATGTTTTGAGCTCAAGATTATTTTTATTCTCTGTTATTTGGATTATTTATTATTGTTTGAACTATCATATTATTATTTTTTAAAAATGCCTTTTCTTGTACTTTTATTATGGCTTTTATGTATGTGCAAATAACTGGAACTGATTTATGATGGAACAAAGAAAAAGAAAATCTGATACAGGATTTATTTATTTCCTTACAACTAACAAACAAAAGATGTTATCACTTCCTTTTTCTTTTCTTTAGCATGACCAATTCTGGACTTGATCTTCCACCCAAGCCAACAAATTTCACATATCTATTAATTTATTCGTGCATAAAAATAAAATAAAACAAATAAAAAATCTACTCATCTAGTTTCACAAATTCATTAGATCCCACATATTTTGAAAATACTTTTTCAAATATTTTCCATTGATGTACCTGGGATGTGGTTCTCCTTCTAAACTTTTTAGCCAGTAAGCGTTTCCAGGAAGTACTCGATGCACTTGGAACGGTCCTTCCCAATTAGGCGACCATTTTCCTAATCTATGGTCCTTGGCGCCAATCGGCAAGATTAACTTCCACACCAGCTCTCCTTCTTGAAAATTCTTCTTCTTCACCTTCTTATTGTACACGTCCTCCACTTTTTTCTTTTGGACTAGCATGCAATCGAATGCCCTTTGCCTTTCATAGTCCAAATCTTCTAAATCCATCATCATGGCTTGTAAATAATTGTCAGGTTCCAAATCGTTTTGACGCATCACCCGTAGTGAAGGTACAACAACTTCTAACGGCAAAACTGCATCATGACCAAATGTTAGGAAAAAAGGACTTACCCCTGTAGCTCGTGTCTTAGATGTCCTCATGGCCCAAAGCGTCTCTGATAGGACTTTATGCCATTCCCTTGGATTATCTTCTAGCATCTTTTCTAAAATTCGAATTAGAATCTTATTTGATGCTTCAGCTTGCCCATTAGCTTGAGCATAGAAAGGCGTCGAATGGATCAACTTAATCCCATATTCTTTCACAAAATCTTTCATGTCATCGCCAGTGAACATCGTTCCTTGGTCAGTGGTGATCGATTCTGGAATTCCAAATCTGTGGATCAAGTTTTCTTTAATGAACTGGATGACTTTTGTCTGCCCTACTAGCCTCAAAGGTGCAGCTTCTACCCATTTGGAAAAATAATCAGTGGCGACGATTATAAAACAATGCCCTTTTGACGAGGCTGGATGTATCTTTCCGATTAAGTCAATTGCCCATCCTCTAAATGGCCAAGGTTTCACGACTGAGTGTAATTCTTCGGACGGTGCTCGTTGGATTTGGTCGTATATTTGGCATTTTTTACAACCTTTCGCATATGTGATACAATCACGAAGGATTGCAGGCCAAAAATACCCATGTCGGTTAATAAGCCACCGCATTCGCCGTCCAGATTGATGTGCTCCACAGACTCCTTCGTGCACTTGCTTCATAACCTCCATCGCTTTTGGGAAGCCGAGGCATTTAAGCAGCATTCCATCGTAACTTTTCCGATACAGATCACCTGCTAACAACATGTAATTTCGAGCTTGAATACTCAGTGAGTATTTTACCTTCTTAGATGGATTTTCAAGGTATTCGATAAATGGTTTCCTCCAGTCTTGGGCTATGTTAGTATCAATATTGAAGGTATCTAGTTGAACTCCTCGTTCTGCAATTGATGGATGTCCCTGCCTCTTGATCAAGATCATTTTGTACGCTGTTTCCTTCGAGATTTTCATTCCCGAGGCGATTTGAGCAAGTTCATCGGCCTCCCAATTTTCATCCCTAGGAATATGTTCCAAGCTAAAATCGTCGAATTCTTCCAAGAGTTGAAGTGCGAATGCAAAATACGATACAAGTGATAAACTCGAACACTTGTATTCTCCATTCAAATGCCGAATTACTAATTGGGAATCTCCATAAATTTTGACTTCCTTTGCCCCCAAACCAATCAGAATTTCAAGCCCAATAATTAGAGCTTCATACTCTGCCTGATTATTTGTGCAATCAAAATCCAAATTTACAGATAAAATCGTCTTTGCACCGATTGGCGAAGTTATCACTACACCAGCTCCGTTGGAATTATCTGTGCTGGACCCATCAAACTTCAATTTCCAAGGCTCTCTTTCTGCCATATAAATTGGGAGTTCTAATTCTTCAGGATATTTAAAATTGGTGGGATGATCAGTGACGAAATCTGCGATCGCCTTTCCTTTTACCGATGTCTGTGGCAGATAGATTAGCGTGAACTCTGCCAATGCTAATGACCACTTCCCTATTCTGCCTGAAAGGATGGGTTGATTGAGCATATACTTGACTAAGTCAGTGCTAGCAATCACATATACTCTTGATTTGAGCAAATAATGCCTCAATTTTGTGCAAGCGAAATATAGCGCTAGACAGGTCTTCTCGATTGAGCTGTATCGTATTTCTGCTGGCAACAATGTCCTACTAAGGTAGTAAATGGCTTGCTCATGCTGCTGGCGTTGTCTTGGGCAAGCAAGCACCCAATTGACTCCTCGGCTGCAGAGATATACAACTTCAAAGGCGTCCTTTCTTTAGGCGGCATCAATACCGGCGGGTTGCTCAAGTAATCTTTAATCTTATCGAACGCTGCTTGGTGCTTGTCATCCCATTCGAATTTCTCGTTATCCTTGAGTTTTAAAAGATCTGCGAATGCCCTTGACCTCCCGGCCAAGTTTGATATGAATCGTCTTAAATAGTTCACTTGGCCTAAAAAACGCTGCAATTCTTTCTTGTTCCTTGGAGGTTTCGCTTCTCTGATTACTCTCGCTTTGTTTTTGTCGATTTCGATTCCTCGTTGGTGAATCAGAAATCCTAGGAAATTTCCTGCCTTGACACCAAATGCACACTTTAAAGGGTTGAGTTTCAGGACGTACTTTCTCATCCGCTCAAAGCCCTTTCTCAGATGATCTATGTGGTCTTTTTCTTGCTTAGACTTGATAACTATATCGTCAACGTATACTTCCATGGACTTCCCCAACAAATCATGAAAAATAGCATTCATTGCACGTTGATATGTGGCTCCCGCATTTTTTAATCCGAATGGCATGACAATCCACTCGAATGTACCAATTGACCCCGGGCACCGAAAAGCTGTTTTAGAAATATCTTTCTCGGCAATAGGAATTTGGTTATATCCCGCAAAGCAATCACATAAAGATATTAATTCATTCTTAGCTACAGCATCTACTAGCATATCAGCAATTGGCATGACATATACATCCTTAGGTGTAGCTAAATTTAGATCACGAAAATCTACACATACACGTAATTTGCCGTTCTTTTTAACTACAGGGACAACATTAGACAACCATTCTACGTACCTGGCAGGCCGAATGAATTTAGCTTTTAAAAGCTTTTCTATTTCTTCTTTTACCTTCGCTTCGACCTCCTTGCTCATTCGCCTTGGCGGTTGTTTGAAAGGCTTGAAGTCTGGCTTTATAGGTAATTTGTGCTCTACTACGCTCCTATCGAGTCCCGGCATTTCATCATAGTTCCAGGCAAAACAATCCTTGAACTCATGGAGCAACTTGATGATTTCTTCTTTCAAGGCCGGTCGTAGTAAACTGCTAACATATGTAACTCGTGGTTCTTCTTTTGTCCCCAAGTTGACTTCTTCTAAAGGATCAACTGCCATAGAGCCTTCATCCTCTAGGTTTGAGTCGGCCAACTTTAAATCATGTAATTGTACCTCTTTTTCGTGTACGATAAGATCTACCACATCTTTGGCCATCTCAATCTCTGTGCTCTCCATATCAACTCCTTCTTGTAATCTTTCCACAAGCTGGTGTGCATTCAATTTAAATATAGCGGCTAATGCTACCGCTTTCTCCTTCGATTTTGACTCAATCATAAAACTTCTTCTATTATAGGTTCAGCGCTGATCGGCCTTTGGTATGGCACAATCGCGTTTGGTTTTAAAATATTTTTAATCTCTTCACCATATGACTCCCTTTCATTGTCGGTCCCAACTCTAATTGGGCCAATATTGCCTTCGTATAATCTTGCCTCCACCATGTCAGAACATGTCTCAAAAGGCTTGTTGTTGGCTCGAATAACTTCCACATTATCGCCTTTCCAGAACAACAACAATTGATGTAGAGATGATGGAATGCAAGCATTTGAGTGGATCCAATCTCGCCCAAGTAAAGCTTGATAGCTTGCTGATGAATTCACTACGAAGAATGCCGCCATAGTGGTATGAGTTCCAACCGTGAGCTCAAGCGGCAATACTCCATAAGTCTTTGCAATTTCACCTGTAAAGGCTGAAACAGACACCTCAGAAGATATCATGTCTTCTTCTGTTTTTCCCAATACTAGTGCCATTTTTAGAGGCATGATGTTTACTGCCGACCCATTATCTACAAGCACCCTAGAGATTGGTTTACCATCTACGTGTGCCTTGACGTATAATGGCTTGATGTGTCGGGTCATCTTAGGAGTTGGCTTGTCGAAGTAGACTCTCTTGGCGTGGTCTTCATTAGATGTCTTGACTGTAACATTGTTCTGCTCTGCCTTAGTATTACACGCCTTCTTAATTGGAACTTCACCTCTGAAATCTGAAGGCAAAACTAAAGAGGTTGCTGCACATCCGATTTGGATGATGAAATCTCCAATCTGAATACGGATATCTTGCTCGACATTCTTATTTTTACTTTTATTTTTTGAGCTATTAGAATTCACACTAGAGACCTCATTTTCATTTTTCTCTCTTTTTTCAGCCTCTCTTTTCCTCATTCTTCTCTTAGCATTTTTGGATAAAGGCTTAGGAAATTTCTTATGTGTACTTACCTGCCATTGTCCAATAGGCGTCGTACTTGGAGGCTTCACGAAACGTGGTTGACGGTTGGACCCAGAGTTTCCTTTCGATTCTTCTTTATTCCCAGGCTTCCTTGTTGGTTTTGGCAGCCTTGTTTGTGGCGTGACATTCTTAGGAACCCATATTTGCCGCACATTTGGATTAAGAAGGCATTTTCTCTTGCCCCCCCAATTTAGTGAGGTAGCGTTGACCATATTAACCGCTGGAAAGGGGTCTTCGTCAATCAACATACTCTCCTTTTTCTCTGGGAATCGGAGTACTCCTCTATTAATCCTATCTTGCACAGCATTTTTGAATCCAAAGCATACTTGAGTTTTGTGACTCCAGTTATCATGATACTTACAATATTCCCTTCCACGAATATCTTCCTTGGATGGGATGACATGTCCATGTGGTAGTGTGATAAACTCTTCCTTCAATAAGTAATCAAAGATATCCTCCGTCTTTGATGTGTCAAACGTATATTGCACATTGTTTCTCTTCACTACTTCCGGTACATGTGAATTTTTGGTTAAAAGAGGGCAAACTCTAGAACCTGTGGCCACCATCTCTGCTACCGCCGTTTCATACGTCTGAGTGTCTTGATGATAGCTACCCATAGTATTCTTCTTCCGACGATAATCTTCCCGCATCAACTCTTCGTATTCTGTGACTTTAGCTATAAGCTCATAAAAGTCACGAAAATCTATGCCCTGGAATTTCTTACGGTTCTCGAAATCGAGACCCCGTTGTGCAAGTCTAACAAACTCGACCTCAGGCAAATTGACACGACATTTGTGTCTCATTCTTTTAAACCTGTTAACGTACACTTCAACAGATTCGCCTTGTCGCTCAACCATACGTGCTAGTTCAGCAATGCTTACTTCCGGCTCAGTCCTGTAAAAATGAGCATGGAAGGCATCCTCCATGCGCCTCCACTCGTTAATAGACTCTGCAGGCAATGCAGCATACCAAGAAAATGCCAGCCCCGTGAGTGAGCCGGCAAATAGACGTAATCTATACATATCAAAATGCGTCTCAGAACTGAGTCCACTACACTGAAAAGTAAAGCGAGTAATATGTTCGACTGTAGATTGACCCTCTTCCCCTGAAAATAAGGTAAAATCAGGAATCCTGAACTGAGGAGGAAATGAGAATTGATGATCAATTCGTCTAGGATATGGCTTGAGCGATTCTGGACGATAAACTTCTCTCATAGTGGGCCCATAAATCTCTCACACTACTTCTCTTATGCGATCTCCATCATCCACTTCGTTAATAGGCTCATTTTGCAGATGTAAATTCTTATTCGACCCAAAATTACGATTCTTGCTCCCGGAGTTTTGATTGGGATAATCATCGTAATAGTTGGTGCGATTTTCAATTCCTGTATGGCTTTTATAGTGAACAGTGGTATTAGAATTTACATTTTCTTCCCTGACTTGAGGCGGTTTGTACAAACTCGAAGATGCATTGCTCTTCTGCGCAGAGTTACCACCAGCCTTCAGTATGGCCTCAGCACACTTTTCTGGAATTTTGCTGATTTCGGCTGTTAAATCGACGATGTTGATATTCTCCTGTACCACCGGGTCCTTTCCTGTTTCTTTTGAATTCGTGGATACAGACTTGATGTTTTGCATAACATTCTCAATTAAAGCCATATACCTCTTCTCAGCTTCATCTTTCTCTAATCTGACCCTTGCATCGTACTCTTCCTTATGTTTTTTAAATCTCTCTTCAGCCTCAAGTTGGCCCTTCCTGATTCTTTCCTCCGACTCTAGTTGTTGTTGTCGATATCTTTCTTCCGACTCAATTTGATGTTTGATCAAATGATCAAGTAGTTGTTGGATCCCTGCATTCTCTGATGGGTTTGACCTGCCACCTTGAGTTTCAAATTGATTCACCGTGTTAGCAACATGTCCGGAGTGTGGTACTTCGTCATGGGTTTCATGCTCCGTACTATCGGTACTATCTACAGGTTTTCTACCTGCACCTTTTGGAGGCATCCTCCGTGAATATTTTTTGGAAAAAATGATTAGACCCAAGTAAACAAGAAAATTACCCTAACTGATTAATAATACAAAATATGCCAAGATGAACTTTAAAAATAGAAGAAATAAATGCCTTGGTGTTCGTTTTTGGAAATTTTGGTAGCCTTAAAAAAAAATATAGGTCCCACTGGGCGTGCCAAAATTGTTAGCGATATTTTTGAAATACTACTAATTTCAACCTTGTCACGTGTGGTTTGGGTGCGGGCGTGCCAGAGAATGTAATTCTCAATTAAATTTAACGGTTATGAATTGTAAAAGCGCGCAAAAACTTGATTTCTAAACGAAACGATTGGCGAGGGACGCAAGGATTGATAAAGTCCCTCTTGGGTACTTAGATCCGCTATAAAAGCTTAGCTAAATAAGATTTAAAGCTACCAATAGTAAAGTAAATAAATATAACTGCGAAAATTGACTCCAAGATTTTTGAGAAAGTCAATTTTATTGGATGTGGGAGAGGATTACAAATGTTTAATGAGAAAATTACAACCAAAGCTAATTCTATTCATAAATAGATAACCTTACTGCAAAAACAATTCTATTTAAAATTGAAGAAAAGACAATTTAAATTAGAAAATGACAATTGAAATGCGATATGAACAAAAATGAAAAACAAACTCAAGCCAAATAAATGGCTATTATGACGACGCTTGAGCTGATGTTGACTTCACTTCACGAGCACGTAAGCCGCCTGAACGAACAATTAGATGGTGTAGAGAATTTTGGGAATTTTGAGTAATGAAAAGACTAGAATTAGGACTTTGAAAGGACAAATTTAAGAAAGGAAATTAGAAGAGGATTGCTAATAGAACTTTTAGAACTAAGCAGAGCAAAAAGAAAGGCTAGGAAACTTGAGAGAAAGGCTTGAGAGTTTAGTTTGTAGTGTGTTGTTGTTGTTGTTTTTGTTGTGTTGGTTGTGTTTTTGAGATGAAAAGAAAGCTCTATTTATAGGTGTTTAAGGCCAACAACCTTTCCTAAAATTACTCCCCCCACTAACCCACTAACTCCACTAACCCCACTAACCCTTAAAAGTAGTTGGTAGTTAAGTTAGTTAGGTTAGTTAAATTAGTTAGGATAACTATAATTAGTTATCCCTTCAACTAATTTCTACATCAAGGCAAATTTCAATAAACCACGAATACTTCCATACTTCTTCAATTTTGATCTCGTAAGCAATTCATGGATTCCTTGTCGTGTCTAGTTTCCAAAATGTCCGACCTTGCGTTGTGACCTTTCCGTTTGATGCTCCAAATATGTCGCCAAAGTTGACCCGGAGGAGCTTGAAAAATAAAACTTAACTTTCTCTTTTTTATATTTATTTTTATATATGGACCTATCTCTATTTACTTTTCATCAAACTTTACAATAAAAAGATAACCTATACTTAGAAATGAAATTTTATTTCATGGGCCAACAGTATTCGACAAACTTTAGTATCATCCGATAAATTTTATACATGTGTTTTGAATACCTTTTATCTGAAATTTGACAAATTTGTTTTAAGATGTTTGATGAGTATATCCATTATTTTAAAAGTTTGTTTTACTATCTGACTGTTTTGATATCCGTATTTGGCAAACACATGGTGTAGTTGGATTTTGTTATCTGATATCCGGTAAATTTTTTGAATCTGTTTTATCTTATCATTTGTGTTTTCTGTTATCAAATGTTGTTAGCTTATTTGTCTGTTCCTATCGTTGTGTGCTATAGTTGCTATTACTCACTGAGATTTTCAGTCGTACAGAGGAAAATCTCATACCACGTTGATTATTCTTTTTCGGATTAGCTTCTCTTTGGCGAAGTAGTCGTGTCTGGCATTGAGGAAGACAACTTTAATTATCGTTTAGAGACTTTTATTACCTTTAGACGTTTAGACTTGTGTTATTGGGTTATTGAGACATTTCTGATGTAATCAAATGAGGAACGGTTTTTAGTTATTTGATTTCAGAACTTCTTTAGTTTGATTTTGAGGCTTGTATAGATTAATGTATCTTAATTTATACGCTGGTCACGGTCTAGTTTCGGGACGTGACAGAAACGTTGATAAGTTGAATCTTACTTTTTGTCAAAACAAGGATTGAGGTTTCAGATTTTTACAAAATGAGGACTTTTTTATTGGCGCTCTTAAAATCATTGTTTACGACTTCAAAATGATATATTCCAATAAATATTGACAGTCTAAAAAACTTTAATTCTTCGAATTCTTTATTTTATGATCATTTATATGGTGTTTAGTGAATAGAGATAAAAACAACGTTTAGAGAGAGAAATTTAAAAAACGATGATTTTCAAAAACTGAAAATGTGGTTCCATATAAGTTATTGTATTAAATAACTTTAATTCTTGAAAATTTTCAGTAGTAAAACCACAGTCCTTTCTCTACAAATAAGTGAAATCATAGGAGTTTCTTTTGAACTTTACCCTAATAATAATGAGGCAAATGATATATACAACTCAATGGTCTGTATATAAACATTAATTGTCAAATATATTTTATATTTCTAATAATAATAATAAAGAGAAATGGAATGAGCATTTATTTTGTGTATTGGAAATATAAATATTTATTTTGTATTCTTAGTGATAAATAGCTAAAAGAGATTATGGAATAATTTTTAGTATATCACGCTCGTTAAATATATAGGTTAACGGGTTGATGTTAGGGCTCTTAGGGTATAGATAAAAATAGAAACCACTTTTATAAATAATGGTTAACGGTTGCTACTAAAGACTTTTAGGGTATAATAGAAAAATAAAATATATTTTTATATCCAAAAAATAAAAGAAGTTTTATAACTAAGAGTCAACGGGTTGTTTCCTAAAAAAAATCAACGGGTTGTTGCTAGTGTCTTTTAGGGTATAATAATAAAAAAAAAACTATTCTTTATAATCAAAAGTTAACGGGTTGTTGCTTGACACTTTTAAGGTATAAAGAAAACTTATTTTTATAATTAAAGTTTAACAAGTTGCTACAAGAAATTTTTAAAGTATCATAAAAAATAAAACTAATTTATAATTAAGAAATACATTATTTAATGTAATTTTCCGAAAAATTAAGAGTGAATATTAATAATTAACTAACTATTAAATGCTTTTTCTAGTTTAAGACATCAGTACTTAGAGTTTTTTCATGATTACTTTGTTTTTTACAAAGTAACAATTACTTTGTCCACTATCACCATTAGATTAGTGGATAAAATTTAATCTAGTAGTGATAAAAACAAAGTAAATGTTACTTCAAAGTAATCATAGAAAACACCCAATACTTAATATTTATTTACAGTTCATTGGACTGTAAATATCACTACTCTAATAATAATAATAATATCAGATGTGTACCAATATTTTGCACTTAAACCTATGAAATTTAAGGTTTTTCACATAACTCCTTCAATTCTATAAAAGTGCACCACCAAACCACATTTTCTTTAAAAATCACTTAGAGAGTCTATTACACTCTCTCAAAAAATTACTCTTTTAGTCCCTCATTTTACTTTTATTTCTGTTTTTTTCTTCTCTTTCTTCTCTTTTTTCTCCTCCTCCTCATTTTTCTTCTCTTTTTTTTTTTCTTTTCTCCTATTTCTTATTCTCCCGTTTTTCCAAATGTTTGGAAAGTTTTTAGAAATCTAGACTGAAAAGAAATCCAAATTTCTAAAAAGACATCAGAAATCTGGAAAAATTCCAAATTTCCGGAATTTTCAAGAAATCTGTAATCTTTTCAAGATTTCCGAAAAAAAAATATCCAGAAATCCTAAATTCTAGTAAAAAAGTACCAGATTTTTGAAATATATTAAAAAAATCAAAAAAAAAAAAAGAAGAGAAGAAGAAATTAAGGGATTGTTTTGAAATTTTTCAATTTTTTTCACCCACTTTATCTCTTTCACTCTCTTATTTTAGAGATTTTCTAGAGGGATTCGAGTGTTTTCAAACACCCCTATCACTTTTGTGCCATATGGCACAATCCTAAGGGGTTTGTTTAAAACACCCGGCGTCCAAGAGAATTGCTCCTTATTTTAATATATATTTTATAAATCAGCGCCATATAAGATTTTTGTGTCCAAATAGTGTGTTTTTATAGATTTGAGGGGTATCACATAACTTCATAGGTTTATTTTAAGGGTGCCGAAAAGTGTTAAGCCTATTATATACCTGCGCAACTTCATTTTTGAAATTTGAAATTTTATGGAGTTGATAAAGATAACTTATGAAGAATCAGGTGTTCATGAAAATGTTATGTGAAAATATGATGGTGATGAAATTTATAAATCCATTGTGTACAACAAGGAACAATCTAACAGAACCAAACTCTGTAATCAACTGCTAGAATTTTACTCTTCTCCTTTGTTCTATTCGTTATACAAATTTGAACCAGTGGATTGATAATTTCAACTCACTCCCATATTTCCTTTTCATATATCATAATATAAAAAGAAATAGAATTATAGCCGCCAAACTTACGGCAGGCATACTTCATTTGAGAACAACAGCTGCATTTCTGAGTGCCAGATACCTCTGCACATACTCATTTGGAAGTGACCTTACAAGTTTGAAGACGTCGGTACTCGCATATCGCAGATTTGTCCTTGGGTCAGAATAAGGTGCCTGCAAAGCATAATATATAATTAATACCGCCATAAATACGTACGTAATTTTGTGATAATAAGAGTTTCATGAGTAACAAAAGTTCAAAATTGCACAGAAAGTTTGATAGTAAACACAACTATGCTAATCGAGATTTGGTTTTAAACAAATTATGATGTGATGGTGACGAGGACTTAAGGACATCAATTTGGTTTCATGCAGCAAACTGAACAGCCTTGACACTCAGTTGCTGAGATCAATTCCATGTAGCTGCAGCTCAAGGTTAAACAAGTCTGACAAACATAAGAAAATTTCCAAGTGAAACAATAAGGCCATAGGATGGATGTCACAGGCTTCAAGGATTCCAGAAAATGAGATTACGTCATAGAGACAGACCTTCATTTCTTTTCTCTTCCTAAGTATTATCTAGTTCGTTTCTCAGACGCTCCTTAATCACATTGTTACTCTAATGAGTCACCAACCTAATGGACAAAAGGCAATTAAGTAGCCAACCACCGACCAAACAGTTTGTACAGCATGAAGAACATGTCAAGAGCTCTTCCACTAGCCGACCGACTCAATTTCTAAATAAGGATAGTTCAGAATTGTTCTGATTCAGTCACTCCCTGAACTATATTGACCCATGAAAAGCATCCTTAATATTGAAAAGATTAGTTCTAATGAGTAAGAAACAACCATTTTGATGCATACTACGGAGGATTTACTTACCCTAACAGCTTTCCCACATAAGGTGGGAAAATGCTGGGATGAAATATTCTTGGTTACTTAATAGGAAACTATCCTTGAATCAATCTAACGTCTAGCACAGCTTCTAGGTGAAGACATGTCGAGAGTTGAGACATCCATACCTCATATCCAGTTATGTCACAGATCTTCTTGCATGGATGCATCGAGGGTGGTGACTCAATATTGATATCTGCAGTGAGTAGATAGAAAACAAAAGTTAGTATCTTTATACTCTGCAAATTCAAATGCTAATTTCTTATGTTACAATTGGGATACAATTGGGTTGGTCGATAGGATAATTGTGAAAATTCTCGGCCTGAAGAATTTGCTTGAGGTGTTTCCAGTGTCGGCCTCTTGCTTGGCCTTTAGGGAATTTCTCATACATTTGTAGTTTCTTGAAGCTCAAATGAGTTGGGAGTACAAGGTCCGCTTTAATCACCTCGGGTTCCATTTCCCTAGTTGAATAAAGAAGAACACATGTATTATCAGGACAAATCAAATCATACTAGAAAATGGGGATTATTGAAAAGATAAGAATGTAAAATTAAAGTGGTGAAAGCTCAATCAAGAAAACCTAATGGAGGTGTAATTATGAAAATTGCAGCTCTATATAATGAATATAATACACACCTCCTTTCTTTCCATTAAAGAGGATTAATAAGAAAGAATAACAAGAATTCATATCGCACCTTAAACACTTAGCCGTTCGTTTGCAGGAGATACAAATTGGGTACTGACTTTGAGAAGGAATAAGGGTTAGCAGCTGGAGATTTTTATTTTTCTTTTTCTTTCGAGACGGATTGCATATTTATGCTCAATTTCTATTTCTACATATCTGGAAAATATAGTTATATATTATTTTTCTTTGAATGAGATACTGGAATCCGCCTTTTAACTTCAGTTTTACCTTTTAGGAGTACGTGTTTTGTTCAGATTCGATCTTGATTGAAGTCTTTTTTGTTCAAACAACCCTTAGCTAGCTCAAGGACTGTAATTGGAGTATTGTTGCATTTGAATCGAACTTTTTCACCTTTTAACGGCATAGTCAAAGATTGTAGGTTGTTGCTTAACGAGCTCTCCAGTTGTTCTATTGCGTTTGTTAAACGCTCGACCAATATTGTTGCTTCTTTATGTGCTAGCAGTTTTTATATTCCTACTTATTAAGGTAAGTGGTTATGTGTACTTCCCAACGTTTCTTGTAATGAGTTGATTTGTTTTTCGTAATAATATTGTTTCGTTTGTGAAGAAAAAATAGTATAAAATAATATATTTTAGTTCGATATAAAATTTTAATTTTATATTTTGACACTAAGTTGCACTTATAGTTTTGATATTCTTACTTCTAAAATGAGTTCCTTTATCTCCAACGATCACATCCAAGTAGATACCTTTTTGCTGGTGATAACAGAATCACAATCATATACTTGAGTAGAACTAAATGGGGGACCATTTGTCAGAGACCATATCCGCCCTTATTTACTGCGGATGCGGATGCAAGCTTCCGCTAGTTTTGGCACGGGCCTCTCTTTAGATGAGAGCGCATTGAAGTTTACTAGGCTCAATTATGTTTTTGGTTGTTATCAGATGATGTCTCCCAATAGATATGTTGTCAGTCTCTTAAAAATGTTTCACGCAACATATTACTTATAAGCTCTAGTTCACTCGTATATATTTCCGACATGAGATTCAGTTCATCCATATCTCAATCGTCATTCCTTAAAACCGAATTGTCACATTAGATGATGTGGTTTGGAACTATTTTAATTTAGTTAACAGTGTAGTTAAGTTGCCCACCCTTAAGTTAACTTTACTTTTGAGTAACCATATAAAGATCGTATTACTTGATTATTTATAGAAAAAAAAGGTTTGGAAATTGGAAGGTGAATGAACGGAAGAGAAGAGAAGAGAAGAGAAGAAGACACCGAGACTGATCTCTCAGCGATTGAATACTCAGATCTGGCTTTCGCGATGAGCAGAGGGTAATGGAGGGAGAGATCCAACGTTCTGTATCAATGCGGTTAAGCCGGAGACCTGACCGGACTTCCCATTCTAAAAGTATAATTTTCTTTCTTTTCTTTTCTTTTTTTGAGTATGCTTTCATCTCATTATCTTTTCTTCTTCTTCTTTGGGTTTTCAGATGCTCAAACTACCAATGATTATCCTTCTGGGAAGTTTCCGAATGATTATCCCATCAAAATCATATGGAAGCGAGGCTTCATTCGATTGGTTCTTGTCGTCGGCATTCTCTGGATGATGCTCATCCTTCTTGTTCTTTTGTTCCACGTTTGGTCTTGTCAATCTTCCAATGCTTTCTTCTCAGGTATCTATCTTATCCTTTCTTTCTAAGCCCTTGTTCTTTATGATTGAACTGAACTGAATGCTTCTGAACTAAATTGAACTGCATTTGCCGAAGGAAAATTACTGAATGAACTGAAATAAATTAGTGATAAGGGATAAAGAACATGGCCTAAAGTTACGATCTTTAAACAAATTAGTGATAAGGGATAAAAATTTAATCACGAGGTAGAGTGAGCTTGTCGTTATACACTCTTTAAGTTCAAGGGACATTCTTATGGAGATTATGTTATGTTAGAGATGATAAAAGATGTTCGTTTAACCTTATCTATCAGTTTAAACTCTTCAACTGATGGGCTTTGAGAAGGTCTCGGAGACTTGACAAGAGAACTTCTTGGAAATTCAGAATCATGCCTTGTCTCCATTAAAATTCTTACCTGTAATTATCAGCATGATGAGAGTGTTATGTATAATATGATATTTTGAATATCATATTAAATTTGGTATTTCTTTATTATATCGTATGAGTTCGGCTATAGTGATTAATCATGTTCCTCTTGTTTGAGATGCAGCTATCTGCAATAAAGAAAGCAAGGTATATAACATTTTAAACACATGGGGACTTGTCATGCAGCAACACCGTAAGACTAAGGTTACATCACTTCTTTAAAGTATACTTCTCTTAATAGCTGTAGTGAGTGATTCTATTTTTGATGCTATCTTATAGGTTGTCCAATCCCGGTTGTCAATAATCCTGACAAGATAGTTATTCCAGAAGGAAGAACTCCCGACCGAATTCTCAAGAATCTGTACTATATTAGGGAAGCTGAGCCTATGAATAATGGAACTGAACCCCCATTATTTGGAGGGCATGAAAGCTGGTCTCAGAGAGAGGAAAGCTTTAAACTTAATTCCTCCATGAAGGTAAATCTAAAGAATCATAATTCTAAGATACTCTGTTAGTCTTGACTGCTTATTCTTTTATATAGAGTAAAAACCAAGTCAAAAACATCAAACGATGATTTAAATCACCTTTTCAAGAGACTGAATGATGATGGAGAGAGATAGATCATTTCCTGGCCTGGTGTAATTGCTCGTTTCTTGTATATAGTGTTGAGGCAGACAAAGAAAACTAAAACCAATTAGAACTAAATTTTAATCTAAATATTGGCTAGCTGGAAAGAAAAAAATGCATTGTACATATACTTTGTTAAGTGTTTGGGTCATACTGATTGTTTTCTTGACCATATGTCCATTAACTTCCAGTTTATCTTTCGATGTGCCAAACAGTTCATTTAGTGAACACTGAACAGCTATATTTTACTAATTGAAATGTATATGTTTTTGCTTTATAAATTGTACTGGAGTTACATATTTATTCTTTTTGCTAATAAAGAACCGATAGAAAATGTATTTTGTTAGTGAAAATCAAGAAAGATAATCATATAAACTCAACTTTGCTCATCACCAAATATAAAACAAAGTAAATTTAAAATGAAAAACTAATGAGTTGCATTGGTATCTTGTTCCCGATAAAGGTTGTTAAGGATTATCATGTAATAGTGGTTTGAAAGTAAAAAAAAAAGTATGCACCCGGTTCATTGTGGATTATCAGCTACAATACCATTTAGACCTCTCTAAAATTTAACTTTTTTTCTTCCCAATAAATTATTTAGGTTCTTAACAATTCTACCTTCCAGGTTCATTGTGGATTCATGCGCAATGGTGGAGCTGACATGGACCCTGTGGACATTAAATATGTGAAGAAGTGTAGGTTTGTGGTAGCATCTGGAATTTTTGATGGATATGATGTGCCACATCAGCCTTCAAATATAAGTGAGCGCTCAAAGAAACTGTTTTGTTTTCTTATGGTGGTGGATGAGGTGTCTCTTAATTTCATAAAGGAAAATGTTACTGTGAAGGAGGACAAGAAGGGCCTATGGGTTGGCATATGGCGACTTGTTCTGATCAAGCATCCGCCTTATGATGAACCCAGAAGAAATGGTAAAGTTCCAAAGATTTTAACCCATAGGTTATTTCCCCAAGCACAGTACAGCATTTGGATTGATGGTAAGATGGAGCTCATCGTTGATCCTCTGTTAATGCTGGAGAGGTACTTTGAATTATCCACTTTACTCTTTGTCTATTTATTATTTAGTTATTCTCTTTCTGGAAGAAATTTTATGAACACATCAAACTGGTAGCTTGGTTACTTCACTTTTCTTCTCATTTTTTTCCATAAAAGAAAGAAAAAGAACTAGTGGCATGCATTCCGACTGGATGATAATGCTTTGTTTTCATCCTCAGTTTATGGTCCTATGTTATTGAATTATTTGTTGGCTAATTGCTTCATAGTTTTACCTTTACAAGTCCTTTGTCTGAATTCTGGATATGCTATACTAAGAACAAATAAAATCAACTCGAATTATCTCTGGTCTTAGGTAATAATGTTGTGGGACAAATGACTTAAAATGGGTTTTGTGGGCAGATACTTGTGGCGTGGGAATAATACATTTGCCATAGCTCAGCATAAGCATCACCGGAACATATACGAGGAGGCGGATGCAAACAAGCGGAGAAAACGATATGCACGGCCCCTCATTGACCTCCATATGAAAATTTATCGTTACGAGGGGTTGGAGCCATGGAGTGTCAAGAAAAGGACCGTTAGTGGTAAGGAGCCTTTTTTTTTCTTCTTTTGGGGAATGCAGGATTATTTTGTTAACGAGGTTGTTTGTATTTAAACGCAGATGTGCCGGAGGGAGCTGTTATTATCCGGGAACATACCCCCCTGAATAACTTATTCATGTGCTTGTGGTTCAATGAGGTAGATCTTTTCACTCCAAGAGACCAGTTGAGTTTTGGGTATGTTGTGTTCAGATTAGGAGGTGCATTCAACTTTTTTATGTTCCCAAACTGCGAGTACAACTCGCTTTTCGTGTTACATCCGCACACGAGAGAGCATTCCTCGAAAGTAGAATGGGTAAAAAGTTTAAGCGAGTTGAAGGGGAAGGGTAGTAGTATGAAAGAGAGCAGAGGTGGATTAGGACTATGGACTCCTTATCCTGGTGACCTTTCTTCAGTTGTCTTACCCAAAGTTGTTAGAACTTCCAAAGCAGGCTAAAACTCAACTAAATCTGATAATTACAAGTGTACTACATTAACTTTTATTTTCCAAATTACTGTGATTATTTATTTGTACATTTCGTTTTTCGGATAATTTTGCAGCTAGTAGGTTAGTCTTAGCAGTTTTTTTATATCCTAGATAATGTTTTACTTGATAATTCTTAAATATTTTATAATAAACTTACATTAAAGTTTAAGTTGTATGTTTTAATTTGTTGAACTTTATTCTTTGATCAATTTCCATTCACAATGATCTCCATTACATAATAACAATCTAATTATGTAGTTTGTTTCTCTTTTAATTGCCCGTCCTTTTATTTGATTACTCATTCAGTTCTAGACTTGTCGCATTCTTTAGATAAATCTACTCAATTTAAAAAATTGGGTATATATACTCCCAATTAAAGTTTTTACATATGTTAGGGACTCGAATTGAGATATCTAGTTTTAATGGCTCCAGATCTTTTATCACTTAAATCAATGCTGATTGGTTAACTGCGTGGCCTTAATCAGAAGGGTTGATGAATATCTTGGTGGTATAGTGTAGTGTCTCCCCAGAAAGGTTTGATATCTACTTATACTCTTTTCGTTTCATAATATTTCTCGTTTATGGTTCTTCGTTTCATAATATTTGTTGTTTAAGGTTTGTACACATATTAAGAAACTGAATAATTAGCATTAAAAAGAGTTTGATTTGACCATACTACCTTCTAATAAATAATGCGTGACTCTACAAATTCTTGACCAATCATCATGAGGTCAAGAAAAAGTTCATTTAATGGTTCTTAAAAAGTGTAAAACGTCAGATATTTTGAATTTTTTTTTTCTCCAAAACTTCAAATATTATGAAACGGATGGAGTACTTGATGATCTTGATGATTGTGCGACAGTTTTAGGTCAAGTTATTAGAGAACAGAAGTCAGGTTTCTTTTTTAGCACTAATGTCAAGCCAGATGCTTGGATGGCAATTTGTTCTTTGCATAATGTTTGTTTTTTTCCTTAGATATGGATCATTACTTAGATCTTCCATCTCTTATAAGGAGATCTAAAACAAACATTTTCGGGTTTCTTAAGGACGTCTTCGTGGAGTTTCAGTTCTCTCTAATTCTGGTAATGGAGTTCTTTTGAAATTGGTTCTTCAAGATTTTTCAACTTACTGTATGAGTCTATTTGTGACGAGTTGGCAGAAAATGAACTCTTTCTGGTTAGCAGGATCTTTAAAGTGAGATTTCCTCATAATACCTTATGCTTGGATGAGTGTGCGATCTTCTATTGAAGTTATTCCAAAGCGAGTGAGATGGGCGGATTGGGGATGGGAAGGGGATATAGCATTGATGAAAAGAGACTAGTGCTAATTAGTAGGACATGCATCAAACAAATGTAGACGCGGGAATATGACAGATTTGGACTAAAACAAGTAAAATCTACATAGTAATGTGCCATACTATGACTTCAGGGACATCGACAACTTGCACCAATCCAGTGTTTAAAAGTCGTGGAGATCATTTGACCGCAACCTGCGTGCAATAAAACAATACAAACAATAATCCTTAAAAACAGAACACTACAAATAATATGGGGTTAGGACAGAATCTAATTCAACTATTCTTTTTTGAAATATTTAACAGGAAAAATGAAAGTCGATATCCTCAAAAAATGAAATGTTCCTCGAGATCATGTTACAAGAGGACACATGAGGATGTCAAAAGAAGATGATCACACCCAAGACTGAATTATAAAATTTACTTATTCGACTCAGTAAGCCTCTCATAACTCATAAATAAATTACAAGGCTGCAGCACTACTCGCTGGAAAAAAATACATGTGTAGATATCACTAAATCAACACAACTTCCAATTTTTATACCTAAAATGGAAAGCGTTTATTATTCCGCACGATCCAGCAGGAGAGATGCAATCAATCCACAACAGGGAAATAATCAACTTGCAGCTCTTCCAAAACAATTTAACAAATCCTCTCTACAACCAACCCTCTGCTTTCTCAATTATTAGATGAATCTCTGCTGTAAAATTGATCAAGTGTCTTTGCTGGGATACGGTGGAGTAGCTCGCGCGGGAAGATGCGCAGAAGGGTCCAAGCTAAATCAAGTGATTGAAAGATGTTCCTAGTATCGTAAGCTCCCTGGGCTACGAATTTTCGCTCAAATTTGTCCAAGAACTCTAAATACAGCTGATCATTCGTAAAAGCAAAATCAAAATCAGTTATTTTTTTTAGATTATTTGCTAAAATAGTGATAATTGCTAAAATAGTGATAATATGGGAAAGAAAGAGCCGGACCAGGTCTTCAGAAGAAAGTGCTTCTTCTCCGACCACAGCTTTCATCGCCTGTACATCCTTCCCGATTGCATAATTTGCATATAGCTGCAAATCAATTATAAAAGGGTTAGGGAAAAGGAAAAGGAAACGAAAAGCATCCAACAATAACTAACAAACCAGACCTGGTTGGACACATCAGAATGGTCCCTGCGAGTCATCCCCTCACCAATGGCACTCTGCAGCAAGAAAAAAAAGAACACTGTTTAAGATAATATAATAACAAAAGAACACAATGAAATGCTTAGGCCTCAAGATAGCATCACTTAAATAACTACACATTTAAGTAAAGACTTTTTATTTTACCTTCATCAGACGAGATAAAGATGGAAGCACATTGATTGGAGGATATATCTGCCCAATTAAAATACATTAAATCAATCAAATAACATTCTTCAACACAAACTAATATTGAAGTTAAATATCATACTAACTAAAATTCCAATATTTGTTATACTCAGTGTTCTAGCATGCTTATTTCAGAAGGGACAGTAAAAATGTTATCTAATTCTGCATTGCATGTTACAGCAACTAATGTTAGGGTCATTTTTTCTCAACAGCAAACTGAAATGTTTATATGACTTTGCCTGTCTGTTGTGAAGCTGTCTGTCAATGTAAATCTGTCCCTCTGTGATATATCCTGTAAGATCTGGTGTGGGATGCGTAATATCTGGGGGAAAGAAAAAAAAAATGGCGTTAGAACAATCTCTTACGAAATTTTTTGCACAGGATAGGCATAGTGTTTTCTAGTTACCATCATTGGGCATAGTTAAAATTGGAATCTGGGTAATGGAGCCTTTTCGTCCCTCAATCCGTCCAGCCCTCTCGTATATAGTTGCTAAATCAGTATACATATATCCAGGATATCCACGCCTTCCAGGCACTTCTTCTCGAGCAGCAGACACCTGCAGCAGAGTACTCCATTAAAATAATAGGTTTGAATGTGAAACAAATTTAGTAAGCCTACAAGCTTATCAAAGGTATCTGACACCTTGCGCCAGCAGCAGCGCAAGAGATTATAATCAACAATGATTTATGAAAGGGAGCTGTTGGTAAATAACAAAACATGTGATACATCCATGATATGGTTAGTAAAGACCCGTATTTTGCCTCACCTCACGAAGAGCATCAGCATAAGAACTCATATCAGTGAGTATGACAAGAACATGCTTCCCACAGTCATATGCTAAATATTCTGCTGTGGTAAGAGCAATTCGAGGTGTAATGATGCGCTCAATTGTAGGGTCATTTGCCTGCAGACACGATGAAAAAAAATCAAATTTCAGAAACAAGCATCTATCCAGAATATGATCATATAACAATTATGAAATCTCTTCTTCAAACATTACAATAAACATAAAATAAACTTTATTGCTCATGTAAACTATACCAAGTTCAGAAAAAGGGTCACTCTCTCCATTGATCCGTTTTCCTCAAAATCACGCTTGAAAAACTGTGCAGTCTCCATGTTAACACCCATAGCTGCAAACACAATAGCAAAATTGTCTTCTTCTCCGTCCTGAAAATGTAAATCATAATGACTTAGCTTCAGAAATAAAAAATGATAAATGCAAATCTATTAACAATGAACATTCCTAGCAATTTAAATTGACAAACCACAATTTGATTTAAAGAAAAAATAAAACCGAAGTACTTAATTCTAGGCGACAAATGATGAAGTATAACCTGTCCATTTATAAGACTACTGGTAAAGTATGATAATGATTAAGTGTGTGATTAAATAATTCCATACTGAAGAAAGCAGCTTTGATCTCCATTTAGATATTAGAAATATATCAAATTATACTACGTTGTAATGGAATATCGATTTGATGCTACCACATCACTGAATACCATTGAACCTTGTTTGGAAAATCATTTTCTCCTGCATGTAATTATTAGCATCCAGGATATCCAATCAATTATCAGCAGCAAGAAATTTAAGCATTTAAAAGTACCTCAAGAAGATTCTTTGACTTCTCCAATCGCTTTACCAAACCTGCCTGGCGACAAATCTGAGCGGCAATTTCATTATGGGGAAGACCAGCAGCAGAAAACAGAGGGATCTTTTGTCCTCTAGCAATAGAATTCATGACATCAATTGTTGAAATACCAGTCTGTATCATCTCTTCAGGGTAGGTTCTCTCACTCGGATTAATAGAACTGCCTGCAATGGACATTTTATACATTGAATGACATGCGATTTTATACACGTAGCTGAAATTTATATTTAGAAAAAAAGATGGCTCGCATTAAAAATATTATTCACCAGAAATGTCCAAGTATGCCTCGGGTAATATAGGAGGACCGTTATCAATCGGCTTCCCAGAACCATTAAAAATGCGCCCAAGCATATCCAATGAGACGGGAGTCTTCAAAACCTGCAAATAGTAAATTATATAACTGTAAGATATTGGAGTTCATTGAATAGATATATGATTCAAGGAATGTACTTATCCGATTAATATATAAAATAACAGATAGGCCACGTAAAGAAAATGGTCCAAGTCCAGCTGGAAACACACTATCCCACTGAAGGGGAGGAGATAAAGGGAACTCATTGTCGAAGTTATTTCATTTTGATTTTGTTGGGAAAATACAAAGAGGCAGCAGAGTTTCCTCACCTTTAACACTCATATGAAGTGACATTAAGTGTTCATATTGAAAGAGGCAAGTCTTACCATAGCTAGAGAATGAAAAAGGTTTTTAAATCGCTTATTTCCCTTTAGAAGTTATTTTCTTTTTCATTAATTTGAACCCCATTGGTTTTTTACATGGATGATTTCTCTAATTGTTTTGAAAGCATAACTTTATCTTCTTCAAAGTCTTGAACTGAATGCCATCAACACAAAAATAACAGCAAAAATACAAACCGTTGGGATTAAGAAAACATATGTGCATTAAAGTTATAATAACCATGACACTGGGAAAAATGAAAGCATGGTTATTAAAGCACAAATCTTTCTACATATACAAACAGTTGGGGTTAAGAAAGCACATATGTTCTTCATATACAAACAGTTGGGATTAAGAAAACATTACCATAAATCTATGTTTCCCAAAAAAACAAGCTTTCAAAAAGATAAATCCTATAGTACAAGAATGAGAAAACTGTTTTTCCATTGATTGATATATAAGTGAAACATATGCAAAAATATTTTATGGTACAATAATGCCCAAATTTAGGACATTGAAGTCCCATCGGAATGTAATCAAAATAACACTCGTGAGTTTCTTGGGACATTGAATTCGTACCTCTCCAGTAAATTGGACAGTGGTGAATTTGTTGTCAATCCCAGATGTTCCTTCAAAAACCTGACCAAGAAGACAGCATATAAATAGCATATATCGCCATCTAACATAAACTAGTTCGAAATTTCACATAAATGGGTCAAAAGTAAGTAAGTGAAAGAACAAATTAGTTCATTGAAAGCATGAGTTTATACATGTAAAAATATCAATTAAAAAATGGCTTTAACACTAAGCAACCACTCAAAGTGGGTTAAAAATAGAAAAGAATAAAAGAAGAATAACCTGAACAACAGCTTTTTCGCCATCAACTTCAAGGACTTGACCACGACGCATTGATCCATCCCCTAAACGGATATTAACAATCTCTTGATATTTAGGGCCCTTAACCTTATCAAGTATAACAAGAGGTCCAGCAACTCCGGAGACAGTTCTGTACTCTGCAATTCACGAGATGATATCAAATTATTTGTTAAACGAGTGTTAAAAAAGGGAAAGTATGAATGAATAAATCAATCATTATACCCATGCCGATCTCCAACGTTCCTTCGTCCATATCGTGATTGTTTTGCGCTATTCCCATTAGAATTCTACCTGCATTCACAACAATAGAAACCAAATCACTAATCAGAACATAATTGAAAATTAAAGTAACGATCAGTGCAATTGCAAATTGAAACAGTAAGCAAATTGAAAAGGAGGATCGCTGATTAAGAAAACATAATTGAAAATTAAAGTAATGTTAAAAGCTATAGAAACTCATTCATGGATATCAATGAAAATAAAACCTAATTAACGATCAAGTAAATGAGAATTAGAGATTAAATATGTGGATCTAGTTAGATAACATAATTAATTACCTTTTCTTCCTGATCAAACTAACTCAAATCAAATAATAATGGCTGATGAGAGACAGAGGAAGAAAGGAGATGAGATGAGATGAGATATTTCTTCACACAGACAGAGATCCGCTGCTCTAAATCAAACTAAATATGGTTTAATGTATTTGCAGCGCTTCGAACTTGTCCAAAAACTTCGACTGCTCCCATAACTTTGAAACGTTACAAATAACTTCTTTTATACTTGCCTAAACATAACAAAAAATTACAAACTTTTCAACTTTTATATCATAAGCGTGCACCTATAGTATTCACCCTCTATAATTTAAACGTTTTGATACATCAATTTTGAAATCGAGAATTATTTGTTACTTTTAAACGAGTATAATAGATTATTTATAACTTTTGAAAATTTAAGAAAGAAGTTGTAGTTTTGGGGCAATTTTGAAAAACTGTAGATATATTAAACCAATAAAATAAGATTCAATCTTGCCAACTCGTTAAACCAATTCTATAATGTAACATGAAAAATTGACTTAATTATTTCTATGTCATTAAACTTTTATCTCCCTCATTTCATTTCACTAAACAAACAATGAATTATCAATTTTTATTTACCAATTTTATCTCAACTCCAATTTTTAATTCCATATTAACTCAATTTTTTTGATCTCATATCAACCCAATTTTTAACGAATGCTTTGTAATGAACTGGTGAAGCTTTGATTTTTGTTTTTATTTCATCGAAAATTTTGAGTTAGTTGTTCTCTTTTAAAAATATACAATTAATAGGTTGAAAATACTTTTGGCAACGATACCGAATTTAGTGATGCTATTGAATAATAAGTATAAAAATTGATCAACGATAATTAAGACAAAATAAAAAAAATAAACTAAAAATAAAGTGATTATAGTCTGTTTTTTTAACATTGAAAATCAAATATCTGTTAAAAAGTTACTATGGTTGTGGGATGGAAAATTTTTATATGAAAATATAAAAAAGGTTTGGGGATGAAATTGGAGAGTTTTATTTCAGTTTAGTTTTAATAATTAGATAGTTGAATGCAATCTATACTCGAGAAGAAAATCTCGTTCAACAGAATGCGATACCAATGTTCTAAAATTTGGATCGAACAGGTCGGACCGTGATTCAGATTGAAATCCGATTTTATAGCTGGGTTTTTAAACTTTCAACAGCCCAAAGTGAATCAGGATCGAACTGGAAATTGGCGGTCGAACTAGGAACCGGATGGACTCTAGTTTTCTATTCTTCCAAGACAAATAAAACTAAACTCCAAATAACTAAATCAGGCTTGGGCCTCAATAATAATCACCATTAGCTCACTAAATTTGTCTTCTTTAAAATGAAAAGTCCTACTTATATTTATAATAAAAAAATTAGCATTCTCATCTACTTGTAATTAATGTGGGATAATATCTACTTGTTTCTACTATTTTTTTTTTCTTCCTTTATAATCTCTTAACAAATGTAATGAAGCTAAAATTGACTAATTATAAAATTGTCTTACTTAAATTCTATTTAGAAGATATATTTTTCTAAAAATAATTTTAAGTTAACAAAATACAATTAATATATTATTTATTTATTTATTACATCATTCAGTTCGACCATTTCGAACTTTAAAATTGAACTAAGTAACTCATGATCCGTTTATAAATTCGGTACAATACCTGAGTTTTAAAACATTGATAAATACGGAACGGAATCAGTCACTCCTATCCTTGAGAATAATATTGGCAACAAAAGAAAGTAAACTTTTAAAAAATTATCAGGTAAGAATAAAAGCATTAATTTGGTATGGGAGAAAAGAAAATGAAAGTGAGAATAATATAATTAATGATACTAATTGTAATAGTCCAAAGAAGACAAGTGGACTTGTACTGTATAATATAATTTGGTCTGATTTTATTTAATTTTTTGATTTGGGGGTACGCATCTTTATTTCGCTAAGGACAACATATCATCAATTAGACTACTCCTTGGCACACATCATTACACGTCACCATTGGGTTGGGTCTTTGTTTTGGTAAATTTGCTCAGTTAGGGATATTATGATACACATTTTCTAAAAGAAACAAAAGTACCAATTTATGTGATGAGGAAATTTATTATAAATAAACTTAGTCTCTATTAGGATCATATAAACATGAAATAGAATGATAAGATTAGCAACAACAATAAAAATAAAGATAAACATTTTAAGGTGATATTTAATATAATGTATTAAATTTTAAAATCTAACTTAATATTACAAAGTAATCCAAGTAGAACAAACATTATAGGTCAACTTAGTATACCTTCTGATGTAATACTCAGTGGAGGTTAGTGAACTCGGCCCGACACCCTATCTTCATTCTCATGGGTATTGGCTCAGCTCCAACTCCTCGACACACCTCTTGGACTCCACCTTAAGATATCCATGGATCCTCTACAAGGCTTGATCTTCTTTGATTAATATGAAATATATAGGTTAAACTTATGTTTTAATTATTATGAATGTTAAGAGATAAGTTAATGATACATAAGTGACATAAGTAACATAAATGTAATTAAGAAAGGAATGAACAAAAGGAGTTTTTTATTGCAACAAAACTTAAACTTTTACATCAGATACAACCTCCTCTTATATTACAAAAGAAAGACTAAAATATTACACATTATTCCACCTATAGTACACACAACTATGTACTATGATACATGTCCATTTCTTCTTCTTATTCTCTAATGCTTCTTACCTTGTTAACACCTGGAGCCTTACATTTTGCCACTCTTTACTTCATTGCCACATGTTTTTTTTTTTTTCTTATCACTTATCTTATTTTTTTGCTTACGTCACCATCTAGGAAAATGGATCTTGGTCTTTTAAAGTATGGGCTTGGACTCCTTCTTTGGTGAAGTCATCTATTAATAAACTTGATCTTTTTGGGTCTGGGCTATGTTTATGACTCTTATCAACTACTGTCTTGTGCATTTCCTGCATGACTTGATAACTTGCGTCGTCTGCTCTTTCCATTATAAAGTTAACTATAATGATTTCTTCTATACTTCTCCATTATTTGATCTGACTATGACAACAACCTACTTATCTCTCATAAAATCCTCTAATCTCAATTTGATGATGTTCAATCTAGTGGCTCTTTTCTTTGCCATCCATGTATGAAATCCTTCTAATTTACAAGGAAAATTGAAAGTATGATCAACAGTATCTCCAAGTAGACCTTTTCTTTGACTGGCTTTAAAAATCTGAGCAATTATGATAGGTTTTCCCATTAAATCCGTAGCACAATCATATATTTGAATACCATAGAATCCTCTTCCCGTCGTCAATCTGAGTTGTTCAACAGATCTCATTATTACTGACGGCAGCTTTGAAATACTGAGGAAATTGTCATCTGTCAATACTTTGTCAATAAATCCATATCTGAATAGCTTATGGACCATCTCTGGATTACAATCTTCTGTACATATATATCTAGGGTACATAGATCCTTTAAAACTCCTATACACAGTCTTTGATTGCTTATATGTAAAAAATTTCATAATATTCTTATAAGCTTCTATAGTTTATGGAGGAAATTGTACCATTTGAGCAGCAGTGATTTCTGATGAAGAGGCAGTAATTTTCGATTCATTCTTATTCACCAATTTGGAATGGTTCAAGGCAGCAGCTCCTGAGACTCCAGTTGATGAATATGGTAGTTTAGTCTGAACCCTTTTCTCATTCTCTATTTAACTTGTTATATTTGCTTCTGTACAATTGCTTCATATTCAAGTGCTGAAACAGCCTGCCTTTTATTTCATGTCTTTGTTCAGAAGACTATCAAAAAGTTCTGTCATACATAACTTCTGTTGCTGAAAAGACAAAATCTATCTTAAAGCAGAGTTTCTCACAGAAGCGCTTCTCAGAAGCTTGCTTTTGATTTTGAAGAAACTGGATTTTGTCCCAAGTTTCTCAAAGACTTGAATTGGACATAAACACATATTCACTCTAGGTGATTCTGATCTTGTTAGGGCCAACAACCTTCCTGGAAATGAGACAACTCGGATCCTGCCTGAAGGTTCTTCTGTTACCAGACCCCTCCCCCCTCTTATTTAATGGAGAGAACTACTCATTCTAGAAGACCAGGATGCAAAACTTCATCAAGGTTCATAATATGAGTGTTTGGCTAGTTGTCTCTATAAGACCTTATATTCCTACTGTGATGGAAGAAGGGTTATGAAAAGTTTTAATTCTTCCTGAAGATTGGTCTGATGAAGATCTTAGGAAACACCAAGTTAATGCATCTGCTATTAATATGTTACATTGTGTTTTGAACGCAATAAAGTATAACAAGATTTCTGGTTGTGAGATAGAAAAAGAGATATGAGACCAGCTGGAGATTACCTATGAAGGAACCATCAATGTCAAAGAATCAAAGATCAACTAGCACCCGCGACTCTATGAGCTGTTTGAGGTGAATGAAAATGAGAGTATTTCTGAGATAAACTCCAGATTTACCAACATTGTCAATGAGCTGAAGAGACTTGGGAAGGAGATTCCTGAAGATGAACAAGTAAAGAAGATCATCATAAGCTTACCTAGATCATGGCAAGCAAAGAAGACAACAATATAAGAGATTCAAGATATGAACTACTATGCCTATGATGAGCTCATTGGTGTGCTGACTACTAATGAGATATCAATGAGGAGCTATGACTTGAAGGATAAGTCAAAAGGAAAGAAAGGTGTAGTTTTGAAAGCTGATTCTTCAGAGGATGAAGAACTTGCCATGATGACTAGAAAGTTCAAGAAGGCATTTAGAAAGGGAAGAGGTGGTAAGTTCAAGAGGTGGACACATCAAGCCCAATTGTCCAGAGCTGAAGAAAGACAAGAAAAGGTTCAAGAAAGCTATGTTGGCAGCTTGGTCAGACTCAGAAGGCACCTCATATGCTGATGAGAAAGAAGAGTAAGCACAAATCTGTTTCATGGTTGTTGATGATCCTACTACTGAAGTGTTGGAAGAAGGAGATTATTCTGCACCTCTTAAATCCACCTATGACAATGTCAGTGAGGTAAATTCATCTGATTAACATGATATTCTTGACTCCTTTGAAGAACTTTATAGTATGTTCAAGTATCTCAAGAGAAAACTGGATAAAAGTGAAGCTGACAAATTTCTTAAGTTTACACAAGTTTACTCTGACATGAAAATATTAGAAGATAGGTTGTGTAAGAAGTTCAGCATATATGCTGAAAACCTTAAAGTCAAAGGCAAAGTTAAGCTGTCTCTGAGGAATGATAAACCTCAAAAGAAGAAAGTTATCACATCTTCTCTCCTGAAAGAGATTTCCTCTCCTCCTGAAACAGATACTTCTGAAAGCAATGTTGCTTTTAAAGAAGTAAAACCTATTCAGCAGAAAAAAGCTCCTATGAAGAAAAGGGAAAGAACTAAGAATCCTCCATTCTGCAAGCTTTGCAAAAATGATGGTCATTGGTTAAAGGATTGCAAGTATCATATCAAGAACCTCTTGCAATCAGAAAAACATGTTGAACCTAAAGCTAACTCTGGAGGACCCAATAAGAATTGGGTACCTGTCACTAATTGATGATTTTGCATGTAGTTTTGAGCTCAACTTCAATGTCAAAGCTGTAATACATTGACAGTGGACGCTCAAGGCATACGATAGGTGATGAAATAACATTCATCACATTTGTACCTAAAAGAGGTGGAAAAGCATTGACAGTGGACCCAATAGTTTTGTTTTTGTTCTTATGGTTTCTTGTCTGTAGCAAGTTGAAATACGTATTCCTTAAAAATGTATATTCATGTGATTCGTCGTTGAAATATGATGATGAATAATCATTAATTTTGCAGATTAATTTTGACAGATTTAACTATTCTGTGCAAAAATCCAACTAAAGTTAGGAATAGAAATAGATAAGAAATAGCCTATTCCGCAAACCAAAACTATAGCAAGACAATTTTATATTTTTATTGCAAATGTAACTTTTACAATAAATAATAAAATATGTATATTATTTACTAAAATTAATAATAATATTATGTGACTTTATGTAACAAAAAATTAAATGACATTAACTTAAAACTAAATTAAAATTACTGTTGTTTCTATTTTGTAAATTAAAAATTTTGAGGCCTAAAAAATAAGGTTGTGGGTTGCTGCCTAGGCCTAAGTCCTCCTGAAGACACCTCTCTTAGGTCTTGGATTCAACATTGGTTGGGCATGACATTGGATTAGGAATATAATCTTGCTAGAAATTATTTGTAGTCAATTGAAGTATAAAATTTGCTTTTAATATAATCTTCTCTAAATTTATATATCTAATCCTTTGAGAAAAAAGGATCCATTTGCATCATATATTCTTCTCAAGATGCACATCAATTCACTGGAATTTTTGTGTGCAACAATGAAGTTTTCAATGCGGTTATTTTCAATGCTCGAGCAATGATAACGAAAAAATGGAACAATTGAAGGTGATTATAATCACAAGATTAACGAAAACGGAAGAGATTTTAAGTCTCTTTGTGTGTACAAAACAATTATGGAGAGGAATTACAAGAAGTCACTAATAAAAAAAATAAGCAACAACACAATGGATTTCGAGCCGTGAAATCAATTGGACCAATGAGCTGATTTTCATTAGGAAGTGCGAAATCAAATAGCGTCAGCGACATAAATTTTCTCTCTTCTGCAACCGGACTAATAAGCTGATTCCAGAGGCGGATCCAGGATTTGAAAATCGGGGTGGCTAATTTTGGCTCTAGCGTAATTTTTTTTTTATATGTGCGTGTATATAAAAATGAAATAGAGTTGATAAAATTAGGAAAAACAAATTAATGATCTAATAAAAAATTGTTGATAAAATTATTATAAATAGAAAGGAACAACAAAAAAATAGAGTTTTCGATCAAAATAACAGTAAAAAATTAAAAATTGATGAAAAACATTAATAATATTAGGGGAAAAATATTGATGAAAAACATTAATAATGTTAGGAGAAAAAAACTAAAAATTGATGAAAAGCATTATTAATGTTAGGGGAAGTAAATGCTCAAAAAAATGTTGGAAGAAAAAAGAATATAGATGGTGGGAATTAAACCCTAGTCTTTACAACTAAATACATCTTTCTTACCATCTCTCCCATCCTTTCACTTTGTCCATTTTATCATCTTTACTATTAATATATATTATTTTGAGGGGCTAACCGGAATATGTCACTACATCTCTAAGAGTTGTGCCGAAACTCAAGGGGCTCGAGCCCACCCAAGCCCCCCCTGGGTCTGCCCCTGGCTGATTCATTTGTATGACACTCTGATGTGTGAATTTATTTATTACATGGAAACATATTCTGAAATTTATATCCAAATGAATTCCTTCCCATATTGAAGCACATCACTTGAGGAAATAATCAAGCAATGGGAATTGCTCACTCATTTCAATGAATCTTCTGTTAAGGCTTCGGAGAGCTTCTACGTGAGACTCATCTTCCTCTACTGCAATTATTTTAGCAAAGCTTCCTTCTCCAACAAAGTCTACGGCCCGGTTTGCAGCCTCCAGTCCCGTAACATAAGCCTTCTCCTGAGACCATGATCCGTGCCGGGTTATAACCCAATCCCCAGCCATGAACAGGTTTTGGAATGATGTTGACCCACGCATCATATGTTTGTATGATCCTTAAAACACAAGTCAACCATTAAGCCATTTTTGTTAAGCATATCTAAAGATTTCCATTTAGTCGTGGCTGAAAAAGAAGTCGTAAAATTACGTACCTGGGAAAAAATGAGTCAAGGATTTAGGAAATCTTGCAACCTCTTGATGTACTACCGTAGCCTTCTCAAAGTCCTTAATGCATTTGGTGAGATAAGAGATCACTTTTGTAACTACTTGTTCATCTTTCAGTGGTAGCAACTCACTGGCATTGTACTGTATACAATTCAATGCACAAGACATTCAAAAAAAAGTCTTGTACTTTACAGCATGAAATTTCTTTTTCTTGTTTTCTGTTATTTGTTTTTCGAAAGACTGAAAGACGAAGAAATAGCACTCACGAAAGTTGCTTCTAGTACAGTTGCTGGACTGTCTTTGTAGTCATCGTGAAGGGCATTCAGGTCAGAAAATGTCCAACCAAATGAATCATCAAATGCTGCACAGGCATTTATCGCATGGGGAATCTTGACCTGTATTATATTTATAGCAAGTGTATGCTATTAAAGAAGAGATTTTCTAGCTTCCTCTAAAAACCAAAATGTCAAAAGCAATGCACATTAAACAAAGAAAAAAGTAACGGCCTAAAATGGTAAGATATGATTTCACATCTGTAATGTACAGAGAGTAATCCTACAAAGGAACATTACCGGACGCACATCTACTTGACAAATAGGCAAATCAGACAAACTAGAATATTCCAGCTATATGGAACAACATTAAGCCTTCTCCTAATGCAAACACTAGCCTTTTGATGCTTCACTTCATTATATAGTTGAAGTAATTCTTACTTTGAATGTCAAATATCTGGGGTTGGATGACTGGTATATGGAAATTTTTGTTTCTATTCCTACCTATGCATTGATTATAAATTCCTGGACAAACCTTTCTGTCGAGATGAAGTTTACACGTGAGTAAATCAATCGCCTTCAGATTGAGAACTTTTGGAAACTCCTCCTTTGTACATAATGCTGCACTAAATAGAAAATAACTGCCAGTTAAAACAAGAATATCTTGCTCCAGTAACCTACAAATATAACTCTACCAATAAAACATGATTCTGAGTTACTTAGAATGCAAACTGTGTTTCGAGTGATCACAAGCTTTCATGTTTGCTTAATTGCTGCTGAAGAAAATTTATGTAAAGCAAGCCAAAATTAATTAGATTCTGGAACAGCAAACCTATTCTTGACAAGTTCTTGAAGTTTCGAGATTCCAACAGCCAAAATCACGACATCAGCATCATAGATCTCATCACCACAAACCACTTTGGAAATGCAACTTGTTTCTTCATCAGTTATAAAGTCTGTCACTTTTACAGCGTCCAAAAATCTACAGCCTTTACTTTTCAGTGAATCTATCCATGGATTAAAAATCTTTTCTCTGACAGTCCCACGGCACCATACCATATTGAAATCTTTCTGCAACAATAGACGAAACTGGCTTGTAAGCCATATAAGTTTAAAACTGAACTCCAAAGCTGACAGTAAACTTATAGACCTTGACCAAGGACAAAGGAAATGAAAGACCAGAATAAAGTTCTACTTACATATAATTTATTTTCGTTTCGTATGTTCTTTTCTTTTTTTATAATATTTGCATTGTCTATCAGTTACTTGAACAAAACCAGAGTTCGAAAATATCAAATATGTGCTAACCAACCAAATAATCTATTTACCATGTATAGATACAAATGAGCAAGAAATGAATTAAGGTAAGATACCTGGTGAGCCAGGGAGATGTAATAAAGCATTCCTAGAGTTGCAGCTGCACTACATTGCTCTGCCGGGGCGAATAACCCAACTTGAAGCAATGGACCAAAAACAAGCTCATAAAGCCTTTCTGAGCAGCTAAACTGTTTGAAAAGTTCCCTCGCAGTAACTATCAGTAATACTCCAAGTAAGACACTTCAACATCTGTCAAGTAAAGTAGAGGTAAAAAGTAATTTTCAAATGCCGTAAATCTCAAGTTGCAGCCCAAATCCTTACTTGGATCATATTTTCTCCATGCCATCTCCGTGTTGTCAAAGTCAATCACTACAAGTATAAGGTAGAGAATGAATGCTAAATCACTATAATTTAACAACAAATGCTCAGTATCACATATAAACGGACAAGAAGGAACACTAAAGACTTGAAGAGACAATGCATAGTTGACCTGTCTAAGAAGAATCACTTGCTAAATTGCTATATTTTGAAAAAAAAAAAAGAGCATACCAGCAGCCATTAGGGGAAGCGACGTTAATCTATCTACCAATGGGACCCTCGAAAACTGCAATCAACATAGTGAAGATTAATTTTTCGAAGTCCAATAAATTTGATTCAATTGAAATGAAAACTAAAAGTATTTGGTACTTGAGTATAATATAAGGTTCCCAATGGAGTAGGCAACTGAGGCTGCTCTTCGAATACCGGAAATTCAACCTGCAGAATGAATGATCCACAGTACTGTTAAGGTATTTCAAAATTATCGATTCGTTTTTCTAGAACTGAAGTTGATATCTAGTCAATTATTAATTGGTGTTTAAAGTGAAGTGAATACGCATGCATACCTCCAATCCCTCAGTAGAGTAAAGTGCAGAGCCCATTTTCTTAGTGAAGGGTGTGATCCCCAAATCTTTAACAAGGCTAAATATGTTCTGATAAGGATTCCAAAAACCTACAAAAGGTAAAAGCTGAAATTAGAGTTACTTAAAAATAGAGTGAAACAATGATGAATGAATATTATAACCTTGGAAAGCAACATCATCTGGAGAACCACAAGCACTGCCATCACCAAAGACAGTAACATCAAAACCCTGAAGTAAAAATACAAAGATTAATTAGGCATTACCCGTTGGACTTCAAGCGTGCACAACACAGACTAACACATTGAACTCAAGACCTCAGTTACTTAACCGATTGAACTAAAAGCTCGAGATGATAGTTAAGGTTAACAACATCTTTTAGAGAGAAGCAAAACCTGGTTGCAAAGATGATGAGCAGCACCAAGAGCAGCCCAGCTAGAACCAACAATTGCTATTTTCTTAGTTTTGTGGAGTCCATGAACTTGTGAGTTGCAAGAGAACCCTTTTCTTCTATGAATGAGATTGTTTCTTATGGAACAAGGAGTGGGAGTGAGAGTTAAACTAAAGTTACAACAACTCAACATTTCTTTTTAGTTTACTTGTATAACAAATAATTTGTATGTGCTTGTTTTACTTATGTGTACTGTATACTATACTGCACTAATGTAATGATCCTGCCTGAGAAATGTGTACAACATTTCTGCCACATGTTTTCTTTTTCTCATTTATTTCCTGAAAGCTCCTCTCCATTTCTTTCTTAGTTTTTGATAAAACAGAAACAACAAAAACTTATTGTTACTTTTTCTATCTGATAAGACTATGAAGACATATGGAGTAAAACGGTCCATTTAGTCTCCTATTAATATGATATTAAAAAAATAAAATTTCAAAAATTATCCTTCTACTTTACTTAATTTTTAAATAAGATCTCTAGTTTAACAATTTGTAAATATATAGGTATGTGGTATGAATTGTTTTGGAAATAGGAGTATGTAGAATGAATATTTTTACAAACAGAGTATTTGAAATCACATTATTGAGTTCTGGTGATATTTTTATACTTTAGATTAGACAACTTATATCTATATATTAACAAAATATTATTCTCTTGAGTCGAATTGCGGGTTCGTAAGATGAGCTTAAACATTAATTTAGTTCGTAAACCGTCAAATTTTAAAAACGTATAAAACGTCCATAATATGGTTTAAGATTACAATTTGAGGATGAGTAACGCCATTGAAGGCTATGTTTTATCGTTATGCAAATGTAATTTTTCTTAAAAGGTACAAAATGTACTTCGTTGTCATTAAAATGTAAAGTTGTAATTTAAAATACTTTGTTTTGCAAAAGAAGTCATGTCAAATATCTCTATTTGCAAACTGTTAAACTACAGAGCTATATTTGCAAATACAAAATACGAACATTATTTTCGAACTTACACCTAAAAGAAATTAAAAGAAATTAACTAAATTTAAAAAGTTGGGCTAAACTATTTAAAAATGGGCCACTTTGCATACATTCTTAAGGTGTAAAGGTGTAGGCTATGGTCACTTTCTTTTTTGTTTACTTTGTTTTATTTACCATTAGATTGGTTTTTACCCCATAATCTAATGGTGGATAAAACAAAATAATGGTTACTTTGTAAAAAACAAAGTAACAATAGAATTTCCCCATTCTTAATAGAGGGAATTAGTAAACTCACATATTAAACATAATATATGGGCCTTTTCTTTATAATTTTTTTTTTAGAACTTTACCCATAAGAATTTACGGTGAAGTCAATAGATTGTTTATCAATAAGAGCTAAATTTTGACGAAGTGAAAACTCGAACTGCAACCCTTTCAAATAGAAGATGAAGTGCCTTACCACTTAAGCCAATTCTTATCGGTACTTTTTCTTTATAGTTAAATCAATAAATTAACTGCTCACTCCATGTAGTTCACCTTAAGAATATAAACTAGAAACAAATTCATCCATTTTGGATTGTTATAAAAAATAAAGTAGCAAAAAAAGTTAAAGTAGTTGAAAGTAAATAAATGGAAGGTAAAAAAAGATTTGATGGATGGGCCAAGGAGGGCCGGGTGTGAAGAAATCCAGCAGATGTAGTAATAAGGAGATTTTGTAACTAGCATCTATGCTGCTGCAAGCAACACCTAAACATATCTATCTAATCTATCTACTACCTAAAACCAAAATAAAAACATTTTACACAATCAGTGACGCTAACAACTTTAAACCGTTGCCTTTGCATTGCTTGTACTCTTTTCTCTTCTCTTTGTCTATATTCGCATCGCAACCATAGAGTTAGAAATACATATATTGCAGCTTTCTCTATTTTGGTCCACAAATAATAATAATAAATTAATAAATAATAATTAATGGCTGCGGCCACTCTCTCCTCCGTCCGACCGAACCACCACCGCATCTTCCAGTCGTTCCTCCTCCGGCCAGCCTCATTGACATCCGAATTAAAATCCTTCAAGAAGGCCCGCCCATGGAGACCCACCACCACCATCTTCCCTTCTCGCCGCTTCTTTTCCGCCGTCGCTGGCTCCCGTGCCGATGATTCTGCCCCCTTCGAGATGTCCGTTGAGAACGCTCTCAAACTCCTTGGTGTTTCCGAATCTGATTCTTTTGAGGTCGTTCTTCGCGCCAAAAATGCTATTGTTGCTTCCTGTAATGATGACAAGGATGCCATTGCTCAGGTGCTTTCTCTCTCTCTTTATTTCATCATTTTTCAAACGCGTAATAGTTATTCCACAAAACCCTTTAATTGAACCTAGGAATAGTTATTTCAAACATAGGAATACTTATTTTATTTTATTCTATTCCGTGAACCAAACAGCACACAGTAGTTTCTTGCTTAGATTTTATGACCCACTGCTTTTTTATTTTGAAGGGATTCTTGACTCTTACCTTGTATATGATTAATGGAATATCATCCATCATTTACTATTAGTGCTGTAAAGTTTCTAATTTGATATGCAAATGGTGTTTAATCTTGTATAATGCTTTGACGTTTATTATCTTTCTGCTATGTTGATTACTAGCATTCATTGCTCCCGGACTTTGGCATGACCGTATTGTATGTCCCTAAGTTTCAGTTGATGATGCTTGTTTGTAGAGCAAAATCTGTATGTTATGGTATATTTCATTTTAGTTCTATGATCCAAAGTATCATTCGTGTTTGATTGTGCTACTCTATGATAGTTTCATAACCATTATCAGAACTTCTAGTATCTTGACATCAGTGGTACTTGGCTTGTACTTAGAAGTGAGCAGGAAAAATTGTGAATTGATGTTATTGACAAGGAGTTTTAAGTTTACCATATGTTCAATGTTTTTTTTTTCTTTTTTGGGTTTCTGATCCATTATTATATTTGATTGTGTTTTAGGTTGAAGCTGCATATGATATGTTGCTTATGCGAAGCTTAACTCAACGTCGAGCTGGAAAAGTTGTAAATAGTGGGATTCGGTATGCTGATGTGAAGGCTATAAATGGTCCAGGAATTGGATCAGTACCGCAATGGCTGCAGACAACTATAAAAAAGACACCTATTTTAGTGGAAACACCATCTACTGGTGATTTGGGAATACAAGCAGGAGTTTATGGAGCTTTGATGGCTTTAACTTATGTCAATGGAGCTTCATCCTCTCTGACACCTTATGGAGGGGCTGATGTTCCTGGCTTGATCTTAGCTTCGAGTTTTGGGGCATCCTTGTACTTCATGACCAAAAAGAATGTCAAGTTAGGTAATATTATTCGTTACTTGGTTTTGATAAATTTTAAAAAGAACTTTTCAAAAGAAGTTCAACGTTATGAACTTCTGTAAAAATTGATGGAATGCTGATAGCTTAAGTAGTTCTTCAGTTGCTTTGTCATGTATACTGATGTCTCAATATACACATATATGTATAAGAGACATACACACACACACATACATGCACATGTATTGGGAAGGGAAGAAGAAGACCATAGTTTTGATGTTTACCCCTTTCTGTTGATTTGAAACGAGAAAGGAAAAAACATATACCCACACATAAATTTATGCCTCCTGTATTTGTGTAGTTCAGTAATCTTGATGTTCAATTTGTTCTGTGAAAAATGATTGGTTTTGTCGCCATGAATGAAGAGTGAGTAAGGAAATAAAGAGTGCCAAGTCTATAAACAGTCATTTGCACATATTAGGTGTTAGTATCTGTGTAAATTCGGTTTCAGAATCTAATTTGATTTACGTTAATGAGCGCAGGAAAGGCTACCGTGATAACTTTAGGAGGGCTGGTGGTGGGTGCTGTGGTGGGTTCAGCTGTTGAGAATTGGTTGCAGGTGGACATTGTTCCATTTCTTGGTGTACACTCCCCTGCTGCTGTAGTTAGTGAAGTCATTCTCATCTCTCAATTCTTGGTTTCCCTCTATCTAAGATGAGATCATAGGATGATGTAATTGTAACTGGAACACTGAAACCTGTAATTATCCATTTGCACGATCATACCTCGAGCCTTTTGTTATTAGGATTTGCATCTGCGCATATTGTACAAAACTACAATTAGAATGTACTCAAACATGATTAATATCAAATTTTCTACCAGAAATGCAATAAATGCATTTGAAATCTTGCATGGTCCTTCCTTTATTTTGAGTGTGTGTAGTATCAGTGCATTTTTCTTTTGTATGTTATATCTATCCAAAAAAAAAAAAAAAATTATTAATCTTTTTATTATTATGTGGTATTTGTATTTGTCCTCAATTTAATAAGTATGTTCTAAAGTTCATGTTTTGGTTATATATATTTTCAAAAAAAAATAAAAATAAAAAAGTCTGTAGTGAGGGACAGTTCCCACGAGGACCCCGGAGATATGGCTGGATTTATTTCCAGCATGAGCTCCAACATTCTGGATGTTTGATTTTGTGATAGTTCAGTTGTTTGATTTCCCATGGTAATCTCCATCAGTTGTATATTATTTTATCTTCTGTTTTTCAATCTAGAGTACATGTTGAATAGTTAACTCTGATAAGTGATAAAACCTCTAGAATATCATTAATTTTAGAGTTGGTATAGGAGGTGACATCTTTCATAAAGATGGGTCATTTCAATGAAATCTTAAAGGTAGAAACCACCATGAACTTTCAAAATGCCTCGTCAGTGTTGAATTTAGTTAAAAAAAACTGTTACATCTGTAATAAGTCCACATGGAAGAACCAATAGAGATATGAACAATTTTAAAACATAACTAGATACCCTTGAAGCGCAGAGCTTCCGCTCACGAGGCTAACTAGATACCCTTGAAGCGCAGAGCTTCAGGGGAAGAGTAATGTACTTAGACCTATCTATGTACTCATTCTGCGGCAAATGGATATTTGCACTGAATTTGTGAACCATTGAGCTATTTTATGGCTGCATGGATGAATATGTCTATATATAATAAGCATACAGTTATCCAGTCAAAAAGTCTCTGATAGGATTCAGAAGTAGCTTTGGATATTATTAGAAGATTCAAGTCAATTAGAAATAATTGCACGTCCTTGCTGCAGTAGAATAAAGATATAAGTATCATAATGGATTTCCATTATATCCATTAATAGAAAAGGTGTCATTATCAGAAGAATAATTATCACATTCAAACATGTACCCAAAACTTGTCTGTTCAGCACCATAGTATATATTACATCTAACTAATTACAAAGGTTGCCTACTGGGAATTTCCTATCTCTGCATTTCTTCTACTTTTTTGCTCAAAAGAATGAATGCCAGAGATTAAGAAATCTTCAGACTTCAACAAAAATGTAGGCAACGATGTTACATCTCTTCACAATTAGGAAAAAGAAGACGAAAAAAATAAGTTAAATAAATCCATTGCTAAACGTTGAAATTAATTGTCTCAGCGAGCTGCTTCGACATGAGATAATTTACAATCAATTCACAAACTGAACTCTTGAATCGAAACTCCTCCAAGCTATATGTCAGCTGCTGCCATTTTCTTCAACCTGTCTACCCTCAATACACGACTCATGAACTTTTCCTGCGTTTTCACTGCAGTTGATGAGATCATTATACATTTTCATTGAAGCCTTGGAAAACTCGGTTAGGGTCTCAAAAACTGCTGAAAATCCTGTTTGAATTCCACTTAATGTGATTCTGTGTGTTTCTTGCATACAGTTATGATGTCTTTCCTTTTCTATGCCGAGCTTTTTTCTAAATATGTCCAACTGATCTTTCTTCTCTGTTAAATTGTCGCTCTGCTGTTCTGCATCAACATCCAGTTTGTATTCTATGAGTTTGATATCAACAAACCTCGTTTCAGCCTTTTGCAAAGACAGGGTCCTTCTGTCAAGTTCTTTTGCAAGCTCATCAACTCTTCTCTTCTGTTGCTGCTCCTTCCCCTGCTGGAACCATAACGCCCTCACGTCCTTGGAAAAGCTTTTTAATGCAAAAGATACAGCCTTATCTGGTAAATTCTCCATTGTTGATAACCAATTATGGCAGATTATAAGCAATGGGGGACCACTGGCTCGATATGGTGCGGCTGATCTTCTACCTCTGGAGTAAAATTCAACTTCAGGAACTACAAACTTGGTTAGCCAACCATTCAGAGCTCCAACATATGCTTTTTGTGCTGTAAAATACTCTGTAAAGCATGCACGCCAATTGAGAATTTCTGCCTCAAGTTGAAGCGTTGCCAGCCTATGGGAATCGTTGCAAAATTTTCCAAGAGTTGGGCAAGCAAAAGATTTTACTTCAGAGAGAATCTTGTTTTGGTTTTCATGGGATTCCAACATGATCTTCCAGGTGTGAGTTAGTCTGCATATTCAAGAGGATAGATGCAAAACACCACAAAAACTTAGAACGGAAATGAAATATAATCGTGTTTGATTTTTGAAAGAATTCCTTACCCTTTCAACAGTTCTACTATTTGAGGCTGCAGTTCTTCATCTCTTAGTTTCTCAATTCTCTTTGAGATAGACTCAGCACTTCTAATGGCAACTAAGATCCGAGCATATAAATCTTTTACAGCAGCTCTTGTCTTATCCATGTTAAGTTCATCTCCTCCGACATCATAGTTTTGTAGTCTTGAACATTTTTTCTCATATATCTTTCGAACACTATCTCCAGCCTGACCCATCAAAATATAAAGAATCAAAAACAGAGTAGCTGTTGGAAGAGAATACATCAAGATTATTGCATCATGGAAAACCTTTAAACTCATCCCGAAACATTAGAAAAAACAATACACATTGAAACAAGCAACAACATGAGTAGTCAAAGTCTAGTCTGCGTTCTAACTTTCTGAAGACTGTTTAATAATTGGGAAGTTTGCAAACCCAATCATTAATTAGTAGGATATGAGAATTCAAGGACTAGGGATATGTATAAAACATTGAGCCATTGACAAAATAGTATTTGCCATCTATGCTCGAGGACGCCATAGCAGATCATCACAGGGTATTCATTTGATAAAAATCAAACCTAGAGCATTATAGACTTCTGTTGCACATTTTCTGACTTAGTAGTCCACGGTGTTGCAAAAGTATATAAATTAAAGCGATTTAATTAACCTTGACTTCTTCGTAGAGCTTCTTCTCCCAAGCATATAACCTCCCAAGTGTTTGAGAATGACTTCCTGAATCCATTCCTCCATAATCATCAAAGAGTTCATTCTTGTATTCTGTCCAAGCTGATGAGCCTTTAGAACTGGATGCCACCAGACTCTTGCATGATGAGGGCTTAGATGAAATGGACCGATGCCACGAAATTTGAAGGAGCTGCTTGGTTGAGTTCTCTGGATTAGAATCAGAAATGAATTAGTTTTCTGAGGTGTATGCCATTACAATGTAAGGTAAGAGATACTAGCACTACAGAAACAAAGATAGCGGTGCCAAAAGTCATAGCACTGAAAGCATGCCCTGTAACAGTTAGACATATGAATTAAAAAATTTAGGCAAGCAAAAGCAACGGAAGGAAGAAGACACAAAAAGTCATGCAGTCAAGCATGTCAATCCTAAATAAGTAAAAGAGAAATAAGTGGATTATCTCAAAGTCTCCATATATAAACAACAAAAATTACTAATCTAAATGCATAGGAAAAACATTGATATAGTAAGAAAAAGAAAAGATGCAAAGAGACACAAAATGGGGAAGAAGAAGCTATACCTTTAATTTCATCAACCCCGGATTGCAAATAAAGTCTATTAGCCTCAAGCATTCTAGAGACATCCTTTCCAGAATCATAAGCCCTAATGAAATGGTCCTCAATATCCTTCAATGCATCTAATAGTTCTCTACCTATCTCTGGAGTATCAATAACAGTAAGACCCTTTTGCTCACACTGAAAACCACAGTTTTCAACTCCATCCGCCACTTCCACCGCATTATTCCCATTTTCCTCCTCAACCTCAACCTCAACCTCCCCTTTCTCTTTCTCTTTCTCCTCAGTGAAAACAGCCTTTTTTTGTTCTTCTTCCTCTAGGTCAGGAATCCCCTCTTGTTGCCTCACCACTTTCAAATCATCATCATCGATATCATCAGAAACCCTTCTGTAACCACTTATTATCTCTGGTTTCATAGTGTCAAATGGGTTGAAGAAATCCCATCCAAAGTCTGTTTGTGGTGACTGTGGTGGTGGCATTTGCATATAAAAGTATGTCCCAAAACCTTGATCCTCCCTCTCCTCATCTTCTTGTTTAGTAGCTTCATCCTCGCTGAAATCTGAAGTTGTTGAAGAACCACAAGAATGACATCCCATTTTTCCATGGGTAATTTGCTCCAGTTGAGCACCTTGTTGAAGAAACATTGGATTTGTGATCACATTTTTGTCCGGCATTGGCGGGGATGAAGCAGGAGGGAGTGTTACGAACAGTTGGGAAGTTGGCGAAGCATGACGAGCTATGAAGAGCTTTATGGAAGCTGCTACTGCATAGAGAGATTGACAGTATCTGCAATGTGCATCTGCAAGTTCATATCTTCTCTCTAAAGCTAATTTTAACTGGTGTTTCCTCTCCCTGCAGATAGACACCACTTGTTCTTCTTCTTCTAGCTTGGAAGCAACACATCCCATTCTTAAAGGAAAAAAAAAAAGACAAGAAATATGTTTTCTTTTCTTGGCTTGTATGGACCTTTTGTGAGTTTGTAAAGTAATAAAAGAAGGTTTCTTTTTATGTTTTTGAGTAGTGAAACATAGGTTTTAGAGAAGTGTAAGACCAACCCATTTCATGTTTTAACACAGAAAGTTAACAAACTTGCTGTATCTCAACAACCCCTTTCATGTCTGAGACTGAGAGGTAGAAAGAAAAACATTTCCAGAAAGGTTTTTAAAACCAACAAAAAAGGAAAAGAGGAGGAAAAAGATTCTTTCTTTAAGCAGAGAGAAGAAAGTTGGTGATGATATATAAATAAATATTAGTCTGAAAAATGGCATAAGATTAAGGCACCCTTCCACTCCACCACACTTGCACAGAATGTACTATACTAGACTGAACAAAAGGAAGACAAGGAGAAGAAGAAGAAGAACAACATTGTACTATACTATTATACTATACTAAACTAAACTAAACAAAAGAAAGACAAGAAGAAGAAAGAAAGTAGTACTAGTATTTAGTTAACATTGAGTGTGTTAAGTTAAATGTTAGTAATAAATTGAGATTAGGCATAAAAATGAATGAAGAGTGAAGTAAGTAGATGACAGAATAACATAGATAGGGCACTAGTAAGGAGGTAGGGGCTCGAGGAAGAGAGAGAGAGAGGGTATAGCAATGCAATGCAATGCCAATGGCAAAAGTTAGAATTTTTTTATTTTTTTATTAAAAAATATAGAGAGAGAGAGAGATTGATTGATTTTAAGAGGGAAGGACAGAGAAGACAGAGAAGTGAGTAAAAAGAGGAGTCAAAAGCACAGTAATTTACTGGTAAGGATTACTGACCATTCTACTCAATAGAGAGAGAGAAACACTTATCTTTTTTTAATTAATTAATTTTGTTTCCTTAACTTTAACTGTGTTACTATTTTACTTTTGGTTAACAAATTCACTAACTTGATAATTATGGTTTTGGTCATCAACTGTCACTGTCCTCACTGTTATAGACAAAATCTATTCTATTCTTATTTATCTTCTTATGTTTCATTAGATTTTTTGCATCTATTTGGCATTTTACCTCTGAAACCATATTTCTCTTATAGATTCTGTTTTTAACTAAACTACGAAAATGAGTGAAAATAAATATATTGTCTTGTCTTATGTGTGATTTTCATTTTACTCTCCTAATCAAATTCTATTTTGTTCAAGCTAATCCATTAAATAGTACAACAATTTGATAAAGGTAATAAATTATAAAGTCTTTATAATTTTACATATTTCATTGTTAAGCCCAATACTTAACTATAGGGTCTCTGTGTATTTTCAATTCTAAGAGGAGCTCGTGTTGAATTGAGAGATGAATAATTTTATTTTTATTTTGAAAATAATTGAGAGATGAATAATTGAGAAGAAGGTTCTCTATACTGAATGTAGGGTAAACAATTATTTAGTGCTTAAGTTTTTACTAAAATATTTAGTACTTGAGTTTTTTGAAATAATTATATAATCCGTGACAGTAGAATTGTTTAGTAGTAGTATTTAATCAATGCTCAAATTTTTTTATTAATGGCAAAACTGCCCTTTAACTTACTCGAATCCAATCTTTAAGTTGTGCTTCCTCATCTTTTTCTTCTTCTTTGATCTCCCCCTCAATTTTCTTCATTCAATCACTTTGAAGCTAAGAACCAAAACACAAGAGATATTGTGAAAGAGATCGATGTGGCCTCCCATGTCTCTGTCGCATAAAAACCATTGGAATGGAATTGAGTTGGTGAGGCTAAGGAGTAGAAACGTGAAACTTTACACCAAAGAAATTGAAATTAGAATCTTAATATATATAACAAGGGTTATTTTTGTCTTGTAAAGCTATTTAGTAGAGGATTTTTAAAAGGACTAATTAGTTGGAATTGAAAGACTAATAACATTTCTAACTCTATCCATATTTGTGCTAAATATCCATTTTTGGATAATCTCTTTTCCCAACCACATTCATAAATTTGGTGATAGTAATTCACCAAATTTGGATACTCACTATTCACATTATCTAAATTATTCATTTTACTTTATCAATATAATATTAGTATTTTGTTATAAGAATGAATATAAAATTATGCACAATGAATAGTATGTGAGGTTGAAGAAAATTATGGTATAATAAGAATATAATATTCATAAAAAGTTGATTTGGGAAGGAATAAAAAGAGAATATTCTTTATGGAGAAAAAGATAGTAATTGTAGTTGGAAAAAAATGAATTTGGAGAATGGATAAATGGATATTGAAAATGGAGAATCACTATTTGGGTTGAAAATGCTATAAATAATTGTTTACCCTTGATTGTAAGGTAAATTACATCATTGGTATCCAAACTATACCCTGTTTCCCAAACAAGTACCTAAATAAAAAAAATTTCCATCCAAGTTTCCAAACTATTGGTGACTTTCCATTAAGGTCCAAACAAACAAGTCACCAACAAGTTAACCCAATTTTTTGTTGACTATATTGACCATCCTATGTGAAAAGACAGTTATACCCTCTAATATTTCCTCCTCTTTTACACTCTCCTTTCTTTTTCTTTTCATTATTTCTATTTAACACCCACTATTTAAACTTTGACACATGTCATATTATTTTAAATTTTTTTAATGTTGACCATGTTCTTTCTCTCTCCTCCCTCCTCCATTTCTCTTAACGATATCCTCTAGAAACCGTCCACCAAAAATCGGTGACTTTTAGAAATCGGCGACGAAATTTGGAAGGATCTGGAACTTTCAAATCCCTTCGCCAGTTTCTGAATTCCAGAAACCATCAACTTCCAACCGGTTTCTGGAAATTCAAAATTTCCGCATCTAGAACTTCTAGAAATCGGCACCGAAGGTTGCCTGAATCTGGAATTTCCAAAAACCGGCGGTTTCTGGAAATTCCAGATTCCATGGGTTTGTTTCTTTAAAAAAAAGTAGAATTAAAGGAGAGAAGAGGAAGTAGGAAGTAGGAAGAAGAAGAAGAAAAAGAAAGATGGAGAAAGAGAAAGATGAAGAATAACAGAAGAAAGAGAAAAAGGTTTTGGCTATAGAGGTTAGAGAGAGAATGAGAAGGTTTAGAGGGAAAAATTGAAAAGAGGTAAAAGGGACATTTCATGTGAAGAGAATTTTTTAAATTAGGTTTGGCTTGGTCAAATTAAGTCAAACTACTATAAACTTCTCACCAGCCGGTCATTTGGACATTAATGGAAAGTTAACGTTAATTTAGGAACTTGAATATAAAAAAAAAATTTGTTTAGGTGTCAGTTTGGGAAATAGGGTATAGTTTGGGTACCAATGGTGTAATTTGCCCTTTGATTGTATATAATGATTAAAATAAAGAGGGGTAAATTACACCAGCGGTACCCAAACTATACTCATTTTTCCCAAAGTAGTACCTAAACAAAAAAATTTCTCAAAGTCATTGTTAGGCGAATTCCGCAAGTGTACGGTGTCCGCTTTGTAGTTATAAAAGATTATCGATCCCACAGGGAACAAAATATTATTAACTTGCAATATCTATCTTACTTAGTTAAATTAGTGATTCGTTTTCTCTTAAGTCTATAGTTAATTCGATTATCAAGTTGGGTTTGAATTCTAATCTAAACTAAACTACATCAAATAGACCATCTAAGTTATTATCTCATGTACCAATAAAGTCACGACTTGAACACATTTATCTAAGTCAATACTCAAATAGTTTAATCAAAAGTGTTTCTTGTACGTTAGTAATCTATCTAAATCTAATCTTTCAATTCAGAGTAGAAACTTAAGCAAAAACGATTCTTAAATCAACAAGTCAATTTAAAGCACAAGTTAAAGTGAAAACCAAGTTTACTTGAGTTGATTACCAATGTTTATCTAATTCGATTCCCAAATCTCTTTACGTCAATCGAATATAGATAAACGCCACAATTACATACTAAAAGAGTTTTCGTTAGAAACACACTTAAAGTAGAAACCATGTTAAGCAAAACAGAAATCATTCATTGGATCAAACGATTCAAACATCAATAAAAAGATATCCGAGTTCAACAAGAACGATACAATTGAAATGCATAAACAAAGAAAGGTTAGGGGTTGTGAATCCTTTTACTCTCCCTTGGAGGGTTTGTCAATCCTCGAGTCGCTTTCTCTTGCACCTTCTCGTCGTTTCTCTATGATAAGTTATCATTTCGGATCAACTTTGATACATTTAATAAAACTAAGATAAACCTACTTGATTCTAATAGAGTAATCTCGTATGTCAAAGTATTGTAATACGTTCAACTACTGTCTTTAAAATGAACATACAAAGACTCTATTTATAATCTTCAAGTGGTGTGGTATAGAGAGTTGCAAATGTTGATGAAGAGATGTTTTGATCTTCAAGAAGAGTTGTCTCTGTCCAAATGAAACATTGCTTCAATCCATAGATGAAAGGACATAGACTTTGGTGAAGATTCAGAAGAGATTGTGATGAAGAGTTGCTAAGAAAATACGAAGGAATGCATAGATTCGGAGTTGAAAATTGCGTAGGTCGCGCCCGCTAGTAATCCCAAAAATAAATCTGGAAGTACTTGCGCCTGCAAGTCCCAAACTTGCGCCCGCAAGTGATGGCAGAATTTCAGCTTTACTTGTTTTGCTTGATTTGCTCGTTTTCAAGCTCGTTTTCGCTCTAAATCAATCCGAATCGCCAAGGATCAAATCCTAACACAAAAATAGGCAAACAAGAAGTAATAACATCCTAAAGTAATAACAAAACAAGTAAAACATACACAAACAACGATAAATAAACATGAAATGCAAGCTAGAAACACGTAAACAACGGACTTATCAGTCATTACCCAAACTATTTGTGACATCCCAACTAAGTTTCTATTACCTCATATTACCACTCAATACATGGTCAATGCCTAGTCAACGCTGGTCAATACAATTTTGACCAAATTTTTGTTGACCCCATTGACCCTCTTATAGAAAATGACCAAATTACCATCCCCTTCTTCCTTCTCCCTACTACATTCTCTCACCTAATTTTCTCTCACCCTCTCCTCCACCTCCACCTCCACCATAAGAGATCTCTCTTCCTCCACCTCCTCCTCCTTCCCGTTCTTTTTTTTTTCCTTTTCTTTCTCCTCCTTCTTCTCCATAGATTTCAGGGGATAGCCGTCGGAATTTGGGATTTTTCAGATTCTCGGCCGGTTCCATGTCGGAATCTGGAATTTTCCAGATTCTGGGACGTCCAAAACTGGCCGGAATCTGGATTCCAGATTCCGACAACTATCATTGATGAACCCTAAATGTTTTGATTATGTCCAAACGTTTCAGAAGATGAAAATGAAAATTAACTTGTATACTTCTTAATGTTGACTAACAATTTTTGTTAAGTTATTATGAGTTTTCTCAGCAGATGCTGAATGAAGAATTCCTGCTTGCCTATTGAACTCAGAAGATTAAAAAGCTGAAGACTGAAGCACTTTCTCAGAAGCTGGATAAACCGCTCTGAAGTCTTGATTGTCTACCTAAAGCCTTTCTCAGAAGTTCTCTTTTGCAAACAGAAGACTAAGGTTGTTTTTAGTTCAGAAGCGCTAAGAAGGAAAACGGACATCAGAAGTTCGTTATCACGGGTTTGGTTAAGCATTTAATGCTTTGTCAGTTGCATTTAATGCAAGGCGCCAAAAGTTCAAAAGGCTGTTTGAAGGACGCGCCTGTTCACAACAAACAAAACCTGCTTTCTTATCGTTTCCCTCTAAATCAATCTCCAAGTTCAGTCAACTCCATCACCTTTATCTTAAATCCCATACCGGATTAGGTTAAAGTACAAAGTTGACAGAGTTGAGTGGTTTGAGACCGTTTGAAGAAGTTGACAAGATTAACGGCTACTTTCATCCTTGTCATCCTTGAAGATTCAAATATCCTCAACGGTTATCTACTCAACACTATAAATAGTAGCAAAGCTCCACTGCATCAACTGCGTGTGTGATCATAGAGCAAAAATCTCAACGCACTGTTATATTCAAGAAAACAGAGCACACTTTCCATTCTCAATCTTTTCTTAGCTTAGACTTTGTAATTGTGAGAGAGTGAAGAAAAACAAGTTCATAATAGAAATCTTGTAAACTAAGATCGGTTGTGATCTTCAGTTAGATTTAAAAGAGAGAAATCTAGTTGAGATTTGAGTTGGGTGAGAAATCCAGAAAACAGAGTATTGTTGTTCTGGTGAAAATCCTTTAACTCATTTTAGGCTAGTCAGAACTAAGTGAGAAATTAGCTTAAGTTCTGTTGATGTAAAGGAGCTTCTGAACTTGCCATAAAAGTTCTGAATAGTGGATTTATAAAATCTCTGGAGGCTGCGACCTCAGAGGACAAGACGTAGTCACAGGAATTCTGTGGCGAACTTGGATAAATTGAACTGTTCATCAGGACCTCCTGAATCTCTCTCTCCCTTCTTTATACTTGTCAATTGCTTCTGTGTACTTGTATCATATTTAGTGCTGAAACAGATTTCCTCTTAAAAATCACAAGTCTGTGTTCAGAAGACTGTCCAGAAGTTCTCAACTCAGAACTTCTGTTGCTGAAAAGACAGAACCTGTCTTAAAGCAGATTATCCCTCAGAGGCTACTTCAATAAAGCTTGCCTCTGACTCTGAGGATTATTGACTCTGAAAATTGAGTTTTCATTAAAAGTTTGAAAACATCAGTTTTCGTTTGAAACACCTATTCACCCCCCTCTAGGTGATTCTGATCTTGTTAGGGCCAACAAGTGGTATCAGAGCGAAGGTCACTTCGTATATTTACTAAAAAGATCTAACAATCTAAGTGTAAGATCCTATCAGAATCAATAGAGATGGCTAGTAGACACCAGCCTGAGAATTCTTCTCACTTCATTGTCCCAGAGGGATCCTCTACAACTAGACCTCCATTATTCAATGGTGACAATTACTCCTACTGGAAAAAGAGAATGATGTATTTCATTCAAGCTCAGAACATGAGTGCTTGGTTTGTCATCACAGATGGAGATTTCATTCCCACCAGAATGGAACCAGGTCTAGGGAATGTTATTATCCCTCAGAGAGAATACTCAGATGAAATTCTGAAAAAGCTCCAAACAAATGCTTCAGCAATAAATATGTTGCATTGTGCACTTACAGCCACTGAATATAACAAAGTCTCCTCTTGTGAAACTGCACAGGATATATGGAACAAGCTGGAAGTCACATATGAAGGAACAGGAAAAGTGAAGCAGTCCAAAGTCAACCAACTCATGAGAGAATATGAGTTATTTGAAATGCTTGACAAAGAATCTATTTCAGAAATGAATTCTAGATTCACCAAGATAGTCAATGACTTAAAGAGTTTGGGCAGAGACATTGAAGAGTCTGAAAGAGTAAAGAAGATTGTCAGAAGCTTACCAAGGTCTTGGCAAGCCAAGAAGACTGCCATTGAAGAAGTTCAGGACTTGAGCTTTTACCTGTATGATGAACTCATTGGGTCCCTAATCACCCATGAGATGTCACTAAAAAATCATGATCTAAGAGAAAGGTCAGAAGGAAAGAGACAAGTAGTTCTGAAGGCAGAGTCTTCTGAAGAATCATCAGAAGATGAAGAATTGGCCATGCTGACCAGGAAGTTCAAAAGAGCCTTTAGAAAAGGCAAAGGTGGAAACTACAAGAAGCCATTCAGAAGTTTTGAAAAGAAAACTCCTGATTCTGGTGAAAAATTCAAGAGAGATCCAAACAAGCCCATTGTGTGCTATGGATGTCAGCAACCTGGGCACATTAAGCCTAACTGCCCAGAGCTGAAGAAAGATAAGAAAAAGTTCAAGAAAGCTATGCTGGCTGCTTGGTCAGACTCTGAGACTAGCAGTGATCCTGAAGAGAAGGAAGAGCAAGCACAGATATGTTTTATGGCTATTGATGAGCCATCCTCTGAAGATATCACAGGAGAAACTTCCGCACCTCCTGAAGCAAACTATGACTCCGAGGTAAACATATCCTCTGAACAAAATATCTTTGATTCTCTTGAAGAATTGTACAGCATGTTCAAATACCTAAAAAGGAAGTTGGACAAAAGCGAGGCTGACAAATTTCTTAGGTTTACTCAAGTCTATGCTGATATGAAAATATTGGAAGATAAACTAAGTAAACAATTCAGTTCTTCTTCCGATGACTCAAAAGTCAAAGGTAAAGAAAAACTGCCTCTGATGAATGATAAACCTCAGAAGAAGAAATCTGTCACTCCCTCTCTTCTGAAAGAGATCTCTTCTCCTCCTGAAGTGGGAACCTCTAAGAGTGCTAATGCCTCTGAAGAAGTAGTACCTTCCCAGAAGAAGAAGAATGCTCCTAAGAAGCAAAGGGAAAGATCCAAGAATCCTCCTTCTTGCAAGTTGTGTAAGAAAGATGGACATTGGTTGAAAGATTGCAAGTATCACATTAAGAACCTCTTGCAATCTGAAATATCAGAAAAACCTGTAGAAGCTAAATCTAACTCTGAAGGACCCAATAAGGATTGGGTACCTGTCACTAATTGATTGTGTTGCAGGTTGCTCTGAGTACTCCATCAATGTCAAAGCTGTGGTACATTGACAGTGGGTGCTCAAGGCATATGACAGGTGATGAAAAGGCATTCATCACATTTGTACCTAAAAGAGGTGGAAAAGTCAGCTTTGGAGATGCTCAGAAAGGAAGAATTCTTGGTTCTGGATCCATTGGAACCAATCCTCCGATCGAAGATGTCTCCCTAGTCAGAGGTCTGAAGTTCAATCTCCTGAGTGTTGCACAACTGTGTGATAAAGGTAGAGATGTTGTTTTCAGCTCCTCTGGATGTAAAATCTTGGACAGTAAGTCAAGGGAAGTTATTCTAACTGCTCCTAGAGTTGAAAATGTTTTCATGCTGAATCTTGAGAATCTTTGCAAAAATATATGCTTGATGTCCAAAGAGGATACCTCCTGGCTCTGGCATAGAAGACTTGCTCATGTTAGCATGGATCTTCTGGCCAAAGTAGCTAGATATCAATTGGTTGAGGGTCTGCCTGAAATTAGTTTTAAAAAGAACCATTTATGCAATGCTTGCCAATCTGGTAAACAATCCAGAAGCTCTTTTAAAACTAAGAAAGTCATTTCAACTAAAAGACCTTTGGAATTACTTCATATGGATCTTTTTGGTCCTGTTCAACCAATGAGCATGGGTGGAAAGAAGTATGCCTTTGTCATAGTAGATGACTATTCAAGATTCACCTGGGTCATCTTGCTCTCTAGCAAAAATGAATCACTTGGATGTTTCTCAGTTCTGATTAAGAAACTTGAGAATGAAAGGAATGAAAAGGTAGTCCATATCAGAAGTGATAATGGTGGAGAATTCAAGAATTTTAAGTTTGAAGAATTCTGTGAAATCAAAGGCATTGATCATAACTTCTCTGCTCCCAGAACTCCTCAACAAAATGGGGTAGTTGAAAGGAAGAATAGAACTCTGGTTGAAATAGCCAGAACCATGATCAATGAAAGAAGGCTTCCAAAGTACCTTTGGGGAGAAGCTGTTAACACAGCTTGTTATGTTCTGAATAGAGTGCTAATCAGAAGCATTCTGAACAAGACCCCTTATGAACTCTGGAAAGGTCGAAAGCCTAAAATAGGTTATTTCAGAACCTTTGGTTGTAAGTGCTATGTTTTGAATACAAAAGAATATCTTTCAAAGTTTGATTCAAAGGCAGATGAGGCCATTTTTCTTGGCTACTCAACACATAGTAAAGCATATAGGGTTTTTAATAAGAGGACTCAAACTTTAGATGAATCCATTCATGTAAAGTTTGATGAGACTAACCCTGCAGATTGTAAAGTCTCTGAAGAAGATGAAGTTCAAGCTTCTGAAATATCATCTCCTTCTGTTGAAGATGTTATTCCTAAAGCTGCTGAAGTTGATTCTCCTGTTGAACATGTTCCAGAAGAACATCCAACTACAGAAGATAACTCTCTTCCAGAAGATGCTCCTGTATATGATTCAACAAATGATGAACAGGTTTCAGAAGACTCATTGGCCTTACCAAGAGAAGTTAGAGCTCATAGGAATCATTCCTTAGAGAACATCATTGACTCTGCTTATAATCCTGTCATGACCAGAGCTCAGCTCAGAAGATACATGGGGAATGTGGCTTTTGTGTCACTTCTGGAACCCAAGGACTTCTATGAAGCAGCTGATGATGAATCCTGGTTAATGGCAATGCAAGAAGAACTTGACCAGTTTAAAAGGTCAGAAGTTTGGATTTTAGTTCCCAGACCTAACAACAAGAAGGTTGTTGGTACAAGATGGGTTCTGAAAAACAAGCTTGATGAATGTGGAAATGTTGTGAGGAACAAGGCTAGACTTGTTGCTCAAGGTTACAGTCAGCAAGAAGGCATAGATTATGGTGAAACTTTTGCTCCTGTTGCAAGATTAGAAGCCATTAGAATCTTATGTGCTTTTGCATCATACAAAGGTTTCAAGCTCTTTCAAATGGATGTGAAAAGTGCATTTCTGAATGGTTACATTGATGAGGAAGTCTATGTGTCTCAACCTCCTGGTTTTGAAGATCCTAAGTTTCCTGATCATGTGTACAAGCTAAAGAAAGCCTTGTATGGACTGAAACAAGCTCCCAGAGCTTGGTATGAGAGACTGACAAAGTTCCTTCTGTCTAAAGGATTTGTCAGAGGCTGTGTTGATACAACTCTGTTCACTCTGAAGAAGAACAAGGATATCCTTATAGCTCTGAACGTTTCTTTTCATATACATACATTAAGCCATGTTCTCATCGGGAGCTACACAAACCTATTGTAAGCACTGATTTTCAAACCCTATGAGGAAAGCTATTTTGAGCTCCTCGAACTGCCAACCGAAGAAAGCGCCAGTACTCGTTAAGGAACGAAACAACTTTCCAGAATCATGACTCACTCCTCCCACGTGTCATTGACACCCTCAATGACACGTAAAATAGCTTTTCAAGTCTTCCAGACTAAAGGTCCAGTCAACTATGCTCAAAGTAAAACTCTGCCACACCGGAATCAGCACATAGTCCAACTTGGAGGCCAATTGAGACCCCCCTTAGGGTCCAAAATAGGAAAAACTTAAAACATAAAAGTTGTTGATCTACGTCTTAACTCTCTACGGTCTACCATCACCAAGACTGTACGGTCTCCACACGTGGCAGTACGGTCCTTATCCTTATATGTCACGTGTCGCTAAAAGCCAAACAACTTATAACCTTCGGCCGGGCCTTTCTCAAGGCCCGTTTGAGATCCAAAGATCCCACTCATTCCATCAACAATTCTTTCTTTCCCCTTATTCTCTCTCAATTTTTGAGCGGTTCTTAACCCGATAAGTTGCTTCTGATAAGTTGCCTAAAAAAGTCGCATCGGATATAAAAGAATCGCTCGAATACCGAAGTTCTATCTCATAAACATTCCCGCTCCTCAAAGTCCTCACGACACTCAAAATACCCCTATCACCATCCAATATCCAAGTTATACTCATTTCTCATTACTAAAGTCCAAATTTTGGTACAGCTCTTTCGCTCCGCAAAGAGTATACACTGTCCCCAAAAATTCGAAGAATTCCCCCGGAATCCTTCTCTTCAGTCACCAGGAGTACGCCATATGCATCTCCAACCCCAAAGTTCCTCTCTCTAGCTTCATTCTAAGGCAAGTACTAGCTTGCAAGCATCCCACTGGCATGCAACGAGGGTAAGCTTCTGAGGGTTTTTACTGTGTCACCTGACGGTTTACCGTACAAATGTTTGTATATTTTAAATGCTATGTGTGATAATAAAAATAATACAAGACAATAATGAGCTTGTTGGTCCTAACAAGATTAGAATCACCTAGAGGGGGCGAGGGGTGAATATGTGTTTATGTCCAAATTCAAGTTTATGAAAAACTTGGGACAAAATCCAGTTTCTTCAGAACCAGAAGTTAGCCGCAGAGAGCGCTTCTGTGAGAAGCTCTGCTTTAAGACAGATTTTGTCTTTCAGCAACAGAAGTATTGTACGACAGAGCTTCTGGATAATTGTCTTCTGAACAAAGACATAAATAATAAGGCAGACTGTTTCAACACTTTGGATATGTTGCAGTGTACAGAAGCAAATATAACAAGTAAATAGAATGGATAAAAGAGTTCAGAAGATCCTCTAGACAGTCGATTTATCCAGGTTCGCCACAGAAGTTATGTGACTTCGTCCTGTCCCCTGTGAGCGTAGTCAGTAGAGATTTAAATCCACTATTCAGTGCTTTTATGGCAAGTACAAAAGCTCATTTACATAACACAACTTTAACTAATTTCTCACTAAGTTTTGACCAATCTAGAATGAGTTAAAGGTTTTTTACAAGAATAAACAACAACCCTGTTTTTCTAGATTTCTCACCCAACTCAAACCTCAAATGGTTTTTCTCTCAATCTAACTGAATATCACAGATGAAATCAGTTTACAGTTCTACTATGAACTTGTATTTTGTTCACTCTCTCACTTTTACAAAATCAAATAAGAAAAGGGAAAGAATGGAATGCTCTATTTTTTGCAATAAACACAGTGCGTTAAGAATGCTCAAAAAATTTGCGTGTACGAGACACAGTTGAGCTTGGCTACTTATATAGAGCTTGGACCGTTGCTTCAATTTGGAGTTTGAATTTGAGAAGATTTAGAGTTGTAGCCATTACTCTGTCTTGTTCTTCAAACGGTCTTCAAGGAGCTTTAGTTCCGTTATCCTTGTCCTTTAATCCAAACTGATAATTCATTTGAATTGCAACCGAAGGTTGACTGGAACTTTTCTTCATTAAGATCAACCAAGGGTAGACAGGGAAGAAAGTGATGCGACCTCGAGCCTATTGCTATAAGAAGGCCTACAATTAGAGGACAAGTGTACCATATCTTTATCAAGTAACAATCCGGGGTTTAAGTCCGGGTATCGAATCGATAGAATTTATACCAATAAGTATCGAACTACTTGGGTTCAGGTTTCTATTTGAGCGAATTATACTTTAGAGTTTGGTTGATTAACAATCACTCCTAAATTACAACACACAAGCAACACTTTCCATATTCCTTGCATGAAAATGGTGGTGGTAAATTAATATAACAATAATAATCAATTAGGTCTCAAAAAAATCAAACTATCAAAGCCGATAAATACGAGGCAAATGAACATGTATGAACTTGTAAGTGCACACTTTATTACTCCTATATTGTCAAGGTAAAGCGTCTCCAATAAAATCAGAAATTAGGGCCCTTTAAGTTCCTTGGTGTCGTCAATACCTACGGTTTTCGGCTAGTCACTTCCGATGGTGGCAATCACCTATATGAATATGTGAATATTTTTAGAAATGTCAAGCTCATCTTACATATTCATAAAACAAAATAAAGTAAGCATATAATGATGATAAATTCAAGATATTAATCAATTAGATATTATTATAATAACTATGGAAGGATAAAATGATACTACCGATTCTAGCACATAGATAGGTCACAACTAGTTTAGCAAGATAAAGAAGTTAGCTACTCCTTTTTACCGCACTACACCAGACTCTCAATCGTCTCTTATGTCCTCGAAGAGGAATCTCTTTGCCAAGCTTGAAGATGGAATGGAATGGATGAAAACAAGAACATGAACTTTGTATTGATGGAATTGAATTATTCAAACTTTGCAAAGAGAGGAAATGGCACATAGAAGTTGGTGTTTGGATCACTTCTTCTTACAACTAAATAGAGGAATTGAATTACAAACTAAATGGAACTAAATACAAATGAAGTGGGATGATTTTATTACAAACGATAGTTAGGGGTACTTATAGGTGTTTTAAGAAGACTTAGTGTCATCTCAATGACTTTAGAGTCAACCCCTAGGTGTAAAAACGAGTAAATGTGTGATTGCATTGACATGGAGTCAACTTCTAGGTATGAAAACGTGTAAAAGCTGTCCATACCAGTTGACTAGAGCCGCGTGGAAGATATGACACGCCGTGTCAAGGCTTAGCCCCTCTAGAAAGCACGTTTTGTCCGACGAAATTCCAGATTTGACGACGTTTAGTATTTGGTCCATAACTTCCGTATATGACCTTGTATTGGAGTGACTCAAATTGCACATGAAAGCTAAGACATAGGTAAACAATACTATAGTGTTGCGTTTTCCGAGATTCGGATTGGAAAGACTTCGAATTTGGCTTGAAAGTTGCTGCTTCTAGTGGAACTTTTTGACATGTCTAAGACAAATGACACGGGTCGTGTCAGACTAAATTTCAGCTTTTTCTTCCTTTGAAACGTATGTTGACTCATTGACTTTAAATGACATGTCCGTGTGGCTATGAGATACATGCGTGTTGTATTTCGAGAATTCTTGGTCTAAAACCTTGGATTTTGGTGGATTCATGACTTTTTTTTTTGTCCCTTTGCTCCTTATTAGCATTAATTCACCTCAAATCATGTATATATGTCAAATATCATCATGAGGAAGCTTCCAACACCTACATACAAAATAACTATAGTTTAAATTAGTGACTTTTTAGGTGAAAAATAACCATTAGGTAAGGAAAATTCACACTTTAGCAATACACTTCACTTGTTCTCAAAATAACTAGAAAACGACAAATGCTAACTAACTTAAACTAAAATGACAGTAAAATACACCGTAAATAACCCGAAAATATAGGGATATTTCATCTCTATCAGAAAGCAAGTTTGTTTGTAGTGAGCAGTGCAAGCGCGCTTTAACAACTTTTTGAACTTTGGCGCTTAGCATTAAGTGCAGTTGACAGGTACATTAAATGCTTAACAAAACATGTGATCTGTCTTCTGAACTGTTAACAACTAAATCCCCTTTGTCTTTTCTGAATGGTTTTAACTTCTGATCTTAACGGAATTCATTGCTTCTGGATGCTTGAACTTCTGAGAGTGACTTGATCAAACTTCTGAAAGACTTCAGAGCGGAGCTTCCAGCTTCTGAATTCTATCTTCTGGATCATCATAGGCATTCTCTTCTGAGTCAAGGAGGAAGCAAATATTTGATTCTTTCAGCACATCCTGAGAATGACTTATACAATACTTAAGAAAAATTATTAGTCAATATTCATAAGTAAGTAAGTCATATGTATTTTAGTATCTTCTGAAACAGTTTGGACTAACCAAAACACATAGGGTTCATCAAAGCTAGGCTGCATTAAAGATCCTCTAGGACCTAGAATGTCGTAACTAATAAGTTGTATCCACGAACGTAAATAGAATCTCTGGTTTTCAAAACAATCGGTACATACACCGACTCGTACATTTTCCCGGTCGGCTGGGTGGCGACTCTTGTCAAAGAAGGCTAAAGCCGCTATGAGCTCTCGTTTCCACTCACGCCTATGTTGATTACACATTCAATTTTTAACGTTTTTTTATTCCATTACATACACTAAGCCATGATCTTACCAATTTGTTTATATAACTTTTAGAATTCCTCAACGATTGTAACTTCCATTGTGGTTCTTCTGGTCTTAATTATGCTCTTAAATTTTGACCATTTCAATTCATGTTATATAATGATAGGAGAAATAATTATTGTAGAGAAAGAAAAGCGACATAGAAAACGATATATACACAAATGAAATCTTGATTGTGGTTTGGAGAATATCCACAGATGAACTGAAGTATAAAATGGTTACAAAGAGGATCATAATAAAAGGCAAAGATGATGAGCTTGAAGATGATAATGAAGAAAGAAAATGTCTCAACATGAACTTATAAAATAGGCATAATAAGAAAGAAGAAGGGTGAACACAAAGAGAATGGGTGAGAAAAAAAGACAAAATTCATAACTTACTTTTGGATATTCTTATTTCATAATTAAGAAGAATAAGAATCCTAAATATTAAATGGGAGGACAATTATCTTCTGCAGGGGATTGGAGAGATCAAATACTCCCACATGCTTCAAAAGCTGGGTGAGAGTAAGGAAGAAGCCATGACAACTACACACCATTAGGATAATCTCCTCTGTTCATCACACTTGGTATTTTCTTCAACACTCTCCTCTCATAGTCTCCATAACCTTCATTGCTCAATTTCACCTTTTTCACCTCCTGATTCTCCTCCGCAACTGCAACTATTTCCTCAAGTGTTATCTCATTCGAACCCGATCCTCCTCCTTCATTCTCCACCTTGGATGCATCATTTGGCTCCATAGTTCCAACATATTCAGTTAATGAACCATTTGAACTTGGATCATCTGCAAATTCCAAAAGTAAAATTAATGGAATACAAAAATGATGTAAAATGCTCTGTTTTTTTTTCTTATCAATATTTATTTTCATGCCAGTTTTCTTATTGTCAATTTAATTTTAAAAAATAATAAGAACTTACCTTCCAAGTTTATTATGTTACTCTTATTACTATTTACTACTAATATTATTAGCATCTTATTTAGATTTATTCATAATTAAAATAACATTAGATTGTTTAATATTATTATTTTAATAGTTTAGTTCAATTTAGTACAATCTTTTTTTGCTCAAAAGAACATGGCTAAGTTAAAACAATGTGATTCCCGCTAATGCAAGCTCACATGCTAGCTTATTTAACTTATTTTTAAAAAAATTCTGATATATTAAGTTGTACCTATAGGTGCATTCTCGAATTTGGTTCCTACAAACTCAACAGATTCTCCATTTGAATCCAACCCTGCAACCTTATTCTGAAAATTTGTCCCTCCAAACTCAACATTTGAGTCAGAACCTGAGGTGTTCTGGATCAATTTAACTGTCCCCTTCAAAATGGGAGCTGGTCCGTTGTGTAGCATGATTCCTGATACCTCAACAGAATTTGAAACCAGTGGATTTTTTATCTCGGTTCCAGCTGCAATTAGTTCTGCATAAGAAGGTGAAGCCAATGTACTTTGAAACTTGATTCCTGCATGAACTGGCCTTTTGTTCCAATCAGTACTCGGAACGCACATGTCTTGGAACATGTTCATTTCAGCAGTTGGGCCTCCATGTGAACTTGAATCCACTAGACTTAGATCAATTGGTCTTGCATTTAAAGTTGAAGCAATAAGTTGTTGCAACTTCCTTTGAGCAATAGCTCTTGCAGATTGCATGAAACTGTTGGATCTTGCCGGCCTCCTCCTCCGTATGGGGAAAAATTGTGGTCGGACTAATAACCTCATTTGAGGAAGCACTTCATGTCCTGCGCAAGAAGGTTAGTCCATTAGAAGTACAAATAAATTAAAATTTAAAATTCCACTTCTTTATAGAATTTAATAACAATGACACTATTTCATATATTTTTTATTATTTTGTCGGTCGTTAATAATGAATTTAAGATGCAATTGCATAATTTATAAAGTTTTGATACCGAAATAACAATTCATATTTTTAGTATTTTTAGTCGTTTTAGCGGCACATTAATGAGTTCACTTAGATGATACTCTATCACTAATAAAGTTTGATACTTGACGAAAAGATGTTCTTTTGTTGGCCGTAATGAATTCAAGGTTTGATCGCTCATTTAGAAAAAAGTTAGATAAAAAGTATTAACATTTTCCCTTATTTTGATGGGTTCTTAATGAATTGAATATTGCATCATTTATAAAGTTCGATTTAGATAAAAGAAATCATCTATAAAGTTTTTATACAAAAAAGTATTTCAGATATTTACTTATTTTGTCGATGCATTAATGAATTCATTTAATGATCTTCCATTACTGATAAAGTTTGAAACCGACAACAGAAGCTTTTTTTTGTTGGGCCGTTAATGAATTATAGATTCAATTGTTTAATTTAATAAAAGTTATATAAAAAGTATTTACATTTTGATTTATTTTGGCAATCATTTATAAAGTTCGATTCTGACAAAACAACACTTTTTCAGCTCCTTAATGAATACAAGATTCGAGTTAAAAATTCGATACCGACAAAACAACCTTTTTTCAATGTCGTTTATGAAATCAAGATAAGATTATATGAGTTATAAACTTCGATATCGACAAAACAACCTTTTTTCATGTCGTTAATCAATTCAAGATTCGATTGCATGAGTTATCAAGTTAGATACCGACAAAATTAATGATTGTAGATAGATTGTTGGTGTATACATGCAAATAGAACGCCATAAAAATATCCTAAGGTTTTGGCTTAACTATTTCTTTTACATGATTTGTGTTACTAGTTATAGTTCCATGAAAAACTAGATTCAACTACATCTAGCAAGCTACCGGTTTCACTAAAATGCATATGTAGTAGGAAATAATGTAGCATATATTTTTGAAAGAAAATGAAGTGCAATGATGGACTGTAATTTAGTGTATAATGTTTATAACATTAATTACCTATCCATATCCTACATGATCTATGTCAGGCAGACAAGAGAAGAAATTATAATGAATATATAATATATTTTTTAGAATAAATGAATATATAATTTAACATATATATAAAATTAGTAATTAAAAATACTAGAAAATATGATCAACATAAATTAGTATTCAGATTTATCATTTGATTTTATGTAAAAGCTTAAATTCTTCAAGAACAAAAAGCAGGATAATAGATATAAAAAAAAGAAAACACAAGTCAAAATGAAAAAAAGTAGAAGGAAGAGGGAGGATGATACCTCCAGCTTCAGTTTGAAAGCAAAGGTTGTCAGTGGTGATGTTAGAAATGACATGACACGACCCTGGATTCCTAGCAGCATATTTTGATGGTGAAGAAGGCCTTTGCCCTGCATCAACTAAATCATTTTGGGCCTTTGCAGGAGGAGTTGTACCGGAGGTTGAGCCGTAAGGTCCACCAAGAGAAAGTCCCAGATTTACATTTTTATTGTTACTGGATTGATCAGACAACGTTTGGATAATGTCTATTTGTTTTTGTTTTTGGTTGTCATCGTTTTTTGCCAAGGAGGAGGAGAAGGAGGATGTTTCAGTTTTAAGTGCTTTCATGTTCTGGTCAGGTTCTGACATAATTGGATATTTAACTGAGATAAGATATGATGCTTCTTCTTTTATCTCTTTTCTGTTTAATTTCACCACAACCAAAGAAAGAAACGTCAGAATTTCAAAACTAAGATGAATTAATTAATCAAACAATCTATACATAGCATAAAAAGATAGGAATTAAGCTCACAAGTAGTGTGTGGGATCATAAGATAATGAAAGTAAGGATACCCAGATGAACTGAAGAGGTTTTGAGATAGATAAAAAAAGAAACAAGAAGATGAAAACCCAAGAAAGAGAGAAATGGAAAGATGATGGAGATGGTAAAAGAGTGAGGGTGGAGTGGGGTTATATACAAGTTTTCAAAATAACATGTGGACGATTGTGGAGTCTCAGAAAGACACACCACTCTATTTCATGTCATATACATGACATCTCTATGTATGGGTGCATTTTCACTCTTTCACAATCTTTTTACTATCTTACTCACTGTTTGCTACGCGAGAAATCTATTATGTGGTTCTGTTGAATAGACCCCGCCAACATGTGACATTTGTGAATTTTTTTGCTTACACCAATTACTCACAACGATGTGATATACTTACCTAATTTCATTGGTCAAATTTTACTGTAAGCGATTACAAAAAATAAGATACATATAAAAAATTTTATAACAATTTCGAAGTATATGCTCTCTTGGTTTAGTTATGGTAAAGATTTATAATTTTTCAATATATCTAAAATAAGCAATAACTCCTATGTACGTATACTTTTAAACAAAATCATGATCAATATTTAAAAATTAGCAAAATATAAAGTTCGGTTTGAGAGTTTTAAACTTTTATTTACGGAGCATTTTTTTGGGGTCAAAAATCTTGTTCTCACTACTCTAGGTTTTACAAATGAATTTCATAAACAAATTATTTGGTATTAACTATAATATTTTTCAATAAAATGATTATTTGCAACATTTTTTTTATTAGATTGGATACTTGTCCGCAGTAATTATTGAATTACTTTTTCAAGGATTTTTTTAACTACTTTTAGGATTATATGATATCTAACTAGATCATGCCAAATCATTTCTTGGGATATTTGTTGCCATATTTACATAATTGTTTTACTTCTTTTTGGCTTCCTACGATATTCAGCCTGCCATGTACATAATAAATTTTGACAAATGGCCAAAATAAGAATGAGAAAGGGTTTCATTTACACCTATGATAATAATTTATTATGGCTTAGTTTATTGGATAAGAATTTCAAATCAACCAATTACTAATAATGTTTATATTAGTCAATTATTCAACTTCTAAACTCGCAAAACAATTGCCTCTAAAGCTTGAAGCATGTACAATATACAATCACTTTATTTATATTTGCAATACTTTTCAATGGGCATTACACATTCATGATTACTATAGAAAATAGTGTTAATTATTATAAATTTGAAAAGGTCAAAGTAGTAATTAATAAACATATTAAAAATTAAATTATTAGATAGTACTCCAATGGTTGTAATTGAAGTACCAATAAATGGACAATACCCATTGAGAGAACCTTTTTTTATTTTTATTTGGTTAAAATTCTTTCACTTAAGTTGTTTGTCAGGAATCAAATTCTCAATTACTTAATGCTAGCAGTATTTTGCGAAAAATATCGTCGTTCAACATTTGCTTGTGTGAGTAGATATTCAAAAAATCAACTAGATTCTCAATTTTACATTTATGAGAAATGATTTTTTTTCAAGGTTATGCGCCTTTTGAGATATGACCACTAAGCAAACAATTGGACGAGAGATGCATGAATTGTGAAAACGTCCCACTTAGGTTCCTAGTTGCTCTCAACACAAGTTTAACAAGAGATGAACCAAATGTAGGTTCGAAAGTGTTAACAACAAACACGAAGAAATTTATAAGTTTTGTATTTGTTATAAATGTTTTTAGGTTACAATTGTGTTAATAGAAGTAATAACTAACCAAAACAAAATTGTTAACAAGAAAAGCAATAAGGAAATTAAATTTGTAAAGTAGTGACAAATTTGACGAAATAGAAACGAATATTCACAATGTGTGTAAATAATATTATTCGAAGCTATGTGATGAATTCAAAGTTTCTAATTTGAGGCTGAGCATGTGTCCAACATGTAAGTGAGTGAGTTGTGGACCAATTGAAAAAAGAAGTTAGGTGTGCAATTAATTTTTGAAAATTTGAGAACTGGGTAGCAACTATGTAGCTCGACGAAAGCTGATTTTGACAGTGAAAAAGAGTGTAAAATGACCGAAGTTGTGATCAATCGAAAGAGATTTGAAGTGGCTCGAATTTGTGTCTTTGAATTGTTACCTCCATTGTGGTTCTTCCGATCTTAATTATGCTTTTAATTTTGAACCATTTGAATTCATGTTATATAATGAGAGCAGAAATAATTGTTGCAGAGAAAGAAAAGTGATGTAACAAAAAGATACGTACACAAATAATTTTGATTCTGGTTTGGAGGATATCGACAAATGAACTGAAGTAAAGAATGATGATCACAATAAAAAGCAAATAGGATGAGATTGAAGATGATCATGAAGAAAGAAATTGTCTAAAAAGAAACTTATAAAATAGGCGTAATAAGAAAGAAGAAGGGCGATCACGAAGAGAATGTGTGAGAAAAAAAAGATAAAATTCATAACTTACTTTTGGATATTTTTTTTAATGTTAGAATAGCAATGTGAACGATATGTAACGATTTTAATTTTTAAAAAGATAATACTTTCCATTTTTTTTACATTTTGTTTCGTTATCTCTATCAATATATTTTTTACTTTTGTATAATGAAGAAAAAAACTTTGTTCTCTTTCCTTTTTTTTTTCCTTTCAAAATTAACCGTTATATGATTTTCTTATTTTACTCAATAATTAACTATATATTCTTTTTTTTCCAAATCTCAACTTTAATTTCTTGCTTCAAAAGTTTTGCAAAGAATATTGATGCGTAACATATTTTATAAAATTGAAGTTTTTTTAGATTGATTTGGTAGTAAGTTAATTTAAAAGCATTTATGGCATTTTCAAATTTTTTTCAAATATTTTCGGGCGCCTTCTTTAGCATTGCTGGAAACTCATCTTTGCGAAGTTGAACAAATTTTCAAGTGTATATTTTGTCAGTGTCATAATCAAGACAAAGGTCTCCCGAATGATTATGTATCGAGCCTAAACTAATGTACAATTTTGATCAATAATCAAATTTTTGGGAATGTACGAGCAAAGATATAGGTAAACTCCACAACCAAAGATATGAAATGCTTAATAATTGGGTGATCTTTTGTACAAACATTGAAAACGACTTTCATCATTTAAGACTTTGGACGAGAGTAAATTGACAAGTAAAACATTATGGTGCATTGAAAAATTCCACAAGCGAATACTTTTAAAGACTGTAGCAAATAGAGTTAAAGACGTATCAATAATGTGACAAATTTTTTGTTCAGATACACCATTTTGTTCATGAGTACGAGGGCAAACAATTTTATGAATTATACCATTCGATTTAAGGAAAGATGTCAATTTGTGTAAATAACCTCCAATTTCAGAGTATAGACATTTTACATTGGCATTAAATTGTGTTTTGAACATGGTGTGAAATTCAACAAAAATTTGACCAACTTCACGTTTTTCATTTAACTAGAATAACTAGGAGTAGTGATAACTCGCTCTTTTGTAGTTCTTTTAGTGATAATTTGTTTATGTTTTAGTAGTGTTTCGTTGGGTTTTGTCTTAATTTCTCAATGATTTGATGTTTTTCAGTCAATTCCTAATTTAGTGTAGTTTTTGTTCGCTATTCTATTGGCGTTTTATCTACATCTTCTCGATTTTCTTTTCATTTTGTTGCTTTGTTTTGTTTTTATCGTCTTCTCACGACATGATTAGTATTTCCAGGGGTTTCCTAGGAGCATTGGAGCTAATTGGAGCGGAGGTTGCGGACCCGAGGAGCTTAATTGAAGATTCGGAGAAACAAATGGAGGATTCATGCGACATTAGCGCCCCGTCTCACGGAGACACTTTTTGTCTCGCCGAGACAGTGTTGGAGGCAGCTTGGACGACCTTCAGTATTCCGGGCATAAATTTCTCATACGGACTCTGATTTTGGTGATTCAAGTTAAAATTGAAAGCTAAGAGGAAGTGGAACAACTTTCATGTTTTGAGTTTCTCGAGATTAAGACCGAAAGGCATTCTAAATCGGGTTCGAAATTCAATCGTATGTCGGACCTCGTCGAGACAACATTTAGTCTCGATGAAGCATGATGGGCCGGCCTGCTTTGTATTATTTCGGCTGATTAGGGCTAGAACCAATTGAATACTCTTCTAATTACATTACTACCATTTCTTCTAAGACATTATAAATAAGGAGTTTAGGGTTTATTATTCTCAGTTAAGTAGGTAGTTATCATTCTATCATTATTTCCTACATAGTTTTTAGTTTTATTTTCACGAAGAACAAGAACAACTGGGTTTATAATTGAATTCGACAATTGGGTTTTGGATTGCTTCATTACCCTTTATCTCTTTCAATTATGATTTCTAATAAGATGTTTCGTTTCATGCTTTGCATTATCATCGTTGCTTTGATTAGTTTGTCTATGAACTAATCCCCATCCAATATAGGATGGGGGTTGAACTTGGTTTTTTTGAATATGTTTAATTTTACAAATTGAAGGTTTATGTTAAGTGCTGTTGATAACTTGATTATGTATTAATGCCTTGAGACCTAGACGAGATAGGTTAATAGATAGATTTGAGATTGAGAGGAGATAATCTATACCAAACTTTCATAATCAAGCCTTACGTGAGAGATCAGGAGTGTGGCTTCTTGTCCAGGATACGGCTTTGACCTTATTCATCACAAACCCTAATGCTTTGCATGACCAATGTTATATCGCCTAACCAAACTATTAACTGAATGCTTGCAAATAGATTTTACAAGTTTTGATCACACTTCTGTTATTTGATAGGATGAATACCTTATCATACAACATGGAAATAAACCGGATGTTTACTAAATTGAGCATATGATTAACCAAGGGAACCCCTATCCTGGATTGACTTTCTCCATTTATCACCAAACCAATCTTTGTGCTTGCTTTTCTTGTCTTTTTATTTTCATTAGTTTAGTTAGAATTAATCAATACGACTAATATAATCGTTACCTTCCAGATAATTACATTAAACTTGTTACTTTTGCTAGGATTGCATACACAATCTTTGTGATTGGATCTCGTGCTTAAGCGCTATATGACTTGATTGTGATAGGTTACACGTGACCTATTATTTTCTATATACTTTAAGAGCATCAAGTAGCTAGCGAAAGTCATCAATAATAACAAAAAAATAATACTTGTGTCCATAAAAAGAAAGGATAGGCGTATGGCCCTATACATCACAATATGAAATTTCTAATGGAGCTTAACAAGTAAGAATAATTGACAGTAAAGAAGTTTTTTCTATTTTCCTCAAAGGGCAACTAGAACATGTTTCATTGGAACCAGAAATTGAAATACTTTTTGAGTTGACTACTTTCTAAACATTGCTTGCTTGACAATGGTCGAGCCTTGCATGCCACATTTTCACCCACCAAAGGATGTATGAGATTCAACGACAACACGTACAATCCTTCCTTAGTCGACCCGTGCAAGAGGATTCCCTTGGAAACCTAATCTTTGCAACAAAGTAGTTAGGCCAAAATCCAAAGAAGCAAGTATTATCTCTAGTAAGTTGTTGGATATAAAGTAATGATTTTGTGAGTTTAGGAACCAACAAGACATCATGCATATTTAAGAAATTAATTTTAGAATGACCATAATGTGTTATTGTCAAACCTTGCATGTTTCCAACTAGAACATGATTTGAGCCTTGATAGGTCTGAAGGTGTTGATGATTAGCCGAATTGGTTTGTCATATGGTGGATAGCCCTAATATTGGGGTACTAAGGTTGCACAAGACCATCAAAAGGGCCATTGAGATGCCATGTGACATTAGCTTGTCATCCGAATCCTGAATTGCTTGCTCAGTTGCCATTCTTGTTTTGATTGGGTTTTTTTTTTTTGCATTTGTCGAACCAATAGCTACTATCCCCACAGTTAAAATAATACCCTCTTCTCTTATTTAAGCCCCCGAATCGGGAGCCAGATGCATTTGCCGCACAATTAAAATAGTACCTTTTTTTTTTGGGTTTACCTCCAACCCTTTCTCACTGGTGAAGAATCTCCAGACCTTGCTCCAGAGCTACACTTTTTCGGGTTTAATTTAATGTTGTACTTCATCAAAAGTTCCATCACTTATTCGATATCTTGTGGGTATTCTTCCATCTTCTTGCTCTTGATTATCATATCATCTACATAAATGGAGTAATTGTCACTTGCCTTATCCGAAAAGATCTTGTTCATGATCCACTGATAAGTGGCTCCCGCATTCTTCAACCCAAAAAGAATCAACTTGAACAAAAAGGGGTCTGGTGAGTTATGAAGGACGCTCCGATCTCATCAATTAGGTCCATGGGGGATATGGTGATAGCTGGACTTGACGTTCGAGAAGGAAAGTGTTGGCCCTAATAAGATCATAATCACCTAGAGGGGGGGAGGGGGTGAATAGGTTTTTGTGTAATTTTTTTGTTGTTCACATCAAGGCTTTTTGTTTAGCGATTCATATATTCCGCCACTAATCATATTGATCACTCATTGCTTCTGCTTTTTGTTGTCTCGTTTCTACGGATCATCTTGAGGTACTTCCTGTTAATTCAACCTCATTGATTTTGATTACTTGATTATAACACTCTATGTTAAACTTAAACATGACAAAGACTCGAGTTTTTCTAGACGTCTATCCTAAAAAGGTTTCAATACTCTTTTAGAGATATTTTCTCAAGACTACTTACTATAATACTATGATCAAATAAGTTGAGCTTAAATATGTTTATACCATGCTTAGAAGTTTTCCTTCTCATGATCATAAATGTTTATGGCATAAACTAATTTAGCACTTCACTTATACCATGTAGTCATGCTTTACTTCTACAAGATTACTATATCTATTGTGATGAAATGCTAGCATAAACGAATGACTTATATCATGCTAAAGTGTCATGATTATATGTTGCTTGAATGAACTCTATGCTTGCTGGAACCTCTGTTAACCACTCAATTTGTGCATATCATGTCCATACGTTTGCTGCATTCATATGTAAAAGTGTTTGTGATTAAATGAAACACATCTCATCACAAGTACAAACCGAATTCAAGTGGAAGGTTTTGGTACAAACTCCTATACTAAAGCTAAAAGGTTTCTCCATAAACAACTAAAGCAATTGGTTGCTAAGTGAGTTAAATGCAAAAACAGATTAAGATGCAAATGAACCTAGCCGAGATGATGTGCATTATGCTTAGTTCCTAGGTGGAGTTTGTAAAGGTATCACATGGAATGATAAGTACATGTGTCTTGTCTCCTCCAGCCGGCTAAATCAAAGCTTTTGTTCAAAATGCAGAAGCAACATGCAGATTTCTGAGTATAAAAGGTATGGAGGAGCAATGGTTGAAGGCAAGGAAAATACACAGAGGATTAAAGCTATCAACTGAATATTCAAGCAAGCTTTGATTATATTTTTCCTTCAGCTGTACAATGAAAGTTTTTGAGTGTTCTTACTTTCATTCAAAAATACTGTAAAAGATTAAGCGGTGGGGCTTAATCTGAGTTTATCACTAGATCCCAATAAAAGTATAAAAGGTTCTTAAGCACCCCTAAGCTTAGGAGAGGTTATCACTCAGCCTTGAAAAGTGCCATAAGTTTCTTAGTTCAGCTTGAGAAAACTAAGGGGAAGTTACTCGAATACTTAGAATTTCGAGAGAGTAAATACTGGGAGAGGTATTTGCTGACAGGGTCTCAAATTGTGAGGACTGTCAACAGGCTTGGTTTCTTCCCGTAAAGAAATCCATAGTGGAAAATCTCAAGAGGTTCTCTTGGGAACTGGACTAGGCTCATAAGAAGACCGAACCAGTATAAATGCTCTGAGTCTTATTCTTCTTTCCCTACTCTCTTACTTATTGCTATTTAATCACTTGAGTTGTGTTTAATTACTTAATATAACTGCTAGTGATTAACTGTCTTCAACTGCTTATACTCTTATTTCATATAAACAACCGTATCTTCCGCAAAACTTTTTACACCGTTGTTTATTTAATAGGCAAGATTTTAAGAGTATATCATTTGTTTCAAAAAGCAGTAAATCCTATTCACCCCCTCTAGTATTTATATAGTCATTTTTGGGCCAACACTTCCCTCTTTTCATACGCCTAATTTCCCTTCTTTCACATGAAACTGTCAAGCTTGCATCAGTTGCTCAATCTCTCTATTTAGCTTAAAGTAGTCATCAGTGTCATGTCGTTTGAGTTATGGAAACGACAAAATCAGTTGCTCATTCCTATTGCATCTGGAAAATTCACATCCTTCTTGATTGGGATCTTTTAAATCCACATCAACACTTCATGGTAGGTAGGAAATAGATGGGTGAGACTGCTATGCTAAAAAACTGCTTTCTCGCCTTTTTCCAACTGATTATTCTTGGACCCTCCTCGAGTATCTTGATTATTTCGATGTGGATCACGATCTCGCATGGGCCAACTGATCCCTATTTACATCATACTCTTCCATGAACACCTTTATCGTGGCGGTTAATTTAGCCATTGTCCGCAGTTTGTTGTAGATAACTCTTCTCGCAGGCTTCGATCAATTGTCCCATCAATCATAGCTTTGCGGATAGTGATCACATCAAGGTCAATAAGTTGCACCAATATCCGATTGAAAGTCGCCATGTATTCTCGAAGAGAAGAGAATTTTTTTTTGCTTTACTTATTGAACCCGCGGTTAGGAACTCGTATTGACAGACACCAAACAAGTTGGAATAGACTCATGTTCGTACTGCTCCCAACATTCAATGGATCTCGAGGGGAGGGATCTAAACCATATGTTTGTCTATCTTCTTAGAGTTGTAGAAAATAAGCAGCAGATGATCCTTTCACTCGTCTCACTGATGTCCACTAACTCTTTATATCTGCAAATGTGGGGATATGGGTCTGAATTGCCACAATACTTTGATAAGAGGGGGACCTTCTACTTGGTGTCTGCTTTGGTTTCACTAATGCGCTTTGATAATGTTGAATCGCTTTTAAGAGCCTCTTGCTCAACACCCGAATATCCCTTTTGTCAAGAACAACCAAGAATCTACCTTTCCATTTCTTATGCTTGTTGATATACTACTACATGTTGCTGCTACAGCTGGCTGATTGGCAAAGGGCACAATGTTGGCTATACTGTGCTTACATGAGTGGGACCCTACACCAAGAGATGCCATGTGAATGGATCGAACAACCATGCTTGAGTTGGTGCAACTGGGCTAATCTCCACTACAATAGTAACCGCCATAAGGGAACAATGGGGTTACAAATATCCCGATGGAGAGGAGTAGTAGGGTCTAGCATGTGTTTGCCAATACAATTGTTCAGGGGTTAGCAAATACAGAGATATATCAAAGTTATATTGACTTATTGTGCCTTGTGCGCTAGTTTGATCTACATTAGGAAATATATTCCTTAGTCGGATGCCCACAAGGACGTCGACTCCCTCCTATGGAGGTGGTTCGCTGGGCGAGGGAGTGATTAACTCTACAATTGAGGATGTCGCAAATTTGGATCGACTCGCCAAGCCTATTAAAACTGAAATCAATCAGTATGATGCAATCTGACTCATGTGATGCGCCAGAACTCTCCCAGTTTCTTGAAAGAACTCTTCGCTGCCCAATTTTGCTATGTTTTGGACGTTCGATGCGATTAGAGGACCTATATCTGTAATAATTGCATCAGAGGCGGTAGAAGTTCCAACAGAGGTATGGGAGAATTGGCTAAGTATCCACGGTGAGTGTCTTTTCGGGAACATATGTATTCATGACGAAATTCTAAATCTCAATTTAATTCACAGAGAGAGAGAGATAAGAGTTTCATGACCACCGCACCAATGATAACTTGACTTCCAAAATCCTTTTGAATGTCCGTTAAACCTGTGAAAAGGTTGACATTTAGACGCTCGGTTCACTTTCCACGATCAATTCAATGAATGAATTAAGAGAATAACTTGGAATACAAGTAAATAAATATTTTGTGAATGTTCATTCTTATGTCAATCAAGGTGACATATATATAGTCATTCACGAGAAGGAACCCTAATAGGGTGTTATTCCTATTTAGTGCCTAGCATGATCCCTAAGTAAATAGAATCATAAAGAGATATTAATTCCTAGATTTTATGAGATTTACAGCTTATTAATATTATCTCCCTAAATAGAAATTAGCAAAGGCGCGTCACGTCCTTTGGACGAATAGAGCCCTCCTAGCGGATGTAGAACTTGGCAGGTATGGATAACCGGTGAATAAAATTTGGGCTTTAACCACGGGCCAGAGGGTTATGGGCCGCTCAAGGCTCGAGTATATTTTTTTTTTGTTATCAATACAATACAAAATTTCGTGGAAAATTTTGATAATTTAGAGCCATAAATTTGGTGGATGGTTACAATTTGCACAAAATTGATTTGAACGGTTTTCGGTTTAAAGTCACTTTATAAACTCGGTCATCCAAAAGAAATCAATGGCTTAGATTTCTTCAACATGTATGAAAGATGATCCAAATCCGAAATTACTAATTCATCTTTCCTCTAAAACCTTCATACTCATCACAATTCACTTTACTTATATAATCAGTTACCGTTAGCGATGTTTTGTGAGAAATATCATGTTTCAATCTTGGCTCGTGTTAGTAGATGCAAGCATACCAAAGAATTTAAGGTTTTCAACCTACGTTTTATGAAAAACAATTTAATTTTGTGAAAAAATACACCTTTTGACTTAGGATTGAGAAAACGTCTTGAGTTTCTAGTTTCAATCATCAAACTTTAACTGGGATTGGACCAATTTATCAGTTCAAAAGCGTTAAAAACAAACACACACAAAATTTCTAATTTTTTTTTTTTTTCCTTTTGTAAATGTTTTTGGTAAGTAATCATTAAAAACCAAAGGAAACTTGTCAATGCGACAAACAATATTAACAACTTGAAAATCGTAAGGTAATACGAAATTGAAAAAAACTGAAATAAATATTCACAATAGAAATTAATAAAAATAACCGAGATGGCGTGACTTGAACCAGAGTGTCGGATTGAGTGTTGACTGAATGCTTGAAAATTGTGAATCCATGGGTGTATGAAGCACGTAAGCAGCAGAATTGTAAACGGATTGAGTGACTGATTTGAGTGTGCAATTAATTTGTGAAAAATTACAAATGGGACAGCACCTATTTAGCTTAACGGGCACCGATTTTACGGTGAAAGTGAAGTTCTGAGCTATCAATTTTATATGATGTTACTTGGCTTGGGGCCTTAGAAGTCCAGATTTGAGAGTGAAAAAGTGTGATAGGGGCTACTGAAAATTAGTGTAAAATTAAGAGAAATTTGGCTAGGAAAATACAAAATTATCACGAGGAATGATCGTAAGATCGAATTATTAATTGTTGGGAATGATTTGGGAGCTACAAATGATTGAAACAGAGTCTGAATTGGCTGTTAAAATGAAAAATTCAGCTTTGAGCAATGTTTATTGAAGGCTTGATTGATCGACAAATTGAAGAGACAATCTCGAAACTGATTTGGAGATTGAAAATTGAATTTGAGAATTCATTTGGGGCCAAACTGGGGCTTCTTTAATTTGGAATTTCAGAGATATTAGAGAGCATTTTGTTGTTGATATTTGTTGTTTGATTTATTGATTTGTTTTGTTGGAGTTTGAAAATGAAAGGAATGAGCACACAAAAATCTCTCATTTTATGTCATATCAATAATTTAGTTCAGTACAGTTCAGAAGTATTTAGTTCAGTAATTTTTCTTCAGCAAATACACTTCAATTCAATTCAGTACTATTCAGTTCAGTTCAGTTCAGTTCAGCATGTCATGTATCTTCCCACTAAGTTGCCTTGATTAGTAACATATTTTCAAGTGGTGCTTCCTAAAAATTAGGCCTAGACCTTGACTTAAAAAGTTCAATCCCAGAACTGTGTTTTTACAGTCCACTTCAAAAATTAATTTCTCTATGGTCGCTGCATCTATCTGTGAAGGATTGGAAGATAGATCCAGAAAGGTGGCAATCTCTACTTTCTGAACCCGATATGTCTCCGGCGGAAATGTTAAGCTCATCAAAAATTGGCAGAGTCCACCTTCTGGACTTACTTGCCAAGTTGTTTGCTCTTGTTGAACGATTGTAACTTCATTTGGAAAAGAATATTCCACCACTTAGTGACATTTATTCTCTTTCAATTCTTTTTATTATTATTATTATTATTATTATTATTATTATTATTATTATTGTTGATTTTATGATATGTATAAATTGCATGATTTTGTGTTTTTTTATACATTTTAGCGATAATGATTATTTAAATTTTTCTTATACACAATAAAGGTGCATATTAATCTAACTATTTGGAGTAAATATAATTTTTTTTTCATATTTATATGCTTTACACTATACGTTATATTTTAGATTATAATATGTAAAGTATTTTATTCATTACGAAATCAAAAGAAAAATAAAACAAAAAATAAAATAATAACAACAATAATAATAACAATAGTAATAATAACTTCCGCGGTTAAAGAATATTGCAAAAAACAAACAAGGGTAAAACATGAGTAATCCTCATTTACGCCAAAACAAATTGTTTTCACCTTCATATTTTCCACAATACATCACAAAGTCCTTAATATTAGGTGTATTCAACAATTTAATCCCCATTCATTTAAATTATAAATTTACCTTCAATATATTAGTGTAAATTAGAATTTTTAACATATGGTAGTCTTTAACATTTACACTTTCATACTTGAAATTTATATTTGCACTTAAAATTATTAATATAAATATTAAAATATGCTTTTATATTTTTCATTTTTAGGCTTTTTAATCATATTTTATAGAGAAAGAACAAAATTTATGAAATTCACAACTTATTTTAAAATATTGCACGGTATTTAATAAGTTTATTTGTTTTGTTTGAAATAATAATTTGTAAAAATAAATCAAGATACCAAATTGTAAACATGTTAGTATTTAAGTACCAAAATAGAATTTCCATTGATAATAAAAGGTTAATCAAATCTAAATAAATGGAGAGACTAAACTAAACTATTAAATATAACTAATGCTAAGGATCTAATTATGTATTACTAAAAAAACGGTGTTTGGACATGGTGTAATGATTATCAAATGAAGTTTGAAAACGAACAGGTATAAACAAAATCTAAACGAGGCACACGACATGACGAAAAAATCAGATCAAATTTTGGTTAGACACTACAGAAGCAGATGAAACACAAGACAAGTATAAACAGCATCTAGAGCATGATTTGAAAAGAATGAAAAAGAGAGACCAAAACTGCAAGTCAGATAAGTTGAGGAAGAAGTGCCTCAATTAAATATTTACTCATGAATTAGCAATGCTGGCTCAAAATGACCAAAAAGAAAAGAAAAGAAAAGAGAGAAACATCCCTGAATGTGTTATCAACAGGTCATCAACTCCACAGCTGTTTAGTCGATTTAAGATCGATAGATATATATTTATTATTATTATTATTATTATTATTATTATATCAGAGCAGAAGCAATTAGATCAGAATCAAAGCATAACATTTACCTGTCAATGGCTTCCAACACATGAATAATGTCTCCCTTCCAAGAATCTGCTCCACACTACACTACAGATGAAACTTTGCTTCCCATTAGCTCCACCCACTTCATGTAAATTGTTATCAGTAAAGCGAGATACAAGGCCAACTAATTACCCGAGTCGTGCAATTTACAGAAATCAAACACATTAAAAGGTTTTTTCTTTTTCATAAGAAACGAACCACAGAACTACCAAAATAACTATAAGAGTTGTCACCTTGTTCTTCTTCTCTGGTTTTCTAGTTTCGTTTTTTCTCTCTTTTGTAGGGCATGGATGCTAAATGCAAGTATGAGATTCCGAGTTAAAAGTTACAGTGTACATGAAAGAATTGAAAGGAGGCTCCTCTCTCTCTCTTGTGGAGGTTACCTGGTATTCACATGAGAATAATAATAATAATAATACAGGAGACAATTTGGATATATAATAGCTTCTTTGCCATCAGGAACTGCCAGGTTCTGTAGGTGTAGTACAAGGTGCAAGAGTGTTTGGGCGCAGGCTAACTCCTCCCCCTCTAATGGATATACCTGAGAACTTCACTGAACTAGCCCTGCTCACAACACTCGAGTCCAGGAACACCACTACCACCGTGATATCATCATGGAAATGCCGCCGGACACCACGGTCTATCTTCTTCAAGTCTGAATACCTCATTTCTCTTTTCTTAGCTGCTTCTTGCAGAGCAGTTTTCACTAATCTTTTTGCACTTCCCTGCATCAGTTTACAGCAAACATGTAAACACAAAACACATGCCTCTAGCTATTTTAGCTTAAAACACGACCAGGAAACAAAGCTCAGGCTTCATATCTTAATCACCTTTGTTTAAGGTCTGTTTTAATTAATGGCAGCATAAGCCTACCTTAACCTATGCTGATAAATAATAATGGCTGTCCCAGCAAAAGCATTTTTATCCTAGGATTAAATTATAAGGGAAAAGACTAAGGCTTTGCCAGATGCACTGAGCTGGGTTAGAAGTTTAACCAGTTGGTTGATGAATTCAATAAATAAATACTAATATTTCCTCTTTTGATAGCTCAAATGAGTATGAAAGTCAAAAAGAGGATAATATGCATTTTGGCAGCATAAGGATCAAGAGTTTCACATTTTATAGAATTTATGGACAGCACATTAAGTTTCCCCAGAAGATAGCAAAGCATGGGAGCTTTGTCTCTAGTCCATAGTCACTATATGGACAAAAACATTTAGCTTTAATGCCTTAACTGGAAGAAGAAAGATCGCCAAAAACAAAAAAGGATATAGATAAAATGTAAATATGCAATAAGCCATTCAAAATCATAAAGCTATCAAGCGTGCCCCAAATACTGGAAGAGAAATATTCACAAAAACAGCTTCATTACAATGGTCATAAAAATTGGGACTGCTAAAGAAGTAATATAAATATACTTCATCGATTAAACAAAATTTTGTTCATTTGTGGAATCCATCATTCCATTGAAGCAAGAAAGTTAGAACTCACTTCAGCCCCGCTTCCTAAATTTATAATGTCTAAGAAAGATAAAAATAAATAACTTCACAAAACAAAAAGATAGATTAGCAACTGAGATAAGCATGTCTTACACTTCGTGGATGGTTTTGTACTATATCAACTGCTTCTTGATTGCTAAGGTGCTCCCATAAGCCATCAGATGCAAAAATAACAAATTGATCATGTGGCTGCAGTTGGTGCACTGAAATTGCTGGTTCTGCACTTAGTATTGGCTTTTTTATAGGTTCACGGAGTCGAAACTTCGCATATAAAGGCTCTCTGTTGAACTCAGCCTTCTTTAGATATACATCACCGATGGATCTGGAAATCTGAAAGCATCAACGATCTTTATCATCAGTGAACACATTAAGAAGTTAAAATCATCTGAAGATCTCAACTAAATATGCCCTCAATAAACTTTCATAAAATTATTAAGTTACAATTTTGGTTTCTTTCGTTAAATCTGGAAATAAATATTATTGGAGTGAAAGGGCCCCAATTTAGTTTCACACACTAATTATCACCTTAAAGCAATGTGACAGTTTTCACTCACTACTGAATTCACATTTTCATTCATTATATTGTATATGTGACTAATGGAAGATGCTCTTACGACAAGCAATATTATCGTTGATAATGTAATCCTACCATAATATATATGAATTTCAATGGAACAAGTATAAAGCTTGACATGCAAAACTTCAACCATGTCTGTGGCACCAACAAATAAGCTATAATTAATGACCAACTTGATATACAGTCATCAACTTAAATGAATTATACAATTGGTAATGTTGATGAAAAACTTGATACCTTATGGAGTTCACCCGACATTTTTAAGTATATACCTACCACACATCATGCCTGTTCCCAACATTACATTTTACATTTCTCAATTCAGTTTGAAAAGACCTTCATTACTAACTGTTTTAAGAATTACTGCCAACTTCTTGCATAGCAAAAGTCAATTGCAGTATGACACAGCATCTGTGTTGTCTTGAAGCTATAGACAAACTCAAGGCAATACTGATGAAGTTCACTTCATTCTGTCTTACTCAGTTCCTGTTATTTTTCCCCTTAAAACTAAGCCAGTCACGATTATTGAGCTTCAGGTAAAAAGGTAAAATCAGCAAAGCTCAACTTCATTACACATTTCATTTCATTCAGTTGGAAGATAATCGGAATCCAACCAAAATCTCTCATAAATAAATTCATTTATTCCTTAATCAAACTGCTAATCCACACTAACTACTAAAAGATCACAACCCCAAAATCATAAGAAATAAGGATAAAATTGTATCTTTTAAATGAGAAAATGGCTATAATGTGAAAGCCCAAATAACAACCCGTTTCTGATATTATGAGTTACCTGTATGAGGCCCTTCACACGCCATACATTATGTTTTAAAACGACAATATGTGAATCATCAGGGTGCAAAGCTTTCATCTCTTGTCTCACAGCCTCTATACAGACATTGTGCTCAGCTGAGAGCTGAATTGACAAAACTTCCCCTGTTGCCTTCATAACTCTACCCAAAACAGCACGAGAATCCCCAACATTGGCAATATACAAATTTCCACCACAAACAACACCAACCAGACAACATGATCCTACAGCAGCAATTTGTGGTTTCATGGGCCATTGTTTTGTAACAAGAGAGAGAAAACCATCTTCGGTTGCTTGAAATGCCTTGCGTATCACTTCCGCTGACATAGACTGATGCTCTGTAGTGAACCCTGTACACAAAACGGAACCAGATCAATTTAGTAAACAATTTACCTCAGCATCCAAAGCCCTACAATGGGAATCAAACCTGTCCAAATGACTAAAAGCATTTTTTGACAATTAATTGAAGTCATATATAATATATTATCCTTCAATTCCAGAATATATCAACAAGTATCCTTATACTTACTATAAAGCGATTCTTTTCCTTGAATGAATCATGCCTTTCTCAGAAGTTATGGAAAAGATAACCTAAATTTGGAACCATGAAGATAAGCAAAAAAAGATCCATTAAAATGTAAGCCACTCACTCTTTAGATGGTGAAAGAGGTGATCATTAACATAGCGAGACGTCTCAGGACCCCCATGACCATCATAAACTCCAACAAATGTACCAAATGGACCAGACTCATGTAAGCTCAAACTGCCAGACTCAACCTGGCTCTGATCTTCCAGTAAATTGTTGGCCTGAACTACCGCCATTGAAAACTCACCACTAAAGTGATGTCCATGGTCCTTGTACCACAACAGCCCATCTTGGCGACCAGTACTATCGGAATTGCTGTGTACGTATCGATCGGACCTTGGCCGAAAGCAGGCCTTCAAAAAGTTCATGAACCCAGATAACATCCCTCATCTCAACCAAAAACCCTCCTATTCATCCACATTTAATACACACCCAAATAAAAATCTGACCCAGAAACTCCTTTAACAGCAGTAATTTGTGTGCTTCCTCCCTATTTCAAGTTGGTATGCACTGCAACAAAAAGCTGAAACAGAATTAGCAACCTAACTTATAACAAGGAGTTCAATCAAAAACACATCAATCCGACACTCCAATAAAAAAAATTCAATCTTTATACAAGAAAAGAAGTAATTATGCATAAAAAAATTCAATCTTCACACAATGTTTTACCCCAACCAAACCCCCAATTCCAAATTGGTATAAAGACGGCGCCTTTAATTGGTTGGTTTAGGGTTAAGAATTGAAGAAAAGGAGATCAATCAAAAGAAAGACAACAGAAAATCAAAAGGGTTGAAAAAGAATAGTCAAAGGTCTAACATTTCACATTGAAGCATGAAATAAAACCTAGAAAAAAAAAAAGACAAAACACATGAGGCTTACCTTGTTTAGGTTGTTTGTAGATAGGTAGTAACTAACAAAGTATTGGAGTTGAGTTGAAGTGGATGTAGGTGATTCCAAGTGTTAGATCTTGATGAAGAGAAATGATTATTATTATTATTATTATTATTATTATTATTATTATTAAGTGAATAATTAAATGATGATTAAGCAGACAAGCCCCATAAAAGAGCAACAATGAAGACAGCAAAGCAGAGGTCCAGTTATGGGGTCCACGCAGGCTAATATGAGTATGGTATTATCAGATTACAGAAAGAGAAGAAGAAGAAGAAGAAGAAGAAGAGTCAATGAAAGCAAGTCTCATCTCTGTTGAGTAATTTGGTTTGGATAATTCATGATCCATAAGCTATTGCTGTACGGTGATAATAATATTATGGGAGTTACATCAAATGGGGTTCACGTGACTCCACGTGTCATGTGACTCTACAACAAACCTTGCCTTGCCCTTCATCTATCTACTCTATACATACTACTCCTATGTAAATGTAAAAGAGACTCCCCCAGTCGCACATAAAAATGCAAAATTTTACTAGTTGAGCTTGTAAAGTTGGAACAGGATTAACACTTATTAATAACATGTACAATTTAGTTGGCATTTCAATCTTGATTCGGCTTTTATGGGGTGATTACGACGAATGGACGACCACTACGCACTATGCTGATTTGAAAGTTGATCACGCTTCCCTGATGAGCTCAAGGACAGGCGAAAACCAAGGTACATCACAGACGAAAAAGGCTAACCTCAGACTCCTTAGAAACAATCAAAGTGTTGTACGGGTGTTGCCTCGACGTGAAACTCTGAACCGTGAAAATGTAAAAAATTAATCTTGTGTTCTCTACCTCTTTCATTATATTTCAATTCACTTGCCCATTGGTTTGCCCCTATTGTCAATCTATATTTGCGCGTGTCGATCCCACAAACTTGCTGAGACTTTAAATTCATTATTAACTTCAAAAAAAAAAAATCATTTGAATCCAAAGAGTAGAAAAGTGCTCTCGTCATTGTGGCCGAAGTTGGGGGATATAAAAATGCATTGGTAAGGGAGTTTGTTCAGAAGAGTCCTCCAAACATTTCGGTCTCGGATTAGTTTCATTATTATTTTTTTCGAATTGGAATTATGAATACAGAAGAGAGAGCAAACTCTCAGATGGAATTAATGTGGTGCTCACATAGTCGATAACTGACAAAATACAATTTAGTCAATCACCGTCAGATTATAATCTAAAGTTGAAGATTAAAACCTAATAAAATCATCTATTTTACTTAAACTAGACGTTTGCCCGCGTATTGCGCGGAAATAGAATATGATCTATGAAAATATTAAAACATATTATAAAAATCATGGAGTTGGGTATAAAAATAAATATAATATAAAACTTTCTCTACACCTTTGTGCTTAGGTGCATCCGCCACCTCCCAATATATATGAATACATCTTTTTATTTAAAAAAAAAAATTATACTGAAACATTTCATTTACCACTATTACATCGATAGAGAAAGGATCAAGTGTGACAATGGGCTTATGGTGTGACAACCCACTTATGGTGTGACAAGTGAAAAAGGTGGGGTAATTTTGTAATTGAACATGAGAAGGTGGCAAACTTGTAATTAAGAGAAAAAGCCTTATACGTGTAAAATGGAGGAAATGAAGAGGGGGTGATGTCAGTGCTGATGTCACCCCCTGGAGAGAGAAAATGTTTTAATTATTTTCTTTAAAATGCATTTTCCCGCTCTTCCCGAACTCGTTTTTCAAAAAAAATTATACCACTGAACTCGTATTAATTAGGCCGTCATTTTGAGATCCATTTTTGTTATTTATAAACGATTTTTAATTTTTTTAATTTTTCTATGGTTGTTTCAAATTAATATTCGGTTGTTTCAAATTAATATTGTGTTGTTTCAAAATAATATTCTGTTGTTTCGAATGAAATATAATTAACACTTTTGATTGAATGAAGCTTTGTAATAAGTTGATAATGTTTGGTAAAAATTTGATGGCAAGAAAGTCCACAAATTGTAGAAAATCAAACATTACAATGGGGAAAAGTGAGCAACTAAGGAAAAGGTTAAATGGAAATCAAGCAAAGTGCAACTAAACCTACAGGAATAGAAATTGTTGCCTCACAGCACATAAAAGCAGCTCCACTATATGAATGAATTCAATGAACACCCATATGCTATATTGTTTCAACAAAATACTCTGTTGTTTCAAATTAATACTCGATTGTTTCAAATTAATACTGTGTTGTTTCAAAATAATATTATGTTGTTTCGAAGTATGAAAAAGAGAATGTTCAAGCAGTCTCCATTCACTACTGAACTCATCCATTTTATACTTTTCCCCTGTTGTTTGATTCAAACGATAGATTGAAAAAACGTCAAGGAGACTTTTTAAAGAATAAAATATGAGTTCAATCACACAAACTATGAACTGATGTGTAATTGGTAGCAAGCTGTACGAATGGCATGCAAAGCTAAATATGAGTTCAAACATCAAGGAGACTTTTTAAAGAATAAAATATAGATACTTGCTTTTTGGCAACACACAATAAGATAAAACCCAGAGAAAAAGAAGCCAGCAGCCCTGTTGATGAAATGATTTGAAAATCCCACTTCAAAAATAAAATGATTTGATCATCCTTTCATAAACAAAAAATAGCCAGCAGCTCTGTTGATCAAATGAAAATCATCACCTAGCCTCCATGTGATAAATTATCACATACAACTTAGACATGCAAACCTTGAATTAATTAATTTGATGCCAACAATACAGAATCAAAATTAACACATACAACATATTTTAATTCTGTCTTTATTTTAATTTGATAACTCCTCTATTTTTATTTTAATTTGATTAACTCATTTGTTTGAGATATTGATACTCGCTTGTTCCAAATTAATACTCGGTTGTTTCAAATTAATACTCGGTTGTTTCGAATTAATATTCTGCTGTTCCGAATGAAATATGTGGAACATAATTAGCACTTTGGATTGAATGGAGCTCTGTAATATTTGTACTCTACCAATTATGGGAATTGCTGATTGTATGAATTAAATTGATATAAATGTGAAATGAAATTATCTCATATTAAGCTAGATATCATCTTCCACTAATCTTTGGGCTGCTGAATGCAACATAGAAATGAAAATATCTCATATATATGATTGGATGCAACTAAATGTGAACTTCTTACATGAAATCTTGCAACATTGCTGCATGCAGGAAAAAAGAACAAACCTAAAGATAAACACTAAGCATGTCCCTTAATTGTTATGCATTGTATTATGAATATTTCATAAATATGCACAAAAATGTTACTTCAGATACCAAAATCAATTAATAAGTAACTAAGGAAAATATATAACAAAAGAAGAAGTAAAACAAATAACTGCTAGAATGCAGAAATATGGATAGAGAGGTAACTGATTACAAGAGAGACTGCAAGTCTTTCAGCACATAATTGACAAGGTAAAGTTGGAACATATCTAGCACAAATGATGAAAATAAATGGCAGGGAAAAGATCAGCATAATATCAGCTTGTATATGTTTGTGTATATGCTCTTTCACTTTAGTTGAGCCTGAGCAAGGATTCACAGCATTGCCTTAGTTGCAGAAGCAGCATATGTAACATATTGTCACAAGTTTAGGTTCTTGCTGCTATGATTTGTCGGAACTGCTGGCCCAATCCCGGTTCAATAATTATGCTTGCCCAAGTGCAATATTTGTTAAATAGTGAGTGAAAACCATTGGTTTTTGTATGTTGATCTAGATTTGAAGTATACAGAATAGAAAGTACAAACATATAAATCTGGGAATCCTATTTTATAATCAATCTAGTCAAGAAAACATGTTCAAGTTTGATCCTTTATCTATAGTACAGCTCCATTTCGTAATGCTATAAATTAAGCTGTCTTCAAATTTCTTGTATATGTAATTACTACTTTCTTTTTTCACTCTTTTACATAGTTTAATAATGTACTCTACGTAAAATGTGTAAGTAAATCTCTCCTTGTATGGCTACATCTGCCTGATGCTTCAACGTTTTGAAACAGTCGAGTATTATTTCGGAACAACCGAGTATTATTTCGAAACAACAGAGTATTTTGTTGAAACAATACAGCATATGGAGCAACCGAGTATTTGAAGATCAAAGATTCAAAGTCCAAATTGAAACAAAAATGAATTAAAAAAAACTGCAAAAGGCAACAAAAATAGAGTGATGAGCATAGCTAAAAATGTATCTCTAGATTCAAAATTATACCTTATGAAACCGGAAAAGCATCCGTCTGCAAAATTTCTACTTTCTTCGTTGATATTCAGATAGTGTTTATGGATTGCAAATAAACAATCGGAAAAGGATCCGTGAATACCATCACAGAGAAAACAAGTAAACTATCGACGGCAGATTGTGCCGATCGGCGAAGGCAAACTGAGGCGATTAGTGAAGGAGGACCAGGGAAGGCGGACTGAGACGATCGGCGAAGGTAAACGGAGACGATTGGCGAAGGCGGTTGAGACGATCGGCGAAGCTTTGTCAGAAACGAAGAGGAAATGACATGGAAGAGGAAATGATGAAGGAGAAGCTTTATCAATTTTCCACCGTTTTTAAAATGTTCAATTATATAATTAGTCCGTCTCACCATAAGCACCTTGTCTCACCATAAGACCCCTGTCTCACCTGAACTTGACTCTACATCGATATATATGGAGTTTAAAGGAAAAAACTAATTGAAAAAGTCAAACTTTTCATAAAACATTATGTTAGATACACTCATACCTTTAAGTACTCTAAACTTTTCATCAAGCGTCACTTAAATGTTGAGTCGCGCCCACCTTGAAATTGATCTCACCCAAATGATTTGATTAAGAAATTGATGACTTATCAAAGTAGATGATAGATGATTAATTTCAGCCATTATATATAAAATCATGCCATACTTTTGGGTGTTGGGATGTATAAGAAATTGAAAAGGCTTAAAGCTATATGCAGCCCCCTATACTTGGCCAAAAAAAGTCACTTTGTCCCCTCAACACTCGGGACGTCTTATTAGCCTCCTCAACTTGTAAAAAGTGATACACTTAGTCACTTTTTCATCCATATTCACCCTCATTTGGGAGATTGAACTACACTTTCTTGAAAATTACAAAATTAATTCTTACAAAATTACAAAATTGGTCCTTTGATTTCTCTAATTTCTTCTTCCATATAAAATTTCAGAATCCGGCCGCCGGAAATCCGGAATCTAGCAGTCGATTTTGGAATTCCACAATTTGGCGACCAGATTCTGGTGGACGAAATTTGAAATTTCAGAATCCGGCTCCAGCGATTGGAATCTGGAATTTCTGAATCGGGCGCTAGAATGTTTTTTGAATTTTTTTTAATGAAAAGAAAGAATGAGGGAAAGAAGATTGAGATGGAAAATTAAAAAAAATAAAATTTAGAGGTATTTTTTATATTTTCCTTATTCTTTTCCAGCCCTCCACTCTCTCTTCATTTTAATATTTTTGCTACATCAGTGCCACATGGGACATGGAGAGCTAAGTGCATCATTTTATACATGTTGAGGGGCTAAGTGTATCACTTTTCACAAGTTGAGGGGGCTGATAGGACGTCTCAGGAGTTGGGCAGGCAAAATGACTTTTTTGACCAAATTTAAGGAGCTGCATATGGTTTAATCCAATTGAAAATGTTGGCCCTATCAAGAATAGAATCACCTAGAGGGGGGTGAATAGATGTCAAAGTTGAAAACTGAAAATTTCTTAGTTTTTCGGAAAACTTAATTTTCAGAGTCAAATTTCCTCAGAGTCAGAAGCAAGCTTACAGAAGTTGCTTCTGAGGGAAATTCTGCCTAAAAACAGTTAGACTGTTTTCAGCAACAGAACTTCTGATTTGAGAGCTTCTGGACAGTCTTCTGAACAAAGACAATGATACTTTAGAGAAAATCTGTTTCAGCACTAAATATGAACAAGTACAGAGAGACAAAAATAACAAGTATAAGAGGGAGAAAGAAGTTCATGAGATCCTGATTGAACAATTCGATTTATCCAAGTTCGCCACAGAAGTCCTGTGACTACGTCTTGTCCCCTGAGGTCGCAGCCTATAGAGATTTTATAAATCCACTATTCAGAACTTTTATGGCAAGTTCAGAAGCTCCTTTACATCAACAGAACTTAAGCTAATTTCTCACTTAGTTCTGACTAGCCTAAAAAGAGTTAAAGGATTTCCACCAGAATAAACAATACTCTGTTTTCTGGATTTCTCACCCAACTCTAATCTCAACTAGATTTCTCTCTTTAAATCTAACTGAATATCACAAACGATATCAGTTTACAAGATTCCTATTATGAACTTGTTTTTCTTCACTCTCTGACTTTAACTAAGACTATGCTAAGAAAGATTGAGAATGGAAAATGGTGCTCTGTTTTTTTTGTTAAAACAGTGCGTTGAGATTTTGCTCGATGATCATACATGTATGTGATGCAATGGAGCTTGACTACTATTTATAGTGAATGAGGATGACCGTTGGTGAATTTGAATCTTCAATAGAGATGACATCAGTTGTTGTAGCCGTTAATTTGTCAAGTCTTCAAACGGTCTTCAAACACTTTGATTCTGTTATCCTTCTTCTTTAACTCAATCCGGTAAGTGATTTGAAATCAAAGAAGAGGTTGACTGGAATCATTCTTCAATTGGATCAACAAAGGGTAGACAAGGAAATTCTGGTTTCTTTTGAACAGACAGGCGCGCTCCATCAAAACAGCTTTTTGAACTTTTGGCGCCTTGCATTAAATGCACTTGTCAGAGCATTAAATGCTCAAACAGAACCCGTGACAAAGCTTTCAGAAGCTGATTTCCAGTTGTCTAGACTTCTGATCAAATTGGCAAAAGAACTTCTGATTGCAAAGAACAACAGAGGAGAGCTTTAGCAGACTTCGGCTTCAGAGCGGAGCATCCAGCTTCTGAATTATTGAAACTCTGACTTCAGCAAGCGGATCTTCTGAGTCCTTTAGGCAATCCAGAAATGATTCATTCAGCCCTTGCTGAGTAACTTACACATAGACTAAGTAGAAAAAATATTAGTCAACAATAAGCTATATGTAAGAGAGTATTAAGTTTTCATCTTCTGACACGATTGGACATAATCAAAATACTTAGGGTTCATCAGAAAACAACAATGTACAATATCTATGACTAAAACATGAGTGTGATGAAGAAAATTCTTAAACTAAATATGAGGAGAAGATTGTAAATGTAGGAGCCGTTTTTAATGAAAGGCAATGAATGAGAAGATCAAAAGGCATGACATGAGTAATTAGTAATAATAGGGGATATCAAAAAACATAAAACGTTTTTGTTTAGGGGAGATCGAAAGGTATAAACGTTTTTGTTAATTGGGTCTTTTGACATCAATATATTAGTAAATAGTAATAATTATAAATCACATTGAATTAAAACAATTTAAAATTCTAAGGTTTTGACAAATAAGCAATTTGTTGACGTGGCAAATTATGGTGAGGTTGTTAGAGCTCGCCTTTTATATATCTATATAGATTATAAATAGTGTTTTTTGTTTTTTTATTACACCATAGATAGTCTTGTATCAACCTGTCGTCTTTAGGTGATTTCATTAGGTTTTAATCTCACCCTTAGATTCTAATCTAATGGTGATTGACCAAATTGTATTTGTTCAGTTATTAACTAGGTGAGCATTACTGGATGAAATTATATTTATTTGATTCACTCTTGTCAATATGAATGTAAATATAGAGAGTTGGGATTCACATTTTAGTTCCATTTGGTAAATTTTAGGGTGATAAATAAAAGATAGCGTTGCATGGACATTTGATAGGCTATCTCTTGCTTGGTTATCATCTCTGAGTAAGGGCATGTCCATTTGAATGTCTCGATTGGGTTTAAGCTCATGACTTTCCAATTGGTTTTATGTCGATGTCTCTTAATTACAAAAAAGTTGAGGAAATTTTTAGTCGGGTTGATTGAATCTATACTATATATAAGAAGGGCTCATGTGTGACAATGAGCTTAATGTGAGACAAACCCCTTAAAGTGTGACAAGAGAAGGAGGTGGGAGCATTTTTGTAATTAAACAGAGAAAGATGACAAACTTGTAAATAAATGAAAATAGTCATGCGCAGGAAATAGAGGGAAACAAGAGGAGGGTGATGTCAGCACTGATGTCATCACTGGAGAGAAAAAAAGTTTTGATTCTTTCCTTTAAAATCTATTTTCTCGCTCTTCTCGAACTCACTTTTGGAGAAAAAATTGTACCATTGAACTTGTATTAATTAAGCGGTCATTTTGAGATCCATTGTTGTTATTTATAAATGATTTTTATTTTTTTATTTTTCTATGGTTGTTCCAAATGAAATATTCGTTGTTCCAAATATGAAATTGTTCCAGATTCAGAACCGTCCGTGTTGCTATAATTTGAATTTGGTTATAACTTATATTTGTGTGATTACAGAGAAGCGATTTAAGAAAGCAAGATACCAACCAAAGACGAGATCAATTGGACGAAATGACGATCAAACCGGTGTAAGGATCTCCGACGGAAAACAGATTGTAAAGGATCGTACAATTGTTACCGGTGTACTGGACAATGTGATAGCAATGACGACCTCCTCTTCTGATCCGGTGGAAGGAGTGTTCCTCGGAGCCATCTTCAACGAGGAAAACAGCCGGCATGTGGTTCCTTTAGGTACTTTAAGGGACGTTCGGTTTCTGGCATGTTTCCGGATCAAATTGTTCTGGATGGCTCAGAAAATGGGAGATCACGACAAGGATATTCCGTTAGAGACGCAGTTTTTGCTTCTCGAGACTAAGGATGGTTCTCATCTTGAATCAGACAATGGAAATGAAGCTAATCAGATCATCTACACTGTTATCCTTCCGTTGATTGAAGGTTCTTTCCGTGCTAGTTTGCAGGGGAACACCAATGATGAGCTCGAGCTATGTTCGGAGAGCAGTGATGTGGACATGAAAACGTCTTCGTTTACTCGCTCGTTGTTCATTCCCGCTGAGACAGATCCATTTGGAGCGATTTCGAAGGTGGTGAGAGCTGTTAAGCTTCACTTGAAAACGTTCTGGCAACACCATGAGAAGAAGTTGCTGGGAGTGGTGGACTATTTCGGGTGTTGTACCTGGGATGCTTTTTATCAGCAAGTGACTCAAGAAGGGGTTAAGGCTGGGCTTGAGAGTTTAGAGGCCAGAGGGACTCCTCCGAAGTTTGTGATAATTGACAACAGATGGCAATCGGTTGGAGGAGATCCGCAACCGGAACAAGATGAAGATCGTGATCAGAAACAACAGTCGTTGCTTAGGTTGACCGGGATAAAAGAAAATTTGAAATTCCAGAAGAAAGATGATCCAACATTAGGGATAAAGAATGTGGTAGATATAGCCAAACAGAAGCACAAATTGAAATACGTTTACGTTTGGCATACTATAACGGGATACTAGGGTGGAGTCCGGCCAGGAGTGAAGGAAATGGAAGGATGGATCATCAATGAAGTATCCAATGGTATCCAAAGGACTAATGGAGAACGAACCGACTTGGAAAACTGATGTTCTAGCAGCTCAAGGATTGGGCCTGATGAATCCTAAGGACGTGTTCAAATTCTACGATGAATTGCACAGTTATTTAGCTTCTGCAGGTGTAGATGGTGTTAAAGTGGACGTGCAGTGCATATTGGAGACGCTCGGTGCCGGTTTGGGAGGAAGAATTCAACTAACCAGGCAATATCATCATGCCCTTGATGCATATGTGGCTAGGAATTTCCCTGATAATGGTTGTATTCACTACTAGAAAACAATCGAACCTTAACCCTAACCCTAAAAACAAACAAAAAAAGAATTTTTTTATTTTTTTCACTTAGCCCCTTCAACTTAATGGACAACCTGTTGGCCACCTAATTCTGTAATATTTTTCCACTTAGCCTCCTCAACTTATAAAGTCTTTTCCACTTTGACTCCTCAATTTGTCAATTATGACATATTTGCCCTTTTTATGCTGATGTGACATGAATGTTGTATAACCAATTATATTGTGCCACGTCAGCACAAATGAGCAAAATGGGTCATATTTGATAAGTTGAAGAGGCCAAGTGGAACAAAATTACAAGTTCATGTGACTAATAGGTTGTCATCTAAGTTGGGGTGGCAAAGTGAAAAAATAGACAAGTTTAGGCGGCCCGATAGTTATTAAGCCTAATTTTAATAAAATTTTGATACTTTATATTTAAAGGCAAATCCGTACATCGCACGGAGCAAAGACTAGTGAAGATATAAAGAAGTCTAATAATTCAACTTAATTATATTCATAATGTGAGATATTTAACACCATCAAATAATGGTTGTGAAAATTTTACTATATGTTAAGAACACTCATAAAATAGGCACGAAAACACCATCCTTGAGATCTTTTTGCTGTAAAAAAACAAAGACATGCATACTATTAAGAAATGGTTATGAGCTTTCCACAATCAAAACGAGATTTCTTCAAAAGCAACCCAGCAATAAAATTGGCCAAAATGGTATCTCTAAAAAGGGTCAATAGTTTTCCATTACTTTGTTGTATGAATCCAACCAAATAAGAAGTGGTAATGAGATCAAAGCTTCTCCATCTCCTTTGTTGTGCATATTTCTTCAACCCAATTTCAATCTTCTTATATTCATCATTGTCACTTGATTTTTGGTTCAAGGCCTCAGATAGGCACCTAGCTAAGACAACCCCATCTTCCAAAGCGGAGCAACCACCTTGGCCTATGTCCGGCGTCATAGGATGGAGTGCATCTCCAGCTACACAAGTGTTGCCTTTGCTTATGTTTCCCCATAACAACTCCCATGGATGTCTATATCTTAGATGGCTCTCTACCATATTCTCCACTTGTGTGTTTTCTACTACTACCTTCATTTTATGATGGACTTCATTTTCAAGTGTGCTGAGCACAAATGCCTTCTTCTGTATTAGGTTGTCCTCTTCTACCTTATTGTCTACAACAAAATATGCTACCCAATATTACCAAAATGATACATTTATTCTCAAATACCACCTAGTTCATCACAAACAAAAACAAATCTGTTTGGTATATTTATTAACCATCCGATTATGTCAAGATTCGTGACTAAAAGGACTTAATCTCTCGAACTATTTTCACCAAGCATGCATAATACTCTAGCCTAAGCCTACTACTCTAATCAACATCTTGTTGGGATTCTCTAAGTAATTTTATGTAATAGGATTCATGGTTACCTATATCATAATCAGAGGATGTCCAAGTGAAAAACCAATAAATAGTTGTATCGTCACAAGGGAGGAGACCAGATCGATAACCATCCCCATAGAACTGTAGGAACTTTGAATCGAAGCCATGATTTTGGTTGAATTTTGCAAAGCCTCTAATGGATGCTCATCCTGTATAAGCTGGTTTTTTGAAACCCAACCATTTCGCTACAACTGAGTTCACCCTGTCGCACCCAATCAACACCTTCAGTTCACAAATACATAGAGTACTTTGGTTCATATAATTAAAACATGATATATAAGATCAATTAAGTAAGTGAAACAAAGGAAGGTTGATTTGACCTTAGTTTTGATGATGGTACCATCATCGAGATACAACAACTTAAAGTTAGCTGATCCTTTAATGTCTCCAAGTTTGGAGGAAAATCGTATATTGGTAGGCGGAAGTTCATTTGCAAGAGTTTCCACTAAAACTTGTCTTTTAACACAACGAACTTCAACCTCTTCCCTGCCCATCCATCAAACTTTTCATCTATATAAATCATAATAATCAAATCGAGAGTCGACTCGTGACTAAGAATCGATATGAATTGTAAGAGTCAAATAAGCAAGTACGCGAATGTAACATGGTGGGGGTAGAAGAATTATAATTCTTAGAGTTTACTATATAGTTATTTACTATATATAGTAAATTATTAACCCATTGAAACTCTTGTCTTAGAGTTTCAATGGTTTATTAGAAGTCTTAGAGTTCTAGTTCTCCTAAAGAGATTTCTTAATACTTCTGCATGCAATTTCTGACTCGCCAGACTCGGATGACTCGGCTGAGTCCCACCGATTCGGGCGAGTCAGGGCCGAATCACACATCTAACCGATTCAACCATAACAGTCGGCTTGAAATATGTTATATTTGACTTGACTCTTACGAGTCTAACAACAGTGATATAAATATAGCTGTGAACTTTGGATACTTGATCCATCTATCAAGTTATCAATTATATACCAATATATAAGAAGTAAAGTATAGTTGAATAGAAATAAAAGAAAACCAAGATTAAGCCACTTAAATACTTACTTCCCTTTATCCTTAAAGGATAACTCTGCACTCTTTTGGCCTATGTTGGTGTTGCTACTAACAAATCTAGGATCACAATAATTAGTGATAGTTAAGTTAATTTGAAGCAGAAAGAAAGAAGACATGCTTAGTAAAGCATTTCATTACTATTAATAAGATATATAATTGAACATTAACTATTAGCTTAATCTGGCATACCCATGAATAAGTGGATGTTGTTTTCTTAGAGCATGAGCAATACCGATAGAATCAAACGCTTTCCAAGCATTACTCCAAGTTGTATAAGCAAATCCACTCGCTCTTAAACTCGATGATGATTCCAACACTAAGCTTTTAATTCCGAGCCTAGTATTAATTAGTAAAGTTACGGAAATACGATTGATATTAGACGTATAAATAACAAATCCCATCAAATGACATTAATTAATTGAATGATATTAAGTTGAAAACAAAGGTAGGTACCTATGAAGAGCAAGAGCAGTGGTAAGTCCAGCAATTCCAGCTCCTACGATCACAACATCTTCATTACCTACTACTTCCAAGTCCATGGCTACCTGAGAATCAAATATTTATGTATATTATGATATGAAGAACAAATTAAGATTGTACATCATTGGGAGAGCAATATTAATTACTATCCACATCTTTATAATATTCAGTTGTTTAATAAAATATCATTGCTACATGACGATATCAATATAGGATGACTTTTGCTTTCACAATAGACAAAATTGTTGTTGTAATTCAATGGCAGGAAAGGGACATCAAGGCTTTTATATAAGACTTGTAATACTTAGACACGTGGCTTATTTTATTGCAAAGGTAAAAATGGATAATTTTTTGCATTTTTGACATTGTAATTTGATCTATACCTATTTTGTAATCTATATATGGAGCTCTAATTGGGGTATACATTTTCTTACAAAAACCATATTGGAGCAAAAATGTAACATATATTTAATATTGGATAAAAACCTAAAAAAAAATCCAAATTCATGGCATTTTTCAATTCCATGAGTAATACGAAGTCGTAAACTTTCGAGTAGGCTGCTTTATTCTAAAGACGACCGATTTTCTACATCTGCTTGCACAATACGAAGAGGCAGTGCTAAGAAGTCTTATAGAACCGACTTGATCCGCGACTTATCCCATATTTGTTTGTTCAATGACTTTAATTTCCAACAATCACACATGATGAATCAAAAGAAAAAGGGAAAGAAGAAAATTTAGGTTTCAAGTAGAATAGGAAGTAAGAAAAGTTGGACTTTTGGCAAGATAGGGTTTAGACAAGAGAACGAGGCTCTGGCACCATGAAGGATTATAAATCGTGAATATTACTTTTCTTTTGTAACAAGGAGGGGTTATGAGCCTCAGAAAATAAGAAAAGAAAAAGAACAAAAAGACAAAACAACAAAACTACGACAAACAAATTCGACGAGAGAAGCTTGAGCCACATATATCAGCTAGAAGGAGATCTTGAAGGCCTACATGCGGCACAACATACTCGTGAGGACCAAGGAAGTCCCTGCGAAGTTCGCCGTCTAATCAGCAATTCTATTTGATAACAACAAAAGTCATTCCGTCTTCAACGAGATAAAACATAAAACTACCCATAAAGGGATACAAACGATACCGCTACATGCAAAGAGACAAACCATAACGAGCCATATAGAGAGAAATATCTCTCGTATAGGGAAAATAAACAAAAAAATACCAAATAAAAAGAAAACTAATAACCCTAAGGCCTTGTTCTTTATGAGTGAACTGAACTGAACTAAATACTACTGAACTGAATTGAAGTGCATTTTACTGAAGAAAATTACTAAACTGAACTGAACTGAATACTACTGAACTGAACTAAAATAAATTACTGATAAGGTATAAAGAACAAGGCCTAACATGATTTTTATTGAAAGCAATAAAAAGAAAAAGCAGCAATGCAAAGCAAAGAAGGGGCTTTTCTTCTGGCTATTTAGACAGAAGAAAACCCCATAACCTGAATGATGAATGGAGACTTCTCCAATGACTAGGGTTTTCTTTTTTTCAGGTTAGATCGGTATACACAATACTTGAAAGTTTTAGAATGTGTAAATACATAAGAGATACCCTATAATATTAACTCTATCGTGATCTTCCTTTATTTTCTTTAAAGATTGAAAAATACAGAAAAAGTTGGACACATTATTAAGAAATGGTGATGAGCTTTCCACAATCATAATGAGCCTTCTTCAATAGCAAGCCGGCAAGAAATTTTCCCAAAATTCTATCTCTAAGAAATTGGAGTAGTTTTGTATTACTTTGTTGTATAAATCCAATAAAATAGGCTGTGGTAACAAGATCAAAGCTTCTCCATCTCCTCGATTGTGCATATTTCTTCAACCCGATTTCAATCCTCTTATATTCTTCATCGACACTCCCTTTTCGGTTAAAGGTCTCAGCCAAGCACCTAGCTAAGATAACCCCATCTTCCAAGGCAGAGCAACCACCTTGGCCTAAGTCGGGCGTCATAGGATGTAGTGCATCTCCAGCTACACAAGTGTTCCCTTTGCTAATGTTTCCCCACAATAACTCCCATGGATGTCTATACCTTAAATGACTATCTATTATATTCTCTACTTGAGTCATTTCTACTACTTCCTTCATTTTTTGATACACTTCATTTTCAAGTTTGCTTAGCACAAATTCCTTCATCTTCATTGGGTCTTCCTCTAGTTTCTTGTCTACAAGTCATAATCATAATCATAATCAAATAAATTGGTACAATATTAAGAAAAAATTTATACAATTGAAAATTACGTACATGGATTAGGTGTCCAAGTGAAGAACCAATAAACAGTTGTATCATCACAAGGGAGGAAACCGGATCGATAGCCATCACCAAAGAACTGCATGAACATTGAAGCAAATCCATGATTTTGCTTGAATTTTGCAAAGCCTCGTATGGCTGCTCTCCCAGAATAAGCTGGGTTTTTGAAACCCAACCAATTTGCTATAATTGAGTTCACCCCATCACACCCAATTAGCACCTAATTAATTCAGTTGAGTTCAGCATGTGATTATATATAACATGTATAGTATAGTATAGTATAATATAGTGCTAGTATATTAGAATTATATGATCATTAAATATTTCACCTTAGTTTTAATGATGGTACCATCATCAAGGTATAATCGCTTGAAATGACCAGATTCCTCAATGCTTCCGACTCTAGATGAATATTTGATAGTGTCATGCGGGAGTTCTCTTGCAAGAGTTTCCAGCAGAAGTTGCCTTTTCACACATCTTACTTCCACCTCTTCACTTCTACATTTTACAAATGTATAATATTAACATACATGTTTTCTTTTATATTATATATATTTGCATATGATCATATCACCTAATAATATGTTAAGCGAGTGTTTGGTTCAAACTTCAAATGTGCCAGTTGACAAGACGTTCTTAAAAGATCATATTACCTCTCCTTTTAATAAAAAAAAAACGAATTAAAAGATTGGAAATAACTTACTTGTTGTCATCCGTAAAAGTAAAGGATGTTTTTGAATTGCTTTGGCCAGTGGATGTGGCAACAACTCTGCAATAATTAGATTGATTATAAAGTAACTATATGTTGCATGCAAAAAAATATTAGGATAAAAGAGAAGATTTAAAATACTTTTGGACTACGTGGTACTCCGGATTCATGACATGTTACATGTGTTAGTATCTAGAGTTGATGATTTAGGGTCAAAGGTTTAGTTTTTAGGATCTAGGATTTTTATTTTAGGGTCTAGAATTTTATATAAATTATTAGTTAAAAAAATAAATTTATTGGTTTGAGCACCACATCATCGTGCTCTAGGAGTATACTAAAATCCCTAAATAAATATTTTTGTGATTTGAGGCTATTTGGAAATAAAGTTTTTTAGTTTAAAATTGTAAAAAAAAGTTATGGTTTGCACTATTTACAAGTCAGATTCCAAATTATTAAAAATGGTTAGTGAAATGAGTTTATTTAACCTTTAATTTGATGAAATGAATCATTAATTTTTATTTGAAGTTAATTAAATTTTGCTTAAAAATTATTGCTATCACTTTATAAATACAAAAATTGATTTGTACAGTTAAATTGTGAATTTGAATACATATAAAATTTCTTTAGGAGTTCAATACTAACCAAATTTTATGTTAAAAATTATAAATAAAATATAAACTCTTTCGAATTATTGGCTTTGCCTGCAACGTAACTTTTTTTTTTACATTTTTAACAGTTTGAAAGTTTTTTTACAAATAATGTAAAGCACATACCTTTATTTATACAATTTTAATTTACATACTTCTATTTACAAATGGATCGTCGTGTGTTTTTTTTTACTTTACCCTAATATTACTATCTACCCTCTCATCAAATTTCTATTTTGGGTCCATTTTTTATTTTAAATTTGCAATATATTGACAAATAGACAAAAATTAAATTTTGTCAATTAATATCTTAAATACCCTATTATTATTAGGTTCAACTTCTAATTAATTTCATTCAAATATCAAAATATACTCGTTAGTCAATGATTTTTTTTAAAAGAAACTTTTAAGGAGCTCATGCGTTTCCATGAACAGATTGGTGGATGTACTAATTGAGTTATGCCAACATTCTAATGTTGGTTAATGATTCGTTGAAAACCAACTTTTTTTTTATAACATTAAAATTCTTTATTTTTCAAAAATAAGTACAAAATAATGCAAATTAGGGTTACCCGTGAATGATGGGATGTTGTATCCGGAGAGAATGGGCAATGCCAATAGCATCCAATGCTTTCCAAGCATTATTCCAAGTCGTAAAAGCATATCCACTTGCTCTCAAACTCTCTGATGATTCTAACACTAAGCTCTTTATTCCAACCCTACAAATCCATGGATCTTTTCATAACTACATTTTCCAATTAAAAATAGATCAAATCCAATATGAACAATTTGACAAAGTAATCATTAATTTGTGAAAATAAACCTGAAAAAAAGAACCAAACATCAATATTTGATTGTACACTAATCACAATCTCATAGTCTGATTAAACATTTGATTTCGTTTTCTAAAAAAAAAACATTTTCTCTTCGAAAAAGAACAAAAAACAGAAAACATTTAATTTCAAAAAGGCCGAACATATATGCAAAATTAAAAACATGTGAGATGTCATGAGCGGTATTCGCACTAAACCTCCATCAATTTCGTGTATGGTGCTCTAAGTTAAAAAAATTTATGAATACCCAATTGTAAGTGAATCATTGATGTCATAAGCACGTACTAATTTTCTTGTTAGCCTTATTCTTTATATTTTATTAGTAATTTATTTCAGTTCAGTAATATTCAGGTCATTTCAGTTCAATAATTTTTCTTCAGTAAATGCACTTCATTTTAGTTTAATTCGGTAAAAAAAAAAACATAGCCTTAGTTATGTATTAGGGGCTTTCTAAAGTTGATGAAGTCTCTTTCCATATGGATTATTGGAATTTCACCAACTTGTATATGTCATGGAGCAAACATGATCAAATAATACAAGTCAGAGGCAAAAATTAACAATTTGAATAAATAATAAAAGATCAAATGATGTGTGAAAGGCAAAAAGCTTTATTTGGCCTTTGACCTATACAAAATTTATGCATTTGACCACTGACCTTTTATTTGGTCACATTTGGCCATTGACCTTTGTAATTTGGTGAAATCTCACCCTTATAATGTAATTGTCATTCCTACGTTTGTATAATTTAGCAATTTTTAGTTTTAGTATCAATTTCTTATTTGAAATAGAAGAAATTTTAATGTGTAATATTTTCATCTCATTTTAATTTTGATCCAAGAAGTGTGAAATTTCACTAAATTAATAGATTAATGGCCAAATATAACCAAATTACTAAGGTCAGCGGCCAAATAGTGTCTTTTTCTTATGTGAAATAAAAGTAAATGGGCACCAAAAGTATCGGAAATAATATATATAAATTATAATCGAGCCTTATGTATCAGTTCGAGCTTTTGATTTAATCGGTTAAATAATACGGTACTAGAGTCTTTGCGGTCTTGAGTGCAATCACGAAAAAATATTTGTCGAGAAAAAAAGAAAAGATTGACCATGTATTATATACGGTTCAAATTCAAAAAACACACGCGTAAAATGTTTCATAGATTAATACATAAACCATATCTTTGTGTTCAATTAGAAAATGTCAGTTTTATTTATACGTATGAAATAATTAACTGCTGTAATTGTTATTTTATGAATGTATGAGAGCAAATAAAGAATAACAACGGCAGAAATACCTGTGCAATGCAAGAGCTGTAGTAAGTCCAGCAATTCCAGCTCCTACTATCACAATATCTTCATTATCCATATACATATCCATCACTGCAAATATAGATTATTATATAGTATGAATAAGAAGAAGAGAATGAAGAGTGGATAGATAAGCTAATTATCACTACTTCCACATCTTTATATAGTACCATATCATGCCATGCCATGTATATGTATGCATGACGTTATCCATTACGTCTCTCACACCAATCTCATCTGATGGCTTTTAAAAAGATTACAAACCACAATTTGTCACATACATTTATTTCGACCCTAACTCATTAATTACTTAGGATATTTCATATTATTCTACGCCAATATTTGGGTTGTTATAATATTTCATATTAATTTTACACTACGTTAGGACATACTAATTTTGTATCGGGTAAAGTTAAAAAAAAGACTACCAAGTTTCACTTATTTTAAAGAAAAATTTGTTTTTGAAAGGAAGACCGAGATTTTACATTTTTTTTTTAAAATTACATTTTGGTTTGATTTTATAAAAGTTTATGGTTAAGGATTTTAAATTAAAAATTTCAAGAATTAAAGTTGCTTAATACCATAATTTTAATGGAACCACATTTTTCTGTTTTATTATTATATTTAAACTTTCTCTCTCCTCACTAAACACCATTTAAATTATCACAAAATAAAAAAGTTGAAGAATTAAAGTTTTCTAGACTATCAATATTTATTGGATTATATCATTTTTGAAGTCGTAAACAGTGATTCTAAAAGAGCCAATAAAATAAGTCTTCATTTTGCTAAAATCTGAAACCTCAATCCTTGTGTTAGTGATATTTTTGTTCTCAAAATTATATGCGGGCGTGCCAAAGATTTTGGCTTTCAACCTACGCTCTAGGAAGCGGTTTAAAATGTGAAGGGTTGCACCTATTGTCTATGGATACTTGATTACTAATTAAACGATTGGACGGAAAAAACAAAGATTGAGAAAACGTTTCTTTTGGGTTCCTAGTCGAGGTCAACTTTGACTAGAAAATACTCAAAAAAATATTTCTTTGCAAATAATAAAGCTATAAATGAAACCAAAACTTTAAAAATTTAACTTTATTAATTAATATAACGTTAAAATTACAAATAAAAGATCCAACAAAAGTATTAGTATAATCAATGTTAATTAACAAAAGATAACAAATAACTAAAAATTGGAAATTAACAAAACGTCAAATTGAACCGAATTGGCGAGCTTGACTCCTTGCTTCGATTGGTAATGGTGTTGAGTGGGTGAATATGGTGTCTACATTCTCATCAAATTAGCACACAACAAAGTCTTTAAGGTGTCGGAATTTGTTAAAATTGATGTTGGGTTTGAAAGGAATTGTGTAGTGAGTGTGATGTGGATCAAATTCGGGTGAATTTGGGACATACTCTAAGGTGAAAAACTAGAAAAATGAGGTTGTTATTATTTTTAGAAACTACACGTTCCCATCTTTCAAATGATATTCACGAAATCTTCACTGGCAAAGCGAGCATCAAGCTGTGATTTTTTAAAGACGACAGAAGAAGCACAAAAAGTACAAAAATTAGAATTTTTATTTGTCTCAAGTTAATGCCTAAATTCAAGCATTACAGGGAAATCATTTTTACCTATAAATACCTTCTCTGCCTGTTCATTTTAACACAACTCAAATCACATCAAACATAACACAAATTAAGAATCAACCTACCTCTCTAAAACTCTCTAAATTTCGGTCTTTTGTTTTTTAATTTCAGCCCTGTTCTTGTCAACTTTTGGTCCTAATTCAGTAAACAAACATCTCTTTTATCCTTTATTTTAATTTTTAGTCATTAATCAAAATCTTTATTTGAAAAATGAGTGAAATCAAAATATATATATTTTTTTATCCCGTAATTTAAAGGGTCTTTTACATAGAAGTCATGTATTATAGTAATATTTATTATTTAATCAGGGTTGAAAATTTGATTTTAAAATTATCAAAAGCATTAAATCTTATTCTATAAATGTCAAGTAGTTAGAGTGAATTTGCTCTCATTTTCTAATCCATAAGAAACGTGGCCTACATGTGTCAAAGGCCATGTTTAATTTTCATAATATATATAACCAATTAAAAAAAACTGCAATCATAAATTATAGACATTTTGAGTGAAAATTAAAATCTACAATTATAAATATGAATATAATATAAAATTAACTATGAATTTGACATGGATGAGTATGAATGTAAATTCTGTTAAAAAAAATATTAATGTAAAGCAACTATGAATTTGATAGGAATAAGTATGAATATAAATCAGTTCAAAATAAAATCATTATGAATTTGCAAGAATAAGTATGAACCAACTATGAATTTGACATAAATAAGTATAAATTTTTCTTTTTTCTTTTTTGTTAGAAGAAAGTATGAATATAAAACCAATTATGAATTTGCCATTATTATTTGCTAAATATTTGGGAGAAAAACGGAATGCAAAGGAAGAGATGAAAAAAGTGAGCAGTTGTTTGGGCCTTTAAAATAGGGATTTCCATTAACTGCTGACAAAAACAAAAGAGAAAATGGGTTATTGATAAAAACTAAAATTAAGACATGATTTAGTTGTATTATTTTTTTGATATATGAGGTTTGATGTAATTTCCTCTAATTTAAACTCTGGCCTTAAAGTTGGATATGGGTTTAGATACCATACATTTGGGCCTGGTGGGAAGTCATCCATGGGCTTTCGAAACGCAGCGTTTCGAAACTCTCCCTGCTCTGTTCTTTGTAATGGTATAGTTCAACTTGCTGGGAAAGAAAACTATCATATAATATATTTTCTTCATCTGCAAATCCCTTTCTCTCTCTACATTCTCTCTCTCTAGCAAATCCAAGGTTGATTCAATTCTACTCAGTATTTATTTATTTATGCTGCTTTTCCTTTTACGATCTTCAATTCTAACATCAATCAAACCCTAATTTTTTTTGAGTGACAGACATTCAATATCAATATGACTACTCAAGATGTGGAGATGAAAGAGCTCCCACCTCCTTCTAATTCCACCACTTCCTCTTCTCCTTCCACTCTTCACCGTAAGTTTTCAATTTGGTTGCTAATTTTTCCAATTTGGTTGCTAATTTTTTCAATTTGGTTGCTAATGTTTTTTGAAAAATTGGGGTTTTGTAGATTTGAAGGAGATTGCTTCGTTGATTGAGACGGGTGCCTATGCGAGAGAAGTACGCCGGATTGTTCGGGCTGTCCGCTTGACTATGGCCTTAAGACGGAAGCTCAAGCCTCAAGTGCTTTCCGCCTTCCTCAACTTCGCTCTTACTCCTGGATCCGACCCTCATTCTCGCCTCTCCTCTTTTCTCCCCAAGGTTTTCACTTTTCAATACCCTTTTGAGTTTAGGGTTTTTGGGTCATTGTATTTTCATTTTTGAATCTACATTGTATTGTACTGTGAATTTGATTTTATTTGTAGATTATGGTGTAATTGTGTGTCTAATTAGTTGCTGAGTAGCTGAACTTACATGGTTAATTGAACTGTGGCTCTTTTACAGGAAGATGAGCATGAAATGGAGGTTGATACTGCTACTTCTGTCACTCAAACTCCTGTCAAACACCCCCTGCCGGAGCTTGAGATATATTGTTACTTACTCGTGTTATTGTATCTCATTGATCAGAAGAAATATGATGAGGTCAAACTACAAACAATTACTTCCATGTGTTGTGTTACACTTTTGGTTTTTTTATCGTTTTCTTTTTTGTGACTGAATCATGAAATGTTGTTTTTGTAGGCTAAAGCTTGTTCATCAGCAAGTATTGCTCGACTGCGTAACATGAATAGGAGGACTGTTGATGTTCTAGCATCCAGGCTCTTCTTTTATTACTCTCTTAGCTATGAACTCACTGGTCATCTTGCTGAAATCAGAAGGTGAGTTTTGCGCATTATCTTATTCATATAGTTATTGATGCTCACCGGGCTCTAGGCCTAGCCATGTCAAGTTGGTAAAGACTAGCTTTATTTGAAAGGCTTATGCCTAGCTCACCTTTTTGTGGTTGTGAGAGGTGCACTTAGGCATGCATCTTGGACTTTATTTTTTTTTTAGGGTTTTATACTTCCATTTTGATGCTCTGATCTCAATTGTATTGGAATACCATCTAGAATAGCTAGCATCGTGTTCTAGTGTGTGTTGGAGGAATAACTGATGATGAAGAAAATAACCGATTTTGTGCGGATGAAAAGGATGAGAAACTTGGAAATGAATTTGCTAGTGTTGAAGATGATGGTGCGGTATTGATTAATCATTAGCGCCGCTGATGAATATGGACTTTGGAGACTCTTGATGAAAACTAGTTATTAGCTAACTTGGAATTGGTCGAGCCTTAGAATTTATTTTTCTGAATTATAATTATGGAAGATTTAAATGTAGTTGACTTGGGATTTATTTCATGTTGGAGAATATGATCAGAATGATTGTTTTTGATGTAGTATTTGTTGCATTTTTAGAATTTTTCTGGCCTTAAAGGTTAATTGTTATCAGTTATGGTTGTATATATGTTATTCTTGGTGTAGGCTATGGTCACTTTGTTTTTTCCTTACTTTGTCTATACTTTGTCTTTTTCACCATTGGATTAGTTTTTAACCCATGATCCAATGGTTGACAAAACAAAGTAATGGTTACTTTGTGAAAAACAAAGTGACCATAGAATATCCCGTTATTCTTTAGTGTGCCTTGTGTAGCTCAGGTGCGTGCCTTGCGCCTAGACTCTAGGACCGCTTGTCCTTAGGCTTAGTGTACCGTGAGCATGTACAGTCAATCCAAATTATCTAATATGCATGAAGTACATTTTTTCCTTACTTTGGGTAACTGTTTCATTACCAGTAACCTCCTTGGTCTTCACCGCATTGCGACATTGCGGCATGATGAGCTTGGTCAGGTAAATTTTCTGTTACACAAATGCATTTTCGCAATGGTTATTTCTCTCGTATTTAGATGATTTTATGATGCAGGAAACACTTCTGAACCTGCTACTTCGAAATTATCTCCATTATAACTTGTATGACCAAGCAGAGAAGCTGAGGTCAAAGGCCCCTCGATTTGAAGCTCACTCAAATCAGCAGGTAACTTTTTGCTCTTATAGATTTCCAATAAGTTCTCATTATCTTAGGGTCATTGAGGCTGAATATGGTCCTTAATTTTGCCTGTCCCACAGTTACTCGGGCGCGCCTTGGTTAGCCAAATGTGCGCATTGGCTACATTTAGCCTTTTTAGGGTTTCTTTTGGGTTTTAAATCTCTTTTTAATAGAGCCATAGATCAGATTAGTGTTATTAGTTATTTGAAGTTGAACTTTGGTCTTTAGTTTTACTTTTAAGTTGGTATTATGAGTTTATGATTATGCCTTAGTAGTTAACTAGAACTTAAGACATGCATTTTGTGATTTTTCTTGTTGGTATTTGACTATTTGTGAGTGTATGTGACTAGTATTATGAATTTATAAAAAAATTCTTTGTGCGCCTCATATCGCTCGGGCGCGCGCCTTAAGTGCGCCTTGTGCCTAAGGCTCCGGGACCCCCCTTGTGCCTTTAATAACTATGGCCTGTCCACAGGATTCTGTATGTTTAGCATATGGCAGGATCTTGTGTTTTGCGTGGTCTCTTATTCGCATGATAAAGATCTGAACAAGTATGTATCCATACACGCTTTGCAGAATGAAAATAATACTGTGGATGGAATGATGGCTATCTTGATGATATTCTTGTTGTCTTTGCTAGCTTTCATGATTGTAAAATTTAAGTATCACCTATTTCTCATATACTTTGGTATTACTTTGTTTTTAGGCTTTAAGTGATTTTCCGTCTGCTCTGATATTTCATTAAGCGTTTAACTGGTGAAAAAAGCTCAAACAAATTGAGAAATTGTATAGATGGAACTAAAATATTATACTCTTAATGAATGTATATTGTGACTATTTGAAATGTTGCAAAGAAGATAGTGTATCTTTATGAGATGGCATTTCCTATGATATTGGTCGCAACTCTTAGCCTGCAGATTCTACAATTTTAACTGTTCTTTTTTACCAGTTCTGTCGATACCTCTTTTACCTGGGAAAGATCAGAACAATCCAGTTGGAGTACACTGATGCCAAGGAGTCCCTCCTTCAAGCTGCTCGGAAAGCACCTATTGCAGCCCTTGGTTTTCGAGTTCAGTGCAACAAATGGGCAATCATTGTCAGATTACTGCTGGGAGAAATCCCTGAAAGGACTGTCTTTATGCAGAAAGGAATGGAGAATGCTTTAAGGCCATACTTTGAGCTGACAAATGTGAGTCTTGTCTAAATTGGTTCTCTCATCTTATGGTAACATGAGTTGGGAAGGTAGCCTGAGTATTGATTTTCTAATATGCCATGATGTTCTGGGTTGCTTTCTTAATTGTCATTTTGTGGTTTGCTTTTTATTATCAGTCAATGATTATTTTTGGATGTTAAGTAATTGTTCAAGAACGTGAGTACTGAAGTTAATTTACAATGTGTTTTTCAGGCTGTACGTATAGGGGACTTGGAGCTCTTCAAATCTGTTGCAGAGAAGTTTTCAACTACATTCAACAAAGACGGAACTCATAATCTAATTGTTAGATTACGCCACAATGTCATAAGGACTGGACTTCGCAACATCAGTATTTCATATTCTCGTATTTCACTTGCTGATGTGGCGAAGAAGCTCAGGTTGGACTCTCCAAACCCTATTGCTGATGCTGAGAGTATTGTGTCAAAGGCAATACGAGATGGTGCCATTGATGCCACTTTGGATCATACCAAGGGATGGATGGTATCCAAGGAAACAGGGGATATCTACTCGACAAATGAGCCCCAGATGGCATTCAACTCAAGGATTGCTTTCTGCTTGAATATGCACAATGAGGCAGTACGTGCACTCCGGTTTCCACCAAATTCCCACAAGGAGAAAGAAAGTGCTGAGAAGAGGAGGGAGAGACAACAACAGGAGCAGGAACTCGCCAAGCACATAGCTGAGGAAGATGACGATGAGTTTTGATTTGGCATTTGCCATGCTATTCCTATCATGCTACACTTTCTTTTGAACAATGGCAGACTTGTTTTATTTTCTGTTCTTCAGTGTTTTTACACATTGTTCTGATTTAGGATTTTCTATTGTAGCACCCTCTGCTCAACTATCTTTAACTGTATGATGAGGGCTCTTGGTATTTGATTTGGCTGTTGTCATTTTATGATTTTGCCTGGGTTATTGGCTACTCAGCTGAGCTTTCTGTTTTCTTTTTAACTCTCAAGCATGATCTCACTGCAATTGTATCATGCAGAATCAGAATGCTTTCCTCAACATAGAAATAGTAACTTTCCTTTCAAATGGCATTTTTAAATACTCTTCTTTGACAATGTAATGCATTACACTAACATTTTTCTTTTATTTAATTACATTTTGCTTCACAATTTTTCTTTTACTACGTTTCATCAGGACAAAATCCTAACCTTTCGCAGACCTTGCTAACAATTAGTTGGTCCAACTAAAGCTTAGCTGCCTGTAAAGGAATTAAAGAGTCAACCTCCAAGTCTACATTCAAAGTATCCTTTGATACGATAAATCGACGACCCGAGACATAAATCACCCAGCACACATACGAGGAAGAGATTATCTGTTAGCAGTTCATTAGTTTATGCATGGACTAAGCTAAGGTAAAGAAGTCTAACCAAAACGAAAAGAATTGAATAAGAGTATAGTCCCTGCATAGTTAGATATGTATAATTATAACTTGCCTTAATTCTTTATTTCTTAACTTGCTGTCATTCATTACTTCGTAACTGTTGACTCGTTACTTAGTAACTCTTCACTTCATTCATTACTTATACCATAAACAAGTCATGGATGAAACATTGATTACGGTATTGTCAACGGTATCGTAAGATTGTATGGTGCTCATAAGAGAAAAAAATGGTTATCCATAAACCTTAGCTATCTTCTTTTCCTCTTCCTTGGTCCAAGCCTTCCATTAAAGAGAAAAGGAGTGGGCAGATGCATTTTTTCAGACTCCACCTTCACCAAAGTACTAAAGGGAAGGCTAATAGTCTTTAGCATAGCTTTTTAGGTATTTCCCAACAAAAAGGCTTTGTCGAATAGTAGCATATTCTGAAGCTGTAATGGCGCAATCTTGAAATCTACGTATCTTCTAGCTACATACTAACCGGGATTTTTAATGTCACCTATTCTAACTTCACTTGTAATTTGTTCCTTTCCCATCTCTCTTGCTAACAGATTATGTCACTCTATCAGTTGGAATTCACTTTTAGAGTTAAATATACCCATACGTGGTGAAAAAGTAGTAAAAGAAGGCTCAATATTGTTCTCAATATTGTTGGTACAGTACCAGCAAGCTTAATCATCAGACAAGAAAAGAATATAACCATTCGAAACTCAAATTTCCCTCATATCAAGTTTGTTTAATACGGGTAGCACAGGCTGAAAATGTTAGATCCTTTTGATTGTTGGAAACGATATGGTTAAAATAAGAACCAACGACATATATGAGCAAAAAATAAACAAACCATGTATCTTTTCAGAATGTAATATTCCTTGTTCTATTGTGGTACAACTCAGATTCCAGGTTTTTGAAATAATACAGTTCCACTCAAGTCCTAAGCCAAACAGGTGACAATAAGGTTGAAACAATGGGAACAAAAATAGCCATCCACTAGTTCCATAAAGAAATCTAACAAATTTACAATGCTGACATTTAGGCACCTGAACTCAGGCCAAATGACTTGACAATGTTGCTTACTCTTTCGGCAAAAGTTTTGGATGTAATCTTTTTGCCCGGTACATGGAATGGATTTGATACGGCATCCACATATGCAGCATGGAACCTCCGGAAAAACTAAAACAAGAAGAGTGAGTCTGTCAAAACAACTTACTTGAGCAATACATTAAGCAACTTAACTAATCATCATAATGCCTACCGACATACAATTCATTTGTAACTACATAGTTCTAAGGTTAAATACATATTTGAACAAGAAAATAAAGAATGAATATTAAACAAAAGGTTGAAGTTGTCAATTTACTTCAAATTATAAAATATAATGAGATGGCAATAAACAAAAAAATAAATCAACTTCTCTAAATACATCTATGTCAATCAATAGAAATGATATGTATCACAACTCTTGGTGAAATACATACATGGGATTTTGCATATAGATCTACTTGGCAACTCGAGTTCTAAAACTTTGTATTAGACATGTAAATTATTTGTAAAGGTGAAACTTGGTCCAACAAATTTACATGCATTACAACACCTTTACTTATAAAATTTGTCAATAGGCAAATAGTTCAAAATGCAAATATCTGCAAATGGGGACTTGTTTAGCTGTACAGCTAGGTGAAACATAAACCAATAAAAAAAACCAACATTCGGAAGCAGAACAAATTATTAGGATTGAGAAAGCTATCCCCTGTTACTTGCTGCTATGGAAGAGTAGAACTAAAACCATTCGTCAGAAATAGAAACAATTGAAAACCTCTGAAAGGCTTCAATTGTAAGGACGTACTACAATAGATATCACATCTCTATAAGGATAGGTAGGCAACAAAGTAGCGATAGGATCACAACAGCAATGTGATCTCATAGGCGGCAACAGTTTGACATGCCATCAGCTGTTATATATAGAAACCAATCCCCATCAACCTAGTATGTATAAATAAAAGGGGGGTCCTTAAAAGAACCAACCTGAATTTTTAATATGCAAATCAAATTGCATTCACATAGCACTATTATATCAAAGTATCATGATTCATGAGTCATGACTCACAAGTAACTGATCAGTATTACTGTTGACTACTGACATGCATTTTCTCGCTCTTATGAGTCTTATCATTGGAACTTCATTGATACCAAGCAGACCTCCATGATTACATACATATATAGCATAACATATATATGAACCGACTAATTCATTAGTTGTATTGCATAAGATTGTCGATAATATAACTACAAACACGATACATGAAACAAAGAAAACTATTCTATAACACCTACAAACTTGATTCACTAATCTGCCATACATAATGCACGTATCGTAATCCCAATTTAACAAACATAATATAGTAGTTATGAGCAAGAAAAGTAAAGCAGTTAAGCAGCTTAAAGGACTTACATTTCGGACATCTGCATCCCTGACATCTAAATCTGTAGTGACCAAGATGAATTTGACCTTGGTGTTAGTCAAATAACCATACACTTTGTAATTCTCAGTTGGATACAGCAATCCAAGGAACGTCTCGTTCAAAGTAGGCCCGGATTTTTTGGGGTTATTGACTGAAAGACATTTGAAATAGTTAATTGTAAGAAATGCAAATGAAATGAAGAAGAAATAGAGATCAAAAGCCAAATAAGCGACCTCGTTCATCGACAACATCGAGAGAGCAATGGACGATGTGGTGGAGCTTAAGAGCATCATCTGCCTCAGTGAAGCTTTGAATGTAGAGCGGATTGTTCTACATCAAAATACATTCTCCATTCATTATTTCATTATTAAAACAAACGAACAAGGGAAAGGAAAGATTCGCACCTGATGTCCGACCACCGCCACGCACACTATCATCTTCCGATCGCCGGAACTACCTCTGTAATTTCTCCGATCGCCGGAATCGCCTCCGTTAATTTTCGCAGTACGATCTTTTTTATCTTCGTCGTCGACTCTCTTTCTAATTTTCAACAGCGTTTTCACTTTTTCTTATATTATGGATTTATGATTGGGTTGGGCCGTCTGAAGCCCAACGCTCCTTTTCAACTTTATTTACTGCCGAGCCGAGCAATGACAATGAGTACCATATCTGCACGTTTTATTTGATTCTAATGGCTCGATCACATATACTTGCGGGTAGTATCAAACTTAAGCCGTAAGAGTATGGAAAAAGCAATATTTGTTGGCAGTCTAACCTTTATCGTCCATAACGCTCTTTAAATACTTTGATGTTAATTATCAAGTTAACGTTAAATGAAATAAGATTAATATAAATTACGTTTCGTGTTTCAAAGGCAAATATAATCTTAATATAATAAAAATGACTATCAATTTTAATCATGACATTAAAATTATAAACAAAAAAAATTCTTAAAAATTACAAGTGAATATAATAATAACTTTGAGTATTGATAATAATCAAACTATGTTGATCATGGTGTAGGCTATGGTGACTTTGTTTTTGAGTTACTTTGTTTGTACTTTGCTTTATTCACCATTAGATCACTTTTCACCCCATGATCTAATGGTGGACAAAACAAAGTAATGATTACTTTGTCAAAAACAAAGTGACCATAGAATTTCCCGTTGATCATAAGTGATAATAAAACTAGAAGCAAATTGAGGAAAAATGAATATAAAAGAATTCATTTTTATTTTTAGTAGAAGAAAGTTTAGCTAAAGGTCGATGTATTTATCGCAAAGTCAGACAAACTACAAAGCTCGATAAGGGTGTACAATGAAGTTTAGAGAACAGGATGTAGGAGTAATTACAAAAATGTCCTTGAAGAGTGGAAGAGGCAGATTCCAGCTCCATATAATGAATGTATCCATCATATTTATCCGTCCCTCTCTCTCTTGTTCAAATTTGCAAATTTGATCCTTTATGTTCGAAAACAAGACCTACAAATACAAATACCTCTCTTGTTTTCTCTTGTTTGAGAATTGAAATGCTTTAGTATTATTGATTTATTGATTGTTATTCTTTACACAAAAGCCTCTTTTAGGTCTCTCTCTCCCTAAATATTTGGTAAGATCCTCCTCTGTTCTTCTATATTCATAATCTTCGTCGTGTTTTCTTTCTTTTCCAATCCAATCTAATCATCTTTTTATTTGCTAATCTTTTTTCTTTAATTAAGGTTTTATTCTTTGCTTTCAGCTCATTTCTTTTACGATTTCGACCTTGTTAATTCTTATTTTAACATGTTTTACGATTCTATTATCAATTTTCATGTCTTTCAGATTCTCATTATTTCTTAATCTTGATCTATCTATATGCTTTCCTCTCAAATGTGCTTCACTTAACTTTTGCATTTCGTTCGAGTTTTCTTCGCTTTCAATTAATCTAACTCGGAACAATTCTTTCCTTGTACTGTTAAAACTGCTTAATCTAAATAATGTGAACCAATTTTATTTTATTTTTGTGAACCAGCTAACATCGCGTAAATGATCATTTCTCTATCTCCTCAAACGTCTCTGCAAAATATTGTTTTGCTATTCAACCAATGGTATGTTGGATTGAAGGTCAATGGAATTCTTGTTGTTGATATTGCAATTAGTAATTTTCTTTTTATATGTGCTTTTCAGATGGGAAGCGAACAAAACGAGACTGATCCCAAAGTTAACGAGCGTACTGGTTTGAACCAAAGTAATGATGCGACAAGTAGTTCAGCTTATGAATTGAACGTAGATGGTAGAAGGACCGATATAAACAGAGCAGATGAGGTTCTTAAGAACTTGCATAATGTACCATATGTTTATAGACAAGATATCGTGAGACATAGAAACAATGGGGCCATTGGAATAGTGAATGAAGTTGCTGGTGACTCAGATTCAGATAGCAGCATTACTGATGATGAGGATGATGAAGATGATGATGAAGACGATGAAGATGAAGCAGGTGACGGTGAAGGAAATGCCGATGATGATACCAGGAGTGGTGATAGGAACAATGGCAGTGGTCACAATAAGAACGAGACGCTTCAGGCTGACCAGGTCCGAGTAATTTGGATGGATGACACCGAACCACTCCAACATGCTAATGATATTGAAGTTGTTGATAGAGGATTCTTACATGGGGATTATGTTGCTTCTGCTTCAGATCCCACAGGGCAAGTTGGCGTAGTGCTAGATGTTAACATTTCTGCTGATTTGTTAGCTCCCGATGGATCTATCAAAAAGGATATTTCATCCAGAGATTTGAATCGTGTGAGAGAGTTTGCTATTGGTGATTATGTGGTCAATGGTCCCTGGTTGGGTAGAGTTGATGATGTTTTGGATAATGTGACTGTGTTGATTGATGATGGTTCCGTGTGCAAAGTTGTAGGGGCTGAACCACTACGTCTCAAACCAATATCTAAGAGTATGTTTGATGAAGATGATAATACTCCTTACTATCCAGGGCAGCGCGTTAGGGCAAGCTCATCATCAGTCTTTAAGAATTCTCGTTGGCTATCAGGTTTGTGGAAAGCAAATAGGTTAGAAGGTACTGTTATTAAAGTTAGAGCTGGATCAGTATTTATCTATTGGTTAGCATCTGCTGGTTATGGGCCGGATTCTTCAACTTCCCCTGCTGAGGAGCAGAGTCCAAACAACTTGAAACTGATGTCTTGTTTTTCACATGCAAACTGGCAAGTGGGTGATTGGTGTCTTCTGCCACCTTCTTTAACACAGTCATCATCCATCCCTTTGCACAAAGGTTTTTCAAAGTTAGAACTTCATGAATCGATCAAAAGTGAATTAGATTCTAGCCAATTAGGAAACGGATGTGATTCAGAAGAATTTATGCCGGAGGAATCAGATGAAATTAATGAATCCACACATGCTGATCTTGGCATTGTTTCAAATGGACATAGTGGAAATATTGGAGATGATGCTTCACCAGAATCTAGCTTTTGCAGTAGTTCAACATCAGCTTCAAAGGATCTTGTCCATGAGACATGGCCACTCCATCGAAAAAAGATACGTAAAGTTGTAATCAGGAGGGATAAGAAGACTAGAAAGAGAGAGGAAAACTTTGAAAGAGCTCATCTGGTTGTCAATACTAGGACAAGGGTTGATGTACAATGGCAAGATGGAGCTATAGAATATGGAATGCAATCAACAATGTTGATTCCGATAGATAGTCCTGGTGATCATGAATTTGTCGCTGAACAGTATGTGGTGGAGAAGGCCTCTGATGATGCTGATAATGCTTTTGAAACTAGGCGTGTCGGGGTTGTGAAAAGTGTAAATGCAAAAGAGCGGACAGCTTGTGTGCGGTGGTTAAAGCCAGTTTCCAGGGCAGAAGATCCTCGTCAATTCGACAAAGAAGAAATTGTGAGCGTGTATGAGTTGGAGGAACATCCTGATTATGATTATGCCTATGGAGATGTAGTTGTTCGATTATCGCCAGTTACTATTTCTGCACAGTCAACTACTGATGGTGAGTCTGTGGAGCAGAACCGGGAAACTGCACGAAATGATTCTGAAAAGGTAAGAAAACGCCCAGGACACAAGGAAGAGGATGTGTCTGGTGATGAAGCTTGTACAGATTTCTCAGATCTCTCTTGGGTTGGAAATATAACAGGTTTAAGAAATGGTGATATCGAGGTCACATGGGCTGATGGGATGGTTTCAACGGTATGCTTATCATTTGGTTTTCCTATTGCTTTGATATGGTTTGTTGATATTGCAATTGCTTCATTTTCTATACCTGCATTCTCTGAAAATTTTCGTTGTAGGCAGTATCTTCTTGTATGCAGTTTTGTCACTGAAACTTTTTTCACAAAAATAAGCAAAAGATAAAATGAATGACCTAAAAACCAGATAGAGAAAGAGGTAACTATTACTTATTGGGGTTTCACTGCATCTAATAGTTTCTTGCTCTGAAAGGAGAACTAGGGGATTTTGGAATCCAGTCCTTGTTAGTTTAGGTGCATGGCTTATGATGTAGAAAAGAATTATGTTACTGGCCTAAACTTGCATTATCGGTACAGTAATATATGTCCCAAGTTCTGATTGATAAACATTCCGTTTGTATGAAGGTTGGACCTCAAGCAATCTTTGTTGTTGGGCGGGATGATGATGAAATGGACTCGGTTGGTGGTGGGAGTGAAGTAAGTGATGATGCTGCTAGTTGGGAAACAATGAATGATGATGAGATGGATTCCCTGGAGAATGTTCAAGAGGTTTGTTTCTATAATAATTGTGTGGTTTCATAACTTATGGTATAGAGCTCTTAGTATGTACTTGGCACTACAGGTCTCAAACGTAAAAAAAAAAAAAAAAAAGGGTGTCATGTAAAACGAGACTCTCAGCATTTTATTAACTGATACATAATTCAATTAGGTACTGTAACATGAAGATTACAAGTTCATTATATAGGAATGGTATTCCTCTTTACTGGATAAGATTATCCAACAATTAGCTGTTTATATAGATGAAACCATATTATGACAAATATGTCATGTCTAGTTCATTTGCTTTGCATCAATAGGATATGCATTGATATATGTGTAATAAACTAATAGTGAGAATGGCACGACAGGAAGTTGGGCTGAGAAATGCAACCAGTGTTAACTCACAGTCTGATGAGAATATGGAAAATAACAGTTCTGGAAGGAGTCCAGCACTTTCTCTTCCTCTGGCTGCACTTGACTTTGTTACAAGACTGGCCACTGGGATTTTCTCACGAGGACGGAAAAATTTGGATTCTGATTCTTCTGATGACAGAAGTGAGAATGAATGTAAGACAAATAGAAATATAGATATTTCTGAGGAAAGGGATTCTAGTGATGAATCTAGCTCTCAGAAACTCTCAGAAGTCTCTGAAATTTTGTGCAATTTGAAGACAGAGAAATCAGATTCTCCAATTTGTTCCGAGGATGATGCTAGCTTCAAACGTTTTGATATTGCTAAAGACCCTTTGGACCATTATTTTCTCGGTTCCAATGGACAGGTATGAATTATCTATCTCTTGTATAAAAATATTTTATAAACTCTGTTCTCCTGCCAATAGACTGAAAGCATTATTTGGCCTTGATCTATAAAATGTATTGGTGTTTGCCCACTGACCTATAATTTGAGAACATTTACCCCTGACGCATCAAAATCAATGAAATGTGAACCAATATGTGCGGGAATATCACAGATAAATGTTAACTGTGAAATTGAGCTTTTGTTTGTACAAAGTGGCAAAATAAGTGCATTGTGTGTCTATGTTATTATTACACATTTGGATTTCTGTTGCTAACTTTCACATTTGGATTTTATTTGTCACCTATTTTGTAATTTTCAGTTCCACTCTATAAAAAAATGCTCAATACCGCTATATTTAATAGCTCTGTCCAAATTGGTTCACATTTTATTGATTTTGACAGGTTAGGTGCAAATCTTTCCAAATCATAGGTTACGGTCCAAACACCAATATTCTTAATAGGTCGCTGGCCAAATAATGCTTTAAGCCCTTGCTAATATAAATGCTGTTTGCTCTACTAGATACACTAGACTTAATAGGTAGAATTTTATTGTCGTCACAATACTTTATTTTGACACAATGACTCTCAAATGTATGGAGAATTTCATATTGAAAAAAAAAGAAAAAACAATCATATCTCCCTCTTTCTCATGTTATGTTATTGTTTTGGCCTGTTTCTTATTATTCATTTTTCAATGTTCCTTTAGAAATGGTCAAGTAAATGGGAATTGAATATTCAAACTAATCTAAGAGTTTTTGAACATTTTACTCTATTGAACAAGCAGATTAACAACGGAAGGAAGTGGCTTAAAAAGGTTCAGCAAGACTGGAGCATTCTTCAAAATAACTTGCCTGGTAAGAGATGTTTCAGCATATCTTGTATTCGGTGTTTCTTATGTTCTATTTTGTTGGCATCAACATCTTAAAATTTGTTGTACAGAGGGAATCTATGTGCGAGTTTATGAAGATCGGATGGATCTATTGAGGGCAGTAATTGTTGGGGCTTATGGAACACCCTATCAAGATGGACTGTTTTTTTTCGATTTTCACCTTCCGCCTGAGTATCCTGATGTTCCACCGGTGAGACACAGTAACCCTTACAGTAATATTTTTCTTTATTTTTTATTTATTTCTGTGTTTCATGTGTGTGTGTGGAAGCTGCATTTCTGATTTTGAATAGTTCTTGATACAACTCTTGACTTTGGTATCAAAGGAGTCTGTATTGATTCTATTTGAATTTGACACAAAACCCTCTTGAGAGAAGTGTAACTTTGTTACATGAAAAGAGTTGCTGATTAGTGTGTTTCTTCTCTGCCTTCATTTATGATTCAGTCAGCATACTACCATTCTGGTGGTTGGCGAATAAATCCAAATCTGTATGAGGAGGGCAAGGTGTGCCTTAGCCTTTTAAATACCTGGACTGGCAAAGGCAATGAAGTTTGGGATCCAACGTCTTCTAGCATTCTTCAAGTTCTTGTTTCACTTCAGGGATTAGTTCTGAATTCAAAGCCATATTTTAATGAAGCTGGTTATGATAAGCAGATGGGAACAGCTGAAGGGGAGAAGAATTCATTATCATATAATGAAAACACCTTTTTACTAAATTGCAAGACAATGATGTATCTTATGAGAAAGCCCCCCAAGGTAATACATTAAATTTCATTCCCGTGCCATTATCAGCTTCATAGATCTTCTTTATTTCATCTGGGACACTAGAAACTGAGCTTCTTTGTGATTGCTTTCTCCCTCCTGTGGGTGCATAGTAGTGCATGAACTAGTTGCATCAATAACCTGATAGGTTTCATTTGCTTGAAGTTTATTTTTATTCTTCTAAGTTCAGCTAAATGAAATGTGTTATTGATTCTACTATTTGAATGGTAATTATAATGAATCTTCATGGCCAATCACTAAAAACACGTCATATGTTTTTACCCAATCTCATGAAATCCAGCCCTTCCCTCCTTTCGTGTGCCTTGTGGATCTACTATAATTTCCGTTAATAACATTTGACAGAATTGGTGTTAATGATTGGTCTATGGCTCTACGCATGTGGAGATTCTTATATAAGAATTCGTTAATTAATTAAATAAACCTTTTTATGCAATTGTAGAGTTTGATATTGTTTTCCCTGCCAAGATACTGATGCTCTTGGAGCTCTTTACAAATATTGTAGCTGATTGAAGCAGGCTTTCCTGAAAATTTAGTCTTAACCTAATAAAAGCCTCATGTGCTTTCCATTAGTTTTTGATTGCTTCTTGTGTGTAATGAATTAAGTAGCATGAGGAGAGTTACGGGGTCAAATTAGAAGATTGATGAAGCACTTAAATGTAAATGCAAATGCGCTTAAATACATATGGTACCCTAATTTGCACTATTCCAAACTGTACAGTTTGGAATTTGAAAACAAGCAATCCTGAAAATTTATGAAGACAAAATGGAAAGAAGGCAGGAAATAATGTTGTGAATCTTACTTTATATTTTGTAGAAAGTTTCGAAGAATCCAATATTTCTCGGACTCTAATTTTAGGTGCACAAAAATCTGCAATAAATACCATATATGAGTATAAGATAGTGGGTTGGTAAGAGGCAATTTAATAAAATGAAAAAGGGACGTGCATTTGAGTAGTGATGGGGGTAGCATATGCTTGAGAAGATACAACTGGGTTGCAGTTTGACTTGGTAACTTTTTAATGTCGTAGATATAGTAATGGCGATAAGAGGCTCCTTTATGAGATGGTAAAATCTGTAATATATGTTTGTTATTTTGTGTGCTTTGAATTCCTTCAAGTGTGCCATGATCTGGAACAGCATTTCCAGCTAAGCTTACCCTCACTTTGGTTGGGACTTTTGGATATATTTTGCATCAATCGGACTATCATACAACTATTTTTTTGGAATATCATTGCACTAAAGCAGCATCCAGAAATTTGGTTTAGTTTAGTTAATTCTTTTTATTTGCATGTTTGTTGCGTTGCTTGCTAATTACTGGAAGATTTCCTATGTTGATATATGTTAGGATTTTGAGGAACTTGTAAAGGAGCATTTCAGAAAGCGAGGGCATTACGTTCTTAAGGCATGTGATTCATATATGAAGGGAAGTTTGATTGGTTCTCTTGCAAAAGATGCTTCTGTAAGCAATTATGATGATTCCAATTTAACTTCAGTTGGCTTCAAGCTGATGTTAGCTAAGATTGTGCCAAAGCTACACTCAGCATTGGATAAAGTTGGAGCTGATTGTCATGGTTTTGAGCATCTTTTTACAGGCATAACAAATTGAGGATATATTCTGATAATTTTAATCATATTTTCAATCCATCAAGGTCAGTCATTTTTGGTTGATTGCCTTTTACCTTCATCTCTCATGTACCTGTAAACATGAAGGCTGTTTCTTGTGTCTGATTGTCTCGCTTCCATTGCTTGGTACGAGTAACATTCTTTGTACTTGATTGATGATATGATATACCCATTACTTTTCTTTTTTTTCAGAATTGGAGTATCTTGGCTATACTTGCTCTCTTATGAGAGGATTGTTTTTTTTTTTCTTTTTTTTCCTTTTTACGTCTTACTAGTCTTGACAACTTTTAGAACTCCGTTAGGATGTCAAAGACCCACAAGGTTTGGGGTTGACCCTTTGTTGCCTTTTTCTCGGAATAGTTGAAGAGCTTTATCAGGAGTTCGGCTGAGTGAACTCTCCTCAGGAGTTTGGTTGGGAGCATAGCATTGCTATACGTGAAGAATGGGAATTTGATGTATGCTATATATACTTGGTTTGGTGGAGCTTTACTTTAGTATATACTACAAAAATGATTCCAAATGTAAAAAGAAAAAAAATCAGTCTTTGAATTTGTTTCAGAATTCTGGTGCTCATTTTGCTCAAAACTCTGAAATCAACTATTTTTTCTCATCATTGTTGTCCTGAACACTTTGATATATGCAGAATACTGTTAGAGTTGAGAAATCCATTTACCTATCATTTGTTTTATTTTTGTGTTCTTTTTTCAGTCTATATTTTCTTTTAGGAATTGTTCTTTTGAACGTGAGAGCTGAATGACATGTTAATTGCTATTGTTAAAGAAAATATACAATTATATAAATTGCTACAAAATTTATAAAATATATAGGGCAAGTTACGATATATAGGTGTAAATGTCACAAGTATTAGATGCTAAATGTATTTGGTATTCTTGTCATCATATTTGTTTATAATAGGATCAAAATCTTGAGAAAACTATTATTTTAAGAGTATCAAACTCCTGATATTTTTGGAATGATTCATCTTTTTCTGATTTTTAAAATTATTGTATACACTGAAGATCCTAGTGTTTTTGTCTTATATTTGCACTGCCAGGTGTTGCTTCGCATATTATATAACTTTTGATAAAGATTTTTTTATATGGTTACCCTTGTTAACCAACCGCGCTAACCAATTCACTAGACAAAAGAAATATTATATTATAGAAAATCAATATCTCAAACCAAACAAAAGGACTAGCATATAACTTGATAACGAAGTTTGATGCTCTTACTTATATTGTCATTCGTATTACTTCAGTATATACTTACCGTGCAGAAACAGACAAATCTTTTTCATCATCGATGTATGCATAGCTTTTTGTAAATGTTGAACCTAAATTAGTTCTATTTTATTGAACCTAAATTAGTACCATTTTTATATGTTGGGGTTATTTTGATGCTTTTGTAAAAATGTTAAACCTATTTTAGTATCTTATCCCTAAATTCTATTAAAATTTACTCCACAGAGTAACAAACAAGTTAAACAACATTGTCTAACAATTGAACCACATTCCAAAACTCATCATGCTAGCTTCCGATTCATCTTTTTCTTCTTAAACTTTCATCATGCCAATTTAAAGTATGACATGTTTAGTAAACATTAGATTTAAAATGCATTGTTCACTGGTGAAAACTAAATCCAGTACTATTATTCTCCATTTATGAAGTAAATACTCTATTCCCCACTATTTATAGGGCTGAATTTGCATACAAAGCATGAAGATCAAGAAAGAAAAAGAAAGACTTTAAAAAAGGCCAATAATAATTGCATGTTAGGTTCACTAAACGATCCTCAAAGGCTCAAATCAATGAGTTGCATCAAACAACTTATTTCAAATACTATAGACATCAGTATAAGAATCACCCACATGTTCTTCTATATCATACACTTACTTTATGCAAAACCTACAAACATAGGAGTCATCAATTACTTAATGCTTTTACCTATTATTACAATATCTGCTGTGCCAATGGCTTCGCCTGGAATTTCTCCAACTTCGCACAAAGGGATGATATAGTTTCATTCAACTGGGAAGACTCCACCTCAAGTCCACTCAACCGAGCTTTTGTTTCCTCAATTCGTGCCTTAGCTTCTGCAACTGCTTTTTCTTTCTCAGCTAAATCCTCCATCATGGATTCTAGCTCTTTCTTAGTCGATTCTATAAGATCATTGCAGTTTGCTTGTGCTTCCTCCGCGACTGCTTGTTGATTGTTTATCTCCACAGCTTCTGTAAGCCCATTCAGTATATCCCGTAGCCAGCTAACATCAATTTGAGCAGACTCCACATCTTTAAGAACAGCTAAGAATTCCTTCACTTTGGATCTCGTTAACAGATTATATGAAGTAGACTGCAACTCCTGAACCAACGAGCAAAGACATTCTAGATAGTATGCACGCAAGGAAGTTGATTCCAACTTACAGTTTGCGGCTATATCCCCATACTTGTCAAGGATTAACTGTAAAACAGAAGCCGCACTTGCTCTGACATGATATTTTCCTATTGAAACACAGGAATCAGAAATAACAGACTGAATCTCATCGTCATCACTATCTTGAGTAGCACGTGAAATGCCTGAGAATGTAAAGTTCAAAGACCCAACAGTTGGACCATTCATAGCTGTAGGAGACACAACTGCCTCAGGTTTCGTTTCTGGTGGTCCAATGGCGAAACAGGTGAAACTACCAAGCGGAAGGCTTTTGGAGCCATTAGGCTGTTAGAGAAAGAACCAGGTCAGGGAGAGAGTATATATTAATTTGTATTTGTGCGTGTAAAGGAAAGAGAATCACCTTTAAGTTCCCAGATGCAGGCACTATTTCAGAGGATTTAGTTTGTCCCTTTTCAAAAGAATGATCTTGGGAAAAACTTCCATCCGAATGGTTATGAGATGAAGAAGAAGACTGGCTATTTTCTGATTCCACTTTCTTTATAGCTGGAACTAGTGCTGGAGGTGAGAATGTCTCAACAGGATATGGCGCTTTTGGAGCCGGAACATTGGTGGTCACTTGTGCAGAATTCGCCTGAGATTCAGATCCCTTCTTTTTCCGTCCCGCATATGAGTTGGTGACTGCTTGTGGAGAATTTGGCTGAGAATCTGATCCCTTCTTTTTTCTTCCAAAGCTAAGAGAATTTTCAAGGAAGGACCCTGCAATAACAATTGACTGTCATCAGAAACGTTTGAATTGCAGAAACTGTCTACTGTCTCTCCCTACCTTACTAGAGAGTCCAACAAATTTCCTGCCACCTTCACAGGCTAGCAAAACTAATATCAATTAACAATTCAACAGAACAACATTAATAGCTATAATTTCAAGTGGTTTTTGTATTTTGGGTTTCACAGTTGTTTCCATAATCTCTCAAATTCACGAAATTACCAACAATGACATGAACTGTTTAGTTTACTCTCTTCTCTATGGTTCTGATTCTTTAATTTTGTTCATGTAATTCTTGGAAAATGTTGCCAAACACAATAGTTTAAACTCCCTATTGAGTGTTACCATCCCCAACAACCTAAAAGGAATACAATGTCTCTAAAAAGGGGATAAACCTGATTTCTTTTTAACCTCCTGAGGATTGGCCTTAGAAGTTCTAGAAGAGCAAAACTTGTCACATTGATGGTAAGGATTAGTTGCTTTAGGACAATTTTGGTCTGTTCTTCTTTCTCCATCCATCTTTTTGCTAAGTCCTCCATTTATACCATTGTGATAATCTAGAAAAAGAAAGCCGAAATTACACCTTTTGTAGAAAATATTACACAGATTATAATTCCCATAGCTTAAACACTTGCTACTACAAAATATTTCAAGTCTCCAAATTATTCTTTCGATGATCCTTCATTTTCTTTACAAGCCTTAACTATGGGCAAGTGTGAGAAAATAACCGTTGTTTCAAGGATCTAGAATCCATTAGTTTGTGTTTGTTTGATGTTGTTTTAATTATTATAAAAAATAGAAAAGCTATAAAGAGTCGAAAAAAGACTCCCTCCTCCTTGCAGGCCTAGTTAGTGGACAAAAAGCATGCAGACAAGGACCTGAAGTGGACAATGTTTCCATGACTAAAGACTACTGATATCTTGCCAAGTCAACCACGACATCTAAAGTTTCAACGTAAATGCTTCCACCAAAAATTTGCCCCCACACCAGCATATTTGGAATCCTATTCAGACTTTAAACTACTATAACTGTATTTTTACTCGACAAAACCTAGTGCACTAAATCCTATTTCCTCAATCTTGATGATGCCTGTAATTATAGTGAGCCATAGACAGAACTGATTTAATAAAATTGCTTTGGGATAAAGAACTACGATAGTCCCTTTAATAGAGCAATATAAATAAAGCTATTCGGCCAAATGAAGAAGCTGATAAGCTTCTTCAAAAAGCAGAGTTTAATATAGACCACAAATTTCTGTGCAAGGAACCTAAATTTAGTTTAAACATAGCTCAAAGTAATCCTGGAAGAAGCTATGACATCCAAGAAATTGAAGATCTAGCCACTTGTAATGGCAAATAAGATAGCGTTTGGCTGAGACAATGTTGTCTGGCACACATGATGAAATTCTAAACTCAACCACTATCAACTAAATGACCAAGTTCGATATTTGGCATCCTTTCTCACTTTCGGAAATAATTTCATTCGAGACATGATAGGAAATCAAAGGGTTTTCATAAACAGATTAGTTGAGTGTAGACACGAAACGAATAGTATGAAATGGAGATGGTAAAGGGTAAAAGTATGAAAGGGGGGTTGGTTACCTGACTTTTTCTTGTCCATGGTCTTCTTGCCCTGGCCCTGGGCAATCTTTTCGAGGCAAGAAACCCCGCATTCATGGTACGGATTAGAAGCATTTCGGCAATCTGGATGTACTCTTCCGTTATCAGCCATCTTCTTCTTCTAAACAAAATAGCAGAATTAGTTGATATGAACTCATAAAAAAAAAGAATTCAAGAAACAAACTTATATGGAAAGAAACAATTCTCAGATTTGACTGAAATAATTCCTTGAAAGTGTTAGGTGGGTATGCAGAAAAGTCAATAAAGAAATCAATTTTAGTTTTTGATCATTTAGAGCTTACGTTGCGACTGAATTCTTTCCTTGTTTGAGAACACACAGCAAGAAGCAATAAAAGTTTCAGTTTTGATATTTGGTTTAATTGGAGAAGGAAAATACCAAGAAAGAAAATAAAACAAACAAAACAAAAGCCTCACTTTTCACCACAAAAAAAAAGTAGTTGGTAAACTTTCTTGGGTTTTCCAGGCAACCAAACAGAAAATAGGAAAAGAAAAGAGCAACCAAAAGGACTTACATATACCAAGAAGAAGAAGAAGAAGAAGAAGAATGAAGAAAGGAAGGAAGAGTCAGGTGCACAGAATTTGACAAACAGACGCCTTCTTGTTTTTGTTGTTGTGAATGTTATTATAAAATTGCTTAAATGGTATACAAGGATTAATACATTCTAGCCCTCAATTTGTTCTTTTTTTCACTTAACGCCTTTAACTTAAAAACAATCTATTAATCACATCAACATATAATTGGTTTTTTACTTCTTCTTTTTTTTCATCCGATTTCCGAACCACATTGAACCGACTAATTCGGTTTCGAGGCGAATCCAAGGATTATGGTATTTTAAACCCCTTCCAGTCGTCGCTGTGTGGATCGATCTGCAGACTTTCCTACCAAGCGCAGCCCCATGCTACCACTGCGCCAACCAACTATTGGTAATTGGTTTTACTTGACCTGAGTTTGTTATCTCTTTTTCTTTGGCCCTTTGTCAAATATAATTCATTTTGCTCCTTTTTTATTGACGTGGCATGAATTTGTTGTTACCACTTATATTATATCATATTAATAAAAATGGACAAAACGGGTCAAATTAACGAGTTAAGAGGCCAAGTGAAAGAAAAAAAAACAAAAATTGAAAATGGCTAATAACTTATCCTTAAATTAAAGGATTTAAGTGGAAAAATAAACAAATTAAAGGACTGTAGATATATTAGGGCGGAATAAAAAGTCTCCATCTTTGAAAATTAGGAATTTTTAAATAGGGATTGCAATTAAAAGGCCTTTCTTTTCCTTTGACCTTATATGTCAGGTCACCACTCAGATCATGGACATAGCCAAATTATATTTTTGCTCCTTAAATCAGTTTTTTCGGTTTTTAATTCGGATTTCTCAGCTTTTATCTTAGAGGCTATTTTAGGGGGAGCCAATACAGTGCCTACATAAATTTATGTAAAATTATATTCTAATGATGTTGTATGTTTTCTTTTCCTTTTTTTAATGATTAAATTAATCCATTACGTTTGTACAAATTCTTCTGGATCGAATGTGTTCCTATATAGTTAGACAAAATAAACCCGAAAACATTACTACTAGCATATATATTGTTTTTGCTTTGTTTTTATTCTCAACTCCTCAATACTAATGGCACAATTTACAAAAACTTATTTTTAAGACTATGTTATATGGGTAATGTAAAAATATTATGTTACTTGTGCAATTAGTGAATACCCAAGTATTTGGTTTTTGGAGTGTAAACTACGTCCCCTTTTCATAAAATCAAATACTAAAATATCACTTCTTTTTATGATAGTTATTGATGGATTGCCTAAATTTACAAAAATGTCAAACCTTATTTTTACTCTATTATAGCTGATAATTGTTTATTTTTTTACAATTTATCCTAAAGATTTGACTGTTTAGTTTTCTTATTTATTTAATGTTTATGCACTCTATAATATTGAGATACATCTTTTTAGTTGAAAGCGTCATTTTAGCCACTAAAATGACAATAAAAATCGGAGCTCATAATAAAAAAAAACCATCATTTATACTTAAATTGACGAGAAAATGTTTATATTAGAAGACATAATGTTAATTCATTTCATTGACGGTTCCACCTAATCAAAAGGATTAAATTTTATTATCAAAACTTAAAAAGCTTAAAATAAAAGTTTGAGTAGATATATAAGGACTAAAAATATAGTTTGGCCTCTTAAAACAGGTAATCACACGCCTACATTATTGACTTGACAATAACTACAGCACCACGTGCCATTTGTGAAATCGCAGGTGGATCCACTTCCCTTATTTATTCTTTTATTTATTTCTTTTTGTCATTTTTTTATATAATGATATTATGATAATTCATTTAGCTTAAATCCCTATTAACTTTTTTCACTTTTATGTTTTCGTTTTCACTTTAACATCGAAAATGTATGTCAATTTAATCCCTTAATCCTATATAATAATTACGTGATAAAATTAGGAGAGTAGATAAAGTAAATTTATAAAACTTTTTATTTTTGCAAATTGCAATAAAAATCTAATTTATTTTTCTTCTTCCTCTTTTGATTTATATTTTTACTGAATACTAAAGTTGACACTTTTTTTTCAGTTGAATCCTTCAAATTCAACGTTTGCCACTTTAATCTCTTAGCTCGAAAACAAAAGTCAGTTTAACCCTTTTCAGGTATAACCAGTCTCACCTAGGTTAATGCGATACACTCGCCGGTAAATGTCAATTTTGATCCTTATTTTATTTTATTTTTTTCTTCTTCTTACTTCTTTTCCTTTTTGTCCTTCAAATTCCATCGGATTTCTGGAATTTCCAGAAATTTAGGATTTCCATATTACTGGAAAATTCTAAAAATCTCGAAATTTGTAGGAAAAGTCTGGAAGTTTCCAAATTTGTGGAATTTTCAAGTTTCTGGAAATTTCCAATAAAAAAATTTTAGAAATTTGAAAAATTTTAAAATTCTGGAAAAATTCAGAAGTCTGGAATATGAAATTTTTCAAAAAAATTCAGTGGAAATTTTTTTAGAAATTTGGAATTTTCCAAAATTTGGAAAAAATTCAGAAATCTTGAATCTTGAACTTTTCAGAAATCCAGATTTCTGGAAATTTCCAATTTTGTGGAATTTTTCAAAAAAAGAGAAAGAAGAAGAAAACAACGGAGGAAGAAGAAGAAGAAGAAGAAGAAAAAAAAAAAAGAAAAGAAAGAAAAATAATAATTTGGGAGTCATTTTGCAAATTGTAACAAATGAAAAAATTTCAAATGACCTGTTTTTTTTAAGTTCATGAGTTAAAGTGGGAAGAGATGAACATAAGAGGTTAAAACAAAAAAAAAAGTGACAAGTTTAGGAATATGTAGAGGGGTTAAGCCTCCTCATTTCTTTCCTTCTTCTTCCTTCTTTCTTTTTTCCTTTTTTTCTTTCCTGAATTTAAGTAGGGGAGAATGTTAGGGGGGCAGTTTGTCCGTGAGCATTCTCGGCTCAAGAATTTGCAGATTTCAAGGAAGCTTTCAGAGAGGTATGTCGACGACATGGTTTCATATATTTGGCGTAAGATCTCCGCCGCCCTTGGGTCATATGTTGACAATGACTTAAATGATCTATTATAGTCCAGTAGGGACTAAGAGACGATCAGTCGGCTTAAAGATAAGAGAGGCGAATGTCTCCATAAGGAATGAGCCTTATGAACACTTAGACGGTCATCGTCTTTAAGTGCGTGCTTCTAAGTTCGTCGAGGATCTTGAGACAGGGGAACATAAGGGACAAAATGCTAACGAGTGATTGACAAGATGAGTTGATGGGACGACTATAAAGGATAAATCCCTTGATTGTGGTTGACTGGCTATAAATTTGAAGGAGTCTCAACGCCACACAGAGATTTGGGATAGCCAAAAAGTACTTCTGTGACAATTGACACATAGATTATAAGAGAATCATGATCTTGAATGGTTTTTTAACTAGTCGTTCATACTAATTAGGAAGCACTTATCCTAAAAGGGAGAGCTATTTGAGACAAAGTCGCATTTAAACCATTCCAATATAAAGGTTTGGATGACTGTGACGTGTTATTATTTAGTAGGACATCAAACATGATGTATATTCATTAAATTATTTATTGTTAATTGAAGTATTTTAGTGCACAATACGTTTATTTGAGGCTTAATTATAAATAACTCCTTAATTTGTTCTAAAATTTCAATTGTCCCCTTAAACTCTTAAAAGTTACAAATGACCCCTTGTACTTGTCACAATGTAACAAATAACCCTCTAGTTTCAAAACTGATATATTAAAACATGCAAATTTTAGTTGGTGCATACTATAGGTACAAGATTATGATACGAGGAGTCATAAATTTTGTAAATGTATTATCGATTGCTCCCCATCTTGGTAAGATCAATTTTAAATTAGAGGGTTATTGAAAACAATTGGACAATATCAAAGAGGTTATTTGTAACAATTGAAAAAAATAAGCGGTTATTTGAAATACTTGAAAAAACTGGGGGTTATTTATTATGTTTAAACAAATATAATGAGTTATTTATAACATTAGGAAGTTTAGAAGGGCAGTTGAAGTTTTTTGACAAGTTAAAAGGCTGCATATTTATTAAGTCTTTATTTGATAAATAATGTATACTATTTTTTTTGTTGATGAGACAAATAATGTATGCTATTGCTTCATAAGATGGAGATTCAAGTGTCTTTTTTTGATAGTTTTAAATTGTAAATTTTTCATTCATTTATATTTATACATTAGAACTTCTATACATAAATAATCTATATACGAGTAACTTTTTAATTGCTACAAATAGTCGGTCCCAAATGTTGCGGATATTTGTTATACCAATCTTTATTTAGTAATAAACTCTCAATTATTATAGAAATAATTCGGTTCCGAATGTTGCAAAAAAAAAACACGATTTGTTCCAAATGTATTATACAGAGATTTTACGGTATATGTAACAAATTGTTTACTTCTTTTTTTTCCAAAATTAAATGTTAAATTGTGATTTGATTTTATGGCTTTCATCTTTAATTAAGAAAGGAAAAATTGCGATTATCAAAAAAAAGAAAGGAAGACGGGAAGAATTGAGAAATTAAAGACGCATTGCTGTCAAAAAGAAATCAAAGACCCAATACGTTGTCGTTTCAGTTCACAATTGGAGTTCTCAATCAGAGGCCACAATACAGCAGCTTCTTCTTCTTCAAGTATCCAAAAACCTCAAACCCCTTTCAAAACCCTAACCCTAAATCGGAGCAGAAGGAATTGGAAATGGCAGCTCGACTTAAAGGAATTCTAAAGAAGTACGGAAAAGTAGCACTCGTTGTTCACTGCTCTGTCTCTGCAGCCTCCATTACGGGCCTCTATGTTGCCATCAAGAACAACGTCGATGTTGAATCTCTTTTCGACAAGTGGCATCTCCCCGGTATCTCTACAAAGGAATCATCCGACAATCAATCTCACGACACCGCTGTCGAGGATGTCGAAAAGAAGAGGAATCGAGCGGCAGAGCTTGCTGCCTCCGCTGGCGGTGCATTTACTATGGCTTTGCTTTGCAACAAGGCGCTGTTTCCTGTACGAGTGCCCATAACCCTTGCGGTTACTCCTCCCCTCGCTAAATTCTTGGCTCGGAGAGGCATTATCAACAAGAGTGTATGATTTCTCTCTTTAAGCTTTCCAGTTTTGTTTTGTTGATAATCGTTGATCAAACCGACAAGGAATAATAATTGGAACCCCGTGGTTTTGAATATGGAAAAATGGAGATGTGGGTTTCAATTTAGAGACTTTGGTTTAGTCATTAGTGGTCAATTTCAATGTGAGATGAACTTGAGGAGTTGTTGTGATACCATTGATTTATGCAGCTATTACAGTGGCTAAGCTATTACAGTTGAGTTTGGCCCTGTTCTTTATGCTTTATGAGTAATTTATTTCAGTTCAGTAATTTCCGTTCAATAAATGCACTTCGATACAACAGCTCAGTACTATTCAGTTCATTTCGGTTATAAAGAACATGGCCTTTGTTTGTCTGTCTAATAGTTGAGGAGGATATTTGGTATATTGTTCTCAATTATCTAGGAATAGAAAGTCTTGAATTTATGGTTTCATAGAGTTTGAGGAGGATATTTGATATCTTGTTCTCAATTGTCTTGTAAGAGTAAGACTTGAATCTACGGTTTCAGAGTTTGAGTGGTAACGCCGTTTCATGTACTCCCTCCATTCCAAATTGATATACCACTGTGTTACTTTGGTTTGCCCCAATTTATACAACACTTTCCTTTTATAATGTTAGTCGTTTTATGTACCACTTATGTAATACATTAAAAATGAAAAAAATACATCAATTTAACTTGAAGTGAGAAATGTCGTACAAATCTCGATGCAAACAGTATTGCAAATTGGCATAGTTTAGTTCTTGTAAACTCATTTAAGTGCATTAAATGAAGGTAAATTAAGAAAATTACAGGTAAAAATCTGTTTTTAAACTGCTTTAGCTATAGTTGTATAAACTAGGTAAGAGATGAAAGCGGTCTATCAATTTAGGACCGAGGTAGTACATGTGCATGGTCAACAAATGAATCTATACTTTGATGATTAAGTTGGGTTGAATGTTTGTTGCTACTGAGCTACTGTGTTAGGGGAAGTGCTGCAGTTTTTTCAGCAATCTTAGAAATATTATACAGATAGTCCTCTACTGTATGTTCTTTTGGGCTACAGTTTATGGTTTCTACCTGGCTTTTTGCTTGTTAATTGCTATAATCATTCATTCCACATTTGCTTGTTTGTTTCATAGGATGACATTAGGAACTAGCAGATAGCACTGTTTCGAATCTACGTCCTTTGAGGTGCACTAACATCTTTTTATGTGAAACAGCAGTAGATGATATGCTAAATTAAATGTTTGCTTTCTCATCTTTCTATTCTATGTCTTTACCCAAGTAGAGCCTGTTTCAGTGTGCATGAAGTAGTGGGCATATATAATGTTTGTTGGTGTAAGTTACGTTCTGGGCAAATATCAAGTTTATAGATGGAATGTAATGTAGTGTTCGTGCACATTTGTCATAGCGTTCGTGGAATAAACTCGAAAGTGCTTAAAGCTGGTTATACTAGTTTGCCATTGTTAAGGCTAACAGAATCTAATGTTGGTTGGGGATGGATAAGAATTTACAAGTGTTTGGTTTAGTAAATATATGATTAATGTTTTAGAACTCAAGAAACTAAGTGCTACATGTTATTAATATGTTTGATACCACAATACGTGAAAAATATATAACTACATATCGGACAATGGTACTCCTATATATTTATTCAATTAAATAAGAAAAAGTAAATATTCACATCTTATAAATTTTCAAATAAAAGAAATCACAGTAATAATCATTGTGTACATTAAACAGTTAATTAACAACTTAAATCCAGTTTGTTGTCACTTTTAGACAATTTATGCGTTCCAAATCATGTCTCCCTTTTTTTTTTTTAGTTTTATTTCACATTTATATAATTTTAAAAAGATAAGCTAATGAATGTGTAAAATGGAATTGGGTAGGTTTTTACCCACACATGCAGATTTCAAAACCAAGGAATAAAGTAGATAGATCGACAAAATTAAAGGGTACAATAGTCATTAGATTTAAAGTTAGTTTCAAGTTTCACGAAATTCACAACTTAACGTATTAATTCAAAAAATGAAGTTAGAATTTTTAAAATAAAAAGCAGTTATCAAACACTCTTAAATTATGTTTTTTTCTTTTTGAGTTAAATTCAGTAATATTCACCTCAATTCAGTTTTTTTTTTCAAGGAAAAAGAAAAAAAAAAAACTTAAAGAAGTGCTTAACGTGATATTCATTGTTATAAAAAAAACCCTTCTGTGTGCCACGTTGGAGTAGTCTAACCCCACTGAGGTATGTAAAAGCTTGGATGTTTTTTGTGGTTGTACATATAAGGCCAGAGTTAGTTTTACTTAGAAAGCTACGTTGTACACAAGTTAAGGTTCCAGGATGAAATTAGCAAATGAAGAGGACAAATGATGACAATCTTTTTATTGAGATAATATGGTTTTGAGTTCACACACCTCTTTTCTTTTTTCTTTTTAGCAAATAATTTAATAGGTTTTATATTTTGTAAAAATTCACTGTTCGGTTCTGTATTTTTAAAAATTCACTACATAGTCTTTAATCGTTGTCTCCGTTAACACTTTAGTTCTTGCCGTGATATTAAAATACATATTTCGTTAGTCAAAGCAAGTTTCGATCAAAATCAACATATTAACACATATTAGTACCTAAACTAGCCTGGGTTTTATCTTCATTAACACATATTAGTACCTAAAGAGATACCAATTTAAGTGCTAAATTTGTCATTCATACAATTTGGTAAGTGTATTTTAGATACTAATATGTGTTAATATGTTGAATTTGACCGAAACATGCGTTGACTGACGGAATTTGTATTTTAATATCACAGCAGGTCCTAAAGTGTTAATGGAGACAAAACTCAAGGATTAAGTAGTAGGTTTTTAAAAATACGGAAACCAAACAGTGAGTTTTTGCAAAACATAAGGACTATTAAATTATTTGAAAAAAGCAAACTATAATATTCTCATATTATTTGATTGAAATAGTCTTATTGATGTTTTATGCTACATAAGGATTTAAATTTTATGTTATTATTGATATTACTAGTTTGACATTTTGGACATTTTGTTTATCAATAATAATACTAGGACTAGAGGTGGCAATTTCGTGTTTCGTGTCGTGTTCATGTCGTGTCAACTTTCGTGTTCGTGTCTAAACTCTAAACACAAACACGACACGGAAAATGTTTCGTGTCGAGATTCCAAACCCAAACACGACCTGCTCCAAACACGGGAACACGAAAATTACAACGATAATTTACAAACGACTCGACCTGACCAACCCGACTCGACCCAACCCGACCTATGTAAAGATGGCAATTTATATTCAAAATTAACCACTCAATTTTCACAAAGTTCTAAGTTCATTGGAATACAAAGATATTAGATTTTTATATAATGATGACTTAAATACCTCCTCCAATTGCAACCCTAACTCTTTAAGGGTACAAAAGTAATTAGATTTTTCGTGTCAGTTTCGTGTTTTTCGTGTTGACACAAACACGACACGGAAATTAACGTGTCATTTCGTGTCGACCCGAAAATGACACGTTACTTAATATGCTCAACACAAACACGGAAAAATCCGTGTCGTGTTCGTGTCGTGTTGTCGTGTCGAATTGCCGCCTCTAACTAGAACAATGGTTGTCAAAAATAAATACTAGAACGATTTTAATTTTAAAAATTAGCTTACCTATATAAGTTGAAAGAAGAAATAATTGTAATCCTAAACAAAAGGCTCAGGTGTAACAATGGGCTTATTGTGTGACAGCCCACTTAATGTGTGACAAGAGAAAAAGGTGGGGGCATTTTTGTAATTCAACAAGGAAATGTGACAAACTTGTAATTAAATTAAAGCTCATCATGCGTGGAATTGGAGGGAAAGAAGAGGAGGTGATGTCAGCGCTGATGTCACCTTTAGAAAGAGAATTTTTTTTAATTATTTTCTTTAAAATGTATTTTCTCGCTCTTTCCAAACTCATTTTTCAAAAAAAAAAAATTATATCATTAAACTCATATTAATTAGTGGTCATTTTAAGATCCATTGTTGTTATTTATAAACGATTTTTATTTTTTTTGTTTTTCTACGGTTGTTCCGAATTGAATATTGTGTTGTTCCAAATCGAATAACGTGTTGTTTCAAATTAATATTCTATTGTTCCAAATTAATAGTTTATTTGTTTCAAATTAATAGTCTGTTTGTTTCAAACTAATAGTCTGTTTGTTCCAAATTAATAGTCTGTTTGTTTCAAATTAATATTTTGTTGTTCCAAATTAAATATTAATAGAATGAAAGTAATAGTCTGTTTGTTTCAAATTAATAGTCTTTTTGTTTCAAATTAATATTCTAGTGTTCCAAGTTTGCCACATTCTCTTGTTCAATAACAAAACCTAATTGAGCATCTTCTTCTTCTTCTTCACATAGTTCTTTAATTGGTTGTTCCCAACTGTTTGGTAACTTGTTCCAAATTGAATACTGTGTTGTTTCAAATAGATTGGTAACTTGTTCCAAAATCGAAGAAAGATGATTAATTAAAATTGATTGAGATTACACAACTAAATATGCAACATTAAGCACAAAATTGAATCACTTGAAACAATCATGCAATACAACACATCATACAAAATTGAAATCTAAAATCAGAAGTTATCCCAAATTACAGTCCCGTTCACATGCACATTAATGTGCATACACATTCACCCTAGGATTAATCTAATGGTCTAAAATTTATCTAATAAAATTTAAAATAAAAACCCTAGACACTAAAAACTAAACCCTAGACCCTAAATCATCAACCCTAGATACTAACATATGTGACGTGTCATCGAATTATAAGTCCGGAGTACCACGTCATCTAGGGTCGATGATTTAGGGCCTAGGGTTTAGGGTCGATGATCTAGGGTCCAGGGTTTAGTTTTTAGTGTCTAGGGTTTTTATTTTAATTTTTATTAGATAAATTTTGGACCATTAGATTAATCCTAGGGTGAATGTGTATGCACATTAATGTGCATGTGAACGTGATTGTCCCAGATTAATCACACATGGATTTGTCCCATTGATACATTACGGTACCAGAATTGTATTCACTTTTTCCCATCTCTGTTCTTGATTCTGATTTGCAAACTGAGGAGGACTATGGATCTGCTAATTATTTTCATTTCCAATCTATTTCCCCGATCGTTAATCTTCTCGTCTTTCTTCACCACGGCGGCGTCGGCGGTGGCGGTTTGGGGATGATCGGCGGCGGAATCAGACTGGGGAAGCGGCTGAACAAGAGAAACATCTGAACAAGAAAAAGTACAGCCGTCGTGGGCGTGGCTGCCGAGGGAGGCTGCGTGGTTTTGACATTCCGGCGGATTAATTTCGAAAAGAAAAAGAATAGATTGGAAAATTATTTTTATAGACCTAATTAATTACACAATTGGTACCTGTCTCACAATAAGAGCTTGTCTCACAATAAGGGGGGTGTCTCACCCGAACTTGACTCTGTAATCCTATTTGAACGAATCAGTTATAAAAGAGAATAAATGAAGTGCATTCCATTTTCATAAATAACATTTCTAATTCATTTTATCAAATTTTGGTATCGAATAGTATTTTTCATCACTTTCTTTCTTTAATTGATGTTGTTACAACGTTGTTACTCCAACCTATTTCATCAATTCCTCACTCAAAAGATTCTACTAAAATAATAAATATTTTATTATTATTATTAAATAATTATACTTCTAGAGTCAAGTTCAGGTGAGACAAGGGTCTAATTTTGAGACAAGCTCTTATTGTGAGACAGGTATCAATTGTGTAATTAAATAGGTATGTAAACATAATTTTCCAATTTATGCCGATGTTCTTCTTCTTGCTGCCTCCACCGCCACCACCTCTCCTCCGCCGTTCCCTTATGCCTGAACCTCCTGCCTCCACCGCCACTGCCACCTCTCCTACGCCGTCGTTTCGTTCACCATCGCCGGCGCCGCCATCAAGTTTCAGGTTGACATAATATAGAGTTCTTATGTATTTTTGGTCGCCTTTAATCCTAATACTGATGGGATTAGAGACATGCTCTTTCCTTGAGGTATATGCTAGTTTGTTTAGCCATTGATGCTTTACGCGGAGATTCTTGTGATCCTGCTTGATTCTTCATTGGAGAAGATATGAGTATTGGGAAAAAAAGGTATATTTGATAAAGAAGTAAGAAAAATAAGAGTGAGTAGATTGTCTGTTTGTCTTTTTGCAATTTCCATCTCTTGGATATGTCTGTTTGTTGCTGGAGAATATAGTGATGATTTTATGGCATGATTTTATTGGTGGTAAAAGTTTGAACTTCTGGGTTGTAAGCATTTTCTATTTGGACATGAGAGACACAATGTACAAATGCTATTTGGGAAAGTTGTGTATTCTATTGTATTAGATACATACAACACAAGCATTTCAAGTGTATGAAGTGCCTTCAAATTGTTTGTTCCAAAAAAATACAGTGTTTGTTCCAAAAATATACTGTGTTGTTTCAAAAAATTACTATGTTGTTCAATTCAATAGGTTTTACAAAAATAATGGTAAAAATAGTGGTAATAAGAGCTCCATTCAATCCAAAATATTAAATTATTACTTGTAGTTCCAATAGACGGTTTTGAATTGGAACAATTTCATATTTGGAACAACAGAATATTAATTTGAAACAACACGTTATTGAATTTGGAACAATCTTAGAAAAAAAATAAAAAATAAAAATAGTTTATAAATAACAACAATGGATCTCAAAATGACCGCCTAATTAACACAAGTTCACGGGTCTAATTGTTTTTTGAAAAATGAGTTCGGGAAGAGCGGAAAAATGCATTTTAAAGAAAATAAATAAAACTTTTTCTCTCCCCAGAGGTGAGATCAACGCTGACATCACCTCCTCTTCTTTCCCTCTATTTTCCTCGCATGAAGAGTTTTTATTTAATTACAAATTTGTCACCTTCCCCTGTTTAATTACAAAAATACCCCCACCTCCTTCTCTTGTCACACATTAAGTGGGCTGTCACACAATAAGCCAATTGTCACACCTGAGCCTTTCTTTATACTTCTATTATATATACATACCATGAGTCAAGTTTAGGTGAGACACCCCCCTTACCGTGAGACAACATTCTTATTGTGAGACAGAGACCAATTGTGTAATTCATCAGGTATTTAATAGGTAACTTTTCCAATTCTCTTCGTGTTTTTCTTTCTCCAGCAAACTCATCCGTCTCCTCCGGCCTCTGTCTCCTCCTGAAATTGTCTCCTCCGGCCTCCGTCTCCTCAGTCTCGAGTTAGGGTCATCAGCCGAGACATTCGAATCTGCTGCTTCAACTGATTTCATTTTTGAAACCTCCAAACTGAAAATCTTGAGTTTGCTATCATCAGGTGAAATGCGTTTTGGTCGAATCAGCAGTTTGCTGCGTGAAATCATCATCATCTTATCATCCTGGTGTTGAATCAAATTAAATAAAATAAAGAGGTAGAAGATGGCGGTGTCTATTCTTTTTTTTATTCTAGTATGGATTTAGATTTTATTCTTTATTTTACTAATTTTCTATGCGTAAGAATTCCCTTGGGTGTTGAGTGGGTTTTCAATAATTCTGTTTGCTTTTCAACAGAGTATTAATTTGGAACAACCGAGTATTCAATTTGAAACAACCATAGAAAAATACAAAAAACAAATCGCTTATGAATAGCAACAATGGATCTCAAAATGACCGCCTAATTAATACGAGTTTATTGGTATAATTTTTTTAAAAAATGAGCTCGGAAAGAGCGGGAAAATGCATTTTAAATAAAAAAATTTAAAATTTTTCTCTCTCCAGAGGTGACATCAGCGCTGACATCACCTGCTCTTCCTTCCTTCCATTTTCCACGCATGAAGAGTTTTATTTAATTACAAATTTGCCATATTTCCCTATTTAATTACAAAAGTAGCCCCACCTCTTTCTCTTGTCACACGATAAGCACATTGTCACATCTGAGCCTTTCTCTACATACCATTTCTCAAATTGAAAACTTTTATTTATATACAAAAAGATAATTTTATTAAATCTAACTAATATATTCCCAATATGTTTTTATAATAATTAATATACTTGATGACATAAAATCCAAAATTACAAATGTATACATAATTTTAAAACACGTTATTTAGTTACTTAGTTTTTTGGTTACTTTGTCTTCTTTACCATTAAATCAACTTCCATCTTACTCGTCCAATAGTGACAAAGAACAAAATAGTAGATTACTTTGTTAAATAAAGTGACCCGAAGAAAAACTCCACATATTAATGGATAACAATGTTTTAAGTAGGAGTGGCAATGGGATGGGGAAAAGTTGAAAACCGCGGATATTTGATGGGGGCGGTGTAAGCACTGGTTTTCGAACCCGATGATGAAAGCAATCTATGAGCTCCTCGTCGTGCCAGCTGCTCAAATACTGATACTCGTCGGAGAACAGATCATCTTTTCAGGGTCATAACCTCTTCCACCCGCTCCTCGGGACCATGAGTGTGGCACTTTCATGCTTATGAGAAAATCCTCGATCACGAAATGATATACGGTCACAAGTACTATTCACTAGAGACCATACGGTCTCAACACTGTTTGTTGAGACCGTACGGTCACAAAACATCTGAACGTACGGTCACTGCCACCTGGCAGATAGCAATCCAATCCTTATCTGCCACGTGGCTGGCGGTCCAATAAAAACGTGACACGTGTACTAAAATCCAAACGAGTTTGGCCGGGCCTTGTAAGGTCCGGCCGGGTCTTGGGCTAAGCCCGACTCAGATCCAAATTTATATCTGAGATGGGTAAACATGTGACCGTATGGTCACCAAATTGGGACCATACGGTCACAAGCTACCCTATAAATACCCCCCGGATTTCTCATCCAATTCACCAACAAAACACTCATTCTCTTCTCTCTCTAGCTCGTTCTAAAGCGATTCTTGACCCGATATAAGTTGCCTCTGATAAAGTTGCCTCTCAAAGTTGCCTAAAGTTGCCTCTGATACAGAAAAGAATTGCTAGAGTCCGAGCTCGAGAGTATTTCATAAAATATTCCCAGAAAAGGTCCTCACGACCACCAAAAATATATTACTCCCTTATCAAAAATTCCAAACCTAGGCATCACTCGCAGCCCCGCTAGAGCTGATTAAGTCCTGTTCCTAGCTACCACTCTGGAGGACGCCCTACGCAGTTCCGGCCCCCAAGGTTCCTCCCTGAAAAGATCTTCGTTCTTCAACGAGCATCAGTCCGCGAGCAATCACCGGCACGCGACGAGGGTAAGCTTCTGAGGGTTTTGTACCGTGTCACCCGGCAGTATACTGTCTAAATATTTGCGCATTTAAATATTTCTGTGTGATAACCCTAAATGTCAAGATAATAAACTCTTAGGCTGCATTAAAGATCATCTGGGTCCTGGAATGTCGGAATTAATAAGTTGTATCCACGAACATAAATAGAATCTCTGGTTTTCAAAACAATCGGTACAAACACCGGTTCGTACATTTTCCCGGTCGGCCGGGTGGCGACTCTAGTCAAAGAAGGCTAAAGCCGCTATGAGCGACCACTTACGCTCACAGGCGGGGAATAACCGAATTCTTTGGGCGTGGGGAAAATTCTACCACCGGAAGTTAAATTTAGGCAGGGTTGGAGATTACTACCCCGAACCGTCACTGAAAGAAAATCTGCGGGATCCCCGAAAAATGCCGAAAAATAACCGAAAAATAACTGAAACTATATAATTAAATCTTACATTTTTTACCAAATACCTAAATAAGTTTCGGTAACCTAATGTTATAAACATGCTTTTGAGTTTTCGAATTGGTTGATCTTTTTAGTTTTTTCCACAAGCATCATGTTTATATTTGCTTGCCATTTAATTTGTATGAACTTGACAATTTTAGTGTTCGAATTGCTTGATCTTTTAGGATTTTTTTTGGATTTTTGGATTTATTCTACAAATATTGTCTTAATTGTGATAATTTATAAACAAGTAATTTTATTGATTAAATTTGGGTATTTGAACTTTATATAATTTTTGGTGCTGGGGATTCTCCGAAAACCGTGGGTAATCACACGAGCGGAGGGGATAAATTTTTTTATCGAAACTCTTATTAGATATTAACTGAAACCGCCTCCAAAAAAATTGGGTGCGAAATGGACGCATTCCCGCCTCCGAACCATCCCGCTGCCGCCCCATGTTTTAGGAGTACTTTTTTAGAGAATTTGAAAAAAGATAGGGGTTTATAGGTGTAATTTAAAGGCTTAAACCTCACTAGCCCCTTCAACTTGGCAGAAAAGCTGCAGTGACTCCTTGAACTTTATCAATGTTCTACGCGCCCCTTAAACTTGGCAATTTTGTTAACTTTAAACAAAAAAATGCATAAAAAGCATCTCCATATATGAACGTGTAATACACTTGCCCTCACATGGATTTTGATTTTTCAACAACCAATAAAATAATGCCATGCGTGAAATTTAAATTAATTTATTTTGAAAATATAAAACTTTTCATGCCCTTCAAAAAAAAAAAACTTTTTCTGAAATACACTCTTTTAATTAATAATGCCATGGAGTAATTCCCTTTTCATATCCAATTCCATAAAACTTTTGTTGCATGAATAATATAAATCAAAAGAAGGGGCGAAGCGAGGAGGTCAGAGGCAGGGAGGCGGTGGAGCGATTAGTGCACTCTCAGGTCAATCTTATCGCCTCTATTTTGCCTCTCACTATTCCAAAATTTCCCGAAGCTTACTCGATTTTCATTTCATAAATATATCTCTCACGATTAGCTTGCAATTTTCATGGATTTGATTCACAAAGAAAAACAAATGAAGGATGGTAGAAGAAAGAATATAGAATAGGTCAATTGAATTGACAAAATAAAGGAAAAATAAAGAAGAAAGATGAAGAAATAGAGTCACATAATTATTACTTTTTTTTCCCTTTTATTTTATTTTTTTAAATGAAAAAGTTTAACCTTACGCGCCTCCATCTTTTAATATTGACACGTGATTTGCAATCAATTGCTATGTAAGCATTTTGGGTTCAATGTTAACAAAATTGTCAAGTTTAAGTGGCGCACGAAATATATGATAAATACGAGGGACCAATACGGCTTTTCTGTCAAGTTGGAGGGGCTAGTGAGATATTAAGTCTAATTTAAAAGAAATACAGCGACCCAAACTAATTCCGAAGGCCATATTGGAAGAATAAACCGAGATCAGAATAACTTAAATTTTGGTATTTAGTATATCTACAGTTCATAATGTGATGTCATATAGATTAGTATTACATACTAGTGTGTTTTAAACTTAACAAATTAAATGCATTATTTTTAATATTCGACTATAAGGTATACTTACAAATTGTTTTTTTCCATGAGTTACTAATTGTTTATTACCTGAACTGAACCAGTTTGCAGTTTGGTTTGGTTCGGTTCAAAAATTATAATATATTCCTGTTCGGTTTCTTGGCTCTGTTCTGTTCAATTTTTTAATCAAACTGGTCCATGCTCACCCCTGATCTTGCTCGTCCCCAATCAACAATCTCACCTATAACTTTGTTTTTTCTTTATGATTACTATTTTCCTTTTGTCCGCTCCCATTGCAATAAATATGAACCGTCAAATTCCTCATTTAGCTTTTTTTTAGGAGTTGAGAGGCTAACGAAGGTGAGAGTTAGATGAGAAGGTAAGGGTAAGTTTATTAACCTCCAAATTGGAGGTTAAGGTTTAAGGTTAGTTGGAGTAAAATTTCTCTCATTAACCTTTATTTACTTTTCAAAACAAATAAAAAAGAGAAAAAAAAAATTCTCAAACACGTTTAATCTTAAATTGTACAATTCATTACTTCTATTTACCTCATTCCAAACAAATAAGGGCTTGGTTCACGATATTCCACAGCTGAAGTTGTTTTTTTTTGGCATCTTATACTCCGGTCAGAGGCCACTGTGATTCCAGAGGTATCGCCTTATTATACTAAGACTCTCCTATCAGATGGTTCGTTTTGGGAATAAATGAATCTGTTTCCAAAGCAAAGAAACCACATGAACTATTACAACTTTCTATGATATGGTGTTTTCTATGAAGCATGACACGTTTATGAGGGTGCCGCACTCGTGTCCGACTCGCCGGGACACGCGACTCAGCCGAACTCGACAGTCAACGTGTTCCTTAAGTTAGACTCGGTCAAACTAGGTTGGACTCGCTTAGACTCTCGGTAGCAATTAATTTTTAATTAAAATTTTGGATTTTTTTTATAGAAGTGGAATTTACGTATATCATCATCTTTTAAATTGTATTTACAGTTAATGCTGACAGTTTTTTGGTTTTTGTCATTTCATCATTTTCCTTTACTCATTTTAGCATAACCCTAAATTCTATATTTCTTTTGTCATAAATGCAGTTATAGAATACTCCACCTAATGTGCATCATTTCATATCTATTTTTAATATGAAATTCATCTCCCATTTTTTTTCTTCTTTTCGGAATGAATCTCTAAAGCTCCTAAACATAAGAATGTGAAATTAGCTTAGTGAACATGATTATGTTAGGGGAAATTCTATGGTCACTTTGTTTTTTACAAAGTAACCATTACTTTGTTTTGTCCACCATTAGATCATGGGGTAAAAAGTGATCTAATGGTGAATAAAGCAAAGTACAAACAAAGTAACTCAAAAACAAAGTCACCATAGCCTACACCGTTTGTTAGTATCCGATTTATATGAATTTGTGTTTTTAAATTCATATGAATTTGTATTTTTCAATTCATATGAATTTGTAGCTCAAAAACACATGCTTTACTTCAAAATTGAAATTTGTAGAACAAAGCTATTATGAATTTACCCCTTTTTTTTTTTTTTTTTATGTTTGTGTTACTTAAAGATCAACATTAAGAGGATATAATTGAAATCATGAGAGTTCATAATTTGTTTATCTATCAATGTTAAAATCAGTAATTTGCATAATTCTTGTTGAAGAAAAATAAATCAAGTTGTATATTTCAATTTTTCCTTTAAATAAAAGTGTAGGCTATGGTCACTTTGTTTTTCCCTTACTTTGTCTACACTTTGTTTTTTTCATCATTGGATTAGCTTTTAACCCATGATCCAATGGTTGACAAAACAAAGTAATGGTTACTTTGTGAAAAACAAAGTGACTATAGAATATCCCTTAAATAAATGCTCATGCTTTTAAAAAAAAAATTCTTTTATTTAATTATATATCGACAGTTATTTCCTATTTCCACTTTTAAATTCCTATTTTTGTAGGGGATGTGCCTTTTGATTGACAAAATGAGTCAATGTTTTATGCTTTCTTGATATATCTATGATATATCTAGAATCATGGTAGGCAAAATGATTAATATGTTATATCTTAAGGTGTAGGTTATGGTCACTTTGTTTTTGCTCTACTATATTTGTACTTTGTCCTATCCACCATTAGATTAGACTTTAACCCATAATCTAATGGTGGACAAAACAAAGTAATGATTACTTTGTGAAAAACAAAGTGACCATAGAATTTCCCATATCTTAAATGTACCTATGACTCTTATGTAATTAACCCAAAACAAAATATAAAACTAAAAACATAAGCACAACCCAACTTCAAAAAAACAAAAAACAAAACCCCTCCTGTCTGCGCAACACTCTGAAGAAAAAAATCCCCAAATACGTAAACCTAAAATCCCTTGTCTATGCGCCATTTGTTCAATTGGAAACCTCAAGTTGTTCAATTCGAATTTGATTGTGCTACTCTTCTTCAATTCGACTTCAGAGGTTGGTGTTCTTTCTTTCTTTGCTGTCATCTTTCATGGAATCTTCTTCGTCTGCAAATTCTGTAGTGTTTGTTCGAAGCCTACATCAAAGGGGAGAGCTTCTGAGTCACTATTGTGGAATCATGTTACAGTACTTGTGTTTTGGATTATACTGAATGTTTATCTGTTTTGGATTATACTCGTGTTTTAGACTTTTTGTTATGGATGTTATTTGTGTGGTTTTAGTTAACTTTTTATGTTTGTTATGAATTTTATGTGTTGCCTATATAAATTAAAAATATTAAAATTTCCCGTATCCCCGCTTTTTCTGAAAAATGCCGTGTCCCGTGTCCGCACCTGTGCGTATCGGTGCTTCATAGGGTGTTTTTTATTTAGTATTGTATCATTACGTTGTACATTTGTGTAATTGAATTGAATAGGATTTGTCTTTCCCTCGAGTTTTTATGGTTTGACACACTATGTCTGGTTAATTAACTTCTGAGGTTTGTGAATCTGTTTCTCTTTGTGTTTTTGGTTGTCTGCATCATAGACTCGGTGTGAAAAGGGGCCTGTTCATGTCCTTACTTGCAAAAGCCCCATATCAATTTTGGATGTCTCCACATGACAAGTCTTACTTTACTGTTTAATCTAAACTATTTTCTGCTTCTTTAATGATCTCTACAACTTCTTACAGCAGTAATTTAGTGTATGATGACTGAAGAAAGGAGAGTGCACCCTGATTGTATAAATGCTTCCAATCCTTACCATGAGTGCGTCGAATATTGCTTCAGAAAAATTGCAGAAGCCAAGGCACTAACAGATAACATAGAAACAGGTATATATCTATGATTTTTTTTCATTTGATGAATAAATTACATAATTTCTTTTGATGCTTATGATTGCTAGAGCTGGTTGGGTTAAAGAAGATGCCAACTATAGTAAGACCAATTAAAACGGCAATCATAGTAGACCAACTGAAATGCTATACTGTCTTCTTCACCAAATTAGTATTTGGAAAGGCAAATGCACTCTTCTCCTCTTCTGGTTCTTAGAGAGATGATAGCGATGAGAAATTGACATAGATAGAATAAGTAATGAAATTGAATGTGATGGTAATGATGGCAAAAATATAAGTTTCAGTTTGATAGTGGTTGTTATGCAACTGGACTTGAATTTAGTTTAGTAATTATTTTGGACTTGGAAATTTTGATTCTAAATTCTGACATATGGTCTCATCTCTGATAATAGCTTTATTATATGGAGTTTGGCCTTGCTTCCGTAGGCTTCCCTCCTTTCCCTCTCTTTCAGACTCAATCACTCATCAGCCTAGGGTTCAATGCCTTAGCACCGTGATTATACAAAACAAATAAAAAAAGAAAAAAAGGACTGTCTCAATGTATTTACATGGTTGGCTTTTCCACACATCTTAGTGATAATCTTTTATGGTATGAACTTCCAGTTTGATGACTTTTTATAGGAATCACAGTTCTCCAATATATGTAATTAGTTCTGTCTCAGTTTTGTTCATATAAGCTATACTGTTCCATTTTTACATCTGTACCTGATTGATTCTCTTTATTGCGTTGCTACATAAGGAGTTGTGCAAGAAAAGAGTGAATGTAGTCGGTCTTCTACGTTTACTTGTGAGCGAGATGACAAGAATGATGAAAGACAAGAAGCTGTAAAAGAGCTTTCTGATGAGGATGATGATAATTCTCTCCAGGAAAATGTGGATGTTACAAATCTTACTGGAAGGCAGAAAAAGTTGTTTGAGTTGAGGCTTAAGATGGTACTTTCCTCTCAACTTTTCAACTTCTTAACTTTTTTATGTGTGTCATGTTTACGTGGATAACTAAATATTTCTATGGGTATATATGTAGAATGAGGCAAGAAAAGCCAATCAAACAGCAATGGTAGCTGAAAAGAAGAAAATGGAAGCTCCAGCAGAATCGAGGGGTATATCTAAACAAAAATGGCTTGAGCAGAGAAAGAAAAAAATTGGAAAACTTCTAGATGCAAATGGTCTCGAGATGACCGAAGCATATATGCTTGATACTCAAGAGGCAGCAGAGGCAAAATATAAGAAGTGGGACAAGGATCCTGCACCCTATGGCTGGGATGGTATGCTAATTTATCCTTTTCATTTGTTTTTAGTTAATTTCCAGAGTGGCTGTTTTGTTTATAAGCCTTTATTACTGATATCTTTTGTTGCTCATAATTTGAAATATCATTTTCAATCATGTTTATTTTGTGAGCACTAAAAAGTTTACTTGGGGCTGAAACTAATATGCATGGTTTCTCAGTTTTTAATCAGAAGACACTGTATGATGCGTATAAAAAGCGAACAAAGAACGTAGAGGTTGACCTGGAAGAATACAACAAAATGAAAGAAGCTGATCCTGAGTTCTATCGTGAAGCCTCAAGTCTTCAGTACGGAAAGGTACTAGCTGTGAATATTAGGCTATCTGGGATTCTGGTATAAATATACATGTTCAGGGTATTTAATTTAGTTTCTGTTTGTTGTGTGTATAGGCACCAAAGATCTCTGAGGATAAGATTGACAAGATGGTAAAAGAACTCAAGGATCGGGATGAGAAAAGAACTTCATTTAGTCGAAGGAGAAGGTTTCATGAAGAGAAGGATATTGACTCCATCAATGATCGTAATGAACATTTCAACAAAAAGATTGAAAGAGCTTTTGGCAAATACACGCTGGAGATCAAGAACAATCTAGAACGAGGAACTGCTTTGCCGGACTAAGGTCTGTGTCTACTATGATGCTGTGTTTTTCCAAAAGCTTACTTCTTGACGGGGTTTGGGTTCAGGCATTTTCTCGAAGCAAATTGTATTTTGGAATTTGGACTTAAGCAATTTGTAAAAGTGGTGGTTGTTTTAATACCAAAGTATGTATAAGTTAGCAACCCCAAGTAACAGCTTTTGTTGAATTCAGGGGAATTTTTTTTTATCAGAGTCCTGTCAATCACAAAATTCCTTTCAATTCTATACAGATGGAGATTATTTTCAGAGTAGTGTGTATTTGGAATTTTTATAATTTGAGTGAAAGGTGAAATTGTTTTTTGTGCTTTGCCACAAGTTGTTATTTTAGCAATTGCATTTCGCTTTTGGCACATTCAGCTAAATCATTTGTCAAAATTTGATCTTTAGTGAAAATACTCCCATAGGGATTAAATGTGTTATAATGGAAGTACGGAAAATACTTGTTTAGTCTCTACGATTTTACTTAGAAGATGGTAATAATTATATAGTTCTTAACGTTTGAATCCGCCAAGCTGGTTAGTCCCTACTGTTCAATCCGTCATTAATCCATATCCAAATGAAAATGACAATTTTGGAAAATACTTCTTTAGTCTCGACTTCAATTTTGGAATAGTGGACTGCGATTAACAACACCTATATATATTTAAGTCTGAGTAAGAAGATTAATCCAACCCAACTTCAAAAAAACAAAAAACAAAACCCCTCCTGTCTGCGCAACACTCTGAAGAAAAAAATCCCCAAATACGTAAACCTAAAATCCCTTGTCTATGCGCCATTTGTTCAATTGGAAACCTCAAGTTGTTCAATTCGAATTTGATTGTGCTACTCTTCTTCAATTCGACTTCAGAGGTTGGTGTTCTTTCTTTCTTTGCTGTCATCTTTCATGGAATCTTCTTCGTCTGCAAATTCTGTAGTGTTTGTTCGAAGCCTACATCAAAGGGGAGAGCTTCTGAGTCACTATTGTGGAATCATGTTACAGTACTTGTGTTTTGGATTATACTGAATGTTTATCTGTTTTGGATTATACTCGTGTTTTAGACTTTTTGTTATGGATGTTATTTGTGTGGTTTTAGTTAACTTTTTATGTTTGTTATGAATTTTATGTGTTGCCTATATAAATTAAAAATATTAAAATTTCCCGTATCCCCGCTTTTTCTGAAAAATGCCGTGTCCCGTGTCCGCACCTGTGCGTATCGGTGCTTCATAGGGTGTTTTTTATTTAGTATTGTATCATTACGTTGTACATTTGTGTAATTGAATTGAATAGGATTTGTCTTTCCCTCGAGTTTTTATGGTTTGACACACTATGTCTGGTTAATTAACTTCTGAGGTTTGTGAATCTGTTTCTCTTTGTGTTTTTGGTTGTCTGCATCATAGACTCGGTGTGAAAAGGGGCCTGTTCATGTCCTTACTTGCAAAAGCCCCATATCAATTTTGGATGTCTCCACATGACAAGTCTTACTTTACTGTTTAATCTAAACTATTTTCTGCTTCTTTAATGATCTCTACAACTTCTTACAGCAGTAATTTAGTGTATGATGACTGAAGAAAGGAGAGTGCACCCTGATTGTATAAATGCTTCCAATCCTTACCATGAGTGCGTCGAATATTGCTTCAGAAAAATTGCAGAAGCCAAGGCACTAACAGATAACATAGAAACAGGTATATATCTATGATTTTTTTTCATTTGATGAATAAATTACATAATTTCTTTTGATGCTTATGATTGCTAGAGCTGGTTGGGTTAAAGAAGATGCCAACTATAGTAAGACCAATTAAAACGGCAATCATAGTAGACCAACTGAAATGCTATACTGTCTTCTTCACCAAATTAGTATTTGGAAAGGCAAATGCACTCTTCTCCTCTTCTGGTTCTTAGAGAGATGATAGCGATGAGAAATTGACATAGATAGAATAAGTAATGAAATTGAATGTGATGGTAATGATGGCAAAAATATAAGTTTCAGTTTGATAGTGGTTGTTATGCAACTGGACTTGAATTTAGTTTAGTAATTATTTTGGACTTGGAAATTTTGATTCTAAATTCTGACATATGGTCTCATCTCTGATAATAGCTTTATTATATGGAGTTTGGCCTTGCTTCCGTAGGCTTCCCTCCTTTCCCTCTCTTTCAGACTCAATCACTCATCAGCCTAGGGTTCAATGCCTTAGCACCGTGATTATACAAAACAAATAAAAAAAGAAAAAAAGGACTGTCTCAATGTATTTACATGGTTGGCTTTTCCACACATCTTAGTGATAATCTTTTATGGTATGAACTTCCAGTTTGATGACTTTTTATAGGAATCACAGTTCTCCAATATATGTAATTAGTTCTGTCTCAGTTTTGTTCATATAAGCTATACTGTTCCATTTTTACATCTGTACCTGATTGATTCTCTTTATTGCGTTGCTACATAAGGAGTTGTGCAAGAAAAGAGTGAATGTAGTCGGTCTTCTACGTTTACTTGTGAGCGAGATGACAAGAATGATGAAAGACAAGAAGCTGTAAAAGAGCTTTCTGATGAGGATGATGATAATTCTCTCCAGGAAAATGTGGATGTTACAAATCTTACTGGAAGGCAGAAAAAGTTGTTTGAGTTGAGGCTTAAGATGGTACTTTCCTCTCAACTTTTCAACTTCTTAACTTTTTTATGTGTGTCATGTTTACGTGGATAACTAAATATTTCTATGGGTATATATGTAGAATGAGGCAAGAAAAGCCAATCAAACAGCAATGGTAGCTGAAAAGAAGAAAATGGAAGCTCCAGCAGAATCGAGGGGTATATCTAAACAAAAATGGCTTGAGCAGAGAAAGAAAAAAATTGGAAAACTTCTAGATGCAAATGGTCTCGAGATGACCGAAGCATATATGCTTGATACTCAAGAGGCAGCAGAGGCAAAATATAAGAAGTGGGACAAGGATCCTGCACCCTATGGCTGGGATGGTATGCTAATTTATCCTTTTCATTTGTTTTTAGTTAATTTCCAGAGTGGCTGTTTTGTTTATAAGCCTTTATTACTGATATCTTTTGTTGCTCATAATTTGAAATATCATTTTCAATCATGTTTATTTTGTGAGCACTAAAAAGTTTACTTGGGGCTGAAACTAATATGCATGGTTTCTCAGTTTTTAATCAGAAGACACTGTATGATGCGTATAAAAAGCGAACAAAGAACGTAGAGGTTGACCTGGAAGAATACAACAAAATGAAAGAAGCTGATCCTGAGTTCTATCGTGAAGCCTCAAGTCTTCAGTACGGAAAGGTACTAGCTGTGAATATTAGGCTATCTGGGATTCTGGTATAAATATACATGTTCAGGGTATTTAATTTAGTTTCTGTTTGTTGTGTGTATAGGCACCAAAGATCTCTGAGGATAAGATTGACAAGATGGTAAAAGAACTCAAGGATCGGGATGAGAAAAGAACTTCATTTAGTCGAAGGAGAAGGTTTCATGAAGAGAAGGATATTGACTCCATCAATGATCGTAATGAACATTTCAACAAAAAGATTGAAAGAGCTTTTGGCAAATACACGCTGGAGATCAAGAACAATCTAGAACGAGGAACTGCTTTGCCGGACTAAGGTCTGTGTCTACTATGATGCTGTGTTTTTCCAAAAGCTTACTTCTTGACGGGGTTTGGGTTCAGGCATTTTCTCGAAGCAAATTGTATTTTGGAATTTGGACTTAAGCAATTTGTAAAAGTGGTGGTTGTTTTAATACCAAAGTATGTATAAGTTAGCAACCCCAAGTAACAGCTTTTGTTGAATTCAGGGGAATTTTTTTTTATCAGAGTCCTGTCAATCACAAAATTCCTTTCAATTCTATACAGATGGAGATTATTTTCAGAGTAGTGTGTATTTGGAATTTTTATAATTTGAGTGAAAGGTGAAATTGTTTTTTGTGCTTTGCCACAAGTTGTTATTTTAGCAATTGCATTTCGCTTTTGGCACATTCAGCTAAATCATTTGTCAAAATTTGATCTTTAGTGAAAATACTCCCATAGGGATTAAATGTGTTATAATGGAAGTACGGAAAATACTTGTTTAGTCTCTACGATTTTACTTAGAAGATGGTAATAATTATATAGTTCTTAACGTTTGAATCCGCCAAGCTGGTTAGTCCCTACTGTTCAATCCGTCATTAATCCATATCCAAATGAAAATGACAATTTTGGAAAATACTTCTTTAGTCTCGACTTCAATTTTGGAATAGTGGACTGCGATTAACAACACCTATATATATTTAAGTCTGAGTAAGAAGATTAATCTATCTGTACAATTGGCAGTATCCGCTGCTCGAAAGAATGAACACAGCCAACAAGTTCTTACTAGATTCAAGCATTTACGCAAAATATAAACATAAATTTCCCAATCAATGATAAAGAGTAAAAGTAAAAAGATCAACATGGACAAAAACATATTAGTGAATCTGTTTCCAACTAGACAAAATTAAGCCAAAATATCTTATAGAAAATGTCACAAAAAGACGCAATTAAGCATTTGCTATTTCCATTGTCTATTCGCTACAAGCATCTCACAATTAAATAGACTTCATGAAATGCAAAATATCAAAAACAATAATATATACATTGTTATATCCAAAAGCCAAAAAGATCTAGACCAAGTTCAATCAATACAGCATATCATATCTTGTTTAGATTAAGCTATATACCAGCCAAAAAAATCATAAAACTGTTCCAAAAGCACATAATAATTAAATAATGGTATCATGAATTGTGCTGCTAACATTCAGAAAATAGAGTTAAAAAACCTAAATTAACATGAGGTAGGAGTTCAAAACAAGTAATAATTAGCATACATAGCATGCATAGGTTCATGTAATCCAAGTTATAATTAGCAAGCTCATATTATAGATCTTATCACAGCACACATAATTAAAATTAGTGCATTAGTATATATAACCACAAGGCACCAATCCAGGATGTCTACAACATCGCAAACCCTGCAGCCACAAAAAAGCTAGATTTGGCATTGCAACAAGCATAAACTGCAGCCACAGAAGCAACACGAGATTTTCGATAGAAACCAACAACGTAATCTTTTGCTAATATCCAAAATTATTTGCATTAAAATAGAAGATTTCAAAAATTAAGCATTGCTATTTCATCATCTACACATACACTACTGGCATAATCTAGACACGAATACTAAAAAAAATGTTTAGATACAAGCAATGTGAATAGTCAAATTCGACTTCTATCTTCTACTAATCTGTTATCGGCCGTTGGTGGTAGAGTAGGAATTGTTATCGGCCAACTAGGTTGAAGAAAGGTCACACCCCATTTAATGTAAGATTTTCTGCTGGTTGAAGAAAAAGAATAGAGCCGTACGCTCATTCCTCTTTCGAATTCAAACGAGTAAATTGAGCTGAAATATCCTTTAGAGGTGACAAAGAGTAGGTGAACAAACAACGTATAGCAATTCAGGGGGTCTATGCCAAATACGTGTACCTTATAATACGATAGATTAATCTGTTGAAATTCAGGGGTCCAATCGTTCAAAATATCATTGTTGAAATGAAGACTCCAAGTATGTTTTCCTTCAATCTGGTCCTCTTTGAGTCTCCAAATTCTACAAATTAAGTTGTGTTTATTCTTAAAATCAACCTCTGCATAATAGAGATGATTTTTGCTTACCCCAAGCCTTCCATGAATGTTCTTATGTATTGTAGTAGGTAACTGAATGAGATGAGACCGATCAAGATTTGTATCGTATGCAAAAAGGAGCTTGTTTCCCGTGAGTTCCCAATATAGAATGCCTTGGAGTTCAGTAGGAGTGACCGCGGTGGAGATGGTAAATATTGATAGGTAAAGCTAGGAAGATGATTGATAGGTAAGCTAAAAGATGAAGAAGCTCTGAAGTAAAAGAAAGACATTGGATTGATATATGATGATGAAGAATAAGAAGCTCTAAAGGCCCAACCATTTATATATGTACAATTGGAATACAATATTTGAATCCTAATCCCAATGGAAATCCTGCTTTTTTAATCCTGCTATGAGGAACAAGGTGGTTAAAGAAATTGTTCAAAGAGGAACAAGGTGGTTTAAAGCAACATATAACATATAGAAAAATCTCAGTTTCTGCAACTCCTTTTAAATCTCAGCTTTGGAAAATTGCCTCTGACGGAATGCTCAAGTGGGTTGATTATCTAAATTAGTTTTTGATATTTGTTTCTGTATTTTTATTAGCTCTATATTAACAGCTAAAGCTTGCTGCAAACTCTTTTTTTTTTCTTCAGTATGTACATTATAGTTGATTCCCTTTTTTTTTTTTTTTTTTTTTCTTTTTATCTCGAAAAGAGTTGTGATGAAAATAATGGAGGATTAGGACATTTTCACTATTGAAACTATTTTTCATAGATGTTGCTTCAACCTTGCACCAGTTTGTTTTTGTATTTTTTTTTTATGTCAAAAAGAGAATCTAATCTAATGAGAACATAAGATATCAGTGGAGTAAACTCGACACTAGAATCAATATTGAAAAACAAGACCGATACACTTATATGATCACAATTGTTATGAAATTATAACAACCTCTATTTAATCAGCAATGTACATTTCAATTTCGTATATCATACTTTGAATTAATATTTTTGTCGTATTACATACATGTATTTTTTTTAGTGTTTTGATATATGCAGCCCTTAGGGTTGCATATAACCATTAAATGCTAAATGCAAGTGAACATTATCTTGTATTTAATGCTAAAATTTTTATTAAACTATTTGTTTCAAATTTATTTATGTTAATAAAATAATCTAAAACTACAAAAATTTAATACAATCTAAATTACCAAAATTAATATATGCACTAAGTATTTTAGGCTTAAAATTTCAATAATTTAGGATTTAGGATCTCGGGTTAAATAATTAGGACTTAGGGTTCAATAATTTCAGTTGGAATTGAAAAGAGTCCCTCCCTAACATATGTTTCATTCTACAACCCGACTCTAAAATATATGTTTCATGTTGAACTATCCCTTACTTGATGGTAGATCAGGACGAGTTCAATTGAAACATGAAAACTGTCCATCCGTATACTGAATATCCTATTCATGTTGAACTATTGGAACTCAAAAGAGTCCCTCCCTAACACAGTACATGCTACATTATATAGCCCGACTCTAAATGTATGTTTCATGTTGAAGTATCCCTTACTTGATAGGAGATGAGGATGAGTTCAATTGAAATATGAAAACTGTCCCTCCCTAACTCAAATTTATACTAGCATTATGTTGCCCGTCTCCGAAAATCCATTTCGTGTTAACTATCCCGTGATTGAATATGTTCAGTACTTCCAGGAAAAGGTGCAAAAGTTTGAGGGTTCATACCAGGGATGGAATTCTGAGCCCACAAAGTTGGTGCCATGGGTAAGGCTCTTATGCTCAGTCATGTACTGTCTGCCATCCCCTGGGATTGATGTTCACCTTTTGCTCATATAAATTACTAGAAATTGAATATATCGTTTCACACATTGAACCTATTGGGAAGTGAAATGTTTGATTTACCATCCATGTTTTTCTATTTGCTCTTTGAACTTTCAAATACATTAATCAGAAGAGGAATATGTAATCTGGCTACCGGTTAGCAACTCTACTAAAATTCTTCATAATCCTTGAGAAAAGCATATAAATGTTTATTGAGTAATTGGGAAAGGAAACTATATATTCCTGTAGAGACTTTTGGTTCTAGGAATTGATGCATTTATGTACTGCAGTTCACAAAAGGTGGAGGAGTTGTTGTTTACGGGTTGACTATGTTACCAGTTTTTGCAATGTGACAAAAGAAGGCAACTTTATTCCTTTTGATCAGTCGTTTGATGCTTTTACGTTGAATTAACAATAGTCTGCAAAGAATATTGAATTTGTTATATTAAAGAAGGAAAGTTGTCCGCTTAAAAATGTGAAGGATCTTTTCTTCTTCACTCGTATGCTTCTCCCTGTTCTTTTCATTCTTTTGGTTCTTTGGGGAAAGCATGTAAACGTTGGATGTTTGATCTCTGCTTATGCTTACCACTTTAGCTTCACATGTGTTCCAGTTGAGTTTGGCATATTTTGCTTAAGTGGATTTGAAGCACTTAAAAGAACTTTTTAGACCATGTATGCTCGGTTGAAAAGCAAATCAGAGCAGGAGCGCAGATTGTTCATTGGTCTGGTCAACAAACTAAGCTACCTTGCTCTTTAGCCTTCTGGAATAGTTAATGCCCTACTTTTGTTCTGTGAAGTAATTTATCCAAATAATTATAAAGTAAATGCTCGTGACTTCATTATTCCTACCCAGGTAATGCTCATTGACCTTGTAACCTGGTAGGTGTTCCCAACACTAGCTTATATCTTTAAGATCTGCTAGCATCTAATGTTAAATGTAAAGGAATTCCATTACATATCTAAATATGTGAGTGTGCACATGCATTTTATTTTGTCGAGGCAGTCTTTTTTGTGCATTAGCATCAAAAGACTTGTATTTTTCTAATTATCATTTGGCTAATGTCAGAACTAATTTGTCTAAAATTATTATTGTAGGACAACTGGTTACTGTTAACAGCAGATTACTGTTAATTGAACTCCTCGGTAAGCCAAATGGTGATGTTTTCACAATGATAGCAGCGAGATGGACTGGGAAACCAGAAAATTCTGTTGCTTTAGATGAGAGAGAGATCAGACCAAGAGGTTGGTATATGGCATTCTGCATGGAATGGATGCTACTGCTCTTGCAGAACAACTGAAATGCAGTTCCACTGAAGCTTCTGAAAATATTAAAAGCTTTAAGAGTTATTTTCCTGGCGTAGCTTCCTGGCCTCAAGAATCAGTTGCATCCTGCCATAAAAACGGGCAAGGCTATTTTTATCTCCTCTTGCAAATGATATTGATTTCTTCTCCAATTTCCTTGAGTCTTTTGAACTTAATCTTGTATGTAGATTTTTGTACATATTTTAATATTTGCATTTTTTGAACAACTTAACAAGGGATTGAGGGGTTATTAGATATATGTTCAAGAGATAATACATCTGTATGTGTACATGTATGGCTAATCTAGAAAAGGAAAGAAACCTTAATTTTTACTAATAATGAAGCTAAGTATAACTATAACGACCAAGTTTTGTAGCAGTATGTATATTTATATATTGAACAAGCTGCATGTCATTTTTTATGTGTCATGTATCTCTTATTCAACTCATTCTCCCTGAAATTCTTGGTCATACATTCTCTTCCTTCTTTGTAATTCATGCTGGTGTTCAGCATTGGCATATGACGTTTGGAGGCATACTTGGTCATTTTTTGAACTTGCACGTCTATTTGTTTTTATCATGCATCTGTTCATTCGTGTTAATTAAGTGTGCCTGGGATTTATGACGCAGACAGTGATGCCTCTTCAGGCCAAAGATGATTTTAACATGTAATTACTTTTTGGATATGTATTATGTTCAGATTTTTTTTTCTTAATATCTACGTTCAAGTTTTGTTCTTATCAATATTGTGAATAATTCCTCGTGGTCGATTTATGTGGAAACCCTCAAACGAAGGAAACGCTTTTTGTCAAAGATAAAATTTGGGAATAGTAAAGAAAAATCAAAAGCTCCGAGGCAAGCAGTTAATTCTATCTGCCAGGTATAGCAGTTTCTTTTCAGTGGAGGCTTGCATGAGTTATGCTTTGTTCTTACAGCTGTTATTTGGCTGGGATATGCTGCTGATTTAATCAAAAGTGCAATGATAAATATATACTCTGTCGTTGTTGGAGTTGGTGACTCGGAATCTAGCTTTGCATTTGCAACTAAGTTCCGAATGCCGAATTCTCTTGCAGGTACCTTAAGAAACTTCCTCTCACATTTTGTTTTCTTGTTTTTTTGTTGGAACAGTTCTATATTTCAGAGATCATTTATGCATGAGAAAAGAATATGCACTGCTATTTTTTTATTTTCATTCAAAAGATCATGACGTGAATCAGGTGACGAAATAACAATTGTTAGCTAGTATTTTATTGGTTTTTCTGAAAGAAACAGTTGAATGTCATAGCTTAAATTTCCAGACCTTTTAGATATCAACAATTGTCTTTTCAAATATGTTTAGTAGAAGGTCATCACTTCTTACGATCCCTTGATTACTTTTTCATTGTTGATACATATCTAGCTAGAGATCTAAAGAAGCTTATTACAAATAATAATTCTTTGATTTGAAGAAATGAGAGTTTGTGAGTGTAAGAAGGAAAAAAGGATGTGTCATCCTCAATAATTTAGCAAATTCTTGATACTTATTGTTTGTTTATTGCATGTGTTTGCTGGATTTGGCGAAAATTGGTGGCAATTTCTTTTAATTTGTCGAAAATTCTTAATGCGCGCAATCTTTTTTTATCTGAAAATTGGTGGCAATTAGTATTGGAAATTGATCCTTTTGTGGTCAAGAAAGATGCATCATTGTTACAAATAGGCATGGAGAAGGCTGCTTTGCTTCTTGGTATATTCCAGTACTATGCAGGAGTTTCTTTGAATATTTTTCTAGAATTTATTTTTATTAACCTCTTCTACTACATCATACAGTTCCTTTACAAAACATGCTTTGAACAAATGGAAGCCTGAGCAAGCATCGTGAACACAACTACGACAAGGGATTGAAATGTTCATTAGTATGTTACCGGAAGCCATTGCACTAGAAATGGAACTGAAGCTGTCTTAGGATCTTACATTGCCATGAGTTTGGCTCAATTCTGTGAGCGTCGAATTACCTTCCAGTCAATAGATGTTACCAGCAAGACTAATGCTGGAGCTCCCAACAGGTGCAGTTAGTTAAGAAATTAAACAACACACAGATCGCAGTAGTAATAGAGTGATTTAACTGTGGCACAAAATTCAATTCAATTTCTTTCAGACATGTTTATCTTATGGATTGTCTTAGTGGTTGTTTGGGCTATGGATATCATTTTTCTTTTATATTTTTGTTTTTTGATAGAAGTATTTTGGCGTTTGAATGATTGAAACATTGGTGAGTAAACATACACATTTTGAAACCATTTTCAAAGTCGAACAATATATATCGACGTTCATGGAAGTGGGCAGCTTGGTCTCTGTTTGTTGTCATGAGCTCAGATTGATGAAAAATCATGCTATTAAACATAGGAAGCTAGAAACAGAAGGATATGGTAATTATTACTACATGTTGCTGGTCTGCCACAACAAACTCAGAAATTATGTAGATCCAAATATGTTTGGCATATAGTTACATTATGATAAAAATTAAATAGACATAACTTGTAATACTCAAACATACACTATTTTGACTGAATATATGAAACTAAGTATTGATACAGGCCTCTAGTTACAGAGGAAGAAAATGGCAAACAGGAAATGTTCCAGGTTTAACCTTGAGCACTTGGAAAGCCAAATATTTTGGATTCTAGTGAAGTATCAGTATGACAGACAGCTACAGCTTTACCCTTTGAAGAATCAGCTCCCTCCAAGGTAACCATGTAAGCCTTTGTGGTTTTTGTAGCATGGCAATAAAACACAGCGTATGCGTACTGTTTCTGGCACACCACGGACTTATCGCCTTTCATCTTTGTGTTTTTAGTCTCCAAACGCTCATTTATTTTGTATGTCTACTTGTTCTTTTGAGTACTTCTATTAGTTTTTGAGTCCCAAACATCTTTGAATACTCTTAGCTGTGGTTTGAACAGATCTCCTTCCTCTAGTTGGCTTTTTGTCCAAATTGATGTAAGGATATTTTTGTATTAGCTATTCACTTTTAGTGGTAATTTCAAGATAAATATTGACATTCCCTGTTTATCTTTTTGAACCGATCTCCTTTCTAAAGCTAATAGTTAAGCTTAACAACATCTTTTTTATTAATCTATGATTATGATCAATTCTGAATGATGGTTATTCAGAAAGAGCATATTAGCCTCCAAAATATTGACCAATTGGTGCAACTTCAGTCTTCAAGTTTAATTGACAAAAGAGAACGAATTTTTTCTCTTCATGTTTTGGCTACCCTCGAACCTCTAGTTCTCTCTTCAACCAATAAATTTCGGAACAGTACGTACATCTTCTCTTAATAAAAGAAACTCATTTTTTTTTCATTAGTTAGAGTTAAGATTGCACCAATAGGGTAACGTTAGGTCTAAAATTACACTATATTCTATGTATTTGCTCCCCCTCATTAACATAGAATTAATAGGTAATAATTTATTCGTAAGGCAAAAGAAAGATAACCTGATTGTTGAGGTGGATATTCTTGCTTGTTTCTTCTAAAAATGGAGAAAACACTTCCACAAATAGCCATGAACATCACAGGGAATGTCAATAAAAGAAGATTTACTCCTGTAATTAAGATAAATATTTATTCCTTTCGAAAAAAAAAGATAAATATTTATCTTGAAATTACCACTAAAAGTGAAATAGCCACTACACCATAAATGGTCTGTTGCAACAAAAAACACAAAAGTTGCCCTTAAAGTGTTGCCAATTATATGATTAAATTTGAGCTGTGGCAACATTAGTTATTAGGTGTTACAGTAGATAAGTAAAATGAAATTAACTATAGTAATTGCAACACTGTTTTTGCATAGGTTGCAAGAGACTATTATTTATAATCTCCCGCTTTTTCTACAAGGTTCCCTCCCTTAAAAGTTCAACTTTTATCTTCCCTCTAAATTACTTTAAACTTCTTACTTGAATACTTTTTTTCTTTTTATCTTTTATTCATTCACTCTCTTTCTATCTCTGTTCCCCCAATTTCCGTGATGAATTTTAAAGTTAGCCCTAATTTCTCCCTATGCCATTCATCCTCTCTTAATTCCAAGTTTGTATTCCTTTCATTTCAATTTTAATTGAATTCCATTGATTGTTCTAGGTTTCACCGGAGAAGGTTCGTCGTTTGTCTCTCATGGGGATTCGCGATTTCTTCAATTTCCAGTCGATGGAGTTTTTCTGATTCGTTGGGAGTTGGGCTCCATAAGAAGGTATTAGTGCTTGCCTTTTGTTGATTTCTTGATTTTCCATCCTTTCATCTTCACTTTCAGATCCAAATTTTAGCGAACTAGTATAGAAACTGCATGATTAATTGGTTATACCTACTACCACAGCCGATTATATGTTCAAATATCAATGTCATTTCTATACCATTGGAAGCTTTATTTTCTTTAGTTCATTTTAGATGGTTCAATTATTTGGGAAATTTCAGTCTACTTCGTGTATACAGCTTTGATGTGTATATGCATTCAATTTCAACTCTGAACTTTGAGGAGTATGTTGACGGGATACACATACTGTTTATCAGAACTCGGATCTTATAAGGATTTCCTACACTCTGATCCCGAGTTAGATGATTATGGTGATGATGAGGAATTGAATCACAAAATAATACCTTTTGAGTTTGAACAAATCATTTTAAATGATGCAATCTCATTTGGACTTGTGATTGTACTTGTATATTTCTCATCTTTATAGGTTGTTGGCAGTCTGTATATGGAATCCATACATTTAGAATAGAAAGCAGAGCACGTGGACGAGCTGGACCAGTAGTGAATTACAAGTCCAAGGTGTTGTTAACCCTTCACTTCCGAGGAAGGTAATGTGAAGTTGATGCCTCAATTTTTCTTATTGTTCTTCTAGTTTGATTATTGTTGTGACTAGATAGATGGTTAATTATACTTACAGAGTATTATCTTTTTTGATTGTGCATAATCATCGGGAGCATTTCTGTCGAAATGTTTAATGCCCTTGCTATCTTGGTTAGTATAATAGTCATCCTTTTAAAGAGTTTTAAACTAACTTTGGTGGTGTTATTTATCTTGTAACAAAAATTTCCATGAATTGACATCTTTTGTGTAGGTGAAGACCATCAAAATGGTTAGTTGCTTAACTTATGCTTTTACCTTTGATCATGGAAAATGTACTCACTTTTATAAATTGATTAATGACGATTGACAAGAATTAGGAAAATTTCTTGGTAAAGCTTCTTAGAGTGTTTTTAAATATTGTTGATGATCCCTTTATATATAGTAGCCTTTGACCCTTTGCTCAACATAAAGGTTAGTTAATTGTTAATTGTCTGTGGATTTTGTGAACTGAAATGGAAGTGAATGTTAAACGTTTGTTAGAATAAGAAGATGATGCCACAAATTTAAGTTGTCATGTCCTTTTTTCTCATTATCTTGTTTAGTTGGCTTGACAACTATGATACTATTCTTTGTCAGCTCATTTTCTTCTTGTGCAATATATTGTTGTTGCCATATAAATGAGAAATTGTAGTTGTATTTACTTGTTTGCAGGCTGCTCCAACAATGGCTAGAGTTTTCAAGAGTTAAGATTTCTCTTCAACAATGGTCACCCTGATTATCATCCCCACAGTTTCAGCAGATTGCTTTATACATTTGCTGCTGAAATTGCTTCGATATACCATGATCCCTAGCAATACAAGATTGTTTTATAAAATTATCTTATGGTAATAAGATTGATGGACTGATTAATAAAAAGGTCAATTACATGCACATACACCTTATATATCCTTGTTTGAGATTAATTGATTGCCTTTACTTGGTCATTTTGTAAATTTTGATCTTAATTTATTCTTACAATTCTATAATATCTTAATTTAATATATACTTGTTTGAGATTATCTTATATATCCCTAATCGTTTTCAGGTTTGTAAGGCTTGATTCATCCAAAGTGTTTGCACATTTCTATATAGTATTTAGATTGAGATTGGCATTTGCTTATTGTTATTGTTATGCAGAGTTGGCCTGTACGTACACCAAGACCTGTCGCATCAAAGCTTGCTGCCGATACCCCTCTACTTACTGGTCAGGTACTGATTGTACATGCTTAATGTGTAACCCCCTCAATGGGATCACATTACGTGTCACATAACAACAATTCCACGTATACATTCAAGTCTCAGTCATTCGTTTATACATGAAATATACAAAACAAAATACACTCAAAATGCTCCAAAATGCATAAGTGAGAACGGACTATCGCTGCCGGTGCGATCCTAACAAAAAGAACTCCACTATCCCTAAAAAATGGTGGCAAGGGGTGAGCTGCCTACTCAATAAACATATAACCATATATGTATGCAAATATAACGTGAAAGAAAACAAGTAGAGTTATATCATCAATATCAATTCAACTGCATATAAATCACTACACAGTCACACACACGATTCATTTATTATGCTCATCATTATTTAATCAATTAGGGCCCTGCTATACTTAAATGACATATGTAAAATGGTCCGTGGGCCCACTCTGTATTCCGTCTCACATATCGGAATACAATCACCTGTGGAGGAGTAAAACTCAACTCACGCAGTCCGCTACGGATATATCTCAACACTGTGCTTCCGGCTCCAAATTTCGGATAACACTCTCAACAACATGGACCATTTAACACATTTCACTTAAGCATGCTCACATTCCTTTCTCATTACTCATTATCCCATCCACACATCAATCATACAGCTCAACATACTACATTTCAGCTCACGATATCACCAACAGTTCTATCTCGACATTTCATCACCATCACAACATTTCATAACCAGCACAACATTTCACAAACCAACACATATCATATATCACGTATTCACATCAGAATTAATCATGTTCCATACTCAACAAGTTCCAATCACATCACATTTATACACACATATAAGCACTATGCTTACCGTTCACTCGACGAGATCTATTCAACACGCTCGGGTGCTCTTTCACTTGCACCTTGTCCTCCTAATATCACATAAAATCATACAATTAGACTCAATTAAACTATATGGAAATGTATGCTTATGCATGACATATGATTCTCACAACTCACTAGCTTCACATTATAGACTAAACTTCATTCTTTGGTCTTAGTTGTTCATATGACCTATGTGCCTAGATTCTGCCATAACTCTCTTAATACGTACACAAATACCCTGATTCTTGTTGCTACTGAAACTAGATATATATAACTTGAACATATCCAAAAATCACATTAATATCATCCCTGGATCATAAATGACAAGCCAAACGATTGTGTTCTATTTCTGGCAAGAAAACAGACTAGTCAGCTTTCCATCGGACATGGTAATGTCAATGGTTCTCTCAAACCACACACTTTCTACACAAAAGCTTTGACAGAGACATACTTCCACATGTTATAAACAACTTTGTAAGAATATGGATTCCCTAAATATGAGCTTAAGAGCCTCAAATGAGCATCACAAGATTGCTGCCTCACATACAATTCCATTTCGAGGCAGTCATGTTCACACCAAGCTAACTTCTTCCACACAATGAATTAGAGACCCATATTTTACAGGAATCTAGACAACATATAGGGTTAAATGGTTGCTTCTTTGTGTTTTTGTCAATTCGATCTCTATCATGATGAAAACGAGGCCATAAGGTGACTGAAGAGAACTGCCTACAATTCAGCCTATGACACCTTATGCATACCTTTCACTAAAACAACACATAACCAATTCAAACAACACCAAGCCACCACAAACATCACCATAACTCATTTATAATCAATTCCATCACTATACTTAGGGTTTTCAGAACTTCAAATCCATGGAAACTATGCTAAAACAACTTACAAACCTTAACTTGATGCCTTTCCTTTGCTACGCTACCTATCTCCACTTGTTTGCCTTGGAAATGATTGGAATTGAATGAGATTTCGTTTGGGGTTCTTAGGGTTTGAAAATGGAAGTTTAAGAGATGTTTTGGGTTCAGATTTGTTGCTGAACGAAACAAGGAGCTTGTTTACATCTTTATAAAGAAAAGAGGTGGTTTTTGTATTATAAGAAGTGACACCTCATGCTTAAGTGAGGTGCTTGCTTCCAAACTTCACAAGCAACCCTTCCAAACTTCACAAGCAACCCTCCATACTTATAATTGAATCACTTGAGTCCATTTTTCTTCAATTGATATGTGTACTAAGTCAATTCACTCTCACTAACCATTCATTACGGCTTAACACGTCGCTAGTCGTCTACTCATCGCAGTTTGTGTGTAAAACTTGTTTGTAATTGAAATGAATCTGAATGTAGTCTTATGGAGAAGTGTAAATATATCTAACACATCTATAGGTTAGGGTTTAGGGATGTTACATAATGTATGGCCATTTGCTACTATGTTCCCTATCCCTATTCGGTTGTGTGACTTGCTGATAACTTTCTTGAATCAGCGTGTTCTTGAAATGGAATTTTTATCTCATTTATGTTCATTCGATTCTAAGTTCTTAAAATGGAGTTCATCTAACAAGCTTAAAGTAGTGATTTTTTCCTATTGCAGTTCAAAATGTAAATCTTAAATGGATTATTTTGTTTCATTAATTTATTATTGTTTAACAGATTTGCCTATTATTTATTTTATTGATTCTCAGCCTTCACGAAATGGATAAGGCAACAAATAGCATTGGCAATAAGTTCAAACATGGGATGATCAGGAAGATTGTGATTATAAATGATCTCAAGGAAGCTATTTGTTGAGATGATGTTCTATACTCAGATGTTTAGGCAAGTATGTGCCAGAAAGAAGAGGCTGCACATTGTTGTAAAGTATTTCAAGGGTTTCAGGTATGAGAGACATGCTTATCACATAGAAATCTTCCATCTCTTTACACATTCTACTTTTGCTTTAGTGGTTGTTGCATTTGACTAATTGTAATGCTTTTGTTATCACCTGTTTTCACACCAAAGTTTGATGCCTTGCCTTTTGGTCAAGTTAAATTCTAGTCATGCCAAATTTGAAAATAGAAGTAACCCCAAGTTGTATTACTTTAAACAATAGGGTTTTTACTTTCTGCAGTTATGTGCAACGGGTTTATCTTAAGATAGCTTGCTTCTTGCATTTCCTATTTAGCTCTTTTATTGTTGCAGTAACAATGTAGCATTTTAGCATTCTGAGTTCAGTTCAAAGTTTTTTTTGCAGATCAATCTTCGTTTGAGATCAGCTAATCTTCATTGCACTTTAATCTTCATTTGAAGTTCAAAGTTCAAAGTTCATTGCAGTTTAATCTTCATTTGAGTTCTGAGCGATTGTTTGTTCGATCGTTAATTGTAATAATATTAGATCTACATTCAATCCAAAATTTATTTAGTTTGTTTTTTGGATCACCAGACGGTTAAATTCGTGACAATACTATTACGGATGTTCATTGCAACGTGTGAAATTTTAAAATAGTTGCTATAATAAAAATGTGTTAAATTAAAAAGTGTTGCAATCATATGTAAAATAGTTGTTAGAACCAAAATATGTTAAATTAAAAAGTGTTCACTTTTATGTATATAGCAACACTATCAAAAAGGTTGCCGGAGACAATAAAACAAGTTGCTATAGATATGTAAGGCAACACATTTCAGTATGTTGTAGAAGTACGAAAATGTGTTGCCAAAAGTACCTTTAGCAACAGCGAAAAACGCAACTCTTTTTATTTTTCAAAAGAGTTGCCTTTGCTGTTTTGGCAACTCTTTAATGACTTTATGCAACATTTAGTGGTTGTTGCTATAGGCCATTTATGGTATAGTGAGCTAATACAAAAAGATCCAAATATATTTATCTCACTTTTTTTAACAATAAAGATAAATATTGTTTCAATAGAAATAGGGACGACAGGGGAATCAGAGATTGACATCCCGTCACCCTACGAACAAACAACACCCCTAAAATCCAAATATATTAAAAGAATGAACTAAAGAGATGAGAAAATAACCTATCTTATAAGCAAAACTGAATTGCTCGACATGAGAAAAATCATAAAAAAAAAGAATCTCATGCAATTGTTTATAGTGCAAACAATTGACTAACAATTTCTTACTAGGAACGAAGATCTCAAATATGCCCTATTATAATTGATCTAATCTTTCTTACAATACACATGCATATGAAGAGTTAAAGTGTGCTCATCTTTCTTGCTCATCTTTCTAGCTTTTCACTTGATGTGTTCTTTGTGATTCTCTGTATTTTTCACCTTCAAATAATCTTTTTTATATAGGCGAGGCAAGATGTATTCGTTGTGACAACTGTTACCGTTTGATCCTCGATCGGATTGGTTTCAACTTGGAATGAAATTTACAGGTTTGGCATTTGAAACCTAAAACTTCCCATATCAAGTAAGTTTGGGTTTGTCGCTTAACACTTTTCTTGCTTCATCTTCTTCACTTCTAGATGACTTCTAAGCTTCTGAGTGATTCATATTGTATCTATCTTCTGGATACATCTTTTTTACAACATTAAAACTTACCAACATACTTTAGGATACGGATACCCTAGTCTGTAAAATAAATTTCTATAATAAAAATAATCTACTAAATAAAAATTATAATAATATAAAATTTTATTTTTTACAATGTGGTGCTGCAAACAATGGATATCAAATCTTAATTACTCCTAACTTGACATCGCTTCGAGTTCTTCAAACTTCAAATAGTATATATAAGGAGAGGCTCTTGTGAGAACACCCCCTCCTATGTGAGAATGAAAATTAAGGTGAGAACACTTTAATACGGACCAAAGAGCATTTTTCTTTTTTATTTTAATTAAATATCCAGGAGAGAGAAATGGTGGAGTGATGACTCATCATTTATTTTTATTATATTAAAAACTGTTTTCCCGCCTATTCCGAACTCCGATTTCGAATATTTTTACATGGATGAACTCGTATTGACGAGGCGCTCATTTTAAGATCCATGAAGCCCATGTAAAAACGACGTTTTTCAATTTTGGAACATACAGTTTTAATTTTAGAACATGCGGTCTGGTTTCGTCTTTTTTAATACAGCGTTTTAAATAACGCTATAAACCTTCTAAACCTTATATTTTGTATTCTAAAAGTTCAAGATAATGTTTTAAAAAATATTAGTTGATATATGCAACATATTTGCATTCTTATTTTATAATATGTCGAATTTGCGACTCATAACATAACGTATGTGATAATTTTTAAAGCTAATGTTCATGTACATGGCATAGTTCTACAACTAATTTAAAGCTAATGTACATGTTTACTAAACAAACTTACATGTGTTCGAAATTTTATAGCTCGTGTTTTATATAATATTACATGTGTTCGGGTTCGGGTTGAGATTCAGAATGAGGTTTAAGAAAGGAGGGAGAAGATATGCATGTTCTAAAATAGTAACAGTGTGTTATGTAATAGTAAGAGCGTGTTCTAAAACACTAACAGTGTGTTCTGTAACATTAAGAGCGTGTTTTGTAATATAAGAGGGTTTTTTACAAGACTAGCCCCCTTTTCAATAGGCCAATTACATTAGTAACCACTTTTATGTTTCATATACTAAACTAACCACTCTCACATTTTCTGGACAAAAACACCCCCAACTAACCACTCTCCCTCATTTATGTTTTCTTCTTTCCCTTTAGCATTAGCAGCTCTCTCTTCAATCACATCAAAATTTTCTCCGTCCAGATTTCCTTTGTTTTTCAATTTATTTGCTCTCAAATCCATAACAAGAGTACCGTCGTTGTCAATTTCTTCGCTCTTTTCCAGTTTCCGGCGTCGACAACAAGTAGCGGTGACCAAGAACTTGGCAGCTATCTCTCGATTCTTTCCTCCATCGTTTTTGCTTTCTTCTTTCCCGTTCTTCCCATTGGCAGCTATCTCTCGATTCTTCCCTCCATCGTTTTTGCTTTCTTCTTTCCCGTTCTTCCCATTGGCAGCTATCTCTCGATTCTTCCCTCCATCGTTTTGCTTTCTTCTTTCTTGTTCTTCCCATTGGCAGCTATCTCTCGATTCCGTCGTTTTCCATTCATTTATTCGCTCTTTTCCATTTTCTGGAATCCACAGCAAGAAAACGGCAAGAGTGTCGTGCTGTTGTTTTTTCACGTACATAGTGCATATTTCTCACTGACGTGCTCAGCACGACAATGAGAAATATGCATTATGTACGTGAAAAAACAACAGCACGACAGCACGACATCAACTAGCACGACAGCACTACATGAGTGCATATTTCTCACTGTCGTGCTGTCTTGCTAGTTTATGTCGTGCATTTTCTCATTAAACTATAGATATAACAGCCCGACATAAGGACAACAAACAACGAAATGACTTAAACCTACAAATATCACTTGATCAGCAAACAACCTACATACCTAATTTCATAAAGAAAATAACATGCAATCAAATTTTACAAACAAAATACATAATACAATGCATGCATATGAAATTGAGGTTGAAAGATGAATGGAAAACGTCGGAATCGATGTTGTTGCTTAGTGAGGTCACCGCTACTTGCTGAGGATTCCAGAAAATGGAAAGGAGCGAAGAAATGAATTGAATCGAGATAGCTGCTAATGGGAAAGAAGAAAGAAAAAACGAGGGAGAAGTTAATGGCGCAGGCATGGAACGGTTTCAATTGCTGTCAATGTTAGTTGCCGTTTTCTCGCCCTAGAATTCAGAAAATGGAAAAAGAGCGAACAAATGATTGGAAACCGAAGGAATCAAGCGATAGCCGCTAACAGGGAAAGAAGAAAGCAAAACGAGGGAGGGGATGGAAGGAAAGAAGAAAGCAACGGTTATATCTTAAAAGGGAAAGAAGAAAGCATAAATGAGGGAGAGTGGTTAGTTGGAGGTATTTTTGTGAAGAAAAATTGAGAGTGGTTAGTTTAGTATGTGAAACATAAAAGTGGTTACTAATGTAATGGGCCTATTGAAAGTGGGCTAGTCTTGTAAAAAACCCATATAAGAGTGTGTTCTGTTATATTAAGAGCGTGTTCTAAAATACTAACAATGTGTTCTATAATACTAACAGTGTGTTCCAAAATAATTAACATTTGCATTGTCAATAATAATCTTTTCGTGAATTATGTTGCTTCTTAAATTTTTCACAATTGGAAGTATAAAGTGGATGAGTGTGTCCCTCATGAAATGACGGGTTGATAATAAAACAAAAAACACTCCTAAACATGAAGGGTTGATACGGGACTACCTAGGGTATAATAATAAAACAAAAAAACACTCCTAAACACGACGGGTTGATATGGTTCTACCTAGGGTATAATAAAAAAAACAAAAAAGACTCCTAAACACGACGAGTTGATACGGGACACCTAGGGTATAATAAAAAACACAAAAAATACTCATAAACACGAGGGGTTGATACGAGACTACATAGGGTATAATAATAAAACAAAAAACACTCCTAAACACGACGGCTTGATACGGGACTACCTAGGGTATAATAAAAACACAAAAAATACTCCTAACACGACGGATAAGAAAAGTATATCAAAATATCTATCGAAATTAATAATATATTAAATACCTTTAATTCAAAATTATAGTATTTTATTTTCTATACTGCATGACATATTTTTCAAATATATATGGCCTTCAAAAAACTAATTGGATAGAAGGGTAGATAATTAACCAATTAATGCTATTGTTGATTATATAAACATGCTATCCAAGTTCAATTTGGGAATATATGTTTAATTAAGCTAGTGGTCAATTGAAAATACAGTATAATTTTACTTTGAAGATTAATTTTTCATTTTTTTTAAATTAAAGATTAATAATAAAAAATATAAGTTATTTGCATTAGTTTTTTAAAAAAAGAAGAGCTGATGTGGGTTCAATAACAATATAAATGCCATAAAAAAACAAATAACAATGTAAATGCCTAATTATTAGGAAGCAATTATGATATATATAATATGCGTGTCAACATTAGCAATAAAAGCTATTGCCTCAGTGGTATAGGCAACATCAAGGGGAGGAAGTCATGCACAGTTCGAATCCTCAGAGGAACATTTGCTCGTCTTTTTTTTAATATAAATTATTAAAGGTTTATATACAAGTACGTAACATATGTATGGGTATTCTTGGCTTTTTTCCAACAAAAACATTTCTTAACCATCAAAACTACGTAGTTTTGAGTGTTCTCATGTGATCCCTCCTCAGTATATATATATATGTATATTCGTTTGGAGCATAATAATACTGCACAGTATAGTTAATTTCTCATTAGCACATATTGTCATGAAACAATAAAAAATAAATAAATCAAAGAGCATTTTAGAGAATTAATCAACACGAGATATCATACACATGTCTATTGGTCGAGTCCATTAAACTCGGACCATAATAAAATTCTCTATAATAACATGTACATTGTATAAATATATAAATGTGGTTACGTATTAGATCTTTATGGATAGAACTTATGATCTTGTAATTAATCAATTAAAGTCTTAATTCTGCTAAGAGACATAATTATTTTATTTTTTTTGCTGATATATCTCATTATACAAATAAAATATTGATGCCGAATATGCATTAAGAAAAAAATATTAACATAGATTTTTTTTTTTCTAAAAAACTGTGAGACGAAATATTTGATCAAATGATAATCATCCGTTCTTAGAATAAAAAGCAGGAAATTGGGCGAGTTGAAGCCGGACGTCATTTCCATGTTTTCATCCATACCCCTAAAAAGTATCTACAACAAAAGTATCTACTTTCCTAAGTATTCAGATCCTTAGAAATACTAAACTAGCAGGACCATCTCCAGGATTTTGAAGGACCTAGACGAAACTTAAAAGTAAACAAAATTCACGCTAAAGATCTTATACAAGATTATTTTAGTAAAGAAAATTCACAAATTATCAAACCATAGCTCGTATTTATGGTTATGATTCTACCATATATGTTTTTTTCATTCCATCGAAAATCGATTTAAATTTAACATAGTAAGTGAGTCTTAAATTGAAAAAACTAAAATCATATAAACAAAATTAATTATAAAAAATATAATATAACTATTATCTTTTTCTTACTTTAATGTAATTAGTATTTCTATATACTAATAATTTAGAGGCCCAATAACATGTGTGGCCCTAGGCGAACGCCTAGGTAAACTCCCCCTGAAGACGCCTTTGTAAACTAGAGATATGATTATTTTTTGTATTTATCAAACATCAAATCGAAATCCACAAAAACATTTTTACTTCTAAAACAAATATAGATCTAGCTTTAGTATTTATTTTACGATAAAAACGTCTAAAAGAATTTTAATTAAGAATATCCATTAACATTGAAGTGCTCATATCAATGACTCTAGATCTGTTTCGAAGATGAAATATTCCACAGCAAACATAAAATGCAGATGAGGGTGGACTCTACATCCCAACCTTGCTCCATTTGTAATATTATTTTCCAACTAAGATCTAGCAAACAAACGTCTATCAAAGTATATAGTTTAGAGAGAGAGAGAGAGAGAATATACCTTGTAAAGTCGTCCAGTCACCATGATCCTTTCCTCACAGAGCCATCCAAAAGGCAACCATTCATAATCATTTGTAGTTTGATCATAAATAAATTGCCTACTGCCCAGTTTATATTCTTTGCTCGTACGGCGTCATTGGACCACCATAGCAACGAATTGAGATCCAAATTCCTCACCATCCTTCTTAATTTGACGAGATTCAACACTTCCTAAACAAAAAAGTAAATCAAATGTTAATTTGTAAACCAATAGATTATTTACAATGACCATATATTAATCTTGAGAATAAGTTTGTATACCTGTTGGATGTTGTGGGTTTTGGACAATACTATGAAGAGAATATTTTCGCCGGCGATATTGTGCATTCTTAGCAAGTGTAACTTGAATTTAATCCCATTACATTGTGTAGATGCTCGAAAGATTATAAAATATTTAGTACTCTTACATTGACATTGATTCTCTTTCCTTTTGTTCACGGAAGCAAAATACATTTTGTTATCCAACCTCATGTAAATGTGAGAATATGGGAGTTCTATTCTAGCCGTATTTATACAAAAAGTTTAACGTACAATGATGGTGCAATGAAACCGGCCAAGAAAAGAAATGAAATTTATGGATATTGATATAATGATAAAAAAAAAAACTATTATTAGGTTAAGATTGTCAACGAACTGATTGAATTAAAAAGCTTCATATCATAATTAAAGTTCAACAACATATTTTATATTAATACTTGACATACCCCCTCACATGAATTCTCCTTGGGCTTGAAACATGCAAAATGCCCATCCTAATTCACCAAAAAATCAGTTGTTAGGAGTCGAACTCGAGACTTCTCTGATCGCAGAGGCTCAAATATGATGTCAATTACATTTATTGGGTTTCTAATTTTAAAATTTCACGTTATGTCACATGAGATTCACACTTCACTAACAAAAGAAGCCCTTTTTAATATTGATCATGATGATTGCTCTAATTGTATGTAATCCTTCTATGTATTTTTTTAAATGATATTTATAAAATTTTAGTTTTTAAATACTTTGATTATGAGGTTATTTATGTGTTGTAGTCCAATTGGTACACATCATTGTGTGAGTGGAAAGTCCAGTTTTCAAATTCTGCTCTTTGCAGAAATTATGAAAAAAAAGTGTTGTTGTAAGCAATTTTTATTTTTCTACTATTCGACAACAATAAAATAAGCTCGTGTGTCGATAAGTGTAAAATAGTCATCACTGGAAGTCTTTAGTTACAAAACAAAATTCATTTATCAATGTTGGCAACTACTCATTTCCTATTCGTTTCTTTACATGTATCACATGTTTTCTTTAGGATTTTACAACTTTTAAAATACATTTTTATCTGATTTAAGTAACTAAGCTGATAAAAACAAACAATTTTAGCAAATATTACATGTCTTAAAACTTTTTTTAGTCTATATTTTAGACTAATGCTTCTAATGTTCTTCTATTCAACAATTTTGTCCTTCGATATTTTTACATTATACACCAGCGATTCTCCATTGAGGGATTACACTGTCGAATTAAAACAAGAAGATTAAATAAACGTGTTCGGAAAATACAAGAACTAAATATTGTGTTAGGTTAAAACATACGACTAATAAACTATTTGCCTAATAAATTGCTTTCAAATCTTTTATATTTAGATTATGAAGATTATAAAAAATTTAACATTGCAAATTAAATTTATTACTTTTGTAAAATAGTTTTTGTAATAATAATTTCTTAAGTAGATAGACACCTATTTGGCCAGTTGTACAAATTTGAATAAAACTTGTGATAAGGAAACAAATAGGAAATGAGTTGTTACCAACATTCGTAGGTGAGTCTAGTTTATCCAGGTACGTTGTATGATTCTTATCCTGAATATACAACGTACTTGGATAAGCTATACTCACTAAAGAATGCTGGCAAGAACTCATTTCCTATAATACAACGTACATGGATAACATTCACCTACCAATGTTGGCAACAACTCATTTACTATTTGTTTCTCATAATTGTATCACATGTCTCATTTAAGATTTCACAGCTAGCAAAATACGTTTTATTTGATTTAAGTAACTCAAACTATAAAAACAAATGATTTTAGTAAGAATTATATATGTCTTAAAACATTTTTTAATCTATAGTTTAGGTTACGGTTATTAATGTTCTTCTTGTCAGAGATTAATATATAAATCATAATTGATCTTTAACGATCTGATTGAGCTTTTGGTTCAATAGGTTAAGTAACATGGTATTAGAGCTTCTGCGATCGAAAGGTCCCGAGTTCGATTCTTGACAACCTCAATATTTGATGAAATAAAAACATATGACCACGTTAGCCTTGTGAGGTACACGCTTCAAGCTCAATGTGCATTCGCGTGATGAGGTGTGCCAAAGATTAAAATATAAACCATAACTAACCCTTAACAATTAGCTCGAACTTTTGTTTCATTAAGTTAAATAACAATTCTATTCAACAATTTGTTCCCTCAATATATTTTTATATAATTAACTCTAAATAAAGGGATTAGGTTTTTGAATTTATAAAAAAAGGATGAAATAAATATTTTCTCAAAATATAATAACTAAATATTGTGTTAGGTTAAAATATATAAATAATAAATTATTTGCCTAATAAATTGCTTTAAAATATATTATATCATTTAATTATGAAGATTATAATATTTTTAAAGTTGCAAACTAAATTTATTACTTTCGTAAAGCAATTTAAATAATTTTTGTAATGATAATTTCCTAAGTTGATAGACTTGTATTTGACCAGTTGTAGAATTCTAATGAAGATATATAATAATTAAGAGAACAAAAAGGAAATGAGTTGTTCTCAATATTGGTAGGTGAGCTTATCCAAGTGTTGGACCCTCTTGGAAAAACCATGAAGTTCCAACGTTAACAACTTTATATATTAATGAAATTAAAACATATGTTAGGATATGCTTATGTTACACACACTAACTAGCTAGTAAGATTATTTATTTATAGGTAAGTTAAAATAAACCTATGGTTACACTGCTTCTTGAAATGTTGTTTTGTGGTTTATTTTTTATTTTCTAAATCGCATCTAGGGGGTACACAAATTCTCAAACAGATGATCTTAAAATTTGACCTTATAAAGATGAACATTAATTATGCCCTCAAAATATATATTTTTCACGTTCATAAAATATATATATATATATATATATATATATATATATATATATATATACTAAAGTTGTTTAGTATTACATTAGACTATGAAATAGTAATTTCGATTTTTCAAAATTGTCGCCGTTACCTGTGCTGCAATCCAGAGGTGGTGGAGATGCAGACAACCCTGTTTGGGCTTCGGGTTGTTAAAAGCAGCAGGTTGGACTGAGGTGGTGCTGGAGCTAGATTGCCTTAATATTGTTAAGGCTCTTAGAGGGATGGGAGAGATTGATTGCTTTGGTTCGGTGATTTTGAAGATCTTCGTCAGGGATTCCGGTGGAGGCGACTCCGGTTGTGTGGGATTCCGGTGGAGGCGACTCCGGTTGCGTGGGTGGCTCTGGTTGGGGATGCGGTGAAGTTAAATGTTGATGCCTTGTGGGTTGAAGATCGAACTGGTGGAGTGGGGGCAGTTTTGCGCAATAGCAGTGGTGCTGTTTTGCTGGTTGCTAGTGGGCCATTACCTGTTTGCTGCAATCCAAAGGTGGCGAAGATGCAGGCAGCCCTGTTTGGGCTTCGAGTTGTTAAAGCAGCAGGTTGGACTGAGGTGGTGCTGGAGCTAGATTGCCTTAATATTGTTAAGGCTCTTAGAGGGATGGGAGAGATTGATTGCTTTGGTTCGGTGATTGTTGAAGATCTTCGTCAGTTTATTACGGGGTTTCGTCATATAGAGTTTTCTCATACGCGGCGCGAAGGAAATGTGGTAGCACATGAACTTACAAAGTGGGGTGGGAAGCTTGCGGATACTACTGTGTTGAGTGGAGAAGTTCCAATTGGGTGTGAGGGCTATGTTTGTGCTGATTTTTGTTCTTCGTTCTTCGATGTAGCCTTTCTTCTATCAAAAAAAATAAAAAATATATAGATATTTCATTTCTTTCAAACAATGTATATTAAGTACATCAGAAAATTTAGAGCGCTCCTCGAGTATGGTGTTTGATAAGTCCAAAGTGTACTTATAATTCAAGGCATTTAATTGATGTATTCGTAAGAAATTGATCCATTTAGCTTAGATTTACATAGGTTAGGGGAAACTTTACCTTTGTATTTGTGTTTTCATGTGTAGGGATCAAGTTCTAAGAAATCAAGTTGATTTGGTACTAAAATCGGGTTCTACTCGAGCAAATGAGGCAGCCTTGACACCTTGCAGTATTTTGGCCATAACTTCCTCGTACAAACGTATGTTTGGGCGTTTCAAGTTGCATTGGAAAGCTAAGACATAAACGAACAACTTTCATGTTTGGAGGTTTTCCAAATTCGGAGCAGAATGTGGTCAAAACAGGGTTCGAAGTTGGAGGACCGTTTCTGGCGCGACCGGAGTTGTCTCTACTGCGACTAAGAGGCTGATTTTTGGGCTTCGGGCGTCTTGATCGAGACGGTTTTGTCTCGATCGCGACGAAGGTTCTGTTTCCTTCATTTTTGTGTGACTCTAACGAGACGGGATGATCGAGACATAATCCGCCCATCTTGCCCCTTCATGCCAAAAGTCGCGTTCTATCATCCAAATGACGTCCCAGATCACCTAATAGCTTCATCCTTTCATCAAGCTATGTAATCCTTGGGATATTGGCTATAAATACGCCATTCTCAAGAGAAAGAAAACAACATCCAAACGGATTATCTGTTACAAGGAATCACATTCATAGTCCCATTTGTTCCATCGAATTCCCTTCCGGGAATTCGTAAACACCAAACACCTTATCATTCATTCTAGATTCTATGGCATTGTAGTGCTGATTGAGAGATAGAATTCTTTCATCGGTTCATCGAGAAGAAGACGAGAAAGAACGCCCCGAGGCTTGACAAACCTTACGAGGAAGAGTAAAAGGATTGACAACCCTCTTTTCCTTCTTAGTTTATAGTTCTTATTTCTCTGAATTTCCGTTTACATTTGTATGAATGCTATGACAATTACAATATTATAAAATGAGTATTCTTCATATATGTTCATGTTAATGAATGATTAAACTGTTCATTACTTATGTTTTATTAATATAGGATACCGTAATCAATCTAACTTATGTGAAAATCATTAATCTAATAAGGTTGTCACGTAAGGATAACTTAATCGCAAGAATCGAGAGATCGGGTTAAGTTATGTTCTAAAATTGGTTGAGTATATATAAATAAATTGTCATGGTGATCATTGTGCTTAAATGAATTGTTGTCTTTGCTTGGATGAAGAATGTTGGTTGAAGATGTTAGTGTAGGAATAAATGTTAGATTAGGAATTAGTTTAGTTTAATCAACAACAATCCAATTTATCGCTTTTCTATAAACCTCGAGAAAACGAATAAAGTAAACGATGAAAGTAAATGAGTAATTAGCATTTCCCTGTGGGTTCGATCTTTTTATTACTAAATGAGTGACTCTGTACACTTGCGGAAATCGCCCAACAATGCTCCTTGAAAATATAACAGATGTCGAGTTGATATAGACATTATTTAGGGGTATAATAAAAAAATATGAAACTCTATAAGGGGGCATGTTCCATGTGAGCGCTCTAGAATTCCTCCAAGCACATCCACAAATGTATGAATGGAGATGTCAAAGATCAAATCCCGCTCCTTACAAATTATTACGAGACATCACGCTGAGTGCTTCAAACTTTGAACGGTATAAACATCCATATGGAGAGTAATAATACTGCACTTAATTTCTCATTAGCACATATTGTCATAGAAAAATAAAAAAAATCTAAGACCATAGTAAAAACATTGAAGTGATCATATCAATGATTCTAGATCTACTATCAAAAATCAAATATTCCATACCAAACAAAAATGGAAGTGGGGATGGAGTCTACATCAATCCCCACCCCGCTCCATCTAAAATGTTATTTTACAACCAAGATCTAGCAAACAAAAAGTATATAGTTGAGTGAGAGAGAGAGAGAGAGAGTACCCTGTAACATTGCCTATGCACCATGATCCTTTCATCACAGAGCCACCCAAAAGGCAACCATTCATAATTGTTTGCAGTACGATCATACAGAAATCGCTCGCTCACTGTTTTAAATGTTTTTCCTTTACGGTGTTGGACCACCATAGCCACTGTGGCCATTGTTTGCGGACAGGATCTCTAATAACTTCCTATAGGAAGATTTTTTTAGCCTTGCCTCTCATGGGTCTTTGGTAAGTTCTCCCACTTTGGGATCTCTGGTGAGTCCCCCTCAGAAGATCAACATGATGATCTACAAATCGTGTGGAAGTGCTAGGATTCAAATTAAGATCGAAGTTCCTCACCGTTCTTTCTGGGACCTCATAAATTGCTAAAAAGAAAAGAAAAGAAAATGTTAATAAAGAAACAAAAAGATGATTTAGACTGACAATTATGAATCTTGAAAAAAAGTGTACATACCTCCTTGTGGTTGTGTATATCGCATAATCTTAGGAATATGATTGTTTGGAGAATATTTTACCTCTGTAAACACATCAGTATATTTAAAACTGGATACATATTCGCTGGCCATTCTTTCACTCAATTTTCACTTGCACTTTCACTCACTTTCACAGCCTCTTTTTCTTCTGTGACATATGTTCTGGACAGTGGCGACTCTCCAATTTATAATAGAAGAGCCTCACTTCACTTAGGGTTACTCCTCCTGTATTTTTTTTTTCTTACTAGTTTTTTTATTATTTTTACTTTTTGCAAAAATTTCAGTTTCTATATACAAACCATTCTGCCAAATGTATACATATAGTAAAAATAAAACTTCTAGAATCACTTGGACACTTTTTTAAAATTTTCCAAAAAGAAATATCAAGTTTTATCTTTTACTTCAAATCTATTTGGTAAAAGAAAACAATATGTGCGTACTGACATAAAAAGAAATTCTTTGTTATTTGAGAAGTTATAATAAATCATAAGAGCATGCATATATAAAACATATACTTTATTTAAGAAGTTATAACAGTTTCACTGTTATAGATTCCACTTGTCATAGATTGTAATAATTTCTATTGAGCGCCGCAAAATTGTTATAAATAGCAACAAAATTATGAAAGTGCAAGATAACTAATAATGATATAATAATACATGTTTCCTAGTTCGTAGGGCCGACAAATTGTTATAAATAGCTACCTAATAACAGAAAATTGAGATAACTAATAATTATAAAGAATGACGTATGAAAATGCCTCTAACTCTGTTTGTGATTAGGAGCAATTTTAATTATAGTGTCATAAATGGTATTTTTTATGGTCCAACCTGATTATATTTAGACATATATAGAAAAAAAGAATACAACTATTCTCATCACAATCATATGGAGGGAAAATTCCTCTTTCCATTTTTTACTTTTTTTTTGTACAAATCAATTTGTCAAATGTATAATAAACATAAAAATGAATTTTCTCAATTTGGAATTTTATTAATAATTTGCATAAAAATATTTACTTTTACCATTGTCAAATTTAATTTTCAAACACAAAACTAAGTATCTACGGTGTGAAAATTATAAACGGATGCCCCAATCATCTACTTTTAGTTTTCTCACCGCTTGTTTACTAATATGACTATCTCCTATTTCACATTTATTTTTTTCCATTTAAATGCCCGCTTACCGAATACATAAATAGAAAATGTTTTCTGAATTATTTGGAAACTAATAAATACTTTTCATCCTTATTTTCAGATTTGTTTTACAAAAAATAATAATTAGTATAGAAAAATGTTGATTCATTATATTCAGATTTATTTTGTGAATGAAAATAATAGAAGAATCGTAAATTATAAGTGCATGTAGACATATAAGATGTGAAAAATTCTAGAATATATTCGATGTACCACGTCATCTATACTCCAACCCAATAAGTTGATGACACATCATATATGTTAGCATCCATGATTCATGATTTAGGATTTAAAGTTTATATTTTAGGATCCAGAATTTTATGTAAGTAATTAACTAAAAAATATATTACTACATAATTAGTTGGTACGAAAATCTTTCTAGTTCAAGTGATAAAAGGTAATCATTCAGTGGCTCAGCGTACCACGTCATCCGTACATCCGTACCTATGGACTTGAAGTTGAAGCGTGCACAAAACATGCTCACTCCACCATTTGTGTTTTTAATTTCACCAATAAATGAAATTTTTCTGGGTTCGAACTCAAGACTTTTCAGTCTCAAAAGCTCTGATACCATTTTACTTAATCGGTTGAACTAATAAAAGTTCAAACTGATAGTTAAGGTCCAACAATATATTTTATATTAATTTTTGACACGGATAAAAACTACATTTTTACTCTTGGTCTTATAAATGATATTTAATAATGATAACACAAAATAACCATCAAAATAAAATAATCATTTACACCATTTAAATTTAATATGCTAAACAAATAAAAAAATATCCAAAATATGACAAAAAATTGTAAACGCTCTGATGATTAAGACGTAAATTATTAAAAAAGTAATAACAGTATGACTATTATAAATTATGCCTTATACTTTATGTTAAGTTATATTGAAAGCCCAAACAATATAAATTATTACGAAATACCGAAGTGCAAACGAACTAATACTTCAAAAAATATAGTTAATATTAGTGTTAAAAAGAAATTTTACGAGTAAATTACACCACAAGTTCCTAAACTATGTCTATTTTCCCAAACTGATCCCTAAAGAAACTATTTTGCACCTCTAAGTATCCAAACTATCGATGACCTCCTAAATTGGTACCTAGTGACCTCTTATAGCAGGTCTACCTCAAGTCAACACCAAGTCAACGAAAGTCAATGCAAATTTAGTTAACTTCTTTCACCTCCCTAAGTAAAATGTCTAAATTACCCTCCTTCTTTCCCTCCCCTTTTCAACATAACTTATTTTATTTCTTCTTCTTCTTCTTCTTCTTTTTCTTTATTCTTTTTCCTTCTTTTTTTTATTTTTTTTAAATAAATACACAGGAAGGCGACCCGTCGAAATCTGGAATTCCAGATTCAGCCCTGGCCGGAATCTGGATTTCCTAGATTTCGGCGGGTCGCCGCTGGGATCTGGAAATCCCAGGTTCGCCGCCTGGGACCCAGATTTCCAGTTCCCGGCGCCTTAGGAACTGGATTTTCCAGATTCCAGTGGGTTTGACTACCCACCAGATTTTAAATATTATGTTTTTTTTTTTAAAAAAAAGAAGAAGAAAAAGAAGGAAAAAAAATAGGTGGAAGAATGTGAGAGAAAAAGAAGAGAGAGAAAGTTGAAGGGAGGAAGAAGATGAAGGAGGAGGGAGAAGGTTGAATGGAGGAAGAAGATGAATGAGGAAGAAGATGATGGAGGGCAAATTGGTCTTTTTCATAATTCGGTCAACTGAGTCAACTAAAAAATTGATCAAACATGCATTGACTTCTGTTGACCATCGTTGACTTGGGGTAAACCTGCTATAGGAGGTCACTAGGTACCAATTTGGGAGGTCATCGATAGTTTGGGTACTTAGATGAGCAAAATAGTTTTTTAGGTACCACTTTAGGAAAATGGGCATAGTTTGGGAACCTGTAGTGTAATTTACCTTTTACTGCTGAATTTATAAAGTCAATTTCACATAATATAAAAAAAAATTGCAGGCATTTTCAACACAATTATGTTTCCATTCCCCTCTTTTCAAAACTTGTAATCCAATTCCATTATTATTATTATTATTATTATTACGAAATGCTTGTTCTTACTTCCATTTTCATCCATTCCGTTTCATCTTCAAGCTTCAGAAAGACATACATCTCCGAGGTCATAAGCGACGATCGAGAGTTTGGTCTAACAAGGTAAAAAGGAATAGCTCTCTACTTAATCTTGTTAAACTAGTTGAAATCCATCTTTGTGTTAGACTCGGTTATACCATTTTTTTTCTAAAAAACTATGAAACAAAATATTTTGAAACAATATTATTGTATATCCGTTCTTAGGATAAACAGCAGGAAATTGGACGAGTTTAAGCCGAACATCATTTCCATGTTTTCATCTATGCGACTACAAGAAAAAGTATCTACAACAAAAGTATCTACTTTCCTAGGTATTCGAATCCTTTTCGTTTGTGCCTATGGATATAGAGAGATAGTAAACTAGCAGGGCCATCTCCAGGATTTTGAAGGACCTAGGCGAAACTTAATAGTAAACAAAATTATCAAGAAAATGCACAAATTATCAAACCATAACTCTTATTTATGGTTATGATTCTACCATATATGTCTTTTTCATTCCATCGAAAATCGATCTAAATTTAACATAGTAAGTGAGTCTTAAATTGAAAATACTAAAATCATATAAACATAATTAATTATAAAAAATATAATATAACTATTATCTTTTTCTTACTTTAATATAATTAATATTTCTATATACTAATAATTTAGAGGCCCAAAAACAGGTGTGGCCGTAGGCGATCACCTAGGTGAACTTCCCCCGAAAACGCCTCTGTAAACTAGAGATATGATTATCTTTTGTATTTATCAAACATCAAATCGAAATCCAAAAAAACATTTTTACTTCTAAAACAAATATAAAGCTTTAGTTTATTTATTTTACGATAAAAATGCCTAAAAGAATTTTAATTGAGAATACCCATTAATATTGAAGTGCTCATATCAATCACTCTAAATCTGTTTAGGAGATGAAATATTCCATAGTAGACATAAAATGCAGACGAGGATGGATTCTACATCTCAATCTTGCTCCATTTGTAATATTATTTTCCAACAAAGATCTAGCAAACAAACGTCTATCAAAGTATATAGTTCAGATAGAAAGAGAGAGAATATACCCTGTAAAGTCGTCCAGTCACCATGATCCTTTCCTCACCGAGCCATCCAAAAGGCAACCATTCATAATCATTTGTAGTTCGATCATAAATAAATTGCCTACTACCCAGTTTATATTCTTTGCTCGTACGACGTCATTGGACCACCATAGCAACAAATTGAGATCCAAGTTCCTCAACATCCTTCTTAATTTGATGGGATTCAACACTTCCTAGTCAAAAAAATAAATCAAATGTTAATTAATTAGTAAACCAATAGATTATTTACAATGACCATATATTAATCTTGAGAATAAGTTTGTATACATGTTGGGTATTGTGGGTTTTGGACAATACTAGGAAGAGAATATTTTCGCCGGCGACATTGTGCATTCTCATCAAGAGCAACTTGAATTTGATCCCATTACATTGTGTAGATGGTCGAAAGATTATAAAATATTTAGTACTCTTACATTGACATTGATTCTCTTTCCTTTTGTTCACGGAAACAAAATACATTTTGTTATCCAATCTCATGTAAATGTGAGAATACATGAGTTCTATTTTAGCCGTATTTATACAAAAAGTTTAACATACGATGATGGTGCAATGAAACTGGCCAAGAAAAGAAATGAAATTTATGGATATTGATATAATGATAAAAAAAAACTATTATTAGGTTAAGATTGTCAACGAACTGATTGAACTAAAAAGCTTAATGTGATAATGAAAGTTCAACGACATATATATTTTATATTAATATTTGACATACCCCCTCACACGAATTCTCCTTGGGCTTGAACCGTGCAAAATGCCCATCCTAGTTCACCAAAAAATCAGTTGTTAGGAGTCGAACTCAAGACTTCTCTGATCACAGAGGCTCAAATATGATGTCAATTACATTTATCGCCCTTGAAATTTCGTTAACTTTTATTGGGTCCCTAATTTTAAAATTTGACATTGTGTCACATGAGATTCAGTCTTCACTAACAAAAGAAGCCCTTTTTAATATTGATCACGATAATTACTCTAATTGTATGTATTTCTTCTATGTATTTTTTTAAAATGATACTTATAAAATTTTAATTTTTAAATACTTTGATTGTAAGGTAATTTATGTGATGTAGTCCTATTGGTACACATCAATGTGCGAGTTGAGAGTCCAATTTTCAAATTCTGCTCTTTGCAGAAATTATGAAAAAAAAGTGTTGTTGTTAGCAATTTTTATTTTTCTACTCTTCGACAACAATAAAATGAGCTCGTATGTCGATAAGTGTAAAATATTCATTTGTCATAACTGGAAGTCTTTAGTTACAAGAGCCACAAAATTCATCTATCAATGTTGGCAACTACTCATTTCCTATTTGTTTCTTTACATGTATCACATGTTTTCTTTAGGATTTTACATCTTTTAAAATACGGTTTATCTGATTTAAGTAACTAAACTGCTAAAAACAAACAATTTTAGGAAGTATTATATGTCTTAAAACTTTTTTTAGTCTACATTTTAGGTTAATGCTTCTAATGTTCTTCTATTCAACAATTTTGTCCTTCTATATTTTTACATTATACACCGTCTGATTCTCCATTGAGGGATTACACTGTCGAATTAAATCAAGAAGATTAAATAAACGTGTTCAGAAAATACAAGAACTAAATATTGTGTTAGGTTAAAACATACGACTAATAAATTATTTGCCTAATAAATTGCTTTCAAATCTTTTATATTTAGATTATGAAGACTATAAGATTTTTAACATTGCAAATTAAATTTATTACTTTTGTAAAATAATTTTTGTAATAATAATTTCTTAAGTAGATAGACACCTATTTGGCCAGTTGTACAAATTTGAATAAAACTTTGTAAAAAGGAAACAAATAGGAAATGAGTTGTTACCAACATTGGTAGGTGAGTGTAGTTTATCCAGATACGTTGTATGATTCTTATCCTGAAAATACAACGTACTTGGATAAGCTATACTGACTTTAGACTGCTGGCAAGAACTCATTTCCTATATTACAACGTACATGGATAACATTCACCTACCATTGTTGGCAACAACTCATTTACTATTTGTTTCCATAATTGTATCACATGTCTCATTTAAGATTTTACAGCTAGCAGAATACGTTGTATTTGATTTAAGTAACTCAAACTATAAAAACAAATGATTTTAGTAAGAATTATATATGTTTTAAAACGTTTTTTAATCTATAGTTTAGGTTACGGTTATTAATGTTCTTCTTGTCAGAGATTAATATATAAATCATAATTGATCTTTAACGATCTGATTGAGCTTTTGGTTCAATAGGTTAAGTAACATGGTATTAGAGCTTCTGCGATCGAAAGGTCCCGAGTTCGATTCTTGACAACCTCAATATTTGATGAAATAAAAACATATGGCCACGTTAGCCTTGTGAGGTACACGCTTCAAGCTCAATGTGCATTCGCGTGATGAGGTGTGCCAAAGATTAAAATATAAACCATAACTAACCCTTAACAATTAGCTCGAACTTTTGTTTCATTAAGTTAAATAACAATTCTATTCAACAATTTGTTCCCTCAATATATTTTTATATAATTAACTCTAAATAAAGGATTAGGTTTTTGAATTTATAAAAAAAAGGATGAAATAAGTATTTTCTCAAAATATAATAACTAAATAACTAAATATTGTGTTAGGTTAAAACATATGTGTTGCCTCGAAATTGTAACTTGAATCCACGTAAGCTGTGGTCACTACAAAATAGCAAACGTTAGCCTAAAGGAGGTCGCTGTCCGGCGACCCCTCTCCGATGCTAAAGTCAGTATAGAACTTGTGATCGAAAAGTAATTAACTCAGAGCTTGAGTCAAGAATGATGAACCCTATGTGTTTTGATTATGTCCAAACGTTTCAGAAGATGAAAACCTAATACTCCCTTACATATAGTTTATTGTTGACTAATATTTTTGTTTACTTAGTCTATGTGTAAGTTACTCAGCAGGTGCTGAATGAATCATTTCTGGATTGCCTAAAGGACTCAGAAGATCTGTTTGCTGAAGTTAGAGTTTCAATAATTCAGAAGCTGGATGCTCCGCTCTGAAGCCGAAGTCTGCTAAAGCTCTCCTCAGAAGTTCTTTGCAATCAGAAACTTTGCCAATTTGATTAGAAGTATAGACAACTGGAAATCAGCTTCTGAAAGCTTAGTCACGGGTTCTGTTTGAGCATTTAATGCTCTGACACTTGCATTCAATGCAAGGCGCCAAAAGTTCAAAAAGCTGTTTTGATGGAGCGTGCTTGTCTGTTCAAAAGAAACCAGAATTTCCTTGTCTACCCTTTGTTGATCCAATTGAAGAATGATTCCAGTCAACCTCATCTTTGATTTCAAATCACTTACCGGATTGAGTTAAAGAACAAGGATAACGGAATCAAAGTGTTTGAAGACCGTTTTGAAGACTTGACAAATTAACGGCTACAACAAGTAATGTCATCTCCTTCGAAGATTCAAACTCACCAACGGTCATCTTCATTCACTATAAATAGTAGCCAAGCTCCATTGCATCAACACACGCGTGATCATCGAGCAAAATCTCAACGCACTGTTTTAACAAGAAAAACAGAGCAACTTTTTCCATTCTCAATCTTTCTTAACTTAGTCTTAGTTAAAGTGAGAGAGTGAAGAAAAACAAGTTCATAATAGGAATCTTGTAAACTGAGATCGTTTGTGATCTTCAGTTAGATTTAAAGAGAGAAATCTAGTTGAGATTAGAGTTGGGTGAGAAATCCAGAAAACCGAGTATTGTTTGTTCTGGTGGAAATCCTTTAACTCTTTTTAGGCTAGTCAGAACTAAGTGAGAAATTAGCTTAAGTTCTGTTGATGTAAAGGAGCTTCTGAACTTGCCATAAAAGTTCTGAATAGTGGATTTATAAAATCTCTGTAGGCTGCGACCTCAGGGGACAAGACGTAGTCACAGGACTTGTGTGGCGAACTTGGATAAATCGAATTGTTCAATCAGGATCTCCTGAACTTCTTTCTCCCTCTTATACTTGTTATTCCTGCTTCTGTGTACTTGCTTATATTTAGTGCTGAAACAAATTTTCTCTAAAGTATCATTGTCTTTGTTCAGAAGACTGTCCAGAAGTTCTCAAATCAGAACTTCTGTTGCTGAAAACAGTCTAACTGTGTTTAGGCAGAATTTCCCTCAGAAGCAACTTCTGTAAGCTTGCTTCTGACTCTGAGGAAATTTGACTCTGAAAATTAAGTTTCCCGAAAAACTTAGAAATTTTCAGTTTTCAACTTTGACACCTATTCACCCCCCTCTAGGTGATTCTGTTCTTGATAGGGCCAACAAAGAATAATGTACCTTAGATTGTAGAAAATCCCATGTATTTATAGCATCGATCATGTATCTGAATCCTAGTTGTATTAGGACATATCACAAATCGCGCCTATTTAGGCTCAAGATCATAGTCCTAATTAGCTTGAACTCTCCTAATTGAAATAGGAGACTTAATGAGAAACATAACCCACGTAGGAGAGAGATTCTCCTAGTTTTGACTATTCAACGCACGTCCTATGTGGCAAGTGAGACTTTTCAACTTAGTCTCCTTAAACCGACGCGGCATAAGTAAACATTCTTATTGGTCCACGTGTCATCTTAAATATTACGTAATAACATAAGCCCCCCCAAAAGATAAACAAGCTCTTTTAGGGCTTATGTCCTACCAATCTTCAATATACTAAAGACAACACCTGCAGCCCATCATACAGGCCCACTCACAGAATCTGGCCGTTAGCCCAATGACTTCACCATTAAGTCCAACCACTTTCCAAACGCACGCTGCTTTTGAAATTGCCACACTTGTCATCAAACGTGATCTCAACACAACTTCCCTCCAAGCAAACAAAAGGGTTTTGTAATTCGAAAAATCTCAATTCTGTCTATAAATACTCACAGAAACCATTTCATTTCTCACGCTCTTAAAAATCTCCAAGTGTTTTCGCAAACCGCCTCTCCAGATTTCTGCCTTTGCATCCCAATCGTAAGTGTTGCAAATTTACTCTTAATTTTCACGTCTTCGTCTCTAAAATGGCTTCATCATCGCAAAACCCTAACTCCTCAAACGAAACCCCTCAATCATCAGACCCAGAACTCGACCACCACCGCCGTCAAACAATAATTGACTGGTCTGAGGAAGAACTCACACCTCCTCGCATTCCTGAACGAAATCGTAACATCCCAACTACATCCATTGCGCCCCGAAACCCTAATCCTCCTATTCAAATGCCAGCACGAGCACCACATCCCGAACAGGGCCTATGGAAAACTGCTCTTCCTCACGAAGTGTCCAAGATTGATACCGACGCAGCGCTTCGCGAACTGAAGAAGAAATTCCCTTTCCTAAAGGATTTCGATTGCGCCGTGCCCAGGCTTGAGGATAGGATGTTTACGGGTAGAGGGCACAAAGTTGCAGCTCTCGAGAGACTCGTGGAGTATGGCATGAGGTTTTCTTTCCCTGAGGTGGTGAACGACATCCTCAACGAGTTCAACCTTTGTCCTGCTCAAATCGTTCCCAACTCATGGGTCGAAATGCTTGCTCTTGTTCGAGTATGCCAAGATTTAGGAGTCTTGCTTACCGGGAACCTTTTCAAATACTTGAGAACCCCCACCAAAGCTCAGAAACATCCATGTATTTCCTTCAAAGAGGTTCAGGAGCCCAAAGGTCTAGTTGGTGGCAAACCCTCATCTCACAGTGGCCATCGTTCTCGATGGATCTGGGTCGGTCCCGAGGATGGCAATCTTCGGTGGCCCTGGAGGATCGATTTCAACGAGTTCCCTACCGATCTGAGCACGTGGAGGAACCCCACGAAGACTGTGGTCCTTAACGAGGAGGAATAATGCTCCCTTAAGAAACTCCAAAAATATAAACCCCCTGGTCCCATCTCCCTCGAGCAATTATTAACACGTTATCAAGGCAACATGCCAATTGCTACTGTGGGAGAGGATGGGACCACATATTATTTTCCTGCTCCCGAGGTTAATCGGGCTCATCTCGGGGAGCCAATTTCTCTTCCAAAAAATCCTCGTAAGCTTTCTCGAATTTTAACTATAAACTTGTTATTTGCAGGCATTTTATCATGGCTCCTAAGTTATCTTACAAACAACGCCTTGCAGCTGCTCGTCTGAAGGCTCTGGGCGGAGAGATCGAGGCTCCAAAAGTTATCCAACAGACCTCGAGCCCTTGAGCTACGACGAAGAAAATTAGGGCGTCGTCCCTTAATGAACCTATCGTGAACGAAGTTCACAAATTTGAGAATGTTCCAGAGGTGGAACAACCCATACCTGAAAATCAAATACCAGAAGATATCCCAGGTTTGCTATCTTACAATATTCCCCAAGTTGTTTCTCTAATTATTTCATGTGTCTTGATTTGCTTATCTTTTCCCTCTCAGAGATCCAACTTCTTTCCTCTGCTTCGGATGAAACATATGAACATGAGAACCCCGAGGCCCAATCATCTGATATTTCAAAGATACCTCAGCTCGGGGAAAATCTTATCCCGAAGCAAACTCGCTCGAAGAGGAAAACTATTATTGTGCCTCTCAATTCATCGATCCCTATGGGCGAGGTTACCATGGACTCTAACACTGATGCTGTTGACGAGCATCAAGCAAAACGTGCCCGTCAGATCGAGGGCACGAGCACACCACCACACCTGAAGAAGCCTTCAACTTTCGACCCTAGTTGGCACCCTCTCTCCCACTGTCCAGAGCTAATCAACGCGAAAGGCAGGGTGCCCCCAAAGGCTATGATGGATCAATACGAAAAGTATAAGCTATACAACGTAAGTCGTATACACACACTTACTTCGCCTTTGTTTTTGCAAACCATCAGTTTTTTCTAACCTCTTAATCCTTATGTAGTTATGGTCAGAGCGTTACCCTCAAGTTTCTTTAAGCGTCCCTCCAATCGCTGAGGACGTAGCTCAAACTTGCCTCGTTCCCGAGGAGGTTACTCTGGCTGAGAAACTCTCAGATAAAGAACTTGCAGACTTAGTGCATGTGCGACAAGCGAAGGTAATCTACCAATCCCTTATCATTTTCGTTTGCCTTTGCTCTTCTCCCTTTCGCGTTTCATCTAAATCAAACTTCCTTCTGTGCAGGCCATGGCTGCGACGGAGATTATGTCGTATCGCTTCCTGCAAAAGGCAGAATCGCTCGAGAACTATCATCACAAGTGGGCGGTAGTTTCGGATAAGCTTGACGAGGCAGAGGATGCTTTGAGCGCTCAAACGAAAATCCTTAAGTCTGCGCAACAAATCGGAAGGGAGAAAACCTTTGAATGTGAGAAGCTGAGAGTGGATTGCATTCAGCTAAATAAAGCCCTCGAAGGCTCGAGGGAACGAGAGTTAGGCCTCGAGACTGACATCCAGGCCCAACGGCTCAACACGTGTCTTGCATTAGCAAGTCTTCATCAAGAGGCTCGTGCCCAACTTGCCTTGGAGAAGATTGAGCAAGCAACCTGGAGAGCTCGAGGAAACGAAGCTGTACAAAAACTCCAGTCTCGAATCGAGGCTTCTAAGAAAGCACAACAGGATAAAGAAGCTGCTCATGAGAAGGTCATTACGAAGATGAAGGAGAACGAGATTTGGCGCATGTCAAGGTTCAAAACTCGCTTCGTTATGTCCATTCGCAAAAGGTTTCGTCACATCTCCGAGGAAGATCTCAAGTTCTTCGTGAACGTGAATCCTCCCGAGGATGATGAAGAAGCACCTGCCATTCTTGATAAGTCTTATCCCGAGCCAGATTCTCCTAAAGAAGGGATTCGAGCCGATCCGCAGTCGCGCCAATAGAGTAGCCTTTATCCTTCTTTTTACCTTGTAACTCGTATTAATGACAAACTTTATCCTATTTTGTCTTTGTATATTACGTCTAATATGCTTGTACAAGTTCTCGTTTAAAGTTCATACTTTAATTTTCAAAATATTCTTATATTCATTCTTCTAGTTTGAACTTTAATTGTTCGCAACCATCGTAGTAGCCCCTCCTTTGCTTGCTGGTCGGGCTAACTCTTGTAGGGTGGATTCTTACCACGACGTTCTTAGATTTGGTCTTAATCGAAGCCTTCTAGCATGCATAAGCTTGATTTTAATATTTTAACCAAATTGTCCGGTGTTGAATACTTAGAACAAACTTTCAAAATTAATTCAAAACAAACTTATTATTATAAGTTTCCTATATTCCGAGCATTTTTCATAAGCAAATAATTCCAAAGTAATATCTGAATTAAAAGTCATAGAATGAAAACGATGCCTTGCTGGCCTTGATTAATGAATAACTCCTAAGCTAAATTCTGAGTTAACATAAATCGAGCAATAACTATAAACCTATGAGATACTTAAAAATAATATTTCCTGAGAGATATTGCATTCCAGGTCCTCGGGACCTCAGTTCCATCGAGCTGCTGCAAACGATAAGTATGTGTTCTGACGCATTCTACGATCTGAAATGGTCCTTTCCACTTAATTCCCAATTTGCCTTTGCCTTGCCTCGTGCTCGAGGCTGCCGTACTACGCAGGACAAAATCTCCTTTAAAATACTGTCGAGGCCTTACACCTTTATCATAGATTCTTTTGGTCCTAGCTTTATATGCCTCGATTCGAGCAAGTGCCATTTCTCTCTTTTCTTCGAGGTCATCTAGGTTGTCTCGCAAGTTTAGTTCGTTCCATTCTTCGGTGTAATGAAGAACTCTTGTACTTGGTACCTTGATCTCGATCGGAATAAAGGCTTCTGTCCCGTAAGTCAACGAGAATGGGGTTTCCCCAGTAGCTGTCTTGGGTGTTGTTCTGTACGACCACAACACATGATACAACTCCTCGACCCAGTTTGTTAACTTCTCGAGATGAGTTAAACGCTTCTTGATTCCTTCCATGATTGTTCGATTAGTCCTCTCGGTCATTCCATTCGTTTGGGGGTGGAACACGGAACTAAACCTTAGCTTGATTCCATCTCTCTCGCAAAAATGTCTAAAGAGAACACTATCAAACTGTTTGCCATTGTCTGTGATTATCGTGTTAAGGATCCCAAATCGATACACAATGCTATTCTTGACAAACTTCACAACCTGTTGAGATGTTATCGAGGAAACTGCTTCAGCTTCGGCCCACTTTGTAAAGTGATCGACTGCAACGATAACGTATTGCTTCTGGTTCGTTGAGATTGGGAACTGTCCCACGATATCAATTCCCCAAGTCGCGAACGGCCAAGCCACTTTGATGCCCTCCAATCCTGAGGTCGGGCTTTTCAAAACTGGAGCATGAGCTTGACAGGAACTGCACTTCTTTACAAATTCCATAGCATCATTGTTCATCTGAGGCCAGTAATAGCCTAGTAACCTTGCTTTTCTGGCCAAAACATTCCAACCCTCGTGTGCTCCACACGAGCCTTCGTGGATCTCTTCCAAGATTTTGGATCCTTCCTCGATCCCAACAGCTTTGAGCCATGGTTGAGAATACGACCTTCGGAATAAATTTCCATCCACGACTGTGTATCTACTGGATTTTCTCACAATCTTCGGATGTTGTGACTTATCTTCCGGAAGTTTTCCCTCGTACAAATACTCGAAGATTGGCCAGTACCATTCGTTGCCTCGATCTAGTACGAAAGCTTCATTGGAATAACCTGCACATCACAAGGACACAAGTGTGGGTTAGAAGGATCTGAAGCTAACTTTGCTAGATAATCAGCTTCCATGTTTTCTTCTCTCGGGATCTGTATTATCTCAACTTTGCATCCCATGAGTTCACATTCCTCGATTGTACGCTTCACTAACTCGTGATATTTCTTCATTCTAGCGTGCTTTGTCTCCCAAGAGTTTCTTATTTGGTTGGTTGCTAGGCCTGAATCACTTTTGATGACTGCTTTGTCTGCCCTTATAATTTTCACCAAACGTAAACCGAGCAATATGGCCTCGTATTCTGCAGCGTTGTTCGAGGAATCAAAACCTAGCGTTGCAGTATGCCTGAATACCAATCCGTCCGGACTTTTGCAAAAACACCAATTCCTGACTGACTCTTATTGGCACTCCCGTCTACATAGATTTCCCAGGTATTTAATACTGGCTCAGTTTCTTCCTCGGGAGGAACCTCAACAAGAAAATCAGCGAGGACATGTGCCTTCTTTGATGGCCTCGGCTCAAATCTTACGTCAAATTCTGTGAGTTTTATGGACCATTTCGTCAGTCTCCCCGAGGCCTCAGGTCGAGAAAGAATCTTCCTGAGTGGGGTGTCTGTACAAACAACTATAGCTCAAGAAATAATGTCTCAACTTTTGAGCAGCTATGTATACCCCATAAGCAAGTTTTTCCATGTTAGGGTATCTAGACTCTGCCCTTCGAAGTACTCTGCTAACGTAATAGACTGGGTATTGAATTTTTCCATCATCTTCTTCTCGAACTAAAACCATGCCAATGCACTCTTCTCCCACGCTTATGTATAAATACAAATCTTCTCCTTTCACAAGTTGACTTAAAAGAGGTGGAGAGGCTAAGAATTTCTTGAGATCCTCGAACGAGGTTTGACACTCATCAGTCCACTCGAAGTCCTTCACTCCCTTAAGACTTTTGTAGAATGGCATGCATCGTTTAGCCGAGAAAGAGATAAATCAACCTAAAGCATTGATTTTCCCATTTAATACTTGTACCTCGCGTATACTTCTTGGGGGCTGAAGATCAACGATGGCTTTGATTTTATCTGGATTTGCCTCGATGCCTCGCTTAGAGATCATAAAACCCAGAAACTTCCCAGAATTAATCCCAAAGGTGCATTTTTCGGGATTAAGCTTCAAATTGTACTCCCTCAAGATCTTGAACACGACCTCGAGGTCCCCAGCATGGTCCCCAGCATGATCCTCAGCCTTTCTGCTTTTAACAATCATATCATCAACGTAGATCTCAACGTTTTTTCCGATTAGTTCCTTGAACATCTTATTGACTAACCTTTGATATGTCGCCCCTGCATTTTTCAAACCAAAAGGCATTACTTGATAACAATAAGTACCTTCGGGGGTTATAAAACTGGTTTTTTCCATATCTTTTTCAGCCAACGGAATCTGGTGAAATCCTTCCTTAGCGTCGAGGAAAGAGTACACTTCGTAACCAGCCGTCGAGTCTACCAGCATGTCAATACATGGCAATGGATAAAAATCCTTGGGACAAGCCTTGTTCAAATCCGAGAAATCGACACACATTCTCCATTTCCCATTTGCTTTCTTAACCAACACCACATTTGAGATCCACTGTGGATAATGAACCTCCTTGATCCTTCCGAATTCGAGGAGCTTTTCAACCTCAATTTTAATGAACTGCTGCCTCTCCGCCCCCTGGTTTCTCTTTTTCTGTTTCACAGGAGTATATTCTGGGTCAATGTCCAGCGTATGCTCCATGACATTCCGAGATACTCCCACTATGTCGGCTGATGTCCAAGCAAAGACATCTTTATTTCCTTCGAGGGCTGCGACAACAGTTTGCTTCGCATTCTCTTGTAGTTCGGCCGAAACTTGCACGATCTTCCCTTCATTTAAGGTTATAGCTTCGATAACGTCGACTGGTTCGCCACGTTCTTTGACTTCTTCCACTATAATGTTTTCCTGAGGAACTATTCCCAACGAGGTCATATAAGTATGCCTTGCCACCGTTTGGTTTCCGTATGCGACAACCATTCCTCTTTCTGTTGGGATCATCCATGCTAGGTAGAAAAGTGATATAGCACCTCGGCTATTCGAAATCAGTGGCCTCCCAATTATCAAGTTATAAGCAATTGGTGTGTCAATCACCAGAAATTCAGTCACTGTTTTCCACTTGCTCGTGGTATTCCCTATTTCGACTTCGAGCTGGGTTTCTCCCAACAGAAGTACGGGATGTCCACTTATACCCACTAAAGGTGACGAGGAAGGAGTCAAACGTCCAGGATCTAGACCAAGGGCCTCGAAAGCTTTTCTTGTGATGATATTTGCTGAGCTTCCCGTATCCAACAAAGCTTTTCTAATCGTGAAGCCTTCTACTTGCATATCGATCACAAGTGCATCATCATGTGGATCGGTTGGCCGGCCCTTTAACGACCCGAAGTCAAAGATCTTCGAAATCTCCTCAATTCGACCTCGTTCTCCAAACCCCCGTTTCCTTTTAACACCCCTGTCAACAGGCGAACCTCCCACAATTATGTTTATCACTCCACGAGGAGGCTTCTCTCCCTCTCGTTCCGGAAATTGGTCCTTATACTTCTCGAAGAGGCTTTTCAGTTTTCCTTTAGCTGCCAATTTATCCAACTCCTTTGCCAGCTGTTCACAGTCCTTTGTATCATGACCTTGCAACTTATGAAAAGCGCAATATTTGCCATTGTACTTGGGCTTTCCTCCTTTGGGCGGGTATCGAATTTGCTCTTTCTACTCTTCGACCCACATGAGGACCTGAGCTCTCGGGGCAGGTAGTGGAATCCGATCCCTTTTATCAAAAGGTTTTCTTGGCACTTCCCGAGGCCTATCCCATCTGTCTGTGGCCTTGCCATTGCCTCAGTCTCTGTCCTGCACTTCGGATTTAACTATCTTTGGTCGCCTCGAGGGGTCTTCTTGATGCTCATCCCATACCACATATGACTTTGCCATAGTCATTAAAGTATGAAAATCCTCTGGTCGTTCTGTCATGATCTTCATCTGAAGATCTCGATTTCGAAAATTTTCTGCCAAAGTTTTTCGAGCTGAAGATATGATAAACGGCTCCACCTTCAAAGCTACATTGTTAAAATTATGCAAGTACGATTCCAAGGTCTCATTTTCACCTCGTCGAACTCTATGTAAGTCATCAACCGTTTTCTTTTCCGGTATAGCTGTGACGAAATGAGCTTTGAAAGAATCTGAAAGTTGGTTCCAATTCCTGATGGAACCTGGCGGAAGACAATCGTACCATTGTGCAGCTGTTTCCTTCAAAGTAGTTGGAAAAAGCTTACACATGAGCGCATCATTCACAGGGCTCGCGAGAAGAGCCCTACCAAAGCTTTTAACATGCATAACAGGGTCTGAGTCTCCACAATATTTATCAAAACTTGGGTACTTAAAGCTCGTGGGATAGGGAGCTGCCAAGATCTTAGCACAGAGTGGACTGTCTTTATCCTAGATTGGCCCTTCGTCCCCTCGGGGACTCTCATAAGACTCTTCTCGAGCTCGTGCCCTTTTTCTGCGCTTCTTGCCCTCTCAAGGGCCTCCCGTCTTGATTTCTTCTGCCTCATCTCGCTCATTGAGTGCCCTTGCGATCCCCTCAGCCAAACTTTTATCGAATTGATCTACCAGTCTTTTGTGTTTTCGTTTGAGCTCTTCTACCTTGGAACCACCTCCTCGGGCCCGCCGGTGCTTAGGATCACGGCTCCTCGAGGAACTCATTGATGACCTTGAAACTTCCTCGTAGGTTAGTTTCCTTACCACTCCTGGCGAGGCTTTCCTAGCCAGCGACTTCATACGAGGCTTATTCCTTGGGGGAGTTGGCGATCGCTCTACAGACCTCCCTCGCCTTGGCGTTCTTTCCCTATCTTCCGAACGAGTCTTTCGACGCGAAGACGCTGTAACGCTTCGAGAAGGCTCGGCATTCCTAGAGCGTTTTCCACCTTGAGATTCGTCTCGAGGTCGCCTTGCGGGAATTCGCTTGCTCAACTCCTCCAACTGATGCTGCAAACGATCCATGTCTGATCGATCATGAACCCTTCTTAGGGCCACCTCAGCTGCTACCCTATCCATCCACTTTCTCTTTTCAGGATCAACGGTTCCTGACCATTCGTACATCTTGTTCAAAGCATCGTCCTTGTCTACTTGAATTATGTCACTATTCGTCTCCACATTCTCTGTCTGAGGTTCAGTAACCTTACTCTGCAGAGGTTGAGTACTTGGTTGCTGTTCCTCATAGATCACCATGTTCGTCGCTAGAATCTTTGTTCAAAGACTCCACGCTCACCGCACCAATTTGTTACCTCCAAATTGTAACTTGAATCCACGTAAGCTGTGGTCACTACAAAATAGCAAACGTTAGCCTAAAGGAGGCCGTTGTCCGGCGACCCCTCTCCGATGCTAAAGTCAGTATAGAACTTGTGATCGAAAAGTAATTAACTCAGAGCTTGAGTCAAGAATAATGTACCTTAGATTGTAGAAAATCCCATGTATTTATAGCATCGATCATGTATTTGAATCCTAGTTGTATTCGGACATATCACAAATCGCGCCTATTTAGGCTCAAGATCATAGTCCTAATTAGCTTGAACTCTCCTAATTGAAATAGGAGACTTAATGAGAAACATAACCCACGTAGGAGAGAGATTCTCCTAGTTTTGACTATTCAACGTGATGAACCCTATGTATTTTGATTATGTCCAAACGTTTCAGAAGATGAAAACTTAATACTTCCTTACATATAGTTTACTATTGACTAATAATTTTTGTACTTAGTCTATGTGTAAGTTGCTCAGCAGGTGCTGAATGAATCTTTTCTGGATTGCCTAAAGAACTCAGAAGATCAGTTGCTGAAGTCAGAGTTTCAATTACTCAGAAGCTGGATTCTCCGCTCTGAAGACGAAGTCTGCTAAAGCTCTCCTCAGAAGTTCTTTTCAATCAGAAGTTTTGCCAATTGTGATCAGAAGTATAGTCAAGTGAATTTTAGCTTCTGAAAGCTAAAGTCACGGGTTCTGGATAGCATTTAATGTTCTGACAAGTGCATTTAATGCAAGGCGCCAAAAGTTCAAAAAGCTGTTTTGATGGAGCGCGCCTGTCTGTTTAAAAGAAACCAGAATTTCCTTGTCTACCCTTTGTTGATCCAATTGAAGAATGATTCCAGTCAACCTCGTCTTTGATTTCAAATCACTTACCGAATTTAGTTAAAGTACAAGGATAACGGAATCAAAGTGTTTGAAGACCGTTTGAAGATTTGACAAATTAACGGCTACAACAACTGATGTCATCTTTATTGAAGATTCAAACTCACCAACGGTCATCTTCAATCACTATAAATAGTAGCCAAGCTCCAAAGCATCAATATACGCGTGATCATCGAGCAAAATCTCAACGCACTGTTCTAACAAGAAAAACAGAGCAATACTTTCCATTCTCAATCTTTCTTAGCATAGTCTTAGTTAAGTGAGAGAGTGAAGAAAAACAAGTTCATAATAGGAATCTTGTAGACTGAGATCGTTTGTGATCTTCAGTTAGATTTAAAGAGAGAAATCTAGTTGAGATTAGAGTTGGGTGAGAAATCCAGAAAACAGAGTATTGTTTGTTCTGGTGGAAATCCTTTAACTCTTTTTAGGCTAGTCAGAACTAAGTGAGATATTAGCTTAAGTTCTGTTGATGTAAAGGAGCTTCTGAACTTGCCATAAAAGTTCTGAATAGTGGATTTATAAAATCTCTGTAGGCTGCGACCTCAGGGGACAAGACGTAGTCACAGGACTTCTGTGGCGAACTTGGATAAATCGAATTGTTCAATCAGGATCTCATGAACTTCTTTCTCCCTCTTATACTTGTTATTTTTGCTTTTGTGTACTTGCCTATATTTAGTGCTGAAACAGATTTCCTCTAAGTATCATTGTCTTTGTTCAGAAGACTGTCCAGAAGTTCCCAAATCAGAACTTCTGTTGCTGAAAAACAGTCTAACTGTGTTTAGGCAGAATTTCCCTCAGAAGCAACTTCTATAAGCTTGCCTCTGACTCTGAGGAAATTTGACTCTGAAATTTAAGTTTCTTTAAAAACTTAGAAAAATTCAGTTTTCAACTTTGACACCTATTCACCCCCCTCTAGGTGATTCTGTTCTTGATAGGGCCAACAAGTGGTATCAGAGCGAAGGTCACTTCGCATATTTACTAAAGATCTAACAATCTAAGTGTAAGATCCTATCAGAATCAATAGAGATGGCTAGTAGACACCAGCCTGAGAATTCTTCTCACTTCATAGTTCCAGAAGGTTCTTCCACTACTAGACCTCCATTATTTAATGGCAACAACTACTCATACTGGAAGAAAAGGATGATGTACTTCATCCAAGCTCAGAACATGAGTGCTTGGTATGTCATCACTAATGGTGATTTCATTCCCACCAGAATGGAACAAGGTTTAGGGAATGTTGTCATTCCTCAGAGAGAATATACAGATGACATTCTGAAAAAACTCCAAACTAATGCTTCAGCAATAAATATGTTGCATTGTGCACTTACAGCTACTGAATATAACAAAGTTTCTTCTTGTGAAACTGCACAGGATATTTGGAACAAGCTGGAAGTCACATATGAAGGAACAGGAAAAGTGAAGCAATCTAAAGTCAACCAACTCATGAGAGAATATGAGTTATTTGAAATGCTTGATAAAGAATCTATTTCAGACATGAACTCTAGATTCACCAAGATAGTCAATGACTTGAAGAGTTTAGGAAAGGATATTGAAGAATCTGATCGAGTGAAGAAGATTGTCAGAAGCCTTCCAAGGTCTTGGCAAGCCAAGAAGACTGCTATTGAAGAAGTTCAGGATTTGAGCTATTACTTGTACGATGAGCTCATTGGGTCCCTAATTACCCATGAGATGTCATTAAAGAATCATGACCTAAGAGAAAGGTCAGAAGGAAAAAGAGTAGTCCTGAAAGCAGAATCTTCTGAAGAATCCTCTGAAGATGAGGAACTGGCTATGCTGACCAGGAAGTTCAAGAAGGCCTTTAGAAAAGGCAGAGGTGGAAACTACAAGAAGCCTTTCAGGAGCTTTCACAAGAAAACTCCTGATTCTGGTGAAAAGTTCAAGAGAGATCCAAATAAGCCGATTGTGTGCTATGGATGTCAGCAACCGGGGCACATTAAGCCTAACTGTCCGGAGCTGAAGAAAGATAAGAAGAAGTTCAAGAAAGCAATGCTGGCTGCTTGGTCAGACTCTGAGACCAGCAGTGATCCTGAAGAAAAGGAAGAGCAAGCTCAGATATGTTTTATGGCTATTGATGAGCCAACTTCTGAAGATGTCACAGGAGAAACTTCCGCACCTCCTGAAGCTACATATGATTCCGAGGTAAACATATCTTCTGAACAAAATATCTTTGATTCTCTTGAAGAACTCTATAGTATGTTCAAGTACCTGAAAAGGAAATTGGACAAGAGTGAGGCTGACAAGTTTCTTAGGTTTACTCAAGTTTATTCTGACATGAAAGTGTTAGAAGAAAAACTGTGTAAACAGTTCAGCACTCCTGCTGATGGCTCTAAAGTCAAAGGCAAGGAAAAGCTGCCTCTGGGAAGTGATAAACCCCAGAAGAAGAAGAAACCTGTCACTCCCTCTCTTCTGAAAGAGATAGCTTCTCCTCCTGATGTTGGAACCTCTGAGAGTGCTGGTATAGCCTCTGAAGATGTTGGTCCTTCTCAGAAGAAGAAGAAATCTCCCAGGAAGCAAAGGGAAAGATCCAAGAACCCTCCCTTTTGCAAACTTTGCAAGAGTGATGGTCACTGGTTAAAAGATTGCAAGTATCATATTAAAAACCTCTTGCAATCTGAGATATCATTAAAACCTGCTGAAGAAAAATCTAACTCTGAAGGACCCAATAAGGATTGGGTACCTGTCACTAATTGATTGTGTTGCAGGTGGCTCTGAGTGCTCCATCAATGTCAAAGCTGTGGTACATTGACAGTGGGTGCTCAAGGCATATGACAGGTGATGAAAAAGCATTCATCACATTTGATCCTAAAAGAGGTGGAAAAGTCAGCTTTGGAGATGCCCAGAAAGGAAGGATACTTGGTTCTGGATCCATAGGAACTAATCCTCCGATCGAAGATGTCTCCCTAGTCAGAGGCCTGAAGTTCAACCTCCTGAGTGTTGCACAACTGTGTGATAAAGGTAGAGATGTTGTCTTCAGCTCCTCTGGATGTAAAATCTTGGACAGTAAGTCAAGGGAAGTTATTCTAACTGCTCCTAGAGTCGAAAATGTTTTCATGCTGAATCTTGAGAATCTTTGCAAAAATATATGTTTGATGTCCAAAGAGGATACCTCCTGGCTCTGGCATAGAAGACTTGCTCATGTGAGCATGGACCTTCTGGCCAAAGTAGCTAGAAATCAATTGGTTGAGGGTCTGCCTGAAATTAGTTTTAAAAAGAATCATTTATGCAATGCTTGCCAATCTGGTAAACAATCCAGAAGCTCTTTTAAAACTAAGAAAGTCATTTCAACTAAAAGACCTTTGGAATTACTTCATATGGATCTTTTTGGCCCTGTCCAACCAATGAGCATGGGTGGAAAGAAGTATGCCTTTGTCATTGTAGATGACTATTCAAGATTCACTTGGGTCATTTTGCTGTCTAGCAAAGATGAGTCACTTGGATGTTTCTCAGTTCTGATAAAGAAACTTGAGAATGAAAGGAATGAAAAGGTTGTCCATATCAGAAGTGATAATGGTGGAGAATTCAAAAACTTTAGGTTTGAAGAATTCTGTGAAACCAAGGGAATTGATCATAACTTTTCTGCTCCCAGAACTCCTCAACAAAATGGGGTAGTTGAAAGGAAGAATAGAACTCTGGTTGAGATAGCCAGAACTATGATCAATGAAAGAAGGCTTCCTAAGTACTTTTGGGGAGAAGCTGTGAACACAGCTTGCTATGTTCTGAATAGAGTGCTAATCAGAAGCGTTCTGAACAAGACCCCTTATGAACCATGGAAAGGTCGAAAACCTAAAATAGGTTATTTCAGAACCTTTGGTTGCAAGTGTTATGTTTTGAATACAAAAGAATATCTTTCAAAGTTTGATTCAAAGGCAGATGAGGCCATTTTTCTTGGTTACTCAACACATAGTAAAGCATATAGGGTTTTTAATAAGAGGACTCAAACTTTAGATGAATCTGTTCATGTACAGTTTGATGAGACTAACCCTGCAGATAGTAGAGCTCCTGATGAAGATGTAGTTCAAGCTCCTGAAGTAACATCTCCTGTTGAAGAAGATGTTTCTCCCAGAGTTGCTGAAGTGGTTCCTCCTGTTGCTGAACAAGCTCAAGATGAGAATCCCACTCCAGAAGTCAACTTCCTTCCAGAAGATGCTCCTATATATGATTCAACAAATGATGAACAGGTTTCAGAAGACTCATTGGATGTACCAAGAGAAGTTAGAACTCATAGGAATCATTCCTTAGAGAACATAATTGACTCTGTTCATAATCCTGTCATGACCAGAGCTCAGCTCAGAAGATACATGGGGAATGTGGCTTTTGTGTCACTTCTGGAACCCAAGGACTTCTATGAAGCTGCTGATGATGACTCCTGGTTAATGGCAATGCAAGAAGAACTTGACCAGTTCAAAAGGTCAGAAGTTTGGACTTTGGTTCCCAGACCTAACAACATAAAGGTTGTTGGAACTAGATGGGTTCTGAAGAACAAGCTTGATGAATTTGGAAATGTTGTGAGAAACAAGGCAAGACTTGTTGCTCAAGGTTACAGTCAGCAAGAAGGCATAGATTATGGTGAAACTTTTGCTCCTGTTGCAAGATTAGAAGCCATTAGAATCTTATGTGCTTTTGCATCATACAAAGGTTTTAAGCTCTTTCAAATGGATGTGAAAAGTGCATTCTTGAATGGTTACATTGATGAGGAAGTCTATGTGTCTCAACCTCCTGGTTTTGAAGATCCTAAGTTTCCTGATCATGTGTACAAGCTGAAGAAAGCATTGTATGGACTGAAACAAGCTCCCAGAGCTTGGTATGAGAGACTGACAAAGTTCCTTCTGTCTAAGGGATTTGTCAGAGGCTGTGTTGATACAACTCTGTTCACTCTGAAGAAGAACAAAGATATCCTTATAGCTCAGGTATATGTTGATGATATTATATTTGGTGCTACTAACGAATCTTTGTGCAGAGAGTTCAGTGACCACATGAAGGCTGAGTTTGAAATGTCCATGATGGGAGAGTTAACCTTCTTCTTAGGACTTCAGATCAAGCAAAGTAATGATGGTGTGTTTATCAGTCAAGCCAAGTACACTAGAGAAGTGCTGAAGAAATTTGGCATGATGGACTCTAATGCTGTTGATATTCCAATGGATGTCAGCAAAGACATTGATGATGAAGAGAAAGCTGGTAAACCTGTAGATATAAAAACCTACAGAGGTATGATTGGTTCTCTTTTATACCTAACCGCCAGCAGGCCAGATATACATTTTGTTGTGTGTTTTTGTGCTAGATATCAATCAAAGCCAAGAGAAATTCATGATGTTGCTGTCAAAAGAATTCTCAGATATCTTAAAGGCACACCAGAAGCTGGTTTGTGGTATCCATGTAGTTCTGATTTCACTCCTATAGGATACACAGACTCTGACTATGGTAGAGATAAATTGAAAAGGGTCAGCACTTCTGGTGGTTGTCATTTTCTGGGGGAGTGCCTAGTCTCCTGGCATAGCAAGAAGCAAACCTCTGTGGCTCTCTCAACTGCTGAAGCTGAGTATGTTGCTGCTGGAAGTTGTGTTTCTCAGATGCTCTGGATCAAGCAACAAATTGCTGACTATGGAGTCATCCCTGGAACAATTACAATCTACTGTGATAACAAGAGTGCAATTGATCTTTCAAAGAATCCTATTCAGCACAGCAGGATGAAGCATGTTCATATTAGGCATCACTTCTTAAGAGATCATGTTCTGAAGAAGGATATTATCATTACTCATGTTCCCTCTGAAGAGAATCTTGCTGACATGTTTACTAAGCCTCTGGCTGGTATGTCCTTCAGCAACTTACGAGAAGGCATTGGTATGACTTATCCTCTTCAATAACTTAGCTTAATTATTTCTGTGTATCTTAAGGGTTTAATCGTTTAAGATAATTAAGTGATAATTAATTCTAATCATGATTTGACACTTAAGCATGCGTTATCTACTACATTTTACGGCGCTGTTCTGTGTTTAACGGTTATCTGTTCCCTTTTAAACGGTGTTTATTTGCTTTTTGAATTGGAACGGTTTCTTGTTTGGGTATAAATAGAGGTTTTCCATACTTAGAAGTTTTTACTCTCATTTTCCTTGCTATTAGAATTTCCATAGATTTTCTGTGTTCTCCTCTCTCTAAAACCTTAACCTAATTTCTTATTTCTTCAAATGGCTCAAGAAATCACTGTCACTCACATCTTCACCACTGAATCCAAAAAGAAAGTTAGCGAATCTAGGGTATTCACCTCTAGGTTCCTAGATGATGAAGTTAAATCCACTGAACCTATCTCCAAATGGCTTAGCACTCAAAACTGGAATTCATTCGTTTCTCTCGATGAATTTATCTATCCAAAGTTAGTCACCGAATTCTATCAGAACCTTCATTTCTTTTCTAATGAGGAGGATGTTCTACACTCTGTCGTCGGTGAAGTTGAGATTGAGGTCAGCAGGGCTTCTATTTCTCAAGTGATTGGTATTAATGATGAAGGAATCATCATTGGTGATGATGGTTCAGTAGATGGTTTTACAGAAGTTAACTGGGCTAGACCAGATCTCAGTGCCAAGGAAACATATGCCACCTGGCTCACTCAGCACCAGAGGTGGGCACACTATTTGACAACCAATGTTTTCCTTCCGAAGGCTGGAGGAGTTAATTGTGTTTCCAACAGGGAAAGGGTGTTTATGTGGCACTTGGTCAACCAGAAGAAGATCAACTTACCTGCCATGCTGATAAGGCAGATGAAGAATGTAACGACCGTGAGTGCATTAGCATATGGCTCACTCCTGACAAGGTTGTTTGAGGCAGCCTCTGTTGAGATTTCAGGAGAAGGTGTTACGAGTAAGAGTACGGTTCTGAAGATGCATACCTTCAGAAACCTGAGTTTTGGTGTGACTCCGAAGAAGAATGAGAAGGGCTCCTCTGTGAGTATTGCTCAGAAGGAAATTGTTGAGGCTGCTGCTCAGAAAGGAAAGAATGCTGCCAAGAAGGGCAAGGGAAAGAAGGGATCAAGTAAGTTGGTCCTGAACGTCGAGAAAGTGGTTGTCTCAGAACCTCTTCCCACGATGGTTCAAACAACAATCAGTGTTGAACCCTCTGGCAAGATTGTTGCTGAGAAGCCAAAGGATGTTCCTGAGAAGGAAGATCAGGATGCTGAGGACGCACGCCTTGCTGAAAGAGAGAAGGCTGCTGAAGCTGAGAAGGTTGCAAGAGTTGTGGCTCTTGCTGATCAGAAGAGAAAGCAGAAGGAAGCAGAAGACAAGTTAGCAGCTGAAAGAGAAATTGCTGCAAAGGCTAAGGCTGATGCAAGAATCATTGCATGCGCTGCTGAACTTGAGAATGTGGAGTTCTCAAAGAATGTTGAGACTTCAGAGGATGGAGAAGAGCTTGAGAATATCTCTCTCTCTACTCGGATTAGCTCAAAGGCTGCTGAAGAGGATGAGGACTCTGAAGATATTCCTCTCTCCAGAAGAATCCCAAGGAAGAAGATGTCAGCAAAGAGAAGGTCTCTGATCAAAAAGGACTTCTCTATTGCTTCGAGTACTGAACTGGAAGAATCAATTCCTGAAAAAGAGGACTTGGTTGATGACGAAGACATGATGGATGTGTCTGGTGAGAAGGATGCTGATGCTCCTGTTATTGAAGAACTGACTGAAGATAGTGATCCAGAGCCTGATACTATCATTCAGAATGCTATGAACTTTGCTGAAAACATCGACACTGATGGTTCTTCTGGGTCAAGGGAGAAATCCTGGTGAAAGAGATGCTTCTGAAACTCTGTTCAGAATGGCTCATATCTTTGCTGAGCCCATTTCAACATTTGATCCAAACCTCTCTGAACAGGTTATTCCGTCTCCACTTCATACTTCTCATCCATCCTCTCCTCATACTCCTCACCCATCTCCTTCACTACCTTCTGTCACAGAAGTTAGTGATTCTCACACTTCCATTCCTCCTACAACTTCAACTTCTGAGGTTGTATCTCCTCCAATTATTCCTCCTTCTGGATCCTTTTCAGAAGTGAATCTAAATTCTGCTCCCATCTTCACTGATTCCATAGCCACATCCACTACCTCCTCCATACCTACTTCCTCTGTAAGTCCATCAATTGGATTTACTGCTCCATCTTTCTCACTGCCATCTACTTTACCTTCCATTTCTCCTACCATTTCTTCCTCTACCACCAATACCATCCCTTCCTCAAACACTCAATTTCCTCCTCTCTCAACCTCTGGACATGCACCTCCTGTGTGTGATCCCTTAACTACCTCCTCCACTACTTCGTGCTTTGCTGGGTTGTCATCCAACTATGACTTCCTGCGCAAACACATGAACCGAGATGATCTGGACACCAGGTTTGGTAGTTTTGGATTCATGGGCAGAGCTTCTGGTATATCCGAAGCTGGTGGTGCTCCTAGTGTTGAGGAGTTGAGAAGAATGAGTCAGAGTGGCTCTGATGAACTGCTGAATAGATTTGCTGGTATGGGGGAAAGGACTTCTGCTGCTGACATGTATGCTCAGGGCATTGTGCTGCAAGAATTACATTCTTTGAAAGCTCAGAACCTGCAGCTCATGACTATGCTTCAAATGCAGGACCCTTCTGTCTACATACGCAATCTTTCTACACTTCATCTAGCTACATATGAAGAGCTGTACAAATTGAGAGAATTAGCTCTGACTCTTCCCTCTCTGGATAACATTGCTCTTGCTTCTTCTCTGAAGGTCAATGAGAATCTGGAGATATTGACAGAAGAAGTCAAGGAAGCAAATGAGCATTATGAGGCTCATGAGAAGATGCTCCCAAGTAAGATTGATGACCTGCAAAGTACTGCCAATCACATTCTGAGAGAAGTGAAATCTTCTGCTCAAGGTTCATCATCTTCCGGGGCTGCTAAGATTGTATATGACATCACTCCTGATCTCAACAATAGACTCTCCAACATTGAGTCTGCTGAATCTGCTCAGAACGCACAGATTGCTGAGCTTACTGAACTTCTGAAGGTTATGCACACTCAAGCACGAGAACAAGAGAAGACTCTTCACAATTGTTATAGGTTTGTTCGAGGACAGACTTATATTCAGAATGAGCATCTTACTGCTGCTGTGTATGCTAACAATAGGTTGATCAAGCTCCTTCTTGATGATGTTCAGAAACAGCGACCTATGTCTGGTCAGACCTTTGATCATATGAAGACCATTGATGATGACTTCAGAAGACGAATGGATATGATCAATACTGTGCGACCAACTCCTGTGCAATATCAGACTGCTCTGAATGTTCAGCAAAAATTGAAATCTCAGGGTGCTCTTGGTGTTGCTGTTGGTTCTGGTCAAACGGGGGAGAAGTCTGGTCAGAAAAGATCAAGTGCTGCTGAAGGTTCCAGTGTTGTTCCTCCTCCTCAGAAGAAACCTAGGAACTTGTAATCTTTTAGGACTTAAGCTTCTTAGCTAGGTTCTGGGTTGGGTAGTCTTTGTCTTAGGACTTTTCTACTCTTCTGATTATTCTGTTTCTTATGTTGACTTCTGAATTAAATTATATACACTGAATCTTCCCTATACTTTCTTGTGTCTCTGACTTCTTACTTTTTGCTTGTTTCTGTTTCTGTTTTGACTTAGTAAATTATACTTCATTAAATCTAACAACTTAATCTTAAGTCTTTTTAAGTCTATACAGATTGCTGAAGTTCACCATTTACACTAAAATGGGGGAGTTAATTTACTCAGAAGTCATGAAACATTGCATCAGGAAGTCTTTTTCTAAACCTCATGTTTTCTTTTACCTTCTGACCATGGTTTGTCCATAACCAAAATGGGGGAGAATGATGAACCCTATGTATTTTGATTATGTCCAAACGTTTCAGAAGATGAAAACTTAATACTTCCTTACATATAGTTTACTATTGACTAATAATTTTTGTACTTAGTCTATGTGTAAGTTGCTCAGCAGGTGCTGAATGAATCTTTTCTGGATTGCCTAAAGAACTCAGAAGATCAGTTGCTGAAGTCAGAGTTTCAATTACTCAGAAGCTGGATTCTCCGCTCTGAAGACGAAGTCTGCTAAAGCTCTCCTCAGAAGTTCTTTTCAATCAGAAGTTTTGCCAATTGTGATCAGAAGTATAGTCAAGTGAATTTTAGCTTCTGAAAGCTAAAGTCACGGGTTCTGGATAGCATTTAATGTTCTGACAAGTGCATTTAATGCAAGGCGCCAAAAGTTCAAAAAGCTGTTTTGATGGAGCGCGCCTGTCTGTTTAAAAGAAACCAGAATTTCCTTGTCTACCCTTTGTTGATCCAATTGAAGAATGATTCCAGTCAACCTCGTCTTTGATTTCAAATCACTTACCGGATTTAGTTAAAGTACAAGGATAACGGAATCAAAGTGTTTGAAGACCGTTTGAAGATTTGACAAATTAACGGCTACAACAACTGATGTCATCTTTATTGAAGATTCAAACTCACCAACGGTCATCTTCAATCACTATAAATAGTAGCCAAGCTCCAAAGCATCAATATACGCGTGATCATCGAGCAAAATCTCAACGCACTGTTCTAACAAGAAAAACAGAGCAATACTTTCCATTCTCAATCTTTCTTAGCATAGTCTTAGTTAAGTGAGAGAGTGAAGAAAAACAAGTTCATAATAGGAATCTTGTAGACTGAGATCGTTTGTGATCTTCAGTTAGATTTAAAGAGAGAAATCTAGTTGAGATTAGAGTTGGGTGAGAAATCCAGAAAACAGAGTATTGTTTGTTCTGGTGGAAATCCTTTAACTCTTTTTAGGCTAGTCAGAACTAAGTGAGAAATTAGCTTAAGTTCTGTTGATGTAAAGGAGCTTCTGAACTTGCCATAAAAGTTCTGAATAGTGGATTTATAAAATCTCTGTAGGCTGCGACCTCAGGGGACAAGACGTAGTCACAGGACTTCTGTGGCGAACTTGGATAAATCGAATTGTTCAATCAGGATCTCCTGAACTTCTTTCTCCCTCTTATACTTGTTATTTTTGCTTTTGTGTACTTGCCTATATTTAGTGCTGAAACAGATTTCCTCTAAGTATCATTGTCTTTGTTCAGAAGACTGTCCAGAAGTTCCCAAATCAGAACTTCTGTTGCTGAAAAACAGTCTAACTGTGTTTAGGCAGAATTTCCCTCAGAAGCAACTTTTATAAGCTTGCCTCTGACTCTGAGGAAATTTGACTCTGAAATTTAAGTTTCTTTAAAAACTTAGAAAAATTCAGTTTTCAACTTTGACACCTATTCACCCCCCTCTAGGTGATTCTGTTCTTGATAGGGCCAACACAACGCACGTCCTATGTGGCAAGTGAGACTTTTCAACTTAGTCTCCTTAAACCGACGCGGCATAAGTAAACATTCTTATTGGTCCACGTGTCATCTTAAATATTACGTGATAACAATATGAATAATAAATTATTTGCCTAATAAATTGCTTTAAAATATATTATATCATTCAATTATGAAGATTATAATATTTTTAAAGTTGCAAACTAAATTTATTACTTTCGTAAAACAATTTAAATAATTTTTGTAATGATAATTTCCTAAGTTGATATATTCATATTTGACCAGTTGTAGAATTCTAATGAAGATATATAATAAGTAAGGGAACAAAAAGAAATGAGTTGTTCTCAATATTGGTAGGTGAGCTTATCCGGGTGTTGGATCCTCTTGGAAAAACCATGAAGTTCCAATGTTAACAACTTTATATATTAACGAAATTAAAACATATGTTATGATATGCTTATGTTACACACACTAAGTAGCTAGTAAGATTATTTATTTATAGGTAAGTTAAAATAAACATATGGTTACACTGCTTCTTGAAATGTTGTTTTGTGGTTTATTTTTTATTTTCTAAATCGCATCTAGGGGGTACACAAATCCTCAAATAGATGATTTTAAAATTTGACCTTATAAAGATGAACATTAATTATGCCCTCAAAATATATATTTTTCACGTTCATACTCACGCGCCTTACCACTGCGTCAGTCCACTTCTTTGGTTATTTGAGTGACGCTATATTATATAACATCAACCTAATTAATATTGAATTCAATGAAAAAAATTGTCAGATCAATTAATCTAACCAGGTATTCAAGGATTGGAGCACGTGTCTTTTGGTTTCAAGCACAACTTTATGAGTTATTTATACTTTCTTATATCTATTTTATCTATATAATAATATATGAACCTATAATACTGGAAATTATGATTTTTTAATTTGTAGAACCCTATAATTATATACAATATAAATGTATTACCATTATATATTATAAATGAATCTAATTCTTATATATTTTCAGTAAAAAAATTATAAACTATGCATTTTAATTTTTAGTAACAACCTAAACACTTATAACTAAATGACCAAAATTGAATATACATATATTTTAAACTACGAACTGTCATGTTCCACAATATAATATAAAAAAAATTCATTCAAATTAATAGAAACAATCTAAACACTTATAACTAAATGACCAAAATTGAATATACATAAATTCCAAACTACAAATTGTCATGTTCCACAATATAATTAAACAAAAAAATCCATTCAAATTAATAGTAACAACTTAAACACTTAAAACTAAATGACCAAAATTGAATATACATATATTCTAAACTACGAACTGTCATGTTCCACAATATAATACAAAAAAAAAATCAATTCAAATTAATAGTAATAACCTAAACACTTATAACTAAATGACCAAAATTGAATATACATAAATTCCAAACTACAAACTGTCATGTTCCACAATATAATTAAAAAATAATCAATTCAAATTAATACTAACAACCTAAAAACTTATATATAAATGACCAAAATTGAATATACATATATTCTAAACTACAAACTGTCATGTTCCACAATATAATCCAAAAATAATACATTCAACTTCATTAATTTAACAACTTAAACACTTAAAACTAAATGACCAAAATTGAATATACATATATTCTAAACTACAAATTGTCATGTTCCACAATATAATACAAAAAACAAAGTCCATTCAAATTAATAGTAACGACCTAAACACTTATAACTAAATGACCAAAATTGAATATACATAAATTCTAAACTACAAACTGTCATGTTCCACAATATAATACAAAAAAAAAAATTCATTCAAATTAATAGTAACAACCTAAACACTTATAACTAAATGACCAAAATTAAACATACATAAATTCCAAACTACAAACTGTCATGTTCCAAAATATAATCCAAATACATTCAAATTCATTAATATTAACAACTTAAACACTTAAAACTAAATGACCAAAATTGAATATATATATATATATATATATATATATATATATATATATATATATATATATTCTAAACTACAAATTGTCATGTTCCACAATATAATACAAAAAAAAGTTCATTCAAATTAATAGTAACAACCTAAACACTTATAACTAAATGACCAAAATTGAATAATGTGACATGTATAAATTTTTTTTTACGTGAATATAAAATGTTATATATATTAGAATTGAGTTTATATTTTTTAATTTTGTTTTTTTTACGGTCTAGGGTTTATAAATTATGATTTTACATTGATTTTACGTGGTTTAGAATGTATTTTTCCGATTTTTAACCATTAAAATATGTTTTCGCTTTGTTTTTTCGACTTATTTTTTTTTATAATAGTATGCTTAACATTTACAACAGAGACTACAAAATTCAGAATGGATATAACATTACCGTACAAAAAATAAAACTAAAATCAACATACCTTCCAAACTCGAGAGCCATATGTTCCAGATTCTAAATCTTCGTTTTTACCTAGGGATGATGGATCTTAAAATTAGCGCCTCGACAATACAAGTCCAACGGTATAAAAAAATTCGGAATCGGAGTTCGGGATAGCCGGGAAAACGTTTTTGAATAAAAAGTAAGCAAATGATGACTCATCAGCCCACTTTTCTCTCTCCTCTCCTTACATACACGCCTAACCTAATAAATGGATAAATCTCCCCTTTAATGAAACTACGTAGTTTTGATGTGTTCTTACTTTAAGGAGTGTTCTCAATTTAAGGAGGTGTTCTCACCCGATCCCTCTCCTATATATATATATATATATATGGGAGGGATCAGGTGAGAACCAAGGTCATATGTCAGAACCATTTTTATGGTGAGAACCATATGAAACGACGTCGTTTTGCTCCCCCATGGACGCGGTGGCAAAGCTGTAAATAGGCAGAATCTCACATTTAATCACTGATTATATGTAGAATGGGGACACTGGGATTCGAACACTAGTCAGCAAGGTAAGAGAGCGCGCTCTACACCACCAGACCACTTGCTCTTTTATGTACAACATTGTAACTGTTTTATTTATAAACGGATAACTTGCATCTTAACCCATTAAATTAGAAATTTCAAAAATTATTGGCTTGAAATAGGTGTCTCAACAATTATGGTTATATAATAAATTTTGGCATTTTGTTTTATGACATAATAAAATATGTAGGAGGAACTTGTGACTTTTGGGTCAAATTAGCAAATTTTTTTAGTGATCTTAAATTTATGTTCATAAAATTCAAGATTCATTCTTAAAAAATAAAAATTGGAGTTTAACATATCAGCCAGGCTATGGTGAGGGAGTCCATCACTTACTATTCTAAGGGAGTTTTAGCTTTAATCTAGTTACGAAACAAAATACACCCACCTAATTAATTTAATGAATTTAAAGTAATAAAATCCTAATTTATTTTGTTTACAACACTTCTAATTAGTATCCTAATTAAATCAAACTCTATTTTCCTAAATACTAATTAATTCAGGAATTAATTAATTAATCATATAATCACATACGAATTGCAACAATTCCAATAGATTATCTGGGTTTCAATCTTTTATGTGTAAATTTAACATAAATTATTTTAATATTAGAGTTTAGGGTTTATAAAGTTAGGATTTAGGGTTTATGGGTTTAAAGTTGTTAGGGTCTAGGGTTTATAAAGTTGGGACTACGGGTTTATGATTGTTAGGGTTTAGGGTTTATAAAATTAAGGACTACGGGTTTATGATTGTTAGGGTCTAGGAATTTAGAATTATTTGAATTTAGGGTTGTTAGGGTTTAAAAAATTAAGGACTACGGGTTTATGATTGTTAGAGTCTAGGGTTTATAAAGTTAAGGTCCAAGAGATTGAGTGAATAAATTAGAGAATTAATAATAGATTTTTGTTCTTTTAAATTAGATGGTTATTTTGTTTGGTAACTAGATTAAAACTAAAACTCCCTTAGAATAGTAAGTGAGGGAGTCCCTCACCATAGCCGGACTGATATAATATAATCATTTTTATTACATATAGATGCTAAAAAAATCTAATAATATATAATTTTGAAAATGAGAAGTTTCCCACCCCGGTTGTAAAAAAGTCTTATTTTTGTTTCGATATGAATCTTCATAATTCAATTCTGAACATGAGGCAAAAAATTCTAAACATGAATTCTAATATCATGAACATGTATAAATACCATTCAAAAAATCAGACAAACCAACTAGATCCACAAGCAATCTTCAGAATTCAATTCTGAACATGAGGCAAAACATTCTAAACATAATTCTAATATCCTAAACATGTATAAATATTATTCAAAAAATCAGACAAACCAACTAGATCCATAAGCAACCGTCAGAATTCAATTCTGAACATGAGGCAAAACATTCTAAACATGAATTCTAATATCCTGAACATGTATAAATATTATTCAAAAAACAAAAAGATTGCCTAGGGTATACTAAAAAAAACAAAAAATACTCCTAAAGACGACTGGTTGATACGGGACTACCTAGGGTATAATAAAAAAACAAAAAACACTCCTAAAGACGACGGAGTTAATTGAGTTTTCATCAACGTGTTTCACAACTTTCTAATGGTTAATTAGACTTAGCAGTTCTTCTGAATATGTTAATGCATATTGTGAATATATGTGTTTAATTTGTGAACATACTTGTTAATTTGTACTTGTCTTATTTCTGTTTTGTAAAGTATAATGTGAACATGTTCATTAATTATTTATATGTACATGCCCATAATTAAAATTTTCAAAATTTTTCAGGAAATCAAAAAACAAATAATTTTTGGTTTCGGTTTCACTTATTTGTGGTTTTGGGTTGACTTATTTGGGTTTTTGGGTTCACTAATATAGGGTTTCGGGTTCACTTATTTGGGTTTTAGGTTCACTAATTTAGGGTTTCGTGTTCACTTATTTGGGTTTTGAGTTCACTTAAATCACAAATTCTTTCCATATAACAAGTAATTAATTAATTGCAATTAATCACGTGCAAAAATGAAGATTAGAAATTAAACATTAAGTTGTTAATTAATCAACATATAATTTATTAAATTACTTGACTCCGCTGGCTATTGTAAAGAATATGATGCATTATTAGTTGATATAATTGCTCATAGGCCATTTCAAAAAATATTAAAAAACAAAAGTAAAATGTGACATACAAATGTAAAGAACTACTCACAAGTAATAATTAAGGATAACAGTAGGACTAAGGACTATAATATTCCAGTTCACAAGGCAATAAAAATACATTCTAATTTTATAAACGATGTGTTCTATTGTATAAAATTCTGCATTCTAATTTTATAAACTGTGTGTTCTATTGTATAAACTCTACATTATAAATTTATAAACTCTGTGTCCTAGGATATAAACTATGCATTGTAATTCCTTATATTCTAATTTAAAAATAATGTGACATGTATAAAATTATTTTTTTATGTGAATATAAAGTTAGGCCGGTTATTGTATATAAATAAAAAAAGTAAAATCAAATTTTACTACTAACTGTTAACACACATAAAAAGAATATATAATAAAACCACACACATCCTAAAACTGAAATTTGTATGTTCTAAATAAGTGAACCCCAAACCGAAATACCCTAAACCGAAATAAGTGAACCCCAAACTTTAAAATTGAACCTTAATTCTACTTAATGAATCCTAAAATTAAGATCCTAAACATAAATCCTAATTATTGAACCCTAAAATTGAGATCCTAAACGCTAAACTCGAAATTAGAATATAAACTTTGTACTTTAAGATATAAACTATGCATTCCAAATTTATAAACTGTGTGTTCCATTGTATAAACTATGCATTCTAAACTTATAAACTTTGTGTTCCAGGATATTTATCTCTGCATTGTAATTGCTTATATTCTAATTTAACAATAATGTGACATGTATAAAATTCTTTTTTTTATTTGAATATAAAGTTAGGCCGGTTATTGTATATAAATAAAAAAGTTAAATCAAATTTTAAAAAACCTCCATTTTAATATATTTTTAAATAAAGTATCATATAAAATTGCTGATACTCGAACCCTAAATTGGTGAACCCGAAACCCTAAAGTGGTGAACACGTAACTCTAAGTTTTTAAATTTATATCCTAAAATTGAACCCTAAACTACAAACTCTAAACCCTAAACCGAAATAAGTGAACTCCAAACCTTAAAATTGTACCTTAATTCTACTTAATGAACCTTAAAATTGAGATCCTAAACATAAATCCTAATTATTGAACCCTAAAATTGAGATCTTAAACGCTAAACTCGAAATTAGAATATAAACTTTGTACTCTAAGATATAAACTATGCATTCCAAATTTATAAACTGTGTGTTCCATTGTATAAACTGTTGGCCCTATCAAGAACAGAATCACCTAGAGGGGGGGTGAATAGGTGTCAAAGTAGAAAACTGAAAATTTCTAAGTTTTTAGAGAAACTTAATTTTCAGAGTCAAATTTCCTCAGAGTCAGAAGCTAGCTTACAGAAGTTGCTTCTGAGGGAAATTCTGCCTAAACACAGTAGACTGTTTTCAGCAACAGAAGTTCTGATTGAGGAACTTCTGGACAGTCTTCTGAACAAAGACAATGATGCTTAAGAGAAAATCTGTTTCAGCACTAAATATTAGCAAGTACACAGAAGCAATAATAACAAGTATAAGAGGGAGAAAGAAGTTCAGGAGGTCCTGATTGAACAATTCGATTTATCCAAGTTCGCCACAGAAGTCCTGTGACTACGTCTTGTCCCCTGAGGTCGCAGCCTACAGAGATTTTATAAATCCACTATTCAGAACTTTTATGGCAAGTTCAGAAGCTCCTTTACATCAACAGAACTTAAGCTAATTTCTCACTTAGTCCTGACTAGCCTAAAAAGAGTTAAAGGATTTCCACCAGAACAAACAATACTCTGTTTTCTGGATTTCTCACCCAACTCTAATCTCAACTAGATTTCTCTCTTTAAATCTAACTGAAGATCACAAACGATCTCAGTTTACAAGATTCCTATTATGAACTTGTTTTTCTTCACTCTCTCACTTTACTAAGACTATGCTAAGAAAGATTGAGAATGGAAAAGTTGCTCTGTTTTTCTTGTTAAAACAGTGCGTTGAGATTTTGCTCGATGATCACACACGTGTATTGATGCATTGGAGCTTGGCTACTATTTATAGTGATTGAAGATGACCGTTGTGGAGTTTGAAACTTCAAAGGAGATGACATCAGTTGTTGTAGCCGTTAATTTGTCAAGTCTTCAAACGGTCTTCAAACACTTGGATTCCGTTATCCTTGTTCTTTAACTAAATCCGGTAAGTGATTTGAAATCAAGGATGAGGATGACAGAATCATTCTTCAATTAGATCAACAAAGGGTAGGCAAGGAAATTCCGGTTTCTCTTGAACAGACAAGCGCGCTCCATCAAAAACAGCTTTTTGAACTTTTGGCGCCTTGCATTGAATGCAAGTGTCAGAGCATTAAATGCTCAAACAAACCCGTGACTAAGCTTTCAGAAGCTTATTTCCAGTTGTCTAGACTTCTGATCAAATTGGCATAACTTCTGTTTGCAAAGAACTTCTGAGGAGAGCTTTAGCAGACTTCGGCTTCAGAGCGGAGTATCCAGCTTCTGAGTTATTGAAACTCTGACTTCAGCAAACTGATCTTCTGAGTTCTTTAGGCAATCCAGAAATGATTCATTCAGCACCTGCTGAGTAACTTACACATAGACTAAGACAAAAATATTAGTCAACAATAAACTATATGTAAGATAGAATTAAGTTTTCATCTTCTGAAACGTTTGGACATAATCAAAAACACTTAGGGTTCATCATTCTCCCCCATTTTGGTTATGGACAAACCGTGGTCAGAAGGTAAAAGAAAACATGAGTTTTAGAGAAAGACTTCCTTATGCACAAGTTTCAAAAACTTCTGAGTAAATTAACTCCCCCATTTTAGTGAAAATGGTGAACTTCAGCAATCTGTATAAACTTAATAAGACTTAAGATCAAGTTGTTAGATTTAATGAAGTGTAATTTACTAAGTTAAAAAGAAACATAAGCAAAGAGTCTGATATGCAAGAAAGTATAGAAAAGATTCAGTGTATATAAGATCATTCAGAAGATAACATAAGAAGCAAAATAATCAGAAGAGCAGAAAAAGTCCTAAGACATAAACTACCCAACCCAGAACCTAGCTAAGAAGCTTAAGTCCTAAAAGATTACAAGTTCCTAGGTTTCTTCTGAGGAGGAGGAACAACACTAGAACCTTCAACAACACTTGATCTCTTCTGACCAGACTTCTCCCCCGTTTGACCAGAACCAACAGCAACACCAAGAGCTCCCTGAGACTTCAATTTTTGTTGAACATTCAGAGCAGTCTGATATTGCACAGGAGTTGGTCGCACAGTATTGATCATATCCATTCGTCTTCTGAAGTCATCGTCAATGGTCTTCATATGATCAAAGGTCTGACCAGACATAGGTCGCTGTTTCTGAACATCATCAAGAAGGAGCTTGATCAACCTATTGTTAGCATACACAACAGCAGTGAGGTGCTCATTCTGAATATAAGTCTGTCCTCGAACAAACCTATAGCAATTGTGAAGAGTCTTTTCTTGTTCACGTGCCTGAGTGTGCATAACCTTCAGAAGTTCAGTAAGCTCAGCAATCTGTGCATTCTGAGCAGATACAGCAACTCAATGTTGGAGAGTCGATTGTTGAGATCAGGAGTGATGTCATAGACAATCTTTGCAGCTCCTGAAGATGAAGAACCTTGAGCAGAAGATTTCACTTCTCTCAGAATGTGATTTGCAGTACTTTGCAGATCTTCAATCTTACTAGGGAGCATCTTCTCATGAGCCTCATAATGCGCGTTTGCTTCCTTGACTTCTTCTGTCAATATCTCCAAATGCTCATTGACCTTCAGAGAAGAAGCAAGAGCAATATTGTCCAGAGAAGGAAGAGTCAGAGCTAATTCTCTCAATTTGTACAGCTCATCATATGTAGCTAGATGAAGTGTAGAAAGATTGCGTATATAAACAGAAGGATCCTGCATTTGAAGCATAGTCATGAGCTGCAGGTTCTGAGCTTTCAAAGAATGTAATTCTTGCAGCACAATGCCCTGAGCATACATGTCAGCAGCAGAAGTCCTTTGCCTTATACCAGCAAATCTATTCAGCAGTTCATCTGAGCCACTCTGACCCATTCTTCTCAATTCTTCAACACTGGGGGCACCTCCAGCTTCGGAAATACCAGAAGCTCTGCCCATGAAGCCAAAACTTCCAAACCTGTTATCCAAAACTTCTCGATTCAAGTGTTTGCGCAGGAAGTCATAGTTGGAGGACAACCCAGCAAAACCTGAAGGAGTGGGGAAGGAAGTTAAGGGATCACACACAGGAGGTGTATGTCCAGAGGTTGAGAGAGGAGGAACAAAAGTTTGTGTGGAAGGAATTGTATGTGAGAAAGAGGAAGAGAAAGTATTTGTACAGGGAGGTAAGGTTGAAGGAATTGAAAAAGGTATTGAAAAGGGAGGAGCAGTAATTCCAGTTGATGGAAGAACAGCAGAAGATGATAGAGAAGAAGTAGTAGAAGTAGAAATGGAATCAGTGAAGATTGGTCCAGAGAACAGATTCACTTCTGAATAGGATCCAGAAGGAAGAGTAGATGGAGGAGGAACAACTTCAGATGTTGAAGTTGTTGGAGGAATGAAAGTCTGAGATTCACTTACTTCTGTGACAGAAGGTAGTGAGGGAGATGGATAAGGAGTAATAGTAGGAGATGAGATAACCTGTTCAGAGGCATTTGGATCAAAAGTGGAAATGGGCTCAGCATATAAATGAGCCATTCTGAACAGCGTTTCAGAGGCATCCCTATCACCAGGGTTTCTTCCTTGATTCAGAAGAACGTTGTCAATGAAGTGTTCATCGTCAACATTCTCAACAAACTGTTTAGCACCTTGAAGAACCTCTTCATCTTCTGGTTCACTCTCTTCTGACAGCTCTTCAATCAGAGGAGCATCAACATTCTCTTTATCAGAAATCTCTGATAAGTCTTTATCAGCATCTTCCGGTTCCTGAGTGACAGGTTCCTCTAATTCAGCACTTGAGGCAATAACGAAATCCTTCTTCTTCAGAACCCTTCGTTTTGCAGCAGTCTTCCTTCCAATTCTGGTAGAAAGGGAGACATTCTCAATAATCCGAGAGGATAGTGAGACATTCTCAAGATTCCCTTCTTCCTCTGAAGTCTCAACTACCTTTGAGAACTCCGCATTCTCAAGTTCAGCAGCGCATTCTAAAAGTCTTGCATCGGCCTTAGCCTTTGCAGCAATTTCTCGCTCAGCAGCTAACTTGTCCTCTGCTTCCTTCTTCTTTCTTTTCTCTTCAGCAAGAGCCACAACTCTTGCAACCTTTTCAGCTTCAGCAGCCTTCTCTTTCTCAGCAAGGCGTGCTTCCTCAGCATCCTGAACATCCTTTTCAGGAACAACCGTTGGCTTTTCAGCAACAATCTTGCCAGAGGGTTCAACATTGATTGTTGTTTGAACCATCGTGGGAAGAGGTTCTGAGACGGCCACTTTCTCAACGGTCAGGACCAACTTACTTGATCCCTTCTTTCCCTTGCCCTTCTTGGCAGCATTCTTTCCTTTCAGCACAGAAGCATCCACAATTTCCTTCTGAGCTATACTCACAGAGGAAGCATTCTCCTTCTTCTTTGGAGTTACACCAAAGGAAAGGTTCCTGAAGGTATGCATCTTCAGAACCGTACTTCTACTGGTTACACCTTCTCCTGAGATAACCACAGAGGCAGCTTCAAAGAGCCTCGTCAGGAGGGAACCATAGGCAAGAGCACTAGAAGTAGTGACATTCTTCATCTGCCTTATCAGCATGGCAGGGAGATTAATCTTCTTCTGGTTGACCAGATGCCACATGAAAACTCGTTCTCTGTTGGAAACACAGTTGACTCCTCCAGCCTTTGGAAGAAACACATTAGTAGTGAGATAATGTGCCCACCTCTGATGCTGTGAGAGCCATGTTGCATACGTTTCCTTGGCACTCAGATCTGGTCTAGCCCAATTCACTTCAGAAAACCCATCAACAGAACCATCATCACCAACGATGATTCCTTCATCATCAACACCAATAGCTTGAGAGATAGAAGCCCTGCTGACCTCAATCTCAACATCCCCAACAACCGAGTGAAGAACATCCTCCTCATTAGAAAAGAAATGGAGGTTTTGGTAGAATTCGGTGACTAACTTAGGGTAAATGAATTCATCGAGAGAAACGAATGAATTCCAGTTTTGAGCACTAAGCCAGTTTGAGATAGGTTCAGTAGTTTTAACTTCGTCATCTAGGAACCTAGAAGTAAAAACCCTAGATTCGCTAACTTTCTTTCTGCTTTCAGAAGTGAAGAGATGAGTGACAGTGATTTCTAGAGCCATTTAGGAGAAATAGGAAATTAGGTTAAGATTTTGAGAGAAGAAATGCACAGACAACAATGGCGATTCTAATAGCAATGAAAAATGCAAGTAAAAATTGCTAAGTATGGAAAACCTCTATTTATACCCAAACAAGAAACCGTTCCAATTCAAAAAGCAAGTAAACACCGTTTAAAAGGGAACAGATAACCGTTAAACACAGAACAGCGCCGTAAAATGACAGTAGATAACGCATGCTTACAAGTCAAATCATGATTAGAATTAATTATAACTTAATTATCTCAAACGATTAATCACTTAAGACATACAGAAATAATTAGTCTAAGTTATTGAAGGGGATAAGTCATACCAATGCCTTCTCGTAAGTTGCTGAAAGACATACCAGCCAGAGGCTTAGTAAACATGTCAGCAAGATTTTCTTCAGAGGGAACATGAGTAATGATAATATCCTTCTTCAGAACATGATCTCTTAAGAAGTGATGCCTAATCTGAACATGCTTCATCCTGCTGTGCTGAATAGGATTCTTTGAAAGATCAATAGCACTTTTGTTATCACAGTAAATTGTAATTGTTCCAGGGATGACTCCATAGTCAGCAATTTGTTGCTTGATCCAGAGCATCTGAGAAACACAACTTCCAGCAGCAACATACTCAGCTTCAACAGTTGAGAGAGCCACAGAGGTTTGCTTCTTGCTATGCCAGGAGACTAGGCACTCCCCCAGAAAATGACAACCACCAGAAGTGCTGACCCTTTTCAATTTATCTCTACCATAGTCAGAGTCTGTGTATCCTATAGGAGTGAAATCAGAACTACAGGGATACCACAAACCAGCTTCTGGTGTGCCTTTAAGATATCTGAGAATTCTTTTGACAGCAACATCATGAATCTTTCTTGGTTTAGACTGATATCTAGCACAAAAACACACAGCAAAATGTATATCTGGCCTGCTGGCTGTTAGGTATAAAAGAGAGCCAATCATACCTCTGTAGGTTTTTATATCTACAGGTTTACCAGCTTTCTCTTCATCATCAATGTCTTTGCTGACATCCATTGGAATATCAACAGCATTAGAATCCATCATGCCAAATTTCTTCAGCACTTCTCTAGTGTACTTGGCTTGATTGATAAACACACCATCATTACTTTGCTTGATCTGAAGTCCTAAGAAGAAGGTTAATTCTCCCATCATAGACATTTCAAACTCAGCCTTCATGTGGTCACTGAACTCTCTGCACAAAGATTCATTAGTAGCACCAAATATAATATCATCAACATATACCTGAGCTATAAGGATATCCTTGTCCTTTTTCAGAGTGAACAGAGTTGTATCAACACAGCCTCTGACAAATCCCTTAGACAGAAGGAACTTTGTCAGCCTCTCATACCAAGCTCTGGGAGCTTGTTTCAGTCCATACAAGGCTTTCTTTAGCTTGTACACATGATCAGGAAACTTAGGATCTTCAAAACCAGGAGGTTGAGACACATAGACTTCCTCATCAATGTAACCATTCAAGAATGCACTTTTCACATCCATTTGAAAGAGCTTGAAACCTTTGTATGATGCAAAAGCACATAAGATTCTAATGGCTTCTAATCTTGCAACAGGAGCAAAAGTTTCACCATAATCTATGCCTTCTTGCTGACTGTAACCTTGAGCAACAAGTCTTGCCTTGTTCCTCACAACATTTCCAAATTCATCAAGCTTGTTCTTCAGAACCCATCTAGTTCCAACAACCTTTATGTTGTTAGGTCTGGGAACCAAAGTCCAAACTTCTGACCTTTTGAACTGGTCAAGTTCTTCTTGCATTGCCATCAACCAGGAGTCATCGTCAGCAGCTTCATAGAAGTCCTTGGGTTCCAGAAGTGACACAAAAGCCACATTCCCCATGTATCTTCTGAGCTGAGCTCTGGTCATGACAGGATTATGAACAGAGTCAATTATGTTCTCTAAGGAATGATTCCTATGAGCTCTAACTTCTCTTAGTACATCCAAAGAGTCTTCTGAAACCTGTTCATCATTTGTTGAATCATATATAGGAGCATCTTCTGGAAGGAAGTTGACTTCTGGAGTAGGATTCTCATCTTGAGCTTGTTCAGCAACAGGAGGAACCACTTCAGCAGCTCTGGGAGAAACATCTTCTTCTTCAACAGGAGATGTTACTTCAGGAGCTTGAACTACATCTTCATCAGGAGCTCTACTATCTGCAGGGTTAGTCTCATCAAACTGTACATGAACAGATTCATCTAAAGTTTGAGTCCTCTTATTAAAAACCCTATATGCTTTACTATGTGTTGAGTAACCAAGAAAAATGGCCTCATCTGCCTTTGAATCAAACTTTGAAAGATATTCTTTTGTATTCAAAACATAACACTTACAACCAAAGGTTCTGAAATAACCTATTTTAGGCTTTCGACCTTTCCAGAGTTCATAAGGAGTCTTGTTCAGAATGCTTCTGATTAGCACTCTATTCAGAACATAGCAAGCTGTGTTCACAGCTTCTCCCCAAAAGTACTTTGGAAGCCTTCTTTCATTGATCATAGTTCTGGCTATCTCAACCAGAGTTCTATTCTTCCTTTCAACCACCCCATTTTGTTGAGGAGTTCTGGGAGCAGAAAAGTTATGATCAATTCCCTTGGTTTCACAGAATTCTTCAAACCTAAAGTTTTTGAATTCTCCACCATTATCACTTCTGATATGGACAACCTTTTCATTCCTTTCATTCTCAAGTTTCTTTATCAGAACTGAGAAGCATCTAAGTGACTCATCTTTGCTAGACAGCAAGATGACCCAAGTGAATCTTGAATAGTCATCTACAATGACAAAGGCATACTTCTTTCCACCCATGCTCATTGGTTGAACAGGGCCAAAAAGATCCATATGAAGTAATTCCAAAGGTCTTTTAGTTGAAATGACTTTCTTAGTTTTAAAAGAGCTTCTGGATTGTTTACCAGATTGACAAGCATTGCACAAATGATTCTTTTTAAAACTAATTTCAGGCAGACCCTCAACCAATTGATTTCTAGCAACTTTGGCCAGAAGGTCCATGCTCACATGAGCAAGTCTTCTATGCCAGAGCCAGGAGGTATCCTCTTTGGACATCAAGCATATATTTTTGCAAAGATTCTCAAGGTTCAGCATGAAAACATTTTCAACTCTAGGAGCAGTTAGAATAACTTCCCTTGACTTACTGTCCAAGATTTTACATCCAGAGGAGCTGAAGACAACATCTCTACCTTTATCACACAGTTGTGCAACACTCAGGAGATTGAACTTCAGGCCTCTGACTAGGGAGACATCTTCGATCGGAGGGTTGGTTCCTATGGATCCAGAACCAAGAATCCTTCCTTTCTGAGCATCTCCAAAGCTGACTTTTCCACCTCTTTTAGGATCAAATGTGATGAATGCTTTTTCATCACCTGTCATATGCCTTGAGCACCCACTGTCAATGTACCACAGCTTTGACATTGATGGAGCACTCAGAGCCACCTGCAACACAATCAATTAGTGACAGGTACCCAATCCTTATTGGGTCCTTCAGAGTTAGATTTCTCTTCAGCAGGTTTTAATGATATCTCAGATTGCAAGAGATTTTTAATATGGTACTTGCAATCCTTTAACCAATGACCATCACTTTTACAGAGCTTGCAAAAGGGAGGGTTCTTGGATCTTTCCCTTTGCTTCTTGGGAGATTTTTTCTTCTTCTGAGAAGGACCAACATCTTCAGAGGCTATAACAACACTCTCAGAGGTACCAACATCAGGAGGAGAAGCAATCTCTTTCAGAAGAGAGGGAGTGACAGGTTTCTTCTTCTTCTGGGGTTTATCACTTCCCAGAGACAGCTTGTTCTTGCCTTTGGCTTTAGAGCCATCAGCAGGAATGCTGAACTGTTTACACAGCTTCTCTTCTAACACTTTCATGTCAGAAAAGACTTGAGTAAACCTAAGAAACTTGTCAGCCTCACTCTTGTCCAATTTCCTTTTCAGGTACTTGAACATACTATAGAGTTCTTCAAGAGAATCAAAGATATTCTGTTCAGAAGATATGTTTACCTCGGAATCATATGTAACTTCAGGAGGTGCGGAAGTTTCTCCTGTGACATCTTCAGAAGTTGGCTCATCAATAGCCATAAAACAAATCTGAGCTTGCTCTTCCTTTTCTTCAGGATCACTGCTGGTCTTAGAGTCTGACCAGGCAGCCAGCATAGCTTTCTTGAACTTTTTCTTATCTTTCTTCAACTCCGGGCAGTTAGGCTTAATGTGCCCCGGTTGCTGACATCCATAGCACACAATTGGCTTGTTTGGATCTCTCTTGAACTTTTCACCAGAATCAGGAGTTTTCTTATCAAAGCTCCTGAAAGGCTTCTTGTAGTTTCCACCTCTGCCTTTCCTAAAGGCCTTCTTGAACTTCCTGGTCAGCATAGCCAGTTCCTCATCTTCTGAGGATTCTTCAGAAGATTCTGCTTTCAGGACAACTCTTTTTCCTTCTGACTTTTCTCTTAAGTCATGATTCTTTAATGACATCTCATGAGTGATTAAGGACCCAATGAGTTCATCATACAAGTAATAGCTCAAGTCCTGAACTTCTTCAATAGCAGTCTTCTTGGCTTGCCAAGACCTTGGTAAGCTTCTGACAATCTTCTTCACTCGATCAGATTCTTCAATGTCTTTTCCTAAACTCTTCAAGTCGTTGACTATCTTGGTGAATCTAGAATTCATATCTGAAATAGATTCTTTATCAAGCATTTCAAATAACTCATATTCTCTCATGAGTTGGTTGACTTTAGATTGCTTCACTTTTCCTGTTCCTTCATATGTGACTTCTAGCTTGTTCCAAATATCCTGTGCTGTTTCACAAGAGGAAACTTTGTTATATTCAGTAGCTGTAAGTGCACAATGCAACATATTTATTGCTGAAGCATTAGTTTGGAGTTTTTTCAGAATGTCATCTGTGTATTCCCTCTGAGGAATAACAACATCCCCTAGACCTTGTTCCATTCTGGTAGGAATGAAATCACCATTAGTGATGACATACCAAGCACTCATGTTCTGAGCTTGGATGAAGTACATCATTCTTTTCTTCCAGTATGAGTAGTTGTTGCCATTAAACAATGGAGGTCTGGTAGTAGAAGAACCTTCTGGGACAATAAAGTGAGAAGAATTCTCAGGCTGGTGTCTACTAGCCATCTCTATTGATTCTGATAGGATCTTACACTTAGATTGTTAGATCTTTAGTAAATATGCGAAGTAACCTGGCTCTGATACCACTTGTTGGCCCTATCAAGAACAGAATCACCTAGAGGGGGGGTGAATAGGTGTCAAAGTAGAAAACTGAAAATTTCTAAGTTTTTAGAGAAACTTAATTTTCAGAGTCAAATTTCCTCAGAGTCAGAAGCTAGCTTACAGAAGTTGCTTCTGAGGGAAATTCTGCCTAAACACAGTAGACTGTTTTCAGCAACAGAAGTTCTGATTGAGGAACTTCTGGACAGTCTTCTGAACAAAGACAATGATGCTTAAGAGAAAATCTGTTTCAGCACTAAATATTAGCAAGTACACAGAAGCAATAATAACAAGTATAAGAGGGAGAAAGAAGTTCAGGAGGTCCTGATTGAACAATTCGATTTATCCAAGTTCGCCACAGAAGTCCTGTGACTACGTCTTGTCCCCTGAGGTCGCAGCCTACAGAGATTTTATAAATCCACTATTCAGAACTTTTATGGCAAGTTCAGAAGCTCCTTTACATCAACAGAACTTAAGCTAATTTCTCACTTAGTCCTGACTAGCCTAAAAAGAGTTAAAGGATTTCCACCAGAACAAACAATACTCTGTTTTCTGGATTTCTCACCCAACTCTAATCTCAACTAGATTTCTCTCTTTAAATCTAACTGAAGATCACAAACGATCTCAGTTTACAAGATTCCTATTATGAACTTGTTTTTCTTCACTCTCTCACTTTACTAAGACTATGCTAAGAAAGATTGAGAATGGAAAAGTTGCTCTGTTTTTCTTGTTAAAACAGTGCGTTGAGATTTTGCTCGATGATCACACACGTGTATTGATGCATTGGAGCTTGGCTACTATTTATAGTGATTGAAGATGACCGTTGTGGAGTTTGAAACTTCAAAGGAGATGACATCAGTTGTTGTAGCCGTTAATTTGTCAAGTCTTCAAACGGTCTTCAAACACTTGGATTCCGTTATCCTTGTTCTTTAACTAAATCCGGTAAGTGATTTGAAATCAAGGATGAGGATGACAGAATCATTCTTCAATTAGATCAACAAAGGGTAGGCAAGGAAATTCCGGTTTCTCTTGAACAGACAAGCGCGCTCCATCAAAAACAGCTTTTTGAACTTTTGGCGCCTTGCATTGAATGCAAGTGTCAGAGCATTAAATGCTCAAACAAACCCGTGACTAAGCTTTCAGAAGCTTATTTCCAGTTGTCTAGACTTCTGATCAAATTGGCATAACTTCTGTTTGCAAAGAACTTCTGAGGAGAGCTTTAGCAGACTTCGGCTTCAGAGCGGAGTATCCAGCTTCTGAGTTATTGAAACTCTGACTTCAGCAAATTGATCTTCTGAGTTCTTTAGGCAATCCAGAAATGATTCATTCAGCACCTGCTGAGTAACTTACACATAGACTAAGACAAAAATATTAGTCAACAATAAACTATATGTAAGATAGAATTAAGTTTTCATCTTCTGAAACGTTTGGACATAATCAAAAACACTTAGGGTTCATCATAAACTATGCATTCTAAACTTATAAACTTTGTGTTCCAGGATATTTATCTCTGCATTGTAATTGCTTATATTTTAATTTAACAATAATGTGACATGTATAAAATTATTTTTTTTATGTGAATACAAAGTTAGGCCGGTTATTGTATATAAATAAAAAAGTTAAATCAAATTTTATTTAAAAAACCTCCATTTTAATATATTTTTAAATAAAGTATCATATAAAATTGGTGGTACTCGAACCCTAAATTGGTGAACCCGAAACCCTAAAGTGATGAACCCATAACTCTAAGTTTTTAAATTTAAATCCTAAAATTGAACCCTAAACTACAAACTCTAAACCCTAAACCGAAATAAGTGAACCCCAAACCTTAAAATTGTACCTTAATTCTACTTAATGAACCCTAAAATTGAGATCCTAAACATAAATCCTAATTATTGAACCTTAAAATTGAGATCCTAAACGCTAAACTCGAAATTAGAATATAAACTTTGTACTTTAAGATATAAATATGCATTCCAAATTTATAAACTGTGTGTTCCATTGTATAAACTATGCATTCTAAACTTATAAACTCTGTGTTCCAGGATATAAATTCTGCATTGTAATTCCTTGTATTCTAATTTAAAAACAATGTGACATGTATAAAATTCTTTTTTTATGTGAATATAAAGTGTTATATATATATATATATATATATATATATATATTAGAATTGAGTTTATATTTTTGAATTTCGTTTTTTTATGGTCTATGGTTTATAAATTTTGATTTTTCATTGATTTTACGTGGTTTAGAATGTATTTTTCCAATTTTTAACCATTAAAATATGTTTTTGGTTTGTTTTTTGGACTCATTTTTTTAATAACAGTATGCTTAATATTTAAAACAGAGACTACAAAATTCAGAATGGATATAACATTACTGTACAAAAAATAAAACTAAAATCAGCATACATTCCAAACTCGAGAGTCGTATGTTCCAGATTCTAAATCTTCGTTTTTACCTGGGCATGATGGATCTTAAAATGAGCTCCTCGACAATACAAGTCCAACGGTATAAAAAAATTCGGAATCGGAGTTCGGGATAGCCGGGAAAACGTTTTTGAATAAAAAGTAAACAAATGATGACTCATCAGCCCACTTTTCTCTCTCCTCTCCTTACATACACGCCTAACCTAATAAATAGGTAAATTTCTTTTTAGTCCCTCCCCTTTAATGAAATTACGTAGTTTTGATGTGTTCTCACTTTAAGGAGTGTTCTCAATTTAAGGAGGTGTTCTCACCCGATCCCTCATATATATATATATATATATATATATATATATATATATATATATATATATATATATATATATATATCACGAACGAAAGTTGTTTAATACTACATTAGACTATGAACTAGTAATTTCGATTTTTCAAAATTGTCATCTCAGAACTTTCTCTCATTAAACATTCATTTTTCTCTCTTCTCACCAAATAACACCTAAATGACCTCGAAAGTAAAAATAATAATTGCACTAAAAGTTGCTTAGAATATCATCAAATCTTATAATATCGACTTTTAAATTTATTAACGGTCATTTAATGATACCAACAAAAAAAATCTTAATTTCAGAATTCATGTAAGTGCATTGTGCAATTTGGAAAAAGAAATTCACAAATACTATTTTGAGAAACTCTATAACTACAAGGTTTTTAAAAAGTTTACCCTTTATTTATTGACACTTAATGTTGTAGTTTTTTCTTAATTTCATTATTATAAATAATGTATAAATGCTAGCTGTTAGTAACTGACTGAATGCATGAGTGACATTTCATGTTTTTGATTTCTTTGATGATTTCAAGTAATGTGTAGATGTTAGCTGTTCGTAACACATAGATGATAGCTGCTAGCCATTTGTTATGAGTAACATATAAATGCTAGCTGTTAACCATTTATCATGAGTAAATGACATGAAAAATGGCAACCATGAATAAAATACCTTAATTTTAATCTTTTATGTAAAATATTGCTGTGTGAGCTCTTATCTAATCTGTTTTTAAACCTCTCTTGTTTTTTTTGTAAAATGAAGAATAAACATTTCATAATGTATTTAATAAAAAAAACATATTTCTTAATATAATATAATTAGTAATATAAAGATAATATAAAAGAAATCATGAAAAAAGGCCTAACGTTTAAACTGAATGTTATTCAACAACAAATTTTATATTAATATTTGACATATCTTTTATGTGAATGTACTCCGGCTTAAAGCATGTAACATTGTTATCATCTAAAACAATAACATAACATATATATTTCTTCTTTTTTTCTTTCAATATTTTCTATTCTGTTATTGCGCTTTTTCATTTTGTTTTTCTAAATACCAATGATGAAATCATCAAAGATTTGACCTTTTTGTTAAAAAAAATTTCGCTAAATGTAATTGATTAGACGAATAGAAGAAACAATCCTTTTAGTTTGTAATTTAAATGGGCCTTAATAATTAACTTAAAATGGTAGTTCAACTTATTGACCATAATAAATAAGTTTTCATTTTTAAAATTAAATATTATTATGAATATGGATAAATGTATAATAACATAAATGAGCATATACAATTTAAAGTTCAATTTATAACCGTAGTTAGTTACACACCATTTCAATTTATATCTGAGTTTTTGTTTACTTAATTGTATATCCTGGGTAAGTCGAAATTTCATACATTTAAAAATTATCAATCAAATCTTGTCCATTAATGTTGCAATTAATGGTTGAGATTACAACTTTACCAACTTTAGAAAATTTCAATTTTACAGGATCACAATTAAATGCTATCACTCATCAATCATCAAATGTCATGTCCATATACGTCTAAACAAAATGGCATAACGGAACACAGACAACGTCATATCGTTGAACATGGTTTGGCCCTTCTTCACCGTGCAAACCTTCAAAATAAATTTTGGACGTATGCTTTCGAAACGACAATTTATCTGATTAATTGACTCCTATTATTTCTTTGAATTACTAGGTCCCGTTTCAATCATTGTTTGGTGGAATACCCGATTATTATTTTTTACGTGTATTTCATGGTCTTTGTTATCCATAGTTGCGTCCTTATACCAAATCTAAACTTGACAGGCGTTCCACTCCATGCATTTTCATTGGGTATAGTCATCTTCATAAGGGTTATAATGTTTTGATTCCAAGAGTTCTAAACTGTTTATCTCACGCCATGTGCTCTATGATGAACAAGCCTTTCCGAGTTTGGTTAAATGTGATGTGTCTATTATCCCTCCTCAACCAGGACCTCTCCCTGTCACGTTCATGCCAACTCCATCACTACCCTATCAGCCTTCCCTAGTCAATTTCCCTAATCCTACTAATATTAAATTGGTACCTCTACTCCGCCCATCTCACCTCATGCTCCCTCCCTTAAAGCTACACCTGCCCACCCATGATAACCACCTAGCCCTGGTACAGCCCAACTCGACACCAGCCCGAACTATACCGACTCAACTCGATCTAACATACACCTCCAAGCCGCCTATGTATAGCCCACCAGTTTTCGTGCCCCACCCAGCTTCAACTCGACCTATGTGGTTATACAAATTTTCAAATTGAGAACTCTTATAATTTGACTATTAATGATTTTAAAATAGATTTTTTCAAGAATTAAAGTTCTTTATCTCAACATTTTACTATACAATAACACTTTTGAATTTCCAAAACCGCTATTTTGGAACTTTGGCCCTAGTTTTTTTTACCCGTTTGTTTGTAGGAAAATATTTTACAGGAAAATCAAATATTTTTCTGTGTTTGGCTCACACATCAGAAAATATTTTCCCGTGTTTGGTCACAACTCTGAAAATATTTTCCGACAAATTTAAGTATATAATATTATATATATTTATAATTTTCAAATAAATTTTATACATTATAAAAATGGTAAACTAGTACAAGTGATTGTATATTTATTTATTTTGAATTTTTCTAATGTAAATACAAATTTTCTTCCAATTTTTCTAATGATTACTCTTTTTCTCAAAATTATAACAATTTTTTTAATTAAAAATAAGCAATACAAATACAATTTCACAAAGACAAAAACCTAACCGCCACCGCCACTATCAAAATCCACCAATTCAGGCAACCTCCTAAAGTTTAATTTTATTTTCAAATTTCTTCTAAATTGTTCTCATCCATCTCCAATCTCTAATTATTATGATTGTGTAACACCGAATTCAATAAGTTTGAAAACTAATTGATATGAATCACGATTGAGTGAATGGCGATACAACAACGGAGTAGCGGCGGGATAGACTGCAGAGTAAGCATTAAAAAGGGTGGCCGGTCGGCGAAGAGAGGTCGGAAAGAGAAGGAAGCTTAGAGAAAAGAAAGGCTGGCTGGAGAAGCGAATGAAGGGTCGGAGAAGAGAATGAACGGCCGGAGTAGAGAGGTCGGAAAAAAAAAGGAAGATCGGAGATAAGAACGGTCGGCCGGAGAAGAGAATGTTGTTGGCCCTATCAAGAACAGAATCACCTAGAGGGGGGTGAATAGGTGTCAAAGTTGAAAACTGAAAATTTCTAAGTTTTTCGGGAAACTTAATTTTCAGAGTCAAATTTCCTCAGAGTCAGAAGCTAGCTTACAGAGGTTGCTTCTGAGGGAAATTCTGCCTAAACACAGTTAGACTGTTTTCAGCAACAGAAGTTCTGATTTGGGAACTTCTGGACAGTCTTCTGAACAAAGACAATGATACTTAGAGGAAATCTGTTTCAGCACTAAATATGAACAAGCACACAGAAGCAAAAATAACAAGTATAAGAGGGAGAAAGAAGTTCAGGAGATCCTGATTGAACAAATCGATTTATCCAAGTTCGCCACAAAAGTCCTGTGACTACGTCTTGTCCCCTGAGGTCGCAGCCTATAGAGATTTTATAAATCTACTATTCAGAACTTTTTATGGCAAGTTCAGAAGCTCCTTTACATCAACAGAACTTAAGCTAATTTCTCACTTAGTTCTGACTAGCCTAAAAAGAGTTAAAGGATTTCCACCAGAACAAACAATACTCTGTTTTCTGGATTTCTCACCCAACTCTAATCTCAACTAGATTTCTCTCTTTAAATCTAACTGAATATCACAAACGATATAAGTTTACAAGATTCCTATTATGAACTTGTTTTTCTTCACTCTCTCACTTTAACTAAGACTATGCTAAGAAAGATTGAGAATGGAAAATGGTGCTCTGTTTTTCTTGTTAAAACAGTGCATTGAGATTTTGCTCAATGATCACACGTGGTTGATGCAATGGAGCTTGGCTACTATTTATAGTGAATGAGGATGACCGTTGGTGAATTTGAATCTTCAATAGAGATGACATCAGTTGTTGTAGCCGTTAATTTGTCAAGTCTTCAAACGGTCTTCAAACACTTTGATTCCGTTATCCTTGTTCTATAACTAAATCCGGTAAGTGATTTGAAATCAAAGATGAGGTTGACTGGAATCATTCTTCAATTGGATCAACAAAGGGTAGACAAGGAAATTCTGGTTTCTCTTGAACAGACAAGCGCGCTCCATCAAAACAGCTTTTTGAACTTTTGGCGCCTTGCATTGAATGCAAGTGTCAGAGCATTAAATGCTCAAACAGAACCCGTGACTAAGCTTTCAGAAGCTAATTTCCAGTTGTCTAGACTTCTGATCAAATTGGCAAAACTTCTGATTGCAAAGAACCTCTGAGGAGCGCTTTAGCAGACTTCGGCTTCAGAGCGGAGCATCCAGCTTCTGAGTCTTTTAAGGCAATCAGGAAAAACTTCATTCAGCACCTGCTGAGTAACTTACACATAGACTAAGTAGAAAAATATTAGTCAACAATAAACTATATGTAAGAGAGTATTAAATTTTCATCTTCTGAAACGTTTGGACATAATCAAAATACTTAAATTTATGTAAGAGAGTATTAAATTTATCTCAGTTCAGTTCAGTAGTATTTAGTTCAATTTAGTTCTTTAATTTGATCTCAGTTCAGTTCAGTAGTTGTTGGAAATATTAGAACACACTGTGTTAGAAATTGAACACAGAGTATTCAGAATTGGAACACACAGAACTGTCAAACAAATAAAAGTGGACTGAGTCGCGGACTAGGTCGCTCTCTTTAAGACGTTCTCGGAACTGCCGGGAAAGTGCAAGAAATATTGATTCTGGTCGCCTCCAGGATAAAACAGCCCTCTAAAATACGATTCTATATTGCACCGTATAGAAACGCTCAATCTACACTCATATTGCTCAGTATTCTTTTTGATATGAAATCGTCTCTTTAACTGTATCAAGCGTGGAGCTTAAATACTCAAAAAATCAGAGCTGTTATGCTCTGTCATAATGGAGAAGAATCTTTGAAATAAATGGCATTAAAACAAGAGAGAAATCAGGGGATGATAGTTGACTCGTTCAAAGAACAAAATAGGAAAAAACTGAATCAGATTTTTATCAATGGAAACTTCAAATAAAATTCTCAAATGGGCTATGGCCCAACAATCCCCCACTAGAATTTTTGTAAACGTTATTACTGAGCAATTACATAAGGTCAGACATAAACAAAGGTGTCTTTCAACTTGAACCATTGTGTAGTGATAAATTTCAGATTTTACTAGAGTGACTCGTAGTCTTGAACTCTATCTCTGACAATTTACCACGTCATAACTTTTCAGAGTGTAGTTCTTGTAGCCCGTGCGTTTATGGCCATGCACGTCTATCCCGGTTTAATGAACGCTTTAGAGTTTTTGCCCTAAACTCATAGGAAGCGACCTCACTTCCACATTCATATAGGCAAGTCTATCAGAAGTACTCCTGTAGCTATGTACTTCACTCCATCTAGAGTATAGACATTGTTAAGAGTTTCTATTACCAAAACCTCGTATTGCTTCAGGATTTTTCATGTTTCACTTACATGTTCTAATCTCTATTACATACAACTTGTTGTTACCCATTGAACCTATTTCTTGGGATCTCCAGTCCATAGGTTGGGTTACCATTATATGTTAGTCATCACTTTAAGGGCATTAGTCCCATATTCTTTGCAGTTTTCTGGACTTTATCTCTAGCTAAGCCTTTCGTCAAAGGATCGGCTAGATTCTCTTCAGTGCGTATATGATCCACTCTAACAGCTCCTTTCGTGAGAAAGTCTCTAATAGTGATGTGCTTACGACGTATTTGTCGTTTCTTTTCGTTGTAGTAACGATTCTGAATCTTAGCAATAGCCGCGGTACTATCACAGTGGATCAATACAGCAGGAATCGGTTTTTCCCATAAGGGAATCTCAGCTAACAGACATCTCAACCAGTTTGCTTCTTCACTAGCTACTGCAAGAGCTATAAGCTCGGCATCCATAGTGCATTGAGCCAGAATAGTCTGTTTCTTAGACTTCCATGAAACAACACCACCAGCTATATTGAAAATATAGCCACTAGTTGCCTTTGAATCAGCAGATAAGGAATTCCAGTCTGAATCAGTGTATCCCTCAAGCACTGCTGGAAACCTCTGATAATGCAATCCAAGTTTCATGGTTCTTTTAAGGTATCCCATGACCCTTTCTATAGCATTCCAATGCTTCGTACCAGGGTTACTGGTAAATCTACATAATAATCCAACGATATATGCAATATCGGGTCTAGTACAATCAGTGGCATACCGAAGACTGCCAATTATGCTAGCATACTCTGATTGTCTTACACTGTCTCCAGTGTTCTTAAAAAGTTTGATACTAGGATCATTGGGAGTACATGCAGTATCACAGTTAAAATATTTATATTTCTTTAGAATCTTCTCGATGTAATGAGATTGATCTAAAGAAATTCCAGACTCAGATCTTGTTATCTGTATGCCAAGAATGACATTCGCTTCTCCAAGATCTTTCATATCAAAGTTATCACATAACATAGACTTAACTGAATTCACCACATGTATATTAGAACCAAAGATGAGCAAATCATCAACATATAAACATATAATAGTGCAAGACCATTCTCAAACTTATAGTAGATACACTTATCACTTTCATTCACTTTGAAATCATGTGATATAACAAGATTATCAAATTTCTCATGCCATTGCTTAGGTGCCTGTTTCAAGCCATATAAAGACTTGTCTAATCTACATACTTTGTGAGCCTGATCAGGAACAACAAAACCCTCAGGCTGACGCATGTACACCTCTTCTTCTAGTTCACCATTCAAAAAAGCAGTTTTGACATCCATTTGGTGCACAACAATATTATGTAAAGCATCAATAGCAATCAAAACACGAATAGATGTAATCCTGGTGACAGACGAATAAGTATCAAAGAAATCAACATTCTCTCTTTGTCTAAAACCTTTGGCTACAAGACGGGCCTTATATTTGTCAACTGAACCATCAGGTTTCAGTTTCTTTTTGAGAATCCATTTACACTCTATAGCTTTGCAACCAGGTGGTAAATCAACTAAATGCCAAGTTTTGTTTGACTCAAGTGAGTCCATTTCATCATTGATAGCTTCTTCCCAAAGGTCAGCATCTAAAGATGTCAAAGCTTCTTGGATACTACTAGGATCCTCCTCTAAAGCAAATGCACAAAAGTTAGGGCCAAAGTCTTTAGACACTCTAGGTCTTTTACTTCTTCTAGGTTCAGATTCCTCACTTTCTTTCTGGACAATGGGTCTAACAACAGGCGTGATACTAGATGTAGCACCCCCACTATTTCTCGAATTAAAAGGAAATCTATCCTCAAAGAAATCAGCATCATTAGACTCCATAATAACATGTGCTTTCAGATCATAAAACCTATATGCTTTACTATTCACAGCATACCCAAGAAAAACACATTCATAAGCCCTACTAGCAAGTTTGACTCTCTTGGGGTCAGGAATTCTAACATATGCCAAACAGCCCCAAGTTCTAAAGTAAGTCAGGTTGGGTGGTCTATTTTTCAAAATCTCATAAGGTGAGACTTTGCTCTTTGAATTAGGAATTCTATTTAACACATAACATACAGTCAATAAAATCTCTCCCCACCAATGGGAAGCAGCACCAGAACTAAGCATAATAGAAACAACAGATATTGTAAGTGTCCTATTCTTTCTTTCAGCTTTACCATTCATTTCAGGTGAATAAGGTGCAGTGGTCTCATGTATAATACCATGTGTTCTATAAAATTCAACAAACATGCTTGAACCATATTCAGTGCCTCTATCACTACGAAGTCTCTTGACTTTCCTATTGAATTGGTTCTCAACTTCAATCAGAAATAACTTGAACATGTCAAAAGCATCACTTTTATTTTTCATCAAATATACAAAAGTATAATCAGAGCAATCATCAATAAAAGTAATAAAGTAACGTTTATCATTCCTAGTCAACTTTCCATCAAGCTCACATATATCAGAGTGTATCAAATCTAAAGGCTCAGAAGACCTATCAACAGATTTGTGAGGTGTCTTTGTGATCTTTGCTTGGCTACATGCATCACACTTTGAGAAATCATTCAAACTTAACTTTGGAATTAAGCCTAAGTTACTCATATTCTTAATGATACGCTTATTAACATGACAAAAACGAGCATGCCAAACATTAAAAGAACACAAAGAGTAAACAGAAGCATTCACTTTATTAACTTGAACATTCAACTTAAACATTCTATCAGAAACATAACCCTTTCCTATGAATACATTATTCTTAGTTAAAGTAAACAAATCAGCTCCTATAACTTGAGTAAAACCAGCCTTGTTGAGAAGATAGCCCGAAACCAAATTCTTCCTCATATCAGGAGTATGCATCACATCTTTCAAAGTGAGAACTTTTCCAGAAGTGAAGTTCAATTCGACATTACCAATTCCAGCAACATTAGTGGTATGGGAGTCACCCAATAGCACTTTCTTATCATCGGTCACAACATTTTATGTCTTAAACATACTTCTATCATAACAAACATGACGGGTAGCACCCGTGTCAATCCACCATCCATCTGATCCACCTACTAGGTTGATCTCAGTTATCATAGCAACATAATTTAGAGGTTGCTCTTCAGTCAAGTTAACAATAGCATTAGAACTAGAGTTTGGCATGTTCTTGCACTTACGTGCCATATGACCTGGTTTCCCACAGTTAAAGCATGAGAAAACAGCATCATTTCTAGGTGGAACCTGCTGTGTTCCAATTTGCACATGATGTGTTCTATTTTGGTTCCTTTGAGGATTCCAATTCGAGTTGTTGCGATTCTGGTTTGTTTTTCTGTTTTGATTCTTAAAGTTCTTTTCATCAGGTTTCAAAACAGCATTGGTTTTAGTAGTGTTTGAAATAACAAGCACTTCATCTTTCAAATCTTGTTTTCGAGCTTCCTCCTCAATTCGAAGGCTGATGCGGCCTCGAGCTAGTGCTACAAAAAGGCCTACAATTAGAGGACAAGTGTACCCTATCGTTGTCAAGTAATAATCCGGGGGTTAAGTCCGGGTATCGAATCCATGGGATTTATACCAATAAGTATCAAACTACTTGGTTTCGGGTTGTTATCTAAGCGAATTTATACTTTAAAGTTTTGGGTTTATTAATTAACTACTCCTATACTACAACACACAAATACTTTCCATATTCCTTAGCATGAAATGGTGATGGTAATTTTATACACTAATAAAGATAAAATAGCCTTAAGATTACTCAAACTACCATAGCTAGCTTTTATGATGTTTATAAACACGTATGAACTCGTAAGTACACACTTAATTAATCCTATAATTTCAAGGTTAAGTGTCTCCAATGGACTTAGAAATTAGGGCCCTTTAAGTTCCGTGATGTCGTCAATATCTACGGTTTCCGGCTCGTCACTTCCGATGGGGGCAACACCTATATAAATCCGGTAGAAATGTCAAGTTCATATCAAGTATTCATAAATAAACATAAGAGAAGCATATGATGATGATGAATCAAATATACTAATTTATACAAAACTATTGTATAAACTATGTAAGGAAACAATATGATACTACCGAGTCTAGCACATAGACGGGTCACAACTAGTTTAGCAAGATAAAAGTTTAGCTACTCCCTTTTACCACACTACACCGGACACACGATCGTCGCTTATGTCCCCGGAGAGGATCTCTTTGCCAACTTGAAGATTTGAATAGAATGGATGAAGATGAAGGAAATAATAAGTAACTTTGTATTAATGGAATGGAAATGGATTACAAGTTTGCAAAAGAGGGGAAATGGAACATGGATCGTATTTGGATCGCCTCTTTAAACAACTAAATGGAGAGAATTACAACTAAATGAAACTAAATATAGCTAAAGAGGGATTAAAAACAAGTGGAGAGGGATCCCCTTTTCTGGCTAGAGAACCCCCATATTTATACAGAAAAGTTGGCTTTGTGAACAAGTGTGAATCCTCAAAACACATGCTTGAAAATCTCATCGAAGTGCAGAATAAAGCTTGACACGGGTCGTGTGGGCCACTTGACACGCCGTGTCAAGGCAAAAATGCATTAAAATGACTTTAATCAGCTCAGGCGTGTCCTTGGGCGTGTCCCTTGACACGGGGTCGTGTCGCATTAATTACTCGACAAGTTGGATTTTTGCTAATTAAAACGCCGCGCAAATTAAATGTCTCCTTTGTGACACGGATCGTGTCCCTTTTGACACGGGGTCGTGTCCTCCATTAGTCGTGTGAACACCATTTACACGCCCCTGAAATCAAACCGTGTGGACCATTTTTGTCCTGACACGGACCGTGTGGAACTTTGACACGACCCGTGTCAAGAGCAATTTCTGGGCAGATTGACTTTTCCTTGAATTATTTGCAAAACTCCTTGTCTCTTAGCTCTTTATTAGCACAAAAACACCTCTAATCATGTTTGGAAGTTGTCTTTCACCATGGATAATTTTTATCTTTGAAGTAAAACCTATAAACAAAATAAACATGGGTTACTTTGACGATTTCCGGTGAAAATAGTGCTTTTACGGAGAAAAATTCAAACTAAGTGATTGAGAATTAATTTGTTCACAAAGTATAATAAAAAGACTTAAAACTATACTAAAAATAATAAAATAACATTTAATTACATCGTAAATAACCCGAAAAGATAGGGATATTTCATCCCTATCAAAGGCGAGTAATCAAAGTTTTCATAGTAAATTCTTTAGTTTTGTGCCTCAAACCATTTTTAAAATCTTTCCAAGATGGAGGCAATTTATCAGCTAAAGCAGCAATTTGAAATTGTTCAGCAAGAGGAATACCTTCAGAGATGATCTCATGAGCAATCTTACCAATTTCATGTGATTGTACCTCAACAGATCGTTCATCAGTCATTTGATACTTGAGGTAACGGCTAACAACATACTTCTTCAAGCCAGCCTCCTCGGTATCATACTTCCGTTGAAGCACCTTCCATATGTCCTTGGCAGATTTGTCCTCAGCACAATAATAATCATATAGATCATCAATTAAGCCATTCAGGATGTAGTTCTTACACAGAAAATTTGTTTCTGTCCATTTCTCAGCAGCACGTACATCGGGCTCAGGAGCATCCTCAGCAACAATAGGTTTTTCAGAGGTCAGAACAGAGGCTACCTTTTTAGTTGTAAGGTAAAACAACATCTTTTGTTTCCAGCGACGGAAGTGAGCACCCTCAAACCTGAACGGTTTGTTCAGTTTAGAACCACCAGTATTTTGTTCGACAGACATGGCAGAAACCAAACGTCTTAAAATTGTTGGAAATATTAGAACACACTGTGTTAGAAATGGAACACAGAGTATTCAGAATTGGAACACACAGAACTGTCAAACAAATAAAAGTGGACTGAGTCGCGGACTAGGTCGCTCTCTTTAAGACGTTCTCGGAACTGCCGGGAAAGTGCAAGCAGTATTGATTCCGGTCGCCTCCAGGATAAAACAACCCTCTAAAATACGATTCTATATTGCACCGTATAGAAACGCTCAATCTACACTCATATTGCTCAGTATTCTTTTCGATATGAAATCGTCTCTTTAACTGTATCAAGCATGGAGCTTAAATACTCAAAAAATCAGAGCTGTTATGCTCTGTCATAATGGAGAAGAATCTTTGAAATAAGTGGCATTAAAACAAGAGAGAAATCAGGGGATGATAGTGGACTCGTTCAAAGAACAAAATAGGAAAAAACCGAATCAGATTTTTATCAATGGAAACTTCAAATAAAATTCTCAAATGGGCTATGGCCCAACAGTAGTATTTAGTTCAATTCAGTTTTGTAATTTCCCTTCAATAAATACACTTCAGTTTAGTAATATTCAGTTCAATTTAAATCAGTCACAAGAAGAGGTCCTAAAGCATTTAACAGAAATAGTTTGTAATAATTTCAATTCAGCATCGCCAAAATAATACATCATAAGTACATGCATGTATACGACGTACTTTATTTAAGAAGTTATAACGGTCCAACTGTTATAAGTTACGAACGTGATAGTTTCTAATAATATCTATTGCGCGCCGCCAAATTGTTATAAATAACTACCTAATAACGAAAGTGTGAGATGATGATGATCATAAACACATACACATGAATAAAACATACTTTATTTAAGAAGTTATAACGATCTCACTTTACAGATTACACATGTTATATATAGTTTGTAATAATTCCAAGGGTAATTTCTGGAAAAAACCCTTGTATTTATCAATTTTATCAAAAGGTGTCCGTGTTTATTTTTTTTGACAAAATGAGGATTGTGTTTATCTCCGCTAACTAAAAAGTGGAAAAATCATTAACGGTGTTAAATCTGATGACGTGGCAAGGGGTATTTTGGTCTTAATTTATGGATTATGATATGAAAAACTCATTTCTCACACTTTAAAGTCGTAAACACATGAATGTTTAAGAAATTTATCGATAAATAAAGATAAAAAAACTCATTGCCACATCATCACATTTAACACCGTTAATGATTTTTCCGCCTTTTGAGTAACGGTGATAAACACAATCCTCATTTTGTCAAAAAAATAAACACAGACACCTTTTTGACAAAATCGGTAAACACATGGTTTTTTTTAGAAATTACCCTAACTTCAATTGAGCACTGCCAATATAATACATCATAAGTACATGCATGTACAAGACGTACTTTATTTAAGGAGTTATAATGGTCCAACTGTTATAGGTTACACATGTGCTAGTTTCTAATAATATCTATTGAGCGCCGCTAAATTGTTATAAATTACTAACTAATAACGGAAGCTATAAAAATACTGCTAATGTTGTTAATCAAACGTAATTTTATTCATGATTTCATAAATGGTCTTTTTTTTAAGTGTGGAGCTACCAGACATGATTTTACTAAGAAAAACATAATAAGAGATCGTTCTATCCACACTAAAAAGCTAATAATAGACCCTTTCACCAATCCAAACCACTCACACTCTTCCAATTCCCAACCAACCACACCACCACCACCACTACCTTAGCTCCAGATTTCGGTGAAGGAATATCTGGCGTCACCATACTTTTCGGCGAGGAGATTTTTCGGCAACCGATCAAGTCCGAGGCAACGGAAAACGTAATGACACGGAGTTAATATGCATAATAGCTTAGCTTGTATCTTCATTTATTTTATTTTTATGTTCGTTTTTGTATTTGTAATTATTGGAACCTTTTCATTTATTGAAATAACTAAATTTTTCGATTTAATTCGTTGGTAGAATTATGTTTCAGTAGTAGATTAGATTACACGATCGGACGGGTAAATTGAGCCCGGTCAAAATGAGTTTTCCGATAACTTTAACGACATGACTCATGAATAATGAGTCTCACCACAAGGTCGGACGCATGAACATTACACCTCACCACATGGTGGGGCTCATGTATCCATGCGCTTCACATTGTGGTGGGGTTCATGGATCATAAGTCCCACCATGAGGTGGGGAGCAATATTCATGGGCCTCACCTTGTGGTGAGACCCAAATTCACGAGTTTCATCTCAGTTTTGTTTAAATAAAAGTCTTTAAATAATTTTGTGTTCATAAAAACAACATAATTATTATAAAAGTTCTATTTTTTATTTTTTTTAAAAAGGCGAAACTCGTCCGATTAACTTGAGGCGGAATCGGTTTACGTTCCACCACATGGTGGAATGTTTAACCTGCACGTTCCACCATATGGTGGAACGGACAACTCTTGCACCTCACCACACGGTGGGGCTCATGATCCATGAGCCACACCGTGTAGTGGAGCGGTAACTAAGCCAGTAATTCCTCCTTTTTCTTTTTTAAAAATTTTTAAAGGGTAAAATGGTATTTTACTATGTCATTTCTAGTAATTCATGTGTAGATTTAATAATATCTTTATTATGGTCTAACGTAAAAATATTTTAGCAATATCTAAAGAAAAAACGAATACATCTATTTTCATCATAATCATTTAGAGGGAAGAATCCTCTTTTAATATTTTACTTTCTTTCCACAATTGAATTTACCAAATATATACATAGAAAATGAATTTTCTTAGTTAGCAAACATTTTAACAATTTACTTCAAAATATTTACTTTTATCTATCCATTCAAATTTAATTTTAAATGAAAAAATTAAGTATCTAATAAACAGATGCATCCATGCAAAATGTACATGATTAGTATTGACGATCTTACTCTTATGTGTCAAACCGTACCTTATAAATAGTTAAATACATGGTTTTCAAAATCAGACCGGCTATTAAACGAATAAAGGTGTCAGTTCAATGAATCAGGATCTGATCGGGTTCAACCGGTATCGAACCGGGTTCAATCAATTAACTGAAATATATAGAATTTTGTAATTTTATAATATTTTGAAGTTTCATACATAATAAATTTTACATAACACTAATAAAATTAACAATTTTTTTTTGATAAATTTGTAAGGAGCAGGATTCGAACCCTAGACTCCTCACTCACACATTGATGAGTGTACCAGTTGGACTAACGCCAATTGGTAATAAAATTAACAATTTTAAAAAGTATTATGTATGTATAATGCATATATATATATATAATATAAATAAAAGAATACGATAACATATTGTAGATATAAACAGAATACCTAATGAAAATGAAAAATATTTGCGCAAATTCATAGTTGGCGTGAGGATGAGTGGGTGTTAGAGAAGTAAAATTTAAATATTATATATAAAAGAGAATTTATTATCCCACATTGGAAAAAAGAAACATTAGAAGACAATTTTTGGATTATAAAAGGTATTTGAAAATTAAATTGAATGATATAAGCTAGCCAGGTAACAAATAGGCCTCTAAAATCTTTAAATTGCTTGGGCTAAGTTTTATGGAGCTAAGTTAATTTTAGCTCAAAGTTATTTTTATTTTTTTTAAGTTCTAAAATTTGAACCGCCAAAAATCGGATTCACCGGTTCATGGGCGGTTTTGATCTGTTGACAAAATCGTATAGAAACCGACCGGCTAGACCTCCGGTTTCGGGTAGACTCAGTCCGACCGGCCGGTCTGGTCTGGTTTTAAGAACCATGGTTAAATAATGTTAGGTAACCAATTACACTAAGGTCCAAACAACATGTTTTATATTAATTTCAGACACACCTCTTCGAATTCAAGACCTGTCGATTGCAAAGGTGCCTACAAGAAAATTGTTTTTTGGTAATGTTACTCAACCGATTGAACTAAAAGCTCGAGCTGATAGTTAAGTATTGTATCAGTTCGATCATTTAGTTAGCCTTAACTATAAAATATTAGCTCGGGCTTTTACTTCAATTGAATTTGTTGTGCACGCTTCAAGTCGAGGGACATTCACGTGAGGGGATGTGTTAGAGTTTTAATATAAAAGATGTTTTTAACCTTAACTATCAACTCGAGTTTTCAGTTCAATCGGTTGAGTAACAATCACCTATCAATGACGACCTGTTTAATTAGTATATATAAATGTATTCGCCCAGTGATGTTGAGCAGTCGTAATGAGAATAGTAATTGTTTCCCTTCATGTTAAGCATGCTAGAAGGATAAGTTTTTCCTCTTGAAGTTCTCGCCTCTTCTTTTAATTTTTTTAATATATATATAAAACACATTGTATTATTCGATTTGATATAAGATGTAAGGAACAATGCTCCCTCGTTGCCCTCTATTTATAGGCAAGAAGTTTTGTTATGGATTAGGTATAACAAATCTAACCGATAATAATAAACAAAATAATAACAAAACATTCAGTTATTAACATGAATTAATGACCGGTTATTGGAGTTGGAAACTGAAAAATTCAGTCCAAAACTCTATCTCGTTTGTAAAATCTCGTTAATGGAGCTCTCATTCCGGTTTATGTGCTTCTTTTTTGTTTCAAAAAATTTAGCCAATGAAAAGCTTCCGATCCATGTAGATTTTGCGTGTAGATATAGTAAAAGTATGAGTTGTAAATGTATAGAGGAGTAATGATAAAAAGTGTGGTAGGTGAAGGTTGGTGTGTGTATATATATAGTTGTTGTGCTCCTTGCATATTCACATTATATTTTGAGAGAGAGATCCATGGCTACTCTGGCTAAGATTGCATACATATCGTCGGCGATAACTACTCATTTAAGAGAGGAGGTGCTTCACCTATGATTCATCGCCGATGATGTTGTGAAATCTTAGCCATCAGGAGTAGTCTCTATTTTTTTCAAACTTTTTACTGAGCGGTGAAAGTTGATCTCTCTATGGCTACCCTGGTTAAGATTGCACATATTTTCGGCAATGACTCGTTTAAGGGAAGATGTGTTTCCTTTATGATAATACTTATGATCCCCTTGTTATGATTCATCGCCGACAATGTTGTGAAATCTTAGCCATCAAGAGTAGTCTTTGTTTTGTCCAACTTGTTATTGAGCGGGGGAGAGTGATCTCTATATGGCTACTCTGCCTAAGATTGCACATATCGCCGGCAATGACTCGTTTAAGGGAAGAGGTGTTTCCTTCATGATAACACATATGATCCCCTTGTTATGATTCATCGCTGGCGATGTTGTGCAATCTTAACCACCAGAAATAGTATTTCTTTTGTTCAACTTGTTAGTAAGCGAGGAAGACCATTTTTATTACATAACACATTCAACTCTTGAGCGAATACACAAACAATTAAAAATACATATGCAAAAATTATATATGGTTAAATTATCATGTCTTTTTCACGTTTTGTTTTATTTTTTTATAATTTCAGTTGAACTATAGTTTTGGGTTACGTCTCTAACCACTTGTGAATATGCAGGTTGCTAATAAATCCTTCAAGATCAATTTATTTAAAATTGTTGATAAATTAACCATGTTTCTACCTCCACTCTGTTTCAATTAGTTATTTAGAACTAATTATAGAGGTATATTTCTGATACAGATCCAGAGGAGAAGCAAGGGTGTTTAAGAATGTCGGGCAATTTCATGAAAGCTTTATACAGATCCTAAGTTTTATGGAAAAACACCAAAAATTATCAATTTAGCATTGATACATCAGAAAGCACAAAGTGTATCATTTTTCAATAAATTCCAAATCTGTCTTATATAACATAATATAAAGTTAGAGATTAATATAAAAAATATTGTTGGCCTTAGCTATCAGTTTAAGCTTATAATTCAATCGATTCTTGACATGATGGTATCAAAGCATGTGTTGTTGAAAAGTCATGAATTCGAGTCTTCACTCATTTATTGGTGAATTAAAAACATATGATGAAATAGACATGTGTTGTGCGCGCTTCAAACTCAATATACATTCGCGTAAAGAAGTGTGTCGAAAATTAAATGTGGATATCGTTGGGCCTTAACTATCATCTTAAACTTTTAGTCAACCAATTCGTTGAAATACAACTATAAAATTGATCATATTTTTTGTTAATCACCCGTGCAAAAATTGTATCTCAACTCGGAAATGATCATGCTTTGTTAGTTGCTCGTGCAAAAATTGGTTGTGGATGCTTTATTGGCAACAATTATTGTAAAACTAATTTAGTGAAAAGTAATGTATTTGAAAACTATGAGTTGTCTTCTTCTTTTTTTGTCATTTGCCAATAGTATAACAAATCATTATTTGGTAAAACTTTCTTGTTTAATATATACTAGGTAAGTTACCAAAAAAATATATACTATGTAAGTCCATCAAAGAAAAAATATATACAAAGATATAGGGTAATATTATCTTGTTTTTGTTAGTTCGACCAAATAATCAGTTAGTTATCTTTTTTCCATCAATATATATGGCAATATTATCTTTTTTCTTCTTTCCGGTAAAATATAGGGTAAATTCTAAAAAAAAAATTGGAAGTTTCACTTATTTTAAATAAAAAATCACGGTTTACATTTTCTCAAAATAAGGACTCAGAATTTATATTTTTTCAAAATTATAAATTTCATGTTAACGACTTAAAAATAAAAAATTTCAAGAATTAAAGTTGTTTAATAGTGTTTTTACCATAGAACCTCATAAATGGTTCACGAAAATCATCATTTTTTAATCTTTCTCTTTAAACATCGACTTTCTCTCTTCTCATCAAACTCCATCTAAATGATCTCGAAATAAAATTGTCGAAGAATTAAAAAAATTTAAAACATCGTTATCTATTGCATTATGTCATTTTTGAAATCGTCAATGATAATTTCAACAGTGTTAAACCAAAAAGTCATATTTTAAAAAATGTGAAACGCATTTTTTCTTTTGACAAAACGTAAATTTCAGTCTTTATTAGAAATAAGTGAAATCATGGAAATTTTATTTTTTTAGAATATATCCTAAAAGTTACCAAAAAAAAAGAATATATCCTAAAAATGTATATAGTAATATTATCTAGAGTAGTTAATGCTTTCTAAAAAATATGAAGTAATGAATGCATTCAAAAAGAAATGTAAAGTAATATTTTTCTTTCAAGCATATTAAGGGGGCGTTTGTTTCTCCGTTTCGATGTTGCCTTTTCACCCCAAAAAGCAGTTGATTTAGTGTTTGGTTAGGAATTAGTAAACGTTCCCTTTTGCTTTTTAGGTAAAAAGCAACTGCTTTTTCAAGAAGCAACAGAATGCTGCTTTTCTACAAAAAATAATACTGCAGATCTTATTTTACTTTATTATCCTTTGTGTTTTACATTAATAAAAAATTCAATATGTCCAAATTAGTCATTTTATATTCTAACATCAACAATTAATTATAATTTTACCAAACACTAATAATCAAACAACAAAACGCAAACAGCAAAACGAAACAGCAAACATCAAGCAGGAACAACAAACAGCAACCAGAAGCAGCAAACATGAACAGCTGCACCAAACGGGCCTTAAATGGTCAGTTTTCTTTTAATATTGTTTTTAATTTGTAAGGAAACATATTTTTTTGATAAATTAAAAATTTAGTTAATAGTAGGCCTATCCACTCGTAAGGTCAAAGCAAACTACAAATCTCGATGAGGGTTTATATTAGAATTTACATATTGCCTACCAATAAGAGCTAAATTTTGACGAAGTGGAGACTCGAACCCAAACATTTCAAGTAGAAAATGGAGTGTCTTACCACTTGTACCATTTCTTATTGGTTTTGTAAGGAAACATTAAACATTGGTGACGTTAATAATATTGCAAAACTGTAAAAAATTATTATCATTGAGATATTTCAAATTTTGCAATTTATTTTGTAACAAAAAGTTTAGTTAAGGTATGTCTATATATTTATTTGCACGGTCAGGGAAAACCACAGATCTTGAGGAATTGAAGATTTATAGTGGAATTTACATATTGTTTACCAATAAGAGCTAAATATTGACGAAGTAAAAACTCGAACCGCAAACCTCAAGCAAAAAATAAGGTGTCTAACCACTTGAACTTACTCTCATTGCTCTTTAAAATATACCCTGAACTAAAAAATTTATTTTCAAATCTTGAGTATGTTAGCCCAATCCATTTAGATAAGACTTTTCTAACTTTCAACCACTCCTTTTATTTATCAAATAATGTTTACTATATGTAGGTCACTCAATTAAACTTTGTTACTGCATTTATATTACAACGAATACACAAAATAACAAATACACATAATCATCAGATGTTACATTTTAAAAGAATATAACAATCCACCAAATAATGTTTTGATAGTTATTATACTCCACTAATGAGTGTGAGGTCATGAGTTCAAATTCCACAATTATAGTAAGTAAATGCTCAAAAAAAAGGAAAAATAACAAAAATTAGGTGATAAATATATAAGAAAAGAATACATAAATTAGTTTTCAGTTATGGATCATCTATCGATGACACCCATTTAGTATTATATATATATATATATATATATATATATATATACAGTTTATTCGCCGGTGATGTTGAGCGGTCGTAAATAGAGTAGTATTTGTTTCTCTTGATGTTGAGTATGTGAGAAGGATAATATTTTCCTCTTGAAATGCTTGCCTCTTACTTTCGTTTATAAAAGGCATTGTATATGTATATATATATATATATATATATATATATATATATATATATATATATATATATATAATATTTGATTTGGTATAGATACGCAAGGAACAACGCTCCCTCGTTGCCCTTTATTTATAGATGAGAAGTTGTGTTATAGATTGGATGGACATCATGTAATGATTCTAAGCGATGATAATAATAAGGTTTATTTCTTACTAGATCCATGTGGTCTAACGTTTTTTGCAGATAAGTACCTGTGTTTTGTTTTTAAGCAAAAATATGACTATGAAATCCATTTTTTGTAGAATGAGGCAAAATTTTGGATGAAAATGCATTCGTTCAAGTTAACAGAATTGATTGTTTCTTTCAATCTGCAAAAATTGCATTTCAAAATAATCTTTTTGCTTAAAAACAAACCTCAAGTACTTACCTAGAAAAAAGTTAGACCAGATGGATCTAATAAGATATTAACTCTTATTATTATTATTATTATTATTCGCTTAGAATCATTACACCTAATCCATAACACAACTTCTGGTCAATAAATAGAGGGCAACGAGGGAGCATTATTCCTTGCATATCTTCACCTTCAACATTTGTGTTTATTGGGCTAAGCAATTGATTACATTTCAAGCAAGTTGAAGGTTATTAGGATAATATGAAAATTCAGGGAGCCTAGTTTTTTAGACAAGTTCAATTATCAATTAATTACATTTTAAGCAAATTGGTATGAAGCTAATATAAAAGTTTAGAAGGCAATAATGTTTTTAAGATAAGTTTAGGAGGAAATGAGGTATGAAGCTATTTACCTTTAAATATAGGATGACGTATATTGTTTTTTAACCATGTAAACTAATAAATGGACTATGTGCAATACACAATAAATGAAATGACTGTAATTTGAACTAATTAAATTTTATGCCACGTAGTTATAAATTAAAATTCTATAACAAAAATAATCTACTAAAGAAAAAGTATAAAAATATATAGATATTTCATTTCTTTCAAAAAATGTGTATTAAGTACATTAGACAATTTAGAGCGCTCCTCGAGTACAGTGCTCCTTGAAAATATAACGGATGTCGAGTTGACATAGAGGTTATTTAGGGGTGTAATAAAAAAAATATGAAACTCTATAAAGGGGGCATGTTCCTTGTGAGCGCTCTAGAATTCCTCCAAGTACATCCACAAATGTATGAATGGAGATGTCAAAGATCAAATCTCACTCCTTACAAATTATTAGACATCGCACTGAGTGCTTCAAACTTTGAACGGTATAAACATCCATCTGGAGAGTAATAATACTGCACATTATAATTAATTTCTCATTAGCACATATTATCATAGAAAAATAAAAAAAATCTAAGACTATAGTAAAAACATTGAAGTGATCATATCAATGATTCTAGATCTACTATCAAAAATCAAATATTCCATACCAAACAAAATGGAGTTGGGGATGGAGTCTATATCGATCCCCACCCCGCTCCATCTGCAATGTTATTTTACAACCAAGATCTAGCAAACAAAAAATATATAATTGAGAGAGAGAGAGAGTACCCTGTAACGTCGCTTATGCACCATGATCCTTTCCTCACAGAGCCACCCAAAAGGCAACCATTCATAATTTTTTGCAGTACGATCATACAGATATCTCTCGCTCCCTGTTTTAAATGTTTTTCCTATACGTCGTCGCACCACCATAGCCATTGTGGCCATTGTTTGCGGACACGATCTCTGATAAGTCCCTATAGGAAGATTTTCTTCAGCCCTGCCTCTCCTGGGTCTTTGGTAAGTTCTCCCATGTTGGGATCTCTGGTGAGTCCCCCTCAGAATATCAACATAATGATCTACAAATCGTGTCGAAGTGCTAGGATTCAAATTAAGATCGAAGTTCCTCACCGTTCTTTCTGGGACCTCATAAATTCCTAAAATGAAAAGAAAATAAAATGTTAATGAAGAAACAAAAAGATGATTTAGACTAACAATTATGAATCTTGAAAAAAAGTGTACATACCTCCTTGTGGTTGTGTAGATCGCATAATCATGGGAATAGGATTGTCTGGAGAATATTTTCTCCCTGTAAACACATCAGTATATTTAAAACTGGGTACATATTCGCTAGCCATTCTTTCACTCAATTTTCACTTGCACTTTCACTCACTTTCACAACTTCTTTTTCTTCAGTGACATATGTTCTTGACAGTGGCAACTCTCCAATTTATACAGGAAGAGCCTCACTTCACTTAGGGTTACTCCTGTATTTTTTGTTTTCTTACTAGTTTTTTTATTATTTTTACTTTTTGCAAAAAGTTCAGTTTCTATATACAAACCATTCTGCCAAATGTATACATATAGTAAAAATAAAACTTCTAGAATCACTTGGACACTTTTTTAAAATTTTCCGAAAACAAATATCAAGTTTTATCTTTTACTTCAAATTTATTTGGTAAAACAAAGCAATTATGTGCGTACTGACATAAAAAAATGCATAAGTTGCATAAGACGTACTTTATTTGAGAAGTTATAATAAATCATAAGAGCATGCACATATAAAACATATACTTTATTTAAGAAGTTATAACGGTTTCACTATTATAGATTATACTTGTCATAGATTGTAATAATTTCTATTGAGCGCCGCAAAATTGTTATAGATAGCAACAAAATTACGGAAGTTCAAGATAACTAATAATTATATAATAATACATGTTTCCTAGTTCGTAGCGCCGACAAATTGTTATAAATAGCTACTTAATAACGGAAAATTGAGATAACTAATAATTATAAGGAATGAAGTATGAAAATGCTTCTAACTCTGTTTGTGATTAGGAGCAATTTTAATTATAATGTCATAAATGGTATTTTTTATGGTCCAACCTGAAAATATTTAGACATATATAGGAAAAAAGAATACAGCTATTCTCATCACAATCATATCCATGGAAAATTCCTCTTTCTATTTTTTACTCTCTTTTTTGTACAAATCAATTTGCCAAATGTATAATAAACATAAAAATGAATTTTCTCAATTTGGAATTTTATTAATAATTTGCATAAAAATATTTACTTTTACCATTGTCAAATTTAATTTTCAAACACAAAACTAAGTATCCACGGTGTGAAAATTATAAACGGATGCCACAATCATCTACTTTTAGTTTTCTCACCACTTGTTTACTAATATGACTATTTCACATTTTTTTTTCCATTTAAATGCATGCTTACCAAATACATAAATAGAAAATGTTTTCTGAATTATTTGGAAACTAATAAATACTTTTCATCCTTATTTTCAGATTTGTTTTAAAAAAATAAATAATTAGTATATAAAAATATTGATTCATTATATTCAGATTTATTTTGTGAATGAAAATAATTAAGTATATATGGCTATAGAAGAATCATAAATTATAAGTGCATGTAGACATATAAGATGTGAAATTTTTTAGAATACATTCGGTGTACCACGTCATCTATACTCTAAACCAATAAATTGATGGCACATCATATATGTTAGCATCCATGACTCATGATTTAGGATTTAAGGTTTATATTTTAGGATCCAAAATTTTATGTAAGTAATTAACTAAAAAATATATTATTACATGATTAGTTGGTACGAAAATCTTACTAGTTGAAGTGATAAAAGATAAGCATTCATTGGCTCAGCTTACCACGTCATCCGTACATCGGGTGTATACTAGAATATCTCTACATAAGACCCATTTTATTTGATAGTCTAACTTTTTAAAATACGTGTATGATATTGTGTAATAACTTCTATTGTACACCGAATTATATGAATATCACATTAATAACGGAAGTGCATGACAGTTAGATCCAACACATGTTTAATATTAATCTTTGACACACCCACTTACGCAAATGTTCTATGGACTTGAAGCGTGCACAAACATGCTCACTCCACCATTTGTGTTTTTAATTTCACCAATACATGAAATTTTTCAGGGTTTGAACTCAAGACTTTTCAATCACAAAAGCTTTGATACCATGTTACTTAATCGGTTGAACTAATAAAAGTTCAAACTGATAGTTAAGGTCCAACATTATGTTTTATATTAATTTCTGACACGAATAAAAACAACATTTTTACTCTTGATCTTATAAATGATATTTAAAAATGATAACACAAAATAACCATAAAAATAAAATAATCATTTACACCATTCAAATTTAATATGTTAAAAAGAATAAAAAAAGTATCCAAAATATGATAAAAAATTCTAAATGCTCAGATGATTAAGACGTAAATTATTTAAAAAGTAATAACAGTCTGGCTATTATAAATTATGCATTATACTTTATGTTAAGTTATATTGAAAGCGCAAATAATATAAATAATTACGAAATATCGAAGTGCAAGCGAACTAATACTTATATAATAACAAGAATAAAATATATAAGAAAATACACTTAATATTAGTGTTCAAAAGCAATTTTACTCCTGAAGTTATAAAGTCAATTTCACATAATACAAAAAAAAAATTGCTGGCATTTGCAACACAATTATGTTTCCATTCCCCTCTTTTCAAAACTTGTAATCAAATTCCATTATCATTAATATAAATTCTTGTTCTTACTTCCATTTCATCTTGAAGGAATCATTTTAAAAGTATTTTTTACTTAAAGTAAATTTCAAATTAGAATGTGTCAGATATTTTGTCAAAATTAATTTGTAACTGTTAAATAATTTGACTTGATTATGAGTTGTCTTTTTTTGTCATCAACCAGTAGCATATATGGTAATGTTATCGGTTTCTTATATTTGTAGAAGAAGCCAATAACAATACCATATATACAGTAGGTAGTTGACAAAAAAGACAACTCATAATGAGGTTAAATTATTTCACAGTTACTAAATAATTTTATCATAATATTTGACAACTTCTAAATTTCAAAGTAAAAAATATTTTAAAATAATTCATTCATTCAATATCATCATCAAAAGATAATTGTTGTATGTTACATATAAATGGAATTTATAATTGAAAATCATGATATTTTTCTCTTTATTTTCCTTTGAAAAATTACTATGTTCTTTTATAACAAAAAAATAAAAATTCTATGATTTGTTAAATTTTCTAGCTATAAGTAGAGAAAATATTGAACTAATTACACTTTATAAGGGTAAATTATACCAGATGTAACATTCATGCTCAATACTATACAAATATTGTCTGTTTTCACCCAAATCCGTCACCATTAAGCTTCACCGCTTTAAAACTCTTTTATTTACTCATTTATATATGTGCAGTATTCATCTTTTTATGTACTGATAAAATTAAAAATATCTAAAAAATAAAAAAAATTAGTTTCAAGATGTCAAGTCATCGCTTCTAAGTTTTCAATGGGAATAAAAAAAAATTAGTTTGAAGAGATTTTGGAATGTCATGTCAAGTAATAAAAAATATATATTACATCTAAAAAAAGTATTCTATGCCAATTAGGAAAAATTAGGGAAATAATGCATATAAAAGGTGTAATTTTAAAATTGCCTCATTTTTTTTTCTTCTCTTTTTTTTATTTTATAAAACTTCTTCTACTTTTCTTAAAAACGTCTAATGGTTAAAATATGAATCAATTGAATTAAAATGGCGTATTAGGATTTTCACAATTAATGAAATTTATTGAGAGATTTTGAACTTTAAAATAGCCTACTTTTTCCGAACTACAGCATACTTTGACAAATTTGTCATTTTCATAATAAACAAGTTATAAAAGATAAAAGTTGAAATCTCTCAAATAAAAAAACTTATTTTTGAAACTCGAGTTAGAAATCCAGAATTTGAGATGTCGAATGAGCCAACAAAGTCGGAATAAAGTCATCTCACCACTTTCATCCTACTCGAGTATAAGTGCACCCAAGTCATCTCAGCATTTTCATCCTCCTCGAGGATAGGTGCATCCAAGTCATCTAAGTCATCCAAGTCAAGGTTCCCTCGGAACCACAAAGTGTAAAGTCTACCGTTGGGAGTACGCGTGTCCTAGACGCCACTCCAACCCCGAAGTTCTGTCCACCCAAATCCATTCTCGACGAGTACTAGCTTGCAAGGATCCTACTGGCACGCTACGAGGGTAAGCTTCTGAGGGTTTTTACCGTGTCACTGGACGATTTACCGTACAATTATTTGCGCATTTAAATACTTTTGTGTGATAATCAATAATACAAGACAATAATGAATTAGATTACATTAAAGATTCTCTAGGGCCTAGAATGTTGGAACTAATAAGTTGTATCCACGAGCGTAAATAGAATCACTGGTTTTCAAAACAATCGATACATACACCGGTTCGTACATTTTCCCAGCCGGTCGAGTAGACACTCTAGTCAAAGAAGGCTAAAGCCGCTATGAGCGCATGTTTCCACTCACACCAGTGTATCAATGTCAGCAGACACCACTATGAGCGAAAAAGGGCTCTAAGAACAGCTTTAGTCTTTGTGACTAGAGTCACCACTCGGCCGATTGGGAAAATGTGTGAATCGGCTTATAAATCGACTGTCTTTGAAAACCAAAGATTCTATATACGTTCTCGAATACAACTTATTAGTTTTAACATTCTAGGCCTTAGAGGATCTTTGAAAACTGTAGGGTCGGGACGGTAAAAATCCTCAGAAGCTAAAACCTCGTTGTGTGACAGGGATCCTTGCAAGCTAATACTCGTCGAGACATAGTCAAGCAGACAGAATTTTGGGACCGAAAAGTCCGTCATGCGTACTCCTAGTAGGTGAGACTGGTGATTCTAAGGGAATCTTTGGACGTGAATCCTAGGGCTGTTAATATGGGTCATGACACGATAACACGATTCGCGTAACCCGTAATTAAACGAATTAGGGTTGAGCCTAAATGGGTTAAGGTCATAAATGGGTCGACACGATTAACCCGAAAAATAAATGGGTTGGGTCAGGGTTTACTTGTCAACCCATTAACAACCCGTTTAACCCGTTTAACTTAATTGTAATTAATATAATTGTTTGTACTTAGTTGAATTTTAACTTGTTAGTTTAAATTTTAGTTTGTTTAGTTCATTATTGTTGTTAAAAAATTGGCAGTTAAAATATTAGATGGATTAAATGTTACAATGTTTTTTATTTTCTTTAGTTTGTTTGGCCTTTTGTTTTTTGAATTTCGAGCTTTTGAATTTAAACTTTAAGTATACTAACAAACATTGTCAAATGTTAATGGATTAGTGAATTTTACACTTTTAGTTAATTATATTGTATAAAATATATTAAATTGGTTAAAGGGATCTCAATTTTTTTATATCTATTTATTGTATTTTTTAGCTAGACGGGTTAAACGAGTCAACTCGTGTAACCCGTTTAATAAATGGGTTGGGTCGTGTCAACCCGTTTAATAAACGGGTTGGGTCAGGGTTGAGCTAAATGGGTCACCAAAGTAAGATGACACGACACGTTTTTACCCGCCAACCCATATTGACACCCCTAGTGAATCCTTTGTGAGGATTAGATGCACTCTTCTACAGGGCGGAGATTACTGCGAGGTTTTGTCTTGCTAATAGTAACCAAGGCTTTGTAAAGAGACCTTCGACGTCAGAGTGTTGAGCGAAGTTTTTAGTGTTGTAAGGACTTCTATGGGGGATTATGCTTATTGGGGGGGGGGGGGGTAAATGTTTGGGAACCAGAACTAAGCTATTCCTTTTTGAGATATTTCTTTTGGGACAATTTCAGGACTTGGAATGTTTTAGAACTGAGAGAAAGTTTGGGTGGAGAGGGGGTCGGGGGTAGGGTAGGTGTAAGAGAAGGTTGTTGGTGAATTGCATGTGGGTTTGACCTCTATTTATAGAATTCAATGGAGACCGTACGGTTTAGGGGCTGAGACCGTATGAGCTCTACATGGGAGCATACGCTCTCCTACAACACCAGTATGAGATCTAGATCTCATCCGGGCTTTTAACAAGGACCATATTGTCTAAAAAGGCTTGTATGAGCGTTTTAAGTTGTTTGGATTTTTGTGACACATGACATATAAAGATATGGACCATTTGAATATTTTACCGACAGGGGTGGAGACCGTACGGTTCAGGCAGGGAGACCGTACGGTTCAGGCAGGGAGACCGTACGGTTCTTGTCTCCTGTAGAGGAGACTGTACGGTCTAGGTCTCTTGTGAACGAGACCGTACGGTCTAGGTCTCCTCTGAAGGAGATTGTATGGTTTCAGATTAAAAAGTGTTTGATTGCAAGATCGATGGTGCCAGTCTTGTTAACTATGTTATTTCACTCTAGTTGATTTTGATTACTTGATTTAATATATGGTTTTTATAATATGCTTTATATATATATTTTTATAATATGCCTTTACTTTACACTTTTTATGTATATATATATATAGGGAGAGGCTCTTGTGAGAACCCCTATGCTTATGCGAGAACTGTTCTTAAGGTGAGAACCCCCCTAAACTACGTAGTTTCATTAAGGACTAAAGGGCATTTATCCCTTTTATTTTAATTAAAAATCCAGGAGAGAGAAAAGAGGATAGTGATGAGTCATCATTTGTTTATTCTTTATTAAAAAATGTTTTTCCGCTTATTCCGAACTCCGATTTCGAATATTTTTATATGGATGAACTCGTATTGACAAGACGCTCATTTTAAGATCCATGAAGCCCGGGTAAAAACGATGTTTTCAATTTTAGAACATACAGCTTTAATTTTAGAACATGCGGTCTGGTTTCGTCTTTTTTAATTCCGTTGTTTTAAATAATGTTATAAACCTTCTAAACCTTGTATATTGTATTCTAAGAGTTCAACATAATGTTCTAAAGGATATTAGTTGATATCTGTAACATTTTTGCATTGTTATTTTATGATATATCGAATTTGCGACTCATAATTTAAAGCTAATGTACATGTTTACTAAATAACGTTACATATGTTCGAAATTTTATAGCTCGTGTTCTATATAATATTACATGTGTTCGAAAAGCAATAGTCTCTGTTTTGAAAAGTGAAGTACAATGCTCTTGAAATAGTTAAACGCAATGTTCTAAACGATGTTTGTTATGTTCTAAAATGTCGTATATCTAAAAATTAAGTCATACAATCTAAAACGTAAGTCATATGTTCTACAATTAATTTCCTGTATTTTTAAAAAATAGTATTATCTAAAGCTAATGAACATGTTTTTGATAATAATAACAATAATAATGAAAATTTAATAAAGAATATGAGTCGACACGATTAACCCGAAAAATAAATGGGTTGGGTCAGGGTTTACTTGTCAACCCATTAACAACCCGTTTAACCCGTTTAACTTAATTGTAATTAATATAATTGTTTGTACTTAGTTGAATTTTAACTTGTTAGTTTAAATTTTAGTTTGTTTAGTTCATTATTGTGGTTAAAAAATTGGCAGTTGAAATATTAGATGGATTAAATGTTACAATGTTTTTTATTTTCTTTAGTTTGTTTGGCCTTTTGTTTTTTGAATTTCGAGCTTTTGAATTTAAACTTTAAGTATACTAACAAACATTGTCCAATGTTAATGGATTAGTGAATTTTACACTTTTAGTTAATTATATTGTATAAAATATATTAAATTGGTTAAAGGGATCTCAATTTTTTTATATCTATTTATTGTATTTTTTAGCTAGACGGGTTAAACGAGTCAACTCGTGTAACCCGTTTAATAAATGGGTTGGGTCGTGTCAACCCGTTTAATAAACGGGTTGGGTCAGGGTTGAGCTAAATGGGTCACCAAAGTAAGATGACACGACACGTTTTTACCCGCCAACCCATATTGACACCCCTAGTGAATCCTTTGTGAGGATTAGATGCACTCTTCTACAGGGCGGAGATTACTGCGAGGTTTTGTCTTGCTAATAGTAACCAAGGCTTTGTAAAGAGACCTTCGACGTCAGAGTGTTGAGCGAAGTTTTTAGTGTTGTAAGGACTTCTATGGGGGATTATGCTTATTGGGGGGAGGGGGGGGGGGGTAAATGTTTGGGAACCAGAACTAAGCTATTCCTTTTTGAGATATTTCTTTTGGGACAATTTCAGGACTTGGAATGTTTTAGAACTGAGAGAAAGTTTGGGTGGAGAGGGGGTCGGGGGTAGGGTAGGTGTAAGAGAAGGTTGTTGGTGAATTGCATGTGGGTTTGACCTCTATTTATAGAATTCAATGGAGACCGTACGGTTTAGGGGCTGAGACCGTATGAGCTCTACATGGGAGCATACGCTCTCCTAGAACACCAGTATGAGATCTAGATCTCATCCGGGCTTTTAACAAGGACCATATTGTCTAAAAAGGCTTGTATGAGCGTTTTAAGTTGTTTGGATTTTTGTGACACATGACATATAAAGATATGGACCATTTGAATATTTTACCGACAGGGGTGGAGACCGTACGGTTCAGGCAGGGAGACCGTACGGTTCTTGTCTCCTGTAGAGGAGACTGTACGGTCTAGGTCTCTTGTGAACGAGACCGTACGGTCTAGGTCTCCTCTGAAGGAGATTGTATGGTTTCAGATTAAAAAGTGTTTGATTGCAAGATCGATGGTGCCAGTCTTGTTAACTATGTTATTTCACTCTAGTTGATTTTGATTACTTGATTTAATATATGGTTTTTATAATATGCTTTATATATATATTTTTATAATATGCCTTTACTTTACACTTTTTATGTATATATATATATAGGGAGAGGCTCTTGTGAGAACCCCTATGCTTATGCGAGAACTGTTCTTAAGGTGAGAACCCCCCTAAACTACGTAGTTTCATTAAGGACTAAAGGGCATTTATCCCTTTTATTTTAATTAAAAATCCAGGAGAGAGAAAAGAGGATAGTGATGAGTCATCATTTGTTTATTCTTTATTAAAAAATGTTTTTCCGCTTATTCCGAACTCCGATTTCGAATATTTTTATATGGATGAACTCGTATTGACAAGACGCTCATTTTAAGATCCATGAAGCCCGGGTAAAAACGATGTTTTCAATTTTAGAACATACAGCTTTAATTTTAGAACATGCGGTCTGGTTTCGTCTTTTTTAATTCCGTTGTTTTAAATAATGTTATAAACCTTCTAAACCTTGTATATTGTATTCTAAGAGTTCAACATAATGTTCTAAAGGATATTAGTTGATATCTGTAACATTTTTGCATTGTTATTTTATGATATATCGAATTTGCGACTCATAATTTAAAGCTAATGTACATGTTTACTAAATAACGTTACATATGTTCGAAATTTTATAGCTCGTGTTCTATATAATATTACATGTGTTCGAAAAGCAATAGTCTCTGTTTTGAAAAGTGAAGTACAATGCTCTTGAAATAGTTAAACGCAATGTTCTAAACGATGTTTGTTATGTTCTAAAATGTCGTATATCTAAAAATTAAGTCATACAATCTAAAACGTAAGTCATATGTTCTACAATTAATTTCCTGTATTTTTAAAAAATAGTATTATCTAAAGCTAATGAACATGTTTTTGATAATAATAACAATAATAATGAAAATTTAATAAAGAATATGAGTCGACACGATTAACCCGAAAAATAAATGGGTTGGGTCAGGGTTTACTTGTCAACCCATTAACAACCCGTTTAACCCGTTTAACTTAATTGTAATTAATATAATTGTTTGTACTTAGTTGAATTTTAACTTGTTAGTTTAAATTTTAGTTTGTTTAGTTCATTATTGTGGTTAAAAAATTGGCAGTTGAAATATTAGATGGATTAAATGTTACAATGTTTTTTATTTTCTTTAGTTTGTTTGGCCTTTTGTTTTTTGAATTTCGAGCTTTTGAATTTAAACTTTAAGTATACTAACAAACATTGTCCAATGTTAATGGATTAGTGAATTTTACACTTTTAGTTAATTATATTGTATAAAATATATTAAATTGGTTAAAGGGATCTCAATTTTTTTATATCTATTTATTGTATTTTTTAGCTAGACGGGTTAAACGAGTCAACTCGTGTAACCCGTTTAATAAATGGGTTGGGTCGTGTCAACCCGTTTAATAAACGGGTTGGGTCAGGGTTGAGCTAAATGGGTCACCAAAGTAAGATGACACGACACGTTTTTACCCGCCAACCCATATTGACACCCCTAGTGAATCCTTTGTGAGGATTAGATGCACTCTTCTACAGGGCGGAGATTACTGCGAGGTTTTGTCTTGCTAATAGTAACCAAGGCTTTGTAAAGAGACCTTCGACGTCAGAGTGTTGAGCGAAGTTTTTAGTGTTGTAAGGACTTCTATGGGGGATTATGCTTATTGGGGGGAGGGGGGGGGGTAAATGTTTGGGAACCAGAACTAAGCTATTCCTTTTTGAGATATTTCTTTTGGGACAATTTCAGGACTTGGAATGTTTTAGAACTGAGAGAAAGTTTGGGTGGAGAGGGGGTCGGGGGTAGGGTAGGTGTAAGAGAAGGTTGTTGGTGAATTGCATGTGGGTTTGACCTCTATTTATAGAATTCAATGGAGACCGTACGGTTTAGGGGCTGAGACCGTATGAGCTCTACATGGGAGCATACGCTCTCCTAGAACACCAGTATGAGATCTAGATCTCATCCGGGCTTTTAACAAGGACCATATTGTCTAAAAAGGCTTGTATGAGCGTTTTAAGTTGTTTGGATTTTTGTGACACATGACATATAAAGATATGGACCATTTGAATATTTTACCGACAGGGGTGGAGACCGTACGGTTCAGGCAGGGAGACCGTACGGTTCTTGTCTCCTGTAGAGGAGACTGTACGGTCTAGGTCTCTTGTGAACGAGACCGTACGGTCTAGGTCTCCTCTGAAGGAGATTGTATGGTTTCAGATTAAAAAGTGTTTGATTGCAAGATCGATGGTGCCAGTCTTGTTAACTATGTTATTTCACTCTAGTTGATTTTGATTACTTGATTTAATATATGGTTTTTATAATATGCTTTATATATATATTTTTATAATATGCCTTTACTTTACACTTTTTATGTATATATATATATAGGGAGAGGCTCTTGTGAGAACCCCTATGCTTATGCGAGAACTGTTCTTAAGGTGAGAACCCCCCTAAACTACGTAGTTTCATTAAGGACTAAAGGGCATTTATCCCTTTTATTTTAATTAAAAATCCAGGAGAGAGAAAAGAGGATAGTGATGAGTCATCATTTGTTTATTCTTTATTAAAAAATGTTTTTCCGCTTATTCCGAACTCCGATTTCGAATATTTTTATATGGATGAACTCGTATTGACAAGACGCTCATTTTAAGATCCATGAAGCCCGGGTAAAAACGATGTTTTCAATTTTAGAACATACAGCTTTAATTTTAGAACATGCGGTCTGGTTTCGTCTTTTTTAATTCCGTTGTTTTAAATAATGTTATAAACCTTCTAAACCTTGTATATTGTATTCTAAGAGTTCAACATAATGTTCTAAAGGATATTAGTTGATATCTGTAACATTTTTGCATTGTTATTTTATGATATATCGAATTTGCGACTCATAATTTAAAGCTAATGTACATGTTTACTAAATAACGTTACATATGTTCGAAATTTTATAGCTCGTGTTCTATATAATATTACATGTGTTCGAAAAGCAATAGTCTCTGTTTTGAAAAGTGAAGTACAATGCTCTTGAAATAGTTAAACGCAATGTTCTAAACGATGTTTGTTATGTTCTAAAATGTCGTATATCTAAAAATTAAGTCATACAATCTAAAACGTAAGTCATATGTTCTACAATTAATTTCCTGTATTTTTAAAAAATAGTATTATCTAAAGCTAATGAACATGTTTTTGATAATAATAACAATAATAATTAAAATTTAATAAAGAATATGAGTCGACACGATTAACCCGAAAAATAAATGGGTTGGGTCAGGGTTTACTTGTCAACCCATTAACAACCCGTTTAACCCGTTTAACTTAATTGTAATTAATATAATTGTTTGTACTTAGTTGAATTTTAACTTGTTAGTTTAAATTTTAGTTTGTTTAGTTCATTATTGTGGTTAAAAAATTGGCAGTTGAAATATTAGATGGATTAAATGTTACAATGTTTTTTATTTTCTTTAGTTTGTTTGGCCTTTTGTTTTTTGAATTTCGAGCTTTTGAATTTAAACTTTAAGTATACTAACAAACATTGTCCAATGTTAATGGATTAGTGAATTTTACACTTTTAGTTAATTATATTGTATAAAATATATTAAATTGGTTAAAGGGATCTCAATTTTTTTATATCTATTTATTGTATTTTTTAGCTAGACGGGTTAAACGAGTCAACTCGTGTAACCCGTTTAATAAATGGGTTGGGTCGTGTCAACCCGTTTAATAAACGGGTTGGGTCAGGGTTGAGCTAAATGGGTCACCAAAGTAAGATGACACGACACGTTTTTACCCGCCAACCCATATTGACACCCCTAGTGAATCCTTTGTGAGGATTAGATGCACTCTTCTACAGGGCGGAGATTACTGCGAGGTTTTGTCTTGCTAATAGTAACCAAGGCTTTGTAAAGAGACCTTCGACGTCAGAGTGTTGAGCGAAGTTTTTAGTGTTGTAAGGACTTCTATGGGGGATTATGCTTATTGGGGGGGGGGGGGGGTAAATGTTTGGGAACCAGAACTAAGCTATTCCTTTTTGAGATATTTCTTTTGGGACAATTTCAGGACTTGGAATGTTTTAGAACTGAGAGAAAGTTTGGGTGGAGAGGGGGTCGGGGGTAGGGTAGGTGTAAGAGAAGGTTGTTGGTGAATTGCATGTGGGTTTGACCTCTATTTATAGAATTCAATGGAGACCGTACGGTTTAGGGGCTGAGACCGTATGAGCTCTACATGGGAGCATACGCTCTCCTACAACACCAGTATGAGATCTAGATCTCATCCGGGCTTTTAACAAGGACCATATTGTCTAAAAAGGCTTGTATGAGCGTTTTAAGTTGTTTGGATTTTTGTGACACATGACATATAAAGATATGGACCATTTGAATATTTTACCGACAGGGGTGGAGACCGTACGGTTCAGGCAGGGAGACCGTACGGTTCTTGTCTCCTGTAGAGGAGACTGTACGGTCTAGGTCTCTTGTGAACGAGACCGTACGGTCTAGGTCTCCTCTGAAGGAGATTGTATGGTTTCAGATTAAAAAGTGTTTGATTGCAAGATCGATGGTGCCAGTCTTGTTAACTATGTTATTTCACTCTAGTTGATTTTGATTACTTGATTTAATATATGGTTTTTATAATATGCTTTATATATATATTTTTATAATATGCCTTTACTTTACACTTTTTATGTATATATATATATATATATATATATATATATATATATATATATATATATATAGGGAGAGGCTCTTGTGAGAACCCCTATGCTTATGCGAGAACTGTTCTTAAGGTGAGAACCCCCCTAAACTACGTAGTTTCATTAAGGACTAAAGGGCATTTATCCCTTTTATTTTAATTAAAAATCCAGTAGAGAGAAAAGAGGATAGTGATGAGTCATCATTTGTTTATTCTTTATTAAAAAATGTTTTTCCGCTTATTCCGAACTCCGATTTCGAATATTTTTATATGGATGAACTCGTATTGACAAGACGCTCATTTTAAGATCCATGAAGCCCGGGTAAAAACGATGTTTTCAATTTTAGAACATACAGCTTTAATTTTAGAACATGCGGTCTGGTTTCGTCTTTTTTAATTCCGTTGTTTTAAATAATGTTATAAACCTTCTAAACCTTGTATATTGTATTCTAAGAGTTCAACATAATGTTCTAAAGGATATTAGTTGATATCTGTAACATTTTTGCATTGTTATTTTATGATATATCGAATTTGCGACTCATAATTTAAAGCTAATGTACATGTTTACTAAATAACGTTACATATGTTCGAAATTTTATAGCTCGTGTTCTATATAATATTACATGTGTTCGAAAAGCAATAGTCTCTGTTTTGAAAAGTGAAGTACAATGCTCTTGAAATAGTTAAACGCAATGTTCTAAACGATGTTTGTTATGTTCTAAAATGTCGTATATCTAAAAATTAAGTCATACAATCTAAAACGTAAGTCATATGTTCTACAATTAATTTCCTGTATTTTTAAAAAATAGTATTATCTAAAGCTAATGAACATGTTTTTGATAATAATAACAATAATAATTAAAATTTAATAAAGAATATGAGTCGACACGATTAACCCGAAAAATAAATGGGTTGGGTCAGGGTTTACTTGTCAACCCATTAACAACCCGTTTAACCCGTTTAACTTAATTGTAATTAATATAATTGTTTGTACTTAGTTGAATTTTAACTTGTTAGTTTAAATTTTAGTTTGTTTAGTTCATTATTGTGGTTAAAAAATTGGCAGTTGAAATATTAGATGGATTAAATGTTACAATGTTTTTTATTTTCTTTAGTTTGTTTGGCCTTTTGTTTTTTGAATTTCGAGCTTTTGAATTTAAACTTTAAGTATACTAACAAACATTGTCCAATGTTAATGGATTAGTGAATTTTACACTTTTAGTTAATTATATTGTATAAAATATATTAAATTGGTTAAAGGGATCTCAATTTTTTTATATCTATTTATTGTATTTTTTAGCTAGACGGGTTAAACGAGTCAACTCGTGTAACCCGTTTAATAAATGGGTTGGGTCGTGTCAACCCGTTTAATAAACGGGTTGGGTCAGGGTTGAGCTAAATGGGTCACCAAAGTAAGATGACACGACACGTTTTTACCCGCCAACCCATATTGACACCCCTAGTGAATCCTTTGTGAGGATTAGATGCACTCTTCTACAGGGCGGAGATTACTGCGAGGTTTTGTCTTGCTAATAGTAACCAAGGCTTTGTAAAGAGACCTTCGACGTCAGAGTGTTGAGCGAAGTTTTTAGTGTTGTAAGGACTTCTATGGGGGATTATGCTTATTGGGGGGGGGGGGGGGTAAATGTTTGGGAACCAGAACTAAGCTATTCCTTTTTGAGATATTTCTTTTGGGACAATTTCAGGACTTGGAATGTTTTAGAACTGAGAGAAAGTTTGGGTGGAGAGGGGGTCGGGGGTAGGGTAGGTGTAAGAGAAGGTTGTTGGTGAATTGCATGTGGGTTTGACCTCTATTTATAGAATTCAATGGAGACCGTACGGTTTAGGGGCTGAGACCGTATGAGCTCTACATGGGAGCATACGCTCTCCTACAACACCAGTATGAGATCTAGATCTCATCCGGGCTTTTAACAAGGACCATATTGTCTAAAAAGGCTTGTATGAGCGTTTTAAGTTGTTTGGATTTTTGTGACACATGACATATAAAGATATGGACCATTTGAATATTTTACCGACAGGGGTGGAGACCGTACGGTTCAGGCAGGGAGACCGTACGGTTCAGGCAGGGAGACCGTACGGTTCTTGTCTCCTGTAGAGGAGACTGTACGGTCTAGGTCTCTTGTGAACGAGACCGTACGGTCTAGGTCTCCTCTGAAGGAGATTGTATGGTTTCAGATTAAAAAGTGTTTGATTGCAAGATCGATGGTGCCAGTCTTGTTAACTATGTTATTTCACTCTAGTTGATTTTGATTACTTGATTTAATATATGGTTTTTATAATATGCTTTATATATATATTTTTATAATATGCCTTTACTTTACACTTTTTATGTATATATATATATATATATATATATATAGGGAGAGGCTCTTGTGAGAACCCCTATGCTTATGCGAGAACTGTTCTTAAGGTGAGAACCCCCCTAAACTACGTAGTTTCATTAAGGACTAAAGGGCATTTATCCCTTTTATTTTAATTAAAAATCCAGTAGAGAGAAAAGAGGATAGTGATGAGTCATCATTTGTTTATTCTTTATTAAAAAATGTTTTTCCGCTTATTCCGAACTCCGATTTCGAATATTTTTATATGGATGAACTCGTATTGACAAGACGCTCATTTTAAGATCCATGAAGCCCGGGTAAAAACGATGTTTTCAATTTTAGAACATACAGCTTTAATTTTAGAACATGCGGTCTGGTTTCGTCTTTTTTAATTCCGTTGTTTTAAATAATGTTATAAACCTTCTAAACCTTGTATATTGTATTCTAAGAGTTCAACATAATGTTCTAAAGGATATTAGTTGATATCTGTAACATTTTTGCATTGTTATTTTATGATATATCGAATTTGCGACTCATAATTTAAAGCTAATGTACATGTTTACTAAATAACGTTACATATGTTCGAAATTTTATAGCTCGTGTTCTATATAATATTACATGTGTTCGAAAAGCAATAGTCTCTGTTTTGAAAAGTGAAGTACAATGCTCTTGAAATAGTTAAACGCAATGTTCTAAACGATGTTTGTTATGTTCTAAAATGTCGTATATCTAAAAATTAAGTCATACAATCTAAAACGTAAGTCATATGTTCTACAATTAATTTCCTGTATTTTTAAAAAATAGTATTATCTAAAGCTAATGAACATGTTTTTGATAATAATAACAATAATAATGAAAATTTAATAAAGAATATGAGTCGACACGATTAACCCGAAAAATAAATGGGTTGGGTCAGGGTTTACTTGTCAACCCATTAACAACCCGTTTAACCCGTTTAACTTAATTGTAATTAATATAATTGTTTGTACTTAGTTGAATTTTAACTTGTTAGTTTAAATTTTAGTTTGTTTAGTTCATTATTGTTGTTAAAAAATTGGCAGTTGAAATATTAGATGGATTAAATGTTACAATGTTTTTTATTTTCTTTAGTTTGTTTGGCCTTTTGTTTTTTGAATTTCGAGCTTTTGAATTTAAACTTTAAGTATACTAACAAACATTGTCAAATGTTAATGGATTAGTGAATTTTACACTTTTAGTTAATTATATTGTATAAAATATATTAAATTGGTTAAAGGGATCTCAATTTTTTTATATCTATTTATTGTATTTTTTAGCTAGACGGGTTAAACGAGTCAACTCGTGTAACCCGTTTAATAAATGGGTTGGGTCGTGTCAACCCGTTTAATAAACGGGTTGGGTCAGGGTTGAGCTAAATGGGTCACCAAAGTAAGATGACACGACACGTTTTTACCCGCCAACCCATATTGACACCCCTAGTGAATCCTTTGTGAGGATTAGATGCACTCTTCTACAGGGCGGAGATTACTGCGAGGTTTTGTCTTGCTAATAGTAACCAAGGCTTTGTAAAGAGACCTTCGACGTCAGAGTGTTGAGCGAAGTTTTTAGTGTTGTAAGGACTTCTATGGGGGATTATGCTTATTGGGGGGGGGGGGGGTAAATGTTTGGGAACCAGAACTAAGCTATTCCTTTTTGAGATATTTCTTTTGGGACAATTTCAGGACTTGGAATGTTTTAGAACTGAGAGAAAGTTTGGGTGGAGAGGGGTCGGGGGTAGGGTAGGTGTAAGAGAAGGTTGTTGGTGAATTGCATGTGGGTTTGACCTCTATTTATAGAATTCAATGGAGACCGTACGGTTTAGGGGCTGAGACCGTATGAGCTCTACATGGGAGCATACGCTCTCCTACAACACCAGTATGAGATCTAGATCTCATCCGGGCTTTTAACAAGGACCATATTGTCTAAAAAGGCTTGTATGAGCGTTTTAAGTTGTTTGGATTTTTGTGACACATGACATATAAAGATATGGACCATTTGAATATTTTACCGACAGGGGTGGAGACCGTACGGTTCAGGCAGGGAGACCGTACGGTTCAGGCAGGGAGACCGTACGGTTCTTGTCTCCTGTAGAGGAGACTGTACGGTCTAGGTCTCTTGTGAACGAGACCGTACGGTCTAGGTCTCCTCTGAAGGAGATTGTATGGTTTCAGATTAAAAAGTGTTTGATTGCAAGATCGATGGTGCCAGTCTTGTTAACTATGTTATTTCACTCTAGTTGATTTTGATTACTTGATTTAATATATGGTTTTTATAATATGCTTTATATATATATTTTTATAATATGCCTTTACTTTACACTTTTTATGTATATATATATATAGGGAGAGGCTCTTGTGAGAACCCCTATGCTTATGCGAGAACTGTTCTTAAGGTGAGAACCCCCCTAAACTACGTAGTTTCATTAAGGACTAAAGGGCATTTATCCCTTTTATTTTAATTAAAAATCCAGGAGAGAGAAAAGAGGATAGTGATGAGTCATCATTTGTTTATTCTTTATTAAAAAATGTTTTTCCGCTTATTCCGAACTCCGATTTCGAATATTTTTATATGGATGAACTCGTATTGACAAGACGCTCATTTTAAGATCCATGAAGCCCGGGTAAAAACGATGTTTTCAATTTTAGAACATACAGCTTTAATTTTAGAACATGCGGTCTGGTTTCGTCTTTTTTAATTCCGTTGTTTTAAATAATGTTATAAACCTTCTAAACCTTGTATATTGTATTCTAAGAGTTCAACATAATGTTCTAAAGGATATTAGTTGATATCTGTAACATTTTTGCATTGTTATTTTATGATATATCGAATTTGCGACTCATAATTTAAAGCTAATGTACATGTTTACTAAATAACGTTACATATGTTCGAAATTTTATAGCTCGTGTTCTATATAATATTACATGTGTTCGAAAAGCAATAGTCTCTGTTTTGAAAAGTGAAGTACAATGCTCTTGAAATAGTTAAACGCAATGTTCTAAACGATGTTTGTTATGTTCTAAAATGTCGTATATCTAAAAATTAAGTCATACAATCTAAAACGTAAGTCATATGTTCTACAATTAATTTCCTGTATTTTTAAAAAATAGTATTATCTAAAGCTAATGAACATGTTTTTGATAATAATAACAATAATAATGAAAATTTAATAAAGAATATGAGTCGACACGATTAACCCGAAAAATAAATGGGTTGGGTCAGGGTTTACTTGTCAACCCATTAACAACCCGTTTAACTTAATTGTAATTAATATAATTGTTTGTACTTAGTTGAATTTTAACTTGTTAGTTTAAATTTTAGTTTGTTTAGTTCATTATTGTGGTTAAAAAATTGGCAGTTGAAATATTAGATGGATTAAATGTTACAATGTTTTTTATTTTCTTTAGTTTGTTTGGCCTTTTGTTTTTTGAATTTCGAGCTTTTGAATTTAAACTTTAAGTATACTAACAAACATTGTCCAATGTTAATGGATTAGTGAATTTTACACTTTTAGTTAATTATATTGTATAAAATATATTAAATTGGTTAAAGGGATCTCAATTTTTTTATATCTATTTATTGTATTTTTTAGCTAGACGGGTTAAACGAGTCAACTCGTGTAACCCGTTTAATAAATGGGTTGGGTCGTGTCAACCCGTTTAATAAACGGGTTGGGTCAGGGTTGAGCTAAATGGGTCACCAAAGTAAGATGACACGACACGTTTTTACCCGCCAACCCATATTGACACCCCTAGTGAATCCTTTGTGAGGATTAGATGCACTCTTCTACAGGGCGGAGATTACTGCGAGGTTTTGTCTTGCTAATAGTAACCAAGGCTTTGTAAAGAGACCTTCGACGTCAGAGTGTTGAGCGAAGTTTTTAGTGTTGTAAGGACTTCTATGGGGGATTATGCTTATTGGGGGGGGGGGGGGTAAATGTTTGGGAACCAGAACTAAGCTATTCCTTTTTGAGATATTTCTTTTGGGACAATTTCAGGACTTGGAATGTTTTAGAACTGAGAGAAAGTTTGGGTGGAGAGGGGTCGGGGGTAGGGTAGGTGTAAGAGAAGGTTGTTGGTGAATTGCATGTGGGTTTGACCTCTATTTATAGAATTCAATGGAGACCGTACGGTTTAGGGGCTGAGACCGTATGAGCTCTACATGGGAGCATACGCTCTCCTACAACACCAGTATGAGATCTAGATCTCATCCGGGCTTTTAACAAGGACCATATTGTCTAAAAAGGCTTGTATGAGCGTTTTAAGTTGTTTGGATTTTTGTGACACATGACATATAAAGATATGGACCATTTGAATATTTTACCGACAGGGGTGGAGACCGTACGGTTCAGGCAGGGAGACCGTACGGTTCAGGCAGGGAGACCGTACGGTTCTTGTCTCCTGTAGAGGAGACTGTACGGTCTAGGTCTCTTGTGAACGAGACCGTACGGTCTAGGTCTCCTCTGAAGGAGATTGTATGGTTTCAGATTAAAAAGTGTTTGATTGCAAGATCGATGGTGCCAGTCTTGTTAACTATGTTATTTCACTCTAGTTGATTTTGATTACTTGATTTAATATATGGTTTTTATAATATGCTTTATATATATATTTTTATAATATGCCTTTACTTTACACTTTTTATGTATATATATATATAGGGAGAGGCTCTTGTGAGAACCCCTATGCTTATGCGAGAACTGTTCTTAAGGTGAGAACCCCCCTAAACTACGTAGTTTCATTAAGGACTAAAGGGCATTTATCCCTTTTATTTTAATTAAAAATCCAGGAGAGAGAAAAGAGGATAGTGATGAGTCATCATTTGTTTATTCTTTATTAAAAAATGTTTTTCCGCTTATTCCGAACTCCGATTTCGAATATTTTTATATGGATGAACTCGTATTGACAAGACGCTCATTTTAAGATCCATGAAGCCCGGGTAAAAACGATGTTTTCAATTTTAGAACATACAGCTTTAATTTTAGAACATGCGGTCTGGTTTCGTCTTTTTTAATTCCGTTGTTTTAAATAATGTTATAAACCTTCTAAACCTTGTATATTGTATTCTAAGAGTTCAACATAATGTTCTAAAGGATATTAGTTGATATCTGTAACATTTTTGCATTGTTATTTTATGATATATCGAATTTGCGACTCATAATTTAAAGCTAATGTACATGTTTACTAAATAACGTTACATATGTTCGAAATTTTATAGCTCGTGTTCTATATAATATTACATGTGTTCGAAAAGCAATAGTCTCTGTTTTGAAAAGTGAAGTACAATGCTCTTGAAATAGTTAAACGCAATGTTCTAAACGATGTTTGTTATGTTCTAAAATGTCGTATATCTAAAAATTAAGTCATACAATCTAAAACGTAAGTCATATGTTCTACAATTAATTTCCTGTATTTTTAAAAAATAGTATTATCTAAAGCTAATGAACATGTTTTTGATAATAATAACAATAATAATGAAAATTTAATAAAGAATATGAGTCGACACGATTAACCCGAAAAATAAATGGGTTGGGTCAGGGTTTACTTGTCAACCCATTAACAACCCGTTTAACTTAATTGTAATTAATATAATTGTTTGTACTTAGTTGAATTTTAACTTGTTAGTTTAAATTTTAGTTTGTTTAGTTCATTATTGTGGTTAAAAAATTGGCAGTTGAAATATTAGATGGATTAAATGTTACAATGTTTTTTATTTTCTTTAGTTTGTTTGGCCTTTTGTTTTTTGAATTTCGAGCTTTTGAATTTAAACTTTAAGTATACTAACAAACATTGTCCAATGTTAATGGATTAGTGAATTTTACACTTTTAGTTAATTATATTGTATAAAATATATTAAATTGGTTAAAGGGATCTCAATTTTTTTATATCTATTTATTGTATTTTTTAGCTAGACGGGTTAAACGAGTCAACTCGTGTAACCCGTTTAATAAATGGGTTGGGTCGTGTCAACCCGTTTAATAAACGGGTTGGGTCAGGGTTGAGCTAAATGGGTCACCAAAGTAAGATGACACGACACGTTTTTACCCGCCAACCCATATTGACACCCCTAGTGAATCCTTTGTGAGGATTAGATGCACTCTTCTACAGGGCGGAGATTACTGCGAGGTTTTGTCTTGCTAATAGTAACCAAGGCTTTGTAAAGAGACCTTCGACGTCAGAGTGTTGAGCGAAGTTTTTAGTGTTGTAAGGACTTCTATGGGGGATTATGCTTATTGGGGGGAGGGGGGGTAAATGTTTGGGAACCAGAACTAAGCTATTCCTTTTTGAGATATTTCTTTTGGGACAATTTCAGGACTTGGAATGTTTTAGAACTGAGAGAAAGTTTGGGTGGAGAGGGGGTCGGGGGTAGGGTAGGTGTAAGAGAAGGTTGTTGGTGAATTGCATGTGGGTTTGACCTCTATTTATAGAATTCAATGGAGACCGTACGGTTTAGGGGCTGAGACCGTATGAGCTCTACATGGGAGCATACGCTCTCCTACAACACCAGTATGAGATCTAGATCTCATCCGGGCTTTTAACAAGGACCATATTGTCTAAAAAGGCTTGTATGAGCGTTTTAAGTTGTTTGGATTTTTGTGACACATGACATATAAAGATATGGACCATTTGAATATTTTACCGACAGGGGTGGAGACCGTACGGTTCAGGCAGGGAGACCGTACGGTTCAGGCAGGGAGACCGTACGGTTCTTGTCTCCTGTAGAGGAGACTGTACGGTCTAGGTCTCTTGTGAACGAGACCGTACGGTCTAGGTCTCCTCTGAAGGAGATTGTATGGTTTCAGATTAAAAAGTGTTTGATTGCAAGATCGATGGTGCCAGTCTTGTTAACTATGTTATTTCACTCTAGTTGATTTTGATTACTTGATTTAATATATGGTTTTTATAATATGCTTTATATATATATTTTTATAATATGCCTTTACTTTACACTTTTTATGTATATATATATATAGGGAGAGGCTCTTGTGAGAACCCCTATGCTTATGCGAGAACTGTTCTTAAGGTGAGAACCCCCCTAAACTACGTAGTTTCATTAAGGACTAAAGGGCATTTATCCCTTTTATTTTAATTAAAAATCCAGGAGAGAGAAAAGAGGATAGTGATGAGTCATCATTTGTTTATTCTTTATTAAAAAATGTTTTTCCGCTTATTCCGAACTCCGATTTCGAATATTTTTATATGGATGAACTCGTATTGACAAGACGCTCATTTTAAGATCCATGAAGCCCGGGTAAAAACGATGTTTTCAATTTTAGAACATACAGCTTTAATTTTAGAACATGCGGTCTGGTTTCGTCTTTTTTAATTCCGTTGTTTTAAATAATGTTATAAACCTTCTAAACCTTGTATATTGTATTCTAAGAGTTCAACATAATGTTCTAAAGGATATTAGTTGATATCTGTAACATTTTTGCATTGTTATTTTATGATATATCGAATTTGCGACTCATAATTTAAAGCTAATGTACATGTTTACTAAATAACGTTACATATGTTCGAAATTTTATAGCTCGTGTTCTATATAATATTACATGTGTTCGAAAAGCAATAGTCTCTGTTTTGAAAAGTGAAGTACAATGCTCTTGAAATAGTTAAACGCAATGTTCTAAACGATGTTTGTTATGTTCTAAAATGTCGTATATCTAAAAATTAAGTCATACAATCTAAAACGTAAGTCATATGTTCTACAATTAATTTCCTGTATTTTTAAAAAATAGTATTATCTAAAGCTAATGAACATGTTTTTGATAATAATAACAATAATAATGAAAATTTAATAAAGAATATGAGTCGACACGATTAACCCGAAAAATAAATGGGTTGGGTCAGGGTTTACTTGTCAACCCATTAACAACCCGTTTAACTTAATTGTAATTAATATAATTGTTTGTACTTAGTTGAATTTTAACTTGTTAGTTTAAATTTTAGTTTGTTTAGTTCATTATTGTGGTTAAAAAATTGGCAGTTGAAATATTAGATGGATTAAATGTTACAATGTTTTTTATTTTCTTTAGTTTGTTTGGCCTTTTGTTTTTTGAATTTCGAGCTTTTGAATTTAAACTTTAAGTATACTAACAAACATTGTCCAATGTTAATGGATTAGTGAATTTTACACTTTTAGTTAATTATATTGTATAAAATATATTAAATTGGTTAAAGGGATCTCAATTTTTTTATATCTATTTATTGTATTTTTTAGCTAGACGGGTTAAACGAGTCAACTCGTGTAACCCGTTTAATAAATGGGTTGGGTCGTGTCAACCCGTTTAATAAACGGGTTGGGTCAGGGTTGAGCTAAATGGGTCACCAAAGTAAGATGACACGACACGTTTTTACCCGCCAACCCATATTGACACCCCTAGTGAATCCTTTGTGAGGATTAGATGCACTCTTCTACAGGGCGGAGATTACTGCGAGGTTTTGTCTTGCTAATAGTAACCAAGGCTTTGTAAAGAGACCTTCGACGTCAGAGTGTTGAGCGAAGTTTTTAGTGTTGTAAGGACTTCTATGGGGGATTATGCTTATTGGGGGGAGGGGGGGGTAAATGTTTGGGAACCAGAACTAAGCTATTCCTTTTTGAGATATTTCTTTTGGGACAATTTCAGGACTTGGAATGTTTTAGAACTGAGAGAAAGTTTGGGTGGAGAGGGGGTCGGGGGTAGGGTAGGTGTAAGAGAAGGTTGTTGGTGAATTGCATGTGGGTTTGACCTCTATTTATAGAATTCAATGGAGACCGTACGGTTTAGGGGCTGAGACCGTATGAGCTCTACATGGGAGCATACGCTCTCCTACAACACCAGTATGAGATCTAGATCTCATCCGGGCTTTTAACAAGGACCATATTGTCTAAAAAGGCTTGTATGAGCGTTTTAAGTTGTTTGGATTTTTGTGACACATGACATATAAAGATATGGACCATTTGAATATTTTACCGACAGGGGTGGAGACCGTACGGTTCAGGCAGGGAGACCGTACGGTTCTTGTCTCCTGTAGAGGAGACTGTACGGTCTAGGTCTCTTGTGAACGAGACCGTACGGTCTAGGTCTCCTCTGAAGGAGATTGTATGGTTTCAGATTAAAAAGTGTTTGATTGCAAGATCGATGGTGCCAGTCTTGTTAACTATGTTATTTCACTCTAGTTGATTTTGATTACTTGATTTAATATATGGTTTTTATAATATGCTTTATATATATATTTTTATAATATGCCTTTACTTTACACTTTTTATGTATATATATATATAGGGAGAGGCTCTTGTGAGAACCCCTATGCTTATGCGAGAACTGTTCTTAAGGTGAGAACCCCCCTAAACTACGTAGTTTCATTAAGGACTAAAGGGCATTTATCCCTTTTATTTTAATTAAAAATCCAGGAGAGAGAAAAGAGGATAGTGATGAGTCATCATTTGTTTATTCTTTATTAAAAAATGTTTTTCCGCTTATTCCGAACTCCGATTTCGAATATTTTTATATGGATGAACTCGTATTGACAAGACGCTCATTTTAAGATCCATGAAGCCCGGGTAAAAACGATGTTTTCAATTTTAGAACATACAGCTTTAATTTTAGAACATGCGGTCTGGTTTCGTCTTTTTTAATTCCGTTGTTTTAAATAATGTTATAAACCTTCTAAACCTTGTATATTGTATTCTAAGAGTTCAACATAATGTTCTAAAGGATATTAGTTGATATCTGTAACATTTTTGCATTGTTATTTTATGATATATCGAATTTGCGACTCATAATTTAAAGCTAATGTACATGTTTACTAAATAACGTTACATATGTTCGAAATTTTATAGCTCGTGTTCTATATAATATTACATGTGTTCGAAAAGCAATAGTCTCTGTTTTGAAAAGTGAAGTACAATGCTCTTGAAATAGTTAAACGCAATGTTCTAAACGATGTTTGTTATGTTCTAAAATGTCGTATATCTAAAAATTAAGTCATACAATCTAAAACGTAAGTCATATGTTCTACAATTAATTTCCTGTATTTTTAAAAAATAGTATTATCTAAAGCTAATGAACATGTTTTTGATAATAATAACAATAATAATGAAAATTTAATAAAGAATATGAGTCGACACGATTAACCCGAAAAATAAATGGGTTGGGTCAGGGTTTACTTGTCAACCCATTAACAACCCGTTTAACCCGTTTAACTTAATTGTAATTAATATAATTGTTTGTACTTAGTTGAATTTTAACTTGTTAGTTTAAATTTTAGTTTGTTTAGTTCATTATTGTGGTTAAAAAATTGGCAGTTGAAATATTAGATGGATTAAATGTTACAATGTTTTTTATTTTCTTTAGTTTGTTTGGCCTTTTGTTTTTTGAATTTCGAGCTTTTGAATTTAAACTTTAAGTATACTAACAAACATTGTCCAATGTTAATGGATTAGTGAATTTTACACTTTTAGTTAATTATATTGTATAAAATATATTAAATTGGTTAAAGGGATCTCAATTTTTTTATATCTATTTATTGTATTTTTTAGCTAGACGGGTTAAACGAGTCAACTCGTGTAACCCGTTTAATAAATGGGTTGGGTCGTGTCAACCCGTTTAATAAACGGGTTGGGTCAGGGTTGAGCTAAATGGGTCACCAAAGTAAGATGACACGACACGTTTTTACCCGCCAACCCATATTGACACCCCTAGTGAATCCTTTGTGAGGATTAGATGCACTCTTCTACAGGGCGGAGATTACTGCGAGGTTTTGTCTTGCTAATAGTAACCAAGGCTTTGTAAAGAGACCTTCGACGTCAGAGTGTTGAGCGAAGTTTTTAGTGTTGTAAGGACTTCTATGGGGGATTATGCTTATTGGGGGGAGGGGGGGTAAATGTTTGGGAACCAGAACTAAGCTATTCCTTTTTGAGATATTTCTTTTGGGACAATTTCAGGACTTGGAATGTTTTAGAACTGAGAGAAAGTTTGGGTGGAGAGGGGGTCGGGGGTAGGGTAGGTGTAAGAGAAGGTTGTTGGTGAATTGCATGTGGGTTTGACCTCTATTTATAGAATTCAATGGAGACCGTACGGTTTAGGGGCTGAGACCGTATGAGCTCTACATGGGAGCATACGCTCTCCTACAACACCAGTATGAGATCTAGATCTCATCCGGGCTTTTAACAAGGACCATATTGTCTAAAAAGGCTTGTATGAGCGTTTTAAGTTGTTTGGATTTTTGTGACACATGACATATAAAGATATGGACCATTTGAATATTTTACCGACAGGGGTGGAGACCGTACGGTTCAGGCAGGGAGACCGTACGGTTCTTGTCTCCTGTAGAGGAGACTGTACGGTCTAGGTCTCTTGTGAACGAGACCGTACGGTCTAGGTCTCCTCTGAAGGAGATTGTATGGTTTCAGATTAAAAAGTGTTTGATTGCAAGATCGATGGTGCCAGTCTTGTTAACTATGTTATTTCACTCTAGTTGATTTTGATTACTTGATTTAATATATGGTTTTTATAATATGCTTTATATATATATTTTTATAATATGCCTTTACTTTACACTTTTTATGTATATATATATATAGGGAGAGGCTCTTGTGAGAACCCCTATGCTTATGCGAGAACTGTTCTTAAGGTGAGAACCCCCCTAAACTACGTAGTTTCATTAAGGACTAAAGGGCATTTATCCCTTTTATTTTAATTAAAAATCCAGGAGAGAGAAAAGAGGATAGTGATGAGTCATCATTTGTTTATTCTTTATTAAAAAATGTTTTTCCGCTTATTCCGAACTCCGATTTCGAATATTTTTATATGGATGAACTCGTATTGACAAGACGCTCATTTTAAGATCCATGAAGCCCGGGTAAAAACGATGTTTTCAATTTTAGAACATACAGCTTTAATTTTAGAACATGCGGTCTGGTTTCGTCTTTTTTAATTCCGTTGTTTTAAATAATGTTATAAACCTTCTAAACCTTGTATATTGTATTCTAAGAGTTCAACATAATGTTCTAAAGGATATTAGTTGATATCTGTAACATTTTTGCATTGTTATTTTATGATATATCGAATTTGCGACTCATAATTTAAAGCTAATGTACATGTTTACTAAATAACGTTACATATGTTCGAAATTTTATAGCTCGTGTTCTATATAATATTACATGTGTTCGAAAAGCAATAGTCTCTGTTTTGAAAAGTGAAGTACAATGCTCTTGAAATAGTTAAACGCAATGTTCTAAACGATGTTTGTTATGTTCTAAAATGTCGTATATCTAAAAATTAAGTCATACAATCTAAAACGTAAGTCATATGTTCTACAATTAATTTCCTGTATTTTTAAAAAATAGTATTATCTAAAGCTAATGAACATGTTTTTGATAATAATAACAATAATAATGAAAATTTAATAAAGAATATGAGTCGACACGATTAACCCGAAAAATAAATGGGTTGGGTCAGGGTTTACTTGTCAACCCATTAACAACCCGTTTAACCCGTTTAACTTAATTGTAATTAATATAATTGTTTGTACTTAGTTGAATTTTAACTTGTTAGTTTAAATTTTAGTTTGTTTAGTTCATTATTGTGGTTAAAAAATTGGCAGTTGAAATATTAGATGGATTAAATGTTACAATGTTTTTTATTTTCTTTAGTTTGTTTGGCCTTTTGTTTTTTGAATTTCGAGCTTTTGAATTTAAACTTTAAGTATACTAACAAACATTGTCCAATGTTAATGGATTAGTGAATTTTACACTTTTAGTTAATTATATTGTATAAAATATATTAAATTGGTTAAAGGGATCTCAATTTTTTTATATCTATTTATTGTATTTTTTAGCTAGACGGGTTAAACGAGTCAACTCGTGTAACCCGTTTAATAAATGGGTTGGGTCGTGTCAACCCGTTTAATAAACGGGTTGGGTCAGGGTTGAGCTAAATGGGTCACCAAAGTAAGATGACACGACACGTTTTTACCCGCCAACCCATATTGACACCCCTAGTGAATCCTTTGTGAGGATTAGATGCACTCTTCTACAGGGCGGAGATTACTGCGAGGTTTTGTCTTGCTAATAGTAACCAAGGCTTTGTAAAGAGACCTTCGACGTCAGAGTGTTGAGCGAAGTTTTTAGTGTTGTAAGGACTTCTATGGGGGATTATGCTTATTGGGGGGGGAGGGGGGGTAAATGTTTGGGAACCAGAACTAAGCTATTCCTTTTTGAGATATTTCTTTTGGGACAATTTCAGGACTTGGAATGTTTTAGAACTGAGAGAAAGTTTGGGTGGAGAGGGGGTCGGGGGTAGGGTAGGTGTAAGAGAAGGTTGTTGGTGAATTGCATGTGGGTTTGACCTCTATTTATAGAATTCAATGGAGACCGTACGGTTTAGGGGCTGAGACCGTATGAGCTCTACATGGGAGCATACGCTCTCCTACAACACCAGTATGAGATCTAGATCTCATCCGGGCTTTTAACAAGGACCATATTGTCTAAAAAGGCTTGTATGAGCGTTTTAAGTTGTTTGGATTTTTGTGACACATGACATATAAAGATATGGACCATTTGAATATTTTACCGACAGGGGTGGAGACCGTACGGTTCAGGCAGGGAGACCGTACGGTTCAGGCAGGGAGACCGTACGGTTCTTGTCTCCTGTAGAGGAGACTGTACGGTCTAGGTCTCTTGTGAACGAGACCGTACGGTCTAGGTCTCCTCTGAAGGAGATTGTATGGTTTCAGATTAAAAAGTGTTTGATTGCAAGATCGATGGTGCCAGTCTTGTTAACTATGTTATTTCACTCTAGTTGATTTTGATTACTTGATTTAATATATGGTTTTTATAATATGCTTTATATATATATTTTTATAATATGCCTTTACTTTACACTTTTTATGTATATATATATATAGGGAGAGGCTCTTGTGAGAACCCCTATGCTTATGCGAGAACTGTTCTTAAGGTGAGAACCCCCCTAAACTACGTAGTTTCATTAAGGACTAAAGGGCATTTATCCCTTTTATTTTAATTAAAAATCCAGGAGAGAGAAAAGAGGATAGTGATGAGTCATCATTTGTTTATTCTTTATTAAAAAATGTTTTTCCGCTTATTCCGAACTCCGATTTCGAATATTTTTATATGGATGAACTCGTATTGACAAGACGCTCATTTTAAGATCCATGAAGCCCGGGTAAAAACGATGTTTTCAATTTTAGAACATACAGCTTTAATTTTAGAACATGCGGTCTGGTTTCGTCTTTTTTAATTCCGTTGTTTTAAATAATGTTATAAACCTTCTAAACCTTGTATATTGTATTCTAAGAGTTCAACATAATGTTCTAAAGGATATTAGTTGATATCTGTAACATTTTTGCATTGTTATTTTATGATATATCGAATTTGCGACTCATAATTTAAAGCTAATGTACATGTTTACTAAATAACGTTACATATGTTCGAAATTTTATAGCTCGTGTTCTATATAATATTACATGTGTTCGAAAAGCAATAGTCTCTGTTTTGAAAAGTGAAGTACAATGCTCTTGAAATAGTTAAACGCAATGTTCTAAACGATGTTTGTTATGTTCTAAAATGTCGTATATCTAAAAATTAAGTCATACAATCTAAAACGTAAGTCATATGTTCTACAATTAATTTCCTGTATTTTTAAAAAATAGTGTTATCTAAAGCTAATGAACATGTTTTTGATAATAATAACAATAATAATGAAAATTTAATAAAGAATATGAGTCGACACGATTAACCCGAAAAATAAATGGGTTGGGTCAGGGTTTACTTGTCAACCCATTAACAACCCGTTTAACCCGTTTAACTTAATTGTAATTAATATAATTGTTTGTACTTAGTTGAATTTTAACTTGTTAGTTTAAATTTTAGTTTGTTTAGTTCATTATTGTGGTTAAAAAATTGGCAGTTGAAATATTAGATGGATTAAATGTTACAATGTTTTTTATTTTCTTTAGTTTGTTTGGCCTTTTGTTTTTTGAATTTCGAGCTTTTGAATTTAAACTTTAAGTATACTAACAAACATTGTCCAATGTTAATGGATTAGTGAATTTTACACTTTTAGTTAATTATATTGTATAAAATATATTAAATTGGTTAAAGGGATCTCAATTTTTTTATATCTTTTTATTGTATTTTTTAGCTAGACGGGTTAAACGAGTCAACTCGTGTAACCCGTTTAATAAACGGGTTGGGTCAGGGTTGAGCTAAATGGGTCACCAAAGTAAGATGACACGACACGTTTTTACCCGCCAACCCATATTGACACCCCTAGTGAATCCTTTGTGAGGATTAGATGCACTCTTCTACAGGGCGGAGATTACTGCGAGGTTTTGTCTTGCTAATAGTAACCAAGGCTTTGTAAAGAGACCTTCGACGTCAGAGTGTTGAGCGAAGTTTTTAGTGTTGTAAGGACTTCTATGGGGGATTATGCTTATTGGGGGGGGGGGGGGGGTAAATGTTTGGGAACCAGAACTAAGCTATTCCTTTTTGAGATATTTCTTTTGGGACAATTTCAGGACTTGGAATGTTTTAGAACTGAGAGAAAGTTTGGGTGGAGAGGGGGTCGGGGGTAGGGTAGGTGTAAGAGAAGGTTGTTGGTGAATTGCATGTGGGTTTGACCTCTATTTATAGAATTCAATGGAGACCGTACGGTTTAGGGGCAGAGACCGTATGAGCTCTACATGGGAGCATACGCTCTCCTACAACACCAGTATGAGATCTAGATCTCATCCGGGCTTTTAACAAGGACCATATTGTCTAAAAAGGCTTGTATGAGCGTTTTAAGTTGTTTGGATTTTTGTGACACATGACATATAAAGATATGGACCATTTGAATATTTTACCGACAGGGGAGGAGACCGTACGGTTCAGGCAGGGAGACCGTACGGTTCAGGCAGGGAGACCGTACGGTTCTTGTCTCCTGTAGAGGAGACTGTACGGTCTAGGTCTCTTGTGAACGAGACCGTACGGTCTAGGTCTCCTCTGAAGGAGATTGTATGGTTTCAGATTAAAAAGTGTTTGATTGCAAGATCGATGGTGCCAGTCTTGTTAACTATGTTATTTCACTCTAGTTGATTTTGATTACTTGATTTAATATATGGTTTTTATAATATGCTTTATATATATATTTTTATAATATGCCTTTACTTTACACTTTTTATGTATATATATATATATAGGGAGAGGCTCTTGTGAGAACCCCTATGCTTATGCGAGAACTGTTCTTAAGGTGAGAACCCCCCTAAACTACGTAGTTTCATTAAGGACTAAAGGGCATTTATCCCTTTTATTTTAATTAAAAATCCAGGAGAGAGAAAAGAGGATAGTGATGAGTCATCATTTGTTTATTCTTTATTAAAAAATGTTTTTCCGCTTATTCCGAACTCCGATTTCGAATATTTTTATATGGATGAACTCGTATTGACAAGACGCTCATTTTAAGATCCATGAAGCCCGGGTAAAAACGATGTTTTCAATTTTAGAACATACAGCTTTAATTTTAGAACATGCGGTCTGGTTTCGTCTTTTTTAATTCCGTTGTTTTAAATAATGTTATAAACCTTCTAAACCTTGTATATTGTATTCTAAGAGTTCAACATAATGTTCTAAAGGATATTAGTTGATATCTGTAACATTTTTGCATTGTTATTTTATGATATATCGAATTTGCGACTCATAATTTAAAGCTAATGTACATGTTTACTAAATAACGTTACATATGTTCGAAATTTTATAGCTCGTGTTCTATATAATATTACATGTGTTCGAAAAGCAATAGTCTCTGTTTTGAAAAGTGAAGTACAATGCTCTTGAAATAGTTAAACGCAATGTTCTAAACGATGTTTGTTATGTTCTAAAATGTCGTATATCTAAAAATTAAGTCATACAATCTAAAACGTAAGTCATATGTTCTACAATTAATTTCCTGTATTTTTAAAAAATAGTATTATCTAAAGCTAATGAACATGTTTTTGATAATAATAACAATAATAATGAAAATTTAATAAAGAATATGAGTCGACACGATTAACCCGAAAAATAAATGGGTTGGGTCAGGGTTTACTTGTCAACCCATTAACAACCCGTTTAACCCGTTTAACTTAATTGTAATTAATATAATTGTTTGTACTTAGTTGAATTTTAACTTGTTAGTTTAAATTTTAGTTTGTTTAGTTCATTATTGTTGTTAAAAAATTGGCAGTTGAAATATTAGATGGATTAAATGTTACAATGTTTTTTATTTTCTTTAGTTTGTTTGGCCTTTTGTTTTTTGAATTTCGAGCTTTTGAATTTAAACTTTAAGTATACTAACAAACATTGTCAAATGTTAATGGATTAGTGAATTTTACACTTTTAGTTAATTATATTGTATAAAATATATTAAATTGGTTAAAGGGATCTCAATTTTTTTATATCTATTTATTGTATTTTTTAGCTAGACGGGTTAAACGAGTCAACTCGTGTAACCCGTTTAATAAATGGGTTGGGTCGTGTCAACCCGTTTAATAAACGGGTTGGGTCAGGGTTGAGCTAAATGGGTCACCAAAGTAAGATGACACGACACGTTTTTACCCGCCAACCCATATTGACACCCCTAGTGAATCCTTTGTGAGGATTAGATGCACTCTTCTACAGGGCGGAGATTACTGCGAGGTTTTGTCTTGCTAATAGTAACCAAGGCTTTGTAAAGAGACCTTCGACGTCAGAGTGTTGAGCGAAGTTTTTAGTGTTGTAAGGACTTCTATGGGGGATTATGCTTATTGGGGGGGGGGGGGGGTAAATGTTTGGGAACCAGAACTAAGCTATTCCTTTTTGAGATATTTCTTTTGGGACAATTTCAGGACTTGGAATGTTTTAGAACTGAGAGAAAGTTTGGGTGGAGAGGGGGTCGGGGGTAGGGTAGGTGTAAGAGAAGGTTGTTGGTGAATTGCATGTGGGTTTGACCTCTATTTATAGAATTCAATGGAGACCGTACGGTTTAGGGGCTGAGACCGTATGAGCTCTACATGGGAGCATACGCTCTCCTACAACACCAGTATGAGATCTAGATCTCATCCGGGCTTTTAACAAGGACCATATTGTCTAAAAAGGCTTGTATGAGCGTTTTAAGTTGTTTGGATTTTTGTGACACATGACATATAAAGATATGGACCATTTGAATATTTTACCGACAGGGGTGGAGACCGTACGGTTCAGGCAGGGAGACCGTACGGTTCAGGCAGGGAGACCGTACGGTTCTTGTCTCCTGTAGAGGAGACTGTACGGTCTAGGTCTCTTGTGAACGAGACCGTACGGTCTAGGTCTCCTCTGAAGGAGATTGTATGGTTTCAGATTAAAAAGTGTTTGATTGCAAGATCGATGGTGCCAGTCTTGTTAACTATGTTATTTCACTCTAGTTGATTTTGATTACTTGATTTAATATATGGTTTTTATAATATGCTTTATATATATATTTTTATAATATGCCTTTACTTTACACTTTTTATGTATATATATATATATATATATATATATATATATATATATATAGGGAGAGGCTCTTGTGAGAACCCCTATGCTTATGCGAGAACTGTTCTTAAGGTGAGAACCCCCCTAAACTACGTAGTTTCATTAAGGACTAAAGGGCATTTATCCCTTTTATTTTAATTAAAAATCCAGGAGAGAGAAAAGAGGATAGTGATGAGTCATCATTTGTTTATTCTTTATTAAAAAATGTTTTTCCGCTTATTCCGAACTCCGATTTCGAATATTTTTATATGGATGAACTCGTATTGACAAGACGCTCATTTTAAGATCCATGAAGCCCGGGTAAAAACGATGTTTTCAATTTTAGAACATACAGCTTTAATTTTAGAACATGCGGTCTGGTTTCGTCTTTTTTAATTCCGTTGTTTTAAATAATGTTATAAACCTTCTAAACCTTGTATATTGTATTCTAAGAGTTCAACATAATGTTCTAAAGGATATTAGTTGATATCTGTAACATTTTTGCATTGTTATTTTATGATATATCGAATTTGCGACTCATAATTTAAAGCTAATGTACATGTTTACTAAATAACGTTACATATGTTCGAAATTTTATAGCTCGTGTTCTATATAATATTACATGTGTTCGAAAAGCAATAGTCTCTGTTTTGAAAAGTGAAGTACAATGCTCTTGAAATAGTTAAACGCAATGTTCTAAACGATGTTTGTTATGTTCTAAAATGTCGTATATCTAAAAATTAAGTCATACAATCTAAAACGTAAGTCATATGTTCTACAATTAATTTCCTGTATTTTTAAAAAATAGTATTATCTAAAGCTAATGAACATGTTTTTGATAATAATAACAATAATAATGAAAATTTAATAAAGAATATGAGTCGACACGATTAACCCGAAAAATAAATGGGTTGGGTCAGGGTTTACTTGTCAACCCATTAACAACCCGTTTAACCCGTTTAACTTAATTGTAATTAATATAATTGTTTGTACTTAGTTGAATTTTAACTTGTTAGTTTAAATTTTAGTTTGTTTAGTTCATTATTGTGGTTAAAAAATTGGCAGTTGAAATATTAGATGGATTAAATGTTACAATGTTTTTTATTTTCTTTAGTTTGTTTGGCCTTTTGTTTTTTGAATTTCGAGCTTTTGAATTTAAACTTTAAGTATACTAACAAACATTGTCCAATGTTAATGGATTAGTGAATTTTACACTTTTAGTTAATTATATTGTATAAAATATATTAAATTGGTTAAAGGGATCTCAATTTTTTTATATCTATTTATTGTATTTTTTAGCTAGACGGGTTAAACGAGTCAACTCGTGTAACCCGTTTAATAAATGGGTTGGGTCGTGTCAACCCGTTTAATAAACGGGTTGGGTCAGGGTTGAGCTAAATGGGTCACCAAAGTAAGATGACACGACACGTTTTTACCCGCCAACCCATATTGACACCCCTAGTGAATCCTTTGTGAGGATTAGATGCACTCTTCTACAGGGCGGAGATTACTGCGAGGTTTTGTCTTGCTAATAGTAACCAAGGCTTTGTAAAGAGACCTTCGACGTCAGAGTGTTGAGCGAAGTTTTTAGTGTTGTAAGGACTTCTATGGGGGATTATGCTTATTGGGGGGGGGGGGGGGGTAAATGTTTGGGAACCAGAACTAAGCTATTCCTTTTTGAGATATTTCTTTTGGGACAATTTCAGGACTTGGAATGTTTTAGAACTGAGAGAAAGTTTGGGTGGAGAGGGGGTCGGGGGTAGGGTAGGAGTAAGAGAAGGTTGTTGGTGAATTGCATGTGGGTTTGACCTCTATTTATAGAATTCAATGGAGACCGTACGGTTTAGGGGCTGAGACCGTATGAGCTCTACATGGGAGCATACGCTCTCCTACAACACCAGTATGAGATCTAGATCTCATCCGGGCTTTTAACAAGGACCATATTGTCTAAAAAGGCTTGTATGAGCGTTTTAAGTTGTTTGGATTTTTGTGACACATGACATATAAAGATATGGACCATTTGAATATTTTACCGACAGGGGTGGAGACCGTACGGTTCAGGCAGGGAGACCGTACGGTTCAGGCAGGGAGACCGTACGGTTCTTGTCTCCTGTAGAGGAGACTGTACGGTCTAGGTCTCTTGTGAACGAGACCGTACGGTCTAGGTCTCCTCTGAAGGAGATTGTATGGTTTCAGATTAAAAAGTGTTTGATTGCAAGATCGATGGTGCCAGTCTTGTTAACTATGTTATTTCACTCTAGTTGATTTTGATTACTTGATTTAATATATGGTTTTTATAATATGCTTTATATATATATTTTTATAATATGCCTTTACTTTACACTTTTTATGTATATATATATATATATATAGGGAGAGGCTCTTGTGAGAACCCCTATGCTTATGCGAGAACTGTTCTTAAGGTGAGAACCCCCCTAAACTACGTAGTTTCATTAAGGACTAAAGGGCATTTATCCCTTTTATTTTAATTAAAAATCCAGGAGAGAGAAAAGAGGATAGTGATGAGTCATCATTTGTTTATTCTTTATTAAAAAATGTTTTTCCGCTTATTCCGAACTCCGATTTCGAATATTTTTATATGGATGAACTCGTATTGACAAGACGCTCATTTTAAGATCCATGAAGCCCGGGTAAAAACGATGTTTTCAATTTTAGAACATACAGCTTTAATTTTAGAACATGCGGTCTGGTTTCGTCTTTTTTAATTCCGTTGTTTTAAATAATGTTATAAACCTTCTAAACCTTGTATATTGTATTCTAAGAGTTCAACATAATGTTCTAAAGGATATTAGTTGATATCTGTAACATTTTTGCATTGTTATTTTATGATATATCGAATTTGCGACTCATAATTTAAAGCTAATGTACATGTTTACTAAATAACGTTACATATGTTCGAAATTTTATAGCTCGTGTTCTATATAATATTACATGTGTTCGAAAAGCAATAGTCTCTGTTTTGAAAAGTGAAGTACAATGCTCTTGAAATAGTTAAACGCAATGTTCTAAACGATGTTTGTTATGTTCTAAAATGTCGTATATCTAAAAATTAAGTCATACAATCTAAAACGTAAGTCATATGTTCTACAATTAATTTCCTGTATTTTTAAAAAATAGTATTATCTAAAGCTAATGAACATGTTTTTGATAATAATAACAATAATAATGAAAATTTAATAAAGAATATGAGTCGACACGATTAACCCGAAAAATAAATGGGTTGGGTCAGGGTTTACTTGTCAACCCATTAACAACCCGTTTAACCCGTTTAACTTAATTGTAATTAATATAATTGTTTGTACTTAGTTGAATTTTAACTTGTTAGTTTAAATTTTAGTTTGTTTAGTTCATTATTGTGGTTAAAAAATTGGCAGTTGAAATATTAGATGGATTAAATGTTACAATGTTTTTTATTTTCTTTAGTTTGTTTGGCCTTTTGTTTTTTGAATTTCGAGCTTTTGAATTTAAACTTTAAGTATACTAACAAACATTGTCCAATGTTAATGGATTAGTGAATTTTACACTTTTAGTTAATTATATTGTATAAAATATATTAAATTGGTTAAAGGGATCTCAATTTTTTTATATCTATTTATTGTATTTTTTAGCTAGACGGGTTAAACGAGTCAACTCGTGTAACCCGTTTAATAAACGGGTTGGGTCGTGTCAACCCGTTTAATAAACGGGTTGGGTCAGGGTTGAGCTAAATGGGTCACCAAAGTAAGATGACACGACACGTTTTTACCCGCCAACCCATATTGACACCCCTAGTGAATCCTTTGTGAGGATTAGATGCACTCTTCTACAGGGCGGAGATTACTGCGAGGTTTTGTCTTGCTAATAGTAACCAAGGCTTTGTAAAGAGACCTTCGACGTCAGAGTGTTGAGCGAAGTTTTTAGTGTTGTAAGGACTTCTATGGGGGATTATGCTTATTGGGGGGGGGGGGGGTAAATGTTTGGGAACCAGAACTAAGCTATTCCTTTTTGAGATATTTCTTTTGGGACAATTTCAGGACTTGGAATGTTTTAGAACTGAGAGAAAGTTTGGGTGGAGAGGGGGTCGGGGGTAGGGTAGGTGTAAGAGAAGGTTGTTGGTGAATTGCATGTGGGTTTGACCTCTATTTATAGAATTCAATGGAGACCGTACGGTTTAGGGGCTGAGACCGTATGAGCTCTACATGGGAGCATACGCTCTCCTACAACACCAGTATGAGATCTAGATCTCATCCGGGCTTTTAACAAGGACCATATTGTCTAAAAAGGCTTGTATGAGCGTTTTAAGTTGTTTGGATTTTTGTGACACATGACATATAAAGATATGGACCATTTGAATATTTTACCGACAGGGGTGGAGACCGTACGGTTCAGGCAGGGAGACCGTACAATTCTTGTCTCCTGTAGAGGAGACTGTACGGTCTAGGTCTCTTGTGAACGAGACCGTACGGTCTAGGTCTCCTCTGAAGGAGATTGTATGGTTTCAGATTAAAAAGTGTTTGATTGCAAGATCGATGGTGCCAGTCTTGTTAACTATGTTATTTCACTCTAGTTGATTTTGATTACTTGATTTAATATATGGTTTTTATAATATGCTTTATATATATATATATTTATAATATGCCTTTACTTTACACTTTTTATGTATATATATATATATAGGGAGAGGCTCTTGTGAGAACCCCTATGCTTATGCGAGAACTGTTCTTAAGGTGAGAACCCCCCTAAACTACGTAGTTTCATTAAGGACTAAAGGGCATTTATCCCTTTTATTTTAATTAAAAATCCAGGAGAGAGAAAAGAGGATAGTGATGAGTCATCATTTGTTTATTCTTTATTAAAAAATGTTTTTCCGCTTATTCCGAACTCCGATTTCGAATATTTTTATATGGATGAACTCGTATTGACAAGACGCTCATTTTAAGATCCATGAAGCCCGGGTAAAAACGATGTTTTCAATTTTAGAACATACAGCTTTAATTTTAGAACATGCGGTCTGGTTTCGTCTTTTTTAATTCCGTTGTTTTAAATAATGTTATAAACCTTCTAAACCTTGTATATTGTATTCTAAGAGTTCAACATAATGTTCTAAAGGATATTAGTTGATATCTGTAACATTTTTGCATTGTTATTTTATGATATATCGAATTTGCGACTCATAATTTAAAGCTAATGTACATGTTTACTAAATAACGTTACATATGTTCGAAATTTTATAGCTCGTGTTCTATATAATATTACATGTGTTCGAAAAGCAATAGTCTCTGTTTTGAAAAGTGAAGTACAATGCTCTTGAAATAGTTAAACGCAATGTTCTAAACGATGTTTGTTATGTTCTAAAATGTCGTATATCTAAAAATTAAGTCATACAATCTAAAACGTAAGTCATATGTTCTACAATTAATTTCCTGTATTTTTAAAAAATAGTATTATCTAAAGCTAATGAACATGTTTTTGATAATAATAACAATAATAATGAAAATTTAATAAAGAATATGAGTCGACACGATTAACCCGAAAAATAAATGGGTTGGGTCAGGGTTTACTTGTCAACCCATTAACAACCCGTTTAACCCGTTTAACTTAATTGTAATTAATATAATTGTTTGTACTTAGTTGAATTTTAACTTGTTAGTTTAAATTTTAGTTTGTTTAGTTCATTATTGTTGTTAAAAAATTGGCAGTTGAAATATTAGATGGATTAAATGTTACAATGTTTTTTATTTTCTTTAGTTTGTTTGGCCTTTTGTTTTTTGAATTTCGAGCTTTTGAATTTAAACTTTAAGTATACTAACAAACATTGTCCAATGTTAATGGATTAGTGAATTTTACACTTTTAGTTAATTATATTGTATAAAATATATTAAATTGGTTAAAGGGATCTCAATTTTTTTATATCTATTTATTGTATTTTTTAGCTAGACGGGTTAAACGAGTCAACTCGTGTAACCCGTTTAATAAATGGGTTGGGTCGTGTCAACCCGTTTAATAAACGGGTTGGGTCAGGGTTGAGCTAAATGGGTCACCAAAGTAAGATGACACGACACGTTTTTACCCGCCAACCCATATTGACACCCCTAGTGAATCCTTTGTGAGGATTAGATGCACTCTTCTACAGGGCGGAGATTACTGCGAGGTTTTGTCTTGCTAATAGTAACCAAGGCTTTGTAAAGAGACCTTCGACGTCAGAGTGTTGAGCGAAGTTTTTAGTGTTGTAAGGACTTCTATGGGGGATTATGCTTATTGGGGGGGGGGGGGTAAATGTTTGGGAACCAGAACTAAGCTATTCCTTTTTGAGATATTTCTTTTGGGACAATTTCAGGACTTGGAATGTTTTAGAACTGAGAGAAAGTTTGGGTGGAGAGGGGGTCGGGGGTAGGGTAGGTGTAAGAGAAGGTTGTTGGTGAATTGCATGTGGGTTTGACCTCTATTTATAGAATTCAATGGAGACCGTACGGTTTAGGGGCTGAGACCGTATGAGCTCTACATGGGAGCATACGCTCTCCTACAACACCAGTATGAGATCTAGATCTCATCCGGGCTTTTAACAAGGACCATATTGTCTAAAAAGGCTTGTATGAGCGTTTTAAGTTGTTTGGATTTTTGTGACACATGACATATAAAGATATGGACCATTTGAATATTTTACCGACAGGGGTGGAGACCGTACGGTTCAGGCAGGGAGACCGTACGGTTCTTGTCTCCTGTAGAGGAGACTGTACGGTCTAGGTCTCTTGTGAACGAGACCGTACGGTCTAGGTCTCCTCTGAAGGAGATTGTATGGTTTCAGATTAAAAAGTGTTTGATTGCAAGATCGATGGTGCCAGTCTTGTTAACTATGTTATTTCACTCTAGTTGATTTTGATTACTTGATTTAATATATGGTTTTTATAATATGCTTTATATATATATTTTTATAATATGCCTTTACTTTACACTTTTTATGTATATATATATATATATATAGGGAGAGGCTCTTGTGAGAACCCCTATGCTTATGCGAGAACTGTTCTTAAGGTGAGAACCCCCCTAAACTACGTAGTTTCATTAAGGACTAAAGGGCATTTATCCCTTTTATTTTAATTAAAAATCCAGGAGAGAGAAAAGAGGATAGTGATGAGTCATCATTTGTTTATTCTTTATTAAAAAATGTTTTTCCGCTTATTCCGAACTCCGATTTCGAATATTTTTATATAGATGAACTCGTATTGACAAGACGCTCATTTTAAGATCCATGAAGCCCGGGTAAAAACGATGTTTTCAATTTTAGAACATACAGCTTTAATTTTAGAACATGCGGTCTGGTTTCGTCTTTTTTAATTCCGTTGTTTTAAATAATGTTATAAACCTTCTAAACCTTGTATATTGTATTCTAAGAGTTCAACATAATGTTCTAAAGGATATTAGTTGATATCTGTAACATTTTTGCATTGTTATTTTATGATATATCGAATTTGCGACTCATAATTTAAAGCTAATGTACATGTTTACTAAATAACGTTACATATGTTCGAAATTTTATAGCTCGTGTTCTATATAATATTACATGTGTTCGAAAAGCAATAGTCTCTGTTTTGAAAAGTGAAGTACAATGCTCTTGAAATAGTTAAACGCAATGTTCTAAACGATGTTTGTTATGTTCTAAAATGTCGTATATCTAAAAATTAAGTCATACAATCTAAAACGTAAGTCATATGTTCTACAATTAATTTCCTGTATTTTTAAAAAATAGTATTATCTAAAGCTAATGAACATGTTTTTGATAATAATAACAATAATAATGAAAATTTAATAAAGAATATGAGTCGACACGATTAACCCGAAAAATAAATGGGTTGGGTCAGGGTTTACTTGTCAACCCATTAACAACCCGTTTAACCCGTTTAACTTAATTGTAATTAATATAATTGTTTGTACTTAGTTGAATTTTAACTTGTTAGTTTAAATTTTAGTTTGTTTAGTTCATTATTGTGGTTAAAAAATTGGCAGTTGAAATATTAGATGGATTAAATGTTACAATGTTTTTTATTTTCTTTAGTTTGTTTGGCCTTTTGTTTTTTGAATTTCGAGCTTTTGAATTTAAACTTTAAGTATACTAACAAACATTGTCCAATGTTAATGGATTAGTGAATTTTACACTTTTAGTTAATTATATTGTATAAAATATATTAAATTGGTTAAAGGGATCTCAATTTTTTTATATCTATTTATTGTATTTTTTAGCTAGACGGGTTAAACGAGTCAACTCGTGTAACCCGTTTAATAAATGGGTTGGGTCGTGTCAACCCGTTTAATAAACGGGTTGGGTCAGGGTTGAGCTAAATGGGTCACCAAAGTAAGATGACACGACACGTTTTTACCCGCCAACCCATATTGACACCCCTAGTGAATCCTTTGTGAGGATTAGATGCACTCTTCTACAGGGCGGAGATTACTGCGAGGTTTTGTCTTGCTAATAGTAACCAAGGCTTTGTAAAGAGACCTTCGACGTCAGAGTGTTGAGCGAAGTTTTTAGTGTTGTAAGGACTTCTATGGGGGATTATCCTTATTGGGGGGGGGGGGTAAATGTTTGGGAACCAGAACTAAGCTATTCCTTTTTGAGATATTTCTTTTGGGACAATTTCAGGACTTGGAATGTTTTAGAACTGAGAGAAAGTTTGGGTGGAGAGGGGGTCGGGGGTAGGGTAGGTGTAAGAGAAGGTTGTTGGTGAATTGCATGTGGGTTTGACCTCTATTTATAGAATTCAATGGAGACCGTACGGTTTAGGGGCTGAGACCGTATGAGCTCTACATGGGAGCATACGCTCTCCTACAACACCAGTATGAGATCTAGATCTCATCCGGGCTTTTAACAAGGACCATATTGTCTAAAAAGGCTTGTATGAGCGTTTTAAGTTGTTTGGATTTTTGTGACACATGACATATAAAGATATGGACCATTTGAATATTTTACCGACAGGGGTGGAGACCGTACGGTTCAGGCAGGGAGACCGTACGGTTCTTGTCTCCTGTAGAGGAGACTGTACGGTCTAGGTCTCTTGTGAACGAGACCGTACGGTCTAGGTCTCCTCTGAAGGAGATTGTATGGTTTCAGATTAAAAAGTGTTTGATTGCAAGATCGATGGTGCCAGTCTTGTTAACTATGTTATTTCACTCTAGTTGATTTTGATTACTTGATTTAATATATGGTTTTTATAATATGCTTTATATATATATTTTTATAATATGCCTTTACTTTACACTTTTTATGTATATATATATATAGGGAGAGGCTCTTGTGAGAACCCCTATGCTTATGCGAGAACTGTTCTTAAGGTGAGAACCCCCCTAAACTACGTAGTTTCATTAAGGAATAAAGGGCATTTATCCCTTTTATTTTAATTAAAAATCCAGGAGAGAGAAAAGAGGATAGTGATGAGTCATCATTTGTTTATTCTTTATTAAAAAATGTTTTTCCGCTTATTCCGAACTCCGATTTCGAATATTTTTATATGGATGAACTCGTATTGACAAGACGCTCATTTTAAGATCCATGAAGCCCGGGTAAAAACGATGTTTTCAATTTTAGAACATACAGCTTTAATTTTAGAACATGCGGTCTGGTTTCGTCTTTTTTAATTCCGTTGTTTTAAATAATGTTATAAACCTTCTAAACCTTGTATATTGTATTCTAAGAGTTCAACATAATGTTCTAAAGGATATTAGTTGATATCTGTAACATTTTTGCATTGTTATTTTATGATATATCGAATTTGCGACTCATAATTTAAAGCTAATGTACATGTTTACTAAATAACGTTACATATGTTCGAAATTTTATAGCTCGTGTTCTATATAATATTACATGTGTTCGAAAAGCAATAGTCTCTGTTTTGAAAAGTGAAGTACAATGCTCTTGAAATAGTTAAACGCAATGTTCTAAACGATGTTTGTTATGTTCTAAAATGTCGTATATCTAAAAATTAAGTCATACAATCTAAAACGTAAGTCATATGTTCTACAATTAATTTCCTGTATTTTTAAAAAATAGTATTATCTAAAGCTAATGAACATGTTTTTGATAATAATAACAATAATAATGAAAATTTAATAAAGAATATGAGTCGACACGATTAACCCGAAAAATAAATGGGTTGGGTCAGGGTTTACTTGTCAACCCATTAACAACCCGTTTAACCCGTTTAACTTAATTGTAATTAATATAATTGTTTGTACTTAGTTGAATTTTAACTTGTTAGTTTAAATTTTAGTTTGTTTAGTTCATTATTGTTGTTAAAAAATTGGCAGTTGAAATATTAGATGGATTAAATGTTACAATGTTTTTTATTTTCTTTAGTTTGTTTGGCCTTTTGTTTTTTGAATTTCGAGCTTTTGAATTTAAACTTTAAGTATACTAACAAACATTGTCCAATGTTAATGGATTAGTGAATTTTACACTTTTAGTTAATTATATTGTATAAAATATATTAAATTGGTTAAAGGGATCTCAATTTTTTTATATCTATTTATTGTATTTTTTAGCTAGACGGGTTAAACGAGTCAACTCGTGTAACCCGTTTAATAAATGGGTTGGGTCGTGTCAACCCGTTTAATAAACGGGTTGGGTCAGGGTTGAGCTAAATGGGTCACCAAAGTAAGATGACACGACACGTTTTTACCCGCCAACCCATATTGACACCCCTAGTGAATCCTTTGTGAGGATTAGATGCACTCTTCTACAGGGCGGAGATTACTGCGAGGTTTTGTCTTGCTAATAGTAACCAAGGCTTTGTAAAGAGACCTTCGACGTCAGAGTGTTGAGCGAAGTTTTTAGTGTTGTAAGGACTTCTATGGGGGATTATGCTTATTGGGGGGGGGGGGGGGGGGTAAATGTTTGGGAACCAGAACTAAGCTATTCCTTTTTGAGATATTTCTTTTGGGACAATTTCAGGACTTGGAATGTTTTAGAACTGAGAGAATGTTTTAGAACTGAGGATTATGCCATGATCAATCACTTATTTTATCCTATGGATTATGTTTTTTATGTGATAAAAACTGACATATCTTAACATGCTCTTCATTGAAATCTTATGATATGAATTCAACATGATTTATATGGTTATCATAAGCTATGCCATGGTTAAGATATTTGCATACATACAAACTATGTCATGTTGCCATCTATGATATCATCATCTATTTTACGTATGTGATTACCATGTTTATGATGATGAATGCATGTGATATGAATTAAATGAACTCATATGATATCCATGCTTAGATGAATGCAAATGATATAAGTTTATTGGTGATTTAAGTTGAGTACAAATGAATGGCTAGGATTCAATCATACCTTAAGTTATCATCTTAATCCTACGGCCACAAGCATTTCGTAAATCACCAAGTTGTCATGTCTTATCAAATCCATCTTACAAACTCACCATTTCGTAAATGCTTTATCACCTTTCCTAATGTAAGAGATAAGATTACTAAGGAAAGAGAATCTACTAATGTAAGACATAGGTTTCCTAATGTAAGAAGTAAGTTTCCTAATGTAAGAAGTAGGTTTTCTAATGTAAGGTGATAAGGTTACTAATGTAAGAGTATTTACTAATGGAAGAAGATGAAGATTTGATGTGACAACACATACTTCTCCAAAATCGGCTACATCTCTTGAAGGGTGAAGGCATTCGGCTATAAATAGCTTGGAGAAGTGAAGGTTGAAGGCACGGAAAACAAACCGAGAATCAAAGCTATCAACAAGAGATATTCAAGCAAGCTTTGATTATATTTTTCCTTCAACTTTACAACGAGAGTTTGAGTGTTATATTCTTTCATTCAAAGATCATTGTAAAAGATTAAACGGTGGGGTTTAATCTTGGGTTTTACACTAGATCCTTATAAAAGTGTAAGAGAGGTTCTTGCTTAGCCTTGAAAAGCATATAGGTTCTTAAGCACCCGCAAGCTTAGGAGGTTATCACTGAGCCTTGAAAAGTGTCATAAGTTTCTTAGTATATCTTGAGAAAAACTAAGTGGAGTTGCTCAAACACTTGGAAGTTTGAGGGAGTGAATACTTGGAGAGGTGTTCAGCTCTAATAGTGTCTCGGATTGTGAGAACTGCTCTACCGGCTTGATTTCTGCCCTTAAAGAAATCCTTAATGGAAAATCTCGAGAGGTGCTTCGGGGACAGGACTAGGCTCACAAGGAAACCGAACCTGGATAAATGCTTTGCGTCTAATCCTTCTATCCATACTCTCTTTATTATTGTCTTTTAATCACTTGCACTACTTTAGCATTATCTTTTTTTTACTTGTGATTAATTCGTGCTTAAACTTGCTTATTTTCTCTTACCATCTAATCAACTATTTATACCGCAAAATCTTTTATAGTTGATTATTTAATAGGCAAAATATTTTAAAGAGAAAATAATAATATTTAAAGGCAATAAATCCTATTCACCCCTCCCCCCCCCCACCCCCTCTAGTCTTTAAATAGTCATAATTTGGGCCAACAATTGGTATCAGAACCAATCTCTTTGCCTATAAAGATTAACATGTTTAGAGAGATTCAATATGACTAATAGGGTGTTTAATTTTCCAGGAAATATGTCTACACAAATGATTCCTGAGGGACAGTCTACAGTTAGACCGCCCCTATTTTATGGAGTAAATTACTCCTACTGGAAAAATAGGATGAGAAATTTTATTCAGTCTAATGATATTTTCGTTTGGAAAATAATTAAAGACGGATCATCTATTCCCACAAAAATAGTTGATGGCTTAACAGTTTGCAAGACTGAATCTGAATTTAACGACGATGATTGGAAGCAATTACAGTTAAATGCTAAAGCTATTAATATCATACATTGTGCTTTAGATACTAACGAATATCATCGTGTTTCAGGGTGTACGAGTGCCAAAGAGATATGGGACAAACTTGAGGTCACATATGAAGGAACTCAAAAGCAGAAGGATCTAAGGGTAAATTTATATATGTGCGAATATAAGTTATTTAAGATGGAGGTAAATGAAACAATTTCAGAAATGAATACGAGGTTTACCACCATCATAAATAATCTAAAAACCCTTGGAAAATCCTTTCAAGATGAGGAGCTAATTAAAAAATTAATGAGAACAATGCCCTCAGCCTGGGATCCTAAATTGACAGCTATTGATGAAGCTAGAGATCTATCCACATATGCTTATGATGAGTTTATTGGATCTCTACTTACTCACGAGATTAAAATGTCTTATGTCAATGATAAAGAGCCCGAGGCAAGAAAGCTTAAATCCACAGGATTAAAAGCTAAGATTGTGAGTGAAAGTTCAGATAATGAATCTGAAGAGGAAATTGCTTTACTTACTCGAAAATCCAACAAGTTCTTGAAAAAGAAGAACTTTAAGAAATTTCCTAAAAATAACTTTCACAAAGACCCCAGAACTTCTGATAAGTTCAAAAAGGACTCTTCTCAAAATGTTGTTTGCTTTGAGTGTGATAAGCCAGGACATATCAAACCAAACTGTCCTAACTTGAAGAATGAAAACAAGAAGAAAGAGAAAGGAAAAAGGGCTATGGTTGCAACTTGGAGCGATAGCGATGAATCTTCAAGTGACGAAGAAGATGATGAAGTTGCACACATATGTTTCATGGCAAAAGATGAATCAGAAAATTCTTCAGATGATGGAGATGATGAATCTCCCGAGGTAACTTTTGGTCTTATGTCAAAAGAAGAATTAATTGTTGTTTGCTGTGATTTATATGATACCTCTATTGAGACTTTACTAAGATTCAAGAAATGCAAGAAAGAAAATAAAAGTCTCAAAAAGGAGAATTCAGAATTGCTAGATAAAATTGAAAATCTAGAGACTAGCAATGCTGAAGTTCTTAAAGAGGTATATACTCTGAAAAACCAAAAAGCTAAAGATGATCATATTATAAAAGGTTTTTCAAAGGGAAAAGAAATCCTTCATGATATTATTAGCTCTCAATGATCTTGTGATGACAGATCTGGGATTGGATGCTTCATTGATTATCATGAAAGATTTACTTCAGATAAACCCAAGAAAAAGAAGGATTATAATAATAAACAGTTAAAACTCCCAAAAATTAAGAACTGTTATTATTGTAATCATAATGACCACTTAATCAAAAATTGCAAATTTAGAAATGGTCAATATAAAGGAAAGGTTATCTGGAAAAAGAAAGTGTCGAGATTGTCTACTGCTAACCTACAAGGACCCAAAATTCATTGGGTACCTAAATCTAACTGATTAATTGCAGGGACACGTGAGAGGCACACAAAGGTCAAAACAATGGTATGTTGACAGTGCCTGCTCAAGACACATGACCGGTGATAAAAGTACTTTCACCTCAACTAAATCATTTAGTGGAGGAAGTGTCAGTTTTGGAGACAAAAGAAAAAGACAAGTGATAGGTAAAGGTCAAGTTGGCTCACAACCATCCATCGAAGATGTATCTTTGGTCGACGGGATAAAATACAATCTTCTAAGCGTAAGTCATCTATGTGATAAAGGTATGAAGGTAGTTTTCAACTCCGAAAGCTGTGAAGTGTTTGATGCAAAATCTGACAAGGTTTTATTCACAGTTCCAAGAGTTGAAAATGTTTATATGCTTAATCTTGATAAGGTATCTTACGATAAATGTCTTGTTTCACATAATGATGAGAGTTGGTTGTGGCACAAAAGGTTAGGACATGCTAGTATGCACTTAATTTCGAAATTATCTAAGAAAGAACTTGTAAAAGATCTTCCTAAGATAAACTTCAACAAAGATCACATTTGTGATGCATGTCAAAAGGGTAAACAAACTAGAAGCTCTTTTAGCTTAAAAGGAGTTGTATCAACTAATAGACCACTTGAATTACTCCACCTAGATTTGTTTGGTCCAATTCAACCATCAAGTCTAGGAGGCAAGAAGTATGCTTTGGTAATAGTTGATGACTACTCCAGATTTACCTGGACCTTGTTTTTAGCATCTAAGGATGAGACCTTTGACCAATTTGTCCACCTAGTTAAGAAACTCCAAAATGACAGAAATGTCAAACTTTCTTCTATTAGAAGTGATAATAGAGGTGAGTTCAAAAATCAGTATTTTGAACTATTCTGTAGTGAATCGAGGATAAATCATGAGTTTTCTGCCCGAAGAACTCCACAACAAAATGAAGTTGTAGAACGTAAGAATAGGACGTTGGAAGAAATGGCTAGAACTATGATAAGTGAAAGTAATCTTCCTAAGTATTTTTGGGTTGAAGCTACTGTAACATCTCGAATATTTGCATATCATAACATTTATACATGTACACATTACATGCCATTAGTTAGAGTTATTAGAAATAACTTTGTATCTTACATATTATTAAACACGTGGTAAATGTCGGAAATAAGGGTAAATGGTGTCTCTATAGTATAAGGATTAAGAGAGTCGTTAGAAAAGTGTAAAGTGGAGATGTGAATGGTGATAAGTATGCTATAAGTATGTTTAGTAAGTGTTTGTAACAATATTAGTAATAAGAGTAACCATAACAATAGTGTTAAGGAGATAGGGATATGGATGTACATAAGAGAAATGGTGTGGACAATGATGTAATTTCATCTTAAGAGATAAATATGTTGCAAATATGGTTGCTAAATATGAGAAGGAGGTGAATAATCTAAGGTATTCCAGAATTTAATACTGATAAGCTCGTTTTTGAGAGAGAGATATAGGAAGAAGAAGAAGTAGAAGAAAAAGAAGAGAACAAGAAGGTAAGCAGTTTTATAGTTTTTGTGAGCTCTCTTTCGTGTGTTTAGAATCCGAATTTGAGGAAGTGCAAAACTATAAAGTTGTAAGTTTATGTCTTAACTGAGTATCCAGAATTCGTTTGGTTCTATTTGGTTAATTATGCTAGGAGATAAGTTCACATCAGTCCGGCTGGGTCGAAACGGATTTCTGCACCTTACATGCTTCTTACTGTCTATTTTACGACACCTTAGGATACGATTCTGAGGAAAGTATAACAATGAAAGTTGATTACCTATGCGTTAGGGACCTCTCTGTAAAGTTTGGTTATCATAGAGTTAGCATTTTGTGAGTAAAGGCATAATCAAATGTATGTGTCCGGTTTCGCATATGAGCTGTAACAGAGTTAGATTGAAAGTTCTACCCTTTCTTTTGTATAGCTTATTAGATTCGGGTTTTTGGATATGTTAGAACCTTATGTGTCTAGTTTAATATGCAAAAAGAATCACAGGAAAAGACCTTGTATTTTGGGAGTTATGATCTTTTTAGTAGACCTAGTTCAGGCTGCCTTTACCGAATACTTTCGTTGCAAGAACGGGTAATTAGGTCCGTAAACTTGGTTTGTAATGTGGTTATTGATTGTTGAATGCTATTTGGATAGGTAACCAGCAAGGGGAAGAAGTACCGGAGGCGGAATCGAGCCGTCGACGTGAAAACCGAACGGTTTAAGTTGTGAGTATAAACATGACGTGAAATGTTACGTGTTTGCTTGATGAATTGATGCGTGTAAACGAATGTTTTGTGAATTCTTGTTTCCCGAAAGGGCTGGAAGTTGATTTTTATACATGATATCACTTTCTTATAGCCAAAATAGCTGATATGATCAATGAATTGGTATTGAATTTATATTGATTACGGGTTTGCCGTTTACGACGCATACGAGCTAGTTTTATGGTTTCTTGATTGTTCTTGATTTCGAAAGGCCTTGGAAACCTATTGCTATATGTATATATGTGAAGTCAATTGCTGTTGTGATTATGCAATGGAATGAAATGTCATTTTATTGTCATGATTATGGAATTCACAATGTTATATGTACATGAATCACATGGTTTGAGTTTGTTATCGCACACCGTACCGAACGCTATTTGGAACCAATGGGACCTTTATGGTCAAGCATATGAACCAATGGTCAATAGAATATATGAAATGATTATATGATAGAAAGGTCGCAAGGCGACGTATATGTATACCGAATTACCTTATCTCGGGAAGTGAACGGTCGGTGGTGCTATAGCAAAATCAAACGGGCCCAAGCATATGCATATTTGTGTGACATAAGCTGAAAGTATACCTGTATATGTATGTGATTGCTATATGTTTATTTCACTGAGTGTTTATATTCACTGAGTTGCGACTCATATAAATCGCAAACATTTTTCAGATAGACAGAGGACACCGAAACTTGAAGTTTAAAGCTTCAAGGACATAAAGACATGGCTGATAGGTCGGTTATCAGCTAGATTCTGACTTTCTCCCTCTCTTTAGCATTTCATGTTCATTTGTAAATATTTGTAGAAGTTTAAAACATATGTACATATAGACATATTGGTGTGTGTGTGTGTGTGTGTATGATACTGGATATGTTTATATATATATATATTATGAAATTATAAGTTTTCCACATTGTTAATTGTTATTACGTACGTATGCGGGATAGGTGTTACAGCTACTAACACAGCTTGCTATATTTTGAATAGAGCTTTGATCAGGCCCATCTTGAAAAAGACTCCATATGAATTATGGAAAGGAAGAAAACCCAACATAAGCTACTTTCACATATTTGGTTCTAAATGTTTCATTCACAACAACAATAAAGACCAACTAGGAAAGTTCGATGAAAAGTCTGATGAAGGAATCTTCTTAGGATATTCCTTATCTAGCAAAGCTTTTAGAGTTTTCAACAAGAGAAATCTAGTGGTAGAAGAGTCTGTTCATGTTGTGTTTGATGAAAATAATTTAACTGTGGAAAAGATAAATGATGATCTATTATCAGTTGAAAATCCTCAGTTAAATGTATCTACATCTGAACAGTTTGTACCTAGGGAAGAGAAAGTAGAAAATAATGATCTTCCAAAGGAAATTAGAGTTCCGAGAAACCACTCTCAGGCAGACATTGTTGATGACCCTTCAGAAAAGGTCATGACTAGAGCCCAGTTCAGAAAGTACTTTGGAAATGTAGCCTTTGTATCTGAACTTGAACCAAAAAGCTTCAAAGAGGCTGAAGATGATGAAAACTGGATTCTTGCCATGCAAGAAGAACTAGATCAGTTCAAAAGGAACAATGTATGGACATTGGTTCCTAGACCAATAGGAAAGACTATCATAGGAACAAAATGGGTCTTTAGGAATAAGTTAGATGAGTCCGGAAATGTTACCAGAAATAAGGCTAGATTGGTTGCCCAAGGTTACAACCAACAAGAAGGTATTGATTTTGATGAGACTTATGCTCCAGTTGCTAGACTAGAGTCTATCTGTATGCTTTGTGCTTATGCTTGTTATAAAGACTTTAAACTCTATCAAATTGATGTCAAAAGTGCTTTTTTAAATGGTTTTATTTCTGAAGAGGTTTATGTCAAACAACCTCCTGGTTTTGAGGATTGTGATTTTCCGGATCATGTTTTTAAACTGTCAAAAGCTTTATATGGTTTGAAGCAAGCTCCTAGAGCTTGGTATGACAGGTTAAGCTCTTTCTTGATTAAAAAGGAATTTCAAAGAGGATAAGTTGACATTACTATGTTTATTAAATATGAAAAAGGTCATTTGTTGATTGTACAAATATATGTCGACGATATTATTTTTGGATCAACTAATAAATCTATGTGTGAGTCATTTGCAAAAGAAATGAGTGAAGAATTTGAGATGTCCATGATGGGCGAGTTGAATTTCTTTTTAGGATTACAGATTAAACAGGGTAATCGAGGCATCTTCATTAATCAAGAAAAATATGTCATAGAGCTTCTGAAAAAGTTTGATTTTGAGAACTGCAATGAGGAGAACACTCCAATGAGCACATCTGTGAAGATCAAGAAGGATGAGAAAGGCAAGAGAGTAGACATAAGGAAATACAGAGGGATGATTGGGTCACTACTGTATCTTACAGCTAGTAGACCTGACATTCAATTCAGTGTATGTCTATGTGCCAGATATCAATTAGATCCAAAGGAATCACACTATGCTGCAGTCAAAAGGATTTTCAGATATTTGAGAGGAACACAAAATGTAGGTCTGTGGTATCCAAAGTGCAAAGAAATTAATCTTGTAGGATACAGTGATGCAGACTATGCTGGATGTAGATTGGAGAGAAAGAGTACTTCAGGTACGTGTCATTTTCTTGGAAATGCTTTGGTCTCATGGTCTAGCAAAAAGCAAAATTCAGTAGCACTATCTACCGCTGAGGCAGAATATATTTCTGTAGGTAATTGTGTTACTCAAATTTTGTGGATGAGACAACATTTGAGAGATTATGGTCTAACATTTGAACATGTTCCCGTAAAATGTGATAATACAAGTGCAATTAATTTGGGTAAGAATCCCAGTCAGCACTCACGTGCAAAGCACATTGATATTAAGCATCACTTCATACAAGATCATATTCAAAAGGGTGACATTAATCTAGAATTCGTTTCAACGGAAGATCAAATCGCTGACTGTGGCGTGTAATACCTACGTGCTTTTTAGGGCAAGTGTACCCATCGCTCAAGTAATAAAGTGAGTATTTTAGACTCGGATTATCGTACCCAAGGGGTCGGGCGAAGCTAAAGTTACTAACTTTCAGTCTCAAAGATCTAATAAAGTCACAAGTAATAGTTTTTGAGTGATTAAAATTACGAATATAAAGCAGTGTATAATAACAGCAATATTTAAAGGCACACAGGCTACAAGTGGCTGGATCTGGATCATAGGCTACTGGATCTGGGTTTCTGGTAATAGCAAAGACTAATCTAACAGTAAAGGTTCGGTCTTTCCCACAAATATCTCTTCCTAGCTCGTTTCCAAGCCTAGGAGTTGATAACTTAATAGATCTAGCAAAGTTATTTGGTCTAGATCTACTAAGGAATGTGTTGTCTTAGGGTTTTACTAAAAAGTTTCCTTAAATAGTAAATAACCAACACACAAATAAGGTAAGATTTCTCTAGACCACAAAAGCATGCATCTTTAGATCTAATCCGTATAGTAAACCACGAGATAGCTCATTTCTAAGCTCCACTAATGATTTTAGGAGGTTTGTTTGCAACCAATCCTCACCCGAAGCATAGATCTAAGAAAACCAAAGCTAGAATAATATTACCATAAGTAGAAACCTTTCCCAAAGCCACGATCCTTCACCTTTCACTCGCGGCCCATGCTAAGAGACTACTCACTCATGGTAAAAGAGTGAGTAAACTCCATGGAAATGTAAAAACTAAAGCTTGAAACCATTAATCTAAGGAAGAAGAAGAGATTCGGATTTCAAAGTTGTAAAAACAACTTTGAAAGACTAAAGAAATATTACTATAAATGGAATTAAGTAAAAAGAGAGTTGTTGCAAAGTTAAAAGGTGACTAACATAAAAATAGTGTTATATCATAAAGCACACTTCACACTTTTTCACACAAAAAAGCAAAAGAAAACATTGCCTTATATAGGGAGACAAGGGAGGCAACCCTAAAAAGGCAAAAGACTAAAATGACCCTTAAAGTTTAGGTCACAAATACCCTTAAAAACTGAAATGAAAATATTCAAATTGTTGATAAGATTAACAGAATTGCCACTAGGGCTAGGTGGCATTCCACCCCTTCAATTCTTCTTGCACAGCCTCCTCCACTTCACGGCCGCAGCCTGCATCAAACACTGTCTGGTTCACAGCCTTTGCGCTTCTGCAATCCGAAAGCAGTCTACACAGCTCCAATTCGCCTACAAGGCCTTCAATGCCTAGATTCACCTTTTGTTTGCACAAGTGAGCGAAATCTGCACTAAACCTTTATGAGCAAGACTTTCAAGGATAAAAACATGCAAGAATAGAAGCTAAAAAGAGTGAAAAACTACGTAAATATTAGGCCTATCAATTCCCCCCACACTAAGCTAGTGTGTGTCCCCACGCACGAAGATTAGACAATTAAAACTCTTTAAGCACATAGGCCTTAGATCCCCCTAAAAGCAATACTTACGACCCATGTCTCCCTTCCCTACTTAATACAGTTTTGAGCTAGGGAAGTTAGAATAGTCAACGGCAACTTTAGTTCTAAGCTAACTTTAACAACCGCACCCTACGTTTTCGAAATGGAAGCTTAATTTTGTTAACCCGACTAGAATAATTTACAAAATTTACAACTTTAAGCTTTCACTTGCATTTCCCTTTAGCACTAAATAGTTTCAGATTTTAGTCTCCTTTTTGATTCAGTCAAGGGCAAACAACTTGGTTGTCTCGTATTGGTCATACGTACTTCCAAGCCTACACCTCATCACCTTATCAAAATGCTTTGCATACTCATACCAATTGGCATAGGAGTAGGATGACTGAGTTTTTAGCACATTGGCTAGCTTTATTTACATTTCATTTCATTTATTGGCTTTGTTTCACCAATTTTTTTCAAAACAGTTTCATTCCTTACAAGTTTATTTTCATCAAAGCTTCACAATTTGGGCTCCATTCTACTAAGCAGGGCTGGATTGTTAAAGTCTACTCAAATCTAAACTAAACATTTGACTAAACTAGCTTTCTCTAATCAAAAGGCAATAGTAGCCTAGGCAGCATGCAAACATAGTCCTTACTTTGGGGTCCCTAAAGTTAAGCAATTAAAAAGGTGTAAAAGTTATCACCAACTATGCAGGGTGCACTAACTAGAATAAAGCAAATTGACAAACTTAAACATTATGCAATTTTCAACAATTTAAAACTTCTAACTTAGCATATTTACAAAGTCTAAACATCAAAAGCATAGCAACACAAAATTTCAACCACAGTTAACCAAGGCAGCAGCACCATTCACAATTCAGCAGCTTCAAAAGGTATTCACAGGGTTCGAAAACATACCAAATTGGAGACTGCACAAAAATCAAGTCATGTTGTGGCATTAGGATCCTCCTCATTAGAGGGGTCCTGGATTGGCTTAACTAGAGTGGTCTCTTGCTCAAAAGTAGTGTTCAAGGAAGGCACAGGAGACTGCGCAAGCTTTGATGTCCCAGTCGTAGGGTCCGACTGGAAAAGCGCAGCCTTTGCAGAGTGAAACACAGGGTCCTCAGGGGCATCTTCTTTCACATCCTCCGCCAGGGGAGAAGTAGGATCAGACTGTGATTTGGCATCAGAAGTTGCAGGCTTCGCTGGGGCCTCCCTGTTCACAGGCTGCGATTGCTCAAAAGCAACCATGTTCAACTTTGCAACTTGTGCACTCAGATGTGCAATCTGCTCATGCATTGTTCATGAACTGCTCACCGATCTGCTCAAGGGTCATATTTCGCCACATCTCAACCTTCGAAGGGCCAGACTCATCCGTAGCCTCAAATCTCATAGGAGAAAATTGGCGGGGCACACTCCCCGGGCGATTAACTGGTTTCTTCGCAGCCCTCGTTTCTGCCATTTTCTTTTCATCCCAAGCCTGCGCACTGCAATCCCTCATCAGCACATACTCACCAGTGGCTTCATCCACATAATACAGCCCTATCCTAGAACACATGTTCAGTTCAAAGGGTGTTCTATAGATGGGGGCAGACATTTCACTTTCATGTACCGCAGGCTTAAATGCCGAGAGATTCTTGGCAATCCTGGTTACAACCGTGCCAAACAGAAGCGCAGAGTCCTTGGAGAAAGTTCCAGACAAGGAATTGGCAAACCACCAGCCTACATTCACTCTAAATCCCTCCTCCGAGCACCAAAGCAAGAAAAGATCCCCATTTGAAATCGGGGCAGCATTTGACTTTCGCCCAAGCAATGAGAATGCTATATACCTGTGAAGGTATTTCAAGGCCGGGACATGGATGTTGATGGATTTGGATTTCCCGGCCTCGAAGGGCTTGGTGTCATTTGCAATCTTCTCCCAGAATGCCGCAGGGTCAAACCTGGGGTGCTTGTCCGTCAAAGCGCTCAAATAGCCAGGGGACTTGAGTTCCTTCTCGTCGATGAACCCACAGTTGACATTGAAGTCCCCTAGCGTGTCATCGGAGGAGCGTGAAAGCACCTTATAAGAGAAGAAATCCTCGTCACCATCGGTGGAGGATACGACTTTGAAGGAGGAGATAAACTGGATGGTGAGTTCAGGGTACGCCGGATCATCAATCTCCACGAACTTCATCAACCCGAGGTTTTCAACCCTCTTCTTTACTTCATCTTCAAGGCCAATCATCCCGAGCACTTCCCAGTCAATGGATCTAGCAGACTGGACGGGCAGTTTGTTGAAGAAGTTGAAACGGGAGATTTGGCCGGGATCAGAAAAGTTAAACATCCGGCGAACGAAGTCAATGATGGCACCGGGGAGTTCGAGTTCGACGGCCTCGAGTTTGGGCTTTTTGCTCTTGCTGCCGGAGGCAACAGTAGCGAGGCGTGAAGAATGGCGTTTAGCAGTGGCTTTTGTCATGGTGTTTTCTGGAAAATGGGGGTTTGAGGAGTTAGGAAATTTTTGGAAAAGTTTGGGGGTTAGGTTTCTGGGTTTGATGCGTAGTGAAGGGAAAAATGGAGAAGGTGGATGGTAAAAAGACGAGAGAGAAGGGGACGGTTGAGATGGAGTGTAATTATGGTGTGTAAGAAAAGGTGGGGTTGTGATTGGTGGAGTGAAAAGGTGAGAAGATAACCGTGCCCTTGAAATTCCAACAATACCCCTCAACTCCTCTCTCCTCAATAACCGGACACAACACGCGTGGGCTTGAGCGGTTGGGCCAAAATTCAAATTTGAATTTTCTCTTTCTTTCCCAATTTAGGCCTGCGCAAAAGAAGAAACAAAACCTAGGCAAAATATATTTCCTAAACTACTCTAAGGTTAAAACTAAAAACAGAAATAATTAAAGACTAACACTAAAATAGCTTAAATCATGCAATACTTTTCAGCAAATTAAAAGGGGTTACACAACTAAGGTAATATTATCAAGCATGGCAACAAAGATTCCACAATTTAAGACTCAAAAATCGAAAAATTGGGTGTACATTATGTTGACCGAGACTTGCCTAAAATACCATAAAGACATGCAATTCCCTCCCCCACACTTAAGTTGTGCATTGTCCTCAATGAACGAAATGATGGTGAAAATAATGGATGAGATGGGATTTTAGCAAGGACAAAAACACATGCAGAGTGAAATTTCATCAAGTAAAGCAAAGATGTAGGCTACGACGAACAAAACATATATACAAATGGTACTACTGCTCCATTGGGTGCAAGGAGCGGGCACAGAGATGTAGGGTACATCTCAGGGGGGTTCCAACAATCTCAAAGATGCAATGGCAGCAGGGGGTGGAGAGGAATAAAAGGGCTTTACCCTATGTCCGTTCACTTTAAAACTCGCACCCTCAGAGCCTTGGAGCTCTACTGCACCATGCGGAAAAGCTTGTACCACAGTGTAGGGTCCAGACCATTTGGATTTCAACTTTCCCGGAAAAAGTCTCAAACGGGAATTGAATAAAAGAACTTGTTGGCCTGGGAAAAAAATTTTCCTAGTAAGCTTTTGGTCATGCAAGAGTTTGGTTCGATCTTTGTACATCTTGCTATTCTCGTAGGCACACAACCTAAATTCTTCCAACTCGCAGAGTTGAAGCTGCCTAAGCTCTCCCACAGCCTGCGCATCAAAGTTAAGAAACTTGATGGCCCAGTAGGCTTTATGTTCCAGTTCAACAGGGAGATGGCAGGCTTTGCCATAGAGCAGTCTAAAGGGAGACATCCCAATAGGTGTCTTAAAGGCTGTGCGATATGCCCACAAGGCATTCTCAAGGAATTTTGACCAATCTTTTCTAGCAACTCCTACGGTCTTCTCTAGAATACGTTTAATTTCTCGATTAGAGATTTCAGCTTGCCCATTAGTTTGGGGGTGATAAGGTGTAGCAACTTTATGAGTCACCCCAAACTTAGTCAAAAGTTTCTCAAACTGAGCATTGCAAAAGTGGGTCCCTTGGTCACTAACAATAGCACGGGGGACTCCAAACCGAGCAAAAAGCTGTTTGAGATGCTTCACTACAATCCTAGCATCATTGGTTACACAAGCATAGGCTTCTACCCATTTGGACACGTAGTCTACCATAAGCAGAATATATTTGAAACCAAATGAGCTAGGGAATGGGCCCATGAAATCAATACCCCAGACATCAAAGACTTCACAAACAAGGATGTTGGTCAAAGGCATTTCATGTTTCGTAGAGATATTACCTGTGCGTTGGCACTGTGCGCAGGCTGCGACAAACTGGTGGGCATCCTTAAAGATAGAAGGCCAATAAAAGCCACATTGCAAAACCTTTGCAGCTGTTCTTTGTGCTCCAAAGTGTCCTCCAGCATCTTTAGCATGACAATGCTCCAAGATGGAGACACTTTCCTCCTTTGTCACACACCTACGGATGATTGAATCCGCACAAAGCTTGAACAAGTATGGATCTTCCCATATGTAATTTTTGACATCGGATAAGAATTTCTTTCTTTGATGGTAATCCATGTCATTGGGGATAACACTACAAGACAAGTAGTTAGCATAATTAGCAAACCAAGGAAAGGTTAAAGATTGTACCATGAAAAGTTTCTCATCGGGAAACAACTCTTGGATTGCTATCTCAGAATCACAGGCTACGTCTTGTAGTCTTGACAAGTGGTCTGCAGCAAGATTTTCCGTACCCTTCTTGTCACGGATCTCAACATCAAACTCTTGAAGTAGCAGTAGCCAACGTATGAGGCATGGCTTAGCATCCTGCTTTGTCATCAAATACTTCAAGGCTGAGTGGTCTCTGTAGACTACGACTTTGGACAATAGTAGGTAGGACCGGAACTTGTCGAAGGCAAACACCACAGCTAGCAACTCTTTTTCAGTGGTTGTGTAATTCTGTTGGGCCTCGTTCATTGTCTTGCTTGCATAGTGAATAGGCTTGAAATGCTTATCCACCCTTTGTCCTAAAACTGCCCCTACGCAATAGTCACTTGCATCACACATCATCTCGAAGGGGATGTCCCAGTTAGGAGCTACAAGGACTGGTGATGTAACAAGTTTGTCCTTGAGCTGTGTGAAGGCAGCCTCGCAGGCTGCATCAAAGACAAAGTCTACGTCTTTGTGGAGCAGGGCAGAGAGAGGTTGGGCAATCTTGGAGAAGTCCTGGATGAACCTACGGTAGAACCCTGTATGACCCAGGAAACTACGGATATCCTTCACAGTCTTCGGTGTTGACAATTTCTCAATGACCTCAACCTTCGCTCTATCAACTTCTAATCCTTTCTCTGAAATCTTGTGACCCAAAACAATTCCTTCCCGTACCATGAAGTGGCACTTCTCCCAATTGAGCACTAAGTTCGTCTCCCTACACCGTTCTAGCACCATTTCCAAATTATGTAGGCAATCATCAAATGACTTTCCATAAACGGAGAAGTCATCCATGAAAACTTCCACAATCTTCTCCACCATATCGTGAAAAATGGACATCATGCATCGTTGAAAGGTGGCCGGAGCATTACAAAGGCCAAAGGGCATCCTCTTGCAAGCAAACGTACCATACGGGCAGGTGAATGTGGTCTTATCCCTATCCTTTGGAAAGATAGGAATCTGATAGTAGCCAGAGAATCCATCTAAGAAACAGTAAAACATGTATCCTGCGAGCCTCTCTAACATCTGGTCAATGAAGGGTAATGGGAAGTGATCTTTTCTCGTAGCCTCATTTAGCTTGCGATAGTCAATGCACACCCTCCATCCAGTAACAGTACGCGTAGGTAAGAGCTCGCCTTTATCATTTTCTACCACCGTGAGGCCTCCTTTCTTGGGAACCACTTGGACCGGGCTTGTCCACACACTATCCGAGATTGGAAAGATAATGCCCGCGTCCATGAGCTTGATCACCTCGGCTCTCACAACTTCTTTCATTGGTGGGTTTAGTCTACGTTGGGGCTATCTTGTAGTCTTGTGGTCCTCCTCCATGAAGATCCGATGCTCACAAATCCCTGGATTAATCCCCTTGATGTCAGCAATCTTCCATCCCAAGGCTTCTTTGTTGTTTTTCAAGACCTCAATGAGTTGGGCTTTTTGTGTAGGCTCAAGGGTTGAGGAAATGATAACGGGAAGGTGATTTGGGGGTTGTAAGAAAGCATATTCAAGGTGGGTGGGTAAGGGTTTGAGATCATGGTCAGGTGGTTCTTCTATTGAGGGTTTAGCCATGAGGGATGGAGTATTTTCCAATGGTTCAAATTCCCAAAGCTTAGACCAGGATGTGACTGCCCCGCAGTCTTCATTGCCAGTAGTAGGCTGCGAACCAGGGCTGTCCTGTGCAGACTGTGAGTCAATGTCAATGAAGGTTGACTGCAATAGTTCTTCAAGTTCTTCATTGCCTGTAATATCCTGCATTTCCACAGAGGAAACATCAGTAATTGTATCTAGAAAATAGCAAGAATCATCACTTGAAGTGGGATGTTTTGTAAGATTGTTCATTTTGAAAGTTACATCCTCATCATTTATCCTTAGTGTCAATTTTCCACTTTCCACATCAATAATTGTTTTGCCCGTGGCCAAAAAGGGTCTCCCAAGAATTATGGGGACATGAGAATCCTTAGCCATATCCATGATTATGAAATCAGCGGGCAACACAAATTTATCTACCTTAACAAGCAAATCCTCTACTTTCCCCATAGGGTACTTAATTGACCTATCAGCAAGTTGCAAAGCTACTCTAGTAGGCTGTGGAGGGCCTAGACCTAGTTTCTCATAAATATAATATGGCATTAAATTTATGCTAGCTCCTAAGTCACACAATGCATTGTCAATATCAATAGGACCAATAGAGCAAGGAATAGTAAAACTCCCTGGATCCTTTTGCTTTTTGGGCAAAGGTTGCTTATTTTGTAGGATGGATGAGCATGTCTGAGAAAGACTGATGTGGGCTACGCTTTCAATCTTTGTCTTGTTGGTGACCAGGTCCTTCAAGAACTTTTTGTAGGATGGAATAGTGAGCGCAGCATCCAGAAGTGGTATGTTGATAGTGAGCTTGCGGAGTGTATCAATGATCACGTTGGTTTGCTTCTCCAACTTCGTTTCCTTCTCCATACCAGGGTACGGAAGGTTAGGCTGATACACAGGAACAACTTTAGGCTTTGGTGGAGCCTCAGATTGCTGCTTCGCAGGCTCAGATGGAACAGGCGTAGGCTCCGGTGGCTCAGATGTAGCCTCAACAGTGGGAGTCGCAGGCTGTTCCTTTGCTGGTGCAATAACTGACTTGAGCCCTGTCTTGGTGAGTAAGGCTCTTGGTACTGAGTCAGGAAGTTCAATCCCACTTCGTGTGGTGATGGAATTGACATCCTCCCTTGGATTAGCCTCGGTTTTCCCGGGTAAAGTTCCTTTTTGCTTCGGGCTAACCATGTTGGAGAGTTGGTGCACTTGAGTCTTCAGGTTCTTGATTGAAGTGGATGTTTGCTGCATGAACTGGGTCATCAACTCTTCCATTGAAGGCTTCTTGTCCTCTCTTCTTTGCTGCGGCGGTACATAAGGCGGGGCAGGCTGTGGATACCGCTGCGTAGGCTGTTGGTAGTTGTGTGGAGGCTGCGAATATGGATTAGCAGACTGTGACTGTGGTTGATGTTGGGGCTGGCTGGACTGCGCAGAGTAACGCTGATTCTGATCCTGTGGTTGCTGATCGTAGGGTCTTCTGTTGGCATCCCAAGAGTAGGCTGGATGATTCTGGTAACCTCTCGCAGGGTTAGCTGCAAATGGTCCTCCTCCTTGTTGGCGCTGGTGGTTGACGTAGTCTACAAGTTCAACTTCAACAGTAGGTTCCGTAGCCTGGCAATCAATGGTTCTATGAGCCTCTCCACAAAAATTACAAGATGGTTGTGGAGGTGCTGAAGAGACCGATGCCACAGGCTGCGGCTTGTTCATCTTAGCAATCTGCTTGGTGAGTTCAGCTACCTGAGTAGCTAAAGAAGATATCATAGGGTCAGAACTCGAGGAAATCTTCTGTGTAGGCTGCGTATCTGTCCTGCTTGCATGCCATTTGTAGCTTTGAGCTACCATTTTCTCAATCATAGAGTACATATCTGCTGGTGTCATCATATCCGGTTCTCCTCCGCAAACTGATTCAAAGACTCTTTTTTGGCTCGTGATGAGACCATTATAAAAAGTCTGCACTTGGAGTGCCATATCCAAACCGTGGTTAGGAGCTCTCCGTAGGTAGTCCTTGAATCGTTCCCACGCTTCAGCAAGAGGTTCATCTTCCCCTGTGTGAATGAGGCAATAGAGTTCCTCATTTTGATGAGCTGCTTTGGAGGGTAATACTTGTTCAAAAATGTCCTCTCCATAGCTTCCCAACTTCGAATACTACCCGGTTCTAGATTCTTGAACCAAACTTTTGCTTCAACCGGAGGTAGTTATCAGTAACTTCCCTATTTGGACGAATTGCTTCACATATATTCTTGAAATCATGGATGTGACCATTTGGATCTCCGCTTGGTAATCCATCAAACTGAGCAGTAGCCTGCAACATGTGAAGCATGGATGATTTTAGCTCAAAGTCTCCTTCATTGGCCGGAAGGACAATACAAGAGGTGTATTGTGGTCCTTGAGGTGGCGCTTCAGTGTCCATCCATGGCCTAGCAGCAGCCATGACAACAAAAGGGACTTCTTGATTTCTGGGTGGTGGTGGTGGTGTTCCTACGTCTTTAACCTCTGAAGTCTCAGGCGCAGGGTGTTCTTCTTCCGTAGGGTCCGGGAAAACAGTTGTATTATGCTCAGCGTGTTCTGCCTGTGTGTTTGAAGTTTCTCTAGACTGAGCCAGCCTCCTCTCTTGCAATCTCTGCCTACGCTTAGCCTTCTTGATAGCGTTCCTACGTCGGCAAGATCTTTCAATCTCTGGGTTGTAGGGTACGTCAGGAGAGCCTCGCCTATTGGGCATAAACTGCAAGAGATATTACTAGAACAAAGCCTGCACACTTAACACACAAATTAAACCCTTTAAAAATAAAACTTAATAACAGTAGCGTATTGCCAATCCCCGGCAACGGCGCCAAAAACTTGTGGCGTGTAATACCTACGTGCTTTTTAGGGCAAGTGTACCCATCGCTCAAGTAATAAAGTGAGTATTTTAGACTCGGATTATCGTACCCAAGGGATCGGGCGAAGCTAAAGTTACTAACTTTCAGTCTCAAAGATCTAATAAAGTCACAAGTAATGGTTTTTGAGTGATTAAAATTACGAATATAAAGCAGTGTATAATAACAGCAATATTTAAAGGCACACAGGCTACAAGTGGCTGGATCTGGATCATAGGCTACTGGATCTGGGTTTCTGGTAATAGCAAAGACTAATCTAACAGTAAAGGTTCGGTCTTTCCCACAAATATCTCTTCCTAGCTCGTTTCCAAGCCTAGGAGTTGATAACTTAATAGATCTAGCAAAGTTATTTGGTCTAGATCTACTAAGGAATGTGTTGTCTTAGGGTTTTACTAAAAAGTTTCCTTAAATAGTAAATAACCAACACACAAATAAGGTAAGATTTCTCTAGACCACAAAAGCATGCATCTTTAGATCTAATCCGTATAGTAAACCACGAGATAGCTCATTTCTAAGCTCCACTAATGATTTTAGGAGGTTTGTTTGCAACCAATCCTCACCCGAAGCATAGATCTAAGAAAACCAAAGCTAGAATAATATTACCATAAGTAGAAACCTTTCCCAAAGCCACGATCCTTCACCTTTCACTCGCGGCCCATGCTAAGAGACTACTCACTCATGGTAAAAGAGTGAGTAAACTCCATGGAAATGTAAAAACTAAAGCTTGAAACCATTAATCTAAGGAAGAAGAAGAGATTCGGATTTCAAAGTTGTAAAAACAACTTTGAAAGACTAAAGAAATATTACTATAAATGGAATTAAGTAAAAAGAGAGTTGTTGCAAAGTTAAAAGGTGACTAACATAAAAATAGTGTTATATCATAAAGCACACTTCACACTTTTTCACACAAAAAAGCAAAAGAAAACATTGCCTTATATAGGGAGACAAGGGAGGCAACCCTAAAAAGGCAAAAGACTAAAATGACCCTTAAAGTTTAGGTCACAAATACCCTTAAAAACTGAAATGAAAATATTCAAATTGTTGATAAGATTAACAGAATTGCCACTAGGGCTAGGTGGCATTCCACCCCTTCAATTCTTCTTGCACAGCCTCCTCCACTTCACGGCCGCAGCCTGCATCAAACACTGTCTGGTTCACAGCCTTTGCGCTTCTGCAATCCGAAAGCAGTCTACACAGCTCCAATTCGCCTACAAGGCCTTCAATGCCTAGATTCACCTTTTGTTTGCACAAGTGAGCGAAATCTGCACTAAACCTTTATGAGCAAGACTTTCAAGGATAAAAACATGCAAGAATAGAAGCTAAAAAGAGTGAAAAACTACGTAAATATTAGGCCTATCACTGACATTTTTACTAAACCATTAAGTTCGGAGCGATTTGCTATCCTACGTAACGAATTGGGAATGACCAACCCCATACTTGATTAAAGAGCTTTAATGATATGGTTAAGATTAAATAAGCTTAAATGCTTGATTAATGAAAAATTAATCTCAACCATTTATTTATTAAAATCAAGTACACCATATATTTTGATTTGACTAGAGATAGATGTGTGGGCCTGAGTCTGGTAAAGTTTTAATTCAATCCATCAAGCCCAATAAGTTATTGAAACACCGGCCCATTCTTTTCATTCCTCATTAATTGTCGTGTGTTAATTACTCTTAAACGCTAAACGTTGGGCGGAATTTGAAGCGTTGCAAACAATAAGGACCAGGTATGTAATTTATCTTTCCCTCCATTTAACAAAGAATGTGAAGAGGCTTCGCCTGTTCATGTACCTTCATGGGGAAAGGTGAGATATCTTCAGAAAACGCTTCACTTAGAACTGTCGTTTGATTCACCCTATATCCCCTATCTCTCTGCCAAAATGATAGAGTACCTATCCCAATCAAATCAAAGAGCCCTACTCAAATCCTTCTATCAATCCAGAAAAATGAAAGCAAAAAGAAAGCCACAAGAACTACCATTATCAGAACCCGATCCAAATCTGGGAGAATCAAAAAGCTATCTGAAATAGAAGCAATGGATCGTGCGCTTAGGATGAAGGAAATCATGACAAAATCCCAAAATCCAAACTGCATGTTAAGTAGTGACAACAAAGAGGTAAACACTTAATCCCTATGTCTTTAGAGATAGACTTGTGTATCAAAACGGTGCTAGCAAAGTTCTTCTAACTGCTATGTTCATAAATTATGGGTTTCTGGAAACCCTAAATCTGCCTCTAAAACATTGGTTTAATAGCCAAGGTTGGTTGTCAGTCCTAACTCTCAGGGATAAAATATATCCCGACCTTGTTCATGAGTTTTATAAAACTCTAACAAAAATCAATGATAGAACTTTTATGTTTAGTATAAAGAGTGAAAAGTTCTTTATTGATGATGTCATATTAGGATCCATTCTAGGCATACCATTCACTGGAAAACATATTTCCAGACATGTTCATGCATCTCAGATAGATAACTATGACTATTACAGTTTTGTTAGAAAAATCTTTAAGATTAAAGATGATCAACCAATCACATATGTGTTAAGAAGGAGCAAGTTAGACCCTGAGTTAGAGACCCTGCATTATTTCATGACAAGAGTGATAGTTCCCATTAGAAGCAATCTAGGAACCATGACATCATTTGACATTCATTTCATTTGGAATGGTATGCACTACATAAGCATTAATTTGCCCTCTGTCATGTTAGAACATATGTCAAACCTTAGGATACAGGATGACTTACCATATAGCATGATTCTGACCTCTGTCTTTAGACACTTTAAGATCAATTTTAAGAAAGAACCTACATTGGATTATTCAAGGTGTCTAGGAAAAACTGAGGTTTATAAGATGTTGGTAAGGTATAAGGATAGAAATGAAAGGATCAGGATTTCTAGAGAAATTTTCTGTACTCAATCAAGGAATCCATACAGATTCAAGTTGTTTGTTAGGCAAAATTCTTCTAAAAATTCTTTAGATGATGTCTTGATATCCTTACCTCAATCCATCTCATCAGAGTCAAACTTGTTTAAAACAGATTCACCATGCTTGAGCATAAATTCCTTATATGTTAATGAGCTGAATTTGCAGAAGAGGAAGGGGGTCATGACTGATCAAGAGGCTGACTCTGCTGTTGAGAATCAGGAGCTTACACAGGAGGAACTGGATATTATGAACTCCATTGCTGACAATATGGAAAAACGTCCCAGCTCCTCAGGATTTGTCATGCCTAGCTGCCCGGTGTACATTGATGCTGATGCATACCAGCCTGCACAACAGGAGACCACTCCTCTGTTTTTCACTCAGCAGAACTTGCAGTCTGATTTCTTGGAAGAAATTGAGCCAAGTTTCCCATATAAGTTCACTGCTGCGCAGATAGTGAATCTGAGTGGTCACCTGAGAAACATGTTTGGGGAAGTAAACAACACAGCATATAATCTGGACTCTCATTCCAAGTTTCTTGCAAGCACAATGGCACAGGTTGATGAGATGTCACAAAGGATGACCAAGCAGTCACTGAACTTGGAAGGCCTTGTCTCTAACTTAACTGCAAAGATGGATTCTTTGTGCTGTTTTGTGCAGGATAGGATGACCAAGCAGAGCCTTGCACTCAAGGAACTTAACAACAAGCTGGATGATCAACATGGACGTGTATTCACACTACACAACAACCAGCAGTTCATTTTGGGAAGGCAGGAGGATGTTCTGGTAGCCATCAAAGGACTTCATATTGAAACTGAAGAGTTGAAATCTGCTATTAAGAGCGTTCCTGGAGTCACCATGGTGCCTGAACCCAGTCCTCCTCACTCAGACTAGTGGATCCTCCTGATGTCTCACTTGCAATCTTGGATCATCTAGCTATCTACCCTCCATCACCACAGCCATAGATAGTTGTTAAAACTTCTTACATTCTGGTACATTTTTAAGTAGTTTTTTAGATTATCTTAGGATATCTTTTTGGATGTTTGTGGTGTTTATTTTGTTATGAGCTGATACATTGCTCTACTCCTATCATATATATAACTAATCTGCAGGTACAATTCTCCAGAATTCTTTGTAACTTTTTGAGTTGTCTTTACTGACAATATGCTGAATTGAATTGACCTTAGCTAGATGGAATCTTAGCTGGTTCTATGATATATGCATGCGTAGTACCACCTCATATCTGTCTGGCATACTGTGCTTTACTTTTCCTGCTGTGTTTTGTCCATAATACTACAGGAAACCTTCATGCCTTCGATATGTGCTTTTCACTTCTATCTACCCTGCTATGCTTCATGTTTTTGATTACTTCCAAAACTAAGGGGGAGAAATTAGTGGGGAGAAGTTATTATATGGTAGTTTTATACATAGTTAATATGTGTTATGTATGATAGGGAGAAATCTGAAATCTGATATGCGTATGAACTAATCTGCTAAAATTTGTTGTTGAATTGATGTTTGAGATATTGATTTACGCGGCTCATTTATATGCTTAAACTGTTAATGATTTTCTGGGCTTAAATCAATTAACTAATCAGATTTCAAAAACATCTTTGGGCCTAATTAACTTAGTGTTCTAGTTAAGGCCTCATTTGTTTTAAAAATTGAATAATAAGTTAAGTGGGCCTAAACACTTCTGTTTTTACAACTCAAGCCCATCTACTTATTTTTTTTTTTGTCACAAAAGCCCTATTCGTAGAGAAGTCTTTCATATAGGGGGAGCCTTAAATTTAGGGGGAGCATCTCTATAAAAACCACCGAGCGTATTTTTGCAAGTTATCAAAAAGGGGGAGATTGTTATTTCACTGTAGTTGATTTTGATTACTTTATATAAAGTGTAAAGTAAAGGCATATTATGAACATATATATATATATATATATATATATATATAAGGGAGGGATCACACGCAAACAAAGTTTAAGTTGAGAACACCTCTTAAAGTGAGAACAAATACAAAATTACATTATTCTCTTGACATATTAAATAAAAACGCGCGGGTCCATAGAAACAATGGGTCAACGCACGGTAAAATAATGAATTTGGTCAATGATCTGGTGGCTTCCTTTATTTTTCATTTGTTTTAATAACTGAGCTTATTTGATTGTCTTTATTCTTTTTTTCTAACATGCTTATGCAATTGTCCAGTGGGGTTCCTCAATATTTTAAACTAAAATATTGAATGAGAGATTATTACTTTTGGACTCTTATGTTAAAAGAAACTAGGCAATAACATATTATTATTTATACTAAATAATTTTTTTTATTAATGACTATATAATTATTAGTCATGGTTATTTTACCCAGTAATCTTTTCTCTTTTATTTTTAGATTCTAATTTATAAGTTCAAATTTTAAAATATAAACCATACATTCTAATTTTATTGTATATAAATAAAAAAGTTAAATCTAATTTTATTTAAAAAACCTCCATTTTAATATATTTTTAAATAAAGGTGATACTCGAAACCCTAAATTGGTGAACTCGTAACTCTAAATTTTTAAATTTAAATAATAAAATTGAAGCCTAAACTACAAATTCTAAACCCTAAATCGAAATAGGTGAACCCAAAACCTTAAAATTGAACCTTAATTCTAATTATTGAACCCTAAAATTTAGATCCTAAACACTAAACTCGAAATTAGAATATAAATTATGTACTTTAAAATATAAACTATGAACTCTAATTAGTACTAACAACATAAACACTTGTAAATAAATGACCAAAATTGAATATACATATATTCTAAACTACAAACTGTTATGTTCCACAATATAATCCAAAAATAATACATTCAAATTCATTAATATTAACAACTTAAACACTTAAAACTAAATGACCAAAATCGAATATACATATATTATAAACCACAAACTGTCATATTCCACAATATAATACAAAAAAAGTTCATTCAAATTAATAGTAACAACCTAAACACTTATAACTAAATGACCAAAATTGAATATACATATATTCTAAACTACGAACTGTCATGTTCCACAATATAATACAAAAAAACAATTCATCCAAATTAATAGTAACAACCTAACCACTTATAACTAAGTGACCAGAATTGAATATACATAAATTCTAAACTACAAACTGTCATGTTCCACAATATAATTAAAAAAAGATTCATTCAAATTAATACTAACAACCTAAACACTTATAAAGAAATGACCAAAATTGAATATACATATATTCTAAACTATAAACTGTCATGTTCCACAATATAATCCAAAAATAATACATTCAAATTCATTAATATTAACAACTTAAACACTTAAAACTAAATGAAAAAAATTGAATATACATATATTCTAAACTACAAACTGTCATGTTCCACAATATAATACAAAAAAAAAGTCCATTCAAATTAATAGTAACAACCTAAACACTTATAACTAAATGACCAAAATTGAATAATGTGATATGTAAGTGAATATAAAGTGTTATATATATTAGAATTGAGTTAATATTTTTGAATTTTGTTTTTTTTATGGTCTAGGGTTTATAAATTATGATTTTACATTGATTTTACGTGGTTTAGAATGTATTTTTCCGATTTTTAACCATTAAAATAAGTTTTCGCTTAGTTTTTTCGACTTATTTTTTTTTATAACAGTATCCTTAACATTTAAAACAGAGACTACAAAATTCAGAATGTATATAACATTACCGTACAAAAGAAAAAAACTAAAATCAGCATAGCTTCCAAACTCAAGAGCCGTATGTTCCAGATTCTAAATCTTCGTTTTTACCTGGATATGATGGATCTTAAAATGAGCGTCTCGACAATACAAGTCCAACGGTATAAAAAAATTCGGAATCGGTGTCCGGGATAGCCGGGAAAACGTTTTTAAATAAAAAGTAAACAAATGATGACTCATCAGCCCACTTTTCTCTCTCCTCTCCTTACATACACGTCTAACCTAAATAAATAGGTAAATTTCCTTTTAGTCCTTCCCCTTTAATGAAACTACGTAGTTTTGATGTGTTCTCACTTTAAGGAGTGTTCTCAATTTAAGGAGGTGTTCTCACCCGATCCATCTCCTATATATATATATATATATATATATATATCGTGGGCGTCCTTGGTATCAGAGCCTAGGGGGGTATATTTGTAGAAGATTGTTCCATTTTAAAACTAGCTTTTGAATGAATCATTTTTTCCTGAGTGTTTTTGACAAAGCTTGTGTCTAGTTAATAAGCATGTGAATAAAGCTTTCAACCTAGCAGTAGCTTTGGATTGTAGGGAAAATCTCTTTTCTTAACAAAATTTTTTTATAATGGATTCTCTCTTCTGTAGAACTACTTCCACAACCTCTAGATCTAGTTGCTCTTCCGACTCAAAAAAAATAGTTAATAGTGAAGAAATAATAATAGAAGATTTTCAAAAATCAATAGATAATTGGCAAATTCCTAAGAAAGAAAAAGATGAGATTTATGCGAGTTCAAAATTTCATTTTTTCAAAACTAATTTTACAATCAAGACTGAAGAAAGAGATATTCAGTTAATGAAACCTTTTGAAACAATTAATCTTCTTTCTCAAAAATCCTTGAAAAAACATAGAGATAAAAACTTTAAATATATTCATATTGGTTTAGTTCAGGTCGGAATAAAACCCTTGACCAAAGAAGGACTAGACACATCCATTCTTGCTATTCTTAGAGATGCAAGATTCACAAACTTTAGTGATTCCCTTTTAAGTTCTGTTGAGTCAAGTCTCTGTACTGGTCCGATATCTTTTGAATGCTATCCAAATTTTACAATTTCATTAAATGATAAAAATATTTTAAAATCCTTAGTTTTACAAATCAAAACTCACAATTATAAAATGCTTGAAGGGTCTATTCCAGTTGCTTTGATCTATAGAATTCACTACAAGGCCATGATGTCAGCCTTTGCCATAAAAGTGAAATTCCATAGTAAAAAGGGTGAAACAATTCTTTTACAAACTGACTTGACCAAATCAAATACTGTTATACCTAGATCTATAATTTGGAAGGAAGTTACGCTTCCTCAAGAATGGACACTAGAAGGGGTCACAGAACCCCAATCTATTTATCCAGAAGAGACACCTAAACCAAATTCTGAATTAAGACAGATAACTCAGTACAATGATGGGAAAGTAAAACTTTCATTCCATAGGCGTTCTATAAGTAGTAGATTTTCTGATGATTCCTCTGTCTCAAATACTGTTGACCTAGGTAGAGTGTCTAATTTACCATCTATTATAAATTTACCTTATTTAAATCCTGCAAGACATTCAACTTCAGAAATTCCAGATTCTATTCTAAGAGGCGTAAATTTCACCTCAGTTATCCCTAGAGTAGTCTATGATAATACTAATAGAGAAGAAAGTTCTGAAATACAAGGTCATATGTTAGGGGTTAATAATAATCAACAAGCCCCAATTCAGCAAAATCAGCCTCATATTTCAGATTTAGATTTCCCAACAAGCCCAACGTTTTCAGCCATCACCGAAAATGTTTTTAATGAATTAAATGTTATTTCAAAAGAATTTAATGTTGACAAACAACTCCTTCATGATGATTTTTACTCTGATAATGTAGAAGAAAAAAGGTCATGGTTTTTTAATAACTTTATGGATTCTAGAAAAACAATTCAAGATGAATTTTATGATTTTGTAGTTCAAAATAAAATTCATATATTATTTTTTGATTGGTTTGAAATTTATGCTTCCAAAAATTCCATAGATTATCCTTTTTATTCTGTGAGTCCTATTACCCTTAGAAATAAAGCTCCAGAATGGGAAATGCTAGATAGCAGAAAAATTCAATCAACTCACCCACCCCTTAGAGGAATAAGGATAGATCATAATAATCAAAAAGTAGAGGCAGTTCCTTACAAAACACCTAGTAGTGATGATAAGACCAATGTGAAAAATATAATTCTTCAAAATAATTATACCAACACCAATCTAGGAACCATAGGAAGACAACTTGATAGGATAGAAAAACACCTTGATAAACAACCCAAAAATTTTAATATTGAAAAAACGGTCGAAGAACCAAAAATTCAAAAACCATTTTTTAAGCCATATCAATTGACAAATCAAAGTTCAAAAAATATCCAGGATAGTAAAAATGATTACATCAAAGCTATTCAAGACCAACTTAGCAAAATGGCTGCTTCAACCAGTGACTCCACCCAAAACCCTGCCCAAATTATCCCAGATACCCCGACCTCAAATCAAAATGTCAACACCATCACCCAAGACTCTGACTGTGAAAGTCTCATTGAAAAATTTCAAGAAGTTACACCAAAAGTTAACAAACTACACTGGTCTAGGAATCCTCGTAGAGATGATAACTTACACATCATCCCTGCTCCTGACATCAATACTATCAAGCCTTTGTCACAGTCCCGTTTTAATGCCACATCTGTCTATGATTGGAACATAGATAGATTATCTGAATATGAAATCATTGGTCTTCTACAGCAGATGACCATGGCGGCAAATGCTTATAAAACCCAGCCTGGTACCCAAGATAGAACTGTAGCTGAACTCTTAATAGCAGGTTTTTCAGGACAGTTAAAAGGTTGGTGGGACTACTATCTCACACAACAACAACAGTTAGAAATTTTAGATGCCGTCCAAACTAATCAAAATGATGAGCCAATCATAAGCGATGATAATGACTATATTCAAGATGCCGTAGCCACTCTAATTCTCACAATCTCCCTTCATTTCATAGGAGATCCCTCACATTTGAAAGATAAGAATGCCGAACTTTTGTCAAATTTAAAATGTAAAAAACTTAGTGATTTTCAATGGTATAGAAATACGTTTCTAACCAGAATAATGCTTAGAGAAGACTCCAATCAACCTTTTTGGAAAGAAAAGTTTTTAGCCGGTTTGCCAACGCAACTAGGAGAAAAAGTTAGAAATAGGATTAGAGAAACACATGGACACCACATCCCTTACGACAAGTTCACTTACGGTGAACTGATTAGTCTGACCCAACAAGAAGGACTAAAAATTTGTCAGGAGATGAAGTTACAAAAACATCTTAAGTGGGAGCTTAAGAAAACTAGATCTGAATTAGGTACTTTTTGCAACCAATTTGATATTAATGTAAATAAACCCTCAGCGTCCTCTTGTACTGGAAATTGTAGTAGAAGCTCTAGGAGCAATGTCTTTAGAAATCAAAAGCCTTACAAGAAAAATTACCAAAATCCTCCAAATGATTATTATAGAAAATCCAATTATAGGAAACCACGAAATTACAATCGTAAGAAAACTGATAATAGGAACAAAGAAAATAGATTCAAAGACATCACATGTTATAGATGCCACAAAAAAGGACATACATCCAAATTCTGTAAGTTCAATAAAAAGCTACATGAGCTACATCTAGATGACGAAATCACCAACAATATATCAAATCTTTTTCTTCATTCCTCTTCAGATCCCTTCAGTTCTGATTCAGATACACCTTCTTCAGTGTCCTCTGAAAATAACAAAGATCTCCAATTAGATGAAATTATTGCAACTAGCTCTACGAGCTCTTTTGAAATTAGTGTCTTAACTAGAGAACAAAATACGACATTAGATATCATTAATAGCATTGAAGACCCAGATCTTAAAAGAGAATTTTTAAACAAACTTTTACAATCCCTAGACATCCAAGATGATAAAAAGGAAGAACAGAAGGTTGAAAAGCCATCTATTCTACCTAATACCAGTAGAGGAGCTTATGATCTCACAAAAATTTTGAGTAATAAAACAAAAAATCTTTTTTCTAATGAGAAAACTAGCATTCAGGAATTGCAGAAAGAAATTAAAGAAATAAATTCCGACCTTCGAGACCTTAGGATGAAGCAGAAAAATGATTCTGAACTAATAAAAACCATTTCTAAAGTCCTACAAGATACCTCTGACTCTTCTGATTCCCATGAAGAACCCGAGAACAACCTACCCCATATCCAGGAAACTCAAAATGTCCAAAATCTTGAAAAAATCCCGTCTGATTTTCTTTTTGTTTTGCGAGAAATTACTGCTAGAAAATATGTAATAAAAATAAAATTGGTTTTTTCCAAAGATTTTCAAATTGATACCATTGCACTATTTGACACCGGTGCCGATTTAAATTGTATAAAATCAGGGATTGTTCCAAAAGAATTTTTAGAAAAAACAAATGAACGCCTTTCAGCTGCAAATAGTTCAAAACTAATCGTTGATTCAAAAACCGAGGCCTCAATTTTAAATAACAATGTTCTTTTAAAGACTTGGTTTGTTTCAGTTAATGATATTCAACATAGTACAATTTTGGGCACACCATTCATGAATTTGATTACTCCTTACAAGGTAAAATCGGACTCAATTTCTTCAAAGACAGAAAATGGAAAATTGAATTTTGAGTTTATTGAAAAACCTCGAACAAGGAATCTTGATTTAATCAAAGCTTGTTCAATTCATCAAAATTCCATAAATGTTTTGATCAAAGGAAAAACACATCATTTGCAGTCCCTCCAAAAGGATGTCATTTTCAAAAGATTTGAAGAACAAATAAATACTCCTTCCATTCAACAAAAAGTTGATGATTTTCAAAATTTAGTTCGAAAAGAAATTTGTTTTGATCTTCCAACTGCTTTTTGGGATAGAAAACAACACATCGTTGATTTACCTTACGAAAGTGATTTTGATGAAAAACAAATTCCAACTAAGGCTAGACCTATTCAGATGAACCAAGAACTTGAACAATATTGCCGGAAAGAAATTCTTGAATTAGAACAAAAAGGTTTGATTTCAAAATCTAGGTCCCCTTGGAGTTGTGCTGCCTTTTATGTTAATAAAAACTCAGAGATAGAAAGAGGAACACCTAGGTTAGTGATAAATTATAAACCATTGAATACAGCTTTGCGATGGATTAGGTACCCTATTCCAAATAAAAAAGATCTTTTGCAAAAATTGCACTCTTCTTATGTTTTTTCAAAATTTGACATGAAATCTGGATTTTGGCAAATTCAAATTTCAAAATCTCACAGGTATAGAACAGCTTTTACTGTTCCTTTCGGACAATACGAATGGAATGTTATGCCTTTCGGTTTGAAAAATGCGCCTTCTGAATTTCAAAGAATTATGAATGACATCTTCAATGATTATTCAAAATTTTGTATTGTCTATATTGATGATGTTTTAATTTTTTCAAATTCTATCCAAGAACACTTCAAACATCTAAAAACTTTCTTTTACGCTGTTAAGAAAAATGGTTTAGTCGTGTCCGAAACAAAAATTTCCCTTTTTCAGACTCGTATTCGGTTCCTTGGACATTACTTATCTAAAGGAACTATTACACCAATTGAAAGATCTTTGCAATTTGCAGATAAATTTCCAGACAAAATCCTTGACAAAAATCAATTGCAAAGGTTTTTAGGAAGCCTTAATTATGTTCTCGATTTTTGTCCAAATATCAATAGAATGGCTAAACCTTTACATGACAGACTTAGGAAAAATCTCGTCCCATGGACAGAAGAGCATACTACTCTTATCAGGCAAATCAAGAAATATATCTTAGAAATCCCTTGCCTATACTTAGCTGATCCTTCCCTCTCTAAGGTTGTAGAAACAGATGCTTCAGATCTAGGATATGGAGGAATCCTAAAACAGATTTCTGACGGTAAAGAGCATATAGTGCAATATACCTCAGGTCATTGGAATGAATGCCAAATAAACTACTCAACAATCAAAAAAGAAATTTTGAGTATTGTCTTGTGCATAAACAAATTTCAAAGTGATTTATTAAATCAAAAATTTCTTTTAAGGATTGATTGTAAAAGTGCAAAAAGATGTTAAAAACCTTGCATCAAAACAAATTTTTGCACGTTGGCAAGCAATTTTGAGCATTTATGATTTTGACATTGAATTCATAAAAGGAGATACAAATTCTATTCCTGACTTCCTAACCCGTGAATTCCTTCAAAATTCCAGCCATGCCGAGGAAAACTAAGGGAAAAGAGATCACAGGGAAAGAATCTACCAACATCCCTGAAGAAGATTCCAAAGTCGTGACATGGAAGGATGCCACTGTAAAAACTGAAGCAGCAGCGTCTAATATTCCACAATCCCCTTTAGATCCAAAAGTGCAAAAATGGTTAGCAGAAACTCTTGCAAATTGACCAGAGCTTCAACATGCTCTTTTTAACAAAATCACCAAAATAGAAATTCCTACTGTTTCAAAACCTGAGAAAGGTGAGTCTTCAATTTCGAAAACCCTTTCTCTTGAAAATACAAACAACATTTTGAGTACTCAGGTTTCAACCACCCAAAATGTTTTTCGTGATTCACTAAAAACGGTCTCCAATCCAAATTTCACAAATTCCCAAATAATTTCAGCACAGGCAACCCCTCCTCCAATATCTTCGTCTCCCCAAGTTGAATTTCTTGCTAAAAAGTCATGGCAAAATGTTCTTACAGTTGAAAAAGGTTTTTACCATCCAGACCCTTATGTCACAATTGAAAAAGTCTTCGGCAAAAACAAGTTTTACAAACCATGGAATTTGTCTCAAACCCCGATGTACTACAAAACAATTTTGACGGTAACTAAATCTGCTTCTTTTAAACATTTTTATTGGAGAAATGACCATCTTTTTCCAGCCTATTCTACAATAAAAATTCACCAAATAATCTCTCCAAAAGACTGGAAACATCCACTTGATGAACCCTTACACTTTTTGGATGAATTTAGACATGAAGCATTTTTTCACACCACTTTCAATTACTGGGACTATCAACAAGCGTGGTGGAATGCTCTCCTAATAAATAATGTTGGGAGAAGACACACTTGGTTAGTCTTTTTTGATTCTACTTGTGTCTCAGAAAAATTTCCTTTATGGTTTTCTCAATGGTGGGAAAATTGGGGTTGCGATGAACGTATTCTCCAAGACAGAGCCCTCCCATGTTACCAAAAATTTAAAGCAGGCTACACACCTACTGCAGGAGAAAAATGTATGCCTCTTTTGGCCTTTTTCTGCATGAAATTTTTCCTTCCCTGGGTTACTCATTGGCAGTTGGTTTATGATGAGACTAGCAAAATTCCTTTAATAAAAAGAAAATTTTTAATCAAATGGTGGGAAAAGTTCAATCTTCCCCCTGCAATGTCCATGGATAATGTTGAGAAAATGATCAAATACCGAGAAACCCTGGAAAAGACCCCAGTACAAACCCTTCCCCTAAACAATCGTTTCCTTCCCATTCAGATACCTGAAAAATCTCTTACCATTAAACAAGCCCAAGCCAACATGCATTCACAAGAACAGGCACAGTTTTTAGCAGAAAAATCTCTTTATGCATCTCAATTGGCAGCAGCAAAGAGCCCTGAAGAAATGATGGCCTTATTTCAGAAATACCTTCCAAAATCAGGAACCAATTCTGAGATAGATGAACCAGCAATTAACTTAAGTGACAATGATGATGATTATAGTCACTCGGAACTTTTTGGTAATTCAGGTTTTTGAAAAAAAAAATAAAAAATTCCCGCTAAGCTATCAGAAATGATACTTAGGGACTTTTTCTCCTACAAAATCCAAATTTTGAAGATGTAATTTTTTCTTTTTTAGACTTGAAGATTCCAGCGGTGACGGTTGAAGACAAAACATCGCTAATAATTAGTAGCTCTTTCTCCAAGACAATTATGAAGACTTTGAAGATTCCTTTACGAGGAAATTCCACGTCAGAATTTAGCCTTTGCAGCTCACATGTGAATATCCTGTATCAACATCATTCACATTGCCCAAATTGCCCCTGGTTATATTTCAAAATGACAAAAATACCCTTATCACTGTTCACCGAGACAAACTTACCCCGTTACTATTCACGCTTTTACCAACCTACCCTCTTGTTTGCCTATAAAAGGAGATGCCCTCCAACATATAGAGGCACCTCACCACTCTCTACTATCATTCCATACACTCTCTCTCTCACTCTCCATAACTTTCCATTACCTCTCTCTCTTCCATAATCTCCTACTCTCTCTCTATCTCTTTCCATCAACTTACATCCTCATCATCCTCCACCATCATCTTTCATCCTCTACCTTCATCTTTACCTTAAACCTATCCTACAAATAAAAATTAGTTAATTAATTTAGTGTTTGTAATTCCTTTTACGAAGGAAATTGTATCCCTTAACTCCTTTTACGAAGGAAATTGTATCTCCAAGTTTTTCATTCCAAATTTGTAAGGTTGGTACTGTTAATGGTTGGCTACGCCACCTAAAATTAAATAAACTCATATTTTAGTTTAATCTTTTCTTAAGACCCTTTCAAATTTAGTGGGATTCCTTGCAAAAGTATGCGAGCTTATAGTCTTTGATTATAAGTAGACAGAAACTGGGGGACACTCGAGTTTGAAAGTTAATTAATTATTTTCTTAATTAATTATTTTCAATACAAATATTTTATTTTCTTGCATTTATTTTAAGCATTACTTTTTAATATTTTATTTTCAATACAAATATTTTATTTTCTTGCATTTATTTTAAGCATTACTTTTTAATATTTTATATTCTATATTTTATATATATAATTATTATATTATTACTATTATTTATATATTATTATTTTATATATATATATATATATATATATATATACTTGTGACAAAATAATTTAATCATATATACTTTACATGCTTAAATGTTAAAACTCTAGAAATGCTTAATAAGAATTAATATTCTACCTAAAGTTACTTTAATTAAAGTATATGATTAAATGAGAATGTATGCATATCATGATCACATCTATTATGGCTTAAATATCACATGCTCACATGAATCTAGAATATGCTTAAAGTGATGATATTTATGCCACGAGCTAAAAAGTTATGCCATGATCAATCACTTATTTTATCCTATGATGATGAATGCATGTGATATGAATTAAATGAACTCATATGATATCCATGCTTAGATGAATGCAAATGATATAAGTTTATTGGTGATTTAAGTTGAGTACAAATGAATGGCTAGGATTCAATCATACCTTAAGTTATCATCTTAATCCTACGGCCACAAGCATTTCGTAAATCACCAAGTTGTCATGTCTTATCAAATCCATCTTACAAACTCACCATTTCGTAAATGCTTTATCACCTTTCGTAATGTAAGAGATAAGATTACTAAGGAAAGAGAATCTACTAATGTAAGACATAGGTTTCCTAATGTAAGAAGTAGGTTTCCTAATGTAAGAAGTAGGTTTTCTAATGTAAGGTGACAAGGTTACTAATGTAAGGTGATAAGGTTACTAATGTAAGAGTATTTACTAATGGAAGAAGATGAAGATTTGATGTGACAACACATACTTCTCCAAAATCGGCTACATCTCTTGAAGGGTGAAGGCATTCGGCTATAAATAGCTTGGAGGAGTGAATGTTGAAGGCAAGGAAAACAAACCGAGAATCAAAGCTATCAACACGAGATATTCAAGCAAGCTTTGATTATATTTTTCCTTCAACTTTACAACGAGAGTTTGAGTGTTATATTCTTTCATTCAAAGATCATTGTAAAAGATTAAACGGTGGGGTTTAATCTTGGGTTTTACACTAGATCCTTATAAAAGTGTAAGAGATATTCTTGCTTAGCCTTGAAAAGCATATAAGTTCTTAAGCACCCGCAAGCTTAGGAGGTTATCACTAAGCCTTGAAAAGTGCCATAAGTTTCTTAGTTGATCTTGAGAAAAACTAAGTGGAGTTGCTCAAACACTTGGAAGTGTGAGGGAGTGAATACTGGGAGATGTGTTCAGTTCTAGTAGTGTCTCGGATTGTGAGAACTACTCTACCGGTTTGATTTCTGCCCTTAAAGAAATCCTTAGTGGAAAATCTCGAGAGGTGCTCTCGAGGACAGGACTAGGCTCACAAGGAGACCGAACCTGGATAAATGTTTTGCGTCTAATCCTTCTATCCCTACTCTCTTTATTATTGTCTTTTAATCACTTGCACTACTTTAGCATTATCTTTTTTTTGCTTGTGATTAATTCGTGCTTAAACTTGCTTATTTTCTCTTATCATCTAATCAACTATTTATTCCGCAAAATCTTTTATGGTTGATTATTTAATAGGCAAAATATTTTAAAGAGAAAATAATAATATTTAAAGGCAATAAATTCTATTCACCCCCTCTAGTCTTTATATAGTCATAATTTGGGCCAACAAACTACACCCGGAGATATATAGTAATTGTTGTTTTATTGCTTGTGCATTTTATTGCTTTATTTGTTTTTTTTTTTTTAGCTTTTTTTATTTTTAGTTATTTTTTTTACAGATTTTAACATGTATTTAGGCGAGATTTTACTCCTTCATCTACTTATACTAGACCATATACTCTTATATCTGATTAAGGTAAATTAATTTACGAGTACTTGACGTTTGTCAAAACTCACTGTTTAGTACCTCTATTTTCAAAAACTCATTACAAAGTCTTCATCATTCGTTATAATTAACTTTTTACTCCTTTTATCTATTTCTTTTAGATTTGAAACTTTTAAATTTCGGTATAAACAAACACACATGACATAACAAAATTACATGGTCATTTTGTATAGCAATATACATGCTTAAGAGTTAAAATATGTTATATTTACAATCTAAAAAATGGACAAAAAGAACTAAAGAGTTAATTATAATAAACATAAACTTATAATGAATTTTTTAAAATGAAAGATGAGTTTTGACAAACATCAAGCTAATCTCCAATTAATGCAAATTTTTCGCCTGTTAAGAAGAAAAAGCCTAAAAATATGTTTCAAGTAAGGAATAAAAGCGAAAGTTAGATTTTAGGGATAAGTTTAAAAATAATACTTGTGGTTTCGTGAATTTGCAATTAGAGGTATGTGGTTTAACAGTTTGCATATAAGGTATGTGGTATGAAGTTTTTTTGCAAAATAAGCTATCCTAAATTACAACTTTACGTTTCAAGAGTTTTGAAGTATATTTCGTATTTTTTAAGAAAATGTACATTTACATATCGATAAAACATATCATTTAATGACATTTCCCACTCTCAAACCGAAATCATAAATCATATATTATGGACGTTTTACGTTCTTTTATAATTTGACGATTTACAAAGGCCTTGTTTGGGAACGAGCTGTTAGCGGTTAGCTGTTAGCTGTTTGAATTAGCTGTTAGCTGTTTACCTTTTTGCATTAGCTGTTTTGACTAGCTGTTTGTAAACATGTTTGGTAAAATTTAGCTGTTTGTAAATTAGCTGTTTGGGTAGAATGACAATTAAGGACATTGATATTATTGTATTATATATGTAGTTAAAAGCTTAACAAATATTATAAAGTCATTAATAATATAGAAAAAGAAAAGAAAAAATAGGAAATAAATAACAAATTTATATTAAATTACATAATTGTAGCTTACAAACCACATTTCAAATAATACATTAATTAATAAACAAAATATTAATACATGTTTTTTTTTTTAAAAGTTATAAATAGAGGTTGTTAAAAAATATTAGAAAGAAGAAAAGTTGCAAAATTAAAAGGGAGAGAAGTTGTAAAATTAAAAAGGTAAATGAGGGTATTTTAGACATATACAAAAAATAGGAGAAAAAGCTAATTCAAAAAGCTCCATTTATGAGCTTTTTCAAAAAGAGCTTTTTGGGCTCAAAAAACGCTTTTTGGGCTCAAAAAGCTCTCCCAAAAATCTCTTTGCCAAACACCATACAAGTTGTCCAAAAAGCTAATTGAGCTCAAAAAGCTCTTTTTAGCCCAAAAAGCTCTTTGCCAAACATCCCCAAACTAATTTAACGTTTAAGTCCATTTTACAGCTTGTAATTCGATTTGAATGATCAATATTTTGTCAATGTAGATATATAAGTTGTTTAAAAGATAAAAATATCATGAAAACTTAATAATGTGAGTTCAGATACTCTGTTTTGTAAAAATATTCATACACATACCTCTATTTGCAAAACAAATTATACCACATATCTCTGTCTGCAAACTATTAAACCACAAACTCTTATTTGAAAATTTAGTAAATCACGGCATTGTTCTTAAACTTATCCCTAGATTTTAAAGAAGTTGAAAGTGATGATGGTTGTGTATTAAGCTTTTTGGATTGATTCAAAAAAATTTGATGCAAGGGAGCCTACCCTACCATGTGCAGTGCAGGTGCAGCAAGTTCTCAATTATCGGAGCATGGCCAACTCCTTTTTCTCATTTTGTATTTGTATTTGTATTTGTTCCACTCTTTACCTTTCCAGACTGTCTGACACTCAGACTTACTTTCATAGCCCCATAGCCTATCCGTTAATTTTACCCATTCACCATTTATCTACCTTTCCTTTCTTGCCACGTGTCTTTCTACTGTTGGAAAAACTTACTCACCCCATTAACTCCAACCATCTGCATGTGCAAAGTTGCCCTACTGCTTCTCATCTTTTGTGCTCTTTCAAACGGTAATTTTTTAAAAGCATAGCACTTTTACTAACGGTAAAATTTTACAGTAGCTTCTTTTAACAAAAGTTTAAATCACCCAATCATAACTAATCATATCTCTAATGTATTCTTTCCTTAATTTAATAATGAGATAGGATAGGACAAAACAAGAGAGATGGCAAATAGAATGAGCTAGAGACTACATGAATTTTTTTACTGCACAAATCAATAATTAAGAGAGAAAAGATCAGAAGAAATAAATACACCATCCAGACTACAAAGATTAATAATTAAATTTAGAGGGTCATAGAAATAAATAGATAAACTCTCATTACACACAAAACAAACAAATAAATAGATCTCAGTGGCATCCAACAATTTCTGTTCTTTCTCTTTTTTGAATATTTGGTCTCAAATGGCTATGGAAATCAGAAGCTCCATCTTCTTCTAGTTGGTGGGGTTGCTGCGGAAAGATCCCAAAGCTTTAATGGCAGCAGCTCTGAGTATATACTGATGATATGCAGCTGCTGCAAGTGCTCCAACAAACGGTCCAACCCAGAAAATCCACTGTCATTTAAACAACAAAATTTATAGTTAAAACTTAGAATATATATCAAGAAGTGAAAATGAAAGATTAAAAAAAGTGAGAACATACATGTTCATCCCAAATTTTGTCATTGTTGTAAATAACAGCAGCACCAAAGCTCCTAGCAGGGTTAATCCCAGTACCAGTGACAGGAATAGTAGCCAGATGGACAACAAACACAGCAAACCCAATTGGAAGTGGAGCCAAAACAGGCACGTGGGAGTCACGTGCACTTCTTTTTGGGTCAGTTGCTGAGAACACTGTGTAGACTAGCACAAAGGTTCCAATAATCTCAGCACCTAGAGCTGTGCCTGTGCTGTAACCAGGAGCCACTGAGTTAGCACCACCACCTAAGCTGTTGTATGGATGCTTCATGAAGGCCTTTACCAACCCAACTCCACAGATGGCACCCAGACATTGAGCAACCATGTATCCCACAGCTCTAATCAGTGAAACCTTTCTTGCTAAGAATAACCCAAATGTTACAGCCGGGTTAATGTGACCACCTGTGACAAAATTAATACAAACCCTTTGTCAAACAACGAAATGGGTATGGTAAATTTAGAAAAAAAGTTTCAATCTTTGGAATCAAACAAGTCTTCAAACATGGGTGACCGTTAATTTTTTTTAAAGCTGGCAGTCAAGGGAAGGCTGCAACCAAAATAATAAGCAAAACCCATTGCTAAACATGGCTTGAAATGAAATGGGCGTATGTTAAATATGAAAAAGTTGGTATCTTTTTAAAGGCTGCAAACAAAACCCATTGTTAGAAATGTCTTGAAATGAAATGGGTGTATGTTAAACTTGAAAAAGCTAACATATTTTGAAAGATGCAACCAAGATGAACAAAACACACTGTAATAAACAAGTCTACAAATGAAGCAGGCATGCTTTAATATAGAAAAAGTTGACATCTTTGAGTGGCGCTACAACAAAAGTAACCAAAACCCATTACTAGACTTGACTTGACTTGAAATGAAATGGGTGTATGTTAAACTTGAAAAAAAAAAGATGAGATCTTGGGAAAAAGGTTACCAGAGATGCCGGCAGTGCAGTAAACAAGAATGAAAATCATGCCACCAAAAGCCCATGCAATACCCAGAAGGCCAACACCACCACAAGGAGCAGTTTGATTTTTGTGGCCAATGACAGTGGCTACAGTCACGTACAAGAAAAGGAGAGTGGCTATGAACTCAGCTATAAGGGCTCTGTAGAAAGACCAGAGCTTAAGCTCAGCCATGTCAAGGAGGGGTGTGGGTGGTGGATCTACATAATCCTTTGAAGATGAATGCCCTTCTTCCACTACATCTTTTGCCATCTTTTCTCTCTCTCACTAACTCTGAAACACCTCAACTTTCTCTCTCTACTAGTGCTTGCTTGCTTTGAATTGAGGATGCTGATGATAGTAGAGGGTGGCTAGTACTCCTTTTTAACAATTCGGCAAAGGGTACACAAATTATGCATTATGTGGATAAGACGAGGGTATATGCGGAAACTCAATTATTTTGAAACTTCTGGTTTTTTCTGTTTTACAAATTTATCAACGGCACTTTTCTATTTTAATAGATTATGGTATAAATTTTGTTATCATTTAATAAAAGTCTCATTACCTTTATTTAATATTACATTAAGAATTCTTTACTATACTTTTGAGTAATATTCTATTATTGTAATCTTTAAAAATAAATAAATATACAACAAGTAATATTGAATGCAAGCTTCTTCTTCTTTTTCTGAAAAGAAATAGTAGGAAATTTGAAGTGATAAATATTAAAATGATAAATATATATTTCTAAAAAAAACATTTTTTTTCAAGCATTAAAGGGGTAAGAAAATATAGTGGAAAAAAGACAAGGAAATTTGAAGTGGATCCTGTTGATTAAAAAATAAATGCATGCAAGTAAGTATAGTCATTCGAGGAGTTTAGAGTGTTAAATTGAAATAAAAAAATCGAATGTATAAAAGTTTTAGAAAAAGAGAATGAGTAATGATAACATAGTACTAGTATTTATTTTTTTGTTTTTCATTACGTTTCCAAATTCATATTAAATCGACTAATTCGAATTCGAATTCGAAATGAATTTAAAAATTACGATATTTAAATCTTTTACGGTTGTAGTTGTTAAAATCAATTTACAAACCTTTTTAACAAGCGTAATCTTAGTATTTTTGAATAAGAAAAGGACGAAAGATGAAGATAGAGAGAAAGGGGAGAAGGTGGGACCGGGAAGGCATGTGAAGAGAGGAGAGGGGTCAGGTCAGCTATGGTAAGGCTAGGCTGTCATCCAACCCAAAAAGCTACACCCTCAACGGTTATTTCTTGTCTTTTTCTTTGCTAATATTTTTTGCAAGTTAGGGTTACAGTTGGACCCCTCCCCTCCCTCCTTTTCCATGCCATACTTTATTTTTTTCTAATACAAATATTAGTGGTAGGTGTTTGTAAACATGTAAAAGGCTTAAATTATTGGATAAATCCTCACAAAAAAGCTAATATTTAAGAGGTTGTTTGGTATACATGGAAATTTAATTTTCGTGGGAAGTTCAAATTCATAGGAAATTATTTTCTTAGTGTAATTCCCATGAAATAGCCAAAATGTGTTTGGTTGACATCAAGGAATTTGAAATTCCCATAAATTTTGAATGACCAAGGGAGGGTTAGGTGATTAATTTCTCACATTATGTGGGAATTTGAAATTCCCATGAATTTTGAGTGCCCCCATTTTCTCAATTTCATATCAACCAAACAACTAGCCAAATTAGAAAATCATGGGAATTTTTATTGCCTACATAAATACATGTATACCAAACAACTACTAAAATTATCACGTTTAAGGTGTCAGGTTAAAAATAATTTCTACTATAATGTTTTTTACTGTAATTAAAGTAAAATCGGTATTAGAGGGTTCGGTTTCAGAATTACAAAGAAATCGGTCTTTGAGGAATCGGTTTCTCCTCTAAATTTCCGACAAACATCAGTTTGCCAGCCACGTGTCCGACAGTACCTGAAACCCGCACTGCAGGGACCGGTTTCAGGCGTGTGGAAATCTCTTTTTACAGAGATTTCCACGATGAAAAAGAAAAAGTTGGGTTGAGTTGAGTTGATGGTAAACAATAAAAAGAGTTATGGGGATGCTTGAATAACCGTGAAGTAACAGTAAAAATAAATAATTGGGAGGAGGGGTAAGTAGGTAAAACTGAGTCAGTTTATGTAATATAAATATGAAGAAGGAAAATCTGAAGTAGGTGTTTGTGATTTTAGTGTCTTGATAAGTTTATTTTCTTCTCTCTTTGTTTTTTTAACTCGATTTCAAGCTAATATGATTTTGGGTTGTGTTGATTAATTATTTTAATTTATATATGAAAGTGATTAAAGCAAGGAAAGAAGAAGAGAATGTAAGTTTTTTTTTTTGTTAATATAAATTGGTACGATAGTATTTCTGTTAACTTAGTTTGAAAAATGATGTAATTTAGGCTCTTGATACTTTGTTGTAGGGGTGAGCAATGGTATGGTTCGGTTAATACCCGAACCGAATATGCAACTAACCGAACCAAACTTACTTAATTATAGAAACCAAACCATATCAAATAGAACTATTACCAATTTTGTCCAAACCAAAATATTTCGGTTTCGGTTCGGGTTACCAACCAATTAACCAAACTTTAAAAATGTTAATCTATCTTCTAAATTCAATCATGTATGTATAAGTATAACAATATAAATATACTACTATAATGTATATTATTCATCATAAATACATTCATTCATCACATAAATTGTCAACGAATTAATGATAAATGTCAATGGGTTTGGCAATTGTCATGTTGGTGTAAATTAAATGGGCATGAACCTAATGTAAATTCTATTTTTTTAACATATAATGTAATTTGGTTCGGTTTCGGTTAATTCTAAATTTTTTTTTGCAAACCGAAACCGAACTAAATTACCAATATATACAACAATTAAAACCGAACCAAACCAATAAGGTTTAATAACCGAACCAAATTTGTAATTCGGTTTGGTTTCAGTTTGGTATTCGGTTATTACCATAGTTTGCTCACCCCTACTTTGTTGGTCTTTGGTGGTGGTGAACTTTGGAATAAAATGCAAACTTTAACTGATTATTAAGGATGTCCTGTTGTTATAATAATTCATATTCCAAGTCCTAAAAAAGTAATCTTTTTAATAATTTTGTAGCATTGTAAGTGTTGGTGATGAAATGTTGTTAGTGTCTTACTGTTGGTGAATTTAAAACTTAATTGTGAACTCTATAAGTAGAGTGACTATATTTTGTTTCTGAATTTTTTCAGATTTTGAATGAATAAAATTTGCCATAAAAGAATTAAAAGTTGTACATGTTATTAACATCGATTAAGTTAGAGTTTAATATATGAACTTGTCTGATGAGCAATAAGATTTGGTAGTTGTTAATTTTGTTTATGTTTATTATTATAAGCTTTTGGGATGGAGATATATTTATTAGATTTGGTTATTAGTATTATGAAATTATCATTGAAAATCCTTCTCTAGCTTTCCAATATTGATTATTAGATTAAAGGTATATGGTCTCTCAAATTTTTACATGTTAAGTACTTCAGGTAAATACTGTAGATAATATTTGTGAAGATAAATATATACACATCATCACAAAATGCTTTTATAGTGGATTATGGTTAAAAATGCTAATTTTTTTAATTAAAAAATCAGAAAATTGAAACAGCAAGAAAAAAATACATTTTGTGAAGGGTCCTGAATATTTAATGAAAAATAATCATTAGTACAAAATAAAAAATTTAATCATTGTTGTGGTATTAATAAATTTATTAATTATTTAATGACTATAGTGGTAAAAATATACGCGATATTTATTTAGTGTATTTCAATTTTTTAGATCGCAAGAAAAATAAAAAGAAGAAAAGGTATGTATTTATATATTTTCATGTATTGATGAGATAATAATATTTTGTTGAAATAAGTATACTTGCCACGAAAAAAATAAATATTTTATATTAAAATGAAAATTTGTTTAAATTAGATAATATTATATAAATTTTGTTGGTGAAATTTAAGTTGTACTACATATAGAAAAAGATACAAATAATACACAGAATACAAATAATGCACATAATATATATGGAAACTCGGAAAACACTCTAACAACATTAAATTGTATGGATACGTTAAAAAAGAAACATATAATACAATATTAATGTAGATTACAAATTGATAAATATTATAAAACAAACAACGTCCGTTAAAAAATGATAAATAATAAAAACTTGGTACTTTACTTTTGGATTCAGAATCAAACCATCCTATAACGAACTTGTAACTTGGACCAGACAAGCCATGGAATTAGGGAGTAGTGAACTAGTATCACGAATCATTTACAAGTTTCCTGTAGTTGCGGAGTCAACTTGTCATTCTGTCATATGAATATCGATGATGATGGTGTTCAAATTATTTTTGATAATTTGAACAATATTTCAACATACCGTATTGTTGAGCTGTATGTTGAGTACACGAGAGTAAGCGAATCAGTTATATCGGGGCACATGGGAGGAATTACACCGATCTATCAGGAAGCTACTGGGATCAGTTATCATGCCACAAGAGGATTGAGCTATAGCACAAACATCAGATCGAGCTATCATACAGAAGTTCCACCTATCTATCGCGAAGAAGCTGGCCCGAGTTGTCCACACTCAACCGGTCCGAGCTACAATGCAGAAGTGCGCTCGAGCAGTCAGGCACCTGTTACACATTCCATGCTAGACTGGGGCTTAGATTGGGATATCCAATATACTACTAGGATTGCTACGCAAACCGAAGAGGAAGATGTGGATCCAATAATTGAATTTGGGGTAGATGATGACATTGAAAGAGATAGTAATAACGATGAGGAGGAATTCAATTACTAACAGTACGGGCCTCACGAGGAAGCCGCAGAGCAGGAAAACAATGTTGGACATGATTCAGGAAGGGTTGGTGATGATTCGCGCACGATACCGGGAATATGTGCAGTAACGACAGGGATGATTGATTTGAATATAACTCCCCCCGATGTTTCGGGATTCCATAATATTCCACCCATTGCTCCTCTTTCTTCATTTGTATTCCCAACCCCTGCCTACTCAATGATAGAAGAAGATCAAGAGTACGACATTTCAAATGATTTGGAGGAGACAACTTGCATATGGGATGGTATACCTGAGCTGAGGAAGGGATTAATTTTCACTGGGAAAGCAGAAGTCCAGGCAACAGTGAAGAGATATTCAATGAAAAACAATGTATCATACGCAACAGTTGAGTCGCAACCGCATAAGTTAGTCTTGAAGTGTTGGCAGAAGGATAAACCATGTGGTTGGTGGTTGAGGGCGCAGTTCAAGAAGAAACTTGGATATTGGGTAATAAGTGTGTACAATGGTCTTCATACATGTTTTGGTTTTGGTTTGACACAAGACCACACTAAGCTCGACAGCAAGCTGATAGCTCATTGTACCATGGAGATGGTTGCGAAAGACCCAAGGCTAAGTATCACCATCATACAAGCAAACATCAAACAATGTTCCAGTACTAAGTTTCATACAAAAAGGCATGGTTCGGGAAGAAGAGGGCCCTTGATTTGATTTTTGGAAACCGGGAAGAATCATACAACAAGTTGCCACGATACGTAAATGCAGTAAGGCATTATAATCCGGGTTGTGTTAGTTTCATAATGACAAATGAAGCTACTTCTCATGGACAACATATATTCAAGCACGTTTTTTGGAGTTCTAAACCATGCATCGAGGGCTTCAAACATTGTCGACCAATGATATTGATTGACGGAACATTCTTGTACGGAAAGTACAAACACACTCTGTTGGTTGCTACCGGTTTTGATGGGAACAATCACATTCTTCCAATTGAATTTGTGATTGTCGAAAGCAAGAACACTTCCAGCTGGTCATGGTTCATGAGTTGCATTAGAACATATGTGACCCAACGCATTGGGTTAAGTGTCATTTCTGATTGACATGTCAGGATAATGAATGTCATGTCCAACCCTACCTTGGGTTGGAATGACGATGTTGCTCATCATCGATTCTGCCTCCGACATTTCGTAAGCAAGTACAATCATACTTACCATCGGGCTGTAATAAAAAAGATGCTTTATCAAGCCGGTAAGCCTCGTGACACATTTGTAATATTTTAAAACTTTTTCATTATTTACTATTGTTTGTATTGTTATCATGGACATATGGAAAATATTACGGCGATGCGCGTGCCGTCTTTTGATTGGGCAATGCAATTGCAATTGGATAAGTGGACTCTCTCACATGATAACGGCGCAAGATGTGGCAGTTTGACGACAAACATTGCAGAATGTGTCAACAGTGTTTTGAAAGGGATTAGACAAATGACCATTCAGAGCATCGTGGAGCACACATTCGCAAAAATGATGCATTACTTTGACAAATGCAGAGTCACATTCATTAGGTTGGCTAATTCTGGTGAAACCTACACACCTATTTGCAAGAAAGTGTTTAACAAGTTCAACAGTAGATTAAATGGCCATACTGTCACATACGATTCTCGAAAAAAACTTTGTCATGTACTCACAGCATATGATCCAATCAAATAAAAAGGTGGAAACACACAAATAGTTGACCTAGATGCGCGTAAATGTTCTTGTAATAAATTTCAAAATTTTCGTCTACCGTGTTCACATGCAATGGCGGTTTGCAAACGCATGCATGTAGACGCGTTCCAATATCTTGACAAGGCATATAGCTTGGCGGAGACATTACAAGTATATAACTATCCATTCCAGCCCTTACCTCATGAAGAGTACTGGCCAGAGTTCAATTCTGATAAAATAATTGTTGATCCGGGTTGCAAGAGGCAGAAAGGGAGGCCAAAGTCCACTCGAATTAGGAATGAAATGGATGAGATCGAGAAGGATACCACTACTTACGTCTGTACTTTTTGCAAAAAAGGTGGGCATAACATTAGATCATGTAAAGAAAAAAAAGCCAGTGATCGTGGTCAACATGTAGGCGAAAGTTCAAGGAGGAGAAACTCGGCATCCACTTCTCATGTAGGGGAGAGTTCAAGGGGTATAAATTTGGGTTCCTCATCTAGAGTTTGAAGGGGTTATTAATTTGTGTTGTGTTTTTTTAAGCAAGAACAAAATTATTGTATTCTAGTTATCGTTGTTTCAATATGTTAGTGTCAAACATTGTTATTGTGATGTAATGGGAAATTGATTGTGTTGTGTGTTTTGTTCATTTTTTGTTTATGGAATAGATTATGAATAGATGGTGTTACACTCCATTCCGTAATGGTGAAGTACTTGATGTTTACGAAGATGCTTTTTGTGAAAAGTGGTATGGCAAAAAAAGGAACTTTTCAACTACGGAACCTTACTATCATTTGGTTCCCAGTGAAGCGGGCCATATTTTTGAAGGATACCACACAAAGATTGTTCGGAATAATTGCTTTGTTAATACGTATACCCCACCCGAGTGGATGAGGTTGTAGGAGGTGAGATGTGAGCTTGAAGCATTTTGTTTATGCCATGGCATCGTAAGACCTATCATAAAATCCGCCACCTTGCTTAGACGTACACCCCAACAAATTATGGAAGTCAAAGCTCAATTACAACGGAAAATAGATATAATGGAGATTCGCCTTGCTATATTCCATGGGGATTAGCAAACACCGTACTGCCAAGCATACACAACAATACAGGTCGCGTATACTGTTTCACAGTCTCATCTGAGACATCATTGTTCAAGTTTTCAAAATGTGTCGATAACCAAGACGATTTCAACGTGTTACCTTCTATATATTCGTCTCTTGAAACTTGTCCCAATAACTCTAACAAATATGGTTTCCAGTCTATTGTATCTAAGCGGCCACAAGTTAGCAGAACGCCGTCCACTTTTAATCCAGTTATGACACCAACATCTTGCAGGGTCACCATTGCTTCCCCAACAATCAAATGGAATGTATGGGTTTTTGGTCTCCATCTTTCAACCAAGGCACTGATCAAATTGCGATCAACTTTCATGCCACCCATACGAGCAATCGGTCCAAATCCACAGTTGTCAAGATAAATTTGAATTCGCGGACGTAAGCTTCTAAATGCGCTGAAATTAGTTGTTTTCTTAACTTTCAGATGTTTAATATTGTCCAATACACCATGTAAAAATTATTTGACATAGTTAAAAATACATTTTTTGTCATAACACACATGTATTTATTTAATTTAATAATGTCCAATAAGTAATAAATCATATTTTAACATTCTTAATATTCAAATTTAAACTTAATTATTTAAAACATATAAACTACTAATTATATTTTACACTCTAAAATATGATAAATTCTAATTCACAAATTCACCAACTATAATCTTCATACAATTATGTTAAAATTTAAAAATTATGTAAATAAGATATATTTTGATTCTTAGGACATGCATATATTTTGAAATTCTTAATTACTATATCAAATCATAATAACACATATATTTAAACATTATTATAAAACACTAATCTAAACAATATAAACATAATTATTTACTAGATAAGTATTTACTTCTTATGTTTTAATTTTGAGAAGATTGAAGATGAATAATAAGTTGAATGTTTGAGAGTATGAAGAAAATTGAAGATAGAAGATGAATGTTATGCAAATGAAGATGAAGGTTATGAAGATGAGGATGAATGTTTGGATAAAAGATTGATGATATAAATAATGAAAATGATTGAATGTTTGAGAGTATGAAGAAAATTGAAGATAGAAGATGAATGTTATGCAGATGAAGATGAAGGTTATGAAGATGAGGATGAATGTTTGAATAAAAGATGATGATATAAATAATGAAAATGATGATAAAAGATACAATTTTAATTTGGATAAACAATAAGTATGAACCATGTAATTATCCAAATTCATGTTTCTGAAGATAAATTTAAATACGGGGACAAAACAACACATCCACCTTTACTACTTTTTTAGAGTCATGTCACAATTGTTTCTCCAAAATTGCTTCCATTGACAACTCTGATACTCTCATACGGAAAAACAATTTGGATTTTGGTGGAAGTCGACAGTTAAGGTATACATCACCCGAACTTTTAAAATAAAAAATCTAACTTATTTTCACCTTCTTTTAAACTTCTTCATACACACAATTAAAAACACATTTTTTTAACTAACCAAATTTTTATTTTATTTTAAAAAATTAAGTAATATTATATAATATTTATTATTTAATTATAACCTTTTATTCACAAATCCACAAACTTTAACCTTCATATTCTTAAATTCTTATTTACTAAATCCACTCATAATAACACATGTATTTTTAATATTAAAACAATATCTCTAATCCTAACAATATATAATTTAACTAAATAATATAAAGACTAATTATTTACTAAATAAGTATTACTTCTTAAATTTTAATTTGAAGAAAATGGAAAATGAATCTAAAGTGTATGAATTAAGTATAATTGTTATTAATTTCAACAAAAATAATGTTTAGAGTCACAAAACTATAAAAATAAAAGAGTATGAGCTAAAACAAACAAATAATGAAATTTAATTTTATAAAAATAGAGGTACCATTTGCGTAAAAATTCAAATAGTGAATTTGAAATTATTGGCATTGCTCCCTTCTCTGAATTGGGGAGCAGTCCCCTCTTTAACTTTTATCGTGGGAATCTCTGTCAGAGAGATTCCCACGCGCCCTGAAACTGGTCCCTGCAGTGCCGATTTTAGGGCTGTCGGACACGTGGTGGATGCTGCATTATTTGTCGAAAATTGAGGGTTGAAACCGGTACTTGGGAAACCGGTTTCTTTGCAAATTCAAAACCGAAAGTTGTAATAATGTATAATCTGCAAGAAAAGAATTGAGATTTCAAAGACTCCTCATTCTAATGGAGCATTTGGAAGGCCAAAGATCCTTTCTCTTCAATTAAGAAGGTCTTATGTTGCACCAACCTTCAGCAGCCAGGCTAGAGTGCCCCAACTCAGCACTTTGAGGTCAATTTTGATTGCTTGGCCCCAAAATTGTTATCTAGACTCAGACAATGAAATGCATAATTTAAACAACAACACACACGAATAACTGAAATAATGAAAACAAATGCATATCTTGCAAGCTTGTTAGACATAGATACTAGCTTTAGCTCATTTTATTTTCAATGAACTAGGACTTAAAATCGCTTTATAGTTGAACGATGGATCAAAATTTTCAAAAAATGATAGTTTGGCTTCTCGTCCACCATTTGCATTTTGACCTTCGTGTTCACTTCTCCTCTTCTCTACTAATTACGCTGATGAAGATTTTCAAACGTGTAATGTTGACGAGTAAATATGATGAAGTTTATAGAATCACAAGAGTATTCAAATACAAATATTCAAAATCGGATTGAACTGTTACCTTTTTTTAGAATCAAAATGAATGATACAGTTAACAATATCATATGTAATTTCCATAAAAAAGTAAAAAAATCTATAACATAAATATTTATAGAAATTTTTAAATACTCGGATTAAACTACCCCGGTATTAATCCCTACTGACATGGTGGGATAATTCCGCGGATTGATGCCTTTTTACCACAATAGACTGATACAAGTGGTTTTCTACTTTTGGATTACTGAGAATGAAATGGTTTTGAGAGACACTAACCGTTTTCATCATTGTACAGGTTAGGAATAGATGAAGAGGTACATTGCTTATGTATTGAATGGTATAATTGCAAAATAAAGAAACAATCTTTTTACCCTTAACATCAAATGATTAAATCAGAACTCATGGTTACACCACATTTTCCATATCAAACTATAGGAATTCTCCGTGTACAAATACCTACTGTTACATCTTGCATAATAAGAGCATGCACAACAAATTCGAGTCCTTATCCCTTTTCAGCTCTGGCAAAAGTAATATTTTAACCCCTGTACTTAACCACATTCAGTTAAGGACACGCTTCTGGTGGTGTCCACTGTTGAGCTGCTTCAGTATAGTGTCTATCAAAGGGATATTGTATGTCCACGACGTGCCTTCTGTGTCTACTAATCCATCTGAGTTTGTTGTGTATTCTTCAAGCATGAAAAACCCTATTCCATGAACAAAAGCCCCTTCTATCTGCAAACAATAATCACAATAATACCATGAAAATCCACTTAATACTATGTTTGGAAGAGGTATGAAAATGGCAAGAAGAGAAAGGGTGGAGGGAAACGGGTTACGGGACTAAGAAAAATTGTTTCTTTCTCATTTTCCTCCCTCCCTCTCTGAAGCAGGGGATTAAGTTAAGACTGAATAATTCGACTTGCAATACATATTGCTGACCTGTCCTAGATCCACATCAGGGTTGAGACTTCGTCCACAACCGTATATAAAATCTGATCTTAAAATTGTTGTTTGTCCAGTCAGAAGGCGGATAAGTTAACAGCTTCTAAATATGCCTACAATTTTTTTGGTCGTAATAGTTAGATGGCATAGATTTTTTTCCATGCAAAATAGAATGAAGAACTCAGAAAATAATAAATCATCATGTGTTGTCATCTGAATTTCGATGAGAAAGAGGCAAAAGTAACAAAGATAATAGTACAACGTTCAGAGTCTGAGAATATCTACCTAGTGAATTAGTGTCTCCCATTTTATATGCCCCCGTAACCTCCCTTTCAAAGGAAACAATCTGTCAACTAAAGTTTTCCAGCAAATTCTAACTGCTTCACAGCCTGATTCGGATGTAGTCCTCCCGGAAATAAAACCCCCTTGAATGAAACTCAAAGTATCGGATTCTATGACTCGTACTTTATCTAAGAGGTCTCGTGCTCCATCACATTCAACGGAACTAAGTGAAAATGCAGCCATCTGCTTTACCTTGGTCCAGAGCCCCTGGCCCAGCTCTATTCCCCCAACTTCAACAACAACAGATCCATCACTTAGAATGCTTACTCTTCCTGGCGTCGGCCTGAAAAAGCATTTCCCTACATAAGTACTTACGTTAGCAACTAAAAACTTGAAGAAATCAGAAAACAATTGAAAAAGTGAATGCAGAGAACCCATATTGATATTGAGATGAACATCAACTTGTCATTAATACATTTTCACAAAAAAAGATGAAACTGCACTCCATGCAAGGATTAGACAATTCTGTTTTCTATTTCTCACTTTCTGTTTCTTTTTACAGAAATACAGGAACCCAAATAGAGGATGTTGTAACTGTGTGCTTTTTGATACTTTGCACTTATATTGGTACCTATCACACAATTAAATCTATAACCTTGTTGCCGTTACGCACGCTGAACTTGTCAGTTTTGGACACACAAACATTTTCATTCACTCATTTGGCACACTTCAAATTTGATCAAGAATTCCACGTGGATTTTAAATGAAATTCGTCAAATAAGGAAATAATGGTCTTAGAGACCTAAAATTGACAAGTTCAGAATGCCAAATGGTGAAATTGCAAGCTCAGGTGTTTAATATATATTAAGCCTTGAATTCAGAGAAAAAAGTCATCAAGTTGCACACACTATTCAAGGCATCTTTCAGCATCCTATATGAAATGGTGATGTGACTGTCTAATAATTAATTGAGATGCTTAATTTTACTAGACAAAGGAATACTCACAGGCATGGATTTGATGATTGCCTTTTCACCAAACCCTCCTCCAACTCTTCTTCTAATCACGTGCACGTTAAGTTCCGGAGCACCAAGACAAGAAGACGCACAGCATGTGCGAGTTCCAGGCATTGAGTTGAGCAGTAAACCACTATACAGTTATCCTCATCAGGCACAGCAAGAACAGTTTGAGTTTCCATGTAGAAATAATATTGTGATCCAAGTTTCATCTGCATTCATAATTCAGCAATGAGTAATGCACACATGTGGATAGCCGAAAGTCAATATTGCATAATTCTACAGTGTTACTGTTACACAGGCTATTTCTTTACAAAACTTAGTTTAACTATTTTCTTTGCTAGTCTAAATATTGTTTCCTTTGCTGTTCGGCTGAGTTTTCTGCCCAAGTTTTTATTGTCAGTGTATCAGAACTCTACATGAATGTGTGTAAGTTAACTAGTACATCTTAAGCCAATATTTCCAGTTCTTACCTTTCTAGTTTATCTTCTGTAGAGGCAATAGGAATAAACGCGTACAAAGTTTATGTGTATGCACTGAAAATTTTGATACCTCACTAACATAATAAGAATAAATTCTAAATAGAGTGTTCACACTGTTCAGACATTGTAACGTGATTCAAACATATTACTCCAACTGATTTACAATTTTATAGATTTACTAGGATTTTGAAAATGGGAATAATATTTGCAAACTCTAACAAGTCAAAAATGTTGGATTTCATCATCAAAAAAAATCTAATTTCTTACAGTTTTTAGGAATCGACATGAAAGCAGAGGAAACTAAAGAAATAAAAGAGTAATTCCATTCAGAAACTTGATACGGAAAATCCCGATTCAGATCAATATTGTTTGCGTAATAAGTGTTCTCAATGAACCCAACTAGATTCATTGACGGAAGAATATGAAGATGGACATTTTCTACTATCAATCTAGCCTGTAAATAAGCAACTGAAGATTTATAGCAATACAAAAACTTAATCCAACGAATCATTACCAATACTAGGAACTATGACTGGAATTCACCAGAAAAGACAAACACTAAACTGTATAAGGACTAGATTTAAATTAACAGATCACCGCGTGAAAATATAATCTTGCAAAAGAATGTTTCTGAAACAAGGATATCAAACTAAAAGAAGGGAAGCAGAAAAAAAAGAGAAATAGGCAAAAGTAACAAAGATAATAGTACAACGTTCAGAGTCTGAGAATATCTACCTGGTGAATTAGTGTCTCCCATTTTATATGCCCCTGTAACCTCTCTTTCAAAGGAAACAATCTGTCAACTAAAGTTCTACAGCAAATTCTAACTGCTTCACAGCCTGATTCGGATGTAGTCCTCCCGGAAGTAAAACCCCCTTGAATGAAACTCAAAGTATCGGATTGTATGATGCGTACTTTATCTAAGAGGTCTCGTACTCCATCACATTCAACGGAACTAAGTGAAAATGCAGCCATCTGCTTTACCTTGGTCCAGAGCCCCTGGCCCAGCTCTATTACCCCAACTTCAACAACAACGGATCCATCACTTAGAATGCTTACTCTTCCTGGCGTCGGCCTGAAAAAGCATTTCCCTACATAAGTACTTACACTAGCAACTAAAAACTTGAAGAAATCAGAAAACAATTGAAAACGTGAATGCAGAGAACCCATATTGATATTGAGATGAACATCAACTTGTCATTAATACATTTTCACCAAAAAAGAAGAAGATGAAACTGCACTCCATGCAAGGATTAGACAATTCTGTTTTCTATTTCTCACTTTTGTTTCTTTTTACAGAAATACAGGAATCCAAATAGAGGATGTTGTAACTGTGTACTTTTTGATACTCTGCACTCATATGGTGAAACGTTGCAAGTCTAGGTGTCTAATATATATATTATGCCCAGATTCGAACTAGGCTAATCTTGTTTCAGAGAAAAAAGTCATCAAGTTGCACACACTATTCAAGGCATCTTTCAGCATCTTATATGAAATGGTGATATGACTGTCTAATAATTAATTGAGATGGTTAGTTTTACTAGACAAAGGAATACTCACAGGCATGGATTTGATAATTTCCTTTTCACCAAACCCTCCTCCAACTCTTCTTCTAATCATGTGCTCGTTAAGTTCCGGAACACCAAGACAAGACGCACAGCATGTGCGAATTCCAGGCATTGAGTTGAGCAGTAAACCACTATACAGTTATCTTCATCAGGCACAGCAAGAACAGTGAGTTTCCATGTAGAAAAAATATTGTGATCCAAGTTTCATCTGCATTCATAATTCAGCAATGAGTAATGCACACATGTGGATGCCGAAAGTCAATATTGCATAAAAAACAATTTAAAAAAAATTCAGACCTTCGATGAATAGGATGGAACCCGTCACTGTTATAACCAAGGCCTTCACTTGTTGTGATTGAACATCCGCTTATACTGCAAAGGAGCATAATACACGAACTCACTGTAGAATCCTTAACTTGATCACTAGTTAAATCATATTTGGAGAGCAACACGAGACAAGCACCACAACCACCTAAAACCATATATTAGAACAAATTACTAAAAACCAGTTACGTGTTCCACAAGTGCAACGAGATTAAGAAATATGCAATCTTTTATTGGAAGTTTAGAACATTGAGCAATAAAGTTTCCATCTTTCACCAAGTATATGAATGAAGGATTTGTCCAAAAAAGCAAAGCAGAAATTTGCTAAATCAATGGGATGATTATGAACCAGTAAGAAATTCCAACCTATAGTGAAATGAACTCTTCAACAGAACAGAATCTTCACTTTCACCTCAAAAGCGGTAAGAAATTCCAAACTATAGTGAAATGAACTCTTCAATAGAATAGAATCTTCACTTTCACCTCAAAAGTAGTGATCCGACAGATTTTACACGAGCAGGCTACTCAAAACAGTTTTCCAGGCTCTAAATTCTTAAGTAATGAGACTTGGACCAAATCAGATAATATCTATCTACATGGGATGGACTAGGCTGCTAGAATTTTCAGGTGGAGTCCAATTCCTTAGACCTCACCTCACAGCTTTAAAACGCCTATAAAAACACACCTTACTAATATAGCTATAAGCTACCCTATTCTCATTTCCGATATGCGATTCAGTGCATGAGTTATATAAAAGCAACAAAGGCATATAAATACTAATCATAAAACCAGTCAACCCACCTAAATCTGAACAAAAACAGAACAAAAATAATCAATATAGATAACTAAGCCAGATATCACTTACCTCAACAACTAAATCTGTAAAAAGAAACTGATATGAATCTAGCAACATTAGCAAGGAGGACCATCCACTTCCCTCGACCTAAAGGGTGGGGCCGAGCTCTTCGAGCTTTAGTTCTGTATGCTTTAGTTTGGACTTGAGAGGCCTCATTCCGACTTCCAAAGCTCCTAGTAACACTTGCAGCTTTGGATCCCATGAAAATATAGCAACCCTGACCAAAGATTGGCGTGAGGTAATTCTAATTTCACCGACTGATATAGATTCAACAGAGCAATGTAAAATTTAAATAAAGAAAATAGAATTACACTAATGAAAAGAAAAAGACTTGCATAAAGCTAAGGCCAATGTTCTGAATCATTTCACAAAGAAAATACAATGTTCTAAATGATTTCACAATAAGGCCAGTTAGGGTATATAGTGGGGACACATGGAAGATAGCTCGCACTAGTTGTTTGTGGATAAAGGGTGCGAGGAGATGGGGGGTGGGTGTGTGTGGGGAGGGGGGTTGGGGGGGGGGGGTCAGCTTAGTACATGTAATGTCAAAATGGTTGCCTAACTAGACAGAAGTTGCAGTACTTCAATAACCAGAGAACAAACAAGTGTAATAATAATAATATAAGAAAAAAAAGCACCAATATCAATAAATTAGAAAAGTAAGGATTTGACCATCTAACCAAGATAAAGATGATCTAGACAATGATGACAAAGGAGACAAATATGGGAAACGCATCAACATAAGATATTAGAGAGCGTTTACATGATGTTAAATAGAAAGGAACTCAATTTAGCCAGAAGTAGTAGAAGTTCACGACCTACAGGTTCATCTCCATGTACATTGCCAATAAACTGCAAAATAATGCAATCCGTCAACAAGTTGCAGTGCCAAAGAGATGCATTTCAAACTAAATAGGTCTCAAAGCTCAATTCACATTGAGTTGATCTAAATACAAAATAGTCTAAAGAGAGCGCTGATTAACTTAAAAATCCTTGAAGATTCAAATTTATACAATCTAAGCAATTAGACCAATTTGGGAACAGAAGGCTTCATAACTCATCCTAGAAACAATTCAACTTTGCAAGGACTCCCACGCGATAGTCCTAAAATTTAACTTCTGCACCAGTATCAGTCCTACAGCTAACCAATATTGGTACAACCCCACAAATTTTCTAATTTCTCCTAATTAATTGATTATAATCCTTTTAAAATTCTTACCACAATTTTTCTTTCAATTCTACTCTAAAGTAATCAGAATTGTACAATAATAATAATGTAACCTGTCTTCGAAAAAAAGAAATATAAAATTGTAACCCTCAATTGTCCGATATTTTTCTCAAACTATGGCTTTAATGTGTAATTATAATTGACAAATTACTTTTAGTCCTATTAAAAATATTGAAATATTATGCCAAAGATTCTTCAATTATGAAAAATCCTTCGCCATGGTGTTTTGGTCTGTTTTTTTTTTTTTTTTGATGAACACCAATCTCAAAGACTCAACAACTATTACATTTGTCCGAATCAATGAAACTAGCTAAGGAGATGCATTTCAAACTAGATCTCAAAGCAAGCTACCCTATTCTCATTTCCGATATGAGATTCAGTGCCTGAGTTATATAATAGCAACAAAGGCATATAAATACTAATCATAAAACTAGTCAACCCACCTCCAAAGTCCATGGAAAATCTTCTAAACAACACCACCAAAAACAGAACAAAAAGAATCAATATAGATAACTAAGCCAGATATCACTCACCGTAACAACTAAATAACAGAAACTGATATGAAACTAGCAACATTAGCAAGGAGGACCATCCACTTCCCTCGACCTAAAGGGTGGGGCCGAGCTCTTCGTGTTTTAGTTATGTATGCTTTTGTTTGGACTTGAGAAGCCTCATTACGACTCCCAAAGCACCTAGTAACACTTGCAGTTTTGGATCCCATGAAAATATAGCAACCCTTACCAAAAGATTGGCGTAAGGTAATTCTAATTTCACCAACTCATATAGATTCAACAGCACAATGTAAAATTTTGAATAAAGAAAAATAGAATTACATAATGAAAAGAAAAGACTTGCATATAGCTTTAAAATAAGAAACCTCTCTGAACTTCACTACAACGTCTATGTAAGCATTTCCATCCAACAACTTGGAATGGAAAAGATACTCCTAGATTTCTCTCATCAGCCATGCTCTCCGCCATGGCCTTCTTCACAGTTCCCTCTCTATCTTCCACAAAATACTCTTGTCTTGGAATGATGACTGAAGCTAATAAGATTTTCGATCGGATGAACCAGAAGGATGTCACTTTGTGGAACACTGGGTATTCTCAAATTGGGAGGTTTGAGGATGCTCTTGATTTGCTCAAGAAAATGAGGACGGGAAAGATATATTTGGATGCTGCATTTTGGAGTGCCGTTATTGCAGGATATGCACAGAGAGAGCACGGGTATGAAGCATTGGATGTCTTCAGGCAAATGCAGGTTTCTGAAGTGAAGCCAAACAAAGTTACTCTTGTGTCACTCCTCTACGGTTGTGCTTCGGTTGGAGCATTGTGTCAAGGGAAGGAGACTCATTGTTGATTTGGAAAATCCGAGTGGGGGCTCTTCTTGATCAGTTTTTCCGGCATTAACAAGGGCCCCAAACAGCAAAATGCACATTCCAGGGGTACAAAAACCAAATTGAGAAGCATGGAATCCGGCAAACCTTCAACGAATAGGATGGAACCCATCTCTGTTATTACAAAGGCCTTCACTTGTTGTGATTGAACATCCATTTGCAAAGGAGCGTACGACACGAACTTACTGTAAAATCCTTGACTAGATCACTAGTCGGATCACATTTGGAGAGCAACACGAGACAAGCACCACAACAGCCTAAAACCATATATTAGGACAAACCATTAAAAACCAGTTAAATGTTCCATGTGAGCAACGTCTATTGAGGAGATTAACAAATGTGCAATCATTTATCGGAAGTTTAAACATTGAGCAAAAGTGTTTCCATTTTCACCAAGGATGTGAATGAAGGACATGTCCAAAAACTTCTGATGCGCGATACTCTTCACTTAAGAAGAGAAAATATCTAGCATAATTTGTACACATAAGAGCTTTTATATTCAGAGTTCATTAAAATATCATTGAGATTACATGCGATAATTGTTTAAAAGTAAATCACATTGTCACCCCTGCTTACTGAAGCACCCAAACAGAATTAGTTTTTTAAACTTCCCATCCATGTTTCGAAAGCACAGCAAGTAGCACCAAAATCATAAACAACAGACAAGAGTTCAATATTGCACAGCCATGACAGAGAATAAGTCATAAGGTCTGTGCTTATATCATAAACACACCATGAAGTCAGACTAAGCCAACACTTGTACTACCATTGTGATGGTGTACTCCAACCTCTGCCAACATAGTATAGTACTCAATTTTAGACTTCATAAGGGGAGAACAACTGTTGATGATAATTAGGATTCCGATATGAGATTCAGTGCCTGAGTTATGTAAAAGCAAAGGCATATAATACTAATCATAAAACTAGTCAACCCACCTCCAAAGTCCATGGAAAATCTTATAAACAACACCACCAAAAACAGAACAAAAAGAATCAATATGGATAACTAAGCCAGATATCACTCACCGTAACAACTAAATCTGTAACAGAAACTGATATGAATCTAGAAACATTGAGTAGATTAGTAAAAAGAGTGTCCGTGTAACAAAAATCGAGTTATATATCGTTTCTGCGTTAATCATAGATGAATAATACAAAATCGGTAATAGGGTCACATCTTGTAATGCAGATTTCCAAAGAATTACAATGGATCAACATCGGGAATCAGCAAGACAAGAGACAACCCGATTACCCATATTATTTACCCAGATTTAAATCCCTCATCTTCTTCATCTTAATCAAAAAATTTAAAAAAAAAAAAACAAAGTAAGGGGGAATAATCAGATAGAGCTAATACGTGAGATGCCATCATGTCGGCAAATCAAACCAATAGGGAAATTAATCAAATCATCATATCATCCCCCCCTAACCCTAAAATTAAAGAAAATAAAAAAGAGAATGATCAGATAGAGCTAATACATAGATATGAATGCCATCATCCCGGCAAATCAAACCAATAGGGAAAACACCTAATCCTCATTCCATTCTCTTTCAATTTTTAAAACGACAACAACATTACAAGTTCGTATCGGCGGTTTTGCTGTGTGTTTGAGCCCAAACCCTAGGTTTAGAGGGTTATTTATAGGAACCCTACGGAGGAGGCGGCTGAGTGTTGAGAAAGGTGAGTAATAGATTAGGTTTAGTTAGATTTTAGTTAGCTTAGGCTTTTTTTAGTTTGGTTAGATAGTGGGTTTTTAAGTTGGGTCTTAATTTCAAGTTTTAGGCTCATTTTATCCATTTACATTGACATTAGTGTTATATTTAATTAGTAAAATTAGTCGACTCTAGTTGTAGATGATTGCGAGAAACTTTAGTTTAGTATAGACGATGGATATTCAGAATTAAATTACCGAGAAATGTTAGCTTGATTTCGCTTGTTAAATTACTCATTAAAATATCTTAATATGTAAATAATAAAATTGGGGTTGTTAATTTCGTCAATTATTTTAACAAAATGTTTATTTAATTAATCTTTATTGAGTCAAAAAAGTCCGTTCATATTTATGTTATAGGTATGAATAATCTTTTAGAGTCAAAAGTTCAGAAATTGTTATGTAATAACTGAGATGAAAATGTTATGTAATGACCTTTTTACCCCATTGAAATTCGTAGTCCAAAGTTATGTTATAACTCGAACGAAATAATTAATAGGTAACTAAACATCTTTAGAACCTAGGTAGCACTTATCCTAAAATGGAGTCAAACTTTCACTTTATACAGTATTCAATCACACCGGACTGAGCTTATTGGTGGCGACTCGTCTGAAATGTGAATTGAGCTGTTTAAATGGCTCTTTTCACACGTATATTAGAACCCCATTCTAAACAAAGCGAGTACCCCTTGCGCCCCGCCCATACGCCATTTTTCGAGGCATGACACTTACGACAAAGCGGACAAAGAAAAGGCACCACCACCCACGCCTTTGTAAATTATCGAAAGTGGGTAGAATATTCCTCACAACTTTCCAGATAAAATGCTTTATCGTAAGGGGAAGCTTCAATTTCCAAATCCAATTAAACGAATTCCCAGGCCAACCAAAGAAGACGGCATATCAACTTCATCCCTCCTCATTTTTTCAACCAGAAAAATACCCCATTTTAACCGAATAGGAACCTGATCTCGTAGACGAGCCAGAATACTTCATCATTACCTCGATTTCGACTTAATGGTAACTTCAAAATCTCATTTGCTTCATCAGGACTAAACACTTGGTTCACAATCCCTCTCTTCCAACTGCCACTTGAAATATCAATAAGGTCTGCAACCTTAGACAAATTATAGCGTTAACTAGCTTTGTCAGAGGTCATTTTATAGGCAGCGTTGGAACCCATTTCTCCTTCCAAATATCCACCGAGTTACCATTTCCAATTTTCCAGCATAAGTCAGCCTTAATAACCTTCTAGGCCTTTAAAACACCCTTCCATAAATAACTCATCTTTGACTCTTCCATCTCTTCACCAAAACCAGAGAAAGCGAAATATTTGGATTTTAGAACACGAGCACAAAGCGATGAGGGATTTAAAAACAGCTTCCACGCCTGCTTAGCAACCATAGCTAAGTTAAAAGATTCAAGTCATCGAAACCCTGACCCTCCATGTTCCTTAGCTTGACAAAGAGCATCATAGGCCAACCAGTAGATATGACGATTATTCTTTTTATTACTCCACCAGACTCTACTGATTAAACCTTGAAATTCTTTACAAATCGTAGGAGGAATGATAAAAAAACTCATAATGTACTGAGGGATTGACCATAATAATTATTATTGAATGTTTAATATAGTTTTATGCAAAAAAGTTCAACATGTGAACGCTATAATGAACTGATAAGGAGCCATGCATGACTTTGTTTCGAGCGAGAAAAAAATGGATTCAAGAAATGTTAAATAGTCATAGATAAAACGTTTTTTTTCTGTAAATTTTATATATCGATAAAAACCTTAGAATTTTTTTTAGTTGTTGTTTTTTCTTAGTTAGATACAACGGTTCCGATATATGCAGCCCTAAAACAAGCATTAAATGCAAGTGAATTGATTTTTGTGTTTAATGTTTTTACATTTATTAAACTATTATTTCTAAATTTATCTATACTATATCTAAAAACACATGCATGCAAAGCTTCTAATATTTTGCCACATCAGTTTTTTAATGTTTTTATTTATTTAGTTTTCCTTCTTCTTGCACTCCATTTAACTTTTATTAAATTTTGACTGTTATCAACAATAATTAATACATAGAAGTCCGTTTCTTCTTATCAGCCCCAAATTCATAACAGCCCATCTTTAATCACCAAAAAATCCATAACAGCTCATTATTAAATTTCATAACAACCCATTATTATCTTTAAATTTCATCCATAACAACTCATATTTAATTAACAATTATCAATGATATTTATGACAATTTATGAATTTTAGTTAATGCTAAGTATATATAAATATAATAAGCTTTGCTCTTCCTTTCACAACCTCCATTTTGGTTAGTTTTCCCCCTTTCTTTGATCCTAATCATATTTAGCTTTTAATCTATTTTAATTTAAATTTCTAATATTTTGCCACATCACCTTTTTAATGCTTTTATTTTATTTGGTTTTCCTTCTTCTTGAACTTCATTTAACTTTTATTAAATTTTGATCATTATCAACAATAATTAATACAAAGAAGTTTGTTTTTTCTTATCAGCCCAAATTCATAACAGCCCATCTTTAATCACCAAAAAATCCATAACAGCCCATTATTAAATTTCATAACAGCCCATTATTATCTTTAAATTTCATCCATAACAACTCATATTTAATTAACAATTTCTTTATGACAATTTATGAATTTTAGTTAATGCTTGGTATATATAAATATAATAAGCTTTGCTCTTCCTTTCACAACCTCCATTTTGGTTAGTTTTCTCCCTTTCTCTGATCCTAATCATATTTAGCTTTTAATCTATTTTAATTTAAATTTTAATTGTCATTTGTGTTTTTTTTTTAATAACAATAGTTTTGCTTCTGGCTCTCTCCCTCTACTAATGTAGTAATATGTATTCAAGCTACTTCTTTATCTTCGATACTCTAAGAGAATTTGTAAACTCTTAATGTTAGTTTTTTTATTAATTTATTTTTTTGACTATTTGTAAAAATTTGTCTTCATATGACAATGTTGAGCTGAATATTCTAAATATGTTTAAACTTCGCAGGTTCTCTTCAAGAAAAAACAAAGTGATGACCTAAAGTCGAAGCTCAAATACCAAGTAGCAAAACGATTATTGGTGTGAAACTATTCAGAATAATAAAACATTTATGTATCTTTCCTATTTTCTATTTACTTTGCATTCTTTCAGAACTTATTTGAGACTGTAATTATATATGATACAATTGGTTAGGAGACTACTAAAAGGGTCAAGCAATTGCATGGTTTCAAATTGGGCCATCATGTCCATCAATGTTTAAATATTCTTATTTATATTAGCTTAATATTTGCTTTATCATTATTTTGCTCCTTCTTATATATACACACGACTGTATTCTTCTCTTCTTCTCTTCTTTTTTTTTTCAATTAAACTCTATATAAGATTTGATGAGGTGTTGAATTATAATTAGTTTTGTTGGACATTTTTCTTTTCCAATAGTTGTTAAATAATATTAATACTAATACCAAAGAAAAGTAATACAAAGAATATAATTGTTATCACGTAATATTTTACATGACACGTGGACCAATGGTTGTTTGGTTTAAAGCTACGTAGGACAAAGAAACTATGTTGAATAGTCTTAGTGTCTATGTAGACGTGCGTTGAATAGTCAAAGCTAGAAGAATATCTCTCCTACATGGACTATATTTCTCTTTTAGTCTCCTAGTTCAATTAGGAGAGTTCAAGCTAATTAGGACTATGATCGTTAGCCTAAATAGGCGTGAATCAAGATATGTCCTAATACAACTAGGATTCGGATATATGATCAAACTACTATAAATACATGAGATTTCAACAATCTAAGGTACATTATTCTAGACTCAATCTCTGAGTTCTTCACTTTTCCGATCACAAGTTCTATACTGACTTTAGCATCGGAGAGGGGTTGCCGGACAGCGCGCGGCCTCCTTTAGGCTAACGTTTAGTATTTTGCAGTGATCACAGCTTACGTGGATTCAAGTTACAGTTTCGAGGTAACAAATTGGTGCGGTGAGCGTGGAACTTGTGAATAAAAGGTTCTAGTGACGAACATGGTGATCTTTGAGGAACAGCGACTAGGTGCTCAACCTCAGCAGAACCCAGCCACAAACACTCAGAAGGAGAATGTGGAACAAAACGATGAAGTAATCACTGTAGACGAAGATGATGCCTTGAACAAGATGTATGAATGGTCAGGAACCATTGATCTAGAGAAAAGAAAGTGGATGGACAGGGCCGCAGCTGAAGTAGCCCACAGAAGGGTTAATGACCGATCAGCCATTGATCGTTTGCAGCATCAGTTGGCGGAGTTGACCAAGCGAATTTCCACGGAGCGACCACGAGATGATTCTCAAGGTGTAAAACGCTCTAGGAATGCAGAACCTTCTCGAAGTGTTACAGCATCTTCAGCTCGAAGGACTCGATCGGATGATCGAGAAAGAACTCTGAGACGAGGAAGGTCTGAAGAACGGTCACCAACTCCCCCAAGGCATAAGCCTCGTCTGAAGTCACAAGCGAGAAAGGTTTCACCAGATGTGGTGAAGAGACTTACTTACGAGGACGGTTCCAGATCATCAAGGAGTTCCTCGGGGAGCCGAGATCCCAAACATCGTCGATCTCAAGGAGGCGGTTCCAAGGTAGAAGAGCTTAAACGAAAAAACAAAAGACTTGTCGATACGTTCGATAAGAGTTTAGCTGAAGGAATTGCCAGGGCTCTTAAGAAACGGGGTGAGGCAATAAAGACCAAGAAAGGGGGTTCACGAGAAGGGAAGAAGCGTAGGAGGAGGACTCGAGCTCGGGAAGATTCTTATGAGACCCCACGAGGCGAGGAGGGCCCAATCCAGGATAAAGACAGTCCACTCTGTGCAAAGATCCTGGCGGCTCCTTACCCTACGAGCTTTAATTACCCGAGCTTTGATAAATATTTTGGAGACTCTGACCCGGTGATGCATGTTAAGAGCTTTGGAAGGTCAATTCTCGCAAGCCCTGTTAATGATGCGCTCATGTGTAAACTCTTTCCGACTACTTTAAAGGAAACAGCTGCACATTGGTACGATTGTCTTCCGACAGGTTCAATCAAGAATTGGAACCAGCTTTCAGACTCTTTCAAGGCTCATTTTGTTACTGCTATACCAGAAAAGAAAACGGTTGATGACCTTCATAGGGTACGCCGAGGGGAAAATGAGACGCTAGAGTCGTACTTGCATAACTTTAATAATGTAGCTTTAAAGGTGGAGCCGTTTATCATTTCTTCTGCTCAAAGACGTTGGCTGAAAATTGTCGAAATCGAGATCTTCAAATGAAGATTATAACGGAACGACCAGACGATTTCCATTCTTTGATGACTATGGCGAAATCATACGTGGTATGGGATGAGCATCAAGAAGAACCCTCGAGGCGACCAAAGATAGTCAAGTCTGAGGTACAAGATAGGGATCGAGCTGCAGATCGAGGCAGTGGCCGAAGCTCGGACAGGTGGGATAGGCCTCGCGAAGGGCCAAGGAAGCCTTTTGATAAAAGGGACCAGATTCCATTGCCTGCCCCGAGGGCTCAGGTTCTCATGTGGGTCGAGGAGCAGAAAGAACAAATCCGATACCCACCCAAAGGAGGAAAGCCCAAGTATAATGGCAAATATTGTGCTTTTCATAAGTTACAAGGTCACGATACAGAAGATTGTGAACAGCTCGCGAAGGAGCTAGATAAGATGGCAGCAAAAGGAAAATTGAAGAATTTCTTCGAAAAATTTAAAGATCGGATTCCAGACCAAGAGGGAGAGAACCGCCCTCGAGGAGTGGTGAATGTGATTATAGGAGGCTCACCCGTGGATCGAAGTACTAAAAGGAAACGAAGTAATGAAGAGCACAGGCGAACTGATGAAATTTCGAAATTTTTTGACTTCGGATCTTTGAAAGGGAGGCCAACCGAACCTCACGAAGATGCTCTAGTGATCAAGATGCAAGTAGAAGGCTTTACGATAAAAAGGGCTTTATTGGACACAGGAAGTTCGGCAAATATTATCACAAGACGGGCTTACGAGGCACTCGGTCTGGATTCAGGCCGTTTGATTCCTTCCGCTTCACCTTTGGTTGGAATTAGTGGACATCCCGTACTTCTGCTCGGGGAAACCCAGCTCGAGGTCGAAATAGGGAATACCATGACCAGATGGAAAACTATGATTGAGTTTCTGGTGATAGATACACCCATTGCTTACAATTTGATTATTGGCAGGCCTTTGATTTCAAGTAGCCGGGGTGCTATATCCCTCTTTTATCTAGCATGGTTGATCCCAACAGAGAGGGGAATGGCAGTGGCGCTCGGGAACCAAACTGTTGCGAGGCATACTTATATGACCTCATTGGGAATAGTGCCTCAGGAAAGCATTTTGGTTGAGGAAGTCAAGGAGCGAGGCGAGCCAGTTGATGGTATTGAAACTATAACTTTAGAAGAAGGAAAAGTTGTACAAGTTTCAGCGAAATTACAGGAAAGTCCGAAGAAAACTGTCGTCGCGGCGCTCGAGGGAAATAAAGATGTTTTTGCTTGGACATCTGCTGACATTGTGGGAGTATCTCGGGACGTCATGGTGCATACGCTAGACATCGACCCAGATTACACCCCCGTGAAACAGAAGAAGTGAAACCAGGGGGCGGAGAGACAACAGTTCATTAAAGGTGAGGTTGGAAAGCTCCTCGAATTCGAAAGGATCAAGGAGGTTCATTATCCTCAGTGGATCTCAAATGTGGTTTTGGTCAAGAAAGCAAACGGGAAATGGAGAATGTGCGTCAATTTCTCCGATTTGAACAAGGCGTGTCCCAAGGATTTCTATCCGTTACCATGTATTGACATGTTGGTAGACTCGACGGCTGGCTACGAGGTGTATTCTTTCCTTGACGCAAAGGAGGGCTTTCATCAGATCCCGTTGGCAGAGAAAGATATGGAGAAAACGAGCTTCATTACGCCCGAAGGTACTTATTGGTATCAAGTAAGCCATTTGGCTTAAAAAATGCTGGGGCGACATATCAAAGATTGGTCAACAAGATGTTCAAGGAACTCATCGGAAAGAATGTCGAGATCTACGTTGATGATATGATTGTGAAAAGCAGAAAAGCTGAAGATCGTGCTGGGGACCTCGAGGTGGTTTTCAAAATTTTGAGGGAATATAATTTGAAGCTTAATCCTCAAAAATGCACCTTTGGGATTAACTCTGGAAAGTTTCTGGGTTTCATGATCTCTAAACGAGGCATCGAGGCAAATCCAGAAAAAATTAAAGCTATCATTGATCTTCAGCCCCCTAGAAGTATACGCGAGGTACAAGTGTTAAATGGGAAATCAATGCTCTGGATCGTTTTATCTCTTACTCAACTAAACGATGCATGCCATTCTACAAAAATCTTAAGGGAGTAAAAGACTTCGTGTGGACTGATGAGTGTCAATCCTCGTTCGAGGATCTCAAGAAGTTTTTAGCCTCTCCACCTCTTTTAAGTCAGCTTGTGAAAGGAGAAGACTTATATTTATACATTAGCGTGGGAGAGGAATGCATCAGCATGGTTTTAGTTCGAGAAGAGGACGAAGGAAAGGTACAGTTTCCAGTATATTACGTGAGCAGATTGCTTCGAGGGGCAGAGTCAAGATACCCTAAAATGGAAAAACTAGCTTATGGGGTATACATAGCTGCTCAAAAATTGAGACATTATTTCTTGAGCTATACTATAATCGTCCGAACAGACACCCCACTCAGGAAGACACTTTCTCGACCTGAGACCTCGGGGAGACTGACAGAGTGGTCGATAAAGCTCACAGAATTCGATGTAAGGTTTGAACCCAGACCATCTAAGAAAGCCCAGGTCCTCGCGGATTTTCTTGTGGAAATTCCACCCGAGGAGGAGACAGAGACAGTATTGAATACTTGGTGAATCTTCGTCAATGGGAGTGCAAATAAGAGTCAGTCAGGGATTGGAGTTTTTTGCAAAAGTCCGGACGGTTTGGTATTCAGGCACGCTGCGACTTTAGGCTTTGATTCTTCGAATAACGCAGCTGAGTACGAGGTCATATTGCTTGGTTTGCGTTTGGTGAAAATTATAAGAGCAGACAAAGCGGTAATTAAAAGCGATTCGGGCCTGGCAACCAACCAAATAAGGAACTCTTGGGAGACCAAGCACGCTCGAATGAAGAAGTATCACGAGTTAGTGAAGCGTACGATCGAGGAATGTGAGCTCATGGGATGCAAAGTTGAGATTGTACAGATCCCGAGGGAGGAGAATATGGAAGCTGATTACTTAGCTAAATTATCCTCAGATCCCTCCAATCCACATTTGTGTCCATGTGATGTGCAGGTTGTTCCATGTGCAAGTATCGATTCGAACGAGGTCATGGTCACAGATCGAGGTAATGAATGGTATTGGCCTATCTTCGAATACTTGTATGAGGGTAAACTTCTAGAAGATAAGTCACAACACCCAAAGATTGTGCGAAAGTCTAGTAGATACACGGTCGTGGATGGAAACTTGTTTAGAAGGTCTTACTCTCAACCGTGGCTCAAAGCTGTGGGAATCGAGGAAGGAGCTAAAATCTTGGAGGAAATCCATGAAGAATCGTGTGGGGCTCATGAGGGCTGGAATGTCCTTGCAAGGAAGGCAAGGTTGCTAGGGTACTATTGGCCTCAAATGAATAATGATGCAATGGAATTTGTTAAAAAATGCAGCGCCTGCCAAGCTCATGCTCCAGTTTTGCAAAGCTCGGCCTCGGGTTTGGAAGGCATCAAGGTAGCTTGGCCGTTCGCAACTTGGGGGATTGACATTGTAGGGCAATTCCCAATGTCAACCAATCAAAGGCAGTATGTTATTGTTGCAGTCGATCACTTTACAAAGTGGGTCGAGGCTGAAGCAGTTTCCTCGATAACAGCTCAACAAATTGTGAAGTTTGTCAAGAATAGCATTGTATATCGTTTTGGGATCCCCAACACGATAATCACAGACAATGGCAAGCAGTTTGATAGTGTTATATTCAGACATTTCTGTGAAAGAGAGGGCATCAAGCTGAGGTTTAGTTCTGTCTTCCACCCCCAAACGAATGGAATGACCGAGAGGACAAATCGGACAATTATGGAAGGAATCAAGAAGCGCTTAACTCATCTCGAGAAGTTGACCAACTGGGTCGAGGAGCTATATCATGTGTTGTGGTCGTACAGAACAACACCGAAGACAGCTACTGGAGAAACCCCATTCTCGTTGACTTATGGGACAGAGGCCTTTATTCCAGACGAGATCAAGGTACCAAGCACAAGAGTTCTTCATTACACCGAAGAAATGAATGAACTGAACTTGCGAGACAACTTGGATGACCTTGAAGAAAAGAGAGAAATGGCACATGCTCGAATCGAGGCATATAAGGCTAGAACAAAGAGAATCTATGATAATGGTGTAAGGCCTCGACAGTATTTTAAAGGAGATTTTGTCCTGCGTAGTACAGCAACCTCGAGCACGAGGCAAGGCAAAGGCAAATTGGGAATTAAGTGGGAAGGACCATTTCAGATCGTTGAATGCGTCGGAACACATACTTATCGTTTGCAGCTTCTTGATGGAACTGAAGTTCCAAGGACATGGAATTCAATCTCTCTTAGAAAATATTATTTATAGAGGTTTTTATGTTTCAAGTTATTTTTCGATTTCTTGTAGTTAACTCAGAATTCAGCTTAGGAGTTATTTTTGAATAAAGGCCCACGAGGCATCGTTTTCATGTATGACTTTTAATTCAGATATTACTTTGGAATTATTTGCTTAAGGAAAATGCTCGGAACATAGAAAACTCACAATAAAGAGTTTTTATTTAAGATTTATTTTGAAACTTGTTCTAAGTATTCGACACTGGACAATTTGGTTAAATTTAAAATCAAGCTTATCCATGCTAGAAGGCTTCGATTAAAACCAAATCTAAGAACGTCGTGGTAAGAATCCACCCTATAAGAGTTTGGCCCGACCAAAAAGCAAAGGGGGGGGGGCTACTACGAGGGCTGCGAACAAATATAGTTGAAATATTTACAAGTGTTGTATCACTAGAAAAATAAGTGAAGTATAAACAAACGGAAAGGATAAACTTGTACAATGAATATTAGACGTAATATATATAAAGGCAAAGTAAGATAGAAAGTTTGTCATTCTATTAAAATTGTAAAAGGATTACAAGACAAAAGGAAGACTATTCTATAGGAGCAACATCGGATATAGGGTTTGCAGGAATTCCTTCCTTGGGAGAGTCTGGCTCAGGAAAGGTCTCGTCAAGGATAGCCGGTGCCTCTTCATCCTCCTCAGGAGGATTCAAGTTCACAAAGAACTTGAGATCTTCTTCGGAGATATTAGGGAACTTATCACGAACTGCTATAACAAAGCGAGTTTTAAACCTCGACATGCGCCAGACCTCGTTCTCCTCCATTTGCTCAATGACTTTCTCGTGAGCCGTTTCCTTTTCCTTCAGTGCTTTCTCAGAACTCTCGACTCGAGATTTGAGCTTGCTCGCCGTGTCCTTGGCACGAGCCCTCCAAACCGCTTGTTCCCTTCTCTCAAGAGAAAGTTGAGAACGGGCTTCATGATGAATGATGGCCATGGCGAGTCCACTATCCACCAGTCGAGATTGAAGGTCAACCTCGAGCTCGTTCTCGTGTTCCTTCAAAGTCTCGAGGGCATTGGTTAGTCTCGTGCAATCCACCTTTAGCTTCTCACACTCGAAGGTTTTCTTGCCAATCCGTTGTGCAGATTGGAGGATTTTGGACTGTGCACTCAAGGCATCCTCCGCCTCGTCCAGCTTGTCCGAAACTCCCGCCCACTTGTGACGATAGTTTTCGAGGGATTCAGCTTTTTGGAGATACCGGAAGGACATGATCTCCGTCGCAGCCATGGCCTGTGCAATAGATCGCTTGAGTCAGTTAGAACGAAGGAAAATCAAAGGGGAACAAAATTATAGAGGAATAAAACAGTTACCTTGGCTTGTCGCATGCGAACTAACTTCGCTAACTCTTTGTCCGAGAGTTTTTCGTCGAGATTAACCTCCTCGGGAACGAGGCAAGTTTGAGCTACGTCCTCAGCAATTGAAGGGACGCTCAGAGAAACTTGAGGGTAGCGCTCTGCCCAGAACTGCGTAAAGATTGAAGTGTTAGAAAAACCAGATAGTTCGAATAACAAAGATAACATGACTGGATATTACTTACGTTATATAGTTTGTATTTTTCATATTGGTCCAAAGCAGCCTCTGGTGACACCCTGCCTTTCGCATTGATTAGCTCAGGGCAGTGAGAAAGCGGGTGCCAATTGGGGTCCCATGTCGAAGGCTTTTTTAAATGAGGAGGAGTGCTCGTGCCCTCGATTTCACGAACACGTTTAGCCTGGCGCTCTTCGGGATCATCAGTGTTGATTTCCCCAGTGGCCTCGCTCGAAGGGTTCGAGGAATCGAGGGGCACTGAGATCGTCTTCCGTTTGGACCTTATTTGTTTCGGGATAATTTGTTCCTCGAAACTTTGGGTTTTGGGGTCTTCCGAAGACAGAGCATCAGGATTCTCGAGTTCCTGCGTGTCCTCGGTTTCCGAGGAGAGAATTTGGATTTCTGGATGAAAATAAAGAATGTTAGACTCGATCGATGGGTTGTAGGAAATTATTTGATTACATGGTAAAAGTTACAGACCTGGGATTTCTTGTGGCTGTTGGCTCTCAGGCACAGACGGCTCCACAACGGGGGCAGTTTCTGCCTCGTGAACCTCGTTCACAGCGGTATTGCGGAGGGCTGAGGCTCTGATTTTCTTGGTCGTAGCTCGAGGACTCGAGGTCTGTTGGATAACTTTGGGAGCTACGATCTCCCCACCAAGAGTCTTGAGACAGACAGCTGCAAGGCGTTGTTTGTAAGATAACTTAGGAGCCATGAAAATACTCCTGCAAATATACAAATTCAAAAAGTTAAAATCAAGAAACCTTACGAGTATTTTGTGGAAGCAAAATCGGCTCCCCGAGGTGAGCTCAGTTCATTTCTGGAGAAGGATAATAGTAAATGGTCCCATCCTCGCCCAAGTTGGCCACGGGCATATTGCCTCGATAGCGGGTTAAGAATTGCTCGAGGGGAATGGGACCAGGGGGTTTGTATTTTTGGAGTTTCTCGAAGGAACATTGCTCCTCCGCGGTCAGTAGAACTGTTTTAGTTGGATTCCTCCACGTGCTCGGGTTGGTCGGGAACTCGTTGAAAGAAATCCTCCAGGGCCATCGAAGGTTCCCATCCTCGGGGCATACCCAGATCCATCGAGATCGATGTCCGCTGTGTGATGAGGGTTTGCCAGCCACGAGGCCTTTTGGTTCGTGGACTTCTTTGAAGGACACGCAGGGATGCTTCGCGGCTTTGACAGGAGTTCTCATGAATTTAAACAAGTTTCCCGTGAGAAGGATGCCCAAGTCTTGGCATACTCGAACGAGAGCAAGCATTTCAACCCATGAATTGGGAACAATTTGTGTAGGGTGATGAACCCTAAGTGTTTTGATTATGTCCAAACGTTTCAGAAGATGAAAACTTAACATTCTCTTACATATAGTTTTTTTGTTGACTAATATTTTTTTTCTACTTAGTCTATGTGTAAGTTACTCAGCAGGTGCTGAATGAAGAATTTCTAGATTGCCTGAAGTACTCTGAAGTCTCGATTGCTGAAGACAGAGTTTCATTATTTCAGAAGCTGGATGCTCCGCTCTGAAGCTGTTGAAGTCTGTTGAAGCTCTCCTCAGAGGTTCATTGCAATCAGAAGTTCATCTACCAATTTGATCAGAAGCTTAGTCACGGGTTCTGGATAGCATTTATTGCTCTGACAAGTGCATTTAATGCAAGGCGCCAAAAGTTCAAAAAGCTGTTTTGATGGAGCGCGCTTGTCTACTCAAAGTGAAACCAGAATTTCCTTGTCTACCCTTTGTTGATCTTATTGAGGAATGTTTCCGGTCAACCTTATCTTTAATTTCAAATCACTTACCGGATTTGGTTAAAGAACAAGGATAACGGAATCAAAGTGTTTGAAGACCGTTTGAAGACTTGACAAATTAACGGCTACAACAACTGATGTCATCTCTGTTGAAGATTCAAACTTCCCAACGGTCATCCTCATTCACTATAAATAGTAGCCAAGCTTCAATGCATCATGTACGCGTGATAATCGAGGAAAATCTCAACGCACTGTTTCCACAAGAAAAACAGAGCATCTTTTTCCATTCTCAATCTTTCTTAGCATAGCTTAAGTTTAAGTGAGAGAGTGAAGAAAAACAAGTTCATAATAGGAATCTTGTAAACTGATATCGTTTGTGATATTCAGTTAGATTTTGAGAGAAATCTAGTTGAGATTAGAGTTGGGTGAGAATTCCAGAAAACAGAGTTTTGTTGTTCTGGTGGAAATCCTTTAACTCTCTTTAGGCTAGTCAGAACTAAGTGAGAAATTAGCTTAAGTTTTGTTGATGTAAAGGAGCTTCTGAACTTTCCATAAAAGTTCTGAATAGTGGATTTATAAAATCTCTGTAGGCTGCGACCTCAGGGGACAAGACGTAGTCACAGGACTTCTGTGGCGAACTTGGATAAATCGAATTGTTCAATCAGGATCTCCTGAATCTCTTTCTCCCTCTTATACTTGTTAGTTTTGCTTCTGTGTACTTGCTTATATTTAGTGCTGAAACAGATTTTCTCTAAGTATCATTGTCTTTGTTCAGAAGACTGTCCAGAAGTTCTCAAATCAGAACTTCTGTTGCTGAAAACAGTCTCACTGTGTTTAGGCAGAATTTCCCTCAGAAGCAACTTCTGTAAGCTTGCTTCTGACTCTGAGGAAATTTGACTCTGAAAATTAAGTTTCCCGAAAAACTTAGAAATTTTCAGTTTTCAACTTTGACACCTATTCACCCCCCTCTAGGTGATTATGTTCTTGATAGGGCCAACAAGTGGTATCAGAGCCAGGTTACTTCGCATATTTACTAAAGATCTAACAATCTAAGTGTAAGATCCTATCAGAATCAATAGAGATGGCTAGTAGACACCAGCCTGAGAATTCTTCTCACTTCATAGTTCTAGAAGGTTCTTCCACTACTAGACCTCCATTATTTAATGGCAACAACTACTCATACTGGAAGAAAAGGATGATGTACTTCATCCAAGCTCAGAACATGAGTGCTTGGTATGTCATCACTGATGGTGATTTCATTCCTACCAGAATGGAACCAGGTTTAGGGAATGTTGTTATTCCTCCGAGAGAATACACAGATGACATTCTGAAAAAACTCCAAACTAATGCTTCAACAATAAATATGTTGCATTGTGCACTTGCAACTACTGAATATAACAAAGTTTCTTCTTGTGAAACTGCACAGGACATTTGGAACAAGCTGGAAGTCACATATGAAGGTACTGGAAAGGTGAAGCAATCAAAAGTCAACCAACTCATGAGAGAATATGAGCTATTTGAAATGCTTGATAAAGAATCTATTTCAGATATGAACTCTAGATTCACCAAGATAGTCAATGACTTAAAGAGTTTAGGAAAAGACATTGAAGAATCTGATCGAGTGAAGAAGATTGTCAGAAGCTTACCAAGGTCGTGGCAAGCCAAGAAGACTGCTATTGAAGAAGTTCAGGATTTGAGCTATTACTTGTATGATGAGCTCATTGGGTCTCTAATTACTCATGAGATGTCATTAAAGAATCATGACCTAAGAGAAAGGTCAGAAGGAAAAAGAGTAGTCCTGAAAGCAGAATCTTCTGAAGAATCCTCTGAAGATGAGGAACTGGCTATGCTGACCAGGAAGTTCAAGAAAGCCTTCAGAAAAGGCAGAGGTGGAAACTACAAGAAACCTTTCAGGAGCTTTGACAAGAAAACTCCTGATTCTGGTGAAAAGTTCAAGAGAGATCCAAACAAGCCTATTGTGTGCTATGGATGTCAGCAACCGGGGCACATTAAGCCTAACTGCCCGGAGCTGAAGAAAGATAAGAAAAAGTTCAAGAAAGCTATGCTGGCTGCCTGGTCAGACTCTGAGACCAGCAGTGATCCTGAAGAAAAGGAAGAGCAAGCTCAGATTTGTTTTATGGCTATTGATGAGCCAACTTCTGAAGATGTCACAGGAGAAACTTCCGCACCTCCTGAAGCTACATATGACTCTGAGGTAAACAACTCTCACGAACTAGATATCTTTGATTCTCTTGAAGAACTCTATAGTATGTTCAAGTACCTGAAAAGGAAATTGGACAAGAGTGAGGCTGACAAGTTTCTTAGGTTTACTCAAGTTTATTCTGACATGAAAGTGTTGGAAGAGAAGCTGTGTAAACAGTTCAGCACTCCTGCTGATGGCCCTAAAGCCAAAGGCAAGGAAAAGCTGCCTCTGGGAAGTGATAAACCCCAGAAGAAGAAGAAACCTGTCACTCCCTCCCTTCTGAAAGAGATAGCTTCTCCTCCTGATGTTCGCACCTCTGAGAGTGCTGCTGTAGCCTCTGAACATGTTGGTCCTTCTCAGAAGAAGAAGAAATCTCCCAAGAAGCAAAGGGAAAGATCCAAGAACCCTCCCTTTTGCAAGCTTTGCAAGAGTGATGGTCACTGGTTGAAGGATTGCAAGTATCACATTAAAAACCTCTTGCAATCTGAGATATCATTAAAACCTGCTGAAGAGAAGTCTAACAATGAAGGACCCAATAAGGATTGGGTACCTGTCACTAATTGATTGTGTTGCAGGTGACTCTGAGTGCTCCATCAATGTCAAAGCTGTGGTACATTGACAGTGGGTGCTCAAAGCATATGACAGGTGATGAAAAAGCATTCATCACATTTGATCCTAAAAGAGGTGGAAAAGTCAGCTTTGGAGATGCTCAGAAAGGAAGGATACTTGGTTCTGGATCCATAGGAACTAATCCTCCGATCGAAGATGTCTCCCTAGTCAGAGGTCTGAAGTTCAATCTCCTGAGTGTTGCACAACTGTGTGATAAAGGTAGAGATGTTGTCTTCAGCTCCTCTGGATGTAAAATCTTGGACAGTAAGTCAAGGGAAGTTATTCTAACTGCTCCTAGAGTTGAAAATGTTTTCATGCTGAATCTTGAGAATCTTTGCAAAAATATATGCTTGATGTCCAAAGAGGATACCTCCTGGCTCTGGCATAGAAGACTTGCTCATGTGAGCATGGACCTTCTTGCCAAAGTAGCTAGAAATCAATTGGTTGAGGGTCTGCCTGAAATTAGTTTTAAAAAGAACCATTTATGCAATGCTTGCCAATCTGGTAAACAATCCAGAAGCTCTTTTAAAACTAAGAAAGTCATTTCAACTAAAAGACCTTTGGAATTGCTTCATATGGATCTTTTTGGCCCTGTTCAACCAATGAGCATGGGTGGAAAGAAGTATGCCTTTGTCATTGTAGATGACTATTCAAGATTCACTTGGGTCATCTTGCTGCCTAGCAAAGATGAGTCACTTGGATGCTTCTCAGTTCTGATAAAGAAACTTGAGAATGAAAGGAATGAAAAGGTTGTTCATATCAGAAGTGATAATGGTGGAGAATTCAAAAACTTTAGGTTTGAAGAATTCTGTGAAACCAAGGGAATTGATCATAACTTTTCTGCTCCCAGAACTCCTCAACAAAATGGGGCAGTTGAAAGGAAGAATAGGACTCTGGTTGAAATTGCCAGAACTATGATCAATGAAAGAAGGCTTCCAAAGTATTTTTGGGGAGAAGCTGTGAACACAGCTTGCTATGTTCTGAATAGAGTGCTAATCAGAAGCATTCTGAACAAGACCCCTTATGAACTCTGGAAAGGTCGAAAGCCTAAAATAGGTTATTTCAGAACCTTTGGTTGTAAGTGTTATGTTTTGAATACAAAAGAATATCTTTCAAAGTTTGATTCAAAGGCAGATGAGGCCATTTTTCTTGGTTACTCAACACATAGTAAAGCATATAGGGTTTTTAATAAGAGGACTCAAACTCTAGATGAATCTGTTCATGTACAGTTTGATGAGACTAACCCTGCAGATAGTAGAGCTCCTGATGAAGATGTAGTTCAAGCTCCTGAAGTTACATCTCCTGATGTAGGAGAAGATGTTTCTCCCAGAGCTGCTGAAGTGATTCCTCCTATTGCTGAACAAGCTCAAGAAGAGAATCCTACTCCAGAAGTCAACTTCCTTCCAAAAGATGCTCCTATATATGATTCAACAAATGATGAACAAGTTTCAGAAGACTCATTGGATGTACCAAGAGAAGTTAGAGCTCATAGGAATCATTCCTTAGAGAACATAATTGACTCTGTTCATAATCCTGTCATGACCAGAGCTCAGCTCAGAAGATACATGGGGAATGTGGCTTCTGTGTCACTTTTGGAACCCAAGGACTTCTATGAAGCTGCAGATGATGATTCCTGGTTAATGGCAATGCAAGAAGAACTTGACCAATTTAAAAGGTCAGAAGTTTGGACTTTGGTTCCCAGACCTAACAACATAAAGGTTGTTGGAACTAGATGGGTTCTGAAGAACAAGCTTGATGAATTTGGAAATGTTGTGAGGAATAAGGCAAGACTTGTTGCTCAGGGTTACAGTCAGCAAGAAGGCATAGATCATGGTGAAACTTTTGCTCCTGTTGCAAGATTAGAAGCCATTAGAATCTTATGTGCTTTTGCATCATACAAAGGTTTTAAGCTCTTTCAAATGGATGTGAAAAGTGCATTCTTGAATGGGTACATTGATGAGGAAGTGTATGTATCTCAACCTCCTGGTTTTGAAGATCCTAAGTTTCCTGATCATGTGTATAAGCTGAAGAAAGCATTGTATGGACTGAAACAAGCTCCCAGAGCTTGGTATGAGAGATTGACAAAGTTCCTTCTGTCTAAGGGTTTTGTCAAAGGCTGTGTTGATACAACTCTGTTCACTCTAAAGAAGAACAAGGATATCCTTATAGCTCAGGTATATGTTGATGATATTATATTTGGTGCTACTAATGAATCTTTGTGCAGATTCAGTGACCACATGAAGGCTGAGTTTGAAATGTCTATAATGGGAGAATTAACCTTCTTCTTAGGACTTCAGATCAAGCAAAGTAATGATGGTGTGTTTATCAATCAAGCCAAGTACACTAGAGAAGTGCTGAAGAAATTTGGCATGATGGACTCTAATGCTGTTGATATCCCAATGGATGTCACCAAAGACATTGATGATGAAGAGAAAGCTGGTAAACCTGTAGATATAAAAACCTACAGAGGTATGATTGGTTCTCTTTTATACCTAACAGCCAGCAGGCCAGATATACATTTTGCTGTATGTTTTTGTGCTAGATATCAGTCTAAACCTAGAGAGATTCATGATGTTGCTTTCAAAAGAATTCTCAGATATCTTAAAGGCACACCAGAAGCTGGTTTGTGGTATCCCTATAGTTTTGATTTCACTCCTATAGGATACACAGACTCTGACTATGGTAGAGATAAATTGAAAAGGGTCAGCACTTCTGGTGGTTGTCATTTTCTGGGGGAGTGCCTAGTCTCCTGGCATAGCAAGAAGCAAACCTCTGTGGCTCTCTCAACTACTGAAGCTGAGTATGTTGCTGCTGGAAGTTGTGTTTCTCAGATGCTCTGGATTAAGCAACAAATTGCTGACTATGGAGTCATCCCTGGAACAATTACAATCTACTGTGATAACAAGAGTGCAATTGATCTTTCAAAGAATCCTATTCAGCACAGCAGGATGAAGCATGTTCATATTAGGCATCACTTTCTGAGAGATCATGTTCTGAAGAAGGATATCATCATTACTCATGTTCCCTCTGAAGAGAATCTTGCTGACATGTTTACTAAGCCTCTGGCTGGTAATTCTTTCAGCAACTTACGAGAAGGCATTGGTATGACCTATCCACTTCAGTAATTTAGTTTAATTATATCTGTTTATCTTAAGTGATTAATCGTTTAAGATAATTAAAGTGTTAATTAAATCTAATCATGATTTGACATTTAAGCATGCGTTATCTACTGCATTTTACGGCGCTGTTCTGTGGTTAACGGTTATCTGTTCCCTTTTAAACGGTGTGTAGTTTCTTTTTGAATTGGAACGGTTTATTCGTTTGGGTATAAATAGGGGTTTTCCATACTTAGAAGTTTTTACTTTCATTTTCACTGCTATTAGAATTTCCATAGACTCTCTGTATTTTCCCTCTCCCAAAATCTCTTAACCTAAATTCCTATTTCCTACAATGGCTCAAGAAATCACTGTCACTCACATCTTTACCACTGAATCTAAGAAAAAAGTTCGCGAATTTAGGGTTTTCACTTCTAGGTTCCTAGATGACGAAGTAAAATCCACTGAACCTATCTCAAAATGGCTAAGTACACAAAACTGGAATTCATTCGTTTCTCTCGATGAACTCATCTACCCTAAGTTAATCACCGAATTCTATCAGAACCTCCATTTCTTTTCTAATGAGGAGGATGTTATTCACTCGGAAGTCGGAGAAGTTGAGATTGAGGTCAGCAGGGCTTCTATTTCTCAAGTAATTGGTATTGATGATGAAGGAATCATTATTGGTGATGATGGTTCAGCTGAGGGGTTTTCAGAAGCAAATTGGGCCAAACCAGATCCTAGTGCCAAGGAAACTTATGCCACTTGGCTCACTCAGCACCAGAGGTGGGCACATTATCTGACAACAAATGTGTTCCTTCCGAAGGCTGGAGGAGTTAATGGTGTCTCAAATCGGGATAGAGTTTTTATGTGGCATCTGGTCAATCTGAAGAAAATCAATCTCCCTGCCATGCTGATAAGGCAGATGAAGAATGTCACCACTGTTAGTGCCCTTGCTTATGGTTCCCTTCTGAAGAGGCTATTTGAAGTTGCCTCTGTTGTTGTGTCAGGAGAAGGTGTAACAAGCAGGAGTACGGTTCTGAAGATGCATACCTTCAGGAACCTTAACTTTGGTGTGACTCCAAAGAAGAATGAGAAGGGCTCCTCTGTGAGTATTGCTCAGAAAGAGATTGTGGATGAGTCAGCACAGAAAGGTAAGAAAGCTGCTAGAAAGGGCAAGGGAAAGAAAGGATCAAGTAAGTTGGTCCTAACTGTTGAGAAGGTGGTTGTCTCAGAACCTCTTCCCACTATGGTTCAAACAACAATCAATGTTGAACCTTCTGGCAAGATCGTTGCTGAGAAACCTAAGGATGTTTCTGATAAGGAAGCTCAGGACGCTGAGGACGCACGCCTTGCTGAAAGAGAGAAGGCTGCTGAAGCTGAAAAGGTTGCAAGAGTTGTGGCTCTTGCTGATGAGAAAAGAAAGAAGAAGGAAGCATAAGATCAGTTAGCAGCTGAGAGAGAAATTGCTGCAAAGGCTAAGGCCGATGCAAGAATTATTGCATGTTCTGCTGAACTTGAAAATGTGGAGTTCTCAAAGGATGTTGAGGCTTCAGGAGAAGGAGAGGAACTTGAGAATATCTCTCTCTCCACTCGGATCAGGACGAAGGCAGTAGCTAAAAGAAGGTCTCTGAGGAAAAAGGACTTCTATGTTGCTCCTAGTGCTGAGTTAGAGGATCCTGTTGCTGAGGAACAGGAAGTTGTTGATGACGAAGACATGATGGAGATGTCTGCTGAAGAGGATGTTGATGCTCCTCTTGTTGAAGAGCTATCAGAGGAGAGTGAACAAGATGCTGATGAGGTTCTTCAAGATGCACAACAATTTGTGGAGAATGTTGATAATGAGAACTTTATTGACAACATTCTTCTTGGTCAAGGAAGAAACCCTGGTGATAGGGATGCCTCTGAAACACTGATCAGAATGGCTCATGTCTTTGCTGAGCCCATTTCTATGTTTGATCCTAACTCCTCTGACCAGGTTATCTCATCTCCCACTCATACTCCTCATCCATCTCCCTCACTACCTTCTGTCACAGAAGTGTGTGAATCTCATACTTCCATTCCCCTTACAACTTCAACTTCTGAGGTTGTACCTCCTCCAACTACTCTTCCTTCTGGATCTTATTCAGAAGTGAATCTGTCCTCTGGACCCATTTTCACAGATTCCATTTCTACTTCTACTTCTTCCTCACTTTCATCTTCTTCTGTAATTCCATCAATTGGATTTACTGCTCCCTCCTTTTCACTACCATCCACTTTACCAACCATTTCTCCTACTCTACCTTCCACGTCCACACATTCAATCCCTTCCACAAACACATCTCTCCCTCCTCCTTTAACTTCTGGACATACACCTCCTGTGTGTGATCCCTTAACTACCTCCTCCACCACTTCCTGTTTCGCTGGGTTGTCATCCAATTATGACTTCCTACGCAAGTTCCAGGAACGAGATAACTTGGTGAGAAATTTTGGTCCTTTTGGGTTCATGGGGAGAGCTTCTAGTGTATCCGAAGCTGGTGGTGTTCCCAGTGTTGAGGAGTTGAGAAGAATGAGTCAGAGTGGCTCTGATGAATTGCTGAATAGATTTGCTGGTGTGGGGCAAAGGTCTTCTGCTGCTGACATGTTTGCTCAGGGCATTGTGCTACAAGAAATTCAATCTTTGAAAGCTCAGAACCTGCAGCTCATGACTATGCTTCAAATGCAGGATCCTTCTGTCTACACACGCAATCTTTCTACACTTCATCTGGCTACATATGATGAGCTATATAAACTGAGAGAATTAGCTCTGACTCTTCCTACATTGGACAATATTGCTCTTGCTTCTTCTCTGAAGGTCAATGAGAATTTGGGAATTTTGACAGAAGAAGTCAAGGAAGCAAACGAGCATTATGAGGCTCATGAGAAGATGCTCCCAAGTAAGATTGATGACCTGCAAAGTACTGCCAACCATATTTTAAGAGAAGTGAAATCTTCTGCTCAAGGTTCATCATCTTCAGGGGTTGCTAGGATTGTGTATGACATCACTCCTGATCTCAACAATCGTCTCTCTAGCATTGAGTCTGCTATGACTGCTCAGAGCGCCCAGATTGCTGAGCTCACTGAACTTCTGAAGGTTATGCACACTCAAGCACGTGAACAAGACAAGGCTCTTCACAATTGCTATAGGTTTGTTCGAGGACAGACTTATATTCAGAATGAGCATCTCACTGCTGCTGTGTATGCTAACAATAGGTTGATCAAGCTCCTTCTGGAAGATGTTCACAGGCAACGACCTTTGTCTGGACAGACTTATGATCATCTGCGCACCATTGATGCTGATTTCAGGAAGCGTATGGATTTGGTCAACTCTGTAAGACCTACTTCTCAGAAATATCAGACTGCATTGAAAGTTCAGCAAAAACTGAACTCTCAAGGTGCTTTGGGTATTCCTGTTGGTTCCGGTCAAACGGGGGAGAAGTCTGCTCAGCAGAGTGGTTAGACGATGAAGAGACCAAGTGCTGCTGAAGGATCTAGTGGTGTTCCTCCTCCTCAGAAGAAACCTAGAAACTTGTAATCTCATTAGGACTTAAGCTTCTTAGCTAGGTTCTGGGTTGGGTAGTTCTTGTCTTAGGACTTTTATCTGCTCTTCTGATTATCTTGTTGTTGTTTCTTCTGATGATTTTATACACTGAATCCTGCTTATACTTTCTTGTGTCTCTGATTACTTATGTTACTTATGTTTCTTTTTGACTTAGTAAATTTCACTTCACTAAAATCTGACAACTTGATCTTAAGTCTTTTTTAAGTTTTAAGTTTAAACAGATTGTTGAAGTTCACCATTTACACAAAAATGGGGGAGTTAATTTACTCATAAGTTATGAAACATCTGCATCAGGAAGTTATTTTCTAAAACTTATACTATCTTTTACCTTCTGACCACGGTTTGTCCATAACCAAAATGGGGGAGAATGATGAACCCTAAGTGTTTTGATTATGTCCAAACATTTCAGAAGATGAAAACTTAACATTCTCTTACATATAGTTTACTGTGGACTAATATTTTTCTACTTAGTCTATGTGTAAGTTACTCAGCAGGTGCTGAATGAAGAATTTCCTGATTGCCTAAAGAACTTCGAAGTCTTGATTGCTGAAGACAGAGTTTCATTTTCAGAAGCTGGATGGTCCGCTCTGAAGCTAGTAAAGTCTGTTAAAGCTCTCCTCAGAGGTCCTTTGCAATCAGAAGCTTATTTACCAATTTGATCAGAAGCTTAGTCACGGGTTCTGGATAAACATTTATTGCTCTGACAAGTGCATTTAATGCAAGGCGCCAAAAGTTCAAAAAGCTGTTTTGATGGAGCGCGCGTGTCTACTCAAAGTGAAACCAAAATTTCCCTGTCTACCCTTTGTTGATCTTATTGAGGAATGTTTCCAGTCAACCTTATCTTCAATTTCAAATCACTTACCGGATTTGGTTAAAGAACAAGGATAACAGAATCAAAGTGTTTGAAGACCGTTTGAAGACTTGACAAATTAACGGCTACAACAACTGATGTCATCTCTGTTGAAGATTCAAATTCACCAACGGTCATCCTCATTCACTATAAATAGTAGCCAAGCTCCAATGCATCAACTACGCGTGATCATCGAGCAAAATCTCAACGCACTGTTTTAACAAGAAAAACAGAGCATCCTTTTTCCATTCTCAATCTTTCTTAGCATAGCTTAAGTTCAAGCGAGAGAGTGAAGAAAAACAAGTTCATAATAGGAATCTTGTAAACTGATATCGTTTGTGATATTCAGTTAGATTTAAAGAGAGAAATCTAGTTGAGATTAGAGTTGGGTGAGAAATCCAGAAAACAGAGTTGTTGTTGTTCTGGTGGAAATCCTTTAACTCTTTTTAGGCTAGTCAGAACTAAGTGAGAAATTAGCTTAAGTTCTGTTGATGTAAAGGAGCTTCTGAACTTGCCAGAAAAGTTCTGAATAGTGGATTTATAAAATCTCTGTAGGCTGCGACCTCAGGGGACAAGACGTAGTCACAGGACTTTTGTGGCGAACTTGGATAAATCGAATTGTTCAATCAGGATCTCCTGAACTTCTTTCTCCCTCTTATACTTGTTATTTTTGCCTCTGTGTACATGCTTATATTTAGTGCTGAAACAGATTTTCTCTAAGTATCATTGTCTTTGTTTAGAAGACTGTCCAGAAGTTCTCAAATCAGAACCTCTGTTGCTGAAAACAGTCTAACTGTGTTTAGGCAGAATTTCCCTCAGAAGCAAACCTCTGTAAACTTGCTTCTGACTCTGAGGAAATTTGACTTTGAAAATTAAGTTTCTCGAAAAACTTAGAAAATTTCAGTTTTCAACTTTGACACCTATTCACCCCCCTCTAGGTGATTCTGTTCTTGATAGGGCCAACAAATTGCAATAGTGGGATGGGCCTAGGTGAATATTATTGGGCCGAAGGGTAGAAAGGTAAGTTAAATTGTTAGAGAAACATTCGTGTTCCTATAAATAACCCTTTAAACCCAGGGTTTGGTTTCAAACACACAGCAAAAGCCGCCGATATGAATTTGTAATGTTGTTGTCGTTTTAGAAATTGAAAGAGAATGGAATGAGGATTAGGTGTTTTCCCTATTGGTTTGATTTGCCGGGGTGATGGCATTCATATCTATGTATTAGCTCCATCTGATTATTCTCTTTTTTATTTTCTTTAATTTTAAGGTTAGGGAGGGCGATATGATGATTTGATTGATTTCCTTATTGGTTTGGTTTGCTGATATGATGACATCTCACGTATTAGCTCTATATGATCATTCCCCCCTTACTTTTTCTTTTTGTTTTTTTTTTAAATTTTGATTAAAATGAAGAAGATGAGGGATTTAAATCTGGGTTAATAATATGGGTAATCAGGTTGTCTCTGGTCTTGCTGATTCCCGATGTTGGTCCATTGTAATTCTCCGGAAATCTGCATTACAAGATGTGACCCTATTATCGATTTTGTATTATTCATCTATGATTTTGATTAGAAAATTAATTGATCCAAGTCAAATTTTGATGTCAGAATTCAAATATGAGTCTTATATTATTAATTCAGTTCGTCAAACTTTGCTAACAAATATCTTATAGCTTATGTTGACAGACAAGTTTGGAATAAACTAAATTGTTAGTTAATATATTGTGGTTCACCAATGAGTTCATAATATGGATGTTCATAAACAAATAAAGAAATCTGGATAATTAAGGTGTGCTAATAAACGTTCTGAGTTTGCGGCTTTGATTTATAAATAGAGTCGATTCGACCACTCGAGAGTGGCTTAGTTCATTTACAAATTACATCCATGAATAAGAATAGGTTTTTGTACTCATCTAGTGCCATAACATACTAGTTCTTATTATGTCTATTTAGCAATTATGAGATGGGAACCATGAATAAAAACAAAAGAAAAACTCAATTCAAACAATGTACCACTAAAGGAGGCTTGAATTTCAATTGCTCATAATGGCAGGGTGTTCATTTAGCCTGCAAAAATAAGATATCAGAACAATTAGGGTTGAAAAATAAACAAAACACTAAACAATAAGAAATATGTGTAATGGAATGAATAGTTACCCGGCGCGGGGACTGTGGCTTTTTGGGCATAGAGAAAGCCGAAACCACAGCCATAACGATAACAAATAACAGATATGATACATACTCCCTAGCGTCCTCATCAATGCCACTAGCTAGCAAAATGAGGGAAACCATCTCGACAGCACAAACATAAGATCCCAACTGAACCAAGTAGGCCATAGAGGCAAAATGGAAGGAGAGGAGAGTAGAAGTAAGCATCAAAACCTACCGACTCGCTTCTGGATTGAAATATCTCTTGTATAAATGAGAGGATATCAGGGTAATTAGATTGATAATGATTATAGTAAGTAATCCAGCCCACCAATTACGCATTTTTCCGGGTGTGGAGATAAAACCTTTCTGGGCAGCCCAAGCCATCAAAGTCAATAAGGGTAAAATATTATCAGACGAACTATGACGGATGCTTTTCTGATAGTGCTGAAATCGTTCTTAACCATATCATAGTTGGAGAAAGCTAAGCTGATGATAAAACAAGAAATCGAAACACCATAACAATGCTTACTGGAGTTCTTGGACACATGTTTTTTTTAACTCTACTCCACAATCCAACCCTATCCTAACAACATGCGTTGCAACTTCTTCTCTAACATCCTTTTCCTTTGTTGATTTTGGAATATCTACTACAACGTCAGGATGAATCGGATTTTCGTCTACCATAGAAATATGGGAGGAGGGCATTTTCGAGAGATCGATCGGACTGCCGGTTGTCTTTTTTTTATTAACGGATACTTCTCCCTCGCTAAACCTAATAAACTTGTTTAACTCACCGATTAAAATAACTACTCTCGCTGACTTTTATTTAAACTATTATATTATATTAAATTATTATAGATTTATCATATAATTTAATACAAAATATCATTAATTAATAATTTATTTTCCCTGCAATTATATTAACTCGTGTTCCAACAATACGTATATAAAATCATAGTTACATTAACTCGTGTGTTGTCAACGACCGTATTTCGTGTATTCATTTAAAAAAAACTGAGGTGCTAAAAACAAAAATGTATTCATCTTATGAAAAATAAAATAGTATCTTCCATTTCTCTTTCGTGTTTTTGCCCTTATACAATCTTCACACTTCCTTAAAATCATCACAAAAACTACCGTGAAAATAATATTTGAATACTTCTTCATCATATGATAATATGTTACAAATTTGTCACTCCTACAACTCAATGATCCACCTGTTAGCAACGAAAGAGCCCAAAAATTTGTTAGCTCTGCTCCAAAATTTGACAATATCAACCTAAGAAATCAAACACATGGTGGATGATTAAAATTTCACGGAAACATAATCGAACATCCAATAAGAACTCAGAACTGCAAGGATGGCATGAGAAATTGAACCGGTTGTTGGGGCTATCAAATACTTGTGCAACATGGAATGACTATTAGCAATTAATCGATCCAGTCCATTCCTATAGTACAAAATAACAACATGATCATACCATTTATTAAGAAAATCAGTTAGGCGTTAATTTAAATGAGATACTCAGTTTTTCAATCTAGATTTTATAGCTTCATATAATAGACCTCAGAAAATTTATTCTCAGTCACCTACTTGAATTTCTAAAGCTGGAAATTATTAAACAAATGATGAGATTAAGAGTTCATCTACGTAGAACTCAAAGCACTCCCATTTCTACTTTTGTCTCTTTCTTCTTTCATTTTGAATGCATTATAGCTGCAATTTGAAACCAACATAGAAGTTGAATTCTAAAAACATAAGCAACACTTATCAGAAAGTCATAAGAAATTCTACATGAAACACACCATTCAAATATTAGCAGACAACCAAACATTAACAAAGAAAAACATGTTCATGGACTTATCAATATCAGATAATTCATGTAAGACCAAAAAGAGAACATTAGACACATAAAGAAATTGGATGGTGTGAAACAAAAGGAACTAAATCAATCTAGAGAATTAGAGTGTTAACAATATATGAATCGATATGTGTGAAGAAAAAATTCAGAACAAATTTATTAGCTGAATATTGTAACATATAAATTAGCAACAAATTAATTGGCAAAGAAACCTAGTAGATACACGTCTAAAATTGATTTTTGTAGTGGTTTTCAAGTTAATCAAGATAAGAATTGAAAAAAAGAAAGCAATGGAAAAATAATCCAAATATTTGTATTAGCAAACATTGCACTGTGATTTGAGATTGACACCAAGCTCGTTGTGAGCGTAAGTGGTCGCTCATAGCGGTTTTAGCCTTATTTGACTAGAGTCGACACCCGGCCGACCGGGAAAATGTATGAACCGGTGTTTGTACCGATTGTTTTGAAAACCAGAGATTCTATTTACGTTCGTGGATACAACTTATTAATTCCGACATTCCAGTGACCCAGAGGATCCTTAATGCAGCCTAACAGCTTATTATCTTGACATTTTAGGGTTAGCACACATAAATATTTAAATGCGCAAACATTTGGACAGTAAACCGCCGGGTGACACGGTACAAAACCCTCAGAAGCTTACCCTCATCGTGTGCCAGTGATTGCTCGCGGACCGATGCTCGTTGAAGAACGGAGACCTTTTCAGGGAGGAACCTCGGGGGCCGGAGTTGCGTAGGGCGTCCTCCGGAATGATTAGGAACATGATTTAATCAGCTCTAGCGAGACTGCGAGTGATGCCTGGGTTGGAAACTTTCAATAAGGGGAAATATTGGTCGTAGGGACCTTTTTGGAATATTTTTAGGAAAATACTCTCAAGCTCAGACCCTAACGATTCTTTTCTGTATCAAAGGCAACTTTAGGCAACAACAGAGGCGACTTTATCAGAGGCAACTTATATCGGGTCAAGAATCGCTTTAGAACGAGCTAGAGAGAGAGAGAGGAGAATGAGTGTTTGTTGGTGAAAATTATGAGAAATCCGGGGGGTATTTATAGGGTAGCTTGTGACAGTACGGTCACAAGCTTGTGACCGTATGGTCCCAATTTGGTGTGGGAGACCATCAGGGGTTTGTGTAGCTTCTAGGTTTTGTGTTTCGAGTTGGGTCAGGTAATATTTGGGAATTTTGGATAAAGAGAAGGCGTTCCCGTATAGGTGGGGTTTTTTGACGTTTTGGACCACTTGTGTGTGTGCCCTAACCTAAAGTGCGCCTATGACATCCAAACGAATTATGCTTGTGAGATTATGGTACCTTATTGACATTTTCCTATTTCTCTCCGTTATGGCACCGATGCGTATGTATGCCTAAGACACGTGATGATGACAATGTGCATGCATGTGGACCCTATTAAGTAGGATGATGCGAAACAAGTAGCCTTACGTATGACACTCTAAGGGTAGACACACCTGAAGGAGACAAACCTAGCGGGTAAGGGGATACGTGCTTTTATGTTTTGGACATCGTGTGTGTGTGACACGTTTAGGTAAAATGACGGCGGTGTCATAATTCCTATTTTAGCCTATCGTGTGTATGCTATGTGTGGTTTGACGATGTACGCTAATCCGTACAGGTAATGCTTGACATGTATATGAAATGGATTTACACTTTGGACCCTAAACTGATGATTGTAGACAATAATCAGGGCTTTTGACTCTACAAGTGACGACCAACGTCCGTATGTGGACTGACTCTATGCTAAAGGACATTATTGACACGTCGTTTATTTCTCGAGTGGAGAACGTTTGTGCGACGACCCTCAATTACATTGGTTTTGAAGACACAACATAATAGTGAACCATGGGGATTCATGGGACAGTGTGCCCCTACTTTGGTTTAGACGACATTTACAACATGCAATGGGATTTCAAGCGCCTTTTTCAAAGTGTAATGATTCTCGTGTCCTATTTCGCTTCAACAACTCTGATAGTGCATGTTTGATCTAACAGGTCATATCATTGTGATGGTATAGCCCCCATTTTACATGAAATAATTAAAGTGTTCCTTGCGATGTGGAACGGACGGCATAACGCCGTATTTCATGCATATGGACAGGTATCATAACGTTATGTCCTTTTAGGTCTTATGAAGTTTTAGCATTGTCTTAAGATGACATTCGTTTGGTTTAAGGAATGGACCTTTGGGGTCGTAGAACTTTGTCATGTGAAATATAATAAGTTTCTTCTCGAACCGAAATAGACGCCGTGATGGCGTATTTCTCATGACAAAGTGAGCGACATCATTGGTCGATCTGTTAGACCCTACAAACGACATGACTGTTCGACACGACTGGACCTAGCACAAACATTCTTAATATGTATTTGACTTAAGGAATCGACTTTTAGGGTTGATTCGTTAAGCCCTACAAATGGAGTAATGACCTGATGTGGTTCGACACATAACACTATAACCTAGTCGAGGGTTTTGTCGTTGTGGTCTATACAAAATTTTATTTTTATTTATTATTATTTTTTTTTTTTTTTTTAGTCCAACACGATATTGACCTGTGTGGACAGACGAGGCGGTGTGCCCTTAGACTCAAGACAAACCCTAAAACTCCTTTTCGGGAGGAGCACAAGACAAAGTATTATTATTGGTCCAACGCGATATTGACTTGCGTGGATTTCACGGGGCGGTGTGCCTTTAGACTCAAGAGGGATCCTAAACTCCTTTTCGGGAGGAGCACAAGACAAGGTATGTTTGGTTCAACAGGTTAAACCGTACACCGGTATGGTCTTATGAAATCATTAAAGCGTCTTTCGTAATCTAGGACCTACGGCTTCGTATGGCACCCGTTTTGACTTAAGGGGGCGATATTTGTGACGCCATAATTTTATCTCACGAGATTGAGTTCCTTTATAAAATGGAGCAGACGGCATAACGTCGTGCTTCGTGTGATAAAATGTCTGGCGTAACAGGGTGCCCCCTTACTTCAAAGGAGTGTCATAGAGACTGGACTTTTCCTAGGTTAAGACTATATCTAACATATGTACAAGTAGAGGTAAGCGATTGAAACAGTTAGTATAAACATTCATGCATATGCGATACTCCCTCTCAATCTTCACGTGGTACGTCTCTGTCCTAGGTGGGTTTCTTCCGACATCTTTCCTTTCAATGTCAAAACACTCTCAACAGACGTGTTTTAATTGATGTTTGGGGGTAGTTCCTAGGGGAGATATCTAGGCTGACTATTGTTGGTGTGCCCTAGGCCCTAGGCGTTGTTTTATGACATTGTATTTGATGATGATTACATACTATGTTATTGGTGTTTTATGAATAAAGGCATTAATTCATTTGAGTTATATATCTTGTACTATAGTAACTAAATGAAGTATCCATTGATTGTATATCATAAAGTATACCAGAAGTGAGTCATAGTCATGGGAATGATTATGGCATAAGCTTTTATATCTAGGATTCACATGACACTCTGTAGGTTGCTTAGTGTATGTGAATATGGATATAGGTGCGTGTGCGTTACACGAGACTTGGTCGATCCGCTTTAGAAAGTTCATGGTGGTAGAGTCATTAAGCTTTCTAATAATGTAGAGCTCTTTTATCTCCTGACCTGATTTCAGTATAGCAGTCAATAAGGAATCAGATTGAATTTGGTGTATTTCTAACAGGTCCGCCAGAGGATGCCAAATATGGATACACTGGTTCAATCTCTGAACTTATTACTGCGGATAGCTGAAGTGATGGAATTACCACTCACTGTTTAAGTGAGTTGATATCATGGGCCACTTGATGAGTATTAGCTGAGAAATGTACGGCCGTACTGAAACAAGCAGGTGACTTGTTTGTTTGTCAGTAATACTCGATGATCAAGAAATTAATCTAGCAATAGAGGATGACTACACCATGCCTCCAGCTTGATTAATCGATATGCTTTTGGTAAGAGATAAGTAGAGCATCATACAGGGTTTTCTGTCTGACCTGGATAACATTCATCTGTAATCAATATGTGATTGACATGGTTTACTAGGACCCTCTGTCGATCAATGAATTGTTAATTCACAGCTTATTGATTTCAGACCCTAAGGATCGTGCAACACGGTAATCGAGAAGATTAATTGATACATGAATTGTGTTAATTAATTCCAAGATTAAATGATCAATTGATGAATTGATTATTTGAAGAACGTATTAATTATTTGTTATGTGACAAGTTAATTAGTAAATGGAACGGCTAATTAATTAATCGGGTTAATTTAATTAAGCGATTAATTGTTTATGGGTTAAAGTGTAATATTAATTTAACGTAATTGATGTTAATTGAATCGATTTAATACTACGGTGTTTAATTGATAAAATTAAATTAATTAAGGGTCAAATTAATAATTAACTGAAAGTTAATTAATTGCACTATATAAGTGAATTGTCAATTCATTATTCAGGATCGGAAAATTAAAACCCTAGCCTCCCATTAGCTGAGATTCGGCCGAACCCCTCCCTAGAGGATTCCGGCGATTCGTTCCTCGTTCTTCGCGTTCTTGGAGTAAGCCGACTAGTAGCTGATCTCGGTTCTTGCTCGTGTCTGCACGTGATCTAGGAGGAGCAACATCTGAGGCTCTCGTCTATCCTTAAAAGGATATTCAAGTAGGTTTTCTTAATCCATAGATTAAGATAACAGTTTTGTTAAAATTTAACTGAGGTTTAAAGATTAAGATCAATGGGACAATTGGTTCAGGTTAGATCGAATTTACCGTTTAACTAATAAGTTTGCTGCTTCCGCTGCGCGGCTCTGATCGATCTTTCTGAACCCTACAGTGGTACCAGAGCCATTGTTGGATCTTTAAGATTAGTTAATTTTAATAGATTGGGGTTTTTGATGTGTTTTCCCCAAATTAGGATAACCTGATTTTATTGTTCTTGGATGAATGTTCTTGAATTTTTGTTGTGGTTGTGAATTGATGTTCTTGATTTTATTAAATTTGAAATTAATTTTTTAAAAAAAAACCAAATACCCTCCTGTTTACGATTCGATTTTTTGGATTTTTGGGAGTTTTGCAGCAGCTCGCAAGAGCTGTGCAAGGTTGGCTGCAAAACGCAGCCAAACGCAGCCCTACGGGGCTGCATCCAGCAGCCCTTGCAGGTTGCTGGTTGCAGCCCCATAGGTTGCTGGTTGCAGCCTCATAGGTTGCTGCCAGCAGCCCAGGCGGGCTGCTGTTGAGTCGGGACGACCCGGCTTACCCCGAACGAAAATTTTAGGATTTTCGGGTCGGAGCGAGGCAAGAGTCGGGCTCGAGGTTATTTTTGGAGCCCGTTTAATTTTATTAAATTTAAAAATGTTTTCTAAATAGGTTTTAATTTTTAATTTTATTTCGGGCACCAAAGTCAAAGTCGTTTTAATTAAAATTGTTTTAGACTTGTTTTAATTAGAAACGAAAATTGTTTATGTCGTGCCATGCATTTTATTTTTGTTTTACTTTATAAGACGATATAAAATTGAATATGGTATGATAGTGACATTTAATTAGTGGATCGGGGCACCGGTGGCATTAGTTGAAATTTCAATTTTGATTAAGTGAATTCCTAATTTGAGTGGGAGTAATGAAATATTCATTGGGCCTTTATGGGCTTTTAATTCACTTGTTGACAAATTGAATTGGTCTTGCAAATTTGATCGGGCTTAATTAATTGATAAAATTGGATTGCCATGACCATGCATTTTTATATTCGTTATTTTTACTAACTTTGCAGCAACGTGATTAATAGAATCCTATGGGCTTTTATTTGAAGTATTGGTTGTAATTTTATTTATGAATTAAATAGAATAGGCTTTTATTATTTATGTAATTTTTGGCCCATTGGGCATGTATATTTATAATTTTGTAATCAAGTCCATCCTGGAGATCCTGATGAGTTGAAGCCCGTGGAGGAGGCCCAGCACGACAACCAAGAAGACTTTTATTACTTATGTAATATTAAAGGCCCATAGGAGTTCTTGATTATATATATTGTTAATATGTATGTTTTGTTCCTACAAATCCAAATCAGTAATAATAAATGAATTAAGAAGTTGCATCGCGATCACCAGATCCTCTTTACATGTTTAAGCCGATCACCTTATTAAAAATTGTCAACTAAAAGTATCGAGTAATTTATAAATGCTTCTCCTAGTTCTCACCTCTTCCTCCCAGGTAGAGCTATAATGTATGTAAGCTCAAGCGGAGTACGTTATAGTGTCTGGTGGGCCGTTGAGGTGTTAAGATACTCTTTTCTAAAGGGTGTGGTTAACATAGAGAAGGTAGGTTTGACTCGAAGATGGGGTATCATTATAGCTTGTCGCGGGCCCCTAAGCATGGATGGGTAAAGTGCCAATAGGCCAATCAAACCAAGAGTTCTCTAGGTTGGAGAATTGAGAAGGTTTCTCTACCAAGTATGTTCATTAACGTCTTACAGGCCCTAGCTTGGTCATTAATGAACAGGACTGTGGATCTTGGTCTCACCAAGTCAATAATCACCAAATAATTTTATGACAGTTTTAATTATTGTAATTGACATTAAAGTCCTTTAAATTCTGACTCTCTCTCTCTCTCTCTCTCTCTCTCTCTTTATGTAGAAACTACTTCAAACTTAAACCGAAAGAATTTCAACAATGGCAACTACTAATTCTTTAAGGCCACTCTTGGATAGAGAGAAGTTGACTGGACCAAACTTTCTAGATTGGGCTAGGGCGGTTGAAATCGTCCTTAGGCACGAGGCTAGAGAATATGTCCTTACAACTCCTCTGCCTACTGTACGCCCTGAGGGTGCTGTTAACTCAGCCGAAGTGGTGAAGTATAACAAGCACATCAAGGACAACAGAGAGGTAACATGTCTGATGCTTGGTACCATGGCTGCTGATCTTCAGAAGCAGTTCATGACTCAAGAAGCCCGTGAAATGATGGAGAACCTGAAGCTTATGTTTCAGGATCAAGCCCATCAAGAGAGGTTCTTGACTACCAAGGCATTGGTTGAGACAAAGATGGAACCTGGATCCTCTGTCAGTGCACATGTGCTGAAGATGAAGGGATACATTGATAGGCTGGCTAGTCTTGACTCAGCTGTCATGGGGACTATGACAGTAGACATTATCCTGAGGTCACTTCCAGATGCTTATGACCCTTTTGTCCTGAACTACACCATCCAGGGTCAGGACAAGTCTGTCATGGAGTTGCACGGTTTGCTCAAGCAAACCGAGCAGGCCATGAACAAGGGCAGGAAGACTGAGGTGAACCTTGTGAGTAAGGGCAAGGGCGTAAGGGGAGCCAAGAACAAGAAGTTCAAGGCAAAGGGCAAGAAGCCCGCGGCTAAGGGTAGGAAGCCCTTCAAGCCTCACCCTCTAGACTTGTGCCATGAGTGTGGCGAGAAGGGTCATTGGAAGAGTGCATGTCCGAAGCTGAAGGGAAATGTGAAGAGGAAGCAGGATACTTCTACTTCAGGTATTTATGTTGTTGAGATAAACCTCACTATTTCATCATCTTGGGTTTTAGACACAGGATGTGGGTCTCACATTTGTTCAAATGTGCAGGGGCTAAGGAATAGGAGAAAGCTAGCAGCAGGTGATGTGGATCTCCGAGTTGGCAATGGAGCCCGTGTGGAAGCATTGCAGATCGGAGATTATTACTTGTCTTTGCCCAGTGGGCTTGAACTAGTTTTGAGAGATTGTTATTATGTGCCTTCCATGAGGAGGAATATTATTTCGATTTCTTGTTTGGATCATTCTGGATTTATTTTTGATATTGGACATAGAATTTTCAAAATTATGTGTGGCAATATTTTGTATGCAACGGGCGTTCTTCAGAACGGGCTATACGTCTTAGATACATCCAATGAATCTCATATATTTAACATAAATGCTAAAAGGATTAAATTAAATGAAAATAATCCTACTTATGTCTGGCATTGTCGCCTTGGGCACATAAATGAGAAGCGTATCGCTAAGCTCCACGCAAGTGGTGTACTGGGGTCTTTTGACCTGCAAGCTTTCGATACTTGTGAATCTTGTTTACGTGGCAAGATGACGAAGGCTCCTTTCAAGAAGAAAGGTGAAAGAGCCACTGAACTATTGGAACTCATTCACTCAGATGTTTGTGGATCGATGAGTACAGCTGCTAGATCTGGTTACTTGTACTTCGTTACATTTACAGATGATTATAGTCGTTTCGGCTATATATATTTGTTGAGACATAAATCTGAGACCCTGCAAAGGTTCAAAGATTTTAAGAACGAAGTAGAGAACCAACTTGGCAAGAAGATCAAAGCACTCCGGTCTGACAGAGGGGGTGAATATCTGAGCCAAGAGTTTGACGATTTCTTGAGCGAGTGTGGGATCGTATCTCAACTCACGCCTCCTGGTACACCCCAGTGGAATGGAGTTTCAGAGAGGAGAAACAGGACCTTGCTAGACATGGTCCGCTCAATGATGAGTCAGGCTAATCTCCCTGTATCCTTTTGGGGATATGCTTTGGAAACGGCAGCTCAAATACTAAATAATACACCTAGTAAGGCAGTTGAAGGAACACCACATGAACTGTGGAAGGGCAGGAAACCCAATGTGTCCTTCATGAAGATTTGGGGATGCGATGCTTTTGTCAAGAAATTGACAAGTGGCAAGCTGGAGTCTAAATCTGTTAAATGCCAGTTTGTGGGATACCCTAAGGAAACTAAGGGTTACTACTTCTACAACCCATTAGAGAACAAAGTTTTTGTGGCTCGAAATGGGACGTTCATGGAAAAGAATTTCTTATCTGTGAAAGATAGTGGGAGCAACGTTGAACTCGAGGAAGTTCAAGTGACACAAACTCCTGCAGCAGAAGCTGAGGTTACTATGACGACTGTTACAAATGTTGAACCAGTTGAACAGGCTGTACCGGATGTTCAACTAGTTGAACAGACTGAACCAGTCGTACAGGAACCTAGAAGGTCGCAAAGGACACATCAACCGCCTGAGAGGTATGGGTACCTGGTCACGCATGATGGGGAACTTATGCTTACAGAGCAGGATGATCCCAGGTCTTTTAAGGAAGCTATGTCTGGCCCGAATTCAGGAGAATGGCGTAAAGCCGCTGATTCTGAAATGCAGTCCATGCACGACAATGACGTCTGGGAATTGGTGGACCCATATCCTGGAGTCAAAGTAGTGGAGAGCATGTGGCTATTCAAGAAGAAAGCTGACAATACCTTCAAGGGGCGCCTGGTGGCAAAAGGATTCAGGCAAATTCACGGTGTGGATTATGATGAAACTTTTTCACCAGTCGCTATGCTTAAATCCATAAGGATACTGCTTGCTATAGCTGCATGGCACGACTATGAGATATGGCAAATGGACAAGACCGCTTTTCTGAATGGAGAGCTAGAGGAAGAAGTCTATATGGCTCAACCTGAAGGTTTTGTCGATCCCAAGTATCCTAATCGGATATGCAAGCTTCAGAAATCTATTTATGGATTGAAGCAAGCATCCCGATCTTGGAACAGGAAATTCAATGAAGCCATAAAAGAATTTGGTTTTATACAAAATCCTGATGAGCCCTGTGTGTACAGAAAATTTAGTGGGAGATCCAATACTTTTCTGGTGTTGTATGTCGATGACATATTGATCATTGGAGGAAACAAATCAGAGTTGCTTTCTACAAAGCAGTGGCTGAACAAGTGTTTCTCAATGAAGGATCTCGGAGAAGCCGAAACGATCCTTGGGATCAGGATCTATAGAGATAGATCCAAGAGGCTGCTGGGATTGAGTCAAGCCAAGCACATTGACAAAATCGTGAAGAGATTCGGTATGGAACATGCGAAAAAGGGATTTATCCCTATGGTCCATAGGAAGAAAGGTGACAAACTCTCCATGAAAGATCACAGTCCTAAGACTGATGAGGCTAGGCAGAAAATGAAGAAGAAACCATATGCTTCGGCTATAGGTTCTATCATGCATGCCATGTTATGTACTAGACCTGATGTTGCCTTTGCGCTGAGCATGACCTGCCGTTTCCAATCCGATCCCGGAGAGGAACACTGGAAATATGTCAAGGACATTCTCAAGTACTTGAAACGTACTCGGGATCAATTCTTTGTTTTTGGAAGTGATGATGAGCTGATAGTATCGGGTTACACTGATACGTGATTCCAAACTGATGCAGACAAGCAGCAATCCCAATTAGGTTTTGTGTTTATTCTCAATGGCGGTGCCATAGTTTGGAAGTCCATGATTCTACTGTGACAACAATGGGGCTATTGTATAAGCGAAAGAGCCCCAGTTGATAAAAGGGAACCAACATGTGCTCAGGAAGTTTCATCTGATTAGAGAGATCGTTGAAAGACGAGATGTGAGGATCGAGAGAGTTGACACAGATGACAATGTCGCAGATCCGATGACGAAGGCTCTTGCTCAAGCCAAGAACAATAGTCATGCTAGATCTATAGGGATTAGGGATATGCCCTCTTGGACCTAGGTCAAGTGGGAGATTGTTGTTGTGCCCTAGGTCATAGGTCAAGTGGGAGATTGTTGGTGTGCCCTAGGCCCTAGGCGTTGTTTTATGACATTGTATTTGTTGATGATTAAATACTATGTTATTGGTGTTTTATGAATAAAGGCATTAATTCATTTGAGTTATATATCTTGTACTATAGTAACTAAATGAAGTATCCATTGATTGTATATCATAAAGTATACCAGAAGTGAGTCATAGTCATGGGAATGATTATGGCATAAGCTTTTATATCTAGGATTCACATGACACTCTGTAGGTTGCTTAGTGTATGTGAATATGGATATAGGTGCGTGTGCGTTACACGAGACTTGGTCGATCCGCTTTAGAAAGTTCATGGTGGTAGAGTCATTAAGCTTTCTAATAATGTAGATCTCTTTTATCTCCTGACCTGATTTCAGTATAGCTGATAAGTCCAAAATGTACTTATTATTCAAGGCTATTAATCGATATTTTCACACGAAACTGATCCATTTAGCTTAGATTTACATAGGTTAGGGGCAACTTTACCTTTGTATTTGTGTTTTCATGTGTAGGGATCAAGTTTGGTGAAATCGTGTTGATTTGGTGCTTAAATCGGGTTCTACTCGAGCAAACGAGGCAGTTTTGACACCTTGCAGTATTTCGGCCATAGACAAGTTGCGTTAGAAAGCTAACACATAGACAAACAACTTTCATGTTTTAAGTTTTTGCAAATTCGGAGCACAAAATGGTTAAAACAGGGTTCAAAGTCAACCTCGATCGTGGAACTCATCAAACTCGATCGAGTGGCCTTTTCTTTATGGGTCACTCGATCGAGCCAATATTCCACTCGATCGAGTGGCCTATTCTTGACAAACAGAATGGCTCACTCGATCGAGTGGATCTTTCACTCGATCGAGTGAGGCGTTCTGTTTGCCATGAATGGCTCACTCGATCGAGTGAAAAGCTCACTCGATCGAGTGACACTTCGACCAACGTGCTCCTTCGTCCGAAAGTTGTATTTTATCACCCAATCGACGCCCCGAATCACCTAATAGCTTTGTCCTTCCGTCAAGCTAGGTAATCCTTGAGTTTTTGGCTATAAATACGTCATTCTCCAGCGAAAGAAAGGAGATCCGAGATAGAGAATATCAATCAAGAAAGAATTGTATTTTAGTGGAAGTTCGAAGTTCTACATCCATACTTTACGTCCTTCGTTCCGATTTCCATAGCATTGAAGTACTTACCGAGAGATAGACTATTTCATCGATTCATCGAGGAGAAGACGAGCAAGAACGCCCCGAGGATTGACAAACCTCACGATCAAGAGTAAAAAGGATTGACAACCCTCTTTCCCTTTATCGATTACAGTTCTTAATTTCTCTGAATTTCCGTTGTAATTTCTATGAATGTTTGACAATTGGAATACTTATAATAAAAGTTATATTCATATATGTTCATGTGTTTGAATGTTCAAATCTTATTGCTTGATATATTTACTTTGTTTCTATCAAGTAAAATCAATAGAGTATTCATCGCTTACGCTTTATTAATCTAGGATAGGTCCAGTTAGTAAGTCGTAATCAATCTAACTTACGTGATGTTCATTAATCTAATTAAGATTGTCTAGGATGGGTCCAGTAGTCTTGTTAAGTTTATTCACTTAAGGACAATTAAACGTAAGTATCGAAAGATCGTGTTTAATTGTGTTCTAGAATTGGTTGAACAGTATGAGTAAATTGTTAAAATGTTCATCGTGCTTAAATGAATTGTTGACTTGCGTGCATAAAGAACGTTGGTAAAAGTATCGGATTAGGATTTCAGTTAGTTTATTTTATGTTTAAAGTACTTACTTTAATAATCAAAATCTCAAATATCGCATTTACTACTTTTCAAGAGAAAACGAACAAAGTATTATAAATATTTATTAGTTTATACATTTACCGTTCTCTGTGGGTTCGATCTTAATATTACTACTTGAGTGATTCCGTACACTTGCAGAAAATACCCAACAAGTTTTTGGCGCCGTTGCCGGGGAACGGCATAAGTGTTATAAAATTTTTACTTTATTATATTTTTGTTCCGAATTTTGAAATGTAGATTGATTTCTTTTCATCTTTGTGTTTTGCAGGCGTGGGAGTTCATGCGTGATACTAGAAGTTCAAACAGCAATCCTCCGCCGTACGATCCTGACTTTGAGAAGAAATTAAAGAAGAAGAAGAAAGATAAGAAGAATAAAGGATCACCTTCAAAAATTGACTTTGTTATTGATTTAGAAATTGAAAATATGGCTGCACAAAGGCTTATGGATTATGCTGCACCGGGGTATGATGGACTAACAGATGGTGTGCGTAGACCACAAATCAACGCATATCATTTTGAAATCAAACCCGCTTTGTTGCAAATGATTCAAAATAATGTTCAATTTTTTGGAATGCCTAGTGAAAATCCAACCACACACTTGAGTACTTTTCTTGAGTTGTGTGATACTTTTAAAATACATAATGTGTCACTAGAAGCAATAAGGCTTCGTCTTTTTCCGTTTACGTTAAAAGACAAAGCGAAAGCATGGTTGAATTCGCTTCCGGCAAATTCAATCACTACATGGGATGCTTTGGCCCGCACATTTTTATCAAAATATTTTCCTTTGGCCAAAACCGCTAAAATCATTAAAGAGATTACATCTTTTACGCAGCATGAGACTGAGACTGTTTATGAGGCATGGGAGAGGTACAAAGAACTTCAAAGAGCGTGCCCTCATCACAATTTGGCTAATGAACTTTTAATGCAAACTTTTTATAATGGAGTTAGTCATAATACTAGGAAGATGTTCTTCCAATTATTATCTCAAACAAGCTTACCAAAGACCAAGAAGAGAAATTACTGGTTGTTGTAAGAAATAGAATTAGGAGCATAGGATGGCAAATTTCAGACCTTAAGGGAATAAACCCTAGTGTCGTTATGCACCGTATTCATTTAGAGGAGGGACACCAACCTAAAGCGGATAGACAAAGAAGGTTAAACCCGAACATGAAAGAAGTAGTGAAGAAGGAAATTACTAAGTTGCTTGATGCCGGTATTATTTACCCTATATCTGACAGTGAATGGGTTAGTCCTATTCATTGTGTACCTAAGAAGGGTGGTATGACCGTAGTTCAAAATGACCGAGGAGAGTTAATACCAAATCGAACTACCACTGGTTGGAGAGTTTGTATTGACTATAGGAAGCTAAATACGGCAACTAGGAAGGACCATTTCCCTATACCTTTCATTGATCAGATGATCGAACGTATCGCTGGACATGCTTTTTATTGTTTTCTTGACGGATATTCTGGATTTTTCCAAATCTATATATATCCGGAAGACCAAGACAAGACCACATTTACGTGTCCTTACGGTACCTTTGCTTATAGGCGTATGCCATTTGGGTTGTGTAATGCTCCAGCTACTTTTCAGAGATGCATGACCGCTATTTTTAATGATTATATTGAAGATATCATGGAAGTTTTTATGGATGATTTTTCCGTATATGGAGATACCTTTGATGCATGCTTAAATAATCTAGATAAGGTTTTAACTAGATGTGAAGAGACTAACTTAGTCCTAAATTGGGAAAAATGTCACTTCATGGTAGATGAAGGAATTGTGTTAGGTCACAAGATTTCCAATGTAGGAATTGAGGTCGATAGAGCAAAAACATCAGTTATTGAAAATCTACCTCCACCGACCACTGTAAAAGGAGTTAGGTCCTTCTTAGGACATGCTGGTTTTTATAGAAGATTTATAAAGGATTTTTCCATTATTGCTAAACCATTAACCAATTTGCTTGCCAAAGATTGTGTCTTTGAATTTTCTGATGAATGTGTTGATGCATTTAACACACTTAAGTCCGCACTAGTAAGCGCACCAATTATAACTAAACCCGATTGGGATCTCCCTTTCGAGATTATGTGTGATGCTAGTGATCTAGCCGTTGGTTGTGTGCTAGGGCAACGTAAAGAAAAGAAATTACATGTCATTTACTATGCTAGTCATACGTTGTCAGGAGCTCAATTGAATTATACAACTACGGAAAAAGAGATGTTGGCGGTAGTTTTTGCATGTGATAAATTTCGTTCATACTTGTTAGGATCAAAGATAATTAGTTATACTGACCATGCTGCTTTACGTTACTTGTTTGCAAAGAAAGATGCTAAGCCTCGTTTGATACGATGGGTTTTGTTGTTACAAGAATTTGATATTGAAATTAGAGATAAAAAAGGTGTAGAAAATCTTGTAGCTGACCATCTTTCTCGATTAGAAGACGAGAACGGTCCGATAGGCGAATCCGTCGGAATAAATGATAATTTTCCTGATGAACAACTCATGCAAGTTAAAGATTTGATTATACCTTGGTATGCCGATATTGCTAATTACCTTGCTGCTAATTTAGTCCCCCATGACCTTAGTTTTCACCAAAAGAAAAAGTTCTTTTCAGACATTAAGCAATACGTGTGGGATGAGCCGTATCTTTTCAAAATATGTGGTGATGGTATGCTTAGGAGATGTGTTACTGATATTGAATTTCACGATGTTATGCATGATTGCCATTCTAGCCCTTATGGTGGACATAATGGGGCTAGCAAAACGGCCGCAAAAATCCTCGAATGTGGATTCTTTTGGCCAACTTTGTTTAAAGATGTGCGTGAATTTGTTAGTCATTGCGATAAGTGTCAAAGGACGGGAAATTTAGGGAGACGTGATGAAATGCCTACTAAGAATATGTTAGAAGTTGAACTTTTTGATGTTTGGGGCATAGACTTCATGGGTCCGTTTCCCCCTTCTTGTGGTCAAACTTATATATTAGTCGCAGTCGACTACGTGTCTAAATGGGTTGAGGCAATATCTACCCCGTCTAATGATGCTAAAGTCGTTATTAAATTTTTAAAGTCCATTTTTACGAGGTTCGGAGTACCTCGTGCAATCGTAAGCGACGGAGGTACTCATTTTATTAATAAGTTATTTGATTCTTTAGTTAAAAAGTATGGAGTTCATCATCGAGTTTCAACTCCGTACCATCCTCAATCAAATGGTCAAGCCGAAATCTCAAACAGAGAATTGAAATGGATCCTTGAAAAGATGGTGTCTTCATCTAGGAAAGATTGGTCCATGAAGCTTGATGACGCACTATGGGCATATCGAACCGCGTTCAAAACACCCATAGGTATGACGCCATACCGCCTTGTATATGGCAAGGCATGTCACTTACCAGTTGAGCTTGAACACAAAGCATATTGGGCTATAAAAGCTCTAAACTATGATTTACAACTTGCCGGTAAGAAGAGGATGTTACAACTTAATGAATTAGATGAGTTACGTCATTTATCTTATGAAAATGCTAAACTTTATAAGGAAAAGACTAAGAAATGGCATGACTCCAAGTTGAAAGAGAAAGTTTTTAATGTCGGAGATAAAGTGTTGCTCTTTAACTCACGTTTGAGGTTATTTCCGGGAAAACTTAAATCTAGATGGGTTGGACCATTTTTGGTTACCAATATTATGCCTAGTGGAGCTTTAGAATTAGAAAATAAAACCGGAGAGCGTTTCAAGGTAAATGGACACCGTTGTAAAATCTATTTTAGCAACGAACAAGGGAACTCCATTGTCAATGTGTCGTTTCTCCAATATCCTTAGTTTTAGAAATGAAGACTAGTAGTGTACTTTTTAGTATAGTTAGTGCTTTTCTATGTTAAGATCGTTTATTCGTTTGTGTTTTTCATTTTTCCTTTATTTTTGATGAATATGGCATTTTAATTATTGTCGTTAGATGTTCGGAAGAGTATGGGTACGCATAGGAATCGAGGAATTTCCATAGAGGGAAATGTCTCGAGGAATTCCTTGCCCACTCGATCGAGTGAAAGACTCACTCGATCGAGTGGAGGAATTCCTTGCCCACTCGATCGAGTGAAAGGCTCACTCGATCGAGTGAAGGAATTCCATTCCCCACTCGATCGAGCCAAAGTCTCACTCGATCGAGTGAGGCATTCTGTAACTTCAGAAATGCCCACTCGATCGAGTGAGAGATCCACTCGATCGAGTGACCCTCCCTGAAAACGAGGGAGTTGGTTATTTTCGCCCCTTTTCGCGAATAGGTGCCATTTCAAGCATTGTACTTTGTCCCAATTGGTGTCTATCCACATTTTAACTACCCTTAACTACTTTTTACACATCTATAAATAGTCTAAGTGTTATTGATTCATCATTTACATGTCGAGTTTACATTAAAACTCATTAAATTTTAGATTTCTCCACAAAAATTTAAGTCTTTTGCTTATGGCTCTAATAACTAGGGGCATGCGTAGGAGACGTAGAGTGGATATTTCCTCTCGCTACGGCGCTCCTTTCCCTATTTATTCTGAGAATGAGGGTCGCCGCTTCAAGCATTTCAATAATTGCATCTTCTACGGAATGATGTATATGAATGAATTCCTGAACACCGAACTCGGGATTCAGGATAGTGTTATGCGTCTCCTAGACAAGATGTGTTGGTCTAAGTTCGTGTCTATGAGGTTTCCTATTATTGCTGCTTGGATCATCGAGTTTTTCTCAACGGTCCGTTTTGTTGACAAGCGTTGTGTCTGTCTTAGTCACCGTCATAATGGACGGGAGTTCACTTTCGGTTACCCGGAACTCCATAATTGGTTTGGATTCCCGGTTCGCACTCCCGAAGCACCTTCAGGCCGTGATATGACTGCTTTGGATGTTTGGTCTAGTATCACCGGGCAAGAAATTTATGTTCCGAAACTTGCTTTCAATAAGTTAATCATGTCAGAAGCCCTCTTGTATTTTCATAAATTTCTGTGTTATTCGCTCTTTGGGCGAACTAATGGGCATAAGGTCCGTAAGCAAGATTTGGAAATCCTCGGAGATATTATGCAAGGGACGAAATTGACTCTAGTGGGATTTTGATGAATCGACTAGTTGCCGCTTCACGTTCCAACAACAAGAAGATGGGATTCGGTAACATCATTTGTGGCTTGATAATTGGTGGTTTAGGATCTATTGAAGTACCATGGACGGATGCGGAACCCTTTCCCATCCTTGATTATGAATTTTTGGCTAAGGAAGGACTCGTGAAGAGAGTTTTTCGCCAAGGTGCTCGGTTCCTTTCATTTGAGGATCGTGTTCTATCTATCCTCACCAAGCCTACATCAAATGGATCCCGCTTCATGGACTTAGATATATAGGACCATGTTAATGTATTTTACATATAGAGTGCGTATTTACGTGTATATTGTATTTATGTTTGTTTTTGTGTAAATATGTTCTGTCGTGATTTCCTTTTTATTCCAAATAAAACTTGTAATCGATCCATCATTGTCAATAAATAAAACGCGATCGATCTCTTATGTGTTACTTTATGAGTTTTTACTTTATTATGTTTTTCATTTTTTTTCGGGTAACCTTTACGATTTACCTTTGTGACATTTAATTTTTATTTTTGTTTTTAGTGTTTCCACAGGTTTTCTTAGATTACTTTATGAAATATTAACGTGAAACATTCGTATTTACTTTGGGCAACGTCACGGAGTTAAGTCGGATGATTTTCGGGGGAGAAAACAAAAATCGGGGTGCGGTCACAAGCCCACTCGATCGAGTGAACAGGCCACTCGATCGAGTGAAGCCCAGCCACCTCCCTTAAACCCTAAAAATCCAAATTTTTGCCACCCTACACCCCAAATCCGAAATTCCCAAACCATACACCCCTCCAATTTGAATTTGAATTCAAATTAAAGTCACCTTTTTGTCTTCCCAAAGCATTGATTCTCTTACACACCCTTTCAAATTCAAAAACCCTCTATTTAAACCACTTCCCCTCTCTCCTTTAATTCATTCTTAACACCAACTACATATTTTCATCACCTCTCAACTTCTTTTCTCCTCTCAATTCTGAATTTCAATCAATGGCGGGGGGCAAGAAGGATTCAAAGAAGAGAGCATCAACCGGGGGAACAAGTTCTCGCTCTCGTCAACCATACAACCTTCGTTCGGAGGAGGAAAAGAGTCGGTTTGCACTCATAAATGGTGTGGTAATTTCTACTTTTATGGTTTACATTAGTTGGCCTACCACTATTGAATTATATATAAAGCGGATTGTTCAGGGATATGTTGAAACTTTGGGATGGACAAAATTTGTAGATTTGTGTTTTACACACACCAAACATGATATTGCTGAATTTTGGTCTACGTTGAGTTTTGCTAATCCGGGGAAGGATAGATTTAAGTTTCGAAATTCTAATGTCGAGTATGAATTTGGAAGGGAAGAATTGCATGCTTGGTTTGGTTTCCCTTTGACCGGTGTCACCATGCCTCCGGATTTTGATCATCAAAGTGTATGGAATGCTTTGACCGGTTTGGATAACTTTCATACTAGCAATTCACCTAATGTTTTGCTTAGAGACAATAGCCTTCTCTATTTTCATAAGTATCTCTCTTTGTCTTTGTTTGGTCGGGCGGAGATGTCTAAAATCCATAAACTCGACTTGTTTGTTCTCCATTGTCTAGTGAATAAGACCCAAGTTGATTCAATTGAGATTATCTTCGGTACTTTCCGTCGCTTGATTTCACTAAAGAAAGTTCATGCTCTTCCCTTTGTGAATTTCATGGGTGGTATTATTCAAGCCGCTAAGGGTACTCTAATGGATTATCAAAAGGATCTTACCAAGGATGATATCGAGTATAGTAATCTCGATTTGTGGTTGCTTCAACGTTGTCGTTTGATTGATACGCGTAATGAATGGCTTCCTTACTCCAAGAGAACGGCCACATTTTTCAACAAACCACTTGGTGCTAGTTCTTCCGGGGCTAGTAAAGGCAAGAAGACTTTGGACATTGAGGTTGAGCCCGAAGATGATGATGGTGACTCAAGTGATGAAGATGAGGTTTCGGGTTGGAGGAAAGTTTTGGGGTGTTTGAAGAAGAACAATCGGTGTCTTGAAGGCAAGTTAGATTCTCTCATACACGAGAATGCCTCTACTACTTCCATTATTGAGAACATGGAAGATGACATCAAGGCCATTCGAGCGCGACAAAAGCGGGACGGTGGACGGTTGCGGCGGTTGATTCGAGCTAACGGTGAAGAAGTTTCCGACTCATCACCGGATTCACCTCAAACTTCGGGTTCTCCTACCTTTTAGTTTGTTTCCTTGTGGTTTTCTTTTTTCTTTATTTTTATTATTGTGATGTACTTTTCTTTTCTTTTTAGTTCTTGTTATGACTAATGAAGATTAACTATTTTTCTTTATCTCTTGTTTGTTTGTTTTATTATATATCGTTTTTCTTATGCGTATTCTTAGCTCCCGAACAATGAGGACATTGTTCCCACTAAGTGTGGGAAGGTCGGTATGTTATCCCTTTCATTATATTTTAGTTTGTTTGTTTTGTAAATTTTTCATTCCATTTAGTGTATTGCATTTGGTATCCACAAAATGAAGAAATTTTAAGCAAAAAGAGAGAAAAAGGAAAATATTATTGCCTATGTTAAATTGCTAAAATATCATGCCTTTGGCATAAACTTTTCGATAATGACAAGTTGGATATAAATCTCATGTCCCAAATTAAGGTTTAAGATCCTCAAATCCTAACTAAGATCTTTATTATGTTCTTTTCTTTATGTTCAAACCAAGGTTTTTATGCAATCTCATATGGAACGTCATATTATCTAAAAGGTATGCAAATATCTTGACTTGAAATCCATTTCGAGATTAAATAAAAATGAGGTGAATAGGGAAACTATAGCCATAATACATGTTGATTCAAAGTTAATATAGGTTGAGGGTATCTAAAATTTTCTTGCTCAAATGCTTTAGGAAGTGTCAAGTTACGTACATTTGGCTACGTTTGAGTCCACTCATGGCTCGAGCGAAGTATGAAAGGAACGTTGAAATAGAGTCTAGAGGTATAAATTAATGACATACTTGAAGCTTAATGTCACGGTCTAGTCCACCCATGTCAAGGACGTGACCTCTTAAGTGGAAAGCATGGTTCACAAGTCGGTAATTTAACTCATAAGTCACGGTCTCGACCACCTTTATCAAGGACGTGACTAGGGAAGATTTACTTGACAAAATTACGGAAGAAGAAAATAAAGATACCTAGATATACTTTGAGACAATAAGAATCATAACATGCGTGCTTACTTTGTCCTGAGAGCCTTATATAAAATACGTCAAGAATGGATGATAGTCGTAAAGGTTCTATAATCGTATGGCTTCATTATGAACACATATTAACTTTCACGATTCAGGTTTGCTTGATCGAAGTTAATTGATTTCTATTTAAGGTTAGGTTAACATAATCACTATCTTGGGAAGTCGATAGAGGATTCTTAAAAGTTTTACCTTACAATTTGCTTGAGGACAAGCAAAAGATAAAGTGTGGGAACTTGATAAGTCCAAAATGTACTTATTATTCAAGGCTATTAATCGATATTTTCACACGAAACTGATCCATTTAGCTTAGATTTACATAGGTTAGGGGCAACTTTACCTTTGTATTTATGTTTTCATGTGTAGGGATCAAGTTTGGTGAAATCGTGTTGATTTGGTGCTTAAATCGGGTTTTACTCGAGCAAACGAGGCAGTTTTGACACCTTGCAGTATTTCGGCCATAACTCCCTCATACGAACGTATTTTTGGGCGTTTCAAGTTGCGTTAGAAAGCTAACACATAGACAAACAACTTTCATGTTTTAATTGTTTCCAACTTCGGAGCACAAAATGGTTAAAACAGGGTTCAAAGTCAAACTCGATCGTGGAACTCATCAAACTCGATCGAGTGGCCTTTTCTTTATGGGTCACTCGATCGAGCCAATATTCCACTCGATCGAGTGGCCTATTCTTGACAAACGGAATGGCTCACTCGATCGAGTGGATCTTTCACTCGATCGAGTGAGGCGTTCTGTTTGCCATGAATGGCTCACTCGATCGAGTGAAAAGCTCACTCGATCGAGTGACACTTCGACCAACGTGCTCCTTCGTCCGAAAGTTGTATTTTATCACCCAATCGACGCCCCGAATCACCCAATAGCTTTGTCCTTCCGTCAAGCTAGGTAATCCTTGAGTTTTTGGCTATAAATACGTCATTCTCCAGCGAAAGAAAGGAGATCCGAGATAGAGAATATCAATCAAGAAAGAATTGTATTTTAGTGGAAGTTCGAAGTTCTACATCCATACTTTACGTCCTTCGTTCCGATTTCCATAGCATTGAAGTACTTACCGAGAGATAGACTATTTCATCGATTCATCGAGGAGAAGACGAGCAAGAACGCCCCGAGGATTGACAAACCTCACGATCAAGAGTAAAAAGGATTGACAACCCTCTTTCCCTTTATCGATTACAGTTCTTAATTTCTCTGAATTTCCGTTGTAATTTCTATGAATGTTTGACAATTGGAATACTTATAATAAAAGTTATATTCATATATGTTCATGTGTTTGAATGTTCAAATCTTATTGCTTGATATATTTACTTTGTTTCTATCAAGTAAAATCAATAGAGTATTCATCGCTTACGCTTTATTAATCTAGGATAGGTCCAGTTAGTAAGTCGTAATCAATCTAACTTACGTGATGTTCATTAATCTAATTAAGATTGTCTAGGATAGGTCCAGTAGTCTTGTTAAGTTTATTCACTTAAGGACAATTAAACGTAAGTATCGAAAGATCGTGTTTAATTGTGTTCTAGAATTGGTTGAACAGTATGAGTAAATTGTTAAAATGTTCATCGTGCTTAAATGAATTGTTGACTTGCGTGGATAAAGAACGTTGGTAAAAGTATCGGATTAGGATTTCAGTTAGTTTATTTTATGTTTAAAGTACTTACTTTAATAATCAAAATCTCAAATATCGCATTTACTACTTTTCAAGAGAAAACGAACAAAGTATTATAAATATTTATTAGTTTATACGTTTACCGTTCTCTGTGGGTTCGATCTTAATATTACTACTTGAGTGATTCCGTACACTTGCGGAAAATACCCAACAATAGCAATCAATAAGGAATCAGATTGAATTTGGTGTATTTCTAACAGGTCCGCCAGAGGATGCCAAATATGGATACACTGGTTCAATCTGAACTTATTACTGCGGATAGCTGAAGTGATGGAATTACCACTCACTGTTTAAGTGAGTTTATATCATGGGCCACTTGATGAGTATTAGCTGAGAAATGTACGGCCGTACTGAAACAAGCAGGTGACTTGTTTGTTTGTCAGTAATACTCGATGATCAAGAAATTAATCTAGCAATAGAGGATGACTACACCATGCCTCCAGCTTGATTAATCGATATGCTTTTGGTAAGAGATAAGTAGAGCATCATACAGGGTTTTCTGTCTGACCTGGATAGCATTCATCTGTAATCAATATGTGATTGACATGGTTTACTAGGACCCTCTGTCGATCAGTGAATGTTAATTCACAGCTTATTGATTTCAGACCCTAAGGATCGTGCAACACGGTAATCGAGAAGATTAATTGATACATGAATTGTGTTAATTAATTCCAAGATTAAATGATCAATTGATGAATTGATTATTTGAAGAACGTATTAATTATTTGTTATGTGACAAGTTAATTAGTAAATGGAACGGCTAATTAATTAATTAATCGGGTTAATTTAATTAAGCGATTAATTGTTTATGGGTTAAAGTGTAATATTAATTTAACCTAATTGATGTTAATTGAATCGATTTAATACTACGGTGTTTAATTGATAAAATTAAATTAATTAAGGGTCAAATTAATAATTAACTGAAAGTTAATTAATTGCACTATATAAGTGAATTGTCAATTCATTATTCAGGATCGGAAAATTAAAACCCTAGCCTCCCATTAGCTGAGATTCGGCCGAACCCCTCCCTAGAGGATTCCGGCGATTCGTTCCTCGTTCTTCGCGTTCTTGGAGTAAGCCGACTAGTAGCTGATCTCGGTTCTTGCTCGTGTCTGCACGTGATCTAGGAGGAGCAACATCTGAGGCTCTCGTCTATCCTTAAAAGGATATTCAAGTAGGTTTTCTTAATCCATAGATTAAGATAACAGTTTTGTTAAAATTTAACTGAGGTTTAAAGATTAAGATCAATGGGACAATTGGTTCAGGTTAGATCGAATTCACCGTTTAACTAATAAGTTCGCTGCTTCCGCTGCGCGGCTCTGATCGATCTTTCTGAAACCCTACAACTATATGAGGCTTCGGTCTCGTTTGATAGTACAAAAGGGTTCCCACATCAAAATATACCCAGCGCCTCCCCATTTAAGGGTTTTGAGCAACGTGTCGATGGTACAATGTTGTAGGTGGTGTTACAGATCGACATATGCGTCCCTTAAAGGAAACGACAGTAAGCACGACCCATAACACACGTTGACCATTCGGGATTTTTCTTTATGCAGTATGAGAAAGTAAGAACTCTGTTTATAGCCCTAGACTGTCAGAATGCTTCAGTTGTATCCCATTTTTTACTCTTTATAAAATAATTTAAGAAATGATTTTACAAAAAGTGAAAACCAAATCTACATCCTCCTATTAATAAATCAACTTCAAGAAAATCGTACGTTGAAGTTAACTTATAATAGTAGAATATATTTTTGGTCCCCAGCAGAGTCGCCACTGTGAGCATAAGTGGTCGCTCATAGCGGCTTTAGCCTTCTTTAACTAGAGTCGCCACCCGGCCGACCGGGAAAATGTACGAACTGGTGTTTGTACCGATTGTTTTGAAAACCAGAGATTCTATTTACGTTCGTGGATACAACTTATTACTTCCGACATTACAGTGACCCAGAGGATCTTTAATGCAACCTAACAGCTTATTATCTTGACATTTTAGGGTTATCACACATAAATATTTAAATGCGCAAACATTTGGACAGTAAACCGCCGGGTGACACGGTACAAAACCCTCAGAAGCTTACCCTCGTCGCGTGCCAGTGATTGCTCGCAGACCGATGCTCATTGAAGAACGAAGACCTTTTCACGGAGGAACCCCGGGGGCCGGAGTTGCGTAGGGCGTCCTCCGGAATGATTAGGAACATGACTTAATCAGCTCTAGCGAGACTGCGAGTGATGCCTGGGTTGGAAACTTTCAATAAGGGGAAATATATTTTTGGTGGTCGTGGGGACCTTTTTGGAATATTTTTGGGAAAATACTCTCAAGCTCAGACCCTAACGATTCTTTTCTGTATCAGAGGCAACTTTAGGCAACAACAGAGGCGACTTTATCAGAGGCAACTTATATCGGGTCAAGAATCCCTTTAGAACGAGCTAGAGAGAGAGAGAGGAGAATGAGTGTTTGTTGGTGAAAATTATGAGAAATCCGGGAGGTATTTATAGGGTAGCTTGTGACCGTACGGTCACAAGCTTGTGACCTTATGGTACCAATTTGGTGACCGTACGGTCACATGTTTACCCATCTCAGATCTAAATTTGGATATGAGACGGGCTTAGCCCAAGACCCGGCCGAACCTTACAAGGCCCGGCCAAAATCGTTTGGATTTTAGTACACGTGTCACGTTTTTATTGGACTGCCGGCCACGTGGCAGATAAGGATTGGATTGCTATCTGCCACGTGGCAGTGACCGTACGGTCAGATGCTTTCTGACCGTACGGTCTCAACAAACAGTGTTGAGACCGTACGGTCCCTAGTGAATAGTACTTGTGACCGTATATCGTTTCGTGATGGAGGATTTTCTCATAAGCATGAAAGTGCCACACTCATGGTCCCGAGGAGCGGGTGGAAGAGGTTATGACCCTGAAAAGATGATCTGTTCTCCGACGAGTATCAGTATTTGAGCAGCTGGCGCGACGAGGAGCTCATAGATTGCTTTCATCATCGGGTTCGAAAACCAGTGCTTACAATCGTATTTCATTTGCGATCATAACACAGAATTCCCAAATTTGTACACAAAGGAGCAATATATACACAAGAAATTAAAAAGTGATAACTAATTTGAAAAGAAAACTCAAAATAAGGGTCCATATACACCAACATTCAAGAAGCATGATAGTGGAACAAATGTAAATAGAACCCTTATACATGCAACCTTAATTGAAACAACCAAGGTCGGAATAATTGTTAACTCTTACAAGAGGAACAAAGAAAAAAGGCTTAATACATAATTTCCCCCCTGAACTTTAATATTTTCGTCTGATTACACCTCGATCTAATTTAGGGTTCTCTTTGCCCCCTGATCTTATTTAAAATGGAACCATTTACCCCTTCATTAGACAATGACCAGTCAAACAAAGGTGAGTGTGTTACACTCGCCAACCACAACATCAATTGAGGATATAATTGAAAAAAAAATTACATTTAGGGACTAGAAATGGAAAAGGGCAAAACTTGAATAATAATTAAATTACCTTACTATCTTCTTCCCTTTCATGCCTCTTAATCAAAATTGGTTGTTCCTCCGTGGCCACCGCCTCAACTTCCTCCATCGTCGTCGCCGCCGATTTCTCCACTAACTCCGTTCCCTGCTTCCCTCACCGGCACTATCTATGTCGCCCATCAATCTGTCCGATTCGGGACCCAAATCCAAAATCCACCCCATTTGTTCATCGGAAGGAGAAATTGAAGATGAAAGAGGGATCGACCAGGTCTTAGTTTCATCAGAAATCAAAAGCGCATTCGAATCAACATGTTCAAATGCAGAGGGCGACTTTGGTTGCAGTTACAATATCAACAGGTTCAATAAAATCTTTATTTTTTTTTTCAGATAGCGCATACACCATAATTTCCGGTGATCTCCTTTTCAGCTATCAATTTGAAGTTTCGAACATATTTTAATCATGCTAACTCTCAAATAATCGTATCCCTCTTTGCACTTCGTGGTCAAAGATGTATTTGAAAGAATGATGGTCATGAATCTATCTCATTGTCACTTTATTGTTTCGAATCCGTTTCCAACTTGAAACTTCACTGATGATGGTGAAATAAAATAAAAAGAATCGGCAACTTTTCAATCTTTATGTTTTAATTCCACTGATTTGAATTATTGTTCTGGTTTGTGTTATATGGATTTAGTTATTGATTATTTGAGTTTCAGTTTTGAATTACTCATATTTAGATTATTGACTGATATTTGGTGAGGAAATTAGAGTGTTTTTGGGAGTGTATTGAATTATTTATTTTTTTAAGTTTGATTTTGATTTTAGTTTTAATTGGAGAAGATGGTATTTTAGAGAGAGAAGAAAAGTAAAAGGAGTATTACAAGAGATTACAAAGGACTAAATTGAAACTTTGCTTTATTACACATGCTTCATTTTCTCTCTCCTACACAGAAGCAGCCACGTCAGCGAAAAAGGGGTAAAGAGTTCCATTTTAAATAAGATCAGGGGGCAAAGAGAACCCTAAATTAGATCGAGGTGTAACCAGACGAAAATATTAAAGTTCAGGGGGGAAAGTATGTATTAAGCCAAGAAAAAAGAGAGTACAACGTGGGTAAAATAAAAGGCTAATTTCAAATAAGTGTTCTGTAGTTTCGTGATTTTGCAAATAAAGGACGATGGTTTGCATTTGAGCAAATAAAAGACTGTGTTTCGCATTGTTTGCAGAATTAAGTAAATTGTTGATTTTATTGACGTAAATGTGGACATTTCTTATTGAAATATTTTTCTGACTTTTGACGAGTCAAGTTAAAGTTAAGCTCAAATGTAAGAAAAACATTTCAAACAAAAATGTGTTTACATCAACAAAATCGACAATTTCTTTAATTTTGCAAACAATGCAAACCATAGTCTTTTATTTGCTCAAAGGCAAATCACAGTCTTTTATTCCTAAAACCGCAAAACCACAAAGTACTTATTTGAAGTTAATCCTAAAATAAAAATCATTTTAAACTACACCAACAACTATAATAGGTGCAACAATGTCGAATTCTAAAAATAAAATAAAATCTAGATCAAGCCATACTAATACTTCATTCATTCCCAATCTCCATCAAATTCATCAATTGGTGTTTGTCATTTTTTACTCACTTCTTTTCTCCCCGGTATTTTCTTCATCATTTTTCTTATTTTGCATATCTCCATCAAATTCATCAATTGGTGTTTATAATTTCTTACTCACTTTTTTTTTTCCCGGTATTTTGTTCATCATTTTTCTTATTTTGCATTTCTGTCTCACTTTTTTTCTTCGTGATATTTCCTTCATCATTCTCCTGAGACCTACAACACCACGCCAAAACACAGATAAACATCATTACCCTAAACACAACAAATACCAATATTAAGCTATCACAGGGAGTTTCATGGGCATTGGCAGGAGAGTCGTCCGCCTAGGGCCCAAAAATAATAGGGGCCCCAATTTATTTGTGTATTACTTATATATGCATGAGCTCTTTTATTTTTTCATCTATCACATTCGGAGTTTTCACGTAATTCAAAAAGGTTGAAGTCATTTGAATTCTTTGCATATAATTCATTAAAAAAAATTTGTAATGAATAAAAAATGAAAGTGTTGTAAAAGATTTTACCAAATAACTTGATGTGAACTCTTGAAGTGTTTAAGTTTGTCAAAACATCATAATGAAATCCAAATATTTCATTTACTCTTCGAGTTTACTTTATTATGATAGTGACTTTTACGTATGTTAAATTTTTTTTTAAATTGTTGAAAAATTTATTTGACATCATCGATGTCATAAGAAATGTTTTACCACTTTATATACTGAGAGAAATATGTTAGAACATATCGATATAAACATTAAATTAGTTATTTTGAAATTAAAAAATGCTCGAATAGATAATTTTGTTTTAAAAAAACCGCGAGTCAAATATTACGTTTGTTTTCTCATGTGAAATATTTTCATTCGTTCATTTTAAAGCATAATAAATTTATGAGGGTTCATATTTAGCTCTTTACCCCTAGGCCCTCGAAATCTCGAGATCGACACTCAACTATCTTTGTCATGCTTACTCGCTTTCCTAACCATAATTATAAAGTTATGATTTAATAATGGAGTGAGTTTGAGGATGAAGATGAGATTGAGAATGTATCTCTTGAATAAATGAGAGGATATCAGGGTAATTAGATTGATAATGATTAAAGTAAGTAATCCAGCCCACCAATTACGCATTTTTTCGGGTGTGGAGATATAACCTTTCTGCACAGCCCCAGTCATCAAAGTCAATAAGAGGTAAAATATTATCAGACCAACTATGACGGATGCTTTTCTAATAATGCTGAAATCGTTCTTACCATATCATAGTTGGAGAAAGCTAAGCTGATGATAAAACAAGAAATCGAAACACCATAACAATCCTTACTGGAGTTCTTGGACACATGTTTTTTTAACTCTACTCCACAATCCAATACTGACCCAAACAACATGCGTTGCAACTTCTTCTCTAACATCCTTTTCCTTTGTTGATTCTAGAATATCTACTACAACGTCAGGATGAACCGAATTTTCGTCTACCGTAGAAATATCGAAGGAGTGCATTTTCGAGAGATCGATCGGACCGCCGGTTGTCTATCTTTTTTTTATTAACGGATACGTCTCCCTCGCGAAACCTAATAAACTTGTTTAACTCACCGATTAAAATAACTACTCTCGCTGACTTTTATTTAAACTATTATATTAAATTAAATTATATTATAGATTTATTACAAGATGCGACCCTATTATCGATTTTACATTATTCATCTATGATTTTGGTTAGAAAATTAATTAATCCAAGTCAAATTTTGATGTAAGAATTCAAATATGAATGTTATATTATTAATTCAGTTCGTCAAACTTTGCTAACAAATATCTTATAGCTTATGTTGACAGACTAGTTTGGAATAAACTAAATTGTTAGTTAATATGTTGTGGTTCACCAATGAGTTCATAATATGGATGTTCATAAACAAATAAAGAAATCTGGATAATTAAGGTGTGCTAATAAACTTTCTGAGTTTGCAGCTTTGATTTATAAATAGAGTCGATTCGACCACTCGAGAGTGGTTTGGTTCATTTACAAATTACATCCATGAATAAGAATATGTTTTTGTACTCATCTAGTGTCATAACACACTAGTTCTTATTATGTCTATTTAGCAATTATGAGATGGGAACCATGAATAAAAACAAAAGAAAAACTCAATTCAAACAATGTACCACTAAAGGAGGCTTAAATCTCAATTGCTCATAATGGTAGGGTGTTCATTCAGCCTGCAAAAAATAAGATATCAGAACAATTAGGGTTGAAAAACAAACAAAACACTAAACAATAATAAACATGTGTAATGGAATGAATAGTTACCCGGCATGGTGACTGTGGCTTTTTGGGCATAAAGAAAGCCGAAACCACAGCCATAACGATAACAAATAACAGATATGATACATACTCCCTAGCGTCCTCATCAATGCCACCAGCTAGCAAAATGAGGAAACCATCTCGACAGCACAAACATAAGATTCCAACTGAACCAAGTAGGCCATAGAGGTAAAATGGAAGGAGAGTAGAGTAAAAGTAAGCATCAAAACCTACCGACTCGCTTCTGGATTGAAATATCTCTTGTATAAATGAGAGGATATCGGGGTAATTAGATTGATAATGATTATAGTAAGTAATCCAGCCCACCAATTACGCATTTTTCCGGGTGTGGAGATATAACATTTCTGGGCAGCCTAAGCCATCAAAGTCAATAAGGGTAAAATATTATCAGACGAACTCTGACGGATGCTTTTCTGATAGTGCTAAAATCGTTCTTAACCATATCATAGTCGGAGAAAGCTAAGCTGATGATAAAACAAGAAATCGAAACACCATAACAATGCTTACTGGAGTTCTTGGACACATGTTTTTTTTAACACTACTCCACAATCCAACCCTAACCTAACAACATGCGTTGCAACTTCTTCTCTAACATCATTTTCCTTTGTTGATTTTGGAATACCTACTACAACGTCAAGATGAATCGAATTTTCGTCTACCGTAGAAATATGGGAGGAGGGCATTTTCGAGAGATCGATCGGACCGCCGGTTGTCTCTTTTTTTAATTAACAGATATTTCTCCCTCGCTAAACCTAATAAACTTGTTTAACTTACCGATTAAAATAACTACTCTCGCTGACTTTTATTTAAACTATTATATTATATTAAATTTTATTATAGATTTATCATATAATTTAATACAAAATATCATTAATTAATAATTTATTTTCCCTGCAATTATATTAACTCGTGTTCCAACAATACGTATATAAAATCATAGTTACATTAACTCATGTGTTTTCAACGACCGTATTTTGTGTATTCATTTAAAAAAAACTAAGCTGCTAAAAACAAAAATGTATTCATCTTATGAAAAATAAAATAATATCCTCCATTTTTCTTTCGTGTTTTTGCCCTTAATCACAAAAATTACAGTGAAAATAATATTTGAATACTTCTTGATCATATAATAATATGTTACAAATTTGTCACTACTACAATTCAATGATCCACCTATTATCAACGAAAGAGCCCAAAACTTTGTTAGATCTACTCCAAAATTTGACAATGTCAACCTTAGAAATCAAATAGTTGGTTGATGATTAAAATTGCATGGAAACATAATCGAACATTCGATAAGAACTCGGAACTGCAAGGATGTCATGAGAAATTGAACCGGTTGTTGGGTCTATCAAATACTTCGCATATATTTTATTAAATTTTTTTTGTAATGAATAAAAAATGAAAGTGTTGCAAAAGATTTTAGTAAATAACTTGATTTGAACTCTTGAAGTGTGTTTAAGTTTGTCAAAACATTATAATGAAATCCAAATGTTTCATTTACTATTCGAGGTTACTTTATTATGATAGTGACTATTACATATGTTACAGAAATTTCTTAAATTGTTGAAAAATTTATTTGATATCATCGATGTCATAAGAAAAGTTTTGCCTCTTTATATACTGAAAGAAGTATGTTAAAACATATTGATGTATACATTATAATTAGTTATTTTGCATTTAGAAAATGCTCGAATAGATCATGTCGTAAAAAAAACTGGTAGTCAAATATTACGTTTGTTTTCTCATGTGAAATATTTGCATTCATTCATTTTTTAAGTATAATAAATTTATGAGGGTCCATATTTAACTCTTTGCCCCTAGGTCTTCGAAACCTCGGGATCGACACTGAGATATCCTTGTCATGCTTACTATTTTTCCAAGCCATAATTATAAACTTATGATTTAATAATAGAATGAGTTTGAGGATGGAGCTGAAATTTATTTTATTTCTCAAAATAGTCGCCCAACTTCAGTTTATGTCAATAAAGTCATTCAACTAAAATTTCGACAAAACAAACCACATGTATTTTCTCAAAATTCTTACAACTACAATTTTTTTCTTTATAATTTAGCCTTACCACAATTATTACGTAAATCAAACCGATTTCGGTTTCAATTAAATTGACTATTCAGTTGAAACAGTTCAATGTGCAATGCAGTGTTAAATTAAACCAATAAATCAAGTCAAATTGTCATCGATTCAATACTATTTATATTTCGGCCAGTTCGATTAATTCTGTTATTTTCTCACGAAAACCAAACCGACTGATATTACCGATATGTTTTATAAAGTCGCAACTGAAATAATCGAACCACATAAGTAATACTGATCGGTTATTTTGGTTCAATTTTGTTTTTGAATAGCCCTATTAAATACTAAAAAAATAAGCCCTAAACATTGAAATACAAACCCTAACTCTAGATCATAAACTCTCAATGTTAAAATATATTACATATTATTGTCTCATAAATTGGGCGTATAAATGACGTGACATGTTGGAGGAATTCTAATTTTTTTAATTTGAAAATGCACATACAATGCTTTTTTCAAACAAAGTAATATTAATGTAGTTATTGCAAGTTAAATGCACCGTTGGTCAAACGTTAACTTATGATAATGTGGCAGCCACATCACCTTTTTGATATCTAATTTTATTATGAAGTTGATGGAGTGATTTAATTGAATAAAACTCAAAATTGAGTGATTTTATAGTGAGACAGGTTAAAGCTTAGTGGCTATTTTAAAAAACTAATCAAAGTTGAATGAACAATAATGTATGTAACCTTGTTATTGCTCATGATTGTTTCATTATGGCTGCATGCATTTTATTAAATTTGGACTGTTAAATCTATAGTCTAATCAACCGCTTAAAATGATGCTCATGTTCTAACATGGATTGCCAACATGACATATTGATTTTTTCTTTAATATTTAAATAGTAAAACAAAAAGTTTTTCTAGTAAAAGTCAAAGAAAAATATAGTCTTGGGAGGTAGTAGTTTTCTTTTGAACATAATGGAAAATACTTAGCTGTACTACTAGAGAATCAGATTCTCCTGTCCTTGGCTAGTTAAAACTACTTCTAGCACCTTAAACTTTTATTTACTTTCATTTTCGCTGAAATACCTAGTGCATGTCTTGTGTTGAAATTGTGCAGTTCTAAAGAATTGTATACATGGTTTTTTTACATATCTTTTGGTGGATTTATATCCATTTGCTTCATGGTGGAAAGAGTGAGATAAATGTTGTGCACATGGAAACCGTTTTGTTACTCTCTTTTTTTGGTGGAAGAAGAAGGCTCAAGCCCAGAACAAAAAAGGAAAAAACTACAAAGAAATAATCATTCTAGTCGACTGCGCACTACAATCAGCTACAAGAATATCTTGGAGGCCTGCAAGAGGCGCACCACACTCGTGATGACCCAAGGCATGAGAACCTGTGAAATTCGCCAACCAGTCAGTAGCATGATTCCCTTCACGATAAACATGAATGAATCTGGCATCCCACGCACGATCGCGGAGTTCTTGACAGTGAAGCATTAACCAACCCAGAGGATGATGTTTCCCGATCTTTCTTTGAAGAAATTGAATCACCTAGCTAGAGTCTAACTCAAAAATGACTTTCCGATGCCCTTTGTCCCACGCTAAAGTAAGGCCAAAGTAAAGACCCCATATCTCCGAAAGAAACGCCGTACAAATGCCCAGATTAATAGTAAGACCTCCAAGCCAATCTCCTTTACAATTTCGAATTAACCCTCCCACCGAAGCGAATCCCGGGTTGCCTTTACTTGCACCATCCGTATTAACTTTAACCCAACCATCCTCGAGAGGGATCCAATTAATCCATCTTTCCACTTTACCTCTTGGATCAACTAAGGCCATAGAAGCCGAAGCCATCCTGCACACACAATCCCCATTCTCAAACACCCTCTGATTCCGAGTTTTCCAAAGCCACCAAATCCCCAAGCTAAAAATAATAGACCAATCAGTATCTTGAAGAGAAAAAGTGACGATCAAATTTTCATGGATCCACTCCTCTAAAGAAATAGAGAAGAAGAAATTTCTAGCATGTTTAGGGACAAGAACATCCCAAACCAGCTTGGCTTTAACGCAATCCCTCAACACATGAAGCTCGGTCTCAATCAACCCACAAACAATACAAGCTCCCGAAACAGCAAGGTGTCTCCGGCGCCTATTTTCATTACACAAAATTACACCTTTCTTCACTTGCCACCATAAACAACGTATACGCACCGGGATGTGTAAATGCCAAATTTCCGACCATCTTTTACTCAAACTCGCCTGTCCACTGTATCCGCTTCGTAAACGGTACCCGGACAAAACAGTGTAGTTTCCATTCTTCAGCATTCTCATTACCTGGAAAAAGTATAACTGACGCCAATTCCATAAGAACACTTGCTGGAAGGTAATGCGAAATAGAGTTCCAGTTCCATCCCAGTCCCACAATCCAAAAATCACACACGTGCAAATTCAGCCAGTTACTCAGAACAATGACAGTAGATTTCGAAATTAAAGCTTCAGTTCCACACCACTTATCCGTCCAGAAAGAAGTAGATGCCCCATTATTCACCACTCGAGTCATACCTTGTCTAATTAGCGTAGAATCCGCTACAATCTCGCACCAAGTCACCGATTGCACATTACGAGCTCGTAAAATATCCAAACCGAGACGATTTCCCCCATACTTAGCTTTCAAGGCTCTCACCAATAAAGAATCATGATTCACAAGAATTTTCCAAGCAAGCTTCGCAAGCATAGCCACATTAAAAGCACATCCGCCCAATTTACTAGATGAATTCGACGAGCATTTGGTTGAGACCCCCACAAGAAATTCCGATTGCACGCATCAAGTTTTTTACAAACACTAATAGGGAGAAGAGTCGTTTGCATCGAATAAGTCGGAATAGAACTCATAATCGACTTGACAAGGGTAAGGCGCCCAACGAAAGAGAGACACTTAGCCTTCCAACCCAAGATTCTAGCATTAACTTTTTCTACCACGTGCTTAAAAGTATTAGAAGTGACTCTCCCATACATAAGAGGCATGCCCAAATAAACACCAAGGTCTAAACTTCTTTCAATGCCTAGAATGACACAAATACCTCTACTCATCACATTAGAAATATGACGCGAGAAAAAAACCTTAGATTTTAGGAGATTGACCTTCTCACCCGAGCAATCATAAAAATGTTGAATGATATTTCTAATAATAACCGCTTGCCCAATACTAGCCTCCGGCATTAGAACTATATCATCAACAAAAAAGACATGGGATATCTTCACACCCCCAGTGGAAATCGAAACTGGCCTCCAATTATTACATTGAACCGTATCCTCAATCATGTGACCCAAACGCTCGATGCAAAGAACAAACAGATACAGGGAAAGAGGATCCCCTTGCCTTAAATCCCGGGAAGGTTTAAACCCATTCAACTTTTCCCCATTCCACAGAACTTTCATATCTGAAGCAGCCACACAGCTCATAATCAGATTAACCCAATGACTCGAGAAACCCACAGCCTCAAGAGTTTCACGCAAAAATTGCCAGCTTATTCTATTGTAAGCCTTCTCCATATCAAGTTTAAGAATCATATCTTCGGGTCTTCTTGAACGATGATGCATGGAATGGATAACCTCTTGAACCAAAATAACATTATCAGAGATATGTCTACCCGGGACAAAACTACTCTGAGCAGGGCCAATAATCTCTCCTAGAAATTTTTTAATTCGATTGACAATACATTTTGTCACAATTTTATACAACACATTACACAAGCTTATCGGGCGAACTTGAGAAACCAACTCAGGATTAGGGACCTTGGGTATAATAGTCAAAAGAGTCGAATTAACTTCAGCGCTAATGACACCCGATTGGAGCATCTGTAAAACCTCATTCGAAACTTGAGAGCTTACCTTCGACCATAAACGCTGATAGAACACCACTTGAAAACCGCCAGGTCCGGGAGCCTTAAAAGGCCCCATATCAAACAACGCTTTACGAACTTCAGATTCATCAAAAGGAGCCTCGAGACAATTACAAGCAGCTACCGACAGGACGGGAAAATTGTTCAGAGTGAACAGAGATCCTCGAACCGGCTCCTCCTCTTCATACAAAATTCTATAATACTCAAACACCATAGCCTTTACTGCACCAACATCCCACTGCCACACGCCATTAAGATCACGAAGGCCAAAAGTCTTATTCCTTCTTCGCCGGATAACAATTGATAAATGAAAGAACTTTGAATTCCAATCACCGAAACACAACCAATTGACACGGGATTTTTGAAACCACATGATTTCTTCTTGAAGAAGAATAGAATCGAGCTCGGAAAGGAGTTTCTTTTCTAATCGTAACAGCCCCGAATTAACACCACTCGCCAAAGCTTTATGGACACCAAACAATCTGTTATACACCGTACGCTTACGAACACGTAGATTCCCAAACACTTCATGGTTCCAATTAATTAACCGAAGAGGGATAGAGGTCAAACCATCAATGATATCAGTAGACACCGACCAAGAGGAATCAAAAAACTGAGAAAACTCAGGATGGGTGAGCCAGGCCACTTCAAATCGAAACGGAATACGAACCGGAGGGAGCGCAACACCTATAATATCAAGAAGGATAGGAGGATGGTCCGATCGATTCCGGGGAAGGTGGTGAACACAAGCTTCTGAAAAATCAGTTCTCCAAGAATCATTACAAAGCGCTCTATCAAGCCTACACACAACTCTCGTGCGCGGAGAAACACCTCTATACCACGTAAAACAAGGTCCATCAAACCCTAAATCAATGAGCTCCATATCGTTAATCCAATCAGCAAAGAAACAACAACGATTTAAAATACTCATAGACCCTCATTGTTTCTCAGATAGCGACTTAATACAATTAAAATCACCAGCAAGCACCCAGGGGTTTGTAACAGAAGTACGTAGAACACGCATATCAGAGGAATGCAAAAACTGCTTATTCTTACAAATAACCTCTAACTGAATTCTACTATTATGCCATAAAGTCCAAATTCCACCACTAAAACCTTCCGTTTCTACAATTTCACAATTAGAAAAATTAAATTTTCTACAGATCTCCAAGGCTCGAGTACCCGGCAGCCTTAGTTCTAACAAAACAAAAATATCAGGATCATGAATCACTAACAAATGCCTAGAGGCTCGAATAAACTCAGTGCTTCCAGCACCACAACAGTTCCATGAAATAATCTTCATCAGAAAAAATCATAAAATAAAACAAGACCACATCGGGTCAATCACTTTGAGGGGTGCGAACCCCCTCCCCCTCGGGCTTGCACCCTCTCACTTCCCATTGCTCCTTGAGAATTACCATTCTCATTGGCACGATTCATTTTAGTAACATCTTCCAGGGCAGACCGAGAGCTACTTCCAACTACCGGTTTTCGAAGTAATGAAATCTGAATACCCTCCTTCTGCCGAGGAACATCAGAAACTCGTTTTGAGAGGTCCGCTCAACTCCGCTTCCCCCCAACTTAGAGCATTTGCCGCGGCCTCAAGATCAATAATAGAGTCCGAAACATCCACATCTAAATCACCAAAGACATTATGATCCGCTAAATCACGAAAATGTGCAGGAGCTTTCGTTGCAAACTTCACCTTATCCTTCCCATTCCCTCTCCCTATTTGACTCTTGGAACTTCCTGCCTGGAATTGCATCCCATTATCCACCCGGTTCAAATTATTAGCAAACTGTGTATTGGTCATCTTGACATTATTCACTCCACCACCAAAACCCAGATTAGATTTTGGCCCCTTGTAAACAGGTTTTTTCACTTTGGTACGCCACGACCCATATACAGCTTCATCATCCTCAATACTTATTTCCTCCCCATTCAGAACTTGCACACCCCCATCCTGACTCGACTGCACCCCCGGGCTCTCCGAATTCGGAATAGCTTCACTCATCGGAACAAGTTTGGTAATTAAACTCGGAGAAACACAAGCATTACGTAAATGACCATACTTTCCGCATTTGGTACAAGCAGTGTAAAGTCCCTCATACTCAATGTGATAAGAAATCTCATTAACCTCAAACTCAGCAATAAGAGGTTTTGAAAAATCAATTTCCACGCAAACTCTTGCAAACTTCCCCCGAGATGCTTTTAGGGTATTGAGATCAACCTTTACAGCTTTCCCAAAGGATCCCGCCACCATCTTTAGGAAATCCTCATTATACATCTAGACCGGAAGGTCTGGAAAACGGATCCATACCAAAGTGGAATTAATTGTTGCCTCCGAAACCCTAAACTCATTAGACCAAGTACGAACAATCAGATAGTGTCCTTGCACAGTCCATGGACCACCTTCATTCACCTTCTTCCGATCACTATCAAGCTCAAATCGGGCAATATGGAATCCATGTCCTACGTCCATAATATCCATAGACCCCTTCAGACTCCAAACTTCCATTGCGCATTTATGCAAAGCAACATAACCAACATTCCTCCCCAAAACTTTAATTACAAGGGCATCCTTCCATGGTTGAGCCCACTCTTCTGTTGGTGTGCCCTAGTTCTAGGCATAGTTATTTTGTTATTGTATTGTACTTTTATTGATTGTACTATACAATTGTTTTATGGAATAAAAGGCATTAATTCATTCAGTTAATATATCTTGTATTATATGTACTGTATGAAGTATCCATTGATTGTATATCATAAATAACCAGAAGCTAGTTCTACTCATGGGAATGAATAGAATGTAAAGCTTTTACGAACAGGATATGTACACGTGTACATGATATGTTTGTAGGTACGTATGACCAATACGGGACTTGGTCGATCCGCTTTAGAAGGCACATGGTGGAAGTGTCATTGCCCTTCTATAAATGTAGATCTCTTTTATCTGTCGACCTGATTTCAATATAGTATTGAATGAGGAATCTGATTAGATTTGACATACGCCTAACAGGTCTGTAAAAGGATGCCAAATACGGGTATGATTGGTCTAGTCAGTGAACTCATTCATACTGATAGTTGAAGTGAAGGGATTACCACTCACTCCATAAGTGAGATGATATCATTAGGCCACTCGTTGAGTTGACTGAGAAATGTGTGGCCACACTCAGATAAGCTGATTACTTATCTGTTCTTCAGTCAACTCTAGATCGAGAAATATCTCAAGTTGTAGAGGATGACGTCCACCATGCCTCATACTTGATATATCGATATGCTTGGTAAGAGATATTAGAGAATACTACATGGTATCTATCTGTATGAGATGGACTAACACTGTAATCAATTGGTGACTGATATGGTCTAGGCAACTCTCTATCAGTCGTTGAGCTAATTGATTATGGCCCACAGGATCGTGCACACTAGACACTGAGACTTGTACTCGGAGAACTAATACATGTAGTGTATTTGTGATGAACTTATTATTAGTTGTTAACTAATAATGTTAATTGATTAATTGTTCTGATTGGAACAAGTTAATTGATTATTTGGAGGGATTAATTATTCAATCGGGTTAATTAATTAAGCGATTGATTAATTAGATTTTCTTTAGGGGTTAGTGTGTGATTAATTATAACCTAATTGATGTTAATTGAATCTATTGTATTCTATTGTGGTACAATCAGATTAATTAAATTAATGCAGGTACTAAAACTGTAATTAGACACTATAAATTAATCCTAATGGATTGAAACCCTAGACTTTCTGACACAGAAAACGAGAAAACCCTAATCCCTCTTAGCCCCCATCCGGCCGAACCTCTGCTGGTGGTGTCTGGAGTTTTGTTCATCGTTCTTCGTGCCTCTTTCGAGCACTTGTCGTCTGAAGTGTTGTGCACGTGAACTTGGCGGAACCTCCGATCGTGCGGTTCGTCCATCTCTCTCAGAGGGATTCCATGTGAGTGACTAAAGTAGTTTAATCACCATTAATTAAGTAAATAACATTGAGGCAATGATAAAGATCAAATGTAATCTGATCAATGATGTTTATATCGTTTTTCTCGCTTCCGCTGCGCGACTCTGATCGTTGATCAGATTCCAACATCTTCCATTCAGGAACAATTAACTAGGCTTCAATGGGTTTGCATGGGAAATATTCACCAAACCCTTCCCCTGTAAATCAACTGGAACCCTAATCTCATTTGCTGGTTTGTTCTGTGAGAGAACCTCACTATACAACCTATCTCCCACTCCATCAGACACATCCATCTCCTCCGTCGAAGACTCAGTCTCCACCGTCTTACCATCCGACTCAGGATCCATTGAAAACAGATCGGAAAAAACGAAACTAGGGTTTTTAACCATTCTGTTACTTTTCTCCATATAAAAAATTGATTGCATTTTGAATTATTAATATCCGTGTAAGTTGTTATCATGTTCAAATTTCATATTTCAGTTTCGTTCTGAAAAACACAGAATGATATTTCTTTCCTAAAAAACACATAATAAAATTACAATACATTAGTACAACTGAAATATGACCATTACAAGCTAGACATTGAAATAAAACATAAACACCAAATAACATTTTAAACTCAAACACTATGAAATGATTTAACCAATCTTGCTTTTTCAGCTATGCTCAAACGAGAGATTTTAGTATACTCTTGGAGCACGATGAAGTGGTACTCCAAATCAATAAATGGTTGGCATGTGTTACATCAGCCAATAAAATTTTGACAACGTGTACTTAATTAAAAATCTGTTTTTCAGTTAATAATTATATAAAATTCTAGACCCTAAAATAAAAACCTTAGACTCTAAAAAACTAAACCCTAAATCATCGATCCTAGATACTAAAGTATGTGACATGTCATCGAATTATTAGTCCGGAGTGCCACGTTATCCGTACGCCAGGAGTATTTTAAAATTTCTCATGCTCAAACACATGTCATCTATTTATTTAAAAGAATATAAACGTTAGATTTGTTCGTTAAAATTATTATATTTTAACTAAATGATGGGGTCTTTGACCTGAACCATGAAAAAAAAATTATTATATTTTAAAATAATGTATAATTTTTATTAATAATATAATGAAATATGGATTGAGATAGGGGTAAATAGCACCACAGGTACCTAAACTATGTCTGTTTTCCCAAACTGGTACCTAAAAACTAATTTGTCACATATAAGTTCCCAAACTATCGATTACCTCCCAAATTGGTACCTGGTGACCTCCTATAGCAGGTTTAGCCAAAGTCAATGCCCGGTCAACGAAAATTTCTTGACTTTTGGTTGACTTCATTTACTTCCATGGGCAAATTGGTAAATTAACCCCCTCACCTTCATCTTTCTTCTTTCCACCATAACTCCTCCCTCCTTTATTTTTTTTGTTTATTGTTCTTGTTTCTTCTTCCTCTTTACTTTCTTTTTTAACAAAATTAAGAAATATCGAATCTTGACAAGGGTCGTTTCGTCGGAATTTGAAAATTCCAAATTCTAGACAGGGTAACCTGCTAGAATCTGGAATTTCCAGATTCCAGCGGTCGTCGTCTGTCCGGAATCTGGAATTTCCAGATTCCGTCAGCCTCCGGCGACGGCGACCTGGGATTTCCAGATCCCAGGTGCGCCGGGACCTGGGATTTCCAAATCCCAGGACGCCAGGATCTGGAAATTCCAGATCCCGACGCGCTGGGATCTGGAAATCCCAGGTCCCGGCGACCTGGGATTTCCTAATCCTAGGTCCGCCGGAATCTGAAGTTTCCAGATTCCGGCGGCGACCGTCCGTCCAGAATTCCAGATTCCCGGTCGCCGCTTGAATCTGAAAACTTCAGATTACGGAGTTGTAATTAAAAAAAATTAAAAAAGAAAGGGAAGAAAAAGAGGAAAAAAAAAATGAAGGAGGAGAAAGTTGATGTGAGGTAGAAGATGAAGGAGGTGAAGGAGGAGAGAAAGAGAGAAGGAGGAAGGAGATGAAATAGGGCAAATTGGTCTTTTCATAATTTGGTCAACTGGGTCAACTTAAAAAATTGGTCAAACATGCGTTGACTTGGAGTTGACTTGAGGAAAACCTGCTATAGGAGGTCACTAGGTACCAATTTGGGAGGTAATCGATAGTTTGGGAACTTATATGTGACAAATTAGTTTTTAGGTACCAGTTTGGGAAAACGGGCATAGTTTAGGTACTTGTGGTGCTATTTACCCATTGAGATAGAGAGTATGGTTAGAGCAAATGCGAAAATCGAGACAATTGAATTTAAAGGGTATTTTTTTTAATAATATAATAGAGAACAAGATATGGAGAGTGGTTGAAGTTGTGCTCCTCCAATAGCAAAACAAAGTAGGGAAAATCTATGGTTATTACAAAGATAGTATTACTTTGTTTTGTCTATCATTAGATCATGAATTAAAAATAAATTCAATGGTATACAAGACAAAATAAAAACAAAATAAATAAAACACAAAGTTACTATACCCTACACAAAGAAAGTATTATTAACTGAAATTATGATGTTAATAGTACTTGAAATTGAGTTTCGTCCTAATGAAAACATATTCTTCTTCTTGTTATTATTACAGAAATGGAGCTAGGGAAAGAGATAGAAGTGCTCACACGTGTCAATCTATTTAAAAGCCACGTCATCATTATCCTTACTCCAAATATAAGGCTCAAAATCTGAAAATCCATATTACTCTTCCTAATCTAACACAACCACATGCTTCTACTCTATCTATACCCAATTTTATCACCTGATAACCAGTCCACTATACCATCCTACACCTCTTTATAAACAACCAATAATTAGCGGTCAAAGTCAAAAACCAATCAGAGTGTCATAAGATTGGTGCAACCACCCACATAGTATAACTCCTCCTACCAAAATTACCAGAAATTTAAAAAGGAGACTCTTTTTTTCCTTGGTATGCTACTAGTTGAGTAGAGTAGAAGAGAGCATCAATGGCGACACCAGTATCAATTGAAGTTTATAACCCTAGTGGAAAATACAGAGTGGTTAGCACCAAATCCATGCCCGGAACTCGCTGGATCAATCTCTTGATCCAGCAAGATTGCAGAGTTGAGGTACTTTTTCTGTTACCCTTAATTATAAACTCGAACTTTTGGTTTAATTAGTTAAGTAACATGGTATCAGAGGTTATGTGATCAAAATGTGCTATTTGTTGAATTAGAACCACACGGTGAGTTAGCTTGTAGAGGTGTGTGAGAGATTAATATGAAAGATGTTCAGTAGCCTTGTGAGCTAGGGGGTTGGTATCGGTACCTCCGTCTATTGAAACTACCTCTATAATGAGTGTTTCATCTCCAGCTTGAGAAAATTGCTAGAAAAAGATGATTTTTAATCATAAATTCGTTGGAAATCTATAAAATAGTGTTGAAATACGTTAAATTTCGAGGGAATTTTCAAGTTTTTTCTGTCAAAAAAATCCCATTTTTTCCCTCTTTGACACTTTGACAAAATGTATGAGCTATAATAAAAATTTGCATTTGGGAAAAACAAAAAATTCTTGCGAATTCTTTTTATATTCTTGGTGTAAAACCGGCCCCCCAACATTCCCACTCTGGATTTGCCACGGAAGATGTTGTTAGCTCGAGCTTTTGGTTCAATAGGTTAAGTAACAGTATTCAAGTCAGTTTGTCAATTATTACATTTTCAAACTCTTTTTTTTTTCTTTTTCCGTTTTTGATCATTTGAATATGATGGATGAATCTTGTGTTTGTTCTTAACCAGATATGCACACAGAAGAAAACTATTCTCTCCATTGAGGATATTATTGCTCTTATTGGAGATAAGTGCGATGGAGTCATTGGCCAGGTACCTAATTCATTTCATTCATTTCAGATTTGTTTGTGAATTTTATTAATTAATTAGGGTTATTATATAGTTGACTGAAGATTGGGGGGAGACGTTGTTTGCCGCATTAAGCAAGGCTGGAGGGAAAGCTTTTAGTAATATGGCTGTTGGCTACAACAATGTCGATGTTAATGCTGCTACTAAGTATGGTGTTGCTGTTGGTAACACTCCTGTATGTTTCTCTTCTTTCTACTTAATTCTCAAACTAGTTTGAGTTTTGTATGCTTAAGAATGAAAGGGATATTCAAATTTGTGCAGGGAGTTCTTACAGAAACAACAGCAGAGTTGGCAGCTTCTCTGTCTTTAGCAGCAGCTAGAAGGATTGTCGAAGCTGATGAGTTTATGAGGGCCGGGTTATATGATGGATGGCTTCCTCATCTGTATGTCCAATTTCATATTATTACTACTGTTGCTTCATGCCATAACATAACATAACATGCTCTAATACTTTCCATTCATCGCTCATGTGTTAGGTATGTGGGGAACTTGTTGAAAGGACAGACTGTTGGTGTCATCGGAGCTGGTCGTATTGGATCTGCATATGCCAGAATGATGGTAATCATTTTCGTCGCCAAATTTCAAATCATTATACTTATGATCATATGATTTTAAATGTCTTTTTAATTTTTGTGTTTATATCATGGATAGGTTGAAGGGTTCAAAATGAATCTCATTTACTACGATCTTTACCAATCCACGCGCCTTGAGAAATTTGTGACAGGCACGCTGCATAAATCTAATCTTTGAAATGGATTGCTTCCCCACTTTGATTTGCAGTTTATATTGAATGATCTTTACATGTTTAATTGCAGCTTATGGTGCATTCTTAAAAGCCAATGGTGAGCAGCCCGTTACTTGGAGAAGAGCATCCAGCATGGATGAGGTGCTCCGAGAGGCGGATGTGGTGAGACTCTTTTACTTGGAAGTTAATAATACACACATGTCTCTCTTCTAACAAATTGCATATTAACTATTGATGTTGCTTGCAGATAAGTCTTCACCCAATTTTGGATAAGACCACTTATCATTTAATCAACAAAGAAAGCCTTGCAACTATGAAGAAGGTAACCTCGAACCTATTTTGTTTCTATCACTATTAAATTACACACAAAGACAAAGAAAAAGTTTACTGATAGAATTGTTTCAATCTGTACTTGTAGGAAGCGATCCTTATAAACTGTAGTAGGGGTCCAGTTGTTGATGAAGTCGCCCTTGTAGAACATTTGAGACAAAATCCTATGTTCCGAGTTGGTCTCGACGTCTTCGAGGTAAGACCGAATTAGCTCGTTCGGAATTTATGATCATGGCTTAGGCTTTTCTATAACACTTTCTTTCTTTCTTTTCTCATCAGGATGAGCCATATATGAAGCCTGGGCTTGCTGAAATGAAGAATGCTATTGTTGTACCTCACATTGCTTCTGCTTCTAAGGTAATCTAAGATGTGATCACTGATGAAAATAGTTATTATAGCTGCAAAATCTTCCATTTTCGAGGCTAATCAGCTATACATTGCCGTATGTAGTGGACTCGTGAAGGAATGGCGACATTAGCAGCTCTTAATGTCCTGGTATGATTTTAGGTTCGCATATAATTGCAAGTGTACTAGTTACTTTCCATGACAAACATTTATCTTTCACTTGCTATGTAATTGTATTGCAGGGAAAAATTAAAGGGTACCCAGTATGGGGCAATCCAAACCAAGTTGAGCCATTCTTGGACGAAAATGCTCCTCCTCCAGCTGCAAGTCCGAGTCTTGTGAATGCAAAAGCCTTGGGTAATATTCCTTTCTAACACTTTCACTTTTCTTTTTTTTTTCCATTAGCAAGGCATCTATTAATCTTATTATCTTGTTTTTATGGCAGGTCTACCTGTTTCAAAACTATGAAAGACCGAAGCGACCTACATTTGAGGTTTTACAAAACCTTGTAGATGGAACTTTGAAGAGCAATGTTAGCAAACATTTATGTTTATGATGTTGCAATACAACCAGCTGTAAAACGTTTATGAATATATGAGCTCTATGCTGTTCCTGTTAATGTTTTCTCACAAGTACATGATTGTATATGCAAGTTCTCTCTCTCTCTCTCTCTCTCTCTCTCTCTCTCTCTCTCTCTCTCTCTCTCTCTCTCTCTCTCTCTCTCACACACACACACACACGCGCGCATATTTCGTTACCTTGTTGCTTGCACAACGAAGACTACAGTAGAGAGAAGTTGATTCAAGAAATATACTAATTGGAAAACTTATGGAGGGATTAGTTTCTGGAAAACTTTCCTACTTCTGCTGTCCTCTTCACCGAATAAGTAATTGGAAAAATGTAAGTACAAAGTAATACTAATATGAACTGCAATTCTATTAACAAGGGGAAGTACTTCGTAAGGATGTCTTTTCTTCTCTCTCCATTAAAATGCTCCAATGTTTTTTCTCAAGTATACAGCAGATATTATTTTGGAGGTGCATTGAATTCAAGGTCTGCAGAAATGGAAAAACCTATATGGAAGAACTAGTAATATGATCAAATTGTCAAGCAATGAAGTCATTGATTTGGATACATTTTATAGTCGAAATTCCAGGGAGCCAACATTATTTCCTAGAGGACCCCAAAATCTGGTCAAGCACAAGCCTCCGAAACATCATTTGAAGACAAATATTTCACATATACGACCAGTCCTCCATGGCCTTGTGTCCTTAGCTGATCTGAACAGTGCAATGGCCTTGGACAAGTGATATTCCAATATGAACTCATGCTCATTCCCCACCTTCTGTGGCAAGTGAAACTGCAAAACTGAACATCACACTAACTTATAATGGGATTATTTTTTCGGAAAAGGACTTATTTCTAGATAGTGCAGCGACGCTTCTACATACCCATTCAAAGCAATCGTGAAAATGGTCATCTGTTCAAGAAGCATGCAATGACCCAGTGAATCTGTCAAACATGAAAAATATGAAGCTTAGAGTCTTTGAATTTCCATTACAGAAGCAATTACAGGAACACGCATGAGTATATTATTCACTCACTAAGTTATTTTCTGGCTTCTTCCAGTAAAAGCCTTGTATTGCAATAATAGCTAGGTTAGAAGCTATTAGAACAAAAATGCTCAATGAATGTTTTCCCATCCACTCCAATGGTGATGTTAGCCATCTATAGTTGTGTACATCTACCTATATAACAGAGCAGAAAAGCAAGGAAAAATGTCAAATTATTAGAAACAGCATGGTACTTACTCGACACACCAATTCTAGAACTATTTGATTTGAGAGATTTTGAAGTATTTCAGAGGTAAGAAAATTTGGAGGTCTTTCACTTGGATTTTCAAAAAAGAAATTCACAGTTTTTTCATTGTTCCGAGTATTGTTTGTTTCCATTGAAAGAACATATAATATTGATCTATTTTGATAATTTTGATATCTTATTTTTCTTTTTCTATTAAGACTTGATTCAAATTGCAACCTTTAGTACAAACTGGGACTTAAAACTCACCAATAAGTACGTAGCACAAAATGCTATTCCTGCTGTAGCGGAAGTAATCAGCGTATAACTAATTGTGTAGAGAGATTTATTTACAGGTATATCTGCACAAGAAAGACATAGGGCTTAACGTTCAGAATTATTATGATAAGTGGGAGCTCCATCATGTTCTTGTATACTGAGAAGCTAAAAATTAAAAAAAGGATAATAGAGAGGAAGGGGGAGGGAACCATATATTAAACAGATAAATCTTAGATAGGCAGAAGAACAAAAGTTTACCAGTTTAAACGTAAGATTGAGAAAAATAATCAAAAAATATAATCTACACATAGGTCAACTTATTCAAATACATACATGAATCCTAAATAAGGTAGAAAAAAAAATCCTAGCTACCTCTCATTCTATTACACTCCTCTCAAGCTGGAGCATAGATACTGATCATGCCCAGCTTGATATAAATGTAATCAATCAGAGTTCCTGGTAAGGACATTGGTAAATATATCTGCTAATTGACTTCATGTTGTGACATGTGGAGCTATGATTGTACAATCACCACAGCTAACAAACCTCTAAATGGTCCGTTTCAACTGGGGATAATCTTTAATCTCAGTTAACTTTCTTTCAGTAATCTTCAAATTACCGAATGTAATTTCATTGATAATTTTCTTTCTCGAGTTGTCAGTCCATTTCTCAGTATTACCAACCATTTTATCAAAGAACCAGATAAAAGTAGTCCTCAAAGGAGAGCCACACAGTCCACAACAAGTAAAATATGCAGAATCTATCTATTACAGAGAAAACTAACTCTATCTAAACAAAACTTGTATACGAAAATTAGAGCCACACAACACCAACCACAGAGACGAATCAACAAGAGAAGGTGAAGCCGGAGGAAGACGGAGGCCGATAAAAAAAAAATCCGACCAAACAATGTTAGTTGAGAACAGGGTCCGAGAGTCACAACTCAAAAAAAGAAAAAAAAAACAAAAACAAAAACAAAAACATGAAACCAAACACAAGGTTCTGATAACATGTAAACGCAAGATTGAGAAAATAACATTTTCTGTTTAATCAATAAGATATACAACCTGTATACGTGTGTAACTAATCCTAAATAAGGTGTGAAATAAATCCTATTCCAATAAGGCTAACCAACTACATCAAGCTACCTCCTATTCATTGTATATTCTATAACAATCAGATAAAATTAGTCTGGAACACAATTGTGCGTTTGTATTATGTTAGAAATTATTTAAAGTTGAAGATCATACCTACAATGGCAAGGAATGACCCAAGGAGAAGAAGTGAAGCTGAGAATGAAGACCAATTTCTTATACGCCCCTTATGGTCCTGAAAAGAGTTTGTATACCATAAATGAGCTTGAATGAAAAACTATATACCCTTTTGGAATATACCAAATTTAACTTGAGAGAAAATTGTTTGTGGAACCCTATCAAAGGCCTTTGATGTTAGCTAATATTTCCCTTGAGTTACCTGTATGTGAGCAAGAACATGACCGCACTGAAGTCCAAGTATACAGGTTATTGCTGCCGTCAAAGAACTGTGAATGTGCAGCATAACATAGTCAGTAACCAAACTGCATAAACAAAGTTTGCAAACAGAAGGCATTCTAAAATTCTACTAACGCCTATGGGCTGGCATATGAGATACTTTTGAAACACAAGTTCTCGATGCACTTTTAGCAATTTGAATGTGATAATAGACATAAACTGGAAGAAGCTATTCCATTGCTATGTTCAAACTTAAATTATTGGAAGGCGGAAAGAATATTAGCAGAATTAAAGAATTAGGATTTTGGTAATGCAGAAACCATTAACCTATGCAAAACATAGTTTCCAAGTTATATTGTCTTAAAATGCTTCCACATTGGATGTGATCTCGTAAAAAACTTGAACATAATTTAACCCAATATGCCTCAAGAAGGATGTATGATAGCATAGAAAAGAATAATGAACTGTTATTTTAAATTATATGAAAAATAATTAGTTAAAGAATGGTAGCTTCTTGACTTCTTCATACATCCATCCAAACTTCCAGTCATTTCAATTCAATGATCTTTTAGAACATTGAGCTTTTGGGTGGGTCTTCAATAACATTCCAAACCGATAGTTTCTTGCTCCTCCATAAGTCTATTTATACTAGTTTAATTATCCTAATTAATGGCTCCTAGATTAAAACGAATGTGCAAAGCAGTAGTCAGTTTTTTTAACTGGTAGAGCAGACAGTGAACGAGAGATAAATAAAGTAAAAACTACATTCGTTTTCCATGTGTCGTGCATGGAAAATAATTAACTCGTATCAACTAATTTGTAGCTTCATTAATCAGCAAATCAATGTGTACCGAATAGCATAGAGAAGTACTATTGACCATAAAATAAAGCAAAATACAAGGTTGGACTGGTCACCTTAAAAGACCTTCTGGATCGAAAGGAGCATGACACCATGAAGGTGAATCCTCAGAAACCTGACCTTTGGACATATTACATTCCTATGAATTCAAAGTTTTATCAGGGATCAACATAATGCTTATTGATGGAGAGAGACAAGAAAATGATCAACTCATGATACCTTCAAGTTTCTAAAGACAGGTTTTGCATATAGGTGACTAATACCAAGAAAATAGCGATCAATCATTGCAGCTGCATTACAAGCAGGTCCAAGATCACCTCTTACAGAACATTTTACCTGTAAAAAACCATATCATGAGGAATGGAATTCCAAAATAATTGATAAATTGAGCAAATAATTATCATAATAGCTTCATGCATGAGCAATGGCAATAAAAAAAAATACTGGAAGATGATTTACTATTATTTTATCAACTTCAATATGTAAAATAACACAAATTTACATTAGTTGTTATTATCATTTGAGGGAATATCTGATTAGCTGTGATTGCTGCCAATTGTTAATGTCATTCTAGGATAGTATACAAATACCCTTCCAAAGTTGCATTGAATGGAATACGATTCAACAACGGAGGGGAAAATAAAGAAAATAATAATAAAACCAACAAACAAAGTTGGTCCTGAAAGCACATTGGATCTAAGGGAATATAGAATTGATAAGAAATTTATTATCAGTTGAAGATTTTTCAGCCAGAGGAAGCTTTGTGGTTCTGGTCATAAAATTAACAATGTATAAGACATACACCAAACCAGACATCCTAGCAAGTCCCTGCATACAAAGGCACATTACATAGTTCCTATGTGTTTCATTGTAGGGTTTGAGCATGGTCTTACCAGGTAAATGTTGGTACTGTTGGTTGTTAGTAAAGTAGAAATTGAACCGGATGTTTCAAATTGCCAATCCGGAACGTATAAACCATATGATAATCCCATATATACTGCAGCTAGTGAAAATGCAGCAACCCTGGAAAGACAAATATTCTTCATCAATCAAAGGAGTAAGGAATGATAAATGTGACTATAACAATACAACCTATGAACCTACTCCTTGTTCTACAGTCAGTTTCATCATTGAAGTTTAACTGCAAAAATCGTTGTTCAATAGGAAAATGGCTATCAAGCCTATCTTTACAAGCGAGAACAAACATCCGATTACATGTATGTAACAACTACGCGAACAACATGTCAATTACTCGTAGAGTTTTCGTCATTTTAGTTGAATTTTCACTTGAACCTTCTAAATTTGCAAAATATTACTTGAAACCTGCCTAGCTTATTCACATCTGAAAGACGGAAAAGGAATAAAGTTGGCACATAAGTCATCTCTATATTACAGCATAGACAACTTGTATCATTATAAGTGGTTTTGTTATAATACCATATATGCTATCATACTTTTGAATCCCCTAGGGTGTAAAGCCATGTCAAATGTTGAGAGCTTACCATTGCAAATAATAATTCTTGAAGAAACCTACTTCCCTTTGTGGTGGTCGACAAGAAAGCCAGATCTCACATAAAGCCGCAACAATGTATCCAATAGATATTCTCTGGCTTGAATGAGAATGAAAACAAGTTTAATAGTGTATAGAATAGGTTTATGTATGAGCAAAACATTCGATGAACCTACAAATACTGCTACCTGATTACTTCAATTAAACCAGAAATTATGCATGATTATTAATTACAAATATTATCTTCCTTGTGAAAAATCCAAGAGCACACACTTGCAAATGCGATAAAGCAAATGGTAATATCGAGACAAGAAGCAAGAAACAGAGAAAAGCTGCGGAGTGAATTACATTGGAAGGAAGTCATATTTGTACCTGTAGAATGCCGAGCCAGCGTATCCTTTGAATGTCAACACCATAGGTCAACGAATTTGCTCCATGGAAATAACCACCTGAAAAAAAAACCAATATCCTTAAGTTGAAGTCTATACATTTTGGAAGAATGATTGAAAACAAAAGTGAGTCCTGAAAATGTTACCTTGAAGAAAAAGGCCCAAGAGAAACAGTTTAGCTGCCCTAATGACTGCCTTCCGAGTTGCGTCTACTTTGTTTGATACTTTCTGAAATTAAAAAACAAATGAAATATGATAAGATGGAAAACAAATAGGTTAATGTGAAGAAAAGCATCAAGATTGAAGATTGAACTACCTTGTAGACAAGAGCAGGAGAAAGTCCAGCAAGAAAAAGAAAGAAAGGCATCACAAAATCAGCCAACCGAAGGCCATTCCAGGGAGAATGAGCAATGATTGGAAAAATAGAGCCGCCGTAATCAACAAGCATCATAAGCTGAAAATTAATCAATACATAATTAGAAAGCTACTAAATAAATGGAATGGATTATACTTGAGTTTGTTTAGTAGATCACATCAAATGCAATGCAGCAGCATAAAAGATTCATACAAGTGCAAAAAAAGAAAGAAAATAGTTAAGGCTAAACATCTTTTATATTATTCTCTGAACGCTCACGTGAACAACACATGTGTTTTTAATTCAACAAATATTATATTGAGGTTGTCAGGAATTGAACTCAAGAACTTTCGATCACAGATTCTGCTCCGATACCAGTTACTGAACCGATTGAACTTCTAAAAACTCACAATGTCGAAAAAAGAAAGAGAGAAAAAGAGAAGAGAGCTGACAAAGACGCAGAGGCCGCGAAAGACATCGAGAGAAGCAACACGACGAGGAGGAGGAGGAAGAGGAAGAGGAAGCAAGGCTTCGGAATCGGAATCTAAATCTGTCATTTGATCTTCAATTCAAGACCACAAAGCAGAAGCTGACCGTTATTAGACAGCGTCACCTTGTGGTTTGAATTCAGTTCAGTTTGAAACTTAGTTGAGTTCTGTTTTCTTTTGTTATAAACCAAACTTATTAGTTGAGTTCTACTAAGCAAGCCCATGATGCTTTTGTCCATTTGTTGGTTTTCAGTTTGTCTTTTTCTACAAAACAAACACTTTTAATCAAAATTAATTTGTTCTACTGCCCAATCTTTTTCAAGTAAACCTTTAAATTATTCTCTTCTGCTTTTGATATCATCCCCACCATCCTTCTACCTAATTTTACCTTCTACCTTCATTACTCTACCCTATTTTTAAACACATATAATGAGGCTTAACTGGTGTCAAACCTCTTGGACTTCACAAATTTATGCAACTAGTCTTTAACAAATTATCCTTTAAAATAGGTTAATGACAGCACATAATCCTCTAAAGTAAGCTAATTGCAGTATTTGTTTATTCTGAGTTACAATCTCTACATTAACATCATGGAAAGTTGTCGATTCGCTCCTTGCAATATCCAATTTATTTCTATTTAGATTTCAATTCATCACTCTGTTTTTAAATTTTAAGAATGAAAGAACCAATTATTTCGATTTAGAGAAAATTGGTATGGAATAGTAATTAATCTATTTTTGAAATTTGAATTTCACCTACTCTTTCGGATCATAACATTTTGAAATTTAAGATTATGTGTTGCAATTAACCTACTTTAAGGGATAATTTGTTACATTTAGAAGTTGTGGGCTAATTGCACAAGTTTAGAAGGCTTGCTACCAATTAAACCTCTATTAAATTTAAATTTCAGAATCAACCTTCTCTATTTTATTGTTTCCATATTAAATTTTTCGCATATCATTTATGCTTTTTTTTTTTTGGCCATGCTCCAACTTTGCAGCATGAGTATTCACGTAATCTCTAAAATGGAGTGCACTTAAAGGTGTTCTGATTGTATCTTCATTACGTTGATGAATTTATCTTCAAATTTAATAATTTATAAATCTATTGAAAATATACAAAATAAACATTGCCGTGTAGATCATTTCCAAACACTATTTTATGCCTTAAAATTTTACTAACATATATTTCGTGGTTTCAATTAAAGGACAGTTAGATAATTACATCAATTTTCAACGACTTGATAAAATGTCTCATGTACCATATTGATTCTGAAATTGCCGACATAGAAATTTTGACTAACAATTTCACGATTTTCGTTCAGTTACATTTGATTTATTGGTAAAGTATGATCGAACTAATGGAAGCATGCTCAAATTCACAAGCATGCATGATTAAAACTCAGCATAATTATCCATTTTAATTGAAGCCAAGTTCTTATTTGCTTAAATTCATATGAGCTTTTTTACCACGTTATAATTAGTTTCTAAATTCTAACAGTTAGGCTATAAATGTATCTATTTGTAAGATTTAAACTCTATCCTTTTATTTGAAAATGGCAGAATCACACAGTTATTTTTATTTTTCCAAAAAATGTTTATGTTTACCATTTATATTTTTTTAAGGCAAATTTCAAAAATAGTCCATGTGGTTACATTTTTTCCAAAAACAACTCATGTCATTAACGTCATTGTGATAGTTTGAATCAAAAGTCCACATGTGTGCAAAAAAATAAAATATATAGTTGAATTGACAAAAAACAATCCACAAAATTTTATTTGAAAAAATTGTAACCACTTGGTATTTGCCCTATTTTTTATTCAAATAACCATAGAAAAATTTAAAAGTCTAAGTTATTATTACTTTGAATATCTTTACTTCGTCTTCATCATCAATGAATCAAATTCAAACACATAATCAAATGATGAAAGTAAACGAATAACCAGAAAAAACCTCAAATATAATATATATACTAATTATTATTATATAGGATCTCATTTTATTTTATTTTGTGAAAATATATAGGATTTCATAATAATAAAAATAAAGCAGCAAATATATAATTTTTATTTGTGTAAATGTAACATTTTATCACATTTTTATTTTAGAATATATGCCTTTTTCTTTTTTGAAGAAAGAATATGTGCCTTTTCAAATGTTAAGTTCAGTTGTATTTCTAGAGTTCATTCGTACGGAGATAAATCCTAACCATTAAAAGGAGCTTCTTCATCTTAGTATAGGATAGGATATTTTTATGATTTAGTTGGAAGATAAGTTCGTTTTTTATTTATTTCTGATTCTTTTTCCCTTTGAGAAGGAAAAGAAATTATATAATGATAAAAGTAGAAAAATCGTGACAAACAATTATGTATCCTTTTATTCCAAATAAGGAAAGGTGATATTGGTTTTGGTTTCTTTATGTTAAAGTTGAGATAAGAATGATTGAGTTGTATGAAAGTATTAAATAACTTAGATGAAGCATCCTTATTCATAACAAACTTTGTTAGAATTGGGTAACAAATCATGTAATCTAATCTAATTAAAGCAAAAGAGAAGTCTCTTTCCTTTGTTTTCGTAATATATAAAACAGCACCAGAAACGAAAATCCAAACTTGCACAACAATAATATATACATATATTATTATGAGTCTTTTAATTCTTTTTGTACACGAAAACTTACTAATAATCATGCATGTTATTCAAATTTTATAGCAAGAGTCTCATAAATCTGAAATCATAACATATATAGAACATAGCGTTAAAAAGAGGAAGCGCGCTAAATCGATCTTATATGACCTTAAAGCATCAACGTCCCCATAATTAACCCGTAACATTAATTAGATTGCAATTTCTTTGGTTGTATAAGACTCCAGAAGAAATCCTCTATTGAAAAATAGAATAAAAACTGAATTAATGAACATAATAACAATGTAAATTGTCTTTTCGATTTCTATAATACTTGCCCTAATTCCCTTATTATAAGATAAGAAAATATATAATTAAGATTCTGGTGTATATTACAATGGATTTATTATATGTTTGAATTTTCAGAGAAAAGATGCAGGATGATTGGAAGAGAGAGAGAGAGAGAGATGTATGATAAAAGTATATATACATGCAGATATTAACCAATCATTAAAAGTGCATTACAATGAAAATAGAAAGAAGGAAAGAATTAAAACTCACAAAGATACAGAGACCACGAAAGACATCGAGAGAAGCAATTCTCCTAGCAGAAGGGGTCTTAGAATTATTAGAATGTTGTTCAATTTGCAGTATCAAATCATAATTCTGATGATGATTATTGGCTCCTCCTGCTGATCCCATTTTCCAGTTTACCTTTTCCTATTTTCAAGAGACACAATATATATTATGTCCTCCAAAACCACATGCTCACATCCCAATTAACAATTCTTATCTTTATTTTTTGTTTTGTTTTTTTAAATACCACAACCAATTCTCTATATATAACACCATCATCATGTGGGATCCGCATTTACTACAAGGTGTCACTTCTACATTGGGTCCCAAACTTATATATTCATTAATTTTTTTTGTTACATATATATTCATTAAATTAAACTTTCATACTTACATGCAAATTAAGTCATCTAATTGCATTCCCTTTATGCATGTAACCACTCATTTAGTACGGTAGACTTGTGATTGAATGAGGTCAACCAACCATATATTATATTGAGGAGGCCCTTAATTTTAGATTTTCACTTACTGAAGCTGATTGATACCAAATTCTTTTAGGTAATTACCTAATTTTTTTATTTTAACTCACCCCTAACCTTATAACCACAATTATAGTTTATGGGCCCGTTTAACTCTTTTCTGTATTTTAATCCTTTTTAAATAATTAATTGAATGTACGGGATTGATAAACACATGACAAGTGTATGTTTTAAACTTTACACCATCAGATCTATTATACTTTATTTATAATAGAAGTTCTCTATTCAAAGACAATAGAGCAAAATCGGATTTTCATCCATTTAAGCCCTTTTTTTACTTAAATCCGGTAAAATATGCTTCAATTCAATTTAATATTCACTTCCATAAATTTAACAAAATTTATTAGATATTCAGTCCATAATTTCGTTCAGTTCAATACAATTTAAATAAATTTTTATTTGAATAAAAAATAACAGTTAGTTTAATATTTCAATAAATATGAAAATATAGTATTTTAGCTTAGGGAAATATATTTTGTTTAATCGATTTTCATATGGGAAAGGAGTTTTGTATATTATAGGCTTAACTTGATTTTGGAAAAGATGCATGTGTTTTCTTTTTCAAAATCGTACCACATAATTACATGAATTTGAAAATAAAGACTCTCAACTATTGACCTTGCAAAATTATCGTTAACAAAACTTTAAAGGAGAATTTTTTTTTTTAAGAATTAAAGTTATTTAGTATTACATTTTATTATAAAATGACACTTTGGTTTTTTAAAACTTTCATATTGAAACTTTATCTATCTAGAGTCAGGTTCAGGTGAGACACTCTCTTACCGTGAGATAAGCAACTTATGGTGAGACAATGACCAATTGTGTAATTAAGGGACTTTTATGCTAGCAAAAGGCAAAACTGAGTGACATTTATTTCCAGTTTTGAAGTTGAGTGACAGAAATGTTAGTATGAGAAAAGTTGAGCGGCCTTGAGTGTAACTTATGAATCAAACAGATACCTTTGTACAATGGCTAACTTTACTTTTGTCAAATTGTTAAACTTATTGCAGTTCAAACATAAGAGAGAAATTAATTTAATGTTATAAGTAGTATCAGTGTTAATATGGGTGTTTTAACATCAAGGGAAATATAAGCTGCCTCAGTCTTTGAATCATTGTTTGCCGGGGAATTTTGCGATTCTGCAAATTCAAGTTATAGCTAGAAAGATTAGATAAAAACTCATTGTTGAAAAATTCATCACCAATTGATAGTTGTTATATTATAGTCCGCAAAACTGTGTGGATGTAAAGGATAGATGTATGCAAAAAGATGATGCATCATATGAAACTTAAGTTGAACGTAAAATGGTTATGAGCATTTATTTGAGTGGTCCTAGGTTGTATCCCCACTTTGAAACTATGAATTCACACCCTAATTAAAGCCTTTTTGAAAAAGTAAAAGAACAAGTAAAGCAAGAATCATGGTGCCCTAAAGTCATCATAGGTTTACTGAATCGATGCCATCTTAGAAGGGTCCAAACGCTTTGACAATATATCCATCAACCTCGGAAAACTCATCCACTCGCGGTGAAGAAGGTCTTAACAGTCTAACTTGATTTCTTCCTGGAAACCAAACAATGCAACATCAGATTGAGTTATATAAATCAATCTTCTCTATGAAGTTTGAAACGAATGAAAACTAAACAACCAAATTTGGTTGATTTTGATTGGAACCAATGGGAATTGGTTCCATCTTCCCCATAAACGTCCGACATAACAGCATATGGCTCACACCATTGTTGTCAAGAATTACTAATCTCATACTGCTAAGACTACAAAGAAAACAAAAATAAACATCTTAACATAGTGCAATTTCGCACTTGATTGATCAAAGAAACCCCTAAGAGCGTATGTATCACATTTTATTACGAAATAACACTTTGGTTTTTTTAAAACTTTAAATATTGAAACTTTATCTCTCTAAACATTAATTTTTTCTCTTCTCATTAAATCACTTCGAAATTTAAGAGGTAAAAATATTAAAAATGCCTATTTTTTAGGTCATTAACAATATATCAACAAACATTCCTATGTATGAGAAACGTGCAATCAATCATTTTAAAGAAGAAAAACGCAACACATTAATTTTTCAAAAAGTATAGCCATGCAATTTTATTTTATTTTATTTACCCTATATCCTGCTATTATTAGGCAACTTCATTCCTTGCAATAATTATAATTTATTTGTAGGTAATAATTAACCATTTATAGGGATTTTTTTTTGTTTTTCTTTTTTTTAAAGGACCATGTGTAGGATTTGGATTTCAAATTGTTAAAGTTGGTCAATATTTTCAATTAACAAAAACATACAATTAATAATTTAGTAATTTTGATACCAAAAAATAGTTGTTATAGAAATAAAATTTCTTTTAGACAATAAATGAAATTTCAAATTCAAAGTCGTTTTCTCTTTTTTTTTCTCTCTCTTTTTTCTTCATTTTAACATTGGATGAATTAAAGGGTGCTGCCTATTTTCTCTTCATTTTCCAATTAAAGAATTGAAAATCTTGAGATATGGTAAATATATGAAATGAGTAATTAATAAGAGTATACTAGTACTTTTAAGCCTCTCTTATTTCAAATATTTTTGTCTAAAAAAATATTTAATTCAAAATGAAGGTAGATCTACCCTTAGCTAAACTTTATATAACTAAGAAATATATATTATTGTTTGGGGTAAATATAATTTTTATATTTATCTCACATAAATACTTTAGGTTATATTTTAACCTATGGTTTTTATGTTCATTTCCTTTTTGAGAGAAGAAAGTAAGTTGAGAGAAAATAAAAGAAAAGAAAAATAGAAAAAGGAAAGAAAATATTTGATTAGTTGTTGACTTGGTCATTATAGTTGAAGAAAGTGAGTTAGTGGGCTAAAAACATGGATTAACCTCCATTTTGCCTAACTAACTTTAACTTCTCTTGAGCTGTAAAACCGTCACTTTTGATTAAATGCTTCGATGGGCGAAACGACGAAGCAAATAGAATCGGAGTCCAGGTCCAGAACTAAACGTCCCAATGTGGACCTGTCTTCAGAGTTGTGATGGGCGAAACGAGCAAAGAGTAATGATTTTTGGAAGTGAACTGCAGAAGCAAAAGTCAAATCCGAAAATCCTCTTGTCCAAGCAAAGGTAGTGGTCTAAAAATTAGGCTCTGTGATCTCCTATTCCTACATTTCAAGTTAGTGGGTAAATGGTGAGTTATAGTGGGTAGTTTTTGAGTGCTCTCCAAACTTTTTTTTTTCACCTATAAATACAGTTCTCCCCTCACTTGAAAAAACCCAATCAACCAACAAATCAAAACAAAAACACAAATCAAAATCATGACCAATTCGGCTTCCGAGTCTCCAATTTTCAAGTTTTTTCTAGCTTTTGTTCTTAGCTTTCTAGTTCATTTCGATAAGGTGTTAGACAAAAATATTTGAAATAAGGTGTTAGACAAAAATATTTTCTAAATTCAATTACTTTTATTGCTCTAACACCCTTTTTTAGTCCTTTAATTACCAAATTCCAAGCTTTCGGTTACTATTCTAGTTCGTTATCAAAACAGCCCCGTTATATCGACTTTTTGACCCGAAATACCTCTTTTGACACCTTATTTTCGATCTATATTGCTCACTTTTCAATCCTTAGTCACTCTAGTACTCTTGTTACACAATTTCGATACTCAAATCCCAAGATACAATCCGAAATTCTCAAGTTATTCCCACTAGTTACATTGCTCTTTTACACTCACACTCACCACTTGGATATACTCGACTTGTACAATCCGAAATTCTCAATGTAACATGTCACCTCAACGGTACTTCAATCGACGTGTTGATTCAAGATCAAAGCTCGTCTCGACGGTTAATTTTGTTGTTCTTCTCATAGCTCAATTCAGTTATTCGTTATTACTTTACTTCGGTTATTCTAACGTTGTTACTAACGTTATTAGTAAAGAATGCATAGACAATAAGCGCACATTCTCAAAATCGTTTCTTAAAAACGCAGGTTGAGAACCTCTCTTCTCTGACACGCTCGTTATTCTTCACACAAATCAAAGTTATAAAATGAATAATTTTATTTCACAAAAATATCACCAAACAATTACATTTTTAGGTTTAGTACATGCTCTTGTTATTATTATTATTATTTAAAAATCAAGTTGTACATAAATGGTTAATTAATGGCAACCATGTGAATCTGATTAGCAGGGCGGTTTGGAGCATACATTTTTGATGATTTTATGTTTTGAGGTTTAGTGCGAGAATAGAAAGATATGTTTTTATATTTACTGAACCATATCATACATAGTGGATTTGTTACGATACCTGCAATCCACTTATTGCCAGCTTTTTCTTCCTTGTTATTTTCCACATTAATATGCATATTAACATGACGGTTTATTTTAACCTTCAAATATTAGTAAGTGTATTAATTAAGCTACGATTAGTTAGTATTAAAATTTTGTTTTCTTGGTTCATAAATTAAAAATAATGTTACAATAATTAGATAAAATTTAATGAAAACAATATATTCCAATGCACTTCTTATTTTTGTATTTTATTTTATTATTTAGTTTATCTGTATGAAAAACTATATAAATATAACAGACCGCATTATTATTTACACGTGAAATTATATAAAATGTTAATGCATTTTTGAAAAATCAGTATATTTTGTTCTTTTTGAAACTAAGAATTGAATTTTCTGCAATTTTATATCAATAAAAAAACAAATTACATTATGAAGAATTGATGAAATTATGATCTTCAATCAATGAAGAATTACAAGCTTCTCATAAAAATTAAATAAATGAAGAATTACAAGCTTGAAGATGTTACAGTAGAGAGAAGTAAGAAAACTAAAAAGGAAGAGAGAGAATTTAATTGGTTAAAGAGTAACTGGTCTCATGTAGATTAAATATAAGACAACTAAAACACAAGACACACACGAGAAAAACATGGTATAATACAATAATGAACGTTCAGATTAGAAAAATCAAACTGATGCTATTTTTATAGTCGAAATAGCTCGAGTTTCAAGTGTCTGTTCTACTATAGCAAAATCATCAAAGCAAACTTCTGTTATATATATCTTCAATCCGCCACTTTTGTTATCCAACTCCTTCAATCAAAACTACCCAAAAAAGAAAGGAACATAAAGTGCATCTTGCAAAAACAAGTTTTATTTGAAAAAAATAAAGACTTAGGCCATGTTTAGGAATTAGATGTTAGCGGTTAGCTGTTAGCTGATTGCATTAGTTGTTAGTTGATTGCATTAGCTGATTTGACTAGTTGTTTGTATAAACATGTTTGGTAAAATTTAGCTGATTGTCAATAGCTATTTGTGTGAAATGACAAATAAAAGCATCCATTTTTAATGAATATTATTTTCATTTTTAATAATTTATATATTCCTAATCACCTCTACAAAAATTAAATACATAAAATAAAAATATACGTAAAACAACAATAAGAAAAGTTAAGGTTTATCCCAATACATAAAAATTAAATAAACAAGAAACATATGTCTCTTAATATAAGTAACAAATGTTTTAAGATGTTCATTGATGTCATCTGTTGCTCATCAAACTAGTAGTAATGTCATTACAGATTCTAGCCATTTCATTTGTACTCAAACGATGAACTTCTTATGTGGAACTACTTTCAGCATTCGAAAATACTTTTGGAGAAATAAAAGTGGGATCTTCATCTATGATCCTGAATGCTGGATCGGGAATTTTGCTTAATCTAATGTAATTATGTAGTGAAAATGCACTACAAACTATTCTATTTTGATCTTGTAACGAGTACTTGGGCACTTTATCTAAATTTTCCATCGTGCCTTTAGAATACCAAATGCTCTTTCAATACAACTCCTTAATGAAGAATGGGCACGATTGAAAATTTCATAAGATCCCCTCGGTTTTGCACCACGAAATTCCTATTGGTGATACCTTATTTTGTGGTATGATGTCAAATATCCTTCCCTTTCAGGATACCCTTTATCCACAGAGTAATATTTACCTACATATGTAAATATAACCTCACATTACAAATGTTTAACAATTATTAAAGTAAAATAGATAAACTTTATGAACAAAATTAATTACCGCGAGGAGGCTTTGGAAAATTTAGACTCGGGTTGCTAATAGCATCTAGAAAAATACGAGAATCGTAAGCCGATCCCTCCCAACCAGTCAACACGTACGCAAAAATCAAATTCATGTAATTTTTCGCCACTGAGTAATTTATCATTAATGTCAAATTCAATTACTATCAAACACTAAAAACAAAATCCTATTCAAACAAAAAGACCAAGAAACATGTTTGATGGAGTGACTTTCAACAATAGCATTCAACAATTATGATTGTCTAACAAGCTAAACAAATCAATAAACTAACCTCTTTGATAAATATGAATTTTGCTTGATGGAGTGACTTTCTTCCTTCAAATTCTCACAATTACAAGCAAAAGATACGTTTTCTCTTTAGTGTATTTGGGGTGAGGTATGAAAGCAGTAGGTTGACGCCCTTGGTAGGAGAAGAAGATGAAGATGAATATGTTTCTAGGAGGAAAAGGAACAGACGTTTATTTAGAAGTTAGGGTTAAAAAGGTCCTTTAAAGTAGGTTTTGCAAAACGCTAATTGAAAAGGCTGATAAAACTAGCGTTTTCAAAAATAGCGTTTTGAGACCAAAAAGCTCTTTCAAAGCTCTTTCTACCAAACACTCATATTAGAGGTTTAATTGATCAAAATCTCTAAACTTGGTCAAATCCTCTAATTCTAACCCAGTCCACTTGTTGAGCGATTTCCGCAAGTGTACGGAGTCACTCATGTAGTAATAAAAAGATCGAACCCACAGAGAAACGCTAATTACTCATTTACTTTCATCGTTTACTTTATTCATTTTCTCGAGGTTTATAGAAAAGCGATAATTGGGATTTTGATTATAAACTAAACTAATTCCTAGACTAACATTTATTCCTACACTAACATCTTCAACCAACATTTTTCATCCAAGCAAAGACAACGATTCATTTAAGCACAATGACCACCATGACAATTTATTCATATATACTCAACCAATTCTAGAACATAACTTAACCCGATCTCTCGATTCTTGTGACCAAGTTATCCTTACATGACTTTAACTTAACAAGATTACTGGACCTATCCTAGACAACCTTATTAGATCAATGATTATTACACAAGTTAGATTGATTACGGTTTACTAACTGGACATATCCTAGATTAATAAAACATAAGTAATGAACAATTTAATCATTCATTAACATAAACATATATGAAGAATACTCATTTCATAATATTGTAATTGTTATAGCATTCATACAAATGTAAACGAAAATTCAGAGAAATAAACTAAGAAGGGAAAGAGGGTTGTCAATCCTTTTACTCTTCCTCGTAAGGTTTGTCAAGCCTCGGGGCGTTCTTTCTCGTATTCTCCTCGATGAACCGATGAAAGAAGTCTATCTCTCGATTAGCACTACAATGCCATGGAATCTAGAATGAACGGTGTAAGGTGTATGGTGTTTACGAATTCCCCGAAGGGAATTCGGTGGAACAAATGGGAATAACTATGAATGTGATTTTTTTGTAAGAGATAATCCGTTTGGATGTTTTTTCTTTCGCTGGAGAATGGCGTATTTATAGCCAAAAACTCAAGGATTACATTGCTTGATGAAAGGATGAAGCTATTGGGTGATTCGGGACGTCATTTGGGCGATAAAATACGACTTTAGCATGAAGAGACAAGTTGGTCGGAATCTGTCTCGATCGAGACACATTTGTCTCGATCGAGACACCCAAAAATGGAGAAACAGAGGCCTTGTCTCCATCGAGACACCCAAAACCCACAAATCAGCCTTGTAGTCTCGGTCGAGACAGCTCCAGTCGCGCCCGAGATTGCCTTCCAACATAAAACATGAAAGTTGTTTGTCTATGTCTTAGCTTTCGAACGCAACTTGAAACGCCCAAAAATACGTTCGTACGAGGAAGTTATGGCCAAAATACTTCAAGGTGTCAAGGCTGCCTCATTTGCTCGAGTAGAACTCGATTTTAGCACCAAATCAACTCGATTTCTTAGAACTTGATCCTTACACATGAAAACACAAATATAAAGATAAAGTTGCCCCTAACTTATGTAAATCTAAGCTAAATGGATCAATTTCTTATGAATACATCGATTAAATGCCTTGAATTATAAGTACATTTTGGACTTATCACCACTCTTTGCCAAACACCCCCTTAAATTAAACTTTATTTTGGCTTGGGTTGCTTCCCAAGAAGCGTTGCTTTAAAGTCGGCGAGCTCGACATGGAACTATGTACTACGAGTACGCTACCTCTCGCATTAGTCATTCAAATACTTGAATAAACAATCCATTCCTAGAAAATAAATTGTTAGTTCCATAAAAATTGATTAATAACAAAAGAAAATAAAAATGAAATAAAGTAAGAAAAAGTTTAGTTTGCTCCCTTTTTTATTCTTTCGGTAATTTGAAGAGAACAAAAACCTCAAAATAGGGTGCAAACACAAACTCCTCTACTGTCGGATTCTCCTCGGACAACTCAAGTTTGATGGGCTCCTCAACGTCATCTTCAGGTTGCTCGAACTTAAAGTTTCTCCATTGCTTCGAGCATCACATGATGTCGTTTCCTCAACTCGGTCAACCGTCTTGGTCTTTGTAGCCGATTCAACTACAAGTCTCTCTCGTATGCATAACTCCTTAATGGAAGCATACAAGTTATCCGATTGATCTTCGTGAGTGGTCAAGAAGTTAAGCAAATGCTTAAACGACTCCTTGCTTCCAACGCCAGCCATAACCTCGCAAAAGAAGAATCATTAGATAAAGAAAAATTATTTACAAAAAAAAATTAAAAAATAAAAATAAAAATACTTAGTTTAACAATGAAATATTTCGTTCAATAGTTATCGGAAGATAAATCCCCAACAACGGCGCCAAAAACTTGATGCGGCCTCGAACTAATGCCACAAGAAGGCCAACAATTAGAGGACAAGTGTACCCTATCGTTATCAAGTAATAATCTGGGGGTTAAGTCCGGGTATCGAATCCATGGGATTTATACCAATAAGTATCAAACTACTTGGTTTCGAGTTGTTATCTAAGCGAATAATTCTTTAGAGTATTGTGATAATAATCTACTCCTAGACTACAACACACAAACACTACTTTCCCTACTTTTCCATATTCTTTGCATGAAAATGGTGGTGATAAGTTAATATAACAATAACAACAATTTAGGCCTCAAACAAATCAAACTATCAAAGCGGACACGGGGCAAATGAACATGTATGAACTTGTAAGTGCACACTTTGTTACTCCTATATTCTCAAGCTAAAGTGTCACATAGACTCATAAATTATGGCCCTTTAAGTTTTGGTGTCGTCAATACCTACGGTTTTCGACTCGTCACTTCCAGTAGAGGTAATCACCTATATGAATCTTTCTAGAAATGTCAAGTTTATATCAAATATTCACAAAACAACATAAAATAAACATATGATGATGAGAAATTCAAGATACTAATCAATTAGATATTATTATAAGAACTATGAAAGGATAGAATGATACTACTGAGTCTAGCACATAGACAGGTCACAACTAGTTTAGCAAGATAAAGAGGTTAGCTACTCCTTTTTACCGCACTACACCGGACTCTCAATCATCGCTTATGACCTCGGAGAGGTGACTCTTTTCCAAGCTTAAAGATGATATAGAATGAATGAAAGCAAGAACATGAACTTTGTATTGATGGGATTGGATTACAAACTTTAAAAAGATGGGAAATGGAACATGAAAATTTGGTGTTTGGATCACCTCTTCTTACAAACTAAATGGAGAATGAAATTACAACTAAATGGAACTATGATACAAGTGAAGAGGGATGATTTCCTAGTTGAAATGCACACCTATTTATACAAAAATCCGAGCCATGTGAACAAATGTGAACCTCCAAAACACATGGTTGAATTACAAAAGAAGTGCTGGAAATAGAATGACAAGGGTCGTGTCATAAGGTGACACGAGATCGTGTTAAGTGTAGACCTGACAAGTTGGATTTTTGTTAATTAAAGCGTCGCGTTGAAATAGTTGATTGTCGTCTGGACACGGAGCATGCCGTGGTGACACGGGTCGTGTCGTGTCTGAACACCAGCTTTGACTCGATAAAATTTGAGGCGTGTGGACCCAAAACATGCTGACACGGGGAGTGTCAAGTTTGGACACGCCGTGTCAAGGCTTAACCCTCCTGGAAAGTGTCTGAACACCAGCTTTGACTCGATAGAATTTGAGGCGTGCGGACCCAAAACATGCTGACACGGGGAGTGTCAAGTTTGGACACGCCGTGTCAAGGCTTAATCCTCCTGGAAAGTGCGTGTCATAAGGTGACACGAGATCGTGTTAAGTGTAGACCTAACAAGTTGGATTTTTGTTAATTAAAGCGCCGCCTTGAAATAGTTGACTGTCGTCTGGACACGGAGCATGTCGTGGTGACACGGGTCGTGTCGTGTCTGAACACCAGCTTTGACTCGATAAAATTTGAGGCGTGTGGACCCAAAACATGCTGACACGGGGAGTGTCAAGTTTGGACACGCCGTGTCAAGGCTTAACCCTCCTGGAAAGTGTCTGAACACCAACTTTGACTCAATAGAATTTGAGGCGTGCGGACCCAAAACTTGCTAACACGGGGAGTGTCAAGTTTGGACGCGCCGTGTCAAGGCTTAACCCTCCTGGAAAGTGCATTTTTCCCGATAATATTCCAAATTTGACGACCTTTAGTAATATGTTCATAACTTCCTCATATGACCTTGTATTAGGGGGGTTCAAATTGCACATGAAAGCTATGACATAGATAAACAATGTTGTAGTTTTGAAGTTGTCAAGATTCGGATTGGAAGGGCTTCAAAATGGGTCTCAAGTGGCTTCATCGGCTGGAATCCGAGATTTTATGTCTTGTTCCTTGAATTCTTGCAATGGATTGGATTTCTCTTTGTTCCTTTTCTCTTATAGTTTTAATTCACCCTTAATCATGTATGTTTGTCAAATATCATCATGAGGGAGCTTCAATCTTCAAAGTGGAGACCTACATACAAAATAAACTTAAATTACTTCAACACATGTGGGTGAAAAATAATCTTTTTATGGAGATAAATTCATACTAAGTGGGTGAGAGATATTTTATTCTCAAAGTAATAATAAAGTACCACGAAACTAAGCTAAATGAAACAAAACAACATTTAACTACACCGTAAATAACCCGAAAAGATAGGAATATTTCATTCATCTCAGTGTAGATAACGAATGATCTAGGGTTCAGATTCCAGTGAAGATAACGAATGATCTAGGGTTCAGATTTGGTGATTTTAGAGGTGGATTTGGCAGTTGAGAGGTGGATTTGGGAGTTAAGAGTTTAGAGTTGAATCTAGGGTTACTTTGTGAAATTTGGAGAACCGACGAGAGGGTAAAAGGATTTTACCCTGCCCTTTTATATGTCTCTCAATTTTCATCGCGCGCTTAAATTTTGTCTCAATTTTTCTCCGCCGCCTAAATTTCGAAATTGATAGATTTCTTGTTTTGACATTTCACATGACCGTCATTATAATCACCGTTTTTGCATATTTCATTCACATGACCCTCAATATTAAAGTGGTGTCATATGAAAGGGACATCAAACTTCATAAATAACCATCACATGATGGCCATTTAAAAAATTGTCACGGTCAAACAATAGATAACGGGCTAACAAATATGCGTCATATTTATCTAGTGTCATCTATTAAGGAAGATGGCGAAGTGATAATTAATCATGTTGGTTTGACCTCATGGATCAATGACAAGAAAACACAATTCACATACTCTTTTCCCTAATTTAACGTATATCTCTATTGACCATAATAGAGCATCTTCCAACAAAAAGTTAACATAAATCACTATAAATAGAACGATACCTCAATTCAAAGAGTACCCGAACTTTCATACTACTAACCTTAGTTGCATACAGTTTAGTATACATTTCATTCTTATTGTTTAGCATCAATGTGGGATCGAGGATTCCCGACCTCTCATTGATAACATCTTCAATCATGTATCATTCAAAGATAAGCTTCCATTGTTCCAAGAAGTTTATCTTTGTTTTTCCACATCACCTCTATAAAGAAATCTTCATTAAAAAAAAATCTACATATAAACATTAATTTCTTTTACAATAATCCTTATAAAAAGTGATAGTCAGTTTGATGTTAGTCGACATTTTTAGATGGGTATTCTCTCAATTAATTTATGTGTGTACGGTACTCAAACTCGAGATGTAGCTTATGTTATTAGATCTTTTAAGCACTCAACCCAATAATTGATGTCCATTTAAGTTTTAGAATTGAAGCAAATAAATAATAAATAAATGTTTATAAAACCTTTTATTTAATTGAATAAAATATATTTCGCTATTTTGTTCAGAGCTACACTTTTATCGATTTTGGAATTCGAAGAGCTTATACTTCCTTTTCTTTAAAAATGTAGTAATCAATTGGTGGGTAATATATGTTGTTATTTAGATTTTGTGTTGTTATTTGGTTTGAATGGGAATGTGGAAAATTCAATTAAGAACATAATAGTTGAATGAAAAGATAGATGTGTTATATGAAGAAAAAGATGAGGAAGAAATGAAAAAGCTGGTATTAGTTTGTTAACCTTACCCAAATTTTGAATCTTTCTTGTTTAGTTAAATATATTTGTGAGCCTAAACGCTATCCATCCCCCTCTCTATCTCTCTCTTTGTAGCCCAATGGAGAGGCTTCTGTACACATCATCATCTTCTTCATCTTCTTCATCTTCTTTTGTTAAATCCCATGTTTGGAAATCCAATCTGTTAGTCCCCCGTCTTCCCGGAACTAACTCTTCCAAACTTACTTTTTATCCTCTTCGGCGGCCATCTTTTTCCCTTTCTTGTAAACATGAAACTCCTTCTTCGTCAACTCCTTCAACTTTACTTCCTTCTCCATCTCCATCTTCTCTACCTTTGCCCTTCGATTTCCCCAAATCCAAACAGATCGCCAACCGACCCTCTCTCCACCAAAAGGTTTTCTTTCTTCTTCATTCTCATTTTTCCATTCTTGTTTTATTTATGTATATTTTGATGCCCATTCAGATATTCGCGTGTGCCTGATCAGATTCCACGTGTTCTAATTGAACCTAGCTCGTAAATTTAAGACCTCGATTCTTGTCTTATATTTTCAAGGCCCTGTTTAGAAATTAGTTGTTAGCTGTTTGGGAATTAGCTTATAATTGTTAGCTGATTACATTAGCTGTTAGCTGATTTAACTAGCTGTTTGTATAAACTTGAACAAATATAGCTGATTGTCGGTAAATGTTTGTAGCATGTAATTTAGTTATATGTTTCGTACCAAGTACTTTTTGTGTGTTCTAGTTTCTTTCCTTCTTTTTTTTCATTTATGATGTTTTGATTGAAAGGACTCATCTGAATATCTCAGAGTTACATGTATGTGGTTATAGAGTAAAACCTCTATATAGGAAAACATGTGGAACCGGACTATTTGTGTAACAATTGGGAGGTTAATATAATATAGAGATTGGTACAACAAACATTCTCAGCACTTGAGACCGAACTTTTGTATAACAATTGGGAGGTTATTCTTATATAAAAGTTTTACTGTATATATATAAAATGACATGGATCAATAGGTGAATACGAGTTGGTTAGTTCGTTTTAACAATTTGTTGAATGTCAGCCAATCTGCATCTTGCTGCTGCCAACAATTGTTTCCTTAATTCCTTTCGGAAAAAAAATAAAGAAAGAAATGTACTTGAAATTTGTTAACAATGGAAAACAACTTAATGAAATTTGTTTGCCTGTGTGCCTGCCATGGCATGGATTCTTTATGTCTGAGTTGTGCTTTGCGGTGCCTGTTACAGATGTCGTTTCATTATTAACGATTTCTGTTCTTCCATCTGTTGAATGAATGCATCTGCCAATCTCAGGTAATTTAATGGTTTCCTTACAAACATAACAACTTTTAGACATAAAGACAACTTTATTACTGATGTCATGTGACCCTAATGTTCTTATAAACTCTGAACAGCCTATACAAACACGCCTATTGCATAATATAAGTTTGGTTTGTTTTTGCAACACACACACACACACACACACATATATATATATATATATATGTACTCTATCAGCACTTCATTATCTAAGCAATGAGTTTATAGTTTGTATTGCGTGTTCATGATCATTTGCAAATATCATTTATAGGATGAAGAATAATGAACATATATTGTTTCTCACGATATTCAATTCACCATTAGTTGTGGACAGTCCTGGAAATTTCTTGCCTTTTTTTTCCTTTGAAGATTTTCAGACTGCAATTTTATTAGATATTGATTTATAAAGTCAGGTCCCGGCTAACAATGAGGCATCTAGTTTGCATATTTATTTCCTCTTTTACTTCTGTACATTTATATTGTCCTCATGTTGACCTAAAGAGCACCAATTCATGTATGGATATCATATTTGTTTTTATGCAACAGCATTTTGTTGTTGTCTGAATATTGTCCTTTTTATTGTTTGTGTTTTTCATCCATTAACTGTATTTAATATTCTACAACAACTTTAATTAGTTTTGTCTCTGATTTTTCATTGGAGGAATTATTTGAAACATTCACGAGTCCATCCTAATTTTCAAAACCCAGCATTATCTTATTGTTGCTGATGCCTCATTTCTTGTACGTTTTGAATCGAGTTCAGCTTGGTACTTCAACTTTTGATTGGTCTCCAATCCTTTAGAGCAAGTATATAAAGATAATAACTGCAGAAAATCTAGAAAAAAGCATGCATTTCTGAGGCATTAAGAATGTCCAGTTTTTTTATAGCCTGTAGGTATCATAAATCTTTTTCTCTCAAGTTTAAGTTGGTATCTTTCTTTGAGAAAACTTATCATCTGGGTCATACCCTATACATTTTGCAGGTGAGTGGTCTTGGGACATTTGTGGCACTCTCAGCAGTGATCATGTTCTTAATTCACCCAGTGTTTGCGTGGCCAGCATTTGCCACATTCCAGACAGCAACCAAGACAGGAGTAGGTGCAAAACTGATGCGTACAGAGTTACTAAGTAGTGCTTGGACTGGTTTCCTTGCTGGCTGTTTACATACTTTGTCAGGCCCTGATCATCTTGCTGCTTTGGCTCCACTTTCCATAGGTCGTACTAAAATGGAAAGTGCTATAGTTGGAGCTCTTTGGGGATGTGGCCATGATGCTGGTCAGCTCATATTTGGCTTGCTCTTTCTTCTGCTTAAGGATCGACTCCACATCGAGATCATCAGAACTTGGGGTACTAGAGTTGTTGGTTTTACACTACTCGTTATTGGTGCTCTGGGAATTAAAGAAGCATCTGAAGTTCCAACCCCGTGCATTGCTCTAGAAAATGGTGAATGTGATGTTAGCGTGTACGAAGCACTTGAAAACCCAGCTGTGGGGAAAAAGAAAAAGATTGGTTTTGCTACTTTTGCGACTGGGATTGTGCACGGATTACAACCCGATGCATTAATGATGGTTTTGCCTGCACTTGCATTGCCTTCGCGCTTGGCCGGTGCTGCATTTCTCATCATGTTTCTATTCGGGACCGTTGTAGCAATGGGTAGCTATACAGTATTTCTAGGGTCGTGTAGTGAAGCATTGAAGGATCGGATTCCTAGAATTACTGAAAAACTGACTTGGATATCTTCTCTAGTAGCAATTACTCTTGGGTTGGCTATTATCGTTAGTCAGTTTTTGGGTTACAGCTTGTATTGATTCACCTGATACACAGCATTAAGATTTATATTTGGAAGGTAGCAGTTTAGCGTTAGAGACAGAAGATGTTTAGAAATAGTGCATTTCTTCTCCCGGCCAAAGAAACATATCTTCCCTGCAACCATTTCTCGGTGAGAATCGTTATCAAACATGATGCAAGATTGTAATTTTTGACATGTAAGTGAAGTTTATCTTTGAAAAGTCTTGGTAATTCATTTGAGCTTCTTTGAACAATTTGTTATAACTTTTATGCATATTCGTTAGCTATTTGATGTCATTTATTTCTTTTTTTTGCTCATTCTTCTTGTATTTTGTGGTCATTGTTATTATAGTGGTCAGGATGGGAGATTGCCATGATGAACTTACAGGGTCAAAAGCATCCTGAAACCTATTATCTTTTTTCTTTGCATGATAAATTGCTCTGTGTTTTCGCATAGACCGTTGTGAACATTATATTTGAATAAAATGTAAAAAGCAGATTGCTCATTTCTTGCAGTTTTCAATAACGTCAAAACAGATTTGAGGGGTGTAACTTTAGGAAATTTTTAATAATCCTACTTCGAACTAAAAGAATTGCAATTTTAGATGCTGAAACTCTTTAAATGAGTTCAACGTTCATTTATGTATTGTCAACAATGTATCAAACTGAAAGACATGTATTTTTAACAAAGTCGGAGCTTTGGGATGTTATAGGTAAGTAAATTTCTTGAGCCGACTGAATATGCAACTGATAATCGATGGTAAAAGTTTATACATGGATACCACCTGGCTAAAAGTACACAGCGAAAATACAGAAAAAACCATTCATTCACTTGCTGAGGGTGAGGAGAAAACAAATTGCTGACAGAAAATTCAGGGAAATTGTGTACTTGGTTGCACGTTTCGAAAGAAAAGTAGATAATAACACAACAAAGTCTCACATCTCAAGATATTATGAAGGTTGAAGCAATTGCTCATAGTCACGGCTCACAAAGTAACAGTTTGCTTGCTACCATTAGAAATCTCAAGTGTTTCTGTTTCGTCCTGTGTAGAGCACAACTTGGGAATAAACCAAATAATCTTCAGCAAGTTCAACAACATAATAAAAACAGCTAAGCTAAGCTTACAATTGCATCATACAAGACAAACTCGTTATTGTGTCCGTCATTGTCTAGCTATCAAACCATTAGACACAACAAAGTAAAGTCGGAGTTGGAGTTAGATGGGTCGTCATTTCTGTTTTTATACTGCATCAGCAAGTATGATATAGTGCTTGCATTTCCCATTTCAAACCCATCCCGGAATTTTTGTCAATGATGAACGAATTCACAAGATAACAGCTGAGGGAACACATTATGCCTTCTTGTTGATGTCGTGTAGCACGCAAATATCTGCCGCTGTCTTCATCTGAATTCAACATGACCAACCACAGCATATCAAACACGCATCATTATTATATTTTAAAGAAACATAAACTATTTAATACTGATTTAACACAATGTTTTTCCTACAAATCTACATAATAATGTGAATTAACTTCCCGGCTTTAACACAATCCGACAATCTTTATTTCCACTCAGTGAGTCGATTAAGTTGTCAGTTGCAAACACGTGTTTACACTTTCATACAAGTTCAAGCACTAATATCCCTTACTCAATAATGGTAGCCTGTCAAATTAATGTCATCTATACAAGCACACACAAAAATCAGTAAATTTTCTAAAAAGAAAAAAACTAATAATCTGGATAAAACATGAAAGAACTCAAGCATAGTGATGGAATTCAATATCTAACAACAAAAATAAGTTTTTTTAAATAGTCAAAAAGATTTCACATGGTGCAGGTTAGTACTGAATAATATAAGGTAATAATTGTACCTGTATAACATTTACAATTTGCTTTGTTGCCCACCCAAACAAACTCAAGACAAGCAGGAAAGAGGTGAATGAGCACTCCTTTATAGATGTTATTAAAACCTGATATTTAAGAAACATACAAAATTAGAAAAAAAAAACAAAATGCTTTAGAGGGTAAAGAAATGTTAAATTTGCCATATGATAGGACCTACATTCATCAAAGCTTCATTCTCTTTCTCTGCGATGAGAAACAAAATTATATAAAGAACCTGCAGAATTGAATTAACAGGGGAGATAAGAAACATGGCAGCTGTAGAAAGAAGTTTCCCGAGTATAAGTATATATCAAAGTCATAGTTACCTCACACGCTACACAGCAGTAAGCCATGAACATTCGATTTCCATAGTAAGCCCTGAAAAGCCAATTTGTGCTGTCTTTGACATCTTTATGGCTAGCTTTGCCTACCAAGAACGTACTGCAATTGAAGTATCAAAGATATTTATCCAGTATAGGCCAATGTCCGAAACAATAGGCAATACATGTTCTAGAACGGAAAGTTACCTATACATCTGAAGCCAGTGGCTGGCAATATCGAGGGCAAGCAACGAAACAAAAACTAACCCAGGTCTACAAAAGGCAACAAAATGAATATCCATATAGTTTCTCAAATTTAGGCAACTGAAAACATATGAGAAAATTTTTTTACCTATAAACTTGAGAAAGTATTACTAGTAGACAAGCAGTGCTAATCCTGGATAAGAATTAGTCAATTATGTCAGCCAAAAGCATGCAAGAGTTGGATATAATAAAAGAAAAGAAACACTATATAATCATTAAACAAAGGCTTTGTTAAGAGAAAGTAGTCACCTATCAGTTACCATGTCCAAAACAGCTCCAAAAGTGGATACTGAACAAGGGAAAAGAAGAATGAGATATTCATACTTGAGTTTCAAATCACTATAAGAAAAACTGTCATTTTATATACATGGAGTATCAGTTTCTGCTGTTTATTAGTATGCTAACAGAAGATGACTTCTCTCCGACAAAGTAATAGTGATCTTTCAAATGAAGAATATACTTCAGTTGTACAGATTGGAATTCTAATTTCCTCAGACTGGTTGTCAAAATTATCTGAATATAACCATGCTGTCTAACTTGAATGGCCGTCACGACACCATGTATAATTCCAAATGTTACAAGTGAACATCGCGAAGAAATCATAATGACTGATAACCAATTTAATAGTAAATCTCAAATTTTTGGGGATTGGAGTAGAAAAATTCTCATAACCAATCCCGATCATAAATCTTAAATTTTTTTAGGAGATAATGATTTCACTTCTTTTGCATCAATTTCTGTAGTTGAGATTGCATAGAATACAATACAATGAGAGAAGAATGATTAATTTAGACTAGCTGGAGATTGTTCCTATTAAAGACTGTTGTTGTCAATTAATAGAGACATAGTCACATAGCACACTTGAGTACAAAAACTAACATCGAGACTTTAGTATCGCATAATACGTAAATAAAAATTCCGAAGGTACGAGGTGGCTAAGTATTCGAAAAGGCTGAGCATTGAAATGCAGTAGAAGTTCAAAAGAACTTCACAAAAAAGACTAAAAGGCATTTTAGACTAGCACAGCAAGGGGATTAAAAGGGCATATATCTGAAACAGTAGGACATGGAAAATGGGTTTTCTAAGAATCAGATCGAATCTGCTATTCATAAAGTACCCAATGTTCTTTCTGTTCATCTCGAGAGAACGATTAAGCCTAAATTTAAGGTTTTTCAGGAATTGGGATTCCATTCCACTGATCTTGCTCATATTGTTTCTTCTTGGATGTCTTTAGGGAACATGGCTTTTCCGAGCACAATATTTTGGTTGCTTTTAGGTGTTCAGTATTTTGTGCGCCAGAAAAGAAGCTTAAAGAAGTAACACAGCTTTTGCTAAGTATTGTTAACAACCCAGAAGGATTTAGCAACCAATATCCGAAATTGTAAATAAAATAGGTAAAAGAAGATGATACCTTGATTGAATTTGCGAGCACACCAACCATCAATGCCATCGCAAACAAAGCTGAGAATGAGAAATGTAGCAAGGATATTAATATTATTATTAGATTTCCATTTCGGTAACAATGTTGAAGGAGTAATAGAGAGTGAGGTACCTGATAAAATAGAGAATGCCAAAAAGGTTTTTGTTGGAAAAGCAAATGGCAAACGCAAAGCAATTCATTACAACTCGTGTGTATCCTGCGTGTTTACATACATAATCCATCCATAAGCAAGCAAGCAACCAACATGCCCGACCGACCCAACAACTACTCTTTTAAAGCAAATAGAAAAACAAAAACAAACCAACTATATTGGGAATGTAGAGGTACACAGCTAATTTGCTGGGTCTCGCTCTTGTTCTTGAGTTGTTCGCCATTGAATCTTCTACCGGCTCACAACTGCACAAACACCAGATAAGAAACATAAGAACCCATCAATCATATTATAAACAGCAAACATAAGAACCCATCTGGAGTTAAAACAAATTAGTACTCGTTTCGCAAGATCTAAAGAAAGATCTAGGGCATCAAGAAAACCAAAATTGGAAAAACAATAGATGAACAAAACAAAACCTTCACAAAAGATGAATCAAATATTATTATTCTCTTGAAGCAGCGCTGATGGCTTTCTCATTAAGCAAACTCAGAAAGACTGATTATAAATAATTGAAATGAATTAATAAATATAAGAAGAGGTGCTGCAGCTGCACTTTTTTGTGATCTTTATCCAGATGTTGAGTCGCAATAATATTAATAAAACCAAGTGGGTTATTACTAATACCATCTTTTTAAAATCTAACAAAAACCAAGAAAGGAAGAATATTTGCTGATTATAATATAAAAACAGAGAAATTAATTAGAGTTAATCTGAAATTAAAACATAACAGAGATCATAAACAAGAACAGACGACGATGAAACCAAAGAGGGTTCAACAAAAGAGAAGAGAAGAGAAGAGAAGACAGTATGTACCTCACTGGGCCGTAAATTAACAACCATCTTCATTTTTCACTCCAACATATTTCCCACTTTTTCTTTCCCTAACTTTTTAATATTCCATTTTTCGAGGTAACTATTTATATTTGGGTTTCTTTTAAATAAATGAAGATAACAATAGCATGCAATAACCGCTCTAAATACTCTTAGATATTTATATTCGATTAGAGCATAAAATTAAATGTCATATGCCAGAGATTATGCGTGAAAAACCTAGAGAAATGGAAGAAGATTACAACTATTTACATTTATCATTGAGAACCGAGAATAGAAATAATGTTTGGATAGTTAAAAAAATATGGAAAGTGTTCTACAATATGCCTCAAATGTCACAAAAGTATCAAATGTCGATTACTGTTTCTACTTTCTCGCTTTATACACGCTTGAAATACCAACTATACAATATGGTCTGGATGTTAATGGAATGGTAGATTCAAATATGTTTAATATAATCGTCATGTTTGCAGTGTGGAATGCTATAGCACAATAAATTTAGAATTTACAGGGAGCAAATGATGATAATGATGATGAGATCATGTATCATATGGAAGAAAATGATTAGAAAAACAAAATGTAGTAGATTTATTAAGTTGGTAGAACATTATAAACGTAAGTTTATTTATATCTAGAAAATTTTGTAAGTAATTGGAACAAATATTTATAATTATAAAATACATTAATAGATTATATAAATAATAAAATATTGATTAATAATTTATTTATAAGAATGAATAATAACAAAATAATAATTAATTAAATTTAAACTAGCTGAATTGAACTGAATTGAACTATATTGAATGTTGCTAAACTGAACTGAACGGAATGTTATTGATAAGTTCAAAAGAACAAGACCTAAGAGTGAAGGTCAAAGGTCAGAAAATGTCTTTAGACAAAAACGGTCTTCGTTCACGTCAACAAAATTGACTATTTCCTTAATTCTGCAAACAAAGCAAACCACAGTCTTTTATTTATAAAAAGGCCAAACCACAGGGCACTTATTTGAAATTAACCCAATATATTCTACAAATATTTTATTTTTCTACATTGATAAAGAAAAATAAGGGCATGTTTATTGTTGTTGTTTACAGTTACGGATTGTTGTTGTTGTTTGCTATTACGGATTGTTGTTGTTGTTTGCTATTATAGATGTTTGCTTATTTTTATTTGATGTTTGATTATTAACGTTTTGTAAACCTACGATTGATTGTTATCGTTAGCACCTAAAATGACATTTATGAACATGAGATAGGATCAGGTGAGACAAGGTCATTATGGAGAGACTTTTTTTAGTGTGAGACAATTAAAAAGTGGTGGCATTTTTGAAATTTTAAAAACATGAAGGGACATTATTGAAGGGAAGATGAGGTGATGTCAGCGATGATGTCACATCTGGAGAGAGAAAAAGTTTTTATTATTTTATTTAAAATGCATTTTCCCGCTCTTTCCGAACTCATTTTTCAAAAAAAATTATACCACTGAACTCGTATTAATTAGGCGGTCATTTTGAGATCCATTGTTGTTATTTATAGACGATTTTTATTTTTTTTATTTTTGTTCCAAATTGGATACTCGGTTGTTCCAACAGAATACTAGATTTGTTCCACCAGACTACTACATTTGTTCCAGCAGAATATTTTCATTATTTTTTTTAAATGCACTCTGGAAGTGTAAAAAAATGTAGTGTTATGGTGGAACAATTGGAGTAGTCCGGTGGAACAAATACAGTATTCTGTTGGAACAATTATAAAAAAATAAAAAAAAATAAAAATCGTCTATAAATAACAAAAATGGATCTCAAAATGACCCCCTAATTAATACGAGTTCACTGATATAATTTTTCTTTGAAAAACGAGTTCGGAAAGAGCGGGAAAATGCATTTTAAAGAAAATAATTAAAATTCTTTCTCTCTCCAGAGGTGACATCAACGCTGACATCACCTCCTCTTCCTTCCCTTCAATTCACGCATGAGGGTGTTCCTTTAATTACAAGTTTGCCACCTTTCCTTATTGAATTACAAAAATACCACTTGTCTCACCATAAAAACTAGTCTCATCCTAAACCTTTGTCTCATTTGAACTTGACTCTTATGAACATGCCTTAAATTAATATATAAAATTTATTTAAAAATAACGTAAATAAGTAAAGATGAATTACAACAATAATAATTTTTATAACTTTATTTCTCTGTACAACTATGGGTAAACTAAAAAAATTTTGTGATTTTCTAAAAATTGTCAAAAAAATAAAATATGATTGTGGTTTGATTTGTGACAAACAGTGATTGTGGTTTTATATTTTGTCAAAAATATAAATTTTTAATTAGATACTGTTAAAATGATCACTAAATACCTCAAACATAAATAAGAATTCAAGAAATAATGGCGTTATAAGAAACTTTAATTCTTCCACTTTTTTCCTAAAAAAAAATAAAAATAAAATTCTTCCACTTTTTAATTTTAAGGTCGATAAATGGTGTTTAGTGTAGAGAGAGAAAATGATTGTTTAGAGAGAAAATTCTGAAACGGTTTATTCTGAAAAATAAAAAAATATGATTCTAGAGTAAATGACGTACTAAACAATTTTCTATTTTCTATTTTAAGATTGTTAACGATAATTTCTACAGTATCTAAATAAAAAAAATCATTCTTTTTTGACAAAATATAAAAAAACCACAGTTATTGCTTTGTCACAAATCAAATCACAATCATTTTTTTAACAGTTTTTATAAAACTACAAGATTTTTTTGAAATTTGCCCTAAAATTATATAGACTAGGATTTAAATTGCTAGAAAAAGTTTGTAGTATCAGTTCATTTCAAAAATCAATTTTTTTATTCCATAAAAAAAAATCAACTTTTTTTTTATCTCTAAACAGAATAAAATAATCACATTCATTTGAGTCGGTTCACTTTCTTCGCGATTTTCATATATATCAACATCATTTGAACTACTTAATGAGTCGTACAACACAAAAACAGGATAAGTATATAGACGGTCAAAGCTCAGATCTGTTAAAGTGTTTCTTCAAAGCAATTACAATATCTCTTTGTGTAGGAAATGCATAAAAAGGCATTGCTCGTAATATTCTCCACCTAGCTTTTCAAACACCAAAAGTTCGTCCAATGCAACATTTAAGAGATGACTGTCAATGATTGAATGTCTCTTTATCCCCTCGACTACCACGTTGAAAATCAGGCAAATTATATATTGTTTCCTTATATGGTGCACAATATTCTTCAACTTGTGGATACCCAAAGATGACTTTAGCTCAACCCATTTCCTTTTGTATTTAATTATTAGGCCCAATGGCCTATACTTTATTTCCTCAACCATTTCCCTTCAGAGTAAGTCGTATCTTAGACAAATAATAACGGAGCTCAAGATTCCTCAGCATCTTTTCGGCTTCGTTTATGTGCGTCTTATGCCCTTGACCAGTTTTCTACTCTTATTTGGGACTCGTATTACTTTTACAATTGTAACGCTCTTCTCATATATATCTCAAATGTAATAAATGCAACAAACACGGTAAACTCTTTCTCTCCTCTAACTTTATTTAATTTACTAATCTCTCTATAACTACGTCGACATCACATCCACTGTAGTGTTAAATCGTACTTCTAATAACATTCTACAATCTCAATAATTCCTTGGAAAAACCTTTCCTATTTATTGATGAACTAGAAAATGTAAGACAAAAATAGCATATATGTATATACCTTCAAAGTAATACTTCAACATCTTAAAAAGCTTATAAACTACTATATTAACACATGAAGCAAAATTGACCTGTAAATATGGTAGGAATATGAATCAAGTCTTAAAAATACGCTAAATCAATTTATTTTGATCAACCAAAAAAATAAATTTCAATATTTTATAGATTGAAATTGATAGAAAAACCTTTAGTATGCCAAAAATATTGTTTGATATGATAAGCATGAATCCAAAGAAAAACTAATATGCTAACATACATATGTGTAACTCGAAAATAATTGAGAGAAGCCAAAGGAGAAAGGAACATAGTGTTGGCCCTAACAAGATTAGAATCACCTAGAGGAGGTGAATAGGAGTTTATGTCCAATTTCAAGTTTTTGAGAAACTTGGGACAAAATCCAGTCTCTTCAGAACCAGAGGCAAGTTTCTGGGAAGCGCTTCTGTGAGAGACTCTGCTTTAAGATAGATTTTGTCTTTTCACCAACAGAAGTTCTGTATGACAGAGCTTCTGGTTAGTCTTCTGAACAAAAACAAAAAATAAAGGGCAGACTGTTTCAGCACTTGAATATAAAGCAGTTGTACATACGCAAATATAACAAGTTAAATAGATAAGAAGAAAATGTTCAGAAGGTCCTGATGAACAATCAATTTATCCAGGTTCGCCACAAACGTCCTGTCCCTTGTGAGCGCAGTCATCAGAGATTTAAATCCACTATTCAGAACTTTTATGGCAAGTTCAGAAGCTCCTTTACATAAACAGAAATTTAGCTAATTTCTTACTAAATTCTGACCAATTTTAGAATGAGTTAAAGGATTTCCACCAGAGTAAACAACAACTCTATTTTTCTGGATTTCTCACCCAACTCAAACCTTAAATGGTTTTTCTCTCAATCTAACTGAATATCACAAACGATATCAATTTACAATTCTATTATGAACTTGCATTTTCTTCACTCTCTCTCTTTTACAAAATCAAATAAGAAAAAGGAAAGAATTGAATGCTCTGTTTTTGCTATAAAATCTGTGCGTTGAGAATGCTCAAAAGTTTTGCGTGTTTAAGACACAGTTGAGCTTGGCTACTTATATAGTGCTTGGAGATGACCGTTGTTTCAATTTGGAGTTTGAATTTGAGCATAAATAAAATTGTAGCCGTTACTCTGTCTTGTTCTTCAAACGGTCTTCAAGCAGTTTTGATTCCGTTAACCTTGTCCTTTAATCCAAAACAGGTAAGTGATTTGAATTGCAAACAAAGTTGACTGAAATAATTCTTCATTTAGATCAACCAAGGGTAGACAAGGAAGAAACTGAGTTTGTTTGTAGTGAACAGTGCAAGCGCCTTTTGACAGCTTTATGAACTTTGGCGCCTAACATTAAATGCAGTTGACAGGTGCATTAAATGTTTAACTAAACATGCGATCTGCCTTCTGAACGCAACATTTCCTTTGTCTTTGCCTTCTGATCTTAACAGAAACCTTACTTCTGGATGCTTGAACTTCTTAGAAGAGCTTGAACAATCTTCTGAAAGTCTTCAGAGCAAAGCTTCAAGCTTCTGAGTTTCATCTTCTGGATTGACTTATGCATTCTCTTCTGAGTCCAGTGGTGAAACAAATTCATTCAGCATCTGTTGAGTAACACAATACTTAACAAAAATTGTTGGTCAATATTCATAAGTATTTAAGTCATATGTATTTTATGTCTTCTGAAACACTTTGGACTAACCAAAACACATCAGGTTCATCACATAGTTCAGAACAGAAGACTCACAATGTCAAATACTTAAATATTTTTAAAATTACAAAATTCCAGAATTTTACACATCAGCCAAAACTCTAATACCTTGACACGTGTATTGTTCTTGTTCTGCTTTTTTAATAATAGTATAGATTAACATCAAAATATTCATAAATTACCAAACAACTTATGAAATAAAGCATTGAGTAAATCAAACATGTACTTATCATAACCGTGTTCAAAAAGTGACTCCAAAACATGAATGTTTATAAACTAAAAACAAAAAAATCCAGCTCTAGTTTGTAATCAAGATTCATATAACTCATGCATCTGTCATGTTGTTGCTGCTCCATTCACCTTAATGCAATTGCTCATAAATTGACTAAAAGCTAGAGAGCCAAATTCAAAAAGTTAAGAGAGAAATGTGTTTTAAGTTTATTGAGTAAAATACTTAATTTATACTATAAATTCAATCTTAATTCTAATTTAAATACTTAAGACAATTTTTTTGTTGGATTTTTTTTGTTAGATATTATCTTTAATATAGTTATCTTTTCTTTTTCTTTTTAGTAAATCTTAATTCAAATTATAAATTATAGATTTTAATAATATTCTTCTACAAAATCTAAACATATCCAAAATTAATATTTTAAATATATCTTATTTTGAAATGAATTAATTAAAGATTAATATGGGAGTTAATTTAAAATGAAAAATGAATTAATTAAAGATTAATAATTTATTTAATAAAATGACACAAAAGCTGCTAATAATTTAATAAATTGACATGAGACAAATTGTCTATAATTGCGTCATGTGTCATTTTCGAGCTCATTTTAATAATATTATAGATTATAGATTTCATTTCTTTCTTGATACATTTCTTTCGCCACCTAAAATAAGTGATCATACGGATGAAATATATCTTAACTTAAATCTAAGAATAAGTGATCATAGGTATTTCGCTTACTTGAGTGAATTGCAATTAATATTATTATAGATATTTGATGCAATTTGGTTTGTTAAATCACAGACCTCTATTTAAAAATTGAATAAACTATGAGCATTATTTTTAAATTTTTCCTTAAAACATATTCATTAATGCCTCCTTCTTCTTCATTTTAAGAATAAATTAAGTTCATATTTAATATATACTATTTTTTTAAAAAAAAAATAGTATTACTAATATGGGCGGGCTTGAACTGGACTTGAAATTGAGAATTTTTAATCTAGCCGGTTCCAGCCGAGCCTAAAACTTAGTATGTATGGGCTACGTTTGGCTTGGACAAAAGCTTTTATTCACGGACCGAGCATGGACCGACCTGAGCTCGGCTCGACAAAGCCCATAAAGAGATTTAAATACAGTAGTTGATAGAAATATGAAGGAAGACGAAAAGCTCTAAAATCTCAGTTTAAAAGTGTCGAAAACAGAACAGTAGAGGTCCCACTTGAACTCTAATCCAAACCTAACTTATTAAAAATCAAATTAACATTCATTCCATTCCATTCTAGATATTTTTGCACCCTTCCTTTCTGTATCCATGGATGCGCGTGACTTACACCTTTCTCACCTCCTGCTAAGTTTTCTCCCCAGGTGGACCCACCAGTCGGTGCATGAATAATAATAATAAGGAAATTCTATGGTCACTTTGTTTTTCACAAAGTAATCATTACTTTGTTTTGTCCACCATTAGATCATGGGTTAAAGTCTAATCTAATGGTGGATAGGACAAAGTACAAACAAAGTAGAGTAAAAACAAAGTGACCATAGCCTACACCATAATAATAATACTAGCAATATGGGATTTCGATTTTAAAAATATCCAATTCTATGGAAACGCGTGGCAAGATCTGAGTACCACAACACTAAAGACGAGAAAAAAACTGACGACCCAGATTCGAAAATGAAGGACCATGAGTCAGCAGCAGGAGTGGGAACACATTAAATATCTAAACTCGGGAACGACGTCGTGTGTATTTATATCATCACTATCATCACATCACACATTATTATATTTATTACTATTATATAGTATTAATAATACTAGTAGGTGAGTGGGATTGGATAACCCAAATGCCTTTTGGAGATTCAAATTGTCATCCTTTTGTTTTGGTTTTGTGAATAGAAATTAGAAAGCAAAGAAAGAAAGGCAAGTATGGGAGTTCTTGATCATTTTTCGAATCTATTTGACTGCTCCCATGGAAGTTCTAAGTACAAGAAACGTAAGCAATTGCAGGTCTGTCTTCTCCTTTCTTCTTTTACTTTTTCACTCAAAGGAATAAATGTTCTCTGCCATAGATCTAACTAAAACCTTTCGAATCTCACTCACTTTCTGGCTTCAATGCTAATTCTGACTGCTCTTATTTTCTTTCCTATTCTATGTTTATGTTCCATTCTAACTACTGTTTATTAATCAGATTCTTACCTCGTAATTTATTTCAGTTCAACTTAGTTCAGTCGAGTTCATAGTTTTTCTTCAATTAGCTGATCCTTTCGCAATTTTTTTCACTTATCATTTACTGCTAGGCTTAATTCATACATAGCTTCTTAAACTTGTTCAAAAATTACAATTATTCTCTTAAGCTTTTAAAAATACAAATAACTTTTTAAATTTGTCTAAAAGTTAGAAGGAATCCCTTATTCTTATCCAACTATTATAAATGACCTTTTATCTATGTCCGACATGTCCGAAAGTAATAAATGACCCTATTTTTGTCTAATTGATATGAGTAATCCCTTAATAAAACAATGCTCGTATCCAAATATAAAAACGAAAAATGATATCACTTTTGAATTTTTCTACTCCCTATATCATTAGTTTATGTTATGCATCATCCATAATTTGCACGTTTTAATACCGTCAATTTGAAATTTGGGGGTTATTTGTTTTTTTTACAAGTTTAAAGGTTATTTGTATCTTTTAAAAGTTCAAAGGAACAATTGCAGTTTTGAGACAAGTTAAGGAGGCTATATATGTATTAAGTCTTTACTGCTACTTTCACATACTGGCAAACCATTTCTTCTGCTTTCCGAGACTTAATTACATCTATCCCACTCCGTGTTCAGAACTATGTATGGGATAAGCTACAAACTAATTTCTTTTTTAAGTATAATCATGTTTATAAGAGTACAATTGCCCCTATATATATATATATTCTCAAGACTATGCAGGAATTATTTATCTCTAGCTAATAATATGGTATGTGGATACTCAATTGAGTGTCGTCCAACTTTTATGATGGTGTGTTACTCTCATTTAAGTTGCTGGCCGACTGATTTGGTTTCTTTTTTATATAATAAAATTACCCAATGATATTTTAAATTACTTTGAGATTTCATTTGTTAGATTTTAAAGAAACATGTTTCCATGATAGATAGTAGTAGGTAATTTAAGCAACTTTAATATAAGTATGAAATATTTGGATTATAATCAGACGGTGGAGATCAAGGTTCGGATAGACTGCGAAGGATGCGAGCGAAAAGTGAAGAGAGCAGTGGAAGGAATGAAAGGAGTAAAACAAGTAGACGTGGAGCGAAAAGCAAATAAGCTAACAGTCGTAGGATATGTCGACCCTTACAAAGTAGTCGCACGTGTCGCTCATCGGACGGGCAAGAAGGCTGAGATATGGCCTTATGTACCCTACGACGTCGTAGAACACCCATATGCTGCTGGTGTATACGACAAAAAAGCCCCATCTGGGTACGTTAGAAGGGCTGAAGACCCACAGACTTATCAGCTCGCACGTGCCAGCTCCACCGAAGTTCGATATACTACTGCTTTTAGCGACGAGAATCCAGCTGCTTGTTCCATTATGTGATGATTCTTTTTTATTATTATTTAACTCTTTCTCCATTTGCTTTTTTACTTATTTTTGTTTTCTTTTTATGATTGGACTGCTTTTTCTTTTTTTTTTTATGTATCATTAGTACTTTTTGTTTTTTATATATGCTAAAGGAAAGAATTTTAGTGTCAATGTTGTTGTACATGGTGGGGACTTGATTTGTTGTACAATTTTCAGTATTTTATTTGTACATATGTTTTCCAAGATATATTATTGTGGTAATTTTGTTTCAAATTTGTTATGAGTAATATTTCTCATCCATTCATGTAATTATATTAGAGTTGGTCAGATATTCTATCGTTTTGTTGGTTTTGATTGATTTTTCTTTTGATTTAGAATGTTGTTGTAAGATTTTTGCAATTCAAATTGTCGTTTTTCAAGTTTATTTAGGGTGATTTGTGATTTTTGAGAATGAATGAATTTTTTTTTATTTTTTTTGTGATATACAATAATGTTCCCAATGATCGATATGGTTTTGATAATGAAGGCTTGCAATTTTTGCTTTGTTTGTTGTGTTATTTATAACTAAGGTTAGATCCTTTCAAAAAAATACTAAGGTTTGATAGGTTCAATTCGGGAATTCATGAATTTGGAGTTTGAGAATTTCGTTTGGTCCAATCTAAAAATTTAAGAAAATTTCCAATTAATATTTAAGTACGCATAACCCATTTATGTGACATATTTTGAGTTATTCACCTTGATCAACCCTATCACATCGATAAGAAAATTTGTTATTTTATTTAGATTTTATTTTGACATAGTGATAACTTGAAAATTAGAGAACCTACCAGATAGCTGAAAAGCCTTTGAGTTTCTGCGAAACTGAAAAAAGTTAAGCTCGAGACCTTGTTACGACGACCCCTCTCCGATCCCCAAGTAAATAATGATTATAAAAGAAATAGAAATTGAATCAAAGATAAATAAGGTACGAGGGGAGGGATCAAGTGAGAACACTCTCATATGCGAGAACACTTTTATATGTGAGAATACTTCAAAACTAAGTAGTTTTTGTTTGCACCAAAAATAATTTTATGCTCAAATGGACGCGATGTTTGGAAGTATTCTCCCATTGTGCTTTTATCCACGAGGAAAACTATGGAGGAAATATTGTTTAAAGGAAACTTTCCTTTGAAAAACCATTTTAGGAAACTTTTCTTTAAAAAGAATCTTTAGGAAACTTTTCTTTGAATAGAATCTTTTAGGAAACTTTTTTCTCAAAAGTTCATATTTGGAAACTTTCTTGATATGGTTTTTTGATGCACCATTTTTCTCGTATGATGCGCCTTTTTAATTAAAGGAGGGAACCATGAGGTGCACTTGGAGGAAATCATTTTTAGATCTAAAAATGAGGTTCTCTAGGGGAACCTTGAAGGGAACCACTTTCAGATCTAGAAATGAGGTTCTCTGGGGGAAACCTTGGAGGGAATCACTTTTAGATCTAGAAATGAGGTACTCTGGGGGGGGAACCATGTGGGAATCCCTTTTAGATCTAGAAATGAGGTTCTCTGAGGGGAACCATGGAGGGAATCAGTTTTAGATCTAGAAATGAGGTTCACTTGGGGATAGGGATGGCAACGGGTAGGGTACCCGCGGGTAGTGCCCTTCCCATACCCGTACCCATTAATTTTGGCATTTTCCGTACCCGTCCCATACCCTAACGGGTACATTTTTGCAATCCCATACCCTTACCCGTGTTAATAGCGGGTACCCACGGGTATCCACGGGTATTCATATCCGTTCATGCATAATATAGCTAACCATATTTTTTAAAAAAAAAAAAACATCTAATCCATACATAAATTTAAAAATAATCCCAAATCATTTAATAATGGATTTATTTGCAATGGGATGAACCAAATAATGGGCCATTATTATAAACCTAAACAAATTTTATTGAGTTATATATATATATTTATATATTATGTATATTTTTTAATGAGACGGGACGGGTACGGGTACCCATTACCCTCAAATATATCACGGGTAACGGGTACCGGGTACCCTAGGGGGTAATCCCATACCCGTCCCGTACCCGTCACGGGTAGTGTTTTAAATCCCATCCTCGTCCCATACCCTTTTAGACCGGGTATGGGTAAACCCATTAGGGGCGGGTAGTGTCGGGTACCCACGGGTTGAGTACCCATTGCCATCCCTACTTGGGGAGATTCAGAAGACCGTTTATTTTATTCGGCACGTGATTTTTGTGAGCCAGTTAAAGAGGAGAAAATAAAGTGGGTCCGTTATCAAAGATGCAGAGTCAAATCAGGAGATCATGGGAAGTTGAGATCCACCAAGTAGTGGACAACATTTCTGAACGTGAGTTGATAAGTGACTTAGTGGATGCAAGCAGTTTCCCTCCAGTGTCTATAAATATCAGAAATATCGACGGAAGAAACCCCAACCAAATCGCCAATCAAACCAGAGCAAAACTCTAGCAACTTTCCTTTAGACTTAAGCAATTTCCATTTTAGACATCATCAGTTTTTAGATTTCATACTTTAGATTTCGACTTTCAGTTCTCTTAGTTGTAATCGCTTTCATTCAATTTCAATACAAATTCACAAATTCCTTTCAATTCCAGTCTACATTTATTTTATTTGTTCATCAATCTTTTTCTTAAGGTGGTATCGTTTTGATTACAGAACCTTTGGAATTTTAGGTCTCTTTTATTCCGCACAGTCGTTTGATTTAGAAGTTAGTAGCGCAATTTCAACCCTAGTTTGAGAAAACTATAATTCTCTAGCACGCCCGCACACCCCACTAAAAAGAGCCGAAACAAAAAGTGGCACGCCCAGTGGGACCCCAATCACAATGTCGCCAAAGGAAAAATATGAGAACAAAAAGATATCTTGTAGCCAACTCTGAAGAAGAGAGGTCATGGCAACAAGGAGGGTTCATCATCTGTATGAACAAATTGAAGGGATGGAGAACCGTAGCCCTAGAAGAGAATCATGGTTCTCTGCGGAGATCCAAAACTCACCATTTTTGGAGAGGCGCTTCAATTCCATTGAGAAGAATGTGGAGGCTCTAAGGAGTGGCATGGATCTAAAGATGGATAAGATACTCCAGATGTTGTCAAAACCAGGAGTCATCGAAAATGAAGGGTGCCATGTTTCTCCAAGTTCCTTGAATTCTAATGAAAGACATGGGGCATATGACACTGAGATTTACTTAGCCCCATCTTTGATGGAGGAGGGTGTCACGGTGTCAAAGGCCGCTACTTCAGTAGCAGGCCGAAGGAATGTTGGTAAGTCACATACTCTTCCATTTTTTACAAATACTAAGCCAACCTCTCATATATCTTCATATTATGAGGAGGCAGGTGGTCACTTAATTAACATGGGGGATATCAAAGGCGACTTCAGAGGAAATGGGAGGAATCATAGAACTCATCACATTCCATACGTTCAACATACTGACATCCCTATGCAAGTTCCTCAATTTACCATGGAGGCAGTCAAAGAAGATGTCCAAGAGCTGTATGGGCCTGACCTTTGTCAAGTTGGATGCTCTGAGTTTCACAAGTCTCATCCTACTGATAATGCCTCAAAGTTAAACGTTGATGCATCTAAAACTGATGCTCATTTTGATTCTCTCCTAAAGAAAAAGTTTGTTACATTGCTTGCAGGTCATGAACTAGGTGCAAAAGAGGAAACCATGGAGAAGTCATACTGCAATTTTTGGAATCATTCCACCAATGGCGTCTTTGGCTCTGAGAAGGCTGACCATAAGAGGATTGACAAAGGAACCCAGAAACTCATGTTGGTTGATGAAGATCATTTTCCACCAACGATCAGTATGAATATGGCGGAGGTAGACATGAGAGATGTCATCAACTGGAAGAAAGAAGATATCCATTTGAGACTTGTAGATTCCAAGAAGGAGAAAAGTAAGAGCTACCACACCTGGATCCCCAAGGAGTACCTCAGATGTCACAAGGAACATGGATCTAGCAATAGAATTCAAGGGGGGCATCAATCCACAATACTGGTAGAAGGGAAGAGCATCAAAAGGAATCATCGTAAAAGAGAAGTTCAAGTGAGGACATATGCAAAACCTTCAAGAAGTGAAGTTCAAATTACCCCAAGAACTCAACAGAGGCCTCATTTTGTGGTACCTCAGGTAAAAAATTATAGTAACCAATGGCGGGTGGTGCACCACAAGAAGTTTCCCCAAGCTCTAACCAGAACACAGAAGAGAAGGTTACAACGCAAAAGGGGAAACAAGAGGAATCATTTTGAGAAAGAGGTAGTGGAGGAGTCCAAGGTGAAAGAGGACACTCATGAAGAAGATCCATATGCGAAGCCTAAAAATTCTAGGAAGGAGAAAAACAAGGTTTGGCATACTTGGATCCCCAAAGAGTACCTCAAATATCATCGTGAACATCAACATATCAAGCACGGGGGGCAGAGATCATGCATTCAAGTGGAAGTAACTCATGGTGGAAGAAGAGGTCAACTAAGGGAGAATCAAAAGCCACCAACATCTGAAGTTCATAGAAATCCAGAAATTATTTCTTCATCAAATCCTCAAAGGAGGCCTCAATATGTTGTGCCTCTAACATCGGCAAAATCCCAGACTAAGGGAGAAGTAGGAGCACAAACTGAAGGGAGATCTGAGCCAAAAGAGAGTTTCCAAGTGGAGATCAAGGTGGGAGATTTCAAAATAATCATCAGGCCATATCAGAGGCCGATGAGCGTTCCTCAAAAGGAATAAGATTTTACTTGTCATAAGGCCGACTCCACGGCCTATTTTTTGCGTAAAAAATGATCTTGTGACATCTATAAAAGCTGACACCACGGCTTTTCAAGAATCAAGCATAAACTTTACATCCTTCAAATTCATGCTTGAGGGGGGCATTTGTTTGCACCAAAAATAATTTTATGCTCAAATGGACGCGATGTTTGGAAGTATTCTCCCATTGTGCTTTTATCCATGAGGAAAACTATGGAGGAAATATTGTTTAAAGGAAACTTTCCTTTGAAAAACCATTTTAGGAAACTTTTCTTTGAAAAGAATCTTTAGGAAACTTTTCTTTGAAAATAATCTTTTAGGAAACTTTTTTCTCAAAAGTTCATATTTGGAAACTTTCTTGATATGGTTTTTTGATGCACCCTTTTTCTCGTCTGATGCGTCTTTTTACTTAAAGGAGGGAACCATGAGGTGCACTTGGAGGAAATCATTTTTAGATCTAGAAATGAGGTTCTCTAGGGGAACCTTGAAGGGAATCACTTTCAGATCTATAAATGAGGTTCTCTGGGGGAAACCTTGGAGGGAATCACTTTTAGATCTAGAAATGAAGTATTCTGGGGAGAACCATGAAGTGACCGATACTTAATCTAGAAATGAGGTTCTCTGGGGGAAACCTTGGAGGGAATCACTTTTAGATCTAGAAATGAAGTATTCTGGGGGGAACCATGAGGTGACCGGTGGGAATCACTTAATCTGGAAATGAGGGGGAACCATGGGGGAATCATTTGGAACCATGGGGGAATCAGCTTTAGATCTACAAATGAGGTTCTCTGGGGGAACCATGGGGGAATCACTTTTAGATCTAGAAATGAGGTACTCTGGGTGGAACCATGGAGGAATCCCTTTTAGATCTAGAAATGAGGTTCTCTGAGGGGAACCATGGGGGGAATCAGTTTTAGATCTAGAAATGAGGTTCACTTGGGGAGATTTAGAAGACCGTTTATTTTATTCGGCACGTGATTTTTGTGAGCCAATTAAAGAGGAGAAAATAAAGTGGGTCCGTTATCAAAGATGCAGAGTCAAATCAGGAGATCATGGGAAGTTGAGATCCACCAAGTACTGGATAACATTTCTGAACGTGAGTTGATAAGTGACTTAGTGGATGCAAGCAGTTTCCCTCCAGTGTCTATAAATATCAGAAATATCGACGGAAGAAACCCCAACCAAATCGCCAATCAAACCAGAGCAAAACTCTATCAACTTTCCTTTAGACTTAGGCAATTTCCATTTTAGACATCATCAGTTTTTAGATTTCATACTTTAGATTTCGACTTTCAGTTCTCTTAGTTGTAATCGCTTTCATTCAATTTCAATACAAATTCACAAATTCCTTTCAATTCTAGTCTACATTTATTTTATTTGTTCATCAATCTTTTTCTTAAGGTGGTATCGTTTTGATTACAGAACCTTTGGAATTTTAGGCCTCTTTTACTCCACACAGTCGTTTGATTTAGAAGTTAGTAGCGCAATTCCAACCCTAGTTTGAGAAAACTATAATTCTCTAGCACGCCCGCACACCCTTCTAAAAAGAGCCGAAACAGTTTTATTAATAATAGAAGATCAAAAGGGAAATTAGTCTCTTTTTATTAATTGGTGCACATGGAAGAAGAGAGAGAAATGTGGTATTATTAACTCTTCATTTAATTTTATTTTTATTTAAAAACATTTTCCCGACTATCCGAAACTCTGATTTTGACGATTATTATATCGTTGGACTCGTGTCGACTAGAGGTTCATTTTAAGATCCATGATACTTATGTAAAAACGATTTTTTTAAATTTTGAACACGCAGAATATTTTTTTGAAAATAACAGTTTTAACTTTCTTAATTATGTTAAAGAAATATAGTCATAAACGAAAATTATGATAGCAAATTATGTGTAGCACTTTCAGACTTCTTAGTTGCTCATTATTATTTTTAACATAAAACAAAATAGTGGTTAGTGATAGAAAAAAAAACATAATTATGATTCTGTCTGATTGAAATAAGAGAGGACTAACTTGTATATATTTCAATATTTGTGTTCAAAAAAATATTTCACATGTCCAAAAAGTTAAAACTGATTTTTAAAAAAGTAACTCACATGTTCAAAAACTAAAAATTAAAGTTCAAAACAGTATCAAAATTTAAAACATGTCGGAAACTTAAAAAATACATTTTTAAAAAAATATCTCACATGTTCAAAATTTTCAAAGCTTATTTTTACCTAAGCATGATGGATCTCAAAATGAACATCTAGTCGACACGAGTCCAACGATATAAAAAAATTTAAAATCGAAGTTCGTGACACTTGGGAAAATGATTTTGAATAAAAAAAAAGTTAAATTGTGACTCATCAACAACACATTCTCTCCCCTTCTCTCATGCGTACCCAATAAAAATGGACAAATTTCCCTATTAGTCATTTCTCATTAATAAAACTACGTAGTTTTGAAGGTGTAATCACATATAAAGTGTTCTCGCATATAGAAGGTGTTCTCACCTGATCCTTCCTCTAAGGTACGATTATGTTTGTGTGTACTATTTACGTCTTAGAGACTTTCCTATATATAGGAGATATAATCAATGACTTTATTGAGATAGTAAACAAACTATACCGACAATAGACTAATTAGGAGTCTTCGGTCACGTAATATGAGATAATTTAAGGAATGCTCCACATTATGCGTGGTGTTAGCTTATTTAGAAGAATTCGAATCTGAGCAAAATTCTATTTCATTTTAGGAGAATGACTCTAAACAAGAAGGGCCACAAACGCGGTCAACAAAAGCCGATATTCCATCGTGAGTTTTAAGATCATGCCATGTACCGCATATTATTTCGTCGGATATCGGATATCCCTCCTGTGTAAGTCATAGGCTATTTAGAGATAGGAAAACTTTTTTATCCATTTTATCTCAACTCACTAGATGATATCAATTTTAAAAAAGGGCCAATGTTAAATGACACCGATTTGGACCAATGCATTTGGGGAAGTCAAATCGTTTAGCCTTCAAATGAAACGACGACTTCCAAATTCTGGATCACCAAAGCTTCAATGTAGACACGCATTTTTTTTGACAACCAAAGAAGCTTCATTAATATGAAAAATGCAAAAGCAACAAATAATTAAAGTCGGGAGGTACAGATAACCACTCAACCCGATAAACAGGAATAAAAAAACTACTTGCAAATAAATAAGCGACAATATTAGTCGAGCGTTTAACAAACGCAATAGAGCAATTAGAAAGCTCGTTAAGCAACAACCTACAATCTTTGACTATGTCGTTAAAAGGTAAAGAAACCTCTAACGAGCGGGCCATCAATTGCACAACTATCAAGAAACCTGAGTCGACTGCAACATTACTCCAAATATTATACTTGATCCAACTAAGAGCTTCTTGAACAGAAAAACTTGTTGACCCCTTCCGATTACAGTTTTTTATCCAGCTAAGGGCTTCCCGAACGGAAACTGCTTCAATCAAATTCGGGTCTGAACCAAACACACACCCATGGAGAGGGAAGCAGAGGGTGAACACCGGATCTAAAATATTATTTGTTGCTCCCATCACAACAGTAGCAACAAATTAGATCAACACCAACAAACACATCAATGGAATCACACAAAGAAACCGATCGAACATGGTAAAAATGACTTAAGAAACAATAACTCTAACTCCTCATATGGGAGACATTCTTACACAACAAAAAACAACTCATAAAACTTGATTGACGTGCTTAACAGTAAGACGTAATCAAAAATAACATCGGCGCAAAGATCGGATGACGAAAGCAATAAAAATTATGAAAGAGAAGAGGAGGGGAGAGGAGTGTGGCGGCTACATTAGGGTTTAAATTATGTAGACACGCATTTAAAAGCTTTAAAGGGGAAATGATGAATCTAACCGTTGAGAAGAATAAACCTTTTATAGTTTGGAATTTTTCATCAATCACCTTCAAAAAGGGCAAAAATCAACCAACGAAACATTGTCATTGCTGCATAGGTGGAAGCAGAAGACACTAAATTCTTTCACTTTTTCTTTTTCGTTAGTTAATTTTTTTTTTGCCACATTAGGCCCTGTTCTTTTTGATTTAATTTCAACATATTTCAATTCAATTCAGTTCAATTCAATATCGTTCAATTCAATTCAGTTCAATTCAATACCGTTCAATTCAATTCAATTCAGTTCAGTTCAATTCAATTCAGTTCAATTCAATTCAACAGTTTTCAATAATTCAATTCAATTCAGTAAATTCCATAAATATATTCAATTTAATAACATTCAACAAATTCAGTTTAATTTAATAAATTTATCATTATATGAAATATATTAAAATATTTTACAATTTAAGTTGCTTAGCTATATTATAATTTTTTTAACCATCCTCTTCAATATCTTCATCATCTGATTGCTCTTCATTTTCCGCTAGCCGTTGTGATTGCCAAATTTGTTGCGTTATACCATTCCGTACTACTAACATGACATTTTTTTCAGTTTATACTAAATATATCCACAGTGTAGTATCATGGTTGGATTTATTAATTGCGTTGTTTTTTTTTTTGTAATGCAAATTTAATTGACTCTTTATTATTTTGACTGTGTCAGCACAAAAATTATTCAGTTTCATATATAATACAATATTAAATTATAAAATTTTAACTCAGTCCAGTAAATTCAGTCCAGTAAATTCAATTCAGTAAATTCAGTTCAATTCAATTCAATTCAGTTCAGTTCAGTTCAATTCAATAACATTCAGTTCAATTCAATTCCATTCAGTTCAGCATCATGAGATCGAATCTCATGAGTCTATCGTTCAATTCAATTCAATCAAAAAGAACAGAGCCTTAGTGTCACATACAATTGAGAAGAGCTATACATATTACTTTTACGTAGTAGAGGGTTTAAGATGTTTTCCTTTTAAATTGGGGTGATTAATTACAAAAATGAACAAATTTAAAGAGGTATTAATTTAATTTTAGTTTTTCCTTTTGTTTGCGCCCAAATCCAAATGAAAGAAGAAGAAAATAAAACCGCCTAGCGAGTCGAGGGTGAGATCCATTTTGGCGGGAAAGGAAAGCCCTAAAAGAAGGGGGAAAGTAGGTATTGAAAACCCTAAAATAAACCAGCACCATAACACAACTCAAGACCGAAAGGGAAGAATGGCATCGTCAGATGAGAAGCAAGAGCTAACCCCAGAGCAGCTCAATGAAGAATTCAGCGTGTGGAAGAAGAACACCCCTTTTCTTTACGACCTCGTAATTTCACACCCTCTCGAGTGGCCATCTCTCACCGTCCAATGGCTTCCCCATTCTGAGCACAAACTCATCCTTGGTACTCATACCTCCGATGATTCCCCCAATTATCTCATGATTGCCCATGCCCTACTCCCCGACCCTAGCTCTCAAATCCCCCTCACTCCTCGGGTCAGTCACTAACCGAATACAAAATAGAATACGAATTGATAAAATAGTTGTTCGTTTCAAATAACTCTTCTTATGTTTCAAATAACTATTCCTCCATGTAATAAATAACTATTACGTGTTTGAAAAATACAACCACACCTAGTAATAGCAATAGACCAAATGCCACCTAAGAAGCCCATATTCTTTATGCCTTGTCCGGAATTGATTTTAGTTCAGTTAAGTAGTATTCATTTCAGTAATTTCTCTTCATTAAATGCACTTGTTCAGTAGTAATCAGTTCATTTCAGTACAGTAGTCAGTTCAGTCATAAAGAACAGGGCCTGAGTGTTTGATAACATTACTAGCTCATTATTTTCCAACATGAAGTACGACTTTATTTTCTGTTTTCAACTTTTTTTTCGTTAGCTAGCTCCAGTTTGCACTGCTAATTTGGTAGCTCTAGACTTCATATTTATTGGAATCTTTTTGAAGATATTGAGCTTTCCTTACGATCTGTGTCTCAACCGTTTGACTTTATCTCGACGAGCATAATTTTGTTTTTCAAAAAGTTGCTGAAAGTGTGTGTGCATTGGTAGGTTGAAATAGTTCAGAAGATACGTGTTGATGGTGAGGTGAATAGGGCACGGTGTATGCCGCAGAACCCAGCCATTGTTGCTGCCAAGACAAGTGGTTCTGATGTTTACGTTTTTGATTCTGACAAACAAGCTCAGACTCGAAAGCAGGATATCTGTGATCCTGACATGATTTTGAGGGGTCACAATAAAGAAGGTTACGGATTATCCTGGAGTCCCTTCAAGCAGGGTTACCTTCTAAGTGGCTCACATGATCGAAGGATATGTTTGTGGGATTTATCTATGGCGGGTCATGACAAAGTGCATGATCCTCTTCACGTTTATGAGGTACTTTCAGAGCCTATTTCGTAAATCGCATTGCATATTGTTTATTCTTTTGCTTCCACTTCATTCAAAGTTTGATTGCGGGTGATGGTATTTTTATTTAGGCTCATCAAAGTGTTGTTGGGGACGTTTCATGGCACCCAAAGAATGAGAATTTATTTGGTTCTGTTGGCGACGATTGTCATTTGACCATCTGGGATCTTCGAATCAATCTAATCCAGCAATCTGTTAAAGTTCATGAGGAAGAGGTGAAACAATCTTAAAATGCCTAACTTGTGTTGTCATTTTGTTTACTTTTCTTTTGGTAATTGTTTATTTGCAAAACCTGTTTACTATTTCTACTAATTGTTAATCTACCTTCTTTGCATATTGTTAGAGGTTAATATAAAAGATGTTGTTAGCCTTAACTATCAGCTCGATTTTTTAGTTCAATCGGCTAAGTAACACACACACACATTGTTATTTTGGCTGAATTATAATTCAGTTTATCTTGAATTACTTGAATTTTACTTTTATTCATTTGGTTATTGGATGGTGCTTGAATTTTACTTTTCCTTAGATATGGAGACATATTTACTCGTTTTGTGTATTACGCTTACACATATACATGCAATAATTATTTGCTTTAACTAATGTCAAACTGTGCGATTACTTGAATTAAGACAGAGAACTCTATAATATCCATTAAGACCTATTGCTTGGTTGTTAATGTTGAATTAGTGCTAATTTAATGAGTTGAAGAAGATATGAGTTAAATGTGTATATTTGGAAATTCATCTGATGATTGTGCATGTTGCTGCCAGTGATTGCAAGTTCTTGTAGTTTATGTGCATGCTTATATTAAAATATGTGGAGTTATGTTTATGTGTTGATTAAGGGAGCTACTTGCCAAATGCCCAAGTCTTTATTCTATCAAGTAAATTAGAATCATACAGCAGTGTAGCAGATGCTATGGCATACTGCTTTCTGCTAATTACTGTTGATTGTGTTGTGTCTCTCATTAGTACTGCAAAGGACAATATCTGGCTTTTATCGTCTTGACAAAGGAATTCCTGCTTCTTAGTTTATAAGTATATACTCTTAACTGGTTTGCTTGTGAAATTATTTTGAACCTTCAAGTTCTTGGTATTTTAATTTTCTAAAAACATTCTAATTAAATTTTCATTTCTTTGTCCCAGATTAACTATCTATCTTTCAATCCTTACAATGAGTGGATTCTTGCCACAGCATCTTCAGACACTACAGTCGGTCTATTTGATATGCGGATGCTGAATGCACCACTGCATGTTTTAAGTGGTCACACGTATGTAATTGACCATATGCAACTCAGGATTTATTGCTATGATGCATAACTGTTATTCTTCATTGTGAAAGTAGATGTTTTTCCTTTTGCTTCACAACTAGAAGTGGTATGACATATGGCTTAACAGTTAACTGCATGTTTAATCACTACTTTTTGATTGAGCTTTTGGCCATCCTCAAATACCTTCCATTTTCTGTCGGTCACTTATAATCCAAAATGCACATTTAGAATGCAATGTTATTTATCAACTAATTTATTTGTTGCAATTTTTGATCCAGATAAAATTCATTACGTTAAATACTTGGCAGTTCATAGTAGGATTTTCAAGCCTGTTTGACCTGTGAATACGATGTTCTGTTCTTGAAATGGCTCAAAGTCCGCATTACACCAAGAGCCAATTAAGTAATAATGGCACTTGTGTTGTGAGTGTCAGTTTTTGTTTTAGCTCTGTATCTGACTACTGTCATGGTTGTTCCTAAATTCGTAATTAGTGTGCAGAATTATGTTAAGAACTCTTGAAACGATTTTTCTCAACTGTGGACCCCTTAGTAATTTCATACCTTGAATGGGTTGGTTGGTCACAGGGAAGAGGTTTTCCAAGTGGAGTGGGATCCTCATCATGAAACAGTGCTTGCGTCTACAGCTGATGATAGAAGGTTGAATGTTTGGGACCTAAACAGGTACTTCACATATATTCACGAAATATTTCATGTTTGCTCTATCTTTCTCGTTATTGTTTTATGATAGAGTTTGTTATTTTCCCATTTCTTTCTCAATTAAAGAGCAACAGTTGATATATTAGCTTTCTGTTTCTTTGTTAATCTGCGATGCTAGGCTGCCGTTGAACTGCTAAGACAACAAGTGCTCAATAAACTCATGTTACCTGTAATTGCACTTTTAAAAAAGAAATAAAAAAGGAGAAGCGGCAGCTCTGTTTTTCCCCTCTATTTTTGAAGTAAAGTTAAAGCATGAGTTTACTTTAGGATAAGAATGTTCGAGTAGGTTGAGGTGTAACAGATTATCAAAATTGAAAGTTGTTATATGTTTATCAACTTCAGAAATTTACAAATGTTATATCTGACTATTCTTGATTACTGAGACTGATGAGATTCAAATGTTGTGTGGGAGTATCTATTTTCTTGTTTGGTTGCTATCTATTTCGAAGTGTGAAAAGGTAATGATAAAGAGTGATGTGATGGAAATTTATTATGTATGGGTTCTCAGGATTGGGGATGAGCAAGTGGAGTTGGATGCGGAAGACGGACCACCTGAACTTCTATTCTCTCATGGAGGTCACAAGGCAAAGATATCAGACTTTTCGTGGAATAAAAAAGAAGCATGGGTCATCTCAAGTGTGGCTGATGACAACACTCTTCAAGTGTGGCAAATGGATGAGGGTATATATGGTGATGATGATGATGATGATATGCTTGCCGCTCGTGACCAAATCTAGATTGATCATTAACTATTATTTTCCCTGTTAGCTTTCAGAATTGGCCCCATTATTATGTATGCAAAGGAAATATGTTATGAGAGAAATTAAGTTGATGTTTTGTTAGTTGTAATTTGCATTGCATTTTACTTTGTTGTTATTTGGTTAGGAATAGCTCAAGGTGTAATGGTTATATTCCTGCAACTTTCCTTTTGCGTTTTCAATCGATGAAAATACCGAGCATCTTCTCCTTCCTCTAGTTTCTTCTTCTTTCTGGATTTATTGGCGTCATTTCGTATCTCAGAGCAGTTCTAATTTAAAACTCGCTCCCGCCATATCTAATAGCCACCATGGCTGAGACTCGAGCACCAGAGATGAAAGAAAATTGAAGAAAATATTAAATTGATGGTGAAAGGCATGATGATGGAGCATAACAAAAGATAGTTATGGCAAGACAACACCCATGATTCCAGCAATCCCAAAGTCAACCAGACCTTAAACCTAAACAACGATTCTCCTCCAAAAATCCTGTCTTACCAGTTATCCACAAGATTCACTAAGGTGGAAATTCCATGATTTGGCGGCACCGGCTTTAAGGGTTGGTTATTTGGCTGAGTTTTTTTCCAAATTGATCTTACTTCCTTATTTGGGATGAAGTGCTCTGGGATGGCACTAGTCCTATTTGAAAAACAGGGGACGACTCGATGATCCACTTTGGAAGGACTATGTCAAGGGCCGATTCGGTGAGCTAATCTACAAAGATTCAATGGTAGATCTGAAACACATGAATCAAACTGGTACTCTTAGTCAATATAATTTTTGCAAGCAACTCAATTATTAGGAAAGAAATGTATAAGAATGCTAGAGATGAGCCAATCCAAGTGGCTAAAAGTCTTTCAATTAGAGATCTTATGTCACTAACCAGATTTAGTGCTTCAATATATAGACAATTTTTAGTGAAGATATAAACTTTACCTAATATCAACAAGAAATAAAGTGTTCAATGTTTTGTTGAGCCAAATATCAACAACTAATACGCATGCATGCATGCATGCATTTGGATATATAGTTTGGCAGGAATTTGTCATTTAATCCTTCACCCTTCCATAACTTAATTAATCATTTCTTCTAAGATTTTAGTAATAGTAATAACCATAATCATAATCACAATAAAGCTTCAAATCGAGATATCGAGTTTGAACATATATTAATTGAAAGATGAACGACCCAACAACAACGTTAAACAACCTTAAGTGGGTTAATCCAATCTTTTATAAAAACTAAGACTCTAATTGAAAATGACTACAAAATCTGAGATAAAAAAAACCCCCCTCCATTTGATGTGGGGGACAATATTAGAAATGAATGAGTGGTAACAGAAGATAGTTAATTGAAGCTAGAAGATCGGCTCCACCTATCGTGGAGGTAGTCTTCCATGCCCACAATATTTGCTTGTTCTGAGGCTGAGCTACCATATGATATTGAATCATCATCCACTACTCCACTACTCATCTGATGTTGTTCTGCTTCTGAACTTGCATCGTAACCTTCTTCTTCTTTTTCATCATCTTCTTCTTCTTCCTCTTCATCGTTATTGTTGTCGTTATCGATATGCTGATGTTGAAGGTTGGGCATGCAGACGTGTGGATGTTTATCTCCTCTTAGCAGCCTCAGTACGTCGCTCATTCTTGGGCGGTCCCTAGCTGATCTTGTTATGCACAGTTTTGCTGCAACTACCATTCTTTTCATTTGTTCCTCGTCCACCTTTTTCTCTATTTTTGGGTCCAGAATATCGTTTATATTTCCAGATTCTATTATTGAATTTGCCTGCATGCATTACATGCATACATACATTAATGATTTAACAATGTTAAGAACTAAAGGTGGTGTAGGAAAGTGAGTGTTACATACCCACATGACCAAACTGGCATTGGCTTTGGAAGTGTGGGAGGCGATAGGTTCTTTTCCGGATAATAATTCAAGCAACACCACTCCAAAAGCATACACATCTATCTTGTCACTTACTTTCCCATACATGAAATATTCTGGAGCAAAATACCCAAATGTCCCTGCTACATCCCCTTTTATCGTGCATGACGACGAGCTTTTTGGTCTCCACATTGCCAGTCCAAAATCACACAGCTATATAAAGTACACCTTGTTATATATTTAATATCATCCAACCAAAATCTAAAGTACTCTGTTCAATTATTTCGATTCGTACTACCTGAGGCTCCATATTATGTGAAAGAAGAATGTTGGAGGATTTTATGTCTCTATGGATAACCGGCCGGGAGCATTCGTTGTGCAGGTAATTCAAGGCTTCCGCCGTTTTAATAGCAATATCATACCTCACTTTCCATGCGAGTGAGCTTTTTTTCTTCTTCTTCACTACAAACTTTGATAGATTAGTACTCGCTTTTTAATAACGGAGAAGAAGATTTTGAAGGTCTTACCCTGTAGATTTGACTCTAAACTTCCCTTGGTGAAGAAATCATAAACTGAAATGAAATGATCGTCTTTGATGCACACTCCTTTTAGACGAATAATGTTATTATGGTCTATTGTTGAAATTATTTCAACTTCTCGAGAAAAATCGTCCCATGTTTCTTGTGATGAATTTTGAATCTTCACTGCCACTAATTTTCCATCCGCAAGCATCCCCTTGTACACACTGCTACATTCTCCTTCCCCGATCAAGTTTGCTGTCACACACGAAGAATTTATTAACGCCATCTTCTTTGAATATCGAAAAAAATAACCCCGAACTAAATGAATACCTGAACTAAATTTCGATGTTGCAGTTTTGAGAACCTCAAAATTGAACCACTTGCAACTAGAAGAGTTTGTTTTGAGAAGAATCTCGAAGGCATTTTGGACTCTACCGTGGGAATAAGGTGCCGCCCCATTGCTCAAACTGAAAACATCATTTCTCTCCATTTTGGGAATTTTATGAGTAGAACGAGTCGGTAACTTCATTGCCCATTGCACCACAGACATTTCCCTAGCATGTAGAGTCTGGGGCTCAGCTGAAGTGGCCCTTCTCAGGAGTGGCCAGCCAGGTTTTTCATCTCCGGAATTTGGGTTCGTCTTTGTTTCATTTGTATGGACCTTTTCGTCCTTCAAGTAGCCACTCTCACTTGTTGTTACCACATCAAAACTAGACCTATCAGAATCTATCTCAGAGTCTCCAAACTCGGACGGCAAAGGAGGAGGATATACACTCGGTCTTGGATCTCCACCCGGGCCTAACATGATTCAAAAAAACATACTATTTATATGTCATATTATAGTAGTTTATTTATTGAATGTTCCTCATATAAGTTGACTCTTTTTTAAACAAACCTGTCAGTTGATGGTTGTTGCACCTTCCAAACACAACTTTCCCATTATGAATACCGAAAACATTAGAAATAGAACGCAGTCGTTTAACACAATATGCGGCCGTACAAGTCCTCATACTCCTGAAAAAGGTATCTGCTTAGATGAATTAGGCCAAAGCAAAAACATTTAACCATTCAAAAACTACAGCAATTCAATCCCTACCTTTGCTTGTTGATCCCTACAACTAAAGCCACAGCGCCATAGCTTTTGGTCTCGCTAACTAGAGTTCTCTGAGTCGAAGTTCCTATGCATACCTTACCGATAAGATCTACCTAGAATCCAAACACACGAAAAAACATTATGGTTCCTTTAGTTTATTGATTAACGAACAAAACACGATTGTGATTACAAACCTTTTTGAGGGAACAGAGTCCATCATATACTTCTAAGTAACTATCTAACATTGGCTTCCTATCCGAAGCAGCTTCTGCATATAATAATAATAATAATAATATCAGCAGAAAAGTGTTACGTAATAAATGATAAAGAGATGTAAAGAGATATTACTCGAATCCCGACAAACATGAAGAGCGATAACACAATCTCCAGGTTCAGCAACCTTAACAAGAGCCCAGCTTAGTAGTTCTCTACTGCCATGATTATCCATGTTTATGCCAACCAAGACATTTTTTCTCTCAGTTGGCATGATTTCTTGACTGTTCTGATCACTTTGCCAATATTAAAACATGTTCAAATTCTATTCTTTTCTGAATTTGCATAAATTCTGCAAATTTATTCTCAATAAAAACATTCCCATTTCTTGATATGATCATTTGAGGCCCTTCTGCATTAAAATAAGGGTTGTGAATATCATTCATTAAATTAATTAAGCACTTTGGAGAGCAGATAATCCAATATTTAAATGATGTTGAGAAAAGAAAATGTATTAAAAAAAGATGGTTAACACAAAAAATGTACCTAAAAGTATAGCCATTTGCCATCCAATAAAGGGCCACCACATACAATGCAACTAATTTGAAGACAAAGATTGGTTTTTTATTCTAATCAAACAAAAGATTAATTAACTTGAAAGAAGAAAGTGTATTGCAAGAAACAAAACTCCTAAGGAAAGTTGTAAAAAATCATGTTTTTACAAAAAACTCAGAGAGAGTTTTTTTTTTTTTTTTTTTTTTTCAGATTATTTAGTTTTTTTGTAACGTTGAAATAATAAAAGTAATATTTGTGTCCGTTGGTTTTTAGTTAAGAAAAGGATGCATATTTTGCGGGATCTCCAGTGATTTTGAAGCTATCAAATGAAATTTAGTCCACCTGCTATTTCGGCTTGCATTGCATGCTATTATTCGCCAAAGAAAAACACTAATTTAAACTTTTGTGAAATAGTTATTTTAAATGAGTAAACTGTTTATAGCATTTGTTATTTGTTTTTATATTTTTTATTTATTTTTACTGTGTTTAGGAGATGACATACAAATACAAGTCAACCTTTTGGACCATAATATTCACTGGAACAACATATTTTAACTCAAAATAATAAAACATAGGATACTATCTTCCACATATAATATATTAGGCAATCTCCAACTCATATTTCATCTTTACTAAGTTACTACTCCAATTTCTGTTTTTGGTAAGTTCTCAAACTCTTTTAGAATACCTATTCCATATAATAGAATAAAAATAGATAAAATAGATTTACGTTATATAAATTTCTATGTTTCAAATAATTATTTATTCCTTCAATTAAGAAATAACAATCCATCCACTTTTGGAATAGCTATTTCGTGGACTAACTATTACGTGTTTGAAAAATCCAACCAAACGTAGAAATATGAATAGGCAAGGAATAACTATTCTATTCCTTGCTATTCCTTGACTATTCCGCGAACCAAACGGCAACTATGCAGAGTCAGCTCCAGGAGAGGCGGCACATAGGGCCTTCCATTTAAAAAAATAAAATCATGATACAATAACTAGAGACCTTAATTTTAAAAAATTATTAGTCCCTCGAATTTAATAGAACTTATATTTAGAAAACAATAATACAATCAACTAAAATAGAATCAAAAATCGACAATGATATTACATATTATCATTAGTTATATCATTTCAACAACAATTAACAATATGTGGACCTTAAATTTATTTTGTAAATTCTATCATAACAATATGAGTACTATAAAAAAACTGTGATTTGCTTAATTTCCAAACACAATACTGCAGTTTAATTTTAAAAAAGAATTTGTTCATGTTGTCAAAAAAAAAAAAAAAAGAATTTGTTGATGTATTTTTATTGTTAAAATATTTGTGTCAATTTTTTTTAACATAAAACACTTGTAATCTACTTGATTTGCAAAATTAAACCTCGTACATGAGATTAGTTAATTTACAAAATTAGACCTCATAAAATCTCTGTACTTTCAAAGTGCATAATTGATAAAACTCCTTTTTGTAATTTTTAAACTGCATAAATCATAAAAATATCAAAGTACATGGTTTTTTTCTTAATTTACCCTAACAATAACATAGTTGCTATATATATCTCGTTCTATATAAAATGTACTAAAAATTTCATCATTTTGTATTTTACTTATTTAGTGCCTATGGCATCCAAAATGCTAAAGTCGGCTCTAACCCTAAGCTAACTCAAAAAATATCATTATAATGGTATTATCATCATTAGTTTTTATATATTAATGTTATTAGTTAAAATAAAATAAAATCTAATATTGGTGTGAATTTGATGCTAATACGAACTAGGTTAGTGATTGAAAAGTCTCACCAGCTCCAATTTTTTTTTTTAAAAATACCATTTCATATATTATAGTAATTGTTATACAATCCTGACTATAAATTTAGATAACACTTTAAAATGTGAGTTGAATAACAATTAGTCATTCATGTTTGAATAAAGTAAATACAACAAATGGTATATCCTGTTCTTCATTGTCATTTAGAAAATACAACACATTGTCCACTAAAGATGACAAAAGAACTATCAATAATATCTCAAGCTCAGCTCAAGTGAAATTGACAATTTCACATTGTAATATAATATAACCAAAAACCATAATTATATTAATAAAAAAAATTAATATCACAGATCATACATAATTAGTACGAGAGGTAACAGTTGAATACATGATGGATCGATCGATATAGAACAAATTTAGTCAATGCATTAAGATTGACTGAGCAACGCAACAGGCGAAATGCAATAGAATATTGATATACAAATTACAAAGCAAAGCAAAGCAGCATAAGATGAAGCTAATAATAAGTTTCCTAGTTGTGTCATTCTTCCTCGACCTTAGGAGAATGTCATTGTCATGTCGTGTAAGACTAAAATGAGAAGTAAGCCTACTCAGTGTAGTGTGTCTGTCTGTTTCTCAATCACAATATAGAGCAGGCCTTGTTCGTCTTCCTCTTCTTCCTCCTCTTCTGTTTCGGTGGCTGGAGAACTACTTTTATTGCAGCATCAAACACACCTTTCACGTTCTGCTGGGTTTTTGAACTACATTCTATGTAAACAGGCGCCCCAATTACCTTCCTCAGTTCCTCCCCCTTGTACATAATATGCAACAAATTACTTATATGCATCAAATATTATTTCACTACCAATCTAATACTTCATATTAAAGTGGCTCGCTCTAAATACCTGAGCCGTAGAAATGGGCACCGCACCTGGGTGATCTGCAAGGAATTGCTTATCATCTCGGAGATCTACAACAAACAAGAAAATTTGTCATTGGCAAAGTCTAAAGAAGAGAGAAAGAGCCAAGGTATATAAATATTTGAATAATTTAGAAAATTTGGCCATTAATGCATCAAGGCATGCAAATATAACAATGTTAATTGTTAATCATTTCATACAGAAGATGTGGAAAATACATAAAAAAAAACTACACATCAGAGTAATGCACTATAGAAATCCAAGCAGAGTAAGGAAGTAGTACCAAGAAAAAAATGACTTGTAAACAATTGCTAACAGAAACCACTGTTGTTTCTCATGAAACTGAAATCCAGCCAATGCTCTTGTAGACGAACAAGAATTTATTTTACACACCAACATATAACTACAGTGGAACGCCTAGGAAGAAGAGACTGTCATTAATATAATTATTTTTTATGTGTTATGATGAACTTCTATAAGCATCACTAAAAGCACAAGTGAGATTTCTCCAGATGCGGAAATCGTGATTTTGTAGCATCCAGATTAACTGATTTTGAATATCCTTTGGAGCAAGATGGATGATCCAATCCAATCTTTTCCAGTATTTTGCACTAGTATAGTGCCAAAAAAAAGGGGGGAAGTACCCTGACTAGCTCGACAATTCTGTTTTTCTATTATAAAGGTTCGTCCACAATCATTGGCTTTCAGACTATCCAATCAACTAATAGGATTATCCAACCAAAGCGGCCATCAAACATCATGTATCTAATATTAACTGGAAGGTAGAAGAATTCATGGAAAGTTTTCATTGTGGAGAGAGACATACTGATTCAGAGTGACAGACTCAAAGAGTGACCATTTTATCAAAACCCTTTCTCGCAGCATAAGTACAAACTTATAAGTTACTATATGTTCACATGAACTTTTACAACTGTTGCTTGCGTTAGATAAGATGGATGGAAGGTCTGCACTGCAAATTCTCATATGCATAATGCATCGTATAATAATCAGATAATCAGAAAGTAAATGGCAGAGTTCTTCGCTTGTATCTTGTTAAGAGTATATGTATGTATTGACTACTAACAGAGGTGCAAAACCGTTTATAAATATGAAAGGTATCAATCATCCTTAATGATATGCTTTTGGTTCCAGTAAGACCAGGATTCTTAATTTGGTATTATAGCCACATAGTCAAACGATGGGCTATTGCAAATGTTCAATTCTCCAAACTTCAAGCTCTAACTTCCGCATATAATGGCATGCACTTCATAAAAAGCCACCTGCCACCTTGAAATCTAGCCACCACATTGCCACCACTACCATCTACTCCCACTACCACCTATTTTATTAACCCCAAAATACCAAAAACAAAAACATGGTCCAGATCAGAGCAGACAGAAAGATCTTAGAAAGCAAGAGGAGATCACCCCATTGCATGAGGTAGTGGAAGGATCGCCTCCCGCCCGCCTGAGGCGACTGCCTTTTACAACTATGAGAAATAGGGTCAAGTAGGAAGCCCAATTGCACTTAAACATGTCGACATCAACCAGAAGAAAAGAAAAAAGAGAAGGAAAACAAAATAAGAGGGTGTGTACACAGAGTGAGTGTGTATGAGATAGAGAGAGAACTTCCAGTATATTGGAACCTCCTATAACCTAAAAGTCAGTGACAAATGACAACCAAGAAGCAAATTTTTCAAAGCAGTTATCCCATAGAAGAATATCCAACCTCCACTGCTAATAAAAAATTATAGTGAAAGCATCTAACGGAAAATAAAAATATACTTCAACTGGTACAGAAAGTCTCCTAATCAAACAATACTACAATGTTTTAGCAGGATAAAGATAGTGTAAGGATAATGTAATGTCAAGATAACATAATAGACAAGAAAACAAGTTGACAATGAGAGGGTCTAACCAAGCTTAGTTCCAACAAGAATAATTGGTACTCCAGGCGCATAATGCCTCAACTCAGGAATCCACTGAAACAGAAATATAAACAAAATAAGCCGAAATGAAATATGAAAAGAAGCATTAAAAGGAAATGCTGCCACACCACACCACACCTTCTTTGCAATGTTCTCATAACTGGCCTTGCTAATAAGGGAGAAAGCAAGTAGGAAAACATCTGCGCCACGATAGCTCAACGGTCTTAACCTGTTGTAATCCTCCTGGCCTGTTTGATGGAGTAATTACATGAAGCTCAAAACTTGAAAAGACGAAAACATAAAAAGTTACGGAGTAGAAATGTACCAGCAGTATCCCACAATCCGAGATTGACTGTGCTCCCATCCACCACCACATTTGCACTGAAATTGTCAAACACAGTTGGTACGTAATCCTGCATCAAGGAACATCATAAGGACCATAGTCGATGCGAAACACATTATACAATATACAAAATCAAGAACCCATAATGGAACCCTTTGAAAAGAAATGAAGATATGCAAGAAACAAGAACCAAGATTATGTTCAAGAAAAATAGAAAAACAAGAAAGAAAGTAAAGAAGAATACAGACAGTAGGAAAAGTGTTGCTAGTGTAGGAGATGAGCATGCAGGTCTTGCCAACAGCACCATCACCAACAGTAACACACTTAATGAATCTTGAAGCACTCATTCTTTCTTCTTTCTTGAATTAAGAAACCCTAACTCTCACAGTAACATATAGAAGATGAGAAAGCAGGACAACCCCCCTTTCAAATTGGGAGAGATAGAGGGATGAAAGCAAACAAATTAATTTTTGGGGCAAAGAAGAGCAGAACCAAGAAAGAAAAGAAACAACAAGGGAAAACAACAACTTCAACTTCAACTGTGACTGCCATTCCAGCTATGCCTATAAATCATATTTCTCACTTCAACTCAGTGTCCCACTTCCTTGTTTTTTGGTTGTAAAATCTTATTTTTATTATTAGAATATACTATTAATAAAGAGTTAGTATTTGAACTCACTCAAAAATATAGTTATGTACAGTTAAACCTCGATGAAGTAATATTCGATAAAGTAATAACCTCGCTTAAGTAATAAATTTCGTCGGTCCCTACTTGGGCTAATGTCGTAAAGTAATATTCTCGCTAAAAGCATAAGATAATAAAAAATTTGAAAGTCCTGAAGGACCCAAGTAATATATAAAGTAATAATTCCAGAATTATAAGTATATATAATATGTATGACTTACAAAATTCAATTTTTTTAAAATATAAATATATAATATCTTGTTTCTTCCTTCCACCAAAGCTAAAATTAACATCATCATTGACTTTACGTAAAACATAAATAACTCTTGGTATGTTTTGCTCGTGTTGCAACAAGTAATTGTTAAAAGTGTTGATTGCTTGAACTGCTTTCTTTGATGACAAACTTGGAATGACATTGTTATCGTCTGGTTCAAGATCGGCTTTTCACCAATGTTCATTACCGACTTAAGAATTTGTTCATCCGTAGGTGATTCTATTGCTATTGTCCAGTTTAGGACTAGTCTCTTCATCAGTGTTCATTATCGATAAAGTAATAAATTCGATAAAGTAATATTTTTTTCCGGTCCCAAGAGTATTACTTTAAAGAGGTTTAACTGTAGTATTGAAAATATTGAAATTGGGATACCTAGGCAGCTGCCTAACGCAACTCACTCAATAGCCACTCTAATTTAGAATGTGTTTGGTGTGAAAAGAAAAAGTCGTAAAAGTGTTGATTTCAAAAATCAAAAATGCGATTTCACAGTGTTAAGAGTTAATATAAAATTTATATTTATAAATTTCATATAAATATTATAAATTATTATTTTAATGTTAAGATATTTCATATTTCTATGAAAATTAAGAGGAAAAAAATAAAAAGAAATAACAAAAGGAAAAAAATAAAAAGAATAACAAAAGGAAAAAAATAAAAAGAAATAATAATTAAGAGAGTGAACAGTTTACTTGGTCACACTAAAAGATTAGTGAGTTAGTGAGCATAATGTGTGGGAATCATATTTCATATGTTCTATTTATCCTTGCTTAAGCTGAAAACAGTCACTTTTGATTAAATTGGTTGATGCGACTAAACAACGAAGTAAGTTGAAAAGAAGATCAAGTTTAAAAACTAGACATTTACAACCTTTAGAATAACCAAATCTCCCCAAGTAGGATTCGAAGTTGAAATGATTGAGTTGGCGCTAGACCTATTTTTAGAATGTCATTCGCAAAGTGGCAATGACCAGCGATTTTTGAAATCACCTAGGCAATTTGAGAATGAGTTTTTCAAGGCACCAATTGAGGTCTAAAAAATATGTTATATAAGCTGAATTGTTAACCATTAATTACATGGGAAGATGGTGTAGTAGTGGGTGTTTTGTTTGTTCTCTCCAAGCATTCTTAACCTGTAAATAGATCTCAGATTCCTCTCATTTGACACACAAATCAAATTAAATAAAATTATAACAAAATTCTCGTCAAATTCTCTCTCAAAAGTTTTCATTTTCGTCTCAAAGTTCTTCAATTTCAGTATTTCACTCATTTCCTAAGCCTTTATGTTCATTTCGATCATTAACTAGTTTTTTGCTCTTTTCAACTTTCACTATGAGCTCTGGAATTTATGCAAGAACCGTGAAGTGCTTTCTTGCTAACGTCAAGATAGGGCTTGGTCATTTTCTGAAGTTGATAATATATAAACAGCTACATATGTCTAAATGCATGAATATCTTGCGAATGCGGTGCATTGATCACGATAACAAACAACTTTTGACTTGACTCTATTTTACTAAATGTTGTAAGAAATGTGATTTATGTGACATGATCAAATAAAACATGTGACAAAGAATACACACAAGACGCATGTGTGTTTTATATGGAAAGTTATCATCTCTACACAAAGATGCATGGCTTGAAACAATAGAACACATATAACACATTAGTGAGGACGTGCCTTGGAGATTTATCTCGTATGTACATATGTTGATGTATGGAATGGAATGAAATGTATTTATCATACGACTAACACGATGGACAAATGCATTTGTTTTGACACTATCTGAAACTAAAATTGACTCTCTTATGTGGGTGGGCACTATAGCCATGTGAGTGAGACGTACGAAGGCATGTACAAGTGTAGGTATGCATGTGTGTATGTATCTATGTATGTAGGTATGTACATATGCACGTACATGTGTATGCATGTGTGTATCTATATATCTAAGTTTGTATTAATGTATGTATATATATATGTATGTATGCACGTACATGTGTATACATGTGTATATCTATATATCTAAGTTTGTATGTATGTATGTATGTATGTATGTATGTATGTATGTATGTATGTATGTATGTATGTATGGGTGTGTGAATCTATGTATCTAAGTTTGTATGTGCGTATGTATGTATGTATATATGTATATATGTATGTGTGTGTATGGATGTGTGTATCTATGTATCTAAGTTTGTATGTACGTACGTATGTATGTATGTATGTATGTATGTATGTGTGCATGTGTGTGTATGCATGTGTATATCTATGTATTTAGATATGTATGTATGCATGTGTGTATCTATGTATCTATATCTGTATGTATGTATGGAAATAAAAGAGAAGAGAAGACTATGTCGTGATTGAACAAGATATGTGATGTAAACAAATGTAAGGACATATATGTGCTTTATATGAGGAATTGTTCTTATATGCAAGTATACGTGTATGTCGTTATCAAGATATTCTCAACTTGAAGGCTCTTTGACAAAAAACTTGAAGGTGGAGGGTATATGGATAGGTGATCATGAGGAAGTCAGACCCTAAGGTGACGAAATATTTTTTTTAGACATATGAAGAATTATGGTAGCCCTTAATGAAAATCCAATCCTAATAAGTCCCTTTTAGATTATTGAAACAAGTATTTGTTGGCTTGACCTTATGAAATTGACTATTCACTTAGTTACTTAATTGATTGAGATTAGGTATTTTCATGATATTGTTGAAAATACGAGATTGTTATGTATTGCAATATGGAAGTCTTGATGTAGTATCTTTAACTGATTGAGGTTTACTTCATAAAACTTGGAAGAACATAAGCTTTATCTGTGCACATAAGCCTACAATCATAGACAAACTAAACAATGCAAAGATTGAAGACTATTGATTCCTCTAGTTCCAAGCATGAGCTTGTACACGAGATGTTTGGAACCTTCACTGTATTCAGGCTCTATCAATGAGACTTTTCTTTCATTTCCTGCGGAAATCATATGCCTTGATCAATATGTCTTTGTTAGTCACATACGTTCCAAAGATGACGATGTGCATTCCTAGACTGCGTGTTTATCTCAGAAAATGAGATGAGTTGTTGGTTATCTTCACTGTTGTTGAAACTCTCTTGCTTTTCTTGCTCTTTCATTTTGTAGTCCCTTAGTTTCTGGACTAGTCTGTAAAAAAGTTTCATCTGTTTCAAGAATTCCGGGAGCGTTGTGGTTGAATTTTACCCATGGGATGCTTACGCTCTGCTACAAAAGTCTCAGTTACATTGATTCTGAAAAAGTGATGCTTATTTATTTGTTGACTTGTTAGTAGTTTTGTTTATCTCAAGGTTGCGTCTTTATCTCAGAAAATGAGATGAGTTGTTGGTTATCTTCACTGTCGTGGAACTCTTTTGCTTACTTGCTCTTCATTTTTTAGTGCCTTAGTTCTTGAACTAGTCTGCAGAAAAATTTCATTTCTTGATTGGAATGAGCTTTTCCTTGCTGTCACAAATGTTCACCGGCCACTTAATGCTTGAAAGCTCAAAAGATTGTTGCTTGACCAAGAAGATGTAACTTTATGTATTAGAAATCTTGAATTTGATATAAGAAAACTTGTTCAGCCATGTGCTTTCATTTTTCTGTCGCCATGACAGGTTTGTCTACCTTTCTGTAACGACTAGAGATTTTAACAGTAGGAAAGGAAGAATAGAGTGAGAGGAAGATGAGAATAGAGAAGAAAAAGAGGGTAGAGACTAGAGAAATGTAGAGAAAAGATAAGGTTTAAGGGAGATAATTGATTGATAATTCATTTCATAAATCTCAAGTACATGACAGGGCCTTATATAACAGATAGTTCTGCTGAGGCGTCCTTTAGTCCAATCACCAACACTAGCTAACAAACTACAATGAATACAAAAAACTAACTGCCAAAATAACAACTACAAGGATAAGTAATAACATACTCTACTACCCAATAGCTGAAATAACAAGATAACGGATAGCTAGATTAACTAAATTGAAGAGGCATAGTCTTCTTAGGATAGTCGTGACAATACTCCCTCCTTCAAAGCATTCTTGTCCCCAATAATGTAAAAAGAACGGTAAACTGAACTTGTCCACTGATTAAACTTCCTGGAATTTCCCATTGCTTGGTCCTCCTAAGTGGCATCCAGGCTGACATCCTCTTCCATGGAATTCGTAGCTGGAAAATAGTGAAGTCAAATGGATTCTGTAACCGAAACAAACAAGTCGTATGGAGCCATCTTTCTGGGTTATATTTGTTAGCATCATCACCCCATAGGAATTTCATTCTATCAAATGCATAAGATTTGTAAGCTAACCCATTTCCTTGCCTAACACTAAAACATTCTGATAGAGAATGATTAGATAAGCAAACTTCATCAGCTAGAACGAGTGGATAGAATCTGAGTGTTGCTATAAGAGCAACAAGAATATAATTCATCTTTCCAATCGCTTCCTCTTCAATATTGGCTGCCAATTCCTTTCCATGTACAACAGAATGCTGGTAGAGAACATATATAAACCAAGAGAATATCACTTTTATTGTGTCTTTTCCAGCAGTCACAAAGTTAAAAATTCTACCCTTTAAGAATGTTGTCTTCCGTGCTTCATTCAATCTACACATGTTGTCAAAAGCAACTCCAAACACGACCTTCAATATAGAATCCAAGGTGCACTTCGTAACCCATTCCTTATTCAGGTATGGAGAAAGTTTAGCAACCATTAAATCACGACAAGGTTTGAGCATATTCATAAATGTAGCTGCATTATTCCTCATCTTTTTCAGCAAAACTTGTGCCAAGCCATCACAAGCAGTTGCATTTTCGGAGGATGAATATCTCAATCCAAACCTGCCATTTACGCTTCTCTTTTTCTCATCATTGCAGTCAACATCATCTTGAACCCATGTAGACACTAATTGAACCCGGTCATTTAACACTCCGACCACCCCAAGTCAGCTTGTTGAGGTTGTTATCTTCCACAAGCTTCTTTTTCCCTCTTTCAAACGGATACAATGAACGACAAGCAGCAGCATCCACTTCAAAAGGAAAGCTTACTGAGTTTATATTGACATATTTCAATTTCAGAAGCCCTTCATAATGGCCATAACACACTAAAAATTCATCATGAACTAGGAAGTTGCCCATTGGTTCAGAATGTAGAATATTAGCCTTCTTTGGTAACTCAACTTTCACCACTTTGTCTTCTATAATTGTTATACCTTCACCTAGTGTTGTTTCGGCACCAATTAGACTCAAAATACCATTACCAACATCAATAAGACGACCAAAACAGCCTACATGATCATGCAAAACAACAATGTAATAGGAACTTGTCTCCACGTACTTCTGTAGCAGATTTTGCTGATGTAACGGTTCTTCAAAACAATGAAGATACATTTTAACATGCCATATCCCACCAGCTATATGATGCACATCTGAAACTGCATCAGATTCATCAATTCTTTTGTCTAGAGTTTCTATAACCCAAGCCACCCTAACAAGTAGACGACTATTCCTTGTGTACTCACTTCCTTTTTCTAATAGTTTCTCCACCAGAATTACTCCCGCCTTCAAAACATTCTTGTCCCCAAGAATGTAACAATGAATTGCATCTTTGAACCATAATTTATTTGGTACTCTTGAAGAGAGTGAAATTAGGTCAGGATCACGAAAAGCATTCATAGCCAAATTGTAGCCAATGCCGAGGCAAAAGGGTTTGGTTTCTTTTAAGGCAAGGGATATAGCTTTGTGATTCACAATTTTTTTATCTTCAATACCAAACAGATCAACATCATGTTTGTTTCGGGATGTAGTAATTATTGGATGTATGAAGATTAGAGTAGGTTTCAAATGGTTTGGAGTGGCGGTTGGAGATCTGAAAATCGGATTCGGTCCAACGAGGGTTTTAGTGAAGGAATGGTTAGTTTGGGGCGATTGTTTTGGTGCTAGGGGAGACCTAAATGTAGGATTGGGCTTAGAAGCCTCAATCACATCACTGAGAGATATATCCTGAAAGTTAGCTTGCTTAGAAAGATCAGTGGATTGGTATGGACATGATTCCAACTGATTTTCAGGTTTCAGATTCTCAATGAAATAGGAATCAAGAAGGTTGGGGTTTACCTTCACTATTCCATATTGCACTTGGTTCCCGGTGGTTTGTTTCATTAGGGAAGGCTGCTTTTCTTCTGATGTACCCTTCTCCATTGGAAGATTATCTCCCTTAAACCTTATCTTTTCTCTACATTTCTCTAGTCTCTACCCTCTTTTTCTTCTCTATTATCATCTTCCTCTCACTCTATTCTTCCTTTCCTACTGTTAAAATCTCTAGTCGTTACATTGGTATCAGAGCCAACGGTCCTCCTGGCCATTTATGGTAAAACCACAGACTCGTTCAACTGCGAAATTACAGATGGAATCCTTGGCAGAGCAAGTGAAGGCTCTGAGTTTGAAGCTGAATGAGCACACGGAGCAGACATCGTTGAAGATGAACGAATTTCGAGCTCAGTTAACGGACAATCAACGTGATCATAACCAAAGGATCGAAGCCTTGTTGTCGGAGCAGAAATTGCTCAGGAAAGAGCAAACTACAATGCACCATTCCTTGCTTTCGTCTCACCAAAACCTGGAAGAATTAGTTCACAAAACAGTTTCAACCATGGCTAGACTCATCGAATCCCAACCTGAAGACTCTACATCCAATCTTAAAACACCGAACCATTCTTAGCCACACCAACACTTCAAAGAGAAATTAGTTTTTCCCGGATCAGGAGGAAATCTTGGGCCAACTCCTTCCACAATTCTTGGGGGAGAATCATCGAACAGTAAGAGTACAATCTCTATCAATAAAATGCTTCCCCGTTGTGAGCTTCCTTCTTTTGACGGATCAGAGATAGAGACATGGGTTAGCAAGTGTAGTAAGTACTTCCAACTTTTTGAAGTGGAAGAAGATCGGAAGATCCAACTGGTGGGTCTCTATCTTCATGGCAAGGCAGAGAATGGTTCAGAAACTGGTTACCAAGCCATCCACAGTGTTATCACCTAATATTTCGTATGACACGTGAACCAATAGTCATTTAGCTTTTGAACACGTGGGACGGTTGAACTATGTTGAATAGTCTTAATGTCCACGTAGACGTGCGTTGAATAGTCAAAGTAAGAAGAATATCTCTCCTACAAAGTATTCCTCTTTAGGTCTCCTAATCCAATTAGGACAACACAAGCTAATTGGGATTATAATTCTAGGACTAAAGAGGAGTAATTTAAGTAAAGTCCTAATACGATTAGGATTAGGATACATGATCAAACACTATAAATACATGGGACTTTCTACAATCTAAGGTACATTATTCTAGACTCATACTCTGAGTTAAATGCTTTTCCGATCACAAGTTCCATACTGACTTTAGCATCGGAGAGGGGTCGCCGGTCAGCGGCCTCCTTTAGGCTAACGTTTTCTGTCTTGCAGTTAACACAGCTTACGTGGAATTCAAGTTACAATTTCTCGGTAACAAATTGGTGCGGTGAGCGTGGAATCTTTAAAAGATTCTATCAAAGAACATGGTGATCTTAGAAGAAAATCAGGCCACTAATGCTCAAGAAGAAGACATGGACCATGATGAAGACACAATGGCTCTAGACGAAGAAGTTGCTTTAAACCGAATGTTCGAGTGGTCAGGAACTGTTGATCCAGAGCAAAGAAAATGGATGGACAGAGTCGCAGCCGAGGTGGCGGTTAGAACGGTTAATGACAGATCGACTATAGATCGTTTGTAACAAAAATTGGAGGATTTGAGTAAGCGAATTCCTCCAGATCGACCACGAAGCGAAATTCGGGGTGTAAAACGATCTCGGAATTCGGAGCGTTCTCGAAGTTATACAGCATCTTCGGCTGGAAGAACTCGAACCGCGGATCGCGAAAAAACTCCAGTTCGAGGAAGATCTGTAGAACGATCTCCAACTCCTCCGAGGCGCAAACCTCGTATAAAGTCACAAGCAAGAAAAGTCTCACCAGGGATTGTAAGGAGACTGTCTTACGAGGATAGATCGGCGTCTTCGAGGAGCTCCTCAGGAAGTAGAGACCCTAAACATCGGAGGTCTCGAAGAGATAATTCTGAGGTTGAGGAACTTAGACGTAAACATAAAAGACTTGTCGATACGTTCGATAGAAGTTTAGCCGAGGGAATTGCTAAAGCTCTTAAGGAGCGAGATGAGGCTACGGGAACCAAGAATGGGGGGTCCAGAGAAGGGAGGAGACACAGGAGAAGAAATCGGATCGAGATTATTCTGATGAAACTTTATGGGGCGAGGAAGGACCTATACAGGATAAAGACAGTCCACTATGTGCTAAGATTCTGACAGCTCCTTACCCGAACAATTTCAAGTATCCCAATTTTGATAAATACTGTGGAGATTCTGACCCTGTGATGCACGTCAAAAGTTTTGGAAGGGCGCTTCTTGCAAGTCCGGTTAACGAGGCACTTATGTGTAAATTATTTCCAACAACTTTGAAAGAAACAGCTGCACAATGGTATGATTGTCTCCCTACTGGTTCAATCAGGAGCTGGAATCAACTTTCAGAATCCTTTAAAGCACATTTTGTCACGGCCATACCAGAGAAGAAGACTGTCGATGATCTGATGAGGGTACGACGAGGAGAAAACGAGACCTTAGAATCATATCTGCACAATTTTAATAATGTGGCTTTGAAAGTTGAACCCTTGATTGTATCCTCAGCACGGAAGACACTAGCGGAAAATTGCCGAAATCGGGATCTTCAGATGAAACTTATGACTGAACGACCGAACGATTTTCATGCTTTGATGACAATGGCAAAATCGTTTGTGGTGTAGGATGAGCACCAAGATGATCCCACGAGGAGAGTAAAGGCAATCAAGTCCGAGGTGCAAGAAAGAGATCGAGGCAGTGGCCGGAGCTCGGATAGATGGGAGAGGAATCGTGAGGTTCCAAGGAAGCCTTTTGATAAAAGAGATCGAATCCCATTGCCTGCCCCTCGTGCTCAGGTTCTTATGTGGGTTGAAGAACAAAAGGAGCAAATCAGATATCCACCCAAAGGTGGGAAGCCAAAGTTTAATGGCAAGTATTGTGCTTTCCACAAATTGTAGGGTCACGATACAGAAGATTGTGAACAGCTAGCAAAGGAGTTGGATAAATTGGCAGCTAAAGGAAAGTTGAAAAACCTCTTCGAGAAATATAAAGATCAATTCCCAGATCGAGAGGGAGCAAAGACTCCTCGGGGTGTCATTAATATGATTATGGGAGGTTCTCCCGTTGACAGGAGCGTTAGAAGGAAACGGGATTTCGCCGAGCGGGTACGAATCGAGCAGATTTCAAAAGTTTTTGACTTCGGGTCATTGAAGGTTCGTCCAAGTGATCCACATGATGATGCCTTGGTTATCGATATGCACGTAGAAGGTTTTACGGTTATAAGAGCTTTGCTAGACACATGAAGCTCAGTAAATATCATCACGAGAAAACCTTTCGAGGCCCTCGGCTTGGAACAGGGACGTTTGACACCTTCCGCGTCACCTTTAGTCGGTATCAGTGGACATCCCGTACTTTTGTTGGGAGAAACCCAGCTCGAGGTCGAAATAGGGAATACCACGAGCAAGTGGAGAACTATTACTGATTTTTTAGTGATTGACACACCGATCGCTTATAACTTGATAATTGGCAGGCCTTTGATTTCGGGTAGTCGGGGTGCCATATCCCTTTATTATTTAGCTTGGATGATCCCGACCGAACGAGGAATGGCAGTGGCACTTGGTAGTCAATCGGTTGCGAGGCATACTTATATGACCTCGTTGGAAATAGTCCCTCAAGAAAGTATCTTAGTTGAGGAAGTTAAGGAGCGTGGCGAACCAGTTGACGCAATTGAAGCCGTAACCTTGGAAAAAGGAAAGGTAGTACAGGTTTCAGCAGAGTTACAAGAGAATTCGAAGAAGATTGTTATCGCAGCGCTCGAGGAGAATAAAGATGTCTTTGCCTGGACATCGGCAGATATCGTAGGAGTTTCTCGTGAGGTCATGGAGCACACGCTAGACATTGACCCAGAACACACTCCTGTGAAACAGAAGAAGAGGAATCAAGGGGCGGAAAGGCAGCAGTTCATTAAGAGCGAGGTTGAAAAGCTGCTTGAGTTCGGGAGAATCAAGGAAGTTCATTACCCACAGTGGATTTCAAATGTGGTCTTAGTCAAGAAAGCAAATGGAAAATGGAGAATGTGCGTCGATTTTTCCGATTTGAATAAAGCTTGCCCTAAGGATTTCTATCCATTGCCATGCATAGACATGTTGGTAGACTCAACTGCCGGATACGAGGTATATTCTTTCCTCGATGCAAAGGAGGGTTTTCATCAAATCCCGTTGGCCGAGAAGGACATGGAAAAAACCAGTTTCATTACACCAGAGGGTACTTATTGTTATCAAGTAATGCCTTTTGGTCTAAAAAATGCTGGAGCGGCCTATCAAAGGCTAGTCAACAAGATGTTCAAAGATCTCATTGGGAAGAATGTCGAGATCTATGTTGACGACATGATTGTGAAAAGCAAGAGGGTGGAAGAACATGCTAAGGATCTCGAGGTGGTTTTTAAGATTCTGAGGGAGTATAATTTGAGACTCAATCCTGAGAAGTGTACCTTCGGGATCAATTCTGGAAAATTTTTGGGTTTCATGATTTCTAAACGAGGCATCGAGGCAAACCCAGACAAAATCAAGGCTATTGTTGATCTCCAGCCACCAAAGAGTGTACGCGAGGTACAAGTCTTAAACGGTAAAATCAATGCTTTGGGTCGTTTTATCTCTTATTCCGCTAAACGATGCATGCCATTTTATAAAAGCCTTAAGGGAGTGAAGGACTTCGTATGGACTGATGAGTGTCAAACCTCGTTCGAGGATCTCAAGAAATTTCTATCCTCTCCACCTCTTTTAAGTCAGCCTGTAAAAGGAGAAGATTTATATTTGTACATAAGCGTGGGAGAGGAGTGCATTGGTATGGTATTAATTCGAGAAGAGGATGGTGGAAAAGTTCAATATCCGGTTTATTATGTAAGCAGAGTGCTTCGAGGGGCAGAATCGAGATACCCAAAAATGGAGAAGTTGGCTTTCGGAGTGTATATTGCTGCTCAGAAGTTGAGACATTATTTCTTGAGTTATACCATCGTAGTTCGTACAGACACCCCACTCAGGAAGATTCTTTCACGACCTGAGGCCTCGGGGAGACTGACGGAATGGTCCATAAAACTCACGGAGTTTGACGTGAGATTCGAGCCAAGGCCATCAAAAAAGGCTCAGGTCCTCGCTGATTTCTTGATCGAGGTCCCACCGGAAGAAGAAGCTGAGCAAGTATTAAATACTTGGGAAATCTTCGTAGATGGGAGTGCCAATAAGAGTCAATCTGGGATCGGAGTTTTTTGCAAAAGTCCAGATGGGTTGGTGTTCAGACACGCCGCGACCTTGGGCTTTGATTCCTCAAATAACGCCGCAGAATACGAGGCGATATTGCTCGGGCTGCGTTTGGTTAAAATTATCAGGGCAGACAAGGCAGTAATCAAAAGTGATTCGGGCCTAGCAACCAATCAGATAAGAAATTCTTGGGAGACCAAACATGCTCGAATGAAAAAGTATCACGAGATGGTAAAACGTACAATTGAGGAATGTGAGCTCGCGGGGTGTAAAGTTGAGATCGTACAAATCCCGCGGGAGGAAAACATGGAGGCTGATCACCTGGCAAAATTAGCTTCTGATCCTACTAACCTAAATTTGTGTCCTTGTGATTTACAGGTTATTCCATGTGCAAGTATCGATTCCAAAGAGGTTTTAGCGCTCGATCGAGGCAACGAATGGTACTGGCCAATTTTCGAATATCTGTACGAGGGAAAATTGCCGGAGGATAAGTCTCAACATCAGAAGATTGTGAGAAAATCAAGTAGATACACAGTCGTGGATGGAAATTTATTCCGAAGGTCGTATTCCCAACCATGGCTCAAAGCAGTTGGGATCGAGGAAGGAGTCAAGATTTTAGAGGAAATCCATGAAGGATCATGTGGGGCTCATGAGGGCTGGAATGTTCTGGCTCGAAAGGCGAGGTTGCTAGGTTATTATTGGCCACAGATGAACAATGATGCTGCGGAGTTTGTAAAGAAATGTGCTGCGTGCCAAGCTCACGCTCCAGTTTTGAAAAGCCCGGCCTCGGGATTAGAAGGTATAAAAGTAGCATGGCCATTTGCGACCTGGGGAATTGATATCGTAGGACAGTTTCCGATGTCAACTAATCAAAGACAGTATGTTATCGTAGCAGTCGATCACTTTACAAAGTGGGTCGAGGCTGAAGCAGTGTCCTCGATAACGGCCCAACAGATTGTGAAATTTGTCAAGAATAGCATTGTATATCGTTTTGGGGTCCCCAATACGATAATCACAGACAATGGCAAACAGTTTGACAGTGTTTTATTCAGACACTTTTGCGAGAGAGAAGGGATCAAGCTAAGGTTTAGTTCTGTCTTCCACCCACAAACAAATGGGATGACCGAGAGGACTAATCGAACGATCATGGAAGGAATCAAAAGGCGCTTAACTCACCTCGAGAAGTTAACGAATTGGGTCGAGGAGCTGTATCATGTGTTGTGGTCGTATCGAACGACGCCAAAGACAGCTACTGGAGAAACCCCATTTTCTTTAACTTATGGAACATAAGCCTTTATTCCGGTCGAGATTAAGGTACCAAGTACGAGGGTTCTCCATTATACTGAAGAATGGAACGAACTGAACTTACGAGACAACTTGGACGATCTCGAAGAAAAAAGAGAAATGGCGCTTGCACGGATTGAGGCATATAAGGCTAGAACAAAGAGACTATATGATAAAAGCGTACGACCGAGACAATTTTTCAAAGGGGATTTTGTCCTTCGTAGTACAGCAGCATCGAGTTCGAGACAAGGCAAAGGTAAACTGGGAATTAAGTGGGAAGGACCATTTCGGATCATAGAATGCGTCGGAACACATACTTATCGTTTGCAGCATCTCGACGGCACTGAGGTTCCGAGGACTTGGAATGCAATCTCTCTCAGAAAATATTATTTTTAGCTTTTTTATTTTCTTTTATTATGACATGTAACTCAGAATTCAACTTAGGAGTTATTATGAATAAAGGCCCACGAGACATCGTTTTCATCTATGACTTATAATTCAGATATTACTTTGGAGTTATTTGCTTATGAAAAATGCTCGGATCGTAAGAAATTAATTATAAGGAGTTTTGTCTTATTTCGGAAGTTTTGTTCTAAGTATTCAACACTGGACAATTTGGTTATGTATTAAAATCAAGCTTATGCATGCTAGAAGGCTTCGATTAAAACCAAATCTAAGAACGTCGTGGTAAGAATCCACCCTACAAGAGTTAGCCCGACCAGAAAACAAAGGGGGGGCTACTACGAGGGCTGCGAACAATCAAAGTTCAAATAAGAAAAATAACATAAAGAGTTCTCGGAAAAATTACTGATATAACTTCCAAACAAAGAACTTGTACGAGCGTATTAGACGTAATATTCAGAGACAAGATAAGGAAAAATTTGTTATATTCATTAAAGTCAAAAACAGGTTACAAGATGAATAGAATTAAAACTATTCATTAGGTTCAACTACGGATATCGGGTCCACAGGGATCCCTTCCTTGGGAGAGTCAGGCTCGGGAAAGGACTCGTCAAGGACGGCATCTGCTTCTTCATCGTCCTCGGGAGGATTCACATTCACGAAGAATTTGAGATCTTCCTGGGAGATATCAGGGAACCTTTCTCGAATGGACATAACGAAGCGAGTTTTGAATCTGGACATACGCCAAATCTCGTTCTCCTCCATTTTTGCAATAGTCTCCTCGTGAGCAGCATCCTGGTCCTTTCTGGCTTTCTCGGAAGCCTCGAGTTGGGATCGTAGTTTCTGTGATACCTCCCTTCCTCGAGCTCTCCAAGTCGCCTGATCAATCTTTTCTAAGGCAAGTTGAGCTCGCGCCCCTTGATGAAGACCTGCCAGTGCAAAGCAGGAATCGAGCCATTGGGATCGGATCTCATCCTCGAGGTCCAGTACTTGTTTCTTCGAGACCTCGAGGGCTTTGTTTAGTTGAATGCAATCAACCTTCAGTCTCTCACACTCAAAAGTTTTTTCCCTTCCAATGTGTTGAGCAGACTTCATGATTTTCGTTTGGGCACTCAATGCATCTTCTGCCGCGTCAAGTTTGTCCGAAACTACCGCCCATTTTTGGCGATAGTCTTCAAGCGATGCGGATTTTTGGAGATACCGGAATGACATGATCTCCGTTGCGGCCATGGCCTGTGCAAATAAAGAAAGTAAGAATGAGAGGCAAGGTCTGGACAATTTGAGAACGATGTCAAAATAAAAGAAAGATTGTTACCTTGGCTTGTCTGACTTGTACAAGCTTAGCCAACTCCTCGTCAGTTAGCTTCTCAGCAAGTTTAACCTCCTCAGGAATGAGGCAGGCTTAGGCAACGTCCTCCGCGATAGCAGGGACGCTTAGAGAAACTTGAGGAAAGCGCTCTGACCAGAACTGTGGAAGGTTGAAAGTTAGAACACCAAAATATCCAAACTTCAGTAAAATTAGGTAAAAGAACTTACGTTGTAAAGCTTATATCTTTCATAGCCATCCAATGAGGCCTCAGGAGGCACCCTGCCTTTGGCATGTGTCATCTCGGGACAATTGGTATAGGGATACCAGTTGGGATCCCAGGCCGAGGGGTGGGGGGGCGAGCTCGTGCCCTCGATTTCTCGAACGCGTTTGGCATGGGGCCCTTCGGGATTATTGGGAAGGGTCTCCGTGGCCTTTTCGCCCTCGGGAATCGAGGTGTCAGAAGAAGTAGACATCGTTTTTCTCTTTGACCGAGTTTGCTTCGGTACACTTCGGTCCTCGAGGCTTTGGATTTTTGGGTCGTTAGAAATTTGGGCTTCAGGATTCTTGGCCTCGGGATCGTCCTCGGTTCCGGAGGAGAGGAGTTGGATTTCTACATCACAAGTTTTTAAAAAAAAAAAAACGTTAGATTTTGAGAAGGATATTAAAATGTGAAGGTTTCGTTAAGAAATTAATTACCAGGAATCTCATTCTCTGTCTGAGGCTCGGGGACAATTGTTTCCTCCGTAAAAGCCACCTCGGGCTCATTGGCCTCGATTGTGGCAACATGGCCGATCGAGGAAGCACGAACCTTCTTGGTCGTTGCACGAGGACCTTTCGGCGCCACGATAACGGAAGGAGCCTGCTTTTCACCTTCTAGAACCTTCAGTCGAGCAGCTGCAAGGCGTTGTTTGTAAGATAACTTAGGGGCCATGATAAAATGCCTGCAAATGAAAAGTTCGTAGTTAAATTCAAGCAAACTTACAAGGGTTCTTTGGAAGAGAAATGGGCTCCCCGAGATGAGCCCGATTAACTTCGGGAGCGGGAAAATAAAAAATGGTCCCGTCCTCCCCGACCGTCGCAATTTGCATGTTGCCTCGGTAACGGATTAGAAATTGCTCGAGGGAGATGGGACTGGAAGGTTTGTATTTTTGGAGTTTTTTGAGGGAGCATTCTTCCTCCTCGTTGAGGACCACGGTCTTCGTAGGGTTCTTCCATGTGCTCGGATCCGTAGGGAATTCATTAAAGTCAATCCTCCAGGGCCATCGGAGGTTGCCATCTTCGGGACCTACCCAAATCCATCGGGAGCGGTGCCCACTATGTGACGAGGGCTTGCCACCGACCAGGCCTTTAGGCTCGTGAACTTCTTTAAACGAGACGCAGGGGTGTTTTAACGCTTTGATAGGAGTTCTCAGATACTTGAAGAGGTTTCCAGTGAGTAGAACTCCTAGATCCTGGCATACTCGGACAAGAGCGAGCATCTCCACCCACGAGTTGGGAACGATCTGCGCGGGACAGAGGTTGAACTCGTTAAGAATATCGTTCACCACCTCGGGAAACGGGAACCTCATCCCATATTCTAAATGCCTCTCGAGAACTGCCACTTTGTGGATTTTCCCTTTAAACATCCTATCTTCAGGTGTAGGGACGGCACAGTCGAAATCCTTTAGGCAAGGGAACTTCTTTTTTAACTCACGGAGTGCTTCAATCGTGTTGATCTTGGTCGCTTCGTGAGGAAGGGCTGTCCCCCAGTGGCCCTGTTGTGGATGTGGAACTCGTGCTGGCATTTGGATCGGAGGGTTAGGGTTTCTAGGGTTTGAGTGTGGTATGATGTTGGGGTTTGGATTTTGTGGTCTGGGAGGTGTTAATTCATCTTCAGACCAATCCATTATGGTTCGACGTCGTGAGTGGTTAGGTTCCAAATCGGAAGAGCGGGACGTATCATTTGAAGAGGTAGGGTTTCGCGATGAAGAAGCCATCCGTTGTGAACGAAATAAAGAAAAAACTAAAGAAGAATGACAAGTGACTTACACTTCGCAGAAATCTGGAAAACGGTTTGCTGAGAGAGTTATGAATTTTTGAAAGCGTGAAGAGATGGAGGGTTTACTCTGATATTTATAGGCAAAATGGTATTTTGAATTACAAAACCTTTCGTATGCTTGGAGGGAGTTTAAGTCTGAGACCACGCTTGAGGACAAGTGTGGAGTTTTTGAGTGAGGCGTGCAAATGGGTAGTTGGACTTGATGGAAAAGTTGTTGGCCACAAACCATGTTTGTCTCTTGGGCCTATAGTTTGGGCCGTATTAACTTTGAAGGATTTGAAAGACATAAGTCCTAAAGGATCTTGTTATCCTTTTGGGGGGGCTTCTGTTATCACCTAATATTTCGTATGACACGTGAACCAATAGTCATTTAGCTTTTGAACACGTGGGACGGTTGAACTATGTTGAATAGTCTTAATGTCCACGTAGACGTGCGTTGAATAGTCAAAGTAAGAAGAATATCTCTCCTACAAAGTATTCCTCTTTAGGTCTCCTAATCCAATTAGGACAACACAAGCTAATTGAGATTATAATTCTAGGACTAAAGAGGAGTAATTTAAGTAAAGTCCTAATACGATTAGGATTAGGATACATGATCAAACACTATAAATACATGGGACTTTCTACAATCTAAGGTACATTATTCTAGACTCATACTCTGAGTTAAATGCTTTTCCGATCACAAGTTCCATACTGACTTTAGCATCGGAGAGGGGTCGCCGGTCAGCGGCCTCCTTTAGGCTAACGTTTTCTGTCTTGCAGTTAACACAGCTTACGTGGAATTCAAGTTACAATTTCTCGGTAACACACAGGTTTCCTGGAATGGATTCATGGAGGAAGTGGAGAAACGCTTTCGTGATACAGAGGTGGAAGACGTGGTTCAAGAGATGCAACAACTAAGGCATGATTCTTCTGTCACTTCTTACCAAGATCTGTTTGGATCCATCAAACTTAGGATGGAAAAGGTACATCCCACCATCACTGAATCCTACTTCATTTCTAGTTTCATAGCTGGGTTGAAACCAGAAATTCGTTCAGCTGTAAGGTCATTTGAACCGCAAGATCTATACACTGCCATTCGCCAAGCAAAATTTCAAGAATCTCACCTAAGGGATATACTTGAAGCTGTAAAGTCCAAACCCAATTTCCGTGTCCCAAATACCTTTCAACCTACCATTATGCCTTCATCTTCAAATGCATTAATTCCTAAAACCCCAGACCCTAAGCCTCACGTGAATCTTATAAGCGCACCCCAGGAGCTTGCTGGAAATGTGGAGAAAAATATTTTCCGGGTCATCAATGTATAACGCAGAAATTGAATGCCCTTAGCATGGAGTTTAAGGACGAAACGGAGATGGCTATTGTGCAAGAAGAAACCATGTTACCAAAAGAGGAAAATGGGGAAGAGTTCGAACAAATATCCTTGTCTATCAATGCCTTAGATGGAGGGGCTACTGATTATACCCTTAGGCTGAAAGGTATGGTGAATAAAAAGGCGATTACAATTTTAATCGATAGTGGAAGTACCCACAACTTCGTGGATTTGAAGCTCGCTAAGGAGGCTAAGTTACCACTCCTCCAAGTTAAACCAACAGCAGTTTCTGCTCTTCCGGATACTCCCATTCAAGATGTTGTGGAGTAGCTCACACAACTTAGACAGACCTCAACTGTGGAATCCTATCAGGATCAGTTTGAGGAATTGAAATTAAAGCTTGAGAAGCTTTATCCATCAATAACGAGCGATTTCTACATTAATAGCTTCATTGTTGGTCTAAAACCAGAGCTTAGAACCTCGGTTAGGTCTTTTCAACCTGAGGATCTCTATTTTGCCATGAAACAAGCCAAGTTTCAAGAAAAGCATGTTAAGGCAATGTTAGAAGCCCTCAAACCTAAACCTTCCTTTCGCTCCCCTCTCCCAAATAAACCATGGATACCAAACACCACATCTAAATCACCAATTACCCCTAGTTTCTCACATAAATTACCTGAACCTACAATAACTAACCTAAACCAAACATCTGCTTTAAAAAAAAACACCAATGCTTGTTGGAAATGTGGGGACATATATTTTTCAGGCCACATTTGCACAAACAAGAGGTTAACCATGCTTAACACTGAGGAGATTGTTGAGGAGGAACCATAAGTAGAATACCAGGATTTAGAGGAGGAAGTTCCAGTACTTGAGGCGAACATGGAGCAAGAACAAATTTCCTTATCAATCCATGCCTTAGATGGGGGAATTACTAGTGGCACACTCCAGCTTAAGGGACTGATGCATAAGAGACCCATTCACATCCTTATTGATAGTGGTAGCACCCACAGTTTTGTGGATCAACAACTAGCACGAGAAGCCAAATTGCCCTTGGTGGACGTGAAACCTGTACCTGTTACTGTAGCAGATGGCAGGCAATTGACGGTTTAATCCAAATGCATTGATTGTCCCTGGTCTATGCACCAACACAGGTTCATTTTTACTTTAAGAGTATTAGAGTTAGGTGACTATGATTTAATACTTGGGGCTGATTGGATGAGGAAGCATACGCCTGTGACTTTTGATTTTAACAGAAATAGGCTGTTAGTTCATGATGGGAATAAGAAGATTGAATTAAAGGGAATGGAAGGCAAGGAGAAATTTAAATCCATGTCCCTGAAATCTATGAACAAATTGATTAGCAAAGGATGGAAAGGTGTCACGTCATCCTTGTTTATGATCACCGTGGCTGACCCGGAAACTTTATCCCAACCAGAACCTAATGTCATTCCTGCTGAACCATTACCACCTTCTACTACACCATATCGGTCTTTACTATACAAATACAAATACCTATTCCAAACACCCTCAACCTTACCCCCCAATCGAACACATGATCATGCCATCCCTCTAAAAACTAATGAACCTGTTAATGTGAGACCATATAGGTATTCCTTTCACCAAAAAAACGAGATAGAGCGATTGATAACGAAGATGCTAAAGAGTGGTGTAATCCAACCAAGTAACAGCCCTTATACCTCACTGTTGAGTGTGATTTGTGCCTATAAAATCAAGGATTTTCCATAGAGTTTTCGTGCTTAAATTGTGTTGCGAACAACCTGAGATTGTTCTTTAGTGCACAAGTTCAGCCTGTGCTCCCGAATAGTCTGCCTGTGCCCAATTGAGTCAGAACAGCTTGTAATAAGGGTTGAATCTGCAAAAATCAAGTCAAAGATGCCTTTACTCACATGGTCTCGGTTTTGTGATGTGGGGAAGTGAAAAAGTAGAGTTTTTGGAGGTTTGTGGAAGGCTTTGGGGTTTGGAGTTGTCTTCTTGTGCTTTTGTCTTTTCTGCAGGTTGCTTTGTCTTACTATGCAGTTGTCCTTTTCTGCTGAGAACAGTCTGCCCGAGAACAGCCAGATTCCAAGGAGCATCTTCATTTGTTTATCATTTCTTTTCTTGTATAAATACCCTTTCATGGGTATTGCTTTCAGATAATCAATTAGTTAAGACATTAGTAGTAGTTTAATTTCAGTTTCAGTAGTAGTAGTGTAAGGTCTCTCTGAGACCAGGCAGCAGCCTGTTCGTACTTTTCTTATTTTGGATTTTAAGCATGACAATGAGTGAGTAGTCACTCAAGGTGGAAAGCCAGCCTTCCGGCTGGTGGTTGTAAGCATATCTTTTCCCTATTATGAATGAAGTCATGTTTGTTTTGATTGTTCAATAGAATTTCCATTCATATGCAAGCCTCGCGAACTTGTATTCTCAGTTGTTTGATGTTGTAGGGACCAACTCGGATCAAGCAATAGATAAACTATTGAACACATATATTTTATACCGGGACCAATAAGGATAAGATGTATGCTAGGGGTTCTTATTTATAAGATGCTTCTTGTGCTTAATGCTTGTGCTTGTGTAATCTAATAGAAACTAATTTTACATAAGTATAAAGAATCTTGGGAACATGTGACCATCTGACTTGAGTGAATATAGTGAAGATACCCTAGATCTATAATAAATATGGTTAATTTGTATGAAGGAATTGTGTGCTTGTTTACCATCAGTTTTGGCTGTGCTTTACACCTGCTCGTTTTATATTGGTTAAATCCATTTAAGAATTGTATGATCAGTACTGCCATTAGTTTATATTTAGTTTATAGTAGTTTAGAAATTCTCAAATCAATTAAGCACAACCAGCCGACTGTTCTATATCTGAAAAGAGACCAGCTTGAGACTGTTCTATCCATGTGGAGACGATAAACTTATCACTTTATTACTTGTCTAGTGCACTTGCTAGTGTCATCCCACTCATTTGTACACAACACTCACCGGTACTTTTGGTAAAGAAGAAGGAGGGAACTTGGAGGTTCTGTGTTGATTATAGGGAGCTTAATAAGCTTACTATCAAAGATAAGTTTCCCATTCCTGTTATTCAGGAACTGATCGATGAATTACAGGGTGCTGTAGTATTTTCTAAACTGGATTTGCGCTCTGGTTACCACTAGATTCGGATGAGGCTGGCAGATGTTCCTAAAACTGCTTATAGGACACATTTTGGTCATTTTGAGTTTCTCGTTATGCCCTTCGGGCTTACCAACGCCCATGCTACCTTTCAGTCACTCATGAACACCATTTTCCAACCTTATTTGCGAAAATTCGTGTTAGTATTTTTCGATGACATCCTCATCTACAGCAAATCTGAAGAAGAGCATTTGCAACATCTTGAAATAGTTTTTCAGCTACTGTCTCTTCATCGGTTGTATGCGAAGGGATCAAAATGTGACATAGCTGTTTCCTCTATTTCTTATTTGGGGCATATTTTATCTTCTGAATGAGCGGTCATTGATCCCGAAAAGGTTGCTGCAATGGCAAATTGGCCAGCGCCACGTACCTTGAAAGGCTTACGAGGATTTATTGGTCTTACAGGTTATTATCGAAGATTCATTAAGGGTTACGGGAACATTAGTAAGCCCTTGACAGACCTGCTCAGAAAAGATGCATTCCGGTTGTCAACAACTGCTCAAGAAGCATTTCTTGAACTCAAAAAGTTAATGACTCGGGCTCCAGTTCTTGCCTTACCCGATTTCACCAAACCGTTTGTGTTGGAGTGTGATGCTAGCGGGTCGGGAATCGGTGCAGTGTTGATGCAGCAAGGCAGACCAATATGTTTTTTGTCCAAAAGTCTTAGCCCGAGGAACCAAGCCTTATCGGCCTATGAGAGAGAACTACTGGCTATTTTGCAATCATGCACCACTTGGCGCCATTATTTGGAAAATTCTACTTTCATCATCAAAACCGATCACGAAAGTATTAAACATTTGTTAGAGCAGAACTTCACACTTATTTGCAACACAAAGGCATCTCAAAACTCTTGGGCCTTGAGTACACCATTCAATACAAGAAAGGGGTTGACAACAAGGTGGCAGATGCATTATCGCGCCAAATGGAGGATGAAATGGAATTGCAGTCTCTATCCATGGCAGTTCCTACTTGGTTGGACTAAGTTCAAACTTCTTACCTTGGGGATGCAGTTGCTTCGGCATTAATCCAACAATTGACAATTCAACCACACGGGGATCCTAATTATACATTGCAAAATGGTGTTCTTCGTTTCAAGCAACGCATTTACATTGGCTCTAATACGGATTTGAGGTCTAAAATTTTGGAGACTTGTCATAATTCAGCCATTGGGGGACATTCAGGTGTGAAAGGTACCTTGACCCGACTTCATCAACATTTTTTCTGGCCAAACTTAAGAGAAGATGTCATAAAATGGGTCTCGACTTGTGATACTTGCCTTCGTTGTAAGGCTGATCATACTGCTTACCCCGGGTTACTACAACCCCTGCCCATTCCACAAGGCGCATGGCAGGATATCTCCATGGATTTCGTTCAGAAACTCCCGAAGTCCAGAGGGTACGACACAATCCTTGTGGTGATTGACAGATTTACGAAGGTCGGTCATTTTATTCCCCTTTCCCATCCTTACAACGCTGTTGGCCCTAACAAGAACAGAATCACCTAGAGGGGGGGGGGGGTGAATAGGTGTCTAAGTTGAAAACTGAGAATTTCTAAGTTTTTAAGGAAACTTAAATTTCAGAGTCAAACTTTCACAGAGTCAGAGGCAAGATTATAGAATTTGCTTCTGAGGAAAATTCTGCTTATACACAGTTAGCCTGCTTTCAGCAACAGAAGTTCGGTAAGAGAACTTCTGGACAGTCTTCTGAACAAAGACAATGATACTTACAGAAAATCTGTTTCAGCACTAAATATAAGCAAGTACACAGAAGCAATAATAACAAGTATAAGAGGGAGAAAGAAGTTCAGGAGGTCCTGATTGAACAATTCGATTTATCCAAGTTCGCCACAGAAGTCCTGTGACTACGTCTTGTCCCCTGAGGTCGCAGCCTACAGAGATTTTATAAATCCACTATTCAGAACTTTTATGGCAAGTTCAGAAGCTCCTTTACATCAACAGAACTTAAGCTAATTTCTCACTTAGTCCTGACTAGCCTAAAAAGAGTTAAAGGATTTCCACCAGAACAAACAATACTCTGTTTTCTGGATTTCTCACCCAACTCTAATCTCAACTAGATTTCTCTCTTTAAATCTAACTGAAGATCACAAACGATCTCAGTTTACAAGATTCCTATTATGAACTTGTTTTTCTTCACTCTCTCACTTTACTAAGACTATGCTAAGAAAGATTGAGAATGGAAAAGTTGCTCTGTTTTCTTGTTTAAAACAGTGCGTTAAGATTTTGCTCGATGATCATGCGTGTATTGATGCATTGGAGCTTGGCTACTATTTATAGTGATTGAAGATGACCGTTGTGGAGTTTGAAACTTCAAAGGATATGACATCAGTTGTTGTAGCCGTTAATTTGTCAAGTCTTCAAACGGTCTTCAAACACTTTGATTCCGTTATCCTTGTTCTTTAACTAAATCCGGTAAGTGATTTGAAATCAAGGATGAGGATGACAGAATCATTCTTCAATTAGATCAACAAAGGGTAGACAAGGAAATTCCGGTTTCTCTTGAACAGACAAGCGCGCTCCATCAAAACAGCTTTTTGAACTTTTGGCGCCTTGCATTGAATGCAAGTGTCAGAGCATTAAATGCTCAAACAAACCCGTGACTAAGCTTTCAGAAGCTTATTTCCAGTTGTCTAGACTTCTGATCAAATTGGCAAAACTTCTGATTGCAAAGAACTTCTGAGGAGAGCTTTAGCAGACTTCGGCTTCAGAGCGGAGTATCCAGCTTCTGAGTTATTGAAACTCTGACTTCAGCAAACTGATCTTCTGAGTTCTTTAGGCAATCCAGAAAAGATTCATTCAGCACCTGCTGAGTAACTTACACATAGACTAAAACAAAAATATTAGTCAACAATAAACTATATGTAAGATAGAATTAAGTTTTCATCTTCTGAAACGTTTGGACATAATCAAAACACTTAGGGTTCATCATGCTCCCCCATTTTGGTTATGGACAAACCGTGGTCAGAAGGTAAAAAGAAAACATGAGGTTTAGAAAAAGAACTTCCTGATGCAAATGTTTCATAACTTCTGAGTAAATTAACTCCCCCATTTTAGTGTAAATGGTGAACTTCAGCAATCTGTATAAACTTAATAAGACTTAAGATCAAGTTGTTAGATTTAATGAAGTGTAATTTACTAAGTTAAAAAGAAACATAAGCAAAGAGTAAGAAGTCAGATATGCAAGAAAGTATAATGAAGATTCAGTGTATATATTTTAATTCAGAAGACAACATAAGACACAGAATAATCAGAAGAGCAGAAAAAGTCCTAAGACAGAGACTACCCAACCCAGAACCTAGCTAAGAAGCTTAAGTCCTAAAAGATTACAAGTTCCTAGGTTTCTTCTGAGGAGGAGGAACACCACTAGAACCTTCAGCAGCACTTGATCTCTTCTGACCAGACTTCTCCCCCGTTTGACCAGAACCAACAGCAACACCAAGAGCTCCCTGAGACTTCAATTTTTGTTGAACATTCAGAGCAGTCTGATATTGCACAGGAGTTGGTCGCACAGTATTGATCATATCCATTCGTCTTCTGAAGTCATCATCAATGGTCTTCATATGATCAAAGGTCTGACCAGACATAGGTCGCTATTTCTGAACATCATCAAGAAGGAGCTTGATCAACCTATTGTTAGCATACACAGCAGCAGTGAGGTGCTCATTCTGAATATAAGTCTGTCCTCGAACAAACCTATAGCAATTGTGAAGAGTCTTTTCTTGTTCACGTGCCTGAGTGTGCATAACCTTCAGAAGTTCAGTGAGCTCAGCAATCTGTGCATTCTGAGCAGATACAGCAGACTCAATGTTGGAGAGTCGATTGTTGAGATCAGGAGTGATGTCATATACAATCTTTGCAGCTCCTGAAGATGAAGAACCTTGAGCAGAAGATTTCACTTCTCTCAGAATGTGATTTGCAGTACTTTGCAGGTCTTCAATCTTACTAGGGAGCATCTTCTCATGAGCCTCATAATGCTCGTTTGCTTCCTTGACTTCTTCTGTCAATATCTCCAAATTCTCATTGACCTTCAGAGAAGAAGCAAGAGCAATATTGTCCAGAGAAGGAAGAGTCAGAGCTAATTCTCTCAATTTGTACAACTCATCATATGTTGTAACCCCCTCACTGGGATCACATTACGTGTCACATAACAACAATTCCACGTATACATTCAAGTCTCAGTCATTTTCATATAAAATAATGATCTCAAATTTCCATTGAAATCTTAATTTTAAGCTCATATTTAATAAAAGAAATCACGTAGATAGTTAATATCATATAAATACACATCATTCTTTACATATCAAACTATATACATCATTTGTCATTTACAATACATATTTAAGTCATTAGTTTATACATGAAATATACAAAATAATATACACTCAAAATGCTCCAAAATGCATAGGTGAGAACGGACTATCGCTGCCGGTGCGATCCTAACAAAAAGAACTCCACTATCCTGAAAAATGGTGGCAAGGGGTGAGCTGCCTACTCAATAAACATATAGCCATATATGTATACAAATATAACGTGAAAGAATACAAGTAGAGTTATATCATCAATATCAATTTAATTGCATATAAATATCACTACACAGTCACACGCACAATTCATTTATTATGCTCATCATTATTTAATCAATTAGGGCCCTGCTATACTTAAATGACATATGTAAAATGGTCCGTGGGCCCACTCTGTATTCCGTCTCACATATCGGAATACAATCACCTGTGGAGGAGTAAAACTCAACTCACGCAGTCCGCTACGGATATATCTCAACACTGTGCTTCCGGCTCCAAATTTCGGATAGCACTCTCAACAACATGGACCATTTAACATATTTCACTTAAGAATGCTCACAATCCTTTCTCATTACTCATTATCCAATTCACACATCAATCATATAGCTCAACATACTGCATATCAACTCACGATATCACCAATAGTTCTATCTCCACATTTCACAACCATCACAACTTTCATAACCATCACAACATTTCACAAACCAATACATATCATATATCACGTATTCACATCAGAATCAATCATGTTCCATACTCAACAAGTTCCAATCACATTACATTTATACACACATATAAGCACTATGCTTACCGTTCACTCGACGAGATCTATTCAACACGCTCGGGTGCTCTTTCACTTGCACCTTGTCCTCCTAATATCACATAAAATCATACAATTAGACTCAATTAAACTATATGGAAATGTATGCTTATGCATGACATATGATTCTCACAACTCACTAGCTTCACATTATAGACTAAACTTCATTCTTTAGTCTTAGTTGTTCATATGACCTATGTGCCTAGATTCTGCCATAACTCTCTCAATACTTACACAAATACCCTGATTCTTGTTGCTACTGAAACTAGACATATATAACTTGAACATATCCAAAAATCACATTAATATCATCCCTGGATCATAAATGGCAAGCAAAGGTATTAGGTTCTATTTCTGGCAAGAAAACAGACTACCCAGCTTTCCATCGCACATGGTAATGTCAATGGTTCTCTCAAACCACACACTTTCTACATAAACCATTTTACAGGGACATACTTCCACATGTTATAAACAACTTTGTAAGAATATGGATTCCCTAAATATGAGCTTAAGAGCCTCAAATGACCATCACAAGATTGCTGCCTCACATACAATTCCATTTCGAGGCAGTCATGTCCACACCAAGCTAACCTCTTCCACACAATGAATTAGAGACCCATATTTTACAGGAATCTAGCCAACATATAGGGGTAAATGGTTTCTTCTTTGTGTTTTTGCCAATTCCATCTCTATCATGATGAAATGCAATCCCTAAGATGACTGAAGAAAACTGCCTACAATTCAGCTTAGGACACTTCATGCATACCTTTCACTAAAACAACATATAACCAACTCAAACAACACCAAGCCACCACAAACATCACCATAACTCATTTATAATCAATCCCATCACTATACTTAGGGTTTTCAGAACTTCAAATCCATGGAAACTATGCTAAAACAACTTACAAACCTTAACTTGATGCCTTTCCTTTGTTATGCTACCTATCTCCACTTGTTTGCCTTGGAAATGGTTGGAATTGAATGAGACTTCGTTTGGGGTTCTTAGGGTCTGAAAATGGAAGGTTTAAGGGAGGTTTTTGGTTGCTGAAGAAACGAGATTAAGGTTATAAATGAAGAGGTTATATTTGTCTTATAAAGGGTGACACCTCGTGGTTAAGTGAGGTGCTTGCTTCCAAACTTCACAATCAATCCTCCATACTTCTAATTCAACCAATTAGGTCCAGGTTTCTTCAATTGATATGTGTACTAATTCAACACACTCTCACTAACCATTCATTACGGCTTAACACATCGCTAATCGCCTACTAATCGCACCTTAATCGCCGTTTGTGTGTAAAACTTGTTTGTGATTGAAATGAATCTGAATGTAGTCTTATGGAGAAGTGTATATATATATATCTAACAAATCTATAAGTTAGGGTTTAAGGATGTTACATTTCTCCACCCGTTAAAAAAAATTTCGGCCCCGAAATTCACTTACCAGAATCATCAAATAGATATGGATACTGTGATCTCATCCTTTCCTCTACTTCCCAAGTAGCCTCATCAAGTGTTTGATTATGACTCCATCTAACTTTCACCATTGGTATTTCACGGTTCCTGAGTCGTTTCATTTCTCTTCCCAAAATCGCTAATGGTTGCTCTCGGATTGTCAAGTCTTTATTCACTATCTCAATCTCAGGTTCCGGAATCATATGACTTGGATCTGATCTATATCTCCTTAACACTGATACATGGAATACATCATGAATTAAGGACAACTCTGGTGGCAAGGCTAATCTGTAAGCAAGTGGTCCAACTCTCTCTATGATCTCATACGGCCCGATGAATCTTGGATTCAACTTACCTCTTTTGCCAAAACGAACTATTCCTTTCCATGGTGAAATCTTCAAAAACACTTTATCTCCGATTTCATATTCCATTTCCCTTCGGTGTTGATCCACATAAGCTTTCTGACGTTCTTGTGCAGCTTTCAAATACTTCTTTACTAAACTAATCTTTTCAACGGTCTCCTGCACAATCTCAGGCCCTTCTAATTGTCTCATTCCTTCAACATCCCAACATATAGGACTTCTACAAGGTCTACCATACAATGCCTCATAAGGTGCCATGCCTATACTAGAATGGTAGCTGTTGTTATAAGCAAACTCCATAAGTGGAAAATGTACATCCCACTCACCTTGAAAATTAAGAACACATGCCCTCATCATATCTTCCAAGGTCTGAATGGTTCTTTCTGACTGACCATCTGTCTGGGGATGAAAAGCTGTACTAAAATGCAATTTCGTACCCAAAGCTTGTTGTAAACTTCCCCAAAATCTAGATGTGAACCTAGGATCTCGATCCGAAACAATAGAGAATGGAACTCCGTGTAACTTCACAATTTCCGAAACATAAAGTCTTGCCAATTTATCCATAGTATCTGTCTGTTGCACTGGAATAAAATGAGCAGACTTGGTAAGTCTATCAACTATCACCCATATACTGTCATGTCTACACCTTGTTCTTGGTAACCCTACCACAAAATCCATCGTGATCCGCTCCCATTTCCACTCTGGAATAGCTAAAGGTTTTAATTTCCCAACAGGAGCTTGATGTTCAGCTTTAACTTGTTGACAAGTTAAACATTTGGAAACAAAATCAGCTACATCTTTCTTCATCGTTGGCCACCAGTAAAGAGATCTCAAGTTTCTGTACATTTTTGTCATACCTGGATGCATAGCATAAGGAGCATTGTGTGCTTCCTGGAGGATTTCCGATCGTAACCCCGCTACATCTGGAACACATACTCGACTACCTATCATCATCATACCATCATCACCCTCGGAAATATCAGGTCTTTTCCCATGTTGTACACGATCTTTGATTTTCTGTAGATAGGAATCATGTAACTGCGCTTCCCGAATCCTTTCCCTCAAATCTGGTTTTACCCGCAAAGTAGCCATAAGACCTGTTACTTCATCGATCTCTAACTTCACATCCATAGCTCGCATATCCACAAGTGAATTCAAACTATAACTCCGCATACTAGCCAGAACATCTACACTCTTTCTACTCAAAGCGTCTGCTACTACATTGGCCTTTCCTGGATGGTAATCAATCGTGCAATCATAATCTTTCAATAGTTCAATCCATCTTCTCTGCCTTAAGTTCAATTCTTTCTGTGTGAGGATGTACTTCAAACTTTTGTGATCTGTAAGAATCTGAAATGTCTCCCCATATAGATAATGTCTCCATACCTTGAGTGCATGAACTACTGCTGCCAACTCCAAGTCGTGTGTGGGGTAATTTATCTCATGAGGTCTCAACTGTCTAGAAGCATATGCAATGACTTTCCCATTCTGCATCAAAACACACCCTAAACCTTGTCTTGAAGCATCCGTGTAAACAACAAATCCACCACCTTCAGACGGTAACACTAACACTGGTGTAGAAGTCAACCTCATCTTTAGTTCATCAAAACTTTGCTGACATTTATCATCCCACTGAAATAAAATTCCCTTCCTCAACAATCTAGTCAAAGGCGATGCAATTATAGAGAAACCTTCAACAAATCTCCTATAATATCCTGCAAGCCCAAGAAAACTTCTAAGCTCAGAAACATTCTTTGGTGGCTCCCATTCAACAATAGCTTTGATCTTAGATGGGTCGGGTTGAACTCCTTCTCCTGACACAATATGACCAAGGAATGCAACTTTATCCATCCAGAACTCACATTTACTCAGTTTAGCATACATCTGGTTGTCCTTCAAAATTTTCAAAACAATTCTCAAATGTTGTTCATGCTCACCCTCAGTCCGTGAGTACACCAAAATATCATCAATGAATACAACCACAAACATATCTAGATACGGCTGAAAGATCTTGTTCATTAGTGCCATAAAAGCTGCAGGGGCATTAGTCAAGCCAAACGGCATCACAAGAAACTCAAAATGACCATACCTAGTACGAAAAGCAGTTTTAGGTATGTCAGCTTCTGCCACTCTCAATTGCCAATAGCCTGATCTCAAGTCAATCTTTGAAAAATAACGTGCTCCTTTCAGTTGATCTAACAAATCATCAATTCGGGGTAATGGGTACTTGTTCTTTATTGTCACTCTGTTCAGCTGTCTGTAATCGATACATAACCGCATACTACCATCTTTCTTCTTCACAAACAATACAGGTGCTCCCCAAGGTGAAGTACTAGGACGTATGAAACTTTTCTCTAGAAGCTCTTCTATTTGTTTCTTCAATTCTTGTAATTCTACCGGAGCCATTCTGTATGGAGCCATTGATATCGGAGATACTCCTGGAACAGTCTCAATTGGAAAATCAATCTCTCTATGTGGTGGTAATCCTGGCAATTCATCCAAGAACACATCTGGAAAATCTCTCACTACTGGAATATTCTCTAATTTGTTCCCCTCTTCTCTGGTGTCAACAACATGAACTAAATATGCCTCACTCCCTCCTCGAATCAATTTGAGTGCTCGAACTGCAGATATCAAACAAGAAGGCACAACCTCTCTCTCTCCCACAAATAACACTAATGAGCTTGAATCTGAACGGAGTACAACTTCTTTTGCACAACAATCTACTAAAGCTCCATATTTACACAACCAATCCATTCCCAAAATGATGTCAAAATCTCTAAACTCCAGAACTACTAAATCTATAGGAAACTCACTCCCTCTCACTTTTATAGGACACTCTCTCAAAACTTTATTTACAATAACATTATTACCAACTGGTAAGATAACTCTCATATCATATCCTAATGGCTCTATCTTCCCATTTATTTTCATCAAAAGCTCAGGTGTTATGTATGAAAGAGTAGATCCCGGATCAATCAATACAAAAGCTAAAGTGTCAAAGATAGAAACTGTACCGGAAATAACCTCTGGTGCTGACCGAGCCTCCTCCCTCGGCATAGTGTAAACTCTGGACTGGCCAGTAGGAACATCATGTCTATAGCCTCTCCCTCCTCCTCGTCCTCGACCTCTGCCTCTATCTACTCCAGTCGTACCTCCTGATGTATTACCCTGTCTAATAGCTGGAAGTGGAACTCTCTCGCCTGTATTAGCTAACCGGGGACATTCATTACGATAATGCCCTGACTCTCCACACTCAAAACATGTTCCCCTCTGGAATGTACCATAACACTCTCCCAAGTGAGATCGACCACATCTACCACAAACAGGTGCACGTCCCCAACACTCTCCTACGTGTGACCGTCCACAAGTCTGACAAGCTGGAACGGATCCTGTCCTAGCTCCTCTAAACCCACTACCAGATCGTCCACTAGAAAATCTGTTACTACCAACAGATGGTGCACTGCTCTGAGCATCCCCAAATCCACCTCGCGATCTACCTGCACCATGGTAACTACTACCACTACCTCTGTATTGCTGAAAACTACCTCTAGAAAACTGAGATCCTCCTCTCTTCGTTGATCTACTAGACTGACCCTCTGTATCAAACCTAGCCCGTTTTGCTGCATAAAGTTGTTTCTTCTCTTGTACTATCTCTTCCGCTCTGAGTGCAGACTCTACTAACTCACTGAACTCTATAGCTTGCTTATGAACCATTGCCCTGATATCTGGGTGTAACCCTTTCTCGAATCTGCGACATTTATTAGCTTCTGTAGCCACAACCATAGGTGCATATTTTGCCAATGCAATAAACCTGTTCTGATACTCAATCACTGACATATCACCTTGTTTCAAATTCAGAAACTCAGTTTCTTTCCTGTCTCTGTAAATTTGTGGCATATACCTGTCATTGAACTACTTTTCTAACGTTTCCCACGTGATAACTTGGCCTGCCCTCGCTTGTCTGACAGATCTCCACCATGTAAGAGCATCTCCAGTGAAAAGATTAGACACATACCTAACCTTTAATTCCTCAGGACATTGCATTATTTCAAGCACTTCTTCTATTTTATCCCACCACTGATCAGCTACCTCAGGGTCTGTAGTACCCTCAAAATCAGTGCCTCCCATCTTTCTGATATTATCATAATTTTTATCAAAATGTGGCACAACAGGACCTTGAACTTGAGCCTGACGGTGTGCATAATACATATCCATCATCTCTACAAGTTGTGGAAAACCCTGGGGTGGATTGGCATGTCCTGAACCTGCATCAACTTCTGTGGCTCTACCCCTACATGGCTGACCAACTGACTCCTCACTAGACACTCTACCGGCATGCCTATTCTCACCATGTTCCATGATCCTACATTAAACATAATAATGTCAGAATGTTTCACAACCAACACTTGATCACATGGTCTAGACCTAGGAATGCAACAAAAGATCACCGGAATGTCTAATCCCTAAGAAAGTAGACCCGCTCTGATACCACCTTAATGTAACCCCCTCACTGGGATCACATTACGTGTCACATAACAACAATTCCACGTATACATTCAAGTCTCAGTCATTTTCATATAAAATAATGATCTCAAATTTCCATTGAAATCTTAATTTTAAGCTCATATTTAATAAAAGAAATCACGTAGATAGTTAATATCATATAAATACACATCATTCTTTACATATCAAACTATATACATCATTTGTCATTTACAATACATATTTAAGTCATTAGTTTATACATGAAATATACAAAATAATATACACTCAAAATGCTCCAAAATGCATAGGTGAGAACGGACTATCGCTGCCGGTGCGATCCTAACAAAAAGAACTCCACTATCCTGAAAAATGGTGGCAAGGGGTGAGCTGCCTACTCAATAAACATATAGCCATATATGTATACAAATATAACGTGAAAGAATACAAGTAGAGTTATATCATCAATATCAATTTAATTGCATATAAATATCACTACACAGTCACACGCACAATTCATTTATTATGCTCATCATTATTTAATCAATTAGGGCCCTGCTATACTTAAATGACATATGTAAAATGGTCCGTGGGCCCACTCTGTATTCCGTCTCACATATCGGAATACAATCACCTGTGGAGGAGTAAAACTCAACTCACGCAGTCCGCTACGGATATATCTCAACACTGTGCTTCCGGCTCCAAATTTCGGATAGCACTCTCAACAACATGGACCATTTAACATATTTCACTTAAGAATGCTCACAATCCTTTCTCATTACTCATTATCCAATTCACACATCAATCATATAGCTCAACATACTGCATATCAACTCACGATATCACCAATAGTTCTATCTCCACATTTCACAACCATCACAACTTTCATAACCATCACAACATTTCACAAACCAATACATATCATATATCACGTATTCACATCAGAATCAATCATGTTCCATACTCAACAAGTTCCAATCACATTACATTTATACACACATATAAGCACTATGCTTACCGTTCACTCGACGAGATCTATTCAACACGCTCGGGTGCTCTTTCACTTGCACCTTGTCCTCCTAATATCACATAAAATCATACAATTAGACTCAATTAAACTATATGGAAATGTATGCTTATGCATGACATATGATTCTCACAACTCACTAGCTTCACATTATAGACTAAACTTCATTCTTTAGTCTTAGTTGTTCATATGACCTATGTGCCTAGATTCTGCCATAACTCTCTCAATACTTACACAAATACCCTGATTCTTGTTGCTACTGAAACTAGACATATATAACTTGAACATATCCAAAAATCACATTAATATCATCCCTGGATCATAAATGGCAAGCAAAGGTATTAGGTTCTATTTCTGGCAAGAAAACAGACTACCCAGCTTTCCATCGCACATGGTAATGTCAATGGTTCTCTCAAACCACACACTTTCTACATAAACCATTTTACAGGGACATACTTCCACATGTTATAAACAACTTTGTAAGAATATGGATTCCCTAAATATGAGCTTAAGAGCCTCAAATGACCATCACAAGATTGCTGCCTCACATACAATTCCATTTCGAGGCAGTCATGTCCACACCAAGCTAACCTCTTCCACACAATGAATTAGAGACCCATATTTTACAGGAATCTAGCCAACATATAGGGGTAAATGGTTTCTTCTTTGTGTTTTTGCCAATTCCATCTCTATCATGATGAAATGCAATCCCTAAGATGACTGAAGAAAACTGCCTACAATTCAGCTTAGGACACTTCATGCATACCTTTCACTAAAACAACATATAACCAACTCAAACAACACCAAGCCACCACAAACATCACCATAACTCATTTATAATCAATCCCATCACTATACTTAGGGTTTTCAGAACTTCAAATCCATGGAAACTATGCTAAAACAACTTACAAACCTTAACTTGATGCCTTTCCTTTGTTATGCTACCTATCTCCACTTGTTTGCCTTGGAAATGGTTGGAATTGAATGAGACTTCGTTTGGGGTTCTTAGGGTCTGAAAATGGAAGGTTTAAGGGAGGTTTTTGGTTGCTGAAGAAACGAGATTAAGGTTATAAATGAAGAGGTTATATTTGTCTTATAAAGGGTGACACCTCGTGGTTAAGTGAGGTGCTTGCTTCCAAACTTCACAATCAATCCTCCATACTTCTAATTCAACCAATTAGGTCCAGGTTTCTTCAATTGATATGTGTACTAATTCAACACACTCTCACTAACCATTCATTACGGCTTAACACATCGCTAATCGCCTACTAATCGCACCTTAATCGCCGTTTGTGTGTAAAACTTGTTTGTGATTGAAATGAATCTGAATGTAGTCTTATGGAGAAGTGTATATATATATATCTAACAAATCTATAAGTTAGGGTTTAAGGATGTTACATATGTAGCTAGATGAAGTGTAGAAAGATTGCGTATATAAACAGAAGGATCCTGCATTTGAAGCATAGTCATGAGCTGCAGGTTCTGAGCTTTCAAAGAATGTAATTCTTGCAGCACAATGCCCTGAGCATACATGTCAGCAGCAGAAGTCCTTTGCCCTATACCAGCAAATCTATTCAGCAGTTCATCTGAGCCACTCTGACCCATTCTTCTCAAATCTTCAACACTGGGGGCACCTCCAGCTTCGAAAATACCAGAAGCTCTGCCCATGAAGCCAAAACTTCCAAACCTGTTATCCAAATCTTCTCGATTCAAGTGTTTGCGCAGGAAGTCATAGTTGGAGGACAACCCAGCAAAACCTGAAGGAGTGGGGAAGGAAGTTAAGGGATCACACACAGGAGGTGTATGTCCAGAGGTTGAGAGAGGAGGAACAAAAGTTTGTGTGGAAGGAATTGTATGTGAGAGAAAGGAAGAGAAAGTATTTGTACAGGGAGGTAAGGTTGAAGGAATTGAAAAGGGAGGAGCAGTAATTCCAGTTGATGGAAGTACAGCAGAAGATGATAGAGAAGAAGTAGTAGAAGTAGAAATGGAATCAGTGAAGATTGGTCCAGAGGACAGATTCACTTCTGAATAGGATCCAGAAGGAAGAGTAGATGGAGGAGGAACACCTTCAGATGTTGAAGATGTTGGAGGAATGAAAGTCTGAGATTCACTTACTTCTGTGATAGAAGGTAGTGAGGGAGATGTTTGAGGAGTAAGAGTAGGAGATGAGATAACCTGTTCAGAGGCATTAGGATCAAAAGTTGAAATGGGCTCAGCATATAAATGAGCCATTCTGAACAGCGTTTCAGAGGCATCCCTATCACCAGGGTTTCTTCCTTGATTCAGAAGAACGTTGTCAATGAAGTGCTCATCGTCAACATTCTCAACAAACTGTTTAGCACCTTGAAGAACCTCTTCATCTTCTGGTTCACTCTCTTCTGACAGCTCTTCAATCAGAGGAGCATCAACATTCTCTTTATCAGAAATCTCTGATAAGTCTTTATCAGCATCTTCCGGTTCCTGAGTGACAGGTTCCTCTAATTCAGCACTTGAGGCAATAACGAAGTCCTTCTTCTTCAGAACCCTTCGTTTTGCAGCAGTCTTCTTTCCAATTCTGGTAGAAAGGGAGACATTTTCAGCAATCCGAGAAGATAGTGAGACATTCTCAAGATTCCCTTCTTCCTCTGAAGTCTCAACTACCTTTGAGAACTCCGCATTCTCAAGTTCAGCAGCGCATTCTAAAAGTCTCGCATCGGCCTTAGCCTTTGCAGCAATTTCTCGCTCAGCAGCTAACTTGTCCTCTGCTTCCTTCTTCTTTCTTTTCTCTTCAGCAAGAGCCACAACTCTTGCAACCTTTTCAGCTTCAGCAGCCTTCTCTTTCTCAGCAAGGCGTGCTTCCTCAGCAACCTGATTTTCCTTTTCAGGAACAACATTTGGCTTTTCAGCAACAATCTTGCCAGAGGGTTCAACATTGATTGTTGTTTGAACCATCGTGGGAAGAGGTTCTGAGACAGCCACTTTCTCAACGGTCAGGACCAACTTACTTGATCCCTTCTTTCCCTTGCCCTTCTTGGCAGCATTCTTTCCTTTCAGCACAGAAGCATCCACAATTTCCTTCTGAGCAATACTCACAGTGGGAGCATTCTCCTTCTTCTTTGGAGTTACACCAAAGGAAAGGTTCCTGAAGGTATGCATCTTCAGAACCGTACTTCTACTGGTTACACCTTCTCCTGAGATAACCACAGAGGCAGCTTCAAAGAGCCTCGTCAGGAGGGAACCATAGGCAAGAGCACTAGAAGTAGTGACATTCTTCATCTGCCTTATCAGCATGGCAGGGAGATTAATCTTCTTCTGGTTGACCAGATGCCACATAAAAACTCGTTCTCTGTTGGAAACACAGTTGACTCCTCCAGCCTTTGGAAGAAACACATTAGTAGTGAGATAATGTGCCCACCTCTGATGCTGTGAGAGCCACGTTGCATACGTTTCCTTGGCACTCAGATCTGGTCTAGCCCAATTCACTTCAGAAAACCCATCAACAGAACCATCATCACCAACGATGATTCCTTCATCATCAACACCAATAGCTTGAGAGATAGAAGCCCTGCTGACCTCAATCTCAACATCCCCAACAACCGAGTGAAGAACATCCTCCTCATTAGAAAAGAAATGGAGGTTTTGGTAGAATTCGGTGACTAACTTAGGGTAAATGAATTCATCGAGAGAAACGAATGAATTCCAGTTTTGAGCACTAAGCCAGTTTGAGATAGGTTCAGTAGTTTTAACTTCGTCATCTAGGAACCTAGAAGTAAAAACCCTAGATTCGCTAACTTTCTTTCTACTCTCAGAAGTGAAGAGATGAGTGACAGTGATTTCTAGAGCCATTTAGGAGAAATAGGAAATAAGGTTAAGATTTTGAGAGGAGAAATGCACAGACAACAATGGCGATTCTAATAGCAATGAAAAATGCAAGTAAAAATTGCTAAGTATGGAAAACCTCTATTTATACCCAAACAAGAAACCGTTCCAATTCAAAAAGCAAGTAAACACCGTTTAAAAGGGAACAGATAACCGTTAAACACAGAACAGCGCCGTAAAATGGCAGTAGATAACGCATGCTTACAAGTCAAATCATGATTAGAATTAATTATAACTTAATTATCTCAAACGATTAATCACTTAAGACATACAGAAATAATTAGTCTAAGTTATTGAAGGGGATAAGTCATACCAATGCCTTCTCGTAAGTTGCTGAAAGACATACCAGCCAGAGGCTTAGTAAACATGTCAGCAAGATTCTCTTCAGAGGGAACATGAGTAATTATAATATCCTTCTTCAGAACATGATCTCTCAGAAAGTGATGCCTAATATGAACATGCTTCATCCTGCTGTGCTGAATAGGATTCTTTGAAAGATCAATAGCACTTTTGTTATCACAGTAAATTGTAATTGTTCCAGGGATGACTCCATAGTCAGCAATTTGTTGCTTGATCCAGAGCATCTGAGAAACACAACTTCCAGCAGCAACATACTCAGCTTCAGCAGTTGAGAGAGCCACAGAGGTTTGCTTCTTGCTATGCCAGGAGACTAGGCACTCCCCCAGAAAATGACAACCACCAGAAGTGCTGACCCTTTTCAATTTATCTCTACCATAGTCAGAGTCTGTGTATCCTATAGGAGTGAAATCAGAACTACAGGGATACCACAAACCAGCTTCTGGTGTGCCTTTAAGATATCTGAGAATTCTTTTGACAGCAACATCATGAATCTCTCTTGGTTTAGACTGATATCTAGCACAAAAACACACAGCAAAATGTATATCTGGCCTGCTGGCTGTTAGGTATAAAAGAGAGCCAATCATACCTCTGTAGGTTTTTATATCTACAGGTTTACCCTCTTTCTCTTCATCATCAATGTCTTTGCTGACATCCATTGGAATATCAACAGCATTAGAATCCATCATGCCAAATTTCTTCAGCACTTCTCTAGTGTACTTGGCTTGATTGACAAACACACCATCATTACTTTGCTTGATCTGAAGTCCTAAGAAGAAGGTTAATTCTCCCATCATAGACATTTCAAACTCAGCCTTCATGTGATCACTGAACTCTCTGCACAAAGATTCATTAGTAGCACCAAATATAATATCATCAACATATACCTGAGCTATAAGGATATCCTTGTTCTTCTTCAGAGTGAACAGAGTTGTATCAACACAGCCTCTGACAAATCCTTTAGACAGAAGGAACTTTGTCAGCCTCTCATACCAAGCTCTGGGAGCTTGTTTCAGTCCATACAAGGCTTTCTTTAGCTTGTACACATGATCAGGAAACTTAGGATCTTCAAAACCAGGAGGTTGAGACACATAGACTTCCTCATCAATGTAACCATTCAAGAATGCACTTTTCACATCCATTTGAAAGAGCTTGAAACCTTTGTATGATGCAAAAGCACACAAGATTCTAATGGCTTCTAATCTTGCAACAGGAGCAAAAGTTTCACCATAATCTATGCCTTCTTGCTGACTATAACCTTGAGCAACAAGTCTTGCCTTGTTCCTCACAACATTTCCAAATTCATCAAGCTTGTTCTTCAGAACCCATCTAGTTCCAACAACCTTTATGTTGTTAGGTCTGGGAACCAAAGTCCAAACTTCTGACCTTTTGAACTGGTCAAGTTCTTCTTGCATTGCCATCAACCAGGAGTCATCATCAGCAGCTTCATAGAAGTCCTTGGGTTCCAGAAGTGACACAAAAGCCACATTCCCCATGTATCTTCTGAGCTGAGCTCTGGTCATGACAGGATTATGAACAGAGTCAATGATGTTCTCTAAGGAATGATTCCTATGAGCTCTAACTTCTCTTGGTACATCCAATGAGTCTTCTGAAACGTGTTCATCATTTGTTGAATCATATATAGGAGCATCTTCTGGAAGGAAGTTGACTTCTGGAGTAGGATTCTCATCTTGAGCTTGTTCAGCAACAGGAGGATCCACCTCAGCAGCTCTGGGAGAAACATCTTCTTTATCAACAGGAGATGTAACTTCAGGAGCTTGAACTACATCTTCATCAGGAGCTCTACTATCTGCAGGGTTAGTCTCATCAAACTGTACATGAACAGATTCATCTAAAGTTTGAGTCCTCTTATTAAAAACCCTATATGCTTTACTATGTGTTGAGTAACCAAGAAAAATGGCCTCATCTGCCTTTGAATCAAACTTTGAAAGAAATTCTTTTGTATTCAAAACATAACACTTACAACCAAAGGTTCTGAAATAACCTATTTTAGGCTTTCGACCTTTCCAGAGTTCATAAGGGGTCTTGTTCAGAATGCTTCTGATTAGCACTCTATTCAGAACATAGCAAGCTGTGTTCACAGCTTCTCCCCAAAAGTACTTAGGAAGCCTTCTTTCATTGATCATAGTTCTGGCTATCTCAACCAGAGTTCTATTCTTCCTTTCAACTACCCCATTTTGTTGAGGAGTTCTGGGAGCAGAAAAGTTATGATCAATTCCCTTGGTTTCACAGAATTCTTCAAACATAAAGTTTTTGAATTCTCCACCATTATCACTTCTGATATGGACAACCTTATCATTCCTTTCATTCTCAAGTTTCTTTATCAGAACTGAGAAACATCCAAGTGACTCATCTTTGCTAGACAGCAAGATGACCCAAGTGAATCTTGAATAGTCATCTACAATGACAAAGGCATACTTCTTTCCACCCATGCTCACTGGTTGAACAGGGCCAAAAAGATCCATATGAAGTAATTCCAAAGGTCTTTTAGTTGAAATGACTTTCTTAGTTTTAAAAGAGCTTCTGGATTGTTTACCAGATTGGCAAGCATTGCATAAATGGTTCTTTTTAAAACTAATTTCAGGCAGACCCTCAACCAGTTGATTTCTAGCTACTTTGGCCAGAAGATCCATGCTAACATGAGCAAGTCTTCTATGCCAGAGCCAGGAGGTATCCTCTTTGGACATCAAGCATATATTTTTGCAAAGATTCTCAAGGTTCAGCATGAAAACATTTTCAACTCTAGGAGCAGTTAGAATAACTTCCCTTGACTTACTGTCCAAGATTTTACATCCAGAGGAGCTGAAGACAACATCTCTACCTTTATCACACAGTTGTGCAACACTCAGGAGATTGAACTTCAGACCTCTGACTAGGGAGACATCTTCGATCGGAGGGTTGGTTCCTATGGATCCAGAACCAAGAATCCTTCCTTTCTGAGCATCTCCAAAGCTGACTTTTCCACCTCTTTTAGGAACAAATGTGATGAATGCTTTTTCATCACCTGTCATATGCCTTGAGCACCCACTGTCAATGTACCACACCTTTGACATTGATGGAGCACTCAGAGCCACCTGCAACACAATCAATTAGTGACAGGTACCCAATCCTTATTGGGTCCTTCAGAGTTAGATTTCTCTTCAGCAGGTTTTAATGATATCTCAGATTGCAAGAGATTTTTAATATGGTACTTGCAATCCTTTAACCAATGACCATCACTTTTACACAGCTTGCAAAAGGGAGGGTTCTTGGATCTTTCCCTTTGCTTCTTGGGAGATTTCTTCTTCTTCTTCTGAGAAGGACCAACATCTTCAGAGGCTATAACAGCACTCTCAGAGGTACCAACATCAGGAGGAGAAGCAATCTCTTTCAGAAGACAGGGAGTGACAGGTTTCTTCTTCTTCTGGGGTTTATCACTTCCCAGAGGCAGCTTTTTCTTGCCTTTGGCTTTAGAGCCATCAGCAGGAATGCTGAACTGTTTACACAGCTTCTCTTCTAACACTTTCATGTCAGAAAAGACTTGAGTAAACCTAAGAAACTTGTCAGCCTCACTCTTGTCCAATTTCCTTTTCAGGTACTTGAACATACTATAGAGTTCTTCAAGAGAATCAAAGATATTCTGTTCAGAAGATATGTTTACCTCGGAATCATATGTAACTTCAAGAGGTGCGGAAGTTTCTCCTGTGACATCTTCAGAAGTTGGCTCATCAATAGCCATAAAACAAATCTGAGCTTGCTCTTCCTTTTCTTCAGGATCACTGCTGGTCTCAGAGTCTGACCAGGCAGCCAGCATAGCTTTCTTGAACTTTTTCTTATCTTTCTTCATCTCCGGGCAGTTAGGCTTAATGTGCCCCGGTTGCTGACATCCATAGCACACAATTGGCTTGTTTGGATCTCTCTTGAACTTTTAACCAGAGTCAGGAGTTTTCTTATCAAAGCTCCTGAAAGGCTTCTTGTAGTTTCCACCTCTGCCTTTCCTAAAGGCCTTCTTGAACTTCCTGGTCAGCATAGCCAGTTCCTCATCTTCTGAGGATTCTTCAGAAGATTCTGCTTTCAGGACAACTCTTTTTCCTTCTGACTTTTCTCTTAAGTCATGATTCTTTAATGACATCTCATGAGTGATTAAGGACCCAATGAGTTCATCATACAAGTAATAGCTCAAGTCCTGAACTTCTTCAATAGCAGTCTTCTTGGCTTGCCAAGACCTTGGTAAGCTTCTGACAATCTTCTTCACTCGATCAGATTCTTCAATGTCTTTTCCTAAACTCTTCAAGTCATTGACTATCTTGGTGAATCTAGAATTCATATCTGAAATTTATCAAGCATTTCAAATAACTCATATTCTCTCATGAGTTGGTTGACTTTAGATTGCTTCACTTTTCCTGTTCCTTCATATGTGACTTCTAGCTTGTTCCAAATATCCTGTGCTGTTTCACAAGAGGAAACTTTGTTATATTCAGTAGCTGTAAGTGCACAATGCAACATATTTATTGCTGAAGCATTAGTTTGGAGTTTTTTCAGAATGTCATCTGTGTATTCCCTCTGAGGAATAACAACATCCCCTAGACCTTGTTCCATTCTGGTAGGAATGAAATCACCATTAGTGATGACATACCAAGCACTCATGTTCTGAGCTTGGATGAAGTACATCATCCTTTTCTTCCAGTATGAGTAGTTGTTGCCATTAAACAATGGAGGTCTGGTAGTAGAAGAACCTTCTGGGACAATAAAGTGAGAAGAATTCTCAGGCTGGTGTCTACTAGCCATCTCTATTGATTCTGATAGGATCTTACACTTAGATTGTTAGATCTTTAGTAAATATACGAAGTGACCTTCGCTCTGATATCACTTGTTGGCCCTAACAAGAACAGAATCACCTAGAGGGGGGGGGGGTGAATAGGTGTCTAAGTTGAAAACTGAGAATTTCTAAGTTTTTAAGGAAACTTAAATTTCAGAGTCAAACTTTCACAGAGTCAGAGGCAAGATTATAGAATTTGCTTCTGAGGAAAATTCTGCTTATACACAGTTAGCCTGCTTTCAGCAACAGAAGTTCGGTAAGAGAACTTCTGGACAGTCTTCTGAACAAAGACAATGATACTTACAGAAAATCTGTTTCAGCACTAAATATAAGCAAGTACACAGAAGCAATAATAACAAGTATAAGAGGGAGAAAGAAGTTCAGGAGGTCCTGATTGAACAATTCGATTTATCCAAGTTCGCCACAGAAGTCCTGTGACTACGTCTTGTCCCCTGAGGTCGCAGCCTACAGAGATTTTATAAATCCACTATTCAGAACTTTTATGGCAAGTTCAGAAGCTCCTTTACATCAACAGAACTTAAGCTAATTTCTCACTTAGTCCTGACTAGCCTAAAAAGAGTTAAAGGATTTCCACCAGAACAAACAATACTCTGTTTTCTGGATTTCTCACCCAACTCTAATCTCAACTAGATTTCTCTCTTTAAATCTAACTGAAGATCACAAACGATCTCAGTTTACAAGATTCCTATTATGAACTTGTTTTTCTTCACTCTCTCACTTTACTAAGACTATGCTAAGAAAGATTGAGAATGGAAAAGTTGCTCTGTTTTCTTGTTTAAAACAGTGCGTTAAGATTTTGCTCGATGATCATGCGTGTATTGATGCATTGGAGCTTGGCTACTATTTATAGTGATTGAAGATGACCGTTGTGGAGTTTGAAACTTCAAAGGATATGACATCAGTTGTTGTAGCCGTTAATTTGTCAAGTCTTCAAACGGTCTTCAAACACTTTGATTCCGTTATCCTTGTTCTTTAACTAAATCCGGTAAGTGATTTGAAATCAAGGATGAGGATGACAGAATCATTCTTCAATTAGATCAACAAAGGGTAGACAAGGAAATTCCGGTTTCTCTTGAACAGACAAGCGCGCTCCATCAAAACAGCTTTTTGAACTTTTGGCGCCTTGCATTGAATGCAAGTGTCAGAGCATTAAATGCTCAAACAAACCCGTGACTAAGCTTTCAGAAGCTTATTTCCAGTTGTCTAGACTTCTGATCAAATTGGCAAAACTTCTGATTGCAAAGAACTTCTGAGGAGAGCTTTAGCAGACTTCGGCTTCAGAGCGGAGTATCCAGCTTCTGAGTTATTGAAACTCTGACTTCAGCAAACTGATCTTCTGAGTTCTTTAGGCAATCCAGAAAAGATTCATTCAGCACCTGCTGAGTAACTTACACATAGACTAAAACAAAAATATTAGTCAACAATAAACTATATGTAAGATAGAATTAAGTTTTCATCTTCTGAAACGTTTGGACATAATCAAAACACTTAGGGTTCATCATTCTCCCCCATTTTGGTTATGGACAAACCGTGGTCAGAAGGTAAAAAGAAAACATGAGGTTTAGAAAAAGAACTTCCTGATGCAAATGTTTCATAACTTCTGAGTAAATTAACTCCCCCATTTTAGTGTAAATGGTGAACTTCAGCAATCTGTATAAACTTAATAAGACTTAAGATCAAGTTGTTAGATTTAATGAAGTGTAATTTACTAAGTTAAAAAGAAACATAAGCAAAGAGTAAGAAGTCAGATATGCAAGAAAGTATAATGAAGATTCAGTGTATATATTTTAATTCAGAAGACAACATAAGACACAGAATAATCAGAAGAGCAGAAAAAGTCCTAAGACAGAGACTACCCAACCCAAAACCTAGCTAAGAAGCTTAAGTCCTAAAAGATTACAAGTTCCTAGGTTTCTTCTGAGGAGGAGGAACACCACTAGAACCTTCAGCAGCACTTGATCTCTTCTGACCAGACTTCTCCCCCGTTTGACCAGAACCAACAGCAACACCAAGAGCTCCCTGAGACTTCAATTTTTGTTGAACATTCAGAGCAGTCTGATATTGCACAGGAGTTGGTCGCACAGTATTGATCATATCCATTCGTCTTCTGAAGTCATCATCAATGGTCTTCATATGATCAAAGGTCTGACCAGACATAGGTCGCTGTTTCTGAACATCATCAAGAAGGAGCTTGATCAACCTATTGTTAGCATACACAGCAGCAGTGAGGTGCTCATTCTGAATATAAGTCTGTCCTCGAACAAACCTATAGCAATTGTGAAGAGTCTTTTCTTGTTCACGTGCCTGAGTGTGCATAACCTTCAGAAGTTCAGTGAGCTCAGCAATCTGTGCATTCTGAGCAGATACAGCAGACTCAATGTTGGAGAGTCGATTGTTGAGATCAGGAGTGATGTCATATACAATCTTTGCAGCTCCTGAAGATGAAGAACCTTGAGCAGAAGATTTCACTTCTCTCAGAATGTGATTTGCAGTACTTTGCAGGTCTTCAATCTTACTAGGGAGCATCTTCTCATGAGCCTCATAATGCTCGTTTGCTTCCTTGACTTCTTCTGTCAATATCTCCAAATTCTCATTGACCTTCAGAGAAGAAGCAAGAGCAATATTGTCCAGAGAAGGAAGAGTCAGAGCTAATTCTCTCAATTTGTACAACTCATCATATGTTGTAACCCCCTCACTGGGATCACATTACGTGTCACATAACAACAATTCCACGTATACATTCAAGTCTCAGTCATTTTCATATAAAATAATGATCTCAAATTTCCATTGAAATCTTAATTTTAAGCTCATATTTAATAAAAGAAATCACGTAGATAGTTAATATCATATAAATACACATCATTCTTTACATATCAAACTATATACATCATTTGTCATTTACAATACATATTTAAGTCATTAGTTTATACATGAAATATACAAAATAATATACACTCAAAATGCTCCAAAATGCATAGGTGAGAACGGACTATCGCTGCCGGTGCGATCCTAACAAAAAGAACTCCACTATCCTGAAAAATGGTGGCAAGGGGTGAGCTGCCTACTCAATAAACATATAGCCATATATGTATACAAATATAACGTGAAAGAATACAAGTAGAGTTATATCATCAATATCAATTTAATTGCATATAAATATCACTACACAGTCACACGCACAATTCATTTATTATGCTCATCATTATTTAATCAATTAGGGCCCTGCTATACTTAAATGACATATGTAAAATGGTCCGTGGGCCCACTCTGTATTCCGTCTCACATATCGGAATACAATCACCTGTGGAGGAGTAAAACTCAACTCACGCAGTCCGCTACGGATATATCTCAACACTGTGCTTCCGGCTCCAAATTTCGGATAGCACTCTCAACAACATGGACCATTTAACATATTTCACTTAAGAATGCTCACAATCCTTTCTCATTACTCATTATCCAATTCACACATCAATCATATAGCTCAACATACTGCATATCAACTCACGATATCACCAATAGTTCTATCTCCACATTTCACAACCATCACAACTTTCATAACCATCACAACATTTCACAAACCAATACATATCATATATCACGTATTCACATCAGAATCAATCATGTTCCATACTCAACAAGTTCCAATCACATTACATTTATACACACATATAAGCACTATGCTTACCGTTCACTCGACGAGATCTATTCAACACGCTCGGGTGCTCTTTCACTTGCACCTTGTCCTCCTAATATCACATAAAATCATACAATTAGACTCAATTAAACTATATGGAAATGTATGCTTATGCATGACATATGATTCTCACAACTCACTAGCTTCACATTATAGACTAAACTTCATTCTTTAGTCTTAGTTGTTCATATGACCTATGTGCCTAGATTCTGCCATAACTCTCTCAATACTTACACAAATACCCTGATTCTTGTTGCTACTGAAACTAGACATATATAACTTGAACATATCCAAAAATCACATTAATATCATCCCTGGATCATAAATGGCAAGCAAAGGTATTAGGTTCTATTTCTGGCAAGAAAACAGACTACCCAGCTTTCCATCGCACATGGTAATGTCAATGGTTCTCTCAAACCACACACTTTCTACATAAACCATTTTACAGGGACATACTTCCACATGTTATAAACAACTTTGTAAGAATATGGATTCCCTAAATATGAGCTTAAGAGCCTCAAATGACCATCACAAGATTGCTGCCTCACATACAATTCCATTTCGAGGCAGTCATGTCCACACCAAGCTAACCTCTTCCACACAATGAATTAGAGACCCATATTTTACAGGAATCTAGCCAACATATAGGGGTAAATGGTTTCTTCTTTGTGTTTTTGCCAATTCCATCTCTATCATGATGAAATGCAATCCCTAAGATGACTGAAGAAAACTGCCTACAATTCAGCTTAGGACACTTCATGCATACCTTTCACTAAAACAACATATAACCAACTCAAACAACACCAAGCCACCACAAACATCACCATAACTCATTTATAATCAATCCCATCACTATACTTAGGGTTTTCAGAACTTCAAATCCATGGAAACTATGCTAAAACAACTTACAAACCTTAACTTGATGCCTTTCCTTTGTTATGCTACCTATCTCCACTTGTTTGCCTTGGAAATGGTTGGAATTGAATGAGACTTCGTTTGGGGTTCTTAGGGTCTGAAAATGGAAGGTTTAAGGGAGGTTTTTGGTTGCTGAAGAAACGAGATTAAGGTTATAAATGAAGAGGTTATATTTGTCTTATAAAGGGTGACACCTCGTGGTTAAGTGAGGTGCTTGCTTCCAAACTTCACAATCAATCCTCCATACTTCTAATTCAACCAATTAGGTCCAGGTTTCTTCAATTGATATGTGTACTAATTCAACACACTCTCACTAACCATTCATTACGGCTTAACACATCGCTAATCGCCTACTAATCGCACCTTAATCGCCGTTTGTGTGTAAAACTTGTTTGTGATTGAAATGAATCTGAATGTAGTCTTATGGAGAAGTGTATATATATATATCTAACAAATCTATAAGTTAGGGTTTAAGGATGTTACATATGTAGCTAGATGAAGTGTAGAAAGATTGCGTATATAAACAGAAGGATCCTGCATTTGAAGCATAGTCATGAGCTGCAGGTTCTGAGCTTTCAAAGAATGTAATTCTTGCAGCACAATGCCCTGAGCATACATGTCAGCAGCAGAAGTCCTTTGCCCTATACCAGCAAATCTATTCAGCAGTTCATCTGAGCCACTCTGACCCATTCTTCTCAAATCTTCAACACTGGGGGCACCTCCAGCTTCGAAAATACCAGAAGCTCTGCCCATGAAGCCAAAACTTCCAAACCTGTTATCCAAATCTTCTCGATTCAAGTGTTTGCGCAGGAAGTCATAGTTGGAGGACAACCCAGCAAAACCTGAAGGAGTGGGGAAGGAAGTTAAGGGATCACACACAGGAGGTGTATGTCCAGAGGTTGAGAGAGGAGGAACAAAAGTTTGTGTGGAAGGAATTGTATGTGAGAGAAAGGAAGAGAAAGTATTTGTACAGGGAGGTAAGGTTGAAGGAATTGAAAAGGGAGGAGCAGTAATTCCAGTTGATGGAAGTACAGCAGAAGATGATAGAGAAGAAGTAGTAGAAGTAGAAATGGAATCAGTGAAGATTGGTCCAGAGGACAGATTCACTTCTAAATAGGATCCAGAAGGAAGAGTAGATGGAGGAGGAACACCTTCAGATGTTGAAGATGTTGGAGGAATGAAAGTCTGAGATTCACTTACTTCTGTGATAGAAGGTAGTGAGGGAGATGTTTGAGGAGTAAGAGTAGGAGATGAGATAACCTGTTCAGAGGCATTAGGATCAAAAGTTGAAATGGGCTCAGCATATAAATGAGCCATTCTGAACAGCGTTTCAGAGGCATCCCTATCACCAGGGTTTCTTCCTTGATTCAGAAGAACGTTGTCAATGAAGTGCTCATCGTCAACATTCTCAACAAACTGTTTAGCACCTTGAAGAACCTCTTCATCTTCTGGTTCACTCTCTTCTGACAGCTCTTCAATCAGAGGAGCATCAACATTCTCTTTATCAGAAATCTCTGATAAGTCTTTATCAGCATCTTCCGGTTCCTGAGTGACAGGTTCCTCTAATTCAGCACTTGAGGCAATAACGAAGTCCTTCTTCTTCAGAACCCTTCGTTTTGCAGCAGTCTTCTTTCCAATTCTGGTAGAAAGGGAGACATTTTCAGCAATCCGAGAAGATAGTGAGACATTCTCAAGATTCCCTTCTTCCTCTGAAGTCTCAACTACCTTTGAGAACTCCGCATTCTCAAGTTCAGCAGCGCATTCTAAAAGTCTCGCATCGGCCTTAGCCTTTGCAGCAATTTCTCGCTCAGCAGCTAACTTGTCCTCTGCTTCCTTCTTCTTTCTTTTCTCTTCAGCAAGAGCCACAACTCTTGCAACCTTTTCAGCTTCAGCAGCCTTCTCTTTCTCAGCAAGGCGTGCTTCCTCAGCAACCTGATTTTCCTTTTCAGGAACAACATTTGGCTTTTCAGCAACAATCTTGCCAGAGGGTTCAACATTGATTGTTGTTTGAACCATCGTGGGAAGAGGTTCTGAGACAGCCACTTTCTCAACGGTCAGGACCAACTTACTTGATCCCTTCTTTCCCTTGCCCTTCTTGGCAGCATTCTTTCCTTTCAGCACAGAAGCATCCACAATTTCCTTCTGAGCAATACTCACAGTGGGAGCATTCTCCTTCTTCTTTGGAGTTACACCAAAGGAAAGGTTCCTGAAGGTATGCATCTTCAGAACCGTACTTCTACTGGTTACACCTTCTCCTGAGATAACCACAGAGGCAGCTTCAAAGAGCCTCGTCAGGAGGGAACCATAGGCAAGAGCACTAGAAGTAGTGACATTCTTCATCTGCCTTATCAGCATGGCAGGGAGATTAATCTTCTTCTGGTTGACCAGATGCCACATAAAAACTCGTTCTCTGTTGGAAACACAGTTGACTCCTCCAGCCTTTGGAAGAAACACATTAGTAGTGAGATAATGTGCCCACCTCTGATGCTGTGAGAGCCACGTTGCATACGTTTCCTTGGCACTCAGATCTGGTCTAGCCCAATTCACTTCAGAAAACCCATCAACAGAACCATCATCACCAACGATGATTCCTTCATCATCAACACCAATAGCTTGAGAGATAGAAGCCCTGCTGACCTCAATCTCAACATCCCCAACAACCGAGTGAAGAACATCCTCCTCATTAGAAAAGAAATGGAGGTTTTGGTAGAATTCGGTGACTAACTTAGGGTAAATGAATTCATCGAGAGAAACGAATGAATTCCAGTTTTGAGCACTAAGCCAGTTTGAGATAGGTTCAGTAGTTTTAACTTCGTCATCTAGGAACCTAGAAGTAAAAACCCTAGATTCGCTAACTTTCTTTCTACTCTCAGAAGTGAAGAGATGAGTGACAGTGATTTCTAGAGCCATTTAGGAGAAATAGGAAATAAGGTTAAGATTTTGAGAGGAGAAATGCACAGACAACAATGGCGATTCTAATAGCAATGAAAAATGCAAGTAAAAATTGCTAAGTATGGAAAACCTCTATTTATACCCAAACAAGAAACCGTTCCAATTCAAAAAGCAAGTAAACACCGTTTAAAAGGGAACAGATAACCGTTAAACACAGAACAGCGCCGTAAAATGGCAGTAGATAACGCATGCTTACAAGTCAAATCATGATTAGAATTAATTATAACTTAATTATCTCAAACGATTAATCACTTAAGACATACAGAAATAATTAGTCTAAGTTATTGAAGGGGATAAGTCATACCAATGCCTTCTCGTAAGTTGCTGAAAGACATACCAGCCAGAGGCTTAGTAAACATGTCAGCAAGATTCTCTTCAGAGGGAACATGAGTAATTATAATATCCTTCTTCAGAACATGATCTCTCAGAAAGTGATGCCTAATATGAACATGCTTCATCCTGCTGTGCTGAATAGGATTCTTTGAAAGATCAATAGCACTTTTGTTATCACAGTAAATTGTAATTGTTCCAGGGATGACTCCATAGTCAGCAATTTGTTGCTTGATCCAGAGCATCTGAGAAACACAACTTCCAGCAGCAACATACTCAGCTTCAGCAGTTGAGAGAGCCACAGAGGTTTGCTTCTTGCTATGCCAGGAGACTAGGCACTCCCCCAGAAAATGACAACCACCAGAAGTGCTGACCCTTTTCAATTTATCTCTACCATAGTCAGAGTCTGTGTATCCTATAGGAGTGAAATCAGAACTACAGGGATACCACAAACCAGCTTCTGGTGTGCCTTTAAGATATCTGAGAATTCTTTTGACAGCAACATCATGAATCTCTCTTGGTTTAGACTGATATCTAGCACAAAAACACACAGCAAAATGTATATCTGGCCTGCTGGCTGTTAGGTATAAAAGAGAGCCAATCATACCTCTGTAGGTTTTTATATCTACAGGTTTACCCTCTTTCTCTTCATCATCAATGTCTTTGCTGACATCCATTGGAATATCAACAGCATTAGAATCCATCATGCCAAATTTCTTCAGCACTTCTCTAGTGTACTTGGCTTGATTGACAAACACACCATCATTACTTTGCTTGATCTGAAGTCCTAAGAAGAAGGTTAATTCTCCCATCATAGACATTTCAAACTCAGCCTTCATGTGATCACTGAACTCTCTGCACAAAGATTCATTAGTAGCACCAAATATAATATCATCAACATATACCTGAGCTATAAGGATATCCTTGTTCTTCTTCAGAGTGAACAGAGTTGTATCAACACAGCCTCTGACAAATCCTTTAGACAGAAGGAACTTTGTCAGCCTCTCATACCAAGCTCTGGGAGCTTGTTTCAGTCCATACAAGGCTTTCTTTAGCTTGTACACATGATCAGGAAACTTAGGATCTTCAAAACCAGGAGGTTGAGACACATAGACTTCCTCATCAATGTAACCATTCAAGAATGCACTTTTCACATCCATTTGAAAGAGCTTGAAACCTTTGTATGATGCAAAAGCACACAAGATTCTAATGGCTTCTAATCTTGCAACAGGAGCAAAAGTTTCACCATAATCTATGCCTTCTTGCTGACTATAACCTTGAGCAACAAGTCTTGCCTTGTTCCTCACAACATTTCCAAATTCATCAAGCTTGTTCTTCAGAACCCATCTAGTTCCAACAACCTTTATGTTGTTAGGTCTGGGAACCAAAGTCCAAACTTCTGACCTTTTGAACTGGTCAAGTTCTTCTTGCATTGCCATCAACCAGGAGTCATCATCAGCAGCTTCATAGAAGTCCTTGGGTTCCAGAAGTGACACAAAAGCCACATTCCCCATGTATCTTCTGAGCTGAGCTCTGGTCATGACAGGATTATGAACAGAGTCAATGATGTTCTCTAAGGAATGATTCCTATGAGCTCTAACTTCTCTTGGTACATCCAATGAGTCTTCTGAAACGTGTTCATCATTTGTTGAATCATATATAGGAGCATCTTCTGGAAGGAAGTTGACTTCTGGAGTAGGATTCTCATCTTGAGCTTGTTCAGCAACAGGAGGATCCACCTCAGCAGCTCTGGGAGAAACATCTTCTTTATCAACAGGAGATGTAACTTCAGGAGCTTGAACTACATCTTCATCAGGAGCTCTACTATCTGCAGGGTTAGTCTCATCAAACTGTACATGAACAGATTCATCTAAAGTTTGAGTCCTCTTATTAAAAACCCTATATGCTTTACTATGTGTTGAGTAACCAAGAAAAATGGCCTCATCTGCCTTTGAATCAAACTTTGAAAGAAATTCTTTTGTATTCAAAACATAACACTTACAACCAAAGGTTCTGAAATAACCTATTTTAGGCTTTCGACCTTTCCAGAGTTCATAAGGGGTCTTGTTCAGAATGCTTCTGATTAGCACTCTATTCAGAACATAGCAAGCTGTGTTCACAGCTTCTCCCCAAAAGTACTTAGGAAGCCTTCTTTCATTGATCATAGTTCTGGCTATCTCAACCAGAGTTCTATTCTTCCTTTCAACTACCCCATTTTGTTGAGGAGTTCTGGGAGCAGAAAAGTTATGATCAATTCCCTTGGTTTCACAGAATTCTTCAAACATAAAGTTTTTGAATTCTCCACCATTATCACTTCTGATATGGACAACCTTATCATTCCTTTCATTCTCAAGTTTCTTTATCAGAACTGAGAAACATCCAAGTGACTCATCTTTGCTAGACAGCAAGATGACCCAAGTGAATCTTGAATAGTCATCTACAATGACAAAGGCATACTTCTTTCCACCCATGCTCATTGGTTGAACAGGGCCAAAAAGATCCATATGAAGTAATTCCAAAGGTCTTTTAGTTGAAATGACTTTCTTAGTTTTAAAAGAGCTTCTGGATTGTTTACCAGATTGGCAAGCATTGCATAAATGGTTCTTTTTAAAACTAATTTCAGGCAGACCCTCAACCAGTTGATTTCTAGCTACTTTGGCCAGAAGATCCATGCTAACATGAGCAAGTCTTCTATGCCAGAGCCAGGAGGTATCCTCTTTGGACATCAAGCATATATTTTTGCAAAGATTCTCAAGGTTCAGCATGAAAATATTTTCAACTCTAGGAGCAGTTAGAATAACTTCCCTTGACTTACTGTCCAAGATTTTACATCCAGAGGAGCTGAAGACAACATCTCTACCTTTATCACACAGTTGTGCAACACTCAGGAGATTGAACTTCAGACCTCTGACTAGGGAGACATCTTCGATCGGTGGGTTGGTTCCTATGGATCCAGAACCAAGAATCCTTCCTTTCTGAGCATCTCCAAAGCTGACTTTTCCACCTCTTTTAGGAACAAATGTGATGAATGCTTTTTCATCACCTGTCATATGCCTTGAGCACCCACTGTCAATGTACCACACCTTTGACATTGATGGAGCACTCAGAGCCACCTGCAACACAATCAATTAGTGACAGGTACCCAATCCTTATTGGGTCCTTCAGAGTTAGATTTCTCTTCAGCAGGTTTTAATGATATCTCAGATTGCAAGAGATTTTTAATATGGTACTTGCAATCCTTTAACCAATGACCATCACTTTTACACAGCTTGCAAAAGGGAGGGTTCTTGGATCTTTCCCTTTGCTTCTTGGGAGATTTCTTCTTCTTCTTCTGAGAAGGACCAACATCTTCAGAGGCTATAACAGCACTCTCAGAGGTACCAACATCAGGAGGAGAAGCAATCTCTTTCAGAAGAGAGGGAGTGACAGGTTTCTTCTTCTTCTGGGGTTTATCACTTCCCAGAGGCAGCTTTTTCTTGCCTTTGGCTTTAGAGCCATCAGCAGGAATGCTGAACTGTTTACACAGCTTCTCTTCTAACACTTTCATGTCAGAAAAGACTTGAGTAAACCTAAGAAACTTGTCAGCCTCACTCTTGTCCAATTTCCTTTTCAGGTACTTGAACATACTATAGAGTTCTTCAAGAGAATCAAAGATATTCTGTTCAGAAGATATGTTTACCTCGGAATCATATGTAACTTCAAGAGGTGCGGAAGTTTCTCCTGTGACATCTTCAGAAGTTGGCTCATCAATAGCCATAAAACAAATCTGAGCTTGCTCTTCCTTTTCTTCAGGATCACTGCTGGTCTCAGAGTCTGACCAGGCAGCCAGCATAGCTTTCTTGAACTTTTTCTTATCTTTCTTCATCTCCGGGCAGTTAGGCTTAATGTGCCCCGGTTGCTGACATCCATAGCACACAATTGGCTTGTTTGGATCTCTCTTGAACTTTTCACCAGAGTCAGGAGTTTTCTTATCAAAGCTCCTGAAAGGCTTCTTGTAGTTTCCACCTCTGCCTTTCCTAAAGGCCTTCTTGAACTTCCTGGTCAGCATAGCCAGTTCCTCATCTTCTGAGGATTCTTCAGAAGATTCTGCTTTCAGGACAACTCTTTTTCCTTCTGACTTTTCTCTTAAGTCATGATTCTTTAATGACATCTCATGAGTGATTAAGGACCCAATGAGTTCATCATACAAGTAATAGCTCAAGTCCTGAACTTCTTCAATAGCAGTCTTCTTGGCTTGCCAAGACCTTGGTAAGCTTCTGACAATCTTCTTCACTCGATCAGATTCTTCAATGTCTTTTCCTAAACTCTTCAAGTCATTGACTATCTTGGTGAATCTAGAATTCATATCTGAAATTTATCAAGCATTTCAAATAACTCATATTCTCTCATGAGTTGGTTGACTTTAGATTGCTTCACTTTTCCTGTTCCTTCATATGTGACTTCTAGCTTGTTCCAAATATCCTGTGCTGTTTCACAAGAGGAAACTTTGTTATATTCAGTAGCTGTAAGTGCACAATGCAACATATTTATTGCTGAAGCATTAGTTTGGAGTTTTTTCAGAATGTCATCTGTGTATTCCCTCTGAGGAATAACAACATCCCCTAGACCTTGTTCCATTCTGGTAGGAATGAAATCACCATTAGTGATGACATACCAAGCACTCATGTTCTGAGCTTGGATGAAGTACATCATCCTTTTCTTCCAGTATGAGTAGTTGTTGCCATTAAACAATGGAGGTCTGGTAGTAGAAGAACCTTCTGGGACAATAAAGTGAGAAGAATTCTCAGGCTGGTGTCTACTAGCCATCTCTATTGATTCTGATAGGATCTTACACTTAGATTGTTAGATCTTTAGTAAATATACGAAGTGACCTTCGCTCTGATATCACTTGTTGGCCCTAACAAGAACAGAATCACCTAGAGGGGGGGGGGGTGAATAGGTGTCTAAGTTGAAAACTGAGAATTTCTAAGTTTTTAAGGAAACTTAAATTTCAGAGTCAAACTTTCACAGAGTCAGAGGCAAGATTATAGAATTTGCTTCTGAGGAAAATTCTGCTTATACACAGTTAGCCTGCTTTCAGCAACAGAAGTTCGGTAAGAGAACTTCTGGACAGTCTTCTGAACAAAGACAATGATACTTACAGAAAATCTGTTTCAGCACTAAATATAAGCAAGTACACAGAAGCAATAATAACAAGTATAAGAGGGAGAAAGAAGTTCAGGAGGTCCTGATTGAACAATTCGATTTATCCAAGTTCGCCACAGAAGTCCTGTGACTACGTCTTGTCCCCTGAGGTCGCAGCCTACAGAGATTTTATAAATCCACTATTCAGAACTTTTATGGCAAGTTCAGAAGCTCCTTTACATCAACAGAACTTAAGCTAATTTCTCACTTAGTCCTGACTAGCCTAAAAAGAGTTAAAGGATTTCCACCAGAACAAACAATACTCTGTTTTCTGGATTTCTCACCCAACTCTAATCTCAACTAGATTTCTCTCTTTAAATCTAACTGAAGATCACAAACGATCTCAGTTTACAAGATTCCTATTATGAACTTGTTTTTCTTCACTCTCTCACTTTACTAAGACTATGCTAAGAAAGATTGAGAATGGAAAAGTTGCTCTGTTTTCTTGTTTAAAACAGTGCGTTAAGATTTTGCTCGATGATCATGCGTGTATTGATGCATTGGAGCTTGGCTACTATTTATAGTGATTGAAGATGACCGTTGTGGAGTTTGAAACTTCAAAGGATATGACATCAGTTGTTGTAGCCGTTAATTTGTCAAGTCTTCAAACGGTCTTCAAACACTTTGATTCCGTTATCCTTGTTCTTTAACTAAATCCGGTAAGTGATTTGAAATCAAGGATGAGGATGACAGAATCATTCTTCAATTAGATCAACAAAGGGTAGACAAGGAAATTCCGGTTTCTCTTGAACAGACAAGCGCGCTCCATCAAAACAGCTTTTTGAACTTTTGGCGCCTTGCATTGAATGCAAGTGTCAGAGCATTAAATGCTCAAACAAACCCGTGACTAAGCTTTCAGAAGCTTATTTCCAGTTGTCTAGACTTCTGATCAAATTGGCAAAACTTCTGATTGCAAAGAACTTCTGAGGAGAGCTTTAGCAGACTTCGGCTTCAGAGCGGAGTATCCAGCTTCTGAGTTATTGAAACTCTGACTTCAGCAAACTGATCTTCTGAGTTCTTTAGGCAATCCAGAAAAGATTCATTCAGCACCTGCTGAGTAACTTACACATAGACTAAAACAAAAATATTAGTCAACAATAAACTATATGTAAGATAGAATTAAGTTTTCATCTTCTGAAACGTTTGGACATAATCAAAACACTTAGGGTTCATCATTCTCCCCCATTTTGGTTATGGACAAACCGTGGTCAGAAGGTAAAAAGAAAACATGAGGTTTAGAAAAAGAACTTCCTGATGCAAATGTTTCATAACTTCTGAGTAAATTAACTCCCCCATTTTAGTGTAAATGGTGAACTTCAGCAATCTGTATAAACTTAATAAGACTTAAGATCAAGTTGTTAGATTTAATGAAGTGTAATTTACTAAGTTAAAAAGAAACATAAGCAAAGAGTAAGAAGTCAGATATGCAAGAAAGTATAATGAAGATTCAGTGTATATATTTTAATTCAGAAGACAACATAAGACACAGAATAATCAGAAGAGCAGAAAAAGTCCTAAGACAGAGACTACCCAACCCAGAACCTAGCTAAGAAGCTTAAGTCCTAAAAGATTACAAGTTCCTAGGTTTCTTCTGAGGAGGAGGAACACCACTAGAACCTTCAGCAGCACTTGATCTCTTCTGACCAGACTTCTCCCCCGTTTGACCAGAACCAACAGCAACACCAAGAGCTCCCTGAGACTTCAATTTTTGTTGAACATTCAGAGCAATCTGATATTGCACAGGAGTTGGTCGCACAGTATTGATCATATCCATTCGTCTTCTGAAGTCATCATCAATGGTCTTCATATGATCAAAGGTCTGACCAGACATAGGTCGCTGTTTCTGAACATCATCAAGAAGGAGCTTGATCAACCTATTGTTAGCATACACAGCAGCAGTGAGGTGCTCATTCTGAATATAAGTCTGTCCTCGAACAAACCTATAGCAATTGTGAAGAGTCTTTTCTTGTTCACGTGCCTGAGTGTGCATAACCTTCAGAAGTTCAGTGAGCTCAGCAATCTGTGCATTCTGAGCAGATACAGCAGACTCAATGTTGGAGAGTCGATTGTTGAGATCAGGAGTGATGTCATATACAATCTTTGCAGCTCCTGAAGATGAAGAACCTTGAGCAGAAGATTTCACTTCTCTCAGAATGTGATTTGCAGTACTTTGCAGGTCTTCAATCTTACTAGGGAGCATCTTCTCATGAGCCTCATAATGCTCGTTTGCTTCCTTGACTTCTTCTGTCAATATCTCCAAATTCTCATTGACCTTCAGAGAAGAAGCAAGAGCAATATTGTCCAGAGAAGGAAGAGTCAGAGCTAATTCTCTCAATTTGTACAACTCATCATATGTTGTAACCCCCTCACTGGGATCACATTACGTGTCACATAACAACAATTCCACGTATACATTCAAGTCTCAGTCATTTTCATATAAAATAATGATCTCAAATTTCCATTGAAATCTTAATTTTAAGCTCATATTTAATAAAAGAAATCACGTAGATAGTTAATATCATATAAATACACATCATTCTTTACATATCAAACTATATACATCATTTGTCATTTACAATACATATTTAAGTCATTAGTTTATACATGAAATATACAAAATAATATACACTCAAAATGCTCCAAAATGCAAGTGTCAGAGCATTAAATGCTCAAACAAACTCGTGACTAAGCTTTCAGAAGCTTATTTCCAGTTGTCTAGACTTCTGATCAAATTGGCAAAACTTCTGATTGCAAAGAACTTCTGAGGAGAGCTTTAGCAGACTTCAGCTTCAGAGCGGAGTATCCAGCTTCTGAGTTATTGAAACTCTGACTTCAGCAAACTGATCTTCTGAGTTCTTTAGGCAATCCAGAAAAGATTCATTCAGCACCTGCTGAGTAACTTACACATAGACTAAAACAAAAATATTAGTCAACAATAAACTATATGTAAGATAGAATTAAGTTTTCATCTTCTGAAACGTTTGGACATAATCAAAACACTTAGGGTTCATCAAACGCTTCCACAGTTGCTAAAGCATTCTTAGACCAGGTCTTTAAACTACATGGTCCCACTCTTCATTATATCTTTGTTGCCGCTCGCGACCCTCTCTGCGGTATTGCTCCATTTTCTGTTCAAAATCCTCCATGACTGAAGCGGGTAGATCTGGTTTTTTCAACGGAAATTTTTGATCGAAACTGGCCAAGGAACGGATAGCTCTGATACCAATGTAACGACTAGAGATTTTAACAGTAGGAAAGGAAGAATAGAGTGAGAGGAAGATGAGAATAGAGAAGAAAAGAGGGTAGAGACTTGAGAAATGTAGAGAAAAGATAAGGTTTAAGGGAGATAATTGATTGATAATTCATTTCATAATTCTCAAGTACATGACATGGCCTTATATAGCAGATAGTTTTGCCCTTTAATCCAATCACCAACACTAGCTGACAAACTACAATGAATACAAAAAGCTAACTGCCAAAATAACAACTACAAGGATAAGTAATAACATACTCTACTACCCAATAGCTGAAATAGCAAGATAACAAATAGCTAGATTAACTAAATTGAAGAGGCATAGTCTTCTTAGGATGGTTGTGACACTTTCTTGCTTATATCCAACTCCTTCAATGAAAAGGGAAAAAAGTTGATGATATAGGGATTTTTTCTCGGTGAAAATACACACGGACAGTCTCTTAAAGATAAAGTCGTGAGCTCATTCAGATTCTATATGTTTTCTGTCAGGATGCTTATTGCAGTACCATCAAGATCAAGTGCTACTAAGGATTTCAGATTGCCCAAAATGTTGTCGCCATCGCTTCTCTTTCCGCTAAAGGCCGGGACTAAGACTGCGATTCCAATCGCATAGAGAACGCGCTGCTTTTGTCCAAAAGATGATTTCGTCATTGTGAATGCTTCACCAGGCTTGATTAGAAAAGAAAGTAAGATCGTTTTTATATGATATATAAACGATTCCATTAGAATATTATTTATTGACTCTGCTAAAAGGCCGTAGCCAAGGAGTTTGTTTAGAAAAGGTATGTCGAGTCACTTACTTACTGCTTCTCCCGGTGTGATCGATCCCGAGAATTCTTCGACTGGCCGGGGAGGGAAAAAGAAAGAAATAGTTTTCCATCTATCGATCGGAAAAATGGCCATCCTACACATTGATTCTCGGTCATGTTTAACACACTCTAGTCGATGTTTAGTAAATAGAGTAGTCTCACAAGGCTAGCGAGATTTTCTTCTCGAGTATAGATTACATTCAACTATCTTGCTCGTCCTCCTCTTTTCTTTTCCTTTATAGACAGTGAATCTGTTTTTATATAAAAATAATATTTATATAGGTTTCAATCAGCTTTAATTCATTAAAAGAAAGACTTCAAAAGAAAGAGCAATCTCATTACTTGTAGTCTTATACAGAAAGAATATACGCCATGCTGCTTTCTTGTGGAAAATGAATGGGATGACTTATTCCCATGCTACTGGTTCCGGGAAGATGCTTAAGGTTGCAGTCATGCAAATCCAGTAGATGAAGGTAGGTTAGAAGTCAGTAGATGAAGGCAATTCTTCAAGTTTGGAGCATCCAGACATGTTTAGCTCCTTGAGTGATTTTAGATTGCCAATGCTTCTTGGAATACTCTTCAGGTTCTCACAGTTTTGAAAATTCAAAAACACAAGGTGCGTCAGACATCCCATGGAATCCGGCACATTTTCCAGTTTCAAGCAGCCTGACATAAGCTTCTCTAGCATGACCAGACCAACAATGCTTCCTGGAAGGCACTCAAGAAGACAAGATGATTGAGAAGTCCTATGGTGATGTCATGAACCACTTCCAGACTAATGCAGTCTTTGAAAGTGAAATTTTCAAGATTGGTGCAATTTCCAAAATCAAGGGTCTTTAGAGACTGCAACAAAAGGAAAATATTATCCGACGATACTAATATCTCGTATCAAGTAAGATATTTCGATCTACCTTTCCTTCCTCTGAAAATCGTATTAGTTTGCTATATCGCATATCGAGAGCAACCAGATATTCCAGACCGAAATCTAATGGTATGGATGCCAAAGGATATTCTCGCCAACACAACCATCTCAACTTCCTCGAAACATATTCATAGGTAGCTTTAAGGCTCACATAGTTGAGTTGGAGCACTCTCAGCATTTTCATCTTCTTGAATGCTTTGCTACCCCATGAAGGTTGAAATCCATTCATGTTCATGATAAGCCCAAGAACTTTTGCTCTACCCTGAGACAGGAAGATGCAGAAATTAGAATAGCGCAACACATGTGCTAGTGCTTGATGCAAAGCAACAGTAATACAATAATAAAAATTTATAAAGGTTGAAAAGACAACCTACATCATGATAATAATTAAGCTCGATCTACTCTTACCATTTTATCTGATAAAACATCAATTACATGTTCATGATGCCATAATCTACTACGCTCCCCATGATCTATAGCGTTTTCTTGGCAAACAGTTTCTCTCCCCATGTCATGAAGCAAGTCATGCATAAACAACTTGTTATTAGACCCAAGTTTTAGAAGACAACGTTTAAGAAGAGTAATGAAGCCATTACTTGAGGAAAAATCACAACCAACAAGAATGCTCATTACATAGTTCATATCAAATCCAATAAAGAAGCATGCAGTGTCCAGAAATATTGACTGTTCAGTGTCACCCAGGGAATCAAAGCTTATCTTTAGCTTGCTGTGAATATCGCCATTAGCGATCACTTCCAATTTTTCCAACCTGCTATTCCACACATCTACACTTTAACGAGACAAAGAAGAACCCAAAACTTCAAGAGCTAAAGGAATTCCCCCAACATAATGTACCTTTTTTTTTTTTTGCGTAGTCTATGTAATCTGTAGCTGGATGAGTTTTTGCAAATGCATGAAGACTTACCAGCTTAAGAGAATTGTTGTCAACTAATTCACTAACCTCATACTGCCAATAAGACTCGGATGATTCCAGCAAATCTTTCTTTCTAGTTGTTATAATCACCCTACTCCCAGGAAATAGCCAGTCACGTTTTCCTAGGATCTTTTCTATTTGATCGAGTTTGTCAACATCATCCAATATCAGAAGAACTTTTTTCTGGCTTAAATTTTGAATTGTCAAATCTAACCCTCTATCGACATTGTCTATCTTTTCATGCTTTGTTCTTAAAATCTCAGCCAGAAGTTGCCTTTGCAGGTAGGCTATATCTCTGGACTAGGACACTTCTCTAACATTATCAAGAAAGAAGCTTGTGTCAAATTTGTATAACAGAGGATTGAACACCTCCTTTGCTATTATTGAATTACCGATTCCTCCCATACCATATATCCCGACTATCCGTGTATCTTCTAACTCAGTAGCCATCAATGATTTCACTTGTTGTGCTCGAGAATGTATAGCAACAGGGTGCAATGCAACACTGAGCAATACTTGATCAGTCTTTTTGCAATCTCTCCAACACTATGATCAATATTATCTGCCTCGCGCCTGCAAGTAACAAACTGCAGTTAACACTACAGTTGATCATAGATAAATTGATGTGAGAACAGTTGAATCGTCATGGAAATCCAAAACAAAGAGACAAATAACTAGCATTAATGGTTCATCGACTCCAGCTCTAACGCAATATTTTTTGCTAGTTAATTTCTCAACACCTATATTGCACGGACATGTAAACATAAAATGACACCAAAAAACCTCTGATGGGGATTTTGCATTGAACTATATAGAATATGGACCCCGCTCTGTCGATAGTGATAAGAGTAATGAATAGAACCAGGAACCATAGTCAAAACAGCAGAAGGCTCTGGTTCTTTGGTTTCTAAACATAGCCTTAGAAGGGAAAAGGACATGGACACGAAAGATAGAACTGCTACCATGCACATCTTTGCCGCTGAAACTCAACAACACATCGCAAGTCCGCTGCATAGCTGACATGGAATCTTCAATGATGGAGCTCTGATTGGTTGATTATGGCGTTGTTCCGATTTTCATTTTGGAGTGTTGACTGATCATCATCATCATCTTTCAACTTTCAAAGTCAATCCATCGGAATCTAAAACCACTACATATTAAAACACATTCACACATTTCAATTTCAACATATCAAACTCTCTTTTCACTGTCATAGCCAACAATCACTCTTTGTTTTCATTTTTACCAAATCAACATTTTATGTAAAACTTTTTCATAGGCACATTGTTAATTTAAAACTTTTCCATAGTAACATAGGTTGACAACCACATTTTCTGACAGTGCATATTTCTCACACGATTGAAAATGAATAATATTACCTTCACAAATATATAAATTTCGCATTAAACAATTTTAATTCTTGGATAGTTAATATCATCCTTATGGAGAAATATCAAGAGATGTGTTGCCCTACCCCACCCCTGCCACCAGAATAAGATGATGTGTAATTTTAACAATTTTTTAACTTTTTAATATGTTAGCTACTGGTTGAAACTCTTCCCGTGATTGGAGAAGTAATAGGTTCGAACCAACTTTTGTTATTAACTAGTCGATGACCCGCACGTTGTGCGGGTTATGTTTGACCCGTTAACTATTTTGATATGTCATATGAAATGAGCTTGGTAATATATATAAAATTTATTATCATGTCTTAAATTGACAATTATACTTGTCACGTTTTGGAACAAATTCAGTAGAATATAAAGAGAGCTATCAACACAATCATAAGAATTTGTATCGATTTATAACAAATATAAAATAAAAGTAATTTGCTATTCAAACTTAAAAGTGATGTAATAAAACAAAGTTCTGGAAAATGTGTAGTCAACACTTAAACTCATTACTACATTTCTCTTTTTTCCTTAAAGTTGAAATACATGTCATATATAGTAGTATTTAAATAAATAATCTAATTGTTGTAACATAAGCTAACTGCTGGATGTCACATTTGCCCAATTCAGCTCCCAAATTTTGAGAAAACCATGCCAACCATTAACAACAATTGAACAATTGTACCTGAAGAAAACAAAAAGAAATATCAAATACTATTTTCCTATCAATAATCAAACTTAATAGGAGGTACCAAATTGAAGTACAACATCGAGCCATTTTACCCCAATTTTTGAGAAAAGACAACCATTAACAACAATTGAGCAATTATATATACATGAAGAAAACAAAAACAAATATCAAATACCTATTTTGCTATCAATAATCAAACATTGGATATACCAAATTGAAGCTTGTAATGAACCTTCGGAAAATATACTGACAATTGCTTTAGCTTAGGTTAATCCTATTTATTTTAATTGTTTCTTCTCAAAATCTCAAATTAAATACAAAATTAATTTCAAAATTAAATGTGTAGAAATAAATTTAGCAGTTTCAAAAGTTTCAAAATAAAAGAGGGAGATATAAGAGGAACCGTTACATTTCTTTAATCACTTGAAAATTATATTGAATTAAAAAATTTAAAATTCTAAGATTTTGACACATAAGCAATTTGCTGATGTGGCAAATTGTGGTGAGGTTGTTAGAGCTCACCTTTTATATATCTATATAGATTGTAAGAATAATAGTGCAAATAATTATGAATTAAAATATCATGTTAATTGGCATTATGTAGTTTACGGATTATTAAATTAATTATTACATTACGATGGCAAAACGATGAATTAAAATATCATGTTTCTAATTATATTAAATGTGGTTAACTAAGGAATTATATTTGATTAGATTATATATTGAGGATAAATTCAATAAATATATAAAAGAGACTTGTGATTCTACCAATCGTCAATTTGATGGGATTGTGGTTTGCTTTATGATAAAACCGTGGTTTTTTTTTGTTTTTTAAAACAATGATCTTTTAGCCTAACTATGTTAAGCAAGATCATTGCAGACTTTAACAGTGGATTTTTTAAAAATTGATGATTGTTGGCAGCATAGCACTATTATCCAAAACTAGAGTGCTCAGCCGTGCTATCTGGGTTACGTTCTATAAATATAATGACTAAACAGTGTAACTAAAAGTTGACAAGTAACAATTTATTTATCCTCTATATTGCTAAGAGTCTCAAGAGCTTGTGCTCTTCTCTAGCCTCAATTAAATTAAGCAGAATACATACATGTCTATCTCATATTTCTTCTTCATCTGAACCAAAGATATCTATTACAATCATCTTTTCCATTCCTTGTTTCGCTTGCTCTCCTGGACATTCTCTTTTCTTTCTAATCTCATCTTCTTCCACTTTCATTTTACATGCTTTCCTACACCATAATACGTACAGAATAACGTTCAGATACAATCAGTAATGATTGATATATTCTAAGAATATCATCCTTGATTTACCTTTTCTCTGAGCTACAATTTTTCAGACTTGGTGTGGCCGATATTTTATCAGATTTTTTTGGATCTCTCGTCCCTGGAAAATCAAAATAACATCAGCCATCCTCTGGACATTTCATGGAACAGTAGCAAGTCAAAAGTCAGTGAATGTAAGCAATCTGAAACCTGTCATTTCATTAAGAAATCGTATGCCCTGTGAGTGTGTATTTGTTGTCACTTTATCTCCATTTCTGTTAAAATCAAGGAGCTTATCAAATTTAGAGATATTCAGAATGAACATCAAGTATGATTACTTACATTAAAAACAAACCTCAATGCCTTCTTAAGTGCTTCCACCGAGAGTAATTTGGCTGGTTGTGTAGGCTTTTTGGTGGCTGTTCTGTCAGGGTCAACCAAATATATGCCTTTTGAGTTGACAGGTTCTTTGAATGCTCTTCTTATGTTCCTGGAAACAAATTTCACAAGTTGAAGAAAAAAGTAAATATATCGAGCCTAAAGTATTGTATTTTCTTATGCAAACGATATTAACAAGTAGAAAGTAGGAATTGCCAAATGATTTCAAAGTCGAATCACCTACCCTCCCTTTAGCTCAGTTCGCATTGTGGAATAGATGTCTGATGCTTTCTGTAATCATATATAGATCATACAATGTAAGTTGTTGATTTTGCAGATTAGAAAGAAGAGGAAGTTGCAGCATTGAAATGGCATACTCACTGATTTGTGGAATTTGCAGTAAACCCCTTGTCGTCTGAAATAACAAATCTGAAAGTTAGTATACCAATGATGGAAAGTGGAATGAACCATTGTTTATCTACACGTTCACGTTTTCTATCATAGAGGTTTTTTATGTGTCATGGGAAGTAGCTATTACAGATCCTATTTTAGCACTTGAGATTATTGAATACGAGGAGGCACATATTGATGCATCGCTGAAATGGGAAAACATGATGAGCCAGAGAATGCTGGGGCAGACTGATGCAAACTTATATATGCTTGTTCATGCAGTAACCAATGATGACAAGAAGCATGATACCTCAACTGAAAATGCTAAAACAGTATCCATTTCAAGAAAAGTAGTGAAAACAATAGCACATTAAAAGCAGCTTAATTTATTTACAACAGCCCATTAAAATTTGAATGATGTCCTGGATGTTTAATGACAGCTTCGTAATAAGCATTGCTGCGTAAAAAGATAACAAATTCAAGCTGAAACTACTGTCTATGTCCAGATAAGCAGCAGATTTAAGTAACAGACTAAGTTAAATCTCATAGCCATGTCATCAGTTTGTCCAAGTCCTATTGTTCCTTTCACTTAAACACTGCAACTTGGTTTTCTAAACTTTGAAAAACCAATCAGTGCGTTTAAGTCTCTAAAACTTAACCGCAATGTATTTTTAAATCTGTGCACAAACAACCATGTCATTCGTTACTTAATGTGGAAATGTAAAGTAACATACTTGTTTATGACTAGTGTGCATGGCATCCCATCCTTCTTTTTTCCTTTGCAAACTCCATAATCAATCGAATCTCCTATCTTTAATATTTGATTTGCAGAATACGCACTAAGAGAAAAACCTCCCTGGAAAAAAGACAAAAAAAAGAGAGTCCAATCTTTAAGAACCAAAAAGAATTCAGAGGAATGAAAATATGGTATACCAATTTCATACCATCTTGTCCTTGCGTACATTGCAATTGAATAGCGCAAAAACAGCCCCAGCACGTTCCTTAGAATTTTGCTGATAAGCATCGTTAAATAAGAAAACGGATATTGTGTTTTCATCCAAACACCCAAATTTCCATATGCTATAGCTCTTCCCTGCACTACTTGTCCTTGTATTTCCCTTTTCAGTTAATATTCCAACAGTTGCCCACAATCCACGAATACTCTCTCCGACCAATTGATTTCTACAAAATCCCAACGAAACTTCACTTTAAACTAATAAATGTATCAAACAGCTCTTGACCGTTTTAACAATTTCAAAAATGATCATATTATATTGAAAGGAAATTACTTGATAGCTGGTAAACGGATAAAACGGATATCCGAGAGACGTTGGCTGAGTTCCACAGGGGTAACCAATTGATTCCTGAAACAAATTAAACAAAATTAGGGTATTCTTGTACAATTTAACAAAGTTATGTTGAATTATACGCGGATTGAGCTCTTGCAATAGCACAACAAATACCAATATCAAGTAGATTTATTAATTAACGAAATGACATAGCCGTTACCTTATTCTAAAACCCGAGTATTTCTCAACAGGAGCATCACTTGAGTTGCTTGACTGCTTTGCATTTCGGGGTTTCGTAGGGTTGTCGTGAAGGCAATCTTGAACAGCATCTCTAAAGACAGACAAATCTGCCTGCACTTGCCCTGTTGTCCGTGCTGATTCATCGTCGGATAGATATCCAAAAAATTAGGGTAAAATTAGTATGAGATGGCACTTATTATTATGAAGAAATTAAAGAAAAAGAAAGGGGGATATGTACCTGGAGAATGAGAAGGAGAAGAGGGAGGGGTTTCCAAGATTCGATCTTGAAGAGAAAGAAGCAAGTCTACATCTTCTTCATGGCTTGACATCTTACTTACAATTCCAGTTCCTAAGATTTTGGGGTTGTGTTTTGTTTTGTGGTGTTCATTTTGGGAGGGAGAATTCAATCTTTTGGAGGGAAAATCAAATCCCTAAATTAAATTTAGGAAAAAGTAAAAAAAAAAAAATAACAAAACGTGATTTTCAAATATAATTTATGTGGTTTGAAAATTTGTAAACAGATGTCATAAGTTTTAAACTGTTAGCAAAGTTAGTCTAATTTCTAAACAGTGTTAAAATTTGTTCTAATTTCTAAACAGTGTTAAAATTTGTTCTGATTTTTAAACAGCGTTAAAATTTGTTGACGTGGCAAAAAGATTAATATTTCTTAGAGGAGTATTTTTGTCCATTCTATGAGATTTTCTTTCTTTAATCGAAAATTCCATATAAAATTGTTCAGAAACTTGTTGAGGTATCGAATTTTGTATTTTTCATTCACAAAAATTGTCTAACTTTGAATGATCTTTGAGAGAATAGAGGGATGCGAAGAGAGAATATGTAACGTTTTATGAGTTATTTTTTCAACGGACAAAAATACCTTCCATGAAATATCACTCTTTTTGTCACGACGAATTTTTTTAACATTGTTTTGGAAATTGGACCGACTTTGCTAACTGTTCAAACCTCATGGTACCTGTTTGCAAATTTTCAAACACATAGATTATGTTTGCAAATCGCGCAAATCATGGTTTATTTTTGTACTTTTCGCTTAAATTTACATAATTACTAATTCTTTATTAGTAAATAATTTATTAATCCTTAGTTCAAAAATATATTGTTTAATCCCTATATTTTTAAGAATACATTATAAAACTTTTAATATTTGTTATATTTAATAGCAGTGTGCTCATCTAGTCATAACTGAAAAAAATATAATTTGGTCAATTAACATTAGATTAAAATTTAAGAGTGGAGATTAAAACAGAGTGGTGCTCACCTAGTCGATAACTGACCAAATAAAATTTGGTAAATCACTATTAGATTAGAATTTGAGTATGGAGATTAAAATCTAATGAAATCACCTATTTTACTTTAGTCATAACAGTTGTGCTCACATGGTCAATGATTGACCAAATATAATTTGGTCAATCACCGTTAGATCAAAATCTAAGGGTTAAGATTAGTTTGGTGGTTTCATTAGTATCTAATCTCCACCCTTAGATTTTGATCTAATGGTGATTGACGAAATTGTATTTGGTCAATCATTGACCATGTGAGCATCATTCTTAGTTATAAATAGTGTTTTTTGTTTTTTACTATACCCTAGATTGTCACGTATCAACCCGTCGTCTTTAATTGATATTATTATGTTTTAATCCCCACCCTTAGATTCTAATCTAAAGGCGATTGACCAAATTGTATTTGGTCAGTTATTGACTAGGTGAGCACAACTGTTATTTATAATTAAAGTAAAATAAGTGATTTCATTAGTTTTTTTAATGTCCCCCTTAAATTCTAATCTAATTGTGATTGACTAAATTTTATTTCATCAGTTATCGACTAGGTGAGCACCACTCATGTACAGTTGTGCTCACCTAGTCAATAACTGACCAAATATAATTTGGTTAATCACCATTAGATTCACCTTAAATTCTAATCTAATGGTGAGTGACTAAATTTTATTTGATCAGTTATCGACTAGGTGAGAACCACTCTATTTTTAGTAGTTTAAAGGCGTAAACCATACCTAACGTCCTAAAATTTTCCTTTCTCTCTCAATTTAAGGGACGACTAATTTGCCCCATAAACTATTTTAAAAGTGTATCTACTAGCCACCTGTTTTGGGTATAACAAAAAAAAAATTGACTCGATATTGCGCCAAAATATTGACTTCTATGCAATACATGACTTTAATGAAGACTATAAGGTCATGTCATCATTTAACAGAAAAAAAAGGAAGAGTACGAATAAAACCCCTGTAGCTTCATGGATTTGTAAATAGAGGAATGTGGTTTCATATTTTGCAAAATGAGGCATATGGTTTACAAAGTTGAAAACTGAGAATTTGACTAAAACGTGTCATATTGACTTTTGATAATATGACATGTTGACTTTGATAACGTGACACAATAAAGTATTAATTTTTTTATGACGTGTCAAGTGAGTGAGATAGAACATCGATTTGGTCATACAGTTAAGGAGTGGTGCTCACCTAGTCGATAACTGATCAAATAAAATTTAGTTAATTACCATTAGATTAGAATTTAAGGATGAAGATTAAAATCTAATGAAATCAAATATTTTACTTTAATTATAAATAGTGTTTTTTTATTTTTTTTACTATATCCTAGATATTCCCGTATCAACCCGTTGTCTTTAGGTGATTTTATTATGTATTAATCTCCACAATTAGATTCTAATCCAATGGTGATTAACCAAATATTGACTAGGTGAGCACAACTGCGAACAATAAACTATTACCTAATTATCTAAAAATAATAAAGGGTAAAGTTTAAAAAAATCTCATGTGGTTTCACTTATTTGCAAAAAAAGAACTGTGGTTTACTTTTTGTCAAAACGAAGATTAAGATTTCACATTTTTTAAAAAAGGATATTTTAAACCCACCAAGCAATGCCTTGGTGGTTATTACATTCCACTAGGGAGTGTGAGGTCATGTGTTCGAATCCCATGATTGTAGAAAGTAGAAGCTCAAAAAAAAAAAAAAAGATATTTTAGTTTGACCTTATAAAACTCATGGTTAATGACTTTAAATTGAAAAATTTCAAGAATGAAAGCTGTATAATAATATAATGTCCATGGAACCACATTTTCAGTTTTTGAAAATCATCATTTTTTAAACTTTCTTTCTCTCAACGTTGATCTCTCTTCACTAAACACTAATCTAAATGATCACAAAATAAAAAAGTCGAAAAATTGAAGTTTCTTGGACTATCAGTATTTATTGGAATATATCATTTGTGAAGTCGTAAATGATGATTTTAAGAGCGTAAATAAAAAAAATCCTCATTTTACAAAAATCTGAAACCTCAATCCTTGTTTTGACAAAAATGAATCCGCAATCATTCCTCAAGTGAAACCATTGCTTTTTTTTTTTTTTTTTTTTTTTTAAATTTAGCCCAATAATAAATTTAGAATAACCCCAATGAACCCCTTGTTGGACTTGGTGAACCCTATTAAAAAAGTGTGCTTTCAAAATTAGAATAATACCCAACCCAAAACTAAATTCAAACTTTATTCTAGTATAAATACGAATGTTTTTGTATTCAAGCATGCAACTAAACAAGTTTGCTGTAAATTGCAAAATTTAATAAATGCAAGATCCTCTTGTCCCTCTGTGGTCTATCCCCTCCCTTTCTTTGTCAATCCCGGACATTGTAAAGGTTCTCCTTCCAACCCTTAGTGGTTGTTCTACCTGAAGCTTCCCCCCACCTTTCCTCATCCATCTCTCAACCCATTCTTTCTCTCATTTTTTTTTCTCCTTACGCCACTATGAATGCCAACATCTTCGTCATGATGAATAAAATCACTCTCATTGAAAATGAGGAAGAAGTTGTTAATCTCAAACCTGTCACCACCCCGAAACCGTTTGAACCAGCCAGACCCTCCCTTATTGGAAAAGTCCTCTCAACCTCTCCGCCATGGCGAACGCCTTTGTAATGGGATGGAAGCTCAAAGGTTTCAAACTAAAGGAGTTGGATAATGATCTATTTGTATGTGAATTTGAAACAAGAAAGGCACGTGACAGAATTTTAAACGACGGCCCCTGGCATTTTGATAAGAAGTTGGTTGTTCTCCAGGACTCAGGTCACGAAATCCCCTCTGAAATTCTTATGGAAGAATGCGATTTTTGGATAAGGTTGATTAATCTCCCTCTTAACTCGAGGGATACAAATTCTCTCTATAGAGTAGCTTCAAAAGTCGGGGCTGTCATTGCCCTTGATGGCGACAAAGTGAATTCCTTTAGGAGTTCTGTACGAGCAAGGGTCCGTGTCAATGTAAACAAACCTCTAACTAGAGTGGTGAAAGTTCTGGGAGAAAACAACAAAATTTTAAGTATTCCAGTGAAGTATGAAAAACTTCCAAACTACTGCTATTGGTGTTCCAATTTTTGGCACATCCGGGAAGAGTGCGAATCCATTCCAGAAAATTTTGACGGAAAGGTGAAGCCCTACGAGCCACTCCTCTAAAGTTCAAAACGGTCCGGGTCAGTGAAGGTAAAAGCAAGGTGATAACGGAGGAAGAAAATGCATGTCAATCCATCAAACGGAAACTGGTTTTCACCGAGGAAGAAATAGCAGCAGTTGTTCAAAAGGGAAGTATAGAAGAATTTCGGGCAGCTATCGCTCAAGCTCTCCGGGAAGAATCGTCGGGAATCGCTGGGAAAGCAATGATGGAAAAAGCCAACGAAGATTACATGTGCACTCAGTTTATTATTAAATCCCATGCTACTGGAAAGACAATCATCCATAATTGGTACCCAAAAAATAATGCTCATGCAGTCAATGATCGTATGGAGGTGGATATAGAAAAAAACAAACCTATGGAAGTTAGAGGTGCTACCCCAAATGAGACAAAACCAATATAACCCTACCCCTTAATGATAACCCACAAGCCCACTTGAACCAAGTTATTCCTAGGAAAAATTATACCAGGATGAGTGCAACACACCACCCCTCCAACCCCATCAACCCAAATGCTACACAAAATAACTCTGCACAAAATCCAAGTGCCCCTTTAACAAATGAAGCAGATGATCAAAGAGGTCCGATTAGTGGAAAAGGAAGATGGAAAAATCGAGCAAGAGAGGCACCCACTCTAATTGCTCCACTAAACTCAGACTTTGAAGCCCCTCTGATTGAATCCATAAGGGAGAAGCGCAAAAACAGAAGTGAAGATGGGAATAACAGCGATAACGACTCAGGTACAACCTCTTTGCCTAAGAAACCCCGAGATGGCATTGACGAGTATCACGATTCTGTACAGGAGAGGACCGGCTCTCTGTCCCGCCTACAACAATGAAAATCTTAGCTTGGAACGTTTGGGGAATGGGCAATCCCCGATCGGTTCGCTCCCTTACCCGTGTCGTAAGGAAAAATTGCCCTAGTCTTGTGTTTATTTCTGAAACAAGACTACAGAAGAAAGAGGTTGATAACCTTAGATGGAGATTTACAAACTTTAATTTCTTCTCTGTGGATGCTGTGGGTCAATTAGGCGGTCTGATGTTAATGTGGTGTAAAGAAATTGATCTGGCTATCTTGGGGTCTTGTGACCACTGTATTCACTTCGAAATCCTTAGTTCTGATGGGGTTATGTTATGGCGAGGAATTGTAATTTATGGTTGGCCCCAAAAAGGCAATAAGTTCAAAACTTGGGAGATGATGAGAGATCTACATCAGCGAGAAAATGTTCTATGGGTTTGTTTTGGCGATTTCAACGAAGTAATGTATAGTTTAGAGAAGAAAGGTGGTACCGAGTTAAGTGGGAATGCACAACACTTGTTTAGAATGTGTCTCCTCAATTGTGATCTATTTGACATTGGTTTCAAAGGGTCTGCCTATACTTGGTCTAATGGAAGAAAGGGCCATGAAGCTGTCTCGGAAAGGTTAGATCGATTCGTTTGTTCTGTTGATTGGGATATTATTTTCCAAAATTCAGTTGTGTTCCATCTTGACAAAGGTACCTCAGATCACACGCCTTTATTGTTGGACACTGATGGAGTAAGAAAGGATCGCTTCAAACCCTTCCGGCTCGAAGCAATGTGGGTGAAGGAAATGAGCTGTAAAGATATTGTTGATTCAACATGAAAGGGTAGTGGGTTTACAACTACAAGCTCTGTTATGGATAAAATTTCAAATTGTGCTACTAGCCTTAAAGCTTGGAATAGAGATGTGGTCGGCAACTTGGGAACTCAAATTCGTACTTTGACTGAGAGACTTGAATCAATCGAAGTGAAGAGAGGTTGTGCTATAACCGACAAGGAAATCTCTGAAATCGAATCACAGTTGATAAGATTACAAGAAAAAGAGGAGATCAAGTGGCACCAACGTTCTAGAATCACGTGGCTTAAGGAAGGGGATCGTAACACCAAGTTCTTCCACAACAAAGCAAGCACAAGGAGGAAAATCAACAGCTTAACGAAGTTGAAAAATAAAGCTGGTATTTGGTGTGAGGATGAACAGGAGATCGAATCCATTGTTACTAAGTACTATGACTCGCTTTTTACAACCACCAATCCGAGGAGTAATGACATGATTGAAGCTGCCATTGAGTCTAGACTCTCTCCAGATGACATCTCCCTACTCTCAAATCCTTATACAAAAGAGGAAGTCATGGCAACCTTGGACCAAATGCACCCTACCAAATCCCCGGGACCCGACGGTATGCCAGCTCTGTTCTATTCAACCTTCTGGGACTCCATCAGAGAAGATGTCACCAAGTTTGTGCTCTCAATACTTCAAGGTAAAATATTCCCAAACTCTCTCAACCATACATTCATCACTCTCATCCCAAAAATAAATTCCCCCTGCACAATGAAAGACCTCCGCCCCATAAGCCTTTGTAATGTCCTCTACAAACTCATCTCCAAAGTCCTAGCCAATAGAATGAAAGTAGTCTTAGACAAGCTGATCAACCCTACCCAAAGTGCATTTGTCCCTGGTCGCCTAATAACCGATAATGCTCTCATTGCTTTTGAAATGTTCCATACCATGAAGTATAAATGTATGAAAAAAGAGGGCTATTGTGCTTTGAAACTTGACATGAGCAAAGCATATGACATGCTTGAATGGTCCCTGATTGAAACCACAATGAAAACGATGGGTTTCCCCGATCCATACACAAAACTCATTATGAATTGCATCACAACTACCTCATTTTCCTTCCTCATAAATGGGGTTCCTAAAGGCTTTGTAAAGCCAAGTCGGGGTCTCCATCAAGGAAATCCCATCTCACCTTATTTATTTCTGTTGAGTGCATAAGTTCTTTCAGGTTTAATAAGGAAAGCGGTAGCAGACGATGCTTTACATGGAATCCAAATTGGAGACACAAGCCCTTCAATATCTCATTTGTTCTTCGCGGACGACCCCCTCATGTTTTTCAAAGCCTCTCATGACGAAGCTGATGTGATCAAAATAATACTTGTTCATTATGAAGAAGCTTCAGGCCAATGCGTAAACTTCGACAAATCGGAGATTAGTTTCAGTGCCAAGGTTCCGGATACCGCTAAATGCTTGATTCGTACTCTCCTCAAAGTCAAAGCTGTTGAAAGTTTTCCCAAATATCTGGGAATGCCGACCATAATAGGGAAGTCCAAAAAAGCAGTTTTCAACTTTCTTAGGGAGCGTCTTCTTAAAAGAATCGGCAGATGGAATGAAAAATGGCTTTCTAGTGCTGGCAAAGAAGTACTGATTAAAACAATTGCTCAAGCTGTCCCCCAATATATCATTAGCTGCTTTCAACTTCCGAAAACTTTCTGCGAAGAATTTCAAGCTATCATTGCGTCTTTCTGGTGGGATAAGAAAAACAACAGCAAAAGCATCCATTGGAAGAGATGGACTAAGTTGTGTGTTCCTAAAAGCGACGGAGGTCTCGGATTCAAACACATACTCTCTTTCAATCAAGCCCTCCTCGCCAAGCAACTTTGGAGAATCATATCGGATCCTAACTCGTTATGCTCTCGGGTCTTCTTGGCAAAATATCTCCAAAATGAATTTATCTTTGATATCACTCCTAGCAGCAAATTAAGCTTTGTCTGGCGAATTTTCCTCGGAGCCAGAAATATACTCTTAGAGGGAGGAATGTGGCGGGTTGCCATCGGAACCTGCATCAAAATCTTGAAATCCAAATGGGTGCCTTCGATCCCTAGAGGTAGGCCTTTAATTCTTCGGAACCATCCCCCTTCTGACTATGTTATTTGCCTCATTGATTCCGCCTCGCAAAATTGGAACGTTGAATTGGTTAATCACTGCTTTCTCCCTGATGATGCTAAAGCTATTCTCAGTCTTCCAATTAGACATAACTGAGGAGCAGACAAACTTTTTTGGCCCGAGTCTCGAAATGGCGTCTATTTGGTTAAACTGGGGGTACCAAACAACCTTATCTCTCAATGACATCAGCTCAGACATGACTAGCTCCTCCGTTGGCCCTAACTTAATGTGGAAACATCTTTGGAAACTTGACCTTCCTCCAAAAATTATCCATTTCTTATGGGGTTGCTGCCACAACATATTGCCTCGTCCAGACAACCTTTCTCGACGGAAAATCCCAGCCTCAAACACTTGTGTCTTCTGTGGCGGTGAGGGCAGATCTCTAATTCATATTCTCAAGCAGTGTTGTAATGCAAAAAGAATATGGAAGTTGATTGATCTTTCCTCCAAACCTTACAAGATTGAAGGTAAAACCCCTTTTGAGTGGATCACTGCGGTGTTTTACGAGCTCCCAAAATTGGAATTTTCTCTCTTCTCCTCTGTGATTTGGATGATGTGGTTTGATCATAACCGGGTTGGACGCGGTGAACACCCTATGGAGGATTCAGTTATCATTAGAGGGGCGAATAAAGCTATTGAGAAATCTTTCAATCCTCCCAACTCTCCAAACGAAAATGTGAACAATGTCTTAAAATGGACTTCCCCTCCTGCAGGTATTATTAAGCTGAACTGTGATGCTTCAGTTAGAGAAAGTGGTGGTTATTGTGCTGCAGGGTTTATTGGTAGAAATGAATTGGGAGAGGTTTTAATGTCAGGTGCTTGTCCGGTTGGAAATTGTTGGTCAGTGTTGCATGCTGAGCTGCTGGCCATTTTAAATGGGGTCTATTTTGCGATGGAGAGCGGTTTTCACAACCTCCTGGTGGCGTCTGATTGTAAACAAGTTGTTGATTCCATCCTGATCAAGAATGACAATAGCTACGTGGATGTGGTGGCTCAGTATATTAGAAATTTCAATCCTTATTTTAAGAGCCTTAGTTTTGTCTTTGAAAGTAGAAAGGCCAATTGTGCTGCTCATGATTTAGCCAATTGAGGTATTACTCTTTCTTCCCCTCAAATTCAATTAGAGGATTCCCCTGCTTTCACTACTAGAAAATAGCCATTTTCTGACGGAAGATTCCGTCAGAAAACAGACCATTTCCGTCAGAATTTCAACTTTCTGACGGATTTTCTGACGGAACCAGACCGTGGTAGTTTCGATCAACGCAAATTTTTGTGACGCTTTTCTGACGGAACCTTGACGGACGTCTGACGGTTTTCCGTCAAACCTTCTGACGCGTATACCGACGTAGCAGAACGTCAAAGGCTTCTGACGGTTTCTCCTACGATTTTCCGTCAGAAACTCTGTTAAGGGCCTTTCGAGATTTCCGTCAGAATGGATCTTTCTGACGGAATTTCTGTAACATTATTTCCGACTTAAGTCTATTTTCAGACGGAATTCCGTCAGAATAATTTTTTTTTTTTTTTCATAATATATGTAAATATATAGACTAATATAAATCCAAAAATATAAGATAGACTCTATAATTCGGTCATATGTTGTAGCTAAACAAAATTAGGCTTGTTAAATAATCTACAAACCTAATCACAGTAACATTCTTAAAAAGCACTATCCATATACAAAATAGAAATTTGGCTAACTAATTACAGATCTAATATGATCTAGAAAACCTAAGCACAATTAGCCTTCAAAAACACACTGTACATATACAAAAATTAGGCTAGCTAATTACAGATCTAATGATCTACAAAACCTAAGCAAAACTAGCCTCCAAAAAAGATGCGTACCAAAAAAAGGTGCAACTTGTGTAGACATCCCTCCATTTCGTACTGATCTACTATATTCAACAGCACGTATGGCATCTATCAGCAAACTACCTAGTGAAAAAGGCAAAAATACAACACAATCTATAAGAAAAGCACATACACAAATTCAAAGAAAGAGATGCATAATTCAAACCTGCATATAGAAAAATTCAAGAAAGAGATGCAAGAAGCACAACACTAGCAACAATTTTCATAAATAGATCCACAAACATACTTGAAAAATCCCAAATTCAAACTTAACCAATTGTCTAATTAGATAGAGCAACAACAATCCAAGCTAATCAATTACAATAACAATTAGTAGCAACCAATCCAGCACATATAAAAATCAAAACCAGAATAGTACAAAGACAGAGATACTAACAGTAATAGAAAACCAGAAAAGTTCAAAAACAGAGATATGCAAAAAAAGCATAAGTGACAAATACACATTAATGAATAAGTAAGAAAGACAACAATCCTTAAACATACCTGGCACTACAGAGATGGAGATCCACGTTGTGATCCAGTGGATGATGCAATGTCCGTACGCAAAAGCTCCATCTCAGATCTCAAATCTCTAACCAATTGCAGTACGGTTTCAAGACGAGATTCGACCCCATCCATACGCATTTGATCTGCTTGCCGATCATCTACAAGACTTTGCATATCCTGCTCTAATTGTGTCACTTGTTCAGCCATTTGTGGCATCCGAAGCACACTAGAAGAAGTTGAGAATGGTACACCATTTATAGATTTAGCCTGAGAAGCATAAAAACCCGATCCATCTCCTAAACCATAAAGTCTGGATCTGTTATTAAATCCTCCAACAACATCATAAAATACTCTTTGCTCGTCAATCACTTGATCAGTAGCTTCTCGCATCCTTTCTCGCGCAGCGGTTACCCTCTCCTATAAACATTTTTAACAATCAGATGACAATCGAATCATACATAACATAACTGTGAAAAAAAAGGAACTTACATTTATCATACGTGATCTCTCGTCAACCCAAGTCCATCATGATTCCTAGTATGAGTGTATACAAATAGCTCAAATACAGTGACTTGGCGACCTAACAAGCGAGTCTGCGATATATGTAAAATTAGCAAACTTTATATAATGACTTAGAAATCTGTTTGTAAACTTCAGACAAAGATCTTCTGCACTTAACAGAAACAGTTAATGAACTTCATCCAAACTCCACGCAAACAGTTAACAAACTTAAACCAAATAACTATTAAACAAGTGAAACTTTAAACAACTAACAGACAGATTTGTAAGACATGTAAAATTAGCAAAGCTGACACAAACAATTCATATGTATTATAGATTTGCATCTACACTTTAGCAATCACTCTAAACCTGGTTACTAACATATTTGCATTAAAAATATGCAAGATATGTAAATTTGTAATTTTGCATGAACAAATAAAGAATGATGTCTCACAATATTCAGTGACTACCCCCAAACTTAATTACTGCGACACTTTGAAAAAACTCAGTAAAAATCAGTCATTGGCTACTTACAAGTCGGTCACGATGCTCTCTCATTGACAATGACCCAGCTGTATGACGAGACATTGGCCCATTTTCGGTTCCACCCTGTCGCGAACGTTGAGCTCTCTCAGATTCAGCCTTTGCCTCTGGCGACTCCCAGTATGTAGACCAACTGTTATACACCTCTTCCGTCATGAACTTTTGGCGATCTTAATATAAGTAGAACATGTAAAATCAATGGAAATTAATTTTTAACATGGATATATTTAGATAATACAAATATCACAATTAAATTACCTTTGTTCTTCAATCCGTAAACCATTCTTCTATATGCCTCCTTCATAAAGCTACTATAAGCCGACTTCACCGATGCATCCATAACTTCTTCCCATTGGCATCGTTTCTTCAAAAGAAAAGGGATAAAAAATTGAAATTAATATTTCTATATAACTTGCTAACACAACTGAAAAAATAAAACTCAAGAACTTCAACACTTCTTTCATTAATTTGGCTGCAACTTCGATAATAAATTAATAAGCCTAAATGCTTCATATAAAACCAGTAAAGCTACAAACCATAAATGTATATATCACCTGAAATTCACGCCAATAAAAATCAAGTGTGTCTTGTGATACGAATCTAATTTTATATCCCTTCATTTCAAGATTCAACTCAAAACATTGCCTTATTCGCTTCGTAGCTTCGCTTGAAGGACATATCCTATTTTGAAATCAAACAAGACAAATAAGTTATTATTAGAATCAAACAAGATTAAAACTGGTGTGAAACATGAACTTACTTGTTATCCTCGACCCATATAGTTAATCGTGGCTCACTAGAAAAGTCCATAGGAATAGAAGACGAAGGAGATGAATTTGAGCTTTGTGGACCTGATGTATGTTGATTTGCTATTGGAGCTACTGGCCGAGTGTTTTCAATTGTTGATCTGGGTGTTGGAGCTCTTATTGGGACATTAGGAGTTACAACTGGGGCAGTTTGAGCTGTTGTTGTGGTTATTGGCGCTGCTTGTCGAGGATAATTTTGAAGCACCGGTCGAGAATCCCGAGCTCTTGTCGAGATGTAAATTCTTCGCTACCAACAAAGTAAATGTAGGAAATGTTCAACACAGTCAGCAAAGTTATCCCAAACCAGCAACAGTTTCTTGAAACACCTGAAATACCGAACACAAGATGTAAATTCTTCGCTACCAACAATCATGAAGGGAAAACAATAAATATGATAACAATAAGAGCCTTAAAAAGTACACCATGTAGATGTTCATGGTCCATGATGTTAAAGATTAGTTTATAGTTTCTTTCATCTATGAGATCATGAATAAAAAGAAGCAATTAAATCTCTCCAAATAACGGCTATGTGACAAGTGTCATAGTCTAAATACTTTGTCCTACGAATTAAGTAAAAGCTACCAAAAATAAATCTCAAAGTAAAGTTTCCTTGCAAAGAAACATTAAAATAACCTGTAAATGCTTATGCAGACAAGAATATAATTATCATATATATTATTCAAGAACATAAGCATATGACATTATGCCAAACTATTTTCTGATATACATTGTATTCCTGCATATATAAATAATAACTCTTGATCCATAAGCATTTATTTCTCTGCTCATATTTTAACATTGACTTCAAATAAATAGAAAATTGCGCAGAAATTTACTATGATCCCATGATAATTGGTAAGATAAATGTAGTCTCCACAATTAAGAACAACATCAAAAAAGATTGAATCAAATAATTTCAGAATACAGACGTACACGAACACATCCAGAATTCAGAATGAACTTATTACAAAAGTAAGAAAAAATCAAAATGATCTCAAAGCCCAAACTCATTTTGCTTGAATTATAGTGCTGTGAACTAGACCACTATACAAAAAGCATTTAGTGCTGTGACCATCAACATGATTGACCTTACATAAGCTCAAGGCTTGCCTATTTCTATAACTAGGAAAAGAAAATAAGAAATGTATTAGATACAAAAAGATACATTGAGTATGAAGTACTTTCCAAGAATTCAAACAAAGCATCAGATAGGAAAACACATAGTTAATTAATAGCAGGAAAACTATCCATCCAAGTTTCATTAGCACTAACTCGGTCTAGTATGCACCATATCCTACACTCATCTTGTTGTTTATCTGTCCAAGTCGATGGACTAGATCTACTTTCCAACGTAAACAACTGAGCATTTAGAATAGCTTCCCCAAATTGCTAAGATCATAAAAACTTGTACCTCCAATTACAATCCTGCTGCAGAATATCATTTAAGTGTCCTTGTACAATCCCAAGGATCAGTTATAGTTAAGAAATTTCGAATAACCATGTTCCACAAACAAACTACCCCATACAAGTTTACTGTTAGAACCAAGTATCACAGTCCACTACAAGTTTTTACTTACAATGTATGAACTGATCACCAGACCATATCGCACTCAAAGATATGATTTTGGGATTATAAACAACCAAAACTGTAATTGACGGAGAAAAAGAACTAGTTATCTTATTTCATTTAGCTAACCTCAAATTATTCCAAACTTGAAGCTTTTTGCTCCTCTCCTATGTTAGTTCAACCAGAGTAGAGTAAGTATGAAGACAACAAGTGTATGCAGTTGTTGCGGAATGTTGACAATTAATGACTGACTATTAAGCTAATTAAGCACAACTTCACCAATTGACTAGAATGAGTACTTCGACATGCAACATACCAAGCCAAACAAGTAATAAAGTGGTAAAAATCGTCTCTACAAGGATTGATTGGTCCTAATTCACAATCAACTAACTCCTAAATTCAAAGTAACGATGAGGTTTTAGTAACAACTAACAAACTACTAAGCAATAAGGTACAAGATGTTATTTAAAAGCAAGTAAAAAACATACCAGAGTTGCATAATCTGTATATAATTTCCACATAGGTAAAAACACACAGGCGAGACAACTTCATGAACAGGGCATTTTCTAACATTAACAAGTAATAAAGTGGTAAAAACCGCCTCCACAAGGATTGATTGGTCCAAATTCCCAATTAACTAACTCCTAAATTCAAAGTAATACTGAGTTTTCAGTAAGAACTAACAAACCACTAAGCAATAAAGTAAAAAGATGTTATGAAGGAAAAAGAAAAAAAAAACATGGACGCATCATTGCTCACTTGTTAGATGAACTGAGATCTTTTGTCCATCTTCCCACCACTCCTCTTTCGCGCAATATCAGGACCCCAGCCACGCTTGCAGTGCAAACTGAAACTCTCAAGTCAAGAAAGGGTTTAATTAAGTGTTAATTTAGGGTTTATGGGTTTCATAGAAGAAGATGGTAATAACAATTTCACATCGTTCAAATCGAAAGGCTCAAATGAAAGATGTTTTAGGTAACCATATTTGAAGATGAGAAAGAATTAGGGTTTTGGGGATTTGAGTAAGAACGGTGATGAATAGGTTCTGGAGTGAGAAGGTGATGAATAGCTTAATGGATGATAAAATATCTCATGCCTCTTTATATATTTTGTAATACTTTAACAATTTATTTAGATTAATAATCAAATAAATTATGTTTTTTATTCTTTTACATGCTAACTATTGAGACAGAATGAATAAAATGACGCAAAAAGCGTCAGAATGGAAAGCGGGAAGAAGCAAGCAGACTCCCGCCCTTTAATTGAGACGGAAATTTTCATTCCGTTTCAATGCTTCGTCAACAGGTCCGACGGAAATGCTTCTGACGGAATTCCGTCTACTTTTCTGACGGTTTTGCTTTCCGTCAGAAGATTCCGTCATAAATAGGCTATTTTCTAGTAGTGTTTTCTTTCATCTTGTATTCAGTTGGATTGTTCTTTTTAATACAAGTTGTTTCTTCCCTTAAAAAAAAAAAAAAAAGCATGCAACTAAACAATAAAGACCAAAATATATAGTAGTGCATATGTTTTCACAAGTGTTTTCCTATGTTTTAATAAAGTCTTTAAATCAAAGTTTACTTTTCCAATTATTCAACACTAGATATCTTCAAAAGTAAAAGATAAATCAACAAAAGAAATGTCTAGTTTATACCGTAGTATATCAAAAGCATAATAATGTAGAAAATAATCATTCTATTTCAGAGATAACTTCTAGATCTTGATACGTTCGCCTGGCACGAGGAATATTAGTCGCATCCATATTCCTAAGAGCATTGGAAGTAAACGGATTAGGAGGCATTTCTAAATCATTTCCTTCTCCTTCCAACATTTGAAGCACAATTGTCATGGAAGGGCGGTCGACCGGAAACCACTGAATACACCATAATCCGACAATTGTGAGTTTCCTCACTATTTGAGCATCCCCTTGTTCACCTGTTCGGATTTGTAACTCTTCGCCTCTTTTCAAATGGTCATAAATCCATTCCGGAAAGGATGCTTGACTACTTTTCTCTTCAATGCTCTTCCTTCCTCCAACTATTTCTAACAGCAGCATACCGTAGCTATAAATGTCGGACTTATAGGAAACATTACCGAAGTTCCTTGAGAACACTTCAGGTGCTATGTAACCCATTGTCCCTCGAGCATTAGTCATGGACACAACACTTTGATCCTTAGAGCATAACTTTGACAAGCCAAAATCAGCAATTTTAGGAGTAAAATTTTCATCAAGCAAGATATTGTGAGGTTTGATATCAAAATGTAAGATTCGTTGGTCACAACCTTGATGAAGATACTGAATTCCTTTAGCAATTCCGAGAGCTATATGTTGTAGTTTCTTCCAAGTAAGGGAATTTCTATCATTAGAAAATATGAACTTGTCTAATGATTCATTTGGTAAGAATTCATAAATGAAAGCTCTATGATATCCTTCCGCGCAGAAGCCAACCAAGCGAACCACATTAACATGGTGGATTGTTCCTAACGTTCCAACTTCATTGGTGAACTCATCTCCATTTCCAATGGAATTTTTTAGAATTTTCACAGCCACAAGAATTTCATTGGAAATCTTTCCCTTGAACACTTGTCCAAAAGCTCCTTCTCCTAACTTTACTTGAAATCGATTTGTAATTCGTTTTAGATCGGAGTAAGAGTATCTTGTGAGTGTAAGAGCTTCATAGTCTTGCAAAAATTTCTCAATCCTGGCTTGCTTTTCCTTTTCTCTTTGACTTGTATGGATAACAAACGCTGCAACAACAAGAACTAGCACTACAATAAAGGAAGTTACACCTGCATGCATTTATAAAACATTAATTCTGTTGCCAAAAACTTACTTATGTAAAATTTGTGTTGTGTGGATAAGGATAAAACGCACCTGTAATGACTAACTTGATAGAGATAGCTGCGCAAATATGTAGAGTTAGATTAGATTGTAAGGATTGTTAATTTTATAGGTTACATTTCACATAATTTTATGATTTTATTTATGTGTCGGATTGCTTAGTTGTAAATTGTGTAATGGAACTGGAAATAGTCTCTGAAGGAAACACAAATAAGACTATAATGTAGGACACTTGTCTAACATTTACAGAGAAAATTCGATTTACTCGTAGGTTTGTTTGAGACTATTTGTTTTTTTCTTTCTTTTTTCATTATGATATGGGAAAAGTATAAAAAAAACACTTGTGGTTTGCTAAATTTATAAATAGAGGTTGTGTTTAAATAATTTGTAAATTAAAGTATATCCTTTGAGAAAATTAGCAAATAGGGATGTATATGGTATGCCTTTTGTTTACAAAACACAGTATGAAATCACACTTATAAGTTCTAATACATGTTTATCTCTTAAAAAACTTATATTTACATATTGATAAAACATTGATCTCAAATTTCAAATTGGAGTTGTGTAAAATAAACTTAATCATCAATTTAGTTCGTAAATTGTCAATTTACAATTGTTAAAATCACATGGATGTATCAGTCAAATACATCATTATTTCCTGAACACGGGCTAACAAAAAAATTAGAGTTATCTCATTTGCTTTCTGAATTGACTTGTTTAAATGCTGAAGTATGAGAAATTATATAAATATCACTTTAAGCAAATCTAAAGGACTAATATCTGAGTATAAATACGTTTAGGTTACTTCAAATAAATTTGCATATAAACTGATCAGTAACTTCAGAATGTGGTAAAAAATATTTTTAAAATATAGCATATATGATCATTTAGAATAGGCTGAGCTTTGAAAATGAATGACGCTTAGAGAAAAGCAAAGCAAAGAAAAAGTGACCTTTGGTAGAATGGGGAAGGTAGGCACATGTATTGAACTGACTACAAGTTCCACCCTTGGCTTCACAGGTTCCACACGCTGGTTGAGACCATGTCAATTGCAGATTATTAGTTTGTTCGGGCGAAAATATGCGGTAGGGAACTGATAAAACATTGTACATCTTAGTACAAGACACGAGCCAGGTATTGTCGCTCAACCGACCCAGATTTTCAACAGCGTAAACTTGATAGGGTGGATGAGCAAGACAAGCTATTGGCTCAGGAGTTGGTGCATCTGGTACTATTGGTCCCGAACAGTTGAACAAGGTGAAGTCGGAAGGAAATTGTTCATAAAATTGGAAAGGCGAACCACCAGCGTATAAGCTAATGTCTCTTGCTTGACTCTGGAAGCAGTTATGTGGGTGAGAGATGTTCATTATTTGATTCACATAATCAATTGCTTTGACATATACTTGTACTGAATTTGGGAGTTGAATCAATGTATGGTTGTTTTCTGTGCATGAAAGATCGAAGCCCGGATTAGGATATCCACAGTGGTCTGGTTGAGTATTTTTTAGGCGGAAGGGAAACCGAATTGATGGGCCGCCAACCCCACAACTTGTTTCTTCACACCCAAGGTTCTGTCCAGTTAGATTTAGAACTAACAAACAGAGGATTCGGATGCTCGATTTCATCTCACCTCATCTAATCTCATCTCATCAGATCTTGTTCTGTTTTTTGTTTTCGGTTCCTGTTTCAAAGAATATGAAAAATAAAATAGAAACCTCGCCGAAGAACACACATATAATTTACAAGTCATGGTCAACTCTGTCACCAGCCAATGAACGAGAAACTCATGCGTATACTTAATTACTTAGTTAACTAATTTATCTCACTTGGAAATCAACTTGTCGTGTTGGAGTTTAATTATAAAATTCAAGTCAAATATTGTGTCCATTCTGTAATTGATCTTTTATAATGTGGTGGGGATTATTTATCTATTTGTAGCCTCTTATTCTTTCATATTTTATTTATGCTTAATATATTTATAGTCACTTGAACTTATCTATTTTTTCCAATTGGTCCTTTCAACTTAAAAACAACTTATCAACCACTTAAATTTATAGTTTTTGTTCCACTTGCCCTCAACTCTTTAAATGTGACTCATTTTGTCCATTTGTGATGATGTAACTGAATTTGTTATTACCACTTATGTGACACAAATAATCAAATTGGGTCACATTTGAAGAATTGAAAGGACTAAGTGGAAAAAACTATAAGTTAAGATCAGTAATTTTCACATGGTTCATGACTGACCAAGTTAATTTGGTCAGTCACCGTTAGATCTGTGTAATGATCATTACACAGATCTAACGGTGACTGACCAAATTAACTTGGTCAGTCATGGACTATGTGAAAATTACTGAAGATGACTAATAAGTTGTTCCTTAAGTTCAGAAAGCTAAATGGAAAAAATGATATATTAAGAATTTTATTTGCCATTAAAAAAAAAAAAAAGCATTTTATTTATTTTTAGTTTTGGAAACTCACTTTTCAACCGGGGATAACAACTCTTCAATTATTGAGCTACTTAATGTGAACATTGAAAGGATTAGTAGCTGCCAGAAATTTCCTGGAACTGTATACATTATACAACCTAGACAATTTCTGGTATATATCATCTTCCTCCTCCTGGAAGTGTCTCATTTTTGTGATGAGAGTGAGACATGGGTTCTCTCAAATTTGCAATCCTCGTTTATGTAATCCAACTACACCACACATTAGTATCTTCTACAAGCAACAATGTTTCTTGTGCTCAATCTTGTGGCAATATCGCCATTAGATACCCTTTTCGATTAACAACCGATCCTCTCAGCTGCGGTGACCCAAATTACCAACTCTCGTGCCAACAAAATGTGACAACCTTAACTTATTCTTCAATCAATTACTTAGTAAAGGCAATCAATTATGATAATTTCACCATCAGATTCTCACATTCTGATGTTCATCCTCATGATTATTGCTCCCTCCCCTCCATTTTATTTACCATCAATGCTCACTTTACTACCTATTACGACTACTTTCAAAGGCAGTTGAATCTTCCTGGTCGCTTTAACTATTTGTACCAGGACTTGGTGTTTGTAACATGTCCTAATCTTAATCCTAATCCTAAACCTAAACTATTGAATTATGTGGATACTTCTCCTTGTTCCAATTCCAGTAACTCTTCTTATGTTGTTTTTGGGCTTAATTATGCTTTGGATTTGGAAGATTCATGCCGCCTTGACCGGATTTATGTCACCTCTTTCACGCCCGAACATTCGAATAACATATCGTATGGAGATGTTCATCTTGCTTTGGTTTATGGGTTTGAGCTTTCTTGGTTTTTTGGGTGTTGTCTCAGTTTTCCTCTAAATCCATGCAACCTTGATTTCAGAACCTTCACTGACGTCTGCTCTGTCGGGACCAACGTCGGTAAGTTCATTCTTTCCGGGAAATCTTAAAAAACAAACTATATTTGGTCTGTGATTGGGCTGTTTGAAAATTCTTTTACAAAAGAATGATAACGGTATTTTAAAATTCTGATCGAATGGTTGCGATAAGTGATTCAAACTTTAACTACTTCAATTGATTGAAACGAAATGTTCAACTGAATGACATCATCGAATGTGATAGAAAGATAAAGTAATAGTTACTTTGTTTTTTACGTTCACATTTACTGTTCTAGTCTTTTTTTTTTAAAAACTTATGAAATTTGGTACAATCTTAATTATCTATTCAAGAGCGATTCAACGTTTTAACCCGATTCTTGGCGGTCTAACAAAACACATGGACGGTTCATGGTAGAACCGAACGCTCCCGTGTGTTTTTCAAAAACATTGGTTTTTAATGTTTTTAAAAAGAGTTTTTTTAATATCAAAATTCTAAATTAGAAGTCCCAAATTTTAAAACAGGATTTTTCATTAAACCAATTTATTTCATGATGATATAATATTGAAACTTTGGTATAACAATTTGTTTGATTCGTGTGTAATGTATTTTGTTTGTGGCAGTACAATATAGCAAGCTCAGGTCTGTCCTTGTGAATCTAGAACAATCTGCATTGGGTCGTCTGCTCATTAAACTCGGCTGTAAGAAATTATATTTTCTTCAAACTCACTTTTCAATACTTTGATTTGCAGTTCATCAATTTAATTATTAACCTCACTTTTCTTAATTCATGTAGGGAACCCCACGCTCTATTTTGACTTGGGTAAACATTTTCCTCTTCTTTACATTCACTATTCTTCTATTCTAATTTTATTTTGATCATGGAATGAGATTAGAAGTTATTGATTTAATCCCTATATTAATTGTTGTTGGTAGAGCTAAAGGTAGGCCCATTTTCGTTATAATTGAACTGAATTGGTTGAATTTGATTGAATGACGGAAGTTTTTTTTTTGCTAAATTTGATTATACTGAACTAAATAATAATAATAATAATAATAATAATAATAAAGACCGAGGCAAAATGTGGCTTAGACTGAAGCTAACTGTTTTTCTTCTGCAGTTACATAGAGACCGAAACACATGCTTACTTTTTCTTTTGAAAATGATAAATATTTAAATTTGGATTGAGTGAAACTCTAATACTAGTCTCAAAATATCACTTAAAAATACAAAATAAGTTCCCAAAACTTCTCAAAAAATTCAATAACTACACATGTAATCTAAATTAACAGATAACAAATCCAATTAAAACCAAGTCAACTGAAAGCAATACAGATAAAAGAAAATAGCGATTACAAAACCCCTATAATACTAACCCTACACCTAATACATAAAAAAAACCTTTAAAATAGTTTATTAGCCTCCTAAATATATATAGCGTATAATTAACATCTATAAGTTGCTTAAAGTGACAACAAATAAGAGACTTCAATTTGTTTAACATTGAAGTGACTTATTGGCCTCATGAGCTTTTTACATTGATCTTTCTATTTTTGTATATTTTTGAGATGTAAGATTGTGTTTTTTAAGTAAGTAAATAAATTGATGTTTGTTTTCTTGTTCTTTTAGATTTAGAAGGCTATATATTTGGGTTTGTTCGCTATGCTCTCCTTCTCTTTGGTATGTATTACATGAACTTCCTCTACTCTGTTATATATGTTTTTATAGAGAAAGTATCAGGTGTGACACTTATGTTATCGTGAGACTGATTTTTATTGTGTGACAATAGGTGACGATTGTGTAATTAAATGGAAGAGGATGACATAATTTGAGGGAAGGGAGGTTGATGATGTCGGCGCTGATGTCATTGCATGAGAGATAAAAGTCTTTTATTTCTTTTCTTTAAAATACATTTTCCCGGTGATCCCGAACTCGGGTTTTCGAAAATTTTTATACCGTTGGACTCGTATTAATTAGCCGGTCATTTTGAGATCCATTGTGGTCAAATAAAAACGATTTTTTCATTTTGGAATATTTGGTAATGACTTTTGGAATATCAACATGTTTTGTTTGGGTTAGGATCACAATGGATCTTAAAATGACCGGCTAATTAATACGAATTCAATGGTATAAAAAATTTCAAAAACCGAGTTCGGAATTATCGGAAAAATGTATTTTAAATAAAAGAAATAAAACTTTTTTCTCTCTCCTGTGATGACATCAGCGCTGACATCACCTTCCTCCTCCTCCCTTTACATGCGTGTAAGGCATTTCTATATATTTACAACTTTGCCACCTTCTCCTAGTCAATTACTAAATTGTCCCTATTGTCACACCATAAAAGTTGTCACACCTAAGGACCTTGTCTCACTTGATCCTCCCCCTGTTTTTATAAACACTAATTTCTGCTTTAGGATTTGAGCATAAACACAAATTCGTGACAAAACCTAAAAAATTGAGAAATATAATAAAAGAACATGGGTAAAAAAGCATGAGAAAATTCAAGATGGATTTTTTTTAAAGAATGGAATAGTTAAAATAGAAAATCACAAAAAAAATATAAAATTAGATCTAAAATATATATAAATAAATAATTTAAGGGAACGTGAAAACTAAAAAATGAGAAGTATGAAGAAAAAGAGAAAAAGCTTAAAAAAGGTAAAAATATGAATAAAGATTTTTTTTAGAAAAAATACAAATGCATTAATGTGCCACTAACGGGCAAAAAGATAACAAACTAGAGTTCACTACATTCAGCAGAGAAGTGAAAAGCGTAGAAGTAGCATATAAATGTGAAGACCGAGCAAGAGCATCGGCTAACCCATTCGCTAACATCCGAATAAAACAGACCGAAACACCGTTATGACTAGCAAGAATTAATAGACTTGCAAAGAAGAATCATGTCACCAAATTCACTAACATTAGGACTCGAACCATGTATAACAGACACCACACTTAACGAATCTGACTCGACCACCCGCCCGCTCAATTCCCTCCCCTGCTAACCACTGAAGCGCACGAAGGAGCATTAAAGCCTCTCCGTCAGAACACCTCCACAGTCCAGACTTTAGCACCCAGAAAATCCCCCGAACGAAGAACTCTTGCCCCACCAGTACGCTGCAACCCAGAGAAAAATGCAGCATCAACACAACAACTGACCACACCCTTCGCCGGACAATGCCAACGATCACATCGAGGAGCCATAGATAGCCTACTAGTCGACAGTTTCCTGCAATTTTGAACGGCCAACCAGTCACATAAACACGCAAGGCCCCGAGTTACCACCTGATGAGCAGTAGTTATTGAGTTTTGCCACAATTTATCATTACGAGCCTTCCACCAACTCCAAAGGATCATTAAAAATTTATCTTTAAGCGCACGTGGCATTGACGAAATCATCGTAAAAAATAAAGATCGAAATCCATCTTCTATTAACGCCAACTCATATATCTTATCAAGTAACCCCGCATCACGCCATACATCTTGGATGTGAGGGCAATCGATAAATAAATGCCATCGATCCTTATACGTTGAGTGGCACATAACGCAACCTGAGGGAACCTGCAAACCACGCTGAAAAAGATTTCCACGAGTAGGGAGACAATCTCTCGCAACCCTCCACCTAAAATAAAACACCTTTGCTTGCACATCCAACTTCCATAAACCAGACCAATCCCCACCCACATTTAAGTGAGAATTCAGTGCCACTGTATCCGTACACAACCGACAAGCGCTTTTCACTAAATAACACCAATTTTGAGTCCCATTCAAAATAATTTGATCAGACATATTCCTGCATTGCATAGGAATTATACAAATAGCTTGAACATCTCTTGGCAAGAAGATTTCATTAAGAAGCTCATAATCCCACTCCGTCGAATTCGATATAAAAAGATTGCTTACCCGAACCTGCTGCATCCCTTGCACCACTGGAGATTGAATAAACCATCCATCCTCTTCTCGAAGCCACGACTCAGTCCAAATTTTAATAGAATCACCAGCACCAATCTTCCATTGATAGCATTCTTTTAACAATAATTCAGAACTCCAAATACTCTTCCAAACATAGCTAGGCGAGTGTCCTAATTTGGCACTCAAGAAATCCGCTCCTTGGTAATATTTTTCTTTGAAAAGACGACGAGGAAGAGAATTCGGAGAAGATAGAAAGTTCCACCCTTATTTATCCAACATCGCTAAGTTAAAGGTTGTAAAATCTCGAAACCCCTACGCTCCAAAACATTTCGGAACACATAAACGTTCCCAGGACATCCAATTGAGTCCCCAAGCGCCATCTTTTTTGTTTCCCCACCAAAAGGAATTCAACATCTTCTGCAATTCATCCGCAGTAGAATTAGGCACAAGAAAAACACTAAAAAATAAATAGGAATCGTGTGACCGATAAAAATAAAAAGAAATGGAAAAAAGTGAAAAAAGAATATGAAAGTCGGAAAAGAAAGGTAAAATTAGTGATTTTATGTTGGTACTCATCGTTGGTTGGCGCAGTGGCAGTATGAGCTGTGCTTGGTAGGGAGGGTTGCGGATCGATTTCCACAACGGCGACTGAGATGAGTTCAAATACAATAATTCTTGGACCCGCCCCGAATCCAAATTAGTTGATCCAATGTGATTCAAAAACCGGGTGGAAAACCAAAAAAAAGATTTTATGTTTGGTTCCATCCATTCTAAGGGATTATTTTATCAGAACTCAATATTGTGATTCTGATACTCTAATTTGTAAAAAAATTCATACTACATACCCATGTTTACAAAAAAATCAATATCACATATCTCTATTTGCAAAATGTTAAACCATTGATCCCTATTAAAAAATTGAGTAAACTACAAGTCTTATTTTTGAACTTTTCCATTTATTTTACTGAAAATTGAATATTTCAAAAACTTTGATAAATATATATTTTTAGAATTTTTTAAGGTTATATTTAAGTTTTGTAGACAAATATTAAAAGAATGATCGTGGTTTACTCATTTTGCGAAATAAGTATGTGGTTTAACAATTTGCAAATAAATATAGAAAGTTTGAAGCTTTTTGCCAAAGAAGATATCTCAAATTACATCGTTATGTATTAATGACAACGAAGTGCATTTTGTAATTTTAAGAAAAACTAATTTATAAATCAACAAAGCATAGCTCCTTATGACAACCGCACTCAAATGGAAATCATAAATTATATTATAGTTATTTTTACGTTTTCTTTTTCCTTCCTAATTTTACGGTTTACGAATTAAATTGATTTTTAAATTCGTTTTACAAATCTGAAATTTGGTTTGTGGGATCAATATTTTGTCATTATATTTAAAACATAAAAATATTATCAAAAATTAATATTGTAATTTTAGATACTTTGTTTTGTCATACTTTCACATCTTTATTTGGAAATATTCTCATAGACGTACTTTTGTTTGCAAAATGTTAATTCTAGATATCTCTCTTTACAAATTGAGTAAACTACATATTTATAGTCTTATTATTGTACTTTGCCTTTTTTCTATTTAGAGAGAAAAAGTAAAGAGAGAGTTCCAAAACATAAATGATTTAAAAATGGATCGGATTGAACCAGCCGGTCGAATCAATTGAACCGCAAATTGATCATGGTCTGGTCAGATTATATGTGCTTTGAGTTGATCATGGTAACCCGCCTGGAACCGGTTAGACTCCAATTTCTTAACAATTTTGAAAAACATTCCTAAACAATTAAAATTAAATAATATTTATTACTTTCTTTCCTTATTATTTAAATTTATAAAATTTTAAAGGCTTAATAGTGAGATAACTCCCTGAATTTGGATCCAATTCACAAGTGACACCCCCAACTTTCAACTGTAACAAAAATCTCTTTGAACTTGTAAAATTGGACAATTAACCCCGTAAAAACTCTCAATTGTAACAATTAACCTCCATATCCGGTATGGTCTACTTGCAGCCAAAATGTGGACTAGACGCGCGACACGTGTCAGCGTGCTATAGGTCGTTGAAAAGTCAAATGCCACATGTATAAAAAAAATTAATAAAATAAAAAAAATTAAAAGAAATTAAACAAAAATTATCTTCTCTCTTTTTCTTTATTCTTTTTTTCTTTTTTTCTTTTTCCTTCTTCTTTTTCTTCTTCTTCTTCTTCTTCTTCTTCTTCTTTTCTTTTCTTTTCTTTTTTTTTTCTTTATTTCCAGATATCCACGAAATCTGGAAATTTTCGACGAAATCTGAAATTTTTTCAAATTCCGTCGAAAATCTGGAAATTCTGAAAAAAATCATACTTCCTCTAAAATTTGTCCTCCATTTATTTCTATTTTCAAGTATAATAAGTGGGTCCCATAAAATTTTGTAAAAAATCATACTTCCTCTAAAATTTGTCCTCCATTTATTTCTCTTGTCTCGTTTGTTCTCTAAAACTTTTGTAAAAACGTGAGGAATTAAAATATCATTAAATATAGCATGTGAAATTAATTTGTCCTCCCTTTAATTCTCTTGTCTCGTTTGTTTCCTTAAAATTATATAAACATAAGGGTATAATTGACAAACCATTAATCATTTTAACTGTAGATTGCAAAAATGATCAACATTTGTGAAAAATTCACTTTTAAAAAATGACCAACATTTAAAAAAAGAGAAAGTAATATATTAGAACCCACTCTCTTTCTCTCCTCTTGTCATGCACACTCCAATCATCAAATAACAAGTGTCAAAGTTTAACATGCTCCATGTTTGAGCATTATCCAATTTTATTAAGAGGACTATTCAGCAAATTCATACTTTATTTATTTGTTGCATAGTCGCTCAGAAAACCACTAGAGATCCCCTGAAATTCCAAGTCTCCAAGTGGACCCTCTTGGCCACTCGCGAGAATCCCACACATGTGTCGTGGGAGTTGTAGCTAGGTAGTCATCGAGTGGGTTTTTTCATCCTTCCAGTTTCAATTATTTATTCAACAGAGCAAAGCTTTCAAAAAAATAATATTATAAAACTAAAAAATTAATTTCAAATAAATGCGATGTGGTTTCACGTTTTTACAAATAAAGGATCGTGATTTGCCTTTCAGCATATAAAGAACTGTGGTTTACGTTGTTTGCAGAATTAAGGAAATGATCATCTTTTTTACGTTAATGAAGACATTTTTTGTCCAAACTTTTTTTAACCTTTAAACTTAACTCTTGCATAGTATCTGGACAAAAAATATCCTCATTTACATCAACAAAATCGATCATTTCCTTAATTCTATAAACAAAACAAACCACGATCTTTTATTTGCTCAAAGACAAATAATAGTTATTTATTTGCAAAAACGTGAAACCACATGACACTTATTTGAAATTAACCTAAGTATAAATAATATCTGAAAAATACACATTTTGTGAAAATTAAAAGAATAATCTTATCAATAACAAATAAATAAATAAAAGTTAGTTACCAAAAATAAATAAAACGACTGAAGCATATATAAAAACAAGGCTTAATACCCTAAACTCTCCTAACTTAGTTCAATCTCAGCTAGTGTCCTTCTCAATTTTCGATTATAATAAAAATTTACAATTACCCCATAAAATTCCCAATTGTGTAATAACTAACTCCCCCCCTGTTCAGAACATTTGAAAGGGATAACTATTCCCTATTAACACAAAATGGACGACTAAATGCAAAATTCAACCTATACTTTTGATCTCCCTATAAATTCTTTTGAAACATTTATAGATGTACAATTGATATTATTAAATGTTTTTTCATAATTTTTTAACGTTTTTTCAGCGAATGTAAAAATTTAGGCCTCTTACATCCTCATTAGATATGAAATGTATCAAGTCACTAATAGCTGTTAGGGTTAGCTAACATTGTTCAATTGAAAAAAAAAAGTGAAATACACTCGCGACACGTGACATAAAATAATTGGATGTTTGAAAAATGCACATGACATGTGTGAAAATAAATCAATAGTTTTTTTAGTAAATATAAGTCCCCAAAATATTAATTTTAAAAAATTAAAAGCTTCTTCTTCTTTTCTTTCTGTTTTAAGTACGGAAATTTCCACTTCCTGAAGAGTATGAAAATTACTAGGTTTTTTTTCATAGAAATTTGAAAATATCCAGATTTTCCGACAAAGATTTGGAAAAAGTTTATAGTTTTCCACACAAATCTAGAAAAATCTGGAAGTTTCCACATAATTTTTTTAGTTCCTGTCAGACATTTGGAAATTCGGGGAAAAACAAAAAATGAGAGAAGAGAAGAAGAAACAAAGAGAAGACAAAAAGAGAAAAAAAAAAAACTTAAACTATATGCAAGTCTTAAAGTTGTTCAAAAAGATCATTTTAGTCCCTTAACTTTGAGGACGACCTATTGAGTCCATCAATTATCAAAATGTGACCTATTGAGTAACTCAAGTATGAAAATGTGGACCTATTGAGCTCTTGTACGATGACGTGGCACTTAGCTGACAATTTTAATGCCTACTCAGTGCCACATCATCAAATAAGGACTCAATAGGTCAACATTTTGATTGTTGAGTGACTCAATAGGTCGTCTCCGAAGTTAAGAGATTAAAATGACTTTTTTAGACAAGTTTAAAGATATACATATAGTTTAAGTGAAAAATAAGAAGGAGAAAAAGAATAAGTTCAAAATAGAGAGCGAGTAGTGAGCATTTTTAGAAATGATGAATTGGAGAAAGAAGAAAATTTTTAAATTCATGAAGGTGAAAGAAGAAAGAGAAATTAAAATTTTTTAATTGATTTTGAGCATAAATTTATTTAATAATATTTTTAAGCAACTTTAATGGTTGGTTTTTAGTTGTTCTTTTTACCGTTTAAATAGAGTGAATTTGGTTCAATGGTCTCTTTTACTTGTTCTTTAAATCACAAGTTCTCAAAATTGAGGACATCCTTACCATGAAAAGGAGAAAAAAATATTATTAAATAAACCTTGTAATAAGAATTTGATTACATTTTGAATTAAAAATATTAAGAAAATAGTTACTTTAAAAGTTTTTAATAGCTTAGCAATTTATTTAAGTGGATCCATTGAGATTTTAAAAATAATAAAGATGTTTTAATTACCGGAGATACTTTTAACATTTGGAAAGTAAATAAATAAACTGTTAACTGATAACCAACCAAAAATGTTGAATTGTAATTTTTTTTTGTGTTACATTGTTTCTTTAAATTGTCCGTGGATTTTTTTGTAAAACTGGACCTTGAGTTACAAGAGTTCTCAAATTGAGGACCTCTTAAAACTTGAATTTATAAAAATGACCTTTAATGACTTTTAAATAAATATTTATCAAGAGTTAAATTAGTTGCTTAATATGTCATTTTACTATGGAATAACACTTTTATCTTTTCCAAAATCTTCATTTTGGAACTTTATTCTCTAAATATCCATTTTCTCTCTACCCAACAAACAACACAAGACTTCAAAATTAAAAACAAAAGAATTAAAAATGCTTAGAATATCATCAAATCTAAGAATTGCCTATATTTGAAGTGTTAGTGGTCATTTTGATGATATAAAAAAAGTCATCAATTTGAGAAATTATGTAACCATAAGATACAATTTAAAAAAAAAAGAAGAAAAAAAACACAAACACTATTTTGAGAAATGGTGTAACCACATAAGCCCAAAATGAAATTGGTTAAAGATTACTAGGGCTTCAATTCAATAAATTAATACATACTCGTATGCTATTTCTTCTTGTGTAAATTATGTTGAACTCTGTTTGTTTTTTTTTTTGTTTGCAGTGTTATATCGTGGTCCGTTATATTTGTGTGGAATATTTTGTGCCGTAATTTTTTTTGTAAATAAATGGCGAAATAGACATTTATCAGAATATGGTACTGTTGAAGAATTTCTACAAGCTCATAACAATTTGATGCCTGTTAGATACTCTTACTCCGATATCAAAAAGATAACAAATAATTTCAAGAACAAGTTGGGAGAAGGCGGTTTCGGCTCAGTTTACAAAGGAAAACTCCGAAGTGGCTACTTGGTTGCGGTAAAAATATTAGGCAAGTCAAAAACTAATGGTCAAGATTTTGTCAATGAAGTTGCAACAATCGGAAGAATTCATCATGTTAATGTTGTGAGACTCAGTGGATTTTGTGTTGAAGGATCAAAACGAGCTCTTATATACGAGTTTATGCCTAACGGATCTCTAGATAAACATATATTTTCTCAGGAAATTGGCAATTCAATAAGCATTGAGAGTATGTACGAAATTTCTCTCGGAATTGCTCGAGGAATAGAATATCTACATCGAGGTTGTAACATGCAAATTCTACATTTCGATATCAAACCTCACAACATTCTTCTTGATGAAAATTTCATTCCAAAAGTTTCGGATTTTGGGTTAGCAAAACTGTATCCGGCGGATAATAGTATTGTATCCCTTACAGCTGCGAGAGGAACAATGGGTTATATGGCCCCAGAGTTGATCTATAAAAGCATCGGATGCATTTCATATAAAGCAGATGTGTATAGTTTTGGAAAATTGTTGATGGAAATGGCTTTAAGAAGGAAGAAAAGCAATTCAGGTGAAGAGCATTTTAGTCATATGTATTTTCCATTATGGGTTCATGATCAATTGAATCAAGGTCAAGATATGGAAGTAAACGGAATTAGGACAAACGAAGAAAGAAAAATAATAAGGAAGATGATATTAGTAGCATTATGGTGTGTGCAAATGAAGCCTAATGATCGTCCTTCAATGCATAAAGTTGTTGAAATGCTTGAAGGTGAAAGTCAAAGCATAGAAATGCCTCCTAAGCCTTATTTCTCACCTCCAGAAATTTCTGCAATAAAGGTTGTGAAGTTAATGATAGTGAAGGAATAACACACATACCAACAAGCTATTTCGACTCTATTAGTTGGATGGTTAATGGTCGTTAACTAATTTACGTAATTTACCATGTATGCAATAAGCAATAGGGTTTATGTATATTCATCGAAACCGAATACTGAAGATTTTTACGTGAGCAATAGGGTTTCAGTATATTTATTTATCAATTTTAATGTGGAGTTGCAGAGGCTTCTTTAAGAACTAGTTTGACATATTGTTTTTCTAAAAGCATTCCAATAATTTTGGCAGCTTTTAACCACAACAATGTCAAATTAGTCCTAAATTAAATATCAAAACTAGTGCATGTCACAAACATTTATCAAAGCACCTTTGGTTGACTACTATAACTTATTTTTTGACTTGCACATCTGATGTTAACGAGAGCAGTGAGAATGGTTAGTCCTTGCCATTGCCTATACAACAATTATAAGAGGGTTTACATATTATGTACAACTATTCAGATAACTCAGTCACAATTATCTACATAGGATCATTCATCCATGATCTACAATCATCATCCTCACATCTCACAACAATTATTTTAGACATAAGCATAAGTACTACGAATTGGCATAAGAAACATCAACTACAATAAGCTCCTAAACATCAGAAAAAATAGAATCCTCCAGAATCTATTTATATACATGTGTGATATAGAAATCACAAGACGTGCAGTGAAAAGTCCACCTATTGCACGAAGCTTGTATCATATTGCCACCAAGAAAATGTTTCAATGGTCGAACGAATCTTCGTAATGAATAAGAAATCACATAGTTTTCAAGGATCAGATGTTTTGGAGGAATCTTCTGCTTCCTTAGTGTTTTTAACCACCATGTCATAATTGATAGAAGCCAACTGAGAGAGGTTCTAAAAAAACGATGTAAAAGTAACAATTATTATAAGGATCTCTACGATTTTAGTTTCAATGAGAGCTTCAAAATATTAAGCAAACCACATTTTTTTTTTGAGTTCCTTCATATCAATGTGTTAAGTCTTACCTTAAATGAGAAATTACTAAAAGAATACTTCACAGCAAGTGTAGGAGCATTGAAGTCTGATAAGCTGCCACATTCATCCCCCTACCATAAACCATTAACAATTATATTTTAGTGGTATTCGTGAAGTAATTATCCTTAAAGTAGGCTAGCCTTTATTTTATTTTTCTTAAAGAAAAGTTATTCTTTGATTCATCACTATTCATTAAATGTAATCATAAAATTCTCCAAAGAAATGATATGACTGAATTTAAGACTCTTGATTTGCATAATTTCATTCTCTTGCCACTATCATTTGGAAATTAATTAGAAATAGAGGCATGCTGAATTTTATAGGGAAAGATACACATACATCTTCATCTTGAGAATTACCAAATGACCCACTGCTACATGTATCAGTTAGGTCATCAAAGTCGCTGCCTCCTTGAAAATGATCACCCTCTGGATTCCATATATACCGGCTCATAAAGTAACTAGTGTCGTGAGCATCTGCTGCTGGTATGAACATAGCCTGCATTGATTTAAGAGAAATTGAGTAATTTTTCAAATAATGATGATCACAATTTCAGACAAATAAGTGATAATAAAACAACCTTTTGCCTCGCAATTGTGTCCCAGTTAACGTCTCTAAAAAAAGGGTGTTGCTTCACCTATGAGAAAATACCAACTGCATGATTATGATATTGTACTACATTTAATATCTTATCAATGACAATTTCTGGTATACCTCTTTAGCTCCTTTTGATCCTATCCTTAAGGCTGGATTCGGAGTCAGAAATCTGAAATGTAAAAACAAACGATATTCAATGAAAAACCAAAAATCACCCATTCAACTTGCCATCAATCGCCTCAAAAGTTACAGAGTTTGAAGTGCAACTTGAAAAACCATAAAGAACAAATCTAATATTTCTACCATTTGGTCCTTTAGAAAACAATATGTTTGTTTTTATATCTAGTATATATTTTAAAATCTGACATTTCTAACATAAATAGCCCTCAAAATAATTGTTTGCCAGAGCACATAAACTATGATCATGATTGTTGGACTAGAAGATAATACAAAACCATAAAAAGAAAAACATCCCCATGACTCCTGTCTTATTTTCTTATGAGCACTTAAATTTCTAATCCTTGCGGCCTTAGAACAATTTAATTTCATTGCTAAGTTACATAATATATTATTAATATCCGTAGATTAAAGACAAGACAACACTTAATTAAGCACACCATTTGTACACTTACCTGTCAATCAAATCACATGCTTCAAAGCTCATCTCCTCAGGTACCCTAGGCCAAGGTATATCATTGTTCATTATATTGTCAAATATTAGCTGCAATAAATAGGAACCATTAGTTTGCATCAGGTTGGACGCAAGTGTAAATAATGAAAAATTAATGTTTATTGCTCTCAAAAAGTTGAATAGAATGAGTGAAAGAATGAAATAATAACTTCATGCAATATCCATCAATTTACTTTTTACAAACTTTATATACAACAAAGTTTTTTGGTTGCTAGTACCATTTGTTATATCATACAAATCATATTATCAGGAAACACAATTATAGATTGTCGTGAAGCCCGATAAGGTTGACATAAGTGCAATATAACAACATCAATTGTAGATGGTCTACCTGTGGAGTTTCAGCATTGAATGGTGGAATACCAACAAGCATCTCAAAAAGTATAATGCCCACAGACCACCAATCAGCAGTTGCACCTGCAAAGAGGAAAACATAGAAAGTGTTTAATTAATAAATCAAATGAAAAACAATGTATTTATGATCTAACTGAAAAAAATTATAAACCATGTCCAGTTCCAAGAAGTATCTCAGGTGCCAAATAATCAGGAGTCCCAGCAGCAGAATGCTTTTTCCGTAGTTCTTTCGTTGTTGCATTTTGATTATTAGCTTCGTTATCTTCAAAAAATCCAGCGCTATTGAATGATGGAGCAGCTAAGTCGTCGGTACTATTTATAAGACCCACCTTTGAGAGCCCGAAATCTGTCAACTGTAATAGAAGAGATTAATCTTTTGAAAGAGTTGAACTAATGAAAATGTTGTAATCCAAAGCAACATATGTCATTTACAAGAAAATATAAGATTATAATTATTTGTTTTCCTTGGGATAAATGATTAAAGAAAAAGAACAAAATAACAACCTTCAGGTGACCATCTTGACTAATCAATAGGTTGTCTGGCTTCAAGTCTCTATGAATGACGTTTAAAGAATGTAAATACTCCAAAGCAAGGACCTGGGAAAAATAAAACCAACTATTTGTACCCTCGGTGAGAAAATTTTATTTCTGAACATGTAAAATACACAAGTATAAAAAGAAAATTATACAATAAGTTCTTACAAGTTCTGCAATATACATACGAGCTACATCTTCGTCCAAGCAGCCCATGTTTCTCAACATTGAATATAGATCTCCACCATTCAAATATTCCATAACCAAGTATAGATTTTCCCTACATGTGAAGGAGTAGAAAAACCGGACCTGCTCATTATCATGTACAATATTAGAATACTGTTTAACCCAACCCTTAATTGTTTATACATTTTTTAAACATGCTTACCACAAAAGGATTACGAACTGATATTAAGATGTTACGCTCTGCCAAAATACTTTCGACAGCATTTTTACGAATCATATCATCTTTCTTTAAAACCTGTGGGTATTTGTTCGAAGAAAAACACATAAAAGGTAGCCACTTTCAGTAAACATGTAATGCTTCAACTGACATGCACGCCTACATGTTGATTATACAAACTGGAAAACTATGATTACGGTCCAATGCATTCATCACTTTAAAAATTGCAGGACTAGAAAAATGGGGTGGATGATCACTAACGATTTAATGGAAATAAGCCAAAGGAGATCTATGCAGACATAGTTCTTGATATAGAAATTAGAGGTGCCATGTTCATAAAGCCATTTAAGTCCTATATCGTTTGAAATCTTTTCGTACAGAACTTTGCTAGCATCTTTTGATAGAATCATTAAAATAAAAAATTGTACAAAAAACTATGAATTAATGTGAATGCATACTAGCCAATGTGTCCAATACTAAAAATTGTAAGGGCAAATTATTTATAAAAGTGAGAGTGATGACCTTTATAGCAAACAAATCACCGGTAGCTCTTTTTCTGGCAAGGAAAACTCGTCCAAAAGCCCCTCTACTGATTGGTTTTATTATTTCAAAATCTTCTATAGAAGTTCTGTCCTTAGAATAAGTATTGATAGGACTTGCACGCAAACTGCGCACAGTATCATCATCCACAGAACTCTCCTCATCAGCCATATGATTTGATGAATCTGCATTTTCATCTTCTATGAGTGCACAAAGATGTGCATATTTCTCCCTATGCATTTCAAATGAGAGTGATCAAGCTTATAAATTAATATTATTATATAAGCAGTACAAATATTGTATGAAGAAAATGGCCATTGTGTATTCATGGGAATCCAAGATGCAAAGCATTTTCAATCAATCTTCAGCTAAGATCGATATGGTGCTATGACAACGAATATATGTGAGCTTAAGCGATTGAGTTACTTGCTTCAAGAATTCCAAATTTCAGTTTTATTAAATATCCCTATCTCCTTATGTTACTTGTCAGATTTTGTTGATCTCTTCAATTGGAATCTCATGAAGTGTTGGATTAAAATGGAGAGTGAGAGTTAAAAATTGACCGATAAAAATACTTCACGAAAGTATTATAAAAGAAGGTTGCCTGGACAACATAGTGTTAGGAAATTGATTCAAAATTGATGTATCAAAACATGCAAATTATAGATGATGCATACTATAGGTGCAAACTTGGAATATGAGGATTCGGAAATTTTATAAAAGATATCATCTATCGCTTTCACATTTTGATATGGACGATATTAGAATTAGGGGTTAATGAAGCAATTAGACAAGAACAATGGGCAATTGCAACTTTTGAACAAGCATAAGAGGTTATTTGTAATAGTTGTAGTTGAATAACAATAGGGGTAATCTGTTACGGTTTGACAAGTATAGAAGGTCATTTGTAACATTTGAAAGTTCAGGGAGACAGTTGAAGTTATTGGGCAAGTTCAAGGGGCTAGATCAACAACAATGCAACCTAGAACATAGATTTTATTTTTTTTGATAAACAACCTAGAACATAGATGTTAACAATACATAACAACCAACTGGTAAAAATAGAAGGTAGATAAGGTGGGAACTGAAAATACTTACTGTAATAACTTCTCAATACGCCTTCCAAAAGTCTCTACAATAAGGGCATCCACTTTTCTGTCCTGGATGGCATATTTTAAGTCTTCCACACGGTCAAGCAAACATTCCAATGCACTATAGTCACAATCATTTACATTTGCGATATAACGAGCAATTTCCAATAGCTTACTTATCTGTCAATTCAAAAATTCAACCTCTCAAGTTAGAAACACAATCACACTCCTAGCAATGCAACCTAAATTGAACCACATGTGACCAAGGATCACAATTTGGCATGGTATGTTTGTGGCGTAAATCATCATTTACTTGACAACTACTTCTCGTCAAACATAAAAAGCCCACGCGAATAACAGTCTAAAATCATCCAATGCACAATTCTAATAGCGTAATAACATGTTAAGTAACTCAATTCTTTCAATGATGATAAAAGAGAAGTCTTAGGATGTATAACTTGTTGGCATAAAGGTGCAAATTATTTATGTCCAAAATTTCTCTCAGTTTGAAAGTTTAGTCGCTAACTAAAGATTCCAAGAATAATCATATAATATCTCACAACATTGGACCCGAACGCTTAAAGAAGGTACACATATAGAAAAACTTTATCTGATGGTGAAATTAATGAATGTGAATGCAAGAATAAAAATTAAGACTTTATATTCTGAGAAACTATTTACCCAAGAACTTAAGTTCACAAGTGACGATTCAAAAAATATTTCTATTGTCTCCAACAATTAGCATTTACGTACACATTTTCATGCATTTCTTCTAAGAAAAAAAAGGTAAAGAAAAACATTAACTTGAGGGCAAGATAAACTTGAGGGCTTGATAAATTTTTAACATAAATACATACCTGCATATGACTCTCAAGTTCCATTATCGTCTTTCTTCCAATCAATAGCAATTCAATCTGGCTAGTCCTTGGTGTTAGTAACGGTGATCGTGGTGTCAAGCTTCCACCTGAAGGAGTCTTTGTGTCTACATCAGGTGTCAAGGCAGAACGCGTTTCACATGAGCAATTTGACAATTTATTAATATCTTTCACTAGAAAATCATTATCAACATCAGGCATGACTTCTAGTATGTCTTCAGAGCAATGCGGAGAAAAAATGTTTGGTTTTTCTGACAACTCATCTAAGTCTTCTTGTCCAACTGATCTAGTAGCTCTATCAACATTTGAACCGTGCCTTGAACTATTAGGGATCTTTGGTGTACTTTTTGGCGTCCACGACTCCAATATTTTTTCAAGCGTTTCTGCAACTCTTTCAATTCTGTCATTTATAGTTAAGCCTTTCAAGTCACATCTATCAGCAATTGTACAAATTTGAGAGTGCTCCTCCACATGTACAATGGGTATTTCAACTTCACATATCCGACATATCATTGAGTTCTCATATGTAATGCTCTGGTGTTCCCCCCAAAATCCCCAAGAGAATTTTCTTATTCCTGATGGATCTGGAGTTCCAAAATTTTCAGAATTGTCGTCCCCAAAAGTTCTAGTATCATCTTTACTATGATCTAGTTCTAATTTATCCTTAGTTGGTGTGGAAATAGAATCACTGCCTTTCTGTTTTTTCTCGGCAGCAGATGGAAGTTTCTTCCAAGACGACATTTTAAAGCTGCTTGCATTTGAATCACCACTTTTGGCAGTGCCAACCTCTACATTTTGATCAACTTGTTCTTGTTGTGAACCTGAAATATATTGGTCTAGACTTTGGGATGTCTTTCGCTGCTCCTCACTCCCTAACGGACCACTGAAGTCTTGTGCGGAAATTTCAACAATTTGTTGTGGATACACTCCAAGGTCACTAAGCTGGTGCATACCCATGATGTGGTCATCTTCATAACCACTCTCTTTTTGGAACTGCACAAGCCTAGTGCATCGAGTTAGGATAAATAAAAGGCGAGTATGTGCTTGTTTAATGATCCCCATTGGTAGCTCTTGACGCCTATCATCCAATTTTTGGACAATGACCTCACACTTAACCCAAAACTCGTTAGGTGGCATTCTAGAACATTGTCGAGCTACAACCAATAAATCTTCTAAATTTTCTTTCCATTCAGGATGAGAATTATCGGTTTTATCAAGTAGTCCCACTAAATCTCCAGCAAATATACCCAAATCGGCATCAACTTCTTCCTTTAATTTATCAAACTTGGCCCTAATTGCCAACATAATTTCCTACAATAGTAGTCAAATAGCCTGTTAGAAATTACAAAGAAGGTGAAAGAAAACACATCGAAATCAAACAAAGTTGTACCTCCATGTGACCAAAAGCCCGAGACTTCCAAATAGGAAATGGTCTAACTCCTTTTGAATTGAGCTCATGAGAAAAACTCTTAACATCGGGGCCCTTCTTCTTCCGACCACTTGTAACACGCAGTATAGCCTGGAAACGTGGAGACTGCAATTCCTTGGCAAAAGCTACATGATGACTCTATAACACCTCAAATAAAAAAGAAAAAATTGCATAGTAGAGCATTCAGATGACTGCATATAAAATAGAGCATGGAATAGTTTTTCTTACCTCAATTGGTGGATTAAGCGACGTGGTGTATTTTAATGATCTGGATCCAACCTTTTTCCCTATATATGGTAACAATCCACATCTTAGATAAAAAAGAATAGCAGAATGTTGTTGAAAATACAGAATCCAATTGATCCAAATCAATACCTTGGCCACTTGTTGGTATACCATTAAAAGGCGCGGTCCATTTATGGTCCTTATATTCATCGTTATTGCTAGTCTTAGAGACTAGATTGGTTGGCCTACCTCTACCAGAGGCTAACTTAAGAGAGGAAGGAGAGGGAGCAGACTGAGTTCTTATGTGATTCAAACCGTAAATCATAGAAGAATTATCCTTGGGCATATCGGAAGCCTGATCATCCATCTTGACATTTTGGTCATCGTTATAATGAGGATATATAGGGAAATGAGACCTTTTATCATTGCTAGACCACTTGTTCAATGTCTTCTTCTCACTAGTAGTTGGGAAACAGTCCATCAAGCACAAAAGCTCTCAACTCTGATAACCACAACATGGCATTGACGGGTCAACAAAGACAACATATACATCGACGCATACATATATACCAAAATAAGAGGATCATCGAAATCAAATATACCTCGAGGTAGTCATCTCCTAGCGACAACAGGCATGAGAAGATACAAAAGTTGTAACTGTAGGAATAGACTTCCTCAGAATATCTTCTACCTTCTGCAGATGCACTTGACACAAATAAAATCACCAAATGCTCATTCAACAACCACATGAATAAAATATTGCACACCAGAAATGACAATGGAAATGGAAAACAAGTATCATCAACAGTGATAGGAATAACAAAAATAATTAGCAGCACAATAAGTAGATGTTATGCATTCATTATAATTTAATAAACAATCAACAGTTTTATAATAAATATAGAAACGAGATAGCATATATAATAGGAAATGGAAAGACATAATAATAATAATAATTATAATAATCAGAGCCATTGGTGCAATTTATCATTCAAAAGCTAAAAATACAAGAAAAAAATATCAAAAGACAATGAAAAATGACCTTGTTTATTTTTTCCTGTTTGAGTGTCCTCTTCTTCCTTTTTAGCAATAAGGAAGGATCCTTGGTATCCAAATGATGATAGCAAAAATTAAACAAAGAGGTGAATTCCCTGGGAAAAATAATCAAGCCAAGATCACATTACACCAAAACCATGAAATGAGCGATAAACAAGAAAAGAACAAGAGAATTAAAATTTGCCTTAAAATAGAGAGCATGTATTTATAGATTTTCAATTTTCACCAACATTATCTCATTTCAATAAACAAATTTTTTTATTCTCTTTCTTCCTTTTTCATTAATAACCTTTGATTTTTGACAATTAATTTAAATTTAATTTATGCTAGCATGAGATCCCACGGGATCTATAGTACTCCCTCTATTCTAAAATAAAAATTATTTTAGACAAAAGAATCTGAAATAGGAGAGGCTTATAAGTACCATATTATACCTTTATTATTATTCATTTCATATTTAATGTACCTATTATTCTTTCCGTTATTACTAATTACAAAAATATATTTACCATATCTGAAGATTTTCAATTCCTTAATTGAAAAATGAAAGAGAAATTAGGTAAAAAACTATTTAATTCAGTCAAGGTTAAAATGGAGAAAAAGAGGAAAAATAGTTAAACTGACTTTTAATTCAGAATTTCATTCATTGTCAAAACGACTTTTATTTTAGAATAGAGGGAGTAGTTTTTTTTTTTTTTTTGAGGGAATGGGAGTAGTTTTTTTTAGTGTTGCTAAATCGAGACATCAATTACTAGTATTGACATAGTAAAAGTCAGTTTTGTCCTTATGAATGAGCTCATGAATATTGAGCCTCACCACATGGAGAGACTCATGCATATTGAGCCTCACCATGTGGTGGGGCGGATGCTTATTGAGCCTCACCACAGGAAAAGGCTCAATGTTCATGCGCCCCACCACATGGTGAGTCTCAATACTCATGAGCCCCTCCATGTGGTGAGGTTCAATATTCATGAGTTCTAAATGTTACTATTTTTGCGTTTCTGGTTCACTGTTGTCTAAGGATTTCGAATTAATGACGTAGTTCAACATGTGAAGTTTGTCAGTGTTGGGTAAAGGACACAATTTTAACATTTTTTTTTCATTGTTTCGTCTTCCGGACATGATTTGAACTCCATAAATCTCCTCGCCCAAAATTTTTTTCTGCCGGAAACGATGGTGGTCGCCGGAATATATGGTGGTGCCGAAGACCCTTGCTCGCCAGAATAGGGTGGTGTGGTTGGGTTAAACAAATTTTGGGTTGAAGGTGGTTTGATTTGATTTGATTTGATTTTGTTTAATATGAGTATAGCTATCGATTTTTTTAAAAAAAATTACATAAAATTTAATTTTATATAAAAAAAAAAAGCATGTGAATATAAATATCTGGATTGCTATTTACAGTCCACTTTTTTCAAACTACATCTCACTTTTACCCAAAATACCCTTGCCATAATTTCCTTATTGATTTTGAAATTCTAAAACCTCTCAACAACCTCTTTTTCAAAATCGAACTTTCTAACTTCAAAATCACTCTTTTTGCTCTCGATTATGGATCCAAACACGAATAAAGTGTGAAAACAAACTCGAAAATAGTTAATTTGATAAAAAAAATTCAAAAAGTGGACATGTGTCAGTCTTGGAGGCTGTTTTTATGGAGAAACGGCCATCGAAGTCGTTTCTCCATAAGGACAAATGGCCTCCTAGGCCGTTTCTCCTATGGATGACCGTTTTCCGACAAAATTTAATCCAAAAAAATAATTTTAATGTGTTTTTAATGTTCGAGTATATCGTTCTCTAATGATTGATCATCACTATTCCATTCCGGATTCGTTGGGTCATTCTACATCTCAAATTCTGAATTTTTAATGTTCGAGTTAAAAAGTGGGCTGTAAATTTGCCCTATTTTATCTTTTGTGACTTGTTCATAATGAAGTGGGCTGTAAATAGTCAAAATGGGTTGTAGTTTGGAAAAAGTGGGCTGTAAATAGATTACGTGTATACATCAGTTTTCAATCTTTTTATTAGTCTTATTTTTAATTTATTTGATTATATATGTGAATTGCAATTGCAAATACCAGATTCAAATCTTCCGTTTTCTGCAATAACAAATATAAAAGAAATTTATTTGATAGTGTGACAAATTAATTTTGGTGTGACAAAATTTTATGGTGTGACAATGGTGGCAATTGTGTAATTAAATGAAAAAAGATGGCATAATTTGAGGGGCATACACGTGTATGGTGAGGGAATGAGACTGATGATGTCAGCGCTGATGTCATGATAGGAGAGAGAAAAGTCTTTTATTTCTTTTCTTTAAAATACATTTCCCCGATGATACCGAACTCGGTTTTCGAAAATTTTTATACCGTTGGACTCGTATTAATTAGCCGGTCATTTTGAGATCCATTGTGGTCAAATAAAAACGATTTTTTTAATTTCGGAATATTTGGTAATGACTTTTGGAATATTTGGTAATGACTTTACACTGAAAAATTTATTAACGATATTCCAAAACTGTTCAACGATATTCCAAAACTTATCAACGATATTCCAAAACTTTTCAACGATATTCCAAAACTGTTCAACGATATTCCAAAACTTATCAACGATATTCCAAAACTGTTCAAAGATATTCCAAAACTGTTCAAAGATATTCCAAAACTATACAACGATATTCCAAAACTTATCAACGATATTCCAAAACTGTTCAACAATATTCCAAAACTTTACACTGATATTTCAAAACTTATTTACAATAAACACTAAACAAAACTTGTTCCTATAAACACTCCCTCGTTAAGTACTGCTTGGATTGGCATTTGATAGGAGGATATGCAGTACCAAGAAAGACTTCGAAACAATATTCAGGGATTGTTGAAGACAAAAAAAGAGAAAAGATTAATTTGTGATTAATTTTCCAAGTGCAGCATTTGAAAATCCTATATCCAATGAAAATCCTTTAGAGTTGCACAACACCATTTGAAAATACTTAGTGCAACATTTGAATATACTAGAAAAGATTTCGTTGCTGCTCTATTTTCTCCAGGAGTTTCAATTTGATAAGCTACCTTGGCCAATGACATTGTTTGCTCCAACGAAAAAGAAAGCTTCAATTGCATAACTTGCGTGAGTCAAATCGTTTATTCTGCAGAAAATGAATGTCGTCAATACAACCTTTAGCTAAATCGCCAATCGAATGCAAGCCAAAATCTTATAAGGTTAAACTGAAATTAAGGTGCAAACAGATCTATTTGCAAAGGAAGGGTTGTTGTTTAATTTCATAACACGAGGCTAATAGGGTTAGAGTCGTTGAAGGTCGATGCGACGGCGACGGCTGCGTTTGTGAGCCTGAAAGAAAGAAGATGAAGAGAGTTGTGTAGTGCGCGGTGGTGCAGGTGGACGGGGATGTTGAGGCGGCGACGTCGGCGATTAATCGGCGGTGACATGAGGTCATTCCGATGAGTGATTTGAATTTTTGGTAAGATGAGGGAAGGAGGAAGGAGGCGGTGGTGGTTTTAGATGAGGTGGACTTTTCGCGAGTGTTTTTAGTTGGGCCCTTTGTCACACAATAACAAATCTGTCACATCCAAATGGCCTGTCACACTTGATCCCTCCCATATATATACATAATTATAATTAAACAAGTATTGTTTTTACAACAGTTAGTGCTCATCTAGTTAATAACTGATCAAATAAAATTTGGTCAATCACCATTAGATTAGAATCTAAGGGTGAAGATTAAAACCTAATGAAATCACCTAAAGACGACGGGATGATACATGACTATCTAAGGTATAATAAAAAAAACACTATTCGTAATAAAGTAAAATAGGTGATTTCATGAGGTTTTGATTTTCATTCTTAGATTCTAATCTAATAGTGATTGACCAAATTGTATTTGGTTAGTTTTCGACTAAGTGAGCACCACTCTTTTTTACAAATTGCAGATATCAATAAGAGAAAGATAAAACACCATCACAAATTCGGATTAATTTCAAATAAGTGCCCTGTGGTTTCGCGTTTTTTACAAATAAACGATTGTGATTTGCTTTTGAGCAAATAACGGATTTGGTTTGCTTTATTTGTAGAATTAAGAATGATTAATTTTGTTGACGTGAACGATGACATTTTTTGTCTAAATTTTTTTCTCACACTTTTGAACTTAACTCTTACATGCCCTATCAAACCTTTGCAAGAATATTTGAGCGTAAAATGTCCTCGTTTATGTCAACAAAAACTATCACTTCCATAATTCTGTAAACAAAACAAAACATAATTTTTTATTTGCTAAAAGCAAAATTAAAATCCTTCATTTATAAACGAAAAACCACAAAAAAACATTTTTGAAATTAACTATATAAAAATTAAGAGCCGAACTATTCGCAAAACAATCTTAAAAATGATTTATTTAGCCATCAATTTATTTAATTGTTTTTTTATTGAATTAATAGTATTTATTCCTATGAAGTAAATATATATAAGAGAGTCTAATTTAACGTTTTCAGAAAAGTATCAAAACAGGCTTAACGTATAAAATGTGTCAAATCAAGTTCATTGTTTAGAAAATAGCACCAATTTAAGCTCAACATTTACAAAATGGCACCAGTTTTAGCTTTGGTAACAAAATTTGACACGTCATATATATACAGGTGATGAAGATGGTTTGTCTGTTTTCGCACAGTAAGTATATACTGAAAGTTATATGATTGACAATATATGCCGGAGTTTTAAATTGGTACTATTTTCTAAACGTTGAGCCTAATTTGACACTATTTTATACTTTTGGTCTATCTTAATACTTTTCTGTAAACGTTGAGCCTATTTTGAGAGTAACCAATTCACCACTAGAGTTAATTTTGGTTCACATAAATTGGTATGTGAAAAGTGTTTTTGAATAGTGAATTGTAGTGATTTGGAGGACTAAATTGGTTACAATACCAACCCACCACTAGAGTTGCTCTTATAACTTTTAGCAAAGTAACCATCACTTTGTCCATGGTAATCATTGGATGAGTGGTCATCAATTTGGTCCAATAATATTAATGATAAAATAATAGTTACTTCAAAGTAACCATAGTCTAGACCTATAAAAAATTCGTAATTACTTATTGTAAAAGTAACCATAGTCTAGACCTATAAGAAATTTGTAATTGCTTATGGTGAGAATCTTCCTCCCTTATATCTCGTTAAAATTCTCCTGTTTAGTAGGATTATCTATGGAAGGTCAGCTACAAATATAATGCCTAGCAAATTTCCTTAGTAGATGAGCATTTTTCTTACAATATTTGAACATATTATCAATTGGGCATAAAAAGAAATCATAATTTGCCGCATGACTTCCGATTTATATATGAATTACATTCTGTCAGGATGAGTGGTCAAAATGGGAAAAGAAAACAAAAGTATGTTTTTAATCCATAAATTTGGTCTGTATTCTAATGGTAGCTATGAACAGAAACCTTGGCTTGAGGACCTCCTTGTACGTAAACGAAGTTGCAATCCGACCCCGGTTTTAAGACCTTTAGCCATTGAGGCAGCTCATAGGTATTCTTTTCTTGTGTTGGTTTTAGACCCCATATAGATCCTGTCATTTCTTCTATCGTTAACTTCAGCTCCGTTATAGGTTTTTCGGATATGTTCTTTATTATAACCTTGTGACGGTAATATGTTGTCGTTCCTACCGTCCATGTATCCGTTATTGAATGTACAAATTGCACCGGAACACCTGACCTTGTGTTAGCTGTTGCACTTGTCTTTTGCTGATAGGTTCCTGTAAATTTTGGTGAAATTATAAGCACTATTATACTTATTTAAGAGAATGTATTTGAATATATATGAATGTATACAATTAGCCACCTGGATTTGTTGGATGAGGAATTGATGATTTATGAGCATAAGAACCTACAAAAAAATAATTTAGCAAGATTCAAGAAATAATCTTACTTTATCTGGTGAAATTTTAGAATAATAAAAATAAATTGACGTATACCTTTTGGTGATCCATAGACAAGTTGAAGCTTGGAGAAGAGGCCAACAAGAGGAGCAGAGCCGGAAAGAGTAGGTTCTGTTTGTTCATAGTTTGAACGATCATCCGAGAAACCATCGTTCTTATCGGGACCTCCCACGAGAGCTCCATATATAACATTAGGATTTGGCTCGGGGCGACGATACCATGTCTCAAATCCTTGAACACATTGGACTGATGAGTGCAGATCAAATACAGAAGCAATTGAGGATCCTCTATGGTGAACGTGAACCGGATAATTTTGGCCATATCCTACCAAGTAGCTCATTGACTTTGGGTTTTTACCAAGAATGTAATCAGCCTGTCACATTAATTAGTTTATTGCCAATATGATCAGATCAATCAACCACGTAAAATTTATATTATATGGAAACTGAAACTGAATTTATAACAGAAAATATAGCTAGCAAATGGAAAAGAATGACTAAACGTGGAAACGCTACTGAAGAGGAGTTTCCGTGCAACATAGTTATATAATAATGTCTGTACGTACCTGAGATTGTGCGAAATTAAGAAGCTCGTGGGGTAAGGCCTGGCCTTGTGGACAAGTGAGTTTGGCATTGGCAGCAGAAAGATAATCAGAGTAGATAGCAAGAAGAAAAGCAGAAGCAGAGGCATACTGCAAGTTGTTCCATTCTCGTACATACATTAATCCCCCAGGAGTGGTTTGAATATCGTATCCGTCGTTCTTTTTCAGACAAGCGCATGCAAAGTAATCTGCTTTCGCCTGATATTTCTTTAGTGTAGAAGCATATGCACCCCCTCTTCCTTCCAACAATATCTGTATCAAGTTATCAAGAGGACAAAAATAAAATTACTCAAGAGGGTCAATCGATGGAAGAAAAAAAGCAAAAATTAGGATTGAGAATTAGAAATAGAAAATAGTACGTACATACATACCTTGGAAAGAAGGATTTGAAGACCTGCATATTTATTATCCCAAGAGAATTCTTTGACAGCCCATCCAGTTCCACCCATGTAAACAGCATTGTCAATCACATATTTCAAATAGGATTCATCGTTGGTTGCTCGATACAGCCATGCTGCTGCCCATAATAACTCATCCTATAGTAATGTATGTTTCTTTCTGGTGATTAGCTCATAGACAACACAATTAACACCATGCAAGAAAAAGTAATACTAACTATACTACTAACCGAGTATCCGGAAGAAGTGTAGAATTGCTTAGCATTCTGAACGGAATCATCATAGAGACCTCGGTATCGATCAGCAAATGAGAAGAGCTGTTTGGAATGGGTCAAGAGGAGAGTAGAATAGGTAGAGTTGTAAGGCTTAAAAGCAATAGCAGAAGCAGCTAAAGCACCCGCAGTTTCAGCAGCAAGGTCTGAACCGGGATGGCTCTCATCAATCTTATATGCTGTTCTTGATGTTGTCATATCTTCCGCTCTCTCCCAACAGTAATGGTCCGAGTCCCCATCCGCAACCTGCACTTTTCCTACCTATATCAGTAATGAATTAAAAAAACAAAGCTAATCCGTTTTTAGGCAATCCTATTAACCATGTCCATGGTTAACTTTGGACTAGTGTGTTACAAAATGAATAAAAAAACTAATTTCATTGTCAGGTTTTGTATGTTGTTGAGAATTTAAATTGGTTGGCTAGACTAAACAATTAGAGTTGGTTGGAAAAGAAACTTGGCAAAGTTTCTGATCTCATCAGCATGAAATAGGTAACCAATATATTACATAACATAAATGCAACATATATGATGTTATTCCACGGGGACTCGTTTTGACTTTCGGTGCTTGAAATAGGTAACCAACTGTACATATTACATTACACAAATGCAGCATATATGATGGTTGCGTTCCGACTTTTGGTGTGTAAAGATGATTATGTTTTAGAAAGAAAGAAAGAAAGTAGTAACCTGAGCCCATAGGACATTAGGTTGAGTATGAGCCTTAATGAAGTAATCAGTACCCCATCTGATAGCCCACAAAGTATGACCCATTTGATCTAATTGAGTGATTTCATTCCTGAAATCAACAGCTCCCCAAGCTAGCATTGTTACTGAAAATGCCATGGGCAGCCCAAACTTCACATGATCTCCTGCATCATAATATCCTCCAACCAAGTTCACCTATAATGTAGTAATGTATGTTATTCACAACAAACAATATATATATACTTATACATACTATACTATACTATAGTATACAAAATGAATTACCCCTTGAAGAAAGCCATCCTTGAGGGCGGAATGATCACGCCACTTGACTCTCTGGTCAGCGGGAAGTTTGCCGGACCTCTGTGCCTCAAAGAAGAGTAATGTTTTGTCAAGAGCTTCACCATAGTTGAAACTTGAAACTGTCCCCATACTAAGCATTCCTACTACTACTACCGCCATGCAAAAATATGTCCCTAAATTCTTCATTTTGGTATCAATTTCTTTTTTTTTTTAGTTCAAATATGGATTATGGATTATGTTATGTTTTGTGTCCTTTCTCCTTGTATTTATAGAGGAATTAAAAATGGTTTGAAAATTTGCCTAAATGATTGGTATGTTTGATGGGTGTTGGTGGTGGTAGCCTTCACGTCCTAATGACATAGTTAACCCTCCCACGTTGTGTTGTATACTTATTTCAAACCTCCATCATATTTTATGGATTATAAAATTAATTTCCCACCAGGTTATCAAGTTAGCCGGTTCTTTTTCTTGATTACATATTATAATTAGGAAAATTTTATGGTCACTTGGTGTTTGACAAAGTAACCATTACTTTGTTTTGTTTACCATTAGATCATGGGGTGAAAAGTGATCTAATGGTGAATAAAACAAAGTACAAACAAAGTAACTCAAAAACAAAGTTACCATAGCCTACATTTTATAATCATATCTTTTTCTTTAAAAAAGACAATTACATAAATATAACCTTATGTTTTGAGCGATTCAATTCATCTAGTTCAAAAGTTCTAAAATTAATATTCTATATAAGTTACCATTTGTTAGAAAATCCCTACCGAGACAACAATAAACTCTCAACATATCCAAGGTTACGGATCACATTAGACGTTAAGTAGTCGGGCGGACAAGAGCCTTAAAGATTATTGGCTTTTGCATTTTTTAAAGTCAAAAGTATTTCAGAGACCTTTAATCCTTCATCTTCGGTACATCAAGTTTTTGATCGTTCATTTAGATATATTAGGTCAAGATTTTTTATTTTTGGTTCTATCGAGTCCATATCTAACAAAATTTGACAAATTAATAAGACTACTGAAATATTATCACATCTAATTGATTACAATTAATTGAATATTCAATAAATTATTCAACAATGTTTTTAAATGAACAAGAATCAGTATTTGTTGTTGTTTTGCTATATTCTAACCATTTTAAAACTGAAATTGAGAGAAATGAAAATAAAGATGAAATTTCAAAGAGTGATGTTTGTGGTCTCGGAATTGAAGAGAAGAAAATTGAAATGAAAAAGACGGGAAGAGTTTTTTTTCTCAAACGACACTGTATTGTCTAAATATGTCAGGAGAAAGCAAAGTGGGTCACATATACTTAATGAACCCTCCTAAACGGCTAAATTTATAGTTAGCCCCGTAATGTTTCAATTGGTCTTTTGTCAAAGTTAACAAATCATTCAATTTTGTAAGATGGGGGCTTGATAGAACCAAAAATTAAAGATCAGAAGCCCAATGTATTTAAATGAAAGATCAAAAACTCAATGCACCGAAAAATAAAAGATCAAAGGTCTGAAGACGCTTTTTGCAATATGGCACTATATTTTTTATCTAACAGTAATCTATAATCCTATTATTCTCAAAGGAGAGAGAATTATAGGAGTAGTCCTTTTTTATTGATTTTGCTTATATGACACCTTAAGTGTTTGTAGTTCTCTTCAAAATAATCTCCATGATGAAATTCTATTATTAATTCATTTCATTGTGCAATTATATTGAAATCCCATTTACTTTTTCTTACCAGCAAAAGAAAATGTAACAGCTTTCACTATTTATTTGGGGTAACTGATCTATTAAATATTCGTTGAACCATTTCCTTTATTTTATTACAAATTCATTAAATTACCCATATTATTCAACTTCCATGGATGATCAATTCATACCCTTCACAAATTATACATAGTGTTTCAATTTGCATTATATGTTTCTCTGATCTTGATTATTGGTTTCTCATTCAACCTGATACAGGCTTCTCAATTTCCACATCCATTGCCACTCTAATTTTTTTATTAAAATACTTTGATTTGAATTCAGAAGGGAAGAACAAGGACATCTTTGATGTTAGCATGGAGAGGAAGTGAGATAACTCCCATAAGACAGCAAACACATTCTCTGTTGATCTTCCAAGAAATTCAAAGTATATTACCACTACAAAAAAAATGGTCTATTACAACGCTAAAATTTATGATTTAAAGACGCTTTTAGGTGTCCTTAAACGCTTACCCACGCTTTCAAAAGCGTCGTCACAAGCGTTGTTAAATCGTGTGTCGTAAAGTTTAACAACGCATAAATATTGTGTGGGTAAATTTATGACGACGCTGTTTCGCAATTCAAATGTCACGATTCTGTTGACGCTTATATTTTAAATGTCATAATTTGTTTTCATATTATTTAATTTAATTTTTAAAATTTCCATTACATTTTATGATGCGTCGCAAAGTTGGTGACACATATTTTTCTACTGTCAGTTTTTTTGCTCCAAAAAATATTTATGCGTCTCCAATTCAAGCAATTCCCGTTTTATTTAAATGGTTATTATTATGTTCTTAATAATTAATAATACTAACACATAGTTAACTACACTTCAATCTATTTCCCAATGTCCCAACACATAATGGCCATGTTTAACCAAAAAAACGACACAATTCTTCTTCTTCTTATTATTTTTTTTCTTTTGATGAATACATATCTTCTTCTTATTATATTTGTAACTGAAGATATATTTCTTTTTTTTTAAGCAATTGAAGTTATATTCAAATGGCAGTAGCACAGAAAATATACATGAACAATAAGATAGACATACAAAGCTCAATAAACTACAATGCTACATTTTCATTAAACACTTTAACTCAAGTGTACACAACAAATGATTACATACAAATATTAAAAATGAAAAGAAAAATGTATATGATAAATAAAGAAGAAATCTATATAACAAAGTTTAAAGCTTCAGGAGTTCTTTTCCTTTCTCTTAAGGACTTCATTAATTCTCTTGTGCTTCTCCATTTTCTGTCTGCATCTGAAAGTAAAATCGAAAGTCAGCTTCTACTTACTCCAAAATCACCAAAATAAAGAATAGGAGAGATACAGAAAAAATAACATAAGTAAAACTAAATAAAGAAATAGAAGATAAGTCGTCGAGGAAAGTTCAAGGCTGGAGATCGGAGGGTGGAGAAGAAGAAGAAGAAACTTGGGCCGCTGAGTTTATGATAAGGATCAATGATTCGGTTCCTATTTATTAGGGAGTGATTAGGTTTTACTTAGAGGTGGATTAATGCTCCACGCCCTATTTTTCTTTTTCTTTTTAATTACCATCAACCCACATTAATTAACAAATAGAAAGTGCTGATTTTAATTAGTTTTTCTTAATAAGTGCGAGAATGAAAATAAAGAGGAATTTTTCAAATTAAAAAATATAGGAATTTTTCTTAACAAAGTGTGGTTTAATTTTGAATATAGGAATTTCTTTGAAAATGGTCATTTTTTTTTTGTTTTGATAGAATTTGAAAATGGTCTTCTGATATAAAAATATTGTGATACATTTTATTCTACATGAAATCTAAACGGTCTTTAATAATAATAAAAAGTGTCAACACTTTTTTTTTCTATATGCAGTAAAATTTTGAAAGAAGCGATTTAAAATTAAAAGTGGTCATAAAGTTATTATGAAACACGACGAAAATAAAAAAGTATGGTTGAATTTTTAAATATGAGAACAAAACTCAAAAGCGTCTTCAAATTAAAAAATACCACGACACTTTTAGAGATGCAAAATTTAAAATACTTTTATTTTACAAAAATAAAATAAAAATAACGACGCTTTTTTATTCCAAATGTGTGGTTAAATTTTTAAATATGCCAACAAAACAGCAAAAGCGTCCTTAAGTAACTATATAGGCTACACAAAAGTAAAAAGCGTGGTTGAAGTTTTAGATACGGAAATGAAAAATAAAAATTTATTTGCATAAAAAAAATATAAAGACACTTTTCCATGACACAAATCTAAAATGTTGTTAACTTTAAAAAAATACTGACGCTTTTTTCGGAAGTGTAGTTGTTGTTTTAAAAATAACATCGGATTAAAAAAAGCGTCAATAAGTGATAATGAAAGGCAACACAAATACAAAAATATAGCCAAATTTAAAAATATAAAGACATATACTAAAAAGCGTTGTGAAAAAAGTGTCGTAATAGACCCTTTTTCTTGTAGTGTACTCACTTTCCTTTAATTAATTTTATTTCATGTGATCTTATTTTCACCTTTCTTCTTATTATTATCCTTATTATATTGTACACTACTAGAAAATAGTCAAACTTCTGTCACTAATATCACGACTCCGTCTCTAAATAGACATTTGACGGAATTTGAGTCGGAATATGACCGTCATTATATTGACCGCACAGATCTTCCGGACGTTTCTTGTGACGAAATGTCGGGACGGTTATGTGAAGGAAAAAACGTCAGAGCTGTTGACAGAATTCGCGACGGAAAATAGCGTCATTAGCTCCTTGCGTTCTTTGTGACATTCTAGGGTCAAAATAGTATGACAGGATCCAACGACGGAAATAAACGTCGCAGTTTCTACATCGTCACAAATATTACATTAGTGACGTAAATTTTGTCACTAACACCCTATTAAAAATATTAGTTTTTTTTTCATTTTAGTCAATTATTAATTGGATTGAAGAGAACTTGTGTGATCATAAATAAAGTCAATATTACTGTCCAATCAAATTCAGGAGCAATTGTATTCTAGTTTTTTTCCCAATTTATAACCTTTCACCATATATCCTAGCATGTCCAACAATAATGCAAAGGGAAAAAAGAGATGAAAGAAAACTAAAGATGCTCAACTTCTCAAATAATAATATATTTGAAAGTGAATATATGTAAAATCTAAAACAACAAAACAAAATTCAAATTGAACAAACTAAAAAAGAACACATCTGCCAGTGAAAATCTCAACCAAAGACTCTTATGCAATTAGTTACAGTTCAAACTGTATAAATGTATCAATTACCTTAGTATGCATTCTCAAGTTGTAAGAAGTGAAAAAAATTAATGGTACAACCCATTTTAGTACCAATAGTTTCATCCACTTGGAGTATTTCTTGTTAAGCTATTGTCTTGTTCCACTGCCCTAATACTTTAAGGTTCATCCTGCAAGCAAATAAAACAAAGAACACCTTTACTCCTAGACCAAATTCAATAAAATACCATTTAAATTTCAAGCCACACAAAAGTAAAGAACTTGGCCAAAATCATTGTCAAAAGCCATTTAGGCAAAATAATATCCACATCAGATCAATTCGTACAAATCAAAGACATAATAGCATGACGGATACTCCAGCCAACTTAATAAGCATCACTTATCCAACAAAACAACTCACCATAAATAGGAAAGACACATTCAAGCATCCTAGAGCATAAGACCATAAAAGATAAACTGAAATAAAGCCAATCAGGATGACCCTAAGAGGATGAATTTCTAATGCCAAAACAAAATTTAGTATATTAAATTAGAGAATCGAGATGTACAAAGGTTATTATAGTTATGCCCGATAAAGAATAAAAACTACCGTAACGTGAAGACCCTTAGAGATCCTGTAACTTGCTTGTCGAGTAGAACTATCTACTTCCTTGCTTTCTTCAAATTTAAACTGGTACAAAATAGAGCCATATAAGTGTTAGAACAAACACATTATAATCGTACCCAAAATTACTTCAAAACAAAAACGCCACCCACTCCATCATTCTATGTTCTTTTAGTCTTGGATGAAGTGTAGTATGTGTTATTGGCCCCAACCATATGAAATAGTACAGCTCTGAAATCAGAAAGTGTAGTTAAGCTCAAAGTGAACAAAATATGATGATGTCTAGATATTAGGAAGTTAAATGACATGGAACAAGAGTGTCTACAACCTGTATCAGTTTTATGATAGAAAACTCCCATGATATTCTAACTAGGCATAAGACATAATTTCCTTTCTACGATAGGCATTTCAGTCAAGTTACAAAATTTCATACCAATAGAAACAGAAGATACTATAAAAAAAAAATACCTATCTAGTTTATGTTCCCAAATTAACCCTTGAAGGTGCCACTAGAGTAAGAATCTTGCTGGATATATCAGCTCAGTGGATCCCCAGCCACTGATGTGAACATAATAAAAAGCAAGAACTATTAGGGTTAGATCAAGAAATCTAAATAGAGAACATAAAGAATCAGAACTTCAAACAAAGAAAAGTTCAAAGGGAAACTAACCCTTACCAGAGTTACTTTGTTTTTCCCTTACTTTGTCTACACTTTGTCTTTTTCACCATTGGATTAGCTTTTAACCCATGATCCAATGGTTGACAAAACAAAGTAATGATTACTTTGTGAAAAACAAAGTGACCATAGAATATCCCCTAACTCAATTGAAATTTTAATTTTAGTGGGCAAATTATAGGTTCCGAAAAAAAATATTTAATTTTGTGTCGAAATTATAATTTCTCAATAAGTTTTGTGGTAAAACTGTTGATTCCCAACTAAAATTTATTACATTTTTATGTTATACATTTTTTAGTAAAATTATAAAATAATAAATAAAACTGATCAAAAACTAAAATTTGAAGAAACGAGTTTTGAAACTATAAAATGTAAAAACTTTTAAAAAAATATTGCATAAGGTATAAATATATGCTAAACTTATAAAATAAGAAATAAAAGAGATTTGAAAAACAAAAGAATTGAGGAAACAAGTTTCGAAAAGATTGACAATGTTCAATAAAATGATGTGGCAGTTAAAGACTAAATGAATCGGTGTAGGCTATGGTCACTTTGTTTTTCCCTTACTTTGTCTACACTTTGTCTTTTTCACCATTGGATTAGCTTTTAGCCCATGATCCAATGGTTGACAAAACAAAGTAATGGTTACTTTGTGAAAAACAAAGTGACCATAGAATATCCCAAATGAATCATACAATCTTGAAAACACCATAGTATTTCATTTCTCTTAAAGTTTATTATTTGAGCAATTACACGTTCACAATAACCCCAACTCTAACATTAAAGTCTTACTATAAACTATAGACCCTAAACCCTAAACCTTGACCCTAACCCTAACTTTAAACTAAAACACAAGCCTTACTCTTAAACCCTTACCCTTACCCTTACCCTTACCCTTATCCTTCATTTCTAAACCAAAAATTGTAGTTTATTTTATCATTTTCACTCAAACTCTAGCCAATTTTGATTTCACTTACAAGATTTTGCTAATTGTACCAAATTCAACCATACCATTAATAAATCATAAACTTTTAAACTCTTAAACTTATCATTTTTGATATAAATTATTGTAGAATCCTAAAAGCCTAAAATTCTAAAAACCTCATTATGCATCTTTATTAAATTGTAATAATAATAATAACATTATAATGATACAATTTCATGGCCTTTCTCCTCCTCTGGTCAATTCACCATTTCCTCTGTTTGGGAATTACTCAGGGAAAAAAAGGCGGTGGTTTACTGGTATAAAATTGTGGGGGAAAAATTGCATATTCCTCGTTGTAGCTTTGTGTTGTGGCTTATTTTACACAACTCTATTGTGGTGAGAACAAGATTGTTCAGGTTTGGTATTCTCACTAGTGATATCTGTGAGCTTTGTCACCAGGGGAGAGAGTCTATAGATCACTTGTTTTTCAAGTGCTCTGTCACCAATGAAGTGTGGCATTATTTTGCTTCTAAGTGTATGCTGCATGCATTGAATATGCCTTGGAGGCGGATAGTCAGTTGGTTGGGAAGAAGGGCTAATGGTAAATCTCAACTCTCTTGTCTTCGCCGGATGGTTTTCTCTGTCACGGTTTACCAAGTCTGGCTACCTAGAAATCGTTTTTATTTCCAGCAGATTGCTTTTAATTCTGAGGATGTTGTTCGGTCTATTCGTTATATGATCCGACTGCGTTTCTTTGAGTGTCATTCCCTTCCTATAGCTTTTCAGGAAGTTTGGAAGTAGATAAAGTTTGTGTATAGTTTTCTTAAGGATTCTTTAATTTCTTTGTTTTTTGTTTCATAGGGCCATCTCCCTATGTGTAATTGCTGCAGTTTTGCATTAATTGATTTTTTGATTCATAAAAAAAAAATAAAATTCTCTTTTATTTCTTATTTTATAAGTTTAGCATATATTTATACCATACGTAATATTTTTTTAAAGAATTTTTACATTTTATAGTTTCAGAACTCGTTTCTTCAAATTTTAGTTTTTGATTAGTTTTATTTATTATTTTATAATTTTAGTAAAAAATGAATGACATAAAAATGTAATAAATTTTAGTTGGGAATCAACAGTTTTACCACAAAACTTATTGAGAAAATTATAATTTCGACATAAAATTAAATATATTTTTTTGGAACCTATAATTTGCCCACTAAAATTAAAATTTCAATTGAGTTAGTTATTACAAATTATTATGTATTTGTTAAAGTTGAAGATATTTATTATTATGTATTTTTTTTTTCCAACAATTCAAATGCCTTATTATAATGTATTTGATTTGTTAAATTCATTTACTATAAGACATAATTTATTTAAATGGAAGAAGAAACTTGTTACCAAAAAAGTAAAAATGGAAGAAGAAACTTAATCAGAGTCATTCATCATGTTTGATCACCATTTTTTTTTTTGAAAGGCTAAGATTGGACACTTGAAATTAATAGGAGAAATAAAAGCTCATTCTCAGAAATTAGGGTTGAAATAAGAGCCTCTTGCCTCCTCGCAATCTTGTGCGTTTGTGCCGCCGCCACATCCCTAATCTCAACTTACCTGTATGGTTTCCCTTTCGTCTTTTTCCCTTGTTCAGCCGTCGATCTTGCCTCTTCTTTCTCACTAATTTTATACAAAAGCGAAAGCGTGAGCCTACTACTGCTTGATTCTTCCTCGTTCCTCTCTTTTTTCAGTCAAGACGGCGAAGGCGTCTAACACCGGTGAGCTCGCTGGGGTTAATGGAGGTGTGTTGGCAGGAACTCTGGTAAGGGTTAGTTTCCCTTTGAACTTTTCTTTGTTTGTAGTTCTGATTCTTTATGTTCTCTATTTAGATTTCTTGATCCATCCCTAAGAGTTCTTGCTTTTTATTATGTTCACATCAGTGGTTGGGGATCCACTGAGCTCATATATCCGGCACGATTCTTGCTCTAATGGCACCTTCAAGGGTTAATTTGGGAACATAAACAAGATAGGTAACTTTTTATAGTTTCTTTTGTTTCTATTGGTATGAAATTCTTTAACTTGACTGAAATGCCTATCGTAGAAAGGAAATTTTGTCTTATGCCTAGTTAGAATATCATGGGAGTTTTCTATCATAAAACTGATACAGGTTGTAGACACTCTTGTTCCATGTCATTTAACTTCCTAATATCTAGACATCATCATATTTTGTTCACTTGGAGCTTAACTACACTTTCTGCTTTCAGAGTTGTACTGTTTCATATGGTTGGGGCCAATAACACATACTACACTTCATCCAAGACTAGAAGAACATGGAATGATGGAGTGGGTGGTGTTTTGTTTTGAAGTAATTTTAGGTACGATTATAATGTGGTTGTTCTAACACTTATATGGCTCTATTTTGTACCAATTTAAATTTGAAGAAAGCAAGGAAGTAGATAGTTCTACTCGAGAAGCAAGTTACAGGATCTATAGGGGTCTTCACATTAAGGTAGTTTTTATTCTTTATCGTGAATAACTATAATAACCTTTGTACATCTCGGTTCTCTAATTTAATATACTGAATTTTGTTTTGGCATTAGAAATTCATCCTTTTAGGGTCATAATGATTGGGTTTATTTCAGTTTATCTTTTGTGGTCTTATGCTCTAGGATGCTTGTGTCTTTTCTATTTATGGTGAGTTGTTTTGTTGGATAAGTGATGCTTATTAAGTTGGCTGGAGTATCCGTCATGCTATTATATCTTTGATTTGTACGAATTGATCTGATGTGGGTATTATTTTGCCTAAATGGCTTTTGACAATGATTTTGGCCAAGTTCTTTGCTTTTGTGTGGCTTGAAATTTAAATGGTATTCTATTGAATTTGGTCTAGGAGTAAAGGTGTTCTTTGTTTTATTTGCTTGCAGGATGAACCTTGAAATATTAGGGCAGTGGAATAAGACAATAGTTTAACAAGAAATAAAGTGGATGAAACTAATGGTACTAAAATGGGTTGTCCATTAATTTTTTTCACTTCTTACAACTGGAGAACGCATACTAAGGTAATCGATAAATTTATATAATTTGAACTTTAACTAATTGCATAGGAGTCTTTGGTTGAGATTTTCACCGACACATGTGTTCTTTTTTAGTTTGTTCTATTTGAATTTTGTTTTGTTGTTTTAGATTTTACATATATTCACTTTAAAATATATTATTATTTGAGAAGTTGAGCATCTTTAGTTTTCTTTCATCTCTTTTTTCCCTTTGCATTATTGTTGGACATGATAGGATATATGGTGAAAGGTTATAAATTGGGAAAAAAACTAGGATACAATTGCTCCTGGATTTGATTGGATAGTAATATTGACTTTATTTATGATCACACAAGTTCCCTTCAATCCAATTAATAATTGACTAAAATGAAAAAAAACTAATATTTTTAATATGGTGTTATTGACAGAATTTACGTCACTAATGTAATATTGTGACGGTGTAGAAACTGTGACGTTTATTTCCGTTGTTGGATCCCATCATACTACTTTGACGCTAGAACGTCACAAAGAATCCGTCACGAATTATGTCCACAACTCTGACGTTTTTTTCCCGTCATCACGACATTCCGTCACAAGAATCGTTGTTGGGCGATTTCCGCAAGTGTACGGAGTCACTCATGTAGTAATAAAATATCGATCCCACAGGGAAACGCTAATTACTCATTTACTTTCATGGTTTACTTTATTCGTTTTCTCGAGGTTTATAGAAAAGCGATAATTTGGATTGTTGTTGATTAAACTAATCTAATTCCTAAACTAACATTTATTCCTACACTAACATCTTAACCAACAGTCTTCATCCAAGCAAAGACAATGATTCATTTAAGCACAATGAACATTATAACAATTTACTCATACAATTCAACCAATTCTAGAACACAATTAAACACGATCTTTCGATACTTATGTTTAATTGTCTTTAAGTGAATTAACTTAACAAGATTACTGGACCTATCCTAGATAACCTTAATTAGATTAATGAATATCACGTAAGTTAGATTGACTACGAATTACTAACTGGACCTATCCTAGATTAATAAAATTATCAATTTTCCGCTTAGACACCTATTCACCCCGTCTAGGTGATTCTGATCTTGTTAGGGCCAACAAAATATTTTTTCCAAAATATTTAAATAAGATTATTTTACCTCCTTCCTTATTTTTTAAAATAAACTTTTGAGTTTTTCCGGCGACGTTGGCAGGGATAGCCGCCTCCGGCGACACTGTCAGTCCGGCAAGTCGCCGGCGGCAGCCATCCCCTCGCCGCCAAATCTAATTTACCCAGTTTTACGTCCGAAAATTTCAATAAAAAATCGCGAAAACTTTTTAGCTTTTTCCCGTGACGGTCCCGCATTATCCAATGTCTTAAAACCTAAATCTAATTGTTTTTTTGTGAAAAAAATGAAAGAAAATTTTAAAGAGAAAATGGAGTTTGAAAAAATAAGGAAAGAGAGAAGGTTGAAGGAGGAAGAAGAAGATAATGTACGAAGGGCATTTTTGGAAAGAAAAAATAATGGGGGCTATGTTTAATAAGACCCTAAAAATATGGCTTAACCTCACCTTAGAGCTTTCAAGTTGGTACATTTTCCATTTAGACTTTGAGGTTTTTCATTTAGCCCCCTTAACTTGGCTTTTCACATACGTTTGGCACTTTTTATACCCAATCTCACTTTCACTAAAGAGAGTGTAATACACTCGCTTAAAAAGTTACATTCTTGGTCCCACATTTTTTTCTTCTTTCTTCTTTCTTCTTTTTCTTCTAATACAAAATTGGAACTCCAGATTTTATCCATATTTCAAATCCAAAAAATTTCAGATTTCTTCCAGATTTGAATTTCCAAATTTTAAATCTGGAATTTTTCAGAATTTGTGATATGAAAATTCCAGATTTTATGAGGAATTTCAGATTTAAAAATCTAGAAATTCCAGATTTTATAATTTGGAACTTTTTATAATCTGGAAATTTTAGATTTTTTGAAATTCCAGATAAGAATTAGAATGAAAAAGAGAGAAAAAAGAAGAAGGAAGAAGAAGAGAGTAAGAAGAATGAAATTAGTTATGTGTTTTTATAATTTACCGTAAGTTTTTTTTACCATTTTAGTCATTTTAACTCTTCTCATTGTGTTGGTGTTACCAACACAGTGCCACATAGGCAAAATGTGTTTAAATGGTGTGTTTCTATAAAGTTTAAGTATTTATGTGAGAAACCCCAAAATTCTTGTGTCTAGGTGAAAATAAGTGCCAACTTTAAGGACTTCAGGTGTGGTTAAGCCTAAAAATATTTTGGACAAGTTTGTAATTCGTCGAATTCCAAAGAAGCCGATTCATATTATTTCTTTGTTCTGGCAGCCCCCTCCGTAATGTTGGATTAAAGTTGACACGGACTGAGCTGCCTCGGGCTCTCCTCTTCATGTAGGGGCGGGAGGGATTTTCAAGAGCTTCAAGGGGTTTTCCTAAGGCTTGTTTGATTTTCTATTTGGTCTTCATGAAGCTTACTTTACAAAGATAAAGGCAATTACATTGCGTTATTTCAAGCGGAGTAACATGGCTTGTTTCCTTTATGGATCGAAAATGATTCTTTTTATGTTATTCACCTTTTGGAAACTCGGTCCACTTCATGTTATTAGAAGCTTTGCCAGGATTGCTACTTGCTTACGTTTATTGGATGAGCGGATAATGAAGTTCACGCATATTTTCAGAGAATAATACAATGGATTATATAGCAAAGTATGCGGTGAGACTACGTAGACTCACTGGTGGCATAGTTTTTCTAGATGTTGAGCTCGTTATGTATATAGGGATATCTCTAGTCATATACTATATATATCCCACCAATGAGTCTCCATAAGTCGTAACTGCATACTTTGTTATATAATCCGTCGTACTATTCCCTATATACATAACAAGCACAACATTTAGAAAAACTATGCCACCAGTGAGGCTCTAGATTTGAGTGTTTTCGTATTGTTCAATTTTGGGTTGCTTCTTTTTTTTCTCGCTTTATATTTGACTCTTTTTAATTCCCTTTCAATATATTTCTTGGTTCAGGTATTTAGGAGTTATCTGTTGTTGGTGCCAACGTAATTGGGATTAATACAAGAACTCTTTTCTCGTTTACCAACCTTTTATTTAAAAGAATATAATTGTCTAAGAGATGGAACTAACAATGCTCAAAAAAAGGAATGACAAAAGCAACTAAGCCATAATATGACATATCTAACAACAAATAAAGGGTTAAAGATTGATTTGTTGTAGATGATCAATCAAATTAAAAAAAACTTACCCATAAACATAAAAATTCTGGATTTAGGGTGGTCAAAAGATATTTTCGTCGGTCAAAGACACGAATAAGCTTTTTTTCAAACTTTAAACTTTGTCCGCATTAATGTATTACATGTTTTTGGTAACACGGAGGGGTTAAGACCCCAGCAAACAAAGGAAAAAAAGAAAAAGAAAAAGAAAAGAAACTAACAACCCGAGCTACACACGAACGACTCGAGTAGCACCCGCTCCATTAAGATCCGCTGTAAGTAAACCATGGAGGCCTGCAGGAGGCACATCAAACTCATGATGACCCATAGTCAGAGACCCTGCGAAATTCGCCATCCAATCAGCAGCGCAGTTTCCTTCGCGAAATTGATGCTGAAGCTTCACATCCCAATCATGCTTAAGTAAATTACGACATCCCTCTATCAACCAAAAATACCGATGAGTAACTGGATCTCCATTATTAACCAAACGAATGACCACCATGGAATCCATCTCAATCTCCACCCTTCTATACCCTTTGCGCCAAGCCATATCAAGACCATAGTACAAACCCCAAAGCTCCGCTAGCACTGCCGTACAAATACCCAGATTACACATAAAACCACAAATCCAATTACCTTGACAGTCGCGAATCAAGCCTCCCGTAGCAGCTAGACCAGGATTGCCTTTACTCATCCCATCTGTATTAATCTTAACCCAATTCTCAGCAGGAGGCTGCCATTTAATCATTTTTTCTTCATAAACATTATGACAGCCAACACCCAACATAGAAACAGCAGCACCATTAATGTATTACATGTTAGTGTTAAATAAATATTATCTTCTTGATAGTTATTTATTTATCATTTAGTTCAAAATTCAAATTTAACATCTCCCAAATATATGCTTCTGTTATTCTCCAAAGATACTAGGTTTACACTTGTATATAAACAATGTGCATAATCTGTAATTCTCACGATTGATACAATAAGAAACACAACACATTAACATGGTGCATTTTGTATTTATTTGGGTAAAAGTCTCATCTTGTGGCAAACCCGAAAACAACCTACCATTGCTCGCTCTTTCACGGAAAACGAGTATAAAGCAGTTGCAAACGCAACTGCTAAGCTGTTATGGCTCGATTCACTTCATGGTGAACTTGGTTTTCCTATTCCTCGACTGGTTCGTCTTTGGTGTGACAACGTTGGGGCCATCTATCTTACGGTCAATCTAGTTTTTCATGCTCGCACTAAACATATCGAGTTGGACTACCACTTTGTTCGAAAACAAGTACATCGGGGCTTCTTAAGCATTCGTTTCATTCCAATTGAAGATCAAGTTGCCGACATTCTCACCAAGCCTCTACCGACCTCACGATTTCAGACACTCCGCAGACGACTTTGTGTTCTTTCCCACGCCTCGTCTTGCGGGGAACTATAGTGATAAATAAATATTATCTTCTTGATAATTATTTATTTATCATTTAGTTCAAAATCCAAGTTTACCATCTCCTAAATATCAGTTTCTGTTATTCTCCAAAGATACTAGGTTTGCACTTGTATATAAACACTGTGCATACTCTGTAATTCTCACGATTGATATAATAAGAAACACAATACATTAACATTACATATATCATTAAAATGTGTCAAGAATGTATTTGAAACACATTGAAACTAAGATAAATAAAAGAACATGTGCATAAGTGCACAAGTAATATAAGTTCGGAAAAGCTATGAAATAAGTTTTTTAGAGTGTTAAGCAAATGATAAAAAACAAGTAAAAGACACATGGAAACAATATGTGAAAATAATAAAAACAAGTATATGCTAAGTGGAAGTGACTGAGCAATGAAATAAATGAGAAAACAAATGTACGTAAGAGTGGATTGTTACTTTAAATAGAGTGATTGAACATGAAAGATGAATACAAAGAATATCTTGTAATATGAAAAATGGAAACATATTGTGTATTCTAGTACGTAACTGAGAATGAGAAGCACCCTATTTAATTATATTCAAGTGTTATAAGTTAAGTGCAAACAGCTTGGACTGCAAGTATCTTCTCAATATTAGGGCAACCATCTGTTTCTTTGTCGAATAACTGTCTCTCTATCGGAATGGCACACATTGTTTTTCCCAGACAGTGCTGCTCAGATATTAATTAAACAAATATTATTTACATTTTTTTAAGTAATTCCATCACAATGGAAATGTAAAAGTAGTAAAATAAATAGTAGTATTTGATGATTTACCTGTTCGGCGACTTGCTTAGCACTAGGAGCATTGCAGGTTCCAAGAGCATAGTTACCACAAGCGCCAAGAGGATCACCAAAGCTTGCAAACTGAATTGCACTTATCTTCTTTTTCTCAGGACAAATGAGGTGAGCTGCTGGTTTTAGATTATCGTCTACCGATATGAATTTGCTGTTCTTTCTCGCAAATGATTTCACATTTGGTGGATGGTTTTCTGTTACAAAACTGCATATTGTGTCTCGGTTCACTGTTAATATCTCTATTTCTGATGGATGTGCTCCCTCCTCTTCCATTACTACTATCAAGTTGTCCTTTGCCTTCAATTTACTTTTCGGGATATGGTACCTTTTGTTTCCAACCAACATTCAATTTGATTCACATAACTTTCCTTACATACATACATACATTATTATTCATAATCTTAAAAGATTAATTTACTTTACTCACTCAGATTGTGTAGACTCCCCCAACGGGGACACGTAAGACATCCAGTACCGACCAATGTTAAAACCGTTAATCCAAATCATACCCTTTTTCATTCCTCTCATGTGTACAGCTACAGGATCATCCCCCTCGGGTGCATCAAAATGAGCCCTAAACCATGTTAACGGGGGAGTTGGTGTTTTCGCTTCTGGAATTGGCTTCCATTTTGCTTTATCTTGTCCTTCCTCACTGAACCACTTTTCCCTCTCTCCTAACAATCCAGCCTGCAAATTTACTGAGTTAGTTCTCCCCAAGCTAGTTTATTACTCGTCCAGTGCACCATATGATTATGATTTGTTCCTTACCTCATGACCCCATCCATTATTTGATAAATCCAAAGTTCCGGTGTTCAAACCAAGGATTGTTACCCCTCGAGGTCCAGCAAATCTATGCTCCATGTAGGCTCCACTATCCTTCATTTTTCGAAAAAAAAACAACTCGGAATCCTCAAATTCCTTGTCCATCAAATAGGAAAATTGAAGAAAAAACTTGAAAATAATCTAATGGTTCTTACAGGTAGCCCAACTAATGTGCCCAGGAAAGTGATCATGTTGACACCAGGTTTCAATTTTACAGGTGCCTGAAGGACAAAGCTCTTTTCAATTTGACTCCCGTGGGCCGATCCTATAAAATATTGTATAACAAATCACTGAAAATTATGATTCCATGCAATTAGTATATACTGATATATTGATTTTACTTACCTACAAATTCACCATTTACAAAAGCCAGCATTGCATGTCCAAGACTTGCAACTCTTAGAACCGGTAGAATATCTTTGCGCATCGATAAGTCCCACGAATCCAATATTATTCTAGAATCTCAAACAAATTAGATAAAGCAATTTTGTAGATGGCTAGGAGAGGAAACATTCATTCTCATGTATACATAGATTCAAGATAACTTACAATGTTGTGTACCAGGCATAATCAGTTGTATCTTGGGTCAACCCGTAAAGCTCCTTTGGTTGCTTAGATGCCACATCAAGGTTGCTAGGAATCACTTCTGACGCCATTTCCCATTTTAGATTCTTGTTTGCTTTCTCTGATCTTACAAAATTCCTTGCATTATGTTGTGATACAATCTGTTTGTTTTCACAAATAAGCAATCAACAACCTTTTTTTAGTCATATTATATGTATATGTATACACAATACAAGAGATTCAAAAATATACCCTCATAGAATTATAAACAACGGTCTGACAATCAGGAAGGACACTAATCGAACGTGGAGGCAAGAGATATTGCTTTCCCCTGAAATTAATAGTTTGTATCTTTTTGGTGTCATTGTTGGTGATGAAAGCAGCACACTCTCCGGGTTGCTCGTAAACCCGAGCCTGCAAAAGTAATGCAACTTTGTTATTACTTATTGGAATATATAGAAGGGATGGTTTCACTGTCTAAAATGTTACCTCTTGATCAGGACCTAACTTTTCTGTCACAGGACTACCGAAAAGAAGAGCCTTTTTGGATAGTTTAATGGCATTGTGCAAGTCCCTGAGATGGCCGTATTTTGGTTCCCTTACTAAGCCTGCAAAACATAACATGATATGGAAGTTTAAACGAATTTTTTTTATCTTAGTTTATTGAATCTCTAATTAATTACACTTACCAAATTCATCTAAAGGTGCTTCATCGTAGTAGCGAGTTGTTACAAACGAAGCAGCAGTTCTTTCAAAGTTAGTGCCGCCATGATACTAAAGTAATAAGAAAATTTAGATTAATATTAACCGTCAAAAACTAAAAATAATTAAGATGTTACTAGTTTGTTAATTACCATATAATAGTTCACTAAAGAACCATTCTTAGAGAACCAACGAGCAACTGAAAATGCAGTATCTTCTGCTGATCTTTGAGAAGGAGGGTCTCCAAATACTCTAAACCTGTGGAATACATTAAGGATCAAAGGGTCAATGAACGATAATTTAGTAAGTGTTACTGAGAAATTGTAACTTGCTTTCATGTAGGCTAATTTTGTCCATATGGAAACTACATCAAGTATATTTATGTTTAGAGTCATAAATTTCCATCAGCGTTACTTGTATGATTTTCTCACCGAGGACCTTCTGTGACCTTGTATAGTTATGTTGCTAAATTACATCACAATCATTGGGACTAAAAAAGGTATATATAGTACTTACTGAGCAGTCCAATTCTCAGTCCAAAGAGAAGGTTTGTTGGGTTTGTTGGGGCCTATAAATGTATCTCCACAGTGCCTTCCATTGCATGTATTTATCTGCCCATCAAAGATAACAAGTTATATACCCTACAATTGGTACATTCACCAATGCGTGAGCGGGGAGTGCAGGGTTCGAATCTTGCTAACAAGTGGTCAATATAGCCATTGGTTCACATTACAGAACCAACTTCAATAATTTTTCTCTAATATAAAAATTATCATATGCTAACAAGTGTTATTTTGGACTAATATATGATTGAAAGGCTTACCACAGGGTCAGGGGCATCCCTCTGCTTGCACATAACCCAAGGAACTCCTACATCAAGACCTAGAGCAAAATTTCCAGCCCACTGAACATATTTGAGCCCCAAATCTCTATATGCAAGTTGGACTGTGTTGTACTCATTCTCAATCTGCATGAGAAAATATATTAAATCAAACAAAATGCAGATTTGCATTAACCAATTATTAATTTGATTGAGTTAGAAGCACACCTGAGCTAAGATAATTGGACCTCCTTGTGGGGCAAATAACTTGGCATCTTTCAACTTTTTTATAATCATCTTGATGAATTTTTCCATGTGATTCTACAAAATCTTCATGGTTAAGTCATCTATTCTAACTTCAAATCATTTCATTTGATACAAACAAACATTAAAGGATTCTAAAATTAATACCATAAATGGTTCATTATATGATCGAAATATGATATCTGGAACCTCTCTCAACCAATATGGGAGTCCACTGCATGCATGCATTTACCAATAAAATTAATGTATCATAATCAAAATGTAAACCAATGAAAATGTAGAATTATATACGTACCCGTGATTCCATTCAGCCTGAATGAATGGCCCTAGCCTGATTGTTGCATACATTCCCTGATCTTGTACAGTTTTCAAGAATTTCACCAAGTCAAATCTCTCTTCGAAATTATACTGCGTACACAAAACACGTTATTCATTACTAATGTATCCAAACGTGAAAACTCATGAAACGAACGGAAAATGAAAATGAGTAACTACCTTGCCTTTTTCAGGCTCATGGATATTCCAAAAAACGTAAGTTTGAATGACATTCAAGCCACCTTGCTTAGACTTGGCAATGATACTAGGCCACATCTGAACCCCAAATACAAAGCAAAAATAAGTAATAAAAATTGAATAGAAAGTCGATAGATTTATTCATAAGGTAAATAAGATTACATCAGGGGTGCTACGAGGATAATGAATGGATCCAGAGAATAAAAGTTCTCGTTTTCCATTAATCGACAAAGATCGTGCATCAAAAGACACATTTTTAATCTCCTTATTGTTTTTTTTACTATCGTCATCATCATCCTCTGCTGTAGTTATAGATGAAAAGAGCAGTAAAGATAAAAAGGCTGCAACCAAAAGGTATTCATGTCTCGTTATGTTCATAATTATATGTATGTTAATTAGATTAGATGACAAATATGAATGAATGAATGGATGTGAAGAAGAGAAATGAAGTTAGGTAAAATAATTAACAAGTGGAAAATAATGAATTAAATAAATAAGTGGTTGAGCCAAAAAAGGGGGTCTCTCCTGTTATGGGAGGTACCCAACTGCTGAAACTTTATGTTTTCATTAGTAAGAATCATATAGCAGAAGACAACGGTAAATATGAGGTTTAGGAGCCAAAATAGGAGCTTTTTTTTAATGTTTGAGCTTTTCCAATTCTTTCTTTATTTTATTTTTTTTCTATTATTTGACATTGGAGAAGAAAGAACGGCAAATTTTTTGGATCAATTTGTTATTCCATGTGTAATAAAAACAAACAAACAAACTTTGAGATTAACTTAAATTCATAATTTACACCTTTTTAAATAATTAATTGAAATGAGAATTTCTAGAATACGCTTGGTGTACCACGTTATTCGTACACCGGATCAATAATTTAGCGACATATTATAATTATTGGGATCTAGGGTTTATAATTTAGGGTTTCGGGTTCATTTTCTAGGGTCTAGGGTTTTTATTTTGTTACCTAAGATTTTATATAAATAATTAACCTCAAAATATACTATTAATTATTTACCCGGTGTAAAATTTGATTGGTTGAAGTAATATATGTCAATCATTTATTTGTTTGGTGTACCACGTCACCGTACACCAAATGTATTCTAGAATCTCTCGAAATGAAATAGGCTAATTGGTACACTTATTAATTTATGTGTTAGATTAATAATGTAGACTAAACTTTCATATTGTTCATAAACATGATTCTTGTGTTAAAGAGATAACAATAGAACATTTTTTGGATCTTAACTATGAGTTGAGTTCATACTAGTCAGTAACTCACGATGCACGAACTGCATATTAGATTTTTATGATTATGATTTTATTTATTAATATATGTAAACAAATTGATAAAAATAATTGAGTATTCCTTAAAAAAACATAATTGAAATATAAATATAAGTATATTTTATAAGATTTAGTCTCAAGAAATAAAGGGTATAAAAGGTAAAATATTAATACCATAAGTTCATAAATTAAGTTGTGTTCTGATTAAATATAAATAGTATGATACTATTTATTATAAACTTACTAAATTTTATATATTACATATCCACTAATGTGTATCATATATATAATGACGGAGCTTGGAGGAGCAATGACTTCCTTAAACATAGAAAAATTTGCATAGTATCATCAACATAAATTTGTTCTATGAGGAATGTCTTTACCTTTTTTCTTGATAGATAAAGTAGTATCAGTTTTACCTCTCACAAAATTCTTATTCAGTAGAAACGGAGTCAACCGTTCATACCAACATGAGATGATTGCTTAAGACCATATAATATATGTTTTCTTCAACTTAAACAAATGGTCAAGATGATGTGAGTGTTAATGTTTAATTAATCCTTTAATTAACATTATTATCTCTGACTATTGGATTACTTAATTATCTAAGATAATTACTTAGTTACTTAGTCAAATAACATTCAAATTCTCAATCTCTGAATATCACGTCTGTTTCTATTCTGTAACATCTTTCTGTTGTAATCTGTGTATATATTCTTCTTTTGTAACTCTGTAAAACTCAGAATTGATAATTCAATACAATACTCAGATTCAACATTCAACATGGTATCATTCGATGGTCACGTTCTTGAACAATCTGCTTCCGCTCTGGCCTCGACTTCTGCAACTCCATAATTTACCATGATCACGGATACAGCTTCATCATTTGTATCACAACCTTCCACCCAAATCAATTCTCAATTACCTCAATCCTCAAATCCCGACTCCGGCACCACATGCCCTCCTTCGGCTACAATCAACCTCCCCAACATTCACAACCTCCAAACCGAACCGAATTACATTATATGTTAAAAAAAATAGAATTTAAATTAGGCCCATTGACATTTATCATTAATTCGTTGGCAATTTATGTGATGAATGAATGTATTTATGATGAATTATATTCATTATAGTAGTATATTTATATTGTTATACAGTTATACATATACATACAAGATTGAATTTAGAAGATAGATTAACATTTTTTAAGTTTGGTTAATTGGTTGGTAACCGAACCGAAACCGAAATATTTTGGTTTGGACAAAATTGGTAATAGTTCTATTTGGTATGGTTTGGTTTTTATAATTAAGTAAATCTGGTTCGATTAGTTGCATATTCGGTTCGGTTATTAACCGAACCATACCATTGCTCACCCCTAATGTTATGTGGATGACATCCTTATCACTAGTACATCTCCTTCATTTATTCAAGATGTCATTAGGAACATTGAGAAAGAATTCCCAATTCGCAACCTTGGTAAGGCATCCTACTTCTTGGGGATCAAAATTTCCTATTCATCGAATGGCATTCACTTGTGTCAAAACAAGTATGTCAATGACATTCTTGAACATGTGAAAATGATTGATAGCAAATCGTGCCAATCTCCAATGGCAACCACTCCGACTCTTTCTAAGGATCTTGGTCCACCGCTGTCATCTAGCACCGAATTTCGAAGCACGATTGGTGCTCTTCAGTACTTAACTATCAGGCGTCCTGATATATCATTCTTCGTCAATAAGTTGTATCAATTTCATCCAACTGATGAACATTGGAAGGCTGTGAAACGCGTATTACGTTATATACAAGGTACTACTAATTTTCGTTTAACATTCTCCAAATCCCCCATTGATGCAGTTCATTGTAACTCTGGTAATGATTGGGGCGGTTGCGCCGACGATTGACGGTCCACTGGTGCATATTGCGTATACCTTGGAAAATCATTAATTTCTTGGCAAACTCGTATGCAACCTACGATTGCTCGATCTTCAACCGAAAGTGAATACAAAGCAGTTGCTAACGCTACTACCGAGTTACTTTGGCTCAATTCGCTTTTGTGTGATCTCGGTTTTCCAATTCCACGCCCGATTCGACTATAGTGCGACAATGTTGGGGCTATCTATTTAATGGTAAACCTAGTTTTTCATGCTCGCACCAAGCACATTGAGCTCGATTATCATTTTGTACGTGAACAAGTTCATCGTGGTTTTCTGACGGTTTGCTTTATTTCAACTGATGATCAAGTAGCCGATATTCTTACCAAGCCTTTGCCTACTACTCGGTTTCAAACTCTCCGCAACCGCTTATGCGTTGCTCCTAGGCATCGGCTTGCGGGGGGATGTTAATGTTTAATTAATCCTTTAATTAACATTATTATCTCTGACTATTTAATTACTTAATTATCTAAGATAATTACCTAGTTACTTAGTCAAATAATAACATTCAAATTCTCAATCTCCTTGTATCTCTGAATATCACGTTTGTTTCTATTTTGTAACCTTTTTCTGTTGTAATCTGTGTATATATTCTTCTCTTGTAACTCTGTAAAACTCAGAATTGATAATTCAATACAATACTCAGATTCAACATTCAACACAGGGTCCTCAAAACCATATGGTTGAGAAACATATACTTATTCCTCAAGGATTCCATTTAGAAACACACTTTTCACATCCATTTGGTATAACTTAATGTCTATAAATAATGCATAAGCATAGAGGACACTAATTGCCTCGATCAAGCAACAGGGGAAAAGGTTTCCCCACATGCAATGCCTTCTTGTTGACTATAGCCTTGAGCTACTAGTCTAGCCTTGTTTTTTACTACGTTATTGTAAGCACCGGATTTTGTACCCCATGATGTAAGCATTTCTAGGCTTCTCGAATTGCCAACGGAAACAAGAGACAACACTAATGAAATGACTTTCTAGAGTCATAACTCACTCATCCCACACTCCGATGGTGTGAGATTGACAGCTTTAAGTCCCGAAGTTCTAAATTATGTGGAAAATAGTCCCGAAGTTGTCCCGAAAGGAAACCTAGTTTCAAGTTCCCAAAACACCTAGCCCTAACACATCCCTCATGACATCACCACCGACAAAAATTCCGACTCACCTAAAATCTGACGTTCAAATTACCGCCTCAAGTCTACCTTTCATCTTCGTCCTTCTCGTGGACAACTGCATCTAATTCTCAAACGAAGAATCTGAGTCATCCAGTCTAGATTCCCCCAAAATCGCCTAACGTCAAACTTCATTTTGCGTTAAAGGAGGTTCTAGCAATCCCTTTGCCTTAAAGTTATATTCTCCCAGCTCCATTCTTGGCAAGCCCCAACATGCAAGGATCCCACCAACACACTAAGAGGGTAAGCTTTTGAGGATTTTTACCATGCTTACCATATGGTGTACTGTACAATTCTTTTGTTATCCACGAACATTTATGAATCTCTTGTTTTCAAAGACAATCGGTTTTTAAGCCGATTCACACACTTCCCCATCAGCCAGGTGGGGACTATAATCACAAAATCTCGTCGCTCTGAGCGCCCTTTTCACTCACATCTATGTTTTTAGTTTTGGATAAAAAAAATTGTTAATCAAAGATACACTTTTAATAAAATTCGTCATTGTGAATATGGTTAAAAACAGTTTGCCGCAAGACCTATTTGCAAATTTTCGACGGTTATCATTTTATAGGATAAGGTTTAGGTTTATAATTTTAGAAAACTGCTAGGAGCGATTAAGTTACAATAATTGGTCAATGGGATAGGTTAATCGAACCATGCCTACCCTTGATTATAGAGATTCAAAAGATAGAACTCTATGAACGGTTCTCCCTTATAACTTTGATTACACAAGTATTATAGTGAATTTTGTGTTGCATTTTGCTTTTTTTATTCTTGTAAAATCTTTATATCTTATATGTTCGTGTGTGTTTGAATTTTCGAACTAAATGCTTTATATAACAATTTATTCAACTATCCGTTTAGATATTAAATCTTCTTCAAATTAACCATTGGGCTCAATATATGACCGTTGTGAAATGAGGACATAAAATCATCTTCTTTGTAATTCATCTTGACTATGAAATTTCCATTTTGATGTATGGAAGATACAAGATGTGTTCTTGTAGAGTTTTACAAAGTCATTTTGGTTAAAAAAAAACAAAGGATAATGGAATTATTAGAAAGTTGATTGTTTTTTCAAATTTCAATATTAACTTCTGAACGACTTCTATTGTTCAAATAATGTGGTCGTTGCTTCTGATTTGTTTTAGCTTATCTTTTGAAGTGTGCTTACTTCTTAGATAGCACGAACTTATAGTTAAAAAATTTAAAACATTAGTTTGAGTTAGTTCAATATGAATTCTAAGTTTAAGGGGTTACATTTTCTTCTTTACTTAGATTAATTTTTGTGGCCGAATAAGTTCAAAATGTACTTATATTTCAAGGTGTTTAAGCTTCATATTAACGAGAAATAAATCCATTTAGCTTAGATTTATCTAGGTTAGGGGTATCTTTACCTTTGTATTTATTTTTTCATGTGTAAGGATTGAACTCGTTGAAATCGGGCTAATTTGGTGTAAGTTCGGGCCAAAACATGTCAATATGCGTCAAGAAAGAATCGTCGCTCACGAGATCAAGTCGTCTCGGATGAGAAGAGGCTTAGAAGGGTTTCCCTAAGCCTGGTCACGCCAGAGACAAGGGAGTGTCTCCGGCGCAACGAAGTGTCTGTAATTTCATGGAGTTTTTGGTTGAACGTGTCTAGGGCGCGACACAGAGTTTTTCATGCCTAAACATCATTGTCTATGGTGCGACATCAATGCATCTGGCATGACAAATGGTCTGGAATTTGAGAAATCTTATCCCTTGACACATCCTCTCTCAAAAGTTGCTTCTATGATTACTATAAGTCACATCCTTTGCCAAGGAACGAGTCGTTTGCCAAAGAATGTGTCTTTTACCAAATGACATATCTCTTGGAACGTACCTTTTGGAAGTCTATAAATACTTCCCAGCCTACATTATTTTCAGTACCGAAATTATTATCTTTTACATATCTTAATTTCGTCCATTTGTTCCACCGGATTCCTTTCGGGGAATTCATAAGCACCATACACCTTACACTGTTCATTCTAGATTTCATGGCATTGTAGTGTTGATCGAGAGATAGACTTTTTCCATTGGTTCATCGAGGAGAAGATGAGAAAGAACGCCTCGAGGCTTGACAAATCTTACGAGGAAGAGTAAAAGGATTGACAAGCCTCTTTCCCTTTTTAGTTATAGTTCTTATATTCTCTAAATTTCCGTTTATATTTGTATGAATACTATGACAATTACAATATTATGAAATGAGTTTTCTTCTTATATGTTTATGTTAATGAATGATTAAATTGTTCATTACTTATGTTTTATTAATCTAGGATAGGTCCAGTTAGTAAACCGTAATCAATCCAACTTACGTGATAATCATTAGTCTAATAAGGTTGTCTAGAATAGGTCCAGTAATCTTATTGAGTTAAGTCGCGTAAGGATAACTTGATCGCAAGAATCGAGAGGTCGAGTGATGTGCACAGACTGTGTGGGTATTTTGATAGTATTTAGGGTTGTTTCATTGCATTTATTTGCATCATTTATCTCTTTTTCGTATTGTTTGCTTATAAATGCTTTGGAGCAGGTCTGATTGCTTGTTGAGAGACACTACAAGAAATCACATATATAGTCACGGGAAAAATTGTAGCTAAAGTGAAATTTTTTGTGACAATATGATTTAGCTACAATAAAATATTTTGTAGCTTATCGTAGCTAGAAATGGCGTAGCTAAAGCTTTAGCTACATAACTTAGATTATTTGTGGCTGATAACGGATACATATAGCTACGAAAATAATAGAAATATGTAGTTATAATAGTGTTATTTTTTGCAACGAAAATCACTAAACCGTAGCAAACTAGTAATGAAATAGCTTTGAAAATATGTTAGCTTCTTTTATGAAGGTTTGTAGCTTATGAAAACACATCAACTACTTCTATCAATGTTTGTAGCTGTTAGGTTAAATTCTATTTTAGCCATAACTTGAAACAATCGTACTAAATCCTAAATTTATTAGCTTTGAAACTAATTTTGTAACAATATATATATAATTATTGCTTCAAATGATTAGTATCATAACAAATTGATTTTGTATTAGTTATAAATTTTAAATTTATAATTGAAGATCAATCCTATGAGCTACACAAAAATATAGATTTTCTTTTGTTTGAATTAGCATACACGAAATAAAAAAAATCATACATATAACAAATTTATATTATATTTAAATAAAAGACAAATTAATATTCATAAATTAATAGGAACAATCATCCAACTAGAATAATGACAAATCCATAATTTCAAGAAACAACAAACATACAGCAAGATACAGTATTTAAAAACTTAAACTTGATAAAAAGAATTCAACCATATGCAAATATCTCTAGAACTTTAGCTTTCCATTCAATAAAACCTTCTACCTTCATTCATGGCCTGCATAAAATGATAATAAGCAAATGTCAATAAGAAACAGACATTTTCATCCCAAATGTGTCGTAAATCCAAAAACTAATTTTGTCTTGTAATTCTATAATCTAAACAACTAGAATATCACAATCAATCTAAAAAATGTTCAAAATTGTTTAATTTTAATCTTAAAGAAACAGAAACATATAGATAAATACTCACATATTAAGCAGAAGCATCATCAATGTTCCTTGTACACGCTTGTCCTTGAAGCATCATCTCGAACTTTTCTTCCCATTTCTTGTTCATCTCTTCAAATTTGTCATTCATTTCCTTTTGAATTTTAGTAACCTGCTCACTTGCTTCTCTTACACGCTCATTTGCTTCAATCCTAGTCGCTTCAACTTGCTTTAAAAGATCCAATTTTGTTGGTCGACCACCAAAATATCCGGTGACACTTTTTCCTGGACCATAGGAACGAACATAGCCATTCTTTTCTGGCCCAAGGACTTTAGAAAAGATGTCATCATCATGTAAAGAATTGTTTCCTTCTTCACGTTGCTTCTTCAATTGTTCAAATTTTGCCTAATATGATTACAAATTAAAAGTAGATGGCACGTAGATATACATATATTTAGTTGTGTGAGAAAGTAAATGGGACAAAATAATTAAAAAAGAATAGCATAAAGAAAAAGATCCTTACAATAACATCTTGTGCCAAAGGATCAACACCTTTTCCATTTTTCCTTTTACGAGACTCGATATAAACATCAACACGAGATGGTTTCTTTCCATTTTTCTTTTCCTAAAATTCATTTTACATAATTTCATTAAGAAAAGAAACTTAATGAATGCAAGTTGTAAAGCTTAAATTAAAATTCATGATATTTACCATTTGATGCCTAAGTCGAGCATAACTTTTGGTTCCCGTGTATGGAGGCGTAGAGCGTTTTGCTCGGTTTGTCTTATTTTTCATGCTTCTCTCCTAGATGGATAAAAGAAACAAATATATATATATATATATATATATATATATATATATATATATTAATGAAAGATATAAATTTATAATTAGCATACATGTAATTTAGAATTATAACAACAATAAGTAAAGATATAAATTTCAATAACCTGAAATGTTGCTTCACTCCAAAGGTTAACCAAATATTTCCAATCATTCACATCAATTTGTTTAGGCTTGTTCCTTAGTCGAAGTTGATAGGTTGATTTTGAATCATAGTACGTCTTCTTCAACTTGTACCTATAACCTCTATACAAGGCTTGCATATGACCAAGGATATACTCTTTCTTTCGTTCCGGTTCTTCAAAACAGAATTTTTCCTTGAAATTAAAAAGACAATGTTATGTGAATATCTATAAGTAAATAAGAATAAGCTGAACAAAAATATTATGCGGTAACAAATAATATGATCTTACCAAAACAATGTTCCACATGTGTTCGATAATAGTATTTTCGATCTCTTTCCACTCCTTCACTTGTAATGGACAACATGCTCGGCTTCTTACGGTTTGCCCCAAGTACCAAATAAAATCAGTAGAGTTTTCACCAATGGCTTGATTATCCTCGTCAAATTCTATTGGTAACTTTTGTCCGCTTTCTAATCCAATAATCTTCAAACAACGTGTTGGTCCCCTTGTCTTTCTCTTTCTTTTGATAGTCTTGTCAGAACCTAGAAAATTAAATGAAAATCTTAGTCATACGTGTGTAGATCTACAAAAATGAATTAAGTGATAGAACTTAAGAAAAAATAAATTAATTCAACAAAACAACCTGATGAGTTTTCTAGGCCTCCATCTTCTCCATTAGCTTGAGCATCACTTTCATTCAATTGTTCAGCCACGTTGCTACTAGTATATTGCGTTTCAGAATAACTGTTATGAACACTATATTTATTAGATAATGTAAATATTTCCATTGATCTTCCCGTGTGCTTGTTATAGCTATCAAGCATATCCTTCACATTCTGATCAAATAAGATTTCTACGAGACCATCCTTGTCACGTATAATGCTATCAACTTTCAAGTAAAAGAACTTATCATCTCTTATAGGATCTATTTCACAATACTTTTTCAAATCTGCTAGAATGTCAAAGTATGAGATTAAATCTTCATCATATTCTTTCTCGAGCAAAGCTACCATTTACATAGGCTCTATGAGGTGAAAATGCAAAATAGCCACCAAAATGATACTTGATTTTTTTCTTTTGTTCCTGATAGCCTATATCATAAGAATAGATGGAAGCACATGAATAAACAATAATGACAATTCTTAACAATCATTAACAAAATTGACACTATTAATTTATCTACCTGATTGCACACGAGTGTTAGAATGTGATTGAATAGGCACATCGAACTCTTCCGAAACTTCATCTTCAAAACCACGTCTAGAAGTAATTTCGTTAACTTTCTTCTTTTTCAATCCTCCACGCCTAACCATTGCGTACCTTTTCGTGATAATTCTGAAATTCAAGTAAATAAGATTAGTTTATATTAAAAGGAATTCAAGAATGAATGAGAAAAGGATGAAAGGATTTTTTGACACACCTTTGATATAATCTTCAAAAATATGATTATCTCCAAACAAAGATCCAAAGAAAACAATAAACATCCTCCGTGACATAAGTATTGCAAGCAGATAATGGATATTGGCGCCAAAAATTGCTAGAAAATTTGGAGGGAGTACAAAATCCATTTTCCCTCTCAAGTTGGAAGTTACAGAGATAATGATGATTAGTGGTGGAAGATGGAGAGGTGTTTTGGAAAATTGAAATTCCAACAAAAAAAAAAAAGGAGATATAGTGTTCTATTATTATAAAACAACTTATATTCAATATTATTATTATTATTATTATAAAAGTTAATAATTTATATCTAGCACTTATCCAAATAATTCATATCTATCACTTAATCCTATTTACATTAATTAATGTTTCTTTCTTTTTTTTTGTATAATATAATATCGTTAGATTTTTTTTAATTAAGAAAATAATTGAATATGTCATCAAACATTTTAGACAGGACTTTAATAAAATGATGTGATATTAATGTTTTAATATCTATAAATATAGCCGAACTAATACTATATCAAAAAATATTTAATACAAATTTGCCTAATATATAAGTTTAATCCTATTTGTATATTTATAAAGTTGTCAAAAAATCAATAAGGCGTATTAAGCTTTGCTCTTTATGCTTTATCAATAATTTGATTTTAGTTTAGTTTAGTTTCTTCATGCCTAATACTATATTTGTTAAGGCTGTGTTCTTTATGCCTTATCAATTAGGCTATGTTTTTATACTCTATAATTGATTTCAGTTTAGTTTATGTTCATTAACATTCAGTTCAGTAAAAATAACATTCAGTTCAGTAAAAATAGTATTCAGTTCAGTAAATTTCAGTCATAAAGGCTTTGTTCTTTATGACTAAAAATTACGACACTGAATTGAACTGACCAAACTGAATTGAAGTGCATTTGCTGGACTGAAATTACCGATAATCACTGAATTGATCTGAAATGAAAAAGTACTCATAAGTCATAAACAATAAGGCCTTAAGTTGAGGTTTGATATTCAAGACATTGTCCCCCCTATGTAATGACTACTAGTTGGTAATCTCAACAATTTCATCACTGCAGACACGTGTCCCGATAATACATAATGACACATGCTCAACACATGGAGACAATGGAAATTTCCTAACCATCACCGTCCATATGGCTACATATTGACACTTCTCTAGAGTATACACCAAACAACTATATAACGTTCAGTGTAGTAAGACTCCGTTTTTTTCTTCCTTAATTTTAGTAAAATTCAGTTTAATTCAATTCAACCAAATCCAATTCAACAAATTCATACTTCATTATCCCAATTCAACCAATTCAGTAAATTCAGTTCAATTCAATTTCATTTAGTTCAGCTATAAAGAAAGGGGCCTAAAAATCGGGCGCTAAGATCGATAATTTCTCGATAGCATCACCACACAACTAGCTAACAATGTCGTTTTATTAGTACTTTATTTAATTAATGAGTTTCTAAATAACATTTTTGAAAATTACTTTCTTAATATTAATCCTAAGACTCAGTTTTTTAGCTTATTTATAGTAAAATTCAGTTCAATTCAGTTAAGTTCAGACAAATTTAACAAAATTTCTTAAGCATTAAGCCATATTCAGCTGATTCAACCAATTCAGTTCAACGAATTCAATTGAGTTCAGTTAACTTTTTATCAGTTCTATTAAGTTTAATTCAACCATAAAAGACGGGGTCCGAATTTGACTAAATGACTAATAATTTTGTTGAATTTAGTTAAACTGAATTTTACTTGAAAATAAGGCACAAATAACAGTTCTAAGTAAAAGCTGCATTTTCTATCTTTTAATAATCTCCAAATATTTCTTTTTTTCTTTTTTATAAAATAATCTCCAAATTTTAACAGATTCAAATTTAAATTTGTATAAAACATGAAGCAATATGGATATATACTAGAAACGGCTAATAAAAATTTATAATTAATTTTTGGGTGTTGACCGAATTTTTTATTTTGATTGTTATTTTGTTTTGAAATAAACCATATTGACCTATTCTAATGCTGTTTTTAAAATTGAAAACATTTATGTTGTAATTTCATCTTCACTTATATAACTACCTCATATATCATCTCAATCTAAAGAAAAAACTACTGAAATCACATTAATATCCAACACATTCTTCTACATTTTTTTCATGTTTTTCATGCTTTACCAACTTGTAGTCCATATACGAGTGTACATCAGACTTGGAAGCTTAGCACTGCTCCTTTACGTAGCTCAGCTCCGACCTTAGATCTTTGTGGCACTTCAAAAGTTCGTTTCTGTAGCTTCTCTTCTATCGATCGATTGACAATCTATTGTTCCTTCGCTTTATATCATCTATTATTCCTCATCCTACTATCCATCATTTGGTCGGGTATGTTCTCTTAATTTTTAGTTTTTTCGCTGTGAATGCTAATTTACTTGAAATTGAATATGGATTTAATGGATTGCATTTCTTAGTATAAATTCAATCATTGTTAGAATGGTAAGAATGATTATTTCTTAATATTTTGTTAAATTAATATGTTGTTAAATTAATATTTTGTCAGAATGTTAAGAATGATTAGTTCTTAATATTTTGTTAATTCTTAGAAAATTTTAATTACCTTTGCATTACGAAATTAAATTTTTATGACTTCAAACACATATTTATTATTGGATCGTCCTGTTTAGGTTGTCCTACCAACTTTTATTAAAAAAAGACTTAACAACACAATTATAACTTTAGATATATTTTTATTTATATATATAAAATTGAAGTGGATGAACAGTACATAATCTAAAATTGATTCAAAACAGTAAATAAAAGTATGGTGTCACATAGTTTTTGCCTTGAAGTGTGAATCAATAAAAAAATTAAAAACATTAAATGAAATTGTTGGCACATCTGTCAAATAAAATTTGTAACATAGTAAAATACATGTAGGTTCGTGAGTATTGCTAAAAAACAGAAGGAAAAGAAAGGGAAAAAAACAAAATTGGTTCATAATTGGGTTTTTTTTTTAAGAAATTTTCATAATTGGGTTTTGAGGTATTAAAAGAATTAACAAAAAACGATGCGTGTCATAATTTTGTGAAAATTAATTATGAATCGGGTGTCATGACTTTATGAAAGTTAATTATAATTACAAAATCTACATTTAATTTTTTTTATTATTTTTGTAAATTCTTTTAATACAATTAGTATGAAGATTTTTTATTTTTTTAGAGGAGTTTTAACTGAACTGAATTTTGACAAAACCTATCATTTGTAACCTTTTTTGTGAAAATTAATTATGGATCGGGTGTCATGATTTTATGAAAGTTAATTATCATTACAAAATTTACATTTAATTTCTTTTATTATTTTTGTAAATTCTTTTATTAATTTTTTTAACTGAACTGAATTTTGACAAAACCTATCATTTGTAAACCTATCATTTGTAACCTTTGGTTGCAAATCCAGATATTTTTTTAAAAAATAAAAATTTGTTAAAAAACATTACTAGTCCTTACATCTAATTCAACTTTAACCATGATGTAATCAATGCTTTTAAACTTTTATACAATTTCTTGGCATTTATATAATACTGAAAAATATGTTAATTTGTTTAAAACATTCTTAATCTATAAAAGACCACTTGAACTGCATTTTTCAGAATCACTAAAATTTTCAAACTGTGAAATTGCACTATTGTTTATTTTTCCCTCACCAATGAAATTTGTATTATTGTATTTTAATTTATACCCAAAAAGATATTACTTAAAAAACAATTATTCATAATGTAAATTGGCTTTAAATAATATATATATATATATATATATATATATATATATATATATATATATATATATAACAAATTTAATATATGATCATACTGATAATAAATTGTTACTAAAAGGTCCGATGGTAAATTAAAATTTTAAAAAAATCAAATACTTTTTTAATCTAAATGAGGACCAAAATTGTATGTGAAAAAAATGTCAGTCTTAAACTATATTTTTATAAATAGAATACATGAGTTCATAATGCTTAAAAAGATAAGTTCTTGTGATTACGTTCTGTTAGAAAACTCTTTCAAATTAATTAATTAAGACGACTATATAGTCTTAACAATATTTATCCAAACTGTCTCAAAAAAAAACAACATTCATCTAAATATATAAATTCCAAGAGAAAAGTCAAATTAAGATTGTTAAACTTACTCAGTGACGGGTAATAGATTTATTTTAATGAAACAATGATTTTAGGAAACTAACAATGGAAATATGCTAGTTGACTTAATGAATTTGATAAAAACAATTAGATGTTTATTTTATTCGTTTATTCATTTAATTAGCTTTGGATAATGAATACAAATATTTACTGGTATCATTTTTGTTACTACAGATTATTAATGGATAAGAAATGGATGCAATGTGATGATAGATTGAGCTATTTATATATCAAAGGTGTTATGGATTTTTTAGAATTTGCTTTCTCTCATACAAAAATTGAAGGCGTCATCCCGTGTCCTTGCACAAAATGTAATAATTTTCAACAAAAGACTAGAGATGAGGTTTGGGGTGATCTAATGACAAATGGAATTGTAAAAGGGTACGTTAAATGGTTATATCATGGGGAATCTGTTACTAGAGATCAAAACATTGATATTGAAGTCATGCAAACAAATGATGGTGATGAAATCTTTGACATGATCCATGATGTAGCTGGACCTACAATCATGGGTACAATTTTACAAGATGAAAATGACCAGGAAACTTGCAAAAAAAATCTTAATTCAATTGAGCTTGAGCTTGAAGAGCCTATTCCACAATATGAGCCTAACGATGAAGCTTCAAAATTTTTGAAGTTATTAGAAGATGCAAAACAAAAACTGTACCCTGGTTGTGAGAATTTTTCAAAATTATCTTTTGTTGTTAAGATGTTTCAAATTAAGTGTCTCCATGGATTGAGTGATACATCATTTAATAGTATCATGAAATTGTTTAAAGAAGCACTTCCAACTGGTGAAACTTTACCTGCAAATTTTTATGAGACAAAAAAAATGATTCGCGCTTTAGGTTTGGGCTATAAAAAGATTCATGCATGTGAAAATGATTGCATGTTATTTTGGAAAGAGAATTCAAAAGCGGAAAGTTGTTTGGTGTGCGGTGAATCTAGGTGGAAAAACATTAGCAATTCCTCCAATGTAGCTAAGTTGAGCAAGCGTGGAAAATGCATTCCTAGAAAGGTTTTACGATACTTTCCTTTGAAACCAAGACTCCAGAGATTATTTATGTCATCAAAGACAGCAGAAGATATGACTTGGCATCATAATCAACGCGTAAAAGATAAAATTCTTAGGCATCCTGCTGATTCTGATTTGTGGATTTCTTTTGATGAGTCAAATCCTGAATTTGCTAAAGATCCTCGTAATGTTAGGTTAGGATTAGCATCTGATGGGATGAACCCTTTCGGAAATCTAAGTGTTTCTCATAGTACTTGGCCGGTAATCGTCACAATATATAACTTGCCTCCTTGGTTATGTATGAAAGAACCATATTGCTTGTTGTCATTGTTAATACCAGGACCTAAGTCACCAGGAAATGATATTGATGTCTACTTGCAACCTTTAGTTGAGGAGTTGCAAGAGTTATGGTACTATGGTGCAGATACTTACGATGCAGCGCGAAAGGAAAATTTTTGTATGCGAGCTGCACTTTTATGGACCATAAATGATTTTCCTGCCTATGCTTATTTATCGGGATGGAGTACAAAGGGAGCTATGGCTTGCCCTCCTTGTAATAAGGATACTCCCTCAATTCGATTAAAACATGGTCGTAAATTTGCTTACATGTCTGCTCGTCGATTTCTTCCTATTAATCATCCATGGCGTAAAATAAAACGATGGTTCAATGGACAAGTAGAGAAAAGATGTGCTCCTGAAGTATTGTCTGGAGAGGATGTCTTAGTGCAACTGAGTGCCCTTAAGCCTACAACTTTTGGCAAGTTTAAGACAAAAAAGCGAAGGCACAAGGATGATACGGGTTTGAATTGGAGGAAACAAGCCATTTTTTTCAAGCTTCCTTATTGGAAAAAGAACTTGTTATGCCACAATATTGATGTTATGCACACCGAAAAAAATATATGTGATAATATTATTGGCACTTTATTGGACATCGAGGGAAAAACTAAAGATGGTCTCAATGCTCGTCGTGATTTGAAGGAGTTGGGTATAAGAAGTGATTTACATCCAACATGTACTAATGGAAAATGGTCTTGGCCTGCCGCATCCTATAATTTATCATTGGAAGAAAAGCGTAAAGTTTGTAAGTTTTTGAAAACCGTGAAGGTTCCAGATGGTTATTCTTCTAATATTTCACGTTGTGTAAATTTGAAAGGTTGCAAAATCTCTGGGCTTAAGAGTCATGATAGTCATATCCTTCTAGAACAACTTCTTCCATTGGCTATTCGAGGAGTCGTCCCAAATGATGTCTATAATGCTATCACCGAACTGTGCATATATTTCAGAGAACTATGCTCAAAAGTGTTGAGGAAAGATGTGTTGGAGCGCCTAGAACTACAAATTCCAATCACTTTATGCAAGTTGGAGAAGATATTTCCACCTGCATTTTTTGATGTCATGGTACATCTAGCTGTTCATCTTGCAACTGAAGCTAAACTAGCTGGGCCTATACAATATCGTTGGATGTATCCTATTGAGAGGTCATATCTTAATTCTCTAATTTCATATATTATAATTATGTCTGAAGAATTTAATATACTAGTGTTGATAGAATAATTTAATATACTATAACTATGCTTTACGAATTTAATATATATATATATATATATATATTAATTACTTTGTGCAGGTTTTTGCGCAAATTAAAATGTTATGTTCGTAACAAAAGCCGACCTGAGGGATCTATTGCAGAAGGGTATATTGTTGAAGAAAGTCTAATATTTTGCTCAAGGTACTTGCATGGAATTGAAACAAAGTTTAATCACTTGAAAAGGAACTCTGAGGTGGTTCGTGAAGATTCATGCGAAAGATTATCTGTATTTATACAAAATGGTTTTCCTTTGAAGAAAGACAAGTCTAGATACCTTTTGGAAAAAGAGCGAAAACAAGCTCATCGTTATGTATTGGGGAACTGTGAAGAAATTGAACCATTTTCATGGTAACGCTTTATGATTATTTAGTCATGTATTATATGTTTAATGGTACCTTTTAAAATAACCAAAGGCATGCAACTGAAGTTTCGCTTACTTTGCATTTCTTTTTATTTTTATAGTGAACATGAACAAGAGGGCCATAATATGGACTTTGATGAATGGTTTCAGAAACGAGTAAGTTTTTAATTACTTATGTACACCTAAAAAAGTTTATGAATTTAAGTTATTAAGATTATCAAAATTTATTTATTTTGTTAAATTGTTTAATAGATTGTGCAATTACATCAAGAGAGAGATGCACGTGTAAATGAAGAATTATTATCTCTAGCCCATGGCCCTTTACAAGGTATTCAGACATTTAAGGGTTATGTGATAAATGGTTTTAGATTCCATATCAAGGAGCTTGAAACAAAAAGGTTGAGGCAAAATAGTGGTGTACTTGTGAAAGGAGTGATGAATGACAAAACCATTGATTATTATGGAGTTCTCAAAGAAATAGTAGAACTTCAATATTTGACAGGTAAGAGGATTGTTTTATTTAAATGTGATTGGTGGGATGTTGATCACGTTGGAAGGGGTGTAAAGGTAGATAAGCATGGTTTTTGTAGTGTTAATACTACTCGTAAGCTGACTACAGATGAACCATTTGTCCTTGCATCTCAAGTGGAACAAGTTTTTTATGTTGAAGATGGTTTGACTCCTAATTGGCTTGTGGTTTTAAAAGGACGTTCTGAACATTTTGTTGACTTACCTGTATATAACACCGAAAACAATGGTGAAGTGTTGGTTCAGGAAGAAGCTTTTCAACAAGACAATCCATGTACTTTAGAAAATTTTGGAAGTCAATTTGAGGAAGATGAAGGTGAGACAAGTTGGAATAGAGTTGATATTGGAGGCTTCCATGTTAATAATAATACTTTCGATGAACATGTTATTGAACCTATCGACTCCGATCCAGAAACAGATGATGAAGATTTAATTTTATAAAATAATGTGAGAATTTGATTTTTTTTATGTAAGAATAATTTCCTTTATTGATTGATATTTATTTTTAGTTGAAAAAGTGAGTCAAATTATCATAGCTATTACTAAAAGAAACTAGAATTGAGCTTATTAATTAATTAATTAATTAGCTATATTACTTTTTATTATAGGTAAGAGTTCGTATATAAAGAATGCATTGCTACAAAATATATATTTTAAAGCAAAGTCTATTAATTAGTTATAAAAGTACAATTACTATAACTATTATAAGTTTACATTAGTTACAAAGATTAAGTTACAATTAATATCTTGTAGCTACTAAGTATTATATTGTTACGACGAAGTGAATATGTAGCTGGACAATTCATTTGCTATAATATGTTTTTCATAGTTGAAAGTTTGTAGCTGATACATTACATTTTGCTACAAAATACACTTGTTGAAGCAAGAAAACTAGTAAATAGCTATGGAAGCTTTATTTTTGTAGTTATTTTTACTTATTATCTATAAAGATTTATTCATGGCTAACGTTCTGTAACTATAGAAATTATTAATATTGCCATATTAAGTAAAATTTGTATCTAAATAATTAATAGATATAAAATTCATATCATAGTTAAATGATTATAGCTAATTCACTATGTACTGCTACAAAAATATATTTGCCGAAGCAAAACCTGATTAACAGCTACAATACTATTATACCAGTAGCTACTAATATACTTTAGCTACAAAAACGATTATCATAGCTAATTTTAGTAGCTATAGATGACATTTCTTGTAGTGAGAAGTTTGTGCTGAAAAGAATTAATTTGAAGTCTAAAGCTAGAAAGGAGCAGTCTGTGCTTGGAGAGTAGCATGTGCCAGGGAGAAGAACTGAATTTGAAGACCCGTGTCATGCTGGTGACGTCACTAGGACGCTCACCTGTTTTGCTTTCTGTTTTAGCGTCAGAACTCTTGTCCTTTTGCTGGGTATTTTGGGGATTGCCATTTATTAGGGCATCCCTTTGTTTGTCTATTTAAGGGAATGTCCCCCTTGCTTGAAGAACACACTTTTTATCCTTATCATTTCACCAACTTTTCTTAAGTTAGCTTTTGTATTTTTTTTCTCTCTTATTATTGTACGGTTTTTCTGGGTTTTCTTCTCTTCTTCCTTGGTATTCTGCCATTGAAGGAGGGAGCTCTTCCCTTTGAATCCTTTTAATACAAAAGTTATATTTTGAATGTTATTTGGTGTTTATGATATAGATCTTTCGTTATGAGTAGTGAGTAGTTTTATTTGCATGGAGTGAGCTGGGAAGGCAATGCTGGAGCTCTAAATATCTTTGTTAAATTGTTTTTACGTGGTTAACTTGTAGACCTGTGCTTAAGAGATCATTATATATTAAAGGCCTTGATATATATGCATGATTTGTCTATGTTTCGAGAGAAAATAGGTAAGATCTGGATCTAGACTGCAAGGTTAAGCAAATAATTAGCTAGAGATGGCTGTTAACCTTGCTTGATGTGTACGGAACTCTAGAGAGATCAGAGTGACCCTGTTCCGGTGCATAGACATGTGCAAGTTAGGTGGAAGTCCGCAGAGATGCTATTTCACCTTGCTTTTATTCGTTCTCGCCATGGAGACGTGGGAGAATGATATTGTTGGGAACCACTTAACCACGTATTAACAAGTTTAACCTAGATCTAAGAGATCTGTGTTGTGCTGGACCCTGTGCTCATTCCATGTGCCCTTTTATTATTGTTTTACAACACCCTTTCTTAGCCTTGTGCTCGAGAATATCACTGTTCTCACCTAAATCTGCCTTTTACAATCTGTTTATGTGCTTTCTCTTTATTTCTTGTCATTTCCTGCTTTAAAACCCCCTTGTTACTAGACTCATTTAATCTTAAACCTTGAAACGAATGACCCAAAGATCTCTGTGGATCGATACTCGTACTTACATTTTATACTGTGATTGATGACCCTATGCGTATATTGACTATTTTATACCCCTGTGCTAAAACACGCATCATCGAGTTAAGCTATATTCTAGAATTGGTTGAGTATATATGAATAAATTGTCATGGTAATCATTGTGCTTAAATGAATCGTTGTCTCTTCTTGGATGATAAATGTTGGTTAAGAGTGTTAGTGTAAGAATGAATGTTAGTTTCAGAATAAGTTTAGTTTAATAATCAAAATCACAATTATCACTTTTCTATAAACCTCGAGAAAATGAGTAAAGTAAACACTGAACGAAAAATACGTAACTGTCGTTTCCATGTGGGTTCAATTTTTTATTACTACATAAGTGACTTCATTCACTTGCGGAAATCCCCAATATCACCTTATCAAAACAATGATTAATGGGATTCCAACAATCTTTACATTTCAATCAACAATTTTCTTTTCATTTTAATGGTTAGCTTCACTTTCTAATTAGAGTTGGGATTCTGGTAGTTAACATATACAAAGTGAAATTAATTAAGAGGAATTTAATTTGTGAGTATTTTTACATTTAAAAAATCAATTAAAAAGATAAAATTAGTATATTGCATTTGTTATTGGAATACAAGGTTGGTTGACGAGCAAGGAGAACTTACGGTAATCCTAACAAGGTTGGCATCAGCAACAGAGAACCTCAAAACATCTGAATCAGAGAATATATTAAAACAAAAGAAAATTATAGGCAAATGGAAACCAAGCAACTAACAAAACAAAAAAACTAAGTAATGTGAAAGCATTCCATTCTAGAGCTATCTCTAAAAACATACGGAGCACAAAAAATTGTGAAAACTATGCCACCATATATCTTTGGTGCTAGATGATGCGTACTTTGCAAGGAAATCTATTGTGCTATTCTCCGCTATGAAATTATGAGTGAACTTGACTTTCATTTCTTCTAAAATGAGTAAACAAGTGAGCCAATCCTGTCAGAGTTCCCAATGAACCATGGTTGATTGGATCTGCATGAGATGAATCACATAAGCTGAATCACTTTCTATGCAAAAAGGAAACCACTCCCGATCTTTTGCTTTAATCATTGCAATGCTAACTGCTTTATTCTCAGCATAAAAAGCTTCCTGAATACCCAAAGGAGTAGCGAAACATGCTTTCAGAAAGCCCCTACAAGTTCGAAAATCCCGCCAACGCCTACTTAATTGGATTTCCCCGAAGCTTTCCTGTCAATATTCACTTTAATCCAGTTTTTTGGCGAAAGATTACATCTAACTGAGATAACACGCTAAGAATTTTTAGGAATGCCAATAATGTGAAACTTGTCATGAATAGTCTGGTCATACTTGACAATCAATTGGGTACTATTATTTATGATGTCAACTTTGACAGTCGATTTTTTGAGCTTAAAGGGATTAGAGATCTTGCTTAAAGTTTAGTTCATACAAAGAACAATGATTTGTACTTATTTGCTTGTGAAATTGGCTACAATTTTACCGGTTGCAACTGCACCAGTGGAAAAGGTATTTTCGGCTATGACCTTGGTCAAAACTCCATTACAAAATTGCTTAATGAGTGAGTTTTTACATATGTGGAAAGACAAATATTTAATAGTAGTGATAATGAAAAAAATTATCCAAGACTTACAAAGTTACGAAGAATCCAATAGCACAATTGTAAAAGATATTAATTTATGGTAATGAGTCAAGTTCAAATGAGACAAGAGTTTAGGATGAGACTAGTTTTTATGATGAGACAAGGGGTATTTTTGTAATTCAATAGGGAAATGTGACAAACTTGTAATTAAATGAACACCCCTCATGCGTAAATTGAAGGGAAGGAAGAGGAGGTGATGTCAGCGCTGATGTCACCTCTGGAGAGAGAAAGAGTTTTAATTATTTTTTTTAAAATGCATTTTCCCGCTCTTTCCAAACTCATTTTTCAAAAAAAAATTATACTAGTGGACTCGTATTAATTATGCGGTCATTTTGAGATCCGTTTTTGTTATTTATAGACGATTTTTTTTTTTTTTGTTCCAACAGAATACTATAGTTGTTCCACCGGACTACTCCAATTGTTCCACCAGAATACTACATTTTTTTACACTCCCAGAGTGCATTTAAAAAAAAATAATGAAAATATTCTGCTGAAACAAATGTAGTAGTCTGGTGGAACAAATGGAGTATTCTGCTGGAACAACCGAGTATCCAACTTGGAACAAAAATAAAAAAAAATAAAAATCGTCTATAAATAACAACAATGGATCTCAAAATGACCGTCTAATTAATACGAGTTCAGTGGTATAATTTTTTTGATAAATGAGTTCGGAAAAAGCGAAAAAATGCATTTTAAATAAAATAATAAAAACTTTTTCTCTCTCCAGATGTGACATCACCGCTGACATCACATCCTCTTCCCTTCAATAATGCCCCTCCATGTTTTTAAAATTTCAAAAATGCCACCACTTTTTAATTGTCTCATACTAAAAATGTATCTCCATAATAACCTTGTCTCACATGATCTTATCTTTTATGGTAATATTGTAACTAAATAATTTATTTTTTCTTTTAGTAATCTTTATAAAAAAATTTATACACTACCTACATGCATGCTTTTGCCCCCCCTAGTTATCAATCACGTGTTCGTGCCTAATAAATCACAAAGTCTTTTTTTTTTAAATAATTACCCAAAAAGTTACATATAAAACACTTCTCTAATTAGTTTTGATTTTTTATGTTTTTCACCAAAAAATATCGTATATATATATCCACTCTACACTTATAAGTTCTCGTTGAAACTCCCTCACAAACTAGTATGAGAAGAAGACATACTACTATTTATGGAATACTTGACCGACATAAGCTCAAACTCATAACCACATGTTAGAGATTTTTATTCATCTACAACATAAAATGACTTTTTCATTAAAATTAAATCAAATTCTGTGATATGCATCTTTGTTTTATTTTTCTCATAATCATACGCTGCAGCTTTCACAAAATTATTTAAAATAGAAGAAATTTATACTGCTTCAACATATACTATCACACTATCTTCTTTGCTTCAGAGTTGGATGTGTTGAAGAAAGGAAAAACGTTAAATAAGAAAATGGAAGTAATTACATGGAAGCAGAGGTTGGTTATAATGAGTAGCATAATTATTATGTTAATATCATCAACAAATGGTAATGGTAATCATAGTGACATTAAGGGTGTAAGTTATGATGGAAAATCCTTGATTATAAATGGAAAACGTGAGCTTCTTTTCTCAGGCTCGGTCCATTATACTCGTAGTACTCCTGAAGTACGTACTCTAACCATAACCCTACCCTACTTGTTCATATATGTGATTCACAATAACAAGAACAACATATATTTCGAGAAAATTAATTCAATGATTATATATATGTACAGATGTGGCCTGCTATCCTTTCTAAGGCGAGAGATGGCGGTTTGAATGTGATCCAAACTTATGTTTTCTGGAATATCCACGAACCAGTAAAAGGCAAGGTAAATTATAAATATCATGGAAGTAATTACTTATATTTCTTGTGGTTAAATGAAACTGTTAGTATCTATATATAGTTTTGGATTTTATTTTGCAGTACAACTTTGAAGGGAAATACGATGTGGTAAAGTTCATAAAGTTGATAGGTAAGCATGATATGTATGCAACTCTCAGGGTTGGCCCATTCATCGAAGCAGAATGGAATCACGGGTACGTATTATGTACATAACATACGTAAACCTTTTTTCTTCGGTAATTAATACTTCCAACGTATAAAAAAGTATGGGATAGTATCAGTATTTAGTATTTAGAGTAAAAGTTATTTTGTGAATTATTTGCATGGATGCAGTGGGTTACCATTCTGGTTAAGAGAGGAGAAAAACATCACATTTCGTACAGATAACCCACAATTTAAGGTGCATGAATTAATGATTTGGTTGTTGAATTTGTTGAGTTATATAAGTGTGATACTGAAAAAGTGGGATGTTCAAATTGGCAGTACTATATGGAAAGATATATGAAGATGATAATAGAAAAGATGAAAGAAGAAAAATTATTTGCATCACAAGGAGGACCAATAATATTAGCACAGGTGGAAAATGAGTACAACAATCTAGAAAATGTATTTAAAGAAGGAGGCAGTAGATATATTCAATGGGCTGCTAAATTGGGTGTCACCCTCAAAACTGGAGTTCCATGGATTATGTGCAAGCAAAACGATGCTCCTGATCCTCTGGTTGGTACTCTACAATCACATATTCATATTCAATATTCATATTTTCATTCAGGTTAATTAAGAACATCTATCTATAACCAATTGAATATCAATCAATTAATTGCATTTGTTTCATTCCAAGCATTTCAAACCATGATATGTATGTATGTATGTATGTATGTATGTATGTATGTATGTATGTATCATTTTGATTAAAATCATATGCAGATTAATACTTGCAATGGAAGGCAATGTGGGGATACATTTGAAGGCCCCAACACACCCAACAAACCTTCTCTATGGACCGAAAACTGGACCGCACAGTTAGTACTACATAGCCTAGCCTAGTATATATATTCATTTATATCTTGCAGTAGGAGAAATTTTAAAATACTCCTGGAATACGGATGACGTTGTACTCCGAGCTAATAATAATAATTATAATAATGCAGGCATAAATATTCATTTGGAGACCCACCTTCGCATAGGACACCTCAAGATCTTGCTTATTCTGTTGCTCGCTGGTTCTCTAAGAATGGAACTCTAGCCAACTATTATATGGTATGAATGGTACCTCCTCCCTACTATTTTCAATTCCTCTCGTTTCTTTAATTTTACAATTTTAAATTAATTCTATAAATAAATGATCAATTATATAATAATAAACAATCTAATTTTTACATGTAGTATCACGGTGGAACAAACTTTGGTAGAACAAGTGCATCTTTTGTTACAACTCGTTACTATGATGATGCTCCTCTTGATGAATATGGTACGTTTATCCATCCATATATGGAATTCTAATTCAAGTTTATCAATCAGATTTTAAAAACAAAATAATATTTAGATTAGATTAATTATTTACAGGATTAAAGAGGGAGCCCAAGTGGAGCCATTTGAAGCATTTGCATAGAGCTCTAAAAAAGTGCAATAAGGCTCTACTATTTGGTACCCCCTCCACTTTAACTTTTGGGGATGGTCTTGAGGTAATCACCACGACATTATAACGTATTTTCTCATTCTAAATTAGTACTGATCCCGTCCAACGACAAGCTCAACATTGCAAAAAAAATTCAAATATCTATGACTCTTGGAAAAATATATATGATTAAGTTAAATTAATAAAAAGAAATAAACACGGTCTTATACTATAAAACGGTGCAGGCTCGTATATACGAGGAGAAAACGGGAAAAGATCACGTTTGTGCAGCTTTCTTGACCAACAAGCAAGCTCTAGTTTCTAAAACTGTGGAGTTTAGAGGTCATAAATATAACCTCCCGCCGGAATCCATTAGCATTCTTCCTAACTGTAAGAATGTTGTCTTCAATACCAAGAAGGTGAAGTATAATTATTGAGGAATTTAATTAATGAATGAAGAATGATATATGTGTTAAGTGTTCAACACTAAACAATTTTATTGAAATTAATCAGATAGTATCACAACATAATGAAAGAAACTTAGTAAAACCGAAAAATTCAAAGCATAGAAGACTTACATGGAAAATGTACAAAGAGAAGATTCCAAGCCAACTCAAGAAGGTGACATCCATAACTCCATTGGAGCTCTATGGCTTGACCAAGGATACCTCGGATTATGCTTGGTACACTACGAGGTACTCATTTTACGTCTTAATTAAAAGTTTAAATTGATAGTCAATTACGGTGCAGCTATGATTTAAAGGCTAAAATATGAAACTGAGAATTGATTTATGATTTATGATTGCAGCATAAAATTGAGAACAAGTGATTTACCAGAGAGAAAAGACATTTCACCCGTTTTGCAAGTTGCTAGTCTTGGTCATGCAATGGTTGCTTTTGTTAATGGTGAATTTGTAGGTAATTAAATCTAGTATTTAATATTTAATTATGCAATTAAAAATTGATATATTAGAAATATTAACTAATTACTTATTAAATAATTAATTCTAATTATCATGATTTGTAGGAAGTGCACATGGAAGCCAGATAGATAAAAGCTTTGTACTTGAGAAAGCTGTGAAGTTGAAGGCTGGTACTAATAATATCACCCTCTTGGCCTCTCTAATGGGATTACCTGTAAGTGTAACAATACTTCTCTCTAACTTTAATGAAGAAAAGTTTTTGCTAAAATTACTTAGGGGTATTTGTTTCTCCATTTTGCTATTGCTTTTTGTCATTTCACTCCAAAAAGCAGTTGTTTCGGTGTTTGGTTAGAAATCAGGATTAGCTGCTTTTTGCGTTTTAGGTAAAAAGCAACTGTTTTTTCAAGAAGCAGTAGAATACTGCTTTTCTACAAAAAAAAATATTGCAGATCCTATTTTATTTTATTATCCTTTGTGTTACATTAATAAAAAATTCAATATGTTTAAATTAGTCATTTTATATTTTAACAGTAACAATTAATTATATTCTACCAAACACTAATAATCAAAGAGCAAACCACAAACAGTAAAACAAAACAGAAAACCGTAAAAGGAACAACAAACAGCAAGCAAACATCAAACAGAAACAGCTGCATTAAACGGAGCTTTAGTTTTTACCACTTTATAGCTTTGAACAGCTCTAATAATTTGAGCTTAGCAAACTAAATTTTAAAAGATGGATTGACAAAAAATTTAAATAAATTTGTATTTAAATTAGTATTGTTTATGTATAAATGTGTACATTGAGCTAAATAACCAATGAATCAAATTTGAAAATTAATTATCCAATTTATTATTATGTTTTAATGATAATGAAAGGATAGTGGAGCCTATTTGGAGCGCAGGCTTGCAGGACCAATCAGAGTTGCCCTATTAGGTCTCAATAGAGGAATACTTGATCTTACATCCAACGGTTGGGGTCACCAGGTTTGACTTAATTCTTATTTCATTTCCTAATAAGTATTATATTATCTCCTAATTTAGTTAGTTAAATTTTCAAATTTAATTAATTCTGAAGGTTGGGTTAGATGGAGAAAGGAATAAAATCTACAGTGAAAATGGATCAACCAAAGTTGATTGGACAAATGTTGAACAAGGATCCATTCTTACATGGTACAAGGTATTATATATAATTTAATTAAGTGATATGTTTGGTTATTTTATATAACTCCTTTACATTTATTTTTCATTCAAGTGTTTACTTAGGATTTAGAAACAAATTGCTCATGTTATTTAAGAAGGAAAATTAGTTAAGTTGTTATCAACAGTATGCAATTAACCAGTTAACAATAGAATCAACCATATCCCAATTAAGTACCCAAATTTAAGTGTTAAGTATACTCAAATTCATATCTTTAACTCATGCGGAATCAATTAATATGATGGTGTTGCATAAAGATTCTATTTAACTAAAAGCTTAACTTAAGAACATGTAATCTTTATTTCAGTCAGAGTTTGAGACCCCGAAAGGAAAAGATCCGGTAGCCGTTAGAATGAGAGGAATGGGTAAAGGCATGATTTGGATAAACGGGAAAAGCATAGGCCGTTACTGGATGTCTTTTCTCACTGCTCTCGGTCAGCCCTCGCAATCGGAGTAAGTCATTCATATCATATATATGTTGATTCTTTTTTGGTATAACTAAACATTACATTAATGAATGTACGTATGTACATGATGATATGATGCAGATACCACATTCCAAGATCATACCTGAACAAACATCATAGTAAGAAGAATGTAATGGTGATAGTAGAAGAGGAGAGAGGGAGAACGGAGGAAATAGAGATCCTTACAGTGAACAGAGATACAATTTGCACTTTGATACAAGAGGGCGAGAATAATCGAAATGTAAAGTCACGAGGAAATAAGCACAGGAAGATGCTACGACAACAAGAAGTAGTAGTCGATAAAGTTAAAAGCGGAACTAAGGAGTTGCATTGTCCACCCCATAAACGAATAACTGCTGTCGAATTTGCAAGTTTTGGAAACCCTACTGGTCTTTGTGGACAATTTCTTCGTGGTAATTGCAGTTCTTCTTCGTCTAAACAAGTTATTGAAAAGGTAAGCTATTCCTATTTTTGAAATTTATAAGTTAGTTATACTAACACTTGATGATCATATTGAATTCATATATATGCATGAAGGTGTGCTTAGGGAAAAACAAGTGTAAAATTCCAATCCATCGAAAGCATTTTCACAAGCACCAAGAGAGAGATGATTGTCCTCACATTCAGAAAGTATTAGCTATTCAACTCAAGTGTTCCTCCACCAAGCTTTAATTACCTTCGTTATTTTATTTTATTTTATTTTTCGGGCGGGAGAGAGCGCAAGGCCCGAACAAAAGCAAAAGCTGAAAAAAGAACTAAACAGAAATAAATCTCTCTATCGAACGACCATTACGATCATCGTGAAGGATCCCCTGGAGGCCTGCAGGAGGCACACCAGATAATGATAGCTTCAATTTTGTCAATCTAGTTTTATTTAATTCTTTACAATACTTATACAAGTTTAGATAAATTTTTATTAGAAATTCTTTAATTAATCTTTAAATCAACAAACTTCACTTTTCTCGTCTCATTAAAATAAAATTCTCATTGCTCTCTTGTTTGAACTCAACATGACAAGATTCTGATCGATTTTGTAAACGCACAAAACATAATAGAAACTATTGAACAAGTGTTTGCATGCTTTCTTATATCATTATTATCCAACTACAACTATAGCAATAAACCATTCGAATGGACCACTAATCTCACTGATACTATTAGAAAAATAAAAGAAATGGCTCAACGCATATGCAACCTCCTAAAGTTGTCCATATTATTCATTTAGCCTCCTCAAATCAGGAGACATCCCTTTCCAAGAGTTTCAGACTCAAACATTGACCAAGTCAATGCCACATAAGATGATAGGGGCCAATAGTAGCGTTTATTAAATTTAAGGGGTTGAAGGGATGTCCCCTTATTTGAGGTTGCTAAATGAAAAAATTGGCAATTTTAGAAGGTTGCGTATACATTAAGCCTAAAGAAAATAGTAAAAGTTTTACCCAAATTAAGATTACCAAAAATGATGACCAATTAGAATTATATACAATTGGTAGTGGTGTAGATGGGGGGATCAATCCTCGTAGCCTATATAAAAGAGGACATAGATAAAGAAGCTCCTTTTATATATGTGGATATGAATCAGAAACTTGGAACTTATCATACTAATGAAAAATAATAATTAGCAGCTAAGAGGAATAAAAGGATTGAAATATCATTTGCTACCTATAGAATTTGTAATAAAAACATAATACACAAGGAGCATTTATAAGAAATAAAATTATCATATACCTGTTATAAATTTTTTGTTAAACCTATCACTGTAAAGAGAAATAGCTTAGTTGGTTTTGAGCAAGAACGGAGGCAATTATTCAGAAAATTAGAATCGCTAAATGTTGGCATTGATTAGAATTCATGAGAGCTTGCTTGATAATCTGGAGGAGGAACTCAAAAAACTCCAACCCTACATTAATCAGAATAATCAGAATGTAAGAACAACAATTCCTAAATCTTCTTATGAGATTTTCATACGAAATAGGTTGAATTGTTGTCTTCATCATGTGGAATTTCAAGAGCTACTTTCTTAAACCATTCCAAATTGATAAATAATAATTTATCAGAAACAACTGCCCCTCAAATGGTATAATTTCCTCCGGAAGTTTAATAAGCTTATAAGAACATATGAAGTATTTTTCATACAAGCAAAATGAGAATGTGTATATGAGTTTGAAATTGTCTAAATATCCCAGATACACATGTATAGGAGATTGTAATCCAGAAGTCTTCAGAAACTAATTAGACATGGATTTCTTGACAAAGTACTCGGAGAGGATATATTCATGAGTATTTCAAAACTGCCATCAATTATAATGAAGTTTGTTGAACATCTCAGATTGATGTAGAAGAGAGGAGTCTATGGTATTTAGATTTTTGATTGTGCTGTGGATGTAGTAAAAATGCCTATCATAATATCTCAGATACTTAAAACCATTATCAAAAGAAACCTACTTGGTGATAGTTCAGATAATGCTTTGGAGATACCTTGCAAATTAGAAGAATTTAAATCGTGGCTAGAAGAATTTACATCTTAGATTTTACATCATCAAATCGAGATCGGAAGATTATGGGAGATAGGAAGGTTGTTGTAATAGCAATTTCAAACAATGGAGAAGTAGAAGGAAATGATTATCATTAATTATCTTGTAAAAGGATGGTAGATAAGAGTCACAAACACAATCCATAAATATTAGTCCAATTTGAGAACATGTATAGCCCAAGAAAATCAAACCTATTTATAGATGAGATCACGAAGTTTATACTTTAAAAGATCAAGATTAGTTTGCCTAAGTGGTGAAGTAAGCAATGATATAAGCAAAAGATGAGATAAATAATAAGAAAAGATAAGAAATTTGAGGCAACATCAAAATACATGAAGAATGAGTAGCAAAATTAATGATTCAAGTGCCAAACAAATAAGAAGCATAGAAAATAAGATACGACAACATATGTACCTAGTTTTGTATATCCTAAGGAATGATGTATAATATTTTATTATTATTTTAATATATAATGAAGGAATATCATATGTAAAATCCAAGTTTGTTACAATTAAAACTCTCTTTGATCATTCATTTTTTTTTACCGTTTGTGCTACTTAAGTTAATTTGTAATACTTAATTGAACTTTTAAGTTAAATACATCATAAATGTTAAATTTCATTTAAAAAATGTTTGTTTCTGTTGTTTTTGCTAATCCTACCCTTTTTAGGTTATTAGTTGATTAAATTTCCTACAGAAATTGAATAAATTTAAAAATTTAAGATAGTTGTAATAACCTGAAAAGGAAGATGCACAAAAAGGATAGACAAGAGTTTTTTTTGGAATTACTAAATTTAAAAATTTAACACAATTGTATAACCTAAAAAGGGAGATCCACAAAAAGGATAAACAAGAGTTTCTTTTTTTTCGAAGGATAGATGAGTTATTTGTGTGAATAAGGGTAGAAGTTATATGCTACTTAGTAGTCTCGTTTCTTGCTTCTCAATTTAACAATGATTAGGATATGGAGAAGCAAGAAACGAAACTATTAAAAGGCAGTTTTGCATTGTTTTAAGAAGAAGCAGTTGATGTTAAGAGCAGTGTTGTGCAAAACAGGTAAAAGTCGAGAAGTGGTTGGTACATGCATTTGAAAAGTCCAAAAGGTCACGAAATGAAAGAAAAATATGTATTTATTTAAATATATTGAAAGTAAACTATTCTAGTAAAAAAAACACAAGTACAAGCTCCTTCCCCAGACAACAGTTTAAGATTTATCAAACAATGCTTTTAACAGCAAAAACAGCTTTTTAGTAGATAAAAAATCAATACCAAACTAACCCTAAAGTGGCATTACGGGCAATGGTACTATATGTTAACTACTTAGGCAAAGTTAATGTCACCAATACGAGGTCAAATGTACTGTTAGTCACTAATTCTGTTGTTATCTTAAAATAGTCATTCAATTTCAATTTATCTATTAAATTAGCCACCAAAAAAAGTAATGTAATTACCTCACCAGTAGAAGTCAATTTTTTATCATAGGCTATTACAGCCATGTAGAACCTATGCACCTACTGTCATAAATGATTAGTCTTTTATGACGACACATGGCATACAGATTGTTGCCATATAACAGATTGTTGCCGTATAACGATTGAAATAAATGATCATGTCAACAATATCACTTAAAATTGTGTTTTTGTTTTTAAGTTGAAGTGAAGTAGGACATAATTCAAAGTTTTTGAGACTCTATTAAGACGAATTGAAGTTAATTGATAGACAATCAAAGTTGAATGACCAATTGCGCATTTAACCCATCAACATGACAACAAAGTTCCAACCTAATACCATAAAACTGATACCAAAAACACAAACATTTCATGAACAATGCAAACGAAACACATCAAAAACAATTTAGACAACAGTACAATGAGAGAGAGAGAGAGAGAGAGAGAGAGAGAGAGAGAGAGAGAGAGAGAGAGAAATTGTAGAAGTAATCTGAAATCCTTTGTCATCAATACAAAGCCATAAGAAGAATATAATGATCTCAATGACATCTCAATGAACATTCTGGTGAGACCAAATTTAAAGTGTTAATTTGACTCATGCATGTTATGCTTCATATCGTGTGATTGTTCTTAGGAACTACTCATGTACTTAGTTTTATTTTGCCAACTCCATGTCCTCTTCTCTAATACTTTCAACTAAGATGCATTGACAAATACATAGCATACAGTTAAACTTGTGTACAAAGACATCGACTGGAACCAAGACTAAAAATATTAACAATAATAAGAGCAAAAGGGAAGAAAATGGTGATTAATATTTGATTTGATGTATTATTTTCTCATTCCATTGGTTTAATTAATGGCTTTCTTGCATACTAAATATTTGGGGTAAAAATGAAATTCCTAAAATATATATACAAAGGCATTAGCAGCTGAACAAGCCCGCCCGCCATCCAAATGTTCCATCTTTACAGCATTTCCAAACCTGAACAAAGATTTTAACTGACATTTTAAAGGGATATTGAAAAAAAAAAAAAAAAAATTGACCCAGCCGAGCACCAACACAGAAGATTCATTACACCATCATCAGATCCTATTGGTATAAAATTGGACCTAATGTCAAAAATTTAGAAACTGACCTTAATGATACCACTAGTTTATAGGGGCCACCAATAAGAAGCCATTATTGAGCAGAACTGGCACTACCTCCTATTATATCAAATTTATCCAGGAAAAAGATGTTGAGGGATCTCTTTGTGATGTGATAGATACAATATACATTCATTCAACCAGTTAGTCAAAACTCATGACAAATCAAAAGATCCCTGTCCTTCATTGATTGCATACAGTAGCTTCTTGTACATTATTTCCTGTTCAAACAACACAACATCTATTAGCACCAAACAGCTTTTGATATTCATATTATTCACCCAGCAAGTGCAATTATACCTTGGTGGAGTATGGAGGAAGCTTCAAGTAATTAGCACATGTCATAACACTAGGCAAGTCGTCATCTGCCAACTCTGAAGCTCCGGAACCATTTGTTGCAGTATTCACAGCCGATGAAGAATGCTGCATACAGAAATTTCTCATCCTAAATGAGACTTGCAAATGCATAACAAGACAATCTAGCAAATTTTACCACACAGTGAAAACAATATAAAAGTTCAGTTCTATTTCTATCCAAATACACTTGTAATAACCACACCAAATGGATTTGACTTTCCAGAGTTTCGCTTCCAACTCCATTGATAGGCCAGCTTCATTGTTCTTATCGTATCTCATAGGATAAAAGTAAAAGAATCCGAATAACAGACCAAGTCAATCTTTGGTACATTCGACACTTCTAGATCTGAACAGCATAGGTGAAACTACTCCCTTATTTATATTAAATCTAGAAAATGTTCAATCAGAAAGTAATGAAAAAAAATAGTGAACCTCAATGAAATCTATCTTTTCAATTCCAAATGTTTTACTATAATTCCTCCCAAGCATGTATCCTTAATTTTTAGAGGCTTAGTAGAATCAGGTTAGAATCCCTTGTCTTCCATACTCAGACTCATAAACCTTCTTTCGCAAAGGTCCCTCCACATTGCTCAAAGGCCATCTCATTAGTTCATAATCAAAACATGCATATATGGCAAGAGTCAAAAAACATCGATATTTGAATGAGAAGTTCTTCAAAAATTGCAAATTTATTTTTTTCAAAAGGTACTCCCTCTGTTTTTATATGTTAGTCGTTTTTGGGTAGTAAACTTTTCCACAAATGTTAGTCGTTTTATTCACTTTTGGTAACAAGGGTTAGGGTTTTGTCAATTATGCCCGTATATTTGTGTAGTTTTAAGGAAACAAGTGAGACAAGAGAAGTTAAAAAGGAGAGCAAATCAGTATTTTGTATGCTATAATTAATGATATCTTAATTTCTCATATTTTTGCAAAAACGACTAACATTTAAAGACGGAGGGAGTACTATGTATGTGGCACAACTATTGGACTAAAAAGCAATACAGTAATGAAGACAAAAATATCATAGGATAGGATCTGTACATTACCTTTCTAACAATAGTTAATTTTGGATTCAGCACTGCTAGACCACCAGGTGGTAACCTTGGTGCACCAGTAACAAACTGGCAGAAAGAGCGCTGCTGCTCTGGAGTGAACTCTCCCATAATCTCCAGCAACTACAGACACAATAAGAATAATAATTATCATGTCAGTTCTTACAGTAGCATAACTTGTGTCAAAAACTCTTCAACAAAAATAAAAAATATTTCATACATTAAGAATCGCAGGGCTCTTGGCTGTGTATCCATGATCGAACTTAATATGATCAACAAGGGTCTCCGGCTGCAGCCAAAATCCATCAGAAAATTTTACAATAAAATGAATCCGGTCACAAGAAAGAAACAGAGGAACAGAAGGGAAATTACCTCCCACAACTCTCGACGTCCGCAAAGCAAATAGTCTAATTCTTGCGGAGAAAATATTTGCAAGGAAGCGATGTCAAAAACCTATTGCATATGCACAAATATCAAACAATTACACAATATCAATATCTTGATAGCAAGGAATCAAATTTAGAGACCTATGCACAGGACTAGCATCCGAGACTATGCAAAAAACTCAATTTTTCAGCAAGTTGAAACAATATATACGTTAAAAATTACCTGATTAAACCCAGCTCTAAATGCTTCCATCTGTCGCATAATGCCAGTCTTCATAGTCGCATCAACCACCAAAGATATGTATTCCTCCAAGTTACTCTTATCAACCTATAGAATTTAAGAGTTACAGAGAAAATTAATATCGGAAATAATAATGGAAGAATCACAATGTGAAAAAAAGAGAAGCTAATATATCATTTTACAGTTTCATCTCCAGGTTTCAAAACGTAGTCAGGATAACCAGGGAGGCTAAAATCCAAGCAGAGATCTTCAATGGGTGTCCCACGGAAACACAAATCAGCAATATCATCAGAATCACTTCTCAAAGATTCCATGAAATGTTTCCTACAAACAAGAGCTTGCAATTCTTGCAAAACCTTCCCGAAGTCCACATCAAATGAGAGAATGTCATACAGATCAAGCTCCTGGAATGAATTTAATAGTACCAAGACATAAGAATAGCGGCCTTATTAACCAAATCCATAAAAAAAAAAAATTAACACCAATAAGATTTCACTTACTTGACCAAGCACAAGCTTGTAAAATGCTGTCGTAAGTGGCAGATCCAAAAGGCGTCCATCTTGTAGAGCTTTTGCCATCACACGTCCAAGCAGGCGAAAGTTCTCTATGACCTTATGTAAATGGCTGCCCTCAGAAACCTCAGCACTAGGAGGCCAAGGACGAGGAAACAAGCCAAGTGGAGCTAGAACAACATCCTCATTACCCACAGCACCAGTACTACTATCTATTTTCCCAGCCTTGTTTGCCTCAACATCAATTTCCATTGAATGTTTATGAGATGACGTTGACCTCCACATTCCAAGTGAAGCTTTTTGCAAATCATGACTCAAAAGCGTATAGAACTCTAAGGTTGGGCCCAACCCTGTCCCAACTTCACCAAAATATTCTACTTCAAGCACGGCTTTCTGACTGGAATACATCTCCATTACTTTGGCAGCAGAATCCAAAATGCGATTTCGTGAAACACGAACTTTCTGACGTTGTAATCTCCCAACCCTGACCTCTCTTTCAGTCATTGATCCATGGCCATCAACACCCTGTTGCTGCTGAAGACGAGATAGTGCCCGAGACAAGCCAAAAGCTGTCGAATAGAAATACTGACGACGAGTCTCAAAAGGGAACAAGAATGGGCATGCTTTTGTCAACTGATAACACCATGATGGAAGACTCCCACTACATAGTGCAAGCGCATCCTGGATTTGACGTGCTAACTTAGGAGTGAGCTTGCTGTTGACAAATTCCTCAGAAGCAACCCTACCACCTGTAGGATTCAGGTCATTCAAACTTGCTATTTTCCCTTCAGAAAAGTTGTCCGAAACTAACTGGGCTCTGAGGCGTGGTGCCAACTGGTTCAAGCCTTCCAGTACACGTAGGAGTGCCAAGATATTATATGTAGGGTTTGATTTCTCCAGATCACAAGGAAGTTCTCCTTGTAAGATGCTATCTAGAAGAGACATGCGATGCAGCTGGGTGTCAGAATTCAAATTGGAAGAACCAGTTTTTGCAGACTTCAATACAGTAGCAGAATTTGAGCCTCCAACAGCAGCAAGCCTATCAGATTGGCCATCTGCCCTCTGGTATGTAATGGTATATATATCACTCCAAAGCCTACTTCCATCACTAGAGATAAAATCACTACCAGCATACCGGTCATCATCCTCCTCATCCAAAACAAGTTGTCGTTGGATGGCCTGATAGATAGTCAAATGCCTATTGAGCATCTTCCCACCAGCAGTAAAGATCAATTTTGGAGGATCGCTAGAACTACCTAGTAGGTGGCGTCCTTGTCGATCTCTACTTCTGAAACCTCTACCATTCGCAGTCCCAAGACCAGCCATCGCAGCAGCAGCAAAAGACATTGCACCCCTTGAGCCATAGGAGCTCCCACCCCTGAGTTCATTAGAATCTGAGCCCCTAAGAGTGGCTGCTCTGCTGCTGGAACCAGAAGCAGGATAAGTTTGGCTATCACTTGCACCTGGTAAACCACTGCTATCTTCTTGTGCATCACCCAGCTTTACATCGTGAACCTTTTCAGGCATGCAAAGTGGTAGAGAATCATCTCTAAGAACCTGAAAGAGCAACAAAATCATAAATCCATATATGCATATGTAATTATATATACAACGTAATAGAAACTAGTAAATAAACAATAAGAGTCCAATTTATCACAATTAAAAAACTAAAACCATAAAACAATGCAAATATAACTGAATGAAGTGTAAATGTAACCAAGATGCATTCGTGAGCACAAATATTAGAGTATCCTGGTATCTAAACGATGTATAACATTATCCAATATGCATTCAAACAAGATCACATGCAAGTGTATTTACTAAATTACCCTAGTATCTGAATATTATTCAAACAATGCAAGTATATTTAACCCATATTTTGATATCTCATCAATAGTAAAACTATTTTTAGAGATAGCTCATCAATAGTAAAATTATTTAATACAACAAACCCTAGAAGAACCCTTCTTTTACTTTAAATGCTATCAAATTATTAGACAATATCCCGATCTACTTATATTCCATCCATAGTTACGAATGGCGAACGGCGCAGTAAAGACACGAGGGCGCACCAACAAAAGGAAATTATAAAACTAGAAATGACAATAAGCTACACAAAACAAAATCATGAATTTAAAAATCAAAAGGAAACCAATAATAAGCCGTGCCAATATTCTTAATCATAACTAAATTCTAACATGCAAACAAAACCCATCTTCTAAACTTTCAGTTGAAGTGTTCAGCTAAATAGCAAATCCTAAAACTATCCAAATTCATCACTCATTTTTCACCACCATCGTTCTCCTCATCTAAAACATCAACAAGACCTTGTTCAACAAACCAATCCTCTTCATCTTCTTCACCGATTTTAGACCCTAAGATTGTTTCTAATCTAATGGTGTTAATGAACCCTTATATTAAATACTAATAAAACACTATTTAATGTAGAAGTGTCACTGTAGCGCGTCATTGCACGCCTTTAACAACTGATCCATGGCACATCTCGTCACCATAAGGAGAGCACCCGCAATTTCAACTTCACGGCTCAAAGGCTAGTGCCTGGTGCACCATAGGCGTGCCATAGCATCGCCATTGATAACTATGATTCCATCCTAGTCCAACCCTCTATCATTTCATATTTCCAAGTGTTGGATCCAAACAATAAAATCATTAAAAAATATTTATTATAAAATAAAGTGCAGTAGCAATATTTCCTTCCAATAAATATATTCACTCATTTATACAGTTGATAACAAACATCAAATCAATACCCCAAACCTTAAATCACTTAAGGATTAAAAGTAAACATTTAATTCAATTTATTTTTTTCCACAATATCAGAGACCCAACCATATTAATCATCCTCCACGCCAGTTCTCAAACTAAATAATATGCATGACGATTAAAATAAAACCTTGCCAGGAAAAAAATTGAATGACCAAAACAACCATGTGCTAGGGGACTAATGCAATTTCAACCAAGTATCGGGATGCCCCGGTTAACTGCATATTGAAAGATAACTCAAAATTATGGCTAACCAAAATAAAAGATCATAATAGACAATCAATCGATAGGACCTAACCAGCCTCATTCCACTACACTAATACATGCAGCAAAGGGATGAAAGGGGGAAAGGAAAAATAAAAATATTGAAAAGGAAGCTAGACAGCAAGGGAAAAGTCATATACAAGCATCAGAGTTAAGATGAGCAATTTAGAGAATTACATCATCGTGGTCATCATCGTCGTCAGAAACATCATCATCTTCAATTACCAAAGCATCATCAATTTCAACAGGAGATATATCCAATTCTTCATCCTGACAAAGAATAAAAGAAAGCAGAAAAAAAAGTTAACATGGTAGCTAGGAAATTGAAGGGTTTTACATGCAAAATTCATTATTGCGTTCACTGCTTCATTATTCTATCTTCTCTCAAAGTTGAAACTACATCTCAAATTTTGTTGAGTAGTCTATATTGGCCCAGATGCATGCCTTTACAGACTGGTGCAGAGCCCCTACACATCATGCAATCTCAACCAGTAATTCATCAATACTACAAAACTCATTAAAAAAAGTTTCAAAGAAAGTGTTCGTCGTACATATGAATACATACAGACTACACATTGTCATTCCATCATAACCGTAAATAATTCAAAACAAAAAAACAAAGTGGTTGTAAACCTTGAAACCATCTACAAGTAGAGCATGAGTATTGACGCATATAAAATGAGAATTCTACTAGTTCCTGAGTAGCCAAATAACAAAATATATAAGTTAAGATTTTATAAGACCAGGACACCCAATCATCACATATAATTCTACCCAAAATAAAAAAAAAAAGAGTGCAGAAAAGAAAACAGCTAAAGGCTAGAGCTACCCTTAGTTTGGGAGTCAACCAAAACCTAACATAAGCATTACGTTTTCCCTTCACGACTGTAAGAAAAACTCCCTTGCTATCACATAATTTCTCAAGACAAGTTTGCCTTAATATTCACAAAAGCAATTTCTATCCTTTAAACATCGAAATGTAGGTAATCAATTTTCCTTTCTTTTCCTATTGCATGGATTGTTTACCATGGTTTATTTTGATAACTAACAAACACAACAACACAGTGCAAGGGGATTGCAAGCATAAAGAGCAAAATACAGCCTTAATATTAAACCAATCTCTCGTAGAAGAAAAGTGTAAGCATAGCCATATACAAAAATGAATCTCAAACACCAACGAAAATTGTGTATTTACAGATGGAAGCAGATCATTTTCCACTTTTGATAGTCTTCTATAAGGGATGGAGCAGACATAAAGATATGGATATTGAATATACATGGCATGGCACTGGGGCAGACATTGCCATTACATTATTCTATGCACATCTTCTTGGGCAAAAATGAGGTTGGAGAACTGTGAAAATGAGGTACATCTATTCTAAAAATGCCATGTATGCATATCCGACTTTCAACTTCCCATCTCATTCCTTAGAGAAGACTACTTACGGAAAATAACATGGAAAAAAAGAACAAAAAATAAAATGACCGAATAACATTTTTCCAGTTATTAGGCACTTCAATTTTACCAAAACACATTAGAGATAAGGATAACTACAGTGCTAGATCAACTTGATGTAATTTAACTAGTAATTTTAAATTAACTAAGCAAACATACAGGAATATACCATACCTCAGAACTTGAATCTCCATTAACTGATTTCATATGTGCATCTTTATCAACAGAAGCTCTTCTACGAGTCGCGTTTCTAGTTTGTGGTCCTTTCGGCTCCTCTTGTGCAGGCTTAAAAACAGCTTTCCCCTTTCCCTTTGATGAGCTTATCGTACTTTTCTCCTGCAATGGCTCCTTCCTGTTTGAATCTCCAATGTTAACAGATGATCTTGATCTTGAAGAATGACGGCGAGTTGCTGAGGGGGTGGAAACAGGAGATGATGCACCAGCTCCAGTCGGTGTAGTACCAGATTCAGAATTACCAACAGAAGCCGAGGGCTTCTGACCAGATTCACCTCGTTGAACTCGAGGCCAAAGGAACTCTTCAACAGCAGCTAAACTTGCTAATGGATCAATAAGGACTACATTAGAAGAATAATCGCGGAGAGATTTTTCTCCCTGGACTCGACAGAGACGTAACTTAAAAGGCTGAGACAATGCACTAAGCCCAGAGGAGAGACGTGCGCTTCCAGTTGATGACCTAGATGAGTGGCTCAAAACAACAGGAAAACGTTCTAATGATGACAGGGCATTTTGCAGCTTCTGAACCAATACAGATATGGAAGCAGAATTCCTTTCATCAATACTTGAAGGAAGGGTAAGAGAAATAAACAGCTTAAATCTTTTAAGCGCTTGTTGACGAAGCTTGGATAGGTTAGCTTCTGAAATTCTCTCCTTGGAGAAGTAACCACAAGAAAAATAATTCAACAAGGCTGCCACAACCCCACTCCCAATAAACTCAAAAGTGGATACACCATCACCTTTTCTTAGTTCAGCCAGTATCTCAGATATCACCCCAATCAAATATTCTTCTTTACTAGCAGGGCTTTCAAAGTTACGAGCCTCGGAAGTTTTAGATTTTCCTTTTGCTTTAGTCTTTTGGTCATCAACACCAGCATTCAACTTCATGCAAAGGTTTTTTAATTGTAAAAGATCATCAGTGACTCCAACTTCAACGGACCCAGGATCTGATGGAAAATACTTGACTTTAAAAGCCTTAGCACATGCACTTACTGCCACACGAAGACTGGAATTAACTGTTGTGATTTCAGTAGAATTTGGAGGTGATCCAACAGTTGATGGAATAGGATTCTTGGATTCCTCTGATAAATTTTCCTCTGGATTCAAGTTACCACTGCGACGTTTATAACGCCTGGAACGTGATGATGTTCCAGATACATAATCATTATCCTTCTCGGCAGAAGAAGCTTGGGTAGGAGTGGCATTCGAATTTCCAGCTAAGATGAGTTGATCTACAGCATGAACTACACCCTCTCTGATAAACATCTTGGCAAAAGTTCCAGGGAGCTTCTCCATAAGAATTTCAGCAATTTGGAGGGCTGGAACCAAGACATGAGGATCTTTCCATGCTAATACACCAGCTAAGAAACTACGGGAACAAATAACACACATAAGTTTACAATGACACACGCAACTAGAACATAACAAGGATTCATGCATGTATTCGACAAGTTACCTAGATATATTTGTGAAACTCAACAAGGATTGAATCATCTCAGCACTGCTGTAATACATCAACTTTCCAATAACTGAAAGACATTTGTGGCGAACAGGACTGTTTACACTGGAACCATATATCTGCTTTGAAAAAATGCTGTCATTATCTGCTAAGAGAGAAAGCACCTAAAAAAATGCTAAACCACCACAAACTAACCTGTATCAGAACAGGAAGAACATCCATCCCAAATTGCTGTAAAAGCTCCGGCTGATCTTTTAATAATCTCTCTCGGGCTGAAACCTCAGGAATATTAACATTCTGATCATCTTGCTTCCCAGTACTGCTTGAAGGTGATTTCTTCACCAAAGGTCCTTTCATAAACATATTAGAGCTGGCAGGAAGAGAGATTGTTCCATGTGGAAGTGGAGGGAGAAGCTCATTTGCTAGGTTGACAATCTCAAAAATCTAAGCAATGAAAAGAAAGGAAAGTAAGAAAAAAGCACAAGCCTGCACACTACTGATATCCCACTGCTTGTTTATAATCTCCACCAAATAAATATAAAATAACGTTAGGGAAATTCCACATCAATTACATATTGAAGGTGAAAACATGATTGTAATGGGACTAGAGCTACAGCTACAGCTAGAGAGAGAGAGAGAGAGAGAGAGAGAGAAACGAAGGTTAAATATGATTAGATCATTGCAGGAGAGCCGAGGTATAGAAAGGAGTAAATGTTTATTGACATGCAAAGCTCACATTTTTTTTGAAGCTAGGTCTAACAATATATGTAATTGAGAAGGAAAAATAAATACTTTCATCATGCAATATACACAGAATATGAAAAAAAGAAAAAACAATGGTCTACTATATATCACACTTCCATGCAAGTTTCTGAAACTCGTCTAATTTCCATTGAAAGATGCAGCAGAAAGCACCTGTTCTGCCGGTCTACTTAGAGCTGGAGGAACTGAAGAGTTTGCTGAAACACCAGAACCTGACAAAATATCTTTGAGAATCCCACTTATTCCAAGGAGAAGCAAGGTTTTGGCTCCAAGAGGTGATCCACTTGCGAATGTGGATAGAAGTCGAATTAAACCCTGCAACCCTCTAGTTAGAAGACCAGTTAAAATAAATTGAATCACAATTCTAAAGTGCACACTGGTCTTACCGTGTACGTAGGTGGGCTGAGAGATGCCTGTCCACCTCCAGCATTACTTGTGGAAATAAGAGAGGCAGCTTGTGTGACCAATCCATGATTACAAAGTTCATCTAATTTTTCCGGAGAAGAAGCAAATGCTTCAGCAATTCGGGTCAGACAAACAGAAGCATGCTCTAATACCTACAATCATTATAGAAGAAAATGACTTGTGAGCAAACTTGAAAGAACTCCTGTTGGTTCTACGTGGGAGAGGCTACCAACCATACCTTAGCATCATGGTACTGAAGCAGATTCGTCAAAAGAGGAACTGCTTCCATCACAAAGTCAGCCGCATCCGAAGGGAGTTTCTTGCACATATTTGCAGCAGTAGATAAAGCTACCCGCTGAAATCATAGAGAGAAGTTCAAATTTTGCAAAATGGTCATAACACCAAAAAAAGCCAAACTTAAAAAAAAAATACCAAATATCAGTTTGTTTACCTGGACTCCAGTGGAGAAGAAATCCAGATAAGAAAGCACTGCCATAAGAGCACCAGCTCGTAAACATGCAGTAGGGTGCTCCTGAGATATCTTTTTAAGCGCTTGCAGGGACTGTTACATAATGAGAAGAAAAAAGTTCAACAAATTTCGTAAGCAACCAATATGCAGTATACTCCAACTGAAACTGATTTCCTACTGTATACATAAATCGAGAACAGCCATCTATAATAAGCAAGTAGATACAGTGACTAAAATTCTCTAAACATATTGTTACTGCAACTTGTGGGAAGTAAAATAACAAAGCCCAAAAGAAAAGACTGAAACTTGTTTTGAAAATCCAAGTAACGAACCTGTTCAGCCAAGTCCATGTATTCAATAGTAAGCAACCTTGCAACAAAACAGGAAACAGCACCGTAATGCACAACAGCAGCACAAGATGAAGGCAATACATCACATAAATGTGTAATAGCCCTAGCAGCAAGCAGCATTATGTCAGGATTACTCTCATGGTTGAGCAATCCAACGAGCACAGGCACAAAAGAATCCACAGAGAAAGTACTCAAGGACTCCTCAGTTCCTATCGATAGCATCTCACAGAGCTGAGTTAAAGCCTCAACTTGCTTCCCTTCCTCCCCATCAGCTCGTAATCCCGATAAAATCTTCTTCAGCCTCCCAGATTGATGGGAAGACGAAGCAGAAGGCATTCCAGACGAGGGTAGCAGATCATCAAGCCCAGCACCAAGCTTCCGCAATAGCCCTTGAAGAGCACTGCTGGCTGAAGTTAAATTCTGATGGAAAGTGCCGATGCCACCACCTTCACTATCATTATCATCGTCGTCGTTAGGGTTATTAATCGCGGATTCCATATTCAACCCAAAGCTATCCCTTTCTCTATTCTCAATCTCCCTATTCTCTCGAACCCTAACGTCGTGTTCTTTCTCCTTCCCTTTGTCAGAAGATTCAGCAGTGGTGGTATTCTTGTTTCGACGAGAACGAGAAGATGAAGATTCAACGGGGACAGCGGGGTCCATAGGCGCGGGGAGAGAACGAGAACGGGTACGGGGAATTGAAGGAGGAGGAGTAGTGGTGGAGGCAGTGGCGGTGCGGGAACGTTTCTGAGCACGAGTGGTGGGACCGGAGGAGGAAGATGAAGGGGCTGTTGAGGAGGCCTCCGCCCGCTTCCGGCTCCGAGTTTCCATACAACAACTGAACCGCCCCGAGTAAATCCGAGGTCGCGATCACGCGGCACCGGATCGGGTAGGGATCGTATGCATCATCCAAACAAAATGCCCAAACAAAATCGAACAATTGCAGATGGAACAAATTAGGGTTTCTGAGATTCGATTGGAAAAAAGGGGGGTTAGGGTTTGTGATTTGATGAGTGTAGAGTTTGATGATAGTGAGGACGGAAACGAGAGCAAGATGATTTATTTATATATATATATATGGTCTCTTCTTCTTTCTTTTTGGTGGGCACAAGAGAAAAGTGCGAGCGGTGTATGTGTATGTGTATGTGTATGTGTATGTGAATAGAATACTTCTCCCCTTTGCCCTCTTCTACCTCCACATCCCCAATTACTCTATAGGGACATATTTGTCAATCTCAATAGTTCGGCCCACGACCCAACTTCAATTTAGCCCTGACTAGGGGTGGCAATAGGACGGGCAAGAGACGGGGGATGCTTTCCTCATTCTATCCCCCAATGTTTTTGGGGAAGGTTTGAGAAATCTTCATTCAACATTTCGAGGATTTTTCATCCTCATTCCTTGTTCGTATTGGTCTCCACATATATTAGCAAATTCCCGTATCCTAAAAGATTATTAACACTAATTAAAAGAAAATATATTTAAACATGCAAGTATATTGGTTGTTAGAAATTTCTAGGGGATCTTCCGTAAGAATTTCACAAATGCATATAGGAGGTTGACTGAAAATATGGAGCCCAAGGTTTAAATTTTTCACCAAATTAGCTAGCCAATCAGCACTTCGATTGCCTTCCGTATAGACGTGGCATGAAGACAACTCCAATATCAACGTTCAATTTGTTGTCAATCTCAACTTAACCTTTGTGAAACCTCAGGTTCCAAGCTAGAATAAGACCCTTCAACAGACCCTAAAGCTCAGCCTTAATAACCGAAGCAGTCCCAATTCTTTTTGCCAAGCCTCGAATCCATAATCCGTGACAATCTCTCAATAAAATATGACCCTTAACAGTTCCATCGGTATTAAGTTTCACCTAGTTCACATGCGGGGAAGACCATCCGATGAGGCATTCCTCCCGAACCGGATGAAGGAGTTGAGTATGAAAAACCTTAGCTTTGTTACTTTCCAAGATAGCTCTAGTAGTAGAATGGATATGTCTGACCAGCATTGTAACGGGTCTGCTTTTACGCTCGAAGGTGTAATCATTTATATGCTTCCAAAGATGCTAGTAAGTGACCCTAAACAAAATTCTCCAGTGCTTCGGAGCGACATGCTTAGACTCTAAAAGGCTAGCCTGAAACCGATCACCTTCCTCAATGTGAATAAAGATTGTAACATCATAATTGGGAAGGAGAAGATACCACACTGATCTTGCAATGGGGCAGTCTCGGATAATGTGAACAGTTGATTCCAAATGGTAAGGACAAACTTGTAGGTGTTTACTTCAGTCATATGGCGTCTTTTACGCTCGGAGTTAGTGAGCATTTTCCATTTTCCCAAAGCCAGAGAAAGCATCTTATGCGTTGCGGACTCGACCACTTCCAAATGGAGTCTCACAAGCAATTAAGAAGCGGATACAAAGCCTTCGCAATAATCTCATATGTAGATTTAACCGAGAAGTGGTCGCTACTCGATCTCATCTAGAAGAACTGGTCAGCTTCGGCCACAATTTGACTCGGAAGAGTAGTAGAAATAGTGTGCACACACGAGATAGGTAGTAAGTGTTCAAACAAATGCTTCCATTCTCATCTACCATATTTGCCACAGTTTAACAAATAAGATTATCACAAACAGGACCGGTAGGAGCTTCTGAACGTGCCATAAACGTTCTAAATAGTGGATTTAAAATATCTGATGACTGCGCTCATAGAGGACACGACGTAGTCACAGGACTTTTGTGGCGAACCTGGATAAATTGAACTGTTCATCAGGACCTCGTGAATCTCTTTATCCCTTCCTTATAACTTGTTATATTTGCTTCTGTGCAATTGCTTTATATTTACTGCTGAAACAGATTGCTCTTTAATTCATTGTCTTTGTTCAGAAGACCATCCAGAAGCTCCGTCTCACAGAACTTTCGTTGCTTTAAGACAAATTCTGTCTTAACGCAGAGTCTCTCACACAAGCGCTTTTCAGAAGCTAGCTTCTGACTTTGAAGAGACTAGATTCAGAACCAAGTTCTCAAAAACTTGAATTTGGACTTAGACACCTATTCACCCCCCCCCCCCCCCCCTCCTCCCCCCCCCCCCCCCTCTAGGTGATTTCAAGCTCTTTATTTTGGATGGGCTTTTGTATTGGGGGTGTTTTTGTTTCTTCAGTTTACATGTTAATAATAAAGATACAAGTCTAGGTTTTCAACATAGATTTATATTATATTATAATTTGTTTGCTTCATTTGATTCATTAGCTAAGCATAATTAGTGAACTTGATTGTTGTTGGATTAGTTGTCACTGTGTTGTTTATGTTAAAATGTGAAGTTTGAATGGAGTTCAGTTGAATCTCATTTATGTAGATACCCATTTTTGTCCAGTTTGTAAATACGTGTTTTCGCAAAAATATAAATTTCTAGACTATATTTTATTTACGATACGATATGTGGCGTAAAAACTATTTTTCTTTAACTAATAGTTTATTTTAACATTTCTTTTGTTTAAAATTTATTTCTCCTAAGATAGCCTATGTTATGGGTGTTTTTATTGAGTTTACAAATTTTGTTCATTTTCAAATTTTTCTCTATTTTAGTGCTAATTGATTATGTGATGAAAATTTAGCATTTGGATTAGAATTTTATTTGGACGGCTTTTATCAAATCAATCGTCGAGAAGGTTCAACGTTTAAACATGATAATAAATTGGATGAAAAGAAAATAAATACTTGTTTTATTAAGTAATCCAAATATATTACATGTTTATAAACAGATAAATAAATGGTACATTTTCTTTTACCACTAACTCTATCCTGTTTTGCAGAAATAAAATGTCACGGGATTTGAACTCCGTATTTTTAATATCGGAGATTTTATCTCACGTTTTAGAAGCAACCAGAAAAAGTTTGACGAGTCGGGTCAAACCCACATTCAAGTCAAAGTTGCTAAGTAAAAGAGTAAAGACAGCCATTCAATTCCAGTGGGTCAAAGGCAGCAATTCTGATAAATGTTCAGAAGAAATCTCAGCTCATAAAGACAGCAAGTTCAACCCTGCAATTGCAGGCCCATGGATTTTAGCCCAACAGTTTCAAGCCCAACAGTTCAAGATCAACAAGTTTCAAGACAGCAGCTTTAGCCCATGAATTTCAGCTCAACAGTCTCAAGCCCAACAGTTCAAGATCAACAAGTTTCAAGACAGCAGATTTAACCCATGATTTTCGGCCCAGTGACAGTTTCAAGCCCAAAGAAAATATACGAAACAGTCCCTGAAATCCTCAAATTTATCGAATCGGAACCAGAAATCAAGTCTTGGAGACCAAGTTTTCAAACTTGGTGGTCAAGCTTTAAGTGCTTGAAAATTAAGCTAACACATGAGGAAAGCCAAAATGTTCACCATAATCACATCAAGAAGTACAAGATTAGAGCCAAAAAAATGTCCATAATCCTATCCAAGATAAGAAAAGTACAGATTATACACATGGAAGCACTCCAAAGTACAAAGGTGATGATGGGAAATCCATCAACAAGATTTCACTCTAATCACTATAAAAGGGGAACTATTCCCAACACAAAAAAAAAAAAGGAAAAGAATTCAATACAACAAGAAAAGAGGGAGAAATAGAGAGGAATGGAGATTGAAAATCAGAAGAAAGAGCCAAAAGTGGAGTGAAGGAAGGGCTACTTTTATCTTAGTTCCATTTGTGTTCAATTTGTCAAAGAAGAAAGGTATTAAAACCTTTTATGTATATATACATGCATATATGAAAGTTTATGATTCTCATTATGTTCAAACTTACTGCTTTTTCCTTACTTACCATATTTTGTGCTTAGAAGTCCAAATGTACTAGCTTAGGACTCAGATTTTGCTTATTAGTCAAGTTAAGGAAGAAATCCACACTCAATATGACTCAATAAAAACGAATTTAAGTTACCTCCCGAGCTCGAAAGTCGGTTTGCCACTCGAATAAGTTTTTCCTCTAACCCTAGAGCACGAATCCAATCTTCCTTAGACTATTGGCTGTCAATCATCATTGTCCGGGTTCAAATATAGTCATTATTAGGTAGTTTTCTGTTTTCAACTTACCAAGATCGAAAATACCAAGATACGACTTATTTTCCGACAAAAACAGCCTATAAAAAGCAGCCAGCAATATTTACACAAAAGCATACCAAAACAGCCTCAAGAAACATCAAACCCACATTAAAGTCCAGTCAAGTAACCCGAAATAGCAAGGTTCTCATAGAAACAGCCTTAAAACAGTAGATATTCAAGCATAGGAGACCAAATTTGCACATAGACATCAACATCACCCCAAACAGCCAGAAATGAACCACAAATAGCATAAAAAGAGACAAAAGAAGTACACCATCAATAGACAGCCGGCGCCGGAGGTTCGCCGGAAAAGTTTTCCGACCGGCGAACTTCCGGTCAGTCCAGTTTTTACCCAAAAAACGTCCCCGTAATATCCAAACTCAGTTTAGAATCATAGGAATACTTCCAGACCTGTCAAGGAAGAGATATGAGCATTTTAGGTCATAGATTCCAAATCAAACGAACACAGAATCAAAACCATAGGATCAGAATAGATAAAATTAAGAATAAAAGTGGAGAGAATCTAGAGACTTCCCTGGAACCGAGACCAAAACAGAAATGAACCCGAGATCAAAATCGAGACCTCATTCTCGAAACTCGTTCATAAACCCTCACAATAGCGAGACAGCCATGTCAAGGATGAAACCCCTCAATCAATGACAGCCATAGAAACCAATTTTCAAGATAAAGCTGAAACCCTAGATTCCCAGAATAGCAAAATCCGAGAAGTTAAGAGCGAAATTCGTTCGTAGATGGCGAGTAAAGAGTGAAAAGGAAAGGATTCAAGCCATAATCATTCGTTTAAAGCTCAAAATCGTGAGAGATTGGAGAGGGGGAAGAAGAGAGGACGAGAGAAGGGAAGAGAGACGGCTGAGTAAGAGAGGTGTGAGGATTAGAATTAGGTTTAGTTGGGTAGTAGCTAGGTTAGAGTTTTAGCTTAGTTGGGTGGGTTGTAACTTGGGTTTTCACTTTAACTTCAAGCCCATTAACCCTTTCATGTCAACTTACATAGTTAATTAGTAATTTTAGGCATATTAACTGTGAATAATTAAAGTACGAGATACAAAGAACTTTAGTTTAGGGTAGACAATATGTCATAAAAATAAAACTCCCGTTAGTCACTAACTTAGTCTTACTTGAAAAATATACTTATCAAAAAATATCTTGATTCGCTAAATATGTATCTAATATTAAAAATCGGGGTTGTTAATTCCGTTAATTATTTTAATAAAACGTTCATTAGTTTTATTGAGTCAAAAAGAGTCTGTCCATATCTATGTTATAGATATAGACAGTATTTTAAGGTCAAAATGTTTTGAAAACAGTTATGTAATAACTGAGAAGAAAATGTCATGTAATGACCTTTTTACCCCTCTAAACTCATAACCCAAAGTTATGTTATAACTCAAATAATTAATAGATAAACTAAACCTCTTTAGAACCTAGGTAGCACTTATCCTGAAATAGAGTCAAACTTCCTCTTTATACGGTATCCAATCACACCGGACTGAGCTGATTGGTGGCGACTCGTCTGAATTGTGAAATGAGCTGTTTAAACGGCTCTTTTCACACTTTATTAGAACCCCATTCTAAACCAAAGCGAGTACGCCTCGCGTCCGGCATTTTTTTCGGGGCGCGACAGCTGGCGACTCTGCTGGGGACTAGGTTTTTAGTTTATTTATTATTTATTTATTTATTCGTTATTTATTATTATAAACTGTACATTCATTACCTGTTTATTGCTGTATTATACCTGTACATATTTACTGCTTTATAAAACTGTGCTTTGATTTAAATTTATGCTGAAAGCCGCACTTTGCACACATTCACCCAAAAGGTCATGTTATGATCTACCCGTTACTATTAGGACGAGGCAAAGTAGGGATACCTCTCGAAATTCGGGGAAGGGTCTTGAAACGTACTCAACTCGAGGACTGATCTCTCACAATTTTTGGTGGGATAAGGAAATCGGGAACTGCTGCTTAGAACAAACCTACCCCATTAGTATCCAGCCCTTTTGTGCAGGTTTCCACCCTTTAGGAACTTGCCGTGTATATAATTGTGTATATATTGAACTGTTATACTCCTGTTTCATGCATTGCATTGTATAAATATTCCCCCCGTTTGAAAGTTATGAAAGTAATAGACGATTCATTCTATAGGATCTGCATCATGACTGAGGTTTGGAAATTTCCGGAACTTAAACATTTGCCTGAGGATATACTGGTTGGGATAGTTCAGAAGACATTGAGGGGTCATTCTGAGGAACTTATGGGATCTACCCAAATGATCATGTTTAGGAAGTATGGAGTTCACGACACGCCAGTTAAATTTCTAGACTGGCACCCTTGTTTCCCACATTTGAGCTGTTTTTACATAATGACGGAGGATATGTATGATTTTCCAGTTGAAGCCTACAGTTTGCTGAAATCATTGAGCCATTTAGGAAGAGTTGGTTTTATTGTTGACAAACGCCCACTTACGCAGCTTTTGCAATGGTCAGGAGATGAGGACCGAGAACCGTATTTTAGGAAGTTTCTGAGAGAGTTTGGTGATCCCATTCTGTGGATAGCTCTATTTGAGTTATACTCTGATCCTTATGCTTTTATAATCTTTCACCGATCCGAAGCAATAACAGTCATGGGAGAAGAGGTTCATACACACCAGATACAGCGGTTTGCTATAGAGAAACATTTCAAGGAAAATCCGATGATAGATGCATTGAAGAACAAAGAAGAGTGGTGCTGGGTAAAGAATAGGCTGGCAGTTGTGAATGGGATTAATCCATCTACGATTCCTCCGGCTCTTATGGATTCTAACCACTACTTCTCCGATGGTCGTATGAAGCCATCACCAGCTACCATGCCTGTCCAAGCAATAGAATGTTATAGGAATCTGTCCTCTCTACACTACAAGAAGACTCTGAAAGAGATAAATGATCCCATTGCCCTGGAAGGGAACTGGAATTTCTGTCAAAAGGGATACTCAATTGATTACTTCCCCTATCCTGGGGATGGATTATGGTCATCTGATGATGAAGATGATAACATTCTAGATTTTGAGAGTGATGAAGACTTAGAGCAAGGAATGAATCAGTTGCATCTGGCCGGTGATGAGTTCTGGGGAGAAGATGGGGATCTGATGTGGGAAAGTGATGAAGAAGAGATGGCATCAGAAAATGATGAAATGATACTCATAATACAAAATGATGAAATGCCAATACCAATGCTGATAGAGGAGAATCTGGAACTTCTGGTCCCGAAGGTTGAAGTAGTGTTGCCAGTTTGGGCTCCTTCTGGAAATGGCGAGATACAGGATTGGGATAATTTCCCGTCATTGGAGATTCCGTTTAATATTGACGATTATCTGGTCTACTCTCATGAATCTCCTCAGTATACTCCCGCAGCCGATTCAGAAGAGTCAGGAGGTTCGAATGATTTAGGGGAAGATAGCAATACCGAGGATGTTTCTATGACTTTGGTATCAACTGAGGAGGAGTTAAGCACCGGAAGCAGTCAAGGATCATGTTCAGGAGGAGTATTGCCATTGAAAAAGCGAAAGTTTGAGTGAAAAAGGAAAGAGCTAGTCCCGCCGAGAGTCGAAGATAGCAAACGAAGACCACTTTTTGAGGAAGGAAAGACTCCAACAGAAGAATGAAGGCGGAGGGCTTTGTTAGGAGGAGCTCTAGATTGATAGGTTTTTGTGTAAATATTATGTAAAAAGGGATAGTGGCATTTTGTAATAGGACCTTATATAGGAAGTATATTTTGGATAGGCAAAACAGAGAATGGATCATTCTAAGGAAGTTGTAAAGGATGATCCTTCGATGTTTTCTTGTAACCGATTGATCTCATGAAACGAAATAGATCTTTTTCAGAATGAATTGTTTCTTACTAGCATAACTTTAAAATGGGAAAATATAGCATTCATGATTTATTAAAAATTTGTCATCTAACACTTTACTTCTTTTTCTTACTAAATATTAAATAAATATATAGACAGGGACATTTGCTAAACTCTCATGGCTTCTTCATCTTTAAACAAGCCAGAATCCGTCAGGGAACATGTTGTCAAAAACTGGTCTGAGGAAAGTCAGAGGATTAAGGGAGACAGTGTGATGATACCGTGTGAACTAATACCGTGTGTCAAAGATAGTACTAATTATGTGCCGAGTGATTTGGGAATCGTCAAAGCTATGGTAGCTCGACTCACAGGACATGACCTCATGAAATTTATTGACCAATATGGTTGGATTAATCACTTGTTATTTGTTCCAACTCATGATGCACTGCTGAGGGCATTGATCAACTTTTGGAAGCCTGACTATAGATGTTTTAGTTTTGGGGACATTGACTTGACTCCTACTCTAGAAGAATATCAGGAACTTTTGAATGTGCCGCTGAAGGAGGAAGGAAGACTATATGAGCATGATACGAATGAGAAAGTTCAAAGACAACTAGGAAAGATGGTAGGAAAACAAGCTTCCGAAATGAAGGAATGGATGATAGGCGAAGACGTTGACATGAACAGAATAATCGACATGGCGTGGAATCAGGGGAGCAGTGAAATGGGTTTGAAAATGTTAGCACTTCTCATCTATGGATTAATTCTATTTCCGAAGAAAGCGGAATGTATTGATTCAAGAGTCATTATCTTTTTCTCCAAAGTGATTCAAAGCAAAGAATATGGTGTGAACCCTATTATCGGTATACTAGCTGAAACCTTCAGAGCATTGGATAAATGTCGTATGTCAGGGGGCAACTTTGAAGGATGCGGTCAGCTTTTGTGTATTTGGGCAATCAGTCATTTCAAATGCCCAGAACGTTTTGGATACCCAGAGATACCTTTCCAGAAGACATTTGATGGCACGAGAAATCCCATTACCAACTTTGGGCTAGCTGCGTGGCCTCCCACAGGGGTCACTAAAGGAGATTGGATAAACTTCTTGGAGAACGTCGAAGAGCATGACATCATTTGGAAAGCATCCTGGAATGGTAGTAGAACGACAATTTATAGATACGGAGCTTATGACTATGTACCATTATTAGGACCTTGGGGAGGAACCGCATATGCACCTTGCATGGTGAGAAGGCAGTCTGGAGCTATGCAGTTTATTCCCACTACGTCAGGCTTGGATCATTCAGCTATTATATATGGTGGAGAAGAATCTCGTAACAAAATCAAACAGTATGCTATGGCTTGGAGACGGGCAAAACAGATTGCGATAGCTTCTAATATTTCTGCCAGTCCTGAATATTTGGAATGGGTCCAAACAAGGCTCAGTAAGTTTGCTGTTCCACAAGCAAGACCACGCGTCAGGAGAGGACCTCCACCTGCACCAACTGCAAACACAATTAAGGATGATGAGATCCGCAGGCTTCAGAAGAGGATAGCTGATCTAGAGAATGCTAATCGAGTGATGGCAGAGGAGCATCAACGAATTTATGCAGATCTCACCAGCTCCAATCAGATCTATGGAGAAGAGAATCGCCAGTTGCGCCAGTTACATCAAGATAATCAAGCACTGTTGGTTAATTTGGGTCAGCAGATAGGTCATTATCAAGTAGCTCAAGCTGCTACAAACCAACAAATGGAGGGCGTCAATAATTTTATTCGATCAACCGCCGCAAGAGCTACGGCTATATCCTTAAACTTGAACAAAATCAGGACTGAGATGGTGGTGTCTGATACACAAGGACAGAGGGTAGCTGACTATCTGGACGAGATCATCAAGGAGATGGCGGATTATGGCAATGCTGTTTGAAGAATGAGAGTTTTATTAGATGTCTTTTGTTTATGTATTAATTTAATATTATGTACTAATGGAGTATTTGTATTAATGAAATGATGACTTTCAATATTTATATTTACATTGCACTCTCATGTCCAAAACAAAATAGAAAATGCATTAACCATAATTACACCACTAAAACGCTAAAATCCCTCATTTATCTAAACAGAGTTGGCAAAGGCATAATTTAATTACGAGTGAATCTCACTGGCTGATCGTCGTGAAACTCGTTCGAAAGCAAAAGTCATGGCTGAAAGGTTACAAGGAGAGATAGAAAACATAAAGGGACAGTTAGCGGGAATGGAACAGCTGAAGGAACAGATGGCCGCGTTACTGAAGATGTGGGCAGATAAGGAAAGCAAAGAATCAGAGAAACCTAATGAAGAGATTCCGAAGCCGGATGTGAAAAATAATGAAGAACTTGAACGTCATAACGACGTTGAGATTATTGACGTTGAAGGAGTAAAAGTCGAAGATGGTCGTTTGGAAATGTTGGAGGAACGCTTGAGAAGTATGGAAGGCAGTTTTGATGTGGTAGATGCAAAAGCTCTATGCTTAGTTCCAGATGTAGTCATGCCACATAAATTCAGAGCACCAGATTTTGAGAAATTCTCGGGAGTTACCTGCCCAAAAGATCACCTAACCATGTACTGCAGGAAGATGGGATCATATGCGAGCGATGACAAGATCTTGATACAGGTGTTTCAGGAAAGTTTGCAGGGGGCAGCCCTCCGATGGTACATGCAATTGGAAAGAAGTCATATTCGGAAGTGGAAAGATTTGGCCGATGCTTTCATGAGACAGTACAGGCATAACATGGATTTGGCACCGACTAGAGAAGATCTGAGAACTACCCAGAAGAAGAATGATCAGACTTTCCGCGAGTATGCTATGACGTGGAGAGACAAAGCTGCTGAGATTAAGCCACCATTGACCGAAAAAGATATGATCAATATCTTCTTGGAAACCCTCCCAGCTCCTTACTATGGTGCTTTGATCGCCCACAGCACAGTTAAGTTCTCAGACTTTGTCATAGCAGGAGAAAGAATAGATGTGGCTTTGAGAAGCGGACGTTTGGAGATACCGAGTCAAGATAAGTCAACAGTCAAGAAGAATCCCAATAACTTTAAGAAAGATAAAGAAACACACATGGTAGGAATCAGTCCAGAAGTTCCTACTTTTCGGGCAGTTCAGCCACAGGAGGGATATGTGGCAAATATCCCGCAGAATAATGGTTACCAGAATCAGAGAAACGGAAAAAGAGAATATGAGCAGATAGACCCGATCCCGGTGTCATATGCTGAGTTGTACCCGCAGTTGTTGCAAAACAAGCAGATATCAGTAATTCCTGCGCCAACACCTATGGTGCCACCTTACCCGAAATGGTACAATCCCGAAGAAAGGTGCGAATACCATGCAGGAGCCGTTGGGCACACAGTCGATAGATGCCTCGCGTTCAAAAGAAAGGTTCAACAGTTAGTCAGGGCAGGTTGGTTGAAGTTCAATCAGTCAAACGCCAAGCCAGATATAAAAAGTAACCCACTTCCTTCCCACGGAAGTACATCCAACACTAATGCTGTCTTGGAAGAGGATTGGTGTGAATATAAAACCCATGTTGGTAGCGTTCTTATGCCTATGAAACAGTTGTATCTAGCCATGTGCCAAACCGGCTTGATCAAAGAAACCCCAGGGAATGGAAGTTGCTTATACCACAATCAAAGTCTAGATCACTCGATCCAGAAGTGTGAAGAATTCAAAGAAAAGGTTCAGGAATATATGGATTCAGGTACTTTGCGTTTTGGGACTAAGGCTCAGGAAGGTCAAGAAGCGAATATGCTGCAGAATGTGCCGATTGATCTAACCCCGTTGGTTATAAGTTGGACGCCGAAAGACAATAGCCACACCATATTAGAAATCTAGGCACCTTCGCCTTTCCCTTATGAAAGTGACAAGGCAGTACCTTGGAGATATGGCTCTACTGTTGTGTTTCAGACTTGCGACAATGATCAGGGAAAAAGGGACATCGCAGAGATTTCAGGGTTAACCCGTAGTGGCCGTATATTTGCCTCAGAGGATATTGATAGGAGACGCCAGGAGGAGATAGATAGACGCAGAAAAGGGAAAGCCAGAGAAGAGGAAGTTTCAGTAGAAGAAGAGATGGAAGCTTTACCTGCCAAGAACCCAGTAACGGATCACGATGCACTCGAGTTTTTGAGAATAGTTAAACAGAGTGAATATAAAGTAATTGAGCAGCTCAACAAGATTCCAGCCAGAATTTCGCTACTGTCATTGATCCTGACATCTGAGTCTCATCGGAGTGCCTTGCTTAGGGTCCTCAATCGAGCATATGTGTGCAACAATATTTCAGTGGATAGCATGGATGACATTGTAGGGAATATGGTAGCTTCAAACTATCTTACTTTCTCTGAAGATGAGTTGCCTTGCGAAGGGACAGGACATACTAAAGCTTTGCATATATCTGTCAAATGCAAAGAATTCACAGTGGCAAAAGTACTAATTGATAATGGATCTTCGTTGAACATAATGCCAAAAGAAACTCTTTCCAAACTCCCAGTTGATGATTCATACATCCGTCCGAGCCGTGTATATGTCAGAGCTTTTGATGGAACCAGAAGAGCAGTGATCGGAGATGTGGATTTACCAATTCAAATAGGTCCGACAGTTTTCAACATATCTTTCCAGGTTATGGACATTCGCCCTTCATACAGCATGTTATTGGGAAGACCATGGATTCATTCTGCTGGGGCAGTGCCATCATCCCTTCATCAGAAGATCAAGTACATTACAGATGGGCAGTTAATTGAGATAACCGGGGAGGAAGACATGCTAGTCAGTCAATGTTCATCTATGCCTTACATAGAGGAAGTAGAGGTTACTCAGGAGAACTCTTTCCAGGTCTTCGAAGTAGTAAGTGCCGTTTATACCGAGAATGGAGCTCAAGCCTTCAACCCAAGCTATTCCAAGACATCTATGATGGTGGCTAGGGAAATGATCAGAGGGCAAGGTGTGGATAGTTGGAAGTCTTGGGAGGAAACAGACTTTACCGTCAGTCACAATCGCTTTCGTGAAGGATTAGGGTATGAGATGACTCGAGAAGATAAAGCGAAAATCAGAGCGCACCTGAAGGAGAAGCGTTTAGCTAAACTTGGGGGCAGGAAGATCGTTGATCAACCCATACGTATTCCCCACATAAGGCAAACTTTCAAGAAAGCAGGGAATCACATCCGAATGACTGCAGCAGTGATAGAGGAAAGAGCGGAAGCAGAAAATTCAGATTGGATTCGTATCAATGATCGAGAACTACAGAATTGGAAGGCTCGTGAGCTACCAGTGATGATGTAATGAGTTTATGAATCGATCTTTAAATTATGCCTAAGATTTAAAGAAATAAAATAAATGTTTAGGGCACCTCTTTAATAAATAAATAAAAATTCGCATATTTTCCTATAAAAATTCTTTCTCTTTCCACTTATTCTTCAACTTGTCATCCTTACTTGCATTTATTTATTTAGGGAAAATTACACGAATGACTTTGTTGATGATCATAAATCTACCCATAATTTTGATCATCCGATCTACGAAATTGACTCTGATGAGGATTATGACGAAGAAATACCACCAGAAATCGAGAAAATTCTAGAAAGAGAGCAAGAGAGTATTCAGCCTCAAGGCGAGTCGTTAGAAGCAGTGAATCTGGGGACAGAGGAAAAGCCACAAGAGACTAAGATCAATGGGTCTTTAGATAGCAAATTCAAGGAAGGATTGATAGAACTATTGAGAGAATACAAAGATGTGTTTGCTTGGTCTTATGAAGATATGCCAGGGTTGAGTACCGATATAGTGACACATAGGCTTCCACTCAGACCAGAATGCAAGCCAGTGAAGCAGAAACTGAGAAGGATGCGACCAGAGACGCTCCTTAAGATCAAAGAAGAAGTAAAGAAGCAGTTTGATGCAGGATTCCTAATTGTCTCCAATTACTCCGAATGGGTAGCCAATGTCGTGCCGGTTCCTAAGAAAGATGGAAAGGTAAGGATGTGCGTCGACTATAGAGATCTGAACCGTGCAAGTCCTAAAGATAATTTCCCACTTCCGCACATAGATGTACTCGTGGATAACACCGCGGAATATTTCATGCTATCTTTGATGGATGGATATTCAGGGTACAATCAAATCCTTATGGACATTTTAGATCGGGCAAAAACCACTTTCATCACATATTGGGGAACTTTCTGCTACAAGGTTATGCCATTTGGGCTCAAAAATGCAGGAGCTACCTATCAGAGAGCGATGGTGACACTTTTTCATGACATGATTCATAAAGAAATGGAGATATATGTTGACGACATGGTAGCAAAGTCAAAGGAGGATGAGAATCACTTAGAAGTTCTAAAGAAAGTTTTCGACAGGCTACGGAAATACCATATCAAGCTCAATCCAACCAAGTGTGCATTTGGAGTTACTACAGGGAAATTGTTGGGATTCATTGTCAGTAGAAGAGGAATCGAAGCAGATCCAGCAAAAATCAAAGCTATAACAGAGATGAAGTCTCCACAGACAGAGAAGGAAGTTAGAGGATTTCTAGGGAGACTAAACTTCATTGCTCGTTTCATTGCTCAAATGACTACAAAATGTGAGCCAATTTTCAAACTACTCAAAAAGAAAAATCCAGGTACTTGGGATCAGGAATGTCAAGAAGCTTTCGACAAAATTAAAGAATATTTACAGAATCCTCCAGTTCTTCATCCTCCAACTCCCAAGAGAGATCTCTTGTTATACTTAACCGTTCAAGAAAAATCCATGGGAGCATTCTTAGCACAAGCAGACGAATCAGGGACTAAAGAACGTGCCATCTACTACATAAGCAAGAAATTTACCGATTGTGAATCAAGATACACCTCAGTGGAAAAGACTTGTGCCGCCTTGGTATGGTCAGCTCATCGCCTCAGACATTACATGTTAAACCGTACCACTCGCCTTATATCTTTGATGGATCCTATCAAGTTCATTTTTGAAAAGCCAGCTCTCACAGGGAAAATTGCCAGATGGCAAGTACTTTTAGCAGAATACGACATAGTGTATGTTTCTCAAAAAGCGATCAAAGGGTCAGCCATAGCAATTTTTTTTGGCAGAAAATCCAGTAGCTCACGGTACGCCTTTAGATGTGCCTCTCCCAGATGAAGAGGTGTTCGGTATTATTGAAAAAGCAGAGAAGAGGCCAGATGTTTGGATTATGAGATTTGACGGAGCATCCAATGCCTTGGGACACGGTATAGGGGTTGTTCTAACATCACCAGAAGAAAAGCACTTTCCTATCACCGCTAGATTGTGCTTCTCATGTACCAACAACATAGCAGAATATGAGGCTTGTGCCCTTGGAATAAGAGCCGCTTTAGACATGAAAATCAGAAAATTGGAAATCTATGGAGATTCAGCTTTAGTAATCAACCAGTTGAAGGGAGAATGGGAAACCAGAGATGCTAAATTGATCCCGTACCAAGAATATATCTTAGAAATGTTGGGTGAGTTTCAGGAAGTTCAGCTTGAGCATGTACCTAGAGTTGAAAATCAGATGGCAGACGCATTGGCTACTTTAGCATCATCATTTGAACTTGAAAAATGTCAGAGTCTGCCTGCTATCGAAATCGAGTTAAGAGAATCACAAGCCTACTGCAACCTGATCGAAGAAAAAGAAGACGAGAAGCCTTGGTATTTTGACATCAAGAACTACATTCAGTACAAGATTTATCCCTTGGGGGCATCAGAAACAGATAAGAGAACAGTGAGAAGATTGGCTGCAGGTTTTCTACTTAGTGGAGAAGCCCTATACAAAAGAAACCATGACACTACCTTGATCAGATGCGTAGACAAAACGCAAAGCATGCGCCTAACTAAAGAAATACATGATGGCTTCTGCGGCACTCATTTGGGAGGACATGCCTTGTCCAGAAAGATCTTGAGAATGGGATACTATTGGTCCAATATGGAATCAGATTGTATGAGATATGTTCAGAAATGCCATAAATGCCAAGTGTACGCCGATAATTCAAATGCACCAGCAACCCAATTACATGTGATGACAGCTCCTTGGCCCTTTTCAATGTGGGGATTAGACGTCATCGGAGCAATCGAGCCCAAAGCATCAAATGGTCACCGCTTCATCCTAGTAGCCATAGACTACTTCACTAAATGGGTGGAAGCTGCTTCTTATGCGAATGTGACTTCAGCAGTAGTGAAGAAGTTCATCAAGAACAATATCATATGCCGATACGGTTTACCAGAGCAGATAATAACAGATAATGCCAAGAATTTCAACAGCAAAGCCATGGAAGAAATGTGCTCCCAATTCAACATCAAACATCATAATTCTACTCCTTACCGACCCAAGATGAATGGCGCAGTAGAGGCAGCAAACAAGAATATCAAGAAAATAGTGCAGAAAATGGCATTGACTTACACAGATTGGCACGAAATGCTACCCTATGCCCTTCACGGATACAGAACCACGGTGCGAACATCGGTAGGAGCTACTCCATATTCATTGGTTTATGGCATGGAGGCTGTAGTGCCAATAGAGGTCGAAATTCCATCGTTAAGGATCATGTTGGAATCCGGACTGGATGAATCAGAATGGATGCAGAAAAGGTATGATCAGTTGAACTTCATCGAAGAAAAGAGATTGACTGCAATCTGCCATGGACAATTATACCAGAGAAGAATGATACAGTCTTATGGGAAAAAGGTCAGAGCTCGAGCTTTTCAGGAAGGAGACTTAGTTTTAAAGAAGATTATCCTGAGGAATTTGGATCCTAGGGGGAAGTGGACTCCAAAGTACGAAGGCCCGTATGTGGTGAAGAAAACCTTCTCGGGAGGAGCGCTGTTACTCACCAACATGGATGGAGACGAACTTGATAATCCTGTCAATTCCGATGCCGTTAGAAAGTATTATCCGTAGAATATTGATCATCTAATAAAGTCATGTTTGTAATAATTTTTAAATGAATAAATGCAATATATTTTTCCCCGCACAATTTTTCTTTTCTCTTTACCTGAATATGCGAATTTCAAATTTTTTAAAAGAGCTGAACATTTAAGATTCACAGCAGAAGCAAGGTTCGATAGATTGAAAACCCGAAAGGGCAGTCTAGGCAACATTTAAGATTCAAAAAAAAAAAAAAGAAAAAAGAGAAAGCCTGCTAGATCGAAAACCTGTAAGGGCGGTCTAGACAACATTCAAGGTTCAAATAAAACAAAAAAGAAGGCAAAGCCTGCTAGATTGAAAACCTGAAAGGGCGGTCTAGGCAACATTTAAGGTTCAAAAAAAAGAGAAAACGAACAACAAAGCCTGCTAGATTGAAAACCTGAAAAGGCGGTCTAGGCAACATTTAAGGCTCAAAAGCTACCAGTTACAAACTTGAAATATCAAATCAATTCATTACTTTCCGATTTGCGCAAGATCAAGCGTCATAACAAGAAAGATCAGTATTTGCGCCCGATCAAGCGCCATAACAAGAAAGATCGGCAAAAAGACAGTGCCACCCCTGTTCATACACAGGTCATTGTTATTTTTCTCAACCCAAGAATGGCGAGAGACAGTATTAAAGCCAATTATGCAAGGACCAAATATAGGCCTAGCCCAACTCTGTTTAAATAAAGGATTCATTCAAACTTCCATCTTCAAACATATTTTCGAAATTTAAACTCATTCATCCATACATGCATAGCATAAACATCCCTTGCAGATCAAAATTCAAAGAATTACTTCACAACAATTTATCCAATCAAGAAAGACGCGTGAGCGCCCCTGACGCAGAAGACCCGTCGATTTTGGTAGTTGAGCCAGAGTTATTAGCTGCTCAGCCTGGAGGATGTCCAGCTTCAACCATCCAAACGCCGAAGACCCGTTTTATTTTGGTAGTTGAGCCAGAGTTATTAGCTGCTCAGCCTGGAGGATGTCCAGCTTCAACCATCCAAACGCCGAAGACCCGTTATATTTTGGTAGTTGAGCCAGAGTTATTAGCTGCTCAGCCTGGAGGATGTCCAGCTTCAACCATCCAAACGCCGAAGACCCGTTTTATTTTGGTAGTTGAGCCAGAGTTATTAGCTGCTCAGCCTGGAGGATGTCCAGCTTCAACCATCCAAACGCCGAAGACCCGTTATATTTTGGTAGTTGAGCCAGAGTTATTAGCTGCTCAGCCTGGAGGATGTCCAGCTTCAACCATCCAAACGCCGAAGACCCGTTTTATTTTGGTAGTTGAGCCAGAGTTATTAGCTGCTCAGCCTGGAGGATGTCCAGCTTCAACCATCCAAACGCCGAAGACCCGTTATATTTTGGTAGTTGAGCCAGAGTTATTAGCTGCTCAGCCTGGAGGATGTCCAGCTTCAACCATCCAAACGCCGAAGACCCGTTTTATTTTGGTAGTTGAGCCAGAGTTATTAGCTGCTCAGCCTGGAGGATGTCCAGCTTCAACCATCCAAACGCCGAAGACCCGTTATATTTTGGTAGTTGAGCCAGAGTTATTAGCTGCTCAGCCTGGAGGATGTCCAGCTTCAACCATCCAAACGCCGAAGACCCGTTATATTTTGGTAATTGAGCCAGAGTTATTAGCTGCTCAGCCTGGAGGATGTCCAGCTTCAACCATCCAAACGCCGAAGACCCGTTATATTTTGGTAGTTGAGCCAGAGTTATTAGCTGCTCAGCCTGGAGGATGTCCAGCTTCAACCATCCAAACGCCGAAGACCCGTTTTATTTTGGTAGTTGAGCCAGAGTTATTAGCTGCTCAGCCTGGAGGATGTCCAGCTTCAACCATCCAAACGCTGAAGACCCGTTATATTTTGGTAGTTGAGCCAGAGTTATTAGCTGCTCAGCCTGGAGGATGCCAGCTTCAAACATTCAAACGCAGAAGACCCATTATTTTCGTTTGGTCGTTGAGCCAGAGTTAGTAGCTGCTCAGCCTGGAGGATGCCAGCTTCAAACATTCAAACGCGGAGGCCCGTTTATTTGGTCGTTGAGTCAAAATTTTAGTTGACCAACTCGGAAATGCCCGATCAAACGCATAAGAATATCCTTTATCACCTTTTGATTCACCTTGAAACCGTGCTAAAAATGGTTATCTGGTCTGAACTTTGTGTACTTCCTTTTCAATGAAGATACACAAAGGGGGGCAGCTGTAGATACCCATTTTTGTCCAGTTTGTAAATACGTGTTTTCGCAAAAATATAAATTTCTAGACTATATTTTATTTACGATACGATATGTGGCGTAAAAACTATTTTTCTTTAACTAATAGTTTATTTTAACATTTCTTTTGTTTAAAATTTATTTCTCCTAAGATAGCCTATGTTATGGGTGTTTTTATTGAGTTTACAAATTTTGTTCATTTTCAAATTTTTCTCTATTTTAGTGCTAATTGATTATGTGATGAAAATTTAGCATTTGGATTAGAATTTTATTTGGACGGCTTTTATCAAATCAATCGTCGAGAAGGTTCAACGTTTAAACATGATAATAAATTGGATGAAAAGAAAATAAATACTTGTTTTATTAAGTAATCCAAATATATTACATGTTTATAAACAGATAAATAAATGGTACATTTTCTTTTACCACTAACTCTATCCTGTTTTGCAGAAATAAAATGTCACGGGATTTGAACTCCGTATTTTTAATATCGGAGATTTTATCTCACGTTTTAGAAGCAACCAGAAAAAGTTTGACGAGTCGGGTCAAACCCACATTCAAGTCAAAGTTGCTAAGTAAAAGAGTAAAGACAGCCATTCAATTCCAGTGGGTCAAAGGCAGCAATTCTGATAAATGTTCAGAAGAAATCTCAGCTCATAAAGACAGCAAGTTCAACCCTGCAATTGCAGGCCCATGGATTTTAGCCCAACAGTTTCAAGCCCAACAGTTCAAGATCAACAAGTTTCAAGACAGCAGCTTTAGCCCATGAATTTCAGCTCAACAGTCTCAAGCCCAACAGTTCAAGATCAACAAGTTTCAAGACAGCAGATTTAACCCATGATTTTCGGCCCAGTGACAGTTTCAAGCCCAAAGAAAATATACGAAACAGTCCCTGAAATCCTCAAATTTATCGAATCGGAACCAGAAATCAAGTCTTGGAGACCAAGTTTTCAAACTTGGTGGTCAAGCTTTAAGTGCTTGAAAATTAAGCTAACACATGAGGAAAGCCAAAATGTTCACCATAATCACATCAAGAAGTACAAGATTAGAGCCAAAAAAATGTCCATAATCCTATCCAAGATAAGAAAAGTACAGATTATACACATGGAAGCACTCCAAAGTACAAAGGTGATGATGGGAAATCCATCAACAAGATTTCACTCTAATCACTATAAAAGGGGAACTATTCCCAACACAAAAAAAAAAAAGGAAAAGAATTCAATACAACAAGAAAAGAGGGAGAAATAGAGAGGAATGGAGATTGAAAATCAGAAGAAAGAGCCAAAAGTGGAGTGAAGGAAGGGCTACTTTTATCTTAGTTCCATTTGTGTTCAATTTGTCAAAGAAGAAAGGTATTAAAACCTTTTATGTATATATACATGCATATATGAAAGTTTATGATTCTCATTATGTTCAAACTTACTGCTTTTTCCTTACTTACCATATTTTGTGCTTAGAAGTCCAAATGTACTAGCTTAGGACTCAGATTTTGCTTATTAGTCAAGTTAAGGAAGAAATCCACACTCAATATGACTCAATAAAAACGAATTTAAGTTACCTCCCGAGCTCGAAAGTCGGTTTGCCACTCGAATAAGTTTTTCCTCTAACCCTAGAGCACGAATCCAATCTTCCTTAGACTATTGGCTGTCAATCATCATTGTCCGGGTTCAAATATAGTCATTATTAGGTAGTTTTCTGTTTTCAACTTACCAAGATCGAAAATACCAAGATACGACTTATTTTCCGACAAAAACAGCCTATAAAAAGCAGCCAGCAATATTTACACAAAAGCATACCAAAACAGCCTCAAGAAACATCAAACCCACATTAAAGTCCAGTCAAGTAACCCGAAATAGCAAGGTTCTCATAGAAACAGCCTTAAAACAGTAGATATTCAAGCATAGGAGACCAAATTTGCACATAGACATCAACATCACCCCAAACAGCCAGAAATGAACCACAAATAGCATAAAAAGAGACAAAAGAAGTACACCATCAATAGACAGCCGGCGCCGGAGGTTCGCCGGAAAAGTTTTCCGACCGGCGAACTTCCGGTCAGTCCAGTTTTTACCCAAAAAACGTCCCCGTAATATCCAAACTCAGTTTAGAATCATAGGAATACTTCCAGACCTGTCAAGGAAGAGATATGAGCATTTTAGGTCATAGATTCCAAATCAAACGAACACAGAATCAAAACCATAGGATCAGAATAGATAAAATTAAGAATAAAAGTGGAGAGAATCTAGAGACTTCCCTGGAACCGAGACCAAAACAGAAATGAACCCGAGATCAAAATCGAGACCTCATTCTCGAAACTCGTTCATAAACCCTCACAATAGCGAGACAGCCATGTCAAGGATGAAACCCCTCAATCAATGACAGCCATAGAAACCAATTTTCAAGATAAAGCTGAAACCCTAGATTCCCAGAATAGCAAAATCCGAGAAGTTAAGAGCGAAATTCGTTCGTAGATGGCGAGTAAAGAGTGAAAAGGAAAGGATTCAAGCCATAATCATTCGTTTAAAGCTCAAAATCGTGAGAGATTGGAGAGGGGGAAGAAGAGAGGACGAGAGAAGGGAAGAGAGACGGCTGAGTAAGAGAGGTGTGAGGATTAGAATTAGGTTTAGTTGGGTAGTAGCTAGGTTAGAGTTTTAGCTTAGTTGGGTGGGTTGTAACTTGGGTTTTCACTTTAACTTCAAGCCCATTAACCCTTTCATGTCAACTTACATAGTTAATTAGTAATTTTAGGCATATTAACTGTGAATAATTAAAGTACGAGATACAAAGAACTTTAGTTTAGGGTAGACAATATGTCATAAAAATAAAACTCCCGTTAGTCACTAACTTAGTCTTACTTGAAAAATATACTTATCAAAAAATATCTTGATTCGCTAAATATGTATCTAATATTAAAAATCGGGGTTGTTAATTCCGTTAATTATTTTAATAAAACGTTCATTAGTTTTATTGAGTCAAAAAGAGTCTGTCCATATCTATGTTATAGATATAGACAGTATTTTAAGGTCAAAATGTTTTGAAAACAGTTATGTAATAACTGAGAAGAAAATGTCATGTAATGACCTTTTTACCCCTCTAAACTCATAACCCAAAGTTATGTTATAACTCAAATAATTAATAGATAAACTAAACCTCTTTAGAACCTAGGTAGCACTTATCCTGAAATAGAGTCAAACTTCCTCTTTATACGGTATCCAATCACACCGGACTGAGCTGATTGGTGGCGACTCGTCTGAATTGTGAAATGAGCTGTTTAAACGGCTCTTTTCACACTTTATTAGAACCCCATTCTAAACCAAAGCGAGTACGCCTCGCGTCCGGCATTTTTTTCGGGGCGCGACAATTTAGTTAGGGCATATGTGTTCTCTTGGATTACAAGTTCATGGAGATTGATTTTTGGAAGTTTAAACTGAGAAGAAAGCTTGATTATTTGATCCCTTGGTAAGCAATTCATCGTCGTATCTTCTTATTTTGATGATACCTTCATGAAATTTAGAAAAATATAAAGTATTGGTGCTCTTATTCTGTGGTTTCTTATTGCTGGTATTCTGCACAGGGCTTGATATTAAAAAGGTTGATAAATGTATGGGCCATGCTAATGCTGATTCTGATAATTAAGTATTGAAAGAAAGAGCAAGATCCCAGGTAATTTTTGTCTACTATATAGTACTGCTGCTAAAGTTTTTACCATTTTCGAAATTTCAGATATTAGTTCAACTAGGCGTAATTCCTTGACAAATACATTTAATTCAGGTTGGGAAAGGATCACGGGGTGATGTAACCATATTGCCTACTCTTGTTGTCAACAATCGATAGTGTAGAGGTTCTTTACTGTTTGCTTCTCTTTACTGAATGGAGAATTTTTTTTCTTTTCTTACCCAAGTTATCTTTAATTTAACCAAATTCATGTGCTTGCAGGAAAGTTGGCGGTGCTGTTCTGAAAGGCATATGTGCTGGTTTCCAGGAAACGACTTAACCAAGTGTTTGTTTGAGCGGTGGTAAGTTTTCTCCTGATATTTTGGTGGGCATTAGGAAGTGACTTTAAGCTATGATTTTGTTTTGATGATGAAAGACTTGTTATTTTGTACAGAAAATTTGATTTTAGAGTGTTTCACACTTTTAGAGAGTTTCAGGAAATAGAAAATCTTGGAGACTTGTGAGATATTTGTGGGATGATGTTTCAATAGTTTCAAAAAATTGGATCACTTTATAGAATGTGGGAACTCATTTTCTAGGTTGTGATGTGTTTTCAAAAGTAGATAAATGTTAAGCACATGTTTAGTAGATTAGTATTTTCTAGATCATCTTCTACAAGCTTTCAAAATGAAAATTCTCATTTTTGCCTCTGTTATTATGTGACTTGTACGTATCTTTTTAATGAATATATAAAATAAATGAAAGACACATCCTTCTAATTTTAAGAATTTATAGATTTACCCTTTTGTTTTTATTATTTACACATTTTCCGAGTTTCCAGTTTGTACATAAGGGTGAGAGATCATATGTAGATCATTACTCTTGTGGACCATTGATTACTAGCAGTTTAGACCGATTTGTTCTCCATGATTTGTGATTTTTGATTCGGCAATCTTTCTGAATCAGATGTTGAGACTAACAAGTGCTTGGACAATAATGGTGGTTTCTTGCAAGATAAGATAGCCAACATTACAGCTTGTAAGGTGTGACTTAAAACTTCCTGCCTTGCTCCCATCTCTGGCTTGGCAAGATAAGATAGCTGTGAGCGGAAACGGGCGCTCTTAGCGGCTTTAGCCTTCTTTGACTAGAGTCGCCACTCGGCCGACCGGGAAAATGTATGAACCGGTGTATACACCGATTGTTTTGAAAACCAGAAATTCTTATTTACGTTCGTTGATACAACTTATTAATTCCGACATTCTAGGCCCTAGAGGATCTTTAATGTAACCTAACTCATTATTATCTTGTTTTTATCTTGTTTTTATTATTATCATACAAAAACATTTAAATAAAGTAAAAACAATACGTTAAACCGTCGGGTGACACGGTACAAAACCCTCAGAAGCTTACCCTCGTTGCGTGCCAGTGGTGTGCTCGCAAGCTAGTACCCGCCTTAGAACGGAGTTTCGGGAGGAACTTTGGGGCCAGAGGTGCGTCGTGCGTGCTCCAAACAATTTGGAAATGGAGGACTCCGGGGGAATCTTCCGATTCGGAAGGATAGCGTGCTTACTCTAGCGGGGCTGCGAGTAACGCTGGGATTGAGAATTTTAGTTGATTGGATAAATTTTTGTGGTCGTGAGGACCTTTGGGGAATAAGGACTTTTATGGAAGGAAAAGCTCTCAAGACTCAGAATTAAGCGATTCTTTCGTATCAGAGGCGACTTATAGGCAACTTTAAGAGGCAACTTATATCGGGTCAGAAATCGCTTAAAACGAGCTAGAAAGAGAGAGATTGAAAGATTTGTTGATGAAGAATGAGTAAAATCCGGACTCCTTTTATAGGATAAGGAGAGACCGTACGGGCTCCATTGAGAAATCGTATGGTCTTGTTCAAGGAGACTATACGGGCTCCACATATCCCGTTTGAGATCTGTCGCGCCCCCAAAAACGCGGGTCGGGGGCGTGAGGCCGTGCTCGTCTGCTTTTTGGTTAAATTATTAGAGAAACGGATTAAGAGCGATTAAGCTCTTTTAAGACGAGTCGCCACTAATCATTTTTGTTCGGTGTGATTAGAATACCGTTAAGATTTTTGACTCTGTTTGCTTGGATAAGAACCTTATCTAGGCGTTGTTTATTTATTTCCGTTAAATAGAGATATAATATCGAGTTATGACATAACCCTCGTTATCAAAACGTATTTTTAGTTTTTAAGGAAAAAGAAATAGATTATCACATAACCTTTTTGTAATTTAGTCATAACATAACTATTTAAAACATCTAATCTCTTAATTTTGAAAAAAAGTACACGCCTATCACATAGATGTGGGTAAATAATTTTGAAAAAAAGTACACGCCTATCACATAGATGTGGGTAAATAGTTTTAATTATGTAGGGTCATAACATGACTTTTGTATTTGATTATTAGATAACCATTTAAAATTATAAGTTTAATAAAATATAACTCACAATTATGACATAACTGAGAATACACGATTTTGACTCAATAAAAACAATAATATTTTATATTTTGATGGGACTTAATTTGCGTGTATCACATATACGTGAATAAGCCATTATAAGATTAAACTAGAGGGATACTCTCGCTACACTTCGGAATAAACAATAATTTGCAATATTGTTATATGTCAAAAGTAATACATTACTAATTTATATTTATAGAGAAATAAAATTGTAAATTGTTTAATTTGCAAAAAAATAAATTTTGAAAAATATTTTAACACAAAATGATATGGTTTATACGTATAGTAAAAATGAATTTTATCTAGTTTTAGCTGATTACAAAATTTTCTGCATAACTCGACTTTGACTCAATTCCAAAATTGTTGTAAGAAACACTTGGAAATAAAATTCTAAAAGGCTAAAATTATTTATAGGATTAAATTTATTAATATAAAATATCACATTAAATATATAAAAAAGTCAAATGTTAAAGTTAATAAAGGACTTAAATGGAGAGTTGGAACTTATAATAGCAAGACTCAACATCTAAAAGAAAATATGCAAGCATATATTGTTTCAAAATGAGAATAAACTACTTGAGTTCCCCAATTGAGAAATAAACACACAATAAACATATAAAAGTGACATTGAGTTTATATTTTCAAAACTTGTGGCTTCAAAAAAATAAAAAATTGAAAACTTATGAAGATTCTTACAGAAACATAATTCACACATTAAAAACGAATTCAAATTTTCTTAGCTTGTCTTGAATCTGTCTTGTATTATTCGAATCAATTTTCTGTCAAGTTTTGATCAACGGTAGTTGATTGTGATGTATTACGTATGATATGATATTTTAACATTTTAATTAAATTGAATTCTTTAAATTTTTAATAAGTTAAAAATTGCACAAATTAATTCATATATACACGTGCAAAATAATATTTCAATTGTCATAAAAATGTAAGGATGTGAATTCTGTGCGTCAAAAGTTAGAAGATAGATAATAACAGATACCTCAAAACAAAAGTTTAGATCCAAATTTTGCCTACAAATATCACAACCTACAAAAACCTCATGAAATCTAGATGAGCTCAACAAACACCAATGGAAGCATGAGCATGAGCATCACCAGAATCATCATCAGACCCATCTCCCGAATCACCATTGTGTCCAGAATCATCAAAATCATCATTATCATCTTCTTCGGAATCATGGTCCGCAGCCTCTCCCTTCTTCTTGATGTCGAAATAAATTTGCACATCCGGTAGATTGAAATCCACATCTACCCGATGTTCCAAGTAGACCCAAAGCAGTGACCCCAAAATTATTGGAGCGTCAACTCCATGTAACCCGTATCTTGCGATCATCTGCTCAATTGCAGAAAATGCTAGGGGACTCCAACCTTTACAAACTGAAAATCAAAAAAATAATCAAGTTACCACAAAGCAACAATAAATTAAAAAAAAATTTGAAATGAAAAAAAAAATAAACATTAGCCGGAGCATGTAAAATAGGCTATTAAAATGAAGGCTTTATTGTGTTAACACAATCTTAATACGTTATTATACATGTCTATTTTTTTTCTTTAACATCGACAAATTTACAAAACAATAAAGGTTAATACCTAGTGGTTTCTTTCTCTTTCCGGTACGCTTGGCTAGCAAACCGGCTTCCCACCACATTTTTTCTTGTAAGCAAATGGTAGCCAAGACTTCCCTCCACCAGGTCCACGGACTAATTTCTTTCCACCCTGAGTTGGGCTCACACCACCGAAGCAACCAGCAACACGCAAGAAACTCTTGCTGGAACCTCGAGCAACTGGTTTCCCAGTATCACCAAAGGAACCCTTGCCATAAATTTTGGAAAATATTTTAACACAAAATGATATGGTTTCTATGTATAGTAGAACTAAATTTTATTAAGTTTTAGCTGAGTACAAAATTTTCTGCATAACTCGACTTTGACTTAATCCCAAAATTGTTTAAGAAACACTTGAAAATAAAATTATAGAAGGCTAAAATTATTTATATGATTAAATTTATCAATATAAAATATCACATTAAATATATAAAAAAGCCAAATGTTAAAGTTAATAAAGCACTCAAATGGAGAGTTGGAACTTATAATAACAAGACTCAAATTCTATAAGAAAATATACAAGCATATATTGTTTTCAAATGAGCATAAACTACTTGAGTTCCCCAATTGAGAAATAAACACACAATAAACATATAAAAGTGACATTGAGTTTATATTTTCAAAACTTGTGACTTCAAAAAAATAAAAAATTGAAAACTTATGGAGATTCTTACAGAAACATAAATCACACATTAAAAACGAATTCAAATATCATTAGCTTGTCTTGAATCTGTCTTGTATTTTTCGAATCAATTTGCTGTCAAGTTTTTATCAACAGTAGTTGATTGTGATGTATTACGTATGATATGATATTTTATTTTTTTAATTAAATTGAATTCTTTAAATTTTTAATAAGTTAAGAATTGCACAAATTAATTCATATATACACGTGCACAATAATATTTCAATTGTCATAAAAATGTAAGGATGTGAATTCCGTGCGTCAAAAGCTAGAAGATAGATAATAACAGATACCTCAAAACAAAAGTTTAAATCCAAATTTTTCCTACAAATATCACAACCTACAAAAACCTCATGAATTCTGGATGAGCTCAACAAACACCAATGGAAGCATGAGCATGAGCATCACCAAAATCATCATCAGACCCATCTCCCGAATCACAATTGCGTCCAGAATCATCAAAATCATCATCATCGTCCTCTTCGGAATCATGGTCCGCAGCCTCTCCCTTCTTCTTGATGTCCAAATACATTTGCACATCCAGTAGATTGAAATCCACATCTACCTGATGTTCCAAGTAGACCCAAAGCAGTGACCCCAAAATTGTTGGAGCGTCAACTCCATGTAACTCGTATCTTGGGATCATCTGCTCAATTGCAGAAACTGTTAGGGGACTCCAAACTTTACAAACTGAAATACAAAAAAATCATCAAGTTACCACAAAGCAACATTAAATTAAAAAAAAAATTTGAAATGAAAAAAAAAATAAACATTAGCCGGAGCATGTAAAATAGGCTATTAAAATGAAGGCTTTATTGTGTTAATACAATCTTAATACGTTATTATACATGTCTATTTTTTTTCTTTAACATCGACAAATTTACAAAACAATAAAGGTTAATACCTAGGGGTTTCTTTCCCTTTCCGGTATTCTAGGCTAGCAAACTGGCTTCCAACCACCTTTTTTCTTGTGAGCAAATGGTAGCCAAGATTTCCCTCCACCAGGTCCACGGACTAATTTCTTTTCACCCTGAGTTGGGCTCACACCACCGAAGCAACCAGCAACACGCAAGAAACTCTTGCTGGAACCTCGAGCAACTGGTTTCCCAGTATCACCAAGGGAACACTTGCCATAAATTTTGGAAAATATTTTAACACAAATTGATATGGTTTCTACGTATAATAGAACTGAAATTTATCTAGTTTTAGCTGAGTACAAATCTTTTTGCATAACTCGACTTTGACTTAATCCCAAAATTGTTGTAAGAAACACTTGGAAATAAAATTCTAGAAGGTTAAAATTATTTATATGATTAAATTTATTAATATAAAATATCACATTAAATATATAAAAAAGCCAAATGTTAAAGTTAATAAAACACTTAAATGGAGAGTTGGAACTTATAATAAGAAGACTCAAATTTTATACGAAAATATGCAAGCATATATTGTTTTCAAATGAGCATAAACTACTTGAGTTCTCCAATTGAGAAATAAACACACAGTAAACATATAATAGTGACATTGAGTTTATATTTTCAAAACTTGTGGCTTCAAAAAACATAAAAAATTGAAAACTTATGGAGATTCTTATAGAAACATAAATCACACATTAAAAACTAATTCAAATATCATTAGCTTGTCTTGAATCTGTATTGTATTATTTGAATCAATTTGATGTCAAGTTTTGATCAACGGTAGTTGATTGTGATGCATTGCGTATGATATGATATTTTAACTTTTTAATTAAATTGAATTCTTTAAATTTTTAATAAGTTAAGAGTTCCACAAATTAATTCATATATACACGTGGACAATAATATTTTAATTGTCATAAAAATGTAAGGATGTGAATTCCGTGCCTCAAAAGCTAGTAGATAGATAATAACAGATACCTCAAAACAAAAGCTTTGATCCAAATTTAAACACCAATGGAAGCATGAGCATCACCATAATCATCACCAGACCCATCTCCTGAATCACCATTATGTCCAAAATCATCAAAATCATCATCATCATCTTCTTCCGAATCATGGTCCGTAGCCTCTCCGTTCTTCTTGATGTCCAAATACATTTGCACATCCGGTAGATTGAAATCCACATCTAACTGATGTTCTAAGTAGACCCAAAGCAGTGACCCCAAAATTGTTGGAGCGTCAACTCCATGTAACCCGTATCTTGCGATCATCTGCTCAATTGCAGAAACTGCTAGGGGACTCCAAACTTTACAACCTGAAAATCAAAAAAATCAGCAAGTTACCACAAAGCAACAATAAATTAAAAAAAAAATTTGAAATGAAAAAAAAAATAAACATTAACAGGAGCATGTAAAACATGCTATTAAAATGAAGGCTTTATTGTGGTAACACAATCTTAATACGTTATTATACATGTCTATTTTTTTTCAATAACATCGACAAATTTACAAAACATCAATAAAAAACATTTTAATAGCATCAAGACTACAACCTTTTGAACCAAAGCTCCTCATGTCTAGTTGGGAAGACAAGACTTAATAGCGTTAAAATATTAATGATGATATATAGACAAACATTTTAATAAATTTATCATAAAATGGTTTAGAGCCACCAACTTTTCTTCATATTCCATTTAAATGAGTTCAACAAAACCTCAAAGAACTTTTTTCTCAAATTAAAATGATGTTTATTAATAAAAACATCTTTCAAAACATAAAAGTTACACTTACAACAAAGCATACAGTAAAAGGAAAAATAGCAGCATGGGTTTAGACGAATAAGCAAACTGGGTACTCGTTTTTTGTTGCACGAAACAGATAATTAGTCTTGTGAGAAACAAATATACAATTAACTTGAAAGGTCGGACATGGCAGAGTCACAGCTTCCCTCAAGCTGCTCCATTTCTTTGGCTGGATCCAGGTGCACTTCATCGTAGCGTTTTATGGAGGCTGGATGAAGCTTGTTCATCCTAAAAATACAGTTAATTATTGGGGGTATGAGGGAGCCTATCCAACCATCACATGACACACAACTAATCAAAACAAACTATGAAAGTACCTCCAGAAAAGTTCAAAGATTTCAGGTATGGCAGGATTTAGATAAAATCGGGAAGCACTTGTACTATCAAGGGCGAATGCATCTACAATGTATTACAAATTATCGTAAGCTACATATGCATAAAGGTCAATAAAGAGTATAAAATTTACCGCCATAAGACTTGGGCAACAATGCTACAGCAACAACAACCACATGCTCATTGCTATTGGGCAGAAAATTGCAGCTCATTGGAAACTCAATAGCCTTCTTCCCCCATACCGTGACAGATATTTCAGCACCGTTGGCAAAATATGATGTGTTGAAAATTTTAGAAGACTGACTACGGTTACACAAAATTGATGTCGACCAAGTAGCTCCAAAAAACAGAAGATATCTAAAGTAAGGGGAGAACGAACCTCTCCTCTGCAATGGTGACACTACGCGAATGTTTAATTTGGTCGCGCACCTGAGTCAATTTGACAGGTCCAACTTTGGTAACAACGCCATATGTATCTATTATATGTAAAGCGACAGAGTATTGTTCTATTAATAATGCTTTGATTTGCAAAAGTTAGTAGGAAGAATTACCTCCTTGTCGATAAGAAGCAACCCAATGTCCCACACGCAGCTTACAGTTCCTGAGTTAACCACATCCCATCTCCTGGCTATGCGTACTTTAATTTTATTTTTTTCCTTTGAGTTGATACGATAAAGCGGAGTATAAGGCATTGAGTATTCTGCAGTTAGAAAAAATGGTAAGCTACATGACAAAGTAAAAAACCAGACAATACTGATATCAGCCGTCCAGAAGCACAATGGAATATATGAGAAGTGGCCTTGTGTGGCTATTTATAGTGGCACAATCAATGATCAAATAAGTGAAAACAATCAAACACATTAAATGGCATTTAGTTGTGTTGGTGTGACACAAAATAGCTTGCATTTTGTTCCAAAAATTGGTTCTTAAGGCTTAAGCCATTTTTTTCAACCAAAATCCATTAAAAAAGGGTACAAAACCTTATAGAAAAGTGAAAAAAAAATTGGTCAATGAAGGTAGACCAAAGCTAGATTTATAGTCTGCAATTTGGTAGTCAACATACAATAAATGGCATTTAGTTGTGTCGAAGGACACAAAATGGTTTAGATTTTGGACTCAAAATTGGTTCTCAAGGCTTAAAGCCAATTCCTTGAACCATATCCATGAAAGAAAATGCATAAAACCTTAAAAATTAGTGAAAAATCTTAGTTCAATAAAGGTAGCATATGACCTTTTTTTACTCCAAAAGATCATGGAAAAGTGGTGTAAGAATAAGACGTGGACAACATTTGAAGGAAAAAATAGGAGTAAAGTGGTAACTAAAGTGTAACGACAAAAATATCAAAAGTAAAATTTGTGTGACCATTGATATTACCAAAATATCAATAAAGAACAAATATGATTTGCAAAGTAGCAAAGATTGATAGATCTCACCAGAAAGTGTATCATTATTCATGAAGAAACTAATAAAAGAACAATGTATAGATCCATGCAACACAATGCCAATTATGTTCAAATTTATGGAAAATGTAACTTCAAACAATGCACAAAATGATTGGCAGGCCTACTAATACAAAACATTAAAAAGAATCAATCTGGAGACAATAGAAACATGTATTATTACCTTCAACACGCATTTTTACCGCATACGATGTGAAAAAAATTCCAGATCAATCAGCAGTGGCGGCAACCAACATATGCTTCCCAAACTACAGAAATTGACAACAAACTTAAAAACACGAAAACGAAAACGAAAGCGAAAGCTGAATGCAAGGCAAATAACTGAATCTAACGTACATGAATATTAAATGCAGACATATATGTCATAAGATGCATGATAAAAGAAATTCGGAAATCCTATACCGACTGGAGAACCACCAAACAAACCCTGAATTATCCACAGCAGCAGTTGAAACATCTAGAGGCGTCGAAAACAAACGCTATCAATTGTTATTTAGCGGTGACCACACTATTGAGATTCCACTGTTGTTCCAATGGGATCGGAAGGAAGAAGATTTCACACAAACAATCAAGTCGCACCTGTAAAGGGTTCATTAAACTGTTAATCATACAGTCACGTCGCATCTAAAAATTCAACGAAACTAATTATTCGAAACCACACCTTAGGATATATTCATGCATATATTTAAAGCTAACACCAAAATTCATAAAACAAAATAAAGAAAGGAAGTTCAATAGACGAACCTAACAGAGTTCGCAAGAATCCAATGGGTCGTTATGAGGGAACAAAATGGTGGAGGATTGCAGATTAGGACTAATAATAATTAGTTGACAGAATCCGATGTAAAGCTCAGATGTAAACATGGCGTTAAAAATGAATTGGAACCTGAGATTTGTAAAGAAACTTTATTCAGAAATAAAAAAAATGAAATTAAGATATCTTTAGAATGTCTTGAAATTCTGGAGACAAATAGCGACCCGAATTCAAACTCATGGAATATCGGAAGGCAATGCGAAAGAACAAAATCAATCTGAGACTGAAATTAAGTCAAGTAGTATAAGAACTGAAATGGTAATTAATGGGTGACCTTAGCAAGATGTTTGAGACAATCATCACTCTTACCCTAGCAAATCGAAGTTCCCAAGCAGTTAAAAGATTTTGAATTGAAATCTGAGCATCAGTCTTGCTCGGGTTCTAGTTACCGGGGTTTCTCATAATCAAAACCAGCACTTTCACTTCTACCACCCTTGAATCTGTTTTCCCACCCTTTGTACCGTACCGATTCCATGGAGAAATCATCACCTCTTACCCTAGCAAACCCGAATTCGAATGATGCCGCCTCCGATTATGATGCTGCCTCGATGAACTGGAGCGGCGACAAGAGAAGAAAGGAGAAGGCTCTGTTACAAAAATACCCATGCCACATACGGTGTCGTTTTGGTTAGGGGTGTCTGAAACTTCACGCGCACTGTGAGAGTATGGAGATGAAACAAAGTTGCTGTTAAATGATGTGGGACAACCTACTAAATGAAAAAGAAGAATATAATACGAATTTAAAGTCAAAATTGGAGAAATTGGTCAAGGCTCTCAATTTACTATTCCTTGCATTCACCTTTAAAGTATAATATTAATGTGTTCAATAGTTTATCTATTGCTTGATCCGAGTTGGTCCCTACAACATCAAACAACTGAAAATACAAGTTAGCAAGGCTTGCATATGAATGGAGATTCTATTGAACAATCAAAACAAACATGACTTCATTCATAATAGGGAAAATATATGCTTACAACCACCAGCCGAAAGGCTGGCTTTCCACCTTGAGTGACTACTGACTCATAGTCATGCTTACAACCACCAGCCGAAAGGCTGGCTTTCCACCTTGAGTGACTACTTACTCATAGTCATGCTGCCTGGTCTCAGAAAGACCTTACAACTACTACTACTGAAACTGAAACTAAACTACTACTAATGTCTTAATGAATGAATTATTGATGGATGTCTGAAAGCAATACCCATGCAAGGGTATTTATACAAGAAAAGCAAATGATAAAATAGTGAAGATGCTCAGACTGCTCTCCAGCAGAAAAGGACAACTGCATAGTAAGACAAAAAACCTGCAGAAAAGACAAAAGCACAAGAAGACAACTCCAAACCCCAAAGCCTTCCACAAACCACCAAAAAGTCTACTTTTTCACTTCCCCACATCACAAAACCGAGACCATGTGATGTGAATGCATATGTGACCAGATTTCTGAAGATTCCCTCCTTAATTCAAGTTGTTTTGACTCAACTGGGCACATGCAGACTATTCGAGAGCACATGCTAATCTTGTGCACTAAAGAACAATCTCAGGTTGTTCAAAACACATTTTAAGCACGAAAACTCTATGAAAAACCCTTGATTTTATAGGCACAAATCACACTCAACAAATACCCCCAAAATAGACTTTGTTTGTCGTCAAGCAAATAGAAAAGAAAGGAATCGAAGAAACGAAACTAAAAGACACAAGGATAGACGAGACTGACTCTAAAGACTCGGACTGGACAGAAAAGAGAGATAAGAACGAAGGAACTAAAAATAAAAGACTCGAACAGACGCGACTCTAAAGGTCAAATGCACCAATCTTCTTCTTTAATTAGAGAACAAGCAAACTCAAAAGTGTGAACAAATTAAAACTGGTTTAGGGTGAAACATGGTTGTGTTTGGCTAAGGTGAACTACCAGATTTGATAAGCAATGAGCTAGGATTTACTTGATTAACAACCACAAATTTGATCTTAGTGCCCAAGCAAATGAAAACAGAGAACAACCAACAATTTTATTATTTTTTTTTTCTTTTTTTTTATTGACTGTTCTAAAAGAATAAGGGTCTTGCTTTTTGTTAACTGGGCACAGTGGCTTACTTGTTCTAGCTCAACTTGAAATTTGATTGTGCTTGGTAGTTTTAAAGGTTGAACATGAAAAAGGAGTATGAACAGGGAAAATGTAGGGTAATGTGGTGGTGAACAGGGTCTGGTTGGGCTAATATAAAGGGTGAAAGGGGTTAGCATAAGGGACTTTTGGTGTGCTTGTTCTTCTTTCTTCTTTCGGTTCAAAAAGGATACCAAAACAAGTTATAAACTTAATTGTTCTATGGCTCCTTGGGTGCATGCATATCATTTTCAATTTTATTTTGACCTTTAAACAAAGACTCTAAAAAAACAAAAAAATTTGAATAGAACAGAATGACACTGGACTTGGCAGAAATGAGGACAATCAAAAGGTTTTAAGAACAAGGGACCCCCAAAATAATTCATGCCAATCCCACCCCACAAAACAAAATAAAGCATTGCCCTCAATGCTTTGAGAAAGAAAAATAAAAAGACACAATCCTAAACAGAATAGACACACTAGACAACTATGAAACAGACAAACAAAAATATTAAACAGACAGACTCAACATGAACATCTTGCTTTTATTAGGAAGGATTTGAATAAGTACCAAGATCAAGCCAAGGTTTGGCTTCTTGCTTTACTTTGGGGTTGGAAGAAAGAGTGGCATACTTCAATCTCCTTTTTTTTCGAACGGGCGGAGAGAACAGGTACAACTTGTTCTCCCGCATGCTCTGTTTTGCGTCTAGAGCTAGACACGTACTTCAACTTGTTCTCATGGTGGTTCATAGATGTGGTACTTTGCCACTTGGTTGTTTTCTCCGGCTAGGTAGAGCTTGAGGCATTGCGCATTGACTTTGAAAGCTTTTCTTGCTCCCTTAGAGATCTCAACAACATTATGTGGGAACATTTTCACCACGGTGAAAGGACCGGACCATCTTGACTTCGACTTTTCTGGGAACAGCTTGATGTGTGAGTTGAACAATAATACCTTCTGCCCAGGATGAAATCCCTTTGCTTGGATGTTCTTGTCATGCCTCTTCTTGGTTTTCTCCGTGTATATCTCAGAATTTGTGAAAGAGAACAGCCTGAATTCATCAAGCTCACCCAGCTACAACTTCCTGTGTGTATCTTCGGATGGGACAAAACCATTCTGAATAGTGTATAGTTGTTCATCTGGAGAAGTATCACATATGTCTGCTTGTTCTCCATGCTTGTTCTCATTCAGGATCACAATAATTCCTCATTTGCTTGGGACTTCTCGAAGTCAGTCCATGCAAGAGCTTCCTTGTGCTTTAGAAGAACAGGCAGAGGTTGGGCTTTATCCTTGTGTTTCTGAAGAATAGGAAGAAGTTGGGCTTTATTTTGTGGTATCAGTTGTGATGAGATGATTACATGTAATTTGTCAGGGGGTTGTGGGTAAGCATATTCCAGATGACTAGGTAGTGTTTTGAACTCAAGAACAGGTGGTTCTTCGAGTGAGGATATGAGATGTGGTTTTTGTTGGTTGTTCAAGGGATCAATGGGTGTCCGCTTGTTCCCACAGACAACTAAACCGCTCTCTTTGGCTTCCTGGTCATCATGTGCTTCCTCCTTTAGATCAGGTTCAACATGTTCCTGCAAATTATCACACCAAGGCACATCAAAAGTTTCAAGAAAATAACAAGTATCATCACTAGCCAAATGGCATTTCATAGTTTCATTCATTTTGAACACAACTTGCTGGTTATGCACTTTGAGCCTAAGTTCACCCTTATAGACATCTATGATTGCTCTAGCCGTAGCTAGGAACGATTTACCAAGGATAATTGGAACATGAGCATCTTCTTCTATATCCATAATCACAAAATCAGCTGGTAGTATGAATTTATCTACCTTGACTAGGATATCCTCAACCATTCCCACAGGGTACTTGACAGAATGATCAACCAATTGAATGGACATTCTCGTTGGTTGGGGTTCTCCTAGACCAAGCTGTTTGTATATTGAATAAGGCATAAAATTTATACTTGCTCCTAAGTCACATAAAGCATTGTCAATATTAAAGCTACCAAAAAAGCACAGGAGTAAAACTTCCTGGATCTTTCTCCTTTTTAGGGAGAAGTTGCTTGTTCTGAATGAGAGAAGAACAAGTACGGCTTAGCTGGACCATGGACACACTCTCCAACTTCTTCTTGTTCTGCAACAGATCCTTTAGGAACTTCACATACATTGGTGATGATGATAGTGCTTCCACAAAAGGAATGTTGATGTGGATCTTCTTTAACATCTCTAAAAATCTCCCTTGTTTCTCCTTCATTGCTTGTAGCTTTAGCCTTCCTAGATAAGGAATCTTTGGTACATACACACGCTCAGGTTGCCTCTCTGGAATGGGATCAGGACTAGATTGCTTTGGTGATTCCACAACTGAATTTGTTGACTGAGCAACATGTGGCTGTGTTTCTGGATCTGCTTGTTCAGCCAGAATATGCATTTTAGTTGCATGCTTGAGCTCCAATAACTCTTCTCCGCTCCTCAACATGACTGCATTTACTGCCTCCTTTGGATTCAACTCCGTGTTGCTTGGAAGGACCTCTTTGTTCTTAGGACAATATTTGCCAATTGGATGAGTTGAGTTTCCAATCTTTTGATTGAGCTTTGTTATTGTTGTGCTAGCTGTTGGAAATTGAAGATTTACGACGTTCGTAGCGGAATTAAAAATTTTCAAGTTCTTAAACCAAGAACCGTTAGCTTATTGAATAACAATTAAGAATATTGGTTAGATAAAATACCTCTAGGAGATTACTATCTAACGTTGTTGTCGCGCCCACAAGTCTTCTTTAATTTAATCTCGCGAGTGCCCAAAGTAGAACACCTCTAGCGTTAACTCCACACGAGCAAGAACGAATAAAACGGTAAATCGAAACCCCAATTTTGGTCTAGGAATTTCGGCTTCTCTAGAGAGAATTAATTGTGTGTGTCAAATACCCCATAGGGGGTTGTATTTATAGTGTTTAGAATTGTCTCTCCTAAATAAAAATCCTATTTCCAAAAGGACTAGGTCAACTCTTATTTAATTAATAAAAACAATTTATATTCAAATTAGTATTCCTATTTAGTTAAACTAATAATTTATAAAAATCCACATTTATTAAATTACTCAATTAACTAATTAATAATCTCAATTATTATACTAGTAGGATATAATTAATTAACATTATAACACATTATAATTTAATTCAATTAAACTATATATATCAACACTATATATACATATTTCGACCAACATTACCAAATACACATATTTGGTATATTTACCAATTTACCATTTTATCCTTCAATACTCTTAGTGTGTGACCCACTAGGTCCTTACCACAACAAGTCGTATATTAATCTAATCTCCATTAATTAATATAACATAGAAGAGCGTCGACTCAAATATGGAGATACTCTTCTAACTCGGAGTCATAAGGAGTCAAGATTAACAATTGACTTCTTTTACCTGTCAGTGATAGTTGCAATATAATTCGGTCCCTCATCAATATTATCTTTAATGAATTATGATCACGGAAAAGTCAATCATATAATTTATTATTAATTTACTTATGCTCAAATAAATATTCTCCATAAATTGAAAACCATTTCCAATTTATCATATTAACTCACACAAAGATTTAGAACTATTTATTCACAAGAGGCCCAAGATAAATCTTCTCTAATACAGAAGTGATGATATCCTCAATCTAACATTAACTGTTTTGCAATTACTTTATGTGTTACCCAATGTCTACCCGAAGGACACCCGTATATTGGATCGTACAGATAGTAGAATCAAAGTAACACACTCCATAATTCAAAGTCACATGAATGAGTATTTGAGTTCTAGGACTACTTTATATCTATTACCACATATGAGTTAAAGCTAGTTGACATTTATGTATTTATTCCATACTAGTAACTCAAAGCGGGGTCTCCAATATATATAACATCATTATACATATCTATATAATTATCCAGATATCTCGTATAATCTAAGTTCGTGAGATCAACTTCTTATTCATGAATAAAGGATATATTATATGCAAGTCTCAACAGTATATATACCAATCCAATAATATAATACTCGACTTGGGATATTTTAAGTTTATTTAATCATTAAAGTATTGTCTCACTTCATCTTGTATGAACACTTTAAGATTATCAATAAAAACTATGGATTTCTTTTAACTAATAATTACAACGTAACTGTAAGCACTGGTTTTCGAACCCGATGATGAAAACAATCTATGAGCTCCTCGTCGCGCCAGCTGCTCAAATACTGATACTCGTCGGAGAACAGATCATCTTTTCAGGGTCATAACCTCTTCCACCCGCTCCTCGGGACCATGAGTGTGTCACTTTCATGCTTATGAGAAAATCCTCGATCACGAAATGATATACGGTCACAAGTACTATTCACTAGGGACCGTACGGTCTCAACACTGTTTGTTGAGACCGTACGGTCACAAAAAATCTGACTGTACGGTCACTGCCACGTGGCAGATAGCAATCCAATCCTTATCTGCCATGTGGCTGGTGGTCCAATAAAAACGTGACACGTGTACTAAAATCCAAACGAGTTTGGCCGGGCCTTGTAAGGTCCGGCCGGGTCTTGGGCTAAGCCCGTCTCAGATCCAAATTTAGATCTGAGACGGGTAAACATGTGACCGTACGGTCACCAAATTGGGACCATACGGTCACAAGCTTGTGACCGTATGGTCACAAGCTACCCTATAAATACCCCCCGGATTTCTCATTCAATTCACCAACAAACACTCATTGTCTTCTCTCTCTAGCTCGTTCTAAAGCGATTCTTGACCCGATATAAGTTGCCTCTGATAAAGTTGCCTCTCAAAGTTGCCTAAGGTTGCCTCCGATACAGAAAAGAATTGCTAGAGTCCAAGCTCGAGAGTATTTCATAAAATATTCCCAGAAAAGGTCCTCACGACCACCAAAAATATATTCCCCCCTTATCAAAAATTCCAAACCTAGGCATCACCCGCAGCCCCACTAGAGCTGATTAAGTCATGTTCCTAGCTACCACTCCGGAGGACGCCCTATGCAGTTCCGGCCCCCAAGGTTCCTCCCTGAAAAGATCTCTGTTCTTCAACGAACATTAGTCCGCGAGCAATCACTGGCACGCGACGAGGGTAAGCTTCTGAGGGTTTTGTACCGTGTCACCCAGCGGTTTACTGTCTAAATATTTGCGCATTTAAATATTTCTGTGTGATAACCCTAAATGTCAAGATAATAAACGGTTAGGCTGCATTAAAGATCCTCTGGGTCCTGGAATGTCGGAATTAATAAGTTGTATCCACGAACATAAATAGAATCTCTGGTTTTCAAATTAATCAGTACAAACGCCGGTTCGTACATTTTCCCGGTCGGCCGGGTGGCGACTCTAGTCAAAGAAGGCTAAAGCCGCTATGAGCAACCACTTACGCTCACAGTGGCGACTCCGCTGGGGATCAAAAATATATTCTACCGTTATAAGTTAACTTCAACGTATGATTATTCTTGAAGTTGATTTATTAATAGGAGGATGTAGGTTTGGTTTTCGCTTTTTGTAAAATCATTTCTTAAATTATTTTATAAAGAGTAAAAATGGGATACAACTGAAGCATTTCTGACAGTCTAGGGCTATAAATAGAGTTATTGCTTTCTCATACTGCATAAAACAAAAATCCCGAATGGTCAACGTGTGTTATGGGTCGTGCTTACTGTCGTTTCCTTTAAAGGACGCATAGGTCGATCTGTAACACCACCTACAACCTTGTACCGTCGACACGCTGCTCAAAACCCTTAAATGGGGAGGCGCTAGGAATATCTTGCTGTGGGAACCCTTTTGTACTATCAAACGAGACCGAAGCCTCATATAGTCAGCCTAGATATCTCCACTAGGAACTACCCTCAAACATCATGTAAATCGCGTCTGTCGAGAGCGTTTTAACATCGAAAGGAAAGATGTTGAAAGAAACCCACCTACGACAGAGACGCACCACATGAAGAATGAGAGGGAGTGACGACTTTGTGTGTTGACAACTTGTTGATTGCTTGATCATACATACTCTGGAGCATATAGAAGGTCCGAATTTCGCCGTCTAGGCGTTTCTTCGATTCAGGAAAATATTTCGTTGCAATCCCGCAAATAGCGTTGTCATGAATGTCCACCTCGGAAAAGGGAAAAGGTTGCAAAGGATGTAACATAATATAACTTGAATCGAAGGAATGCCCAGACCAGTAAAATATCGGCTAAAAGAGAAGCGAAAGAACGACCCATGGCTGAAATAAAAATCTCATAAAAACATGTCGTGATGCGATCTTTCGTATCTGCACAAGCCGGAGACCCCATTCAGGAATATTGCCTTCATCATCATGCATTCATAAGGTAGTACCCTTGAGCGGAGTCTAACAAACCGAAGCGGGAGGAGGATCAATAGGACCACGCATACATGCATCTCACGAACCAAGAATAACGAGAGGCTCATACCATCTTTCCCCGTATAGAGCGACTGTGGACAAGGGCAAACCGAAGGTTGGTTAGGGCAGACCCAATCACGGAGCCCGAAAACGTATTAGTTGAAAGCGCGTCCGATTCGGAAGAAGACATGGCAGAGCCGAACAACATCCCTGACGCTGCTACTGAAATTGCCAAAGCATTGGCGACCATGCTCCAGTCCTCCGAATACCAGATGATGATGGACTTAGCCATCGAGAAAGGATGCCAGAAGGTCCTGGCCAAACACTTGGAAAATGGAGAAAAACCTGAGTCTGAATTAGGAAGATCTCATGGGATGGAGAAGCCAAAAGACCCGAATGACTCAGAAGGGAAGTTGGACTACATCATCGGGCACCTAGAAAGTAAGGTCGGGAGCGCCGCTACCCCGACTAGCAAAACATTGGCATCCTATCTAAGGCCTAATGGACAAGGGCTTCCCCCAGGGTTTGTGATCCCAGCATTTATCCGGTTCATCGGGAAAGGAGATCCCACTGGGCATATCAAACACTTCGCCAATCTCATGAATCTATCCCCCTTAGACATGAAACAAGCAACCGGTTTGTTTGCCTTCTCACTCGAGGGTAATGCCTTGGAGTGGTACAATGGGTTGAAGTTCAGCGTCCAAGAGAATTGGGATGAACTGGTAGCTGCATTCACCAAGCAATACGAAATCAACACCCTGCAGAAATACACGTGGGCAGATCTGGCGGCCCTCAAGCAGAATGTAGTAGAAAGGTTCGACGCCTACTATGACAACATGTGGTTGCCAGTGGCTGGAAAACTGGCTGTCAAACCTCCAGAGAGTGATTTGATAGAATGCCTGTCCAGCGGGGTATTGCCCCGAGTCAGGGACGTAATTCAATATCAAACTTTCAATACATTTGAGGACCTGTTCCAGACGGTCCGAAAAGTCGAAAGACATGTCATTAACCAAGAACCCAGGGCCACATATGGAAGAGGGAACAACGCACGGGGCAGCGAACCAGAACAAACTCCTGGGGGGCGAGGAACCCAATCCATCGAATACCGAGGAGCCTCTTCTGGAGTTAACGTAATTCACCTAAACGTTAACCTCAAAAAGGCATTCGACCGCCTAGCTCATGAAGGGAAAATCTCTCCTGTTAGGCCGCCCATAATTATCAAACCAAGCGAAAATCTGGAGAGGTTCTGTGACTATCATTAGGTCTTCTCACACCGTACCACCAAGTGTGAAGCACTGCACAAATAAATCATGAGAATGATTGAAGAAGGAGAGATAGAAGCTCAAAAGGCCCTGAGCACCAAGAAGAACCCCCTACCAGACTACCGCGACGTTCCTCCCCCGCGGACTATGATGATCAACTCGGAATTCACAGAAAAAGAAGTCCTAAAAAGCGTCGACAGGACACCAAGGGCACACACCCCGATGGGTCATTTCTCCCCGTGCCTCTCGGTCAACATGATGCAATCATGGTGTACCCCGGCTCAGATTATGGCCTGCCTCGGGGGAAGAATCAGAAGATCTCCAGACAAGGTCAGCAATTGGTGGTCAGACTCGTCAGATGACGAGCCAACAGAAGAACAAGCCGGGGCCACAATAAACCATGTCACCAGATCAAGGTGGGTATTTCAACCAACGCCAAGAACACGAGAGCCAGAGCCGACCACGAACGGGAGAGAGGGAAGTGGCCAAGACTCTAACGAAAAGGGGATGGTGGCTAAGCAACTGGCAAAGACCCCGATGAAAATGTCCGTGTGGGAACTCCTGGTATCATCCAAGGAACACCGGGACACATTAATTGAAAATCTCTTAGCTGTGCCTATAATAGCAACAATAACCCCAAATGAACTATGCTGCATAGTGCAAGGAATGCGGGAACCGGTGGCAGAAATATCTTTCACAAAAGAGGACCTTCCCGCTGAAGGAGCAATCCACAACAAAGCCCTGTTCATACAAGTAGAGGTTAAAGGAAGACCTCTGTCGTGTGTTATGGTAGATGACGGGTCGGCCCTCAACATATGCCCCAAGAAAATGTTGGGACGGCTCGGGCTGACAATGGAAGACATCAAGCCCACAGAAATGGTTATCCGGGCCTATGATGACTCGAAGAGAGAAGTGTTGGGCGTCTTCGAAGCAGAAGTTGTAACAGAGCCCATCAGGTCAATGGTAGAGTTCGTAGTGATGGATATTCCCGTCACATTTGCCTTGCTACTCAGGTGACAGTGGTTCCACCCCTTAGGAGGAGTCCCATCCACCCTACACCAGAAGATCAAGTTCCCAATAGGAGACAAAGTTGTCACCATCCCTGCTCATGATGACCTCATGGTAGCCATAATCACCTCGGATTCCCCCCCCCCCCGAGGTGGATTCCAAGCAGCCATGATATATGAAGGAGAAATGCCCGTATCAGCCGCAAACTTGCTAAAAAAGATGCGCTTCATGCCAGGAATGGGTCTAGGAGTAAACCAACAGGGGCCGCCCACTTTCAATATCCCCTGCGAAGCTAAAAGAGGAAGAGAAGGGTTATGATATTTGTTGTGTACAAATGAGTGGGATGACACTAGCAAGTGCACTAGACAAGTAATAAAGTGATAAGTTTATCGTCTCCACAAGGATAAAACAGTCTCAAGCTGGTCTCTTTTCAGATATAGAACAGTCGGCTGGTTGTGCTTAATTGATTTGAGAATTTCTAAACTACTATAAACTAAATATAAACTAATGGCAAGACTGATCATACAATTCTTAAATGGATTTAACCAATATAAAACGAGCAGGTGTAAAGCACAGCCAAAACTAATGGTAAACAAGCACACAATTCCTTCATACAAATCAACCATGTTTATTATAGATCTAGGGTATCTTCACTATATTCACTCAAGTCAGATGGTCACAGTTTCCCAAGATTCTTTATACTTATGTAAAATTAGTTTCCATTAGATTACACAAGCACAAGCATTAAGCACAAGAAGCATCTTATAAATAAGAACCCCTAGCATACATCTTATCCTTATTGGTCCCGGTATAAAATATATGTGTTCAATAGTTTATCTATTGCTTGATCCGAGTTGGTCCCTACAACATCAAACAACTGAGAATACAAGTTCGCGAGGCTTGCATATGAATGGAAATTCTATTGAACAATCAAAACAAACATGACTTCATTCATAATAGGGAAAAGATATGCTTACAACCACCAGCCGGAAGGCTGGCTTTCCACCTTGAGCGACTATTCACTCATTGTCATGCTTAAAATCCAAAATAAGAAAAGTACGAACAGGCTGCTGCCTGGTCTCAGAGAGACCTTACACTACTACTACTGAAACTGAAACTAAACTACTACTAATGTCTTAACTAATTGATTATCATAATGAATCTGAAAGCAATACCCATGCAAGGGTATTTATACAAGAAAAGAAATGATAAACAAAGGAAGATGCTCCTTGGAATCTAGCTGTTCTCGGGCAGACTGTTCTCAGCAGAAAAGGACAACTGCATAGTAAGACAAAGCAACCTGCAGAAAAGACAAAAGCACAAGAAGACAACTCCAAACCCCAATGCCTTCCACAAACCTCCAAAAACTCTACTTTTTGACTTCCCCACATCACAAAACCGAGACCATGTGATGTAAAGGCATCTTTGACTTGATTCTACAGATTCAACCCTTATTACAAGCTGTTCTGACTCAACTGGGCACATGCAGACTATTCGGGAGCACATGCTCAACTTGTGCACTAAAGAACAATCTCAGGCTATTCGAAACACAATTTAAGCACAAAAACTCTATGGAAAATCCTTGATTTTATAGGCACAAATCACACTCAACAATATTCTGCAAAAAGGAACGGGGGCACGTTCGAAGGAACAAAATGGGTCGCTTCAAAGAAAAGGCTGGAGGAAGCCGGGGAGGAAACTAAGAGGGAACCCGACATGATGAAATGGCAGAAAACTCGCACAAATGCGCCAATCCCAGTCCCAGAAAGGCGCATCCAAGACCTCGCAGATGAACTAGCCAAGATGAAGGTCAACAAGGGAGAAATGGAGGTCAAAATGAGAGAAGCCGTAAAGCGAGTGTTCGAAGAAGTCATGAGAGGGAAGCAAAGCGAAGACGCGAGGATGCCTCAGGGAGATGCCAAGGACATGAAGACGACTCAAGAGATCGAAGAAGGAACCACACTGGAGAACCCAGATCCTGCGACCCTGCTAGATTCGGCCCTATACGATGATGACGTCGTGTATAATTGTGATTTCATGTTTCAAAACGATGTATTCACTTCAAAACATGATGCAATGAAATCCCAATTTGCTTACTTGTGTGACTTGTCAGAAGATGGCACCGTTCATTCATTAGATCATTTGACTAGTGCATTTAGCATACATAACACCGCATTACATCATGTTAACCTAGGAACGAAGAATGAACCAAGGTTAGTACCGATTTCGCCCGACTTATCCCCTGCAGAACGTAGTCAAATCGAAGCAGTCTTAAGACGACATCAAAAGGTCTTCGCCTGGTCGTATGAGGATATGCCAGGAGTAGAACCCTCCATAGCCAAACACACCATCCCCTTAAAGCCTGGAGCGGTGCCAGTTAGACAGCAATTAAGGAGGCTAAGGCCAGAATGGGCCCAACTAGTCAAGGATGAGATAACAAAGCAGATCAAGTCAAAATTCCTCGAAGTGGTCGACTACGCGGAATGGGTAGCAAACGTGGTTCTTGTAGGGAAAAAGGATGGAAAGGTGCGGGTGTGTGTGGATTATCGGGATCTTAACCGAGCCTGTCCAAAGGATAACTTTCCGCTACCACACATAGATGTGCTCGTAGACAGTGCCGCATCGGCCGTAATGTATTCTCTCATGGACGGTTTCTCGGGGTACAATCAAATCCTCATGAAGATAGCCGATAAGGTCAAAACCTCATTCATCACGGAGTGGGGAACGTACTGCTACAAGGTAATGTCGTTCGGATTGAAGAATGCAGGAGCAACTTATCAAAGGGTCGCGACGACTTTACTGCACGACATGATCCATAAAGAAGGGGAAGTTTACATGGACGATATGCTGGTAAAGTCGGACACAAGAGAGGGACACCCCGCAACATTGGAAAATTTCTTAACACGGATAGAGAAGTACAACTTGAGACTCAACCTGAAGAAATGTGTGTTTGGGGTAACCTCCGGAAAGTTGCTAGGACACATTGTCAGCGACAAGGGCATCGAAATTTACCCCGAGAAGGTTAAAGCCATCACTGAGATGCCAGCCCCAAGGACGGAGAAAGAAGTTTGGGCATTCCTCGGAAGTATCCAACATGTTAGTCGCTTTATAGCAAAGCTCACAACGGTATGCGAACCTATCTTCAAGTTGCTCAGAAAAGATGAGACAAACCAATGGAATGATAATTGCCAACTCGCCTTTGACAAAATCAAGAAATGCCTTGCGAGTCTGCCCGTGTTAAAGCCACCTCGACCTGGGAGCCCCCTCACACTATACCTGACAATGGAAGATGCGTCGGTAGGGGAAATGTTAATCCAAACCCAGGATGACGGAGTAGAACATCCTATCTACTATCTCAGCAAGAAGCTACTCCAGTATGAATGTAAATATGATTTGCTAGAACGAACTTGTGTTGCTATGATCTGGATCACTCGAAAGCTGAGGCACTACTTTCAATCCTACGAAGTCGTAGTTGTCTCAAAAGTAGATCCTATGAGACACCTCGCCACGGCACCCACACTAGTAGGTAAACTTGCTCGATGGGCGTTATTGCTATCTGAATTTGACATCAAGTTTGTAAACTCAAAGGTGGTCAAAGGAAAGGCCGTCGCTGAGTTTCTGGCCCGACAACCGTTGCCCGAAATCGAAGATGAACCTTGGCAATTCGAGTTCCCGAACGAAAACTTGGGGGTGATTACTATTCAAGGGTGGAGAATGCACTTCGATGGAGCCCAGAATAGGAACGGGGCTGGAGCATGAGTGGTGTTAGTTTCGCCAACGGGAGTTACTATACCGCTAGCAAAGAGATCACAATTCAAGGCCACAAACAATGCGGCGGAATATGAAGCATGTCTCTTCAGAATAGAGGCGTTGATAAGCCTGGGGGCACGTGAAGTAGAAATCACTGGAGATTCGCTATTAGTACTGTGTCACGCGACTGGAGAATGGGGAGTACGAGAAGAACGCTTCCGACCTTACGTCAAAAAGCTACGCGCAATGATTCGGAATTTCGACACGTGTACGTTCCACCATGAGAAGAAAATCAAATGGCCGATGCGTTAGCCACATTAGCATCGAATTGGGAAGGGATGCAAGCGGCACCCTTAAAGCCACTGGTTATGACATCGTCCCACTTCCCGATCCACCTAATGGAGTATGTGCTTCACATACACGACACAAAACCATGGTACGTGGACATCCAACGGTTTATAACAAGTGGCACATACCCATCAGAGGCGACAAAAAGCGACAAGCTGGTCATCAGGAGACTAGCATCTAAATGTCGAGAAGTAGGAGGGATATTGTACCGGTGATCCGCCAGTGGTATGCTACTAAAATGCCTATTTGAGGACGAAGCAAGGAAAACCATGGAAGAAATACACCAGGGATTCTGTGGACCGCACATGAACGTAGATTCCATGGCCAAGAAGATCACGAGACAAGGGTGTTGGCCCTATCAAGAACAGAATCACCTAGAGGGGGGTGAATAGGTGTCAAAGTTGAAAACTGAGAAATTCTATGTTTTTCGGGAAACTTATTTTTCAGAGTCAGAAGCTAGCTTACAGAAGTTGCTTCTGAGGGAAATTCTGCCTAAACACAGTTAGACTGTTTTCAGCAACAGAAGTTCTGATTTGAGAACTTCTGGACAGTCTTCTGAACAAAGACAATGATACTTTAGAGAAAATCTGTTTCAGCACTAAATATAAGCAAGTACACAGAAGCACAAATAACAAGTATAAGAGGGAGAAAGAAGTTCAGGAGATCCTGATTGAACAATTCGATTTATCCAAGTTCGCCACAGAAGTCCTGTGACTACGTCTTGTCCCTGAGGTCGCAGCCTACAGAGATTTTATAAATCCACTATTCAGAACTTTTATGGCGAGTTCAGAAGCTCCTTTACATCAACAGAACTTAAGCTAATTTCTCACTTAGTTCTGACTAGCCTAAAAAGAGTTAAAGGATTTCCACCAGAACAAACAATACTCTATTTTCTGGATTTCTCACCCAACTCTAATCTCAACTAGATTTCTCTCTTTAAATCTAACTGAATATCACAAACGATATCAGTTTACAAGATTCCTATTATGAACTTGTTTTTCTTCACTCTCTCACTTTAACTAAGACTGTGCTAAGAAAGATTGAGAATGGGAAGTGGTGCTCTGTTTTTCTTGTTAAAACAGTGCGTTGAGATTTTGCTCGATGATCACGCGTGTGTTTGATGCACTGGAGCTTGGCTACTATTTATAGTGAATGAAGATGACCGTTGGTGAATTTGAATCTTCAATAGAGATGACATCAGTTGTTGTAGCCGTTAATTTGTCAAGTCTTCAAACGGTCTTCAAACACTTTGATTCTGTTATCCTTGTTCTTTAACTAAATCCGGTAAGAGATTTGAAATCAAAGATGAGGTTGACTAGAATCATTCTTCAATTGGATCAACAAAGGGTAGACAAGGAAATTCTGGTTTCTTTTGAACAGACAAGCGCGCTCCATCAAAACAGCTTTTTGAACTTTTGGCGCCTTGCATTAAATGCAAGTGTCAGAGCATTAAATGCTCAAAGAGAACCCGTGACTAAGCTTTCAGAAGCTAATTTCCAGTTTTCTAGACTTCTGATCAAATTGGAAAGTATAAGAACCTCTGAGGAGAGCTTTAGCAGACTTCGGCTTCAGAGCGGAGCATCCAGCTTCTGAATTATTGAAACTCTGATTTCAGCAAACGGATCTTCTGAGTCCTCTAGGTAATCCAAAAAAGATTCATTCAGCACCTGCTGAGTAACTTACACATAGACTAAGTAAACAAAAATATTAGTCAACAGTAAACTATGTGTAAGAGAGTATTAAGTTTTCATCTTCTGAAACGATTTGGACATAATCAAAATACTTAGGGTTCATCATTCTCCCCCATTTTGGTTATGGACAAACCGTGGTCAGAAGGTAACAGAAAACATGAGGTTTAGAAAATGACTTCCTGATTCATATGTTTCATAACTTCTGAGTAAATTAACTCCCCCATTTTAGTGTAAATGGTGAACTTCAGCAATCTGTATAAACTTAGAAATGACTTAAGATCAAGTTGTTAGATTTTAGTGAAGTATAATTTACTAAGTCACAAAGAAACATAAGCAAAAGTAAGTAGTCAGAGACACAAGAAAGTATAAGAAGGATTCAGTGTATATAAAAGCATCAGAAGACAACATATGAAACAAAATAATCACAAGAGCAGAAAAAGTCCTAAGACAAAAACTACCCAACCCAGAACCTAGCTAAGAAGCTTAAGTCCTAAAGAGATTACAAGTTCCTAGGTTTCTTCTGAGGAGGAGGAACACCACTTGAACCTTCAGCAACACTCTGTCTCTTAACACCAGTATTGAGACCACTCTGCTGAGCAGACTTCTCCCTCGTTTGACCAGAACCAACAGGAATACCCAAAGCACCTTGAGAGTCCAATTTTTGCTGAACTTTCATTGCAGTAGAATATTGCTGAGGAGTTGGCCTCACAGTGTTGATCATATCCATTCTTCTTCTGAAATCAGCATCAATGGTCTTCATATGATCAAAAGTCTGACCAGACATAGGTCGCTGTCTCTGAACGTCTTCCACAAGGAGCTTGATCAACCGATTGTTAGCATACACAACAACAGTGAGATGCTCATTCTGAATATAAGTCTGTCCTCGAACAAACCTATAGCAATTGTGAAGAGTCTTCTCTTGTTCACGTGCTTGAGTGTGCATAACCTTCAGAAGTTCAGTAAGCTCAGCAATCTGTGCGTTCTGAGCAGATACAGTAGACTCAATGTTGGAGAGCCGATTGTTGAGATCAGGAGTGATGTCATATACAATCTTAGCAGCCCCGGAAGATGATGAACCTTGAGCAGAAGATTTCACTTCTCTCAGAATGTGATTGGCAGTACTTTGCAGGTCATCAATCTTACTTGGGAGCATCTTCTCATGAGCCTCATAATGCTCGTTTGCTTCCTTGACTTCTTCTGTCAATATCTCCAAATTCTCATTGACCTTCAGAGAAGAAGCAAGAGCAATGTTGTCCAATGAAGGAAGAGTCAGAGCTAATTCTCTTAATTTGTACAGCTCTTCATAGGTAGCTAGATGAAGTGTAGAAAGATTCCGTATGTAGACAGAAGGATCCTGCATTTGAAGCATAGTCATGAGCTGCAGGTTCTGAGCTTTAAAGGATTGTAATTCTTGCAGCACAATGCCCTGAGCATACATGTCAGCAGCAGAAGTTCTTTGCCCCATACCAGCAAATATGTTCAGCAATTCATCAGAGCCACTCTGACTCATTCTTCTCAACTCCTCAACACTGGGAGCACCACCAGCTTCGGATACACCAGAAGCTCTACCCATGAAACCAAAACTACCAAATCTGGTATCCAAATCATCTCGATTCATATGCTTGCGTAGGAAGTCATAATTGGATGACAACCCAGCAAAGCAGGAAGTAGTGGAGGAGGTAGTTAAGGGATCACACACAGGAGGTGCATGTCCAGAGGTTGAGAGTGGAGGAATTTGAGTGGTTGAGGAAGGGATTGTATGTGTGTTTGAGGAAGAGATGGTAGGTGAGATGGAAGGTAGTGTGGATGGAAGTGAGAAATATGGAGCAGTAAATCCAATTGATGGACTTACAGAGGAAGTATGAATGGAGGAGGTAGTGGATGTGGCTATGGAGTCTGTGAAAATGGGAGCAGTGTTTAGATTCACTTCTGAAAAGGATCCAGAAGGAGGAATAATTGGAGGAGGTACAACTTCAGAAGTTGAAGTTGTAAGAGGAATGGAAGTGTGAGATACACTCACTTCTGTGACAGAAGGTAGTGAAGGAGATGGATGGGGAGTGAGAGTGGGAGATGAGATAACCTGTTCAGAGGAGTTTGGATCAAACATAGAAATGGGCTCAGCAAAGATATGAGCCATTCTGATCAGCGTTTCAGAGGCATTCCTATCACCAGGGTTTCTTCCTTGATTCAGAAGAATGTTGTCAATGAAATTTTCATCATCAACATTCTCAACAAACTGTTTTGCACCGTGAAGAACCTCTTCATCTTCTGGTTCACTCACTTCTGACAGCTCTTCAATCAGAGGAGCATCAACATCCTCTTCAGCAGACATCTCCAACATGTCTTCATCAGCAGCTTCCGGTTCCTCAACAACAGGATCCTCTAATTCAGCACTGGGGGCAAGAACGAAGTCCTTTTTCCTCAGCGACCTTCGTTTTGCAACAGCCTTCTTTCCAATCCTGGTGGAGAGAGAGATATTCTCAAGTATCCGAGTGGACAGAGAGATATTCTCAAGTTTCTCACCTTCTTCTGAAGCCTCAACTTCCTTTGAGAACTCCGCATCCTTAAGTTCATCAGCACATGCTATGAGTCTTGCATCGGCCTTGGCCTTTGCAGCAATTTCTCTTTCAGCTGCTAACTTATCCTCAGCTTCCTTCTGCATTCTTTTCTTATCAGCAAGAGCCACAACTCTTGCAACTTTTTCAGCTTCAGCAGCCTTCTCTCTTTCAGCAAGGCGTGCGTCCTCAGCATCTTGAGCTTCCTTCTCAGACACATCCTTTGGTTTCTCAGCAACGATCTTGCCAGATGGTTCAACACTGATTCTTGTTTGAACCATAGTGGGAAGAGGTTCTGAGACAACCACTTTCTCAACAGTTAGGACCAACTTGCTTGATCCTTTCTTTCCCTTGCCCTTCTTGGCAACATTCTTTCCTTTCTGAGCAGCAGCCTCAACCGTTTCCTTCTGAGCAATACTCACAGAGGAGCCCTTCTCATTCTTCTTCGGAGTCACACCAAAGTTAAGGTTCCTGAAGGTATGCATCTTCAGAACCGTACTCCTACTTGTAACACCTTCTCCTGAAACCACAACAGAGGCTGCCTCAAACAACCTAGTCAGGAGTGAGCCATAAGCTAATGCACTCACGGTAGTCACATTCTTCATCTGCCTTATCAGCATGGCAGGTAGATTGATCTTCTTCTGATTGACCAGATGCCACATAAAAACTCTTTCCCTGTTGGAAACACCATTAACCCCTCCAGCCTTCGGAAGGAACACGTTAGTTGTAAGGTAGTGTGCCCACCTCTGGTGCTGAGTGAGCCAAGTGGCATAAGTTTCTTTGGCACTGAGATCTGGTCTAGCCTAGTTGGCTTCTGTAAAACCATCTGCTGAACCATCATCACCTATGATGATTCCTTCATCATCAATACCGATCACTTGAGAAATAGAAGCCCTGCTGACCTCAATCTCAATTTCTCTGACTTCTGAGTGTAGAACATCCTCCTCATTAGAAAAGAAATGGAGGTTCTGATAGAATTCGGTGACTAACTTAGGGTAAATGAATTCATCGAGAGAAACGAAAGAATTCCAGTTTTGAGCGCTAAGCCATTTGGAGATAGGTTCAGTGGATTTAACTTCATCATCTAGGAACCTAGAAGTGAATACCCTAGATTCGCTAACTTTCTTCTTAGATTCAGTGGTAAAGATGTGAGTAATAGTGATTTCTTGAGCCATTGTAGAAAGATTTAAGAAATTAGGTTAAGTTTTTGAGAAGAAGAAAACACAGAGAGAAATGAGAATCTAATATCAAAGAAAATGAGAGTAAAAACTTCTAAGTATGGAAAACCCCTATTTATACCCAAACAAGGAAACCGTTCCAATTCAAAAAGTAAATACACACCGTTTAAAAGGGAACAGATAACCGTTAACCACAGAATAGCGCCGTAAAATGCAGTAGATAACGCATGCTTAGATGTCAAATCATGATTAGAATTAATTATCACTTAATTATCTTAAATGATTAATCACTTAAGACACACAGAAATAATTAAGCTAAGTTACTGAAGTGGATAAGTCATACCAATGCCTTCTCGTAAGTTGCTGAAGGAATTACCAGCCAGAGGCTTAGTAAACATATCAGCAAGATTCTCTTCAGAGGCAACATGAGTGATGATAATATCCTTCTTCAGAACATGATCTCTCAGAAAGTGATGCCTAATATGAACATGCTTCATCCTGCTGTGCTGAATAGGATTCTTTGAAAGATCAATTGCACTCTTGTTATCACAGTAGATTGTAATTGTTCCAAGGATGGCTCCATAGTCAGCAATTTGTTGCTTGATCCAGAGCATCTGAGAAACACAACTTCCAGCAGCAACATACTCAGCTTCAGCAGTTGAGAGAGCCACAGAGGTTTGCTTCTTACTATGCCAGGAGACTAGGCACTCCCCCAGAAAATGACAACCACCAGAAGTGCTGACCCTCTTCAATTTATCTCTACCATAGTCAGAGTCTGTGTATCCTATAGGAGTGAAATCAGAACTACAGGGATACCACAAACCAGCTTCTGGTGTGCCTTTAAGATATCTGAGAATTCTTTTGACAGCAACATCATGAATCTCTCTAGGCTTTGATTGATATCTAGCACAAAAACACACAGCAAAATGTATATCTCGCATGCTGGCTGTTAGGTATAAAAGAGAACCAATCATACCTCTGTAGGTTTTTATATCTACGGGTTTACCAGCTTTCTCTTCATCATCAATGTCTTTGCTGACATCCATTGGAATATCAACAGCATTAGAGTCCATCATGCCAAATTTCTTCAGCACTTCTCTAGTGTACTTGGTTTCATTGATAAACACACCATCATTACTTTGCTTGATCTGAAGTCCTAAGAAGAAGGTTAATTCTCCCATCATAGACATTTCAAACTCAGCCTTCATGTGGTCACTGAACTCTCTGCACAAAGATTCATTAGTAGCACCAAATATAATATCATCAACATATACCTGAGCTATAAGGATATCCTTGTTCTTCTTCAGAGTGAACAGAGTTGTATCAACACAGCCTCTGACAAATCCCTTAGACAGAAGGAACTTTGTCAGTCTCTCATACCAAGCTCTGGGAGCTTGTTTCAGTCCATACAATGCTTTCTTCAGCTTGTACACATGATCAGGAAACTTAAGATCTTCAAAACCAGGAGGTTGAGATACATAAACTTCCTCATCAATGCAACCATTCAGGAATGCACTTTTCACATCCATTTGAAAGAGCTTAAAACCTTTGTATGATGCAAAAGCACACAAGATTCGAATGGCTTCTAATCTTGCAACAGGAGCTAAAGTTTCACCATAATCTATGCCTTCTTGCTGACTGTAACCTTGAGCAACAAGTCTTGCCTTGTTTCTCACAACATTTCCAAATTCATCAAGCTTGTTCTTCAGAACCCATCTAGTTCCAACAACCTTTATGTTGTTAGGTCTGGGAACCAAAGTCCAAACTTCTGACCTTTTGAACTGGTCAAGTTCTTCTTGCATTGCCATTAACCAGGAGTCATCATCTGGAGCTTCATAGAAGTCCTTGGGTTCCAGAAGTGACACAAAAGCCACATTCCCCATGTATCTTCTGAGCTGTGCTCTGGTCATGACAAGATTATGAACAGAGTCAATTATGTTCTCTAAGGAATGATTCCTATGAGTTCTAACTTCTCTTGGTACATCCAATGAGTCTTCTGAAACCTGTTCATCATTTGTTGAATCATAAATAGGAGCATCTTCTGGCAGGAAGTTGACTTCTGGAGTAGGATTCACTTCTTGAGCTTGTTCAGCAACAAGAGGAACCACTTCAGCAGCTCTGGGAGAAACATCTTCTTCTTCATCAGGAGATGTAACTTCAGGAGCTTGAACTACATCTTCATCAGGAGCTCTACTATCTGCAGGGTTAGTCTCATCAAACTGTACATGAACAGATTCATCTAAAGTTTGAGTCCTCTTATTAAAAACCCTATATGCTTTACTATGTGTTGAGTAACCAAGAAAAATGGCCTCATCTGCCTTTGAATCAAACTTTGAAAGATATTCTTTTGTATTCAAAACATAACACTTACAACCAAAGATTCTGAAATAGCCTATTTTAGGCTTTCGACCTTTCCAGAGTTCATAAGGGGTCTTGTTCAGAATGCTTCTGATTAGCACTCTATTCAGAACATAGCAAGCTGTGTTCACAGCTTCTCCCCAAAAGTACTTAGGAAGCCTTCTTTCATTGATCATAGTTCTGGCAATCTCAACCAGAGTTCTATTCTTCCTTTCAACTACCCCATTTTGTTGAGGAGTTCTGGGAGCAGAAAAGTTATGATCAATTCCCTTGGTTTCATAGAATTCTTCAAACCTAAAGTTTTTGAATTCTCCACCATTATCACTTCTGATATGAACAACCTTTTCATTCCTTTCATTCTCAAGTTTCTTTATCAGAACTGAGAAGCATCCAAGTGACTCATCTTTGCTAGACAGCAAGATGACCCAAGTGAATCTTGAATAGTCATCTACAATGACAAAGGCATACTTCTTTCCACCCATGCTCATTGGTTGAACAGGGCCAAAAAGATCCATATGAAGTAATTCCAAAGGTCTTTTAGTTGAAATGACTTTCTTAGTTTTAAAAGAGCTTCTGGATTGTTTACCAAATTGGCAAGCATTGCAGAAATGGTTCTTTTTAAAACTAATTTCAGGCAGACCCTCAACCAATTGATTTCTAGCTACTTTGGCCAGAAGTTCCATGCTCACATGAGCAAGTCTTCTATGCCAGAGCCAGGAGGTATCCTCTTTGGACATCAAGCATATATTTTTGCAAAGATTCTCAAGGTTCAGCATGAAAACATTTTCAACTCTAGGAGCAGTTAGAATAACTTCCCTTGACTTACTGTCCAAGATTTTACATCCAGAGGAGCTGAAGACAACATCTCTACCTTTATCACACAGTTGTGCAACACTCAGGAGATTGAACTTCAGGCCTCTGACTAGGGAGACATCTTCGATCGGAGGATTAGTTCCTATAGATCCAGAACCAAGTATCCTTCCTTTCTGAGCATCTCCAAAGCTGACTTTTCCACCTCTTTTAGGATCAAATGTGATGAATGCTTTTTCATCACCTGTCATATGCCTTGAGCACCCACTGTCAATGTACCACAGCTTTGACATTGATGGAGCACTCAGAGCCACCTGCAACACAATCAATTAGTGACAGGTACCCAATCCTTATTGGGTCCTTCATAGTTAGATTTGTCTTCAGCAGGTTTTAATGATATCTCAGATTGCAAGATGTTTTTAATGTGATACTTGCAATCCTTCAACCAATGACCATCACTCTTGCAAAGCTTGCAAAAGAGAGGGTTCTTGGATCTTTCCCTTTGCTTCTTGGGAGATTTCTTCTTCTTCCGAGAAGGACCAACATCTTCAGAGGCTACAACAGCACTCTCAGAAGTGCCAACATCAGGAGGAGAAGCTATCTCTTTCAGAAGAGAGGGAGTGACAAGTTTCTTCTTCTTCTGGGGTTTATCACTTCCCAGAGGCAGCTTTTCCTTGCCTTTGGCTTTAGAGCCATCAGCAGGAGTGCTGAACTGTTTACACAGTTTTTCTTCTAACACTTTTATGTCAGAATAAACTTGAGTAAACCTAAGAAACTTGTCAGCCTCACTCTTGTCCAATTTCCTTTTCAGGTACTTGAACATACTATAGAGTTCTTCAAGAGAATCAAAGATATTTTGTTCAGAAGATATGTTTACCTCGGAATCATATGTAGCTTCAGGAGATGCGGAAGTTTCTCCTGTGACATCTTCAGAAGTTGGCTCATCAATAGCCATAAAACAAATCTGAGCTTGCTCTTCCTTTTCTTCAGGATCACTGCTGGTCTCAGAGTCTGACCAGGCAGCCAGCATAGCTTTCTTGAACTTTTTCTTATCTTTCTTCAGCTCCGGGCAGTTAGGCTTAATGTGCCCCGGTTGCTGACATCCATAGCACACAATAGGCTTGTTTGGATCTCTCTTGAACTTTTCACCAGAATCAGGAGTTTTCTTGTCAAAGCTCCTGAAAGGCTTCTTGTAGTTTCCACCTCTGCCTTTTCTAAAGGCCTTCTTGAACTTCCTGGTCAGCATAGCCAGTTCCTCATCTTCAGAGGAATCTTCAGAAGATTCTGCTTTCAGGACTACTCTTTTTCCTTCTGACCTTTCTCTTAGGTCATGATTCTTTAATGACATCTCATGAGTAATTAGGGACCCAATGAGCTCATCATACAAGTAATAGCTCAAATCCTGAACTTCTTCAATAGCAGTCTTCTTGGCTTGCCAAGACCTTGGTAAGCTTCTGACAATCTTCTTCACTCGATCAGATTCTTCAATGTCTTTTCCTAAACTCTTCAAGTCATTGACTATCTTGGTGAATCTAGAGTTCATATCTGAAATAGATTCTTTATCAAGCATTTCAAATAACTCATATTCTCTCATGAGTTGGTTGACTTTAGATTGCTTCACTTTTCCTGTTCCTTCATATGTGACTTCCAGCTTGTTCCAAATATCCTGTGCAGTTTCACAAGAAGAAACTTTGTTATATTCAGTAGCTGTAAGTGCACAATGCAACATATTTATTGCTGAAGCATTAGTTTGGAGTTTTTTCAGAATGTCATCTGTGTATTCTCTCTGAGGAATAACAACATTCCCTAAACCTTGTTCCATTCTGGTAGGAATGAAATCACCATTAGTGATGACATACCAAGCACTCATGTTCTGAGCTTGGATGAAGTACATCATCCTTTCCTTCCAGTATGAGTAGTTGTTGCCATTAAATAATGGAGGTATAGTAGTGGAAGAACCTTCTGGAACTATGAAGTGAGAAGAATTCTCAGGCTGGTGTCTACTAGCCATCTCTATTGATTCTGATAGGATCTTACACTTAGATTGTTAGATCTTTAGTAAATATGCAAAGTAACTTGGCTCTGATACCACTTGTTGGCCCTATCAAGAACAGAATCACCTAGAGGGGGGTGAATAGGTGTCAAAGTTGAAAACTGAGAAATTCTAAGTTTTTCGGGAAACTTATTTTTCAGAGTCAAATTTCCTCAGAGTCAGAAGCTAGCTTACAGAAGTTGCTTCTGAGGGAAATTCTGCCTAAACACAGTTAGACTATTTTCAGCAACAGAAGTTCTGATTTGAGGACTTCTGGACAGTCTTCTGAACAAAGACAATGATACTTTAGAGAAAATCTGTTTCAGCACTAAATATAAGCAAGTACACAGAAGCACAAATAACAAGTATAAGAGGGAGAAAGAAGTTCAGGAGATCCTGATTGAACAATTCGATTTATCCAAGTTTGCCACAGAAGTCCTGTGACTACGTCTTGTCCCCTGAGGTCGCAGCCTACAGAGATTTTATAAATCCACTATTCAGAACTTTTATGGCAAGTTCAGAAGCTCCTTTACATCAACAGAACTTAAGCTAATTTCTCACTTAGTTCTGACTAGCCTAAAAAGAGTTAAAGGATTTCCACCAGAACAAACAATACTCTGTTTTCTGGATTTCTCACCCAACTCTAATCTCAACTAGATTTCTCTCTTTAAATCTAACTGAATATCACAAACGATATCAGTTTACAAGATTCCTATTATGAACTTGTTTTTCTTCACTCTCTCACTTTAACTAAGACTGTGCTAAGAAAGATTGAGAATGGGAAGTGGTGCTCTGTTTTTCTTGTTAAAACAGTGCGTTGAGATTTTGCTCGATGATCACGCGTGTGTTTGATGCACTGGAGCTTGGCTACTATTTATAGTGAATGAAGATGACCGTTGGTGAATTTGAATCTTCAATAGAGATGACATCAGTTGTTGTAGCCGTTAATTTGTCAAGTCTTCAAACGGTCTTCAAACACTTTGATTCCGTTATCCTTGTTCTTTAACTAAATCCGGTAAGAGATTTGAAATCAAAGATGAGGTTGACTGGAATCATTCTTCAATTGGATCAACAAAGGGTAGACAAGGAAATTCTTGTTTCTTTTGAACAGACAAGCGCGCTCCATCAAAACAGCTTTTTGAACTTTTGGCGCCTTGCATTAAATGCAAGTGTCAGAGCATTAAATGCTCAAACAGAACCCGTGACTAAGCTTTCAGAAGCTAATTTCCAGTTGTCTAGACTTCTGATCAAATTGGAAAGTATAAGAACCTCTGAGGAGAGCTTTAGCAGACTTCGGCTTCAGAGCGGAGCATCCAGCTTCTGAATTATTGAAACTCTGATTTCAGCAAACGGATCTTCTGAGTCCTCTAGGTAATCCAGAAAAGATTCATTCAGCACCTGCTGAGTAACTTACACATAGACTAAGTAAACAAAAATATTAGTCAACAGTAAACTATGTGTAAGAGAGTATTAAGTTTTCATCTTCTGAAACGATTTGGACATAATCAAAATACTTAGGGTTCATCATTGGGTTTTGGTGGCCTACCTTGAGAGACGACTGTTATAAATTCACGAAAAGATGTCTTCAATGTCAATTCCATGCAGATCACGTTCATGTACCGCCCACGGAATTACATAATCTAGCCACACCATGGCCGTTCACCGCATGGGGCATAGACATGATAGGTGAAGTCAGGCCCCCCGCGTCCAATGGCCATCGCTTCATCGTAGTAGCCATAGACTACTTCTCGAAGTGGGTGGAAGCTGAGTCTTTCGCGACAGTCACAACATGCACCATGGCCAGATTCATAGAGAGGAACATCATATGTCGATACGGAATACCCCATCACGTGATCACCGACAATGGTGTACAATTCCAAGGAGCTACTCGGGAAATGCTGGAGAGACACCAAATAGAACATCATCGTTCATCCCCGTATCGACCTCAGTCAAATGGGGCGGTCGAGGCCGCTAACAAGACAATTAAACACATGCTCACGAAGATGTCGGATAGGAGTAAAGATTGGGCAGAGAAATTACCCTTTGCAATTTGGGGATATCGAACGACTGTCCGCACACCGACAGGAGCGACACCCTATTCTTTGGTTTACGGGATGGACGCAGTATTACCGGTAGAGATAGAGATGCGATCTTTGTGGGTGGTCCTAGAGGAACACATCCCAGAAACAGAATGGATAAGAGACAGGGTCAGCCAGCTAGATCTGTTGGACGAAAAGCGGCTTCGGGCCCTGGACCAGCTACATATGTACCAGCAGAGATTGGAAAACACGTACAACAAAAAGGTGAGAACTGTGTCCCGACCCATAAAGGTAGGTGACCTAGTGCTCAAACAATTACGTCACTCGACCGTTGATCCCCAGGGAAAATTCCAACCGAAGTGGGAAGAGCCATTCGTCGTCAAAAGAATATACTCGCGTGGAGGCGTTAAGTTAACCGACATGGAGGGAATAGAATTAGCAGAACCAATCAATATAGATAGACTTTGATATTTCCATGTATGACTAGGAGAATACAAATCCGAGAATTTATTCATAGGCTAAGGCCTTGGTTCATCCTTGGTTAGGACATGCTGTAAGACGAATGTTGTTTATGTTAATTGCTTTAGTAAAATGAAATAAAAATGTGTTGTGCCAGCTCTCACGGGGAACATTCAAGAAATAAAAATCAAAAATTGAAAAACCGTTAAAGATGCATAAACCACCATGACAAGAATCACGAAAAAGAACTTGGCTTCCTCGTCCTCCTAAGACACGCAAGGCCCGCTAATAATATCACACGATAGCCGAAAGACTGGGCATGGTGGTCACTTCAGAACCCCGAGAGGTCACTCGGATGTTTCTGCACTATGAACAGTATAACGTCCCACACATGAAGAAGTACAAAGCGAAACACAAACATGCATACACATACACACACGTGCACGTATACATGCATACATGCATACGCACATACATGCATATTACTTGGGTAAAGCGATCCGCGAAAAAGAAACACCACGAGGGAATACGATGGACATGGGGGCATATCTGACGACCGCCGAAGTAGTACAATGGGGCAACGTCGGACCGCTGGCACACTGGGGCACCCCCAAACTTATCAAAAGTGTCCGAAACTAAGAACTTCACTGGGGCAGTGGCATGACTTGGGTCAAGGAGGAATGCTGCCAGAGGCTCCAGATCAACTGAAGATCAAGAGCGGGAGAGAAATGATATTGGGACACAGTTGATCGACCTCAGGACGAAACCGCCAGCATTCAGATAAGACTAGTAGGACAAAGTGTTCAACACCATCTGAAGAAAGGAGGGCGGAGAGCTGAACTGAAGAGACCACCCAATCCTCGGGTCATGCTCGAGGTACTAAAGAGGTTACTAAATCCTCGGGTCATGCTCGAGATACTAAAGGGGTTACTAAATCCTCGGGTCATGCTCAAGTTACTAGGAGGTTTCAATAGCGTTACTAAGGAAGTTTCAATGGCGTTACTAAGGGAGTTTCAATAAGATATTTCAATAGTGTTACTCGGAGGTTTCAATAGCATTACTAAAGAGGTTTCAATAGCGTTACGAAAGGAGGTTTCTAGAATGTTACAATAGCGTTACAAGGAAGTTACCAAAAGTCCTCGAACCAAACTCGAGGCACCATCAGAAGTTATGAAAAATCCTCGTCGAGGTACCATGGAAGCAGTTAATCGGCCTTACAGTAAGATTATAGAAAACACGACGTCGGAGGCCCAGACTGCAGGAGTTACTCATGGAAAGTAGTTGATCGGCCTCGCACAAAGATTATAGAAAACACGACGCTAGAGGACCAGACTACAAGGGTTACTCGTGGAAGACAGTTGAGCGGCCTTACAGTAAGATTATAGAAAATACGACGCCGGAGGCCCAGACCGTAGGAGTTACTCATGGAAGGTAGTTGAGCGGCCTTACAGTAAGATTATAGAAGACACGACGCCGGAGGCCCGAACTATAGGAGTTACTCATGAAGGATAGTTGGTCGGCCTCATAGTAAGATTATAGAAGACACGACGCTGGAGGCCAAGACTACAGGTAAGTTCTCTAAACTCACTTTCGAAAAACACGAGCACACATGCAGTATGTCTTGTTTCGCTTCATTGAGACTGCCCAACGGGTCTTACAAGATAATGTAATCACCTTAGGCACTCCCAAAGAAGCGAGGGGCAAACTGTAAGCACTGGTTTTCGAACCTGATGATGAAAGCAATCTATGAGCTCCTCATCGCGCCAGCTGCTCAAATACTGATACTCGTCGGAGAACAGATCATCTTTTCGGGTCATAACCTCTTCCACCCGCTCCTCGGGACCATGAGTATAGCACTTTCATGCTTATGAGAAAATCCTCGATCACGAAATGATATACGGTCACAAGTACTATTCACTAGGGACCGTACGGTCTCAACACTGTTTGTTGAGACCGTACGGTCACAAAACATCTGACCGTACGGTCACTGCCACATGGCAGATAGCAATCCAATCCTTATCTGCCACGTGGCTGGTGGTCCAATAAAAACGTGACACGTGTACTAAAATCCAAACGAGTTTGGCCGGGCCTTGTAAGGTCCGGCCGGGTCTTTGGCTAAGCCCGTCTCAGATCCAAATTTAGATCTGAGACGGGTAAACATGTGACCGTACGGTCACAAGCTACCCTATAAATACCCCCCCGGATTTCTCATTCAATTCACCAACAAACACTCATTCTCTTCTCTCTCTAGCTCGTTCTAAAGCGATTCTTGACTCGATATAAGTTGCCTCTGATAAAGTTGCCTCTCAACGTTGCATAAGGTTGCCTCTGATACAGAAAAGAATTGCTAGAGTCCGAGCTCGAGAGTATTTCATAAAATATTCCCAGAAAAGGTCCTCACGACCACCAACCTTATCAAAAATTCCAAACCTAGGCATCACTCGCAGCCCCGCTAGAGCTGATTAAGTCTTGTTCCTAGCTACCACTCCGGAGGACGCCCTACGCAGTTCCGGCCCCAAGGTTCCTCCCTGAAAAGATCTTCGTTCTTCAACAAACATCAGTCCGCGAGAAATCACTGGCACGCGACGAGGGTAAGCTTCTGAGGGTTTCGTACCGTGTCACCCGACGGTTTACTGTCTAAATATTTGCGCATTTAAATATTTCTGTGTGATAACCCTAAATGTCAAGATAATAATCTGTTAAGCTGCATTAAAGATCCTCTGGGTCCTGGAATGTCAGAATTAATAAGTTGTATCCACGAACATAAATAGAATCTTTGGTTTTCAAAACAATCGGTACAAACGCCGGTTCGTACATTTTCTCGGTCGGCCGGGTGGCGACTCTAGTCAAAGAAGGCTAAAGCCGCTATGAGCAACCACTTACGCTCACAGTAACATATTTAAGAAAAGATAAAAGGCTTTCATAAAATCAATAGTTTATACATTCTTTATTCTAAATAAAATATCCTAAATAACAATTGTCTTTAGGACACAAACTACAACACTAGCTGCATCTGCTGTTGCATTTGTTGCATCATCTGCATCATCATCTCTTCCATTTTGGTTTTGCTCGCATCCAAGCTCTGGTTATTCTGGGAGAACAGGCTCTGATCGTTCTGCTGGGGTTGGTAGTTCCTTTGAGGCCTCTGACATAGTGGGTGTGAGCTGGAACTAGGTTGGGAGGTCCAACTTGAGTTAGAAAGATTCCTCCACCCATCATTAGAAGTGTTGGAATAAGGATCTGAGATCAGCCTCTGGTTGTTCACTATATAGTCATAGTGTTCTGGAACAGCTACTAAGGTCTGGTTGTTCCCTTGGCAGTCAGCAAAACAATGATCGCCTTTGCTGAAGTCATACTCAACAACATGCACCTGGTTGACTTGGTTGTTTAACTTGAACAGCTTGCTCAGTTGTTCTACTTGAGCAGTCAGCTTTGACACCTCTTCAGCTATCAGTGAGTTTGAGTCACTTCTTCCATCTTCTCTCACTGAGTACCACTTATAGCTCGTGTTGACAAGTCGTTCAATGAGCTTATAAAGTTCCTCGAGAGCTAGTTCCTCCGGATCTCCACTTGCAACCGATGCTATTTGGATTTTGTAGACATTCATGAGACCATGATAGAAAGTTTGCATTTGCATCCACATGGGCATTTGATGGTTTGGGACTCTCCTCAAGAGATCTTTGTATCTCTCCCAAGCTTCGGAAAGGGATTCATCATGGTGTTGGGAGAATTGGTATATGGCATTTCTAAGTTTTATGGCTTCTCTTGGTGGAAAATATTTGGCAAGGAAGGCATTGGCCATAACATCCCAAGTGGTTATGGATCTCGGTCGTAAACTCTTTATCCAACTCTTAGCTTTGTCCCTTAATGAGAATAGGGACAACTTGAGCCGAATAACATCATCACTCACTCCTTGATTTGTTTTGAATGTATTGCACACGGTAACAAAATCTTGGATGTGTGAGTTTGGATCTTCATTAGGTAGCCCTCCAAATTGCACACCCGCTTGCAACATTTGGATCATGAACGCCTTGACCTCGAAGTGGTTGTTTCCTTCATCGGGGATTACAATGCATGATGAGTAACCATCGATGAAAGGTTTTGAGTACTCTTTCATTGGCAAGGATCGGGCAAGTTGACCCTCCATCTCCTTGCTGATTCTCGGCTTGTGCTTGTGGCAGTTTTGGTCGTTCTTCTCGTTCGGCTGCTTGTTCAGGCTGCTCTTGATTTTGAACAACATTCGCCTTCGCATTAACTGAGAACAACTTACTAGAACAATCTGCACACTTAAACAAACAGGTAAAAACCAACTGTTTTATAATGAAAAGGTAAAAATATAAAATGGCTTAAAAACTTTCTATCCCCGACAACGGCGCCAAAAACTTGTTGTGTACAAATGAGTGGGATGACACTAGCAAGTGCACTAGACAAGTAATAAAGTGATAAGTTTATCGTCTCCACATGGATAGAACAGTCTCAAGCTGGTCTCTTTTCAGAAATAGAACAGTCGGCTGGTGGTGCTTAATTGATTGATTTATTTTAAACTAATTAATTCTACTTCTAAGCTAAAGTTGTCACTGAACATGCAATATTAATTTAAGGGATAAAAATAATGTAAAGAGCAGGTGTAAAGCACATCCAGAACTGATGGTAAGCAAGCACACAATTTCTTCATACAAATCAACCATGTTTATTATAGATCTAAGGATCTTCACTATATTCACTCAAGTCAGATGGTCACATGTTCCCAAGATTCTTTATACTTATGTAAAATTAGTTTCCATTAGATTACACAAGCACAAACATTAAGCACAAGAAGCATCTTATAAATAAGAACCCCTAGCATACATCTTATCCTTATTGGTTCCAGTATAAAATATATGTGTTCAATAGTTTATCTATTGCTTGATCCGAGTTGGTCCCTACAACATCAAACAACTGAAAGTACAAGTTCGCAAGGCTTGCATATGAATGGAGATTCTATTGAACAATCAAAACAAACATGACTTCATTCATAATAGGGAAAAGATATGCTTACAACCACCAGCCAAAAGGCTGGCTTTCCACCTTGAGTGACTACTTACTCATAGTCATGCTTAAAATCAAAAAAAATAAGAAAAGTACGAACATGCTGCTGCCTGGTCTCAGAAAGACCTTACAACTACTACTACTGAAACTGAAACTAAACTACTACTAATGTCTTAATGAATGAATTATTGATGGATGTCTGAAAGCAATACCCATGCAAGGGTATTTATACAAGAAAAGGAAATGATAAAATAGTGAAGATGCTAAGACTGCTCTCCAGCAGAAAAGGACAACTGCATAGTAAGACAAAAAACCTGTAGAAAAGACAAAAGCACAAGAAGACAACTCCAAACCCCAAAGCCTTCCACAAACCTCCAAAAAGTCTACTTTTTCACTTCCCCACATCACAAAACCGAGACCATGTGATGTAAAGGCATATGTGACCAGATTTCTGAAGATTCCCTCCTTAATTCAAGCTGTTCTGACTCAACTGGGCACATGCAGACTATTCGGGAGCACATGCTGATCTTGTGCACTAAAAAACAATCTCAGGCTGTTCAAAACACATTTGAAGCATGGAAACTCTATGGAAAACCCTTGATTTTATAGGCACAAATCACACTCAACATAGACCATAATCAAATCTTACTTGTGTGACGTGTGATTAATTAGACGAGATTGTCTAAGATAAGTCCTGTAATCTTTATAGTTAAGTCTCATAAGAATAACGTGTTTGCAAGTGTTGAAAAGATCGAAATACGTTATCTCGAGATTGGTTGAACATGTATAGAATAAATTGTCATAATAATCTTTATGCTTAAATGAATAGATATCTTTGCTTGGATGATAAATGTTGGTTAAAGATGTTTGTGTAGGAATTAGTTTAGTTTAATCAATCAATCAAATTATCGTTATAAACTTTAAGTAAAAAGATAACGAATATGTATAAGAAAAAGAAGTTAACATATAATGTAATCTCTATGGATTCGATATTTTAAATTCACATGCGATATTGTTCACTTGCAAAAAAAGCGCAAGAATCTCACTAGTTGTAGATATCTAGATATCTAAACAGTTATATGGATGGTATTAAATGTTAGTACACATTGGAAATGCGATATAAGATACTAGATAGTGAAGAATCAGAAATGTCACTAGTAAGTCTCATTATGTATAGGTATAAATCATCCTTCGAATTAAATAAACTACTTTAATCTTGAATCATATATATATATATATATATATATATATATATATATATATATATATATTGTTTTCACTTCAGAATGAAGCACTCTTGAGAAAGAGCTGTGGAATGAAGACGTTCGGATAATAGAATTATGATCACAAGGTTTTAGAGAGTTATATTAAGGACCATCACTTTCAAATTGAGAATGGTGGAAGAATTACTCTAAACCATTGCAACGTGATACATTCTAAAAGTGAAATGGAGTTTCATTCAAATCTATCCAATTGAGTATATTCGACAACAACAGTCCCGCTCACCTACACCTTAATGACTAAACTATATTTTGGTCATTAAGCATTAAATAAAAATTCGTCTTTTTTATTATACCCTAAATAGTCTCCTTATGAACCCGTCGTTCTTTATATTTTCAAGAAGTATCATAATTCGAGGGCATTGTTTTTTTTCTTAATTATAAGGTGGTAAGATGAAATTTAATGCTTAATGACCAAATATAAGTTGGTCATTAAGGTGTAGATGAGCGTGACTGTCAACTTGAGAATAAGACAACGCCATAACTAAATTGTAACTATACATTGAAAGGTTGAAATCAAACTGTTGATTTATTCTTAATACTCTAGGGGAGAAAAAGATATGCTTCTGTTTCAAGTTGTATTAATTTCCCGTATGTAATTGATATATTAACTAAGAATTAATTATCTAATATTATGTGCGGCTTAAGTATTAAGAACATGTGCCGTAACGAAATATTAAGAACCTAATGGATCATAAAGAATATTGGAACAAGGGTAAATGATAATTTAGTGCATGGCACTATGGGGCCCGAATTTACATAGGGGGCCAAATACCCTATGTACTGATTTTGCATTGTACAAAATTGGGAGAGATAATATTATCTTAAAACCTTAAAGGTGGAGAGGCTCAACAATAAAATTGAGTAACAAGTTCAATTTTTTTTGATTTTACCCTTACAGTTGTGAGCGGAAACGGGCGTTCATAGCGGCTTATCCTTCTTTGACTAGAGTCGCCACCCGTCCAACCGGAAAAATGTGCGAACCGGCTTATGTACCAATTGCCTTTGAAAACCAGAGATTCCATATACGTTTGTGGATACAACTTATTAGTTCTGACATTCTAGGCCTTAAAGGATATTTAATGCAACCTAACTCATTATTATCTTGTTTAAATGCGCACACATTTGTACGGTAAACCATCGGGTGACACGGTAAAACCCTCAGAAGCTTACCCTCGTAGCGTGCTAGTAGGATCCTTGCAAGCTAGTACTCGTCGAGAATGGAGCCGGGCAGACAGAACTTCGGGGTCAGAGAGGCGTCGGGGACGTACTCCTAACGGTAGAATTTGGACTTTGTGGTTCCGGGGGAACCTTGACTTGGATGACTTGGATGACTTGGGTGAACTTATCCTCGAGGAGGATGAAAGTGCCGAGGTGACTTAGGCGATAGTTGGGACGTCGGGAGATTTGTGTCGTGAGGACTTTAGTGGGGATCTATAACCGGAATATCAAGGATATTCGGGGTTGGGATGCTTGGAGTGACATTCGTGTCGTGAGGACTTTGGATGAGGTATGTGCTTAAGAAGGGAAATGGATTTTTGGGGCTCGAGACTCAGCAATTCCTTTCTTTTCCGAGGCAACTTTCTTAGGCAACTTATCGGGTCACCAAATTGCTTAGAACTGAGTGAGAGAGGGGAGAATGAAAGTGATTGTTGGTGAAATGAATGAGAATTTCGGCCTCCTTATATAGGAGTTAGTGGAGACCGTACGATTCTTGAAGGGTGACCGTACGATCTCCAAAAAGCCTGTCTGAGATTTGAATCCAAATTTCAGACGGACTTTGTTGGAAGGCCGACCAACCCTTAAAAGTTGTTTGGATTTTAGTGACACGTGGAGGATAAGGATAAAGATCATATGGACACGTATGGAGACGATACGATTCATGACATAGAGATCGTACAGTCTTGGCTTGTGGATGAAGACCGTATGGTTCCAGACTTAACATAGTGCAGTCTCGTTTTAACAGATTTTAGTATTTTAGGCATAACTTTTTCATACAAGCTCATTTAGACCCCCTAAATAGTCGTTTTAGAAGGCTAAGACGTAGATCTACAACTTTCATGTTTTACATTTTTTTCTAATTCGGACCCTAAGGGATTCTAAATTGGCCTCCAAGTTGGACTATGTGCTGATTCCTATGTGGCAGAGTTTTACTTTGAGCAAAGCTGCATGGATGTTTGTTTGGGAGACTTGAAGAGATATTTGACATGTCATTGAGGGTGTCAATGATACGTTCCCGAGTTGTGTCTTGCCACGAAAAGGCCTAATGGGCTTGGTGTAATTTTTGTTACTGGGCTTGTATCCACTTGATAACAAATCAATTTCTCTCCCCTCTGATATGCAGCCATTAAACCAAAAACTCATCTAAGAAAACAAGGCCTAAAAACCAAAACAAGGCCCGATCAAAGTTTGTTACTGTTATGTTTGTATATTCAAATTCAAACCATCGATCGATTCACTTATGAAAACACGCGAACTTGCAGCGACGTTGGTGTACGTCTCACGAAGATAACAAATAAATCGCGTGTGAAGACTCGCAGACTCGAGGCGACGTAGGAGTACGTCTCAAAACAACAAATCGCGTATGACATTACGCAGACTTGAGGCGACGTAGGAGTACGTCTCACGAAGATAACAAATAAATCGCGTGTGAAGACACGCAGACTCGAGGCGACGTAGGAGTACGTCTTACGAAAATGACAAATAGATTACGTGTGAGAACACACGGACTCGGGGCGATGCAGGTGTACATCTCACGAGAATGACAAATAGATTGCGTGTGAGAACACGCGGACTCGGGGCGACGTAGGTGTACGTCTCACGAGGATGACAAATAGATTACGTGTGACGACACGCGGCTTGGGGCGACGTAGGTGTACGTCTCACGAGGATGACAAATAGATTGCGTATGAGGACACGCGGACTCGGGGCGACGTATGTGTATGTCTCACGAGGATGACAAATAGATTTCGTGTGAGAACACGCGGAGTCGGGGCGATGTAGGTGTACGTCTCACGAAAATGACAAATAAATCGCGTGTGAAGACACGCGGACTAGAGGCAACGTAGGTGTTGGCCCTAACAAGAACATAATCACCTAGAGGGGGGTGAATAGGTGTCTAAGTTGAAAACTGAAATTTTCTAAGTTTTTCAAGAAACTTAAATTTCAGAGTCAAATTTCCACAGAGTGAGAGGCAAGCTTACAGAAGCAGCTTCTGAGGGAAATTCTGCCTACGTGCAGTTTAACTGCTTTCAGCAACAGAAGCTCTCTGTGGTCACTGAACTCTCTGCACAAAGATCCATTAGTAGCACCAAATATAATATCATCAACATATACCTGAGCTAAAAGGATATCCTTGTTCTTCTTCAGAGTGAACAGAGTTGTATCAACATAGCCTCTGACAAATCCCGTAGACAAAAGGAACTTAGTCAGTCTCTCATACCAAGCTCTGGGAGCTTGTTTCAGTCCATACAAGGCTTTCTTCAGCTTGTATACATGATCAGGAAACTTAGGATCTTCAAAACCAGGAGGTTGAGATACATAAACTTCCTCATCAATGTAACCATTCAAGAATGCACTTTTCACATCCATTTGAAAGAGCTTAAAACCTTTGTATGATGCAAAAGCACATAAGATTCTAATGACTTCTAATCTTGCAACAGGAGCAAAAGTTTCACCATAATCTATGCCTTCTTGCTGACTGTAACCTTGAGCAACAAGTCTTGCTTTATTCCTCACAACATTTCCAAATTCATCAAGTTTGTTTTTCAGAACCCATCTAGTTCCAACAACCTTTATGTTGTTAGGTCTGGGAACCAAAATCCAAACTTCTGACCTTTTAAACTGGTCAAGTTCTTCTTGCATTGCCATTAACCAGGAATCATCATCTGCAGCTTCAGAGAAGTCCTTGGGCTCCAAAAGTGACACAAAAGCCACATTTCCCATGTATCTTCTGAGCTGAGCTCTGGTCATGATAGGATTGTGAACAGAGTCAATGACATTCTCTAAGGAATGATTCCTATGAGCTCTAACTTCTCTTGGTACATCCAATGTATCTTCTGAAACTTGTTCATCATTTGTTGAATCATATATAGGAGCATCTTCTGGGAGGAAGTTGACTTCTGGAGTAGAATTCTCTTCTTGAGCTTGTTCAGCAACAGGAGGAGCCACTTCAGCAGCTCTGGGAGAAACATCTTCTTCTACAACAGGAGATGATTCTTCAAAAGCTTGAACTACATCTTCTTTAGGAGCTCTACTATCTGCAGGGTTAGTCTCATTTAACTGTACATGAACAGATTCATCTAAAGTTTGAGTCCTCTTATTAAAAACCCTATATGCTTTACTATGTGTTGAGTAACCAAGAAAAATGGCATCATCTGCCTTTGAATCAAACTTTGAAAGATATTCTTTTGTATTCAAAACATAACACTTACAACCAAAGGTTCTGAAATAACCTATTTTAGGCTTTCGACCTTTCCAGAGTTCATAAGGGGTCTTGTTCAGAATGCTTCTGATTAGCACTCTATTCAGAACATAGCAAGCTGTGTTAACAGCTTCTCCCCAAAAGTACTTTGGAAGCCTTCTTTCATTGATCATAGTCCTGGCGATTTCAACCAGAGTTCTATTCTTCCTTTCAACTACCCCATTTTCTTGAGGAGTTCTGGGAGCAGAAAAGTTATGATCATTGCCCTTGGTTTCACAGAATTCTTCAAACATAAAGTTTTTGAATTCTCCACCATTATCACTTCTGATATGAACAACCTTTTCATTCCTTTCATTCTCAAGTTTCTTTATCAGAACTGAAAAACATCCAAGTGACTCATCTTTGCTAGACAGCAAGATAACCCAAGTGAATCTTGAATAGTCATCTACTATGACAAAGGCATACTTCTTTCCACCTATGCTCATTGGTTGAACAGGGCCAAAAAGATCCATATGAAGTAATTCCAAAGGTCTTTTAGTTGAAATGATTTTCTTAGTTTTAAAAGAGCTTCTGGATTGTTTACCAGATAGACAAGCATTGCATAAATGATTCTTTTTAAAACTAATTTCAGGCAGACCCTCAACCAATTGATATCTAGCTACTTTGGCCAGAAGGTCCATGCTCACATGAGCAAGTCTTCTATGCCAGAGCTAGGAGGTATCCTCTTTAGACATCAAGCATATATTTTTGCAAAGATTCTCAAGGTTCAGCATGAAAACATTTTCAACTCTAGGAGTAGTTAGAATAACTTCCCTTGACTTACTGTCCAAGATTTTACATCCAGAGGAGCTGAAGACAACATCTCTACCTTTATCACACAGTTGTGCAACACTCAGGAGATTGAACTTCAGGCCTCTGACTAGGGAGACATCTTCGATCGGAGGATTGGTTCCAATGGATCCAGAACCAAGTATCCTTCCTTTCTGAGCATCTCCAAAGCTGAATTTTCCACCTCTTTTAGGATCAAATGTGATGAATGCTTTTTCATCACCTGTCATATGCCTTGAGCACCCACTGTCAATGTACCACAACTTTGACATTGATGGAGCACTCAGAGCCACCTGCATCACAATCAATTAGTGACAGGTACCCAATCCTTATTGGGTCCTTCAGAGTTAGATTTAACTTCTACAGGTTCTTCTGATATTCCAGATTGCAAGAGGTTCTTGATATGGTACTTGCAATCTTTTAACCAATGTCCATCTTTCTTACACAATTTTCAAGAAGGAGGATTCTTTGATCTTTCCCTTTGCTTCTTAGGAGCAATCTTCTTCTTCTGGGAAGGTACTACATCTTCAGAGGCAGAAGCACTCTTAGAGGTTCCCACTTCAGGAGGAGAAGAGATCTCTTTCAGAAGAGAGGGAGTAACAGATTTCTTCTTCTGAGGTTTATCATTCCTCAGAGGCAGTTTTTCCTTACCTTTGACTTTTGAGTCATCAGAAGGAGAACTGAATTGTTTACTTAGTTTATCTTCTAATATTTTTATATCAGCATAAACTTGAGTAAACCTAAGAAATTTGTCAGCCTCGCTTTTGTCCAACTTTCTTTTCAGATACTTGAACATGCTATATAGTTCTTCAAGAGAATCAAAGATATTTTGTTCAGGAGAAGATATGTTTACCTCGGAATCATATGTAGCTTCAGGAGGTGCAGAAGTTTCTCCTGCAGTATCTTCTGAGGATGGCTCATCAATAGCCATGAAACATATCTGAGCTTGCTCTTCCTTTTCTACAGGATCACTGCCAGTCTCAGAGTCTGACCAAACAGCTAGCATAGCTTTCTTGAACTTCTTCTTATCCTTTTTCAGCTCAGGACAATTAGGCTTGATGTGTCCTGGTTGCTGACATCCATAGCACACAATGGGCTTGCTTGGATCTCTCTTGGATTTATCACCAAAATCAGGAGTTTTCTTATCAAAACTTCTGAACGGCTTTTTGTAGTTTGTACCTCTGCCTTTTCTAAAGGCTCTTTTAAACTTCTTGGTCAGCATAGCCAATTCCTCATCTTCGGATGATTCTTCAGAAGATTCTGCCTTCAGGACTACTTGTCTTTTTCCTTCTGACCTTTCTCTCAGGTCATGATTTTTTAATGACATCTCATGAGTAATTAGAGACCCAATGAGCTCATCATACAAGTAATAGCTCAAATCCTGAACTTATTCAATAGCAGTCTTCTTGGCTTGCCACGACCTTGGTAAGCTTCTAACAATCTTCTTCACTCGTTCAGATTCTTCAATGTCTTTTCCTAAACTCTTTAAGTCATTGACTATCTTGGTGAATCTAGAGTTCATATCTGAAATAGATTCCTTATCAAGCATTTCAAATAACTCATATTCTCTCATGAGTTGGTTGACTTTTGATTGCTTCACCTTTCCAGTACCTTCATATGTGACTTCCAGCTTGTTCCAAATGTCCTGTGCAGTTTCACAAGAAGAAACTTTATTATATTCAGTAGCTGTAAGTGCACAATGCAACATGTTTATTGCTGAAGCATTAGTTTGGAGTTTTTTCAGAATGTCATCTGTGTATTCTCTCGAAGGAATAACAACATTCCCTAAACCTGGTTCCATTCTGGTAGGAATGTAATCACCATCAGTGATGACATACCAAGCACTCATGTTCTGAGCTTGGATGAAGTACATCATCCTTTTCTTCCAGTATGAGTAGTTGTTGCCATTAAATAATGGAGGTCTGGTTGTGGAAGAACCTTCTGGAACTATGAAGTGAGAAGAATTCTCAGGCTGGTGTCTACTAGCCATCTCTATTGATTCTGATAGGATCTTACACTTAGATTGTTAGATCTTTAGTAAATATACGAAGTGACCTTCGCTCTGATACCACTTGTTGGCCCTAACAATAACATAATCACCTAGAGGGGGGTGAATAGGTGTCTAAGTTGAAAACTGAAATTTTCTAAGTTTTTCAAGAAACTTAAATTTCAGAGTCAAATTTCCACAGAGTCAGAGGCAAGCTTACAGAAGCAGCTTCTGAGGGAAATTCTGCCTACGTGCAGTTTAACTGCTTTCAGCAACAGAAGCTCTGAGTAAGATAGCTTCTGGACAGTCTTCTAAACAAAGACAATGATAAAGAGAGTAAAATCTGTTTTAGCACTAAATGTAAGCAAGTACACAGAAGCAAATTAACAAGTATAAGGAAGGGAGAAAGAGATTCAGGAGATCCTGATGAACAGTTCAATTTATCCAAGTTCGCCACAAAAGTCCTGTGACTACGTCTTGTCCCCTGTGGTCGCAGCCAACAGAGATTTTAAATCTACTATTCAGAACTTTTATGGCAAGTTCAAAAGCTCCTTTACATCAACAGAACATAAGCTAATTTCTCACTTAGTTCTGACTAGCCTAACAAGAGTTAAAGGATTTCCACCAGAACAACAACAACTCTGTTTTCTGGATTTCTCACCCAACTCTAATCTCAACGAGATTTCTCTCTAAATCTAACTGAATATCACAAACGATATCAGTTTACAAGATTCCTATTATGAACTTGTTTTTCTTCACTCTCTCACTTTAACTAAAGCTATGCTAAGAAAGATTGAGAATGGAAAATGGTGCTCTGTTTTTCTTGTTCAAACAGTGCGTTGAGATTTTGCTCAATAATCACGCGTAGTTGATGCAGTGGAGCTCAGCTACTATTTACAGTGTGAGGAGATGACCGTTGGTGAAGTTTGAATCTTCAAGGGAGATGACATCAGTTGTTTGTAGTCGTTAATTTGTCACATCTTCAAACGGTCTTCAAACACTTTGATTCCGTTAACCTTGTTCTTTAACCAAATCCGGTAAGTGATTTGAAATTGAAGATAAGGTTGACTGGAAACATTCTTCAATTGGATTAACAAAGGGTAGACAAGGAAATTCTGGTTTCACTTTGAATAGACAGGCGCGCTCCTTCAAAACAGCTTTTCGAACTTTTGGCCCCTTGCATTAAATGCAATTGTCAGAGCAATAAATGCTAACAAAACCCGTGACTTAGCTTCTGATAGCTAATTTTAATTGTCTAGACTTCTGATCGAATTGGTAGAAGCTTCTGATTGCAAAGAACCTCTGAGAAGAGCTTTAACAGATTTCATAGCATCGGAGCGGAGTATCCAGCTTCTGATCATTGAAACACTGTCTTCAGCTTTCGGAACTTCTGAGTCCTTTAAGCAATCCAGAAGTATTTCATTCAGCACATGCTGAGTAACTTACATACAATGCTTAAACAAAAATTGTTAGTCAACATTAAACCGTATGTAAGAGAATCTCATTTTTCATCTTCTGAAACGTTTGGACATAATCAAAACTCTTAGGGTTCATCAGTAGGGGTACGTCTCACGAAAATGACAGATAAATCACGTGTGAGGACACGCGGACTCGGGGCGATGTAGGTGTACGTCTTACGAGAATGACAAATAAATTGCGTGTGAGAACACGCGGACTTGGGGCGACGTAGGTGTACGTCTCACGAGAATGACGGATAAATCGCGTGTGATAATACGCGGACTCAGGGCAATGTAGGTGTACGTCTCACGAGAGTGACAGATAGATCGCGTGTGAGAACACGCAGACTCGGGGCGACGTAGGTGTACGTCTCACGAGGATGACAAATAGATTGCGTGTGAGGACACGCGGACTCGAGGCGACGTAGGTGTACGTCTCACGAGAATGACAAATAGATTGCGTGTGAGAACACGCGGACTCAGGGCGACGTAGGTGTACGTCTCACGAAGATAATAAATAAATCGCGTATGAAAGCACGCGGACTCGAGGCGACGTAGGTGTACGTCTCACGAAAATAACAAATAGATCACGTATGACTTATTCTAGAATGATGTATGTAAGAAAAGGAAAACATCACGAACAAACTCGTTAGTTGAAAGCACGTAGCACACAAGTATATTTCTTTCCCTTTCAACCCTATTTCTCTACGACTGGTCAAAAAGACAGACTCTTCCCTAGGCATTTGGCTCATTTGTTATCAACTGGGACAACAAATCGTTCTCTCGAGTAATTAAAAGGTGACATTTTGGTATCCTAGAGGGAAGTGTCTAGGCGAATGTCATGGGCAATAGTCTTTAACGGGTATGGTGCAATTTGTGACCATCGCAAGATATACCTAACATCTCCTCATTTAAGAGTTCAAACGATGTGTCAACGGTACTAGGCATATGGCTGGCTACACAAATACGTATCCCAAGGGTTCAGAACCGTTTGGCAATACGCACTGTGAAAGCCGGGGTGGAAACTAAGGGTTACATGAACAGTGTGTGTAAAGGTGTAGTGAATGCAACAAAACAAAACAATTATAATTTTTGCAAGTTTGAGCATTAAATCTTTCAGTAGTATTCATTTATTATCCCCAGCAGAGTCGCCACTGTGAGCGCGCGTCCCCGTAATCGACATTTTTATTTAATATCAATTACGACATTTTATCATGTTTTGCTATTTTTAGCAGTATTGTGCCCGCGAAGGGCGTGGAAAATCTCAGTTGCTTTAAACTTCGATTTTTGTGAATTTTTGAGTGTCGCCACCCAATCCGTAGACTGAGAAAATTTGGTACAACGAGTAGAGCGCTCAATCCCACTGTACCCTTTAGAGACAGGTTCGTGAATAATACTTACTTATCTTTAATACTCAAACTTGCTTTGTTTTGTACTTGTTTTGTTTTTACTCACTCTTATTTTATTATTTTCACACACAGTATTAATTTAGAGCACAACAGAACTTATTGACCTGCAAAATGAGAGTAAATATGCATTAGTTTCATAAATATAATATATGTGACATTTTTATGGTTTTTTATTTACTTTTATTATTATTATTATTATTATTATTTATATTTAATATTTCCCACGTGTTTAGCGTTTTTAGGAGGCATAGCCTTCCATGGAAAACGTGTACCAATCATTTTTTATATGATAATGAAACAAAAGTAAAAGAAATCTTTACGTACGGTAAAAAGTAAATCGCGTACCCGGCTTTACCGGGTCCACGGTAAAAAAGTAAATAGTAAAAATGCAGTAAAATATAAATCATGTGTCTGGTATCAATGTGTGACTAAACGTCTCCACGGTAAAAATGTAAATTACGGTGAATAGTAAAAGTGCAGTAAAATAAGTACTGTAAAGTAAAGATCGTGTGTCCAGTATCAACGGGCGAGTAAGCGTCACCACAGTAAAATACCCGACTCCACGATAAAAAGTAAATTGCGGTAAATAGTAAAAGTGCGGAAAAGTAAATACTGTAAAGTAAAGCTCGTGTGTCCAGTATCCATGGGCGACTAAGCGTCACCACAGTAAAATACCCGACTCCACGGTAAAAGGTAAATTGCGGTAAAAAGTAAAAGTGCAGAAAATTAAATACTGTAAAGTAAAGCTCGTGTGTCCAGTATCCACGGGCGACTAAGCGTCACCACAGTAAAATACCCTACTCCACGGTAAAAAGTAAATTGCGGTAAAAAGTAAAAGTTCGGTAAAGTAAATACTGTAAAGTAAAGCTCATGTGTCTAGTATCCATGGGCGACTAAGCGTCACCACAGTAAAATACCCGACTCCACAGTAAAAAGTAAATTGCGGTAAAAAGTAAAAGTGCGGTAAAGTAAATACTGTAAAGTAAAGCTCGAGTGTCCAGTATCCACGGGCGACTAAGCGTCACCACAGTAAAATACCCGACTCCACGGTAAAAAGTAAATGACGGTAAAAAGTAAAAGTAAAAAAGTAATAAAATAACATAAAGCATGGATCGGGCATCCCCTAGGCGGTAATCCTCCTTAGATAGTCATAAACCCACAGCGAATATGCATAAAATAAAATCATGGACCGAACGTCCCCAGGCGGTAGTCCGCCTTAGGGAGTCATAAATCCACGGTAAAAAAGTATAAAATGAAATAATACAAATGGACCGAGCATCCCCGGGCGGTAGTTCGCCATAGAGAGCGTTAAATCCACGTTAGTAATAATATATAGTTAACCGACGTGTCGTTTTCACACGTCAATTTTTAATTAGGCAAAATACAAAACTAATCATTACATGATTAAAGATGTTTTTCACTTTTTAAATGAAACGAAACATGATTTTACTTTAGGATTAAACATGTTTTTACTTTAATAAAGTTATGTTATAATGAAACAAAACATGATTTAAACTTAAGACATGATGTTTGATTAAGATTATTTCATGGATGTAAGTTTAAAGTCTTCATTTTTTTTGTTATGGATTCATGGTTTTTGTACCCGGTTTCACCACTAATCTACACGTGATTCTTGTATCTCTCATCGTGTTTCTGTTAATTCATGATACTAGAGCATCATAGTGACATAATAGAGAGATTACTTGCCTTTTATATGCAAAGGAAACTCCAAACGGATCCCCAGAAGTGACAACCCGAGCAACTTTGAACAAAGTGGTAAAACCCGACTCAAGACTTGATTTTAGGTACTAAAGTGGATTAAATGATGGAAGAGAAGTGTTTATGGGATGATATTTGATGTGTTTGTAACAAGAAATAACTTGAAAGCACTCCAGAAACAAGGATTGAAGTCACTTTTTGGGTGTGTTCTTCAATTTCTTCACTTTTTACTAACTAACTTTTTATGGATTTTTGGGTGTTTGATCTTGCAAAATGAAGTATTTGGGAGGTTTTGGGGTGTTTAATGTGTGTAAAACTGAAGGGGGGAGGGTCTTATTTATAGGAAAAGTGTCCCTAAAGCATCCAAAAGAGCAATAGTGTCCCGAATAGTGAAAACACTATTTCCGGGACACAAACCCAGCCAAACTCGGCCGAGTTTGATCATGGGGGGACCAAATTCGGCCGAGCTTATACAAGCTTGGCCGAGTTTGGTCCTTCCAGTGGTGGAGAAATGGTCGTTTTGACCCCGTTTGACGCCGTTGAGGGTCTCGGAAGCTCCCGACTGTATACTGACTCAACTAATAGCTTCTCTAGTGGTTATAATACAAGAAATGAAGTGTTTTTATGAAAAAAAAAAAACAATCTTGGCCGAGCTTATGCAAGTCCGGCCGAGTTTAGTCCCTCTGATGGTGGAAAAATGGCCGTTTAGGCCCTGTTCGGTACCTTTGAGGTTCCCGAAAGCTCCAGAATGTATATTAAGTCAACTGATAACTTCTCTAGTGATCCTAAGATAAGAATTAAGGTGATTAGATCAAGAATTAACAAGAAAACAATCCGGGAACGAGCATCAGGGCTCATTCCGGAGCTGTTTCGGCTCGATTCGCGCAGAAGAATCTACTGACTCTTTGAGCTTTGATCTTGTGGAATGGGTGTTTCTAAGAGTTTTAGAGATGTTTATGAGTGTTTATTGTGAAGGGAGAATGTCCTATTCATAGGTAAAACCGTCGGGAAAGTTACGTCACCCGGAGTGGCCCGAAAACGTCGTTTTCGGGCCTGTTTCCATGCAAACTCGGCCGAGTTTGGCTAAGCTCGGCCGAGGTTGTCTAAACCTGGCCGAGTTTAGCCCTCTGGCAATGTGGAATTGGCCGTTTCGAACCCGAAAAATGTATACGTGACCCGGTTTTCGAGCCCGTTTCCATGTAAACTCGGCCGAGTTTGGCTAAGCTCGGCCGAGGTTGTCTAAACCTGGCCGAGTTTAGCCCTCTGGCAATGGGGAATTGGCCGTTTCGAACCCGAAAAATGTATACGTGACCCAAAATGGTGGAAAAACGTCATTTTTGGACCCGTTTGCATGTAAACTTGGCTGAATTTGTTCTTGAAGGACTAAACTTGACCGAGTATGGGTTAAGCTTGATTGAGATTGTTTAAACTCGACCAAGGTTGTCTAAACCTGACCGAGTTTAGGCTAGTGATGATTGAAAAATTGCTCATTTCGGCTCCGTTTGTCACTTCCGAGGCCCCGCGGGACTTTCTAGCACATAGTAGGTTAAACAATGACTTCTATAAATGTATAATCATGAGGTAAACACACTACCATCATCGAGATCAAAAAAATCCGTGCTCACACTGAGCTTCTTTATCTTTAGTCAAGTTGGTTTTCTATTTCGTCTTTAAACAGTCTTCAAATCGTTAGAGGGTTTTAGACTTAAGCTTCATCAGATAAACATGGCTAAAACGACTATGATCATCTACGAATGGATAAAATATGTTTTAGCACTGAAGCTCATTGGTCCACATACTTTTGAATGTATTAGCCCTAATATCTCTTTGCTCTTTCAGCAGTTATGTTGAAACAAGCCTAGAATCATCTTGCCACTTAAACAAGATACGCATGTATAATATGAGTGTGAGTCAAAAAGTCCCCAGACCGTCACTTAAGTGAAGTCTAGTAATGCGTTTCATGTTCATGTGCCCAAGACGATAGTGCCAAACATAATTTGGATTCAATTCAATTTGTTTGATCCATTTGATATTTATGTTACAAATTTGAGATTCATAATTTAAAACAAGGATATCAAGCCTGTTCTCAAGAACGTCTGTTCGATAAACAATATTGCCACATAAACTAGAAATAATTTCATGTCCAATATTTATAATGAATATCCTATATGGAGACATGAATCATTTTACTGTGCTAAAATAGGTACAACATAAAAGTCTCTTAGAACTAACACTAGTCCTGAAGGCATCTCCTGACTGCAGTCATTGATCTTCTATGTCTCTACAGAGCATCATTATTAATCCAAGAACTACCTCGCCAGATGCAAGCTCCTTCTATTTCTTGATTCGTGCACATTTGAACAAATGTAAGATCCACATCTAGTGTCTTAAACCCCAAGATATTGAAATAGGAAGTCAATCTCAACAACAAAAATACCTGAGCTAGAAGCATCGTCCTTGCCCTTTATGTTCCCTTTCAGCTTTGGACATGTACTCTCTCAGTGCTTTCTCCAAACATTAATAGCAATAGCCATTTGGATGACACCTGACAGTCTTCATTGCTTTGGGCTTGAGCCCATGGCCCATTACCTTCAGCTTAGATATGTCGCTGTTATTCCCTTTAGGTTTGTCGCTATAGTGTATAAGGATTACTTCAGACTTCTTATTTTCCATAGATTGCTCGGCCTCTTTAAATATGTCATATAGTCCCGTGAAGGACCAATCTCGATCTGACAACTTAAAGTGCAGAATAAAAGGCTAATAAGACTCTATAAGTGATCCCACAATGTTGTCCACTGCAATATTCTCAAGTATTAGTGTGCCCAATCTAACAAGGTTGTCCACATAGCCCTTCATCTTCAACACATATGTGCTGACAGAAGTCCCTACTTGGATTACAATATTGCATAATGCTCTAGTCACCTGGCTTCTCTCCAGGTGAATATGATCCTGGAACTTCTTATTCAGATTCCCATTATTTCATAAGTCACTTGAACCTCAAATTGTTTTGCAGCTTCAGAGTCATAGTCTCTAGCATCATACGTGACACCACTTTGTCGTCCTGAACGTGTTGATTGTACAGCACCAACTAGACAAGCAACAGAGACACGGAGTAGCAAACACATACTCTCTTGCCTCGTACCTCAGGACAATTTGCAATGTCCTAATCCAATCAAGAAAGTTTGTCCTACTTAACATCTCTTTTCAAAGGAGTGGTTGGAGTTGAAAGCTTATTGTTATCATTTGTCAATTTCTTAGTTTTACTTTATTTCTACAATGGATTATATATATATATATATATATATATATATATATATATATATAGGAGAGGGATCGGGTGAGAACACCTCCTTAAATTGAGAACGTTTCTTAAAGTGAGAACACATCAAAACTACGTAGTTTCATTAAAGGGGAGGGACTAAAAGGGAATTTACCCAATTAATTCATCTTATGCGTGTATGTAGTCAGGAGAGAGAAAAGTGGGTTGATGACTCATCATTTGTTTACTTTTTATTCAAAAACGTTTTCCCGGCTATCCCGAACTCCGATTTCGAATTTTTTTATACCGTTGGACTGGTATTGTCGAGGCGCTCATTTTAAGATCCATCATGCCCAGGTAAAAACGAAGTTTTAGAATTTGGAACATACCGCTTTCGAGTTTGGAAGGTATGCTGATTTTAGTTTTTTTTTGTACGGTAATGTTATATACATTCTGAATTTTGTAGTCTTTGTTCTAAATGGTAAGCATATTGTTATAAAAACAAAGAGGAGTCGAAAAAATAAAGAGAAAACATATTTTAATGGTTAAAAATCGAAAAAATAGATTCTAAATCACGTAAAATCAATGTAAAATTATAATTTATAAACCCTAGACCCTAAAAAAACGAAATTCGAAAATATAAACTCAATTATAATATATATAACACTTTATATTCACATAAAAAAAGAATTTTATACATGTCACATTGTTTTTAAATTAGAATACAAGGAATTACAATGTAGAGTTGATTCATGGAACACAAAGTTTATAAATTTAGAATGCAGAGTTTATATAATGGAACACACAGTTTATGAATTTAGAATGCATAGCTTATATTTTAAAGTACAAAGTTTATATTCTAATTTCGAGTTTAGCGTTTAGGATTAAAGCTTAAGGTTCAATAATTAGGATTTATGTTTAGGATCTCAATTTTAGGGTTCATTAATTAGAATTAAGATTCAATTTTCGAGTTTAGCGTTTAGGATTTAAAGCTTAGGGTTCAAAAATTAGGATTTATGTTTAGGATCTCAATTTTAGGGTTCATTAATTAGAATTAAGGTTCGTAGTTTAGAATATATGTATAATCAATTTTGGTCATTTAGTTATAAGTGTTTAGGTTGTTACTATTAATTTGAATGGACTTTTTTGTATTATATTGTGGAACATAACAGATTGTAGTTTAGAATATATGTATATTCAACTTTGGTCATTTAGTTATAAGTGTTTAGGTTGTTAGTATTAATTTGAATGGACTTTTTTTTTGTATTATATTGTGGAACATGACAGTTTGTAGTTTAGAATATATGTATATTCAATTTTTGTCATTTAATTTTCAGTGTTTAAGTTGTTAATATTATTGGATATGAATGTATTATTTTTGGATTATTTTGTGGAACATGACATTTTCTAGTTTAGAATATATGTATATTCAATTTTGGTCATTTATTTATAAGTGTTTAGGCTGTTAGTATTAATTTGAATTAAATTTTTTTTAATTATATTGTGGAACATGACAGTTTGTAGTTTAAAATTTATGTATATTAAATTTTGGTCATTTAGTTATAAGTGTTTAAGTTGTTACTATTAATTTGAATGAATTTTTTTTTGTATTCTATCATGGAACATGACAGTTCGTAGTTTAAAATATATGTATATTCAATTTTGGTCATTTATTTATAAGTGTTTGGTTGTTAGTATTAATTTGAATTAAATTTTTTTTAATTATATTGTGGAACATGACAGTTTGTAGTTTAGAATTTATGTATATTTAATTTTGGTCATTTACTTATAAGTGTTTAGGATGTTACTATTAATTTGAATGAATTTTTTTGTATTATATTGTGGAACATGACAGTTCGTAATTTAGAATATATGTATATTCAATTTTGGTCATTTAGTTATAAGTGTATATGTTGTTACTATTAATTTGGTTGGACTTTTTTTTGTATTATATTGTGGAACATGACAGTTTGTAGTTTAGAATATATGTATATTCAATTTTGGTCATTTAGTTTTAAGTGTTTAAGTTGTTAATATTAATGAATTTGAATGTATTATTTTTAGATTATATTGTGGAACATGACAGTTTGTAGTTGAGAATATATGTATATTCAATTTTGGTCATTTATTTATAAGTTTGGGGTTCACTTATTTCGGTTTAGGGTTTAGATTTTGTATTTTAGGGTTCAATTTTAGGATTTAAATTTAAAAACTTAGAGTTACGGGTTCACAAATTTTGGATTTCGGGTTCACCAATCTTTAGATCCTAAATTCTATTATTTTTGTTTAATAATTATGGTATCACATTTTTATTATTTTACATTAATGATTTTTAAAAATAAAACCTCTATAAACTGTATCAAAAACAAATTATTATGTATAAATACAATATTTGTATTAAATTTAAGCCAAACAGCTATTGAATTTTTAAGCCCAACAGTTCGTAACGATTAGAAAAGTAAAGTGTTATTTTTAAAATTTTAAGTTAATAAATTAGTCATCTAAAAAGAAATCAATAAATTAGTTTTTGAAGGTTTACTTTATAAATTAGGATTTATATGTTAAAATAGAATGATAAAAGAGAAAAGGAGAAAACAAAAGGCAAAAGAAAGAATAATAAATAAACCTACCATACGCATTACAAATGTTATATAAAAGTGAATTCATTACATTATCAAAGAATCAGCTTCGCATAATGGTAAGAGGAGCAGCTTGAGCATGGTCAATTCCCACACCAGCTGGGTTCGAATCTCCGCTCCACCACTTTTACTAATTAATTGATGATTTAATGGACATACTGGATATTTACAAATATGCCACTCCGTTCAGCAAGTATCAAAACGGCGCCGTTTTATAGTTGTTCTCATATAACAAAGTGTTCTCAAGTTAAACCTTGTTTGCGTGTGATCCCTCCCATATATAGGGGAGGGATCACATGAGAACACCCCCTCTATGTGAGAATGCTTCTTATGGTGAGAACACCTTGAAACTACGTAGTTTTGATTGTAGGAAAGGAAGAAAATAAATAAAATGCAAAGCAAGTATGACTGGGGATTCGAACCTGGGTGGGCAGCATAGATGCAAAGCGTGCCTACCACTTGGACACTTGCTTCCTTTGCTTATTATGACACCTGCTTATATATAAACCTTTGGTTTAATTAAATCCTTTAATATAAAAGAAAAGAAGAGATGAGGCATTGGGGAGATTCGATCCGAGGCCTTCCCCTTCTAATCACAATGTACTAACCACTGGGACGCTCACCATAATTGATTTATGAGGGATGAAAATTGTTTATTAACAGAAACGCGTCATCACGCAAATTTTAATTTTTTGTTTTAATTAAAGATACCACTGTATTCCACATTTATATAATTAACAATATCATCAGTCTCATTTATATGGTGAGTAGCTCTTCAAATTTAATTTGGAGAATCACCCTTGGATTAAAGATTTTTCAATTATAGTGTATAATTTATTATAATTAAAAATATTTTTTTTTCATTTAAATATTTATCTTATTAATTAATGGTTGATATTAAACAATTAATTTAATATTTTCATACCATATTTGCTATTATAATTTATAAATCCTAATAATTATAAAATAAAATATAATGCTTTTTTTTTACGAGTGCTATAACTTTCTAAGTAAATCATATCATATAATTTTTAATATTAACATTTGACGTATATATTTCTAATGCAATATGATGGGAGTTTATTAATAATATATATTTTACAACTTGCACTTTTGTTTATTTTTTAAAATTTTCAAACTCTCTTCTTTCAAAATTTTCAACGCCAATTTTGGTTGTTTTTCTTTTGTTTTCTTGATATAATTCCCAATCCAACTTGCCTTTTCTTATTCCATATTTTACAATGCACTATTTTTGTATTTTAATACTTAATTAATTTTCTTCTCATTACTTTATTATAATAATAATTATTTTAATTATTAAAAACTCTAAATTGTCTTTTTATTTTAATTTTTATTTACTTTTTACTATAATCTTATAAATTAGGTAACCTTGTTTAGAAACTGAGCTATATAATTTAGAGCATAATGCACACAAAAATTAGTTATTTTGGAACACACTGTTAGTATTTTAGAACACGCTCTTAATATTACAGAACACATTGTTAGTATTTTAGAACACGCTTTTAATATTACAGAACACACTGTTACTATTTTAGAACACGCTTTTAATATTACAGAACACACTGTTACTATTTTAGAACACGCATATCTTCTCCCTCCTTTCTTAAACCTAATTCTGAATCTCAACCCGAACCCGAACACATGTAATATTATATAGAACACGAGTTATAAAATTGCGAACACATGTAACGTTATTTAGTAAACATGTACATTAGTTTTAAACTAGTTGTAGAACTATGTCGTAGGGTTTGTTCCATAAAATTTAGAACTTATGTTACGAAATTTAGAAAGAACACTCTAAAATTGTAGAACATGTTACAAAAATTATCACATACGTTATGGTTTTTAGAATATGAGTTGCAAATTCGACATATTACTAAATAAGAATGCAAATATGTTGCATATATATTAACTAATATTTTTTAAAACATTATCTTGAACTTTTAGAATACAAAATATAAGGTTTAGAAGGTTTATACCGTTATTTAAAACACTGTATTGAAAAAGACGAAACCAGACCGTATGTTCTAAAATTAAAACTGTATGTTCTAATATTGAAAACGTCATTTTTACCCGAGCTTCATGGATCTTAAAATGAGCGCCTCGTCAATACGAGTTCATCCATATAAAAATATTCGAAATCGGAGTTCGAAATAGGAGGGAAAACATTTTTTAATAAATTAGAAATAATTGATGACTCATCACTGCACCAATTCCTCTCTCCTCCCTTTAAGGTTTATATAGAAGTGCGTCCCATTTAAAACATAAAACTCCTTTGGCCTAGTGGTAAGGCTTCAGTGGAGGAGCCAACCCCATGAGGGTTCGAATCCTAGCAAGGGCATTCACATTTTATTTATTTTCCCCTACAAAAACTATCAAAACTACGTAGTTTTGATGTGTTCTCACCATAAGAATCATTCTCACATAGGAGGGGGTGTTCTCACAAGAGCCTCTCCCTATATATATATATATATATATATATATATTATATATATATATATATATATATATATATATATATACACCTCCTTAAATTGAGAACACTCCTTAAAGTAAGAACACATCAAAACTACGTAGTTTCATTAAAGCGGAGGGACTAAAAGGGAATTTACCCATTTAATTCATCTTATGCGTGTATGTAGTCAGGAGAGAGAAAAGTGGGTTGATGACTCATCATTTGTTTACTTTTTATTCAAAAACGTTTTCCCGGCTATCTCGAACTCCGATTTCGATTTTTTTTATACCGTTGGACTGGTATTGTCGAGGCGCTCATTTTAAGATCCATCATGCTCAGGTAAAAATGAAGTTTTAGAATTTGGAACATAACGCTTTCGAGTTTGGAATGTATGTTGATTTTAGTTTTATTTTTTGTACGGTAATGTTATATACATTCTGAATTTTGTAGTCTCTGTTCTAAATGGTAAGCATACTGTTATTAAAAAAATGAGTCGAAAAAACAAAGCGAAAACATATTTTAACGGTTAAAAATTAGAAAAATACATTCTAAACCACGTAAAATCAATGTAAAATCATAATTTATAAACCCTATACCATAAAAAAACCAAATTAAAAAATATAAACCTAATTCTAATATATATAACACTTTATATTCACATAAAAAAAAGAATTTTATACATGTCACATTATTGTTAAATTTGAAAATAAGGAATTACAATGCAGAGATAAATATCATGGAACACAGAGTTTATAAGTTTAGAATGCGTAATTTATACAATGGAACACACAGTTTATAAGTTTGGAATGCGTAGTTTATATCTTAAAGTACAAAGTTTAGATTCTAATTAAATGTTTAACATTTAGGATTTAAAGCTTAGGGTTCAATAATTAGGATTTATGTTTAAGATCTCAATTTTAGGGTTCATTAAGTAGAATTAAGGTACAATTTTAAGGTTTGGGGTTCACTTATTTCGGTTTAGGGTTTAGAGTTTGTAGTTTAGGGTTCTATTTTAGGATTTAAATTTAAAAACTTAGAGTTATGGGTTCACCACTTTAGAATATATGTATATTCAATTTTAGTCATTTAGATATAAGTGTTTAGGTTGTTAGTATTAATTTGAATGAACTTTTTTTGTAATTATATTGTGGAACATGACAGTTTGTAGTTTCGAATTTATGTATATTCAATTTTGGTCATTTAGTTACAAGTGTTTAGATTGTTACTATTAATTTGAATGAATTTTTTTTATATTATATTGTGGAACATAACAGTTCGTAGTTTAGAATATATGTATATTCAATTTTGGTCATTTAGTTATAAGTGTTTAGGTTGTTAGTATTAATTTGAATGGATTTTTTTTATTATTATATTGTGGAACATGATAGTTTGTAGTTTAGAATTTATGTATATTCAATTTTGGTCATTTAGTTATAAGTGTTTAGGTTGTTAGTATTAATTTGAATGGATTTTGTTTTGTATTATATTGTGGAACATGACAGTTCGTAGTTTACAATATATGTATATTCAATTTTGGTCATTTAGTTATAAGTATTTAAGTTGTTACTATTATTTTTTGTATTATATTGTGGAACATGACAGGTTGTAGTTTAAAATATATGTATATTTAATTTTGGTCATTTATTTATAAGTGTTTAGGTTGTTAGTATTAATTTGAATGGATTTTTTTTTAATTATATTGTGGAACATGACAGTTTGTAGTTTAGTATTTATGTATATTCATTTTTTGTCATTTAGTTATAAGTGTTTAAGTTTATACTATTAATTTGAGTGGATTTTTTTATATTATATTATGGAGCATGACAGTTCGTAGTTTAGAATATATGTATATTCAATCTTGGTCATTTAGTTATAAGTGTTTAGGTTGTTAATATTAATTTGAATGGACTTTTTTTGTATTATATTGTGGAACATGATAGTTTGTAATTTAGAATATATGTATATTCAATTTTAGTCATTTAATTTTAAGTGTTTAAGTTGTTAATATTATTGGATTTGAATGTATTATTTTTGGATTATATTGTGGAATATGACAGTTTCTAGTTTAGAATATATGTTTATTCAATTTTGGTCATTTATTTATAAGTGTTTAGGTTGTTAGTATTAATTTGAATGAATTTTTTTTTAATTATATTGTGGAACATGACAGTTTGTAGTTTAGAATTTATGTATATTCAATTTTGGTCTTTTAGTTATATGTGTTTGGGTTGTTACTATTAATTTAGTACAAATTTTATATTCTAATTTCGAGTTCAGCGTTTAGGATCTCAATTTTAGGGTATAATAATTAGGATTTGTGTTTACGATCTCAAGTTTAGGGTTTATTAATTAGAATTTATTTTAGAGATTTTTAAGTGTAAAAGTTAATTTTTGAATGTTTACTATTTGTTATTAATTGAAAAATCAATGAAAAGAGTTAAAAAAAAATGAAATTGATTAATTGAAATTGTGGTGATCAGTGCTGTGACGAATAATTTAGATAATAAACATTCAATTTGTATCTAAAGATTTTAATAAAAAAAAAAAGTAGTGAATATACTAAAGTTATAAAACCAAAGTTTAATAAAATGAGAGTCCGTCATTGAATAAAAAATTATGTTCATAAGTCTTTGGAGTTTTACTTTATTTTTAGTATATAAAATTTATAAATTCAAGTTTAGGATTTATATTTCACATTTGCATAGTAAAGAAAGGATGGGGCTGGAAAAGAAATAATAGAGTAAGGCTAGGAGACTACTATACTATATTATAAGGTGCAGTACAATAATGACAAAAGTTGTCGCTTGTCCTAGTGGCAAAAGGGTTAGGTGTGCGTGCAGAGGCCCAACAGCCTGGGTTCGAATCTCTCCTAAGGCATTTTGCTGATTTTAATTCATAATTAATGTGAAATGGTGGTTATTTACAGATATGCCATCGCGTGAATCAACCATCAAAACGACGTCGTTTCATAGGTGTTCTCACATAACAATGTGTTCTCAACTTAAACCTTGTTTGCGTGTGATCCCTCCCGGAGTGGGATCGGGTGAGAACACCTCCTTAAATTGAGAACACTCCTTAAAGTGAAAACACATCAAAACTACGTAGTTTCATTAAAAGGGAGGAACTAAAAGGAAATTTACCCATTTAATTCATCTTATGCGTGTATGTAGTCAGGAGAGAGAAAAGTGGATTGATGACTCATCATTTGTTTACTTTTTATTCAAAAACGTTTTCCCGAACTCCGATTTCGAATTTTTTTATACAGTTGGACTGGTATTGTCGAGGCGCTCATTTTAAGATCCATCATGCCCAGGTAAAAACGAAGTTTTAGAATTTGGAACATACCGCTTTCGAGTTTGGAAGGTATGTTGATTTTAGTTTTATTTTTTGTACGGTAATGTTATATACATTCTGAATTTTGTAGTCTCTGTTCTAAATGGTAAGCATACTGTTATTAAAAAAATGAGTCGAAAAAACAAAGCGAAAACATATTTCAATGGTTAAAAATTGGAAAAATGCATTCTAAACCACGTAAAATCATAATTTATAAACCCTATACCATAAAAAAAACCAAATTCAAAAATATAAACTTAATTCTAATATATATACCACTTTATATTCACATAAAAAAAGAATTTTATACATGTCGCATTATTGTTAAATTAGAATATAAGGAATTACAATGCAGAGATAAATATCCTGGAACACAGAGTTTATAAGTTTAGAATGCGTAGTTTATATCTTAAAGTACAAAGTTTATATTCTAATTCGAGTTTAGCATTTAGGAATTAAAGCTTATGGTTCAATAATTAGGATTTATGTTTAGGATCTCAATTTTAGGGTTCATTAAGTAGAATTAAGGTACAATTTTAAGGTTTGGGGTTCACTTATTTCGGTTTAGGGTTTAGAGTTTGTAGTTTAGGGTTCTATTTTAGGATTTAAATTTAAACACTTAGAGTTATGGGGTCACCACTTTAGAATATATGTATATTCAATTTTAGTTATTTAGTTATAAGTGTTCAGGTTGTTAGTATTAATTTGAATGAACTTTTTTTGTAATTATATTGTGGAACATGACAGTTTGTAGTTTAGAATTTATGTATATTCAATTTTGGTCATTTAGTTACAAGTGTTTAAGTTGTTACTATTAATTTGAATGAATTTTTTTATATATTATATTGTGGAAGAGGACATATTGTAGTTTAGAGTATATGTATATTCAATTTTGGTCATTTAGTTATAAGTGTTTGGGTTGTTACTATTAATTTGAATGAATTTTTTTTGTATTATATTGTGGAACATGACAGTTTGTAGTTTAGAATTTATGTATATTCATTTTTTGTCATTTAGTTATAAGTGTTTAAGTTGTTACTATTAATTTGAATGAATTTTTTTTGTATTATATTGTGGAACATGACAGTTCGTAGTTTAGAATATATGTATATTCAATCTTGGTCATTTAGCTATAAGTGTTTATGTTGTTAATATTAATTTGAATGGACTTTTTTTGTATTATATTGTGGAACATGACAGTTTGTAGTTTAGAATATATGTATATTCAATTTTAGTCATTTAGTTTTAAGTGTTTAAGTTGTTAATATTATTGAATTTGAATGTATTATTTTTGGATTATATTGTGGAACATGGTAGTTTATAGTTTAGAATATATGTATATTCAATTTTGGTCATTTATTTATAAGTGTTTAGGTTGTTAGTATTAATTTGAATGAATTTTTTTTTTAATTATATTGTGGAACATGACAATTTGTAGTTTAGAATTTATGTATATTCAATTTTGGTCATTTAGTTATAAGTGTTTAGGTTGTTACTATTAATTTAGTACAAATTTTATATCCTAATTTCGAGTTCAGCGTTTAGGATCTCAATTTTAGGGTTTAATAATTAAGATTTATGTTTAGGATCTCAAGTTTAGGGTTCATTAGTTAGAATTTATTTTATTGATTCTTAAGTGTAAAAGTTAATTTTTGAATGTTTACTATTTGTGATTAATTGAAAAATCAATGAAAAGAGTTAAAAAAAAAACAATGAATTTGATTAATTGAAATGGTGGTGATTAGTGCTGTGACGAATAATTTAGATAATAAACATTCAATTTGTATCTAAAGATTTTAATAAAAAAAAAGTAGTGAATACACTAAAGTTATAAAACCAAAGTTTAATAAAATGAGAGTCCATTATTGAATAAAAAATTATGTTCATAAGTTTTTGAAGTTTTACTTTATTTTTAGAATATAAAATTTATAAATTCAAGTTTAAGATTTATATTTCAGATTTGCATAGTAAAAAAAGGAGGGGGCTGGAAAAGAAATAATAGAGTAAGGTTAGGAGACTACTATACTATATGATAAGGTGCAGTACAATAATGACAAAAGGTGTCGCTTGTCCTAGTGGTAAAGGGGTTAGGTGTGCGTGCAGAGGCCCTACAGCTTGGGTTCGAATCTCTCCTAAGGCATTTTGCTGATATTAATTCATGATTAATGTGATATGGTGGTTATTTACAGATATGCCACCGCGTGAATCAACCATCAAAACGACGTCGTTTCATAGGTGTTCTGACATAACAATGTGTTCTCAAATTAAACATTGTTTGCGTGTGATCCCTCCCCTATATATATATATATATATATATATATATATATATATAGAATCAAGTTCAAATGAGAGAAGGGTTTATGATGAGACTAGTTTTTATGATGAGACAAGGGGTATTTTTGTAATTCAATAGGGGAAGGTGGCAAACTTGTAATTAAATGAACACCCCTTATGCGTGAATTGAAGGGAAGGAAGAGGAGGTGATGTCAGCGCTGATGTCACCTTTGGAGAGAGAAATAGTTTTAATTATTTTATTTAAAATGCATTTTCCCGCTCTTTCCGAACTCATTTTTCAAAAAAAATTACACCAGTGAACTCATATTAATTAGGTGGTCATTTTGAGATCCATTTTTGTTATTTATAGACGATTTTTATTTATTTTTATTTTTTTATAATTGTTCCACCGGACTACTCTAATTGTTCCACCGGACTACTCTAATTGTTCCAACAGAATACTACATTTTTTTACACTCCCAGAGTGCATTTAAAAAAAAATAATGAAAATATTTTGCTGGAACAAATGTAGTATTCTGTTGGAACAACCAAGTATCCGACTTGGAACAAAAATAAAAAAAATAAAAATCGTCTATAAATAATAACAATGGATCTCAAAATGACCGCCTAATTAATACGAGTTCAGTGGTATAATTTTTTTTGAAAAATGAGTTCGGAAAGAGCGGGAAAATGCATTTTAAATAAAATAATAAAAACTTTTCTCTCTCCAGATGTGACATCAGCGATAACATCACCTCAATAATGCCCCTCCATGTTTTTAAAATTTCAAAAATGCCACCACTTTTTAATTGTCTCACACTAAAAAAAGTCTCTCCATAATGGCTTTGTCTCACATGAACCTATCTCTATATATGTATGTAAATATATTTATATATATGGGAGGGATCTAGTGAGAACCCACCCCTTATGTGAGAACTCCTTTTATGGTGAGAACCATTCAAAATTACGTCGTTTTGATGATATTAGATGATAAATAGGAGAAAGAGTGAAAGAATGGCGCTTCTAGGGTCGAACCTGCACCCCCTCCAACAACAGCAGTCCTGCTTACTGCCTCATCACTCAGCTTTTATTGTTACTTATGTGACGTGCTTCTATATAAACGTTAAATCGTTTTTTTTATCATTTATAAGGAAGAAAAAAAAGGATAAAACTGGTTATTCTAAAAATTGAATCCTATCCTCCACGTTGCCCATCTACATTTTACCAACAGCTTCTTTGTATTTGTGTTGCATTTGTTTTAATTAAAATACTTACATTATTAATAAAATGTTTTTTTTTTGACAGATATCAATAAAATCTGTTTTTTTGATACATATTCATTATATGTTTTCTTTTATGGATCAGGTGAGAACACATTCCATATGCGAGAACACTTTATATGTGAGAACACCTCCAAAACTACGTAGTTTTATTAATTAGTGAGGGTTAAAATGAAAATTTGTCATTTTTCTTTTAATTGACACGTATAGATGCTAGAGCAGGAGAGAGAAATTAGTACTTTTTTTAATTATTGTTTAAATAAATTTTTCCGACTTTCCCGACTCTGATCTTATCTTTTCTTATACCGTTGGCTTTGTTTTTCCGAGACGTTTATTTTGAGTACCATTGTTGTTAGGTAAAGTCGATGTTTTAACATTTTGAACATAATTGTTATAATTTTGAGCACAAGTGTTAATTGTAGCTAACTTATTTATATTTCAATACTTATGTTCAAAAATATACTTCACACGTCCAAAACTTAAAACTTATTTTCAAAAAAATTGAAGTTCAGCAGTATCAAAATTTAAAACATGTACAGAAACTTAAAAGATACATTTTCAAAAATATACCTCACATGTTCAAAATTTTAAAAGCTTGTTTTTACCTAAGCATCATAGATCTTAAAATGAACATATAGTCTACACGAGTCTAATGATATAAAAAAATTTAAAATCGGAGTTTGGGAAACTCGGGAAAATGATTTTGAATAAAAAAGTTAAATTTTTACTCATCAACAACACCTTCTCTCTCCCTATCTCCTACGCAACTTAATAAATGTTGGCACTAACAAGATCAGAATCACCTAGAGGGGGGTGAATAGATGTCTAAGTACGAATTTAAGTTTTTCAAGAAACTTAACTCAGAATCAAAGGCAAGCTTTAGGAAAGCGATTCTGAGAGAGATTCTGCTTTAAGGCAATTTCTGCCCTTTTAGCAACAGAAGTTCTGTTTGACAGAGCTTCTGGATACTCTTCTGAACAAAGACAGTGAAAATAATGAGCAAGTTGTTTCAGCACTTAAATATAAAACAATTGCACAGAGGATAAAATAACAAGTTCTGAGAGGGAGAAAGAGATTTAGGAGGTCCCGATGAACAGTTCAATTTATCCAGGTTCGCCACAGAAGTCCTGTGACTACGTCCTGTCCTCTGTGAGCGCAGTCAGCATAGATTTTAAATCCACTATTCAGAACGTTTATGGAACGTTCAGAAGCTCCTTTACATCAACAATACTTAAGCTAATTTCTCACTTAGTTCTGACTAGCCTAGAATAAGTTAAAGGATTTTCACCAGAACAACAACACCATGTTTTTTGGAATTCTCACCCAACTTAAACCTTAGCTAGATTTCTCTCAAATCTAACTGAATATCACAAGCGATATCAGTTTCCAATTTCTATTATGAACTTGTGTTTCTTCACTCTCTCACTTTTACAGATTTACAATAAGAAAAGAGAAAGAATGGGAAGTGCTCTGTTTTTAGCTTATAATAACAGTGCATTAAGATAGCTCAAAAATCTCGCGTGTGAGAACACAAATGAGCTTGGCTACTATTTATAGTGTCTTGTGATGACCGTTGCTTGAATTTGAATCTTCAGTTTGATGGTGACAGAGTTGTAGCCGTTAATCTGTCTTGTTCTTCAAACGGTCTTGAAACACTCTTGATTCCGTTAACCTTGTTCTTTAACTCAAACTGGTAAGAGATTTGAATTGAAGAGGAAAGTTGACTGAAACATTTCTTCATTAGGATCAGCAAAGGATAAGCATTAGAAATCTGGTTTGTTTGTTGTGGACAACACGCGCTCCTTTAACAGCTTTTTGAACTTTTGGCGCCTAGCATTAAATGCAGCCAACCAAGCACTCATGTTCTGAGCCTTGACGAGATTCATCATTCTGGTTTTCCAGAATGAATAGTTGTCACCATTAAATTGAGGAGGTCTTCTTGTAGAAGAACCTTCTGGAACCATTTGGTGTAAACTGTTCTGAACAAGGTGTCTACCAGCCATCTTTAATAGGATCTTACACTTGGATTGTTAGATCTTTAGTAAATATACGAAGTGCTCTGGTACCACTTGTTGGCCCTAACAAGCTCAGAATAACCTAGAGGGGGGGGGGTGAATAGGCTTCTCGTCCAAGATCAAGTTTTTAGTAAACTTGGACAGAATCAAGTTTCTTCTGTTCAGAAGTTAGCTTCTGAGAGAAATTCTGCCGTAAGAGAGATTCTGTCTTTTAGCAACAGATGTTCTGTATGACAGATCCTCTGGATAGATTGTCTTATGAACAAAGACTGAGATAAGGAGACAATCTGTTTCAACACTTAGATTATGTTGCACAATACAGAAGCAAATATAACAAGTAATAGAAAAGAGAGATAGAGTTCAGAAGATCCTAAGTCAGCAGATTTATTCAGGTTCACCACATAAGTCATGTGACTACGTCATGTCCCATGTGAGATCACTCAGCAGAGATTTCAAATCCACTATTCAGTACTTTTATGGCAAGTACATAAGCTCATTTACATCAACAAAACGTAGATAATTTCTCACTAAGTCCTGACCACCCTAGTAAGAGTTAAAGGATTACCACCAAAAAACTTATACTCTGTTTTCTGGAATTCTCACGCAACTCAAACCTCAAATGGTTTTCTCTCAATCCAACTGATTATCACAAACGATATCAGTTTACAATTTCTATTATGAACTTGTATTTTGTTCACTCTCTCACATTTACAAATTGGAAATAAGAAAAGAAAAAGAATGGAATGCTCTGTTTTTCTAAGCAAAATAACAGTGCGTTAAGGTAGCTCAAAACTCGCGTGTAAGCATAAGATTGAACTAAGGGTTCTATTTATATGGAGCTTGAAGATGACCGTTGCTTTAATTTTAATCTTGAAAGAGTTGTAGCAATTTCTATGTCTTGTTCTTCAAACGGTCTTTAAGTACAGTTGATTCCGTTATCCTTATCTTTTAATCCAGATCATAGACCAGATTTGAATTTGAGATAAAGATGACAAAAATGTTTCCTCATTAAGTTAAGCAAAGGGTAGACAAGGAACAAACATTGTTTGTTTGATAGTGAACAGCCCAGGCGCCCAAACAACAACTTTTTGATTCTTGGCGCTTAGTATTAAATGCAGTTGCAGGTGCATTAAATGCTTCAGGACATATGTGATATGTCCTTTGATACTTGTTAAAACTAAACTTCCTTTTGTCTCTTCTGAAAGAACCTTTGATAACTTAATGGAAAGCTTGCTTCTGAGTCTTGAACCTTTGTGATGAAGCTTGATCAACTTTTGAGACGAGTCTTTAGAACTTTGCTTGAAGCTTCTGAGAGTAGTCTTCTGGTTTCCTTAGCTTTATCTTCTGAGTTGGCTTTAGGAAGCAATCTAGATTTCATTCAGCACCTGCTGAGAAACTTATACAAGACTTAACAAAAATTGTTAGTCAATAATCATCAAGTATATAAGTGTGTGTATTTAAATATCTTCTGAAACACTTTGGACTAACCAAAACTCATAGGGTTCATCATGCACAAGTTTACCTTTGAAGATAGTGTTGATGTAAATAGAAGAAGCAAGTGGCAAGACTTCAAATCAAGGCTTGACAAGGTATTTCATCCTTTTCTACTTTCTTTCTTCTAGCTAAAGTGTAGAGACTGTAGAATTTCAAACTTTTGGGTTATATATCCATGTATATGGATATAATTTAGGGATAAGATCCATATTTATCCTTATCATTTTCAGACAAGTGTATCAAATGGTACAAATATACGCATTTATGTTACTAAAAATTTGAATGGACTTAACCGTCACATTGGACCCTTTTAAACGTCAATTATGTTTGGGATATTCATTGTTACTAATATAGCTGTTGGGTGTAATTGGTGTCTATAAAATCAAGAGTTTTCCATAGTATTTCCGTGCCAAAACTGTGTTTTGAACAGCCTGAGATTGTTCTTTAAGGCACAAGTTCAGCCTGTGCTCCCAGTTAGTCTGCATGTGCTTAGTTGAGTCTGAACAGCTTGAATTTAGGGTTGAATTTGCAGAAATCAGGTCAAAGATACCCTCTCCTCACATGTTCTCGGTTTTGTGATGTGGGGAAGAGAAAAAACAAGGTTTTGGAGGTTTGTGAAGGCATTGGGATGTGAAGTTGTCTTCTTGTGCATTTGTCTCTTTCTGCAGGTTGACTTGTCCTATTATGCAGTTGTCTTCTTCTGCTGGAGAACAACCTGCCCAAGAACAGCCAGATTCCGAGGAACATCTTTCACTTTGTTTATTTCCTTTCTTTCTTGTATAAATACTCCTGCGAGAGTATTGTTTTATCATCCAGAATATTATCATTCACTTTAGACATTAGTTTTAATTTCAGTTTAGTAGATATAGCTGTTTTCTGTGGAAGTCTTATTCGAGGCCAAGCAGAACCTGTTCTTAGTTTTCCATTCCTTCAAACGCTGTAAACATGACAATGAGTGAGTAGTCACTCAAGGTGGAAGGCCAGCCTTATGGCTGGTGGTTTGTAAGCGTCACTTTCCTTTTATTCAATGAAATCATGTTTATTCTGCTTGTTCAATAGAAGCTCCATTCATATATAAGTCTAGCTAACTTGTATTTTCAGTTGTTTGATGTTGTAGGGACCAACTCGGATCAAGCAATATATAAACTGATTGAACACATATGTTTTATACCGGGACCAATAAGGATAAAATGTGTGCTAAGGGTTCTTATTTATAAGATGCTTCCTGTGCTTAACGCTTGTGCTTGTGTAATCTAATGGAAACTAATTTTGCATAAGTATAAAGAATCTTGGGAACATGTGACCATCTGACTTGAGTGATTCTAGTGAAGATACCTTAGACTTATAATAAACATGGTGGATTTGTGTAAAGGGAATGTGTGCTTGTTTGCCATCAGTTCTGGCTGTGCTTTACACCTGCTTCTTTATTATTGATATCTCTTGATTTACTTTCATGCTCAGTGACAACCTTAGTTTAATAATAAATATAGTTAATTTAAAATCAATCAATCAAATTAAGATCAACCACCCGACTGTTCTGTTTCAGTAAAGAGACTAGCTTGAAACTGTTCTATCCATGTGGAGACGATAACTTATCACTTTATTACTTGTCTAGTGCACTTGCTAGTGTCATCCACTCATTTGTACACAACAAGTTTTTGGCACCGTTGCCGGGGATAGAAAGATTTTTAAGCCAAACCATTTTTACCTTTATTGAGATAAAACAGTTGGATTTTACCTGTTTGTTTTAGTGTGCAGTTTGATTTTAGGTTGTTTATGCGAAGAGCCCGACTTCCACCAGAGCCTATTGATCCTGAGATTGAGGCAACCTTGAGAAGGAGAAATGCCCTTAGGAGAATCAGACAAAGGGAAAGACTGGCCACTCGTGACCAGGAACAACATGTTCACAACGCTGTTCCAGAAGGACAACCTGAACAAGAACAAGTACACCCAGAACAACCAGAGGAAGGGCAAGGAGACAACATGGAGGACGGAGCCGTTCCACCCTTGCCAATGAAGGAATATTCAAAACCTTCCACCGAGGGTCACTCATCTTGCATTGTGGTCCCCGATGAAGGAGATAACCATTTTGAGGTCAAGGCATTCATAATCCAGATGTTACAAACAACTGTTCAATTTGGAGGACTGTCCAGTGAAGACCCAAATGCACACATTCAAGACTTTGTCACGATGTGTAACACTTTTAAAACAAACCGAGGAGTCAGTGATGATGTAATCAGGCTCAAGTTGTTCCTATATTCACTAAGGGACAAAGCTAGAACCTGGATGAAAAATTTGCAACCTCGCTCAATCACAACATGGGAGGCCATGGCAAATGCTTTCCTTACTAAGTTCTTTCCACCAAGACAAGCAATCAAACTCAGAAATCCTGTGTCCCATTTCTCTCAACACCCCGAAGAGTCTCTTTCCTAGGCATGGGAGAGATATAAAGATCTTTTGAGGAGAGTGCCCAACCACAAGATTCCCATGTGGATGCAGATTCAGAACTTTTATAATGGCCTAACGAATGTTTACAAAATTCAGTTGGAGTCCGTAGTAAATGGAGACCCAGAGGAACTTGATCCCGAAGCATTGTATGAACTCATAGAGCGCCTGGTCAACACCAGTTATAAATGGCACTCTGTGAGGGAAGATGGCAGAAAAGAATCAAACTCTCCAGTAGCTAAAGAAGTTTCTAGACTGACTGCACAAGTTGAGCAGTTCAGCAAGCAAATTGTCAAACTGAACAAGCCAACCAACCAAGTTCATGTTGTTCAATGTGATTTTTGTGAAGGAAATCATCGTTCTGTTGATTGCACAGGAAACCAAGTGCCCAACCAGCAAGTTGAGCACTGTGACTATGCAGGGAACAACCAGAGGCCGCGCTCAGATCCATATTCAAATCATTATAATGATGGATGGAGAAATCATCCCAATCTTAGTTGGACTCCCCAGCCCAATCAGAATTCTCATCCACCATATCAGAGACCTCAAAACAACTACCAGCAGAACAGCCAAACCAGGCAGAACAACTATCAACATGGTGGCCCCTCAAATTACCAGCAGCACAACCAGGGAGGAGAAGACAAGAAGTCCAAGGTGGAGGAGATGTTATCTCAGATGATGCAACAGATGCAGCAGCAACAGAGCACAATCAAAAACCTTGAGACACAGTTTCACCAACTCACCAATATTGTGATGTCAAAGAACAAGGGGGTGATTCCAAGCAAGACGGAAGCAAACCCCAAGGAGACTGTGCAAGTGATCTCACTCAGAAGTGGAAAAGAAGTAGACCAACCAGTGGGAGAAAAGCACAAGTCAGTTCGGATAGATCAGGCAGGGACCAGTGAACAAGCTCCGCATGTTCGATCCACAGATCATGTCATTGACATACCACCAACAACCGGATCAGAAGCTGTTCCACCAGAGCAAGCTGAGCCTGCTTATGTTCCAAGAGTTCCATATCCAACCAGGCTCAAGCAACGAAGCTTGGACAAACATCAAACAAGATTCTTAGAGATGCTCAGGAAGATCCACATCAACATACCATTTGTGGATGCCTTGTCAGCATCACCAGTCTATGTAAAATTCCTGAAGGACTTGCTGCAGAACAAGACAAAGCTGGAGAGTGTATCAATGGTCCAGTTGAATCGTACATGTTCTTCAATATTGCAGAACAAACAGCTTCTCCCCAAAAAGGAGAAAGACCCAGGAAGTTTTACTATACCTTGCTCATTTGGTAGTCTTAACATTGATAATGCTTTATGTGACCTAGGAGCTAGCATAAATCTCATGCCCTATTCAATTTACAAACAGCTTGGCCTAGGAGAACCCCAACCAACTAGGATGTCTATCCAATTGGCTGATCGTTCAGTCAAATATCCTATGGGAATGGTTGAGGATGTTCTAGTCAAGGTGGATATCCAGGTTGGAAGAGAACAAGCAGGCAGCACAAGCAGACATCCTGGATACCTTTCCAGATGAACAACTTTATGCTGTGCAAAGTGATTCTGTCCCATGGTTTGCTGACATAGCTAACTACCTCGCTTGTAAGGTTGTGCCTAACCACCTGCCTTACAACCAGAAGAAGAAGTTCTTTGCAGACCTCAAATATTACTTATGGGAAGAACCATATTTGTTCAAGCTGTGTGCCGACCAAATTGTGAGGAGATGTGTAGCACAAGAGGAGACTGTTCCCATTTTACATCATTGCCATAACAGAGAGGCAGGAGGTCACTTTGGAGCTAACAGAACAGCTGCCAAGGTACTCGAATCAGGTTTTTATTGGCCTTCCTTGTTCAAGGATGCCCATAGGTATGTCTCTGAATGCAATGAGTGTCAAAGAACAGGTAACATCTCATCTAAGAATGCCATGCCACTAAATAACATTGTGGTATGTGAAGTGTTTGATATTTGGGGAATTGACTTCATAGGACCCTTCCCTTGCTCTTATGGGAACAAGTACATACTTGTGGCCGTAGATTATGTGAGCAAGTGGGTTGAGGCCATGGATGCAAGAGTAGTTGTGAAATTCCTGAAATTTTTTTTCCAGATTTGGTATGCCTAGAGAGATTATAAGTGACCAAGGAACTCATTTTTGTAATGCACAATTTGAAAAACTCATTGGAAGATATGGTGTGACCCATAGAGTAGCCACTCCCTACCACCCACAATCAAATGGACAAGCTGAGATATCTAATAGAGAAATCAAAAGAATCTTAGAGAAAACAGTTGGCTATGCTAGGAAAGAACGGACCAATAGGCTAGATGATGCCCTTTGGGCATATAGAACAGCCTTTAAAACTCCAATTGGAATGTCACCCTATAGATTGCTTTATGGTAAATCATGTCACGTACCTGTTGAACTAGAGCATAGAGCTCTTTGGGCTATTAAGTTTTTGAATTTTGATGAGCAGGCAGCAGGTGATCATAGGAAAACACAACTGGATGAGCTTGATGAGTTCAGACTGTTCTCTTTTGAGAATGCCCAAATCTACAAGGAGAAAACCAAGAAGTGGCATGACAAGCACATCCACATCAAGGAATTCTACCCAGGGCAGAGGGTGTTGTTGTTCAACTCACGCCTCAGACTGTTCCCTGGAAAGTTGAAGTCAAGATGGTCAGGACCATTCAATGTGACCAAGGTGTTCCCACACGGTGCTGTCGAAATATCTGATGGAACAGGCGAGCCATTCAAAGTCAATGGACAAAGGCTCAAGCCCTACCTCGTTGGAGAGAACAACCAAGTGGAGGACTACCGTGTCCATGAACCACCATGAGGCTAGTTGGAGAAGTTTAGCTCAAGACAGAAAACAGAGCAACCTGAGGGAACAAGCTGTACCTGTTCTCTCTGCTCGTTCCAGAAAAACAATAAAAACAAAAAAAAAAATAAAAATAAAGTCTTTTGGCCTTGGAAAAATGAGTTGGCCGGTTATTTGTTGTTTGTGGACTAACTTTTGTTGTTTTGTAGGTTTTTTTCTTAAGTAGGCTTTGTCCTTGTGCAGGCCCAAAACAAAATAAAAACCACCAATCAAAACAGCCACATCAGCCCACTACCTGAAAAGTAACCTGCACGCCCAATCCCAGCCAAACCCAACTGCCCACCACTCCAAACCGCATGCCCATTCCCATTTCCCCATAACCGTTCCCCAAACTGCTCTCTCTCCACAACCCCTTCAAATTCTCACTTCCAAATCCATTCAATCACCAGAATCCACACCACCACCATCACTTCATCTTTTTCAAACTCAAACCTACCCCTTTCCAATCTTAGAAAACCAAAATCACCATGGGACCTCGTCTGCGCCCCAAGAGAAACCAAACCCATGTTCCAATCGAGAATGTCGAACTGAGTGATGATACTCAGAGGTCCGATGAGCTGCTGAACCGTCTCACTACCTTCACCGAAGCTGAAACCAAGATGAGATACAAGGCACTCAAAGGCCTTGCCTTCATTCCGGCGAGAGTTATTGACTGGAACAGCCTGCAAGTTCTAGGTCTTGATGATGAAATCCGCACGCTTCTACAAGGTGCTGGTTTGTTGGAGTTCTCTGAGATCAATGAGATCACTTTTTGTGAATGTACTCTCGAATTTCTGTCCACCTTCAAGATCGATGCTGCCATCAAGGATTCTGCCGATTCGAAGAAGTATAAGTTCAGGCTCATGGGGATTGACATGAGTATCTCCTTGAACAACCTGAATGTGTACTTGGGCATTGTCAGTTCTAAAGATGTTGCTAAGCCTGACTTTCAGAGCAGGTTGAGAGATTTTGATCTTAGATTCAAAGCCAAGTCATTTTGGACCGAGCTGACTGGTCAGAAGGAATACAATGCCAGTGATTCCAAGTCCACTTTTCTCCAGACCCATTCTATGAGATTCATCCAAAGGTACCTTGCTTCCAGCCTGTTCGCCAGGTATAGCCAGAGTAATATGCCAAAGAATGATCTATTTGTGGTATGGTGCATGCTGAACAAGAAGCCGATCAATGTTGGACATTGGCTTGCTACATACTTGAACAGCCAGGAGAACACAACCTCAAAGTATATTTGTGCAGGACCCTTCATCACCAAATTGGCCAAGACCATGGGTATTTTCAATCCCCAGATTCACACTTTGACCCTTGCATGCAAGATGGAGAAGTTTGACTGTGCTGCCATGGGAAAGTTGGGGATATGCTCCAAAACTAGGAACACATGGACATTGAAAGTGCTTGAGCCTAGATCAGTTGCAGCTACTGTCAAGAGAAAGCAAGATGAAAGTGCTCTGCCTGAGTCAAGTGTGCCTGCATCCAAGCGCCACTTGTTCACCGATGCTCACTTTGTCCCTGATGCCGCTGATGTTACAATGAGGCAAGTGATGGGATATTTGGCTCAGTTATTTGACAAGAACAAGGAGCTAGAGGAGAAGACCAAGCAGCAGGATAAGGAGACTAGTCTGTTGAGGAGGCTGTGCATGGTGCAACCTATTTCCATGATTCGCCCTAAGAGTCTTGAGAAAGCTGGTGGAGAAGCATCCTGTCAGAGTGCCTCGTCCAAGCCCAGGAAGGAGAAGAACAGTGGTAAAATGGTAATGGTTGAGGAGCAGCCTGAGAAAACCAAGTCTGATTCTGAGAAGTTATCTGAGGAGATTGAGGAGGCACTGAGGTGTGCTGAAGGAGAAGTGAAGCGAGCTGAGGAAGTGTTTCAGGCTGATCTGAATATTAAGCAGCCTGAAGAGCACAGTGAAGAGAATCCTGAAGAGGAGCAGGAGGAGGAACAAGCACCAGACACTGAGGAGGAGCTGGAAGAAGATGCAGAAGCAGGGAAGAAGGTTGAAACCCCTGCTAAGACACCAAAGAAGTGATCCAGCGCAGCTTTGGCCTGATGAGGTATTATCTGAACCAATCCTAATATTTCAAGCTGTTCATAGGTCTATCTATTCTGTGTGTGTGCTATGTCAAGTCAAGTCTTAGTTTAGGTTGTTTTTGCTTAAGTGCATTGAGGACAATGCCAGATTCTTTGTTGGGGGTGGGATGCCTTAGTCTTATTTTGGGGGTCCCTTCATGCTGTGCTTTATAGAATTCCCCCTGTGCTCATATGGAAAAATTTAATCTGTTGAATGTTTGTCCAAACAACCTAAGTCTCTAGGATATTCTGTCTAGTTAGTGTCCCTGTTCTGTTTCCAAATTGTAAATATGTGTGTAGATAAGGTCAAAAATTTGAAGTAAATTTGCATGCACCAGAAAATCAAGCACCTAAAAGCCAATAGATGATTAGTTTACCAAAAGTTTCCATGTTCCATACCCAAACAACCCTTTTTAACCAACCTTCGCTTGTATATATGTGTTACCACCCAAATAGCCTACCCTGTTCACCACCACTTTTTCCCTGTTCAAATTTTCCTTTTTACCCCTTTTGAACCCAACTGCCAAATAAAATTAACTTCAAATTGAGCTAGAATAATCAGACCACTGTTCAATCTGCCCAGCCAGTAATAAAAAAAAAATATAAAAAAAATAGAATAAAGTTAAAAAAAAATAAAATTACTGGCTGTTCTATACTTTTTGTGGTTGTTCATCAAGAAATCTAGCTCATTACTTATCAAAATTGGTAGTTCACCCTTACCCAAAATCAACCCTGTTTTGCCCCAAACCAGTTTAAACATGTTCAACCTTTTGAGTTTAACTGTTCTCTAACTAAACAATGAAAAGATTGGTGCAATTGACCTTTAGAGTCGTGTCTGTTCGTGTCTTTTGTTTCGTTTCTTCGTTCTTATCTTTTTTTTTGTCCAGTCTGAGTCTTTTGATTCTCGTCCAGTCTGTCCTTGTGTCTTTTTAGTTCGTTTCTTCGTTTCTTTTCTTTTCCTTTCTTTTCTTTTGCTTGAGGACAAGCAAAGTCTATTTTGGGGGTATTTGTTGGGTGTAATTTTTGTCTATAAAATCAAGGGTTTTCCATAGTATTTTCGTGCCAAAACTGTGTTTCGAACAGCCTGAGATTGTTCTTTAAGGCACAAGTTCAACCTGTGCTCCCAGTTAGTCTGCCTGTGCTTAGTTGAGTCTGAACAGCTTGAATTTAGGGTTGAATCTGCAGAAAATCAGGTCAAAGATACCCTCTCCTCACATGTTCTCGGTTTTGTGATGTGGGGAAGAGAAAAAGCAAGGTTTTGGAGGTTTGTGAAGGCATTGGGATGTGAAGTTGTCTTCTTGTACATTTGTCTCTTTCTGCAGGTTGACTTGTCCTATTATGCAGTTGTCTTCTTCTGCTGGAGAACAACCTGCCCAAGAACAGCCAGATTCCGAGGAGCATCTTTCACTTTGTTTATTTCCTTTCTTTCTTGTATAAATACTCATGCGAGAGTATTGTTTTATCATCCAGAATATTATCATTCACTTTAGACATTAGTTTTACTTTCAGTTTAGTAGATATAGCAGTTTTCTGTGGAAGTCTCATTCGAGGCCAAGCAGAACCTGTTCTTAGTTTTCCATTCCTTCAAACGCTGTAAACATGACAATGAGTGAGTAGTCACTCAAGGTGGAAGGCCAGCCTTATGGCTGGTGGTTTGTAAGCGTCACTTTCCTTTTATTCAATGAAATCATGTTTATTCTGCTTGTTCAATAGAAGCTCCATTCATATATAAGTCTAGCTAACTTGTATTTTCAGTTGTTTGATGTTGTAGAGACCAACTCGGATCAAGCAATATATAAACTGATTGAACACATATGTTTTATACCGGGACCAATAAGGATAAAATGTGTGCTAAGGGTTCTTATTTATAAGATGCTTCCTGTGCTTAACGCTTGTGCTTGTGTAATCTAATGGAAACTAATTTTGCATAAGTATAAAGAATCTTGGGAACATGTGACCATCTGACTTGAGTGATTGTTGGATATTTTTCGCAAGTGTACGGAATCACTCAAGTAGTAATATTAAGATCGAACCCACAGAGAACGGTAAATGTACAAACTAATAAATCTTTATAATATTTCGTTCGTTTTCTCTTGAAAAGTAGTAAATGCGATATTCAAGATTTTGATTAACAACTAAGTACTCTTAACATAAACTAAACTAACTGAAATCCTAATCCGACACTTTTACCAATGTTCTTTATCCACGCAAAGTCAGCAATTCATTTAAGTGCGATGAACATTATAACAATTTACTCATACAATTCAACCAAATCTAGAACACAATTAAACACGATCTTCCGATACTTATGTTTAATTGTCCTTAAGTGAATTAACTTAACAAGATTACTGGACCTATCCTAGACAATCTTAATTAGATTAATGTATATCACGTAAGTTAGATTGACTACGACTTACTAACTGGACCTATCCTAGATTAATAAAGCGTAAGTGATGAATATTCTATTGATTTTACTTGATAGAAACAAAGTAAATTTACCAAGCAATAAGATTTGAACATTCAAACACATGAACATATATGAATATAACTTTTATTATAAGTATTCCAATTGTCAAACATTCATAGGAATTACAACGGAAATTCAGAGAAATGAAAGAACTTTAATCGATAAAGGGAAAGAGGGTTGTCAATCCTTTTTACTCTTGATCGTGAGGTTTGTCAATCCTCGGGGCGTTCTTGCTCGTCTTCTCCTCGATGAATCGATGAAATAGTCTATCTCTCGATAAGAACTTCAATGCAAATGGAAATCGGAACGAAGGACGTAAATTATGGATGTAGAACTTCGAACTTCAACTAAATGCTATTCTTTTTTGTAGTAGATCTTCTGTGTCTTTCTTTCGCAGGAGAACGACGTATTTATAGCCAAAAACTCAAGGATTACATAGCTTGACGGAAGGATGAAGCCATTGGGTGATTCGGGGCGTCGCTTGGGCGACGAAACACAACTTTCGACGAAGGGATAGGATGGTCGAGGCTCATCTCGATTGAGACACATAGGATCTCGATCGAGATGGCCATAGTCTCGATCCAGACGAGCATTCCTTGACAAACAGAATGCCTGTCTCGATCGAGGTGGAAAAGTGCCTCGATCGAGACGAGCAAACTGTTTGTCAAGTCTTGCTTGTCTCGATCGAGATGCTTAATGTCTCGATCGAGACACACCAAGCCTTGATAACAAGCTTTGTGTCTCGATCGAGATAGCTCCATCTCGTTGGGAATTTTCCTTCCAAATTCGAACCCCGTTTGGACCACTTTCTGCTCCGAATTTGGAAATACTTAAAACACGAAAGTCGTTTGTCTATGTCTTAGCTTTCCATCGCAACTTGAAACGCCCAAAAATACGCTCGTATGAGGAAGTTATGGCCAGAATACTTCGAGGTGTCAAAACTGCCTCGTTTGCTCGAGTAGAACCCGATTTAAGCACCAAATCAACACGATTTCACCAAACTTGATCCCTACACATGAAAACACAAATACAAAGGTAAAGTTGCCCCTAACCTATGTAAATCTAAGCTAAATGGATCAATTTCGTGTGAAAATATCGATTAATAGCCTTGAATTATAAGTACATTTTGGACTTATCAAGTTCCCACACTTTAACTTTTGCTTGTCCTCAAGCAAATTGTAAAGTAGAATTTTAAGAATCCTCTATCGACTTCCCAAGATAGTGATTATGTTAACCTAACTTTATATAGAAATCAAATAACTTCGATTAAGCAAAACTGAATCGTGAAAGTTAATATGTGTTCATAATGAAGCCATACGATTATAGAACCTTTAAGACTATCATCCATTCTTGACGTATTTTATATAAGGCTTTCGGGACAAAGTAAACACGCATGTTTTGATTCTTATTGTCTCAAGGTATATCTAGGTATCTTTATTTTCTTCTTGCATAATTTTGTCGAGTAAATCTTCCCTAGTCACGTTCTTGATAAGGGTGGTCGAGACCGTGACTTATGAGTTAAAGTACTGACGTGAGAACCATGTTTTCCGCTTAAGAGGTCACGTCCTTGACATGGATGGACTAGACCGTGACATTAAACTTCAATTATGTCATTAATTTATACCTCTAGACTCTATTTCAACGTTCCTTTCATACTTCGCTCGAGCCATGGGTGGACTCGAACGTAGCCAAAAGTACGTAACTTGACACTTCCTAAAGCATTTAAGCAAGAAAATTTTAGATACCCTCAACCTATATTAACTTTGAATCAACATGTATTATGGCTATAGTTTCCCTATTAACCTCATTTTTATTTAATCTCGAGATGGATTTCAAGTCAAGATATTTGCATACCTTTTAGATAATATGACGTTCCATATGAGATTGCATAAAAACCTTGGTTTGAACATAAAGAAAAGAACATAATAAAGATCTTAGTTAGGATTTGAGGATCTTGAACCTTAAGTCGGGACATGAGATTTATATCCAACTTGTCATTATCGAAAAGTTTTGTGCCAAAGGCATGATATTTTAGTAATTATACATAGGCAATCATATTTTTTACTCTTTTTGCTTAAAATTTCTCCATTTTGTGAATACTAAATGCAATACACTAAATGCAATGCAAAATTTACAAAACAAACATACTAAAAGATAATGAAAGGGATAACATACCGACCTTCCCACACTTAGTGGGAACAATGTCCTCATTGTTCGGGAACTAAGAATACGCATAAGATAAACGATATATAATGAAACAAACAAACAAACGAACAAAAAGATAAAGAAAATAGTTAATCTCCATAAGTGATAATAAGAACTAAAAAGAAAAGAAAAGTACATCATAATAATAAAGAAAAAGAAAACAACTAGGAAACAAACTAAAAGGTAGGAGAACCCGAAGTTTGAGGTGAATCCGGTGATGAGTCGGAAACTTCTGTTAGATATGGCACGTTTTAATCTAAGCAATTTAACAGAGACATCGCATGCTATATATATATATATTAATCAAAGATATCAATAATACATATACATAAACAGAATTGAATCCGGAAAATTACAATATCAAATACCCGTTTTACCGAATGAATTAATCCGAGGCCCTCTCAGTTTCCTTAAGACAATATTCACCCCGTGTTGGTGATAGTCTCCCAGGATACAACGGATTTCGTTAACGAACTCTAACCGTGTGTACGTCGTTATCACCAGAACAAAATGGACAAACTAAAATCAGAACTTTTTTAAGAAATCTGATTTTGAAGCAGATCTTAAAAAAACCTCTATATCACCCGTTATACAAGTTCTCATATGAAATATAAGACAAGAAAAGAAAACGGTTTTTCCAAAATCATTAAAACAAATAAATTGAGCATTAACACCATTAAAGCTCAAAACGTTTTTGTCAATTAAAACCCATTTAACTCAATAGGTTTTAGGAGGTAGAAAATAAACCTGAAATTTACTTAAAAGTTCAATTTAATACAATATTTTCCAACAATCCCCCACATGAATTAAATTGTAATACGAGACGAAGACGACGTGGTGATAACTTTCTACAGTCGATATCTGCGTAGGATAGGTAGGCGACACTTTTGAACCTTCCCTTGTGAAAGCATATTTACTTTACTGGCTGACTAGTAGACGTGGTGTCTTTGAACTATTCGCCGTTTGTGTAAATGATGATATACTCCACACAAATACCAACATAACACGGTTTTATGGTTCTCATGGTTATGTTCGTTATGGTCATGAACATCTCCTGGTTCTGCGAGAGCTTAGGAACACACTAGGCCCCACTAGTCTCCTTTGAAGCGACCCCACTTCACTCTCACATAGGTGATTTCTTTTGCTCTAACACGTTGATGCACAAAGAATCATTAAAAGCTTAAGTTGATACTAAAAGTATCATTCTAGTTTAGCTTAGCCTTACACGTTTTTACATCACTGTTTACATCATAGGAATGGACTTGGGGTGACCCCCGCAGTGACCTCACAAGGTTTATGCAATTAGGTTGTCCCTTTTGAACCTAGATCTTGGGATCTCCAGTCAACTAGGTTGGGTTTTCCTTCATATAACGCATTAATTCTGATGGGCTTTAGTCCCATTCCTTTCGATGATAGTTCAACCTGATCTTTAATTAACCCTTTTTGGTTAGTGGATCCACTATGTTATCTTTGATGTTACCCAATCAATAGATTCAACACCTGTTGAGATCGGTTGTTTAACGAATTATATCGACGACACACCTGTCAATTTCTTTCGTTAAACATTACATTTTGTGTCTCATTAATTATTGTTTGTTTATCACAAAATACATAATGTGGACACAAATTTAAGTCATCCTCCAGCTAGATTCAAGCTCTATCTGAATCTACTTTAATCGTTGAGGATTTCTAGGATATTATTCTCTTTCTAGAATATATATGTAGCTTTTTAGATCTTACTATAGTGCATTCTATACTCAAAATTGTACCATTGATATCTTTGTATAATCATAGTAATCTCCAATGGGCGTCCCCACGATTACTTGTATACTAGCTTAAAACTGCTCACAGTAATAGCAATATCATGCATGGTATAATTCTATGAGATCCAAACGAATGCCTATAAATTCTCACTTACAAAGTGTGACATTGTTAACATAAGTAACTTAGGTGATTATTTGATTTGATTATTCAAATCAAGTCCAAATGTTAAATCATGAGTTTAACATTCCATGGCCCTTTTCACCATTAGTCATTGTTATCCACAATTAAAATATTATTCATCTAACCATAGAATAATATCTCTTACGTTTGTGGTTTGCCCACACTTGTCACACTTGTCTATATGAAAGCCGTTAGCAATCATGATAAGCATGACCACATGAATCGTTTCATCTGCTTTCATTTAACGTTTAAATGATTCTAATTTCCATGAAACGATATCTATTCTCATGAAACCCAATGGCAATATAATCCACTTGTTTCCATTTCTCTGATAATGAAGCTATTATTTTAGCAAGACACACCCCCACATTTCCAATTAACCATAAAAGTCTTTTGACCTTTTTCTCAAAACTATGTGGTTTTCTTGTCTAAAATCTGTTAGGGTACCTTATCACAAGATCATTAGCTGATGGTACAACTACCCCCACATTTCTATGGTAAACTAAAATTGTTGATATAACGTATGTATATAGTGAATTTGTACTAACATTTAGAAGTCACAACTACCACTATATATATGTGAAATCAAACAGTTTAAGTTTCCATTTCTATTTGTGGAACTAAACTTTGATTCATTTTGTCCCAACATAAAGTTTCATTTATGTTTATAATCAGACTGGAATACAGGATATTTAGTTGTTAATTAAATTACGCGCGTCTTATAATTAACAAGTCCGTTTCAAGCGTGTCATGACACAATGATAACATCATTTTTATTCATTCGAATGCGGACTTACACAGAAATTACAAAAATTTCTATATCTCATAGAATACATATCCTAACGTCTTATTCCATCAAGACAAAACAAATTTATTCTACTCAAGAACATCTTGAAATAGAATCCCACAAATTAGGCATCCAGATCAATCTCAGACACATCTTGAGTCATAGCTTCCATAAAGTTGGCCTCATCTTCTCTAGCCTTTCTTGGCATTCTGCAATCAGCTGACTTGTGTCCATTCTTGTTACAATTGTAGCATTTACCCACAAATCTGGGCTTCTTCGAAATACCACCTCTTGGGCCCAACTTTGCATTGCCCTTCTTTTTGGAGTCCTTAACATCCTCCACCAAATTAGCCCTAGCCATATATTGACTGTCCACAGCTACAGGTTGCTTAGAGGCTTTCTTAAAGTTGTCTCTATTCTCTTCCTCAATCCTGAGTCGGACAACAAGTTCTTCAACACTCATTTCCTTTCGTTTGTGTTTAAGGTAATTCTTGAAATCACTCCAAGCGGGTGGCAATTTTTCAATAATAGCAGCCACTTGGAATGTTTCACTAATTACCATCCTTTCAGCCAGGATATCATGGATAATGAGCTGAAGATCTTGTACTTGACTTATCACGGGTTTTGAATCCACCATAGTAAAATTCAGAAATTGCCCAACCAAGAATTTCTTAGCCCCGGCATCTTCTGACTTATACTTGTGGTCCAAAGCAAGCCAAAGTTCTTTTGCCATTTTCTTAACTTGATAAACACTGTAAAGTGCATCAGTTAAACCATTCAAAATATAGTTACGACAAATGAAATCTGACTGTGTCCAAACATCGATTGCATTAGTATTATCAAGATCATCCTCTTGCAAAGCAGGAGGATCGTTCTTAATAAAATTAGCCAATCCGAGCATAGTCAAGTAAAAGAACATCTTTTGTTGCCACGTTTTGAAATTCACACCAGTGAACTTCTCAGGTCTGTCACTGTGGCTAGGTGCCACTGACAAAGGCAAAGTACCTCTCAAGACTTCCGTGTTCCTTAGGTGAAAACCTTGGTCAAAACCGGAACCACCTCCATTCAATAGAGTTTCCGTATTCTTTCCACTGTTAACACCAGAACCAGATACATCCTCATTACGTGTATCGTTTCCATCAATTCCAGTAGTCATTGCTTGAAAATAAACTGAAATTAAACAAAACAAATTAGTCTGAACGCAATAATACAAACAGAATTAATCAAGCCAATAAACCAACAATTCTGTCAAAAAATATATAAACCAAGTTTATATAATTAAATAATAGAATTTTATAATTCCAGTAGCAACGTCCAAAAACTTGAATCAATTTCTCAAAGAAATTGATTTTTCCAGCAAACCATTAAAGGTAATTAAGAAAACAAGATTTAATAATTTGAATCCAATAATACAAAACCAACTTGTCCATATCTGCAAAATAATGCAGTAGCATAGTTATATATACAAGTTTCTCAATGAAACTATCCACCAAAAACCGAAACTTCCAATGCATCCAGCAAAGGTAAAAATAAAAATTCCAGAATAGTCCAATTCTGAATCACAGAATTAAAAGTCCAGTGTATGTATTCCAGTTCCAGCAATCGGTTTAAACATCACCGATTCAGAATTAGACCAGAAAAGAAGTCCCTGAATATCACTTATAAAACAGAAAAAACGTTAAATATTGTCTTAAGATTGTTAGATATGGCACGTTTTAATCTAAGCAATTTAACAGAGACATCGCATGCTATATATATATATATATTAATCAAAGATATCAATAATACATATACATAAACAGAATTGAATCCGGAAAATTACAATATCAAATACCCGTTTTACCGAATGAATTAATCCGAGGCCCTCTCAGTTTCCTTAAGACAATATTCACCCCGTGTTGGTGATAGTCTCCCAGGATACAACGGATTTCGTTAACGAACTCTAACCGTGTGTACGTCGTTATCCCCAGAACAAAATGGACAAACTAAAATCAGAACTTTTTTAAGAAATCTGATTTTGAAGCAGATCTTAAAAAAACCTCTATATCACCCGTTATACAAGTTCTCATATGAAATATAAGACAAGAAAAGAAAACGGTTTTTCCAAAATCATTAAAACAAATAAATTGAGCATTAACACCATTAAAGCTCAAAACGTTTTTGTCAATTAAAACCCATTTAACTCAATAGGTTTTAGGAGGTAGAAAATAAACCTGAAATTTACTTAAAAGTTCAATTTAATACAATATTTTCCAACAACTTCTTCACCGTTGGCACGCATCAATCGCCGCAAACGTCCACCATCCCTCTTTTCCCGTGCTCGGATGGCCTTGATGTCATCTTCCATGTTCTCAACAATGGAAGTAGTAGAGGCATTCTCTTGTATGAGAGAATCTAACTTGCCTTCAAGACGCCTATTGTTCTTCTTCAAATACCCCAAAACCTTCTTCCAACCCGGAACCTCATTTTCCCCACTTGAGACATCATCGTCGTCATCGTCCTCAACTTCCACTTCCAAGGTCTTCTTTCCCTTACTAGCCCCGGAAGAACTAGTACCATGTTGCTTGTTGAAATATTTGGCCGTTCTTTTGGAATAAGGCACCCACTCCATATTCTTATCAATTAAATGACATCGGGAAAGTAACCACAAATCTAGATTATTATACACGATATCATCCTTGGTAAGATCCTTTTGAAAATCCACTAGAGTTCCCTTGGCGGCTTGAATAATACCACCCATGAGATTAACAAAGGGAAGAGCATGAACTTTCTTAAGTGCTATCAATCGACGAAAAGTACCGAAGATAATCTCAATGGAATCAACTTGCGTCTTATTCACAAGACAATAGAGAACAAACAAATCGAGCCTTTGGATTTTAGACATTTCCGCTCGACCAAACAATAATAAAGACAAAAACTTATGGAAGTAGAGTAGGCCATTATCCCTAAGCAATGTATTCGGGGAATTTTTAGAATCAAACTTAGCCAACCCGGTGAAATCATTCCAAACGCGGTCATGATCAAAATCTGAAGGCATGGTGACACCGGTCAACGGAAAACCAAACCAAGCATGCAATTCCTCACGTCCAAATTCATATTCAACATTCAAATTGCGAAACTTAAACCTAGTCTTTCCCACATTAGCAAAACTTAAAGTAGACCAAAATTCACCAACATCAAATTTGGTTTCTTCAAAACGCAAATCAACAAATTTGTTCCAACCCATAGTATCAACATACCCCCTAACAGCCCGATTAATGTTCAAAGCAAGAGTGGCATCCCAATTAATGTAAAGCATATGAGTAGAAATAACCACACCGTTTATGAGAGTGAAGCGACTTTTTTCTTCCTCTGAATTGAGTTTGAACGGTTGACGGGAACGAGAACTTGTTTCCGCGGTTGAGCCTTTCTTCTTGGAGTCCTTCTTTCCCCCCGCCATAGATGAAATTTCGAATTTGAGATGGAGAAGGAAAGGTTGGAGATGGTGAAAATTTTGAAGGTTTTGTTAAAGATGAGTTTGATGAGAGAAGGGAGATGGAATAAATAGAGAGGTTTTGAATTTGAAAGGGTGTGTGTAAGAGAATCAATGCATTGGGAAGACAAAAAGGTAACTTTAATTTGAATTCAAATTCAATTTGGAGATGTTTAGGGTTTGGAATTTCGGATATGGGGTGAATTTGGGGAAATTTGGATTTTAGGGTTAGAAAGGGACCGATCTCGATCGAGACATATAAAATCTCGATCGAGATCAAGAAAAAGGGGAAGACATAATGGTGATCTCGATCGAGATGGCCAGGGCCTCGATCGAGATGACCATTCAATGAATCTTAGATTCATCATCTCGATCGAGACGGCCCATGTCTCGATCGAGATGCCTGAAAATGCACTCCTAATGCCCGAATTTCACCGATTTTACCCCGACGAAGTTCCGTGATGTTTCCCAAAGTAATTTACGCATCATCCATGTCGATAGTTCATGATAAAAAGTAAGAAAACCTGTGGAAACACTAAAACAAAAACAAAAATTAAATGATACAAGGGTTAACCATAAAGGTTACCCGTAAAAGAAAAACGGAAAGTAAATAACAAGAAAATGAACAAAGCATAAAGTAATACAAATAAATCGATCTTGTTTTATTAATCAACAATGAAGGATCGATTACAAGTCTTATTTGCAAGAAAAGGGAAATCACAACACAACAAATTACAAAAGAACAAACATAGATACAATACTCACGTAAATACACACACTATACATAAAATATGATAACATGGCCCTAGATATCTAAGTCCATGAATCGAGATCCATTGGATGTAGGCTTGGTGAGGATAGAAAGAACACGATCCTCAAATGATAGGAACCGAGCACCTTGGCGAAAAACTCGCTTCATGAGTCCCTCCTTAGCCAAAAATTCATAATCAAGGATGGGAAAAGGTTCCGCATCCGTCCATGGTACTTAAATAGATCCTAACCCACCAATTACCAAGCCACAAATGATGTTACCAAATCCCATCTTCTTGTTCTTGGAACGCAAAGCGGCAACTAGTCCATTCATCAAAATCCCACTAGAGTCAATTTCGGTCCCTTGCATAACATCTCCTAGGATGTCCAAATCTTGCTTACGGACTTTGTGCCCATTAGTTCGCCCAAAGAGCGAATAACACAGAAATTTATGAAAGTACAAGAGGGCTTCCGGCATTATTAACTTGTTGAAAGCAAGCTTCGGAACATAAATTTCTTGCCCGGTGATACTAGACCAAACATCCAAAGCTGTCATATCACGGCCCGGGGGTCTCTCAGGAGCACAAACCGGGAATCCAAACCAATTATGGAGTTCCGGGTATCCGAAAGTGAATTCCCGTCCATTATGACGGTGACTAAGACGGACACGACGCTTGTCAACAAAACGGACCGTCGTGAAAAACTCTAGTATCCAAGCAGCAATGATAGGAAACTTCATAGATACAAACTTAGACCAACTCATCTTGTCTAGGAGACGCATTACACGATCCTGAATCCCGAGTTCGGTATTCAGGAATTCATCCATATACATCATTCCGTAGAAGATGCAACTATTGAAATGCTTATAGCGGCGACCCTCATTCTCAGAATATATCGGGAAAGGAGCGCCATAGCGAGAGGAAATGTACACTCTATGTCTCCTACGCATTCCCCTAGTTGTTGGAGCCATAATCAAAAGACAGAAATTTTTTTGGAGAAATCTTAAATTTAACGAGTTCTAATGTAAACTCTGTGTGTAAATGATGAATCAACAACACTTAGATTATTTATAGATGTGTAAAAAGAAGTTAAGGATGGTTAAAATGTGGATAGACACCAATTGGGACGAAGTACAATGCTTGAAATGGTACCTATTCGCGAAAAGGGGCGAAAATAACCAACTTCCCCGTTTTCAGGGTGATGATCTCAATCGAGGCATACATTGCCTCGATCGAGATGGGAATTTCTGAGAAACAGATTGCCCGTCTCGATCGAGACAAGCTAAGGCCTCGACCGAGATGGACAAGTCTCGATCGAGACTCCTACATCTCGATCGAGATACTTCCCTCTTTGGAAGTTTCTCGATAAACGAGTATCCTATGTGCTTCCGAACTTCTAACGACAATAATTAAAGTGCCATATTCATCAAAATTAAAGGAAATGAAAACATAAACGAACAAATGATCATAACACGAAAAAGTAAATAAAACTAACTACACTAAGCACACTAAAAACTACACTACTAGTCTTAATTTCTAAAACTAAGGACATTGGAGAAACGACACATTAACAACGGAATTTCCTTGTTCGTTGCTCAAATAGATTTTACAACGATGTCCATTCACTTTGAATCGTTCTCCGGTTTTATTTTCCAATTCTAAAGCTCCACTAGGCATAACATTGGTAACCAAAAATGGTCCAACCCACCTAGATTTTTGTTTCCTCGGAAATAACCTCAAACGTGAGTTAAAGAGCAACACTTTATCGCCGACATTAAAAACTTTATCTTTTAACTTAGAGTCATGCCATTTCTTAGTCTTTTCCTTATAAAGTTTAGCATTCTCATAAGATAAATGACGTAACTCATCTAATTCGTTAAGTTGTAACATCCTCTTCTTACCGGCAAGTTGTAAATCATAGTTTAGAGCTTTAATAGCCCAATATGCTTTGTGCTCAAGCTCTACCGGTAAGTGACATGCATTGCCATAGACAAGGCGGTATGGTGTCATACCTATGGGCGTTTTGAACGCGGTTCGATATGCCCACAGTGCGTCATCAAGCTTCATGCACCAATCTTTCCTAGATGAAGACACTGTCTTTTCAAGGATCCATTTCAATTCTCTGTTTGAGATTTCGGCTTGACCATTTGATTGATGATGGTACGGAGTTGAAACTCGGTGATGAACTCCATACTTTTTAACTAAAGAATCAAACAACTTATTGATAAAGTGTGTACCTCCATCGCTTACGATTGCACGAGGTACTCCGAACCTCGTAAAAATGGACTTTAAAAATTTAATAACGACTTTAGCATCATTAGACGAGGTAGATATTGACTCAACCCATTTAGACACGTAGTCAACTGCGACTAATATATAAGTTTGACCACAAGAAGGGGGAAACGGACCCATGAAGTCGATGCCCCAAACATCAAAAAGTTCAACTTCTAACATATTCTTAGTAGGCATTTCATCACGTCTCCTTAAATTTCCCGTCCTTTGACAACTATATGTAAGAGAATGTTAAGTTTTCATCTTCTGAAACGTTTGGACATAATCAAAACACTTAGGGTTCATCATTCTCCCCCATTTTGGTTATGGACAAATCGTGGTCAGAAGGTAAAAGAAAATATAAGTTTTAGAAAATAACTTCCTGATACATATGTTTCATAACTTCTGAGTAAATTAACTCCCCCATTTTAGTGTAAATGGTGAACTTCAGCAATCTGTTTAAACTTAAAAAAATGGCTTAAGATCAAGTTGTTAGATTTTAGTGACGTATAATTTACTAAGTCAAAAAGAAACATAAGTAAAGTAAGTAATCAGAGACACAAGAGTGTATAAGAAAGATTCAGTGTATAAAATCGTCAGAAGAAACAACAAACAAGAGAATCATTAGAAGAGCAAATAAAGTCCTAAGACAACACTACCCAACCCAGAACCGAGCTAAGAAGCTTAAGTCCTAATGAGATTACAAGTTCCTAGGTTTCTTCTGAGGAGGAGGAACACCACTAGATCCTTCAGCAGCACTCGGTCTCTTCATCCCATCAGTCTTGAGACCAGTCTGACCACTCTGCTGAGCAGACTTCTCCCCCGTTTGAGAGTCCAATTTTTGCTGAACTTTCAGTGAAGTTTGATATTGCTGAGTAGTAGGTCTTACAGAGTTGACCAAATCCATACGCTTCTTGAAATCAACATCAATGGTGCGCAAGTGGTCATAAGTCTGTCCAGACAAAGGTCGTTGCCTGTGAACATCTTCCAGAAGGAGCTTGATTAACCGATTGTTAGCATACACAGCAGCAGTGAGATGCTCATTCTGAATATAAGTCTGTCCTCGAACAAACCTATAGCAATTGTGAAGAGCCTTGTCTTGTTCACGTGCTTGAGAGTGCATAACCTTCAGAAGTTCAGTGAGCTCAGCAATCTGGGCGCTCTGAGCAGTCACAGCAGACTCAATGCTAAAGAGACGATTGTTGAGATCAGGAGTGATGTCATATACAATCTTTGCAGCCCCTGAAGATGATGAACCTTGAGCAGAAGATTTCACTTCTCTCAGAATATGGTTGGCAGTACTTTGCAGGTCATCAATCTTACTTGGGAGCATCTTCTCATGAGCCTCATAGTGCTCGTTTGCTTCCTTGACTTCTTCTGTCAAAATCCCCAAATTCTCATTGACTTTCAGAGAAGAAGCAAGAGCAATATTGTCCAAGGTAGGAAGAGTCAGAGCTAATTCTCTTAATTTATACAACTCATCATATGTAGCCAGATGAAGTGTAGAAAGATTGCGCGTGTAGACAGAAGGATCCTGCATTTGAAGCATAGTCATGAGCTGCAGGTTCTGAGCTTTCAAGGATTGAATTTCTTGCAGCACAATGCCCTGAGCAAACATGTCAGCAGCAAAAGGCCTTTGCCCCACACCAGCAAATCTATTCAGCAATTCATCAGAGCCACTCTGACTCATTCTTCTCAACTCTTCAACACTGGGAACACCACCAGCTTCAGATACACCAGAAGCTCTGCCCATGAAACCAAAAGGACCAAAATTTCTCTTTAAGTTATCTCTTTCCTGGAAGTTGCGTAGGAAGTCATAGTTGGATGACAACCCAACAAAACAGGAAGTGGTGGAGGAGGTAGTTAAGGGATCACACACAAGAGGTGCATGTCCAGAGGTTGAAGGAGGAGGGATAGATGTGTTTGTGGAAGGGATTGTATGTGTGGACGAGGAATAGAGAGTAGGAGAAATAGATGGTAAGGTGGATGGTAGTGAAAAGGAGGGAGCAGTAAATCCAATTGATGGAATTACAGAGGAAGATGATAGTGAGGAAGAAGTAGAAGTAGAAATAGAGTCTGTAAAAATTGGTCCAGAGGACAAATTCACTTCTGAATAGGATCCAGAAGGAAGAGTAGATGGAGGAGGTACAACCTCAGAGGTTGAAGTTGTAAGGGGAATGGAAGTATGAGATTCACTCACTTCTGTGACAGAAGGTAGTGAGGGAGATGGATGAGGAGTATGAGTGGGAGATGAGATAACCTGGTCAGAAGAGTTAGGATCAAACATAGAAATGGGCTCAGTAAACACATGAGCCATTCTGATCAGCGTTTCAGAGGCATCCCTATCACCAGGGTTTCTTCCTTGGCCTAGAAGAATGTTGTCAATAAAGTTGTCATTATCAACATTCTCCACAAACTGTTGTGCATCCTGAAGAACCTCATCAACTTCTGGTTCACTCTCCTCTGATAGCTCTTCAACAAGAGGAGCATCAACATCCTCTTCAGCAGACATCTCCAACATGTCTTCGTCATCAACAACTTCCTGTTCCTCAGAAACAGAATCCTCTAACTCAGCACTAGAAGCAACATAGAAGTCATTTTTCCTCAGAGACCTTCTATTTGCTACAACCTTCGTCCTGATCCGAGTGGAGAGAGAGATATTCTCAAGGTCCTCTCCTTCTTCTGAAGCCTCAACATCCTTTGAGAACTCCACATTTTCAAAAGTTCAGCAGCACATGCAATAATTCTAGCATCGGCCTTAGCCTTTGCAGCAATTTCTCTCTCAGCTGCTAACTTATCTTCTGCTTCTTTTCTCAGCCTTTTCTCTTCAGCAAGAGCCACAACTCTTGCAACCTTTTCAGCTTCAGCAGCCTTTTCTCTTTCATCAAGGCGTGCGTCCTCAGCATCCTGATCTGCTATCTCAGCAGCATCCTTTGGTTTCTCAGCAACAATCTTGCCAGAAGGTTCAACACTGATTGTTGTTTGAACCATAGTGGGAAAAGGTTCTGAGACAACCACCTTTTCTACAGTTAGGACCACTCTGCTGGATCCTTTCTTTCCTTTTCCCTTTCTGGCAGCTTTCTTACCTTTCTGTGCTGAATCATCCACAATCTCCTTCTGAGCAATACTCACAGAGGAGCCCTTCTCATTCTTCTTTGGAGTCACACCAAAGTTAAGGTTCCTGAAGGTATGCATCTTCAGAACCGTACTCCTGCTTGTTACACCATCTCCTGAGACAACCACAGAGGCAGCTTCAAACAGCCTCGTCAGGAGGGAACCATAAGCCAGGGCACTTACAGTAGTGACATTCTTCATCTGTCTTATCAGCATGGCAGGGAGATTGATTTTCTTCTGATTGACCAGGTGTCACATAAACACCCTTTCCCGATTGGAAACACCATTAACTCCTCCAGCCTTCGGAAGGAACACATTTGTTGTTAGGTAATGTGCCCACCTCTGGTGCTGAGTGAGCCAAGTGGCATAAGTTTCCTTGGCACTAAGATCTGGTCTGGCCCAATTTGCTTCTAAAAACCCATCAGCTGAACCATCATCACCAATGATGATTCCTTCATCATCAATACCAATTGCTTGAGAAATAGAAGCCCTGCTGACCTCAATCTCAACTTCTCCGATAGCCGAGTGAAGCACATCCTCCTCATTAGAATAAAAATGGAGGTTCTTATAGAATTCAGTGACTAACTTAGGGTAGATAAATTCATCAAGAGAAACGAATGAATTCCAGTTTTGAGCACTTAGCCATTTGGAGATAGGTTCAGTGGATTTTACTTCGTCATCTAGGAACCTAGAAGTGAATACCCTAGATTCGCTAACTTTCTTCTTAGTTTCAGCGGTAAAGATGTGAGTGACAGTGATTTCTTGAGCCATTGTAAGAAATAGGAAATTAGGTTAAGAATTTCGGGAGAAAGAAAACACAGAGAATCTATGGAAATTCTAATAGCAGTGAAAATGAAAGTAAAAAACTTCTAAGTATGGAAAACCCCTATTTATACCCAAACGAATAAACCGTTCCAATTCAAAAAGTAAATACACACCGTTTAAAAGGGAACAGATAACCGTTAACCACAGAACATCGCCGTAAAATGAAGTAGATAACGCATGCTTAAATGTCAAATCATGATTAGACTTAATTAACACTTTAATCATCTTAAACGATTAATCACTTAAGATAAACAGATATAATTAAACTAAATTACTGAAGTGGATAAGTCATACCAATGCCTTCTCGCAAGCTGCTGAAAGAGTTACCAGCCAGAGGCTTAGTAAACATGTCAGCAAGATTCTCTTCAGAGGGAACATGAGTAATGATAATATCCTTCTTCAGAACATGATCTCTCAGAAAGTGATGCCTAATATGAACATGCTTCATCCTGCTGTGCTGAATAGGATTCTTTGACAGATCAATTGCACTCTTGTTATCACAGTAGATTGTAATTGTTCCAGGGATAACTCCATAGTCAGCAATTTGTTGCTTAATCCAAAGCATTTGAGAAACACAACTTCCAGCAGCAACATACTCAGCTTCAGCAGTTGAGAGAGCCACAGAGGTTTGCTTCTTGCTATGCCAGGAGACTAGGCACTCCCCCAGAAAATGACAACCACCAGAAGTGCTGACCCTTTTCAATTTATCTCTACCATAGTCAGAGTCTGTGTATCCTATATGAGTGAAATCAGAACTACAGGGATACCACAAACCAGCTTCTGGTGTGCATTTAAGATATTTGAGAATCCTTTTGACAGCAACATCATGAATCTCTCTAGGTTTAGACTGATATCTAGCACAAAAACACACAGGAAAATGTATATCTGGCCTGCTGGCTGTTAGGTATAAAAGAGAACCAATCATACCTCTGTAGATTTTTATATCTACAGGTTTACCAGCTTTCTCTTCATCATCAATGTCTTTGCTGACATCCATTGGGATATCAACAGCATTAGAGTCCATGATGCCAAATTTCTTCAGCACTTCTCTAGTGTACTTGGCTTGATTGATAAACACACCATCATTACTTTGCTTGATCTGAAGTCCTAAGAAGAAGGTTAATTCTCCCATCATAGACATTTCAAACTCAGCCTTCATGTGGTCACTGAACTCTCTGCACAAAGATTCATTAGTAGCACCAAATATAATATCATCAACATATACCTGAGCTATAAGGATATCCTTGTTCTTCTTCAGAGTGAACAGAGTTGTATCAACACAGCCTCTGACAAATCCCTTAGACAGAAGGAACTTTGTCAGTCTCTCATACCAAGCTCTGGGAGCTTGTTTCAGTCCATACAAGGCTTTCTTCAGCTTGTACACATGATCAGGAAACTTAGGATCTTCAAAACCAGGAGGTTGAGACACATAAACTTCCTCATCAATGTACCCATTCAAGAATGCACTTTTCATATCCATTTGAAAGAGCTTAAAACCTTTGTATGATGCAAAAGCACATAAGATTCTAATGGCTTCTAATCTTGCAATAGGAGCAAAAGTTTCACCATAATCTATGCCTTCTTGCTGACTGTAACCTTGAGCAACAAGTCTTGCCTTGTTCCTCACAACATTTCCAAATTCATCAAGCTTGTTTTTCAGAACCCATCTAGTTCCAACAACCTTTATGTTGTTAGGTCTGGGAACCAAAGTCTAGACTTCTGACCTTTTGAACTGGTCAAGTTCTTCTTGCATTGTCATTAACCAGGAATCATCATCTGCAGCTTCATAGAAGTCCTTGGGTTCCAAAAGTGACACAAAAGCCACATTCCCCATGTATCTTCTGAGCTGAGCTCTGGTCATGACAGGATTATGAACAGAGTCAATTATGTTCTCTAAGGAATGATTCCTATGAGCTCTAACTTCTCTTGGTACATCCAATGAGTCTTCTGAAACTTGTTCATCATTTGTTGAATCATATATAGGAGCATCTTCTGGAAGGAAGTTGACTTCTGGAGTAGGATTCTCTTCTTGCGCTTGTTCAGCAATAGGAGGAATTACTTCAGCAGCTCTGGGAGAAACATCTTCTACTACATCAGGAGATGTAACTTCAGGAGCTTGAACTACATCTTCATCAGGAGCTCTACTATCTGCAGGGTTAGTCTCATCAAACTGTACATGAACAGATTCATCTAAAGTTTGAGTCCTTCTATTAAAAACCCTATATGCTTTACTGTGTGTTGAGTTACCAAGAAAAATGGCCTCATCTGCCTTTGAATCAAATTTTGAAAGATATTCTTTTGTGTTCAAAACATAACACTTACAACCAAAGGTTCTGAAATAACCTATTTTAGGCTTTCGACCTTTCCAGAGTTCATAAGGGGTCTTGTTCAGAATGCTTCTGATTAGCACTCTATTCAGAACATAGCAAGCTGTGTTGACAGCTTCTCCCTAAAAATATTTTGGAAGCCTTCTTTCATTGATCATAGTTCTGGCAATCTCAACCAGAGTTCTATTCTTCCTTTCAACTACCCCATTTTGTTAAGGAGTTCTGGGAGCAGAAAAGTTATGATCAATTCCCTTGGTTTCACAGAATTCTTCAAACATAAAGTTTTTGAATTCTCCACCATTATCACTTCTGATATGAACAACCTTTTCATTCCTTTCATTCCCAAGTTTCTTTATCAGAACTGAGAAACATCCAAGTGACTCATCTTTGCTAGACAGCAAGATGACCCAAGTGAATCTTGAATAGTCATCTACTATGACAAAGGCATACTTCTTTCCACCCATGCTCATTGGTTGAACAGGGCCAAAGAGATCCATATGAAGTAATTCCAAAGGTCTTTTAGTTGAAATGACTTTCTTAGTTTTAAAAGAGCTTCTGGATTGTTTACCAGATTGGCATGCATTGCATAAATGATTCTTTTTAAAACTAATTTCAGGCAGACCCTCAACCAATTGATTTCTAGCTACTTTGGCCAGAAGATCCATCCTCACATGAGCAAGTCTTCTATGCCAGAGCCAGGAGGTATCCTCTTTGGACATCAAGCATATATTTTTGCAAAGATTCTCAAGGTTCAGCATGGAAACATTTTCAACTCTAGGAGCAGTTAGAATAACTTCCCTTGACTTACTGTCCAAGATTTTACATCCAGAGGAGCTGAAGACAACATCTCTACCTTTATCACACAGTTGTGCAACACTCAGGAGATTGAACTTCAGGCCTCTGACTAGGGAGACATCTTCAATCGGAGGATTAGTTCCTATGGATCCAGAACCAAGTATCCTTCCTTTCTGAGCATCTCCAAAGCTGACTTTTCCACCTCTTTTAGGATCAAATGTGATGAATGCTTTTTCATCACCTATCATATGCCTTGAGCACCCACTGTCAATGTACCACAGCTTTGACATTGATGGAGCACTCAGAGCCACCTGCAACACAATCAATTAGTGACAGGTACCCAATCCTTATTGGGTCCTTCATTGTTAGATTTCTCTTCAGCAGGTTTTAATGATATCTCAGATTGCAAGAGGTTTTTAATATGATACTTGCAATCCTTCAACCAATGACCATCACTCTTGCAAAGCTTGCAAAAGGGAGGGTTCTTGGATCTTTCCCTTTGCTTCTTGGGAGATTTCTTCTTCTTCTGAGAAGGTTCAACATCTTCAGAGGCTACAACAGCACTCTCAGAGGTGCCAACATCAGGAGGAGAAGCTATCTCTTTCAGAAGAGAGGGAGTGACAGGTTTCTTCTTCTTCTAGGGTTTATCACTTCCCAGAGACAACTTTTCCTTGCCTTTGGCTTTAGAGCCATCAGCAGGGGTGCTGAACAGTTTACACAACTTCTCTTCTAACACTTTCATGTCAGAATAAACTTGAGTAAACCTAAGAAACTTGTCAGCCTCACTCTTGTCCAATTTCCTTTTCAGGTACTTGAACATACTATAGAGTTCTTCAAGAGAATCAAAGATATCTAGTTCGTGAGAATTGTTTACCTCAGAGTCATATGTAGCTTCAGGAGGTGCGGAAGTTTCTCCTGTGACATCTTCAGAAGTTGGCTCATCAATAGCCATAAAACAAATCTGAGCTTGCTCTTCCTTTTCTTCAGGATCACTGTTGGTCTCAGAGTCTGACCAAGCAGCCAGCATAGCTTTCTTGAACTTTTTCTTATCTTTCTTCAGCTCCGGGCAGTTAGGCTTAATGTGCCCCGGTTGCTGACATCCATAGCACACAATAGGCTTGTTTGGATCTCTCTTGAACTTTTCACCAGAATCAGGAGTTTTCTTGTCAAAGCTCCTGAAAGGCTTCTTGTAGTTTCCACCTCTGCCTTTTCTGAAGGCTTTCTTGAACTTCCTGGTCAGCATAGCCAGTTCCTCATCTTCAGAGGATTCTTCAGAAGATTCTGCTTTCAGGACTACTCTTTTTCCTTCTGACCTTTCTCTTAGGTCATGATTCTTTAATGACATCTCATGAGTAATTAGAGACCCAATGAGCTCATCATTCAAGTAATAGCTCAAATCCTGAACTTCTTCAATAGCAGTCTTCTTGGCTTGCCACGACCTTGGTAAGCTTCTGACAATCTTCTTCACTCGATCAGATTCTTCAATGTCTTTTCCTAAACTCTTTAAGTCATTGACTATCTTGGTGAATCTAGAATTCATATCTGAAATAGATTCTTTATCAAGCATTTCAAATAACTCATATTCTCTCATGAGTTGGTTGACTTTTGATTGCTTCACCTTTCCAGTACCTTCATATGTGACTTCCAGCTTCTTCCAAATGTCCTGTGCAGTTTCACAAGAAGAAACTTTGTTATATTCAATAGCTGTAAGTGCACAATGCAACATATTTATTGCTGAAGCATTAGTTTGGAGTTTTTTCAGAATGTCATCTGTGTATTCTCTCGGTGGAATAACAACATTTCCTAAACCTGGTTCCATTCTGGTAGGAATGAAATCACCATCAGTGATGACATACCAAACACTCATGTTCTGAGCTTGGATGAAGTACATCATCCTTTTCTTCCAGTATGAGTAGTTGTTGCCATTAAATAATGGAGGTCTAGTTGTGGAAGAACCTTCTGGAACTATGAAGTGAGAAGAATTCTCAGGCTGGTGTCTACTAGCCATCTCTATTGATTCTGATAGGATCTTACACTTAGATTGTTAGATCTTTAGTAAATATACGAAGTAACCTGGCTCTGATACCACTTGTTGGCCCTATCAAGAACAGAATCACCTAGAGGGGGGTGAATAGGTGTCAAAGTTGAAAACTGAAAATTTCTAAGTTTTTCGGGAAACTTAATTTTCAGAGTCAAATTTCCTCAGAGTCAGAAGCAAGCTTACAGAAGTTGCTTCTGAGGGAAATTCTGCCTAAACACAGTTAGACTGTTTTCAGCAACAAAAGTTCTGATTTGACAACTTCTGGACAGTCTTCTGAACAAAGACAATGATATTTAAAGAAAATCTGTTTCAGCACTAAATATAAGCAAGTACACAGAAGCAAAAATAACAAGTATAAGAGGGAGAAAGAAGTTCAGGAGATCCTGATTGAACAATTCGATTTATCCAAGTTCGCCACAGAAGTCCTGTGACTACGTCTTGTCCCCTGAGGTCGCAGCCTTCAGAGATTTTATAAATCCACTATTCAGAACTTTTATGGCAAGTTCAGAAGCTCCTTTACATCAACAGAACTTAAGCTAATTTCTCACTTAGTTCTGACTAGCCTAAAAAGAGTTAAAGGATTTCCACCAGAACAACAATACTCTGTTTTCTGGAATTCTCACCCAACTCTAATCTCAACTAGATTTCTCTCAAAATCTAACTGAATATCACAAACGATATCAGTTTACAAGATTCCTATTCTGAACTTGTTTTTCTTCACTCTCTCACTTAAACTTAAGCTATCCTAAGAAAGATTGAGAATGGGAAGAGTGCTCTGTTTTTGCTTCAAACAGTGCGTTGAGATTTTTGCTCGATTATCACACGTACATGATGCATTGGCGCTTGGCTACTATTTATAGTGAATGAGGATGACCGTTGGGAGGTTTGAATCTTCAACAAAGATGACATCAGTTGTAGTAGCCGTGAATTTGTCAAGTCTTCAAACGGTCTTCAAACACTTTGATTCCGTTATCCTTGTTCTTTAATCAAATCCGGTAAGTAATTTGAAATTGAAGATAAGGTTGACCGGAAACATTCCTCAATAAGATCAACAAAGGGTAGACAAGGAAATTCTGGTTTCACTTTGAGTAGACAAGCGCGCTCCATCAAAACAGCTTTTTGAACTTTTGGCGCCTTGCATTAAATGCACTTGTCAGAGCAATAAATGCTATCCAGAACCCGTGACTAAGCTTCTGATCGAATTGGTAGATGAATTTCTGATTGCAAAGGACCTCTGAGGAGAGCTTCAACAGACTTCAATAGCTTCAGAGCGGAGCATCCAGCTTCTGAAATAATGAAACTCTGTCTTCAGCAATCGAGACTTCTGAGTACTTCAGGCTATCTAGAAATTCTTCATTCAGCACCTGCTGAGTAACTTACACATAGACTAAGTAGAAAAATATTAGTCAACAATAAACTATATGTAAGAGAATGTTAAGTTTTCATCTTCTGAAACGTTTGGACATAATCAAAACACTTAGGGTTCATCATTCTTAATAGTTTGGTCCGCAAGTTGCAAAACCATATTAGTACGCTTAATATCCTCTTCTAGACTCAATTTCTTAAAAATAGACAAAGGCATCAAATTAATGCTAGCTCCTAGATCACATAAACAATTTGGAAACGTAACATCTCCTAATTTACAAGGTATAGTGAAACAGCCAGGATCTTTCAATTTAGTAGGCATTCGACTTGTAACAATAGAACTACAATCTTCTGTTAATACAACGGATGAAATCCCCTCCCAACTAATTTTCTTAGAGAGCAAGTCTTTAAGAAATTTATTATAGTTAGGGATTTGAGTCATAGCGTCAAAGAAAGTTAAATTTATATGCAAATTTTTCAGCTTATCAATAAAAGAAGAGAGTTGCTTATCATAGTTCTTAATGCGATTCCGTGGAGGAAAAGGAGCTTTCGGTAGATACTCTTTTGAAACGGATTCATTTGGAAGATTTGCTTTTGGAGAATTCTCTTTCACCGTAGGGTCAGAATTTGTAGCAGAAACAACTTCATCTCGGGCACGAGTAACTTCCTTGATCACATACTAGGCATACTAGGACCATCATATCTCGTTCCTGATCTAAGGGTAATAGCCTTTACTTGTTCTTTAGGATTATTTTCCGTATTACTTGGAAGGTCTCCTAATTGACGGGACGGAATAGACTTGGCTAGTTGGCCTATTTGTACTTCTAGATTATGAATAGACGATGAGTGATTCTTGAGTAATTGATCGAATTTTGTTTCGATCCTTTTGAAATTTTCGTCTTGGTTGGACATCTTGCCACCAATTCCATCGATAAATTTATCAATCTTTGATGACAATTCACTCAAAGGACTATGTTGACTTCTAGGTTGAGATTGATTATTAGACTGGTATTGAGCATTACTAGAAGTAGGGCGGTCTTGGTTAGAATTTACATTATCTTTCCAACCAAAATTTGGATGATTTCTCCATCCGGGATTGTAAGTGCTCGAATATGGGTTGTTTCGAGTTTGTCCTTGAACATAACTCACATCCTCCACGTTCGGGCGTTCACAATCTTCTGGACGAGGTGTTCGAATTTCTTCCTGCAATTGGTCAAGTTTGTTAGAACACTTAGAGAATTGTGCCTCAATTTTAGTCAAGGGATCCAACTCTATAATACCCTTACAAGATGCAGAAGAAGATTGTGGCGAACTATTAGCATTTCTCATAGTAACTTGTGCCCTTTCCACAGGCCACATGCAACTATTTGCCGCCATCTCTTCCAATAATTCAAAAGCCTCGGCTGAAGTTTTCTTCATGAAACATCCACCCGACATAGCATCGATTTGACTCCTAGTATTATGACTAACTCCATTATAAAAAGTTTGCATTAAAAGTTCATTAGCCAAATTGTGATGAGGGCACGCTCTTTGAAGTTCTTTGTACCTCTCCCATGCCTCATAAACAGACTCAGTCTCATGCCGTGTAAAAGATGTAATCTCTTTAATGATTTTAGCGGTTTTGGCCAAAGGAAAATATTTTGCTAAAAATGCGCGGGCCAAAGCATCCCATGTAGTGATTGAATTTGTCGGAAGCGAATTCAACCATGCTTTTGCTTTGTCTTTTAACGTAAACGGAAAAAGACGAAGCCTTATTGCTTCTAGTGAAACATTATGTATTTTAAAAGTATCACACAACTCAAGAAAAGTACTCAAGTGTGTGGTTGGATTTTCACTAGGCATTCCAAAAAATTGAACATTATTTTGAATCATTTGCAACAAAGCGGGTTTGATTTCAAAATGATCTGCGCTGATTTGTGGTCTACGCACACCATCCGTTAGTCCATCATACCCTGGTGCAGCATAATCCATAAGCCTTTGTGCAGCCATATTTTCAATTTCTAAATCAATAACAAAATCAATTTTTGAAGGTGATCCTTTATTCTTCTTATCTTTCTTTTTCTTCTTCAATTTCTTCTCAAAGTCAGGATCGTACGGGGGAGGATTGCTGTTTGAACTTCTCGTTTTACGCATGAACTCCCACGCCTGCAAAACACAAAGATGACAAGAAATCAATCTACAATTCAAAATTCGGAACAAAATATAATAAAGTAAAATTTTTATAACACTTATGTCGTTTCCCGGCAACAGCGCCAAAAACTTGTTGGATATTTTCCGCAAGTGTACGGAATCACTCAAGTAGTAATATTAAGATCGAACCCACAGAGAACGATAAATGTACAAACTAATAAATCTTTATAATATTTCGTTCGTTTTCTCTTGAAAAGTAGTAAATGCGATATTCAAGATTTTGATTAACAACTAAGTACTCTTAACATAAACTAAACTAACTGAAATCCTAATCCGACACTTTTACCAATGTTCTTTATCCATGCAAAGTCATCAATTCATTTAAGTGCGATGAACATTATAACAATTTACTCATACAATTCAACCAAATCTAGAACACAATTAAACACGATCTTCCGATACTTATGTTTAATTGTCCTTAAGTGAATTAACTTAACAAGATTACTGGACCTATCCTAGACAATCTTAATTAGATTAATGTATATCACGTAAGTTAGATTGACTACGACTTACTAACTGGACCTATCCTAGATTAATAAAGCGTAAGTGATGAATATTCTATTGATTTTACTTGATAGAAACAAAGTAAATTTACCAAGCAATAAGATTTGAACATTCAAACACATGAACATATATGAATATAACTTTTATTATAAGTATTCCAATTATCAAACATTCATAGGAATTACAACGGAAATTCAGAGAAATGAAAGAACTTTAACCGATAAAGGGAAAGAGGGTTGTCAATCCTTTTTACTCTTGATCGTGAGGTTTGTCAATCCTCGGGGCGTTCTTGCTCGTCTTCTCCTCGATGAATCGATGAAATAGTCTATCTCTCGATAAGAACTTCAATGCAAATGGAAATCGGAACGAAGGACGTAAAGTATGGATGTAGAACTTCGAACTTCAACTAAATGCTATTCTTTTTTGTAGAAGATCTTCTGTGTCTTTCTTTCGCAGGAGAACAACGTATTTATAGCCAAAAACTCATGGATTACATAGCTTGACGGAAGGATGAAGCCATTGGGTGATTCGGGGCGTCGCTTGGGCGACGAAACACAACTTTCGACGAAGGGATAGGATGGTCGAGGCTCATCTCGATCGAGACACATAGGATCTCGATCGAGATGGCCACAGTCTCGATCGAGACGAGTATTCCTTGACAAACAGAATGCCTGTCTCGATCGAGGTGGAAAAGTTCCTCGATCGAGACGAGCAAACGGTTTGTCAAGTCTTGCTTGTCTCGATCGAGACTCACCAAGCCTTGATAACAAGCTTTGTGTCTCGATCGAGATAGCTCCATCTCGTCGGGAATTTTCCTTCCAACTTCGAACCCCGTTTTGACCACTTTCTGCTCCGAATTTGGAAATACTTAAAACACGAAAGTCGTTTTTCTATGTCTTAGCTTTCCAACAAAACTTGAAACGCCCAAAAATACGCTCGTATGAGGAAGTTATGGCCAGAATACTTCGAGGTGTCAAAACTGCCTCGTTTGCTCGAGTAGAACCCGATTTAAGCACCAAATCAACACGATTTCACCAAACTTGATCCCTACACATGAAAACACAAATACAAAGGTAAAGTTTCCCCTAACCTATGTAAATCTAAGCTAAATGGATCAATTTCGTGTGAAAATATCGATTAATAGCCTTGAATTATAAGTACATTTTGGACTTATCAGTGATTCTAGTGAAGATACCTTAGACTTATAATAAACATGGTGGATTTGTGTAAAGGGAATGTGTGCTTGTTTGCCATCAGTTCTGGCTGTGCTTTACACCTGCTTCTTTATTATTGATATCTCTTGATTTACTTTCATGCTCAGTGACAACCTTAGTTTAATAATAGATATAGTTAATTTAAAATCAATCAATCAAATTAAGATCAACCACCCGACTGTTCTGTTTCAGTAAAGAGACTAGCTTGAAACTGTTCTATCCCTGTGGAGACGATAACTTATCACTTTATTACTTGTCTAGTGCACTTGCTAGTGTCATCCACTCATTTGTACACAACAATAGCTATAATCAAACCATTCAAAATCACAAAATTGCTTTAATTTGTGGCTTAATACATCTGTTCCCCCTCCAACTTATTTATTTTCGCCCCTTGGTCCCCTAATCTAATTTTGGGTTCTAATTTTGTGTTCATCTTCCTTGGTAGTGACTTTCTAAGCCGATGAATTTCAGCTCTTACTTGGATTAGTTCTTTATCAATATCACTCTGTTCATTGTCAACTGCTCATTGGACTTCAGTGGGCAACCTTAGAAATTCATCATTATTCTATTCTTCACCTTCACTAGAATTGTCTTTACTATCTTCTTCATCATCGCTTGTCTCTATTTCTGGGTGATCAAAGTCATCTGGAACTATTATTATTCTTGCTCTGCTCTGCCTGATATGTTCTTCAACTGGAACTGTTCTTCTTCTTCCTTTGGTCTGGTTGATTTGTTCTCCAACTGGATCTGTTCTGGCTTCTCTGTTATTGTTGACAGTCAAGTCTTCTATTATAGTGGGTTCTTCCTCAGGTAGCACAGTCCAATCTTCTATTATATTGGGTTGATGGGTTCACAGTCCTATCCAACTCCTCTTCCTCATCTAATTTTCGAAGATGCTCCAATATGTCAGGGAATATAAATGGGTCTCTTTCTACTTCTTGGACTACGTCATCAGGGTCACATTGGGTGGGCTCAATAATAAGTGCAGTGGGCTCAACAAATATGGGCTGAGCTATAACATGATCCAAATAAATATGGACTTCTTGACCACTCTTCCAATTTTTTGACAACTCCAATAAAATGTCATCACTGTTAATAGCTGCAAATACAATGCTCCATTCTGCTTTATACCAAAGTCCTGCTATCTCTGGGTAGCCACAGTTTCTAACGAATTTGCCTAAGGTGTAACCACAGACAACTTATCCAAATCCAGGGGAGAAATCTCTTCACATTCACCTCCAATGTAACTTGACTTCCCATCCTTAGTGACTAGCTTACCCCCATGGTGGACGAAGATATGAACAATACCACTCATCCCAAATTCACTGTCAATAAAACCCACAAAACAAACAACTTCAGATTATTGTTGATTGCTAATCTAACAAACAATTGCAGTAAGCAAACCACTTAATAATCTTATGTAAGTGAAAATCATATATCTAAACGTCTAAATGTAACAAACCAACAAAAACCATTGTATTTAACATACTCTCAATTTAACCATGAAATGTTTATCATTCACCACAACAACCAAACAACAACCGATTAATTGGTACACAAAAACGACACGAACCAAAAGGGTCAACCTTTTTAACCTCTGTTTCACTTTAAACAAAAGTAAACAAAAACCTTAACTTTTACAATTAATCACCAAAATACCACATGCAAACTTCAGACTTTTCCTTGTACGTACAAGCATGCATAATCAAGAGAAACACTTTTCAAGTTGAATACTAACCTCTTTCGCAGACTAGTTATTCTCAGACCGATTCAATCTCTATCTGCAAACTATCAATCTTCCTTCGTTATTAAGATCGAAATCTGAGTCGAAGTTGTACTTATGGGTTTCGATTTAAATATAAGGTTTTGATTTCAAAGGAGAAAGATGAACACAAACTTCATTAGTGAATGTTAGGCTTTCAATTGTTTGTTTCCAGAATACTTAAGAAACTGATAAAGAAAATTAGAGCAAATGAAAATGAATGGACACTTAAAAGGTGAATTAATTCATGGAGGAGAGAGAGGAGAGAGATGATTTTATTAAATTTTAATTTTTTTTACCGTGGTCAAAAGTATACTAAAAAAAGAAAAGTGGGTTAAAAGTCAACAAACGGATGTGGCGCTTACCTAGAAAATTCGGAACGTGCGCGTATTGTAGTTCCCAAACTGTGACTGGTTGCTCAGCCAAGAAGGCCCAATTGTTCCACTTTATAAAACTTTAAGGGCCAAATAGAACCCAAAATTAGATTAGGGACCTAAGGGGCAAAAATAAATAAGTTGGAGGGGGCACTTATGTATTAAGCCTTAATTTGTTGATACCATTATTTGAAAGATCCAATGTGAGTGTCAAATACCCGTCAAACCAGTTTGTTCAGATTTTCAGTAAGGTATAAAATTGATCTTGATTGGAAATGCTAGGGGTAAATTTGCAGAATGATCCCTATAAATATTGTTTGTTGGATATGGATTGATGGTTAGTGTTGTTTGAGTAAGTAATTAAAGGATGGATACATTGATTGTTTAGCTTTTAAGTGTGGAAGAAGCATGGAATTTGATTCTAGAAGATGGGTTAGGAAATTCATTTATTGCACCAGTAACAGATGATATCAAAGATGACTATTAACTCTAACGTAAGTTCTTTCTCTTCCCGTGTGTAGCATATAATAAATTGTTTTAGTCTAGGATATCAAAGATGACTTGAGATTTTCTGTGGAACTATTAATTACTTTGTGCTCATTAATGTTGATCACAACTCTAGAGTAAGGCTTCTCTTCTGATATGCCTGCTCTTTGTCGATTTGTTCATCACACTTTTCTTGGATTATCTTTGCTAGAATTTTTGTTTGGGAATCACATTATTTGCTCTAGTTGCTAATTTATTGAGAGTAGTAGTCAGGGTTTGGGACGCACCTAAGCTGTTCTTCTATTTTGTACTATTTTGCTTCATATTTCTTGGTTCATTCTCTTTACTAGTGAAATTTGGTAAAAGAAATTTCCTTTTTAACTTAATGTTCATATTTTATTTTGTTTGTTTTGTTTGATTGCTGAGTTGATGCAAGTTCCATCCACTAATATTGGTCATGTTCATTAGATCTTATTGAGATATGGAGAGTGTTCTTCTTTTGCTCATTTATCCTTTAGGATTGCACTCAGATGTTTACTTTATCTCAGTATCATCACATTATCATACTCATATAGAAATTCATCAATCATTACTTGAAGATATAAGTAGTATGATAATTCTAGAAAATCTCAACTTTTTCAAGGTGGAATCCCAAGGAAGCGGTGCAACAAATTGGATATGAAGTCTTTTTCAAGGTGGGGTGCAAAGAGATGGAGGGTGTTCTTGTTGGTCAGTTTGCTCAAATGTTTAATTGTGTTTTATTAATCATCATGTATCTCAATTTCATGTAAATTTTTTGTAGTAGACGATTTTGACATTTGTATTAGTAGTGTGAATGAGAAATTGAAGATTAATTGAATTAGAAGTTCAGTGTTTAATTAATTTGTATCATGAATTTAATTAATTTATTGTGTTATTATTTATAAATTGATGAGCAGAACTAACATAAATTTATAAATTTTTTTTGAAAAAAATAAAAGAATTTGCTTCGGTCATTAGGAATAACCGAAGCATAATGTACAACTTTCGGGTCGCTTTCGATCCCGAAGCGTAAGGTACATTTTTCGCTTCGATCTGCTAAAAGAACCGGATCGCATGCTCTGTTTTTTGATTCGGTCGTACGTTTTTGCTTCGAGACTTTTTGTTTCAGTCCTAGGACCGAAACATATAGGGTCCTTAGGGTCGAAGCAAATAGCAGTTTCTATACTAGCGGATCTCACTGTTCTGCTAGTTTCACCATACAACTCTTGTAGGTGATTCTAAATTTCCTTAGCAGATTCATATGGCTCATGTTGTTTTCTAATCATTTGTCATTGAAGCCAACATATAACACTTAGCCTGAACATTATCTGAATTCCATGTACCAAACATATCACCATCAGTTTCATCTAGAATATCAGGTAATATTGGAGCGAGTGTGTCAAGCACATATAATATGCGCTCAGAAGCAAGCATAATCTTCAAATTTCATAACCAATCAACAAAATTATTTCCGGTTAATCGGTTTGTGTCAAGTATGGAAGACAAAGGAACCAGTGATTTCATTTTGATTACACTGCAGAGAACAACAAGATTATTAGTAACATAGTAACAAACATTATAAAATAATTTAATTATAATTTTCTCCCACTAATTTATCAGATCCTACACATCCAATATAGAAAACTGAAAATTCGTTGGGATGAATTTAATGAGTAATAGAATCATTAATATTCTATCAACCAATAACATTTACTGGTTAAAAAAATAAATTTGTGAAATTCAATTTTTAACAGGCTCTCAATGATTTGATCCTCAAGTACATGTTATTATTGGATCTACACATTAGTTAAGTTTAACCCATTCGATATGAAATAAGTAAAAATAAATTTCATATGTCTCAGATACTCATATGTGCCATTATTGACATAAGGAATATTTACTTGGTCAAAATATCACATGTTTATACAATAACATTAAACTTACTCGATTCGATTAATCTATCTTTATGTAGCCATAACAGATTTCATAACCAATCAAAATTTTTAATTCATTGTACCAATAGAGAACCCAAAACTTAATATTGTCTATTAGGTCTCACTTAACATATTATCCATTTAACATATGTATCTGATACATAAATTGTCTAAATGGACTAGCACTTTTAATAACAAAATAACTAAATTGGAGACTATAAATATAGAATAAATGGCTCTGATACCAGTGAAAGATTACGGAGGTGCAAATAATCTACTTTAGCTAAAATTCAAGATTTTAGCTAATTAACAAACTCTTTGTTAATATCAATTCATCTTATGAATTAAACCTCCATAGGATCATTTATTCATATTTATTATCATCTAATTAGAATCTTGGTGTAGAGATAATAACATTGCATTTTGTAAAATACTCGTAGAAGTTGACGTAGTGCACCAAATGTTGCACCTCTAGTCCGTCCACACGAGATCTTTTGCTCCGATTTAATGACTTTTTGCTTTTACGAATAGTTAGAAACAATAACCCAACCATTGGATTATCTATTTCATTTCTATATCACTTATTAAAAAATGAAAGACTAGTTTCATCTTTATATGTCAACTTTTTATGAACATAACAAACTTGATTTAAATGATTATCTTCTACACATATATAAGCATGTGGTGTCATATTAATATGGCAACACATAATAATTAAATTTATAAATAAGACACCTAGTATCCTATTTAAGCATATACATGAACACAAAATATGTATGGATAAAATTTCATCTTCAAATGATCATATACTAATGTAAAAGATTAAGATGATGAATGTACCAGGTATAAATATATGCATATATCCAATATTAAAAATTCGTAATTCTCATATATGTCATTGTTGATATAATCCACCTTAATCACTTTACATTTCTTAAAAGTTCACAAAATAAAAGCAAATAATAATTTGACATATTAATTTATAACTATTTATAAATTAAATACAAATCATTATTGGAAAACCATTTAAGATTATATTTCAAGACATGCTAGAGTCTTTGTTCACAACAAATGTAATCTTATAGTTTATAATTTAATCGAATTTCCAATTCAATTAATTAATAAGCCAATTGGAACTCAAAGCATTAGACCTTTTATTGTGTGCGACTTTCTAGGTTCATATTTAATTGACAGTAAGGAACACAAAGCTATTGTCCTAAAGATAATATCTAATATCTTATAGGGGCAAGATCCAGTGTGACAACCCATTTCAGTATGGCAGGTTTTTATGGTGTGATAATGGGGGCAATTTAGTAATTGAGTAGGGGAAGGTGGCAAACTTGTAAATAACTAGAGAAGCATGACACGCATGAAAAAAGGAAGGAGGAGGGTGATGTTAGCGCTGATATCATCACAGGAGAGAAAAAAGGGTTTTATTTCTTTTATTTAAAATAGATTTTCTCGATGATCCCGAACTCATTTTTCGAAAAAATTTATACCGTTAGACCCGTATTAATTAGCCTGTCATTTTGAGATCCATTGTGGTCAAATTAAAACGATTTTTTTTCAAATTTCTTTGATTTTTATCCATTTAATCATTTTCATATTTTATTGGGACTAAACTGTGCGGAATTTGGCTTTAGCCCGAGAATTAAAGTTTCTTAGAATTACAATATACATTTTCTGGAAATTTCCAGAATTTTCTGAGCAATTTTTGATTTTTTTTTCAAATTTTTTATCCATTTAACAACTTTCATAATTTATTGAGACTAAACTTTGCGGAATTTGACTTTAAACCAAGAATTAAAATTTATTGGAATTACAATATATATCCTCCTGGAATTTTTCCAGAATTTTCTGGGCAATTTTTGGAATAGATTATTCTTGTTGGAATATCAGAGTATTATTTTGGAATATCACAATATTCTTTTTGGAATATCACAGTATTCTTTTTGGAATACTCTAATCTTCCAAAAGAATACTCTGATATTCCAATCTTCCAAAAGTATACTCTGATATTCCAAAACGAATACTGTGATATTCCAAAATAATCTGATCTTCCAAAAAAATACTCTGATATTCCAAAAAGAATAATGTGATATTCCAAAATAATACTCTGATATTCGAAACAAAATATGATGATATTCCAAAAATCATTAGCAAATATTTCAAAATGAATATTTTGCCCAAAAAACATCCAAGTTTAAACAAAATGCATACAAAAACATGTTGATATTTTAAACAAAACATGTTGATATTCCAAAAATCAGTACTACAAAAACAATAAAACACATCAAATTAGAACAAAATGTTTCATCACTAATCATCAAATTCACTAATATTCAAAAAAAATCTCTCTAATATTCCAAAATCAGATCCTAATGTTCCAAAAGAAAACTATAATCCAAAAAACATGCTGATATCAGAATACACTAATATTCCAAATGAAACATGCTGATATTCCAAAAGTCATTACCAAATATTCCAAAATGAATATGTTGCCCAAAAAGCATCCAAGTTTAAAGAAAATGCATACAAAAACAAATATTCCAAACAAATTATTCTGATATTCAAAAAATCATTACCAATATTCCAAAACAGTATATATTAATAAACAAACACAAAAATAATCATCAAATTACAAATCAATACATTACAAAGAAAAATGTAATGGAAGTACATGTTTCTATTGTTGGCCCTAACAAGATCAGAATCACCTAGAGGGGGGTGAATAGGTGTCTAAGTGGAAAACTGAAAATTTCAAGTTTTTAGAGTAACTTATTTTCAGAGTCAAACTTCCTCAGAGTCAGAGGCAAGCTTATTTAAGTGGCCTCTGAGGGAAATTCTGATGTTTAGACAGTTTATGCCTCAAAGCAACAGAAGTTGTGTTAGACAGAACTTCTGGACAGTCTTCTGAACAAAGACAAAGATATAAAGAGTAAATTTTGTTTCAGCTCTAAATACAAAGCAAGTACACAGAAGCAATAAATAACAAGTTAAGGAAGGGAGAAAGAGATTCAGGAGGTCCTGAGTGAACAGTTCGATTTATCCAGGTTCGCCACATAAGTCTTGTGACTACGTCATGTCCCCTGTGATCGCAGTCAGCAGACATTTTAAATCCACTATTCAGAACTTTTATGGCAAGTTCAAAAGCTCCTTTACATCAACAGAACTTAAGCTAATTTCTCACTTAGTTCTGACTAGCCTAGAAAGAGTTAAAGGATTTTCACCAGAACAACAACACTCTGTTTTCTAGAATTCTCACCCAACTCAAACATTAACTAGATTTCTCTCAAAATCTAACTGAATATCACAAACGATATCAGTTTACAAGATTTCTATTATGAACTTGTGTTTCTTCACTCTCTCACTTTTACAATATAAAACAGAAAAGATTGAGAATTTTTGTTTGAGAACAACAACACTCTGTGCTCTGTTTTGCTTGTTAAAACAGTGTGTTAAGATTTTAGCTCGATAATCGCGTGTGAGAACACAATGGAGCTTGGCTACTATTTATGGTGACTTGAAGATGACCGTTGTTTGAATTTGAACTTCAAAATGATGATGACATAAGTTGTAGCCGTTAATCTATCATTTCTTCAAACGGTCTTCAAAAGCACTTTGATTCCGTTAACCTTGTTCTTTAACTTAATTCGGTAAGTGATTTGAAATCAAAGATGAGGTTGACTGGAATTTTACTTCAATTGGATCAACAAAGGGTAGACATGGAAGAACTGGTTTTGTTTGTAGTAGACATGCGCGCTCCTTCAAAACAGCTATTTGAACTTTTGGCGCCTTGTATTAAATGCAGATGTCATAGCATTAAATGCTTAACAAAACCCGTGACTAAGCTTCTGAGTACTTAATTCCTTTTGTCTAACCCTCTGATCAATTGGAATAAGTTCTTCTGGTTGTAGTTGAACGTTGAAGAGAGTTTTATCAAACTTCTGAAGATCTTCAGAGCGGAGCATCCAACTTCTGAGCTTTAACTTCAGTCTTCAATTATTCTTCTCTTCTGAGTTCTTTAAGCAATCCAGAGTTTCTTCTTTCAGCACCGGCTGAGAAAAACTTATACAGAACTTAACAAAAATTGTTAGTCAACATTGATAAGTATATAAGTCTAAATTGAATTTCATCTTCTGAAACGTTTGGACATAATCAAAACATGTAGGGTTCATCATCTATCTCCTCCAATATACTGCAAGTTTATTTCTTCTAACAAAGATGGATAAACAACACTCCTAGGAATACTCTGATAATCCAAAATAATACTCTAATCTTCCAAAAGAATACTCTGATATTCCAACAAGAATACTCTGATATTCCAAAAAGAATACTGTGATATTCCAAAAAGAATACTGTGATATTCCAAAAGAATTCTCTATTTCAAAAATCGCCCAGAAAAGTCTGGAAAAATTTAAGGAGATGTATATCGTAGTTCTAAGAAACTTTAATTCTTGGTTTAACGCTAAATTTCGCACAGTTTAGTCCCAATAAATTATGAAAGTGGTTAAATGGATAAAAATTTAAAAAAAAATCAAAAAATGCCCAGAAAATTCGGGAAAAAGTTCAGAAAATGTATATTGTAATTCTAACAAACTTTAATTCTCGGACTAAAGCCAAATTTCGTACAGTTTAGTCCCAATAAATTATGAAAGTGGTTAAATGGATAAAAATCAAAGAAATTTGAAATAAAAATCATTTTTATTTGACCACCATGGATCTCAAAATGATCGCCTAAAGACTTTTCTCTCTCCTATGATGAGATCATCGCTGACATCAGCAGTCCCCCTTTTCTCACATTTCACGTGTATGCCCTCAATTTTCTTTACAATTATGTCATCTTTTCCCATTTAATTACAAAACTGCCACCATGGTCACACTTGGAAAATTGTCTCACCAAAATTGATTTGTCACACTTGATCCCTCCTCATATCTATATTCAATATTTCTTTTAGTTCCTTAGTGATCAGGGTTAACGTCTAGCATTACATGCCCTGACACTCAATTAAAAATGAATAAACTTAAAGTTTATTAAAAAGAACCATGATCATAATTAAAAGTACTCAAGTCTTTTTCATTACAAGATCCTAATTTTGATTAGGGTTATAGTTTATCAAAACCCTAAATATCAAAATATTAAAATGTTACTTTCAATAATAATTCTTTGATTAAATGAAACTTACAACAATCTTTTTTATCTGGCCAGAATTTATTTCATCAATAAAAGTTATAAGATCTTGTCTCTGTTCTTGCAGAGTAATGAAATCCTATATTAGTTGATCTCTTGCCACACTTTCATAACATAATAAAGCCATCACATGTCGAATCATCATATATGGTTAACATGGTGCAAAACAGTAATAAACTTTAGTCTCCTATGAACGGACAACTGAGTCACCTCAAATCAAAGGATTATAGGTGCTAATATGACCTAAATGATAAATGTTTGATAAGTCAAGAAACTCTATGCTATTATCATTTAATGTCACATTTCAATCCACTTATCCCATAAGTACCCACATATTTATCCCAACATCTCATGTTAAGTAGTATGAAATCACTACTTCCTTAAGAAGATAAATAGAGGTAATGGTCTATGAAATAATAATGCCCAGTTATTATTTCTTATGACCACGAACATTTAAAGTATATTATTACTAAGAAAACTATTTCATATTTTCAACTCCTTGAGAATAGATTTTCTTAAATAATACTTTAGGACAAATATTTGTTAACATATTTCTTTAACTAAAAGAAAAATATGAAAACAAACATTTTATTTATTTACAACAAAAATTTACAATATGTACAATGTAATGACACTAGAGCATACATCACTAACATATCTATCATGGTGGACAACATGATAGTTTTCACCATTTGGAGGTCAAAGATTGTCGCCTTCTTTTTTTGGGCAATTTACTCAATGGCAATGGGTTATTCTTCTTTTCCCATTTCCCACATCTACATGGACTCGACCTATAGAATCTCGCCAACAACAAACATGCCTATTTGAGCCGCGACCTTAAGTTCAAAGTAATCATTGTTTGCTTCTGAGGTTCCACGGATATATAAGAGGCTATGCATACTCTGGCCAAATTGCTCCAGCTCTAAACTAGATTGCGGGCTCAGGTGTCACTTCTCATACAATTACTTCTCTCGGTACACTCTCACCCGATTATGTGGCATCAATTACTTCAAGTTTTATATAATTAGAAATTATATATCATGTTGAGGTGTTATTACCTTATTTTTCTTACAATTAATAATAATGTTCTATTAATAAATATTTATTAACACTATTCCATATTTATAGTTATATAACATTTATCTTTATCTTTCTACTAATTTAGGTATATATTTCTTTTTCTATATATAGAAGCTAATTTCTATGTAATAATCTCCTAAATTATCTCTAACCGTTTTTCTTTCTCTTTCATCTCGTAACAATTTTTTATTTATTTTTAAATTAAATTAATTGCAATTGTCTAGAAAAGATTAAATTAATTTACTTTTCCAATTAATAAGGTAAATTGTATATTTATTTCCTATCTCTAGTTAAGGCACTAACATAAATAAATTTTTTTCCTTCTTTCGTTATAAAATAAATTGTGTTTCATTTTAAAGCTCTTCATTTTTACTCTCTTTTTCTTATCTGCTCAAGTGCAAAAGGTCAGGTTGTGTGAATTATTATTCCAAATTTACCTTTGATGATTTTGATTCTGATTCGACTCAGATCTTACACTTATTGTTTGCCCAGCTACCTAAAGACAAAACGGTTAGAATTTTATTCCTTCTCACTTTTTTTGACTCTCTTGTGTTTCCAAATCAATTTGTGACTTTATTTTTTCTAATATGATTATTTATTTCCCTTCATTTTTTCTATTTCCTCTTTAATTGCTGGTTGATTTTGTTTCTCATCATTCTTTTTCGTTCTTTTTTCTTTTGTTTCTCTTTATTTAATAACATTTGGAAAAAAATTTATTCAGGTATTTTGTACGATTCAAGTGAAAAGATTTATTATTGATTGAATGGTAACACCGTTTTCATTTTTCTTTCAATGTTCGTCGAGTTTTCGCTTCCGGTCTAAATTTACGTTTTCCTTATCCTCTTCTTCTGCATGTCTATTCAATTTAATTTTCAGTCTGTGAATTTTAATGGTGCTTAGAGATTTCAAATATGGGACAACATGAACTAGTGTTTGAGCTGTCATGTTTTGAACGTAGGATTTTATTATTTTTGAATTCATGTATATATGTTTTACATGTTGGGCTTTGGTATTCTATTTTGCATGTCTTGATACAAGAATACTAATTCTTTCTGGAGCTGATTTTTTTCATCTTCATTACAGGTCATATCCAAGCGGTCACTAACAAATATATGAAGAAGGTAGGAAACAAATCACTAAACCTAAGACATTATACTAATTTTCTTCTTAAAGTGAAAATTATGTGTCTGGTGTAATCAATTATTCTGGTATTGTATAAAAATAAGAAATGAGAAACAATGTGCTCCAATTAAATTACTACAATATCTTTCATACTTTATCTATGATTGTTCATTTCATTATTTTTGTGCTAGATATTATTTCCAATTTGAGTAAAATTATGACTCTAATATGATTAAGTTCTTATGGAGCTGATATATTTATTGTGGTACTTCTTCTAAATAATCGTTTGTGAAGAAGTATGTGATATTGTACTTTAAATTGTGCTTTTTATATTACAAGTTCAAAATTAAAATTAGAGCAACTTCTACATGTGTTGAAAAATTCATTAGTTGCAACACTGTGTTTTTTTATGCTTTTTACTTGTTTTATCTTTTGTTTCACACATTCTATGTTCTTCATTCTTATTACTTGCTAATACTATGTGTATATCTTGTAAGGTGTATTTGATTGTTGCTAAGATTTTCCAATGCATTATTTATTCCCTTCTTCTACTAGCATTTATGTAATTCTTCCTTTACAAACTTTGATATGTAGTATTGCTTGACTTGAAATTCCTCTTCGCAGTCACAGATTTAAATATTACTTAGATTCTTATGTGTACTTGTGTTGTTTGTTCTTAACTTACGAAATCATTTTGAGGCAATCTCTTGTGTTTTTCTATAGGTATAATGTTTGTTCACTTAAGTAAAGGGAGGGAATTGAATTCTAGATAATTCTTATATTTATCAACTCTCTTTATGGTGTTTAATTCTAACATTTTCAACATATCTAAGATTATAACAAACATATGTAAGATTATACTTGTTATTGTTGATCAAATTTCATCCTTGCTTTTGGTTCTGATTGTCTAAGATGATTATTTTGTTCATAGTTATATACTTATGTAATTGTGTTTGTTTATGGTCAATCATTGTCAGTTTAAATTATCTAGTAATGTTAGAAACATTGTTATACGGTAACTTGATATATATTACGCTATATTAACAATAATTTATGTGGTAAAATGTTCGTACATTATTTATTTATATTCTATTTGAATTGTCTAGTATTTTAAACTTAATTTGTATTTCACTTGCAACATATATTCAATATGTTGTAATTGTAAAAAAGTTAGTGTGAAACCTTGAAGTAAAGTTGAAGGTATTATTACCCTTAGGTTTATTAATATAAACAAATGAAATATAGAATAGAATAAAATATTGAAATAAATGTTCAATCTTTACGGTGTTTCTTTTTTTTTATCATTTTTTATTGATTTGTAAAAATAAAATAGTCTGAACTAACAATGATAGAAATGTACCATTCATTATTATTGTTATTATTAATTATTAGTAATTTCCTAATTGATTCATCTTAAAAATCAAGTAAAATTGATTTGGACCATGAATTTTTTTCAGGTCTTTCCCTCCAAGCAAGGACAAGTAGATAATTTGTGATTTTAGGTTTGGTCGATTGATTTTTGCAAAAAGAGTAAGGCAAATTGAGTTAGAGATGGGAATTTTCAGTACCATATTCGGTTTTTGTGGATTTGGTATTGGGATTTCAATAGGGCTTGTGATCGGCTATTTCCTCTTCATTTATTTCCAGCCCAACTATGTTACGGTAATTTTCTTGCGCTCCTTCATTTGTGCTTATATTTATTTCTATGGATTTCATGTTTTAGTGCTGCTTCTTTTTTAGATGGTTCTGTATCTCGCAAAATGCACAGAAAAATATTAATTTATTGTTAGAGATTAGGCTTAATATTGCCTATTTAAAACTTGTCCAATTTTTTTCACTTAGCCATCTCAACTTAGGGGACAACCTCTCAGCCACTTCAAGTCCACTCTTTACCTACACTTAGCCATCCAAACGCTCATACTAAGTCTCAATCTATTGAGTGTACAATACTCGCCCCAAAATTACAAAATTAATCCTCCCAAAATTACAAAATTGGTCCCTATACTTATTCTAATTTCTAATTTCTTTCTCTTCTTCTTCTTCTTCTTCTTCTTCTTCTTCTTCTCTCATTCTTTTTTAAAAAGATTAAATGAGAATCCGCTGGATTCAAACCGGGCGTAAATTGGAAAATTCTAGATTCTAGTAGCAATCCTAGAATTTTCCAAAATCCGACTGAAAACTGGAAATTTCTAGAATTGGCAATTGGAATATTCCAGAATCCATCCAAAATCCTACAATTTTCTATAACATGACTGGAAAATTCCAGCATCCAACCAGAAATTGGAATTTTTAGAATTCGGCTAAAAACTGGGAAGTTCCAGAATTCGATTGAGATCGAAAACTAGAAAATTCCAGAATCCGATCAAAAATTGAAATTTTCCAGAATTCGATCAAAAATTGAAAAATTCTTGAATCCGGGCGCAAACTGGAATTTTCCCGAATCTTGCCAGAAATTGGAAAATTCTAGAATCTTGTTGAAAACATGAAAAATCTAGAATCAATATGGTACTGGAAAATTCCAGAATTTTGTCAGAATCGGGAAAATTCCAGGATTTTGTCAGAATCGGGAAAATTCCAGGATTTTGTCGGAATCTGGAAATGGAATTTTCCAATTTCCCACTTGATTCTGGAAAATTCAATTCTAGCCGAATTTTGGAATTTGTTAGTTTTCGGTCGAATTCTAGAAAATTTCAATCTCCGGCCGGATTCTAGAAAAGTCCAGTTTGGGCTGGAATTCTCTTTTAATTAAAGAAGAAGAAGAAATAAAATGGAAAAATTCAATGACCTTTTTGAAAATATAATTATTTTGTTTTCACGCTTTACTTATTGTGGACTCTGGGTGTTTTAGAAAACAATCAACACCTCTCATTCATCTCTTTACATGTGTTAATAGAAGTTATTAATATTTTCATTAAAATTAAGAACCTCACACATGTCAACAAACCAATGGAATGAGTAAATTTTCTAATTGAACATCTAGTTTCCCTAAGAAATTCTCATTTTCTCTCTTCCACTCTCTTTCTATTTTTACTTTTTGCCACATAGATGCCATGTTAGAGCCACATAAAATTCAATGGGTTACAAGTGTTACAATTGTTGGTGGGTGAGAGGTTGTCCCTTCAGTTTGGGTGGCAAAATGAAAAAAATGGACAAGTTTAGGTGGTCTAATAGGTATTATGCCTATATTTTAATATAGTTAAAGCTTGACCTTTTGAAAGTGGTGGCTTCTTTATCATACATTACAAAATTTTCATTATGTTTACGTTTAGATCTAGCTTAGGTTAAAAACTTGTTAATGGTCAACAATCATATTCTTATTATAATGATGATTCATATTTGAAGTAATAAGCCTCCCACCTCATTTAAGATATTAGAAAAATGAAAGTTAGATCAACTGGTAGATTGTGAGTTACATTGTCGTATTTTTCTTGCGCAGGATCATGAAATTCATCCATTGACTGAGGAAGATTCAGAAACTTTACTACGAATGCTTCCACAGATACCCTTATGGGTCAAAAATCCAGATTATGATCGGGTGGGTAATGATGCCTCAATCTTTAGTTTAATGTTATGAACTTCCACAAACATTTGATCATTTTATACGGACAAATTAAGTCTTGTTTTTTTTTCCATTTTGCTCCAGGTTGATTGGCTAAATAAATTTCTTGAGTATTTGTGGCCTTATCTAGACAAGGTTTGAAGTATATCATCATTTTTTTATTTGTTACTATAACGTTATAGCTTATTAGTTATTCTCACCAACTTGTGTTTTGCTTTGATTTGAAAGGCTATTTGTAAGACTGTCAAGAACATTGCTACCCCAATAATTGCTGAGCAGATACCCAAATATAAAATTGATTCAGTTGAATTTGAAGCTCTTACCCTAGGGACCCTACCACCAACTTTCGCTGGTCAGTTTATCTACTTATTCTTTCAATCTTTCAATTTTTCTTCTCTATTATGTGTATAGGAAATGCTGAAAGCGGAAATCTTTGTTTAAAATCTTAACTAGTTTGTGCATGAAAATTTTCAGCTGGAAGAATTAGAGAGATGTATGTATTTTCATAATTCTCATATGCAGTCAAATTTTATGATATTAAAGTTGTTCTAATCTGAAACTTTCAACTTCTGAATAGAGAATGAAGAATGTAAATTTACTCTAACAACCACTTCTGTCTGAGAATGTGGGATAAGAGATACTTCTTAGGTAGTATGCACTTTTACAAAGACTAAATTAGTGTGTTGATTATTGGGCAACTTCAAGTGCTAACATTATTTACTTGGATATAATTTTATGAGCTATAAAGCACCATCAATTTAAATTTTCTTTTTCAATATTATGTTTGATCATTTTCATAAGTCTTTTTCATCTTTCTTTTAAAAGGAATGAAAGCTTATGTTACTGATGAGAAGGAGCTAATTATGGAACCATGTCTTAAATGGGCTGGAAATCCAGATATCACTGTTGCTGTTAAAGCATTTGGGCTTAAAGCAACTGCTCAGGTTTTTTTTCATTTTTTCATTTGCGAATAATTATTTGTGAACATCTTCCATAATATTTATTTTTCTTATTACTTATTGTTTGAACAATTCCAGGTTGTGGATTTACAAGTTTTTGCTTTACCACGTATAACTTTGAAGCCTTTGGTTCCTAGTTTTCCTTGTTTTGCTACAATCTACGTGTCACTGATGGAAAAGGTTGGTGATTATCTGTGTTGTTTCATAGTTTGGTACAATAATTTTCTATGACTGATAATTCTCCATTAATCTTGAGAAGAAACTTCAGAATACTATAGTGTTCTCATCTATACTTCTCACTCTCTTTATTAGTTTCTATGACTCACAGTTTATTTTATTGGGAAATATATCCATCTACTTTCCTTGATTCTGAAATTCCAACGTTGCTTGTGAAAAACTATAATATTGTTTGATTATGAGGTAATTTTCAGAGTCAGAAATGCCAGTTGTGTATGCCATAGAAATAGCAAAACTATTAAGTCAATGACAACCAGTTTGTTCCTTGTCATATATCATTAGTGACTATCAATCGGAATCTTATATATTACTTGTAGCTCCGTTTGTTTCTAAATAGTTGAATTTAACACCACTTTCGTTCTTGGTTTATGCATATTAGTACTATGATATTTGATATGTTTCATTTCTATTGATTTGTGAATGTATTTGCAGCCACATGTTGACTTTGGACTAAAGCTTGTTGGAGTTGATCTTATGTCAATACCTGGTTTATATAGATTTGTTCAGGTAATAGTTATGAAGTATAATGAAGTAAACTATTTGAGTCTTCTAAACTTTTATTAAATTGGTGTACTGAAACATCTCTTGGATCACAATATTTTATTGCGCATTTGTTAATGATTTAAGTGAGATTTTGGATGTTGTGGGTTGTCATATTAATTTATAAAGCTTGAAGTTACCTTAGGATTAGAAAGCTAATGGGGTTAGAGAGTATATGATTTATATTATTCTTGGGCCGTGCAAATCATATTTTCCTTTTAAACTATAAAAATGATAAATTGCTAAAAAAGTCTTTAGTAAAAAGATGTTTTAGAGTTTATCTTCTTTGGTTGCTATTTGAGGTTGGTCTTCATGTTGCAATTTTAAAAATGAGATTTTTTTGCCCCTTGCAGGAGATTATCAAAGACCAGGTTTCAAACATGTATCTTTGGCCTAAAACGTTAGAAGTACAAATCATGGATCCTGCGAAGTGTGTATCTTCATAATATTATATATGTATACACACACGCACACACAAACGAATAGAGACACACTTTTATGTTTGATAATTTTGGTTTCGTTTACTGAATTAATGTAGAGCTTTGAAGAGGCCTGTTGGAATTCTCAATTTGAAAGTTATGAAGGCGATAAAACTGAAGAAGAAAGATTTGCTAGGTGCATCAGATCCTTATGTAAAAATAAAGTTGACTGAGGATAATATGCCATCAAAGAAGACTACTGTGAAACATAAGAACTTAAATCCAGAGTGGAATGAAGAATTTAGTTTCGTTATTAAAGATCCTGAGACTCAAGCTGTAGAGTTTCATGTTTATGATTGGGAGCAGGTCAAAGACTTTTATGCTCTTTAGATAAGCATTTTTTTATCACGCGGTTACTTATATTGAGCTTATTCTTGCCCCATACAGGTTGGAAAACACGATAAGATGGGTATGAATGTAGTTCCTTTGAAAGATCTTTCAGCAGAGGAGCCAAAAGTTCATACGCTTGACCTCCTAAAAAATATGGACTTGAATGATCCTCAAAATGAAAAGTCACGAGGGCATTTAGAGGTGGAGTTAACATATAAACCATTTAAAGAGGAAGACTTGCCAAAATTCGACGAGCCAAATACAGTTCAAAATGCTCCGGAGGGGACTCCTAGTGGTGGAGGTCTACTTGTTGTTATTATTCATGAGGCTCAAGATGTTGAAGGCAAGCATCATACAAATCCACATGTTCGGCTTATTTTTAGAGGGGAGGAGCGCAGAACTAAGGTATGACTAAAAATATCGTATTAGCAACTGACATTTACTGTATTTGTCTGATGCTCTATAAATATATAGCGCAAAACTCTAGGACACGTGTATCCTATCGTACAAGTAATATCGTACGGAAGTACGAATCGAACCCACAAAGACAAGGTCTATAGAGCAAATAATTCTACTTAAGTCACTTAATGTCTAGATACTAGATAAAATTATGAAAGTAGTAAATTAATCAACCTAATCAACAAATGAGAATAAAACAATAATTCACAATTCAACAACTTGGTGTTTAATGGAGAGGAAACAATCTGGAACTTCAGATCCCTTGGTCTAGTTACATGGTGTTTGTCGATATTCGAGTTTATACTCATACTATACTATGACGGTAATCATTCTAAAGTAACCCATAAGCATGGCCTATACCTATAGATTCTATTTACGTGCACATTCAGTTTCATATTTCTATAAGAAAGTATGCCTAAAACATCGTAAAGCATTATGTGGTAATGATTAAATCCAAGGTCGTAGCTCGAGTACACAGCCGCACTCCTAATCTCTTAGCGAGGATGATTTATGCAATTTCAGAATAAAACATGGAAGCCAATCACATATATCGACCCATCTCCTCTCGGTCTCAGTGCATAAAGCATACATAAATCATTGATAATAACATTATTAGTAATAAACCCTACTATCTCTAACCATCCATATAACTAATTGACCAAGTTCACTTTCATCCCAGATTGAATGGAAGTTAGTTCATAAATAAACTAACAAATGAAATCATGTTCATGAAAACGATTAATAACATTTTATTTGTTCACAACCAGAAGGAGACGAGAAAATACTAGTCGTCAAGATACTACTATCGTGAATCAACTCCCGATTACAATCAACAAAATGTCTTCAAGGAACAAGTTGAAGAACTCCATGCAAAACCCTAAAAATTAATTTTAGAATGTTGTTCCTAATAATCTAGAATACCTAATAAAATCATTCCCCTTCTATTTAAATAGTTTACATTCCAAAAAGTCCAAAAGAAAGGAAATGACTAACAAGGGATAAATAAAGGTGGGTCCATAATTCACGCCGCCCAAGACAGGTCTCGTTGAGACCAGAGGACTGTCTCGACGAGACAGCTTAGGCGTCTTGCTGAGACAGTGGTCCATCTGTTTGATCTTGATTTGCTCCATCGTTCTGTAGTCTGAGCCACCTTGAATTGAACCGAAAACACCTGAAATAACTAAAAACAGGACACCAGTGCAAAAACATTAAAAAGAAAAGGAAATCAAATAATTAGGAGGCAATTAAGGTAAAATACGCTAAAACACTTTTAAATAAAACACTAATAAACTGCTAAAAACTCTATAAAAATGGGACGTATCAATGTCCACATTTGTAGATATTTATAACATGATTATTAATTGGGGTGGCTTTGTTGTTGCGATATAATTATGTGATATTAGTATATTATGATTGAAATGATTGATGTTGCGAAAAAATTGGTGAATATGGGATTCAGTTAGAATTTTTTGGCTTTGTAGTTGCTTTAAATATTCACATGTTCATCCTTTTTCTTCAATTGTTTACCATGTATACCACTGGTATGGTATGAAGAAAAATAGAGTTTGATCACTAATGTCTAATTTTTTTTTTATGACCAATAATTCCATTACTTTTGGTACATAGCCTATAAAGAAAAATAGAGATCCAAGATGGGGAGAGGAGTTCCAGTTCACGTTAGATGAGCCTCCAACTAATGATAGGTTACATGTAGAAGTAGTTAGCAGCTCATCTCGGATAGGCTTGTTGCATCCAAAGGTTGGTGTTAGCATAATTTTCATTTATGTCATGTCATAAACTGTAGGCACTACATGGCTTTTTATTTTGAGTGTGATAATTATATATTGTGCAACACACTTTCTATAATATGCATTATAATTTTTTAAAAATTCAGTACACGGAACGTCCATATAATTCTTATATGAGGCTCGAACTAATTAGACAACAAAATTTTGGTACATATTTTAAATTTTGCTACAGTGTGATTTAATTTTAGTGATTGAACTTGACAACTTTGGAGATTGTACAAAAAAATTTTATCATTGCAAGATATTTTGTGCGACTTTTCACTTTGGAGTTGGTTTCTTTATTAGTGAGATGTGAACTAATCAAAGAAGAATGAATCATTTATATGAAGCATATAGTTTGGATCTTATGAGCTATGGTATTTGCAATTTAATTTTTTAGTGTTGTTTACGAAGCTCTATATATCATTAAAGATGCAACATTCTTATTTTATTTTCTTCGTATGGTTTTAGCAGGAATCGTTGGGATATGTAGACATAAATCTTGCTGATGTAGTCAACAATAAAAGAATCAATGAGAAGTATCATCTTATAGACTCAAAAAACGGCAGAATTCAAATAGAGTTGAAGTGGAGAACATCTTCATGAGCCGAATGAATGATTGATTGTTGTGTTTCATACTAATTCACTTTGAATGGATTTTGGTTTATAGATAGTGTAACAAGAATACTTGGTTTTTCTATTCCCCAAAACTTCAGTTTTATTAGGATTAATATTTTATTAGGCTAAAGTTGTCCAAGTTTTTCACTTAGTCACCCCAACTTAGGGGACAACATTTCAGCCCCCTCAACTATCCAAATGTAATTATTATAGCCTATCGAATCATACATGAAGCTGATGTGACACCTATGTGCCAAAAAATGAAAAAATAGTTAGTCAAAGAAAGAAGGGTTAAAAAAATATTTTTTTGCAAAAGACCCGTAAAGTTATTTTTGCTTCTTAAAATTAAAAGATATTTCCGGCCTTCCAGAATCCGGCTGTAAGAATCTGGAATTTCTAGCCGGATTTTGGAACGAAATATGGAATTTTCCAAAAAAATTTGCCGGAATTTCAAAATTCCAGATTTCGACGACCGGATTCTGGATATTCTGGAATTTCTAGATTTGGGCTAGAATTCAGGTTTATCTAGATTCCGGCAGATGGATTCTAGAATTTTAAGAATTCTAGTCGTAATATAGAAATTCTAGTATTCCAGTTGTAATATGGACTAGGGCTGGGAACGGTTCAGTCCAGTTCGGAGATTTGAATTTCTCCAGAATTGAATTGTAATTCGGAGATTGTTGAATATGAATCTCCAGTATGGAATTGCATAGATGAATCTCCAGACTTGAATTATACTACTAATTCAGTTTGGTTCAGTTCGGAGGTTCGGAGATTTCGGTTCTAATTCAATAATGGATACTCGGAGATTTATATATAATTTTTATTATGTAAATTAAAACTTAAGAACTACAAATACGCACATGTAAACACATAAATTATATAATATGAAATAACTGAAGTTATATTCCAATTTTAGTATAAAATAATAAAACCATTGTTAAAATAAAATCTCAAACAAAAAGTTATATTCCAATTTCAGTATAAAGTTCTATCACTTACAATTTAAATATAAGATATAGTATCTTTAAAATTATTCATATATTTTTCACATATATTTTTCTCAATAAATGTAGAAAGTTTCGGTTCTTTTCGGCTCTTTCGGTTCGGTTCGGTTCAATTCGGAGTTCAGTTCGGTCCTGAATAAAATTCGGTCCAGTTCAGTTCGGATCTATAAATAAAATTTACGGTTCAGTTCGGTTCAATTCTTTGAAAAAGGTCAACGGTTCAATTCAGTTTCGGAGATTTTTCTTCGGATATTCGGTTCGGTTTCTCCGGGATCCGTGCCCAGCCCTAATATGGACATTCTAGAATTCCAGTCGAAATCATGATGGAAATTCTAAAATTCCAATCGAAATCTGAAACTTTCCAGATTTTACTTGGAATTTTGGAATTTTCAAAATTCAGGCCACAATTGGGAAATTCTAAAATTCTAGCCAAAATCTGGAAATTCCAGAATTCTAGCCAAAAATTTGAAAATTCTCGATTATGGTCGGAGTTCCAGATTTCGTTAGTCTAGAAATTTGGAATAAAGAAGAAGAAGAAAGAAGAAAATGGAGAAGAAGAAAAAAAAAGAAAGAGACGGAGAATAAAAAAAGAAAATTTAAATTTGGAAGGATTAAATTTGTAATTTATGATCAAATTGTAATTTTCCAGCGAGTTTTGTACACTCTCTCAAGTGAGACTGAGTTTAGGCATTATGGTGGCTAAATATAGGTAAAATGTGAAGCTGAGTGGCTGAGAGGTTGTCCCCTAAGTTGGGGTGCCAAATGAAAAAAGTAGACAACTTTAGAGGGTCCGATAAGTATTGAGTCCTGCATTATATTACAAATAGACAAAACCAAAATTAACTAATAGTAATACTTGTTTAGACATTTATTTATTAATGATGTTTGAACGGTTTACATCTCAATCTCGTGCAACCGAAATTAAAAACTTGACATAGCTTCACTTTTTTAACGGTATACGAGAGTAATTTTGTACTCAAAATGAATGAATGAATAAATATATTTTTATTTTCCTTATATCTTAGTTTTTATAATTAACAAAACTAGAGAACGTAAAAGAACTGAGTTTTCTATTTTAACTCTATAATTATTGTTTTTGTGTAAGTAATTTTATTCTTTCATCTTTTTAAAATGAAAAATAAGTAAAAATGTTATGAATTAATTAAATGGATGACCATTATACCCCCGGAATATTCTAGATGTCTTGTTCCTACTCAAACTCTAATCTTTGTATCCTATATAAAGGATCTCTCTATATGGAATAAGACACACATCAATATTCTCTCTAGGAAAACAGATTAAAGCAGGTACGCCCAAGAGGAGAGTACCCTTTCGTCCTTCTCCTCTGGAGCACATCTCTAGTTTATTCACAACACGTTATCAGCACGAAGCCCTAGCCGCTTGAGCAAAACGAAAGACCATGAAACCCTATCCACTTGAGCATAACGAAAAGAAAAGTCCATTGAATTGGATGCTTATAATATTGTCTGAGCAAAGCGAGAGAAAAACGTCATTGAGGTAAGTCTCTCTCAAGATAGTTGGATATTCAAAAGATATTAAGCAAAATTTTGATTGATTGCAGAACTTTTGATTAGTTGATTGTTTATGCTTTTTCGTTATATAACTGCCGCAAACATATCTGTCTTTTATATGCTTGAGTGGGTGGATCTGAGGAGTTCATCTTGTTTTCGAAGCATCAATTGTTTTATTACTTGCTTAATTAAATAATCATGATTTTTGTTCGAGTATCTTGTTTATATATAAAGTATAAGTTTAAAAAAAAAAAACAATAGACCAAGTTAAATAGAAAATAGTGCAGAATTACAAATTCCGGAGTTTAGAAGTTCTTTTTTTGGTCTAGAAGTTTTATATTACTGTTGAAGTTTAAGTGTCTCTATATTATTCTATCTTGCAAATTATATTTTAAATTCCAATTAGACTCAGTTGTGTGTATTGGAGGTCTCAATCTATGCAAATTCCAATTAGCTCTCCGTCTTGTGTTTTGTTGAACTCTTGATAATTATAGGACTTGAGTTGATGTGCATGTGTGCCACTATTTTTAGAATTGGAGTGGTTTTTTATTCTGTTGAATTTTTCGAAATTCTATTTTGGATATATGTATATATTGTTTTGTTTCTCAGCTCTAAAACTTTTAAAATAAAACTTTTATTTTGCAAAACGTTCAAATCTGAGCGAGATCTTATAATATTGACAATTAGAGAGACAAATTGAATGCTTGTGTATGATTTATATACATATATTACCCTCATGATTTATTACTGATATAGCATCATATGGTTATGAGAACTCAATTAAGCTTTTGTAGTTTGGAAGGAGTTTAATCACATCATAAGTGTTTGAGATCTATATTTTGACGTGCAAAGTTATTACCAAGTGGTTACAAAAACATTCATTATATATAATAACTAGTCGAAAACCCGCGCGTTGCGCGGGTTATATAAATTATTTAGCTATTTCTCAATATAAAAAGTACTTCAAGAGAAATATTCAATATGTAAAAGACACAATTCCATACCAAATGTTTTAAATGATTAAGGGTCTGACTTATTTTAGTGATTTATTGATTTTTGAGGACATCAACTTTTAGTTTTTCAATTTCGCTTTTATTCATGTCAATCACATTTGAAGAATGGCTTCGTGAAGTTGGGTTAAATCCTTTACCGATCAAGTTATGTTGGTTGAAGAGGTTCATACTTTCCTTGATTTGTTCATTTCCTCCGATAAATGAAATATGTCTTCTTAATCTTTTGTATATTCATATAACAAAACATCAAAATCTGAAATATTAAAATGCATATACCAAAAGAAATTTGTATTATAAAAAGCAAAACGTTGATTAGAGTTTTATTTATAATAAATTCTTGATAAATTTGCTGTAATAATTATGTAAAGTCCAACAAAAATCCTCAAAGCTTTATATAAGGATAGGAGGGAAGTTGCACTGCAATTTGAACAAATTAAGAGAAATCAATAAAAATAAATAGGAAAACATTAACACTAATGTAATAAGAATAGGAAAGTTTGTAACCAAAAAAAAAAAATAAGAATAGGAAAGTTGAGCTATGAATGAAATGAAAACAAATAAAATAAAATAATGAAATCTAGAAAATGTTAGCAAACTAATAGATTAAATATAACTAATCAACGTACGCAAATTAGAAAAACACTAAAAGTAGCTCTTTCAAACTAAACGCTTCCTTATTTGAGTTGCAAACATATACAAAATAAACTAATGGACGATCAGTTTGCGACTATCTCCATATACAGAGAATCGATCTCTTGCTCCCTTTCTCGACTCACTCCGTCGATCTCAACCTTCCATTTGCAACCCTTGAGGTTAGGCATATGAGGTTTCTTTCATATTCATGTTCACAACATTTTCATATTGTCTTTGAGACTCCATGGAAATTGAAATGCTCACTTCCTTATATTTATAACCCAATTTAGAAACTTAAAATCTTTTGGGCTTCCACAATTCAATGGTCATTGATTATATATTTTTGCTAAAACACTCAATGCTAATTGATTATATTGATTAATTGCCTGGGAATTGAAACTGTTAAATGCCAAATTATAGAATACGAAGAGAACAACTTGAGACTTGAGAGAAGAGAGCACGTTTAGGTGAATTAAATGAAGAAAGAAAAAAAAAGTGAAATAAAGAGGAAAAATAGAAAATTGCTTATTTTGACACATAGGATTTAACGCTGACGTGGCATCATTTTAGCCAAAATTTGGTTCAACTTTTATATATTTAAAGATTGATGCATATGATGTATTGTAGTTATGTGTTCTGAAAAATTATGTTAGATTTTTGGAGTTATAAATATTTGATATATATTCTAGAAATCTGATCCGTGACAGAGATTTAGTAAGTCTTCAGTGATAGTATTATCATTATTATTTGAGGTTAATTTGATGAGAACTTGACCAAATTTATGTGATTCTTGTATTTGATGGTCGAATTTTTGATTATTGTTTGGTTGGTCGATGTGTTAAATCGAGAATATGAAAAGTTCAATGATGTGTGTGCCTTTTGTTATCCATGGTCAAATGTACGATGATTGAAACTATGTGATTATTATAACTTGCTTGAGGAATAGGACAATTGACATTCGTAAGTGTGTGATATTAATTCGATGAGATATCGGTTATTATGAGATACAAATATGTTTCTGTTATAGACATGATGCATGCTCTTATTTTTAGATTGAGTTTTACAAGTTTTTATCAGTTAAACATTTGACGAGAATTTGTTTATAAAGTTTGACATCATATAGTTTGGGTAAATTTATAATATTTGAAATTTGATGTGATCGTGACTTCAGTTTGTCCATAGTGAATATTTAGTTATTTCTAAGAGTTCGCTTGATAAAAGTCGTGATTGATCTAAAAGTTCATGTGCAACTCAAGTTTTACCTTACAAAAACTGTTTTGAGATTGAAATTGCTATTTTGTGAAATTATATCTTTGAACTATTGTTCACAATGAATGGTAAGAATTTTATATGACTTTGTGAGCATTAAGTTGATATAATAGAGATGTCATAAAAGGAAACAAAATACTTTGAGTTTGATATGAAATCCTTAGATTCAATATAAGTGTTTGTCGTGCGTGTATTGTACAACTTAAGTAGTGCGAATGTTAGAAGCAAAATGTACAAAATTATTAAAAGCTCCGGAAGAGCATTAAACATTGAAGATTTATGCCTAGCATGTGGTACAACTACTCATAACATACTGAAAAGTAGCATATATTTCTATCATTTAACAATGAAAGGGAGTAGTGTGAGAATTATATCATGTAGTACAATGATTATTGAAAGCTCAAGAAGAGCGATTTGAAAGCTCTAGAAGAGCAAATATAGTGTTGCTTATATATGGGAACGAAATATGAAATCATTGATGATACTCTCCAATGTCTCAGGGTAATTTATTGAGTTTTAAAGATATTCTCCATAGAGAAAATAATGCTGAGACGATTAGTGAAGGAATTATAGAATACCTTCAAAATACGAGTATTCACGAGGCACTATACATATTTTGGAGAGGTTATGCATTCTCCACTCATTTGTACACCACTAAAATCAGCACAATTGAATTATATGCTATAGTAAACCAAAAGTTTACTCATTATTCATATGTTATTGTAAACCAGAAGTTTATATGCTATAGTAAACCAAAAGTTTACTTATAATTTTATTGTTTGGCATGACCAGGTAGGCCATCCTGGATCTATAATGATGTGAAAAAATAATTGAAAATTTGTGTGGACATTCATTAAAGAACCAGAAGATTCTTCCTAATGATTTACCATGTGTTGCTTGCTCATGAAAAGAGTTAATTGCTAGACCATTACTTATAAAGTCTAAACTCTTAATATTTGTTTAGTAACATGTTATATTACATGCAGCAACATTAATTCGCATCAAGCCAACAAGTAATTAACAATTCTCCCTATCACAATTGGTTATTGGTCAGAAACCAAATATTTCCCATTTGAAAGTTTTTAGATGTGCGGTATATGTTCTAATAGCTCCACCACAACGCACTAAGATGGGTCCTCAAAGGAGGAAGGGAATGTATGTTGGATTTGAATCCCCATCAATCATTAAGTATCTAGAGCCAAATGTTGAAACTCTATTTAAGGCTTGATTTGCTGACTGTCACTTTAATGAGTCAGTTTTTCCAACATCAGGGGGAGAAAAGAAACAGCTGGAAAAAGAAATTAGTTGGAATAGATTATCTCTATCTCATTTTGATCCTCTTATTAAATAATATGAACCATAAGTTCAAAAGATAATTCATTTATAAAACTTAGCGAATCAATTGCCAGACGCATTTTCTGACCCAAAGAGAGTGACTAAGTCACATATTCTAGTTGTAAATGCTCCAAATATAATTGAAGTCCTTGAAGGACAATCTCAAACTGCTAATGAGTCTCACAGACGCATGAAGCGTTGTAGACCTATCGATTCCAAAGATAAGAATCCTCGAAAATGGAAAGGAGCATAAATTGACAATGGCTTTTCCGAGGAACAAAACACAATGAAGTATCTCCTGAAGAGACCATAAACATGACAAATAAAGAAATTCAGGTACCTGAGAATAATGAAGAGATCTCTATTAATTATGTCATGTCTAAAATAAAATGGAATCGAAATAAAATCGACGTCGATGAAATTTATGCATGCAATATAGCAGTTGATGTTATGGATAAAGAATGAGGATCATGAACTAAAAATCCATTGAAATGTGTACACAAAGTAATGATTGGCCAAAATTGAAAGAAGCAATTGAGACAGAATTAGATCTCTTACAAAGAGATGAGTATTTGGACCAGTAGTCCGTACACCTAAAGGTGTAAAACCAGTGAGACATAAAAATATTCTGTGAGATAGTCTTAGATGTGATTTTGTAAGATATGAAGCATGTTTAGTTGCATAAGAATTCTCACAAAGACCTGGAATTTATTATGAAGAAACATACTCTCTTGTGGTGGATGCAACTACATTTAGGCTTCTCATAAGTTTGGCAATAAGAGGATGATCACTGGTTAATGACATTTATATGGAAGTCCTGGAAGGATTGAAACTGCCAGAAGCAGCTAGTTCTCGAGAACATTAATGCATAAAGTTAAATAGATCTATTTATGGATTGAAACAATATGGCGTATGTGGTATAATCGCCTTAGTGAATATTTGATAAGAAGAGGTTATAAGAATAACCCTATCGATCGATACATGCATTTTTATTAAGAAATTTGGATCTGAATTTGTCATAATTGCAGTGTATATTGACTCCTGAAGAGATTTCACATACAGTGAAATATTTGAAGAAAGAATTTGAGATCAAAGATCTTGGAAAGACAAAATTTTGCTTGAGATTGCAAATTGAACATATTAAAGATGAAATACTTGTGCATCAAACATCATACACATAAAAGGTGTTGAAAATGTTTTATTTTGATCAAGCACAACTATTGAGTAGCCCAATGATTGTAAGGTCTCTTGAAGTGAATGAGGACTCATTCTGTCATCGGGAAAGCAATGAAGAAATTCTTGGTCTAGAAGTACCATACTTAAGCGCAATTGGGATATATCTATCTTGATAGTCATACAAGACCTCTAATGTAATTTTTGTGAATTGTTAGTAAGGTTTAGCTCATGTCCAACCCGAAAGCATTGGAATAGAATTAAACATGTATTATGTTACCTTCAAGGTACGAAAGATGCGAGCTTATTCTTTTCTAACCAGTCCCAAGAGGACTTGATTGGTTAGAGTGATGCAGGATATTTGTCTAATCCCCATACTGCTCGATCACAAACGGGATATGTGTTTACATGTGATGGTGTTGTTATTTCTTGGCGTTCTATGAAGCAAACCATAGCAGCTACTTCTTATAATCATGCATAAATTCTAGCTATTCATGAAGCTAGTCGTGAATGTGTATGGTTACGGTCTGTGACTCAACATATTCGAGAAGATTGTGGTTTATCCACCCAAAAAGAAGCTCCAACAATTTTATATGAAGATAATGTTTCATGTATTGCACATATGAAGGAATGATACATTAAAGGAGACAAAACGAAGCACATCTCACCAAAATTCTTCTTCACCCATGATCTACAAAAGAATGGTGATGTACAAGTTCAACAGATTCGTTCAAGTGACAATTTGGCGGATTTATTTACCAATGTGCTTCCAGCTGCTACTTTCAAGAAGTTAGTTTATCGTATTGGATTGCCTTGTTGTAAATATTTTTACTTATGTATTTATGAGGGAGAGTAAATGCGTGTTGCACTCTTTTCCTTAACCATGGTTTTTTCCCACTGGGTTTTCCTGGTAAGGTTTTTAATGAGGCAACATCCCCAAACGCATTTACTTATTTTTGTATAATGGACATCCAAGGGGGAGTGTTATGAATTAATTAAATGGATGACCATTATACCCCCGGAATATTCTAGATGTCTTGTCTCTACTCAAACTCTAATCTTTGTATCCTATATAAAGGATTTCTCTATATGGAATAAGACACGCATCAATATTCTCTCTACACATCTCTAGTTTATTCACAACAAAAAACACATTTTTTAATATATTTACCGCTTCTTGTTTTTTTTTTCTATACAACGGAGAGCTAAAAAGGCACAAAGAAGAAAAACTAGCAGACAATCTAAGCAAAAGACACTAATCAACACTGATAATTCTCGGCAAAGACACGCCCATCACATCCTGCCATAACTCAGTCCTCCCCCATGAAGGGCAATCCGGCTATAAATGAAGGCCCTTACTATCTGAAAGAGCTTTATTTGCCAGTTTATCGGCCACTTTATTAGCCTCTCTATAAGTATGCACGAACCGAACTACCCACTCTTTGCGAATGAAATCCATACAAGCTCCCACAAGGTTAGAGCACAAACCATTTTGAGAAGTTTTGTTTTCCAACCAGTTGATCACAGTTGCAGAATCGCTTTCAACAATCAAATATTTAATCCCCACATCCCAAGCTAGCTTGAGTCCTTTCAAAACATCCCACATCTCTGATTGAATCGATATAATTTACTAATTTTTTATTCTACGTCATCTACACAAATAATCATCACCGTAATTTACTAATTTTTTAAATCGATATAATTTTTTTCCGTTATATATTATATATTACTATGTCATTTTGCATTATAATTAATCTAATTTTGCAATCTGCTTAATGTTTCTCTTCCCATAACCACGCTTTTTGAATTTGTATTAATGTTTTGATTTTTACTTATTTCTTAATCTCTTTGATTTTTCTCCATATCTATGCACAATTCAAAGTTAAATAGAGATTCATTTCTATAATTTTAGTTTTTTTTTTGTCCAAATGGTTCTTAGTATTCTTACGTGATTCAAGTATCATTTATTTGCACGTTTTTTTTTTCTATACTTTTTTGTTATAACTGGGTCCAAATAATTTTTGATTTCCTACTTTTTCCTTTACATATATTACATTCATTTCTATGGTTCAAAATGGTAAAATATTTTTATCAACTTTTTGCATTTCTCTCATCTCATTTCAATTTACATTGCAATTTTTTCTATTTTTTTTATCTTAACCACGAAGGTTAAAATCTTTAGCACAAATACAAACAAATAAAACTTAATTTTAAAATACTTTATATTGTTAATTTATTAAAATTTTGATATTTTATATATTTAAAGTCAAATCCGTTCATTGCACGGGGTAAAGGCTGGTATTAATTGCAATGTAAATTGGTATTATAGTGTGAGTATATATCTATCTCTTCCTTTTATTTAAAAAGATAATAATAGTAATAATATATTATTTTTGCATTAATATGTCGCCTAATTTGTTAAAATTGCTCGAGTTGTTTATGTTTTCTCAATTTCGTCTCGTTTGTTGATGCTCCTCTGTTTACACCTAGACTGTCTTTTTCCTTTTTCCAGCTCCTGATTCAACTCACACTACACACTGACTGCAATGTTCAAATGGTTGAGAATCAATAAAATTAAAATCAGATCATCGGAACAAAACTCTTTTTTATTGCATAGTTCATTCCATCCATCATTTACCTTAATTTTATTCTAATTCAGATTGATCCGCTCGTAATTCCGTTTGTTTGATTTTGTGCCTTGACAATTCGACGCTCCTGCTTCATCATCCTTATTTTTTGCTCTCTACTATCTGTTAGCTTCTCCTCATCCTTTCTGAGCTTAGCTAATTTCATAGCTCCTTCCATGGTTTCTTGATTTCTTTTTCAATGGAGTAAAGGCTATATAGAATTGGTAATTGATTAGAAAGAGAAGAGAAAGGCTCGGGTGTGACAATGGGCTTATGGTGTGACAAGAGGAAAAGGTGGGGGCATTTTTGTAATTGAACAGAGGAAGTTGGCAAACTTGTAATTAAATGAAAAGTGCTTGTGCGTGGGAAATGGATGGAAGGAAGAGGATGTGATGTCAGCGCTGATGTCACCTCTAGAGAGAGAAAAAGATTTAATTATTTTCTTTAAAATGAATTTTCCCGCTCTTCCCGAACTCATTTTTCAAAAAAAATTATACCACTGAACTCGTATTAATTAGACGGTCATTTTGAGATCCATCATTGCTATTTATAAGTGATTTTTATTTTTGTATTTTTTCTATGGTTGTTTCAAATTGAATACTCGGTTGTTCCAAATTAATACTATGTAGTTTCAAATTAATATTCTGTTGTTCCGAATGAAATATTTGATTGTTCCTTGTGTTATATTATTTCAGCAGAATACTCTGTTGTTCCAAATTAGTACTCGGTTGTTTCAAATTAATACTCTGTTGTTTCAAATTAATACTCGGTTGTTCCGAATGAAATATTTGAAACATAATTAACACTTTGGATTGAATGGAGCTGTGTAATAAGTTTATGATTTGGATGTCAACATAGCAATATATTATACTGTTTTGAACAACAATGAAATATATGTTGTCTTTCCATACCAAAGTATAATGAATTCACTCTATAAAATATAATTTAAATAAACAATGGGACAAAAAGACTACAGCTTTATAATATTCCTTCATTGTGGTATGATACTCCTTCACAGCACTATGAAGCCTCTGGTACTCATCATCTTCATCTTCATCTGTAATTGATAGTAGATTACTCAAAATAAAAGGGAGAAAATGAAGAGAATATTATTTGTATTTCTCAAAATCGCAAACAGAGACAACCCTCCCGAATCGTCAATCTTCTCGCCTTTCTTCACCACGGCGGCATCGACGGTGGCGGTTTAGGGATGATCGGAGGCGTCGGCGGTGGCGGTTTGGGGATGATCGGCGGCGGAGTCGGACTGCGAAAGCGGCTGAACAGGAGAAACATTTGAACAAGATAAAGTAAAGTCGGCTGGCCTTGGCAAGAAAAAGATTGGAAAATTATTTTTGTAGACCTAATTAATTACACTATTGGTACCTGTCTCTGTTGGTGTGCCCTAGTTCTAGGCATAGTTATTTGTTATTGTATTGTACTTTTGTTAATTGTACTATACATTTGTTTTTATGGAATAAAAGGCACTAATTCATTCAGTCAATATATCTTGTATTATATGCACTGTATGAAGTATCCATTGATTGTATATCATAAATTACCAGAAGCTAGTTCTAATCATGGGAATGAATAGAACGTAAAGCTTTTACGAACAGGATGTGTACAAGTGTACATGATATGTTTGTAGGTACGTATGACCAATACGGGACTTGGTCGATCCGCTTTAGAAGGCACATGGTGGGAGTGTCATTGCCCTTCTATAAATGTAGATCTCTTTTATCTGTCGACCTAATTTCAATATAGTATTGAATGAGGAATCTGATTGGATTTTACATACGCCTAACAGGTCTGTAAAAGGATGCCAAATACGGGTATGATTGGTCTAGTCAGTGAACTCATTCATACTGATAGTTGAAGTGAAGGGATTACCACTCACTCCATAAGTGAGATGATATCATTAGGCCACTCGATGAGTTGAACTGAGAAATGTGTGGCCACACTCAGATAAGCTGGTTACTTATATGTTCTTCAGTTAACTCTAGATCGAGAAATATCTCAAGCTTTAGAGGATGACGTCCACCATGCCTCATGTTTGATATATCGATATGCATGGTAAGAGATATTAGAGAATACTACAGGGTATCTATCTGTATGAGATGGACTAACACTGTAATCAATTGGTGACTGATATGGTCTAGGAAGCTCTCTATCAGTCATTGAGCTAATTGATTATGGCCCACAGGATCGTGCACACTAGACACTGAGACTTGTACTCGGAGAACTAATACATGTAGTGTATTTACGATGAACTGATTATTAGTTGATAACTGATAATGTTAATTGATTAATTGTTCTGATTGGAACAAGTTAATTGATTGTTTGGAGGGATTAATTATTCAATCGGGTTAATTAATTAAGCGATTGATTAATTAGATTTTCTTTAGGGGTTAATATGTGATTAATTATAACCTAATTGATGTTAATTGAATCTATTGTATTCTATTGTGGTACAATCAGATTAATTAAATTAATGCAGGTACTGAAACTGTAATTAATCGACATATTATAAATTAATCCTAATCGATTAAAACCCTAGACTTTCTGACACAGAAAATGGGAAAACCCTAATTCCCCCTGACCCCATTCGGCCGACTACTGCAGGAGGTGTCTGGAGTTTCTGTTCATCGTTCTTCGTCCCCATTCGGCCGACTAATCTCCACCGTTAGATTTTGATCTAACGGTGATTGACCAAATTATATTTGGTCAATCATTGACCATGTGAGCACAACTGTATATATATATTGAGAGAATAGTGAATTTGAAGTTGCTATTAAATGAAATTTAATTTTGAAAAATCTGATACATTATGTTACAGTTTCACTCCATTTCTCATTGTGATTTTGCAGTTCCTATCTAGCCGTTTTTCTTATTGTGATTTGGCAAGTTATTGTGAAATTGTAGGACTGTCTTTATATGTATAGCATAGATTTATTTGATAAAACTATTGAGAAAATGATGTGTTTTTAAAATTTAATGTAAAACAGGGGAAAGATCCGGTGTGACAAGTGTGACAGCTTTTTATGGTGTGACAATAGAAAGACAATTTAGTAATTAAAAAGGGGAAGATGACAAACTTGTAAGAAAGAATGACACACATGAAATGAAGGAAGGATGAGGAGGGTGATGTCAGTGCTAGAGAGAGAAAAAAGTTACATTTTTAAAAAAAAAAAAATACATTTTTCCGATGTTCCCGAACTCAGTTTTTGAAAAATATTATACCGTTGGACTCGCATTAATTAAGCGGTCATTTTGAGATCTATTGTTGTCATAAAAATATATTTTTTTCAAATTTGGATTTAACCCAAGAATTAAAGCTTTTTAGAATTACGATATACATCTGCTGGAATTTTTCCAAAATTTTTTGGGCGATTTTTGAAATTCACTGGAAAACGTTCTCCAAAAGAATATTCAATTCTTCCAAAAGTATACTTGATTCTTTCGAAAGAATACTCTTATTAAATGGAGTTCTATAATAGAAACATTAGTGAGCTCCAATTATCTTAATATTCCAAAACAAGTGTCTAATCTTCGAAAAACAAATTCTAATGTTTCTACGGAGTACACACACATTATTTCAAACACTAATATTCCAATAAAACATTCTGTTATTCCAAAAGCATTCTTTTATTCAAATATTCCAACAGATATTGCATATGTGGTTCAGACACACTAGTATTTCAAAATAAGTGTCTAATCTTCCAAAAATAAACTCTAATGTTTCAACGAAATACATACATTCACTAGTACAGAAATGCTCACTTGTATCGCAATTGTTTATATTGTAGCGTCGCACTTTTATGCGACCCAACAAGAGGTGGTTACAAAAAGTTAGTGTCGCGCTTAAGTGGGACATAAAAGATACGTTTTTTATGACGTGCGTTAATAAAGCACGACGCTAATAAAAATCAAAGAAATTTGAAAAAAAAATCGTTTTTATTTGATCACAATGATCTCAAAATGATGACCTAATTAATACGAGTCCAATGGTATAAAAAATTTCGAAAAATGAGTTCGGGAACATCGGGAAAATGTATTTTAAAGAAAAAAATAAAAGATTTTTCTCTCGTGTGATGAAATCATCGCTGACATCATCAATCCCCCTTCAATCACAATTCACGTGTATGCCCTCAATTTCTTTACAATTATGCCATCTATTCTCATTTAATTACAAAATTGCTACCATTGTCACACCGTAATATTTGTCTCACCAAAATTGATTTGTCAGACTTGATACCTCCTCAAGAGTCAAGTTCAAGTGAGACACCCCCTTAACCACTAAATCAAACACCTTTCATTGTTATCTATTGAATTTAGTTTTATATATTTCTATTTATATTAAATTAAAAAAAAATCAAATTATTGTACATGTAAACACTTTCTATTTCTTTTACCTTAAATTATGACTTTCCTATTTTATCATGTCTGAACCCAAGGCTCAAGCATTTATTAGTTTTAATTTCCCTTAACCGAGATATTTATTACTCCCTTCGAGCCATATTATTTGTCATATTTGACTAAAGCACGGGTATTAAGGAAATGATTAATTTGCATTAAATATATGTACATTGGACTAGAATACCCTTATTAATTAAGAGGGAAAAATTTACATTGGAAATCTAACATACAAATAATAGGGGTAAAGTAGGAAAAATTTTCATTGAAAACCTAACATGACAAATAATATGGAACAATACTTTTTCTCTATATGTGACAAATAATATGGACCGGAGGGAGTAATTTCATTTCATTTCTAAAACTTTCTTAAAAACTTGTGTCATTCTTCTTTTTCTTGCTGCAACGTTATAAGGTATATTTTAAACTTATTTTGCTTATTATATATATAAACTAATTATTGTTGTACTCTGTGTGGTCATGTATGTGTGATTTTTTTTATTATACAATATATATGAAGTTGAAACAACAGAGTATTAATTTGAAACAACACAGTATTCCATTTGGAACAACCGTAGAATATTGTGTTGTTTCAAAAAATTACTATGTTGTTCCATTCAATAGGTTTTACAAGAATAATGGTAAAAGTAGTGGTAATAAGAGCTCCATTCAATCCAAAATAAATTATTATGTGTAGTTCCAATAGACGGTTTTGAATTGGAACAATTTCATATTTGGAACAATTTGGAACAACACGTTATTCAATTTGGAACAACACAGTATTCAATTTGGAACAACCTTCAAAAAAAAATCGTTTATAAATAATAACAATGTATCTCAAAATAACAGCCTAATTAATACAAGTTCAGTGATATATTTTTTTTTTTAAAAAAATGAGTTCGGGAAGAGCGGGAAAATGCGTTTTAAAGAAAATAATTAAAATTTTTTCTCTTTCCAGAGGTGACATCAGCACTGACATCACCTCCTTTTCCTTCCCTTCATTTTCCACGCATAAGTAGTTTTCATTTAATTACAAGTTTGTCATCTTTCCCTGTTCAATTACAAAAATGCCCTCACATTTTTCTCTTCTCACACATTAAGTGGGCTGTCACACAATAGGCTCATTGTCACACCTGAGCCTTTCTCCCCTCCTCAATATATAAATATAAGTTGTTTGAAATATAAAAATATCGTTAGTGAGATACTATGTTTTATAAAAGTATTTATATATCATATACCCATATTTACAAAAACAACCCATATCTACGTTATTTTATTTGCAACTGTTAAACCAGAAATATTAAAATAATGATTTGAGAGGATGTTGGTTAATGTTATTAAAATCGGACCGAACTGGTTAGGTGTTTGGTCTGGTTCTATACTAAAAGGTTTATTCACATAAAACAGGACAGGCCCATTAAACCGACTGGTTCGACTAGTAAGCCGGATTAAACTAGTAAACCGAGTTGACTCCAGTTTCCTCGTAAAAAATCAAATTAAAAAGCTAAAAAAAATAAATAGGAATCGTTTAAATAAAATAGTGGCCCTAAATCCTATCTCCAACTTAAACACAAATGAGTTTTCATCAATTTCATCAATAGAACTTCCCAACACCAATACCATATTGGTTTTGGTTAATTTCAATTTTAATCTTAATTATTTTGTTAAACTATATAAGAATTTAATTTTGAATATGTGAATTTGTGTTATAATTAACTATGTGTTACTTGATGTATGAATTTTTGTTTATGTTTAATTGAAATAGGGAAGGGATCAGGTGAGAACAACCTCATATGTAAGAACACTTTTATATGTGAGAACACCTTCAAAACTACGTAGTTTTAATAATGAGGTAGGACCAAAAGGAAAATTTGTATGTTGCGTAGGAGATAAAGGAGAGAGAAGGAGTTGGTGATGAGTAAAAATTTAACTTTTTTTATTTAAAATCATTTTCCCGAGTTTTTCGAACTTCGATTTCAAATTTTTTTATATCATTAGACTCGTGTAGTCTAGAGGTTCATTTTAAGATCCATGATGCTTATGTAAAAACGATTTTTTAAAATTTTGAACACGCAAAATATTTATTTGAACATAACATTTTTAAGTTTCAATTGCTGCTGTAACCAATAATTTTAAGTTTTTGAACATACAGTTTATTCTTTTGAGCATACGTTTTAAGTTTTTGAAAATATGAAGTATTTTTTTGAACATAATTTTTTAAGTTCTTAAACATGTGTCAATCGATAGTTTTGATGGGAAAAAATAATATTAGTATAATGTTTTGTGAAATTATCTAGTTTTAGTGATAATACGTTCAAATTAAGCATCAAAACATGAAAAATTATCCAATCTTAGTAATAATATTAGTTTTTTTAACATTTTAACAATGAAAAAATGCAAATTAACTACAATTGACACTCATGTTCAAAGTTACAGCACGTATGTTCAAATTGTTAAAACGTCAACTTTACCTAACACCAATGGTACTCAAAATAAGCGTCTCGTCAAAACAAATCCAACGGTATAAAAAAAGTTCAAATCAGAGTTCGGGAAAGTCGGGAAAATTTATTTAAACAAAATGAAATAAACAATAATTAAAAAAAGTACTAATTTCTCTCTCATGCTCTTACATCTCATACGTGTCCATAAAAAATAATGACAAATTCCCCTTTTAACCCTCTCTTATTAATAAAACTACGTAGTTTTGGAGGTGTTCTCACATACAAAGTGTTCTCACATATGAGAGGTGTTCTCACCTGATCCTTTTTCTATTTATATATATAGAAAAGGGATCAGGTGAGAACACCTCTCATATGTAAGAACACTTTTGTATGTGAGAACACCCCCAAAACTACGTAGTTTTATTAATAGTGGAGGACCAAAAGAGAAAGTTTTCCCTTTGCTGTAGGCCGACGATAGAGGAGAGAGAAATTGATAGATTTTTGAATTTTTATTTATTTCATTTTGTTTAGCTTTAAATTTCTCGGTTTTTTCGAACTCCGATTCTAATTTTTTTTATACCGTTGGATTTGTTTCGACGAGACGTTTATTTTGAGTACCATTGTTGTCAGGTAAAGTCGACGTTTTAACAATAAAATTCATGTTCAAAAAATTAAAAATGATGCTCAAAAAAATAATTTACATGTTCAAAAACTTACAATTCATGTTTACAGGAGCAACAAAATTTAAAACACATTTTGAAACTTAGAAATGTCATGTTCAAAAATTTATTTTGCGTGTTCAAAAAATTATTTTGCATGTTCAAAATATCAAAACTAAAACTAAGGATCAGAGTTAACAAGACCCCAAATTCTATTGTCTCTGTTTCCTTGCTCCATCAAATCAATTTCCTTGGTCCAAAAAATAAATTTCAACTGGTTGTCTTTGTTTCGGCTTCTTTTTCTTCTTCCTAAACGGCGTAATTAATAGATCCTTACCTCTTTTTTTTTCTCATTTGGATTTGACAATCGACGCCACTGCCGTATGTGACGGAGGTTGCGGCGGTACGTTGAATTTTTTCAACTCAAAATCCTTCTCTGGCGCTGGTTCATGTTCCACCTTCCTCTTCTCATATCCAATATCTTCATATGTGCTTTTCACTTTTCTCTTCACAGGTCACGTATGAATCTCCGCCATAGATATCGGCACAGATCGCGGCGGAGATTCTAGTGGCGTCATTCTTCAATTCCTGCTGCTTCTTCTCCGGCGCAACGTGATCGGAGTTAAGGGAAAGAATGAAGGTGGAGGGAGGAGGCGATAAACTGGGGAAATAATCAAACACGCTCCCTTATTTCTCTGAAGAACTAATAAAAAAATAAAGTTTATATATAAGCGCGTTTGCTTATAGACAATAAGAGCTCTTGTCCCAGCGGTAAAGAGGAGGGGAAGGAGGCGCCTGGGGTTCGAATCCCAACAGGTGCATTCCCTTTTTTTTTATAATTTAAACTCAAAACTACTCAAAACGACGTAGTTTTGAGGTGTTCTCACATATAAAAGTCTTCTCGCATATGAGGGTGTTCTCACCTGATCCCTCCCCTATATATATATATATATATATATATATATATATATATATATATATATATATATATATATATATATATATATATATATATATATATATATATATATATATATATATATATATATATAGTCAAGTTCAAATGAGACAAGGGTATAGGATGAGACTAGTTTTTATGATGAGACAAGGGGTATTTTTGTAATTCAATAGGGGAAGGTGGCAAACTTGTAATTAAATGAACATCCCTCATGCGTGAATTGAAGGGAAGGAAGAGGAGGTGATGTCATCGCTGATGTCACCTCTGGAGAGAGAAATAGTTTTAATTATTTTATTTAAAATGCATTTTCACGCTCTTTCCGAACTCATTTTTCAAAAAAAAATTATACCAGTGAACTCGTATTAATTAGGTGGTCATTTTGAGATCCATTTTTGTTATTTATAGACGATTTTTATTTTTTTTTATTTTTTTATAATTGTTCCACCGGACTACTCTAATTGTTCCACCGGACTACTCTAATTGTTCCAACAGAATACTACATTTTTTTACACTCCCAGAGTGCATTTAAAAAAAAATAATGAAAATATTTTGCTGGAACAATTGGAGTTGTCTGGTGGAACAAATGTAGTATTCTGTTGGAACAACCAAGTATCCGACTTGGAACAAAAATAAAAAAAAATAAAAATCGTCTATAAATAACAACAATGGATCTCAAAATGACCGCCTAATTAATACGAGTTCAATGGTATAATTTTTTTTGAAAAATGAGTTCGGAAAGAGCGGGAAAATGCATTTTAAATAAAATAATAAAAACTTTTTCTCTCTCCAGATGTGACATCAGCGCTGACATCAGCGATGACATCACCTCAATAATGCCCCTCCATGTTTTTAAAATTTCAAAATTGCCACCACTTTTTAATTGTCTCACACTAAAAAAAGTCTCTCCATAATGGTTTTGTCTCACATGAACCTATCTCTCTATATATATATATAGGGGAAGGATCCAGTGAGAACCCACCCTCTATGTGAGAACCATTCTTATGGTGAGAACCCACCCAAAATTACGTAGTTTTGATGATCAATTAGTGATTTAAGTAAAAAACACGTGAAAAACCACCATCAAGGTTCGAACCCGCACACTGCTGATTTATGGCAATAATGCATACCGCCTGGACAGAAGCTTCTATTATTCCTTATGCGACGTTGTTATATATAAACCTTAATGATTCTATTTTCACATTTGTAAGCGAAATAAAGGAGAAAATTGGAGTTTATGGGAATTGAACCCAGTCCTCTGCGGTTCACTTTCAAAATCTCCACCAGCCCACATAACTTATTTTTTCATGTGATGGATTTGTTTCTTGTTAATATATTATTTCATTAATGCATTAATAAAATGCTCATTAATACATTTAATCATTTATAAATACATTAATAAACATGTCCACCTTTCATTAATTTCGTTCTTTATACTTATTCAGTTTCAATTTCTCTATATCATTATTAACTCTTCAATTGATTCTTAAATAATTTTTTACCCATAATGCTAAGCTTCTAATTATAATTAAGATAAAAGAAAATTCAAACTAGTTAATTAAAGTTGAAAAGAAGACATATTTATTTTAAAAAATGTATGGCCGCAAAAAAAATAAAATTAAAATTTATATAATAATATTTTAAAACATATGACATATAATTTAGTTCGTATGAATTAGTTTTTAGAACATATCACCTACAATTTAGTTCATATGAATTAGTTTTTAGATATAGATATATGACATTCAATTTATTACATATGAACTACGACTCTCAAATATTTAGAACATAACAAACATTGTTTAGAACATTGTACTTTATTTTTTAAAGACCATTATTTAACTTTCAAAACAGAGATTATTTTTCGAACACATGTAATATTATATAGAACACGAACTATAAAATTTCAAACACTTGTAAGGTTATTTAATAAACATGTAAATTAGCTTTAAATTAATTGTAGAACACGTTAAATTTTTTTATCACATACATTATGTTTTTTAGAATATGAGTCGCAAATTCGACATATTATAAGATAAAAATGCAAATATGTTGCATATATCAACTAATATTTTTTAAAAGGCTTAACCCCTCTTGGAACCCTTAAAGTTGGCAATTATTTTCACTTAGACCCATGAAGTTTGTGGTTTTTCATATAACTCATTCAACTCTATAAAAGCATGTCACTTAGCCACAAAAATCCTATGTGGCGTTGATGTGGAAAATATATATTAAAATAAGAGAGTGAGAGAGATAAAGTGGAGACAAAAAGAATTTGGAAAATTTCAAAACCATCCCTTAATTTCTCTTGTTCTTCTTCTTCTTCTTCTTTTTTTTAAATATCATTTCTCTAAAAAAAATTTCAAAATTCTGGAAAAAAAAATTTCAGAAATTTTTGATTTTTTTTTCGGAAATTTGGAAAAAATTGCAAATTTTCGAAAAAATTTGAAATTTTTCGGACTACTAGTGGTTTTCCAAAATTTTGGATTTTTTCAGTTTAGATTTTCTGAAAAAAATTTAAAAATCTAGAAAATTCAAGATTGGGAGAAAAGAAAAGTGAGTAAAAGAGAAGAGAAAAAAATGTAACAAAAAAAAAAAAGAGAAGAAGAAAAAAATAGAAATAAAAGAAATTTGGAGAGACCAAAAGAATAATTTTTTGAGAGAGTGTACTACAATCTCTAAGTGAGAATGGTCTTTAATGTAAATGTGGTCAAGTGGTATGCTTTTATAGAGTTGAAAGACTTATGTGAAAAACCACATACTTTATGGGTATAAGTGAAAATAAGTGCCAACTTTAAGGGTATCAAGATGGGTTAAGCCTTTTTAAAACATTATCTTGAACTTTTAGAATACAGAATATACGGTTTAGAAGTTTTATAGTGTCATTTAAAACATTGTATTAAAAAAGAGGATTTTAGACTGCATGTTCTAAAATTAAAGCTGTATGTTCTAAAATTGAAAACGTCGTTTTTACCCGGGCTTCATGGATCTTAAAATGAGCGCCTTGTCAATACGAGTTCATCCATATAAAAATATTCGAAATCGGAGTTCGGAATAAGCGGGAAAACATTTTTTAATAAAAAAAACAAATGATGACTCATCACTCCACTATTTCTCTTTCCTGGACAACTAATTTAAATAAAAGGAACAAATGCCCTTTGTTCCTTAATGAAACTATGTAGGTTTGGGTGAGTTCTCACCATAAAAATGGTTCTCACATAAGTGGAAAGGTTCCCACCGGATCCTCACTATATATATATATTTTAATTTTTTATATATTATATATATCATTTGGTTGAACCTATTAAACAATCAACCTTTCGTTACGACGGCGGTTCAATCGTGCGATCCGTTTTTAAAACATTGGTTTTGGTTTATATAATTTAGAGGCCCACGGAGATTGAGAGAAACAAGAAAAGAAAGAAAAGGATAAGAGGATAGAGGGAGTGTGTGTGAACTGAAAAGATTAGTGGTTGCGATGGCGTTGCCGGTGGTTGACACAGATTACCTGAAGGAGATAGACAAGGCTCGTCGTGATCTCCGTGCTCTCATCGCTTACAAGAACTGCGCTCCTATCATGCTCCGCCTTGCGTAACTATTTCCATTCCATTTCATTCTCGTATTATTAACTTATGTTACGAGTGGTCCTCAACTAGTCGATAACTGACCAAATAAAAATTATTATTAAATTAAAATTTAAGGTTGGAGATTTAAACGTAATGAAATCACATATTTTAAGTGTTTTTTGTTTTTTTACTATAAACAAGCCGCCGTCGTCTTTAGGTAATTTTTGTTACGTTATCTAATCTAATGGTGATTGAGCAAATTGTAGTTGGTCACTTATTGACTAGGTGAACACAACGGCTTACAATGGATTGTTTTATTGATTCTGGCTTATTATTAATATGATTTGCGAAGGTGGCATGACGCTGGTACTTATGATAAGAACACCAAAACTGGTGGAGCTAATGGTTCAATAAGGAATGAAGAGGAATTTACTCATGGCAGCAATAGTGGCTTGAAGATTGCTATTGACTTTTGCGGTCTCATTCTCATCTTTTCTTTTATTTATTTCTAGTGTTTTCCTTCTATTTTTATTAAAGAGGACTTGTATTTCACTTTTCAGAATCTGTGAAATCTAAACATCCCAAGATTACTTATGCCGACCTCTACCAGGTGATTATTTTTAGACTAAATTTCAAATAAGTGACATGTGGTTTCGTCTTTTTATAAATAAAGTACTGTAGTTTGCTTTTAAGCAAATAATGTACTTTGGTTTGTATTGTTTGCAGAATTAAGGAAATGATAAATTTTGTTGACATAAAAATGTCCAATACTTTTTCAAACCTTTGATCCGGTTATATAAGAGTTAAGGGCAAAGTTCTGAAAAAAAATTTGGACAAAAAACGTCTTTCGTTCATGTCAACAAAATCGACCATTTCCTTAATTATGCATAGTTCTTTATTTGCAGAGAGGCGAACACTGGGCACTTATTTGAAGTTAATCCTTATTTTTTTATGTGTGAGTGCATCTAAGTAAGATAATCATTAGAGCTTTTCTTTCGAAAAGTTGTGTGCGTTTATAATGCAAACGAGAAATCCCAATGCCTATTTATGGAATAAAGCAGGGTCAGGTCTATGTTCTTCCAAACTTTATTTTTGATTATTGAAACTTAAATCAATATTGGTACAAGAGTCACCATTACCAAACTACTAACTGGACCAATATATGGATGTCAAATTATAGGAAAATAATAAGGATATGAATTAGGAAACAGCTTGCATTTTAGTAACGACGTCAATGATTCTTATTCTCAACTATATTAAGGATTGGATTAACTCATACTAGTTATATTCACTTGTAGCTTGCAGGTGTTGTTGCAGTCGAAGTAACTGGCGGCCCAACTGTTGACTTTGTCCCTGGCAGAAAGGTAACTTTTCCATTCTCCACTTATCATTGATTGAGTTTTACGACCTGTTTTTTCTTAAAACTATATCCATCTTTAGGACTCCAAAATTTCTCCCAAGGAAGGCCGACTTCCAGATGCTAAAAAAGGTATTTCTATGTTTCTTTATCTATGCCGCTTTTCAATTTCAGGAGTTGTAGATGGACTGGTACTGAACGCTGTCAATCATATTCATAAGCTTCTAAGTTTAGGAGCTATATTTTTTCTGTATTGATTCCATTCTAACTTCTTCAAACTTACACTAGTTAGAAGCTATAGCGAGCAGAGTATGGTTCGTTTTATCTTATGATCGGACATATTATGCTGGTTGATGATTTTAAGTAAAGTTTGATTTTTAAGCTACCATAAAATAAACTAAAATTGTTTCTTGGCGATTATCTATTTCATTAGTAAGTTACCAAAGCATGTCTAATGTAGTGAAAGTTTAAAAATTAAATAGTCCATAATATGCATCACATATTGGGCTTGCTAGATTGACAATTTGTGAATGTCTGCCAGAAACACAGTGCATTCCTGTGTGTATGTTCTTGTATGCTTTTTTTTATCCTTTTTGTTTCCAGGCCACTATGTGATGCCAGTGCAATCTCTTGACATTTTATATATCTGTAATATAGTCATGTTATTCGTTTTTATCTCTTAGACCAGTGAATGGACCCAGGTACTGACTTTCAACATTCCACACAAGCCATTCTGGCATATCAACCTATCATTCTATTTATCATGAAGATGCACACTAAGTAAATCAACAATGTCAGACCCTCTACAATACTTCCCTAGTAAAATACATTGGTTCCTAACTGTGTTAAAATACTTAACCATCTTCGTAATTGGGTTGTTCCCCCCTTGAGTTTCTGTGGAGTATGCTCTCATGCGTTTTTACAGTTCAGAGGAAGTTTATGGAGGTTTCCTTGTTCTAGGTTTGAAGTTCAGTTAAGTTTCAATAGAAGAACATAGTTCACACCTTAGAATCGGTATTTCACATCTGAGTGTATCTGTTGGAGGAAAAATGGCATGGAAGTTCGGTTGGTCTTGACTTACATTGCTTTACGTTGAGTTAGTATTTATCTACAAATGTTGGAACACATTTGGACCCTAAGTTGGGCTATATTGTTGAGATCACAGTCTTTTAGCATTTTCCTTCTTTCTATAGAAGTTGGTTTGTTGTTCAGATTTTTAAAATCACATCAGAATGGCAAAGGAAAGTGAAGAGTCCTAAAATATAATGTCATTGAATATAATTTATTAAAATCAGCTACTGGAGTGAAAGAGAAATTAATTATCTTGTGATAATTTGAAACTTCAAAGTATATAATGCATGTAAAGTAGTCTTCCCATGAAGATTGGATGGAGAGAATTTCCAAGTTTTACTTAATTCCATTGTGCTTCTGAGTTTAGATGTGCATGCTGATACTATGTGTAAATGCTTGAAAGTGAATCTTCTAACATTTTCTTCCATGATTACTGAACCATCACTTTGCCACACACCCCTTTCTCTCCTAGGATTATTTTATCAAGTTCTTGCGATATTGATTTTATATATCTGTTTAAGTTTTCTTGACAAGTAAACTTGTCTGATTCTTTTTCTCATTTCCTTGTGAAGTATAGTTTTTAAGTGTTATCAAACCATCGCTGTTCAATGTGCCTGTCATATTATAGACTGTACAGGATCTGAGCTTACATTTTCTTTTCATAATTTTTTCTTTTTCTTGTAAGGTCATTCACATTTAAGGGATATCTTTTACCGAATGGGTTTGTCTGACAAGGACATAGTAGCACTCTCAGGGGGACATACTTTGGTACTTATCTATCTGTAAGTTGTTTTTGGCTAGTTATCAAAGCTGTAATTTACAATTTGGTAATTCGGTGGTTGGTCATGTCATATAAGGGAAGGGCACATCCGGAGCGATCAGGTTTTGATGGAGCTTGGACCAAGGACCCTCTGAAGTTTGATAATTCATACTTCGTGTAAGATTCATGTGATACCTGGAAAATGTAGCCTCTTTTGGTAAATCTGTGTATAAAGATAGATCTATTCAACTCTTTTTTTTTTCTTCCTCCAATTATAGGACTCTGTTGAATGGGGAGACAGAGGGACTGTTGGTACTTCCAACTGACCGTTGTTTGTTAGAAGACCCTGGTTTCCGTCAATATGTTGAGTTGTATGCAAAGGTAACTTCTTTTTCTTTACCAGCCAACAATGACTGGTGTGGTAAAAAACATAATGATATTCTGTCATTCAGATATACACGAGGCAGATACTGCTGCCTTTTTGGAATCTTCTCTTTGTAGCTAACTTCCAGTTAACTTTTATTTAACATTAGCATTTAATCAATTTAATTTATAATTGTCCAAGCATTCTCTCATTGAATATCAGCATCTAAGCATGTTGATTTTATAATAATCCCACTCTACTTGCATAATTTACTGATGTCGTCTAAGTTACTCCAGCATTGGGGATCTTCGAATGAGTTTAAGGCCATAGTAAATACCTGCTCGAGGTTTCTTTACTGGAACTTAGAAAAATTAAAAGAAAATTTAGAGCAGCCATTAGTCAAATAAGATACTTTTACTTGATTTTCAACCAGTTTGTTTCCCCTTCTATTGTATTTGCATTTGATGGTAAAAAGATTGTTAGTAATCATTTTGTGTTTCATTTGATGGTGGTATTCAAATGTAAACACAAAACGATTACTAACAATCTTTTGAAAAACATACTGTCTAACAAGTTATAAAGACTTTATTCTTTTGAAAAACATACTGTCTAACAAGAACAAATATTCTTATCAAAATTTTCAACATTTTTAAATTCTGACCTTCATAACTTTACCTTTTATTGATAATAGCTTTTTTAGTATAATGCAGTAACATGTAACTTTAGTTAATTGTTAGTACTTTTCCGGAAAGAAATTCAATGTATTTGGTAATAGTTAGAAATCCTACATTTTTTGAAATTTGTAAATTATGTGCCAATTTAAGAAAGAACATACTTTAAGAATGGTATTTTGAAGGCGGAGAAATAACCATGCCAACGCTCTAAATATTTGGAATTTGAGAATGATCTTGTGTTTTGAACCTGTAAACTAACAATTCTTCTTAAACACCAAAATTTTCACACCATGGCAATAGGATTTGGATGAAATTTCCCTAGGTTTGACTAGTCTTAAGAAAACTGTAGCAGTGGGCAATTCCTGGGGAGTCTTTCATTTTAGGCACCTGAAAACTGATGATGGCAATAGCGAATCTTTGTTTTCACATAGCTTGTTAATAATTTTATAATGAATTTGAGTGAAGACTTTTTGTATTGTACAAATGTTGCTTTGTGGTGGCAGGATGAAGATGCGTTTTTCAGAGACTATGCAATTTCGCATAAGAAATTGTCGGAGCTCGGGTTCAGCCCAAGTTCATCTGGAACAAAGATGAAGGACAGCACCATATTGGCACAAAGCGCAGTTGGAGTTTTGGTTACTGCTGCTGTTGTGGTGGTTAGCTATTTGTACGAGGTTCGCAAACGAATGAAGTAGAAGACACACAGCTGTTAGTTATGTTTGATGCCATTATACAAGCTTGTTTCCGCGAATTGCTAAAATAATTGTTTGTTACCTTACAATACATTAATAAAACAAATGAATCATTTATAGGTGCATTGTTACCCTTAACAGTATAATAATGAATCACCGAATCTCAATAATGGGAACTAGATTAGCTTATGGGTTAAGCAGATTAGATTGGAATGGTGCTACTTAAGTTGAAAGAACCGTATCTGTTGCCTCCTCTCCCTAAAATGATTGACTCGACACTGCGAAAAGTGTAGGATGCTTGTGAATTTGGAACCCTGCACTGCACATGAAGTGTTGGAACTTTTTGTTGGCTGTTTGTTGAAACTTTAGGTCAGAGAGTATAATGGCATTTGTTTGGTGGAGACCAAACCTAATAATAGAGGTTACGAGTAAATAATCGTCGAACAAGTAGGTATGTCGAACTGATTTTCTGTTATAATTGTTCTACCTAAAAGCTCCTGAAACTTTTCACAGAGAAGAGAAGAGAAGGGAGACTATACATACCATATAGCATGACCTTAATACATACAAAATTTGGTCGGATAAGAAAGATTTGTTTGTATGGTCAATAATGCAAACATAAATGGGAAATAATTAAGAAGAAAGAAAGAATAGTTAAAAAAAGTTGTATCCTGAAATGGGCCAGTGAAGGTGACCTTTGTGCTAAAGGTTGAGGAACCCCACATGGGGAGGTAGGTAGGTAAGGTAAAGAGCTTTTAGGACTGTCCCACGATTCTTAGTACCTAAGCACATGACATCCACGTGTTTGCTTTGCTGTGTCCTTGTTGATTATTAGTTTCTAATTCTGCAAATTAAATTAAGATTAAGAGTGTGTATGCATGTATGTATTATTTATTAAGAGTGGGCATGTGCTAGGAGGAAGTAGTGGTTAGGATAAGAAACATATACACTATTAATGGCGTTAGAACAACCTAACTGACAGTGATTAATATGAGTTTGATGGATCTCATTTTCTTAAACTAATAGAAAGTTTATTACTGTTTAGTTTTACTAATTAACCACTACTTTTTGTTTTATTCTCTTACTAGTATCTATGTATCATCAGCATCATCATCTTCCAGTGAACAAACATAATATTAATGTTTGAATTTTTTTTACTTAAATTGTGGAGGAAAATGGATAAGTTGATTAGGTGGTTAAAGGAAATGGCAACATCAAATTAAGGGAGGTGTGAGGATAGATAGAAAGGGTGAAAAAGTAGGTGAAATAAAGACACAGGAGAGAAGAGAAGAAAAGAAAAGGTAAATGCACAAGTCAAGTGGATATCTATCCCTCTCTCTTTCCTTTTGATTGCAACTTGTACCAATGATCCCACAACCCTTACCACCACCCACTTGAATTTCATGATGAGAGAGAGAGAGAGAGAGAGAGAGAGAGAGAGAGAGAGAGAGAGAGACGGGTAAAAGAATTAATCGATACAAGTTGTGAGGGAGATAACAACAAAAGGCTAATCGCTAATCTCGGATAGATTTTAGATGTTTCTAATATATCACGTGATCAATGTACTCATCCAATCATATAATATCGTATACAGATTTATATATTGTTCTACCTATGTATATGAACTCTAAAAACCACTACATATTTCAAACTAAGTGGAGAGATGCTCGAGCTTATTTTCAATTCATAAAGTCATCTGTAAGTAATGCAATCCATATTTTTTTAGTTAATTATTTATATAAAATCAGATACCCTAATATATAAATCTGATTTTAAAAAGAAAAAATTGAAAATCATAATGTATAGAATGTTAATAATTAAATTATATGACGTGACATTAAATCAGTTGAACATAAAAGTAATGTGATATAATATATTCTCCTAACCCTGGCTTCCTTTGTTGCCTAAACTTGCACCACAAGAATGCGGAGAATTATTAGGGAGTCTTGGTGCTTAAGTAAAGTAAAAAGACCCTCTATTAGATATTTTGATAGAACATATTACATTTGTCAAAGATCTAATGGAAAATCCTTTTACTTTACTTAAATACCGGAACCCTCTAATAATTTCTCAAAAGATACAATAAAAATAAAAAATAAAAAAATGGAAGGTGAACTGAAGCCCACAAACAACTACAACCACACTGATTTTCTTTTGTTTGATCATGTATATTTTCTTTCAACCCAACACCTCCAATTTATCATCTTCTAGAAGCCCTTTTATTCATTTGTTGATTTATCATTTTTCTCTCTCTTGATATGCATGACACTGTAGTAGTTTGGCTATAGAAAAGAATAGAATAAAGAGCACAACTACCATCTATATACATACATACATGTGCACAAGAATAACACCAAACTACATTAGGCTCTTTCTTTTTGGAAAGCCCACCTCAACCAACTTACTCTAATTCAACCTACCTTCCTTTTATTTAATTACTCATATTTATTCTTTCACTAATTTGCTCACTTGGCCTCTGTTTTCTTTTTTTCCATCTCTAATTAACCCAATTAAAGTAAGTAATAATGTTTATATACTTTGCATATACTATATAATTAAAGATTGATCAATGATCACAAGAGTTCTTAACAAATTAATTATGTCATAGAAAATAGAAATTAAAGTAAGATAATATATAGCTAGCTAGGAAGGTGTAGCTTTCAGCAGACCCACCTCGGCTCTAATTGGTGTTAGTTCCAACAACATGATATTAAAATAAGCAGCAGCTACATGAATTCTGGTAAACGTTGTCCACTCAGTTGGGGGAACGAAAGATCTTGAGAGATAACTAATTTTATTATTAACCTTTTACCTACAATACACTACATGTTTTGTTTTAAGTTTAATATTAATTTCAGCAAAATTCAGTTCAGTTCAGTCAAATTTCAGTTCAGTCGAATTCAACATAATTACTTCTTTATTCAGCCAAATTCAATTAGTTAAGCCAATTCAGTTCAGTTAAACCATAAAAAGTGAGACCTGAGTTTATTAAAAAATTTGGTTAAACCTCAAATTTGCATAGTGTCTTACTAGCTCCTAAACTTGCTTACAACATTATTTGGCTCATGAGCTATCCAAATACATGTAGGTGCTAGCTTAAGAGCAATTATTTGATCAGATTTGTACTTTGAACTATTCAAATTTGCTCTGAAATTTCAGTAGAGAAGGTTAAGATTTCACCAATTTTGAAAGGGTAGTGTGGAAACCTTACCAAAGTATAGGTGAAGAGTGGTATTTTGGATAAGTAGAACATCATTTTAAATTGATCAAAGGCCGAGTAGTGCTTTAATAAAAAAAAACTAACCTATAAATTTCTCTACGATGAATTGTTTATTTAAATTTGCTTAAAATGATGGTATTTCAATTTGTCTAATATCCCCTCTCTTATTTGATATGAAAATATAAGTGGTTAGTTATATGTCATTGAGAATGCTAAAGGTAACACTTTTAGAAGTTAAAAAGATGAAGGAGTAAGTTAATGGTTTATTATTCATTTAAAGAAAAAAAAAAGGGTATGTGACACCAAATTTCTTGCCTAGACATTAAAAAACTTGAGGACACCTACCTACCTGAAGGTTAGGCATAGTTAATGCAATAATAATAATGCAATAATAATAATAATAGATATATAGATACAGATAGAAGATAATATCATCAACAACAGCCACTCCCCTCTCTAACCTCTCTCACCAACTCACATCTAGAAGCTTTTATTTAATTTTGTCCCTTTCTCTCTCTCTAAGTCAATCCCTATATATACATAAATAAAAAAAAAAGAGACCTAAGCAAAGTACCCTCTTAATTGGGATTGTTACACTTAGCAAAAACTGAAATTTGATAAAGAAAAACATAGATAGATAGATAGGTAAATGGGAAGGTCACCTTGTTGTGAAAAAGCTCATACTAACAAAGGTGCATGGACTAAAGAAGAAGATGATCGTCTTGTAGCTTATATAAGAGCACATGGTGAAGGGTGCTGGCGTTCTCTCCCTAAAGCTGCTGGACTTCTTCGCTGTGGAAAAAGTTGCAGACTTCGTTGGATCAACTATTTAAGACCTGACCTTAAACGTGGCAACTTCACTGACCAAGAAGATGAACTCATTATCAAGCTCCATAGCCTTCTTGGTAACAAGTATGTATCTAGCATTCTTCCTTTTCATCTTCTTTCTTATAAGGCTTGATACATCATAATATCATTGAATTTGGCACAAAAAGTATATTGGTTTCTTGAACTTAGAGCGTTCTGTTAGCTCTTTGAACTTGCTTTTAGTGATTAATTTGTTACTTGAATTTGTAAAATATTGATCTTTTTGGCTCCTAAATTTGTTTAAATTGATATATCCTCTTCTTAAACTTGTATAAAGTGGTATTTATTGGAAACCGAACCACTCTCCATCATTCTACTCGTTCAGCTCTCTTCACGAACTTTTCTCAAAATTCATGCTTGTTCAGCCATGTGAACTTAATAAGCTAAGTATGCCACTTTAAGCAAGTTCAGGAAGCTAACGAGATGTTATATAAGTTCAGGGAGCCAATATACTTTATCGACCAAGTTCAATGAACTTTTAATGTATTAAGCCTTCTTATAATTAACCATTTCATTTCATTTCATTCATTCATTCAATCTCTTTTGTTTTTATAGATGGTCTCTCATAGCAGGGAGATTGCCGGGAAGAACAGATAACGAAATAAAGAATTACTGGAACACTCATATTAGAAGAAAGCTTTTGAATAGAGGAATAGATCCGGCCACTCACAGACCCCTCAACGAAGAACATGTCAAAGTAGAAGAACAAGAGCAAGAACAAGAACAAGAAATAGAACAAGACAATCTGATTTTAAAAGTAACTGATCAAGTAGCAAGCTTCATATGCAAAGAGGAAAAGGTTAGAGTACAAAAAGAAGAAAGATGTCCAGACTTAAATCTTGAGCTTAAGATTAGCCCACCTTGCCCTTCTCCTTACCCTTATAATGGTGGAGGCATCATCAATGCTCCTTGTTTTTCCTGCAGATTGGGACTCCGTAATAGCAAGGAATGTACTTGCAATCTTTCTCCAATGGGCACTAACTCTAACTCTAACTCTGCCTATGATTTTTTAGGCCTCCAGAATGCTGTTTTCGATTATACAAGTCTTCAAATGAAATAAATTACTACTTACACTACTTTAGCTTTATATATTATTTTGTAGCTTAAAACAACATTTTAATTAATTACTTAATATTGGGAAAAGAGGATTACATTTTAATCTCTTCTTCTTAAAATTGTTCCTCTAATATATATACTCGAAATTTGTGGTTTTTGGGGGAGTGATGAATGGTTTTTGAATTCATTCCGGAAAACTTGGGGTTTGTCAAAATTAATACATGTTTGGGCGGTTATTAGGATCAAGTGATTAATATAATCAAAAGGGATAAGTTTAAAAATAATGTTTGTGGTTTCGTGAATTTACAATTAGAGGTCTGTGGTTTAACAGTTTGCATATAAAGGTATGTGGTATGAAGTTTTTTCCAAAATAAGTTACCTTAAATTACAACTTTACGTTTCAATTCCATTGAGTATATTTCGTATTTTTTAAGAAAATGTACATTTACGTGTCGATAAAACATATCATTTAATGACATTTCCCACTCAAATCGAAATCATAAATCATATTATGGACGTTTTACGTTCTTTTTGACAATTTACAAACTAATTTGACGTTTAAGTCCATTTTACAGCTTGCAATTCGATTTGAAGGATCAATATTTTGTTAATGTAGAGATATAAGTTGTTTAAAAGATAAAAATATCATCAAAATTTAATAATGTGATTTCGGATACTCTGTTTTGTAAAAATATTCATACCACATACATCTATTTGCAAAACAAATCATATCACGTACCTCTGTTTGCAAATTGTTAAACCACAAACCACTATTTAAAAATTAAGTAAACCACGAGCATTATTTTTGAACTTATCCCTAATTAAAATAGAGTAACGAGTATTAAAATAGAGCAATAAAAGAGACACTGAGATTTACGTGGAAAACCCTTTAGCAAGGGAAAAACCACGGGTTTCAAAATAACTCCATTAATGAAATTAACGGGAATACAAACCGGACTCTCTCAAGTACACCGAACTTGAGGTATACGAAAATTGAATAGAGAATTGGGGTACCTGGTACAGTCTTCTCATGTCGAATTCCATGTTTGGAACAATAGTTCTCAAACTCATGTGAGGTATATTAACATCCATTATCCGTTCGGAGACATTTCAACTTTCTATTAGTCTCCCTTTCAACCATGACATGAAAATTCTGGAACGGCTGAAAGACCTGATCTTTCATTCTCAGAAAGTACACCCACAACTTTCGTGATGCATGGTCAATAAAAAGTAAGAAAGTATTTTTTACCTCCCAAAGTCTCAGTTTCAATCGGACCACAGAGGTCGGAGTGGACCAAGTCAAGAATTTTTAACTTCCTACTTGATGACTTGTTGAATGAGACTCTGTGTTGCTTGCCAAATAGATAGTAGTCACAAGGGGCCAGTGTAGTAGAACCTTTAGTAGGAACGAGCGCCTTCCTTGCTAGTATCTGCAACCCTTTCTCACTGATGTGAGCCAATCTTCAGTGCCACAAGTTCGGTGAAGCTTCCTCCTCAAATGCGTGCAATCCATCTTTGCAAATACTGCATTTGTCTTGTACAGACAACAACACATGTTACCTCTTGTAACAACTAAGGAATTTCGGGTGAGCTTCCATTTCTTACTCCCGAAGAAATTCTCGAACCCTTCTCTATCTAGAATACCGCCAGAGATTAAGTTGAGCCTCATATCAGGAACGTGTCGAACATCTTTGAGAATGAGTGTACAACTAGTATTCGTCTTGATACAAATGTTGCCTATTCCAACGATCTTGGAGCGATCACTATTTCCCATATTCACTGTTCTAAAGTCTCATGCTTTGTACGTGGTGAAGAACTCCATGTTAGGAGTGGCATGGTAGGATGCTCCAATGTCAACCACTCATTCTGTCTCATTCTGATTCGAGACTAGTAGACATTATATTTTTTTTCATGATTGAAGTTAAGCATCTCAATCTCCTCCATTGTGGCAGTGGTGTTCTTGACAGCTTCTTGGTTATTGCCCTCAATTTGTTTTCGCTTCAGCTTGCGGCAGTTTCTCCGTAAATGACCTTCAAGTCTGCAATGGTAGCATTTGATTCTACCTCTAGGCTTGGACCTACCTCTAGACTTGTCACCTCCTTTGGATTTATCGGGTTTGTTCGGAACTCTAGTTCTGCTTCTGCCTCTCTGGTCGGTGACAAGGGCTTGACCGTTCTCAGTTACTGTAGTCTTCCTCCTTGTCTCCTCGTTGAGCAGGGTACTCACGACATGATTAAGCGACAACTTGCCATCAGGATTTGAGTTGCTCACTGATACTACTAAGGTATCCCAACTCTCCGGTAAAGTGCTAAGTAACAATAAGGCTTGGATTTCATCCTCCAAGACTATCTTCATAGAAGATAATTGGTTAATAGCACTACGAAATTCATTTAAGAATTCAGCGACATGAGTACCTTCCTTATACTTGAGGTGACAAGCTTCCTTATCGTGAACAATTTGTTTCCAACTGTTTTTCGATCATACAGCTCCTCCAGCTTCTTCCATAGGTCATCGGTAGACGTCTCCTCAGACACGTGATGGAACACGTTAACATCCAGCCACTGACAAATTGTCCCAATGACCTTTCTGTTCAACTTGCATCCTTCATGTCTTCGGGCTTTGCTGACTCTCCTTCTATCGCTTCGTGCATGTCTTTACAATACAAAATATCCTCCACCATCGGCTTCCAAATTGACCGAGTTGGACCGATCAACTTAATCATCGAACATGACGAACGTTCCATTTTAATTATACAATCACCTGCCTGAGTCGGGCTCTGATACCACTTGTTAGGATCGGGTGATTATTATAATTAAAATAAAGTAACGAGGATTAAAATAGAGCAATAAAAGACACACCGAGAATTACGTGGAAAACCCTTTAGCAAGGGAAAAACCACGGGCTTCAAAATAACTCCACTAATGAAATTAATAGGAATACAAACATGACTCTCTCAAGTACACCGAACTTGAGGTATACGACAATTGAATAAAGAATTGGAACCTCTCAATACTCACAAACCTCAACTCTCTCTCAAACTCTTTTGTAGGAAATGACTCTACAAAAGGAAGACCACTTGAACTCTCTAATTAACTCTCAATTTTTCGAATGAACCAAATGCCTCATATCCATGGCTATTTATAGCCTTCATATGTCAGTGATGTCCAAGAATTTGGACCAAAATTTAAGTCGGTGGCTGCAACAAAATTCATGAAAAATCTAGAAATTTATTTTAGTGGCTTTGTCTAGATTTTTCTTTGATTGTTTCCCTTGAATCATGCTTCAATTTTCTGGATACTTTTACATATGGGTTGGACCCAACAGTTCTTGCTATTTAAGCTGGATAATGATAAAATAAGAGGTGAGCAAAGGAAGATACCGGTGTTGGAATCGTCCGGGGACACTTTGACGATTAAGTTCGGATGAGTTTTAAGAAAGGAAAGTTTAAGAAGCAACTATATAAGAATATAATATTGTGAGTAATGTGTTTATCTTTCGATGACAAGAGAAGGTATAAACAGACATTTTTAAGATTGATACTATTTTAATTGGGAATATTCCCTTTCATCCCTCTACATGGTTCATAAGGAAACAAAATCGTAACCGTAATATGTCATTTCCTCATGGGTGGACAACTTGGCACTCTTACTCCCTTAGGTTGGCAACCTCGTGGGTGCATGCTCTTGCGCCCTCATCTTCCTTAGGTCATGCAAAGCTCTATCATTATCTTCCAATTCTTTAGGGTTGACATTTCGTATTCTGCTCACCTCACAATTGTTATCGACGTTTATTTGATAAAGCCATTTTTTGGGGAATGTGATGGCGCATCGATTCCAAATATCACGGGCCTCTTCCTTCCAATAAAAAGAGATATTTTTAACTCTCTCTCTCTCTCTCTCTCTCTCTCTCTCTCTCTCTCTCTCTCTCCCCTTTCATTGTTATCTTCCAATTAGTTTCTTCTTCTATTTGTGATGGTTCATCGTCTTCATCTTTCGTTCAAGATCTTGTCTTCATTTATTTCTTCATGTGAGAGTCCCTATTTCTTCTAATCCCTCTCCCTTTCTCTTTTGCTTTTTCCTTTTCATTTTTGGTTCCTTGTGTATTACGAACATGGTTAGTTCAGCCGAGAGTTCTACCGAGAAGACTGTCTCAGCTAAAAATTATAGGGAATTACCAATGAGCATTAATCGTCTTTTAGATGATGAAAACTTGAGACATCCATATATACATGTTCTATATGTGCTTCGTGTATATTCAACTGATTGAACGCAACTTGTGTTATTATGTTGCAGCTGCATCAAGAATCAATTAGGACTCACTTCACATCCCATCCTCCAATGGACACAATAACGACCAGTGAATCCGCATGAGGCTCATTAATCCTTATGATAACATTAGTTCATCTCGTCCCCCTTTCTAGTGTTGCTCTTTCCATGTTCACGACGAGGTTTCTTGGTGGGAGATTCATACAACCTTTTAGTGATCATGTTGTTGATCATGCATTTCTTCTGCTTTTTATTGTCTTCTTTCGTCATATTCTCCTACAGTGCTTCCCTTTTATCTTCTATTACCGGCTCATGTTTCTTGATAAACTAATCCAGCTTTCCCCGTTCGATCAATTTTTCGATTTCCCTTTTCAATTCGAAGCAATCATTTGTGTCATGGACCTGTAGCTTTTGGAAGCGACAAAACTTATTGGTAATTATGCCTAAGCTTGTCCTTCCTCTAGCATCAGGGAACCAGACTTCTCGCTTTATGGAATTCTTTTCGATCCACAATAGAACTTCTTGTCGACTCATGTTAAGTTTTGTAAAATGTCCAACAACTGCAGGTAGCCGCTCCGCTCGCCTTGGAGGGTTACCTCTAAGGCCCCCCCACCCCTTCTTAATTCAAGCACAGTCCTAACATGTCTTTGTCTGCCCTATTCTGCGCCTTATGCTTTCCGATTACATCATCTACTTCCATGAACTCTTTGACAATGACCATTAGTTTAGCCACAGTCCTTGGATTATTGTAGATTTTCTCCTCTCGCATACTCCACTCAGTAGATCCATCCACCATCCGGTTTTGAATGGATACAATGTCAAATTCATCAAGCTGCACCAGGACGTTTTTGAACACCGCCACATACTCTCGTAGGAACGAGTAATTTTTTTGCTTGATCTCTTTCAGCTGGTTATAGTCAAACACCTCTCCAGTAGAAGGAAACTAACCATTATCCATAGTACCACCCTACCCTTCCCTTGTTCTACCAACCTTCCATTATTCAACCTACCTCACATTATTATTACCTACCTACATTATATCTCCATAACCCTAAAATCTCCCATTAATTTATATAATACATAAAATAAATAAATAAGTATATAGGAAACACTCAATTTTTCAGTGGGGAGTTCATTTATTTTGACTAGAATGGCAAAAATTCTAAAATTTCCACAAATTAAAGAGTTTACTTTTTCTTATCAAAGACTCGATGATTGTGAAACTAAGCTTTCTGCAGCCAACTTTATTCTGTTCTTGATTATATGTATATAATTCACCCATTTTGTAATTAAAAAAATTAATTAATTTTATTTTTTCAATTTATCCGAGGTAGGGGCACGTTCCCCCAAGTAAATCCGTCATTGATTATGGTAATATCGAATATATAGCGGATTACGAAATAACCACACCCAATTACTCATTGTTAAGGTCACCACATTGTTCTCGAGTCACTAAAATAAATTAAATCAAGTACGAGTAGTTATTAACATTTATAAAACTCTATATAAAACAATCGAACTTATACTTTCTCGCTAGTCCAATGCATTAGATGTACGCCTTTCTTACCGTCATTTACATAATTACAGCATTATACCACTATTTCAATAACGATTGACTTGGTTTAATGCATGTATTATGTTTTCTTTAATACAAGCAGTCATAGTTCAAATCCTCAATTTTATCTGTTGTGATGTCTTTATGTGTTTAGATTGTATTATGAAATTAAATTTTAATTTATGAAAATTAAAAAAAAACAAACTAATTTAAGATTAATAACATTTTTTATATTAATCTTTGGCACACACTCTGACTCAATTGCACTTTGAACTTGAAGCGTGCACACAACACATACCCATCCCACTATATTTTTTATTTACCAATAAAATGGAGTTATCAGAATTCAAACTTAGGACTCTATGATTGTAGAGGCTCTAATATCATGTAATTTAACATATCGAATTTAAAGTTTCAATTAATAACTAAGATTAAAAATATTTTTTATATTTATTTTTTAAATTATACAACATATAACATACACCTCAATATATCAATTGGGTTGATTTTGATATTGAATTGGTTAGCAATTAGTTCTAGAAACTTTGTTAGGTAAAATTTAAGATTCATAATCAAGCTAGCTGCTAGATAAAGAAAGGATGACTTAATTTATGACTTAATGTTTCTATCAAACGCTTACCTATATATACTTCGTTTTCATCATAATAATAATAACAGAAGCAGTGGGAAGCAAACCCAAAAAGTAATCAAATAATTAATAGAAATGGAATAAAGTATTTACAATTTGGTTAGAAGATATTGTTCATCCCCCACAACAATTAATAAATATAGTTTGGTAAAACACAAGATTATGGATTAAGCTTACTGTCACACAAAAATTTTAGAATACCCTAACATAATATCACGTTGACTGTATGTTTTACCATTAATTTAATGATACGTTGTGTATGTTAATTTGTAAGGTTCATGTATAGAATTTAGAAAAATTTTATGGTTATTTTGTTTTTTACAAAGTAATCATTACTTTGTTTTTTTCACCACTAAATCATGGAGTCAAAACCAATCTAACGGCGAACAAAACGAAGTAGAAACAAAGTGGATATAAAAAAAAGTAATTATAACCTACACCTAGAATCTAAGGTTTATTATTCAAGGTCTAAGGTTTTTATTCTATGCTATAGAATTTTTTGTTCCAGTGAGGGATGCATATAAGCATTAATTATAAGTGAATTTATTTTGTGTTTAATGTTATTACTGTTAAACCTCTTTAAAGTAATACTCTAGGGACTGGGAAGAAATATTACTTTATCGAATTTATTACTTTATCGATAATGAACACTGATGAAGAAACTAGTCCTAAACCGGACAATAGCAATAGAATCACTTACGGATGAACAAATTTTTGAGCCGGTAATGAACATTGGTGAAAGACAATGATCTTGAACTAGACGATAACTATCTCATCCCAAGCGTGTCATTAAAAAAGCAGTTCAAGCAATCAACACTTCGAACAATTACTTGTTACAACACGAGCAAAACATACCAAAAGTTATTTATGCTTTACGTAAAGTCAATGATGATGTTAATTTTAGCTTTGTGGAAAGAAGAAATAAGATATTATATATTCGTATTTTAAAAAATTGTATTTTGTACCTCATACATATTATATATACGCATAATTCTGAAATTATTACTTAACATATTACTAGGGTCCTTCAGGACTTTCTAATATTTTATTATCTTATGCTTTTAACGAGAATATTACTTTACTACATTGGCCCAAGTTGGGACCGAAGAAATTTATTTCTTAAGCAAGGTTATTACTTTATCGAACATTACTTTACCGAGGTTTAACTGTACATTTATTAAACTATTATTTCCAAATTTATTTATGATAATAATATAATAAAAATCTAATATATACAAATTGTCATAACGAACAACAAAAACATCAATTATTTTAGAGTTAGATCCTAATTTCTAAATTATTGATCCTAAATCATGGATTCTATACCCTAAACCTATTGAGAACTCGAAACACTAAATTGTTAAACCTAAATCCTAATTATTGAACCTATGCTACATATTATAAACCCTAACCCAAAATTGGTGAACCCGAGACCCTAATTATTGAACTTAAACTATATATACACTAAACCCTAAACCATAATTGAACCCTAAGTTCTAATTATTGTAAACCCGAGATCATAAATCCTAAATATTGAAATTTTAACCCTAAAATAATAAGTGCTTATGTTAATTTTTGTAATTTGAATTATATTAGATTTAGATTATTTTGTTAACATAAATAAATTTGAAACAAAAAGTTTAATAAATATGCAAACATTAAATACAAGATATTGTTCAGTTGTATTTAATGCTAATTATATACATCCTTAAGGGTCGCATATATCAAAACTCTAGAATTTTATAGAAATAATTAACTAAAATTACATTAATAATTAATTACACCGTCTTCAATTATTAATAGTTGAAATATCACATATCATCAAAGTATAGAGTTGATATACTACGTCATTCTTATTGCCAGACATATCTCTCATAGCCAGAATCAACTCAGGAAAGCGAGTATTAAGTCTTAAGACACATTTTTCTCATTGCGATTTTGTTCTTGTCATTATTGTTAAAATCATTATAGATTGAACGATATGTACACTTTGGTTTTTGATTTTTTATTTTTTTTCAGTCTTTTGAAATTATGGATTTGTAGTTTATTTGAACAAAAAATACTTCATAATGCAGTATATAACCAATAAAGACTAAAAAATTTACTAGTATAACTTGTACATATTTAACAACTAAAACCTTACTACAGTAGAATCTTTATATAGGAATAACCTCTAATTTGTTATAGATAATTCAGGTCCCAACTTAGGCCGGTTGTAAATAAGAATAACCTCTCAAATGTTAATTGTTATACATTATTCAAGTCCCTCATTTAAAAACTATACCTTTATATAAGAATAATTATATATATAATGTATATATATTAAAGGTTTAAACAAAACTTATAAGATATTTTAAAAAGTTATTAAAATTATGTATGAGTTGAAATATAAAGTTCAACTTGTAACTATAAATATTTATCATTTTACTTATAAACTCTTCCAATTCTCTACATGTTGGAAACTAAATCACTATGTCACTTGTAACTAATAATATTTACCACTTATAAACTTTAAGTGTTGATTTATTTTCGGTACCGAACTCTATATAGGAGTAACCTTCCAATTATAATACAAATAGTCCGATTCCAAACGTATTTCTATATAGAGATTATATTATAGTATATTATTTATCCATTAATGCATATGAGTAGAATCAACTTGCACCTAATTTTATATTTTCGTCATGTGTAAAATTATAAAAAAAAGAAAGATGTGAATCCAACTTGCTATAACTGCATTTATACCAAATGTCTTGGCATTGAATTTTGTGAAATTGTCTCGTTTATATATCAAATTAATTAAGTTGAAGCATTGAATGTCTTGTGAGGGCCTATTTCACAATTTTGGATTGGTAGACTCATCCACCAAACTGCAGCACAATATTACAATCAATAAGTTATAAGGGATATTCTATGATCACTTTGTTTTTCACAAAGTAATCATTACTTTGTTTTGTCAATCATTGAATCATGGATTAAAAACTAATTCAATGGTGAAAAAGACAAAATACAGACAAAGTAATAGAAAAACAAAGTGACCATCGCCTATCCCATAACTTAAATAATGAAAAACTCATGGTAAAATTAATTAATAATCACAGTACGTTAGCATAATATATTTATGATGAAGAGAAAATTGTTGACAAAGATGGAATGGATGAGAGTATGCACAAAACAACATAAAATAAAATAAAAAATAGTGCCCATTCCTAAAAGGAAAAGGTACTTACTCACTTTTCAACACCATCTCTCTCTTATTTATTTTAACTTTCCCCTACAAAAATGCCAATGGTGTTAGGTATACACATTAGAAGCTTCCATGAGATTTTTAAAAGAAAAAGAAAACAATATCTTAATTAGGGGGTTAATTATATGGATTGTATTGCTTCCTGATCTCTACTAATAGTGTAATAATTGTCCTACCTTCCTTCAAAATACTATATTGTTTATACTTCAACTCCTATCCTATCCTATCTACCAACATCACATGCTTCACCTTTAGATGGACCCCCTTGTCTTCTGTTTTCTTCTCAACTTCATGCCAAGCTACAACCATGGTCCATAAATTATTTCCGGACTAAAATATCACTCTAAATTGCTGTTGATATTCTATAAAGTATGAAAGTGTTTTACTCTATTAGAGTAAGTTTTCTTAAAGGGAAAATAATTTGACAGTTTCTATATTTTGTAGGTAATCAGTGTTTGGTTCTCGTATTTTTAAAAACTTACTACTTAGTCTTTGACTATTGTCTCCGTTAACACTTTAGTCCCTATCGTGATATTAAAATACAAATTTCGTTAGTCAAAGCAGGTTTCGGTCAAAATCAACATATTAACACATACTAGTACCTAAAATACCATTAATCACTGATACATGTAAACGATGCTAATTTCAAATTAGATAACCTCTAATCTCCAAATCTAACTCAAAATGAAGGGAAATAAGAATGATTGAAGAAAAATCTAATTTACAGCAGAAACAAAAGAAAATAATCAAAAATTTTGAGCTTAAATGATGAAGGAATGAGAATGGAGGGAGGAGAGAAAAACGCATAAAAAGAAAATTTTGGGGAAGAAAATTTGTTTATGTATGTGGGTAAGGGTATTTTAGGTGCTAATATGTGTTAATATGTTGATTTTGATCGGAACCTGTGCTGACTAACGAATTTTTTTATTTTAGTATCACGGCAGGGACTAAAGTGTTAAATGAGACAACGTTCATGGACTAAGTAGTGAGTCTTTAACAATACGGGAACCAAACAGTAAGTTTCATCAAAACATAGGAACTATTAAATTATTTGCAAAAATTGTATATGTAAGATGAATATAACAATAATAATAAAAAAATATCATTTATTAAAAAACTATTCTAATTAAAAATATAAATGAAGTAAATGGTTAGAAAAGTATAAGTGTAACATTCATAATTAACAATAGAGTAAGACTATGTTCTTTATGCTTTATAAGTGATTTCAGTTCAGTAAATCAGCTGAGCTTAGTAATTACCCTTCAGTAATACACTTCATATCAACGATTTTCAATTTAGTAAATTTAAGTCATGAGAAATAGGGTCTAAGTGAAGGATTTATTCACTTATGGATCCGATTATTAATAGTGGATTTACAGGTTACCTTTTACAACATGAACTCGTTGAATTGATTTACGGTATCAGAAGAGAGAAACAACGAATCACCATGGTCTTGTATGGTTGTATTATGGTTAGGAATTCATGTCTTTGGGATTTCTATGGTAGCTAGACTTATATATAAATAATACATCCTCATCAACAATATTTTGAATTCAATTTACCAAATTTACAATCATGAATCAGCCACACAAATATTAGTCGGGAGTTGACAATAATAAACCCAGAACCAGAGCAAGAAAGTTGAGTTTATTCTTCGAGACACTTCTTTACTAGAATTAGAGTCACTATGTATTTATAGCCTTCAATTATGAATTAACCCTAATAGCTTATATAACTCATAGAAGACCATTCCACTAACGAGCAAATTATATTTGACCATTCCAAATCTCATCTCAATTCCATTCATACTCGTAAATAGTTCATGCGACCGACATAGTATCGAGAGCTCTACTCCTACATATTTATTGATATGAACGTATCAAACTAGAGACTATACACTTATTGGAGATTGATAATTGTGTGAATCTTCAAGTAATCTTTTCCTCGCGTAACCTACAAAACAAGACCGGCGACGGTATCGCCGGGTAATTCTCTGATGCCTAAGTCAGTTACTTGTTTGAGAAGTATATTGCAAGTAATGAATAATTGATGAGATTACACCGTATTTGAAGGGTTTATATACCCGTTTTTAGAGTTTAACTCCCACAAGGACTTGGATTCCTTTTAGTAGTCTAATTTGGAGAAGCCTTTAAAGAGAGATTGGTCTCTTGCGTGGGCCTTGAAGTTATCCGCCCCATCCAAGCTTTAGAGGAAGCTGTGGATGGGCTTGTAGAGGTATTTATGAGGGAATGGGTCTGTTTAACTTAAGTGTAAGGCTCGATAACAAGTTTTGCTTGTTATCAGATGCCTCCCCCCAAGCCCATGTCCATTGCTTTAGGGATGGACCCTTGGCATTCCGCGTGCTTATTGGGAAGAGTTTCTATTGGGGAGCTTTTATGGCATTCATTTCTCCCTCCCTTATTTAAACCAACTGCGTGGATCCTTCCTCTCTACTCTAAATATTTCATAACTCCTTCGAAAATTCTCGAAGATCTTTGCTTCAACTTTCACGTCGATTCCATTTAACAACCACATTTATGTGAGTATCACTCGACAGAATATCAAGTTTCTGCTATTTCGACTGCTGTCTGCGCATCCGTTGTTGCTATCCCCTTCGCATCATGTCAGCAAGCTCCGAAGATTCCCATGACCGTCGGGTGGCAATTGAGGTTTTCGATATGTTTACCTTATCGTCATCATCGGTTTCGGCCCCTAAATTCACCAACATCTCCCCTTTAACCCGTTTAAAAATGGAGGAGACGTCTGCCGTCCAAGATCAAGTTTTGAACCTTACCCCTCCATCGCTTCCCGACTATTTGTTTGATAAGAAGCGAAAAACGGGATCTTGGGTGACGGAAGCGGCTCTACACCAACTCTGTGTGTCCACCCTTTGATGCAGGGTTTGGCGTGTACCGTGCCTGCCGCCCACCTAACTCCAGAACTTTGTCCGCGGGATCACTTTATGATCCATTTCGCACAAGTGGAGATGGGGTTCACATTTCCTTTGGCGGACGAGGTGGCATCTCTTCTCGGCCGTCTTAATTTGGCTCCCGCACAGCTCCATCCTAACGCATGGGCGGACATAATGCTCAACCGCTTCCTGCGTTAATGCATTGAGCTACCTTTCAACTACAAGATCTTCCAGAGCTTCCATTCGCTCAAGAAGAATAAAGACGGGACGTTCACTTTTGTCCGATCCAAAGACTATTCGCCCTTTCATGAGAAGATAAACAAATTACACCATTGGGATATGGCTTACTTCTTTGTTGAGATCCCCAAAGGCGTGGATGTGAACTTCTACCGATCGTTCACCAGTCCCGCGACGAAGGTACCAAAGGAGAAACCCAATCCCGTTGAGCAGCATGTTGTAGATTGCCTCAAGCGAGTGGATGCCGTAACGTGGACGTATGAGCAAGCGCTGGACATGATGAACTGTCGGATAGCGATAGCGGATCAGGAGGGGATAAATATGAAGCTATACCCTTACCGCTTGTGGGTAATAGGTATAAGCTTTTGTCTTTTCTTCCTTCTCATTATTTTTTTGTTGCCCGTGCAGGGGTATTGATAACGTCGCCCTCCTGACTGCAGCGCGAGAGGCGAGAAGAAGAAAGGAAGGCCAAGAGGTTGGCCAAGACGGGGGCTGTAGGATTCTCTCAGGCGGTTGTTACCTCCGCGCCGCCTACTAATGCTGGTAAGAGAGGTGGCGACCCGCCAAAGGATACGGAGATAAAGCGCCAGCGGAAGGCTCCTGTGGTCATCACCCCGACGGTGACTGTCGCAGAAACTTTTGTTCCGCATGTATGTTCTCTTTGCCCAGGTTTTCTTTGTTGGTTAACACCTTTACGGTGATCATTTTACTTAATATCCTGCTTTTCATATTTTTCTCAAGCGGAGCCAAATATAGCGAGTTGGTGGAAGCTCAAATGGGGGGAAGCCATTTCCTTCTCTGCTTGTGACGTTGTCGCGAGTATTATTGGCGCATTCTCCAAGCTCTCCAGCGCTACGCGCCATCGAGAGATGCCTGTCCAAATGGCAACTAAGGCCATCCAGAAACGGTCCTTCAAGGTATGACCTTTTTGTTGCTGTCCCCCCTTTCTCTTCTATTTTATCGCTCTTTTTAACTTCTTATTCCGTTGGACCTCATTCACAGATCCTTAACTTTAGTGAGGGGGTTGCTTCCGCCTATCACGACCAAGTTAGGATCGTGGGAGATTTGCAATCGGCCCTTAACAAGGAGAAGGAGAAGGCAGCCGCTCTTGAAGCGAAACTGGTGGTCGCTAACAAGGAGAAGAAGAAGGTGGATCTTCTCGCTGTTGAATTGACAAGTTCCGCCGAGAAGCTAAAGGGCGAACTTTCTGAGGCAACCAAGCGGGCAGAGGAAGTTGAGGATACCTGTGTTGCGCACTTGTTTTGGTATGGGAGACGCATCCATGCTGCGTATGAGTTCAACCACCCAACTCTCTCGCTGCATGTTACCAAAGTCCCCATTCCATCCAAGGAGTTGGCTTTGGAATGGGATGCCATGGACCTTAAAGGGGAGGTGGATATGGATGATGTACTCCGAAAGGATTGGGCGGATGTATACGGGGCGGCCCTTTCCAAACTTCTGCCTCAGCAAGAGGCGCCCTCCGCTCTCGCCCATCCGCAGGAGACGCCTGTGATCATCCTAGATAAGGACGATGCGGCTGCCTGACTTTTTTCTTTCCCTTTTGTAACTCTGTGCTTTTCGCACATTTTTGTAATCTGTTAATTAGCATGTTTAAGTGCCTTTTAATGACATCTTATTTTCGCTTTTAACACTTCTTGTTTGTATTTTACAAGCTGTTTTTGTGCATAACTTCTTTGTTTTTTGTTAAGTCATTGTTTAAATAATTGAACTTATGCCCATTATCCGCTAAGTCATTGCGCAATAATTTTGCCTTAAGTTATTTTATTTACAATAATCATTAACTTGTTGAGCCTTTGCTAAGTTTGCTCAGTTCTTAAGTTGTTCGTATAACAACATTCACTTTTCGTTTCCCAAGTCATTTATAGTTTGGGGGGCCAGTCCTTTTCTAATGCTTGTTTATGTTTTATGCGCGCTTTATGTTTTGTACAGATATCCTTGTGCTATACAATCTTTTATGTCTTACCTCTATTTATCAAAGTTTCTTTTGTTGCGAGTAGCGAATGTGTTTACCTAATACAGTTTTCGCTTTTTGCTCCGCATAACTTTGAGTTAAATTGGTTTTTGAACATTGAAGAAATGTATGCGGTTCGGCGCCCGCCTGCCCTCAATGAGGGGTAAACATATTCATATGTTGTATCAGTATCTTAAAATATGAAAAGTTAACAAATAACAATCATAATTGTATAGAAGTCTGATTTTATTTCAATGTAATAATCGTAATACATGATGTTTCCGAGGAGCGATATGAATATGGGACAAAGATCTAGGCCTCGTTAAAAACCTTGGCGGGAAAACCCAGTGGGAAAAACCTCGGCAAGGGAAAAGAGTACCCGTCCTTTCCGCGTCCTTATACAACCGCCCTTTTGTACAATCTTAAATTTGCTAAATTCCAAGTTCGAGGGAGAAGTTTCCTCTTGGTGTCTTCTATCTTGAAGGTAGCTGGTCCCAACTTCTTGGTGATTTTATAAGGGCCGACCCAATTCACTCCCAGCTTTCCTTTGCCTTCATAAGATTGAGCTTTGTCTGTCTTTTTGAGGACTAAGTCGCCTTCTTTGAGCAGAACAGTCTTCACTCGCCGATCATGATATTTCGCTATTCTTTGTCTGTAAGCGGCCATTCGCACGTATGCTTTCTCTCGCTTCTCTTCCGCCGAATCTAGCATGTGCCTTAAGTTTAACTCGTTTTGGCTATCACAATAGTATATGACTCTGTCTGTTGGCGACTGGATTTGGACTGGAATGACTGCCTCAACTCCATACACCATTGCGAATGGGCTTTCTTCAGTTGCGGTTTTAACCGACGTGCGATAAGCCCACAACATATTAGGCACATCATCCGCCCAACCTTCTTTCTTTCCTCCTAGCTGCTTCTTGATGCCTTTAACCATGGCGCGATTAGTAACTTTTGTCATACCATTCGCCTGTGAGTGATTCACAGAAGAGAAGTGATTCTTTATTCCCATCTGCCCACAATAATCTTTGAATTTATCACAGTTGAATTGTGTGCCATTATATGTTATGATTAAGCGAGGTATGCCGAATCTTATTAAAATGTTTTCGCGAACAAACTCTATTACCCGCTCCAGGATTTGTGTTGGAATCGCTTCTGCTTCCACCCATTTGGTAAAGTGATCTACAGCCACAATTAAGTACTTTCTTTTCTTCGTCGTCTCAAGGAACGGGCCAACCAAGTCTATTCCCCAAGTGGAGAAAGGCCATGCCTCTAGGATTTTAACCTGATTAGATCCCGGGACTGTCTTATCATTCGCATGGATTTGACAGTTATGGCACTCGGCGACTAATTTTTGGGCGTCTTCTTCCATCCGCGGACAGTAATAACCTCTTAGTCTCGCTTTTCTGACAATCGCCATACTTCCCTCATGAGCTCCACAAATTCCTTCGTGCAATTCTTTCAACACATAATCCCCTTCGTTCCGGCTAATGCACTTCAACCATGGACAAGTGTAAGATTTTCTATACAACGCGTTGTCTCTTACCGCATAACGTGCGGATTGGCGGACAACTTTACTTGCTTGCATTTTATCGCCTGGAACTGTGCCATTTTCAAGGTATTAGCGGATGGGGGTCCTCCAATCTTCCTCATCTTCCAACTCCCCGATTGCCATGATCTCTAAGTTTTCGTAGGCAGGTAAGGATCACAGCTCTAATTCGCATGTTGTTTTGTTCCAGGGCTCATTACTAGCGCTGCTTTGGCCAATTCATCCGCCAATATATTTTGTCCGCGTGGGACATGTGCCAGCTCCCACTTTACGTCTTTTGTTTGTAGGTTGCTTAGCCCTTCAACGACGTTTATGTACTTAGCCATTTTTTTCGTCCTTCACCAGGAAATTCTTGGTTATCTGGTTAACCATTAACTGGGAGTCGCTGTAGATTATGACCCGCTAAGGTGCGATTTCACGCACTATCTTCATACCACATATCAATGATTCGTATTCCGCGGCATTGTTAGTGGTTTTAAAGGTTAACCTTGCCGCGTGATACAAAGTGATGATCTCGAGGCCTTTAATTACAACTCCAATTCTAGCGCCCTCTTGACATAGAGCACCATCAGTGTACATGTTCCATTCTTCCTCTTGTTCTCGCCGGGGCTCTTCTTCATCCCACGTGAACTCATTGACAGAATCCGCTAAAACTTGGCATTTCAGTGCTGGTTTGTTTTCGTATCGTATGTCAAACTCCCCAAGGCGAATTGCCCATTCCATCAATCTTCCCGATATGTTTGGCTTTTGCAGTACCTTGCGCATGAGAACTCCTGTGCGGACAACCACTGTATGCGCCTGAAAGTAGGGTCGTAGCCTTTCCGTCGTCGCTATGATTGCTAGAGCCATTTTTATCAATTTTTGTGTATCTGGTCTCTACATCTTTCAATACTTTGCTGACGTAATAAACAGGATACTGTTGGTCACCTTCCTCCCTGGCCATCACTGTGTAGACAGTTGTGCCTGTGACAGATATGTACAGGTATAGGTCCTCTCCTTGGATTGGGCGACTCATTAGCGGCGGGTAGCAGAGGAGTCGCTTAATTCCTTCAAACGCTTCTTGACAATCTGGAGTCCACTCGAAAGCTTTTAACTTTTTAATAGCCGCATAGAAGGGCAGACACATGCGAGCGGAACATGATATGAAACGTCCCAAAGCGATTATCCGCCCATTCAACCTCTGCACTTCTCTAACTGTTTTTGGAGTTTTCATGTCCATTACCGCTTTTATTTTGTCCGGATTAGCTTCTACTCCCTGCTCGCTGATCATAAATCCTAGGAACTTACCAAATCTGGCACCGAACGTACATTTGTATGGGTTTAGTTTTAACCCATATTTCAACAACACTTCCAGCACTTTGTGGATGTCGTCTGCGTGATCTTCCATTTTCTTGCTTTTGATTATCATATCGTCCACGTAGATAGAAAAGTTGTCCCCTTTTTTATCCGAGAAAATTTTGTTCATCATCCGCTGGTAAGTGGCCCCTGCATTCTTCAAACCGAAGGGCATCACCCGAAAGCAATAAGTTGCTTGATGAGTAATAAATGAGGTTTTAAGCTCATCCGCCGGCTCCAAAGGGATCTGGTGGTAACTTGACTTCACATCTATGAAGGATAAAGCTTCATATCCGGCAGTTGAATCTACCAAGACATCAATATTGGGCATCGGGTACATATCTTTAGGGCATGCTTTGTTCAGATTGGTGAAATCTACACACATTCGAAAGGATCCGTTAGGTTTTTTCACCAATACTACATTCGCCAGCCATTGCGGATATGTTACTTCTTTGATGGCCTTTGCTTTTAATAATTCTGCCACAGTCGCCTCTATTACCTTCTGGCGCTCAGGCGCCTGGTTTCTTCTTTTCTGTTGAACGGGGGTAACGTTTTTATCAACATTCAGCTTGTGAGTCGCAATCTCTGGGCTTATTCCTGTCAATATCTCATCATGCCCAGCGGATACTTTCTCGTACTCAGTGAGTACTTTTAGTATTGCTTTGCGGATATTTGTCTCTAGGCCTTTCGCAATCTTGACCCACTTCTCTGCTGTTATGGACAAGACTTCCGTTTCTCCTACCGCCTCTGCTGGTAATTTTTCAGCTACCTCGTCTTCTTCTTCTTGTGGCTTAATTTCCAAGGAAGTTAAATACGTAGATTGCGAGATAACTGGATCTCCTTCTACAATGACTCGCCCTATTTGCGTCGGTAAGTGGAGGGCTAGGTGTCTCATGGATATTAGTGATTCAGATTCGGACAGGAAAGGTCTCCCTAATATGACGTTATACGCCAGCGGGACATCAACAATGGAAAATTCTTGTTCACCACTCCACTTCAGTCCATTATCTCTCATTTCTACTTCTAAAGTCACCTTGCCATTAGTCTAGGACGAGTAGCTGTTGAATCCCAACACGTCCATATAAACATGATCGATTCTAGCCTCATGGATGTTGAGTTGGTTAAAGGCCTTCTGGGTAATGATATTGCAACTGCAACCTGTATCAATCAGAACCCTCTTTACATCCCATCCTTCAAAACACGCTGTTATGACAAACGCATGAGCGTGTGGCTCATGTATGCGGACAAACGAGTAGTTGATGGCATCCCCCTTCTTGGTGTTACTTGTTGACTTCTGGAGTACACTAGCAAGTATACTAGGTTTGTATGTAGTAATGGTGAAGTCCAAGTGTCATTCCCACGAGGATTGGAGCAAGATTTTACTGAAAGTTGTTACCAACCAGTCTGTTTGATGTATCAAGTGACAAATATTTGAAGTTGTTTGAGGTTGATTGTGTTTAATCATAACAAAGCAATATTGAAATATGATTTAGAAACAATTATGGAAAAGTACAAGCCCAACCAACCTGTTTGCTAGTGATCTACGTACTATTTCTCTTATTATTAATGCATGTTATTCAATCTTCATGCCAAGGTCTCTACTCCATATTCACTTAAAGTTAGTTTTCACATGTTCTTAAGATCCTAAGAATTTATTGCACAAAGATGCACCTAAGTGTAATGATTCTTGCATTAAGCTGAGTAGCATCCCAAAGATATGAGAACCCTTGGTATAAAATCAGACAAGTATCCTTAGAAGATAATATATGTATAATGGTAGTTACATGCAATGGAAATTAGCTTCCCAACATCCAAATGCACTAAGATACGAAGTATTAATTACTCCAACCATAGGCATTCCATTATACACGATGAAAGATTGAAAACATACACTACTAATAAAGAGAAAAGTACTAGTGACCACCAGCTTAGGCTGGTTAAACTTGAAAGGTGACTACTCACTCATAATGTAAGCAAACAGTCTAAAGAAAACTGAAAACTTCATTAAAGACGAGAATAAATCTCTTAACAGAATTACAAAAACAAACTAAGACTGATAAGAACTGAGTTCTGGAATGATTGATTCAACAACGAAAACTACAGCCATTATATAGGCTGGAAATCAAAGAAAGAGTTAAAACTAACTAGCAAACAAACTGCAGAAATACAATAAACGAGATTAACTACACATTAAACTAAGTCTTCAGCTGATTCTGCCCTTAAAACGCGCTCCACTCTCATCCCCCAAGCTTGCAGCCGTGACACTACAGTCCAAAAGCACTTTTCAGCACGTTTTGTCTCATTCTTCTCTTGTGTTTTAGCTGTAAAAGGCTGTTTCTGTCCAGAATTCTTGTTGTTACCCATAAACATGATATTTGCTACACTTTGATCAATGTTAGCACAATCTTATGCAAATTTAATTGATTTAGCCCGAAATACTTATGAAAATACAAAGGAAAATACAGTCAAATATGGACTCAACATTACTCTTGCATTGTTTTCGGCGCGGTTTCTTGGCATGGGGTTCATATATGCCACCACTAATCATATTAATGACTCCCTTCCGCTGTTTCTTTGTATCCGCTTTATCGGCACCTTCACGAGGTGCCTCTCGCTTATCATCCTTCTTGGTCTCATCTTTCTTGAGGAAGTGATCTAACTTCCCCCTTTCAATCAGCTTTTCGATCTCTATCTTCAACTCAAAGCAGTCATCAGTATCGTGGCCCTGGAGTTTGTGGAATTTGCAATAGCGGTTAACATTCTTTCCCAAACTCGTTCTGCCCTTAACATCCGGGTACTACACCTCTCGCTTTACCGCGCTTTTTTCAATCCACATCAACACCTCTTCTCGCCTGGCATTTAACTCGGTTAATCGCCCGCCAAAAGAATTGTCGTGATTCCCTTGCTTTGAGCTTCTTCCAGAACCACGTTTTCTCTCATCTGAATTAACCTTATTTTGTTCTTTATCTCTGCGATAAGCAGCTCGTTGCTCTCGATTCACATCATCAACCTCCACAAACTGCTTCGCTATATTCATCAATTCAGCGACTGTCCTGGGCTTTGTGCGGATAATCTCCTCCCGCATACTGGAATCTGTCAGTCCGTCTATCATCTTGTTTCTTATAGAAGAGATATCCATCTCGTATAATTGGACCAAGATATTGTTAAAGGCAGCTATGTATTCGCGCAAGGAACCGTAATTCTGCTGCTTTATATCAGCCAATTGCCTATCTGTGATCTCCGCCAGTTTACATCCGACGAACTTTGCGCAGAAGTCACAACTATACTGCTCCCAACTATGGATAGAGCCTGATGGCAGAGATTTAAACCATCTGACCGCAGATCCACCTAGAGTGGTGGAAAACAGGCGGCAAATAATGCTCTCAGATGCTCCGCTAACATGGGCTTCTGGGTCAGAATCTGGATCGCCTAGGTATTTGGGCAGGCTGGGTGCTTTATACCTATTATCAGGTTTAAACGCCCTTATCTTCTCTAAGAACGGCGAATCGCTCTTTGTATCTTCTGCCTGCGGGGGCACGTAACCCAGTGTGGTCAACATCCGTTGAAGCTGTGTTTCCGCCTTTTTGTCTGGGTGGATTTCTTCCTCTTCAGCCTCGCTTTCTTCTTGGGCCGATTCATGGATCACGGTCTCCCTTTGTCGCGCCCCCGCCGAAAGGAGGTTCGTCGGACGCGGAACGCGAGGCTGCTCTCGCTCTCTCTCTCTGCTTCTTTTTTGTGTTACGGAGAAAGCCTCGTTTTCAGAGACTCCATCCGTTTGTGAAGAGTTCGAGTCGCCACCAATCATCTTATACGGTTTGATTGGATAACCGCTATGTAGATTGACTTTGTTGTTAAGTGTTTGGATAGTTGACTGGTCTCAGAGATTTGGGTTCGATAGCTATTTTGTTTACTTGCTTTTAACGAGGGTTTTAAAAGTTATAACATAACTTTTGTAAATTTAGTATTTAGATGAAATAATCATTTTTCTCGTATCCCATAGTCTCGTATGATTATAACATAACCATATTTATCTTTATTTTTTTTTTTGGGATAACGGCAAAGAATTATTATTTCTTTTATTAGGATTTGGATTTCGTTTACGTTTATTACATAATCGTAAATGAAGTTTTTGGTCTTGGATAAAACGCAGTCATTATGCTTGTACCAAGTTCATGGGTCTAGTATTTTTAGTAAAGAAATTAACAATTTCTTTTAATATATGCATGTGTATTGAACCACCTCGAATATTTTATTTCACATATTTATAACATAAATATGTTTAGGAGACGTATTTTTTCGAGGAAGGTCCTAATTGGGTTTATCGGAGAATATGGCATAGTTTGTTTTTATGAGTTAAGTCAAATTGAGGGACCTAATGTTATTGGGAAGAAGAGTTTTGGGGTCTATTTGAAAACCAGAATTAAGTCTGAGGAGTTAGTTTGATTAAAAGGTTGATGGATTGATCTAGGCCCTTAATTATTTTGAATGGATGGTCATGATCAAACCCCTAACTTTCTAACCTAATTTAACTTGCTAAACCTAATTCACTCCCACTTGCATCCCTTTCTTTCTTTTCTCTTCTCTCTCGGACGGCGCCACCGCCTCCTTTTTCTCCCTTTCTCGTCTGCCTCTTCAAACGGCGTCACCACCGCCGCTTCTTCTTCTCTTCGCCGGTGACACACCATACCCCTTTTTTCTTCCTCTCGGTTTCTCTTTCCCTTTTCTCTTTTCTTTTTCTTTTTCCTATGACAGAAAATCGCCGGCTTCCTCTCCTTCTCCATCTCTGTTTCTTCCTATTCTAAACGGCCGGTCGTCGGTCCGATGATGACCAGCGGCGGTAAGTCCTCGTTTCTCTTTTTTGTGTTTTTTCTTGATGGTTTACCCTTCTCTACGTCTTTGACTTTTCATTTTAATTTGTATTCCCAGCTAAGCCGATGGTCAGATGACATCAGAGAACGGAAGGGAAGGCCGGAAGCGGGAGGTAATGATCTCGGAAATTGAGGTGATAACTTGTAGATGTTTTTTTTATCTGCATGTTGCTTTCGCTAGATTTAGTGCTGGATTGTAGTTTGGTCGGTTAAGTTTTGATGATTTTTGATTTGGGATTTTTAGGAGGTTTCCGGGAGAATTTCCGGCGGTTCTGGTGACAGTTTTCGGCGATAACAGCGGAGGCAGCGGTGGCAGTGTTGAGGTATGAACCGTACCTTTGTGGTTGTTTCTTTTCTTTGTTTCGTCAATTTTTTGATGTTGGATGTCTTTCTGGATTTCAGGGGAGTTCAAAGGCGATTCCCAGCGAAACAGTAGTGGTGAGACAGCGGCAACGGTGGCCGGAGGTCAAGGCAAAGATATAATCTTGTAAAGGTAAGCTTCTTTTTTTTAGCCTTTCGTCGACCTGTAGATCTGTGGATCTACTTGTATTCGCTGAACTGTTTATGATTCGTGTATATATGGCAAAGTAATGTAAACTTTGTTCGTTCTTGTCTCGTTTAACGAGCTTGAGAGTTAGGTCTTATGACATCAAATCTTTGTGTTCTCTGCTCGATGATGTTTATGTGTTTTCGGTTGATGAGATCATGAACTGTTTTATGAGTTTTGTGGATTCCTAATCTATCAGTATTTGTCTTGTTTGCTTAGTGATGATGGAGTTCTAGTCAAGATGAGCCTAGTTTGTAGCTGTGTTTAGGGATTTTTCTACCTTGTGTTTTATTGAAGTGTTTTTTGTGAATTACCAATTAACCTTTATGATTTTAACTTGAATTGTCACTTTGACTATAGATCTTACTAGGTAAAATCTTGGCCAAGTATTATTGACTTTTATGTGTGATTGTACTGATTAGAAAGTTAAATGGACTTGATTATATTTCTTTACTGATTTCAATTTCTCCTATCCTTTTTAACCGACTATATTTTTTTTGTGAGGTTTCGAGGGAAGAAAAAAGAAAGGAAGACACATTTTGAGGTAAAATGCAATAACATTGCACTTTTTAATTTAATCTCATAGGAATCGCATATATACTGACCTTGTTTTTTTTGTTTCCTAGGTTGTCTCATTTTATCGTTTGCTTCCTTGACTTCTTCTGCCAAAATCTCCAGATTTTCATTAACTTTCAGAGAAGAAGCAAGAGCAATGTTTTCGAGAGTTGGAAGAGTCAGAGCAAGTTCTCTCAACTTGTAAATTTCATCATATGTAGCCAGATGAAGTGTAGAAAGATTGCGAGTGTAGACAGTAGGGTTCTGCATTTGAAGCATAGTCATGAGCTGCAGGTTCTGAGCTTTCAAAGATTGAATTTCTTGCAGCACAATGCCCTGAGCAAACATGTCAGCAGCAGAAGACCGTTGCCCTAAACTAGCAAATCTATTCAGCAATTCATCAGAGCCACTCTGACTCATTCTTCTCAGCTCTTCAACACTGGGAGCACCACCAGCTTCGGATACACCAGAAGCTCTTCCCATGAAACCAAAACTACCAAATCTTATCTCCTGATCATCTCGATTCATTGAATTGCGTAGGAAGTCATAGTTGGATGACAACCCAGCAAAGAAGGAGGTAGAGGAAGAAGTAGTTAAGGGATCACACACAAGAGGTGCATGTCCAGAGGTTGAGAGGGGAGGAATTTGTGAGGTTGAGGAAGGGATTGTATGTGTGGTAGAGGAAGAAATTGTAGGAGTGAAGGGAGGTAGTGTGGATGGTAGTGAGAAAGATGGAGCAGTAAATCCAATTGATGGAATTACAGAGGAAGTAGATTGGGAGGAGGTAGTGGAAGTAGATATGGAATCTAAGAAAATGGGTCCAGAATTTAAATTCACTTCTGAATAGGATCCAGAAGGAGGAGCAGTTTTAGGAGGTACAGCTTCAGAGATCGAAGTTGTAGGAGGAATGAAAGTTTGAGAAACACTAGCTTCTGTGACAGAAGGTAGTGAAGGAGATGGATGAGGAGTATGAGGAGAGGATGCATGAGAAGTACGAAGGGGAGATGAAATAACCTGATCAGAGAGGTTTGGATCAAATGTGGAGATAGGTTCAGCAAACACGTGAGCCATTCTGAACAGAGTTTCAGAGGCATCTCTTTCACCAGGGTTTCTCCCTTGACCCAGAAGAACATTGTCTAGAAAATCATCAGTGTTGATGTTTTCAGCAAACTTCATGGCGTCCTGAATGATAGTATCAGGTTCTTGATCACTATCTTCTGACAGTTCTTCAACAATAGGAGCATCAACATCCTTTTCAGCAGACATATCCATCATGTCTTCGTCATCAACCAAGTCCTCTTTTTCAGGAATTGATTCATCCAGTTCAGTACTCGGAGCAATATAGAAGTCCTTTTTGATCAGAGACCTTCTATTTGCTGACATCTTCTTCTTAGGGAGTCTTCTGGAGAGAGGAATATCTTCAGAATCCTCGTCTTCTTCCGTAGCCTCAACATTTCCTGAGAACGCTACATTCCCAACTTCTTCAGCAGCGCATTCAGCAATTCTAGCATCAGCCTTAGCCTTTGCTGCAATTTCACGCTCAACTGCTAACTTATCTTCAACTTCCTTCTTCTTCCTTTTCACATCAGCAAGAGCTACAACTCTTGCAATCTTCTCAGCTTCAGCAGCCTGCTCTCTTTCACCAAGACGTGCATCCTCAGCTTCCTGAGCTTCTTTCTCAGAAGCATCCTTTGGCTTTTCAGCAACGATCTTCCCAGAAGGTTCAACACTGATTGTTGTTTGAACCATAGTAGGAAGAGGTTCTGAGACAACCACCTTCTCAACAGTCAGGACCAACTTACTTGATCCTTTCTTTCCCTTACCCTTCTTGGCAGCATTCTTTACTTTCTGCACAGAAGCTTCAACAATTTCCTTCTGAGCAATGCTTACAGAGGAAGCATTCTCCTTCTTCTTGGGAATCATACCAAAGGAAAGATTCCGAAGGGTATGCATCTTCAGAACAGTACTCCTGCTGGTTACACCTTCTCCCGAAACAACCACAGAGGCTGCTTCAAACAACCTAGTCAGAAGTGAACCATAAGCAAGTGCACTAACCACAGACACATTTTTCATCTGCCGAATCAGCATGGCAGGAAGATTGATCTTCTTCTCGTTTACCAGATGCCACATGAAAACCCGTTCCCGGTTGGAAACACCATTAACTCCTCCAGCCTTCGGAAGGAACACATTAGTGGTCAAGTAGTGTGCCCACCTCTGGTGCTGAGTGAGCCAGGTGGCATAGGTTTCCTTGGCACTTAGATCTGGCCTAGCCCAGTTGGCTTCATTAAAACCTTAAGCAGAACCATCATCTCCAATGATGATTCCCTCGTCATCAATACCAATAGCTTGAGAGATAGAAGCCCTGCTGACCTCAATCTCAACTTCACCAACTTCCGAGTGAATAACATCCTCCTCATTAGAAAAGAAATGGAGGTTCTGATAAAACTCAGTGACTAACTTAGGATAGATGAACTCATCCAAGGAGACGAACGAGTTCCAATTTTGAGCACTTAGCCATTTGGAGATAGGTTCAGTGGATTTGACTTCATCATCTAGGAACCTAGAAGTGAAAACCCTAAATTCGCTAACTTTCTTCTTTTTATCGGTATCGAAGATGTGAGTGACAGTGATTTCAATGGGATGATCTTGAGCCATTTAAGGAGTTTAAAGAAATTTGGTTAAGTGTTTGAGAGAGAAGAAAACACAGAGAAATGACTATGGGAATTCTAAGAGCAATGAAAATGCAAGTGAAAGTTTTCTAAGTATGGAATACCCTTATTTATACCCAAAAACGCAACTGTTCTAATTCAAAAAGTAAATACACACCGTTTAAAAGGGAACAGATAACCGTTAAACACCATAACAGCGCCGTAATAAGCAGTAAATGTACGCATGTTTAAAGTCAAAATCATGATTAGATTCTATCATACTTAATTATCTTAAGTTATTAACATTTAAGATAGAAGAAAATATAATAAAAACTAAGTTACTGAAGTGGATAAGTCATACCAATGCCTTCTCGTAAGCTGCTGAAAGGAGTACCAGCCAGAGGCTTAGTAAACATATCAGCAAGATTTTCTTCAGAGGGAACATGAGTGATGATAATATCCTTCTTCAGAACATGATCTCTCAGAAAGTGATGCCTAATATGAACATGCTTCATCCTGCTGTGCTGAATAGGATTCTTTGAAAGATCAATTGCACTCTTGTTATCACAGTAGATTGTTATTGTTCCAGGGATGACTCCATAGTCAGCAATTTGTTGCTTGATCCAGAGCATCTGAGAAACACAACTTCCAGCAGCAACATACTCAGCTTCAGCAGTTGAGAGAGCCACAGAGGTTTGTTTCTTGCTATGCCAGGAGACTAGGCACTCCCCCAGAAAATGACATCCACCAGAAGTGCTGACCCTCTTCAATTTATCCCTACCATAGTCAGAGTCTGTGTATCCTATAGGAGTAAAATCAGAACTACAGGGATACCACAAACCAGCTTCTGGTGTGCCTTTAAGATATCTGAGAATTCTTTTGACAGCAACATCATGAATCTCTCTTGGTTTAGACTGATATCTAGCACAAAAACACACAGCAAAATGTATATCTGGCCTGCTGGCGGTTAGGTATAAAAGAGAACCAATCATACCTCTGTAGGTTTTTATATCTACAGGTTTACCAGCTTTCTCTTCATCATCAATGTCTTTGCTGACATCCATTGGGATATCAACAGCATTAGAATCCATCATGCCGAATTTCTTCAGCACTTCTCTAGTGTACTTGGCTTGATTGATAAACACACCATCATTACTTTGCTTGATCTGAAGTCCTAAGAAGAAGGTTAATTCTCCCATCATAGACATTTCAAACTCAGCCTTCATGTGGTCACTGAACTCTGTGCACAAAGATTCATTAGTAGCACCAAATATAATATCATCAACATATACCTGAGCTAAAAGGATATCCTTGTTCTTCTTCAGAGTGAACAGAGTTGTATCAACACAGCCTCTGACAAATCCCTTAGACAAAAGGAACTTTGTCAGTCTCTCATACCAAGCTTTGGGAGCTTGTTTCAGTCCATACAAGGCTTTCTTTAGCTTGTACACATGATCAGGAAACTTAGGATCTTCAAAACCAGGAGGTTGAGATACATAAACTTCCTCATCAATGTAACCATTCAAGAATGCACTTTTCACATCCATTTGAAAGAGCTTAAAGCCTTTGTATGATGCAAAAGCACATAAGATTCTAATGGCTTCTAATCTTGCAACAGGAGCAAAAGTTTCACCATAATCTATGCCTTCTTGCTGATTGTAACCTTGAGCAACAAGTCTTGCCTTGTTCCTCACAACATTTCCAAATTCATCAAGTTTGTTTTTCATAACCCATCTAGTTCCAACAACCTTTATGTTGTTAGGTCTGGGAACCAAAATCCAAACTTCTGACCTTTTAAACTGGTCAAGTTCTTCTTGCATTGCCATTAACCAGGAATCATCATCTGCAGCTTCATAGAAGTCCTTGGGTTCCAGAAGTGACACAAAAGCCACATTCCCCATGTATCTTCTGAGCTGAGCTCTGGTCATGACAGGATTGTGAACAGAGTCAATGACATTCTCTAAGGAATGATTCCTATGAGCTCTAACTTCTCTTGGTACATCCAATGTATCTTCTGAAACTTGTTCATCATTTGTTGAATCATATATGGGAGCATCTTCTGGAAGGAAGTTGACATCTGGAGTAGAACTCTCTTCTTGAGCTTGTTCAGCAACAGGAGGAGCCGCTTCAGCAGCTCTGGGAGAAACATCTACTTCTACAACAGGAGATGATTCTTCAGAAGCTTGAACTACATCTTCTTCAGGAGCTCTACTATCTGCAGGGTTAGTCTCATCAAACTGTACATGAACAGATTCATCTAAAGTTTGAGTCCTCTTATTAAAAACCCTATATGCTTTACTATGTGTTGAGTAACCAAGAAAAATGGCCTCATCTGCCTTTGAATCAAACTTTGAAAGATATTCTTTTGTATTCAAAACATAACACTTACAACCAAAGGTTCTGAAATAACCTATTTTAGGCTTTCGACCTTTCCAGAGTTCATAAGGGGTCTTGTTCAGAATGCTTCTGATTAGCACTCTATTCAGAACATAGCAAGCTGTGTTAACAGCTTCTCCCCAAAAGTACTTTGGAAGCCTTCTTTCATTGATCATAGTCTTGGCGATTTCAACCAGAGTTCTATTCTTCCTTTCAACTACCCCATTTTGTTGAGGAGTTCTGGGAGCAGAAAAGTTATGATCAATGCCCTTGGTTTCACAAAATTCTTCAAACATAAAGTTTTTGAATTCTCCACCATTATCACTTCTGATATGAACAACCTTTTCATTCCTTTCATTCTCAAGTTTCTTTATAAGAACTGAGAAACATCCAAGTGACTCATCTTTGCTAGACAGCAAGATAACCCAAGTGAATCTTGAATAGTCATCTACTATGACAAAGGCATACTTCTTTCCACCCATGCTCATTGGTTGAACAGGGCCAAAAAGGTCCATATGAAGTAATTCCAAAGGTCTTTTAGTTGAAATGATTTTCTTAGTTTTAAAAGAGCTTCTGGATTGTTTACCAGATTGACAAGCAGTGCATAGATGATTCTTTTTAAAACTAATTTCAGGCAGACCCTCAACCAATTGATATCTAGCTACTTTGGCCAGAAGGTCCATGCTCACATGAGCAAGTCTTCTATGCCAGAGCCAGGAGGTATCCTCTTTAGACATCAAGCATATATTTTTGCAAAGATTCTCAAGGTTCAGCATGAAAACATTTTCAACTCTAGGAGCAGTTAGAATAACTTCCCTTGACTTACTGTCCAAGATTTTACATCCAGAGGAGCTGAAGACAACATCTCTACCTTTATGACACAGTTGTGCAACACTCAGGAGATTGAACTTCATGCCTCTGACTAGGGAGACATCTTCGATCGGAGGATTAGTTTCTATGGATCCAGAACCAAGTATCATTCCTTTCTGAGCATTTCCAAAGCTGACTTTTCCACCTCTTTTAGGATCAAATGTGATGAATGCTTTTTCATCACCTGTCATATGCCGTGAGCACCCACTGTCAATGTACCACAGCTTTGACATTGATGGAGCACTCAGAGCCACCTGCATCACAATCAATTAGTGACAGGTACCCAATCCTTATTGGGTCCTTCAGAGTTAGATTTAACTTCTACAGGTTCTTCTGATATTTCAAATTGCAAGAGGTTCTTGATATGGTACTTGCAATCTTTTAACCAATGTCCATCTTTCTTACACAATTTGCAAGAAGGAGGATTCTTAGATCTTTCCCTTTGCTTCTTAGGAGCAATCTTCTTCTTCTGGGAAGGTACTACATCTTCAGAGGCAGAAGCACTCTTAGAGGTTCCCACTTCAGGAGGAGAAGAGATTTCTTTCAGAAGAGAGGGAGTAACAGATTTCTTCTTCTGAGATTTATCATTCCTCAGAGGCAGTTTTTCCTTACCTTTGACTTTTAAGTCATCAGAAGGAGAACTGAATTGTTTACTTAGTTTATCTTCTAATATTTTTATATCAGCATAAACTTGAGTAAACCTAAGAAATTTGTCAGCCTCGCTTTTGTCCAACTTTGTTTTCAGATACTTGAACATGCTATATAGTTCTTCAAGAGAATCAAAGATATTTTGTTCAGAGGATATGTTTACCTCGGAATTATATGAAGCTTCAGGAGGTGCGGAAGTTTCTCCTGCAGTATCTTCAGAGGATGGCTCATCAATAGCCATGAAACATATCTGAGCTTGCTCTTCCTTTTCTTCAGGATCACTGCTGGTCTCAGAGTCTGACCAAGCAGCCAGCATAGCTTTCTTGAACTTCTTCTTATCCTTTTTCAGCTCAGGACAATTAGGCTTGATGTGTCCTGGTTGCTGACATCCATAGCACACAATGGGCTTGTTTGGATCTCTCTTGGATTTATCACCAAAATCAGGAGTTTTCTTGTCAAAACTTCTGAATGGCTTTTTTTAGTTTGCACCTCTGCCTTTTCTAAAGGCTCTCTTAAACTTCTTGGTCAGCATAGCCAATTCCTCATCTTCGGATGATTCTTCAGAAGATTCTGCCTTCAGGACTACTTGTCTTTTTCCTTCTGACCTTTCTCTCAGGTCATGATTTTTTAATGACATCTCATGAGTAATTAGAGACCCAATGAGCTCATCATACAAGTAATAGCTCAAATCCTGAACTTCTTCAATAGCAGTCTTCTTGGCTTGCCACGACCTTGGTAAGCTTCTGACAATCTTCTTCACTCGTTCAGATTCTTCAATGTCTTTTCCTAAACTCTTTAAGTCATTGACTATCTTGGTGAATCTAGAGTTCATATTTGAAATACATTCTTTATCAAACATTTCAAATAACTCATATTCTCTCATGAGTTGGTTGACTTTTGATTGCTTCACCTTTCCAGTACCTTCATATGTGACTTCCAGCTTGTTCCAAATGTCCTGTGCAGTTTCACAAGAAGAAACTTTGTTATATTCAGTAGTTGTAAGTGCACAATGCAACATATTTATTGCTGAAGCATTAGTTTGGAGTTTTTTCAGAATGTCATCTGTGTATTCTCTAAGAGGAATAACAACATTCCCTAAACCTGGTTCCATTCTGGTAGGAATGAAATCACCATCAGTGATGACATACCAAGCACTCATGTTCTGAGCTTGGATGAAGTACATCATCCTTTTCTTCCAGTATGAGTAGTTGTTGCCATTAAATAATGGAGGTCTAGTTGTGGAAGAACCTTCTGGAACTATGAAGTGAGAAGAATTCTCAGGCTGGTGTCTACTAGCCATCTCTATTGATTCTGATAAGATCTTACACTTAGATTGTTAGATCTTTAGTAAATATACGAAGTCACCTGGCTCTGATACCACTTGTTGGCCTTAACAAGAACAGAATCACCTAGAGGGGGGTGAATAGGTGTCTATGTTCAAAACTGAAAATTTCAAAGTTTTTAAAGAAACTTAAATTTCAGAGTCCAATTTCCTCAGAGTCAGAGGCAAGCTTACAGAAGCAGCTTCTGAGGGAAATTCTGCCTAAACACAGTTAGACTGTTTTCAGCAACAGAAGCTCTGAGTAAGATAGCTTCTGGACAATCTTCTGAACAAAGACAATGATAAAAAGAGTAAAGTCTGTTTCAACACTAAATATAAGCAAGTACACAGAAGCAAATTAACAAGCATAAGGAAGGGAGAAAGAGATTCAGGAGGTCCTGATGAACAGTTCAATTTATCCAAGTTCGCCACAGAAGTCCTGTGACTACGTCTTGTCCCCTGTGGTCGCAGCCAACAGAGATTTTAAATCTACTATTCAGAACTTTTATGGCAAGTTCATAAGCTCCTTTACATCAACAGAACTTAAGCTAATTTCTCACTTAGTTCTGACTAGCCTAAAAAGAGTTAAAGGATTTCCACCAGAACAACAACACTCTGTTTTCTGGATTTCTCACCCAACTCTTATCTCAACTAGATTTCTCTCTTTAAATCTAACTGAATATCACAAACGATATCAGTTTACAAGATTCCTATTATGAACTTGTTTTTCTTCACTCTCTCACTTTAACTAAAGCTATGCTAAGAAAGACTGAGAATGGAAAATGGTGCTCTGTTTTTCTTGTTGAAACAGTGCGTTGAGATTTTGCTCAATAAATCACGCGTAGATGATGTAGTGGAGCTTGACAACTATTTATAGTGGATGAAGATGACCGTTGGTGAATTTGAATCTTCAAGGAGATGACATCAGTTGTTGTAGCCGTTAATTTGTCAAATCTTCAAACGGTCTTCAAACACTTTGATTCCGTTAACCTTGTTCTTTAACTAAATCCGGTAAGTGATTTGAAGTTGAAGATAAGGTTGACTGAAAACATTCTTCAATTGGATCAACAAAGGGTAGACAAGGAAATTCTGGTTTCGCTTTGAGTAGACAGGCGCGCTCATTCAAAACAGCTTTTTGAACTTTTGGCGCCTTGCATTAAATGCAATTGTCAGAGCATTAAATGCTAACGGAACCCATGACTTAGCTTCTGATATCTAATTTCATTTGTCTAGGCTTCTGATCGAATTGGTAGAAACTTTTGATTGCAAGGAACCTCTGAGAAGAGCTTTAACAGACTTCATAGCATCGGAGCGGAGTATCCAGCTTCTGATCAATGAAACACTGTCTTCAGCTTTCGAAACTTCTGAGTCTTGCAGACAATCCAGAATTATTTCATTCAGCACCTGCTGAGTAACTTACATACAAACTCAACGAAAAATTATTAGTCAGAATTAAACCGTATGTAAGGGAATTTTAATTTTCATCTTCTGAAACGTTTGGACATAATCAAAACACTTAAGGTTCATCAAGGTTTTCTATATAATTCAAGTCACTTTCGATCATTTTTACTTCAGAACACTCAACTTAAAAATTCACCATGCATTACCGCCTTAATCGTGAAGCGCAGGAGCAACAGGAGCGTCATGAGGAGATGGTTCGACGTATTCACGAAGAAAGTGAGCAGAAAACTATGTTTCTCCTTTTCATGGTGCTTATTGTCACTGATTATCTTCGTCGCCTTGAGCGGGGGAGATGACATCTTCTCTTGAATTCTCGTTTTCCTATTTAAGTTTTTTTTCTCGCTCCGAGATCGTATTCTTCTTCCGCGTCGGGGGGGGGGGGGGGGGGTGAGATTTTCTTTTGAGTTTTCATTTTCCTTCTTATTTTCTTCCCTTTTCCCTTGCAGTTTCTTTTTTTTTTTTTTTGGTGGAGTAAATTGTGATTTTCTACTTTTACTTTCGACGTCGAAGGGTACCTGCGGATAATAAAGAAAAGTCCTTTTCCCGGGGTTAAACTGTAATCAAATGAAGTTGATGAAAAGAATGGAATTCCATATAATATTAACGCAAATTGGCATTGTCCCCCGTGTTTTATTATAATTTAAGACCGGACAAAAATGGGTATCTACATTCCGCTGAATCTTTATTTGCTTCAGAATGTGACCCACTCGCATGCTGGCTTCTGTTCGGCTTCCGCGACTGGAAATCCTGCGGAGGAGCTTCGTAAGGCCGTCTAGTAGTCTGCATGTATAATTGCTCGGGTGTCAGGAGGCTGGGCGAGATATACAAGCTGCTTTGGCTAGTAGTAGCTCCTGACCTCTGCGCGCTCGCTTCTGGGAACAATCTCCGAGGAAAGATGGGTAGAGCCCGCGACTGCGGCTGCTCCGGAAGTGGGTTTATAGTAACCGGCGGATTGCGAACGGATGCATGTGGTGCTTCCCCTACCTGTTTGCCTCTATCTCCTTCAACAAGGCGAGATAACATAGCAATCAGGCGATCCCCCGAGGCTTGACTCATAGTTTTAACTAGAACATCTCCCGCCGTTGCCAGAAACTGAGCCTCCGTCTCCGGCAAGTCCAGCAAATTTGTCTCATCTTCCACCAAGATAGGCCCCTCGCAATTCGCGTGCGACCTTTGCGAGGTAGAGGCTAGGGCCGTTGCCGCGGTTGATTCCGGCAAGGTCCCCGAAGATGCGACTGTGCTAATTGCATTCGCAGTGGATGAAACATTTGTGACTCCTTCGTCAGATGACATACTGAAGGTTTTCTGTTCATTTTATGGTGAACCTTTGTATTCATACAACACTGTGGTTGGGATCGAAAGGTCCACGCTCATCGCACCAATGATAATTGTGTGAATCTTCAAGTAATCTTTTCCTCGCGTAACCCACAAAACAAGATCGGCGACGGTTGTGAGCATGGATTTTTCTGATCTCGATGATGATAGTGTGTTTACCTCATGATTATACATTTAGAGAAGTCATTCCTTGACCTACCATGTGCTAGAAAGTCCCGCGGGGCCTCCGAAGTGACAAACGGAGCCGAAATGAGCAATTTTCCACCATCACTAGGCTAAGCTCGTCCAGGTTTAGACAATCTCGGTCGAGTTTAGACAATCTCAATCAAGTTTAACCCATAGTCGGTCAGGTTTAGTCCTTCAAGAACAAATTCAGCCAAGTTTACATGCAAACGGGTCCAAAAATGACGTTTTTCCACCATTTCGGGTCACATATACATTTTTCGGGTTCGAAACGGCCAATCCCCAATCGCCAAGTGGCTAAAATCGGCCAGGTTTAGACAACCTCGGCCGAGCTTAGCCAAACTCGGCTGAGTTTAAGCATACTCGGCCGAGTTTGCATGGAAACGTCGTTTTCGGGCCATTTCGGGTGACGTACGCGTTTTTCGGAACTTTCCTGGGGGTTTTACCTATGAATAGGACATTCTCCCTTCACAATAAACACTCATAAACATCTCTAAAACTCTTAGAAACACCCATTCCACAAGATCAAAGCTCAAAGAGTCAGTAGACTCTTCTACGCGAACCGAGCCGAAACAGCTCCGGAATGAGCCCTGATTCTCGTTCCCGGATTGTTTTCTTGTTAATTATTGATCTAAACACCTCAATTATTATCTTAGGTTCACTAGAGAAGTTATCAGTTGACTTAATATACAGTCAGAAGCTTCCGGGAACCTCAAAGGTGTGAAACGAGGTCTAAACGGCTGTTTTCCACCATCAGAAGGACTAAACTCGGCCGGGCTTGCATAAACTCGGCCAAGTTTGTTTGTTTCTTCACTAAAACACTTCATTTCTTGTATTATAATCACTAGAGAAGCTATTAGTTGAGTCAGTATACAGTCGGGAGCTTCCAGGACCCTTAACGGGGTCGAACGGGGTCAAAACGGCCATTTTACCACCACCGGAGGGACCAAAATCGGCCCAACTTGCATAAGCTCGGCCGAGCTTGGTAAAACTCGGCCGAGTTTGGCCCCCCCATGATCAAACTCGATCGAGTTTGGCTGGGTTTAGGCTCCGGGAATAGTGTTTTCACTATTCCGGGACACTATTGCACTTTTGGATGCTTTAGGGACACTTTTCCAATAAATAAGACCCTCCCCCCTTCAGTTTTACACACCTTAAACACCCCAAAACCTTCCAAACACTTCATTTTGCAAGATCAAACACCCAAAAATCCATAAAAAGTTAGTTAGTAAAAAGTGAAGAAATTGAAGAACACACCCAAAAAGTGACTTCAATCTTTGTTTCTGGAGTACTTTCAAGTTGTTTCTTGTTACAAACACATCAAATATCATCCCATAAACACTTCTCTTCCATCATTTGATCCACTTTAGTACCTAAAATCAAGTCTTGAGTCGGGTTTTACCACTTTGTTCAAAATTGCTCGGGTTGTCACTTCCGGAGATCCGTTTGGAGTTTCCTTTGCATATAAAAGGCAAGTAATCTCTCTATTATGTCACTATGATGCTCTAGTATCATGAATTAATGGAAACACGTTGAGAGGTACAAGAATCACATGTAGATTAGTGGTGAAACCGGGTATAAAAACCATGAATCCATAACAAAAAATGAAGACTTTAAACTTACATCCATGAAATAATCTTAATCAAACATCATGTCTTAAGTTTAAATCATTTTTTATTTCATTATAACATCACTTTATTAAAGTAAAAACATGTTTAATCCTAAAGTAAAATCATGTTTCGTTTCATTTAAAAAGTAAAAAACATCTTTAATCATGTAATGATTAGTTTTGTATTTTGCCTAATTAAAAATTGACGTGTGAAAACGACACGTCGGTTAACTATATATTATTAATAACGTGGATTTAACGCTCTCTATGGCGGACTACCGCCCGGGGATGCTCGGTCCATTTGTATTATTTCATTTTATGTTTATTTACCGTGGACTTATGACTCCCTAAGGCGGACTACCGCCTAGGGACGTTCGGTCCATGATTTTACTTTATGTTTATTCGCTGTGGTTTTATGGCTATCTAAGGAGGATTACCGCCCGGGGACGCCCGATCCATGCCTTACGTTATTTTATTACTTTTTACTTTTACTTTTTACCGTCATTTACTTTTTACCGTGGAGTCGTGTATTTTACTGTGGTGACGCTTAGTCGCCCGTGGATACTGGACACACGAGCTTTACTTTACAGTATTTACTTTACCGCACTTTTATTTTTTACCGCAATTTACTTTTTACCATGGAGTCGGGTATTTTACTGTGGTGACGCTTAGTCTCCTGTGGATACTGGACACACGAGCTTTACTTTACAGTATTTACTTTACCGCACTTTTACTTTTTACCGTCATTTACTTTTTACCGTGGAGTCGGGTATTTTACTGTGGTGACGCTTAGTCGCCCGTGGATACTGGATACACGAGCTTTACTTTACAGTATTTACTTTACCGCACTTTTACTTTTTACCGCAATTTACTTTTTACCGTGGAGTCGGGTATTTTACTGTGGTGACGCTTAGTTGCCCGTGGATAATGTACACACGAGCTTTACTTTACAGTATTTACTTTACCGCACTTTTACTTTTTACCGTGGAGTCGGGTATTTTACTGTGGGGACGCTTAGTCGCCCGTTGATACTAGACACGCGAGCTTTACTTTACAGCACTTATTTTACTGCACTTTTACTATTCACCGTTATTTACTTTTTTTTACCGTGGAGTCGGGTATTTTACTGTGGCGACGGTCAGTCACACATTGATACCAGACACATGATTTATATTTTACTGCATTTTTACTATTTACTCTTTTACCGTGGACCCGGTAAAGCCGGGTACGCGATTTACTTTTTACAGTACGTAAATTTTTCTTTTGCTCTTATTTCATTATCATATAAAAAAAATGATTGGTACACGTTTTGCATAGAAGGCTATGCCTCCTAAAAAACGCTAAACACGTGAGAAATATTAAATATAAATAATAATAATAATAATATTAATAATAAAAATAAATAAAAACCATAAAAATGTCACATATATAATATTTACGAAACTAATGTATATTTACTCTCATTTTGTAGGTCAATAAGTTCTGTTGTGCTCTAAATCAATACTGTGTGTGAAAATAATAAAATAAGAGTCAGTAAAAACAAAACAAGTACAAAACAAAGCAAGTTTGAGTATTCAAGATAAGTAAGTATTATTCACGAACATGTCTCTGAATGGTACAGTGGGGTTGAGCGCTCTACTCATTGTACCAAATTTTCTCAGTCTACGGATTGGGTGGCGACTCTCTAAAAATTCATAAAAATCGAAGTTTAAACAGCTGAGATTTTCCACGCCCTTTGCGGGCACAATACTGCTAAAATTGGCAAAACATGATAAAAACGTCGTAATTGATATATTAAATAAATATGTCGATTACGGGGACGCGCGCTCACAACGGTATCGCCGGGTAATTCTCTAATGCCTAAGTCAATTACTTGTTTGAGAAGTGTATTGCAATTAATGAATAGTTGATGAGATTATACCGTATTTGAGGGTTTATATACCCGTTTTTAGAGTTTAACTCCCACAAGGACTTGGATTCCTTTTAGTAGTCTAATTTGGAGAAGCCTTTAAAGAGAGATTGGTCTCTTGCGTGGGCCTTGAAGCTATCCGCCCCATCCAAGCTTTAAAGGAAGCTGTGGATGGGCTTGTAGAGGTATTTATAAGGGAATGGGCTTGTTTAACTTAAGTGTAAGGCTCGATAACAAGTTTTGCTTGTTATCAGATATATACCTTTGGTTGAAAATATATCGTTTATGGTGCATGCGTTATCCTAGATCTCCATATAACATCCGCTGCAATCCATTTGATATGTCATCATAATTATGCACACATGCATAGGGATCCCTAAAACTTGAATATATGAACTTATGAACTTATGAAAATTTTCTCCTCTTACTATGTTCCTTTCATGTAATATAACTCTTTTTTGGTTGGAATTGTTTCATCAACCTAAATATGATCCTTCCAAGGTACCCACATTAGGCCAAGTTGGAACACATATAGTTTTGATAATAATAATAATAAAAAGGTTCCAAATAAACATTGGTACATAGAATGCATACTTCGAAATATTTATTCGATGAATGGTTTCCTCTAAAAACCATTCCACCAACAGACGAGAACAACTTGAAAGCTATTTTCATCAACAAAGCTATAAAAACCATTCCACCAACAAACGACTCCAAAACCTTGTTTATTTGCTAAAGTCAGGCATACCTTAGAAAATCTATTGGACAAACGAAATTTCCATCTTAAAATTCCAAAAAAATTGTGAGGATGGAATCAATCATCTGTATTAAAAATCGCTAGGCACTAGTAAAATGGTTAAGAACCATCGAAGCCTAATCGGGATATATTCAGAAATTAGTTGGGAGTCGGTCAAGTTTTTGACACCTAAACGATCAGATCGATCAAGTCGGGATCTTCATTTTAAGCATCTAAACGGAATCTAAGCTGTCAGATTGTTTATCGTGAAAACAGTGCATTTGCTACACGCTATCAGCCTGTATTTGGCACAATCAATGATCTTTGTTTATCTGGTAAATAAAACTCTGGATATTTATCCTGTGAACAAAATCATACCTGGATAATTATCCAGTATAGAAAATTGTAGATTTTTTAATTTTTTTTTTTTTTATTAAAGAAGATAGTTGCGGATGGAGATGTAGGAAGATTTCTTCTCTCCACAGATATGGTTCCTATGTTTAAGGGATAGTCTAATTATTAATTGATAAAACTATAAATTACCATATTTATTTAGTTAACAATAATATCTTACTACACTTAAATCTAATTTAATGGCGAATGAGCAAATTCGTGTATCTAGGGATGGAAATGGGTACCCTACCCGCGGGTACCCGGCATTACCCACTTCTAATGGGTTTACCCATATCCGGTCTAAAAGGGTATGGGACGGGAATGGAATTTAAAACACTACTCGTGACGAAAACGGGACGGGTATGGAATTACCCCCTAGGGTACCCGTTACCCGTGATATATTTGAGGGTAATGGGTACCCGTCCCGTCTCATTAATATATATATATATATATATATATATATATATATATATATAAGTCAATAAAATTTATTTAGGTTTATAATAATCGTCCATTACTTGGTGTAGCCCATTATTGTTTTGGATGTGGATTGTAATTTCAAATACAAGACAAATGAAGATTCTATCAAAATAAAAGACTTTTTTTAGTGTTCTTTAATTTGATTTTTCCTCGTATGAACCAATTTAAATGATTTGGGATTAATTTTAAATTTATGTATAGATTATATGTTTTTTTTTTGAAGAAATTATGGTTAGCATATATTATGCATGAACGGGTATGGGTACCCGCTATTTACACGGATATGGGATTGCAAAAGTGTACCCGTTAGGGTAATGGGACGGGTACGGGAAGTGCCAAAATTAATGGGTACGGGTATGGGAAAGACACTATCCGCGGATACCCTACCCGTTGCCATCCCTACGTGTATCTGAAGACCAATGAACAACCAAAGCGCAAAAACTAATGAAATTAACTTGCCGCAGCAGTTTTCAGCATGGCTGTTCCATTCTGAGTTTCTATCAGACTATCATAAGCACATCAATCCAAGAAGGTTATCAGCTGAAGCATCTCCAGTACTAATCAATCCAAAAAGGATCATTAAGCATATCCAAGGTGATTGAATCACTAACAAAAAAAAAGAGCAAATACAATAGACATAAAAAGCGAGATGACTTCAGCAAAGATGAGAGCGTCAAGCACAACAAAGTAATCTGGTCTCGATGAAACTAATCACTTGGGTATATAGATGGTGACAAGTACAGTGAAGCTATGTTTCTTTTGGAGGAGCCTTCTTTGCAGCCTCTGCTGCTGCTTTTTCCGCTTCAATTTCAGCTACAATAGCATCTATTTCTGCTTCTTCAAGTTGCCGGAGACCATGCTCTTTTGTCATCACAGCAATTTCTATGTTCTTTCCCCCACTCTCAACAACCTACAAAGTAAAGGTCACAAATCAAAAGAGAATTTAACTCCAAAAATGCAAACACACTTCTACGCAGATAATCAAAGTGGCATCAGACAAGTTGGGGATAATATTCCAATTGGATTGCAAAAACATGAAAGCTTAGCAACTTAACATTTCGAAAACCCCACACAGAGTAAAACACCATCATGCCGAAAAAAAAGGGGGATCAGATTTGCCTCGAAAGGTTTTTGCAGAATATCAATTTTATCCTAATTGTACCAAATAACCAATTGTGTTTCCACAAAAAGAGGGAAAAATGAGCTTCATCAATAACTCTAAGTGCAAAAAAAACTCTTATCCCAAATAAAAATCTAACTTGCCAATTCAGTAGCATAAGAATCGGGAAAGGAAACACATCATAGCTCGATTTTATCAATAACAAAGATTTCAGAAACATAAGAAGTTATTTGCATACCACCCAAAATAACTTCCCTTTTTTCTTCTCCCTTTTAAAACTTATTTCCTCACATGACATATGTTAAAAATTAGTCCACGCTGGTTCTTGGGCTATGAAGTTCACAACAAACATAGACAATTGCAATTACTAAATATAGATAAATAACACTTGGACTATGGTCCTTATTGGTTGAATTGCAATTTATTAGCCTTCAAGACAGGAAGTGTGAGCTAGTAAAGAAGAGCTTCAAACTCAGATAACCGTAACATTTGAAGGTAGCCGTCCAAAGGGAATGTGTTTTGCTATGCATAAATGATACGAAAGCTAAATCCTAAGAGAACCTAGAGTCAGAAAACAAAAACAATATCCTTTGTTTCTTACATTTAATGTAAATGTATAATGTACTTGCTTCCAAGTCAGTACAAAATGTGATTCACAAGGCATGACTTCCAACAAGTGGAAACATAATCCAAAACTCAATTGTCCATAACTTTTATGGGTGAATTACACCTGTGGCCCTTATACATAGGCTGTTTTCACAATTCGGCCCCTCAATTTCATATATCAACAAGAATTAATTGAAAAGGTCTCGTTTTGACTGAAACTATCAAAATAAATAACCATTTGTGCTATTAGAGATCTTCAACTACATGTTTTACCCACTATGATTTCTGTCCACATTAAATGAATATGCGCATTTGACAGTTTTAGTCAAAGTTTGATTTTAGGTGAAGTTAAAGTTTTTTATACTTAAAATGAATTTGGGCGGAAGCACTGTGAATAAAACCTGAATTCCAGGCTCACGGCACAGTTACTAAAGGCTCATACTGTGAATTCAACCTGAATTCTATCCATTAATAACTATGGCTCACGATGTAATTATTGCAGCTTTTGGCATTATCCACCCTTTCATTGGTTTAGGCTTTGATTGGATGGAGGGTAGGGAAGGGTTTAGGAGGTCAAATAAAAACTTGTGTTTGGGAGGAAGGGGTTAGGAATCTATATATATGAAAACATTACCCTCTCAATCCATTCTTTCCAAACATGGGTTTTTAGTAAACCTCCTAAACCCTTCTCTACCATCCATCCAATCGAAGCCTTAAAGAGATGACAAAAAAATAGCAAACCAAAAATTCTCCTCTTTTCTGGATACAAAAGGTGGTAATCTTGAAAACAATAAGATGGAGGGGGAAAAAGTTACTAATAAACCAGGAAAGAAAGCATGTCACTGGGAAAACATCCTTAGTGACACAGTCATGGTGCAATTATCATAACTTTCAGCATTCTCCTGAGAAAATAGCAAAACCATATGTTCCCCTCTTTACTGTATACAAAAGCTGTTATCTTGAAATGATAAGAAGCTGGAGGGGGGAAGTTACTAATGAAACCTGGTATGCAAGCATGCCATTGTCTATTCAAGTTGCACTAAGTCTTCTATATGCAAAAAAAGATCTAAGGAAATGCAGTTTGAATAAATGTTCAAATGCAACAAGTCTCAAAGTCAAGCTAAGGTATAATGAACATCAAAGCTGACTGATATGATGTCTAAAAAGATCTAATAACGCATTGCTTAAGCTGGTAAATATGAACCACAGAGAATGATGGGATACGGCTTCAGCACAAGATGTGAAACTCTACTGAAGAATGACACAAAATATGCTAATTGCAATGACCATTTGCAGTATTAAGCAAAAATGTATACAGTTCCACTTACCTCGAGCAAAGCCCGAATTGCTAACTTGACAGTTTCTTGGCCTGAGGTATCTTTAAAGTTCTTTTCTAAAAACTCCCTCATGGAATTAGAGTTTCTACCGGTAGCATTAGCTTTCCATGCTGAAAAAGCTCCTGATGGATCAGTCTGATAGAGAGATGGAACGCCAGTATGAGGATCAAAACCTACAATCAAGGTAGAAAGACCAAATGGTCTCACACCACCGCTTTGAGTATATTTCTGTTGTAGGCCAGCAATGTAACGGGTAATATATTCAACAGTTACAGGATCCTCAACAGTAAGCTTATGGCTTTGACACTCAATGCGAGCCTTGTTGACCAAAACACGTGCATCTGCTTTCAAGCCAGCACATACCAGTGCTACGTGATCATCCAAAGAAACAATCTTCCTGACTGATCTGCAAACAAAAACAAAAAGCAACCAACAAGCTGTTGAATTTATAATGTTGATGGAAATATATCAACTAATTTGTATCTCAATATGCTCGATTGTATACACAAGTGGCAGGAACAAGAAAATCTTTGTCAGTGATCAAAGCATAACAAACAAGAATGACTGCATAGGTTACAGTCTATGAAGCACGGACACACCAACATAGAAGAGTTTCCGCGTTCGACATGTTTTGGAAACGGGAAAGCAAAGACATGAGTAGTTCCTGTGTCGGATGCGTTCCTGTAATTTCTGAAAGTTGGACATGCGCATCTCTCTCGGACACGCGTTTCCAACCTCCTAAACCGTCAAATTTATCTTCCAATTTTAAAATCAATATAATTAATTCCTATTCCAAAATAACATTACTCTTCCAATATAACTCAAACACTTGCTACTTGCCTATAAATCTCAATCTCAGAAATCAAAATCCAACCAAAATGAAATTCTCTGGTTATGTTTCTCCTTTTGATGCTCAGAGTCTCTATAATAATACATTTTAATATTTATAACAGTGCCCCAACATTTTTAATATTTACACGTTTCCATGTCCTATGTTTTACAAAAATAACATCTCCCGAGTCCGACACCGTATCTGAGCAACAAAGATGATCAAAGCATAACAAACAAGAATGACTTTGTAGGTTACTGTAAATCTTACAATAACGTCTCCTGTAATCAGAGGTCCTCTTTTTCAAAGGTTAATGGTTTTGTGTTGCTAGGTGCCGTTTGGTTCACGGAATAGGCAAGGAATAGAATAGCTATTCCTTGCCTATTCTTAGGTTGGATTTTGAAACACATAATAGTTATTTGGAACATAGGAATAGATATTTGTAACGAATACCTATTTTATCAATTCCTATTCTATCCCACGTAATAGCTATTCCATTCCATTCTATTCCGTGAACCAACCGGCACCTTACAGTTACAAACCAAAGCAGTAATCAACAATGAAGAGATCCTTGTTTCCGAAGGTTAATGAATTCGTGTTGCTATTTAGTATTACTAAATTACTCGACAACGAAAATGAAATTACGAGTGTAGTTTATTTCAGTAGCAAGTAAAGTATCCATAGCCCTCGCTCAGTAGTCGTATATGTAGTTATTAACATAGATTATTCTAAGAATTGAAAATCAAAGTTTAAATATAAGGAAAAAGAAAATCTGAAAATGAAAAGAAAGTAAACCTAGCGTCTTGAAGTTTGGCGGTGGATTTCTTCTCGACGCCGAGAACGACGACGTCAGTACCACGAACACCGACGGCGGCGTTACCTTTGCGGACAGCTTCAAGAGCGTACTCGACCTGGAACAAATGTCCATCGGGAGAGAACACTGTGATTGCTCGATCGTATCTTGCCATTTTCACTTAGGTTTAAGCTTAACAATTTCTCTGCGATCTGATTTTCTTCATATACATAAAAAATAATTCCGACTTAGAGGACAAGCCACTCCCATCCAACGATGTCGTTTTACTCATGGGCCATAGGATCATACTATTATTCTTCTTGGGCCTCCATCCTCATTTCTTCCTAATTAACTCACTCACTTCTATTCTACAAGTGCTAAGCCCACACCTATATTTAGTATTTTTTTTTATTGGGATAAGGCACCAAATTAAGCATTATGTTTGTAAAAATGCATCAAAATAGTTCTGACGTATTAAATGGTATCAAATTAGACTTAACGTTTAAAAAATGGTACCGATTTAGAACTTGGTAACAAAATTTCACGTTGCGACTTACACTACCAATCATATTACTTCTAGTATACACTTATTGTGCAGAAGCAAAGAAATTGTTTTTATCAACTGTGTATTTATGACGTATCAAATTTTATTACTAAAGCCTAATTGGATGCCGTTTTGTATATTGAGCGTAAATTTGTGCAATTTTTTAAAAGTTGAGCCTAATTTGATATATTTTATACATTAGACCTATTTTGATACTTTTGTACAAGCGTTGAATCTATTTTGGTACTTTATCATTTTATTTGTTTATTTAGATATGGAGTTAGAAAACTTCACACAAAATCTTTCATTGAGTTCTAATTAACATCCCAACTTCAAAATAACGGGAAATTATTAGGGGGTCGAGTACCTCTACTTTAGTTAAGGACCCCAATTGGGTATGTGACAAGTGTGGAGAGGATCCATAATATTTTTATGAGTTAACTTCAAATAAGTACCTTGTGATTTTGCAAATAAAGAACTGTGGTTTGTTTTTGAGCAAATAAAGGATTGTGATTTCCATATGTTTGCAGAATTAAGGAAATTGTCGATTTTGTTGACGTAAAGAAATACATCTTTTGCTCGAAATGTTATTCTGACTTTTGAGCTTAACTCTAACTTGACTCGTCAAATGTCACAAAAACATTTCAGGCAAAAAATGTTCTCGTTTACGTTAACAAAATCGACCAATTCCTTAATTCAGCAAATAATACAAACCACGGTCCTTTTTTTGCTTAAAGGCAAAAATCACAGTTTTTTTTTTTCAAAATCGTGAAATCACATGGCACTTATTTGAAATTAACCCTAATTTTATATTTGTAGATCCATTATACACTTGTCACACATCTAATGAGAGGTGCTTAAACTTATTAAAGATCCAGAACCTCTTAATAATTTTCCTAAAATGACACCAAATGATATAACATTTAAAGCAGTTGTCAAATCTTTTCATGTTTGTACATGTTAGCTTAAATGATAAAGGTAACTAAGGTAATGAATACATGTATTATCTGACCTCTAATATTTTTATAAGCCATCCTTAACTAATGGAGATGGTAAAACTACATGTAGTTCTAAAGACATTATATACCATCTTAACTTTATATGGATGGACTTTTGAATGGTCAGTGTTAATATTGCCAATCAAATGACGATATTAAAAAGTTTTTTAGAAACATTTTCATACATTCCTATACTTTCAAAAGACATCATTAATATATGTACATAGTACAGTAACATATGAAGACAAACACGACACAAGATCAATACTAATGTGATTAGTGGAGATCACTACAAAAAGAAAATAAAAAATCGGGTACAAGTACAAAGAGACAAAAATTTATATGGGTTTGTTCCTCATTCTAATATTAAAATTAACATAGAAGCTCATCAAATTCATAGTCTCCAATGCTTCTACAATTTACAATTAGGAACTAATTCAATCAATTAAAATCAAATAAATTTATACATTTCACCCTGTTTTGGTAAAGGGGATCAATTTTGATTTTGTTCAACAATGTTACATCTACTCCTCCTTCCTTCCTAATCTCTACCCTTTCTTCAATCCATAGTAGGGTTGCTCCTCTTAACCACTTCACACCAAGTGTTTTTTATTTTGTCTCTCTTTCTGTTTTAGGCGCTCTCTTTTTGTTTTATGCGTCAATGTCCAACTCCTCTATCAAATTAATGGCTTGACTTCGAATTTCTCTTCTATCAATGGTGACAAGTAGTTTTGGGGTGTATCCTTGTCCTGAAGACGAGAAAGAAAAGTACTTCAGTGATCCCTAATTAAACTAAATTTCTCGTTCTACCGATTTGTTTTTAATTCAAAAAATTGAAACATTATTAAATCGGTAGTTTTTTCATAATAACTTTTCAATTTCTAAAATTAACCACAAACCGTTTGTCGCTTACTTGATTGCTCATCGCACTAATGTCAATCCACCTGCATTTATTTCAATTTGTCTCTATGTACTTGATCATATTTTAGCTACTTATTGATTCACTATGTTAGCCTTGATGAACCTTTATGTTTTGATATATCCAGAACTGTTTAAGAAAGAAACTAAAGATTGAAGGCCCTACAACATAATATAGCTTCTTCTTTTTTATTGTAGATTACAACATATTGATTCAAGCCTTAACGATTGGATTATTTAAATTAAAGCAACAATCATCTTCTAGCACATAAATAGATGAAGATTGAAGAAGAAATAACAACAGATTACGTGCATACAAAGCTAAATCGATTGAAAGCAAAAACAAATTAATACATAATCTCAAGTTCTTAATTTTCTATCTATTGTAAAATTAAAAGTTTAGAGATTAAATTTCGATCTTTCAAAAGATCATACATTGTTCATGGTAGAACTTGTAAACAAATATCAGGTGTTGATATTCTGTGGTAGAAGAAATCCAGTTCTAGGTGTTAATTCTAGTTTTTCTGGTTGGTATAATCAGTAGGGGAGTGTAAGTACTGGAATGTCGACTTGAATATTATTGATAAAAACGTACATATATATGCACGTTGGAAATCTTAACCCTACTGTAATGAAGACATTCGCCGTCTAATCATCAGTACTAATACATCGCAACTCCAACTTCTTGGACGAAACCTTATCTCGAACAAAATAAAAATCAATCTGCAAATATGTTTACTCGAAGTATGAAAGATCGGTTTCGGCGTAAGATACATAATACTCAAATTTTTACACCACATAATTGTTGGCCCAAATTATGACTATATAAAGACTAGAGGGGGGTGAATAGGATTTATTGCCTTTTAAAAGTATTATTTTCTCTTTAAAATATTTTGCCTATTAAATAATCAACTATAAAAGATTTTGCGGAATATTTAGTTGATTAAAAGATGAGAGAAAATAAGCAAGTTTAGCACGATTTAATCACAAGCAATTAAAGATAAAAGCTTAAAGCAAAACAAGTGATTAAAAGCAATAAGTAGAGAGAGTAGGGATAGAAGGATTAGACGCAGAGCATTTATCCAGGTTCGGTCTCCTTGTGAGCCTAGTCCTGTCCCCGAGAGCACCTCTCGAGATTTTCCACTAAGGACTTTAAGGGCAGAAATCAAGCCGGTAGAGTAGTTCTCACAATCCGAGACACTACTAGAGCTGAACACCTCTCCCAGTATTCACTCTCTCAAACTTCCAAGTGTTTGAGCAACTCCACTTAGTTTTTCTCAAGATCAACTAAGAAACTTATGGCACTTTTCAAGGCTCAGTGATAACCTCCTAAGCTTGCGGGTGCTTAAGAACCTATTTGTTTTTCAAGGCTAAGCAAGAACCTCTCTTACACTTTTATAAGGCTCTAGTGTAAAACTCAAGATTAAACCCCACCGTTTAATCTTTTACAATGATCTTTGAATGAAATAAAACACTCAAACTCTCGTTGTAAAGTTGAAGGAAAAATATAAACAAAGCTTGCTTGAATATCTCGTGTTTAAAGCTATGATTCTCGGTTTTATTTTCCTTGCTTCAACCTTCTCTTATCCTTGCTATTTATAGGCAAACTTCTTCACCTCTTCAAGTTGTAGCCGAAATGGAGAAGATGTGTTGTCACATCAAGCCTTTATCTTCTTACATTAGGAGATTCTCTTTCTTCATCATCTCCCACTTAGGAAACCTACTCTTTCATTAGGAAACCTATTCTTCCTTTAGTAACCTTATCTCTTACACATGGATTTGATAAGATGTCATACGAAATGGGAAGATTGTAGGAAGATATGATGAGACATGTTACTTTGATGATTTCGAATAGATTGTGGCCGTAGGATTAAGGTGATGGCACAATGTGTGATTGAATCCTAGCCATTCATTTATACTTCTCTTAAATCATCAAATAAACTTATATCATTTGCATTCATCTAAGCATGGATATCATATGAGCATTTAATTCGTATCACATGCATTCATCATCGTAAACATGTTAATCACATACGTAAAATAGATGATGATATCATAGATGGCAATATGACATAGTTTGTATGTATGCAAGCATCTTAACCATGGTATGACTTATGATAAATATATTAATCACATTAAGTTCATATCATAAGATTTTAATGAAGAGCATGTTAGGATGTGCCATTTTGATCACATAACAAGGCCATAATACATAGGATAAAAAGAGTTTTATTATGGCATAACTTTTTAGCTCGTGGCATAAATATCAATTAAACATAATTTAGATTCATGTGAGCATGTAATATTTAAGCCATAAAAGATGTGATCATGACATGCATACATATATACTTTAATCATATACTTTAACTAAATTAACTCTAGATAGTATAATATTCTCATTTAAGCATTTCTAGAGTTAATTATATTTTTAGCACATAAAGTATATAGTTAAATTACTTTGTCCCAAATATATATATATATATATATATATATATATATATATATATATATATATATATATATATATAAAGTAAAAACACACACATATATATAAAGCATATTATAAAAACCATATATTAAATCAAGTAATCAAAATCAACTAGAGTGAAATAACAATCTCCCCCTTTTTGATAACTTGCAAAAATATGTTCGGTGGTTTTTTATAAAGATGCTCCCCCTAAATTTAAGGCTCCCCCTATGTAAAACACTTTTATAAGTATAGGGCTTTTGTGACAAAACAATAAGTAAATGGGCTTGAGTTTTAAATCAGAAATGTTTAGGCCCACTTAACTTATTACTTAATTTTAAAACAAATGAGGCCTTAAATAGTTAAGTTTAATTAGGCCCAAAAGCAAATGAAATCTGATTAGTTATAATCTAGGCCCAAGAGATAATTAACAGATTAAGCATATAACAGGGCCAAGCAAACCAACATTTTATCAACGAATTCAAGACCACAGTTCATACGCATATGTTGATTTCCAGATTTCAGATTTTTCCTAGCATGCATAACTTCTCCCCTAATAACTTATGTTTGCATAAACCACCAACTAGTAGCTTCTCCCCCTTAGTTTTGGAAGTAATCAAAAAAAATGAAGCATAACAGGGTAGATAGAAAAAAAAGCACATATCGCAGGCATGAAAAGTTTTATGTAGTTTTTGGATAAAAACACAACAGGTAGAAAAACAGAGCATAGCATGCCAGGCAGATATGAGGTGGTACTACGCATGCATAGGTCCTATATCCAGCTAAGATTCCATTTATCTTAGGTCAATTCAATTCAGCATATTGTCAGTAAAGACAACTCATGAAGTTTCAGAATTACAAAGATTTCTGGAGAATTGTACCTGCAATGGATTAGCATATATAGTAGTAGTAGAGCAATGTATCAGCTCATAACAAAATAAACACCACAAATATCCAAAAAATTACCCTAAGATAATTAGAAAACTACTTAATATTGTACCAGTGAAAAGTAGTTTCAAAAACTATCTATGGCTGTGGTGGTGGTGGTGAGATAGATAGTTCATAATTGCAGGAGAGATATCAGGAGGATTCACTAATCTGAGTGAGGTGGACTTGGTTCAGCAGCCATGGTAACTCCAGGTAAACTCTTAACAGCAGATTTCAACTCATCTGTTTCATTTTGGAGACCTCTCAGGGCTATCAGGACATCTTCCTGCCTTCCCAAAAGGAACTGCTGGTTGTTGTGTAGTGTGAATACACGTCCATGTAGATCATCCAGCTTATTGTTGAGTTCCTTGAGTGCTAAACTCTGCTTGGTCATCCTATCCTGCACAAAACAGCACAAAGAATCCATCTTTGCAGTCAAGTTAGAAATATGTCCCTCCAAGTTCTGTGACTGCTTAGTCATCCTTTGTGACATTTCATCCACCTGTGCCATTGTGCTTGCAAGAAACTTTGAATGGGAGTCCAGATTATATGCAGTGTTGTTTACTTCCCCAAACATATTTCTCAGGTGACCACTCAGATTCACTATCTGTGCAGCAGTGAACTTATACGGAAAACTTGGCTCTACTTCATCCAAGAAATCTGACTGCAAGTTCTGCTGAGTAAAAAACAAGGGTGTGGTCTCCTGTTGTGCATGCTGGTATGCATCAGCATCGATATACACAGTGCAGTTAGGCATGACAAATCCTGAGGAGCTTGGAGGTTTCTCCATACTGTCAGCAATGGAGTTCATAATGTCCAATTCCTCCTGAGTAAGCTCCTGATTCTCAATAGCAGAGTCAGCCTCCTGTTCAGTCATGATCCCCTTCCTCTTCTGCAAATTCAACTCATTAACATACAAAGAATTTATGCTCAAACATGGTGAATCTGTCCTAAACATGTTTGACTCTGATGAGATGGATTGGGGTAATGATATCAATAGATGTTCTAGAGGAATTTTGCCTAACAAACAACTTGAATCTGTATGGATTCCTTGGTTGAGTACATAAAATTTCTCTAGATATCCTAACCCTTTCATTTCTGTCCTTATATCTTACCAACATCTTATAAACCTCAGTTTTTCCTAGACACCTTGAATAATTCAATGTAGGTTCTTTCTCAAGGTTAATCTTAAAGTGTCTAAAAACAAAGGTCAGGATCATGCTATATGGTAAGTCATCCTGCATCCTAAGGTTTGACATATGTTCTAACATGACAGAGGGCAAATTTATGCTTATGTAATGCATGACATTCCAAATGAAGTGAATATCGAATGATGTCATGGTTCCTAGATTGCTTCTAATGGGAACTATTACTCTTGTCATGAAATAATGCAGGGTCTCTAACTCAGGGTCTAATTTGCTCCTTCTTAGCACATATGTAATCGGTTGATCATCCTTAATCTTAAAGATCTTTCTAACAAAGCCATAATAGTCATAGTTATCTATCTGTGATGCATGAACATGTCTGGAAATATGTTTTCCAGTGAATGGAATGCCTAGAATAGATCCTAATATGACATCATCAATAAAGAACTTCTCACCTTTTATACTAAACATAAAAGTTCCTTCATTGATTTTTGTTAGAGTCCTATAGAACTCATGAACAAGATCGGGATATATTTTATCCCTGAGAGTTAGGACTGACAACCAGCCTTGGCTTTTAAACCAATGCTTCAGAGGCAGATTTAGGGTTTCCAGAAACCCTGAATCTATGAACATAGCAGTTAGAAGAACTTTGCTAGCACCGTTTTGATAAACAAGTCTATCTCTAAAGACATAGGGATTAAGCATTACCTCTTTGTTGCCACTATCTATCATGCAGTTTGGATTTTGGGATTTGGTCATGATTGCCTTCATCCTAATCGCACGATCCATTGCTTCTAGTTCAGATAGTTTCTTGATTTTTCCGGTTTTGGATCGGGTTCTGATAATGGTGGTTATGGTGGCTTTCTTTTTGTCTTTCATTTTTCTGGATCGATAGAAAGCTTGAAGAAGGGCTTTCTGATTTGATGGTGATAGATAGTCTATCATGTTGGCAGAGATAGGGGATGTATAGGGTGAATCAACCGTCAGTTTCTAATGAAGCGATCTCAGGAGATATTACACCTTTCCCTATGAAGGTACATGAACAGGCGAAGCCTCTTCGCATTCTTTGTGAATTGGAGGGAAAGATAAATTACATACCTGGTCCTTATTGTTTGCAACGCTTCAAATTCCGCCCATCATTTAGCATTTAAGATTGATTAACACACGGCAATTAATGAAGAATGAAAAGAATGGGCCGGAGTTTCAATAACTTTATTGGGCTTAGTGGATTGAATTAGAATTTTACCAGATTCAGGCCCACATATCTATCTCTTGTCAAATCAAAAAGTATGGTGTACTTGATATACATTTTAATATATGGTTGAGATTAATTTTTCATTAATCAAACATTAAGCTTGTTTTAATCTTAACCATATCATTAAAGCTCTTTTAATCAAGTATGGGGTTGGTCATTCCCAATTCGTTACGTAAGATAGCAAATCGCTCTGAACTTAATGGTTTAGTAAAAATGTCAGCGATTTGATCTTTCGTTGAAACGAATTCTAGATTAATGTCACCCTTTTGAATATGATCTCGTATGAAGTGATGCTTAATATCAATGTGCTTTGCACGTGAGTGCTGACTGGGATTTTTACCCAAATTAATTGCACTTGTATTGTCACACTTTACTGGAACATGTTCAAAAGTTAGACCATAATCTTTCAAATGCTGTCTCATCCACAAAATTTGAGTAACACAATTACCTACAGAAATATATTCTGCCTCAGCGGTAGATAGTGCTACTGAGTTTTGCTTTTTGCTAGACCATGAGACCAAAGCATTTCCAAGAAAATGACACGTACCTGAAGTACTCTTTCTTTCCAATCTACATCCAGCATAGTCTGCATCACTGTATCCCACAAGATTGATTTCTTTGCACTTTGGATACCACAGACCTACATTTTGTGTTCCTCTCAAATATCTGAAAATCCTTTTGACTGCAGCATAGTGTGATTCCTTTGGATCTGATTGATATCTGGCACATAGACATACACTGAATTGAATGTCAGGTCTACTAGCTGTAAGATACAGTAGTGACCCAATCATCCCTCTGTCTTTCCTTATGTCTACTCTCTTGCCTTTCTCATCTTTCTTGATCTTCACAGCTGTGCTCATTGGAGTGTTCTCCTCATTGCAGTTCTCAAAATCAAACTTTTTCAGAAGCTCTCTGACATATTTTTCTTGATTAATGAAGATGCCTCGATTACCCTGTTTAATCTGTAATCCTAAGAAGAAATTTAACTCGCCCATCATGGACATCTCAAATTCTTCACTCATTTCTTTTGCAAAGGATTCACACATAGATTCATTAGTTGATCCAAAAATAATATCATCGACATATATTTGCACAATCAACAAATGACCTTTTTCATATTTAATAAACAGAGTAATGTCAACTTTTCCTCTTTGAAATTCCTTTTTAATCAAGAAAGAGCTTAACCTGTCATACCAAGCTCTAGGAGCTTGCTTCAAACCATATAAAGCTTTTGACAGTTTAAACACATGATCCGGAAGATCACAATCCTCAAAACCAGGAGGTTGTTTGACATAAACCTCTTCAGAAATAAAACCATTTAAAAAAGCACTTTTGACATCCATTTGATAGAGTTTGAAGTCTTTATAACAAGCATAAGCACAAAGCATACAAATAGACTCTAACCTAGCAACTGGAGCATAAGTCTCATCAAAATCAATACCTTCTTGTTGGTTGTAACCTTGGGCAACCAATCTAGCCTTATTTCTGGTAACATTTCCGGATTCATCTAACTTATTTCTAAAGACCCATTTAGTTCCTATGATAGTCTTTCCTATTGGTCTAGGAACCAATGTCCATACATTGTTCCTTTTGAACTGGTCTAGTTCTTCTTGCATGGCAAGAATCCAGTTTTCATCATCTTCAGCCTCTTTGAAGCTTTTTGGTTCAAGTTCAGATACAAAGGCTACATTTCCAAAGTACTTTCTGAACTGGGCTCTAGTCATGACCTTTTCAGAAGGGTCATCAATAATGTCTTCCTGAGAGTGATTTCTCGGAACTCTAATTTCCTTTGGAAGTTCATTATTCTCTACTTTCTCTTCCCTAGGTACAGACTGTTCAAATGAAGATACATTTAACTGAGGATTTTCAACTGATAATAAATCATCATTTATCTTTTCCACAGTTAAGTTATTTTCATCAAACACTACATGAACAGACTCTTCTACCACTAGGTTTCTCTTATTGAAAACACTAAAAGCTTTGCTAGATAAGGAATATCCTAAGAAGATTCCTTCATCAGACTTTTCATCGAACTTTCCTAGTTGGTCTTTATTGTTGTTGTGAATGAAACACTTAGAACCAAATATGTGAAAGTAGCTTATGTTGGGTTTTCTTCCTTTCCATAATTCATATGGAGTCTTTTTCAAGATGGGCCTGATCAAAGCTCTATTCAAAATATAGCAAGCTGTGTTAGTAGCTTCAGCCCAAAAATACTTAGGAAGATTACTTTCACTTATCATAGTTCTAGCCATTTCTTCCAACGTCTTATTTTTACGTTCTACAACTCCATTTTGTTGCGGAGTTCTTGGGGCAGAAAACTCATGGTTTATCCCCGACTCATTACAAAATAGTTCAAAAAACTGATTTTTGAACTCACCTCCATTATTACTTCTAATAGAAGAAAGTTTGACATTTCTGTCATTTTGGAGTTTCTTAACTATGTGGACAAATTGGTCAAAGGTCTCATCCTTAGATGCTAGAAATAAGGTCCAGGTAAATCTGGAGTAGTCATCAACTATTACCAAAGCATACTTCTTGCCTCCTAGACTTGATGGTTGGATTGGACCAAACAAATCTAAGTGGAGTAATTCAAGTGGTCTACTAGTTGATACAACTCCTTTTAAGCTAAAAGAGCTTCTAGTTTGTTTACCCTTTTGACATGCATCACAAATGTGATCTTTGTTGAAATTTATCTTAGGAAGACCTTTTACAAGTTCTTTCTTAGATAATTTCGAAATTAAGTGCATACTAGCATGTCCTAACCTTTTGTGCCACAACCAGCTCTCATCATTATGTGAAACAAGGCATTTATCGTAAGATACTTTATCTAGATTAAGCATATAAACATTTTCAACTCTTGGAACTGTGAATAAAACCTTGTCAGATTTTGCATCAAAAACTTCACAGCTTTTGGAGTTGAAAACTACCTTCATACCTTTATCACATAGATGACTTACGCTTAGAAGATTATATTTTAGCCCGTCGACCAAAGATACATCTTCAATGGATGGTTGTGAGCCAACTTGACCTTTACCTATCACTTGTCCTTTTCTCTTGTCTCCAAAACTGACACTTCCTCCATTAAAGGCTTTAATTGAGGTGAACGTACTTTTATCACCAGTCATGTGTCTTGAGCAGGCACTGTCAACATACCATTGTTTTGACCTTTGTGTGCCTCTCACGTGTCCCTGAAATTAATCACTTAGATTTAGGTACCCAATGAATTTTGGGTCCTTGGAGGTTAGCAGTAGACAATCTCGACACTTTTGCTTTCCAGATAAATTTTCCTTTATATTGACCATTTCTAAATTTGCAATTTTTAATTACATGGTCATTATGATTACAATAATAACAGTTCTTAATTTTTGGGAGTTTTAACTGTTTATTATTATAATCCTTCTTTTTCTTTGATTTATCTGTAGCAAATCTTTCATGATAATCAGTGAAGCATCCAATCCCAGATTTGTCATTACAAGATCGTTGGGAGTTAATAATATCATGAAGGATTTCTTTTCCCTTTGAAAAACCCTTTATTATATGATCATCTTTTGCTTTTTGGTTTTTCAATGATTCTACCTCTTTAAGAACTTCAGCATTGCTAGTCTCTAAATTTTCAATTTTATCTAGCAATTCTGAATTCTCCTTTTTGAGACTTTTATTTTCTTTCTTGCATTTTTTGAATTTTAGCAAAGTCTCAATAGAGGCATCATATAAATCATAGCAAACAGAAATTAATTCTTCTTTTGTCATAAGACCAAAAGTTACCTCGGGAGATTCATCATCTCCATCGTCTGAAGAATTTTCTGATTCATCTTTTGCCATGAAACAAATGTGTGCAACTTCATCATCTTCTTCATCACTTGAAGATTCATCGCTATCGCTCCAAGTTGCCACCATAGCCCTTTTTCCCTTCTCTTTCTTCTTGTTGTCATTCTTCAAGTTTGGACAGTTTGGCTTGATATGTCCTGGCTTATCACACTCAAAGCAAACAACATTTTGAGAAGAGTCCTTTTTGAACTTATCAGAAGTTCTGGGCTCTTTATGAAAGTTATTTTTAGGAAATCTTTTAAAGTTCTTCTTTTTCAAGAACTTGTTGAATTTTCGAGTAAGTAAAGCTATTTCCTCTTCAGATTCATTTTCTGAACTTTCACTTATAATCTTAGCTTTTAATCCTGTGGATTTAAGCTTTCTTGCTTCGGGCTCTTTATCATTGACAGATGACATTTTTATCTCATGAGTGAGGAGAGATCCAATAAACTCATCATAAGCATATGTGGATAGATCTCTAGCCTCATCAATAGCTGTCAATTTAGGATCCCAAGCTGAGGGCATTGTTCTCATTAATTTTTTAATTAGCTCCTCATCTTGAAAGGTTTTTCCAAGGGTTTTTAGATTATTTATGATGGTGGTAAACCTCGTATTCATTTCTGAAATGGTTTCATTTACCTCCATCTTAAATAACTCATATTCGCGCATATACAAATTTACCCTTAGATCCTTCTGCTTTTGAGTTCCTTCATATGTGACCTCAAGTTTGTCCCATATCTCCTTGGCACTCGTACACCCTGAAACACGATGATATTCGTTAGTATCTAAAGCACAATGTATAATATTAATAGCTTTAGCATTTAACTGTAATTGCTTCCAATCATCGTCGTTGTACTCAGATTCAGTCTTGTTTATTGTTACGCCATCAACTATTTTTGTGGGAATAGATGATCCGTCTTTAATTATTTTCCAAACGAAAATATCACAAGACTGAATGAAATTTCTCATCCTATTTTTCCAGTAGGAGTAATTTACTCCATAAAATAGGGGCGGTCTAACTGTAGACTGTCCCTCAGGAATCTGTGTAGACATATTTCCTGGAAAATTAATCACCCTATTAGTCATATTGAATCTCTCTAAAGATGTTAATCTTTATAGGCAAAGAGATTGGCTCTGATCCCAATTGTTGGCCCAAATTATGACTATATAAAGACTAGAGGGGGGTGAATAGGATTTATTGCCTTTTAAAAGTATTATTTTCTCTTTAAAATATTTTGCCTATTAAATAATCAACTATAAAAGATTTTGCGGAATATTTAGTTGATTAAAAGATGAGAGAAAATAAGCAAGTTTAGCACGATTTAATCACAAGCAATTAAAGATAAAAGCTTAAAGCAAAGCAAGTGATTAAAAGCAATAAGTAGAGAGAGTAGGGATAGAAGGATTAGACGCAGAGCATTTATCCAGGTTCGGTCTCCTTGTGAGCCTAGTCCTGTCCCCGAGAGCACCTCTCGAGATTTTCCACTAAGGATTTCTTTAAGGGCAGAAATCAAGCCGGTAGAGTAGTTCTCACAATCCGAGACACTACTAGAGCTGAACACCTCTCCCAATATTCACTCTCTCAAACTTCCAAGTGTTTGAGCAACTCCACTTAGTTTTTCTCAAGATCAACTAAGAAACTTATGGCACTTTTCAAGGCTCAGTGATAACCTCCTAAGCTTGCGGGTGCTTAAGAACCTATTTTTTTTCAAGGCTAAGCAAGAACCTCTCTTACACTTTTATAAAGCTCTAGTGTAAAACCCAAGATTAAACCCCACCGTTTAATCTTTTACAATGATCTTTGAATGAAATAAAACACTCAAACTCTCGTTGTAAAGTTGAAGGAAAAATATAAACAAAGCTTGCTTGAATATCTCGTGTTTAAAGCTATGATTCTCGGTTTTATTTTCCTTGCTTCAACCTTCTCTTCTCCTTGCTATTTATAGGCAAACTTCTTCACCTCTTCAAGTTGTAGCCGAAATGGAGAAGATGTGTTGTCACATCAAGCCTTTATCTTCTTACATTAGGAGATTCTCTTTCTTCATCATCTCCCACTTAGGAAACCTACTCTTTCATTAGGAAACCTATTCTTCCTTTAGTAACCTTATCTCTTACACATGGATTTGATAAGATGTCATACGAAATGGGAAGATTGTAGGAAGATATGATGAGACATGTTACTTTGATGATTTCGAATAGATTGTGGCCGTAGGATTAAGGTGATGGCACAATGTGTGATTGAATCCTAGCCATTCATTTATACTTCTCTTAAATCATCAAATAAACTTATATCATTTGCATTCATCTAAGCATGGATATCATATGAGCATTTAATTCATATCACATGCATTCATCATCGTAAACATGTTAATCACATACGTAAAATAGATGATGATATCATAGATGGCAATATGACATAGTTTGTATGTATGCAAGCATCTTAACCATGGTATGACTTATGATAAATATATTAATCACATTAAGTTCATATCATAAGATTTTAATGAAGAGCATGTTAGGATGTGCCATTTTGATCACATAACAAGGCCATAATACATAGGATAAAAAGAGTTTTATTATGGCATAACTTTTTAGCTCGTGGCATAAATATCAATTAAACATAATTTAGATTCATGTGAGCATGTAATATTTAAGCCATAAAAGATGTGATCATGACATGCATACATATATACTTTAATCATATACTTTAACTAAAGTAACTCTAGATAGTATAATATTCTCATTTAAGCATTTCTAGAGTTAATTATATTTTTAGCACATAAAGTATATAGTTAAATTACTTTGTCCCAAATATATATATATATAAATATATATATATATATATATATATATATATATATATATATAAAGTAAAAACACACACACATATATATATATATATATATATATATATATATATATATAAAGCATATTATAAAAACCATATATTAAATCAAGTAATCAAAATCAACTAGAGTGAAATAACAATAATTGGAGTGCCTAACAATGGGAAACCAACTTCTTGAAGTAACATGTGCAGCCACCTAACCTCAAATGTGGCAGTGGCAATAGACCTGTATTCGGTTTGCGTCTACGAACAAGAGACCGTGTGTTGTTTGCACGACGACCACGAAAGCAACGAATCCCCCTAAAACATTGCGTATCCGCCAGTAATTTCCTATCATCTCAATCACCACCCCAATCGGCATCCGTAAAATAATGCAAACGTTTAAGAGAGCAACTTTTGAACCGTAACCCAAGGGAAGTTGTGCCATTAAGATACTGTAAAATGCGTTTCACTCCACACCAATGTAATTCAGAAGGTGCATGCATAAACTGGGAGACTCTATTAACCGCAAACGCAATATCAGGACGTGTGAACGTCATTGCAAACTATCCACAACACTACGGTACAAATACGAGTCAGAGAACAAAGCATTATCCCCCAATTTTTAATTTTTCATTCGGACTCGTAGGACTATTCACCAGCCAAGAAGACCCATGGTAGCCTTAGCGACGACAGACAAGCAATACTTCGCCTGGTGCAAGAAAAGACATTCGCATCCCATAGTAATTCAATTTCCAAAAAATGGTGTGCGCGTCCCAAATTGCATATAGCTAATGAAGATTTGAGAAACGCCACTACGTAGAAGATCCCTACAATTACCAGTGACGAGGAGATCATCGACATATATGAGACAGTAAATTCGAAAAGACCCCTGAGTGTATATATACAATGACGTCTTTGGGCGAATCCTCTGGCTCACAGGTTTACCACTAAATTCTGGCATACTTCCAGAAGCATCCTCACCATTTCCTTTACGCAAACGACCAACATACATAGGCTTTGAAATAACTATAGAAGTGTAAGTCGTGAATCGTATTAATGAAAACAAGTGTATATATACACATTACAAGAATATTCTAGAACACATAATTACACTAACAGTACATAAGACTATTATATGTATCATCCCCCCTCAAGTGGAGTAGGGGTGGAACAAATGCTCAACTTGTCACGAAGAAGATTAAAACGATCACGACTTAGCGGCTTCGTAAGAATATCAACAACTTGATCGGAGGTGGGCACTTACTGAACACAAAGAAGCCCCTTGTGCACACGATCACGAATAAAAAAGAAATCAACCTCAATGTGTTTGCTACGATGATGAAATACACGATTGAGCGTCATATAGGTCGCAGATAAATTATCACACAACAAACGAGGGGGACACCCAAGATGAATCCCAAGTTCTTGCAACATAATCTAAAGCCAACCAACCTCAGAAGCTCCGGTGCCCAATGCTCTATATTCTGCCTCAGTAGAGGATCGCGCCACAGACTGTTGTTTCTTCGACGTCCAAGAGACTAAGCTTCGGCCCAAGTAAAATGCAAACCCCGAGGTGGATTTCCGATCATCGGGATTGTCGTCCCAATCAACATCTGTATAACCATGCAAGAAAAGTGGAGAGTCGCGGTGAAGGTAAATACCATGGGAGCAAGTTTCTTGTAGATACCGTAAGATGTGTTTGACACCCTGCCAATGAATGAGAGTTGGAGCATGCATGTATTGGGCCAAACGATTAACAACAAAGGAGATATCAAGTCGGGTGAACGCAAAATATTGCAGGCTACCAACTATGCCTCGGTACAAAGTAGGGTCAAGAAAAGGATCGCCAAGGTTGAGTTGAAACCGTTCCTTGGTACACATAGGGGTCGGAATACCCTTACACAACTGGATTTTAGCTTTATGAAGAACCTCATCAATATATTTTGACTTATGGAGAAGAAGCCCTGTTGTAGTCCAACATGCCTCAACACCAAGAAAATAACTGAGTTTCCCAAGATCACGTAAATCAAACGACTGCTTTATTGAGCAACCAACAATTGAATAATCTATGCACTAGAGCCCATGAGTATAATATCATTGACATAAATGAGGCAAAAGATAGTAATGTTACCATGCCGATAGTAATACAAAGATGTGTCAGCTCTAGAACCCTTAAACTGAAGAGTGCGCAGAACATTAGTGAGGCATTTATGCCACATGCGGGGTGCATGTTTGAGGCCATACAATGAGCGTTGGAGCTTACACACATGATGAGGATAACGGGGATCTTTGAATCCGGGTGGTTGGTGCATAAACACATCCTCCTCTAGAAAACCATTCAGGAAAGTATTAGACACATCCAATTGGATAATTGTCCAATTAAGAGATACCGCAAGAGCTAGCAATAGTCTGACTATCGCAGGTTTGATTACAGGACTGTATGTCTCGAAGTAATCAATATCGGGTCTTTGATTGTATCCTTTAGCCACCAATCGAGCTTTATAACGTTCAACCGAACCATCCGGATTCTGCTTGATCCGAAACAACCAACCACATTTTACACAATTCTGACTTTCCTGATAGGGGACAAGAATCCACGTCTTGTTTTTCTGCAAAGCATCATACTCACGATGCATAGCATCACGCCAAACAGGTACGGTGAAAGCCTCCTTGACCGTTTTGGGAACTAGAGGGTTTGTGTTGAGTAAAGCCCAAGGTTGGCGTGGCTTACCGATCCCTGTTTTTTAGCGAGTCTGCATGTGATGAGTGTTTTACGAGGCAGCCGGTAAATGTGGAACAACATTAGGTTCAATCGCGACAGTGTGAGGAGTGGTAGTGGAACTGAGTGGAGCAACAGAGCAGGGTGGGGAGGTGGCGGTGGGATTGGTAGTTATGGTGGGGGAGCTGACGGTAGGGCTGGGTGGGGGGGAGGGAGCTGTAGGTGAGGATGTGGGAGCGGGAGATGAAGCTGGGGAAGATATGGAGGGTGTGGGTAGTGGCGAGCGAGGCTGAGGGTGAGGTGCAGGCTATTCGGGCAAGATAACAGGCCGGATGTTGGTTAAATTGGGGGTGGCAGATTGGCAAGGTTGAGGAGGGTGAGTAGACTGCTGGGTGAGGTTGTGGACATGTGCAAAAGTGATTGGGAGAGGCGACGAAGGTAGCATGGATGGTGCGGGCGACACATCACGAGAAGGGAGACCGGGAAACACCTGCTCATCAAAAAGTACATGGCGTGAGATATGATTTTTGACGTAGACGGATCAAAACACTTATAACCTTTGTGGACACGACTATAACCAAGAAAAATACACGGGGAAGAATGCATATCCAGTTTAGACTTAGTGTAAGGACGTAACCAAGGATAACAAGGACACCCAAATACATGGAGAAACATATAATCACGAGGTTCACCAAATAATGAACAAAACGGGTTAGCAAAGTTCATCGATGCAATTGGTGTACGATTAAGTAAATAAACAACAGTATCAAACGCGAACGTCCAAAATTGAGACGGAAGTCGCGCGTGATGAAAAGAGCTAAACCATGTTCGACGATGGTTCTATGACGACGTTCAACAATTCCGTTTTGTTCAGGAGTGTGGGGGCAAGACATTTGATGAGTTATACCATGGTCACGAAAATAAGATGTTAATTTTATGAACTCACTGTCGCCATCTGATTGAAACCGTTTAATAGAGCAATCAAAATACTTTTCAACAATGGTATGAAACTGAATGAAAACATCATGTACCTCAGATTTATGTTTCATGAAATAGATCCATGTATATTTCGTATAGTGATCAATAAACACAACATAGAATAGATAACCATCAAACGAGGTAACAGATGCAGGACCCCACACATTAGAACAAATAAGTTCAAGAGGAGCATATGTAGTATGATGTGACAAATCGAAAGGTAATTTGTGTGATTTAGCAATGGAACAAGAAGAACACAATTGATGAGAATCATGAGAAGCATTAATTTTATTATCTGATAATAAAAGTTTGACTGCAGGAAAGGAAGCATGTCCTAAGCGATCATGCCAAACAAACAAACTAGTTAAATTTGCATAACAATTGGATTTAGAAGCAGACAAACACAACAAATACAATCCATTGCTACTCTGGCCTTTTGCTTTGATCAATCTCGTCTCCAAGTCCTTGATAAGAAAATAATCAGAGAAAAATTCAACAGAAACAAGATTAGTTTTGGTTAGGGCATAAACGGATAACAAATTGTGAGTAGAATGAAGAACATGAAGAATGTTACGCAAATTAAACTTTGATGACTGAATGGAAACAATAGAGTGACCTACTCGAGATACATGGATAGTAGAGCCATTACCAATTTAAACACCATCAGGACCACTGTATTTTGAGTGAAGGTGTAAATTATCAAGATCGGAGGTGATGTGATGTGTCGCACCAGAATCCATGACCCAGGGTTGTTGTCCAGTAGGGCTAGAGGCTAGTTTGGATTGGGGAGTAAAATTGTTATCGCGATTGAACCTTGGTGAAGAACAATTACGGGCCACATGTCCAATTCCATTGCAGTTGTGACATTGGAGATGTTCCATGCCTTGAGAGTCAAATCGAGGAACCAAAGCCAATTGTGATCGAGATTGGGTGGGTCGAGAGGTGCCATCATAGGTGGAATATTGAGGCCGAGGAGTACCTGCAACCTCCCCCACCTCTGCCTGACTGGCCACGACCACGATTGGACTGGCCAGAAGCGCCGCTGCTTGGGCGAGAAGCCATTAAAGCCGTCGGTGCAACTTGGGAAGATTTTGTCTTCCTGTTTTGTTGTCTCTCTTCATGTAACATGAGGCCAAAAAGTTAAATTTGTTAATATAACGTAAAATTTATTATTTATGAAAATTTAAAATCTTATAAAATTATCATATTACATATATATGACAGTTAATACATTGAACTCGGTTTGATCCCGGTTGAACCTTGGTCAGACCTCGGTTCGTCGAACCGGTACCTTCACCGGTTTAATAGCCGGTCCGGTTCTGAAAACCATGCCAACAATATAACAAATTATGGCACAAAACAAAAAGAAAGTTGAGACACAACAAAAATGAAGTATAATAAAAAAAGTAAACAGTAAAATCAACTGAAAAAACGCATAACAAAAACAATAAAACTAATCGCAAAATCAAATAAGAGAAGAAACTTACAAGAGCACAAAAAATTTAGCAAAATAAAATAAAATAAAATGAGAACGAATGAAGAAACTAACCGCAAATATGGAGAGGTTATATAGAAACTAAAAAAAATCGTCAAATTCCATACAATTTGGGAGAAAAAGAGTAGCGCAAACGATCAGAAACTGTAACAGAAAATCGTGTTACATTTGAGGGAGAAAAAAGATGAAAAAACCGTTCAAAACCAGCTTTTATATACTTGGGTGAAAATACAATAATAACCCGCGCGCAATTCGTTTTTTAAATAATTATAAAATTGCCACCGCTTGGATATTATTGTCACACATTAAGTGGATTGTTATAGAATAGGTCTATTGTCACATTTGAGCCTGTCTCTTGGGTTATATTATTATTTATCTTAACAAAAGATACCATCTATATTTTTTTTTGAAAGGAATTTCTATTTAATTAGATTAAAATATACAAAGATTTTTTATTTTTTTTTTTGAAACGATACATAGATTATTTACATTATTTTATTAGATTAAATATCCACAGATTATGGGAGTGGGTGGAGAAACCATTCCTTGCTCCATGCATATCGTATTATAGTTGACATTGGAAGTGAAGTGCCTTTTCTGAAACAATGCCAATATTTTGTTTTTTTTATGGAAAGTATGTAAACTTTATTCACTGCCGACATAGAAACTTTGGAGTTGAAGTGGGTTGCAATTTTTACACTATAAGAGAAATTGAGGGAGGTCATAGAGAGTTTAATTGTATAAGAATGCATATTAATATTATTATTATTATTATTATTATTATTATTATTATTATTATTATTATTATTATCTCATAAATAAAAATAAGGGCAAATTATAAAAAAAATTCTCTTGGTTTCAGGTATTTTGAAAAAAAATTCATGTGATTTGTTTTGTCCAAATTTAATTTATACGGTTTTAAAATTTACTAAAAGGAGTACTTTTAAGTTCGACCTTTATAAAAAATGAATCGTTAAAGAACTAAAAATGGATTTTTCCAAAAATTAAAGTTGTGTTTTTGGTAACATATTTTGTAATGAATTTTTTTTTTCAAAATTATTATTCGAAAAATTTATCTCTTTAAACGTCAATTTTTCTTTACTTATTAAACAATACCAAAATGACATCAAAATTGAAAAATCGAAGAATTAAAGTTGCTTAGAATATTCTAAATATTTAGAATTTTCTGTTGTAGTCATGTTTGATAATTTTGATGATATTAACTAAACAAATCATTTCTTTTGAGAAATTTTATAACTGCATGAATAAAAAAGGGTGTTACTAAATCTAGCCGGAAAAAACACCATTTTGCCCGTAATTTTTAAAAAAGTTGCTTTTTAGGGAGTTTGATCATGTAGGGACTTGCGGTTTTCTAGTTCTTCTACGTGGTAGCACTAGCCGGCTGCAAGTTCCGTCACATGATGGGACACAAAAAGTCCTTTAATTAGATCATTCGTTACACCACATGTTGACACTAAATATAAACACGTGCCACAATGTCGTTGCACTAGGATTCTTCTACTATCACTGGTGGCACTGTAAATTACTTAGTCCTACCGTGCGATGACTGTGCTTTTTATTAGAGACCACCGGTTGCCGGACTTCTCTACTTGATCCAAAATTTTCACCTAAATTTAACCCGAAAATAAAGGTTTAAACTTTTACCTCATACGTTTTTCCGTGATTTCCTCCCCCTCCATGACGGTTCATGGCGAAAGGAAGTCAGTGCGGCGTCGGACGAAGATCGGTGACGGTCGGAGATTGTGTGAGTGGCAGTTTTGAGAGGTCTGAGACGGCGGCCGAAGATAAGTGTGAGCGGTTGTTTTTGGGAACTGTGACTGGCGGTGGTTTTTGAGAGGTGAGTGACGGTGGTTTTTAGGAGAGGTTTGGAGGAAACTGTGGCAGTGGTTTTTAGGAGGTGAGTTTTGGGAGTTGTTCATCTTTTACTTTTTAATTTTTTTTTCTTTTTTTGATCCTCAATATCGGTCAAGGGTATTTTAAGGACACCAGCCGGCTGGATTTAGTTCCTCACATTTAGCAAAACAACCAAAGGCATTTTTTTCAAAATGCCTAAAACTGCAGGGATTTTTTTTATAATTTACCCAAAAAACAATAATAGCATGAGGATGAGGATAATGGGGAACGTGTAAGATGATGACTTGCTCCTCTCTCTATAAAAAGAGAATTTTCCTTTTCTCCAAGTGTAGTGAAGTGCCTTTCATTTCTTCCTTTCTATCATTTCACTAAACACCAAAAATACTTCACTGTAACTTTCTTTACTTAAAAAGAAGAAGAAGAAGATGAAGATGTTAACAAGGAGTAGAACTCTTCCAAGCAGAATCCACCATGGAGCTGTGAATATCATCATGTCTTTTCTTTTTTTTATTATCATAATACAACTACAATTAGTGAATTGTTAGCTTAATTAATTAATTAATAAAGAAAGTAATCTTTGCATTGCAGATAGAAGAAAAAGATGATAGAAGGAGGCATTACTTACAAGTAGAAGCATCCCCTATAACTCCACCCCCTAACTACTCCAAGTGCTTTGATGATGATGGTCGCCTCAAGCGAACTGGTAATTTTTTTTTTTTTTTTTTATAGAAGAGTTATTCTATCATTAAATAATATAGAAAAATTACAGCATGATGGTCGCCTCAAGCGAACTGGTAACTCTTTTTATTTTACGTCTTTCTTTTTGTTTTCACTTTTCATCTCTTAAAGAGAAAAATAAAATAAAATTAAAAAGCTTAATACAACAAAAGCTCCTTTAACCGGCTAGAAATAGTTTATTTCTTATTTAAATTGATGTAAAATAATTTATTATGCGTCCAAGACTTTTGTAGATTGATGTGTCCGTTCTTTTTATATAAAGTGGTATACTTTACCATTTCTCAAAATTCATTTTTATTTTGTCACGTGAATTTTATGAGTTAACTATGCCACTTTAAATCCGTTTAGAAGTTAGTCAGACACTCTATAAATTCAGATAGCAAATCTAACTTTTTGACCAATTTGATAAATAAAAAATATTAAGCCAAAATTAAATTGAAAGAAGATTCTAACTCCTGCTTAACAGTTAATAATAGTGTTATGTGAGTTCATAACAATTGTTTATCCTTCTTTATTATTATTATTATTATAATTATTATTATTGCTATAAATTATTATTAATATATTTTTTTTTAAAAAACAACAAATCTGTATAAGGTAGTAGTAGTACTAGCATCAGTGATATTTGCTTTCATTTATCTTTATATGTGGTAGGGTCAATTCTTTTTTGGCTTTGTTCAATCATTTAAGCTACCTACTGTTCTGTAGTGAGGCAGCTGGATACTTTTATCATCTAAGCTATACCTTTTTTCCTTTGGGTTAATTGTAACTAGACTGTAAGTAAAAAATACACTTCCAGACATATGAAATGATATTAATTTAACTTAACGTTTATAAAATGCTGTCAATTTAAGTATTAGTAACAAAATTTGACGCTTTGAGTCATATTACCTAGAGAAATAATCTCCATCAACTGCGTATTTCAGAAGTGTCAAATTCTGTTATTGAGGCCATTAAAAGTATTATTTTGTTAACGTTGAACCTAAAATTGTTGTCATTTCAAACGTTGAGTCTAAACTAGTATCAGGTTGAGACTAAGAAATGGAGTGATGAAATGAACATATGGTTGCAGGGACATTATGGACAGCAGCATCACATATAATAACAGCAGTAATAGGGTCAGGAGTGCTATCATTGGCATGGGCAATAGGGCAGCTTGGTTGGGTTGCTGGTCCTCTTATAATGGTCCTTTTTGCACTTGTTAACTTTTACACTTCCAACCTTCTAGCTCATTGTTACAGAACTCCTGACCCCGTGTCCGCCCAACGAAATTACACTTATACTGATGCTGTCAAAGCTTATTTAGGTACCCTACCTCCTTTCTATTGTCTTACATATTCACTTTTTAATGCACAAATTTTAGCTAACCATATTATATAATACAATGCAGGGGGAAGAAAAGTAATGTTGTGTGGGTTGGTTCAGTACATCAACTTGTTTGGGATTGCAATTGGTTATACAATTGCAGCATCAGTCAGCATGATGTGAGTTTGTTCACAATAATAGCATACCATAAAGATACTAGTCCGTTATTAGTCGTAGATTATATAATAACAATAATGTATGTATGTTTAATATGAGTGCAGGGCAATAAAGAGATCAAACTGTTTCCATGCAAGTGGAGGGAAAGATCCATGCCACATGTCAAGCAATGTGTATATGATAGCATTTGGAATCACAGAGGTCCTATTTTCACAGATACCGGACTTTGATCAGATATGGTGGCTCTCTATAGTTGCTGCTGTTATGTCTTTCACTTACTCCTTTGTTGGCCTTGGTTTGGGTATTGCCGAAGTCGCTGGAAATGCAACCATCAAAGGAAGTCTTACTGGTATAAGTATAGGCACAGTAGCAACACATGCTGGATTGGTCACTCCTACCCAAAAGTTATGGAGAAGTTTACAAGCACTAGGTGCCATTGCTTTTGCATATTCCTTTTCTGTTGTTCTTATTGAAATTCAGGTACACATGCATACATACGTACATGTGTTGTTTGTGATATGCATACTGTCATATAAGTTGGACAAGTAAGTAATGCCACTGTTATCCTTTTCCAGGATACAATTAAATCTCCGCCTGCAGAATACAAAACCATGAAGAAGGCAACCCTTGTTAGCATTTGTGTAACAACTACTTTCTACTTACTCTGCGGATGCTTTGGATATGCAGCTTTCGGTGATAATGTTCCTGGAAATCTTTTGACTGGCTTTGGTTTCTATAATCCCTATTGGTTGCTAGACATTGCCAATGCTGCCATCATCGTCCATCTTGTCGGTGCATATCAGGTACATACATTTACAATGCATTACCAAGTGCAGTGTCACAATATTGCAAGAATATTAATTAGAAAGAAACATTTACAAGCTATCATGTATGTGAATGTGAACCTGTAGGTATTTTGCCAGCCTCTATTTGCATTTATAGAGAAATGGAGTGCTCGTAGATGGCCTAAGAGTGACTTTGTGACTGCCGTATACGAGATTCCTGTCCCCTTTTGTGGCGTCTACCAGCTCAACCTTTTCAGATTAGTATGGAGAACCTTATTTGTAATACTGACCACACTAATAGCTATGCTTCTGCCCTTTTTCAACGATGTTGTTGGACTACTGGGAGCCATGGGATTCTGGCCGTTGACTGTCTATTTCCCAATTGAGATGTACATTTCTCAGAACAAAATCGGAAGGTGGACGACTCGCTGGTTTGCTCTTCAGATTCTGAGTATGACTTGTCTATGCATCTCTCTTGCTGCTGCTGTTGGCTCCATCGCTGGGGTTGTTCTCGATCTCAAGACATACAAACCATTTAAAACTAGTTATTGATTGCTGCTTGTATCTATTACTCATATGCTATGCTATTGTTGTCTGAGTTGTAAGCTATGGATAATTAATTACATAAGCTCAACTTATCAACAGTGTTACCTTGGACATATAATAAATTCTGCAATACTCCTACAGCGTATATCCGATCAATTAATTGATTGTGACTACATTTATTTCACAACACCAATCATCTTATATTGGTTGGATGTACTACTCCACAAATATCATAGAAATTCTCTGGAAATATATGTCTTTTTCTTCCTACAGAAATTAATCCTCAAGGTTCGTGTATTGCTGTTGAGAATCAGGGCAGAAAAACAACATTTCAAGTTGAGCAATCTAGTACATTATTGTATAATAATAACAACAACAATAACAATAATATTAACCATAGTTTGGAAAAAAATACAAAACTTAAATTAACTTCTCTTCCGTGGTACAAAAGAGAGAAGCCGTTGCACACTCAAATAACACACCCTGAAAACAATAATATGCTAGTATTCATATATATTTAGTTAGTCTTGATCCCCCCAGTCCCAGCAGAATTTGCAATGGCAGCAACCTTAACAAGACTTGTGGGTTTGAAAGAAGTCTTCGGGTTAATAGCCTTCCTTATCTTGAAAACTGCCCAAGCAATCCCAACCGCATGTCCCGCCGCATCAAGCCCCTCGTGTGTCACCTTTCCAGCTTCTTTTCCAAACCTTCAAATTGCAGATATTCAATCATTAACTCAGTTTATGGAATCAATCATTTCTCCAATTCGTAAACTACATCTGTCTATGTTATCAAATCGAAATGAAGTTTAAGATAATGTAAGAAGCATTAAGTTTAAGATAATGTTGTCTCTGCTGACAGTGGAACAAGACATTCTTCAAATCAACTAAAAACACACCAACATAGACTAAAGCAAAGTCAATCATTGTGAAAGTGCCTTGTTGCATAAACACATTAAATGTGGTGGAAGTGCTCAACATGAACATACTTTTGTTCAACTTAAAGGGAAACTGAGATATACCTCTGTGAAACAAGACTTGTAGTAACAGCTGTTGATGTGGACAACACATTCCTTCCTGCATACTCGACAGCATCACAGACCTTGTCTGCGTAACCATAAAAGAAACACAATTGTCAGTGAAACTATACTATCAAGTCTTACTAAGGAACCCCATAAATCTAGAATGAACGTTAACACGTTTCGGCGGTTCTAACGTTATCGCCAATATGAAGTAAATACTCTTAGGTTTAGTTCTACATTTAACATTTTTGAATCGCAGTACTTCCAGTACCTCAAAACAAGTCACTTTTCCTAAGTTTTATATTCTTACAGCTTTCTGATTCTCCAAAGTACTGTACACTATGTATAAATTTACGAGGCATGACTGCGCCTCGAGAGCAGATGGAGAAGCTAGAAAGAACTATATGTTGATTTCGTAGATTATTCCCTTCGTTCCACATGGTTTAAGGGTAGTACTGTGAAAGGATTTACTGTCTAGAAAATCAGACAAGAGATGACTGTTTTGTAAATTACACTGAATCAAAACTGCATAAGGTTCAAGTGAATATAATAGCTACAGTTGTTTCATTATGGATAATTTCAGATATGTACCGAATAAGAACATACAGTATCTGGTGTCTTATGATGACGTGTGCCATGAAAGACATGATGCAGGAATTTCATTATGGATAATTTCAGATCTACCAGATAAAAACATCACCAACTATGAATGCAGATCATTTCGCTTCGATTTGTACTTTTGTAATGGTACAATTATGATCTCAACATCATCAGTAATTCGTCATATAAGCCACAAAAACACATGACAGAGAAGTACAGGATTGTCAAATTGGACGAGAAGTAAGAATAATGACTTACTGAATCCATCCAAAGAAGCAAGAACAATTTGTCCAGGCAATATGCTAAAGAATTTCTTGCCCACGCAGGAGTTAACAATTGAACTTGTAACGACCCCGGAAACTTTCAGAACCCTAGAAAGAGTTGCATTTGCCATATCCTCTGACTTTCTTGTCAACATATTGACCCTGCAAATATTCCAACATAAATTTTGAACAACTATATGTCATACTAATACTATACACACACATCAATATTATGAAAAAAAAAATCCCAATTTCACTAAACGAATCTATTGAATTGGTAATTGTTCTTATTCTTTTTTACCCTTTTAATAGGAGAATCCATGTATATATATTATCTCATTATTTATTACTCATAAGATGTAAGTTTTATTATGATTTACTATAATATAAACTTAATTTAACATCGTTTGAAATTATGAAGATTGACGGAGCTCTAACATTTAAGTATTTTCATTAACCTGAAAACTATAACCTCCAAAATGAAACGACTATTTCCATTTCATTACCTCGCTTATCTTCATTAACGTTCCAACATCCAAATAAAGACTAAGTATTAATGATAATTAAGATATGTAGGAATGAAATTAACCTCTTGAGGTTGTCCATAGTTGCGGGACTGATCTGCACATCAGATTGATCATTAGTCCCCAACAACCTGTTGCTGACGAGATGACTACCCTTGTTCAACCTATCGACAGCGAGATCCCCACACCATAAAATCCCTTTAATAAGGCGTACAGATCCAGCAGCAATCATACGAGCAACAGATGCACTATAATCTTCAACATTAGGAGCCAACACAGTCCAAAACGCAGCGGAACTCTCCTCCATCTCCTTCTTCTTCTCCTGAGTCATCAATTCCTCGGGCGAGATTTGCTTCGCCACGTTCCCCTCTACGACCACCCAGTTTCCTTCATCCTTAACTTCTTGCACCGTAAAACAACTGTGTTTCTCCAAGATCTCATCCAACTTCTTCAACAAAACCTCCTGTCCTTTGGATGCAATTGTGACCCCGTAATTCAATACCTCGGCTTCAATCTCTTCCACGTTTAAAGGAAGGCGAAGAGTGAAGAAGTAATGTGATTCATCAAGCTTAACAGAAGCAGCATCTTTGGCCAATGGCCAGCGAATACCATTATCGCCTACACGAGCAAGAACGGGGCCACCTTGTTTGAGAGTGACGATTGAGAGGTCCCCGGAAGCAAGGTGAACACTCCGGTCATTCTCGATGAGGTGGACAATTGCTCCGGGGATCTTGATCAGAAGCTGCTCCGACGAAACGGGTTCTTGATCTGGCTTAGAAGAACGGAATTTGGAGGTAAACATTTTCTTGAGGAGGAAGAAAAGAAGCAATGTATTTGAGAATTTAAGCAATGGAAATTATGAGAATGCTTAAGCTCTGATCTAGTTTGAGTTCGACTTGGTATATATATAATGGAACCCTATTGCAATGACGTGTCTACCTAATACTGGCCCGCGCTTTAACCGTTATTGAGCTTCCTCAACTTTCCCGCGCTTTAAATAATAACAATAATTTAAAGCTCAATCAAAAGGGATAATCATTAAGGGTAATTCCAACTTCGCCTCGTTTTCAATGTACATTTACATATGCTTAGGGTATGTTCTTTATGACTGAATGAATTGAACTGAACTGGACTGAACTGAATACTACTGAACTGATGAAGTGCATTTACCGAAGGGAAATTACTGATCTGAACTGAAATCATGTTGATAAGGTATAGAAAACATGGCCTTAGTATGGTTTCCATCAATCATACCAATCTAGTTGGACAAAATTGCCATATCAACTCTTCCATTTTTTCTCTTCAAAAATTGTTAAGCTTCTAGGTCCATTTTGTTGCGATTCTGGTGAGTTTGATTACAAGCTCGTTTTTACACCGATAAGATTTGGGTGACACTTAGAAAAATTTAAGGTCATTATAATGGCTAAATTGAAGAAAGAGTCAACCAAACGAAAGGTAAGTAATCATCATCCATTTTAGTACATTGATGTAGTTGTATATGATTTTACTTTCAAAATAGTAAATATGTGATGAAAACCAAGTTTTAGATCTCAACGCGACAAATGCTACAAGTTCATGGTTCTATATAATTGTAGCGTTTGTCGCATTGAAAGCCAACGCTACATGTTCCAGAACGAACTTGTAGCGTTGGCCAGGCCGGTCTCCAGGGGGAGTTTGCTTAGGCGACAGCCTAGGGCCTCATTTTTTACGAGGCCTCAAAATTCTTAATTTACAATAGTAATAGTTATAACAAGTTCTTAATTGACCGAGTTGTTACATAAAAGTGTGATGTATAGTTATGACATGTAGCTAACAATATATACATTTTGTTATTGTTATTAAATTTAGATATATTTTATTTTTTTATTTCTTATTAGGAAATTTTTCATAGGGCCTCCAAAATGCTATAGACCGCCCTGACGTTGGCCCACAACGCGACAAATGCTACAAGTTCATGTTCTATATAATTGTAGCGTTTCCCGCATTGAAAGCCAACGCTACAAGTTCCAGAACGTACTTATACCGTTGGCCTTGAATGCGACAAACAGTGTAAGTTCATGTATATACATGTATCGTTGGTCATGTTGAAGGCAAATGCTACAAGTTCAAGAACACAACGATAGTTGTCGCGTCGTAATGTAAACGCTACAAGATAGTAATTGTTATCGCGTCAGTTAACTTAGTGTTTCTAAATCTTATATGATTTCAACATATATGCATCAATAACTTCGTTTTCATCACTTAAAGTTAAATTTGGAAGTAAAATCATATAAAAATATGTCAATGTACCATAAAACAGGATGAAACAATGAGGAACTTACCTTTAGTTTGGTTCTTGACTCGTTCTTGGATTTATCCGTTACAATTGAGCTTGAATTCGTTGCCGGCAATTGTAATCGCTATGAATCGCTCAAAAATCCCTTTAAAATCACATCTAAATCTCCGAGAAAGTGAAACGTCTTCTAAGAAAATGAGAAAATGAGGGTATTTTTGTTTAAAATAAATGAAATATGCTAGATTGGTAAAAAATAATAAAGAATGTAAATAATATGTAAATGAACATTCAAATTGGACCAATTTAATAATTATCCCTAATCATTAATTCATTATCAAAGTATGTCACGTTTTATTTTTTTTAATTATGCAATTCTTTATGGAAAGAAAAAGAAAATTATTTGTAAAATAAAAGTTCCAACAATCCTATTTACATTAAATAATATGTAAAATTCTCATTCTATAAGTGATTTCAAGAATGGCTTCTCATCATCAAATAATAAAAAAAAGGCTTCTCGAACCTTAAACAATTCCAATTAATGGGTATGAAATTCAAAATTAAAAGGGGTAAAATACAAACAAATCTTTGTGGTTTTATGTTTGCACAAGGAAAAAATCTTTTAAAAACAAAAAAATAATATATATTTTTTTACAAATTTTGATAAAAAAAAGTTTGAGATTTCACAACTTTAAAAAATAACGGTTAGAGACCTAAAAATAGAACCTATAAATGAATAAACACTAATTTTTCAACTTAATAATTTTAAGATCATTTAGGTGATGTTTGGTGAAGAGACAGAAAGTAAACATTAGAGACATAAAAATAAAAATAAAATGATGAATTTGAAAAATAAAAATTTGTGGTTTCATAGCAAAAGTGATACTAAACAACTTTAATTCTTTGTGTTTTCCACTTTAAAGTCTTTAAATGGTTATTTTAGGCGATATAAATTGAAGAGTAGTATTTTTGTAAAAAAAATGTAACCGCTGATATTTGCATGATGAACTATAGACATGGTGACTATCATCCTCTCTGATGTTTATATTTTTTTTATTTTTTTTTAGGTGAATTGATAATACAAATCAAGTTGTACATACTTATCCGAGTGTGGCCACATGCTTCTCGGTCTCACTTATCAAGTGGCATGTGATATTATCTCATCATCAAATGAGTGGTGATATCATTGCTTCCTTATCCATATTAATGTGTTCATTGATCCATATAATACCCATACAATTAATAGTTAGTTACAGACTTGTTAGGCATATGTTAAAGTAAACGAGATTCCACACCAATATGATAATGAGGTCAAGTCAGTAAAGACCTATGACAAGTCACCATGTATCTTTCTTGTGCGGACCGATCAAATCTTGTACGTACAACATGTTGAACACTCAATCATCTTGTTTTGAGTAATGTCAAATTTAATCACTAGAAAATGGCAACCCCTAACTCCGAATTCATTATTGTTATTATTCTTGAAGTTATTGACTAACTCAGTAGCAAGGAAGCTACTGACATTATTAAAGAATCAAGTAAGAAGACAAACATGACTCAGAGCGATGTTAGCCAAAGATCAAAGACAACAACTACTTCAAAAATTGAACTCAGAAGATTATTCAAAATTGTGGAATCAAGCCAACTCAGAAGACGACAAAAGTTTCCCAATATGGTTAAGTCATAATGTAGTCAAGTTTATAAATCATTTCATGCCTTGACAAGAAAATGAAATGTTTTTCGTTCTGCTACAAAAATCTCTCTTCTGCAAACATCAAATTAGAAAGTTCAACATTCAAATACAATTCCAAGATGAATATCATTGCCCTGCAAAGAAGAAACAGTCATCTACAAAGTGTAATGGCAAATTTGAATTTCAAGATTGAAGCTCAACGACTAGTTTTAAGAACTCCTATATATAGAGCCTGAATTGGAAGTTTGAAGACACCACACTAAATCTAAACAAATCACTCAAGGCATCAATTTTTTACATAAGTTCAAAAGATCTTAAGAAAATCTCTTATACACGCCATTTTTAAACATTATTGTACTTAGTCAAAAGAGAGTGTGAATTCGAATATCTTATAATCATTCTGATTATTAAACAACCAATTGGATGTAAGTAGTTGTGGCAAGGATAATGCAAGTAGATTGAGGAAGGTACTCACTTGATGTACTGAGCTATTATAAGAGGCTTGTTTCTCTGCCTCAGAAAGTGATATTTGGTGGATTTCAAAATCTGAAGGGAATGAACCTTGGGGACATGAATATGCACAAGGATAGTGACCGAACCTAGATAAAATAGTTGAGTATCTCTATCTTTATGCTTTTTACATATCTTGGTATATTGCTTTTCAGTTTTCTCTACATGTTGAGTATTGAGCCTTAACCTACGTTACTGAGTATTAAACTATCATATCTGTGTTTAAGTAGTTTAGTCAGCATATTATGTCAAGTCTAGTTTTGAGTGCTAAGTTAGTCCACGTGTGACTTGATCCGGCTTCTAAGCAATTGGTGAGTAACAATGAAGCATTGCGAATCTTTTTGAAAACTCCTACCAACTCACTGATATTGAGTATCAAAAGCACCACTGTTTATATTTGTCGAGTGTTTTTAAGTTAGCTTAAAAAGATTTTATTTGGTCGTTCTACTCTATCCCTCCGCCCTTCCAGAGTATCATTCTACTCTATTCACACCCCACTTTTAGAGTATTTTAGTATTTGGGACCTACATAACACATGCCCATATTCATCGCTGACTATACAAATACTATGACCAGTATAAATACTACCATACAGTTATCGAATACATAACGTGTTGTTCTATTTGTTCCTACTATTAGAACAGACCCGAGATATACATTTATGATGATCAATCGATGGATAGCTAGCTTATTCATATTTACATTAAAAGATATAGACGAAATAGATTAACGCCTTTAGAAAATAACAATACATATTATGTATAAATGAATCAAAACTCAAGGTTTTAATACAATCATATTCAAACAAATGCTTCTAAACTTAGGACCCACCAACATTTTGAGAAGACAGCACTTGTCACTTAGTGCTTCTAGGTTTATCTTTAGCGCGCTTCTGAATTTTCCTTTTCCTTTATTGTGGGACGCTATAGCTCTGCTTCATTGAGTAACTCAAGATAATTTATGTCTTTTGGATGTCTGACTCTATTGAAAAACATTTCACTTCTGGACAATCGTTATGCTTGAGTTTTGGTCCAAATAATACTCGATACGAAAGGTTTACTTAGAGGAAAATTGTTAGTCCTTTAAATTCTAAATATAAAACTTCCTAGTATCCATGAATGTTTTCCAATTATCAAAATCATAAGTGTTCAAAAAAGGTGTTTCACATATACCATAATGTTTACAAGGGATGTGAGTTTGAGAATCAAAAAGATGAATTTTGAAACTACTATTAATCCTCCATTTAAAATATAAAATTTTGAAAGTTTGAAATAGATATAGGTAATTACACATAATTAAGATAATTGGGCCTTGTTACAGTAGAACTTTCAAGCATCTATTATAGTATGGTTATAGTGTGAGACAAAAGGTTTTGTAAGGTGGTGGTTGAGGTTTATCTCAAGTTGGTTTGCATAGGTTTCGTTTGGCACTCAGAATCATTATCGTTTTCATGGGTGCTTATTGAGAAGTGTTGAGAGTTCTTGGATAGGGACTAATAGATTATTATTCAGCACAAACTTATAGAAAGAGTGATCAAGCAGTTGACTAAATGATTAACTTCACAGGGTTGGGTAATTTCTTTTTCGTTTTCTGTTACTCCTCAAAGTGGGAAATTTTAAAATACTTCTGGAGTACGAATGACGGAGTACGTTCGATGACACGTCACATATGTTAGTATTTAGGGTTGATAATTTAGGATTCAAGGTTTAGTTTTTAGGGTCTAGGATTTTTATTTTAGGATCTAGAATTTTATATAAATTATTAACTAAAAAATAAATTTTTAATTAATTACACGTTGTCAAGATCTTATTAGTTAATGTGACATATATCAATCATTTATTGGTTTGGAGTACCACGTCATCGTGCTCCAGAATTATACTAAAATCTCTCCTTCAAAGTCCATGTAAAAAAAATCACTTTTTATATATATTTATATAGCTAAGATTCTCATGGGCTTATATAGAAAAGGAAACAATTATATAAACTATGTATTATTAGTATTATTATTAGGACATACTACCTATAACGAAATCTTTTTAACTGTATGATGAGCTTTTATGTACTCAAAATAAGAAAATATGATCCACCAATAATTACTAAATAAATATTCAATTACATGTTTACAGTAATCATGAAAACAATAATATTCACAAGTAAAACATGATAATAATTACATGCGTTTCGGACTAACCTCATTAAATGGAAACTTTTTATGATGGATCTAGTTCACCACGTAACACTAGTCTTTAACTAATAGTATTTCCAACACTTATTATTGAATTTGTAAAACAATAATTTAAGAACAATAACCAAATGCCTAACACATTCTAAAACGCTCATATCAATAAAGAAGCCCGTAGTTGGTACCATATTACCAAGCCATACCTTACTAAAGCCACAATAGTGTTTCACTACCTGTAAAATGTATGTCCATGGAGAACCTACAAGTCAAGAACTTGTGATTGCACATGGCCAAACATTAGGTGAAAGTTGCTAGACGACCTTCCACCTCCAATCTTATAACTCGATATATATGTATATTCCCATTCGACATGGATGTAAAGTTGCTTGATAATTCTACTCAGAGGTATTTCAGATCTTCAAGAGAATTTGGAAACAAATACATACTTTTGATCTATTAAGTCTCGGAGGATGCGAAGGAAATATCGTAATCAATGGCTATCGATCCTACTCTATACAAGGATGATACATACGGCTCCAAACACTATTGTCATCCCCACAGTGAACAAATTATAAGAAACTAGTGCTCAAATGGCGGAAACTCGGTTATTGATAACTTTTCCATAAAAAAGGTTTCTAGATCTTGATGGGACCAGTATTTGTGGACGTCGACAGGTGTTGGGATAGCTTGTTGAACCTTTGACGATAAAGTTTGTAATTTTTTTACACAGAATAGGCAAAGCAAGAATAAGAAAAAGAGTTGTTGTTAACTTACTTGAGAGATATTTCACTAGGGGGTGTGTATATAGGCTCTTCGTGGCGTGTTATGTTGCTCTAATTCAATATCTTTTCTCATTTACCTTTTTTTCTAATAGGTAAGGCAATAACACTATCGTTACAAATATTTCCATACGTACAGCCGCTCTAGGGGGAGGCGACGTAGGCGGTTGCTTAGGGCCACCAGTTTAAAGGGGCCTCCTGTTTAGCTCTTCAATAGGGATGAAACTAGGCTAGTTCTGAAAATCAGTGAACAACAACACCTCTATTTACATTTTAAGGTTACGAAATTTTATTTGTAAAAAGGTCAAAATGACATGCTTTTTTATACTTAATTCTCACAATAATATATAATTGATAACTATATCGTTCTCTGCAAATTGTTTCAAAAATTTGATTTTTATTTCATGTTTTTTTTATCAGCGCCTAAAGCCTCCAAAATGCTGAAGCTGACTCTGCATGTATATATGTCGCATGGCCGAGTGTCATATTGTCATCCGTATCTTTTAGGATGACACATCAGTAATAAGATTCGTCCGTATAGGTTTTGAGATCAGATATCACCATGAGGTGACACATGCCTAGCAAGTGCTCAATTCGATAATTCGTAGCATATCTCGTGTGTGCTTTGTGTCGTTGTGCCTCTCTTGATTTTCACAGCACAGAAGCCCATTTAGTGTTTTGTTTCTGGACCCATTTCTTGCCATAGATGGATCGATGGTTCTTCAGGCGAATTTAGATGTTATTAGTTATAAAAGAAAAATGAAAACCATCAACTATGCACAACAAGACCTATTTTACGAACAAAACAACCGTCAGAAACTGGAGTTATATCTTTTTTCCATTTTCATTCCAGACTTTTATGTGTTTCACAAACCTTTAATACCCCGAAATATGGATAAAATTTCTTTTAATAGAAACATTTTGTCACTATGTAAAGGATGATGATGGTAACTAGTAAACTACCAAACTCGTCAGAATGGTGATATTCAAACTGAATATTGATGGAAAAAACCCGTCAGCAAAACACACATCAGTATAACTTTTAGGCAGAAGGTTGATAGAATATTGTGTTGACAATTCTTTGCGGTAACAATTCCATCAATATATTCTACTCCCTCTGTTCTCAAATGTACATCGTTTTAAGCTAAAAAGTGAAAAATTAAGGATCTTGTATAATAACTAATATACCATTGACATCTCAAAAATATGTTTCTTTTTTCTCCATAACTCCTAAATATTTGGTTTTATTTCCTAAAAACTAGCAAATGATGTATTATATATATAGAGAAATTTTAAAATACTCCTGGTGTACGGATGACGTGGTACCCCGGACTAATAATTCGATGATACGTCACATATGTTAGTATCTAGGGTCAATGATTTAGGGTCTAGAGTTTAGTTTTTAGAGTTTAGGATTTTTATTTTACGGTATAGAATTTTATATAAATTATTAACTAAAAGTAAATTTTACACGTTGTCAAATATTACTTTCTTTTTTTCTTACGTAATTAAAGGGAGCAATATAGATGACAAAAATTTAAAATAGAAAAAAATGACAAAGCAACAAATATTTGTGAATTTTTCAACTTATTTAAGCGACATACATTCAAAAAACGTTGATAGCAACATTTTCTTGACATTCTTAACTGGTCAAATACTTCTTGGTAGGCTGTTGGCCGAATTTTCCTTCAATATATGTAGAGAGAATAATAATATTTACAAATAAGCTTTTCTCACATAATTTGAGCATTGATTTTACAATTAAAATTTTATATATAAAAAGAAAAAAAAAAAAGACAATTCTCACACATAAAACAAAGAGATTATGAAATACGATCCAAATCTAAATATGGCTTAATATATAAATAGTGATATTTTTTCATTTTTTTCATTTAAGTTTCTCAATTTAAGGAACAATTTATTAGCCATTTAAATTTGTACTTTTTTGCATTTGACTCTTTTAATTTATCAAATATGACTTATTTTGCCTCTTTATGTTGACATGACATAATATAAGTGATAATAAAAAATCCATATCACATCAGCATAAAAGAGACAAAGTGCGTTACATTTATAAGTTGAGGGGACTAAACGGAAAAATATTACAAGTTTAGAAGGCTAAGTGAAAAACAATTACAAGTTTAGGTGGCTAATAGGTTATCCCTTAAGTTGACGGGAATAAGTGAAAAAATTGACAAATTTAGAAGGTTATATATGTATTAAGCCTTATTAATCAATCCATCTAGTCCATCTCATTTAATTTATTCAATCCATCTTATACTAAATTTACGTGAATTAGATGAATATTTAACCATAATCCATCCAATCCACATCTGAAAGCCTCCATTCGAAAGTGAATGGGCCGAATTGCAATACGAAAGGAGATGTGAGTGATATTTTGAAAAGGAATTGGAGAAAGAGAATAAAGGTATGGAACAAATATGTTTAACTCAACGAGAAACAAAACTAAACTGAACTATGTACGTGTCTGTGAGAGGCATCGACAAGAAATATGAATTTTCATTCACCATTTGTGTTACGATGTGTTAGCAAAATTCAGTTCAGTTTAGTTTCATTCAGCTCCGTTAAGTAAATTCTGTTTAGTTCAGTTTCATTTAATTTTGTTAAGTTTAGTTCAGCTATAAAGAACGGTCCTTAATAAACAGCATCACTACACTACTGCCATCAATTCATCTGTCATTCTTAGAGCTGAAATTGAAGGAAGTTAAATGCTATTGAACCAATTCAAGAGAAAGCAATTTGGTATTTTGAATCTCAATTACTTCTCTATTCCACGCCGCCGATGTCTTTCTTCCGCCATTGATTCTCCTAACTGCTTTAAGCTCTTGCAAGATTGCTTTAAGTCTGGTAGAGTTAATGATGCAGAGCACCTGTTCGATAAAATGTCGCATAAAAACATAGTTACGTGGTCTATCGCCATTCACGGATATGCAATTAATGGCTTCCATGAAAAATCCTTAAACTTATTTTCCCAAATGAGATTATCCGGTTTGCTTCCCAATTCTTTTAGCGTCGTTGGACTTCTCGTTAGCCTTTCCGGCATTGATCACTTGATTCTAGCAAGGTCTATTCATGCCCTTGTTCTTAAAATTGGGTTAGGATGTAATTCATTTGTGGCTACTGCAACTTTGGATGCTTATGGAAAATGCGGGAGTGCTTTTGATTCGTATAATGTATTCAAAGAATTGAAGGATCCGGGGTTGGTTACTTGTAATGCAATTCTTGCAGGGTTGATGAAGAATGGATTTTGTCAAGAGGGTATTTTTCTTTTTGAGGAATTAAGGAAGTTCGGGTTGGTGCCTAATGAGTCTACATCGTTGACTCTTCTTAATGGCTGTGTTTCTTTGAGGATGAGGCGGCTTTGTGAATCGGTGTTTTCTTTGATTATTAAGCTTGGTCAGTCTTCAGATGTGTCCATTAGAAATTCAGTTCTTAACATGTACTCAAGTTTGATGGACTTGAATGATGCTTTTATCGCTTTTGATGAGATGGAATGTAAAGATGTTATCAGCTGGACAACAATGATGGGTCTATTAGTTGACCTTGAATATGGCTCTGATGTTTTTGAACTTTTCTTCAAGATGAAGGAGAGCAGGGTAAATCTCGATATGCTAGTACTAGTGAATCTGATATCAGCTTGTTCAATCCTAGGAGATTCGAGCAAGGGAAGACAAATCCATGCTCAAGCACTCGCTCATGGATATCAATTAGAGCTTCCTCTTGTAAATTCCATGATTTCAATGTATTCAAAGTGTGGCAATTTAGACTCCTCCAAAACCGTGTTTAATCAAACACCGAAAAGGAGTCTGGTTTCTTGGACAGCAATTGTTTCAGGATGTGTACTGAACGGCCAACCAATGGAGGCATTGGATCTTGTGATTAAGGCTAGAGTAGAAGAAAGCTACTCCTTTGATTCAATTATGCTTGTTAGTGCTCTAACAGCTTCAAGTGAGCTTGTTGCTTTAAAGTTTTGCCAGCAGCTGCACTGTTATATCCTCGCATCTGGGTTTTCCGAGTACAGATCAGTTCAGAATTGTCTTATATCAGCATATTCGAAATGTGGGAATGTTGATCTGTCTCACACTGTTTTTAACGAGATGGGTTTGCTTCAGGATGTAGTATCTTGGAATGCAATTATAAACGGATATGGAATCAATGGCTATGGAGAAATCGCTCTCGAACTATACAATCAGATGATAAATGATGGACAAGCCCCTGATAGCGCGACCTACTTGTGCATTTTAAGCGCTTGTAGCCATTCAGGATTGGTAACCGATGGTTTGATGATCTTTAATAAGATTATAGAGGATGATAAAATCATACCGAGCAAAGAACATTATGGTTGTGTTATTGACTTGCTTACCCGAGTGGGCTGCTTTACGGAAACGAGTGAGTTTAGTAGCAGATTTTTGGAAGATATGGGGCCAAATGCTTGGAAAGCTTTGCTTAACGGATGCGCCCTCTATGGCAATGTGGAATTAGCAGAAGTTGCTGCAAAACACATATCTGAAATGGATCCTGGAGAATCAGGACATGGCGTGCTCCTGTCAAAAGTTTATTCATCGGTTGGGAGATTTGGAGATGCTCAGTCTTTGAGAATGTCTATGGAAAGCAAAGGATTTACCAAGAATCCCGGTATCAGTATTCTGAATGAGATTAGAAAGGATTGGGGTTAAAGATTTCATCTTTTGAAGATATATCTTCAGGACATCCATTATATTATTGTATAATAGTTTGCTTGTTTGAATTACTGTTATAGTCTTATAGATCATTTTTATTATTCTTCGCTAAGGCCTAAAATAATTTATCGTTATCTCTAATAGACGCTTAATGCTAATGTCTTTCGATGAAGTTAGTCAGACATCCTTAATTAGAAAATAATAAACAAAAATTCAGAACTGCGATGGTAAAATTTTCATAATGTTCAATGTGAGAAATCCCTCCAACCTTCATATATATTGACAAGAACTGGAGTTGATTGACAATGCAAATACAAACAATTATATTCCAACTCAACAACAAAAATACCCAAAAGTCAAAAGCCATCCATTAAAGTACTAAAAAGTTGTGAAGACTTTTTTTCCTAGAAACAATGTCAAATAATCATTTCAACCAAATCAAAGATTATATATAAACTAGAAGATACCCTCGCGTTGCTTCGGGAATAAAAACAAAAAAAACAAATGAAATAATATAAAGAAAAATTAAAGAATGTTATAAAAGTGTATTAATAAAGATAAAGTACATACAAAACTTAAAACTGCAGAAATCTATAAAAATGGCGTAAAATCTACGCCGACCAAAAATATACATTGAAATTTGAAGGAAAAATTGTAATCATATCTTCAAAATTCTTTCGCAGTCCATCACAAATTTGAAGCCAATCTTGACTATGCATTTGACAATTTACTAATCAACCTGCATTTCGAAATATAAACAAAATTAACATTTGATATAATTTAGAAACAAAATACAAAAACAAAATCTATCTTGAATAAAAAAGTAAGGTATTGTTTTTTTACCAAACTGGACTAAATTATACAGAATGTTATTAAATTGAATAATAGCGTAGTAATAATTATAATACATAATAATCATTTAGGGATATTTTATGGTCACTTTGTTTTTCACAAAGTAACCATTACTTTGTTTTGTCAACCATTGGATCATGGGTTAAAAGCTAATCCAATGGTGAAAAAGACAAAGTGTAAACAAAGTAAGGGATTTATTCTAATTATAATAATATTAATAAATATTAAAATTTAATAAACAATAACTATAATAAGGTGTAGGCTATGGTCACTTTGTTTTTCCCTTACTTTGGCTATACTTTGTCTTTTTCACCATTGGATTAGTTTTTAACCCATGATCCAATGGTTGACAAAACAAAGTAATGGTTACTTTGTGAAAAACAAAGTGACCATAGAATATCCCCTATAATAAACCACTATATATTATAATTACATAAATAATACTCTTCGGCTTTTAATATGTCATTTTAGAATTTTCCACATATTAAGAAACAAAATAAACGTGAGTTAAAATAAAAAATTAGCATCAGTGAACTTAAAAAATTCTCTCATTCATTGGTGTATCACTAAACATTAAAATCAAGAAATACGTAAATCAAGACAAATACTCTCTTATTTTATGGTTGGCCACTAAACATAAATATATTAAAAACATGTGAATCAAGATATATATTCGTTTTTTGGATAAAAAAATATTAGAAATTCTTAAACAACGAAATCATCGTATTTTAAAAATCAAACCAACTTTCTAAAGCATCATATATTAGAAAATGAGAGTAACAGCTTATATAAAAGAATAAACTATTAATCATATAATAATAAAAAATTCTATGGTTACTTTTTTCTTTATAAAGTATCAGTTATTTTTTTGTACACCATTAAATTATGGACTCCAAACCAATCTAATGGTGAATGAAAGAGAAAGTTAAAGAAAGTAACTATAGCCTGCATTAATAATAGTTTAAAATAAATAATGCAAAATAAAGATAAATAACAAATTATAAATATATTAAATAATGATAAATTATAATGCATAAAGATTTATATACAAATGCAATGACGATGATGATGATGATGATAATAATAATAATAATAATAGATTATTCTAATTATATTTATAACAAATAATATTAAATTGTTCACAAAAAGTAATAATAATAAATTATTATTATATATATAAATAATAAACATAAATAAATTATATATTCATAATAATAATTATAAATAATATATAATAATAATAATAATACGATGTAGTTATAATTATAATACATAGTACAAAATTATATAGAAATACTAATCTTATTAAATCAGTAATAAATTATATTAATATTATAAACAACAATAAACTATATATATTTATAACAAATAATAATAATAAGTTGAATATGAATTAAATTAGATTGAAATCAAATTGACTTAGTAGCATTGGGCACAACCCATGAAGAATATACACAATTCATAATTCATATGTGATTTCATAACATTAAATAGAGAAAAAATTTCAAAATAAATTGGGATTGAAAAAAATTAAACTGATTAACAATATAAGAGCTAAAAAAACTCTAAGATGTTCAATAGTAAAAAATTGCCATGAACATTAGAATTTATGTGAAGAAAAAAAGGTAGAGGTTAATGAATTCAACTAAAATTAAAAATTTACATATTCTATAAGTGGAAAATCATACATTAAAAGATGGAAAAAAAAGAAGTCAAAGGTAAGAGGTCACCGGTTCTGCTGCTGAAATCAAGCAGAACCGCAAAATTTGCTAAAATTGAAAACAAAATATACAAACATAAATAGATTTTACATTTCCAATTTTTCGTAGGTGATTGAGGACTTAATTCAAACATGAAAAGTCAAGCATGTTCATTTCTACTGTGGATGTATAAATATTCATATAGAAGTTTTAATAGGTGCAGCAAAGTTGCATCTTCTCACTCTAAACTCAAATTTTGTTCATTAGTTCCCAGTGAGTTGTTGAAACATATTCAAACATTTGGTCATATTCTAATTTTTATGCGAACATGTCACGATAAGCATTCTATAGAGTTCTTTAGCCTCGAGAATAGAAACCTCATCACATTTATATATATATATATATATATATATATATATATATATAGGGAAGGGATCAGGTGAGAACACCCTCATATGTAAGAACACTTTTATATGTGAGAACACCTTCAAAACTACGTAGTTTTAATAATGAGGTAGGACCAAAAGGGAAATTTGTCCCTTTTATTATGTTGCGCAGGAGATAAAGGAGAGATAAGGTGTTGGTGATGAGTAAAAATTTAACTTTTCTTTATTTAAAATCATTTTCTCGAGTTGTTCTAACTCCGATTTCAAATTTTTTTATATCATTAGACTCGTGTCGTCTAGAGGTTCATTTTAAGATCCATGATGCTTATGTAAAAACGATTTTTTAAAATTTTGAACATGCAGAATATTTATTTGAACATAACATTTTCAAGTTTCAATTGCTGCTGTAACCAATAATTTTAAGTTTTTGAACATGCAGGTTATTCTTTTGAGCATACGTTTTAAGTTTTTGAAAATATGAAGTATTTTTTTGAACATAATTTTTTAAGTTCTTAAACATGTGTCAATTGATAGTTTTGATGGGAAAAAATAATATTAGTATAATGTTTTGTGAAATTATCTAGTTTTAGTGATAATACATTCAAATTAAGCATCAAAACATGAAAAATTATCAAATCTTAGTGATAATATTAGTTTTTTTAACATTTTAACAATGAAAAAATGCAAATTAACTACAATTGACACTCATGTTCAAAGTTACAACACATATGTTCAAATTGTTAAAACGTCAACTTTACCTAACAACAATGGTACTCAAAATAAGCGTCTCGACAAAACAAATCCAACGGTATAAAAAAAGTTCAAATCGGAGTTTGGGAAAGTCGGGAAAATTTATTTAAACAAAATGAAATAAACAATAATTAAAAAAAGTACTAATTTCTCTCTCCTGCTCTTACATCCCATACGTGTCCATAAAAAAAAATGACAAATTCCCCTTTTAACCATCTCTTATTAATAAAACTACGTAGTTTTGGAGGTGTTCTCACATACAAAGTGTTCTCATATATGAGATGTGTTCTCACTTGATCCCTTTTCTATATATATATATATATATATATATATATATATATATATATATAAAGAAAAGAAAGAACAAAAGTCTAAGAAACCCGCTTAGGTGTAAGATACAAAATAGAAAACAATACCTCTTAAGAAACTGAACCGTGGTTAAAAATCCATTATTTAGATTATTGTTCCTCGAATGTGGCAAAAGATGAACCTGCAAACGTTTTTTAAATGCACAGAAATAAAGTAAAATTAACTTACAAAATGAATAATAAATAACAGAACAAAAGGAAATAAGACTTCCATGTTCAACCAAAACTAAACACACAAAACACAACAAAAATTACCAAGTAAATCACAGAATTAAAAGTATATCAGAACCCATCTAGTTGTGTCTATTATAATAATTTGGATGTAATTTACCGGATTTCTCTTCTCAGCACGTTATTCCTGTCCATGTAACAATTTTTCAAATAAAATACAAAAAGAAACATGGAATAAAAGTTCAATAAAACAAAATTTAATGGCACATTTTTTTTCCAGAAATCATGACTAATTATATAGGACTACTTTGAAAACGCAATAGTATAAAGCAATCAGCCATTAGAAGTAATTGCATGCATCAACATAAAAAGACACCAGAAATTGAAATGCAAAAATAAATTACATGTATCTAATACTAAATCTAAAGCCAAACAAAAAAAAAATCCAAATTCAAAACCATCCAGGAGATACAGATTATGACATTCCAAAAGAGCTAAACATAAACAAATCCCAAAAAACACAAAGAGACAGCTAGCAACTGTCTAGTTATTCATTAACAAAGACTTAGCACAAAAGAAAATTACAGCCCTTGAAAGATGGAGAAGGTAGAGATTAATAAAAAGAAATCAAACCTGTGAAAATGAAAGATCAGAAATCCAACTTTGTTCCTTCATCTGAATTGATCTGTCAATCAACTCAAAATTGGCATTAAAACTGACATGCACGGCGTGGAAATTGAAAGAGAAATGAGAGAATACATAAGATTGATAGAAAATTGAGGTGAGAAGGAAACAGGAATGAAAGGTGAGAGAGAGAGATTAAGACGGCGAATGTTAACTGGGTGAAAAAATGATGCAACCCTAAAAAATGGAGAGAGAACATAGTCGGTTATGTGAGCTGATATTACCAATGTGTCCCTCCGTTGAGAAGGAAAGATAGAAGGTCAAATTTGTAAAAACCTGGATTGCAATTGGCACTGTTCAACATGCACGCCTTTTATACTATTTTATATATGATATTCTAGCAAATATAATGTTCTTTAGGATCGAACTTCAAGTTCCTTTTGAGATGGATTCTACGGGTAAAACTCCGACGATCAAGTCAGTATGATTTCAAGGAAAGAAAGTATTTTCGTATAGTATAAGTATCTAACATTTTATCTTAATTTTCTTCTCCTTTTATAGCTGTTGATTAACAGTTATTTCGTGGAGATGGAGATCATGGGTAATGGTGGAATAACTGCGTTTGTGCAGTTATTCCACCTGCTTGAACGATGTAGTTTGGATGACTTGGGTTTGCTTATAACGCTTAATGGGCTTTTTTTTGCAACCGCTCTGACCCAATTTGAATAACTTTTTGTTAAGTTATCAATAAATGAATACGGTAGCAAAATAAGATTAATGTTTGAAAACTACCTAAAGAATGACATTGTTTAGTGTTATACGATTAGTACTGTCAAAAAACATTCGTAACACAATTTGACACTTTTCGCATTCATATTACATCAACCGTATGGTTCCTCGGAGAAAACATGCAAATCATTTTTCATCAATTGTGTATGACGTATCAAATTCTGTTGTGAAAGCTTTTAATTGTACTATTTTATTAATTTCAAGCTCAAATTGGTAAATTCTAGGTCTGAATTGATACCATTCTATATGTTGAACCTAAATTAAACTTCGGGAAAATCTTTAAGCCTATTTTTATTTTATTTTTTTGTCAAGTAAAAAAATTAAATTGAGCTTAAATTCGTTACAAAAATACAGAGGATGAACAAAATCTCAAACTCCATAACCAGACATAGATCAGTCGCTAATTGATTCACTTATCGTAATACATAACTAATGTAATAATCTTTTAAATTCAAGTACAAAGACTTATCATATAATCTAATTCAAAAGGGGACATGTTTTGTATTTGTTCTGATTGGATGAGTAACAATATAATCTTCAATATTAGAGATCGTCATAGAGCAGTGGTAGAGTGTTTGAAACTATTTTTGACACAATGGTGGAAGACTTGCTCAATCCAAAATTGATTGTATGATAAACTAGATTTTTTTTTTGGTTTTCCTTGCATCCGGTTGATAGACATGATATTGTAAAATGTATATTGCTTGAATTACAATGGAGTATTACACAGAATATATACCTGGTACAAGAGAAGAAGAAATCACAAGAATAAGGAAAATAATAAAATTCAATCTAAGAAAAGGAAACTAAGACAATCAGTAATAATGTTGATTGTCTTGAGGAGCAAACGATAGTCTTGGTTGACACAAGACTTGGGAGACAAATAAGAGAGGTTAACACCGGTATTCAAATCCATACTGTGCCGACTAATTCGGATTTGTGGCGGGTTCAAGAATTATGGTATTTAAACTCCTCTCAATTGCTATTATGGGGGATCAATCTGCAAACCACCCTACCAAGCGCAACCACATACGATTACTGCGTCAACCAACAATTGATTATGATAAACTACACTTGTTTACCTTTTTATGCAGAAAACATAAATACAACCACACAAAAAAATGACATAACAACACACAATAGGTGGCAAAACAGAGACAGAAAAAACAACCAAAATTAAGATAATAATAAAATAAAAGCGGCACCAAAATTTATCCGATATCAGACCAATAATCAAATTGGATTGAAATAACCATCACTTATCGGTATTAAGAGGGTGTTTGTTTACTACTTTTCAAACTACTTTTTGCTTTTCCATACTAAAAAGGAGAGTTTCAAGTGTTTGGTTAGTATCCACTGTTTGCTTTTTGATATACAAAAAGTACTTTTAGAAAAAGTAGAGAATTCCTACTTTTCAAACATCTTTTACGGTTTGGATGTGTTATCTCTTATATGCCCTTCAAAATTTCATTATTTTAATATTATTCTTAAATTGATTTTATAAACATGTCCATATATGTCATTCTACATCGTAACAGTAATAGTTAATCATAATTTTACCAAACACTAATAATCAAACAGCAAACAGCAACCAGGAATTAGAAACAACAAACAGCAAACCGTAACAGCAACCAGCAAACAGCAACAGCAACCCGCTGTTAAAACAAACAGGCCCTAAATTTATACTTTACTATATAATTCCATAAACTTAATATAATGATATCATTTTATACTTATATATTAGGTTGCTGGAGATTACACTGTTAATTTTTTGGGCAACTGTTAAACTATTTGGTTGAAATCATTATTTGACATTGTTACTAAGAAAAAAAAATGCTTACATTTTTTTGAATAGTTTAATGGATGGTTTTGACTTTTGGGTATATTGTTGCTGAGGTTGAATATAATTGTCTGAATTTGCTTATTGTTAATAAAATCCAGTTCAAGGTTGGAGGGGTTTTCTCACATTTTAACATTATGAAAAATTTTAAAATCGGAGTTCTGAATTATTTTTATTATGTTACAAAAATCTTATTATTGAATATTTTAACTTTCAATTAATGTATGGAATTTTTTTGAAAGACCGTGTATTTAAAGGATGTCTAACTAACATTTTTTTGCGAAATTGGATAAATAATTTAAGCCCTGATCTTGTTTATTGGTTCCATAACTGCTTCGGATTGTACAAACCAAAACATACCACATAAGTAAATGTGTTTAATAATCTCTATTGATGTCTTTTAGTAATTAGGCTATGGTTCCTCTACTTTGTTTGTACCATGGTTATTAAAATCGGTCCGTTCCGGCCAGTTCAACCGGGTTGACCCGGACCCGGAAGGTAAACCGGGCCGAAGGTACCTATTTTTTTGCAAACTCAAAATCCGCTAAAAACCCGGTGAACCGGCCGGTTGAACCACCAACCCGGAAACCCGGTCACGGTTCCCGGGTCTAAATGGGTCAAAAATTTATTGTCAAAATAATTCCTAAATAAACTCAATTTTTTTTAATACCTAAAAAAACTCAATTAATAATTTATTCTTAAATAATCAAAGACTTAAATAGCAAATAAATTCATTTGCCACCTTCCATAAAATTCAAATAAACAAATTAAATGATAACTAAATGCTAATTTGGCACCTTTCAATTAATATATTCATTATAAATAAACAAATTAAATATTAATTTGCTACTTGTATTAAATTTTTATTACTTTAAAGTATATTTGTATTATGAAAGTTTTAAATTTATGCTTTATTATATTAGAAGGTAAAAAATAATACAAATTGATGACATTTTACTATCGTTATCGACCCCCGGTTCAACCCCGGGTCAACCCCGGTTCAACCTTAAACCCGTGACCCTCTAGCTCTTCCGGGTCTTTGACCGGGCCGGGTCTGACAACCATGGTTTGTACTTTGTCATATTCACCATTAGATTTGATTTTACCCCAGGATCTAATGGTGGACAAAACAAAGTAATGGTTACTCCGTGAAAAACAAAGTAACCATAAAATTTCCCTATTACTTAATATTCAAGATTGTATATGTCTATAAACCTTGTTATGACTTTGAAAGTAATTTGATCAAAACTGGTGAGGCATGTTCTTTATAACTAAAAATTACGGAATTGAAATAAACTATTAATAAGTACTGATAAAATATAAATAATTTATCAGAATTCCATGAAAAACTTATATTGGAAGCTAATGAAAATGCAGCTAACCAAATTCACTTATTTTTTTTAAAGAAATCTCAAGAGCTACATAATTTTAATATCTGTGGTGAATGTGTTAGTTTAGTGGTTAAACACTCTACTTATAATCAGGAAGTTCATGAGTTCGAATCACACCAGAAACGAGAGGTTTTTCTTTTATTATTTAATGTAATCTTTTAAAAAAATAATTCCAATATCTTTTAAATAATTGTTTGAGAACCATATATTAGTATTGAAATTTTGGTTGGAGATATAGTTAAAGACAAGAATCTGATATGCTTTAATTTGGTAAGATTAATTATGTGGAAAGCATCGCTCCACCTTGACTTGTGTTTATAAGCTCATCAATCCCACAACAGTACTATTCCCTGATAGGTTAATCAAAGATTAAATTTTTATATTCATTGATTAGGAAATGAAAAAGCTAATTATTTTTGTAGGAATTATGAGAATGCAGATAAATGAAGTTGCAATTCTACGTGTATGCGTATGCGACAAGATGTAGATGTGAATGTGATGATTCATACAATTGAGTATTGTTAAAACTAATGGACAACCCAGCTGTGCCTCCCAATATGGTTAAATTTTAAATTGAGTATAGGACCTTATTGTAGGGAATTTTTTTTTTAACTTTTATGTTATATCTTTATTTAAAATTATAACATCTCAATCAATCAAACTTAAACGGGTCCTCACCTAGTGCCTGGTTAATATTATTATGGGTTTTTTACCAAACTGACACAGTTGTTATAGGCCCATTACATATATAACCTACTTCATATTTCACTTACCAAACTAACCATTTTCATTTTTTTTTGACAAGAATACCCCCACCTTTTAAAATTAATGAAACCGTTCCAGCCTTTTGGTTTCCCTCTTATTTCACTTCTCCCTCTAACCCGACAACCGTTTCCATTTCATCATCTACTTTCAACCGGCGGTGAGAGAGAGGCGAAGACGGAAAGAGAGAGGCGAAGTCGGCGAGAGGGTTTGACGTGACGGAAAGAGGCGGAAACTGTTGGTTCTTCCGTTGCGACAGTAAAATGGTTGAAAGTGGAAGTCAGAAGAAAAGACAAAGGGAAGAAGTGGTACCAGATGAAATTCGAGAAGAAAGGTTTGTAGTGCTATCGTTGTCGTGTCGTCGTGCTAGTTTTTGTAGTGATGTCGTTGTAGTGCTGTCGTGCTAGTTTTTGTAGTGTTATCGTTGTCGTGGTGTCGTGTTAGTTTTTGTAGCGTTGTTGTTGTAGTGCTGTCGTGCTAGTTTTTGTAGTGTTATCTTTGTAGTGTTGTCGTGCTAGTTTTTGTAGTGCTGCCGTTGTCGTGTTGTCGTGCTAGTTTTTTTAGTGTTGTCGTTGTCGTGCTATCGTGCTAGTTTTTGTAGTGTTGTCGTTGTCGTGCTGTCGTGCTAGTTTTTGTAGTGTTATCGTGTTGATTTTTCTAGTGATGTCGCAGTCATGGTTGTTTTTGTAGTGTTGTCGTTGTCGTGATGTCGTGGTTGTTTTTGTAGTGTTGTCGTTGTCGTGTTGTCGTGCTAGTTTTTGTAGTGTTGTCGTTGTCGTGCAGTCGTGCTGATTTTTGTAGTGCTGTCGTTGTAGTGTTGTCGTAGTCTTGCTGTCGTGCTAGTTTTTGTAGTGCTGTCGTTGTCGTGCTAGTTTTTGTAGTGATGTCGTTGTCGTGCTGTCATGCTAGTTTTTGTAGTGCTGTCGTTGTCGTGCTAGTTTTTGTAGTGCTGTCGTTGTCGTGCAAAAGGACATCCCAAATACAAAATAAATAATTACATAAAATTAACAAGAATCCTTACAAAACAAAAAAGGATTCATACTGTCCAAAATACATATTCAAACAACTCCAGGAATTCATCATACGTCGGATCTCGTCAAAAATTTAATTTGAAGGGTCATTTCAATATGAGCGACCAAAATTCTAGAAGAATATGAGACAGAGACACAACCTAAAGGCACCAAATCAAAGAGTCGGCCCAAAATCAAAATCCCCAAACTAAGCAACTCCTCTTTTCCTCCATAGCCAAACCTCTTCTTCTTCTACTCCCATCATCATCATCATCATCACCATCATGTCTCCTCCATAACCCATAAACCCATGTCCCTCTTCCATCCAATCCCACCTCTCCATTGGTTTCTCCATCCTAAATGGACACTCTTTTCCAACGCTCTTTAGACGACATAATCAAATCCCTTCGCAACCAACAATCCAGCGAGACTCTTTTCATCTCCCGAACCGTCGAAGAAATTCGTCGGGAAATCATATCCATAGACACCCACATCAAATCCATCACTCTTCGGAAACTCACTTACCTCAATTTCATCTACTTCATTAATTTTAAAAGGAGGAGGTATTTTTGTCCAAAATTTTTTGAAAGTGGTTAGTTTGGTAAGTAAAACATGAAGTGGGTTATATATGTAATGGCCTATAACAAGTGGGTCAGTTTGGTAAAAAAAACCCTATTATTATCAAGTTAAAACAATGGAAAATTTGAGAAAATGAAAGTTAGCCGCTCAATTTCGGAGTTTAATTGGGGAGTTTTATTGGATTATAACATCTAGGGGAAAATCAAGTGTGACCGTATTTTTCAATGTGTTATGGTGTGACAATGGGAAGGAGGGGCAGTTCCGTAAGATTCAAACCCACACCTGCACAACAGGCACTCCACGACTTACCGCTGAACCAAACAACATTTTATGTCTAATATCTGACGAGCTTTTATTTATACTGACGCAATAAATTATAAATGTAATTTCCATTAATCATGAAATAAACTACTACCTCCTTATTTTACAGCTATTCTCCTGAAATATAATTAATTATTATTTTGTTATTTTTATATATAAAAAAAAATTACTCCCTCCATTTTTTTTATACTCCCTCCGTTCTCAAATAGATGTCGTTTTAGAGAGTTGTTTTTGTTCTTTTATATTTGTCGTTTTCGTTTTTCAAAAAAAAATTATTTAGTTTTTTGTTCCAAATATTTAAAATTAGTTTTAATTTATGTGTTTTTGAGCAAATCAATATTTATTTTTCAATCATTAAAGGAGAGAGGTTATCTTTTTAGTTTATCCACGTAAATTTATCAATTCAAGTGCATATTTATTGAGTTTCTTAATTTGTGTGAAACACTCTAAAACGACATTTATTTGAGAACGGGGGAATATGTCTTTTAAGTTTGTCACCAAAATCAATAAATTATTAATTAGAGTAATAAAATGACTACTTTACCCTTTCTAGATCACTATTTTCTATGCAGAAATTTTCTCTTTCTTTAATGTTTTAACATCTCTCTTATTAATAAATAAATGTACTTTTGAAAAATTAGTGACAAAAATGCATTGATAATGCAAAACGTCATATAAAAAAGAACAAATTGAAAATTCAAAACATCATATAAAAAAGAATGGTGAGAGTACCTCTTAATTCTTGTTCCACGTGCTTGCTTTTTGTTAATAATTTATTTTAATTACCTCTGTTTTCTTATACTCCCTTCATCTTAAAATATAGGCCACTTTGGAGTTTTCCATACATATTAAGAATTATATTTATTATATAGTCAAACTACTAATTTAACCTTTGACTTTGTAGATAAATATGTTGGAAATCTAAATTTATGATAAATGTTAAGCATATTTTAACATTTATTAGAATGGCAATATGTGAAAAAATTAAACAAAGTAATCTTAAAATATGAGAAAAATTTATATTTTGAAACTTTTTTCATTGACTAGAAAAATCTACATAAAAAGACGGAAGGAGTACAACGTTTTCGTGTTTCATAACGAAAAGAGTTTATTTAGTTTTATTCATATTCTCATTTAATTTATATTTTCATTCTCAATAATCCATTGTAATTTGACTTAAATTTTCTTAATATCTTTTATAATAGATTTTACATTTCTATTTTTTTATTATCATTGGTTTTTATATTTATTTTTACTTCAGAGATAGTAATGTAATTATTGAAAAAATGAATCTTATTATTGGATATTAATTGTTTATTACCGTTTTTTTATTATTATCATTGTTCTTTTATAGAAATTGTTACTTTTCTTTCAATAAAAGCATGATAGGAGGCGAGGAGAGAGACAACATCCCGACTAAGTCAGCACTTCAAGAACCCCCGCCAAAAAACCTCCAAGTCAAATACAAGTTCTGATTTTTTCTTTTCCTCTTATTAATATTTTGTATTACAGATCTCCAATAATTAGTCCAAATTATTACTGAAAGAAAACTCAATTCTTCCAACAGGATATTAATGTTTCTCTAGTTCCAACGGAATACTCCTTTCTTATAGCACAATACTCCTTTCTTTTAAAAGTATACTTCTATTCTTCCAAAAGAATACTCAGTTCTTCCAACGGAATATTATGTTTCTCTAATTCTTGTTCCAAAATAATACTTTTTTCTTTCAAAAGTATACTCTATTCATCCAAAAGAATACTCATTTCTTCCAAAAAGAATACTAATGTTTCTCTAGTTCTTCTTCTAAAAGTACACTCTATTCTTCCAACATCATATTAATGTTTCTGTAGTTCTTCTTCCAAAAGAATACTCATTTCTTCCAAAAAATACTCATTTCTTCTAACATAATACTTATTTCTTCCAACGGAATACTAATGTTTCTCTAATTTCAACAGAATACTTATTTCTTTCAATAAAATTTTGTTGCATCACGAAGCCACATAACACACCACTTTTTATTTAGTTATACAACATTTGTCAAAGTTGAAAAGAAAAATTTCAATGCAAAACTCTTATATTTTTTATAAGTGTCGAATTCAACAATAAATATCCGACCTTTTTGTGCTTAATTTCTACTTGTTTATTTGTTATCCCGGGTTTTATTGCATGTTTTTGGTGTTTATGCTTTTACAGGCCCTTGTCGAGTAAAAGGAGCTGAATCAGGCCTAATTTGGATCAAGTTGGAGTTGGTTCGTGATGGGAAGCTGAGTTGGCAGATTCAGACTGAGTCAGGGTTAGCCTTGCGCAAGACTAAGGCAATTTCGGGTCTGCAGTTTCCTATTTGAAGGACTTCTTTCATACTCTGATTTGGACGATTTAAGAGTCCTGATGCTACAACATTGCACGAAATTAGAGACCTAATGAGAGAAGGAATTATTCGCCCTGTAGAAGAAGAATTAGTGCCTTATATTTAGGGATCTTTGAAGACTTATTAAGTCAGTTTTTGATTATCGTTTTCATTCAGTTTTATTCATAGCTTTTGTTTGGAGTTTTAGTTCAATTTTTATGTTTTACTTTCCAGCGGTAAACATGTGTTCTTCCATAGCTATTCGTAGCTAACTTTCTTTGTTCGGTTAAGGGTTAATTCAAAGGAGACTTTCTTCATTATCGTGAAGCAGTTTTACTTATAATTGTTCTTAGAAGTACTTATATCGTTTGTTTGTTCATTGAAGTTTAGAGATTTCACCTCAATTGATTGTTTATTCTATGAACGATTCTGCAGGTTGTTTGTTGACTTGAACGTCATAAGGCTGATTTGGTTAATTAGAGTTTTACCTAAGTAGGCCAAACAAAGTAGCAATCGACTTTGTAAATCAAGTTACTTTTGTATTCGGTAAATACAAATTCAGATTTGACAACCTGAGTTTGTATTCCACGTGACATTAGTACGAAACTAAATGGATTTTATGTGAGTCGAATGAACATATAATTTAGTTTATAATCGCCATCGCTGAGAGACGATTTGCTAAGATTAGGTTCTTCTAAATCTTAACGCTATCAATAGGTTAAATCTTGACCGCTAAGGCTAGGCTGTTTATTGGTTAGAAACTAATTATTTGTCGTGCTTGGTTAGTTTACTGTTTAAGGAAGAATATATCAAACTGGTTCGGTATGTGTCTAAGAATACACTTTTATCTGTCAATGATCGATAATGTTTGAAACGTGTGCATGAGAAATCCCCTTAACTGAATTCGTCCAAATATTGTTTACAAAACCCTTTTGATTTCATTGCTATTTACTTCTGCTTCCGGTTACTTTTAGTTTAATCAAAATCTTACAATCAAACCCCCTCCCCCCTTTTTAGTTACTTGTCAGGTCATATTAGTCATTGAATCGGAGTTATTCCCTTGAGTTCGACCTCTACTTGCTTTTCTACAATTTATCCTTGTTTAGGAAAAGTCGAGATTATTTTGGTGGATTCGACACTCATCAATTTTCCAACATATACTTACACAATTCCAACATAATACTATAGTGTTCTAACAGAATATTCAAGCAATATAAACATAGTCATGAATATAAATAATATTTGTAAACATTAAATAGAAAAATTCAGTACAACAATTTTATATTGTTCCAATAAATACTTCTAATCTTCCGAAAGAATACTCTGTTATTCAAAAGTAATATTCAATTCTTCCAACGGAATCCTCAGACAATGCACAAATTTTTTTAGAAAAAATAAATTTGAAAAATAAATTCACAAAAAATATTCATAAGTATTCAAGAATATATGTATTTACCATTTTTGATAATTTTTTCATTAATTATTACTATTTTTCACTATATATGTATACTAAAAAAATAATTAAAAAAAACTGTTTTTACCAAACAACAATAAATCACAAAATGACAGTGTAATCAAGACCAGTCCAGTGGTATAATTTTTTTGAAAAATGAGGTCGGGAATATCTCGGGAAAATATTTTTTTACATAAAAGAAATAAAAGACTTTTCTCTCTCATGTGATGACATCAGTGTTAACATCATCAGTCCCCTCACTTTCTCTTCCACGCGCATGTGCCTTTTTAATTTATTTACAATTATGTCACATTTTCCCATTTAATTACAAAATTGCCACCATTGTCACACCATAAAAGTTGTCTCACCAAAAATGATTTGTCACACATGATCCTCTCCCATCACCTCTATTTATTTTATCATTGCATACAAATTTTATATACAAAGAATAGGGATGGGCACAATTTGGCTAACTGACATTTTTTTGTAACTAGTCCATAATCATCGGTTTTTATATCTTTCAAAGCGTAACCAGTCTATAACACTATTGGTTAACCGTGAGATGTTGTTAGAGTAACTCATCTACAGAAGATCATGAAGGTTTATCATAAGAAATGGAGCTAAAGTAAGAGATTACAAGCTACTGCAAAACGAGTTACCTAATGGTAAAACAGTCATTTTCAACAATACTAAAAGGGGCTATAATGTTAGGTAAAATGTAAAGTTTATATACCATAATGTCAAGTTTTGAAGTTCAAGTACCACCATATTAGTGAATACGAAATTTAGGGGCCATGAGTGTAAATTACCCGTTTAATATAGAAGATATTATATAAGCAGTTTGAAATTGCCAAACTAATTATACATGGCTGTTTTAAAACTGCAGCGAGTAGGCAGTTTAAGTCATCTACATCATAAGTTAAACAAAATGCAATAGCAGCTTATGACAAGTTTTATATGCATGAGATCCTTAATTTGCAGATCTTTCATATCTATGACATTTCCATATGTATCATAAACATATGCATTCTGTTTTGCACATGAAAACATGATGACAATTTCAAATTTGGACTGTATATATAATATATGTACCCAAAATTCCCTCAATCACATAAATTATATTCGATAAGGAAGAGTGGATTCAAACAGATGTAGCAGCTCTTTATGAATTATGATGTGTCCATTATGTAATTATTTGGAATCATAAAGATTTTGTTGACAAAAATATATTGCTTTAATGGTGCTATTAGAAAAAAATGTACAGTAATTTCTATCAATTATTGCGTTACTTATTATGCAAAGAATCTGCATATTGCTAAACCAATAATAATAAATATTTTATTTATAATTTATATAATAAAATGTCAACCTCTTCTTGATTCACCGTTTTATATTAAGGATTAGAAGTCAAAGAAAAACAAAAACTAATAAAAAGTAGCTTAATAAATAGTTTTTGACATGAAAATTATTACTAATCTGTATTACATTGATGTGAAATATATTACACTAATATAATACTTTTGATATGAGTTATGTTGCATGTTTATTTGTATTGACATATGTTTTTTTTTTTATTGTCATGTTTGCATGATTTTGACAAGTTTTTCTTTTCCTTTATATATAGATTTTTTTTTCATTGAAAAGTTTCCTTTATATGTAGATGAAGTTTGACAAGTGTATTAATGAGTTTGTATAGCATTTTGTTTATTATAGAAAAGAAAAGATTTAGTATATTCTAATTATCCAATGACATTACGTATATTTAACCCTATAATTTGATGACTTGTGTTAAATATATTAACATTTTGAGTTCATGATTTAAAGTTTAGGGTTTACGTTTTAGAGTCTAGAATTTTTATTTCCGGGTCTAGAATTTTATATAAATTATTAACTGAAAAATTAATTACTAATTAATTATATAGTGTTAAATTGTTATTGGTTGAGATATCAGGTTTAAAAAATTTACAGGCTTAACATACCATGTCATCCATATGTCTGACATACAGTAAAATTTCTCGTGGATAAAACAAATGGCTGAGGTGCTAAAAAATAAAAAGAGGAATTAGGAAATACTAAAATTATAAATCTCGATCAATAATATAAAATTATAGGCTAAAAAACACTATAATTATAGGTTTGGCATATTACTTCATCTATATGTCTAGCATAAATAAAATTTCTCGAACATAAAACAAATGACTAAGGTGCTAAAAAATAAAAAAAGAATTAGAAAATATTAAAATTTTAGTATATGTCAGACATAACACGTCATTTTCTAAGTGAATCCTATAATTTCAAATAAAGATGGAGATGGAGGCCGTGACTGGAGGTTGAGGTGCTAAAGAGTAAAAGGATGAATTATGAATTTGAGAGGTTCGAAGGATTTGATTAGATTTATTTTTGATTATTAATTGGAATAAAATTAAGAAATAAAATGGAATTTTAAGGTATTATATTAGGTACACATTTTTATTTTTATTTTTTGAAAGTTTAGGTACACAATGAGATTTTTTTAGTAATAAAAAGTTTATCTAGCTAAGGGTATGCTTATTCACACGTAAGGCTAGGGAAATCACAGACCTAGATGAGGATCTACAGTGAAATTTACGGACTGATTAACAATATGAGCTAAAATTTGACAAATATCGATCCCACATGGAAACGCTAATTACTCATTTACTTTCATCGTTTACTTTATTCGTTTTCTCGAGGTTTATAGAAAAGCGATAATTTGGATTGTTGTTGATTAAACTAATCTAATTCCTAAACTAACATTTATTCCTACACTAACATCTTAACCAACATTCATCATCCAAGCAAAGACAACGATTCATTTAAGCACAATGAACATTATAACAATTTACTCATACAGTTCAACCAATTCTAGAACACAATTAAACACGATCTTTCGATACTTATGTTTAATTATCCTTAAGTGAATTAACTTAACAATATTACTGGACCTATCCTAGATAATCTTAATTAGATTAATGAATATCACGTAAGTTAGATTGATTACGACTTACTAAGTGGACCTATCCTAGATAATCTTAATTAGATTAATGAATATCACGTAAGTTAGATTGATTACGACTTACTAAGTGGACCTATCCTAGATTAATAAAGCGTAAGTGATGAATATTCTATTGATTTTACTTGATAGAAACAAAGTAAATTTACCAAGCAATAAGATTTGAACATTCAAACACATGAACATATATGAATATAACTTTTATTATAAGTATTTCAATTATCAAACATTCATAGAAATTACAACGGAAATTCAGAGAAATGTAAGAACTGTAATCGATAAAGGGAAAAAGGGTTGTCAATCCTTTTTACTCTTGATCGCGAGGTTTGTCAATTCTCAGGGCGTTCTTGCTCGTCTTCTCCTCGATGAATTGATGAAAGAAGTCTATCTCTCGATTAGCACTACAATGCCATGGAATCTAGAATGAAAGGTAAGGTGTATGGTGTTTAGAATTCCCCGAAGGGAATTCGGTGGAACAAATGGGAATAACTACGAATGTGATTTCTTGTAGATTATTCTATGATTCGTGATTCATATCCTGATTCTTTCGCTGGAGAATGGTGTATTTATAGCCAAAAACTCAAGGATTACATTGGTTGATGAAAGGATAAAGCTATTGGGTGATACGGGGTGTCGTTTGGGCGATAAAACACAACTTTTGATGAAGGGACAGGTTGGTCGAGACGTGCCTCGATCGAGCTATACATGAGCTCGATCGAGTGGGGAGATTGCCTCGAACGAGGCAAGCAATTCTAGACAAACAGAATGCTTGCCTCGATCGAGCTGGAAAAGTGGCTCGATCGAGCTGGGCATTCTGTTAGTCAAGAATTGCCAGCTCGATCGAGCTGCTTAAGTGCCTCGATCGAGTCCAACTTCAAACCCTGTTTTGATCACTTTCTGCTCCGAATTTGGAAACACTTAAACCATGAAAGTTGTTTGTCTATGTCTTAGCTTTCCAACGCAACTTGAAACGCCCAAAAATACGTTCGTATGAGGGAGTTATGGCCAAAATACTACAAGGTGTCGAAACTGCCTCGTTTGCTTGAGTAAAGCCCGATTTTAGCACCAAATCAACTGATTTCACCAAACTTGATCCCTACACATGAAAACATAAATAAAAAGGTAAAGTTTCCCCTAACCTATGTAAATCTAAGCTAAATGGATCAATTTCTCATAAATACATCGATTAAATGCCTCGAAATATAAGTACATTTTGGACTTATCAATACCCTAGATAGTCTCATATCAACCCATCGTCTTTAAGTGATTTCATGAGGTTTAAATCTCCACGATTAGATTCAAATCTAATGGTGATAGACCAAATTGTATTTGATTAATTATTAACTAGGTGAATACAACTGCGGTTATAATTAAGAATTACTAATTTATCGCGGATCATATTTTTTCTTATTTTAATTATTTTGACTTTTCTTTTATGTTGTATATTTAAGAGATATACTAGAGTGTTTTGTTAGTTCCTTAAATTTGTCTTAAGTGAAACAATAAGCTCCTTAAAATTGACGTGGTATAATAAGAGTATATGTTGTGAAATTTGTAATTTTTACAATTTCAAGTAGCGAATCTATCAGTTTAAATAAGTTAGAGTGATGCGATGGATGGATGTGGCTCATCAACGTCCGTTGTCGATCCGGTCGTCCATCTCGGAGTCATCAACATCCTCCAAAGCCTAACTTGTTAGTCATTCTTTCAGATTTCGGTTGGTAGCAGTACGCACCTATCACAATTTCAGGAGATGACCTGTCCCTACTCGGTTTGGTCCAGTAGATCAATTTTAACAAATTTAAGTAGTAAATAGATCACTTTAAGTAAGTTCAGTTACCTAACCAAACACCTTAAATGTTATTACATATATTATTGCGTACATTGGGCCTTGGATTGGAGACAAACCCTTGATGTAGTTGCACAAGAAAAGAATGGATTGTGCAAGGACCGCACGCCTTTTGGCCCCAATCCTTAAATTGAAAGGTATATCTGTAACTAAACATGAAAGTATTGACTCTATTTCATTCATGCATTATCAATTTCATATATGCCAAGCAAAAATTGTAAAGACACTCGTATTTATGAGGTTTTGAGTTTCAACTCTGTTAATATTTACCATTTATTAGGAAAATACCACTATGGCCTTGTGATCTACCCCAGCTTTCGAGTGAATAAATATAGGAGTATTCAAAAGTCGAACCGAACAAAATAACTCAACGAACCAATTTAAATTTCTTATTCAATTCGACTTTCAGTTATTCAAGTTTGATTTCTATTTTATTTTACGAGATATATTAGTGATATTTGTTGGATTATATAAGATAACTTAATTAACTCAACAAACAAAAATAAAGGCTAATTAATTCTATTTTATTTCGGTTTATCAATTTTACTATGTTTAGGGGTAAAGTTAAAAAAAATATGGTTTCACTTATTTTTAGAAAAAAGACTATGAATTTTTATTTATTTTTTTTGTAAACACAGGATTGAAATCTTGTCTTTTAATTATGAAATCTTTCATAGTTAGAGCTGTGGCAGATTCTTTATAAAAACAAGAATTGAAAATTGAACAAAAAGATGAATCTTTTGATAGTTAAGCTAACCCATACTCAGATATGTGACCTATTTGGTCTTTTGAGATACAAGAGTGGAGTGATAGTCGAGCGATAGTACATTTTTTAAATTATAAAGTAATCTGTGTAATTCACTAATGTTTTCGTTTTTTTAATTGAAACTTTTTATTATTTTTCCATATAAATATTATAGTTATACAACATAAAACAAATTTTTAACATACCGAATAAACCAAAATAATTTGTTCAATTCAATTTGGTTGGATAACTAATCGGTTAGGTTCTAAATTTAGTTGCTATTCGACTTTTGATTATTTTGGTTCAGGTTTAGAATGACAACATACCCTTAAACTTTTTGAGCCAAGACAGGAAAAGAAAACGAGTTGTATCCAATATATTTGGTACCAACTATGATCATAGAAAACTAGAATTTGCGTATATAAACTTCTTGAGCTTATAAATACAACATACACTGAAGAAAAAAGAAAAAAAAAGTGGCAAATAATAATTTACCCCAAAAAGAAACCAGACACTAAACCAACTATCCTAAACCAGCTTCTCTTGGTGCTGATCCAAACCACACACACCCACTAAATTAAAGAGAGGAGACAACATATACATATTATTAAAATATGCAATGTTGCAAATTCTACTTTGAAAGCTACTCTCTCCCACCTAAAATATTTTTTAATTTTTATAACAAAGCAACCCATCATTCTTGATCAAATCAACAAATTGATCAAAGAATTCAAACTTTGGACTCTTTTTACAACGGATCTATCTGAGTCACCACAATTGGGCTCCTAACCACATGCTTCCCGTCGGACCATGATATTGACCCGAACGCAGCACCCGAATCATCCAATACAAGATTACGGGTATTTGCTGTTATTGTCACCACATAGCTCCTCTTCTTCACAGCCTCATTGAACACCAGTCTTGAGGGCTTAACCGTCACTGTCGCCCCCTTTGGAGCTACGATTGTAGAACGATAGACTCCATTAACCGGACCGACATTTGTGACCGTTCTAATAAATGCCCGGCTCGTGGTGCCCGCTGATGCTGAAGTTGGAAACAATGCTGCAATTGAGGGATAGTTGAGGTTTCCAGGCAGAGGTTTCTTGGTGGGGCAATTCACGGGTGATCGAGTAATCACCTGAATAGCTTTGGGGCTATATCCAATCCCACATAAGAAGTTGATATAATCCTGATTAGTTATATCATAAACAAGCCCTGGATCCATAGCACGATCAAGATTGACATGTCCGGCACCAAAATCGTACGGGGTTGCTGGTTTTCCAGTGGCCTCATCGAGCATTGAATGGTTAATGTTATCAAGATTGTTAGCAGTAGTCATCATAGCAGACCTAATTGCTGCAGGACTCCAATCGGGGTGTGCAGACTTAAGCAAAGCTGCAGCTCCGCTTATGTGAGGACAAGCCATTGAAGTTCCGGATAGAATGTTGAATTCAGTTCTTCTTGAATCAGAATCCAACCCTGTTGGACCAACAGCATTAGTCCAAGCAGCAAGTATGTTCACCCCTGGAGCAATCAAATCCGGCTTGAGTATCTCCGGGTTCAAGCCGCTTGGACCTCTAGCAGAAAAGGAAGCAACCACAGGAGCTGGTTTGATTCCAATGATAGTGCCCTTGAAATCGATTGTAGCAGTCGGATTTTGAGTGGAAGAAACGTATTTCTTAGCAGCATCACCTTCATCAGAGCCCACAGCACAAGCAGGAAGAAGATGAGCATCACCAACAAGCCCTTCACCATTCGAAATTCCATTAGCAAGAATCATACCAACTCCACCAGCCTTCTTCACAACCAAACCTTTAGCTACTCGGGGACTACTACCGCGATCACAAATTACAATTTTACCTCTAATACTATCAGGATCAAGAGCATTTTCCATACATAAAGAAGCCGAAAGAATCCCTGATTTACCTGGATAAACTAAAGGATACATTTTCCCCTTCAACGCCACTCCAGAGTATAGCGAAACCCCAGACAGCCTATGACCATTTCCGAGTATAACTTCCGCGGGAAAGTTCCTATCAATTGTTCCAGCACCAACTGTGGTAACCCAAGGCGCAAGGTTCGTCACAGACATCAAATTAGGCCCATCATTCCCCCCTGAAGAAGACACGAAAACGCCTCTAGAAGCAGCGCCATACGACCCAATGGCAATAGGATCAAGATAATAAGGCGACGATATTCCATCGCCACCACCAATTGAAATCGAAATAACATCAACTCCGTCATTAACAGCAGCATCAAAAGCAGCAAGAATATCAGAATCAAAACACCCCGCGTTCTTCCAACACACCTTATAAGCCGCCAATCGCGCTTTAGGAGCCACACCTTTCGCAATTCCAGCAGCATAACCCTCCATACTAGCCCGAAACGAGTGCCTTCCAGCAGCCGTCGAGGCAGTGTGGGTCCCATGTCCATCCGCATCCCGCGGCGATTTAAACTCAACCGTTTCATTAATACCAGTAATCGGACCAACTGATCCCCCAGCAGCCGCTTCGTGACCTTTCACGAAGAAACGAGCACCAATTAACTTTTTATTACAATTCGCGCCACCAAATTTAACCCCGGTCTCACAAATGCCTTTCCATCGGGCAGGGACCGGACCAAGATTGGTATCGGAAAAGCTCCGACGCTCGGGCCAGATTCCGGTATCGAAGACACCGATGATGACATCGGATCCGTAGTCGGAATGAGACCAGAGACCTTGCTGGTTACGGAGGCCGAGGAACTGAGGGGAGCGAGTAGTGTGAAGTTGACGACGGCGGTCCTCGAAGACAGCGAGGACGGAAGGGTGTCCGGAAAGAAAGGAAGCGTGGTTAGGAGTGACGGAAGCAGAGAAGCCGTGGAAAACGGTGTCGTAAAGATGGAGGATTTGAAGAGGATCAGCAAACTCAGAAGAGTACCAGTGGTAATGAGTGGGGAAGATGGACGGTTTGGATTCACTGTCTACGCGAAAGATGAAGGTTTTGACCGTTTGATCATCAACGGAAAGTACTGACACCCCAAGATTGAAGATGATGATGAAGAAAAAGGAAACATGAAGTGAAGAAGCCATAGCCACACCAGTTGAAACGAGATAGTGGAATGAAGTGAAGTGTGTCTGGTCTGAGTAACCGACATATATACCTGAGATTTTATTTATTTGTTTTTAGTTTAATAATATATGTACCACCCTCAAGTTATTCAAAAACTTCAACTATCTTTTTAAACTTTTATACGTTATGAGCAGCTCCATATACTTGTTTGAACATGACAAATAAAGCTTCGTTCTTTTTGGTTTTATGTTAGAAAAATTCAGTTTCATTCAGTTAAGTTCAGTTCAGTCAATTTCAATTCTGCAAAATTATTTGTTCATTCAGCCAAATTCAGTCAAATCTGGTAAGTTTAGTTTCATTCATTTTAGTTAAGTTCAGTTGAGCCATAAAGATTGGACCCTAATTCTCTATTTTGTTAAGCGATTACAAATAACCTCTTATTTTTATCAACAGTTACAAATTATTTTTTGATTTTATCCAATTCTTTGAATAACCTTCTAATTTAAAATCGATTGTATTAAAACGTGGGAACGATTAAAATTATCATTTATAAAATTTCTGATTTTTTGTATATAAGCATTCACCTATAGTATATGTCACTTAAAATTTATACATTTTGATACATCGATTCTAAAACTATGATACTATTTTTATATCGTGACAAATACATAAATCATTTGTAAAGTTTTCTAAAGTTCAGAGGATAGTTATAATTTTAGGACAAATTCAGAAACTATATATCTATTATGCTTTTATTTTTCAATTACAAAATAAAAAATATTGCTTTTAATTTAAATCATGCTTTTCTCATCTTTATAATATAGTTACGCCCATTCAACTTTATTAGTTTTCTCCTCTCTAAAAAACTTTATTAGTTTCCGCACCTTTGAACTTCAAAATCTTACATTCAATTTCATACCTTTTTCATTTCTACTTTGACTAACATCTAATTTTAAAAAGTAAAAATTAAAATGGTTTTGAATCATTTAATTTTTATTTTTTAAAAATCACGAGCAATATGCCTAATAAATTAGTTTAGCTCTTGACCACATGACAGTTAAATGACTTTTAAAATTAGTTTGAGCATTGCAGTTTAAAAAAGTATTTTATTTGCCTCCAAAAAAGAAAAAAGTATTTTATTTTGAAATAGTTAAGATTATTTTGAAGTGTTTGTTGAAATTTAGCAAGAGAAGAAAGTTTAGTAACCTTTTTGTTATGTTAGTGAATGTCATTTATTTAAGTGTCTACTTCTTTAGATAACCATCTTTGGAAGCAAAATTATTTTAAAGTTACATAAATAACCATGCAAAAGCTGTTATTAGGAGGGATGCATTTTGAAGATTAAATAAAGGTTAAAAAACTTCAAAATTTTTTAATTTCATCAATTCGGTGGGATTTGGAGGTTCAATAATGACCTTTTATCCCCTCCGCTCCCCTCTAAACCTTTTCGATTTGCAGATTAGTGTATATGATTGTTTTTTTACAATTCGGTAACTTGTTAATTTTACTAGAATTGTAAGAAATTGAAGATTTCATTAACGTTGATGACACGGATAAATGTATATTTAACTCAAAAAAAATTAAAAAACTATAGAAGCTCTTTTCTTGAGATATTCGCAGTTCATCTTTCCAAAAATTTATGGAACTGGAAGTTCTTAGTAAATGAGACGCAATTTGTATTTTAGAATTTGTAAGGAAAAGAAAATAACTAAATTGTGAGAGAAGATAAATTATAACTCTATCAAGGCAAGAATCATCTACATATCACTTAAAAACTTGAGACAATTTTAACTTCGTCTAAAACATTAAAATGCAGAGCATCTTCAATTTTTGAGTAATATGATAGTTGTTTGAACCATAAGGTAGTGAACTGTAAAAAATTGCACTACAAGTCACTGAATTGTAAAAAATAAACTACAAACACTAAGTTAACAGAACTATATAGGTTTAATTTGTAATTAATTCTTCATCTAATACTCGGATTAAAAGAACTAATTAATGATTTTAATTAAAAGAGGGCATGTTGTGTTAGTACTATATTTGCGGGATCCACATAAAAAAGAAAACGACATGGGTTAACAATGTAGAGACGAGTGAGATTAAGATAAGGAGTCAACATCAGTTTTCTTGAAAGAAGAAAAAACTAGTGAAGAGAGAAAAGGGAAAACTCAGAAAAGAAAGGACCAAAATGAAAAAAGTAGGGTATGTTGGAGATGATGAAGAGTGATTGACGCTGGATTAGTGGGCTCTAATGTTGGCTGTAAAGATCAGGTACATCATTAACTAAAGGAGACTAATTTTAGAATATTTAATTAATCAATAATGTCAAATTATAAGGAAAGTATTACAAATCAAAAAGGTAAATTTGAATTTCACTTGGTTACGGACATTGTCGAAAAGGTGATTGTGGTTACGTTTGTGACAAAAAAGTGATTGTGGTTTATAACCCTTGCTAAAAACGTGCAAATTTACTTAACATTGTTAAATTGATAACGTGGCAAAGGGTAAATCCGTCAATTAATTTCAAAATTGCTTAAAAAAAACGATGTGGTTACCAAAATTATCAAATAAGTGACTTTTTTTTAACATATCGACTATCAAAAATATGCAAAATCAATTAAAATATAAGAAAAAATATTCAAAATTGATATTTAAGCTCAATTTTTAAAAGGGTATAACTATTTACAGCTCACTTTTTCCGAACTACAGCCTACTTTGACAAATTTGCCCTTTTCATTATGGACAAGTCAGAAAAGATAAAAATAGAAAGCTCTCAAATCAAAAAACCTAATTTTGGAACTATAACATTAAAAATTCAGAGTTTGAGATGTCGAATGACCCAACGAATCCGGAATGGAACAGTGATGATCAATCATTAGAAGACGAGGTACTCGAACACTAAAGCAACGTTGAAATTTTTGTTTTTTTTTTGAAAAACGGCCACCAAAGCCGTTTGCCCTAAGGAGGAACGGCCACGGTGGTCGTTCCAGCATATGGCGAAACGGCTTAAGTGGCCGTTTCGCCATATGGGGGAACGGCCATTTAGGCCGTTTCGCCTTAGAGATGAATGGTTGCTCCGTTTTTGGGGTCGTCTAACGACTCCATATTGAATGTAATTTTCAGGTTCCATTAGAAAGCTTTGTTGGGGATGGTGTAGATTATAGCGGACAATTCAAGATTGATCGTCGTTTTGGGACTATTGAAGAAGCGGTTGGATGGGTAAAATCCAAAGCTATTTCTTTAGGTTTTGAGTTAGTAATTGGTTCTCATAAAAACATGGGAAAAACTATAATGTTGGCTTGTGCACGTGGCATTCCGTATAGAGGAGTATTTCAATGTTCAGACGACATTGTACGTAGGAAATCGAAAACCAAGTCTTGCCAATGCAAATTTCAAATAAAGGTGAAGAAATTTCACAACGGTTCGGATGTAATTGTATTTCCTGGAGATAAAGGCAAACACAATGACGCAATGGCCGTGTATCCTGAAGGGCACCGATAAATGAGCGGACTTAGTCCTGCATCAAAGCTAATTATGAAGACATTAACTGCCGCTCATGCAAAACCAAGTGCTATTTTGTCGGAGATTTTAAGAACACATCCCAATGACAAAACTACCGTGAAACACGTGTATAATTATCGAGATTGGTTGAAGAAAGAGGGCATGGAGGGTAGAAGCGTGGTGGGTCAGTTATTTCATTTAGCGGACAAGAAACGTTATATAAGCTTTGTGAAAGGCGATCAAGTGACTCGTGCCTTGACTCATCTTCTTTTGGTACATCCCGAAGCGGCCAAATTGTTACGTAGTTATCCATGGTTTATCGGCATCGACTCTACCTACAAAACAACTAAGTACAAGATGCCGTTAGTAGAAATTGTGGGGATGAGTCTGTGTAACACGAACTTCTTGATAGGATATGCCATGGTGAGGGACGAAAGTATGGAAAGTTACCGTTGGGTCATAAACAAATTGAGGATCGTGCTTGGATTTGAGATTGAGCCTATAGCCATTGTCACGGATCGAGAGTTGGGGTTGATAACCCCGATTATGGAGGTTTTTCCCCAATCTTCACATTTACTTTGCACATGGCACATCAACAAAGACGTGGCAGAATATGTGTACAAACATTGTGGAAAAGATAAAGGTTTCGCGGACGCATTCAAGAACGGAAGATGGAGAATGATCCTTGAAGCGAAAACTGAATTCGAATATGAATATGCTCTGACCAACATGAAGACAACGATGAGGCGTTATCCCCACATCATATCATACCTTTATGATACATGGCTCGTGCATAAGGAAAAGTTTGTTCATGTGTGGACAAACAATGTGCGCCATTTTGGCAATACTACTACTTGTAGAGTGGAGGCTGCGCACGCTGCAATGAAAAAATGGTTAAGTTCTGCGGCAGGTGGTCTTGATACGATCTTTGTCAAACTTGATGGTAAAATGGAGGCCGAACTAACGTCAACCCGGTAAAAACAACGTATTTTGTAAATTATTAGCAAAAGTATTTCCGTTTATTAATGTTTTAATTAATTTTTTTGATGATTAGAGAAGCATTAGAACATTCGGCACGGAGGGCCGGTGTCTCATATTTTTGATTGCCCTACAACAATTTGGTATGTTGTGTTTCCGACTACTGTTTGGGATTAATTGCAAAAGAGTTGGATCGGATGGCAAGCTTGAGCGATGAAGTGTATGATCGTTGCGGATGTGTGTTGACAAGAACTCATGGTATTCCATGTGCATGTGAGTTGAAAGGGTTAATGGATTCTAAAACACCGATCGATTTGCAACGCATTCACGTATTTTGGAGAACACTTGTTTACGGTGAAACGGTGGACGAGGACACCGAGGATGGACATGATGACGAGCGAATTTTGCAGTCTGTGATTGACAAGGTGAAACAGGGTGATCGCGCGCTCATTCGTAACGTTACTCAAACCGTCAACAGAATCCTTTTTCCGGATCAAGCAAATTACGAAGAACTAGAGGCGAACCAAAATCCTAGGGGACGACCGAAAGGGAGTACTTCAACCAAGCGTTTTCGGAGTACTTATGAGAAGGATAGGGGTCGTCGAGGTCGTGCGCGAACCACTTCGGGCCGTGGTACTAGTGCCGCATCATCGTCACACGGCCACCAAAACACTGCATCTGGTATTAATATCATCACAATTTTTCATATTTATAATTTATATACACAAGATATTTAATTAACGAAAATAAATGTTTTTTTAATGTTGTAGGCAAACCAAACATTTTGGATACGTACTTGCATAAATATATTCTAGGAATTAT